>CM073601.1:0-5065000 GCA_037074985.1 Solanum bulbocastanum
GACACATTATAGGAGAATGCCTAGTGAAAGGAAGAGATGAAGTAATCAAAAGGAAGAAGGAGTTGGAGGCAAACAGGAAAGGACAGGAGAAGCTGACACATCAAACACCTAAAGACTCTACTCAGCAGCAACAAGGCAAGGAGAAAATACACTCTGACAAGCAAACAAAAGGGAATGGACCAGTTGAAGAGGATACCATACCAAATGAAGAACAATGGCAAACTCAAACTAGGAAGAAAAACAAAAGCCACCAGCAACAACATCAGGAACAAGGTAAGACACATGTTTCCATGGTGCAGGTACAGCAGAAACAGGTGGAGCAGCCAAATAAAGCTAAGGACTCACAACCGGTGCAACTCTCAGGTATTGATGCTGCAACTCTTGTGAATATGTTGGATGAATCTGATGCTCAGATTCCTGTACCCCCCTCCCCTGTTAATACTGATGCTATTGAGCAGCTCAGTAACTTTGTACCCCCTTCCCCTGTTGGCCCCTCTGTTGTTCTTTCTGCTGCTGTAGCTGTTGGAGGGAGGATGGAAAGGCAGGAGAAAACCACCAACCTGCAGGAAGGGGAACCTAAGGGGAGGGACCTTCAAGCCTCTGCAACCACTAAAAATGATGGTCATCATCAACAAGATCAGGTTCACCACATCAGTGAGGAAACCACTCAATAGAATAACTCAAACAGTGAAGGACATAAGAATGTACAAAGCTCTATGGCAAAAGATATGGGAAACAAAGCAAGTTCCAGCAAACAAGTGGATACTCCCAAAAGTAAGAACAAACCAAGCAAAAAAAAAGGGAAGCAATCAAGAAGAAACAGGCTGAACAAATCAGGCAAGAACAGGAGCAGACTGACAGTCCTGGGCAGGGAACTCCTTGTAAAGACTTCATCATGGTTGATCAAGTCATGGATGTAGTGCCCCTTAAAGCACAGTACAATACCTCTACCCCTGGAAAACCCCCTGAAAAGTATAAGGTTACCTTGAGAGATGAGTATGCAGTGGAGATTTCTGAAGATGAAATAGAAGAAGACAAGGCTCCTGGAAATGATCAGGAGGAGGATAATGAGACTTGTCAACTTCTCATCAATGCATTCAGCCCCAACAAAGATCAAGAGCTGGATAAGGAACTGCTTCAGGTTACCAACAATCAAGGACTTTCCCCCAGAGGTATACACCTTGATAAACTCCCTCTCAAAAAAGCTGCACCAACCATTCCTGCCACTGCAGGAAGACCAAATACAAGGCTCTTTTCCTCTAAATCCTCTCAATGATTGGTACGATCATATGGAATGTTAGAGGTATCAATACCCAAGGTGTTATTGAAAGACTCAAAAATCTCAAAACTATTCACTATGTATCTGTGATTGCAATCCTGGAACCATTCTCAAACAATATTCATATTAATATGTTTAAAAGTATGCTTGCCATGGATCATGCAGTTGGAAACTCCAATGGAAAAATTTGGCTCTTCTGGAACAATGATATTATTTGTAAGGTGCTTGAATCTGATGAACAGCAGATCACCTGTGAAATCAACCATACAGAAGCTCCTGAAACCTACATCAAGACCTTTGTGTATGCCAAATGTAAGGACCATCTCAGGAGACCTCTTTGGGACAGACTACTCCATTTTGCTGATACTAGAAATGCCACTCCTTGGTGCACAGTTGGGGACTTTAATGTCATTACTGATACAGAGGAAAAACTAGGTGGCAACCCCTACAACATGAGGAAAAGCATGGACTTCATTGCTATTATTGAGGAATCAATTTCAGAATTTGGAAAAGGCTGGACAGGGCTATGGTTAATGATCAGTGGCTGCAGAACATGCCACAGACCACCATTACTCACCTTCCTTCTGTGGGTTCTGATCATTGTCCACTTCTTATGGAGATGAATACTAGAGTAGACACTCATATTAAATATTTTAGATTTCTCAACTGTTGGACTGACCAGCCTTCCTTTGAAGAAACTGTAACTGAGTGTTGGAACAGGCAGATTGAAGGTAATCCCATGTGGATCTTCCACCAGAAAATGAAAAGGCTTGCAGCTACCCTCAGTGTTTGGTCCAAAGAAAAGTTTGGTGACATATTTGCTAAGGTCAGGGATTTTGAAGACAGAATCAGAGTATCAGAAGACAACTTTATTCTCAGCAACTCAGAGGAGCATAGAGCAGCACTCCATGGCATTAATGCTGAGTACATCAGATTCATGAAACTTGAAGATTCTATCCTTAGACAAAAAACTCAGCTACAATGGTTTAAAGAAGGGGATGCCAATTCTAAGTACTTTCATGCTCTGATTAGGGGCAGAAGAAGGAGATTGTTTATTCACAAAATCCTTACAGATGATGAGGAGTGGGTACAGGGGGATGAACACATTGCACAGGCTGCCTGTGACCATTTTCAACATATATTCACAAGAGAAGAGCAACCTATAGATGAAGGCCCCTTGAGCTGCATTCCCAGATTGGTCAACCAGGAACACAATAACAGAATGAAGGATCTACCTACTATGGAGGAATTGAAAGAGGTGGTCTACTCCATGAATCCTAATTTAGCTGCAGGGCCAGATGGAATGAATGGCCATTTTTTTCAGAAATGCTGGCACATTATCAACAAAGATCTGCTGGCAGTCATTCATGCCTTTTTTTGTGGGCAAATGCTTCCTAAATTCTTCTCCCATGCTTGTTTGGTTGTGATTCCCAAAGTGAAGCATCCTAACAAACTTTTTGAGTTCAGACCTATAAGTTTGAGTAATTTTACCAACAAGATCATTTCCAAAATGCTGTACCTCAGATTAGCACCTATTCTGCCTAGTCTTATTTCCCCTAATCAGTCAGGTTTTGTTAAGGGTAGAAGCATATCTGAGAATATTATGCTTGCTCAAGAAATCATCCATCAGATCAGGAAACCTAACATTGGAAGTAATGTTGTGATCAAGCTTGATATGGCTAAAGCTTACGACAGGGTATCCTGGTCCTATATCTGTATTATCCTCAGAAAGATGGGATTTGAGGAAATTGTCATTGATATGTTCTGGAGGATCATGGCTAACAACTGGTACTCTATTATTATTAATGGCAAGAGACATGGCTTCTTTCACTCCACTAGAGGCCTTAAACAAGGAGACCCCTATCCCCAGCCCTATTTATTTTAGGTGCTGAGATGCTGTCAAGATCACTGAACAACCTGCACCAGAACCCCCTCTACCATGGCTTCTATATGGAAAAGAAGGGACCTCAAATCAACCACCTTAGCTTTGCTGATGATATTATAATCTTCACCTCTGGAAGGAAGCAGTCTCTTAAGCTAATTATGGATACTTTGACTACTTATGAAAATGTTTCTGGTCAGCTGATCAACAAGGCCAAGAGTCACTTTATGCTCCACTCTAATGCCTTCAGAACCACCTGTGATAGAATTAAGAAGAATACATGCTTTCACAAGAAAGAAGCTCCCATCACATACCTTGGATGCCCTATTACTGCTGGAAGGTATAGGAACATCTATTTCTCAGAACTCATAAATAAGATTGTCAACAGAGTCACTGGTTGGAACTCTAAAATGTTGAGTTATGGGGGTAAGGCAACCATGATCAAACATGTTCTTCAATCCCTCCCTATTCACATCCTATCCGTAATCTCCCCTCCTTCTACCATTCTTAAGCAAATCCAAAGCATTTTGGCTGATTTTTTCTGGGGATGGAGAACTGATAAGAAAAAATATCACTGGTCCTCATGGAGAAATCTCAGTTTCCCATATGAAGAGGGAGGAATTGGTGTTAGACTTATGACTGATGTATGCCAAGCTTTTCAGTTCAAACAGTGGTGGACTTTCAGATCAAAACAAACTTTATGGGGGGACTTCCTTAAGGCAAAGTATTGCCAAAGATCTAACCCCATAAGCAAGAAATGGGATACAGGTGAATCTCAAGCTTGGAGGATCATGATGAAGAACAGAACTAAGGTGGAGAGACATATACAGTGGAAAATTAGGAGTGGCTCTTGCTCCTTTTGGTGGGATAACTGGCTAGGTGTAGGCCCTTTAGCCCAATACACACCTGATAATAACAGGTTTAACAATGCTAAGGTCTCTGATTTTATTGAAGCTGGACAGTGGAACATTGACAAGGTCATCCAAGCAGCCCCCCATAACCATGTACACAATATTCTCTCATCCCATCTCCAGCTTCAGCAGAACCAGCCGGATCAGCCTGTGTGGAGTCTCAACACCAGCGGCATGTTCTCTATTACCTCAGCTTGGAACAACATTAGAGAAAAAAGAGAAAAAACCAAGATTAATTCCTACACCTGGCAGAAACAGGTTCCCTTCAAATGTTCCTTCTTATTGTGGAGAGCAATCAGGGGCAAGCTTCCTACTAATGAACAGCTGTTGAGATTTGGAATTGGACCTGCTGTCTGTTACTGCTGTCATTCTCCTGGTATGGACACTGTTGAACATATTTTCAACTCTGGAAAATTTGCTAAACAGGTCTGGAAATACTTTGCCACTTCCTTAGGAATTCCAACTGATTATTTGCCTCTTAGAAACACGATTATGAGATGGTGGTGTTACCCTCACAACAATGAAGCACATCAGTTGATCCTTCAAGTGATACCAATTTTTATTTGTTGGAACTTGTGGAAGAACAGGTGTGCTGTAAAGTATGGGGGAAAACAGTCCAATATGGCAAGAGTTAAACACTTAGTGATCCTTAACAGCTTCAAGTTGCTACATATTAAGTTCCCCTACATTCACTGGCCTTTGGGATGGAATAAGATATGTACACTCTTAGAAAGCTGTACTCATGATATCCATGTGACTGCAATTCAGTGGCAAAAACCTCCAGACAGCTGGGTCAAAATCAACAAGATGGGAGTGCATTAAACAATCCCGGAAGAATAGGAGTAGGAGGAATTCTCAGGAACCAAAATGGAGAGTACATTCTTGCTTTCTCAGTTCCTTTGGGCCAGGGAACCAATAGCCAAGCTGAAATAGAGGCAGCTAACTTTGGCCTAGCCTGGTGCATGCAACTAAATTATAGAAATGTAATCCTTGAAGTCGACTCTCAATTACTTGCAGACTGGTTTAACAGCAAAGCAGCAGTCCCTTGGACCATCTCGACTCAACTGCAGAAGCTCCACCAGCAGGCCAGGCACTTCACTCACTTTAAATGTGTACATACTTTCAGAGAAGCCAACTTTGTAGCAGACTCACTTTCCAAGCAAAGCCATCAGATTTCAAATCCCCAGGTGTATTTCAACATCCACCAGCTTTCCAAACTAACAGCAGCCTACTTCCACCAAGACTTTGTAGGCATGGCAAGCTTCAGAAGAAGAAAATTGAAAAGAATAAAGGAACCACCTTAAAGGAGTTAGAACAAAGAGGACCTATGAAGATGCTGGAACTCCTTCAGGCCCTCTTTTATGATGACTCTCATGTCATCTGGCTTCCTAGAAGACTCCCCTGTTTAGGATAGATTTTCTTTCCTTTTGTAAAGGGAGAGTCTCCCTCATTTATGCTTTCCTAGGATTCTTTGTATCGGGAGGAGTCCTCTCACATAGATGCTTAGATGATAGGACCTTTCTTTCTTTTGGAGTAGAGTTGGAGAACCAACTAGCTTTGACTAGGAGGCTACCAACCCTTATTCCACCTATGGGAGGTAAGGTTTATGTCCCCCTCCATGTACTTCTTCTCTTTATATATGCTAAGGCCTGGGGGTGTTGCTAAGCCCCTGACCCCCTCAAGGGTCGTTCAAAAAAAAAAAAAAAATCCCTAAACCCAAAAAACCCTAAACCCCGATAGGGAGTTTACCAGATCTGGACTATAGCACACCAAAACGGCAAAATAGGGAGTTTACCTGATCTGGAGCTCGTTTGATCTTTTAAATGGACCATTTTGGCCATGGAGATGAACTGTCTCCATAGCTAAGGTCCATGTAAGTTTTTGTCAAAAAAATTTCATGGATTTTAGCACATGAAAATCAGCAAAATGTGGGGGTTTACCTACACTAGGGAACGTTTGACCTTGTATATGGGCTATTTTGTCCGTGGACACCAACTGGCTCCATAGCGAAGGTCTTAACGGAGGTCCATATAAGTTTTTGGCAAAAACAACATCAAAATTCTATGTGACCGTAAAATGTCGTGGACTATAACACATGAAAATCAGTAAAAAGGGGGCTTTACCTTCTCTGGGCTCGTTTGACCTTGTAAATGGGTCGCTTTGGCCGTGGCAACCAACTGGATCCATAACTAAGGTCTTAATAGAGGTCCATATATGTTTTGCCAAAAATGATGTTTAAATTTATGGTGACCATAAAATATAGTGGACTATAACACACGAAAATCGGTAAAATAGGCGATTTACCTGCTCTGGGGCTTGTTTAACCTTTTAAATGGCCCGTTTTGGTCATGCCAACTAACTGGATCCATATCTAAGGACATAACTAAGGTTCGCATAAGATTTTTGAAAAAACGACGTCGAAATTCTGGGTCACCATAAAACATCGTGGACTATAGCATACAAAAATTAGCAAAATGAGGGTGTTTACCTGCTTTGGGCTCATTTGACCCTGTAAGTGGACTATTTTGGCCGTGGTGACAACCAGGCTCCATAGCTAAGGTCTTAACAAACGTCCATGTATGTTTTTGGCAAAAACAACGTCGAGATTTTGGGTCACCATAAAATGTCGTGGTCTATAGCTCACCAAAATTGGCAAACCAACTAGCTCCACAACTAAGGTCTTAACGGAGGTATATGTAAGTTTTAGGCAAAAATGACTTTGGAATATTTAGTCTCCATAAAATGTAGTGGACTATAGCACACAAAAATCAACAAAATAGGGGGTTTACCTGCATTGGGGCTCATTTGTCCTTGTAAATGAGCTGTTTTGGCTGTGGAAACAACTGGCTTCATATCTAAGGTCTTAACGGAGTTCCATGTATGTTTTTGGCAAAAATTATGTTAAAATTTTAGGTCACCATAAAATGTCGTGGGCTATAGCACACAAAAATCAACAAAATGGGGAGTTTACCTACTCTGGGCTTGTTTGGCCTTGTAAATGGGCTGTTTTGACTGTGGAGACCAATTATATCCATTGCTAAAGTCTTAACGGATGTCCATCTATATTTTTGGAAAAAATGATGTCGGAATTTTGGATTACCATAAAAAGTCTTATACTAAAGCACACGAAAATTAGTAAAATTAGGGGGTTTACCTGCTTTGGGTTTCGTTTGACCTTGTAAATGGGTTGTTTTGGCAAAGGGACCAACAAGCTCCATAGCTAAGGTCTTAACAGAGATCCATGTAAGTTTTTGGCAAAATTGACATCAGAAATCTGGGTCACCATAAAATGTCATAGACTATACCATACGAAAATCTGCCAAATGAGAGGTTTACCTACTCTAGGGATTGTTTGACCATGTAAATGGGACATTTTGGCTGTGGCGACAAACTTGCTCCATAGTTAAGGTCTTAACGGAGGTCCATGTAAGTTTTTGGCTAAAATGACATTGGAATTCTGTGTTACCATAAAATGTCGTGGACTATACCACACGAAAATCTGTAAAATACTTGCTCTGGGTTCGTTCGACCTTGTAAATGGGCCATTTTAGCCATGGCGACCAACTGGATCCATAACTAAGGTCTTAATAGAGGTCCATGTATGTTTTTGGCAAAAATGACATTGAAATTTTGGGTGACCATAAAATATCTTGGACTATAGCACACGAAAGTCGATAAAATGGGTGATTTACCTACTCTGGGCTCGTTTAACCTTTTAAATGGCCCGTTTTGGTAGTGCCGACCAACTGGATCTATAGCTAAGGTTCGCATAAGATTTTTGAAAAAACGAAGTCAGAATTCTGGGTCACCATAAAACGTCATGGACTATAGCATACAAAAATTGGCAAAAGGGGTGGTTTATTGTCTCTGGGCTCATTTGACCTTATAAGTGGGCCGTTATGGCGGTGGCGATAACCAGGATCCATAGCTAAGGTCTTAACAGATGTCCATGTAAGTTTTTGACAAAAACAATGTCGAGATTCTGGGTCACCATAAAATGTCGTGGTCTATAGCTCACCAAAATTGGCAAAAGAAGGAGTTTACCTTCTTTGGGGCTCATTTGACCTTGTAAAAGGGTCATTTTGGCTGTGGTGACCAACTAGCTCCATAGTTAAGGTATTAAAGGAAGTCCATGTAAGTGTTTGGCAAAAATGACATCGAAATTCCAGGTCACCATAAAATGCCGTGGACTATAGAACATGAAAATCGGCAAAAGAGGGGTTTACCTACTCTAGGGCTCGTTTGACCTTGTAAATGGGTCATTTTTCAATAGTGACCAACTGGCTCCATAGCTAATGTCTTCACAGACGTCTATGTAGGTTGTTGGAAACAATGACGTCAGAATTCCAGGTCAACATAAAATGTCGTAGACACAAAAATTGGCAAAATAGGGGGTATACCAACTCTGGGCTCATTTGACCTTTTGAATTGGCCATGGCAACCAACTTTCCCCGAAGTTAAGGTCTTAACGAAGATCCATGTAGAGTTTTGGAAAAAATGATGTCGAAATTCTAGTTCACCATAAAATGTCGTGGACTATTGCAAACAAAAATGGCAAAATGGGGGTTTTACCTACTCTGGCACTCATTTGACCATGTAAATGGGCAACTTTGGTCGTGGCAACCAACTAGATCCATATCTAATGTCTAAATGGATGTCTATGTAAATTTTTGGCAAAATTTACGTCCAAATTATAGGTCACCATGAAATGTCATGGACTATAGCACACGAAGATCGGTAAAATGAGGGGTTTAACTACTCTGGGTTTGTTTGACCTTATAAATGGTCCATTTTGGCCGTGGTGACCAACTAGGTCCATAGCTAAGGTCTTAACAGACGTGCATGTAAGTTTTTGGCATAAATGATGTCGATATTTTGGGTCACCATAAAATGTCGTGGACTATAGCTCACCAAAATTGACAAAAGAAAGGGTTTACCTTCTCAGGGGTTTATTTGAGCTTGTAAAAGGGCCATTTTGGCCGTGACAAACAACTGGCTCCATAGTTAAGGTCTTAACTAAAATTCATGTAAGTTTTTGGAAAAAATAATATCGAAATTTTGGGTCACCATAATATGTTGTGGACTATAGCACATGAAAATTGGCAAAATGACGGGTTTACCTGCTCTCAGGCTCGTTTGACCCTGTAAATGGGCTATGTTTTCAATGGCGACCAACAGGTTCCATAGGTAAGCTCTTTATGGACACCTATTTTAGTTTTTGGCAAAATTGACATCGCAATAACGGGTCAACATAAAACGCCTTGGACACAAAAATCAGCAAAATGGGGGGGGGGGGGGGGGGTTTGCCTGCTTTGGGGCTCATTTGACCTTATAAATGGGTCGTTTTAGCCATGATGACCAACTAGCTCAATAGCTAACATCTTAACAGAGGTCAATGTAAGATTTTGGAAAAAATAACATCGAAATTCCATTTCACCATAAAATGTCATGGACTATAGCACATGAAAATTGACAAAATAGGGGGTTTACCTGCTCTGAGGCTCATTTGACCTTGTAAATAGGCCGTTTTGGCCGTGGAAACCAAATTTATCCATAGCTAAAGTATTAACAAAGGTCTATGTAATGTTTTGGCAAAAATGACATCGGAGTTCTGGGTCAGCATAAAATGTCGTGGACTATGGCACACGAAAATCGACAAAATAGGGGGTTTACCTGCTTTGGGGCTCGTTTGACCTTGTTAATGGGCCGTTTTGTCAATGGTGACCAATTGGCTCTATAGCTGAGGTCTTAATGGAGGTCTATGTAAGTTTTTGGCAAAAATGACTTTGGAATTCTGGGTTAGTATAAAATGTTGTGAACTATAACACACAAAAATTAGCAAAATAGGGTGTTTACCTGCTCTAGGGCTCATTTGACCTTATAAATGGGTCAGTTTAGCCATGATGACCAACTAACTCAATAGCTAACATCTTAACAGAGGTCCATGTAGGATTTTGGAAAAAATAACATCGAAATTCCATTTCACCATAAAATGTCATGGACTATAGCACACGAAAATTGGCAAAATGGGGGTTTACCTGCTCTGAGGCTCATTTGACCTTGTAAATAGGCCGTTTTGGCCGTGGAAACCAAATTTATCCATAGCTGAAGTATTAACAAAGGTCTATGTAATGTTTTGGCAAAAATGACATCGGAGTTCTGGGTCAGCATAAAATGTCATGGACTATGGCACACAAAAATCGATAAAATGGGGTTTTACCTGCTTTGGGGCTCATTTGACCTTGTTAATGGGCCGTTTTGGCAATGGTGACCAATTGGCTCTATAGCTGAGGTCTAAATGGAGGTCTATGTAAGTTTTTGGCAAAAATGACATTGGAATTCTGGGTCAGTATAAAATGTAGTGGACTATAGCACACGAAAATTGGAAAAATGAGGGTTTACCTGCACTAGGGTTTGTTTGACCTTGTAAATGAGTCATTTTTTCCATGGCGACCAATTGGATCTATAGATAAGGTCTTAAAGGAGGTCCATGTAGGTGGTAAAAATGACATCGGAATTTTAGGTCAATATAAAATATCGTGGACTATAGCACAAGAAAATCAGCAAAATAGGGGGTTTACCTGCACTGGGGAACGTTTGACCTTGTATATGGGGCATTTTGGCCATGGACACCAACTGGCTCTATAGCTATGGTCTTAACGGAAGTCTATATAAGTCTTTAGCAAAAGTGGCATCAAAATTCCAGGTCACCATATAACACACAAAAATCAGCAAAATGGGGGCTTTACCTTCTCTGGGCTCATTTGACCTTGTAAATGGGCTGTTTTGGCCGTGGCCACCAACTGGATCCATAGCTAAGGTCTGAATAGAGGTCCACATATGTTTTTGGCAAAAATGACGTCGAAATTCTGGGTGACCATAAAATATCATGGACTATAGTGCATAGTGCATGAAAATCTGTATAATGGGGGATGTACCTATTCTTGGGCTCGTTTGACCTTTTAAATGGCCCGTTTTGGTCGTGTCGACCAACTGGATCTATATCTAAGGTCTTAACAGAGGTCCGTGTAATATTTAGGAAAAAATAAAGTCGAATTCTAGGTCACCATAAAATGTCGTGGACTATAGCATACAAAAATTGGCAAAACGGGGGGTTTACCTGCTCTAGGCTCGTTTGACCTTGTAAATGGGTCGTTTAGGACGTTACAACAACCAGGCTCCATAGCTAAGGTCGTAATAGATGTCCATGTAAGTTTTTAGCATAAACGATGTCTAGATTCTAGGTCACCATAAAATGTCATGGTCTACAGCTCGCCAAAATCAGCAAAATAATGGGTTTACCTTCTTTGGGGCTCATTTCACCTTGTAAAAGGGTCGTTTTGGCCATGGTGACTAACTAGCTCTATAGTTAAAGTATTAATGGAAGTCCATGTAAGTGTTTGGCAAAAATGACGTTGGATTTTGGGTCACCATAAAATATCGTGGACTATACACACGAAAATCGATAAAATAAGGGGTTTACCTGCTCTAAGCTCGTTTGACCTTGTAAATGGGTCGTTTTGGCTGTGGCGACCAACTATCTCCATAGCTAAGGTTTTAAAAGATGTCCATGTAAGATTTTGGCATAAATGACGTCAATATTCTGGGTCACCATAAAATGTTGTGTACTATAGCTCACCAAAATCGGCAAAATAAGGGGTTTACCTTCTTTGGGTCTCATTTGACCTTGTAAAAGGGTCATTTTGGCCATGGTGACCAATTGGCTCCATAGTTAAGGTCTTAACTGATGTCCATGTGAGTTTTTGGCAAAAATAATATCGGAATTCTGGGTCACCATAAAATGTCGTGGACTATAAAACATGAAAATTAGCAAAATGAGGGGTTTATGTGCTCTAGGGCTCGTTTGACCTTGTAAATGGACCCTTTTTGCAATGGTGACCAACTGGCTCCACAGGTAAGCTCTTAACGGGTGTCTATTTTAGTTTTTGGCAAAAATGACATCATAATAATGGGTCAACATAAAATACCTTGGACACAAAAATTGGCAAAAATGGAGGGTTTGCCTGCTTTGGAGCTCATTTGACCTTTGTAAATGGGCTGTTTTAGCGATGGCGATCAGCTACCTCAGTAGCTAACGTCTTAACAGATGTCTACGTAGAATTTTGGAAAAAATGATGTTGAAATTCCAGTTCACCATAAAATGTCATGGACTATAGCACATGAAAATTGGCAAAATGGGGGGCTTACCTACTCTGAGGCTTGGTTGACCTCGTAAATGTGCCTTTTTGGCATTGACGACCAACTAACACCATAGCTAAGGTCTTAACGGTGGTCCATGTAAGTTTTTATTAAAATTATGTCTGAATTTTGGGTTACTATAAAATGTCATGGACTATAGCACACGATAATCGGTAAAATAGGCGATTCACCTGCTCTAGGGCTCGTTTGAACTTGTAAATTAGCAAATTTGATGGTGGATACCAACTCACTCCATAGATAGTGTTTAACGGAGGTCCATGTATGTTTTTGGCAAAAATAACATTGAAATTTTGGGTCACCATAAAATGTCGTAGACTGTAAAGCACAAAAATCAGCAAAATAGGGTGGTTTACCTGCTCTGGGCTTGTTTGACCTTGTAAATGGGCCATTTTGGCCGTGGCAACCAACTGATCCCATAACTAAGGTCTTAACGGAGGTCCATGTATGTTTTTGGTAAAAATGACATCAGAATTTTGAGTAACCTTTAAATGTCATGGACTATAGCACACGAAATTGGTAAAATGAGGGGTTTACCTGCTTTGGGGCTCGTTTGACCTTGTAAATGGGCTGTTTTGGCTATGGCGACCAACTGGGTCTATAGCTAAGATCTTAACGGAGGTCAATGTAAGTTTTTGGCAAAAATGACATCAGAATTTCGGGTCACCATAAAATATTGTGGGCTATAGCACACAAAAATCGGCAAAATGGAGGGTTTACCTGCTCTCGGGCTCGTTTGACCTTGTAAATGGGCGGTTTACCTGCTCTAGGGTTTGTTTGACCTTGTAAATGAGCCGTTTTGATAGTGGTAACCAACTCGCTCCATAGCTAGTGGTTAACGGAGGCCCATGTAAGATTTTAGAAAAAATGACGTTGAAATTCCGGGTCAACATAAAATGTCATGGATTATAGCACACGAAAATCAGAAAAATGGGGGGCTTTCCTGCATTGGAGCCCGTTTGACCTTGTAAATGGGCTGTTTTGGCCGAGGCGACCAACTTGATCCATAGCTAAGGTCTTAACATAGGTCTATGTAAGTTTTAGTAAAAATGGCGTCTGAATTTCGGGTCATCATAAAATGTAGTGGACTATTACACATGAAAATCGGCAAAATAAGGGGTTTGCCTGCACTGGAGCTTGTTTGACCTTGTAAATGGCATGTTTTGGCCGTGGTGACAAACCGGCTCCATAGCTAAGGTCTTAATAATGGTCAATGTATGTTTTATCCAAAAAAGACATCGAAATTCTGGGTCACCATAAAATGCAGTGGACTATAGCACACGAAAATTAGTAAAATAAGGGCTTTATCTACTCAGTGGCTTGTTTGACCTTGTAAATGGATCATTTTAGCCGTGGCAACTAACTGGCTCCATAGCTAAGGTATTAACATATGTCCATGTAAGTTTTACGCAAAAATGACGTCGAAAATCCAAGTCACCATAAAATGTCATGGACTATAGCACATGAAAATCAACAAAACGGGGGGTTAACCTTTTACGGTGTGCGTTTGACCTGTGAATGGGTCGTTTTGGCCGTGGTGACCAACTGGATCCATAGCTAAGGTATTCACGGAGGTCCATGTAAGTTTTTGGGAAAAATGATGTTGAAATTTTGTGTCACCATAAAATGTCGTGGACTATAGCACACGAAAATCTGTAAAATGAGGGGTGTACCTACTTTCGGGCTCCTTTGACCTTGTAAATGGGCCGTTTTAGTAGTGAAGGCCAATTGGTTCCATAGCTAAGGTCTAAACATAGGTCCATATAAGTTTTAGGTAAAAATGACGTCAGAATTCTGAGTCACCATAAAATATCGTGGACTATAGGAAATGAAAATCGTCAAAATGGGGGTTTACCTGCTTTGGGGCTCGTTTGACCTTGTTAATGAGTCGTTTATGTCGTGGTGACCAATTAGCTCTATAGCTAAGGTCCTGAAAGAGGTCCATGTAAGTTTTTGGTAAAAATGACATCGATATTCAAAGTCACTATAAAGTATCATGGACTATAGCACACGATAATTGGCAAAATAAGGGGTTTGCCTACTCTAGAGCTCGTTTGACCTTGTAAATGGGCTGTTTTGGCTGTGGCGACCAACTAGCTCCATAGCTAAGGTCTTAACGGAGGTCCATGTAAGTTTTTGTCAGAAATGGCATCGAAATTATGTGTCACAATAAAATGTCATGGACTATTGCACACGAAAATATGTAAATGAGGGGTTTACCAGCTCTAGGGCTCGTTTGAGCTTGTAAATGGGTCGTTTTGGCCGTGGAGACCAACTGGATCCATAGATAACATCTTCACGGAGGTCCATGTATGTTTTTAGCAAAAATAACATTGGAATTCTGTTCACCATAAAATTTAGTGAACTATAACATACGAAAATCAGCAAAATACGGGATTTACTTGCTCGAGGGCTTGTTTGACATAGTAAATGGGCTGTTTTGGCCGTGGAGACCAACTGGTTCCATAAAAAAGGTCTTAACGAAGGTCAGTGTAAGTTTCTGGTTAAAATGATGTAGGAATTATGGATCACCATAAATGTCATGGACTATAGCACATCAAAATTGGTAAAATAGGGGGTTTACCTGCTCTGGGCTCGTTTGACCTTGTAAATAGGCAGTTTTAGATGTGGGCACCAACTGAATCCATAGCTAAGGTCATAATGGAGATCCATGTATGTTTTTTATAAAAATGACGTTAAAAATCTGGGTCACCATAAAATGTCGTGGACTATAGCACACGAAAATCGGCAAAATAGGGGGTTTACCTGCTCTAGGCTTGTTTGACCTTGTAAATGGGTCATTATGGCTGTGGCGACCAACTAGCTCCATAGCTAATGTCTTAACGGAGGTCTATTTATATTTTTTGCAAAAGAGACGTCGGAATTCTAGGTCACCATAAAATGTCGTGAACTATAACATGCGAAAATTGGCAAAATTGGGGGTTTACCTGCTTTGGGGATCATTTGACCTTGTAAATAGGTCGTTTTGGCTATGGCGACCAACTAGCTCCATAGCTAAGGTCTGAACGGAGGTCCATGTATGTTTTTCAAAAAAAATGACGTCCAAATTCTAGGTCACCTTAAAATGCAATGGACTATAGCACACGAGAATCGTTAAAATGAGGGGTATAACTACTCAAGGCTCGTTTGACCTTGTAAATGGGTCGTTTTGATAGTTGCGGCTAACTCGCTCTATAGATAAGGTCTTAACATAGGTCCATGTATGTTTTAGGCAAAAATGAGATCAAAAATCCGAGTCAACATAAAATGTCATGGACTATAGCACACAAAAATCAGCAAATTAGGGGGTTTACCTGTTCTGGGGTGTGTTTGACCTTGTAAATGGGTCGTTTTGGCCGTGGCAACCAACTGGATCCATAGCTAAGGTCTTAACGGAGGTTCTTGTATGTTTTTGGCAAAACTGATGTCGAATTTATGGGTCAGCATAAAATGTCGAGGACTATAGCACACAAAAATCTTCAAAATGAGGAGTTTATCTTCTCTCGGGCTTGTTTGACCTTGTAAATGGGCCGTTTTGGCAGTGATAACCAACTGGTTCCATAGCTGAGGTCTTAACATAGGTTCATGTAAGTTATTGGCAAAAATGACATCAAAATTCTAAATCACCATACAATATCGTGGATTATAGCACACAAAAATTGGAAAAATGGGGGTTTACCTGCTCTGGAGCTCGTTTGACCTTGTAAATGGGACGTTTTTTCCATGGAGACCAACTGGCTGCACAGATAAGGTCTTAATGGAGGTCCATGTAGGTTTTTGGTAAAAATGACATCGGAATTTTAGGTCACTATAAAATGTCGTGGACTATAGCACACCAAAACATCAAAATAGGGGGTTTACCTACTCTAGAGCTCGTTTGATCTTTTAAATGGACCGTTTTGGTCATGGAGACAAACTATATCCATAGCTAAGGTCTTAAAGGAGGTCCATGTAAGTTTTTGTAAAAAACGACATCAGAATTTTGGGTCACCATAAAATGTCATGGACTATAAGACACGAAAATCAGCAAATGGGGGGTTTACCTGCACTGGGGAACATTTGACCTTGTGTATGGATCATTTTGGCCATGGACACTAACTGACTCCATAGCTACGGACTTAACGGAGGTCCATATAAGTTTTTGGCAAAAATGACAACAAAATTCTCTGTCACCATAAAATATTGTGGACTATAACACACGAAAATCAGTAAATTGAGGGCTTTACCTTCTCTGGGCTTGTTTGACCTTGTAAATGGGCCATTTTGGCCATGGCGATCAACTGGATCCATAGTTAAGGTCTTAATAGAGGTCCATGTATGTTTTTGGCAAAAATAACGTCCAAATTCTGAGTGAGCATAAAATAATATGGATTATAGCACACAAAATTGATAAAATAAGGGATTTAACTATTCTGGGGCTCGTTTGACCTTTTAAATGGGTTGTTTTGGTCGTGTCAACCAACTAGATCCATAGCTAAGGTCTTAGTGGAGGTCCGTGTAAGATTTTGGAAAAAATGACATCAGAATTCTGGGTCACCATTAAATATCGTGGACTGTAGCACATGAAAATTTGTAAAATAGGGGATTTACCAACTCTGGGCTCGTTTGACCATGTAAATGGGTCATTTTGGCTGTGGCGACCAACTGGCTCCATAAATAAGGTCTTGAGGGAGATCCATGTATGTTTTTGACAAAAATGACGTTGGAATTTTGGGTCACCATAAATGATGTGGACTATAGCGCACGAAAATTGACAAAATGGAGTGTTTACCTGCTCTAGGGCTCGTTTGACCTTGTAAATGGACCGTTTTGGCTGTGGTGACCAACTCGCTCCATAGCTATGGCTTTACAGAGCTCCATGTAAGTTTTTGGAAGAAAGGATGTTAGAGTTTTGGGTCACCATAAAATGTCGTGGTACAACACACAAAAATCGACAATATATAAGGTTTACCTGCTCTGGGCTCGTTTGACCTTGTAAATGGGCTATTTTGGCTGTGGCGACCAACTGGCTCCATATCTAAGGTATTAACGGAGGTCCATTTAAGCTTTTGGCAAAAATGACATCGAAATTCTGGGTCACCACAAAATGTCATGGATTATAATACACAAGAATTGGTAAAATAGGGGGTTTACTAGCTCTGGGATCGTTTGACCTTGAAAATGGGCCCTTTTGGCATTGGCAACCAACTGGCTTCATAGCTAACATCATAACGGAGGTCCATGTAAGTTTTTGTTAAAATGATATCGGAATTTTGGGTCACTATAAAATGTCGTGGACTATTGTACACGATAATCGGTAAAATAGGTGGTTTACCTGCTCTAGGGCTCGTTTGAACTTGTAAATTATCTATTTTGATGGTGGCAAACAACTCGCTCCATATCTAGTACTTAATGAAGGTCCATGTAAGTTTTTTGTCAAAAATGACGTTGGAATTCTGGGTAAAATAGGGGGTTTACATGCTCTAGGCTTGTTTGACCTTGTAAATGGGCCATTTTGGCCTTGGAGACCAATTGGTCCTACAGTTAGGGTCTTAACGGAGGTCCATGTATCTTTTTGACAAAAATGACATCGAAATTTTGAGTCACCTTAAAATGTCGAGGACAATAACACACGAAAATTGTCAAAATGGGGGGGGGGGTGCTGTTAACCTGTTCTGGGCTTGTTTGACCTTGTAAATGGGTTGTTTTGGCTATGGCGACCAACTAGGTCCATAGCTAAGGTATTAACATAGGTCAATGTAAGTTTTTGGCAAAAATGACATCGAAATTCTCAGTCACCATAAAATGTCGTGGGATTTATAGCATATAAAAATTGGCAAAATGGAGGGTTTATTTGCTCTTGGGCTTGTTTGACCTTGTAAATGGGTAGTTTTGGCCATGGCAACCAACAAGATCCATAGCTGAGGTTCTAACAGAGGTCCATATAAGTTTTTTTAAATGACGTTGGAATTATAGGTCACAATAAAATGTTGTGGACTATAGCATAAGAAAATCGGCAAAATGGGCGCTTTACCTGTTCTAGGGCTTGTTTGACCTTGTAAATGAGCCGTTTTGATGGTGGCAACCAGTTCGCTTCATAGCTAGTGCTTAACGAAAGTCCATGTAATTTACAGAGGTTCAGGTAAGTTTTTGGAAAAAAAAGGCGTTGGAACTTTGGGTCACCATAAAATGTTATGGTATAGCACACAAAAATTAGCACAATAGTTGCTCTGGGACTCGTTTGACCTTGTAAATGGGCCGTTTTGGCTGTGGCGACCTACTTGCTCTATAGCTAAGTTATTAACGGAGGTCCATGTAAGTTTTTGGCAAAAATGACATCGAAATTCTGGGTCACCATAAAATGTTGTGGATTATAATACACAAAAATTGGTAAAATGGGGGGTTTACCAGCTATGGGCTTGTTTGACCTTGTAAATGGGCCTTTTTGGCTATGGTGACTAACTGGCTCCATATCTAAGGTCTTAACAGAGGTACATGTAAGTTTTTGTTAAAATGACATCGAAATTTTGGGTCACTATAAAATGTCATAGACTATAGCACATGATAATTGGTAATATGGGTGGTTTACCAACTCTAGGGCTTGTTTGAACTTGTGAAGGAGCTATTTTGACAATGGCAACCAAATTGCTCCATAGCTAGTTCTTAATGGAGGTCCATGTAAATTTTTGTCAAAAATTATGTTGGACTTTAAGGTCACCATAAAATGTTGTGGATTATGCACACGAAAATCAGCAAAATGGATGTTTACCTGCTCTAGGCTCGTTTGACCTTGTAAATGGGCCGTTTTGGCCGTGGCGACCAACTAGCTCCATAGCTAAGGTCTTAACAGAGGTCAATATATGTTTTTGGCAAAAATGACATCGGAATTCTGGGTCACCATAAAATGTCGTGTGCTATAGCACACAAAAATCGGTAAAATGGAGGGTATACTAGCTCTCGGGCTCGTTTTACCTTGTAAATGGGTCATTTTGGGCATGGAGACCAACAAGATCAGTATTTGAGGTCCTAACGGAGGTCTATATAAGTTTTTTTTAAATGACGTCATAATTTTAGGTCACCAAAAAATGTCGTGGACCATAGCTTACGAAAATCGGCAAAATGAGTGGTTTAACTGCTCTAGTGCTCGTTTGACCTTGTAAATGAGCCGTTTTAATGGTGGCAACCAACTCTCTCCATAGCTAGTGCTTAATGGAGGTCCATGTAAGATTTTGGCAAAAATAACGTTGAAATTTCGGGTCAACATAAAATGTCGTGGATTATAGCACATGAAAATCGATAAAATGGGGGGTTTACCTGCTCTGGAGCTCGTTTGACCTTATAAATTGGCTGTTTTGGCCGTGGAGACCAACAAGCTCCATAGCTAAGGTCTTAACGTAGGTCCATGTAAGCTTTAGGAAAAAATGACGTCGGAATTCTGGGTCACCATAAAATATCGTGGACTATAGCACACGAAAATAGGTAAAATTAGGGTTTTGCTTGCACTGGAGCTCGTTTGACCTTCTAAATGGGTTTTTTTGGCCGTGGTGATCAACTAGCTCAATAGCTAAGGTCTTAACAGAGGTCCATGTAAGTTTTAGCCAAAAATGACTTCGAAATGCCGGGTCACCATAAAATGCAGTGGACTTTAGCAGACGAAAATTGTTAAAATGAGGGGTTTAACTGCTCAGGGGTTTGTTTGACCTTGTAATTGGGATGTTTTGGCTGTGGCGACCAACTAGCTCCATAGCTAAGGTATTAATGGTGGTCCATGTATGTTTTTGGCAAAATTACATCAGAATTCTGGGTTGCCATAATTATCGTGGTCTATTGCACATGAAAATCGATAAAATGAAGGGTTTACCTACTTTAGGGCTCGTTTGACCTTGTAAATGGGCCGTTTTGGCTGTGGTGACCAACTGGCTCCATAGATAAGGTCTTAATGGAGGTCCATGTATGTTTTTAGCGAAAATAACATTGGGATTCTGGGTTACCAAACAATGTCGTGGTCAATAACACACGAAAATTGGTAAAATAGGGGGTTTGCTTGCTCGAGGGGTTGTTTGACATTGTAAATGGGACATTTTGGCCATGGAGACTAACTGATTCCATAAATAAGGTCTTAATGAAGGTTAGCATAGGTTCTTAGTTAAAATGACGTAGGAATTACGGATCACCATAAATGCCAAAGACTATAGCACATGGAAATTGGTAAAATAGATGCTTTACCTGCTCTGGGGATCGTTTGACCTTGTAAATAGGCAGTTTTTGATGTGGCGTCTAACTGAATCCATAGCTAAGGTCTTAAAGGAGGTCCATGGAATTTTTTTGTAAAAATTACGTTGAAATTCTGGGTCACCATAAGATCACATGTACTATTTCACACGAAAATCGGTAAAATAGGGGGTTTAAATGCTCTAGGCTCGTTTGACCTTGTAAATGGGCCGTTTTGGCTGTGGCAACCAACTAGCTCCATAGCCAAGGTCCTAACGGAGGTCCATGTATGTTTTTTGCAAAAGTGACTAGGAATTCTAGGTCACAATAATATGTTGTGGACTATAGCTCACGAAAATTGACAAAATAGGGGGTTTACCTTCTCTGGGGCTCATTTGACCTTATAAATTATCTGTTTTGGCCGTGGCAACCAACTAGCTCCATAGTTAAAGTTTGAATAGAGTTCCATGTATGTTTTTGGCAAAAATGACATCGGAATTCTGGGTCACCTTAAAATGCAGTGGACTATAGCACACTGAAATCGTTAAAATGAAGGGTTTAACTATTTAGGGGCTCATTTGACCTTGTAAATAGGCCTTTTTTGCCATGGCAACCAACTGGCTCCATAACTAAGGTCTTAACATAGGTCCAGGTAAGTTTTAGGCAAAAATGATGTCGGAAATTCGAGTCACCATAAAATGTCATAGACTATAATACATGAAAATTAGTAAAATGGGGTGTTTACCTATTTTGGGGTTCGTTTGACCTTGTAAATGGGTCGCTTTGTCCGTGGCGACCAACTGGATCCATAGATAAGATCTTAACGGAGGTCTATGTAAATTTTTGGTAAAAATAACGTCGAAATTTTAGGTCACTATAAAATGTCATGCACTATAGCACACAAAAATCGGTAAAACAACGGTTTACCTTCTCTAGGGCTCGGTTGACCTTGTAAATGGGTCATTTGTTCCATGTATGTTTTTGGTGAAAATGACATCTGAATTTTGAGTCACCTTAAAATATAGTGGACTATAACACACGAAAATCAGTAAAATGTGCGGTTTACCTGCTCTCGAGCTCATTTAACCTTGTAAATGGGTCGTTTTGGCAGTGACAACCAACTGGTTCCACAGCTAAGGTCTTAACATAGGTCCATGTATGTTTTTGGCAAAAATAATGTCGAAATTCGTAGTCACCGTAAAATGTCCTGGACTATAGCCCACAAAAATAAAAAAAATGGGGGTTTACATGCTTTTGTGGCTCATTTGACCTTGTAAATGGGCCGTTTTCTGTGGCGACCAACTAGCTCCATAGATAACATCTTAAATGAGGTCTATGTAGGTTATTGGTAAAAATGACATTGGAATTTTAGGTCACTATCAAATGTCATGGACTATAGCACACCAAAACGGCAAAATAGGGGGTTTACCTACTCTGGAGCTCGTTTGACCTTGTAAATGGCCGGTTTTGGCCATGGCACCCAACTGAAATAGGTAAAATGACATCAAAATTTTAGGTGACCATAAAATGTCGTGGACTATAGCACATGAAATAGGTAAAATAGGGGGTTTACCTGCTCTGGGGCTCGCTTGAACTTTTAAATGGTTTGTTTTGGTTGTGTCGACCAATTGAATCCATAGCTAAGGTCTTAACGGAGGTCCATATAAGATTTTGTCAAAAATGACGCCAGAATTCTGGGTCACCATAAAATGTCGGGGACTATAGCACACGAAAATCAGCAAAATGGGGGGTTTACCTTCTCTAGGGCTCGTTTGACTTTGTAAATGGGAAATTTTTTCAATAGCGACCAAATGGATCCATAACTAAGGTCTTAACGGACTTCAATGTAAGTTTTTGGAAACAATGACGTCAAAATTTTAGGTTAACATCAAATGTCATGAACACGAAAATCGGCAAAATGAGGGGTTTACCAGCTTTGGGTTTATTTGACCTTTTAAATTGACCATGGAAACCAACTTTCCCCAAATCTAAGGTCTTAATGGAGATTCATGAAGATTTTTGGAAAAAATTATGTCGGAATTCCAATTCACCATAAAATGTCGTGGACTATTGCAAATGGAAATTGGCAAAATGGGGGGTTTACCTGCTCTAGGGCTCTTTTGACCATGTAAATGGGCAGTTTCGGCCGTGGTGACCAACTGGCTCCATAGCTAAAGTATTAACGGACGTCCATGTAAATTTTTGGCAAAATTTACGTCGGAATTATGGGCCACCACAAAATGCCGTGGACTATAGCACACGAAAATTAGAAAAATAAGGGATCTAACTGCTCTGGGCTCATTTAACCTTGTAAATAGTTCGTTTTGGCCGTGGCGACTTACTGGCTTAATAGCTTAGGTCTTAACGGACGTCCATTTAAGTTTTTGGCATAAATGACGTCGAGATTCTGGGTCACCATAAAATGTCATGGAGTATAGCTCACCAAAATCAGCAAAATAAGAAGTTTACCTTCTTTGGTGCTCATTTGAACTTGTAAAAGGGCCATTTTGGCCATGGTAACCAACTGGCTCTATAGTTAAGGTCTTAATTGAAGGTCAGTGTAAGTTTTTAGTTAAAATGATGTAGGAATTACAGATCTCCATAAATGCCATGGACTATAGCACATGAAAATTGGTAAAATAGGGGGAGGGGGGGTTTACCTGTTCTGGGGCTTGTTTAACCTTGTAAATGAGCATTTTTGGGCATGGCAACCAACTAGATCCATAGCTATGGTCTTAAATGAGGTCCATGTAAGTTTATTGGACGTTTTGGCCATGAAGACCAACTGGTTCCATATATAAGGTTTTGACGAAGGTCGGTGCAAATTTTTGGTTAAAATGACGTAGTAATTACGGATCACTATAAATGTCATGGACTATAGCACATGAAAATTGGTAAAATGGGGAAGGGGGGGGTTTACTAGCTCTGGGCTCATTTGACCTTGTAAATGGTCCATTTTGGCCGTGGTGACAAACTTGCTTCATAGCTAAGGTCTTAATGGACGTCCATGTAAGTTTTTGGCATAAATGACGTTGAGATTCTGGGTCACCATAAAATGTTGTAGACTATAGCTCACCAAAATTGGCAAAAGAAGGGGTTTACCATCTTTGGGGATCATTTGACCTTGTAAAAGGGCCATTTTGGCCATGGCGACCAACTGACTCTATAATTAAGGTCTTAAATAAAGTCCATTTAAGTTTTTGGCAAAAATGACGTTGGAATTCCATGTCACCATAATGTCGTGGACTATAGCACACAAAAATCAGCAAAATAAAGTGTTTACATACTCTAGGGCTAGTTTGATCTTGTAAATGGGACACTTTTGCAATGGCGAACAACTGGCTCTATATCTAAGCTCTCAACGAACATCTATGATAGTTTTTGGCAAAAATGACATCGAAATTCTGGGTCAACATAAAATGTCGTGGACATAAAAATCAGCAAAAATGGGGGATTTGCCTGCTTTGGGGCTCATTTGACTTTGTAAATGGGCCGTTTTGGCCGTGGTGACCAACTAGCTCTGTAGCTAACGTCTTAACAAAGGTCCATGTAGGTGTTTGGACAAAATGACGTCAAAATTCCAGTTCACCATAAAATGTCGTGGACTATAGCACACGAAAATGAGCAAAATGAGGGTTTACCTGCTTTGAGGCTCATTTGCCCTTGCAAATATGCCATTTTGGCCTCGGCGACCAAATTTCTCCATAGCTAAGGTCTTAATGGAGGTCTATGTAAGTATTTTTCAAAAATGACGTTGGAATTATGGGTTACTATAAAATATTGTGGACTATAACACACGAAAATTGGCAAAATAGGGCGTTTACCTGCTCTGGGGCTCATTTGACCTTGTAAATTGGCCTTTTTAGCTGAAGCGACCAACTAGCTTCATAGCTAAGGTGTTAATGGACGTCCATGTAAGTTTTTGAAAAAAATAACGTCGGAATTTTGGGTCAGCATAAAATGTTGTGGACTATAGCACACGAAAATTGGCAAAATAGGGGGTTTACCTGCTCTAGCGCTCGTTTGACCTTGTAAATGGGCCTTTTTGGCCGTGGTGACCAACTGGCTTCATAGCTAAGGTCTTAATGGAGGGCCATGCAAGTTTTTGTTAAAATGATGTTGGAATTCTGGGTCACCATAAAATGTCGTGGACTATAGCACACAAAAAACAACAAAATAGGGGAGTTTACCAGCTCTGGGCTCATTTGACTTGGTAAATGGGATGTTTTGATTGTGGCGACCAACTAGATCTATATCTAAGGTCTTAACGGAGGTCCATGTAAGTTTTTGGTAAAAATGACATCAGAATTTTGGGAACCATAAAATACCGTGGACTATAGCACAGGAAAATCGATAAAATAGGGGGTTTACCTGCTCTAGGCTCGTTTGACCTTGTAAATGGGCCATTTTGGCCGTGGCGACCAACTGGTTCAATAGCCAAGGTCTTAACAGAGGTCCATGTATGTTTTTGGCAAAAATGACATCGAAATTTTGAGTCACCTTAAAATGTTGTGGACTGTAGCACACCAAAATTGGCAAAATGGGAGGGGGGAGTTACCTGCTCTGGGGCTCGTTTGACCTTATAAATGATTTATTTTTGCCATGGCGACCAATTGGCTGCATAGCTAAGGTCTTAATGGAAGTTGATATAACTTTTTGGCAAAAATGACGTCGGAATTCTGAGTCACCATAAAATGTCATGGGCTGTAGCACGTAAAATGGGCAAAATGGGGTGTTTACTTGCTCTCGGGCTCGTTTGACATTGTAAATGGGTCATTTTGTGTATGGCGACCAACAAGATCTATATTTAAGGTCCTAACGGAGGTCTATATAAGTTTTTTTTTAAAATGACGTCGGAATTTTAGGTCACAATAAAATGTCGTGGACTATAACACACGAAAATCAGTAAAATGGGCGGTTTACCTGCCCTAGGGCTTGTTTGACCTTGTAAATTAGCCGTTTTGATGGTGGTGTCCAAATCACTCCATAGCTAGTGCTTAATAGAGGTACATGTAAGATTTTGACAAAAATGATGTTGGAATTTCGGGTCAACATAAAATGTCGTCGATTATAGCACACGAAAATGGGTAAAATGGAGGGTATACCTACATTAGAGCTCGTTTGACCTTGTAAATAGGCTATTTTGGCCGTGACGACCAACTGGCTCCATAGATAAGGTCTTAATGTAGGTCCATGTAAGTTTTAGGAAAAAATAACATCAAAATTCTGGGTCACCATAAAATGATGTGGACTATAGCACACAAAAATCGGCAAAATAGGGGGTTTACTTGCTCTGGAGTTTGCTTGACCTTGTAAATGGGCTGTTTTGGCCGTGGTGACCAACTGACTCCATAGCTTAGGTCTTAACAGAGGTCCATGTAAGTTTTAGCCAAAAATGACGTCGGAATTTCAGGTCACCATAAAATGTAGTGGACTATAGCACATGAAAATCGTTAAAAAGAGGGGTTTAACTATTCAGGGGCTCGTTTGACCTTATAAATGCGTCGTTTTGGACATGGAGACCAACTGGCTCTATAGCTAAGGTCTTAACACAGGTCCATGTAAGTTTTAGGCATAAATGATGTCGAAAATCTGAGTCACAATAAAATGTGGTGGACTATAGCACACGAAAATCAGTAAAATGGGGGGTTTACCCGTTCTGGGGTTCGTTTGTCCTTGTAAATGGGTAGTTTTTGCCAGGGCGACCAACTGGCTCCATAGCTAAGGTGTTAACGGAGGTCTATGCAAGTTCTTGACAAAAATAACGTCGAAATTCTGGGTCACCATAAAATCTCGTGGCCTATACCACACAAAAATCTATAAAATTACGGGTTTACCTGCTTTCGGGCTCGTTTGACTTTGTAAATGGGCCGTTTTGGTAGTGATGACCAATTAGTTCCATAGATAAGATCTTAACGTAGGTCCATATAAGTTTTAGGCAATAATGATATCGAAATTCTGAGTCACCATAAAATGTCGTGGACTATACGACATGAAAATTGGCAAAATGGGGGTTTACATGCTCTGGGCCTCGTTTGACCATGTAAATGGGTCATTTTTCCATGGTGACTAAATAGCTCCATAGCTAAGCTCTAGAAGGAGATCCATGTAGGTTTTTGGTAAAAATGACAACGAAATTCACAATCACTATAGAATGTCGTGGACTATAGCACAGGAAAATTAGCAAAATAAGGGATTTACCTACTTTGAAGCTCGTTTGGCCTTGTAAATAGGATGTTTCAGCTGTGGCAACCAACTAGCACCATATCTAAGTTCTTAACGGAGGTCCATGTAAGTTTTTGGCTAAAATGACGTCGAAATTCTAGATCACCATAAAATGTCGTGGACTATTGCACATGAAAATTGGCAAAATGAGTAGTTTACCTGCTATAGGGATTGTTTAACCTTGAAAATAGGATGTTTTGTCTGTGGTGACCAATTGGCTCTATAGATAACATGTTAACAGAGGTCCATGTATGTTTTTAGCGAAAATAACATTGGAATTCAGTGTCACCATGAAATGCAGTGGACTATAACACACGAAAATCGGCAAAATGGGGGGTTTACCTACTTGGGGGCTTGTGTGACATTGTAAATAGGCCGTTTTGGCTGTGGAGACCAACTGGTTCCATAGATAAGGTCTTAACGAAGGCCAGTGTAAGTTATTTGTTAAAATGACGTAGGAATTATGAATCACCATAAATGCCATGGACTATAGCACAAGAAAATTGGTATTACCTGCTCTGGGGCTCGTTTGACCTTGTAAATGGGTAGTTTTGGATGTGACCACCAACTAGATCCATAGTTAAGGTCTTAAAGGATGTCCATGTAAGTTTTTTGTAAAAATGACATCAGAATTCTGGGTCACCATAAAATATGATGGACTATAGCACACGAAAATAGGCAAAATAAGGGGTTTACCTGCTCTAGGCTTGTTTGACCTTGTAAGTGGGCCGTTTTGGCTGTGGCGACCAACTAACTCCATAGCTAAAGTCTTAATGGAGGTCCATGTATGTTATTGTCAAAAGTGATGTATGAATTCTAAGTCACCATAAAATGTTGTGGATTATAGCACACGAAAATTGGCAAAATGGGGGGTATACTTGCTCTAGGGCTCATTTGACCTTGTAAATGGGCTATTTTGGCCATGGCAACCAACCAACTCCCTAGCTAAGGTCTGAATGGAGGTCCATGTATGTTTTTGTAAAAAATGAAGTCAGAATTCCGGGTCACCTTAAAAAGCAATAGACTATAGCACTAGAAAATTGTTAAAATAAGGGGTTTAACTACTCAGGGGATCGTTTGACCTTGTAAATGGGTTGTTTTGGCCATGGCGACCAACTAACTTTATAGCTAAGGTCTTAACAGACATTCATGTAAATTTTTGATAAAATTTACGTCAAAATTATGGTCACCATAAAATGTCATGGACTATAACATACGAAAATCGGTAAAATGGGGGGGGGGGGGGGGGGGCTTAACTTCTCTGGGCTCATTTGACCTTGTAAATGGTTCGTTATGGATCCAGTTGGTCATCGCGGCCAAAACGGTCAATCTTCATAGTCAAACGAGCCTCAAAGAAGGTAATCCCCCCCCCCCCTCCATTTTACTAATTTTCGTGTGCTATAGTCTATGGGATCTATTGGTGACCCAGAATTTCGACGTCATTTTCGCCAAAACATTACATGGTCCTCCGTTAACACCATAACCATAGAGTCAGTTGGTCACCACGGCCAAAACAACCCATTTTCAAGGTTAAACGAGCCCGGGAGTAAGTAAACCTCCCAATTTGCTGATTTTCGTGTGCTATAGTCCACGAGATATATTAGCGACCCAAAATTTCGATGTCATTTTTGCATAAAACCTACATGGACCTCTGTTAAGACCTTATCTATAGAGACAGTTGGTCACCACGGCCAAAACGACCCATTTTTAAGGTCAAACGATCCCCAAAGCCGGTAAACCCCCATTTAATCGATTTTCGTGTGCTATAGTCCACGAGATTTATAGGTGACCAGAAATTCCAACGTCATTTAGACCAAATATTTACATGGACCTCTGTTAAGACCTTAGTTATGGAGCTAGTCAGTCACCACGGCCAAAACGACCCATTTCAAGGTCAAAGTAGCCCCGGAGCTGGTAAACCCCCCAATTTTGCTGATTTTCGTGTGTTATAGTCCACGGGATTTATTAGTGATACGAAATTCCAATGTTATTTTCACCAAAAATTTACATGGACCTCCGTTAAGGCCTTAGTTATGGAGCCAGTTGGTCATCACATCTAAAATGACCCATTTTCAAGGTCTAACGAGCCTCGAAGCAGGTAAACCCCCCTTTTTGACTATTTTCGTGTGCTATAGTTGATGGGATTTTTTGGTGACCTGGAATTCTGACATCATTTTCACCAAAAATTTACATGGACCTCCGTTAAGACCTTAGATATAGAGCCAGTTGGTCACTATGGCCAAAACAAACCATTTTCGAGGTCAAACGAGCCTCAAAGCAGGTAAACCCCCCATTTTAATGATTATCATGTGCTATAGTCCACTGGATTTATTGGTGACCCAGAATTCCAACGTCCTTTTAGCAAAAAATTTACATAGATCTCCGTAAAGACCTTATATATGGATCCACTTGGTCACCACGACTAAAACGGCCCATTTTCTTGGTCAAATGAGCCCCGGAGTAGGTAAACCCCCAATTTTATCTATTTTCGTGTGCTATAGTCCATGAGATTTTTTGGTGACCCATAATTCCGACATCACTTTCGCCAAAAATTTACATGGCCGTCCGTTAAGACCTTAGTTATGGAGCCAGATCATCACCACAGATAAAAAATGCCCATTTTCAAGGTCAAACGATCCCCGGAGTAGGTATACCTACTATTTTGTTGATTTTTGTGTGCTATAGTCTACGGGATTTATTGATGACCCGAAATTCCGACATTATTTTTACTAAAAATTTACACTGACCTCCGTTAAGACATTAACTATAGAGTCAGTTGGTCACATAGCCAAAACGACCCATTTTCAAAGTCAAACAAGCCTCGGAGCAGGTAAAACCCATTTTGTCAATTTTCGTGTGCTACAGTCCATAGAATTTATAAATGACCTAAAATTTCAATGCCATTTTTGCCAAAAATATACATGGACCTCTGTTAAGACCTTAGCAATTGAGCCAGTTGGTCACCGTGACCAAAACAGCTCATTTTCAAGGTCAAACGAGTCCCGGAGTAGGTAAACCCCCCATTTTATCGATTTTCTTGTGCTATAGTCCATGAGATATTTTGGTGACCCAGAATTCCGACGTCATTTTCGCAAAAAATTTACATGGACCTCCATTAAGACCTTATATATGGAGCCAGTTGGTCACCATGGCTAAAACGACCCATTTTCAAGGTCAAACGAGCCCCAGAGCAGGTAAACCCCTTATTTTGCCAATTTTCGTTTACTATAGTCTACACGATTTTTTGGTGACCCAGAATTCCAATGTCATTTTTGCAAAAAATTTTATAGACCTCCGTTAAAACCTTACAACAGAGCCAAAACGGCCCATTTCCAAGGTCAAACGATCCCTAGAGTAGGTAAACCCTCTATTTTGCCAATTTTCGGCTGCTATAGTCCATGGAATTTTTTGGTGACCCAGAATTTTGATGTCATTTTTGCAAAAAAATTTACATGGACCTCCGTTAAGACCTTAGTTATAGAGTCAGTTGGTCACCACGGCTGAAACAGCCTATTTTCAAGGTCAAACGATCCCCGAAGCAGGTAAACCCCCCATTTTATCGATTTTCGTATGCTAGTCCATAGGATTTTTTGGTGACCCAGAATTACGACGTCATTTTTGCCTAAAATTTACTTGGACCTCCGTTAAGACCTTAGCTATGGAGTCAGTTGGTCACCATAGCCAAAACTGCCCATTTTCAAGTCAAACGAGCCCGTGAGCAGGTAAACCCCTTATTTTGTCGATTTTCTTGTGCCATAGACAAGGAGATTTATTGGTGACCCAAAATTCCAACGTCATTTTGACCAAATATTTACATAGACCTTCGTTAAAACCTTAGATATGGATCCAGTTGGTCACCATGGTCAAAACAGCCCATTTTCAAGGTCAAACGAGCCCAGAGTAGGTAAATCCCCTATTTTACCAATTTTTGTCTACTATAGTCTGCGAGATTTTTTTGTGACCCAGAATTCCTAAATCATTTTCGCCAAAAATATACATGGACATCCGTTAAGACCTTAATTATGGAACTAGTTCGTCACCACGGCCAAAACAGCCCACTTTCAAGGTCAAACGATCCCCGGAGCAGGTAAACATCTCATTTTTCTGATTTTTGTGTGCTATAGTCCACGGGATTTATTGGTGACCCAGAATTCCGACGTCATTTTTAGCAAAAATTTACACATACCTCCGTTAAGACATTAGCTATAGAGCCAGTTGGTCACCACTGTCAAAACAGGCCATTTTCATGGTAAACAAGCCCCGGAGTAGGTAAACCCCCCATTTTATCAATTTTCATATGCTATAGTCCACGGGATTTATTAGTGACCAAGAATTCGGACGTCATTTTCACCAAAAATTTACATGGTCCTCTGTTAAGACCTTATTTATGGAGCTAGTTTGTCACTGTGACCAAAACGACCCATTTTCAAGGTCAAACTAGCCCCGGAGTAGGTAACCCCCTATTTTGTTGATTTTCGTGTGATATAATCCGCGAGATGTTTTGGTGACCTAGAATTCCGACGTAATTTTCGCCAAAAATTTGCATGGACCTCCTTTAAGACCTTAGCTATGGAGCCAGTTGGTCACCACAACCAAAATGGCCCATTTTCAAGGTCAAATGAACCCCGGAGCAATTAAACCCCCTATTTTATTGATTTTCGTGTGCTATAGTCCACGAAATTTGTTGTTGACCTGAAATTCTAACGTCAATTTCACCAAATATTTACATGGACCTCCGTTGGTCACCACGGCTAAAATGGCCCATTTTCAAGGTCAAACAAGCCCTGGAGTAGGTAAACCCCCCATTTTGCCAATTTTCGTATGCTATAGTCTATGAGATTTTTGGCGACCCAGAATTTTGACGTCATTTTTGCCAAAAATTTACATGGACCTCCGTTAAGACCTTAGCTATGGATCTAGTTTATCACTACGGCCAAAATGACCTATTTTCAAGGTCAAACGAGCCTCAAAGCAATTGAAACCCCTATATTATCGATTTTCGTGTGCTATAGTCCAAGGGATTTATTGGTGACCCAAAATTTCGATGTCATTTTCGTCAAAAATTTACATGGACCTCGGCTAAGACCTTAGTTATGGAGCCAGTTTGTCACCACGGCAAAAAGGGCCCATTTTCAAGGTCAAATGAGCTCTAGAGTAGGTAAACCCCCTATTTTGTCGATTTTTGTGCGCTATTGTCCACGGGATTTTTTGGCGACCCTGAATTCTGATGTCATTTTTGCCAAAAATTTGCATGAACCTCCGTTGCTATGGAGCCAGTTGGTCACCACGGCCAAAACAAACATTTTCAAGGTCAAACGAGCCTCGGAGCAGGTAAACCCCCCATTTTGCCGATTTTCGTGTGCTATAGTCCACAAGATTTTTTGGTAACCCGAAATTTCAACGTTATTTTTGCTAAAAATTTACATGGAGCTCCGTTAATACCTTAGCTATGGAGCCAGTTGGTCACCACGGCCAAAATGACGTATTTTTAAGGTCAAACAAGCCCCAAAGCGCTTTCTAAAAAGGTATTTTTGAACTCAAAATCAATTTTCATTCATCAAATCTTTTTGTATAAAGGAACAAAATATCCTTATGTAAAATTGACATTCACATATACATTACCAAGGTATTTTCAACTCAAAAATCAATTATGTTTTATCAGATTCTTAGCAAAAAACGAATTACAATTTTCTACAAAATTGGGAAAAATTCAAAATTGGATGGGTTAAAAGTTTGTGTTTCAAAAAATCGGCTCGGTCAAAAGCCTGGTATTAAAATGGACTTCACTTATGTATTAAAATGGTATTTCCAAATCCATTTTGCTTAATCAAATCTTTTTCACATACCTATTTACAGAACAAAAATCCTTATGCAGAATTGAGGGAAATTTAAAATTTTCTGTATAAAAATTAATTATCATAAATTTGATTATCTAACCTTAAAATTGACATTCATCTATGCACTATCAAAATATTTCGAACTCAAAAATCAATTTTCTTTTATGAGATTCTTAGCAATAAAGAATTACAATTTTCTTCAAAATTGAATGGGTTAAAAGACGTTTATCAAAAAATCGGCTCGGTCAAACCGCCTTGTGGCTGTTTGGTCAAATAGATCTCAAAAAAATACCAAAATTCAAAAAAAGCAATCGTCTGAAAAGGACATCTGAGGCCAAATGTATGACCGTTTGAACTTTCACCAATTTACAACTACTTTTTCAAGTTTCAATCTCTAATTTGGTGAAACTCAAACGATTGTAACTTTTGCCTCGGATATCCGTTTGAAACAATTTTTTTTAATCATGGGTGTTTTTTCGAGATCTATTAGGTCAACTCCATAATTTGTTTTGCTTTTTTATCTTATTATATTTTTATTTATATAGAATAATAGTCACACAAGGTATTTAGGTAATTTTTTTGTTCTAATATTATATATAGCGTCACTACAGAAAAAACTAGTGATTAGAGACAAATCATATTCCGTCGCTATTTAACGTGAAAAAAAAATTATACTTATTTTCTTCCCAATGCACAAGATTATTAATAATTAAATTGTAAATTAATTACTGCATCAATAACCTAAAAGTTTCTTTGATACATGTTTTAAACTGTCAACATTTTCACCTCTTAATATTCTCTCTCAGCAGAGCTACTCAGTGAAGGGTCTAACCACTAGGGGATAAAGTTTACAAGGCACGAAATGTTTAACTTGAATTGACAAGCATACCCAGACACCACCTTATAAGTGTTTGATGGGTTCTACATTACTTGCTTATCAATGTCACCCTAACCTTCTTTGTCTTGACCTCCATTGCTTCCACAAGGCACTTGCAAAACCTGGTTTACTCACGTAACGTATAATGCAATAATATTTATTTGAAATTGACACCTTACTTATGTAGGTAATAGGTATATCTACGAGAACTCTTACGCTTTCTCCTACAATCTTCTTTCTTTCACCTAACACCCGAATTTTGGGTGATATGTGATCCCAATGGGTTTTCAGCTGAATTTTTTTGTGGGCATCCGTGACGATCATATTAATGGTGTGTGTTGTTCTTGAGGGAAAAACATCCACATTTTCAAGTTCAAACAAGGCTTAGAGCAGGAAATACTGAATTTTCTGTTTTATGTGTGTTCTAGTCCATTGATTTTTGGTGATATGTGATCCCAACGGGTTTTTGGCCAAAGTCTTTTGTGGGCATCCGTGACGATCTTATTAATGGTGTGTGTTGGTCCCAATGGGAAAACATCGGCATTTTAAAGTTCAAATGAGGCCCAGAGCAATACCAAATTTTTTGTTTTACGCATGTTATAGTCCATGAATTTTTGGTGATATGTGATCCCAAAGGATTTTTGGCCGAAACTTTTGTGGGCATCCGTGAAAATCTTATTAATGGTGTGGGCATCTGTGACAACACGTGCGTTAGTCTCAAGGGGCAAACGTTTGCATTTTTAAGTAAAAATGGAAGGCAAATTCAGTAATGCAATTTACTAGCAAAAGGCAGAGGCAAAATTTCGTAATGTGACTAGTATCAATAACCAAAATGAAAAGACCAATATAAGCAAGTGGTAGTGGGATTATCCTTAGCCCCTACCAATCTTTTTTACATTCACAATGTAAACTTGTCAAAGGAAATATTGTGTCATTGCTTCCGGGGTGGAACTAGAAATATATATCACCAAGAGGACGATTAGTAAATATACGGCAATGCTAAATGGAGAATGCAACTTTCCTACTACTCTTATTGTATTTTTGATAAGATGAGAGTATTGAAATAATGCAACAAAAAGTATAATTGAAACCTTTGTACCGCTCTACAATTTAGCTTACACCACATCAGATGGACTTTCAAATACAAATGAAATTAAGTAAACTGTCAAGTTACTTCCAAGTAAAAAACTGAAACTAGTGCCTCAGCTTCCCGAGTTAGCAACCAATATGAAATTAGTAAATCCACGAGAGCTCCATCCTATCATCTAGACTGGAAGAAAGGTGATACTTTCCGTCGAACAACATCCTTCATCTGCTCAGCCTTCTCTAACTGTTAATGAATCTGTCAAACATGCAGATCAATTTAGAAGAACAATATTTGACTTTCTTATTTTATTTGAAGTTTATCTTTTTCCTAAAAGGAATGACAAAGTATTACCATAAATGTTTTAATTTTTCCTAAAAGGAAAACATTATTTTCTTTCATATTTGATTTATTTTTTCCTTTCGGAAATGTTTGGAACTCTATAAATTGAAGACCCCTCTTATCATACCAACAATACAATAGAATTCACAATATAGTCGTTTAGAGAGATTTGTTTATGAGAAGATTTTCTGTCTACAGTTTTTAGGCTTTTAATTAGTTTTTAATTATGCTGGTCAATTGATCGTATCAAATAATAATATTATGACTTTTAGTATAATTTTATGTGTCGTCTAATTTATCGTCATATGATTTGCAATTGTGAGCTTCCGCATAACGCCCTAATCACTTTCAAACCCAACAGAAAGTTGCATAAGGGTCTGCTTGAACTCAGTGTTTTAATTCAAATTTTATGTTAAGAAATCCACTAATTAAATATGTATAAAAAATAAATTAATTTAATGATATCTTATGTCACTATTTTAGAAAAAAAAACTCATAAAGTTCAAATTTTGGCTCCACCTCTTTATACGACAGAGCGGATTAATGCGGGATAAGCCCAATCCCCCGGCCCCACCAAACTGACATCCATTAATTCATCCACATGAGAAATATGTAGGCTATAGCCGTGTATTCTTTAATTTTTCAGTTTCTTTATTGTTTTTAGCAGGGTCTAGAAAAATGTCGCACTCTAAGGAGTATGATGTAGTCATGTAAACAGCCTACAAACTACTCTATTATAAGTATTAGTGACTTCTTTCGTAATCTAAATCTATAATCTATAAGTTTCACATAGACAACTTTACTGTTAATTAAAAATCGCTCAATCTCTTACCATTGAATTGGTAATAATGTTAAAAGAGAGGGAATTTAGTCAAATATGACAGCTTCCACTTACACTTCGAGAAAAGCATCAGTGCACGGACACTCGTTATTTTGTGTCATTTTCATAAACTTAGTATTATTTTCTGTAAACAAAATAAGACGACAACTTATAATTTTAACAACTCATATTCAAAGTTGTTGTAAAATACCTTTTTTTTGGGTAGGTAATTAATTAATTGGTTTTTAATTCTGGTAGTTGGGATAGTTATTGCACTGTTTTGGAACTTTTGGTGTATGCCAGAGAGGTGGTGAATAGTATGGGTACTTAAAAGTGTAGCAAATTGGGCAAGTGGGTTGGTGTTGCTGGTAAGAGAGTCTTAAATGTGAGTAGTTCTTGGGGAGTCAAGTCCCCATGATGGTCTTAGGCATTTTAATGTAACAATAGGTAGTCCAAAGGTGTCACATATGGTACGATAAATATCGAATTAATTATAATATCAAAATTAAAATTTTGGTAATGTTATTTCAATATTATGATATTTAGTATGTATGTTAAAAATAATTATATTTGATACGGTACTTGTTATTTTAAAAAAATGCCGAAATATATATTATACCGAAATAATTAGTTTTGTACTAATACTAACTTTTATATATATATATATATATATATATATACACACACACACATACTACTACTACTAACAAAAATATACTTCCTCTGCCCTAATTATTTGTCCATTTTTCCTTTTTTAGTTATCTCTAATTACTTGTTCATTTTAACAAATCAACAAAGGACTTTTTTTTTTTTTTACCTATTATACCCTTAATTGATTACTTTGAAAAAGATAGAATTTCTTGAAAATTTTATTCATAATTAATAGGAGTAAAATGGTAAATTCACTATGTCAATAATTGTTTTCTTAATAGTTGTGTCAATTTAAAATTGGACAAGTAATTAGGGACAGAGGGAGTTTAGGTTAGTATTAGTACAAAACAAATTATTTAGACATTGAAACTTTGAAACTTAAAATACCGAATCATTTTAATTTGGTATAATAAAAAAAATTAATATCGTACGATGCACACCCCTACTTAGGCCAATGTACTTGATGTATATGTTTTTAGGAGAAATTAAGCGAATAAGCAAACATATACTAATTAATTAGCTAAATCCATGAATTTATTTCAAATTGTGATGATAAATCGATAATTTTCAATTTAGATACTGAAAATCATAATTTAAATTTTTTATCAAAGTTTCATACTTAAAGGGTACTTTATTAGAACCCTAAACAAATTAAATTACCGTAGGGCCCCTCTTCTGATTTCTAGCTTGAAATTAAATATTTTGAAAAATAAATGGGAAAGGGGCAATAATTTATACTACACAGTACACACATTGTTGGATCGGGTCAAATAGGTCATCAATCAGGTGGGGTTTTTGTGTTTGAGTTGAGATATTTGGATTTTGGGTAACTTTGCCTAATTAGTATGCCAACTAAGCATTTAATATAAGATAACATGTCAACTTAATTCATTAATTTGATAACATGAAAGATGAGCAAGAAAAATATGAAGGCTAACGATAAAAATATAGGATTATGTGAATTGTGAAATGTAAGCAGAAGTGCAATGTAATTTCTTAAGTTCAATCACATTGCCTGGAGTAATTGAGTCTGAAAATGAGAGGATAAATTGTATTTGTATAAAAAATCTCTTTTACAATGAATATTACTAATCATTCTCTAGAATAAGCTCTAACATTTAATATTTAATATGAGATATCATGTCAAAGTAATTTATTAATTTTTAATCCCTAAAAGATGAGCAAAAAATATGAAGATTAACGATAAAAGCATAAGATTATATGAATTTGAAATACAAGAAGAGGTGCAATGTAATTTCCTAAGTTCAATCATATTACTACAAGTAATTGAGTCTTAAAAGATAAATTGTATATGTATAAGAATTTTCTTTTCTAATGAAAATTACTAATCATTCTCTAGAATAAGCTCTAACAATTAATATGAGATAACATGTCAACGTAATTTATTATTTTGCTACATAAAAGATGAGAAAAAAACATGAAAATTAACGATAAAAGCATAAGATTATATGAATGTGACATATAAGAAGAGGTGAAATGTAATTTCCTAAGTTCAATCATATTACTGGACGTAATTGAGTCTTAAAAAATAAATTGTGTTTGTATAAGACATTTATTTTCTAATGAAAATTACTAACCATTCTCTAGAATAAGCTTTATTGTTAGTATTTCACTCAATTTTATCATAATTATATTTTATTCAAAAATAAAATAAAATAAAATTAGTAGTCTTTTTGTTTGTGTATTTTTTGGAAAATGAGTCTATTATATCTATCCTTTTCTTGAAGAAGTTGTTTGAATTTCTATAAATAAAATATTTGTCTCCTTATATACATGACACATACAATAATGTTCACAATCTAGTTGTTTGAGAGCTTTGCTTATAAAGAGATTATTTTTTTATTGTTTGATTAATTATCGTTCAAAATTAGCAATTATTAAATTTAATATAATGTTATGTTATTTCGGCCCCAATATTGTTTTACACTGCCTCTAACCTTCTATATATTAGCTTTCAATTTTGTTTGATCATGCAATGCATGCTTATATCGTTCTATTTAGGAAAAAGACATCAGTCGCCTAACTTTCTTGAAGTCTTAGAATTCTCTTCTTTTAGTATTCAATTCTCTCTCCCTATTGGTTTTGCCTTTCATATCTATCTCATGATTAAAAAAATAAACAAATAACACAATTAAAACTTAATAAGAACGAAAGAGTGACCAGAACCTATCCCTGACCAGCTCGTAAGTAGCATCCCGCTGCTGGGAATGTGATAGGTTAAGACTCATATTAATTTTAATCTAAATAACTTTTGGATAAGTCAATAACTCATCAATTTATTAATCGCTTCATTTTAATTCGTTTAATTCCATTTCAACCCATTTATTTGACACTTATACGGATGACCGTTTAAGAAATTTAACTTTATAATTCACTATGTTTTCTTAATTATAAGTAAAACAGTTACTCTATCAATTTCATTTTAATTACTTGCCCCTTATATCGAAAAATAAATATACATTTTATCTTACCAACTCAAGAGTCTTTTTTCATACTACACTTGGTATTAAATAACTACATAAAATAGTGGTACGCTATATAAAAAATGATTTTTAGCACTTAACTTTCACTATATGTGCGATAATTAATTAACATTCTTTGTGAATGTTTCTGAAGCCTATAGAGACATTGAATCCAATGACAATGAACTAATGTCAATAAAGACTTTAACATTCTTTGTTAATATATATCTTTTTTATCATTAAAAGTTGTTTTTGTTGTAGTGATAGTCAATTCAGAGTTCCAAAATAACATTATTTAGTAAAATATATCTCTAATTAAAGTCTTATTAAAAAATATATCAAATACTTAACATGAATCAAGTAATATAAAACGGAAGAGAAGTAATTTATTAGCTTATCTTCTTATCACGAGTTGGAAAATTTCTTCCGACCCATATAGGTAGGGGTATACATAATGTGTTGGGTGTTTAATTGCATTTAATATTACGGCAATGGAAAGATGATAAATTTAAATGAACAAAATTGACTTTACATTATCAATTTATGACACATTAATTAATGTAATAGGAGGTGGTCTTTCTTTTTTCTTTTTTTTTTTTCACACTCTTTAAATTGACCAATCTTTATGTATTTTGGAAATTCAACAATCATATCATATACTCCAATCTTTCTTGTTCTACTCATAATTTTCTTGAAGCAAAATGGCACAAAATTCTCCTAATGGAGAAATTCAATCATCAAATTTACCAAATTTTCTTCTCTCTGTTAGACTCAAATATGTTAAACTTGGTTACCATTACTTAATCTCAAATGCAATTTATCTCCTAATTGTTCCAATTCTTGTAGCTGTGGGACTTCATCTTTCAACTCTTACACTTGAAGACCTCATGACAAATCTTGCCATGTTGAAATCTTATTCAACTCTTGTTGTATTTTTGGGCACAGTATACTTCATGAGTCGTCCGAGAAACGTTTACTTAGTCGATTTCTCATGTTTCAAGCCACACGAACGTTACATGATATCGAAAGAACGTTTAGTAGAGAAACTGAAAGATATTTTCGATGAAAGTAGTTTGAACTTTCAAAAGAAAATCTTGTACAACTCAGGTTTAAGTGACAAGACATATGTTCCAGTCGATAAGTGGATCCCTTCAAATTTTTCCCTTAGTAGTAACCAACATCAAGCGAAATTGGTTATTATTGGTGCCATCGATGATTTATTGGCGAAAACCGGAGTAAAAATTCGAGATATTGGATTTATTATTGTGAATTCTAGTATGTTTAATCCAACACCTTCTCTTTCTGCCATGGTTGTGAACCATTACAAGCTTGGTGTCAATGTGATTACTTACAATCTTGGAGGCATGGGCTGCAGTGCTGGGCTTATTTCTGTGGACTTGGCCAACAGACTTTTACAGGTTGGTGTATTTCTTTCTCGATATATTTTTTTAGTACGTTTTAAAAAGATTAGTAAAAAAAAAAAAAAAATTAAAAATATTTAGAAATAACCTCTAAATATAGCTAATTAAATTGAACTGATTATGTAAATTTTCTTGTAAATTCTCATGGAAACTTTAATTACTTCATAGAGAAACACGTTTTATGAAGGCATGTCCCTCCTTTTTTAGTCCATTTTGCAAAAAGCTCAATATCTTAATTTTTTTATATTTTTATATTTTTGGGGTGTGTTCGAGAAGAATATTTTCTTTAAAATGTTTTTCTTAGTCATTTTCTGGTGTTTGATTGCTATTAGATATTTTCCAACGAAGACGTTTTTGAACATGACTTTTCTGGCTTTTGGATGGAAGTTATTCTCCACCATAATTATTTCATCTCATTACATCATTTCACAATAATACTTGACATTATTATCAAATCTTTAATACTTTAAAAATCCATCAAAATACTATTTGATTCATTAATATCATCAACTTTTAATAATAAATAGATTCCACTCTCAAATCAATTGTTAGAAAGCAAGTCATTTTCTGAAAGATAACTTTAGTTGTACCAAACAATCATACATGTTAAAAAATTTCTATTGTTCGATCAAACATCATCATATAATATGCAGAAAATGTATATCATGTTGATCAAAATTGTTGAGTTTTGAAATGATTGAACAGGGGCAAGCCAACAGCTATGCACTTATAGTAAGCACAGAAATAGTCTCATCGGCCTTCTATACTGGGAATGATAAATCAAAGCTAATACCAAACATGATTTTCCGGATGGGTGCATCCGCTGTTCTCCTATCAAACCGTTTCTCCGACCGAAGGCGGTCAAAATATCAACTGATGCATGTCGTCCGCACCCATAAAGGCGCGGACGACAGAGCATTCAGTTGCGTATTTCAAGATGAGGAAGAGGATGGGAAAAAAGGCATGTCATTGTCAAAGGACCTAATGGCAGTAGCTGGTGAGGCCTTAAAAACCAACATCACAACTTTAGGCCCACTAGTCTTGCCAATGTCCGAGCAACTCCTCTTTTTCATCTCGTTAATTGCAAGGAACGTGTTTAAACGGAAAATCAAACCGTACATTCCAGATTTCAAGATGGCATTCGAGCATTTCTGCATTCATGCAGGGGGGAGAGCTGTGTTGGATGAGCTTCAGAAGAATCTTGATCTCTCAGAAGCACTTATGGAACCTTCTAGAATGACTCTGTATAGGTTTGGGAACACTTCAAGTAGCTCAGTGTGGTACAATTTGGCCTATTCAGAGGCTAAAGGGAGGATTAAGAAGGGAGATAGAGCGTGGCAAATAGGATTTGGATCAGGATTCAAATGTAATAGTGCTGTTTGGCGCGCCATCAGGACAGTCAATCCAGCCAAAGAAAAGAACGCGTGGACAGATGAGATTGATGATTTTCCCGCTCAAGTCTCACGTTGATGCTTCATACTGAAAAATGTACAACACCTACAAAAATCACTCTAGTACATTAAATTGTGCAAACAATTATTTGTACAATTAATGTATCTACAAGTACAAGCCAAATGAGGCAATCAGTAGGTAGTTTCGATTTCATTACAAACTTTGAATCAGATTGGTGACTTGAATTTCAATCTTTTTATTTCAATGTTGAATTAGCTTATTCTTGCTCTTTATTTGTTGAAGGAAAATATCATGTTCTTGAATCTCGAATCATTTCAATTTGTTTGTCTTAGTTTGATTAGACACGGAGTATACTTTTGAAACATGCAATCTTAAATATGTCATTTAGAATATTTTTCTTCATACCCAACATACCATCAATGTGTTGGGTATAACACATGAAATTCATGAGCTATCCTTATTTTTATTACTTTTAGTTTTTGGCACTTTTTTTTTGCATCAGTTGAACAAGTACACACACGTGTCCTACGTGTATTATGCCACATAGGACACATGTATTTATTTGTTTAGCTTTAAGTGTCTACTTGTACATTTTATGCCTTTTATTCCTTTTTGTATTCCTTTAACTTTATTCACAGGACCACCATTCCAAAAACCGGAAAGATGTGATGTGATATTGCAATTTGCAAGAGGAGAGCAAATTACACATGATATATGACTGGTTCTTTGAGATAGGACCATATGTATCTGTAGCTAGTTTTAGTTACTAGGTTCACAATTAAATACATAATACATATTTAATGAAGTTCTAACATAAATACATAATCTAAGCAAAAACTATTGGGTTTGCCTCAACCCGTACCTAATATTGTAACTCCACCCGGACCACTTTGTAAAATATCAAGAAATATTTGAATGTTAACCTGGTTATTATACTATACTAACTTGAGGTCGTCGTAGGAACCCATAAACTTCAAATCCTAGATTTGTTTTTTCTGGCTACTTTAGCTAGCAATGTCCAGCAGCAACCTAGGTCTTAATGATGCTAAACTTAGGAACAAATTAAACTTTTATATCCAATGTTTGTTTTAGTAAGTTAGTAAATAAAACCAGAACTTTGTGCTCCTTATAGATAACCAATTATTTAAGATGGCATTTGACACTCTGCGACTATTTCAAAATGCAGATGGCTTTCTAACAAAGAGGTACATACAAAGTGATTATAGTACTCATATTATGTCAGCCAGCCATGAGTTTCAATCTTGTTTTATGTTCATGACTCCTATCCAGTAGGGAGTTTATGGTTGTTGGGGCTAGGGGAAAAAAATTTATAATCCACCAAACCACGTCATCGTTAAAACAAGTAAAAGGCCACTTTCGGTAACGTAATTGAAAAATAACTATTGTCGTGGAGTTTCAAATTACCTTGGGACTCTGACCGCTAGCATTCCAATTGAAACTCAAGGAGATGGAATGAAAGAGACTTAGGCCCCTTTCCTCTTTCAAGGGGACTGGAAAGAATGCAACTATTGAGACAGCAACTCGAATTAAATGCCGAGAGAAAATAAAAGATTGGTGAGGTAAGGTCTATAGAACCGTAAGAAAAAGGGCTTAAAAGGAAGAGCACTCCTACTTACTTTTGAGAGAAATTCTAGACACCTTAGATGCCAGATCCTACAAGAAAGACTTCATGATAATGTCCTGGAGTTTCATCTCTGGAATTTGAAACTCCATGACAACGACTGCTTTTCATTTATAGGAACTGAAAAGTGGCTATTTGTGACGGTAAAATGTCACATCCACTTCATGTTATCATCAAAAGTTGAATATGTCAATTTTCTGCTGAATGTCCCTCAAAGTGTGAGTCTTTCCATTATATAGAGAAAATAAAGATTACACATCTCTAAAGATCCATCATTCCTATCCCTAAAGACCAGCTATTCTATCTCTATAAATCTGCTATTCAATCCCTCTAAATCTGCCTTGCTATCTCTCCAAATCAGCTATTCTATCACAATATTTATTCATTTGATTCTACAACAAATGTATATGATCATGATAATTTATATCACTATATAATTACATTAATATATACAATCATTTAGTTGTCTATCATGCTAACATCCCCCCTCAAATTGATGCTGGGGATCAAGAAGCATCAATTTGCCTACTAGAAACTGATGGCGTTGCCGTGCCATTGATTTTGTAAACGCATCAGCTATTTGAAGATCGTTGGACACATGTGGAAGAGTAAGGACTCATTTATCTACAACTTCTCTTATATAATGACAATCCACTTCGATGTGTTTGGTCCTCTCATGAAAAACTGGATTAGTAGCAATCTGAATAGCACTTGTATTGTTGGCGTGGAGAAGAGTAGGATGAGATTGAGGAAATCCAATCTCAGCAAGTAATCCACAAAGCCATACAACCTCAGAGCAAGCTGAAGATATGGATCAATATTTAGCCTCTAATGAAGATTTTAATACATGATCTTGCTTTTTACTCTTCCAAGATATCAATGAATCTCCAAGAAACATGTACCAACCAGAGACTGAACGATGAGTATCAGGACATCCCACCCAATCAGAATCACTAAAAGCCTTAAGACGAATAGGAGAACCACTTGGAAAGAACAATCCACGAGTAGATGTTCCTGGAAGATACCAAATGATGCGACGAACAACCACCAAGTAGAGATGACGGAGAGCTTGCATAAATTGACTAACTTGTTAAACTGCAAAAGAGATATCAAGTCGAGTAATAGTAAGGTAATTTAGACTCCCAACTAATTGTCGAAATATAGTTGGATCAGGAAGAATATTGCCTTCCTCACGACAATACTTCACATTCAATTCCAATGGAGTATCTACGGAGGATGAATCTTGAAGACCAGCCAAAGAAATCAGATCCTGAGTATATTTGTGTTGGTTTAGAAATACACCTGAAGCAACATTATGAACTTCCAAACCTAAAAAATAAGTAAGAGTACCAAGATCTTTCATATGAAAAGAATCTTTAAGCTACTGTTGAAGGCTAGTGATTAGTGAAGAATCAGTTCCTGTGATAATAATGTCATCTACATACACCAAAAGAAGAACACAACCTGTAGATGTTTTTCGAAGAAACAAAGATGCATCATATTTGCTCTGCTCAAAAGAAAATTGTAGCAAAGTAGACCGAAACTTATCAAACCAAGCTCTTAGAGCTTGTTTTAATCCATACAAAGACCGCTTCAACTTGCATACATCTTATGTAGGCGATGAGAGCAAACCAGGTGGAGGTTTCATATAAACATCTTCTTTATGATCACCATGGAGAAAAATATTTTTGACATCCATTTGATACAAAGACCAGTTTTGTGAATCAGCAATGGCAATAATAGTTCTCACCGTAGTCATTTTGGCTATGGATGCAAAAGTGTCACGCCCCAAACTCGAGGGGCGCAACTGGCTCCTAATACCAAAACTCAGGCCCGAGCTGACCCTACTGAACCATTTGCTACTAGCGCATGACAGCCACACGCAATCAAGGAAACAAACAAGTATATCTCGACTTAAAACTAAGCCCTCGGCCGGCAAGGCCCCTGTCAACTGATCTATAAAAGAAACAGCTACTCCCAGAAGATCATATAAATAAATAGCCTGATTGGGCCATCAATGCCACGATGATATATATACCAAAACTGAAAGCATGTATATATCAAGAAAATACATCAAACAACTCACAAGCTTCAGCAAAGCAACAACCTAGGCCAGTATGGCTATAACGTAGCTATACACCCCACACACTAGTCTGTAAGCCTCTAAAAGTAGTAAAGATTAGCGGGACAAGGCCCCAGCCTACCCATAAAGATATATACAACAAAAGGTAGCAAACCTCCCAACTCTGGCAGCTTCGGAGGAAAGGGGCTAGCCAATCAGATAGAAGTCAATCCTGTTGCTGAGGAGGTCTACTGGGTCGTCTGTCGGGACCTGCATGCATGAATGCAACGCCCCCAAGGCAATGGGGCGTTAGTACAAAATAATGTACAGAGTATGAAAGGCTATAGACTTAGTGAGTAAGTATCATAATATACCAAAAGCAATCACGTAAACAAATCAAAATTTTAGATAAGCATGGTAACCCGCTACTGAATCTAAAAATACCAAAATGATCAAATATCAACCTAACCAAACCCCCATAAGCTCGGCAGGTACAAACAACATACCACCTACCTAGGCCCCTATAAGCCCAGAAGGTGTCAAATCAATCTACATACCACTATCGATAGCCCCTTGTCTTTGTAAGAAGTCACATAGCCCTTTTTGGCAACGATATAGCCCCGTAGGCAACACATAGCCCTCTTTGGCGTCAAAATAGCCCCATAGGCAACACATAACACTCTTTGGCATCAATATAGCCCCGTGGGCAACATATATCCCTCTTTGGAAATAACATAGTCCTATTAGACAGCATTATTGCCCCCATAGGCCATTCATAGCTCAACAACTAACCACAATAGCCCCAAGGGCGACAACAAACAATTGAATAGGCTAAAGGCTAGCAATTTAGCTATAAACAATCTATATGAATAATCTCCAAGTCGTTTCTAACTTAGGGTCGTTCTTAACAAATTATAAGTCCCTAAAATAAGGTTTTATAACCACTCAATCAGCCAACCACTCACAATTACATCTACAAGATCACCAATGTAAACTACCTCTAAGGAAACATGTCAACGAAGGGAATAACCTTAACATACCTTTCCAATAAACGCTTGAAAGACCTTAGTTCCTTCACGAAAGTTGTTCCTTGTCTCCTAAACTTCGCAAACATTATATATACATAGCTGGTACGCACCTATAAACAATTCATAATTAATCTTAAATCGGCAGATTTGCCATATTGCCCCAACTTGTTGAAACGTCCATAGAAATTCATAAAAACAATCATAAAAGAGTCTCGAGATGATTACCTTAGTTTACCAAGTTTAAACCTTGAAGAAACACTAATAACTACAAATTTATATCCTCAAAAACCAACTCCAAACGCAGCTAATATAAGGGGAAAACGATTGCCACGTGTAGGGATTACGTTTCTAGGCATGGGGGCAATGTTTAATGGTAGAAATCATCAAAAACTAACCTTCATCATGCTCTCTTAAGCTTTCTCTCTGATTTGGAACTGAAATGAAATGTTTTCATGGCTTAAACCGTTAAATAAGCCGACATACCATATTTTTGACCCGACCCAAATTTTGCCCCGGCAGTCCCTAGTAAAACCCTTATAACTTTTTACTCTGATGTCGGTTTGATACGGGGTTTTGTATGTTACAAACTAGACTCATAGACCTTCGATTTAATGGGTAATAGACCTTCTAACTCTTTATATAGTGGGAGAAAACATCCAATATATTTGACCCAAATTGTAGAGAAATCTATAAAAAGGAACTTACGATAGCTTTCACCAACTTTTATTTTGCCACTTTACTTCAAAACTTGAGATACAACCCTCGAACACTTAAAATATGATATACTACATCATTCTTAATTTATTACCTACCCTCTTTGTCTTTCCACGAAGATACGAGTTAATTTAGATGTTTAAAAATAATCGGGGTGTTACAAAAAGTCTCCTCATAGTCCACGCCATACTCTTGTTTGTTACCAAGAACAACCAATCGAGATTCGTACCGATCAAGAGATCCATCAAAATGAAGTTTGATTGAATAAACCCATTTACATCCAATAGGGCGGACATTTGAAGGACATGAAACAATATCCCATGTGTCATTTTCTTTAAGAGCCAAAAGTTCCTCTTCCATTGCTTTCTGCCAACATTCATGCTTGGAAGCTTGTGAGTAACAAGATGGAACAGATATGTTAGATAAAGTAGAGGAAAAACCATACCAATTGGGAGTACGAGATACTTTGGTAGATCGCCGAGTAGGCTCAAGAGGATCAGATCTTGAAGAATTCTCAGATTCTAGTTGTGGTACAATTTCAGTTGGCGGATCAGTGTCGGGATAGGATAAAGTTGGCCGACATCGTTCATACACAAATCCAGGTTTGAACCTCTTAAAAGAAGATGATAAATCCTCAAAAGTAGGAAGAAGAGGAGAGAAACATAATATGGATCTACAATCGTAGGAAAGAAATATTGATTCTCAAAGAAAACAACATTTCTAGAAATATGGAATTTGTGAGAACATGGATCATAGCAAATAAAACCTTTTTGTGAAGTACTATAACTCATAAAAGCACATTTAGTAGACTGTACAGAAAGTTTATTGCGCTGCGAAGGAGGCAAAAGCACAAAACAAACACAACCAAATGTATGAAAATCACTATAGTTAGGATTTTGGTGATAAAGACGAAAATATGGAGACTCAAAATTTAGCACTTTAGATGGCAATCTATTAATTAAATAGACAGCAGTAGACAAAGCTTTCACCCAATATTTAGCTGGTACAGAGGACTCAATCAATAAAGTACTAGTGACATCTAAAAGATGACGATTTTTTCGTTCAGCAACTCCATTTTGTTGTGGAGTATATGGGCAAAAGTGTTGTGAGACAATTCCTTTGTCAGAATTTTTTGAATTCATAAGATATATATTCTCCACCAGAATCAAATCTTAATAATTTGATGCATGTAGAAAATTGAGTCTCAATGTAAGCCAAAAATGTCTTGAACATGGAAAATACCTTATATTTGAATCGAAGAAAATACACCCATTTAAACCGACTACAATCATCTATGAATGTCACAAAGTATTTGAAATGAGCATGAGAAATAATTGGTGAAATTCCCAAAACATCACTATGAATGACATCAAAACACTTTGTAGCACGACTACCAAAATTAGGAAAAGGAAGAGTTTTACTTTTGCCTAATTTACAAGTAGAACAATCAATGGAACCAACTAAAAAATGATTTTTATTTCCCAATAAACCAAAATTTGATAAATGAGAGAACACAATAGAATTAGGATGTCCTAGATGCTTATGCCAAACCTCAGTCTTACTAGCAGTAGAAGTACAAGCAAAAGATAGAATAGGAGAAATGGAAAAGTGTATAGGAAACAATCGTCCAACTTTAGGCCCCTTCGCGATTATCATCCCCGACACCTGATCCTGCATAAGACAACCATTATGAGAAAAATTCACATCACAATCCTGCAATCATAGTACTAATATTATGTCAGCCAGCCATGAGTTTCAATCTTGTTTTATGTTCATGACTCCAATCCAGTAGGGAGTTTATGGTTGTTGGGGCTAGGGGAAAAAAATTTATAATCCGCCAAACCACGTCATCTTTAAAACAAGTAAAAGGCCACTCTCGGTAATGTAATTGAAAAATAACTATTGTCGTGGAGTTTCAAATTACCTTGGGACTCTGACCGCTAGCATTCCAATTGAAACTCGAGGAGATGGAATGGAACAGACTTAGGCACCTTTCCTCTTTCAAGGGGACTAGAAACAATGCAACTACTGAGACAGCAACTCAAATTAAATCCCGAGAGAAAATAAAAGATTGGTGAGGTAAAGTCTATAGAACTGTAAGAAAAAGGGCTTAAAAGGAAGAGCACTCCTACTTACTTTTGAGAGAAATTCTAGACACCTTAGATGCCAAATCCTACAGGAAAGACTTCATGATAATGTCCTCGAGTTTCATCTAAAGGTCAATTCAATTCTCGATGGAAACGAAATTTGTGAATTCTCCCCCAAACTGGAAGATCATTTCGAGATCTTCGAACACATTTGAGGGTTCAATGTTACTATTGTAACTTCGGCCAACACACAAGATGAGACTTTACCACTGTGGAGCGGCTTTTTGCAAAAAGATGAATTTCATCTCTGGAATTTGAAACTCCATGACAGCGGCTGCTTTTCATTTATAGGAATTGAAAAGTGGCAATTTGTGATGGTAAAATGTCACATCCACTTTGTGTTATCGTCAAAAGTTGAATAGGCCTATGAATTGGTAAGAATCTCAAAAGAAGCTTCGCTCTTTTTTCATAGCCAATGTAGTTAGTTTGACAATGATTGTCCAAAAGAAATCTGCTGATCCAAAAAATATTGGATTGATGGACAAATTAAACACTCAAATATGGACTTTCAAACAAGATAAGAAAGAGAAGCAACCCATTTTTTCTTGATAATTGGAGTGAATAACTGGGAATTCAATTACAAGAAGCCAATAGAAGTAAAGCAAAATAAGTTGCACAAAGCTGCTTCTGCTAAATCTCTATTAACTTCAATGGAAATTCTATGAGTAGGAAAAATTATTTCATAAGAAGGCCCAATGCAACATGGGAAAGAGAAGGCCTAGTAGGTTGAAGATTGATAACTCTCAAGAGAAAGAGTGAAGAAAGATCCCTCCTCGACGAAGGCTTTTGGACCAAAGGTTGCGAACTCAATAGTTTCATTGCATTTCTTTTTTGGGGGAGTATTGGACAATTGATGAGGTCTGTACCATACTTATCAACACAAAGAAAAACCTGGTACAGTTGGTTGTTAGTTGTTACCAAGTGCATCCTTATTGCATTCTATTGCTGCTTCATGTCCAGTTCCATTCTTTACAGCTTCCTTGATCACTTCCAAGCTGTAAAAGCCTCCTGGCTCAATTCCTGCTACGTGTTTGTTTTGAGACTTAATAGAATAATTTGATGCTGGACTGGACGATAACTATAAGTACTTGCATCCTTAAGAACAGAAAGAAGATTCACCTTCTCCTTAATGGTCAGAGCTGCTTTGAATTTAGAATGCTCATCTAGAGTAGAAAGGGAACAGGTACCATGTTAGTCCCATTCGTGTGATCAGAATTTTGTTCCCTTATTTCTTGGACAGGCTAGCGTTGGCCAGTTCTCTTGCATGCTACTTATCAGGTCTTTGATCAGCACCAACGTAAATTTTCATGTGCAGAGTTAGTATCCAGATCTCCAAATGACCAGTCTTCCGACCTATATATAATTGGTTTTCATCTGTGCAGGATACATTAATGTAGAGACCCTCCCTTCAACCACACTAATGCATTCTCATAAGAATCATAAAAAGGAACTTCACTGATAGAAACTTGGGAGAAAACTTGCTTGAGAAACTATTTCGACAAAATTAACTATGTTCACGAGAAAATGCCAGTGTGCCAGAGATACAAAACAGCATCGTAATATAATATGTAAAATCGCAATTCATTGAGCTTACCTCTGTTTCATCATAGAGGTTTGTGTTATCACAACTTGATGGATAGGAGCCATTGTGGTAATTTGGCCAAAGTCCATGAACGCCAAAGTCAAGTGTTGGCTTTCCAGTAGTTGGATAACAACAACTTTGCTTTTGATCACATAGTGCTGGTGGCCACTGAGAACAAACATAACCTTAAAGTTAGAAAGTTCAAATCTAGGGAAACTCCAATAATTTTTACCTAAAAACATTCCAGGAGTAATAATATCATATTCTATGAGGAACTTGCGATAAAAGGAGGACTTGCCTGCTGAACAAAGTAAAAAAAAAATCAAAATTCTGTGCGACACAGAGAACAAACAAACATTTTACTACAATAATCTTGATCAGCATAGGGCGGTAGTATCCTATCCTTGTGTGCATATATGGTTGCTATTGGTGTTGAAGATGGTGTTTGCCATCTAGAGCTTTATACACATATATATGTATGTACAACACAAATCATCAGGACTACCAGTGTGCGGATGGAAAGAATCACCAAACTCTGCTTAAGTTGTCGTCATGCCAAAAGAGTACAATCATGTGGAGTACACATGGCTACGTCCCTCTAACAAGTTTATCTGGACTGTGAGCATGTGCCAAATGAAGCCATTCTTGATTTGACTCTCAATCACAGAGAAGTGTCGGAAGCATGCTAAGAATAGTTCTGAATATCCTATGAGCGATACCACATGTATTAGGAAACTGCATGGTTGTTCATAAAGTCTAACTGATGGCTAGTGGTCAGAATTTCACCAAGCAGATTAATGTAGTGCAAGTTTTGTTGTCCTCTCTTTTCATTAAACATAATTAGTTAAATGAAAAACGTGATCCATGCAAATATAATGATCCCATCTAGGGAACTCAATTAGGCCTTCAGTTGGAAAATTATGGAAACTATATAACTATAACAAAATGAAAAAAAATATATATATTTCAAGGATGTTAGTTGTAGAAAAATTTCATTTAACTCAAAACAGGGATAATGTATCAAATTTTAGGTTGTCTTCTTGAATTAGTACTGTTTAGTACTACAGTTGATTTAAGAAAGTTGTAGCTTCATCTTTAATTTATGTATTACAAAAATTAAAGAAACTGAACTGAATGTAATATTATAGAGAAGGATAAGAAACCTGCTTATTTTCTAACCTCGGGTTTGCTTTTCACCAGCATTCACTAGCAAAACAAATCTGAACGATGAACTATTTTGATGACTAATGAGAATACCCAATTATCACAAGAAAATTTTGTATTGTCTCCAGTTGGTGTTAAGCTGGTATAGGCTTGGTCTCTTTAGTGTGCATTCCATCAATCATGTAACCAAAACTACCCAATATAACTTTTTCCACCTTCAAAATTGACGAAACTCATTAATGTGAAGGTGGTAGAGGTTTCCTCTCGCAAGAGTGCATATCTATCATTTGTCACCAAAAATCCCCACAAGAACAGTTTCCACCTTCAAAATGATGAAATCTATGCAAATCTCGAATAATAATATTTCGTTTAAAGATAAGTGCTATGAATTTTGCAGCTGAATGGCAATCCCCACAGATTCTAAGGTTCTTAACAACACGGATTGTTTTTCCGGGTGGACTATTAAGAAGACCAAAAGTAATTGCCAATTTTTCACTGTGGTACCTCAAAGTAGCTTCTTTATCTTCATCTTTTAGGCTGGGACAAAAAGCTATAGATGTATCAGGAACATAACCAACCAATTTCAATTTCTCGATTAACTTGTCAACTTCCTGGTGCAGTTCCCTGTGCTCAATATGCATAACCTCCCCAGAGAAGAATTCATGTAGTACATTGTTAACCTCTATCGAACTACATCCAGGAATTTTTTTAATCCCTCTTTCTTTCATCAATTTCCAGATGTAATTCACTTCTTCCCACTTCCCAGCTCGTGCACACATGTTTGAAAAGATCACATAATCGCCACTATGTGATTTGTCCAGTTCAAAGATTCTCTCAAGCACCAGCTTCCCCAAATCCACATTTCCATGGATGCTGCAAGCAGCTAACAAGGTCCGCCAAAGTAAAAGTGTAGGCAGAATTGGCAATTCTGTTAAGAACTTAAAAGCATCAGTAAGGCGGCCAGCCCGAGCTAACGAATCCAACAGGCATCCATAGTGTTTCACCCCTGGTACAATCCTGTAATTTTCTTTCATGCTATTGAAAAATCTAAAACCCTCTTCAATCAATCCACTGTGGTTGCAGGCATAGAGTAGGCCCAAAAATGTAATTCCATCAGGATTAACTTGAGTGTTCTGCATCTCTTGAAACAAAGTTATTGCACTACGAGCACGCCCATGAATAGCATAAGCCATGATCATTGCTGACCATGCTTGAGTATCCCTATTAGGCATGCTCTCAAAAACAGAAATCGCATCAGCCAAGCTCCCACATTTTGCATACATATCAATTAGTGCTGTGTTCACCTTAACATATTGATCAAAACCATTCTTCTTAACATATTCATGCACCCATTTTCCAAATCCCAAAGTTCCCAACAAAGCACATGATGAAACAACACCTAGAATTGTAACATCAGAAGGCTTAATTTTTTTCACTTGCAATTCACGAAACAGCAAAAGAGCCTCATTTGGCTCGCTACTTCTCACATAACCCATTATGATCGCATTATACGTTACCACACAAGGGTCAGCTATCCTATCAAACACACGACGAGCTGAACCATTGTCCTTACACTCAATGTACATATTCATAAGTGCAGGACAAACATACATATCACTGTTAAGGCCATATTTAATCAAAAGACAATGCAACTGCTTACCTTCTTCCAGAGCTTCAGCACCTGCACAGGCCTTCAACAAAGAAGGAAATGTATAAAAATCAGGGACAACACCCAATGTTAGAATTTTCAAGAACAGAACAAAAGCATTTAATGGGATGTCACTACGAGCATAACCACGGGCCAAGAAGTTAAAAAGGACTATATCTGGTTGTGGAATTTTATCAAACAGGAGGTGAGCATGGTATATAAATGCAGGTGTTGGTTTTTTTGTGCAAAAATTTATGAGCTTACTCATAAAAAAGATATCATTTTGCATTTGGGTTTTTATAGAAAAGGCTTGAATTTGCTTGAGGTCTCTTAAAGATTTGCATTTGGGTACAAGAGCAAGAGGGTCAATTGGTGTAAATGTGTCTTTTCTTGAATTTTTTTTGGTGATTTCTTGGCAAGAGAAAGGACCTACTATGAGTAATGGAGTCTGAATAGCCATGGATTACAGATTTACATACAGCTAAGGGATTTTATACTGCAAATCAAATCAAAAGGATTATTTTGAGTTTGGCTTTTCCTCCTTTTGGCCTTTCATTTTGCGCCTCAATTATCCTTTCCCACTGTCTTTTTCTTGAAAAAATGTTCTCCTATTTCCATCTCTATAAATTCATTCTGGTGTATCTAATCATTCTCAGTGCCACTAAATAACACTAGATACTAAGATTATTGCAAATAGTTTTGGGTGTCAAGTCAGGCTTAGCAGCAGCAACACAAGCCCAACTTTTAAATAGTTCAAGCCCACTATTCATTGCCCATATGGGCCTCTAACTCAAGTTCAACCTTCTCCTACCTCAGTTACTTCATCCTGTCAAAAATGGCGTCTACAGTAGCCAAGCTTAGAAGCAGCCCCAATTTCATCAACGGCCTTCGAAGATTTTCGCACGCAATATCCATACCACCACCACTTGATAGCACCATTTATCTCCAGACAGCTTCATCACCATCGTTGGTTTTACCTGAACATGACAACAACAACAACAACATAGAATTTATGGTCCCAAATTCACCTTTTCTTGGAGGGTCTATGGAGCTAATGGCTGTTCCTAAGAAAAAGGTAACAAGATCATTCCTTTTTCACTTTGTAATTAAGCTCAAATGAGAGCCTTTTTCTTGTATTTCCTAATTTTTTTTTTCTTATTACTATTGTTTAAAGTGATAATTAAGGTTATAAATTTAGTTTTGAGTTTAATTTCTGTGGGCTGATGTTCATTTTGACGGCCAGGATTTTGGGATACCATATTGCTTAGTGTTCCTTTGGGGCATGTTCTCTTTTGTGGTTATAGAGTTTCAGAATATTGATCTGGAAACAATAGTGTGGGCGTTTGGCCATATTTCAATGTTCAGAAATTGTACATGATGAGTTTAAATGGAGTAAGGTGGTCAATGACAATTCATATAGCCAATCCTAACTTGTTTGAAATAGAGATGTAGTTGTTGTTAATGATTAATATGTTATATCTGTCTGTTGAATCTTGAGTTTTGCTTGTCATTGCCATGTATTTTGGCTTTCACAGATTATATAGAACAATGTTGCAGCACGACTAATTGTTGTATTGAGTTTTACATTATACTCTTTATGTATTTGTTCCTGTGATGTTATTGTCTTCAGTTCTGATTAGGTTGTGAGTTGATATCAGTAACGTTGCAAAGTCTCTCGTGCTAATATATGAAGCAGGACCTTATATGTATGCCGAACTTTTGTGTTTTTCTATTTTTGAATATGAGGTAATAGACTCGGTAGATGATAGATTCAGGATGTTTAGAAAGACGTCTTTAGGGAGATCACTTACCTTCATGATCTTTATTGGGGAAATAAAATCAGAGAACATAAGTACGGCTGGGAAAAAATCCATCCTAATTGAAGCACTAAGAATATCAAAGTCCTGTAAATGCAGTTGGGGCCTTCACTATGTGGGTGGCGAAATTTGGGAAGTGGCTTAAGTTTCTCTATTCCCCTTGCAAAATACACGAGATTAAGATAAAGTGTAGTTACTCTTTGTTTTCTTTTGGCCTTTGTTCCCCTGCAATTCTCGAAGCTTGGTTCTGACCAGGAAATTTCCAGACAGTTCCAGATATGAAAGTAGGTAGTAAAACTAAGCTTAAAAGCATAAAATGGAGTTGCTTGGGGCAAGACACACCTCCTACAATTATTTATTTTTCTGGATATTGTGGAAGCTAGCAACAGTCAGAATGGGGTTTTGGGGGCTAATCGGATTTCAGTAAATACAAGAATATGGAGTTGAGACTTAAATTAAGAACCTGGAAATAAGATTTTCCTGTATAATAGCTTTACATTTTGGCTATTTATTCACAATTAATAACAATTTAGTTAAGTGCCTACTCTGATCTTAGCTACCCTTTGACTGTAAACTGAATTCTGGTAAACTCGTGGCTTTGGGGAGGCCTCCACATATATATGTCCCGACTTTTTGTTAATAATTGGCAGCAAGATTGATAACCTTTCACACTTTAATAGGTTATTCATGAAGAGGGGTTTTCTGCTTGCTTGTGCATATTCCACATGAAATGTCTGCAAAAATTTACAGTGTGTAACATTAAGTTTCCTGAAGAACTGATCCAACTACCTACACAAAAAGGAATGTTGAAATTCTGAATCTTTATCTAACAAGTTGGAGCCTTGTCAATTAGACTACCTCATTGACCCTTTTCTTTCAGTTATTTTGCATAGTGCATGCCAGCTTGGGGCACTTGTTTAAATTTCCACATGTGTAGATGGATATAATGCTTATGCTGTGAGGTTGCATTTGCTCCCGCACTTGTGTGACACCGAGAGAGTGCATATGTGTATACATGTTACATATAGTTCACATTTTGTTATGCTGATAGGATATGCTTGATCATGCAGGTTTCCCCTCATAAGAGAGGCATAAGAAATGGACCAAAGGCTCTAAAACCAGTGCCAGTGATTATGCGGTGCAAGTAAGAGCTTTATGCCATCAAAAAGGACTAAATAAATCTTTTGCTTCTTCCCATAAATTAATCTCAATTGAAACATATCGAGGAATGAAATGTTTAGCTAGTAAGAGAAAACCCTGAATTTTCTATTTAGCTTAAAAACAACAGAAGATTGGATATATTAACATATGTATGTCTTTCTTGGTGCTTCTGAAATATTATTATGTCTCCCACTTTCAAAACCAGAGACCAAAGCAAGGCTCGGCACAAAAAAAGTACTATAGTAGATTGTCTTTCCCTGTAATGGAACTTTCATGTTGGAACAAAAACTAGCATGAAAGTTGGACTACATGTCTCTGTCTCGAGGGAAGTTTTGATAGGGGGAGAACTCCTTGGAAAAAAGGCAATGAAAGAGTAAAAGTGTACTTGGGCTATCCATAAATTGAAAAAAGATCGATAAAAAGGTAACAGTGTTTTTCTTTCGTCAAATATCCCATTTTTGGAGTGAGTCTTTGAGATTTTATTCGGCTGTCTGATCTTAGCTCAGGAATCGGACTAACCGTGTGCTTCTAAAATTGTTCTCCCAAATTGATGGGTTTCAAGTTTTGTTCCAAGGTAACATCTTGCTTGAATGATTGTTAAACAATAAGATTATGATTGTTGACACAAGAAAGATTCAGTAGGACATTAAAAAAATTTAACTGATGATATTTGAAAGATCTATATAATTTTGTGATTCAGATGTGTCACCGTGATGTTTATCTTGGTCCTCCGTGAGGAAGACAATTGCTTAATGTTTCATTTTCTTGTCTAATGCAACGATTTTTGTTGTGCTCCCAGTCCCATTTTTCTTTGTTGGTCTTCCATCTAAGGTCTACACTTTTCCATGCTGATTCTCTTAACATCCTTCTGCTTGCAAATAAACTTGCAGGGTCTGCGGTCGAGTCAAATTACCACATTTCTTTTGCTGCAGTGGAATCAAGCCTGGTGATGAGATTAGTTCCAACAGTTGATCAACTTGAAGTGGAGCATCCAACATAATTTCTTCAACTTCAACTTTGTTGTTCTGGTAGAATCTGTTTTTATTTGAAAGAAAGAAGTTTAAATATGCACCATGGCTGCACAATAGCATAGGCCTCTTGCTGAAGAACCTGTTTTGCATGTTTAAGTAGCACTATATTAGTTTTATTTCTTCGAAGTCTTCCCTTTGATTGACAACAACGACTAGTTCTTGAAAATCACAAAGCATTAAAATTCGGAGACTAGAGCACGTAGCTCTTTAACATTCATTACTCTGGAACAATGATTCCTGATGCTCCCCTGAGCGAACAAGCAAGAACATACATCAAGATATATCGTCTGTTCTCCGTGACTATCAGAACTGTTCATGTACTTTGTGAAGTTGCACCGTTAATTATGAAAGTTTCATATCTGTAGCATTCTCATCACTTTTAGTTTCTTGTTTGAGTTCTTTTGTTGAAGGATTTGTTCTTCCTCTATGGCATTGGTAAGCGCGCAGTATGTAAGAGAAACAATCAGCCTAGTTGAAGCTGCTAAACTGTGTTTATGCTATTGAAAGGTTGGATTTTGTTTCCCATGCAAGACATATCAGAAATTATTCTTTGAAATATTTTTGAACTTTGATGTCTTATCTTTCAGTTGTTGAGTTGTGATTTGAATTTGTTTCACCTTGTGGTGGTGGAATTTCATGGTTCAAACTTGCTTCAATTGCATTCTCTTTGTTGGAAAATAGTACTGTGTAAATGGAAAAACACTACATTTTTTTCAAGAGTTAACAGGGTATTGTTTTTCATATCTAATTTGATTTGTTGCACTCGAGCTAAGGATCTTTTAGAAACAGTGTCTCTACCTCAATGGGTTAAGGGTAAGGTCTATGTAGCTTTACCATCTCCAAACTCATGTGTGGAATTACTCTAGACACTAGTCACTAGGCATGTTGTATAAAAAGTTGGAACTTGATTGCTTTGGAAAGAGGTTTTGACGTTACAATCTTGTTTGTCCAAAAAATAATGTAATAGTTTTTTGAAGAGATAATCTACCACTATTTTTTATAACCCAACATTTATGTTGGTAGTTTTATATATATAAATTTAAATAATATAACAAGCATACAAACGTAGATATAAATAGTTGCAAAGAATATGGAGACCAATTAATAGAACCTTGTAGGATTGCTTATTGACTTGCATTATATGATTTGAATATCTATTTATTGACAATAAAGCAACAAACATGGATTATGTGTCTTTTACACATCATGATGATCCAAAATAAGAATTAAATCTTATGTAATGCCCTCAACTTTAAACTATGTCGTACGTTTTTGTTTTCTACTCAATGTCTAATATTCGTTTTGAGACCCAACTACTCCTGATTTGCATTGAAAAGTTTCATACTATGGAGTAAATTAATGTTCTCTACCAAAAGTGATTCATATCTAGGGCTCGATTCAACATCTCTTGCCTCTACTTACCACTCTGTCACGACTTCTTATAGTTATAAATTCTTTTAAAGTTCGTTAATAATCTTAGAAGTTGAATATTATAAATTCACGTTCCTACATCTATCCCCCAAACAAATAAATTTTAAAAATAGGCAAAACTAGAAGTATGATGAAGAAACTAGATAATCAAGCATATGTAGAAATAATAATAATAATAATAATAATAATAATAATAATAATAATAATAATAATAATAATAATAATAATAATAATAATAATAATAATAATAATAATAATAATAATAATAATAATAATAATAATAATAATAATAATAATAATAATAATAATAATAATAATAATAATAATAATAATAATAATAATAATAATAATAATAATAATAATAATAATAATAATAATAATAATAATAATAATAATAATAATAATAATAATAATAATAATAATAATAATAATAATAATAATAATAATAATAATAATAATAATAATAATAATAATAATAATAATAATAATAATAATAATAATAATAATAATAATAATAATAATAATAATAATAATAATAATAATAATAATAATAATAATAATAATAATAATAATAATAATAATAATAATAATAATAATAATAATAATAATAATAATAATAATAATAATAATAATAATAATAATAATAATAATAATAATAATAATAATAATAATAATAATAATAATAATAATAATAATAATAATAATAATAATAATAATAATAATAATAATAATAATAATAATAATAATAATAATAATAATAATAATAATAATAATAATAATAATAATAATAATAATAATAATAATAATAATAATAATAATAATAATAATAATAATAATAATAATAATAATAATAATAATAATAATAATAATAATAATAATAATAATAATAATAATAATAATAATAATAATAATAATAATAATAATAATAATAATAATAATAATAATAATAATAATAATAATAATAATAATAATAATAATAATAATAATAATAATAATAATAATAATAATAATAATAATAATAATAATAATAATAATAATAATAATAATAATAATAATAATAATAATAATAATAATAATAATAATAATAATAATAATAATAATAATAATAATAATAATAATAATAATAATAATAATAATAATAATAATAATAATAATAATAATAATAATAATAATAATAATAATAATAATAATAATAATAATAATAATAATAATAATAATAATAATAATAATAATAATAATAATAATAATAATAATAATAATAATAATAATAATAATAATAATAATAATAATAATAATAATAATAATAATAATAATAATAATAATAATAATAATAATAATAATAATAATAATAATAATAATAATAATAATAATAATAATAATAATAATAATAATAATAATAATAATAATAATAATAATAATAATAATAATAATAATAATAATAATAATAATAATAATAATAATAATAATAATAATAATAATAATAATAATAATAATAATAATAATAATAATAATAATAATAATAATAATAATAATAATAATAATAATAATAATAATAATAATAATAATAATAATAATAATAATAATAATAATAATAATAATAATAATAATAATAATAATAATAATAATAATAATAATAATAATAATAATAATAATAATAATAATAATAATAATAATAATAATAATAATAATAATAATAATAATAATAATAATAATAATAATAATAATAATAATAATAATAATAATAATAATAATAATAATAATAATAATAATAATAATAATAATAATAATAATAATAATAATAATAATAATAATAATAATAATAATAATAATAATAATAATAATAATAATAATAATAATAATAATAATAATAATAATAATAATAATAATAATAATAATAATAATAATAATAATAATAATAATAATAATAATAATAATAATAATAATAATAATAATAATAATAATAATAATAATAATAATAATAATAATAATAATAATAATAATAATAATAATAATAATAATAATAATAATAATAATAATAATAATAATAATAATAATAATAATAATAATAATAATAATAATAATAATAATAATAATAATAATAATAATAATAATAATAATAATAATAATAATAATAATAATAATAATAATAATAATAATAATAATAATAATAATAATAATAATAATAATAATAATAATAATAATAATAATAATAATAATAATAATAATAATAATAATAATAATAATAATAATAATAATAATAATAATAATAATAATAATAATAATAATAATAATAATAATAATAATAATAATAATAATAATAATAATAATACTATAATAATACTATAATAATACTATAATAATACTAATAATAATACTATAATAATACTATAATAATACTATAATAATAATAATAATAATAATAATAATAATAATAATAATAATAATAATAATAATAATAATAATAATAATAATACTAATAATAATAATAATAATACTAATAATAATACTAATAATAATACTAATAATAATACTAATAATAATACTAATAATAATACTAATAATAATACTAATAATAATACTAATAATAATACTAATAATAATACTAATAATAATACTATATTGCAACCAAATGGGGTTAAAGAAGGAATATGCTGTTTTGGGATAAGAATTAACGTGGGCTATGTATGTTGTTTAAATAAGTTTATAAGATGATAAGTGTAACATATCATTGCCAACATAAATACAGTTGAGAGAGCTGAAAAAAATACATCTATATATGGCCTATAAGGTCTCTATATAAATAATTAATATAAGAAACCCATAATTTTTTTTTAAGGATTAGATAGTTGACATTCAAATATTATACTCAATAGCATTTTCACATTCAAACTTAGCTCTTTGTCTAAGCAACGCGTTAATACCCTTTTTTATTTTTCTATATCACAAGTTTTATTGAATCGATAGTCTTTCTATTTAAAAGATAGGAATAAAGTCTTAATATATTCTATATCGTTTTTAGATTTTGCTCACTTGTAAAATTACATTAAATTATAATGAAATTCATTATAGTTAAAATCTCTATAAAAAAAATTCCTTTAGTGAAAGAAAAAAGAATTATTATTTTTTATACTAAAAAGAAAATCACGTTATCATAAACCAATTGCACAAACAAATCCTCTATTGTCATGTTGTGTGCACGATACTATATTTCAAAACCCAATTTAGAAAATAATTGTGGAAGACATTTGGAAAAAGTTATACTATTTCTATCCCAATTTAAATACTTGTCAAAGTTTATCTATAATTATTTAAAATTTAAAAATAACTTGATTGTACAAATGATTCCTATTTTTAATAAAGATATAAAACTATATACCTTTGATAAGTATTCTTAATCCAAATATTTAACTTATTTTCCAAACTTCCAATATATCATCAGAATTTAAGAAAAGCTTAGAGCTTCTTTTTTTAAACAAAAAAAAAAAAACAGCTAAACAAATCTATCACAATCAATTTATATTATATTTTATAGTAGTACATGAAACTTAAAACACTTATAACTTTAAAACATTCCAACTAAAGTCAATTTTTTCCCCTATCGTGAGAAATAAAGAATGATTAAATTATTTTTGGTATGAAAAAAGAGAATGTTTAACAAAAAAGTTGCGTATAAAATTGCTATAGCATCAAATGAGGACCGGAAAATGAGCATCAAATTCCGCACCACATATGATGAAACAGAAAAATCGCTGGCTTTTCGATTGATTCCTTACTCCCGTATTAAAACTTTTCGAAATGAGAACCTTTTTTTAAAAAAAAGTCTAAAATGATGCTCTAAAAATATCGTATAAATCTATATTTAATCGGATCTTAATATAAATATCAAACACTATTTAGAGAAAACATACGCATTAAACACCAACTATAGTGTTAACATAACCTTCACATAAGAGTTTGATTCTCTTCCTAGCCTTATTTCTTACCTCGATGAAATAAAAACATTTTAAAGCTTCACATAAGAGTTTGATTCTCTTCCTAGCCTTATTTCTTACCTCGATGTAATAAAAACATTTTAAAGAATAAAAATAAAAGAGTTAATATCTCAGATGTCACTCAACTATCTATTATTTTTTTCAGACAGTCTCCTTAACTTTGTATTTTAATTTAACAGTTACTCAACTATCAACTCTTCTCTAAGAAAGTTACTCAATTTTGAATCTTAACTTAAAAGTCACTCAACTATCAATTGTTTTCTCAAAAACTCACTCAATCTATTTAATTGATATTTTAATTAAAATTTGCTGATATAATTTTTTTTTATATAAAATCCAATTTTTTTAAAGAAAAACCATTTAAAACAGTTAGTAACCCGCCTCACTTGACCTGACCCGTTAAAAATATAATATTGACCCATTTTATTTTGCCCATTCTCCTACCTTATTCCACTCTCTTCTCGGACTCTTTCTCCTCTGTTTTTTTTTTTTTTTTTGTCTCCTTTGCTGCCTTTTCTTCTTCTTTAAGTTGAGTTTCAATTAGGTATCTCAAATTCTAGTATATGAAATTAAAGGAATCTAATGCATGGGTTCGGGCTGGCACAGATTTATTTTGACTTGTATTTTAGAGTATTATTTCGATATACGAATATTTGTTCGGAAACTGAGTCCCTTTGATTACATCTTCCTAAGCAAATAATTCTCACAACACTAAAAAGAGGTGAATGTGGTCTGAAGAGAGACATGTAAAAGCAAGTTTAATTCCTTAAAGGCTCTATGGAGATTCTGGTTCATATGATTCTTCCAACCAAAAAGCAAATTATTACATGTTAAGAGTTGAACATAGCCAAAGCACATATTTTTATTCTGATTATCAGATTCTTACAATTTGACTTTTTAAAATCAGATTTCTTTAGTTTCCTACGTAATGTAGAACTTGAAATTGAAGAATTAAAGGAGGAATGGGTCATAACTAAAACCTATAGGAACTAGTAATTACAATATAATTTTGTATATAACATCTGTAGGATTTTTATCAAACTTTACAGATAAAAGAGGAAGAAGAGGCAGCAATGGAGAACCAGAAGAAAAAAAAAACGCAAAGGAGAAAGAGTCCGAGGAGAGGGAATAAGATAGGAGAATGAGTAAAATAAAATGGGTCAATATTTTTTTTTTAATTAGTTGGGTCAAGTGAGGCGGGTCACTAAATGGTTTAACTAGTATTTTTTATTATTTTTAAAATGTTAGATTTTAAATAAAAAAAATATATCAGCAAATTTTAATTAAATAAGTTGAGTGACTTTCTGAGAGAACAATTGATAGCTGAGTGACTTTTGAGTTAAAATTCAAAATTGAGTGACTTTTGAGAGAAAAATGAATAATTGAGTGACTTTTCAGTTAAAATACAAAGTTGAGTGATTTTCTAAGAGAAAAGTAGATAATTGAGTGATCATCTGAGATATTAATTCAAAATAAAAATAAAAACACGTATTAATGATCATAGTATATTCCACGTGTAATACGCGGAGATTTACGGATGATAACTAACTAAACCAGCGCGTTACAGCTGACGTTTGTTTGTTAACACAAGCAAACTAAAATCCAAAATTATAAATTGGTAAAAGTCGTTCATCATCAGCTCTTCCAAGTTTCTGCATCACAAAGCCAAAAAAAAAAAAAGGTACACCGACTCATTTCCAAATTATGCCGTATATATATTTATATCATGCATGGGTTTTTTAATTTGTATAGTTTCCACAAATTAATTAATATATAAATATACACATAACTTTATTTCTTATATGTATGTATCTTTTTCTAGCTTAGAAGAGGATTCATAGTATTCTCATTTATTTTGGACGTGACCTAATTCTGAGCTTAGTAGGTCACGTCTTTAGATCACCTTATTAGGCAACTGAAGCACTATTAGTTATCCGCTTAACGATATTTGTACATACTAATTGCTACTATAAGCTTGTTAGTGAAAGACGGGATTATAAGGTGGGGAATCAAAATTATCCTAAAAGTTGAGGTAAGTTATAATTAAGATCCCCTAATATAGCTTCTTGAATTCTGTTGAGTTGGGTATTTCAGGAGATTGTTGGTTTAGTAATTTTTTTAAAAAAGTTATTTGAGTTTTGTTACTCTGCATATCAGTGATGTAATCTGTTGAATGGGTAGAAAGTGTGTTGATGGAGGAACATTGCATTTATGGTAATTAGCTTCTCCATATTTCTGCTGGTTCAGTTAGTTTGAGAGATTGCTTCTTATTACCAGTAAGTTGAAAGTTGAAAATATTGGTGATTTCTTAGAGAAAAAAAGTATGAGTTGCAGATTGTATATGGTCATAATTAGATTGTGGATTACAAGTCCCTGGTTATCTAAAAATGGATTGCAAACTCCAAATTTTAGCCTGTACTAGTGTTTAAATGCATGTTTAGCTGACATATCGCTGTCAAGTAGCATTACTTCAACCATACCAAAACATTAACTCATCTCTTTGTTATTTAATTTGTGCAAGGGAGGACAGACACTTTGTTTGTTTGTTTATATCTTTGCTTGCCTTTTCACATTTTCTTCCCAATCTATCATCTTGGATATTATGACTTAATTGAAAGCTGGAATCTTTCTTTGTGATCATGCTAATTATTGGATGTGCACTTGTCATTTTCTGTATCACTTGAAAATGGCACACATTTTGGAATCTTGCAGAAATATCTGCCAACAGTGAGCCATTTGCTTTCCATAAAGAGTATAAATTTTGATCGTAAACAGATATAACATTCAAGAATGAAGTTTGGTAAGGAATTCAAAAGGGAAATGGTCTCAGAATGGATAGAAGCTTATGTGGACTACACTGGACTCAAACAAATATTACAGGATATCCGCCGTTTCAAGGAAAGCAAGCAACCTCCAACGCCTGCAACATCTTTAGATCAGAGGTTGGCATTGTATCGCAACTTTAGTGGTCTAAATCTACAAGGCGGCGTTCAGAATACTGGTGATATTGAGAATCAGGTGATAGCAGTAAACACAGTTCCACACGAAAACTACAGAAAATTTTACAAAACCAAGTTCCTGGCATCTCCTGAAGGAGCAGAAAATGAAATTATCTTCTTTGACAAACTAGACCATGAATTCAACAAGGTTAATACCTTCTATAAGGACAAGGTGGATGAAGTCATGAGGGAAGTAACTTTGCTGAATAAACAGATGGATGCTTTGATTGCGTTACGTATCAAGGTAATGGATCCGGGTTTCAATGCATTTCCTTCCCTTCAAAGTCTTTCCTTGGACATTAACAACTCAACACCTTCGAGGATCACATCTCCTCTCAGAATGACGGTTATAGGTAAGGGACTTAATCAAATCCACTTCATGAATTTCACAGATTAGATGTGCAACTTTGAGAGAGAATATGACTCCTTAACATGTTCTAATAAGGAGTTTATGAGCTTAACAGGTAGTAACTATATAGCAATAAAATTGATAGTTGGAATTTTCATGATGCTGATCCCCCTTGGGAGCAGACTCAATGACAAACCAACAGTAACTCATCAAATAATACTCCTTCCATTTCAATTTGTTTGTCTGCTTTAGACTTACCCGGAGTTTAAGAAAAAATAAAGAAGACTTTTAAATCTTGTGGTTTTAAACTAAAGTCACGTAGAATGTACTAAAATGTCTTTTACTCTTGCCAAAAAAAAAAAAAGGAAAGAGACATTCTTTTTAAAACAGACTAAAAAGGAAAGTAAGACAAACAAATTGAAATAGAGGGAGTATAATTATGCAAGTAACCTGGATATTATGGTAAGAGCTGCGTGAATATGCGGTTTGGTAAGGTCAACAAGGTTCAATAGTGTAGTACTTGAAGCTCTACCAGAGAAACCACATCTTCTGTATTTTAGTTGGCCTTCAGTTGGCTACAAGGTCCAATCTCAACTTAGTACTTGCAGCTTACATCTGCTTACATAGCCCAACTCTACGACTATCTTTCGCTTCATTGTGTGATTAGGCAGATGATGTTTATGTATATTTGGTTCTAGTGCATTTTCAGATTCTTCACTGTCAATGTGCAGATACAGATAATATGCCTGTCAGTCCAAGTTTTGACCCCACTTATGGAAGACAGGTTTCTATGACTAATGCTTCATATCCAAAGCTTCCCATCAACCGCAATTCTTTAAGAGAGAACAGAGATACTGATTCACAAAAAACAGATCCTCTTGGAATCCTAGATCATGTTAAAATTGTTAATACATTTGAAAGTCCCATATCAACTATAAGAGGTGTCTTGAGTGAATCCAAGGAGAATGATTTGAGTTATAAGAAAGAGGAACTAAAGAAGGTTGAACATAGGCTGAAGCTTATTTTCATTGAGTTCTATCAAAAACTTCGCCATCTAAAACACTTCAGGTAGTGCAAACTAAATTCTGACTTGCTTTAATTTCCTTTCCAAAATTATTCTTTCAATTTAATTATTTTCTGGCTCTCTGCATTTGGCCTGCTACTTCTTGGATGAACTTACAACAGCTATATGAACCTGTCTGCGTTCTCCAAGATCCTCAAAAAATATGAAAAGGTTAGGTTTCACTAACCAAAGCTTATTTCAATAGCCTGCCTTTCAGTTACATTTACATTATACTCCCTCTGTTTCAATTTATTTATCTAGTTTTTACTTGGCACAGAGTTTAAAAAAGTAAAAAAAGACTTTTGAATCTTATAGTCTTGAAATAAAGATATATAGAATATACCAAAATGTCCTTTAATCTTGTGGTTTTAAAATATGTCATGTGGAAAGTTGAAATTAAAGAGTAGCCAAAAAGGAAATAGACGTTCTTTCTGTAACGATTAAAAAGGAAAATAAATTGAAAAGAAGGAGTATTAGCTATAAGTGAAAGCAAGTTCCAGGAATGCTGCAGTCTGTCACCAAAGAACTTAAAATCCTGAAATTTTGGATCCTTTTCCCAAGTGCAGATTACATCTAGAAAAGCAGCAAGATCATACTTGAAAATGGTGGATAACTCTTACCTTGGGAGCTCTGAGGAGGTTAGTCTGATCTATCCTTCCACCATTAGGATTTTGTTGTTCTTGTAAAAAAACGAGAATTTTATCGTAGTGTTGTACTTGAAACTGACTGTTACATCATTGATGGTATCATGCCATTCTATAGGTTACCAGTCTTCTGGACAGGGTGGAGACCACCTTCATCAAACATTTTTCACAGTCGAACCGCAGGGAAGGCATGAAGATATTGCGGCCAAAGCATAAAAGAGAAAAACATCGTATAACATTCATGTCAGGCAAGTAATACAAATATGTGATGTACAGAACTGATTGGACAGTCTTTTTTTTTTTTTTTTAGATATGATGTTGTCTTTTTTTGCATTTTATAGTACCCTTTATATTTTGGTCCTTCGCGTTATTTCAAATTTTATCATTCACAATTTACAGGCTTCTTTTCTGGTTGCTCAATTGCTTTACTAGTTGCTGTAATTCTATTAAGAGATGACAGAAAGTTGATAGATAAAGATGAAGGCACCTCTTATTTGGACAAGATAGTTCCACTTTACAGGTAAGGGAGGATTAAACTCTTTTCTATGCGAATATACCTAATACCAGCATAATGAAAAACCATACTTGGGGTTTCCTGACCCTGTAATTTGACTAGAGAAGAGTTTTGAATTGTCTGGCAGTTTTTATGCATACATTGTGTTGCATATGCTTTTATATGCTGCAAACATATATTTCTGGAGGAACTACAAAATCAACTATGCATTTATCTTTGGTTTCAAGCAAGGGACCGAGTTAAGCTATAGGGAAGTCTTTCTTCTTAGCAATGGTCTAGCAATGCTCGTCCTTGCCGCTCTCCTGATGCATCTGCACATGAATTCAAGAGCTGAAGTATATGGTACACATATTGAATATGTTCCTCTGGGATTGATAATGGTAAGATTTAGAGCTTTCTGACTGATCAGTTCTACTGTATTTACTTTCTTTCACCAAAGATAATTCTCTATGCAGGTACTTCTTTTCATTACTTGCTGCCCGTTTAACATCATTTATCGCTCAAGTCGTTGGTTCCTTATAAGATGCGTCTTCCGCTGTATCTGTGCTCCTCTTTACAAGGTATATTCAACAGATAATGAGTCATAAATCAAAACTATATAGTTATATCCAGTTGGGCTAACTCTCTCTTCAAATTCTCATTTTGTGCAGGTTACTCTTCCAGATTTCTTTCTAGCAGACCAGCTGACTAGCCAGGTTCTGTGACTTCTCGACATTGTAGAGTTTAGTTTCTACTTCATCTTTTAGTTGTTGTAGTGGTTTTAACTTCCTACATAATACAGGTTGAAGCAATAAGGAGTTTGGAGTATTACATTTGCTATTATACTTGGATTAAACCTTCGCATGGACATAATACGTGCCAAAGTCACAATGTCTATAACATATTTTACTTCATTCTAGCGATCATACCATATTGGTTTCGGTTTTTTCAGGTTTGACAACAACTTTTGATTGTTAGTTCATTACTGTAAATTGTGTATATGAAAAGATGAGTGCCACTAAGGATCTTCTATCCTCCTCTCATCTCTGGTGATTCCCCCTGCCTGTGTTTTGTTTCTAGGACATGGGACATCTTCTAGATTGTTTTCACAATTTATGAAAATCCAACATCTCTTGCTCAGCTATATCCTTGGTGGATTTAAGCATAAATCATGTTCTGTTAGGAACTCTCTTCTCTTAATATATTTTTATCTTCTCCATAATGTACTAATAGCATATATCTCTTGCTTCTACTGAAAACTGAAGCCTCGGCAATGAAATGACTCATGGTTATGGGTGTAAATGGTTTCTAAATTGAAATTTTCATCAGCATTGAACTTAGAATTCCCCTATGATATCTGTGAACGAATCTGCACATCTAAAGCATGACCTTAGATAGGAGGTTGTGGAGGGTACAAATTAGGGTAGAAAGTTAGTATGTAGTAGAGTTGGGTCTTGTTTGTCTTTCCATACTGGCGGTCATAGTATTTCTCCTAGTTTCTTTTCCTTCAATTTCTGTTACTGGTAGTCGTAGTATTTCTCCTATAGTTTCTTTTCCTTCAATTTTTGTTACTGCTAGTCAAACTAATATGGGTTTGCAAATTTTAGCTCCGATAACATGAGAAAGAATATAACATTCAACTCAAAACCTTTAAGCAAAGGATGGAAGTTAAATATTAGATATACACCTTTGAAAGTTCTTACATAACCCATGTGAGACAACTGTATATAACTTAATAGTATCTTTATGCCATTTCTTTCAACACTCAAGAATGGAATCTTTTTCCTTTACAGTAGACTTAAAGATGCTTATGCTTTCACTGTAGTGTGTCCGTCGACTGTTTGAAGAAAATGATCAAGCACAGACATACAATGGCTTGAGATACTTTTTGACCATTCTGGCAGTCGTTATTAAAACATCTTATGTACTGAGAAAGAGTTTGACTTGGGAGGTGTTGGTTATACTGAGCTCACTTATCACAACTCTTTTCAACACATACTGGGATATAGTTGTCGATTGGGGGCTGTTGAGAAGGAAGTCCAAAAACAAGTTCTTGCGGGATAAGCTCATACTGCACCATAAAAGCGTATACTTCACAGCCATGGTAACTTCCATATGACAATTAAGTTGTTCCGATTCATTTTAAGATGAGCTGTTAGCTACTCTTAACTTTTTTCGTTCTCACAGGTCTTGGATGTTTTGCTCAGATTTGCCTGGCTACAACTGGTATTAAGATTCAACGTGCACTCTTTGCGAGGAAGTACTGTCTCAAGCATATTTGCTTGCTTAGAAGTGATTCGACGTGGCATGTGGAATTTTTTCAGGTATTACAATCTGTCATGCCACATTTTCTTTTGGATCAGTTGTTCCCAACTTAAAATGACTTGCAGAAAAACTGTGTATTGACGTATTTATCATCTTTGAAATTCTGTGAATTAACATTGGACAGCTCACAGCAGTTCTGCTGTCCATGTACAATCTTGTTGATAACTGTACGCGAACTGAGATATATACATTGTAATTTATCAGGTTGGAAAATGAGCATCTGAACAATGTGGGGAAATATCGGGCATTCAAGTCAGTACCACTTCCTTTCGCGTACCATGAAGAGGACGATCACAAAGAAGAATAAAGATGAACATTTATCTATCCCCATTACCTTATCAGAGTGCTAGCAACTTCCAAACTTTAGCAAACAGAAAATGTCATTCATCATGAAGAGTTCACATGTCAAATGTTGTCTGATATACAACATTTGCTATCTAAGCTAAAGAAGTTGTTACATTTCTGGGCTTAAAGGCAGACGCCAAGAGTAGAACACGTGTGAAAGAGCTTAATCTTCACACACCAAAAAACAGGCAGATTTCAGAACAAGGCAAGATGTGGAATGACGAGGGAGAGAAAGAATACATTGTTGAGAATTATACTAATTTTAAAAAGTTCTTGATGGTATATTGTTGAAGTCGAAGATAGTGAATACTATCGCACGTGTTGCATTTGTTCATAGTTGAGAATGATTTCGAACTACATAACCAAGTGAATGATCAAGAAGAAAAAAAAAATCAAACATATTTAATTTTATTAATCATATTTAATGGCTTTAGGCTACCAAATTCATTGAGCTAATATATTGTCATGTTCCCAAACTTCATATGTTATGACATTCCTTTTGTGGACGATTTTAAACCATTTAGCAAACCGTATTTTCCTTTTCCATTGCTAGCGGTAATTATTATCTTGAAGATACTAGTTGTCTTGTCATGCTGTGCCTACCCTGGAAAAAAAAATAAAGCAGTTCTTTTATTTGGCATTAATAATTTTCATTGACCTGACTTTCTTCTAAATAAATGAATAAATAATGTCCTAAAAGTAATAAAAAGGGGTTTAAGAGGAGGTTTATGAGCAGGCTGGGAAACTTTACTTGCATGCTTTCAGATTCAAACCCTAGCTCCCCCAATTCAACAATCCTCGCCATGTCTTCCTCACCGACCCACGAATCAAAATCTGAAATTGAAGAGACCCATCAAGCTGAAACGGGTGAAACCCAAAAACCTAAGGAGGAAGACCAAGAAGAAATTGGAAACGAGGAGGAAGAAGAGGAGGGTGAATGTGGCTTTTGCTTGTTTATGAAAGGGGGAGGTTGTAAAGACTCTTTTATTGACTGGGAAAAATGTATTGAAGAGGGGGAGAAGAACAAAGAGGATATAGTGGAAAAGTGTTTTGAGATTACTTCTGCTTTGAAGAAGTGTATGGAGGTGCACTCTGACTATTATGCTCCTATATTACAAGCTGAGAAAGCTGCAGAGGCTGAATTGGAGAAGCAGAAGGAGCAAGGAAATGAAGGCAACGACACCAGATCAGACACCAAATTGGAAGGGAGTTCAAATAGTTCTTAGCTGAAGCAGAGGCTAGTAAGTCTGCAGAATCAGAAAAAAAAATGATATTTTTTGCTTGGGATGTTATAGGTGATTTTGATAATTAAAAAGTGGAAACTGGGAGATTCTTTTGAATTGAGGGAAGAGAATAGTCCAATAATTGTACTGAAGTTGCCTCAAATTTAACATTATATGGTTTCTCATGAACTGAATAATTAATTGCATTTGTCTTGTTTTTTTTTGTATACTCAGCGAAATTTGGTGTAAACTATAGTTTCTTCTGATTTATGATATAATGATGCTGGAATGAGCAGATGAAATCTTCCAGCTATGACCTTCAACTCTTGATCTGCAATTTCTGTCATTTTTTTTCTTCGATAAATAAGAATTTGATGTTAGTTTATTGTTGTTGGAATTAGTATATTAGTTGTTGATTTATGTGTAAATGCATTAATTGTGAGGAAAAATAGTGTGGATGCATTAAGGAAAATCAGATGGATTGACTACTTGCTATCTGTATTCTTCATCAGTTTAGAAGTATCTATTTCTTTTTTTTTCTGCAAGGTTTTGACTTTCAACTGTCTCAAAAGAAATTTGATCTGAGTAATAGTTGGTAATTGGTTATTGGTTTGAATCTTTTGAAGACCAGTGAGATAACTCTCTATTTTCTGTGTGTTCAGCTGGAAACAGACTGAGCAAGATAAGAATGCAAGATTGCATTTGTAGAGCTACAGTAATGTTATTGCATCTTGTTACATTCTACTATCAGTTGTTAAGATCCATGAGCCAGTCATATAGCTTATTAAAGTTATCTTAATATTAATATGGTATAATAAAGTGAGACATTGTTCTATTTACTCGTCAATGACATCAATCCCATGTTTTGGCAATTTAAGTTTTCTAAAAGACAAACTATGTGGTTCTAAAGGTTCTTGCTTGACAAGAGTTACCTTTCCGAATACTAATAAAGTTTGAGTCTTTGATATCAACTCAACTTCTTTGCTTATCCGTTGCAGTACATGAGTTTTTGTTTTTTCAATTGTTTGACTGAAAACAAATTGTGAATATAGTATGGCAGAAAAAGTAAAGGGTAAACCCAGTCTTTCAGTGCTGTTGCCTGCAAGAATCTCAAGTTCCTTAACTGTAAATATATACATCCTTACCATCTATAGCTATTATTGATTTCGTTTGAAGACTTGACTGTACAAATGAAGTAGGTTTTTGGTTGTATCCTGCTGCTGCTGTTAATCGCCTGATCTTTTGTAATGTATGCCACTAAAGGTTTCATGATATTGTCATAATGGCGGGTATCTGCATGTGCAATGCATTTTAAGCCACTGATGTCGTCCTCTGCACTGTACTATAAACGGAAGTGCATCCTGTTGCGCTGCTTCTCAACCAGATATTCCGTGGAAAATATTTGTTCCCATACCCAGAGGAAAATGCCGTTTTATGTTGGAAAAATATGGTTAGGCTTTTACTGCTGCTTAACATTACACCTGCATTCAGCACTGTGCTCCAGGAAGTGTGTATCAAGTAGATTAGCTGATATACTGGGGCTTATGTTAGTGCTCTTCATATGACTTTTGCTTAGGTTCTTTAATCTCTTTAGCTCATTATATCTCATTTCTTGCTTGTTGATTGAATCTCATCGTCTTTTAGATAGCTCACATCTCTCTTACCTTCTCCTTTATAGAAGAAGATAGTTTGTTTACATTATGAAATAGCGTTTCAAGAGATCTACTCCTGTTGTGCTCCAAATACATTAAAATTTTATTTTTCTTACAGACGAGGCTATCCGTAATGACCGTCATACAAAATACCAATGCAATACCTGTGAACTGATCTGAACAGAAATTCAAATTCCCCTCCCTGGCTACATACTTCCTATGTCATGTATACTGCAGCGTTCATCAATTTGTCCCTGTCATATTCGTATTTTCATTTTGTGTTGTGTGCAATCTGGTGCTGTGGTATGCTAGAAGCTACAATATGGTCCATTTTACTTGCTATTTATCCTTTTTGGTGCTTGCATCTTAAACAGCTCTTTCGATCTTAGTTTTGCTGGTCTCTGACCTAGTCATATTGAACTATTAATACTGTGTATCATTGTTTTGCTTCGTGGTAATCATGATTTACCCTGATTGGCTTATCTTTGAGTTGAGATTCTTGTGTGTTCTTGCTCTACTTGTGGATTGGCTTATATCCTTCAGGCTCTGGAAACCGTTTGAGGATTTTGTCCCAAAATCTGCATAATGCCCTCATTTCAACCAACCGTTCCATCTCTGTCCATGTGTTTTTGAGCTGCTCTTAGCAGTCTCTGATGTTTGTAAATATTCAGTTTCATTTGGTTCCGAGACTCGAAATGACAATGGTTTTTTTTTAATTGCTTATATTGTGTATTGTATCTCTTTGCCTCTGGTTGCGTATATCATTCTCATTGCCTAATAGTGGCTGACTTGTGGGGTAATTGGACATAACACAATTTTGCTAGACAAACCAAATCGCTCGCAGGGGTAGGGGAAATTTGGGAGGAAATAACAAGGTGGGAAATCAAACATATGCTTGTAATTTGTTGATACAAGTTGTGTTTGTCGATATTGAGTGAATACACAAGGAACAAATACATTTGATACAATGTATGATACAATGAATACAACATGTATTCATCCTCTATCTCAAATCTCAATCACCTCTACTCCCTCTCCCAGTCGTGCTCACCTCTCGCCTACTTTCATGTAGTTATGAATCACAATTAAGCTGCAACTATCGAATTCTAGTTAAGCTCAAACTATAATCATTTTTGAAAGCTCCTCATCATAAAATAGAAAAGCCAAGTTACTTTGGCGTTTTGTAACATTTTACTTACCTATTTTCCTGAAACAAAGAGGATAAACAAAGACCAAACAACAAGATTACTGAAACTTGCTAGAGTTAGAAATCAAGCTCAAAAATGTGGTGGTTTAATTAGAGCAGCCCATCAGACATTCATTGAACTTGTATGACACTGGCCCGTTGTCCTTCCACTGCACAAAGCGGGAGCTATTCGTTGCTCTGTGAAACCAGCCTCACGCAGTCCATCCCACTTTAGGAGCCCAGCAGCCCAAGCCTTCGCTTGGACCACAAGACCCAACTCTGTGCTTGGACAGGGCAGGCCAGAGAATTGTCACACAAGCCCTACCTTCTGGACATGCTCAACATTCCACCATACTAATGCCCCCCACTTGAGTTACAAACCCACGCTACTGGGCTAGGCGATGTGAACTCTGCTTCTTGCAAAAATAAAGAGGCAAATAGCTATACTTATCAATGCTGTGGGAGAGCACTTGGGGAAAAAAGGATTAATTATGCTAAATAGAAGAAAAAAGAAAATGTTGTTCTTTCTTCTTCCTTTTTCTAGTTAGTTGTTTCATTATCTGCTAGTACTAATTATGTGACTGGCATGGCTATGATTATGTGCTTAAGTATCAGCTGGAAAAGGAAATGCTGCTAGAACCTGGGGAAATCGCAATTCCATAACATTAACAACCATCATAAAGGCATTTGACATTCCTGATAGAGCTATTAGATTTGCATCAGAGCAGAACACATACAGTTATTTACAGGAATATAACCTTTTCTACAATCATGCCCAAAAAGGGTGCTTGAAGCAAATCCGAATCGTGTGCTGAGAAATCAGATAGCTAAATTGAGTTTGACGACCATATATTCATCTTTTCTAGTGCATCTTCTTCTGTTTAAAAGTATGAGCATAGAACAACAACAAGCAATAACATGCCGAGTATAATTCCACAAGTGGGGTCTGGGTGAGGAAGCATAGAAGTGACAGAAAAATCATTTAAAAAAATAACAGCTTTAGTTGAGAGGCCAAAAAGGATGATAGTGATCTCCTCAATCAAATTCTACATCCTTGAGATATCTGAGGTTGTTTTTTCAACTTTTCTCCTTCTGATGTTTGAGGATCTTCACAAGAAGACGATAAGAAACTGCTCGTAATTTCATTATTTACATCAAATAAAAATTGACCTTGTAATATAACTCAACTAGACAGATCATAAGATCAGCAGAAGTCTTTATTTTGGCTCCCAAAATATGATATCCCCTTGCTCTCCAACAAGACCAAGATCTTTAAGCCTCCTTTCTTGGTAGTATTCTAATTCATCTAGTTCCAATTCTCTTTCTCTAAAGATATCGTCAATTTGTTGTAAAACCTTCTTCTCTCCTGCTCTTATCCCTACTGCTATCTGAAGCCTTGAACTGAGGTTCCCTTCCTCCATCAGTCTCTCATCCTACAATCATTGTTGTGTTCAATGCCATAAAGCGGTTTTATTCATAAGATTGAGAATCCAGATACCATAGTATTTAGCAGAATGCTTTAAAGGAAGGCAACAATGAAAACATGGACGAGTAAAATATAGTAGGACAAGAGGCAATGACAATGTCTTAGTAACACAATTAACTAGTGATGTAAATATACCTCTTCAATTGTGGTGTGATAGGCTGAAAGTGCAGATTTGCATGCATCTCGTACGACTTTACATATGAGCTCCTCATTTGCTCTGCTGACAGGTAACTCAAGATGACCCCAAACAGCATTTCTGAAAATTGATTCTAGTAGGAAAGCATCAGTTCCACTAAGGGCAACCAGCCTTAGATATGGAATCAGAAAACGGGGGAGAGATTGTCCAAGTTTTATGTCAAAGTAAGCAGTTTCTCCTAGGCCATTTGACTCTGCTATATCCAGCTTGTCCTCATAAAAATCATCAGACTCTGATATTTCCAAAGTTAACGTAAATGCATCACGAGCTGAAGTATTTGGTTCAATGAAGCCATAGTCAAGAGCCATATCAGCATTGCTTTTGTTCAAGTCATATTGGATGAAAAGCTGTTAACATCAACCAAATTGGCTATTGTTCACTAACGGATGATCAAATTGAAATGCTACATAATGCATGTGATTACGAGATAGGAAGTAATGTATAATTGTTTTCACAATATTAGCTTTTCAATGAACCATAGCAGAATGACTTGTTCTCTAGTGAAGATAGTCTCTGAATTTTGAAGAACTCAGTATGCTTTACCTGGTCTCCAGCCTTCAGTTTCAATGGACTTCGTAAAGAAAATAACAAATCCCACGAGAACAGACCTGCTGGTCCCCTAACTTCATGGGCATGATCTTCTGTGGTCACTCTGGCATTGTGGTTTGTCTGATAATTAAACCATTCGTATAACGTTATTCACCAATCCATCATAGCTAAAAAAATGACGAAATGTTATATAACAATGAGATTCTAACAACATTTACTGCAGATGCACAGAGCCAGAGAGCCTCACCATTGTGGGCTTCTTATGAGCAGTCAGTCATCATTAAAATACTTCTATTGCTTATCTAAGTAGTTTTCATTTACCTAAAATCTTACCAGGTCAGCAAAAGGGACTAGAATAAGATTTTGATTCCGAAGACGAGAAAATGCCCTTGATCTGAGCATTCCAAATGCCCAGAAGAAATCATCCAAGGTTATGGGAAAAGGGAAAAGCTGTTTGTTAGGAAGTATGACTTCTTCTTCCACTTTTTGAAATTCATTTTGCACATAATCTTTCACACTCAATGTTGTGCTTAAAAGTTGAGTCCCTGCAAATAATAGCATGACAAACAAAATGAATCACAAATACCTGGAACTCCCAAATTCTCACTTAACCAAACAAGGAACATCACATTTCTTATCTAGCTACAACCAATTTCATCATCGTTAGAGACAATGCCATCGCATTCTACATATTTGATTATGGAGTATAATCAAGACAATCATGTAACAACCCTATATAAAGACATAACCAGTATCTCTAACAAAGTCATAAGGGATCACTATTTCATAGGTTACATGAAGCCTTCAACATACAAGATTGCATCCAAAGCCGGAAACAAACTTCAAGAGATTCTGTAACCATATGATAACTCTCAATAGTCCAAAATTTTAAGACTAACAATATAAGCAACTAGGACTTGACATGACGCGATGATACAGTTGCTCCTTTGGTAACCTAAAGGTCATGGGTTTAAGGCGTGAAAACGTACTCTTGTAGAGATACAAGGGGAAGGCTGCAGTTTAGAGTACTTTGTCATAGGGCAAGCACTTAAGTAATAAAACTAGAGTTTAAGTTCTACATACTGCACAGTCCAAAAATGTTTATACAATGGCGTGGAGCTCGATTTACTTCCCCTTACGACCGCACACATACAAAAAGATAGCTAGTTGTGGGCTGGGTGGCACACAGTGAATGAACACAAAAATCTGCAATTTTCCTATTTAAGATTTTGTTTTTACATAGTAAAGCAGATTAGATTACCTTGAATCTCAGAAAGCTCCTCTTCAGACCTGCACTGGAAGAACATATCAAGCAACCTTCATCAGCAATACAACTTCCAAAAATAATTTTTCATAACAACATATCTAGCGTAATTACACAAGTGGGGTCAGCGGAAGCAAAAATTAAACAAAAATCTGCCTTCAATAGGCAGACCTTACACCTACCTTGAGAAAAGCAAGCAAAAATTATTCATAAAATTTTAAAAAAAAAAAAAAAAAAAGCAAATTGAAGGCAGACCCACCAATATATAGTGGAATCAGTAGACTCTGGAAGAACAGCCATGTAATATTTCCACTTTGAATCATCTCTCCATTTCTCTCTAAGCAAGAAAAGAGCAACAGAAATCCAAGGTTTCAATCCAGTACACACATTCCCAATTGCAGTATCTGCAACTGCATCTGGATTAATCCAGAACCTTCTAGGAACTTCTAGTACTGTCTCCCCTTTAGCTATATCTCTCTTAGCAACTAATCCTAAACCTTCTGGTACAATTCCTGGCTTTACAGGTGTCTTTGCTGATACAACTCCTTCATCACATAGCCACTTCCAGAATGTTTGGACTGGTTCTGGGATATTTGGGTCAATTTCTTTTAACTGAAGTGAGTTTATCAAGAATGGTTTTGGGGAACTGTGCAAAGATTGAAATTTTGTTCTGAATCTTGTGGTTTTGAGTGGACAGAGGAAAGATGAAGAGGGTAAAGAGAAAACAGAAGCCATTTGTTCTAGCTTTGTTTCCCTCTTAGCTAGCTTGGTTTGGTTCTACTGGATTTCAGAGTAACTAGATTTCCAGATGAGGTTGTTAATCAGTTAAGACAAGACCTTTTCTATCTTCTTTATTTTATTAAGTTAATTAAAATAAAATATCTATCATCATATCCTTTTTATTGTGTTTCCATAATCACATTATTTTGTCGTTGTTATTATTTCTTTCTTGTAGGCTCTGCAATGTTTTCTGTATTAGTTGTTATGTTTGCCTCGCTATTTTACTTCTTCTTTTACTTTGTTGCACTTGAGTTGAGGGTCTTTCGAAACCGTCTCTGTACCTCCAGGCGTAGTAGTAAAATTTGTATATAATCTACCCTCCCAGTCCCAGATATGACTTGTGAAATTTCCTTGGTTATATTATTGTTGTATTAATAACAAATTTGCCATTCCTGACATAATTAATCTTTTTTTCCCCAAGTGCTCTCCCACATCGCTGATAAACAAAGCTATTTGCCTCTTTATTTGTGCAAGGAGCATAACTCATATTGTTGAGCTCAGTAGCGTGGGCTTGTAACTCAAGTGGGGGCAATGGTTGGGCTTGCGTGGCAATTTTCTGGCCTGCCCTATCCACGCACAGAGTTGGGTCCTGTAGTCAATGGTGAAGGCTTGAGCTGTGCTGGGCTCCTAAAGTGGGGTGGATTACGTGAGGCTGGTTTTTTTACAGAGCAACGAATAGCTCCTTCTCTGTGTAGTGGAAGGATAACGAGCCAGTGTCGTAACTTTTTTGTCTTGTAGTCAAGTTCCATGACCACACCTCAAAGCTAACCATAACCAGTCATTTGTTTCTGAGACTAGGATAAATATACAATGCTTCGACTGCATAACATTACAACCATTTAAATATTATTCATCCTTTTTTTTTTAAGTCTTTTTTCATTCTGCAATCATTAAAGAACAAATGAGATAACATTTGTAGAACCAAGTAAGCTAAAGTGAAGCATGGCTTCTGTTTTCTCTTCTTCTTTCCTCTGTCCACTCAAAACCACAAAATTAAGAATAAAGCTTCAAACTTTACAGAGTTCTCAAAAACCATTCTTGATAAATTCACTTCAGTTAAGAGAACTTGACCCAAAAATCCCACAACCAGTCCAAACATTCTGGAAGTGGCTATGTGATGAAGGAGTTGTATCAATAAAGACACCTGTAAAGCCAGGAATTGTAGCAGAGGGTTTAGGATTAGTTGCTAAGAGAGATATTTCAAAAGGGGAAACAGTTTTAGGAGTGCCTAAAAGGTTCTGGATCAACACAGATGCAGTTGCAAAATCTGAAATTGGGAATGTGTGTACTGGATTAGAACCTTGGATTTCTCTTGCTCTTTTTTTGTTGAGAGAGAAATGGAAAGATGATTCCAAGTGGAAATATTACATGGCTGTTCTTCCAGAGTCTACTGATTCCACTATATATTGGTGGGTCTGCCTTTAAATTTATTTTTTTTCCTTGTTATTGTTAGGCTGGATTAGAGTCCCTCATTAGCTAGATTTTGAGTTTGACTTAGGCTCAATTGTCATATGTTTACACGGTATCGGAACCAGGTCCATCCCGTTTGGGCTTCCGGTCCACACTTGAGATGCGTCTGGATGTGAAGGGGAGCGTAAGAGTGGGTTAGAGTCCCACATTGGTTCGAGGGATGATTTGTTTATATGGTCTTGGTCACTCTTCTACCCATGACCTAGCTTTTGTGGTTGATTTAGGTTCAAGTGTCATATCATTATCTTTACAGTTTTTATGAATATTTTTTTCTTTTGAAGTTGTGTTGCTGATGTTGCTTGGTATGTTCTTTCAGTGCAGGTCTGAAGAGGAGCTATCTGAGATTCAAGGTAAACTTGTTTCCTTGTAAAACATGCGTTTAATAGGAAAATTTCAGATTCTTGTGTTCATGATGGAGTTAAGTTATATATACTAACATTGTAAATTATTTTTTAACTCTATATGGTTGCACAATCTCTTGAAGCTTGTCTCTGCACTGGATGCAATCTTGTATGTTGTAGCTATAGGCTGCTTGATTGTTTTCATGTAACCTGTGAAATTGTGATCCCTTATGACTTTGTTATAGAGATTGGTATGCCTTTTATATAGAACTGTTGCGTGATTCTCTTGATTATACTCCATAGTCAAATAAGTAGAGTGGGATGGCACATTGGCACTGTCTCTAAGCAAAGTTGAAACTGCCCTTAGGTAAGAAATGTGATGTTGCATGTTTGATTAAGTGAGATGTTAAGTTCTCTAAGTACTTGTGATAAGAAATGTGATGTTGCATGTTTGCCGTGCTATCATTTGCAGGAACTCAACTTTTAAGCACAACGTTGAGTGTGAAAGAGTATGTGCAAAATGAATTTCAAAAAGTGGAAGAACAAGTCATACTTGGTAACAAGCAGCTTTTCCCTTTTCCTATAACCTTGGATGATTTCTTCTGGGCATTTGGAATACTCAGATCAAGGGCGTTTTCCCGTGGTGGGATTCAAAATCTAATGCTGGTACCCTTTGCTGACCTGGTAAGATTTTAGGTAAACAAAATTACTTAGATGAGCAATTGAAGTTTTCTAATGATGAATGACTACTTATAAGAAGCCCACAATGAAAAGGAGGAAGTGTTGGATTCAGAATAAATTCATCTTAGTTACAAGATTGATTCAAAAGTATGTTGATGATCAAATGAACCTATATAGACATGAAAGCTTTAGCTTCAGCTAGAAACGAGTATTAAAATAGTCTGAGGACTGTTGTCAGAATTTCATTGTTTGTTGAAGTTCTTTTCCAAATTCCAATACAGCATTTCACCTATATTTTTGGCTATCGATTGGTGAATAACGTTATACAAATGGTTTACTTATCAGGCAAACCACAGTGTCAAAGTGACCACAGAAGATCATATCCATGAAATTGGGGGACCAGCAGGTCTGTTCTCCTGGGATTTGTTATTTTCTTTTCAAAGTCCATTGAAACTGAAGGCTGGTGACCAGGTAAAGCTTGCTGAGTTTTTTCGAAAAAAAGCCATTCTGCTATTGGTCATACAAATTCCAACATTTTGAGTAAAAACCTTCATTACTTCCTATCTCATAATTTCATGCATTATGTAGCATTTTTGCTGAATCATCTGTTAAGAGTATATAGGAGGCCTTTTTTGCTTCATATATTTGATTGAAGATTTGAAGTACTTCTGTTAGAACTAAAACCTTTAATGTACTCATACCAAGGTGGTACATAACAGATGTGTTTTTGACAGTTTCTTATCCAATATGGCTTGAATAAAAGCAATGCTGATATGGCTATTGGCTATGGCTTCATCGAACCAAACTCAGCTCGTGATGCATTTACATTAACATTGGAAATATCAAAGACTGACGAGTTTTATGGGGACAAGCTGGATATAGCAGAGTCAAATGGCCTAGGAGAAACTGCTGACTTTGACATAAAACTTGGACAATCTCTCCCTTCTTCTCTATTTCCATATCTAAGGCTGGTTGCCCTTGGTGGAACTGATAATTTCCTACTAGAATCAATTTCTGGAAATGCTGTTTGGAATCTTCTCGAGTTGCCTGTCAGCAGAGCAAACGAAGAGCTCATATGTAAAGTCGTACGAGATTCATGCAGATCTGCACTTTCTGGATATCACACCACAATTGAAGAGGTATGGCATTGTCATTCCTCTTGTCTTACTATATTTTGGTTGTCCATGTCTTCATTGTCGCCTTCTTTGAAGCATTCTGCTAATTACTTTGGTATCTGGACTCTGAATGATATGAATAAAACTGTTTTTATCTCCATTTTGTAGTGCATGTATTGTCTTTTGGCATTGAACACAGAGATTAATGTAGGATGAGAAAGTGATGAAGGAAGGGAACCTCAGTTCAAGGCTTCAGATAGCAGTAGGGGTGAGAGCAGGGGAGAAGAAGGTTTTACAACAACTCCACGACATTTTTAGAGAAAGAGAACAGGAACTAGATGAATTAGAGTACTACCAAGAAAGGAGGCATAAAGATCTTGATCTTGTTGGAGAGCCGAAGTAAGGAACTCTCTGCTGACCCTATGATCAGTCTAGTTGAGTTATAACTGCTTGGAATTCAAAGGCGGAGGCGGATTTAGAATTTTAAGTATATAGGTTCCTATAAGAAGCTCAACTTAGCTATGTGACTTCTCAGCACACAATTCGGATTTGGGCATGACAATTAGATAAATGATCAAACTGTTACAGCTCTTTGCTCCACATTTTAGAGCATTTGATTGTAAAAAAGGTTATATTCCTGTAAAAAACTGTGGTATCAAGTACAATCAACACTGTCCAACTTGTGGAAGAGAGCAAAAACATATGAACAAAATGAATGAACACATTAAAATGACACTTCTTTTCTTTTTGATAAGTATGACACGTTTGGTTTCTTCATTTTTTCCCTCCTGCTTCTCCCAGTTATAGACTACCTATCTATGACAAAACACCTCTCCAAAATGCCCTGACGACTGAAGGCCGCATTTCAGCCCTTTGGCCAACAGATCTGGATTGTGCTTTCCCTTTGCTTTCTTCACAAAACGCCTGTGCATTACTATGGAGTAACTACCCATGGAAGACATACCCTGAATTGCATTTCATTGGACAGCAGTGGAATTATCAGGCCCAAACAAGTCATCGCAGGTTTTACTCTCACACAGACACTCCTGTGGATTTGCATAAAAATAATCCTCTTCTTTTGGTTTGTCTGCAATGACTCTGCGTCGAGCCAGTTGTCCCATTCGTCCCTCATGTGACTGCCGGACTGTAGCTGTAAACTCATCCCATGTAAGTGTTCCATTCTGATGCAAATCTAATAACTCCACCAGTCTTTTTCGATCCAATTGAATGGTTTTCTTTAACCCAAGATACCTGCAAAATATAATCAGAAATGCCTTCATAATGTTGTTAATGTTATGGAATCATTTCCATCACAGTAGGTAATATGTACCTACGATGACCTTCAACAACTTTAGCCATGTTCCCATCATAAGTGGGAACAAATACATTACTAGCAGTTGAAACGATGAAATCCAGGGCTGCCATCTGAGATGAATGATTCTGGAAATGCTGCAATTCCCCAGGTTCTAGCAGCATGTCCTTTTTCACCTGATATTAAACATAATAGGAAAGAAGGATAATTAGCTCATAGTGTCCAGTAAATAGTCGCAATGAAGTCCTCAGCAATAAAAAAAACTAGCAGCACAAAACGTAGAACATTTTGAGCACATTTCCAGGCTACCAAATGTCTCAAAGCATGTCGGGTAATTCAAATAACAGAAACTTGTATCAGAGATCATTTTCCAAGTTTCTCGTCTCCTGAATACATGCAATAGACTACAACATTGTTGGCAAAGGCACATGTTCGCTATTTCATGCAACAGATTTCGGATAAATGTTTAAGCAACAGTCCTAAAACTGGTAGTTTAAATGTCCCAGCAACAGATACAATAATCACTTACAATTTTTGGGAAGACAGCTCTCAAAGAAGCAAGCCTACGTTCACCTCCATAAATGTCACCAGATGCAATATATATTTGTATGTCTTTATCAAAACCCAACGCTTGCAAAATCAAAGCTGCCTCTTCTGGGGTGAGAGGACACAATCCTTGAGATCTCTTCTCCTCAGATACAATCTCTTTCTCCCTCCACCAAGGGAATGCATACCTAAGGAAACAAAGGCAACCAGAAAGGAATTTACTATATAGACAACAAGTTTGCATGTTGGTCAAGACAAAAGGGTGAAATAGAGAAAATTGTATCGGTGGGAGTGGGAGAACAAAGTGAAATCATTAAATCATCCAACAATGTAAAACTTCAAAATCTTGAGATAGAAAATAAAATTTATGAGTAAATGTCATTGTCACAACAGCAGCTCTAGTTTATGTTAGTAACCCACTGGTATCCAATCCACCAATTTTATTATGCCCATGACGAGGACAGGCTGACGAAGGCGGATCAACTTCTTTCCATATTTTTTAAAGAAAAAAACAAAAAAGAGAATAAAACTAAAATACAACAGTTGTTCTGAGATAATCACCTTAACCGTTTGAGCTCCTCAGCTTCCTCCTCAGTGCAGCCATGGGTGCAACCAGAGAATGCCAACATATCCATCTCATATCTTAGATGCAATGCTACAAATGGCCCTCTCTCCTGAAGCATTCGTACCAATTTTTCTCCCAATGCCTCAATATCTGGAGTGAATTTCAATGCCTGGAAATTCACACGACATCTGAGTTTTTGAAGCTCAAGAGGAATCCCATTGTTTGCTAGCCTAGTATCTGTTCTGTTGAAATGTATTACTTGATGCTTGCTGAAGAGAGGCAGAATCTGCAATAGTAATCCGAATGTGTTAAAGCAGGTAAAATTAAACAACTGTTGATGAGGCATATATAGCATCAGAAGAGATATATTCAATTATCAAGGTATTAGAATCATTGTATTCAGATTGATTCCAGTATCAAAAGCAGTACATGAAACTACATACAGCAAAAAGAGAAGTACTTTAAAAGTTGAGATGTATCGTATAAGATTTAAGCACTAGTCTTCTAAATGACAGACAAATGACAATGTCCACAGACACGAAGAAGAATCAACAGTGTAGGTCAATCACAAATTGATAATAAGACAAGAATGTATTGCAAGTAGATAAACCTGTTGCAAGTAGTACTTTTCATTTGACCAGCTAACAGGAGGCATTTCTAGCGGTTGGTATCCATATCTCCTGCTGAACCTCTTTGGCAATCTCTTTATTATCCGAACTTCATCTCTTAGTGAATCAATGAAGTGTCTCACATCAAAAATATCATCAAAATTGCTGCCAAGAAATGTTACAACTTGTTATAAAACACAAAGCAATAGGTCAAAGAACTACTTCTACATAACACCAGAAATACCTAGGATCTGCCCAGAAAGATGTTTTATCAAGCTCTGGGACAACCAAAGTTAGATTTAAAAGCCGTGCAACAGTCACCATGTCACAGATCTACATTCAAAAGATGGCAGAAATACAGATTAGGAGTTTGAAATTCCGGAGCCTAATTTAGTTTGAATACAGTTCCGGATTTTCTGACTTTCTTTCCATATGAATTGGACAAGAATGTATAAAGGAAAAAACAGAAGAACAAATACTAACGGCTGCACGCATTTGATTCAAGCCACCATTGCAGGACACTTGAAGAAACCCATTATTTGTATAATTTCCTGCATATGTCATATGTCAAAATTGTTACAAATGTTGAAGAAGCAGAATATGGAACTCATAGAAAGATACAGTTCCTATTATTGTTACACGTATGATACTAGGTAACAGTACTTTTGGAGTTTTGGTCACTGAATGTTTAGTTAGTAGAATGGCAAATATACAAGTTTTTTGGAAAATTATGTAAATCTTTAATGACTCAAGACAGCACTAATATTGTGCTGACATCTGTATAACTGACTACAAAGATCAATTCCTACTCTAAACTGAAAGGAACTGATGAAGTCTAAGAATGTGTCTACATCATTTACAAAATCCAACCTACACCAAAATGCTAGTGGAAGTGTACAACTGCACATGGAGATATATAAACTGAAATACAATGTCTCATATTGCAAGAAAAAGAAAAAGGTTGCCTCCAGCAACTTAAAATGTACTTTCATCCATAAGTGTGTTTACATCTATCCCCGTATAGTTGAGACATATCTTTCTTTTATTAGTTCCTTATTGTTGCTCTAGCAGCATTAATTTGTTCAAAAGCATCAGGAAAAATTATGTTTACACTACTTCATGATTCACGCTAGACGATTAACCCCAGGAAAAATGGGAAGAATATGAGACTTTTCACCCTATTTTGGATGGAGAAAATTTTGCTTTAATGTTAAAAGGAAAGCTGTAATAAGGAATACAGAGAGGACTAGAAAAGAAAGTCTCTCATCCAGTCCCTTTCTCGACTTCCCTTCAAAAGAACATTTGTTTTTATCTCTAGGGAAGCACTTCTTACTAATCCAATTGATTATCCATCGACAGACTAAGCATAGATCCAACGAGCACCTTTATTAGCTTTTCAGAATATAGTTTTTAAAATGGGAAGAGTATATATGTTCTGAAAAGCTAACGGAGTCTCTCATTGGATCTATGCTTATTTAGTCAAGGAACATGAGTTTAGGTTCCCTATTTCACACATGGTGACTTCATTAACTTTTTCAGAATATATAGTATTATGTTCCATTTTTCAGGAATGCTTAATAAAGCAGTATGTCACAAGATTACGGGACCTGGAATGGGGAAATATAATAGCATCAATCGAAAGTAACTCAATTAGCAGAGGAAAACACACCATAAATGGATACCAATTTGGGACGAAAAGAAGACATTTGAAACCAAATTTAAACCTTACCAAATTCTAACCACAAACCTTTTAAGCTGACATTTTTCTTATCGCCATTTGGACACCAAAGTGATAAAACTAAAAATAGGAAGACAAACTGACTATAGACATCCCACTGGTAGCTCTCTCTAGATTACAGATCTGTTAAGGTCGTACTTCCAAACCATCAGATCTCAAAAACTATGAATACCATGCTCAGGTCTCTCCCCTAATTCTTCTTTTTCTTTTTCCCTGTCAATCAATTAACTAGCCTCAATCTCAAACTAGTTAGCATCAACTATATAATGTTCTTTTGCATTCCGCTCTGGTAGGGGCGCCTTCATTCAAATGCTAAACTTTGACGTTTTCAGCAAATTAGGGATTCTCTAAAAACTAGAAGTTCTCTAAATCTCACGTTGTAGAAGTCTCTATTTATCCTAACTATACTAAAAAGACCGGATCAATGACCAGACCCCACACAAGTGTAACAACAACAACTATGTGTTAATCCCAACTACTAGGCATCTCAATTCTCCCATATGGATCCTTCACTTCCATTGGTGTTAGGTTATTAGCTAAAGAATTACAACCAACTTAATATACCGCAGACAGATCACATACTTCAACAACATCATCATACCCAATATAGTCCCACAAAGTAGGGTATGAAGAGGGTAGAGTGTACGTAGACCTTACCCCCACCTCAAAGGTAGAGAGGCTGTTTCCAATAGACCTCAGCTTAAGGAAAAACAGTCCAATGCAATCCCGAAAAAGGTACAAGAAACAACCAATAATAATAAAAACAACATATAATAACAAAACGGAAACTATAATAAATATCATAATCAAGGTACAAGAAACAATATACAGAAACAGAAATCAAAGGACAAGAAACTACAGGAACAATACTACGACTACTAATATAAACGGAAAGATCACATACATCAATGACATCAATTAACTAACTAAATACTTTGGAAAAAAACATGTAACTAATAGGGATTCAAGCTCAGAGAGACTCACTAGGTGGAAGAAGAGGCAAAGGAGAAGGCAAAGTCCCTTCAACATGAACAGACATCTTAGTAGTATAACCAGTAAAACCCGAAAACCAACGTGGATTATAAAGCTCCCAAACAGCAATAAGCTGAACCAAACATGTCCATATCAAAATGCTGGAACAAACCCTTATAAACAAAACTTTTAATCTAGTCCTCTGCATCATCTGCCCTTGTAATGGGAGTACTTTCTCACTTCTAACATGTACCTCACTCTCGGATCTAACCTCCATTTTACCTCCTCTTCACTCTTCATAGCCAATACTTCAACCCCAAATCACCAAACCCCTCAAATCTCTTCATACACAAATTCCTCATATGTACATGCATGTTAAGGTAATACCCAATTGCATCAAAACTCAAACCAAACTGGAAAATGAGAAATTATCACCCCAGATTGACTAAAAATTTAAACTTTTCAACACCCAATATGGAAAAAGATCTCAACTTTGGAGCAAAACCAAGAAACGAGGAAAATGGAAAATTATAACCCCAGATTGACAAAAAAATTCAAGACCCAAAATGAAAAAAACTGGAACTTTTCAACACCCAATATGGAAAAAAATCTCGAACTTTGAGCAAAACCAAGAAATGGGAAAAATGGGAAATCTATGAAGAAGTAAAAGATGAGAAGCGGTGATGAAATTAATTTTTTTTTAGGGGTGTCAACAATGCAGCACAAGGAGAAAGCTGTAGTAGGGACAATACTCAATATGCTTTAAATCTGAAAAAAAAATATGCTTTTAATGAATTTTCTGAAAGCTTTTTTCTCTGTAAAAAGATAAAAACTTGTACAGTATCTTGAAGTAGCAGGATCTAAGGAAGAAAATGACAGAGATGGAAGAGATCTAAGATTATCATGAAAGAAAAAAAGAACAAATATGTAACTTAGAAGTTTGTACCCAAAAATGTACTTTTTACGTGGTAGTATTAAACAAATAGTGCAAATTAACACACTCAAAATATTGTAATGGAAAATTAGTTACTCTTTTATGTGTTACTATTAATTTAGATGTGTTGCTTTCCTTTTTTTTTCTTTTTAATTTAAGAAAAAAGTCAATCCATATATAGTAAATTTTTAAATATCAAGAGACCTTTTGGCATTTTAAATTAAGCTCCCATCTGTCAATAAATAAAAATTATTTATATTGAATTAATTTAGAATATTATATTGTTTTTTAGTTTATAAATCAAGTGAAGTGGCATAAAGGAACTTGAACTTGTGACTAAAGTTACTAAACTAATCAAGTGTGTGTTGTAAATTCTCTCTTCTCACAAATTAAATTAAAATAATTACTATAAAAATAAGATTCTCTTATTATAATTATAAGATTTTAGAACAACACGTGAAACGTTAATTATCTTATAATTACAGAATAATTGTAATATAAAAAATCTAAAATAAAACATGTCATTTGACGTATAATTTCCTTATAAGATGAATATGTTAACAATGTAATAAAAATAATTGATTGACTTTTACTTATTATTTTAAAAATAGATTTTCACTCAATTATTTTTTTAAATACTCATAAAAAAGGACTGATGCATTCCTTTTCGATGTTATTTGGTTTCAATAAATTAAGGTATATCTTCAACATTAAGAATCAATGATTAATTCGAAAAACTTAAAATATTTGTTAGTGTCAAATAAATATAGAAAAGTATGTAGCTTTGATAATTCTATTTATACATCTTATCAATCATACAAATCAAGAAATGCAATGATAATTTTAACATTTTCAATCCAATCAACATCACTTTTAGCAAATTTAAAGGTCTTTCCTTTTCTATCTATCCCTTTCACCACCACCTTTAAAAATTTAAAAGAAAAATAATTCATTTATAAGGAAAATCTGGATTTAATATTTTAATTTCAGGAAAGAAAAGAAAGAAATAAGGTTAAAATTAGAAAAGGGGTTCAAAATTAGAGGGGAAACGTTCCTTTGAAGTGAAGATAGTTTTTTGGCAAATTCATAAATAGGCCAACTACAAATAGAAAGCCAATCATATTGAAATAAATATAATTTAATAGCCAATATTATATTCATTAAGAATTACCAAATTATTCTTATTTAGTAAATGTAAAATTTGAATTCTTTGTTACTATAATCTTAAACTTTATATTCAATTGAATTTAAAGAGAAGCAAATAAAATATTTGTATAGTTGAGACTTGAGAGCTAAATTTGGATTGTTTCCCTACAGCCTACAACCCTCAAGAAAATAGAACTTTTATTTATTTATTTACTATAATAATAATAATTATCTTTCATCCCTCTCAATCTGAATCTCTTCTCCAAACCAACATTCCATCAGTGAAAAATCTAGCAATAATTTATTTGAATTTAGTCACAGGATGATTGAGAGAAGAAACATCCAATTGGTAGTTGTAATTTTGGGGTTTATTGCTACTCAAGTGGAATCCCTTCGATTTGATCTGCAATCTGGTCTCACTAAATGCATAGCTGAAGATATTAAGAGCCATGCCATGACTGTAGGCAAGTACCATATTGTTAACCCTAACGAAGGTTATCCTTTGCCTGATACTCACAAAGTCACTGTCAGGGTAATTTCTTGTTATTTTTATTTATTTTGATGTTTAAGCAAATGGGGCTTCTTTATTTGATCTGTTTATGTGAAAGTTTGAGTTTTTTTGGTCGATCTATGAGTAATCAAGAATGGTTTATGTGTGTTGGATGTTTTTGGTTTGAAATGTGAATTTTATGCTGGAGTTGTAAAGCTTCAATTTTGAGCTAAATTGAGTTTCAATTATCGAACATGCAAGGAAAATATTCCATTTAAAATTGATCTATGTGATTTAGGTGACATCTACATATGGAAATACCTATCATCAAGGGGACAATGTTGTTGAAGGGCATTTTGCTTTTGAGGCAGCGGAAGCTGGGGATTACATGACTTGCTTCTTTGCTGCTGATCACAAGCCCCCTGTAACTGTTACTCTCGATTTTGTCTGGAAGACTGGTGTAGCTGCTAAGGATTGGACGAGTGTTGCCAAGAAAGGTTCTGTTGAAGTAAGTCCATTTTCTTATTTATCTCTATTCCACATATACTTGTGTTAGATATGCATTTGCATAGATGATATGACAGTTCACACTCATCCTTAGGTTTCATTTAAGCTAAATATAGAATGTAGCTCACAAGAATCCCTTGTGCACAATAAATTTGCACTTGAGAAGTTTCATAGACTACATCATTAGTTCGAAGGAAACAGGAAAATTATGATGTAGCTTCTGCATTATCCTGAGGTCTCTGAGCCCCTCTCACCCCATTCATGCCCTTAAACTTGGAGTCTCTACTTGATGGAACTACTAGATGTAAATGAACTTTTATTAAATTGTAGGGAATCCCAAAATATGAGGATAAATTTATTATTCAACATTTTTAATCAAGGTATTAAATTTCTGTGCATTTATTTGCACATATAATGAGATTCATGTTTCTCTGTGCATGCCAGCTTGAACTTTAGTGTTTATTACTTCTGCTGGAGAAGCTACTACCGCTATTGATGTTATAAGGCATTACTTACTGGTTTCATTTTTGTACTTCCCTCCTCTCGAATAGAAGCAAATACAGATAAAGAATGGAAGGAAGAATACGCTAAAAACCATCCGTACGAAGTAACTCGGATTTGGTAGATATTGTTTCCAGATTCTTGTTACTGTCAGCAAAAGAATTAGAAGCCTACAAGCCCATTAGCCTATTAGTAATTATAATTTTAGTTACTGTCATTCTGTCATTAAAAGAGGTACTGAAATAAAACCATGTCACTAGAATTCTAGTGCCTTGCTACTTATTGAAGGAAGAAAGGAATTTCAATATCTGACAGCCTATGGCTCAATCCTCATGTGAGATTGATGTTATGATGCATGCTCGCGAAGTGTTATTAATATGTTCTTGGAAAACAACAAGGGTTATAATCTTAAGTTTTACAGTAAATCATTTCTGCATTCTGTTCTTAATTAGGACTAGTTTTCTTTGTTTTGAACAATAGTCTAGAGTCTTATTTAAATCAAAACTTAGAGTAGTAGAAAAAAGATTGTTGGCAGAAGTGTGCGCCTGTATTTCGAAAAACCTTTAGTTCTGTCAACTTTGTGCCGGACAAAGGGGCTTCTGAAGAGAGGAAATTGACCATGAACTTGTTGACTGCACCTTGTGGAGTTCTGAGTTATGACTAACATAAACTCTTGTCTTCTTAATAGGTAATGGAATTTGAACTAAAGAAGACGCTTGAAAATGTTAAAGCCATCCATGATGAGATGTTTTTCCTCCGTGAAAGGTGAGTTTATCATTTGTTAATATTTTAAGTTTCAATCTTCAAAAATGCTGGCGATGCATGTCAAATCATCCTTGGTTAGTACTCCCTCCGATTTAATTTGTTTGTCCTATTTTGACTTGGCACAGAGTTTAAGGAAAAAAAGAAGGCTTTCGAATCTAATGGTCATAACTTAAAGATATGTCAATTGCACTAAAATGTCATTCTTGTGGTCTTAAACATGTTGTTTGGAAAGTTGGAACTACATAGATGCCAAAAGGAAAGAGACATTCTTTTTGAAAAACAAACTAAAAAGGAAAGTAAGACAAACAAATTGAAATAGTGGAAGTACTATCTTTGGAGGAGCAAATTCAAGTGCTGCAACATTTTTGAAGAGTCTGAGCTACATTGTTAATAATTGTCGCTTGATAATTTTTCGGCACGATGCAGGGAAGCTGAAATGCAGGAACTGAACAGATCTACCAACTCCAAAATGGCTTGGATGACTGGCTTGTCAATCCTTTTGTGTTTAGGTGTGGCAGGATTGCAGTTGTGGCATTTGAAGACTTTCTTTGAAAAGAAAAAGCTTATCTAATCTTGTTTCTGATAGCTTAATAATGCAACGTGTATGTGTAGAATTTCCCATAGATTACAGTTGAAGAGGGAAGGCAATGTTTTTGAGTTAATTGTGATAGAGAGAACTTGGATCTTTTTAGTTTATTACTATTACTCGTTCTGTCCTTTTATGTCACATTTTCCTATTTAGTCTGTCTCCATTTTATTTGGAGTTTACTTGGCGAACTTTTCATTTTACCTTGATGTCATAATTTTATAGCCACGGTATCATTGCATGTAATTACAAAGTTTCAAGTGTAATTCCATAAGTGTGATTTGTGGAGGTAGAGAATTTGTTTCCAATAGCTCCATCCTCCTACAATGCATCGACAGAAAAAGTAAATATATTTCACCCTTTCCGCTACTGGTGAACTGACAAATCTAATAGTAGTTGGACTGGGACAAAAGCATGCTTAGCAAAAGAAGAAAGAGTAACCGTCACAGCAAACAATTTATGAAGTAACTCTCTCAAGAAGAAGAATAAACAGGTAGGTAGATAAATCAGTAAATTCTTTTTCTCACAAGACATTTTTAACTTCACTTTGGATCGGAGATGTCTGTAACTTTTTAAATAAAAAGCAAGAATTGCATTTATCATAAACACAAACGAATAATAAAGGTTAAAAATACAGTTGCCACTTCAATACCACTGGGAATCACATTTTAAAAAGGAAGCAAATGTAAGAGGGGGCGAAGCTAGTAAATTTTGTTACAAATCTCTCGACACACAGTTCTACTTGATATTTTGTGGAAATATCTTGATAAAATCTACAACAAGCATAGCTGGAATGTTGAATGGGGCATAAAGAATTGGTACAGCAACAGTTTTTGCAGACCTTAGCCAGTTGATCCTATGCACAATCCTACGAACATATCAATTTCAAAAGTGCGTTTGATGGGAGAATTCAACGAAATATCTGGTCAGCTCTGGAATTTGATGTCATGAAGTGAAAAGGTGCCAATGATGCTCCGAGGGTAGAGCTTCTTTAATTTTTTCAAGTCTTTTTAGAATATCCAAAAATGAGGGTCTCTTGTTCATATCTGGTGCCCAACATTCCTCTACCAACCTGCAAAAAAATTGATTGTCTTTAGAAAAGCATATACAAAACGCTGCCCACCATCTTTTTGCGTTGGCTAATAGTCAAAAGAAATAAACTTTGCAGTGCATATATAAAACCTAAGGTCGCAAGAGGAAGAAAAAAAAACATATATCATGTTTCAATTTTTTCTGCAATTAGGATGCCTACAGGCTACAGCTCACTGAAAGAGGACCTTCACAGCAAGTAATCTCACTTTTGGAAATCCCAGATACCCCTACCTGAATCTTTTCCAAGCTGCAGTACCTAAAAATGCTTTCATAGCTCATCTTCTAACTGTGCACCATTTGTCCATGTTGAAAACCCACACCATACATAGCTAAAGATATTGTATATTGTATGATGCTTAAAAAAAAGGGAGCCGGAGCATCAAGATCCAGTTTGGACTTACTCTTTCAATTCTGGGGTAAAACCTTTTGCCCTGAACATAGGCCTGTGTCCTTCTGCCACATACTTGGCTGCTTCATATGGTTCATAGTGGGATAATGGTGGATCACCCTCTAGCATCTGCACCAATAGAAAATTCATTGATGCATTATTTGTTTCATATCATGTTATTCCCAATCCTAATAGGCAGAGCTTAGAAGTCAGAATTACCTCATATAAGATCATTGCGAAAGAGAAAACATCAACCTTCTTGTCATACTTCCGGTGCTTGAAAACTTCAGGTGCCATATAGCGGTCTATTTTTTTATTACAGAAAAAGATATCACAAACAAATAATTACATTTGAAAGAATATGTTAATCAATTGAGGGAGAATTATGGCATTGTCACTTACAGCTCCCTGTCTCCCCAGTCATTTTATAAACATCATGGGAGTTTTGAACCCTGATTAGTTTGCTTAATCCAAAATCTCCAACTTTCAAATGGTCTGCATTGGAATTGACTAGAAGAACATTCCTAGAAACATTGATACATTCAGCATTAAAGTTAATTGAATCATAACAACAGCAGAGCCATGAAGAGAGAAAAACAGACCTGGGCTTTAGATCTCTGTGGATTATAACATTTGGCTCATTGTGAAGATAAGTCATGCCTCTGCCCACAAAAACATCAAACATTGCATAAGTAACTATGCAATGCAATTTTTAAAATGTAAAACTAGGCATTGGAATGTTGGGTAAATTGTCAGATAACTACAGTATCTCATAAAATGGTATGCTGAGGCAAAAATGACAGAAACTATGCCACATCAGAAAGATCTACCGAGAGTTATAGTAACTTGTTCACATTATGCAGACCATCTTCTGGATGCACATTTTTTGTGTTTTCCCTACAGCTAATTCAACAGACCAGCTACTGTGAAGAAGATGAGTTTTGGACAGAAAGTAAACAGCAACGGGCTGAGCACATTTAGTCCATCAATGATGCTTACCAACATCAGTCGGTGTAAATAGGCAACTCAAAACATAGCTTACAAGAGTTTCAAGAATCAGACGAAATCAAGAGAATTTTGAGTTTTTCAAGGAAAATGAAGAATGAAATGCTAACAATTATTCATACTACCTTGCTATATCCATAGCAAAATTGATTGCTGTAGATGGTGTAAGAGCACCTTTTTCCTTGAGGTGCTGATGCAGATCGCCCTACAACAAATATATGCATCAAATCAGCACAGGTACATCATAAGATAAAGAGAAATAATCCAATGTTCAATCAAAATATAGAGAAAAAACAAAACCACATACCCCTCTCAAGTATTCAGTTATTAACATTAAGGGTTTTTTCTCAGTAACAGCTCCAAGAAATTGCACTATATTTGGATGACGGAGCTTCACCAGCAAATTTACCTCATGCCTGAAATCTTGACTGCATGAGAGGAATTAAATTAGGCAGATCAGTATCATATTCCAAAGGGCGGGTCACAGACAAATTTCTCGGTTATCCCAAAAAAAGAAAAAAAGATCAGTATCATATTAAAATATCAAAAATTAATTACTGCAGCAGGGTCTAACTAACAGCCTACTTTTATAATTATATAAATCTGCATCAAGCTTAAAGAGACAATTGTGAATTGAGAATGCTGACAGCCTTGGGTAACATGTGAAGCTACTTGATCCACTTAAATTCCAGGTCCTCTTACAATATTAGCAGAGTAAAGATTCTTAACAAATAGAATATGATTTATTGATTAATTAGAGGATGTGACATGCTTGCAAAAGCAGCATCTTCTTGTTATAGTTTTGGTCAATGATGTGGAATACTTTAAAAGTCAATATATAACAGAGGAGACCAAAGCTAGACTCCTGTCCTCCTTAACCTCACCCTTCACACCCACCCACCCAAAAAGAAAACTGTGAAACTTGACAACAGCAGCAGACAACACAACATATCAGAATCATATATACAGGATATTGTAGTGCTAACCCCACAATAGAGCTTACATCACCAATCGATCATCTGAAAGGTTTGGGAGGATGCGTTTAACAGCTACAGGTGTTCCACGCCAGCAAGCTTTTAAGATCTCACCAAAAGACCCCTATCAATATCAGCTTCCATATTAGATACATAAATGGAAACCTCGCTGGCAATTTTTTATCAATGATGAAAAGTAGATTAAGCAATTTGAAATCAAGCACAACAGTATCAAAACTAAATAGTTAAAAAGATATATGGGTTGAAGCAAAATGGACAGCCAGTTACCAGAGACTGTCCCTCTTCTTTCTTGTAAGTAGGTTTAGGATTATAGTAACCGCATAATAAGGAAATAGAATTATCTCAGTCCTTAAACTATACACAAAATATAAAAATACCAAAGGGAAGCGTCAATCAAAAACACCTAAGAACGACAGCTCCAAGCACAAAAATTGTGCAGCTTTCCTGATTATGAGACACTTTCTATTTAGGAATGAAATAAAATGTTAAACACAGTGCTAAACAGATTCACTCCTCTACAACTATCCACACATTTTAAAATTTAAAAAACTAGATTAGTTGAGATTTTTCATTCATCAACACCCCATAGAACAAGTGTTAGCTTAATCGTCATAAATTCGCTTCAATTGCTTATATTTGGGAGAAACCTCTTCACAAAAGACTTTCAGTCATGCACTAATACAACACAGATTGAAAGATTTTATTGAAAAAACACAAAAAATGGTACACAAGAGTAGATATCTTTGTATACTACAGTTGCCAATTCATTTGAAAAGAAACTGGACAGGGTAGCTTAAACAGACTTTAATTAACCTCCAACAAGCTAAATAGCAGCACTTCTAGTATAGCAAAACATACCTTTCCAATGATTGCAGAATTTGAGAAGTCCAGCTCAGTAGGATCAATCTCCCAATCACACTTCTTTGGTAGAGGTGGGGCGACAGGCCTTGGTTCAAAATGGCTTCCATTTTGTCCCTATAGCATAGATAAACATTAAAGGCTCTTAAAGACCAATCCTAAGAAATCAAAGACACCGTTCACATATTCAGGAAAAATCAAGTAATTCTCAATAATTATGTAAAGAAAAATCTTGAAGTGGCACAACATGACATAAGGTAAAACAGTAGTTCAGTGACTTGGGAAGAATTGAATTGAACATCCTGCTTCCAACACTGTTAGATTATTTTCTTGTTATAGTACCAGCAACCATTAGCTCTTGGCTCATTATTAAGGCGATAGCTCCAATCAGTTATTTGCTAAAAGTAAAAGATTTCCAACTCAGGTAAATGATCTCCTAATCATGCCATCAATCTAGAAGCCTAATAAATATGCTAGCTAGTTAATAAGGAGCCCAGAATTCCATTCGTTTACCGATGTGGGACATTTCATTCGCTAATTAGTTAATAAACAGCTTTGCTAGCTCATCAAGACCTGGATGGCTGTACAGAAACAGAGCTAGAAGCCTGATAAATATGCTAGCTAATATACCTTTTAACTAAGAACAAGTTGATGCATTAAATGTTGATAAATACAAGCTTTTGCAAATGGAAAAAGACTGTTATGATATATAAGATATATCAAAAGGAAAAGGAATGTAACTCACATAAGATAGCCCGCCATATGTCTTTAACAATTCAATCATGGCAGATTTCTTAGCGCCTTCTGCATCGGCTAGAGGCTGTCACAAACAATTGAAAACTTTGATCAAAGCAGCAGATTAGTGAAATTCACTCAAGAATCAAGGATTGCATAGAAAAGTCAGTGTCACAACAGGCACATGGAAAAGATTAAAAACATGGACGAAAATATGCAAAACCAGAGAAATGTGCAAACTCGTATTTTCAATAATCTAAAATCCAGTTAATTTTTTTATCAAACAGTTAATCAAGCTATGCCACATGAATTTCACTGGTAAGTGGTAACATCCCGCACACTTTTTGACTCCTGATTGATCACAAGACATCACTTAATAGCTGAAGACTAAAATTCCAATTCCTGATGCCTAATGTTTTCATTTCATAACAAGACAAGAGGTAACTTCAGTAAGATTTAAGAGATCAACAGCTATCACAATTTTGCTCCAAAATCAGGATAAGGTAAGCAAATTACCATGCTACTACCAGTTATCAGTTTCATATACAGACACACCTAACAAGCTTAGGCACATAACCTATACTGTATGAAGATTTACTGGAAATAAGCAAATGCAATTTTTTTACCGTGTTTCTCCAACGATCCTGAGCGTTGACATCGGCGCCATAGTCAATCAAGCACTTTGCAACATCGATCCAGCCATGTAACGCTGCAACGTGGAGTGGAGTTCGATTATCGTAATCTCTAGCTTGAACAAGCGTCCGATCTTCTTCTAGTAGCTTCCGTACGGCAGCGGCATCGTTATGATGGGCGTGCCACAGTATTTGCGATGTCTTGCTCACTCTTGACTTTTCCTTCTTCTTCTCCGTTGATACCACCGGTACTTCGACGGCGGCTGCAGCTGATGAGCCGGAGCTCCCTTCACTTGCACTCATTTGGATCGATAATGGATCAATAGACTCGTGTGTTCCGTTTCTTTTGAATGTGTGTACACAGTTTAGTTTCGAGTCTCTTTCTTCCTCTGTATTTATATGAAAAATGAATAAAAATTGATTTATTTATTTTCTTAAAATGTGATTTAATGGATATTCTTCTATTACTTTGTCAATAGAATTAGATCCTTTTGCTAATGACTTTTTGATCAATCAATATACTAGGAAAATCATTTTTTCCTTTTAAAAGATAAAGATTCAAATTTAAAAAATTGTCATACTTGAATGGATTGAACAAGTAATATTTAATTCAAAATAAGAGATCTCAAATTCAAAATTAATTACCTATTTTCTCTATTTACGTGAACTTGATTTGAGAACTTTTACATATGAATGAGTTTACCTTAAGGATAGTAATGGTGGATTTTCGTTCATTTAAATTCCAAAATTTATGGTTAATTGGATATGTCAACTAAACAACAACAAAAAAAATGTAATATTAGTATATTGTTTTGAACTAAGAAACATTGTGTGAGAGAGTGACAAAATTTATGTTAACATATTTATTTGAGTAATTATTTCTTCCTTGAGTGAAAAAAATATGATTAATGTTAAATATTTATTAAATATATTAGACACTATCTTTAACATTATATAAACTCAAGTTGTCAAACTTTTTGTTTATCTAACCAAAATATATATATTTTTCAAATTCAGTTTACTAATACTTTTTTCCAAATAATCAAAGAGAAATGAAACCAATGTCAAAGATTATATTTTGTTTTGAGTTGTATGAAATAAGTCAATTATTTCTATTTTGGTATTTGCTAGATTAAACTACTATTATTATTATTATCAACGGTAGTTAGCATATTACCGACATTCCTTTTGACGGCAACATATATATGTTTCACTATTTAATCTGCAGCTCAGAAGAAGGACCCTATGATTTTTTTTATTTTGGCGTAAACATAAATATTTTACGGATTCATATATCTTTTGTGTTGATAGTCATTGTTATGTGACCAATGTGTTTCCATTTATAGACAGACACGTTCAATTTGCTTGAAATGAGGATCCCATAGAACATGCAAAGTCAAGACAGTAAGAAGGAGATCCTCCAGATATTCAGAATTATGCTCCTACATTTTTCATATACCATCCAAGTCAAATATAATCCATAAAAGTAGGGCTTCATTCTTAAATTTTTGAATTTATTGTGCCTAGCTAGCACATCCATCTTCTTTTGCCCGGATCATATGTAGATGCATGCAACTTTATAGTCGATTCATCTGAATCGACTGCTTTTCATATGGAGTGTAAATTTATGCCTAAATATTACAACAACACAAATTGTGGACAAGAAATCAATATTTTATTATATGAAACAGAAAATATCAACTGAGACAACATGACAGTAATCTCTTTCTTAAAAATAAAAAAACAATCTTTTACAGCTAAGATCTATGTTGGCCCGTTAAGAACTTGCACGTTCAGAAGATGAAAATAGCAAAAATGAGTATGTTGAGACAAATGTGTGGCCGTGATAGGGTTAGGAAAGAAGAAATTCGGGATAGTACAGGAAAGCGACTGTGAGATGGTTCGTGCATGCAAAGAGGAGATGCATGTGATAGGTTAGCCAAAGTGGCCCTGAGGAGAAGTAAAAGTAGGTTGAAAAAGTAATAGAGCGACACACCTACACCTTACCGAGAATATGACTTTAGATGAACAATGTGATATGAAGGGTGAGGATCATAGTAGTAGGTATAGAACTGCGGTATAGTTTTCCTTATCAATATTTTCATTACTACTCCCCTATTATCTTATTCTTTGATCGTAAAAATATTTGCTACTTCCTTTGTTTCAATTTTCATATTATTATTTGTTGTGCTACAGTTCTTTTTTCCAGTATTTTCATCATGACTTCTTCATTATTATTCCCTTCGCTTAGCTGCTTTGATATGCTTTAAGGTATGCATGCATACCACTCTCCCTAGACCTCATTTGTGGTTTTACACTGGGTATGTTGATAATGTTTAGGGTAGGGATACAGTTGAGTTGAGAATCTTTTATATACATTAATCATTAGAATTATGTGGCGCCATTATATACATGTAAGATCTATCGCAGACTAAAATAGCTGCACATGGAAGAATTATATTACTGATTTACTGTGTCCAATATGTTTTTGCATACTAGACAAAGGAGATCACCTGCACTCAGCTCAAACATAGCAACGTTACATTACGTTCTCTTGATCTTCAAGTGAGCGCTTGCGTGCCCTTAAGTTTAGCTTGAGGCTTTCCGGCAATGGAGGTGTTCTGCCCCGACGAAATAGAACTGCCAGTGCCCTCATCTTCCGGCATAGATCAAATACCTACAGAAGGTTCAAGTTGCAATTAGAACGACTAGAAAATTAACTCACGCCTGAAAGTAGCTCTGTAGCTTTTTTTCTTACTGATGAAGCTTCTATTTCTGCAACACCTTCACAACATTGACCACCCCCTTGAAGCAAGTCACAGTATTTTGCAGCCTCATTTTCATCCTCAAATACCTTCATAGAGTTTAACATATTAGGTTGCAGAAGAATTTCGCTTAATCTAGTTTTCATTGAACAAGAAATTCCGAATTAATAACTTCATGTGATCTTAGCCAAAAGACTCAGAAAGGTAAACTACCTACTTTATCTATGAATGAAAATCACAGTATGAATAATTAACATGCTCACTCTTCTGATCACTTATTCCCTTTCACATAGTCTACCTATAATATATGTCTATTAAGTAGTTACTAAAAAGGGCAATAATGTTCTCTCAAACATTAAAAAATGAAAAACTAGAATAGGAAAGCTAACAAAATCTATCTGCCGCAAAATGACAAAGCCTTTATTTAGCAGGAATGTCAAGTTAATGGAGAATAAAAACTGGAGCTGGCAAGATGATGGAAAACCAAAATTCTAGCATTTCTGGATGAAGAAGCTTAGAACACTTTCTGATCAAGGCGGAGCCACGTAGGAGCAAGGGCTTCATCTGAACCCTCTTACGTGGAAAATTATTCTGTATAGACAAGATTAGAATTACTTTTATCTATATATAATAGATATTGAATCCCCTTGGCTTCTTCGTGTGTTTACTTATTCATATTTTGAACCCCACTAGTGAATCCTGGCTCCGCCACTATTTCTGATATAAAACAAAGGTGTGATTTGCTTTTTGGAAAGGTGAATTTGGTATTCCAGGCATTCTATAAACGACAGACAAACAGTCCTCCATTGGGATGGAATGAGTCCTGGGGAAAGTGAAAAGCAATAACATGTCTACATAGAAAAATGCATATTCCAACGACAGGACCGCCCACTTTCCATATTCAATAACCACTCACCAGACCAAAAACTTTGACAAAGTAAACACCATTCCATCTCTTTCAAAGGTTTCAAATAAAACCAGCAATTTAACTTCAGTAAAATTTTGTACAAGCAGTATAAAATATAGAAGCACAATTATTTTTTGATTCCTTTTCTTTAGGTTGAAGGGAGTGCTGAGTCTTTGCATTCTATTCATCAGAGTTGCAAGCATATAGAGCTTTAGCTCTGAGATGGTTGTTACATCACAAACATACACACATCAATAAATTGAAGAACAAAAACTGATTTCTCTAAATAGAATGATCAGTTGTTGAATACTGGAATTCACCTGTAAAACTATCGCTTGCAGAACTTATTTGAATCATTTCATGTGGCATACTAGAGTCAACAACTTCCATACATGAGAAATATCAAGACCTCGTGTAATGAGACAAATATTCTTAAGGAACACAACTTTTCAATCTTATTATTTCCTTCCCCAATTTCTTTCTCTAGCAATTTTAATTTGATCCTCCATGTGATATCTTGAATTGCATATGGACAATTTACAGAAAGAGAACTGTCTCAATCATCAGTCAGTGGTCAGCATATGTAGGAGGATGTCTAATCACCTAACAATCAACTAATTTGAAGCTCTAGTCTACAACGTTATTTCTTGAACGCACTGGTCCAGATAAAGAAATTTTTTCAAAAAAAAAATCTAAGAGAAAGCTCATATTTGGTCATAGTCTCAGATATATCATACTCTAAGGATGCAATATATCTACACATAGTAACGCTTCAAGTGTACAACAATTCTTCTTTGGTTTAAGTATGTATCAGTATTAACTTAAGGCTTTTTCTTAAGGGTTACAGATGCTTCAGGATCTTCCATGCTCTAGATCTTACAAAAATATGTAAGAAAACTCAAAGTGTCATGAAATAGAAAACTGAAAGAGGAAATCAACACAAATACTTACAAGTACTCCCTCTGTGATATCCTCAACAAGCATCTGAAATCTTGTGTCAGCTTCTGGCTGCTTTGCACGATTTTTCCATTTTTCTCCTTTGGAGAACAACATCCCAAGCTCTCTTTCAACTTCACTGCAAGAGGAAAAGAATCTCAGCCAATGCAATTAGGATACTCACTTAAGTTAAAAGAAATAAACACACCTTCGGTTTCTCCGGGTCTTCATTGTACACAGCTGGTTTTCTCTCTGGGTCAGCACATATACAGGTTTAGGTGTTTCTCTCCAAGGGTTAGCCTCCAGCACTGCAGCAAAAGATCAAAAAGTAATGACTTCTTGACACTTCGAAAGAGAAATGTTCAAAATGCAGACGCTACAGCTAGCTTCTTCCGCTCATGTTCTTTGGTTATGATATGGACCCTGGCTACTAATATAACCTTCTGTTTTATTCTATGATTTGTCTGCTCTAAGACCTACATTATATGTTTTGCATGTAGCAGGAAAGATTTCTATCAGCTAGCATTAAATTATTAATACGGCATCCTGAAATCACTAAACATTTTGGCACATAGTCGTACTAGCAGACCTACAAGTACATTGTTAAGGAAAAGATCGAATTTTTTTGATGTACTTAAGCAAACTACTTCATCACAAGTCCATCAAAATGAAAAATTACAAACAGAAAAGATCATTTCTATGCAAAAGAAGTTTACTGAATATAGTTCAATGAAAATATTGTTTAACTAATATAATAATCTTTTAAGTATAATACTCCAAATTCCGATAATTAACAAATACGAACTCCTTAAAAATTTATATGCTGAGGTTTTTGCACACTTAATTATAATATATGTTAATCTTGAAATATAAATCTATAACTTTATTGAACATCAGAAAATTGATAGCGGTTCTGATAGAGTTATATTTTTGGCAGCTGCATAATTAAGTAAAACGAAATGGAAAAAAAGTAAGAGAAACTGGATTAAACTAGAGAAATGAAATTCACCATCATAGCTGCTGCTGTCGAAACTCTGTTGAAGATGTCTACGCATGTCATAGGCACGAGAAGACACTTGCTCTACAAATTCATTAGGAGTTCCTGGAATAGTCCCATCCATACGAAGCGCTCTTTCCACTTCATCATCTCTCCTCAAACTTTCCTCTTCTTCTTCTTTCTCCTCATCTCCTCCTCTAGTACTCAATTTGCAACAAACAGAGATAGACCTCGTTCTACCACTACTTCCATTGAAAATTGAAATCCGGAATCGAGGAAAACCTTTGAGCTTGGCGTGAGAAGAGAAAACGGAGATTCGCCGCCGGTGATTGTGGTGACGGATAAGCTTCCCAGAAGGAAGAACGATTGACGGAGAAACTGATGATAGAGAATCCATTGAGAGAAACAGAGAATTGTCTAGTGTGTAAGAGGAAAAAATGGAAATGGGGAAGGTAGTTGGAAGAGAAGAGTAGAGAAGAAAAATAGGAGTTTGTTATGTGTAAGGCAGCTGGAGAGTTTTTGTGAATCTTCTTTGGAGTTTTCTGTTTTCCAGATTTTTGTGATTCAACATTTTGGAGTTTTTGTTAAAATAAATAAAATACTTTGTTCCACAAGTGCTTTGTAAAGGAAGAGATGTTGTAGCAGTCAATTGACTCAAGTAACATACATCCAAAAGACAAAAAAAAAAAATGAAAGTTAGAAAAACAAATTAAAACGAAGTAATCATTTAAATCTCGAAAATATACACATATAATTCAACCAATTTTTTTTTAAGTCTAGGTGTAACGCAATAAGTTTTGTTGACCTATCTTCATCTCCTATTCCCTCACGTAACACACTTCAGCCTTTTGGTGACACCTTTATGGACCTGTTTGTTCAAAGTTCGGACTAGAAAATCAGAAATTGTTACAAAGACTTGTCCAAAGTTGTTTCCAAAACTCAAGCCAACGAGCTTGTATCATCTAGGCTACCTACATAATACGCTTGAGGTGTGATCCTTTTCCGGATCATGCATGATTACAACATAAGCTGCTTCTGAGGTGCAACCTTTAGTTAAGCCTTTTCCAGATCCTGCATGATTGCAATATAGGCTGCTTCAGAGGTGCAACCTTTCATCAGACCAGCCGATTGTAGATGCTTTGTGCAACAGGCTTCTTTTACGTGCATGGTACATTATCAAACGCAACATGACACTGACAATCAACTAAGAGAGGCAGCAGGCAACTCTACAAAATATCAGGTAGAAAGGGATAAGAGAGTGGGAACATTATTGTGATAATCAAGTGCTTTTTTTTCCCTTAAAGTATCAGATGGTTTCATTTAGGATATACACTAGAATGCAGCTGAAAGTGGGAACCTGTATAGCTTACAAGCTAGATACATGATAACAAATCAGATTTACATCCAAACTCCAATGAACTACATGGGTACTCAATGGTGGAAAAGCTTGAAATACAGAATAATAATGATTGCCAGGATAAGGGCTCCAATCACAGAGCCCATAATCCACTTGTTTCGGCTAATTCTTCTAGACATCGAAGTCAAGATCTTCTTGCTCTTGTCAATGGCATCATCCACACCATGAAGCTGTAAAAAAGATAAAAGACAATCAATAAACATAGCCGCTCAGGGAGCCACACTAACCAGAACAGTTGAAATTACTCAAATAGAGGTCAGGGAGGAAATTCAAGGGCTACTAGAAACCAGAAAGAAAATCTCAAATGGACTCATACCTTATTATGTGAATGTAGCAGTGTTTCACGCTGTTGGTGCAAATCCCCTAGAATTGACACACTAAGCTCTTCAGTCTCTAGGGCAATCCTTCGGCTCTCCCTGATTCTGTCACTTGACTGATCGAGCCTCTCTGTTGACATTGCTAAGCGTTCCCTTTGATTTGCAGAAGCCTATAAAATCATATTATGGCACTTTACAGGTAAAGCCGGGAAATGCAAAGATGAATTCCACTACACACATATTTGGATTAAGAAAATATGTTATGCCTACAGTCAATTTTTTGAAAAGCCAACCAAACATTAGCCGACTTGTCCTTTAGCCGTGCTGAACATCAATGCTTTCAACTATCTCGTGTAAGAAAGAGAGAGAAGGAACTGAAGTGGTCAGCAGGTAATATATGCTGAACCTTTTCTTTGCTTGGCACCATGGCGTTTCATCAATTTATGTCAGGGCTTGACCAACAAAGGCCACTAACAGTATGAGAAAAACCAATGGACAGATCACAGATGGCAATGTAAGTGAACCTAATCAGTTCCTCTTAGATAAGTAGCAGATTTATATGTCATGCAAATTCAGATCTTCAATTGATTTGACAAACTTTGATATCACCAACCAAGCATGAACATTATATGTAAGACCACAATTAGCTTCTCCCAAAGAAATTTGCGTACAATGGATAGTAACATATCATTCAAGTGAAATTTATATAACCTTGAGACCACACAACTTTACTATGGCAAATGCTAATACATCCCCAAAGTCAAATTATATGAAAACATGTATGACAGAGTGGAATCCTCAAACGAAAATATAAGGAGAAGAAGAAAAAACGGAGAAGGAAAATTTTAGTATACATACTGCATGTGGATCCATCATTCCAGACTCTAAATCATGGGCAACTTGATTAGCACTAGTCAAGGTTAGTTTATTCACTTCTTTCTTCAACTTATTTAGGTCTGATTTGTATTCCCTCAGTTTAGCAAGTAATGTTGCTTTTAAACTCGGTTGCAAACTTCTTGCCTCAAGATCCATTTTCCGTATCTAAGCATAGACCATCACTTATCATCAGTTCTAAAAAAAGAAATCTTTTCGAAAAGGAATAAATTTAAAAGTCAATAACTCACCAACACATCTGCATCATCCAATCCCACTTCGAGTTCGGAAATCTGTTGCTTTTTCGGCTCTGCTCATTACAGTTGCAAAGTTATAGTCATAATCCATATTCCATCAGAAGCGTAACAGAAGATATTTAACAACTTACCAAAGCCTTAACACTGAAAAGGAAAATCAGATGCTTGTTTTGTTGTTTGTTCAAGTATTATAACCTAAATAAATTAGCAAAAATACATACTAACATAGAAATAAGAATTGAACAGTCTTTCATTCTTATTTTTACTTGTTCCTTCAATTCTCTCCTTTCCTAAATGTTTTAATTATCGTTAGTATGATCTGACTTCACAACTTGCCATGCTTACACCTCTTCCCTATTGGAATACCAACCCAATCTTGAAAGTTGAAGCGACTTCAGGGATTTTAGGAAGAAAATCTCTTTTACAGCAAAAAACTAATACGTAGCAACACCAGAAAAAAGAATGCTTTAATGGACAGGTACACTAAAAAGGGTGAATTGTTTGCTTGCTTGATGGGTATAGAGACAACTCAATAAATCAAAACCACATCTCCATCCCACACTAGTTGAGGTCAGCTATATGTATCATCATTATATATTCCACTCTGGACAAATCCATTTTATGTCAGTAATGGAAAATAATTTGTCAGTTAAGGCATATAAGGGTTCTCCAACCAAAGGACACTTAAAATCTCACACTTGTATGTACACTAACATAAAAGGCTCTAACCAGACTTAGTGGAGAACATCAGAAGCAATAAGTTCACATCGATAAAAACTCGGAATTTACATAAAGTCAATTAATCAATCAAAGAACTACTTCTCCTTCTTAATCCCAGACTAGTTGGAGTCGGATATATGAATCATCTATAACTATTCCATGCTATATGGGCTTATTTCAATTCCAATACGGGAAAATAATTTGTCTTTTAAAGCAAATTAGGAGTTCTGCCAAACTGCTAATGCTTCTCTAAATCTCACACTTATCCCTGCATTGACATGCAATTCTTTCACCAGTCTTAAAAGAATGATGCAAGAGTACAAGAACTAAAAGCCCTAATCCTAACTAATTGGGCATGTCTATTAGCTTAGTTTGCATATATACCCAAAATCCATATATTATTTTTATAACAGTGGTGTCTGGGACATCTTGCAACAGGTACCTGCTACTTCCCACTAGCACAAGTACCTAGCAACTCTCAACCCGATCACTGACCACTAGGACACACTCTTGGCTGTAAATCCCATAATTCACATTTCCGCATTGATCCACAAAAGCTATATAAAGTTTCAAAAAAATATATTAAAGATCAAGTGAATCAGTTACCTCCGTCAGCCAATAGAGCAGCAGAATTGCATTTCCGAGACAAATTGACAGAAAGTTCACAGTACTGCCTCTCATATCCCTCAAATACTTCACTCATCTTCCCTCAAAATCTCCGCCCAAACAAAATTCAACCTGTAAATACAAATCAAATCAAACGATTGAATCAAGTTCAGCTAAGTTTTTGAGACACCAAAACGAAATAAAAAAAAATGGATCCACCAAACACAATCAAGTAGATACACGTATAAGTAGGATAAATGTACCAGTAATGAAACCGTACGGCGTACGTATGATCGGAGACGGCGATGTACGTTGAGTCACTGACAAGCTAAAACTGAGGTGGACTCGGTTCAGAGCTTTGTTAAGGAGAAACGGAAATTGCTCGCAGGGAGAGAAATATGAGTAGTCACAGTTTATTTTTCATAAAAAATAGGGACTTAGAAAATATTTTAAGTTTTTCTTTTTTCTTAGAAAGCCCTTTAGCTTTTGAATACTCACATATTTCCCCAAATTAATAGAAAATTTGATCCATAAGGGGAAGAAAGATATTTTTGTGTTATTTTTAATACGTGAAAGACTTTTTAATCCAATAAATAGAAGTGAGGGACGAAGAGAAAAGATAGTATTTTTTTTTTTTAATTTGATTTAGAAGAATTGTGGGTAACTAAGTATGTGTATGTGGAAGAGGAAGGGGGCGCATGTATCATCTACTCGTCTTCTCCTTATTGAATTATATTATTTGGTATTCGCATATTATTTTATTGTCGTTATCTCCCTTTAATCCTACTTCGATTACTTTTTTATAGTTAAAAACCAATTGAAATACCCTCTCTAACCAAAAGGTAAAACTAAGGTCTACATTTGTCCATTAAAAATTGGTTTTAAGAAACTTGTACTGTTATTGCAAATGTTGTTACGGAGAGTTTGAACTCTAGTTTGCTAACTCAATATTGTAATAAACATTGCAATTTTTCAAATTGTGCAGAGAAAACACTCTCCATGACCAGAATTACATAAACGGTATGCACTAATGTTTCAAAGAGTCCAAGGCAATCTTGTGCAATAAGTCTTAACACACTACTGCAGAGTGAAAACTAGGTTAGAACTCTACATTCTGTACAATATGCACAAATCTAATACAATATCAGAGAAAGATCATGTTCGAATTTCTCAGAGAGAAAGTGAGCAGATGTTTGTCTCTATGTGTTTTATATCATGGGAAAAATATGCAAATTCTTACCTAAATTTGGACAGAAATTTAACTCTCATCTAACAGATTCAGTGATAAGCTTATCAACTCGGATCAGTAACATCTTATGCAGTTCCTCCTACGTCTGTCTGGTCAGACTCTATATGCCCTGACTCATTCTCAGGGAAAACCTCAGCTTGCAGAGAAGGAACAATGTTATTCACATGCAACCATGTCAGTTCCCACAAGCTATCTCCACCGAGAGCACTCCTCTGAACGAGTACCCCCTTAGATTTCATTACAACCAAGGTGTTCTTAAGAAGTTCAGGGACTAGCTCCTGAAGTTTTTCACTCTTCTTACCTCTGACCTTCACCTTCATGAATTTCTCCATCCGGTTGAGGACTCCAAGCCAGAGTTTACAGAAGGTGCTCAATTGAGATAGCTCATGAAGCAACTGTAAGAACACCTTAGTTAATAGCTTCAAGGCAAGAAGAAGTGTCTCTTCCATGTTTCTATAATCTTTCTGTGATGTGAGCTCAATCAAGTCGTCTAGCATTGTGAAAATGACAATATCAAAGCACTGCAACCAGAGACCATGTGAAAGGTACATTTCATCTACTCCTATCAAGCACATTTGTAGGGATGAAAGAGCATGATTCCTAACTTCTCTCTGATCCAGACAAACTTTCCTCAGACCCTGTACAAGCCTCAGCCACATTTCTCCTATATCCTGAGACAGCTTCAAAGCTTCTGCCTCTGCCATCGCTTCCCTGGTATCTTTAGACCAGCATGCTAAACAAGCAGCAGAACCTGCCATAAGATCCACCGCACGAGTAGGTCTATCGGCTGGTCCAACACGAGACTCTGCAAAATTTCTTGCTGCATCAATGCAAAGAACAAAATTAGCCGGAGACAAATGGGATCCATCAGACATGATGAAACCTAGGACATCAAATCCTGCTTCCGAAGCTTCTGGATGTCTAGCTGTTATAGAAAGTAACTGAGTAATAGTTCGCCATCCCATTTGAGATCGGATATGTGAAGCATTTGCTCTAACCAGCCGACTGACTTCCTGTGTAATTTGTTCGCAATATGCATCAGTTACCCGGGCATCAAGCTTGGTTACAAGTTGTAATGATCTGAGAAGGTCATCTGCTAAATTCTCTTTATAAGGAAGCAGCCTCTGGCAGATGCGTAGTAGTCCAAAAACAGCTTTCTCAATTAGAGCACAAGGCATAATTGTTGAGTGTACAATATGAGCAATATGTTCATAAACTCCCTGCCAAAGAAGTGCTATTCTATCTCTATTGTTCAAAGTGATTGCAATCAGCAATTCCAAGCAGAACACTGCAGTATCTTCATCCTCCGGGGAACTACTACCTTTCTGAGGTCTCCCAGCAGCCCATATGAGGGCCCTTGCCAACTGCAACAAAGAATCAGCTAGGAGAAACTTACTTTCTGTGAAGATGGTATCAATTTGACACTTCTGAATTGTCTGCAGTGTGCGCTGATGAGCCGCAAGTTGTTGCTCAGTAGGTTGAGACCTAGGCTCTTCTGTATCTATAGATAGGAGTTGACTAAATCGTCCCATAAGTCCTGAAGATCTTCTGGGAGTACCTAAGGATTGCATATGAGCAGCAGACAATGAATTAGGGAGGGGTTTCCCATGTCCTGGATCAGAAGATGCCTCTGAGTCATCAGCTGCATCACTGGCTACACGAGCAGGAAGAAGACCAAGCTTGTGCAGTCTTAAGATGCAATCCAAGATATTTCTCCAGCCAGTACGGATAAAATCACCACATTTGTTTGCTATAGTGAATACTGTAACAGTTGCCTTTCTTGCTTTTGCATCATCGCCAAAGGCTAAAACAGGTTCCTCCACCAATGAGGGATTCAACAGGGTTGTGAACTTACATAGAGATACCACTAGATCATCCAAAACATCTTCAAGATGATGGCACGCCGAAATCTTTGCAACAGCCAAGAAACCATCTATACAAGTTTGGTAGACATCCTCATGTTCAGCATGATCAAACACCACAGAGATAGCAGCAATAGTAGGGCCCGACATTATTGCGAACATATCATGATCAAGGTAGGCTTTAGAATCACACATGATGTATGGAGGAGTTTTTTTAGATTTGTGCATCAAATCAATCCAACGGCTTGGGTTCATTTCAGCAAAACCATCACCTTGTTCTGGTGTTGTCCGGATCTCATTGTTGCAGATTGAGTGGTACAATTCAGATAGAAATTCACGAGGAAGATCATTACCTCCATTAATGTGACGATTGTTACGGATGAAATCCTCCTCTGTCATCTTCTTCTTTACCTGAACATTGTGCTGGTCAGTGTTGAGCATTATTATTGAATATGACAACAACAGAGCAGCATCTTTATTAGCTAGAATCTGGGGAGATTGCTCATAGTATCTCTCTGAAAATGCCTCAAGCACCCTTGCTATCTTTTGAGATTCCCCAGGCAGTCGGAAAGTTTCCAAAAACAGCCTCAATGCAGTATCTAGGTTCATGTCTTGGAAATCAAATGTTCCAGCAAATTCATGAAGCACCTGAACACAAAATTCATCATGATTTCCAAGAAAATCCCCAACGAGATTCTTATCTAACCCAGCTGTGAACCTGAAAAAGCAAGCCACACTCTGGGGATCAAGTTTTTCCGGCAATAGATGTGTTCCTTGAAGAAACTCTAGACCTTTCTTTGGGTCCCTATTAAAGTGATCAGCTCCAATCATTAACCTTCTCTTGATGTACTTCCGTCGACGTACAAACGGTACCCAATGATCAGGGTCACTATAGTTCTCACACCTGACCATCCAGAATGGACTATATTCCTCTAGATTTATTGGAGTGTATTCTGAACTATAGGATCCATTGCCTATCCTCTCAGCCATTCCCTGGATAACAGCAATCAGACCATCCAAAGCAAGAATGTGCATGGAAGACAATGGAGAGTTCACCGGGAATGCACTCTTAGATAATAAATTTGCAAGTTCTTCAAAAATGTTACTGCAGGTGATATCACAATCTAAATTTGCATACATTTCTACCATGAAGGACTTTTGCCTGCAAAAGTCAACAAGAGCCTCCATTGCTACTTCCTGCTGCTGGTATGAAGCCCCATAACGGCTTTGTGCAAGTCTCAGGACCACACAGGAAAAGAAAGCCTCAAGCTGTAGTTTCAGTTCAGTTCGCAAGTGCTGATACAGATTTAGAACGATACTGCAGACCATTGAAAGAATCAATGGACTCATCGACAAACCAAACTGCATTAGATTACGGAATAATTCATCCTGGACCAAACTCAACAATCTGGGGTGACTGCAAATAGCAGGGCCTCCCAGTTCAATGGCTGAGTTGATCAAACCAAGGGCAAATAGAGGAACATCTTCATCGAATGCCATAGTATTTGCCCTAGGACCCATCCCTACATGTTCTACAACATTCAACAAAGAGCACAAGAAGTGAAATATCTCAACCATGCATGGGACTCCATATGGTTCAGTCATTAAATGTAGGTCATAAGGAACACTATCCTTCCCGTTGTCACCCATGACCATGCCTTCTTCTGTAACACTGCCAAGCAGACCTGTTGAAGCAGAAGTGAAACCTCCAGAAGGTGGTAGACTATCATATTCAGAAGGACCACTCCCATTCTCCGACTTGCTACTCAAACTGTACTCGTTATCAATACCAGCAACCTATGTAAGAAGAAATTAACATATAATGCTTCGAACATATATGGTAGAAGAATAAGAGAACAAAAGGCAAAAGATGAATGCACAAGAAGTACTAGATCAATCTAGATTCTAGACTGCTGACCAAAAAGATCAGATATAATGTACCGTATCCAGGCACTATTTAATCCAGTTGGACATCTTTGCGCTGGAAAAAAATGCATGTGTGGACAAAATGCAAAGGCGAAGTTTAATTAAAGGATGAACTTAGCCAACATAAAAGACATGCTCCCGTTTTCTTTGCTTATCGGATAATGCCCATACGGCAAGATTGGTCCATGAGAAGATTCCTTTTTTTCTAATGATGGTGGTGTTTGGACTAAGCTTGCGCTCACCTTGATTTATCCAATAGATAAATTACTATATATCACAAGCACAGGTACTGGACAAACCTATCCACTAGGGCTGGAGCAGATCACTCACAATTGAGTATTTTAGCTGGAACCCAGACCTGGGATCTCTGGACTTTTACTCCTATGCTTCAACCACTCAATCACCCCTTCATGAGAAAAATTCTACCACTATTAGATATAGTATGTTTTTCACATTTTTTATTAATTTTTGGGTCCAAGGACTGGAGATTATGGACAGTTTGTTAGATTGCCAAGTCAATAGCTGGGAACTATAATGTTAGAGACTGCAGCAAAGGATAACTTTCAGAGATTGAAAATAAAGGTGCACCTGTACCTCGTTTTTGGAGGAACCGTGCTGTCTAACTATGGAGTGTTGTGTGTTGTCAACTTCTGGAAGGTGTGCAAAAATACATCTCACAAGTTCATGCATGGTGTGACGTGCTATCCGCTGTAAGACCTCACTTTTAGCTCCAGCTTGATGAACTACTCTGAAGCATGTGTTGACAATGGTGCAAACATGCTGGTTACTCAACACAACTGATGTTTTACTTCTCATGCATGCCAAAAGAACTTGAAGTATCTTCATCAATACAACTTCTTCTGATGCAGGATCTGTCACCTCAAATCTGCAACTAGTCACAGCATCCACAACAGAGTGCATTGCATCTTCAATATTGACAGCATCAAGATCAAGAATATCAAGGGTCAAAATCTTGAAAACAGAAGACAATGCAACACCAGTGATTGGTGCCCCAGTTTCATCAGACCGAATAACATCCAGAAATGGCTGGAGATATAAGGCAGGACTGATGGTTTGCCCCGAATGCTGCCACGAAAATATCTGTTTACGCAATGTCTTAAGAGACTGGATTAGAGAGTGTTCTAGCTGATCATCTCCTGAAACATAACGACCACCCCACCTAACATTTCTTCTCATGACTGCTAAAACAGCACTTACTTCAGAGTTAATCATACAAGCTATAGCAGTTTTGTTGGAAGAGGTTGGCTCACAATCTTCTGGTTCCTCTTCAATTGCCTTGATACTAGATTGTGGCCTTAAACGCCCCATTTCGAAAAAATGTGCAATTGGATTGTATTCTGGATTTGTAGTCAAGGGCGCGCTTCACAGGGTTGTTCTAAAAGGCCGTCTTTGTGGTCTGCAAAGAACAACAGTAAAATAGAATGCAGCTATATTATATATCTATTAACTTCTCAGAAAGAGTAATGAGGTACCAAATGCATCCTGGATATTTTACAATATAAAAGCCATGTAATTGTTCACAGAGCTCTCAAAGGTAAAAGGAATAGACTAAAAACAAAGTCTGCTTTTGTACTATCTTTAATAGCAGGAAATAAAATAATAGTAGCGGACTAGCGGTACAGATAACTGATCCCTTTCAAATAAAAAATTATTTGGTCAAAAGATTGAAACTTAGCAACATCATACACTGCAGCGTAATCTATGGATACCATTGCAACTACATCTTAGTCCCACATTTGCTTTACCGCCACCACACCCCATTTCCCCTCACTCTGCTCACATGTCATCCCTGTGCCAAATACTATGCAGCAAATGAGCACTGGCACTATCACAAAGTTATATCTTGCTACTGTCAATTATAATACCTAACAACAGGAAGCTCGAAATAGTAAAAATAAAAAGGAATCTCCCTCTGGCAGATAGAGAGAATGAAGATAAACGGTCTGATGTTGCTACCAGATTCCCACAATATGCTAATAAAATATGATTAATAAGTAAGTGTGTCATCTAGACCCTGAGACACAATACCTAATTTGGTTATTGCCCATTTCTCCTTTCCAAAGACTGTCCTAGAAAAAAGGATGATTAAATTGGTTCACATGCATGAAATCAGAATGTTTTCAGCTCTCTAACCCCAGCAAGTAAACATCACATTATTGTAAGTGCATTCTACCTATGTCGCTGGCTGCTGTCACAACTCACAAGTAGGAAATTTCTTAATTTTCTATAGTAATGGCTGTCAGAGTCCCAAAAGACTACAGACCACTCACTTACTTTTCAGGGACTGGTTTGTGAATTCTGAATTTGGGTATGAATCTGGCATTGGAATATGATCCAATTATCAGTAGGTAATTAGTGTATATTTTGAGCAATCTAATCAAAATAAAACACCCGTCATTCTTGTTTGACACAGGTACAACTAGGCAAATGGAAACTTCATGCACATAGCTACTCATTAGGCAGTGAATGTCTTCACCACCCTACTTACTCCCTCAATCTCTATTTACTAGGCACAATTTGTTATACTAAATTACCCTTATTAATTATGCTTTGAAAATCTAAGTTTGACTACTAGTACTTTATAGTTACTTAATGATAAGTGTAATATTGAAAGAAAGTAATAAATCTCTCTAGATTAGCTAAAATGGACAAGTCAATATTAGATCTATTTTTAGTATAAGGGACAAGTAAAAAGTAATGGAGGGAGTAAATATGATTACACTGCTTGCCAAAAGTAGAAAAGCAATACAAATAAGCATTTGAATTACTTTCATACATTTCCTTGGCCAGAAAAACTCACACAGAGAAATGAAAAACGAAAAAGCATACTACAGTTCCTCAAATTCCATCAACTAAATAAAACAAGTTTTTCTCCCTAAGTCAATTGACATTCTTTTGGGATACACAATAAAGAAGAAGACATCCACTTAGTGAAAGAACAACAATTCATTCAGCAATGTGGTCAATATAACCAAGTCAATTATCACAAGTGAAAGAGGCATACCACACGCACAAAGTGCTCACTTGATAGTGGCGGGACAGGGAGAGATGTTGATGTATACAATACGCAGCCTTCCCACCTACAAATCACCAATGGAGCAGCTCTACTGTTGACCCATGTCTCATCCTCCAATCAACATACTACTGCCACAAAAACACACACTCAATTGTCAAGTCCTAAGATGGTATACCCTTTTTTTATTTTTCTAGATAATCATGGTATCTGGACCAGCTTACACACACCTCAACTAATTCCACGAAATATCTGCCACCTCCACCAGAAATCACTAGTGTTCTATGCTGGAATTTGAACCCTGAGACCTCTAGATGGTATACCATATATCTCAAACTTTTAGATCAGCAACTAAAATGTTGAAGATCCAAACAATTAATTCAACACCAAAAAATAAATTCCAAATTAATGACTACAAACAACTCAACAACATGTCAACAACTCTTACATTACAATTATATTTATTTTTATGAAAATTACTACAAAATAAACAAAAAAAATTATATTCACACTGCTGTACCCAGAATTGATAAAAAAAAACATCATTTTTTTCCGTAAAATATGAATAATTGAAACATATCGATGTAAAAATGCGTGAAATTGAAGAAGAGAAAGCAAAAAAGAGAGAAGAAGGGTTTACCTGTGTGTGGATCTATAGCTGAAGATGACTAGAGAGGCCTCCGAAAGAGTGAGCAAGAAAATCGAGAATAAAACGAGAAGACTACTAGTAGTGAGAGAAAATGAGAATAATTTTTTATTATAAAAGTAATAATTTTGAGATATCCGCTGAAATCAAATTAATCCAAATTTATTGGATAAGTCAAGACTCAAAATATCCGCATTGAAGTCAAATTAATCCAAATTTATATAAGACTCATACACAAAAGCTCGAAATAAAAAATTATATAATTAAGAGAAAAATAATTTCATCCACTGTATCACATCGAATATAGAATTATATATTGTTTACTTCCTCCAATTCATATTGATGTGTCTTAATAGTCTGTTCGATTGTAAGTTTTTGAGAAACAAAAATAATAATATTTATCGTGGAGATTTAAAATATTTGGTTTAAGTTTTTACAGAAAAAATAACTACCTTTTAGTAGTTATAGATTATTATTCTAATTCCCTAAAAAGTGTTAATGTTGATACAAGTATTTTTCAATTGATCAATGAGCACAATTATTCTTACACTTATTAGAAAGCACCTCTAACCCAAAAAAAAATGTTTTGGAAACTTGATCAAATTCAAACATGTAACTATATTAAGGAATTACTAAATATAAGAAAAGTAAACATTATTTAATGTCATCTAAAAGGTAAAAGAAGTAAAGTTCATAACAGTATTCAAGTAAACAATAAGCATAAACACCAAAAAAGGATAAAAATAACCAAGGTTCAATTTAAAAGACAAGATATACAAACAGAGACAGAGTCACCATAAGAAATAAAGCTGATAATTAAATAGTTCAAACATCTCAAAGCATTGAACAATAAAGTCATAAAACATCTAAGAAATTTAGTTGAACTTGCTCATTGGTAACTCCAGCCATGTAAGGTTTATATTAAGTTCAAATGTATTTAGAAATGAAGCATAAAACACAACAAAACGCGCTGAAGCTTAAAGCAGTATCTGCTTGCAGCTCAGGAAATACAAGTCATAGATGGAGGATCTGAAACTCATGCCACTATCTTTGAAGATCTTACAAACAGACTGTCAACAACCTTCCCCATATTTGAAATGGTTTCCAATGTAGCCGGGTAAATTGCGTCTTGCTTAGGGTCCTCAAAAATTACAAGGCATCCAGCACCCTGGTCCAGAGTTCCAGCAAACTTCTTGTCTAATATCATTTGAGATAACTTCTTCTCAACATGGTCAGCTGGCAACTCAATCAACTCAGCAATATGAGCAATCTCGACTCTTGAGAAAGGCTCGATCAACCTGCAAAGATTCTGCTCCATTAAAGTGTCGTAGAGCGAAGAGAGGTGCCTATGGACGATAGGATCTTCATCTAGCTGAGCCTTAAAGTTGCGAAGAGCAGTCTCAAAGAGCTTCAAAGATCGCTTGGAGTGAGCATCAGCAACAGCTTTCATTGCATCAACTTCTGGCCCCTGGTAATTCAATCCAACCTTGGTTGATATTATTCCTGCAACATCATCAGCCTGGCTGACCATGATTTTGCATAGCAACATATACTTGAGGCTGTATAAGGCCTGGGGATTTTCAAGGGCATTAAATGCTTCAAATGCCTCATAGAAATAGCTGTAAGCAGTCTTATAATCCTTCTCTTCTGCATGGAGTATCCCACTCTGCAAATCAATGGCACCTTGCTGAGCTGGAGGGACATAAATAGCATTGGCGGCTGTTCGAGCAGCAGTAAGTGCAGCCTTGGCTTTGGGAAGATTTCTCAACGAGAAATGGAGCTGGCTCTCCAGCAAGTCAATCTCCACAAGAAGCAGCTTGTCATCCAATCTTCTCACCTCCTTGATCAACCCTGAAAGGAGTGTCAATGCTTCAGAATACTCTTTGTTTTCCATCAAAAGAGCTGCAAGTTTTGCCTCAACCCGCTGACGAAGGAAAGTTCGTTTCTCCGAACGGGCCCACTGCACTATATCTTTGCAAAGTGTAATCTGAAGGTCAGATGTGCCAGGTATTTTAGCCACCGCATCAACAATTCCTTTATTAACAATTTTGGCTGTTTTTGCCTTGGGTATTAAAGAGAAGAAGGGACGCAACTGGACGAGAAGCTTTTGGAGATCCTCAGCCCTCTTCTCTTGACTTAGGAGGTCAGAGAGATTGAAGATTGCCTGCTCTTTGATCCTTAGGGCCTCAGAAGATGATGAAGGGTTCTCAAGGATGCGGTAGAGAATGGAGATAGCCTCAGATGGGGTTGTAGCCTCAGAAGCCTGAGCTAGTGAATCTGTGGTTGCAGGAAGATATGAAGACGCCATTGTTACAGCTAGCAGATCTTAAATCCTGCAATTTTTAGACAAGAAGGAAATTATATATGTACAAGCACAAAGGAAGCATTTAGGACACTTTGTCTTGCTGTCTTTTACATGGATTCTATTTTGCAGTTAGTCTCTAAAGATGTGAGAGTAGTTAAAATAAAGAAACTGCATTAAGCTATGCCAGCTACTTTGACATAGAAAGAAAAAATTCTCCAATATGTAAGCAAGTGCAAAAGTACTCTTCAGCTATAAGGCTCTAATAGGGCAAAAAGGCTCATAGAAAATATATGACCTAAGGTAAGTATTGATTTAGCTAAAAGAAAAAGCAACTCATTTCTTTGTCCTGATACAAAAGAATAAAAAAGGAAGACGTAAACTTAGAATGAAGTAAGCAACTGCATGTCAATCCAAATGTACCCTTGTCCTCAATTTCCTCCCAAGTATTTATACCTCTGCAATTCAATTGTCCTAGCAACTTGCAGAATGAAGGTTAGCTAGTCTGATGGAGATAATGAAATTTTAGAGAGAAAATCCATTGAGCTGGGATGGAAGCAGTACAGATATTTTTGTGAACCAAGGTCCCAACCAAGCACTGGACACGAATGTAAAACCAGCATGAACCTTTAAAAGCTACAACACCAACACATTCAGAAAGCAATATAACAACTCTATCCTCAGTATTCTTGCACACTGCCAAGATTTTGATAAGCACCAGCAATCTTCATTCTAAACATAAAAGGACACAAGCATGCAGTACGTCTATTAATACATTTTGAAAGGAAAATTGATCTAGGACTTCATCCTGACTTGAACAAAATCAGAGTAAGATTAAACACGGAAAACAATCAACAATTCCATCAGCCTCCAGAAAAGCTTCACAGCTTCTGGAGAGTAAATGGCCAATGACTACCTACATTGATGAAACCTCGAGGTTTCATAAGACCGTTGAATAGGCATTACACCCCCAATTGCTGAAAAGCACAATCTGGCAATAAAAAATCCATCTTTTACAGTTCTAGCCTATTTCATCCTTATTCTGTAAGAAAACAGCAACAACTCCTCAATCCTAAACTAGTTAGAACTGGCCTTATGAATCTTCAATATCCATTCTATTTGGATCAGTTTCATTCCACTCGAGAAATATCTCTCAAACACTAGAGGTTTCTACATTCTCCAAGGATATACAGATCCTTTAAGAAAGTAACAAGACTCGGACTTTATGTAAGTATACCAACATGACCAAACCTTAATTCCGAACAACAATTGCAACACATTTAGAGAGCTGTAGAAATTGAAGTTTCAATATGCAGCACAAACCGACACAATCCACAAAGCATTGTAAAACCCAACTGCTGAAAAGTAACAATTAGATAATAAAAACATTGAATAGGCAGTCATCATATTTAAGAGTTCATGAAATTCTTGAAATGAACCCTATTAACTAAACCTTACGCTACAATTACTAAAAAGTCAAAACCTGATGATGAAAATTCCATCTTTTACGCCCCTTCCACTTTTTCCCTTCGTTATACAAGAGTATAACAACAATAACTCCTCAATCCTAAACTAATTGAATTGCCCTTACAAATTTTCATAACCCGAGTTTTGGCTCCATCACACATGTCCTTAATAGCCCTAATGTAAGCCACAAGTAGACCTATAGGCTCCAAGCATCTCATAGAAATTAAAGCACAACTGCTTAAAAGTCACAATATGATGATATAAAGCATTGAATAGGCAGCCATCATCTTTACAAGCTCATGAAATTCTTGAAATTGAACCTCATTAACTAAACCTTACACCACAATTGCTGAAAAGTGATAAAATTTCCATCTTTTACACCCCTTTCACTTTTTTCCTTTGTTATACAAGAGAACAACAACAATAACACCTCAATCCTGAACGAATCAGATCGCCCTTATGAATTCCCAATATACCCACTCCATTCACACTCGCTAAGATAACTATAATACAGATCTCTTAAACAAACTACGAAGACTCCGGGACCTCACCTTATGATTAAACTTAATATCCAATATCACAACACAATGAACATGAAGAATTCAAAAAAACCATTGTAAAACCCACATCGAAGTTGGTGCTTTTAACTTGCAATCAAAAAAGGGGTTAGGGTTTTTCGAATGTGAAATAAACGGAAGAAGAAAACATAAGAGATGAGATAAGAAACTTACCGAAAGACTTCGCCGGAGAAACAGATCGCCTAGAGAGAGTTCAAATTGGGGGAGTAGAGCGACGCACAACAAAGATGGGAATCTCAGCTGCCGTGTACAGGAATTAAACCTTGAAGGGTTGTGTTAGTAATAGGGACTATTTTTTTTTCTGTTTGCTAAATATTATTTTTATATTTTTTATTATAAGGTTTTTTTCTTACTTTTTTTTATTATCATATTATTTTGTCATTATTATAATTCAAAATGATTTGTTATATTATATTCTTCTCTTTCGTATCACATATTATTTGACAAACCTTCTCTTCTTCATTTATATATATATATATATATATATATATATATATATATATAACGAATTTTGAAGTCCAAACAAAAATCTCAATCACACAAATACACAACAAGAGATGTATGCTACCTGCTAAAGTATATTTTTGCATTTCTCAATTCTACCATACATCATAGTATAATCAAACCTTTTGTTTGTACTTTAGAGTGAAGAAGTTAATACTTGTATGTTTGATGTAACTTGTAAGTAATGTCATCATACACACAAATTACTAGAAAAGAAGTTGAAGCTTAAAACAGATATTCTGCATGCAGCTCAAGAAATACAAGTCTTAGATGAAGGATCTAAAACTCAACCCATTTTCTTTGAACATCTTTTAATCAGATTGTCAACAACCTTTCCTGTTTTTGAAATGCCTTCCAATGTAACCGGATAAATCGTGTTTGGCTTAGGCTCCTTAAAAATTACAAGGCATCCAACACCCTGATGTAGTGTCCCTTCAAACTTCTTATCTAATATCATTTCAACTAACTTTTACTCAACAAGGTCAGCTGGCAACTCAATCAACTCAACAATATTTGCAATCCCGACCCTGGATAAAGGCTCAATCAACCTGCAAATATTCTGCTCCTTAAATTTCTTTCAATCTCTACTTATTTATTGTTGAAATTACATTACTATCCCTTTCATAACTCAATTGATTAGCTACCTAAAATTTAACTTTATCGGTGAATGTTCGATTCTCTAAATTGTTAATTCACTCCCCTATTTTTCTTTTATCGATCCACAAATTTATTTTTTTATCTTTTAAAAAACGGACATAGCATTGAAAACTTGAAAAACCCTTCTTGAATGTCGAAATAAAAAGGGCTGAGAAAATAAGGCATAAAATGCATTTGGCGAATGCGATTTATGTATAAGTTTCAGTCTCTTCTTATTATTGTTGAAATTACATTATTACCTCTTCCGTTTAATTTTATTTGTTCACTATTTTTAAAATATATTTATTTCTTTTATTTAATAATTTTATCATTACAAGAAAAGATAATTATTTTTCACGTTTTATACTCAACATTAATTACTTATTTGTTTTCAAAATCTTCGTATCTCAATTGATACCTTAAATTTAACTTTATCGGTGAATGTTCGATTCTTTAAATTGTTAATCCCCTCCCCTATAAACTTTTCTCGACCCACAATTTTATTTTTTGTCTTTTAAAAAAGGTCATAGCGTTGAAAACTTAAAAAAAAAAAAAAAAAAAACCTTTTTTAGATGCCTAAATAGAAAGAGCTGAGAAAATAAGGCATGAACGCATTCAACGAATGCGATTTATGTATAAGTTTCAGTGTATTTTTATTTCTTGTTGAAATTACATTATAACCCTTTTCGTTTAGTTTTATTTGTTCACTATTTTGAAAATATATTTATTTCTTTTATTTAATACTTTTATCATTACCAAAAAAAAAAAATAGTTATCTTTTACATTTTGTACTCAACATTAATTACTTATTTGTTTTCAGAATCTTTGTATTTCAATTGATTAGCTACCTAAAATTTAACTTTATCAGTGAATATTCGATTTTCTAAATTGTTAATCTACTCCCCTATTTTTCTTTTCTCGACTCACCATTTTATTTTTTGTCTTTTAAAAAAAGGTCATAGCGTTGAAAACTTGAAAAACCCTTCTTGGATGCATAAATAGAAAGAGCTAGGAAAATAATGCATAAAACGCATTAAATGCGATTTATGTATAAGTTTCAGTCTCTTCTTATTATTGTTGAAATAACATTATTACCCCTTTCGTTTAATTTTATTTGTTCACTATTTTAAAAATATATTTATTTCTTTTATTTAATAATTTTATCATTACAAGAAAAGATAATTATTTTTCATATTTTATACTCAACATTAATTACTTATTTGTTTTCAGAATCTTCGTATCTCAATTGATTAGTTATCTAAAATTTAACTTTATCGGTGAATGTTCGATTCTCTAAATTATTAATCTCCTCCACTATTTTTCTTTTCTCGACCCACAAATTTATTTGTTGTCTTTTAAAAAAAGGTTATAGCGTTGAAAACCCCTTCTTGAATGCCTAAATAGAAAGAGCTAAGAAAATAAGGCATAAAATGCATTCGGCGAATGCGATTTATGTATAAGTTTCGGTCTCTTCTTATTTATTGTTGAAATTACATTATTACTCTTTCCGTTTAATATTATTTGTTCACTATTGTGAAAATATATTTATTTCTTTTATTTAATACTTTTATCATTACAAGAAAATTTAATATTTTTTTACATCTTATACTCAACATTAATTGCTTATTTGTTTTGAGAATCTTCGTATCTCAATTGATTAGATATCTAAAATTTAACTTTATAGGGGAATGTTCGATTTTCTAAATTGGTAATTCCCTCCCTTATTTTTCTTTTCTCGACCCACAATATTATTTTGTCTTTTAAAAAAAGGTCATAGCGTTGAAAATTTGAAAATCTCTTTTTAGATGCCTAAATAGAAAGAGCATAAAAAATAAGGCATAAAACGCATTCAGTGAATGCGATTTATGTTTAAGTTTCAATCTCTTCTTATTGTTGTTGAAATTACATTATTAACCCTTCCGTTTAATTTTATTTGTTCACTATTTTGAAAATATATTTATTTCTTTTATTTTATACTTTTATTATTACAAGAAAAGATAATAATTTTTACATCTTATTATCAACATTAGTTGCTTATTTGTTTGCAGAAGCTTCGTATCTCAATTGATTAGCTACCTAAAATTTAATTTTATCGGTGAATGTTCGATTCTCTAAATTTGTAATCCCCTCCCCTTTTTTTCTTTTCTCGATCCACAATTTCATTTTTTGTCTTTTAATAAAAGGTCACGGCGTTGAAAACTTGAAAAAACCTTCTTGGATGCCTAAATAGAAAGAGCTAAGAAAATAAGGCATAAAACACATTCCGCGAATGTGATTTATGTATAAGTTTCAGTCTCTTCTTATTTATTGTTGAAATTACATTATTACTGGCCGTTTAATTTTATTTGTTTACTATTTTTAAAATATATTTATTTCTTTAATTTTATACTTTTATCATTATAAGAAAAAATAATAATTTTTTACATCTTATAGTCAACATTATTTACTTAATTTTATTTTTTTCAAAATCTTCGTATCTCAATTATTGATTACCTATCTAAATTTTAACTTTATCGGTGAATGTTCGATTTTCTAAATTGTTAATTCCCTCCTCTCGACCCACAATTTTATTTTTTGTCTTTTAAAAAAAAGATCACAAATTTAAAAATTTGAAAAACCCTTCTTGGATGCCCAGATAGAAAGAGTTGAGAAAATAAGGCATAAGACGCATTCGGCGAATGCGATTTATGTATAAGTTTCAGTCTCTTCTTATTTATTGTTGAAATTACATTATTACCCTTTCCGTTAATATTATTTGTTCACTATTTTAAAAATATATTTATTTCTTTTATTTAATACTTTTATCATTGCAAGAAAAGATAATAATTTTTTACATCTTATACTCAACATGAATTGATTATTTGTTTTCAGAATTTTCTTATATCAATTGATTAGTTACCTAAAATTTAACTTTATCGGTGAATGTTCAATTCTCTAAATTGTTAATCCGCTCCCCTATTTTTCTTTTCTCAACCCACAATTTTATTTTTTTGTCTTTTAATAAAAGATCATTGTGTTGAAAACTTGAAAAATCCTTGTTAGCTGCCTAAATAGAAAGAACTGAGAAAATAAGACATAAAACGCATTTGGCGAATGCGATTTATGTATAATTTTCAGTCTCTTCTTATTTATTGTTGAATTTACATTATTTCCCCTTCAGTTTAATTTTATTTGTTCACTATTTTGAATATATATATATTTTTCAATTATATACTTTTATCATTACAAGAAGAGATAATAATTTTTTACATCTTATAGTCAACATTATTTACTTTTTTTTTTTCTTCAGAATCTTCGTATTTCAATTGATTAGCTACCTAAAATTTAACTTTATCGGTGAATGTTTGATTTTCTAAATTGTTAATCCCCTCCTCTCGACCCACAATTTTATTTTTTGTCTTTTAAAAAAGGTCACAACTTTGAAAATTTGAAAAACCCTTCTTGGATGCCCAAATAGAAAGAGTTGAGAAAATAAGACATAAAACGCATTCGGCTAATGCAATTTATGTATAAGTTTCAGTCTCCTTATTTATTGTTTAAATTATATTATTATTCCTTCCGTTTAATTTTATTTGTTCATTATTTTTAAAATATATTTATTTATTTTATTTAATAATTTTATCACATTTTATACTCACTATTAATTGCTTATTTATTTTGAGAATCTTCATATCTCAATGGATTAACTACCTATAATTTAGCTTTATCGGTAAAATTTGATTCTCCAAATTGTTAATTTCCTCCCCCTATTTTTCTTTTTCTCGGAGCAATCTCAAAGAGCTTCAAAGATCGCTTGGACTAACATCTTTCATATCATCAACTTCTGGCCTTAGATCTTCCAATCCATGCAGAGATATTATTCCTTCAACATCATCAGCCTGGCTGACCCTGATTTTGCGTAGCAACATATACTTGAGTTGTATATGGCCTTGGATTTGGCCTTGACATCGACATTAAGAACTTTTTTTTAATTAACTAGTATATATTTATTTATATGCCGTAATTTTTTCTTAAATAAATAAGTATATATTATTTTGGATTTTCTTTGATTTTAAAAGTTTAGAAATAACAACAATTGATTAAAAAAAATCAAATCAAACTGATAAATTATATATACATTTTTTATGATTATATATATGCAATTTATGCTTTTTTATAAATAATTTTTTAACTATATATTTTGTATAAGTTTCAACAAAATTTCATTTTTACCATTAATTTTATCTCTAATAGATTAATATCCTATAGGCCTTAGATATATGAATTAAAATTTTATGCAAAAAAAATACACTATGAGATTTTTACCTAAACTTTTTTATTTATTCAGCTAGTTGAAGCTTATACATCTCAAGACATTTGCTTTATAATAAATCTCATTGTAATGACACAAGCAATGTTTGATGAAATAATGGGAAAAATAAAATAAAAAAATTTATATATATAGCACTCTTTTGCACGTCATATAACGAGAACATCCCTGCACGTTTTTCTCCATAATAAACAATATTGTCAATCATATACTATATAATCATGTTTTCAACTTCATATAATCACCTTTAATTCCAACGACGATGGTCCAATTCACAGCCCTCAAGAGGCTCACCTCATGAGCGGGCGCCGGCGCCACCCTCCCACAACATCCAATGGCGCTGGCGCCTGCTCAGTCTCTCGCCGTCGACGTGTCGCAAATTCATTCATCAACCTTAGGCTCACCATCTTATGTGGGGTTGTAACAATCTTAGTGTTACGTGGTACCATAGGCCTTAATAACTTCTCTAATAGTCCCTCCCTAAACCAAAACCAAAAACTTGTTGAAGAAACGAATCGGGTCATTGCTGAGATCCGATACGACGATAGTGATAACGATGATGATAATTTTGAATATCCTCAAAATTCTAGCTATAGTTTAGGTTCGAAAATCGACAATTGGGATTCTACAAGAAAGGCTTGGTTGCATGGAAATCCAAGATTTCCAAGCTATATAAATGGAAAGCCTCGCGTTTTGCTGGTAATGTTAGATAGTTTGTAATATTTTCATTTAAAGGCTTTACTTATTAGATAAATGACTTAAAATTCGAATTTGAAATTTAAACAGACACATATGTTCATGAAATAAGATGATTCTCTTAAAGGCTAAGTCAATTTAAGAAAAGTTGTTTTTTTTAATTTTATTTTTTTTCTAATAGGTAACGGGTTCACCTCCAAGTCCTTGTGACAACTCAACTGGGGATCATTATTTGTTAAAGTCAATAAAGAACAAGATTGATTATTGTAGAATTCACAATATTGAAATTGTGTACAACATGGCACATTTTGACAAACAATTATCAGGATATTGGTCAAAACTGCCATTAATTAGAAAATTAATGATTTCTCATCCAGAAATTGAGTGGATATGGTGGATGGATAGTGATGCAATGTTCACAGATATGGTATTTGAAATTCCATTATCTAAATATAATGGAAAAAATTTGATCATTCATGGATAACCTGAATTATTAAATGAAAAATCGTGGATTGCTTTGAACACTGGAAGTTTTCTTTTAAGAAATTGTCAATGGTCTTTAGATTTGCTTGAATCTTGGGCACCAATGGGACCAAAAGGCAAAATTCGCGACGATGCTGGTAAAATTTTGTCAGAAAATTTAAAAGGTAGGCCTAATTTTGAAGCGGACGATCAATCAGCATTGGGCTGGTGGGCTATACATGTTAACATTGAGGAATAATAAGTGGATGGACAAGGTGTCTGTTGAAAATTCGTATTATTTATATGGTTATTGGGCTGGTTTAGTGGATTGATACGAAGAAATGATTCAAAAATACCATCCAGATTTCGGAGATGAGAGATGGCCATTTGTGACACATTTTGTTGGTTGTAAGCCTTGTGGAAGTTATGGGGATTATCCAGTTGAAAAGTGTTTGAAAAGTATGGAAAGAGCTTTTAATTTTGCAGATAATCAAGTTCTTAAATTGTATGTATTTAGGCATAGAGGTTTGTCAAGTCCTAATGTTAAAAGAATAAGAAATGAAACTTTTAGGCCTTTAGAGTTTGTTAGCGACTTTGACATTAGACATTCTGCATTATTTAGAGGCAGTCTATGAAATTAAATTTTCTTTTGGTTTAGTTTTAGTATTTTTAGAGAAAATTTTTCCCTCGTATTTGTAAATTGTTTACGAAGAATATGGTTAGTGATGATTCATATAGTCGATACCAACTCGTTTAGATGAGATGTATATTTGTTGTTGAAAGTCAAGAGGGGGTGAATTAAAATTTCCTTCAGTCTACTATAATGGTCAGTCGACTCACCTGCACGTTAGTAAAACAAATATATAGAAATAGTAAATGCAGTAAGTAAAGAACACATAGAGTTTTTATACTGGTTCGGAACACCGATGTGGTGCCTATGTCCAGTCCCCTTGGGTTACAAGGGTTTCCTTAAGAGCTTGTTGAGAACTTGGGTGTTACAGTTAAGAGCCCCATCTGATCTGATAAATCAGATCTTCTTTGACACAACCTTTACTGGTATAACCTACACTCAGATCTTTCTATCTCTTTTCTTTTCAATTGTTCACTCAAGTGTGTACAAAGTTTTATGAAAGATAAAAGAAGATTACATTAATACAAGTTTAAGTGAAGTGCGTACTTCACAACTATGGCTAAGAGAGGTTTATATAGCTTTGGAGGACTTTTCTCTTTTACGGAAACCGAAGGGAGTTTGAATCAAGGATCTTTGATTGAGTACTTGGTTTTATTCTGATTGATTTGCTGAGTCATGCCCATATCAGATATGTGCATAAGAAAATCAATTTCTTCCTTTGTATGATGATCTTCTTGTGGTCTTGAATCTTGGTTAATCTTGTTATCTTGAATGCATCCCTTGATTTCGATTTCTTCCTTTGTAGTCTTGGATGTTTGTTGATCTTTGCTATCTTGAATGTATCCCTTGACTAATGGAGTTTCGTATCTTCCGTTGATTTGCTTCATCCTTGGCAGATGCTAGATTAATGCTTGGTCTTGGATATTTCTTGATTGACATGTTCCTTGAATGCTGGAATCTTGATTTATTTGGTTTCCTTTTGTGTCTCGTACAACACATGATTTTCCCTCTTGATGTAGTGTGTTTTGACTTCTTTCCTTTTTGATTTCTTTGCATTGATTGATGATTTTGGCTATCTTGAATATATTCTGCATCCCTTGATTGATGAACATATTTTCTCCTTCTTTAGGTATTACATGTTTGGCTAATCTTTTTCCTTCTTTGCTTGCAATAAGTCACAAGTCGGTTAAGTGTTTCATTATTAAAATTACCCGATTCTATGAGGCTAACAATTGTAATCCTATACTTATTTTTTTTAACTTTTATAATCAAAATGGAAATTTAATTGGCTTTGCCCCCATCTAGTTAAGGTTTTCTAAAACATTTTCATTTATTCATACTTTAACTTATTCTGTAAAATGGAATTAGTTATGGAAAAATTCTTGTTATGTACATGGAGTATTATTTTCCAAAACCTAGCTTGACAATTACAATAAGTTTGTTCCTCTGTCTTTATATATATGGCACACAAAATTTTTGGTATTACTTTCTAGTCAGATGCACAAAATATCTCATGTTTACGATCAAGATACACATCACATCTCAAAGAGTGGAGTCATGCACAAGCAAGGCAATATTAAGTCAATTATAATTGCATCATTATAAGCCTAATTACTTCCCAATCAACAGTGGAGAAAGCTTCACTAAAACAATGTAGAGGAATGATAATATATTGAAGCTTCAATATAATTACTTCCCAATCAACATTAAGCTCACTCCATAATATATTAAAATTTCATGTGTGCATAACAACATTACAAAGGTAAATTTTTATAGGTGCCAACTATAAAGAGATATTTTGAAACTCATACTTAATAAAAAATCACTTAAAATAACAAAAAAGAAATGAAGACGTTTAAACATTTCAGTTTATTATTTTCAACAACATTAACTTATTATTCATTCGGATGAAGTAATAGAAAAGCTTATTAAAGTAGTAATTATGAGAAGAAAAAAGTATTGAAAACACACTTAAATTGACGTGAATTATTAGTTTCGTTTTCGAACTATTGACAACTTTAAAAACACCCGCCTCTACTTGAGTAACTAAACTTAAATACACATCTGATCTTGCCACATGGGTGAAATACACCCCTAAATTCTCGTCAAGTTTAGGGGTGTTTTCAGCACTTATCTCGACTTTCTATTAAGAACTCACACACTCGTACAAGAGTACTTTGATACCACTTGTTATGCCATGTGACATATATTAGGGGTATATTTAAGTTGAATTAGCCAAATAGATGGATGTTATTAAGACTATCAATAATTCAAGAATGAAACTAGTAATTTACGTCAAATAGTTCAGGTGTGTTTCCAATACTTCTTGTTTATAAGTATCAAAGTTCAAGGCCACTCCCTTGAAGCTTCAACTTGGTAATCTTGTCAAGTCGCTCTTCCATTTCAGGAGACATGTGATTCTTACAATCCCCAACAACTCCTTTTCTGAAAAATGCATTATTGTGGACATTAGGGAAGACTGATCCACTCTTATTAACCTCCAAGTTCTTAAGCCTCTCCAAGCTACACTTGTTCAAAACTATCTCCAAATCCTCTTCATTACCAAAAGGCTTTCCAAGAAACAAGGCTATTTTTGCCACCTCTTTCTTGGGGTCTAGCTTCAAGTCTTCATACTTTAAGAATAATATTTTTTGAGGCTTTTTTTTACTTTCTTCCCAATATTCAAGAACATGTTCAAAAAATGGTCCATACTGATGAACCCCATTGCAAAAGCACTCCACAACTTCTTCTAAAGGAGAGAGATCTTCTAAACGCTGACGATTATGGTTGAAGAAATGCCACATAGAAATTAAGGTATCTTTAGGATTTCTTGTTATGTAAATAATCTTGCAATTATCCGAATTTTTTATTGAGTCTGGCAAAACTCTATAAGGTAAATGAGTGTGAAATAATCTTGGAGAGGGCATGGTGTATAAATCATGAGTTAGAGTTTTTAAATAAAAATCCATGGCCTCTATTGTTGGAACATAAAAATGAGGATTATCCTCAACTAAATGGTCTTCTTCTTCCTCTTTATTACCTTGCATGATGTATGCACATATGGCCTTGAGCCATGTTGAACCTGTAAGACAAACAAACATCAGACATTAGAATGAAAATATATACTTAGTTTTTTTTTATTAGTTAATAAATATCTTATTTTCCTCAATCATTATATTGATGTGTAAAAAGTTATAATTTGGACTTGACGAAAAATATAAAGTTGATGAAAGGTAGACGTAAGATCTATATACGAGTTTAAGGCACTCTAATTTTTTAAATGTATACATGCAACAAAAAAATGTAAGGAAGGACCACACTCTAAGGGTTAGGTATACGTTCCATAATGGGAATTCCACGCCAATCGTCTCCTCCCTACGCTCCAATTTTCCACCCTCAGCACTTCCTCCCCAACCGCCCCTATCCCTCAACACATATATAAATGATGTTGTGACAATGTTTAACATATATTAGAGAAAATTAGGAACACATTTTTCTTCGACCTTAAATATGGAACATATACATACTTTTCCACAAGAACATAAAATACTTGATGAATTAATTAATTAAAACTAAAACCTGTTTTCATGGATGATGCCAAGAGAACATCATTAGGTTCTGTTTTGAAGGTTGCCTTGAAGACAATGGCTGCCTTTAAAATGAAAAAGTTGAACCAAAATCCTTCCCACTGATAAAGTTGAAAGTTAGCATTCCAAACATAATCCAGTTTTGGGCAGTTGCTCTATCATTCTCTCTATTTCTTCATTATTCACAATTGGTGACGATTTTTTCTCACTCATTTTTTTAGGAATAGAACTTAATAAAAATAGTGGTAGTTCATATAGTTTAATTGGCCAAATGATATGTGCGTCTATATATAGGAGAAGGAGGAGTGTAAAAAATATTTTCATTACTTGACGTAATTGTTAATGTGATGTAATAAGAGATCTATGACATCTTGCATTTAGTGATTCTAGCATACTCTATAATGTATAGGATAACCAAAAAAGATCATATAGTATAAATTTCTTCTTGGACTTTATAAAGAAAGATTTGAAAAAAAATTCCATCACGAGTTCATTTATGATTTAATTAGCAATGAAAAATCGATTGAATGTAAAGTCATCCTAATTGATGTCCATTGAAATATCAATTGAATGTAAAGTCATCCTAATTGAAAATATCAATTGATGTCCATTCGTAGCTCTATTAGATAGGCATAGCCCAATCTATGTATTAATAATGAAATTTTGCAGTTGGATGATGATAATATTATCCGCACATGGCATTAGTAAAATGAAGTAAGAGCAATAAATTGTCTCCATTTCAAAACTCATAGACTTGGCATTTACAGCTGCTTTTAGGGCAGGTAGAAAGTGATGAATACCATACACTAAGAAATTAACAGTAAAGAGGATACAGATACCGTCTGTTTACAGCAGCAACGACGACACCAGATCAGAGAAACTAAGCCATCCAATTCATTCCAAGCCTGTTCAAATTACATTTTAAACGTCATCCCCTCCCCACATTCGTAATACCTTACTTCAAGAAGCCTCTTATCTCCGTTGATCTGTGCTCTGCTGCTTCATAACTTCATTTACCACGCCTAGTAGCCCTACTGAACATGTCTTTGATATTAAGGGAGTTGGTTTCCGCTTTGATCTTCTTAGTCTGTCTTTTGTTCCTGGTAGTCTTCTCCTGACCTTCACTCTTTCCCTGCTGATTTGGAAAGACAAAAAAGGAGTGATGCACATCGCAAACAAAAAACTGAAAGTAAATAAATTAAGCAGAATCTTATATAATAGACAAGTTCATGGCTATCTGTTCTGATTTGTTTTGTGTTTTTCTACTGCTATGACAGCATGCTAAGCTGCTAATAGTGTGTATATACATTATCATTGCCACAACAATATACTATTTCTCTATTAAAGTGTGCATCAACTATACATAGAAATATCTTTTAAAGACCAACTTTCTGGTAAATTTAACCTTCATCTGCCCAAATGGAAAAGAAGAATCCCGAACATCAAAAAATAGTGTTCTTGATGCACATGTAGGCTTCGCCCAAACATAAATTGCAACAAATATTACCGTAGGCTAAGCCTGGGAGAGAAACGTATTATACACAGAAGATTCAATTTCGATTTTTCTCATGATGCATCAAGGCAGGGTGATATTATTCTTGCACAATTTATATCCTTGTTCCTGGTGCCCTAGAAAATACATACTAATCACCAAGTCATGTGATCGAAGCCAGTTTAATAGTGGTTGTCTTACTTGTTCGTGATTGAAGGACTCGAAACTATTTTCCATTGGTGATGAATGCATTTCAGAATTTGACGCTTTTGTGTCTTCTTGCAAGTCTATGCTGTAATCATAATGATAACAATAAAATGGTTGATAAATTAGAGGAGAACTAAATGTTACCATCTTCAAAAAAAAGAGTACTTGTAAAGAGAAGACATGGGATTTTTACAACATAACCACCACTGATATAAAATGTACTCTCAGTTAGCATCAAGAGGAATACTTTAACTAGGAACACAGGTCCCCTAAACAAGACCAGCTGAGCCCCTTATCTAACCCAGAAAGTCCATCCGTGCCTTGTAACTCAGACAACAGCATATTGCAGGCTAGCCGTAAAGCAGATGCTTAAACATGGAAATACTGAATTTTACAATTGATTTTTAGTGTCGGAAATGTATCCATCCAGATATCATCTTTATATATTGGTAATTCATCTTCAAATTTGTCACAAGAAAACTCATGGTATTATGAAAATAAGCTGGAGGCTTACTCATTAGATACTTAATTCAGAAGCGAAATGTGAACTAACATTATACATAACACAGAGCGGGTAAATAAGAGAATAGGTCCTGAAAGTTGTTTGCCTGCATCGACTCACATTGCATTTTCGCCTTTTAAGATATTGTGTAAAAGCATAACCTCTATCTAACGATACCTAGACAAATAACTTCAAAAACAATCAGAAAAAAACTCGGTTGTGTATCAGTTAAAGGAAATACCTTAATTTGCTGCAGAGGAGCTTCAACCAAGGCACTTCCTTCAAGTACTCTCCAATTATAGATACGGCATCAGTTACTGTTTACTTCAAAAAGCATTAATTAGTATAATCTTTTAGCTTTCATATGGACGTGACAGCAAATCACATATTTAAGATGATAAGCGCACTGAATTGGCCAAACAAATTTATTTCCTGGTTCTTTAAAAACCAAGGATACATTAAAGATACTTGAAGAGTTTCTCAAACAAAGAACGATGCGAAAAATGTCTTTGAAGGACCGCAATTGGCTATGAGAATCATAACCTTTAAGGGGTCATTTGGTACAAAGATGCATAATTCAAGGATTACTAATGCATGGATTAGTAATGAAGGGATTAGTAATGCAGGGTTTAGTAATACAGGGTTAGTTTTTATCAAATGTTTGGTTCATGTTTCCCATTTAATCTTATGTTTGGTCTAAAATTCTAAAAAAAGTTTCTTTCCTATTATACCCTTGAGTTATTATGAGATTTTATATTTCATTTAATTTGTCAAATTAAATACTAAAATATATTTAAAAAATTATTATTAAATTTTGAGGTGTGATATGCCACCATAGAGATCCTTGATAGCACGGTATATTAACCTTAAACTTAACATAGATTTAAGACTACTTGAATTGTTCAAATACACAAAGCTTATTTTTTTTTAAAAATAGTTCAAGTGGTCAATCGACGAACTACATTTTAAAAAAAAACGAAAAAACCAACTCAATATAACAAATAAAACATGGAGAAAAAAATATTAATTTGTGAAATCATCAAATTACATGGAACGAATTTGGAGAATTTAAAAGAATATTTATAAATATTCTCATATAAAAAAAAAAAAGAGCATTAAATTACAAAAAAAGAAATTAGGAAAAAAGATTTGGGGTATCCAAGGATTGTTAAACCTTGGATTAGTTATCCCTCCCTTTTCTAGGGATAAAATAAGACCTTGTATGAGGTATAACTAATCCATGGATTAAGTTAAATAAAGTAACCAAACAATGTATTTGTTGGACTAAATTTTAATCCATGGACTATTTTGATTAATACCTCCTACCATAACGAACTCATTATTCAAAAGGAGACGTACATAGTTCTCTCTTATCTCGAGCAGCATAGTTCTTATCCAGTGTCAACAATGTCTTCTTTAATTGTATTACCTACAAATATCTTAAAAGTTAAAATAGAGACATGGAACATAATGAAAATTATCTGAGAGACTACTCAATCTGTAAGATGGATAGACCATTGTAGACAAAGAAGACTTTACAAGACGCTACCAAAATATAAAGAACACCTCAAAATAGAAGAGATTATTAGTTCCTTTTATGTAAGACTCTGGTGGTTTCCCTTTGGCCATTGAAAATAAATGACTTATCTAGTTATTTTACACCCAAGTTGCATCATTTCCATTTGAAAAAGTCCAAGTCCGAGCAAGATGATTACACATGCACTGTGGCGCAAGCTGTTTCTCTTAGTTATTATAAGTTGTTACTCAAACCTAGTGACAGGGCAGGTAGCAAGTTATACCATAGCAAATAATCAAGTATACTTACACTACAGTGGATCAGAGTGGCAGCCAGATCATGTGGAAGAAAATTTCTTATATAACTATGTGGACTACGTCATACTTATCATTGGACCATCTTCAGAACTCAATGTAGACATAACTAACAGGAGATCCATCTGCAAGCTAAACTATTACAGGCCATTAACTGGAACAAGTTATAAGTGGATTTTCATACTTTTTACAGATTGGGAAGATCAGATACTGGAGAGTCGATCACAAGAACTCTTGAACTTCTACTTTCCAAAAAGCTATGATTTTTACTCTAAATGCTAGAACATGATCATCACAGCACATTGTTTCGGAGCAAAAAAACCACCCAATATATGGGCTTGTAAGGGATGAAGTCTGACCTTCAAGCATAACCACTTTAGCACCTTCTCATCATTAAGCCTGAAAAACTTTGTCATTCCTACATCTGTTGACAAAAAACAAGGGAGAGGAATGGACATCAATATTAAGCATTAATTAACTTGAATTAGACATTCACCACCAACCCAAAAGTAAATGTTGTAGTTTCAAATGTTTTATGGATTACATCATGTTAGATTTCAATACCATTTTCATATGTTTTTCTCTACACTTTATTTGCCAAACAACTTTAAGTCAGATACATGGATAATATATCTATTGAATACTCCATAAAATATGAGATGTCATGCCATCTAGCATAATAAGACCAAAAAGAAAACTGGAAATAGGACGATAGTATATTATCACCTTTGACATCACAAACCAGTTGCATGCAGTTCTCAGCAATGGAAGAAAGATGCTGATATCCAGGATAGCCTACAACATAAATTATTTCATCCACTTGCCTAAACTTTCCTGGATCATCATTTTTCTGCATTTATCACAATAAACAAAAGAGCAATTAGAAACCAGCTCGTCAAGTGGCAGACAGTTGTCTCTTGCAAATGGTGCATTCAGCAAAGGAAACTCAACCAGCCAAAAGAGAAAGAAGATAATCTGAATCTTATGTAGTCATTCAGAAGAAAGGGAGTAATAGAGTCACCTATATTGTAGACAGTTCTTACAGTCAAATGAAAGTAATTTACAAGCAGTTCCTTTTCTTAATAAATAATATATAAAGCAACAATATGTGTAAAATACACACTTTCAAGTATTAGAAGTAATTGCACGACATCAGTGATGCTTTTGGCGCCAAGAGATGGTGGAGATATAGGAGTGATAAATCCCTACTATCAAAATTTCTTCATGCAAAGTATTGCCCAAGATCCAATCCCATCTCCAAACTCAAGATTCCTAAAGATTCTTCTATTTGGAGAAATTTACTTAATACTAGAAGTAGTATGGAACAACACATATTTTGGAAGATTGGGGAAGCGAATATTATGTTTTGGTGGGATCAATGGTTACCCAGTGGACCCATTTACCTACAACTTGTGTAATCCTCAAAGCCAAAGAACACAAAAGTGAAAGAGTTCTGGGAAAATAACCGGTGGGATTTTGAAGCCCTTGAAGAAGTAATTCCTAGACACCTAGTGGAAGAGATCAGATCTGTGTATACAAATTTTGGAGAGAACAAGGATAAACCCATATGGAAGCTTCATCCCAGTGGCAAATTCACCTTAGCATCGGCTTTCTAGGAGCTCCGACAAAAGGGAGAAATCTTTAATCACTATGAGTTCATTTGGAATAAATTTGTTCCTTTTAAAATTTCTTTTCTTAGTTGGAGAATTTTTAATAGGAAACTCCCACTTGGGAACTCTCTGGCAAAGTTTGGAAATAACATTAATGTTGATTGTGTTTGTTGCAGGGAACCCATCAGGGAGACATATAATCACTTATTTGCTGCAGGAGAGATAGCTAAATGGATATGGAGCTGAATTTCAGGGCCACTTGGAATTGATTCTAGTAACAATGGCATCATTCATATAGTTGTCAATTGGTGGAATACCAAAGCCAACAATGCAGTGCATGGAATGCTTACTAGAATCACCCCTAGTATAGTGTGTTGGGCTTTGTGGAAAACAAGATGTTGAAAAAAATATGGGAATAAAACAATATCCAAGGCTAGAATAATTCATCTTATTTTGTTCCAGACCAAGATTGCTATAGCCAAGAAGTTCAGTAGAAGGCAATACCGTTGCAGATAAGCTTGCAAAGTATGCGACTACTCTCCTCCGGAATACAATTTATCTTCAAGAAAATCGCCTTCCTGAGGAAGCTAGGGGAGCTCTGGAATTGGACAGGTTGAATCTTCATCTTCCTTCCTTCAGAACTAGACTGGTCAAACAATCTTCTTGGATATTTCACCCACCCTAGACTTAAGGGTACCATATTAGGTGAGGGTTCTGCTTAGTTAGGCAGGATCAAGAAGATAAATGCTATTTTTATAGCAAGAAGTTTTTTAGACTTTTAAGTCATAGATTGAAATGGGGTAACTCAAGAAAAGGTCACTACACAGTCAAGGAAGGGTATCAAAGCTTATGCTCAAGGAACTCAATGATTGACAAATGGCCATGGAAGCATATATGGAAGACAAAATTACCTACCAAAGTGATCTGTCTCAGTTGGACTGCACTACATAACTCTTGCCTCACATAGGATAATCTCTCCAAAAGGAAATTCCAGCTTGCTAACCGATGCTATTTATGCCACAAGCACACAGAAAGTGTCAACCACTTTCTACTACACTACCCAGCTGCCTCAGACCTATGGAATATGTTTTGTTGTTTTTTTGGTCTGTCTTGGGTCATGCCTTTCTCTGTTAGGGATGCTCTTGAAAGTTGGAGTTCACGGGGTGTTGACAAAGCCACTAAGAGTATGTTGATGATGATCCCTGGTGTTATCTTTTGGTGTTTATGGACAGAGAGGAACAAAAGATGTTTTGATGGAATTTCAACTTCTAGAGATCTTTTGTGAGGCAGATGTCTAGTTAGCCTTTTTAGTTGGTCCAAACCGACCCCTGTAAATAATTTAGAACTCTTTTTGGATTTTGTTAGCTCTATAACTTAGGAAGAGGCTACAAATCCTTTTTTTTTTGTGAGCTTAACTGATCTATCCTTGTAAAGCTTGCATCTTCTTGATGCCTTTGAAATGAATCTACTTCATCAAAAAAAAAAGTCATATCTTTTTTTAAGAAGTGGTACTTTCGATGTGTGTTTTTTTGACATCCTTCTAGGATTCTACTTAAGAAGTTTATCTATTTTTTGTGTTCTCTCGGAGGCAAGATCTCACCCCCCTCCTTTGTACTTTGATGAAGAAATGGAATAAACAAAGTATGGATTAAAAAAAAAAAAGTATTACACTTCTCCACTATAAACTTTTTGCTAGCAGTTTGTTTATATAAGAAACTTAAGAGAGGTAAATCACTCAGAAGTTAGAAATTAATACCTTCATTCTTGCTTCTTCGAAAATAGGTAACAGAACAAAAACTGGATCAACTGGAGTTGCAGTATACAAACGACCATCTGTTTTGAGAAATAAATGAGTACAGAAAAACTACCAAGAAAGCACTAACAATTCCTCTAGAAATCAAGACTAATGGCATTGACAGATTTGAAGAGTAGAAGAGATAACCAATAGGCTTCTCTAGAAAGAGTACAAGAGGTAGAATATAAGCATAATGAAAGGCAAATTGAGATGTTGAAGATATATTTAATTAAATAAAAGTGTGCTCTCTAACTGCTTAAACTTTTAGATGAGATGGTTACACACTTATCATTCGTAAACATATAGTTTTAATTCCTGTAAACTATTGCCTTGAAGAGATTAGTTCATCAAGACAAATTATGAACAACGAAGGCAACTGCAGATTTATCAGCTTTTGAAAAGGTTATTTAGACTAAGCTCAAACGAATATTTACCTTCACATACATAATCCCCAAGGAACCAAGACCCATAAGATTGCTTGAACCAGTGAAGTTCTTGAAGAGATCCATCAACACAAAGGTAACATGTTGCATTTCCTGTCACAAAAGCAAATTTTAAAAAGTTATATCAATGCTACTGGACTATTAATACAATCATAGTGGCAAACCAGTTCCCACAAGATAGTATGGCAATCAGCAAGAGGTTAGGGTGTGGTTAACAAAAAATGACCTATAGCAATTTCGATACATCTACAAAAACAATATCTCAAGCCGCTGCCATGAAAGCATTATAACCATAGGAAAAACAGTAAACAAATACACATAATTGAAGACATCTAAAACAAGCAGCTGCATGAAAAGTGCAGGGATTTACCAGATTTGGGATGTCGGAGAGATAAAAGCTGCTCTACCTTGTTCCCATCCTTAGAAGGCTCTGCAATGTCAAAGTGAGAGTCTTGATATTGCATTCAAGTGAGTATTGAAGATTCTAGAGCTGTATCTAAGAGATTGACATATCATTGTTCCCATGTACCAGCAACACAGCAAGAGAGATGTCAAGATGATTTTTTTTCTTTCTTTTTTCAATAAAAGTTATTATTTCCATAATCAAGATTCGACTGTATGATAAGTGTATCAGTTTAACGACATATCAGGAAGAACCAACAAGTCTTGAAATCTTCAATATCCGTCTCCATTCTTGGAGATGAAGCTTACATGTAGTTACTGATCCTTAAGCAACAGTAACATACATGCTCAAGACACTCCTTTAGATTCCAAATGGTTGAAGATATTCAAAGAATTGAAATATCGCACACATAATGAACTCAATTTGCTCACCAAATTACAGGCAAAGCAGATTTCCTATGATGTAATTATTCAATCAAGAACCATTGTACCCAATTGAAAGTTTCTTCCTTTTTTGCTAACAAAGCATAATGAAGGTGTAATTAACATAGTACTATGTCTCTAATCTCAAAAGAAAAACAGCAGCAAGAAAAAAGACACAAACTCAAGCCAAGAGATACAAATGAATACTCACAAACAAAAAAAAGAACCATAATACCGAATTGAAAGTTTCTTCCTTTTCTGCTAACAAAACCTAATGAAGGTGTAATCAACATAAACTAGAGGAAACACAAAAAAAGAAATGAATATTAAAGGAAATACCTTTTGCAATAAGAACACGAGCTTCATCCAGACCTTCCCACCAAGCCATGGAACCCTTTATGACACAAGAAAAACCTCTAGGAGGAGAACTATTCTGATAATCAAATAAAATTATATAGTGAGATTAGTAAAGACACAAAGCTTTAGAAACTACAAGAAGAGATAAATGGGTGTAGGGTTTTGAAGGAAAGAATGGAACTTTACCACTGGATGGAAGAAGAAAGGAGCAATTTTGCAGAATAGAGTTGAAGAAGAAGAAGAGAATTTGCAGAAATTTGGAATTGGCGCCGAAATCAGTGGTGGCAATGTCAAGTCCATTCCTCACCCTAGTAAAGTATACCTCCTAATAAAAAGTGTTTTTTTTTTTTTTGAATTATGCCCTTATTAGTAAATACTTGTATGTATATTATTCATCTCTATATTCTATTTTGCAATTAAATAGTACATAAATTGATTCACAATTATACTTAAGCTATTTTTATGAAATTGTAAAATGATAACAAAGCATTCTTCACACCTAGTGTACTGAATTTTATACAAATCAATTAAATGCATTACCTATATTAGTTTTAATACATCAATAATTTTCTTTATAATCAGCAACCAAACGATCCTTAGTATTTAGAGTTGAACCAAAAGGGTGTAGATAATCATTCAATGATGCTATTAGGAACTATACCATTCTTTTATTGGTTTTGGATCTTCTTTCTACCGGAGGTGATGAAAAGAATTCACAATTTAATTTAACCTCAACATTGAATTTGATTTGATGATACAATAATCCCGTATAATTTAGCATTGACATTGAATTTGATCTCATGATACAATGATTCCGTATGAAACAATATGGACCTTTGATCTAACTCAACGATAAAAATGAACAATATAAAATGAGGGTCAAACATCAATGTTTGAATTTGCCTCTAACTCTTGGTTATTCATGTCCATGTTACTGCATCTAAACAAAATAAAACTTTACAGAAACACACAATTAGCATTGACCACAAATATACAAGTCACTAGGTGGTGTGGTTCCAATTCCACTGTCCGTGTCTAAAGGATTCTTTTTTCAACAAGAAGAAAAAGGAACACATAAACAAGTCCTTGGACATTAAATTTGCACAGCTCTTTCAATGGCTAGAAGATTATGTTGGCTTCATTCTTCACTTTTTGGGCGCGGTAAATCCCCTCTCCTTTAGCAATTTAAGACGTATACACCTTAGTAAGCTCGTTCTGGCGGAATCTGGAGCAACTCACGTATCCCTTCACAAACCTGCATTCAAGTTTTTTTCATTAAATATTCATCAGTTAGTGTAATTTAATCAGGAGCATAAAAGAAAGGTCCGGTTTATCTCTCTCACGACTTCATATTATGTGAACAATTGAAACACATACCATCTTGATCTGGGCCTTAATTGATGCAATTAGACGTGTATATTCCTCTATTTGCCTGCACATTTAATTGCAAAAGATCTACACTTAGTTTAAGGCAAGAAACATGACTAAGAAGAATATCGTTTGAACTGTTGAACAGAGTGTTTCCACTCAAAACATGGAAAAATGAAGTCACAAAACATGCAGAGAAGGTTTTTCCTCTTTCTTGAGTGTGAAAGGTTAAAAAACGCACCCATCCTTCACTTCCCCTCCACCCCAGAAAAAAAACAAGAGCTGAACTAGTTGGTTCCAATACCAAGAAACTTAAAGTGAAAATAAAGAAGAAGGGGGGAGCAAAATAAGCACAAACATCTAAGCTGATTAGACATTGCTATTCACATGCTCATATTTGATCTTCCTATATTTTAATCAATAGCACAGTCTGATTAAAGTTTATCCAATCTGGAAAACAAAAACATGCTTGAGCAGAATAATTTGGAGTTGTTAGTTGAGTTATGCTGTCAGTGGATCATAATTAAGGTGGTAGTTCAGGAGATTTTTGCTTTACCAGTACTATACAAATTCTATTAGAGTTGCCAATTTTTGCTTAAACAAGGTTTTTACCTTTTCCTTCACAACTTCACGGCTTGAGTTTTTTGAAAACTTTTTAGACTCTGCATTGGTGCATATTCCTCCACCTAGCCAGACTCATTGCATGGAAAATGGTGTGATGGCTATTAAAATATGCTACTAACTACATGCCTTTGACACTGGAAAATTGCACTCGAACTTTTTCATATCCGTTTATTCAAGTGCCTGACTTACCAGTAATTAGATTTATGAAAACATCCCATCTCTTCTGATTAGCAAGAAAGAGATCCCAACTCTACATCCTATTGAATGCTCCTTGAGGCGTTTGATCTACTTTTAAGATGGCAAATTCACTGAATGTTATATTTATCTTTGCACTTATTTTCCAAATCTTAAGAACAGAAGATGGATTTATCACGCGACCAACTTATCCTTTACACAATGTTAAGATTTTGAAAGGGACTTTACTTGAATTTAAGTCCTCAAATGGAAATAAGACACTACTGATAGAAGCAGAGATGAGTAATACCTGGCTAGTTTCTCCTCCCTTGCTGATATATAATTTAGAGCTTCCGACCAAGTGAACTCCACATGAAATCCAAGTCCAACATCAACAAATATGCGTGTTGTATCTGGGCTGTCAGATCAACTCAGGAAGAAATATAAATATGCAGTGGATGAAAATACCGAGTTATTAGAAATCATCAAGATACAGATTTTCAATTGTAAATGGAAAAAAAAAAAAGCAAAATATATCAATACATGTTCAAATAAAAGTAGACATCACGTAACTTTTATATATTCAACAATTTTCTACAAACATTTAAATAAAGATTAGAAAGACTTACACATCAGCTTGCAGGTATACTTCAGAGCCAATATTAACCAATGTCTTCAGATTAGTTACATTGTTCTTCTCCAAATTCTCTATATTACTTCTTAAATCAGAGCTAAAAAACGAAACGGTTAAGAAAACTATGTAGACCTCATTCCAACGTCAATTTTCATATAAGTAATTAAGCAATTCATCAACTCACATGCCTGCAAGTGCGAACTACTACTAAAAGTCCGAAAGACTGAAAGAATGATCCAAATATATGTTGGTAATGTAACCATATAATAACATGAAAAGGATACAAAATCTTTTGTTGTTCAAAGACCTTGTCCCTGCAGTGAAAAAGTGGAAGGAAATAAGATGAAACAAAGTTAGGCCACCATAAGATTTTGTGCAGAAAATCTTATTACATCTTTTCTCATACATAGGTAACTTTACCAATGTTGAGTGTAAATCATTCCATTACTTCCTATGCAATAGTTTGGATGTCCCCGTTCTTCACATATATAAATGTTAAAATTTACGTGTATGACTGCGCATTTAAGCCCCAATTTGATGACAAAAAAATAACCAGGACATGAATACACATAGTTGTTTTTTATTCCACCAAAACCAAAATATTCTTGAAAAGACCCTTTATCTATAGGTCATCAAAGATCCATTCCCATTAATAAGACAAGTCTTTAGCTGAAAAACATCTTTCTCATTCAAGGAAAGGGGTTGAACAGTAAATGAGAAAAGAAGTCCCCAAAACAAATAAATATATATGTAATAGAAAATGAATTCAGGAAAACTGAAGTGAATGATATATTTGTTAGTACCGTTCAGCAATTGCGTGAACTAGATCTGGTTTCAGACGGCGATCAATAAACTCCTCAAATCTTCTTACTTTCTCTTGTTTAATAGTGTCCATCGCAATCCTATTACAAGATAAAATCATGTTACAAAAAACTTAACCATCGTATCAAAGATAAGACTACAAGAAACTAAGACATGAGATGACTCCAGCATTTGGAGAAAGTGAAGAGTCCCTGTTAGAACCCTAATTTCCACATAGATTAGAGTTTAAAGTGCCATGTCGTACGATCATAGATTTTACGCCATTTGGCATGCTTATCATTGCCTGCTTTCACTAAGCGAGAACCTTTACCAATTGAGGATCTATCTATATAAGTATTTTTTTTGCGCAGGTGTTAATGCTATAATCGTCCTAAAATCTGCATAAAGAAAATGGCACGCCTTGCAACAAAAAATAGGTGATACAATAATTTATTGTATATCATTTTTAGATAAAACCACAACAAACGTAAAGAATGTACTTCAACACTTAATTGATTGGGAAATTATTTCAACTTTACATACTAAATATAGATGGATTTGATCAAGGCAAAACTTGTGAAAAGACACTAGCTTCAGATGTCATGATTATTGGTTTCTAGTAACATGTCAATTAGATTCTCTTCTTCTCTTTCTTTTACCTAGTTGGTTTGGCTAAAAGCCCTACCGCACTCCACGCAATGAACCACCAAGATTAGCTTAACTTCTTTTTCTACTAAGTTTTTTTTTTTTTAAAAAAAAAATGGTATAATGCAATAGATTATGAGAGGTATTGCATAATATGAAAGGGGGGAAATGTTTAGTATTTACGAGTACGGACATATATGGGCGAAAATGATTAACTAATCTTCAGTTGTGTATTCATCGTTTCTATTTGTTAATTTTCTTTGTAATGCTACATAGGGTATTGCTTTGGTAAATCAAATATGGATAATTTATACTATCACACCATCTCCTCACTACACCATATTTGCAACCCCCAAGCCTTGAGAGACTTTCAAAGTAGTCGTACCTCCATTATATAAAGTATCTATCTTTCTACTAGTACTTCACCAAAAGAGGGAAATTTTTTACTCAGCACCAATGGTTGTGCTGCCTCAATAGCAATGTAATGAGAATAAGGATAAGCCATTGTTACCTTGTCCAAAATTGAAGCTTCCCAGCAAAATCTGAGCTTTCTGCGATTGTCACCTTTCCACAGAGTAATTCGTTTCAAATTTTTGCTAGTCATGAAATTGAAATAAAAGGGAAGAGGAGCCCTAGGGCGTTGCAATTTGGTGTAGTGAAAGTCTAAAATACCCTTAGACAAGCATAGATTGTCTTCCTTTTGAACAAATTGTATATAAATAGGGTTTAGGGTTTAAGAGTAGTATCACTCTCTCCTGCTACTTTTGTCACAAACCAGGTAGAATCAATCAATCAATCAAATGCTTGTCTGAATCTTTTTTCCATGTGGGTTTCGTCACTAAGGTTAGCTTCTTACAGAAATTTTTTCAAGAACACCCAATTTATTCGATTGAAATCTGTTTCTTCAGTAGCTCAATTAACTCCTTATTTGTCGGATTCTAGTTCTGATGAACAAATTGGAAATACCCACATGAAAAATAATGAGTTAACTAACAATACTGTTGAGGTGAACTCGTATTGGGTCACTGAAATGCTTAATAGTTTAAGGGAAGAGCCTAATGATGCTCTATCATTTTTTCGTCAGTTGACAGAAAGTGGGTTTAAACATGATATTCAGACTTATATGGCTATGATTAGGACATTTTGTTATTGGGGTATGGATATGAAGTTGGATTCTTTGTTTTTAGAGGTTATAAATTTGGGAAAGAAGGGGTTAGGTTTTGAAGTTTCTGACTTGTTTGAGGAATTGGTGGAGGGGTTGAATGCTGAGGGCCCCAATTCGTTGGTTCGGGCTTTAGATGGATTGGTTAAGGCTTATGCTAGTTTAAGGATGTTTGATGAAGCTATTGATGTTTTGTTCCAGACAAAAAGGTGTGGTTTTGGACTGAGTGTGTTGTCGTGTAATTATCTCATGAATAGGCTTGTTGAGTGTGGGAAAGTAGATATGGCTGTGGCGGTTTATAAACAGTTGAAGAGGATTTCGGTGAGTCCAAATGTGTATACTTATGGAATTGTGATCAAGGCATTATGTAGAAAAGGCAATTTTGAAGAAGCAGTTAGTGTATTTGAGGAGATGGAGAAAGCCGGTGAAACTCCTAATGAGTTTACTTATTCTACTTACATCGAAGGGCTTTGCTCGTATGGTAGATCAGACTTGGGCTATGATGTATTGCGGGCATGGAAAGGGGTAAATTTACCTCTTGATGTCTATGCCTACATTGCTGTAATTCGTGGGTTTGTTAATGAGAAGAAGCTGCAAGAGGCAGAAATGGTGCTACTTGACATGGAGGAGCAAGGAATGGTCCCTGATGCTGTTTCTTATGGGGCTGTAATTAATGGATACTGCACTACAGGGAACATTTCTAAAGCTCTGGCTTTCCATGAAAAGATGGAAACAAGGGGTATCAAAAGTAATTGTGTGATTGTTAGCTTAATTCTTCAGTGCTTGTGCAAAAATGGCAAGGCATGCGATGCCGTTGATCAGTTCAGTAGTTTTAAGAAGAAAGGTATTTTTCTTGATGAGGTGGCTTATAATGGTGTAATTGATGCTTTGTGCAAACTTGGTAGGTTTGAAGAGGCTGAGAAGTTGCTTGATGAGATGCAGGATAAGAGGATGACACCTGATATCGTGCATTACACTACTTTAATAAATGGCTATTGCCTCCATGGACAAATTTTAGATGCGATGGGTTTATTTGATGAAATGAAAGAAAAAGGCTTGAAACCTGACATTATTACTTATAATGTGCTTGCTGGTGGGTTTTCTAGAAATGGCCTTGTTAAAGAGGCAATTCACCTTTTGGACCATATGAAGGGACAAAAGTTGATGCCAACAACTGTCACACATAATGTGATTATTGAGGGCTTATGCATTGGAGGTTATGGGGAAGAGGCTGAAATATTTTTCAATAGTTTGGAAAATAAATCTGCAGAAAATTATGCTGCCATGGTGAATGGGTATTGTGAATTAGGCAACACCAAAGATGCTTTTGAGCTTTTTGTTAGACTGTCAAAACAAGGTGTTTTAATTAAAAGGAAATCTTGTTTGAAGCTTCTAAGTAACCTATGTCTTGAAGGCGAGTATGGAAAAGCGTTAAAGCTGTTTGAGATAGTGTTGTCATTAGGTGATGGCATTTGCAAAATAACGTGCAGCAAACTAATAGCTTCCTTATGTAGTGCTGGAGATATGAAAAGGGCCAGGTGGGTGTTCGATAATCTGGTTTGGAGAGGATTAACACCTGACGTGGTCATTTATACTATGATGTTAAATGGTTATTGCAGGGTGAATCGCTTGCAGGAAGCCATTTATCTTTTTGATGATATGAAGAAAAGGGGCATTTCTCCTGATGTTATCACTTATACAGTTATGCTTGATGGCCATTCTAAGAATTTAAAGAGAGATCGATTGTCATCAGATACAAGGAGGAATGACAAAGTAAGAAGGGATATAGGGTCAGTTTTTTGGAATGAAATGAATGGGATGGAATTAACTGCTGATGTCATTTGTTACACTGTTTTGATTGATAGTCATTGTAAATCAGACAACATTGATGATGCTATTCACCTTTTCACTGAAATGATTGATAGAGGTTTAGAACCTGATAGTGTGACGTACACAGCTCTAATATGTGGCTATTGTAAGCAAGGACATGTTGAGATGGCTAAAGAACTTGTGAATGATATGTGGAGAAAGGGAATACAACCAGATAACCATACCATTGCAGCACTACATCATGGAATCATAAAAGCCAAAAAGTTGCACCTTAGGCATAACAATAACTCAGCCCAAAATCAGAGGTAATGTTCAACACGTTACACTTAGTAGAGTCGTTGTTAGTTGGTTGGTAGGCATATATGGTTTCCTTTGTTCATTTCCTGCAAAATCTTCTTTACTCTTTTTGTTTTTTGTTTTGTGTTTTTTTTTGGTATCATGCAACGGTTTAAATCCAGCAGTCTGAAGCCTGGTTTTGGGCCTAACGTGGCTTGACAATTATCTGTTTTGATCTTAAGACTGCAGGTTATCTAGTGTAATTTTGGCGAGGCACAAATTGTTGCATGGTAGGGGGCCCTTGTGCTTAAGTGGTTGTGTTCCTTCATTTTCTTTGTTGAACAATCACCAAATCATTATACTGTGCAGGAGATGATAAATATTCATTTGAATGTGAAGAGCACATACTTTGGTAATACTGGAAAGAGAAGAGTTGGTGCTCCTGATGTAACTAGCAAGCAGTGCTTCATCATGAGGCCTGAAAATCAGGTATGAGAATTCAACATACATCTTTGCAGATGAATTCAGATGGCCTCATGGCTCTGTCTCATCTATGTTTAGTGCTCTTCCGAATGTAAGTTTTTTTTTTGGGGCCATTTTGATGTTCAAAATAGAGATTAAAGACTGCAATTCTGTGATCATTCATATTGCCTGCCTCCTCTGTGTTACTGTCTTCGAACATCTTTGATCAATTTCCCCTTTCCTAATGCAGAAACGAGAAAGCAATTTGATAGGTATAGGGCTTGTCAATACTTTCAAGATTAAGTTAATAGGTTCAACGAGGAGATAAAGAAGGGTTCAACTTGGATTTGTGGATGCTAAATATAGAACTGAGATAGCAGTAGATTGTATAAAGTCAGGGAAATATTCTTCAAAAGTCAAACCTTTAAAAGAACATATATAAATTTCTAAGTAATCACACTTCTCACATCTTATGACTGATATTTTACTTGAAACAAGGTCTGCCTCTTGTTCCCAGCATGTTTTGAGATTGTAAGTTTTGTTTTCTAATAGGGAAGATGTCCTTTGAGTTGACTTGGATTTTTTGGTGGGATGGTGGTAGAAGATGAAATCGTCAGATTTAACAGTTACTTTATTACTTGAGTTCTATGTTGCTGGGACTCTTCAATTTTCTTGCTGCCAACATGGGTGTGGGCTCCACACACGGATTTTGGTCAACCTAGCTTGGGTACTTTTACTACACATATGCCTATAAGTATATTTCAGATTGGGTATTTGGTTAGATTTTGGGTTTATGTCAGACACATATTCAGAGAAAGTATTACAAGACTTCGCTATATACGAGATAACTTATGAATTAAAAAGTATCGTAAACATTCACGTAAGAATGTAGTTCTTGCATATAGTATGACATTTGAATTCATCTCAGAGAAACTCAGCCACTATGTTTGGGTCTAGAAATGTGAACTGTTGGATGTACCAAATATTTGTCACCTGTGAATTTAGATTCATCTTCCACACTGTGCTTTGGTAGTAAAAACTGTTTCTCAAAACTGTACGTTCCATAGTCCTTCTTCTAAATGGCTTTAGTAATCTGAAATCTTTTAGCTTACTCTTCTGTTGGAGTTCCTTTCTGATTGTATTATTTGTTTGGATTCTTCAGAATGAATGCAGACGTTTGATACTGTTGATGGAAAGCAAGAAAAACAGACATTCCTCTATTCCACTTGATCATGGTGATTGTTCCCCTCCGTAATCATTTATATATTCATAGATTATTTTCTCTGTAAGCTTTGTTATGCTAACTGCTATGATTCAAATTAGATATCTTGGCTTTAACAATTTGCTGGATCTGATGGGCTTGCATTAGCAGTATGTCTGTTTTCTAGTAATCCTTTTTCCTGCCGCCCTGGGAAGATTTGTGACTTACAAATTTTGTGTTTTATGTGAACAGTTTGAAGCCTTGGCTTTTGGGAGCCACTGATATGTGTGGATGAGATACCTTCTGGCTCTGAGTTACATCAACTGTTCTTTTCTACTACGTTACCTGGGAACAGTATGCAACTCTTCAGTATATTGATTCAGTAGGCAATGGAACATATAATTCCAAGAATCCTCAAAGCAGAAATGGATTCTTGTTTTATCTAACGAACAGAAGTCTTTGCTTTTAACTAACATCAGGAGACAAGATTAGGCGCTGGGCAGCGCAGTATCTATTCCAGATACAGAGGCATCAGGGGGTGCCCAGCCACCCAACCCAGCAGAGGCCCAAGTGTTGGAGTTCCAGAGCACGAGGGAATGAACTCTCTCATTCCCAGACACCTCGTCTATGTATTGTGTCTCCCCCAATTGCTACGAAGATAGGTGCACCATGATACGATAAGGACCCCAAATGAAAAGCCAGGTGTAGAGCCTCGGAACTGACCCAAGCAGAGATGAGGAGTAAGTCTTTGATTTAAACCAACACCAGAAGTCTACTGTTGGCACACGAATGTTATATTGTATACTACTATTATAATTTTTGTTATAGATGTTGCATTTTAATTATTTGTTTTAGTAAGGTAGTTGGTGTATTTATGTTTTTTCTTGTATCAATATTTATGATTTGTTTTTTCTCCATCTTTTGCAGGGCATTGATGCATGGAACGTTTACATCTGCTGATCTTTCATGAATGCTAGGGCTTAGTCAGTGAATCTTACAGTTTCAGCATGCATTAAGGATGGTAGATTGAATAGTTGGATGAAATGACACAGTAAATTCTTATAGTTTAATGATGTAATTTTACCATATTTTTATTAGTCAAAAAATAGAACATTTTGATATGTCTACCTATTTTTTTAATTGAAAGTGTAGAGTACGCTTAAACAAGTTGCAGAATATCATAAGTGATATCACCAGTCATTCAACTAATACATCATATATACGTTTCTTGGTCTTCCCAACGGCATCAGCTGATAACAATCCTTCAAATCTGTAAAGGAAATAAGTAATATTAGTTGCATAAAAAAATAAATCATTCAAGAAAATCTTAATTTCACAGCGCAACTGATGCTATTTCAGGACATGGTGGGAGCGGTCTCTGTGATGTACAAAATAAGATAAGCGAGATTGAGATGATTTAGATATATATAAGGAGGAGATGCATGATTGAGGAGAGCTGATTAGGCAACACATGACACATTACACTAGAGAACATGGAACCTGAGGATTAAGGTAAAAGATTAGTAGGTAGTCGAACGTTTATTTTTTTTTGCTCAATATTTTTTTTATTACTCTTCTCTATTATCTTACTTACATGACTTCTACATTAATGTATTTCATTCGAACCTGCTTCCAAATGCTTTACAAAATGATTTTTGTATTACATGACTTCTTCTCAAAACGGAGGGAGTACTTAACAAGCTAGTTTATAAAAAAAAAAAACATGTTGAAACTTCAGTTGCATTGGATCAACAACATACCTGATAACCAATTCGAGACCGAGTGTTGGACCATTGCTGATCTATTCTGTGGATTATGACCTCAAAATCAGAAAATCCCATGTCTTCAACTTGCATTTCCTTGATGACCATTGCAGAGTCAGCGAGCGATTCTTTGCATGACTTTACCTCAATGGATTTCAGAGAAGGCATGTATCCGATGCAAGAAGGGATCACCTCAAGATATCGACATCTTTTCAATACCAAGTGTTCAAGGCATGGAAAAGCATCATCTGAGACATCCCATCCTGAAAAAGATAGATTTTCTAGTTTCAAGAATTTGAGTTTGCTGAACTGCTCATCCTTCACTTTCCATGTATTGGAACTAATGGTAACTCCTAACAGTATGAGTACCTCAAGATTTGAAAGACTTGTGACTTCATTAAGATTTATGTGGAAATTGGACAGTGTCAATATCTTGAGGTGTGACGGGAGCTTCAGCTGATTGACTGATGTCAATGCAGCACCAGAAGAAATCTTGAGAATTTCGAGCATTGTAAGATTGATAAATGCAGTAAATGAGCCATCAAAAGCAGAAAATTCACATACCAGTCTCTGAAGATTTGGTGTCTTTGCCAATATCTTTTCAGCATTTTCCGCACAAGAGAAATATGCTGAGGAAAGAGTTTGCAAATCATCCATTTTCAAAGGGCTTACTAAGAATTCCTGTTCATTCTGCAAAGTGAAAAATGCTTGGTCGTTTATTTGCAGATGCCGCAACTTAACCATCTTCCAAATGGTTTCCGGTAGTGATATTCGTCCTCTAGTTCCTTGAACTATCAAAGTTTCAAGGTTCCAAAGATTGGCTGGGAGGGATAATGTATCATTGTTGGTCCGAAAAGCAACATACCTCAAAAGGATCAATTCTTGTGGGAAAGAATCAATGACAGTGAATTCAAAATCTAACACCCTCAGAAACTTGAACCTTTTAAGAGTGACTGATGCATGGTCTATTGAAGAGAATGCAGTTCTTCTGGACTCCCTGAACTGGAAAGATTTCAAATGGGAGAAACACAAGCACCATTTTGCAAGATCATCACACTGAGAATGAAGAGATAAGCGACGTGAAGTATTGCATTTTGGAGGGAAGAATTGAGTAGGATCCGAACCTGCATCCCTGTTAACGGAGAGATATGTATGATCAGATGATGCCTTAAATATGAATAGATAGAAAGAAAAATATTAAAGGTTTTGATTACCCATTTATCCTTTGTAAAATGTTCTCCAACTTGGCTTTCTTCCTGCAAAATTCATGCACCAGGTCATGAATGCGACATGTCTTGATCCTTCCATCAAAACTCCTTTTATCAACCATCACAAGGTTTCTCCCAACAAGATTCTCCAAGTAATTTTCAGTGATTTCCTCCAAAATCTTCCCCGTATGAGGTTTTATAAAACCTTCCGCTATCCACAGCCATGTTAACTTTGAGACTTGAATCTCTCCATCCTCCGGGAATACTCCCAAATACAGAAAGCAAGGTTTCAAATAGGGTGGTAAATTCTGATAACTCAGATCAAGAGTACCCTCCATCTGATCCTGAATGTTTGGACCTAAATTTGTTGCCACTTGTTCCCAACAATGTTTTTCCTTCTTCATTCTTGTGAAGATACCAGCTACCAGAATAATTGAAAGAGGAAGCCCACCACACTTCCTTACTATTTCTTGGCCTACATCTCTTAGGACAAGAGGACAACTTTCGCTGTTGAACACCTTTTTGTTTAGTAACATCCAACTTTCATCACTATTGAGAAATCGAAGCTTATGGGGATCACTATCATGTTTAGCATGAGAAGCAACCTCATACTGCCGAGTTGTCAGAATAATTCTACTTCCGTTTTTATCTTCAGGGAAGCACAACTTCAGATCATCCCATGCACTAGTTTCCCAGACATCATCAATGAGGAGAAGGAATCTCTTGCGCAGTAAAAGTTTGCGAAGCTTATCTGCCAATTCATTTTCAGTCTCTCTTCCAAGTTTAGCTCTTTCATCAGTAATATCGCGTAGAATGGCTAGTAACAAGTCCTTCCGCGTATATTCTTGAGAGACACAGCAATGGGCATGGATGTCAAAATAAGAGACAACTGACTTATCAGAATATAGCTTGTTAGCCAGAGTTGTCTTGCCTAATCCAGCCATTCCAACAATTGAGATTACATCAAGGCCTGATGATCCTCCTTTTAGTTTTCCTATCAGTTCATCCTTCACATCCTCAAAGCCTACGATTTCTTCATTGATCCTTTGTTTACTAGCAAATTGTGAAGAAGCAACACCAAAGATCCGAACGAATCCCTTGAGAACCAACTGCACAAATGAAGTTAGCTTGTTTGGAGATGACAGTATCTCATTATGAATCTCTGCTACCTCTGCCATGAGCATTCTAATATCCTCTCCGATGTTCAAGATCCAGATAAAAAGACACCAGTCAGGAACATCTTTTTTCTTACAAGCATCAACCATATGTTCTACCTCAAACACCAAACGAGTAGTCTTCGTTGCAAAATGTTGAAGTCCGTCTTGCTGTTCTACGACACCTTGAAAGTACTTGAGGTCTTTCTGAATTATCGGAAGTTGGCTCTTAACTGAATCAACTGAATTTGAATACATGCTCAGAAACTTCTCCCTGTTGTCTAAAATGAAATCAGCAGAGCCCACTCTGTCAATTCCAGGTAAGTTGAACTGGAGGAGGAATTTCTTTCTAGCGATGAGGTAGATCACACCTTGCATACTTTGGATTCTTCCCGTGAAATCAAAATTCTCATTATCATCATTTAATGAGAAAACCAGAAGTCCTGCATCAACAATCGCAGAGTCTATTTCTTGAAGATGATATGCAAGGACCTGTGTTGGTAGATTGACTAGAATGGCTCCGAAGAAGTTGAGTGTCTCCTGAAGTTCTGCCTTTGTTGCAATGCAATTACTAGAGACTGGTAGTTCTTTTAAAGTGTGTCGAAGAGACTCCAGAAACCCAACTTCACAATCAAATACATACTTAACATTGATAACCGGATACCATTGTGACTGAACCAAATTTAGAGCTTGCAGGATATGAATATAGAACTTGCATATGCTTGGCTGAATAGGCTGGATTTTGCTCTGCAGAAGATCAGAAAGCAAAGGACCCTCTTCATTCGGAGCTGTTTCTTGGTACATGTATTCATTGCTCGGAAGATACAACCACATAGTCATAGTTGTTTGCCAGGCCACTTGTACAGCATGAGTGAACAAAGCATGTTGGACCCGAGTCTCTATGCATCTATCTGAAACAAAGCAGACAAAACTAGAGAGGAAATTCAACCCCTTCAAAACCTTTTCTTTTTGAACCATGCTTTGTCCCCCAATACAAAGTGGTGAACTTGGATCATCAAATTTCAGTAAATTACTGATATTATCAGCAACAATGTCAATGAATTTCATAACAAAACCGGGAATCACAATACCATCCTCACTGGCTAACACTTGACATGATATTTTGGGGAAGGGGAAATTAGCCTTTATGATTTCCAACTTAATCTGCTGAAACTCATATTGCAAGTGGCAAAAATAGTCATAAAATTGTTGACTCCATGGACTTACTGGCGTACTGTACATCTGGATGAGTTCATTTGCAGCACCGTGGAACAATGCTCGGACTTTTTCCCAGCTGACATGTGGTTCATCTTTGAAGATATGCAATTCGATAATGATACTCAGGAACTTGAAATCCCTTTTAAGGAACCTCAGTCTATCTGTCAAAGACATATGTTCTTCTGAAGTTTCAAGGAAATCAGACACTTTTGATCTGAATTCCTCCAAATACATACGGAATGAGCCCCAATACTCTTCAATACGTAGCAGAACGCTAAGGGTATCAAGTTCCTGTGCAAACAGATATTTAACTAAGAATGTATAGAATGAATTGCATTCATATTCCATCCGCTGCAGAGTTTTAGATAAATGAGATACTATTGGCAGGTACTTGGCTGAAAACAAAAGATCTTTCTCTTCAATCCTCTGCAGTGTGTCAAGGGGACGAGACTCCTTGGAAAAATGAAATCCCTCTAAAAACATATTGAACGAATGGCTTGCCTGTACAAAACGCTGGAGAGTTGTCAGGATATTATAAGGTTCCTCTGTGATCCGACTCAGATGGTTGTTGTCCGAGCACATACGGAATGAACCCCATTTCTCTTCAACCCACTGCAGAGTGTCTAGGAAATGATATAACTTTGACTGATGTTCGTCTACATCTTTTTCGATTTTCAGCAGAATTTGGATGAAATAAGCATCGCCTCGACACACCAATTGCTTTTCAACATACTTCAGTGTGTCAATGGGACGTGATATGTTCATAGACATGTACAAATCTCTCCTCTTCTTTCTGCAGATTATGCGATAACAGCAACTGAACAAAGTAATTAAAGGAAAACTACAAGTTTTCACAGGCCTCTCTTTCTTTTATTTTGTACTTCTCTTTGTTTACAAAATTTTGTTAACTGGACCGTCTCAATCTGTTATCAAACTACTCCATCCGTTTTAATTTGTTTACCTGATTTTGACTTGATACGGAATTTAAGAAAGTAAAAAAAGATTTTTTTTAATGTTGTGGATTTAAACTAAAGATATGTTTAATATACTAAAATGTCTTTAATCTTGTAGTATTAAACACACTAAAAAAAGAAAAAGTAAGACAAACAAACTAAAATGGAGGGAGTAATAGTTATGCCTAATTTGACCGAATCTCATTTTGGCCTTCAAGTTTGACTAAGGGTGTGTTTGGTATGTAGGTGTTTTCTAATTTTTCCATTTTTTGTTGGCTTAAATTTTTTATACTTTGAGTCGTGTCCTAGTTCGAGTGTCAGGGTTGGGTCCTAGATAGACTATCGGGGTTGATTTTCGGGTTAGAAATTATTTTTCTAAAGAGTATATGCTAATTTCAAGCCAATAATAAAAGATGTTTTTTGGAAAATATTTTTTCATTCACCAACCAAACATTAAAATATATTTTCTCTACACACCAACCAAAAATGAGAAAATAAGTTAGAAATCCATTTATTTTCCAGGAAAACATTTTCCATGGAAAACATTCTCTATCATACCAAACACACCCTAAGTGATTGTGGTCCTCAATGAATTTCTATAATTTTTTAAATGTTTGGTTACTTCAAGGCATGTTCGTTAGCTTGTCTCATTTCATAGCTTATATGTAGCTAGGTTAGGAAAAAAAAATACTTGTAAATAATGCAGTCAGTACAAAATAAGTCAAATATATTCAAGATCCAATCTCAAATATGAAAGTTGAAACCATCACTAATTCAAAATCCCCTCTATTTGCTTCAGAAGGTTTTTTAAAACCATCCAAAATATGAACAACATCATTTCAAGAAATACTAGTTTAGCAAAATGTAAAATGCAAGAACACTCCATTATCGTACATCATTTGAACTTATGCTATTTCAGACGAACTTTTTCTTGTGATAATATAATTCTGTGTCAACATTCTAATAAAAATCTTTCTTTACAAGACAGTTGTTATTGGACTTCTGCTAATGCTGAAGAAATCGTCAAGGCTTCTAATACAGGCAAACTTTCTTCATTTGAGGCTTCCATTCTATATGATTTACAGCTGAAGTAAAAAACACTACTCATCATAGAGTCAATAAGCATCACAAAAGAGTACAATATTACCAGAAGAGGCCCTTCCCATATTCTTGAAGATCCATCTTCATAGCTTATTATCTTCACTCTATGCTCAAACAATCCCTCCACAAATGTCATCCCAATAGTCGATCCGAGAAATATCAATAGCCCAACTTGTGTCTGCCCCTTGATGAGAGAACTAGACCTAAGCAATGCCTCCGGTCCAGAATCATCCTCCAAAACAGATATCACAATAGCAATATTGCAAATTATCATAGTATTTGCTAAAATTATAGAGAAAATAATCCCAACTATCATCGCGGGGTACAAAATCAAATCTGGAGGGAACCCCATTACAGAGAAGGCACTGCTTACAGCCACGAGAAGTACAAGAAACAACGCAAGACAACCAGTAATCACCATACACACCCACATATAAGTCACCACGATACGCTTCCAAATCTTGGTGACAATGATATAAAACTTTTTAGAATCGAAATTCTTCCTCGAGTAAGTACAATCAACAGAGTAGACTATAGCAGCTTTAGACAAAAGCAACAAACTAACATATAGCGGAAAACACATAACAGCTGAAATCACCATTTCAGAGAACTTTTGACACGACTGATTGATAAAAGGCTTAAGTGGAAGCCCACTCGATTTAGCCAAAAACAACAATCTTATCATCAATTTCTTCACAACGTACTGATCAACTAAGACATTAGATAACAGAACAGCAGAAACAGGGCAAATTAACAATGCAGCAATTGACAAAAAACCAATAGGATTATACCGAAGAATCGTTACAGTTTCCTTCAAAATCTCCAACGCATCCATAGAATGAAAATGCCTGTCTTCCAATTCGGAATTTTCAAAATCTGGATCATCATTTTTATCCTTCTGCAATGAAATTGATTTCAATCTCGGACTCAATCCAGTCAAATTCGCAGCTTCCATTTCTCACCAAATTACCCAATTTCCCCTCAAAACACGAAAACTAAAATCTGAAATCACATTTCAGATCTGCATATCTTCAGCTCAAAAATCAAAAATTGAACGAATAACATTACACGCTGAGTCTGATCCAACAAGACGGGCAATGGATATACTATGTATATATTTTTCAGTAGATTCAATCAAACGGCTCTACTTCGTAAAAACAAGTAGTTGCACACGAAAAACCAGAGACTCAAATGAAAAAAAGAAGTGAAAAATGTGATCAATGTCCGAGGAATGATGCTAAGTATTATTCATGAAGTTAAAGGAGAATAACGTGAATGAAGAGGAAGAAGATTCAAATAAAAAAAAAAAAGTGAAAGTGAGATTACAAAAAGATTTGGACTTTGGATTATGGGAATTACGTAAAAAGGCAACAATATATGGTAACAGAATGCGTACGCCAAGCGCCCCTAATTACATTTATTACAATTTGACTACGCATGCATGAAACACATACGCCTACGAGGATCCCAATATTATTATTATTATTTGGCGGAATTATGTTCTTAAGCACATAGATGAGTTCACGATTTTAAAGTATGTAATTTTTTGTCGTAAAACTTAATGTGTATTATATATTAAAGGAAGAGATGTGTATTTCATGTATTTAATTTATTTAGGTGATAGAAGCTTGTGAATAGGTACAAAAACTTTTCGAAAATATGAGTCAAAAGTGTGGAATATGAATACTTTATCATATATTTAGGTAAATAGTACTTTTAAATCTTGTGATTATAAATTAAAGATATGTAGAACGTACCAAAATGTCTTTTGAACTTTTGGTCTTAAACATGTAATTTGAAAAGTTAAATTAAATAATTTCCCAAAAAAAATATTTAAGAAAAACTAGTAAAGAAAGTAAGATAGACAAATTGAAATGTGAAAATATATTTTTGGGCATTTTTGTCATTTAGCCAAGTTAGGAAATGTACTTTGTAAGGGAAATTAGTGAAGTCCACAAATAATTTTTTTTTTAAAAAATAGTGAAGTCCACAAAAAGAGGCTACGCATTTATAATTTATTTTTTTATGAAAAGTCAATGTAATCATATGCTACACTACAAATTAAAATTGAGGAGCTACCAATTAAGGACAACCTATTAAAAGATATGAAAGTTTTACACCTCAAATATTTATTCAAATACTGTGTTTTAATATGTATCGAAAGTTATACAATTATTATTTTACTAGTAAAGTTACCTGCACAAACATTAATAATGTAAAGAAAAATGAAAATTATTACATCTTATCATTTACCTTAATAACATAAGCATAAATTATAAATTAATGATTGTAAAAATACATATCACGATTTGTAACATAAGCAGTAGTGTCAGCGAGCCACTCAACATGAGCAAAGTATACAAATATTTAATTGTGAAGAAGAAGAAGATGTTCAGAATTTTCATTGTATTAAAATGAGAGGAAATCCATCTATTTATTAACAATAAAGGGTAGTGTGAATATATGTTTATTGTGCCTTATTAGAAAAGTTACAATTATTTGGAAAAGTTGCAACCCTTTGAAAAGGTCATAACCTTTCATAAAAGTCATAATTTTTTATAAAAATCGCAACTTTTCATTAAAGTAGCAACTTTTCTTAAAAGTCACAATTTTTCATAAAAGTCACAACTCTTCATTAAAGTCGCAACTTTTCATGAAAGAAAAGGCTAATTTGTAAATAAATAAATTAAAACAAAAGTCCTGAGTCCGCTATTGTAACATCTCGCAACTAGAAAAAACTAGAAGGCAGTTTAAAATATGGAAATAGTTATTTTTGGAAAGTACAAGGAAATCTGAAAAATTTTAAGTAAGTTAAAGTGAGTTTTTGGTCAACTTCAAACGGCCATAATTTCGAGCTCAGGATGAGTTAGGTGTGATTCCAGATATGGTTGGAAATCCCTTGGGATGATCTTTCCAACGCCGCCAAGTTTGCGCGATTCCGAGTTCGTATGAGTAAGTTATGCCCTTTGGGAGTAGGGTTGTTGGATTAAGGAAAGTCCAATCCGGATTTAGAGGGGTATTTTAGTCTTTTCCTTGCCTTATTATTTTAATCCATTTTTAGGAGTTTAATATGGGTCAAATCAGATTTTAGTCAATTTTAGAATTTGGAAGTTCACGCTAGGGCTAAGGAGAAAGGAGAAGAGAAAAGAAGAAGGAGAAAAAGGGTAAATTCATCAAGATCGATCAAGAAAGTTGATGTTTCGCCAAGGATTTACTTCTATCAAGTATGTGAGGCTCTCATAACGTTGGGATCGTTCTCCCACGTGCCAAGCATATTAATTTCAGTTTGAATTCGACCTAAAAGAGTTTGAATATTTATGATCTTGATATCTATTCTTGAATTCATATATTGTGCTTGAATTTGACTGAGTTGGTAAGTTTCTGAGTTCGTTACGTCGCATCATAGAGTCGTTTCTAGTTAGGTTCTTAAGTACATTTGCTGGGTGAATTGGGTTTGGAAAACGAAGAAGAAGATTTCGTCAGACGAAATTCGGCACTGCCTCCGCATCGCGGTGCTGGTTCCCAGATTTTGGAATTTTTGTTTAGCATCATGGAGTTGTCACGGAGTGTTCTGCCTCAAACGTCATTTTCGAAACTAAATTTTAAAAGATTCTCCACGTCACGGAGTCTTCTACCTTAAAAGACATTTTCGAAACCAAGATTTAATTATGCCTCCACGTCGCGATCCCACCTTCAAATCTTTATCTTTGGTCTTTTCTCACGTTTAACTATCTAAAATCATTCCTAAACAACACAAGATCTTTCCAAACCCAAATCTTAATCCTTGAATCCATAATTCAATTTAATGATCAGTTAAGAGTCAAGTCAAGATCAGTTTATGGTCAAGTTAAGATAAGTTCTTAAAGTTTTCCAAGAGTCTTTCACAAATGTTTTAACTTTGTTTTAAGACTAAAGTTTTGAGTTCACTAAAGAAGTAAAGTTGAAGTTCTTTTCTTCAAAGAAGTATATGGGGACTATATATTCCCAAAGAGATCTAAAAATGTTTTCACATTTAAATAAGAACGGAAATTGAGATTTTCAAAGAGCCTTCGGGCTAGTTTTCAGAAAAGAGTAATAGCTTTCTAAATAAAGTAAGAAAGAAAACTAAGATTTCCAAGATAGCCTTTGAGCTAAGTTTTTGAGCATTAATCTCAAATCACAGAAGAGGTATGTTATTAAAACATAAAGAGCTAGTATATTTTGGGAGTAGTATTGAGCACCGATATGGGGGGATAGTTCAAACAACTCACAACCCTCACAAACCATGTAGCCACCATGGATAGAAAAGGGTCATACTTTTCAGATGGACCCTTTTCACAATAGACTAGTGGATCCACTTAGTAGTTCAGGTCCTATACCTTTGGCCGAGTATAGGATGTGCTGGCAGCGTGAGGTAGATCATTATATCATCACTATAGATCTTATGTGATGGTTGTCGATTAGAGAAATTTCCACAGAAGTTATTGTATTTTTATATACATCAGTTTATTGTATGTTTGCATACATTTCAGAGTTATGTTGTATCCTTGTATATACACAGAGTTGACATGATGTATTTAAACAACTTTTCTTTATATTGCACTTGTTTTAAACTAATTTATATTGAAATGAGTTCAGTTAAGTATTCATGAGTTGAGAAGAGCCAAGGTAAGTGTTTCTTTCAGATTCCCTTTCAAGCCTATGTTGTTTTAGCATTCCAACTCGCATATTTGTACATTCAATGTACTGATGCCAGTTGGCATGTATCGTCTTATAATGTAGACATAAGTAACTAGGATCGGCATTCCAGCACACCGTTGATCCAGTGAGCAGTTTAGAGTTAGTCTGTGAGCCTCCTTGCATTCTAGAGGATCTATTTTCATTGCTTTCTAGTTAGTTCATTAGGATGTTGTGGGGTTGTCCCAACATCCATTTCAGTTGTTTTAGAGGCTTCATAGACAGTCAGATATTAGTCTTTTGAGTCTTTTCATTATCATTTCTTATTGTTAAGACTTGTGTTGCCATTTTTGGCCAAGTTGAATGTTTAACCTTTAAACATTCTCAGTTATTTTATTATTCAGTTCAGTTAAGTGTTATTAATCATTATAAGTATGAATATTGTCTTCCGCTGAGTTAAGTAAGTCAGGCCAAGGGTTCGCTTGGGGCCAGCAATGGTCTTCGAGTGCCAGTCTCGCCCAGGATGTAGGCTCGGGGCGTGATAGATATTTTGTCTTTTCTCTATTGATCCCATCCATTAGCCAAAATTGGCATGTCAATGAACCAAGCTAAATGCCACGGACTTAGAGTTTTCGAGGGCTTGACAACTTGCTCACTTCTTTTTCAAGATCTTGCAAGCTTAAGCAAGCCTTTAAGACTAAGATCGCTAAGAGAATGTAAAGAAAGACTTAGAAAGAACAAGACAGTTTTTGGAAGAAGGTTTTTGTATTTGCTTGGAAGAATGCTTTACAAGTTGAGTGATGCCTTGCAAATGAATGACATCTCTATTTATACTACCACTTAAGTGCTAAAGAGTAATTTAAAATTACTTTACAAGTCCCTAAGATATTTACACATTGGTCCTATCTCTAGAATTCTGTACACACTCTAGAGCTCTCCAAAGTCTTCTTGAAAAATCTAAAGAATTTTAGAGTTCTCCGCAAGCCTCTCTTCAACTTTAGAATCTTCCGCTCCTATCCGGACGCGAAATCTGGCAGGCCAAGTGGCAGGACGTCACATAAATCTTCTTCTTTTGACTATCACTATATAGAATCACCATATATATCACTACGCATAAATAATTTAACTCAGACATTATTAAGATATTTCTTCTAAATTATCGTATTTTCCTATACAACACGTGAATTTATAAGTATATTGTCAAAAAGGAAATTAATTAAAATTCAAAATGAATGAATGTAGGTATGTTTATGCTCAGTAATATATGACAAGTCAAACTGACTAGTATATTGTCAAAAAGTAAATTAATTAAATTCCAAAATGAAGGTATGTTTTGTGGTCAATAATATACGAAAAATTAAACCGACTAGTATGTTATCAAAAAGAAGTGCCATTGGTTCATAACTAATCTTGAACTCATACTAAGAGGATCAAGTAGTCAACTTCACAAAATTGAACTCATAATACAAATAAAAATAAAATTTACCTAGAAACTTGACCAAAAAAAAATACTTGAACTTATGACTTTCTTCATACATAATACTCTAAATAGTAACGAGCAATCTCAATTATCCCATCACATCCTTCTTCTGTAGTGTAAAACAAAAGCACACGCAGAGAAAAGAAAAAACAAGTGCAACAGTTGAACAGGAAATGGAACAGAGAAGAACTTTATTTTGCTTGAACTTAAGCTCTATTCTTTAACCGCAGGCACTTAGAATTATATATAAAATAAGCTTAAATTCTAACCCCTACAATAACTCTAACAAATAAGACTCCTAGCCTAATAAACAACTAACCTGATCATCATTCCTAAAATATAGAAACTGTTATTTGACAAGTAAACTGCACAAGTAAAACAGTAAAAAAAAAAACTCTAAGATGCACTAATTTTTAACAGGGTGATCATATATTAACATCACAACTTGGTCAAATGAGAAAACTTCCAATGCCACTGATGAAAATTATTTATTTGAATATTTCTTGCAGTTATAAATAGTCAAAAAAAAAAAAAAGTCTACAATTTTGCGGCGCAACATGCTCATAACAAGTAGTAGTATTAATATGTCGTATTTGTTTTCGTTCAATTTTCATTTCACATGAATCATCTTCTTCTTCACCATTAATGTCTTCTTGTACAGAAAATGGTAATGGTAGCCCCTTATGGAGGGAGATCCCCCTAAATTTATCCAGCCTCATAAACAAAGCTAATTCAGAACATTTTGATGTCCTTACAATCCTCTTCCTGTTGCCCTTTCTTTTCACTCCCACCGTATATCCTTCTTTCCATCTCGCTCTCTTTCATCCCGACTATCATTTCAACAACAAACTTATTCAGTTCGAAATTTCCCTCTCCAATTTTGAAATTATCACACTCATAATATGCACTCTGTATTTTATCCTTTTTTTCCTCTGTGCCGTAGCCACATTTACATACAGCGCTGTTCAAGCATCCTATCGTAGACCGATCAACCTTGTTTCCTCTATTAAATCTATCAGAAATTCCTTTTTCCCTCTTCTCTCCACTTTTATCGTTTCTCATACCATTCTCATTTCAATCACTCTCATTTTCGCGTTAGTTTTAGCTCTCTTATCCCAAATTTTGGGACTAATTGAACTCAAATACGATCTAAATTACTTGTTATTTTTCATTATTTTCACGTTAATTCTACTCGCACCAATTCTGGTTTGGCTACAGGTAAACTGGTCATTAGCTTATGTGGTAGCAGTGGTTGAATCAAAACAGGGCTACGAGACACTAAGGAGAAGCGCGTATTTAGTGAAGGGGGTCCGATCAATAGCTTTATTGATGATGCTGTTTTACGGGCTTGTGGTGGGAGGAATGGTGGTTGGTGGTTCAATGCTTTTTTTCATAATGTGTACATCTGATCAGTGGATCATCTCAGCGGTGATATTGCCCATATTAGTGATTTCAGTAGTGATATCATATAAGACCATGAATCAGTATCTAGTCGGAAACGCTGTCTTGTATATGTATTGCAACGACTTCAATGGCGAAAAATTGCCCTTGGAGATTGGAGACAACGAATGTGGCGATGAGTATCAATCTCTCAACACGGTGTGATATTTTTCGCGAAAACCATTTGAACATTTGAACAATAAAATCTTCAATCATATCAAAGGAATTCAACAGTTTCGATATATTGTTGCAAAAAGTATTCGTTTGACATTATTTGTATAGTATATCTTTTTTACAAACGCAATTCAGTTGAATTCCCTTGTCATGTCAACACACTCAACTTGTTGGAACTTGGACATGTACCTTGAACAAATATTTTATCCTAGCTGATTTATCACCCCTTTCTTTTTTTCTTTCAAAACTATAGTTTATGTTAGGATTTTTCTACTACAATTACTAAGAAATAATTTAACCAAAAAAATTAATTCGAGCTTTGGGAATGAGATTTCCTTTGATAAAAAGTGTTAAAACACCACTGAACTATGTACGACATGAATCTAAATTAATCTGATTAATAGATTTGGATAACATCTGCTTAAATGAAAAAGTAGAATTTTTCCATGTTGAAGTCCATTGCTACTATCGTCTTTCCTTTGATAACATTTAGTGAATGGTGAAGTAGAAACAATCTTATCACTGCATCACAACCCATGTTGGTGAGAAAAAAAATACATTTGTGAATGTTTTATGACGTACTCTTTATTAATAGTTTCCTCGATATAGTACTTAATTAAGATGAGCACTGATAAAACAAATTTGTAGATCGCTTGTAATGTGATGTGATGCGCCAAAATCAAGTATATGTAATTTTGAGTTCCTTATTGAATAAATAAGAATATCCCTTCTTAACGGTATGTGAATATAAATTATCTTTCCATCTGGTGTAGACATCTCCAATCCATCTTTATTTTACTCTCCATTCTCTATATTTGGAGAGTAAAATAGAGAATAGGTTCTCCAAGCACTCTCTATTTCACTCTCTATTCTTTATTTATAAAGAGGTGAATAGTAGTTCTCCAAACAATCTCTATTTCACTCGAAATAGTAACCAGCATCTTAATTATCCCATCACATCCTTCTTCCATGGTGATCATATATATTAACATCACACTTGGTCAAATGAGAAAACTTCCAATGCCACTGTTGAAAATTATTTCTTGAGCAATAAATAGTTAAAGAAAAGGCACCATTTTCGCATTGTGACATGCTTATAAGAAGTAATACTATATATAACATAGAAAAGATGCAGCAGCAAGCAAGAGTTGTTGTATCTCAATTTTCATCTTCTTCTTCATCGATCTTTAATTTGTTCGTCATCTTTCACCTCCAATATTAATGTCTTCTTCTACAGAAAATCGTAGACCCCTATGGAGAGAGATCCTAATATCATCCACCCTCGTAAGCAAACCTAATTCAGTACATTTTCGTGCCCTTTCAATCCTCTTCCTTTGGCCCATCCTTTTCTCTCTCGACGTATATCCTTCTTTCCACCTCTCCCTCTTTCATCCCGATTAAAATTTCACCATTTTCACTCAACTTTCCCTCTCTAATTTTGAAATCATCGCACTTATAATGTGCACTCTGTTTTTGGTCCTGTTTTACCTGTGTACCGTAGCCACATTTACATACAGCGCCGTTCAAGCATCCTATCGTAGACCGATCAACCTTGGTTCGTCTATTAAATCTATCAGAAATTCCTTCTTCCCTCTTCTCTCCACCTTTATCATTTCTCATACCATTCTCATTTCAATCACTCTCATTTTCTCCATAGTTTTAGCCCTCTTATCCCGACTAATTGAACTCAAATACAATCTAAATCACTTGATTATTTTCGCGTTTATTGTACTCGTACCAATTCTGGTTTGGCTACAGGTAAACTGGTCATTAGCTTATGTAGTAGCAGTGGTTGAATCAAAACAGGGTTATGAGACACTAAGGAGAAGCGCATATTTAGTGAAGGGGTTCAGATCAATAGCTTTATCAATGGTGCTATTTTACGGGCTTGGGATGGGATGTTCATTGGGTGGTTGTTCCATGTATTTAGTCATCATAGGTACAGCAAAGGGCGAACAATGGAGCTTCTTAATGGTGATATTGTTGCATATATTTCAGAGTTTAGAAGTCGGATATGTGATGATGAATCAGTATCTTGTCGGTAACGCTGTGTTGTATACATATTGCAAGGACTTGAATGACCAAATATTGTCCGGAGACAACGAATTTGGCAGTGAATACGTATCTCTCAACAAGGTGTGATATTTTTCGCGAAAAACATTGACCCTCTGCCTCCACAATAGAATCTTCAATTATATTCAACAGTTTCGATATATTGTAGTAAAAAGTATTCTTTTTACCCTATTTGTATTAGTATATATATTTTTTTACGAATGAAATTCACTTGAATCCCCTTTATCATCATGTCAACACACTCGACTCGTTGAATGTACTAGATAACTTGAACAAATATTTTATCCTAGCTGATTTATCTCCCTTTGGTTTTTTCCCTTTCAAAACCATAGTTTATGTTAGGATTTTTCTACTATAATTTCTAAGAGAAATAATTTAACAAAAATGTTTTGAGTTTGGGAGTGAAATTTCCTTTCAAAACTATAGTTTATGTTAAGGATTTCTCTATTGACTAATTTCATGTCATCAAAGAAAATATAATATAATATTTTATTGAAGAACCACATACTTCAACATAGTATCTGAGCAGACAGAAGTCTTAAGATCGAATCTCATTGGCATATCCATATTAAAAAGAATTTTCACATGCTTAGCCCATAAAAAAGAATCAAACCCGCACAAGTGCTTTTAAATAAGATCGTTACACATAGACATAAATAAAAACATCATGTCTTTACCGTATGTGAAGATAAATAATTTTTCCATCCAGTGATGTATAAGTCAAATTTTTAAAAAGATTACGTTGAAACTACGGATTTAAGATAGGGACAAAACATTACTATCACGACAGTGGTGATAAGAAGCAACCTTCAATGCCAATGTGGAAAATTATTATTTTGGAAGCGTGTTGAAAATTATATATTACGTCTTCCATTTCATTTTATTTGTTTTTAAGTCTGCTTAAAAAAATCTCTCTTTTTTCTTTTGTTTAGCTCTTTAATTTAAACTTTTCAAGTCACAAGTTAGACTTAAAAATTAAAGAATATGTTGGTATATTCCAGGGGCGGCTCTAAGGACTTGGCCAGTGAGGCCATTGCCTTAGGCCTCAAAAAATTGAAGGCCCCAAATTTGTTTAAATTATAATTATTAATTTTATTATATATTAATATAATTTATATAAATAAAATTGTTATGGTATATTTTTTATTATTATTTGTTTGAGAGTATTTTTTACCAATAAGTTCATAAATTCTTATAATCTTTTCACTCATTATTTGATATATTTGTTTTAACTTCCAATTAGTATATCCTTTTTGTATTGGAACTAAGTTATATATATTGATAACATGATAATTTTTTTTCTATCTTTTCTTAAACTACGTGAACATAAAAATATTCATGCACAAGTTTCCTTTTTGTTTTAATTTAATACTCACTCTGTTCCTAATTACTTGTCCATATTTCATATTTTAGTTATTCCTAATTACTTGTCCATTTTGATAAATCAAGAAACGACAATTTTTTTTACTTATTATACCCTCAATTAATTACTTTGAAAAAAGATAGAACTTCTTGAAAATGTTAAGTTTTTAATTCATCCACTTCATAATTAATAGGGGTAAAATGGTAAACTCACTATGTCAATTATTGATTTCTTAATAGGTGTGTCAATTTAAAAGTGGACAAGTAATTAGGAACAGAGGAAGTATATTATATGAAAATTTTATAATTTGTTTTAGATATTCACCAATGAGTGCTACTTAATGGAATGAGTTATATCATTTAAAAAGAATTATATCATTTAAATTGATCAGAAATTTGGATATTTTTGTAACTATCCATGCTCAAAACTTCAACTATTAAGTTATGTATGTTTTTTTCTTTTTCTTATTTGTGATGATAGACAAATTAAAATTTCAATTTGAGTTTTGAAGCTTAACATCGATAATCCATCACTTTTATTTTTGCACTCTTCTTCATTTCTTTTTTTTTTTTGTGATTTTTTTGTCTTAAATGATTAATTTATTGTGTAGAAAATAGATTTTCTTGTTAGTGTATAAATTTTATAAAATAAATTGAAGGGCCTCTTAATATGATTTTGCCTTAGGCCACGAGATCTGTTGAGCCGCCCCTGGTATATTCAATAGTTCAAAATCATAAGATTTAAAGTTTTTTTTACTTTGTTAGACTCTATGTCAAGTTAAACTCATACAAATAAATTAAAATAGAGTGAATAATTATTATTTTGCGCGTGGAAAATTATTTAATTGAATGTTTCTTGGCCTCATAGTTAGACAAAGAAAGAAGAAAAAGTCATTGCTAATAGCCTATGTAAATTACAAAAAGTAGTCTTTCCTTCATTTCTCATTTTTCACAGCAATTCTTCATAATGAATACTTCAACAGAAAATGGCCGTAGCTTATGGAGTGAAATCATTGAATCAACCAGAACAATATTCAAATCTCATTTTCGCCATTTTCATGCTATTTCAATCCTCTTCCTTTTGCCTATCATGTTTTCTCTAATTCTATATCCTTCTTTCGAACTTGCCATATTTTACCCCGATTATGATTTCACTAGTTACACTCAATTTCCTCAATTTTTCGCAATTTCAAGTTTCGAAATTATTCGATTTGTAGTATATGCTCTGTTTTTAGCCTTCTTTTTCATCTGTGGAGTAGGCACTACTACATATAGTGCGGTTCAAGTGATCTATGATAGACCGATCAACGTCGTTTCGTCTATTAAATCTATGAGAAGTTCCTTCTTTCCTCTTCTCTCCACCTTCATTGTTTCGCAAACCATTTTCATTTCAATCACTCTTCTTTTCGCCTTGATTTTGGTGTTTGTAGTGCGAATTCTTCAATCTCTTGGACTAATTGAGCTCAAATCAGACTCGGATCACGTGTTATTTTTGGTTATTTTCTCGTTGATTGTGCTTGTACCGATTCTGATTTGGCTACAGGTGAACTGGTCTTTTGCTTATGTGATAACAGTAGTTGAATCGAAGAAGGGTTACGAGACACTAAGGAGAAGTGCAAAGTTAGTAAAGGGGGAGAGATGGGTAGCTTTGAAGATTCTTATGTATTACGAGACTGTGATTGTATGGATGGTGGTTTTGTGTGCCATGTTTTTAGCCAGAGGCGAACAGTGGAGGAGCTTCGCGGGGATACTGCTCACTGCGTGTACTTCTGTGATGGGATATATACTGATGAATCAGTATCTTGTGGCGAACGTGGTGTTATATATGCACTGCAAGGAATTAAACGATGAGAAATTGATGTCGGAAACTGCTGCTGGAGAATACGTTTCCCTGCCTGTTGAAGAAGAGGAGAAGAATCATGATGTTGTGTAGTAATTTGGTTTGTTTTGAATTAGAAAGATTAAAGGTGTGGTACTTTGATATTGTAATTGAAGAGATGTATGAGCCAAGTAGTTATATATTGATATGTAAAAATTATGGATATGTTGTGGGAACGCGGTATTGTATGTGTATTGCAAGGCATAGGTGGAGCCAAGAATTTGACAAAAGGTGTGCAATTTATCTTAGATGTTCCTTGACAAATGTACTTTGGTTTGGGTTATCATGTCAAACATTGCAATTGTTTTAAAATTTTCTTTGCTTAGATGTCTTTCTTTCATCCATATTCGTGGTTTTGTTTGAGACTATGTCATGTTTTCATTGGATTATCGTTAGGTTCATCTAGCAAGTATAATGACATGTGGATAGAGATTTTGGGTCGTGACAATAATAAATGTCTTATTTCCGTAATATAACATGATCTACCGTACATTTGTTCATAGCAAAACCATTTGGCTTACACAATCTTTTCAATTTATGTATACTACTACAATTTATGAAGACAAACCAAATCTTACACGATTTGTAAAGAGATTAAACAGGCTCCAGTTCAGACAATCAATTTGCATGTTCAGTATTGCTGCAGCCCTCAGGCACCAGAGTTTCCTCTCGATTCACCTGCTCAGACATAGTTCACCATCTTTCAGTCCCGACAAGTGCTACACAATATTATGATTCTTCTCCTCCTCGTCCAATGGCAGTGATACATATTCAAATGGCAATTTTTCCCCTTTCAAGTGCTTGCAATACACATACAATACCACATTCAATACAAGAAACTGATTCATTCCCAAAGTTCCCAGCACTGTACACTGCACAACTTGTGATGAAACAGAAAAACTCCGCCAATGATCACCCTTCCCCACACCCAAAATCACAAAAACGACGTTAGTCCCAATCACCATTGCTCCCAACATTAGCCCGTAGAACAAATGTGTCCAGAAAGCTACCCATCTCATCCCTTTCACCAAATACGCACTTCTCCTCAGCGTTTCAAATCCCCATCTGGATTCAACCGCTGCTATTGCATAAGCTAATGACCAGTTCACCTGTAGCCATAGCAGTACTGGGACGATCACGAGAATGAACAAAAACCTGAAGTGATTCGAGTCGTTTTGGAGTTCAATTAAGCCTAGTTTTTTAATAATTTGGAGTAAAACGACTAAGGCAAGGGCGAAAATGATAGAAACTGAAATGAAAATGGCATGTGAAACGATGAAGGTGGAGAGAAGGGGGAATAAGGAATTTCTGATAGATTTAATCGACGAAATAATGTTGATCGGTCTATTGTAGTAAGCTTGAACGGTGCTATACGTAATTGTGGCTATGGAACAGAGGAAAAACAGGGCAAAAAACAGAGTGCACACCATGGTTACAAAAATTTCGGAACTGGAAATGGAAAATTGAGGTCGATGAGTTGAAGTGATGAAATTATATTCGGGATGAAAGACGGCAAGATAGAAAGAAAGATATACAATTAAAGAGAAAATTATAGGCCACAGGAACATGATTGAAAGTGCATGGAAATGGAGAGAATGAGATCTGAGTACGAGCAAGGTTGAATTTAGGATCTGTCTCCATACGGGGATACAATCTTCTGTAGAAGCAAACGACATTGAGTTTGATGATCACCGAAGATTGATGCAGAAGAAGAAGATGAATGCTGGTGAGAAATGGAAAATGAAAGAAAGAGTTGTAGATATTTGCCTTTTCTTTGACTATTAGTACTAGTATTGGCTCTAAGAAACAGTCAAATTAGGGGGACTTTTAAACCTTCTCTTTTGTGATTTGACCAAGACCAAGTCATGATATTAATAATTGGTCACAAGCCAACTGTCACTATAGTGAAGAAGTATCGAGGAAAGATAATTAAACAAGACATGTCACAACTCTAGACTATCGATTCTAAATAGAAGATTACGAAGGACACGAATTAGGGTAAAGGGTTAGTTGTGTAGTCAGAGTTGCCCTCATTTAGTTATTAACTTAAAAATTAAAAAAAAAAAGAGAGAAATGCTAGGAACCACAAGAGTTGTAGGATAAGCCAAAAGCAAATAATATCTGTGTACTGTTTTCCTTCATTTTTCACACGCACCTTGGGCAGCAGCTCCCGCTGAAGCAATTGTAGCAGCTTCTGCACCTGTAGCTGTCGTCGTCTTCTTCTACTTCTTCTCATTTACCTCCGATGTCTACTTCTACTGAAAATCGTAGACTATGGGTAGAGATCCTGAAATCAATCCACCGCATAATGAAGTCTCACCCTCTACATTTCCATGCACTTTCAATTCTCTTCTTCTTACCAATCATTTTCACTCTCGTCATATATCCTTCTTTCCATCTCGCCCTCTTCCATCCCGACTATAATTTCCACCAACTTGACTCCCATCACCTTCCCCTGTCTAGTTTCGAAATTGTCCTACCCATTGTATACACTCTCTGTCTGTCCCTCTTTTACCTCTGTGCCGTAGCCACAATTACACACAGCGCTGCTCAAGCATTATGCGATAAACCGATCAACCTTCTTTCCTCTGTTAAATCTATTAGAAAATCCTTCTTTCCTCTTCTCTCCACGTTTATCCTCTCTCATACCATTCTCATTTCAATTGCTCTGTTTTTCGTCATACTCGTTGTTTTTCTAGTCCAAATTCTTCGATCTATCAGATTAATTGAACTCAAATACGACCTGAATCACTTTTTATATTTGTGTTTTTTCTCGTTGATAGTGCTTGTACCGATTCTGGCTTGGCTACAGGTGAATTGGTTATTAGCTTATGTGATAGCAGTGGTTGAATTTAAGTCGGATTTCGAAGCACTGAGGAGAAGTGCGAATTTGTTAAAGGGGAAGAGGTTGATAGCTTCGTATGCGATGCTGCTTAACTGGCTTTTGATGGGACTGTTGGTGGTTACTCATTCCACGGTTTCAGTCATGATGGGTGTTGCCCAGGGTAGCTTGATGGCGATAGTCGGGATTGTGGCGGGATCTTTTATGATGAATCACTATCTTCTAGAGAATGTGGCTTTGTACATGTATTGTACGGACGAATTCTTCAATGGTGAAATATCGCCATTGGAGATCGGAAACAAGTTCACCGCAGCTAGTGAGTATGTATCTATGCCAATGGATGATGAGAAAAATCATGCTATTGTGTAAGTTTGTTTAATTTCTCTATAAATTGTATTATAAAATTTGGTATGTTTTAATCGTGTGATGCTTGTTTCTTTCCTCTCTCAAAGTCGAGGATCCTTTGGAAACAATCTCTTTTTAAGTAAGATCTGAGTGTATCTTAGACCTAATATTGTATTAAGCATATGAATTTGGAAGTACTCTTACCATTGGTACCAACTACCAAGATATATATGAATCTTTGAGTGATGAACTGTTCAGTTACTCCGATCTCTGAGGCAATTTTTCACCATTCAAGTCCTTGCACTGCATATACAACTCAATGTTCCCTAAGATACTCAAATGAAAATCTATTTCCGGATTAGTGAACAAGTAAAAATGAACATACTTACATATTCTACTTACCCATTCCTCGATATCAACCTCTTGCTATTATAGAGTGTGCTGAAATTGACGGGATTACTCTTACCTTTAATAGTCATGTCATGATATAGTATTGCCATTTTGAAACTCCATGGAAGGAAAATATATGTTGCCTTCAAAATACTTTAATGTCAAATTTGCACAAGTCATCATCCACGGGAAGAAAGAAAAGCACTAGACTTTATCCAAGTCTTTGTTTAACTTCAAGAAGCATTAGACTTCTTTATTTTACTTGTAGGGCTCCACAAATAATTGTCAAACTAAATTTTAAAATATATCTATGTTCTTTCCCTTAAAAAAAGAAAATCAAAATGACTACAATACATAAATCTCGACCCCAAGTGTGGTTGAAGGATTAAGATCTCTTTATGCTTAACCAAAAGTTTCAGGTTCGAATTTTGAAAGTAAAAAGTATCCTAATGCAAAGCCCTTTCTCCGTTAGATGCGGCATAATTAGTCAATGAAAAGGCTCCACTTTTGACATGGATACGACATCATTTTTGGAGTGTCTGAGCAACATAACTGATAAGAATTACTACTCAAACGATGCACCAAGAGTAAAAGGTGATACTGATATACATATCAAATTTGTTTCCTTCAGTTTCCAATTCACAGCGATCATCTTCTTCTTCTTCATCGATCTTTACTAATCATCATCCCGATTATGATCTCATCATTTCCACTATTCGGACTTGATCAAATGAAGAAACTTTCAATCATACTATTAAAAAATAATTTTTTGATTGTTTCTTGAGCTAAGTAGTCAGTGAAAAGGCTTCAGCTGGAACAGTTTTTTTTTCATTTTCCATTTCACAGCATTCATCATCTTCTTCTTGTTCTTCTTCCATTGTTGCTCGTCATCCATTATCCACCTCCAATGTCAATGGAACTTGATCGCATATGGAACAATATCCAAATATCATTAGATCACATATACAAAGCTAATTCTGATCATTTCAATGTCCTTACAACCCTTTTCCTCTTGCCTATCTCTTCCTCTCTTATTTTATATACTTGTTCCCACCTTGCTCTCTTTCATCCAGATTGCATCACTTCCACTCAATCACAACCCCGTCTTTTCTTTCCCAATTTCGAAGTTATTGTATTACTAGTCTACGCTCTGTTCCTTGCCCTGTTTTTCCTCTGTGCCGTAGCCACAATTACATACAGCTCCGTTATTCAAGCATGCCACGATAGATCCATCACCTTCATTTCATCTATTAAATCCATCAGAAATTCCTTTTTCCCTCTTCTCTCAACCTTTGTCATTTCTCACACCATTTTCATTTCAATCATTCTCGTTTTCGCACTAGTTCTACTTCTCTTACCCCAAATTTTCCAATCTCTTGGATTAGTTGAAGTCAAATCACTTGTTATTTTCGCGTTTACTGTGGTGTTACCGAATCTGTAATGGCAACAGGTAAACTGGTCACTAGCTTATGTGATAGCAGTGGTTGAATCAAAATCAGGTTTCGAAACACTGAGGAAATCAAGTGCTTATTTGGTAAAAGAGAAGAGACGGGTAACTTTTCGGATACATTAATAGTTGTTATTTTAAAAATTTACATTTTTTCTTGTTTCTGATGTTTTCTTGTTTCTAATTTTTTTAACAAAGAAAATAACTTTACAAGTTAATAACGGTTAGTTGAATGATCTACTTCATTTATTTATATATGCAAAGATTAATAGTAATGAATGTATTGTTGTAAAGTAGTTATTTAATAAGAGAATCCCAAGTTCATTATACATGAATTAGTTATTGGGCATTTTTGTCATTAAATAATTTAGAGCTTGTTGGATTCAGCATAATACATAAGCATGTCCTTTAACTATGCTTCAATTGACATCTATTTCATCTAATTTTGAATGTGTACAAGTAAACATTTAAACTTGTATAAAATTGAATAAGTAGAACATACATGCTACATGTTATAATACATGTAGGACGTCACATTGGACACAAAATTGTCATATATGACGAATGTCTCTATTTGTTTAATTTTATACAAGTTTAAACATCTACTATTTATACACACTCATAGTTGGAGGACATAGATGTCAGTTGAAGCTAAGTTAAATGGCATATTCAACTAACAACTATGACCTATACCTTTGAAGTGCACAAATACGGACTTTAACTATTTAAAACTTGAACAAATAAACACTTTGCAAGTCAATATGCATGATCTACAAATGCTCCTAGGTAGATTAGTGATCCTACGTGTATTGTGCCACGTAAGACACATATCTCTATTCGTTCAATTTTATACAAATTAAAGTTTGTACTTGTGCACACTCAAAGTTAGGAAGGCATAAATGTTGGTTAAAACTAAATTAAAGAGTATGTTTATGTATTACATCTAATTAAAATCACTTTTTTAAAAAAAAAAGGGCAAAAAAGGGGACAATACTCTGTATACTGTTCTCCTTCATTTTCCCCAATTTCGCAGATATCATCTTCTGAGAAATTCCCTCTTCCCTTACTCCAAATTCTTCAATCTATCAGATTAATTGAACTCAAATACGACTCGAAATGCTTAAAGCTTCAAGCTTGAAATTGAGCTCAAAGCTCGTTAACTCGCATACAAAAATTCAATCCTGCTGCCCTGAACAAGACCTTAAGGGACAAAAAGTTGCTATAATTGGCCTTGGAAAATCAGGCTCAAGTGCTACAAAGCTTGCTCTTGCTAGAGGTGCTTCAGTTATAGCCATTGATCAAAATGAGAATTTAGGTTCAACATTTAAGATGAATAATGGTTTCTTAGATCTGAAAAATGCTGATTTGAAGACATTTTTTGGTCATTTTGATGATAAGATTCTGAAAGAGGCGGATATAGTTGTCGTTTCTCCTGGAATTCCTCTGGAAAAGTATGGAATTCAATCAATGATATGTTCGAGGAAGGAAATACTTTCAGAGTTAGATTTTGCTGCTCAAGTTATTCCGAGTTGTACTAAGGTTTTAGCTGTTACAGGAACTAATGGGAAGTCTACTGTTACCACATTTGCAGTACAGATACTTAATCATTTGGGTTTCGAGACGTTTGTTGGTGGTAACCTTGGAGTTCCACTCTCAGAAGCTGGTTTTCATTCGTCTAACCGGAGACCTTTAGAGGTGGCTGTGGTGGAGGTGAGTAGTTATCAGCTGGAAATCCCACCGAAATACTTTTGTCCTTCGGTTGCTGTGATACTAAATCTTACTCCTGATCATCTTGAACGACACCAAACGATGAAGAACTATGCAGCAATCAAGTGTCGAATCTTTTCTCACATGAGAGGGAATAAAATTGGTATTCTTCCACTTGGAAATCCATATCTCGATGAAGCAGTTATGGATCACGCGGATGGTGTTAGTCTTGCTTGGATTGGAGGTTCCCCTGGTGTGAACATTGATATGGAGGCCAACATTGCTGACCTAAAGCTTCCTACAGTAAGCTGTGTTTCACAACTACAATTGAGTGAGCTGAAGGCAGTTGGGAAGCACAATTACACCAATGCTGCAGTGGCTGCATTATCAGTTCTTGCATTGGATATTGAGATCAAATCTGAAGCTTTTAGTTCAACGATTTCCAAATTGGCAACTCTGCCTCATCGAATGCAAGTTGTTCATGTAGACGATGATGGAATAGTTTGGGTTGACGACAGCAAGGCAACAAATGTTGAAGCAACATATTTTGGTTTGATTGGTTTTGAGCTTAAGTCTGTGGTTCTACTTGGTGGTGTTGCAAAGGAGGTAAAGATGAAAGGTTCTAATGGATTTGAGCAGCTGGTTGAACCTCTTCGACACCATCAAGGTGTAATCACTTTTGGATTTTCGGGAAAGATGATACAGAAGATACTCGGTGCTAATGGTCTGACTATTCCTTGTTTGAATGCTGAAACTCTAAAGGATGCTGTGAGCTTGGCAAGGAGTATAGCACAACATGGTGATGCCATTGTACTGAGTCCTGGTTGTGCTAGCTTTGACGAGTTCAGAAATTTCGAGCACAGAGGAAGGATCTTTCAAGAGTTTGCCATCTCTTCAGAGTGACTGACCATCTCTTCCACATTCTGTTGGTCACCCGAGATGGTAAATTGTAACTCTAATCCTTGTTGAGTATTTGAAATATGAAGTTAATGATTTATTGAAATTTGAGTAATGCAGTATTGTACATAGGCTTTTGATCATTCTTTCCTCTTTAGATTTAGGACAGTTGAATGTTAGTATGCTAAGATAAAGTTAGAACTTAGATGTAGGCAAACTAAGAGTTCTCTACAACAACAAACCCAATGTAATTCCACAAGTGGAGTTTAGAAAAGGTAAAATGTACGCAACCTTATCTCTACTTTTATGGAGTAGAGAGATTGTCTACGATTGACCCTTGACAAGTATCTAACTTCTGGCAAACATTTAACTAGTCACTGTATCAAGAATAGTAAGGCAAGCAAGAGATCCCAACATTAGAACATTGAAGGCACTACAAAAAATAATTGTTAAGTAGAAATCCACATCTAAGTGATGGCAGCAAGAATTGATCATTGAATGCTGCATTTGAGGACAAGAGAATAGAAAGTTTTTTTTCCACTAGACATTTACAGCACTTCTCTCACCCAAAAATTCAAAAATTTGAACTCAATGGACAATGGAACAGGCCAAGTTGAAGGTATATACTACTAGACCAACATCATCAACAAATTAAGAAATGTCAACCGATCATGTAGCTTCAAGAGCTTACAGAAGAATTCCCAAGTATGTTTGGAGGTTCAATGCTTCCTGACGTTAGCCTGGCTTGATGAAGACGGGACCATCAATCTTCTGACTCTATCATCTTGTTGATCAGAGCCAAAAAGAATGCTACTCCACCTTGTTGACCTTTGCACAATACGGGTGGGCACACGATCGCTATCCTCCCCACCAGATGCCTCGTATCCATCACTAGTCGATCTAGACAACGGAGTGTCCTGAAGAGTCATTCCAGATGATAGATGACCTACAAGACGTGCAGCGTCTTCAACTCCTGAGGATGACACCCGGAGTGGGTGAATGTCAGGAGAGTCCAAACTACTCTCAGGTGAAGAAGCAACAACACCTGAGGTGGACAGTCCTCGGGTTGTTCGGAAATCACTCCGTGCTTCAAGCTGAAGGGGAGCTAAACTGCTTGATGACTCAGTTATCATGGGCCTTCTACTGTTTTGAGCTATATCATTGGGAATTTTACTCATGGTTTCAAAGGGTAACTCTGCAGGGAGTCGAACTCGTTTACTAGCTCTCCTTCTATTGTTATCAAGCCTAGGCACCATGCGACGCCCGCTACTTCCTAAACTGCTATTCGTTTCGAGAATGTAAGGTTCTTTGTTTCTCACCACTGGCTGGAGAATTTTCGATTTCTTCCTAGCTTCAGCAGCAGCTTTTGAAACATCCTCTGCATTTAATCGAGCTAACGTCCATGGGCTAATCTTCACAGCAGCTGGATTCTTTTTCTTGATAGGTTCCTCCGCCGTTGACCTTTTACCAAGTGAACTGACCGATACAGTGTCAGGAGGAACTACATCATACTGCAGGGTACCACCAAAAAGTTAAACGAAAGTTAGTACATTAACCTTTTCCTATTCACCTATACAAAAGCATTAAAGCACACACTGTCCAGCTCAAGAAGTACATTTATACTACTTCAGAGGAAAATTGCTCAAGTCCCTTTGGCTTATATATGAGGAAAGAAAAAATAAAGAAGAAGCTGAATTGGAAATATTACAACTAACAGCATGTGTCAAACATTATAAAAAAAGGTCATAAAAAACAGCAAAGAATGATTGTTTTTCTTCCTTTCCGAATTATCATTTACTTAACAGTGATAAGATCTTGCAACTCCAGCTCAAGACTTTAATTCAATAAACCAAACATATATGTCATAGATGAAAAAAACAACCAACGATGAGCAAAGTCCCATGCAAAGGTTCATTCTTTTGCCCTCATTGAACTTGAGCTGTTATTCAGGAGAATGTTTCTTTATTCAACCCCCCATACATTTGACACAATTCCTCTTAATCTCTCAATGCTATGTCATTTTCAATCTCTAACAATAATCAGACCATATGAGTCCTACCTTATACTAATCACAACCACAGAATCCCTTAATGGTTGTAACAGCCACACTAAAGAATCAACTTAAGAGGGAAATGCTCAAGATTTGCTATCTGTCAAAGTGGATTGCTATCCTCACAAGGATAACTTGGCAAACCTCCACGGCAACAGCACAAGGTTTTATTTTCTAAAATATCTTTTGACAACAGAAGAGCCAAAATACTGAACATACTTTCTTGCAGGAGTCCACTTCAAAGAGCCTCTATCCACAAGCTGGCAAAACATTTTCCACATTACCGGGCTAAATGGAATTTCTTTTCTTTTGATAAGTTATGGAATTTAAGCTAAGAACTGTGAAAATAGAAACTAAATTCAAATATGAGAAGCCAACTGAAAGACTTTTACAAAAATAAGCACCACAAACTCACTAAAGGGCTGCTAATACCATAACCAACTGAAAAATAATTATAAATTAGCACTGCAAACTCAATGAAGGTCTGCTAATACCATAACCAACTGTTTAGTACTACTAAATTACTCGAACTTGTCATACTTGATTTTTTGTTGAACCATACCTGATCCTCAACAAAAAGGCGAGGTGGTGTGCACCATGCTGCTCGATGGAAAGTATTGAAGGAGCTTGCACTGCTTAATCCAGTTAGGGAGCTAACAGTAGACATTTGAGGACTTTGCTGACCGGCAACTCCTTGTTGCTCTTGATCTCTGAGGGCAATGATGTAGTCATAGGTGCTAATTCCCTGTCATCCAAGCAAACACAGTCAACTAATTTTTAAGAAAAAGAGCCACAAGATAGGATCACCAGATGAGTGATGACAAAAGAGTAAAGACTAACCTTCTTTATGAGAAGTATGTGAAAGAAGAAAAGTTGAGCTAGTGGCAGGGTTGCTATCATGGCCAAGATGGTACAGACAGCCTGTTACACGTAGAACTAACTTCAGACACATTTCAGATATAAAATTATACAAAAACCAACCCGTATAGTTTAGTAACATTGTAGACATACTTAAACAAATAATAGTGTGTTCTCTCAAACCGCTTAAACTTTTAGATGAAATGGTCACACACTTTATCATGGTATCGGAGTAAGTACAGGTTCTAGGTTTGATCTCACCAGCCACTATTAAAAAGAATTTCCATGTATTTGGATCAAGGAAAAAAATCAAGCCCGCACGTAAAGGGGTGTGTTGAAGACATAATTAAGCAAATAAAAATATGTTGTCTCCAACAACTTGAGTTTTTAGATAAAATGGTCACATACTTCAACACTTCATTTTCTAACACAACTTAGTATTGGTATGAACAGTTGTGTTGCTTCTTTTTCTGCTTACTACTCCCTTACCCAAAATAAAAGTATAATAATGGCATGAAGGGAATATGGGTCCTGACATAAGGGGAAAATGCAAGGATACTCACCACTACAATAACAAAAGGAACAATGGAGAAACTGCTTCCTAATTTGGAGGTGATTTCCGCAGAAAATTTCTTCTTCTCGATAAAGCAGCAGATTAGTACAAGAATTCCAGTTGACCACTGAAGTATAAGCTGCAATCTCAAGTCCAAAGTGCACAAACCAAGTAGACCTGTCAATAGTCAATTAAATGGAAAATGCACAAATATGAAATGTTTAAAGTATCAGAGGTGACTCTGATTGTGGGTAAGTTTTCTTCCGGAAACAAGAAGGGAATAGAAAAGGATGTTCTTTGTATGACAGTTCTTAAGTGGCGCAGGATGGGCATAAGCAATAACCAAAAGGAAGTAAAGTTAAGATATGACTGATTTAAAATTAAAGATGTCATTTCAAATTTCAGGTAGTGGATAAACCTTTCAGATGAAATATGCCAATAGCATGTTGGACTAGTGACCTAACATAGAATTCTGTAGAAATGTGTAAGCACAATAAAAGCTAGCAAAGAGAGCTTGATCATACCAGCAGGAGGGCTGAAACCATGAGCGTAAAGAACTTGCGATAGTTCCTTTTCCCTATACAGTTGTTTATCCACTACAGAAACCAAAAAAAAAAAAAAATAAGATTAAGAAGTTTTTACATAAATGTTGACACAGTCGAGCATCTATGCTGTATATACTGCATTTCAGACTACTCAAGGTTGTCAAATACCCTGCAATGATGGTCAAACTGATCGACGCACTTGTCACATACTCTGCAATGCTTGCTGAATTTAAATACCTGCAAGTGTCATCCAGCTTTGAGCACATCATATGAACAGGCATTACAGCAATCAAACTAAAATAAGAACAGGTATATCAAGCTAAGAACATCAGTTTTAAACAAAATCAAGAATTACTATACCAAGTGAAAACCAAAAAATAATATTGTCTTCCTTTCAATTTGTTTGACTTACTTTCCTTTTTAGTCTGTTCCAAAACAAAGAAGTCTTGTTTTTGGCAATTCTTTATTTCTAATTTTTGACATGACATGTTTAAAACCACAAAATTAAAGAGCATTTTGGTACATTCTACATATCTTTAGCTTAAGACCACAAGATCCAAAAGTCTTATTTACTTTCATCAACTCCATGCCAAGTCAAAACCAAACAAACAAATTGAAACTGAGGGAGTATATGTTTGTTTTCCAACAAGATTTTTTGCGGACAAATTCTAAATTCAGTACATAAAAATGCCTCTAAGTGGAAGCACTAGAAATGATGGGATGTCAAGTTACAAACCTCTACTTCACACAAACTGCAGTAGAACATGCCATCTTCACTCAACTGTTGCTGAGATGACTCCTCATGTCTGCCTGTGCAGTTGCTGATAAGAGCACAAGGTAGTAGAGCCAACAATCCGGAAGAGCAAGATCTTTGACGAGTACCTGTAATTTTCTGTTCAGTTTCATTGTGATCTGCAGCTGGTTCAGCTCCTTTAGTGCTTTTTGCAGATGCATTTTCCCCAATTGATGCAGCATTAGCATCTTGTATAGACGAATTCGTCTCACACCCTAATTTAGATTCTTTAAGTTGAACTTGATTTTTGTGGTCTAGCTTCTTAAGATACTTCTTGGATTTAAAAACTCCTGGATCAGCAGGATCAGCAGCAGCACACCAGATATACAAGCCAAATGCACTAATTATCTGGAGAAAACAAAGGATTATATACCAGATGCCTTCAAAAGAAAACTTACATGTTACAACAGCAAAAGTTTTAAACCCATTCACATATCAGGTTGTTGAGATGTATCCAAGTGATGACAAAATAGACATCACCAATCTCATCTTGGGTAAGTCATTCTATAAATTAAGAAGTAGTTACAAAATCCAGTACCGTGTTGAAATCTTCTTTATTCAAAACAACATTGTGCTACATGATGACGCGAGAGACAAACTAATTCTCTATGAAGTCCATTTTTCAGCTGGAATTGATACTGAACACTCAAAATCTTCCAATTACTTTGGGCAGCTAAAGTGTGGCTAAAAACACCTAGGTTGATTACTTCTAGATTAAAAAGAAAAGATGTGATTTTTCTGATAGGAATACAACCTGCTCCACCAAATCAAGTTTATTATCCAAATGTTCTCAAAGGTGCACATAGATTGTTGGGAGTCCATTCAATAGAACCATTCGTCTTCAGCGTAATAAGTAGATATACATGTGAAAAAACAAAAGGTAGTATAATCAAATTTTGAACCTACATTTCCAAAGAACTAAGCTAACATTTGGTCATAGATTTTGAAGTTGCAACTTGAAAATTTGAGTTTTGAAGTTGTAATTTTTGGAACTTGAAGTTATGTTAGGACATACACTATACTTGGAAAAAAACTGAAGTTTTGGGAACTTCAAAATATTTCAAGGTCAGATTTTCAATATCTGATAAAATTCCATGGCCAAACAAATACTTGAAAAAGATAAATTTTCAAAATCTGATCCAAAATCTATAGTTAAACGCTAGTTAAGAAACTTGAACCTATTAAGTTGTTGAGTTAAGTTCAAACACTGGATTGCCTCCACTTGCTAACATTGTATCAAACAGACTGAAAATCTCCATAATTATGAGTATTAAGTCCTACAGATAGAACAACCTAAAGAAAGGAAACAAACCAACATTCAAAACAAAAGAACATGAGAAATTTAACAGAAGTGACAGGAGAAGAAAAAAGCAGAACAAAATCCAAAAAGTACAATGAAACACAAAGAGGGAAGATCTGAAACACTGATGACAGCTAAAAGATAGATCTGAGTTCTTCACTGCCTTGGCAAAATGCAGATATGAAAGATAAAAGAGAAGGCAAAAGAACTCAAGATGGCTTACAAGAGGAGTATAAAGCCCCATCACAATATACTGAAGCAATTTCTTTCCCACGAAAGGTGCGAAGAAGACATAGAAAGCAAATCCCAATGCCAGAAACACAGCAACAGCCACCACCTGCAAAGATAAATACCTAAATCAAACACAAGTTTGCAGAATTCCCAAATTAGATAAACCAGAGCTAAAAATGTACACATGAATAGAGCCCTCCCCACCCTCTACTCCCCCACCCAAATCCCACACCCCACACACATACAAAAGAGAAAAAGTTGGAACCTGAAGAGGATGATAGGGAAGTTGCCATCCATGCTTCCTCATTGAATGTAGCAGCCTATGAAAATGCAAGAGGGGAGAAAAAAGATCTGATTTTTCACTCTATTCCTATCTTGAATCTCTGTTTACTTTCAGCTCCCCACATTTTCTTGAGAGAAAAACAAAAAAGATCAGTTTTTTACTGAATTCAACAACAAAAAACCAAGAAATCTTGCAACCCCATTCACCAAATAACTCTCATAAGATATGAAATTGAGGGGAAAACAACAAAGAAAGAAAAGTAGAGCTCAAAGAGAAAGAAAATGCATAATGTTGACTGACAGTAGAGTGTGGGGAATGAAAGGGGATATGTCCTGATGAGTTAGCTAAGCTTTTGTCTAGTTCACTCAATCAAAATCCATCCCCATAACCACAATGAGGTTGATGAAGAGAGAGAAAGACAAGAGCTTTGAACCTTGTAACAAAATGGGTACTCATTTTTTTGGGGGTTTCTTTATTTTGAAGTTAATTTTGTCTTCTTGGGAAGAGGCTGTGTACAGTGATTGATCTATAGGTGGAGAGAGAGGGGCATATGCTTTTCAAGCTTATTATTACCTTGCCAACCAACACAACCTGCTTTCACTTTTTCCCTTGTTTCTTGCATTGCCTTTTGGCCATGGCCAAAATCATGTGTCACACACAGCCAACAACATCCTGATCCACTTGTATTTTTTTCTCTTTTTTTCTTCTCCGTTCTATTTTAATTATCGCTTTAGATCAAATTAAATTTTCACTCTAGGAATACAAGATTATAGTTGACAATTATTTTAATTATATTCTTAACATTAAAGAAGTGGCCCTTTTTTTAAATATTCTCTCGTCTCAATTTATGTAGTACAATTGAAATTTTGAGAGTCAATTAAATGGTAGTATTTCTTTCTTTGCCTTTTAAGTTTTAACTTTTATATATAGATCAAGTAATATGAAATATATAGAGTAATAAATATCAAAAAATTACAACTACTAAAATGAGACGGAGAATAATTGCCAAACAGCCCCTCCTTATTTATGGTTCTCTTTTTTTGTTATTTATGAGATGTCTGATATTTATATTAGAATTCGATTAAATTTAAATTTATTTACATTAAAAAGTAAAATATTTCTTAACAAAAAACGATTTTGTACCGAAGAGATTTCGAACTCGAAACATCTCTCCTCATTTATGACTCTTTAACACTTTCTTCTACCTCTTTTGTCATTTTTTCTTCTCTCTCTCTCTTTTGAGTCTTGTCTATTTCTCTGCTACTTTTATCTTCTTCTTCTTCTTCTTTTTGCAATTACACATTTCTTACCCAAAATGGTCCCTACAACTTATTCAGTTCTAGTATTTATTTATTCATTTACTGGAAAGTACTTGTCAATATATTTCCCCTTATTGTAAATTATTCAACACAAATTCAAATTCAAAATAAATCAGTTTCATTTTTTTTTCAAATACAAATATACTCTACCTTTATCTCATTTACTACCTTTATAATCGATTTTTAGAAATGGCATCTTCTTATATTTATAGTTAAAGTTCTTAATTTTAATATTCTTATTTTTCTCTTAGTATATTCTCTTATAGTGTTGACATGATATTTTTAAAATGATAAAGATTCAAGGAATATTTTATGGAGTATTATATATATAATTTGAAATTAGAAAGTTCAAAAAAATTGTTTATATTTTAAAATTTTATCTCCAGTCAAACAAAAAATAATAATTTGGAAAATGAAAAAAAAGTTAAAGCAACAGTTATTTTAAGACAATTTTTGAATTAAAGCGATAGTTAAAATAAAACGGAATACCCAACAAATATTAATACATTAGGTGCTTTTTATTTTTACTTATCATTTGATGTGCGATTTATATACTGAGACTCAATTAAATTTGGATTTGTGTATTGTAAGAATCATTTTTAAGGACGATACTCCTAACATGATTTTTTCTACTCTTAATAGTTCAAACTTCATATCATTTACTAAAAGTGAACGAATCTTAATCATCTCATCACAATCAGTAATACATTAAATATATAATTTTTGCTCTTTTGAGTATGTATATGTTGCTTTTTAAGCTCCTAAATTCTTGCACAACCTGAAAAGGCATGATTTTATTGCATGCTAGTATTTGGAAGCACTTGGAATATTACTGATGAAAGAATAAAATGTTGGACCTAATTTAAATAATATACTTATAATTAAAAGGAGTAGTTAATTAAGCCTAAAAGACTATAACATAATTAACTAACTAGAATCTAGTTAGTGGCTTAGCCATGTGTTAGTTATATAATTGCTATGAGTTTTAAGAAAAATAAAATCATATCAAATTGGCCTATGTAACTAATATGGTCTACCTAAAGAAATTGACAAACCTATTGAATATTTTCATTAAATGAAAAGTTTACACTTTAATTTATTGCATTTTAATGTGGTGATTCTATCTTAATAGTAATTCACCGTCTCAAAATAAGTATCATTTTACAAGTTATTTTCACATTAATATCATTTTACTAGTCATTTATTAAGTTATTTCTATTTATTAGATATTTTCAAGGATATATAAAAGAAAATATGTAATGAAAATAATGTAACATACGAAGGTAAATAAACAATAGAATACTTCAAAAGATACTCTATTATTTGCTCACCATTCCCGTTTGTTTGGCATTATTTGTTTGTCTACTATCAAATTAATTTGTTCATTTTTTTGATGTAAAACAAGTAAATTTAGAATAAGTTAAACTTAACTTAGTTTGAATGTTGAGTCTAGTCATCAAGACTCAAAATGGACAAGAAAAAATAAATGAACAAAAATAATTGATCAAATTTAAAATTTTAAAATATAATTAATAAAATTAATTTAATAAGGTCTTACGTGATACAAATTCAAATATCAAATATTAAATAAGAAAAAACATACAAATACAAAATCCATAAAAGTGAAGTAGGAGAGTTGACAAAAACTATAAGAAATAAAAAAGGGTTCAGAGATAGTTTTTCTATACAACCTGTTCTTTTTGGCAGCTTATTGTCAGTTTCATTGTGCTTGATGAGTTCTTTTAAAATTAATCAACTCATTACCCCAAAGTCAAGACCTTAAGTTTTTGTGTTCTTTTTTACTTAAAAAATATAACATTTAATATATGAAGATTCTATAAAAAAATATTTTTTTTATTTTTATAAGATAAAATATAGTTGCGTATACATTGTCCTCCTCAGACTCGGACCATCCGTAGAATTACACTAAATTTATTGTTATTGTTGTTGTTGTTGTTATTATTGTTATTGTAGTAGTTAGTTTAAGCGGAACATGCAAAGGCGGAGCGAGGATTAGGGATTTGGGGATTCTAAATTTTAGGATGGAAGATTGATAGTGAGGTTTGAATCCACAACTAGTATGAAAGACATTTCACCGCCCCTTTCTTATCACTGAATTGTCAATCAATTTTGTTAAGGGTTCACAAATCTACATATATATTTATTTAATTTTTTAATGCAAATACAAGATATACAAAAAAGCTAATGGATTCGTCCAAACCTACTAACCCTACCTAGCTCCGCCTCTAAACACAAGATATACAAAAAAGCTAATAGGTTCGTCCAAACCTACTAGCCCTACCTAGCTCCGCCTCTAAACATGCTGCTTATTAGTTGTAACAATTATAACACCACATTTGCAATTTACTCTATTAATATTGTCTTTATCTTTGTTTTTCTCTCTTCCAATTTTATTTAATTTTATATTGGACAGCAAGTAAAATTATGTCTGTGATATGACCAAATCCTAATAGGGTACCAAACTTTCTCTTGCACTGTCAATATCAAAAGAAATGATATGTTGTTTTGACCTAATAATCTTAATTTAGTTATGTTAGCTAAGTAATGTCAAATACAACAGTAAACATAGATTAATCATTCTTTTTTTCACCAGTTTAATCAGTATTCATATGATTCATTTCCTAAACTAATCGTAATCGGCATTTGATGTTTGAATTTGATTGAATGGAGATATCACAACGCGCTTTTTCACGTGCGGACCTGATTCTTTCTTTATAGGTTAAGCACGTAGAAATTCATTTTTATTGAATGACAGTATTCGACAACACGTTACATTAAACTTTCAACCATACTCATACCCTAAAACTAGCTTGAAGAAAGATAATCCACGCCTTATAAGGAGCTTAGGATTTCATTGATTCTTTGATTTGGGACATTTCATTCATCGCCCCCTCATGTCTGAATCTAGATATTCTTTATCTCCGATTTCACGGTCCGGTTTGAAGCATGCATATTCATGGACCAAGGGTATCCCCCACCCACCCACAATTTTCCAATTACTTGAGGGCCTACATCGAACCCGACTCTAATATCATATTAAAAAGTGTAATTATTTCGTTTAAAATCTTGTACTTTCAATTTTGTGCATCTGTGCATAAGTGATGATATTTATAATAAAACAAAACTTAAACTTCCCCTACCAAATTTTGAGTTCAAACATAATCTAAAAAAATACGGAATTAAAATAAGCAAAAATCATTCTAATTTAAAGAGATATTTGTCTGCAATAATATAATATTTGAAATATGAAATTGACCAAATAACTTATAGCTAACCCCAAAAATAAAATGGAAGTACATTAAACCAAGTTATTTAAAGTCACACGAATCTACTAAATGCAGTGAAACAAAAGAAGTGTATTTTATACTTTAAAAAGTATAATAATGAATTGCTACAATAAGGTACGTAATTAATGTAAATGGAAATATAATAAATCAAAAAAGAGAATACAATATTGATTGAAGCACCTCCCAAAATCTTTGACGACAAGCAAAGCAAAGACAATTTTGACTCTACTTTTTTCCATAAATTTAACTTTTATCCATTCACTACTTATATTATATAGTACTAATTAATACCAACAAGGATCGTACTAGCAAATCTAAGGATTCCTTTTAGAAAAAATTAAATAAATTTCACCTTTTAGTTTACTTATTACCATTATTCTTTATAAGTTTTACAAATCTCCAAAATCCCTCATTTTCGTGCATCAGATTAGTGTATCTCACACATCAAATTAGTGTATCATGCATAAAATATACATCAGATTAGTGTATCATGTATAAAATGTAATGTATCTTACTTCACGATTAATGTATCTCGCACATCAGATTAATGTATCAGCGCTTATATTATTGTATCTCGCGCATCAGATTAATGTATCAACACTTATATTATTGTATCCGTTTGAGGGATTTCTATAATTATAAACTTTTAATGGGATAAATTGTAATTTTGCCTTAAAAATATGTAATTTTTGTAATTTGCCCTTTCTTTTAACTTTAGTCGAAGATATCAAATTGAAATATGAACATAAATAGAATTATGTGTGCCTTGGTTTATTAAAAAAAATAGCGAAATTTCGTTTAACCACAAAATATATCAGGATTTTGGTTTCAAAACATAATGAAGTATACTACTATATATGTGCACATAAGAATAGTGAAATACATTATATTCATGCACATAATAAATAAATATATCCGTATGTATATTATAACTTTATTTTAGCCAAAATACACTATATATCTTCGTATGCTTAATAAGTACTACATCTGCAAATATAAACTGTAATATTTATGCCTATTATTTTACCACTGCTATATATTCCTTCCTTGTACCTTCAGTTAACAAGAAATAATTGTCAAAAAAGCAAGAAAGTTGAGAATAAATAATTATATTTATTTTTTAGGAATATGACCCGTGACTACTTTATAGTAATTTATTTTTTGTTTAATTTCTTTTATACAGTGGTTCCTTTTCGTCACGTGACTGATAGAAAACCCGTGACTGTAAATATAAAATATACTCCGTATATATTAATTTCACTCGTAACCGAAATCTTTAACAAAGAATGGAAAAAATATTTATCGTTCCACCGTAACTTTGGTCGTTGCTCGGTAACTGCGACGTTGCTATAGAATATTTTTCTTCGTTAAAATATAGTAAGATATGAAATAATGCACAAATCTTATCAGCTCAACTTGCAATACATGTACATAAGTACACAATAAATCCAATTCACCCCACAAATATTGTGTTGTGTTATTTTCATTAGACCCTAAAAGGTTTGAGAAAGTGCACTTAGCCACTTGAGGTTTGAGAAAGTCATAGACAAACCCCAAAACTACATTCTTTTGTTTTCAATTGGGACACAATTTATTTGTTGGACTGTTAACTTCATATTCTAGAATCCAAGGTATCTCTCAAAAGGAAAAATATAAAATTAATGAATTTGCAAAAAGAATCTTATGTAAAATGAAAAAAATAAAAAACTCAAGATGATATCAAAAGACTATCTGATCACACATTCCATATTAATTCTCTTGACATAATTTTTGCTTTTTGATATATACCAAACGCACTTTTTATGTATAATATGTGTATAGTTGTATATAACAAAAATGTATATCTATATATCTATAGCAGACACTTTTTCACATTGAAGGATTGTGACTTTTTCAAAGGATGATTTTTTTTTTTCAAAGAACCGTAACTTTTCTGAAAAGTTGTGACTTTCTGATAAGGCACAACAAACACTTATACATACTACCCTTTGTTGCCTATAAATTGAGGAGTTTCTTCTCATTTAAAAACTACAGATTTTATAAGTTTCTACTCTTCTCGTCTAAAAAAACTTAAGTGTGATTTGTAACCATTGAGTGGTTCAAAGTTCAGTGGAATGTGAAGTACACTTAAGTTTGTTCATGATTAAATTTGTCATGCATCAATTTTTTCTGTAAGGGGCCTTTGCAAGAAACGTTTACAAGTTATTTTCCAATTATTCTTTGTATCGTGAATAAATCATTTTGACGTGTATTGATTGATCTTAAATACATTATATATACATGATTTGATATATCAAAAAACTAGTTACTGTAAAGTATAACATCCCCGTTACTTGTAATATATATCTCATATTATTAGACTGAATGAATGTGGAAAAAAAAAAAAGTACCAAGGGGGGCACTCGAAAACATTAACATCATCAATATTACAACTTCAGGGGTGGAAATCGAACTTTTGACAAACAAAAAGTAAATCAAGAACAGAAACAAGTGCAATAGCAAAGAACACAGATTAACAAAAAGTGGGGCAAAAACATCATATTCAATGTAATGAGAGGAGGGGTATTCTTGAAACCTTAAATGATGAAACTAAAGAGAAAGAGTGGGCTTTTTTTCATAATGAATTTTACCAACAACTTTAGACAAGCATGTGACACATTTAATTATACCTTATCTCCCTCTCTCAAGTGCTGTATTTTCACCTTAAATGCTTTGCCTTATGTCATTGCATTTGTTATGATCAAACAACACCTGGTCCATGAATTCAACATTTAGAGTAAAGTGGATTTTGAAGAAATATGAAATTGTTATAAATGAAACGAGTTCAGTTAAATTTACTTGAGATAGATGATATAAATTCTCTTGAAAGAGAGGAGAGATTGTAGTTAGTACATGTCGTAGAGTATTGATTAGGTCCCACAACTAAATTTGGAATTCTGACCGAATTATCAGCAATAACCTAAAGAAAAGAAAAGTGAGGATGATGTCAAGTCATCATGCATTTTTTTGCCATGGTTGACATATGTTATAATGACAAGACAAAGGATTGTGTTCATTTGACGGTGAGCTAACCCCAATAATTTATTCTCTCTTCGAATTGTAGGCTACAACTTGACTGCGGAAATCGCTCCTAGATCACTTCTGGCAATAACCTCCCAGAAAAACATATATAAATAGTCAATATAATTGCCCCAAATTAAAATATAATTTATTTTTTTTGTTTTCCATTCAAATACTATTTGAGCTAGTTTAGAATAATGTAAGTTATAATTATTTCTCAACATTGAATTTCACATCATTTGGGGATGAATATTTGGATACGGGATACCTCATATGATCTTAAACAATCCTCACATCATAATTGGACTCAATGTCCATTTCTTAATATGGAGCATAGTCATACTCATCTCAATTTTAATGTGATAGTAACCCCATACTGACAATGCTCTAGATGTCTCGTCCTAGACATGTGTAATATTGAGTTCCACATCATTTATGGAATCGGCATTTCAACTCATATAATCTTGAACAATAATCTCATGAGCTACCTCTTATAGTCGAGTTAAACCAAATTTCTATTTGTTAACATGATATTAGAGTCAAATCCATCCTAATTCTTATTTAATCCGATGTTCGTAATGTCATGTTGTTCTTTGGCAGATCCAAAAAGAGGAAATTGTTCGTTTTTTTTGTGGACTTCAACATTCTTCTCAGCCCAATGGGTTTCCTCTTTTCTTTGAGGTTAATTTAAGCCTTACCAGTTGGGCTGAAACAAAAAAAATTAAAGTCCATTTTGGACATTTAGGGTTCGATTTACAGGATTTAGACGATTGTCTCAGTTTTTTCGTGTGTTAGTACATGAATATTTTGGTGATATGACTTTAGATCATTTTCTTTTGCAAAACCTTTACGGAACCCTCCGTAGGGAGTTGAGTGAGCAGTACGTATAGTTTCACTATTTCTTAAGACATATTTTAACTTTTGCGGTCAATTTACAGAGAAGCTATACATGCATAACTTCATCACATATATATGCTTTTTTTTTTCTTTCCTTAAAAGACTAATTGATTTAATACTAAATAGTGTTATATTGGAATATAGTCAAATTGATGTAATAGTGTTATATTGGAATATAGTCAATCTAATATTTGTCTAAAATAATACCATTATATATACTTTTGATGAAACTAACAAAATTGAACAAACTAAAAAAATAAACAAGATCTGGTTGAATTGATCTGATTTAGTTCCAACATTTGCGAAACCAACTTAATTGATTTGGCTTCTTTTTAAGAGAATATTGACTCTCTTTTCCGAACAAGTTATTCTGAATAAATAAAATTAATATAAATATCGAATACAAACAAATTTTTTAATGGACAAATTTGTATATACATTCCAAACTGCTCCTATGTGACTTGTGAGGTTCACAAGGCTACCTACACTTCTATCTTTAGTGCTTTCAATAAATTCAACAACCAAACAATTATTTTTTCTTTTAAATTGGATTAAGATAACCTTCTAAATTCAATTTCCCTTGAATAAGAATTCAAAATAGGGATTAGGAGGGAGAATATTTCAGGTATAGTAGGGTAGTCATCTAGCTGTGCACCAACTTTTCTTTTTAAAGAAAAAAATATTTTCTATAGTGGATTGAGAATGTCTTATATTTAAATTTTAACGATTTAAAAACATTAGATGATTTCTTTTTTATTTATTCAAATCTTAGTGAATATAGTTATTCGATATTTGTATTGATGAAAGATACTTTTTTTGTTCATATTTACTTGTCCACTAGAGTATTTCGAAAATAATTTCACTTTTACTTGTCATTTTTGACAAATAAGGGAAAACAATTTTTTTCATGAATTATCATTAACATTAATTACTTATTTTCCAAAACTTAATACTAAACATTAATTAATAGAGATAATGTGGTAAAATAACCAGGTTATTTTTATTTTTTAATGAAAGTGTCAAATTCAAATATAAGAAGTAAAAATGAATGAAGAGAGTAGTAATTATTCAAGATATGCTATAAACAATTGGCTTTGAAGTGACACTTCAACTAATTATTCAAGCCTCTTAATTAGCATTAACTCCGAAGAAAAACCATAGTATGATGGGGTTTGGTCTAAGAGTTTGGTAGTGATTGACTAAAATCATTTTCACTTTTTTTAATATCTAAGTTCTTTTTATTTTTAATTTGTAAAAAAATACTTGTGATTTGAGGGAAGGATTCTTGTGCCATACATGAGAAAAAATTTATTAAATTAAGAGAACCATAAAGACCAAAAAATATAATATATGATTTCAAAATGGCTCTTTATTTTAATTATTGTGATTAAAATAGGGGGAAAAACAAAGGTAATCACTTGTCTAATGCAAGTTTGGGCCCTAAATCTTGTCTCTTCAATAGCATAATGCCTTCACCAAATTGTGCATTATTTTTTGTTGTCTAATTCCAAATATTATTATTATTATTATGATAAAGCATATCTATTATTCATACGTTCTGCTTAAGCGAATTCCTCTTTCTTTTTCATTCTTTAATAAAAAAAAAATGACTTACCTATGCATATTATATATCAATCATTACAATCAATATTATTTAATGTTGTTGTTTAATGACTTGTTTGAATGCGTGGGATGAATTTGATGAAATTTGAATACCCTTCACCTAATTCTTCAAAATACTCAAGGAGGTGGAAGGCAATTTCTTGAAATAAAACAAATAATTTCTTCCTAATTTGGTAAGAAAAAAAACAATTTGACTAAAGTTGGGACCCTTTTGTCACATAGCAACTAAGACAGGGGCTCTACCACTAAAATCATAAAAGATATTATTGTTTTGTCACAATGCCTATAGTCCTCCTAATCATTAGTTTCAAAAGTTGGTGTTTTTGCCTAAATTCCACCTACTTAAACAAAGTTTATTGCATTTTAATCAAAAAAAGTTAGAACCAATTCCAAATTCTTGCAATTTTCTCAATGGTATCTTTACCAAATAAAGAATAATTTTATTGGTTTGTGGGGTTTGCACTTTGCACCATGCATGTCGTGCCACATTATGTGACACGTAAAAATAAGTTAGATAAAAAAAAAGATAGGAATACTTTTTTCTAAAAAAAAGAAGTTATTTAATGAAATCTTTGCAAAAAGAATCAAGTAATAGTGGCTCAGTGAAGTTTTGCATCCATGTTATTCTTGATATGTTAAATATAATTTGTATGATTATAAGTCATCTAATAAGCGATAAAATGAGAAGTATACATTTATATTACTTAAAAATATTAAAATATGTTTGTCATCAAAAGTATTTTTTTAAAAGCATTTTTTTTGAAGAAAACATTTTTCAAAATAGACTAATTTTAGAAGCTTGACAAACATACTATTAATTAACTTTTAAATATATATACATATATAAACACTTGAATATTATCATGGTAAGCACAATTTTTATTCCAACATTAATACATATTAATTGTCTTACAAGTTACAACTCACAATGTTGCATTAGTTCATTCAACCTCTATTAAAAATATAAAAACCTATTAAGAAACATGAATTGAGGAAGGAAGCTAAGGTTGATTCTTTGATTCCAAAATAAATAAATAATAAAATATGATTTTAGACCAAATCTTGATTAAAAATGATAAGAAATGATTAAACATTGTGATTAAAAATACAAGATAGTTTGGATAGTCAGTTATTAGTTGACTTTTTATTAATTGACTTTGACAAAAGTTTGTGTTGTGTTTTTTTTACTACCTTATAGTCTTGGTTTGTGCTTAATTAGTTCAAATGAATTTGTATTGGAATCTTGATTTTAGAAATTTTTATTTTTCCCCAAAAGAGTTGGTTGAATATTTTGACAACTTAAAAAGAACAATGCTTAATTTTCATAAAAGGATGCATGTTATGTGTTTGTTTACATTTATCAAAAAGTCACAATCATCAATGAAACCAAATATTTAGGTTAGTCAAATACTCAATCTATGACTTTTATTTTCTGTATGATACTCCTTCTGTCTCGTAATATTTGTCATGTTTTATTTTTCAAGAGACAAATTAACTTTAGCTAACATTTAGATATTTTTCATCATATTAATACAAAAAAATTGTAACTTGTAATTTTTTTGCGTAATTTTTTAGTATTTTATTATAATTTAAAAATATTAAACTAATCTAATCCAATTTAGCTTCAAAGATAAGTCAAATCAACTCTTAAGAAGTGAAACCTGAACTAATATAAGACAGAGAGTAATTGAATTTGAGTTTCCCCCGTCGTACGTCCACCCCATCTCGTTTTTCTTTAATATCTCATACGCATGTGAATGGAAGTTAGAATTTTAACTTAACATTAACAAATTAAATCTTTATAAATCTACCACACATTATATTCATTATGCTTTTAGCTAGTATGATGAGATTTTTTTAGAATTTCTACTTGTATATTCATGTTATGTTTCATGTAAAAAGTAATGAATTCAGTTAAATTTCTTAGTTTGTTAGCTATATTTGCTATTATTATACTTTCAATGAGCTTATAGAAGTGTGAAAATGGTAAAGAAAATGGAAAAGAAATTTTGACTCATTTAAAATACTCTCTTTTCTGATTTGCCAAAAAATAAAAAGATTAAGAACTTTTCATGTTTGAGAATTATTAAATTATTTTATTTTATCTATAATAATGACATATGCTCTAATTTGAATAGCTTGGTACGTTTAAAATTACAAAATTTTGGTTATAATTTTAATAAAATATATTAAAAAATCGTATCCAAACAGATATTATGGTATAAAATACATAATGATTATGTGGTATAGCTTTGACATGCCATATAAACATATACAGATAATTACGAGAACATAAAAAATTCAATATCCATTTTTAAAGGAGACAATCAATAAATAATTAGAGTTTCAATAGTTGTAATCCAATTTTGTGTATTGTGTGGGACCCCTTTACCCTACTTTAGGGGTGGAGGTGGGGGTAGTAGCTAACTATATATGAATTGTACAAATTAGAACATAAACAAAACTTTAATTTGGAATTAGCAAGTGAACATTGGAAGAGTTATGTAAGTCCCTTCATTTGTCTCTTCATCATTTTCTTCTTAGAATCTTATAATTAATTTTATTTAATCACTTTGATTTTACATGTGTTGTTTTTGTGGACTTCTCCTTACAAGTAAATATAATTCATACTCTAATAATAGTCATGATGAGATTGATAGGATCTCAACTTAATCTGTAAGTCAAAAGTCTCGAGTTCAAGCTTTGAGTTTTATTTTTTTATTTTTTTTGTTAGGAAGCGTTTTCCTTTTAAATGTGTCTTACGCCACATAAATCCTGATGAGTAATGAGAAACCAATATATATATATATATATAATTCAAGACTTTCCATCTTTAGTTTCATTTTTTGTTGTTGTTGATTTGTTGTTTATCTTTTCAATTTTGCTTGATTACACCCTTTTTTGAGCTAAGAGTCTACTAGAAGCAACTCAAACATAAGAGGAAGGTCTTTTTTGCGTATATCTTACCCCTTCTCAAACCCCACAGAATTATACTGGATATGTTGTTTTCTTTATCTTTTCATTTGCTTATTGATATTGATTTATTTTTATGATTATGCAAATTTCCAGCTTGTTTATTTCTTCTTATATGAAGCAACTATTTTAATTCTAGTTGACCTATAGCTTTGCTTTCTTCCATGCATGCCAAAAGATATTTGCTTTATTTCCAAACTATGACCTTTCAAGAAAGTTCCATCTTCACTTATTTTTTTCTGAATTTAAAGATATCATTTTTATTTGTCCATGAATTTACAAATTATATTGTGTTAATCTCTTAAATGCTTTAGGTAAATCTCTTTTGTCATTGTTGTTATTTTATACTATAATTCTGGTGTCTGATTGAGACCCTTTAAGCCATTACAACAAACTATTTAACATTTTTTATTAAAGGACTTTTGCTTGACTTCTTGTATCTTATTCTTCAATTTTTACAACTATCTGTTACTTCGATTGCTTTGTTTATCGTTATTTTCCTTTTAGAAGGCCTGCGTGAAGTCCTACCCTCTCTAGAGCCTACTTGTGAGATTACACTGGATATGTTTTTGTTGTTGTTTGGCTGACTTCTTGTTTACTCTTTCAATCTTGAGATATTTCCTCATTTTATTGATTTGGGGTTATCAAAATCTCCTATTTTATTCATCCTGTTGAAATATAATAAAGTCTTTATCTGATCCTCCAAAGATAATGTCAAATTAGACACCAATATTTTGATTGCAGAAAAGGTTATCTTTTTTGCTTTCATAAGGTTCAATTTCAGATAGAGTTGTGCAAAACAATCAACATATTATTAGTGTATTTCATTTTCAATATGCACTACATGTTAATTTGTTATGAAGGTCACTCTCCTCCAAATATGGTCATTTAATCCTTTTGTTCTTTTTTGGCATGTGAGGTAAAGAATGATTGGTACTTTGCACCTTTTTCTGAAAATACAAGAGAAATCATGTTTGTTTTGGTCTTATCTAAAGTGTCTTTATTGGTGTACGTTTTTGAATGCTATAATCTTGCAGATATATGCAAAAGGAGGAAGGGGGGTGTTTTCTGGTGTTTGTGAACTTATTAGTCTTGAGATATGGGTGGATGTGTGTCGAGTCCGTCTAAGAAGATTAAGTTAAAAGCGAAGTACATTCCCAAGACTCGTAGGTTTCGAAGAAAGGCACCATCTTCTGTTTCTGTTGCACCGATAGAGCAACTTATTGGTGCAGGAGAGTATGCAAGAGACATTGATGTTTGCGAGTTTGTCACAGTAGACTACGAGAGCAGGGCGTCAAGTCCTGCATTTCATCATTCCCTAAACTATCATCAAGTTGATGTAACCGGTATGGATACTTGTAATTTAGTAGCCCTTTAATTTGGTTATAGGAGTTAGATGCCAAGGAAAGTTTAGTATTTTAAATGTTTTTAAAAGTGTATAATTTCCGAGGGATTTGCAGGATTAAGCCAAGAGGAAGCATGGTTTGATACTTGCAGTGTCCTTGACTCGGATTCAGACGAAGACTTCACTAGTGTTCTTGGAGGTAATCGAAAAATCCTAATCCAAATTCCAACAGTAATTAGCCAAAAGAAGCTAGCTCTGAATTCTCTTTGTAATTTTGCATCTAGAAATTTGCCCTTCACTCGTCGTTGCTGCTGGGAGTGCATTAGATCATCAAAGCCAAATTGAAAGCAACTCACGCTTTTATGATACTATCAACAACAATGATATACCATGTGTAAGTGACACTAGCATTGTGAAGCTCAAAATGAAAAGTTTTGCTTCATGTCTTTGGTAAGCCTTCCGAGTCAATGATTCGTTGATTCTCAATGCTTGATTCAGGTAGATGGAAATGTTACTAAGAGGAGAAATGTTGCGGAGGATCCAAGTTTGACATCTCAACGAAGGAAGTTATCAGTTGTAACACTTGCTGATAGTAAGATACTGCATGATGGAGACACGACGACTGAGTTCTGTAAGTGTCACTGAAAACACTAATTTAGTGCGCGTGATTCTTTTGAAATGCATTGTGTCTGAAAATGAACTTTGTGCTTCTATCTTGAACTGAAAATGCTATAGTATACTTTCATAATCTAAACGACTTTATAACAATACAGGTCCTTCAAGAAGATTATTGTATCATCCAAAAGCAGGATGTCTTATTCCACATTCTAGTGATGTGAAACCGACTCAAGGATGTTGGAGTCTGGTTTCTCCTTCCATATTTAAGCTTCGAGGCGTGAATTACTTCAGGCATGTTACTATGGTTACGTTAATATTCGCCTTATCTACATTGTGTACAATAACATTTGCGAGTGTTTCTTGTTTTGCTCTGCATTCAAGCTTATAAGACTTTTATATTTCTCAAATGCAGGGATAAAAGGAAATTTCCTGCTGCAAATTGTTGCCCTTATGTACCTATTGGTGTTGATTTATTTGTTTCTCCACGGAAGATATCTCACATAGCACAGTATCTTGAACTTCCCTTTGTAGAGCCACATGAAAAAGTTCCATCATTGCTTGTCGTCAATATACAGGTCCATAAATAAGACTTGGACATTTTCTTGATACATTTATTCTGTTAGTTGTGATTAAGTGCATGAACTAAGGCTCATTTGTTGATTTTTATGAGAAATTCGCAGCTGCCTAGTTACCCTACTTCGATGTTCCTTGGGGAAAACGACGGGGAGGGAATGAACCTTGTACTATATTTCAAAGTAGCAGAAAATTTTGAAAAGGAGGTTTCTCCACAATTTCAAGACAGTATAAAGGTAACAGACTTGTTCTTCCTGTTTTCATTTTCTTGAATACTACTTTTTGTCATCTGGATTACATGAATTGATCCGTTTCTACTTGTTCTTATCGCAGAGATTTGTACAGGATGAAATGGAAACCGTAAAGGGTTTTGCAAAGGAATCAACAGTTCCTTTCAGAGAAAGACTCAAAATTATGGTTGGTTTAGCCAATCCTGAAGACCTTCATTTAAATCCCGCGGAGAAAAAGCTTTTACATGCATATAATGAAAAACCAGTGCTTTCGCGTCCTCAACATGCGTTCTATGAGGTAATGTGTTGTTAATTCTGAAATCAGTGCTTCTCATAGCTGATTGTTTCCATATCATTTCCTTAGTGAAATGTCAGTAGACAGTAGCTTGTTTAAGAATTAAAGCAAGCATTAGGTAAAGAAGTTGCACATTGGATCTTTAATACTCCCTCCGTTCTCAAAATACTTGTCATGTTTCACTTTTCTGGTGTTAAACTACATGAACTTTGTCCAGCAATTTAAAAGAATTGATTTTCGAGAATCAAAACATGACAACTAATATGGGACGAAGGGAGAGTATACTTTAGATAAAATTCTCATAATACTTAGTACCTGATATATTTGAGAATCTCACAGATGATTTTTGTGCAGGGAGACAACTACTTCGAAATAGACTTGGATGTTCATCGATTCAGCTACATTTCCAGGAAAGGATTTGATGCATTCCGCGAACGGTTGAAACATGGAATTCTTGATCTTGGATTGACAATTCAGGTATAGTTATCAGAAGTTCCGGTGGAGAAAAAAGGGAACTGTTGATAGTCGGGAAGTGAAACTCGTGAAAAAGTGATAATTCACATGTGTTTTTACCATTAGCTAAACAAAAGGACATAATTTTTACCTTGATTTTGTTCTTGATCTGAGATATATTTGGATTATAATGCAGGCACAGAAGCAAGAGGAGCTGCCAGAGAGGGTTTTGTGCTGTATTCAATTGAACAAAATTGATTTTGTGAATTGTGGCCAGATACCTCAACTTGTTATTCCTATTGATAATGATTGAGAGAGCTAGGGCACTAGTTGTAAATATTTTTGCAACAAGAAAAAAGACTAAATTCTGAAATGTAACAATCACATCAAATTTTATTTGTATCAAGATTGACAAAATGTCAAAATAGTTTAGAACTTTTTCAATGAAATATGACAAAAAGTGGAAGTTGAATTTTCTCCAAGGTATAATAATAAGGTCACATCAACTTCAAAGGAAAGTCCCCTCTTGGTTATCTCAAATGATTTTCAATAGAAATAACGTTTATGGGCCACTTTTCGATCCTATCTATGAAAAATAATCACGTGTTATGAATTTAATTCATCAGTTATAAGTCCTTTCAAAACAACTACATGACCTTAGAAACAACTAGTTAAAATCTAGATGAAAAGATTGATAAAAAGAAAAAAAGGCACACATACTAAATAAAATATTAAGAACCATAAATTCATAATAGAGAGAAGATTGTCCAAAAACCATCATTCAGATTCAGATGAAAGGCCTAATTATAAAGCGATTACAAGATAAAAGACCAAAACATGTGGGAATATAGAAGCATTTACAGAAAGAATGCATATAGAAATACCATAGCTAACAACTCTATGCCCCTTTTGAGAACATTTACAAACAATTATATATTCAAACCACTCCTTCCTGACCTATTATTTCGTGTCAATGCAACTTCTGTACCATTTTCGTTTCATGATTGTTGGGAGAGACCATCATCAATATTGCAAACGCGAGAACTAGAACCATTCAGAGATAAGTTACAGCCATCTACTGGCTGCCATGTGACCTTGCTGGAATGAAGATTTGATAAATCATGTACTTTGTTCTTCTTTGAAACGTAGAAGCGCTATAGGTTGTTGTTCATTTCTCTGAAAGTCCGCTCTTCGCATTGCAGCTGGTTTATCAACTATAGGGTTGTGTGGCCTCAATTGTGACATAGAATTATTGACTGTATTGTGGCTACTATTCCTGGCTGCAGGCACATCATGATTATGTTTACCTTCATATGTCGTTATGACTGCTTTAGGGTCACTTGCAGCCCGTTCAACATGCTTTCTTACATTACATCCCTGGCTGGTACATTTGTAATAGCTTCTGCGGAAAATAACAAGGTGTGTAAATATCATGGCAAGCAAAATAACCAGGCAGCTGGCTATGCACTTGTTGAGTTATATGGACACTGATTAGCTAATTCGATACTGGCATACAGAGGCAAATGGATATCGCAGCACTTCATTTGAAACAGAGAGTTCTAAATGAATGCTGCAAAAAAGAAGGTCGCACCAACCAAGATATATGACACCAGTGGTTAAATGCAATGAAAGTCAAAATTTCCCAAGGTTATTGTAAAAACATACTCTAGTAACATAAATAGGAAGGTGAATGTAAACACGAAGGCTCTACAACTAAAATTTATCAACAAAATTGATGGAATTGGACCTAAAAAGCCATTTAGGTTCGAGACTGATTAGGTATCAGTGAAAACATAAAAGATAAAAGAATAAAGTTAAGTATAAAATCGACCAAATTGGACAAATGATAGGTCAAGGTCATGTTGTTCATTGGGAATTGAAGGGTCGAGAACGAGCAAATATCGAACGATTAATTTTGATTTCTTGTTATCATGGAATTCATCAAATTCCCCTCTTCAAACAAGCTGAACACACCAAATGGATAGGTGATTCCATATCACAGTGTTGTTCATTGACAATAAGGAAGTAAAATAAGACGAACAGTTTACCTTGGATAAGGGTTTCCTTTAACAACCTTCTGGCCATACTTTCGCCACCTATAACCATCGTCCAATAGATCAACTTCACTAGTTGTTTGAACAATGATCCTAGGTTCTGCAACAGTCCGGTGAGAACAAGCTGCCTCTGTACTTTGTACTTCTACAGCCCTGCAATGTAAAGATATGTTAAAAGAAGAATCTCTGTAAAAATAGACACGGCAGCCAAAACAATCTCTAAAATAGTGCTAAGAATGAAGGGAATTAGGGAAGTACCTCCGCTTTGATTCCCGTTCGTCAATGTCCCTTCCGTCCACTCTAGTCTCTGCATTACCCACTTCCTCACTGTCACTTGAGCCAGAGGTCTGATCATTTGCTTGGCTGGATTCTTGATCCTTCATTCTTAACGAGTAGGAAGGTTCGCCCTCCTTGGGTTTGTTAAAATTTCCTGTCAGACCCTCTGAGCTGAGCTCATAGGGCCCCTGCAGATTATAGTTCCCATTTGGATTTCCACTTTCTTTTGAACGCTTACTAGCTTGAGGTGGCTGATGGTTGTGTTGGCCCTTATATATAATCTCAGTCACCTGGCCATCCAGGGAGCGCTCAACCTTCTTCTTGACTGGACAATTTGGATTTGTACACTTGTAATAGCTACGAGGATATTCACTTCCCTTGACCTGCTTCTGCCCATACTTTCGCCAGTTGTAGCCATCATCAGCAGGTTTGTCAACAGCGAAGGAAGCAGGTTCGGACCTCTGATCAGATAGGGAAACATCTGATGACTCTTTCACGATGTTAGGATCCAAAGTGGGAGGTATCTGTCGGTTTGCTGCTGCATTTGATGGTAAGGACTCGAACTGTGACATTGATGGTGCAGCTGCCGTTGCAGAAGATGGATAGTTAGGCTGAATGTGCACTTGAGACTGAGCCTGGGATGCCTGAGATGTAAGTTGAGCAAGCACTTGCTGATGTGACATTCCAAAAGGACCCTGTCAAATGAAGATACATAACTAACTTTGGACAAGCAAATTCAAATTAAACTAATAACAATATCATTTCACATGTAGCAGAAACTAATTAATAGACCGTTCTGCTCATAGTTTAGTTGCTAGTGCAGTGTCAAGGATAGCGGAGATGAAAACAACTACTGTACATGTTAATCTATCTGGAGAAACATGTTTTTTCCAATTAGTCCAGTAGTCAAGTCTCAAAGAATCATCAGAAGATTCAGAGTCGCAACAACATGTTTTATCTCAAACCTCCAAGGGCTGTTTCGTAAGTTATCAAATATCACCTATACTTCAATCATATTGCCGCTATTACTCAGGGAAGAAGCAAAATGGCAAGCTTCAGTAATTGTTAATTAGCATGACGTAGTTCTCCTTTGAAAGATAATTCTCTCTAGTTGATTACAGAGGGAATTCCGTTAAAACACTTCTAAACCCTTGACACAGACATCAGAACAGGTCTTGACAATGGCATACGTCAAAGGATTGGCAATCCATTCACCTATGCAACAAGTAATAGAAATAAATGAAGAATAGTGACATCCCAAGTACAATTTTCATTACACAGGACTGGAAAAGCCCGTAGGACATAAGCTTCCAATTTGCAACAACAAGAATTGTCTTGAATGTCAACCTCCTCCTTTTGTCTGAACTATTGGAAACAGAAACTTTCTTCCCGTGTAACTTTATTCCAACAAATTAACAGCACAATGTCAAATAAAGAACATTTACCATCACCAAGAGATGTCTAATTGCAGAGCAGTGTTAATTACTGAAACTCAATTATGTTACTACAAACAAAACCTGCTTGTTTAAAGATCAAAATCTTACTGTCTGCCTTTTGTTTTATTTCATAACTGGGGTTTTCTTCTAGAAGAATACAACGTTGAGATTATTTTTTATAAGAGAAGGATAATAGAAGGCCCACGAGAAAGATGTTCCCTTTCTCCATATTTCTACTTATTAGATGGGTGCGGTGCAGATAACAATGTAATAATAACTCCAGATAGAGATATTGTTCCTTCAAAATTAATTTAGATGATGGGTCTTAATTTAGATGATGAGGACCCACAGAAATGTCCACCTTAGTCATGCATTTGCATTTAAAAACCAAATGCCTGTATATTCACTAACAACAAAACATAAACGAATAATAACACAACTGTAAGACATTATGTCGAGTAGTTTCTGTTGTCTTTCCTCTGTATCAGTTCATGTGAGGCCATGAAGTCCTTTCTCCCAACTACTTCCCAGGGTAATATGATTGGCACTAGATGGGACCAAAAATAGTTCTTTTACGTGAAATTTGTGGGACAATTAGTTGAGAGGGAAAATGGGATGCGCCTGCTCTACTCTCATACATCTGTTTCTATGTACATAGCTCCAGCCATCTTGAGCTGGTATTCAAGTGGACAACTTAATGAATCAAAGAAGGTTAGTACAGCGTTCCTGACACTTCTATGTTTTTCTTTTTTTTGCTTCCTTCAAGAAATGCTATAATTTCAACTATTGCCCTCGATCTTTCTTTTTTTCTATTTGATAAGCAGTCATAGAGGAGATGAGGAAGGATCTGTACATATAGAGACTTTGACTTGTCCCCCAGGAAAGGGCAGATATAGACAAGTGAAAGTGGCATCAATCCCCGTCTTTAAAACATAAAGTAATCTGATTCGATCGCAAAGAGAAGAGTTCATTTTTATTGCCTACTTTGGGTCTATATGTGACAGTGGCACTGATTTTCTAAGGTAGCATAAGATTAGACTAGTCTCCCTAAACTCATTCTAGAATGATTCATTGATGAAACTAGGCCTAGGTGTCTGAAAACTTGTCGTGGTTCCCCTTCTTTCCTACACCGAAATGGTTGGAGAGAGAAAAGGTTCTTTCATTTTTAGGACCACTGGGAATAGATACAGTGGAGGTGGGGTGGGCATGTAACTCAGATGATTAAAGCACGAGGTAAAATAAACAAAAGATAAACGCCGGACGAGGATATGCTTCAATTAAATGAACTGATAACGAAGATCATTACTCTGATATTTCTACTAGTTACTGCTATAATGTCTCTCATGTGAGTCAGATACCTTATTCAAGGAACATCAAAAGGCACACTGCAGCTATAAAGGAAATGCACTTTTGGCAGTAAAGTGCAAAGCTTTTAGGAAACAATCCCTTTTCCAAGATCCAGTATGCCACTACAGTGCCTTAAAAATCATTGCCACTTACAGTAGATTCTTCTGGGGAAAATAAGGCACACACCAATCTGACCATCCTCCCGTCATGACTGTTGCTATACTAACAAACTATTAAAATCAACCATTAATGCTAAAACAACTTAATTAGTACCTACATAAAGATTCAGCAATTAAAGCCAAAAAAATAGTTACAAATTATGGTAACAGTTATTGGATTCTATTCCATCTTGGCTACTTAACATGTTTTGTTTTCCTTTCTTTTGAGCCCCTCAATCGGAAGCAACCTCTCTATCCCAAAATACCTCAAAACTAATCTAACACTTGCAAACCCAAAAATCGATTCTTTAATGATATCGTTGTTCAGGTCAACTCATGCGCACCTCACATAAATCTACCAAGCATCCATAGATTGACATATTGTCACAAAACACTAAAAATTGAAAATACGAATCCATAATACAAAAAATGTATTGTGTTCATGCTAAAAACCTAAAGGTTGAATCAATAATCTACAAATCGGAAAATAAAGTTATGAACTTTAATCAACTACCTGACCAGGTGAGAAGAACCCATCAAACAAACTAGTTGGAGTCAATCCAGGCGGCACAGTAAACGTCGTCGGTGACTGAGTTATCGCCGCCGTAGATGGTGGCGGAAGTGGCGGGAACCCCGGTCTACCACCGGTAAAACCCGCCGGAGGTGTCATTGCACCGGCGAGAAGCTGTGAAAATGAACGACACTCAGAATCTGGATCGTTATCGGAGAAGAAACTGGATACAAGGGTCATCGGACCCGGGCTAATACCACTTGACCCGCCTGAAAATAGACTCTCAATAGAACTTCTCGGCGGCAAAGTAATAGTTGGACGGAGTAATTGACCTCTTGACGTTGAAGAAGATGATGATCCTTCATTTTCAGCCATAATTTCTGGGTATTTTTTTTTCTTTCTTATACAAATATTATGTAGAAAAATTAATTTATCATTTCTTCCTTGTAATTCTCTGTAAACTATCAAAAAAAAAAAACTTGAATTTTGTCGTAGTATTGTTGGAAAAAGTGGGTGTTTGTGTACAGATTTGATGATTGGAGTTTACTCTTCAATTTGGAAAAAAAAAGAAAAATTAAACAGAAAGGTGTGTGTATAGGATCTGAACAAACTTTTAGTACAAACTAGAAAGTCCACGCTTGCTTATACGAAAATGGAGGCTTTGCAGTTTTGCTCATTTTCACCCTTTTCTTTTTTTTTCTTTTTGTTATTTAATTGAAACAATCATATAAGACATAATATATTTTTTTCTTCTTTTGTCTTTATATAGAATACACTATACAAGTTGAACACATAAAAGTATAATAATATATAAATAAGTATTTAAATTTGAATCCGGCAAATGAGTAAGTACTTTAATTTCGAAGTTTATATTTAAACTTTTAAAATTGATTTCAATTGATAAGTAAATACTTTAAATTCATCTCATAGATATCTTTGTGCTAATATGACACATAAATTTAAAAGGTGTGCAGATGATCATTTTGTAAGTTGGATTATTCAAGTGACACAATAGAGATAAGTTGAGATGTGTAAATATGCATACTCAAAATTGGACTATGTACTTGTCAATTGAGACCAAATATAAATGTTTGTTTGGATATTATTTCTGAAAATAAGTAGTACATTATTTATTTTTCATATGATCTTTCACTGGATTTACAATTCAGATTAATTTAAAGACATTAACTATATTTGAGGCTAATTGTATTCAAAGTATGTGTTTTCAAACTGTATGTAGATTGTATTGATAAACTGTATAGGAGATTAGTTGTCCGCAAAGTATATGTGAAGTGTATATTATATGTATAATAAACTCCGACTAACCAATATCTATTTTTCGGTGGCCAATTTAAACGTTGACAAACTCCAATTATGGTTGGGTGGACAATAACTACAACTTTTAGATACATGTATAAGTATAAGAATATGACGATGATGCCACACATCGCATTAGGACAACATAGATTAATTGGAGGCTTGCCTTTGGAGTATTGTGTGATAAGAAGGTAGCATCTAAGCTTTTAAAGGTAAATTCTACAGAGTAATGGTTAGACCATCCTTGTTGTATGGGGTGGCGGAGTGCTGGCCAGCCAAGAACTCACATATTTAGAAGATTAATGTTGTAAGAGATGAGGATGTCGAGATGGATGTATGGGCATACTACGACTAACAAGATTAGAAATGAGGTTATTCGGGAGAAGGCGAGAGTGACCTATGTGGCTGACAGGATGAGGAATCGAAACTGAGATGATTTTGAACATGTAAAGAGAAGGTGAGTCGTGCGTTGATGCCCAGTGAGGAGATGGGATACGTGGAGGGGTAGGAATAGGCTGAAAAAGTATTGGGGATAGGTGATTAGACAAGACATTGTGCAACTTCCATATTACCGAAGATATGATTTTAAATAGGAAGGAGTGGAGGTTACATATTATGGTAATAGGATAGAAGGCTAGGCCTAGTATAGGGAGAGTGCTGTCTTGCCTTGTGAAAGTTAAGGATTTGTTATAGGACTAGTTGTGCCACTGTAGTTGTATCACGTTGTTTTATTTTTGTTATTATTTTCTCTTGTAGACTTTACACTATTTTTTTTTAATCGCTATGCTTTCAATATTATTTTTTTCTTGTTATACTTAGTTTGATATACTTGAACAAAAGGTATTTCGAAAAAAAATTGGAAGAGAGTAAAATATGGGATATTTGTTAGTATTTTAAAATATAAAATGTGGCGTGAAATTAGGTGTAGTCCCCGACGACTTAAGAGTTGCCGTGGAGCATAAGGGAATCTACAATCACATACAAACAAACACAGTCTGGATAATTCTGGCTACTAGTCCCCACGTTTTAGACTATAATTTCTAAATTTGTTGTCATATTTTATAAAATAAATAAATAAATTGCTTCAAGAATTTTACACCACACAATTAAACTCAATTATTTTCTTCAACATCAAATTGTCATTCTACTCTTTGTTTATGAATTTCAAATAGAATTGAGGGAGGTATTTATCAGGATATAGCTTTAATTCATTGAAGGCATGATTTTAAATACAAATATTTAGGTAAAAGTCTTTATTTTGTTATCTATTGTTACTTCCTGTAGCTATATTTATTATTTAATATTTACATCGAATCAATAAATGGACTATAGGTTTAAAAATATGTTTATTATGAAAGTGACACTTTTGACCCAAAAGTAATGATAGGGTAGTTTTGGATTAAAGTATTGACAATAAGAACATATTTAAACGCAAGTTATTAATAAATAATATTTTTCTTCAACTTCACCTAGTTCAACAATAATTTTGACCCTTTTTCATTTTACTCATCGCTGTTTAACATATTTTTTAAAAATAATTTGAGTAAATTATTTTTATTTATTCATCAACCTCAATTTAATATATTTTTTTACCACATTTTCTCTCAATATTTATTAAGTAAAAACAAAATAAAAATTAATAATTAATAATATCTTAATTTTTTAAAATAATAGTATTACGTTGGACTAGTTATTTATTACAAGTACAAAAATAATTAAAATGGATCGTCCAAAGGAAGTACTATACATAACTACACTATTTTATTTTTTTTTAGAGAAAACATTATTATTAATAGTATATATAAGACAAAACACAGAAATCCAAATAAACATTACAATTTTTGCCAAAATTACCAATTCATAGGGTGAAGAGATTGTCGGTGAAGTGCAGGCACTCATTTTAGTATATTCAATTTTAATGTAGTTATTAATATTTTTTCTATATCTAAAAAAATAAAAACATATCACATGCTATAATATATTTTAGAAGTGTGTGTGTATATATATATATATATATATATTGGTGAAGGAAATAAATTAAAGTGAAATGACGTTATTGTCTTTTTTTCAAGTTGTTGGCAAAAGAAAATGAAAGCTTGGAAACATGCGAGGACACGAAAATAGAAATTTTAATTACGATATTATGAATTCGACATAATCTAATAATATTAAATAAAATTTTATATTCCTATTAAAAATTTACTTAATATACACATAAATAATTTATGTGAAATACAATGACCTATATTTTTTTTTTTTTAGAATTTGCGAGTTTATAAATTTGAAATTTTAGAATGTTCTAATGTGTAAATACGATAAACTTTGTATTTAATCATACAAATTAATTTTAAAAAAAAAACATGGGATAGTGTGATTATCTGGAGACTTTCAAGGAAAATAGATTAATCAGTTATTTTTTCAAAAACAACAAGTATACCAAAGTGTGTTTTTCTTTTGTTCTTCATTTCAAAACTTGATAAAAATCATGTTTTAAGGAAATCAATCGTATACAAACAAATGAGTATGCCCTTATCACAACTAATTATGTCAATGTATATAGTACATTTTTAAAAATATGCACTATTTTTTTAAAAAAAAAAACTAGCTTATATATACATAATATTTCTTTTGTCAAAAGGTTCAAATGAATACCCTCGCTTCCTCCTACCTCCATCCATGCGTTTAAGTAATTTCATACTCCATTCATTCCATATTAAGTTAATTTTTGAGGCATTTTTCATTTTTCAAACTAACTTAATTGTTCAATTTTCAAGATTACTTTTAGAGTGTTCTTTCAATTTTATAGTATTGGAATTAGTGATTAATTAATATTTAGTTATTTTAATCATAAAATTGACAATGATTAATAAGGGTAAAAATAGAAAACTAGGTTTAATTTATGTCTTAATCTATTTTTCTTGAAGGGTGTGAAACACCTCAAAAATTAACTTAATATGAAATGGAGTGAGTATATAAAAAGAGAAAGAAAACAAAATTTAATATATAAGGAGATATTTACGATGAATGGTAAGGGGGAACAAACTATTTGCTTGCTGTCTTAGTTTATTAAAGACGACATTCAATATCTCATTTAAAATCTATTGAAGTTGTGGCCAACTTGCAAACTTAAATTCATCTCAATGTTATAGTATAAGTTACTTAAGTGCAAATTAAGTACGTTAAATTAGGTTGTAATGAATTATTCGAGTATGTGCTACATGGGGTGCTAATAATTAATTATGCCAAACTCCTCCAAATTAGCTACTCAATAATTAATGATCCTAATTAACAACCTGTTTTACTTTATTTATTACTATATGAGAGACTAATTTCAAGTGCTTACTCAAGTTTTAGCAAGAAAGTATATACGTGTGTAGGTGTTTGGATTTTATTACCATTAATTTAGTTTTATGGTTGCCAAAAAGAATAGTTCAAAACAAGTACTTATTATTTTAGAAAATCAAGATTGAATTAAAAAAAAAAATCCACTTGTATCCTTACTATAATGAGTGTGAAGAGAGATTAATATGGTGAAATGAAGAGGGATATTAATTGAGATAAAAGAACAAATAAAGGTAATTAGTAACATTATCTTATATAGTACTATATCAGTCTTTTTTTCTTAATTCGTTAAAAAAAATATCTTTTTTTGAAAACTCCTTAATTCTAACTTTCCACATGACCATCATGTTTTGATATTTCTATGTATCTTTTATTTAATACCACAAAATTTAATATCCTTTTACTTTTAAAAATTTTATGCCAAATCAAAACCGACAGATAAATTGAAAAAAAAGTCCAACTATATATACTAAGTACTTTGTTAAGCATTTACTACGGAATGAATGTTTACCAAATTTTCTAATAGCTACACAGTAGTTATGTTATTAGGGGGACCTCCTGCTTTTTTTTTCCTTCAACCTTTTAAACTCATTAATCGTTTAGACCACTTTATAGTTTATTAGTTTATGAAAATTGACTTTTATAATGAAAGTCGAGAAAATAAATTTCATAAGCTAATGACATAACATATTGACCGTGTTATGTCCAACCTCCAACACTTAACACTGCAACACTCATTTTCACCTGCCCACGTAATGCTCATTTCTACCACTCTCAATTTTATATTTTATAATATTTGTTTAAATTATATATGAATACATTTAGTATAATATTTTTTTTTTGTTTACATCTCAAACAGAAGAAAATAAATAAGAAAAATTTATATTTCTGTAAAATATTTTACGAGAAATAGTTTCCTTCATATTGAACACTCCCATAATTTCGTTTTGGTGACAAATGGAATAATTTCTTAGTTTCTGTGTAATAGCTTGCAAATCACAATTATTATTTTTTTATAAAATTCACTAGATAAGCCTTGTATCACGAGCTAAACTCAGAATTATGACCAACTCCCTGTCTTTTCGAACCTGAGACCTTCATTATAGAAGTTCTAACTCCAAGACATTTGAGCCAAGCCTAACTCCAACTTCATTAATGAATAAAGTTAATTACAATACGAAATGATCCATCACTTATTTAATTTAATTGATCCATCTAACAATCTATACGTAGACAAATATGTAACATTTTAGAAAATGTATCTACTAATTCCATAACAAAGTAAATCACACCTTTAAAAATGACAAAAAATACTTTCAAAGTTGATATTTTTCATGACAATTTTTTTTCCTCAAAAATTGTATAAATTAGTTTCATCAGACCATGTTAAGTCTCTGCATATACCTTTCTTGATATTGACTTGAAGTTTTTTATAATCAGTTGACATAAGTGTCTCGTGTAATGGAAAATCATAGTCAAGCTATCCTTTTTATATGGATATCAACTAAAATCATAATTTTAAAATTTTAGATTATAATTGTTCTAAATCTTTAGGATCTAAGACACTATATTTACCACATTAATTTCCATCGTACAATAGTGTGATGTAAGTCCTACCCGGACTATTTAAAGTTGACTTAATGTGTATACAATCTAAACAAAACTTAGTAGAAACTAGAAAGTCCACACTAAGGTGGCTCAACATGATATGCATATCTGATAACCCAAATTGAGTTGACATTTGAGGTTCAAAGTATAACTGTTGTATTGGACTAAGAGCTTGAAAACAGAATTTTGCATATCTTCAATTTGTGTTTTCCAGATATCAGATATGTATCAAGCTTATAAAATGATAAATACAGGCAATAGAGATCACATGTCAGAACATTATATCTCAGATTTTATATCTTTGCGTATAAGTAAAAAAGTTTTGAGTCAATTCTCTATGGAAGCAATGTCTTGTCTTAAGACTTTTGTGTTTTATCAGTTAATATATAGACAGTTTTATTATGTCTATGAGTTATCCACAATGGTTGGAGTTCAATTTTAGCAGGGGAAAATACTATATTCTACACCATACAATTCGTGAGCCAACTTGTACAGCTAAATAACTAGTGTAGTATTAAGGTATCGATAACTTGCACATATAATAAACTAGGTGACTCTTCTCTGTTAGAGGCAATTGAACATTAAAAGATGGAAGGGAGACCAACAATACACCAAATCCAACAAATAGACAACATAGCGCGGAAGTTTAGCATAACAACTATCTCACACATTTCATTAGCGGAAGTTTAGCATAACAGCTTAACAGAAGACGTATTATGTATTAGTTGATCTACTGGTTATGGTATTCTGCAACTGATTTTAGGTGCTTTGTTTAATTACTTTTATGGATTGAGATTGTGTGTATGATATATATAGATATTGACTTCTTTCAGCCTCGATGATTCACTAATAAAACTAAATCCATTTATAAGAGATCCTTTAAATAAACAACAGAAAAGATAACAAACGTCTTAATCTTAATGAAAACAAATGAGCCTAATAGTAAGTTCCTAACTTCCTTTATTGTTCTTGCATCATTCCATGTTAAATGTCTTTGATTCATTTCATACATGTTCATAACTATAGTATTATGTTTGCTGCAATTTACTTGACCGTTCGTTAAGATGGACAAATCCATTTTGTCTTTCATGTGATGAATTTTAACAGTATGATAACTCTAGTACTGTATTAGTTATGGTTTAATAAAGAAGAATACAACTGTATAAAATGAGAATAGTACAAGTTAAAACACCTTGTTCTGCATCCAACAAATTGTAACCAAAATGGAAATGCATACCGCCAAGCAAAGTGTATGTTATAATGAAAACACATGAGTAAGACTCAGTAATATCTATATCTATACTATCTTAAAAGTGAGAAACCGTTTTACTGAAAGTTAAATTGCTAATTTACCCTCCCCATTACACTTATTTTATTGTTGCCTAACAATCTCCAATTAAAAGCACCATCTTGTTTCCAGAATTGACTCAAACTTCTCTTCTTATGCTTCCTTGTTCCCTAAAACAAACCAAAAGAAGGGAGAAACTGTCAACAACTCGATTCAAAATTTTGAAAATCTCAATATAGGAAATTCAAACTAGCTTCCATTGCACAATTACTTTGTGAAAGCTCAAATTAAAACTTAGTAGTGATCCACAGGAAACTAAAGCATACAATACTTTGACAATGTCTTTTAATCATTGACGCAATTTCAATCCATAGAAGTAAAGAAAAGCACTACACTAGCAGCAGAATACCACAAGCAATTCATAAATACTCATTGTATTAGGTATTATATAGTACTTCCTTGTCATGACCAAGCGTGGATGATTGTTACAGAAATGTTTTTTAAGCTGCACGTAAGGTGTCAAGGAAAAAGCACTCTATAAGCTAGTACATATATAAAGACACACATTTAACTTCAATTACAATCGCTCAACAGGATACTTACCTGATAACGAAATCGAGTTGGCATTTGAGGGTCAAAGTATGATTGTTCTACTTATGGACCAAGAGCTTGAAATCATAATTTTGCATTTCTTCAACTTGTGTTTCCCGGATATCCTTGGCTGATTCAACATGTGATTCTTTGCATGCCATCACCTCAATAGATTTTAGAGTCATCATGTCTTCAAAGCAAGGAGGGATCTGCTCAAGATGTCGCAATCTTCTTAACACGAAGTGCTCAAGGGATGGAAAAGCATCATCTGAAACATTCCAAGGATCTTGCAGTTTCAAGAATTTGAGTCGAGGGAAATGCTCATTGGTCACTTTCCATACTTTGGAATTAATGGAAACGTGAAGCAGTTTGAGTACCACAAGTCTGGGGAGGGTTGCGACTTGATGAAGACATTGGATAGTGTTAATTTCTTGAGACTTGGTGGTAACTTCAGCTTGAGGGCCCCCGGACCTCCACGACCAAAAGAAAACTTGAGCTCAAGTATAGTAAGATTGTTAAATGCAGGGAAAAAGACATCACATGATGTCAAAACTTCACATCTCAATTTTTGAAGATTTGGCATCTCTGTGAATACCCTGTCTGCATCCTCCACACAAGAAAACCATGCAGAGGAAAGAGTCCTCAAGCCATCCATTTCTCGGAGAGCATCGTTTATATTGAAAACAACGCGGTTGGATACGTGTACATGGCGCACCTTGACCATCTTCAAGAGGGTGTCTGGTAAAGTTACTCGTCCTCCAAGCCTTTAACTATTAAAGTTTCAAGGTTCCAAAGATTGTCCGAGAATGATAATGAAGAATCTTCAGCAACCTTAACAGCAACATATCTCAAGCTGGTTAACGCTGTTGGGAAAGAATCAATTATTGTGAATTCCAAATCTAGCACCCACAGGAACTTGAAACTGTTAAAAGTGTGTGATGCATAGCCTATTGATGATACTCCAATTTTTCTTCCCTTCATCAAGTGGAAAGATTTTACATTTGAACAAATAGAACTCCATTCTGCAAGATTATCACCTTGAAAGTAAAGGCATAAGCGTCGTGGAATGCAATGCTCCTGATAGGAAATAGAAGAAGGATTCATATTATCATTTTCCCTGTTAATAGAGAAATTGGTATGATCAGAATACGTTTAAAAAATATAATTGATTCGACGAATTAAAATAAAAGATTGTATTACCCTTTTATGCATTGCAGAAAGTTCTCCTGCTTGGCTTTCTTTTTACAAAAATCAAGCTACAAGTCATGAATGCGACATGCCTTAGTGTTACCTTCACAACTCTTCTTGGAAACCATCACAAGGTTTCTTCCAATAAGGTCTTTTAAGTGATCTTCCGATATATCCTCGGAGATCTTCTCTTTATGGGATTTTACCAAACCTTCTGCTGTCCACGACCATGTTAACTTTGAAACTTGTATCTCTTCATCCTCCAAAAATACTCCAAAATAAAAAAAATAAAAAAAAAAAAGTTTCAAATGAAATGGTAAAATTTGGTAACTAAGATTTATTATATCCTCCGACTTTGCCTGGATGTGTGAACCTAAATTTATTGCAACTTGTTCCCAACAATGTATTTCCTTCTCCATTGTTTCGAGAATACCTGCTACCAGGACAACTGAAAGAGGTAACCCTCCACACTTTTGTGCTATCTTTTGGCCAATGTCTTCTAAGACAACGGGGCAACTTTTTTTGTTGAACACCTTATCCTTCAATAACATCCAACTTTCTTCTGGAGTAAACATTCGAAGAAAATGAGGATCACTGACGAGTTTAGCATTGGAGGCAACATCACCAAGCCTAGTTGTCAGGATAATTCTACTTCCATTATTGGCATCATAGAAGCAAGACTTCAGATCATCCGATGCAACAGTTTCCCAGACATCATCAATGAGGATAAGGTACCTCTGAACCAATAGAAGTTTGCGCAACTTATCTGCTAATACATCCTCTGGTAGTTTGTCATTTATAACAGTATCCTTCTCAACACTACGAAGAATGGTTAGTAACAAGTCCTTGCGTGTATAAACTTGAGATACACAACATTGTGCACGGACATCAATATGAGAGACAACTAACTGATCAAGAAATAATTTGGTAGCTAGAGTTGTCTTACCCAATCCTGCCATGCCCACGATTGAGATGACATCCAACTGTGATGATCCGCTGATTAGCTGCCATCTTAGCGTGTACATCACCTCCTGAAAGCCCACCATCTCTTCGCTCATGCTTGTAATTCGAGCAAGTTGTGAAGTATGAGCACTGGCAACATCAGTGGTATTATGCAATACCAAGTCAGATGCTTTCTTTTCATGAATCTCCCCTGCCTCCATTAGTTGTGTAATCTCCTCTATGATGTCTCCGGTCCAGAGAATAAGACACCACTCAGGAATGTCCTTGTTTATACAACCAATAACCAAATGATCCACCTCATATGCTTTAGCAATCACCTGAATCGCAAAAGATCCGAATCCATCATGTTGCTTCTGAAAGTGCTCCAGTTGCTGCTGAATTGTCCGAAGGTGGCTCCTTACAGAAGAAAGTGACTCTGAGTAGTGGCATAGGAACTCCTTCAGTGGTCTAAAATGTATCCGAAATCTATAAGTTTTAAGGGATTCTTGTAAAATAGTAGGAAAATAATGTAATTAACTCTAACATTATGAGATTTATGTAAATTATACCATAAATAAATATAGATTTTTATTTTTTTTTTGCTCATAATTATAGTGATTCATTTCATATTCTCAAATACTTAATGGGTTTATATATGTATTTTATATTTTATGTTGAGACTTAAGAATAATGTCGTTTTTTAATTCCTTTGAAATGTTCAATTGCTTTTTGACACCTCAGAAGAAAGTCATGTGGTTTATTATATGTGCAAGTTATCGATACCTTAATACAAGTTGAAAAAGTTGAATTACCATATAGCCTCTTCACTTATTGTTAATTATAGAGATTTAAATACGATAATGTTTTGTCGTCAAATACAAGTGTGCATAGATTTATTTATATTAAGAATAAATATCTTTTTATGAACCCAAAAAAAACACAAAAGATGATTTGGTAAAGAACGACCGCATGCTTGAATTCATAGGGAAAACTAGAACTGAAAATGACAAAAAATGATTTGGTAGACCTTCCTAGTTGTTAATTACTTGCAAGCAGAGTCAAGGGTTAACAATTACAAATACATAAAGAAATCAAGGACAAAAGATGATTTGGTAAGAAGATTTACAATTAGAAATACAAAAATAACTATTACATTATTTGGTAGAAGATAATGTTATTTTTCAGGCCAACTATGGTTGCCATAGCGACCATTTTATTAAATATAATTAGAGTTTAAAACAAAACTAAATGTATCACAAAACAAACCAAAGCAAAGGACCGGCCCATCAACAAATATAATTTGGACAGATAGATTGATTCTCGTAAAGATTACATATGGTTAAAGAGTTAATTACGTCATATCTCTATTGTTTTCCAAATTACAAAAAATTCATTAAAATTATAGGATCTCGGATACATCAGGAAACTTGTGGATACGTAGTGGCACTAGACGTGGAGTGATACTCACAAATAAAATGAAATTGCACAATTTCCTTATGTACGCTCTTACTAAGTCTCTTAATATCTATGAACAAGGACAATGATAAGCATAGCATTCCGCGACGCTTATGACTTCAGTTTCAAGGTCATAATCTTGCATAATGGAGTTCGATTTGTTCAGATATACTGTTATTTTGAATTGACTCTGAAGTTTTGATGATTTAACAAACTTTGGAATCTAACGAAGGACTAGATCCAAGGAGAGACTAAAAGTTTCGGTACATGAAAAATACACTTGTCTAAAGCCTGCAAAACTCATGTGAGACAGGTTGTGATTTTCTCCTTCCGTGAGCAAGGTGGGTTTCCACGCAAAACTCCCATGTGTGTTCTACTTCCAGTTATTTATTTTCCGCACTTTTATTCAGTCAAGGGACCTGGTCCATTGATTGTCAGGGAAATGTACAATCTCTACAGTTGATGAAGGGAAGACAAATTGGATTATCTTCAATATCACACACTTTTAACAGTTTCAAGTTTTTGTGGGTGCTAGATTCAGAATTCACTGCAATTGATTCTTTCCCAAAAGCGTTAAGCTGCTTGAGATATATTGCTGTTAAGGTTTCTGAAGATTCAGATGGTCAAGTTGCGCCATTTACACATATACAACCGCGTTGTTTTCAATATTAGTTATGCTCTCCGAAAAATGGATGCCTTGAGAACTCTTTTGTTAGCATGGTTTTCTTGTGTGGAGGAAACGAACCACACAAACAGGATGTTCGCAAAGATACCAAATCTTCAAAGTCAGAGACTTTCTTTTCCTGAACCACTGAAGAAGTTAGGAAACTCTATGTTAGCTGAATTACTGTCACATTGCTATTTTGACAAGTAATTATGGATTACTTGAGGTATTCTGCTTTTCTTTACTTGTATGAATTTAACCATTGTTAAAACATTGTATTTTCATCTGTCTGGTTGCTTCCTCAGGATAATTGACAGATGAATTTAATCCTGTTATCCAAATTAAGTATGTAGTCGATTACGCTGTTGGATTTGAGGAGACTCTCCAACAGAATTTGGAAGAGCTGTCAATTATTTCTAGTAAGAAAAGAGGGAATCCAATCTCATCAAGCTCAACTTATGTATGTGTTTTATTATATAGATGGTGATAGTTCAGGTACGAAAAGGGAACAACTGATAGTTGGAGTGTGAAACTCCCAAAATAGTGACAGTTCACGTGTGTTTTGACAGTTATATCCAATACAAATACTATAAACCAAAACTGTTGTTACATCAACATGTTTAGAACATGTTGCACACTTGACTCCCATTTAAGACTCTAACCAACCCACATGAACAATTTTCTACTCACACTATTCACCACCTCTCAGTGCAATAACTATCCCAACCACCAGAATTAGAACCCCAACACCTACCAAGAAATTAAACGTCTTTTCCAAGTGCAGCAAGCAGTTTTGAATATGAGTTGTTACTTGTTAAACTCGTCATTTTTGGCCATTGATAACTTTTTCCCGGAAAACTATTTGGACATAGAATTGTTATAATTTTCCGTAATCCAAAAAGTTATTTTCACTCCAAATCACTCACAGGAATTCAAAAACAACTCCAATTTCCAAATAGACAGAGGAGATGAATGATTTGGTAGAAGATGAGTATGCTCTCTAATTATCCTCAAAGTCAAACGTCATTAATCATGTATGATTAATTATTGTGAGATATCCAGGGAGTAATCTTGGGATAAAATTTATTTTGTGTTTGGTTGAAAGTAAAATTTTGTCCCCGTCAATCAAATACAGTATAAATATTATCCCAAGCTTAATCTGGATATCCCATCAAACTTCTAATTAATTAATTAGTCCAAGGATTTTAATTCCAGGACTATAATCCCCAGATAATTAGTCCGCTAACTAAATGAATATAAGTCGAAAGCACAAGTAATGAGTTGACTTGCTGGTACAATGTAAGTCTACAGCACTATTAATTCCCTAACACAACCATTTAGGAAACCAAAGAGAAGAAAGAAACCTGAAACTTAAGCTATATTTCCTTCTCATTCAAACACACAAATTTGTTAAAAAAGAGGGATGTCTTCATATGAATATTTGTCTCAACGGAACAATTATGACCTTTCTCGTTTGGAAAAACTTGGGCATGAATGGGATTTAGGCATTTCCAGAAGGAATATAAAGAATCTAATTGATGTCCTTATATCAATCTTAAATTCCTAGATATGCTTCTCATCTTGCAGAGCTTCACAAATGTATGCTGCAATGTTACACAGAATGTCCAAGATCTTTTTCCTTATGCTGCAGCTGAATTCAAAAGAATCATCTCACCTGATGATATTGTAGCTGTGTTCTATAATTTGGAAGAACATATTTGGGAGGCTAAGTTGGAAATCAGAGCTAAATACTCCTTTCCCAAAGCCTCGTTGCCACTTTCCTCTAATGTTGCTAGTCCCGAACTTGTAAAGAGATTCATTGATACTGTTGTAATGAATCTCAGTAATTTACCAGAGATTTGTAATTCTTATTCTTGGTATCCCTTAGTTCCTTGCACTAGCATGGAAGAGATTGTAAAGGAGTTGAAGTTATTGAGAAATTTTGTCTACTATATTTCAGACAGATGCAGGGATCCTCAAAGCCAATATACTTTCTTCACTCATGTTTTAGTTTTGTCTGGCCATGCAGCAACCATTTCCTGGTTGAATGCTTCATTTTTTGACCTTCCAATGAGTATTCAGCCCATTCAATCATGTATCCGCAAGATCTATATTGATGTCCTGCAAGCTCTAAAATCAGGATGTCATCCGAATATCCTAGCTGAGCATATTGCTAATCATGAAGCTGGCTTTGTGGAGACTCTCATACACTATTTGGATGAGCACAAAGAGATAGTTGCTTTCAAGGATCAAAGAGCAATCCTTCAGGAAATGCTCATCTTCTTGCGAGACAATCTCATTAATCTACCAAGAGAGGTCCTAGAAGATTTAGACACCACAATTATTGATATCGGGCTTCTAGTTTACTCATCGTATGAAAGCGTGGAGCAAAAGGAAGACATACCAGTGGGGGAGTTAAACCAAGTGACAGTTCTTGATTTCTCAGGCAATATTCAGAGTATACGAGCAGTGATCTACCGCATCATACGGAAGTCATTTCAGTCAAATTTACCTAAGATTGATGGACTGGGATCTATTGATATCATTTTAGACCACCTGGAGGAGTTTCTAAGCCGCTACTCAGACTCATTTTCTTCTATAAAGAGCCAACTTTGGACAATTCAGCAGCAACTGGAGCACTTTCAGAAGCACCGTGATGGATTCGGATCTTTTGCGATGCAGGTGATTGCTAAAGAATATGAGGTGGATCATTTGGTTGTTGGTTGTATAAACAAAAACATTCCTGAGTGGTGCCTTTTTCTCTGGACCAGGGACATCATTGAGGAGATTACACTACTCATGAGGGAGGTAGCGGAGATTCAGGAAAAGAAAGTCTCTGACTTGGTATTGCATAATACCAGCGCTCATACATTACAACTTGCTAGGATTACAAGCATGAGCAAAGAGATGGTGGGTTTTGATGAGGTGGTAAAAAAGCTAAGGAAGCAGCTAATCGAGGATCATCAAACTTGGATGTTATCTCAATCGTGGGCATGCCTGGATTGGGTAAGACAACTCTGGCTAGTAAACTTTATCATGATGACACTGTTGTCTCTCATTTTGATGTCCGTGCACAATGTTGTGTGTCTCAAGTATATGCAGGCAAGGACTTGTTACTAACCATTCTACGTTGTGTTAAGAGGGATACAGTTATAAGTGATAAGCTACCAGAGGATACATTAGCAGATAAGTTGCGCAAACTTCTAATGGTTCAGAGGTACCTTATCCTCTTTGATGATGTCTGGGAAACTAGTGCATGGGATGATCTAGAGCCTTGTTTTTATGATGCTTGGAAGGGAAGTAGAATTATTCTGACAACTCGCCTTGGTCATGTTGCCTCCCATGCCAAACTCATCAGTAATCCTCATTGTCTGCGATTGTTTACTCAAGAAGAAAGTTGGATGTTATTGAAGAATAAGGTGTTCAATACAGAAAGTTGCCCCCTTGTCTTAGAAGATGTTGGCCAAAAGATAGCAAAAAGGTGTGGAGGGCTACCTCTTTCAGTTGTCCTGGTGGCAGGTATTCTCGAAACAATGGAGAAGGAAAAACATTGTTGGGAACAAGTTGCGATAAATTTAGGCTCACGCATCCGAGCTAAGTCAGAGGATATAATAAATCTTAGTTACCAAGTTTTACCATTTCATTTGAAACCTTGTTTTTTTGTATTTTGGAGTATTTTTGGAGGATGAAGAGATACAAGTTTCAAAGTTAACATGGTTGTGGATAGCAGAAGGTCTGGTAAAATCTCATAAAGAGAAACTTTCCGAGGATGTAGCGGAAGATCACTTAAAAAACCTTATTGAAAGAAACCTTGTAATGATTTCGAAGAAGAGTTGTGATGGTAAGACCAAGACATGTCGCATTCATGACTTGTTGCTTGATTTTTGTAAAAAGAAAGCCAAGGTGGAGAACTTTCTACAATGCATAAAAGGGTAATACAATCTAATATTCCTCTTCGTAGTATCAATTTTATCTTTTATTAAACGTATTCAGATCATACTAATTTCTCTATTAACAGAGACAATGATAATATGAATCATTCTTCTATTTCCTATAAGAAGCATCGCATTCCACGACGCTTATGCCTTAACTTTCAAGGTGATAATCTTGCAGAATGGAGTTCGACTTGTTCAAATATACAATCTTTCCACTTGATAAAGTGAAGATAAATTGCATCATCATCAATACACCATGCATCATACACTTTTAATAGCTTCAAGTTTCTGAGGGTGTTAGATTTGGAATTCACTGTAATTGATTCTTTCTCAGAAGTAACCTGCTTGAGATATGCTGCTGTTAGAATTGCTGAAGATTATTCATTATCATTCTCATCCAATCTTTGGAACCTTGAAACTTTGATAGTTAAAGGAATTGGAGGACGAGTATCATTTCCAGACACACTTTGGAAGATGGTCAAGCTGCGCCATCTACATATATATATATTCTCGTGCTAGTTTCACTATACCCAATGTTCATGAAGAGCTCCTTAAGAGTCTCCCAAAAATAAAAGAGTTGAGAACTCTTGCCTCTGTATGGTTTTCTTGTAAGGAGGATGCGAATAACATCTTGGTAAGGACACCTAATCTTCAAAAACTGAGATGTGAAGTTTCAAAATGTGATAGGTTGTTTCCTGCATTTAACAATATTACTAAGCTTGAAATGCTCAAGTTTTCTGGGGGTCCCTTCTGGACCTTTGATGAGATGAAGTTGCCACCATGTGTCAAGAAATTAACACTATTTAATTGTTGTGTATATAGTCTTGCTCAAGTCGCAACCCTCCCCGCTCTTGTGGTACTCAAACTGCAACAAGTTACCTTTTGTTCCAAAGTATGGGAAGTGACCAATGAGCAGTTCCCTCACCTCAAATTCTTGAAACTTCAACTTCCTAATCTTTCAGAATGGAAAGTCTCAGATGATGCTTTTCCATGCCTTGAGCAATTGGTGTTAAGAAGATTATGAAATCTGGAGGAGATCCCTTCTCGCATTGCAGACATGCTGACTCTAAAATCTATTGAGGTGACATCATGCAAAGAATCACTCGTTGAATCAGCCAAAAAAATCCGGGAAATACAAGTTGAAGAAATGCAAAATTGTGGTTTCAAGCTCGATTTGGTTATCAGGTATGTACATTTTCTTCTTCTTTACTTTTTTATGCTTCTGTTTCTTTTAGATCACTACTAAGTTTTGAACTTCCTGTATTGCTATTGAATCTGTGCAAGTCTCAACTAGATGTTAATAATGCTGTTGATTCGTCATTAACTTCATGGAATAGGGAGAATAATAAACAATAGTACTCGATTTTGAAAACAAGGCCAATAAATAAGTAGATTACCAAATAAATCTCAAATGCTAGCTCTTTTTCAAATGTGAACTTTTTATGAATAGGATGGAGGCCAAGTATTTGTGCTTTCGCAAAGCAATTGTGCAATGGAGTTGTTGACATTTCTCTGTTTTTGGTTTGTTTTAGGGAACAAAGAAGCAGAAGAAGAAGAAGAGTTTGAGTCAATTCTCTATTATGTTACTGTGTTCAATCTTTTTCGTGTTTTGGTTCTCCAAAACACATTCTGTCTCCTCATTATATTATGGCTTAATGAATGAAATCTCAGAATTTTTGTATTGTTATATTATACATTTCAGATCTCTCTCTTTCTCTCTCTCTCTCTCTCTATATATATATATATCCCTGTACTGTGATCCAATATTTGAAGATGACTTTGTTCTTTTATCCTAAAGTCTTTAAATCAATCAACTGTCCTTGGTATGAATACTGACAAAGAACAAAAGTAGGAGTTACAACTTACTGTTTCTCAAGTATGTGTAGTTTTGTGTCCTTTCTTTGCTTTATCCATAATGATGCTTTTATTTTGGAGTTTCTCTTGGAAATCTAAAACAATGGGACTCGAGTAATCGATTTCACCAATAAAGTTCTCCTTCTGGTTAGTTCTTCCCTGGTCAAGAGGGTGTGTGGGACTGCTGTACTATATTCTACTGTACTATACAACAATTGTGTGTGTCTACTGAACCTTTGATGGACAAAATTCTTTCTTCTGTGTATAAAATTAACATAGAACAAATAAATAAACGTTATAAGCAAACATGGAAGTCAACAAATGAGTAAATCTTGAGGTTCAGCTTGATCCTACCAAGGTTTTAGATCACCAACTGGACCAGCAGTCCAGTTTAAGACGTTGTTGCCTCCGTATATGGTCTTGTGATGATGCGGTAATTTACGAGCAAGTCCATTCAAGATTTGGTGGAAAGCATCACCTGGTTGAGCAGGTTGTAGAAATAACATAGCCTGCTTCATTGAAGGATTGGCAAGCAATCTCTGCTTCCTCAGTATTTCTTGTGGTGGAACAGAAGTAAGAATGTTATCCAAATATGGAACATCCTTCTCCGCTACAAACAATCCAATATCTCCCCATGGAATGGCATCAGCAAATGGCAATACAATGTCATCTGCTATTATAACGGGGATGCATCCGAATACAACAGCTTCAACCAATCTAGGACTCCATGGAGCCCATCCGAGAGGGCACAAGCAAAAGATAGCTCGTTGCATGTCTTCGTAGTATGTAGTTGGATGATCTGTAGAAATATCAAAGAGTGGATTGTCCTTAAAGTTCTCCCACACTGCTGCTCGAGCACCTCTTGCATAGTACCCGCCTTTAGGATCATTTCTTTTGTCATAAAACAAGCCTCGGAAATAGACAAATATGGATCTTGGAGTATCAGGAGAGATCAAGTGAGATTGAATTTTCTGTGGTGGAGCATACGGAGGAATAGTTATCGATCCTTCCTTCAAACAAACATGATTCCGTTGTCCAAAAGTTTGAACCAAGGTAGCAAGCTGGAGCAACGGAAGAATTCCTCTTCCAATAGCCTTCTCTTCTTGAAAATGGAAACATGCACCAAAATCATGTGGCACAATGAAGAAGTGGTCAGCCCCCTGTGTCCTGTTCCAGTATGGCCAGCTAGAAGCAATAAGCAGAATCGCGCTTCTCATCATACGTGGTGAGTTGAAAGGTAAAGGATGACCATGTGGTGTCAAGTACTCACAAGTTGTGTAAACTGGAGTGTAAAACCAATCTGCTTCCTCTGGATCAAGTGTTCTAACAGGGCTGGATAACAGAAACTGATGCATATATATCTCAGCAGCAAACATGTGACTGAGGCATCGCGAGTCCCTCTTCACAGTTTTCTTGTTATATTTGCTTGGAAGCTCATATACAAAAACTTTCAACCTACCTGTAGGATCATCCTCCAACACATCACCAGCACTTCCGGAGATTCTTTCAACGTGTTGATCAATCCTATGAAATTTGAAGGATTCAACTCTCAATACGAAAGCAAGACAGAGAAATCCAAGAAAGTTACAATTTCTCATCTTCCACTATAGGCTATAGCAGAAGCAAATCGAAAAAGATGAGTAACTCTAAAAGATGTGTGCTTTATTGATGAACTACAAATATTGAGGAGTCAATATATAGTTGCAGATGTGAATTAATAAGTTAGAAGGAATCAATCAGTTGGAGTGTCAGTAGACAAAGTTAGTAGGAATCAACAGTTGAAGTGTCACTAGACAGGGTAGTTAATCTTTATTTTAGTGTAAAATCTTGAACTTCTTTAGGGCCCTACAAATAAAGAACAGATGAAAAACAAAGATTACAACTCAGGTCAACACTTGTAATGCTTGACAATGAACATTGTAACAAGTTTAGGTGACAACTTATGTATTTTTTTTTTTCGGACAAGTTTAGGTGGCAACTTGTGTATTTTTTCCTTTAATTTTTTGGTTTCTATCATTTCATTCCTTCTGTGTTTCAAGATTCTACCTTGTGGTGTGAGAGATTGGATTATAAATAAAAAAAATGATAATGGTCCCGTTTGTCTACCCTTCTTCACTTAGTTATGACATGTGTCTAATCCACACATCACGCGTTACGCTCTTACCACTTGATCAAAGCCCTCGGGGAAATCTTTTTAGTAATACTATCTTTCTTATTTCTTCCAAGGATTTTTCCCTGGTCAAAAAAATTTGGTGATTAATCAAAAATACTTGCAACGGGTTGGGTGTGCTTAGTACAAATACCAAACATCATTAGAAAATAAACAATCATTGCTCTGAAAATATATGAATTTATGTGTTTCTCTTCAAGGTAATATTTAAAGGATACGTTCAGAGGTCACCATATTAATTTTTTAAAGTTGCTACTATCGTACATGTTACAAAGAATAATCAACACTGGTAGCTTAATTGTTCTTTAACATGACTAAATTTTTGCATTAAAAAAATAGTGACATTTTTGAAGAAAAAATACAAGGAAAAGAAAAAGGCTTTAATTAAAGAAATATTTCAAGCAAAAGAATATAACATATGATTATTGAAGAAAGGAAAATATGGGTTACTTCACATGTATGTGAGGAGCTAAAACATATAAGCTCCATCTGAAATAAATCAATTTGAATAAAACTAGGCTCAAAACAATCAATTCAAAAGAGATTTTGGCATGAGCAAAACTTAAATTTCAAAAATACGTTCCACTCAGCAAACGATATGCTAGACACCGATACATCAACTGGACATGATGTTTACATCAGTGGAAATTCTACACACCGGCACGTCCAAGTTTGTGTTGAGTCATTTCCTTGTAATATCAGTCAGAATCAAATAGCCATCACAGAAGGTGAGCGAGGAAAAACCACCTTGTACACAGGTACCAGCAGATTTTGCTGTTTAAGAGCTAGCTTAAAATAGAAAAAAATGAGGGGGAGCAGAATTTGTGATCAGGGACGAAATATTATAAGGGGTTGATAATACAGTATCTCGTAAACAAGATGACTTACATAAGGAAAGACAAGCAACAACCATAATCTGATTAGTCATTTTTTGTTTGAAGCTCCTGAAGAAGGCGACGTGAGATCGCAGTTCCCTATTTCATGTATAAATATCTGAGGTGGCTCTTCTCTGTTAAAGGCAGTTGAACAAATTAAAGGGGTTATAAAAGGGAGGATGACGAAGAACATACTCAATTTTCACATAATAATAAGATGACTAAACAAGTTTGCCTTACATTTCGTTAGCTTCTTGGTATGAATAACTGGATGCGACAGCTAAAAGTAATCCATCATGGCTATATGATAGAGAGACGACACTGTTGGGATATCTTGACATCTAAAGAGGGAAACACCATACAAATTGACTGAGATCCATGAATTGGTTGAAATAAGCAAATAGCTATACAGCAAATCTCAAATGGAAAATAAACGGAAGCAATAGTTTAAAAAGGAATGTGTGGATTTAGACATTAACTGGCAAGTTTTACTTTGGCATGTTACTCATATAAATGAAGAGATTTGTTCGTTTGGTTTCAGAAGCACAAGATTTCTTTCAAAACCATGACGTCAACCAAGTGATATCAAAACTGCAATTACTAGTTTATTACTGTATTATCACTTTTGGGAGAACTTATGCAATATCTGATTGACAAACGAACAAGAGTACCTCAAATATCCGTTTCCTTCCTCGAGCATCCCACAAGGTGGCATAGCCATCATTGTCACCAGTAACAAATGAACCAATAATGCTGGGAAAAGAAAAGTTACTATGAATATAACTTCTATTATAACAATAACAGAAGGCTGAAACTGGAAAATCACATACGATGGGTTAAATGCAATGTCATTAACTGTTACAACATGACGTCTCCCATCTTTAACCTTTGGGTGACATCTAAATGCGTACCTACAAAAGTAGAAACAAAATTAATTAAGAGATCCATAAAGGAGAGTTTTTAGGATAAGAAATCCATAGTAACCATATACTGAGAAATTTCAGTCGCTGAACGATTTCAGTTTTCTACAGAATGTCTGAATCTGTCACTTAAAAGAGAAGTTATAGTTTCACCAACATGTAACGCTACCCATAAACCAAGAAGGACAAGAGTGTAAAAGAATTATGGAAGTATGAAGTTTTAAACCAAAAGATGCATGGCTCAGAGAAGACGATTCCTACTGTTTTTACTAGATTTTACAATTTGCATTGATAAATTGTCAATCTTTCTTTTTGTTTAATCAGATTTGATTTTCATCAAGTGCTTCTTTTGATCTAAATTAAAGTTAAGAAGCCAAAGTCATCTTCTGTTGGCCTACCGTTGACTGATACAAGGATCTAAGAAGAGGCCTTTTCAAACTTTTCCATTTCTTCTAAGTTCTTTAGCAATAATGATTTGCTCTGTATAAGTAACAGCATCAAACTTCTGCTAACATCTCTTACATAGTGAATTGATTAATCTGGATGGAATCACCATAAGTAGTCTGATATACTACAAACTTTCATCTTTGTAAACAAAAAAAACAGTACTATGAACTTTTACTGACCCCTCATGTGAGCTGGATTTGCAGATGTACTCCAGAAGAACTCGCCCATCAATTGATCCAACAACAAATCCTGCACAAAGAGGTTATCCAGAAGGAAATTGAAACAAGATACAATAAAATATAAGCAGGAGATAGAAACATGCAATGGAGAACTATTTTTGCCTGTTGTCTAGACAATATAAGATGGATAATGCAGAAGACTAAAAAACAAACATAATTGTACCCTTCTGCAGTCTTTTCTTTTTATGGTGCGCTTCTGTGGTCATGTTATCAAAGGCAAAAAGCAGAAGATAGAAAAAGAAAAGCGGACATCCATTGGGGCTTTAAGCTCAAAGCGCTAATAAAGAATAGGCTTAAATGGAGAAAGGCACAATTGGAGGGAAAGATACACATACATACTAAACCAAAGCGCCACTTAAGTTGAGCGAAGAGAACAACCTATTTTATACCTACTTTCAAGGCTTAATCTCGCCTCAATTAAGCCATTAACTACATCATTTGCAGTGAAGTACTTTTTTAATAAGGGAAAAAGTTCTCTTAATAGGGTACCAAGAAGGTACTAAAAGGTTACAAAAACAACATAACGCTTCAGAAAGAATACAGACTACTAGACTTTCCTTCGTAACATATCCAGAAAATCCATTAATTGGCTCAAACTGCCTATTGAACTACTTCCACACCAGAAGAACAAATTCTGCAAAAAGCTAGCTTTGACTCTAGATATCGGAGATTTATGCCCTTTAAAATAGGCCTTGTTCCTTTCCAGCCATATTGTCCAGAAAAAGCACATCGGCATAGTCCACCATATCTGCTTGTTTCTCCTTGTGAGTAACCTGTTATTGCCAACTTTGTAATAAACCTCTCATATTCTGAGGCATCACCAAGTAATACCACAGACACTTAGAAATAACTCCCAGCATTGTTTCGCAACTCTGCAGTGGATAAACAGGTGCTCAACAGTTTCTTGATCTTCTTGACACAAGCAGCATCTATTACACAATACAAAACCCCTCTTTTGCATATTATTCTGTATCAAACATGCCCCCCCTGTTGCTACCCACCCAAAGCAGGCTACTTTAACAGGAGCCTAAGCCTTCCATAACATATTCCATTGCCAAGAAGTCTCCCATTGACCTGATTGCTCCCTTAACAGGTTGTAGCAATTCCTTACTGAGATTTGTTTGTCCTTGCTTGCTAGACAGATTAGGGAATTCACTTTACAATGAAGTACTTACATGCATAATAGAGATCTTTAAATAGAACTATTCTTCAACTTTCAAGAAGACAGTTAAACCTTTTGTTCTTTTGTTCTTTTTAGTTCAGTGGGGGTGAAGGGGTGTGAGGGGACCTTGGAAGCACAACATAGTTGATATTAGAATTTGGGTAAGAGTACCTTTAGGATTAAAAATTGGCCGTATACATTTTACTTTCACACCTTTTGTGTGAACTGAAGTCTTAAAACTTCGTATGTCATATAAATTAACTGAGGACCCTGCAGCAACCATCAAATTTAATCCAGATAGTGACATTGACTCCACCTCTGAAACTAAGCTGCTCAAGCATCCATGAGATTGTGTTGAACGAGCATCCCAAAAATTTATCTTTTTATCCCAACCAGCAGTAATTATTTGACCTACAAATAAAGAAAAAGATATTTAAGAAGAGAAACTTGAGTCGATATTTATACCCTTTAGAGCACTAAACATGTGAGCAAATCAGTGAATTTTTGGTCCTCTCCATTTTGGCACATTATGTTGAACATATATCCAAATACATCACGTTGTCCAACTAAGAAACTAATTAGTAGATCCTCTACTTTAGGAATACATATTAAGACATATTAATAGAATTCTTGTGCGTAGTAGAACCATTAGTTTATGGAAAACCCATTAGCTTTGAAATTTACAAAAATCTATTGCTCTGAATAATACGAGTTATGTCTTTTTCTGAGGCAATATTTAATGAATAAGTTGAGAAGTCATCTTATTGAATTTACAGAGTTATCAATATCTTACATGTTTCGGCAGAATACTCAACACAGGTTGCTGAATCATCATGATTTCCCACTGAGACTTTAATACCTGAATCCAAATCATACCTAGGAAGAACAACAATCCAAAAGAAAAAAAAAAAAGACAGGTCGCAATAATAAGAAATTCAATGCATTGCCCAGATAATTACCAGGAAACATGAGAAAACTATTTCTAGCTCTAAGCTCAGCGTATAAAGCGTCATCTTTTCCTCCTTTTCTAACATGAAAAGCTTTCCGCTTTAGTTCATGCAATACAAAACGAAAGGGCTCACCCGTGCTCTCAGTGCAGGGTAGCCGGGGAGTTGATAAAATAACATTTGACAAGAGAAACTACCCAAGTAGAACAACAATCCAAGAGAAAAAAACCTGTTAACTGAACCATCAGAAGCAGCACTAAAGCACACCCTCTCATTCTCAAAACAGCAATCGAGGAGCTCAGCTTCCCCGGGAGCTTCCATTCGAAGCTTAGAGCTATCAACATCGTACAATCGAAGACTCTGGAGATTAAGTTTTTGCATTACATTTAAATGAACTAGAGTTCGATAATAAAGCTAAACCCAACTAGCATAAAATTGAGGCGAATTTTCTATACAAAGGCAGGGTATTTACTTACAGAATCCCAAGAAGAAATAAGCAGACTGTTCGAATGTGGAGCAAAGCGTATCCTTGAAATTGCGTCCCGAATTGGGTCAGCCAAATTCAGAGAAAAAGTATTCATTGTGAAGTCAAACAATGAAAAAAAAAAAAAAACTATTTTGAGTTGCGAACCCTAAAAATGGGGACTGATTTCCCTCTGAAGAACCACACTTTAAATTGAAGTAGATGCAGAGTTCTGAAGACGGCAGAGAAGAGCACAGTGAAATGCTAGGGAAGACGAAAGGTCGAAGCCATTAGAGATCTTCGGAAAACCTGCACTATTTCCCGCCTAATTACTGCCAAAATTTCGATTTTTTTTTGTTTTAAAGCATGTCTAATATTTTTTGTTGAATACATTTTGTCTCTTAAATTTGTGAGTAAATTATCAATACTATATATTTTTTTCATGTACTTTTGAAAAAGTCATATTTATCTCCAATTCTAGTGCGTTAAATTAACATGAGAGTTTTTTTTTTTTAGCCTATTCAATATACCCATTAAAATATTAAAACTAAAAAAAATCATGGTTCATCCAGGTGTATATAATTTCACCACTTAAATCTCATCCAAAGTGGAACTCGACTTCTATTATTGCGATAGAATAATAGTTTTTCCAACAATTCTTATTTATTCTATTGATTTTCTAAATAAGAAAATTGCAACAAATAAATCAAAATTGTCTAACTATTTTTTGTGTAGATAAATTAGTATACAATGTAGCTAATGCGTCTTTAGAGTACTCCATGTATGAAAAAAAATACTAACCAAAAATGTATTAACGGACCTTACAGCTTGTTTCCTGACCTTTTGTCCTGCATTTGGTTATGAATATTAATTAATCCCGAAAACCATTTTGTACTCAAATGGTAGGATTAACTATCTCATATTGAAGGTGAAATATCCTTATCTGTCTCATCTCGATAACCAACTTTTTCCAATGCGTCTTTCTTGCAAACAGAAAGACTTTTACAAACAAAACAAAAAAAATGCATCCACACTTGCCTAAAAACAATGGTTACATATAACGAATTGTTACAAAAGTGTATTGGGTTGTAACCAAAACTAGCAAATTCATCAAACACTTCCAAACGGGATTTTCAGATATTTACAGCACTCTAAGTTGATTGTTAACATGATATTTGGAGGACCACCTACTAGTATGTTTAAAAAGGTGAAAAAAATTTATCACATGCCAGACAAACAAGACAGATCAACCCTCTTGCTGGTTTGGCGAAGGCATGTCAAGTTTTCACATACCATAGTCATTGAAATTCTCGTCAGGAATGTAAAAGTCGAACTTGACATCAACTGAACCAGAACTATCTCCAGTGTCTTTGTACTCAACATTAGTTATTGTTCCGGTTGGATCCTCTACCTGGTATTCTGATCTCACCCGTCTGACTGGCACTGTGACAGAGTAGATTGTCCCTAGGTCTGGATCTGTTGAGACACTCAGCTGTACTTTCTCCTGCGATTCTATTTCCACAAAATCAGATAGAGCACTAACAACGTTGCTTACAATCTTCTGTTTGGCCTCATCACTGACAGCACATCTATCAGAGAAGAGAATCATCCTCAGGCGTTGCTTAGCAATATTAGCAGCAGAATTACTTGCCGAAGGGGATGGTGGAAACATTATCTTCCAAGCCAAGCTTAGGCGCTCAAAAAAGCTCATGCTGATAGCATTGAGTAGTAAATTATCAAATTCCTGGCTGATGGAACTTGGTGCTAATTTATAGTCTCCAAGGATCCCAAGAGGCTTTCTTGAGTGGCATCGGAAGCTATGGCAATCAGATGATAGACAAGACCATTTGGGAAACACCTCAGCGGAACTAGATCCACCATTAAGAAAGGCACTAAAATCTACCTGCAATGTGCAAGAAAATTATCTTTCATTGTGATCATGATACAATAAATGGGAGATCACAACACAAAAATTTAGGAACATTTTATGAAATTGTTTACAAGATTCTAGGACACATGCTTTCCTACATATTGCACAGCTTGTAGGAACCATTATTTCCCCAATGCTTATAATTTTTCTGGATACAACTGAAGTAAAAGGAAGAAGTAGAGATGCAAATGTGAAAATCTACATTCAAGCATGGTTTACCAATAGGCCAATCTTTGAAAGTGCTAGCATTCAAAATATATAGAGAATGCACTTAGAAGGATATCGGCAAAAGTTTTTAGTTGGGGAATAAGTAAACATAGCCATCTTATTGCTTCTCTCATCTATCAAGGAAAAAAATACAGTTCTACATTCGAAGCAAACGATAAATTCAGGTGAATCAATGAATAAACATATTGCACAAGCATATCCACTGACGAGTTAAGAGTTCAAAGTACTTTTTACAGAGACGCACACATGGACACAATTGATGCAAATGTATGACCATGAATATTTTACACATTGAGCACATCTGATCCAGCTTGGACACAACATCTCACATTTAGCTAGGGCTCTAAGATCCAAAGAGGGAAAAGGAAAGACAATATTGAACTAAAACTAGAAATCAAGGAAGCAACTTTTGAGCACATATCGACCTGGTACCAGGCAGAATGAAGAAGACCAGTTGAACTGTGAATCACATTTAGGGTCCAGTTAACTAATTCAACCATCTCAGAAAAAGATTTGAAGACCAAGCAGGCACCAAGTCTAGCCTTTTCTTTTAAATAGGACCTAGCCAGTTTCTCTAATATGCCGCAACACAAATATTAGGTATCAAAGTGTAAGCCACTCAGTCCTCATTGAACCGTATTAGGTGATATTTAAGAGGTCTCTACCAACAAGACCACAACTACATATTTAGGCCCGATAATGTCATTGGTGCATGTTTCTGGAAAGGCCATGCACCAATGGCATTACCATCTGTGTAATAACTACATGCCTATAGCAAATCAAATTACTAAAAAGATGTGGCTACGCTAACATGAACAGATGTAAATTAGTCGAAGTTAAGGCATCAAATTCACATAGAAAATGTTAACTATTAAGGGGAAAAACCAACCAAAGTTCCCAACAGCGCAAGCTCAAACGAATCAATGCATTGAGATAATTTTGAAAACTTTACTGTGTCCTAAGTCCTAACAGAAAAGTCATCATCTCAAGAAAGAAGGAAATTAAGTGAAGTGAATGTCCAAGCAATTCAGTTGGAAGCACTCTCTTCCGCTAGAACATTGGTTGAGCTTGAGTTAATGGGTTGTTATCTCCTCACATATTCTTGGACAATCCTTACCTTATGAGTTACCTTTTCATGTTGAATTAAGCCCAAGGTTCATTTTTTTAGATGATATTATCACAACCAAACTCATCTCTGATCTTGGTTTACCCAATGGATGCCCATGTTATGTTGTCTAAACACCAAATTCCAGCTCGGTCTGGGTAGGTGGGTGGGTGTGTGGAGGTGGGGGAAGGGGGGGGGTCCCCTATTTGAGGGAATGGTATGTTATCTCCATGCACAGTCTAGCACAATCCTCATCTCATAGCTAGCTTTTGAGGTCGCATAGGCCCTAGGTTCATTTTCTTCACGTGTAAATGAAGTAAGCCAGAAGAAAAGTGGTGATTAAGATAACGTCCATCAACTCTTATTTAAAGCGGGAAAAAAACTAAATTAATTTAGTCATCAATAACCATACAGGAACTTTCCTAATACGCACACACCAACAACATGGGACCATTACCCAAGCTTCTGTCACAAAAGCAGGTGTGTGGAGTACCTCTAAGCTCACTACTTTTTTTTGTAACAAAATGCTAAATTGAGTATAAATATACTTCTAAAAAAGTTTCAACGTGTGTGTGTGTGTGTGTGTACATATAGACCTCAAGCAAAGGCAGTGGGACTCATGATCCCTGCCTTCACTGTTGATCAACTCATGTTCACATATGGCAAAAGAGAACTAGTAAGCAAAACCTTTACCTAACAAGTCCCAAAGCTCCAAACGCATCCTTAAATAGAACCCTGAATAATTAGCTAGACATTACTCAGATGATGCTCGTCACCTAATTCCATACTTCATCAACCATACTAGCTCTAGTTACTCCTCTCAGCTTAGCTTAATCAGCAGTAGGTGGAAACAGCTAACTCACATAGTTACCAAGCACTTACTCATCTAGAAAAAACAGACACCTAGCACTTAAGCCCTCCAATTCTGAAAGTTTCTCAATCTTAGAACTCTTCATTCAAAACCCAAGGAGAAGAACGAATCTTTCACTATAAAATAGTACATTACACACCTCCCAACAGCAACAGGAAACCAAGTAACTCTATCCACCCATACTAGAACGGATGAGAAGAAATCACCTAATTTTTCCATTTGTGCTGGGATTTGAACCTGAAACCTCATGATGCTCAACCCACTTCATTCACAACTACTTGTAAACTAAAGTAGACCCATATCACCAAAATTTCAGAAAAAGGCACCAAAAAAAGCTATAGAAATTTCCTCAAAAATTACAGTTCCACAATCTCTTAGATTTGGCAAAATGATGGGATGAAGATAACATTCCCATAAAGTTAACAACTTGACAAATACCCAACAAACAATTCACTTAAAATCGTATAAAAAAAACATGAATTTGTTAAGATATGAAAAGCTAAACCTTTGAAGGAGGTAAAGAGGTCCGAAGTGGATTCTTTGGGTATGGAACCAATGTAGCGGAGACCCTTAAATCTCCTGAAATTGCCATTTTCCTCCTTCTCGCTGCTTCTACTTCGCACAGAACCGGAGGTTAGAGTTTGGAAATGGGGACTTTCAGGTGAAATTGCCAATACAGTAGAGCTCACGCCAACCCTACGTACTCAGCTCATCATTACGGCGTCGTTCCCGGGTACATGTGAATTTTGATTTGATCTTAGGGATTGTTTTTAGTTTTATGTATTGGAATAATTAATCCCTGCATAAAATTTTGCTTAAAATAAAAATGGTAAAGTTGAATTTATCGACGTAATTTAAGAATATACCAATTGAGATAACCAATAATGAGTATGTTAAGGAGAATATAACTTGTTTTAATCAATATGAACAAGGTTAATAACGAGTTTAACATAAAATGAAATTAAAAAAATAAAATAAAGGAATAGAAACACCTTGAGGTTTGGTGCTAGAATCTGGTTGCGGCATCGCGCAAGTTTGATGTTGTTGATAATGAACAAAACGATGAATAACAAAGCTTGAATGTGACATTCACGAAGACACTCATCGACTCACGTCTGCGATTGTTATGCAATTTTGGGGAGGAAAATTGCGAATCTTTCGGTACTGATTGGATTTCATTCTTATCTTGTCCATATATAGTTCGATGTATGGCTCTAGAGCTAAGTAGGCTTGTGAATGTATAAGTGTAGTGAATTTGGAATGTCCTAGAACAAGGTTGCTTCCTTTGGTCACAATTGAGGATATGTTTAATATCACATTCTACTTGAGTCTGACCTAACTCGTCACTTCCTCCAAGTGTCTTTTTTCTATTCGACCATGCACTAGGACTGACTTATTTACAAACATAGTGTTTAATAGACCGTGGTAAAAAGAATAGCCTTAGAATTATAAAATTGTATTTTGATGGTTGTCTTAAATAATATTTGTATATTATGTAGGAATCAATGCATTATTTTATGCAAAATAAAATATGAAATGTATATTAACATAGCGCGATTAATTATGGAAAACTACTCCTTTAAAGTATATAATTCATATATAACACTAATCTCTTCAGTATTAATTACCGCAAACAATCTTCACTATTAATAATCACATAAACAACCTCTACATTATAATACATCTATAACAAAGTGTTTACTTTATATATACAATTGACTGTCTTTATTCAATTTTAATTGTTATAATACATAAATAGATACTTAAATTTAAGCTCAACTTGCTATTTTTATATAATTTTAATCTTCATATTTTCTAATCGATGTCTTTGAAAACCAAATGTAGTAACGACAAAATATATAAGTATTGACCTTATTGAAAGTTTCAATAGGAAAGGGGCCGGAACTAGGGACGCAAGGTAATACCAAACAAGATAATAATTTTTTATTATTATTATTATTATTAGCAAACCTTTTTGTTCAAAGGAAGTGACGACATGGACATCAAAAGCTCATTTTGTGAAGGAAGAAGAGTCTCTCATGCCACAGGGATTATGGATTGTTTGTAAACTCTGGTATATTCTTTTAACTTTCGATCCTTTATTTGTTAACATGTATCAAACAAGATCCCTTAATTTTCCATGCATTTTGCTTTTGGATGGTCAGTCCAATCCTTTGCTTCTGGAACTTAAAGAAGAGTATGATTATTATGTTTGTCATTGTCACAGACCCATTCAGTTGACCCCTAAGTTTCACTTCCCTCTAGGGAGATTGTTTTTAGTTGGTTTGTGTAATGGATTTATTTGCTTGTTGAATGGTTTGATGTATATTGAGAAACATTTTGTTTACATTAGTAATCATCTTTTGGCTGAATATTTTGAAGTTAAATTACATGTATGGGAGATTAGTGTTTGTCATGTTGCTTATGGATTTTGCTTTAGCAAAGCAACTAGAGAGTATAAGGTATTGAGATTAGTAGTTAGAATGGTTACTAAAGTATCGGAATATGAGGTTTATACTCTTAGAGTTGGTGAGAAATGGAGAAATGTTGGTGAGATTAGTGGCAATTAAAGTTGCCACTATACCATACTTTTACTAGCGATCAAAATTAACACTAAATCCTACTTACAGCGTTGACTAAGGTAAGTTGCAACCAAAATCTACTTTTAGTGGCAACTAAAACACACTATTAGTGGCGACTTTTATAAGTATTAGGAGCGACTATTTTTGCCACTAAAAGACTATTAGTTGCAACTTTTATAGGTATTAGGATCGACTATTTTTGCCACTAAAAGACTATTAGTGGCGACTATTATAAGTATTAGTAGCGACTATTTTTCTTCCTCAATTGAGACTTGTAAGAGGCCAGGCTTAGCTTCTGAATATAGTAAGATTAACTGGGCTTGCATACGAAGCAGAGGTGCGAAGTGAAGGTGCGGTCGAGCTGCAGGAAAGACCAATCGCATAGACAAATTAAAATGCCGATCACGCCATTCGAGGTGGCCCAACTCAGCATTATTTGCAAATCCTGTAGTGAAATTGAGACTGCTCAACCTCGAAAGCTAATTCGCGTGTAAGCAGCACTGTCTATCGTACCGTTGACTCTATCTATTCATGGAATTTTAATTTCCTAGTGGACAATGGATTAAATGTAACACAGATGGCACGAATTAAGAGAAAGCTGGCATCCAATCAAGAAAGAATCACTTCGGACAATTAGACTGGGCTTCCCTCTTGTCTCTCTTCTTTTGCTAGCCACTAAAACAAACTATTAGTGGTGACTTTTATAAGTATTAGCAGCGATTGTTGTTGCCACTAAAACAAATCATTAGCGACTTTTATAAGTATTAGTGGTGACTACTATATGTATTAGCAGTGACTAAGTAGTGACTTTTTCGTAAAGTTATAACTTTTAGAAAAGGTAAAATAAATAATAATCGTGATTTGTGAGACCGTCGTATAGGTGAGTTGGCTATTGTAAAAAGGTGCAACGTTTATGAAGAGCGGCAAGAGTGGTAAGAAAATGCATGAGAGAAGCGACAGTTGAAGGCTGAAACTACGTTCCTATTGTACAGAGGAAGGACAATTTTGGAAATAAATAAAAAGAGAATCCTTGCTTCTGGTGGCGCCATGCCACTGGATTGAGGGCTCTCTTTTATATATATACTAGTAATATTATCCGCGTCTCGCACGAAAATTTAATATCACGGAATTTATAAAACAATAATTAAAACATATCAGTCATTAAAATTAAAACATTGTATTATCTTACATACAAGATTACGTAGTAATGAACATTAATAATGTAAAAGAAAATGAAAATTATAACATCTTATCATTTATCATTAATAACATAAGCATAAATTAATGATTGTAAAAAAACATATCAGGATCTGTAATACTATAATGAAACAGAACCATTGAATGCACAATGTCCCCTTATAAAAATTATCCCCCTCTAGTACCCGATGTTTAAATGAATAGATTCTCTTAGGATAGAACAATTCTATTCAACACTGTATTGATACAAAAATAATGGTGTTAGTGAGCTACTCATTATGAGCAAAATACACGAATATTTAATATTTAATTATGTAGAAGAAGAAGTAGTAGTTCAAAATTTTCATTGTTAATAACATTTTATTAGTTATCCTTAATAACATAAGCATAAATTAATGATTGTAAAAAACATACCAGAATCTGTAACAATAGAATGAAATAGAAAGGAAAAAATCAAGTTTACTTAATGCTTAATATCCCCTTATGAAAATTATTTCCCTTTAGTACATGGTGTTTAAATGAATAGATTCTCTCAGGATAGAACGATTCTATTCACCAGTGTATTGATACAAAAACAATGGTGTTAGTGAGCTACTCAACAGAAGCAAAGTGCACGAATATTTAATAATTTATTATGTAAAAGAAGAAGAAAAAGAAGTAGTAGTTCAGAATTTTCGTTGTTTTAAATGAGAGGAAATGTCGCTATTTATAGACAATAAAGGGTAGTGTAAACAAATATTTATTATGCCTTATCGAAAATGTCACAACTATTTGAAAAAGCTGCAACCCTTCGGAAAGGTCACAACCTTTCATAAAGTCACACTTTTCATAAAAATCACAATTTTTCATAAAAGTCGCAACTGTTCATAAAAGTCACAACTTTTCATGAAAAGAGAAGGCTAGTTTTGGAAATAAATAAATTAAAAGGGAATCCTGCATTGTGGTGGCGTCATGTAGGTGGGCCTAAGTTCTCTTTTATATATATTCTAGGTAAATTACCCGTGCTTCGCACGGAATTGAACTCTTTTATTAAGCTTACATATGATTATTCGGTAATATCCGTATTTTGAATACATACTCTACATTGTCAATAACATTTTATCTTAAGGCAAAACATTCCTCCGAAATCTTAAAGTGCTATATTAGTAACATAAACATAAACTAATGACTGTAAAAAAAACATAGCAGGATCTATAACAATAAAATGAATCAGAAAGGAAAAAATTAAGTCCACTGAATGCACCGTGTCCCCTTAAGAAAATTATTCCCCCCTAGTACCCGAGGTTTAAAGGAATATATCCTCTCAGAATAGAACGATTCTATTTAGCAGTATATTAATACAAATACAATGGTGTAGTAAGTCACTCAACAGGAGCAAAGTACATGAATATTTATTTGTGCAGAAAAAGGAAAAAATGTTCAGAATTTTCTTTGTTTTAAAATGAGAAGAAATCTGTCACGCCCCGAGCCTACACCCCAGACGTGACCGGCACTTAAAGACCATCGCTGGCCCCCAAGCGAACCCTTGGCCTGGCTTTCTTAACTCAGCGGAAACTTAACTCAACAGGATAACTCAATGCAATGAAAGGTTATAAAACAACTCAACTGAAGTAATTTGCCAACAAGGCATCTCGAGTCTCAAAATAGGATATTTAAATATAAACATGCATGAGAGACTCCAAACTAACTGACTGACTGTCTGACTGTCTATGAAGCCTCTAAATACTGAGATGGATGTTGGGACAGACCCCGCAACATCCTAATAAAACAAAAACTAAGAACACAAAATAATTGAGTCCTCCGGAATGCAAGGAGGCTCACCACTGACTCTGGAGTGCTCAGCTGGATCAACGACGTGCAGGATGCTGATCCGGGGTACCTGTATCTGCATCATAAGACGATGCAGGCCCACTGGCATCAGTACATGGAAGGTACAAGTATGCGAGCTGGAAAACTAGGCAACATAGGCTAGAAGGAAATTTGGAAGAAACTGAACAGTTTACCTTGTTCAACTCAACTCAACCTGACTGACTTCTTTCAATATAAGGCAATTTAAAACAAGTGTGATATAAAGAAAGACTGTTTAAAACATGTTATAAAACTCTGTGTGTATACAAGGATACAATAAGCCTGAGATGTATATAGAAATACAATTGAACTGATGTATATAAAATACAATTGAACTGATGTATATAAAATACAATAATTTCCGTGTATAAAAATACAATAACTGCTGTGGGAGTTTCTCTAACCGACAACCATCATATAAGAGCTAAAGTGATGATACAGCGATCAACCTCACGCTGCCAGAGCATCCTATACCCGGCCAAAGGTATAAGACCTGAACTGCCTAATAGATCCACTAATCTAATATGAAAAGGATTCATCTAAAGAGTATGATCCCTTTTTTTTACCCATGGTGGCTAACATGGTTCTATGGGGGCTGTGGGTTCTTTGAACGCTCCCCCAATTCGGTGCTCGATACTACTCCCAAAAATGTACTGGCTCTTATGTTTTTAAAACACATTTCTTCCTGCTGACATGAGATAATTACTCAAAAAAAACTATCCCGAAGGCTCTTTGGAAATTTCAGTTTCCAACCTTGTTTAAATGTAAAGACAATTCTTTAAAACTTCTTTGGGAATACATAGTTCCCTAATAACTTTGAGAAAATGAACTCAACTTGAAACTTGAGACTCTTTACTTAGCTTGAAACTCTAAGCTCTTTGCTTGACTTGACACTTGAGTCTAAAAATAAAGTTAAAACGTTCAATAAAGACTCTTGAACAACTTTACAACTAGCTTGACTTGCTTAACTTCTAAGCTTAACTCTTAATTTCTAACTTCACTTGACTTCTAACTAACTCTCCTTAAATTGGAATTTTGGATTCAAGGTGTTTGCTCACATGTTACGGATGAGTTCTTGACTTTTAGAAGTACCTTGGAGTGTTGGAAACAACTAGGAAACATAGGTATAATACCTAGGAACAAAATAAAATACAAATGGGGAATTAAGGTAACGGGAAGGATTGGCGTCCTTGGCGCTCTAAGAGGCGCGGGGCGCCAGCCCTCAACTTCAAACGGGACTGCTGGCCACTCTGCCAGGCACCAGCCCTCAGCTTCAAAGGGGACTGCTGGAACCGACTTTTCTCCCTCTTTTCTTCAACTCTAAACCACCCTTACTTCAATGGATTTAACCCCAAACACTAGGGATCATCAATCTCTCAACATACAATAAATTACAACTCAAATACACAACCCAATCATGTCCCACAACCAACAATAACTTCAACAACACAACTAACAACATCAACAACAACTAACAACTTCAACAACTTCAACACCAATCCAATCTTTTCTCAAATCATAAAAAAAAGAGCTTGGTGTGTGGGGGAAAGGATCAAACCACACAAGGAACTCACATACCTTGATAGGGATCACCCCCGACGAAAATCCACGACGGGAACTTGTTGATCTCCTTTCTCCTCTTCTTCTCCTCTTCTTCTCTTCTTCTTCTCTTCTTCACTCTCAAGAACCCTAACTCTTTCTCTTTTAAAAATAGGATAAAATGATCCAGAATCAGCCTAACACACAATATAACCTCAAAAGAAATGGCTAGGGAAAAGACCAAAATGCCCTTAAAATTTTCGGACGGATTCCCTGCCAACTGCCCAACTTTCAATGGCCATAACTCGCTCATACGAACTCGAAATTGAGAAATCTCAGTGGCGTTGGAAAGATCATTCCACAAGCTTCGCAACCATAACTGGAACTACTCCTAACTCATCCTGATCTAGGAGTTACGACTGCTCAAAGTTGGCCAAAAATCACTGATTTCCACACTTAGCCAAATTTTCCAGATTCTGTATTTTTTCCCAAAAATGGCTACTTCCAATTTCAAGCTTCTTCATAGCTATTTCAAATTGTCGGATGTTACAAAATCTCTCTATTTATAGACAACAAAAGAAAGTGTCAGCAAATGTTTACTGTACTAAATCGAAAATGTCACAACTTTTTGGGAAAGTTACAACCCTTTGAAAAGGTAAACAACCTTTCATTAAAGTCACAATTCTTCATAAAAATTGCAACTCTTCATAAAAGTCACAACTTTTCATTAAAATCGCAACCCTTTCATAAAAGGAAAAGACTAGTTTTGGAAATAAATAAATTTTAAAAGGAATTTTGATTTGTGGTGGCGTCACGTAGACGGGCCTAGAATTCTCTTTTATATGATATGATTATTATTATTATTATTATTATTATTATTATTATTATTACTTTTAATAAAAAGCATTTGATTTTTTTTAATAATCGTTATGTCCGGTCCAATTTTTTTATGCCTCAATTAATTTACGGAATATTTATTATCAACAAAAATCCATGTTGGATCAGTTCCACGTGTATCCACCACTACCAGCCTTTGCATTCTTCTTCATCGACCAAAATTGTCCAATTTTAGCTATGATTTTTCCGGTGAGTCCTCTTCTATTTGCTAATTTTTCCGGTGAGCTCTCTTCTATTAGCTAAGAATTGAATATTGTTAACTCTTATGGTTAAACTATTTGTATCCTATCTGTTTGATAAATTTCCTGAATGAAATCAGTTTTTTCATTAAATTTTTTGATGTTGCTTTGTTCAAAACTTTAGCTGCAAAAATCTGTGTATAACAAGGATTAAACTAAACAAATAATCAAGGTGTTTGATTTTTAGTATTTTGTAGGAATAAAAGGAAGAGGAATTACAACCTGAAGGTTGCGAGTTCGACTCGAGGGAGCAAAAGGGGTGAGAGCTCCTAGGTAAACAAAAAAAAAGAGAGAGGAAGAGAAAATACAAAGGTGTAGTTCATATAGGTTATTTTATGAAACTATTCAACTTCATTTGTACAGTACTAGAAACAAGGTTTTTCCACAGTAAATTAGTGGGAAATTTGTACTATAGCATATGATTTCCACTGAATCAGCTTACTGGGAAAATGCATGATGGAAAACAGAATCTCACAGTAATAGTGGGGATATAATGATTTTTTAGTAGGGGTAGATTCTTTATTTTCTTCAATTATACATGTTAGATAGTTCTTCATAAACACATATTTTTGTAGAGCCTCTCCTGTCCTCATTTAATGACATGAATTTTCTTCACTTCTGTTTTTCTTCTTTCAGAACTGTTTTGTGTTGTTTTTTACTTGCAGCCTCTTGGGTAAGGTCTACATACACAATATAATCCCTAGTCTCCACTTGTGGGATTATATTGAGTATGTTGTAGTTGAATTTTCCTTTGCTATCACTTTTTATTTATTGGATTAAAGAATGGATACAGTATTCCTGATGTTAACAATGGCTGTCAGATTTTGTTCTTGTGGACATGTCAATTTTTGTGAATGTAGAATTAAATCAGCACAAACATTTAAAATGGATATTCGTTTGTCTTATGCATAACATCCACACATTCTCATTTAGTTGACCTTGTGGGTTTAACAGGAGTAGAAGAACAAGGGAGAACTGTTTTAGAGTTCATTGATTGACAACAGCTAGCCAGGGAGCATGAATTCAGTAGTGGTGTCGGCGTCAGCATCCATTTCACTTTCACTTAGCATCTCACCTGCTACTAGAAAAGTGTGGACTCAATTTCTGCCAGGAAAATGCAAACCCCTAGTATCGTCTAACTTTGACTGCAAGTGCAGGGCGCTGCGAGAAGGCTCTCAGTCAGAGACACAGTCCCAAACAACCCAACCTACAATTTATCAAGGCGTTTATGGCCCTTGGACAATCGAAGACTCTGATATTCGAGAGGTAAAACCAACTCCACCCTACTGTGCAGCGCACTTTATATATTAGTTTAACTTGGAATTGTTCCATTTGAATTTGTTTCACAACACTGTTAAAGATATATGTATGCAGCATAGCTTAAATTTAATTGAAGGTTTCTAGCACTTAATGCTCATACAATAATATACTTATGCTTACTATTTCCCAAAGGAAGGATGCTAATATTAGCAATCTTAACACACTGAAATTGGTTTGCATTCGTTTTGACAATGTTAATGAAGAAAAAGATTCTCCGTTCGTGTTCACTAATTCTTTTCAGTTTTGTCTTTGTTACCATATTCCGTGCCTGAATGATTTTTTTCTAGATAAAACAACGATTTCTTCTAGCAACAATCAAGAAGGCAAACTTTCGATGATGCAAAGTTAATGTTATCAACTTTGCAGGTAATTTTATATAGATCGGGATTAGTAACTGCGGCTGCATCATTCGTTCTTGCATCTTCTGCGGCTTTGCTTCCCAATGATTCAGTTATGAGTAACTTGATTGAGAAAAACCTTGATTTGTTTTATGCAATTGGATCATGTGGACTTGGCCTGTCATTATTTCTTATTCACATTTATGTGACTGAAATTAAATTCTCTCTTCAAGCTTTATGGTTCCTGGGTGCTATTGGATCATTGGCAACATATTCTACCCTTGCTCACCCAGCTGGCATGAATCTAGTTCAATATGTTATTGAGAATCCAATAGCTGTTTGGTTTGTCGGACCACTATTTGCAGCACTGACAGGGCTCGTGTTCAAGGAAGGTTAGGTTCCAGTTACATCTTTATAAACATGCAGTTACAATTTCACCTACCACAGCACAGTATTATCAAATGGTTACTCATTTTAGATACCACATTTGCTAATAGAAATATTAATTTTTGTTTGCAAGTTGAGGTTTTTGAGATGTAACAAAATGTATTCTGATTTTCAGAATAAAAGGCACTTACTGATTGTTGCTTAGCTGTAGTTATCATGTGCAGTTATGATATATAATTCATATCGAACAAATTATACTTCTCTTAACTTCCACTTTCTGTAGAACACTCCGTTCATTATTTAAGGATCTCTGAGTTTATTTTTGTTATCTTGGAACAGGACTTTGCTATGGAAAGTTGGAAGCTGGTCTTCTGACATTTGTCATCCCTTCCCTCCTGCTGGGGCACCTGGTAACATTCGCAGCTATGCTGCTAGTCCTAAAATTATAAACTTGAAATATACTTCTCCAACCTTAGCAATTGAAACATCAATCCTTTATCGGACATAAATGATAACCTGAAGATCTTGAGCTGCTCCAATCTAAACTTCTTTTCCACATTTTGCCAGCAGTAAGATTGTTGGACTAGGCTTTCAAAAGTTAACAAGACCATTGAAACTGTTAGAATTTCACTTCACAGTTCTATTTCTCCATTCAAGAAATTAAGGACATTATATTTTCCTGTTGAAATTGTTTCGTTTCATATATATTATAATGATCCAACTAGACTGTCTTCTGGATTGCAGACTGGTATTATGGATGACGGAGTAAAGATTACCCTATTGAGCACATGGTTGGCACTGTTTGTGGTCTTTGCTGGGAGGAAGTTCACTCAACCTATCAAAGTAAGACCTCATCCATTTGCTTTGTTGTTGTGCTCTTTACCCGTATTATTTCAAATTTAACAAAAGTAGCATATTTCAGGATCCCAAATCTAATCCACTTTGCGGATTTTATATTTCAGGATGATATAGGTGACAAATCAGTATTCATATTCAACGATCTGTCAGACGAAGAAAAAACTGATTTGATCAAGAGACTTGAGCAACAACAATACACTAAACAAGAGTCTTGATTGGGATGTTACACTTCTGTTATCTTAGTCCAGTCATTTTCGATGTTACACTTTTGTTATCTTAGTCCAGTCATCTTCGCTTTTGGTTATCCAACAGTAATTAGCTCAAATGAAGGGAAATGAAGTGTATCGGCTATGTATCAAAGAGTGATGAACATAAAGCCATCAGTCAAGTGGTTTTCAGCTCCTTTCCTTCGCTAGTAGGAAAGTAAGCAATTTCTATGAGCACCAAACCTTGAGTCGAGTTGATCGTGTCCCCTTTCATAGCTATTCAGGAGTTGCAAATCCAAATATCATAATAGTAGTAGGAGTGTTACTTTTAGAAGCTAGTAGCCTTAGTAGCTCTATAGATTGAGGTTAAAATAGCTACAATTGTCAAGTTTGTGGGTGATTGTGATTAAAAAAAGTAGTGTACTTGGATTTAAATACAATTCATCCTACCTTTTGTATGTTATTTTATTGTAAATAAAATTTCTTAAGATTTATTATCTTTAATCTAGTGAATAAAATTACTAAGAAATTAGGCAAATCACTAGTCATATTTTTGAATAAAGTAGTTTTGGTTACGTGTGTTGCACGTATATTTCTATTAGTTGGTGTCAAAATCTTCTATACAATTTCAATGGATATGTCAGATGATAAAAATAAATATTAAAGTATATCAAAAAATACAAGTTTTTAAGCATAATGAATATTAATCTTATATTTTAATCTCCTTACACTTGCATTCAAAATGGATTTAATATTTGTAAAGTTGAAATATAAATTAAGGTAGTTTTGATACTATTTATAATAGTTACTTTATACTCCCTCCGTTTCAAAAAGAGTGGTCTGGTTTGACTTGATACGGAGTTTAAGAAATTAAAGAAAGCTTTTGAATCTTGTTGTTCTAAATTAAGTTACTTTTGAATCTTGTTGTTCTAAATTAAGTTATGTCAAATGTACAAAATTGTCCTTAATCTTGTGGTCTTAAACATGTCATGTGGAAAGTTAAAAGTAAAATGTTGCCAAAAAAGGAAAGAGGTCATTCTTTTTTAAACTGACTAAAAAGGAAATGAGGTCATTCTTTGTGAAACGGAGGGAGTATTAAACATGCATACATGTTAATCTATGATGTAAAAGAATACAATATTTCTTTAAACTGTTTTATTTATAGAATATTCCACACAATTTTTATAATATTAGATTTGAGATATATTTGTCTAGCTATAATAATTTACACGTTTGTCTACCTGAAAAAGATGATGCAAAAGAAAAAAAAACTCCTAGTTGTGTTTAAATGCAAACCAATTTAATTAGTATTATATGTGGTATTAGTGGTTATTTGGCCTTTTCTCTTAGAGATATTGCTAGTGGAATTTACTTCAACATTTATGGTGTGAGGATTTTAGTAAGTCTTTAAGGCAGTAAATATTTATAAAAATGGTAAAAAAAAAATGTAAAAATATGATACTATGATTGATTATAATGTAACTTTATTTAAGGTCTTTTCACTTGTAATATGATACATGCTTTATTATTTAATGATTATTAAATGCTTTATAATATTATAATTTAGTATAGGGGTAAAACAGTAATCCAATTTTACATTTTAAAGCTTTCTACTTTTTATTATACTAGTCTGTGGACACGCTAAATTCTCATACGTCAATAATTAAAAACTCTTATAAAGTTAAATAAATATTATATTTTAAAATGTAATACCAACTTAACCTCAACCAATTCATCTTACGATTTGCTTCCTTTAAAAATAAGCGTGAAACTATAACATTATAATATTAGATCGATCCTAAGCATAACTTTAAAGCAATGAACCAAACCTTGCATTTATAATTTATATATAAAAAAAAAACACGAAAAACTCGAATCAAATGAATTTGGTTCATGTAAATATAAGGTAATCAAACTTAGTCATTATAGGACAATGTAGAAGTCATACTTGATATTTGTAACTTTATGAATTCATCTTCCTCCAAATTCTTTTAGGTGTTTCTAAATAAAGTGAAGATGTCTAACTTGCTATACGCTTTATTGTTACTTTCAGATCATAAATTAATTTAGTTGGTTTATAAAAAAAAAAATCATACCAACTTCAAAAATTAAATGCAAAGAATATTGTTATTAATTTTAAAAACAAAATAATCATTTGGATGAATAAAATAAAATAGTTCAGTGTATTAGACAATTTTTTCAAAAAAAATATTCAATTAGTATGCATTAAGTAAAAAAGGGTTATTTTAATTCACCAAATAATTTCATAGCATTCAAAGAGATTATGTAGTTGTTTGTACCTAGAACTCCATCCTAAATTTTTCTACTTTTGTCTCTTTTTTCTTCATCTGAATTCATGAATATAGACACCTCAACTATTGATTAGTTTAAGCAAAAGCAAAATAAAATTAAGAAACAAAATACTCTCTTGTGTCCATTTGTATTTCCAAAACATTGTAGTTGTCAACATAATAAGTATAATTATTAGTAATAAGTCGAGAATATCAAAATTACTCCAAGCCAAATAGCACCGGATACTTTGCAAGGCAATATGTATACTGATTTTATATTTCTACACAAAATAGTAATAAGAAATTCCGAAAGAGAAGCAATCATAAATGAAGAATTAGAATTGAAACAATCCTTTGTAATTTGAAAAATCTATAAATAATAAAAATCTTACAAACAAACAATAGAAGATGGAAAAAGAAGGAACTTTACCATAAGAGTACGTAGAAATGCTATTGAAAGAATTAAAGATGACAAATTTGTATTTGATAGTGGTGTATATTGATTTAGCTACAACTCTTCATATTTTTTAATTTAAGATTAAAAGGGGGAAAACCTTGATTCATGTACTTATTTGAAATTCTAGAAATCCTAATTGATTCTTGTTCTTCCACATTTCCTTTCTAATAAATAACTTACCATTCAAAAAATAATTAAAATAATATTATTTAATTAATTAGAAAAAGGAAAAACCTTGATTCATGTACTTATTTTAAATTCTAGAAATCCTAATTGACTCTTGTTCTTCCACATTCCTTTTCTAATAAATAACTTACAATTCAAAAAATAATTAAAATAATATTATTTAATTAATTAGATGTTTAATTTAGTCTAGGGATAAAATGGTAATCCAACTTTTCATCTTTGGAGCTTTCCACTTTTAGCAAGATATGAATATGAATATGATTTCCATTAAATAACTTACAATTTAAAAAATAATTAAAATAATATTATTTAATTAATTAGATGTTATTTAGGGGCGAAATGATAAAACAGTAAGATATGATATGATATGATGAGTTTGAATTCATAGCTTTATCACTCCTTAAAAAATTAAGGTGTAAAATGTATTAGCTAATTAGAAATAAATACAATTGATTCATATATGTAAAAAGTGTATACTATTTATGTCCACTTTTAATTATCATAATTTTTTTTGTAGAGTCAAATTATAAAAACTTTGATCAATATTTTATGATATATTTTTTCATCATATTGATATACAAAAAAAAGTTGCAATTAATAGTACTTTTTGTATAGTTTTTAAATATCTAAAAATTTTTATTTAAAATATCAAATTAAAATAATATAATTTAACTTTAAAAATAAATCAACTCGATTCTTGAAAAATAGAGCATAACAAATAATTTAGTTGAGTGATCTTTAAATTTTCGAAATCTAATTTAGTTGAGTGATCTAAGAAATAAACTCTAAATTAACAAAGTATTTATTTTTTTCCTCCACTCGTTGAAACAAACAGCAACACATCGTGCCGAGAAGAAGAAGCAAGAGAGAGGCTATACCCAGTTCATGGGGAGATGGAGAGCTGCTAACTTTGTAGCTCGTATTGTTGCTAAATCTAGATCAATCCAACCCACCCCTCAAAACCCATTTCAAAAAATCCGCAATTTTTCATCAGTTTCAGTACCCACGGTTCAACTCTTGAATTTCAGGTCTTTTTCTGTTGCCCCAGCTACATATCCACAATATGTGGATGATTTTGAGTATAAACCTTATAAGATTGATAATACACAATCTTTGGAGTCCGAAGATGATGATGGAATCGGAAAAATTCCTGTCAAAGCTTACTTCCTTTGCACGAGGTATTGATTCGTGAACTTTTATTTGTTTTTTTTGTTATATAGTTGTGTCATGATTAAAAAGAGGGGTTTTTGAGAGTAGGGTGTTTGTTGTTTAGGTGTTTGTTATTGGCGAATGAATAAAGAAACGATATTTTTTGTTCTAGGATGATTTGCTGTTTTGGTTAATTAGTAAAGATTTGAGGTAGTGGTAGAGTAAATTGTGTGTTTGGAGGTTTAGAATTATGATATTGGAACAGTAGGTTGGTTCTTCCCATATGTCCTCGCCTTGTTGAACAGAGTTTACCTTTGCTGGCTGGAGGTAGTCGGAGTGTGTGCAAGCTGGTATAGACACTACGGTTTTCAAAAGAAAGTGATGGCCTTGGAATCATGGGGGCATTTATTTTATAAGCTACGGGTGCATACAATAGCTTTGGTTTAGACTATGTATATGTGTAACGACGGAAGATTTAATTATTTGTTTTGTTTTGTAGTTATATCATGCTTAAAATGAGGGGTTTTCGAGAGGAGGGTGTTTGTTGTTCAGGTGTTTGTTAATGGAGAATGAATCAAGATTTGATTTTTTTGTTTTAACACCCTGGATGATTTGTTGTTTTGGTATACTTGGTAAAGATTTCAGGTAGTGGTAGAAAAAATTGTGTGATTGGAGGTCTAGAATTATGGCATTGAAACACTAGGTAGTTTCTTCCCATATGTCCTAGCCTTGGTGGACAGAGTTACCTTTGCTAGCGGGTGGTAGTCGAGATGTGTGCAAGCTGGTACAGACACCATGGTTATCAAAAAAAGTTATGGCCTGGAATCATGGGAGGATCTATTTTATAAGCTACGGGTGCATACAATAGCTTTGTTTTAGACTGTGTATATGTGTAGCAATGGAATAAGTACAAATAATGTGTTTGTCATTTATTTGTTTGTTTCGTTTTGTAGTTATATCATGCTTAAAAAGAGGGGTTTTCGAGAGGAGGGTGTTTGTTATTGGTGAATGAATCAAGAAACCGTTTTTTTTTAACACCCCTGCATGATTTGCTGTTTTAGTATAATTAGTAAAGATTTCAGGTAGTAGTAGAGTAAATTGTGTGATTTGAGGTCTAGAATTATGGCCTTGGAATCATAGGCGGATCTAGTGAACAAGATATGGGTGTGTATACAGTAGCTTTGGTTTAGACTGTGTATATGTGTAACAACGGAATAAGTATAAATAATAGATTTTGAATATAGTAAATTAGATGGGTTGTGGTATAGTTATGAATTTGAACCTATAAAGTTTAAATTTTGGATCCCCTTTGCTTGGAATGGTGTGTTCAAGCTTAAGGCTTGCTGACCTAATTGCATTGGTGTTCCTACTTTACAAATGACTGCAAAAGGCCACTTGATAATAGTTGTTGTTAATGCTACAATTCATTTTTAGTAATCTACTGACAATTTTCTGTGGTGCTATTTCACGGTCACAAAAAGATGGCCTCATCACTCGTCCTGTATATTAAGTGTTTTTGGGATTCACTACCTCTTTCGCTATTTACTATCAATGCACTTTCTTCTTTATTTCATGCTTTCTCAGATTCATCATTTTGGCAGTATTGATTTGAAGCGCATGCAAGCTGAAATTCCAAGGGACGTTCTTCCGTCATCCTCCCGTTCACCCAATCATATTGCCCTCAGATTTTTCAATCTTCTACCAACAAATACTGTAAGAAGAAATTCTAGACACCAAGCTATTTTGTTGTTATGGCCTGAAGTAATGAACTTATGTCTGTATCATTCTATGATTAGAAGTGCATCTTTCAAGATTATTTCAAGCCCATATATATTATGCGTGCACATGTACAGTGTCAAGAAACAATCATGTTATTGTCGTCAGGTATTTTGGTCTCCTATTGCTTTAATGAATTGCAAAGAGCCTCATCAGTCTGACTAACATGATAGTATAGTAGATTACTCATATTCATGAATCTCTCGTTTGCTTTTCAACTTGTACTAGAGAAAACAGTTATTTAGTCTTGAATTTGAGAAGCAAATTCCATACGTCAATCATGATAGAAGTAGGATATACTAACATCAGTAGATGATTCTTAAGACGAGAACCATTCAGTCCGAGTACATACCAAGAAACAGTTAGAATTCTTTAAACTTCTAATACAACCAAGGATTACATTCTTATTTTTAAGGTTTTTCTTTTCAGCTAATTTATAATTTCTGAAAATGTTTCCTCGGTAATAAACATGGGTTATGCTTCCACACAATAACAAACTAATAACAACTATTCACTACCCTTAAATTGCTCAAGATTTCAGAGTCTACGTTCATATCGATTCTTCTTCCTTATGCTGCTCATTTGAAGCAACACTAAAAGTAGAAAACCTTAAAGCTTGTAGAGGTGTTCTGTAACATAAAACAAATGTTCCTTATGTGCGCATTCTGTGTACATTTAGTGAGTTGGGGTGATGGCTTTATAGTAGGGGTGTGCCAACTGCTGCCTGCCGTTGAATCATAGGTACCCCACAGCCCGCACCCCAAATTGAGTTAGTGAGCCTGTTGTAGGTGACCAATTAGTTCATGGGGCACTTCAGCCAGCTGGCCTGACTTATTAAGACCATTAGGCAAGTTTGAAAATTGTGTGTGTTTAGGTGCAACTCAACCTTTAATGTGGTATAATAATGGCTACTACAAACAAAAATAGAAGGTGTCCATCTTGCTCATATGTTGTTGTTGATCTTTTGCTCATTTATTTGAATTGAAAAAAAAATGAAGACTTAATGATTTGCCTATTTAGTCTATGTTAACCCATCTTATGCTTTTGGTTGGCCAGTTGAGCTTTACATTTTTTTAACCTCTTCAATGAACTGTTGTCTTTATTTTTTCTTTTTTAAAGAAAAAGTATAACAGCTTGATATCTTTGTTATTTTTAACTATAAGTTCTCTTTGCAACAATACTTGTTTAATTTTCTCTCTTGTAGCCTTTCCTATGCACGTAATTAACAACAGAGAGAGGATTATATTTTTCCTGGCTTTTGTTCTGTTCTTTGGAGGTGAATTTAGTTATGCATTGCGATGATGGCACCTTTTATTTGGAGTATGCAGTATCATATGTGAAATTCTTGTGCCTGAATGAACTATCAGTCTATCAATGCACTGGGCCTTTTTTCATAGTTTAACTTTTGTTTTCAGCTCCTTAGATTTGGAGGAAACACAAATGGTTGCAGTTATATGGTTGTATTCCAGTATGGTTCAGTTGTCCTGTTCAATGTGGAGGATGATGAAGCTGAGTACTACTTGCAAATTGTGAGAAGATTTGCATCTGGGTTGCTACGTGAAATGAAAAAAGATGGTTTGTTTTTTATGTGAAACTTCATAGTTTCGTCTTATGTTCTTCTGCAATTGTTTATCTGAGAGAATTAGATATATGGGAAACCAAACAAAATTAATATAGATATATAAGGGGGGCTCTTCCTATATACTTGTACATATATAGGAAAAGTAGGGGGGGAATGGAAAGTAAGTTTGAGTTGACTAATTAAGCATATGAAGATCTTAATTCGTTCTATGTGTGTTAGACTAAGATAGCACAGTTGGTTTAGCAACTAACAATTTCGGCCAGCTAATTAGGTCAATTATGTGATACTGGGAGCTTGCTTGGATTGAAGAGAATGAAACCATATAATTCTTTGTGGCATTTCAAGCAGTGCCTAAAACGAGATGTTCTCTAAATAACTTCTTGTTATTTTCTTCCACTTAATACAGATATACATGCCAAATGCTGCATCTTTACACTGCTTACTTGTGATCTTCTCTTTCAAACATTCTTTCTACCGTCTACAATATTTATCTTATTATGAAGGCCTCTGCACTTTCTATCAGACTATGCTGTAAAAGAGAAACCATTGCTAGTTGAGGATATGCAGGGAGGCGCAGATCACATAGTTCTGAAAAATTTGGACACAGATAGTATTCGCATAATAAGCAGTGTGCTTGGCCAAAGTATTGCCCTTGATTACTTTGTCTCACAGGTAGATATTCCAGAACTTGTTTATGGTTGAACCAACTAATGGAACTGTTTGAGAATCATACAACTCTTACTGTCACCATCTGGAAAAGCTGACAAGCATGTTTCAATAAAACAGACAGCACAAAATTGTAATGATAAGTAGAAAGTGATTGGCTAGTAATTCTAACTTCAATGAAATTGGATGCTATCCTGCTTGTAGGTTGATGGTATGGTTGAAGAGTTTGCTGGGATAAATCGTGAAATGGAGAAAACAGGGACTTTCACAATGACAAGGAAGAAATTGTTCCAACTTGTGGGCAAGGCTAACTCAAATATAGCTGATGTAATTTTGAAAGTAGGTATCTTTGAAAGGTAATGCTTTAAAAGTGCCTTCATGTGCTTTCTCTATTGCTGAAAGTGGCCAAGCACTGCTCGACATTTTTCATTCTTGCTGTTGGTCAATATGCTATACTTTTTTCTTTCAGAAAGGATAAGTTCCTCTTTTGTCAGATTTTGGTTGGAGATAGAAGGATAAGAAATAGACCATCATGTCTCCATTAGTCTAAACGTGAGACTCGTCATCGTTTACACAAAATCTGCCTTCAAACCTGTATTTGTGGCAGTGAACTATCTGAACAGAGTCCTGATTCTTACCTGTACATTCTTAACTTTCATTTGCGTTTGGATTCTGGGTGTGGTAATCCATGTATACACAAGCTTGTAGCGACTCGACATCTCAACCTTTAGGAAAATTCATGTTTAGGCATTATTTGCAATCTCAGATATGTTTTTGGGGCTCTCAAAGACTTCTGCAAGAAGAAGCCGAACTTGCCTTTTGGGGATTCTGGATTACTTGCAATCTCACAATTGCTATGAGGTTTCCAACCCAGCAAGCTTCCTAGCTTTTTATGGGTTCTTTCTTCTGTTTTGACGTGCTTGTTTAAAAGACAAAATGTTTACTTATAGAGTGATGTAGTGAGTTGTTGTCATTGCTGATCTTTCTAGATATCTTACCTTGTTTTGTAACTCATTTTTAAGATCTGAAATTGCTTGGAGAGATGCAAAATATGCTCAGATACTCGAGTACCTTCGGGAGGAATATGAGGTCTCACAACGTTTTGGGAACCTCAACTTCAAACTAAAGTTTGTCGAGGTATTGATCTCCTTTGTTTGACCTATTTTGCTTTATTAGATCCATGTTATATGTAGATTCTCTTAAATTTTTGTTGCTTCCGAGACCAAATTTGTGTTAACATGACTTATCTATAAATGTGACTGCTCAACGGAAGAACAAGTAATGAAAAAGGGAAGGAAGTGGCCGACTTTAGTTGTTATGACATGCACGCGGCTGTGCACAAACACATATTTATGTTGATACATCAGATAGGTCTCAATCAGTTCCTTTATAAACGAATAACAATATATCAAAGCAACTTTGGGCAGGTTCATGACTATGTTTGTAGATGATCTTTCCTCTTAACTCATTATTATTACGTACAAGATATTCGTTTCAACTCTCATCCACCGACTGCTGTTGTGAATTTAATTATAAGCAAGCTCTATGTACTTAATAACATTATGTGCAATTGCACTTATACAATCTCATTTAAGTACACTTTGATACTATTTCTAAACGAAATTTTCCTTGTTGCAGCATAACATTCACTTTCTTCAGGAAGTTCTTCAAAACAGAAAGTCGGATCTACTAGAATGGTGCATCATCGTTTTGTTGGTCGTTGAGAACACAGTATGTATATATGAGATTATCCGGGAGTCAAGTGTAATTCCCGTGTAATCAAGAACACGACAGGGAAATAAAAGAGTGGCAATGATACATGATAGGATCAACGTAGCAGATGCCAAAAGAAAGAAACCACATTTCTGGGCATTCATATTGCAGTTTTGTTATTTATACATCCATAGAACACAATTGTGAATTAGTGATCTATTCTTTTTTGTTGCAAAATTCTATTTAGCCTCATTAGACAAGTTTTCTTTTTCTTTGATAACTGAGAATACTCTTGAATATCAATTCCATTGATAAAGCTGCCCCTTTATCTCAACACTTGATTATCATTTTATTTTTTTTGAGAATTTAGGTTAAGCTTTGGCCTTTCCTGTTTGGTAAAGTAGAATATAATGTGTTGCAAAAGAATTAGGAGTCGTTTGGTACATGGGACAAGGATAATAATCCTAGTATAGAGTTAAAGATTAACTTTATCCCATGTTTGGTTATGTGTATTATTATGTCCTGAGATTATTTTATCCCATCGTTTATACTAAAATGGTAGGATTATTGTTCCATACAGAAGGTGGGATTTCCTTTCCTATCTCATCCCACATGCCAAACGACCCTTTAAAGTGTAAACTGTTGATAAACCTAACACAATTTGTTGGAGAATGGAGAACATCTCAAGATTGATTCACTCAACAACTTAATTAGACTTCCCCAACATGAGGCAGTTGAATAATTTTCTTCAAATAGAAGCCATAATAAATAGCATCTCAAAAAATTCCAGAAAAAAAAGGTTAGATGTCTAACCATCCAACTACTGTTACAATCTAGCTGAGTATGCTAAATTGCCAAACACCATTTTGCATGAATTTTGTAACATGTTTCCATATACTTCTTTCCTGAAGTGTTTATCGGAACGATTCTGCTACGATGGAAGAGACCGACCAAGAAAACCATGAAAACATAGCCTACTCGAAAATCTTTTTGATTGTTGAGGACTTGTATGAATAATTGGACTCTCAAAACTCTTTTACTGTAACTGCATCGCGAGGAATGTCATAAGCTTCTCTTGGCCTTGATTTCTTTACACCAGCAGTAAACGAAACCTTCTCTGACCTATTGCCTTCAACAGACACATTTGTGACTTTCACCCATACTAAGACTTTAGTCTTCATTCCTTCTATGCCAATAAGCTTGTCTCTTAGTAAAATGCATTTCACCCTCGTAGCATACCTAATCACAGAGCCATCCTTGAAGGTTATCTCGCATGGGGAGGGAAGGTGAACGGTAAGCTTTGATTTGGACTCGTCTAATTCATAACTTGTTATGTTCTGGGGGAAAAGGCCTAGTGGGAGATTGTGTTCTTGGAGAAGATCTGTCAAACTTTTCATAGGCGTTCCTGATCAGGAAAAAAGATTTGCTTTCTCAGAATTCATTGTGCGGTTAACATGTGTTAAATGAGATCTACAATGTACTAGAAGTGACTACAAGACTGTAAAATGAATATGCACCTTTTAGCTTGTTGAAGATCCATTTCGCCTTCTCTTCAACAGTATTTGAGATGCTCTGGACAATAAATAACCATTGAGTTAAGTGCAAGTTGTTGGTGTTAAGACAGATTAAAGTTTTGTATTCAGTGTTTGGAAAGTCAGATGATAGTACAATCTGCTTCAATGGTATAAATAGGACAGCTAATTGATGGCATATAAACAAGCTGAAATCAAGAAAAAAACCAAGAATATTTGATTCTGGTTTTAGCATGTAAACACACAGATTTTTTCTTTCAAATTCAATGCATATATCTACTGTTAGCTAAGATGACAGATATGAAAGGACAAAGATCACCTACAAAGGAAATCTCCTCACATTTCGTCTAAGCTTGTAGCCTAATGCAACAACATATCCAGTGTAATTCCACAAATGGGGTATGGGGAAGGTCGGATGTATGCAAACCTTACCCATTATTTCCAATAGCTGGTAGTCTAATGCAAGGCATATATATTTGAGACCTTAAAGAGGTTGCTGGTCTCTCTTATTTCCTCAATGGCCTAATAATGATAGTTAGTTCTACACACTGAAATAACACCTTAAAAGCATGATGTCGTCGCCCTCTTTAGAACCTAAAACATAAGACAAGATGAATATAACTACTATACAACCCAAGAATTAAAGAAGATATAACCGCAAGAAGCTAGGAAATGATAAATTAGGAATCTCTTTCCATAAAAGGTAACAAAAAACTATCTTTTACCTGTTTTTCTCTAGTATTTCCTGATAAAACTTCTATACAAAGTAAGAGAATTGCAGATGAGAGTGCAACTAGATATATTAAATGGTTAAATGTCAAGATTTCAGCTAGTTAGATAACATTAAACTAACAAAGTACATAAAGAGAAGTGAAATTAGAATTAAAATGGAGTATCTCATCAAAGCTCCTAACTTTATGTATTAGAGTTCCTCAATTTAGCAAGTAGACAACCAAAACTTAAGAATCAAAGATATGACACAACCAATGTCTAACATAGAGAATACTAGATTTGTCCAATTTCAAGTAACTTGAAAAAGATGTAAACTTTCAGCAACCAAAACCAAGAAGAACAAAAAAAGAAAAAAACTTTAAACTTGTGATTCAACTAATAAATAACACTCCCTCACTTTTTTTTCTTTACCCTCACCGTTAATTACTTATTTTCCATATCATTTTAATATGGTCATTATAGTAAAATAGTCATGTCAATCATTGTTTTGTTATTCGAAAGGTGTGCAAAGTCGAAACTGGATAAGTAAAAGTGAGTTTATGCATCTTGGGGCAAGAATTAAATGTCCAACTAGAAAAATAATCATAAGGGGTTCAGTAGAATTAGTACAAAAATCCAAATAATGACTAAACAATGCTCCAAATGAAAAAAAAAAAAATTGAAATCTTGATCAGAAAAAAAGAAAAATTTGGGTAACATACATTGATGTCTTGAGATATGTTGTTGAATTCTGCCTTAGCTTTCTTGGTTAACCAAAAGCTTCCAACTTTAATACTCCCAACTTTAGTTAAAGCTTTCTCCATTCTTCTTTCTTCTCCACACCCACCAAAAAAAAAAACCCTCTTCTTCCTCCTTCAACAAACAAAGGTGTATAGTATACTAAAAAAAGAGTGTGAATTAAGACAAACATAATGTGGTGTGCAGCTGTATTTGAAATTCCCCTTCACTTTACCCAATAAAGCACACAACTAGTAAAAATGAAATTTTACCATATGTACCCCTTGAAGTTTTTGAATCAAACACTTTAACCCTCTTAGTTATTACTCTCTTCATTCCTAGTGTTATGTATTCTCTGAGCGTGCACGCTCCTTAAGAAACTAGGCATTCTTTTTTTTATAAAAACGTTTTTACTAATTTACCCCTAATCAAATTTTATCTCTTTTTGAGTTGATGGTAATTAATGATTTTTAAAAAAGGCTTAGAAAGTTTAAGTAGGAAAATTTTAGGATTTTAATTTTTGAATTGCATATTTAATTAAGTATTTTAGTATGATATTCAAGATATTGGTAGATATCATTTTAAGATGAAATTAAAATAAGAGAAAAAGGGATATGCTTTTTTTAATCAATTTTTTTTAGTGAAAAGAGTAGATGCATGTTAGAATATTATTCTACTTATTTTAAAAAGCACAAAGCACTAACAAGAGCATCTATGCTTCACCAAACTGGAAAAAAATGTACAACTCAAAAGTATGAAAAAAAAAAAAAAAAAGCAGTTTAGACATTAACCCCACCTTGTTTGGATGGTTGTTACTTAATATACGAGTAAACACATAAATTTGAATAAAGTTGAATAAATAGAAACATACGCATTCTATTTGCATAATACAATATAGGACGTGAATTATCATGTAAGACGTGTGTGTCTATTTGTTCAAGTCTACACAAGTTTAAGCTAGCGTTTGGCCATAGATTTTCAAATATTCTTGGCAAATATTATTTGGGTAAAAATTTGGGTGAAATTTCACCATGTGTTTGGCCATAGTATTTGGAAAATATGTTTCACTTTTTTTAAAAAATATGATTTATACCCATAAGTTTTAAAAACTATCAAAACTAACCATAAATTTGTATTACAAGTTAATTGAATCTTCGTTGCAACAAATAACAAGTAGTGTCCATGACACTAAAACAACGTGGTAGTTTGGAGTGAGTGCAACAAGCATCATTTCATACATCGTGACATAGACAAAGCACATGACTTTGTTACCCTGAGCCGATTGTTCATCATTTTCATCAACAACCATATCATCACTTTCATATTCATGGAATATTTCATCACTACTTTGATGTTCATGTAAAAAAATTATGTAATACAACGCAAAAAACTACCATAGAAGGTGTTTTTGTAAAAGATAAAAGTTTGATGTAAAATTTCAATTTTCAAAAGATCCCAAATAATGAGATTTGGCTCAAATACTAGAAAAAACTAGTATTTGGGAATTTGAGATATTTACCAAATTATACGAACAAACACTATTTGCCAAATAATGACAAATTATATGGACAAACACTATTTACCAAACGGGCTATAAGAGTTTGTTTGATCCGAAGGAAAATAATTTCCTAAAAAAAGTTCTCAACAAAATTGTGTTTGTTACTTATTTTTTAGTACTGATAAGTAAGTAAGAAAACATTATTCTAAGAGCCTTAATATGTTATCATGCAAAATTGTCATTGATAGAAAAGCAGACATATCGTCCAACATCTACTCTTTTTAATCACTTATATATAATAGTAATAACTAATTGATCACGTTGTTAACAATATGAAAATAACTTTTTATTTCTTATTAATTTTAATTTATGTGACATCATTTAAATCTTGAGACGGCTGTATGCTTTACAATTCTATAGTAATTTCAACTAGACGTGATCGTCTGTAAAGATTCTCACAAAAGGATCATTTTTATAAGGAGTATTTATTTCTAACGTTCTGTGAGATTTTATTTATGGGGGGCTGGATTAATTAAAAACGTGTGTACATTTTTCAAAGCAAATTATCAAGTGGACCTCCAAAATTTTAATATAAATTCATCAATTTCGTTGAGGGTGTACTAGTATTTCTTCATCTTTGATCAAAGATTTTGGATTCAGGTTTCTTTCTCTGAGTATAAAGTCATTTTTATTCGAAAATGTTTTACCTTTCAATGTAAGACTTTTCGACGTGAATACAAATTTAATCGAGGTGAGTATCAAAAACTGGATAGAAAATCAAAAAAATAATTAAAATGTTGACCTTAATAATATTTACATAAGTTATATATTAAGTATATTATATTTAATTTGGTGTATTAAAATAATTAATAAACTATATTCTATGTTTTGATTTTTTAATAAGCATTAAAATAATTAAAACGACACAGGGAGTAGGTTTCAAAGCAAAACTAAAACCACCAACAATAAATAAAGTAGCAATCAATAGAAACACGAATGCACGTGATTTGAGGGACAAAAGATAAGAGAAAAGATATGATGATAACCAAATAAAAGTATATACATATAAAGAAAAAAATAAATTTTCACCAACCCTTTATTTACTAACCATTAATTGCCATAAATATTTTTGCATTTTGATATGCTTTCTCCAAGTACATTCCTTGTCAATATCAATAATTGGATGTTATGAAGACTAATAGAAACGGGAAGTGGTGGTTCAAGGATAGTTAGGGATGAGATGATCAAGAGGTGAGGGTTGGATAGGTGGAGAGAAGACAAAAAATGATATATAAATCATTTAAATTATATTCATCAAAATAATATAATATATCACAAATGATGTAACAACCATCCAAACAAAGTTGGGCCCTTTACAAGCTCTATAATGCATCTCCCGCTTGTTTTACTCGAAGATTTCTATTCATGCCTAACTTGTCAAGTATGATAAACATAAATTTTATTATATTCAGAATTATTAAAGTCTTTAACGTTATTTATATAAAATATATAGTATGACATTTCTTTCTAACTTGTTGAAATCTCCTCTCTTCCTCTGGATCCGACTCATCTACATCAACAAAGTCCCACAATTCCTGAACTCAAACAAGGTGTTTATGTTAATACTCAAAAACGCATACTTCTCACCACTAAAAACGAGTATGAGTAGTTATGAAGAAGATGAAATAGCATTCGATATCTTCCCGTATTTTACCCCTCACATGCTATTCTCTAGTCAAAAATCGAACGCAAGCTATAACACAATGTAGTTAAACTAAAACACCACTTAATTAAAGACGAACCGACAACAACAACAATAACAATAACACATCTATCTTGCGTAGTTTCACAAGTACTACAAAGACAAACAGATTCCACAACAAAATAACCTTGCTGAAGAAATTTATTCGAATAATCATACGAGAAATCAACCTCTAAACTCCGTCACTAATCATCTTGTGATATGAGCAATGAAAGAATCCATCTGCTTCTTTTGTGATCCACCATCTCCAACGGACTTGTTAATAGCTTTGCTCAATTCTATCGCTCTCTTCCTCATCTCTTCCCCTTCCGCGGAATCCATCAATGTTCTCACTCCAGTTTCAATTTGATCACATTTGATCAATTCATCTTTGTTTACCCAATCCCTCACCACTAAACCAACTTTCAACACCTTTGTAATAAGCACATCATTGTACGGATTATCCGAATTCAATGGCCAAGTTGCCATTGGCACACCCATTGTTGCACTCTCCAGAAAAGAGTTCCATCCCGAATGAAAAAAGTAACCACCTGTGGAAGGATGAGCGAGAATTTCCAGCTGAGGTACCCACTCTCTCGCGATGATTCCTCTGTTTTCTACTCTTTCTTCGAAACCATTTGGCAGCTCAATCTTCCCAGTAATATCTGCAACATCTTCCCCTTTTTTATCTTTTCCTCGTAAAACCCAAATGAATTTTTGCTCCGATCTCTCTAAACCAATTGCAATCTCATGAATTTGTTCGATTGAAAAACTGTTTGCAGTTCCAAACGAAACGAATATAACAGAATTAACCTGTTGTTTATCAAGCCATTCAATGCATCTGTGAGTTTTATCAGAGTTTTGGACGATGTTGACAGGATTAAACGGACCAAGACCCCAAAATGGGGTAGCACTCTGTTTACAGAGTTCGTCAAGATAAGGCCCTTCAATTTCTCTACAAGTATTCAAAATTTCTCCACATTTGAACTTACAATCGCGTAGCATTTTCGTCAATTCTCCCATTCCAGGCTTGAAACAGCTCTCAATAGAGGGAATATAACCTTGCAAACTTGTAAACAATGCATCATCATCATTGCAATTGTTTACTTCGTTATTCTCTTTAATTTGTTGGAGCATTGAGTAAGTAGTGAAAGCAGATACAGCATGAAAAAAGTATGCTTCAACGTGTGATATTGTATACACAGTTTCAACAACAAACTGCATTATAGCGTCATGGATAACGACTACTCTTTTATCATTATTGCTATGACAAATCGCGGAAAGAGGCTCTCTTATTTGTAACAAGGATTCCAAGTAAGGCATATAGTTTTCTTCGTCATTTTCTTTTGACGTTATTGAAAGATCATGGAATTGTATGTAGGGAAATTCTTCTTCTTGTTGTTGTTGTCGTTGTTTCAGTTCTTGATTTCGTGCACCAACACTCATATAATGGACTGGTATATTGTAGGAAGAAATGAGTTGTGAAAGACGCAGAAGAGGGATTTGGTGTCCATATTCAGGGAAGGGCACCATAACTACTATAACATTAGAGTTGGAGTTGGATGCCATTGAAAATGTGTGTGTGTTGCTTTACAATTTCTGAAATGATGAAGGATGATAGTAGTTGTAGTTTACTTGCTATATACTCCTTCTAGTCAAGTGAAGTCCAAGTACTGACGAAATGATTTTGGTGAAGTAATAAGTACTCGTTTATTTTTAACTAGAGCTCACAAGTTTGAATTTCTTAAGTATGGAATCGTCTTTGTTAGAAAGTGTTTTACTCTTTTTTTTAGTCGGGCTTCAAAATTGTCATGGATAGAAAAGCAGACATATCGTCCAACATCTACTCTTTTTAGTCACTTATATAATAGTAATAATTAATTGATCATGTTGTTAACAATATGGAAATAACTTTTTATTTCTTATTAATTTTAATTTACGTGACATCATTTAAATCTCGAGACCGCTATATGCTTTACAATTCTATGGTAATTTCAACTACACGTGATCGGCTGTAAAGATTCTCACAAAAGGACCATTTTTCATAAGGAGTATTTATTTCTAACGTTCTGTGAGATTTTATTTATGGGGGGCTGAATTAATTAAAAACGTGTGTACATTTTTCAAAGCAAATTATCAAGTGGACCCCCAAAATTTTAATATAAATTCATCAATTCCGTTGAGGGTGTACTAATATTTCTTCATCTTTGATCAAAGGTTTTGGATTCAAGTTTCTTTCTCTGAGTATGAAGTTATTTTTATTAGAAAATGTTTTACCTTTCAATGTAAGACTTTTCGACGTGAATATAAATTTAATCGAGGTAAGTATCAGAAATTAGATAGAAAATCAAAAAAATAATTAAAATGTTGACCTTAATAATATTTACATAAGTTATATATTAAATATATGATATTAAATTTGGTGTATTAAAATAATTAATAAACTATACTCTATGTTTTTATTTTTTAATAAGCATTAAAATAATTAAAATAGAACACGGAGTGGTTTCAAAGCAAAACTAACAGCCCGCCAACAATAAATAAAGTAGCAATCAATATAAACATGAATACAGGTCATTTGAGGGACCAAGACATCACTATTGATGAGTCTGACAAATGCTACTTTCTATATATGAAAGTAAGTGATATTTTTAACTTACGCCAAAAAAATTTTTTTTTTTTGGATTTGTTCAAACTATTAAAAATATTTGTTTTAAATTATTTATTAATTCATGAAATCAAAATACAATTATTTTTTTATCTCATGCCCTTAAATTAGCTTTTAAAAAAGTTTTCTATTCTTAATCTTGATATTAATGGATAAAAACACATTAATAAAACGTGTTGAAAATAATTAAATGGTAAAATAGCAAAAATATTCTTTTTATTTATGAATTTTTAAAAGTGCATAAATAGCATAAAAAGCATTTTCTATGTCCCTAATTACTTGTCTACTTTTGAATTGACATACCTATTTTAAGAAAATAATAATTGATATAGTGAGTTTATCATTTTACCTCTATTAATTATGAAATGGGTGAATTAAAAAACTTATGATTTTCAAGAAGTTCTACATTTTTCAAAGTAATAAATTGAGGGTATAATAGAGAAAAATATTTTGTCATTTCTTGATTTGTCAAAATGGATAAATAATTAAGAACAACTAAAAAAGAAAAAGTGAACAAGTAATTAGGGACAAAAAATAGAGAAAAGAGATGATGATAACCAAATAAAAGTATATGCATATAAAGAAAAAAATAAATTTTCACCAACCCTCTATTTACTAACCATTAATAGCCATAAATATTTTTGCATTTTGATATGCTTTCTCCAAGTACATTCTAAATCTATTTAAATCCAAATTTATATTTTGTTCTCTAAGATTAATATCCATAATCTCTTGAGACCAACCTTTTTCTTGAAGAGCCTTTGGATTTTTCAACACCAAATTATCTCCTTTTCCAAATTTTTCCATTAAGCTACTTTCTTCAACTTCAATTTTGTATTCCTCATAAACCAACTTCATTTCCCTTGCTAATTTTCCAAAACAAATATCAGATACACCTTCTGCTCCAATTGGAACAATTTGTATGAATATTGAACTAGTTCGTAAAAATAATGCATGTGTTAGCGCAGCTCCATGCACTCCAATCATTGCATGGCTTGAATGTATCAATCCAAATGACTCATGTAATGATGTTGTTTTGCTCGGCTCGAATAAAATCACCTCAAAACCTATCTGTTCTGCGAGTAATCTTATTTCATCCTGATTCAGTATCAAACGCCCTATGCTACCACCGCGACTTGCTAGGACAAGTCGAGGCCTATGTTGAGACTGAGGTTGAAGCTGAAGCTGACCCTGACCCTGACTGCTGCCATATGTGGTAGCTAGAAATTTATGAAAATCTATTAGGGTTTTTGAGGTTGGTGTCAATTTTGGGTCAATATTCATGAAACCATGTGACATAAGTCCAATTGTAACACTACGAAAACAATGTGTGACATTAATCTCCTTGTCAATATCAATAATGGGATGTTTACTAAAGCTTTGAAGCAAATCCTTGTACTTGTGGACCCACCAATCTTCTAATTTGGAGATAACCAAGACAAAATCTTGATTAGGAAACAAAGAATTAATGGTAATAAAAAGGGGAATAAATCCATCATTGATATCATGGAAGAAATTACCAGTGTACCCTCCCAAACTGAATACAAGTGCTTGGGCTTTATGATGGATCAAGCAATTTGGGCCTATTGGGCCTTTAGTAAGAGTGAATTCTTTGATTTGGCCCATTGTGAAATTCTCCCATTTTCTTGGATACGGCTTAATCTTTTCAACTATGATATTTGTCTCATTATTATTGGTTGAGCCCATGTCATAAAATGTTGACTTAAATGGGTCAAAAATTGTTGGCCCATTGATTGAGCAAATATCATAGGAATAATGAGACCTATTGCAATTGATTATTGACTTTGATTTTTCTACTGAAAAAAAAAAACAAAAGAAAGATTGTTAGAAATATTAACAATGCATGAGCAACACGACTTTTTTATGTCTATACACTTGAATCCGATACAAAAAAGAATCTAATATTTACTTACGCAAAATCCAGACAAAGTTTATAACTTCAAATATAAATTTTTATAATTTTAGTTATGTCTGATCGAAAGTTGTTTTTGCCCAAGCAAAACTTATATATATATATATATATATATATATATAAAGTCTCAAAATCGACTATTTGTACACTTCCTCCAACATTTCCTTCTTTATTGAATTTTTGTGACGTAAATCTAAAATAATTAGGTCAACATATATCGGCTTAAAAGAAATTAGTGTCCCAGAAAAAAGTCCATACAAAAAAAAAAGTATTCTAATTTTCCGTAACGGATGCATGATGATTGAAGAAATCACGGAAAATAAAATTTGGTCGGGACGTTAGCAAAATGACACGTGTAATTTATTTACTCTTAAAACTATATTCAAATATATTATTTACACCGTTTGAACATGCAAGTCTAAATAATTTTATTTTATTCTTTTTTTAAAAAATAAAAATAAAGGCACTTGCTCGAACTTAAAAACTGAAAATAAACACATTAAACCTGAGGAACTCACGAATAACCAGGTCTGAAAGATCGAGAATCTATCAGAAACGACCTGTTTAACACATAATGATAAGTGTAAGGTTTGTTTTTGTATATTCCTTTTTGAGATCCCACTTATCAAACTGTGTTGATTATGTTATTGTTATTGTTGTTGTTATTGCAGAACATTTCTCTTAGCTTTTCCAACAAATAAGAGCATTATGTAAATATTTACATACTATATTATTGTATAACTAACATGATTATGTAAATATTTTTATAACTTAATATCGTCAATAAATGCATGAATACATAGAACTTAAACTCTTTAAAGAGATAGAAGCAACATACCTTCATGGTTATAATTATGACGATTTATTTCATGAGGAGTTGAGATAATAAAAGAATTATGAGGTCTCGAGTTGAAGAAAACTTGATTTTGCCTCAACACTATAATCATCAAGACGAAAAGCATAAGTCCCATCAACGCCGTTATTAAATTTGAAGCTCTTTTCTTTATTACATTAATCTTCATTATTACTAGCTCGCTCTTTCAACTTCCAAAAGAAAAGGAAGGAAAATTTAGTGAGGAAAAATAGAGGGGTTTTTTGAAGAAGAAAAGAAGAGGAGAGATGGCAAGTAAATGAGAATTTTCTTCTAATAGGAGCTTTATATCTTTTGATTTTATAAGAATAATTTAGTGAATAATAAATAATTAGTTGTCATGTTTTATACAAAGTGCATAAAACTTAAATTTCAAATAAGAAAAAAAAGCATATATAGTCAAAGTTTGAATAGGTTGACTTGTCCACTTGGCACAAGGAGGTAGTAAATTGAATTTTTTTTTTTTTTTGGCTGATTAGAGTGGAAGAAAAATTAATGGAGAAATACTTGGATATATCACTTTCAAGTTGTTGAATAAAACTCAAATTAAATAAATTTTGTGCAACTTCATAGCATGCTCGTATATATTTTTGGCATCTTTCAAAAACTTCATATCTTATATAGTAACATTCAACTTCATATTAAACATTCTAAACAAAGGAATCAAGCCAAGAAAATAACGTGTATGAATGTGTATGTGCAGTTATTGGTGTAATTGTGTGTGTGAGAATATTGTAGGTGAGACAAAAGTCGGTTATGGAACGAATAAGATGGAATCTTTATCGAGTAACAATAGATCATTGACTCTCTCTTGATTTTATTTTTAAAAAATAACTAATAATATTTTAATGGTGTGAGATTTTTTGGAGAAAATCGTGTAGATTTGATCCAAAGCGAATAACATCACATTATGTTAAGAGTATTTTTGAATTGTACGTTTTAGTAGAATGATAATGTAGGGTACAGCTTAGTGCCTTTGCCCGTCTACTCGCTGATTTGCTATCTTTACCCACAGCTTCAAAGACGCATGCACAAAATAGAAGCTAGTGGACTTTGGTGGCCATAAATATTCGGTTGATGGGGTGGCACACAGTTCATCTCCAAATTAACCCATAAATGGTGATGGTTCGAGCCATGTGGAACTTAGCTCAAATGGGAGGTAGTTAGGTGCATGTGAACAAAGTCTTACATTAGCATCTGAAAAGAAAAGTAACTTGCTTATAATATGTTGAATACTCTTAATGATCTAAGGCCTATTAGAAAAAACCATGGAGGCTTAGCTTACAGGAGACGATATCACGTCATATCTAAAGCATCTTTAGGCGTAACAAATTAAAAGGTCAATTAGAAGAAGGAGAAGATAAAAAGACGAGAGGGCAAGACCAAGGAAGCTCTACTACATGATAAAGGCTTAATCAAATAAGACTAGTCAAAATGGCTGCAAAACATAAATTAATGATCCAAGAATTAGAAACCAACCTAGTCCAAAGTCAATTTAATCACATCCTTGTTACCTAAAAAATTCTGTAAGGCCAATTTATTTTGACTTAAACTAGACAATTTTTTAGAATGTGGAATAATATGTATGTACCTAACATATTTGAGCTCTAAAGCATAGACTATATATAGCATATTAATGTTGACCAAAATTTTAACTTGCACATCTTCTTTCTTCTCTATTTCATTGCTATAGTCTTCTACTCTTATACAACATTAATTCCTTGAAATAAATACAAATCCAAGATTTAGCGTTAGTGAATTAAAATAATAGCCGACAAAAATAGATATATTTATATAATTTTTATATATTTAGCTAACACACATAATTCATTTTAGTTGATCGGTCAAATGTGTAACTTGCCCAACTTATAAGAGCAAATTAACCCAATATAACTCAAGGTTTGGGCTAACTCAAGAAAATAATAAATTTGGGTTTGGAAATACAAGTCTACTTTGTTTGCTTTGGGTCCAACTTGAGCCCAATTAGAACCATATGTGCCATATGGCCCATTACTATGAGTGGGCTTCAGACCCGAACAACTAATTCTGGGTCATTGCACGAATGCCCCTATATTTTGGGATGGTCTTTAATTTTTGCTTTTAAATAAGTCGTCTTCAATATGTCTTTCAACGTGCTAAGTAATTAAAAATGACTATATTATAAAGTTTCAACAAAGTTTAGTAAGAGTGAATTTATAAAACTATTCTTATTTATAATTTCTTAAATAAGTGGACAACTAACATTAAGAGGTCGTTTGATATATTTTATTATGTGTTTCTTATATATTATATCTCACATCAAACGACTCTTAAATGTATAAAGAACTACTTAACCTCAAAATTCAATTAACTTATTTTTGATAACATTTTAACTTCAGTTTTTCACGTGGCATGTTTAAGGCCACAAGATTAAATGACAATTTTGTACATTTGACATAACTTTAATTTAGGACTACAGATTCAAAAGTCTTCTTTATTTTCTTAAACTTCATTTTAAGTCAAACTAGACCGTTCTTTGTGAAACGGAGGGATTAATAGTTATTGTTCAAATTATATAAAAAGATTATTTGGTGCACTAAATTTTCGATGGACCTGGAAATCGGGTAATATGCTAGATGGACCGCAAGGGTCTATTCTATTGTCTTATTCTATATTTTTGTAAGTGGTTGTTTTCATGGCTCGAGCTCATTACCTCTTGACCACATGACATCAATTTTAACAGTTACGTCAAGACTCCATTATTGTTTAAATTATATATTATTAAAAATATTTCACTGCAAAATTAATTATTATAAAATTTTACTTTTGAATCATAAATAAAAAGAAATCGATAAATTTTAAAGTAGAATTTTTATGACCATGAATTAAAATAGCAAGTGATTAGTGAATATTGAGAAAATCAGCTATAAATAATTAATGACAGCGACAACTAGGCATACCTAATTAATGATTACGACTTATCAATTAATCTTTAGGTATTTGGATTATTCTTTTTAATATTTTATAGGATAGTCTAAACTAATCAAAAACAAATATTATGCGTTACAGAAGCTTCCACGTATGTTAATTACAATTCTCCATGTGCTTATCATTCCCTCTCTAGTAAATACGACACATTTAATTAATAGCGAAGTCAGAATTTTTAATACGATTCAAATATTAAAACAAATAAACATACAAAAAATTAAGTAAATCATATTTGTATATGAAAAATAATCTTTGGGTGGAGAAGTTTTTTAATTTGTGGCAAATAGAAATTTGAAATTTGAAAATTTTAAGTTTTGGAGTTAATTATATGTACATATTCAAGAGTTTTGTATCAAAATTTCTAGATTTTAACGATTTTGAATGTTAGTTTTTCTAATTAAAAAAAATTAAAACTATTGGAACATGTTTTCCTTTTGCTTATAATTTCTAAAATTTGTCCTTTTTAATTATTTCTTTAAAATATTATGATATTCTCCTATCACATCGTGTAATACACACCTATATTTTCAATGAAGTGTAAGAAAAAAGAGTGAATTAAAAATGAATATAAATGCTACAACTATTAAAGTCTACGTTTTTTCAATCCATTCAAGCATAAAGCTACTTTAGGCCTTTTTTTCTAGAGTAAAGTAAATTAATTTTTTCTTACTTTTTGTTTGTTCTCTTTCAAAAAGTTTTTTTTTTTTTTTTTTTTGCAATGCTTTATTTTTAATTTTCAAATGATATATTTAAATAACATTTTTTTAAAATCACAAGATTTAAAAATCTTTTTTACTTTCTAAACATCTTTGTCGAGTCAAATTCTGACAAATAAATTAAAATAGGAGAGAAATATTTTGAACAATAATTTGTACGCCAAAAGAAAGGGAGTTTACTTGTAACTAATTTCATTAGTCTTAGTATGTAGTAGAAATTTAACTTTTTTCTCTCTTTCTTTCAATAATTGTAATATCTAGATTAGCTTAAACATATCTCGAGTAATTTCACGAGATATTCATCACCACTTAATAACAAATCCACTAATGCTAGGATAAATGGAAGGAAATCATCTAATATTTTATGAAATCTAAAACTTTTTTCGTTACATGATTCTTTCTCTGTCAATTCAAACAAAAATGCAAATAATATAAGATATTCAAGATATTTTCATTTTATATTCTAGTTTATATTACTTCATATATATTTCTTCAAACTTAATTCTATACCTTAGTAGCTAGCATTTTCCTTTTTCTTATATTCCAAAACTGTTGCGTTACCAAGCATCTTTCTGTCAAACTCAATCAAATTAAATAACATAACCTAAAGTTTTAACTTTTCATAATTATGAAGGTAGGATCTGGTCAAATTTACTTGGACTGATGTCGTAATAGTGAGTATCTTGAAATTGCCTGGGATCTGGTCATAGACGTAAAATTTATGTATATTCTGTCAATTTACTAATAAAATTACACGTAAGTTGTTTGTTCTCTTATTGTCGTGAGTATCTTGACATATTTACACACAAGTACTCAATAAGTGCATAATATGTATTCTTCAAATAAGAGTTTATCCCTTAATTAACATTATTATTAAGTGATCTTACTTCATCTATTTAATTGTGTATGACATTTTTTTCCATTATAATTATTTTTTATAAGAAAATATATCATTTTTCATATTTAGAAATTATGATTTTGTAGCCAAAGAAGTGTACTTATATCATAAGTTCTAAAGACATTTTTGGTATGTGCATGATATATGTGTTCCTTAATCCTGATAAATCAGTACAGTTTGACATTAAGACTTAGAGTAAATTTTGAAATGAATAATTGATAAAGACGAATTTTATGATAAATTTCTTTTTAAATTCAACTGTCAATTATATAATTTAATTTAATCATGATAAATTAGTATAGTCCGAGTTACGACTCGGAGTGAACTTTGAGAAAGGTGAAGGAGTAGATTTTGTGTGTTTAGAAATTAGCAAACAAGATGGCTGCTGTTCCCACGTGAAGTCCACAAGTTTGAGAAAAATTGCTATTGGAGTGATGGAAAGAAAACGATGGGTGAAAGTATTCATATTCCAAAAAGGATAATGACCAAACAAAAGTACAAATAGATATGCACAATCAACAAATCGTCTTTTTCATTGACAAAACCAGAATTTTCACTAAGACGGTTAACAAAGAAGCTCAAGGATTCAATATTTAGTATGTATAAAAAGTAAATTACTTCAAAAAAAATTCTTGTTATACCATTAGACTTCTCTATAGCAAATCATCATTTATAACAACATTTCATTATAGCGGTCAAATTTCTTTGAAATCGACTTTCAAACTTATGTAGTATTATATTGCTATAGAAGACAAGAATATAACAAACATGTATCGTCGTTAAATAGAAAATTGACAATAGTAAATTAATAAAATGAACAAAGGAAATTGAGCTTCAAATTGAACAAAGGATTTTCTATGTTTTCAAATAATTATTTTTATTGGATAAGATAAATTGTGTGGTCGGAGTTAAAAGACCAAAAAAAAAAAAATATAACAATACAAGTATAGAAACTAAAAATAATGAAGGCTATTGTTTTTTATTGGGCTTGGACTGATAATTGAGCAAAACAAGTCCAGAGTTTTCATTTTTCCACAGAAAATTTTAAAAATAAAAAGAGGAATTTTTTTTTACAAAAGACACTAGGTCAAATTTGGTATAGATAAGTAATTTTTTGTAAAAAAGCTAATATATGTTTCATACCCCGTGCGATATATGGTCAATATGTTTTCCCGATATACTCATAAATTACTTGTCTCTGGTATTATCCATAAAAAAATTTCATTATATTATCATGAATTACTCGTATTTTTACATGATGTTTTAAGTATCATTCATGAAGTATTTTTCGAGTTCGAAATGATGAAAGTGAAAATTAAATTCCCTTGAGTTCACACCAAAGCAAAGTATTTACAATTTAACACACATTACAATATAACATCTCATGTGTAAACTTTTTTATAATATTAATTATAGAGTTTTGGAAACTATTTTTTAATAGCATCACCAGGGAAATCAGTCATGATGTCACTTTATTTTTTTCTAGGCAATTTATAAGGTGGTGGTTGGCAATTAAATTGGGATGTTAGCAACTAGTAACACAAATAGAAACAAAACCCCCTAGGCCCCATTTATTATGCACCAAATTTAAAGAGATTCCAATGAAAAGTCCAAAAATCTTAAACAATTAATTCATAAATAAATGAGCAAAATATTTTTTTAGAGAAAAATAAATTCCTTAAAAATGAGAAAAATGATTTTTCTAATGTAATACAAGTTTTATAAATCGCATTCCAAACTTATTATCTCCTCCTCACCCCACCCTTTGACCAATGACCATCCCACCCCCCGTCACCTCCAAACTCTCACTACCCACCCCATCCTAATACACTACAACAAAAATAATTTTTAATGAGAATTAATTAGCGATAATAGTTTAATTATCGCTAAATAAATATTTTTAGAGGCAGTTAGTACTTTTTGTAAATATCCCTAAAGCATACACCATTGAATACAATGATAATTAAGTAATGACTTTAACATTCTTTGACAATGTATATTCTATTACTGCTAAAACCTATTTTTATGATAGTATGTTTTCATAAGATTACATATAACTAAATACTGTTGAAACAATATTTATTTTTTTTCTTATAAATGTACTAGACACAAAAAAAGTATATAATAATTTCACTTACTCTTCATTAATTATTTATTTTTTCATACCAAACACACCCTAAATCCTAAAATGAACAATTTATGTATTGGAATTAGTGAGGGGCCCTTAGTATCAATTCAAGCAAAATCTTGTACTAGTTGTAAAGTGTCACACATTTTCTATGAAAGTGACCATGGCATGTCTTCAAGGGACCACTTTCTTGTTTATAGGATCACAACAACTATACTATATTATATTTATTATGTACCACCAAATCAATATTTATATCAATTTGTTACCATCCAATCGCAATATACATAGATAATATAAATATATAGGCTTCAACTTTATAAGTTAATTTGAACTTTAGGATAGAGTACAGGAGTTTCACTTGTTCATAATATATTTTTTTTTATAGCAATACTGGTTTGAACTCTAAATATTTAGATCGAAAGTATAACGGGAATAAAATAATTAATTTACATTATATGAGTAATAAAATCTAAGAATACTTAAGTTTAATTGACTGATGACCTATCCCATGTGCTGAAAATTCCTAAGTTGATTAATAAGTTGATAATGACAGCCCCCTCTATCTATTATTTCACCAATAACAACCAGCCAACACATAAATGGATCAAATTTATTTACAACTATTTTTACTAGTATTTCTATGTTTTATTTTTTATTTAGTGTTTGATATTTACAGTGATTTGATTAATTTAAATTCAAGGCTCACAACTTATTTGCATGATTGTTATTAAGGGCGGTGTTGAAATTCTGGTACAGGCACAGGTTCGGCTGAATTCAATAACTACTTAATTAGTATATACATGTTAAGAAGTTTATTAAATATGTACAAATATTAAATTTAGAATCCAATAATTAACACTTGAAATCGTCCTTATAAAATTTTCATAAGGTCAAACTATTTTTGCCTCTGGTTGTTACTTATTGTATTGTGTTGTTACGTTAAATACAATATTTATTACTTATTGTATTGTGTTGTTAGTTTAAATACAATATTTGTTACTTAAATTTTACTGTATCATATAGTTAAAATTCAGCATCATATAATGACGAAAAGTCTAATTTTATGTAATGACTGATTTGTATGATTATGACGGTTTACCTCATTTTGTACTTGCGTACCTTTTTTTGTAATAGTCTTACCTCTATCTACCTTTTTCCTAAGTATAACCTTCAAATTATTGACATGTAACATACTTATATATATGTAACAATGAAAATAATAAAAATCTATTTAAAATATTGTATTCATTACAACAATTTAGTGCAATACGTAACAATTATCTAAACAGAGTGGAGTGCTAGACTAAGTTTTTGCATACCAAAATACAAAATTGAAATCTTTAATATAGACAGGGGTGCAATTTACAATCTTTTCTCCAATATTAATTAAGGTAAATTTTAGTTTGAGCACGTTATTGATGATTTGTTTAATTATTCATTATAAGTTACGTCTTTGTGCAATTATTTGGAGAACGACCGTTACCAAATATAAGTGATTTGTGGCCACCTTTAAAAAAGTAGTAATTACATAGTTTTTTTTTTGGTCACAAAATAACCCTCTAGTGACATTATTGTACATCCATAAAGGTCCTATAAATTAAATATGGTTAGTAGGGGTATTAATTTTGAATAAAATGAAAATATAAAATCTCCAAAATTATTTTCCAAAAAGAATCTCCAAACTTCGATGGATTAAATGAGTGATATGTTAAATTGAAGGTTAAAATAGGCATAACATTAAACAACTTAATTCAAAGATTGACTAAAACTTAATTAGCTAATTAAACTCCTAATTGAATTCAAATCATATGAGATTTTTATGTTAATCTGTAGCACACGCAATAATTTTTTTTTTTTTGCCGTTTAATTCTAAAGTTACATTTAAGATAATTCTTATTTTAGAAAATTAAAAAAAAAATACCTCATTATAATATCACCCGTCTAAAAATTTTATTTTAAAATCAAGAGAATAATAAGGGTATTTTTTTTTTATATTAGGAAGCATTTAATAGTGCGATTTAATGATTAATAAAGTGAGAGAAAAAATATACGGTACCAAAGTCAAGCTTCATTAATTTAAAATAATAAGTGATAGTTTAGGTATGAAACTCACACTCTCAATAGTTTAAGTATGAAACTAAAAAAAATGTATAGTTTAGGTGTGTTTTTGACATTTATCTCATAAATATATGTATATATATATACACACACAAGTATTGACATATCTTAACATAAGCTGAAGGTTTAGTCCAGTGGTGTCGTGTGTCTTAATCTTACTAAAACACCCTTTAATGAAAATTATAACTCCATGATTAGAGGGATGTACAAGCTAACACTTAAATGAGCATCATAAATGTCATAAATATGAATTCTATATTGGGAAGTACATGCAATGAACTCAAACCAAGTATTTGGGGGTATTTTAAACTAATTACGCTAGGGTATATTATCGGGTTGGTTCGAATTTTTTAAATATCAAATCAAATTATTTGTGTCGGATTTTTAAATCTATAAACCAAATCAAACCAATAAAACTCGGGTTTCTTTTTGGATTTTTTTGGATTTTTCGGATTTTCGGGTTTTTTCGATAAAATATTTATACAAACATATAATTTACTTGTACTTTAAATATTTCTTTAGTCATACTAAAGATAAACTATTAACGATCCTCAAATCACGGAGAAATTTAAGCGCAAATAAAATCCACTTCATAAAGCAAATAATAAAAATAAAATGAGAAATCAACATTGACTGGTGACCACTGACTACCACGCTTTAGGTTGGTATAAGTTCTGTAACACTGCTAAAAAGGAAGGGTAACTTTGGCATATACACTTTTCTTTCATCAAAGTGTATCCTACCAACTTTATATCTTTTTCATTGTTGTGGAATATATAATTTGATCTAAATATTGAGTAGATAAATTGTATCGTCATTATTGTACTAAAAAAAGAAAAAAAAGAATGAGTAGTTGTTTGATGCGTGAATAAAGTTCTATATTGAGGAAACTCTTAATAGTATGAGGCATCTTGAAGAAAATTACGTAGGATTGATCTAAAGCGGATAATATATGTATATCACATTATGTTAAGAATATATTTGGATTGACTTAGCCCAACAATTACTATCAAAGTCAACTAATCATCAAGATGAGAATGAACTGTCTTTATTATCTTGACCACATTTACCCTTTCATAGGTTATAACTATCTTTACTCTTAGCTTGAAAACACATATACAAAAGAAGTATGTGAGTTATGAACTATTGTTGTCACAAATATTCGAATGAAGTGAGTGACACGAAATAAATTTTTAAATTATCCCATGAATATTATTTTAATGATGGGTGTGTGGATCAAAATTTAGTTCGAGAAAAAGATTGTTGGATGTGCGAACAAAGTCCTATATTATTAGTTTAAAAAAAAAAGAAAGAAGAAGCTACAAATATGGTATAGTATTGCTTTTAATTATTTAAGACTTTTTAAAGAAAATTGTACGGGTTTAATTTAGAATATGAACCAACCATTTTAATTATTTAATCTTCATCTATTAGTTTAGGTCAGAAGTCACATCTAAGATTTTAGTTATTTAGAGAAAACTTTAATAATCACCAACTAAACAAGATTAAATGAAAAAATAACCAAATAAAAATTATTATAATTAGATCAAGTAGAATCTAAATATTCAATTATAGTAAAAACCAACGCACACTAATTCGATTCTCAACTTGATTTTAAAAAAACAAAAAATTAAGGCAATTGGTCTATTTTAGCTAAGTAAATTATTTCTTCAATGCAATCCACAATTAATTAGGATTTCATTAAGATAAAGTTCAAGATAATTAATTCAGAATATTATTTAATTGAAATTATAGAGTGCTAAAATATATTCTTACTAAATCCATGTTACAAATTCTATACCACTTGTCCAAAAAGAAAAACAAAAAGCTTATGTTGGTAAACTCAACGCCAATATCTTTATGTTTTAAAAAATTGAGATTTATAATAGTACTATTAATTTAAAAAGTCGTCCCTTCGTTTCAATTTGATTTTCTGATTTTAATTTGATCAAAATTTAAGGAAAAAAAATTTGAATCTTTTAATTTCCCCTAAGGGAATCGCGGTGGAAGAGTCGTGTGGACCATCTTGAAGTACAATTTCCATCGAGCGTCTGGTAGAATTTGTGGCAGACGACATAAATATGCGATAAATTATTATATGTGGCGGAGCAGCGTTACTGCCGCGATTTACTAAGATTCAGTCATTTGTTGCTCTGATTCGTCCAATAAAAAGTATAATATCAAAATATTATTTAATTTTGTGGTCTCAAATTTACCATACAAAAAATTGAAAATTACAAATTTTGCCGAATGGAAAGATTTGAAGCTCGATTCGCATCGGAAAGCGCTTCGCTGCTTCCTCTCAATAACAACCTCATACCAAGAACTCAAATTCAAGACTTTTAGGAGCGTTGAAACAGGTGTTCCATTGGTGGTACAACTTTTATTTCATCAAGTTATTTTATGTCAAATAATTCATCAAACTTTTTTTTTTTTTTTAATCAAAAATCCCTTTTGTGATTTTTTCCAAGTCCTTGTGCTGCAACAAAAATACCATGTTGGTACTTTTAAAATCTAAATGGTATTTTGTACAGTACTTTTTTCTATTTTTTTATTGAACAGTACAGTAGTGTATCGACCAATCAGACAAAATCAGAAGCACAGATTTTAGTAAATAAACTTAAATTTTGAGGGCTATTTTAGCAAAAATCACTAAGTCCTAGAAAAAATTAAAAATAATTTTTTTTATTTAAACCTCATAGCGTCAGTGGGTCCCATTTTTGTCTGATGTTCTTAGTACTCTGCTACAATACTGAATTAAGTAATCTATCTAGAGAATTGAAACATCACTTAAAATGGCAAAATAAAAAATAAAAAATTAAGCCTCATTAATATGTATACCTTATAATTAATAGTAATTTATTAAAAATACTTACTATTCTTCTAAAATTTTGATTATCAACTAGTTTAGAAGGTTAATCAAGTTGGTTGTCTATATTATTTACGAGTTAATTAAATCTTAATTAGTGATCACAAGTTCGAATCAGAAAAATATTCTAATAAGAGTGTTTCTGGCCCCACTTTAATGGGGCCTTCTGAGTGTGCATTTGGATTAGTTGGAGCTCAATGAATCAAGTATCAAACATCAGGAAACATAAAAAATCTTGTGTTCGGTGAAAAAAATTATGATAGAAAGTAATTTTATTCTTCAATAAGCCTTATGCAACATGAACATATAAATCAATTCGATCCAAAATAATATTAAACACCAAATAAAAACTCAAACGAAACTATTGTTATGTAATACAATATATAATTTTTCTTATAATATGTTTGAGCAAGCCTTAAATTTGTAACATAAATTACAACATTAAATTTATTCTAGCAATTAAGCTAGAGCAAACTAGCACATTACAACATAGATGCATAATTAGAAAGTTCATAATTTTAAGTTAGTGTAACGTACGAAATATTAAAATGCAAAATATCCTATAACTTCTAAGTATTAATACTTATATACAATTAAAAGAGTAACTTGAATTAGATCCATTCAATTCTTACAAAGTTGCAAAACAGTTCATCGTACTATTATCTACCGTCTAACAAAAATTTCGAATTTGAATTTTTAAATATGTAAAAAAAATCTTGCAAAAGATTATGCCAATTATTAGTTGATAAGACGATTTTTCACTGTTGAACAAGTCTTACACAATATGAATTTAAATCAATTAAGATTTCAAAAATTAACATTAATGTTAACATTTAATCGAATTCACATGTGAATACCACACATCGAAAAAAATAATTAAAAAGAGTAAATAAGAAATATAAGAGAAAGACATAAAGACCATAAAAGAACCTTTTTTACAAAATTCGACTAGCACAAGTAACGTTTAACGGTGAGAACTTTTAAAAAAAAACTACTTTAAAGGAAATATTCTATTGCAAATGAATAAGGAGTAAATAAATTCCCATTGAACAAAAAAGGCACTCAAAAATCAAATTTGAAAAACATGTGTCCAATTTTTTACTTATTTTTTGTCTTTTATTGATGCTATTAATCATCTTTTCCTCAAAGATTGAAAATATTTTTGTGTTATTTTTAAATTTTTGACAATTAAAATTAAATTAATGACTATTTATGTATTATGCTTTTAATATAAAGCGCGGGGAGGGCGTGGGGGGGGGGGGGGGGGGAGGGGAAGGGTGTGTTTATAAAAAAACTCTTATTAAAAGCAAGGAAGGTGGAGAGAATCTAGAAAATGGCCCATTTCTTTTTTTATTTCCTTAAAAACATACACATATTTTATTTATTTGTTATGAAAAGATAAGGAAATCATTAAAGATTAAAGATAGAGAAAGGGGAGTATTACTACTCCAATAACTCATTTTCTATAGTAAGTATAATATTTTTTTAATTTATATTTCCTTTTATATATTTCAGTTATCATACTTATTAAAAAAAAACTCATATAAAATAATTATTATTTAAGAAAATCAAAATATAATTAATTATTTATTTTTATTTTTATCCTTGTTCATTATGGAAAAAGATTAATACAGATAAAAAAGAGAATAGTAATAAATTGAGATGAAATAATAAATAAGAATAATTAATGAATTACCTTTTTAATGAAGATTTGCCTAAAGCCCCGTATAAAAAAAATGACAAGTACATTAGATCGGACAGAGCAATGATTAACTTTTATAAGCATAATATATATACACACTCACTATTGCATATCTAAACACCTCAATTTCAATCGATAAATAAACACCTCATTATTGCATATCTAAACACCTCAATTTACTCAACATTTAGATAAACACTTCAACTTGTTCTTATGATATTTTGTGAACGCTTCGATACTGACACTATATCGAAAATGATCTTTAACGGCAATCAGTTAACGGTAATAACTTAATTGCCACTAAATATGTACTATTAGCGGCAATTAATACTATTTGAATATGTCCCTAAAATCTTTAGCGACATTGGATTCAATAAACTAATGCCGGTAAAAACTTTAACACTTTTTATTAATGTGTATATTTATTGCCGCTAAAATGTATTTTTGTTGTAGTGTGATATAATACATAAATTTTATAAGTATCTAACTAGAGTGTACTCAAATAACACAATAAATTTGATTAAAGTGTCTAAATATGCATACTCAATTCAAAAGTAATATATTTAGTTGTCGATATATAACGTTATATAGAGATTTGACGGTAATATAAATAGGAAAAAAGAAGAAGCATAAGAATAAAAAAGAGACCGGATGTTGACAAATTTCATATCACTGTTGTTAAAGAAGCCTCGTTTGTTTGTGTCAAGATTTTCTTATCTGGGATTTCTCTCTCTTTCTTTCTTCCCTTTTTTTACAAAAAAAAAGAAAATATATATATAGTACTATTACACAACATAACATTTGAAGTCTCATACAACTTCTGTCTGTCTCTCTTTCTCTCTCTTCTTCTTGATTTTCTCTTCTCTCTCTAAAAAATAAAGTTTTTTTTCTTTCTTTCTGAGAACTTGTGGCCCCAACAGATTGAAATCTACAATCATTTTTCAGTTTTATGAGGATCTGAGCTTCTTCAATGGTATTATCAAACTACCCTCTTTGTTCTTTCCTTCTAATTCTTTCTTAATTATTATTATTCTGTCTGTCAAATTTATATCACTTACTTTTTTTTATTTTAAATTGTGTTGAAAAAAAAATGACATATTTTTATATTTAGTTGGGACAAAGGGTGTACTTATTATTATACTATTTATTACTTTGTCCTCTTTTGTTCCTCTGCTTCTTTTTGGGGTCACTTAATTCTTCATTATTCTTGAATTTGTTGGATTGCTGCTAGTGTTGTTCATTGTTCAACCCATTTAATGGGTGTTGAGAAAAAGTGTTTCCAAGATGTGGGGTTGAGGTAAATTCTTGTATATTTTACTTTTTTTTAGATTTATTCTTATTTGACTTTGAAAATCCAAGAGCAGACTATTTCTTTTTTTATTTATTTTTTGGCTTTGTTTAGCAAGTTTTGGATTCTATAGGTAATTGTGTTTAACATTTTCTTTTGGTATTTATTGTGTTATCTGGAGATTGAATTTTACTTTTGATCTTGGATCTTTTTTTGCTTCATTTACTCTTAACAGGTGAAAAAGATTGGAACTTTGTTGCTTATAAAGTGATTTGTTTTGGGTAAAGGTTAAAATTTTGAATTGCATGAGTAAAGATTGAAACTTTATTAGAAGAAAGAGTTATACTAGTCATTAAAATCCAATTTAGGAAGTTCATGGTGAGAGTGGAGTACATTGAAATCTAAGTTATGTGCTATTACAAGATTGGTTGCTTATCTTTGTTAGCAGATTTTGATAACTAGAGAGTCGGGGATTTTCGTGCTGCTTAGAGATGAATTTCTAGATTAATTGCAATCTCGATTATTGTCCATTGTCTTGTTAGCTTTCTCTTGTATCCTTGTGCATTATATTGTGATTTTAGTTGATGATAGACAAGACGAGTTGGTTCCTCGTTACTGTATGCTATAAGGAGTAATTAGTTTTAAGTTTTGAAACCGGTGCGTGTGAACACAGCTTTAACAAAACAGTAATTGAAAATGTCCACGGAACTCTCATGTGTTGTTGAAAGTGTGCTCTGGGAGAAAATTAGGATTTTTGTGATGCTTACAGGCGAATTTCTAGATTAATTGCAATCTCGATTACTGTCTCTTGTCTTGCTTGTTTCCTCTTGTATCCTTGGCCACAGTATTGTGGTTCTAATTAACGATGGACAAGACGAGTTGGTTTCTCGTTTCCCTATGCTATAGGGAGAAATTAACTTTAAGTCTTGAAACTGGTGCGTGTGAGCGCAACTTTAACAAAACAGTAATTGAAAATGTCCACAAAAGTCTCGTGCGTTGTTGGAAGTGTGCTCTAGGAGACAAAAAATTTAGGTTGTTTTCCACATGTTGTTTGTATTATTTGTGCAGAGTGTGTGCAGTACTTAGGTTGCTTTGGTGCAATTTGTCCTTTGAAAATCATGATGGAGAGGTTTCCAAGAATATTTTTAACAGGTCTATTTGGGATTGTTTTACTTGGTAGAAACACAGTTATCTTTCAATGCTGACTACATGTTCCTGCATCCACGAATTTTCGCACTTAAGCTTAGGAAAGAGTACAAAAGAGAAGTCCACACGTTCACAAGTCACGTGCATAGTCACTTCTGGAGATAATCTTGCATGTGCTAATCCGGCGTCATTAATTTGTAATCTATACAACCAATTACATGGAAATGTTAACAAAACATTAATTGCTGATTAATGTAAAGGAAAAGCCGTCAAAGTTAAGCTTTTGAAAGATATATTTGTAGCAGGATAGTTTTTTCCATTTCCTCTTTTTTGGGAAAAAAAACCCTGAAAGAGTCTTCTTCAAGACAATATTTATGCAATTGATCTTCTTTTTATAAAATTCTTCAAGGTGTCCTAGTATTCTTGTTTCTGTCTTCATTAGTAGATTACGTAATTGGAGAGTTTTGGATTTTGGTGCTCCCTGGAGACAAATTTCCAAATTAATTGCAATCTTGACCCGTGTCCGTTGTCTTGTTTGTTTCCTCTTGTATCCTTGGGCACTATATTGTGGTTCAAATTAATGACGGGCAAGACCAGTTGGTTCCTTGTTACCCTATGCTATTATAGGGAGCAATTAGTTTTTAAGTCTTGAAACCGGTGTATGAACATAGCTTTAACAAATGAGTAATTGGAAAAGTATATGCAAATCTCATATATTGGATTTTGTAAGTGTTCTCTAGGAGGAAAAAAACTCGGTGTTTTTGGTCCCTGTTGCCAATGAGAATTGTGTAGAGTGCGTGCAATAATTAAGCTGCTTGCGTGCAATAATTGGGTTGCTTTGGTGCAATTTGTCCTTTGAAAATACTAAGGCGAGGTTTCTAAGAATATTTTTGGCAGGTCTATTTGGTATTATTTTATTTGGTAGAAACACATACATTTATCTTTTGATGCAGATTACATGCTCCAATATCCAAGAATCGTCCCATTTTAAACTCTACGCAAGAGAAGTACATTAACTAATTAATCAAGAAAGGAATATTTCATGAACTATCATTTTCCATTGTGATACATCTCTAAAGGTTGTTGTCATGTATGGTGACTTTAAATAGAGAAAGTCGTCTTACATCTTGTGAGTTTATTTCTCCTTTTTCCTTTATTCCTCTGTCCCCTCTCTCTATCTATGTAAAAGAACTTTTAAAGAAAGAAATGGCGGAAGATATCATTGGTGATTGCAGTACTCCATTACCTTTTACTATTTCTCGTATCATTTTGTCAGATATTTGATCATCTGCTTTCTTATCCTTGTGTATTAAATTGTTGTATTGTTTGATTCTATTAAATTGTTCACACGTCACGTGCATAGTCTTCTACTCCTGGAGATAATCTTGCACGTGCTAATTCGTCATCATTAATTTGTAATCCGTACAACCGGTTACATGGAAATGTTAATAAAACATTAATTGCTGATTTATGTAAAAGGGAACTCATAAAATTAATTGATCTTCTCTTCATAAAATTCTTCAACGTGTCCTGATGTTCTTATTTGTGTTTTAGGGTATAACCATGGGCCTGTCAATGAAGATATCCTCTAGTTGACAAAAATAATTTGTATTTCAAGGAAATTAGGGGTTCTCTAAAATTTAGAGAATCTCTAATTCTCATACTTACCCCTACAGGAGCATACAAGTCTCAACACATAACTAAAAGACTCCCGAGGAACACCGGACTTTATGCAAGTGTAACAACAACTTAGTCTTAAATCTCTACTCGTGCCATTGATTATTGAACTTGTTGTGTTTACTTTTTAGCTAACTCTGCAATCATTTCAAGATATGGCATGTCTATTGATACAATTTCCTTTACGTTATTTAGATCTAAGTCCTTCTTTATATTATTTTCAGTCATCATGGTGTTGCACCTGTAAACCAGTGCAGATGGAGGTTTACGTAGCATATAGTTAAACCATCTTAGTCTAGTTCCCTCAATTTATCATCTTTGTCTGCTACAGAACATCTTTTTCTGAAGTCATTTTGTTAAATTTGACTTTCAGTTTGTTAGTATCTTTGTATGGCTCTCCCATAGCACTCCTCCATTGCACCGCTATTTTAATACTATTTACGTTGTTATGTATCATGCTATTCTCATTTTTCTTGGATAAAAAAATTGTCTTTCAATACTTCTGGAATTAGATATTTGAATTATCTGCATTTAGATACCTTTATTTTACTAAACGTACAAGGATATGTTTGCTGTAATGTGTTGGGATCATATGTTCGTAAATAGATGCGTAGCTTCTGACTATCTCATCTTTTAAGAACAGTTTCGAAGTTTATTCAGAACACTGTTTGGTTTTAATTAAATTGTTTGATGCCACATCTTGGCAGGAATGGGAACACAAGTGCACTATAAAGGATTCTTACCAAGCTATTACTCTATGAGAGACCTTAATGAGGATGCTAACAGCAGCAGTTGGCCCCAATTTTATGGAGATAAGACTTTACCAAACGGGCAATATTGTAATGGTTTCACGCTGAGGACTATAACTGATGCATATCCAGGGTATGATAAGGACATTCTAAAGCAGAAAATGATTGAACACGAGGGCATATTCAGGAATCAGGTAATGCTTCCCTTTTTTCTTTCTTTTCTTTTTTGAGAAGTTAGTGGGAAATTTTGGTTTTCAGTATGGTTCTGCATATCCTAACGCTGTGGTCTCTTGGACTCTCTTGCTTCAAAATATCTTCATCTGCCATGTATTCCTTTTTTTGCCTTGTGTCAACAGCATTACAAATATACTTATGCAATGGTTTACTTATAGGTGGTGGAACTTCATCGCCTTTACAGAATTCAAAGGGACATGATGGACGAATTTAAAAGGAAGGAAATGCATAAACATCGCTCATCAATGGAGCCATCATGTTCATCCAGTCACCTAGGACCTCAAGTACCATCTGAGGATGTCCGGAAATGGAACATCGCAAACTTTCCCTTGGAAAATTCTATTTATACTAGACCATCTACATCTGGTACTGAAATTGTCAATTCTCCTTTTAGTTCTTCAAAAGGAGATTGTTTACAGCCCAGTCGAGTTCAAATGCAAAATGGTTATTCTTCGAAAGCCTGTGATGTTTTGGAGGCTAGGCCCTCAAAGGTCCGGAAAAAGTTGTTTGATCTTCACCTTCCAGCCAATGATTACTTAGATACAGAAGAAGATGGGCAGTTGCGAGATAATGCAGGATCTTTACATCCTTGTTATCCTGCTAATGGAGATTATGTAGTTACTCAAGAGAGTGGAACAAAATTGTTTCTTGGTGGTGGTGCAAAGGGTGATAGCCGGAAAGATGCTTCAACATCCAATTCATGTTTGAGAAGCTCAATTGGGCTGGCTGACCTAAATGAACCAGCGCAGCTTGATGAAGCAACCAATCCTGTTGATTTTCTTGGTTATGATAATAATCATAAAGAGACTAGAAGCATAAATGCTTCTGCAAAATCAAATTCACTGTTCGTAGCTTTGCCTTGGAATTCCAATTGTGCAAGCCCAAATGAGTCTTTAAGTAACCTATACGATCGCAGTAGGGGCAAAGAGAGGGAGTGGTTAACTTCAGCACATGAAACAGGTGACAATTCCTTCCAAAATTTCTGTATATTACTCAAGTTTAAAAGCTTCCGGAATTCTTTTGTACCTATCTTTGAGTTGCTTCAATTTACAGGTAACATCAAAGGTAGCTCAGTTTCATTACCAAGAGGTCTCAAAGAAGAAAAGATCCCTGCAGCTTCCCATCAAGCGCCAGTAATGATTAACAAAGCCTATCAAGCTCCGGGCGCTCATCTAGTTCACCATATTAAGGATGGTATTTGGAAAGATAGAACAGGACATAGTTTAGATATGTCTCACAGAAATGGTGAGCAGTCTAATTATACTCAAGTGGGACCATTTGTTACTTCCAAGATGGCTAGTCCATATCCATGTGCAAGTTCCTCCGAATTTAGCAGTTTGTGGCCACACTCTGTCTCTTCTTGGGAGAAGCCAAATGGTAGCTTTGCTCAGAGGTTATCCTCGTTGCATACAAACTCATTTTTCAACTCATCTGCAGCAGATGGTAAGGGTTCACAGTCATCTCAGAGCCAAATTGGAGACTATTGGCACGCTAATGGTGGCAATTCTAGGTTGCGTCCAGGTTGTGCCGGTGAGCTACCCATCCGGAGTGGTTTCTACCACGGGTCTTCATCTGGGACGAAAGAATCACCAATTCACATTCCTTCAGGTGCTTTTGACTCTTTGAGCTACATTAAGGGGGGCCGTTTTACATCTGAACGCTCCTCTAATAATGCATGTGAGAATTTTCTTATTAGCCCTAACAATATGGATGTAAAATCTGCAAAAGGCTTCAACTTAAATGTGCTAGCAATGAGTGCACTCAGCGAGGAACCTCCCATGCGAGATATTGAGTTTGGTAATGAAAAAAGAGAGCATCAAGACCCTGTGACAGTGTTGCCATGGCTTAAAGCTAAAGCAAATTGTAAAAATGAGTGCATCAATACCAGGATAGGTGGAACTTCAGTAAATTCAGGCTTTGTCCAGGCTTACTCAAACCCTCCTTTTTGCCAGAGTGAACCATCAGCATTGGAACATCACCATATGAAGACCACAAAAGAAGTGGTCGAGACGCCACATGTAAGGAAAATCCTTGGTGTTCCAATCCTCGATATTCCCGTTGCTTCCAGAAATGAGTCGTCATCATCACTTGTTTTCGCTTCTGCTAATCTTCGTTCTTCTCCTGAGAGAAAGACTATCAAACAAGAGAGGAATATGGTGATCGACATTAACGTGGCTTGTGACCTTTCTATGCTTGAGCCTGAGGAACTTGATGTTGTAGAGCAAATTGCTACTAAGAAAGTGATGGAGACAAAAGCTATGAACATCAAGAATCACTTTGATTTGAACTCATGTATTACTGAGGATGAAGAAGAACCAGTTTCTGCTGTAACCGATAAGGCCAGTGTGAAGACTATTCTGGATATAGATCTCGAAGCCCCTTTACTTTTGGACATTGAACAAGATAATTTGCCTGGAGAAGACGATGGGAAGCAACACAAGGCATCTTCGCAACACACACAGGAGGAACTACTCAAGACTGCAGCTGAAGCAATAGTTGCCATCTCATCATCCACTCATTGCACCGCAATGGAGGAAACACAAAGTGATCCGTCTGATGATCCTCTGGAATCTCTTCGATGGTTTGTTGATGTGGTCTCGTCTTGTGCAGCGGAGCTTGATAGTACTCCATCTGCTAAAGAAATTACAGGCAAGAACAACAACATGATGGTTGCACATAGTTCTTTTAAGGAAATAGATTACTTTGAAGCCATGACATTGCAACTAACAGAGACCAAGGAGGAAGATTACATGCCTAAGCCATTTGTTCCTGAAGTCCAAACAGTGGAAGATGCAGGAGCAGCCAGTTCACTAAAAAACCGACCACGAAGAGGGAATGCAAGGAGGGGAAGACAACGGAGGGACTTCCAAAGGGATGTCCTTCCTGGTCTAGCTTCATTGTCAAGGCATGAGGTGACTGAAGACATCCAGATATTCGGAGGGTTGATGAGAGCAACAGGCCATACTTGGAACTCCAGTTTGACAAGAAGGAACGGGACAGGAAATGGAGGTGCAAGGGGAAGGAGGAAAAAAGTCGTGGACACCAGTACCCCGGTATTGACCACAACAACGACAAGCTCTCCACTAATTTACCAACTTAACAACATTGAAGCCAGTTTGGAAGATAACAAAAGCCTAACAGGGTGGGGAAAGACACCTAGACGCCCTCGGAGACAAAGATGCCCTGCAGGCAATCCTCCTCCTGTCCAACACAGGGCAAATAACTGTGTAATTTCATCCATTCATCATTTATAGAGATGACATTAACCAATTCGCGTTCATTTTATGAATTTCAGGAGTGAATTTTTTTTTAAGCTACATGAGGGTTGTCATTGTACATGTTTTTGTGATTGCAGGAATTGTTTCAGAGAATGAAATGATGGAAAATCCATAGGCATCTATTATATCCCTCATGAGTTGTGTTAATCTAATCTCTATGATGTAACCTCGTCTTCGTTGGAAAGTTACGCGGTATATACAGGATCGACTTTTTGATTTGTATGTATATACTTGTGTTTTAACATTATAAATATGAATTGTTTATTAGACTAAATAAAAGAAATATAGGACTAAGACGTAACGACCATAAAAGAATCATTTTACAGTATTTGAATAGTACAAGTAAAGTTTATAAAGGAAATATTCTATTGCAAATATATATGGAATAAAAAAAAAATTCCTAATGAACAAAAATAAAGGCACTTAAAATTAACTGAAAAAACATGTGTGCAATTTTTTAAAATATTTTTTATTAATGCTATTAGTCACCTTTTTTCTCAAATATTCAAATTATTTTTTTAATAATATCTGTAGTATTTATATAACAAAAAATTAAAAATAAAAATATTTATATTTGTAATTCTTGGATATATTCATGAATACATTCATTTTGTTACCATACGAATGTTATTTAGTAAATTCATTAATGTTCATTATTTATATAAAATTTGTTTATGGAAGAGTGATGTAGTACCTTTTATAGGCAAAATAAAAGTGACTAGTATCTGTACTAAAAGCAAGGAAGGTGGAGAGAATCTAGAAAATGTCCATTTCCTTTTCATTTCCTAAAAAACACACATATTTTATTTATAATGAAAATGAATATGGAAACAAATTAATATGATAAATAAAGAAGAGTAATAAATTGAGATAGATACATAATAAATAAGCATAATTTAGTTAATTACTTTTTAGTTCAAATTAACTTTTTTACTGGCGCAATACATTTAACACACTCTCAAATTTGACATTAGTTTTGAAAGTGCACATCTATACACTTCAACTTGGTTTAAATCAATAATTAATAAATTAAACACTTCAATTTAGTTTTACTATGCCTCACAAAAATCCAATATTGACGTGACATATATATTTTATACACGTCTTGACTCTTGATAATTATTTTATAAGTTTAAATGTTTAGCTAATATAGTGTAGAGAAGTTTAATTGTTTAGACGTGCATATTCACAAGTTAAGATTACATTGAGAGTTTATTTATACCTTAATGTCTTTTTTATATCATGTTATATTATAATAATCTTTTGTTATGCTATTTGGTATTGTTCAAACTCTGTGTTAAATCAAATAAATTGAGACGGAGGAATAAGAAGAGACCGAATGTCGACAAATTTCATGTCCACTGTTATTACAGAAGCCTCGTTTGTTTGTGTGAAGATTTTCTTATCTGGGATCTCTCTTTCTGTCTTCCTATTTTACAAAAATATAGTACTACACAACCGAACTTGTGTCTTTCTCTCTCTTCTTCTTGATTTTCCCTTCTCTCTCAAAAAAAAGAGCTTTCTTTTTCTTTGTTTCTGAGAAGTTGTGGCCCCATCAGATCGAAATCTCCAATCTTTTTTCAGTTTTATGAGGATCTGAGCTTCTTCAATGGTGTTAGCAAACTACCCACTTTGTTCTTTTCTTCTAATTCTTTCTTAATTATTATTACTACATCATGTAAAATGGGAGGGAGTACTTATTAGTGTACTATTTATTACTTTGTCCTCTTTTGTTCCTCTGCTTCTTTTTCTTTTTTTTGGGGTCACTCAATTCTCCATGATTCTTGAATTGCTGCAAGTGTTGTTCAATCCATGAAAAAGGGTGTTGAGAACAAGTGCTGCCAAGATGTGGGGTTGAGGTAAATTCTTGTATATTTTGCTTGATTTATTCTTATTTGACTTTAAATATCCAAGGACAAAATAAGTCTATTTTGTTTTTTTGCTTGGTTTTGGATTCTATGGGTAGTTGTGTTTATACATTTTTTTAATGTTATTTGTAGATTTGATTAAGTTCTTGAGTTTACTAGTGATCCTCTCTATTTGGGATCTTTTTTCCTGGCTTTTGTGTTTATGATTTCTTCATTTACTCTAACAAGTGAAAAAGATTGGAACTTTGTTGGTTTTAAAGTGATTTGTGCTTCATTTACTCTTACAGTTGAAAAAGATTGGAACTTTGTTGCTTATAAAGTGAGTTGTTTTGGGTAATGGTTTACACTTTGAATTGCATGAGTAAAGACTGAGACTTTATTAGAAGAAAGACCTATACTAGTTATTAAAATCCAATTTAGGAAGTTCATGGTGAGAGTGGAGAAGATTAAAATCCAATTTATATGCTATTACAAGATTGGTTGCTAGTCTTTATTAGCAGATTATGATAATTGGAGAGTCGGGGATTTTCATGTTGCTTAGACATGGATTTCTAAATTAATTGCAATCTCAGTTACTGTCCGTTGTCTTGTTTGCTTCCTCTTGTATTCTTGGGCACTACATTGTGGTTCTAGTTAATGATGGGCAAGGCGAGCTGGCTCCTCGCTACCCTATGCTATAGGGAGCGATTAATTTAAGTCTTGAAATCGGTGCGTGTGAACGCAACTTTAACAAAACAGTAAATGAAAATGTCCACGAAAGTCTCGTGTGTTGTTGAAAGTGCGCTCTAGGAGACAAAAAATTTGAGGATTTTTTCCACATGTTGCTTGTGAGAATCATGCAAGGTGTGTGCGTTACTCTTTGAAAAATATGATGGCAAGGTTTTTGTAAGAATATTTTTAATAGGTCTATTTGGGATTATTTTACCTGGTAGAAATACAGGTTTTTAAATATTATTTTATAAGGGCTTGGTAGAAACACAATTATCTTTTGTCTTCCAAAAAAGTTTCGCTAACCGGCAGGCAATAGAATCAGCCGATAGGCGCAGGCAAGCGTAGCGAATCACATAGATAAGCCCTACCTGCCAGCGCACGAATGGATAGGGTGAGCGAAGCGTGAAGGGGAAGATACTGACTACATGTTCTCGTATCCAAGAATTGTCTCATGTTAAGCTTAGGAAAGAGTACAAAAGAGAAGTCCACACATTCACACGTTGTGTGCAAAGTCTTCTACTCCTAGAGATAATCTTGCATGTGCTGATCTGGCATTATTAATTTGTAATCTATACAACCAATTACATGGAAATGTTAACAAAGTATTAATTGCTAATTTGTGTAAAAGGGAAAACCGTCAAAGTTATGCTTTTGAAAGATATACTTGAAGCAGGATAGGTTTTTCCATTTCCTCTTTTTGGGAAATAGACCTGAAAGAGTCTTCTTCAGGTTAGTATCCATGCAATTGATCTTCTCTTCATAAAATTCTTCTAGGCGTTCTGATAGTCTTGTTTCTGTCTTCATGAGTAGATTACGGTAATTGGATAGTTTTGGATTTTGGTGCTGCTTAGAGACAAATATCCAAATTAATTGCAATCTTGATCGGTGTTTGTTGTCTTGTTTGTTTCCTCTTGTATCCTTGGGCACTACATTGTGATTCTAATTAACAATGGACAAGACAAGTTGGTTCCTTGTCACCCTATGCTGTCAGGAGTAATTAATTTTAAGTCTTGTAACCGGTGCGTGTGAACACAACTTTAGCAGAATAGTAATTGAAAATGTCCATGGAATTCTCACATATTGGATGTTGAAAGTGTTTTCTAGGAGAAAAAAAGCTAGGAGGTTTTTTTTTTTGTCCTTGTTGCCTATGAGAATCGTGCAGAGTACGTGCAATAATTAGGTTGCTTTGATGCAATTTGTCCTTTAAAAATCACAATGATAAGGTTTCTAAGAATATTTTTGGCAGGTCTATTTGGAATTATTTTAGTTGGTAGAAACACATTTGCCTTTGATGCTTACTACATGCTCCAATAGCCAAGAATATCGCATGTTAAACTCGATGCAAGAGAAGTACATTAACGAATTAATCAAGAAGGAATAGTTCATTAATTATCATTTTATTGTGATACTTCTCTAAAGGTTATGGCATCTTTAAATAGAGAAAGTCGTCTTACATCTCGTGAGTCGATTTCTCCTCTTTCCTTTATTCCTCCGGCCCCTCTCTCTATTTGTGTGAAAGAACTTTAAAAGAAACAGGGTAAGAAAGAAATGGAGGAAGATATCATTAGTGATGCGGACAAGTGATTCTGTTTCTAAGCTTCAGATAGCAGTACTCCATGACCTTTTACTATTTCTCGTATCATTTCAGATATTTGATCATTTGCTTTCTTACCCTTACTTGTGTATTACATTTGTTGTATTATTTGATTCTATTTTGTAAGTAATTTGATGTAAGCTAGGAGTTTTCCCCCATATTGCTGGTGAGAATCGTTCAGAGTGCGTGCAATATTTGGGTGTCTCTAGTGCAATTTGTCCTTTGACGGTTAGGTTTCTAAGAATATTTACAACAGGTCTATTTGGGATTATTTACTCGGTAGAAACAACAGTTTTTTGTTGATGCTGATGACATGTTCCAGTATCCAAGAATTGTCACTTGTTAAGCTTAGAAAAAAATACAAAAGAGAGAAGTCCACATGTTCACATATAGTGGGCAAAGTCTTCTACTCCCGGAGATAATCTTGCTGATTTATGTAAACTGTAAAGAGAAAGTAATCGAAGTTAGCTTTTGAAAGATATACTTGAAGCAAAACAGTTTTTTTGTGTTTCCTCTTTTTGGGGAAAAAAAACCTGTAATAGTATTTTCCAGGATAGTATCTATGCTATTGATCTTCTCTTCATAAAATTCTTCAAGGTGTATGCTATAATTAATAATTAATGATGGACAAAGAAGAGTTGGTTCCTCGTTACTGTATGCTATACATAATAATTAATTTGAAGTTTTGAAATGGGTGCGTGTGAATATAACTTTAACAAAGTATGCTCTAGGAGAAAAAAAAGCAAGGAGTTTTCCCCCATGTTGCTGGTGAGAACCGTGCAGAGTGCGTGCAGTACTTGGGGATGCTCTTGTGCAATTTGTCCTTTAAAAGGTCTTTTGGATTGTTTTACTTGGTATAAACATAGTTATCTTTCGATGCTGACTACATGCTCCAGTATCCAAGAATTGTTGCATGTTAAACTTAGGAAAGAGTACAAAAGAAAAGAAGTCCACAAGTTCAGACACTGTGGGCAAACTCTCTACTCCTAGAGATAATTTTGCACGTGCTGATCTGGCCTCATTAATTTGTAATCTGTACAACCAGTTATATGGAAATGTTAATAAAGCATCAATTGCTGATTTATGTAAGGGAACGTTGTCGTAGTAACTTTTGAAAGATGTTACTTGAAGCAGAACAGTTTTTTTTTTCCTTTCCTCTTTTTGGGAAAAAACCTAAAAAAGTCTTCATCATGACAGTAGCTGTGCAATTGATCTTCTCCTCATACAATTCTATAACGCGTCCCTGATGTTCTTGTTTCTGTTTTAGGGTATAACCCATGGGCCCGTCAATGAAGATATCCTCTAGTTGTCAAAAATAGTTTGTCTTTCAAGGCAAGTTAGGGGTTCTCTAAAATTAGAGAATCATACTTACCCCTACACAAACATACAAGTCTCAACGCATGACTAAAATACTCTTGAGGAACACCGGACTTTATGTAAGCGTAACCACAACTTAGTTTTAATCTCTACCCCTGCTATCAGTTATCGAGCCTGTTGTGTTTTTTTTAATCCAACTCCGCCATCATTTCAAGAAATTGTATGTCTACTGATACTACTACCTTTATGTGATTTAGATAAGTCCTCTTTTATTATTTTCAATCATCATGGTGTTGCACCTGTAAATCGGTGCATATGGAGGTCTACATGGGCTATAGTTAACCATCTTAGGCTTGTTCCTCAATTGATCATCTTTGTGTTCTACTTGTTCATATCTATTCTACAGCACATCTTTTTCTGAAGTCATTCTGTGGTATAACACTCCCCTAGCACGCGTTTGATACCAAAGTCCTGTCTAAAGCACTTAACCTTCATTTTGCTAAACGTGTAAGGAATGTTGGCCCTCTCAACATACATGTGCTTTACATAATGCCGCCGTTGGTGTTTGCCGTAATCTGTTGGGATCATATGTTCATAAATAGATGTGTAGGTTCTGTGTATCTCAATTCTGTTTCATTGTGGTCATCTTTTTAGAACAGTTTCAAAGTTCTTTCAGAATAAACTGTTTGGTTTTAATTAAATTATTTGATGCCAAATCTTGGCAGGAATGGGAACACAAGTGCACTATAAAGGATTCCTACCAAGCTATTACTCTATGAGGGACCTTAATGAGGATTCTAACAGCAGCAGTTGGACCCCATCTTATGGAGATAAGACATTACCAAACGGGCAATATTGTAATGGTTTCACCCTGAGGAGTACAACTAATGCATATCCAGGGTATGATAAGGACATTCTAAAGCAGAGAATGCTTGAACACGAGGCCATATTCAGGAATCAGGTAATGCTTCCCTTTCTTCTTTCTTTTCTTTTTTTGAGAGGTTAGTTGGAAATTTTGGTTTTCAGTATGGTTCTACATGTCTAATGCCGCGGTCTCTTAAACTCTCCTGTTTCAAAATCTCTTCATCTGCCATGTAATCCTTTTTTTGCCTTGTGTCAATGGCGTTGCAGATATACTTATGCAATGGTTTGCTTGTAGGTGGCGGAACTTCATCGCCTTTACAGAATTCAAAGGGACATGATGGACGAATTTAAAAGGAAGGAAATGCATAAATATCGCTCATCAATGGAGCCATCATGTTCATCCAGTCACCTAGGACGTCAAGTACCATCTGAGGATGTTCGGAAATGGCACATCACAAACTTTCCCTTGGAAAATTCTAGTTATACTAGACCATCTACATCTGGTACTGAAATTGTTAATTCTCCCTTTAGTTCTTCAAAAGGAGATGGTGTACCTCCTCGTCGAGTTCAAATGCAAAATGGTTATTCTTCGAAAGTCTGTGATGTTTTGGAGGCTAGGCCCTCAAAGGTCCGGAAAATGTTGTTTGATCTTCACCTTCCAGCCGATGATTACTTAGATACAGAAGAAGATGGGCAGTTGCGAGATAATGCAGGATCTTTGCATCCTAGTTATCCTGCTAATGGAAATTATGTAGTTCCTCAAGAAAATGGAACAAAATTGTTTCTTGGTGGCGGTGGTGCTGCAAAAGGTGATAGCCGAAAAGATGCTTCAACATCCAATTCATGTTTGAGAAGCTCAATTGGGTTGGCTGACCTAAATGAACCAGCACAGCTTGATGAAGCAACTGATCCTGTTGATTTTCTTGGTTACGGTAATAATCATAAAGAGACTAGAAGCATAAATGCTTCTGCAAAATCAAATCCACTGTTTGTGGCTTTGCCTTGGAATTCCAATTGTTCAAGCCCAAATGAGTCTTTAAGTAACCTATACGATCGCAGTAGAGGCAAAGAGAGGGAGTGGTTGACTTCGGCATATGAAACAGGTAACAGTTTCTTCTGAAACTTCTGTATATTACTCGAGTTTTGCAGCTTCTGGAATTCCTTTGTACCTATCTTGAGTTACTTCAATTTGCAGGTAACATCAAAGGTAGCTCAGCTTCATTACCTAGAGGTCTCGAAGAAGAAAAGATCCCTGCAGCTTCCCATCAAGCACCAGTAATGATTGACAAAGCCTATCAAGCTCCGGGCGCTCATCTAGTTCACCATATTAAGGATGGCATTTGGAAAGATAGAACAGGACATAGTTTAGATATGTCTCACAGAAATGATGAGCAGCCTAATTATACTCAAGTGGGACCATTTTTTACTTCCAAGATGGCTAGTCCATTTCCATGTGCAAGTTCCTCTGAATTTAGCAGTTCGTGGCCGCACTCTGTCTCTTCTTGGGAGAAGCCAAACGGTAGCTTTACTCAGAGGTTATCCTCATTGCATACAAACTCATTTTTCAACTCATCTGCAGCAGTTGGTAAGGGTTCACAGTCATCTCAGAGACAAATTGGAGACTATTGGCAAGCTAATGGTGGCAGTTCTAGGGTGCGTCCAGGCTGTGCCAGTGAGCTACCCAACAGAAGTGTTTTCTACCATGGGTCCTCATCTGGGACGAAAGAATCACCAATTCACATCCCTTCAGGTGCTTTTGACTCTTTGAGCTACATTAAGGGGGACCGTTTTACATCTGAACGTTCCTCTAATAATGCATGCGCGAATTTTCTCGTTAGTTCTAACAATACGGATGTGAAATCTGCAAAAGGCTTCAACTTAAATGTGCTAGCAACAAGTGCACTCAGCGAGGAACCTCCCAGGCAAGATGTTGAGTTTAGTAATGAAAAAAGAGAGCATCAAGACCCTGTGACAGTTTTGCCGTGGCTTAAAGCAAAAGCAAATTATAAAAATGAGGACGTCAATACAAGGCGAGGTGGAACTTCAGCAAATTCAGGATTTGTCCAGGCTTACTCAAACTCTCCTTTCTGCCAGAGTGATCCATCAGCTTTGGAACATCACCATATGAAGACCGCAAAAGAAGTGTGCGAGATGGGACATGTAAGAAAAATTCTTGGTGTTCCAATCCTCGATACTCCCATTGCTTCCAGGAATGAGTCATCATCATCACTTGTTTCCGCTTCTGCTAATCTCCGTTCCTCTCCTGAGAGAAAGACTATCAGACATGAGAGGAGTATGGTGATCGACATTAATGTGGCTTGTGACCTTTCTATGGTTGAGCCCGAGAAATCTGATGCTGTAGAACATATTGTTACTACGAAAGTGATGGAGACAAAAACTATCAACATCAAGAATCACTTTGATCTGAACTCATGTATTACTGAGGATGAAGAACCAGTTTCTTCTGAAACCAATAAGGCCAATGTGAAGACTATTCTGGATATAGATCTGGAAGCCCCTGTAGTTATGGACATTGAACAAGATAATTTGCCTAGAGAAGAAGACGAAAAGCAATGTGAGGCATCTTTGCAGCTGCCTGACCGTAAACCTGAGCAAACACAGGAGGAATTACTCAGGACTGCAGCAGAAGCAATAGTTGCCATCTCATCATCCACTCATTGCATCTCGACTGAGGAAAGACACCGTGATACATCTGATGATCCTCTGACATCTCTTCGATGGTTTGTTGATGTGGTCTCTTCTTGTGCGGCCGAGCTAGATAGTACTCCATCTGCTAAAGAAATTACATGCAAGAACAACAACATGATGGTTGCACATGGTGCTTTTAAGGAAATTGATTACTTTGAAGCAATGACATTGCAATTAACAGAGACCAAGGAGGAAGACTACATGCCCAAGCCATTTGTTCCTGAAGTACAAACAGTGGAAGATGCAGGAGCCAGTTCACTAACAAACCGACCCCGAAGAGGGAATGCAAGGAGGGGAAGACAACGGAGGGACTTCCAAAGGGATATCCTTCCTGGTCTAGCTTCATTGTCAAGGCATGAGGTGACCGAAGACATTCAGATATTTGGAGGGTTGATGAGAGCAACAGGCCATACTTGGAACTCCAGTTTGACAAGAAGGAATGGGACAAGAAATGGAGGTACTAGGGGAAGGCGGAAAAAAGTTGTGGACAGCAGTACCCCTGCCCCAGCCCCGGTTTTGACCACTACAACAACGAGCTCTCCACTAATACACCAACTTAATAACATTGAAGCCAGTTTGGAAGATAATAAAAGCCTAACAGGGTGGGGAAAGACACCTAGACGCCCTCGGAGACAAAGATGCCCTGCAGGCACTCCTTCGGCTGTCCTGTTAACTTAAAACACGGGGTAAACGAGGCAGTAATTTCATCCATTCATCGTTTATAGAGTGACATTAACCGATTAACGGATTTAGGGAGCTTCTTTTATGAATTTCAGGAGTGAATTTTTTAGCTGCATGGGGATTGTTGTTGTACATGTCTTTGTTCTTGCTCCATAATTTGGAGCCCCCATTATTATGTTTCTGCCATTGGATTTACTGACCCTGTATTCAGCAAGATGCTGCATAATGTCTTGTGCTATTAGCATTTTATTAATGCTATTCAGTGAATGCTGTTGGCTTCCACATGCTTTTTCCCTCTAAATCTTAACAGAAGATCTTCATGGGAGTTGGGCCTCTGAATATTATAAGTACAACATACCATAGCTGTCGTCTTTGGAGGGTATAGTGTACGCTGATTTTACTCCCTACCTCGTGGAGATAGTAAGGCTGTTTCTGGAAGATGCTTGGCTCAAATAACACATAATACTTGAAAAATAAAAAACTATGAGAATAATGTTGTTGCTACAGATATGAACTTAGAGATGTTACCAACTCTATAGTTGGAAGAATAGTAGGATAGAGAAAACTCAAGATTAACATGGTTAGATCAATTTTTACTTATTTGAAATTGAGACATAATAACCGAAATATTACCTATTTATTTATTTCGATTTCTTTCTTGTTTTTGTTATTGCAATGTATAATGATGACAACGCATTTCTAGAAGTCTTGAAAAGATTTCAAGTTTGGGCCTACCAAAAGTATTATGTTGACAATGTACTTCCACGTTCTGTCCATTGTTTGGTTCTCCACTTCTTCTGTGGTTCACAACTTCACACTTAATTCCCTTTGTGCCCAAAGGTAGGGACCATCAGAATAATAATACTAATACTAAGCTAGAAATGTAACAAATTTATTCTTACCCTATTTACAAATTTTAAATTTTGACAAAAAAGGATTCAATTGAACCCCTTACACCTCTCTGCTACATCTATTGGACCACAAGTCTTTTTCTATAGAATATATTTAATAAGAATAAGAATAATAAGACAATGTTTTGATGAAACCTTGAATACTAAAATTTAGTAAGAATGTCTAAATATTAGTTGGAATGAGTAACATGAATCTAAAAGTTGAAGATATTCTACAAACAATGACATTAACATGGAAATTATTTTCTTGGTTGTGTTTAGTCAGGTTTTCTGAATGCTTCAAGTAGAACGCGCGGTGCCATGAATCATCAAAATATGGATTATGAACTCTTATCTTGGGTTTTCGTTTTCGTTTGCTTTCTGGTGTAGGTTGAAATATGCATTTCGTTCCATTTCTCATCTTTCTTGATCCGGGTTCAGATGACTTCAGAGTTACACAATAGTCATCAGGGCCATCTCATCTAGTTAGCATAGTGCTGTCTGAAGTCCAAGGCAGGGTGGAGCTAAAAAGTGGGCTATGTATCAAGTTTTTGCTCTATCCATGAGAATAGCTACTTGACAGAAAGAGAATGACAGTATTGAGCTCCGTAGCAGACACAATTCCCGTTGGTCGCTGTTCAAGAAAATTACCTGATGATCCAGGGACAGCTATAAATCCCCTCTTGGCCAGTTTTTGGCAGATCAGCAGTCATTTCAAGTTCAGAGCCTGTAAAAGCAGCCCGGTGCACTAAGCTCCCGCTATAAGAGGGGTTCGGGGAAGGGTCGAGCCACAAGGATCTATTGTACGCAATCTCACCTTGCATTTCTGCAAGAGGTTGTTTCCATAGATTGTTACATCCTGTCACGTGGCAACAACTTTACCAATTACGCCAACGCTCCCCTTCCCCATTCAGAGTCTGTATGAAATAAATATTGCATATTCCCAGGCTAATCAGTTCTTTACATCCAAAAACAATGGAAGCAGCTACTTCCAATATCAGAACATCAATATAAGCTTGAGACTTCCCTTTATGCAAATGTGTATGTGCCATTTGCTTTATGTTGGTATTCTTTTCTCAACTTCAATCATACTATATCCATCGACCTTTTTTAAACCTAAACTTCGCATCATTGACCTCACCATTCTAGATTCATTCCATTCTCCCTCTTCTGCATATATGTTGGATAATAGAGTATAATATCCAGTATCATCTGTTTGCATGTTTTCAAGCCTCTGTTGGATCATCTTGATAATATCCATTCTCTTGTGAATTCTACATCCATTTACCAGGGCACCCCAAATACTAACATCTGCAGGAAACGGCATTGAAGTGATGACTTCATAGGCTTTATCAATATCACCAGCTCGACTAAGAAGATCAACTAGACATGCAAAATGTTCGGGTTTGGGTTCAATGTTCAAGTTAATCATCAAGTTAAAGAAATATTTCCCTTCATTCAGATAACCAGAATGACTGCAAGCAGATAGAATATTTGTTAAAATGATATCATTCGGTTTTATTCCACTATTTACCATTTCGTGAAAGAGTGAGATGGCATCATCGATTTGACCGTGCATTCCATAACCACCTATCATGGCACTCCAAGTTATTATGCTCCTTTCAAACATACTATCAAAAACTCTTCGAGCCATCCAGAGATCTCCACATTTAGCATACATATCTGTCAGAGCAGTATCGATATACATATCATGCCTCACATCAAAGATGATTAACTTATGGTGAATCCATTTTCCCTTCTCCAACCATCCTATAGTTGAGCACGCTTGAATTGCAGCTAAGAAGGTAACTTCATCCATTCTGCTCGAGTTTGAGTATATCTCATCAAAGAGACTAATAGCTTCCCGAGATAAACCATTTTGGGTAAGTCCACACATTATTGAATTCCAAGTCACAATACTTCTTTCTTGTGTATCATTGAATATCATGAGCGCATAGTTCACAAGTCCACATTTACTGTACATGTCAATCAGTGAATTCTGGACAAACTGTGTAGAAAAGCCAGTCCTGATAACGTGGCTATGAATTTGACAGCCAAATTCAGAAAACCCAATATCTCCAGAAGCTGAGAGGACACTTGCCAGAGTATACGAGTCTGGCAATATTCCTTTTCTAACCATATCCACAAAAAGCGTCAATGCCTTATCAGAAAATCCTTCCTGCACATAACCTGATATGAGCATATTCCACGAGACGATATGTCTGTCTTGAGACGAACCAAATACCTTGTGGCAATCACTTAGCTTGCCACAGTTAGCATACAAGTCAACCAATGCTGAGCCTAGAAGATCATTGCCACAATCAAAAGCATTTCTAACTATAAAACCATGTATAGACTTCCCTTCGTTTAGCCAACCCAACCTAGCACAAGAACATAAAACAGCCATAACCGTAACTTCATTGTATTCCACATCAGACTCATGCATCTTAACAAACAACGCCAACGCTTCATGATAGCAACCATTCTGATTGTAGCAGGACATCATTGCTGTCCAAGTATAAGCACTCTTATCAACAGCATTACGAAAAAGCAACTCTGCACTACACGTATCGCCGCATTTTCCATACATTGCAACAAGCGAGTTTATCAAAGACCCATCACTCTGAATATTCTTTCTCAATATATAACCATGAACAGATTTCCCAACTCTCCATACACCCAACTCACCACAACCCTCAACTGCACTAAGCAAAGCCACTGAATCAATTTCAACACCGTCCTTAACCAAATCCCCAAAAATCTCCAATCCTTCCTTACCTTTCCCATTACGTACATAGCTCGAAATAATCGAACTCCACGAAACAACATCCTTCACAGACATTTCATCAAACAACTTCCTTGCATAAACTGTCCACCCAAGTTCACCATACATACCCAACAACGCCGTTTCAACAACAGAATCAGACTCAAACCCACATTTCAAAATCCTTCCATGAACCTTCCGACCAACACCTAGATCACCAATTGCAGAAATAGCTCTCAAAACTGAAGGGTAAATGAAACTACTGGTTTCAGATAGTTGACAAAGCATACTGTGGTAAAGAAAAATGGCTTCTTGAAAGAAGTTATTCCAAACATGGCACTTGATTATTACACCCCACATGAAAGAATCTGGGTTTGGGAATGTGTCAAAAACGAGTCTTGAGGTTTCGAAGGAACCCATTTGGGAATAAGACTCAATAAGCTTGGTGGAAGCAAGTGGATCTTTGTGGAGACCATTGATGATGAGATGTGCGTGAAGTTGTGCTACTGATCTTGAGCTTGAACATGATCTGAACAGTGGCATATATTGTATCATTCTTGAATTTTAGTTCAACGAGTTTCATTATTTTGGTTGAGAGTTTTGGAGGGAGCATATATGAGAGTTCATTTTTCTACTGACATTTGGAGGTAAAAATATATAAGAGCCCGATCCGTGGTTAGTCGAGGGTTGTCTAAACTTTCATATTATTATTATTTTACTATCTTATTATTCATCACTAAATATTTCATCTAATCGAAAACTACTTCTCTATGTTGAGGATGTTTGTAGTTATAATGGTGTATGAATAACTAAGGTATGATGTAAAGTCCAATCAATTGATATTTGATGTTTCAATTGCTAGTCAAAATCTAAAGCAAGGATTAATTAATTGATTCAAATTACCGCAGAGATTTTGATGGATTGATAAGTATTCCTTCATCCATAACTAGAGGTCTCGAGTTCAAGTACCCCTGAATACAAAATCACCTTTGTTAGAGAGCGCTCTTACACCCAATGTGGAACTTTCAAGCGTGAATCCGAATTTGGTCACGCTACAACGTGGGTACCGGATACCGGATGGAAAACAATGACATCTTGGCTGAGTTAAATGACACGTTTATGTATTGTGCCAAAAAAAAAAAGGAAAATATAAAGGGGATTTGAAGTAAAACATGAATATACATTGACCATTTTCTGTTCAAACAGGCTGACAATAACAGCAGCCCAATATACTTTGTTCATGGTCATCCAAAATCTCCAGAACTATACAAGAGCCTCCACAACTATGTTGTGTATTCTAAGGACATTGTAAACATATTTTGCAGTACTTCAAAATGAGGTAAACCCCACCATAATGGAAAGAGGGAAAGGCATTTCTCTTTAATCAAGAAAATTTCTCATATATCCAAATATTGCATAGAGGACAACATAACTTCTGGTCACATCTACGAACTTTCTCCACTCTTCTCGTTGTCCGGATCATAAGGCACCTCATGCCGAGGCTTATTGTACTTCTCGCGCAGCTGCTTGATTGGTATGAAATCACCGGCAGCATCCATCCCAAAAAATAAGAATGAGGTGTAGGGATGATCAAATCTATCCTGCACGTGGTTGAATTTTTCACCAAGTTAGAGATTGAATGACAACTTTGTGTTGTAATTTCAGATTAGCTGTATACATACCTTATCTGGTTCGCTAGGCGCCACTAAACTTTCCTCAGGTACTACATCATGAACAATTATCAGACTAATGAGACACAAAGAGCAAATCAATTTTGCAAAAAGTTCTAAGAGGTGATAAAGTACAATTCCACATAGTATATGAACCTTTCTTGGCTCACACTAGATTATTTAGTTAATAGAAATGCTGATTTATACTCACAAGTTTCACTTACCATATGCCACTAACAGATTGGGATCTGTATGAACATCCACCAGCACCTGAAAAAATATCTATATTTAGTCAAACTAAAAAGATCAGAAGTAATAACTAAAGACATATCACTTGGAGCAGCACCACTTTCAGTCCCTCTTAAAGCAGCAAAATGAGAGCTGAAGTTTGAACTGTGGATTAGGATCAGGAACTTGCACAGCATACTTTGATTGTATCAGGGAAATGTTTCTTATGTGAAGCTCATACAGTTATTTGCTCTGGATGTCATCATTCTGGCACATAACTCTAAAACGTCAAATTTCCACGTCATTCAAGATCGTTCTTTGAGCTTGTATACTTTTGCTAAAATGAGGGCCTAGAGGTAAAAGTATTTTTCTGTGTTTGTAAACAGGTTGAAAAATTGTCATGTATACTCAAGGCTACAGTTGCTAGAGACCCACACAGAAGTTTGTAAACTATCAGGTCAATACACAGTACATATGCAACGTTTCATGATTATTATGACACGATGAAGCCAGGAACGGGAACTCTACAGCATAAGTGGTAAATTTCAGATATTAAGGAGGATAGGGGACTGCAAAGTACAAAAGGTAGTTGACAATTTGGCATACACAGCTAGGAAGTTATTTGATCTTTCCTTGGGACGTGGCCACAAAGAATTACTGTTGATACCAGACCATGCTCAGATAGATAAATTGAATTGATCTTTGCTTGCAATAGATGAAACATATTTTTACGTTACAAGGTCCGGAAAAACCTGATAAAATGGCTGATCAGGACCACGAGTCAACTTCTCTACTCGAGCATTTTCCATCCATGAATTTGATTCACAACAAATTGGGTCCATCCCACATATAACACCACGATATCCTGAAGTCACAACATAAGGGTTCAATACCATAAATAACTTGAGTAACATTTACTAATTGAGCTGAATCTAGGGGTTCCGTGAATGTCAGTTAAGGGAATGCATCTTCACAGGAGGAAGCAATGTGTCAGGAGAATAGTTATATCATTCGCTACATTGAGCCACAAGATGTCCATGCAAGGTATAGCACATCACTCCATGCAAGGTATTGCACATCACTAAAAGATAATATTGAAGGCACTTCCTGATGATGTTTCCTCATAAGTCAACACCAGAAATAAGCAAGGGTTGATCAGTCAGTGAGATTCAAGTAGTTCATGCAGTTACAATGTAAAACTTCTGCCATGAAAAACTGCAAATTAATCAAATCATCAAGATTTGACGATCCTACCAGGAAGCTTCATAAAGGCTCTCAAATTTATTTATCACTTTTAGCTACAAGTTAATTATATGGTGAACATATGAGGATTTGTGTATCTGTTTTTACATTTGGTTATCTTCTGAATTAGACAAAGGCTGTTCTTTCCACTCCAAACAATTAGTTAAAGATTCCATACCAAAATTCTTGTGCTTCACTTTCTGGCCTAATCGAAATGCATATTGAGCATTTTCATATGCCTGAGCTCTTATTGATGTAGTCAGAGACTCTGCCTCAAGCTTGGAAATTTCATCTCGTAATTTAGCTGCCAAATCATAATTTTCACTCTGAACTGCATTCTGCAGGTCTGCACTGGACAAAGCAAAAGCTGATCAGAGGTGCTTCAAAAGGTACCTTTGGAACATACTAAAGGTAGAATCTTTATAATCAATTCAAGAAATAGCTATCCAGCAACCAAAGCTCATGGCAAAAAGAACAAAAAGAATGTGAGTATGCTTACCGTAGACGCAAGATGCTTATAGCCATATCTTGAGCTTCACTCTTTGAGGCTGATCCCCTTCTGGATTCCTGCTGCTTCAGAATCTCTGTTTCCACCTTCATTAGCATATAAGAAGCACGCTGATCCTAGTCAGTAAACAATTCTCATCTATCCGTTGGCTTGTCCAATTTCGGAGAACAAAACGCCAAAAATCAAATCCAATAAAATCGCAAGAAGAACATTTGCTTAAAGCTGATAATGGGAAATAAGTAAAAGATGAGATGAAAACAGGACATTTAATATCTGCATAAACTAACCTCAGTGAGCTTCTCTCTTAGTTGTTGTGCAATTTCATACTGCTCCACATTCAAAGCATACTGTGCATACAGCAGGATAGACACTCATGAAGCAATGATCAAAGATATAGCAAATAAGCTACAGCACATCACAGAGCTAGATGGTAACCTGCACACGTGTAGCCAGGTCCAGCTGGAAAAAGAACATCAATATATCTTCATTGGCATTCTCGCTACGCTCAATGCTTGCTTCTGAGCTTTGGTCACCTCCTTTAAACAACCATCCAGCTTGAACTCTCAAGTTTCTTGGCTTTAGCATATCAATGTGGGTTGCAAAGGACAAGCTTTTCCGACGATCATTCCAAACAAATTGACTTTCCCCAAAACCTATCGTGGTTTCTTTTATTTGTCCAAACTGCCTCCTCAAACAGGTGGATCCACAAACTCCGCAATATCTAGAAGTTGCAAGAGTACTCATTGACATACTTTGCACCATGGCTATTGTTCAGGACAACCCCTCCTTCACCCTACTCCTTCAAAGAACCTATTTTCCTTTCCGTTCAATCTACTTCTGTCATAAAGTTACTCTTTTCAAATTTTCAACTTCAGCATTGATGTAGTCAATGTAGTCAATTCAGGGAATTTAAATTTGTATACTGAATTTCAGGAATGTTCTAAAGAAAAGAAAGGAGAAAACCTTGTCAAAACTTCACAAAACCCCTAAATGTTTACCATTTAAACTGCAAAATACTTTGGGCAGACTACATGAATCCTCTATACCCATACCCTGCTATTTGGGTTCATTTAATCCAACATCTAAATGTTTATTGCAGCTCCAAACATAACTGAAATCACGTTCATTGAGCAAATTCAAGCTAAAGAAAGCACTTCTAAATTGCAATTCGAGTATGCTGCAGTCAATTCCAACAACACACCAGTGCAATCCCACAACTCTGGGGAGGGTAGCCTTTACCTTTCTCTTACCTTTGTAAGGTAGAGATACTGTTTCTATAGACCATCGGCTCAAAAGAAAAGAAGAATTTGAAACATGATTATAAGAAAATAAGACAAAAAAACAAGATACAAAGCAAATGGAACAACAAATAGTAATAAACACTAAGGAACAAAGAAACTGAGTGATTCCTATATACTAATACTAATAAGAACAATCGGAGAGGAGCCTAGCCCCCTGCCTCTCCCACATGAATGAAGTGACAACACTACTGCCTACTAACCTTCTACCCTAATCCTCAACCTGGATACCTTCCTATCTAGAGTCACGTCCTCAGCAAACATAAACTGTGTTATATCCTGCCTAAACACCTCCCTCAGTTCTTCAAATGTATCGTCTCAGCTCACAACGAAGAACTGGAGCTAATCCGCCTGATAATGTTTATTGCAACTCGACAACCCGTCAAAAAAATTAACACTACATAGGAATTTCTCATTCTCCAATTCTGATTCGCCTTTTGATTATTCAGTTCCGAATCATATTAATTTGCTCCCACTAATGCAAATCCTACACCTCGAATTTCTACTACTATTTTGATTTGAAATATACAAAGTGTATTAATAATAACTGAGTAAAAGCGTACTCACTTGCAGAAATATCACCGGAGAAGAAGATCGGAGACGCACCGGAAAGTTGTGTTTCCGCCGGACAAATGGCGTCCACTAATTTTTCATTCTACCCCCATTGATTTTTATATTTTTGAGGTCCGTATTTATAGTGCACTACCACTTGGGCTCTTCTACAACTTAAAATGGGTGATTTATTGACTATATTTTGTAGTAGTAAATTTCAGAAATAAGTAATAACTGTAATTTAGTTAAACAAATAAAACTCAAACTCTCATTTTATTAACTCTTGATATAACAGGTAAATACGGAACATAAGTTTGCTCTATTAGGTAATTTTTTCCTTTCAAAAAGTTGAATTTTTTAGTTTTGCATCATGTAAAATGTTCGTAAAAAATGATGAGACGATATGTATGGCTTTCTCAAATCGTTACGGAGGTTCTGCAACATCAACTAGACAACCCGCAACCGTGTCCACTAAATATTAAATCAAATTCTAAATAAAAATATACATTCATTACATGGGAAAATGTTAGGGGAGATCATTTTATTGGCACAGGAGACAAAGACACATTGTCTGCACAAATTAATCAACAAATAAAATTACAAACAACAAGAGATAACCAACCAAGCTTCATTATCTCACAATTTGCTACATAGCTGGTTTAACTGATGAATCTTTTAGTTGAAGCTCTCATGGATATGGACGACACTAAGGTCTCTGATAAACATATTTTGTTCTAGGATCAACGATTAGGCCCTTCCCTCCATTCACTTCCAAATCATGCCTGCAATCACGACATGACAAGTAGTTCAAGTACATGTTACACGAAGGGAAGGGAGATGATGTTGCTACAGAGGCAAATCCATGATTTAAACTGATCATGAGTTTATCTTTATGTAAGAACACGTGAGATGACAGTTGCAATTTATGTAAGTAGTTCAAGTGCTCATTACAAGAAGGGAGTTAACTGTTGCTACACGTATTGCGTCCGCTACTTTCTGACGTGATAAATGAAGGATTGTGGTATGATTACTTAACTGGAACACAAAATCTGGAATGGTTAGTTGTTCACGAGGAACATAGCGGAATAGCTGTAGAAGACGATCAAGATATACTACTTTTTTCCACACCTGCAGATTAGTTACCCAGAGACGAGGCTTCAGAGAAAATGGAATGGAGTATGTTTACAAGTAATAATGGGATTAGATAAAAAGAGAAAGAAAAAAAAAAGGTGCTAAGAAAATAGGTACCACATTATCGACAAAGAGTTGCAAAGCAAAAATTGCAGACTTCAATCCAAAGGTAGGGTGAAGCACGTATATTGCCTGCTCACAGAGAAACGAGATTTAGAAAGACAAAAGAACAGGAATAATGTCCAGCTTTATGAAACCATACAAAGGACAAGAAAAATGGGCAAAGGCATTGCATACATGAAGGTTACGCTGGTGTTTCCGTCCAAGTATTTGTTGTAATCTCTTCATCCATCCTAAATCTGGTTGCCTGTTTTTTTACAACGAAACAAAGTCCGGAAGCATCTAAGAAAAAATATTGCCAAATTTGAGGTACAAAAAAACTAGTGACACAACTGAACCACCAAAGTAAAACAAAACAGAAGTTCATTAATCAGCATTATGAAATGATTCTTCCAGTGAATCAACCACATTGAGATCAAGGATTGCATTAAAAGAAAAAGGTTTTGGGGGGAGCTATTTTGTATGTTTCGTGATACTGATCAATCATATGAACACAAAGAACTGTAGATAAAAGGATCCTCAAAGCAAAATGACTCAGAAAGGAAAATGATGATGTCTGACAATGTATACACATTAGCTCTGAAGCTCATACAAGATGTTTTGGAGATAGTGAAGATCGTCTATCATTCTGATCAGAGAAAGATCTAAATCTAAATTATTGATTGTTTTCACTTATACTAATTAACAAACTTCACCAAGAGGTCTATCCATCATAAGGACATGAGCCAATGAAAATATGGCCCGAAGCTAAAACTTACATCTGTAAAGACGCTGCAGAATGAAAATACACTATTGAGTAAGGCTTCTGAATCACAGGTTCGAACTCCTGAAATGTGACATGCAGGAAAAATTTGAAGTAAAACAAATTATGAACCATACAATTGCTATGGATAGATCTCATGCAATCTAGAAGAAATTATCACTACCTTCACAACGTACAGGATAAATCTCTCAAGATCAAGACATCTTAGCAGGAAATGTGCTCCCACGACTACCATAACTGGACGACCCTCACTATCAACCCCTCCTCGGTAACTGAAAACACAGCCAATGAGAAACATAAGTTTAACATAAGCGAGGTGAGGCGAGGCTTATTCATGGATATGTTAATAACAATTCAGTTATCTAGTAGTCATGTTAATTTAACAAAACCTTTGCATGCAATCGGGTAAATGCAGACCTCGTCCTACTTTCACTCTATTCAAGTGCATATCTGAGGCTCCAAACAGTTAGATGCAAGTATTCTCATTCATATGACAAGAACATGGACCAAGAAACAATGATAGCAAAGACATCATTTACAGAAAGCTGCTTACACGATTTTCATTTCCGCAATTTCTGAAAGATTCATAGAATTCGCTTTTGCAAGATATCTAGAATGAAGGGTATATTCTTCTGCAGCTGATAAAGCAGGTCCCCCAAGTTCACCATATCCAAGCATTTTAAAGCAGTTCCAACTATTTTGCGCTTGGGCTGTTTTTTCCCATTGTTCTCTACGTCGCTGATCTGGGTCTTTGATCAGGGACATAAAAGCAGGATCCAAAAATGCACCCAAGTAGGATGAACTCCTGTTGAAGAAAATTTTCTCAGTCTGGCTTAATGATATACAATCAAGTCATATGCCACACAAATATGATTTCAACATGTAGAAACTAGATAACAAACAACAATAATGGAATTTTTAATCGAAGTAATATTACAATGTAAAAGTTACAGGAAGTATCTTTCTTAATGTAATTTCCTCTTGATTATAATTTACAACCAGAATTCACTGCAGCAATATGATCAGAAATAACATGAAACCAAAAAATCCAAGGACTACTGTTAAGAATAATGAATTATGGTTTTCATTAATGAGAAAACAGAATGATGAGCTGTAAGTACAAAAAGTGCTTTAGTTTGACTCTTATACTGGCATGGAAACACATGGATGTGGAGTGATATCTAAAGTCCTTAATAACGGAAGCTGATGCCATCTGGACGAAAATGTACTTAAAGATAGTCAATTAAGATATATGACGTTATCTTTTTGTTTGGGGATAATGCTTTATTTATTGATCAAGGCCAAGAGAGAGAAGAACTTCCACCATCAAAGGATTTAATCGAGTGGAATGCAAGCTAAATTTCCAGCAAAACAATGGTGGAGAAGTTCATCCTATTAAAACTCATAGAATGCAGCACTATGTTTAACTACAAAATTGTTTAATCACACCTAAATAAACCTTGAGCTAATTAATTTGTTTCAAATAGGACACTCTAAGTTGAAAGGTAGTGATATTAAAAAGCGACAGCCAAAAGCTTAGGGCTAGCAGGAGCTATTCTTTATGTAAGCAATAATTTCCTTTGTTCAAATTCGTTCTACCGTAATACACAGATTCAAAAATTCGGGGGAGATATGAGCAATGAAACCAGTTTTGAAGTTGTAACTAACTTTAACACTTCAAACTGTATCCTGCAAGCCCACTGTTGACATGATATTGTTGTGAATGAACTGCTTAATTCATCACTAACCTTCTGGACAAACCAAGATTACTGACAGATAGATCAACAGAGGCTTGGGGGGTCCTTGGACTAGAAACTTTTGCATTTGGCAATGGTTTTATTCTTATTTTACGCTCAGCTGTAGTTGTCTCTCCATTCTCATCCCCAACATCTGCAGGAAGTTTTAACCGGGCAATTTCTTCCTCATGATTATCCCGAGGGAAGTAAAGAGGAAGCAATCTGCAAAATTAAAGATACTGTGAATTTTAACAGCAAAAACAATATACACAGAATGCTTGCATCCTCTCAAGTATATGGTAGAAAACAATGTACCAAGCATACCTTTTATATATCTCCGTATCGGATGATGTAGTTGTACAGAAAACGACTGCCTCTATTTTATCTTTCTGTTTCTCAAGAAACCGCCGTACAGTTCCTAATCAAAGCAATAAAAGATGGAGTTACATTCAACAACTGGCAGATAAAACATTTAAACAAATATAGTTAATATGAGGAATCTTTCTGATGGAGATATCAGTTATTTCCAGTCTCAGCACAGAAAGAATTATCTTTATCTTTAATTTGAAAATCAAATAACGAACAAATAAGCAATTAATTAAGAAAATAGAGAGATATATCACTTATTGCAACATGAGCAGCTGGTTCTCGTGGATAATTTTTGGCTTCAGTATAGATACAGCCCATCGCAATGCTGCACTACATAAACCAACATAGTAAGTAGCGTTTTAAATATTTGAAACCTCTAAAATAAAAAGGAAATCAAGGGAGTGGTTCTCCCTTTTTACTTTTAATAAACAAAATCACGGCATTAATAACAAACCGCAGAACATATGACCATTAGACAACCTCTGTAATCCATTTTCTATAAGAAGTTCAAGGCAAGAGCGATAGCAATGACTTAGAGCGTTCTCGGCAGCAGTGTGGTATTTTACCGCATACTTTGGACCAACAGTGTGAATGACCCTCCTGCACACGAAACTCAATCAGCAGTACGTCAAAGGCTTATGATTATGCTGCATTTGTTCCCATGCTAAAATTGTGATGAAAAATCATGAACTAAGTTCAAACGGGAAGAGAACATTGAATATTTCTTTTCTTTTTGCATACCTTAATCAACTGTAATTTACATATTTACTTACTTTAATTAATTTTACTTTAATACGAAAAAAATATGGTGATACAGGAATGCATTGAATATTACTAATAATGTTCAACAGTCAACACCCAGCCATCACCATTCAAATAAAAAATTGTTAAGTGGCATGATGATTTTTCTTATTTGTAAAGTGTAAAAAGTAAGATATAGGAGTTTGATGACTTCAGTTTTCATCAGTAGCTCTGGAAAAAACAATATAGTTAGGCTAATGGCATGAATTGAGATATGCTGTACTGCCTCCCAACCATGATGTCAAAGAATAAGATTGAATATTTGTTTAGACTCTCACATTATCGGATCATTATTTAGATAATCCAACACAAGTACAATCACATTGTTCATGATCATGAAACAACTTATCATTATGCCAGATATAATTGCAACCTAGCTTTCATATAGAAATTCCATAACCAACTCATACACCACCTACTATGAGATTTCGGTGAAGTAGACACGGTCATGGATATCCCTAAGTGGTTTGCAGTTCATACTTCGATGTACATATGCTCTTTTTTTCCTACTGAAGACCAGCTTAGCTGTTCACAGATTCCACCCCTATTTCTTTTACTATGTGAACATACTCGAAAAGTGGACATTGATGGAAACAGCTAAATTTCTTAGGGAGAGCTCCAAATAGCTGGTCCATAGGTGAGTTTTTCTTTTGGATAAGGACGCCGGTCCATAGGTGTGATACCATGATCATTGAAGGTACTAAAAGGGGCCAAAAATCACATGAAGGGAAGTTGTCTCAATTGAATTCTTGCAGATTTAGCAAATAATAGAACACAACGAAAGCAAAGCATCCGTATAGGCAACACCAACCAGTTGCAGTTAAGGTTAGTTGTTGGTGGTGCCTTTACACTGAGCCTGATTTTTTGCAGAAATTGTTTAAGTTTGGTTCCGATCGTATGACGATGCAGGGACAGATGTGAGATTGAGAATATCCCTAATTTTTAAGAATCCATGATTTGTCCTATAAGACAAATAATTGAGTGCTGAATGAACTATGCCTTGATGCAGTAGAATAGATGTAGGGTGTTCACATAGCTGACTTCGACTAGTTAGGGATTTACTAGTGATCGTTATTGCATATGTAAAGATAAGATACTGCAGATCAACTAAAGAAGAAGTCAGTTACAAACATACTCAACAATAATGCACAAAGTTTATAAAAACAACCCAAATCACCCACCTAGCAGGAAGATCATAAGCATTGGTAACTTTTGCCATTCCTGTCCGGCATCCTCCCTATGAAACAACGCAAACCGTACATAAATCTTTCTAGTGTCACCATCATAAGTTGAATACAAGGGCCAACAGTTGGAAAAGAAGTTATATAGCATTCTTAAGCTGGAACAAACAGAAAGTACAAGAAATAAATCTAAAGAAACTGCTCCCATAAAAAATGCAAGGAAACCGTTGAGGTTTAATTGGTTGCCACTTGCCACAAGTTATGCTTCTGACCCTATTTGTGAATCCATTCGGGAATTATGTTTTGAAAAATCTGGAAAACATATGAAACATTGAGGAACCTACGAGAGTAGCACATTCCTCTGCAAGTCCAGGTCCAGCTGCAGCATGCAATCCAGGGCTGCTGTGTGCTTCATCTAAATTCTGTTGGAGCACAAAATTGAAGTATAATTGTCAACAATTCCACTGACAGAAGAGTGTTTTCTTGATGTAGTTAATTGCAATAATCACTGGTCTCTACATTTCCACAAATATTCTTACTGAAATTGCACAAAATAGAACAAGTGCAGACATATCTTAGATAGATGGTATGTATGGAAACAATTTAATCATCCCACTGGTCGACCTTATAATCTTTTGGGAAGATGTCAAGTAAGAAACATATTTCCAGGAAAAAACAAACGATTTATCCAAAACCTACATATACGTGTGTAAGTTACTAGGTACTTCTCGGTTATGATAAACTTGCAAAGTAGAAATAGAATGCAAATTTGAAGATATTCCTCCTCCCATTGTTGGTAGAATCAAAATACTTCCACTTGTACCACTTTTTATGGATTAAGTACCCCAACCATACTTACCCCATCCCTTAAAAGAAATAGAAACAGGATTGAAAAATATTCTACTTTTTTGGCTCTTTAAAGTCGTCTTCTTTTTTATAACAGTGGTGTCTGGGATAACTATATGCACCTCAAGTCTCAACTATTCCACTGCTGCTACCTCCCACCAGTATATATACATATATAGGGTAACTCTGCCCACCAAGGTTAGGTAGATGAGAGGAGATCATCCAGGGTTTTTTGTATTTGAGTTTTGAACCCACTTATTGACCATGATCACTAGCTCATGAAAAAGCATATAACTTTAAGCATCCCCTACTCCCTACTATATTTACTCGAATCAAACACAAAACTACCCTACTTGAAAGTCTATATTTCAATGAAAACCCAAATTCTTTAGCTAATTTGTTGGCTACAAGTTCATGTTTCTGCCACCATCTCAGATGGACGAATGCAAGCACACATACAATTTAATCCCTTACTCTCCAAATTTAAAAACAAACGATGCACATTGTTGATCCACAGAAGAAGTAAATACTATCAAAATAAATACAAAGAGCACAACATAGACTTATCTAAAAGTTACTTCTCACCTCATTTGTAGAGTTAACAACAGCATCTACCTCGAGATTCCAGGGGTCTCCTCTCCACAGGTATATCTTCGAGTTAATCTCATGATCCACAGGAAACTTGGAAATGATACCATTCGCATTGCCCTCAGACCCTGAAGCAGATGACAAAGGATCTGTATAATCGGAATTAGGATCTTCATTCTCATACAAGTACCTAATGTCAGAATCAATCCAACGTGGAACTTGATCCAGTGTCACCACAGAATCTCCACTATCAGTGGGTACCCCTCCTCGGGTAGTAGTTGCTACAGGCCGATACATAATTTCCTTCTCTTAACTCCAATCTCACTTCCTATTCCTTCATAAAGAACAGAATATTCTCCTTTGTCCGATTACAGCTAAAGTCAAACACATACTGAAAAAAACTCGTAACCCCACGTTTATTCCACCAAAAGGATCAAATCCCCTGAAAAGAACACAAAGTATTACCCAACTCCATACACAGGACAAAACACCACAGAAATTAAGCTGGAAATAGGTATACTTCCCAATAAAAATCCAATCTTTACGTCTAAAATTGTTCATCATACTAAACTAAACCTCAATCCCCACAAATTCAATTGACAAATACATCATTTATTCACTATCACTACGTCAAAAACAACCCCATTTAAAAATTAAACAAAGAAATTATCCAATTGATCAAACTTAACAAAATTACAACCTCAACAGAACCTACACCTACAAAACACAGTTTACAAGTTCTTCAGCCAGTTTTATTCAAAAATCACATATCCATAACCCCACAAAGAAAAAACATTAAAAAAACTAACATATCAACAAAATCATCAACAAAACACATGCCATTTTAGAATTATTCAAGAAAATTACCTGTAAATGGATGTGAAATTTCAACAAGACAACAAGCTAGGTTGGCAATACGAGGGAATTTTGCTGGAGGGGTGGGGTCCAAAAATGAGCTATAGCCAAAATGGAGACTCCCTTTGGAGATGAAGGTGGATTTGGGAATTTGTGGAATTTTTTTGCTTTAACTTATCATTGTGGGTTGTTTTGTCATTTTCTATTCTTTGTAATCACTGTTTAATAATTTTTATTTAATTAGTCAGGTGCCCTCTGAATTCTTGTCAGAGTTTCAAATAAGGACCTTTTGTGAATATTCCTCTTTTTTCCTTTTTTTATGTAAAAGAAAAATATTTTCATAAAATAAACTTTTTAACTTCCCCTATTAATTTTTTTTTTTTGGGAAGATGAGATAGAAAATTTCATAAACGGCTTAATTTAGCTCGCCATTATGAAACATAGCTACCGTTTGTATATTTACATAATATAAATTTAATTGAGTGATGTATTTCATTGATGCGGAAGAGTTTGTGTAATTAAAGGGTTGTATTTAGGTTATGATTATCACTGAATCAAGCAAATATTTAGGTGGCGGGTATCAACTGAATTAGGCGGGTGTCAGTTGTATCTGTTAAAGACGCGCGAAAGAGTTGTATCAACGCGCGATATATTGTGTGTTTACTACAAAATCCAAAAATATAATTACATTTTGTAACTTTTTGAAATTATAATTACTTATAATAAATACATTTTAAAAAGTTATTACGTTGGTTAATTTTTTCTATATTTAGATTATAATCATAATCATACATTCATCACGAAATTTACGTTCCATTAATCTACTACTATATATTATATCCATATATATCTACTACTATATAATATTATATATATCTACTACTATATAAATATATATATATACTACTATATAATATTATATATATATATATATCTACTACTATATATATTATTATATATTATACTACTACATATATTATATACTACTATATATATACTATATACTGTATTTAGTGTTTTTACTGTCTTTACTGTATTTGCTGTATTTTCTGTATTTTCTGTGTTTTCTGTATTTACTGTTTTTACTGTTTTACTTTACTATTTATTTACTGTATTCTTTGTGTTTACTGTTTCTGTATTATTTTACTGTATTTACTGTATCATAATCATAAAGAGAATTAAACAAAGATATAGTTGGCTTCATAAAGAAATACAATTTAAGAGTGAGCTCAGACATAATCATAAAAAATTACTAGAATTCTTAAGGTGGGTAGAAGAAGAATTAGAAAAAGAACAGATAAGCGAATTTTTAATTTGGTCAAAAGAAGATTTAGCTAACAAAGATATACCTAAAACTCATACTATAGACTTGTTACTACAACATAAAGATAACATAGTTAAAGAAATTAGTAACATTAAATTAAATATAAAATATACTACTAATAGAATACAATACTATACAAAAATTAGTCAAGTTAGAAGTTCACTAGGATAGAAAAATAGATTCACTAAATCATTTAGAATACTTAGATTTAAAAATACACCCGGAGAAAAAATATAGATCATTACATAAAAATAATATTTTAAAGTGTAATTTTATTGAAGGAGAACATATACTACACTCTGAAGATAAACAATTTAATACATTAATAGACTTAACAATAAATCTTAGTGAAAAAATAAAACAACAAGACAAAATTATAATAAAATTATTAGAAGAAATAGCAGAAGTACAAAATAAATACTTCAAAATAGTAGATAAATTAGAAAAGAATATAGACTTCTTAAAAGCACAAGAGATAGAGATAGAGATAGATAGAAAAATTCAATATTTAAATACAAATTTAATTTAGAAAACATACCTACTAAAATAGAAATAGAAAAACTGGTAAAAACTATAATAGAAAAACCAAAAGAATTAGAAAATAAAAATACTCAATTAGTAACAAAAATCATAGAAAAAGTAGAAAAAATAAACACTAAAATTAGTCAGTTAAAAGAAATATCACTTTCATGAGTGAAGAAGATATAAATTATAAAAAAGCAGTAGAATATACAACAAAATTCCATCAAGAAGTAGTAGGATATTCTAACCACGTTCCCTCTAGTCTAACAGACAGAATACTTCTAAAACAAAATAATACTATAATAGCATTACTAATAGAATTAAACACAAAAGTAGACAAAATATTAAAAGAAAAACAACCTGAACAAATTCATAAAAATACAGATATAGACGAATTAATATCTCAACTTAAGCAAGTAGAAATAACACCTAAACAAGAAAAACAAAAGTTAACCAGAAAATCTCCAAAATGGACTTTCTTTCAAACAAACGAACAACCCAAGAAAATAGTAGACCAAGTTTCTCAGAAAACAGAATAGGAAATAATTTAATTTCTAGAATACTGTCTAGAAGATCCTCAAATACAGACGAAAATCAAGAATTAAATGATATTATAGATATAGATAGAGATCTACAAATTTTTCAACAAAATCAACTAAGATTGTTAAATCCAAAAACATTATATAATGTAAAAAATTTCTCTAGGAATAATAAGTTATATAGACACTATAGAGAAGAACAGATATCAGCTATAGGAAAAGAATTTGCAATATTAGACTTAGTAAACTCAGCTGCCATAAAAATTGTAAAAAATTCCAAACTAATGATAATGCATATGGGTCTAATAGTCATAGGAATAAAAGGATTAACTAGAAAGAATCTAGGATCTAAAGTTTTAATTGTATTATATGATGATAGATGGTCAGACTTAAAGAAATCTATAATAGGATTAACTGAAGTAGACATGACAAATAATGGTGGAATATTTTATATTAGCCCAGACTTTCTAATAAATTTAAAAGAATTTGGCAAAAATATTAAAATAGGAATTCAGACTAAAGGATATGAAGAAATGAATAATGGATTTATTAATGTGTGTAGGTTTTATTGGAAAAATGACTTTAAGTAGTAATACAAAATTTAAACTCCAAGTAAATGATGTAGTAGAAGTAATGGGTAATAAAGGAATAAGACTTATAAAACCAATAAAAATAAATCCAGAAGAATACTCAGGATTAGAATGGAATCTAGATAAATTAAGTACACCAAAAGTCTTTGCTCCCGAGCAACACTTCATGTATACTAGCTCAAAAGGAGAAACATCAATTAGGTTTACAGACTATAATTATACAAGCCAAAGAAACTTAGATGATACTGAAACAGAAAGTACTATAGAACCAGAACAAGAGGAATTCATGAATATAGAATTAATAGAAGAAGGATATGAGGTAGAAAGAGCTATAGAAGAAGCAAAAAGACTATACCAAGAAAATAGTCTTACAGTTTTTAAGTGTAAAGGATGTAAAAAAGGTAAAATGGATATAATAGAAACAATAGAACATTTTAGAATATGCCAAAACAGAGACGATAATTTAGCATATAGAATAGAAGAACCTGAAGACATAAAGGAAGATAAAATAGATACTTTATCCATAACTAGTTATACTGAACTAATGGAAGAAACAACTAGTTCACATAGTGCTAGTCCTTTCCAAAGAACTAGTACGGCTCCAAACATTAGCTATAATACAGGTAATCTACCTAGAAAACCATGGACAATACCTGATCAAGAAATAAAAGATAATATTAGACCAATAGGAAAAAGAATGCCTATAGAAGAACCTATTAGACTATAAGAAGGAGGAAATAAAGGAAAAATATTAAACATAGCAGCACATGATCTACAAATGTGGAATACAGTAATAGACTTATGGAAAGGAATAGTGGTAGCAGACTTTATTAAAAATTATCAAGAAACTGATGCTGAGACTATGTATGGATACTTAGAAACATTTTTAGGAGAATCCTGTAAAGCATTATGGGAATCTTATAAACAAACCTATCCACAAGAATTTCAAAGTTTAATAGAATTAGGACCAAACCCATACAATTTTACAAATAAAATACATGTATTATTAACAGGAGAAGACCCAAATAGTGGATTAGTCACATTACAAAGAAATGCCGTCATAAAATTAGAACAGTTAAGTATATCCAATTGGCTACACATAAAGAATTTTCTTAAAGACTATTTTTACTATTGTACTGTTAGTGGAAATACATTTAATCAAGAATTAGGTAAAAAATTATTTAATAAATTACCAGGAGCTTTAGGAAGAGAAATAGAAGAAAGATGGTATAAAAGAGAAGGAGTAGTGCAAAGTCCTACCTTCTTATGGCCTATAGGACAAAAAATAAATCACATAATGGAAATACTAACAGAAAAATGTACAAATATACAAATACAAAAGCAATTAAAACAAAATGAAATGAATTTCTGCAAGACAATGATATACACTACCCAAAGTTACGATAAAGAACCTAATAAAATAAGAAAATATAAAAGGAGACCAATTTATAACCAAAAACCTTATAGACATAAAAAATACTTCTTAAGAAAGTCTTCAGCTAGAAAACCTTATTTGAATAGAGATAGACATGTTAGGAAATATAGAAATGATAGAAATTACAAAAATAAATTAGAATGTTATACTTGTGGAAGTATAGAACACTTAGCAAATACATGCCCTAAAAAGAATAATATGAAAACTAGGAATTCTCAGTTAATAGAAGACTTTCAAGAAACCTTATTAAATGTAGATGAATACATGTCAGATACAGAAAGCATATACTCAGTAGTAAGTATAGAAACAACAGAAATAAATACTCAATCAGACACTTCTGACTCAGAAGATGATAATTTAATTAATGAAATAGGAGCAGAAAGAAATCAAGATTTTCTAGATAATATCATAATAAATACTATGATGAATATTTCTCAAGAATGTAGTCATGAGTTCGAAAGACTAAAAGGAATAGATAGCAATCAATGTAATATATGTAAATGGTATCCTAGTAAAATTAACAGGGCTAAATGTAAATACTGTTACATGGAAGCCTGTATTAGTTGTATAGAAAATAAATTAAAACAACAGGTAAATAAAAATGATGAACAAGTTCATATAAAAGACCAAGCTACTAATCTAAGACTAATAACTTTAGAAACCAGAATAAATGACTTAGAACAAAAAATAACTAAGTTAGAAAAAGGTAAACAAAAAGTAAACATAGATACTACACAATCACAAGATACAATACATTTAGACCAAATAGAAGAAAATGAATTAATGAACATAGAAGAAAATAATACTAGTTTCATATGCAATGAAGATAAAAAATTTGGAACAATAAAAATACTAATAAGAATAACAATAAAAGATATAGAAATAGAGACTTTAGCCTTAGTAGATACAAGTTGTACAAGTTGCTTACTTAATAAAAAGATACTACCTCATAATATACTATCAACTTTAAAAAATTTTAAAGAACCTATACAAGCAATACAAATGGATGGAACATATAATCTTTATGACCAGTACATAGAAAAAGCACAAATAAGTTTTATAAATACATGTAGTGAATTCTATAAACCTACATATAATATGCATAAGATATTAGTCCGAGATATTAATATTAAAACTAATTTAGTATTAGGTTTACAATTTCTTATACAAAATAATGGAAGTTGTTTAATTTCCAGAGATGGAATAATGCTGTTTAGAAATACAACATATACCCCCGTACAAACTAGAAAAATCCCAACCAAAGAATTAAATAAAGATAATAAAATAAATCTAAAAAATACTACTTCATGTTGCGACGATTGTGGCAATAATGATAGTTGTTCAAATAACCTATATGAAGAAAAACAAGAAGAAAATTATATAGAAGATATATACCTAGAAGACATAGAAAAAGATTATACCTTAATAAATGTAGAAACAGAATTTTACAATTTTCAAAAGGGAATAAATACTATAGGAAAAATAAACAATCATAAAGACCTAGAAAATATAGTAGCAATATTAGATGAAATGGAAATAATAGGAGAAAAACCTTTAATACATTGGGGAAGTAATAAAATTATGTGTAAATTAGACATAATAAATCCCGAATATACTATAAAAACAGCAACAATAGAAGCAAATAATGAAGACACTGAAGAATTTACTAAACAGATTAAAGAATTACTAAAACTAGAAGTAATAAGGAGATCTACATCTAGACATAGATCAGCAGCTTTTATGGTTAGAAATCATAGTGAACAAGTGCGAGGAAAAGCTCGCATGGTAATAAATTATAAAAGATTAAATGATAATACTAGAACAGATGCATATAAATTACCAGATAAAAGTGAGTTAATTAATAGAATACAAGGTAAAAAGATATTTAGTAAATTTGACTGTAAATTAGGATACTGGCAGGTAAAAATGCACCCGGAAAGTATAGAATTGACAGCATTCACTTGTCCAGAAGGACATTTTGAATGGCTTGCTATGCCTTTTGGTTTAAAGACAGCTCCTCCTATCTTTCAAAGAAAGATGGATGAAATGTTTGGAGACTATAAAAATTTTGTGTTAGTATATGTAGATGATATTCTAGTATTTAGTAAAAATATACAAGAACATTTAGGACACCTACAGACAGTATTTAGATTATTTGTAAAATACGGAATAATAATTAGTAAAAAGAAAATGAAACTATGTAAGACACATATAAATTTCCTAGGAGTAACTTTAGGAGAAGTTAAAGTAAAATTACAACCACATATAGCTAAAAAAGTATTAGAAATGCCAGACAAGTTAGATAATACAAAAGAATTACAAAAATTCTTAGGTTTAGTAAATTATGCTAGAAACTTTATCAAAGACTTAGGAAAAATAGTAGGACCATTGTATGCTAAGACAGGTAGTAAGGGACAAAAACATTTTAACATAGAAGATATAAAATTAGTCCAACAAATAAAAGAAAAGGTTAAAAATATACCAGACTTACAAATACCTTTAGAATCTGATTATTTAATAGTTCAAACAGACGGAAGTAAATTAGGATGCGGTGCTATATTAAAATCTAGACCTAATAAATATAGTCCAAAAAATGAAGAAAAAATATGTGCCTATCAAAGTGGACAATATAAAGAAAAAGGTAATATGAGTAGTATAGACGCAGAAGTATTAGCAGTAATATATGGACTAAATAGTTTTAAATTATACATTTTAAATAAACAAGAAGTATTAGTTAGAACTGACTGCGAAGCAATAGTTAAATTCCATGAAAAAATAAATAGTAAAGCTAGCAGTAAAAGAAGATGGTTAAATTTTATAGATATAATATCTATATATAATAATATTGTTTTTGAATATGTTAAAGGAAAAGACAATGATTTAGCAGATAAATTAAGTAGACTACAATTAAAAACTAATTTCAGCATGAGACCAAGCATGAGACCAACTGGTCAATAGCCAACAGACAAAGGCAAGGGCATAGCCCAGCCAGACACTTATGCTCAGACATTATTAGGAAGACAAAATTTCAGACCATTAAGTACAACATACAATTTTATGGAAAGAATTTATTTCGGTAAGTATAATTTAATTTCATACCCTAAGTGTAATTTATCTTTTAGAGTAATTTCAGACTGCAATTTAGACAAAGACCAACAATGTTTAGTAGATAACTTATGGATAGCTTATAATAAACAAGATACTAAGTATTTTATAGTAGTTTCTAATGCTTTATGTCAATACTTTTCAGATAAAAATAGAGACAATAAATTTAAATATTATGTAGTCATACATGGTAAAACTAAAGGTATTTTTCAGACATGGATAGAAGTAGTTGATTCTATAAATGGGATTAAAAACCCACTTTTTAAAGGATTTAATAATTTTACTGAAGCTTTAGACTATGCAAGGGGAATACTTGGGCCTAACTATTATATTTCACCAGCTCTCTCTCAGACAAAGCCCAACCCAAATACCACAATATAATATCCAAAAAGACTCAGATAAAATAATTTTTTGTGACCATTGTTCAGCCATGACAGAGGGTTTCAAAAGACTCAATACAAAAAATGAAATCCTTATCCAAGAAAATATGAAACTTATGAAACAGCTTGAGACTTTTCAGAATAAATATGTTCCAAGAACAGACAGTACTCAGACGCAAGAAATGAGTTCTCCATCTCCTTTAAAAATGGATGAGACGGGTGTGCATTCCCCTCTGAATGCTAAGAACTCTACTGTATTGGAGCATGATACAGCTAGTCCGGTTCAAACGGTAACCGGTAAAGACTTATCAAATCCGTTAAAGGCTGTCACTTTTCCAAAAAGTGAAGAAGAGGGGTCTACTTTCTCACGAAGAAGACTACCAAAATATTTTCAGAAAGACTCTTTAAGAAAAAATGATGTTTTAAAAAAGAAAAAAAATGAAAAATTAGAAAAAATAATTCAACAAACTTTAGAAAAATTTTTCCAAGACAAAAGCAAAGACAAACATATTTTCAAAGACATTCCCAGTCCAAGTAATGGTTCAGAAGACAACATTAACAGTCCTTCTTTATCGGACGAAGAGCAGATCAATAATATTCAAGATACTCAAGATCCTTATGAAGACGATGATTCAGGCATGAGTTTTGATACTATTGCTTTACACAACCTAGATACTTAATTATATTACAGACAACTTTATTTCTTATTAAAAAAAAAAAAAAAAAAAAAAAAAAACGAAAAATTAAAAAATAATAGATAAATATATAGTCAACAAAGTTTGGCAAAGATTTGGCAAAGATGAAAAGGCCAAAGAAAGTGGCATGTAGCAAGTCTTGAAAAAGAAGACTTATATATATATTTTATATATTAGGTATTAATCTTTCAAAAATAATATACATATATATATATACATACATATATATATCTATATATATTATGAAAGTTCGGTGGGGATGCCCACTACGTGTCTTGTAAATATTTATTAGTATGTGGGAATGCCCACTATGTGTCTTGTAAAAAATAGGTGTGTTGTCACTTTATCACTACCCTCCAAAAAAGGGAAAAACTGTTGACAAAACACGAGTTTAATAATTATGTCAGTCTGAAAAAAATAAGTCCAATAGGATGAACTTGATAATGCATGTGACGATGGGGCCCAATGAGTACCCGACTTGCATTATTAAACGAATCTTATCAAGTTGTCGGCCAAAAAATAATTAAGGCCATTTAGTAGTGTCATTTTGGTCTTTTCATAATTAAGACCACTTAGTAGGATCATTTTGGTCTTTTTAGGTTTCTTATTTTGCCTATATAAGGAGAGTAGTAAGAGTTGGAAAAGAGTGTGAAAAAAGAGTGGAAAGAATAGAAGTTAGAAACTCTCTCCAAAATTCCTCCATCCTACTTTCATATTTCTTTATGTATCAAAAATCGTCCTTTGTATATTGAAGTTTGTGCAATAAAAATAAGTGTGTTTGTGTGTTAAAGTTGCTTAAAGCTTTTCCAAGGCCCTTCGGGGGTTCCCGAAAGGGAAACCTCTCTCAGTTTATCATGTAAGTTTTATTATGTTTACTTCCCGAAATTTCCCCTCAAAAATATGTTATTTAATTTTCTAAGTTGTTAGTTTTAATGTGAATATTGTATATATGCTTAAAAATTACCCTTAGTATATGGTTAACTTCTTAACTTCTTAATAATGACTATGGATTAACCTGTAAATTCCTAGGATTCTTGGCTTTATAGTCCGCTTGAAAGGACGAATTTGTTGCCAGTTTATATCCAGGGTGTGGTTAAAGACGAAGTTGTTAAGAACAAGATATGAAATGGGTAAGACAAAATCCAAAAACAAATATAAAAGATAAAAACAAAAATAAAAATTGAAAAACAAAACATGGGGAAAATAGGGATTTAAATCATGAACTAACTTGATTAAACTAAATGAGAGAGGGAGTACTGAGTAGGACGTACAAACTGTTTGAAACAAAGCCTTGACACGGAACAAAGACTGGAACAAAGACTGGACATAGTTGACACAAAACAAGGACTGGACACGGACTACTAAATTATATTAATAAGCTGTTACTATATATATATTTACTATATCTATATATCTACTACTATATAAATATATATATCTACTAGTATATAATATTATATATATATCTACTACTATCTACTACTATATAAATATATATATCTACTACTATATAATATTATATATATATATCTACTACTATATATATTATTATATATTATACTACTACATGTATTATATTACTATACTACTATATATATACTATATACTGTATTTAGTGTTTTTACTGTATTTGCTGTATTTGCTGTATTTTCTGTATTTTTTGTATTTTCTGTATTTACTATTTTTACTGTTTTACTTTACTGTTTATTTACTGTATTCTTTGTGTTTACTGTTTCTGTATTATTTTACTGTATTTACTGTACTTTCTGTGTTTACTGCACTTTCTGTGTTTTCTGTACTTACAGTTTTTACTGTTTTACTTCCCTTATATTTATACATATACTCCTCTACTATCTAACTGTCCTTATATTTGGTATCAGGACAGTTACTATCTAAGTGGGAAATACAAGGTTACTATATTGACATAGATTGGTGTAATAATAGAATAAATAGTATAAATAGAAATTTAAAAAGAGAAGCAATTTTATTAGGATAAGTAAATGCAAGCTATACTTAAAAGACATAAACAATTAGAAGAGTGGCTTATAGAAGAAAAATACCATAAAACATCTCTCTTAGATAGAGAATTAACAATAAGACAACTTTTATCTTTAGAAGAATCAAACCTAGATAGACCTTACTTTCAAAGAGAATTAAACTATATTGAACGACAAATAGAAAATTCTAAAATAAGAATAAAAATATACGAAAAGAAACTTGCATCTTTACATTTTGGATAAAATACATGCCTCTAGAAGATATGAAATGGGTAAGACAAAATCCAAAAACAAATATAAAAGATAAAAACAAAAATAAAAATTGAAAAACAAAACATGGGGAAAATAGGGATTTAAATCATGAACTAACTTGATTAAACTAAATGAGAGAGGGAGTACTGAGTAGGACGTACAAACTGTTTGAAACAAAGCCTTGACACGGAACAAAGACTGGACATAGTTGACACAAAACAAGGACTGGACACGGACTACTAATATAAATCTTCCATTAATTTAGGAGTGTTCACGTGTGATTATTGGTCAAAATCAAACCAATTTAATTGGTTTTTAAATTATCAAAACCAAACCAAACGAAATATATTATACATTTATCGGTTTGGTTGTTATCGGTTTCAATTTTGTTTGGTTATTCGGCTATTGACCATGCATAAAAATAAAAGAAACAATTTATTTAAAAGAGGGGGGATAAAATTCATTCGAAACGAAAAATAGTTAGAACGATTATAATTGAATTTACTATGAATAAAACTTCAAAATTCACCATTTTGGCCTAAAAGGAAGAGACAGTAGCATTCCTAGTCCCACCAAGAATTGTCACAGACACTTATATACATAAAACCAATAAGATAATTGTTCTCGTCTTGGACATTTTTTCTTTCATAAATAAATTATAAACACTTTTAATGAAAACACATATAAGATAGTTAAAATTGTTTATAAAAATAATACATTATGTATGTATAATATATATATATATATATTCAGTTAGATTCGATTCGGTTTGGTTCGATTTTTTCTTAACAAAACCAAAGTCAAACAAAATACTATTGATTTTTAAAAATGTAACACCAAACAAAATCAAACACAAATAAAAATTGATTTATTTAATCAATTTGGTTTGTTTTTTCGATTTGAATCAGATTTTATCCAAACCATAAGTACCCCTAATTATTATAATAAGAGTACTAATGTAGGTAAATGAGACTGTGCAAAACACTTGTATTGATGTTTTTCATAAATCGCATTCCACGAATGAATTTTATGCCTTAGTCAGATGCAACTGTTTTTTCTCTCTTCTTTCCTCTTTCTTTCGCGGCTAAAATGTTAAACAAAAATATTTACTTATAATATTTCACAATTTTGTTATTTAGAGCTACACGTTTTTTTCTTTTGACTATTTTTATTCATTGACTAATTTGTATTTATTATTTGATGGTCAAATTTATTTTTCACTTATTTTCTTGTAAAATTTATTATAAATGCTTTAAATAATTTTTTTTATAGATACAAAATTAGATTACAATATAGCAATAATAAAAAAAACTTTTAAATCTTTTTCTACTCACAATCTTTTCTTTTTATTTCTCTTATTTTTACACTAAAGAATAAAAGTAAAAATAAAAATTTTACTAAATTTCAAATGATTTTTTTTACTTTTGTAACGGTACATGTATATGTCGAGGTATATATTAGTTATTTTTGGTAATGGTAGGAGTCTTTGAAAGCCACTTTTGTAACGAGAGTATATCAACTCTAAATGAGAAAATTAAGGGTATATCATACCCTTTTCCCTAATATCTATATGCCACTCTCAAGCTCATAGTTTACTAATGCAATGTATTTACAAGCTATAGAACAATGGAAGAATGTCCCTTGACATGTTCTTCTACTTATACTAAAAGCTTCTAATGTTTTGGAGGCTCAATCAAACTCCTCGTCTCCTAACGCGAATTTTCACCATTACGAATCAATCTTCACTCTTTGCATTCGAAAATTGAAACCAGCATTATCGATAAAGAGTACATAGTTGCGCGTTCATTCTACACCAGCCTTCTGCTTCAACATGGCAATGAAGCTATCTCTATCTTCTGGTGTCATTCCTGCTGTTGAGCAATCTCCAACTCCCCACTCAGCTCCGCGTAAACAATACTTGTCTTCAATTGACCTTTTGTTCCTGAAAAATACGCGAACAATTACCATTTGGTTGGTGCTTGATGTAATGATCTTACTCAGTTCTTTTCATGTACAACACATGCAATGCAACCTTACGAGACAGGATGAAAGCGCATAATCAACTTTCACTTGTCACCCCTTTATCGAAAAATTATACTACAGAAATGAGATAAAACATTTCTTTTGTGTATATGAAAATTGTTCAATGCTCACAAAATTACTCTTCGCTCCACATTCCTCTACTACCTATTAACCAAAAAGCTAATCATTCGAAATGAAAATCTATGCAAGAAAGAAAACTTACTTTTCTTTGTTTTGCTTGGATTTTTCGAGTAACTGTTTAAGCAGGGGTGACTCTTTGAATTTTTCATCAAGTTCTGCATACTTCTTCTGATTATCATCTGCAACAAAAGAGCATATTATCTTACTGCATAATGTTAGCAGAACATGTTATTTGAGAATATACCGTTCCAACGATTAAGAAAATCAATCTTTGGTAATTCAGGGCCAGGAACTGATTCTATTCCGGTATAACCAGAAAGAAATCCAGCATTAGCTGCAATAGAAACACAATAACATGTTTATTAGCAGTCAAGCATTGACAACTGATAAAACGAAAGAATCATGTGAATTGTATGTCCATTACTAAGAAGCAAATAGGAACTCAATGTATCACGAGTAATGTTCTATTGAAATACTATCCAAAAGAAACTGAGAGAATCAATTGAAGCAACAAAACAAGGTGTTTATGGTTCAAGATATTTCTATATGTCAATAGGAATTCGATGAGTTAAACTTCCGTTGCACCTCAAGCTTATACTATTTCATCTTGCTAAGCTTTACTCTTCCATTAGCAGAAGTTTCTAGTGTTGATGTAATATCTTAATGTACAACTAGTAAAGGAAAACAAACTAAACATTTCAAAAGAAAGAAAAGAAGGTTAGCTACCTCAAACCTAATGTTCATTGTTACCATTTATGAGTTGGCAATAGTGTAAGCCTTGTACTAGACTAAGAAGCCTATTATGGAGAGGCTCTAAATATATGCTAGGTCCGTGTTATGATCCTATTGCAAGGTACGAGACTTTAAGTCCTACATTGCTTTTGGGGTGTGGTTCTCCTTGGATTGTACCAATGGTATCAGAGACGCCCACCACCCTTCGCGTCTGTCATGGTTTGGATGGTGACGTTGGTATTGCAGAGTTGGCCCAGGGTTAGAAATGGTCTAACACACACAAGCATGGTGATTTCTTATGATCCTATTGCAAGGTGTGGGACTTGAGTCCCACGTCGGTTTATTGTGAAGCTAATGTGGGGCTTAATGAGTAACAGGCAACTCTGTCCACCAACTAATGTCAAATTAGATGGAATGGTTATATGAATCCTCTATATTGCTACGTCCTAAAATTCAAATTCTATATCCACCTATATAATCATAGCTCACACATATAACATCAAAACTATATAAACAATAGTACCATAACAAAAGGGGCAAAATAAAGATTGATCAAGATATATAACATTACCAGGAGAGGACCATAGAAGAATAGCAAGGCAAGCAGAAAGCGGAACGAATGACTTGGGAAATGTGAAGTTTTCGAAAGGGAATGGAGATGAATAAGAGAAAAGACGAGGAGTTTTTCTAAGTGAAGAAATTAGTGATGGTTTTCTTTGAAAGACTGATGGGAATGGTTGAAGAAGATTGAAGGTAATTGAAGGAAATTGCTTCACTGATGCCATTGGAGAAATATGAGTAGCCATAGTCATAATTCTGCTTTTGCTCTGCTTCCACTAGACCAAAAAGTAGAAGAAGAAGAAGAAGATAGGGAAGCAGGAGAAAACAAATGGCCATAATTTAATTTCAACCAAATGGAAGTGTTGGTTATCTTGTTGGGCTTTGGGCCATCATTTGTTAGTTGGACCATTTTAAAGAAGAACAAATGTATTACCTTCGCTCATTTTTCCTTGAGCCTCGGGTCAGTCAAATACAGTCTCTCTAACTAACTAAGCTACGTACCAATCTCTACACCATTTTGATCATGTTTATAAGTTAAGGATCAAATGGAACCTATACATTTCTACACCATTTTGATCGTTTTCTTGCTACTTTGGTTCCATTTGGTCCTTCATATACAAACATGATTGAAATAGTCCTTTATATTATTTTCTCGTTATTTTAAGGACCAAATGGAACCAACCATAAGAAATTACACCAACATATTTTTTACTTCAAAATTTGACCCAAAATTTATATTCAACATTTTAATACCAATCTTAACAAGTTTCAATGGATAAGTTCTAACCAAAACCTTCTTCAAGTCTTCTTCAACAAGGCTTTTTTAAAAACTCAATATCAACATATTGTTTCCTCAAGGAGTGAACATATCTGTTTAAGTTAGTTGAAAACAATACAGTAGTCAGAACATCATTTAGATTTCCTCCCATACAACTAAAAGAGTTTCAGAAAGATATTCATCGGTCTGTATCTAGCTGAGCACGCTTCATGTTGAACATTTACAGAGTTGGCTTGCATTTTCTGATGGGCTACTATAAGGTCATGGAGTTTATCCTTCGAGCATCATCTTTGCAGCATCGACCAATACTGGGCGAAGATCATTAGAAGCTCGACCAAGCACAGTGTACCCTTCCTTGTCCTCAATGTCAACATCTGCTCCATGTCTTATGAGGAGCAAAGCTACCTGTCAACTAAACATAATCACAATGTGTTGCTGTTTGTCCCGTAATGTAGTTTTCAAGAAAAGACGATCTCCTTATCTCTCACACGCACACGGAAAAAAAAAAAAAAAAAAAAGAGGGGGTGGGCTCTGTGAACTGTTCATTTGTCAGATATTTATGATCCTTTTGATCTATATTGCTCATGAATAAGATTTAAGACATTTAACTCCTGTAAAGGAAATAAATTCTGCATAATTACCTCTTTATTGCCGCATACAACAGCAGTCATCAAAGGTGTTTCCCCTGCCTTGTCAACTTCATCAACTTCAGCGCCTTCCTCAATTAATAGTTCGCACAGCTGAGAGTTCCCAGTGCTAGCTGCACGATGCAATGGGGTGCATCCTACCTATTCACATGTTAATAAAACCAAAAGCAAGAAGTTATGAACACCCTTACTTTCAAATATAATTTTAACCATAATAAGCTTTTCAAGGAGATGAGTAGTCCAAAGCATAAAACTACAAGCCTTGTCTTTTGCATTGATCTTAGCACCATGTGAAATCAAAAGTTCAGCTATTTTCGCCTGACCCTTGCTAGCAGCATAATGAAGAGCAGTGCGGCCACCATCATTTTTCAGATTTACATCAGCCCCTATTTACAAATATATTCACATTTACCATCACAAATTCATGGCTCAACTATTAAAATGAGTGAACTGAATTCATTGAAACTCTCTAAACAATGCCGACAAAAGCAGGTACACTTTCACAGGTTAGTGAAATACACGAATGGGTAGATGGACTGGCACAAAAGCACAAATTATTACAATTCAGTTTCTGCTGTGAATCATTTGATTACTACATGGCTGACCACTGCGATGTCAGGTGGGCAAAATGCAAAACGAATTGTATAGAAGTTAACACTCAACAAATTCAATAATGCTATATTTTTAACTGTACATCCATGATCCATATGTGTTTCGCACATCAATTCAATTACTTCTACTCCTTAAAATCCACAAGTCAGTGGAATATTGCACACAAATCAATTGAACTCCAAAAGGCTGATAGTTCTATCCATTCTCCTAAATGCATAGAAATCTTTAGGATTTTTATTTTCATTTTGACAATCGTTTCCAGTTTTGTAAAGATAGAATCTTTTTGATGAAGTTTGTCAAGATAAAATCTATATATGACATAGATAAAGTATTCAGCTTAGTACAACACAGTAAATTGTTATACTACTCACCTCTGCTAAGCAAAATCTCCACAATTTCCACATTACCACTGCTTGCTGCAGAGTGCAATGGCACCCAACCTTCATCATCACCACTATTTATACCACTCACTGAGGGTTCAGCAGCTGCAAGTATCTTCACCACCTAAATGCCATCGCCGAAGCCCAACTTTCACAAAGTTATTACATCAACCGCGATATTCAACATTGTAAAAACATCACATTCAGGAATTAGATAAAATTTGTACACTCTCTCCCTCCCCAATTTGTTTGACTCCATTTCTACTTGGAGAATCAAACATAAAATTCTTTTACTATGATTTACCAAATGACGAAAAAATGTGATTTATATCAGTCCCCTTTTAACCAAGTATACATTTTTTAATATTTTCCCTTATTGAAAGTCGATTCGACTAACTTCCATAACTAGATATGGCTAGACTAATTCATCTTTTACTACACAAAAGTACAATAAGTTACAATTCTCCGTACCAAATTGGTAATATGATCTATGTTGCTTGGACTCTCCAAATAATATACTATGTTTGAAGGATCCGACACGCACCCTACACATTTTTTAAGAGTCCAAGAAACATTGAATATGACACATATTAAAACAAGGGGATTAGCTTTGGCATGCGCACACTTTCTGACTGCCACCATTACTTAGGGAAGAAAGATCCATTTCAATCCCACCGTTTTACTACTACAAGTTGCTTCATGTGCTTTGTTTATCTTGCTATTTTGTTGTCGTTATTTTCCTTTCAATCCAACTTTGATTACCCTTCTTTTGGCCAGAGTATCTGTTTGAAACAACCTCTCCGCCCCCACAAGGGTAAGAATAAGGTGTGTACATCCTATTATTGTTGTAAAGATGCATTTCTAAATATTGGTTAAAGTTCACAAAGTTTGAATCTTGGATAGGGAAAAACATCAAGCATGTAGATACCAGGAGAGTACTAATTTAAAAATACTTAAATTTATCTCAAAAAGCACAGTAGCCGAACCAGTATTTTCATAAAGGTGTTCAAAAACATGAAGAACTAAATACACAGACGAGATTCAATATCTACTATATATGCATAACAAATAATTTTGACATTGTATTTACAATATAATTCTTCGCCAAAGGGGGCTGGCTCGGAAGCCCTTAAAAAAGCTGAAATTGAGGTGAGATTGAAAGAACCTCAATGTGTCCAGAAGAGACGGCGACGTGAAGGAGAGACCGAGCATCTTCATTACGGAGAGCGAGGGATTTGAGGAGCTGTTCATCGGGAAGTGATTTGAAGAGCGATGAATCACCAGATTCAGCAGCTTTGAACAAATCTTTGTCTTTGATTTGAGATGAGGATTTTTCTGATTCCATTTTCGCCGGGATTTGTACGGACGGTAGAGTGTCAGTAGGTTTTTAGCTGGCGCCGGTGGGGTTTTGAAACTGAAGACTGAATTTGCCGATGTGTAGTTTTGAGATGAAATGGAGGGTAATATGGGAATTTACACTCCTACTCCGCTTTTAAAAAAAAATTCATTACTCACATTGAAGTTCGACGTCTCCGACCAAGGCCCTAATCTACCTTGTGGTCAGGCCCTTTCTCGGACCCCGCATATAACGGAGGTTATTAGTGTGCCAAGCTGCTCTTCATGTAACATATCGTTCTCAAATGAACCAAAAATAGAAGTGAATACAAATGAATTTATGAGAACATTATTAGAATTTCTTGAAATATTGATAAATAAATTTGTTGAACAACGGTGGGAAATTAAAAAAAAAGACTTCCATCAACTCCTTGATGGTGCTAGAGTTGACGAAATTCAATTCTTCAATGAATTTTTTGATATAAATAAATAAAGAATATATCGATACGTCTCAATTTCGACTAGCTCAATGTATGAGTGGTTGTATTCGACACATCTTTTTCTTACAGCTAATGCGCTATTTGAGATAAATGACCTTGTTAGCTGCATCTAATATATGAATAAATTATTATAAGTATAAGAAACTTTAAAAAAATTTAGTAACAGAATGACAATTCCTTAATCGATCAAGTAATATTCAAAGATGATCATAAAAGAGTAGAAATTATTACAATCTATAAATAATGAATACAAATATATTTAAATAATTACTATCATTCTATAAAATCAAAATACGATACAAAAAACAAGGTGACCCAAAGGGGTGACCTGAGAACACAAATATATTTTGGTCCAGCAATTGAAAAAAGAAAGGGCCAAAATGCACCTGTGTTTCCAGGAACACTCCTCTGGGGATTCACCATTGTTCATCATAATCATTCATATTAATAATGTGAATATATCAATATAAATTGACATTTATTTATAGTGTTTTTTTTTTTTGACAAATTAGAGCATCACAATGTGGTCATTCTATCAACACAAGGGAGAATATATGGATACTATGTTGTCATATTTTCAAAATCATTAATGTTATAACTTATAGTTTAATATTCCTAAAACTAGCATAATTATCAGCTTAATAAACAAACGTTATAATAAAGAAATAGAATTAAGGAAAATTAACGTATTTTACAATTAGCTAAAGTTTCTATGACATGTTAATTAATTGATTTTACTTAGTACTCCTCCAATTTAAGTATTTGTGGAAGGATATATAAGATAGTGACCGTTAGATAACTGGATCAATACGAAATATAATTGCGTCAAAACATGTTCATCCGACTCTCCTTCAATAAAAAAATCACACTATATATACACATAGACATAGAGAGAGATCTAGCGTCTCTTCCAAATCGTGTCCATCTCCATTCTCCCTCTAACAACACGTATGTATCAAATATAGTATGTATCAACATGTATTCCTTTTGATACAATCAAATATATCTTATATATCTAACATCTCTCTTCTCTCTCAGGAGTATCACTCGCCTCTCTCTTTTCTCAAACTAGTGCTATGAATCATAATTATACAAACTATATCTACTGATAATAATTATAATTAAATTTCTCTAAAGTTTATAGGGACCCTCGTAGTCGGGCCCACATCCTTTTTGTATTGAAGGAGTGACTTGTGACTCGACTTTAGCAAGTTGTAAATCCCCATTTTTTAAAATGTCATTTAGCAAAGTTGATATTTATGTTAGTGTTATATTCATTGCCTCAAAAAAATAAATGAAGTATGACAATATGAGATCCTAAAAATCCATCAAACACGTATAAAATCCTCTGTCACTATTTGATGTGATACAATTTTTGTTTAATCTAAAAAACATATTTTTATTTCTACTACTATGGGCTTTAAATTAATTTTTAAAACTTCGTTATCAGTCAAATTACGACACAATATAAGGTGTTACCATTTTTCTTTTTTCAAATGAAGAAAGTCGAATCCTTCATTTATGGAGTTAAATTGAAATAAAGTATCCTAATGACGGGGCAACCTTGCAAAGCAATAACTATGGGGCCATTGTGTTACTGAATAATATCTTTATTTTCCGTCAGAACTCTCATATTCGTATTGAAATTTGATTTTTGATTAAGACTCATTTAAAATAAAAGTATTTGATTACAAGATTTTTTCTAAAAATAAGATTTGAACTCAAACTTCGCGATCAACCGGACACAAACAACACAATATAATAAGGTGTTGCCTATTTATTTATTTTTTCAAATGAAGAAAGCTGAATCCTTATCCTAATAAGGGGGCAACCTTGCAATGCAATAACTATGGGGCCATTGTGTCACAATGAATAATATCTTGAGTCTTTTATTTTCCATCAGAAGTTCAATATCCGTATTAAGATTTGACTTTAAAATAAAACACTTAATAATAAGATTTTTTTTTTTACAAATAAAATTTAAACTCAAATTTTTAATAAGAATTAATAAAGATAAAGTATTGAATGAATCTTATTCATCGAATCATAATCATCATCGTTTATACATGATGTTATAATTTAAAACAGTGGCCAAATTTTGTAGCATTGTTATAGTATATTCTGCCGACAGAAATTTGATTTGTCGTGGCATGCTATCACTAAATGTATTATTAGTTTGTAATATATATGAAAAAAAAATGATATATTCAATATAGTTTAGAGTTTATAATTTATAAGTAAAGTCGGAAAAGAATAAGATATATACATATTTATTCTCTATCTTAAAAATCTATCAAATAAATAATTAAATATCATTATAATGAATACAAATATTGTATTTTCTAATATACCCTACCATAACGTCAAGGTGTGTAGGAGATTTTCTAAACTAGTTATCGAATTTTTTTGTACATTTTTCTTAGTATTTATATACATTATTTGACTTATAGAATTATATGAGATATGTTATGATTAAGATGGGGTGTAAAAGTAATTTGGGAGTAGTTGTAGACTTGAAGTGTAGTGGATAGACAATTAAATGGGTTTTAATGAACATTAATTAATATCAAAATAATTTAATTTGATAGTACCCTTCTGTTCCTAATTACTTGTCCATTTTTTTTTAATTGTTCCTAATTATCTGTCCATTTTGACAAATCAAAAAAGGACAATTTTTTTTACCTATCATACTCTCAATTAATTACTTTGAAAAAAGTAAATTTTTTTAAAAATATTAAGTTTTAAATTTATCTACTTTATAATTAATATGAGTAAAATGATAAATTTACTATATAAATAATTATTTTTTTAATAAATATGTTAATTTAAAAGTGGACAAATAATTAGGAAACATAGGAAGTACTTTATTAGTGGTTGAAAGCAATTAAATTATTTGAGGAAAAATCGCGTATAATGCGTGTGGCCGACACCTCTCTTGATTTGGATCGATCACGTTAAATGGGCCCCTCCATAAGAGTGGGGGCCCATTGGACACGTTCATACAGTTCACACCACCTTCCCCTTGAATCCCAAGAAAAAAAATCTTTCCTATCATCCATTCATTCGTCAATCAAATATTTGATTGAAAATACTTTAAATTTAATATTAATTATTAGTTTCATTTTTAAATTATTTATAGTTTTAAAAATACTTTAAATTTAGAGCACTTTTTAATCTGACATATCAAATGATTTCAAATTCTCGTAGAAGCACAAAATTCTTAATAAAAAATTGTTGAAAACAGCCCTAAACTTGATGAGAATTTAGGATTGTATTTAACTCATGATAAGAGATTGGTGATGTTTCTAAATTTAGTTAATAATATTTTTAAAGCTATCAAAATAAAATTAATAATTTGCCCAAAGTATTTTTAGTACTTCTCTCTTTATTTGTCTCTTTTTTTATTTTTATTTTTGAGTTTGTTGTTTTAACTTATGCAGATTTTTAAAAGACAATTATAACAAATTCAGGTATACGGAATAAGAGAGTAAAGAAAAATATACTATATATACAACCTCCTCACTATTCAAATTATATCTCAAACACACAATTCAATCTTCTTCTTCTAAAAACAATCATGAATTTTCTCTCATCTTTGGCTAAGAGCGCCGGAGCCGGCGATGAGCCCAAAAAAGCCGGCGAGGAATCTGGTTCCACAACAGAGCTTTTTGCCAGTGCTAAAGTGTTAGCAGATGCCGCTCAAAGTCAATTCAACAAAGATTCCGGCAAAATTGATAACAAAAAAGTAGCTGAAGCAGCTGCCGATGTGCTCGACGCTGCACAGAAATATGGAAAATTAGACGAAACTCAAGGAATTGGACAGTACGTTGAGAAAGCAGAAACTTATCTCCACCAGTACGGTGGCGATAAGGCTCCGGCCGCCGCTCCGGTTGCTGAAGAAGCAAAAGCACCTGCTCCTGCACCGGAATCGGCGCCGACATCGGAACCAGCGCCGGCGCCGGTTGTTGAAGGAGATAAGGAGGAGGAAAAAAAGAGTGGAGGAGCTGATTATCTTAAGATGGCTGGTGATTTCTTAGGCAAGAAGTAATTAGCGTCTAATTAACTTTTTTAATTATGGACTATGGTCTGTGCTTTTAATTATGGCTGATGTTATATTTCAGTGTTTTTTTTCTTAATTTGCCACTGTCCACTGCCGGCGCCGGAGCCGGAGTTGGATTTATGTAATAAAATATGTATGTAAGTTGTGTGTATTTCAGTATGATTTTACCGTGAAATTTGTGTTTGTTTGAATTTATTAGTGATATCTTCTTTGCTTTTGCGAAAAGAAAGAAAGATTATTATTTTTGACAGACCTTGGATCGACTCACAAAATATTATAAACAATAAAAAGTGATGTCAAACATAACAAATTCTAACACCTTCGAATATCTTCATTTCTATATTACTTTTAGTATATATATTCACGTATTCATCTCGCCATTCTTATTTTATTACTTGCATCTTTTGAATTTAAAAAAAATTAACTAATCACTTTGTCTCATACAACAAAGTCGATCTAATCATCATTCTATATCATCTCTATCTCATATATTAATTGAGTTGAATGTGTTTACAAATCAATTATTTATTTACACAACATATTTGAACTTGTTTAAATTACATCTTAAATATTTATACATCTTCTTTGTCTTTAAAAGGGAATAAAATTATAAATTTAGTCGAAACTTTATATTGTCTATCTGTGCTAAATCTAAGTTTAAATCTGAAATAATAACAAAAGCAAAAGCTTGCCTTGAGAAGAATCATTATATCTTTGGAAAGCTTTCCATAAAAATACTGTCGGTTTATTTATAGAATGTGTTAGGCAGCAACTTAAACACGTTCTTTCTATATTAGCCCTTCAATTAAACTTTCCATTTTTCTTTTTCTTGGTCTATTTTTATACACGTCTAATCTTGAATTACTTCTTACGTCATAATTTACGTGATATAATTTAATTACGTAGAATTTTTTCAACACAAATTTAAATTTAGTCAAACTTTAATGTGAATATCAGATATTAAATGAGAAATAAAAAAAATATAATTTGAATTTAAGACAGAAACAAAGAGAATTTGTTGACAACATTTCAATGTGTACTAATTAATATTAATTGTGAGATAATTTATTTTTTATTCTTTTAATTTGAGGAAGGGACCTTAGTGTTATGCGGAAAATAATTGTTGTTCACTTGTATAAGCTTAATTCTACACCCATAAAATTACGAAACTTTTGTGTAACTTCTCATATTTTCAGTAAAAATCTCGAAAGCTTTCATATAAATTTTCACATTTACCATTTTTATTCATTTGAATCACAATTATTTGCTTCAATTTGTAATATTACTATACTAATTTTCTTATCAATTAGCTAAAACAAAAAAAATTATGGATGCCCTTTTTGCTAAAGGAAAAGACTTTCTTAGTTCCAAAGATAAAGATGATGACAAAGAAACTTCCAATCGAAAAAAACATCATGATGACGTGGATGATTCCGATGATCGCCCCGAGAGGAAAACTTCCGGCAAGTCCGGCGGTGGAGGTCGAGGTGGTGGCCGGTCGGACGACGAAAGCGACGGCGAGAGACCCGCTGGCGCCGGCCGTGGTAGTGGTAAGACGGCGGCAGGCGGCGCCGGCCGTGGTAGTGGTAAGACTGCGGCAGGCGGCGCCGGCCGCGGTGCTCTTAACCCAAATGAGCATAAACAACCAACAACCTCTGAGCTAATGGCTAGCGCGAAGTTGGTGGCTGCAGCTGCACAGTCCCAAATAGGTAGCGGTGGTGAAGGAAAACCAAAAGAAGAATTGGACACCGGAAAGCTTGCCGGAGCCGCTGCCGACCTCCTTGCGGCCGCTACCCATTACGGGAAACTAGGTGACGATGGAATCGGTAAGTATATCGGACAAGCTGAGGATTATCTCCATGGCTACGAGCTTAAGAATGCGAAACCCAACAAAGCTGGTGGTGGTACTGACACTGGTGCTGGATCCAAAAAAAGTACTTCTAATAATGCGGAGCATAAAAACTCATCGGAGTCCCGCCCACGGGGTAATGCAAGAGATGATGATGATGAGCGCGGAGAGCATGCCAGGAAAGAGAAGAAAATGCCATCAAAGAAACAATTCGGTGACAATTACGGTCATGATCACGAGGAAGGTGATGATGATCGTGCTAGAGGTGAGTATGTATATCATGACATTGTTATATTAAAAGCTTAAGCTGTTACAGATACCTACTTTTTATAGTTGATTGTATTATATGTATGTGTCACAATTTTTTTTTCTTTTTTCTTGATTAAACACATAATTATTTTATTTTATTTTTGCTTTTTGAGTGATGATGAAATCTTGAAAAGAGGACCTTTGTTTGATCTAATTGAATGTCTAATGATCATATTATTTAATGATATCATGTTACAATAGGCCCCAACGAGCATATTCCAAAGGGTAGAGGGATGCCTAAGAAACAAGTTGGTGACCGTCATGAGGAAGGTGATGATCATTCCGGAGATGAGAATGGCGATCACACAAGGAAAGGTAAAGGAATGCCTAGGAAACAATCTAGTGGTCGTGACGACCGTGAACATTTAGAGGAAGATGATGATCATCCGAGATCTAGACGTGGTGAAAGTGAAGCAATGCCCAGGAAAAAAACTGGGGGTCATAGCCATGATGAACATTCAGATGAAGATGATAGTCGCTCTGGAGGGGGATATGGCGATTACATCAAAAAAGCTCAAGGAATGCTTAAGAAAAAATCTGGAGATGATGATAATCCAGAGAAAGGTGATGGTGAATCTGGTGGAGGGTATGGTGATTATATAAAAAAAGCTCAAGGATTTCTCAAGAAAAAGTCGGACGACGGTGATGGAAGTCCAAGGGGTGGGGATGGAGATTCCGGAGGTGGGATGGGTGGGGTCATGAAAATGGCTCAAGGTATGTTCAAGAAAGATTTCGACGACCATGATGGTGATCGTAGCCCCACCAAACATTCTAATGTGGAAGATGAGAACAAAACAGATTATCTTAAGATGGCTGGAAGTTTTTTCAAGTAATAATAATTGAAAAGCATATCTTATTAATGAGATTATACTAAATACGTTATTATTGTTATTGTAATAATAAGAAGTATAGACTAATTGTAACATAGAATGCATGATCTGTTGATCAATTCTTTTGTTTTGATTTTTTTCCTAAAGTTTATTTAGGATTTTTAGCTATAGTTTGATTTGAATTGTAATAATGGTAACATGTACAGTGTGGCTAGAGTTGCCATGCAAATATTAATGTACATGTCAAGTAGTAGAATATATATAATTTTGATTTGATTCAATTTTTTTTTGCTATAGAAACTTTAAAAGTAACGTGACTTATGTTTCTCTTCGTTCATTTTTAGTTGTCTAATTAATTTGATATATTTTTTAAAAAAATAATAAATAAAATGATAATTATAATACGAATATAATAAATTCAATAATGTATTGAAGTCATTTTATAAGTGGGTATTCATCATTTTGCATTTCTAATGAAGTTGTGGTCTACCAATGAAGTTTGTGCTAAGTCTAAATTCTGATATTTACATCATTTTTTCTTATATTGTTTTGAGTGAATATTATATTGAAAGATTCGATATGTTGAAAGGAACTCAAAACTAAAATTTGAAACTATTTAAAGGATATTTGAGCTGGTTGAAAATAGAAAAAAGTTAAGCTTGTTGAGAAAGATGAACTACTGCCATATAAATATTATATTATAATGTATATGAATAAATATACATCACTGATACATAGTTATGCATTGTATATACATGATTATACATTGCTTATACAATATTAATACATTACATAGACATACAACCAAGTAACCAACCCAACCATAAAATTGTTATGCAACTACAAAAACTATAACTAAATCCGTGAATAAATGTTTTGTCAGTTTATTTATAGAACTTAGTATTGAATATATAATCTTTCTTAATTGTCTACTACCTCATACTTTATTTTTTCTATCTCAAAGATGAACAAGCAAGCCTAAAAAGCTATTTCCCCAACTTTAAATATCACATCGTAATATCCTTACCGCATCATAAGATGACCTTGACATGATAAATGAATGATGGAAATTTGTCTATTTAAAAAATACGAGTTTATAAAAATGTATGACGAAAAAACATTTTCTGATCCTCTTAGCTGGAAGGTGCTTATGATGGTGGTAGTCGGGGTGTGTGCCATGATGAAACAAAGAATCAAAATCTTTTGCATTATTCTTTTTAACCTACCCACAAAATATACATATACACTATTTATATAATATCGATACATTACGTAAAATTGAAATAATTTTAACCGATAATTTATTTGTCCCCACATTTAATGAAGTTTAGCCGTCAAAGTAGATATTAATCAAAATATAGCAAAAATCCATTCTTCAACAAATTCCAAAAATAGCAACACAAGAAAAAATTGTACTCCTACACCTACTATTTTTTCCTAACAAAAGAAAAAGGAAAAATCTTTTTGGCCAGAAAATTTGGCAAGAATTTGATCAAAATGATAGTTTTTCTATGTTATTTTAACTTATTAAATATTTTTACCCTTTTAATTTAAATACATTTTAACTAAAAAATGGAAAAAAAATCAGTTTGTTTTAAAATAAAAAAATATTATAATTTTTTTAATTTTCTGATTAAATTCTAGTCAAATTTTCTGGCCATTTAGCACTTTTCAAACAAAAAATAATTTTTTTTAATAAAAAAACATTCCACTTGTCTGGTATCTACAGTATAGTCCACGTAAAATCTCCTCACAGTTTTCTCCGAATACAGATATACAGAAAGAGAGAAAGAAAGAAAGAAAAAGAGAGACCTACGCAAAAAAAAAAAAAAAAAATCCCATTTTTATTTGCTTTGGTCTCTCTTTTTCTTCTCTTCTGTATAAAATTTTCTGGCAATTTCTGAAAATCATCTTTTAATTCAAGTAAGTTCATCTTTTCTTGAATCTTTCATTACTGATTCTGCAAAAAAAAGAAAAATTCTTGTTTTGATGGTTGTTTGATTTCAAGATTGGATTTTTATGAACTTTGTGGATTTGTTGTATTTTGGAATTTTGTTACATCTGAGATGGATGAATCTGTTTGTGGGGGTGAATTTTTTTGTGGGTATTTTGTGATTGATGTAATGTTTGTTGATTTGTCAAGTATTGTGGAAATTGGAATTCAAGATTCTAGCTTTAACCCCTTTTTGGGGGTTTGGAGCTTTGTTAGTGTGGTTTCTCTTGTTTTATGTTTTTAATTATAGTTTATGAAGGAAAAGTTTTGATTTTTGAAATTTTGCTGGTGTGCCTGTAATGCTATGTATTTTGTCAATGACTGTTTGAATCAGTTCTTTTCATTGGATTAGTAAATTTTGGGAGTGTGAAATGAACTAGAGTGGTTAAGGTGTCAAATTTAGGTTCTGGTTCCGGAAGGACATGGTTTCAGATCCCATAGCTGTCATTAACAACAAGATGCACAGTGTAATCCCACTAGTAGGGTTTGGGGAGGGTGGTGTGTATGCAGATTTACCCCTACGACTGTCATCATTTTCAAAATTAATGTGCAGTTGTACAAAATTAGAAATGATCATGCTTGGCAGAATATGCAAGTAGCAAACATAAAGAGTGAAATGAAAGAATGTCGTTTGAGATGACTAGTCATGTCCAACATCGACCTCTTAATGCATCAGTGTACAGATGTGAAACTATGGTGATGGAATGTGTTAAAGGGATAGGTAAATCGTAAAATCTTAAAAAAAAGTAAATTTTGGTCTAATTTTTGCGAGGAGTCTTTTAGTGTTGTTAGAGATTCGTATGCTAGTAGAAAATGTAGAGAATCTAATTGTACATGTCAAATTTCTCGGGTCTGAATGAAGTTCTATAATTGTGAGGAGACATATAATCGATCCTAACTAACTTGCGATAATGACATCATCATTGTTGGTATAATAAAATGAGCTAGAGTGGCCAAGGTCGTTTTTTCCTCCTTTAAGAGTGTTTGTTCGAAACTGGACTGATTGAAGGAGTACCCAAGAGCTGAATCTTTAGTGTCAAGATATCTCCCTTTGAGTGAAGGATAATCTTGTAGTGAAAGGATATATTCTAACTACATACCTGAGGAGTACATTGATGTATGCATATCCAGTAGATTACCACAATTTATGGCAACAACGGTGAAACTAGAACTGAATTATGATTACAAATTATAAGGTAGAAATTTAGAGAACGGTGGTGCTCTTGTCTTAGATGAAGACATAATATGTGAAATTAAAATAGTATGATTGAATGGAGGATTTCTACAGGAGTGTTATATGGTTAGATGATATCTATCAAAATGAAAGGCAAGTTCTATAGAATGTTGTGAACCCATGATGTTTTATAGGAGTTGAGCACTAAAATATCCGTAGGACTATTATTGTAAGGATTTGAATGTTAAGATGAATGGTTGAATGTGCAGTCAAGAGTATGATTTGACTAGTACCAAAGGTGCAGAAACCAGTAAAAATCTCCTTTTCTGCCAACATAGCAGTCGATAGCCCATCTGCTCATACCATTGAAAGGGTTCATTTGGAGGAATAAGTTTGACCTTGGTTACAGTTTTCACCACTTAGAGGGAAAATGGAGTCCATTTCAGGTATTCAGTTTTGATGGGAGGGGGTCTAGATGCTTTTTTTTTTTTCTAGCAATTTAGAGAATATTAAAAATAATTTCTTCTTGCTGATACATAATGATATGAAGCTAGTCATTATTTCTGTTGAAAACTATCTGGGGGGGCTGTGATTGCAGTTTATGATGCGTGCAAACATCAGCTCTTCTCTGTTTCATAGTTGTTTTCTTAGAGATGGCTGATAAACGCCACATTTTTTAAATTCTATATTTCAGGTTCAAAAGAGGTGCTTTAAACTGAACCAAGTGTTTTCTGTCAGATCCTTATTGTACTAGTTGTTCTGTCTCTATGTGGAAATCCATTTCAAATGTCATCACAAGCTTTGGTCAGAAGAAGGATTCTGCTACGCCCAGTCAAACTTGTCAAGAGTACTCAGATGACGATGATATCCGCTCTAATGAAAGCACTGAGGAAGGACTAGAATGCCCAATATGTTGGGAATCATTTAACATTGTTGAGAATATTCCGTATGTATTGTGGTGTGGCCACTCTCTTTGTAAAAATTGTCTGTTGGGACTTAAATCGGCTTCCGTGAAGATATCCACCCAACAAATCCAGATTCCATTGTTCGTTTCCTGCCCATGGTGTAATTTGTTGACACTTCGATTGTTTTACCAGGGAAATCTCAAATTTCCTAGCAAGAACTTCTTCCTCCTCTGGATGGTGGAGAGCAGAAATGGTGACAGGATGAAGTCTCCGTCTGCTATATACAGGGATCAATTAATGTGCTCCTCCCCTTGTACTTCAAATACCAGGAACCCGAGTTCTGTCACGAACTGCAGGAGGGCTCATCTTATAGGCTCTTCGGGGTCTGGCACTACTGGTTCTAGCAATACAAATGATACCCCTACAATGCAAAGGACCCAGTTTTCTCTTCAGAAGTCCCTTGATTTCTTTTTCCGGTTGACATCTAAATTTCCGTTGGTTGTTGTACTTCTTCTGGTTGTTATATTTGTGATACCTTCCAGTGTGGGCATCTTGATTCTATACCTGGTGATCACAATTCTCTTTGGACTTCCATCTTTGCTAGTTATATACTTCGCTTATCCTGCTCTAGATTGGCTGGTGAGAGAGATTACTTCTTGAAGTATTTCTGTTCAATTTGTTTGAGAATTATTTCTTAGAGTTTCGAGGATGTAATACATAGTACTGTTTGCACTAGTAAACAATGTCTCATCAGTTTGATCTTAGTTTTCATATCAAGAGATGGTGTAAATAGTTGTTGGTTTTTGTTGAGGTTAAGGTTAATATTCCTTCAAAGTTTGTATATGTTATTGTTAATGGATGAATGGTATCGTGGGGTTGCTCTTTCTACAACAACTGTACTGAGATAAATTTATGTCCCTCCTGAGGATTACAACTTGACATCGCTATTGATTTGTGATAATCTTATGAAAGCTTATACATGGTGAGTATTGTGCCTTAGTATATTTACATGTTTTTCCAACAAATTTAGTAAAAGTTGGATCTACCAATTTACATTTTTTACACATTTCTTATGAATGGTACTTTTAAAAGCATGAACAAGTTGATGGCATTTTTCCAGTGACTCTAATCTTATTTGCCTTCTCTATCACCTTTAGCTCTTCGTTCTTTCGATGTTGATCTGCTTGTTCTTTGGCCCCTCCTGCAATGCTTTCAATCCTTCCGACCTCATCATTGAAATGTTTCCTAGCTTTTGCCCTACGCCTGTCTAATTCAGCCTGTAATTTCATTTTTTCATTTGATAATAGTTCAGCCTGTAATTTCATTCAGTATGTAGTTGGTAAATAAATGAATTCCAGAAGATCAACTATAAGAAAAATTTAAGATAGAATCAACCTCAACTTTCTCCAAGTTGTGCTTTGCTTTCTTCTTTTTCTTAGTCTCCCAGTCCACAATTTCATGTATGAGCTTCTTGTACCTGAAACTTCTTTTCTTAGTAAAAGGGTAACAAGTAGTTCATAGAATAGAACAATGAAATGTTATTGTCAATATGCAGGTATATCACTTTCACTGTCCTTTTCGGAGAAAAGGGTAGAAGTGAAGGTTTTTTAGTGTGATGTCAATGGTAAGGCATCAGTTTAAAAAGTTACCTTATTCTGATCTTCTCCATTTCTTCTTTCTCCCAAATATCTGCCTGAGAATTTCCACTTGCAGGCATTATTGTATTTGGCGCTTTTGCCATGCCTGGTTGTGATGAAGATTGTCTAGTTGGTTGAACAGCAGGAGCGGAAACAGGAACCTCAGGAGCCTTGGGAGGTCTGATATCGATGCTTTGGTCTGGAAATGTAGATGCTCTCTTCATAGATGGAGCTCTTTTGGCCTTTTCAGCAACTTCACTTTCAGGTTTGCTATCGTCAAATGTTGGCATTTTCTTAATGGATGGAGCTTTTTTGTCCTTTTCAGCAACTTCGCTTTCAGGTTTGCTACCTCCAAACGTTGGCATTTTCTTAAAGGATGGAGCTTTTTTGGCCTTTTCAACAACTTCACTTTCAGGTTTGCTATCTCCAAAAGTTGGTTTCTTTTTAATAGATGGCACAGATTTAACTGGCTCTGGATTGATTGTTGTTGACCTTATTGGATCACTTTTATATGGAAGTTTTGAACTTGATTTTGAAGCTTCATCTGTTACAAGTAAATGTTAAGAAGAAAATGCGAAACATGTTAGGTTGATAAATAAAATGACTAGTCCTCATTATTTAACTAAGAAATCCAATGGTTCAAACGATTTGTTGAACCTGTTTCTTGAATTCCTTATTTATTCATATCACAATTTTTTAATTCAATTTTTCAATGCCTAAGTGACTTTGGATATAAATCATGAGGATGTGTATTTGTTCTGGAATCGGTTATTGAGAGGAAAAGGGTTGATTTTTCTACCCCCAGAGGGTAAGGTATTTTCATTTTGGACCAGTTGTAGGAGAGGAGGGATTCAAACCCCTGACATCATGGTTCGTAGCCACGCCCTCTAATCCTTGTTCCATCTACAGATCTTTATTATGATTCTTATGAACTAAGAAAGACGAGAAAACATTAAAAATTTCTTCCTACCTGAGAGCTTTTCAGGTTTCTTAGCAATATCCTCTGCTTTACTTTTGATCCTTGTCAAAGGTTTATCACCTCCACTATTTGTCCTTCTGTGGTCATATTCGCTCTTTTCTTCAATTGATGTTACAGCAAATGCAGCTGCAGCCACCGCAGCTGGGTAGTCAACGCTATCACTGGAATCATAATCACGACTCATTGTCCTTATAAACTGTCTGTGCAACCAGCTAGGTAATCTTTTCGTGTCTGCCAAAACAAAAACTAGATTTTAAGAATGTTCTTGTTTTCCTATGATTTAGATTTGAGTCTGAGTTACTACCTTTAAAAGGTTGAGTTTTCTGTGGTGGTATTGTTCTCTCTCTTGTACTGCTGCTGCTGCCACCTTTCTCTTCTTCTCCTATACCGGTGAACTTCACCCTAGAACAGTTGTGTTAAATAACACACGAAAAAAGTTATTTCGGCTAGAATTTGAAGTTGACGTTCGTTACCTCATTTGCTTAAGCATATCCATTCTTTTTTTGTGTAATGGAGCCTTATATTGAAGCTATTTCAAAGATCAGATAAAAAATTGTAACTTTATTTGAAGAAGCACAAGAAAAAAGGAAGCTTTTTTTGTCAGGTATAAAAGCTTTGCTGCTTTTGAAGGAATTTAAAGGACTAAGTTAAGGTATCTTTGGCATGTATGGCTTTGGTTTTGGATCTTCAAACAAAGTTATCAAACATTCTTTTCTTGTGCTAATTGGGTTGCTTTTTCTTGAAGAGATGCAAATTCTTTTTATTAGACTTAACCATCAAACACACATCTAAAGTATCCCCGGTTTTACGAGTTTCATACTTGAACTATCACTAACTATTTGTGAAAACAGTCCTCAACTATCAGTAGTTGGTGATAGTTCAGGTAGGATACTCAGGTATGAAACTTGAAAAACCACGATACTTTAGATATGTTGAGAAAGTTAAAGTAGAATCTTGAGTTCTTTTCAGGTTATATAGAGATTCAAATTCCTTGATCAGAAACCAACAGAAGAAATAAAGAAAGCAAAACTGACAATGTACTATAAAGCAACTTTACTAAAAGAATAAAACAAACTTAAGTTTAATCTGAAACTACTCTAAACATGTTGATAAGAAGTAATCTAAAAAACTATACTAATAAACTGAAATCTGTAAATTCTCTATGCACAAGCAGGAGCCTGGAACCCTCTCAGGGTAGCAAAGACGATAGATTGAGGAGCAATACTGATGGGCAACGTTGGATCAACAAGCTTAGGCTTCATTACTGGGATGTCCAATGAGGAAGTGAGCTTCAATGGAGTTCCATTTAGCAACAAGACATCACTCTGAATGTTGCCATCTTTTGGAGTCAAATGGTACTCTTCTCTTGGATGTATAGACTCAACACTATCAGGATTTGGATTTATATACTCAACAGACGCAACACTATCAGTGTACATATTCAAGTCATTGACAACAGAGACATCAAAGGTAGTTGACTTATCCATGTTGATTAGTAGAACTGTAATACCCTGAAAGACAAAAACAAATTTTTTTCAGAAAAAGTGTATGCAAACCTTACTCCTACCTCGTCGAGGTAGAGAGATTGTTTCCGGAAAAGACTATAGTAAAGTTGAAATCTTTGATAGTGTTGTTGTAACTTACACTTGTCTTTGAGCAATGTGCATAAGTGCGGATGTAAGGAGATCCTTCATGAGTAATAGAAAGTACATTCTTTCCCATAAGTTTATGCCATAGAAGAGCACTGCAAAAAACATCAAAAACTTGTAAGATACCTGAACTTTAGTATGAAATAAGGAAATTTTAGATCGCGAGAATCGCGTTTTAAGTACCCATAGTAATCTGGATTTGGGATGAAACTTGTTGTGTTGAGAAGACCATAGTTTCCTCCTATTAAAGATTGTCTGCAGTATACCTTATGGTTGAAAGTTGATGTCATTCCCAATTGATCCAAGTACCTACAACAACACCAATACTAACATAAGAACATTTGTTTTACGTGTTATCAGGCTAGGCTTGATTTGAAGAGTTACCAGAAACCGTTTACGAAGGTGTGTGAAGTGGTTTTGCCACCACTATTATAAGCTCCACCAGATTCACCAATCCAAGGTCCAGATGATGGTGAAAACAACTTAGCATCATTTTCAACATTCTTAAATGTTTGAGCTATTTGACTTAGGAAAAATGGATTCTGAAGTTTGTCAATCAAAGTTGGATCAACACCTACAATGTACCAATACAAGCATTTTTTTTAACACGGAGTTTAAATCCTGGATCTGCCTCGGAATGCAACAACATACATTGGTACATATATACCTGCTCCAAGGTTGTAAATATGATGTGTCAATCCATCGACTACGCCCGGACCGGTTGTTTGAAGGAACTCTTGTATCCATTTTTGATCATAAAACCCACCAGGGGCCAAGATTTTTGGTCTATTAGCAGGGTTAGGATACATATGTGTGACAAGTTTCTTCAATTTCTTAACATCATTACCATATTGATGAGCCTTTATTTTTGCAGCAACTCCACTTCCACAAAGCTCATTACCTAACAAAAATTAATGTTAGTTTTTTTTTTTTAAACAAGTAAAAGAAAAACGATTTTTGATAAAATTTATTTATTTTACCCAACTCATATGAGTCAATTTTATATCCCTTATTGATAGTGTATTTCATCAATGATTTTGCATTGTAATGATTCCAATCTCCAACCCAAAGAGTTGTATTATTTTCATCTGATGGTATTCTTCCAATTAAAGCATTAAATGAAAATGTTATTGCAGCCCTGCATAAATTTCACAAAAAAAACTTAGGTTTAGAAGTTACACTAACAAATATAATCTCAACATAAAATACAAGATAAATTATATTATGTTTGGTTGATCGTATGTTGTTTGGTGTTTATTATTAGATAAATTATTCATGCATAACTAATTCTTGAATCGAACAAAATAGAATATGACCAAGAATGAAGGGGAGTTTTAGAACAACAATAATCTTTGTATGGCCTATAGGTCACGAGTCATGTTACGAGGGTCGGGTGCGAACCCTACGTGAACACGGGATGCTTTGCTTACCCTGTTTTGTTGAACATGTCATGTAATTCATCCCATCTATTCATGTGAAGACATCCATCACTAAATCCAAAAAGTCCATCAGATTTTTTCTCAAAATTTGAGCAATTTTTGGGGTAATTTCCAACTTTGTAGTAAACTTGATCTTGTAATGAACCTCCTATTCTGAGTCTTAGTGGATTGAATGCTGCAAAAAATTAAAATTTAAAAATTAAGATTATAAAATATTATTTAGAAGCAAAGGCAAAAAAAATGTGTAAATATAACGTATATTTACCAACTTTTTTTTAGAGAATAAAAACAAGATTGGGCATGAAAACAATGAGAACATCCAAGTAAAAGACAACTTTTCATAAATTAAACTCTAATTTTAATTTTAAAAATATTAGTTTGTTCGGCAGTAATACAATGGATATATTCAAAATTTAAATTTGATGAAGTTTGAGTTATAAGATATTTATTACTAAACTCATAATACAATTAACATTATAGCTTCAGATCTAATATTTGTTAGAATTTTAACGAACTGTCATATATAAATCTATGTTCACGTTAAACATACAGAATTTGAATGAACATAACGATTTGAAGATTAGATTCTTATTCAAAGAATAGAAATTTAATATTATTTTCAAATTATGTCCACCTATATTAATACATATCCTATTTTTTTTTACAAAAAATATTTACGCGCGCATATAATAATAGAGAAATTAAAGCAATAAACTATAGTACTAGTACTACTAACCTTTAACAGCGTTTGCAAGAATCCTGTTTTTCAAGTCCTACATAATTCAAAAAATATATATATAAAAAAATCCTAATTTTTTTTTTTCTTCCAGAAATAATTACATAACAACAACATAACCAGAGTAGTCGACCTTATCCTTACCTGTGTGATACCTTACTCCTAACAAAGTAGGAAGATTGTTTCCTATAGACAGAATTATAAAACTATGAGAGGTAATTAAAATCGAAAAATATTTACCAGATTAAGAAGACCAGCTTTTCCCCACGGACATTGATTATAATCACATTTATTTTCTGGCCACCAATCTAAAGTTGCACATATGAAATTATCATCTGTTTGGGCTATAGATGTAACTCCTTTCACCATAACTTTTAATTCATCTGAATTAGACAAATTAAAAAAACATGATGAAACTAAAAACACCAAACAAAAAAATCTAGTTCTTCTTGAAACCATTTTTTATTGATAAATCAAAGAAAATAAAAAATTGAGAGAGCAAGAAGAAGAATGTAATAAAAAATTTGAAGTTTGATACGTTTATATAGAAAAAAAAAATATAGTGGCTAAGGATTATGAATCCTAGCTGACTACTACTACAAAATTAAATTATATACTAAATATACTATGATTCTTTTTAAGAAAAATAATTATTATTCTTTTTTTATTTGAGATATTAAGAGTTCAAATTTTGAGATGACTCAACATATAATAAAAGATAAATTTCGTCATATTATTACTAGTAGGATTTTGAGTTTATGTAATATACTGACAATATAAAGAATTATTACACTATCAATAATTTTGACTTGTTATAAAAGGTAATTTATATTATTAAGTATTATAATCGTAAAATTTAATGATTAAAGTAATAAATCGGTATAGTATAATAAAATAAAATAATATAATATCCACTAGCGGTGTAAGAAATTTACAATATTAATATATTTTTTCTATTTAATGTCAATTTTAGGTCACCGTATTATTATATACATTTACTCTATGGTATAAAAAATATGTATATTTGTGAAATATAAAGTTGAAACCTACTTTAACTATATTATATCTTTCACAAATTTAACTTATCCTTTGTGGTTTGAAATTCATGCTTTATGTTATTAATTTTGGGATTAAGCAGTATTTAAGACAAACACAACTTTTTTTGTATATAATTAAGAGATCGATTTTATATATATCCTATCGATTCTAGGAAAGTTATTTCTAATGAGGTTTGGTAAGAAAATAATTGGCATTACTAAAAAATAAAAGATTATCTCAAATATAAATTTCTAACTAGACCAATTTCTGTATTGATGTGGATAATGTTTTTTTTTTAAATTCCAGAACTCAATTTTAAGTTGAATATTGACATTTTTTGGAATTTGAAAAACTTCTATTTTCACAATTTTTACTTACATTATTCACAAAAATTCAAAGATAATTTCAATTCGTATTCTTGTCCAGATACAACTCAAATTTTCAAATACTATTTTCAATTAGACAAAAGAAAAAACTAAAATACTTCCTTTTTTTTTTTTTTTTTTTTTAATTTTCATATTATTTTTTTTTTTTTGTCAAAACATGTACTAAACGTAATCTTAATTATATTTTAGATGACCACTTTATTGGATATTTTGGGATAAATTGCATAAAAGAATTTTAGACTAAATTTTTATATATATTCAATAATTATTTTTAAAATATAAATAAGTTATTCGTTCAACCAAATTCATAACCGAAATGCTATCTCCATCCCGGTCACATGACTAATGCTTCCTATGATCCTCAGAGCATGATAAAAACTATTCATTATAATCATGAAAAGTAAAAAACGTTTTTAGTGATTGAGTCATGATTTGATTATTGAATTGACTCAATAGATTGAATTCAAAATTACTTTTCAAATAAATGAATCGACGTAATGTAACCATTTGATTAAAATCTTACTATGATTTATATAAATTTGTAAACGTACGTATGAATCATACATACATTCCCAACTAGTACTATTATTATGACTACACCGCATCATTTGTGTCATCATCACAATCATTTTAGGACATATTCTATACTCATTGTTTCTTTATTTTTTATAGTCAAATTGAAAAATAAATGAGTTTTTATTTCTTAATATATTTTTGTGGTTTTTTAATTTGGGGAGAAATGTGGGAATGGTAGGTGGGGATGGTAAAAAAGAAGATGAGGTATAAAATTTGTAGATATCTTTTAATTTTTTTTTCATAGAAGCTAAATGGAGATTGTAATTAGATTAAAATAATCTGTTACTACGTTAAAAATGATTTTTAACGACAGTAAATTAATAATAATAACTTAATTACGACTATATATGTCTTTATAGAGGCAATTATTAGTGACAATTACATTTTAGCATTCTTTGTACTAGGAGTGTATATGACCGGGTTGGTTCGGGTTTTTCAAATATCAAACCAAACCATTTTTATCGATTTTTAAATTTATAAATCAAACCAAACCAATAAAACTCGGGCTTTTCAACCTCGGGTTTTTTCAAGTTTTTTGGATTTTCGGATTTTTCCGGTAAAGTATTCATATAAACATATAATTTACTTGTACTTCAAATATTTCTTTATTCCTACCAAAATACAACTATCTAAGGTGCTTCTTCAAAAAATAACACAAAATGTGACATGATTAATGACACTAAAATATCCAACGAAAAAAAATAAAATAAAATCGCATAAAACAAATATTGCAATCAAGTCATAATGAAAATAATCACAATTTAAAAGTACTAAATCATGCTAAAGTAAGTTCAATAAGTATTAGTTACATGACTAAATATTAAAGGAAATTAAAATTAGATTATGTATTTTAATTTTCTAAACCAATTTAAAACTAAAGAACAAATATTCAATATTATTGTCATTCTTAGTGTTTGATTTCCTTTTTGCATTAGTAGTAATTTGATTTTGATCTAAGCTTTATTATAAGTATCAATATCTGTGGACTATAATCTTAGATCATTCAGAATTCTAAGTTTCAAACTTAAAAATAATATATTAAAATATAAAAACTATGAAAAAGTATAAGAAATATTTTAAAATTATATCAAAGTAAATATTTTTATGTATAAAATAAAAATTTTAAATAATATATATAGTGTCGGGTTGGTTTGGTCTCGGGGGTTTTTTTTAGTTAAAATCAAACCAACCCAAATATAGTTGGGTTTTTTTTTCAATACCAAACCAAGTCAAACCAAACCACTAGTCGGGTTTTTTTTTGTTTGACTCGATTTGCAGTTTGATTCGATTTTCGATTCTATTTTATATACCCTTAGTTTGTACATGCCGCTAAAGGCCTAAAACGTAGCAACACTGAATTCAATAATAATTAACTAATATCAATAAAAATTTCCACACTTTTTATCAATATATACATTTATGAGTTTGGAATGTTAATCCAATTTTAATTCTAACTCACCATAAAATGGATCCACTAGATCATGATCAAGTGATAAATGCATCAGCCAGATACACGGCTTGCATTTATGAGTTTGGAATACAAAGTATATTTTCACCGTTCAGTTTTACTTGTCACATTTTGCTTTTCAAGTAAAATGACTTATAAAACCAACTAAAATTATATTGAAATGGTAAATAATCATTCATCCTTAACCAAAAATATTAGGTTCAAATCTCTTTAAATACAAAATTGCCTTTATTAGGAAGCGCTATAACCTCAACATAAAATTTTTTGATACGAATTTAAATTTAATCATACTAAATACCGAATAAAAAAAGAAAAAACTTATGAAAACGAAAGTATAGATGTCTACATAAACACCAAATCATAAATGTCAATACGTAGGAATCTCATGCAGTGCATGACTTCTATTCACTGACACATTGATTAATTTCTCTATACATTTTGTTCTTTTTCTTCATGCCACGTAAATCATAATGAATGGTTTGGCAACTGGTTTAAAGTTAGAGTTATATAGGTATTAAATCCCGTAAACATAATATCTCGTTTGATAGTTAATCAAAAGAGTACGTATTAATTTCTGCATGTTATATAACTAATATCAGAAGAAAATAATATATATATATATATATATATATATATTCTCTCATAAATAATCAATACATTACTATTATTACTATCTGCATAACTCTTATCCGCTATCAAATGACCCAATAAATGAATAACGAATAACAACCATTCATACAAAATAAGGAAAAAAACCAAGTCAACAATACAATTGGAAATAATAATAATAAAAACTTAGAAGTAAGATTAATTGAAGTTGAATAATACATGTCATGAAGAAACTATATTTACATGACTATATTTAATGTAGCTAGCTAGCTACCACAAAAATTAAATGCAACTCATGGACTTCTCTTGAATAACATCAAATTGATCACATCAATAATAACGTCATCAATATGAGCATATCGACAATAGCTAACTAGTTAGCTAATTTCTATGATTCGAATACACGTCAATTCTCGAGCCTCTCTGCTACATTTAAAATCATAACTATTTCCAGACTTGTTTTTGCTGCTTTTATCAGACACAAGTACTCTGTTTTTTGCAAAAACAAAAAAGGAAATAGTAATTTTCTTGAATACAAACAAAACAAGAACTAAGAACTTAGTATATAGTAATGACACAAAAAATAAAATCTGATTACATAATCGAATCGATTTCTTCCTCCTTCTTCTTCTTCTTCGACCACGATCTCTACTGTGAAATTAACGAAAAACGACCAAGAATTGAGCTTTCTTGACTTGAAAATGGTGATGCTCTGTTTTTTTAGTTGTGAAGAGGATTGGGACCAGAAGGGACTAATCTTTTTTCCACACCATATCTTGGATCAATTTCATCCATTGATGAAGACGATGACGGAGGCGATGGGGGCGGTAGAAATGGTGGACAGTGACGGATTCTTTGGAGTTGATAGCAGATTACAGAAGAATGAAGATGATCTTCTTGATCGTGTTTTTTCGTTGAATATGGAATTGGGATTTTTTGGGTTTGTGATGAAGCCATTGTAGAGAAGGAAAAGAAGATCAAATAAGCAAGAAAGATACACTTACATGCCATTCTTGAATTTGAAGAAGATGAAAAAGGTGTTTTTTTCATGGTGATTTTGTGAAATTTTTAGTCAAAATTAAGAAACATAGAGAGAAGAAACAGAGTATATATATATAGGGGAGAGAGGTGGTGGGGTTGTATATGGCGGAGAAGATTTATATTTATGGAAAAAAGGGACAAGAGTTTTGAGAAATAACACATAGCTAAAAGGTAAAATTTAGAAGGCTATTTTACACAAATATCTTTTTTTAGGCTAACATTTAAATTTTACCACTATTTCAAAAAAAGATACTTTCATAAATGTTCGCTAGCTAACAATCAAGAAATTATTGATAACATATATAGTTATAGATTTTAAAAGACCAGTTAACGTAAACATTTGTTTTCAACACTCAGATTTTGTTTCTATATAAAAAGTGATACTTTTATGAATGTTCATAGTGAATGTGCCAGCTGAAATATTTGTAATAAAAGGATAGAATTTTGAGAACTAAAGCAAAATTTAAAAGGCTAATTAATTTATGTAAATATCCCTTTTTAGAGGTTGATACTCAAATTTTGTTTCTATATGTAACTAAAAGGGATAAATTTTGAAAACTAACATGTAGCCAAAGGTTAATTTATGCCAATATTCAGATTTGTTCCTATTTGAACAGAAACTTTCATAATTATTCAGAGTGAATGTCTAGCCAACATCCAACTGAAATATTTATAACTAAAATAGACAATGTTTTGAAAACTAACACATAGTCAAAGACAAAGTTTAAAAGACAGTTAACGCAAATATCCTTTTTTAAAGCAGATATTTAGATTTTGTCCCTATTTTAAAAAAGAAACTTTCATAAAGGTCAAGAGTGAATGTATTAGTTAACAACCAACTAAATTGTTTATAAATCAAACTGAGAGAGTTTTGAAAACTAACACACAATCAAATATTGAATTTAAATGACCAATTTATCAAATGTTTCTTTTTTAGGCTAACATTTAGATTTTGTCTCAATTTAAATAAGAAATTTTCATAATGTTGAGAATGAACGCGCCAGCTAATAACTAGCTGCATTTCTTTTTGTGTTGAAATTCAATTTCTCCCCTGAAATTTAACACTATACTCTCAGCTACTTCTTAGTTTGGTTCGATTTTCGATTTAGATTATTTTTAACCATACCACAAACACCCCTAACATGCTAACACTATTGGAATAGTTCTTACATATTATTTCATACTAACATATTATTTTATCTGTCTCTAATTACTTGTCCACTTTTTCTTTTTAGTTATCCCTAATTACTTGTTTATTTTGACAAATCAAGAAAAAACAATTTTTTTTTTACCTATTATACCCTCAATTAACTACTTTAAAAAATGTATAACTTTTTGAAACTCTTAAGTAATTAGGGGAAAATGAATATTGAATCATTTTAAATAGTAATGTGTCCATGTGGACACATATATACCTTTAAATACACTATTAAATAGTGCAAAGGGTAAAAGGTCCTCCATAAAATTTGGTATCGTAACAACAATTTCGATCAAAATTAGAGTATTTATCAGATCATTTTCCCTATATTATTGTAGTGTTGGTATTATATGGTATCGTATCAAATTGTATTGTAATAATGAATACAACATTTGAATAGATTATATTGTTCTCTATTATTACATATATCACACATCAATAATTTCAATATAAATATATCAAAAAATAGTATACGAGATAGAGCTAACAACCATCCAATCAAGGAGTTAACTCATCCCATCAATCTGATCCTCAACTATCAAACATTTATTCTCTTTCTCTCAACCTATTCTGAAGCTATTAAAGGTGAAAAAATGACGATTGCTAGCTCTTATGATTCGAATACACATCAATTCTGGAGCCTCGTTATTATCTGCTAGATTTAAAAGCATAACTGAATACAAACAAAACAAGAACTAAAAACTTAGTATATAGTACTGACAAAAAATAAAAACTCTGATGACATACGCGAATCGGTTTCTTTCTTCTTCTTTCTTCATCTTCTTCAACTTTTCTACTGTGAAATCCTAAAAGGGTAACTAAATAATCCAAGAATTGAACTTTTTTCCATGAAAATGGTGATGCTCTGTTTTTTCAGTTGTGCAGAAGATTAGGACCAGAAGGGATTAATCTTTTCTCCACACCATATCTTGGGTCAATTTCATCCATTGATGAAGACGATGATGATGACGGAGGCGATGGGGGCGGTGGAAATGGTGGACAGTAGCGAATTCTTTGGAGTTGATAGCATATAACAGAAGAAGAAAGATGATCTTCTTGATCGTGTTTTTTCGTTGATTGTTGAATTGGGAATTTTTGGGTTTGTGTTGAAGCCATTGAAGAGAAGGTAAAAAAGATCAAATAAGCTAAAAATATACTTTTACGCGCCACTCTTGAACCCGAAGAAGAAGAAAAGAAAGCTGCTTTCATGGTGATTTCTGAACTTTTTTAGGGGCAAAACAAAGAAACAGAGTAAAACAGAGATGTATATAAAGAGAGGATTTTGTATATGGCGGAAGAAGTTTTTTATATATGAAAAAGAATTAGAGTTTTGACTGTTAGGGTTTTGGCTCGATTTTCTTTAAAGTTTATTTTTTATTTTTTAAAAGATAAAATATTATCATAAATATTTTTACTTTTTATGAAAGGAAAATATATTTTTCTTTCATATTTGATTTATTTTTTTCCTGAAAAAGTTTGAAGATCTATAAATTAAAGAATCTTTATTCTTGTAATATAACGAAATCGAATCCACAATGCAGTCGTTTATAGAGTTTTGTTTTCAATTATGTAGGTCACTTGGTCCTATCATATAATAATATTATGTCTTTTTGTATAGTTTTATTTGTCATCTAATTTATCATCATATGATTTACAAATTATAAGCTTCCACATGACGTCCTAATCACCTTCATAACCCAATATTAAGTTATATATTATTTACTCGTTCATATTAGATATGACATATTTTTAAAAAAATAATAATTTTAGCGTATTACCTCTAATTATTATAAGTCATTTACAATTGAAAAAAATGAATTGAACATAACTAAAACATTAATCACAAAGGTAAAACAAGTATAAAATGATCGATTATTTTTTATTTATTTTTTTATCTGAACTGAATAAGTTAAAGTGAATAGAGAGAGTATTCCCTTCGTATCAAATTCCAATATGTGAATGTGTTACTATTTTGGGAGTCGAACAAAATTTTCTTTGATTTAATTAAACTTTTATCAGCTATGCTGACTTGTAGTACTTTTTGTGTAGTTTTTAAATATAATTTTATTCTAAAATAGTTGAAGAATCAATTTGAAAAACTTGTGGTCAGAATTAAGTGTTTGGACTGCCGTACTCTGAATATTTTTTACATAAATCAAGATAAAATAAATATTTAATTTTATAAATAAAAATATTAGGTTATCGTATGCTTTTATGATAACTTACAAAGTTTTAGATCGCAATTAAATATTTTCTCAGTTCAAAAAACATATCCTGATCATAATATGAAATGGATGAGTTACAATAAAATAAAATATTAAATATTTATTAAAGAAAAAGACATTTAACAAAAATTTCACTAACGAAAAAATGAGTGACCCAATTTTCGAGTTGAGATTAATTTTTTGGTACACTATGTTTTTTGAGATGTAAACTCATTTAATAACCTTTATTATAAGATGATGAAAAATACCCTCTTATTTATAGTGACTTAACTTAAAAATGACATGTATTTAAATATGTGGGGTTAATATGAGAGTTGTCAAAGCCTAATGATAGAAAATAAAGATTATTTATAATCTTTTGTAATAAAATCTGATTTCAATTTTCTTTCTCTTAGAATGATTAATATGTGGTGAGTATTCACACTAGGGATTTTCAAATTTAGAAATGGTATTTATTATGATAGCTGTTGTTGTCAAAGCCTTTAAGAAAACCAATATAAAAAATTGGACTACAATTAAATCATAGGACAAAATATGTATTAAGTATAGAGTATCTAATTGGTTCAATTATCAATTTTGCATATTTATAAAACGATACAGATAAATTAAATCAATAACATATATATAAACGAACTGAATCGAACGGATCAATCATACTAAACTAATCATGAAAAGGCCTATTTGATTATTTTATAATTACAAATGAACAATAAACAATGAAACAATCCAGTAAAACTTGGAATTAAAAAAGGTTATCTTAATAACAAAAAATTGAATTTAAAAAAAAAGAAGCAACCAAAACTTCCAATAGACCTTGAAGCCAAAAATCTTTCAGTAAATCTGATGTTGAAGCAAGTTATGATGGTCAGACTCTTTAAAAATGTCGTGAATCCTTCAAAAGTAGTGCATTTTGGAGGATGTGACACACGTACAACAACAATTTTGGAGAGTCGGAGCAACATAGAAAAAGCAAGAGTCCTCTTCTTTCACTTCCCAACTATTTGACGTGCACGTCGATTTGCACCTTTAACTCGAGAGTTTAATTCATCTACATCTTTGTCAAGATCATCAATAGCTTTGTTTTGCCTGCAATTATCACAATTCAACAACATGTGTTATTAACAAAAAAAGATTAAAAAAAGCAAATGATGTCATATCGATAATAAGTGAGATTAGTTACCTAGAAAAATGAAACAGACAACGTGCTATAACATGTTAAATTACACTAATAGCATAAAACTTCTTTATATTGTCAATGCATATACATTTACATGTATGATCATTGATCACCGCGGTTTTGAGCTACATGTTCATCATCAACAAGTCAACAACAAAACCAATGTAATCCCACAGGTGGAGTCTAGGGAGGGTTGAGTGCACGTGACCTTACCCCTACCTTGAGAAAGTACAGGGTTGTTTCTGACAGACCTCGACTGAACTAATGATGAAAAAGAGGTGGTGGCAAAGTAGAAACAACAAGAAAATAAGATATCAAGGCTAAAGTTGTTCATCAAATGCTATAACTTAGTTAAGTATCACAGTCCACAGGATGAAAGTTGACAGTCACTTCATGACTTCCCTTTTGAAAAACACATTTTAACTTCGAAAACTAAGTCACATTTTGTCGAAAGTGTTCAAAATGAAACGTAACAACAGAGTAACAAAGAAGAAGAACATCATGTAATGGTAGTTAAGTTCGAAGAAATTTACTTTTCAAGTTCAGATCCCATGTCAACAGCCATGCCTTTTAGATCACCCAATATGTTGCTCAAATCCGAAAGTGCATCATCTTGCTTCGACTTCTCAGACTAGTTAAACATAAACATGGTTTTTTTTTACCATAGGAAGAAGGCATATGACATAAGTTAAGGCCACAAATTGCTAGCTAGATTGAATTTTGTGTATACGAAATGTACCTCAATTTGCTGCATAGCGTTCATCGATTCAGGAGGAGGTGTACTAGAGGCTGATTTCCCCTTTTTACCATTAGATAAACCTAATTTTTCCCTTTCACTTGCACTACCTTTCCCTTTATGATTATCATCTACGAAAGCCAGAGAAGATGAAAGTCAGTAAAGTTGATTACATAGTCACGCTACTTACAATTCAAAAAGAAGGATAGACATGACATGAAGGATAACGCAAAACCTTTTGAAGTTCGAGGCCCTTTAATATCGTGAGTCTTTTTTGCCTTCCAAGGCATCGCAAACATGCCACCAAGATTGTTCAATAACTTCTCACCCTAAAATGCAGAAAACAAGCTCATTATTGTCAACTTTTCTCATTTGTTCGGATTATACATCGAATGAGCAAGGAAAATTAAGCTACTTTCCAAATGTTATAACATGTTTTGTAAGTTGCAGTGTTTAACTGACGAGTTGAGGTGTCTGGATATGCATACTCAAAGTTGGAGTGTTTGTTTATGTATTATGTCAATAAAATAAGTATACACTATCTGTGCACAGATGGTAATCGAACTCTCATTGCAATAGTAATTGAAATGATCAATACCTTACTCAAATCGCGATCCATATCAACAGCCATCATATGAGTACGATGAATTTGCTCGCCTTGCTTATGCAAGGTATCGAGGGTCTGAGCACCTTCCTGTCTAATATCCTCAGCTATCTTCAAACAGTTATTCACCGAGCTCGTTGTCTCCTTAGCTTGGTCTACAGCATACCCCTCCAATTCTTGCATAGACATGTTATCAAAATCCTCTGTCTTACTTTTATGTTTGTTCCTTGTCACACCAGATGACGATGATGTTCCAAAATCATCGTCATCTGGTGTGACAAGAACTGGCTCCGAGGAAGTTCTCCGACCAGTTTTCGTTCCCTTTTTTTCATCAGGAGTAGCAGAGTCTGCTTTTTTCCTGAATCCAAACATTTTTCCAAAACTAAAGGGATTTTAGGATCACCTGATATGCAAACAATTTCAAGATTATAAACCAAAACAGTCAAATTTGCTTGTAAATTACTAGATTTCAAGCTGTACATACAATAGCATGGTTAGTCAACTAATAGTTATTATCTCATAACGTCATTTTCTCTGCTGAAAAAAATTGGAATAAAAAAGAAACCCGACTTTCTGAGATAATAATTATTAGTTAACTGACATCAACCCCTTTTTGGCTAATCGAATAATTGAAAAAGCTGAATGAATTTTAGAAGAGGGTGAAGCACTATAACTTTTCATTTTTGGAGAACCATTTACAAAATTCAATGACCAAGATCAAGAGAAAAATATTTGAAGATTTGAAATTTTAAAATCTAATTAAATTTCATGGCCAAAAAAATATTTAAATATAAATTTTTCAAAATCTGATCCAAAATCTATGGTTAAACGCTAGCTTAACATTTCTCGTTATATTTTCAAAGTTGTGAATTCATATCTATTACTCGTTGCAATTTTCGTGAACCTTTAAAGATACAAATTTATGTTCCACGTCAAACATACTCTAACAAGAAGCCAACCTCAACAAAAACAGAAAAAACCAAAAAAAAGGAGAAAATAAAGATGTGTACGTACCCAAGATTGAAGAACACAATTTTAAAAAATTGGAATGAAATAATTAATTACCTTTGAATGATTGAAGAATGGGATCTATTTATGAAGAGGGAATTAATTAATTAAGGGAGAGGAAGAAATACTGAATTTTATAGAAATTTCTTCCTCTCACGCGTAGTGAATTATAATGAAAGAAACAATGGATACAAAGAATTTATTTTATCAATGGATCAAATATATTAAGGAGAAAAAAAAATGGAAGGTTCCCCTTTAAACCAGCCATTGGCAATTTTACCCGTTTTTCAAACATTTAGTGATCGTTTGGTACGTGAGATAACGATAATTAGCTCAGGATTAATTTTATTTCATGTCTGAATTGAGGTATTAGCTGCTAATTTCGGAATTACTTTATCCCATGGTTTGTATTAAAATGGTGTTACTATCCTATATTGAAGGTTTGGATAAATAACCTTACTATCCTATCCCTCGTATCAAACGACTCCTAAGTTATATTATCCTCCTACGTCACCATTTCAACTATTTTTTTTATTATTCCCATTCGTTGTTTGGTATCCGTTTTAGGGTCCGACTAATCTAAATGAAATCTCAAATTGGGTAAAATCGTATTCTCTACCAAAAATGACTATATTCTCTTGAGCTCGAACTCTTAAGAATGGAGGGGGTGCATGGGGGGGGGGGGGTCACTAAATTAAAGATTACGAATTTGAAATTCTAGTTCTTTTAAGTTATTAAATTATAATTTTTACATATTTGATGAAAATTTTAAATATAATTTGAACAAAAGTTACTGAGTTCGATCAAATCCATCAACTGTTGAGGTCAAACCGTCATGCAATTGAGCTACTAAGAATGCAGAAATTACAAAAATAATAAAACAAAATTCTAACTCCCAAAAAGTAGAAGAAAAAAATATCTACATGTCCAATTAACCTGAATGATACTGGCCACACAATCCCAAAAATATCAAAATCAAAAGATTTTTGTACAATAGTACATGTTTTGTTTTTAAAAAAAAATAACAAATCACATGTTGCTCCACTCATTTTTCAACATGCACAACACTTATTTTTGTTAAAAAATTTGTATCTGAAAAATTAGCATTTTGAAATTCAGTTCAGAGACATCATGGCAACTTTTGCTGTCTCTGGATTGAACTCAATTTCAAGTATTTCTAGTTTTAATAACAATTTCAGAAGCAAAAACTCAGATATTTTGTTGAGTAGAAGGAGGATTTTATTGTTCAATTTTAGAAGAAGAAGTTTCTATGTCAGCAATGTTGCTAGTGATCAAAAGCAGAAGACCAAGGATTCTTCCTCAGATGAAGGTACTTGAAATAATTTTCCGTTCAATTTTTTTGTCTGGTTTTGACTTGACACAGAGTTTAAAACAGTTAAAGACTTTGTTGTGGTATGAAATTGAAGATACGTTGAATGTACTAAAATGTTCTTTAATCTTGTGGTGATAAACGTACCATGTGGAAAGTTTAAATTATGGGGTTGTTGGAAAATGAATAAGATATTATTTTTGAAATAGACTAGAAAGGAATGTAAGACAAACAAATTGAATGGAGTTGGTTAAGGAAATGAGTTGATTTCAATATAGTTTCGGGCAATGCTCACCTCGTTAACTAGCTTTTGAGATTGACTTAGGTCCTAGGTCTACTAATTTGTTTAACATGGTATCAGAAAGACAACGATAATATACCTAGTGTAATCCCACCAGTGGGGTCTGAGAAGGGATGTTGTATATGTAGCTTACTTCTATCTTGTGAATGTAGATAGATCATTTTTGGTAAATCCTCGGCTCAAGGCAAATTTGTTATTTTTAGTTTAACTAGTATTGAGACCTTATGTTATATTGTCTACGCTCTAGATGTTCAGCCTGGACGTGCCAGGGTGTAAGAGTCGTGCATTGGTAGAGAGAGTAGGTTGTGTTTGTTTAGAGAGGTAGAATTTGAAAATTTCGTATATAGTGGAGTTCTCACTCCTTAACGACTATTAACATAGCGGAAGTAGAGAAGCAACATACATTATTTGGACCCTTTATTGATTGGAGATCAGCAATTCCAATTGGACTTATAAATGTTTGTTTTTGGTACTTTCAGGATTTACATTAGATGTTTTTCAGCCGGACTCCACGTCTGTTTTGTCAAGTATAAAGTATCACGCAGAGTTCACACCATCATTTTCTCCTGAGAAGTTTGAACTTCCCAAGGCATACTATGCAACTGCAGAGAGTGTTCGAGATATGCTCATTATAAGTTGGAATGCCACATACGAATTCTACGAAAAGATGAATGTAAAGCAGGCATATTACTTGTCTATGGAGTTTCTTCAGGTTAGATTAGCTAGGCTTCCCCTTTATTTCGAATATAACTACAGACGTCACTCGTTGGAATGGGTTGCTTTAATACGCTTTTGGTGCTTGCAGGGAAGAGCTTTACTCAATGCTATTGGTAACTTGGGGCTAACCGGACCTTATGCAGATGCTTTAACTAAGCTCGGATACAGTTTAGAGGATGTAGCCAGGCAGGTTGGGTTTTGTGTAGGAAATTACTTATTTCTGTTGACGTTAGCCACTCAAAGTAGTTTTTGTTCAATTGAGTCTTTGTCTTGTTTTGGTACAGCCTTGTTTGACTATTACTAACACTTAAACTCTGCTCTAAAATGAGAAATGTTGAAGGCGACTAGCTCCCGTTTCTAGATTGCACAAGTTCTTGATTGATATGCTTTTCCAAAATGATTTAATAACACGTTAATGTAGTCTAACTATCCCACTCTCATCACCACTGTTCTAACATTGTGATGTATGTCAATTGATTTCACTCGGGATAGTAGTCTACTGTAATTAGCTTAAGTTGTTTACTGTAATGACTGACAGGAACCGGATGCAGCTTTAGGTAACGGAGGCTTAGGAAGACTTGCTTCTTGTTTTCTGGACTCAATGGCAACGCTAAACTACCCTGCATGGGGTTATGGACTTAGATACCAATATGGCCTTTTCAAACAGCTTATTACAAAAGATGGCCAGGAGGAAGTAGCTGAAAATTGGCTCGAGGTACGATATGTTGTTAAGATTGTTGGAGGACCTTGATACTACAGACTGCATGTTTTTGAATATTGCAGTAGATTTTTTATGTCATTTGCTATGCTCCAAAGTAATAGGACTATTATTTTCTCAGATGGGAAATCCATGGGAAATTGTCAGGAATGATATTTCGTATCCCGTAAAATTCTATGGGAAGGTCATTGAAGGAGCTGATGGGAGGAAGGAATGGGTTGGCGGAGAAGATATAACTGCTGTTGCCTATGATGTCCCAATACCAGGATATAAAACAAAAACAACGATCAACCTTCGACTGTGGTCAACGAAGCTAGCTGCAGAAGCTTTTGATCTACACGCTTTTAACAATGGAGACCATGCCAAAGCATATGAGGCACAGAAAAAGGCTGAGAAGGTGTCTTTAGCTTAACTGAGAAACTATAAAATACTCCCTCCATTTCAATTTGTTTGTCGTACTTTCCTTTTTTGTCTGTTTCATAAAGAATACCTCTTTCCTTTTTCGGCAACTCGTTAATTCTAACTTTCCACATGACATGTTCAAAACCACAAGATTCAAAAGTCTTCTTTACTTTTCTTAAACTCCGTGCCAAGTCAAAACCAGACAAACAAATTGAAACGGAGCAAGTACTATTCCAAAGCATGAATGCTGTGAATTTACTGCAAGATTCCAGTTATTCACCACAAGAAGAGGATTCCCTAAAATTGTGTCTTGTTGTATTTTGGATCAGATTTGCTATGTCTTATATCCAGGTGACGAGTCACTAGAGGGAAAGACGCTTAGGTTAAAGCAACAGTACACACTATGTTCTGCTTCTCTTCAGGACATTATTGCACGGTTCGAGAGGAGATCAGGGAATGCAGTGAACTGGGATAAGTTCCCCGAAAAGGTTGCAGTACAGATGAATGACACTCATCCAACACTTTGTATACCAGAACTTTTAAGGATATTGATGGATGTTAAAGGTTTGAGCTGGAAGCAGGCATGGGAAATTACTCAAAGGTTCTTTCTTCCGTTATTGCATCCGATAAATGTCTAAATTTTCTAGCTAGTAGCTTTAAGATACGAGCATAGATGATTCTTCCCCTTGTTTATTCATGTAAATTCAGTAGCTCTACTCCTGTGACATTGTTATATCTTGGCAGAACGGTCGCATACACTAACCACACTGTTCTACCTGAGGCTCTTGAGAAATGGAGCTTCACACTTCTTGGTGAACTGCTTCCTCGGCACGTGGAGATCATAGCAATGATAGATGAGGAGGTGAAAATTGAAACTCCATTTCAGTTCTAGGATTAAGTTAGAGAATTTACATTTTGAACCTCTTGAGGTCGAATTTGTTGCAGCTCGACATATTACTTTTGCTTCATTCTTTCTGAGAACTACTTCATGTGGATGCTTTTGTAGCTCTTGCATACTATACTTGCTGAATATGGTACTGAAGATCTTGACTTATTGCAAGAAAAGCTAAACCAAATGAGGATTTTGGATAATGTTGAAATACCAACTTCTTTTTTGGAGCTGCTTATAAAAGCCGAAGAAAATGCCGCTGATGTCCAAAAGGCAGCAGATGAAGAACAAGAAGAAGAAGGTAATGATGACAGTAAATATGAGGAAACTGAGGCTGTAAAGGCAGAAACTACGAACAAAGAGGAGGAAACTGAGGTTGAGAAGGTTGAGGTGGAGGATAGTCAAGCAAAAATAAAACGGATATTCGGGCCACATCCAAATAGACCACAGGTGGTTCACATGGCAAATCTATGTGTAGTTAGTGGGCATGCAGTTAATGGTGTTGCTGAGATCCATAGTGAAATAGTTAAGGATGAAGTTTTCAATGAATTTTACAAGGTACGACTATTATCACACGGCTAGAAGTGGCAGATGTCATTTTCAGTTCTCTTTCATTGTTGTTGTTTTGATTGATCCAAACTCTTTGTTCATCGACAGTTATGGCCAGAGAAATTCCAAAACAAGACAAATGGTGTGACACCAAGAAGATGGCTAAGTTTCTGTAATCCAGAGTTGAGTGAAATTATAACCAAGTGGACAGGATCTGATGATTGGTTAGTAAACACTGAAAAATTGGCAGAGCTTCGAAAGGTAAACGAGTTGTATCTGACTTGTGATCTTATTGATTCCTAAACCATCATCAACAGCTTTCTTGAAGGGATTATTTCCTTTAGTCCTTCTATGTGGAAAGAGATCTTTATAAACATCATAAGAACATGTGAAATGTATGTACTAACTTCATGCATTTAACTGTCAAACAGTTTGCTGATAACGAAGAACTCCAGTCTGAGTGGAGGAAGGCAAAAGGAAATAACAAAATGAAGATTGTCTCTCTCATTAAAGAAAAAACAGGATATGTGGTCAGTCCCGATGCAATGTTTGATGTTCAGATCAAGCGCATCCATGAGTATAAAAGGCAGCTATTAAATATTTTTGGAATCGTTTATCGCTACAAGAAGATGAAAGAAATGAGCCCTGAAGAACGAAAAGAAAAGTTTGTCCCTCGAGTTTGCATATTTGGAGGAAAAGCATTTGCTACATATGTTCAGGCCAAGAGAATTGTAAAATTTATCACTGATGTAGGGGCAACAGTCAACCATGATCCCGAGATTGGTGATCTTTTGAAGGTATAATTAGGACGAGTCAAAAACAATGTATGCTTTAAAGATTTTCGAACATGTTACTAACTTCTGGTTATACCTGTTATAAGTCCAAGATGGTGCAATAGATTTAAAAATTTATCGGTTTGCATTTCAGGTTGTCTTTGTTCCTGATTACAATGTCAGTGTAGCAGAAGTGCTAATTCCTGGTAGTGAGCTGTCCCAGCATATTAGGTACTTAATTTCATTAGTCTTTGAGTAAGGTCACAAATTTCTATTGAGCATACATGTCGTATACCTATCTGATATCTCAATATTGTTTCAATATTAGTACTGCTGGTATGGAGGCTAGTGGAACCAGCAACATGAAATTTTCAATGAATGGCTGCCTCCTCATCGGGACGTTAGATGGTGCCAATGTTGAGATAAGAGAGGAAGTTGGAGAGGACAATTTCTTTCTTTTCGGAGCTCAGGCTCATGAAATTGCTGGCCTGCGAAAGGAAAGAGCCGAGGGGAAGGTAAGATTAATCATAAAGCATAAATTTTCATTCTTTTATCATACAATTTACATTGCACAAGCACAAGCTCATAACAAAACTACTCCCTCCGTTTCAATTTTGTTTACTTGACACAAAGTTTAAGACAGTAAAGAAGACTTTTGAATCTTGTCGTCTTATATAGTTATATTAAAGATATATAGAATGAAAGTGCAAAAAAGGAAAGAGGCATCATTTTGGAACAGACTAAAAAGGAAAGTAAGACAAACAAATTGTAGTTGTATCATCCTTATCGATGAAATGCATCTTACCTTATCTGTTCTTCATGTAGTTTGTCCCGGACCCAAGATTTGAAGAAGTAAAGGCGTTTATTAGGACAGGCGTCTTTGGCCCCTACAACTATGAAGAACTCATGGGATCCTTGGAAGGAAACGAAGGCTATGGTCGTGCTGACTATTTTCTTGTAGGAAAGGATTTCCCTGAATATATAGAGTGCCAAGATAAAGTTGATGAAGCATATCGAGACCAGAAGGTATACTTCTTCGCGTAGCACTCACATTCTCATTGCACGATCTGTCTAACCATATCTTTCTCTGTTTCATATTACTCGCGCACAACATTAGGCCAAGCAAACTTATTACTCATATTAGTACTTAGTATCCTTTTCGTGTAGCATTTGGCATTGTTTCTAAAACATCTTATCGTTGAAATGAATGCAGAAATGGACCAAAATGTCGATCTTAAACACAGCTGGATCGTTCAAATTTAGCAGTGATCGAACAATTCATCAATATGCAAGAGACATATGGAGAATTGAACCTGTTGAATTACCTTAAAAGTTAGCCAGTTAAAGGGGGAATCCAACTTTTTTTCCCCTGAGGTTCTCCCATACCATTATTATTAAATATTGTCTATTGTTACTACTGAAATGTTAGAAGTTTTGAATATCTATTGTCAATATAATACATTTGATTCCATTTGAAAGTAATGCAGTTTGTTTTGAACAACAACATACTCGTAATTTCATAGGTGGAGTCTGAAAAGGATAGAGTGTATGTACACAGACAGCTTTATTCTTATCTTGTGAAGGTAGAAAGACTGTTTTTGAAAGATTATCAGCTCGAATAACACTAATCAAAGCAGTTTAAAAACGAAAAATACAAAAGTAAACAGGACATAGGAAATAATAGGAAAAGCATTACGTATCATCCAACAAACAAGGAACAATAACAATAGTCAAATAGTGCATTAAACAAAGTACGTGAAGTAACATAAATCGTAGGATAAGAAATTACGAAAAATAGTGCTAATACTATTTGTATGAACCAGTTTATATTTCCTTGTTAAAAAACAAACGTATAGGTATGTATATTGTATATATCAAGTATACACAATCTATACACTTTATACATATTCAGTGTGAAGTCGTTGAGAACGGTTATAATCCATTACCATGTATGAAACTTGAGTTCGTCAATATTGCAATGTGCAAATATGAAGTTTATATAGTCTTGAACTCTTTCACTCCATTCCAAAAATTAATTATTGAGATGTGAGAATCCAAAATTATATATTTCCAGAATCGCACTCACATTAAATTTTAACAATTAATTAATAAGATGAATTATTAAATCTTAAACATGGGGCCATAGGGGACTGTATTTTTGTAAAAGCTTGTTCAAATCAATAACACGTAAATTATATCACATCAAGATTTTAAATTGTATATTTTGAAAAGACTTGTATTTAATTATTTTTGAATAATTTAATATTATAATAATTATTTATGCTGATAATATATAAAATTTAAACTTATTCATGCATTTGAGTTTCCACTAGACACGCATAAAAGTGGAATCATGGAAAATTCACACTTTTGGGTGTGGAAATTTGTACCAAAAAAGATGTCAAAAAGCCAAAAGGGAATTATTAATATAAGTCTTTTAATTACTCATTTCTTCTCAATTAAGTCAAGGGAAAGAAAAATGTACAAAAAGGAACTCCAACATAGTTAATTTCTAGATTTTATATTACTTGATCCTCATATTAAAAACAGTTATTTCTTATTTTTTATCCTTAGTACTAAATAACTATATAAAAAAGTAATAGCCAAATTTAGGGTTTCAAAGCATTATTAATATTTAGTTAGAGCTTTCTGAAAAGATGTGTCAGTCAAATCAAGTCAACAAAGGTCAAATAATATGAAATAGATGGAGTAAAACATTAATAATACAGTTAATTTTTACCCTACTAACATAACTTAATAAGTTATGACATATTACGTACTGTACTTTTATGTTATTATACTATCGTAAGGATGTGTTCGATATAGATGAAAATATTTCCTTCATTCAAGCCCTTTAATTATATTATTTTTCATTGTCAAAATTAAAAAATTGTCGAAGAAAATAACTAGCAAGTTGCAAAAATCTAGATTATAGGTAGTCATTTTCAAGATTTAATGTTGACTAAGACCTTGGTGAGGTTCAATTAAAGGTTCATTAACAATTTTGAGCCATAACATTGGTTGACTACAGAAAAGGACAATATTGAACCAATTAATGACCATCTAGTTGAAGAAGAAAAAAGGTGAAAATGATAGTATACATTATTTATAATCCAACCAAACACATGCAAACAAATAACAATAGCAAGTCAACTACAAAAAAAGGAAACAAAATATAATGTTCATAATAATGAAATTTGTTTTTGTCATAGGCTAGAAGACCCTCTTTTGAGCAACTAGCTAGTTTCCTTTTTTTCATTCGGTATTTGATATAAGTATTAGAGCTTAACTAAGTTTGAATTGCATACCTCAATGTTCATATTTTAAGGCGGTACTTAGTAATTTTTTTCATTTCTAAAAGCGTGAATTGAAACTTCTTATTATAAGGATGAAAAAAAATCTCAACAATTACGACTTTTTTGGTTCTATAACTTGTTAACGAGAAATTTTTTATTTTATATAAATTTTACTAATACATTAGACATATGAAAATAACGTTTTCTTTTATTCAAATTTCAAGAGGGCAAGAATTTTATTTTCGGAAAGAATAAAGAAAAAAAAAACTTTTGACATGTGGTCCATCAATAATACTCGTATTTTCTAGGTTGATCCCCCTATTGATTTGAATAATAGATGATGATCTTATCTTATTTTTATTTAAGCGGAAATTGGTAGGGAAAATTACGTGTAAAAGCAAATATATACTAGTTAATTAGTTAATATAGCTATAGTTTGCCTTAATTATAATTTGCGACCTACTTTTAGCTATAATTACGCAGTTCAACTTTTTTGTTTTGGATAATTCGCACGTTTGTATAATTCGAAATTTATATAATATAATTTATATAACTTTTGTATAATTCGAAATTTGTATGATATAATTTGTATAACTGTTACACTTATGATGTTTGTAATTGTATAAATTCGTTATTTCGAGTTTATACAAAAATAACTTAATTATACAAATGTACTCGTGAATTATACAAACCTGCGAATTATACAAAAGAGACAGCTTAAACTATAGCTACAACCTATAAATATGCACTCTATAGGTATGGAGCATAATTAAATCTATTATAATGGCTATTTGCGAAAGTTCTCATAGTTTATGATGTGTTTGGTACTAAAAAAATACTTTATTAAATTTAATTTTTTAGAAAAATAAGGGGTTTTAGTTTTTTTATTTACATCTTCGTGTTTGGTACAAGATAAATAAGTAGAAAAAAAATTATTCAAAAATAATAAGTTTATTTCGTTATTTTTCTCTAACTTAAATACCAATTCAATATCTATATATAACTCGATCCGCCCGCATACATAACATAGCAATAATTTTAAAATTATAAATTATGCTCTTACCACTCTATCACCTTTGATAAACAAAGCAAAGAGAGTGACACAAAATTAATGGGTGATATAGTACTATATTTTGGGGATTAGTATCAATTATTATTATCATCTAAGGTTCATTGTTTCTAGCCTATGGGACCATTATTTTTCTATGCCCCACCTATATATTTTCTAAAAATAGAATATTCGATATTTATATTAAAATTCACCTAAATGTGAATTTACACTATATAAATATATAGTATTTTATCTTTCATTTAATTTAGCCAAAGCTTCAGCTTGTTGTACCACATGTTTTATTTGCTACACTCAAATATCATGCTTTTATTTGTGATTGAGTTTAAAATTTTGATGTACGTCCAATCTACACATTACGTATAGCCTTTTATCACTTCACTAAAGCAATAGGTGGTAATTAGCATCTATATAGCATGTTAAGTTATATATTAATACAGTAAAATGTCCCCTACAGATTCTTCTCTTTTATGAATCTGCAATTTTTTGCGTCATTTCAATCATCGTGATAAAAAGGAAAGAAAATAATGAATAAATGTTTTTTAGATTTAACCTATTATTGTGTACAAGTTAAACTACTACATCTTTATGCAAGTTTAACCATTTTTAGGGGAATATCATTAATTCTAATTGGTTAGTTTTAAGCTTTAATTATTTAATGGAAAAATTAGCAAACTAGTCAAACTTTCTAACTAAATTATTAAAAACATCTACACTTTAAAATAATTATTGAAAATGTCAATATGTCAATATTTTAGCAAATAAAATATATCCTAATATAATTGGTTTTCTTTCCTTTTATTTCTCAAATCAGGCCTCACATGCAACTAATTTTACTCCTTATACGTGAAAAAGAAGAAAAAAAATTCTAACTACCCACTTTCCCCTCTTTCTAGGTTTTTACCCCAATTTCTTCCTTTCTCTCTCGAGTTTTTCATCATTGTTCTCTTCTTTTCGTGTCTCTTTTTGGAGTTTTTCACCATTGTTCTCTTCTTTTCTTGTTTAAGAAAATCGCCTAAATCGTCTCTTCTACTTTACTTCAATTTGTTCAAGAAATCTCACAAAAAAGTCACCCACTGATAAAGATAAATACATTATCACCAAGTATCTTTTGATTTTCAAAACTGGGTGCTGAAGATTTCGAAAAACTTGTTGAAGACCAAATTGAGGAACAATTTCCTATTAGTTTGTTTTGTATTTATAGTGTTTTTTTAGAATTTTGTATCCTTTCTCAATTAAAATTCAAATATGTATGTATGCTATTAATATTTGTATTTATTCAAAATCTCATGTTGCATAGATATGAATCTTGTATTTATTCCTAATTTGAATTCATCCCAAAAGTATGTTAACTAGATTTGTTTTTATTTATAGGAAGAACAACTTCCTATTGGTTTGTTTTGATAATTTTTTTTAGAATTTTGTATCCTTTCTCAATCTGTATTCAAAATCATATGTATGCTATTAATATTTGTATTCACAAAGCAAAGCGAAGATCATTTAATTGGCAAATAAAGTAAATTGTTCTTTTTTTACTTGGGTCAAACTCTTTTTCTTACTGGTGAAACTTCTCTTATGCTTGTTTATAATAATTTTTTGTGTTATTTAATAATCTATTGTGTTATGGTATCCAAAAGACACAAATAAAGTGGTCATCATTAAAAATATTGAAATCACCTTTTGTCTGTTGAATTATGTATCAGAAAAGATATCAAAAGGGGATTATGGTCTTCATAAGTGGGGAGATTAAACTTTAATTACTAGAATTTTGGGTTAGTGCAAAAACTCATGTGACAACATTGTAAAATCACTCTAACTACAAAGACAATTAAAAGGTTTTTAACCCCACCTTGTGTCCCTTCTACTTTAATCCTAAGTAATGATTTTTTGTTTCTTATATGTTATAGCAGGTTACTTATCATATACTATTTTAAGTTATTAATTATTACAGTTCTATATGGTAGAAGCACATGTAAGATGGTATGATTTCAAGTTGAACATCATTGTTATTTATTATTCAAAAAGAAAATTCACTAGTTTGATTCATAAAAAAAATAATTAAGCTCGTATACATAAGAGGGGCCGTGCTGAGACATAATTAAGTAAATAAGAATGTGACTCTCTAAGTGATAACTTACATTTTTAAATGAGATGATCACATGCTTTAATAAGCTGAATGAAGTTTTTGAATAAAATCATGATCATATAACTAAGGATTGTATAGATAATTCCATATATTTCCTTCAATTGTATTCAAATCCTTCTTTAATTTTCTTTCCAATACTAAAAATTGTTAGTGAAAAACTTACAAGATAACAAAATTACAAGATTACAATTGAAAATAAAATGAAGAAATAAAATCTCTTCAAGGTTGAGACGCGGATATCTTGCTCTCTTTAAAGAGATTCAAGTCCACTGCAGCAAATGTTTTTCACCGGTCCAGCAGTAGTTCTCTTGACTTGTCCCCTCCAGAATACAACAACCTTCACAAAGTATAACTCAACAACTCTAGACAAGAGTTGAGTCCAAAGCTCCACAAAAAGAACACCTACCTTCAACTAATAAGAACTCTCTTTTTGACAAACTTTTTTGCACTCTATATTTTTCTCTTGTATGTTGTGTGTAACAAACCAAATAAAAATCACCACTATTTATACTAGAAGAAGTCTTCGTAGCAATGAATAGGAAGATAAATTGTGTAGTAAATAGTGAAGATAATAGCCTTAGAAGTTACATAGGTTATAAGGTGTAATGAAGAAATAAAGAGTAAAAAATAATGTGGGCAACAAATGCCCCTCAACGTGCAAGTGCAACTCAACGAACAAAAGTCAATATGTGCATTCTCTAACTGCCGATGAAGAAGCAGTAAAGAAATGTCCACCAACGGCTGCAATAAATAGAGGCACTAACTGTTGAATCATTCAGCATTCTTGTAACTTTAAATAAAGCAAATTAATATATTAAGATATTAATATTAAAATGCTAATAAACAACCAAAACTATATCCAAGAAAATGATTAGAAAATTGAAAAAAGTCCAAGGTTAGGTAGTCAATTTGAACTTTGAAGATTCAAATCTTGACTAAAAGTCCAAAACATTATCTTGGCAGAGAGACTAAAAGGTTCATCAAGATTTAAACCAAAAATATTCTTTGACCCCTCAAAAGGACAATGACCATCTAGTTGAAGACCAAAAAGTGAAGACAGCTTGAGTATTGTAATCTAACAAACCACATGCAAATATAGAAAAAAAAAAAAAAAAAAAAACTTATTCATATTCTATATTTATATCAAATTAATAAATAAATAAATATTATTTTGTCAAATAATATATTTATAGTATATATAGTAAATGATTGAATAGTATAAAGTTTACTTCATTATACATTTAATCGTGATATATATAATCTGATGCAAACATCTATACAAATTAAAGCTTATGAAGTTGGATTCGAGGGCCATCAACGTTATTCGTTGAACGGGTGAAATGATATTTTGTAATTCAGATACGATTTTGATTGTGAATTTATAAATATATTTTGTATTTGTGGAATGTAATTACATTTACGACTAGTAAATAAAAATATACATAAAAATATTCTTAGAAATTTTGTGTTCTTCATTCTTGATTTTTCCTTGACGAATATCTATTTTCTAAATTAGCCAATTAATGACAATAATTACCTTATTCATTCAAAGGAAAAAGATATAGAACTTTTGACACACACATATATAATCTTAAATTAATTTTTTTTAGAGTGATATAATGATTTCTTTTATTAAAATATATGTATAAAAAAAGTTGATGAAATTAAATTCATTATTTTAATACCATTTCATGAGTCTTGCATGATTATTGGCTTTTCTCAATTCTCAAGTCTCATGATGGGTGTGCACCATACTAAGTTTTTATTATTTTATTTTTAAAAAAGATGTGTGTATGAACACGTTTCACTTTAGGGTATCTTCCCAATTAAAATTATATATCGGAAATATAAGGTAATAATGATAAGACATGCTACTAGAAAGTGAAAAATGTATTTTTGTAATAATATATTAAACTTTCAACTTAATTTTAGAACATATAAGAAATTATGTATTCTAATCATACCTTCACTCGTAACTAAAAGAAATTTTCATATATTTGACCTATATATATGATGAAAGGTAATTGATTTAAATCATATATAATGAGAAATGCATATCAAAAACATATTAAATAATAAATAAAATATAAATATTATGCTAGCTCTCGCTAATATAGTTGTTTTAACATTTAGATTATATTGAAATGGTTTTAAAAATATGTAATTATACGATTTTTGTCGTGCAAAATGACAAAGGAGGTGTCCTTTTCATAAATAGTTAAATTTGTTTTTCCCCCCTCAGATGATAGAACCATGAGATGGTCATTCAAAAATCTTGACAATTAGCACCACCAAACTATATAATGATAAAATATTCCTTGTATTCCCTCTGTCGTCTTAAATTATGTGTTCTGATTCTTTAAAAATTATCCCAAATTATTTATTATTTTAGAAGATTACAATAAAATTAATTATATTTTTTTAATTTGTCCTTATTAATAAATTTTTTAAAAAGTTACAAATAACTCAACAAAGTAAAATTTAATAAAGAATGATTACATCTTTAGACATAACGAGGGTAAAATAGTATAAAGAAAAGCCTCCTAATTATTTTTAAAAAAAAAAACACGACAGTTAATTTAACTTTCACTATCTATTACTTAATCCTCAAACCTTTTTTCTAAAATTAAAGATTAAACATTAGTTAATATGAAATCATGATAAAACACTCCTATCAATTGTTATAGAGTATAATATTTAAAGATTCAATGTTCCTTTGGCACCATTATTTTTCTATACCCCACATATCTTAATTGCTAATTAATCTTTCATTTAATAAATTGTATTTCTTTTTTTGAGTGTCGGCTGGAGATTTTCATCCATACATATTTTTATCACTTTAATTTAATCTACAATGTTGGATAGGATTTGTTTGTTAATATATTAATTAATCTTATGTATTTGTAACTGTCCGCTTAATAATTTTAATTTTTCGGTTGGATTTATAATTTAATTGTTTTCATTTTATGTTAATTATTGATATATTATCTTGCTATTTTGATATCTTTATTGTCTTTTGATAACCGTTTTGGTTGTTTTGTATGTTCTTTAGTTTATATTAAATGAATTATTGGGAGTATGACATACCTCATGAGAATAAAATATTTAAATATATAAATTAAAAATTTCTTTTTAGACATACCTCATGAGAATAAAATATTTAAATATATAAATTAAAAATTTCTTTTTACTATTATCTTTTTAATTCTTTTTAAACTATTTTCTTAGAAAATGTAAAGTAGTTAAAAACCTCATTAAGTGAAGAATAAATATAAAAAAAAAATCACAACAATTCTCTTAAACGTCATATGAAGAAAAATCTTAACAGTTCACTTAATATGAACTAGAGGGACTATCTTGCTAGTGTTTTGTCAGAATTTTTTTTGCAGATTGCTTCGATTTCCTTTTCTTTTAAGTTAAGAATTTATCACAAATAACTTTATTTCTAGAATAAATCTGAGTCTATAAAGTGTGATAGCTACAACAAAAATAATATATTCAATAATCGAGGATCAATCGAGAACATTGTAATAGTATATAATTTTCAAACCTCTATGAAGTGTTACTTAATTCTAGAATGTCAAAAACAATTGTTATACTGACTGATTTTAATACTACTAATAAATATATAAATATCCCTTATTATCAGTGCATTAAATTGCTATAGCTTTAGTAGATTAGAGTAAATATCCTTAGCAGAGCTATAAATTGCTGCAAAAATGTTCATATATATATATATATATATATATACGCGTAATTGTTGAAGAGGATTCTAAACTTCTCAAGAACAATTTGTATATATGTATTGATTATTTCATCTCTTAACCTGCATGTATTAATTATGCAGATTTCTAAATCACAAACCAAATAACGTATTAGATGTGTTGAATTTTATTCTACTAAACATGATATTATTATATAAATAATTTAATTCCTAACCAACTATCCATTGATTAGTTAAATATATTTTGTCCTTTGTTCATAATTTTGCATAGAAGTATTGACACATTAGGTAAACTGATTTTTGTCCTTTTTTACCCCATACATATTAATGGACATTCCATGGAGCTGAATTAACCACCAAAACTACAAATGTTATTTGTTGTCCATAAAAAAATTGACAGAAAGAAGTTGGAAAATTAATAGCAATAAGATTTATGTACCATTTTGCATTCCATTAATTATTTTGTGTCTTATAGCTCACATGGTGGCCAATCATGTTTCACATATTTACAAAATTATTTTAGTTCAATCAACTCATAACACTAGTTTTCAAACCACATTAAAAAAATGTGAACAAGGTCCTGCCATTCGTTAAAAGATTAGCTTATTTATGAAAATTAATTTTGTTTGAAAAAAGCTTATTCATGTCATTATTTTATTAACTAAATATAGTTTCAATTTTGCAAAATTACTTTTTACTCGTAGTCAATTATAGTTTGGCTACGTCATTAATTAAATCATATTTTTAAAAGAAAAAGGCTTAAATATATCATCAAACATTTGAAAAAAAGCTCATCTACACTATCCATTAAATGATTAACTCATCTATATCATTTTAATTAACAAATAATGATATGGATGAACTTTTTTAAAATAGAAATAATGACATAAATAAACCAAACTTTTAATGAATAACATAAATAAACTTTTTCTAAAACTTTAATGACATATTTAAACATTTTCCCTTAACAAAAATGTAAACATAATAAAGTTCCAAAGAATCATTTTCTTCTTTTTTTATTTGTGAAAGAATCTCTCATTGATTTCCATAGATCTTCTACAAGATACTCAAATTTTCAGAGTGAAGTATAATTTGTGGGGGTGGGGGGGTGGGGGAGCCCCCACCCAACTTGCTAAAAGTACTGTTAGAGAATGTTGAATTTTAGTTTCTCATATAAATTGTTGCGTAAGTTTTTGTTGGTGAAAATTTAAAGTAACTATTTGTATAAGTTGAAGTGCGGATATATATCTTATTTTTAATTAGATTCAAGCTCATTACATTGAAAAATTTCATTGGTTCAAAGGTACAACTATTGACTTTTCTTCCCTAAGATATACTAGCAAATCGTTACTTTCATATGGATTGTTTCGTCAAAATTTGACTAGTCGATAAAAGAAATATTGACAAAAAAAACTATTAGAAATGTTATCAATCAGCCAAATCATGTTAGAAAACTAAATATTCTTTTACATACTTGATTCATCTCATCTAGCCACTTTATATTTTTTATATATAAAAATTTTGAATTGAATGTTATTATTAATATTTTTGCTATATAGTTCGACATACTTTGTATGTTTGTTGAAGATCAAATGATAATTGGTTATATGTCTGACAGCTTTTGTATGTTTATAATAATTTTTGTTATTTGGATTTCCAAACACATGGGACTAAAACATCAAAGCACAAAAAACATCATAGAAAAGGATAGCTTATATATATATAGAGGACATTAAGGTTCCTATATATCCTCATATGTAGGGCTCTTTGCATACACATATATTGGTTTATAAACACAAGTACTTCAAACAAATTTCATCTTTGAATACTCAATTATTACAACAATGTTCCCTTGTTATAGTGATGTGCATGTGCTTTGTAGTTGTTGAGACATATTTTATACTCATTCCATTTCAATTTAGGTAATGATATTAGGTTTTTTTCTCATTACTCTTTCCATGACAAAGTAAGCATCTTAGCTGAAAAGCAAGAATTTCTTCCTCTGCATCTCCAGCTATTTGATTACTGTGAATTATTCCATAAGTAATAAGCGAAGAATTACACCTAGAGATTTTGTAGTGTGTGGTATGGGGTAAAATATTTCTCAGAAAATGTTTCTCAATTTTATACTCATTTTTATATGGTCAAAATGTATTTAAAATATTTTTTTAGAAAAAATAAGTTCCTTAAAAATCAAGAAACATAAGCGTAGAAAACATAAGTTTTTTATATATATATTTATATATTAGTGAAAAAATATTTTCTTTCATACCAAACATACTCTAAGAGTAAAATAAGAATTAGTTTAAACTGAAATTATTTTTTTAATATAAGAAGATATTGTTCAACCTATAAATCATACTCACGACATAGTAATTGAAATTATATTAATCAATTTAGTTAAGCACTGATGAAGGAAGGGCCATGTGAAATCAAGAATGATAATGACAGGGATATCTTAATTGATACAATAAGTATTCATTAGCAATAATAAACTAATTAGGCCAAAATTAAGGGATCTTAATTATGGGATCTTCTATTTATGCCGAGGACTCAACTACTAATATAATAGTTTATGCGTTCATTTTACCTATCAATAACTATATTATATCAGTCCACAATGAAATATTTTTTCTTCAATATTTTAGGTTTTAGTGATTTAATATATTGTTCATGAAACGTCTATTTGTGGGTTGGTAGGGTACAACTCCATCCTTACTATCCAGTGCACAATAGAATATTAGGGAAAAAAGAGTTCGATACACATAACATTCTGCAAAAATGTGTAATTAGACGGTCTATTCTAATTTAAATATTAATGATTGTTTATACGGCTTGAATCCGTGACGTTATAAATAAGTATTCTACATAGAGATATGAAATAAACAGTCTACCATAATAGATATATTAATGACTATTGTCACGACTCGAACTGATAAACTGTAAATCACATAAACATAACTATATTGAAAGAAAGTGTTTGGACCACAATTTGCTTGTTAGTTGTAACGATAATTAATTTGTTTAGTTTAGTGGTATGGGCATTGTTTCAGATGTGAATTACTACCAACCATCCTCAAAACCAGACTTAATTAACTAATATCTACTTTTGACTACAATTAATATTTTTAGCATAGGACATCAAGCTCTTCTTTTTAGTTCTTAAACTTTCCTTAAATTAAATGGATTTAGATCCACCTCTAGACTCTAGCTACTATCTTTATAATTTCGACTTTTATAAATTTAAATGCTAAAATATGTGTGTTTAAAGTGATTAAATAGAATTGTTCTTTATCACGATCAACTCAAAACATCGAAGAGTTATTTGATATTTTTGACAATCAAATACATCACAAGAAGATTCGAACCATCCACGTTCAAGAAATACTCTATTGACAATACTCAAATCAGTAAAAAAAAAAAAATTAACAAAAAAGAATATGGTATTTTATATTTTTTTATTTAGAAAAGAATAAATATAATTAGGGGAGAAAAAGCTATTTCTACTTATTTTTCTTGTGGATGGATGGAATAATACCACGTCATAGAAGATTACTCATGGCCACGAGGAACAAGCAGTCTAAAGATTCTTATAATAAAATTAAAAATCATCTACTTATTTTGAACCACTCCTTTTTATTATATTGCGCATCTATTATATGATTTAATTTAATTTAACCAACATTTATTAATTTCTCACATGTTGCAACAAGAATTCCTTTCTCGTGATCAAGAAAATGTTGTCATTTTGTTTACCTATTCTTTAATTATCTTTAATTTTTTGTTTCCATATTATTTGGATATAATAATTCCTTTTTATTTTATTTTATTTTAAGAAAAAGAATAAAAAGAAATTGGAAATTTCTCGAAAAATACACCGCCTCTACCTTTTGAGTGTGCATTGGATAAACTTGTTCATGTGCCGACTAAGAAAAGGACCAAGTGAAGGCAATAACGATCCAATTAGATTTTAAATATGGGTTGGGTTGGAAAAAAAAAATGTAGTGTTTTGAATTTGAAATTTACGGTGAATTTTGAACTTCCTCATTCACTAACCAATAACCATACATCTAATTTTATGTTCAGGAGGTTTAAAATTTATACATTCACATACGAAATTCAAAAAATATCTTGCATATACCATATAGTTTTTTATTGAGAATCCTCTAGATCAGCCCCCGATCCTTTTTGAAATATCACATTCGCTTGCCAACCAAATTCAGTTGCTTCGGTGTAATAGCTCATAAAATTACATAAGAGATATAAACCTCACAAGACAAACCAATATCTAATCATATGAATAATTATCTTTTACATTGTCAAATATATACGAGTTGTGTGAGATTTTTTTTTTATTTTGTTTTTCAACAAAATTTAAATCCACAAAACAAAAATAAATCTCACATAATTCATGTTACACCATACTGAAAATAGCTGGAGAGCACTTTCTAAGAATTAAAATGTGAAGAGACATTTATAACCTTTCGTGTTATGAGAAGTCATTGGTGAAACTCAATTAACTTTTATATAGTATGACAAGATTGATGATCATCAACGTTACTCTATTTCTAAAAATAGAAAAATATATCATGCATTAGCTAATTCTAATTTATCACTAAAAAATAAACGATTTGAATTGTTTGGCTACAATTAAATCAAAGACTAAAAACTTATGGTGGAGATTAAATTTCTAAAGATAACAATGTAGATAGTAATTATTGATATGTTTCCGTCTAAAACAAGTAAATGTTAGTTATATGAATCTTTATCATTCGCCAAGACAGAGACGAAAGATAAGCTAGAGTCGGTCAAAGGTGGATTTAAATTTTAACAGATTTCTGAACTCCATAATTAATCGGTTTATTTGTATATCTTTTGAATTTTAATAGCGTTTTATAGAGTTGTTCTGTATTTTAGTTAGTTGTAATTTTATCCAAAATATTTTGTGTGTCAAAAAATAGTTATATGTTAATAACTTTTGAAATAGTATGACTAATAATATTTAATATGACGTGTTAGAAGTGATTATTTAACCACATTTGGTTATTGGTTCTAAAAGGTCAAGTACTCCATTGAGTTATTGTGAATAATTAAATGAATGTCGGGTGTGATTTAATTTTGGAATTTAGCTCAACTAGTAAGGATATATTGATCAAGTTATATAAAGAGTCCAAAAATTTTATTAATTTTTTATGTGGGATTCCATTTATAATCCCAACACGCCTAGACTTTGTCCGATGTTGAATGCGTGGACAATGTTATTTGGGATATAACATTGGGACCTAACTTTGATATAATCTTATACTAGATGTGTGAATAATTCATTTGATAACTAACTCTGGCATTGTATTAAATGGATCTTGGGTTAAAATCATCTTAAAATAACTCAAAAGATATAAGTTGTTCAAGTCATATAAAGAGCCCAAGAATCTTATTATTTGATGTTCAGTGCCTACAATTTAGGACACTGATTAATTAGATTTTTGTTTGGTAAAAATCATTAAAGAAAATACAAATAAATAACAGAAATAGAAAAATAAAAACTATAATATAATAGAGTAAGGGATCGTTTGGTAGAGTGTAAAAATAATATCCAATAGAGTGTATTAGTAATGCAAGCATTAATGAATGTCGAGTGTGATTTAAGTTCGGAATTTAGCTCAACTAGTAAGGATATATTGATCAAGTTATTTAAAGAGTCCAAAGATCTTATTAATTTTCGATGTGGGATTCCATTTATAATCCCAACACGCCTAGACTTTGTCCGATGTTGAATGCGTGGACAATGTTATTTGGAATATAGCATTGGGGCCTAACTTTGATATAATCTTATACTAGATGTGTGAATAATTCATTTGATAACTGACTCTGGCATTATATTAAATGAATCTTGGGTTAAAATAATCTTAAAATAACTCAAAAGATATAAATTGTTCAAGTCATATAAAGAGCCCAAGAATCTTATTATTTGAGGTTCAGTGCCTACAATTTAGGACACTGATTAATTAGATTTTTGTTTGGTAAAAATCATTAAAGAAAATACAAATAATAACAGAAATAGAAAAATAAAAACTATAATAGAGTAAGGGATCGTTTGGTAGAGTGTAAAAATAATACCCAATAGAGTGTATTAGTAATGCAAACATTAGTAATGCATGTATTAGTTATACTTGTATTAGTTATGCATAGACTCTTTTTTATGCATTGTTTGATTTGGTGTATTAAAAATAGTATGCATTATATAAAAATATTTATTTACAAAAGTATCCTTCACAATTATGATGAAAAAAATGTAAAATTACTTTTGAGGGGTAATTGAGTCTTTAACCATATAAATGCATGCATTAAATCCTTTGCATTACTAATATCATGGATTTCTAGGTATTAGTAATACATTCCTCAATACACAATAGAGAGTATAACTAATGTAAACATTAGTTATACATACCATGAAAAAATGCACCAAACAAGGAATTACTAATACATATAATTAATGCATGGATATTTTTTGCTAATACACTCTACCAAACGACCCCTTAATAGTATCTACCAGTTTAGAAGGACAAGCGTTAGTCGTGACCACGCTTAACTACATATTAACTAACCACCTTAATTTGTATCTTCTATAACCTCATCATATCTATATTTATATCCTCAATAAATAGAAACTGTGTTTTATCTTGCCTAATCAGCTCTCTTCAGTACTTCTTTGACATACTTCTATATCTTTTGAAACTATCCAAAACCAACCTTTTACATTTTCACTATAAAATATATGTGCATCTCCTATTTAAATGTTAAATCATCTCAATTTCACTATTTTAATATATTATTCATTAATATCACTTTCATTTTATCTCAAATATCCTTTCTACAAAAAGAAAGATCTTATATATAGAACGATAATTGAGGTGTGATTTACCAAATAATTGAATTGTCGTTAATGCATCAAAAAAAGGACATAGTGGAGAATCAATAGACTCCATAGGAGATGTGTCCAATAAGCTAACCTATGCAAAGCAGGCGTACCCATACAGGCAACTGGCCCTACCTCTAAATTTTTAACATAACCGACAATAGGATAAAATCAAAAAGTTTTTCATTGAATCAGAGTTTATATCGATGTTTGATTAAATTTAAAATTTTATTAAAAAAGTTTATATTAAAAATGCAATATCAAATCATAAGATTAGCTTTTCTTAGATTGTTATTCTACGTTGAGTATGAGACACTTCATTTTAAATTGTTTGTTTATATTATTAAAAATATATTTTTCGAAGGCTAAAAGACCTCGTAAGATGCTGAAAGTTGTGGTTTGGTACCAACTTACTATAAAAGCCCTAAACTTGAAAAGTAATGCAAAGAAAAGTATGTTCCACAACAGAAGAAGGAAACTTAATTAACTAAGTGACCCACGATTAGATTCACGAAAAGGTCAAAAATATTTTAAAACCATATATTATACGATTGATGTAAAATATCCCTTCGTTGTTGGTATCCTTCATCATAGCAAAACCACTCACTTGGCCTTAAATTTTTTATTAAGGTAGTATGTCGCGTAATTACAATCCTTCATATTAATTGCTTTTTAAAAAAGAAAAGAAATCAAAGCCAAAAATGTGCATATATATACAACTACTTTTTCTTTTCAATATATTATTTCTCTCTACGCAAAGATTTTTAAGAAAATGTAGCAAAGTACAAGCTCTCGCTATGTGTATAAAATTCGAGAAAAAATCGAATTACAAGATTCTATTGTACACAACTATTTTCACAATTTTAACTAGTAATATTAATCACATGACATCAACCTTATCAATTACGCTAAAGATAAAATTAAATCGATAAATATGAATAAGGAGTATAGAGGAAGAAAAGAAAAAAAAAAAAGGAAAGATAATTTCACATAATGCACTAATTAGTTCTCACTATGTGCGGGGTTTCAACTAGGATCAAACCATAAGACTCGAGATTGTTTCCACATCTCGAACTATTGACATTCTGGTCACACTCAAATAACTATACCAGTTACGTCAAGGGCAAATTGGTCAATTGAAAAGAAAAGGGAGTGAGAATTTCATATCTCACATATAAGAGATGAAGCGCGTGGAAAGATATGAATTTTATGATAACTTAAATATCAGCCTCTCCCAAAGTACTCCTATTTAGAAGTTGACGCCCATTTTTCTAACTTATCTTTTTTTTTTTTTCTATACTATTTTTCTCAGTGTCTTCTCACCAATTGCCATTGACACGACAAAGCTTTCAAATCCCCCAAAAAAGTTCCTAATTAAATATTCCAAACTCTTTACGCGTTTATCTTCTCCTTCTCCGTAAACCCTAGCTTTAATTTTCTCTCTCCGCGTAAAATTCACTCTGTAAGACTGTAACAATGGATGAAAACGATAAGCAGGTTGATAATGATCCATTACCTAGTGGTACTACTGGTGGTGCTGCTGCAGCGGTGTTCACCGGTGCCGCTTCTGAATCAGGCTGGTCACTCGGTGGTGGTGATGATGAATCGGACAATGTTTACTTCTTCGGTACTGGTAGTACTGATAGAGAGAGCAGTATATTAACCGAATTCGGCTGGAATTTTCAGCCGGACGGAGATAGAGATGTTCGCACCGGTGGTGACGGTAGTCGATTTCATGGGATCGATGAGGATTTGGCGGGAAATAGTTCTACTACTACTGCTTCTGTTACTGAACCGACGGTGACGGAGAAAATCACCGATGAACCTGTTTCATCCAGCTGTTCTGATGATCCACCGGAGAAATCTACAGCTTCCGGTAGCTCATCTGCATCTCGACCGCCGTCCGATACAGCGTGAGTCATGTGTTTATCATCGACTTCTCTGTGTGTCTAAATTCGTAATTAACTGCGATTTGAATGGTAAATACAGAGTAAAACGCCATTAACGTGTCCGTACGTAGGCGTAGAAAAAATGTCAAGTTGTTCACGCAAGTTGAGGGATGAGAAAGAGAGGTAGTATCGTAATTTTAATAATCAAACATGGGCTTTTCGGTATTTGCTCACTTATCTGTTGCTTCAAAACAGCCGTTGTTGCGGCGGGAATGGCGTGGATGAATTTTTTCCTCTAAAATTAAATATCGTAATAATAATTAAAATTAACTGTTAAGGAAAAGAATTTTTTTTTTTTTAAAAAAAAAACTTTTTATATAAAAAAGTAACTTGCGATGACTCCTCCCTAGTAATGGTTAGGTGTAATCTCTTACAAAATTAGTTTCTTCTGCTTCATTATTTCGTGGTCCATTGCTTCGTACATCAGTATTTAAAGAAAGAAAAAGGAATGGTACAATCTGGAAACTTTTAATTGTTGAAACAATAATACAGTTATTTTCGTGTGATGTGTGTGTTAAAATTGTAAAATTAGTCATTAATATAGCCTTTAGTCAGTTTCTATGTGAATGCAAAATACTTCGTGTAGAAATAATAAAATGAATTTTTGGTTTGTGTGAACTCTCAAGGTCCATTGCATGCATTTCTCTACGTTGTGGTCTACATTATACTTGTAGTTCAACCTAATTATACAAGCCCAAGTGAATTTTTTGTTTTTTGTTTTTAAAAATTTAATCTTTCGTTAATAATAAATTGAACTAAGGTAGAGTTACTTAAATCAAACAAACATGAAGAGAATTTGGATACGTTTTTATAAGTAGTAATAAGTATTAGTAAGTGGTATTACTATTTTGATGTTTAGTAGAATTATGCTGCCCGGTTTCTAACTTTAAATTCGTGTGTTACGTGTTTGTCATTGATACAATAAGTCAACCACTAAAACATCAAAATTTCAACTAAGTTGGAGTCAACTAGATAAACTTAACTTGTTACTTATCAATATATAAAAAGAATATAACATTGGGTGATTTTTTCTAATTTGTTATAGTTTTGGTGGTCAAAGTTACTTGGTACTTGTTGATGAGAGGTAACAGATATCGTATGAAATTAATCGAGGTGTCGGACACCCCAAAATATAAAACCAATTTAGGTGACAAATATTCGTCATGTCTACAACTTCATTAAAAGAATAAGTACCCATTCTTTTTCAATTGAAAGATATTTTGTTTATTACAATGATTTACTATTTGGAAACTAGATTGGTTCATATTAAATGATGCATTGAGTTTCTTAGTTATAAAGAAAATGTAGTGTACTTGGAATTATATATAATTCTTTTTAATATTTTCTAGTACTATAGTATATATTATGTAATATATGAAGGAATCACATTCCTAATGTTACTTTAGGTTGAATATTCCACAGAAGCAAGGTTAAAAAGAAGGGTCAGAAACGAATCAGGCAGCCCCGCTTTGCATTTATGACCAAAAGTGAAGTTGATCATCTTGAAGATGGCTATAGATGGAGGAAATATGGCCAAAAAGCTGTTAAAAATAGTCCATTTCCAAGGTACGTTGGGACGAATTTAAATTTTATGAGTTTCTAATGATTATTTGAAGTATACTTACTAGGTTCAAGATTTAATATTGAGAAAATAGTTTAATAAAACTATCTATAAGATGTACATGTACTTGACTAAATCACTTTTAATCCTACCTTATATACACGAGTAATCATTTGTTATATGCCTTTTTGGAATAGCATGGAGGTTGTTTTCAAGAAAAAAGATTGTTTTTTTGGGGGTTTTTGAAGTGACAGATTAAATATTTGGACCAAACTTGTTTGACTAAAGTGATAGTATAAGTAATAAAAAGGACAGACGGTAGTATTTTAAGTATTACATTTTGTTGGAAGGTATTATATCTAATCCTAATTCATTCCCTTGTATCCTATGGAAGCATATACATGTATATTAACGAGTGATTATTTATTTATAATTGTGGTGTTCCGGCGAGGTATTCATATCTTGATTGATTTTATAGAGTAATACTTTGTTACAATCACTAACATATAGGTATCAGATAACTATATCCGCAAAGGTTTGGACAGATAAAATCATATATATCTTTCATTTCAATTTATATGATGTAGTTTGACTCGAACACATTGCATACTTACTTTTGATTAAGTCAGAATTTTGGAGTTTATAAATAATTACTCATGATGAATATGTATGACTTGTCAGGAGTTACTATCGTTGTACAAATACAAAGTGTACAGTAAAGAAAAGAGTGGAGAGATCCTCTGAAGATTCCTCAATTGTAATCACAACATATGAAGGACAACATTGTCACCATACAGTTGGATTTCCTAGAGGTGGACTTATCAATCACGAAGCATTTACATCTCAATTAACACCTTTACCCTCACAATTCTATCATCCACCCGGTGTTCAATACCCTCATGAATTAGTTCCTATGAGTAGTCCCGCTGCACCAGAATCACATACAATGCCTGGTGAAACCGGACCCGAACCTACTAGGTTGCCAGAAACAAGTCAACCAGATTCTACACAACAACCAACTGATGAAGGATTGCTTGGAGATATTGTACCTCCTGGGATGCGAAGCAGATAATATTAAGGGTAATATAATCCCTTTCTTAATTTGCATTAATTTATCATATATATTTTTTTAATTTCATCAATGACATATACTATTTGATCATAAGAGTACGTGTTTTTATAAAGAAATTTCTGTCAAGCCTTTGTTTGTGATTTCACACTCGATGTTTGCTGCTTATTAAAGAGGAAAATGCTCTCTATCTGAATTTTTCCTTTTATGAAGTTCATATTTAGGACCTTTAGTTAAGGGAGAAGAATTTTAGCTAAGCCACATTATCATTTATTTAAGGGTCCTATATATATATTGTTGACCATTCTAAGAGTTTAAACTTTAAAGAACATACTTTTAATTATTTTTATGGGTAAAATTTCCATGGAGATTCTTTTTTAAAAACTTTTTGGGAAGCTTTTAATAAAGATCTATTGCTTTGCTTGGTTTGATACCTTGTTAAATCGTAGCTTTGCTTGGTTTGATACCTTGTTAAATCGTAAGTTCATCTCATATAATTGTTTAAAGTTTCACATGAGGTAAGTGATTACACAATTCAATACATATTAACAATCGATTACTAAAGATTCCAAGTAGTTTATAAATCTAATCTATAAATATAAATTAGGTGATGTTTTCTTATCTGTCTAACTTTGATATTAGACAGAGTTATCCAACATTTATTGTAGGTGGGAGATGATAGATAGAAAATGAGGATGAATTCAGATCAATCTATAAGTTAGTTCTTTATAGATATCTTTTAATATTTCATTAAACTTAAGTAATAATAGGACATTGGAGTTGTCAATAATTTTATGTCCGGTCAAATCGAACAAGATCCCAAGCGATGGAAATCCAAAGTTGATAAAGTTTAAAACATATAAAAGTCTCTTTCCCATTGATTGCTTTCCCACCGCAACCTTTTTTCTGTGCGTGTTGCTTTGTCTCTTTAAAAGTACTAATATATCTTTCAATATAATATAGTTATAATATTGCATTGTTTGGTCCCCCACTGGTTTTAAGCAACAATCTATGGTCTTGATGCATGAACTAACTAGAAGTAATTGATGATTGATGCTTTTCTTCCACATTGTTTTTACTATTTACAAAGGCTTGTTACAATTGAATTACTTTGATTATAATGTGATTGAAAGTTACCTTGTGATAGATTTTGGGATCTGTGAAGGGAGTAGTAGATAGGAAGGGGCCCTATAGCTAGTAAGTAGCTACTGTCCAAACGGATGACAATAAATATCAAAGATTAAAGAGGGGGCCGTTTAAAACAAAGATATATATATATATATATATATATATATATATTTAAGTTATTTAGGATGCAACATAATAGTTAATGAAGCGGTTGAGAACCATAAAGTATTAGATTCAAATTTGATCTGTTCTCATACAATCAAGTTTTGGTGTACAGAATTTCATGATACACATGTGTGTTTGTGAGAGATAGCAAGTTGATAAAGAAATAAAACTTGAGTCTAACTCGATCTCAAAATCTAGCTATTGCACAAGATCCTTTAAGGAGTCCATGTTCCCATCCATTTGCCGATGTGTGACACCCACCCACCCCACACGCATATCCAAGACTGAAGAGCATAGACAATAGAAGATGAAGGGGTCAACATCAGAAACAATGAATTAGGATGTGTCTAACTCTAAAACCATGATAAAAATATAGACATTGATCAATGAGAAAATGATTGACCAGGATCATTTAAGAAGTCCGTCTTTTAGTCGATATGGAACACCAACACTAGTACCATGAGAGAGACTATCTTCCTATATATCTAATTTCTCCCTTAATGACATTTTCTTGTAATTAACAACAAAAATCATGGCACAAAAGTTTTAGTTAAATATCTTCACATAAAATGAAACAGAGAAAGGAACTTTCCTTTTGTTAGTGGGGTTTAGGTTTGACAAGAACCGAATTTGTGATTGTTATAGTACATCAATTTGGCCATAGGGCTTTAAGAATCAGAGACCTAAGAAGGTGGCAATGGCGCTCCCTTAGCAGGTAGCTAGCCAGCATGCCAAATAATTAAAGGGAAATATTGCTTTGGTTGATGTTACACATCTCATGCAAAGCATGCACAAGTAATAGAATAAGTCACGCTTGTCTGCGTAAATGGAAGCATATTTTAAGATGTGTGGTCCTACATGATCATGCTTTCAATTGTTTTTGAGATATTATGCAAATATTCTTTCAGATTTTCGTATCTATATAGCGTGTGATCATACAGTTTTCATATGCTTCAAATATTCTCATTTTTGTTTGTTTCAACTCTTCAAAAATGTTAGCGAGATGCGTGCTGGATATTTCAAAAAACAATGTGTTGTTTGGAAAATCTGACACGAGTATGTGGTAATGTTTTTGGAGAGTTTTGAACGACAAAGGTTAGTTTAATATACTCCCTCCGTTTCAATCTGTTTGTCAAGTTTTGACTCTGTACAAAGTTTAAGAAAGTAATTAAAGAAGACTTTTAAATCTTATGGTATTAAATTAAAGATATATCAAATGTACCACATTGTCATTTAATATTGTGGTTTTAAACATGTCACTTGAGAAGTTGGAACTAAATAGTTGCCAGAAAAGGCAGGAGGTATTCTTTTCTTAAACAGACTACAAAGGAAAAGTAGGATAAATAAATTGAAACGGAAAGAAGTATATAGGATTTCGGATGATGAATAAATATCGATAAATGTGAAAAGGTCCTAGACAAATGTATGCTCTTTCGTCGACGGAATTCATGATTTATATTTGATGAGTTCAACTTTTATTTACTGAAAGTATTGTATATTTTATAATTATGGGTTTTGAACCTAATATATTTTTGATGACTTTTCCCCTTAAAAAAAACACTTTTCCAGGTATATATTATAAAGCATGGATGTCATTCTTGAATTTAGCTGGAATCAACCCTCTATTTTATATGAAGTTAGCTGTAGCTAGCTTTTATATTTTTTGCTGATCATGATATAGGAATCATGACTTATTAATGGAGAACCCTTGGATATATATATATATAGCAGCTTTAGATATATAATTGTAGAGTTTCCCCTTTTTTCAACCTTTCTGTTGTTGGGATTGTTCATTTTGGGGGTGGGGGGTGGGAGGTGATTTGACCTAATTAACGTTGTAATTACATTGCCATTGTGACAGTAATAGCTCAATTTGCTATATTTCTGTTTTAATTTGTGTAATGTATTAATTAACACTACTAAAAAAATATCAAACAAAAGGAATTGTAGGAATTGTAGTGAGTCATTTATTCTCAAAGCTGGCTGAGAATCGATAAGAAATCAAATAGGCATTCAAGCTTGGACTCAATTTGTTTGGAATAAAGCCGTTCCTACAATAATTAGCATTTTTGATTTGTGTAGTATTTCTACGATATCGTTATGATCAATTAATGAGACCTGGCCGGAAAGTGTTCTTGCCTTTATCATTAGCTCGGATAATCCCCGAGGATGAAGATGATCGATAGACGGCTTTAACTTTTACCTAAATCAAAAATTGATGATTTTGATTATGTTGGAAATGAGGGATCGATTTTAAAAAAAAAAAACTGACAGACTATATAATTTTTGTCCTTAGAATTTTCATGAACATATATTAAGAAAATATAGTAATTTGAAATTGAACCCAAATATTTGCTATGACATGGAACAATTTTACCTCCCTAATCAAGACTACATAACAAAATTAACCTTCTAATCAGGATTATATATATATATATATCAAATCTACAGGCTACAATTATCTAAAAGGCTTCTACATGTTAACGATTCACTAAAAGTGACATTTCATGTGCATGTGCTTTACTGTTTGCTTTAATTTTTAAGATTCTTAGCGTCGAACTTCTGTTTATTCTTTTAATTTCATATTATTTGTTGAATTTCTACACATCAATATTGGACTGAGCTTGACCCGATACCATCAAGCTACATTATTACAATATTCTATTTTTATTCTAACAGCTTAAAAGAAAATATATCACTATAAATTAAAATGGAGATATTTTTTTTATTTTACTAGTAGTTTACTTTTTTTTTTTTAGTTGATTTTACTTTTTAGGGTATATTTTGGGCGGCATTGTGTAATTGCGTGGATTTCTAAGTTGCTCTATTGTCAGTTGACGTTTACCTTTTACCATATCCCTCTTTCTTCCTTTTCATAATATAAAAACTTTATATTATAATTCACCTTTTCCTTGTAACCTACGTTATCTTATTATTGTCGTTTTCACACACAATTTCTGTACATATCTCTCACCACTTTCCTCATTCATGCGTGAAGTACACACATATTATTGTTTGTTACTCCTTTCATTTTTTACTTTTTTTTTTCTTTATTCGATATTTGATATTTTATTTTGGGTAAAGCATTAACCATTCAAGGGCGGCTCAATACCTTTAGAAATAAGGTATCCGTCTTAGACCCCCAGATTTACATAAGCCCTTTTTAACAAAAAAATAATTATATTATGTCTTTTTTTTTTAGTTCGTTTTGAAATATTGAAAAATGTTTCTTTCTTTTTTGTCAATTTTAAATTTAACTTCCACGTGATAGGTTTAAAACCACAAGATTAAAAAATATACCATAGATAAAGTTTTTTATTAAAAAAAAATTGCATCTTAAAAATAAAAAAATTATAAAAATAATTAAAACTTAGGTCTTCGATTTATTTTTAGCTTGATCAGTAACCACTAATGGAGATTTCATGTCTAGCACTTGAGTTTGAAATCAAGATATTTGATTAAAAGTGAAGAACTATTTATCATTCACTATTAAAAAAAAAAAAAAAAGATAAAAATTATAAATCAACTTTTTAAAAAAGCAGAAAGATAAAATCCACACCAAAAGAACCAAACTAAATCAGAATAAGTGATAAAAGAATGATGTGTTTATTTTATAGTTTGCGACTTTGCATATAAAGTGTTTTTCATTTTTAACTGATGAAAGATGAAAAATTTATCCTAATGCCTAATTGTAAGTTCAAACTGATGGAGCTCACACATCATATTAGAAGTTTGTTCATTTCTCCAAAACAAGATTATGTTTGAATTCAAAAGTTGTATAGGCTTAAAATTTAAAATTTAAAACTAATACCAAATTATGACAATAATTAACCTAAAAAGGAAGCTTCTAAATACAAGACCACAAAATTAGCTACCTAATAAAGTTGTAATGTCTTTGATTGACACATGCTCAATTGAGGATAATATAATTAGTTCACCATTGAAATAATCTCTTACTTGCTTTTATCATGATGTCAAAAATATATAACTCTTAAGTTGTGCCAAAATGAAAAATTATTTGTCTTTGTCATATTTTCTACTAAATTATGCATCTAATGTTTTTTTCTCTCCTTCAAGTATGTGCATCCTCTCATCAAGGAGCTCATCTATCTTCTATATTATTAATAAAGAAAATAGGTTTTTTTCAAATCGTATTAATTTTATACGAATCAGAGAAGCAATGAACCAAACATCTCTCAATAACAATATATCACTAATTAACTTCATTATTATATAATCCTCGTACTATAATTTCGTTATTACAGCTCTAAAATAGCTTGTTTTCCAATGAAACAACCTCACGAAACTCAAACTTGTGACTACTTCATTGGGCCGTTAGTTGATCCATCAGACAAACATAAAAGAACTTAGTGGGCTCTTTTTTCCCTTTTGGTACAAAAGGTCCAACTGATTTTGCAGAACAAAGGAACCAAGAAATAGTTTGGTTGCTGGTTAGAATTATGTGGGTACTAGTTACGTAGAGATTAATTGTTTATTTTTTATCTTATATAAAATAATATATAAATTAACTCATAACTTCTGTGTATTCTATTTATATAGGATTGTAGAACTATAATCAAACATCATATTTGGTGAGTTGAATTTATACAAAGCATCTAAAAAATTACCAAACTTAATACAGTCACCTGAAACTCCTAACTTCGCGTGACTGCATACAAATAAAAATAATTAGCCTATTTATTGGCTAATATTTGAAGTTCTTCTTCTTTTTCTTAACCTTTGATGAGATCTATTAAAATTCCAGTAAAAATTAGTGGACAACCACAAATTATGCATTTACCTCCATTTCCTACTTTTGTGCTCCTTAAATCTTTCTCAACCAATAATTTTTTATTTATTTTTTAACTAGAGAGAGAATAGGTACACTTTGATGAGTTACATGTCATAATCTGATGTTAGAAATTTGACGAGTTAAAAATGGATTGTTACTTTAAGTTCATTGACCATACGTAAAATTAACTCGAATAGTAAAGGGGGTGTTCCAAAAATTAAGATGTTAAACAACAAAACAAAAGTAGAATTTTACTAAGTTTCATGTTATAGCAGTTGACTATTATTATTACTTGTTTCCACTTCAAACTAAAAACAATCATAAATCTTGTGTTAGTGTGGTTGAACATTGCTACTTGCACCTGCTATAAGTAAAGTTGGTGTAACAACAACAACGTAACCAATATAATCCCACAAGTGTTGAAGGAGGGATGCAACACGAGAACTTTCTAGGGGTCGTGCATCCTAGTACTACTCTTATCTAAGCTTGCTTAACTTCGGAGTTCTAATGGGATTTGGTGTGTTAGTGTTGATATGATAGCATCTTAAGTGAAGATGGTGAATTTGCTTCAATTTGGTGAACTTTGTAACTTTGGGATTGACAATTTCATCAAAGAAGTACACAATAGAGATAAGCTTCTTCAAATGGCAAAACCAAAGATATCACTAGGCTTTTCAAATAAGCTAATTAACAAGAAAAGACAGATATAATTTGAATGTCTCAAAGCTAAAGAACTGAATATTTTTAACCAGCTAAAATTTAAGCATATGCTTTGGATATGTCAAAAATCAGACTGAAATGTGAGGTTCTTTCAACTGATCAGCAAGAATGAAAACTACTATCTCTATGAAGCAACTCTGCCTGCCAAGTTGCCTATACATTCTAGCATTGTCTCTGCCAATCTGGAAACGAGCTCGTTGCCAAATGCTTGAGCATCTAGTAACCTTGTTTATCACCAACTACCAAGACACAAGGTGTGCATGCTCATCATCGTCATCATCAAGAGGAGCAGGAAGATTAAGATCAAGTAAATCATCGACTTTCTTGACTGCTGAAGATCGATTCATGTTCTGTTCAGTTCCAACAATAAAATGAGATCTTTTGTGGCCACCTAAAGCTTGACCAGACTTGAAAACACGGTCACAAAATGGGCATTCATGCCTTTGGGATTTCTTAGGCTTAATCGTTTTTTCAGGATTGTAAGACTGATCTTTAGCAGTAGAAGCTGGTTTTCTACTGCTAAATATCTCTCTATTCTTGTCATCACAATTAGCATCGACACTACTCTCACCAGTTCCATTTATTGACTCGAGACAGGCGTTGGCCTTTTTATGACATGGTCTATGTCCACCAAGAGCCTGATAAGAGATAAAACTCTTCTTGCAGTTCAAACAGTCATACTTCTTCTTTTGAATAGTATTGCGTCCTTCGGAACTTTTAGGACTGATCTTTATCTTCTTAACGGACTTATTCCCTAATTCTGGATGACAAGAACTATCCTTCGTTCTCTTTCTTGGTTCACATTTATCCATATATGAAGCTATTGCGTAATCGTCATATTCACATTCCGCGGTTAAATCCTTCCTTGACACTGTTGGATATTTCTTGGTTCTGTTTAACCCCTTCCCCTTATCAACCCCAGACTCATCACACCAAACAGCATGGCTCATTTGAGAAGTGCTCCATTTACTATTCCCATTTCTATGGAATCCATCAACAGATATATCCGATTCAACTATAGTATAGTCATCTAAAAAGTATCCAGAATCAGAACTCTCAGATTCAGCTTGATCAATATCTAAACCACTAAGTTTTTTAGTTCCCGGTGTTTCGTTTTGATTATAAACACATTTCAGCCTATCCTTTCTACCAAATTTCATGTCAGTAGAGAATGATTTTGTCTCCAAAACAACAGAATTGTTATCAGAAGACTCAACAACTGAATTAACACCATTCCAATTCCCTGAATCCCTAGACAACATCATCAAACACTTTGCTACAACTTCCTCTTGATCTAGTTCATCAATCTCAGAAACAGATGATGAACCATAATTAACAACACTATTATTATTCACTAAACAATAATTAGAAGGCTTAACTACAAGTTTCTTGTACCTCTTAGTCTTTAATGATCTGGTCTTTATCTTTGTCTCCTCCTCCTCCTCCTCCTCCCCATCATCATCATCATCATCATCATCAGTTTCAGTATCTGAATGACTATCCATCACTAACTTCTCAGAATGACAAGCCATATGACCACACAAAGCTTTCATTGACTGAAACACTTTACCACATTGCTGACAAACTCTTTCTGGAGGAGGCAAAGGTGAAAAAGTTGAATCAACAGCCCTCCAAGTTTTCTTGGGATTTTCTCTAAGTCCATAACCAGAATGACCACCAAGATCAAATTTTGATTGAAGGGGATTTTCTTTGCTACCCCAAGAATCAAACTTTTCAACATTTCCTTCACCATTTTCCTCAACTACATGAGATCTCATATGACCCCCTAATGACTTCCCACAAAGGAATTTTTTGTCACACAGCTTACATACAAACTTCAAATCTTGATCGTCTTCCATTTCAGTTAAAATTTCAGCAAAGTAAACAATCCTGATAGCTCAAATCATATATACCCACAATGACACATTTCAACAAACACCCAAAAATCCAAAACCCCAGATCAAATAAAAAACAAAACTTGGCCTTACTAGGGTTGGGACACAGATTAGCAATTATTAAAACTAATCAGATGTGGGCACTTTTTTGGGAAGTAAAAAAATCAGACCCACAGCAAAAAGAATGTATCTTTGAACACCATATCTATGTAACCTCAGTCTGTCACACGCAAAAACACTCAAAACACATCAAAAGAAGAACACCCTTTTGCTTAAATGTTCATTTTTTCAAGAATCGCATATGAAAAAACCAAAAAAAAAAATCAAAAAAGTCAAATCTTTGAACTGAAATAGCCATAGAACAAGCCAAAGACTCTTTCTTTTTCTCCTTGTCTTTCACTTTATTTGTGTGTTAATATATAGTTGAAGGAGAATTCCATGCATAAAAGCAAAAATTGTGATAAATAAGCCAAAAAAAAAAAACACAAAAAAAGGTAAACGTGTAATCTTTAGAGGATTATTCGTTCTTTAACAAAATTAAACGGTCAAGATCCATTTGATTTATTGATATTTAATAAAGAAAGACTTTAAAAAAAAATACTATTTTAGAATTTAATTCTTCCTATTAGAAACTTATATAAATGAGTTAATGACATCATAATATAAATGAGTTAATGACATCATAATGTGTTTGTTTTAGATTTAACTGAGTCTGTTTGGATGAACATATTATACTAACTTATAAGAGTAATAACTCAAAAATTATAAATTGAAAATTTTGATTTATGATTTTTGACTAATTTTTGTTATTTTAACTTAAAAATAAGTGTTTAGAAGTTTTTTTTTATTTATCCAAACTCTATAAAATTATTTGTACATTTTTGCAAATTAAGTGAGTTTGTTTATTTTTTTCCTTATACTTCTTTTTAGTATTAAGCTATATAAAATAATAATCCAATTATTAGTAAAGTTAATTTAAGAAAATATATCACTATTTAGAGTTTTTTTTTTAAGAGATGTATCAAGTCAAACATGAATTAAGTAGTATAAAACAGAATTAGAATATGTTTTACTACTTAGTCAACTCTTTGTTTAATGCTATTATTCATTTTGATAAATGGTTGTATATAGAATATATTTTATTTATTTTCCAAAAATCTGCATTTAATAACCTTTTTTTTTTTTTTTGTTATATTGGGATTTGATGTGTCCTATGTTAACTTGGAGATCTTGTAGCCCCACCAGCCCCCAACAAGCACGCAATTTGATTCTGCCCACCAATTCTTCCACTTTTAAATTTTTGTCAAGTTTTATTTTATAAATTTCTTAAAAAAATACCTAATAACTAGAGATAGGGGTGTATAAAAATTGGACCAATCGATAAATTGAATCAAAAAAATATTATTAATTTATTGTTATTAGATTATTGGGTTAATGATTTTATATTTAAAAAACTAATTGGAGTATTGATTCGGTATTGATTTTTAATATTGGTTTATTAGATAAAGTGATAACTCATTAAGACTATAGTAATTTACTAGTATTTTTTTACTTATACATAAATATTAAATATTAATTTCAATATCTTACTAGTTATGACTTTGTCATTAGCCTTCAATTCATACTTCACTGTGACTTTGAGTTCACAACTTCACATTGTTTAAACCGTTAAAACATAAAGTAAAAATCGTATTCTTCTTAATTTCTTTTTGTGTTATATTTGTATAGTTCTTTTCATGTTTATTATTATTGTTTCTACTTTATGAGTATCTGTAAAGTTACATCATTATCTTGTCTCGTCAAATTTATTGGAAAAGTCATATATTTGTTTGATAAGCATTTTCTTATTGGTTAAATCAAAATTGAACCGTTAAGGACCAAAATCGATAAAAATATATCTTATTGATTTAGCGTATTCAAAAATCGATAAACTGAACCAATACATAAAATCAAACTGAACCGAACCGAACCAAACCTATGCACACCCAGAGAGTAATTTGGTTGAATTATTTTTATTATTATTATTCCTTTTGTTGATTTTTATTTATTAGTGTATTAAAAATAATCATTTAATTTTACTTATTCAGTTTAGAAAATCAAAAGATAGTTTATCATTTTGTTTCTACTTTATGTTTATTATGAAATATTTTTCATTTTCTAATATTTAGATTACTTATAATTATAGGGTTAATATAGTAATTATTTAAGGAATATGTCAAGTCAAATATAAACAAGTAAAGATGGCTAGATGCAGTACTTCTCTCTTTTGCATTATATTTTTTTATGACAAGGAAAATCACAACCACTGTCTTTTTTGGGTGCGCATAGGATAAAACTCTGCTCCTATGCAATAGCTCGCAAACCACATTGGAGAGGTAACCCGCACTAGACAAGCCTGATGTGACGAGCTCGACCCAGAAGGCGAACCCCTTGCTTTCGAACTTGAGACCTCCAACATAAAAATCCCAAGCCCAAACCATTGGGCCACCCCGAAGAGTCTCTTTTGCATAATATTAATGACTCTCTCATTTTAGTTATCATGTTTTATTCTGGAGAGTCAATTATGTGAACTTTGACCAACATTTAAAAGTATTTAATTAAATTGTCATGAGACAATTATAAGTAGGTTCTTTTTTCCTTTTTATTAATCAAATTAACTTTTGAAAAACGAAAACATAACAATTAATTTGAGCCAACGACAATATATAAGACAATAAGTAGGCTCTTTTTCCCTTCTTATTCAAGACACAAAATAATTGAGTTCACAAATATTGATATGCAACAAATTAAAAATAAGGTTATCTTTATAGATAGAAAGGGAAATTTTACTAATGATTGACTAAGAACGTGCCATGGTAAATGTGCACCTTTTTTTGTTATTATCGACCAGACAAAGCTATCTTGAACTATTTTTGACAAGGTGGTTCCATTTCAACTATATATTAATTTAATTTTTTTTTATGTGTTGAATTAAACCGGTTGAAATACATTGAATGAGTAGCTATGTAGGTCAGTCAATTACATGTCCAAGCTCGTTACATGAGTAATCCTTATGATCGATTGATCAAATGAGATGAACTCGAAGATAAATTCTATCAAGTAATTATAATGCATATATGACCACCATGATTGCCACCATGATTAGAAGCGAAATCCACAATCAAGTAGTTTCTACTGGCATATGATTGATTGATCGAATAAGACGAACTTGGAGATAAATCCTATCAAGTAATTATAATGCATACATGACCACCATGATTAGAATCAAAATCATGATAGTTCCTATAATCAAGAATGCATAACTTGATTGTGGATTTGGATTACCAATCCGGAGGTAGATCCTATCAATTGATGCATGCATGACCACCATGATCATTCCTTTTGCAAAATGAATGCCAAAGGCTAGATAGGCATTTTACAAATTGTTGTTATGTATAAGATTTTCAAATAAAAAATTCCAACAAAACTCGCTCTTACGATATTTTATAGCTGAGTGACATAATATACTCCAATTTTTGAGTTGCAAATTGTTCTCAACTTTTGAATTTGTCATTCTTAATCATAGTTTTGAGTTCGAATCTTCTTGGATACGGAATTCGGTGAGAAATAGTGAAAGGAGGGGCCTCTATGTCACAAGTCAAAAGAGTTGGGTTGGGTTTATTTCATATAAATTCTACTAATTTCCTAATTAAGAATTAGTAAAAGGGTAAAATCGTCTTTACACTTATTGCAAGCCTTCCTAAAAGCCTCCTATCTTCTCCACTGTCACTGCAAAACTTTTCTATACTCCAATTGGCTCTTTCAATCACACACCATGGCCACGCGCCACCTTCTCAACCTCACGCGCCGCCGCTCTCGAATCACTTCCTTCACCGTTCTCCCACCATGTATTACCTTCTTTTCCCGATCCTCCACCTCCATAACCAACCCCTCCCAATCATCCTCCCTACCCTCTCCACCTCCCCCAGACGTCATGATCTACGATCGCTTAGCTGAACAAGTCAAATCGAAGATCAAACGCCTCGAAGACCCGAACCAGAGATTCCTCAGGTACAATTCCCCCGATCCTACTGTAGCAGATCACACCTCAATCCTATCAGCACCGGAGACGAAAGTCACTACTCTTCCTAATGGTCTTCGTGTTGCTACGGAATCGAATCTGTCTTCACAGACAGCTACTGTTGGAGTTTGGATCGATGCTGGATCGCGATTCGAAACTGAGGAGGATAATGGTGTTGCTCATTTCCTTGAGCATATGATTTTTAAAGGAACTGAGAAGAGGCCAATTAAGGCATTGGAAGAGGAAATTGAGAATATGGGAGGGCATTTGAATGCTTATACTTCTAGGGAGCAAACTACGTATTTCGCCAAAGTTTTGGGATCTGATGTGCCTAAGGCAGTTGATATTCTTGGGGATATTTTGCAGAATTCTCTATTGGAGGAAGATAAGATTATTCGAGAGCGTAGTGTGATTCTTCGCGAAATGGAAGAGGTATGAGGAAAGAAAGAAATGATTTTTATTGGTTCATAATGTATACTAGAAGTATCTAATATTGGTTTCAATTAGGACATTACTTGATTAGAAACTAGTACTACAAATCACAATCTATTAGAATTAAGGTATTTAGGAAGTGAGGAAAAAATGTAGTTAACGGAAAAACAGGTTGAATCCCCGAATATTAGCAATGTATGTAAAATGGAACAGAGGGAGTATCAATTATTTTTTAGATATACCAAAAAAGTATTCTTGTCTTTAAGAAAGTATGATTGAAATGATTAAAATGCAACTGTTCTTAAGAGGTTTAAGTGATTCAGATGGAAGAAGAAAGTTGCTACTTGTAGGAGCTCTATGAATTGGTTATCCATTTGAAGTTAATGATCTAGAGTAATTTTTTATTTAGTTAAGAAGCTCGTTACTTAACTAGGATACGTAACCAGAAGTTTGTGTCCTGTTCCACCAATGTGGTTTAGAATATAGTGAGTCTACTTTATGCTCGTAAGTGCAGCTGATAGAGGGATCAAATGGTATATAGTTCATTTGTTGGTAGCTTGAAGAAAGGAAAAGCTACTACTCAAGTCATCGAGTGACATATAAAACAAGGAGATATCTTTATGCCTGCGCAAAAATCTATTCCAAACATATATGCAATGGTTCCTTACTTCGACAGGTACAAATATCTAAATTGCTTCAGCAGCTGCAATAGCTATAACAAAAATTGAGAAAATGTCTCCTTTTAGTTGACAATGCTCTCTTTTTAGCTTTCAAAGCCAGTAGTTTAAAGAATCCTTGAAAAGTATTTTGAGACCATTTACGGTGAGATGAAAATGTGCTATGATGAGTACAACAAATTTTATGGTGTACAGCTAGATTAAGCAGCAGGTGCAAAGTTTCTAATTTTTTTGACATGATATATTTACTAATTGTTCCTTTATTCTATTCTTGACTGGTGGGAGTGATGGTATTTCATCTTTAACTTTAGCCTCTGCAGAAATAGGCTATATATTTGATGTTTTTCATAATACGTCTGAAAAAATAAGCATTGGGGACTTGGCAATGTTTGAGCCCATTTTATCATATCAAAGCACTGTAATTGATTGCCTAGTATGTTAACTTATATTGAGATATCTGATTTTGCACACTGGAGAGACTAGGTGAGACTGAAAGGCTGTAGCGAACAACCATCTGGTAGAGGAATTTGCAAATTTACAATTAATCAAAAGAATAAATAAATGGATAGAAATTTGATACTTATAAATTCTTAGCTAATGAAATGATTAAATTGATTAAAAAGAGGGGGAATTTTTGGCAGTGTTGGCAGTGTAGATGTCCTCATCTATCCAAGTGCCAGTAACTTGGTCAATATTTTTTCTTTCTTGGATTTGATATTATTGCTATCTTCATTCCCGTACCCAGTGTTATAGTGGTCCTGGGCTGTCCGCTCGGAGGCTATATATGCAGACAATGGTCAGTAACTGCAATGATTTCAAATGGTATGCCTAGTTCGTCTCTAGTCAGACTAAACAATAACCTCTTTAGCTTCTCCTATGATGTGTGACCGTAGTTGGCCATGTAATCTTTCGTGGATTTGCTTGTAGATCTGTTCAACAGGTGTAGTTGTTCATGTGGAGTCAGGCAGGTTTTCGTTATGTTACTCTGTTAATTCATCTGTTGTAGACTTATATTTTAGTAGAAGAGTTGTATCTGTACTTGCAAATTTTTCATTTAATCTCAATATTGGTGAGTCTTCATGTTGGACAATCTTCTTGTAGGTGGAAAAACAACCCGAGGAAGTCATCTTTGACCAGTTACATACTACTGCATTCCAATACACCCCATTGGGTAGAACTATTCTTGGACCTGCACAGAACATTGAGAAAATGACAAGAGCTCATATTCAAGATTACATTTCAACCCACTATGGTGCTCATAGAATGGTACGGAACCTGTCATAGCTGATGCATTATCTGTTGGCGACTTCCTTGCTTACTAGCTTCTTCTGTTAAAAAAGAAACTGCTGGGATTCACCCTCTATTTCAAATTGAATTTTATTGCTTGCATCTGGGGTCATGCCAAAATGATTTCCACTTTTTACCTTCTCTATAGGAGCAAACATTAAAGTGATCTCACTTTTACTCTTCCTTGATCTAAATGAATGACAATCAATCGTTTTCCAGTGTGGTATCATATGACCTTCCATTCCAAGCCTAGTCATGTATATCTCAAACGCATAAAAAAAAATCCCGTGTACACGAAAAAAGGGAATCTAATGTTTTGTAAGTTTTTGTTTTTGATCAAACTTTTACCAGACTAAAATCAGTCATTTAAGTCTTTGCTGTAGGTAATTTCTGCTGCTGGAGCTGTGAAGCATGAAGAAGTCGTTGAGCTAGTGAAGAAACATTTTACAAAACTATCATCTAATCCTATTACCACTTCCCAATTGGTGTCAGAAGAGCCAGCAATATTTACAGGTTCAGAGGTGTGGATAAACTACTTAGTTATTAACTCTTCTAGTTTATGTATTTTATATGAACCTATTTACTGATTTTGTTCTTCTTCTACATAAATAGATACGTATCATTGATGATGATCTGCCTCTCGCTCAATTTGCTGTTGCATTTAGTGGAGCGTCGTGGACAGACCCTGATTCCATAGCTTTGATGGTCATGCAACAAATGCTAGGATCATGGAACAAAAGTTCAGGAGGAGGAAAGCACATGGGGTTGGTCCTTCTCATTTGCTTAAATTAAACAAAAGTTAATTGTTTTTTATGAATTAAGAGAAGTTTTTGAGTAATACCCAGCAGCCAAAGAGTGTCCCTTACAAAAAAAAAAAAAAAAAAAAAAAAAAAAAAAAAAGGGGAGTATATTTGTTGATTCTTAATACTTCATCTATTAGTTCCATGTAAAGGCATTTCTGGGTATGGTTTGGACATTTTAGTTGAGTTGTTCTTTTCTCCACAAAATAGGAAGTTACTGAATTTGCTATCTTTCATGGGTATATGATCTTTGAACAGTTCAGAGCTTGTCCAGAGGGTGGCCATTAATGAGCTAGCTGAAAGTGTGATGGCTTTTAACACCAACTATAAAGATACAGGGCTGTTTGGTGTCTATGCTGAAGCCAAGGTTAGAAGGAAATTTCCTCGACCTTTGTTTAACCAAATCTCAACTATTTCTGTTTCATTAACTTAGTATTATGATGTGATTTGCTGTATAAGGTCTTGTGGTCACTAAACTTTTGTTATCATGGTTCATTTGTTCTCTTGTGAATTGACAACTAGGTTAGGCCATTCCTGAAATATACAAAAGCAAATTGAAATGTAATTCCAACTTTGGCTGTATTAAAGAATAATAACAATTTGAAATGTAAAAACTAGTGATTGAAATCATATTTGGTAAGTGATTTATGGATTTCTGTAATCAATGTAAGCAATCTCTGCATTAGGACTGTGGTTTTACTCATCCTGGTTTTCTACTTGTTACAGCCTGATTGCTTGAGTGACTTAGCTTATGTCATCATGAATGGTATATGCAAGTTAAGTTACAAAGTGTCTGATGCTGATGTGGTTCGCGCATGTAATCAGGTATTTGTTCACTCCCCAGCTTTTCTTTTTCAAATGGAATAGCTGAGTGTTATTTGCCTTCGTTTAATTCTGGGGACTTTTACTGTTGACTGCATGTCCTTTTAGCTGTATCAAGAACTTATATTTCCTGTACTTAATCTTCTGCAGCTGAAATCTTCTTTGATGCTCCACATTGATGGATCAGGCCCTACTGCTGAAGACATTGGACGGCAGGTAAAATTATATAGAATATATTTATAATCAAAAACAATTACAGGAGCAAGTATTGGCTCCTTAGATCTGGGACATTTTAGTCTCCTTGTTCCTAACTTCATCAAACAAGGCTCTGCTATCATCATAAAAATAAAGTAAGATAAAATAAAGGCTCTGCTAAAGAAGGAAAAAGAGGGAACATATATCCCTCCAATGCCAACCAATAAGTAAAGAAGAAGAATCTTAGCGAAGCCAAAAGAAGCTAAGTAATTTCTTTTCATCTACCTAAACTTTGGTAGGAAGAGTTATCCGGTACTTGTCCTAGCGGGAGGTAATATGTATTTGGTAAAATAGTGGAGGTGCTCAAGTTTGTCCATGTCACTTTTCCTTTAAATAAATGGAACCTAGATGACTAGGTGGTAGGAGCATTGCATATAGTTGATACATTTCCTCTCTTCAGTAAAGCAGTTCGTGGTCTGTTTGCTGGAGCAGTCAAATGGATTGCCGTGATTGCATCTAGTCACCTAACACCTCCCTTTAAAATCACTAAATTTAGTTACAATTGGAAGTTTCTTTGTTGTTGCAGTTAATCACATATGGCCGCAGAATTCCATATGCTGAGTTATTTTCCAGAATTGACAGTGTCGATGCTGGAACAATCAAGCGAGTTGCAAATCGTTTTATTTTCGACAGGGTAACTCCATGAGGCCTCCTGTACATCTAGTTTCAGTCAATAACTATTTATATGGGCTATAAGTTGGTATTTTTATTAACACATGATATTAACTATATGAATTGCATCTTATATTTCCTGAACCACTACAAGTACAAGAGGGTTAAACAACCTTTCTTATATGATTTTCCCTTTGTAGGATGTTGCAATATCAGCTAGGGGACCAATTCAAGATTTGCCTGATTACAACTGGTTCAGACGCAGGACATACTGGCTGCGGTACTAGATTTCTAATTCTTTCCTGATGGCTTCAATTCATCTTCTTTTCCCAGTCGTAAGCGTGACATCGGGCATTATACCACACATGGTCTACAAAACACTTTTGTCAATAAAATGAGTGACAAATTTTGTTGATCACTTCTGTTTTTTGTACATGGTGTTCATGTCAAGGAGAAAACATTACTTGCTTCCGCCTTTGGCTGTCGATTCAGTCAGCATAAAGTGGCATCTCTTTATTGTGCAATATATTTTGAAAATTGCATCAACTATTTTCCCTGTATGAGAATTCTTTGGGTAAAATATGCCATTCGTGGTACTGGCGTGCTATTTATACATTCAAGTTTCACTGGTTTGCTGTCTTCAACCAGCTTGTCCCGATTAACTTACACCATCCTTGACTATTCCATTAGCTACCTATTACCAGTCAAACCCGCAGTGAACTCTACTTTGACAGTTGTCAAGAACTCTACTTAGGCAGATGCGAAGAAATCACTTAACATTAGTCACTTTACATTAGTTGGGACAAGCAGTTACTATGGCGAAATTCATGATTGTTTTTTTTTCCTCCTGAAATAAGCATTTAATTTGGTACATATCATGGAAAACTGACCATTTTCTGTGAATTAATTTGATATCTTTGAGGTTACTAATTTATACCAAAAGGAATCTAGCCATATCCCAACTGACCCTTGTTGATGTATCTATTGATATCAAGGATAGTTGGGTATACAAAGCATCTTCCTTTAAAAAGATTCAAGGAAGAGCCACATTCCAAGGGGTGTGATGTATCTATCAATAATCATCCGAGGGAACATATAAATCTGTTGAGAACAATGTTTTAAGAGGCGGGGATGCAAGGTGAGGTGTTATACCTAGCACGAGAGGTAAGTTTCATGGATCTACGAGGTGTGCGTAAGTCTTATGAATCTTCAATTTTATAATAAGAAAATAAGAAAAAGTCAGAAAAATAACAATATGTCAATTATAATATTTTCTCATTTTATTACCAAGAAAAAGTAAAATTTTCAACAATACTGCAAATAAATTTAAACAAAACAGTATAATATAGAAAAAATTATTATAATTTCTTATTTGAGAAAGATAACAACACAAAAATGATAATATTTGAGATAATATTTAAAATGATATTATCATCTACATCATTATCGACTTCCAAAAATTGGTGGGGTAAAAGAGTAAAAAATGGATGGGGTAATTCTTTAAAGTAAGGTAAAATTTTTGAAATTAAAACATTAATTTTAGGATTTTTTTTAATTCAGTAAATATGAATATGTTAACCAAAAGAGGAAATTTTTTTTTTGTTAGACAATAAAAAATATATGTGTTAGCTTTAAATAGATTTATGGTGAAGATTTTTTCCTTTTGAGAAATGCTCGACTTTTTTGGTCTTTTCCTTTTTTTTCTTCACAATTTCATAAAGGTTTTATTTTTAAGACAAGAGGGAGTTTCGAACACAAGAGGAAGTTGTTTGTGTTGTAAACATCCTTCACTTCTTACCTCAATGTTGTTAGTTCGATTCACCAACTTGGTAAGAAAGTGGAAGCTCCTAGGGAAAAAGTTAAAAAGAAAAAAAGGTCTCTTCGGAGCTCTCTATGAGCTCCCACTTCCCTTCCAAGTTGGTGTCTCGAACACACAACATTGATGTTGAAAGTGAAGGGCGTTTACCATCTGAGCAATCAAATCTTGTCTTCGAAAATACCTTTATGGAGTTGTGATGGGAAAGAGCAAAAGAAGTGTACATTCTCCAAAAGGAAACAATATCCCCCCTGAAGTTTTTTCCTGATATAATTAGTTCAAGTTTCAACTTTATTCTTGTCTTCTAATTGTAATTAAAGTAACTTGTCTTTTTCATCTGTTATATATTATTATACTTTAACCAAATTAAGTTTAATTCCAAATTAAACTTGTCTCACTACAATTATACAAGTGCAATAAAGGATCTATAGTTTTGAGGATATAAAACTTTATGTTGATAGTTAAAAAAAAAAAAAAGAAAAAAGAAAAAAGAAGAAGAGATTAATGTCATGGGGAAAATGTTTTTCCTTGTTGGAAATGCAAACATTTTTGCTCTTTTCCTTTTTTCATTCACAACTTGACAACAAGAGCGGATTGTTCAAATGGTAAGCACTCTTCATTTCCAACCTTAAAGTTGCGGGTTCGAGTCATCAAGGGAGCAAAAAGGTGGAAGTTCCTAGATAGGAGTTTAGTTGGAATAAACCCTAGAGTAGTGCTCTAACGATGATGGTTGTGAACGAGTATGAAGTTGTGAAGAAAAAGAGCAAATAACTCCATAATCGTTTATCGCTCTCATTCTTAGAGCCCTCTATGGTTTCTTTAAACAAATCCATCATAAAAGCTTCCATCTATTTGTTTCCTTGGTCCCGCAAACTTGAGGTTGGTGCTCTAAGAGCTCTCATCCTTAGATCCCTCTAACGTTTTTAAGTAGTAGCGGAGTTGGTCCAAAGAAATCTTTTTTGACCTCGACCCTTCCTAAAAGCTTCCACCGTATTTGCTCCTTTGATGACTTGAACCCGTAATCTTGTGGATGCTTACTATTTGAACAACCTTATCTTATTTCCAGAGAAACCTTTACCGAATTGTGAAGGAAAAGAGCAAAAAAATCTGCATTTTTCAAAAGAAAAAAAATAACTTCTCATAAAGTTTTTTATGATATATAGCTCAAGTTTCAACTTTATTCTTGTCTTTTGGTAGTAGTTAGGGTAACCGATTTAATTACAAGGGATTTAAAGAGAAAAAAAAATTAGGAAGGATTATAATTTTAAGATTTTTTTAATTCAATAAATATGAATTTGTTACTGAAAAGAGTAAATACACTCTTTTTGTTAGACAATGAAGGTACGTGTGACCTTTTTGACAATAAGATATCAACTCTAAATTGCAAAATTGAACGACCTTTTGAAAATTCACATTAGAGGAATATAAATAAATAACATAAAAGAAAATAACTTTATGTTGAAGATTTTTTCCTTCTGAGAAATGCAGATAGATATTTATGCTCTTTTCCTTTTATCCTTCACAATTTCACAAAGGGTTTTTCTTTTAAGACGGGGGAGTTTCGAACACAAGAGGCGGTTGTTCAGATGGAAAACACCTTCATCTCTAATCTAAAAGTTGTGGGTTCGAGTTGCCAACTCAGTATGAAAGTGGGAGCTCCTAGAGAATGAGTTAAAAAAATGGTTTTTAAAGAGCTCCCGCTTCTACACTAAGTTGGTGACTCGAGAGTGCAACCTTGATCTTAGAGGTGGACATTGTTTATCAGCTGAACAACCAAATCTTCGTGTTCGAAAATACCTTTATGTAGAGTAGTGAAGGAAAAGAGCAAAGATGTATGCATTTTCCAAAAGGAAAAAATCTTCCCCATGAAGGTTTTTTCATTAATAATTATTTCAAGTTTCAACTTTCTTCTCATCTTAGGATAATGATTAAGGTTTGGAGGAGTAAATAATGGACAAGGTAATATTTTAAAGTCACGTGATATTTGTGAATTAAGAAAATCTTTCAGTACAGGTGAATATGTTATCAAAAAGAATAAATATGCTTTTTTTATTAGACAATGGATATATATATATTACTTTTTTAACGATAGGTATATGAGTTCTAAATTGCAAAAAGTATATTCACACTTTTTTCTGTAAAAAAAAGAGGATTTATTCGCATGATATCTGAAAGGCGATAAAAGTTACTTTTAAAATCCCTACACTACAACTGCATCAGAGGAATATAAACAAATGTCATAAAGAAATAACTTTATGGGGAAGATTTTTCCCTTTGAGAAATGCTGTTATTTTTATTTTTTTTTTGCTTTTTTCCTTCACAATTCCATAGAGGGTTTATATTAAGATGGGGGAGTTTCAAACACAAGGAGTTGTTCAAATGGTAAACACCTTTCATTTTTAAGCTCAAGATTGCGAGTTCGAATCGTCAACTCTGTAGGGAAGTGGGAGCGAGTACCTAGGAAATGAGTTTTAAAAAAAATGTTCTAGAGTGCTCCCACTTCTAAATATAATCCATTCTTTTCCAAAAAAAAGCCATTTATTTTCTTTTAACTATATAGTTTTTAAACTTTCAGTTTATTACATCAAAGTCACAAAGATCAGCATATTTAAGGTTTCTTTTCCAAAAAAAGATGTTTATTTCTTTAACTATATAGTTTTTAAACTTTCAGTTTATTACATCAAATTCACTAAGATCATGACGTTTGAGGGTTACCTTAAGGCCGTTATTCACGGCTATAGTGAAGGAGAGTTTTGACGTAACTTGATGACCAGGAACATAAGATAACTCGTAACGAAGTAATATAGCTGAAGCTACATACTTCATTTCAAGATAAGTTAAGTATTTAGCTATGCATATTCTTGATCCACCATTAAATGCTGCAAATTTATATCCATCTTCATGCCTTTCAATTCTTTTTTCATCAGTAGATAGCCATCTTTCCGATTTAAATTCTAAACAATCTTCTCCCCATATACACTTCATCCTTCCCACTGAGAATAACGATAAAATGATGTCCGAACCAGCTGGTACATACGTTCCATCCGGAAGGATATCATCACATATCGCATACCTCACAATTTTTGGAACTGCAGGATATAAACGTAGTGTTTCTAGCAACGTTGCATGAAGATAGACCAAACTATTGACTTCTTCATATATCAATGGATCTTTCATCCATTCTTGTGTCTCTTATCCGCAGGGCGACTCAATAGAATGTGTGACCTAAAACCAAATTATAAAGTCATGATATATTAAAAAAAACAGAATTTCAAAACAATATTCTTACTTATTCATTTCAGACTAAAGAAATGGTTTTACCTTTGAGCCACCCATGTCTTCTCCTCGAGTCTTTTTAAAACCGTTATGATTTCGTGGACGATCTTTTTTTCAACACGTGGGTTATTCATAACGAGACAAAAAAACCAGCTAGCAGATGCAGCAACAGATATCCACTCATCACCCTTAGCACAAGATATACTTGTTAACACAAAAGTTAGCGCTTTGATATCACTTGATAAGAATCACGTAGAAATACGTAAAAGCTAAAAGGAAACAAAAATGGGATAATCTTTGTAATTCATTTGGTTGGCTGGCAATCAGTTGATTTCCCACCTTATGTCTATAACATTCAAAAGTCTTCTTTACTTTTTTAAACTGCGTGTCATCTTTACTTTTTTAAACTGCGTGTCAAGTCAAAATCAGATGTTATTACCTTGATTCCCTAGAACGTCGCCAAAGGTGTTTTGCCAAGTTGGACCTTTAGGATAATTATGAAACTTAGTATGAAGAATATGTTCTAAATTTTTTGGATGACATGTAACAGTGCAAAGGCTTCTTCTCCAATTCTGAAGAAAAGGGACGTAAACACCACAAGTTTGATATGTGCCTAATGTTGGACTAGCAAGAAGTTGATCTGTAGTCCATTCATGAATTCTTCCAATATTTAACAACATTTGTGGAATACCACCCACTAATGGCCATGTCTTTGGACCTTTTAATTTGCCTACTAGTAACCAAAACCAAACTAAATAAACACTTACTATAGGCATCAATAAGATGATTGAAACTAATTCCATTATATATATAGAAGGTTTCTCTAATGATTTTGTAAAGGAAAAGTGAGTTTATATACATACAATGTATACATGGAGTTTGGCAACTTAATTAGTCATGTCATTAAGGTCTAAGATGTGCCAAACCATAGCTAAGGTGTGCCAAACCATACACACCAAAATTTTAATACTTCAATTATAGTTATTTAATGTCTTGTGAGATACCATAATAAGGAAAATAATTAAGTTGCACAAATTGTATTGCATATTGATTGTATCCACCCATCCTCTAACACACTTCATCGTAGTTCCCATCACCCCACACCCCTACCTCCATCCCATCAACAACAAGAATATATATATATATATATGTGCCATTTTTTAAACGAAGGATATATTAACTCTAAATCACAAAATTACGAGATATGTTTGACTATTTTTCCTAAAAATAAGGATTTATTTACATGATATTTTAAAAGGCATAAAAATCACCTTTCAAAATTATTGCACTCATTCACATTTTATTATAGGGGAATAATGACTGCTTTACAGGTTTACCTTCCTACTAATTAGGAGTTTTAAAGTTTGATTAGTTCAGATCATATGAAATCTTTCTATTAATTAGGAAGTTTGAAAGATTGCATCAATTTAGTTTTATTATATTAGAGGAATATAATTAAACATAAATAAATTAAAGTCATGAGGAAGATGTTTTTCCTTGTGGGAAATGTAGACTTTTTTGCTCTTTTCCTTTTTCTTTCATAACTCGGCAACAAGAAGGGATTGTTCAGATGGTAAGCAAACTTCATCTTTAACTTCAAAGTTGCGGATTCGAGCCATCAAAGTAGCAAAAAAGGTGGAAGCGCTCCTAGGTGGGGTTAGTCTAAGTATACCCTAGAGGGGTCGTCACCTGCAATATAAGGCCAAAAACTTGAATTTACCAAACAAGCGAGAAAGGCCCTTTCTATCTTATTAGTCAAGCGTGCTAGATGCAACAAAAAAACAACACTAACTAGAAATAGAAAATGCTTCCTGAAACGGGTTTGCCAAATTTTCTTCCATGGATGCTGGTTTTCTTCAATCCCAGGCAGTCCCTTTTTACTCGTCGACGTGGAAACTATTCTGTTTTTTCTTTTAGTATATATTGATGAAATTGTAATCATCGATAATGATCTAAGGGTGACAATTGTGAATGATTATGGAGTTGTAAAGAAAAGGGGCCAATCATTCTTAGCTCCTTTCCGATATATAGTATATATATACAACAACATAATCATTAGTAGCTCTCATTCTTAAAGCCCTCTAAGGTTTATTTGGACCAAGTTTCGATCCCATAATTTTGAGGTTGGAGGTCAGGCGTGCTTGCTAAATGCGCAACCCTTTCTTGTTTTCAAAACATTCTTTTGTATTATACTTCAACTTGAATTTAAATCAAACATCTCAAAACAAAATATAAATGATATTACTTATGATACTGGATCTCGGCCTTGAATGCTTCTTATTATAATGGACCACTTCATTCTCAAGCTAAAAAAGCCCATCATGGCCCTTGTACGCTTGGCCCAATAACATAGAGCCCGTTTATGCATTTACACTTATATTGGAAGTTTTTTTGACTGAAGAGGCTGAGCATGGAGGATTCCGACGAAGAACCGCCGCTCGCCGTCGAAATCAACGACGCCGCTAACTCTAATCAATTTACGGAAAGCTCAGAGATTCCTCCAGTAGGCGTCACCGTCATCACCGGCTACCTCGGTTCCGGAAAATCCACCGTAATTTTTATTTCTCCTCTCCTTATTCAGTTAATAAGTTAGGTTAGCTTGTTTGGGATTGACACGTTGTATTTGATTTTGTTGTTGTTATTGTTAGTTGATCAATTATATATTGAAAGCGCAACATGGGAAGAAAATAGCAGTGATACTGAATGAGTTTGGTGAGGAATTAGGAGTTGAGAGAGCAATGATAAATGAAGGGGAAGAAGGTAATCTTGTGGAGGAATGGGTAGAGCTTGCAAATGGATGTATTTGCTGTACTGTGAAGCATAGTTTGGTTCAAGCATTGGAGCAGCTTGTTCAGAGAAAAGAGAGGTTAGAGGATCTTGCTTCTCCATGTTTTATGATAATTATTACTCACTCCGTTTCAATTTGTTTATTCTGCTTTACTTTTTTAGTTCGTTTAAAAAAGAATGTTTTGTTCCTTTTCTTACAACTATTTAGTTGCAACTTTCTGTATGACATGATTAAGACCACATGTTGATATATTTGACATATCTTTAGTTTTTAGTTTTTCGTTTAAAACCACAAGTTTTAAACTCTATGTCAAGTAAATACCTATTGTATATTGTATTATCCTTTTAAATACAATGTTTGTTTTGATTATTATTTAAACTTTATGTATCGTATTGTTAAATCGATGAAAAGTGTCATTTTGTGTAACTAGCGATTTAGTTTGATCACCTTATCTTTTTTTCCTTGATCTTGCACTTTCATATTATTTAATAACCTTAGTGCAAGTTTGTTTTGACAAGTGTGTTTTCCTTACATGTTAAGTTTGGAGTAAGGCAACGAAATTCTGTAGTTATTTTCTTAAGTATTTCACCTTATTCAAATGCAATGATGAGCAGTTATTTTGTTTGGTTGCAGACTTGATCATATATTGCTAGAGACTACTGGCTTGGCAAACCCTGCACCTCTTGCATCTGTGCTTTGGTTGGATGATCAGCTGGAATCAGATGTTAGGCTTGACTCCATTATCACTGTGAGTTTTGTGTTTTCAGAATTTTCCTTACTTTCTTTAGCTATTCTGTGCGTGGAGAAAAGAATTTATCTGCGAAGTGAAGCCGCTTAGAATTTGTTGTTCTATGGTTTTACTCTTAGATATTGCAATTAAGAATTATTGTACTGGTTAGATGTGTATCTTAGGAATTGCTTATTAACTTCATTTGCATACTTATTCTGTTTTCTTATATGATTAACTTCATATGCAACAAGTTGTTCTCATTGTTGCACTTCTTAAATCCTTGCCATTTTATTTTCCAGTTTTGCATGATTTTGTGTTTTAAATAGTTTTGCTTCTGTGACAGGTTGTTGATGCAAAGAACCTTCGGTATCAGCTAAAACCAAATCCTGACTCCTCTTCATTTCCTGAAGCTTATTTACAAATAGCTTTTGCGGTAATTGATATGTTATTTTCTCCATTCAATCATCTCAGGTTTCTAATTAGGCTTTCAATCTTTTTTTCATCTTTCTAGTGGTTGTATTCCCATTCTTATAGGTGCTAACTAGGACTTTACTTCATATAGTAGGTCTGGATTATGTATGAAATCATGTCTAACTTTAATTTGTGAACTGTTGTGTGTAGGATGTTATCATTCTTAACAAGGTTGATCTAATTTCTCAAGATGACTCGGAAGCGGTGCTAGAGGAACTGGAGAAGGAAATACGTGATGTTAATTCCCTTGCTAATATTATTCATTCTGTGCATTGCCAAGTTGATTTGTCAAAGATATTAAACTGTCAGGCATATGATCCTACTGTAAGCAATGATCCTTACACATGAAATCCAGCTATTGTTACTTAGTAGGCGGAAAGCTAAATAATCTTCCATTTTCTGATTTTTTAAAGCATGCTGCTCATCTTGAAGCATTGTTAAAGGAGAACAAATCTCTAACTACTAAAGGCCTTCATGACAGTGAAGTCAGAACATTGTGCATCTGTGACGCACAGCAGATTGATCTTGATAAGGTAACTTTTTGAAAGGGGTGCTGGTATGTGCTTACAGGGCTATGAATTTTGCTAGCTACTTCCGAGTTTTGATTCTTTCCTTGTAAAGCAAACACGGGCTTGCCAATGGCGTCTGATATCTTTTTCCTCTCTAAAAAACTTGTCCTTTGGGGGTCCTGTACATGCTAAAAGTTTTATGAATATCAATGCACGTCAAAGCCATTTATTGTAGCCCATACATATTTTTTATTTTTTTATAACCGTTAAATCTGCCTGTGACCCACCCTTTGGACCAATCACAGCCTTCTAAACTTGGTGGATAATGGGCCCGCCCCTCTACCCTTCTCCACTTAAATACTGGGCTTTGCTTTGCATGGTGTAGCCCATACATTTATGCTCCAGTTGCGGTTTTACTATAATTTCATACACAAAGGTTGACTATTCACTATCTTGGATCACTAAAGTCCTCATTTGCCTTGTTGGCTATAGGTTCGTATATGGCTTGAGGAGCTCCTTTGGGATAAAAAGTATGGCATGGATGTTTACCGTTGCAAGGGAATTTTAAGAGTCAGAAACTCGGATGAACTTCACACTTTACAGGTAAGAAATCCTATGATAAAGACAACTTTTATCTCCACTAACTGTAATCCTATAATAGTATTTCATCAAACTAATTTGCAGTGCAGTAGTAAAGATTCACCGTCTCTTCGTGATTCTTACAGAAATAGCACCACCTGCAAAAATGAAGAAAAAAAACTCTCTACAAATTTTCCTGCATAAACGGTAAAACAAGCCTCATACCAAAGCAAACAACTTTACTTGGAGCCTTGGACTTCCAAATCATTTTCCATGGCCAGTCACTGTCATCTCTGCTCATTTTTCTTCATCAACAGATTATAACACGATTTAACAGAAAATATCACATCCTCCTTTCCCATCCAGTAAATCGAAACTTTCTGCAAGTTATCTAGTATAATATCTTCTGCAACTGATAATAGTAATCTGACTCTTTCAATTTCCCAACCGTAAAATTTCTCCAGAACTGAAAATTCCCAGCTTCTACCACCTCAACAATCAGCAATCCTACAGTTTCTATTAACATAACCAGGATGTACAAATCAGAGAATGATTCTGCTGAAGTGCATTCCTGATTCCACTTGTCTTCCCCGTTCCCCGTGGCTGCTATGCAGATGTGTGTCAATATCTTTAGTATTGCAACTTTACAAGTTATGTGAAGTAACACCAAAAACTATTCAGTGAAGCAAATGCTATTAGTTCTACTTTATTTCTCGGTGTTTCTGGAAATTGAAAGGAAATATTGCAATAGCAATTCAATACAATCTCATCCTATATAGCTGTGAAACATCTGCTCTTACGTGTCTATGCCGTTTTCTTTGTCCTAACATGTTTACTACTGCGTCTGGCAGGGCGTGAGAGAAATATATGAAATTGTTCCAAGTCGTAAATGGAGAAACGAAGAGATTCAGATGAACAAAATAGTATTTATAGGTAAGCACATTTCAAACTATGAAGTTGATGTACAACTTTTTCTTCTTTTAATCTTGCCTTTCTTTTTCAGGTCGCTTTCTGAATGAAGAGATCCTTTTGCACTCATTACATACTTGTATTGTTGGAACTAATTGACTCGATAGAATTTGATTAGATCCTATTTTCTATCCTTAAGATGGAAAACTAAACCAAGAATTCTCTATCTTCAATCGTTATTTGTTTCATCTCGATGATTAACTTAGTTTACGAGAAATTCTCTATCTTCATCATCCTTATCCATGACAAAAATTTCAATTGTATGCGCTTTACAACAGTCAATTTGACCACATATTCTTTGATAATATTTCAATAGAAGATGTAATTGTTTGAGAAAGTAAATTATTTCTTTTGGGTGAAGATAACTAAAACATCAAGTAAATAGTTCGAATGACATCCCGATAATATTTCCTGCATCATGCGAAGAAATGCTAGAAGTCATGTCACTCGTGTGAATGTCATTCAAAGAGAGACTCTTGACTGAATGTTAAATTGGCTAAACCAGCCAAGAGGTGGGACTATTAATCTTACCCCTCAAATTTTCTCTCTAGTAACATCTCAAGTCCATAGCGTGTATTATAATTCAATTTAGTTTCAGATTGCATTATAGCGACTATCAAGCTTCAAAAACACACATGTAATAAAAAAACAGTTCTTTTAAAGTATCATAACTTGATCTTTCTCTTTCATTCTAATACAAAATTTTTCTAAAATATCATATGCATCTCATCTTCATAAACTTATCAGCTAAAAACATACATGTCAAACCTACTTGGCCCGAATTGACCAACCCGTCCATCTTAAAAACCTCACAAGTTTACCCTTGTTTCACAATAAATGTCATTTAATAGAATGATAAATACATAAAGCAATGAAAAAAAAAAAAAAGAAGGGTAGAGTAGGTGTTGTTTGTTATGGTGTCATAGCAAATTGTCTTTATCAATGAGTTGGCCATTTCTCCCGACAGTCCACAACAGCGCGCTGAGGAAATATTCATAATGCTACACTAATAGGAGTTGGGCCATATATAGGATAGTAGGAGATTTTGCTTTCGTTTCAATTTAGTTGTCCGATTTTATTTTAATTCTATGATCATAAATTTAAAATATGTTAATTATATCAAAATATCTTTTAATCTTTAATCGTATGGTCTTGAATGTGTCATATGTGTGGAAAGTTAGAATTGCAAAAAAAAATCATATATTTTGATCATTAAGTTTTTCCTTTTATATAGGTTATCTATCACTTTCTTAAGTAGCTTAATGCAACCTATAACCGCTTTTCTTTTTTGTTGAGTGTTCATATGAATTTAAATGTTAGCTTAAATTTAAATCAAAATTATTGAATTCAGTTGAACCTACATATTAGCTTTTCAATGGACTTCTCAAAACGTCGTGGATAGCAAACCGTTTATGTCAAACATTTCACCTAATTATTCAATTAGGAAGTGTGTAACCGAAATTGGAGTATGATAAGAATAATTAACAAGTTAAAATAGGTTAAGAAGAAATTGATTAGGACTCTATCATGATTAATTAGATTCTCTTTTCTTTGTTACTTTTTTTATTTTTTTAAAAATATAATCCTTTCCTGTCATTCCATTTCCACCTAAATATTTCTTCCACTCATATGTGACGCATGTGTTATGGAATCAAACTTACAATTAAATATCATATTATATTTATTTATAAAATTAATTTCAACACTTATAAATACTTATCAACACGTAATGTTTATCAATTACATTAACCATTGGAATTTAAAACTTAAAGTGGGATAAGGATAAGTATTAATCGGACTTTACAATAATTAACCTAGGATTCTCTTTTCTTTTTTTCCCTTATTTTTAATAATATAAAATATTATTTTGGAAATACAAAAATCATTTTTCTTATCAAAAGATTCACATTGTCATAATTAACATAATTAATTAACAAAATATGTTAATTTACTTTGAAATATTAAAAAGAATTAAGTTATTAGTATATATAACTTAAATTCATGAGGAAATAATCAAAAAACACTTATTAATTATTTATTGATCCTAATATACTGAAATTAATATGATATACCAGCAAGAAAAAGAATTATTCCCAATTATTGTCATTTTGCTTTCATTGCACATTATCATTATAGTTATAATTAAAAAAAAATTAAAATATTATAGTGGAGTGTCTTGTAAGCCTAGCTTAGTGATAAATAAAGTGATCAATTATGATATTATGAAAAATTATTACCCAATCTTTGCATTAAAAAAACAAAAACAAAACCATGACATTGTGTCTGTTAGATATATATTATATCAATTAAATAACAATGATTAATATATTACTATATGTAATAATGATAATTTAAGTTGGTTGATATAAGTACTGAACTTGAATAAATAGTTGCCATTTATGTAGCATAGACATATTAAGAAAGGTAAAGTTGAAGTGCAATTTCTAGAAGCGAATTATAGGTAATTAGTTATTTATATCTGGTGGTTACCACTAATCATGTAAATTTATTAGAGTTAATAGTAAAAAATATATATAAACTAATCAGGTAAATTTGTTAGTTTTAATAGTAAAAAACATATATAAACTAATTAGGTAACTTTGTTGGAGTTAATAGTAAAAAACATATATAAACTATCACATAAAGTTTTATATCTCAACTATTTATTGTCTCATTACCTATTTAAATTATCACTTTATTTATATTAAAACATACTTTGATGCTAAATTTGCCCACAATGTCTAGGTAACAACCATCCAAACCAACAAATCGTTAATTATTTTTCATACTCTTACCATCAATATTAGTATATTACCCATCTTCTCATACTTTATTTATCTCCATTAAATTACCTGTTTAATTCTATGTCTGCCCTCAACGTCTAGGTAACAACCATCTAAACCAAAAATCGTTAATTATTTTTCATATTCTTGCCATCAATATTAGTATATTAGTAACATTTAGCACATCGTCTCATATTTTGTTTATCGCCAAAATTAGTAATTAAGTTCTCCGTTCAATTCTATAGTACAAAAAAAACTACTTCTACATATCAACTTCTATTTCTATCTCAAATCATCTATCATATTTATCGGCTCGTTATAAAATAATGACTCTAATAACTAAGATTTTTTTTTACTATTTTACCCTCCATTATGTTTTAATTTTTTTTAACAATAAAACTAAAGGAAAAGAAAAGTAGGCCCCACTAATAATCCTAGTCACAAAGGGCAAAAAGTAAAAAAAGTAAAAATTAAAAACCTTAATTAAAAAAAAAAGAAGTAAAAAAGAAAAAGATATTCAACACAATTATTCCCCTGTAATTATTAGATTATGTGAGTTCTCATTTCTCAATGTGCGAGCCGAGCCCTCTGTAATTTGATCAATATACAACAAACAAGGAGATTTCGAATACAGAGAACTCACCTTTGATAGGATTCTCTGCATTTTCTCCAACAGAAAAAAAGAAAAAAAAAAAGAAAGCTTCTGTTGCATTCTCTTTCCTAAAAACTCCTTGTTTTTTCATTTTCTGTATATTTCTTTATATGTCAATGCCAATCCCAACTCTGCATAATTTTTTGCAACTGTCACAATATATATGTTGAGAAAATAGAGAGACATTCCTACATTTTATGTCCACCTCATTTATCAAGACTCAATCTTTAGGTACAATAAACAAAAATCCTAAGCTTTTATGCTTTATTGATGGTAATTTGTGGTAAAGATTTAATCTTTTTGGTTAAAGATGTGAATTTTTGGTTTGAATGGCATTTTGGATGTGGATCTGATCTGGGTTTTTGATCTTTTTTGTGTTGGATGATTGGAGTGGTTGAGAATTTTGAATCTTGATTTGTGATTGGTAATTTTCATTTGGTGTCTTTTTGCAGGGTGATCTGAGGATTTGGATTTCTTGGTTTATAAGGGAATAGGGAGAGTTGTTTCAGAATTGACATTGTGTTGGATTGGTTGTGTGTTGTATGAGAGAATTGTGAGTCATTGGAAGTTGATGTGTCATAATATTTTAGGAGGGGCTTTTCACTGATCTGCCATTGCTTGTTTTCTTGGTGATTGTGGAGACTTGTCGTATTGGAATTTCACCTGATTTGTTATCTTGTTTAGTTTGGTATGATTGGAGAATTTCTTTATGTTGAGCTTAGGTAGTGGTTTAAACAGATGCCAGTTGAAATTGTTTGGATTTTGGGTGATATATATGGGAGATGGTCTCTGATGATATATTACATTTTTCATAGTTGTTGGAGGTTCAGGTTGAAGCAATAGCTACCACCTCGCGGTCTAATTCAACTCGATTTTCGAAGGGGTTCTTGAAACATGGCCATGAGAAGCCCTTTGGTCAATAAACTATCATTAATTTTCGGCCCTAGACTGTCACTCAACTGTATACTCTTGTGTCTGGTCAGTGTCTGTGTGCTAATAGTATTGTTATCACCATTTTCTTCTACTACCTTTGACTCGGTGACTTCCTATGCAAAGCCTGATATCTATACAAATTATAGAAAGCTAAAGGAGCAAGCAAGAAATGATTATTTAGAGCTAAAGAGCATTTCTCTGGGAGCTAACCTGATAAAGGATGTTGGTCTTTGTGGGAAGGAAAGAGAGAATTATGTGCCTTGCTATAATGTATCTGCAAACCTGTTAGGCGGGCTTAAAGATGGGGAGGAATTTGATAGGCACTGTGAGTTATCGCAAGAACACCAAAATTGTTTGGTTCGTCCTCCAAAGGAGTACAAGATTCCACTGACTTGGCCAGCAGGTAGGGATGTCATATGGAGTGGAAATGTGAAGCTAACCAAAGATCAGTTCCTTTCTTCTGGAAGTATGACAAAAAGGTATAGTTGGTCAAATTCAGGTCATCTTTCAAAATGTGCATTTAACATGATAGAGCATGTGTTTTAAGTCTTTACCTCCTCTGGATTGGTTTGTATTAAGTAATATATTCTAAAGGGCCATTTTTATGCCTTCTTTAAAGTTGGTCATCGGTTTACTTTCTTTCCAGGCTAATGTTATTGGAAGAGAACCAAATTGCTTTCCATTCAGAGGACAGAATGATTGTTGATGGTGTCAAAGATTACTCTCACCTTATTGCGGATATGATTGGGCTGGGAAGTGATACAGAGTTTCTTCAAGCTGGTGTAAGTTTAACGGTTGTTCTGCATTAAATAGACATATCCTTATTTGTCACTTGTCTGTATGTTTGTGTGTTTTTTTTTTAAAATTAATTATTTTGGTCTGTGAATGATGTACTGGCTTCATTCCTACATCTAAATGCAGAACAGATTTCACTCTTAGATATATTGTCTTTCTCTTCTGAATAACAGGTGCGGTCCGTGCTGGATATTGGTTGTGGATTTGGTAGCTTTGGTGCCCATCTACTTTCACTGAGGTTGATGGCTCTTTGTGTGGCACCATATGAGCCATCTGGTAGCCAAGTTCAGTTAGCACTCGAGAGAGGACTTCCAGCTGTCATTGGCAATTTCATTTCAGAACAGCTTCCATTTCCATCATTGTCCTATGACATGGTTCACTGTGCTCAATGTAAAATCATTTGGGATAGCAAAGGTATTGTCACAGTTGCGCTTTGAGGAAGTACGGGTTTCATCAGGCATTTATGAGTGACTAATTTTATTATATTTGTAATTTCCATGTATTAACTATGATATGTACTTCATTTGCATGTTTATTTCATGATGTCAATTGTCAAATCCACTCCTAAACTTTACACGTATTCCTTTCCATCTATTTATATGATTAACCCCCTACATTGGCTAACATAGTTTCCAAATAGAATAATATTGCTTGATATTGCCTATTTAGCTAGATTTTACTAGTGTCCCGCTGATTAATTTTCTTTTTAAATTCAAAATCCTGCTCTGTCTCACATGAGCTGGACCGGTGCTGGAAGTTGCCTGAAAGCTTAGACCATCTTGTGTGTCGGATGATTGATCTTTAGCTGGGGCTAAATAGTTATTATTATTTAGAAACCAGCACCATATTCATATTTACAGATGCATTCTAGTCTATAGTTGATTTTGTTCTTTCACATTTCCTGTAGAGAAAATCAAAAGCACGCTCTTTTCATCTGTCAGCTATCATGATGAAACAATTTCAGATCTCATATCGCTTTCTAAACATTTAAATATCCATTCAAGTCCTGTTGAAATTTGAAAATAAATTTAATAGCATGGAATTGTCAATGATTTGACAAAACAGATGGGCTATTTCTTATTGAAATTGACCGTTTACTCAAGCCCGGTGGTTACTTTGTCTTAACCTCACCTACAACCCAGCAGCAGGACAGTACTACCAGTACAAAGAAGGGAATCACATCTAGTTCACTGGAAGGATTCACCAAGAAGCTCTGTTGGTCTCTTTTGGCACAGCAAGAAGAGACGTTTATTTGGCAAAAGACAGCTGATTCTCAGTGTTATACATCCAGGTAAGGCTACTAAGAAAGGCAATGCGTGTAGCTAATTTACTCCCAAACCCCACATGCACACATCCAAACATTTTTAATGGATCATGGATAGGTTTGAAACTGTTGTCATTTGTGCACTTGTTTATAAATTATTCTATGCCTATGCCCCCAATTACCCTATATCATTTACAAAACTGGAAAAGTTGCCGTTTATGCTCTGGTGTTAATATTTGTGTGTTTTGATCTGTTTTCAAGTTGTAGTTTTGCCTTTTTAGTTTTCTTTCTTTTCCACTTAACTTCCATGAAAAGAATTTTTGTTTAATTGTAGCAGTCAGGATAAGATACCAGTTTGTAAAGGAAATGATATGCAATTGTACTATCAACCACTTGCACGCTGTATATCTGGGACAACGAGTCATCGGTGGGTTCCAATCCATAGCAAATCTGATCATCTGAACTCAACTGAGCTTGAAATTCACGGCAAGTGTTTTTTCTGTTTTTTCAAAACTAGATTGGTTATTGCAATGTTTTCAGTTTTATATTTGTTCTCCAATTCCGGTTATTTTGACCCTCTATTTTCAGCAGTCATTTTTTTACCAATCGTTTGCTTTGTGACAGGGCTCCATCCTGATGATTTCTTCAAGGATTCAAACTTCTGGAAATTAGCTCTGAGAAATTATTGGTCTTTGCTCTCACCCTTGATTTTCTCTGACCATCCGAAAAGGCCAGGTGATGATGATCCATTACCTCCATATAATATGGTGCATAATGTCATGGACATGAATGCTCATTATGGCGGTCTTAGTGCTGCATTGATGGAGGCAAGAAAAGCCGTATGGGTGATGAATGTGGTTCCTCTTGGGGCGCGTAATACACTTCCTCTCATACATGATCGAGGTTTTTCCGGTGTTCTGCATAACTGGTGAGACATTGTTATAAATGTTCTAAAGACTTCCAAAGACATGTGTTTGGATGTGTTAACATGTTAAAACTGGAAAGAATGCTCTCATGTTCTTAAGTTTCTTGATGATAAAATTTTATTATATATTTTCCGTCTCATATTAGTTAGCGGAAGCAATTACATCTTTTTGGAATGATCCTGTTGTTTTCCATGGGTAATTTAATTTTGGCTGTCAGCGTGAATAGTTTTTGGCTGTGATTGTAATCTTCTCCGTCACCAGAAATAATATCTTCCACTAAGCCGTGTCTTTATATAGTCGGTGAGAATGAGTTTAAGACCATAGAAAGGCAGCGGCATAAGAAGCTTGACCATATTCTCACCTGGATATATTCTTGAAATTTGAGTTCTTTCAGTTGAATTCTCATAAAGCAATTGGAGTTGAACTGTTTTTATTGCTAGATGCTCGAAATATTCTGGTTATTGATTCTGAGTGTTGTTCTAACATTGGTCTAGGTGTGAACCCTTCCCTACATATCCCCGAACATATGATTTGCTCCATGCAAATGGGCTCCTTTCCCACACTGCTTCACAAAAATGCAGCATGTTTGAACTACTTCTGGAGATGGATCGTATTTTAAGGCCTGAGGTAATATTCCATTTGTTCTCTATATTTCTTTAATGATCTTTTGATTTGCTTTTTCTTCAAAGGTTAGCTTGTTTCCTTCATTGTAAGACTATACTTGTTGCAGGGATGGATTATTCTTTCTGATACATTGGGTACAATAGAGAAAGCACGCACGTTAGCTGCCCAAATCCGCTGGGAAGCCAGGGTGATCGACCTCCAGAATGGAAGTGACCAGCGACTACTTGTATGCCAAAAACCATTCGTGAGGAAGTGATATCCTGCAAATGCATAACTTCACCAATCCAACGATAGTCCAGTCCTTTTTAACACTGGTAAGTTCTTAACTTCTCGTGTAAACGAGGAATAAGTATGAAAGCGCGGAAGTTCAATTGAAAATCTGTAAATCCGCACTTTCTGTTATATATTTTTTTTCGTGAAGTGGACTACATTTTGATATTACAAGGCCACAAGCTGCGCGATGACGTCTGAATCTCTTGGTCTTCTTATTGATGGGATAATATGGTGCTGACAAAGGTGAAACTATAATTTTTGGAAGCTGATGAATATAGAGAGTGCTTTTGTTTCATTAAGTAGTTAACAGTACACAAAAGAAGATTATTGGCCTTTTTCTATTTATTTTTTTTTTCAATATTTATGTAACAATGTTTTCATCTCATTTTTTTTTTCAATTTTGAAATTCATTCTGAATTTTGTAATTGAATTATGTTTTGTACTGAGGAACTACCCTTTACTGAGAGCAAAAGTTCTCTATTGGATCAATCATAAAGACGACACTTGACCAAATCCTTCAAGAATTGGCCTTCCATCATTTGTCTTGTGGGGTTGAATCATACTTAAGTTGCTTGGACTCGAGTATGTTATCCGATACGAGTGTGGATTTAGAGGTGGGACTCGAGTATGGTATCCGATACAATATATACACACACACACAACAATACAAATTTAGGTAAAGTACAAGTTCGAGTGCCGTTTAAAAATAATTCAAATATCTAAGATAACTTGAAGTGTGCCCTAACTCAATTTTTTGTTCTTATATTGTAGTAGAGCTCAAATATTTCTAACATAAAAATAATGAATTGATTGGGGAGCATGGTGGATATTTAGTTGACAGTTATTGGTTGTTAAATTGTTAAGATTTGATTTAAAAAAATCATTAAAAATCACTTTGAAATAAGGTGACAAATGATATGAATCATGCATATGAGTTGACAGATGACATTTTGCTCAAAAGCAAACACAATCACATTATAAAATAACCGAGAGTTTGACATAGTCAAAAGTAAAAGTATGAAACTAAACTCTAAGTTAAGGACTTTATATATCAAATAGTATTAATATAATTATTTAATTCTCTATTGGGTTATCGATTAATCCGTTAAGAAAAAACCTCAATCCGTTAAGAATCGATAATTCGATAATAAAAAAATCATAACCGTTACCAAAACTACTAAATCAATTACTCATTATCGATAAGCTAATAACTTCTTTTTCCAGTTAAGATTATCAGTTTTGATTCAATTTTGAACAACCCTAATATACATTAAAGATAGTGATGCCTGACACTTTCAAATCTTGAATCTGCCTCCGCGGTGCAAATGCTTCATTTAATTAGTATCCAAATGTAATTTGACAACCATGTTTGGGCCTTCTAGTTTCTAATAATGGACCCAATTTCACTAGATTTGTTTTATTTGGGCCTCAATTGTATTTCCCTCAAAAGTTTCATCTTCCTCGCCTGAACCATTTTCCCACTCCACCGGCGGCCACCTTTCTGTACCGGAGACCTGAGTAAAAGATTGGGATTTACATTCGTACTTCGAGGTCACTGCGCTTTTTTACCTCATGGTTCGAATTCCGACGAAATTCCATAGCTGAGCCTCTTTATTTTTGCTATTTTGGGAACAAATTTGTATAGTTTGGAGCTTAAGCTTTGGAGAAAAATCCGGTATACCTCAAATCGACTCTATTTACTGCTTGCAGCTTGTTTGGATGCTTTTTTTTGGTTTTGATTATTACTTTAATTTTGTATCATTAATCAGTGTGATTGCGTAGTTACCTTGTTTTTTCTTCTCATTTTGTCTTTGTTTATCATCTAATAATCCTATTTTATCATTTACCATATCTTTGTGTAAAGGCCTGTCTTTCAAATTGCTAATGTTTGACACTATGATGCATTATGAAACTATATGTACATTCGAAAGCCAGGTCTTTCGTAAATTCCGGTTGGTTCATAGGCTTGTTTGATTTTTTTATTCGCTTGCAGTGCAGTTTTATGCTGGTGGTGTTTTTATATCAGTTTTCCTTAGTCCTGCTTAGATTTCACTTCTTTTGAGCTGAGGGTCTATCAAAACCTCTCTACTCCATAGAGGTAGGGGTAAGGACTGCGTACATCTTACCATGTTCAGCCAGTATGTTGTTGTTGTTGTTTCCCTTAGTGCTGTTCCTGTAGCTTGGTCTGAACTGTTACAATGCTTTTTATGGAGTCTCATCTTTATTACCAAAAAAAAAATCCAGGTATCATTAGGACATATCCCTGAGCAAAAGAACGAAAGAGAGTAAACTAGCCATCACTGAGTATAGGTAAGGCTCACCAAAGCTGCTGAAAAAGAATCCAAATCTCTAGCAAGTGAATTTGTAATAAAAAACTAACCTTGATTGATCTTTTTAATGATTTTTTTAACATAAAGGAGAAATAAACTAGGAACTGTGTGAAAAAAAAAGCTAACATCTGATATCAAATGATGCTGATTAAAATGCAATAACTAGGAAATCAAACATATAAATAAGAAACAGATAGAACACATGGATAGAAGTAGAAATTAGATTGGGGAGGACAGAACTTAGAAGAAAGAATGGATAAAACTAACAATTATATCATTAGAATTTATCCTTGGAAGAAGGAAATGAACTCATACAAGGAAGAAACCAAAAGAGGTTCAATAGGGAGATACAAGGATAATCCCTAAATACTCACCAGAAGGAGTATACTCCTCTTATCATCCAAAAGCTAACCCCCTAAAAGGGAAAAGGAAGAGACTATTTTCAGGTTCTAATTGAGGTTTCAATACCCAAATATTCCCTCAGATAAGGCCTTAAAAATTGAATGGACCGAAACTGCAACATATCCAAAATTAAAAAGATTTTTCCGGTTTCCTTGACTTGATTTTTTGGTTTCCACATCCTCTTAAAGCACTTATAACTCGATGTCAAGTTGAAAGCCTTCCATGTCACGGTGCTTCCGGCGCATACATCATTTTACGAGTAATATGTGTTCCAATACTAAGCTTTGCTTTTCAAAGACCTTTATTTCATCAGAAGTCTTCAGCAGTAAAGCAACAGAGAAGTGCTGGACTATTAATTGGAGTGAAATATCTTCTTCTTAAAGATAATAGAGGATGTGGATCTCCAAAAGAAAATGACTATCTTGGATGTGTTGATTACAGGGCTGTTTCCAGTTTCGCGGAAGATGTCACTTTTCAGGCTCTCTAGAAGAGTCAATCCTTTACTTTCTTTAAACAGGACTCGTCATTATCCACTTTCCACATCCAGGTGATTAATTAGCTATTTTGTTTTTCTCTTAGTTCTTTTTCCCTTCTGGCATATCTACATTGCCATGAGTTAATGGTAGTTGAGTGTGTCCTATATTGCTCAACCTATTCTTCATTGATTCAGGGAATATCTTGAAATTGTAGCGTCAAAAGATATAAATCTTGGGGCAATCAACAATAAATATGGACAAATCTTTGGTTTTGGATATCGAGGTTTCACATCAAGATGTGAGCTTAACAAATCTACTCTTCACAACTGCAAAGGGCCCTCCTTTTTGAGAGGGCAGAGTACAGTTAGGTCTTGGCCAGTGTTGAATCATCGTCATCATTATGCAGCTCAGGCTACTGCAACAGAGAATAAATCAAGGAAGATGCTCTTTTATTTGGTGGGTTTAGTTTTTGCTATGGTAGGGGCTAGCTATGCTGCAGTTCCTCTGTACAGGAGATTCTGCCAAGCCACGGGATATGGAGGTACAATTCAACGTCGGGAGGTCAGTTATTCTTCATTGATCTGGTTATAGATAGGTTTTCAGAGTCCTCCGAAATTAATGAAATTTACCACGATACAGAGTGTTGAAGAAAAGATTGCCCGACATGAGAAAGATGGAAGAGTTACTTCCAGGTACTTCATATGTTGCTCGCTTGAATATCTTTTTTATTGTAACTTGCAACTATATTTTGCTTATGGGTACATTTAAAAGTTTTTTTGTTCACTCATGTTATTAAATCATTGCTTCGTCACTCAAAGAGATGAAGTGATGCAAAACTAGGGGACATCTCTCCATGAGTGGAGGCATGCACTCTAGAGAAGTGTGCTCTCCAAACTATGAAACCATACTGATACAGAGAACCGGTCAATTCTTTAAATCTCAATGTTAAGGAGTTGCATTAATATTGGCATTATGTCTTATTAGATGCTGAAATAAGCAATTTTTATTGCAATTTGATGTAGTACTAAATGCAATGGGATTTTTCTTGTGAATGGTGCACTTCACTTCAAAAAAGAACGAGCTTTACTTCTCATTTTTGTTTCAAGCTTCATGAACCTTGTCATTTTTTTGTGCTTTTCGCTTATAAGAAACATTGTTTCTCTTTAGTTCTTTCTGTCTACTTTCCTAAAAGATAGTGAATAAGAAATACAGAGGTGTTTCTTGAAGCAAACACTACAGATAACTTGTATAAACTACAGGTAACTTACACATCCACCTAATTTCTAACTGTTCCACTGGCCCTTGGAGATTTCTAAATTATCAAAAGAAAAACATTATTTCTGGAAGGAATTTTTAATATGGTATGTTTTTAAGTGAAGCCTTTTCACAATTTATTTATGGAACTCTTGTATATTGCATTAGGGAGATTGCAGTACAATTCAATGCTGATGTAGCAGACGGGATGCCTTGGAAGTTTACTCCAACACAGCGTGAGGTGCATTTTCCGTTATAGGCATGTGTTATGTTCATAAATAGATAGTCAACGTACTAATGGTTTAGCATGCTTCCTTTGTTCCACTTGATGTATTCTCCTTATTTTGTGAGTCAGGTAAGAGTAAAACCAGGAGAGAGCGCTCTTGCGTTTTACACTGCTGAAAATCGAAGCTCGACTCCTATTACAGGTGTATCAACATACAATGTGACCCCCATGAAGGTATTTGCTTATAAAATTAGGTGTGAGTGTAGTTTGTCCACCTCCCCTTGTTGTTCTCTGTCATCCAAAATACAACCTTTAGGCAGCTTATGTGACTTGAAGACAGAACTCCCTAGTCCCTCCACGTATTGCCATATTTCAATGTTTTCCTCTATGGAACATCTCAAAACTGTAGATACTCCTCATAAGTGTGATGTTATTTCTATTAGACAAGTCTTCTATTTCCTAGTCTATTCCAAACATATTACAGATCATAAATAAAGGAATCTTTTCTTTTAAAAATAAAGTTACAATATGATCTTTGAGAGTCAACTTTCATTGATGTTGGCACCAATATGGTGCCACACCATCTGTTCAAGAGCGTCACTGACATGAGGGTTTCAACTATGCGATACATAACTTAACCGTTCTCTCTAAAAAAAAAGGAAGTGAAGGATGAGGCCCCATGTCACTATGCTCTTTGAGACTCTGCATAGATCATGTATCTACTACTGACGGTTATATATTTTTTAGTCCAGTCGTTTGCTCAAAATATATTGTTCTGAAAGATAAGTATAATTGACAACCATAATGGTGATGTGCCTTCAATTTCATAGCATAGTCACCCTAGTAGACCCATACTTAGTTGTCAAATTCACACATTTCAAAAACAGTCATAACTATGTGCAACTTGCACCCTCTAGCGAATTTGGTTATTTTTCATCTTTTATATTCTGATCGAACATCCATCTTAATTCATGGCATAAGCATTTCTGCGCCATTTAACTTGTGGTTGTGTTGGACATTAGTGGCATAATGTTCATTCTCCTATAACACTGCTAGTCTTGTAGTTGTTCCATAAAACTTACCTTTTCGTTTAGTAGGAATCATACTATCATATAAAACCTTGATAACCCTTTTCCATTTCAACCATACCATTTTCGAAGATCATCTCACTTAGATATCTGTAAACAGTACTCAAGCACCACAACCCTGTCTAATCTCACATCAATTTCACTCTTCTTATTTTGACTAAGCGTAGTGCATTCAGTCTTTTGCATTTCTTAAATACCTTTCATTGTAGAATGATTCTCCACAGTTCCATCTTTTGGTTGACATCCTCATTGGTTTGGTTGATTAACACAATTTGACCTCTATTTAGTATTGTGTTAGTTAGCTCATTAATAATTAGGGTAAACAACTTCGGGCTTAATGCTGATCCTTCATGTTTGTCTTATCAGGCTGCTGTGTATTTCAATAAAATACAATGTTTTTGCTTTGAGGAACAGCGATTGCTTCCCGGGGAGCAGATTGACATGCCTGTAAGTAGCTCCTCAACTTTCTTTGCCTGAAGATTATTGCATCTATCCCTCTCTTCATTCCAATGACACATCAATCAACTTGCATTTGTAGGTTTTCTTTTACATTGATCCCGAGTTTGAAACCGACCCCAAAATGGATGGCATAAACAATTTGATCCTATCATACACATTCTTTAAGGTCTCGGACAAATAAAGAAGCTGCATTGCTCCCGCATCTGGGCACGGTCACCACCAGATATGTAATTTACAGCAGCAATAACTTGATTTTTGTGGCTGACTAGGGAATGAACAGTGAAAACATTGTTTCACCTGTAGTTTGTGTTATTACTGGACCAAAAATTCATTTATCATCCTACTACAATAATTTAAAAGAGAACATAAAAATATGAAATGGCTACAACAATTGTAGCCTTTTCTTTAGCCATATTTTGTCTTTCGGTTGTGTTGGTTGATAGATGTTAAACACTTCCCTTGTTATGTATTGTACTTGTATGAAATCTACGATGTCAACAACAACATATTAAGTATAATCTCAAAAGTGGGGTCTGAAGAAGGTAAAGTGTACTACCTTATTACTACCTAGTAGAGATAGACAGGTTGTTTCTGATACCCTCAATAGTTACAATAAACCAAAGATCAATATAGAACTTATCTTGAAAGACCTAAATTTTAAGTACTTAGAAGCGATTATTTCTTCTTTTGTTGTCCCTTTGGCCTCGTTGATTATTTTCTCCTTCGCGTAGTAATTATGTGTTCATATTCTTCAATGAATCTTGAAAGCCATTTTGGATTCCCAGTAGAAATCATGAAATATCCAATGGAAAATCCAATACATAGTCCACATCCATAGCCCCAAAGAATCGCCTTCCATTCAATGAGAAATTGAGAATTGATTGCTTGATCTTCTAGCGATGATGTATAATTTCCTCCTTCTACCCCTTTATTATGACAATGTCTCGTAACTGGGTATCCATGTAATCCAATATTAACTTGGAATGCATATGAATTTTCCTCAAAGGTTACAAATTGACGTCCTTGAGGTATGCATCCTGTGAGAAGATTGTAGGAGATATTCAGCATTTCAAAATTTGAAAAAGAAACGAGTTGTTCTAGTATCTCTCCTTCAAGCAAGTTGACTGATAGGTCCAATACCTCAAGTATTTGCATCTTTGCCATTTCTACAGGAATGGAACCAGAAATTCTGTTGGAGAAAGCAGAGAACACTCTTACATTGATCAAGTTACCTATTTCTGGAGGAATATGACCTGCTAACTGATTTGAATCAAGATAAGTTTCAATAAGATTGATGAGTTTCCCTATTTCTACAGGAATGGTGCCAGAAAGGCGATTTCCATAAAGACACAAATAGGTCAAGTTGTTCAAATTCCCTAATGAAGTAGGGATAGAACCTTCAAGAAAGTTATTATTTAAAGCTACCCGAGTAAGAGACCTTAGGTAACCTATTTCTCTTGGAATCGAACCATTTAACTGGTTCTTAGAGATGTGGAAGGTTTCAAGCTTGGCTACTGAGTCGATTTGTGGTGGGATTGTGCCTGAAATATAATTGTTGGACAAATCAAGACGGACAAGATTAGTGAGTTTACCAATTTCAAGTGGAATGATTCCGGAGAAATGATTTATACTAGGATTAACATATTCAAGAAAAATGAGAGTCGAAAATGGAAAATCATAGAGTGTGACAATAACACTTGCAGTTGTAATATCCAAACTGTTTACCCTTCCATTAGAACATTTAACTCCATTCCAATCCCTGCATTCACTAGATTTTGTGTCTATGAAGCCAATAATGAATCATTCTTATAATGCAAAGTTGATTTCCATTTTAGGAGAGAAGTTGCTTCCTCAATAGAAGCAAAAGTAATTGTGAAGAGGTATAAGAGAGTGAAAAAATGAAGTAGAGGAAATATTTTGGTAACCATCATCATTAATTTTCAGTTGATTATTTTGGTTTTTGATCAAGAACTTGTATTTTTTTATATTGTAGCAGGTCTTGCTAGTCAATGAGTCTACGTTTCTCAGCTTGTGAAACACAAGAGTAGACTTTGGAATCAATGACTTTTGAATTGACCTAAGTTTTAATGAAGATGTTGAAATTGCAGTGTGATCCACTTCCCTGGTTAAGTGTTGTACTAGTATGAAAAACTAAGATGTCGACACCAACATATTCAATGTAATTCTACAAGTGACATTTTGGGAAGGGTAGAGTGTGTGCAGATTTTACCCTTACCTCGTAGAGATAAAAAGTTGTTTTAATAAGATTGACGAGTTTCCCTATTTCAACGGGAATGGAGCCAGAAAGGTGATTCCCATAAAGATACAAATAGGTCAAGTTGTTCAAATTTCCTAATGAAGTAGTCATAGAATCAAGAAAATTCTGAATTCTTATTTTGTAATTTTGCCATGGATACACTAGAGGTGGCAGGTATGGTTTACTAGGTCACTATGGATGATTCTAAAAATTGGACCAAAAAAAAGTCTGTCAGTAATATTCCCAAAAGTTCATGGACTAATACATATAAAAAATTAATAAAATCATGAATCCATATTTTGTCACCTCTAAATGCTAAAAAAAAGTAGTGTAGATCCTCTAGAGGCTATGACCTATGGGTATAGTTCACCAGGTTATTGCAGATGGTTCTAAAAAGATTTGGACCAAAAAGAGCCGATCAGTAATATTTTTAAAAATTTATGAACTAACACACACGAAAAGCTGAGAAAATCTTGAATTCATCTTTTGCGACCCCTAAATACTCTAAAGAGAGATGTGGATCATGTTGATACTGTAGGTATGATTCATTAGGTCACTACGGACGATCCTTAAAAGTTTTGACCAAAATGAGCCGATCAGTAATATTCTCAAAAGTTCATGGACTAATACACACACAAAAAAAATCCTTAATTCCTATTTTGTAACTGATTGCTAAAAAAAAAAATGGTGTGAATCATGTAGAGGCTATGAGTATGATTCACCAGGTCATTATGAATGATTCTAGAAAAAATTGGGCGAAACAGAGTCTATCGGTAATATTTTTTAAAATTCATGAATTAACGCATACGAAAAACTAAGAAAATCCTAAATTCTTGTTTTGTAACCCCCAAATGCTTAAAAAAAATAACATGAATCCTCTAAAAGTTGTGAATATGATTCACTGGGTCTTTATAGACGATCCTAATTTTTTTTTTAATCAATAATATTAACTCCATGATTCAGCATGTTTACATTACCAACATTTAATTCCTTTTGGAAAATTCTGACTTTTTTGCTCAGAGATGTGGAAGGTCTCAAACTGAAATATAAGTGATAAGATTAGTGAGTTTACCAATTTCAGATGAAATGGTGTGAGACAGATGATTTATGCCAAGACTAACATTAAAAAAAAAAAAAAAAAAGTGAGAAACAAATGGAAAATTATGGAGTAACACGAAAACTAAGAAAATTCTGAATTTTAATTTCATAATCCTTCATCCTCTAGAGGCGATGGATATGGTTCGCTAGGTCATTACGAATGATTTTAAGAAAATATTGATCAATTGAAGTCGGTCAGTAATATTTCTAAAAGTTTATGAACTATTGCACACGAAAAAATTTGAAAAAACTCAAACTTCATATTGTATGGACCTCTAAATGCTATAAAAAAAATGGTGTGAATCATATAGAAGCTACGAGTATGGTTCACCTTATCATTACGGATGATCCTAAAAAAAATTCTGTCTAAAAAGAGCCGGTTAGTAATATTTTCAAAATTTATGAACTAATTAATACTCACGAAAAACTAAGTAAATCTTGAATTCTTGTTTTGTAATCCCTAAGACCCTAAATGTTGTAAAAATTGGTGTGGATCATGTAGAAGCTATGAGTATGGTTCATCAGGTCATTACGGATGATCCTAAAAAAAGGGATCAAATAGAGCCAACCAGTCATATGTTCAAAAATTGAAAAATTGAAAAAATCTAGAATTCATATTTTGTATAATTGTATTGAGTCTAGTCAAATTTGAAATTAGACTTAATTTGGTTCAAGTGTAATATAAAACTTGAACTAGTTACCAGAGAAGACTTCATGAGGAATATTTTTTCCTTTTGGAAAATGCCCAACTTTTTGCTCTTTTCCTTCACAACTCCATAAAGGTTTCTTCGGAGCTGACAAAAGAGGTAGCTCAGATGGTAATAATCATTTACCTCCAACCTCAAAATTATAGGCTCGAGTCACCAATAGAGCAAAAAGGGGGAGCTTTCATCTCTTTGCTCCCTTGACGATTCGAACCAGAGATCTCGAGAACGAATGTGGAGAATGCTAAATTACCATCTAAGAAACTCCCTCTTTGTTACTGCAAAAGCCTTTACAAAGTTATGAAGGAAAAGAGAAAACCAACAATAAAGTTTGCATTTCACAAATGGAAAAAATCTTCCTCATGAAGTTATTTACTTTAGTGACATTTAACACTCTTTGCAAATGTCTCTAAAGCCTATAGCGACTCTGGATCCAATGACAATTAACTAATAACGATAAAGACTTTATCACTCTTTGTTAAAATGTATATTTTTTGCCACTAAAAGTTATTTTTGTTGTAATGTGATCATAATTATACATAGTATATTGAAATCCTGAAGCACCACCACCATCCTTCAATACATACTCTTTTTGTTTCATTTTATTACTTGATCCTTGTACCAAAAATAAATGTTTCATTTTACTGAAACATTTTCTTTTTTAGAATGACAATGAAGCTAGCTATGCACCAAAAAGAACCAGTCAATAATATTTCGAAAATTCATGGACTAATACACACAAAAAACTGAAAAAATCCTGAATTTTCTGATTTGTAACTCCTAAATGCTATAAAATGTGGAGTCAAGAGTGGGTCATGTAGAAGTTCTTGTTCACTAGGTCATTACAAATGATCCTAAGAAACTCAGATCAAACAAAGAGAATTAGTAATATTTTTAAAAATTTATGAACTAACACACAAAAAATATTGAGAAAATATTAGATTTCCGTTTCGTGATCCTAAATGCTAAAAAAATGGCATGATTCCTCCAGAGACTTTGGTTTATAATTCACTAGATTATTATGGATTATTCTAAATTTTTTATTGCACTTGTATAATTGTATAAAGAAAAAAGCTAAACAAAATGTTTGCATAATATATATTATACATTGCACTTTAAAATTGTATTTAGTCTAATCGAATTTGAAATAAAACTTAATTTGGTTCAAGTGTATATAAAACTTGAACTAATTACCAGAAAAGACTTCACGGGGAATATTTTTTCCTTTTGGAAAATGCCCATTTTTCTGCTCTTTTCCTTCACAACTCCATAAAGGTTTCTTCGGAGCTGACAAAAGAGGTTGCTTAGATGGTAATAATCTTTCACCTCCAACCTCAAAATTATAGGCTAGAGTCACCAATAGAGCAAAAAGGGGGGAGCTTTCACCTTTTTGCTCCCTTGACGAATTGAACTAGAGATCTCGAGAACGAATGTGGAGGATGCTTACCATTTGAGAAACTCCCTCTTTGTTACCGTAAAAGCCTTTATATAGTTATAAAGGAAAAGAGAAAACGAGCAACAAAGTTTGCATTTCACAAATGGAAAAAATCTTCCTCATGAAGTTTTTTACTTTAATTATGTTACTTATATTCCTCTAATAAAACAAAATTGATGCAAACCTTTACACTTTGACTCTTCACTAAGGTTACATTCATAAATTTCTACAACTCATATTTAATCCTTCCAGCTAAAAGATCTATTTGATCTTACTTTCCTCCAACAAGCTAGTTCTAACACTACATTTGATGATCTTTAGTAACGATTAACTAATGACAATAGTTTAACTCCAGCTAAAAATACATTTTTGCTGCTAAAAGTTGTTTTTGTTGTAGTGTGATATTAATTATACGTAGTATATTGAAATCCTGAAACATCACCACGATCCTTCAATACATATTTTTTTTTGTTTCATTTTACTTGATCCTTATATCAAATAAATGTTTCATTAATTTTACTGAAACATTTTCTTTTTAGAATGACAATGGAGCTAGCTAGGATATGATATGAGAAGAAATTAAACATTTATAGTTGATAATTGGATAATAAACTTCGTATTTGAGCAAACTTTTTTTGGTGAGATCTATAGATATGATATGAAAAGAAATTAAATAAATAATAGAGCTACTAGATATTGAAGCAATGTAGGCAAAAGCAAATGTAATTGTGATATATTCCTAAAACCCTAAGACAATGATGATAATTGATGAAGATTATACTATAGGGTTCGGGCCTGGGTATAGAGAAAATTATGTTTGGAGCGTCACCTCCGAATGAGCCCTGTCGTGCACGATTTGAATTTTGTTGGAACTCCAATGTGGGCTCCAAATATATAATCATATTTGCCAAACGAGATTTTAAACAATGGGAAGAACTGACATATGATTACAAATTCTTCTCTATCGATCGATGAACAACTTGTGTGTTATTATTGTTAGTCCATATGTTACGATATTTAGGTTTAGTTAATGGATTCCTATTAGGTTAGGTTTAGTTAATGGATTCCTATTAAGTTAGGTTTAGTTAATGGATTTCCTATTAGGTTAGGTTTAGTTAATGGATGCTTATATATAGCCTTCCTATTCTTTTTGTATTGAGACGAATTCTAATATATTGTAATATAACTCTTGCCTCTTGTTTTTCAATTAAAGTAGTTCTGTTAACAATTATCTATACAACTAAATCATTACTCAAAATCAAATTTAATAAGTACTATATTTTATATGAGTATTTTATTTGTGAGTTTGAGACTTGATAAAAAAGTAGTAACACATGTAATATTATTTTGCAAATATGTACATTACTATTTTTAAATTAAAATTAAAATTTAAAAATTTATAAAATTAGAAAGTGTGGTAGCATTAATTTTCAACCACAAACTACTCCAGAAAAGTGTTGAGGTGCATAATTGTTACCTAGATATACCTTCGGAAGACCTGTCACAGAGGAGCTTATTACTTTTTCCTAATCCTATAAGTTCATTGTCCTACTTGTGAAGCTCTGGTTGAGGTTTATGGCAAATAGGATTGTGGATTTGATTGGTGGGATTAGAAAAAGGTATGCTTCGTCTATGGAAGGTCTTCTAAAAGCATATCAAGGTAGCTGGGGTGGCGAAATTGATGTGCAACCACAAACTATACTCTCTAGGAAAGCGTTGATGTGTATACTAATCAGAACAAAAATATTGATGTTCATATCATTCCATGAGAATGTCAGCTGGGGCAAACAAACTATACGTTTTGGAAGCTCAAGAATAAAGAAAGAACTTTTCTGCAAAAGTAGTTTTTTTTTTTTCTTGATTTCCCATCTGGTGTTTGATGTAGCAAAAGAATTAGTTACAACATAGAAAGAACTTGTCATCTCATTTTTTCCAATTTTGAATTGAATCACATTTTGTATTGAAGAACTACTGCCTTTATTCAATATTCAATATCTTCATCATTTATAACCTTCACATAATAAATTCTTTTTTTTTTTAAACGGCTGAAAAGGCGATGGCAAGGAAAATCGATTGTTGGCATTCCACCACCTACTCTACCGATTTAGCCTCCCTTACGGGTTAATTTCACATCATTCTTGTACCTAGCTTTTGATTAATTACACAAATACTTGTAGGATAATCATTTGCGCTGTTGGAATTTCGAGATTCAAACTTCTAAATTTTGATTGTGAATTCCGATATAAAAAACTTTAAAGATATCAAACTTTTGTTCCAACTGTAAACAAATATTATCGCCCTCATATTTTGATTGACTTTTTTAAATACCAACTCAGTCCTCTCAAATCTCAATAATTAATCTTCATCGTTTTTTTAGTGTTTTTTCTTTATAGAACAACTAAATACAAGCCTAATAATATAACAAGAAAAAGAGCGAAATAATAATTAGGCATACAAGTTAACAACGTTACATCTAGCTACCAAAATTTTGTTAACGTCTGATGGATGTAAAAAAACACTCACTTTTGATAATTTTGGTGGTGTTTATATGATCATTTTATATGTTGGAGTGTTTGATCAACTGACATAGTGGAGACGGGGATGTCACAAATAAATTTTGATGGTGTTTATATGATCATTGTGTAAGTTGGAGTGTTCAACCGACACAATGGAAACGTGTTAACTTGCCAATTGAGGTTAAGTTTAAGTATATATTATTTATATATGATGCCTCTTTTTTTAAAATGAAACACATCATCAATGCTTATTAGCACTTTAAGCAATTTTATCTAAATATGTATAACTACTCATTTATAAAATTAATTTCAGCACATATAGCTTATCAGTTATTTACAATCAGCTAATAATAAGTTTGTTACCTATTTTCATGCAATTATACAAATATTAACATGAATGGTATATGTACTAAAAATGATTCAAAGATGGAGATTTAGTCAAATTCTCCCACAATTCTCTCATTCATCCACTTTCCCTTTTCTCACGCTTTCCCTTTCCATCTTTAACTCCTTCAAAACATCTATCTATCTAATCTCATTTGTAAACAAGAAAACTATATTTTAATTTTGACATTTGAACATCACGCCTATTTATCTTGTTTGTTTACTACAATTTGCATTGAAGATGGCTTCTCAAAAGGAAAGAGAAACTCATGTTTACATGGCCAAGCTCGCGGAGCAAGCTGAGCGTTACGATGGTTAGTTTCATTTCTTTCCCCCTCTTCAATTTTGTACAGTCAAACCTCTCTATAACAATGTCGTTTGTCTGGATATCTTTTTGGATGTTGTATATAATGAAATGATGTTATAGAGAACATATAATATAATAAGAAAAATTGATCGTTATAGTGAAATGTTATAGAGAGGTTTGACTGTACTTGAGACGGATTCTTGATTTAGAAGTAGTAGGTACTCCTATTAATTTTAAACATTTTAAGATTTTTTAAAAAGCGTTTTTTTTAATACATATATGTAGTCCAAGATTGTTTATATATGATAGATTGGTTTGCATCTTTGTATTAGTAATTTCTATGTACAAGATTTGAGAAATGAAACATATGAGTACAATGTGATTGTGCAATGATGAAAAATTGGTTAATTACTCGTGATATGCATCAAAGTAATAAGTGCATGACATGTGTCTTTTACATTCTGGGTGATATTTATGATCTAGTGTGATGTATGGAATATATGACGAAGGTAGATCTATTGATTACCTTTCATAGCATTTAGGCACAATTTAGACATGCATTTGCTTCGATTTGAATGATCAAGTGATGACTCAGACAAAAAGAAGAAACAACCGAAGTGACTTAGTCACATATATTCTTGATTCCAATTTCCTTCAACAAAGAAAGTGATTTTCTGATATAATAACTATTAGTTGAGCGACCATCTGAAAAATCAACTCGAAGATAATTTTTTGTTGATTGATAACTAAATTGTTAAAAGTTGAATCTTGGTTTGTGAATATTGCATAGTTCTTAAATGGAATGTATAAATCTTGATTTTACAGAGATGGTTGAGAGTATGAAGAAAGTTGCAAAACTTGATGTGGAATTGACAGTGGAGGAAAGGAACTTGCTTTCTGTTGGCTACAAGAACGTCATTGGAGCTCGAAGAGCTTCATGGCGTATTATGTCTTCCATTGAACAGAAAGAAGAGTCGAAAGGGAATGAGCAAAATGTCAAGCTGATAAAAGGCTATCGTCAAAAGGTCGAGGAAGAGCTCTCCAAGATTTGCTCTGATATTCTTGAAATCATTGACAAACATCTCATTCCATCTGCTGGCACTGGTGAAGCTACTGTCTTCTATTACAAAATGTAAGTTCATCGAGTTTTCTTTTTAAACTGTGCTTCCTAGTATCATCCTTATGAGCACTGTTATACCAGCATTTGCTCTGTTATGATCAATGGGCGAGGAAATGGACATGAATGATATTGAAGTGCTACTCTTCATGAGGGTGTTAAAAGTACAATGAAATGTCTTAAAGTTGAATATGGTTTGCGGCCAAGAGTGTAGCCTAGTCGTCAATGAAAAGGGGAAAATCATGAGGTCTCTCAAGTTCAAATCGGAGGAAAAAAACACTAGGTTGATTTCCTGCCATCTGTCCAAGTCTTGGTGGATAGAATTAATTAGTACATATGTTGGTGGGAGGCAGCAAATATCCCATGGAATTAGTCTATATGAACGGAAGTTGGCTAGGGAACTACGATTTGAAAAAAAGAAATGAAAAAGAAGTTGACTATGGTTCGTGAAGAATCTGGCTTACCTATAATCTCCCAATCTCCTATACCCAGGGAGAGCGCAAGGAGATTTGTCATTAATATGATGATTGAAATGAAAACCATAAGCACGACCGTGATCCTTGTGGTCTAAGATAATGAAGCCATCATCAACACTAACACAAGCATGAGACTTTTTAGTAGCGCCAGTAAATCAGATGTTCCAAAATCGAACTCTTTCAGTTTTCGATTTATTTCTAATAGATTTACCTTGTTATCTTTGTCCTTCTGGTTCAGGAAAGGTGACTATTTTCGTTACCTCGCTGAGTTCAAGACTGATGCCGAAAGGAAAGAGGCTTCTGAACAATCATTGAAAGGCTATGAGGCAAGTTACTTCTTCTATCTTAACTGAAAATGCACGATTAGTCGATTAATTGATGCACATTACTTGGAATACCACTTGATTTTGCATCTTTTTTCTCCTTTAGGCTGCTACTGCCACTGCAAACACTGATCTCTCTTCAACTCATCCGATACGTCTTGGTCTTGCTTTGAACTTCTCTGTTTTCTACTATGAGATCATGAACTCTCCTGAAAGGTAGCATTTTTAACCAACCTTGATTAATACCACAACAACAATGTACCGAGTGTAATCCCACAAGTGGCGTCTAATCATTTAATATTGTACATATATCATGATATGATAAGATGATTAAATATTGATGACTCAATTTGCAGGGCATGTCACTTGGCTAAACAAGCTTTTGATGAGGCAATTGCAGAGTTAGACACTTTAAGCGAGGAATCATATAAGGACAGTACCTTAATTATGCAGCTCTTGAGAGACAACCTCACTCTATGGACTTCTGATTTGCCTGAAGATGGAGGTAATTAGTTAATTAATTATCCTAAACAACTACTAATATAAAATGGATGAAGGCGATCCATGATGTAACTGGTAAAACTGTTGCCATGTGACCTAATGGTCACGGGATTCAGCTGTGGAAACAGTCTCTTGCAGAAATGTAGGGTAAGGCTTCATACAATAAACCCTTATGGTCCGACCTTTCCTCAGACTAAACGCATAGTAGAAATGGTTCTATCTTAGTAATTATATACACATACTATTTCTACTTTTGCTACTTTTTATTAAAAGTTATATGCACCGACAGTGTAAACACGCCTCTCATCCCTATCTGTACAAATAGAATTGCCTATTTATAGAAAATGGTAAAGAGGCTTCTACGATATCATCGACTGTAGAGAAATAGAAATGAATTGTCGTTACCTTACCAACTTGACCTTGTTTCTCCTGGCAACAAACATGCATGAACCATTTCACAAAGCATGGGTCCAGATAGTCCGAAATCTCTATAATTAGCTCGTGTAGCTGCTCTATTCCATTAAGGGGATTGTAAGTTTCCATAATTTTTTGTCACTCAACGACTGAACTTTGCTTATTTCTTTTTCTGAGGATCGACGTATCAAATAATTTTCCTTTTCCAATTTTTGACTCTTCTTCTCCCTCTGAAACGAACTTTTCATATAATAGGTCAGGTACCATACCATTGTCATCAAGTTACAATTTAATGCTTATCGAGAGATTTAGTCGCAACCACCTTATAAATGACTTGATTGTGTCAAAAAAAAGTAACTCGTCAGTGCTTAGAACTTAAACTCACGCTAGAAAGAAATCTTTTCGAAGCAATATTGACGATAAAGTTTTTGTACAGGTGAAGAGAATGTGAAGACTGATGAGCCAAAAGCTGTTGAACCAAAATCTGCTGATGCAAAATCTGCTGAAGCAAAATCTACTGAGGCAAAATCTGTTGAACCTGAAGTAAGTTGCATAACTTAACATACTTACATTTTTTGAAGTTTACAGCTTATTGACTCTTCTAACATCAATTTTTTATTTTATTGGCATCATCATAGGAGGCATCAAAAGATAAACAATAGTCGATACGCGCAACAAATTACTAGAGGATTTATATTTTGTTTTCTCAGTTTTACAAGGCACAACTGCAGATGCAATTTATTGAATGATCATCTGATAGTTTACTAGTTTGAGACTTATTCATTGATTTTTTTGTTTTTAATTTACTCATGTTGTTTATTGTGGAAGAGTTATCATCTAAACAACAGGCACATTTTGTATTACTTAATAGTATCTTCTTTCTTTTTTTATGTTCAATCATTTATAGTTATGCATTGTCTTGCTATTAGTTCATATTAGTAGTCGAAGTATTGCTCTTATAGTTTCTTGTTCTTGATTTATGTCACTATATGTTGATTCCTTGTACCACGATTATTGTATTGTTTTGTTGTAGTTTTGTCACTATTTATTGTTTTTGTTATTATCTGTCGTTATATTCTTCCAAATATTTCACTTTTTTTAAAATTCATGGAATTGGAGTTGAAGATGAAATTGTGTTTGATTAATTTTTTGCAAAAAATAGAATAATGTCCATATTTGAATATACTCAAATACAACTTCAAAAGTGAAAAGTGAGTTGGAAAACAACTTATTCAAGTCGAATTTGGAATTTTCATGATCAAACGTTGATTTTCAAATAAGGTAAAAAATGATTTTTAAAAAAAAAGACATTTTCATGGCCAAACAGATATTCGAGATCAACCATTTGTATAAACTAAAGCTTAAACAAATGAGAAAACATGCACCATATACCTCCATCAACCAAAAAGGCTTGGACAAAAAAGGAAAATGCACCTAGTTGTCATCTCTGCTGGAATTCAAACCTCGGTATTGGAAACTTCCTTAGTTCCTCTATTCATTCCATAGAGCAAAATCCATCGTAATCATTTACGATGGGTGGATAAGCAAGAAGCAATCCCCTATGGTTAGACTAACTGACCGAGAAGGTTAGCAAAGTTCCTGTTGTGGTGAAGTGAAAGATCTTTTGGTTTCTTGTAACTCTATGCTCATTGACCGTGTAATTAAACTTGTGCCACATGAAAGAAATTTACCATGAAGCTATTAACCATATTAGAAAAAAGGATAATGGCTGAGCTACCACAGCATTTAGTACAAATAAACTCTCTGGCCATTGTACATTTTGCATTATACAACAAAACAACAAAGCGACTAAATTAAAAAGAGCAGCCCGATCCACAAAATCTGGGGAAGGACTACACCCAAAGAGCGTGATGTAGACAACATCTCTAAGCACAAGGGATGTTGATACTTCACAATGGATCCAAATACAGAAAGAGGGGGTGGGGGGAGGAGGACTCTCTATGAAAATTCAGTATCCATATCGATTGAAGGCTCCTCCATCAAGAAATAACTGTGCGGTAGGCAAAACACTTCTTCCTTATTAAAGATTTTAGCATCCGCATCATCTGGTTTCTGAAATTAGTTAAAAGAACACCAAAGTAAGAACACTCATCTCAAGTAACTCCAAAAAAAAATTCCCCGTAAAACCAAGATTCTAGTTTATGAAACAGAACAGCTAAAAGCAAAAGTTGAAGATTCTATGAAAAATAAAATGCCGAATATAGTGATTCTGATAAGCATGGAACAGGAAGAATGGCTTTACATATGTAAATTCCTCTGCTTAAACAAGCAGCCTTCAAAGTCAAATACCGAATAACGGAAAAGTTGTGAAGATTGAAGTTAAATAAAAAGTAAACCAATAAGACATACCACCATATTTAAGTCGTAGAAGTGATCCAGCAGCTTCAAAACATCATCAGGAGTAAATTGCCTTCTCAAGCTGTGACAATAAATTATCAGTGGTGAAAGATAAACGATAAAATCACATTAAGTTCTAACCAAATGCCACGGATTTCTTATTTCTTCTCTGAGAGTGTGGTATGAGCTAAGCTCATTCACAAAATGAAGAGTTAAACGAAAAGGACAAGTAGTCAAATAACCTTCTACGCAGATTCTCTGTTAAGCCGAAAAGGACAAAATGACGATGGATGCCTGCAATAAGAATCACGATGAACATGTTAGACGCATCTCACTGCCACAGCAGAAAGCAAAATTAAAGTTAATGCAAGCTAATCTGCGCTTTTCATTTCTTTTGCCTTCAGGAAAAAAAAAATTACTCATCAAGAGTTATTGTTTTTTCCTCAATCACAATGTACATTCTACAACTCTTCTACTTAGCTATGCAAGGTACCCCTCTACGCTAAATAGCATGAAAGAGACTAATTCTATTACAGCGTATGTATAAGGCAGTAATGCTTTATGACAAGGGAACATGCAACTGCTACACTTTAAGTGCGCATAGAATAAACCACGTGCCTTGTGCAATAGCTCGCAAACCTTACATCATTATTTATTGCATAAACAATCCCAACATTATAATTCATGCATAACTAATACATGAATGAGCCAACTCCTTACAGTTGCACGCCGTCCATTAAATAGAAAGGTAACGTGTGCGCTAAGGTGTGCACTGTATTAAATTCTTCAAACCCTAGTAATCGAAGCACTTCTATTTACCACAAAATTTCAACAAGTTCCAGACTACACCACGAGTTTCTATCCGCCACATTTTACTGTGAATTTCTACTTATGAACTAGACAAAGTATGATAAAGTTACCACCTTTTCAGCTTTAATAACAAAAACCACAACAAAATTTAAGGAGGAAACATATAAAATGAATAATGACAAACAAAACTTTTACAAATTCTACCTCTCAATTTGGCAAGGGGGTAGATTTCAAGAGCCTCCAACAATCTTATCTCCAATTCGACCTGCGATTGTTCCTCCTATAGAAGAAAAGAAACAAAAGAATCAATAAATTCTATAATCAGTAGCAAAGCCACAACTTTTATGGAGGGGATTCAAAATATATAGAAACCAAAGGGATTCAACATCTTTTTTTTTCCATAACCATAGTGTCCTGATCAACTATCGTGCACCTAGACTAATTCAACATGATACCTACCAACAACATGTACCACCAGGTAGCTCAATTCACTATATATATAAAAGGGAACATCTACTATATATATATATACCTAAAAAAATTAATTAAGATAGCATAATTTTTCGACGAACGAGATTTGTTCTGCTATGATGAAAACACATATATATGAATCAATGATAGAAAAGGGTAACCTAATTTTTTTCTTAATTAAGAAAAAAAAATGGTACCTTATGAGAAGAGGCAGGATTACAAGGAGAATGAACAGAAAATCCATCTTGTTCATCATGTTCTGCTTCCTTCTTTTCTTTGCCTTTTGCTCTAGTGTTCTTCCCCATTTGCTTTTTGGTTCTTGAAAGGTGGCTTTGATTCAATTTATTGATAAAAACTAGGTTTTTTTGTTTGATCTAAAAATCAAGATTCTTGTGGGCTGGTTTTTAGGGGGGTTTTAAATTGGATTATTTTTGGGCTTTAAAATTTAATATCAAATATTTTTAAGTTAACCATATTTGATAAAGTGTAAGAGGATATAAATGGATATTTCATAAATATGAGTATAATTTTCATTTAAATTCCTTGTATAGTTTTTCTAATTACACTTCATACTTATTGTTAGCTCTAATTCGACGTATCAACGCATATAGTCGCGCTGCATATAGTAAAGATAGATTTGTATGTGTTCGATCAATTTCGTTGTATCACTCAATAGTCTGTATCTACGGATACAATCACGAGGATATCCAAAAATTGCGGGATAATACTGAAGAATGTGAAGGCTGATGAACCAAAATCTGCTGAGGCAAAATCTGTTGAACCTGAAGTGATTTACATAACTTGATATACAGCTTATGACTCTTCTAACATCAGATTTTTATTTTCTTGGGATCAAAAGCTATGCAATAGTCGATACGCACAATAATAAAATATCTTAGGTTTACAAGACAACTGCTTTTGCAATGGCCTCATCAGAAGAACATGCAATTCATTGAATGATTATCTGATTTTTTTTTACTAGTTTAAGACTTGTTTATTGATTTTTTGTTTTTGAGTTACTTATGTTGTTAATTGTGGAAGAGTTATCATCTAAACAACAAGCTCATTTTGTATTACTTAATAGCATCTTCTTTCCATTTTTATGTTCAATCATTTATAGTTATGCATTGCCTTGCTATTAGTTCATATTAGTAGTCATAATATTGCTCTCGTAGTTTCTTGTTCTTCGATTTATGTTACTATATGTTGATTCCTTGTACCTCGACTATTGTATTATGTTGTTACTATATGTTGTTTTTGTTATTAGCTGTTGTTACATTCTTCCAAATATTTATCACTTTTTTAAAAATCTATGGAATTGGAGTAGTAGAAGATGAAGTTGTGTTTGATTAATTATTTTTTGCAAAAATGATGTCCATAGTTGAATATACTCAAATACAACTTCTAAAGCGAAAAGTGAGTTGGAAAACAACTTATTCAAGTTGGATTTGAAATTTTTATGATCAAACATTGATTTTCAAATAAGGTAAAAAATTATTTTTTAAAAAACACATATTGGCCAAAAAGATATTCAAGATCAACCATTTGTATCAACTAAAGCTTAAACAAATGAGAAACATGCACCATATAACTCCAACAACAGTGTGATGTAGACAACATCTGTCACGATTCGAGCCTACACCTTAGACGTGGCCGACACTCAAGAACTATTGTTGGTCCCCAAGTGAATTTTCATCCCGACTGACTACAAGCGGAAGACTAACTCAAGCATACAAAAGCTTGAACTACAATGCAAAGATTTTCTCAAAATGAATAACTTAGAATACAATAGAATATTCAACTAGCCAAAAACAGGCAACTGATCAAGTCTTTAAAACATTTAACAGGATAAATGAACAGACTTCTAAAACTCTATTGTCTATCTATGAAGTCTCTAACTGATAAAGATTAAAGTCAAGACAAGACCCACGACATCCTACAGCTGTTATATCTGAAAGTACAAAGGGAACACTCCGAAAGCAAAGAGGCTCACCATAGCTAACTCGAACTATATGTGATATCAACGAAGCACCTGTTGATTATCCTAAATACATATATCTGAATCATGAAACGATGCAGATCAAATGACTCAGTACATAGAATGTATGAGCATGTAAGGAGAATTCTAAAGCATAAACATAAGCTTAAACTTGATAAAAAAAATGCTACTTACCTCTTCTCAACTCACTCAATTAAAACACATTATTCGCGGCGACTGTTATAAGTATTAGCGTCGACTTCTATTGCCACTAAAACATATTATTAGTATCGACTATTATAGGTATTACCGGCGACCAATGTTGCCACTAGATATTATTACTGGCGACTTCTACTGCCAATAAAAGTCATTATTAGTGGCGACTTTTATAGTTATTAGCGGCAACTTCTATTGCCACTAAAACATGGCAACTAACGTTGCCACAAAAAAGTCATTTTTAGTGGCGACTATAATAGGTATTAGCGGCGACTTATACTGCCACTAAAAGTAATTATTAGTGGCGACTCTTATAGGTATTAGCGGCAACTTCTATTGCTACTAAAATACATTATTAGTGGCGACTTTTATAGTTATTAGCGGCAACTTCTATTGTCACTAAAAGTAAGTATTAGTGGCGACTTTTATAGATATTAGCGGCGACTTGTTTTGCCACTAAAACATATTATTAGTGGCGACTATAATTAGTATTAGCGGCGACTTCTGTTGCCAATAAAACTCATTATTAGTGGCGATTTTCATAGGTATTTCTAAAGTTGCCACTAAAAGTCAGAATTACCAGCGACTTCTACGTGATACATGATCTCGACGAGTTTTCGGCCGAAATTTATTTTGAACGTTCGTTAAGACCTTATTAATGGCGTGAGTTGGTCCTGAAGGACAAACGTCTGCATTTTCAATTTCAAGTGAGGCTCAAAGCGGGAATAACCAAATTTACCGTTTAACGTATGCTATAGCCGATGAATTTTAGATGATATGTGATCTCGATTGATTTTTGGCCGAAATTTTTTATAGGCATTCGTTAAGACCTTATTAGTGGCATCAGTTGGTCCCAAGGGGTAAATTTCTCCATTTCAAGTTCAAACAAGGCCTAGAGCGGGAATGACCAAATTTACCGTTTTACATGTCCTATAATTCATGGATTTTGGGTGATACGTCATCTCATCGGGTTTTTGGCTGTTAAGAAGTTATCAATGGCGTGAGTTTGTTTCGAGGGGCAAACGTCCCTATTTTTAAGTTCAAACGAGGTCCAGAGTGGAAATGACCAAATTTACTATTTTACGTGTGCTTTAGTGTATGAATTTTGAGTGATACGTGATCTCGACGAATTTTTGGCCAAAAATATTTGTGGGCATCCGTTAAAACCTTATTAATGGCGTATGTTGGTCCCGAGGGGCAAACGTCCGCATTTTCAAGTTCAAACGAGGCCTAGAGCATGAATGACCAAATTTACCATTTTATGTGTGCTATAGTCTATTGATTTTAGATGATACGTGATCCCGATGGGTTTTTGGCCAAAAAATTTTGTAAGCTTCTGTTAAGACCTTATTAATGGCATAAGTTGGTCCCGAGGGCAAACGTCCGCATTTTCAAGTTCAAACGTGGCCCAGAAATGACCAAATTTAACATTTTACATGTGCTATAGTCCATGAATTTTGGGTGATAGGTGATCCCAATGGGTTTTTTACCAAAATTATTTGTGGGTGTCCGTTAAGACCTTATTAATGGTGTGAGTTTGTTATGAGAAGCAAACGTCTGCATTTTCAAGTTCGAACGAGGCCCGGAGCAAGAATGACCAAACTTACCATTCTACGTGTGCTATATAGTCCATAGATTTTGGATGATACGTGATCACAGTAGGTTTTGGCCAAAATTTATTGTGGGCGTCCGTTAAGACCTTATTAATGGCGTAAGTTGGTCTCGAGGGGCAAATGTCTGCATTTTCAAGTTCAAACGAGGCCCACAGCGGGAATGACCAAATTTACCATTATACGTGTGTTTATAATCTATGAATTTTTGGTGATACGCGATCGTGATGGGTTTTCTGCCAAAATTTGTTGTGGGCATCCGTTACGACTTTATTAATGGGGTAAGTTGGTCTCGAGGGGCAAATGTATGCATTTTCAAGTTTAAACGAGACCCACAGCAGGAATGATCAAATTTACTGTTATACATGTGTTAGAGTCTATGAATTTTGGGTGATACGCGATCGTGATGGGTTTCCTGTTGAAATGTTTTGTGGGAGTCCGTTAAGACATTATTAATGGCGTTCGTTGGTCCCAAGGGTCAAACGTTCTCATTCTCAAGTTCAAATGAGGCTCGGAGAGGGAATGACCAAATTTACCGTTTTACGTATGCTATAATCCATGAATTTTGGGTGATATATGATCCCAATGGTTTTTTTACCGTACATTTTTTAGGGCGTCCGTTGAGACCTTATTAATGGCATGAGTTGGTCCGAGGGAAAAACGTCTACATTTTCAAATTTAAACGAGGCCTAGAGTGGGAATGACAAAATTTACCATTTTATGTGTGTTATAATTCATGAATTTTAGGTGATACGTGATCCTGATGGGTTTTTGGCCTAATTTTTTCCAGGCATCTGTTAAGACCTTATTAATGACATGAGTTGGCCCTGAGGGGCAAACATCCATATTTTCAATTACAAACGAGGCCCAGAGTAGGAAATACCAACTTTACCATTTTACATGTGTATAGTCCATAGATTTGGGTGATACGTGATCCCAACTAGTTTTTGGGTGAAATTTTTTTTGGGCGTCCCTTAAGACCTTGTTAATGGTGTGAGTTGGTCTCGATGGGCAAACGTTTGCATTTTCGAGTTCAAACGAGGCCCAAAGCGGGAATGACCAAATTTTCCGTTTTGTGTATGCTATAGTCCAGGCTTACGGGCTATTTTTATGAAAAAACTTTACGGGACCCTCTGTAATGACATAGAGGAGTGATACGTATAGTTTCACCATGATCCACTCCTTTTTTGGTATTAAAGAGTGACTCAGCAAAAATTAGGTGATTTTTTCAATTTTTTGTTAGTGAACGGCAACAAATTTTTTGTTTATATGGCTTCTAGTCACTTTTTTTGCAAAACATTTTCAATACCATCCTTATGACTCGGGGGAGCAATATGTATAGGCTCACCATGACCCGTGCTATTTTTTTTATCATTTAGAGGCCATTCATCAGAATCATGCAATTTTCTTAGTTTTTTTGTGTGTTAATTAATGAATTTTTTGGTGATTTGGATTTCTGACACTTTTTCTGCAAAACATTTACAGGATCCTCTGTAATGACCTGGAGGGAGATCTAAATATAGTCTTACCATGATCTGCACCATATTTTCAACATTTAGGGGCTACTCAACAAGAATTTAGACGATTTTCTCAATTTTTTGTGTGTTAGTCAATGAATTTTTTAGTGATATGGCTTCTTAGCACTCTTTTTGCAAAACCTTTATAGGAACCTCCGTAATGACCTACGGAAACAGTACGTATAGCCTCACCTTGATCTGCATCGATCTTTTAGCATTTAGGAGTCACTCAACAAAATTAGGCCATTTTCTCAGTTTTTGTGTGTTAGTCAATGAATTTTTCGGTGATATGACTTCTGGACACTATTTTTTCAAAACTTTTACATAATCCTCCATAATGACTTGGGAGAGCAGTACGGATAGCCTTACTATGATTCAAGCCATTTTATTTAGCATTTAGGACCACTCAATAGGAATTAGACTATTTTCTCATATTTTCATGTGTTAGCTAATTAATTCTTTAGTGATGACTTCCATGCACTTTTTTTGCAAAACCTTTTCAAGATCCTTCGTAATAACCTGAAGGAGTGATATGTATAGTCATGATCCACACTATTTTTATAACATTTAGGAACCACTCAAAAGGAATTGGATGATTTTCTTAATATTTTATGTGTATTAGTCAGTAAATTTTTTTGTGATATGATTTCCACCCATAGGTAGACTAATTAATTGAGAAGGACAGCAAAGTCCCCTCTAGGATGTAGTGAGAGATCTTTTGGTTCCTTGCAACTCTATGCTCATTGACCACTAATTTTTGCCACATGAAAGAAATATACCATGAAGCTATTTAACCATGTTAGAAAAAAGATAATGGCTGACCTACCACTGTTAAGTAGAAATAAGCTCTCTAGCCATCGAACATTTTGCAAATTCAAAAGGACAGCTCGATGCACAAAGCATCTCATGTTTTCACAGTCTGTGGAAGGGTGGCACCCAAGGAGCGTGATGTAGACAGCATCTCTTAGCACAGGGGATGTTGATGCTTCACAATATATCAAGTACCTAAAGAGGGTGTGGGGGGGAGCGAGTATTCTCTATGAGAAAAATTGTAAAAAGATCCAACTGTCTGTATATAAGGAAAGCTGAAATCAATTATCAGCATGCATTCAAACATTTCAGTAAGATTAAGATGCAGAATCTCTATGGCATCAAAAAAAAATAATTTAACCACCCAGATACTACTATACAAAAACTGCCATATGTGAAAGTTCAATATCCATATCGAATCCAAACTAGTTCAAGGTTCATCCTTCGAGAAATAGCTGTGAGGTAGGCAAAACTCTTCCTCCTGATTTAGGATTTCAGAGTCCTCGTCCTCTGGTTTCTGAAATTAGTAAAAAGAATACAACTATAAGAACAGTCGTCCCACATAACTCCTAAAAAGATTGCCCCATAAAACCAAGATTCTAACCAATGAAACAGAACAGAAGCATAAGTTGAAGGTTTAATGAAATAAAATGACAAATATAGTAACATATGCATATTTTCATAAAGTGCTACATAACTCTCAAGGTAAATTATGTAGTCCGACAAATTCTATTTGAAGTATGCAATCTCTTTCTTTCGAGATCAAATATCAACAGTATGTATGCTGTATAGGGCCAAAATTTAGCAACAAATTGAATAAATCTGTCTCCTTGATGTCGCTTTCCAATGTCCTAATTTTGGTCTCTTGGAAAACACGGGATTAACTATGATAAATTAAGAGGACTTGACTTCTAAGAAACTTGGATTATTACGTCAAGAACAGTATGCAACTCTGTATATCGGTATATCAGTTATGATCCTGCTAATTGTGGAGTAGGAAGAATGGCTTTACATATGTAAATATTTCTGCTCAAACAAGCAGCCTTTCGAAATCAAATACCGAATAAAGGAAAAGTTGTGAAGATTGAAGTTAAATAGAAAGTAAAACCAATAAATACATACCACCATATCCAAGTTGTAGAAGCGATCCAGCAGCTTCAAAACATCATCAGGAGCAAATTGCCTATTGAAGCTGTGACAAAAAATTCAGTGTTGAAAAACAAACGATAAAGTCACATTAAGTTTCTTCACACTCTTAGGTACACGTTTTACGCGTGTTGGCATGAGCTAAGCTCATTCACAAAGGCACAACATGAAGAGTTAATAAACAAAAAGAACAAACGTAGCCTAGTAACCTTCTACGCAGATGCTCTGTTAAGCCGTATAGGACAAAATGACGATGGATGCCTGCAATAAGATTCAAGGTGAACATGTTAAACGTCTCACTCCCACAGCAACAAGCAAAATTTAATGCAAGTTCCAGATTACCACGAGTTTCTATCCGCCACATTTTACTGTGAATTTTACTTATGAACTAGACAAACTATGATAAAGTTACCACCTTTTCAGCTTTAATAACAGAAAACACAGCAAAACTTAAAGAGGAATCATACAAAATGAGCAATGACACATAACACTTACACAAATTATACCTCTCAATTTGGCAGGGGGATAGATTTCAAGAGCCTCCAACAATCTTATCTCCAATTCCACCTGTGATTGTTCCTACAGTTCGAAACATAAACATACCCATAAAAGAAAAGAAACAAAAGAATCCATAAATTCTGTAAAACACATCGACAAGCATATAATTAGTAGCAAAGCTACGATTTTTACTAAGGGGATTCAAAATACAAAGAAACCAACGAAATTCAACATCTTCATTTTTTTATATGTCCGATACGCTTTCGCATGACTCAACAAATTCCACAGCATACCTGTCAAATCCCACCAGCAACAACACGTACCAAGTAGTTCTATCCACCAAGGCCAACAGATGGGAATTTAAATAAAAGGGATTCAACATCTTTTTTCATTTTTTGATAACCGTGTTGTCCGAGTCCAGATAATTGTCACCTCCCACCGACAACAGGTACTATCAGGTAGGCTGATCCCTGCTTTTTGATTCCTATTCCTACTAATTGCAAGAGTGAGACTTGTCTATTCCTACTCTCTTTCCGATGGCAACGCTATCCATCAAGGCTAGAACAAATGTAAATTTAACAAAATGGACTCAACATCTAATACCTAATATAAAAATTTAACTTTGATAGTTTAATTTTTTGACGAACGGTTTGGTCCGATACCCTATTCCATGCATATGAACAAAAACACAAAGGGTGACTTTTTTTTTCTTAATTAAGAAGAAAAGTACCTTACGAAGAGCAGAAGATGCAGGTTTACAAGGAGAATGAACAGACATTCCATCTTGTTCAGCTTCTTCTCCACCTTCTTCAACTTCTTCTTCTTCTACTACTGTTTCCTTTTCCATTTCTGCTTCTTTCTTCCCTTTGCCACTTGCACCAGTATTCTGCCCCATTTGCTTTTTGGTTCTTGGGATTTTCTGGGTATGGATAATTTACCACTTTTTTGGAGAATGATCCATGAAAGATTTGATTTTTTATATAAATTTTTGGTTTCTTGAAAGTGGTTTTGATTCGATTTATTGAGAAAAAAACTAGGTATTTTCAATTTGTTTGATCTAAAATTCAAGATTCTAGTGGGCTGATTTTGGGGGTTTTGGAATTGGATCAGTTTTGGGCTCTAGAATTTAATAAATTTCAAATTAAACTAAATATTTTTAAATTAAAATTTATTTCATATAGAATAGAAATTTCATAAATAGCTACAGTTTGGAGTATAATTATCATAAATAGCTATAGTTTGTCTAATTAAATTCATAGCTACTGTTCTGGGGTCCATTATATGTGTTAGCTCTAATTTGATGCATCAACGCATACTGTCGCGCTAGATGCATGTGTATCAATGCATATAGTTATGATTGACTTTATGCTCGGATATTATCGTACTAATACACAAAAAAAAAAAATTGCATACATTTTAGTAAGTGCTTATAAGACAAAGTTAGTTAAAAGTTGGTCCATTCTCAACTTAGATTTTGCAATTTAAGGAACATTTTCTTACCGAGGAAAATAATAAGGAAAGCATGACAAAGCATTCTGACAAAAAAGAATCGTAACTGCAATAAAATAGGGCAATAATCAAAGAACAAGAGATAGTTGATAGGACAAGAAACTAAAGGAGAAGTATTGAAGGAAGGATAAACAAGGAGGCAAAAAGGGTAGTACACATTTTCTCACACCTCAAAATGTAGCAACCAGAAATTGACATGTAAAAATGGTAATCAACTATGGAAGAAACTGAAAAAACAAGAATAAAGCAGAAAATTGCACTTGATGCAAACTGCTTCAGCATGAAGAGTACAGTTTATTAAAAATGAGATGGATCTCATTTCATTAGCAATTCCCTGTCTTTAAAAGCTACCTAATGGGTGGAAAAAAAAAATACAAAAATATGTTAAACAAGAATTTTCTAACCAGACACCATCCTCCACAGCTCAATACTAACCAGAACTAAGTAATTTACAGCCATTGGTTAGAGGATCGACCCGAGGCATATGAGATGTGACACTGCTAAACTTTGCGGACGCCAACATCAGCACTCAAGTGTCCAACTAGCAGAGGCAAGCTAGAAGAAAAGGAAAAAGAGTGCAACATTCAAATGCTAGAAGCACTGATATTCTAATATTTCATTCCATCAAGTTTCTCAGCAGAAGGGCAAGAAATTTTGAACGGGTGTTGACTATGTATGTGATCTCTAAATCCACTTCAGCACCAACTAACCAGAATATTCCATGCTGTATCTAAGATTAAAGAGCATATTACGACGATTCTCTGTGCCCATTCGGATGTTAAACTTCTTGGTCAACTCCTCGACTCGATCATCGGATTCATAATCCATCTCTCGAGTACATCGTCTTCGGATCTTTTTCAGCATGTCCTTGGAAGGTTTATACTGTGCATGCACCTGCACATGAAACCAAAGTATAGTTCCTTAGCTAAAATGACAAGCAGGTTCATTTTGTCACTGATGATTATATTGAGAGAGTGAAAGACAGGTTACCATATCATCAACTACTAAAAGTGCAGCTTTCGGTTCTCGCTTAATAAGATGAGCATCAACAAGTAGAGAATATGTCATTTCATTTGGCTTCACTCCTAAATCCATAAAGTGCTCATAGACTTTTGTGGCTTCATCCCTCTGTAACAAGAAAAGATAGTTTATTAATATTCATATAATCATAGAACAGAAGAAAGGCATCCCATGCAATTATGTGTTCCAATTACTTGTGCATACAAATGAAAGAATGTAGCTTCGGGCTATTATGACAATACTTGGGATAAGAATCTTCAAGATTATCACCAGTACGTTATTTTATGATGAAAAATTCATTTGGAGTGAACTTTTGGGCCAACCACAGACTTCAAAACTCAGGGATGATGGCCCTGCCCCTTGAACTTTAGTTTCACTTGACACGGGGCTTGAACTTGTGACGTAAGACACAAGTCCTCAACCTTTACCCATTAAGCTTAATCCCTGGGGGCTCATTAGTAAAATGACTCCTTCAGATTATTCTCAGTCACATGTTTACTGATGAACAAATAAATAGGATCCAAAGAAATGACCACTAGGTTGAACCCATACTATGTGCATTCAGATGTTACATTCATTTCTATTTACCTTGCCAAGCTTCCCAAATGCATATATCAGCGCATTGTATGAATGGATATCTGGGGTTAATCCAAAAGTGGATTCAATTGCAGCAAATGTCTGATAAGCACGATCAATATCCCATATATTGGCACAGCCTAAAATTACACAATTGAGTGCAGCAACAGACTTGAAAGGGGGGTCTGCTCGGCTCAAATTCTCCAGCTGATAGTAAACCTGAAATATTTGGAGGTCAGTGGCAATACTAAGTGTAAGGTGACCCAGATAGAGAACATCCAACACACTTAAGCAGGTACAGCAAAGTGTTAAGCTGTGAGATATACAGAATTCTTAGTTGGAAGAGAAAGAGAACATACAGAGTCCAGGGTGACAAAACCATTCCTGCAGCAAGCAACAGCCAGTGGATTCAAAGAGGTAAAGGGAGAAAATAGTTCTTCTGCACTCTCTTCTTTAGAACTACTATAAGCTTTCTCAAACTCATGCAGGGTAGCAAAAGCGTTCTGCAATTGTCCCAATGACGCGTGGGCATATATCTTCGCAAGGAAAGATTCAGGGTTAGGGATCCTCATTTGCCGTAGTGAGCGCTTAAGGACTTCCCAAGCACCATTGAGGAGTTTCACATTGTATGTTCTACCAGCAGTTACAAGTGCAGCCACAAGCAGTCCTTCGTCAACACTGAGTAAAACAGGGGGCTTCACAGTCTCACCTCTAACAATCCATTTCACAAAGAACTCCAAGGAAGTAAAAGCTAGTTCACTATTATCTGCTTGTAATGCACAATCAGCAAGGTGTGTGCACATGTTCCAAGGCGGCAGCAGGCCTTTGTTCTGATCTGTTTTCTGGGAATACCCAAAACAGTGGTATCAAGACTAAAATATATTTCAAATAATAGAAAGTTTCATGGTTTGGATGATCTCACCGAAGGGATACATACCTTGCATTTCTCTATTATTGACACCAATGTATCCAGCCTGTTGCTGTAGATACAGCTTCGCACACACTCGTTAAATACATTCATGGATAGCTTATACCCAGATTTTAAGGCTGAATCAATATATTTCAACGCATCATCAATAAGGTTTGCTTTAAATAGCAAGCCAGTAACCAAATCATATGACTCTTCATCAGGCAAAGCTTCTTTAAACTCTACTCCAGTTGCAATCATCCTGGCACAAGTATAACACATGAAATTTATCAAATATCATCAATGCATGACAGAGTACTTGCATGCATGGTGAAAATACATAGTGAACTGTCGCAATCAAAACAAGCTCAATAAACACCACGAGGTTCCTTGTCACTTAGTAAACTTGCTATCCACACTAAATCAAAAGGAGCCTGAGAATTCAAGAATAACCAAGCTGAGAGAAAAGAAGTATAGAAGGGACAAGGAGGAGCAAAGACATGGCAAAATTTTGTTTGCAGCAAGACTAAACTAAAGGAAAATAAAACCCAAATAACAAAGCTATAAATCTGGTAGTAACTAACAGACAGGAGTTTGGACTTTTGCTGCAATGGGAATATTTTTCGCACGCCTCACTCAGTTCATTTAAGAGACAGTTCCCCACTCTGTTATTTCAAATGTTCATTGTTTTGGTAAGGCTAAGAACCTGATTGGATTGGCTTATGACTTATAAGCCAAAAGCCATAAGTTAGATATGGCTTTTGGCTTATTTTGGTTATTTTGTCTTTGAAACAAGTGCTTATAAGCACTCCTTCTTTTACTTAGAGCGCGTTTGGATTGGCATAATTTAAATAGTTTTAAGTTTCAAATGTCGAAGCTTAATTTATATTGGATGAAAAATAATTATTTGTGATAAGAAAAAGTTAATAGATTAATCAAAGCAAAACAGTAGTTAAGCTAAAATAAGTCAATTTATTGCTTTTGACTCAAGAATACTTAATTTAAAAGTTAATCTGAATTTTGTCAATCCCTCTGAAACTTTTTGAAAAGAACTTAAAAGGTTAAAAACACTTTTAATTTTGAGTCTATCCAAACACACTGTTAAACACTACTTCCTCCGTCCACTTTTAACTATTATGTTGCGCTTTTCGAAAGTCAATTTGACTAATTTTCAAAGTGAAATTAGATTATATTAATTCGCTATTTTAAACAAAAAATTTAAATATTCAAAAACTATACGAAAAATACTATAAATTGTGATATTTTGCATATCAATATGATGAAAAAATACATCATAAACTGTTAGTCAAAGTATTTACCGTTGACTCTAAAAAAGAAAACCATGACAATTAAAAAGGGACAGAGGTAGTACAAAACTGCTTAAAAGCTATTTTGGCTTAAAAGAACCTAAAATAAGTCAATCCAAAGAGGCTCGAAATAGAGAAGTTTGATTTGGCAATCGCACCCAGTTGGCAGCTATATCACAACACCGGTTAAATCTGGCAAAGCTTCTTAGTGTGTTATACTGTACACAAATATGAATAAAGGTCAGAAGGATTTTTTGCCTACTATGAAACCGTCTAAGAGAAACACCATACCATAATCCTGGATCACCCTAGCAGCCAACCAAAAGGCTGCAAATGTTAATATCACAACAAATGAAAATGCTATCTCTATGTCAATATACACACCTTATAAATTTTATATTTCTAATCTATGAATATAAAGGTCTTAAAACTCTCAATGTACTTAATTTTAAGTCTAAGTTTTTCTGTGTTGCATTTCTTTTACTGCAATGAACTTTTCAGCTCAATACTAATCTCAACTAACAGTCTCCAGCTTTAGAAAATATAATTAAGGCTAACAACAATTTCATATAAATGAACTAACAGTCTCCAACTTTAGAAAATATAATAAAGGCCAACAATAATTTCATATAAATGAACAATAAAGAAAATAAAGGGATCTCCACAATTACATACAAAGTTTTAATTTTTATACCAGGTTAGACGTCATCCTCACATTCCTCCGGCTTATCACTTAATACTAGTAGTTTATATAATAAGCATGGATCCATAACCTAAAAGTAAAGCAACAACCCTATACTGAAAGACTATCCGTGTATATAACTTAAATGCATAATAGATGTTATCACACTTGTTCTATACATTTGCTATTTCTTTTGAGCCGAGATTCTATATGAAACAGTTTCTCTATCCCGCAAAGGTAGAGTTAAGGTTTGCGTATGAGTATACTGTACAACAAATATATTCAAAACTAAGTGATTAGCTTGAAATATGAACCTTTCGAGCAATTTGACAGCTTTATCAGCCCATGACAATGGTTCACCAGATTGAAACATAGCTTTCAAGATCAAATTATGCGAAGCAGTATTAGCAACAAGTCCATACTCCTCCATTTGACTAGCTAATCCCAACAAATCATCAGCAGTAGCACCCATCATCAAATTAGCTCTCAAATAATAATTAAACAGATTCGCATCAGGCTTATTCGGTTTCCCATTTCTATCCAACGACCTAATCCAAAGCTCAAACACCTGTTTCATATCCTCCCACCTCTGCGTCGTCACCCAATCGGCAAACAGATTCATCAAACCTTCCCCATCAAGTGTTTCCGACATTGCCTGAATACGCGCAGCTGGCGATTGGCGTAAGAACCCCAAGGGTACAACGGAGGAAGATACAGATTGTGAGGTAGCTGCAAATGGGGATCTCCAGTTTTCATTATAGAGTGGGCTGCCGGAGGATGGATTTGGGGGTAGTGGGGTAGTGTTTTCCGGTGGAGTTCCGGCGAGTTGAGGTTCTTGTGAGAGGAAAGGAACGGTTGTGATTGATTTGAAATTTGTAAATTTTCTGATCAACGGTCGTGATCGAATCAGGATCGCCATTGTAAGTGTTTTTAAGCTTTTTGGGGAAATAATTTGCTAGGGTTTTAGGATGTTGAAGCAGAAGAAGAAAGAAAGGTTAGAGGGGTATTGTTGATATTATCTAGAAGTTTAGGGGTAAATTTACTGTATTCAATTGTTTTGGGCTGGACTTCTAAATATTGGGCTGACTGAAATGGGCTTAAAAAAGGCATATGCAAATGAGTGAAGGAGTTAAAAGACTTGAAATTATGCTCAACGACTTTAGAAATGAGTGATCTTAAACTTTTTGACATTTGGGCATGTTCTATGGGTAAATCTTTGGGAATCGTTTGGTAACTAGTAAAGAAGCGGTTTATTCATGTGTCAATGGTTTATTAATACATGTATAATTTATAAGAGAATTGATGTATTATCTTATACGAGATAGAAGATAAAATAGCTAATAGCTGCATAATTTTAATCAACTACCAAACAATACCTCAAGGTTTAAAACCAAAATGCTAATCTTGAAGTTTTACTCATGAGGCAAATAGGGTCAAAAGTTTAAGATCGTTCTTATAAATCACCCGATGGGGATTATACGTAATGTCTCAAAAAAAAAAAATATGGTGTTTTATAGCCAACAACAACAACATCCTATCCCGTGGAATCCCACAAATAGAGTTTGGGGTAGGCAAACTTTACCACTATCTCGTGAAAGGAGAGAGATTGTTTTCCAAAAATCATCAGTCTCGTGTTTTATAGCCATATACTACAATTCTTAATATGCCTAAATATAATTAAAATTTATAAAAGTGTTTAAAATTTAGTGATTTTGGAATCAAATTTCAAACCTCAAAAGTCTGAAATTTGAATTGTCTTTCCAAAAGTGATTATTACTTTTATCTCCATGCTTCTGCATTGTACAGAGTTAAATTTCCATGACTTCCCCATCTTCTTTGCTTTCCTATTCCTACTTTGGATTCACCCTTTCCCAAAAGTGATCAATTCTTTTATCCTTACGTTAATAACAACAATAATATATTCAGTGCAATTTTATAAGTGATATCTGTGCACGTAATCTTATATTACTATCTTGTAAAGATAAAAATGTTATGTGTATGTTAAATAACCTCTTAAAGACTTATAATCTAATAGTACTATCATAAAATTTCCACACAATAAATATGAGTTTGATTCTCATTGTACCTCCTCTCCCACTCATGTAGTAAATTGTATTTGATCAAATAAACTCTTAACGTAGTGTTATTGGAGTCTGATTACATTGAAATTTATAATGAAAAATTTCAAATTGAATGATAAAATGATCCCTAATAAAAATAATTTTATATCAAATAAATTCGAACTCGAGTTCTCTTTTATCTCTAATAATTACCTAAAACATTGTTGTTGAAATCAAAGTGAGATGCCAATGTAGTAGGAGGTGATTCCACGGAACCAAAAATTGGTGGTTGCACACATAAAAGTAGTAGTAGTAGTAATCAAGATTCACCCACTCTTATTGGTTGTCCAAAATAAATGAAACATGTAAATGTGATTCTCTAATTATGATTAATTTAATGTGTGACAAATAATTAAGGGTGTCACCATTTGCTGGATTTAGTGGGTGTAAGGTCCCCCCACCCCCATAACCCCTCTTTTTTGCCTTTACATATATATGGTTAAAAGGCAAAGAATATATCAACCGCGTTTGACAATAGTGATGAAGACAATAACTTTTTCTTAATTACCTATTGATGGTTATGATTGAGTGATAAGTACTTATTTATCCTTAATCAGAGGTTTCTAGTTCCAGTCCTCCAAAGTACAAAATCGTCTTTGTTAGAAAGCATTTTACCCTCAATGTGTGACTTTATGGCACGAATCTGAATTTAGTCGAACTCTAATATGTATATCGAACAACCAAATGGAAATCAGTAGACCTTCAACTCAAAAGAAAAGTACTTGAAGAATTTTTTTTAAAAAAATGAAAGATAACAATATGATAGAAAATTACACAACAAATGAAGCAACATATATTAATAAAGGTAGAAGAATAAGATCTTATCTGAAATACTAACTAATACTACCAAATAGAAACAAGATGGAGAGAAAGAGACTAGCGTCCTACTTCTCCCACAAAAAATCCTACAAATACTTGGTCACTTATCATCCTTCTATTATAATCTTCGATCATATATACCTTTATCTCAAGGTTAACAATGGAAAAAGCTTTTACCAATTTACCTATTATCAGAAGAAAGTTAATAAATGACAAAGCAAGACTTTTATAAAGCACCAAAAAAAAAAAAAGAGAGAGAATAACAATAATAAAGCTTTTTTTTAAATAAAAAAAACCTAGAATAAAGCGAATTATTCATTAAATTGAATAATAAATAAAGATTGTGATAGAATAGATATAATTCATCTGCGTATTCTTTATTAGGTTTATGAGTTTAAGGCTTGAAATAAAAAACTTCTGATAGAAAACATTGCCTCCTTTAACATGTTTTTACAATATGACTTGAATTAATCAGAATCCTAAAATGGATATGAAATAATATTGAGTGAAAAAATAAAATAAAATAAAAATAACAGACTACTTTTCTAATTCTAGATAAATCTTATGCAAATTAAAATCATTTTTATTTTGTTCTCTTTTCAGAAAGTGGGTAACATAACAAATTGGCTGGATAGAAGATGAAAAAGAAGCTTTTTTGTAAGTGTATTAGATTTCAAATTCTTTTTTCCTTTTTGATAGTATTTTATTTGTTTAGTTAATTACTATATAAAATGATTAAAGTTCGCTCATCTTTGACGAAAAAGGGTCCATTCATTTAATTTGATAATAAATAAATATCTTACTCAAAAATGTCTTCTTCAAATTAATTTGTATATGAGATGGATATGCCCTTTTTGCTCACGTATATTTTTCTCCAAAAGAAAATTCCAACAGAAATGATTAGTTCACTTTACAACTTTATATGTTTTTTTATCTGTTTTACGACTCGACTAATTCAAAATTGTTTATAAAATTTCATTTTATATAAAATATAGTCTTTCTATTGTTATTGACTTATTAACCATGAATTAATTGTACTTGATAATATTTAATAGGGAAAAATTATTAAATTTAATAAATATTAAGTTTTGAACTTATAATTTTAGGAGTATAATAAGTTTACTTAGCAAAACTTTGAGGAGTTAATCAAACTCTATCAAATTTAAATTTTGAATCAGTTTTAAAAAAAATGCTACATTGATATAAAAATTTAAGTTTTATATTCCTTAGGAGGGACATGAAATAGAATTAAAATTATTGGTGCATGATAATTATAGTGCTTGTGATATTCAATGAAGTAATTTAACCTTTAATTAATTGTTAGGTATGTTTTTTATTTCTTTATATAGCAAATAAGTTTTAAAGCTATACTATTGCAACATATAAAATAATAATCTAAGCTTCACATAATTTGGATAGAGTAGTAAGTGTTTTCTATTCTTAAATCACATGGCTTTGATCGAGACTTTGTAATTAAGCAATGATTATTTTATTTTTATAATAAATATTTTAACATAAATTTAAATTAGTCAATTTTTAAAATAAAATCTAGACATCGAGTGAAAAAATAATAATCCAAAAGTTACGTTAATCTCGTAGCTTTCGTTTGTTTTGTATTTTTCTTCATGTCTACAATGATGGTGTCATTTTCCTTGAACCCATTATTTCTTTAAAAGAATTAAAAGAAAGTACAATTATTTGTATATTTTTTTTCTTTTTGCATTTCTTACTTGATATATCACTCCTATAGTTAAATCATTTTATAAAAGTGCAATGTTCTATTTGTGATTATAGAAATTTACTTGAAAAACTAATTAAAAATCATATAATAATAAAAAAAAGATTATTTAATTATATTGTATACTAATACTATGTGTGTAGATTCTGAGAATTTCTAGGACCTCCATTGATGTGCCAAGAGACACATAAGTGCAATATTAAACAGTGACAGCACAAACCTAGTGGGGGCCCCTTCTGTTTCATCAACACTTTAGCCTAGGGGATCTCCGTCATAAAAATAACATATTCAGTATAAGTTCAAGATAAAAATGAAATCTAATAAGTTTTACGAATATTTCATCTCTCAGGAGCGAATCGAGAAGAGAGCCTATGAGTTCATTGAACCTGATAGTTTTTATACATACCTTATATGATCAAATTTTCATCTCTCAAGAGCGAATCGAGAAGAGAGCCTATGAGTTCATTGAACCTGATAGTTTTTATACATACCTTATATGATCAGATTTTCATCTCTCAGGAGCGAATCTAAAAGAGAACCTATGAGTTCATTAAACTTGATAGTTTTTATGCATACCTTATACAATCAGATTTTCATGTAATAACTATATTTGTTTTGATATCTTTTTAATTTCTATAACATAATGTTGTTATAACATGAAAAAAAAATTAGTTTAAAGTTATTCAAGAGAATAGCGGTAATAGAAATGTTTGATTGTATGTATATTAAAAAATAAATTTATATATATATATATATATCTAATCGTAAACTCAGTTATTATCACATTAGCTCGAGATTGTCATAGAATGTTTAAACTTTTTAAACCTTGAATTCACTATCCCATTTTATAATATTTGTCTAAATTACATTATATATAAAGGTTTTTTATTCAATATTTAATATCTATATTGGAGATCAATTATTTTAAATTCACGATAGGGCCTTCTTTAGAGGAAACGCATTTTATAAAGTTTTTTGAGACAAAATTATTGAAAATTTTGAGGAAAATATTTTCATTAATTATAGCAAAAAAAAAAAAAAACATCTACATGTTTGAAGTTTGAACCATGGTTTGGTTAAATTGTAACCATGTATAGTTAAGTTTATGACCGTTTGAGAAACAAAGCCACTGACATACATAGTACAGGGTACATACATACAGTCAAATACATGACAAAATGCTTTGGCTTTTGCTCACTTTCCTAAAACACATTACCCCATGCTCTCATTCTTTTATAGAAGTAGTAATTTTAGAATGAAAAATATAGTTTGATACGGTGTAAAAGAATAATGTTTAGTATGATATGTTGAGAATATTGATATTAATTAAATTGAAATTATTTATAATTTATATAGTGTTATTTAGTAGATTAAAATTCCAAATATGTATTGTATAATCTTTTAAAAATATATCTGTTTACAAAATATACTGTATAGGTATGGTGTAAAGGACGTGAATTTTTTTAAGGAACGATTATGTCTTTAATCATATTAATGGATGTATTAATTTTTATTGTATTAGTTATATATTATAAAATGGTTTTGAATGGACGAATAAAAGTGAGCGGAGAGTAATACATATGATTTTATACAATATAAAATGCCACCAAAATTGACATAGAGCCTCCACCTTCCACCTATTTTTCTTGTCTCGAGAGCTCCATATCCCTATAACACACTTTCTCTGTTCCCCTTAAACATCTCTTCCCCTTCAACTAACCTTCTTGATTTATACAGGGAACAGTAATATCTTCATATCTACTTCTTAAAGCTTGGCACAATCATGGCTGCTTTTGTACTGTCTTTAATACTTCTCTTGGCTTTTACTGGTTACTCAAGTAAGCTGCTATTGCTACTTTTACTTCAAGATTCTTCTGTTTTATGCATTTTTCATATGTTTAGTTGTGTATCCAACAATTTCTTTTGCCGTCTCACTTCAAGATCCTTTTTTTCCTGCATTTTTTCATCTTCTTGCCATGAGTTTTCATCAGATTTTGCTTTTTAGTGTGTATCTAACAATTTCTTTTCTTGTGATGAGTTTTTACTTGATGTTGCTCTTAGTAGTGTATCCTACTTCTTATTTAAAGATTTGAGTTTTTTTTAGGTTTCTTACTTCAAGATTCTCTTTTTGTTTGCTCTAAGTGGTGTATCCAAGAATTTCTTATGCAAAGATTTGAGTTTTTTTGGTTCTTTCACTTCAAGATTTTACCTTTTCTGCATTTCCATGTGTTTCACCAGAATATTTGCTCTTAGTGGTGTATTCAAGAGCTTGTTATTCAAAAGATCCAGTCTTTTTCCTTGACCATTATCAATTGATTCTCTATCTGGAGCTGGTTCTTATGGTGGTCTTTTTTTCTAGGTGGTGCTAATTACTGTGTGTGCAAAGATGGGGTTGGGGACGCAGCTCTGCAGCACAATATAGACTATGCCTGTGGAAATGGAGCTGATTGTACTAGTATCCTTCAAAATGGTCCTTGCTACAACCCTAACACTATCAAAGATCACTGCTCCTATGCTGTAAATAGCTATTACCAGAGGAAGGCTTCAACTGGTGCTACTTGTGACTTCACTGGAACTGCTACTTTGACTTCAAGTCCACCAGCCTGTAAGTTCTTGAATCAACTTACTTTTCTCCTCTTTTTGTTTCCCCCTCTTCTAGTAATACTAATAGTCACTGATATTGTTTCTTTGTTTTATTAACAGCCTCTAGTTCTGCATGTTATCAGACCACAGGAGGGTATGTATTCTTAAAGCTTTGTTATTTGTGATGTGAGATCTTGTATTTTTCTTGCCAATATTGAATGTAGTATCTCCTCAACTTGCATCCAGGAAAAGTTTCTTTTTCCCCTCTAGGACAATAAATGGTGATGTTTCCCTTATTAATAACAAAATAATAGAAGGTTTTCTGTTCTGCCCCTGTTGGCTTCTCCTTGTAGATCATTCTCAAATCCTTGATCTTGAAAAAGATTATTTTTTTTCCCAAGATGTTGGGTTAAATATCCACCTACCCCTAGGGCTGGTAATACATGGAAGTTAAAATTCAGCTCTCTAGGTAAAAAGGACCTAAAGGAGGTGCAATTTTTAATGCTAGATAAATTTGACTGTATGAGTGAATGGTTGAAAGCTTTTCCTAATATCGTGGCATTTTTCTCTGAGGGACATGATTAAAGATTGTTGTTAGCTGTCTCTTTTGTTTCTTTTTAACCAAATCTGTCAGTAGTCATTTTTAGTGTCCTAATTGTAGCAATAACTTTCAAACACAAGATGAGTTAGATTTATCATTTCTATTCTATCCCCATGTGACCTGTCTTGATGTTGATATATAACCTGTATGTTAATGTTTTATTTGTCACTTTCTTCAATTGTTATAATGAAAGTCTTTTAAGTTGAAATGTGTTTTCCAGCCATGATGCAAATATTTTATAAGAACCAAAGTCCTTTATACCATTTCTCATAATTCATGTAACATGCCTACTCTGGAATATAATACTATAATGACAACAACAGTGTGCTAACTAAGTGTCAATCTCAAGCCAGTTGGAGGCGGTTCCGTCTTGGTTGGACTTTGAATTTCTTTGTAGAACTAATAATTGAATGTAGTGGATGGACGGTGTAGTATGCTCATGTAGTTTCTTGTCCTTTTCTGTTACTATGTGTTGTTTCTTGTACTTCGGCTATCATATTATTTTTATTTCGTTGTAGTTACTGTTGTTACTATTTGTTATTTGCTGTACCTCTGTTACGTCTTCTTTTGGACTATTTTTCCCTGGAGCCAAGGGTCTATGATAAACAACCTCTCTACCTATGAGGTAGGGGTAAGGTTTGTGTAAACTCTACCCTCCCAAATCCCATTTTGCGGGATTATATTAGGTATGCTGTTGCTGTCGTTGTAGTGGATGGATGGTGTATGACATTGTTCTCTCATGTTTTTTTTTTTTTTTTTTACTTCAACCAGCAACACTGGAGGTACCACAACCCCAACTGCACCAGGAACCACAACAAATCCAGGGATTGGAACTGGCACCGGGACCGGGACAGGCACTAGCACTGGCACTGGCACGGGCACGGGCACGGGCACAGGCATAGGAACTAATACAGGTATTAACAACCCAACTTTTGGGCTAGGACCAACAGGAAGTGGTGGCTACAACCCAGATGGCAGTGGCACAGAGGCTCTTCATCAGAACAGAGTTTTTATCACCATGGCACTTTTGTTTACAAGCAGCTTCTTGGTGGTATGCTTCAGAATTTAAAAATAAGAAGTCTGAATGTGAGGCAGTGAATGAAAGAAAAGGTTTTGAGAAGATAATGGACTTTTGGGGACAAAGTATGGGTAGCATTTTTCAATGGTCAGCAGGCAGGGGGAGAATCATCTGGACACACGCTTCCACTTGGACTTCTTTTTTTGTTATTTACTTCTTGTATTATCTCCATGTGAGTGGACAAAATTGGAATTAGATTCCTTCTTGAAGTGGAGATGTGGCTGTTTCTGGGGTAAGTATGATGTACCAGTAATGTCGAAGAATCTGAACTCTTCTTTTTAGATTTTTCCTTTTTGTATATCTAGGGAAGTAGAGACATTAAGTATGTATTTTTTATTTTAGAAAATTTTATCAATGAGTACTTGCTACCCTACTCACCATCTCTGATAAAATTAGTGCATCTCTGCATTAAATATTACTCTTGTAGTTCCCACCTGTACATCTGCATGGTATAATTGAAAACCCAACATAAAGTAAAGCACAAATAGGGTCAAGTATCCTAGTTGTCAGAGTGAGAGGAAACTTGTTTTTTCACAAGGGATAAATCAAACAAGGGTTTTCTTCCACTTTCTTTACCACCCTTTTGCGTGCCATCATACATAATGAATCAAACAAGTTTTCTTCATACAGTGGTCGATGAAATGAGTGAAAATCATAAAGATATCAAGAAAGTGGGATGTAATAGTCCATGTAATGAGTAAAAATTATAAGAGATCAAGATTTTGGATCTTGGTGGTCAGAATACTGAAGTGCATGTGCTAGCATGTATCTAGTGTAAAGTCTTGCACATAACAATTTTTGGCCTTGTTTGGGTTATGCAGGCGAAAAGGGCAAGGTAAAGTGAATCTGGACTAAAAACTTGTTTGGTTTCTTTGAAAAAGAACTTTCTTATAATTGTTTCACTTGGATGGTGACTCCACGGCACATGCATGTGTTTTTTTATGATATAATAAGGGATAATGACTTGGTAACTACCTTTGAACTTTGTCAAATGCTGCACTTTTGTTGCACAACAAGACATATGTCAACAGCAAATCACATAAGTTCATAGTAACTGGTAATTGATATAAAATAAGATTAGCATGTGCTGGAAGAAAAATATACTAGAATCCTAATTCCTAAAGCATTCAGCTAATACTCTGCTCAAGTATTCAGTTTATTACACTTCTCTACTGGTGTTAAAAGCACCAAAGCACACTTGACAACCAATATGCATGCAATGAGGTTGACGGTGCTCAAAGAATGAGAGCATATTCACCATTGAAACTGGCAAACTAACCTCATCACGAGGTAGAATCAGGAAGTCGGATCTTCACGCGTGAGATATGCTAACTATCTGCTTGTACAAGTACCAGTAATCAAGATGGAACTGAGATGGTGGAGACCGAGTCAGGATTTGCCCTCTGTGATTGGTCAGGGCGAGCAAAGTTTGCTATCAACCTGGAGACAGCATCAGGCTTCTCCACATGAGGGATATGACCACACTTTGGTATTTGGCGTAGAATTGCACTTGGAAGTTCACAATGCAATCTCTGACGACATATAAGTCAATGGACACTTCAGTAGCACACCGTGTACTAAATATATGGATGCTAGGAGCTAACAGGTTTAGTGATCCAAAGTTTGAAAGAAACATACCACTGCAAGCTTGTTGTCAATAATCTGATCATCTTCACCCCAAATTATTAGTGTTTTCTGCTTGACCTGTAAAACAGGAGTCCTAGCATGAGAATGCTGAACAATTTTCCATTGTGACAAGGCCGAAACCAGTAGACAACATAGAAAATGAAGCTACAGCTAGAAATGCCATGTAACAGTAGAATCAGAAGCAAGTTGAATCAATCAGCCTCAAGATCACACTAGTTTACATACCACGTGAATGATTTTAATGACGTCTAAAGCTAATAGGTTTGTAACTCCAAGAGATGTTTGCAGTTAAAACTTATGGCATATCACTTTATGCCATCTCTCTTATTTAAACAAATTTTTCAAAACTAATATCAGTGCCCAGGGGTTCCTGCATTTAGACTCCAGCAATTGCATGTTAAGATGAAACTAGTAAGATTAAACTCAATATTGCTAGTTTCCATAATCAAATCAATGCCTATCAAATAGAGCAAGATAATGCTGTTTGATACTAGAGTCGATGCCAAAAAAAGTGACAAAAGGTCACAAAAGGCATGTATATTTAAGAAAAACTTGAGAAAATTTAGTAAATCTGCACATACATGTTCTATCTGAGAAATGACATTGTAACCTCCACTGATCATGAAATTCACCAATGCATCCTCCCACCAAGGTAATGAACAATGTAAGCGGCCAATCTGGATAGAAAATCAGATAATCAGAAGTGTAAAACAAAGAGAATAAAAAATATGCCAGAAGCACATTTTGAATATCTGATCTCCATGACTTTAAGGTTTGTAAAAAGATCAAAGGGTCAAACTTACATTAGTCCAGTCTAAGCAGGTACTAAATGGTAAGCCATTGAAAGCTAATGAAGTTGCATATAAGCGAAGTGGGAGACTTTTCAACAAGTAAACCTGCAGCAGGTTGTTTCTCATTAACAATTAGCTAAAAGTTTCTCTTCTTTACTTGTAGAGTTTGCTAATCAGAAACCAAGTTGTTAATAAACTACACACTATAACACATATGTTATGTTACATCAAACAATCCAATCTGGCATAGAATGTATCCTTTGTTTTAAGAGGAATAGGAGGTAACTCACCCCAGCATAAGCTACTGCTTTGGGTAAGGTTGCAAGGTTTCCTGTACCTTCCGCATAAACACTTGCATCAATTAAAACCAGCCTATCAACCTGATAAAGTAAAAGCTACTTGAAGTAAGCATAAAATAGTACCTTCTTCATACAAGAAAGTAATCTACAACATCTGAACAGGGATCCTAAGTTACTGAATGAACTTACAGCTTCTGGATATTTAACAGAAAAGTCAATAGCAACAGCAGAGCCAAGACTAGGTCCAACAAGTACCATTGGCCTCTTGATGTGGGTAGACCACAGCTGAAAGACAAACGAGACAGAGAATTTTAAAACATCTAAATTGAAAATTCTTTAAGAAATTTAATATCCTAGTAATTCTTCAACATGGTCTTAAGGCCAGGCCAGGAAGATCTGCTTGACCCTTATCACACTTCTAACGGTTTCTACAGCTAGACAAAAAAACACTACTTCAATATTTTGTTAGTGTAGAGCTGTGCCAAGTAAGCAAGGATGCTCCTTCTTAATGCTTCATAACTGTAATATCATACCACTGCACAATGCACAATATAACTGTGTATGTGATCCTGCATACTAAGTATTATAGTTACACTACTAGGAAAAAAAATGATTGTGAGATTTACCTTAATTTTGAACTTAGATATGTAACTTCACATTTATTAGAATGTGTAATGAAAGTTGAAAGATACTAATTCCAACCTTTCAAGTTTGTATGCACTAGATTAGAACATATATTCCGGAATCAGTACGTACCTGATAAAGATGATCACGCTTGGAAGCTACATCACACGATGGAAGCCTTCCTTAAATATCACAGGAAACAAAAAATACAAACCATGACCAAGTCTTTGTTTTTGTTTGCAGAATCTTTTTGAAAAATAAAAAACTGAGAAAAAGCTAGAACAAGATATAACATACCTAAATCAGAGAAACCCCATCCAAGGATATCAATTGCCCATATCTCCAATCCAGCATCCTCAAGCATCGGAAGAGCGTACCTCCACTCTAAACATGAGCTGAACAATGAGGCATAATGAACAACAGGAGCACAGCAAGAGAAAGTGATCAAAATTAATAGCTTAGCATGAGGCACACCTATCAAATCCATGGAGAAGCACAACTGGATTGGCCTCTGTCTGTTCTTTTGGCTTCACACAACTACTCATGACGCATCCCTTCGATAAGTTTACCTAAAATGAACCAGCAATGAAGCTGGACCATCAAACAAAGGCAGCAACCAGAACTTTATAAAGAAAGAGTTCAATTGATTCGATCCAGTGCAATATATCTAGATATGTGACTTTGTTAGGATTATAAGAACAGAATACATAAAAGAAGAATGATTAAGTTGCATATGATGAGTGGACACCTCTATGACAGTGGGTACACTACTGCAATGGGTGCACTCACACCCACTCCATTCTGTTCCAAGTGTGTGTGTGAACAGGGAAATACTTATAAAAGATACATTCATTCTAAGTCAGCACACATTGTCACATAGTAGTGTGTCCAGCTGTAGTCAGCACCCAAAGTCTTAAAATCATGGATCCACCTCTATAAAATATATTCCTTGCTTCCCAAATATATGATACTCTTTCCATTTTTAGGATGTCCTGAAATGTTGGATACCATGCCCACTTCTATACTGCTTTCAAGAAATAAAGTTCATTGAACCATCCAAATTATAGACTTGGATGTTATCTCTACAAAAATAACTTTTTAATAATTACTAAATTATTTTCTTGCACAAATTAACATCTTCAGATTCTAGGTTCAATTACATACCGTCATATAAAATGAGCTGGAAAGAAAACAACTTAAGAAGATCAAAAAAGTGAAAATAAGAGTTTTCTTGTTTCTTGTAATCTAATCCATATCTAACATCCACATGCAGAGACATAAAAATAACCCTTGTAGCTGCAATGAGTACCTGCATCCATGCACAGATCTAGTACTACTGATTTTAGGTTCAAAACCACTACTTCCGTTTCAAAAAGAATATTTCTTTCCTCTTTTAGAAACACTTTAATTTCAACTTTAAATGGGGCATGTTAAGAACCATAAGATTAAATGACATTTTTTGTACATTCAACATACCTTTAGCTTAAAACCATAAGATTCAAAAACATTCTTTACTTTGTTATTGCGAATTTTCTACCTATGTGGTAATATAATATTAGTCCAAAAGAACAAAACTTTACTCATAGGACAGAACCCATTTCATAAAAAGTAGAGAATTTTCCCCAATTGAATCTCAATTCTTCATGCAATTTGAAATTCTACCCCTTGCTTCCTCAACAACCTATGAGAAAACACAGAAAACTATCTGGAAATTAAGATAGTAGCAATAGAAAACTTACTGGTATTCTCTCAATTCGTGAAGCCAGCTTTCTAGCATAAGGGTCTTTGATATTCTCGACTTGTTTAGGAAGAAAATCCGGAAATTCACCTGCCCAGATCCTTAAACGCCTTGAATTCGAGTATTTGAGATTGGTCCCAGTTAGTAGAAATGCTGGCGGGGGAGCACCACCGGTTCCGGCTGAGAAAAATGTCAGCATATTCTTTGTTTCTCACTCGCTCAGCCGTGCACGGTGGCCACCGGTTTTTCTACTACTCATACTGAGAAGGGAAGAACACCAAAAGGCGCAGATAAAATATTATCCATTCATGTGGCGCCAAGATAACGCAAACATTTAATTATAAAACATAAAAATATTTGTATGAATCAGAAGCTTTAGAATATTTTGATACGTTAGTTATAAACTATAATTAGCTTATAATAAGAGTTCAAAAATTAATTAATTTTTATAAATTGTGAAATTTTTATGTTTATGAATAAAATTTTGAACTTTATCATAAGTTATTTCATATTTGATATAATTGGAAAGTTTTTTGTAGCAATTTTCGTGAAGATGCCTCTCCCTTCATTAGTAATAGTATTTAAGTGGTCATGTAGTTTCTTTTTCTTCAATATGGAGTATACATGTTGCTTTATTTATTGACTTTTTGTCTTGACATTTACTATCATATTTTTCTTGCATCTCTCTAAGTAACTTTTCTTTTGAATTGAGGATCTAACGTAAACAATATATTTATCTTATTTGTTCGCTTCATTTGCTTTCTAATTTGATAACTTTTCTTTTGAATTGAGGATCTATCGTAAACAATATATTTATCTTATTTGTTCGCTTCATTTGCTTTCTAATTTGATACTTCGTGGTCATATTCTTCTAATAACCCTGCTCCATGTAACTTCTCTTTGAGCCGAGGATATATTGGAAACAAACTCTTTACCCACAAAAGGTATGATGTATAATTGTACAACTTACCTTCTCCAGACCTCACTGGTGGTGGGATTATACTGAGTATGTCCACATCACAAGAAAATTGAAAAATCATCTGGAAACATGAACATAGCACAAAATATAGGAAACCATGCAACCATTAGTGCAGAAAAGCTTTTTTTTTATTATTTTTACAAGATGACAAATACTAGTAACATATATCATTCAACTAACTTTCCATCTAACAATATGCCTCAACGAAGATAATTCAAGAGAATATTACACAACAAAAGTTCAACACAGACCCAAGCTAAAAAGAAATTCATAACTATGACGTTTAGGCCAGCTTGCGTTCTCCTCAACTATTCCCCCAGCTGCTACCTTAGACCAGCAAAGGTTTTGAGTAACTCAGCCCACTAAGGCTTGTCCAGGCTATGCCTCACTGGCCATAAACTCTAGCTCTAGATATCGAAGTAAAACTGAAAGAAATATGCACCAGAATGCTGAAGTAGTTAGCTGATTGCTCAAGTGTTCAGTTTGTTACACTATGAACTGGATGCCAAAGCACCTTTGGTATGTTGGTAATATTGCTGACATTGCTTAAGGAAATCATAGTTCACCATTGAAGCTGGCAAACTAACCTCATCACTATGTTGAACCTGGAAGTTGAATTGGATCTGCTAAATATCTACTTGTACAAGTACCAGTCATCACAGGAACAGAGATGGTGGAGACAGAGTCAGGTTTTACCCTTTGTGATTGATCAGACTGAACAAATTCCGTGATCAACCTGGAGACAACATCAGGCTTCTGCACATGAGGAATATGGCCACACTGGGGTATTTGGCGTAGTGTCGCACTTGGAATTTCACAATGCAATCTCTGAGCACATAAAAGTCGATGGATACTTCAGTTACTCCGTGTACTGCATATTTGGCTGTAGGAGCTAATAGGTTAGTACTAATATTTTTCCAAAGTTTGAAAGAAACGTACCACTCCAAGCTTGTAGTCGATAATCTGATCATCTTCTCCCCATATAATTAGTGTTTTGTGCTTGACCTGTATGACGGAACTCCTCGCATGAGAATGGTGACGAATTTTTTGCAGGGACAAGAATTACCCTTTCTGGGAAAAGCAATCAATATTTCCTAAGTTACCCACAAAAAATTGGGAGATTCATGATAGTACAGAACTAATAAACCAAATTTTAAGCAACACCATGAGCAAAGAATTAATGATTCACCATATCTTAACTCAGGAGCTCCTAGAAACTTGAGCACATGCAATTAAACAGGAGCTAGCATTTAACCCTGGATTTTTTTCAATTTTGTTTTTCATATCTTCATCAAAATTGCAGTTTTGGTGAAATTGAAAATGTGCAATGTTGTACTAATGGGAAAAAATCTGACATGAGCAAGCTTTTGTGTTATGTGATAGTATATAGGAGACTTTCTTTTTCCTTTCAGAAATTGACATCATCTGGGACAACAAAAAAACAAAAACTGATAATTAATTGGATAGAAAAGAGGAATTATTTGAAGCAAGTGGTATGGTTTCCGCCTAATAATTGTGACTGAAGAAAACACGCGAACTTCACAGTATGCCAATATGCTGGACAGACAATGAGTTTTTGTATAGACTCCAACATAATCTTTTACAGCAAGAAAATGTTGCTTGTTAACATAGTCATGACAAAAGAAAGTAATAAAGGTGAATGTCCACATAGGAAGCCATTAAGAATATTTAGTAGTAAATTTCCACATACATGCTTTATCTGATCAATGACATTGTAACCTCCGCTGATCATGAAATTCACGGTTGCATCCTCCCACCAAGGTAATAAACAATGTAAACGACCTATCTGGATAGGAAATCATGTAATCAAAAGGTTTGATAAGTAGTGCAGACACACATTTTGAACATCTGAGCTCCACGACTTTCAGGTTTCTTAAAGATCAGAGTGCCAATACTTACATAAGTCCAGTCTATACATGTACTTAATGGTAAGCCATTGAAAGCCAATGATACTGCATATAAACGAAGTGGTATGCTTTTCAACAAGTAGACCTGCAACAGGTTTTTGTCAAAATAGTGAAAACAAAAAGGGATCATAGATGGAAGATACTCGAAGAATGCTGTAAGCATATTTTAAAACATGTTATATCTATGATTTGGTTCAGAATATATCCCATGTATCTAGAACGGTTTCTTTCTTTATTTGGGATTTTGCAGTACTAAGGGAAGATCTGACAAACAAAGAGCCTCAGTATACAAGGGATGCTAATCTTGGATCAATTAATGATTAGGTAAGAAGCTTCTCTCCTTTTTATTTAAAGCTAATCATAAGCCATGTTATTGGTGAAACAAAAATCCTTATGATAAAGATGTTCAGTTACATCAAATGGTCAAAGTCGAGTGGAATGTATCTCTTTATTTTAAAAGGACTATAGGAAGACTCACCCCAGCATAAGCTACTGCTTTGGGTAATGTCGCGAGCTTTCCTGTACCTTCCGCATAAACACTTGCATCTATTAAAACCAGACTATCCACCTATAAAGTATAAGTACTTCGGAATTAGCCATAAAATGATTCCTCCTTAATACTAGAAAGTAGAAACTAATCTATAAAATCTGGATAGGGATTCACAGTCATTGAACATACTTACAGCTTCTGGATAGTGGACGGAGAAGTCAATAGCAACAGCAGATCCAAGACTGGGTCCAACAAGTACCATTGGCCTCTTGATGTAGGTAGACCACAGCTGAAAGAAAAACGAGACTGAAAAATTAGAAAATGAGTTAACGGAAAATTCTTATTGCTCAGAATCCAGATAAACTTAAACAAAGTAAACATTACACCATTATTTCCAAGTTGGGTCTCTGCCTAGTAAGTAAGAGAGCTCCTCTATGATGCTACATAACTGTGATATCATATTATATTACTGAACAAAGTGTAATTGTAGAACCTTACCCTGCATATTAAGTACTATTTACTTAGCCTACACTACTCAAGCTAATTGAATGCGACTTTTCACCTAATTTTGTACTTATATAGGCTACTTCTTCTCTACCTTCACAAGGTAGAGGTAAGGCTGCGTACACACCACCCTCCCGAAGCACCACTTGTGGGATTACATGGGGTATGTTGTTGTTGTATAAGCTACTTTCACATTTATTAGAATTTGCAATAAAAGAGACTAATTCCAGCCTTTCAAGTGTGTATGCACTGGATAAGAACATATACAACAACATACCCAATGTGGTCCCATAATTGGGGCCTGGGGAGGGTGAGGGTGAGGGTGAGGGGCACCACAGCTCACCCCTACCTTAGTGGGGTAGAGAGGTTGTTTTACTAGATTAGAGCATATAATTTATAAAATCAGAAGGTACCTGGTAAAGATGATCACGCTTGGAAGCTACATCACACGATGGAAGCCTTCCTTAAAATCACAAGGAAACATAAAGGGATGAAACTATGAGCAAATCTCGAGTCTTTGTTTGCAAAATCTTTTTGAAAAAATGAAAAATGAAAATTGAGAAAGAGATTGACCAAAACAATATACCTAAATCAGAGAAACCCCATCCAAGGATATCAACTGCCCAGATTTCCAACCCAGCCTCCTCAAGCAAAGGAAATGTGTACCTCCACTCTAAACATGTGCTGAACAATGAGGTATAATGAACAGCAGGACACAGCAAGAGAAAGTGATCAATACTATTAGGTTAGCATGAGGCATACCTATCAAAACCATGGAGAAGTACAATTGGATTGGTCTCTTTCTGTTCTTTTGGCATCACACAACTACTCATGACACAACCCTTTGAAAAGTTTACCTAAATGAGAAGCAAAGATATTTAGATATTTCAATACAAAACAGGAGAAGCAAGATATTTAGATCTCTGAGTTAACGATTAAAAGGAAAATACATATTCCATACAAGAAGACTGATTAAGTTGTGGATCATGGGCAGACACGTCCATCACAGCAATGGTTATATCCACACCTGCTGCATTCATTTAGGTATTGTGTGTGATATATACAAAAAGATTCTAACAATGTATCTTCATATTAATTCCTCATGCATTGTCAAACTAGTATGTGCAGTAGTACTCAATGCCAGTCTTAAAATCTTGGATGCACCTCTGCTATATCCCTCTTTCCCAATATCCAACACTTCTTCCACATCATATCTGTAAAACTTCCACATGTTTTCCCTTTTCCATATTTGGTTGGTTAAAATTTTAGGAAAATATTTTCTCTACGAAAACAAGTTCCATAAGTGGTTATCCACTCCTCCTAGTCCTCCAATATAACCCCCATCCATGTCTGACATCCTCAGGCATAGACATCAAATTATCCCATTTGCCAAAGCCACAAATTATCCAATACACACGCGAGAGGTAGTAAGTAACCTGTGCACACAAGGTGGCACGACCACCACCACCACTACCAACAACAACAAACTCAGTGTAATTCCCCAAATGAAGTCCGGAGAGTATAGGATGTAAACAGACATTAATCCTACCTTTACCCCATCCATAAGATCTTGCATGCATGATGCAAGTCTTAATCTACTGATATTAGACCCTAAATTCATTTAAAGAAACGATTTTTTTACAGATCAGCACAAACCCATGTCAACAGAAAGTACAGATTTCGCTCCCATTGATTCCAATACTTCAAACACTTCGAAAACAACGGAAAATCAGCTTCACACACACCAAAAAAATACACACAAAAAAACCCACATTTTAAAAAGAGAGTGGAAACAACGTACTGGTATTCTCTCAATTCGTGAAGCCAACTTTCTAGCATAAGGGTCTTTGATTTTCTCAACTTGTTTAGGAAGAAAATCCGGAAAATCACAGCCAGCCCAGATCCTTAAACGCCTCGAATTCAACCATTTCAAATTGGTTAATGCCGGCGGCGGAGCTCCACCAGCTCCGGCTGAGAAAGATGTTAGCATAGCAGACGCAGAGTACTACTGGATTTTTCTGCTAAATTTCAACTTTTCCAAGAATATATTATACTATTGGATTTGATTTGCCTAAAAAATACTAGTAATAAACAGATGAAGGATTCAGCATTGTGGCTTTTTTTTTTTTTATGCCTTGTTTGTTTTTCTTCTGCTTCTGGAAAAAAATGGATTAATAGGGAAAGTTTTATTATGAAAAATTAATTTCACTATTTAGAGCTTAATTACATATGAGATTTTGATTCTCACATACATGTATATGTGATATATGGGTCAAAATTATGTGTAATTTGTTTCAGATATCTTTTATCCAAAGTGATTTGTATGTATATACATCGCCACTTTCACCTTGTTTGGATGGTTGTTGCCCATTGAATTATATTGTATTGTTAGTTTAAATATAATATTTGTTATGATTGTTATTTAAATTTTACTGTATCTTATCGTTTAAGTCCATCGTTAGGTAACGAAAAGACCCATTTTATGGAACAACCAATTTGGTGTGATCGCATCATTACAATACAATACATTAGAAACAGCATGTAACGACCATTCAAACAAAGTGATAGACACATATATGTAAGTGTATTTTAATTGAAATTTGGTAAAATTACTAAGTAGTGAGATAATATGCAATAATTTCAAATTATAAAAGAAAATAGTGAATATGATAGAAATATTGTGTAATTAGGTAGTTTTTCAGAAGAAGAAAAAAAAAAGATCAATGGGAAAGAGTTACTCCCTCCGTTTTAATTTTTTGGTCTATTTTGATTTGATACATAGTTTAAGAAAGTAAAGAAGTATTTGAATCTTATAGTCTTATATTAACGATATATCAAATATATGAGTGTACAAGTCAAACCGAATCAATGCAACAAGACAAGCCTAAGAAAAAACCCGATTTGTGATTTGATTTGATTGATTTAGCTATGAAAAACCACATCGTTAACAATCTACATTGTAAATTTTTTGTTTTGTATTCAGTTTGACGATAACGTTTAATCTTATAAATTTAGCACATTGAAGGTTAATATTTCAATGAAAGTATTTGCAATTGGTATGAATTTCTCAAGTCTTTTTGAAAATTTCTATTCTGTTAACATTTTTAAGTTCTAGCTTATCACACAAATAAAAACTATACTTAATCTCTTTATCAATCACTCTATCATTATAAATAAATCAAAATTAAAAAAAAAACAAATTAAATATTCAAACTCTTATATATTTGAGCAACTTTCACATATAGCAAACATAAAAATTATATTTGTATGTTATATCTATAGTTTGCATAATTGCGCTCCATAACAAATTTTATGTTTGCTATGGAGTTTTTTATTTTTATAATTCGCTAGATACATCCAATTTTATACAAATTATTCAGTTTTTGTATAAATTCATTTATACATTGTAATTTGTACAATAAGATCTGTATTTATATAATTATAAGTGTATATGACGAAAATATATGTATTTGTATTTATATATACACTTTTCTCTCGCTTTATACAAACACAAACACATTTTATACCGAAATGTATAAAATGACTAATTGTATACCAAATCAGATGGCAAAAAAATGAGATGTTTGCTGCGAATTACAAATAAAATAAATTATGATTATAACATTTAATTTGAATTATTAATTTGCTATTTCATACGATTTTCCTTATATTTATCCAACCTACCCATATAATTAAACTTGACTACCTGATTATTAACCCCCACCCTGAAATGTGTTGTTTCATTCTTACCTTTCATCCTTTCTGAACATGTTAAACAGCATTCTTGTATATCAAATTTGAGAATTCTCAATCATATCTAAATGCTTTACGTTTTGACTATTTTACCTTTATTTATATACGTATACAAGAAAAATCAAGTAGATTTATGACAACATAATACCGCGAAATTGAGGAGATGGTGGAGACACTGGATATGCTAAATATCTGCTTGTACAAGTATGCTAAATCATCACAGGAACAGAGATAGTAGAGACACAGTCAGGTTTCGCCTTTTGTGATTGATCAGACTGAACAAATTCCGCGATCAACCTGGAGACAACATCAGGCTTCTGCACATGAGGAATGTGGCCACACTTTGGTATTTGGCGTAGAGTCGCATTTGGAAGTTCACGATGCAATCTCTGAGCACATAAAAATCAATGGAACACTTCAGTTATTACCGCGTATTTGGCTGTTAGGAGCTAACATGTTAGTAATATTTTTCCGAAGTTTGAAAGAAACTTACCACTCCTAGCTTGTAGTCAATAATATGATCGTCTTCGCCTAATATTATCAGTGTTTTGTGCTTTACCTGTATGACAGAACACCTAGCATGAGAATGCTGAAGAATTTTCCGCAGGGACAACATAGAAAGTGGAGCAAAACGCTCTCTGTGCTATAAGAAAACTATTAGCAAACGTCCACATACATGTTTTATCTGATCAATGACATTGTAGCCTCCGCTGATCATGAAAGTCACTGTTGCATCCTCCCACCAAGGTAATAAACAATGTAGACGACCTATCTGGATAAAAAAAACATGTATTCAAAAGGTCTGATCGATAAGACAAGTAGTACGTACAGATGCACATTTTAAGCATCTGAGCTCCACGACTTTCAGGTTTCTTAATGAAAACTTACATTAGTCCATTCTATACATGTACTTAATGGTAAGCCGTTGAAAGCCAATGATGTTGCATATAACCGAATTGGTATGCTTTTCAACAAGTTGACCTGCAACACGTTTTTTTGTCAAGATAGTGAAAACACAAAGAAATTGTAGATGGAAGATACGCGAAGAATGCTTGTGATCATATTTGAAAACATGTTATATCTATGATTCAGATCAGAATATTTTCCTTTGAGTAGTACATCCCATGGACTCACTCCAGCATAAGCTACAGTTTTCGGTAAGGTTGCAAGCTTTCCTGTGCCTTTCGCATAAACACTTGCATTGATTAAAACCAGCCTATCCACCTATAAAGTAAAAATACTTTGGAGTAAGAAATTAATTTGTAATATCTCGAAAGGGATTCACAGTTGCTGAATGTACTTACAGCTTCTGGATAGTTAACAGAGAAGTCAATAGCAACAGCTGAACCAAGGCTCGGTCCGACTAGTACCATTGGCCTCTTGATGTAGGTAGACCACAGCTGAAAGGAAAACAAGACTGAAAAATTAACAAAACAAGTAAACGGAGAACATACATTTCACAAAATCAGTAGGTATACCTGGTAAAGGTGATCGCGCTTGGAAGCTACATCACACGATGGAAGCCTTTCTTAAAAATCAGAACAAAACGAAAAAGAGGTGAAACCATGAGCAAGTCTTCATGAAATAAAAATGAGATCGAGCAAGAACAAGAGCGAATACCTAAATCAGAGAAACCCCATCCAAGGATATCAATTGCCCAAGTCTCCAACCCAGCTTCCTCGAGCAATGGAAGTGTGTACCTCCATTCTAAACACGTGCTGATCACAATGAGGTATAATGAACAACAACATAGCTAGAAAAAGTGATCAAAACTAATAGCTTACAATGAAACATACCTATCAAAACCATGAAGAAGCACAACTGGACTGGCCTCTTTCTGTTCTTTTGGCTTCACACAACTACTCATGACACGATCCTTCGATAAATTTACCTAAATGAACCAACAACAAAGATGAACAATCAAGGCAATAACAAAAACTTTATAAAGGAAGAGAAGGATGGGTTCAATACAAAACAAGACAAGCAAGATTTTTAGGATTTCACATAAATTGGGACGGAAGGAGTAAACAATTACTCCCTCTGTCCCAATTTATGTGGTACAATGAATTTCGAGATTCAAACTTTTAAAATTTGACATGTATTCAGACATAGAAGCCAAGTTTTCTGATATAAAATTTATATATCAGAAAACTACATAAAAAATAATTTAAATCACAATAATTAACAACTTAAAATATTTAAAAAACATAGGTAGAAATTTCGATCAAAGAAAAACTCGGTTGTCCTTTACGCTAAGGGACCCAATATATGACGAAAGTATCAAGTAAGTACACGAAGAAGTGGAAGGTGTTCAACATATATTATCACTCACAAAAACAACTTTTAACAGCAATAAATATACACATTAACAAAGAGTACCAAAGTCTTTACCGACATTAGTTAATTATGTCACTACAGTTATGGCTTTAGCGACCTTTACAAAGAGTGTTAACTGCCGCTAAAAATACATATTTAGTGATAATTAAGTTATTGTCATTAAAATTATTTTTTGGACAAGTTGAAACTTTGAGTTTATAACACTATTTCATATTCTAGAAATTCTAGACTCGTCTCTCTGCTTTGTGCACTTCGAAAATAACAAGAATGAATTTTACACACAAAAAAAAAAAAAAACAACAGAAATCATCCCAAAACCTCACATTTTTAAAAGAGAGTGAAAAAAAAAAAAAAACACTTACTGGTATTCTCTCAATTCGTGAAGCCATCTTTCTAGCACAAGGATCTTTGATTTTCTCGACTTGCTTAGGAAGAAAATCTGGAAATTCACAGCCAGCCCAGATCGATAAACGCCTCGAATTCAACCATTTCAAATTGGATCCAATTAAAACAAATGCCGGCGGAAGAGCAGCACCGGCTCCGGCTGACAAAAAAGTTAGCATAGCAATAGCAATAGAAGTGCCAATAATTTATGTAGAAATTGGATTTCATATTTGTCTTATAAATACTTCGCAATTTGGCATTTGACATTTGAGTTTCTTGTTTCAATTTTTGTCCCTAAAGTGTAGGCTTTTTATTTTATGCTTTGAAAATAGCCTAAAACCCCTCCAACTTATATCCGAAATCTCAACTACACACTCTAACTTTACGAGAGTCCTATCACCCACCTGAATTGTTTAAAACTGTAATAATTACACCCCTAAAAAAGCCACAACCAGATTTGTGTTGGCCTGTGAACTTCACGCGTTTTACAGGTGAAAATTCAATTAATTAATTTTTTTTTTCAATTTTTTTATAATTTCTTTCCACTTTTTCCTATACTCTCCCATTTTCTTCAAATCTCTAAAGTAACTTCTTCCCCCAATTCTTTCAAATTCCTATGGAATTGTGAGGAACAAAGATGAATATTGATCTGTGCATATCGCTGCTACGTCAAAGTTTTGCTTGCTTCGCCGGAGCTCGATGGTTGGAGCAGTGCAGCTGCAAGGTTTTGTTGTTGTTGTTGTAGTCGACCTTGTTGTGAAGGAACGGGAGAGAGATAAAAGGAGAGGGGAAGAGGAGAATAGCGTTTTGTTGGTGGTTTGGGTTTCATCGGAGGCGGCGACAGTGGTGGCTGATGGTTGGGAGGCTAGCAATGCCATTAATGGAGGTCAAAATTAACCTTCTAACTAACGCACCTAGAGGAGGTGAGAACACCTCCCATGACAGGCCAACACTTAAGGTGAGTATAAAATAGAGAAATATAAAGTTCAGGTGGGTACTAGGACACCCGTAAAATTGAAGTGTATAGTTGGGATTTCGTGTATAGATTGGGGGGGTTTTAGACCATTTTCTCTTTTTTTTTTTAACAACTGAAGTTGGGCATATATTCTGCATGGCCGGGGTATAACGTACGTACTACTCTATTCATTTTAATTTGTTCATCAATATGACTTGAATTTTATGGCTTTGTGCACGTTAAGTTAAGATATAATACATAAACATGATCCTTAACTTAGCTTCAACGGATAACTATGTCCTCCAACTTTGAGTGTGCACAAATAGACACTTAAACTTGTATAAAATTGAGCAAATAGACACACGTGTCCTACATGACATAATACATGTAGGACGCCACGTAGAATACAAAATTTTTGTGCAGGATGTCATGTACGACGAATGTATCTATTTGTTCAATTTTATACTTACTTGTGCACACCCAAAATTAAAGATCATAGTTGTCCGTTGACACCAAATTAAGAGGCATGTTTATGTATTATGCCTTAAGTTAACCACTTATAACTTTGTACTCATCAGCCCTTTTTTTTTTTTTTTAGTTTTTGATGTTCGATTTTATATGAAGTCTGATTAAATCTATTTAGATAGACTTAAATATTATGAAACCTTTAATTAATGATAAAAAAATACTTACTACTACACTACGACCATTAATGGTGTATGCATCAGCCTTATTGTAACGGATTTTATTAAAATGAAAAACAGAATACGAATAGTTACCATCCCCTCAAATGCAAGAGGATCCCACTCCCACTCCCACTTCCACCCCAACCCCACACCCTCCTTTTTTCAATTGAGCTTAAGAAAAAGAAAAAATAACAGTGAGATTAATGAAATTTTTATCGATAAGGGTGAAAGTCTAGATAATTAATTAATTAATTAAATTGTCAGTATTCTTAAGATGAAGAATCAATTCATTTATGATAAAGTGAGAGTTTAGACCATAAATCAACTAGACAGTCAAATTTTTTCAATAAACACAAACTCACTTACAAGAATTGATTTTGATGGCCAAAATATGGATTTGATGTTATTTGCCTAACAAATGGGAGGAAAATTCAGCCATGTAACGATAGTTCATTCGATTTTTTAAGAGAGATAGAATAAAATATTTTGATTTCAAAATGATGCAGAAAATTAAATATTTTATTTGTGTGCATAATAATTATAGAAAATGCTTTATTTGACTGTATAATAAGTGTGTTTATGCATATACAAATATTATTATAGCAAAATACATTGTATCCTAAAACTTAATAATAGTGAAATATATTATATTTCTACACTTGATAAGTGGAAAAAGGTATATTTGAATTGATCTTTTTATTTTTACTGTGGAAAAGGTATATTTGAATCATTAATAAAACAAACTAATTCAACTTTTTAATAAAAAATATATCAACTTTAAATCATATATTATAAGGTATATTTGAGCCTTTTTTCATTTGAAGTAAGATCAAAAACTTCTAAGGGCTCTTGATGTCCTTGGACATTTTTTGCTAGTACCTAATATTACTTCGAATCAAAATGATTGTAATGTATTTACTAAAAGTACTTTAGTCTATTATATAATAGTCTACCTCTTATAATTCCTCTAATAATTTATTCCCACTTGATTTAACTTTGACATCCTTAATTATTAGCACAAATTTTATATTGTTTCTCCATGTGTTTTTTCTGATAGGCAATTATACCATATCTTTACATTTCTAGACTTGACTATTTAACCCAAATTTGTTGTACAATATTGACAAAATTAAATCTCTTTGGATCAAGCTTCATAAAGATAGGAAGAATTTGTGTACATTAGGCCTTAGAGTGTTCGGTACGAAAGAAAAATATTTTTTAATTTTTTATATTTAATTAGTCAAAAATTTTGATTTTTTTTTTAAAAAGAAAAAATTAGTTTCTTAAAAATAAGAAAACTAACTTTGTTAGCATAATAAAGAAAAACAAATTTTATAAGTGATATTTTTACATTGACTGTTTTCCTCGCCCTGCAATACACCCCATCCCCAACCATCTATTATTAACAAGAAATTTATGTTATAAAACATGAATTTTCAATTTCATTCCCATCGAACCAACTCACTAGGAAAACTCATGAGACTGAAATATAGGGAAGCTTCCTAATTTTTGTGTTTTCACTGATTCAATCAAAATATTTGTGTGAATAACCAGGAAACATTTTTCAGTGAAAAATTAGTGATTTTTTAATCGTACATAATATCTATCTAAATTATATACAAATACTTTTAAAATATCTTTTGCTTACATATCAAACACCCAAAAATAAGTTTGAAATTAAACCCACTTAGTTATTGCAATTTGCAAACCTAAGCTACTCTTGCTAAATTCTAGGTGGGTAAGCTATAGGGTAGCACCATAACAGGTGTAATGCATTCGAATTATTTGGTCAGATCTACTTTTAAGTCAGTTTTTAACTTTAAATGTGTTTGATAGATATAAAATAAATTAGAAAAGTGTTTGACAATGTTACTTAAAAATAACTTAAAATAAGTTAAAAATCAAAAGTAGGTCTCCCCTACTTTTTATTTTTCACTTAAAAGTCATTTAAGTTTGACTTTTTTATTTTTGACTTAAAAAATACTTTTTTAAGTCAATCCAAACGGGCTCTTAAGATAAAAAAGGTCTACTTTGTTTACAGTAAATTTAACATGTGAATCTGAATACATATCAATTTGAATATTAAAATTTAGATATCTAAATTATTGAAATATCTTATTAAGATCTAAATATGAAATAATTAACATCAACCAAGGTAGTAGAAAGGATAACAAAGATTAATCCCTTATATTTAGGTGTATCACTAAAATTTCGAATATAGTTCGAAAGTACTTGTGTGTTATCATTTATGTTTATAACTTAGTTAATTACATATTTAGTAGATAGTACAGTATCACCATCAAAATTAGTGATTACAATAAAGTTATCGAAACGGACCAACTTATATTACAAATAATACACTATAGTTATAAGTTTACTAGATGACACTCTGTCTGAATCTCAAATATAACCATCTAAGATGGTGTTGGGCTGCTTTTGCTTCATGCTCTTATGCAATTTTTTCACTGGCCCATTTGTTATCATTGGTTCGAGCCTAATTGTTACGAGAGGAACCTTCACATATAGCCACTTAAAAATAGCCTAATTATTCTCCATAGCTATAGTTTGATAATTACAATTCGTAGCTACATGTTATAGGGAGGAGAGAGGCGAGCGAGACTGGGAAAGAGAGGCGAGAGAGAGGGCAAAGAGTGGGAGAAAGGTGAACTGTATATGTATATCGGTTAGATAATTGTATATTTTACATATGTATTGTATATATGGCAAGCGAGATTGGGAGAGGGAGGAGAGAGGCGAGCGAGAGAGGGCAGAGAGTGGGAGAAATGTGAATTGTATATGTATATCGGTTAGATAATTGTATATTATACATATGTATTTGTATATTCTGGTGAATTATACTTACACAAACGTGGCTAATTATACAAACTCGAAGTCAGCCCACGTAATTAATGTAAAATGTTAGTCGCGATTGGTAATTATAGCAAATTATAGTTATGATGAGCAATTAAGTGGTATAAGTTTGCTTAACTGCGTAATTTTTCCTTGTTAATATCAGTTCGAGTCCATTCGTGTCGTTCTAAAATTAATCGAATATTATATATCAAAAAAATATTTTTAAATTTTTATATGATGGTTGGTGATGATAATAACTAGCTATGATGATTATGAATGTCGATTGAAAATGATATTGGCTAATGATGGAGTGTGAGTCGTAATTTGCTACAACACATTCCACATGAGATAATGCTATTACCTTTATTCAATCTAGCATATTACCATGATTTGGCACAAAACAGATCTTCACTTTTCGACATCTGTAACGAAGCGTTCTAACAACTGATAATTAACATTTCATTTCTTCGTTACGACATGTACTTTTATGTCATTAGCACCTGGCAATTTTTAGGACGAGATCAAAGGTTAGTACGGATTTGATCGAACTCAATACCCTTGATTTAAATCTTCTATTTCTTTTAAAATTCATTGAATGTATTATTTTAGAACCACTAATTTTAACATATTAAAATTCTGAATTTACACGAAAAATCGATGAAACTCAAGGTCCATCCAAATCCAAAGTCTTGTAATTTATTTATAGTTCTTCCGTTTACCGAGAAAAAGATAATTATTTATTTGGAATTAGACAAAAATATAAATTCTATTTTGGAGTGCTAAAAGAAATAAAAAATTAAAAAAAAACGCCATGGATGCGCAGCAACAGCAGAGACAACAAGGTGTTCCGGCTCGCCCAAGGTCCGGCGATGGCGGCGGAGACTTCACTCCGATTCTCACTGTGCTCGTTGCTTTCATCGCCATTTTCGCATTGGTGAATCAACTCTTATCCCTAAAATATCAATATACTGCTTCTAAATTATCTATTGATTTCTCTATGTATGAATTTATTTTTGTTTTGATTATCTTTTTGTAATTATTGATTTGTCTTTCAGATGTGGAATGCATAGTGCTTGATAATTGTGTTTATTACATTAATTATATTTGTGCAGCTGGTTCTTGATCAATAGTGTTAATAGTGTTTGATAATTGCGTTGACCACTATAGAGTAGACTTTTCAGTTTAATCCATTGTATGATTCTCAAAATGACTTTTTTTTTTAAGCTTAAGTGTATTAGTTGCTTAAGTTGAACCAATCTAAGATCTGTAATAAGAGCATCCGTCGACAAAAGGATCACCTTAAGATGGTATCTCGTGGCTATTGAGAACGAATTTAATCAGATGGCTCTATGAAAAAATAGGAAAAATGATTCATTCGCCTTTGTGATGTAGTGGTTTTGATTGAATTGTTTTTTTAGAGTAAAAGAAAGACTAACTAGATTACAGTGTTTGATATTTAAGCTATAGAAGTAGCCTGTTTGGATTGGCTTATTTTAGGTGCTTTTAAGCATTTTTGTAGCGTTTGAATGATATAAAAAAGTGCTTTTACACTTGTTTTTAAGCTAAAATAACAAAAATAAGCCAAAACATTGGTTAGGATTCCTAACTTATGGCTTATGCTTATAAGCCATAAGCTATTAGACCATCCAAACAGGCTCTTAGTGGTGTGGTCTCCAGGGTGCGACGGCAGTCATAAAATTGTAATGAGGACTCGGTTTTGAATTCAAAGTGAGGGGAAAAATTGGTGATTTCTTCTGCTTAGCTTGGTGGGTAGAGTTATCCGATACATGACTTGGTTAGGAAAAAACAAGCTATTGCTTAAACTAATCCTGAGTTTTATGTGGAAAGGAAAACTGAAACCAGACATTGTTAAACTTGTATTGGCAGTGTTAAGTTTTATGTGGAGACATTTCTCCACTAATTGCAACCAAACATCACCTCAGAATAAATGTGATTGTGTTGGTTGTTTGAGACACCATTTGTGAGAAGGATAAGGTTTGCCGCATTAATGCTCAGAACCTAGCACACTTCTCAGTTTTGACGAAGTTCTATTTAGTTAAAATGTTCTAGGATTAGTCGTCGTACTTTTCTAGTGTTTGTCCCAATAACAAAAAAAAGTATAAGTCACCTTTCCAGTGAAACTGTTGTTTGATTATTTTTAGATGTACTTGTCTTGGGTTTTTACTTGCAATTGCTTGACACTAAAAATCGGCAGTAGTCTAATGCTTCAATATGCAATCTTCAATTGTGTTGCATCTATGCTGTTGAGTAACTTGATAATGGGACTTGGGTAGAATAGCTGTGACTTACATGTTGGGGATGCGAGTTATTAGAAGTGAGACATCTTTCTTTCTATGGACAAGGTATAACCGAGACATCTTAAAATCATTTGCAGATTGTGGCTCCTTCTATTTCAACATTAAATAATAGTGTATCCATTTTACACCAAGTACCGGAAGGTCATGTTGGAGTCTATTGGAGAGGAGGTGCCCTTTTAAATACAATAACTAATCCAGGTCATATATTGCTTTGTCTAGATGGTCATTTGCATTTTTGTGAGGTATCTCCTTATTTTGAAGTCTATTGTTGACCAAACATGTATGTTTATATGTGTAGGTTTTCATATGAAACTGCCCTTTATAACTCAGTTTGAACCCATTCAAGTTACTCTTCAAACAGATCTGGTAACATTTCCTTTCTGTTTTTATATTGTAAGGTTTTTTATCTCAAAATTTCTGAGATCCTGAGTTTCTAGCAGAATGACTTTTTAGTAATATAAACCCTGATTAAGAATAGGGTCAATGATGTCTCTGGATCATGTGGTAAATGCAGGTAAGGGATATTCCTTGCGGAACCAAAGGAGGCGTGATGATCAACTTTGAGAAAGTAGAAGTAAACTATCTACCTTGTGGGAATGGTATAATTATATGCAAGAATGCATTGTCATCTTATTTGTTTCATGTGCTTTCAGGTTGTTAACCGCCTTCGGAAGGATCACGTGTATGATACCCTACTGAATTATGGGGTCAATTATGATAATACATGGATATACGACAAGATCCACCATGAGATCAATCAGTTCTGCAGTGCTCACAGCCTTCAACAAGTTTATATTGACATGTTTGATCAGGTAAGAATCTCTCGGCCTCTATGTACTGATGGCCTGCCAGTTTCTGTAGTTAATGAGCTATCCTTTTCTGTTTCTTCTGGCGTTAGTGCTGTTCAATGTGTCTTTAATGTTTCTGGTTTTAACTTGCTGAGTCATGCTTTCCTCCCTTAGAGATTCTCTATTTCCATGCTTAAAATCCATGATATGCCTTCTGAGGCAAGGAATTGTCTGATTATTTACATTCTCCGGGGTTCTAAAACAAAAATTCAGCAAACTTTATTTAGCCAACATTATTGAATAGTCTTGACGAGGTGCATGCCAAAACATTTTCAGATCGATGAAAAAATGAAAGATGCTCTTCAGGCCGACTGCACACGATATGCTCCAGGTATTGAGATTCTCAGTGTACGTATTACAAAACCTAGCATCCCGGAGAGCATAAGACGAAATTTTGAGAACATGGAACAGGAGCGCACCAAGGTATTAAGTGGAAAACTCTACCTTTTCTTTTTGTCTGAACTGAATGATTTGTTTTCCACCATAAGTGACAAACTTGTGCCTATTCCCCCCACCCCACACACACATACAGCACACCACACACACGTATTGGAAAGAAAAGGACTTCAAGATCTTTCTTTGCATTATTGTTTCTCAGCCTGTCATCATAATAGCAGCTATTGAGTACTGACAATCAAAGTATTTCCCAATGTGCTGTTGTTGCATGGTTAGTTCCTTTTGATGCAGGTATTACGGCTATGACTAACACTAACTGAACTGGTAACCCATCCATGCATCAATGATGTGTTACAGGTCTTGATTGCAGTAGAGAGACAAAGAGTTGCTGAGAAGGAAGCAGAGACGCAGAAAAAGATAGCAATTAGTGAAGCTGAAAGAAATGCTCATGTTAGTAAGATCCAAATGGAACAGAAGTTGATGGAAAAAGATAGCGCTAGGAAACAAGAGGAAATTTCAAATTCAATGTACCTAGCTCGTGAAAAGAGCCTGGCAGATGCATCTTACTATCGGTGAATTCTCTAAACTTATCGCCTATTTAATGAGGAGTGAAAATATGCATACTAACGGTAATTACCATATCTGGGATTTTCCAGAACAATGAAAGAAGCAGAAGCAAACAAGCTGAAGCTTACTCCAGAATTTCTAGAACTGCGATTCATTGAAGCTATAGCCAATAATTCGAAAATTTTCTTTGGGAACAAGGCAAGGCTCATCTTCATGTTACATCTATCTCTATCCCCTCTCTTGAGTTTACGCCTTACGGCCTCTGTGCTTACACAAAAATGTGATTTTTCAGGTGCCCAACATGGTTCTTGACCAAAGGCTACTTGGAAACTTTTTGCAAGAGGCTGTACCGCGAATGGAGTCTTAGGGGTGTACTCTCGTTTGTTATATTACTGGAGAATGATAAAATGTATTGGTTTATCTGTATGTTTCATTCTGTAGATTTCAGCATCATGTTTTTTTCTCTTCTTTGGACATGGAAATTCTCCATTTTTGAATATGGTATTTGTTTGTGTCATTCCACGGATTGTGACTGGTAAATACCAAGCAGTATTATATGAAGATTTGATTCGTCTTAGCAAGCGTTTGGACATAGATTTGGTTGAAATTTGAAAGAAATTGTATTTTGAAGTTGAATTTGAAAAATGATATGTGAAAGTCGAAATTGTGTTTATACATGTATTTTATTTGAAGTATAATGAAGCTGTGTGAGTGAAGAAACATTAGTCAAAATATACTTTTCCAAATTTGAAACCCCATCTAATGATAGTTGAAACTAACCAAAAATAAATCTATTTTATAACCAATGTTTTGTATTTTCTGAAAAAAAAAAAAGGAAATTATTTTTTGTTTCTTTAGTGTAAAAATAGTTTAAAAAGTATCTTTTAGTTGACTGCAACAGTGTCAAGAAGGGCATTTGGTCTAGTGGTATGATTCTCGCTTAGGGTGCGAGAGGTCCCGAGTTCAATTCTCGGAATGCCCCCTGTATCTTTTTTGCACACCACTTGACTATCTACTAACCTTGATTGTAATTCTCCCATGCGGCTACCTAGGAGATGTTTATCCCACCTAAAATATGACATCACTCGACTATCTGCTACCTCAACTATCGTAATTCTCCCACTCGACTACTTTTGTCTATCAATGTGACACCACTCGACTATCTACTAACCTTGATCGTAATTCTCCCACGCAGCTACCTAGGAGATGTTTTTTCCAACTAAAATACGACATCACTCAACTACGTGCTACCTTCGATCCTAACGTTCACAATGCGACTATCTACTATGTTGGTCTATCAATGCGACACAAGTCTATTATCTACTAACCTTGATCGTAATTTTCCCACACGGCTACCTAAGGATGTTTCTCCCAAACTAATATGTGATATCACTCGACTATTTACTATCTTCGATTCTAATTTAACGTTCATAACACATTACGACTATCTACTAGCCTTTTATCCTAATCCTTAACTTTCATACCTTTCTATCTAAGATCATGTCATCATAATTTCAAAAATATGAATTTGTTAATATACTTCATCATTTACAAATATTAATGAAGTCAAACACCAAACGGACGGCTTACAAATAAAGATGAAAAAAAGCAAAAAGTTGGTGAGCTCAGATTAAATGTTTATTAAAATAAAAATTTATATTTTGATTGAGAAAAATCACAAAAATTAAGATTTATATTTACCAGTCTAAGATGTTTGCATCAGTTTTCTAATACTGTTTTAATTTGTATAAAACATATTTAATCAAGCTTTACACCTAATTTATTCAAACTTTTGACTAATCAAATGCTAATCAAAACTAATAATTAGTTGGCGCAACATGCCTAATTTATTGTGTGGTGTCATTCTTCTACTACTCGATGATAATTTGATCTTCCCACTTGAGTGAGTGGAACATTGAAATTGACACAAAGACATTTGGCTTTTCACGTTGATCGAGGGTCTATCAAAACTAATTTCATTACCTTGTAAAAATAAAAATAAAATTTACATAAATTTTACCTTTTATAGGTATTACTTGTGAGATCGAACAAATAGATAATTATTACTTGTGAGACCTATGTATATTAAAAGAAAGACATAGATAGACAGATGATAATTTTTATTTTTTTGGTTCGAAAAAAAAAAGATGATAATTTATTTCATATCTTCATAATTAAAAGGTTGCTCTGCTTTATTTTCTTCTCCTACTTATTAGGTAATGCTTTCCCAAAGGCAGGGAAAAAGTTTGTAATTAAAAAAAAGTAAGAGATTACACTTTTTTGGAAAAGTTAAATTAATGTTGCATTGTGGAAAACCTAATATTTATTAATTATTTAGACCATAATTGCACATATTTTCCTTACTTTTTTGTGTGATTGATTCTGTTTTCATCTATCTACTTAGCAAGAATCTTTGCATTTAACTTAGTGGAGAAGAGGAAATTGAAAAGTCATCATACATTATTTATTTATGTCAAAGAATTGAACGGTTGAGATGTCATATTCTCTTTAATCAGAGGTATCAGATACGAATTATAAGAATGAAGAACTTATTCGTTAACAAATTAAAAGATTGCACAAAACTATCTCTCAAGTGTTGGATAGTTTGTACTGGTATGAAATGAGCATATCCAAATTATTTTATTTCTTATATTATACTTGCTTTATGAATATCTGAATTAATTGAAACAGTGAATTTTTAATACTAAATAATTAAAAAAGAAAAAAATGAACATGAGTTTTGACTTTTGGTCCAAAGGCAACTTCAAAATTATGTAAACCAATGAATGTGGAAATTGATAACTTTTCCAGCAACTAAAGGGGAGGACAAGATAATATTGGAGTTTAATTAATTTAAATTTATTTTATGTAGAGTCATTAAAAAAACGTTACCTACTATTTTTTTTTCATATTTAGGAAAAGATATGAAAAGTACCTATTTCAACACTAAAAAGGGAATGTTTTCAACAACTATAACTATTCACTTATATATACCACTATCCAACTTAATTTAAGGTTATTAATTTTTTTTAAATGATATAACTTCATCGAGAAAAAAGATTTTTATACATTCTTTTAAAAGGAAAAATTGTATGTTTTAATTAAATTTATGTTGTCCTTTTTGAGATGAATAACATTATACTATTTGGGGAACCTTAACAATTTTTTTCTAGAAGAATTGAATGATTAAGATTCCTTTGTTTTTTTTTTTGAAATTTCAATTTCGAAGAATGAAAAGATAAAACTTTGTGGATAGAGAACACTATTTATTATTTAAATTAAAATTATTCCATGAGAATCTGAATTAGGTGGACAATAAATTATGAATGATGACAATTGAAAGAAAAAAGGAACACCAATTTTGATCCTAAAGAAAGGCAACTTTTAAAATTCTAAATCTATGGATGTGAAATTATGCCTTTTTAGCAACTTTGGGGGAGGAGGAGAAGATACCTATTTTAATCCTAAAAAGAAATGTTTTTAAAATTTAACTTTCTTTATAATTTTTTTTTTATAAATATAAATGTGAAAAAACAAATAGTCTTCATAATTTAAGGTAGTCAAATATTTCCCATATCTTGAGAAGAGTAGCATGATACTATTTGAGGAGCCTTAGAAAATATTTTTAAATATGTTAATCATTAATATGTATTATTGTGGTTGTTGACATAAAGTTGACTTTCTAAGTGAATTGAATTCCATAAATTTAATGAACGAAAACGTTGAAAGTGAAATAAAGAGATATGTGACCAAATGAGACCACTCTAACTTGTTGAGTATGCTATCTTGAACTATCGATATCATTAAAATATTTTTTTTTAAAAAAAATAATTATATTCGATCTTGATTAGCCTATTATCAATATAAGAAAAAACAAAGGAAACTTTACAAAAGGATTATAAAGAAAAATAGAAAAAGAGCATATTGATCCTTAGTTTGTATGAAAGATATAGATATTAATAATACCCCTATCTTAACTTTCAACAAATAATCAAAAATGGAATCAGAATATAAAATTTATATACTCAAAATTTTAATTATTTTGAAAATTTTGAAATAAACATAAAATTTAAGTCAAAATTATTAATCTTTGAAAAACCATACAACTCAACAATATACCATAATAAACATATTAATATTTTCCTTTCTTTGTGTGTGGGGGCCATGCGAGGAGACATCCATCCAAATTATCACCATCCAATATAGTGGATGAAGACTTTTGGGCACATGGCTAGAGTTGGAGGTTCGATCGAATTCAATATATTTTGCTTAATGAATTTAGTTATATCAAAGAATTTATTAAATATGTATATATATTAGATTTTAAATTTAATTATTAACATTCGAAATTATTATTCTAAAATCTTGAATTCGAAAAGTTCAAATTCTATCTCTACTTCTGGTGTATATACTAGAGCACCATGAACATGAATTGTCTACATAAATATATTCAGTTACATGTACAACTAAGTAAGTATAATCATTTTAATTATATTTTTGGGGCAAAAAAGAATGGTTGATATATGCTTCGCTACTGTGGATATATATTTCATGTACAATAATGTCATAATTGGAATTATATATATATATATATATATATATATATATATATCTTTCATTCTCTTTGTTGTTGTTACACTTATTATATAAAGCCAATGCAATTCACACTTTCCAACATACCTCAATTAATTTGTTTTGCAATTCTTCTTCTCTTCTTTTTGCCCTTTCAAAATAGCTAAAGATCAATAATTTAGTTTATTTGGAGTTCCATTCTTGATGATGCGTGTGAAGTAGTGTTCTTTGATATTATTTTGGTGGGGTTTCATAATATAATTGGTATGTTATCTTTATCTTTTTCTCTCATATTCTTTATTATTAAGAAAGAACTAGTTATGAAAATTTGTAGTTAAATACCTTCTAGTTTATAAATAATTGGTAATGTGTGATTAAATAGGATTAGCGATAGCTTTTTGCTATTTTTGCGATATAAATTATCCTTCACTAATTCATGTTATGAGCACTATTAATAATATTGAAATTAGCTATGAATTTTGTAGCAAACAAATATTTCTTGTTAAATAGTATAGTCTTGACATATTTTATTATTTAGCTATAAAATATGTTCATCGTTAAATCTGTTTCTTTTTTTTGTTGCTTGTGTTTGATCTTTGAAAAATATTCAGTAAATAAGTTGATTTATAATTTTTACTTTTAGATATTAAATTTATATCCATCAGGATATTATCTTTATGATTTGTAAAATTTTTATAATAACAAAAACTATAAAATTATATTTTACTTTAAAAGCAAATATTAAATGTCAACACTCTAGTCAAGTCAACAATTTCGCTTGTTAAAAAAAATTGATTTGATATAATTAAATTCATGCTTTTTGGTACAAAAATTAATTATTTAAACTTTTATATAAACCTTAAATTGCAATTTTCAACTTATGACTAATCTCAAACTTCTTTAATTGACCCTTGCCTAACTTTTTTGTCTCATCTTCTACATCAGGAACCCAATAAAAAATTAGCCGCATTAGATATTTTTATCAAATCAATTAATTAAAAAAATAAGAAATTTAAAAGTAAATAAAAGGCAAAATATGTGATACTTTAGTCAAGATTATTTTTTTCATTAAGAAAAAAAAGCAAAGGTTTCATAATATATTGATAAAATAACCTAAAATTTAACGTAATAAAGTAAAAATTGAATGATTATTCCTAAAATCTATATAACTTTTTTGTAATGAAACTAAGTTATAGTATGACACATAAAATAATAACTTGTTATAATAAGTCAAAACACACTAATTAATTATGAAATCCAAAGAGAAAATGAAGGGGAGTAAGTTGAAAAAATGAAGATAAAAGAAGTTTTTTTTTTTTTTTTTTTAAAAATAGAGTATAATTTAATTTGAAAAAAAATAAAACAGAAATATATGACAAAGAACATTGACTAACACCAGAAAAAAGACAAAAATAATAAATTTCTATTTCAACTTTCAACAATCACCCAATAAAATAAGGAGAGTGCTATATATTCTAGTTTGATATCTCATAAAAAAAAAAAAAAAAACCTTTGACCCCTCATTTAGGGTATGTAGTATAAACAATTGTCCACATACAATTTGACCTCGCAATATATTAGACACGTGGTCACATAATACAAAATTGAATTTAGGATCGTCAGACTTCAATAGGATCGAAACTAATAAAAATGAGGAAATTTAATTTTTTTAAAAAAATTATTTATGTATATTGCAAAGATCGTGTCTTTTTAGATTTTTTTGTGTAATTTATGAGGAAATTCAAACTTCTTTTAAAAAAATAAAATATTATTTATGTATATTGCAAAGATTGAGTCTTTTTAGATTGTTTTGTGTAATTTATTTTTTATGAGTGAATAACAACAATCATTATATATAATACTCTTAGCTGATATTCATGTTCCAAGTATAATGGCAGTTTGTATATACACTCTGTTTGGAATTACCAAAAAAGAAAAAACCCAAATGCTTCCCATTTTCCCAATACCAAATCTCTCTTTGCTTTGCTTCTTCTTCAAAAAGATTCAAATTTTGGTGTTCATTTTGATGTTCAATTCTTGTTAAAAAGTGGGGTTCTTGATAATTGTTTTGGGGGGGTCTTAAAATAGGTTGGTTATCTATCTTTTTTCTTTGTAGTGATAAAGTAAAAATCAAATCTTTATTCTTTTTTCTTTATGTTGCTTGTGTTTGCACGTTTGTAGATATTGTATATTGTTAAAAGATTCAATTTTTTTTGGATTATTATAATGAGTTCTTGATACCCTTTTGACATGGTGAATGGTTGTTGTTTGAGAAGAAAACAATGGATATTTGGTGGCCCAAATGGTGGTTAAGTCCAAAAAGATGTTCACTTTTTTGTGTTTTTTCTGTTTTCTCTTTGTTAATGATTCTTGATACCCTTTTGCAATATGATATGGTGAGTAAATTGGGTTGTCATGTTCGAGAAGAAAGATTTGATTTTTATGAGGAAATGGTTTGTGAAAGCTATAATTTTATAGTAAATTGTTTCCTTTTTAGATAGAAAATTTCTTACTTGTGACCAATCTATAGGTCGGGGTAAGGTTTGCGTACACTTTGCCATTTCCAGGCTACGCTTTGTAGGATTACACCGTGTATGTTGTTGTTTGTGATATATTCAGATTGTTCATACATTTGTTTTCAAGTTTTTAGGGAATTTTGTGAGTAAAATTTCTGTCTTTGTGGTTTCCTAGGATGCAGACAGATATGTATATGACAAACATAAGTTCCCTGTCTCTGGGGATGTGGTCCCCATGGCAGTGGAGGAGCTGTTTTGCTGATTTTCTCTTCTCTACTTCCATTGATGCAGACAATGAATTTGGGATGTGTTAATCTGTTGTAACAATTGAAAAGATTGAATCTTTGATGTTTGTTATGCTTTATTTAAGCTGAGGGTCTATCGGAAACAACCTCTCTATCTCTACGAGGTAGGGGTAAGGTTTGCATACACTCTAACTTTACACTGGTATGTTGTTGTAATCTTCCTCTTTTTTGTGTCCCTTTCTTCTTTGGATAGGATTATTGGAGCTTTACCAAGTTGGCAGTTCTTTCACCAGAAAAGGTCTTATCTAGTGGATTCAAGATGTATATGGTTGAAAGCAAAGGTGGTGCTATAGCTTGTATGCTATTTTCTTTGTTATTGTTAGGGACATGGCCAGCTCTACTGACTTTACTCGAAAGGCGAGGCCGTTTTCCTCAACATACTTATCTTGATTATACCATTACCAATCTGTTGGCTGCTGCGATCATTGCTTTAACCTTTGGTCAGTTTGGGCCGAGCACACCAGAAATGCCTAATTTTCTCACTCAACTCTCTCAGGTTAGTGCCCTTCAATGCCAATATACCAGCTTTATTTTTTAGGACATTGTTTCTTCTATTTGATATAATGCATTGTTCAATTGGAAAATGGTTAAGGGGAGCCTTGGCGTAACTGGTTAAGTTGTTGTCATGTGACTAGGAGGTCACATGTTCAAGCTGTGGAAACAGTCTCTTGCAGAAATGCAGGGTAAGACTGCATACAATAGACCCTTGTGGTCCACTCTTCCCCAAACCCCGTGCATAAAGGGAGCTTATTTCACCAGGCTACGATTGGAAAATGGAATATATACAGGCACCTTTTTGACATGATAAAATGTAAAAAAGTAAATTAGATTACTATTCTCTTCCAAGATAGCATATACTTCTGATTGATATGTAGCACTAACTGATACTCCTATTACTTTTTAAATATATATATATATATGTGTGTGTGTGAGGTTTTATCAATGAACATTGCAGGATAATTGGCCCAGTGTCTTGTTTGCAATGGCTGGAGGGATGGTCCTCAGCCTCGGGAACCTCTCAACTCAATATGCTTTTGCTTTCGTTGGTTTGTCAGTCACCGAAGTTGTCTCTGCCAGCATTACAGTTGTTATAGGTATCATTTTAACTTCAGCAACTTCTATTTTCCTGAAGCTGGTACAAGGTGTTGGAAAGATGACATGTGTTATTCCCTTTGTTATGACAGGAACAACCTTGAATTATTACCTTGACGACAAAATTAACAAAGCTGAAATTCTGTTTTCTGGAGTTGCATGCTTCTTGGTTGCCGTTTGTTTAGGCTCTGCTGTTCATTCGTCCAACAACGCTGATAACAAAACCAAGCTTGATAATTATTCAAATGACTGTAAAGACGGAGTCAGGTATGCTATCATACTTTCCTTGTTAATTCTTACAATGTTTATGGTTTCCTTTCTTCTGATCATTTCAAGGAAATCGACCTTTTTTTGGCTTTAGGTTGTCATAACGATGTAATGTATATGTGTAGAGCTAGATGACTTGCATGTGATGAACTAATACAATTCCTCATCTCTTTGTGTGTCTTCTCATGTTCCTCTAGTTATAAGAGTAAAGTGCAGGATATAATTATATATACTAAAATTTTGTCAGGCATATATACCTGTCTACGCTGTTATAGAACTTGATCAATAATTGCAGAAAATTGATGTCCAACTTAATTGCACATTTGCAGGACTAATGGAGTTACTTCCTTCAAACCAACAAATTTTAATCAAGGTATTGTGAGCTTGAGCATCTAAAATATGATTCCCATATCTTAGATTGATTTATAACATTTCGCAATACTGAATATCCGATCAGGCAGTACAAATGGTCTGGATGATGGAGATGCTTCTGAGAAGGCAAAATTTGGGACTGCAGCTTTCCTTATAGAACTTGAGAACACGAGATCAATCAAGGTCGGAATTTCTTTTTCTTATTGCATTTTCATTCTCACAGTAAGCTCACACTTTATCGCTATACTTGCCTATAAGTCTCTAACTAGACTAAGAAGATTCTTAGCAAACACGAATTTAGGTGTAAGTATAACAAACAACAACAGAATAACTTACTAATGTTTTTGTGAAATACATTGTAGCTACATTCTAATTGTTAAATTTGTGTATACTTGCAGGTTCTCGGGAAGGGCACATTCATTGGTTTGACCTTAACATTCTTTGCTGGGATTTGCTTCTCTATGTTCTCGCCTGCGTTCAACCTAGCCACAAATGATCAATGGCATACTCTCAAAGATGGAGTTCCACACTTGACTGTCTATACGGCATTTTTCTACTTCTCGTCCTTTTGTTTCGTAATTGCCATGGTTTTGAATCTCACCTTCTTGTACTACCCTATACTAAATGCACCCAAGTCATCATTCAAGGCTTATCTCAACGACTGGAATGGCAGAGGTTGGGCCCTTTTGGCTGGACTTGTGTGTGGCTTTGGTAATGGTCTCCAATTCATGGGGGGTCAAGCAGCTGGATACGCAGCTGCAGACGCTGTTCAGGTTCGTGCATTTATCAGCCAATTATACTTTTACTACACATCAACTACGCCTCATTTCGTTGACTATATGAATCCACTATGACATAAGGAACCTTCCTCCGTTATCTAAGTTCATTACCGCTCTGCAAAACTCTTATACCGGAGTCTAAAAATTGTTGATGTTGGAGTAATATTCCCTTTGTTCTAGTTACAACACTATTTCCTTTTTAAGTTTTATTCCAAAAAAATGACATCTTTCTATATTTGGAAACAATTTAACTTCAAAAGTCCTATTTTACCAATGACATGACTTTACAGACACGCAAACATCATATCATGACATGTTTAAGACCATAACTTTCCGCAGATTTCTTTCTTTCTTTCTTAAACTCTGTGCTCAGTCAAATAGATTCAACGTAAAATGAACCGTAGGGATTATCTATTATCGGATTGATTACTCGTATATCGTTCTCCATATCGAACACACTTGGTCATTTGAAATATATATCAAATTTTGCAGGCATTGCCTCTTGTTAGCACATTTTGGGGGGTGGTTTTGTTTGGAGAATACAGAAGATCATCAAGGAAAACATATACACTTCTTGCAGGCATGTTGTTAATGTTTACAGCAGCAGTTGCAATTCTCATGGCATCATCAGGGCATCGCAAATAGCGCGATGTAGCGTAGTTGTAAGAACATGTTCTTCTGTACATATTATGTTTACATTTCCTTGTTGTCACGACCCCTAAAATTAGGGAGAAATAATTTAATCGGAGAAAAGAGGAGGATTGATTTTAGTTAACTTCTCTCGTTTTTTATGGTGTTTGACTCAAGACAGAGTTAGAAGAATGTTCATTTGGCTTATGTATTTTTGAATGTATTTGAAGTGTGAGTTCCTGAAAATAATTATGTCAAATTCAGTTCTGTCATAGTAATATATATATCAACATTTTAAGCTGCAAAACTATAGGAAAATGAGGATTCATGATTGACGAACAACGAGCGTAAAACTAGTCAATTTGTAAAGATTTTTACTATACGTTATGATTTTAAATGAAACGACATGACTAGTTTGTCTTTATATTTGTGGGCAAGTTTAAAATAGTCCTTTTAACTATACACTAAACAATGTGTCTTAAGTTTTTTGTGTAATACTTTAGTCTTTATGAAATATTCAACAAATTATAATCTTTAGATTTGACGAAAACAATGATTTTTTTGAACCATGTAATTTTTCTTAATCAAATCATAAAAATGCAACAAAAAAATTACACTATGACCAAAAAGATATTAAAAATATCACACATTACCCCCTTCAAAAAGTTGCACGAATATATTCAATATAATTTCACAAAGTCTCGATACAAAATTTTAGAAATAAACCAAAAATAATAGATACTACAAAAAATGTATGTTCTTGTTTCCATAAATATTTATAAGATATTAAAAATACTCCTGAACACGTAAATTATTAATTTCATTTTCGAACTATAACTTCACAAACACCTTATTTTTTGAGAATTTTGGAGTTTATTTTGCTGATGCAGTATCGAGATCTTGGGAAGTATTAAAAGACAAATTATTAAATACATACTTAAAAGGACTATTTTTGAACTAACATCAAGCTTTCTGAAGCCGCCGGTGAACTAAGCAGCCGCCATAAGCACATACTGATCGGCAAAATCATCTGAAAAACACTCCGGTGAGTCAATTCTCTGATTCTCAGTAATTTATTTTCTAATCTTGCTTTTCTGCTGATGAAAAATGCAGTTTAATGAACAATAATCCGGTTTTACACCTGAAAATTTCCAGTTTTCAATTCGATTTCTCATTTTTAGTTTTAAAGATTCAAACTTTTGTGAGTGAATCCAAAATCTACAGCCAAACGCTAACTAAGTGATAGTTCACAACATGTTCGACAAAATGTCCAACTGAACTTGATATTTTTTTATTCATTATTGTAGTTTATGTTATTCAGGTATGGATATAGCTCATTGCCATCTTGATGGAAATGCTGATGCTGTGGAGTTTTGTCCACACGAATCTTTTCACAATGTTCTAGCAGCATGTACGTATACTTTACAAGAAGGAGATCAACCTAGTAGAACTGGTAGTATATCCCTGTTTGATGTTGATGCTGATTCCAGTCGCCTTAGTTTGATACATAGAGTACAAACAGCTGGTATATTTGATATAAAATGGAGCCCGATCGGTGGAATTGTGGGGCCACTAGTGGCTCAAGCTGATGCTGATGGTTATGTTAGAGTTCACAAACTTGAATCTTGTTTGGATGAATCACAAGTTCCTGGTATGTTTGAGCATCTCTTGTCGTGTTTTATGTTATTTATCGTCAAAGGGGAAGTGTTACATGAGGGAGAACATATTTAGTTTATTATCTACTATGAAAACCAAGTTATGGAGTATCTGGAATGAAATGCGTATTTCGGATTCATACAATGAACCAACTAACTTGGAATCGAGGTGTAGTATGTTGTTGTATTGGATCAGAGGCATATAAGGAATTCCCCCAGGTTGCTATTGGATTAGGAATAGATAGCTTTGGGAGACATCATTTCGTTGCTTTTATTAAAAATATACTGGTAAAAGCACTGAAATACACTTGTATAAGGTTAAAGGTACTTTATAGCAGTTATATGTAACGAAGGAGATAATGGAAATCTTTTACTAATGTGTAGATTGGATGAATTGGAATACAATGTCTCAATGACCTTTGACGTAATACAAACTTCATAACCACCTTCATTTGAAAGCTCGATTTTTTTCACTTAGCTATTAAGAAGTTTCCCTCAGTTCTAGCATCATATTTTTAAAATCTGTATAGCCAACTCGTTGCTGACTCAGAGTACTAGTAAAATAGTCAAGTTTTTTGGTACCAATTTCTTGTTTTCTGAGTGTTATTACTTCATAAGTAGCTTGGAAATGCATATTTCAAAGGTGTGGGGCATGTTATTTGACAAAATGTAGGAATTCAATATGTGCTGAATGTTACTCAAGTCTACTGTCACAACAAGAACCAATGGCCTGTCAGAGCTTCTCTTTGGCCTTAACAATATGAAATAATAGAATTTAGAGTTTGAAGGACTTGATAAGTTTCCTTTTGTCTGCGTGCTTTAGTCACTATCTCCACATTTTACTTGCTTACAAGAAATGTCGGGTAGGAGGCTGAAAACAGACACGCTATATGAATTTTAACTACTTTCCAGGTCGAGTTACATCTAGCAAGTATTACGATTTTGTTCTCATTCATCCATTGACTTATTATTAAGCTTTTCATATTTACGAATATTCCCATCGACCTCGTTTCCCTTTTTCGTTTAGTATTGGTGGTCCTTGAAGTACCTTGCTTCATTTGACACTTTACTTTTAATAACTAACTGAAGCACTAACATGACGAGATCTTCTTCTTCTTATAGGGAATAGTTTACTGGAGGTAAGCGACAAACATGTCAGTTCCTCTATGTGCTTGTGTATAGACTGGAATCCATCAGCTACATCCCTTGCTGTGGGGATTTCAGATGGATCGGTCTGTATAACTTCGTTCCTTGAGTCTCAACTGAGCATTTCCAGAGACTGGAAAGCGCATGACTTTGAAGTTTGGGCTGCCTCTTTTGATATCCACCAACCACAGCTGGTGTATACAGGTTCAGATGACTGCAAATTTAGTTGCTGGGATTTGCGAGATGATCCCTCTAACATAGCATTCCAAAATAGAAAAGTTCACACAATGGGGATTTGCTGCATTACTAAGAGTCCAAGTGACCCTTATACCTTACTCACCGGTAGCTATGATGAACACCTAAGGGTATGGGATGTAAGATCAATCACAAAACCTGTACATGAGACGTCAATCTCCTTAGGTGGAGGGGTTTGGAGAATTAAGTACCATCCTTCTGCACCAGACCTAGTCTTGACTGCTTGTATGCACAACGGATTTGCAGTTGTCAAAGTTAAAGGTGATCAAGCTGAAGTAGTTGAAACCTATAATAAGCATGGTTCCCTGGCATATGGAGCAGATTGGAAAAGAGGTCGTTTAGAGAAGAATAATGTCATCGCTACTTGCTCGTTTTATGACCAGCTCCTTCGTGTATGGATGCCAAAAGGTAATATTCCTGAATGATCCTATGTTCTTGGTAGAATATGCTTCTCTTTCAATAGCAGCCCAAATGACTACAGGATCATCGGGCTTCTCTACCCCGATTCACCATTTTAAACCTTTTGTAGAAGGTATTCCGCTACCAACTCCTTCTACCTAAGGTGAATTTGGTGTCTTTCTAGTCAATAATGGAAGCAATCGTCCCAACCATCGTAAAATAACAGCACCTGGCTTTGCCCATTCACAAGGACTCAATTCTGTCCAAACATAACATGCCAGCAGTTGTGGTCACCATCATAGGTACTCAAGATATTGGTTAATCGATCAACCAAATCGAATTCAAACATTTTATTTATTGTTGACCAACATTTTAATTAAATGTTTCTTCATGTATTATTGTTGTCCTTTTAGCAATGTAATTTAACTTATACACTTCACTCGTATAAAAATTGCCAACCAATTCATTGTTATTCAAATTTCATCTGATTTTATACTCTCCTCTTTTACCACATAATTTTCTTTTAGAGATGTGAAAAGTGACATAATTTAACCAAATATATGAAGGCTCGTAGCAGCATTGTTTACTTATTTTCTTAAAACTTATAACGTTAAATGTTACCATACATCTCATATCATTTATCCGTGACCACTTGTAGAATTACACTAGGTATGTTAAGCCATCTACAAGTAGTAAAATCCACACCCCAAAAAAGGCATCTTGCCACAATTCGTCTCATCTTAAAATGATTATATTAGATGGAGGACACTTTTTGGAAAGGAAATATATTCCACAGCTCGAACCTGTGATCTATGAATCACATGAAAACAACTTTACGGTTGCTCCATGACTCCTTTTTACACTAGGCCGATACCACTTGAATAATACAACATAAATATCAAGTTGAGATAGGAAGTAAAGTTTTTAGAACCTCATAACTCTAATCCAAATCATTGTACAAGTCGAGTTGTGGCAATAGGTGATAAAATACTTGTACAACCCTAGATTTGCCTTTCTGACAAAGACAAGGCAATACAAGGGAGCATTCAAAAGCAGCAAACATCTCTAGATTTGCCCTTCTAACAAAGACAAGGCTATACAGGCATCAAGCCCTACTTGGAGTTTGACCTACATAACATATACTAAAGGCCAATAAATTACAACTTTGATTTCAAGATTATCCAGGACCTACTTAAAATTCCAATAAACAAAAGTTTCTCCAAGATCATGGAAACTATCCATCAAATGCAATCCTTTGAACACAACATGTAGGACAGGCAAAACTTTTACCTTCTCAATGATCATTGGAAGATCCAAGACATACCGAATGATGACTTGAAATCACCCCAAGTCGTAATTTGAAAGCATCTGACTGTAACTAGATGACTTATAGTTTGTATTAAAGTAGACTAGTCATGTTTGCCATCTGAATAATCTACCAGCCAATTTGCTCTCCAAACGACTGATGATGATAGTAGACGTTCAGTCTTCCATCCTGATGACTGAAGCTGTGACAGAGAATTGTGAAAGAAACAAGTACTTAGCTCAATCTAAAAACAGAAACTGCACAGCTAGCAAGTTACGGGAAATTTGGCATGACAAAATTGGCTTATATGTGGGTGACTTCTGCTCCCAAGGTTGCAGCCATATGGTCAATGAAGTGAGAGGAGAACCATGAGATCTCGTGTTCAAATCTCAGTGGAAGGAAAAAACACAAGGTGATCTCTTCTAATCTGCCTAAATCTTGACGGGCAAAGTAACCCGGTACCCGTGCTGGTGAGAGGTAGTAGGTACTCTGAGGAGAAGACGAGGTGTGTACAAGCTGGCCCCAAACATCACTATCACAAAAAAATGTGGGTTGACTTCTTATTGGCATTTGCACTTCTCCTCTACTATGTCATTTGCCAGTTTTCACTTTTTTTTTTCTTTTTGACAACAGTGGTGTCCGGGCTAACTTGTGTGCACCTCGACTAATTCCATGGGATACCTCCCACCATTTGCCAACTTCACTTTTCAGATACAAATTTTAGCATATGAACTGTTTCGTGATGACACATAATGGAACATCAACCTATTTAGGTGGCATTTGCTTCAAAATATTGATAAACTGATTTTTTCAAAAAATTGGTAGTTGGCTATGCTTCAGTAATTGTAATTTGTAAAGCAGTGAATATATCATGAAATTTCCTCTCTAAAAGGAGCTTCTGGTGTAGACAAATACCTTCAAAATAAAGACTTCATAATGCTTATCCATCCATGATTGGCTTTCCGAAGACATGGATCCATCTCGATCATCTAGTTTTGCCATGACAAGAGCATGGATGAACGATTGTAATATATCAGCTCCTGCTGAATCCTTATGAGTAATAATCCTGATAATACCCCCTTTTTGTTGAAGTAAATATTTCTCTAGAAAGACGAAAGAGCAGATATAAGTGGAATTCTTAGCTCAAATAGTTTAGCTTGAAAAACGTTTAATATATCTATCAACCTTTCTTGTAATGCGATCCAGCAGATTGTAATAGGTCAACCCTATCCATCAAAGACAATTTGTTACTCAACTGCCCAAATATTCAACACACTGCTTTTTAACAATCTAGGAGCAGTATTGGAAGTGTATTAGGGAGCCACTTCAGAGAAAAAAATATTAACCATAAAGTTTGAGTATAGGAAGCATATCAAGGTACCATTTAATGGAACATGCTATTCGATGCTGACTAATTAACATTACAAGCTTTTCGTTTTCATTTCAACATTACATGGTCATGAGTGATATCAATTTAAGCCTTGTCAAATGCAAAACAAAAGGGAAAGGATTTTAAGGAAAGAAACGATATTAATCTTATGGATTTTTTTAATAAAGAATAAAATGTCTAGAAGATAACTGAAAAGGAATTTTCATTTTCCAACTTCAAATATATAATTTTAATTATCTCTAGATTACACCACTCTATACTGTTTGCATATCTTTGGCTTTTTGACAATTAGAAGCCAATTTTATTGTTAACGAGTAAAGAAGAAGAAAATAATGTTTCTTCTCTGCTACTACCACATTCAACAGATATGGATGCAAATTAGTAATAAGAAACATGAAAACTCACATAGCAAGGCTGTCAAGTGAAGAAACTCTGACACCTAAACGTACTTGCTTGTATAGAGAATCACCACCCTTTAAGTTCCATGAGGTCACCAATAAAGGTAGAACATGCTCCATGGAAGAGACCTGCTTTGGAGAGAGAACTGAAACCAATCCATGAAACCTCCAGATAAGTGAACTAATGTTATTAGACATTAACCACAAGATTCACATATTTTTTTCTGCATGCATATTCAAAGACTCGTACTTGCAACATTCAGCACACAGAGGAACTCTAATGGTTAATGATTCTATTGCAAAAAGCAACAGAAAATTTGAGTCATTTTAGACTCACAACATCATGAGATATTCCTACTCAGATGATATTCTAGGGCATGGATACAGTTATCCCTTCTGATGACTATGATAAAATTAAGACAATTTACTAACCTTGGCCTGTCTTGAGGAAATGTGATAAAACAATGGAGCATCTTTCACAGTTCAGAGTATTCAGCGAAAGACAACAGACAGCCTTGTAGTTTGCTGCCAGATGCATGGAGTTAGTATGACTTGCATTTTAGAAAGCTTCAGCTTTGCATTTTATAACTCATGGAAACAGGGAAATCAAAGCAAAGCATAACTAACCATACATATGGAACATAGTAAGAGACAAAAAGGATATCCAAATGGCAAACGAGTGGCCAATTGTGAGGCGTGCAAGAAGCATTCCTAAAGCCATCCCAATCATCGTAGCAAGGGTTTCTTGGCTTCCTTCCTATCAGAACAGAAAAAATAGATGCCAAGTCTGAGTAAAGGATTTCAGTTCTTTGACACCTTACTATCTTTTTGAAATGAATGACACCGTAAGATCTATCACAATACCTTTGCAGCTATATCTGCTGCATTGTTTTCAAGGGCAAAGTGCTGCGTCAAAGCTGCTCTAGTGGCTCCACTAGCAACACCAGCTAAATGGCAAGAAAATAAAGGAGATTTAGAGAATCAGTTCCATCAGTGCAGCATATTTGGCCTCATTAACCAGAAAATTCATCTTCTAGTAAAAAATTTAAAGCTTAAAGGCTAGCCACCAAGGTTAAAAGCATGCTTCCGACTTCTTAAAATTGTTGCCAGAAAATAACCAGTGTCTAAAAGGGGGTGAATTTCATGAAAACCTAGAGATCATAAAATTACTGCAATTGAAACATCATAATATTCTAGTCAGATGGACAAACAACGAAAGCAGTCAAGAAGAAAGTAAAGATTATAACTCTAGAGCAAATAAGTAACTTTTACTGTATGTATTATGTAATCTAAACTTCGAAATTATTTAACAGGTAGAACAGTTATGAAGTGTAAGGCCAAACGATTTACAATCTTCTGCTGCAAAATTGAAGACCAATAGACCATACAAATATACAATATATGTGCAAGAAATCGGGAAAGGGCATTGAGCATTTGTGCGAAGTCGTGACTGAAATGCAGAGTTTGATACTTGACCTGTTATCTATCAGCTGCATTATGCAAGCTCTATTATAGCAGTATTTGGAAGCTAGAAGTCATGAATAGGGGACCGGAAGTGACTCCACGAGCAATTTGTGTGAAGAAAGAATAGAAGAGGTTTTGAAGGAGAGGAAAGGGAATACTTCTACTGCAAATTATCATTCTAGTTTTTGCTTGTAAGGACTCTCCAACCTATATAGATGAGTGTACTGCTCGCAGAATGGAACCCTTGTACATGGGATTTGTCCTCCTTGTCAATAAGACCAATCTACTTATTCAGCAAGGAAAAGGTGCAATCCTCAGTAATTGACCCACACATGAAGGTAAAATGTTCATTCATGATGATGAGGACAGGAAACTGATCATTGGCTGATTCTAATTTCCATCACCTAGGTGAAAGAAATAGTGCAATCATCTTTTAGATGTCAAAGCTCTTAATCTTAGATAAGACTACAATGAGAAGACTTATTGTTTCTGTAACAAATGCAGATGTGAAATTTTGAATATTTTAGGCACTTTAACAGAGATATTGTCGTGAAACAGGAGCTGATGAACCTTTCCCACAATGTTGGATTCACATACTGCAAGAAACTAGTTTTTAGAAAAAGAAAGTTCGATAGCTTTATATCTATTTTGTACGACTCTTGGAACAAAGGACTAGACTAGTTTTTATGAAAAGAAAGTTCGATACCTTTATGTCTATTTTATGTGACTCTTGGAACAAAGGACTAGACAATTGCAGTAAGAGCAACTAAACGATATAGCATCTTTTCAAAACTTGTGTTTCATTTTAAATATATACTATGAGATTCACCCATGTAATAAATCAAGACACGACAGATCAAGATAGTAAAGGAAAGCATCTTTACATTGAATTACAAAGCGCATTTAGTACTTTCGGCAGGGTGAAGGATCTGATATATCAGAAAATTCATGCTAACAGCCTCAACCCTAAAAAACAAAGGCATTAGACAAACAAGTCATGCTAGACACAGGCAGACTTTACATTTTCTTTTATTAGAGGATAAGTGAACGATATTGCCATTTCAAAGAGCAGATATTTCACTTACTGAATGACCTTGATAAACTCCCTATGCAGACTATGAATACAAAGGCTGATGGAAATAAAGGAGACACAAGATCCATCAACATTCCTGCAAGAAATGCAAATGATTTTATTGTCATTAAGCGTTTCAGGAATGACAACAGAAGCACAAAGCAATGTCATTTGACCTACTAGAAACTGTTTTCTAATATTAAATAATTTGTTGCTGCATTTCTAAACTTAATAAATCAATTAAAATTACAAGAATAACCAGTGCCCCATTACTTATACTCCCTTTGTCCCACTTTATATGACACTCTTTCCTTTATTGAATGTCCTAAAATATTTTGCACCATCCAACCTCTACACAACTTTTAATTTTCAATAATTCAAATTCACTAAACTGTTCAAATAAATTTTGATGTGACATCTTCTCTATCGACCAAATTTTTCTACCATTAATTTACTATTTTCTTCTACTGTCACTAGAAACAAATGCACGTCAAAGAACATCTTAAACTCCATGGCCACTGGCCAGTCAAACATCATCATATAGTAATGGGATACACCAAAGTAGGAAGTATATTTTCATATAATTTCGATACAAAGAACAAAAATGACTTAGAGTTAACACAACATACAGGTGAAAGAGCATACCGAGATCATTCATGAGATCTGCCACCAAACGCCACATTTTGGCTTTGCTGTCTAAATTAGAACCCTGAAAAAGAAAGCAACCACACCAGTCATTTTCAAACAAGTATTTACTATTCAATCAGCATTAATAGGATGCTTGGTGTAAGAGGCAGGTCAAAAAATACTGTCCGAAGGAATGTTCTATTTAGCGCCATACTATGCTGCAATTGCAACTATCTTAGTGGAAAAGAAATCATCATTTCATTTCATTTCCTTCCTTTATGGGGAAGGAGCGTTGGTTTGTCATATATTTCACGTAGAGACGGTGAATGAAATGTTAAGAGTGCAAGTCTGATGAGTAATCATTTATCCTCGAAGAAATGAGACGCTTCTGTAGCTTTTGTAGCTTCAGTTTTTAAAGGAATCAAGACATGCATTATTTGATACCATAGGATCAATACGATACTGGAAAACTATGCCAGAGAGAAAAGAATGAAACCTGGTAACAAGTGAACAAGACACCTCCAAGCATTCCAGTTAAATCTCGCAAGAACCACTGGAACATTTTTAATTTTTTCAAAAACATTGTCATCAAACTAGTATACAATGTAAAGTGCAATGGACAAAATAATGTCGGACTCCACCTGAAACGTTGCCCCAATAACAGTAGCCGATTTCTCACCAACGCCTATAGCACTTAGAAGAGCCTATATTTGTTTGAGCAGGTGAATTAGCCTTTAATATCACAAGTTACTCACATTAATACTGATATTCTCTTACTTGTGTAGAGAGCATCATCCGCACATACGTAGAAAGCCCCTGCAGTAACATAACAATAACATGAAAAACAGAAAGATAACACCGCGCTCAACACCAATTGAGAAACAAAAAATTAGTTTTATGGGCAACAAGTCTAACCTGCAATGAATCCCACACTTGAAAAGGAAAATAGTCCGGAGTAACACTAGTTGGATACCCCTGTAAATAAATTGAAAAAACAAAAAGAAAAATTAGACAGAATAATCGATACAGATGAAACACACTCGACATCTCTTGCTCCAAAGAAAAAGAAACAAACTTCATGAATCCTTTCCATAAAAATTAAATCTTTTTTTTGCTTTTACTCCATTAAACAAATTCTATTACATAACTGTTTATCTAACCTTATGCATCATTTCTCTACTAACATAATAAAAATCAAATCCTTTGACCTTCTCTTATACACCTCCAGTCAACCAAATATCTCGAACTGTTTCAACTTGGTAAACATTTCCTTAAATCACTAAAAAAATCAAATCTTTTTTTCATATTTTGTTAAAATATCATTCAACTAAAATACTTCCAAAACTGATTTTGCTTTCCCTAAACATTCTTACACTCTTACACAACCAATTAGACGTTAATGAGCTCATAATCATGCCTCATTAGTACTTATGTAACAATGTGTGTGCAGACTTAATATAAACACTCCCTATGCTTCAATTTATATGTTTGATTTTAACTTGAAACGGAATTTAAGAAAAAAGTATGCAAAATGTACTACAATGTACATTTTTTAAAGCTGACTAAAAAAGAAATTAAGACTAACAAATTGAAACGGAGAGAGTATAATTTTTCAAATTTTAAACTGCGGGAATATAATTTTGAGTTTAAGAGGCCCGAAAGCTTGCCTCGGGAACGAAAGCTTGGAGAATTCTTTGAGAGATATGAGTGAATGCGTTACTGGATCTTTGGATGGAGATCGAAGAATGAGAAGTGGAAGTTATGGTGGCCGTCTTCGTGAGTTTAGTCGACGAAGTTCCGTTCCATTCTTCGATCATCATCGCCGGCTCCGCTGCCGGCGCCGGAGAAGTGGAATTCACCTTTTGATCTCCCTCCATTGTGTTCGCCGGCGAGAAGTCAAACTGAACGTCCTCCTTTGATATAAAGAAAAGAAAAAGGAGTGAAAAATAAATAAGAATAGAGTAGTTATTATTTTTTTTAAAATTATCATTTTCTTTAATTTAATATGTTTCTCAAAATCCATTAAAGATGTGTTAAAAGACTTAAGGACGTGACATTAGATAAGTGGTTATGAATGATACATATTAGGATTAGTTAGTTGAGCGTTGTCTAGATTATTCCTCTTTACCATTAGTCACATTTTCGTACTATTCGTAGTAACACACTTTGATTATGTTTGTAACTTGTTATGCCTATTGTTTAGGTTGATTTGTCAAATTGTCTGTAGTATTCTGTCATGATTGTCTTTATTTATGTTATTTCTACATAGTCTATTTGGACTTTTTTTTGGTCGAGGTCTATCAGAAACAACATCTCTACTTTTAAGGTAGTGATAAGATACGTGTTCATTTTACCCTTCCTCGATCTTACTTTGCAAAATTACATTAGATTTATTTATTTATTTTGAAATGGAAGGATTAATTAATGTCTGTTGTTTTTTATTATTTCCATCATTTCGTTTAAGTGATTTATAAAAAAATAACACACTAATTAAAAGAATCACTTAATAATTAAAAAACACTTTTGAAAAAAAAACATACACGCTAGAAGGAGGGCTTGAACCTCCGACCTTGTGGTTAACAGCCACACGCTCTAACCAACTGAGCTATTCCAGCATTGTGTTGTTAGAGTTGAAAACAAATAATTTTATACAATGAATAAATATTTTTACATTTGTTCAATTGCTTAAACTAAAAATAACCGGTAAATGTATAATATGTGTATAATCTGTACAAACCAGGTTTGACAAAGGCGTCAAGAAATAATTAAATATTTTACATTGATAATTGGTTTCCTGTGTATAAGCTTTTTAACAAAGTAAATTTGTATCTAACAGTCTTAAACAAAGGCGACTTTGTACTCAACATAATTCAAATTTGAGATTTTTGACTGAAGATAAAGAAATATTTATCACACAACCACAATCTTTAATGATTTAAAAAATTCTTCTATTTAATCATACTGTTCTTTCACTGTGAAACCTTTGAAAACTTTGCTGAATACAGTAGTCACGATGCATGATAAAAATCTGGCTCTTCTTTTAAGGAGATTTGAAAATATTACTCCTCCACCAAAAAGAGCATACCCCATTTACTGAAATTTCAATTTTTTTCTCCTAGTTTTTTCTCTTTAGTCCGTTTCAAAAATAATGTCACTTTCTCTTTTTAGCAACTCTTTAGTTTTAACTGTTTACGTAACATGTTTATATTGTCCACGTAATATATTTATGACCACAAAATTAAAGAATATTTTAATACATTTTTGATTTTACGTATCTTTTAGTTTAAGTCCACAATATTCGAAAATCTTATTTTCCTGTTAAACTCCGTATCAATCCAAAATTGTGTCACACTAAAGAGGTTCATTTTCCACATTCACCAGTAAACTCAAATCACTCTCCCTCCAGACCTTTTATCATGTCATGTTCTAACAAACTTTTTCTATTTTTTCTTTCATTTCTTCTAATTCATCCACTTGAATCTGTTCCAAGTGTCATCCCACTAAATGGTTCATGTACTGATAAATGTGGCAATATTGTCCTAAAATATCCCTTTGGTTCTGGTTTTGGTTGTGGACATCCTGCATTTTCAAGATTCATAAAATGCACTACTTCTGGAGTTCTTCAATTTTCCACTACCTCTGGCATTTACACTATATCCTCACTAGACTACTCAACCAACACATTTGTTCTAACGGACCCCTTTATGTCAACATGTTCCTCAATGCAGAATTCAGGCAGTTTTACATTGGATCATGATGATTCAACTCCCTTTAGTATTATGAAACAAAACATGTTTGTTTTACTAGGATGTTCAACAACATCTGCTGTGTTTGATCCAAAACAGGACTTGTGTGATACCGGTTCGGGTTCAAATGTATGTAGGGGAATGTATTCTTGTAAAGGGGTGATTGGGATTGGATTAGAACCAAATGATCCAATTTCAACATGTTGTGTTTATGATCCACCAGTTCCTGTTGGTTCAAGTTATGGTTTGAACTTGCCTAGGCTTCAGTGTTCTTCGTATTCATCGATATATGGTTTTGGAGGTGATGAAGGAGATCCTATGAAATGGGAGTTTGGGATATCTTTGCAGTATAATAATTCATATTATGTTGATGAGTCTTGCAAGAACTGTGAGGATAGTGGTGGATTTTGTGGTTTTTCTGGTGCACATGAGTCTTTTGCTTGCATTTGTAGGAATGGTGTTAACACTACTATTAATTGCTATGGAAGAGGTTTGTTGAAATGTTTTTTTACTAATCTGTTGATTCCTTGTACCTCTATTATCGTATTGTTTTGTTGTAGTTTATGTTCTATTTCTATCTGGTTGTCTTTGTTGTTATCTATTGTTTCTTGTACTTCGGTTACTTTTCTCATTGGACTGCTTTGGAATGTTTTATCTTAAATCGAGAGTCTATCATAAATAGTCAACTAATAATGTGTTTGTGATGTGATCAGGATATGCTTTGAGTGGGACATGGAGACACAAGATTCAAACAGGAATGAGTATTGGAGGTAAAGGCAATGCCTTTTTTTTCTAGTTTCCTCTGTCCAAAGTTTTATACTTTTTGGACCAAAAAGTCTTCTTTAGTTGAAATTCTTTGCTAACTGTATTGTGCTTTTACATTACTGTTTCTGTCCTAAAAAGATAAAAAATTATCAACATGATTTGTCATGTTGTCTATACTTTTTGTCATTGCTTCTTCATTTCTATTGTTTCTTTTTTATACTGCTTTGGATTGTTTATTTTCCTTGATCGGTCGGAAACAGTCTTTCTAGTTCAAAGATAAGAGTAAGATCTATGTATACTCTTATCATATTTTGTAAGATTACATCGTTATTGCTTCTGAAATCAGATGTATAAATAAAAACATGGAAGAAATCAACACTTCCCACCACTCACATGTAGCATAAGATGCGTCTGAGTTTTATTTATTTAAGAGAGAATCGAGAGTCAATTGAAAGGCTTCCCCTCCTAGTGTTGTTACGGTGTTGGTGCATGGTATTTTCAGAAGATTTACTGCCGACCCTAACTTATTTGGGACTGAGGCGTGGTTATTGTTGTGTAACTGTTTCTCATTCTTTGCTGCTTTTTTTTATTTTTTTCCCTCAGGAATCTTTTTCTTTTGGATGATGATGCTTTTCATCTAAGGGGCAGAAGAGGACTATGAAGTGAAGTGCAAAAAGTTCATATACTCAATGAGATTCATGTCAACCAAGATTAGACTAATAATTACTTAATGTTGATCAGAAGCCAAGAAGTTTAGCTCTGAAAGTAAATTATTGTTGCTTCTCAATATCAATTCCATGGTTACCGTATAAACATTAAGAATATTTTGTGTTTACCTATGCATGTTCAAGTCTTGCTGCATTTTTTCTTCTTGGCCAGCTAACACACGATTTCAAACTCGATGGATGATAAGCCTGCCTCTCTACCCTTCTCTATTTAATATCAGTTTTTTGTCCATGACAATGACAAGATTCAAACTCATGACAAGCACCTAAACAACACATCACGCGCTGCCTTTTTACCACTGAACAAAAGCCCTGGAGCAGTCTTGCCACATTTTGTTGTACTAGTCAATTGCTCAAACAAGATTTGGTAATCAAACACAAATAAGATTAATCAGAAGGGGGGAAAGCGAAACTGCAAGATTTAGCAATTTTTCTTAATGGACTTTCAAATATATTGAACCAGAGGAAATTTCTGCCAAGACAATTTGAACGATAAACTAGCCTCCAGAGCCATACAAAACTACAGTGCTATGAAATGGAAAAAACAAGATTCTACTGACCCTTTGATGGAACTGTCAACACTAAACCATCAATTCACGACATGAAAACAAATTTAAAGACCCTTCTCAAGCATTGCCCTAACCCTCATCGGAAGCCCATACAGACGAATGAATCCTGCAGCATCGGCTTGATTGTAGATATCCCCACTCTCAAATGATGAGATATCTTGTCTGTACAAACTATTAGGACTTTGACGACCTGTCACTGAAACTGATCCTTTGTATAGTTTGAGAGTAACTGAACCTGTTGTAGTCTTGGTAATATTCTTCATGAAAGCATCCATTGACTCGCGAAGTGGATCAAACCACCTGCCAGCATAAACTAATTCCGCATATTTGAGGGCCAGAGAATCCTTGACTTGGATTGTTTCACGATCAAGTGTAAGTGACTCAAGTTCTTGCACAGCTGAGAAAAGGATAGTCCCCCCAGGGGTTTCATATACTCCACGGCTCTTCATCCCAACAAGCCTATTTTCAACCATGTCTATTCGTCCAATTCCATGTCTTCCACCAATTTCATTTAGCTCAGAAAGAAGAGTTGCAGGAGAGAGCTCCTTTCCATTTACTGAAACAGGAATACCAGCGACAATCCCAATATTCACATACCTGCACAGTTAGAAGTAGTTTTGAAAGTGAGAAAGAAATGCATTAGATCTTATTACTGCAATAAATGAGAAAATTGAAATAAATGATTCTTACTCAGGTTGATCAGGTGCATCTTGGGGGTCAACTGACATCATATACATATCCTTCATTGGCTCATTTGCAGGGTCCTCCAGAATATCTCCCTTCAAATACCATTTTGAAATGAGTTATATGGTATAATCAGTTAATCACATGGCCATTCTTCAATATTTTCTTCAAACTTACCTGAATAGGGTTGATGGGCAATCAGGAAGGCCCATGACCTAAGTTGGTGGGCTCCATTGCACTTTGGAGGTGCCCATCTAAGTTCCGCCCAAGTGGCAGAACCTACGTCATAACTTTTTCTTAATTTTTGATGTTTTATTTTCTTATTCCTTGTTTACTAAAGAAATTAGTAAAATTTATTAAGAGCGGAGATTTATCTTCTATGTGATTCATTTACCGTTTATGATAATTCTATAAAAATCTCAATTAAGACTGGTACCCTTCATAGCACTCTGTTTTACACATTATATATACCACTGGTCCTAGGAAAGATGAGCCTGTGCATTTCGTCAAAATTCCTAGCGAAAAGAAAAAAGTTGCAGCAGAAATGAAGAAAAAGCATGAAGTTGAAACAAAATTTGATATTTCGACAAGAACAAATAGGAGATGAAAATAGTTTCAACTTCTCAATCAAGTCAGTGGATATAGACGATCAGCATACTAGATGAATATCGCAAGCTACGAAAGACCAACACAAACTATAATTACCTCGTGACTAAGATGCCACAAGTTTCTGTCTCTGCTATAGATAGACTTCTTTGTCACAGGAACTGGTACATTGTGCTTCTTAGCATATTCAATAGCATCCTCTCTTCCTGTAATTTCCCATTCCCTCCAAGGGGCAACAACACTGAGTTCAGGATTCAGAGCAAAGAATGTCAGCTCAAAACGGACCTGTAGTGGTAAAGAAGCATAGTTGAACAAGATGAGTTCATTAAGCAGTCCCCTGGGCGGGCTCAGAAAAATAGGTTTAAGATGATGCTGCAGAGTTGATGATCCAATAAATTGCCATAGTAATATAAAGAAGATCCAGGATAATACCTGATCATTTCCCTTCCCTGTGCATCCATGAGAAACAGCATCAGCTCCAACCTCTCTGGCAACATCAACCATTGCCTGCGTTTATCAGCTAAATTTCAGACTCCAACCCGAAGAACAGGCAATGAAAGCACCGATGCTAAAACGTGGATGTTCACTAATCAATTGTTATATCTGCTTCATAACTGGACTGTTAGTAGGACAGTTATAGTGGACAATCTATGACCATGAAAAGTTTGGCCCCCTGATCACATAATGAAGATGTCCGTGCTAGTACTTTACTAGCAGTTTCATTACTAGCAGTTTCATCTTTCTGGAAATGTCAATGATTGATGTACAGAACACATTTAATATAGGGAAAGAAAATAAACTAGTAGCAGACACCTATATATGTACAAAACACATCATGGGTGCTGCATATGTCTCCCAGGCTATGTTGCTTGGATCCTATAAAAAATTTGTTGAACCCGTGTAGCTCTATTTTGGAGGAGCCAGCAAAAAGCCCCAGCTTTCTATAACATTCCCCCAAAAAGTAATGTTTCCTCTCATACAGTCAAGTCGCATTTTGAGAGGCAAACCTGAATCCAACCAGAGGAAATTCATCTAGTGTGCTGTATATGTCTCCCAAGCAAACAACAGCCAGAGAGATAGCACGAAGCCCCATAAGTGACTCAGAGACAGACATATTACTTTTTCCAAAACAATGCCTATTCCAGAATCTTGATTCTCTTTAATGCATGCACAAATATGGTGCATATGACACCTTCATTAACTGACTAGGTTTGTTAATTGCCTACCTACACCCAGTGAAGCACCAAATCTTGGGATTTCTCCAAAATCCTCCACATTTAATATCCTTGAGAAGTTGCTTAAGACGTAGAATAACAAGCTTAGTCCAACTATTGGAATGATTACCTAGAATCATTGCACAAGTTCAATCTGTCTCAAGAATCATTGATCAAGACCCTATACATCATTCTCTCACAAGTTCAATTTTCACGGAAAGAGCAGTTGGCCTGTGATTTTGTCTAATTGGCTGTGTGATTGTGACTCGTTTTTCCTTCTTCTCCTTTTACATTCTTTTGTTTTAAGCTTGTGTTTTAGGAAAAATTATGACTTAAAAATGAACTAGGCAGAAGAAAGTCCCCATCAGGAGACAAAACTTGGGTACTATACAAACTAATTATGCATAATTCAAATATATAGGAACTTAATTGCATAACCTGCTTAGTAAGAGCAAAAATTGTCCACTATCCTTGGTTGGGTGCCAAAAAATGCATACTGACCAGAGACAAAAATGGTATTAAGACTAAACTTGTATTAAACCTCTATTTAGTTGGCAAACAAACATGAACTTCTCCAACAGAAACTGTTTCCTCTCTTTTCGTGGGAAAGTTTGGGGTTGTTCATGGAAGGGGACAATGAACAAAAAAGATTCAATTTATTATTTAAGATTTGCAGTTAACCTTAGCAATAACCGGGCGGGCCATTGATGTCCCAAGCAAATATTTCCTTTCATAGATAGCACCAGCTCGCAGACAAGGAAATATGTAATCTTTCACAAATTCTTCTTGCAAATCTTTCACCACTAATTGACAAGCCCCACTAGCCTTGGCCTTTGCCTCCAAGCCTTCCAATTCCTTAATCCCCTGAGAAAGTAATAATTCATCTCAGATATGAGTTCTTACAAAAAGAAACTTATTTGTTTGACTGTTAAATTTTATGCACTATAATTCTATATTTTTTTCCTGAACAAGAACACAAGAACCAATAAGTGACTAGAGAGAAAAACATACTTGACCAACATCAGCGGTGAAACAGACAACTTCACAGCCATAGTTCTCCCTGCAAAATGAAAAAGAATACTAAGAAATAGACGAAGGAATGAAAACATGGTATACATACCATGCAACATAATTGTTCACTTATTTGTCATTTTGATTATCATGGATTTTTATATTTAACTTCTGGATTACTTGGATACCTTCCCAATAACCTATCAAAATTATCTTCATTTGAAAAGAAAAAGATAAGGTCAAATATAGTAATTATCCTGAAGCTGTTTTCATTCCCTAAAGTCCTTTTCCATACATCAAAAAGTGTAGTGTTCTTATATTTTGACAGGCTTTTCTCTTTCTACATGTACTTTAGAATCAGATATATGTTGCAAACAGAACAAGGTTACACAGTTTCCATCTTGTAAAACTGACATACAAGATAAATTTCTAGCAACTTTTCCAGAACTAACACATACTGCTGAAGGTGGTAACCAACATTTGAGGCCAACCCACCATATATTCGGAGAGTTACAGTTAAACAAATGACACACAGAAGAAACATATCCTAGGCCAAAAATACTGGAAAAGAAAATTAAATAGAACAGAAAGGAGCTACCTTAGCCAAGGTACAATAACTGAAGTGTCCAAGCCACCGCTATAAGCAAGAACCACTTTGTTCAATTTTTTGCGAAGAGGTTTTTCCAAAACAACAGTGGAGCTTGTTGTTGCTTTGTCATTGCCCAAGACTGCCTGGATAGCTGCAATATTCAGGTAATTTTTCGTCATTACCCTATACACTAAAAATCGGCGACTAAAACTGTCAAAGCCAAGGAAAGTACTTTGATGGAACCCCTAATGGGTTGCACAATGAAGTTTCTATGGATGAACATATAAATCTCATGGCTGAGTTCAACAGTCATTCTCTGCAGTATCTGCAGAAAAAGATCAACTTTCTACACCATTCGAAGCTGCCTAGCAATATTAAATACTAAAAACAGTAAATTGGGTATGCCTTGATTTTCAAATATTTGATTGCTGAAGCTGTGGAAAATATTTTCTTTAAGAGGAAAAACAGCAAAGTCCACCAAGGAGAGTCATTTTCCACTCAAATCCTGCTCCTACTAACATGTCTACATTTCTCTACCCTACTTATGATCAACGAACAATATTCCCATGCCCCAAAACCCTACCCCCAGCCTACACCACAATCACATTCCTCCAACTTCGTATCCAACCAAACATCAAAAAATGAGGAAAATATTTCTCATGGAAAACATTCTCCACTATGCTAAGTAGGGTTCTTTGTATGGGCTCCTTATGTTCTACCATATACAGAGACATTCAATGCTAATATAGGTGTATGCAGAGATATTTAAATGCTAATAAAGACCAACGTGTTAGAAGTTAGAACAAAAGTTCACCAAAATTACAGACATGAGCCCTGAATTTAGCTTGACTGAATCATGATTCTTGACTGGGAAAGGATGTGTACTTGGAAGGAGATATGATAATTTTATATAGAACAAAAATCATTTCAACTTCACAAGAACATGAATGAAGACAAAATGCATGCCCTATAAAGATTAGATTTTTCTCCAAGAATACTGCATCAGAATAGCAATAATTTAAGGTCCGCTTGGTACCAACACAAACCCACTGCCACAAATCATTTAGCCAACATCAGAAACTGATAACGCATTAAAAACTGTAAACCATATGATCATCTGACCTTAAACCTTAAGTCGCCACCAACCATTTAACAAAAACATATTTCCACAAGCTAGAACCAAGACAAGAAAAAGAATCAAGCTCACACATGAATGGACATGTTTCAGACCTATATAATCTATCAAAAAAAAAAAAAACGAATAATAACAACAACAAATCCAGTGTGATCCCACAAGTGGGGTCTAAGGATGGTGGGGGTGTACGCAGACGTTATCACTATCCACAAGAGGTTGTTTCTGATAGAAACTCGGCTGAAGAAAATATTTTTTCAAAGCAGGATTGACCAAAAACTTAAATAACAAGCTAATAAAAACTAGTACCGTGAGTGGCACAAGGGGAAGCAAAGCTAGAACTGCTATGAGCAATTGCAACACCATTAAATTCACTAGCTTTTACACCAAGCTGCAATAACACAACAAAATAAAACACAAACAAACAAACCCCATCAGCATAAATTTCATTCAACTAAAAAAAACATTGAAACAGATACAACTAATTAAAGGGTATCAAGAACCTCTTGCAAAGAATCCAACTTTTTTGAACACCAAAACTTATCCTGAATCCTAGGTGAACCTGCATTTACAAAAGGGTCATATAAAATAGCTCCAAAAATCAATCTTTACAAGATTAAAACCATTTCTGACAACACAACAAAAAAGTGAAAAATTTATACTTTTTACAGAGCCCCTGAACAGAAGATTGACAGAAGAACATGAAGAAATCGCTTGAACTTGAGCCATCCAGTAGGATTACTTTACAAAAAATTGATAAATCTTCAAGAAAAGTTGATTCTACAAATGGAGGCAGAGGAAGAAAGTGGCAATCAAGAAAAGTAGGGAAGCAAAACAGCCAATAAGCAAAGAGTAGGTTTCATTTAGGGGTGTTGTACTTGAAAAAAAAAATAGAAAAATAAAATAAAAAATTGAAATTTATTTACAATAAAACAAAAAAAGAATATACATAAAGCAACTTTTCTAACTTTATCGTAAGATATAAAGTTACAAGTTTACACACTTAAGTACACGATAGTTCTATTATCGTAACGATGCAAGAATCGAATTATTTTTTGAATTTAATTATTTTATTTTATTTATAATAATATGCACAGTATAATAATCTTACGAAGTGAAATCTAAAAGGGTTAAGTATATATAGATCTTATTCAGATTTTAGAGCTAAAAAAGTTGTTTCCGCATTACTTGAATTTTGTAGTATTAATGCAATTTTTTAATGGATTTTGTGACTAGTTTTGGTTGTTGATATATATGTAGTTTTTTTCTTGCAATTTTGGTTTAATTAGGATCCAAAGAATAACAATCTGAGCATCACATCATCTTAATGGACACAACATGTTGAACACAAAATTCCACATAATATGTAGTAAATGATTTAAAACGTTTTCCTCTTAAGATGTAAAATAATTGTTTAAATGCAATCAGTTAATTAGGTCTAATATATATATGGCAAAAAGTTCTAACATTTGTTCACAGATTTATTATTAATTGATTAAATAGTTTTAAATTTTATTTAAAATAAGTTAATATATGTATTTGTATAATAGTAAATTTAATTTAATGTAATTTGAATACCTAACAAATATTCTTCACATTATACATTTTAGGTGATGTTAATTAAAATAATTTTAAATTTCTAATCTAAAATAAGTTAAATATATTTTTATAATCGTAAATTATCTCTTCCTCGAAAATCTTATATTAGTGTGGATTCCATAAACAACGTGAAAATACAAATAAGAGAGTAACACAACAACACCTTAGAAATACACTTGCAATTAGGTGGACAAGAATAATGGGATTGAGATTAGTGGTGTGGATCTTATGAACAACCCGAGTGAGGTTAGGTTCATCATTCATAAGAGTATAAGCTAATACTTAACACGTATATTTTGCTCCTTTATAATCGTTTACTTTAATTTAATATTTAATCAACTAATTAATGTTATTAGGAACTTGTATAATTCACATGCTTTTGGCTGTACAATTTAATAGAACAATTTTATCGTTTCTAGACTAACATAAATTTAAATCAGTTTATGAATAAAATATGACTAATTAACCAACCACCAAAATCACTTGTTATAAATGAGCCAGATTGGATCATTTCTCAAGAACAATAGCTAAAAGGCAGTAATACCACCACTTTGATTTGGAACCTACATGCCAATGTTCATGATTCATTGGAAAAAAAAATGTTGTTTTGGATTAATCCAAAGCCCAAAAAGGTTCTTAAAAGATTAGAATGTCTGTTGAGTGCCTAACAAGCAGGGGCGAATTTATGTATCAATTTTGGGTCACCCGAATCCATGGTCATCCGACTAAATTCGATATATTACTTCTATAATTATTAAAGAATATATTAAATTAAAACTTGTTGAACATGTTCTCAAGATTGCTAGTTGGTTCACTGGTATGACCAGTGGCAGAGCCAGAAAATTTAATAAGGGGGTTCAAAAATCTAAAAAGTAAGCATACGAACTAGTGGAAGGGGGTTCGATATCTATTATACATATCTAAAAAATAATTTTAACCATGTATAAATAGTAATATTTTTCGCCGAGGAGGGTCGGATGACCCCCGTCATTATATGTTGCCTCCGCCACTGGGTATGAATGCAAGATTTCAACACAAAGGTCGCAGGTTCAATCCCAGGCAGCCCCAATTTGCTTCAATTTATTTTTATTAACTAAAAACACGTTTTTCATTTAAAAAAAAAAAAAAAAGCTAAATTCTTAAAGTTTTGTGGTAATGTAATTTTTATGTATTGCTCGCTTTGTTATTGTTATTATAATTTTTTTTATCTTATCTTTAAAGCAATTGTACACCAATTTTCTTAAAATCCTGAATTCGCCTCTGCTTACAAGCTACAAGTACTATGTAATTTACTTCTTCTACTCTACTTAAAATTGTTTCTCTTTCAAGACTCTCTTTTTCATTCCACTATTAGTTAAAAATAAAGTAGCACATTCTCTAAGACAACAAGCGTTTATTACATAAGAAAATATACTAGGGCTCGTGAAAAATTGACAACTTCAAAATTCACACCCTTATAAACTTGAGACACAAGATTGTGCATGAATATCAAACGGACAATTATAGAGTTTTGTTGGCCAAAGTTGTCTTACCAACAACAGAGATAACATTCATCACCAAATTACTCTGAAATAGATTAATCGCTAGAGACTAGAATGAGTGAATCTAGTTTCATCCATAATCATCCATCTAGAAATATAATAAATTCTCTTCTTGAAATGTCATTGCCTTCATGTGTTGAGCATCACGATAAATATATCGCGCCAACATAAGTTATAACACACACTATTGGATCTAAGAAACTTTTGAAGCCCCCCTTAATTAGGGGTCACTACCTTGGATTTTTGGCTGTCCTTCCTTGTACACCAGCCTTGGCGCAACATATCATTCCTAATACAAATGCCTATGAGTGGTCTTGCTCGCTCTTCACTTTTTCTACTTAGTCATATTTATATCTTCTATTTGTGTCATTATTATATTCAAGTATTTCATGATTGTAAATCAACACATACTTTAAAACTTACTAAATTATTAACTTTAAGCTTATTTTTACCCCAAAATATTATAATTTTTTTTTTTTTTGAGAATTTACAAAGAAGGAGAAAGAGGACGGAGATGAACAAGTGGAAGCAAAAAGAGAGAGGTGGGGGGCGGGGGGGCGGGGGGGGAATAGGATGCTAAGATGAAGAATGACGCAGTGAGGAAGAAGATTTCAATTTCAAATAAAAGTATTTTAGACTTGAAAAAAATATTTAAAATTTATTAGCTAATTTACATCATGATAAAAAAAATTCAATCAAAATTTGAATTCTAAATATATTATATACTTTAGAGAAAAATGATTCATGTCATCTCACCATATTCCACTAATATAAAAGTGTAATGATTTTCTCACCTATATAATTCGAAATATATTATATACTTTAGAGAAAAATGATTCATGTCATCTCACCATATTCCACTAATATAAAGGTGTAATGATTTTCTCACCTATATAACCTTTTTTTATATATCTTTTTGTCCCTCTACTTGTAATTGATTATCTAAAAATTAGTATTAGCATACTACTATATTTTATCTCCAAGTTGACATTGCTTTTCGAATTTTTATATTAAAAGTGTGCGTAAAGATAACTTCATCTAGAAACACAATAATATGTATGCATGTGTACTAAACATAAAGTCTATTGTATCATTAAGACTTCAACTATATACATATTTCAACTTGCAATGGATTGTTTGAAGACCGATATTAGTATATTGAAATTAATTATTATAATATTATTTTTTTAATTTATTATATTAAAAATAATAGGGGTATAATTGTTGAATTTATAAGAAGTCGTTTGTTTATAAGGATATCCTCCATTTCTAAAAAAGGAATTCTAAACGATCTCAAAGTTATTCATAAATAACTAGTCTCGATAGTGATAACTTATTTCTTTACTAATTATTAATCATGATATAACTTATTTCGAAAACTATTGATAAGTCTTATAAAAATTTTTTTTAATTACACTCTATTTAGATGATTTGTTATATATCGTATCATAATATCGTATTATATTGTATTAAATGAATTTAATATTTAAACAAATAACACATAAAACGAGTCCAACCATCCAAATAAAGGTATAATTGAACATTGCCTCTAACCAAAGTTGTGGTGTAGTGTAAGTACTCCTTTATCCTTGCTCGGATATTTAGATTCAAGTTTACTTGGGTATGAAATTATTTGTTAGGGAGTAATTATCCTTTAATGTTGAACTTTTAGTCGTGAATTTGAATTTACTCTGACTCGGTAACGAAATTGTCATTAATTGATGAATGGAAACGCACCAATTGGAAACCATATATAGCGGCTTTTGATCAGCTGACTCATCAATCAGTTTCTATTACTATAATTTCAAAATCAGAATAACAGTTTGTGCTGAAAATCCGGTCGATTGGTCGAATATTGAGAAAGATTCCAAGAATTTATCTGACCCTCTTTCCCATTTGATTCATCATCAATTATTTAAACTTCAGTTCAAAGCTCTAATTTTTTGACCCATTTCAATTTCAGGTCAGTTAGTATACGTTTCTTTAAGTTGATATCTGTTGATTGGAGTATTTTTTTTGGTTTAATTCAGAAGGGTTTGGTTGTTTTTGGGTTAAAGTTCCAACTTTGATGACACCCACGTTGGGTTTTGTGCCATTCCTTTTTCTGCTACACTGTTTTGTCAGTTTTAGAACTTTCAATGTTCTACTAGTTGTTCTATTGGGTGTTCATATTTGTTAATCTACCCTGAAGCTGGTATTTTGTTGATTCTTTCCAGTTTTTGATCAGATTTACTTTGTGTTTTTGCTTGTTTTATCGTCTGTTTTAGGTGTTTTGATTGGTGCTGTTCAGGTCTGTTGATCTTTTTGCAATCCAGAAGCTGCAAGCTGTTTTTTGTTTTAATTTGTTCTCATGCCTACATTGTGTTTGTGCCTATTTCTCTGTGATTCATTTTTCACAAGTTTATATCTTTTGATTGTGTTGTAATGTGTGTTGTTTGGTGTGGGGTGTGAGAAAGATTTGATTTTTACCAATATGGTACTTGAGTGGGCTAGTTAAGCTTCAAATAATGGCAATGATGAGAGATATTTTTTTTGTGAATTGCCTTTCATCAGTTTTTCCAAATAAAAGGTGTGCTATTTAGCTCTTAGTTTTAGGTTATTGTTAGGCTTGGCGATTTCTATGTCTACGAGGTAAGGGTAAGGTTTGCGTACCCTCCACATCCCCCACTTGTGGGATTACACCGGGTATTTGTTGTTGGTAGGCTTGGCAAGTTGGTGATTGTATTCATTACAAGTAACTATTTGTTAGATCTCCTGGAGTTGTTCTTCATTTTGTCCTTTTTAAGTTCTTGGAGTGAATCACTCTAGCATATTAAATGCAAAGAAGAGTTCTTTTGTATGAGACATGCTCTTTGTTGAGTTTTTGAAGAAATGTCTAATCGTCTTGTATTGTATTTTCTTAATTCTCATGTCTGTTCGTTGGTGAATGATGCAGCCATAAAGTGGATGCGATGAAAACGTTCGTTATGTTGTTGCCCATTTTATGGGTTCTAGTTGCTCTTCACGGGGTAACATCTCATGAAGATCATCCTCTAGCAAGGATTGCTGTTCATAATGCTATTGCTGCTTTGGATGCTCGAGCTTATATCAAAGCATCTCCTTCTGTTCTTGGGTCAAACGTAAGCTTCCTTACCTTGGAGCTATATCCCAATACTTAAGCTAATTATGCTTCTGCTACCTTGTGTTAACTTTCCTGATTAACGGATGTGATAGCCAATTTTTGAACTGATAATTAAGGATTTCAGGTTCTGATTCCTTACATTCTCGCTATGTTCTAGGGCCTAAACCAAGAATGGATAACTCTGGAGTATGGCACAGGCAACCCGTCAAATGATGATTGGGTTGGAGTGTTTTCTCCTGCCAATTTCAGGTGAACCACACTTGGTTATAAAACTGTCAATATCTTAAATATTAAGCTCTATTTGAAAAGTTTAAGATGTGAGAAATGATTTTCTTTTGCTGATTTTAGTCGCATAAATTTTCATTACTTTTAAGTTTAAGCTAATATGTTGAACGTTTACAAAATATTTCAGTGCAGCTACGTGTGACCCTGAAAATAACATGGTGACTCCACCACTTTTGTGTACAGCTCCTATAAAGGTCCGTCCCATTTATTGATTTATAGTGCAACCTTTTAGAAGCTCTTTCTCTGGAGATTGACTCATGTCTCGCTCTTCTTTTGCAGTATCAATTTGCAAATCGCTCCAATCCCAACTACAAAAGGACAGGAAAAGGATCGTTAAAGCTTCAATTGATCAACCAGAGATCAGACTTCTCTTTCGCTTTGTTTTCTGGTGGATTACGGAATGTATGTTAACACTTACCCTTGCCCAGTTTACCTCTATAGAGTTTGCATATTTTACATGAAGCAAAAGTCAGAGACCAAATTCTAAAATCCGGTGGCTCAAATCTCTTTCTTAAAGTATTTCTCAAAAAAGTCTCTTTTTCAAGAAGATATTTGACTTGTTTTAAATTCGTTAAAAATTCTTGATTTCTTTTTTACTGTTTGGTTATATTTTATTGGTTTGTCTACCATCTAATCCCTCTCTGGGAAGACACTTTCTACAATCTGTTGTTCCCCTTATAATATAAATTTGTTTTATCACACCATACGAATAAGCTCTTTTAGGTGATGGCTCAAATTCTCACACGTTTGTTTCTTGTATGGATCTGATTAAGGGCTAGAGTTGCTTATCCAGGATCTATGTCAGCTTATTCTAATGCATTTCTTTTCCTGTTTAACAGCCAAAGCTGGTTGCAGTGTCAAATACTGTTGCCTTTGCAAATCCAAATGCACCATTATACCCGCGGTTAGCACAGGGAAAGACATGGAATGAAGTAAGTTTGTTTCTTCTACTGTTTCTTAATATGCGAAACAAGGTTGAAATTATGTTTCAGGCAGAATAATCAATGTATTCTGCAGCATGACTAATAGTTTGAATAATGACCACTTTGGAAGAACAGAAAAATGACAGTTTAAAATTGATGCTCAGATGACTGTTACATGGACAAGTGGATACGATATCAATGAAGCAGAGCCCTTTGTGGAGTGGGGTCCACAAGGTGGACAACAGACTCGTTCACCAGCAGGGACTTTGACTATTGATCGTAGTAGCTTGTGTGGTGGGTATTTTTTCCCTTCATGTTGTGTCCTAAAACTAGCACCTGTTTTCTGTAAATGTAACATGATGTGCATCATCTGTTTTCTGTTAATGTGACATATGATGCACATGTTGGAGACTTAATAGGATACAATGAATGTATGCTAAGCAACTCTGTGTGTAATACACCTGCTTCACTTTGACAAACACTGGATGAATGTAATTTTATTCTGCATTAACTTATAAAAGTTTCTTTTAAAAAGAATGTCATTCTGTTCTGCAGGTGCACCAGCAAGAACTGTTGGATGGCGTGATCCTGGATTCATTCACACTAGTTTTCTGAAGGAGTTGTGGCCCAATTTAGTGTAAGTTTACACTCTTCCTAGCAGCAGAAGGACAATAATCAAATCTTTTAAATGACATGTTTTATTGGGCATCCATTTCTGAAAATGTCAGATAACGTTGAAATTCTTCTTCTTTTCACTATAGTTGGATACGAAAATACATCTACTGAGACCCTGTCTTTTGGATAAGACGGTTGTACATCATGCTAATGCAGGTTGACATTTGAAATGTAAATTCAATGCACTTTCTGATTATGCAGATATACCTACAAGCTGGGGCATAAACTGTTTAATGGCACGTATATCTGGAGTCAGATGTACAAATTTAAAGCATCGCCCTATCCTGGCCAAAGTTCTCTTCAGCGAGTGGTTATTTTTGGTGACATGGGAAAGGTTTGGACACTCTTAAATTTTTTTTTCTATTGTTCGTTTTAGAATAGAGAGCTAAGTGTTTATATCTGTGCGTAGATATTTGTACTTCGTTATCTTGAAACTCTGGAAGTTGCTCTCTTTTGAGTTTCATGTCCTTCCATTCAGAAGTTACACTTGACAAAGACCTATTATTGCCATTTAAACTACAGGAAGAAGCTGATGGCTCAAATGTATACAATCAATACCAACCTGGCTCCCTTAACACTACCAAGCAAATCATTGAGGACTTAAAGAACATTGACATAGTCTTTCACATTGGTGATATTGTTTACGCCAATGGATATCTTTCTCAGTGGGATCAATTTACTTCTCAAGTAGAGCCAATTACTTCAAGAGTACCATACATGATTGCTAGGTATTTTGCAGGTCTTTTACACTTTATTACTGAGTACACACTTGTCTGTTTTCTTTTTTCATGTAACTAACAATTTTTTTCCCTCACAGTGGCAACCATGAACGTGATTGGCCTGATAGTGGGTCATTTTATGGTAAAAAGGATTCAGGTGGAGAGTGTGGTGTCTTGGCTCAGACAATGTTCTATTTTCCTGCCGAAAATAGGGATAAGTTCTGGTATGGTGACCATATTTTTTGGATGATCCTATGTAGTGTTCCCTCCCAAATCCCACTTGCTGTATTACTTGTCTACTATATACATATTTTTTTCTTCCTGAAACTTATGATATGCACCTTTTGTGGCGACATTAATGAGAATCAGACTTTTAACAAATTTAGCGCTCAAATGTTGTTTAAAACATAAATGTGCGCTGTTGGATAAACTTAAACTCGACTTAATTGTCATCAATTTTGTACATATGGAGGCAGTGAATAGATACTTCTTCCACCCCCCACCCCCCACCCCCCTCCGAAGTGTTAGGTTTAATGTTGTCGTATGCTCTCAGGTACTCTACTGATTATGGTATGTTCAGATTCTGTATTGCTGATACTGAACATGATTGGAGAGAGGGCACTGAACAATATAAGTTCCTTGAACACTGCTTCGCATCTGTAGATAGACAGAAACAGCCATGGTTAATCTTCCTTGCTCATAGGGTACTTGGTTACTCTTCTGGTGATTTTTACGCCGATGAAGGATCATTTGGAGAACCAATGGGGAGGGAAAGCCTTCAAAAACTTTGGCAGAAGTATAAAGTTGATATCGCCATATATGGTCATGTCCATAATTACGAAAGAACATGTCCCATTTACCAGGTATCCTAAAAATATGAATTGTTCATAATGTTTTTGTTCTCATCTTAGTTAAATTTCATGACGAGTGCAACTGATGACGCTTAGGTTCTGAGGACATTGAAAATAATGATGATCTTATACCTCCACCCCATGTAAATCTCTCCCAGAAAGCAAATATTCAACGTTTCCCTTTTCATAGGACCGTGTCTGACTAGCACGGGGATAAGGATGAAATTCGACTTATATATTATATTTTGATAAAGACATATATTTGGATGGAGGGAGGGAGTACTATAAAGCTAAACTGTATGCACAATTCACCTAATCCTATTTGCTTTCTTAGTGAAAGCTAGAAGTTTGGAAAATCAACTAGTAGTTAAGCTGCATAAAGAATTTCCTTTTACAAACTGAGAGTGATTCAACATTTAATGTTCTTGTTCCTCAAATTTCTATACTTCATTCTTTGACGCATTCTATGTGTCTTCCTGAATGGCAGAATATTTGTACAATGACCGAGAAGAACTCGTACAAGGGAACCTTGAACGGGACAATACATGTCGTTGCAGGAGGAGGTGGAGCTGGCCTAGTAAAGTTTACATCCCTCCAGACTAAGTGGAGTATATTCAAAGATTATGATTACGGATTTGTGAAGATGACAGCATTCGATCATTCAAACCTGTTGTTCGAGTACAAGAAGAGCAGCGATAGCAAAGTGTACGACTCTTTCAATATTTCCCGGGATTACAGAGACATCTTGGCATGCACTGTGGATAGCTGCCCAAGCTTGACATTGGCATCTTGATTGGTTTATGAAGATGACTTTAAAGTTTGATTTCTGTTATGCACTTATATAGCATCCCACTATACCATCAATATCTTTACAAGAGAAGCCCCGTGCACAAAGCATCTTGCGTTCCGAGGAATCCAAGTTCAGAGTCACAAACAGCAGGAGCCTCACAGATAAACAGTCTGGGTGAATAGATGATAGAGGGAAATAGATTGTTTATTAGCCCTTTTCAAGTATTTGTGTTATCCAATGTATTGCTATCATCTTTCATAAATCAATTGGCTTAAATGTTCACAGCAAGTGTCTCCATAAAGGAGCAATATATAATTTACAGTTGAAGCAATTGGCTCAATCTGAGAGGTAAATTGACCCCACTATAAAATGAAAGGTAACCACACCAACCTTCTGGCAAAAATGTTCGATATTTGACCTAAGATAAATTTGCCAAACTCTACGCAATTTTTACCACTACAGTCTTATACAGTTATACTCATATAAGTATAACAATAGTCTTTTTTTTAGTCAAATACGAGAGAGAGAAAATTAAAATAAGGTATACTAATTATAAACACAACTTGTAAATTTTCTTCTCAGTTAAGGATGTGCAAAATTAAATATACACTTAAATAGTTAATATTTAACCTCTATGTACCACATAATTTTTCGGTGGAGGATTTGCACCAGACCACCCTTCACCTAGGTAAATTCCGCCCATGCAAGTGTAGTCCAGAGATGACAGAATGCACATGGATCTTACTTCTATCTTTGGTAAAAAAGTTACTTTCGATAGATCATCAATTTATAGGAAGTATAATAAAAACACAATTGACAAGATAATAACAATATTAGAATGACAAGATAAACAAAACAAATGATGACGAGTGAAACTGAAGAATAGGGTATTTAGGTATTAAGGACCTATTTAACCTGGAAAAAAACTTTGGGGACTAAAATGTAGATATTCCTAAAGCAAAATCTACTGGGCCCTAAAACAAAAACCCCAAAACCTAAACCCACGCTCACATCACCTCTACCACCAGCTTCGCTTCATAGTTGCTGGGTGGATTTTACAGAGATACTCACTGAAGAATTTTCATATTTCTTCGTTTGCTTCTGGTAATTCTTTGATATTTAGAAAAAAAATCGATTCTATGAAATGCCACATTTGTAATATTTTCATATGATTCAGACTCATATTGCTCATTTCATGTTTATACTCGTATGAATGAGTAAATGCGATTGAATGGGTTGTTAAGAAGCCAAGAAACTATCTGGGTTTTGCTTAGTTTTCGTGGGTCTTGAGGGGTTTTCATTGTATTTGATTGAATCCACGATTTGTTTGTTTCTTGATTGAGCTAGTTTTTTGATCAATTTGAACATAGTATCTGCTGTTTTTGATGTGTTAATGCTTCTGGGATTGGTGATTCTTGAAAAGGGTACTTAATATTAGTGGTATTTGAGGTATTGCGTAGTATGTATTGAAGTGGAGATTAGTGAATAGGCAATATTTTGTTTGGTGTATATGTTTGAAACTGAGGGGAGAGCATCAGAATATGCTCACTCTGCACCTGGTTCGCAGATTTGGAACTAGGAGTCGCCTTGCTGCTGTCTCGGGTGCTGGTAATACTTCTAAAAAAGCTTTAGTTTCTAAGAGGAAGAGTGTAAAAGTAGATGAACCAGCACTTTTTAGGCTAAAAAAGGAAAAGAGCCCTGAGAAGTTGTTTCAGTTATTTAAGGAGAATGCTCATAATAAGATTGTCATTGAGAATCGCTATGCGTTTGAAGATACAGTTTCTCGCTTAGCAGGTGCGGGCAGGTTTGATTACATTGAAAATCTGCTAGAGCATCAGAAGACACTGCCACAAGGTCGCCGTGAAGGTTTCATTATTCGAATTATAATGCTCTACGGGAAGGCTGGGATGATACAGAATGCTATAAAAACTTTCTATGACATGCATTTATATGGATGTCCACGAACTGTTAAGTCATTCAATGCTGCACTCAAGGTTTTGACTCAATCTCATGATATGGAGGCTATTGAGTCCTTTCTGTGGGATGTTCCTGAAAGGTTCTCCATCAATATAGATATACTTTCAGTTAATACAGTCATTAGCTCATTTTGCGCAATGGGTATCTTGGAGAAGGCTTATTTGTTCATGGTTGAGATGGAAAAGTTAGGTATATCACCTGATGTTTTTACATATACGATACTTATATCTGCCTTCTATAAAGTCAACCGATGGCAGATTGCTGATGGATTGTGGAACCTCATGGTCCGTAAAGGTTGTATGCCTAATGTTGCTACCTTTAATGTTAGAATTCAATTCATGGTAAATATGAGGTTTGCTTGGGAAGCTAATAAATTGTTGCAGTTGATGAAACGTATTGGGATAACTCCTGATGAGGTTACATACAATTTAGTGATCAAAGGCTTTTTCCTAGTAGAGAATCTTCAGATGGCAAAAAGAATCTACTCTGCTTTCCGTGGTGCGGGCTTCAAGCCAAATTCTAGAATCTATCAAACAATGATTCATTACCTGTGTAGAGCAGGTGATTTTGATTTGGCATATTCAATGTGTAAAGAAAGCATGAAAAATAATTGGTTCCCAAGTTCGGATATTATTAAAAACATCCTTAAAGGGCTGTGCAAGGATGGAACAGAGGAAAAGATGGGAAACGCTCGATTTTTAGTCATCCTGGCTAAGAAAAAGATACCCCCTTTCTCAACAGAAACTTTGAACGTGATGCTGTCAATAATAGGTCATAGTTAAAAGTACAAAAACATTTATTTCTGCTCAATGGTTTAGCTGATTTTGCAGTACCTCAATAATCCACAAAGCTCCATTTTCTTTTTGGTGAAGCAGAAGTGATGAACTATTACTTCAATGGATTATGAGCCTCCACATAATTTGTAATTTCTCTAGAAATAAGATTTTACTCTTTCAGGGAAGTCCAATGGGGACTGAAGGATGTTTGGAAGTACAATGGCAACCTAATTTGTATGGTAAGTTTCATGTTCCATTTTTTCATGATTCCTGTTTATATAGAAACATCTCCTGGTAGATGTATTCAGTTATATGTTTGCATTTGTTTTTCTTTCACTTTTTCTAGCTCAGGCATTAAGTTGCCGTGTTTGAAGGAAGCAGGTGTTTCTTTGAAATTTCCATTTTTCTTGTTCAGATTTCTTGGTGTATTTGGGATGTCTAGGGTATGTAGCAGTTCCTTGGTTATCATCTGTCAACAAGCACTGCAGCTAGTAGTATATAATATGCAGTAGGTTATATTTGATTAATTATTTATCTTTCACTTGTCTCTACACTTGGTGCTGAGTAGATGCTCAAAGCTATGCCATGTTGTGGATAATGGAACAAGTATGACCGAGTTAGTTGCTTAGCAGCACCTCAAAATAGACCTCCACACAATGAACTCTGTTTTTTAATGATGTAAGGTGTTGCATAACTCGCATCAAGAAGATGCGAAATAGTACAAAAGAGGTTGGCTAGCTCCAATTACAAACAAAATACATTTCCAGTCAGGGAGCTAACCAATAGAACCAAAAAGCCTAAAGGTTGGGTACATGCCAAAGTAGAGGGCTAATAAAATCTAGATATGGGATAATATCATTAAGGGGGAAAGATTGCTCCAACTACAAAAATTCCTAAGACATTTGGCTTTCAGGGAGCTATTGGGAATTGAAATGCTATCAAAGCATTTCCAATTCGTTTCTTTCCAAATACACCAAAATATACATGCTGGGATCATCTGCCTGATCTTCTTGATGGTTTGTCAACTTCCCAGTTGCTCCAACTTTCAACTACTTTTATGCTTTGAGGGGTTGCCCAACTAAATGCCAAAAACTGAAAGGAATATGTCCCACAAATCAGCAGCTACTCTACTTTAGATTCTGAGCTGTTCGGACACATGTAAAATCTATTCACCAGCTGAAAGTTCCTTCTATACATAGATTGTCTTGAGTCAAAATAGCACCTGTAAGGTCTATCCATGTGAAGCACATGACATTTCTTCGGAGTTTTGTCTTCCATATAAGCTTCCATGGGCAAAACTCAATTACTTCATTGAGTGCGCACAGTTTCTTGTACCCTGCCTTCACTGAATAATAACCCCTATTGAGATTGTCCTACCTTAGACTGTCTTCTTGTGTGTTCATTTGGAAGCTTTCTAGTAACTTGAGAAGATCAAAGAGTTCACCGAGTTCCCATTCCTGCATGTGTCGTCTGAAGAGGGGATTCCATGGGTTTCCTGATTGTATTGGCAATTGTAGAGCTGGGATTCACTGCAGTATAGTAAAGGGAAGGGTGGGTGTCTTTTAGAGGTTGCACCATCAACTCTCTTGGACACCCTGAACTAAGTCCATGACTCATGGAAGTTATTCTGCTATGAGATACAATCTTTAGGTCCTGTAGTTGGGCAATCCTCCCCATCATGAGCTAGATTTTTGGGGTTAAGTTAGGCCCGAACATCACAATTATTAAAAAACATGCTTTAACCCTTATATACATGGTTTGAGTTTTTAGTGCCAACTAAAAGGTAAGGTTGCATAAAATAGTTTCCTTTACTAAGAGAAGACAGTGATTGATGAGAAGATGAGGAAGTAACACTTTGAACTTAGTAACATGGTATACTGGAACTGACTCAATAAAGTAGACCTTCTGTGGAATTGGGTCCAAAGAAAGGAGAACAAGAGCAAAGTCAAGCCGGCTATTGCCTAAACTATACATGGGCCTTGATGCAACAATGTTAAATGGTTAGTGCCTAGGTTTGATTACTTGCTTTGGATTTTTAAAAGTACACCCTGTGATATCATATAATTACACCAAATTACCGTATGTGCTGATATGATTGATCTTTCAAGTTGACCCTTACCGTAGTCATTGCCTGCAAGGCAGCTGGTCAACATGTTAGTATCGTAAGATGCGTATTAATGGAAGATTGAATGGCTACAGGCTTTAGTTGAATAATAGGCCGTGTAATCTGGAGCTGTTTAGCCATCTGTTCAGAAATAATATCCTTTTTTTTTGGTTGAAAAAATTCCTCCCAAAATAATAAGAAAGTTTAACTCTGTTTTCCTTCAATTCCACAACAAAGTTTAACTCTGTTTTCGTTCAATTCCACAACTTTTCAGCATTTTTCTTCTTTTCCTTAGTGAACTTCCTAGATTTGACATGGTCAGGCATTCTGAAGCCTAGTAGTCTTCTCATGGCCAATACAGTAATGGCTGGCTTTTACTTTTTGAACTGCAGGACAATATTCCAGTGTTTCATTTGCCACACCAAAGTATATACTTCCACGATGGGATCATATTGCTTCTCAGTTTGAGCGGGTTGCTTAAAGGTAGTTATACTTTGGCTATCTGGTAAAATTTAGTGTTTTTTATCAAATAAAAAAGTAAGTGGTATTTACTATTTTGTTCCCTTTCCCCCTTAGCAACTGTGTAGTTTTAGAAAGAAATATATTCCCTTAAAAAAAGAGAAAGAGAGCTGGAGGACAGAGGTCTGATCTCTGCTTAAATGTAAAACACCCTTTCTTTCATAGGTTCATATATCATCTCTGAATCTCTGAGGTGTAATACTGATTATGGCACGTGCCAGTTGTGTATAACTGATTTATAATATTGAATATGATTTGATGGAGTGAACACTGCAATAGAGCTATATAGCTTCATCGAGAACTGTCTCGAATCCATCATTTGCGAACAGGCAAACAGCTATGGTGATTTTCCCTGCACTTTGAGATGTCTGGACATGAGAATTTTATAAAGAAGTTGAAAAAAAGATCTTCAAAAAACTTGGTTCTGTTAATTTTTTTTTCAAAAAGCTTGTAAAAGAATTCTTCAAAAAAATTGTTGGGTGGAGAAGTGCCTTGGGGTTTTTTGTCAAACCAACAAATGTTCTTTCACTTGCAAAACAATCACAAAATTTTGAGAAAAAATACTACAACTATTTATACAGTTCGTCTTCTTTATACTTTTCTCCAAAAAAAAACAATCCCCAATAAATTTTTTCCAGAAATTGGCTGACTCCAACTAGCTTAGGATTGAGGTGTAGTTTTAGTAGACATCTTCTGAAAATTGTCCAAACAGGTCCTAACTTCATGCTGATGTAGGATCTTCGGTAGAACAGAAGAGGAGGGCAACCTTAAAAGCTTTTCAGCTGTATAATAACCATGTGCATAACTATGAAAGGACATCCTGTTACCAGGTATTTTCTTTTCTTTACTTTTCCCAGACAAGTTCTTTTACCAGGTATGTTCAGGGCTTTTAATATGATTTTTCCAGTCATTTACTGGCGGAAAGAAAACTGGTCTATTCTGTTTAATTCATATCAGGAGAGAGAAGGCTGTTTTTCAATAAAAACCCAAATCAGGATATAAGGCAAAACTGAAAAAACAGAAGAGAAAATAAGCAAAAACAAAGAAGAAATGAAATGAGAAGGGAATTAGAAGGTTTGTGCTTAAATTAGGTGTGTTAGTGGAATGTGTTTCAGTAGCATAAGAAAAAATTTCTCCGTTTAAAAAAGAATGAAGAAGGTCGGAGTAACAGAGTTCAAAACCTTCTGATAATTGTCAGTCTCAATTCAAACGGTGGCCTTTTACTCCTTGTAAAATAAAATCTATATAATTATAACTAGAGATAAAGTATTGCAAGTTACAATTCTTTTAATATTGAAAGTATATGAAAAGCTTGTGGTCAAAGTAAAAGTTGTTGCACTTTTCAAATATTAAATGTGTTGTATAAAATGGAATGGAGGGAATACTATTTTTCTTTGTCCAGCCTCCAGGCCTTTGGTCTAGTGAAAGAGCGCAATGCATGTGGTGTGGATTAGGTGCACTTCACGAGTTTGAACCCTGCCATAAGCTTTATATAAATGAAGAGTATAGGGGGCAGATTCATTATCCACCGAGTTTCAAATTGTACACTGATGGCCCTTGTGGATTACTTGGTTATTAAAGTGTTTTTCTTGGTCCATTTTAGAATTGTACTATTGTATAGAGTGATGGTTACTTAAAAGTAGAACAATAAATCTCATGTACTCCTTTCCTAAATTCAAATGCCGTAAATTCCTCTTTAGTTTATCACCAACTAATACCAAAATTCTTTACGAGCAAAGATTTGAAACATATTACATAACAGTATCTGACAGAATTTTTCACATCTCAACGTAACATTTTCCCTTTCCTCTTGTTTGTTTCTTTTCCCCTATTCCATTACGGAGAAACTAAAATGCATATGTTGTCTACGAAACAGAAAAATAGCTGACTTATTTTTACTACTCCATAGTGATCAGTAAATCTAACATCAGAATTTGGGATGTAGAGTAGCTATTTGTTATTCTGCCTAGCATTTTAATGACAAAAGAAGGCATACATTACATGTCTTTTCAAATGATTTTGGCTAATGCACCTGTGTTGCTCGCGGAGCTGGAGCTGTAGTCTAGGATTTAGCCATCATCCAGACTGAGTTGAGTACTTTCAGGGATTATGATCAAGCATTTGTGAAGCTGACAGCATATCGGAGTATTGAACCAGCAGCTTCCTCACCTATTGATGAACACAAAAGGGACTGATTCATGAAGAAGTAGGGCGCTGACGGATGATGCCCTATTGTACTCATTTCAGTCTGCTATCAATCCCTTTGATCAAACAAACAAAACCAGTTAAGTGATGCTTCTCTATGGCTGTACTCGACCTGCACTGTGTATAGTTTCTGGAGCATGGCCTTCGTCTTCTCTGTTGGTTTATGAAGTAACAGATGACATTTTCAGCTCAATGTGCAACTGCCAGTGCCTTAACATCGTTGGTTCAGCATCATAGTGACCCACATATTCCCCTCTCTCGCAGATACATCTCTATCCCCTCTCGGATACATTCCTATTCCCTCTTAGATACATCCCTCCCCTCTCGGATATATTTCTCCCCCTCAGATACATCTGTGAGCTATGTATCTGCAGATTTTCTGATGTATCCGATATTCTATAATTTTAAGGGACTTTTGTAATTTGGAAAAAAATAGAGATTGGATGTAACTAACTCTTAATACTATGTGATTTATGTATTTTTTATGAATTAAAGGTATAAGTACTATAAGGAAAATAAAATTTTTTTCCTTCAAATTTCACCAAAATAAAAAATCTTGTTTGAACATATTCTTATTTCAGAAGTGAATTTATGCAATGTCACCTATGTTTGATTAGAACTAAAAATGATTAATTCCAACACTAGTTAGAATTACAGAAAACTTAAAACTTCATTCTGGTAAAGTTTAAGGACTGTACTGTAATTAATTTAACGGAAAAGACTCAAAATACCCCTAAACTATTGGAAATAGCTCATATTTACTTTTAAACTATATTTCGGCTCAAATATACCCTTGCCGCCAAATGAGGGAAAAGGGGTGAGGTGAAATCATTTCTAAGGGAAATGGAGAAATGAGGGGAAAATTAAGGGAAATGGGTGAAATCATATTGAGGGAAAACTTAGATATTAGGAGAAAATTATTAGTCTACGTGGCAGGGGAACCCTATTGGCGATTATGTGGCATGCAATGTGACATCCACATGGCATTTAACAACTTCCGTTAATAAGAAGGGTACTTTTGACCCAATAGTTTGACAGAAAGGACAGATTTGAGCCGAAATATAGTTTAAGGGTAAAAATGATCTATTTCGTATAGTTTAAGGGTATTTTGACCCTTTTCCATTAATTTAATTTTAATTGTCATAATCTTAATTCTTAAGTGATAATCAACATGTTTGATTGTTAATTTTTTTTCCTTTTAAAATAGTCAATAAATAAACGAGACCCGAAGGGTGAGCTTATGTCGGTTCTAAATAATAGGCATTATAATTGATTTCCTTAATTAAACTTCTAATTCAAACAAATTGCATTCATTATTTAAAAATTGATTTCATTAATAAGTTTTTTCTTGGTCAAAAGTCAAAATTGAACAATATTGAAATAATAAATGCAATTTGTTTGAATTAGAAGCTTATTAATGAAATAAATTAATTTTTTTGATTATTCTTGAGAATTTTTAAAAAATCAAATATGTTGGTTTACCACTTAAGATTATGACAATAAAGTTTAAGTTAATTATATTGTAGTCCTTAAACTTCACCAACAATTATAGTTTTTACTTTTCTATAATTCTAACAAAAGTTATAATGATATTTTGGGGGGCATAAATTATATCCACTCTTGAAATAATATGTTTAAACATGAATTTTCACTTTGGTGGAGTTTGAGTAACTTAAATTTCTAAACTTTTTCTATAATATATTTTTATTGTTGCTAAAATATACTATAAATCATGTGTTTTATTATATTATTTTTATGGAATGATTGTTTATTCATTTATTTAATTTAATAAAATTTTACTCTTAAAAAGATTAGACATTTATATTTGCGTCATTTGCTTGTGTGATAGATGATTTAATGTATAGAACTTATATTATACATAAAAGATAAAAGTGTCAATTTTTACAAGTGTAATATATTAAAATTTAAATGAAAATTGAACAGATCCATCAATGTATGACAGAATTTGATTAATAAATAGATAAAATAAACCAAATTAAGTGAAGATTGAGGTTTGATTTTTTGAGACATTTTTATTTCATTAATGTGGCAAAAGAAAATCAATTGAACACCTTTTACAATCGGTTATAAAATTTACAAATGCATGAAGAACCTCAGTTTAAGAATAAATGAAACATACGAAATTCTTAAGAGGTAACTTACATATTTATTCGTATTATTTTAAATCTTTTCAGAAACTTTTGAATTACTTTATTCGTCTAAGCTTGTTGGAGACTTGATCGACGAAATTTTTATGATATGTTTTATGGTATATTCTCTGTAATATATTTTATAATAAAAGTCAAAACATTATTCAAACAAATGACATTAACGCTATTATACAAAAATTGGATTGTATCTCAAAATCGTACTATGAAAGTATATTGTATTATTAATGAATTCATTCCCTAAGTATACATAAAAATAACGTTAACATAATTATTTTTGTATATTATCAACTAATAAATTTTTAGACAATTATTAATAATATGTAATTTCATAGTTGTTACTAGTAAAAACTAATGAATTTGGATGAAGTTATACCATTTTTGATATATAAATAATAATAATATTCGACTTTAATACACACAATGTAATTTTGTCCAAGTTCATTTGATTATTCTTTCCTGATTATAGCCTAATTGTTTTAAAATAAAATTCTTTCTTGATAATATCCGACTTCTAAGTTTCTTGCTATTACATATTATCAAAGTAATAATTGAGGTATTTCAAATAAGTATTTATTTATCAAATATGCTCGTTGTTTCAACTTTAAACTTGAAAATTTAAAAAATATATTTTAAAGAGTTTTTAAAATTTTCACTTTTCAAACTTTGACTAAATTTTAAGTCTAGCCATATAACTTCGACCTTCAAAATACCCTTTATTAATTGAAACTTCAAATACGATTTTTTTTTTATATAGTTTTTAACAAACATATTTTCAATTATATTTTACTAGTAAAATTATCCGCACTTCGCACGATAATTTCATATTACAGAATTTATAAAATAATACTTAAAATCTATCGGTCATTAAAATTAAAACACTATATTATCTTACACACAAGATTATGTAGTAACAAACATTAATAATGTAAAGGAAATGAAAATTATTACATCTTATCATTTATCCTTAATAACATAAGCATAAATTAATGACTGTAAAAATACATACCATGATCTGTAACATAAGTAATAGTGTCTGTGAGCCAATCAATAGGAGCAAAATACACAAATATTTAATTGTAAAGAAGAAGATGAGGTTCAGAATTTTCGTTGTTCTAAAATGAGAGGAAATCCCTCTATTTATTGACAACAAAGGGTAGTGTGAACAAATATTTAGTGTGCCTTGTCGGAAATGTTACAACTATTTGGAAAAGTTGCAACCTTTCGAAAAGGTCACAACGTTTCATAAAAGTCACAACTTTTCTTAAAGTCGCAACGTTTTATACAAGTCACAAATTTTCATAAAAGTCACAACTCTTTATAAAAGTCGCAACTCATCATTAAAGTTGCAACTTTTCATAAAAGTCACAACATTTCGTAAATGTCGCAATTTTTCATGAAAGGGAAAGACTAGTTTTAAAAATAAAAAAATTAAAAGAAAATTCTGATTTGTGGTGGCGCCACATAGACGGGCCTAAAGTTTTCTTATATAAAATCACATAGTTTCGATCTTCGAATAAGCCCCACCCCCACCCCCCACCCCCCACCCCCCTTTTTTTAAAAAAAAATTTACACTCACCATATTTCAACTATGATTTTATGTCAAGATACAATGTCAACTTACAAATATCTTTTTTCAATTAAACTTTAAATAATATTCCTTTTTTTTTAAAAAAAAAATAATCAGCTATTTCATGTCCAAACAGATACTTTATATTATTTCTAAGTATATTATAATAAACATATAAGGAAAGTACTTAATTGATTTACTAAATATTGACCTATAATATTCTAGTTGGAATTAGAGAAAATATATCCAAGAACTAAATATTTTTCACTCCACCACTATAAATTGTTACATACCTTCTCTTTATTCCTTCTTTGATTTTTTTCAATTCCAAACTTTTTCTTCAGAGGTATTCACAAATTCCTTTTTATTTTTTTTGCCTTTCTTGTGTAAATTTTCTCAAAGTTGTTTTTTCCCTCTAATCTTCTATGTTTTTTTTTTCTTGATTTCTTTAAATGATTTTTTTATATTTATCGGCTTTGTAGGTTTTATAATTTTGAGTTATTAATTTTTTTTGTTGTTGTTGTTGTATCTCTTTATCAGTTCTTAAATTGGCAACACTATTTGTTTTAATAGATTTGATGATTTTAACTTTTATTAAGCCTAAAAAAGGGGGAAAATGTTATTTTTTGTTGTTGTTCTTGTTGTGCTTTCCATATAGAATTTAAGATCAAACCTTTAAAGAATGTGTTTTTTTAATAATTAATATACATTTATTGATTTTGTCGGTTCAATGATTTAGATTTATTAAAGTTGTTGTGTTTAATTCTATTTGCTAATTTTTGAACTTGTTGCACCCTCTTTCAAGATTTGATGGTTTTTTTTTTTTTTAAAAAAATTCTTAAAAATAGTCTTTTTCTTTGTTTTTTTATTGTTGTTGTAATTTCCCTTTGATTAGACCTTCTAAGTGAATTTAAGTGTATAAATTATTATTAATTTTTTGCTTTAAGGATATCCTATTTTATGCTTTGAATTCATAATTTTTGAAGGTTCTTTGCTAATTGAGTTGATAATAAATCAAGATTAATCTTTTCTTGGTTAGGTTTATACATAAAAAAAATAAGAAAAATGCTTAGATCTTGTACTGTTAGATTTTCTTTCAATTGTTTGACTATAAAATATGTCACTTCTAATATTTATTTAGTTATCATTTAAAATATTATTGATAGATCTACGTTTCAAATATATTTTTGATGATTATTTATGATTGAATACCTTGTATTTTTATGTGATATTATTATTATTATTATTATAGAAGGGTCAAAAGAGATTTCTTTTGACATAGTCTTTTTTAATAAGGTTAAAATCACAAAATTAGTTATCTTGGGATTGCAGATATTAATTTGATATAATTTAGATGCTCCTTAAACTATTCATTTGCATTTATAACTTTTTCCTTTTTATTTAAAGTGTATCATTCTTTTAGTAGTAGCTTGACTATTTGTTTTAATTTATCTAAATAGTTAAATTAAATCTTATTAACCCTTTATTCATTTGATCTTATTGTAGTGCAAAAATGGCTACTAAATCAACAAGACATGCTGCTGAAAAAGTTGCCACTGCTTTTGTGGTTCAATACTATAACATTTTACAAACCCTAATCGACCAATCGTATCGATTTTATAAGGAAAAAAGTGTTCTAAGTTGGCCATCGTCCAATGGTGAAATTAAGTCTGTCACAACTTCTGATGTAAGTATTCTAACGGAAAATCTTAGTAGTTCAGTTGGTTGGCTACAATTTTTTTTTTTGTTTGTCACCTAAAGTTTCAATGCTTTTAACTTTGAATAAAATGTTGTTTCTATTTTTGATTTTGGCTAAACATTTTTCTAATTTTAGGGCATAAGTGATTTTATCATGTCATCACACTTTAAGGGTAGCAAAGTTGAAGTCAAAACTATTGACTCTCAATTATCTGTTGCTGGAGGTGTTTTGGTGATAGTTATGGCTTATTTAATTGGGCAAGACAAGTCTAGAAAAAGGTTTTCTCAAACTTTTTTTCTTGCTCCACAAGAGACAGGATACTATGTGTTGAATGATATTTTTAGATTTATTGGTGAAGACAAATCTTCAACAATTGTTGAGGAAAATGGTTCAATTGCTACTCCTTTAGGTATGTCTTATAATCACCTCTTAGATAGTCTGATTGTACAAATATTTAATTTGTTAGTGCATAGAATTTTAACTATAGTAAGTTGTTCTCCATTTGAATTACTAGCTACTCAGAGCAAAGCTGAAAACAATGTTGATAATGAAGTTGACCAGAAGCCTTTAAGACCAAAAGAACAAGAACAAAAAAAGAAGGCCCCCGTGGCCCCCGTCATCGTTGAGAACGAGGCTCCAAAAATTACCTATGCTTCAATGGTTAGTCTTACTTTTATGGATCGTTTGGTTCACATGTTATTTATATGGAGATCATAAGAATGTTCTTAAATTGTAATTTTACCTCTAAAGCTTTGTCTAATTCGAAATATTTTCTATAGATAAAGCAAGGTAGGTCCTCGCCACCAAAAAATGTTGGCCTACCATCGGCTCCTAAAAATCCGCAACCCAACAATTTCGTGAAGTCTAGTTCGACTGGTGTGTTGAAAGTTGCAAGTACTCCTTCAACCAAAGCTGCGCAAGACAATTATAATAATGACATTGAATGTAAATTTCTATTATTTTAGTCAAATAATTGATGAAATTTTTATCATATTAAGTCAATTGTTGAATTATTCGTTTACATTTTACAGATAAATCGATATTTGTTGGAGGATTACTACCCAACACAACAAAAAATGATTTATATGCTGTTATTAAAGAGTTTGGGCCCCTTCACATTCAAGACGTTCAACTAAAAGCTTATGATGTATATGAGGTATATATATGTATCACTTTTATTTTATTTTTCAATTTATCATTTACTTAAAACTTATTTTTTGTTTAACGATTAAGCATTTTTATATATATATTGATTATTTTTTTTAATGTAGGATGGATATTGTTGTGGTTTTGTGCATTTTCAAGATGCAATTTCTGCTCAAAAGGCTGTCCATGTAATGAATTTTACACATTTTATTCTTCAAAAATATTTATCAATTTAAAGTTTATTGATCGTTTTTTAATGTTTTGTCTTTTTTCTTTAATGTTCGATTCTAGACTCATCACGTTATGGTGAAGGGGAAACGAGCTTACATGAGATACAAGAGAACTAACAAAGGTACTTACATATATATGTGCTTGTCGTTTTATAATACACGATGACATAAACATGATCAGTTGTTGATTTGACAGTTTGAACTGATGACCTATAGGTCATAGAGTTACTGTTACTTTAAGACTTCCTTATTTTTTATTATGTCGTAATCATATTGTATTTAAATTTTATTTAGTTCACGGAGAGAGGGCAAATTCTCCATCGGAGAGAGGTGAATTTCGCAGTGGTCGACATTCGAGAAGCCGGCCTCAAAGTTCTGATGGACGTTGGGGAGAAGGTTACCAACAAAAGAACTGTAATTAGTGGTGGTTTAGGCTTAAATTAATTATATCAAATTTTGTTACATGTTCATGTTGAAGGTACAATATTTTGGGTTTTTGGATGGTTTTAAAAACTAATACTACTTCAACTTTATAGGTTTTTATATCTATATAGTTTCAACTCATTTTGAAGTTGCTTCAATAGTTTATTGTATATTTTTATGTGACTTTTGTTTAGGTCCATTATTATTTTTGACATCGAAATATTATTACCTAGGTTCCTTAAATTTAGAATGAACTAAAATGCAGGTGGCAAGTAGTTATTATATGTTACATTTTCAATAGACACGTAAATCATTTATGGCCTCACTTTTTTTTTTTCTTTGAGAAAAAGAAATATTTGGACTTCATTATAGTAGGTTGGATCTTTTTTTTTTTTTTTTTTTTTTTTGATAATATAGTTATATTCTATTTATTTCTTTTGGTCCACCTTTCATTTTCAATAACTAACTACGTGGTCATGGTGACTAAATTTGTGATAACCATACATTATTCCACTTATATTTTTCTATCTCTAAGTATTATAAGTAATATAGCTAATAATCATATTTTTTTTTTAGAAGAACACATTGTTCAAGTAGGGGTGGTATAGTAGCGTAAAGTTGTCTCTGTGTGATTTATATGTCATAAGTTCGAATCGTAAAGTTGTCTCTATGTGATTTATATGTCATAAGTTCGAGTCGTAAAATTGTCTCTGTGTGATTTATGTTAAAGAAGAATTACTTAATTATTTATACTTTTTTTGCCTATTCCAATTTTTTTTAAGATCATCCACAATCCAATGATGAACAAATTTTAGCAGAAAAATCTCTCCTCTTCAATATAATAGTGATGTTTGGATCAACTTGTATGTCAGCTATTTCAAGTTGTACCTTGCTACCTCGTATGTGTATTTGCTAAATCTATCCACCGAGGCTTAGACTGATGAGAAGAAATTTCTAGATGGCTTTTTGTTTTTGGTATTAGAGTTTATAGCTAGTATTCCATGAATAGCATGTTTGGAATTTCCATTTTTTGTGTCTGTGAGGCGGAGCTAGGATTTAAAGTACTTTACTGGTTAAGCCGAACCTGTAGGTAACCTTCTAGGTCCGCCCCTGATTTCAAGACTTGTTAATTATCATAGAATATGGAGTTTTGGTTTGTTGTAGCAGCTGCAGGAGCAGGTTATGTAGCACAATATTTGCAAAGTTCATCAGAGGAAAAGGATAACAAGAATTTGTTGCACCAACTACGTGAAAAAGTGTGTCCGTTTCACATATTAGCTTGAAAAAGAGCTAAAAAGGAAGTCTCCGATGAAGGAGTTTTTAGATTCAGACAGCTTAATCTTGATTCATCAGAATGCCTCGAGAAAGATTCAATTTTTCCATACTCTACAAATTATGAGTGTGCAAAAGAATATACAAGTACCAGGAACAAAGATTCTGTTGGATCATTCAATACAACAGGTTCTAACTTCAATTACGGAGATTATTTGGATTTAACGTATATATACTGACAGCGTAGAGAAATTTTACAGTATTGTTTTTGACATGTTGTAGCGCGTAACATGCCTTGTTTTCTAGGTTGATGTTTACATGTCTTTGTGGATTGGAGTTATCTGTAGTTATCATTTAGGTGACGATGTTAGTATATATAAGTTAAACTATATTGATTTTGATTGATGTTATATATTCTTGTTTCAGTTTCTTCTTATTGCATACATATCAATTGTTTCCACTCAGTTTCTACTTATTGCACTTACAAGATCATGGTCTTTCGGAAACAACCTCTCTACCTTCACGGGGTAGGGGTAAGGTCTATGTACACTCTACACTCTACTTTCCCCAGACCCCGCTATGGGATTTCACTAGATATGTTGTTGTAGGTTGAATGAGCTGTTCTTCTGCTCTCTAGTCCCTTTTTTCATGGTTTGCTTTCAAAATCCCTTCTTCACATTTCTTGTGAGATATAGAATTTGTTGAAAATTTATGTAAAAGTTAATCTATTTTCGAGTGTATTGTCATCAGTTTGCTCTATCCATTTGGAGAAAAGCAATTGAAGAACATGAGTTTATTGTTATTCTGATGATCTAATGGATCTAGCCAAAAACCTATGTTGCTCAAACTCTTAAAAAATTTCACTGGGTGAGTAGTCTTTTTGGGAGGATTCAACACGGGTGCTGCAATATTTTTGTAGAGTTCGAGCAACATAGGCCAAAACATAAAGCAATTTAGTTACCTTCAAGATTTTGACTAAATAGAATGGCTCTATCTAAGCCAAAACTTATGTTGTTCATATTCTTAACAAATGTGACTAGGTGCGTGTTAGATCCTCCAAAAATGAATTCGACACGAGTCTGACAACATTTTTGGAGAGTCCGAGCAATATAGGTACATAAACCAATTTAGTTACCTAATGCTTTATTTCTGTTTCTCCTTTGTCTTGATTCAAGCAGGGCTACCAAATGGAATGACTCTATTCTATATGGGAATTGTTAGTGGCATGATGTCTGCTGTTACTGCAAACAGAAGAGAGATAGAAAAGGTGAATGAGAAGTTAAAATGGACCAAGAATTTAGTTCAAAAGTTAGAAGAGGAGCTCAATGTGAAAGAGATTGCTAATGATGATTATGAAGATCCAAATCTATATAGCCCCTCTATGTCAACTGTTGATGAACCAACAAGAAAAAACAGTGAAGCAGAGAAACACGAGTCGATGAGCGAAATTGAAGCAGAGCTTGAAGCTGAATTGGAAAGGTTGGAAATGAGCTTGAAGGTTTCAACCTTTGAAAGATTATCTGATTTTGTTGAGGTAAGCCTTGCATTTAGCTATACTTCTACTTATTGGTACTTTTTGAAAATATCGTTTTCGAGACTTTAACTGAGATGACCCCACAAATGGAACGACATGGATAGTGAGGATTTATATAACCGACTCCAACTTGCTTGAGATTGAGGCACAATTGTCATTTTTGATGTCCATGTTGACAAAATTTCTGATTCATAAAAATTTAAAATTTGCAGCTAGATCCAGGAGATGAAATAAATGTGGTTCAAGGAGACTTAAAACTAGATTGCCTCAATGTGCAGAGCCCTGATTCATCAGAATCAGATAGTCATACTAGTGGAACTTGGATTGTTCATTCTAAACCTGCCAACTATCCTGTTTCCCCGAGGGAGCTTAGCTCGCGTCTGCATGAGGTAATAGAATCCAGACTAGAAGCTCGAATTAAGGAACTCGAAATAGCCCTTTATCATAGCCAAAATAGAGCTTGTTCATTGGAAACACAACATAATCTCTCTCAAAAGGACTTTGCATCGTGCGAATCAGAGTCATCTGAATGTCTACAAAGTCCATATTGGTATCATGAGGCTGATGAAGAGACCATCAGGATCATGCATGGAAGTGGAAATGCTTTTGACACTAATACAAGAATCCCTCCTTTTGATGGAGGATTGATTGATAGCCCAAACGAAAAAAAGGGTGACCTGGTGCACGAACGTAAGCAGCCTACCTTGATGCAATTATTAAAGATAGAATCCATGGCTCAAACCCGTGAGCTACAGGTCACACGGAAACAACATTACCATTGCTCCAAGGTTCCCATTCATTGATAGACCAAATATGATGGGAAAATGATCACATCTATATTATGCTGTCTTCTGTTATTTTTTATGTTACATTGGTATCTTCTTACAACTCTTTTGTGTATAGAGACAAAATGTGCAGTGTACATGTAAAGATTGAAGAATTTTGTATAGAACAGCAGACACTGGGAGAGGATGTTATTCTGCTTAACTTAAGATGGTGTAGCCTTTGTGCCATGGATTCAAGTTTCAACTAAATCCATCATTTTCGACACACATCATAGATGCAAAATGAAAAACACTAAGATTTCCATAAATATTATATTCTGAACTCATAATTTCAAAGATACAACGAGTTCAATAGTAAAAAATTTGAAAGTTACACCATCATCGTCTCTGGTCCAAGCCTTCACAGAGACGATGAGAAAGGCGTGTACATGCTTTTCTGAATCTAATGCAGAGAAGGGGAATAGTAGCTCAGATAAAAGGCAAAACACAAATTCAGTTTAACGCATAAAGAAGCTCCAGAACACGATGAGAGAATGAAGAATCAAATGATCGTGGCAATTTCCACTCCATCTTCATTTTAGATGTTAAGATTTGTTTACAGTGGAAGAAGTTTCTTATGCTTAAAGTAAATCATGAAAGCAATGTATAAGATCAAACAAAAGATTCCAGTGATGATAATAGTCCAGTCAAACCCATCCGGATCGTCAAAAACTGTGGTTTTCAAGTTCATTCCAAATACTGCAGTCACCATAGCAAATATTGTTGCCACAAAAGTGGCAGCTGTCAGAAGCAACTCAAATTGTATTAGCTGATTCTGGACATTAGCCTGTTACATAATAAAATTTTGAGTGAGTTTCATGAATATTACAGTGTAGCTACGTGTGTATTTAATGTATAGATGATAAGTTATGCTGAAACAAAAGACATCAAGAAACAAGGGAACACTAAAAGATAGTATCCGAACTTAGTCTTACAAGTTTTATATTGATCAGATCCTCCGTATCATCAATATATTCTTTAAGCTGCAACACAAGAGAGAACGAACGTGAGAAATACAAATCTTCAGTTGGAATACTGAATCAAATTAATTAGGAGGTCATGCATTATGAGTTATGGGAGAAAGTCTTGGTGTATGGATTATTTGACTCTTCAATGGATGATTTTGAAGGGATTAAATCATCGATGCTATAAGTTAGGGGTCTGTGTAGTCTGCAGTATCTTTAGCAGAATAATTCACACATTGAAAAGTTTAAGACCAATAAATAGGGATAGATTAAGCAACTAAACAACATACAACCTAAAGAAAAAAAGGAAGGGAAGTGAGTGATGCACCCAAGGTTGTAGAGAAATGTTAGTATCAAACAGTAATACCCGATCAACTGAGTATACCCCCTTAATATTAATCTAGACTCCCATAATTCTCCCCTTATCCGTAAACCAGAACCTGAGGCCATGTTTTAGCAAATACTCCTTCCGTTTCAATTTGTTTGTCTCACTTTTCTTTAGCCTGTTTCAAAAGAATGTCTCTTTCCTTCTTTTTTGGCAATTCTTTGACTCTAATTATCCACACAGCATGTTTAAGACCACAAGTTTAAATGGCATTTTGGTCATTTTACATAGATCTTTAGTTTTAAGACCACAAGATTCTTCTAGACTTTCTTAAACTCTATGTCAAGTCAAAACCAGACAAACAAATAGCAACGGAGGAAGTAATTCTTAAGATTATTTGGTAAGAATGGTAATCCAACTCTAGTTGCATTTCTTGAATCTATCAGGGAAGCAGTTTAGTTCATTCTAATTTAATTACTGTTGCAGTATAAATATAAGATTTTCTGGATCAAGAAGAAAAGCTAGTAATGTAAGAATCTCTTACTGATGACAACTTGTTCAGAGCGCTGTCAACGACCACAAAATATGCTTCAAGCAACATTTCAAGCTGATCAATATTTTCTTGACCATTAGATGAAGCTGAAATACTTCCGTGTTTGCTCGAGCTCAAATTACTGAATGCCCGTTGCAACTTATGCACCCCGGTAGTTGATGATGCAGGTGATACTGGAGCAGATCTTGCTGCTCCTCTAATTTTTCCATATATATCCGCTTGATCATATGAATCATTATTAAAATAATCCTCCTTCCTCTGTTTCTTCTCTGTTAAGTACATCTCAGCCATGTCACCATCATCATCCATTAGATGTTCTATTTCATCACATACCTGAACATTTTTCGATAAGTAATTTTATTAAGGTACAGAATATGTACAAGAGGAAGACATCTGCAACTCCTATTCCACTGATACAGGTATTGAAGACATCTGTATGCCTGAACATTTGTTTAAATGCTTAAGCGGTTTGACAGATAGTCGAGCAGTATTAGGTTACGTATACAATCATACCTTTTGGACTCGCTGAGTCAAGGCAAGCAGCTGACCTTTCAATCTACGAACTCGTTCCAGATTTAGAGTGCTAATAGATGATGCTAGTTCATCAAGCACGGGGTATACTTCCAGTTCTAATTCTTTCACCTGTTTGATTTAGAAAGACATGAAAAAGAAGTTTTGATTGAGAATATATACGTTTAATCATGAGAAATTACTGCATTTTGTTTGAGGTACTGGATACAGAGAGAGAGAAAACATGTCGAAGTGAATTCATATTTCGGCCAACACGTCACATCATGATGATGATAAAACTAAGTAATAAACAAAACAGACGGGATTTTACTAACATCCAAGAGCAATTGATGCAAAGCACCTTGAAACCATTTTTAGTTAACCAACGTAAAACCATGAAAGCCCAACTTAAAATAGACCAAGCTGCAACTAAGCTTTAAGATATTCTATTACTCCTTTCTGCAGGTACTTTTTTTTTTTTTTTTAATAACTGCGGTGTCCAGGACAGCTTACGTGCACATCAACTAATTCCACGGGAAACCTCACACAAACAATAGGTACTACCAGATAGCTTTTCCCTCCAAGATTCGGACTGATGGGAAGAAATCACCTAGTGTTTTTTGTCTGAGGTTTGACAAACCTCATACCTCATGGTCCTCAACACACTTCATTGACCACTAGACTTAAGATATTTATCACATTATGCAACAATGGCACATATTGGTGCTAGCATATTATGCCTACAATGGACATCAAATATTCTAGTCTATTACACAAAAAGAGTTATCAATCTGCCACCAAATGAGTCTTCTGCATACCTGAGCATCAAGAGACAAGCAAGTTAGCTCCAAAGCAAGCTCAAGGGCTCTGAACTCGAAAGGAAGACCATCTGAATTAAAACACCACCCATTATCAAAAAACTGAAATTTCTTCTATAGAGTTTACCATATATCAAAAGAAACATCACACTAGAGTAAAATTGGTTCAAACAGAGGGGAGGGGATATAGAGGATTCATCGAACAGACGCCAACTAGTTTGGGATGGTGTACTTGCTGTTGCACTGAAAGATATACGACATCATGCTAAATGAATACAAAGGAGAGAGAACGTTTCAGAATCACTGTAACTACATGCATCCCTCAAACAACAAAAACACCATCGGTTGCTGAACATGCTTAAGTGTCAGTTCATTTATACTAGAGGGGATATCCTCCATAGCTTCTAATAGCTATAGATACTACTTTTATTGCTACATAAAGATCTGCAGATACTAAGTACAGAAGTTTGATTAAATTAAAGTCAAAGATGTAAGACAGGCTGTCGTTACAAAGTTCATGCAAGGTGGAACAAAATTTTAAGGCTAATTTTTATACTTCTTTCTGCAATTGAGTTGGTCAAAAGTAGCATTTGGCAGAAGCTACTAATAAGTGCATGCTACATGGACAAAAACAGCTGGATAACATAACTGTTATAACAAACTTGGAACTCAATACCTTGAATCTTTATCAATTTCTTTTCCAATATTTCCTTTTAATTGAGGTCTTTATACATCCAAATTCACTGTTAACAAAATATCATGGCTACAGAACATAAATTTTTCCAGATTTAAGCCATTATCAATAGTGAGAAATATCTCCAACTTCTAGCATCATCCAAGTTTTCCATTTTTTACTTTAACAATTGTTCTTATGCAGACTCAGGAATGGATTTAGATGCTAATTGCTATGCAACAAAGGAACCAAGAACTATTTCCAGGACTTCTTGATCTCTCTCTCTCTCTGTATAGATATGTTCAGAAGTTTTGTTATGCTTACAACCATATTGCCATTCGTTGATGAAATACCAGATATAAATATTAAAATAAGAAAAACCCACAACACAGAGTTTGCTCCCCGCATAGAATGCCACAAGCTTTGCCCTACTCAACTGTTTCCGTTGAGGGGGACGAAGAGGTGGATCCAATCAATTTCAGCAATTCATGTTGCATTTTCTTGTGTTATGATTTAGAGTTACATGGATCTGATTCAGACATGGACAGAACAACATTCAATAATCATGCCTCAATCCCAAACAATTCCAATGTAGATGCCTTAAAAAAATAGACTTTCTGCATTAAGCACTTTGCTAATAAAATTATGCCAATCCAACTCTGGAAAATATAGCCTCTGTGCAATTTGTTAGTCTCTTTTCCCTTTCCAAGAGTGCGACAGGTTTTCTATGAGAAGTCGTCTTTCACTTCTCCTTTTAACCCTGGAATGCAGAATCATAAGTGCATCATATTTTCCAGATAGCATCTGAAACTTTTAAGTTTTACTTTCAATACACTAATGGTTATCTCAATATTGAACTTGGTCTAGCGGGACTAAAAAAGTCACAGTTAACAGTTAAACTGGCATGGAGGGTGGAATAGTTAATTTTTTGTCAACATTTACAATCCATTGGTGCAAGACAATTTAAGATAATTTAAAGCTAAGTAGAGACAAAAAAGAGATAACCTAGCAATAAGCTAGATTGCATAGAACAGGAGCTTCTACTGGCTTTCAACTCTTCGACAGAAACTAGCATTCAGCCATTCACTGGTTTTCATTGCTTTGAGAAAAAAACCAAGCTTTAATGCAGAAAGATAAATAGAAATGGATTTACCCGGTTGATCTTTATTTATCTGAAGGCGTTTACACAATTCAGACTCGTATTGCAGTACACAAGCATCCAAAGAATTCATCAGTATAACCTCATCAGCTGTGATGACACATCTGATCTGTTCAAGGTTTACCACAATAGCTTGTTCTCGTCCTAATATTGTGGAAGGATAGATAAACTTAGGGTCCAAAAGCCGGAGATCCCTGGCTGGCAAAGAACAATGTCTCATAACGGTAGCCTTATCCAATTCCAAAATCTTTGAATTGCCATGCTCATCAATCTTTATCCAAGAGCGACTCCCATGACCTTGGCCTCTCCTCTTAATACCAGGTAGACCAGACCCATGAAAGTTGTTATTTGCCTGTACATCTGAATAAAACCTAGTAGACGTAGATTCTGGAAAATCTGTAAAAACAGAAGGACCATTTTCTTCTGCCATTTGCTTTCACTTTGTGGGAGTTAGGAACAAACCTCAGAAACAAAGATTTCAGCATTGATCAAAGCCCCTAGTACTCTTACTCCAACTGCAGTACTGTTGCTTTTAGCAAAGTGTTAGTGTTAGCAACAGTAGTAGCTGTTCTTATTATGGTTCTTATTACCTTTTTATTTTTCATATCTTACTGCTCCTGCAAAATAAATTGTGAACAGAACCACATAATCAAATAGATGCAACTTATCAAAAAATAAAATAAGTAAATGTAATTTTCACTAATAGCTTCATCTTGACAGCAAAAGGCATAAGTTACATAGGAGCCTCAGAAGAAAATTTATGAACACATTGATCCTGAAACACACTCTCAAAACGGTTGCTAGAAAATGTGATCAGAAAACATTTTCTCCTTGATTTTCATCCTTTTACGATCCTCATCAAAATAATTTCCTCACGTCAAAGCATAGGCCAAAATCAGGGACAAGCAAAACCCTATTTCAACATCAATCTTCTTTTGCATTTGTATTCATGGAGATTTAGAATTAGGAATTAACAAGAGGAGTCTGATATCAGGGTTTCATAGGCTGCTGCCAAAAAATAAAAGGAGGATATCTAAAGACTATCTGCTATCTTTGTTATTATCAGTTATTTCTTTTTCTTCCGTTACTTCTTGTTCGTGACTGCTTTGGATTGTTTTTCCTTGAGCTGAGGATCTATCGTAAACAACCTCTCTACCTCAGAAGTAGGAGTAAGGCCTACATAAACTCTACCCTCCCCAGACCCCACTTTGTGGGATTACACTGGGATGTTGTTGTTGTTGAGGATATCTAAAGAGGCGATTTCACTTGCACTAACAGGTTAAACGTCATAAAAACATATCCAAACATTTATGTATGTTCCTATCCCACTTCCACAACAAGTTTTGTAAGCATAATATGAATCCACTCTGAAAAGCAAGTCCCATTCATGCAACCCCAGATCAAAAGCAGCATGGAAACTCATTTCCAACATCAAAAAAGATCTTAAACACTCGGTAAAAAAAGGAAGAGATAGAGGAGATCCAAATAGGAGGTTATAACTTGCACTTAGTGTAAATTATCCAAGCACTTAAGTGAGTTATTTATCCAAAACCAAATTCCAACATAAGAAGGTACCACAAGTGTAAAATGAATGCAAGTTTGCATGTAAATGAAAAGTGGAACCATAGATCGACATCAATCATTTTTCGGATTCTTTGTTTTAATTCTCATTTTTGGTAAGTTCAACTTAGAAAGATACATCAATAATTTTTCAGATTCTTTGTTTAAATTCTCATTTTTGGTAAGTTCAACTTACAAAGATATGAATTGCTACTATGGATTGTCTGATATTGAATAAACGTGTATCGCCTCTTCCAAAACTAGTTTTGTCCCATCTGCTAGAGCTTGAAAAATCCTAAAGGGCCAGCATATTCAGGTCACATTTTAGGCCACGCTTCCTTATGTCTAGTATTTAGACAAATTTGACAAAACTAGATACATCTTATTGCATTGAAATCCAGAATAGTACTCCCTCCATTTCAATTTGTTTGTCCGGGGGATTATAGAAAGTAAAGAAGATTTTTTAATTTTGTGGTCTTAAACTAAATATATGTAGAAAGTATCAATATGTCTTTTAAACATGGAAACTCAATACCAACATAATGAAAACAAACAAACAAACAAAAAAAACCTTTACAAACTCAACACTAAACCACAAGAAATCAATAACCATGTCAAAATTCACAAACCAGTAAGCAAATTTTTTTTTTTATCTCATGCTACCTAGGGGACATTCACAGTAGATACCAGCTCAATTAAAGAGAGCAATATGCTAAAATAGCCGAGGAGAGAACAAAATGAACAAAGTTTGACTCTTGACACTCGAAAAATTAACAGCATATTGCCGTAGTTACCAAATATTCAGAATAGAAAACTACGATACTTCCTATGGCATTGAAATCTGGTAACAGTAAGATAGTCACGCTACTCCCCTACAGTTCTCGTGTAACCAAATATCAAAAATAGCATGGCAACTCAATTCCAACATTTCTCTTCTTTTTTTTTTTTTTTTTAAAAAAGAAACCTTTACAAACTCAACACTCTGCCACAAGAAAACAATAACCATGTCAAAATCCACAAACCAGTAAGCAAAATTTTCTTTTTCTATCTCACGCTACCTAAGGGACATTCGCAACAAACTCTCATAGATACCGGCTCAACTAAAGCACCAAAGGGCATATCCTAGTAATCAATGAAGCAGATGACAACCATGAGGTCTCGCGTTCAAATCCACAAAAAACACTAGGTAATTTCTTTTTATCTATCCTAGCCTCGATGGACAAAGCACCTCATACCTATTGTTGGTGGGCGTTGACAGGTATCCCATTGAATTAGTCGGGGTGCACACCGGACACGACAGTTATAAAAAAAATACATATACCAGCTCAACTAAACAGAAACAATACACTAAAACAGCTGAGAACAGAACAAAAAAGCACAAAGTTTGAATCTTGACACTCAAAATCAATGGAATACCCCAATATTAAACCACCAAACAAATTTCCAAATCATCAACTACATAAAACTAAACAGTATGAAAATTAAACCCCACATCAAGTCAAATCAAGAACTCAAACCACAATAAGAAAAAGCTCATACCTTTACAGAAAAAAAAGGCTTTGGGCTTAGAGGGTCTCTGCAACAATGAATTCAGAACACGTTTTACACAGTGCAGATTTGCAGTGAATTAAAAGTGTGTGAGTATAAAGATTTAGGGAAAAGAAGGGTCCTAGGAATCAGGATGAATCGATTATAGAATCAAAATCCCCAGACCACGTAGCCTTAATCTAAGCCGTTTGTTTTCGAAAATAGATAATTGTCAAAAACACACTTAAAAATATAATTTTTGTAACGAAACATAATTTAATTATTAGTTTTTCGTTTTTGTTACTTGAATGATATTGATATTCAGGCCCAAAAAAAAGTGAACAATTAATAATTAAAGTGTATTTTTGATAAGTCATTCATAATAACTTAAGTATGAATTTACACACGTAAATCGTTATAGTTTAAACGGAAAAGGCTCAAAAATGCCCTTGAACTATCGAAAATAGCTCAAATATACCCTTAAATTATGTTTTGGCACAAAAGTACCCTTCCGTTAAAGTATTGGGTCACATTTACCCTTACTATTAAGTGAGGTGTGTTAAACGCCACGTGGACGCCACATAAGCACCAAACAACTCTCACCTCCACATAGACTCATAAGACCTAATTACTAATTTTTCCCTCATATAAAAAGCCAGAAAAGAGGAGAAATTTTGTTTTCTTGGAGGTAAGTTGTTTGAGGGTATTCACTTCACTTGTCATAGAGAAATAGAGAATCTGAAAGTATCAAGAATGGGCGGAGGAGGATCAGTGAAGGAAGTTCAATCAAAGGCGAAGCTTGATAAGATTGTCGCCGAAGGATCACCGGCGATTTTGCACTTTTGGGCATCATGGTGTGAAGCTTCTAAACACATGGACCAAGTCTTTTCTCATCTTTCTATTGATTTCCCACATGCCCATTTTCTAAGAGTAAGCAAATCTTCACATACATGTGGATATATGAAAGAGAAGCCCAAAAAGATTGTATCTTTTTAAATTTATTGATCGATTTCTGGTTTAATTTTTGAATAATATTTGACTGCCCCTGTTTTATTTCATACTGAAAAGGGAGCGAAAGCAATATAGCTTATGGAATTTTTGAATGATCTATGAAATATATTGATGGGTTGTTGATTGATTTTCTGTTTGATATGTTCTTGTTGGGGGTTGTTTAGATTTTTTTTCTTTAACTATGGTGTGAAGTACTAAGGGTTTTTGTACACTTTTGATCTTTTTTATTTATTGGTTGAGTTCTGGTATTTTTATTAAATGGTTTTTGATATGGCTTTGGAATTTTGAATTAATTGCTGGATTGCTATTTTATGTTTGATATGTTCTTTTTGTTTGGAGGGGGTTCTCTGGGTTTGTTTTGGATTATTGCGCTTTGAGGGTTTAGGGTTTTGTAGCTCATTCTTTAGAAAAATGAAGATTCTCATAATGTCAAACTTCCAAGTACATATAGCGTAAACCTCTTCAGTTTCACATGTAAGAAAACTCAGAAAGTTTATATACATTTAATTGTTTATTTTAGATATTGATATGGTTGAGTGATTTAGGCATGGGAATGACAACTCAGATATTATAGTTTTGAATCTGTGTTATAACTCCTTGGTGAGCAGGTTTACCATTGGTAGATTAGTCAAATGTATGCAAACAGGTGCTGGATACCACCTTTATTAAAAGAACAGTTCATGAGATTTTGGATGAACCATGGAACTTTGTGATGTGCTATTAAAAGATGTTTTAATTGAGATATTGTTCTGTTTGGAGGTTATGATTTAAGGTTTGTTTGGGGAAGCTATGCTTTCAAGGGTTTAGGGTTTTGTAGCTCATTCTTTTAGTGACTGAGATTTTTCCTTTTGGTGAGTAAGTCTTGGTTTGTAGTGAACAATTTCTTGACAAGATAAAGAATTTTATTAATTTGAAAACCTCTCGTATACAAGTAGCACTATGCCAAAATGTTGAGAATCTATACCAAAATATGGTTCTATTCTAATGATGTCCAATCTTCTATACAATAGCCAACTCTGGTGAACCTTTAAGGAGTACTGTTAAAAAGTTTTTGGGTCAAACTTGGGACAAATAGAGATAAGCTTTTCTTTATTAGGCAGCTATTATTACCTCTTAAAAGCTACTTGTCACATTCTCTGGAAGATGTTGAAGAAATAAAAGCAGTTTGAGGAATATAACATGCCTTATTTACTCAAATAAATGCACAAAGATAAGGAAAAATAAGTACTTCCTTTGTTTCAATTTATGTGACACAATTTGACTTGCACAAAGTTTTAAGAAAGAAAGAAAGACGCTTAAATTTTTTTGTCTAAATCAAACCTTAGTCATCTATGTGGCTATAAATCATTTTGTTCAGCGTAAAAGGAGAATATTAAAGTTAAATTGTTTCTCATTATAGATATGTGACATTCTTTTTGGAACAGATGGAAAAGGAAGTGGGTCTCATAAATTTGGACGGAGTTTATAACTATGAATTTGTCTCCTTGAATGGATGCACACATGAAGATGAATTCTTGTGGTTACACAACTATGTTATATAAATATGAAGAATTTGTAAGTTGAATAGTTGTTTGTTCTAGCATAGTTTATTGGGGCTGAACTATTCTTCTACAGTAGTTGATGTCATTGTAAACTGAATTCCTTAATGGATTATGTTCTGGTGCTACTGGAATTTGCTCATTACTATTCTGAAGTCAGCTGACAGTGATTCTTTTGCTTCTGTCTTTGTATTTCAGGTTGAAGCTGAAGAACAGCCTGAGATATCTGAGCTGCACTCTGTTTCTGCTGTTCCTTACTTTGTCTTCTTCAAGGTAATTGATATGACAATTTACTTTCGTTGAACAATCTGGCTTAAGTACTGCCTTGACTACTCGTCTTGCAGGTCTAATAAACTCTAGCCTAGTTATGCTGTTTATGAAAGGAACAGTTGATGAACCCCGGTGTGGATTCAGCAGAAAGGTGGTGGATATTCTTAAACAAGAAAAAGTGGAGTTTGAGACTTTTGACATTCTTTCTGATGATGAAGTTCGTCAAGGATTGAAAGTTTATTCCAACTGGTCTAGTTAACCACAGTTGTACATAAAGGGTGAACTTATTGGTGGACCAGACATTGTACTGGAGATGCAAAAGAACGGTAAGTTTAGGAAGGTTCTAACTGAGAAGGGGATACACCAGAAAGTGAGTCTTGAAGATCGTTTAAAGAATCTACTGAACTCCTCGCCTGTAATGCTCTTTATGAAGGGTACCCCAGATTCTCCAAGGTGTGGTTTCAGCTCCAAGGTGATAAATTCCTTGAAAGAGGAAGGGGTTGATTTTGGATACTTTGATATTCTATCTGACGAAGAAGTGAGGCAGGGATTAAAGACCTTCTCCAATTGGCCAACTTATCCACAGCTGTATTACAAAGGTGAACTTGTAGGAGGATGCGATATCGTGCTGGAATTACATAGCGGGGGTGAACTCAAGTCAACAATTATCTGAATAGAAGAACCCCCACCAGACCAGGTTGCGCGTATCAGACATTACATGTTAACTGAGGTCTTACATTTTGTGTCGACGTGATTTAGTGATCTTTGAACAAGAATTTCATGTTACAAAGAGCAATATTTTTATAGACGGTTACTGTTGCTCTTAATGTGTGCGAGTTTTGAGTTTGTGTCAGCTAGCCATGAATTATGTATGCTTCTATAGAGACTTTATATTTCTTTGGTTTCTTTTATTTTCTTAGTTTGCCTGTGATCAACCCTGCTTTAATAACTTTCTTTTTGAGCTGAGGGTTTATCGAAAATAGCATGGTTCCTTTTGAGTTGAGAGTCTATCGAAAATAATGTGCATATATCCTATAAGAAAGGTCTTAAACGACAGATAAGAAAGGATCAAGAGGAGCATGACAATATTATTATTTAAATAGATATGTGCGTGTAGATATGAAATTGGAAAGTTTACCAAATTCACTGAACGAGGAACCTTTGTCAAAGCCAAAGGTTGATTGCTTTTGCCATTCTTATAGGAAGAGTTGTACCAAATACTCATATTGAAACCATTCCTATTTGAGTTAAGGTAATCATATGCTGCAAAAAAAAAACACGCATAATTAATGTGATACTGAAATAGCATAGTTATGCTTAAAGACTTTCATGCAGAGAGCACCAAAAAACCTGCTATTATCTCATTTATCTTTCTCTCTGGATTCCCGTTCCTGTAACTCTTATGCAGCTCATCATTGATCTCATGAGAACTATTACGCCACAAGGGTAAGCCTTTTACACAGCTTATCTCTGCAGCAGGAATTTAACAAAGCTATAAACTGTATAAACCCAATATGGGAAAGATATAAGCTTATTAATGTGGAAGGGTCTAATTTTCTTTGACAATACTCGACTATTTGTATTTATAGAAGCTTTAATCTTAGACAGGATGGCGGAGCATGTGCTTATCTTCACATTGTATACATATGTCAACGTAAGAACCTAGGAATTCAATCAGATAGTCAGAGAAGTATATCTGGTGATACTACAACATCAAAGTTAAAAAGATCTTCTGTAATAGAAACTTATCCAACTCCACCCCACACCCAAAAATAACAAAATCCCATAAGAGAACAAAAGCAAGAGACCCCCTTAACTAGTTAATGAAAAAGCCACAAGATTTAACACCAAAAAGGGCATGTTGTCACCTGTAAAAGAAAGAAGAAGAAACAGGGAAAGAGGCTTGATGAAGTTGCAGAACCTTACTGTCCTTACCAAAATTTGGACAGTAAGCAATAATAAAAATCTTCACCAAACTCAACCCAAAATAATAAGAAATGCATTACCAAACATTAAGTAAAGACTGAAAGTAAACATCACAAAAATCTGGACAAAAAGAAAACATTAATGCTTCACCAAACTTCATAACTTAATATCAACTTCAATGCAAAAACATAAATAAGCATTCACTGTTTTGTATCTTTCCATCCCAACTTCAGAGCATTAAAACAGATGTACATCCTAAGGAACTTTCTTTTACCTTGTTCCAATGCATCCTTTGATAAATTGATCACATTATCACTACCAGGATTGCTTAGCCTAAGCTCATTTCCATAAGTCTCAATTTTGTTGAAATCATCTAAGAAACTTCCCTGCAATTTTTGAAGGGCCATCCTTTTGGCTCTTTTCAACTTAGAGGTACTAGCATTCAAGTTGAACTGATCCTTCAAGTCTTTTCTCATATCCTTTAGCTTGTACTGAGGATTATTCTGCAGTTTATTCTTGAAATATTGTGCTAAAGTACTTGTGCAAGCTCTAGGATTTTTAAATGCATCCTCACAATTGTGATTTATTTTCAGTGTTTTAACCTTAAAACCTGGACCTTTACCATCTTGTGAAATAAGCAGGACAAATGGACAACCAATCATGCATTTATACCTTAGTCTAGTTTTGTCACTTTTTTCCACTACTATAGGCTTGGAATTTGCAAGAAAATACAAATTCACAATTTTTCTTGCCTCATTCAAGTCCTTGAAAGTCATGGAGGGATGAAGTTATTTGTAGTGACTGAGATCAGCATTTACTTTTTTACATTTCAGCATCTTAATAAGCTCTAACTCATCAAAGTTATATTCATCATCACTAGACTGGTCATCATCATTTTCTGTTTCAGCATCAGTTCCATATTCACACTCTACCAAGTATGCTTCACTATGGTGAATAATATTTGGTGCAAAAACAGTTTCTTCAAAATCATCCACAGCAAAGAAATGAACCACCTTAAATTGTTCATTTAATGGGCATTGGAGTGTCTTAATTCCTTCAGATCTCTCAAGCAAGTAAAATTTCCCAGAAGGCGCCTTCACTAGTATTTGTTTCACAAGAACAAATCCTAAGTTTTTTGTGTATTCTTCCACTATCTTATCATAGTCTAAGAGATCTGCACTGGTGTCTTTCCTAGTAGCAACATACTTCTTGTCATATACTAGTAGTGGTTTTGTAATCCATTTACCCCCATAATGCAACATAAGGTCAACCAAAAGATCTTTCATATTGAACTGAGAAAGAAAAGTAGACAAAAATAGACATAAATGAATAAGAAACACAAACACACAAGAGCTAAATAAATAAGTCATTACACTTTAGAAATCTATACTAAAAGAGAAAAAACAAGCAGTGGCCACAAATTTATTACAACATAATGAATGGAGTGAAACTAACTCAACAAACATACATGAATAAGATAGACAATAAATAAGTCATTACACTTCATAAAACATACAGGAGCTAGATGGTTATTACAACATAAATTATTAAGAAACACAAACACACATGGGCAGTGGTAACTTAGTGAGGTCTAGTAGTAGTATGTATTATTGTTAACTTTTGCAAGTGTTTTGAAAGGTGTCAAGTCTGTATACTACAATGTTCATGTACATAGTAGGACAACTAGAATAATTGCTTACTATATATGCTCAAATAATTGTATATTAGCATCAAAGAGTTCCTCAAAAAAGGCTGCACAAGTTAACTACTGGTTAACTAAAAAAGCATCAAATTGCTTACTATGCTCAACTACAATGTTCATGTAAAGTTGTCAAGTCTATCTGCACAAGTTAACTACTGGTTACTATGCTCAAATAATTGCTTTGACTACTTCTTGAGCTAGTAGTTAGGATTTCGTTATCCCTTTATCATCTCTACTAAATCTCCTTTTTGATTCAAGGAGTTTGTTTAGCAAGTAGTTTAGTTTGATTTTGTTTAGCAAGTAGTTTAGTTTGATTTTGTTATTCCTTTTTAATATATTCTTTTGCTATTGTACATAGTAGGACAACTAGACAAGCAAAGGACTCCTTTTAGGTTACTATTTATGGTCAGTTGTGTTTCTTGTTCAATGAAATGATGCCTCATATGAAAAAACTATTCCTTTTTGTTTCCATTTGATTTTTCTTATCTTTAGTTTTTGTAAGCTGCAAATATTAGTATATTCAACTATTTCATAATAAACAGTCCATAATAAACAGAGGGCATTTAGGATAAACAATAGGACCACAACATATAATAAACAATAAGACCACAACATATAAGACAACACTCTCAAAAGATTACAAAAAGGCCATAATAAACAATGAAAAAGGGCATTTGGGATCACACACATCAAATTCAGACTAGGACTAAACAATATATATTCACATACAAGTCCATTAAATACTACTACTTTAACTCATGTATTCCCTAAATCTAACCTTAACAGAATAGGACCGCAACATACGAGACAACATTCCCTAAATCTAACCTTAACAGCCGCAAAAATCACTTCGAAAACGAGGCGCGAAATCAACTTTGAAATCCAACCACGAAATGAGGGAAATTTGTGAACCCTAGAGAGGAATAAACAAAAGATTCTTTGCTTAACTCAAATAAACAAATTTCCCTAAATCTAACAAATCGAAATATTATAAACAAAGTCGCAAACCCTAACTATCCACAACTTTGAAATCGCAAAACATAATAAAATAAGAACAAAGATTTACTAACCTACAGCCGTGAAAATCCACTTTGAAACCCCACCGCGAAATCAACTTTGAAATCCAACGATGTCCATGAGAGGAAATCTGTATAACCCTAGGTGAAATCGTATTAGAGAAAGGGGAAATGTATGATGTATTAGAGAAAAGAGAATAGGTGAAATTGTATCTCTTAAGAAAAATGAGGGAAAAATTAGTAATTAGGTCTTATGAGTCTATGTGGAGGTGAGAGTTGTTTGGTGCTTATGTGGCGTCCACATGGCGTTCATGTGGCATCCACATGGCACTTAACACACCTCTGTTAATAGTAAGGGTAAATGTGACCCAATACTTTAACGGAAGGGTATTTTTGAGCCAGAACATAGTTTAAGGGTATATTTGAGCTATTTTCGATAGTTCAAGGATATTTTTGAGCCTTTTCCGTAGTTTAAATATGAAACTCAAAATATTGAGATAGTTTATATGTGTTCTTTCAGGAATTAAAAAGTTTTCTTAGTAAAATATTTTTTAAAAAAATATGTGGAAAGATTGCAATTGCAAAGATGAGGAAAATGAAGAGATTATTTATACATATATTTCTATTTTATACAAAATAATATATAAAACAAGGTTTAATATAGATATTATTTAATATCATCAATCAAATATTACGTTGATACTTGATTATACGGTGATTGTTTTTGTTATGCGATTAATCAAACATTATATTATCTTCTAATCTAACAGCAATCAAACTACTAAAAATTAAGTTGTTTTTCTTGAATGCATATATGTTAACTTTTTCTTTATACTTTTATTTATTTGGTTGATTTTCGATATCTAGTAAATCTAATTAAATTTTATTTCGCACGTTGTAAATTTATTTTTGGACGCTCCCACAAACTTTTTTATTTTGTCAATATGCCCGAGTTTTCATTTTCTTTTCATCTTTCTCCATAAATTTTATTGTTGTCCTTTAGTTTCTTTTCTTCTTTTGGCTTCCAAGCAAAGGGATAATTGATTGATTGTCCTTTATTTTCTAATTTACTACATATGAAAATTTTGAATTTCATAATTAGGAATCATGTCACATGTCATAGTATATTCCTCTTCATTCTTTTTATTTTTTTATTTATTTATTAGACTTTGGGTTGTGAAATTAAGGGATTGGCATTGCATTGGGTTGCAGGCTATAAAAAAAAACTGAAATTTGTGTAAATTTAGAATATGATACTTATTTGACCATTTCTAGAATGCCCTATCAAACTGATTTTCATAATATTCATTTTTTTGGTTTTATGGTGTAGTGAAAAATTGGAATTTAGATTGATTTTGCAATCTTGGTTTTCATTAAAAAAAAGTTTTTTTAATAAGACATACTTAACTAGTAATAATTGCAAAGCTAATAATAATGATGGTACGATAATAGTTGAATGTGATAGTTGATAATGATCATGATAAAAAAAAATGTCATAAATCCACCACCGCATTTATGGTCCCATACTAATTATGTATTTTTACATCTCCGACAAAGTCCATCTTAGATTTATGTTTGAAATTTTCCTCGAAATTTTACTAGGCAATAACCTTGTAATTTGTTTATTGAAGTAACCTCAAATCTACAATAGAATTTTGTTATTCCAAGGGTAAAGAAAATGATTTCTTTTCCTTTAATTAATTAGCTATTAACGAATGATTAGTGCATGTTATCCCTTATAAGTTAATTTTATGATTTCTTTTAGAGACAAATGGTCAAATTTTCTTGTATTTTTCAAAATTGAGCAGCTTCTCATGCTTTTAATATTTTAATCTAACAATTTTTTTGCCATCAGAAAATGATCTCTTTCTTTTCCTTCGACACTCAATGAAGCTCCAACCTGAAAGGTAAACTTGCATGCACATTTTTCTCGAAGAATTTGGACACATGTTCATTCATTTTACATTAAAACTCGATTAATAATAAAGGCAAATATATAAGTCGATTTGATAATGGCATGAATGGACCAAAAGTAAAACATATGGCAAATGTAACGTTAAATAGTACAAAGGCAAATCTGAAGTATTTGTATTTTCCTGTTATTGGTTTTAACTTTAAACAAATTCAAAATTTTATAACTGCATGGAGGAAAAAACAAAGGGTCCTTACTTTACATACTTTAAAAGATATACATTATATTGTGGAAATATATATTTGGATTCCGCATAGGCTCTTTATATATTCTTTGAAAACGCTCACCTTGCGAACTAACTTTTGACATTGAAGTAAATGCAATAATGTCAATTTCCTGACATGGTATTAGATTCAACACAACCTAATTATTGATTTATCAAAGTTTGAACACCTATGTTGTGTTATCTATGTTGACGGGCATAGGCGTGCAGGGATATGTTAAGTTATCCCACATTGATGCCATGTAGGATATTGGATCACCTTAAGTCTTTTGAACAACCCTCACCTCAGGCCTAGGCAGGTGTTGAGTTGTCCCACATCGATGGCACTAAAACACCTTACATAGTCTTTTGAACAACCCTCGCCTCAAGCCTAGGCATGAGGGTAGTGTTGAGTTGTCCTACACCGGTGGCACTAGATCGCCTTATATAGTCTTGAACAACTCTCACCTCAAACATAGGCATGCATAGAGACGTCGAGTTGTCCCACTTCGGTGGCACGTGGAATACTAGATCACCTGAGTTTTTAACACACCCTCGCCTCAAGCATGGGCACGCATGGAGGTGTCGAGTTGTCCCACATTGATGGCATGTGGAATACTGGATCACCTTATATAGTCTTTTGAACTACCCACCCTTTGTAAGCTAGCTTTTGAAATTAAGCAAACCTGAGGTCACTTCTTAAAAATCTCTATGAGAAAAAACAAAGTCAGAAATCAGCCACATGTTCACAATCCATATCATGAACACATTCAATTCATGGACCACCTATAATTGCAACCAACAAACACTTCTTTGTCTCCCCCAACAACACAATGATGCAATCATACAATATGGTCCCCAGAACATAAAACCTCTAAAATTAAATGAGTGTCTTGAGTGCATAGCACATCAGACACTTCCAATACACAGAAATCATGATGGATAAAGATTTGACTAAATGCAAGATATGTAGAGTCTTTAGCAAGCTGACATATAGAGGATTATCGGAAACAACCTCTCTTACCCCATAAAGGTAGAGGTAAGGTTTGCAACTTGTGGAATTACACTGGGTATGTTGTTGTAGTAACATATTAAGGATCAAAAGGGTCCAAAGTAAGGAGGGCAATGATATCATTCAAGATTAATTCATTCCTCTGAATTTCAGGAAAAGAATCCGTAAACGTACATACAGAACTCTTCTTTAGTCCAGTATCCCTCCAAGATGTGCACAAGTCGATACATATATCTCACTCTTAAAGAGAGGAATCAAAGAAACAAAAATGGGAATGGAATAAGTTACTGCTTTGTACGGTGTGCTCTGTGATATCCTCTTCCACCGAAAACCCTGTGGTATCAATCACAGCAAGGGAGAAGCATTGGGGTTTATGACAATATGCTTCAGAGGGTGAGCAACGTCGGTACCTCCAGCGTGCTTGACAAACTCGGCTGGTGAGTGAAAACTTCCATGACAGATGCACATAATTCTTACCTCCTCCCCTTTGCTGTACCTGTATAATATTCCGTCTACTCTTTTACCATTAGGACCATCTCCTTTCGTGAAAACGCATGGCATATTTTCTAATGTGTTTGTTCCAGTTTCCTTTGCCCGACTTTTTGCTGCCTCGAGCTTCTTAGATGGACTGTCCATATCACCTCCTGACATTCTGCTTCCAGTCTCTCTCATGTTTGACCCAGACAAACCAATATCTTGACTCCCCCCTCCTTGTAATGAGTGGATACTGGCAGGGCTTAGCTCACCAGACCCTGCATCCGGGGTTCATCATGGTTCTAGAATTATGGCGGAGATGATAAACAGAAGAATGATAAAAAGCAGATATCATATATACACTGCATCTTTTCATTCTTTCCTTTACACAGGACACTCCAAAAACATGTTAAGGTCATATGACCAACTACAAAAGTGATGGTAAAACCATAACATAACCTGAAAAATTATTACATACTATCGGACAATTACAGTGCTCAAAATTATTAACCACCACGAGATGATTACAGACAATCTAATTTAAAAAGGAACTTCTTCAACCAGATCAGATGATCTAATATTCTTTAGAGACAATCAATAAGTGCATATTTCACGAATGAACTCCACTCATGTAGTGAACAATCAAAAGCATATTCAACTCCTTGACTAAACCAACCATTTACTCATGGTAACTAATGTAACAACTGCAAACATCTGAGGTCAGCAAACGTAGGATAACAGTACAAGAGCAGCTGCACTAAATTTCAAATTTTTAACATCCACCATGTTGCCGATTTCAGGATGCGTGAAAGTGGATTCAAATCTAGTCCATTAAGGAATAGGATGTAAGATACTGTATCTATCAAGAATAACTAACACCTCTATATAGGATATCCAATTCTAGTAAACAATTTTTATCAAAGAAGTACAAGCCTAGAAGGTTAGTGTTTTACATCTTGCACACGACCAGAGGCAGAGGAGCTATCCAAAAAGTGAACGAAAACAAACTCATGAGGAATATGGATATTAGTTTTCAAATATGGAGATAGTGGCAGAGATGTGCGTGGACATTAGGGAGTAAAGAGCGATAAGCAAAAGGGGCATCCAACATAAACTCCTATTTAACAACAAAGGTCCATATCACATATGCATCAACTAGCTTGTCAAATTTACATCTATGGGGTATTCAAGAAATTGTGATACAGCGAGCCAAAGGAGCTGCATCAATAGCAGCAGACAAATCTCCCCCAACCCTAATCCATTCTATCACAAGGACCACAACCAAAAAGGTAAAGACAAGAGAGACGGAGACGATCTTGACTGCCCAATAGGTAATTCACAAAGAAGACTTTACTGAAAAGATTGTTGCTTACCAAAAGTAGCACGGATAGAGCAAGCATTTAAAACCATGACGTCTAAAATTCATCAGGCTTTAATCACACATGACTAACTCCTTGGGTGAGGAGAAGGAAAATATACCATCTAGAAAGATCTGTTAGTTTGATTAATTCTACCACTAAATCAATTGAGACTAGAACACTTTCAATTAGGTAGATATAAGTTGTTGAGAATGTCAAAAGCTCACGGGAAGTTGGCATCATATAAACCAACGTTACTCAGACTATTCAAAAAATGTCAATGGGTGTGTGTCAGATTCTCCAAAAGTAGCGTGCTTTTGGAGAATCCAACACAAGTGCAGCATCAAAGGTGAAGACTTTGCGCAACTTGGACATAGACATAGTGGTATTTATCCCAAGGTCTCTTTTATTTTATCATCCAAAAAAAAAAAAAAAAAAAGAACAAATGCTTTTGATTTAATAGTGCGAAGTAGCCTGCAAATAAATGATCTAGTTTGGTTTCCAAGTCTACAGCTAATAACGGTCCAGCTTCATTATCCTTGCTGTTTAATTGGAAGTAGTGAACTCTGGTTAATTATTTTGTGGAAAAGATATGAATCTCTAGTTTCTGTGAAAAGAATATCAGACTTTAGTCTTCATATAATACTTCCAAAAAGAAAATCATATAGCCAAATCAGCACTACCAGATGCTCCCAAGGGATGCATTATAGTATTTATGAGTATTTTTAAAGCACTAAGTTCACATGAAAGCAAGCATTTAAAAATTAAGGAGGTATTATACATCGGATAACTTTTTTCTCAAACGATTGCACCTGCAAATTTTTATCAGAGGCATTTTCCTATCTCTTTTTAACTCCTGCATTTCTTCCTGCAATTGTCGTGACTTCCTGATGTGCCAATAAAAGAAAATTCCCAAAGTCACCTAGATAACCTAATCAAACCAACAGCACAACTACAACACTTGACACTGACAATCAGTCAAGAACCTCTAAATAGTCAATATAGCATAACATTCTCGAGGTGCTAAAAGTAGAATACAACAATTTTAAGTCACGAATGTGGTGACAAGAGAAGGTTGTCTAATTAGTTATACAGCCCCTTCACTTACAACCATTAGGATCAGGTTTGAGTTGCCAAGAGGAAATGGAAACTACTTTGGGTTCCTTGAGGGGTGAAGGAGGGTTCTTTCAAAAATTCTTTTTATGGTGGTGACCGAGTTAAGCTTGCACGCACTTCTGACAAATACCGGCTAGCTCTTGAATAATGGTCTCCCATGATTTTCGCCCGCTTCATTAACCACTAGGCCACTCCCTAAGGCGCAGCGGGGCTGGGGTTTAAAAAGAATCAAGAATGTGGTGAACGGCAACAAGACAGAAGACATGGACAAATACCATAGAAACTTGTAAACATTTAAGTGAGGGGACCTCAGCAGCAAGTTTTGACTAAATTTAGGAGATACATTCAACAACTCACAGAAACAAATTAAAAAACAGATGCCATATTTCTGGCAACAGATGACTCAACAGTAATCATTTATGACCAATGCTGAATAATAACATGTCTTTGAGCACCACTCACTGCAATATGTGATAACCACTCTTTACCCTAGAAGGAAAATTTTCAATCCCAAAGTACTGATATAATTACAGTACTGTAATTTTCTAATTCAACGAGTATCAACTCTCAACAATTGAATTTAAAAAAGAGCACATACATAATGAATGTTAATATTGGCTAAGAAAAAAAATTGTACCTTGTGGAAGTTTACTTTCCAATTCAGACATACTTGAAGAACTACCACCACCTTGGGATTCAACAGAACCTTGTGACCCCAATTTCCCATGTCCTTGCATTTTACCTCCTGAATAACTTCCTTTACCTTTCCCCATTGTCAAATCTATTCCACCTCCTGTTAAACTACCTTGCCTTGCAACGGCAGTCAAGGTTGGCGATACCGATAAACCAAATCTTTTCGCAGACGCCAAGTACTGGTCTTTATCTAATCTACCTCTTAAAGTCATCTCAATTTCCCTCTTTTCATCTTCCATACTTCCTCCCCCACCACCACCACCAACAACAGTACTTCCTCCTCCACCTTCTTTATCACCCCTCAAATTTCTCTGTTTCTCTGATCTTCTCCTCTTGGCTTCCATTCTTCTCAAAGTCTGCAACTCTTTTCTCTTCCTCCATTCTTCCTCAGTCTCCACAGGCAAAGAAGAAGTTCTCACCAAAGTAGGATAAGACACTGGTGGTGGTGCAAGAGCATCATCATCTCTCACTATAGGCAAACAAGAAGCTACAGAAGAAGACCTTATCAACTTATTACTATTAGAAGATTTATCAACACCAAATCTACCTCCCAATGATAAACCAAGATTCAACTCTACTTCCCTTTCATCTTCTTCCTCCTTCACCTCCTTCCCTCCAGCAACAACAACCTCAACTCTAGATTTTCCTGAACTACTACTACTACCACCACCACCACCCATGAATCTCTGCAACAAATCCCTTGAAAATCTATTTGTTTCCATAGAAAGATTTTCCATCTCAATTCTACTTTTCCTTTTCTCATCTGTATTATCTCCCATAGCAAACCATACACCCACCAAATATACTATCAAGCACACCAAACCAAAGTTAAAAAACTTACCTATTCTGACATGTACGTGCATGTTTAACACTTCCATGATCTGATTTAGCCACACCCAGATGGAAAAATCTAATCTTTAACTGCATATTAGCTCAAACAAACTCAAAGATTAAGTCTTTACACCCAAATTTTGCACTTTAAGAAATCCCAACTGGGAAAAAAAAGTAAATATCACCGGAGTTCTTCCCGGAGAAAACAAAAGGGTGGCAGGAATACCAAGAAAATGGTTAAAAATCCACCAAAAAGTAATAAAAATGTGATCTTTGCAAGAAAATGTTGTGTTCCGGCAAAAGGGTCGCCGGAAAATCAAGAAAATATGGCAATGAGAGGGTGGAGTAAAAGAATAATGAAATATACTAACAAATCAAACAAGACCCAGAAAGATAGAAGCAGGCAGGAAAGAAAGACTAAAGAAAATAAAAACTAGGAGGGGGTGTAGGGGGCTTGGGTAGATAAAAAGACCAAAATGCCCTTGTGAATTGAGGGGGTGGGGTTGGGGGACAAAGAAAGTACTGGGAAAGGACAAGTGTCAGAAGAAAGACACGTGGGACTATGTGAATAGCTCCCTTTTTGGTGGTGTTTATAACTACTCCCTCCATTTTAAAAAAAGAATGACCTTCTTTTCTTTTTCATCTGTTAAAAAAAATGACTTTTTTCTTTTTTTGATAACATTTTACTTTCAGTTTTTCATATAGCATGTTTAAGGCTATAAGATTAAAGAGCAATTTTGTATATTTGACGTAACTTTAATTTAGGACTATAAGATTTAAAAATCTTTTTTATTTTCTTAAATTTTGTGTCAAATCAAACCAGATCATTCTTTGTGAAACGAAGAACGTATATGTCTTTTTTCTAGATAAGTTTAAATGTAGGAAATTTAGTATGGAGAAGTGCTAAATGGCCATAAAATTTGGTCAGAATTTGATCAGAAAATTAAAAAAATTATAATATTTTTTTTATTTTAAAAACAAATTGATCTTTTTTTTTAATTAAAATGTATTTAAATTAAAATAAATAAAAATATTTAAAAAGTTAAAATAACATAAAAAAATATTATTCTGACCACATTCCGGGCAAAAAGATATTTTCTTTAGTATATGGCCATTCACACTTAACAAATCTTTACTATTTGAGTCAATCATGTTTGTATACAGAGGGACACATTGTTTATTCACCAAGATTGGAAATATTTTGCTTTTTTGAGAAAACCCCTTCTTATAGTTTTTCATATATATACATTAAAAAAAAAAATCAATATCTAATATATATATATATATAAATATTTACAAATAATGTAATTTTTTACTGTTTGAATGAACCTTTTGATCTTATATGGATCCATTCTTATGTGGGACTATACCAATTTGTGGGTAAAGAGTGGACATAAATTACTTAATCGAATCGATATTTATTATACCGTACTTGAAATAACCAAAATCAACCTTTAGAAATATTGAATATTGAACACTCATTCCTAATCAATTATTTATCATATATATAAATGATATTAAAGAGTGAATTTGGATGACTCAATTAACCTATGGTAACAAATTTATAATGTTAAAACATGATAATGGAGAACTAACTTTTATGATTTCTCTTAAAAGCTAACATGTCATATATTGATTTTCAAAATGTGTGACTAATAAAAAAGTTACTTTTGGAGATATTTTATGTCCAGTACAACGAATCAATGTAAAATGTATATATAAAATGATAATGAAGAAAATATAGCAATTTATAAGGAAGCAATAACAACAATAAAATAGTTCAATAAGCAAAACACAATAAATAGTAAATGACAATAGCAATGAAAAGCAAACATTACAAGAATTAGACTAATACTACGATAAGCATCATTAAATCTAAACTCATCAAATAATAAGACAATGAAACTTTATTATTTACTACTCTCTAATAAACAATTTCCATAACCTACTATCTATCGTCAAACATATCAATAAATAGTAAATGACAATAGAAATAAAAAGCAAACATTACAAGAATTAGACCAATACTACGATAAGCATCATTAAATCTAAACTCGTCAAATAATAAGACAATGAAACTTTATTATTTACTACTCTCTAATACACAATTTCCATAACCTACTATCTATCGTCAAACATATCAATTGTTTATATACATTCAATAAATTATTTTAAAAATAAATATAAAATCAAAATCAAAATTATTAAGTTCCACTAAAACCGTACGATTAACATCTCACTTTCAAGGATTTATTGTGACACATCACAAATAGGAGGGGAACCTTTGCAAACAAGTAGGGAACATGAGAACTATGGTGAGGAGTACAACACAGGAAGCGAGAAAATAATTCTAAATTTTTCTAAGACACCTGTCGACAAAAGAACAAATCTAGAAAACATGACACGTGTCGAGGTTGTTTAGGAGACAGACAGATTGCCACGTGGATAGTACCATCAGCCTCGTAAAGCTGAGACATTGTCATTAATAATTCTTTTTTTAAAAAAAAAACTTAATAATTATTAATTGAATCTTTATGATGATTAATAATTAATCACACTTAGCTGTCAATAAAAAAGAAAGGGAAAAGTGGGGAGCTGTGCATTTGGATTAGTTTAAATTAATTATTTAATCAAATTAAAATAATGTGTATTTTAATTGTAATTAAGGCATACAAAGGACACGTGAGTGATAAGCTTTTATAACTTTGGATTTTAGTGTTTCTTTGGTCAAATTTGGGATATAGTAATAAGTTATAATAAATTAGTCCAAAATAGTATTCTTTAAAATAAATGGACCCAAAACAATAAGAATGTGGTTGAACTTTATATACATTAAAATAATAACATAATCAAGAATGTGATGCACAAAATATTTCACATAATTTACGTTTAATTTTAATTTAGATTTTGTATTGTGAAAATTTATCACAAATCAACTAGTTTATTACATAGTTGTTTGACAGCATAAGAGAAAACATCCAACAATTATAAAGAAAGAGTATTGACACAATTAAGGACTATATGGTGAGGAAAATAAAATAAAATTATCATGTTTCTAATTAGAAATTTTGAGCTTGGAGCTTTTAAAATAAGAAAATATATCATAGGGAGTATTTTCTAATGAGAGTTACATGTATGATATGAAGCTGAATTAATTAATTAATTATGAAATAGACATCAAACATTCAGCGAAAACAAATAAAGTGAGTATTGACAAATTACGATAAGAATCACTAATAAAATTGTGAAATTATGATGATATCACTAGAATCTCTCTATTCTTACAAATTTCTTATACGAAACTCATTCTAAATAAAAGAGGCTTCAATGTAAGTATCAAACTTTAACTTATGAATTAGTTTGTTTTGGTGACTATATGTATGGTAGTACAAGTTAGGTGGCCAAAGGGTGTTGACTATGGTCAATAGTACCATTAGATGATGTCAACGAGTAATTAGCCGGCGAGGCAAAAGAAGAATCGGCGAGGAATTGGGTAATGGAGCACGTGGTCCCCAAGTTGTGTATATATTATTATTGTAGGTGGGGCCCACACAAGGCATTTATGAATTTTTAAACGTGGCAATCTATAACTTGTCGATATATAGTTTTTTATGCTTTATTAATGTTTTTTTAATTTTGAATTTTGGAATTTTAGAAGACAACATATTCCGTAAAATTCATAAGTGCGATTTGGAAATAATAAAGTATGTGTAGACCTTCTCACTATTTTGTAAAGGTATAAGGATTGTTTTCAAAAGACCTTAGCTCAAGTACAACAATTTTCAATATACGAAAGAAGAAAATAATGACTGAGACATAACGACTAATAAGTGAGTGTAATACGTAAAATCTAGTAAACATATAATGATAGATATCAAAAACTAAAACTACAAGAATATAGCTAGTTCAATGATAAACTCTAACAAGCAAGGAAATAATTTACTGTCAGTAATTTTCTGCTCTGATACACGATTTCCACACCATTTTATCTAATTAAGTAGCGTCGATGGAGTGGGGTCCGAGATAATATGCTAGGACACGTTATAAGTGATTTGAACAAAACTTTATTCATTAAAAAATTATTAGGAATCAAATTTAGCCAAATTATAGTGTTAACAAACTAATTAAGGAAAGGGTTAATAACGACGTTTGCCATGAGACGAATGAGATTTCTATTCTTAATTAACGTCTCAAATTTGAGACTTGAATATTGAAAGATCTATTAAGAAATATTTCCTCCTTAAATGATTCTTATATCCGATGAATTAGAACTCCAACAAAAATAACGAATATTGAATAAAGTACCTCAAATCAACAGAAAAATGACATAAATTGCCCTTTAAACTTATTGAAACACTCTATTCTGATAGTTTAATAAAAATTTCAACCTCTCAAAATATCAAACATTTGAATTGTAGTGAAAAAATAGAGTGGGGTCCAAGATCATCAATTGGATGATATGCTAGGACACGTAAGTGATTTGAACTAAACTTTTGTTCATTAAAAATGATTAGGAATCAAATTTAGCTAAACATTTTCAAATCTCAATGAATACTTTATTCATAAAAATAGTATATATTTTGAGTTAGAGAATAGTAGGTATTGGATTATGTTAGGTGATGTAACATAATACATATAATATTGAGAATAAACTTTTTCAGTACTATGTAGCAAACTAATAATAATAATATTTGTGCCAATAAAGAGAAATAAAGTGATAAAGTATGATTTTGTTTAAATTTGTTAAGTTAGGGGAGATTTATATAGGTATCTCTTAAAGTTTCTGTATATTCTAATAATCTTAAATTTACTTATCTATCTTCTGTTTTAACATCTTACTTAATATAGAATTCACCAATTGAAGGATTGAAAAGTAATTTTCAAAAAATTAATGCAAGAAATCATCCCCCCCCCCCCCGCTTTTTTCCATTATATTAAACATTTTACAATCGATAATTTGATTTATCAAACCTATCACAATACTGGTGATGCTTGGCCCGTGCTGAGCCCGGACTCAATATTCTAATAGTAAAACTAAAAAGTTAATAAAAATTCATATTTTCAAACTTTGATCGTGAACTCGGATGTAAAATTTTTACATTTCATGAGATATAATAATTTATATAAAAAATTACATATAAATTACTATAAAACACAATAATTAACAACTTAAAAAATTTAAAATACATAAAAAAATGTTCTAATAAAAACTTTATTAACTCTTAAAATTTCAACCATATCACATAAATTAGGACAAAAAAATACGTATATAACAATTAAGGTATTTGTCACTAAAATAAACATTATTATAAAAAGACATGAAAACATTTTATTTATCAAAATTTACAAGATAATTTTTTTGTAATGAAAGTAAAGGACAAAATATAAGCTGCAAAAGTAGAATTCCACGTGGCACTTACCGGCAATGCAGAAGGGACATAAGGGTAAGTAAGTACATAAAGGGTAAATCACATTTGGCGAGTGCAAATTATGTGTAATATACGTTACAACTTATCTAGGATATGATCCTAAATAAAATGATATAAAAGTTGATAATTAAGGTAGAACGTTAATAGTAGGTGATCAAAAATTGTTTAGTTTTTCTTGTAGTTTTCGATTTTATAATTACATGTTATTTTTTTTATTTCGTTTATCATACTATTTTTTTTATTTCATTTATCATAGTAAGCGTTTTTTTCTCTACCATTTTCTACTCCCTTCATTTTGGCTTCTTTGTGATTTTAAGTTGACACAAATTTTTAGAAAGTAAAAAAAACTTTTTATGATCTTAAATTATAGACATGTAAAATATATCAAAGTATGATTTAATTATGGAGTCTTAAATATGTGATTTAAAAAGTTGTTAAAAAGGGAAAAATGATCTTTCTTAAACAAACTAAAAGAAAATAAGACAAGCAAATTGAAACAAAGAGAATACGTGATTTTTTTTGCTATTTTTTTCAATACTTAATTTTAATATGTTTTACTTGACTCGAGAATTTTAGATAAAATGATATTATTGTTTATTTGTTGTTCAAGAAAAAAATGTCTTAATAAATTTTTATTTGAAATTTTAAATTTTATATTCGTGAACTCTTATTTAACCACATAAATAAAAAAAATATTTAAAGTCAAAAATTTTAATTTTTTATAATTAAGCTCTTCGTGCCTCCTTAACTTCTCAAACTGAACTAAAATTGTCCAACTAGAGTATAGCCGGAAGAAGCTCTTTTTATATTAAAAGTGTTTTCAAATAGCAATTCATTGCATTGGTAATAAGACTTAGAGTAAACGAACGTATATTCATAATTATGAAATTTCAAAAGTTCTTTTTTTCATTTAATCAAAATTACGACATATAAATAACTAGAGAGTATAATTAATAGAGGAAAAGGACATAAAGGGGCATTAAATCTTAGGAAAGATATGGTAGGACACGTAAGTAATTTGGACAAAAACTTTGTGCCTAAAAGATTCTCAGACACATACTTGGAGCCACGTGTAACTTTTTTGTGTCTCGTAATCGGCGTTCAATATCTATTGATTAAATTTGATTCGATACATTATCATGACAAATAGTTTGAATTCGCAAGTTACATGAGGCGTGACACCCCCAACAATTTTTTTCATTTCTAAAAGTTTAAATTCGAAATATCAAATTTAGAATAGAAGAATATCAACGACCTCGCCATGATTGTGTAGCCACTTGTAACTTAACGTTACGCCAATTATAGAACATTCACATGCTTTGTTGTTGCTTTGGTGTTGGCTTACCATTTCTGCTGATTGTGACCTATCCTCACTCTATATCTAGTCATTCAAGTGGCGTTTAGATCAATTTATTTACATCTTGATTATCATATTGTGATTTATTATCTCATATTAGTATTAGTGTGAAGTAATTTTATCCACTAAAGTTTAGTAGAATGTGCATGAGCTTTTTGACTTTTAGTCTAAATTTTCATATTACTAATAAAAAAAAATTAAAGATAATTTTTTTATTTTCAAGATTCAAATTTGATATCTCTGATTAAGAATAGAAATAATCTCAGTCATCCCTCCATATCCACTGTAGTTACAAAACCTATCATTAGGAGTAAGAGATTTTTCCATGCTTAGAACATAAACGAATCTCCTATTTGACACTAACCCCCCCCCCCACCCACCCCCCCCCCCCAAAGATCCACATTTTGTGTGACTATTTCTCTATGCAACATCTAGAAACTATTACTACTAACTATTTAGCTAAAAATGATTCAATCAAATTAAGCTAAAAAGTTGAAATAAAACTTTATTGATACCCAAAATAAACTCAAGTTTTTTTTTTTAAGGAGGCAAGAAGGAAGTGTGGAAGCATATATATGTAAAATGTGTTGGTGGAAACAAGTATTGAAGTGGACCAATCACCCCCACTATATACCATGCACTCACCACCACTAAAACTTGTCTTCTCTTAATTATCTTTAATCATTATTTTGGACTCAATCAAATCAACATATGTCTTATATCTATTTGGTCAATAAAAAGTTACCTACTTTAGCATGACAATTAGAAGAAAAAAGCACAATGCATTGACAATTTCTTGAAATTATTCCTTAATTATATGTATTAGCCTCAATTAGTCTTATAACTTCAAATTCATTTTAGTTGTGAGTATATATATAAAGGAGGTAGCATATTTTACCTAATGAGTGGTTGAAAATATTAAGTCGAAAAAGTGTGTGATATGAATAATTTATTATGTCTTCTGGTGTTCAGTTAAAACATGTACATGAAAATTTACTAATAAATTTAGAAGGTTGTTAATGTATTAAAGAAGAAAAAGAAAAATTACTCACAAACATTGTGTGATGAACAAGAAGAACTACTCAAATTTTCGATTCAAGCTTTTGGAATGAAGAAAACTTGTTAAGGAATACTTCTTTTTTAAAAGAATTTTACATGACGTAAATCTCCATTAATCGAATCAATAAGTTTCAAATATTATATGACTAAAGAAAAAGGGAAAAAATTGATTTGAGAAAAGATAATTTGTAGGAGTACATTTTTTCTAAAAATAAGATGACCCCACACCATGTGCTAACATATTATGAGACAATTTTCTTGGCAATGCCTTTTCTTGTATATCAATCATTTAGTCATGCCTTGAGAAAAATGGGACAAATAGGATATATTATATTTTTCAAGAGTCATAAATGAATTTATATGAATTTTGATTAATTGTTTCTCTATTTTTGGCATATTTTTATAATTTCATGAAAGTGGAGACAATAATTCGAACTCTCCATAGTTCTTTACTCAAAACCATATTGATTTCTTATATTGGAGTTATATCATTCAACTAAATCATCTTTTCTCTTTTTTATTTTTTAGTTTTTTAATCACGAGGCTCAAAATATCGATCGTATATTATGTGACAAAGGCATATGCACTTTTCATACAATGAATTAATCGAATCTAATATTTTTATCATGAAACATATATTTCAAGGTTGAAATTTATTAGAATTCACTTTTTGAAATTTAAAATTGTAAGAGCATAATAAACTTAATATTAAAAGTTAACTCATTAAATTTAGATTCTGAAACGTCTCTATCATGTGAGTGTTTTAATCACGATGATCTAATGACCACTGCTAATTAATTTGGTCTTATGTTCTCTCTATGTATAATGTGCGATAGAATGGAGTAAAAACGAAACTAAAAGAAAATATTATTTTAAAAATAATTCTTATTTACAATTTGATCCATATTGAAATAGAGAATTGTTTTAAAAGAAAACTGAATCGTATTACAAGTGAAATAATATGTTCCTAGTTAAACTTCTATATTTTTCAAGTAAAATTTATGTTAAACGTCAAAAAGAAATTCGGTTTCAATCTATATTTTTCAAGTAAAATTTATGTTAAACATCAAAAAGAAATTCGATTTTAATGTCAAATATCGTTAATTTTACAATTTCAACAAATATATTGTAAATTGGGCTACAAAAATACAAGACCACAATGATAATGGACCTCAAGAAAACTCCATAGCCCTATCAAATTGGTAAAAATCAATAACAATAAAATCACATCCAATAAAACAATTGGAGAAACTTCAAAATGAACACAAGGCCTAACTTGATTAAAATTTTAAAAGCATCAAATCTAAAAATAAAAAAAGGTTACAAATTCAAGAATTGACAAAATAAATGCAACAACACTACAAAATTAATAATTCATAATTATAAAACCTAAAAGATAATCAATATATATCAACCATTCAAAGAAATCAAGAAATAAAAACATACGAACTTTTGAGAAATAAAAAAAAAGAATCATTGAAAAATTATACAAAAAAGCATCAAAAGTTACATACAAGAGAATAAATAAATAAATAAATAAAGAGGAAAAGGAGGAAAAAAAAAACTTGTGAATACCTATGTAGAAAATGTGTTAAAATTGCAGAAGCAAGAAAAAAAAAAAAAAAAAAAAAAAAACGAATATGTGATGAATTTATAATAACGGATTGACGAAGAGAAAAAAATATTAAGAGGTAATTACTGGGAATATTTTCTCCAAAAGTGAAAATTGTAAATCGTCAAATAATTCTTATATTTATATAAAAAAAAAAATTGAAATAATATAAAGTAGGCGTTTGGACATGAATTAGTTGATATTTAGAAAAAGTATGTATTTGAAGTTAAATTGAAAAAGAATAATATAAGTTGTATTAGGACATAAATTGAGAAAATGTTTTTTTAAAGTCGTACTTGTGTTAGGACATCGAAAAACATAGTTGAAGTTTCATGAGTAATTTTTTTTAAAAAAAAAAATTTGGTAGTATTTAACTTCAAATACTATTATATCTTTTTTCAAATATTTACTCACAAAATTTCAACTATATTTTCTTTTTTAAAATTATGTATAGACACAAATACGACTTTAGAGTACCTTTTTTCAGTTTTAACTCTAACTACTATTTTTACTTTTTTTATTTTCATATCAAAATTAATTATGTTTTTATGTCCGAATACAACTTCAGATACTCTTATTCAATTTAACTTCAAATATATACTATTTGTCAAATATCAACTAATTCATGTTCAATATATATATATATATATATATATATATATATATATATATATATATATATATAAGGAATATATTTAATGATCTATAATTTTCACTTTGACACATAAAATCTTAATTGGAATTGAAAAAAGCTTTTCAGTAATTATCCCCTTAATATTTTTTTCTTCGTCAATCCACCACTATAAATTCATCACATATATATTTTTATTTTTTTATTTTTTGCAAATTCAATACTTTTTCTTCATAGGTATTCACAAGTTTTTTTTTTTTCTTTTTTGCCTCCTTTTTTTTTCTCGTATATAGTAACTTTTGATGTTTTCTTGTATGAATTTTTAATGATTTTTTTTTGTTTTCTCAAAAGTTTTGTATGCACAGAAGCTTTTTCAAAATTTTGAGTAAAAATTATTTGTTCAAACGATCAATTGAGACAATATATAGTTCAAGTAATTATAAAAGTTATCGATTAATTTAAGAATTAACAATACGCTTCGTCTTATAATAGCTAGACTATAATTAAAAAAGGAAAATACATTATCAAAGGAATATAAAAATTATATTATGTATGTTTTAATCGAATGTTACCCAGTTTGTTGAAATCCTAATCATGATTTAGGCACAATTTTGAGTACTTTTCCCCCTACCATCTCAAATTTTCTGTGTCGTTTAATGTTTAATATCTTTTTAATTTTATCAATTATAAATTAAATATTGATTTTTTCAAATTATTTCTTAGATGTGATTCTTTTTTTATGTATGCTTTAATCTCAGAAGGATCGACAAAATCAATCTCCAACAAATTAAGACGAATCAAGAAATTCATAAATTTACTAAAGAATTTAAAATATATTTTTTAATAAATATGTCACCTACCTCTTTTGAGAATTTCATCCATATATACTTAAATTGATAGTCATTCCATGTGTCTGAAAATATTTAAACAAATCACAAAAAAGACGAATTTCTTCAAATAAATCTACAGAAATCAAGTAAGATAAATTATTCAAACAAATTTCTCACCGTATCGAGTTTTTGCTTAATCACAAGCGCTTACCGAATGGACTAAATTGGTAAAAAAATGTGAAGAAGAAAAATACACATTATATAATATTTTGAAAAGAAAAAAAATGAAAAAGGGGAAAAAGAGAAAAAAATAAGGGTGTATTTGGAAAATATTTTTTGAAAAAAGCTTTTTCAATTTTAAAAAACGTAATCATTTTAATTATGATCTATTAAAAGATAGTATCACTTACATTTTAATACACATGGTATATTAAGATTAAAAGTTCATGTAATTTTGATATATTAATCATAGCTTTAATTTAAAATTGTAAGACTTAATTTATTTATTTTTACTAAATTAAAATCTGGTCAAATTAAAAGGAAAAAAATAACTAGTTATGATTAATTAGTAGTGTAAATGCATAGGAGCAATTTGACAATAATAAATGTCATTTGTTTGAAATAAAAGCTTATTAATGAAATCAATTACTATATTTGTCGACTATTTTGAAGAATAATTTAAAAATCAAATTTGTTGGTATACAACTTAAGATTTTGGCAATAAATTTTATGTTGATTATAATGTAGTCCTTAAATTTTCCATTAATTCTAAGAAGCTTTGACATTAATTATTTTCAGTTTTAAACATGATTAATGATGCGTTTGGGTGACATAAGTAATATTATTCAAACATGATTTTTTACTTTGGTTAAATTTGAATGAAACTCAATTTTATTTAACTTGATTTTTTTTTAAATATATAATTTATTTTATTGTTGTTAGGGTATGGTAGTTACATTTCACCTTTTTACATATTGTTAACATATAGTTAAAATTTGGTTAATAAACAGAACACAACGCTGGAATAGCTCAGTTGGTTAGAGCGTGTGGCTGTTAACCACAAGGTCGGAGGTTCAACCCCTCCTTCTAGCGTTTTTATTTCTATTTTTCCTTTTTTTAAGGGAAAAGGATCAAAAATAGGATTTTAAGCCAAAAAACAGCAACTTTCAACCCAACAAACAAAAATTAAAATGAAAGTTTGAAACCCAAAAATAACAGCTAAATGTAGATTAAAATCCACCAAAATTACATAGTAGATTTCTTATCCATTTCTCCACCAAAATAAGTTTAGAACTATACTAACAAGTCTCGTATTATATTGTTGTAATTTTAAATTGTTGGTTACTAATGCCGCAAGGTGGGAATTTACATACAATATTCATCTGCATCCACATCATGAAATGATTTGCAATCAATCTTCAATAGCAATTACGTGATTAGCCTTGATTATGAGAAGCAAATAAATTTTTAACATTGGATTTGAAGGAAGGAAACACAAATTAAACTAAGTTAAAATGGCAAATGGGAGAAAGGGGAAGGAGAAGAAAGAATGAATAGAGCTAAGTGTAGGTTAGACTTACTAGAAACGGGTTTGGATGTTGGGAGGGTGCGTGGTGGGTGGTTTTTTTTTTATTTGATTAAAAAAATTAGGTGGACCAATGAAAATTGGTCATTTGTTTAGTTAAATTCCATATTATATTTCTGTTAAGTAAAGGGCATTTTTGAACTTAAAAAAAAACGTTAAGGGCATTTTTAAACCAATAGATGGAAGGAGGGCATTTTTGAACCATTTCTAATAGGTATAGGCCATTTTTGACCCTTTTCCCTTTTTTTAATAGCTGGAATCGATAATCGAGTTTCTATCGAAAACTCCTCCTCCTCGATCTCACACAAGGTAGGAGTAAGGTCTACCTCCTCTATTTTTTCTTTTAATATCCAAATTGATAATCGAGTTTCTATTGAAAACACCTCCTCCTTGATCTCACACAAGGTAGGAGTAAGGTCTACCTCCTCTATTTTTCTTTTAATATCTAGAATCCATAGCTGAGTTTCTGTCGAAAACACCTTCTCGATCTCACACAAGGATAAAGTCTGCATGCATACACCCTACCTTTCTTTTCCTTTGTTATTAAGTATTATTTTTTTTTCTTTCAATATTTGAAGTTAGTTGCCAAAGATCTATCCGAAACAACTTCTCTACCTCACATAAGGTAGGACTAATGTCACGGACTTAGAGTGTTGGCTAAAGCTCCGTGCGGCACTTGACAACTTATTCACTATTCTTTCAAGATCTTGTAAGCTCAAGTAAGCCTTTGAAAGGAAGATTGCTAAGAGAATATGAAGAAAGACTTAGAAAGACCAAGAGAGCTTTTTAAGAAGAAAGCTTTGTATTGCTTTTGTGGAATGCTTTACAACTTGCTTGCTTGCTTTACAAATGAGAGCCCCTATTTATACTACTTTCTAGGGGGCTAAAGTGTAAATAAAAATTACTACACAAATCTCTAAAATATTTATACTTTGGTCCCTCTCTAGAATTCTCTACACTTTCTAGGAATTTCTAAGTCTTTCCAAGAAAATATCTGAGTTATTCTAAAGAATTCTAAGGAAAGATCTAGGTTCTCCCATATCCTTCTTGAAAAATCTAAAGGATTCTAGAGTTCTCCGTAAGCCTCTCCTTAACTCTAGAATCTTCTGCCCCTATTCGGACCCAAAAATTAATCGTGAAGTGGTGGGACATGACACTAAGGTCTTCATACACCTCACCCTTTTTCTAGCATTTCTTGAGCGTTGACGAGGTTGTATTAGAAAAAATCTCTCTACATCACACAAGGTCCCTAAAGTCAACAGACTACACCCTTCCCAGACCCTACTCGTGGGATTACGAAATGTTGTAATATCCAGAGTTGGCCATGATGGATGGGTTACCGGTATATTAAGAAAACAAGAAACAAAGGTGTGGAAATACATCAATCTTGTGAAAAACAATGTTGTGTGCTTGATTTTTCAACCAGGTGCAGATAAAGGGAGCCTATAGACAAGTTAAAAGACAAAGACCACAACCTAGTAGAAGCAACATTGACTAATAATTCCACTTCATTCTTTTCCAGAAAACTCATAGTTCAACCAAGAGGTCAACTACAAGTATTCATTGTATCGAACATGAAGACAGGCGATAGTATAGTTCAACCAAGAGCTCAACTACAAGTATTCATTGTATCGAACGTGAAGACAGGCGATAGTATAGTTCAACCAAGAGCTCAACTACAAGTATTCATTGTATCGAACATGAAGACAGGCGATAGTATCTAGATCCTGGACTCACAAAAATCGTTCATCAAAATAATACGCAGGATAAATCATCATTCTAATAATATTATGGAACCAGCTAAATGTTGGAGCTGAAAGCCAGTTGACTTGTTGTCCTGATTCATGAATGGAATTGATAAAGGCTCCAGCAAAAGAACTGCGAGTGTTTTATGGTATATGTACGGGGATTATGAGTTATTTCTGTGTATTGTTACACTTCCAGCAGATGCTTGATTGGCTGCGCGGTTGCTTCCAAAATTCTTCCGATTTGATTCTCTTGCAATTCTTGAACCAAACTGAAAGATAAAGTTTAAACATAGTTGAGTGAACTTGTCAATGTTAAGATTTGAGCAATGGTACTCTAACAAGCAACAGCTGATAACTACAATTCTAACCAAACTTCTCAATTATGATGGCGTTTTGTGAACCATATATGAAAAAGAGAATATTGACCTCAACGACAGATCAAGAGCATATAATATATACCTGAATTGCTCTTTTCGGAAGTGAAGCTGCTTCTGACAAACCAAGTAAATGTGCAACCTGCTCGAGAAAAAGATTTTAGTGAAAGATTGTAGAAAGGGGGAAGAGCGAATCCCCCTGGTGAAATATACTTCTGCAGAGTGCACAGATACAATTAGAGGAGGGCTTGTACAGATACAAACAAAGGATCATGACATCATCATTAGTGTATCTTCGAAATCCAGTCTAAGATTAAGTTGAGAGGTGAAATTAACCTCCCGCAAGATTTTCTTGTCACCAATACCAATTGGTTGATTAAGGTCAGCGATCTCCCACAACGGAATATCTAGCAAAATCCTGATGACATCCTCATCCAAGAAAGGGAACCTGGCCTGGGAAAAATAGAAAATACATTTTTGACTGTAACTATAATATAAGAAAGCACTCCGTTTAAGGCAATTCGAGTACCTCCTTGCCATTGTCAGCAATACACCTGTCATCTCTCCCTAGGTTTCTCTTCCAAATCCTCTGCATGTCTAGTTTCATTTCATCATTCAGACCTAACCAGCTGATACAGCACCAAAAGAGCACGAATTAGAACATAAGCAATTACCACTTTAAGCTTTTGGAATTACTAAAGCAACTTCTTTGAAGGAGTACGTAGCAACATTATATAAACAAGAGGTGAATGCACCCTAGTGCTAGTTGCCCCAAGTACTTTTGAGGATGGAAAACCTACACATAACTGGGACATAATGGATATCACAAAATGAGTCAACAGGAACAGATTAAGCAAAGAAAAGATGTTCGCACAGGAGGACTTCACCTTCCGTTTCTATATTTTGTCCTATGCCGACCATATCCAGCACATTGTTCATCTGCACCAGCACCAACTAGGAGAATCCGAGCAGCAGAATTGTACTTGACACCGCCACAGGTACCATCGTTGCCTTCATCTTGCAAACAACCGTCACCGCCAGCAGCCAGCCACAGAGCAATACCAATATTCAGATCCTGATGCAAGGAAGAAATAATTGAGCAATTTGAACGTGGTTCAAAATGACAAAGTAACAGACATATTCATATTGATTTGAAAAATACCATGTAGGTCCTTGCAGGATTTATTAGTGACATGACATGCTTTGTTTCAGAGGTCAGCTTGAGCAGATCAGCATCAATCTCTACAAGTTTCCATCTGCAACTCAGTTTTATGATGAACAAAACTTAAAAAGAACAGAAAATGGAGAGAAACAAAATGGTAGAGGTTCAAAACCAAGTTGCATTTGCTTTCACATGAGCAACCTAATATCTTTGTATCTAAAGAAGGTACATTTAGTAGGACCATTTTTTAAATTGCCAAAATTCTTCAATGCCCATTTATTCTTTGCAAGAGCTATGATTTCATTCAAATTCGGGATCATAATTTGCTTGATTCATCATTCCGGCATTATCAACATGCATTTTCAGACATAAGAGTGTCATCTTGCTGATTTTTCAATAAGAAATCTAGTTGCTAATGTACAAGTGAAAGCAAGAAGGGGAATGGATACCTTCTTGATGGGGCAATTTTTTGAAGTTCCTTTAGGCCTGCCCTAGCAGATATTCTATCAGGAGCAAATGGGCCATCAAAGCTTACATTTAGCAGATCAATTTCATCTACAAGTATAACACCAGAATAGACCATGACTAGATTAAATTTTCTATAGGTAACAAACAGGAAAGGAACTTGAAAGAAATGTTCTATTCTTAAATCAAGCAATAGGGACATCAGAGACACTCACATTTGGCATCCATGCACTTATCTAGTAATGCTGCAAGTATCATAGAGTCTAATCCACCAGAAAAGAGCACGGCAACTGGAGTATTGCATTTGTTTGTGTAGTCAACTGAAGTGGCCTACACAATACCCAAGAATTATGTCAATTCAGAAAGCTAATACAACAGCTTATGCTTTTCCTGTTCCATTGAAGGGCTTCTTAAATCAATACATGTATCCACAGGGGGAGTCAAACGTTAGTTCTAAACATTGGGTGGAAACAGAAAACAAAAGCAAATCAGTTTCTGACCTGGTAGATTGTATTTAATGCAGTGCGTCGCATTAGCGACTCTTGTAAAGCAATCATTACCCTGTGTGGTAGCGATGCAAGTAGGCAGTCTGTAGAAGCTGTAACAATTGGAAGAAGATTGCACTCAAGTTAGACTCTGACAGCATGATGAATCACAATTACTACATCCACCAAACATGTAATGAATGGTATTAACAGCAGAACTAAGTGATATTGACCTAACTTAGATTCCATCAGAATGGAAGGAGTTAAAGGCGAGTCCTCTTTCCTGCTATAAACCTTTTGGTGAGAAGAACACAAGTCCTCTGATTTTGGTTGGACAGAAGTTCTTTCCCAAGTGATTAACTCCTTAAGCTTTGGATCTGTCCAGTCATGCTTCAAAACTTCACCAATTAAATAGTCATCTGTTCCTAAAGCATCAATAGACAAACTGTACACACCGCATGGAAGTTCTTCCCAGAAGTCTATTTTAGCTATTCCATCTCCATTTGCAAATTCTGCAAGATCATTGTGTCCCATTCGTTAAAGGATTGCACTGATTTGCAGGGGAAGAATAGAGGTGCTATAGACAGACTATACTACCAACTGTTGGCATAGTTTACTTTTTATTTTTCCTCTTTCATGTTGGTAGGTTAGAATGTCAAATAATTTTAACATTGATGTTTCTAATTAAAATATCAAACAATGAACAAACAAGCAATATCAACTTTCTTCCAACATCAAATATCTTATCCAACTAATAGACAGCTTGAAAACTCAAAAGGAACAATCTTGGATTGAGAGAGATGATTTTCAATAATGATTTTATGAAGCAGCAAACTTCACAAAGAGAGGATGGCTAAATCACCAAAATGCTTAGATCAAAATAATATGTTGGATTGTTATATGTTCTTGGCTGTACATGCTAAATCATCACTATTGATATTTTAATATAGTTGTTCCCATTAAAGATAATGGCAACTGATTTGCTTATGTTTTGCTTTAAAATAAGTTGAAGCTTCTCCAAGAAATCTTCACTGTGTTAAAAGAAATCAGTAAGTGTGTAAGATGTTGAATAATTGTTACCAGAACTTTCATTTACAGAGGCATGTGGTGATACAGAAGACAGCAGAAACCGAGGGTCCTCCTTTGTTGGCCAGTGAACAAGAAGACTTCGCCTTCCAAATGCATCTCGACCAAACCATAATATTCTTGAACTACTCTATAGCAAAGAGTAGTGGAGCATTAGAGAAGCATTTGTTTCAAAATGATACAGCCTTTCCTGCTGAAGTAAGCCAATAGAAACTTACCACCAAAAGTTACCTGCCAATAAATCAAAGCCCAAGGCCCCTTGATTCTGGAAAGAAGTTCTGGAACAGTACTTTGCCTGTCTCCAGAAGTATGAGCTTTATTATGTGGAGAGGAAACATGAGGACAACATAGTCCTAGATGTTGCATAAGAACTTCAGTGTCATTGTTATCGCTACTCATTTGGATGCCTCCAAATATTTCACCTAAACAATAATTACAGGAAAACAAACGACAGTCAATAAAAGACTCTTAGAAAATGGGGTGAAAATACGACAGTAGTAATTAATTTCGACGGAAACCTAGAAATTTCATAATTTTCATTACTTACAAAAAGATTTGATTAACAATGACAGACGAATATATAAGACAGAAAAAATGCTGAACCAATCAACTTGGTTGAGAAGAAAATAATCTGAATTGTTTTCGCAAACAATAAAACTAAAATTGTGGAATCTGCATTTGGCCAATCACCTGAAAGTGAAGAGAAACAAATACACCAGAATTGTGTACATTGTTCGACTCTCCAAAGTTAAACATCAATTAAGTTGAAAACGAAATACATCAAACAAAAGGAAGTCGAGAAGCAAGAAATCCAATAGACACTTCAGTTTATCATGTTGGTAATGGCTCAAATGCCATGTATTACCATTATAAACAAGGATGTTCCCTGATATGTCCACCAATGGTTGAACGATAGGATTTATGCCTCTAAGCTGCAATGTAGCACCAATAAATTGCAACTCTCTAATGAATTCTTTAGCAGCACCACCATCCATATGAGAATCCTTTCCCTCACTTGGAGCTTCATCCTCCACAAAGGCAACAACATCTTGCTCCCCACCTGGTAAAGATGAAACCCCAGAACGAAGTAAAACTTTCTTGCATCCCAAACTATCTGGACCCCTTCTTCTTAACACCTCTTTTATGTCTTCCACTGAAAACAAAGTCTGATGAGAATATAACGCATTGTCAACCTCTGAAGATAACTCATAAAAATGAAAAAAGATAACAACCTTAGAACCTTCACATCAATCTTTCCTCATTAAGGTGCAAAGATAGCTCTTTCTTTTAACTTATTATCAAAGCTAGCTTTTAAAGTTACCTTTTCGGTTGCAGGAGGTTTTTATCCTGTTTTTTGCTTCGTCTGAGACTTGTATAAAAATGGGCAGATCAATCCAGAGATTCTAAAGGAAAACAATAAAGCTAAGGGATGGGTCCTTTAAATTGTTGTTCTTCTACTTTAGAAACTTCACATAAATCTTTCCTCATTAAGGTTCAAAGGTATCTCTTTTCTTTAACTCTTTTATCAAAGCTATCTTTCTAAAATTTCCCTTTTCGATTGCAGGTATTTCTTGTGCTGTTTTTACTTCATTTGCTACTTGTATAAAATTGAGCAGATCAATCAAGAAGATTCTAAAGAAAAATGTCAACAGAAACTTCATAAATCATTTTTCATAAAGCTACAAAGATGGCTCCTTTTAGTTAATGTTCTCCTACATAATTTAGATGTTGTAGCATATGGGATTCGTCTAACAATACATGAAAAAAGATAACAACTTTAGAAGCTTCCCGTCAATCTTTCCTCATTAAGATAAAAAGATAGCTCCTTTCATCTAATTCTTTAATCAAAAGCTAGCTTTCTCCAATTCCCCTTTTCAGTTGCAGGCAGTTTTATGCTGTTTTTTTTACTTAATTCAGATGTAGCAGCAAAAGGGGTTCATCTAAAGATACAAAAAAGAGTAATAAATATGAAATCAGAAGTAAAAAAGGCCTAACAAGGCTGCAGTTTTGCTGTTTTTGAATCAATGGCTAGTTCAGTAAGGAGAGCAGTATATTATTACCTGCTGTTCCAATAGAGGTATTGGAGAGACAAAATTTGGGTCTAAAGATGATAAAATTATCCTAATTCCAGACACAATCACTGCTATGCCACACATCTTTCTTTGTCCTGCAGCTTCCTTAAACCCTACAAACAGAACTTTTAAGGCCAAGTAGGAAGAAAGGTTTATGAAATATCAAAATATTTTTAAAAGGACAAAATTGCCCTTAAAGTTTAATTTTTTTCTACTTAGGCTAAAACCCTTTTCAGAAAACTAAAATAAAACACTGAACGACTCAAGCGGCCATTGCTGACAGAGTGATTTTCTTCACAAGGTAAGAACTTTTATCAGAACCCTATTCTTCTTAGTTGTTACCACTAATTATATGTTGGGGAGTTTCTGGAATGTTCAAAGATATTATCTTTTGGTGATAAATTTAAATTTGCTACCACTAATTATATGTTGGGTACTTTCTTGAATCCTTCTGCTTGTTGAATATCGGCTTCTGTTTGGGGCAGTTTATTTCTCAAGTTATAGGCAGATTTTGAGGTTCTGTTAACTATACTAAACTAAATATGCAACAACTTTTGAGAACTTACAGCATTAATAGTTTTTTCTTTATATATGAGGAGCTATTTTGGATGAAGCTCCAAAATTGAGCGTTTTGGGGTTATTCTTTGAGTCCAAAAAGGGGTGAAGGCAAAACTGTAAACCCCCACCAACCACACAGCTGGAAAGTATTGGTCCCTGCCCCCTCTCCAGCACACTCTGAGAGATGGAAAGTAGCAGTGGGAGTACCAGCTGTGCTGGTGAGTGGAGAGCAGAAGAAGCTATTGCCGGCAATGCTGAAGCTCTTCGAGTTATCAGAGAACTCATCACCTATCCTCAACTTTACTCTGCTGAATCTCGAAAACTTGGCCTAAAGGTACTAAATGTTTTCCAGATAGTATAGCTTTGATATATAGCTTATCATCCTTCACTGACAACTCTAATTACTTTGCTTATTTTTTCTGTAGTGGCCACGTGGGTTGTTGCTATATGGACCTCCTGGAACTGGAAAGGTACTATACATGTCTATTCTTGATCTGGCTTTGAGCCAAAATCATGTCTTTTTTTAGTTTAAAATTGACTTTTCGGTTTTGAACCAAAATAATGATTGTTGAAATTGGAAATTGACATTTGGGTTTGAGCCAAAAATCATGTCTTTGAATCTCAAAATTGGCATTTTGGTTTGTTGCCTAATCCTGTCTTGTCAATTTTACAATTGATATTTGGATTCGAGTCAAAATCATGTCTCTGGATTTAGAAATTTGTCTTTTGGGTTTGAGATTGTTGTTTGGTTAAACTTTTTGTATTTTTTTCAATTGTAGACAAGCTTAGTTCGAGCAGTTGTTCAAGAATGTGGTGCCCATTTGATTGTAATAAGGTGTGTGTGATTCTCACTCAACTTTATTTTCTCTGAACTTCTGAATGTGTTTTTGTTTTTGTTTCTTATGCAATTAAAGCAATGGTCCATTTTTTATTAGTTCACTGTTATCATTTCCTTATTATGTATGCCTGGAAGATAACAACAACGACGCCTCCAACCCAAGCAAGCTGGGGTAGTCGATCTGAAGTCTTACCAACCATGCTTCTCCAATTTAGTTCATCTTAGGACCTGTGTTATACAACAACAAAATGCTAGATGTTCTTTATAAGTATGCTTGGAAGAAATTTATCTAATTGGTTCAGATCTGTCAATTGAATCACTGAGCAGTCTGCGATCGTTATGGTCCTTGATGGTATTTATATAACTGAAACCGTATGTGCTTTAATAGAGTTTAGCTTTTGATGCTAGTGATATTGTATGGCGACTCCACATTTCTACATACACTAAGAGAAGAATGAAGTGGAGAATCTTGCGTTGTTTTGTATTTTTCTTTGCCTTACTGTTCTTTCTGTCTTTGGATGTATTTGCAGTCCCCATTCCGTTCACAGGGCTCATGCTGGTGAAAGTGAGAAAATTTTGCGGGAGGCATTTTCAGAAGCATCATCTCATGCAAAATTAGGCAAGCCATCAGTCATCTTTTTAGATGAAATAGATGCTCTTTGTCCTCGTAGAGCTTCTAGGTATATGTTGCATCACTTCATCCACATCCTTGTGAAAATGGCCTTGCTTAAACCATGGTTTGCAAAAACCAAAAAAAAGAAGATGTTGGTAGAGTAGAGTTGATGATATGTTCCAATGTTCTTTACTAATATGTTATTTGAGTGCTTGAATTGCAGAAGGGAGCAAGAAATTCGTGTAGCCTCTCAGCTCTTTATGTTGATGGATTCCATTAAATCTTCATCGACATCAGTATCACATGTTGTGGTGGTAGCATCAACCAATAGGTAAGGGTTCTGCAGCATTTGCTTTGTTTGGTTTAATATTTTTTATTTTTGTGGTGGATTTCCTTTTCCGGTGTCTCTCATGTAAGCCTGCTCTCAACAGATTATTTTTGTCCGTTATTAAGTAAAAACATAAATTAAAGCTTCCCTAGCAGCCCTCACATGGGAAGCTGTAGGCCGTGATATTTGCAGTGAGGACATTTACGCAGGAAAGGGGTTGGATGTAGAACAATCTTATATCATTAACAATGGGCTTGAAGAAGTTCTTATATGAGAAAGTAATGGACTAGAGAATGGGAAACAAATGTATATTCTGGTGAAGAGGCATCTGGAGGTCTGCATGATAAATTGATGGACTTTGAGTTCCTTGATATGAGCACTGTTGATGCAGTCAGCTTTGAGAGTGAGAATCGAATTGCGCATGATTGAAGTGAATGGCAATAAACAAATAGAAGGATCTGCTGTAAAAGGAAGTGAACACTGGAGATGGAGAAACAGAAGATGAAGTTACTCAAAGTAAAAAAAAACCCGGCTTGGGGTCATGATGCGAGACCTATGCCAATTTCCTAACGAGGCCTTCTCTAAACAGTTGCCAAAAGAAAATGAAACCCACAAAAATGATCAAAAGTAATTTATTTTTCACTTTTATATCCTTCAAGAACGTACGCAAGCGACAGTGCCTGCTTACTGTATGTAAGCAAGCCACTAAGCCCCTAATATATCCTTCTGATGGTCATGAAATGCTTACTTCTGTGTCATGGTGTCGTACACTTCCCTCCCCAATTAACCTTGACGCCTATACATTTTATGTGCAGGCCAGATGCTATTGATCCAGCTTTAAGAAGGGCTGGACGTTTTGATGCTGAAATTGAAGTCACAACACCTACCGAGGAAGAGCGGTTGCATATTCTCAAGGTGAGCTGCATAAGATAGAGTATTGAGCATGCACCAGTTTAAGGAAATACCTGAATGGTACTCTTTGTGGACATCTATGGTTGCCAATCCCTTCTGTGGTATGATCTATATGAAGTTGATCTTAAGATGCTAGTTATCGTTTTTGATTTTTCAGCTTTATACAAAGAAGCTTCAATTGGATGTGAGTGTTGACCTTCGAGCCATTGCAGTATCTTGTAATGGTTATGTTGGGGCAGATTTAGAGGCGCTGTGTCGTGAAGCTGCAATGTCTGCAGTAAGAAAGTGCTCTGATTTAAATCTAGAGGATGACTCTTACAGCATTAATATGGAAGATTGGAAGCATGCCAGATCAGTGGTTGGTCCAAGTATAACGAGGGGTGTTACTGTTGAAATCCCAAAGGTTTCTTGGGAAGATATTGGAGGGTTGAAAGACATTAAGGTATAACCTCACATGAACAATTATGTGAGGTTGAATATTTACAAAATCTAATATGGTGTTAAATTCTTGAAACAGAAAAAGCTTCAGCAAGCTGTTGAATGGCCTTTAAAACACTCAGAAGCATTTGAACGGCTGGGAGTATCACCTTCCCGTGGAATCCTTCTTCATGGTCCACCAGGGTGCTCCAAAACAACCCTTGCTAAAGCTGCTGCCCATGCTGCCCAAGCTTCATTCTTCTCCTTGAGGTGTGATGACCATTCTGGTCTCTTCTACCCTTGGCATGATAAGAACTTTTGTCTGCTGTTTGATGCTTTGTTTCTTGCTATCTCTTGATGCAAAAGAACTACGAAGGACTGATAAATGATAACTTTCATTAGTAATGATGGTTTTTAGATATAAATGCTTCTATTAGAAAAAAGAAACATATGCATGCACTGATAAATCAAAATGAGCACCAGAGGATGTTGGCCTAGTGGTCAATGAAGTGGGAGGAGAACGATGAGGTCTTAGGTTCAAATCTTGGTGAGGCAAACAAATCAAGTGATTTCTCCCATCTATCTACCTTGGTGGACAGAGTTACCGGAGCCTGTGTTGATGAGAAATAGTAGGTATCTTATGAAATAGTCAAGATGCACACAAGCTGGCCCAGAAACCACTGTCACCAAAAGAAAGTTAAAATAATCCAATAGCTGGTTATACACCTGTGGTGCTTGCACAGTTGCACTTATCCATTGCTTTTTACCTTTTCTATCTTCTTTATTGTCAATTATTAATTCTTATTTAAGCATTTCGTTTTTACGGATCCAGTAAGCTTATCATTATTGTTTAATAATTGTTTCATGCATTGGTTACCAGCAAGTGAGTGATTCTTGTCTCCATCAGCCTTTGCCAACATACATGACAGTTCCTGGAAAACCTAAAACATGTTAAATTCTAATTTATATCACAGTTTCGGGAAAACCAAAAACATGTTAAGTTAGTTTGAAATGACTGTCATTTAGTATGCTCTACCTAAATCTTTAATGTATGCTGGGGTTTATGTCCCTTTGGAGCCTAAGGCATCAGATTGGTATTTACTATGATGTTAACCATCTTTATTAGTTAGTTTTCAGTAACCGAGTATGTAATGTATTGACTAATTGTTACCTCATGCATTTGATTTGACTAAAAATTGCAAATCCTTCAGTTTCCTGAAATTCATAATCATGGAACAGTGGTGCAGAGCTGTACTCTATGTATGTTGGTGAGGGTGAAGCTTTATTGCGCAATGCTTTCCGAAGAGCTCGCCTTGCAGCACCAAGTATAATATTCTTTGATGAGGCTGATGTAGTTGCAACTAAACGGTAAGTTTATTTAGCTTAGCAATGTCTTGTGAGTTTAAGTATATCTTCCTCAATTCTCGTTGTTTATGCAAAACCCTGATACGATTTTTCCTTAAATGACAGAGGAGGAGGTTCAAGTGGAAGCAGTATAGTTGGAGAGAGACTTTTATCCACCCTCCTAACTGAAATGGATGGTTTAGAGCAGTCTAAAGTGAGCAGAAAATTTATTGCAGTTCTTTAAGTACTGAATGCAAATGATGGATCATTTTGATCAGATATAGAATGTAAATCCCGTGTTTTCTAATTGTTGCTTTGTCAGGGAATTCTTGTTTTGGCTGCCACAAATCGTCCCCATGCAATTGATGCTGCACTGATGCGACCAGGAAGATTTGATCTCGTAAGAAACTCATGAATGCTTAGTGTAGCTTAGAATCTCAACACGAATGTTACTCTTAAGAAACAATCGTTGTACTTGTTAATGGTCACATCTTATTCAATTTGCTTTGCTTGCAGGTTCTTTATGTTCCCCCTCCTGACTTAGATGCTCGATTCGAGGTTCTCAGTGTTCATACACGAGATATGAAATTGAATAACGATGTTAATCTGCGACAAATTGCAGAAGACACAGAACTCTTTACTGGAGCTGAGCTTGAAGGGCTATGCAGAGAAGCTGGAATAGTTGCTTTGAGAGAGAACATATCTGCAACAGTTGTATCTGATCGACACTTCCAAACAGTTAAAAAGTCACTCAAGCCAGCACTTACCAAAGAAGAGGTTGCTTCCTATTCTTCCTTCATGAACAATCGATCCGAGAGGTCTGCTCACTCATTTGAATCCATCTCCAGAAAACGCAACAACAAGCAAACCAAAAACTTGTTAGTTTTCGCTGGTCCTGTTACTATCACTGTCTTTAGTATTGCAATGTACATTGGTGTGAGATACTTTCTGATGTCTACTAAGACATCGACAAGGGAACTAACAAGTACGTAGCATCCAACTACGTTACTGTTATTTCCAGCACATTACAACATGACTGAATTACCAAAATTTTGAAGACAAATTTGGTTGTGTATAAATTTTTTTGACTGGTACTATGGATATATGTTCCTTAGTTACAACAAATGAATGCTTCCAACTCATATTAACAGTATTTTACATATTTGGTGTTGAAATTATTGGTTTTGTAGACATATTTGATATTCCCATGAAACATAGTGATTGGAACTACTACTATCTATCTGACACGATTGCGATGACATTTTTTTTAAAGTGGTACGTTGCGATGACAACTATTATCTGACATCAATGCGATGACGTTGTAAAGTGATTTCTCCTAAAAATAGTTTCATGAGTTCAGACGAATGTTATATAGTCGAACTACACTGCCTTTAAAATTTATTTCAAAAAAATATATACATTAAAAAGCTTGAGACCACGATATTTAATATTAAGATTAGTGTTAAGAATTGTTTGTAAGTTGAGATAGTAAAATTAATTTGTATATTTAAAATGCATCCACAATAAACATAGGCTGGAATAGCTCAGTTGGTTAGAGCGTGTGGCTGTTAACCACAAGGTCGGAGGTTCGACCCCTCCTTCTAGCGTTTTTTTTCTGTTCTCGGGGACTCGAATCCTAACTCTTTAATTGAAATCGGAGGGATTTCAATCATCTTATGACAATCTATATTGGTTACGTGACAAAAATTGTTATATGTATATATTACTACTAGGAAGTAATTTTGTACATATTTGTATCATCATTTTAAGGTGTAATTATTTCGCTCTTTAAAGTTAGAAACTAGGTTTGACTACAATTTATTAGTGGCACATCGTTCAAAACTGGGTAAAAGGGTGGAAGTTCGAAACCTATATCGAGCTAGTACATACTGATCAAAGAAAAATAGTCGTTAAAGAAAAACTATATGATGTTATCGAAAAGGTAATGAGGAATCTCATATATTAATTCAAAGGAAATATATAAGCTAGCTAACGAAAGAGTTGGAATTAATCTTACCCTAATTCATCAATCGAAGAAAAAAAAAATAGTAGCTTTTTAATCTTCCCACAAACTTCAAAATAGTTGTGCTAGTACCACTAAATTAAAGCGTTTGAATGCTTTTAGTTGTACATAACAAAACTCTTACTCTAATAGCGTCAACTCTAATTGTATTAGTAGAAAAGTTTTCATCACCAAATATTGCATTAAGAGTTTCTATTACATCGTTTGTGTGGAAGTCATATGAAGCAACAATAAACTCATATATATCGAATACACATAAATACTCCATAAAGGTAAAATCAGAATTTAAAATAATTTTTATATTGTTACTATACTTATAGTTCATCAAATGCTTGTATTTTTTTCTCTGATGCGTGTATCTAATTAAGCTCATATGCATGGGAAAGGGGGCAAAATGATGTTTTTTTTCCTAATATTAAAGATAGCGAACTTCAAAATAATTGTGTTACTATCACTAAATTAAAGCATTTAAATGCTAAGTTGTTCAAGAAAGGTCTTAATCTAACAAAGTTAGTATTTTTAACTCCAATTATAGTAGCGGTATTCACCATAAGCAGTTGCATTATTATAACAACAAACCCAATGAAATGCCACTAAGTATTCAAAATAGTGTACATAGTTTCCACTTTTTGCTTGCTAAATTAGCATTAACAAGTGTTGGAACAAGTCTTGAAACATGCCTTCAATGGCTGGACTGGCAATTACATGCTTGTATATTTGTGCAAACTTGGTCAATTGTGAAGGTTTTCAGGATATCTAAGGTTGATTTGTTTTCATAAAATTAAGATTATACAGTTATAAAGCTAACTCCATAATAATCAGTCAAAATGTGTGTGAATTATGGTTTGATAGATTAATTTTGTCACTTTTATATTTAGCTACATGAAAGTGATAGCATTGAATCATCCAAACTTATTTGATAATTATAAACTGAGAGCATTTATTGAACACATGTATATGACATACACGTATCATAGACACAATCAAATCGTTGCTTGGTTAGTTTTAAAACAATAATTGATCTCATATTAGTCTAGAATTGCGATAAATCCTAAAGATGAAGAATGGACAAATAGAAAATAAAAGAGAGTATATCGTCAAAATTATTCTTAATCTAAATGAAAGTATATTCGAAGACTGATTTATCATCTTTTGAAGTTAGAGCTACGAAAAATATTTTAGAGCTAGCTGTCTCAATCATCCACAACTTCGGGATTAATGTGCTCTGTTTTATGCAGGAGTCATAGCTAAAACATTATTGAGATAGGCAAAAGCTATATGAAAGTTGCAGAATATTGGAAATAAAAATAGAAGGCCAATATTTGTTTTTTTTCCTTCATGTTTTTCTATTTCATAAAACATTCATAATCGTAAAAAAAAAAAAAATTCTCTATTGACTGGTATCTTTATTTCACATTCTTTTTTATTCATCAAATCTATACCTATAGAATTTGATATCGGTTGTTTTGTAGAAACGAAGAAAGAAAATTTCGAAGACTGATTTATCATCTTTTAAAGTTAGAAAGCAGGTATGACTATAATTTATATTAGTAGCATACCATTTAAAATTCACTATAAAATGGTGAAAGTTCAAAACCTACATTGGGTAATGACTATTCTAATCTGGAATGAATGAAGAAAAGTAGCAGCTAAAGAAAAACTAAAAGATATTGTCGAAGAAATAATGAGGAATCTCATATATAGACTTAAAGAAAAAGATATATGCAAGCTAATAAAAGAGTTGGAATTAATCTTACCCTAATGCATCAATCGAAAAAAAAAGTTAGTAGTTTTTAAATCTTTCCACAAAGTTTAAAGTAATTGTGCTATTACCACTAAATTAAAGTGTTTGAATGCTTAGTTGTACATAACAAAACCCTCACTCTAATAAAATTAATAACATCAACTTTAATTGTATTAGTAAAAATATTTTCATCATCAAATTTTGCATTAAGAGTTTTTATTATATCGTTTGTGTGGAAGTCATATGAAGTAACAATAACCTCATATATATCGAATTCACATAAATACTCCATAAAGGTGAAATGGATAATTTAAAATAATTTTTAAATTGTTGCTATACTTATAATTCATCTTAATTATGCTTGCATTTTTTGCTCTCATGTGTATCTAATTAAGCTCATATGCATAGGAAAGGAAATAATGCTTTTTTTTAAATATTAAAGATAACGAACTTCAAAATAATCGCGTTGCTATCACTAAATTAAAGCTATTTGAATGCTAAGTTGTTCAACAAAGGTCTTAATCTAACTCTCCAATTATACTAACAGTAGCGATATTCACCACCAGTCGTTGCATTACTACAATAACATACCTAATGAAATGCCACTAAGTATTACTATTACATAATTTCATATAAAACAAACACGCACCAATACTCCAACAAAGACACAGTAAAAATTTAAAGTTAATAAATTAAAATTATTATTAAATTCATAGCTTGTTTTAGTTATACTTAGATTTTTTGTGTATCTAATTAAGCTCATACGCATGTTATAATTTATTTCTTCGTGAAATACTGAAATCTAGTCAATTGTCTCTTTTTATAATTTAGTTGTCATAGTTGGTGAAATCTGGTCAAAATTGTCTCATTTTAGGGAAAATCTTTAGTAATGATATGTTTTAATTTGTCAAGTATGAAATTTCTAAATTTAATTTAATAACTTCTTATAAGATAATCCAACCTTTTTGAAAAAAATACTAATAGATTTTTTTCTTTCAGAAATTACCATTATTTTTTTCCCTTTTTTATGCAAAAAAGCCTTGGGGCCTATAGTTATATATACTTGCAATTTTTGTGTATCTAATGAAGCTCATGTTATACTTTAGTTGCCATACTTGGTAAAATCTAGTCAATTGTCTCTTTTTATAATTTAGTGATCATACTTAGATGAAATCTGGTCAAAATTGTCTCATTTTAGGAAAAAACTTCAAGTAATTTATGAAATTTCTAAATTAACTTTAATAACTTCTTATAAGAAAATTCAACCTTTTTGGAAAAATACTAATATATTTTTTTCTTTCAGAAATCACCATTATTTTTTTCCTTTTTTGTGCAAAAAAGTCTTGGGGCCTATAGTTATATATAAAAATAAGTGTGCTAAAGAAGAGGCTATAGTTATATATAAAAATTAGTGTGCAAAAAAGTCTTGGGGCAAATGAAGGCTTTCATCCCTTCATTCACAGGATATATATATCGTAAGTCAATTATCTCTTTTTTGCACAACTTTTTACTAATGACATGTTTTTATTTGTCAAGTAATTTATGGACTTTCTAGATCACATTTAAAATTTTCTTTTTTGGAAAAATAGTAAAAAAATAATAATAAAGATTTGGGGCTTTCTAGATCACATTTATGTAAGGCTTTTCATGAATTCAAGATATCTTCATCTACAGAGTTGTTCAAAATAGTGTAAACAGTTTGGTTTCCACCTTTTGCTTGCTAAAGGTGTTGGAACAAATCTTCAAACACGTTCTTCAATGGCTGCTAATAATTTTTCAATAAAAGGGATTTTTTGTCAGGTTCTTAGTTTAAAGCATACCCTACATGTTTAATTTACTTAAATTTCTTGTTGGTTCAGTCCCAAAAGCTAAAAATGCTTCCTTTGGTGATGGATGGGTGTGGGGGTGGGGGTGTAACTATGAATGAAGGATTTTTGTTCAAAGATTTGATCTTTTTCTGTTTTGTGTGTGTAAAAAGCTAAAAGTGCTTCCTTTGGTGATGGGTGGGTGTAGCTATGAATGAAGGATTTTCGTTCAAAGATTTGATCTTTTTTTGTTTTGTGTGTGTAAAAAGCTAAAAATTCTTCCTTTGGTGATTGGGTGGGGGTGAGGGTGGGGGGAGTAACTATGAATGAAGGGGTTTTGTTCAAAAGATTTGATCTTTTTTGTTTTGTGTTTGTAAAATTTTGCAGGAAGCAAAAGATTGAGCAACGGAGAAAAGATTTGACCAATTGCTGCAGGTATAATTTTAGTGATGAATTTGAACCCCTTTTTAGTATTGGCTGTTCTGTTTTATGAATGTGCATCTGTTTATTGTTTTGCTGTGTTTTATAATAATGCTGACAAGTTCTTTATCCACTTTCTCTTGTATGTTTTGACAAAATATTTCAAGGCTGAAAATTTTTGGTATTTTTTCTGAGTCTGCAAGCTATGTCCATTTGAAACCAGATTTTAATTCATTCAGGTGGTGTTTAGGTGATACTGGACACACATATTTTCGAGATATCGGTGACTATACCTGGAATTAAGTATGTTATTGATCTTGGACTGGTGAAAGCGTGAATGATATGCTTATATATTTGTGCAAACCTGCTCCATCCGGGGTATAAACCTCCTTCAACTCATCAACATAGTCGTATAGCAGTTTACAAGCTATTGCCTTCTACCGGAGGTTACTTGTTTTTATACCAATCCTTAAATCCCCGTGTTATAGTCTCCATTCTTGAGAATGGAGACTGTAACACTCGGGGGTCTAAGGATTGTATAGAAACAAGTCTGCTAGAGGAGAAGGTATAGCTTGTAAAAGGCTATGCAGCTATGTGGATGAATTGAATGAGGGTTTGTACCCATGGATTGACCAAGTTTGCATAAATATACGTGCATGTATTTCGTACAAGCTAGTGATTTCCCCTATTCGAATCACTTCCCTCTCAGAAGCAAATGAAGGTTTTCATGCCTTCACCCGCAGGATATCGTAAGGTTGATTTGTTACTTTGAATGGTTTATCTTTTGAAGTTTGAGATGGATGAATTCACTGCTTTGTCTATATCCAGGGGTGCAATTAGGTAGCTGTGTGAAAATATTACTTAAATGAACTTCTTTTATTGAATTGCTCAGTAGATAATTTAAGAATTGAGGTTAATATTCTCATTTGGAAAAAAATAAATAATTTGAACTGGATATCTGTCTGAAAACTCAATATCGAGTTGTAGTTTTAAAGGAATATCTACTTGCCGGAATACATACATAACTCAATAGAAATGAATTCTGGATAACAAGGTTCATGCACTCCACTCCATGCGACTTTAATATGCTTTAATTGGTAATCCACTGATTGTTTTGTGAATTCGTTCCTTATCTTTTACATAAACACAGTACATATGTAGTATAAGCTAAGGATATTTACGGGGACGTACTTATGATTTGAAGATATATATTTCTTGGATCTGTATCTAGTACTTTAGTTTCCGAAGAACAAGATGGTAAATGGTGAAGAAAAGGCTAAAATAATCTTAGAAAATGGTTCAAGGATAACTTTATTAACAGTCGCTCTCTTAAACATGTTCGTAATATCCACAGGGCATATGTACTTCAACTTCAAGGAAAAATTATTGAAAATCTGTTCTGCTATATGATTTTTTCCACTTCCACAGTTCTTTTGATAAAATGTTATATGCTTACGTCCATGCTTATCATTTTTCACTGTTATACGACGAATTTGCTTCTTCTCATTTGCCCCGATCTTCCAAGCATGTGATATATTAAGCTTCCTACTTATTTTGTGGTCAAATTCTGAGGAGTGTTGAAAAAATGGGTCATCATGTCACTTCTTGTGAAGATGGCACACTTCTCCTCCATAGATGCCTTGCTGCCTCGTTTTTCCTTAAACCAGCTATGATGCAGCCTGTTGGTGCATACTAGGTAAAGATTTGATCGGATTTTTATTTCGATTTAACTTTTCAATAACAAGGTTGATCTGACATTCATTTTATCTACTAGCAGGGTCACATTAAGTGGTTTGATAGTGCAAATACACCCTTCTTCTGTCTTGTTCCTCGCCAAGCCAAAGTGTGTAGTTTTTAATGAACTAGTCCATCATTATGTCCGTAATGTTTCTAGAATCGATTGATTACTTGTGCCTGGTTGAGCTGGCCCCTCACTTGTATGCCGTGCAAGACTAAATGTGTCCCTACTTTGGTTTTACCAATTTCTCAGTTCCAACAACCTGATGAGATCCATTTGTGGCATTCCATACGAGCTTTCCTCGTTTATACATTGTGAAATCATTTGTCACTAGATGATTTTTGCTTCTCTCTGGGTTGACGTTGTCCAGACATGCCCAAAACTGGATAAAAGTGTTGAATGCGTATATGTTAGCACACTTTTTATCTTGACAGGTGTGGTGTTGAAGCTGTTTAAGTTTCAACTAGGGACGAGCTCTATCACTGTCTCCAGAGTTGAACGACGATATGAAGGAGAAGAATGCTACTCTATTATCGGTACAGTCCTCTTACATAGACTCTCCACTTTTATTGATGTAGAGGGATCATTTATCATTGATCTTTTTCAGGTAGAGAGTGCTTCTCCCCTCGCGATTCAGATTAGTTGGGCTAGTAGGTTTCGGATACACTGATTCTAATGCATTAGAGTGACTCAAATCCTAGCCAAGGTAAACAACATTCGGTGATTTCTTCTCATATGTCAAGTCTTGGGTGGACAGAATCACTCGGCATTTGTGTCAGTGCAAGTTAGCATGAAATTAGTCGAGTCGTGCTCAAACTGGCTTAACAACAAGGTCATTCATTAGAAAAATAGCTATATGCAAAATGTAGAGGTTGTATTTTATTTTTTTTTTAACTCAAACCTTTTTCCTTTGGATTTTTTTTTTTTTTTTTTAATTGGAAACGGGAATATCAAAGATGGACCAAAAAGTTGCCTTTAGTGGAAGTCAATCACCAAAATATACAAAAGCACCAACTTTTAACAACTTTTATTTTATTTTTATAATAAGATGGAGGAAAACAATTCTCAAAGGAGCATTTTGTCTTTTTCAATAATCATAATACGTTATTATTACCTATTATTCATTTTCTATAATATATTGTGCATTTTAAAAACATTTCACTAACGAGGTTTACTTTATGTATACTAACAACACTACAATCTTTACAATATTAATCACCTAAGTAATAATTACGAGTCATATAAAGTGGAATTTATTACTATATAAATGTAGATTTTAGCTTTTAATATATTTTTCAAAATATTGAATATGTTATATTCAAAGGCGATAATATAATCGTTCTATTGGTCCAAGTAGGTGCTTTTTTTAAAAAAGATGTAAGAAATATTCCACTAGATTCCAAAGTAGTGATGTGTAGGTGTTGAACCATAATGCAAAACATTATATTTTTTTCAAATTCAAAGGTCAAAATTGTACTACTGCATGAAATGAATATATATATATTTTTTTCTCTTCCACACTACTTTCCAAAAACCAAAGTTTCTATTGATTTCAGAAATAACAAAAATGGTCCCTTGTATTTGGGACATGTTTATAGTAGTCCCCCAAGTATTGTTTGAATAGTTGTGGTTCTTTAAATTTACTAAAAGCAAACACTTTTGATCTCTATATCGTAATATTTAATGAACTCGAAACGAACTATGGGAATTTCTTTTTAACCAAAAGCACTAAGAAGATTGCATCAAATTTTAGAAATTACGATATAAAAAATCGACTAAAGATGGACCTTTTACTCTAGAAATAAGCAAAAAATATCAGTAAACTTCAAAATTTATATCGCCAAATTTGAATTCATGTGCACTACATCCTTTTTTTAATCAAACTTTCCGTCAAATCTAACGGAAAAAGTTCTTTAAATATTTGACGAAAATTAAAAGTGTTCACATTTAACAAACTTAAAGGATCAAAATTGTTCTGAGTACATACTTGAGGGACTATTTGTACTACCCCAAGCATAATTGACCATTTTAAATCAATTTTCTCATTGACTCCACAAATTCTTGGAAATTTCACTTTCTTTAACAACTTTCCATTTCTTCTAACAAAAACATATATGAACATTTATGTTCATATTTTTTTCTTCTCATTCTCATGCTAACAAAAAATGGGAAATTCATTAGCATGTTTTTCTAAGAAAAATCAAACTACAAAAATTAGAAAAAAAATCAACAAAAATAATATTCCTAGAACTAGAAGATCATCATCTAATGGTCGTCATATTCCTCCTCCTCCATGTATCTCAAGATCAACTAGTCGAAAATCGGATAGAATAATCTATCCGAGTTCGACTAGAATAATTGATCATGATAGTGATCATGATTATATTCGAGAACAAGCTCGAGTTGCAACAGCTTTGTTGCTGCAACATCATCATCAAAACGGAACGTTCAGTCAATTTGAACGTTCCGTTTCTCTAAGAGATCCTTTAAATTGTTCTTCAAGGAAGCAAAAGAGATATTATAATAATAATAATATTATGCCAAGAAGTTCTAGTTCTCGACGTGCTAGATCAATGTCTGATTCACTTCTTCACCAGGTTTCTCTTTCTATACTATTTGCTTCAAATAATTGGTTATTTATCTCACGTATTGTAACTGAACTTTATCCACGATAACACGAGAAAATATAAACTATTTTTTTCCATCAAATTGGGTTTGAACTCACACAACTATTATTTTTCTGTCACATTAAAGTTACTTAAGTGGTTAACTATTTTCACCACAGATTGAGAGTTCGAGTAACTTTTGAAGGGTAAGTCAGAACATTATTATTAAGCAATTTTCTGAGTAATCAATTTTATTTTGGTTCAATTAACTTTCTTAATTGTCGTTTTGTTATAAAATAGGGTACGTAGTCAAAACTCAAAACTTTTACAATAATTGATAAATATAAAAATCTTTCTTCATTTGTATTGTTTTGTGCCAAAAATTTGTGTTCTTTCAGCAATTCACACGTAGTTTAGCTACTTGTTTACTTTAATGTGACAAAAAACAATAATATTATCATTTAGGAGTCGTTTGGTCGTTGAGTGGAGTTATGTCGGTATTAATAATACAAAATTTAGTTATGCACGGTTTAGTTATTCATGTTCTATTGTACTTTACATGAAATAATACATAGATGTCCGTATAACTTATACATGTATTTAATACGTAGAAAAGAAAAACGTAAACCAAATATTGTATAAGCAATGTTATGCCTTATGCGGAAAGGAGAAAAACCAACCAAACATGGTATAACTTATGTTAGCTTCTACGCAATGATTATTTCCCCCCATTTTTGAACCCAAACAATGTATAAAGTTATGCAAATTTTAATACCTAAGTAATTCCTCTATCTTAGGTAACTCTGTTACGAACAATATAATAACATGTTTTAAACCTTTTTTTTTTTTTGTAGGGTACTACAAATGTTGAAGATTTGAATCATAAACATTTTGTTCTAGTACATGGAGGTGGATTTGGTGCTTGGTGTTGGTACAAAACTACAACACTTCTCAAAGAATCTGGATATCATGTTGATGCAATAGACTTAACTGGTTCTGGTGCACATTTTTTTGATTCCAATAACATTTCTACTCTCTCACAATATGTAAAACCCCTCACTGATTTCCTTGAGAAATTTGACGATGATAAAAAGGTACTAATATCATGAATTCACTTGCAAATACTTACAAATTCGATGTAAAAGAATTTTATTTTTTTTCGATGCAGGTTATATTAGTCGGGCATGATATAGGTGGAGCTTGCATTTCTTATGTAATGGAATTGTATCCATCAAAAGTGTCTGCAGCAATTTTCGTTGCTGCAGCAATGTTGAAGAGTGGACAGAGTACACTCGATATGTTCTCTGTACAGGTACGGAGATTATACTTAGTTATGCATGATTTAATACGTTGTATGCAGGCGCGGAGGTAGAGGGGGTGAAGGGGGGGTCTAACTGAACCCCTTTGTCGAAATATTATATTATGGAAATAGTCAAATAGAGTAAAAGATACATGTTTTTGAATAAAAAAAGTTACTTTTTGACTCTTCTGGTTTGAATTTCTAGCTCTGCTATTGACTATATGAGTGATACAGAATCTTATATGGAGGTTGAATTTGTTAAATTTGTAGCTTGGATTGAACAATTTATGTCAACGCGCTCAAATTTTTCGTTATGCAAATGGGAAGGATCAACCTCCAACATCAATAGATTATGACAAGTCATTGATCAAGGAAGTATTATTCAATCAAACTCCTACTAAGGTATTGATCGTGTTTATCTATGTTGTTCAGACTCTTTAAAAATGTAAATAGATACGTGTCGTGGAGGATCTGACACGAGTGTAACAACATTTTTGACATTTTCAGGATGTTGAATTAGCATCAGTATCAATGAGACAAGTTCCATTTGGACCATTAACAGAGAAACTTTCACTTTCTTCAACAAATTATGGTTCAATTCCAAGATTTTATATCAAAACACAAGATGATTTTGCAATTCCTGCATCTCTTCAAGAAGTTATGATAGATTCAAATCAACCAGAACAAGTTTTCCAGATTAAAGGTTCCGATCATTCGCCCTTTTTATCGAAACCTCAAGCTCTACACAAGATTTTGGTAGAAATTTCAAATATTCCTCCAAAAACGAATCTCAAAACCATCTAAATAAATAGATGAATATTAGCCAAGATCACAATTTTTTTCCCAAGACATGTTCCTATATATGTACATCCATATACATGATCACTACACACACATATATAACATGAAATCTTTTTGAAAACTTCATATAATTCATTTTGTTTGTATTTTTTTGTAATTTGACTTCATTAGTTTCTTTCTTTTTTGTTGAATGAGATGACCAATAGGACCAAGGGTTTCATCTGAATCTTTTCGATAGAAAATTATAATGTTTATACATGATTAAAATGTAAAACAAAATGTATGTATATGTTGAATCCTTTTGGTTCTTTGTATATTTACTTCTTTATATTTTGAAATTTTTTAGTGAAAATTCTGACTCCGACACTGCCTATAAAAATGGCAAAAGGTGAAAGTTGTTCTTAAAAACGCGATGTGATTTTTGAATTAATTAGATTAGTAAATTTTGAATACAAAATGATTAATTTAAAAAAGAAAAAGAGGAAGATGATTTTTGGAAGAAATTAAAGGATACCATATTATTTACATTATTAGTATGAACAATGTTATAATGTTGATGACAATCATGGTAACAAGAATAAAGTCTAACAACAAGACCAGGAATTTTATCACAATTAGGCAAAGGATTAAGTCCATTATAATCATTAAAGCATGCCCTAGTACAACATGCTTCATCACAATATCTAGTGTTACATGGCCCCAATTGAGCCAAACATTGATATTGTTGCCTTCTTTCAACTTCTACCAATATATTATCCACTTTCTTTGGTGCCAATGCCATGTTGCCAGTTGCCACTTTGCCTATATAAAGTACTTATATATATATATATATATCATTAGCCACTCAAAAGCTAGACCAAATTCAATAAATGGAGTCCGGTAATAACATTATAAAATTGAACCCATATGGCAGAAAGCAGAAGCGGCGGGTACGTCTGTTCGGATTCATTCATGTCCAATAAACTTCAAACAAAAGGAGATTCGGGTATCAGAGTTGAGCGGATAGGCGACGGGAGGAGGCTGTAAGGGGGGTCGTCCCCTTTCATTTTGAGGTCTTAGGATCTTTAACTTCTCTGTGCTGACAGTAGAAAAGAATTTTTATACATACAGTGAAGGTGATACTGAGTTGATTGAGTTGGTTTAGCTGATAAAATATCTCAAACTTTCAATTAGGGGCATAAGTATTTTTGATATAGAATTACTATTGATTATTATGTGAAAACTCATAAAATTTTCACTAAATATTATATTTGAAATCATAATTGTAAAACTACAATGAGTTAAGTGCTATAAGGACCAAATTTCTAGAAGCTTAAAATGCTTTACAAATGAAAGAAAGAATTGAGTTTTCCTATTGTCTTGTAGTCTCTCGAAGAGTAGTACAAATGCCTGTGTACCATTTCACAAGACTCTATTAAAAATGTCCTTCTACGAAGAAATTCACGAACTTCTGAGTTTTGATGTTCCACTAAATTGTAAGGGTGGATATGAGTTATGTATATAAATGATTAAAAGAAACAAAGAACAATTTGTATATAATATATGAATTAATCATTGCTACAATTGTCAATTGGAATATATAAATCACAAAATACTAAGAATAAAAGCTAGAAATACAATTTTAAAAAGTAAATAATCACCTGTTGGGAAATTGAGAAATAGAAAAATGAAAAAAGTTGATGTGATCATTGCCATCTTCTTTTTAACTTTTGAGTATCAATATGTAAAAATGCTTTTGATGTTTGAGGAAATACAATTTCACTTTGCTTTATATAATTCACAAATTGTTGGACTCCATTAATGATTTGTTTTAATTGTTATTTTAGTCATAAAGCAAAGTATCAATCATAGATCCCAAATTGAAAAAATAAAATATCCTTAATAAAGGTGGTAGAAAAAACAATAATTACTCAATTTGAATAATAAAGATTACTTTTCAATCTTACCTTTGTAATTAATGATAGTAAATTGATATAATTTGATATAAACCTTGAATTTAAGCAAAACTTTTAGTACTTAATTATGCATGGATCTTTTTTTCCTTTTGTTCTGCTTTATATTAGTTGTGATGGTTTATACAAGTCGAAGGTTTATTCAAAATAATTCCTGAGGAAGAAATGGGGTCAATATACACTTTAAAAATAGATGTGAGTTTAAAAAGACTCAGGTACTACATGTCCAAAATATTTAAACAAACTTGACCTTTATTAATTAAAAACGGAGGAATCAATATGAATTATAGTGTGGTAATTGAAATTTCTTTATTCTTAATTTAAGATTTCGTGCTCAAACAACGAAAAAAATCATGTTGAAAACACCTCCCTCAATTGTTTATATTTCCTTCTAATCTCATTTATTGTCGTATTAATTTGAAACAAGAGAAAATGCTCAAATATGCGATCGGACTAGCTTTGAGAAAAGACTCATCTATACCATCTTTTAAAAGTTTGACTCATCTATGTGTTTTTCGTTTGAGAAATGGTTCATCCATGCCATTATTTGTTAATTAAAAACAATTCCGATTTCACAAAAACGTTTTCTATACTTGGTTAATTATGATTCGGCAACGTCATTAATTAAATTATTATTATTCTTTTAAAAAGGCTCAAATATGCCATTTTTCGTTTGAAAATAACACTCATCTATATCTAATATCCTCCATTAAAAATTTGGCTCATCTATGCCATTTCAGTTAACAAACAATGGTATAGATGAACATTTTCTCAAACAGAAATAACATAAACGAGCCAAATTTTAACGAATAACATAAATGAACATTTTATCAAAGCTCGACAACATATTTAAGCCATAACATCATAAACCACCAACAACAACTAAACATAAATGACATAATCATATGATTAATCCCATTTCATTTCATTACATTAATCTTAAACTCTAATTAATTAACAATCATGGTAACAATTACATAAACGACCTGGATTTCCAGATATTAACTGACAAATTGAATATGGATTCTTACCCTGGAAACTATTAATACATTTGTCATCACAACATTTTTTGTCACAACTTCCACCACATATGCCCAAATAGGTGAAGCAAGGTGTTGCATTTTTGCTTGCTACCACCATTGAACCTATATATATATATATATATATATATATATATATATATATATATATATATATATATATATATACACACACACACACACACAAGAAAAATAAATGATGAATGTTAATATAATTATAACGTAACGCGATTTTTTTAACGTACATATAGTTGAGAATAATCAATTTATGACTTTTGGTTGATTTTACGAGTATTTATCAAACACATAATAAGTCACATCAGTTTGCCTAGAAGAGTTTTTATACTCTATGTTGAGAGATTTATTATTTCAAATTTGTAAAAAAAAAAAAGCATGCTTATGCTTCTGTTTTCAAGGAAAAGTTGCATTCAATTGTTCAGTATTTATATTAGTCTGTTTTAAAAAAATGATTCTTTCCTTTTTTATAGCAACTTTTTTTAATTTTAATTTTACAGATGAGATTTAAAATCACAAGATAAAATGACATTTCGGTACATTTGAATTTTGATATATTTTTAATTTTAGATTATAAGATTCAAAAGTTTTTTTCACTTTTAAAATTCCTTATAGATCAAAATAGGCCAAACAAATTAAAATGAATTAAATAAATAAAAAATGTAAATTACCTGATCCAAGAATGAGAAATAGAACAATCAAAAGAGTTTGTGAGATGAGAGACATTTTTCTTTTTGAGTACCAAAATATTTTGAACTATTAAACTCAAGCAATGGCAAAACTATAGGAGAGTTCTTCTGTATATATATACAAAATTTTTAAAAAATAAATTCTTATTTAAGTTTTCAAAAGTCATTTTTTTTTTATGGCACTCTAATCTCTTTCTCTAAAAACTTGACTTTTTACTTCTTAGATAATAATGAGTGTAATGGTCTAATTTGCATTTTTCAAAAGTAGACTTGCAACTTTAATGTTATGTTTCTCAATATAATATATAAAAGTATAGTATTATTCAATTACAAATAATCCAGAATAATTTACTAAAAGAAAAGGAAAATCAGAGATAAAAGAGGAATTTTGTTTCTATTTATAATTTCAATATCACTCTAATACTATAAGAAGACACACGGTATGTTGTTGTTTTATATTTTATATATATATATATATATATATATATATATATATATATATATATATATATATTTATTTATTTATTTTTTATTTTTTTTTGTTTTGGATTTTGTTTTTTTGGATGTTGTATATATATAATTCAATCTCATATTTGTTAGCACACATGGATATTTATTTGCTCTTATTTGGGAAAATTGTATGAAATATCAAACTATTAATTCAAATTAAGTGCTATAGCCATAATTTATTTTAATTGTAATTCGAAGCAAATATTCTCTTATTTTTGCCATCTGATTGGATGTACAATTAGTCATTTCATACATTTCGATATAAAATGTTTTTGTGTTTGTATAAAGCGAGAGAAAAGTGTATATACAAATACAAATACAAATACACATATTTTCATCCTATACACTTATAATTATACAAATACATATCTTATTATACAAATTACAATGTATAAATGAATTTATACAAAACTGAACAATTTGTATAAAATTGGATGTTTGTAGCGAATTATACAAATCAAAAGCTCCATAGCAAACATAAAATTTGTTATGGAGCGCAATTATGCAAATTATAGCTATAACATATAAATATGATTTTTATGTTTGCTATATGTGAAAGTTGCTCAATTTATTTAGCTTGACGAGAAAGATTTTTCAAAAAATATTATATGGATACAAGTAACAAAAAACTTTAAAACAACAAGGTTTTTAAATATTTTATTGGTGAGTGAGAAACATTTTGTTAAAAAAAAATGTTTGTTAAAGATTGATAGTTTAAAAAAATGAATTTTAATGAATATTTACGTATTACATATTGACAATATTGTCCAAATATTAGTTAAAAAAAAACGAGAATACTGAATAGTGATATAAAATTCAGGCAATCAATATGATCAGTTACAATAAAATAATAGAAGATTATCATACGCATCAAATAAATATAAACGATATAATAATTATGTGAGTTATCACATTTCATATTTCTAAAACATGAACATTAATCTTAGTTTAATTAATCACAATCATGATAACAATTACACAAATAAAATCCAGGCACTAATTGACAAATTGCAACTGGATTTTTAAATTGAAAAAACTCAACTCATTTTTGTTGACAACATTATGAGTCACAATACTCCGCACCACAGAGGCCCAAATTAGTCACACACTTTCCATTTGGTACACCATCTAAACCTATTAAGAAAATAAAATATATATTAAAATGAGATACTTACGTAAATGTATTCTTCGATCATCTAGTTTATCAACATGACTAAAGTATATACTATTGATATATATCGATTGTATATATTATGTATAGATATGTTCTTGTGTACACAGTTTATAAAATAGATGATTAATGGGATTTAAAATCAAGGAATAATTCATGGGGTTCAAATCATTATAAGTTCAATAATAAATTGCAAATCTTTATAAGTTCTTTCGTGTTTTGAATAGAGTTATTTAATTTTAATCTCGTGTTTTGAGTAGAGTTATTTAATTTTAATCTGAATTTTATTTGTTGCATAAAGTGTGGCTATTTTCTATTACTTTTCGAATGGTGGCTAAAACTCATAGCAGATCTGAAAAGTAATCGTCTCACCTATTTTTATGATATATGTATAGGTACAAGATTTGACAAATGTCTAATTAATCTTATAATCATCTTACTATTAATATACCAAGCGTTTATCTGAACTGAATTACGGTTCTATGAGAAGTCATGTTAAAAATTAAACCGACTCAAAAAAATAATATTAAAGGATACATTTAGAAAATATACCTGATGTAATAATGAGGAGCAAAATGCACAAAGTGGTTTAGGAATTGGTCATTCTTCTAATAAATTGAATAATCAAAGTATGTTGTAATTTGTTCATCTAGTGATATAAATATTATATAGACTACATAATCTGTGAAGTTTGAATTAATTAGACAAGAATATGATTTTCTCACTAATTTATTTTAGTCAAAGATTATATTTTGTTTGATACAATTGTACTAACTACTCTTATACTTGTTCTGATTTGACATTCTCATCCCTATACTTCTCAGAGTTTAACCGAAGGGGTTAGAATGCAAAAAATGAAACTTATAGCCTTCTTTTGCAAAATAGAATATTTCATCTAATGTTTGATGTCTCCATTAAAATCCGATTTAGTTCTGACTCATACATTACAGGCAGGGACGAATCCACATAGAGTCGGCCGAGTGCTTGAGCACCCATTAACCTCATCTCGGAATATATATATATATATATGTAGAAATTAAAAGGTATTTGTATAAAATTAACATAGAGCACCCAATAAACAAATGAGCTGATTGATTCATTTGACTCTTGGGTGGATGCTTAAGGCTCTTTTAGTGTTGTTGAGTCCGGGTTTGAACCTCACTATTAACATGTCTTTTTTATATTTTTTATTCCACCACTTTCACAGCACCTACAACCTTAAAATCTTAGATCCGCTACTGAATTTCAGGATTCATTTCTTAGAACAACATTCATCAGTAACAGACAACCCCCTTTATATATTTTTTTCCACACAATCTTTAGATAAAAAGGAGAAAATAAAAGCAAATGAAAAATGGACACTAATATATTATTATTAAGATAACCCTTGGTACTCTTCAAAGTACAATGACATCCAAACCAATAATAACAATTAAAGTGTTCATATTTCTAAAACATAAACAACATTAATCTTAGTAAATTTTTAATTAATTAAGGACAAGAATGGTAACAATTACAGTAACGAGGATCTCCAGCAATTGCTTCCTCACAAAATGGATTTGGATTTTTGTCTTTGAATTGTTCCAAACATTTATCTCTACAACAATTAGCATCACATGGATCTGTGTCTGCACATGGACCTAAATAAGTCATACATGTGTCTTTTGCATTGCTTCCTACCACCATTGTACCTATACATATATACATAAAAAATAATCATAAATTATATCGAACGTTTGTTAGAATTAAACGATAGTTTATAGATGGAGACTCAGAGAGAAATTATAGGTCTAAAGTACCTAATGCAACAAGAAGGAGGAGCAACATGAATAAAGTGGATGAGCAATTAGACATTTTTGCCTAAGAGGAGATATGTTGAAATATTGGATTATCAAGTTGTGTCACAAATTGTTCATCTAGGACTTAAGTTATATATACTGATAATTTAAGAGTTTTCAAAATTGAAGTAAAAAGAAATAATGACACTCTAATCTCTTTCCTTTATAACTTGACTTTTTGCCTCTTAAATGATAATAAATGTAGTGATTTAATTTGCATTTTTCAAAAATAGAGTTGCAACTTCAATAGTTATATTTCTCAATATAAAGAAAAGTATAATAGTATTCAATTACAAACAATTAAGAATATAATATAAGAGATAAAATGGGAATTTTGTTTTTATTTCTTTCAACATCACTTGATACTGCGAGAAGACATTGAATATGATATTGTCGTTATAGTATATGATTGAATCTCAAATATATCTATTATTATATATTTGTTAGCACATGTATGTCTATTTAGTATGATGAGAACAATTTTTTTAAAAGTGTTTTGGAGATACAAGTCAATTTTTTTCAATGTTTTGTTGGCGCGTAAAAAGTTTTTTTGTTAAAGAAGATAATCGTTAGAAAATGATAATAATGTTAACAAATCAAATTGTAATGAATATTTGAGTATTACATATATATCGATAATATTGTCCAAATATAAGTAAATATTGTGAATATTAATTATATAACATTGAGGCGAATAAAATAAATTACAACAAGATAATAGAAGATTATCAAACACATCAAATAAATATGAATGATATAGTTATCATGTGACAAATCACATTTCTAAAACATAAACATTAATCTTAAAGTTTAATTTAGCACAAATTATGATAACAACTATAGGACTCCCCAGCACAAAGTCCCAAATTAGTCATACACTTTTCATTTGGTCACCATCTTTTCTTGCTAGCACCACTAAACCTATTAGGAAAATAAAATATATATTAAAATGAGAATTTTACATAAATGTATTTTTCGGTCATCTGGTTTATCAACACGATTGAAGTATACACTATTGATATATTTCGATTGTATATATGATGTATAGATATGTTCTTGTGTACATGATGTTTTATAAAATAGATGACACAAAGATATTGAGCTGTAATTTTTTCTATTAAAATAAGCATGATGCAAAATATTTATATACTAACAAGATATAATCATTTTAAAGGACTTAAGTGTTAACAACACATTTAAAATTATCATAGTTTTTGGAGTTTATATGAACTATCACTCAATAATTAGCGAAACATAATGTTTGATGTCTGCATTAAAATCTGATTTAGTTCTGACTCATACATTACATGATTCATTTTTTAAGAACAACATTCATCAGTAACAGACAACTCCCTTTGTATATTTTTTTTCCACACAATCTATATATAACAAAAAAGAGAAAATAAAAGCAAATGAAAGATGGGCACACTGCTATATAGTATTATAATATATTATTAAGATAACATTTGGTTCAAAGTACAATGACATCCAAACCAATAATATCAATTAAAGTGTTCATATTTTTAAAACATGAACAACATTAATCTTAGTAAATTTTAATTAATTAAGGACACCAAACCAATAATATCAATTAAAGTGTTCATATTAAGTGCATATGTTAGTGGTATAACTTGACAAGTATGTAGTCAATATTTTGGTGCAACTCGTGTAACCACTATTGCCATGATCTACCACTAATGCCATCCATTATTCTACTTCATTGTACATCGTAACTTGTATAATCTTTGACTCATTCATTTATCTACAATATTATCCACATTATTCTTATTCAATACAAAGAAGAATTCATCACCTATAAATATTAGTGTTTCTTCCTTTGTGAAGTGTATGTCAAAATAAGATGAGAAATGTTGAAGTGAGGTAAGTTTAGTGAAAGAGAGAGTTGAGACAAAGAAAATATTTTAAGTCTTCATCTATATTCAATATACAAAAGAGACTATTTATATGTTGAAGTAAGGTGTTCTTATGTGGAGCTTTGAACTCTTCAACTAATTCAGATTAGAGTTGTTTGAGTTATTTGAGTTGTACGACGTTGTTGGATTATTGTATCCTGAAGGAGACAAGTCAAGAGTGATACTGTTGGATCGGTGTAGATTATATCGCAGCGGACTTGAATCTCCTAAAAGAAAGCAAGATATCTGCGGCTCAGCCTAAATAATTATTTATTGACTTTTTGTTATTTTATTTTCAACTGTACTGTATTATATTTGTGGTATATTACACCAATAATTCTTAAATTATTCTTAGGTGTTAAGATCAATTCTTTAGTGTGGGAGTATATTTGGAGATGAATTAAGGTCACAAGAATCCCCTAGCACAAAGTTGAGTTGAAAGTTTCCTTACCGATGGAGTTTTGATATAAGATTCTATTTGGGTCAACTTTAAACAATCATATCTCTTAGCACGTAATGAACTAGGTGACTTACGATCTATCAAATTAAAGGTCTATGAGTCTTCTTTCCAATGGCACCAAGTTTGCCTCATTTAAGTTCGGAGTTAAAAATTATGATTGTTTTACCAGAGACTATCACAACAGAGTTTTCCAAGTCAGTGAACTACAAAACCCTTGAACAACGACATGTACTGTCAACTCGAGAAAAAACTTTAAGGAGTATATTTTGGGGTCCAATTCCTACAAACCCATCCATGGTCATAGTCAGTCATGTCAAGAGTTCGCTTAGGAATCAACAATGATTCTCGAGTGTCGGTCATGTTCAAAGCATAGGCTCGGAGCATGACATATAGCATACCTAATGCGATAATAAGTCACCATAAATGGTATGTTTTAGTAACAACACTAGTCGCTGCGAATACCTATAATAGTCGCCACTAATAGGATGTTTTAATGGCAACACTAGACGCTGCTAATACCAATAAAAGTCGCCACCAAATAGTCTGTTTTAGTGGCAACACTAGTCGCCGCAAATGACTATAAGAGTCGCCACCAATCGGTTGATTTACTGGCAACACTTGTCGCCGCGAATACCTATGAAAGTCGCCACCAATAGTTTGATTTAGTGAAAACACTTGTCGTCACGAATACCATAAGAGTCGCCACTAATAGTGTGTTTTAAAGGCAACACTAGTCGCCGCAAATACATATAATAGTCGCCACTAATAGTGTGTTCTAGTGGCAACACTAGTCGCGGCGAAAACCTTTCAAAGTCGCCATTAATAGTGTGTTTTAGTGGCAACAATTGTCGCTGCTAATACCTATAACTGTCGCCACTAATAATATGTTTTAATGGCAACAGTAGTCCCCGCGAATACCTATAAAAGTTGCCACTAATAGTTATTTAAGCGGCAATACAAGTCGCACTAATACCTGTAAAGTGGCCACTAATAGTTTGTTTTAGTGGCAACCTTAGTCGCTGCTAATACTATAAAGTTGCCACTATTAGTTTGTATTAGTGGCAACACTTGTCGCTGCATCGCCACTAATAGTTTGTTTTACTGGCAACCCTTGTCGTCGGGAATACCTATAAAAGTCGACACAAATAGTATGTTTTAAATACAGCATTAGTCACTGCAAATACTTATAATAGTCGCCTCTAATAGTCTGTTTTAGTGGCAAATTTGTCGACACTAATAGTATGTTTGAGTGGCAAAACTAATCGCTGCTAATACCTAAAATAGTTGCCACTAATAATTGTGTTAGTGGCAAATTTAATCGCTGCTAATACCTATTAAAGCTGCCACTAATAATATGTTTTAGTTGCAAACTTAATCGCCGCTAATACCTAAAATAGTCTCCACAAATAGTATGTTTTAAAAGTATATGTATGTCTATTTAGTATGATGAGAATGATTTTTCTTAAAAGTATTTTAGAGATACAAGTTATTTTTTTCCAATATTTTGTGGCGAGTGAAATTATTTTGATAAAGAAGATAATCGTTAAAAATTGAAAATAATGTTAACAAATCGGCTTGTAATGAATATTTGACTATTACATATTGATAATATTGTCTAAGTGTTAGTAAAAAATATGAATATAATAATATAAAATCTAGGCGAACAAAATGAGTTACAATAAGATAATAGAAAATTTAGCTTCTATTATATTTTTGTTCTTCCATTTTGCTACATAGTTTTGTTTAAAGCACAAAGTAACTATCCAATAATAATAAGAACAATTATGCGTCAATTTTAAATAAGTTAGAATTGATTATATAAGATCATTATAGTAAGCTTAATTGTCGTAACTCATAAGGAGACAACTTACTTCCACACACATATATATAAATAAATATGTCAATATTATTCATGTAATTCCAATATTTTATTCAGTTTCATTAAGAGTTCATAAACTCTATTTCTTTTAGATGATCATACTTTTTCTTGTTTAATTAAATATCTAGTATTGGGAATCTAATGGCCTGATTAATCTAGATCCATATCGCGAAAGAAAAAATTACGTAATTACATGACTTATACCATTTGAATTAATTGCAAAATCTCATTTTGCCTTCTCTCTCTTAATATTTGGATACATGACTTCACTTCTATCAGATATATTATAACTTTATTTGTATATAATGTATTTGGTACAAATATTATTGTTGATACAGAACCTCAATTATATAAAACCTAAATCAATATGGATCTGGTTTATAGTTATTTATATCTGATACATAACTTATGTATTGTTTGCTATGTATTGGGTGCAGTGGCGTAGCTACCCTTATGTCAAGGTGTCCAATTGGACATCCTTCGTCGAAAAATTATACCGATAAACAAAGTTGCTAAATAAAATATTTTGGACACTCTTGACACAACAATATGATGTAGTCTAGTAGTTTCAAGTGCCTTGAAAGAGTAAAGACACACAAACTTAAAGTGTTCGTGAGTTCAAATCTCACTAGTAGTAATTTTTTTTATTCCGCCACTGAAAACTTTCGAAATAAAATATAATTAATGCCCAAACAATTGAAGTTTATGTACTTTATTCATAAAGAAAAACATTTCATGTCAGAAGTTTCTTCATTCATAAGGCTTGATATCCGAATTAAATACCCAAAATAACATACAATACACGAAAAAGATAAGGCAAGATAAATTAAGCTATAGTTCTTTCCATAAAATCGAATTCTAAATAAGTATACATAAGTGTATCACATATAATATTGAATTAAAATTTTTTATTCATTTTTTTTGTGTGTGTTCTAATTATCACAATCATGGTAACAATTGCAAACTATCAATCCAGAGCCATGGATCATCTCACAATCACCAGTTGGATTTTGTGACTTGAAATTATTAAGACATTTCTCCTCACAACAATGTTCGTCACAAAGTTTAAAACTACATAAACCCAGAGCCGATAAGCATTTATGATTTGGTACTATCACATTGCTAGTTGTATCGCGAATTCCATTAGTACCTGTTCAAGAGCATAACATAATCAATGTTATTAATAACAACATATTCAGTGAAATTTCACAGATAGATGAGATATTTTATAGCTAAACATAAGAAAAAATTCATCATAAATTATATTTAATGATTAATTACCAAAAATTATATCAACGAATTATTTAGCAATAGATTTACGATGAATACAAGAATAAAAAGAAATAGTGAGAATTGAAAAAATGTACCTAGTACACAAACAAGGAGGAAAAAACACAAAGTTGATGAGAGTTTAGCCATTTGCTTGTGATGAAAAAAAATATATGCAAAAATTATTTTGGACTATGAATATTTAAAGGTAGAAAATGTGTAGAAAGTCTAAAATCTAATTAATTGAAAAGACATATTAAGTAAAACAATAAATGGATTAATTATTGATTTGTTAGATTTGTACATTCTTTGACGTGGCATATCTTATTGTGAAAAAATATTAATGTTCTTGTTAAAATGAATTATATGAGACTTGATTTTTTTTGTTCTTTTATCTAATATGTTTTGTTAAGATATTAACTTTTCTGTTACAATAATTAATAGACATTATGGTTGGTCAAATATTTTTTTAAATTTATTCATATTCAATTGGTCAAATATTTTGAAAATATTTTTTCTAGGTCAAATAATTTGAAAATATATTCTCTAGAAAAAAAAAAAACCTTACACCCTTACCTCTTTATTTATCTAAATTATATACAAATAATTATAGAATAATAATTTTTGTTTACTTACAAAAATCAACTTATTTTCTACAAAATATTTTTCTAGAAAACATTTTCCCACCATATGCGCTAGCCTCCATGTATTGATAGAGATATTACCTTCATTATCCTTCAATTATTGATAAGATTTAGTTTGGTCTTCATAATATCCATTATCAAACTACATGTATTGTTGAAATTATCTCATAAACTTATGTATACAAGTTAAAGTACACAATAAATCTTCAATTTATTAAATTAAGTCCTTCGTGATTTTGTTTGATTTATAAGCTATAAGTTTAAATCGCGAAAATAATTATTGATGTTTCTATTATAATAAATTATATACAACAACTACCATCAAACTTGAATTTGACACATTTTTCTTGATTTGAAAGCAATAATTTATGGTAAAGAAAATATGTTTATTCCTTTTTCTTTATTTTCTTGCAATTTTTTTTCCTTACTTTTGTTCCTTTTTCAAAGAAAAGCATCTCCATTTTCTAAACCTCCCCCACATGAAAAATAAATCATGTCGTATCAAATTACCATTTAATTTATTTTTTATTTATACAATAAAATTATTATGTTTGAAGTAGATTTAAAATAATCATCTAAATATATTCTTGAATAATTTTGATCTTTTGAATTTGTAAAAAAATGAGCAATATTGTTATTCATCAGATATTTAACAAACTTTTAAGGTTAGATATAACAAGAATTATTTAAAAAGAATGTTTAATCAAAAACACAAAAAATGTTCTAAAAATTGCAACATCCAAAAGTGCATCAAATATAATAGAAATAACCAAACACAACATAATTAGTTGCACATTATAAAAAAAAGCTGCACAATAAAAAGATAGCAAAAATTACCAAAAAATGTACATAATTCGAAATTAGAGTTTTTCTCTTTTTTTTTTGGTTTTCAATCTGATGTTTGGCGCTCGTATTAGAGTAATTATTTCGAATTCACATCTCATATGGTCCATTCGGAGGAAAGTGCTTCCTATCAAAGATTTTTATATACCCACGATTCGAATTTAAAACCTCCAATTAAGAAATGAGCAGTCTCATCCACTGTACCAAATTTGTTGTTGATGGTAATATGAATTTATGTTAATTTTTCATCTTTCATAGGATTCTCCTTAACAAAACAATTAGAATTTATTAATAAGCATTTACAAAAAATACACCATACTTATTTTTAGAGGACAACACATATTGTTCCACGTTCCCCTTAATCAAAGGTCTCAAATTCAAGCTTTGGATATGGAGAAAATTCGGTTGATACTTATTTCTAGAGGATAACACACATTGCTTCAAGTTCATCCTTAACTAAAGGTCTCAAATTCGAACAATATGGAGAAAATTTTGTCGATAACATCACTCTCAAAATAAGTCATGTGGTACGTGATTCAAATTTAATCATGACTTTAATACGGACACCAAATGTCAAAATAACATATATTTCATACGGATATCGAACGTAGTGGGAAAAAAACAATAGGAGACCATAATATTGAAAAGGCAAGATAAATTAAGCTATAGTTCTTCCCATAAAATCGAATTCTAAATAAGTATACATAAATGGATCACATATAATATTGAATTAAAATTTTGATTCTTTTTTTTTTTTTTGTGTTCTAATTATCACAATCATGGTGACAATTGCAAATTCTCAATGCAGAGCCAGGGATCGTCTCACAACCACCACTTGGATTTTTTGACTTGAAATTATCAAAACAATTCTTCTCACAACACTGTTCGTCACAAAGTTTAGAACTGCATACACCCAAAGCTGTTAAACATTGATCATTTGGTACTATCACATAGCTAGCCGTATCACGAATTCCATTAGTACCTGTTCAAGAACATTACATAACTCGCGTTATCAATAATAACATATCCAGTGAAATTTTAGAGATAGATGAGATATTTTATAGCAAAAAAGTATGTCAATGAACTATTTAGCAATAGATTTACGATGAATACAAGAACAAAAAGAAATAGTGAGAATTGAAAAAATGTACCTAGTACACAAACAAGGAGGAGGAAAAAGCACAAAGTTGATGAGAGTTTTGCCATTTGCTTGTGATGAAAAAAATATATGCAAAAATTATTTTGGAATATGAATATTTAAAGGTAGAAAATGTGTAGAAAGTCTAAAATCTAATTAATTGAAAAGACATATTAAGTAAAGCAATAAATGGATTAATTATTGATTTCCTAGATTTGTACCTTCTTTGACTTGGCATATCTTATTGTGAAAGAATATTAATGTTCTTGTTAAAATGAATAATATGAGACTTGATTTTTTTTATTCTTTTATCTAATATGTTTTATTAAGATATTAACTTTTCTGTTACAATAATTAATAGACATTATGATTGGTCAAATATTTTTTAATTTTTTTACATATTCGATTGGTCAAACAAATATTTTGAGAATATTTTTTCTTAGTCAAATATTTTGAAAATATATTCTCTAGAAAAAAAAAAAACTTACACCCTTACCTCTGTATCTATCTAAATTATATACAAATAATTTTAGAATAATAATTTTTGTTTATTTACAAAAATCAACTTATTTTCTACAAAATATTTTTGAAGAAAACATTTTCCACCATATGCTCTATGTATTGATAGGGATATTTACCTTCTTTAACCTTCAATTATTGATAAGATTTATTTTGGTCTTCATAATATCCAATATCAAACGACATGTATTGTTGAAATTATCTCATAAACTTATCTATACAAGTTTATGTACACAATAAATCTTCAATTTATTAAATTAAGTCCTTCGTGATTTTGTTTGATTTATAAGATATGAGTTTAAATTGCAAAAATAATTCCTGATATTTTTGTATTAGAATAGATTATTTCCGCCAACTACCATCAAACTTGAATTTGACACTTTTTTCTTGATCAACAACAATAATTTATAGTAAAGAAAATATGCTTATTCCTTTTTCTTTATTTTCTTGCAAATTTTTTTCCTTACTTTTGTTTCTTTTTCAAAGAAAAGCATCTATATTTTCTAAACCTCCCCCACATGAAAAATCAATCACGTCGTATCAAATTATCTTTTAATTTATTTTTATTTAAATAATAGAATTATGTTGTATCAAATTACCTTTCAATTCATTTAATTTATACAATAAAATATTAGGTTTGAAGTAGATTTAAAATAATCCACTAAATATACTCTTAGTAGTTTTAATCTTTTGAATTTGTCAAAAATGAGTAATTTTGAATTTCATAAGATATTTAACAAAATTTTAAGGTTAGATATAACGAGAATTATATATATATATATATATATATATATAAGATTTAATCAAAAACATAAAAAATATTCTAAAAATTCCAAGATGCAAAACTACATCAAATATAATAGAAATAACCAAACACAACATAATTAGTTGCACATAAAAATAAAAAACTCCACAATAAAAAGATAACAAAAATTACCAAAAAAGACACGCATGATTCTAAATATGAGTTTTTATTTTCAATAATTGGTGTTTGGTACGTGTACTAGAGTTCATCCTTAATCAAAAATCTCGAATTCGAACGGTAAATATAGAAAAAATTTTGTTGAAAGCTTCACACTCAAAACGAACCTGACAATACACTATTCAAATTTAATTAGGACTCTAATATAAATTCTCCATACCAAATAAGCATATTTTTAATATGAATATCAAATACTGAACCTTTATTGAAAAAAAAAAAAAAAAAACAATGGGGGACCATATTGTATATTTTCTCTAGCAAAGCTCCATCATTATTTTTATTTTTATTTTTGAAACAAAAGTAATACTAATAATTATAGGTAAACAAGAGAGGCAATATACTGTACTTCCATTTCTTCTTCACATCCAAATACTGATCTGATCCAAAAGAATCAAAGGTAATCAGAAAAGTTTTAGCTCTCAGATTTCAGATTTATGTATATGGGGTTGTTTCAGTTTGTGTGTATCTATGATTTTGATTCAAATTTATGGGAATCTGAGCTTTTTTTGGTGATTTTTTGTTGAAAGTTTGGATTTTTATGTGATAAAGTTGAGTTTGGGTTTGTGGGGTTGTTAAATTCATTGTTGGGTTTTGCTTGAAGAAGCAAATTTGTTGTCTTTTTCAATTGAGAACTAGTGGTTGATGAAAATAGTGATAGTGGGTGTTAATTCTTGGTGATTAAGGCTTGATTCTGAGTTTTGGAAGTAAAGAGATTCTTGATTCAGAGAGTGAGACTGTGAGTGGTGGGGATGCTATTTGTTTTGATGAGAGATCTGGAGTAGATTCTTTTTTGTTGAAAGTTTGATTTTTTTGATGAAGTTGAGTTTGGGTTTGTGTGCTTGTTAATTTGTTGTTGTTTGGTTGTTTTGTCATTGTTATGAGGTTTTTGGGGTTTGCTTTAAGAAGCAATTTAGTTGTGTTTAACAATTGAGAAGCATTGGTTGATGAAAATAGTAATATTAGGTGTTAATTCTTAGTTATTAAGGCTTGATTCGAGGTTTCGAAAGTAAGATGTTATTGATTCAGGAAGGGAGAGTGTGGGTGATGGGATGCTATTGATTTTGACAAGAGATCTGGGGTATTAGGACTTCAGGGAGTCTCTATTTGAGTGGGAGATGAACTTCCTAGAGTTGTTTGGGGCTGGTGGAAGAGAACTTAGACATGGTGTATGTTTAGGAAAGGCGTTGATGAATTAGTGAGGCAAGGATTGGAGGAGTGATGAGTACTTTGGTCAGCACTAGGGGACTCCTCATTCATTTTTAATGGGAAAGGTGGTAAAAAATTTAGTGATAGTTTAGGAGAAAATGTGGAGCATAGGAGAATCGACATGTTTCTCCACTCACCTCTAGCCGTTAGAGGTAAGAGGAGAAGAAAGAGACTTTCCAGCCACTTTTACCAATCACCAACTACATCCCCGAGGTCGGAACAATTAGGCGCCAAGTTCATAAAGGAAAAATAGAAAATGTGGAGCCTAGGAAGATCTCAATTAACTAAAAAGGAACGCACTAAAGAAGAGAGAGTGGAAAGGTCCCTTTTATCCATAGGTTTGGAATATGCAAGTTCAAAATTGTCTTAGAGACGAGAGCTCTTTATTTGTTTTAGATCATAAAAAATAATGGTGATTTTGGTTTTAATTTGAAGGAGGGAAAGATTATTGGTATGTGACTTGTGAATATTTCTCTTCCTGTTGTGACGAAGATGATATCTCTGTTTCTTGTGTTTCTTTTCATTCTCCCTGCATGCTTAAGGATGCTTAGTGTTGGCAAAATAGTTGTATTCTTCTTCTGATATTTGGTTGAATCATAAATGTCACTCTCCAAGTTTCCCTCGTTGAACTGCAAAGAGAATGCAGACTTCAAAACTTTTAAAGTTACATTAATATTTTCTTGGTTCTTCATGTTTTCTACCAGCTCTGTTATAGTGGATTCATATGGTTATAAGAAGATTCTAATCAACTTCAGTGTTGTACTCATATTTCTTTTCTGAATTATAATTAGACTAGTAGGAGCATCACAGTCACCACTAATGCTCAAAGTATAATGGATTTCCTCATTTCTGTCGCTTGATTATCAGCTGTGCTTGTTCTTTAATGTTGTTGCTTGGTGCATGAAATCTTTGCTAACATACTTGAAAGTTTCTCTTATCTTTAATGTATATGGCCTGCCTCTATTCTACATCTTGCTGGTTTCTTGAATCAGGTTTTTCCTGGGATTCTTTAACAAGAGAGAATTACAGAAATGGGTCGTGGAGTCAGCTATGGAGGAGGGCAAAGTTCGCTGGGATACTTATTTGGAAACGGTGAGGTGCCAAAACCAACCACGGGAAATGCCCCAGCTGTTCAAAGTGAAGGGCAGGCAATAAATAAGGAGCCAGCTTCAAAGCCTACCATTTCTGCTACAGTTGATGCTACTAAGCAGATTCCTGCTGGTATTCAGAGCACTGCTTCGAGAAACCATTTTGGGGGAGATGGTCAAAACACAGGCAACTTTATCACGGTATTACCCTCGTGTCAATTAGTATGGTGTCTTTTGAAATGCTTGTCTAGTTCATTTTCATGCTTTGCTGAAGAAATATTTTGATTGTTCCAAGGTAGAGTAATAGATAGCTTGCAGGCCGGAATCTCATCTCCAGCAGTGTTTTATAAGTGAAAATAAAAAAGAAACAAGGTCAATGAGGCTTGAAGCAAAACGCGAGAAGTTGCACACACTTCTAGGCATACATGTTGTGGAAAATTAAAAACCACCAACACATGTGGATCAATAGTATAATAATCAAATTGCAATTAGATAATTTATCAAAGTTGAGATTTAAAGAACTGATTGCTTCTTATTGGGATTTCTTTGCACATATCATTAGTTGAATTGCGCACTTCTCAAAAGCTTAATGATTTCACCCATGAAGCAATGATCCCTTGTTTCATATTTCTTCATCGCTTTAAGCGACGAAAGCAATGGCTTTAGTTAACACTAATCTCCAGGCTTAATCTCTCTTTTCTTAACCACAATTCTTCCATCCAAATTATTGAATAGGGACCAATTGTTGGATTTACATCTATCAGGTATTGAACTTGTTTTATTAGCTTTCCTGTCATGAATTTCTTAATTGCTTGAATGGTACATTTGCACCAGTCTATGAATGTGCATCTTTGTTGCTGCAACCATAGGTGGTCTCACTGGATGTGTGTTTCAGGTTAGGATAAGCTGCTAGCACATTCTATTGATGTAAAACTCTCCTATTGTGGAGTGAGAATAATTTGTAATCCTGTGTTTTTGGGGGACTGCTGACTTCCTGACCGACTTCTTATATATTGTTGTGGATTTTGAGATTGATCTGTGGCATTTGCTTGCCAGTTAGAGTCCCATTCAGATTAAAATGCTTTAGTTCCTACTCGGGAACGATATTTGTCAGTTTGTCGTTGAATTATGATGAAATAATTTTGGCCTCTTACAATGGAGTGGGTCTTGTTAATTCTTGTCCTGTATAATCGAATCGTTGATTATAAACGTGTCTAGTTTTAACTGGAGCTATTACCTTGATGTAGGACCGGCCATCCACCAAAGTCCATGCTGCTCCTGGAGGTGGATCTTCTTTGGGTTATCTCTTCGGTGGTGGCAGCAACTAAGCAATTCTCCAATCTACAGTTGGATAATTGTTTTCACTTCTTTACCTTTTCTGTTTCGACACTATGCTGTAATTGTAATTGTGAGTACTTCAGGTTGTTGTGAAGGGTTAGTTGCATGAGGCTTTGGTCCAAAGTCCCAGTTGACACCCATGAAACTAAAGTTACTTTCAATGTAATATGCCACCTTTGTTAATTTATCATTTGATTGAACAGCTTTTCTTGCCTAAACTTCATATCTATGATTGTTAAGGAAAACTAGACATTGTTGACAACTTACTAATCTTCTACCATAGTTCTCAACTTTCATATCATGTCCATGGTAAGTTGCAGGTGTGTCCAGAGGCGAATCCAGGATTTCAAGAAAACGGGTGCACCATTGCTTTAAAAATAAGTCATCTTGAGAACGGGTTCAACAAGTTTTAATTTAATATATTCTTTAATAATTTTAGAAGTAATATATCGAGTTTAGTCGGATGAGTACGGGTTCGAGTGAACCAAAATTTGTACATACATTCGCCACTGGGTGTGTCATGTCATGCCTAATTATCTCTCCCCGATACTTTTTCGACCTAGCTCCACATCTGTCTAGACACACTATAGCTAACCTGTTACACCTCCTCATTGGAGCATCATCTCTTCACATGCTCGACATATTATATCATTGCAAATTATTGTCTTTTCATCATCACAAAAACTACAAAAGGTTAAAACCTGATGAGTAATAATATGGTTTCATAGCAAGTATTTGGTTGGTTCTATAACAATGGTGTGATAAAAAGAGCATTTCATCCCACAGACTAACAAGTACAAATGACTTGAGCAAATGAAAATGAGAACAAATAAAAATAACTCACAAAAACCAAAAGGTTTGTGTTACTACACTCATATATAGTAGATATCTACATTTGTTCGTATAGAGCAAATTGCAGGAAAGTCTGTAATAGTTTCAATTCCTCTTCAAAGAGGTACAACAATTGTTGCATTTGGTATTGGAGGAGGTGGAGCTGGAATTATTCCCCATTTACGACGAACATCTTCCAAATCCTCATGAAAATGTTTTTCATAGTAAACACACATAAGATCTGTGCTACGAGCTCCAGCTCTAAAGGCCCATGGGAAGTAATGCTGGTAAAACAAGCTCCTTTGCTTGTCACTAAACCTTGCTGTACCCCCTAGCACAGACATCAAACACATGGGGAGTAGCATCTGTTCAAACTCGATCACTTTTAGTGCTGTTTCTCCGATCAGGTTTGTTGGAAGGTCAAAAAGGGTATGCCAGAAGTCATGCACCTCGCGAGCACGCATAGCTACATATGCTAACTCTTCAGTTTCCATGAATCGCACTGGTGGGCGATCATCTGGTGAGAAGTTCCTAGATCCCATGAACCTTGCGTATGCAGCACCAAAAGTGTTGTCAGGCAGGTCCCATGCATGCCCTACATTTGTAGAGATCACACGAGGTCGCTCCAACAGTATTTCCTGAGGTATAAGAATAAATACATCCAAAACCACAATCAATAGATGAAAATATACTTCAAACTAGTTATAGGAAACTTCAAAACGGATAGAATGAAAAGAGTCAAATGAAATGATGAGTACTCTAATAAAACGGCAAATGAACATATATCACAAGCTTTCATGTTAGTCATCCAACTCTAAGACTAGCACTAAAGTTGCCTAGCTGTATGTTAGTACTATCTGCCTTATAACTGCTAGATCTTTCAGAGTTAAGTACAGGTTGCCAGCATACAAAGCACCCCAAACTTTATAAGACAAGAAAGATGGTCAGAAGCATAATCGATACTGGCTTATCTGTTCCAGCTAGGAAAAAACAGAGAACTCATTATGAAAGCAAAAGAGAAGAACGACACACCAAAGAGTTTCCAAGCATTTGCTTGAGCCACTTTGTTCATTGCATAAGTGAGCCTAACTGCACCTTACATCAAGCTATCAAGGCACTAAAGTAGCATTTAGCTGTACTTCAACAGTCAATACCGCCGGCACATGCCAGGCAACAGCTATGGACAAGTTCACAATGCTTCCAGTTAGGTACATGGTGTAAGCAATACAAAGATCCTAAAAGATGCTGAAATCTTAGGGTGACAGCAAAATAACTACATTGAAGCAAGGGATGCTAACAGGAGGGCACTAGTGATTGCACCAGAAAACAACAAGATGTGCAATTTGGGTACTTTGCTTGATAAAACAAGGCAGAGTTGGTGAGGCAAAACAGACCCTGAGTTAAACCAGCAGTGAGAGATTCCCACCTCAAGGCATACGAGAGAACACAGCAGATGATCTGGGATCTCGAGTCTGAAATGACGAATAAAGTGGTAATAGGTTTCAATAAAGCAAGCCGTTTGATGGCTTCTTGGAACAAGATTCAAAAATGCAGCTGACCAATGAGATGAATTATGGGAGACTCTCAAAGGAACGCTAAGAGAGCCAGAAAATATGGTGTGTAAGAAGTCAATTCCGTCAGAGCAAAAAGAGAAAAGATGGCCGGTGTTATTGCCGCATATCAATGATGTTGAGCAGGCTGTAATTGCTGCTGCTTTGTGTCAAATGATGAAACATTGAAGCTGAAAGGAAGTAAAGATATTGGAATCCATCTGAGGAAAATTGAAAAAGAAATGAGGGTGGTTCAAGACAGTACCTTGTCATGAGTCCACAACATTGACTAACATTATTGATTTAACTATCATTATTAATCTACTTGCATTTAAAATTTTGATGTTCTTTCAAGGCAGTACTAGTCATGATGAGTATGGTTACCAAATGCACAATCAAATTGGATGTCATTGAGAACAAGTAATGCATGAGACAACCTAAACCTGCTACAAATAGCTCAAGAAATTGAACCAAAAAGTAAGGACTACAAACTGCAGCCACTTCTCAGTCAGTTGAGGCAAGTAGACATCCCTAAATTGGCATTTGAAGAACTGGATGATCACTCTTCTCATAATACTGGGAATTTGGATTCAATGGGCTGCTTGCTAAGGGCAGGAGTACAAAGAAACTGTCTTCTTGTATCAGCAACTAGTTTGTTCTATTTCATCGAATACTGGCAATTCATATGTTGCTACAAGTATAGAGTTAGGAGGAAGTGAAAGATCTTCAAAACTGGAGCTTTTGTGAGTTCACAATAACTTCAGTCGTCAGAAAGGTTCACAAGTGACCATGGCCACAGCCCACATAGTAAAGGTGCATTTAAGTTGCTATAAAATATTTGAAGGATCAACATTCAGTGCCTATACCCTCTTCATATGTTCGAGGTACATAAACACAAATGGAGGATCCATCCAATGTAGGTTACATTAGAACATTCTAACAAGTATCGAAGGAAGTGTCTTTCATTCTAATACAAGAACAAAAATAACTGCAAGTGACATCCACATTGTAGTTAAACAGTTTGCATATTTAGATTCGATACAGTAGCCCATGGACGTTTGAACCAAACGAAGTAATCACAAACCCCTTCTAATTGCACTGCAAAGAACCTTTTTCACAAAATATTATAGGAGTATTTCTTAAAGATAATCAGCCAATGTGATGGACTAGCAAATCAAATATATAAATGAAGAGAAAATCAAGTAAAAGGCCTTACTCTGCCTTCAGGACTCTTCTTCATCCTTTCAAGAACCCTATCAAAAGCTGGTTTCCCCGTCGTCTCGCCCAAAGCAGCAATAAGATCTGCTCTTCGAGGATCTAACAATGCACCAACTGCAGAACCAACTGCAACAGCAGCCTGTTGCCACCCTTTCAACCGAAAACGACTACCTCGTATCATGACAACCCAATTCTGAAAAACAAAAAAACTGAATCAGGAAAACAAAAATTTGAAATCAAAATCCTTACTTTCCTCAAACCAATTACATAAACTTCAAAACCCACCAACATATATCAACATGATTCGCCAAATGACAAATAAATTGGTTGAGGCAATTTCACAAGCAATTAGTAAGCAAAAATGAAATTGCGAATCTTAAAAGGAATCAAGATTAATTAAAGGTTATAATCCATTGATTGATTGCTATACATTAAGGGGTTGTTAAAAAGAACGCAAAAATCACCATAATTAAGAGTTCATACCGATTAGTTTAACGAAGAGATACAGAGAAAAAGAGCAAAGCTGAAATGACGTTCTTGTTTTGTTTGGTGTCTGTTTTGCCCCTTTTTTATTAATGTCCGATAAATATTTTTTGTTAGAAGTTTGGATATGTTTGGTGTTTCGGCCGTCAATTCAAACCTATGTCGTATATTAACAAAGATTTCGAGCATCATTCATTACAAAATTGTCTTTCTTTGAGTAACTACGTAAAATCATTCGAATCTATGTCGTATATTAACAAATTATGATTTCGAGCATCATTCATTGTAAAAATAGACATGTTGTTTCTGAACCTATTAAAATTTACACATGTTCTCAAGCATCTATTACATAAACAGTAGACACTTCATCTATAAGCTCCCAAACAAACAGTTACATATATTCAGAATAGTGGCAGTAATAGTCTCAAATAATAGATACAAGGGCATAGTTTATTATTCATTTTAGCGTGGGAGGTAATTGCGTACTTTTACAACAACAATATACCAGTATAATCCACAAGTGGAGTCTGGAAAAGGTAGAATGTACGCAGACACTACCCCTACCTCACGTTGTTTTACATCTACATTAATATATACGAACTTGAACTCGAACTTGAGAACAAGATGCTTAATGTTGCAATTCTGGACATCTAAATCAGACCAGCAGCCAACATCTTGCTCTCTCTCTCGCTCACTGTATGTTTCTCGAATCATCTAAAACTATACATATTATACACATCAAAGCCTGCAACAGACGAGTACTGTCTTCTTATAACAGGCGGCAGCTTCTTCAAGCTTGCTCAAAGAGTCCTTATTATCCAGAGTCTATATTTCTTTATATACAGATATACAAGACACGGACCAATCAAACTCGCATCTGAAAGGTGTTTGCAAAGGTTAAGGTATGTTTCCAAACTTCCAGATTGTTGAATTCGTCTTCTTAGTCTCTGCAGCACAGCTGCTCTGTCCAGAAAATCTGGATACAAACCCAAGTCAAGCATCTTAATTACTGTTTCTGCAGCATTCTCCAAGTGTCCGCCTTTAATGTAACCTCTTAACAGCCATGACAATGTTTTCTTTTTCTGTAACGAGCTTGAAGCCTCCATTCCGGTAAGCAGCCTGGAGATGGGGCCTAGCTCCTTTTGGGAAGCACATATTGCTAGGACAATGTCTTGAAGATCTCCGGTGACTTCCTTGCCAGACAACTTCATTTGCCACAAATGTCTCTCAGCTTCTATTCCACGGCCAGCACAGACATACATTGCAAGAAGCCTCTCATGAACCACCCCAAATAGAGAAGGGCCACCCTCTTGAATCAACCAATCGGACAACTGTACACCCTCAGCCAATAGATCTGCTTGATATTCTTCAATGAGCCCAAGATTTTCTAAATCAAGCTCAGCAACAAGACCAGTTCTGGCAAAACCTTTTAGTTTGCGTAAAGCTTTTCCAAATTCATTCAGCTCTTTCACCACAGCTGTCATTGCAATTAAATAGCTGTATAACTCTGGCTTCAACCCAGAATCTCGAATGTCAATAACTAGTTTGACTGCATCCTTGTAATTACCCTCCTCCTGACAGAAAGAATAAAGCTTTAAGACATGGATATAATTTTGCAAACTAAATCCTACAAGGAGGAAAATGTACATACAATACATACATACAACTACATTTTTTTGATAAGGTTATATAAAACATGAAGAAGTTACTACCACCAGACCTTTTTCCTCTCTACTTGGTATTTACCCCCTTTCTTTCTACTATATAACAAAACATTAGACCATATCACTTTCTCAAAACCAAAGTACAGAGCAGTTTAATCGGAAGGCAGAGAGTTTGCAGCGATAAATTCATGCTGAAGTGATCCTAGATCCCATAGCAAAAGAGTTTCCTTATCAACGTTAATTGTCTAACTGTATTTGGGAATCATAGTTTGTGAATTTGTTTGATACAACCTATACAACCAGAGTGATTAAAAATATTTTGCCAACAACAATCTATAAACATTCTACAAGTAATCGTATTCAAGTGGCACAACGAGCCACACATGTTTCTCTCAATAAGGATGCCGGAAAATAGAATATATACATAACTGTCCTAATATCATTTGGGGGGGGGGGGGGGGGTATTTGCTTCATTCCAATACCATATTACTCAAAGTTGGAGAGAGAAATCGCAAAAGAATAGCATGACATTCACACGATCAAACTAAATGACTAGAAAAGAATACAAGCCGGTCGAAGGCATGACTCATTGTTTTTCCAATCAAGAGTCCAAAACAATATGCGGCGACATCACCTTTTTAATGGAAGAAATACACCAAATATTTACAGCTAACAAGTGGAGTACTATTTACTAAGTATAAACTCGACAAGTATACAAGGATTACCATTATCTTCCAGGCAAGATAACTAAATTCATTCTACCTATCTTTAGTTTAAGACTACAAGATTCCATCTTTACTTTCTTAAACTATATGTCAAGTCAAAACGACAAACAAATTGAAACGAGGAGTACTAAGCATAAAATTAAATGAGTATATAAAGATTACCATCATCTTCCAAGCAAGATAACCAGCAGGACCAGCCTTATGCCCATCTACATTACCATCTGAGTAAGCAATCTGCCTCCTTAACACCTCCTTCACAAACAACACCGATCCCTCCCTCTCACCCGCGTCCCAATACAAAGAAATAACCTTTTCAACCATACTAAAACTCGGGTTCAATCCAACACAGTCCATATCAACCAACAAGTCCACTACATCCCCAGCTTCACTCTTAGACCCAATCAACTTCTGCACCCATCCACACATTATCGAAACCATAAGCTCCATTGTCTCCTTATCGACTCTATTCTCTTTCCTTAACCACTCAAACACCTCCAACGCACACCACGAATCCCTCCCTTCCTGCGCAAAATACACCAATACCAACTGCAATTCTCTATCAGATAATCTCTCATTCATTTCCTCAAGTACATCTGATGGCTCTCTCGTCATTCTTTCTAATTCCTCAATCGCCTCGAAGAAACAATCACTCATCTCATTCTTCTCCTCATCATCACTCGTCACAAAACTACCCAATTCAACCGAATTAAACAACTTAAACCCAGTCCTCTTTGGATTAACAAAACTAGGGTTTCGACTACTACAACCCACACCACCCAAAACCCAGCTACTCCTCCATTTCAACCAAGTTTGAGGGATACCCCAACGACACCGTTTCGGAGAAACGGCTTTACTTAACCCCAGATAGGTAAAACTTACAATTTCGTTAACAGTAGCCATAAATCTCAGTCTTTTGAAAGAAACCCAGAAATAGAAAAGGCAAATTATGCTAAAAAAGATGATGAACAGTTGAACCAGAGTTCCGATGTGAAAATTTTAGCAAAAAATTGAGCTTTTAGTGAGCTGAAGGATGTTTGGATATATCAATACAAGGTACAAAAATGGAAACTGAGGAACGATGAAACACGGCGGTGGACGGATGTTGCCTGTGAATGAAAAAGGAAAGTGAGGCTAACAAAGAAGATGATGTTTTAATTAAGTGCCATTAGAAATCTAATGGCTTTGTTTGAATGATTGTTACCTTATAATTATTTATAAGGATAGTGTAGTAGAGTGTCTATAACATGACGCAGTTGCTCGGATGACAAGTATTTTGAGTATTTTTTTCTTCTTATATTTGAACCTTTTTTTGATTATTTAAACTCATAATTTTTACGTAAGTGATAAATGTCTATCATTCAAATAACTTTCTCTAGTCCATCCTCACTTTCAACCTTAAAATCTAAGGTTATGAGTTCGAGTCATTTAGAATAGTTATTTTTTAGATGTGGACAAGATAAATCATGTTTTGGATTGAATTTAATATTGTAGGAGGTGTTTGATCATTGATTTTTTTTTTTTTTTGTTAATTGAAATTGAACTTCGGAAAATATGTTTGAGTCGTAGAATTTTGAAATTGAATTTTGAAATTTTTGAGAACTTGAAAAACAATAAAAATGTGTTTTCACCTTTTTTATTCCAAATTATTCATAAAAAGTCCAAAATAACTTCAGTTTGTATTCACAACTAAACACAATTTTTATTTTCAAATATATGTTTCACTTAGAAAATACAAATTATTTTTTTCAATTTTATAATAAAACATGATCAAACGCTCACTACTAATTTGTATGGTCATATTATAACACCAAAAAAATATAGTATGGTGAATAAAATTATCTATCCTTTATTAAAAGATATCGAGTTCGAGTTTTGAATATCAAACATCATATAAGTAAAAAAAGTATGGTCATATTACTATCCTTATTTTTAATTTACTTAATTATTTTATCTTTTATCCGTGTACTCTACTTTGCTTTATAGAATAAAAATTTATTCTTATAAGATTATTAACTACGTAACACAAAAAATGATGCTGTCTATTTAAATATTATATTTATTAAAATAATATAACATATTTTAAAATTTGATATGTAACAAACATCCAGACAAGGTGTGGTTAGCTAAAAGATACTTGTTTCTTTTTTTTGGAAAAAATATTGAGGTTGCTTCCTGTTCACAAAAATATTCGTATTACATACTTATTTTAAGGATATACTTATATTGTGGCCGGTGATTATATTTTAGGAATACTTTTTGATTAAACAATTATAGTAGGTACATCTCAATTATTTTGACATTAATAACGTGTTATAACTTTGTTGATTAAAAAAATTATAATAGTACGTAGTTGAATATAGATATGTTTAATCACAATCAATAATATAAGATCAATTACTATAAACAATGTAGATGGTCAACAAAAGGGGTTGAAATAAATTTGTGTGGCCTTGTTTGTTTTTATTAAAATAAAGAGGTCTGAATTAGAATGTGCATTTGAATGATTGGATGTTGTTTTAAGATGTAGTTGATGTTATGGTGATTAGAGTAATGATGATTGATATAGTAGTGGTTGTGATGGTAAAGTTGGTTGATGTTAGTAGTTGATGGTGGAAATGACTGATAGTAGATATTGGTTATAGTCAGTGGCGGATTCAGGATTTAGAGTCCGTGGGTGCCATCTTTTTTCCTTAAAAAAGGTGCTTGGAGCCTTTTTTTCTTAAAAAATGTCTGCAGCAAATTTCTCAAAAAAATAGGTACAAATGGAATTCGAACCCGCAACATTAACCATTTAAAGTTGCCATCCTACCGTGGCACCACAAGCCAATTTTGTTCATCGGATGACACGCTTTATATTTATATAAATATTATATATATATATATATATATATATATATATATATATGTAGAGTTTCCATCGAAGTTCGGGGGTGGCGTGGCACCCCCACACCCCTTCATAGATCCGCCCCTGGTTATAGTTGTGGTAGTGGATGGTAGTGATGGCGGATGTGACAATGACGACATTGTACGATAGTGATGGGATAAATAATTATATAATGATAAAGATAGTAGGTGTGGTAGCGATTGATATTAGAGTTGGTAGCAATACTAGTTGCCAATGATAGTTGTGATGATAGAGGTGGTTGATGATGATTGACGATGGTAATAATAATAGTGACTATGATGACAAAGATGATTAATAATGCTAGCTAATGATTGTATATAAAGTGATGGATAAAATTATCCACACAAAAATATAAAAATACCTAAGATTTGAATCATTCAAATTCTAACCCTTCATTATTATTTATAAACTATGATTCAAGTGGAAGAATAATAATTAATACGTAACAGCAAAGAAATACATTCCTTTGAAAATGAAATTTCAACTTGTTTTGGAATATCAACAACCAACTTCATAGCTCCTTTGTGGAAATTAGACTTTGGAAAAAAAATTGAAAAAAAATAATTACAAGCAACCAAATAATTCAAGTTTTATAGTGTGTTTATGTTACAAAATGAGCTTTAAAAGAATCCCTACTATGAGATGATGTATTTGATCATTAACTCTTTTTTACTTACAGTACTATTACTTTAGCAAAACTAAATTAACAATTGCAAATTGAAATACCAAAGTTGGTTATTTGATTTTTAAAATATTTATATTCATCAGTGATGGCGGAGTTGATTTATAGTAATGATGATAGTAATAGTTGGTGTTGTAGATTAGTAATAGTGATGACTAGTGGTGATAGTTGTAATGGTGGAGATAGTTAGTGTAATGATGCCGGTTGACAGAGATGATTGTGATGGTGAAGTTGGTTGTTGTTAGTAGTTGGTTGTGTTTATTATGATGACTGAAGAATATGTGGTGGTTGAAAATATGTCTGTGGTAGTTGGCAGCTATGCTAATTGTAATGGTGGAGGTGGTTGGTAGTAGTCGTAGTGCTTGATGGTGAACGTGGTAGTGCTGACTTAGGTGGCGGCGGCGGCATTGGACATAATTATAATGATGGAGGTGGTAAGTATAGTAGTGATTATTAGTAGCAGTACTAGTTGTGATGATAGAGGTGATTGGTGGTTGACGATTATAGCGATAGTTGATAATAGTGATGGTGATTGTAACGACAGAGATGATAAGTGATGATATATAATTGGTAATTGCGGATAGAAAGGGTGAAAATTACATATTAATGATATTAAAACTTTATTAAGAATTTTAATGATTGAAACACGATCAAAGATAAAGAGTTTATTTCCGACCGACACACTCAAAGTACTATTATTTTAGCAAAAGAATATTAAGACTTGCAAATTGAAATACCAAAGTTAGTAAATTGGAAGAGTACAACATCTAACTTAGCTTCATTTCTTCAGTAAGTTGAAAAAAATGTTGGAAAATGATCAAGAAAAGAGCTAGAACAAAAAAGAAAAGATATTTCTTTTGATGTGCATCCTCATGATCATCTTCATCTTCTTCTTCATGATCATCCTCCTCTCTAGATTTGATTATGAGCTTAAATTCATGATTTCCCATATCAGTTTGAGTTTTCTTAATCTCTTCAGCAGTGTTTAAGGCATCACGACTGCATTTACACCAAGACACCTCAATCATCTGCAGCAAAAGTAAGTTTTCAAAGTCGCGAGGAATTGTTTTCAGTCGACTATTTCTAAATATCAAATGTTGAAGGTTAGGAAAGAACATATCAGAAAAGTTCCATTGTGGAATATTCATGTTGTAGAACATCAAGAACTTGAGGTTTTGGAACTCCTCATTATCGACATCCCATGGCTTATCTCCCTCGAAAGCATTGGACTCCAACTTGAGCACCTCCAAGTTTTCTAATCTTCCTATAGTTGAAATTTCACTCCATGGTAATCGAAATGATGACAAGGTCAACTTCTTGAGGTTCCTAGGAAAGTTGATCTCAAGTCGCTTTGCACCATGTTTTAGAAAACAGACCTTAAATTTAAGTGATTCGAGTTTATTCAAAGAGTCTAAACCTGGAAGCCTAATGCATATTGTCTGATCACCTTGTGGCTCAGGCTCATCAACCAAACACCTCATCTTTACTAAATTGGGTACTTTTGACATGATCTCTTGAAACTCTTCGCCTTCAGGTAAGTGTACAAAAGAAAGACATTGTAATTTTGTTAAACGACGGTTCATCATGAACTCTGGGACATGGCACCTGATGACAGCTGGTTTACCAGTCACTTCCAAATGTTTTAAGCTCACCATACCCCATATTGCATAAGATAGATCTAATCTCCGCGATTCTCAGAGTATCAATGTTTTTAAGTACTTGAGGTTGGATAACCATGATGGATCTTCGTCAAAATTCCCCTTCATGGACAAGTATCTTAAATTAATCAAGAATTGAATATAAGGTGCATTGCTCGATGTGACACACACCAAATCCATGTTATCTCCTGTATTTAAATTAGCAAACCAGAAATAATAAAAGATGAAAAGAAAATCACAAAGAACTATCCGAGTCCACAGAACCCACTGTGTGTCCTTAAGAAATTTAATCCCCTCAAGTACCCGAGGTTGCAGATTAATTCCTCCCAAGATAAAACGGATTAACCATTAAAGAAGTAGCGGTACCTCAAACTTCGATAATTTCAACGAACTCAAAATGACAGCAACGAATCACACACACAGACACTATCGATAGATTTTGTTTTGTAAGAAATGTATGCAAAAGAAGGGAAGAATTTTTTTATCAAAAAATGAGAGAAAACCTCTCTATTTATAGCCAACAAAGGGTAAAGGTCACAACCTTTTAGAAAGAAGACAACCTTTCAGAAAGAAAACAACCTTTCAGAAAGGTCACAACACTTTGGAAAATGCATAACTTTTCAAACGGTCACAACTCTTCGGGAGAGTTCACAACCCTTCATTTCCTGTTCACACCTTTAAAACCCAACAATCCCCCACATGAATAGGGAATGGCTATTGTTAAAACATATGTATGAAAAATTGTCTGATTCGTAAGTAAAGGTTAATCGCATCTGGATAAGTAGGTTTCCCTTTAAACTTTCCGTAGTGAACATATATCGGATATACTCGGTCAATCGGTAGATTTGATATCTTTGAACCGTCGAGCTTTGGTGTATACCTAGACAACATAAGTCACACAATCAACCCTTGAACTATTTTTGGTTCTCATTGTTTTGTTCGTTTCAGCCATGAACACATCTCGGTTAATAAGTGCTTAGAGAACTGGCCTTACCGGATTCTCCTTGAAGCGGCTTACACTTCACACTTACATAGGTGGTTTTTAAATGTGTTATCCCGTAGATACACTATTTGATATACCCTGTATCAAACTTAGAAACCATTAAAAAAGTCCTTATGCCTTTATCCTGGTTACTGAACATTGTCTTATCATGAGAATGGATATAAAATAATTTTTGACAATGTTGAACCGTCATCTATGACTTTGTTTTATCTCCTTGAACCTAGATCTTGGGATCTCCAGTCTTCTAGGTAGAGTTACCGCCACGATGACTTGTTCTCGGCCATAGTCCCATTCCCGTCGATGATTTCTCAACTCCTTCTCTAGTTAGGCCTTTTGTAAGTGGATCCGATACATTATTCTTTGACTTCACATAGTCAATTGTGATAATTCCACTAGAGAGTAGTTGTCTAACAGAGTTATGTCTTCGTCTTATATGACGAGACTTTCCGTTATACATAACGCTTCCAGCCCTTCCTATTGCAGCTTGACTATCGCAGTGTATGCATATAGGGGCCATTGGTTTGGGCCAATACGGAATATCTTCTAAGAAATTTCGGAGCCATTCAGCTTCTTCACCGGCCTTGTCTAAGGTGATAAATTCAGACTCCATTGTAGAGCGAGCTATACATGTTTGTTTGGATGATTTCCAAGATATTGCTCCTCCACCAATAGTGAAAACATATCCACTCGTGGATTTTGTTTCAGTTGACCCAGTAATCCAATTTGCATCACTATATCCTTCAAGAACTGCTGGATATTTGTTGTAATGCAAAGCATAGTTTTGAGTGTCTTCTAAGTACCCCAAAACTCTCTTCATTGCCAACCAATGATTTTGATTGGGATTACTTGTGTATCGACTTAGTTTACTTATAGCGCAAGCTATGTCTGGTCGTGTACAATTCATGACATACATCAAACTTCCCAATACTCTGGCATAATCCAATTGAGACTGACTTTCACCTTTATTCTTTGCAAGATTAAGGTTCACATCAATTGGGGTCTTTGCCTTTTTGAAATTCAAATACTTGAACTTTTCAAGTACCTTTTGAATATAATGAGATTGAGACAATGCTAGACCGTTAGGAGTTTTGTGAATCTTAATTCCCAATATCAAATCGGCAACTCCTAGATCTTTCATATCAAACTTACTAGCTAGCATGCGCTTAGTAGCTTTTATATTGGCAATGTCCTTGCTCATTATCAACATGTCATCCACATATAGGCATACAATAACTTCCTGATTCGGAGTGTCTTTAATGTAAACACATTTATCACACTCATTGATCTTAAATCCATTTGCCAACATGGTTTGATCAAACTTTGCATGCCATTGTTTTGGTGCTTGTTTTAGTCCATAAAGTGACTTAACAAGTTTGCATACTTTCTTTTCTTTACCGGGAACTATGAAGCCTTCAGATTGTTCCATGTAGATTTCTTCATCTAGTTCTCCATTTAAGAAAGCGGTTTTCACATCCATTTGATGGATTTCAAGACTGTATAGTGCAGCTAGGGCAATTAACATCCGAATTGAAGTAATCCTAGTTACTGGCGAGTATGTGTCAAAATAATCAAGACCTTCTTTTTGTCTAAAGCCTTTGACAACAAGTCTTGCTTTATATTTGTCAATAGTTCCATCATCTTTCATCTTCTTTTTGAAGATCCATTTTGAACCCAAGGGTTTGTTCCCTGGAGGAAGATCAACCAACTCCCAGGTATGATTGCTTAAGATTGATTCAATCTCACTATTGACAGCCTCCTTCCAAGAGGTTGAGTCACTAGACAACATCGCTTCCTTGAATGTTTGAGGCTCACTTTCAAGTAGGAATGTTACAAAATCAAATCCAAATGACGTAGCTGTCCTTTGACGTTTACTGCGCCTTGGACTCTCTTCATTGGTTTCATTATCTTTTGGTTCTTCTCAAGGTTGTTTAGACGCCCAACTAGATGACTCAAGTCTAGTTTTATACGGATAGATATGTTCAAAAAATTCAGCATTATTTGATTCCATTACCGTATTGTCATGAATATCCGGATGTTCGGACTTATGAACCAAAAATCGACATGCCTTACTATTTGTGGCATATCCAATGAATACACAATCCACAGTCTTAGGCCCTATTTTCACTTTCTTAGGTATAGGAACCTGAACTTTGGCTAGACACCCCCACACTTTGAAATATTTCAAGTTGGGTTTTCTACCTTTCCATTTCTCATATGAAATAACATGTGTCTTTGTGTGAGGCACTCTATTGAGTATTCGATTTGCTGTAAGGATAGCTTCCCCCCACAAGTTTTGTGGTAAACCTGAACTTATAAGTAAGGCATTCATCATTTCCTTTAAAGTTCGGTTTTTCCGTTCCGCAATTCCATTAGATTGGGGAGAGTAAGGAGCAGTAGTTTGATGGATTATTCCATTTTCCAAACATATTTCTGCAAATGGAGATTCATATTCTCCACCTCTATCACTTCTGATCATTTTGATCTTTCTATCCAACTGATTTTCAACTTCAGTTTTATATTTCCTAAATACGTCTATTGCTTCATCCTTACCATTTAGCAAATAGACATAACAATATCTAGTGCAATCGTCAATAAAAGTTATGAAATACTTTTTTCCACCACGTGTTGGTGTTGCCTTCATGTCACTAATATCAGTGTGAATCAGTTCTAAGGGATATGAATTCCTTTCAATAGATTTATAAGGATGCTTAGCATACTTAGATTCAACGCAAACTTGACATTTTGATTTATTGCACTCAAATTTAGGCAAAACATTTAAGTTAATCAATTTTCGCAAGGTTTTGTTATTAACGTGTCCCAAACGTTCATGCCATAAACATTTAGACTCAAACAAGTAAGAAGAAGCATAATTTTTATTCATATCAACTGCAATTACATTGAGTTTAAAGAGGCCCTCAGTGAGGTAACCTTTTCCTACATACATTTCATTCTTACTGACTACAACTTTATCAGAAACAAATACACATTTGAATCCGTTCTTAGTCAGAACTGGTATAGAAACTAAGTTCTTTCGCAATTCCGGAACATACGAGACCCTGTTCAAAGTCACCACCTTGCCCGATGTCATCTTTAAAAGGATTTTTCCAGTTCCTTCCACCTTTGCAACAGTGGAGTTTGCCATAAACAACTTCTCGTCTGTAGGTGCTGGAGTATATGATGAAAATAATTCTTTGTTGGTACACACATGGCATGAGGCACCAGAATCTATCCACCACTCTCTTGGATTTTCAACCAAATTGCATTCTGAAAGCATTGCACAAAGATCGTCCATCTCTCCTTTGGATTCATCCAAATTTGCTTGATCCTTCTTCTTGTCCTTCTTGGGACCCCGACATTCAGTAGCCTTATGACCACGTTTGCCACAATTGAAGCAACTTCCATTGAACTTCTTCTTAGGAGGATTGTTCTTTGGACCAGATGCTTTCTTTCTTTTCTTTGATTTTGTAGGATCTTCTTCAACAATATTTACTCCAAATGTTGCTGAATTACCACGTGACCTCTTTTCTGCGGCCTTGTTATCCTCTTCAATTCTAAGCCTTACCATGAGATCTTCAACAGTCATCTCCTTGCGTTTATGTTTCAAGTAGTTTTTGAAGTCCTTCCACAATGGCGGTAACTTCTCAATAATGGCAGCCACTTGGAAAGCATCATTCACAACTAATCCTTCAGCAAGGAGATCATGAATTATGACCTGCAGTTCTTGAACTTGGGTGACGACGGTCTTACTGTCTATCATCTTATAGTCCAGAAACTTTGCCACAATGAACTTTTTCATTCCGGCATCCTCTGTTTTATACTTCTTTTCTAAAGCATCCCAGAGTTCTTTTGAGGTTTTGACATTACTGTACACATTGTACAGATCATCCTGCAGGCCACTCAAAATATAATTTTTACACAAAAAATCAGAATGTGTCCATGCTTCTGTTACCAAGAATTGTTCTTCAGACGGAGTTTCATCCGACATAACAGGAACGTTCTCATTAATGAACCTCTGCAGACTCAATGTAGTCAGATAGAAGAACATTTTTTGTTGCCATCTCTTGAAGTCGACTCCAGAAAACTTTGCAGGTTTCTCAGCCGGTGCTAAGGCAGCAGTTGAACGATTGGGTGCAACCGATGTTGTTGTAGCACTTACTGTTCCAACATTTGCTTGACTTGAATTAGTCATTTTTTTTTTCTGTCACAAATGGCAGACAATTTTAGTATGTAAAATACTAACAGTAAAGAATAAATCCTTACACAGACTGTTTCTGATGTAACGATAAAGTTTTTATGTTCTTTTAATCGTTAATCGAATGAATTTTTAGAAATTCAAACAGAGTAGAAAACCATAAAGATTTTAATCTCCAGAAAACTCAAATATAGAAACTTTTATAAATTTCTTAAGATTGTTATCTCCTGTATTTAAATTAGCAAACCAGAAATAATAAAAGATGAAAAGAAAATCACAAAGAACTATCCGAGTCCACAGAACCCACTGTGTGTCCTTAAGAAATTTAATCCCCTCAAGTACCCGAGGTTGCAGATTAATTCCTCCCAAGATAAAACGGATTAACCATTAAAGAAGTAGCGGTACCTCAAACTTCGATAATTTCAACGAACTCAAAATGACAGCAACGAATCACACACACAGACACTATCGATAGATTTTGTTTTGTAAGAAATGTATGCAAAAGAAGGGAAGAATTTTTTTATCAAAAAATGAGAGAAAACCTCTCTATTTATAGCCAACAAAGGGTAAAGGTCACAACCTTTTAGAAAGAAGACAACCTTTCAGAAAGAAAACAACCTTTCAGAAAGGTCACAACACTTTGGAAAATGCATAACTTTTCAAACGGTCACAACTCTTCGGGAGAGTTCACAACCCTTCATTTCCTGTTCACACCTTTAAAACCCAACAATCCAACACTCTCAGTGATGTGATTCTGGGTTTGAAACACAAACTTTTGCAGTCAAAGATGACAGAGTTGTTCTGGTCAAGTATATCATCAACAGAATAGGGTATTCGGGAGATAGCAGAATGGGGATATAAATATTCAGCTTCTTTATAATTATAACGGAAATCAAGTGAAATGCCACGTTCGTGCTCAGCAGCTGTTGAATTACTTGATCTGCCAAGAAAACAAAATACCAAAAGGAAGAAAATAAAATAGTAAGAAGCAGCTAAAAGTCTGGAAGTAACAAAGTTTGTGATGGTTCAAATGAGATCTTACCTATAACTCTTACATCGAGTCAAGCAGAACTCACGCAACAGATCATGCATACGAATTGTTTTCACCTCACCAAAGAAATTCCTTCGAACAACCATTACAAGATTACTATCTATTAATTCCTTCACATAGTCCTTTGCTACATCTTCTGCACTCTTGAACTGGTTACCTACTGCAAATTCTTCCGCGATCCAAAGCTGAATCAACTCTCGAACCAAAATCTCATCCTCAAAATTTTTTCCAAAGTAAAGAAAGCCATTCGTCAAATGATTAGGTAAACTTAAGTTGATTATGTCCATGTACTTTTGTTTATCACCAGAAATACATGAACTTAAATCATAAGCAACTTCTTCCCAACGAACTTCATCCTTGTCCAATTTTGCAAGAACACCAGCTACCAAAATAATAGCAAGTGGAAGCCCTCCACAGTACTGTGCTATTTGCATTCCTATTACATCAAGTTTTGGAGGGCAACTTTCTTCTCCAAACACATTCTTCTGCAATAAGAACCAACTTTCTTCATCTGTGAATAAACGAAGACGATGAGGAGCACTAAAAACTTTAGTATAAGAAGCCACTCTGTCTTGTCTAGTTGTCAAAATGATTCTACTACCACTGTAATTATCAGGAAAACATCTCTTTAAGTCATCCCACGCGTCACTGCTCCATAAATCATCGATGACTATGAAGTATCTTTTCCTCAGCAAACATCTTCGCAACTCATCTGCTAGTTCATCATTGCTTCGAATTCTTGTGTTTTCATTGGGAGGAACCAAATTACTCAATAATTCAAGCTTTGTCTTTCTCTTATTATATACTTGAGAAATAGTACACCATGAACATACTTCAAAACGACTTGTAATATCATTATGAGTATACAATCTCTTTGCCATAGTTGTCTTGCCTATTCCAGGCATTCCAACAAGCGCGACTACATCCAAATGTTTCGTACCCCATACAAGTTGATGCATCAGCTCTGCTGTCTCATCCTCAAATCCCACAATTTCTTCTGAAGTTGTGGTCATACTTGAATCACAAATTGTGTGCAACAGAGTCTTGAATTTTTGAAAATGCAAAATTGCTAACTTCTTGTAGAGTGATGCTCAATATATTGTAGTTGAAAAAGTGTATAATAAAGTTTAGAGAGAAAAATGTTAGTAACAGATATTGTGCTTGGAATCAAATGATTGAGAAATCTTAGAATTGCTTTGTGGTATGGAAGAACATGTTACAGAAGCAACTCTGTTTATAGGAGTACTAGTCAAAATTTAGGAAGTACTAATGGATTGACTTTTTTTTTTCACCTAGTCTTCGGTATCGACATTGGGCTAACTAAATTTCAATTTGCGCATTATAAGACTCATTTCTGAGGAAGACACTCCCAACAAGATTATTCTAGCACATTCAATACCTTTAATTAAGGATGAAGAGATCTCGATCATACCACCACAAACGCATTGTATAGTCAAAATAATTGACTTGTTCTAATGTGTCATCAACTAGCAATTAAGTTCAATAAATAAATCTTATTGACTTTTTGTTCGTATTACATACTTATTTTAAGGATGTACTTATATTGTGGTTGGTGATTATATTTTAGGAATGTTGCTAATTAAAAACTTTATAAGTCTAATTACGTCTCATCACGTTGGTGCTGACAATCATTATCCGTAAAAGGGGGTTGATATAGGAATCGATCCTGAAGATGATGTGATTGTCACATTCCAGAATAGTCTCATTGTGTTAAAAAAATGAATATTTGTTTATTTATCAAAGAGTTGATTAGTCCTCGCTAGTTCCCAATCATTGCATGACTCAAGATTGGCAAACACTGTATTGTTTGCTTGAGAGGATTACTGGTCATGCATGCATCATTAGATTAAGGAATGTATCTTTGAGTTGTTGATGACCAAGCCAAACATCGAGGCACAAGTTAAGTCTTCTTCCATTGCCCACTTCGAAGCAAGTATTTCCCACAAACTTCTTATTTGTTATCATACTCCAACTTCAAAGGATAAATTCCTTTGCTTTGAACACCACGAACCCTTCATGGTCCCATATATAGCCATGATTACATCTCTCCAAAGTCCCTTTTCTCTTTTGTTAAATCTACATAACCATTTGGAAAGTAAATTGGAGATGCAACCCCAGTCCCTATCTTATTACTGATGCCCTTTTTATATGCTTATGGATGGTCAACTCAATCAACGACACCCCAATCTCAACTTGGTGTTGCTTTTATGAATCTTATATCCACTCTGGTTTATTCAAAGTGATACAATTTCAAGATGTACTTATTTAAGGTGTCTGAAATTGATGCCTGCTCAAGTTTTACAGTGTAATAGGCCCGTCATTATCATGTTCAGTTTTTCGAGATATGTCTTCATTGTGTTCGAACTGAACCAATCAATTGACATCAAGTGTTTAAAACCTTGCCCCAGTGGAGATGTTTTGTCCTCTAGTTGGTAGTGGAATGGGTCAGTAGACTTCTATTTTTATTCAATGAGTCTAGACTCTAAGGTTTTATCAGGTATTTGAAGGTTTTCCGCTGTTTCAATCCAGCCAGCTTGCTCTCTATTTGTCTGGCTGCGTTGGGTTCACATTTTACTTAGATTGGTTATATTCAACATGCCAAGTAGTTTCTGACTTGTTTTATCTGTTAAAGTTCCTGATGTTGGTTCATTCATATTTAGTTTATTGGCACTCCCCATTGGATGGCACCAGAAGTTATTCAAGCAAGTCGTTATGATGGGAAGGTATCACATCTGCTTTGATTTCCATCTTTTCAAGCTGGTGCTTAATGTAGTTAATCTAATCCCGATAACTTGTGTGAAGTATGGTGGCGTTGTGCGGAACTCATTCTTTTCATTTTCTGATTATTATCTGATGTATGGGCTCTCAGAGTGTCTACTATTGAAATGGCGGAGGTATATCTAATTGAATCTCTGAACTGTCTTTCTTTTTGATACTCTTTTTGTGTTTGTAATTGCATCCGAGATGAGATGTATTGTTGCTATACTGCTGGAGCTGAACTAGATGTCTGCTGGTTCAACTCTGGTTGAAACGGAGACAAGGTGTATTTTTGCCTTCAGTGGGAATTGAACCTGAGACCTCATTGTTCTCAACCTACTTCATTTTTCTGCTATTGTTGCATACCGCTGGAACTGAACTTTCTTAGTTCCTTTTTTCAGGGTCTTCCTCCTAGGGCAACAGTGCATCCAATGAGGGTTAGCCCTTTACTTTAACTAATTTAAGACATGCATTGCACGTTTATCTCATTTTGATTGATTTCATTTTCACAACAAATTGACATGGCTGATCAAAGTTGACCTATATTGTTGATTCTACCAGTGCATTGATGCATGTTTCTTGGATGAAACTGAGGCCTGGCAACACAATTACGAGTCTTTCGTATGTGGACTGTCCTGCCTGTAAACATACTAATAAAATGGAAATGCCTCCTTTAATATCATAAATGATTTATGACTGAGAGATGCTAAATAAGTAAATTTGCAATACACTGAGACCTTTTCTTTGATCAAGTAGGTTGAAACCTTGTATACCCACCTTTTTTCAGTGAGCTCTCCTCCTCTGTTTGAACAATATCTTACCTAGAGTATAGCTCTTTGTTCACTTATAGTTAACCACATTCACTTGTCAAGAGAAAAAAAGGTTATCACATATCATGTGTCTTTCAAATCTGAGAGTGTAAAGATTTAAGTGATTGCTATTTGGGCCGTACTTCGAGTATATGATCTTCTGATGAGTGCTTTCCAAGGATGACATTTTATCTATTGGTAATCAATATCAATATATCTGTAACAACTTCAGAAAATTGATATATCTTAACTTTGTATAGGTGCTATTTATGACATCCAATGAACCAGCTCCAATGCTTGAGGATAAAGAGAAATGGTTTGCTCTCAATACTCTATGTTGGTTTCTAGTCAACTGTTTTTTGGTTTGTATCCACTCTCCTTTTGAGCAAGAATTCCTATTAAAACTCCTCAATTCCTATCCGTTGTAATAGTCTTAGAGCAACTAGTTTTGTCCAAATTTATGAATCCCTTGTGTGCATAGTAAAATCATGGACAAGATTCTAGTTGCCATCCTTGTGTTTGTTTCTCTTCGGAGAGAATTATATCTCATTTGATGTTGTTGATTATCTCAGGTCTCTTGAATTCCATGACTTTGTTGCCAAGTGCCTTACAAAAGACCCCCGACTTCGTCCAACTGCCTCAGAGATGCTTAAGGTATTGTATAAGTTTACTATAACTAGGCAAAGCTGTGTGGATTATACTAGTTTTTCTTCCATTTACCTTGAAAAGCATGAATTCATCGAAAAATGCAAAGATGGAGCTTCTGTAATGATGCCGAAGATTGAGAAGGCCAAGCAAATTAGGGAAGCGCAAAATATTGCTTCATAGACTCCCCATGTGTGCCTGATTAATTTACATCCTTCATAACCCTCCGTCCCCCTCCCCTCCCGAGAAAGTAGGATTCTGTTTTTTAAAGTCTTGTGCTGCAACTTCAGGTAATGGGAGGTCCAAAGGTGAACGAAAACGATGAATTTGATGATTCTGTTCCCTCTAAGCCCAAAAATGATGATGATTGATGTCTCTTACAAGCTTGGTGGAGCCTGTGGGAGAAGATGACCTTCAGTTTCATCTTGCATTATATATTTGATTGAGATTCTGTAGAAAGCAAAGATACAATTGATAATGAGTTGTATCTCAACATATTATAGATGTTCAATTATCTCATCTTTATGAACAATTTGGAGAAGAATATACCAAACAAAAGTACATATCTCATTGTTGCTTCTCATTGCCAAACTACATAATTTTACTAACAGTTAGATCAAACGCTTACCATCATGATAAAAACTATAGCGGATAGCAAAGACGTAACTTTATTTCTTAAATAAATCACCAAACAAGTGCCATGCTCGATCATGATTTGAACCCAAGCCATCCAGCCCCTCGTGGACCTTATCATAGGCAGGATGTTGATATTACCCAATACTAACTTGCACGGAAACAATATAAATATCGAACACTAGATAAAAAAAGGAATTAAGAAACAAATCAACATATGCAATCATGATTTCAAATCAAGGTTTGAATATGCTATTTGAGATTATAATTTCTAATTTCAATTATAACAATTACATTTCGAGTAAAGAGATTGTTGTTCCGTGAAAAGATTATATTGAATAATAATTAATTATTATTATTATTGACTAGTCGATTTTTATAAAATTATATTTATAAGAGCTCACTTATGTAAGGATAATAAAATTTAAAAGAAAATAATTAATAGTACAACCTCCATCTTACAGCTCGTCAGCCACTTCACAGTCTGAGGTCAGAAATGGAATTTCGTCCGTCGTCGTGGCGATCCCGGAAGCCACCGCCGCCGGCGAAGCAATCCGATATTTACTCCACCTTCGTCATCCACGACAACGACCGGAAAACCGATGAGAAAGACAATTCAGACCTCTATGCTACTATGGTTTGCAAAGATGATGACGATGACGACGACGACGTTGTAGATGACTTAAACGACGACGAATCACTTCCTCCTTTACTCAAACGTCTACCTAAGGACTTCGGCGGAGGAGGTGGAGCTATAGATTCAGTTTCTGACGATGATATGGCATCAATCTCCGGCACGATGATTGTGAAAACCGATCGAAGTTCGAAATTCACCACTCCTAAACAACCACAGCAGCAGACTGCTCGTTATATGTCGTATTGGGATCGGGATGAGAAAAGCCCTGTGAAAAGGAGATACGAGGATGAGGATGATGAGGAGGAGGATGAGGAAGGTAGGTTTTCGACGTTTGTAGTGAAGGATAATGAGTTTGATTCGGGGACGATGGTGAGGAGAACTGTTAAAAGTGGAAGTAATGAAGGTGTTGGATCAACTATGAGCAGAGCAGTGGCTAGTATGCAGGCAGCAGGGGAGATTGGAATTGGGAGGCAGAGGAATCGTAGCAGTAGAGCGCCTTCTGATGAGGAAGGTGGTGGTGGTATATTGAGGCCACAGGGGAGTAAGGTGTCGTCGAGTTCAATACCAGACAGTGTGACTAGGGAAGATCCTTGTACTAAGTATGAATTGCTCCACGAGCTAGGTAAAGTTTGGTTTCCATCTTTATGTGCTTTGAGATGATTTCAATAGTGAAAATTATCTGCTCTTGTTATGCTTTAACCAATCATTAGATATAGTTAATGCAATTTGTTATCTGTGAACCTCAATTAGTCCTAAAAGAATTTCTTTTTGGAAGGGGTAAGTTTTATTGATGTCAAAATAAGCACTAAGAAAGTGCTGTAGTTAAATCCAAAAGGAGCAAAAAAGGAAAAAAGTAAATCCAGGCTATCTACACAAAAGATACTATGGACTGTAACATGGTGTCTGCATCTTCAACTACATTCAGCTTACACCCAGAAAGAAGCCAAAAATACAAAAGATTTAATTTTTTTCAGATTCCTTTATCCGTCAAAACATCTTCTGTTTCACTCTTTCAAATAGTCCACCATTTTGCAACAAGTATGGAGTTCCAAGCTTTCCTCCGGCTCAGGTGCTTGGGGAATCCCTTTATCTTCCAGCACAGGAGTTGGTCTGCTGTTGGATTTGGCATAGACCATTGTCTTAAAAGAGATATTATTGAGCATTGAATGAAACAGGTTCGAGTAGAGCAGAGAGGATACTATTAATTCATATAGCTGTGAGCCTGTGACCATTGTTTGGTACTGAGGTGTAGATGTAGTAGTTACTATTATTTGACACATGGAGAATAATGAGTATTTATGTAGCTAGAATTTTTTGTCAAATCACATTATTGAGCAGAGCTTTCTGGTTTGGTGCTTGATGAAACATTTTCTTTATTAAGAGAGGTTAAAGTATTGCACAGTGTCGACTTGTTTTGAGATACTTTTGATTTTGATCAGAATCCTTCAAAAAGTCTTACAATTGTGAATGGCGAATCTCATGTGAAGCAATTTTGTCTTATCTTATGAATGAGTATGACATTGGTTCTGTTACAAAGTGCAATATTGACCGTAATATTAGAAGAATTGGATGTTGGTGCTAATCTGTGTGACTGAGAAAACATTGTTGGTGCGTTTGTCCTTTTTCTGTGTTATCCAACCATAGTGTTATTGACCGAAGTGGCTGAAAGTGGAAAACTTTGATAAACACAGGGAAGGGTTCATATGGGGCCGTTTATAAAGCTCGAGACTTGAGGACTTCAGAAATGGTTGCCATCAAAGTCATATCATTATCTGAAGGGGTATGCTTTCTCTGTGCTCTCGACTTCAGAAATGGTTCAGTTTGTCTCTTTGTATATTTATAGATATATTGCGTCCTTTTAGGAGGAAGGCTATGAAGAAATTCGAGGTGAAATTGAGATGCTGCAGCAGTGCAGTCATCCAAATGTTGTTCGCTATCTTGGGAGCTACCAAGGAGAAGAGTACCTTTGGGTATGAAGGGTCATCATTTCTTTGGACTTCAAAAATCAAATCATGCTCTGACTGATTTGTTCAAGTGTTTATGTTTCCGTTTCCGTTTCCGTTTCTTCCCTTTCATAATGTCTGCAACCTATACTAGAATTTTTCAGTTTATTTAATTTATGAGGAAAAATAATTTTTTGGCAGATAGTAATGGAGTATTGTGGGGGTGGAAGTGTTGCTGACTTAATGAATGTCACAGATGAGGCTTTAGAGGAGTATCAAATAGCATTTATTTGTCGAGAGGCATTGAAGGTATGCTTGATATCAAACATTGTTTTAGAGTATGCTTGTATGATACTTTTGATACAAGGTCATGCACTTGATGTCTTGACCTTTTGTCTAGGAATCCTGTTCTCCTTCATTCTATTCAAATTTAGAGGGTTCACAAAAGCTACCTTAGATGGTTTATAGAATCCTCCACTCAATTTCTCTTACCTTTGCTACCAATATTAATGCTCCTTTTCATTATATTTTGCTTCTCCTGGGTTCTTTCAATTTAGCTCCCAACTAAAACATAGTTAAAGCTTTGAAAACGCTCAAGTTTAAAAGCATAATAACACTATGTTTAACCATTTGGTCCTTAGGCTTGTTCTATGTTCCTCCTACATTTGTAACTCGTAACCCATGACTCTACTAGAGAATGTTGCAAGACTGCAACTTTCTTTCAGACCTTCCTGTACCTTTGTAGTGGAGATAAAAGCTACTCTTCTTTAAAGATATTACCTTTTAATTTTAAAAAAGAAGATATTGCCTTTTAATTTTTAAAAAAGAAGATATTACCTTTCCAAGTTTAGCCTAAATGCCTAATTGCGTGGACAAAACATTGCCTTAAAATATTGATAAAACATAGTCAGAAAATGATTTCTTCCTTCTGTTTATATATGCCACCCCATGGTAATCAATTTCTTGGAAGCGAAACAATTTTGGGTGACCCTATATTGTTGCATTGCACGTTTAGAGTTTGGTGCTACCATGGAAGCAATATTCTAGTTCTAAGGTCGCCTCTGTTTTGGTGTTTCTAAAAGTGAAAGCACCAAAGAGACGATGTCCATGGGGCTTGAGACAAGGTTTCAGCACAACCTATGTGTGGTTTGCTTAAATACACACAACTGTTACTATCTCAAAAATATGGCGCAGAGACAAGATGCTGGTTCCCATATTGAATCATTTTGAACACGTCTTTTCTATTGCTGTGGAATTATCTACTTACTAAATGGCTCTCTTTGAAAAAGCTTTTCAGCTTTTTGTATTTGCATCTGAAGTAATGTTAGATGTGATGTAGGGCCTCTCCTATCTGCACTCTATTTTTAAAGTACACAGAGATATTAAAGGTGGCAATATCTTACTGACTGATCAAGGAGAGGTTAAGTTAGGTGAGTGTTCTTTATCTCTTTAATTCTCTGTCTTTAGTATCAATTTTGAGTTGTTTTATATTAGTTATTAATTGTACCAGATCTTGAAAGTGTGGTTAGTTTCTTGTTTGGTGTTTCAGAAAATTGAATGAAAAAAATCAACTAATTAGATGTTACAACTTTAGACTAGGCATCATGTTTCCATCCAAATTATGCTCTTTGCATATAGCCACATATTAGAACACCTCTGTCAGAATCTTGTTTGCTAGTTTTGAAGGAAAAGGTTTTTGGGTTGTGTAAAATCCAAAAAAAATCCATAAACCTTTTTTTTGAGGACGAATCGAGACGGAAAGCAACCTTCCAATTTTTTTAGTTTTTTTGTCTACTTCTCAAAAAAAGAAAAGGTTTTTGGATTTTACATAATCTGGAAAGCTGGAATAATTTCTCATTAAATGAGCAGGTGATTTTGGTGTTGCTGCGCAGCTGACTAGAACCATGTCCAAACGTAACACGGTATGTATTATGCCATTAGCCTCAATCTATTGGCAGTGTTTAGGTGATTCTTGCAATTATTTAAAGTCAGAAAAACAAAAATAGAAACAAGAAACTGTTGCTTTACAGATGGCTAATTGATGTTCCACATCCTCCATTAATTTTAAAGAATCCATTGTGTATTATTCCTTTTCTGCTTTTATGATTTGGCTTGCCATCACTCACTAATACCTTCTGTATGGCACTTTTCTCTGGTTTAAACATTGATGAGATTTCCAAAGGGTCAAAAGTACAACGATAAACTATATTCAACTAGACTTGGTTGTTAAGTACACAGAGATATGGTGATGCCTTATCTTTCTCGATAAGGAAGGTATTTTATTCACGAAGGCAGCCTAAGGAACTGCTGTGTAAGTGTACATCTTGTTGTACTTCCTAGGAGCTCAAAAAATTTAAGTGTCTATCTATTTCTTTGATATTCTCATAGTTGCCCAATAAAGTTATTACTGAAAAATGGGTCGTAGACTTCTATTTCTATTCCATGAGTGTAGACTCTAAGATTTATCAGATATTTGAGTGTTTTCCTGCTGTTTTCAATCCAGCCAGCTTGCTCTCTATTTTTCTGGCTGCATTGGGATCACATTTCTCTCAGTTTGGTTATATTCAACATGCCAAGTAGTTTCTGACATGGTTTATCTGTTCAAATTCCTGATGTTGGTACATATATTTTCAGTTTATCGGCACTCCCCATTGGATGGCACCAGAAGTTATTCAAGAAAGTCGTTATGATGGGAAGGTATCACATCTGCTTTGATTTCCATCTTTTCAAGCTGGTGCTTAATGTAGTTAATCTAATCCCAATAACTTGTGTAAAGTATGCTGGCGTTGTGCGGAACTCATTCTTTTCATTTTTCTGATATTTTCCAGGTAGATGTATGGGCTCTCGGAGTGTCTGCTATTGAAATGGCGGAGGTATATCTAGTTGAATCTATGAACTGTCTTTCTTTTTGATACTCTTTTTGTGTTTGTAATTGCATCCAAGACTAGATGTACTGTTGCCATGCTGCTGGAGCTGAAGTAGATGTACCTCTACTGGTGCAGCTCTAGTTCAAATCGAGACTAGATGTATTTTTGCCTTGGTTCACTGGGAATTGAACCTGAGACCTCATGGTTCTCAACCCACTTCATTTTTCTGCCATTGTTGCAATACACCGATACTGCTGGAACTGAACTTTCTTTCTTATTTCCTTTTTTCAGGGTCTTCCTCCTAGGGCAACAGTGCATCCAATGAGGGTTAGCCCTTACTTAACTAATTTACAGGGACATGCGTTGCATGTTTATCTCATTTTGACAGATTTCACTTCCACAACAAATTGACATGACGATCAAAGTTGACCTATATCTGTAACTTTTGATAGGTGCTATTTATGATATCCATTGAACCAGCTCCAATGCTTGAGGATAAAGAGAAATGGTTTGCTCTCTATACTTTATGGTTGTCTTTAATCAACTGTTTTTTGGTTTGTATCCACTCTCCTTTGAGCAAGAATTCCTCTTAAAACTCCTTTATTACTATCAGTTGTAATAGTCTTAGAGAAATTTGTTTCATATATCAATCAATCAACATACATCACTGTTTTGTCCAAATTTATGAATCCTTTGTCAGTATAGTAAAATCATGGACAAGATTCTAGTTGTCATCCTTCTGGTCCTTTCTCTTTGGAGAGAATCATTTGGTTATCTGTTGAGGAATTTGGAAATGGGTATTATTTCAGGTCTCTTGTATTCCATGATTTTGTTGCCAAGTGCCTTACAAAAGACACCCGACTTCGTCCAACTGCCTCTGAGATGCTAAAGGTATTGTATAAGTCTGCTGTCACTTGGTGAATTGTTTTATTTGTTTACTTCCAGAGCTGTGTGGTCTTTGGCATATACTAAGTTTTCTTCCATTTACCTTGCAAAGCACAAATTCATCGAAAAATTCAAAGCAGGAGCTTCTGTAATGATGCCTAAGATTGAGAAGGCCAAACAAATTAGGGCATCAATGGCCTTGGAAGCGCAAAATATTGTTTCCGAGACTCCTGAGGTATTCCTGATTAATTTACATCCCTCATAATGAACTTTGTTTGGCATTTCCTCTGTGAACACCCCCCCCCCCCTGCCCCCTGAGAAAGCAAGATTCTGTTGCTCAAAGCCTTGTGCTGCAACATCAGGTAATTGGAGGTCCAAAAGTGAACGATGAATTTGGCGATACTGTTCCCTCTAAGCTGAAAAATGATGATGCCCCTTCTACAAGCTTGGAGCCTGTGGGAGAAGGTAATCTTCAGTTTCATCTTGCATTATATATTTGACTGAGATTCTGTAGGAGCTTCAGTTCGTTGTGAGAGAGGAAGCTATGGTACAATTGATAACGAGTTGTATCTGAACATATTATGGATGTTCAATTATCTCATTTTATGGACAATTTGGAGAAGTATATATCAACAATAGTACATATCTCAGTATTGGTTCTCATTGTCAAGTTAAAATTGATTTATTTCTAGTTCTGATGTTGTTGTTTGCCCAAACATAAAATGCATGACCAATTTTATACTTTATCAGACATCTCATTTTTTAACTGTGTTATAGCTAAGTTTGACTTTTAGATTGCTGTCTTGTATAATCGATATGAAAGCTGTTGCATTTTTCTCAGTGCCATGTTATACCTTCACATTGTTGCTCACCTCCAAATTACCCTCACGCACTGTTTTGAGACCATCCTCAATTACTGAACTTCCTTCCAATTGGAGAAGTTTTAAGGCCGAATATTCAACCAATAATATAACTACTGATGCCATCTTGAAATACACGATATCTTTGGCTCGTCCCAAAAGACTTGACTTAGTTCCTTAGATGGAAGTTTCTTTCCTTCAACTATCTACACTAATATTATTAAATGTTGGCTTACATCATTTCAAATTTGAGGTGACATTTACAATTACCAATTTCAAAAATAAATAAAGGTGACATTTTTTCAGCTTCTCTGCTTTCTCTCATTTCAAACTTCTTTTAAAAGTATCTCTACCAAAGTAATTTGAATGTTGTACTCTTAATATCTGCAATGGTCAAAGTATATGTTCCAAGATGGAGGGAGTATGTTGCTACATTGTCTTGGCATGATATCTTTAAACTACATCTTTTGTATTTTCAATCTTTAATTCTTACATATCTCTCTACTCAATTCCGGTGGTAGAGCCACCCTTATCCTAGGGCACTTGACACTCCTTTGTTGGAAAATTACACTGTGTAGATAGGTATTGTTTTTAAAAAAATATATATGCATGATATGTTGAATCCCCGTGGCTTCTTTGTGTGTTTACTTCTCTATATTTGGACTCCCTTTAGTAAAAATCCTGGCTTTGCCCCTGCGTAACTCTAGTGTAACAAACTGTTAGAGTATCTCATCTCTATGTTAGTAGAGGGAGTCATCTTAATTCAGGCAATCGGGAGTTACTTGGAAAGATTCATACATCATTTGCAGATCAATGATCTCAGTGGAACGTGGTGACTGGCAAACCCTGTATTTTTTTTGTAGAGCTTACTCTGTAATATTGGTGAAAATACTGAACTCTATTACTGAAAATATGACTATAATATGCTAGTTTGTCCTGAATGATGAATGTTGATTTGAGACAGTAATTAGTCTGAAAATAAATTCTGCTGGATCTGTTATACCAGGTGATTTTGGGACTATGATAGTCCGAGATGGACCTGATATTGATAAAACAGCAAATGCGGAAGCGTCATCTACTCTCCGGCATATTGGAATGCCTTCCATCCCCACCGTTGCTGGCAAATCAAACGATCCCTGGTATTTTGTTTCCTATTAATCTGATTATCATTTAGTGCGGAGGTGAAACCTATTAATTCAGGAAAGTAATTCATCCTTGCCAAATAATATCAGCATTAAAAACTTTGTTGCTTGGCATGTCTTCTCACGGAGAAGATCTTTGTACTAAATAGCAGAGTGGATGTGCTCTATTAAGTGCGAACTTTATGTACAGTTTGATATTTGGCATTACTTTGAGCTGTGAATCTCGACTCTCTTGTCTATGACTGTCTTCTTTCTTAACCTATACTACTAGATAAAGCCCCATTTCCTGAGTAACTAGCTTGGTCTTTAAGTGATTATGCCATTCCAACTGTTTATAAATCAGTTGCCCCCATGATCTTACCCCACTAACTTCAAAGTACGATCAGTAGTAAAGTAGAAATGTAAAATCTGTGCGGAGAGAGAGTATCTTTTTAGTGGTAATCCATTCAGTTAGTCCGTTGCCTAAATAAATTGAACATTTCTTGTCAGGTTGCTTAATGATATCGATGTCAGTTCACCCGTTGGTATGTCCCAGAGACAGAGCATGCAAGTATCTTCTCCTGGAACCTTACCTTCTCCTGATCCGGGTCTTAAGGGGAGTACTACATCTCAAGCAACTGTTAGTAGTGGCGGCGGCGGCGGCTATAATACTGGAAACTTGCCAAGTGAAACTGTCAGTCGGAGAGCATTGGACAAGGTACTCATAAGTGCTCAAGCATGAACACTGCATCTCACGTCTCTTTTATGAGCTCTTTCTTTTTCTACCCTATTCCATAATATAAGGAATATGTGGTCTGTGCTTTACTGTTATGTTACCTGAATTGTCAACTTACTGTAGTAGTTTAATTTCATGGAAAAACTATTTAAACCATCAGTAATCATAGTAATTCTCCCAAAGCATCTAACATTAAATCCTGATCCTTCATTAGTATTCACAAGTTTCATCATAACTGATATGACATCTGTAAATTCTTTATACTTAAGCAGAGAAGGAAGAAGACACATGATAAACTTATAGCAGCAACTTTGAAGCTTCACTCTTCAAGTTGTAGTTTGCAATAGTATTAGTCATTTCCATTATTCATTGAGCCAGATCTCCTGAAAAAAGTAACACATTGCATCTAAAACACACTCTTTACTTTATCGAGCTCTATCATGGAGTAAATTAATCATAGCCCTTTATTCTTATTTCTCCTTAATTTCTCAATCAATCGGCTTTGGTTGTCACTATATAATATTTATAAAGAAAGCAAGCTTCTGTTATGCTGGGCTTACTTCTGAGGTTAGGTTTGTCAATACTGTAAATCACTTAAGATTATTCTAGATTTTCTTTAGACACTAGCTATATTTCTAGCTCTGTGGTTGAAATTTATTTATATGCATCCATATGTCTTACATTGCGGTTTCACTATGGGGCTGAAACTGCCTTTCTGTTGAGGTTAATTTCTATTTCACCTTGTTATAAGATCTTGCTTCTGGATGTCACTATATTTCATTTTTCCTTGTTTGTGTTTGTCTGGGTGCAAGTATGATTCTGACTTCTGCAAATTTGTGTGCGTATCAGCTTTGGTCCATATACTCGGCTGGTAACACAGTGCCAATTCCATTTCTAAGAGCAACTGACATATCACCAATTGCACTATTGTCTGAGGATGTACTCGGGGACTGGCAAAGGGATAATAGTGGAAAGACTGCTGTAGAAGCAATGCAGGAACTCTTCTCCGGTGATTCTCAATCAAAGAAAGGCCGCAGCAGACAAAATGAGGTCCTCTCTATCACCTCCTTACGAAAACTTTAATTTCCTTTATTTCTTTCAATCTTCTCTCCTTTTATAACCGTTATTGATTGCAGGTTCCCCTTCCTCCAAGTGTATACCAAAGACTAAACTCGAGTCCTACACTAATGAATCTTGCTCATGCCTTAGCGTATCATAAGATGTACGTTGATAACATTATACTTGAATATGAATTTATTCAAATATTTTCCTTCCATTCAACTCACTACTATGTCCCATGCCCTTAGGTTTATCAAAACATGGCTGTGTTTCATAATTCTCGAGACTAGTTAATGTCCAAATGAATTGATAATGCGAACTTTTGAATGTAGGTGCTACGAAGAGATGCCTCTTCAGGAAATGCAAGCATCTCAGGAACAACAAACGATTCAAAACCTCTGTGATACTCTCAGAACTATTTTACGACTGTAAATTATTCTTCGTAGTTGAATCTGTAATGTTTTTCTTCGCCATGTAAATCTAGTTATATGATCATTTCTTTTTCTTCTGTACCTTTTGGAAAATATTCTGTCTTCAGTTCCAGAGCAAGCATGCATAAATGCTGCTTCCTTTACATTTCTGTTTCGTTTTTTTTTTCTGCAAATTATTCTGTCAAGCAGAAAATGAATTCAAGGATGTTTTGCACTTGCCTGATAATATAATGGATAATTTAGCATATTTTATTACATTTTGTACCACCATTTTTGGATCCATATTGTGTATTCTTTGAGCTCTTATAATATATTCTGCAAATTCGAACTAGGCAATTTGAACCTTCTTTGATGCAACATAGCTCACCTCCAAACCAACTATTTCAAGATGAACGAAAGACTCTCGATTCAAGAAAAAAACAATGAATAAATCATATCAATTAACAAGAAAAGTAGTGGTGTCTGCAAGAGAGCAACAATAACTACAACAAAATATTGTGATACTTAAAACACAATACACAACATATGGGAGTACTCTAACATATGGCAAAAACTACAAGATACAAATGACTAGTTGGTGCTTAACAAGTCTAAACCATCTTACGGCAAGACAACGCTCTATTCCTACTAACTTTCTTCACTCCTTATCTAGAGTGATGTCTTCGACAATACAAAGTTGTGTCATATCTTGTCTAATTCACCTCTCTCCAATACTTCTCTTCACAAAGCAAACCAAAATAAATATATACAGAATTCCTCCCAGAAATTGGAAGTCACTAGTACAGAGCTATCTAATAAAGAGTACAAGTCTCAAAAGTGGAACACAACAAAGCGTGTCTCAAAGGCAACAAGACTAGCTAAAACAAAAAAAGGAGACAAGACAAACCCAAAACGCCAAGTGGTCGCCCTCGTCTCCGAATCACAGCTGCTAAAGAAGGCAGGAACTACTCACCGTTGGTAACTGGTACTGGGACCTGCATCACGAAATAGATGCAGAGCGTATCATGAGTACCAAAGCAACAAGTACTCGGTAGGCATCAACGGCCGACTGAGCAAAAAGAGTAAAAAAAAAACAATAAGAAAGGATAGAATCTAGACACAGAGAGGTCAAAGCGGATAAGAAAAGTAAGCACACGAGCATACTAGAAATAAACTAAGTACAACTAAACTAAACCTAACTGGACCCCCATAAGCCCAGAAGGTACACTCGTGCGCAAATTTAAATAAAACCTGAGCGGACCCCATAGGCCCAATAGGTACACAGAAAAGCTAAGTCTACTAAGAAAGAAGAAAACCAGGCTCCCAGCCCAAAGTAACCAAGATAACCCATTAGACTCCACCTAGCTAGTAGTTTACTCCCATCCCAGCTAGAAAGAGTGACCCTAGAGGGCACCCTACCAAACAGTCCACTCCCAACCCAGCTAAAAAGAGGGACCCGAGGGTGAGGTTGATATCGCGAGTCGTCCTACCATGCAGTCAGCTCCCAGCCCAGCTAGAAAGAGCGACCCGAGGACACCCAGCTAGCAGAACACTTCCAGCCCAACTAGAAAGAGAGGCTAGGGCGATCGCCGAAATCACCGAATCTATCCAGCCAGCGATATGCTCCCAGCCCAGCTAGAAAGAATGATCCCAAGGGTGATGGTATCTCCAATAGGATCCAATCCAACAACAACCACCATGAAACATCGTCCACTTAAAGAAATCACAGAAAAGGCTCTAAGCCTATACTATCTCAATCTCACGCCTCTAGTGATGCATCGAACCTTCGAGAACGCGTTGAAACCTCAAAATTAGAAGGAGAAAATACAGAAGTGCAGCAAGCAACGATAACGCCTAATCTAAGGCTCAACTATCAGACTCAAATCTATTATTCCAGTCTACAAGGAGCTAAGTCATCCAAACGACGTGGGCAGAAAGTCAAGGTTATCCAGCCCACATAGGTCATAAGTCTAAGGCAATGCTAGTCTTACCTAGACTAAGGATATCACGCTTACGGTTAAAGACGAACAAACATACAACACATAGCATACAGCATACGATAGCATTTAGCACATAAATATGCAACTCTACTAAACCGGTTAACATGATACTACACCCGAAATATGGTCAATCGATCCTAACATGAGGTATCTAATCAAAGTAAAATAGGAAACTGGTACCCAACCCCAATTCACTCCAATCGACATGTTTTCACACAATTAAGCTCAATCTAATAGAAAGAAAGTCGTAGCCTACCCTAAGGCCGATCGCACCAAATTGTTCGAATTTGACTCCGTCAAAAGACCCAAAATAGTACCCCGAACTTGTGTTCCAAAATGAAACATAATTCGTGGCTCAAAACGCAGCAAAAACCAACATGCAAGAAAACCACACTTTAATCAACTTAAAAGAAAACATGCAGCAGTCTAAACTCGAAATTTACAAGGATCTAATGGTGCCCAGTACTCCTTGAACACTCCACGAAAATTCCCAACATGTGGGACTTCGAATCACCCAAAACCAAGCTAAAATGAGTGAGATATGACCAAAACAAGAATGCCAAAAACAAAAGCTCGAAAAGAGGTACAGCAGTCAGGTTTATCGCAAAATTACCTCGAACTACGTGCACCCGACAACTTTCGAACACTCTACCGTGAAGCCACCGAAAATACGAAGCTCCCTCACTTCGAATCGCTTAATTCGGTTGAGAAATGAGAGAGCTATGAGGGTTTCAAGTTTGGAAAAGGGTTGCTGATATTTCTGCATGTTATAACAGATTTTTCTGCATTATCTTTCCAAAAACTTAAAAACTACGACCAGGTGCTCTGAACTCATTCGGAACTGTGCACGCAAACGAAATATGCATCCATACCAAATTCGATATTCTGAACTCAATAGCACAATCAAAATTTCCATACGAGGTCAGCTTGACAAAAAGTAGGTCCCACACCCAAATGTCATTTTAAGTCAAAAATCACAAAAGGGCTCGAAAAAATATCTAAAACCTCGAAACACAAAAAAAGGGTCAATCTAGACCAAACTCAACATTTCGAAGATGACCGCACTGACGGAATTCTCATCCGAGCGTGTTTACTCAGAATATTGATTAAAGTCAAACTTAGGCTTAAACTTAAAGTTAAAACGCCTAATCGCACCGACTCTCACTGAAAACCTAGGGAGTCATGCCGACCATGCTACTAGCCTAAAGTGACCCTTTCGGAGCTGATGAAATCGTCAGAATTGGATTCTGATGTCATCTTTTTGAACTTTTGATCGAAAATGATTGTTCAAGATTCATATGCTCTAAAAACACTAAAACTCGCAGACTAACTAAACGAACGACCAAGTGACCGAACTGTTAGTCCCAGCAAGTCATAAATGACTTGGGATCGCTACAGGAATGCTTTAAACGACACACAGAAGGCAAAACATAGAAATGACCAGAAGGGTCATTACAATATCCACTATTAAAAAGGACTTTCATCCGTGAAAGTAAGGGTCAAGAAGTACCTGAAGGCTCAAATAAGCCGGGAAACTACTCTCGCATCTCCTGCTCGGTCTCCCAGGTAGTCTCCTCGATTAGACGATGCCTCCAACGAACCTTAACAACAGGAATGACTCTCGAGCGTAATCTCCTCACATCTCTGGCTAGAATGGCAACTAGCTCCTCTACAAATGTCAAACGGTCATCCAACTCGACTGCATCATACTGGAGCACATGGGACTTATTAGGAACATACCAGCACAACATCAAGACATGGAAAATTGGGTGGATGGCTAAAAATGCTGGAGGCAGGGCCAACTCATAAGCAACCTCCCTAACTGTTCGTAGTATTTCAAAAGGCCCAATGTACCAGGGGCAAAGCTTGCCCCGCCTCCCAAATTTTGTTTTTAATAGTCAAAATCCTTTTTAGTAATTTTTCTTAAAAAAGACATGTAAATAAAAAAAATACATAATACAGTAAAACCTCGATAAAGTAATATTCGATAAAGTAATAATCTTGCTAAATGAATATTTTTCTCCAGTCCCGACTTGGGCCAGTTATATTAAAGTAATATTCTTGCTAAATGCATTAGATAATAATTAAAAATAAAATATTAAAGGCCCAGAAAAAATATAAAGTAATAATTATTAGAATACATCAAGAATTTATATATATTTAATCAGTCAATAATACTAGATGAATAACTATTTTTTTTTAAAATATGACTCTATAGTTGATTGTTTTTTCTTCCCACCAAAACCAAAATTAATCTAATCCTTAACATAAAATCTCTTCATATTCTATATACATGAATACAATTAGAAATATTAAACTTCACTAAATTCGTTTAGCTTTCCTAGTTTTAAATAATAAATATGCAAATACTACACTTTTTAGTTTCCTAGATTTAAACTTTTGAAATTCTTAATTCAAATATTATTTTTTTTCTTTCTTATGGCACATACTGCAAAATACTCTCTAAAATAAATAAATATTTTATACATTTATCGATAAACTAATAATTTTGATAAATAAATAATTTTTTTTCGATTCCAAACATATGCATTTAGAGATGTTTTGCTGTAGAAATTTTGAAAATTAGCAAGTCATAAATAGGAGACAAAAGGGCAACTGAAAGATAATTGGTAGCCATAACAAAGTCCACAGCTCAGAGGAAGAAGATGATGATAAGTAGGCTTAGTAGCAAATTCAATTTTTTTTTGCGAAACCCATTTTTCCCTACGCCTCTCTATCACCATAACCATCGTTTCCTTACAACACTACAACAAAAACAAGCTCTACACAATCTTCGTAACGGTTTACAAAATGGTCATTTTTTCAAGAATCACATTTCAGTTTTACCTCTTCGGTGTTTGAGCATCAATTCTTCTGAAGAAATCACCCCAGAGAGAAATGGAAATGACCCACTTCACTGTATGCTCTGTTTGTTTCATTTTGTTTTTGTGTTTCTGTTGAATTGCGTAGGAGGTGTTTGATGTTTTGTCTGTGTGGTGCTTTTAAATTGTAGTAGCTCATTTTTTATGTTTAGTTGAGCCTTACGTGTTATTTCAATGTAATGGTTTACAAAATGGCCTTGCTTTCAAGAATCACATTTCTCTTATTAGGTGTTTGATGTTTTGTTTGTGTAGTGCTTTAAATTGCAGTAGCTCATTTTTATGCTGAGGTGATCCTTCCGTGTTGTGTAGAAACAATGATGAAGTTATTGTATACAAATATATATATAGGCCAAGCCAGCCTTAGTTGTGCTTGAATTTTGTTTTCAAGAAAACTAAGTTATGACTTACCCATATGAAAGCTAAAATCTTTCCTTGGTAGGGATTTTGAAAAAAATGCATCTGTTTTGTTAAGGTTATGTTGTTATGTTTTCTTTAGTACCAATGGTGCCCAAGCCTGCTTGCGGGCATCTCGACTATGTTATTTTTTTGTGTTTCTGTTGATTTGCTTACTAGATGTTTGATGTTTTGTTTCTGTCGTGCTTTAAGTTCTGTTCGCTCACTTTTTTATGCTTAGATGAGCCTTGTGTACTTTTTTATTATAGAAACAATGATGAAGATGTCGTATATTCGTATATATATGCCAAGTCAGCCTTACTTGTGCTTGAATTTTGTTTTCAAGAAAACTAAGTTTTGACTTACCCATATGACTGTTAATATATTTCCATGATAGGGGTTTTGAAAAATGCATTAATTTTGTTAGGCTTATATTGTTATGTTTTTAATACCTATGGTGTCCGGGCCAACTTGTGTAGCTTGACTATTCCACGCAGTACCTGCTACCTCCCAGACACACACAGGTAATGGGTAACTCTAACCAACAAGGCTAGTTGTGCTTGTATAGTTTTGCCTTTGGCTAGGATTTGAACTTATGACTTAAAGCTACTTTTGAACCCCATTATTGCCGTAGAATTTTTCTTTACGTTGAGGGAACTCGACAACAAAATATTCACCCTATTTATGCGGGTACAATTTTTCAACAAAGGAGATTAAGTCGAACCATGGTCCCCCACCTAGCTCTAGCATTGAGGCTAGCAGTAGTGGTAAAGTACCTTCACCACCAACTGGTAGATTGTCCATTGGAGGTTTGACTTGTGCTGAAGTTAATTGGGAACATTATTGATCCTCCCTAATGGGAGAAAAAGAATTGGAAATGTTCATTTACTCTTGAGAATTATAAGGGTGTTCTCTCTTTACAGGTTTTACATTCTCATTGAATTAAATTTAGTGATTTTTTAATCAAATTCATCAATTTATATTCTCTCAAAGAGTCGCACTGTGTGTTTATGTTTGAAGATGAAATGATTGAGGACGTAGAACCAATAGATTTATGGGAAGAAGAAGAGGAAGTTGAGCCTGAGGTACATGAACTTTTTGAGTGTTAGTAACAATTTTTTTTTTTTTTGGATATATATGTTCAATTTGATTTTAGCAGTTCAAACATTCAGATTGGCGATGGAGGTGATGGAGGAGGAATAGTTTTCCAAAGATGCTCTTGGGGTGAGCAGGCATTATCAATTGCTCGTGATGTGCTGCTACCATTTGGTGATGACATGGAGCTCTATTCATTTAAAACTAGTCCTCATGGGTACATCTATGTCAGATTAGACAAACTTCCAAATAAGTAAGTTGTTGATTGCAACACTGGCTTCCTGTCTACATGAAAAACAACTTCTACATCACTTTCTCTTTCATAAATGATCTAGGGTATGTTGTGCCTGAAATCTCTTGTTGTAACCGGTCTTTAAAATTCTAATTCCAATGGAAGAACATAGATGCCAATAAGTGAGAGTAGTGTAAAATAGTAGCATTATTTGGGAAAGCTAGTCAACATTTTGGATGTTCCAAAATTGAATGTGTTATGTAACTTGTGATGGATGAATAACTGGACTAGACCTCTTAACCAGAGGTATTTATAGGTCATGTATATAGTCAACTATACTTAGATATGTAAACGTTTGCCTACCAAGACTTTCCCTCTGTCCTTCTTTGCCTCTTTTAACCATGAGTTCTGGTCAAGTTAAACAATCTCTAATGAACTGAAATTGGAGTTCATATCTTGTCAGCAATTTTCACTTGGTTCTAGTCAGCACGTTCTTTTGATATCCTGTTTACTGTGAGGTAGTGTGACATATTGTTTACATTAGTTTTGGCTGTCCAAGTATGGATGAAATGGAAGAATTTAGCCGCCAATACAAGAAAAGGTTAGACGAAGCTGGTGCACTAGGGAAAATTCCTGAGGATCTGGCCCTTGAGGTAACTGTAGAAACAATGTTGTATTCTTTCTGTTGTTATAAAGACAGAAATGATTTCTAATTGTTTGAAGCAAACACTCTCTATTTCCTGTGATGCTAAGGTATCATCTCCTGGTGCTGAGCGGCTAATAAAAGTACCAGACGACTTATCCCGCTTCAAGGATAGGCCTATGAGAGTTAGCTATATAGAAGAAATGAACTCTAGAAAGGTTGAAAAGAATGGAATATTCTTCATGGAATCAATCGATGCAGAATCAGGAAGCTGTATCTGGAAGTTGGCGGATGTGAAGGAGAATAGAGATCCGACATCCAAAGGAAGGCCGCTAAGCCGTAAACAGAAAGATTGGAGGTTAAAACTGCCTTATGCAATGGTTAAGAAGGTAACCTTGTACCTCAATTACTGAATTCTGTCTCATTGTTGTAGGACTCAAAGTACTGATGTATAGACCTATGTTGTTACTTTATACACACTTAAAGATTTTGACATAAATTTTTGATGATATTGAAGCTTCTAAAGAATTATTTGTCACAAATTTTTAACTATGCGTCAATCTCAAATAAGTTTTTTGTGGCTATCTATATAAGAATGGCACTCCATCTCACTAAACTCTCGTTATGTGTGGGATTTGGCGAAGGGTTACCACAAAAGTCTATTGTACACTGCCTTACTTTGACCACTTATCTATATGAATCTTATTATATCTTTGTATCTCTTCTTTTGGAAAAGGTCTTCCACTAGAATTTCTCCTCCATCTTCTTTTCATCTTTTCTCATTCCATTGCTCTATAACTTGATTTTAAGATAAGTCTTGGTCAATATCAAGTAAGAAATCATGTTGATCATCAGAATTTTTGCTTAAAAATTATGACGAATCACCGTAAGTCGTCTTGGAAACCACCATGAGTGTGTTTCCAATTTTCTTGTGTGGAGGCTATTTTAACAAAACTTTTTTTTGATGAAGTCAAAATACAATGGCATTGATTGAATGATCCTATGTGCAAAATCTTCCATAATGCACCATCTACAATATTAGCCCAATTAGAATGTTGTATTGGGTCCAATGCTAAATTTGTGCCCATGGATGATATGTTGAGACCAAACACCTCCTCAGTTTCTATCAGAAACAACTACTGTACCTACCTAACAATCGAGGTAAGGTCTGCGTACAACAAGTTATTTATTCTCAATTTTTTTCAAATGAAAACAGACCTTCCTTTCCTTCATTAATTAACCACTCCTTTAGTCCTTTATTAGCTACCCAACCCCATCACTCAAATTTAAAGAGAAAAAACAAAAACAAAAAAGTTATCCCAATCCTTCTTAGGATATTCTTTTTTATTTTCGTGCTGGGGTATCAACTAAATCGAATTCATTCTCCTATCATTATTTTCAAGGAAAAGTTACAGATATATAGCGTTCGGTCAGCTAGTTTACTAATATGATCGAATAAGTGTAAATGTTATGTATAGTATGTGTATCTTATGTTGTATATATGTTTTATAAACTGGCTGACTAAAGTGTTTGAGTCGTAATTATTCAATTTTTCAATATTCAATACTCGAATTCGATGATTAAGAATGAAGTTATATCACCAAAATATTTATGTGCTAACTAACACGAAAAACTGAGATTGTACGCATTGCTCCCCCAACTACCTATGGACGGTTCCGTAAAATTTTGCAAGAAAATCAATTAGAAGTCATACCACCAAAATATTCATGGGCTAACACCATTTTTAGAATCCATTTTGGGCATTTAAAGGCCAATTTACAGGATTTAGGCGATTTTCGCAGTTTTTCGTGTATGTTGGCGAATGAATATTTTGGTGGCTTCCAAACAAATTCTTTGTGAAACCATTATGGAACCTCCGTAGGGAGTTGGGGGAGCAATAAGTATAGTCCCACCATTTTTAGAGTTCATTTTGGACATTTAGCGGCCTATTTACAGGAATTAGGCAATCTTTTCTCTCTTTCCGTGTGTGTTAGCCATGATTATTTTGGTGAGATGACTTTTGGATGAATTCTTTGAGAAATCATTATGAAACCTCCGTAGGGAGTTAGGGAAGCAGTACGTACTGTCCCACCATTTTTAGAATTCATTTTGGGTATTTAGGAGCTAATTTACAGGAATTATGCAATATTTTTCATGTGTGTTAGTCCATGAATATTTTTGTAAAAAGGCTTCCGGATGATTTATCTGCGAAACCATTATGTAACCCTCCATAGGGAGTTGGAGGAACATTACGTACAGTCTCACCATTTTTAGAGTTCATTTTGGGTATTTAGGGACCAATTTACAGGAATTAGGCGATTTTCTCATTATTTTTTTTGTGTGTTAGCCCATGATTATTTTGGTGATATGACTTTCGAACGATTTTATTGAGAAATCATTACGGGATTGTCTGTAGGTAGTTGGGGAGAAAGTGCGTACAGTTTTAAAATCCATTTTGGGCATTTAGGGGTCAAATTTACAGGAATTAGGTGATTTTCTAAGTTCTTCGTGTGTGTTAACCCATGAATATTTTGGTAATATGACTTCCGGACGAATTCTTTGCGAAACCATTACGGAACCCTCCATAGGAAGTTGGGGGAGCAGTATGTACAATCTCACCATTTTTAGAGTCAATTTTGGGCATATTGGGGTCCAATTTACAGGAATTGGGCGATTTTCTTAATTTTTTGTGTATGTTAGCCCATGAATATTTTGGTTTGAAACCAATGTGTTAGCCCGCGAATATTTTGTTGATATGATTTTTGAACGATTTTTTACAAAACTTTTATGGAACCCTCTGTAGGGAGTTAGGGGAGCAGGACGTGAAGCTCTACCATTTTACAGGATTTAAGCGATTTTCTTAGTTTTTCACATGTGATAGCCCATGAATATTTTAATGATATGACTTCCGATCGGAAAACTTTACAGAAACCTTTCGTAATTAATTGGGAGTGCGGTACGTACAACCTCACAATATTATTACATATATATGTAGACAAATAAACTTGGATGGACCACATAATTTTGATTGTTGAACCATATTTGATCCAAAATATCTCAAAAATGCTCAACCACCAGTACCTATCATTTCTTGTACTTGTCCACCATTCTAATTCAATTATTTCTTCATTTATTATTTTTACCAATATAAGTTGTTATGAAATGACTAATTAGATGTATTGGATTTAAATATCAAAAAATAATTATATTATGAGTAATGCACTCAGAAATGAACCTTATAATATATCAAACAATTTTAGTTGAGCTTTCTGTACAAATATTGAACATCAGATAAACAATTTTTTTTTTAAAATCACAATAATTAAACGTGAATATTGTGTAAAAAGAAAAAAAATGGATAAAAAGGTTGTGACTTATTCTAACTGAGATAAATACATTAAAACATGAAATTTCATAGACTATGTTAGCAGCACGTTGATGATAAAAATAAAAAATAAATAAATCAAATATATATTGAATTGAGGGTGTCATGGAATGATTATGTTTCCACTACTCTTACTCTTACTTTAAATTAAGAAGTTTCGAGTTTGAGTTTTTGAAATAAAAAAAAAAAACTCCTAATAAGGAGCATTTTCTAGTTATAAGCTTTAGAGGTAATAAATTTGAATTAGTCTGATATTCTAATTAATATTTTCAAATATTAATATCAACAAAAAAAAAAAAATGTCACTCGTTGATACAAGACTAGGAGGTTTTTTTACTAGAGACTAAACAATACGATAGTAAGGATATCTTGAAATTTAATAAGTGACCTCAATTTCAAACTCAATTTATAAAAATAAAAAATTTATGAAAACGAATCTAAATTAGTCCGAGTAGTAAATTTTGGATTCTCAATAGTTTCATAAATGAAATGAAAAGGACAATTATGGATTTGATTGGATAAGATCTAAAAGAAGACAAACAAATTTGCCTAAGTTATAAGGAAAAAACCAACAACTATTAAAAGGGCCCTTTTATGGACCCCTACAATTGATTGAGTTGCCAAATTCAAGTTCAAAAATCACAATATGTAGCGGTGATCCATTATAAAATTAACCAATACAATTTTATCTAATTTTATAAGCAGAAATGATTATAGATATATACTCTATAAATTTTAAATCATGTATTCGTCTTTAAATAGAAGTAATGACTTATTTTTTGTTGCAACAAAGGATAAGTAATGTTAATATCGGTAAGGATTTTAATTTCTATAAGTGTAGATATTGAAGATTTGTGGGACTCTTAAAGACGTGTTCAATTCAGTTGAAATTCTACAAGATGTATTTGATTCTCGTTAGAATTCTTAGAGGCTACTCTAACCCTAAACCCTAGCTTATGTCTATATAAAGGGTACTATATTCCCTTGAAAAAGCATCTCAAATGTTTCTCAAATTCATGTAATATTTATATAGAGGTCAAATCTAAATCATCATAGTTCGAGAAATATGCCACTAACGGCCCTTAAATCATGGAAAAATCATATGAGAGAAGAATCAAGGGAGAAACAGAATTGTACCCACACTAATATCAATAAAATATTCATGTTTCTTCAGATTTTATTTGTGTGATTGATTTATTTTCCATATGTTTAAAATTTGTTGCAAACAAATTGGCAAGCCAGTGAGACCAAATTTGTCCTTCATCTCTTCTATCATAAATCAAATTTACAAATCTGGAGCTGCAAATGTGGAAGAATAATTAGTACTTCAAGCCTTGTCTTTGAGTTTCATCAAGTCTACACTCCGACAAGCCTTGAAGCAGGGGATATTTGTAGACATTGAAAATTTGTGGGACTCTTAAAGACGTGTTCAATTCTAGTTGGAATTCTACAAGATGTATTTGATTCCCGTTAGAATTCTTGGAGTTACTCTAACCCTAATCTCTAGCTTATGCCTATATAAATGGTATTATATTCATTTGAAAAGACATCTCAAATATTTCACAAAATCATATAATATTTATACAGAGGTCAAATCTAAATCATCATAATTTGAGAAATACGCGACTAATGACCCTTGAATCATGGATACATCATATGAGAGAAGAATCAAAGGGGGAACAGAATTATACCCACACTATTATCAATAAAATATTTATGTATTTTCATAATCAGCAAGTACAAATTTTTAATGCCAAATTAATTTTATATATATATATATATATATATATATATATATATATATATATCAAAAAGTTAATGATTTTTTCATCAGAAAATTTGCCTTATCTTGATTATATGTAATTTTTGCAACTTGGTTCAACTACCACTATCAATGGTTCTTTTTTTTTCAAACTATTCTTATTGTCTTACTTGAGATTTCATCATCCTTACCAGTAGTCAAATTATATTTTGGATTCAACATATCATCTTCTTGAATATTATTAGTTCAAAAAGAATTTTTTTTTAAAAAAAAAAAGACAAAAAAATATATATATTTCTAACTGATTTATCATATTTAAAATTTTCAAATAAATATATTTCAATCACTTTTAATGCCAAATATATGGCAACCATCAACTAATGTATTTTTTTTCCTTTTCATTAACTAATCAATAAATGGAAAGTGATACCTAAAGTTCTAGTAATTTAAATATGGACCACTAGAAAATTTCCAAAATAATATTAATTAGGTTATTCTCACTCCTAGTAATTGATGGTTCAAAATCAATTGAGCAAAAGCCAAAAGGTTGACATTAAAGAAGAACATAAAATTTCTTCACAATGATGTCATAGTAGAAAACTTGTAAATGGGGCAACTAAAGGGAAAAAATATTTTAAAAATACTCCTATAATTTGAGGGTTTCATAATTATTTGTTGATAGAATTATGCAATAGAGATATGAAATTAATAGATAACGATAATGAGGTGTATGGTATAAGTTCAATTATTTTCTTGTTAATGTTTAGAATCAAATAGGAAACATATCACAAGTTTTGTTTTCCAAATGAAGTAAACAATCCAAAAGCACCATCCAACCAAAAATAAAAATAAAAAATCTATAGGATTGATAATGTTAAATTCTTAAAATTGAGAATTTAACCGATATGAATTGTGGAGAAATGGCTGAGATTTCTCTATTCTTAATCAAAAAGTTCAAATTCAAGTCTTAGGAATAAAAAAATCATGTTGAAGAGCCACTTCTAAAAATGGACCCGACAATGCATGAAGTCTAAGATTTAAACTAAAATATACTAAGTTCGACCGAACTCTCTAGCTCCGTCCCAAAGTGAGGGTTGAGGTCATCCTATATCAAGATTTACTTTGACATGTTGTTTCAAGGTGATAAGTTTTAATTTTTTCCTTTCTTTTTCATTTTCTACCTTCGATATTCGTAGACCAAATTAAATTTAGAAAGAATTAGTATATAAACAATCAACAATAATAATAACATATTTAATGTAGTTTCACAAGTAAAATTTAAAGAGAAAATGACATCTGCAGATCATACTTCTATATTTATAAAGTACAAAGATTATTTTCGAAAGTAAAATATAATGAGGAAAAAAAAGATTCTTGAAAACGGGGTAGGAAGTGTTGATTTGTAATATTGTGGGGTTTCTAATTAGTTGAGAAAAAAACTTTATACTATCTTCCCATTGTTGTTTGAAAAAAAAAGATTGCTTGTAGATTCCAAAAACCTTTTTGATAATGTGTTCATTATTTCTCACTCTTATTTTTTTTTTTCTTTTTAATGATGGTGGAGGTTAGAGAAGAAAATGATGGCTGAAATAATTTCTTTAATATTAGAGCATAAGAAAAAAGTTGACATATGAAGTTTGATTCTTAGGAAAATTGAATAATTCAAGAGAATAAAAACAAAGTGAATTCTTACGTAATCTAATGAAAGGTAAATATTTACTCACATCTAAACTAGTTACATCAAATTAATAATAGCATTATGAATATGCTTCATATTTTCTTTTACTCTTTTCGTCCTAAAATACTTATTAGTATTTTGATGCCGAAGGAGTATAGGCTAACTATAGTTAATAAATATGCATTCTCATTTTATTTTATAACTTAATCATGGTAAAGTGTATTAATTTGATGTAGACATATATACATTTTTATATTATATTTTTTGTCATAATTTATGTGGCACACTTTTTTTGTTAGTCCGTCTCAAAAAGAATATCAAAATTTAATTTAAAACTTTTCCTTTTATCTTGAATAGAATGATTTATTATCCATTCACACAAATATTAAAATTTTATTTTAGACTATAAATTTCAAAAATCTTCTTTTTATTTTATGTTAAATGAAACAATGCCACATAAGACAAAGAGAAATATATTCAAAACCCCATTATGGAAAAGCATGATAACTATCTAAAAAGGTACATGATTGGTTTAATATACATTATTTAATGATTCATTTAGTTGTATTTACATTGATCTTTGACTAAACTAGAGAATGTGTAGTATTATCCACCATGAGCTAATCTCTTTTATTACAACTATGCTTATCAAAGTAGTTATATTAATATCTAATATATATATATATATATTATTCCTCAAGAATACAATGAAAATCAAACTCCCAGCTCCCAATAATCTTTTTTGGTATGTTTAGTTGAATTTCAAAAATTATAACACAACCTTTCTTTTATTCTATTCAATTATCTAGTATATTCGAAGTTTACTAATTTGGCTAATTCAGATTTTCATGCTCCTCGTAGATAGTTACAGATGTAGAAATTTAATAACGGCTCTACTCGAAATCAATATCTTATGTTCAAACTGTATATTTTTATTTGAAAATCCATGAAATATGTATATATTAAATTTAAAAGTCTATTATATAATCAACATTTAAACTCATCGTTCTAAATAAAAAAAGATCGTATTCATCTCACAATATACTTCAACGGTACGCGTTGTAACTCAATTAACTTATTATTTATTTGGATTAACAATATGATAATCTGTATTATCATCTAACTTCTTAAGTAATCAAGCATTACATGTGAGATTTATTTAATTTTATGAACTAATTGGGACCACAAATATTTAATGGAGAGAAAGTACAATATATACAGATGGCTTAACATAGTAAAAAGAGACAAATAGCTGGTTTTAGGGAGACAGCCAATTGGATTGATTTTTATTTTTTATTTTTTATTTTTTTTACTTTTTTTTAAAAAATAAAGTTAAAGATGGAGAGATTAGAGATAATTAAAAAGGAAAGTGGAAAGATAAGGTTAATTAAGATGAGAAATTAAATTAAAATAATATATAAAGAATGCCACCAACTAAGATTAAAGCTAAAATTTAAATCATACACTTGTCAAATTATTAATTGAACAAGTGTTTTCTATCAAGAATTAATTTCTCTCCCACAAAAGGATAATCACAAAAAAATTCATTTTTCTTAAAAAGTAAATAGTTAAGCAATATTTTTTGTTTTGTTATAATCATCTTATATTTGATATTCACGATATCTTGTATAAGATTCATTAAAAAAAGAAGTATTCTTTATAAGAAATTTCTTGATTCTTAGAAAGTCAAAATTCAAAGGCTAATTTTTTAACTAAAACAGAGAAATCTTAAACTACTTCATCATATTTGTTACGAATTAGTACATTTAGCTAAAATATATGTGTCCATAAATTTATATACATATCATCAAAAGTTAAGATGGAATGAGTAAAAGTTTCAGACGATATAAAATCACCTTTAACTTGAAGGGTTTGAATCTTAATTAATTGAGTAACTAAAAATAAATCAAACCTCAAGTGAGAAATCAAGAGAACAAGAATGTTAATAATGTTCTAATTAACTTAAAGATTAATTACTTAATTAATTACCTAAGAATTTATTTAACTACAAGAAAAAACACAGCAGAAGATCTAGGAAAACTTTTTGTTTTACTAAGAATTTTAGTTTTTTCCTGACACAAGTTTTACATTAGATGGTTTTTTTTTTTTTTTCCTTGTATCTGTTTTTTTTTTTTAAAAAAAAAAAAGTAGGTAAGGAACGTGATTCATCTTTTTCTCTCTCATTTTTATCCATTGAAACAAAAGAAATTAGAATTTTGTACATTTTTGTCGCCATCATGTGGTATCCCACAAGGTAAAGTTTCACTTTTTTATATATTAAAATTTGATTAATTTAAATTTATACAACCAGCTCAAAATCGAGACTTCTGATGGACTCATCATAGCAAAATTCATGTTGTATTCAGTAAAAAAAAATGTTTCAAGATTAGTTTTTTATTTTTATTGTATGTGTGTGTATGTGTTGTCTTTATATATGTTTTAGAAATTGCTGATACCCATCTTCTCTTCTTCTCACCTCTTCAATTTTTCCCCTTTTTTTAGCCTAACACATTATTTTCTTTCTTCTTTGTAAGAGCCCCTCTTTTTTCTGTTTCTCTATATTGTATTTTATGTTAATGATAATCCAAGATTGTTTTTTTTCCTTTTGGGGTTCTAGTTTTTGACATTCTTGGTGTTAATTTGGTGGGTTTTTTGAAATTCTAGATTGTTAATGGAAGAGGATGATGATTTTTGTGATTTGGGGTTTTGTGTTTAGTGTTGTTTGTTTGAGTTTTTTATTCATGTGCATGTTCTTGATTTAATGATATGAAGTTTTGATCTTGTTGTTGATCAAGTTTAGTTCTTTTTTTTGGTCCCCTTTTCCCCCTTTTGATGTTTGTGTAAGTGATCCACAAGTGCTCTCTGAACCGTCCAATAAGGTCACCCATTGATCATGCATTGGGAAATCTTAGTAGCGTAGTTGGTTGACTGTACGATTCGATTCTCTACTTTGTAATCGTCTTCCCTTACCCCAATTATAAAAGAAGAAGTGATCATGCACTAGTCTGTTTGATTTCTGAACCTTGAATTATGAGTTTGAATTGGTTAGTCTCATTTGTTCTTGATTTTTGAGTTTCTAATTTCAGAATTTGACTACTGGTTTTGCTTGTTCTTTCTTTTTGGTGTGGGGGGCTGGGGGGAGGGGGTTTTGCAAATGTCAAAGATCAGTTTTTTTTTTGTTTTGACTGTGTGTGATGTTCAAGGAGTACATGTAGTGCAGTTGCTGCTGAATTCTCATTTTTGTTGTAGTTACTGTTCCTTTAATTTTTTTTCTCATAATGCTTTGTCATGTTTTCTATAGTATTTTGTCATGATTTTCGATCTGCTTTGATATGCTTTTCCTAGAGTCGAGGGTCTAAACAACTTCTGTACCTACCTCTCAAGGTAGGGGTAAGCTTTGCGTACATTCTACTTTTCCCAGGCCTTATCTGTGAGATTTCACTGGTTTTTTGTTGTTATGTAACCAAAAGGAAGCCATAATTTTACCCCTTAACTTTTCTTCAGATTGTGCAATTGTAGAATTTGTGTTTTGTTTCATGCTAAATGAGCATTGTAGAATTGTTAAGACGTCTTTTTCTTTTCTCAGTTGTAGTTGACTTGTTACTTTGCTTTGTTATGATTTGTGCAGTAATCTAACATCCTCTAAATAAGGATGGCTCTTTCTGGGGCTAATAAAGATGGAAGAGAGGTGAGGATTTACGAGTATTTGGACGAACTCAACACCGATTTGGCAGATTATATCGCAGAATTATCGGAGGCTTCTGTGAAGGAGAGGGGGGTATTTGCTATTGCTTTATCTGGTGGCTCCCTCATCAGCTTGATGGGGTATGTAAGTGTGTTGTATTTTCCTGTTCAAATGTTTTTGTTTCCCTTCTCTATGAGGTAGTCAATTGGTTTGAAAATCCATGGAAAGCAGAAAACTATGTGAAGCTCCTTATAGCAAAACTGTTGATTGGGCTAAGTGGTATATATTTTGGGTGGACGAACGTGTGGTGGCAAAAAATCATGCTGACAGTAATTACAAGCTTGCCAAGGATGGACTTTTGTCCAAGGTAGATAATTTTTACATAATCTTCTTGCATACTGTTAATTTACATGTCATATTTATGTTAATGCACTATTAATGGGATTATTGATACAAATCTTAGTTGTAACGAATTAACGATGACTCTCCCTATTTCGCGTTGTGATCCTTGATGACATGCACTATTGTCAAGTGTTCTCTAAAATAAACCTCTAATGAGGTGTTCCTCTTTTCGGTTGATTCAGTTTATCATAAAGATACTATCTTTCAGCTGTTAATACAGAATTGTGCAACGTCGAGGTGGAAGAATTAGATACTTTCCTCTCTGTATATGGTGACATCTCAAATATGAAGGGAGGCATCCAGGCTGTTGTAAAACTAATTTTGGCTTAATCCTTATGCTAAAGACCAGTCAAATGTACCTGTTGATATTATCTTTTATATATGTTGCATTGTTGCTTGTGTTCATCCATCCACATGTAATTTGTGACTTAGCAGTGGTAATTTTCTTTGAAGGGGTGCCTGGAGGAATAGGTGGGGGTGGGGAGTAGGGGTGGGGGGTCAGAGTTCGTATGGAGAGGGATCGGGCAAAAAGAAAACAAATCAGGACTCTCTAAGATGTGGTAGATAGCTGTGTTCAGTTAAATTCTCAAGAGTCTTATGGATTTATTTTCGATTTTTGTTGTTCTTTGGAGGCAAGATAATATGGAGGTTCAAAAAATTACGGTATGTGTAATGTGTTGATGCTTTGACATCAATGGATGTACGGTGTAAATGCTTGTGTTTGGGGATCTGTAGCTATTTCCTTTGAACTAAGCTCATCGACCAAATGAGGATGCACATATAAAGCTGAGTTCACAGTGAACATAGTAAACTGTCAGTCATATAAGATAATTTTATGCTGGCTTCAGTTCCTTACAATGTTCAGTTGTAGTCGCGCACTATGGGTTCTCAGGATCCCGAAGTGGTTGAAATACTAACTCGAGGTCATACTAAGACCATCTACCTGGCTGCTGGCCTGAAGCGATTGATTTAAAACTTCTCGGCAGTACAAGCAACACTTCTCTTCAGTTTTATTTGCTTCAAGCTTACTGATGTTTAGTAGATCTGTCATGTTGTCATGGCCTGTAGGTTTACTTTGATGTAAACTTGCTGACTGTGGAAAATTATTTTACTTTGAAACCTTACTACTGTTTTATCGTGTTTTTTCTATATTTATCAAAACCTTACACGATAATTGGTTAAGTTTTTCGAGATCATATTACCTGTAATACAAACGCTAGTTATCTCGGTTTCAGAGTTATGACATCTTCCATTTTTTCATTCATCTCCCTAGAATTGCCCAAAGTCCGGCAGATGTCTCTATTGAGATGCCTCACAATATAAGTGCAATTATAAAGCTTAATAACCAACTTATTAAACAAAACGAAATCTTGATATTCTAATGTGATCTTTTGGTACTGATCTTAATTTCCAAAGTTGTCTTCTCTTGCATTTCTCATCTATATTGTGTTTTTATGTTTCAGGTGCCTATTGTTCCAAGCCATGTGCATTCCATTAACGACACGGTCTCAGCAGAGAAAGCTGCTGAAGACTATGAATTTGTTATTCGACAGCTTGTGAGGACTCGTGTAATCAGCGTTTCTGACATCAGTGACTGCCCCAAGTTTGACCTCATCCTTCTGGGAATGGGACCAGATGGACATGTTGCATCTCTTTTCCCTAATCACTCCATACTTGATGAGAAAGAAGAGTGGGTAACGTTTCTCACCGACTCACCCAAACCCCCTCCAGAGAGGATTACTTTCACTTTGCCAGTTATCAACTCCGCGTCCAATGTGGCTATAGTTGTGACTGGAAGCAGCAAAGCAGAGGCCGTTCATTCGGCAATTGATGAAGTTGGACCTGACTGCCCGACGTTGCCTGCAAAAATGGTCCAGCCAACTAAAGGGAATTTGGTTTGGTTTCTAGACAAGGCAGCTGCCTCAAAACTTGACGGCGCAAAATTTTCCGAGTAGGGCCAGGCTTTCAAAAATGTATGATGGTGTATGTAGCAAAGGCATATGCAACTTAGTGCATTCTCATCTTTCATCAAGTCTTTTTTCTTTTGATCTTCCCCTCTTTTTTTTCAAATTTTTGACACCCTTTTCTTGTTTGAGAAGAAAATATGGAACTTTTTGTTCTTTTGGAATAGGTAATCTTCCACCTGCAGTCCTCTCTTCTGAGGTGGGTTTTGAGAAGTGTGTTTGTTGGGGAAGATGGCAATGTGTTTGTTGGGGAAGATGGCAATAAAATTGGATCCTTTACTAGAATCTCCTTTTTAAACTTGCTAGTTTCTTTGTCAACTCTAGCAATTTACATTGTGTACATCAAGAGGAATGTTGAATTTAACATGTTTATTGCTGCAAGATTTATGTGTCACGCCAGCATCAATGTCCACGAGACATGATGGGGACGTATTTAGTTGCAAATTGAGACCAAATTGAGGTGTTATAGTGTACACTCTCAAAGTTGGAGTGTTTATTTATGTACTATGCCTTTAATATAATATACAAAAGTGACTTCTGGAACCTGTTTTCATCTTTATTCAACAAGAATCAATTCTTAAGAGAAACTGATTTTAAGAGAAAATTCTTTAAACCTTGATTGTGGTGGGATGATAGAAGCTCATTCACTAATCAGAGAACTTGAATTAGAACTTCGAAAATGGAGTCATCCTTGACGGGGAGCACTAGAACCACCCCACCCCCACTCCCCATAGTGGACTTCCTCAGGCGTGAATTCAGAGTAGTCGGTCCAGCGGGTTCCAGAGACCATAGGGTCAAAAAAAGGACTCAAGCTCTAACAAGTGCATTCAGGAACAACAAAAAGGAGATGACATGATATTGGTCTGTGATACACAACAAATGCAATGCATTTTATGCTGGTAAATGATCTAAATTTCTCCAATATGTCGAAAAAATAGTACAAATGTTACATCAAGAAAGCCTAGGGAAAATGGAATTACTGACGTGTTTCCCTCTGTATGATTTCTCCGATACCACGATGTCACAAAACTCCGGAAAAAATCGTAATCACAGTGATGCCAGAAAGAATCATTTCCAACAATTAAGACTTTCAACTTTCAAAGGGAGACAGCATCTAGCATTTCATGGAAACACAAGCATAATGGGCTACAAGCATATAAACCATCAACTTACAGGCACCAGTGTTCTGTATTCCCTCTCTGTTACTGACCTTATGCCATGGTCGTCTGGGACCACGTCATCTTCCATACCTTCTTTAGGAGGATACCCTAATCTCCTCGCCTGTAGCCATTGATCTACTACACCACAGCTAATAGCATACTTCAAAGTTCGTTCCAAGTAACCTTTATCGGTCATAAGATGAGGCTGAACAGTCAGCATTCTAATGATACCTGAACAAAAGTTTTAACAGAATTTAAGTCGAGAAGACCCTATAACACGAACAAAAATTATTTATTCTTCCGAGGAAACAATCCTATCTAATAGGTAGAGATACAACAAACGTCTAGCATGATAAGTAAGCAACATTTGAGTAGTAATAATGGGAATCTAAATGAACAACTAAAGATATCCATTGGCCTGCCAAAACTTGAACGGAAAACATCACCTGTTCAGATGTGACATGACTTCATTCAATGTTAAGTCGTTACCTTACCGCTATCTATTGATCTAAAGTTAAGTAAATATATCTCAAAATAAATGGTAAAGATGCCAAGTTGCCAATTGGTATAAATATTGCAGGTATTAGTCAAAAGCCATAAATGCATCACATAGCAGACTCCATCATCTATAATGAGCAAGCTTTTAAAGGAACAAATTATGAATATACAGAAGGTGGTCATTCTTTTACCTGCAATAATGCCATCTCCAGATGCAGACATATCAGAAGTATAAGGGCTAAGAGGCACATCTTCCAACCCTAGAACAGAACCATTATGCTCCTTGGTGTAGTAATGAATCTTAGAAGTCCCATTAGTCACGAACAAAATCTTTAAATTTTCATGCCAAAGTGGAGCAATTACTTCCGGCGGATAGTGAGTGAACTTAGACCTGTCATTATCCTTGGTGTCAAACTTCTCGGAGGGTTCTATTCCACATAGAAACTCTAACTCTTGTTTCGTGACCTCTATGATATCTGCAAGATTCCATGCTTTTTGTATGAATGTTTTGGTTTTTTCACCTGATTCCCATAGTGGAGATGGAAGGTTGAGATCATAAAAAACAACCCCTCCGAGCTTCTTCGAAATCTTTGTTGCCCGTAATGTGGTTAATCTCATATTTGGGTCAAGCAATGAGAATGTATTGAAGTAAAACATTTTTGCCTGTGTGACACATTAGAACAAATGGAAACAACTTAGTACTAACAGAACATACAAAATGAATTCATAAATAAAACGAAAAAGTAACATGTAACTTATTTTATGATCTCATTAAGATTATGCAATATTAAGAATTATGTCAAGAATGACTTCCATACTTGTAAACTCCACAAAGAAACCTGTCGAGAAACTTTCACACCCAAAAGGAAATCTAGAATATTAATCTTTTCACATTTCCAAATAAAACCAGGTTCTTTCAGATTCTCACCTCCTTAAGGACATCTATATTGATCTCAGACTTCAATAAAGAATCCTCAGCGCATGGTTTGGTGGTAGTCATCCTCAAGCCCCCTCTCTTACCTATCTTCATATGTGTAATGGCAGTTGCTCTTTTACTGTCAAGGTGAACTGATCGTGTTTGAACTTTGTTGATGTTCATGAAATATACCAAGGATTGACCAAAATCGTCATCACCAAGTTTCCCCATGAAGGCAACTTTACCTCCCAAGCTCGCAAGAGCCACAGCAACATTACTTGAACATCCCCCTGGAGCCCTGATAAACTTTTCAGGATCCCACATTACATCTTTCATTCTTTCATGCCATTCGTGGTCTACAAGTCTATTGGATGGCCTCCCTGAAGGAACAAATGCATGTTGTGCTGCACCAAAGCAACATACAAGGGGTGGCCATCCATATGTGAAGCTAATATCCTCTCCAACATCTATATCGAAGTCCAGTTCTTCCTCATTATCGGCATCAACATTTGCAACATGTAGCTCTTCTTCAATATCACTAAGTTCTGTCTGGCTACCTTCATCCTCTAAATTATTAACATTCTTCCTCCTCCCCCTTGTGGCCTTCTTCCTTGGTTCTTTCTCCAGGCTACTAGAGCTAGAAGCAGCTGCAAAAATTATGCAGAGAGAGATTTGCAATTCAAACTTCTTGAACTTGCCAAATATAAAGAGAGCACAAATGCTCAATGATGAGGAAGATAAATAGGTTTTACCTTTCTTTGAAGTTCGTTTTCGTTTTTCTATGGGCTCTTCACTTGACCCTGAAGTTGGTAAGCCTTCCTCATCTGTCACATTGCCCTCCACACCTAACATGAAATCCTCAAATGAGCTCTCCACTGTCTCTTTTTTCTTCCGGGTTCGTCGGGTTTTCTTTGGTTTCCCACTTGATTCTGGTTCTGTTACAGCTTCTTCATCAGTGACATTACCCTCCACATCGGATATGGAATCACCATACAAACTCTCCACTGTCTCTTTTTTCTTTCGGGTTCGTCTCCGGATTTTTTTGGGTTCTTCAACTGACCCTGAAGTATTTTCCGCTTCCTCATCATTCACAGGATCATCATCCAAAGGCTCAACTACTTTCTTTCGCCTAGATGAAACTGGAGCTCGTTTTGATGTCCTGCCAGTCTTTTTCCCAGCACCAACCACCTCTGTCTCCAATAATTCCTCAGTTATACCCTCTGGAGTTCCTTCTTTCGAGATTGCCATAAGAACCCATTTATTTTTAAGTTTAAGATCTTGAAGTTGCATTACTTTCATAGTTGGGTAAACGTTCCAATGCAGATGTTGCCTGCATATTAGAGAAAGATAGAATCTTAGTATTGTCCTCTTCCTGTTTGAAGCATATTTTAGTTTCAGCAGTAATTATCCTTCAAATTTCCTCCATGTTTGAGGTCAGAAAATCTAAGATGCATACAGAATAGCAAAGAAATTGAACCTCCATTTGACGCTCATAATACAATCAAGACAAACATCCTCTTTGCATACATATTGACTTTTCATTTAAAAGTTAGCAACTTTAAAGACAATGAGTTTGGTCTGGTTTCCGGTGAACGAAATGGCTTTGCTCCAAATCCAACTATTCACTAATGAAAAGGGCTTACCCCCATGCACTCGACTAGTACAGGCAGGGGTAGAGGCAGAGGAGTGCAAGGGGGTTCAATATTACATCAACAAGATAACCTGTGTATCCCACAAGTGAGGTCTAGGGAGGGCCGTGTGTACGCAGCCTTACCCCTGCCTTGTGAAGATAGAGTATGTTTTTGATACACCCTCAGTTCAAGTAAAAGCATATCAAAACAAGTACGGAAAGGAAATACAGTAGTGAAGCAAGTCATGATGAAAATAATGTAGAAGAGAGCAGTAGCAACAAAGAAGATAACACAATAACCGAGACAAAGATAAATTCATTGAAAATCATACTATGTAAATAGAGAAAAATGAATTTATTGTAGACTTATACATATATATAAATTGTTGAATCTCCTTGCCATAAGATTATTATTATATTTTTTGAATCCTTTATTTACTGTCCTCTATCCCTTCACATTTCAGCATATATTCACCAAAAGAGCAACTCTATGCATTAACTAAAATCAAATAAAAAATGGATGAAATTCAACTTGCTGTCAAAATAAACAGTATATGAAAGCATGGACACAAAAATTCAACTTCACTTGCAAATTTCACCACAAAAGAATGTCATCCACACACAAGATAGTTGCAAAGGTGACACCTTTAGAAGATTTTATACTAGTTATCTGTTTATTGTATCATCCTTTTCACAGGTAAACCAGATGACACTAAACAAGAAATGAAAGAACATATGAGAAAGACAAAAAAAACTTAAAGAATTGAGTAAAAAGAACCTGGAGAGTGTAGAAAAAAAGCTGAAAGAGAGAGCAGCCATAGTAAAAAGAACCTTAAAGATTCAATCTTTACAACCTGAAGACCCAAAAATGGGTACTGGGGTTTTACACCTTCAAGGTCACTGTGAAGTAGTAAAGAGAAACTGGATGAGGAGAGGGGTTTTGGGATTTGGGTTTTTGAGGGAACAAAAAAACTATTTTTTTTTTCTTTTTAAATTTAATAAAATAATTATTTCATTATTTCTGAATAATTATTATTTATATACCTAAAGACATTTTTTATGACTAGAATGTCCCTAGTGTATTAGAATTTAACAAATTGCCACTAGGTATGTTTTAGGCTTTGCATTTGTATTATATTCTGTTGAACAAAAAGGGTATCTTAATCTGTTTCCAAGATCCCATTTTACTGTATTTTTTGATGTTCATAATATGATAATTCTGAAGATTTCTTCCATTTTTGTGAATCTTGGAATACTACAGAGCCATTAACATCATTATCTTCATTGAGTTTTTGTATCATTGTTGAAATGAATGTCTTCAGGCGTTTACTGCCCACAAAATTTGGGTTCAAAACATGCAAGAAATCGTGTTATGGTAACTTCAAGCCCCTTTTTCCCTCTTTTTTGCGTTTTCCCAATCTTTTTTGTGCTCTATCAGTGATAAAGTTTCAATCTTTATAAGGTTCTGATGTAATTGCTATTTGCAATTAGTGGCATTAATGGAATATTTGTTGTTACTGTTTCTTTTTCGGAATGCAATGTAATGATATTGTTATTATTTACTATGTCTGCTTTGTGTATCTGTGTTAATTTTTTAAAGTTGCTTTGTTATGAGTTACTTGAGTTGAGCTGAAGGTTCTTCTGAAACAGTCTCTCTACCTCTACGGGGAAGGGGTAAGGTGAATACTGTTTTGTACAAAATTATAGCTTTTTCTAAAGAAATTACAAAGTCATGTTTCTGATTTTGCTTTGGATAATGTCTGAAGTTTATCTTTGATTTTTTTGAGCTGTTTTGATGGGTTTAAGCTTCCCATTTCAACATTTGATTGAGGGGTTATGTTGAATCTTGATGGATGTAGAAGCCGTTTCTCTAATATATTCATTTTGAATATTAAAAATTGAGATAAAATGGACCTTAATACAGTCATTCATCCTCTGTAATAACACTATGTAGCATTTCATGTAGCAGCCAAACAATATTTAGACAAATGGTGCCGTTATAGAGAGGTTTGACTGTGACACAAGATTCATAGAGCTGACACTCAACTAGTTTTAGGACTAAGGCGTAGACATGTAGTGATTGATTGATTGATATTCTTTTTCAATTTGTTTTGCAGCACCGGGCATTTGCTCTATCCATTCGTCCCCGGATTGTGTGGTGGAAGTTCATTCCCCAGAGCAGGAAGTGATAATTGCTTTGGGAAGTAATGTCGGAAACAGACTTAATAATTTTGATGAAGCATTGCACCTAATGAAGCAATCAGGTATACAGATTACCAGGCATGCTTGCTTATATGAGACAGCGCCTGCTTATGTAACTGATCAACCTCAGTTTTTGAATTCTGCTGTTAGAGGTGTCACGAAACTAGGGCCGCATGAGTTGTTGTCAGTGCTCAAGAAGATTGAGAAGGACATGGGTCGTACAACTGGGATCAGATATGGTCCTAGACCTATTGACTTGGATATTCTGTTTTACGGGAAGTTCAAGATTCATTCTGAGATACTCGATGTTCCACATGAAAGAATTTGGGAGAGACCATTTGTGGTAGCACCTTTGATTGATCTACTCGGTTCAGACATAGATAACGATACAGTTGCAAGTTGGCATTCATTTTCGAAACATTCAAGTGATCTTTTTGAGTTGTGGGAGAAACTAGGAGGTGAATCTCTCGTGGGGAGAAATGGGATGAAAAGGGTATTGCCAGTAGGAAACCACCTACAGGACTGGTCATTGAAAACGTCCCTTATGGGTATTCTTAACTTGACCCCCGATAGCTTTAGCGATGGAGGGAAGTATATATCCGTAGAAGCAGCAGTTTCTCAGGTTCGTTTGATGCTTTCAGAAGGCGCAGATATGATTGATTTTGGTGCACAATCCACGCGCCCTAATGCTTCAAAGATATCCGTTGAAGAAGAACTAGATAGGCTAATTCCTGTCATCGAGGCTGTCACAAAGATACCCGAGGCTGAAGGGAAGCTTTTATCTGTGGATACCTTCTATTCAGAGGTTGCCTCAGAAGCAGTGAAAAAGGGTGTTCATCTCGTAAATGATGTATCTGGTGGACGTTTGGATTCCAGCATGTACAGTGTTGTAGCAGCACTTCGAGTACCCTACATAGCAATGCATATGAGAGGTGATCCATCTTCAATGCAAAACCCCGAGAACTTGCAATACAACGATGTTTGTAAGGATGTAGCATTTGAACTTTACGAGAGGCTCAAGGAAGCAGAATTAGCCGGTATTCCTGCTTGGAGGTTAATAATTGACCCTGGGATCGGATTCTCCAAGAACACTGAACATAATTTGGATATTCTAACTGGTTTGACAACCATTCGAGCTGAGATTGCTAGGAGGAGCTTGGCTTTTTCTCATGCCCCTTTATTGATTGGACCATCAAGAAAGAGGTTCCTAGGCGATGTCTGTGCTCGTCCTGCTGCAGATGAACGAGATCCAGCAACTGTTGCTGCTGTGACCACAGGGGTTCTGAATGGTGCCAAAGTTGTAAGAGTACATAATGTTCAATACAATGCAGACGCCCTTCGTCTGTGTGATGCATTATTGGAAAGGAAACAGAGATAAAACAGTTAACGCGAGCTACATTTTGTTTTCTGGGCTCATTCCCTTCTCACTGTAAAACATATTTCGTGCAAGGATTAGTGTCTTTGCAGAAGAACTCAAAGCTGCAATGATATTAACCAGAAAGAACAAAGTTTTGTGAGTGACCATTTTACTCGAAAAGTTAACCAGGTTCTTGAATCATTTGCTTAAAAATTCATCTCTGAACTGATATTTCCAATCCATATTATCTGTCTTTTAAGGTTTTGCCTTCAATTGGTAGCATAAAAACTCGAAAATGCAAGCTGACCAGGACACTACCAGTACTTGAAGATATTAAAAGGGAAGAAAGTAGATGTCCTTTCAGAGTGCTTTATTATATATCCTCAAAAAAAGGTTATAAATGAAAACTCTTTTATCAACTACAAAATGATGGCAACTGTGTATTGAAATGCCTATTTGTGATCATTTGGTGTTGCAAATTTCCTGTCATTTCAAACAGTAACAAAAATGGGCATTCAGCAATATCATGTCCTAAATTCCTGGACCTCCAAAGATATAACGTATCATTTTTTCCGTCTATGTTGCACAATATTACTAACATCCAAGATGGAATATCGAACTGATTTTACTTCTTGCGTGTGTACAAGAAGCCAACCACCACAGAGATGCCAACAGCTGCTACTGGAACGAACCAGTATTGCTTAGTAACTTCCATAAACTTCTGAGGAATATCTTTGCCCGCCTTCTTGACAATCTCAAGTTCTGGGATGGAAGGGGATGTTGTATCAAGCTCCCCAATGAAGAATTTCTCCATAAGTTCTCTCGCACTTTTGCTATGTCCAGCATCTTCAAATTCATCAGTGGCATCTTGTCCTACAAGAAAATGCATCACAAGTCAAAAGTGAGTCCTGTTTATTTAACTATTTTGAGCGTGCAGTAATTTTAAAACAAAGAACGTGATTGAATTGGTACCTGTAACACCAAGTAGAACATCATCTCCCCCTGGATGTTCGTCTAAATAAGATGAAACATCATATACCTGCATGCACCATGCAAAGAATTTAAGAATTTGAATCAGCAAAATGGAAAATCAGGTAAACTAATAAAACTTTATCTATATCAGCTCAAATGCTACACGACATTTTTCTGATGCAACAACACGACTATCAACAGAGCAAACATAAACATAATTTCTATGCCATTTCTCAGTCACGGTAGTAAAGATATCTAAGAATATCATTTTTGAGCATGGCCCTTACTTGAGCAAACAAAAAGTTATCGTGTTGCAAATAGATTTTTGTTAAGAGTACCGGAGAGATCATCAGTCTCACTTGGTGGTGTTGCAATTTCAGAACTATCTTATTTCTAGCAAATCATGGCAAAGGGCATAGAGTATCTTAAGTCATATTAACATCTTATTTAAAGTTTGAGGCTAAGACAAGAACGTGGTAGTACTAAAGAAAGAATATAAATAGCCTATGTGCAAGCACAATAATTTGGAACTTGGATGAAGTTAAACTAGCTCAACTAACTGCAAGAGGTAATTATCAGGAAGTTCACGCTGCATTAAGAGCAGCGATGGAATTTAATTGTAACATTATTCAGGTTTTAATGTCGAAATATATGAAGAAGATAATAGCCTATTTAGCCAAGCATTTGGAAAGCCAAAAGTGCTTCTTCTTCTTTTCAAAAAGTGCTTATTTAGAAAATCGAGGTGTTTGGCCAACTTTTAGGGGGGGAATTAGTGTTTTTGAATAGCGGCAGAAGTTGTTCCTTAAAAAGCTAAAAGAAGTATTTTTACCCTAAACACTTTTGGAACATTTGCCAAGCACAAAGTACTGCTTTACTATTGGCAAAACTACTCAAATTAATTAGGCAGACACAACTTGCTATTCTTCAGAAGTACTTATTCAAAAAGCACGATTTTGGAAGCTTGGCCAAAAGAGTTATAAGACTGAGGCAGATATGGAAATGTCCAAATCATAAGACACAATATGTATAAAATTAGTCAGCTTAATATGGAAATAAGCAGATAAAAACTATGAGCAAAGCATGGATTGAATAACCAAAATTAATTCCTCTGAATACTGTGCAATGTAACGTTGCATAAATTTTTCATAGCATTAAAGATTTATGCGTGAGCACAAGTGAAAACTAAAGGGAGCCATCACCACCTTACCTCCAAGAAGGTCTTCGAGTTAGGTTTAAGGAAGAAGCAAATTCTCAAATTGTAGATATTAATCAATGGAACCCTTTAAAGCCTGCCCCAATGCAACTACCTTTCCACAGACCACAAAGGAGAACGGTATGAACTTTTATTTGCCCTGAACCATGTGAATAAACTTATAGGTTACTGTTGCATTACTCATTAAGTTAGGGAGCATTTGAATCAGGATGTGTGATGATTATCAGTAGTCTTCTTAGTCTGATGTATGATTTATATGTTTTTCACAATCTTCAGTTGTCTAGCCTTGGTGTCACGTCAGTACTAATTTACCTGATAACAACTAGAAAAGACCGGTGATTATCTTCTAAATTAGCAAGACACAATCTCTACCCTATTTTTGCTTACTAACTCACCCCAATTCCAATAAGAAACCAGATACCATCACTACCCTCAAACAGCTGACACTTTCCCGTCATTATGCTTAGTACAAAAGTAGCAAGGTTGCTATGTTATAAAGATCCTTTCTTTGCCTTCATGCACTCATGTTGAAGGTGTGTAATATGCACGTGGGTTCTTAGTGCGAAAAACTAGATGTACCCATAGCAAAGATAGTCAACAATGATCAAGACTACATTTTTTTCTACTAAGTCCATTATTACATATTCATTAGAGGACATTTGAGCCCGTCCCATTCCCAATCATATACACTACATACTCAATGAACAAATGCTGGTCTAACCTGACACAAAGCAGATACATATGATAACATAACATTCAGAAGCATAAACGAACTTCAACTTGGCAAACAAGTCAGATAATTAACATAAAAAAAAACTTGAAAGTAGAATTTGGCAACTAAAAACAAATCTTAAATCCTAGTAATCAATAAGTCTGTCCGAAGAAAAACTAAAAACTAGTTTATAATAGGCATAATACATAAATATATTCTTTAACTTGGCATCAACTAGCATTTATGTCTTCCAACTTAAACTTCTATAAAGTTAAACAAGTAGACACATGCATCCTACTTAGAACGCCACATAGAATAAACTTCTATAAAGTTAAACAATTAGACGCAGGCATCCTACGTAGAACGCCACATAGAATGTTGTGTAGGACGTATCACGTGTATGTCTATTTGTTCAATTCTCTACCTATTTGTGCGCACACCCAAAGGACATAGATACCATATGAGGTCAAGTTAAAGATCACGTTAATGTATTATGCTTTTATAAAAAGACAATCATAACCACTTTGAATCCATCAGAAAGCACCTAGGAGAATATTGAATCAATCACATTTACAATAAGAATACATTCCAAAACACCATCAACAAAAGCAAGAAAAGAGCATCAAAAAGCTCAAAAGCAGATTAAACCCAGAAAAGAAAACACCCAAAAAAGTAAATTAAACCCATAAACAGTAAAAAGAAAAAAAAAAAACCCCAAAAAGCACCTTGCCGTCAATGACAACCCAACAATCATCCTTTGTGTTGTGCTCAGAAGCTTCTTCCATTGTGAATAACTTCGTTAAAGTTGGCATTTTTACTTGCAAAATTTCTCTCAAAAATCTGTGCAAGGAGCCAATTATCTTCAAGTTTGAAAAGGAGAGTTAAAAACCCTAACCAAACCCTTACTTTCGTGGGTTACTTTCGGGTCGGGTCGGATTAAATCGCGTCGGGTTGGACTAACTAAATCCTTACCTTTGGGTTGGGTCGGATGAGTGGAACTAATGGAATCCTAGTTGCTTATCGATTTTTATGTATGCTACATCGTTATTGAATTAATAAGATATTGATTGATTTAGTTTGATTTAACAGTCATTATTGATTAATCGATTTAACTGATATAAAATCAAAACCACCATTAAAGTGAGGGAAATATGAGCAAAACATGTTATCCAATATAAAAATTGAGCAATACATTTCTAAACTAATAACTCATTATTTAATAAGTTTTCAATTATATCCAAATTGTTAAATTCAATAACCCGATAACGACCCTACCAACTACATAACATACATCAACTCAACTACATTGTATTATTCAGTCGGCTAAATTACAACAAGCATGTGAAAAATACCTTTGAAAAATCCATAAAGCTGACATTTCACCAATATTGTTATGTCAACACCTACCATTATCAACAGCGGCGGATCTATGTAGTAGTCGGGGGGTGCCACGCCACCCCCCAACTTCGACGGAAACTCTATATATACATAGGTATATATATATATATATATATATAAATATAAAGCATGGCACCCAGTGAACAAAATTGGCTTGTGGTGCCATGGTTGGAGGGCAACTTTAGATGGCTAATGTTGCGGGTTCGAATCCCATTTGTACCTATTTTATTTGAGAAATTTGCTGCAGGCATTTTTTAAGAAAAAAGAAGGCTCCAAGCACACTTTTTTTTAAGGAAAAAAGCTGGCACATTAATCGATAAGTCTATTTGGCACCCACAGACTCTAAATCCTGGATCCACCACTGATTGTCAACTATTAATGTTATCGTTGCCGCCATTATAAACCACCATCATCCTCTAGCCTCAACCATAAATGTCGTTGTTGTCTATCACTAGGAACAATCAATCAATATAGACAATCACCACCATTAATCACACATTGTCATTAGTTGTCATTTATCACAACTATTAATCGTCACAATGATTCAGACATCTAAATCTAAATAAAATAAATTTGACCATATGTTAAAATCCAAACACTTTGATCCCTTATATTAATGGATCAATGCTAGGTACAGTCCATTTCTTCTTTGGCCCAATGTGAAAGTCCATAGATTTTAGTAAGTGTTCCAAAACTATTTAATATTTAGCCCTTTAATGAGAAAAATTTTGAACAAGAATTTTGGCTAATACATCTTAAAAATATACTTTATAAAATTTAGTTAGAGTTCCAAGTATATAAAAAAAAAAAAAAGATTTTTTAGAGTTCTATTTTCACTATTTGAACTTCAAAGTAGCTTACACCATTTTATGATGGGCTATAAGATTCACTTGTACCTAGAGACGAATATATGATTTAAAATTTATCGATTCCTATAAATCTCAAAACAATTTTTTTAACAAAGGTTAAGATGGTTTTCAAATCTTATTTTATTACTATCATGTTTCCAACAAACGTGTTTTATTTATTTAATTAACAAATTTCTCAATACAAACAAAGAATCAATCACTTTTATCGTGCATAGTTAGCAATTCATGAACAAAAATCTTTCTTTTTATAACGTACGTTTCTTATTTTATTTGCCTTATTCTTTTTCTTTTTCCTCTTTTTTGGCTTTCCCTAATTTTTATTATTTATTCTTTTTCAAAAAGTTTTCATGCAAAAACACTTCATGAACATGTGAAGACATGTTAAAAGAAGTGTAGAAGACGTGCAAATAATTAGATGTGAAACAGTCAACATGTGAATTTATTAATTAAATAATACTTTATAGTAAGTTTAGGTAAAAATAATGTGTTGTTTTCTAAGTGGTAATTTGCTGTCAAGCCACGTTATTTTTGAATTGTCAATATGAAACCCCACCTCTCACACACTTCACCTCGTAATTTAACTTACGTGATATAGTTTGACTGAATATAAAAAAGAATTTAAAAATAAAAAAAGGTAATTATAATTAATGTTTAAGAAACTTTTTTTAATTTTGATAAAATATTGATAGTATCATTATATATTTATTAAATATTAGATTAATTAAATAAAAATTGTATTATATAAATTGAGATATGGAGAGTGATGAAAAGGAAACATAATTTTACGTTATAGTTTATTTAAAATTATTATGAGACGGATTAAAAAAAAATGATAGGCAAGTGGAAGTTTGATTATCATTTATCACGACCACTATTATTATTATTTTATAGTAATGTCTGAATTATGTCTCCATCATAAACTATGGCACTACAATTTTAGAATAAACTATGGAATATCTAATCTCATTTTTTTTGTTAGTTTTTTAATTGGTATATTGTATTTGTATTGGAGTCTAATTAGATTTAAATTTACATATTTTAATGCTTATTTCTGAAGATAACACTTTCAACATGATTTTTATTGTATAGTTAGGCAACATGTATTATTAAATCATTTTTCTTATATAAAAAGTCATTGTTAGTGTTTATTAGCTGTCTAATTAATTAGTTACTGCTTAAGAAATGCACGACAGTACTATTGCTAAATAAATTAAGTTATTCATTATATTTTATAGGGTTGGAATTTTCTTATTTACTTAAAAGTCATTTCTAGGGTTTATTAGCAGTACTGTGATTACTGCCAAAAAAATAATAATTAAGCTATTCTAGGATTGGAATACTTCAATATATTATCAAATACGAATTGATTTGAAGATCACCGTCACCTATTATCAAAAGAAATTTCACTTTCTTGGATCATAAAAAAATTAGTTAGGTCCGCATAGGAGAGAGAATACAATGATTAATAAATAAATAAAAATTGGTCTATATATATATATATATATCATAACATTTATGTAATTGTAATTTTTTACTCAGGATAAAATAAATATTTAAATTTTAAATATAAAAAATTACCAACTTTTCAGAAATATTACTTGAAAAAATCAAGCAAATTAGTGGGAAAAAAAACTTAAATGGATACATGCTTGCCTAACAGAGACATTAAGATATGCCAAACCTTTTAAGTTTCACTTTCTAAAGTTGGTGGAAACTGAACAGTTTGACTTCAAATATATGAACAAAAAAATTAATATATTTTTTTTATTAAAAATTTATATTGTATAGATTGGATAAAAATAATTTGAATTCTCTTAACACAAGGCAAGATTTTAATATAGTGATGAAAAGAGCTCACAAATTTATTTCACGCTATATAATTAAATCCTAAGGGGTGATTTGTTTTGAAGATAGGTTATATTAAAATTAGTTATGATGTGATTAGTTATTTTAATAGTATTATTTTTTATTGATTGTTTATTTTATTGCATTAAAAGTGATATGTATTTAATAGATTTTAAGAAGTTTTTCATTTACAAAAATATCTCCCATCTTATTTTGTAAAAAAAGGATTTGAGAGAGCTTAGGAGTATTTTTGTTATTTTGATTGTTTTATTCAAGGATAACTAATTTTGATTCTACTATTTTATGATATGACAAGTATAAAATGGTCCCGACTTTAGTGTTTAAATCATATCATGGGATTAAATAATATCAAATTTTTATCTCAGGATTATATATGCTTGTACAACATATCACACATTGTGAACACTCTAGAATTATTATTTTTAGAAGCCTTTTGTATGACATTTTTTCCAAAAAGTTATTGATTTTATATTTTGAATAATTTGTTTTTATAAATGAAATTTTATATTTTATATATATATATATATATATATATATATATACATAGATTAAAAAAAAACTATATAGCACTTCTAATTTTTAGATTAAAACAATTGCTAGCTTGTAAAATCAACATTATGTATGTGTTTTTCCTCCTATTTTTTCTTTTTCTAGTTCAAATTAATATATGAGAAATTGATTTCGATCAATCAAAACTAAATCCCAATCTAGTTGGTTTAGATCTATAATTTTATAGCTATTTCATTTAAATACAATTTAATAGGTAAATTAGAGTTCTCTTAAAACTAGCAGATCTAAAAATCCTACACTTATTAATTGGTTTCACTTGTGTAAACATATAATTAAGTATCTAATTTCACTAGAAACCTCCAACTAAATAATATATCTATTATAAGCGTGACAGTTCGGTGCACTAAGCTCCCGTTATGTACAGAAAGAAGGATTAGACTATAAAAGTTTATTATACATAGTCTTATCTTATATTTCTGTTAAAAAAAACTTCTGCTTTACGCAGAATCCCTTAACTTCAATTATATTAGCTAAATTCTCGTGAATTTCGAATGATTATTTTTTGTTTGAAGAATTTCATATCATGTGATTTTAGTTTTACTACCTAAGCCCATATCAATACTTCTCATGTGATTTTATGTATAGACAATTACATGTGAAAGTTTGTGTAAAGCATGTTCAAACAATATTTAATTATGTCTTTATTTAAAAGCAATAAAAGTTACATTTAATCCTAATTAACTACTGCAACTTATTACTTTACGTACATTAACAATTTTGTAAAACATTAAAGATTAGTACAAATAGACCGTTTCAAGATTATAATTCTAGAATATCTTTATTTTCCCAATTATGGCGAGATGGTAAGTAAATTATTATTCTCAATGAGAAATTTCAGATTTGAGGTATGAATAAAGTCACTTTTGACAAAGAACACTTTATCTTCATAAATGAAATTAGTAACGCAAATTTAATTAATTAAACCTCAAAATGATTATTATTATTATTATATATATACATACTAATTTGAAAGCATGAATCAGAGGAGTCAATAGGATTCACTTCGTAAATCCTTAATTGTAAATTGTTTTTTTCTAACTAATACTAACAAATTCTGTCTTTATTTAGATTCATAGGATTCATTTAATGCATTTTACCATAAACAGATAGTAAGTAACTTGCTATTCTTAATTTAAAATATAGTATTATAATTTAAAATAAAGTTAAATTCTGACAAATAGCGTCTTACTTCCAGAAATAAAATTTAAATTACATATATTAATTAAATTTTAAAATAAGTATCGCGAAAAAAGAAAAGGAAAGGAAAGATGCAGCAGATCTAATATGAAAGCATGAATCAAAAAGTCAATAGAATTTATTCTCACCAAATTTATTTATTATTTTTCTAATAACTAATACTAAGTTACTAACAAAATTTGTCTTTATTTAGATTAATTAAAGATTAACATTTAATGCATTTACCATAACAGACTTGGTATACTGAATGAGACTATTCCATTTTTAATCAAATATTTTGCATTCAAGTGGTCAAACTTCAATACAGATAATGAGCGATAGATACAAAAAAAAAAAAACATTTAATGCATACCTTTATCGTTAGTGGATGTGGTACAGTGATAAAACTGCTCTCTTTTTTTAATGAGAGTTCTCAAATCTGAATAGTCAAACTTCAATACGAATACTAAATATCGTGAAAAAATAAAATAAAAAACATATATTGCATTTTAAAACTACCTCCATGTTTTGAAACAAATGCATGTTACATACCAAGGGGGATTCAAATAATATTTTAGTCAACACAAACAACTTAAAAAAAAAAAAAAAAAGGAAAAAACTACTCTTTCTTCTTTTATAGTAAGTAGTATAAATAGGATACAACCCTTCACTTCTCTTTACTAAAAAAAAAATCAAAATCTACAAAATTTATAGAGAAATAGCCATGGCAGCAGCAACACCACTGTTGAAAGATGAACTTGATATTGTGATTCCCACAATAAGAAATCTTGATTTTTTGGAGATGTGGAGACCCTTTTTTCAGCCATACCATCTGATTATTGTTCAAGATGGTGATCCTTCAAAGACCATTAAGGTCCCTGAAGGATTTGATTATGAGCTTTATAATCGTAATGACATTAACAGGATTTTGGGTCCTAAAGCTTCTTGTATCTCTTTCAAGGATTCTGCTTGTAGGTGTTTCGGATATATGGTGTCTAAGAAAAAGTATATCTACACCATTGATGATGATTGCTTTGTGAGTATTTCTCCTTTTTTTTTTTCTTAAAGATTGTTTTTTTGCATTGATTTATGTTTATGGTTATGTTTTTTGTGATTGTTTAAGTTTGATTTGTGGTGGGGTAGATAAATGTTGGATCTTGGTGAATTTTGAGGCGTTTTTGAAGTGTTGGAAGGTTAAAAGTTGGATCTTGGTGAATGTTGAGGAGGTTTTAAGTGTTGGAAGGTTAAAAATTGGATCTTGGTGAATTTTGAGGGGGTTTAAAGTGTTGGAAGGTTAAAAATTGGATCTTGGTGAATTTTGAGGGGTTGTGAAGTGTTGGAAGGTTAAAAGTTGGATCTTGGTGAATTTTGAGGGGTTTTAAAGTATTGGATTTGGGGTTTTTCTAGGGTTTATGATGACCAAATTTGGGAAATTTAGTAATGTGATTTGGTAATTGTTATGGATCTCTTATACTGAATTGTGTTTGGTTATGCCTTTATTTTGTTTTAGTTTGTTGTGGGGAAGGTTAAAAATTGGATCTTGGTGAATTTTGAGGGGTCTTAAAGTATTCTTTGTGTATTCATATTCTCTGTGTAAGTTTTGAATTTTGATAGATCTGTGTAGTTTTTATGTGAAATCAAGTGTGGTGACAGATCTTATTCTTTTGTACTATAAAGACCGAGTCTTTGTCATATGTTTATATACATAAAAGAGGTGCCAGATTTGTAACAAAAGCTTATGCTTTGGCATTGTTTTGTTTCTGCATTCCTGTTTAGTTAACTGTTGTAAGGATTGAGATTAATGTTATACTTGTTCTCTACTGGTTGAGCCAGTATTTGAATGTTTTATTCGAGTATTTTGTTTCAATGCCTTGATCTTAAAAGCTCTAGTGCTTAAGAGTGTTTCGGTATTCTTGCCCACAAGCTGAAATTTTGTCTGCTGATGTGAAGGTGGCCAAGGACCCATCTGGTAAGGATATCAATGCACTTGAGCAGCACATCAAGAACCTCCTGTGCCCATCCACACCGCACTTCTTCAACACTCTGTATGATCCATACAGAGATGGTGCAGGTTTCGTCCGTGGCTACCCTTTCAGCATGCGTGAGGGTGCTCCAACAGCTGTTTCTCATGGACTGTGGCTCAACATCCCTGACTACGATGCTCCCACACAACTTGTTAAGCCTCATGAGAGGAACACTAGGTATCTACACTTTTCATGAGCCAAATTGTAGATCTTATCTGATTACTCGTAGGATTGAGCTTATCTAGTTTGCTAATACCTTTGAAACTATACTTATCCAATTACCATTAATATCTTGTTCCAGATATGTTGATGCTGTCATGACGATTCCAAAAGGCACCTTGTTCCCCATGTGTGGAATGAACTTGGCATTTGACCGTGATCTCATTGGACCTGCAATGTACTTTGGTCTCATGGGTGACGGTCAGCCAATTGGTCGTTATGACGATATGTGGGCCGGCTGGTGTACCAAGGTATGCATGCATACTTCCTATATTTCCTTGAGTGGACATTTTGATGTTTTATGAAGCATTGAGAATTCTGACGTGAAATATCGTCAAATTTGTAGGTCATATGTGACCATTTGGGACTAGGAATCAAGACTGGTCTGCCCTACATATGGCACAGCAAAGCTAGCAACCCGTTTGTTAACCTCAAAAAGGAGTACAACGGTATCTTCTGGCAAGAGGAGATCATCCCCTTCTTCCAAGCTGCAACTCTTCCTAAAGAGTGCACAACCGTCCAGCAATGCTACCTCGAGCTCTCAAAGCAGGTCAAGGAAAAACTTTCCACGATTGATCCCTATTTCACCAAGCTAGGAGATGCCATGGTCACATGGATCGAAGCTTGGGATGAGCTCAACCCTACAGGGGACAACTTGGCTAAGCTGTCTATCGCCGATGGTCCCGTAAAGAAGTAGATGCTATTTATAGCTTTTGCTCATTTTCTTCGACGACTAAGACACTTATGAGTCAACTAGAACTGGATTTTACTTGTTTATCAATTTACTTGTTTTAATTTTAGTTGAGGATTTAGGCTTCATATTGCTGCTGATGCTGTTACGTGGAGCAGCTTTTGATTGCCTTCTCTGAGACATAGGAGTATTTTTATTTTATTTGTATAAGGTTTAGTTCCAAACTTTGAGATTATCTTCTAATAATATCAATAAATTATGGCTTAGTGCTTTATGCTTTTAAATCTTGTCTAATTTTGTTTGAATTCAGTTTTACATAGATATTTTTATTTTTTGGTGATGTCATGTTGACTGCGACTCGTTGCTTTGGCAGCTTTAGTATATGCCAACTTAATTGGACTTTTTCTACTATGCATCACCAGTAGGCAACTCACTAGAAGTTTTCAAATAAAAATTAGGTGTTTGGTATGGTATCGATATGCATTTTTAAAAAAATTGGTATTCAATATCTATAATATTGACAAAATATAAGTTAGTATTTTATATAAAACTAATTATTTAGAAGTTGGAATTTTAACTACTCTATTATAATTAATTTTTTCTGTGTAATTGAGATTAATAAAGGGAATCGTTTGTACTTTTTTTTTAAATTGTCAACGTGACAATTCTCTATTATTGAGTATATGGTTATAGATTTAATGAATTGCCAAATTATCGAAACTAAGCTTAAAATAATCAAAATAGTATTATCGAACCGACTCTTTAATGTCATGCAGTAAATTAAATTGAGTATAACTGAGTACAAAATATTCATCCGATCAAAAATGGATTGGAGTTCAAGAATAACACTGAAGGGAATTATAATGGAATTCTGATTATTTAAGATCCAAATTTATCTGTTATTTACAATCTATGATTGTACTTGGATTGGATCTATTAAGAATCACAAAAATATACTACTTTACAGATCTACAAAGAGGTTTGGCCTACCAAAACTGCATTTCTTTGGCATCCATCTAAAAGTTACTCATTCAACATAAACAAAGCCAGTCAAGATGGCAAATATACCAGCAACTGACCACCATCGCTGGCTACGGCCACTGCACCATGACTAGAATTATCAGAGACAATGGATGACACAGCTGCATCTGAAAGAGGAAAACAGGAATATTAGAAAAGTTCTAACTTCGCCAAGATAAACAGATTACTTGTGTTGAGGAAAAAAGAGCAATCTCAGTAAATCCATAGCTTCCTAGAGAGATGGAGGAAAACTGATAGTAAAGGGAACATCTAGTCCATATTCTGAGCATGTGACTCAGTGGTAGCAGGGCTAACGATGGCTTTGACACAACCAAACTGAACTGTAAGGAGAAGGGATAAAAGACTACTAAATCTTGGGAACGGTCGACAAAACATGAACATCTTACTTAAAAGACGACCGCCATGTCACTATTCCAGAGGAAGTAAATCAACATTTTGAAGATGAAATGTGTTCAAGAAGAGATCATGTACTTTGCACTCTTACGGCCAAAGGACAATTAAAATATTTAGGATTTTAAACTGATGAAGCAACGCGCCATCCAATAGCTGATGAGATTTCCATAAACCAAACATCACACAATAACTACTAAGATTTGAGCGATGAATCTTGCAACAAAAAGAGTACCTTTGAAGTGATGCAGAGTTTGGAGCCTTTTCCCTGTAGTTAGCTCCCACATGTAGACCAGTCCATCACTTCTCCCAATAATCCCATGACCAGCTGAAAAACCAATTGCGGTAGCCCTGAGAGGCAGATAGGTTGATTGGTCATCATTTATCGTAAGAACATTAAAATAATATTTCAGCACTTATATCCTTTTTAGCAGTTTACCACTTGATGCAAGAAGTCAACCTGCTATCAATCTTTAGAAAAGATTAGACCAGTAAATACCATAAATTTCAGGAATCTAGATCAAAAGAGTAGTCTACAATGAACAGAACGTTGCAGCCTTGCAGACAGATACAGAGTTTCTTTAAGTAATTTTTAATGTCTCCAAGAATGTTATAACAAAGTTGATTAAGGGGTATGACTGTTTAAGAATGTTCATTTTACCAAGTTGTCACCTGATATAAAGTCGCATACAGTATAGGAAAGGGAGACCGTCAAGAAACTGTCCCATCATTGTAAGTAAAAGTAACATTCCTATCTTCCTCCATAACTCTAAGCCTTCCCCCTCTCCAGCTCCATAAAAGAAAGAAGGCATTTGGTTAACATTTCATGATGTCAAGCACCCATATACCAGAAAACCATCAAGGTAAAACCAAAGGTTTCTGGAAGTAACTTTTGAAAGTCTACTTTAACCATACAAGAACTTCGAGTGACATCTATATATTTCAATTAACTTGAGATAATTAAAGATTAAAGAATCAACATTTCGATGAAAAATATTCCTGCACAGAGGATATATTCAAGTACAGTCAAAGAGTAGATGGTTTTTCCTTACGGTATGCAAGTAGCAGAAATCTCACATTACTCATCATCAAAATAACCTACAACAATCATTCTTTTCAGCGATGCTCTAACTTTACTCATTTTCAGTCCCACATCATTAACTTTTTTATGGTCAACCATGTAATTAAGCAAAGGTATAATAGGACAAAACATTATGCTACAATGAGTTTTAATGTTCTTGTTGGTTGTGAAGAATGGGATTTGGAGGACAAGCTTTCTAAAATTCCTTTGGAATTTATCATTTGATGCATGAATCACACAAAGAACTACATGATTTTGGAATTGACCTTAAAGAGAGGACAGGCCTCTTTACCAAACCCCAAAACTTCATATCAGACATGTATCCTTACCCAATCTTCAACAACCACGATTCCTCCTTTAGTCTTTTAAACTGTAGGAAGAAATATGGAATGGCTCTTGGAATGATAAGGTCATTTCTCCCTTTTGTGATAATCAACAAAATCAAATAAATAAATAAATAAAAAACATGAATTAAGATTCTCAGATATGTTTTCCAGAATTTTATAGTACAACATGTTGGCAGTACCTTGGATCTAGAGAATTTCCCATGATCATTGTGTTATTAACCAATAGAGCGAGCCTCCACCAATGATCTGGATCAGAATGCTGCTCACTAGATTGATAAGCAGACGAATTTGAATCGGGAGCAGTTGAAATAAGAACCCAGATTGCCACATCTTTATCCTCTAATGAGCAGAAGGGTTGATTGTCACTTATTTCCAAGAAAGACATCTTTGTGACATCTGTTATTTCGTTAATAATATCTTCAGTGACCCCCGCTGGAACAGTGAACTTTCTTTGCCATCTAAAAAGACTGACCGGAAGACATTGAAAAACAGAAGTACTGGCAGCAGAAAACTTTGACACAAGCATGCACTTCTTTATATCCCTGAATATAACCAAAATACTGTGAGAAGGGACAGTAAACAAAAAACTCTAGGAATCTTAGGTACCAAGCATATGCACCAAACTCAGCAGAAGTTATTCTCATCTCTCAGCATTTGCTTTTAATATTTGTTCATCTTCTAGAATGGAAGAAAAGCGTATGGATATCTTATCCTTTGTGACAAAGAAAAATAGTGAAAACAAATGTAAGAAAACTTTTAGACCCTATATATCCAAACTAATAGGGTATTGTAGAAGTTGCAGTAAATTAGCTTCTATGAAACAATGTGCTTGTAAGAAGTGCTAAAGCAAAATTATGTGTGGTGGTATGCATATTCACTAAAACAATAACACTGCAGCCAGTTCCGATTTCTGACATACTGATTCTTATTGATTCTCTTTTTCAGCTCCCACCGAGGATGATGATAATGTCCTCAACATATATTCACATCTGTGTGTGCACTTGTTTTTCTGTGTGTGTATGAAAGTGACTAACAATATGACATTCATACATTAAAATACATATCATTTATAGACTCTTGAAACTATTTGCACGTACAATTAAGTAGAAGCTGGAGGTAAAATCATTATTCTGTTATTTTTTGACAGAATGAGCATGCCTTGGTGAAGAGAGAAGTAAACTATGAAGAGAAACAAAATAAGGAAATTGATAAACAGTAAAACACAATGTGCACATTACAAGTACAGCATCATTTAAGATTACAAGGGATATATTACCATAGTCTAAATTCCCCGAAACCATTGTACCCAAGAACCAAACTAGCAGAATTTGGTACTCTTTTCAATTTCATTGTAGAAAAGGGCGGGCAATCCGGTGGCAGCAAACAGCGTTTTTCTGTCTCCGCACTGCAAATTCAGAATTTTGGAGCAAATCAAACTACATAACAAAAGAAACAAAACATAAATCACATCAAGAAGTATCTCAAATTCAAAGTCCGACACCAGATCATTAGAGTGAAGAAATGTTTATATAAGTGGTAGAGTACAATAAATGACTGATAAAGCACGTAATTACCATTAAGTGGGCTAGTATTGCAAATGTTGACCATATGAACAGATAAAAGGATTGGATTTAATTCAAATACAAGAAAGATAGATTTAGAAGTAACTCAATCTCAAAGTTATTATCATTGCAAGATCAATATTGTGATAAACATGAATAAACTTGAAAACCACAATGCTTAAGAAGAGTCACCTCCATTTTGAATTCATGACCCATACGTACAGCTTTCCACTTTCTTCCACAGCAACAAGGTGATCAGGTGGACACACCAATATACAACAGACCCTTAGCGTTGTCTTCAGTTTAGTAATGAGAGAGAGATAACCATTTCTAATTTGTGCAATTTTTACTGCATTTTCCTCGAAAATATTCAAAGCACATAATAAGCACCGGCACTTTATATCACCCTCCCTGGGAACAAACATGGAGATCAGCGCATCAGCATTCATCTATGCTACAGCTAAAAAACAAACTAAAGACCAAACACTTCTGTCTCAAGTGAAAATGTAACCTGCAGCTTGGGGCAATTACACTGTTGAACAACACAAGTGACTGCCCAATTGGTGTCAACTGCACAGCAGCACTGTCCAGTTCAATCTGCATAAAACAAATAGATGATGAGATAATATAGACCAAGCCATAGGCCCACAGCAATGCCATTGAAGAAGAGAAAACATCTCACATCTCCACGAAAGGCACCATCTGAAAATTGGAAACGTATAGAAACCTGACCAATAAAAGAAGGGCAACCCCTTTCTTCTCCTTCCATTGGGGCCTTGTACATGAAAATAGTTCTATCCTCATGCAATGGTTGACCACATAAAACACAAATATAAAGATCATTTTCTTGTGTACTTAATAGCACTGATGAAATTGGCATGGGATGGGCATAGCCTGCAATAACCTTGAGAACACTTCTTTCACTCTCAAACTTTAAATCTTTCTGGGCTTCCATGTTTACATTCTCATTATTCTCCTTTTTCTCAGTGGTGTCAGCAGAAAAAATTATCTTCTGGTTTTGCTTATCTAACAGAGGACCAGTAAACCTGACACATTGTTGGTCTCTGGACAACATTTCAGTCAAGTTGCCTTCAGAATTAGTTGCAGTTGAATCAAGAAACTTTGAAGTTTGAATATGGTCTAACATCTGATCCATTTCTTCATCTTGTGATCTGGAGGCCAAGTTAAAAGGTGTACCATTGGTACTAGTGGATCTTTCTTTTGTATTGAAGTTAAGGGACCGTCCTTCAATATGGGGTTCATCAGTAGATATAGATTGTTCAATTTGGCACTGCTCACAAGAGCTCCCTTGTAAGAAATGTGAGGTGTGCATTGCATTTAAGTCCGCATTTGACTCTGGAACAGAATCATCTCTGAAATCTCTGCAGATGATACTTTCAGATAAAGCAACATGTTGCACCATTGATTCACCAGAAAGTGGAATCTTAGTTAAGCTCCCACTGACAATTGCTCCAGTGCTTTTGCTGCCACTAACTTCCTTTCTTGATGCTTGAAGAAATTTATGTGTGCTTGGTAAGAAGTCATTTTCTCTTCCTGTTCCTGTTCAACAATTTATTACTTTCAATCAATACAGACTGTAGATCAGCTTAAAAGACAGAGGGCTCATATCTCATCATTGTATAGAAAATTTTGAAGTTCAGACTAGCTACATAAAGAATAATTTCAACAAAAGATGAAATATGAAATATTACAGAGCAACATCAATCAGTCTATTCACCTTTTGTTAATAAAAAAAGGTTCTAGGAAAAGCACACGGAAAGAGAATATTATACTCTGACCCTTCAATCAAAGAATCCAAGATCACAAGGAGATAAAGTCACCTGTTTCACCATTGCAAGCTGCTGCTTCTAAATTATCACTCTTTGATGGCCCCACTATTTCAGGTCTGCAGGTATGTAAACCCTGAACACTATGATCTTCTTTAGCAACTTCAGCTACTTGTAGAATCTGAGCTAACCCCTGACTTGGAGTATATCCACTTTCATAATTATCAAAACTATCAGGGACAATAGCTTCTGCAAGGGAACAAGCAGTAGATGCTGGAACACAACCTCGAACTGGAAAACTGGTATTTTCCTTTTTCTGTCTGAGCAGTGAATTCTTGTCAAGATCACTGACTGCAAAAGAAAGTAAGAGGGAACTGAAATAAGCTTTAATTAAAAGACTTCATGATAGTCTTATCAATGATTGAGATAGCAACTAAGATTACTAAATGAGAGCAGCAATAATCAGCTGAAATTAGAAAGTTACAGTTTACCAGATGTGGAGTCAAGATAGAGGCCAATCTTCTTATTTTCATCCTGAAAATTGTGGATGGATATTTCTGGTGATTTTGTTTCATTCTTTTTCTTTCTAGTGTATGTCCTAATCAGAGGAAGTGCTCGAGGAAGCAGAAATGTCATCATTGAGTTGGCTATTTCATGTCCAGCAGAATCTGACTCACTTTTCTGTGAATTCACTTCCAAACTAGATGTACCCATTTCACTTTCTGGCCGTGAATCAATTATTGGAGAGTCAGAAACATTGGTACTAACAGCAGCTACAACATCCTTGACAATCTCTGCAGTGAGACTAAAAGATTCATCTACAAAAGTGAAAAGACAACCATTTAATGAATTAATCAGGGAAGTGGAAGTCAGGTAAGAGGTAATGCAAGATGCAGCACTAAAGAACGGCACAGGTAAGTAATAGCTCATAGTACCTGGTTGGTGATCCAAAGTATCAGGTGCCCAGAGATTGACATCATTAATTCTCCGTGTTCCATTCTCGACAGCTGATTCTCCATCATTCTCTGCAGTCATTTGGTTCTCAATTACCTGCTCATCCAGAACTTTTGACCTATCAAACTGCAAGAAGTTAAGAAAATGTACCTAGCTAGCAATTTCAGCAACCAAACAACTTACAAAAAAAGGAAAATGATAATATGCTTGCTATCCCCTTTGTTTTTGTTGTTTACATGGGATCTTGTAAAATAATAAAAGAAAAAGTAGCACAAAGGACTAGTAAAAAAAATAGGAAAAAAATTATGCAAAATAAATGAGAACAGTGTATCAGAGAATTTAATGTGATCGAAAGGGAAAAAGACAGTAAACACACTAACCAGCTTTCCATCTTTTTGTAATTCAGTATATTCTTCTACTGGTTTTTCAGTCTCACGATTTAAATGCTTCCTCCCTCCTTGAGAACTGAGACTATCTACTATCAGATGATCATCTTTGTCAAAAGATTCTACAACTGGAACCAGAACTTTTTCTCTCTCAATTATTGTTTGCAAGTTCTCTGACTCTTGTAATGCTTCTGAACTATTGCAAGACCCTTTACTTGAGGAAAAGGGAGGCAGATGTCCGCCATATTCCTGTTGGCCGGAATGCAAAGCTTTGATATTGGTACTTTTATTCTGACGTCGAGGTTTTTTGAGACTGATATTATTGGTTCTACCTTTACTATTTCTCTTCCCAGCTCTTGGTGGTTTTTCCATGTGTGTTAGCAAATTTGGATCTTTTTTTGATCCCCTTTGTTCAATTTGGTTTACTGCCTCGGATGTCTCCTTTCCAAGAGAGTTAGACGACAAGAAATTCTGCTCTGGCATTCCACTGATATTTGCCAACAATTCTTCTAATGGTATTTCGGTCTTGGGATTCAAATGCTTCCTCCCTCCTTGAGAACTAAGACTATCTACTTTCAGATGATCATCTTTGTCAAAAGATTCTACAACTGTAACCTTAACTTTTTCTCTCTCATTTATTGTTTGCAAGGTCTCTGACTCTTGCAATGCTTCTGAACTATTGCAAGACCTTTTACTTGAGGAGAAGGAAGGCGGATGATCACCATATTCTTGTTGGCCGGGATTCAAAGCTTTGATATCGCTGTTTTTATTCTGACGTCGAGGTTTTTTGAGACTTGTATTGGCAGCTGACTTGATATTATTGGTTCTACCTTTCATATTTCTCTTCCCAGCACTTTGTGGTTTTTCTATGTGTGTTAGCAGATTAGGATCTGTTTTTGATACCATGAGTTCATTTTGGTTTACTGCCTCAGATGTCTCATTCCTAAGAGAGATAGACGACAAGAAATTCTGCTCTGGCGTTCCACGGGTATTTGCCACCAATTCCCTGAGGAACCTCTGAACAAATGTGTTCTTGAACCCAAAAAACTGCAAGGAGAAAATAAATAAGAACATTAGGCTCATTTAGTTTTAACTTCAACCTTTTAATATTCCCATTCAAAGTTAAGAGAAACTTAGCAACTTATGCACTCTGCAAGCTAGCATTCAAAAAATTGATCCAAAGGAAATTTTACTAGTATAAGGTCCATAAACAGATGATAAATTCTATAAGCAAATGTAACTCTCCAACAATATCCCTCCCTGCTTATATGGAAAATAGTTCCTAAGCACAATGCCTGAGTTTCTCACAACAAGCCTTGGAAAATTCTTTTGACTAGCTTGACTAGCTTAGGTGAATAAACTATCTTAACAATCATCCTCCAAAATGACATGATAACATGATGTGGGAATTGGGGCTTCATCAGAGAATTGCTTTTACCGCTCTAGCTCTGAAATGTGGCGTCCTGTGTAATTTCCAATACAAGAAACTACATTTTGACCTCAGAGTAGACCAAGGAGATCAATTCTTGTTACAACAGTACCAATACTTCCAAACGTATCAATGTCACTCAAAAATACCAATTCAAATGGCAAAAGGGTAGAACATTTGGTATTGCAGTATGTTAGCTGGGCTCATAAATAGGCGCAAGACACACCTCCACACCATCAATCTTACTGGAGTGTCTCTTTCCATGCAACAATTTTATTTGACATCCTTTTTTCTGGAAACTCTCCCATGCAATATCTGGAGTTTGCCCACTACATGACTGCCCATCTGTAGAGCTAATCTGTTGTGAGGCAGAGACAGGAATTTAATATAAATCCAAAGCTAGAGAACAGTAACAATCTATTTAACATGTTGCAAAAAGCAGCATAATCTTTGCTACACACCGTAAATAATGGCCCATTGAGGCCTTCATGAATTTCCATTTTGTAAGAGACTCCATTTTGAGTCCTTAGAGCATTGTATCCAATAGGATAAGGATAGCGGTCTTTTCCCTGCAAGTCAAAAAGCCAAATTAAGTGCTACAGGAATCTCTTACACAGTACATTGTAAGTCTGCCAGCCATGCTTTTTGCTGATATTAAGAACAGAAGTTTCAAGGATCGTTGTAATCTAAAAGAAAACAAGACAACCAAACTCCACCATTGAGCTCCTAAGTAAAGATATATTCCTGCGGTGTAATATATAGGCCAACATGTTTGCGGAATGGTCAGCAAAATTCTGTTTAAAACGTATACCTGTACACCAAATGAGTGTAATCATCTTACATCTATTATGGACGTAAGTCATTTTCCATTCCGCTCCCACTTTATACTTGGTCCTACTACCATTTAAACATTATTTCCACAGTGATACGGTACCAATACAAATCATTCCCCCACCATTGTTACATTTCACTAACTGTAGCTACACCCATTCAAACATCAGAAATGACTTAACAATTATATTTGAAACTTGAAGGTAACATGTTTTTCTCAGGGAACATTTTTCATCACATCAAAAAGCACCCAAATCAACATTAGAGATGCCCATACTGAGACTTGAATAACAAGCGCAATGTATCTCGATTTCCTTTTGCCTATAAGTGATCCATGATTTTCTTCAAAAATGATTCCACAGGATTACATGACTGGAAAGTATAAATCCTCGCACTAGTTCTGACGACTACCAGAAATTTAGAATTCACTACAAACCCTCCATCACATTTTGCTAGTATACAATACTCAGTATCTTGAAAATATACAGCATTCGTCACAATTCAGGTAAGATAAACTTAAGATCACGAAGAACATTTGGCTGCAGCTACTCATCCATAATTAATCAAAACACAGGACTTTCTTACATAACTGTCAGTCTGTCAGAAGAAAATAAAAATAAAAATAGTTTCGCATTGGTATTAGCACAAAATATTAGCTCATCATTTTTCAGTTAGGCAAAAAATCCGAATAAATACATAAGCTACATTGCTCAGATAAAAGCTCATCAATTGATCTATAACAATAACTTCCATTCAAACTAAGCTAACCTAAAAATTTGTACAATCATACACCTACATAGTAGAACAAAAATTGGGCAAAATACTCATATCCACAACCAATAACACTTCGCAAGCTCCAAAAACCTATATTAGCTGCATGACTAAGCTCACTAGTTCATCAGTTGATCTATAACAATAACTTCCATTCAAACTACGCTAACCTAAAAATTTATGCAATCATGCACATACATAGTAGAACCAAAATTGCGCAAAATATTCATATCCAGAACCAATAACGCTTTGAAAGCTCCAAAACTAATATATTAATTATTAGCTACATGACTAAACTCAGTAATTCATGAATTAATCTATAACCATAACTTCCATTCAACCTACTCTAATAGAACAAAAATTAGGGAAAATACTCATATCAACAATTAATAACGCTTCGAAAGCTCCAAAAACTAATTTATTAGCTACACGACTAAACTCAGCAGTTCATCAGTTGATCGAAAACATTTTACAGAAATAACGGAAATGAAATTGTTACCCTAGAGGAGCTCCAGTACTTCTTATCCCATGAACCAGTGTAAAGTTTTCCGATTGATAATATTTCCAGTCCGTCCGATTTCTCGTCGATGAATTTCGCCATTGAAATCCTCCCTCTTACTTTCTCTCTCTATATTTTTTTTTTTTAGATAGAGAAAATCGAGAGGGTAGAGAAGAGTTGAAATGGCGGGAATTGAATTCACGATTTTCTTCTCTCCCTCCTAAATTTCATTTTCCTCTTTTTTTGTTATTTTACCTTTCAGTTCCTTTGTATGTATTTAAGTGACAGTTTAGTCCCTAAACTTGACCCTTGTTTCGACATTACACCCTATTTTTCCATTCTATAAGTATTTCCTTAAGACGAACCAAGGCAATATAAGTTGTGGTAGGATGACGATGACCCCCTCATTTTTAATTAGAGAGTTTGGATTCGAGTTCATAAGAATGAAAAAAGTTATTATTTTCAGAAATGGCTTCTATAGTGTACAAATTCAAATTCAATTAAATTTTATGAATATCAAATATCAAATAAAAAGGTTTTAAAGAAAAACTTACAAGAGATTTTACTCGCATGTTCAAATTTCTCGGAAAAGAAAAGTTCCAAATTTTCCCGTCAACTTAAATTTTTATTTAAAATAATATAATTTATTTACGTATCAAACACATCGATAAAGTTAAAGTTAAGAGATGTGTCCAATCAAAACTTCTTGAAATGGGAATAAAAGAGGGTGGTCTTAGATCAAATGGTTATGTACAAATGTATGTATAATTAAAAAAAAGTAAAACATTTACTAAAGGGACAAATGGAGAAGAACGAAAAAAAGTTTTAACTTTTTGATAGATTGAATAGTTACTAATTTGTGACGCTCATAAAGGATTGTAGTTAAAAACAAATTGAGAAAATAATTTAAAACCCCCTCAATCTATACTCGAAATTTCAACTACACACTCCAACTTTACGGGTGTCCTATTACCCACCTGAACTTTATATTTCTCTCTTTTATACCCACCTAAAATGCCACAACCACATATATGTTGTTGGGTGAAAGTCACGCGTTTGACACGTGGAATATTATTAAAAAAAAATTCTCCTTTTTTATTTATTGTTTTAAATTCTAGTTTAAGGTCATAACATCAAAGTTTATGGATGTATTTTGATCTTCAAATTTGAAACTATTTGATAACATTGCTGGTTGCTAATTTTTCAAGCTAAAAACACTAAGTTTGAGTGTTTGACTAAGTTCATGGCTGCAATTTTTAGATTTGAACTTTAGAACTCCATGAACACCGACGAGCTTTCATATGGAATTTTTAGATCTATTTTTTGGATTGAGAGCAACTTCCGCTAATGTTTTGAAGAGTTTCATATGGCAAAAAATTGAAACTCATGGGTTTAAAATGTGAACCACTAACTTGAAACCTTCATTAAAGTTGGTTCAAAAGGCTTGAGTTCAAATTTGACTTGCCACAAACGAGTACCGTTTTGAATGGGTAATATATCAAAAAAATTGAAATGTCAAGAAAAGCTTATATCTAAAATTTAGCATGATTTAAAGAAGTTTTAAGACGACTTTGCTTCAATTATTAAGAGCAACGGGATGAAGAAGATGAAGAAATGGCACTGCATTTTCAAATTTGCAGGAATTTAACCAGTTATTAAAATCAGTTGAAATTTTATTCCGTAGATCTGTTGGGTATTGAATATAGGATTAGAAATTTTCTTAGTATTACAATTTATTAAAGAAAATTAGTTGAGTTTCACTATATTAAGCATATTCAAGCTTGAATTTTGCTTTGATTTGGAAGATTTTTGGGGCAAAGGTCTTAATGGAAGAGGAATTTTTCGTCAAAATTAACCCTCTAACGCGCCTAGAGAAGGTGAGAACACCTTCCATGACAGGTCAGCACTTAGATGTGTATAAAATAGAGAAATATAAAGTTCAGGTGGGTAATAGGACATACGTAAAGTTGGAGTGTGTAGTTGGAATTTCGGATATAGGTTGGGGGGGGGGGGGGGGGGTTTAGATCATTTTCTCAAACGAATTAGAAGACTTCTGAATTGAAAAGTTTAAATGCACGTTATCATGACAACTTAGACGAATCTCACATTGAAATAAGACCAGGCATGTCACGAGTTCACATAGTAGGCAGTTTTGAACTCGATTATATCATAGCTCAAAGAACAAATTTTGTGAGGGCTGTTGGCGCAAAACAAACAATATGTTATGATTTGAGTCGCGAAATAGTTTCACCCTTTTATGAATAATTACTTGTAATAAGTATCTTTTAGGTGATCTAATAGAACTTCCTTTATCTGAAAATACTTGTCATCTTTTGATTTTTTAGAGTCAAACTATATGAACTTTAACTAATATTTTAAGATTTATTTTTAACCATATTGATATGAAGATTATAAACTGAAACTTATAGTATTTTTTAAATTTCAAATATCTAAATTCTAATTATAAAATATTTTGTCTCCAATAGTACTTAGTTAAATCGACCTTCAAGAGACAACGTGTCAACTATTTTGGAGCGTATTGAGTATAACAACTCTTTAACACTTATAACAACATAGATAAGTTAAGGTATTGGTTGGCTTGGCATTTGGCTATGTTCGAGGAAGAAATGGGAGCATCTTTTTTGTTTAAGCCCGATCGATGTTCGTAATGAAGTTTGATTAATTTTAATTTCATGCATGGACCTATTTTTTAAGTAATTCTAACAAAAAAAATTATACTCAAAATTTGAATACGAGACCTCCGATTAAGGACTAAGGGATATCAACTATTCGATCACAATTCATGATGACATAAGGACATTGAATATGCCTTTACATGCATGAAATGCCAAAAAGAAAAAGATCCTTGATCTTTGTTTCATTGTGTGTGTATAATATATGATGACCAACGTTGGGAGGTCATTTATACTAACATAGAAAGTAGTAGAAATCAAAGTTTAGAAATAGTTAGTTTCCTTGTTTAGCAAACAATGAAATGAAAGAATAGTCCCATCAACACATAAAGACATAAACTCATTTTATGATGGTGACTTGTGATTGTAGCACTGGTCATTTTCAGCTTTAATTTCTTCAATTATATTACTTTGCACTCACAAAAAAAAGAAAAAAAGAGTTGGCTACATGGGAAGCCATCACCATAACCCTAGCTAATAAATTTGTCACATTTGATTCAATATTATTCATGCACGCCTCTTATTTATGTCTCCTCTATACTTTTTTTTTCATTTCAACCCTACCAACAACGACGGTAAATGAGTAGTAAGTACTTCTATATTCTTAGTCGAGAGTTTCGAATTTGAGTCATAATATTGGATACAAAGTCATATTTGTTAAGGAATAGTTTACCCTCACATGTAAAACTTCCTAGACCAAACTCAAATTTAGTCGGCCCAATACGTGAAAAACCAAAAAAGATATACTAACTAGCGTACATTGGTGTAACGAGACCTTCATTTGTACTAAGAAAATATAAATATAAAGAAGTAAACATACGAAAAAGTTGAGATAATTTAACATATGTAAGCTATTTTTATTTTTTTTTACTTTTATATATATATATATATATATATGATTTTTGATGAAGAGAATTAAAATAAACCTCTTTACGCCTCTTAGCTCCGCCTTTAATTTGCTCAAAGCCCTAACCTTGTAGGGTATGGATGATCTATCTATAAAAAATATGTATTTTCGTTGCCCAAGTTTAGATTAGTGATATAGTGTATATTTACAATAGTTTAATTGAGTCTTATACGAAAAAATTACACTTCTTCTCACGCATGTATTTACAATGAGTTTTTGCGTAATTTTTATTTAGCGAAAAGCATGTGGTCGATGATTACAGAACCAAAATTTTTACTAAGAAAATTTAATTTCACCCATAAAGCACTTATGATTGGTTCCGGTTATTCCACACCTTAATGAATTGACTATGAAAAAATCAATCAAGCGGTTCAAATTTTTAGTCGGTTCTCATAACATACTATGTGGGAAAAAAACTAATTTGACGATCTAGACAGATTAGAGTTATCTTGCCTGCATTAAGATTTAAAACTTGTGGTACCTCTTGAGGAAATTATGTTAGGAGAAGAATTACTCATGATGATAGATTGTTGTATTAAGGGTCACCATGATCATATATATCCAATTTCTTGTGATTGCACATTCAATTATATTTTATATATATATATATACCTAAAATATTGAAAGAAACAAAAACATAATATAATATGATTAGATAGGCTTTGATTTGATAATAGTAGTAAAGGCAAAGGACGAGGATATGTTGAAGAGAATCAAACGTTGTACTTCAAGAAATTATTGCATATCTAGACTATTGTCTTCTTATGTTTATATTTTATTTCAACCTTACTATATTTTTCATATGTATTGTATTAATAATAACAAGAAAATGTAATTTGTCTATCATATTAATCACCTTATAATTAGATTCATCATCATAAACAATAACATATTTGATATATTCAAATTTTTACAAGTGAGTATACACAGACCTTATCACTATGTATATTTATAGGATAAGAAAACGATAACAAAATTGTGTTTTTTACTTGACCTAAGTGGAGTAAAAAAGTCAATAAAATTTAAACTTTGATTTATGTCATCACTATTATTGTATGATTTGTTACTATTTTTATTCATATTTGAAGGACAATGAAATGAAATTGGACAGTAGCATAAGTACACAACATATATTACCAAGAACCTTTGGTGAAAAACCTCAAAACCCTAATGCATAATATAAGAAAAATTGGATTATTTTTTAAAAAACATTCCTGGAAAATGAAAAAAAGAAGAAGACTTTTTGCTTCTCATAACTCTTACGTAAAAACTAAAAATATAATATCACTACGTAAAAAATGATCTTTAGTTGAAAAAATGATCTTTAGCAGTAATTAATTAATGAGATGCATATAACAACTAAAAGTTTGAAAATATGTAATGAATAATTCTTCATCCAAATATTCAAAGTATAAATATAACATATACAATACTATATATATAAACACATAAGTCACAAAGAGTTACCACAATCAAATTTATTTGCAACTTTTTTTCTCATTGCTCCTTTCCTTAGCAATACCCTACCCACCCACCACCCCCACCCCTTCCAACCATAAATATATTTTGTCCTTTAAAACCAAAAAAAAAAACGTTTTTCCTTTTCTCCATCTGAAAAAACTCCATGGATTATGTTCAATCTCCTGAACATCTTTGCTACGTTCGTTGCAATTTTTGCAACACTGTTTTAGCGGTAATTTAATTGAATTTATTTTGTTTTCTTACTTTTTCATCTAAATTAAAGCTTAATTAATATAATTAGTTTTGCTATTTATGTTTTTTTTCTTGTCTCTATCAATCTATGTTACAAGTTCCCATCAATCATTTATGTGATGTGTGATTTTATAATATAGTTTAATTTCTTGATGGAGTAAAAAATAGGAAGGTCAAAATAAAGCTATATACTACGATTGTTTCCTTTTATTTAATTGACTATTTAGCAAGAATAAAGCTACAACACGTGCACTTTTTAAATAATTAGAGGAATCCTTTTAAGGTTGAAAGGATTAAGTGAGTTATTTCGATATAAAATTTGAGATTAATTAAATTTATCATATGCTAGGTTGATTGGTTAATATTAACTAAAATCAAAATAAATTTTATACCAAAATTATAGAATTATCTATGTCATTTGCTAATTTGTTGCTATTTTATTGTCATATATTATATATTCTTGCAATCATGCTTCGATTTTGTTATACAACTGAAAGTCTATTGAAAACATCTTTTCTACTTCATAAAAATAGGGGTAGGACCTGCACACATCGACCTTTTTTACACTTTATTTATGAGATTATACATAGAAAGTGGAATTATTTATCTCGATTATAATTAATATGATTTTGAGACAAATTCTGATTTATGAATCACTTTTATCACTATAACTTTTTATATTTTTTATTTTTTAATATTTTTTTAGGTTGGAATTCCATACAAGAGGCTAATGGACACTGTGACAGTGAAATGTGGCCATTGTAGCAATCTTTCACTTTTAAGTACTAGACCTCCAATTCAAGGCCAATGCTTTGATCATCAACTCAATCTTCAGGTAATAATTTTATTATAACGAAAAAGACAGCCCAGTGCACAAAATATATAGCTAGCGTTAATAATATAATAAGCTTCAGAGAAGACAATTTAGCTAGTTGCATCCTTAGAGGCGTGTGATGTAGATCACCTACATCCCTACAAATATTAGTGATTGTTTCCACGACTCGTTTTTTTTTTTTTTTTTAATTTGGGGTATTTAATTTATATATTTTTTGTTTTAATCAACAGGGTTATTATAGTGAATCCAAAAATAAGGGTCAAGCTTCATCATCTGCCTCATCAACTTCTAGTGAACCTTTATCTCCAAAGGCACCTTTTGTTGTAAAACGTAAGTATGCTTTTTTAAAAATAAAAAATAATAATTTTTTTAATTAAGTTAAAGGTACTTAATTTTTTATTTTTTTTTATAATTTTGTTGAAGCTCCTGAGAAGAAACACAGGCTTCCATCTGCCTACAATCGATTCATGAAGTAAATATCATCATACTCTCTTTGTTTCAATTTATGCGATACTGATCTTTTATTAATCCGTTTTAAAATAGTGATGTATTTAATTTTTATATTTGAAAATTATTTAATTTTGAATTAAACTGTTCATTATATGAGAAATTTTAAAAATGCTATGACATGTTTAAAATTATAAAATTAAAGATTACTCGTTTATTTTTTTACTATGTGTCAATCATACAATATTACATAAATTAAAACAAACAAAGTACTATATATTATTTGTTTATTTCTTATTATATGTTTTTTATTTTGATAAAAAGGGAGGAGATACAACGTATCAAAGCTGAAAATCCAGAGACACCACATAGAGAAGCTTTCAGTGCAGCTGCTAAAAATGTAAGTTTAATTAATTTCACTAATCTTAATCTCAAAAAAAAATATTAAATTCGTTCAAGGGTTGTTTGATTTGTGAACAAGTTATATTGAAATTATAACATGAGGATTAAATAACGATGAAATTATTTGGTGATGACATGTAACGGTCCATAATACTCGAAATTAAGTATTTAAAAGATTCGGTACTAAGATAAGTAATCTACTATAACATGTTAAATTGATGATAGCGTAAAAGCTAATTAATATCCATGTATATCATAAACTTATCTTTTTTTAGTTTGATTTTATTTGTAACAATTTTTTTTTGGTTACTGTAGTGGGCTAGGTACATTCCCAATCCACCAAATGGATCCTTATCTGGAAATACCAACAATGTAAGAATTTTTTTTTTCATTATTATAACAAAATTAATAAGTTTTATTTTTCTTGTAATATACATACATGTATATACATCTAATGAGTTTTAATTTTTTTTTTTTTGTAGGTTTAGATGTTGAATAGAAGCAAATATTGGGAATATATTATATGTAATATTAATGATGTTATCCAATTACTTGTGAGAATACATGTAGGATGGTTAAGTTTGTTGGACTTGTCCTATAGTTTGTGTTGGGCTTTATCTAATTTGCTATTTTTAAACTTTAGTTTTAAAAAAAAAAGTTTATCCTATGCTATATATTATTATATCTAGTGCTTATTTAATATCTTAATTCCTCAAATTTATTTATAGTTTATTGAGTAAAATATCACTACTTATATTGTTTCCTTGTTGTATATTATCACCTCTTAGATGTTGCAAAAATGATAATTATGAAGTAAAATATCAAAATTCTAGTAATATAATCTCAAAAATGTGAACAGTTTTATTTATTACTCCTATTATATATGATAATGTGTATAGTTTGCATTTATACATGCGGCTTAACAAGTTTTGGACAAATTATAAAACAAACAATAATTTGATATAATCTCCAAGTATTATGTCAATTTTTAAAACCAAATCTATGGTTAGATCTTGTCCTTTTTGATGAATTACTTGAACCATAATACATTTTTATACTCGTCAAGGTCTCGGTTCGAGCCTTAGGAATAAAGAAAATCATATTAAAAAGCGCTTTCGCAAAAAAAGTTACATACATCATCAACATCAACGATCAACATCATATCTAATATAGTTTCACAAAGTGAAATATGGAGAGGATCGAATATGCACACCCTTATCTATACCTTTGTGGGGTAGTGACCTCGACTCAAAAAATCATAATCAAAGCAAGATTGGAACAGAAATAACGACAACAAAATAACAAGACAAACAAAGCTAATGAAGCAACATACATCACCAACCCTCTAAATTTCTCCGCTTCTTTTACTTTAATATCGTAACTTGAACTTGTTTCAAATCTAACACTTAACTCCAAAAAAACATATAAATTTAACACTTTCTACTGACATGAGATGACGCACATGATTACACTACTCAAAAAACACATACAAATTAAACACCTTTTGCTGACATGATATGATGTGTGATAAGTTTTTTTTTTTTTTTTTTTTATGACAAGGAAAATCCACAGCCGCTATCCTTTGGATGCGCACAGGGTAAAACCCCCGCTCCTATGCAATAGCTCAAAAACCACATAGGAGAGGTAACTCGCACTAGGCAAGCCTGGTGCGACGAGCTCGACCCAGAAGGCAAACCCCTTGCTTTCGCTGGCAAGGGGTTTCGAAAACATGAAAGTCTCAAGCTCAAACCACTGGGCCACCCGTGTGATAAGGTTATTACCACACACAAAAGCTCAATGCTCCTATTCTCATCATAGTTTATTCAAAAGAATATTCAATTAATCACAAACTCCCCCCCCCCCCCCCCCCCCGCCCCTCTCCCCCTTCCAGTTGCATATATTGAACAATTTTTTCACAACTTACTAGAATGATGCTACATGATGGGAACAACATGTCTAATTTTTCCAACCAAATAGAATGTTGCAATTCCAATAAATAAGGGACCACTTCTTCTTCTTTGCTTCCTTCTCTATCAAGGACCACAACAACAAAAACACTAATCTAATGCATAAAATAACACTATAATGAATTGAAAAACTAACCAACCAAGTCAAATTCACCTAAAAAATCACGAAAAAATGTACTTCATGATAGATTCCATATACAATTCTGCACGCCTACAACTCGAAAAGACATGCCAATATAGCTGCTCGATCGAAAGGTTCATTCTTTTTTTCTTTTTCGCGTGTATGTACACGTGTGAACACATGCATGGAGCATAACTTTTCTGCAACAGAAGTCACAAATGTATGGCAGCAAAAGTGTTGAATTGGAAAGTAGACTAAAGCCATAAAAATTATATATATGATATTTTTGCTACAAATAGTAAGATTCTATCTTTTTCACAATGAGGAGATGGAATTTGCATCACCGATATGCAAAGGTCCGGACCACAAGGACTGTCTATTATATGCAGTCTTACCCTACATTTCTGCAAGAGGCTTTTCCACAGCTCGTGGCAACAACTTTACCAGTTATAGATGTATAACAACAATTGCTGATGGAAAAGTGAAGATTTATAGATGTCATGAGTCACGACAAAGGCAATTAAGGGGTTGTTACATTCCCGTCTTACATTAAAGAGATGATATACATAAGATTACACACAAGAAATGTTATCCTTCTGATACTATATTTTCTTCTTAAACATCAGTATATGATGCAAGATTCCTTAGAGACAACACTAACTATTAAAATAATAAGAGTACTGTTTCGACAAAGGATATATTGAAACAAAACAATTGATGTAAAGGAAGCAATAGAAAAGCTATGGCTGACACTTACAAAAGATGTACCAATATCAATCATTTATTAATCTGCCTTTGCCTTTTGACTTGTTGGAAAGGCCACTTGTGAATTAGTTTAATCTCCTCATATAATCTTCCGATTCTTCATTTCGGATGTTGACCCTTCAGACTGCAATGAGGATGAAAAAACCAAGAAAAGGTCACACACGAATAATAACAACAATTTATATGATATATATATATATATATTGCAGACAAGGAGTTCCTATTCCTAAAAGCTTTTGCTTTTTAGCTTTTGGGTTTTCTCTCTTTTCAAGAGGGGGAAGTGAGGGGGGGGGGGTGTGTGAAAGATATGAATACTGCAATGTCACATTAGTACCCTTGTACATCACTATAGAGGATCTGCACACTGTAATTTACATGCTTCGAAAAAAGAAATCATGGCGCAAAATAGACACACTCACCAATGCTCATAATGATCCTTAATCTTCACTAATTACTAGAAATGAAAAGCTGCAAGTAGTAGTAAATAAGACTATCTCGATTTATCGCCCAAACATGTACAAGTGACCTGGCACATTATTCAAATGTGTTAACTTTGTCTAGTAAGATATCAGGTGTATATACATGAGGAAATGTATTTTGTCTATTGAACTCAGAAAAATTTGTTCTTGAATAACATACGACATGAACTACAAGAGTGGATTTATATGTATTGACATTTTGAGTTCCTGATAGAAACGAAAAGAAGCATTATATATCAAATGAACATGTTTACAGACCTTGTAGCTCTTATAAGCCTCAAGTGGAAGTAAAGGAACAAAAGATATCATTTTCCTGCTTCACTTGGACGGAATTTTTCTGCTGCTCGACCCTTTGTAGGTGCGAAGACAACTGCACTAAATCCATGGTAGGCCCAAATTCCGGAGAAACGCAGTTCTTGGAATTTATAGAGTTTGATCTTTGATCATGTCCGTGATCTCTCTGAATTCCAAATGAAACAGCATCACTATCAGGAACTTGAACGACCGCATCTTGCTCGGGTATGTCAGATGAATATAACTCAATTGGTGTCAATCTATTTGCAACACTAACTCTGGGAGATTTCTCAAGATTATGATGATCTCCTTTAATGTAGACATGATGGTTTGGTTCAACCGTCCAACGTAGAGTTGGTGAAACATCCATTGAATTGTGTAGAAGGTTTTGTGAGTGGGCTGACAGAAGAGAGAGAGCACAAGAGGAGGTTTGCCCTTCAGAAAATTCTTGAACAGATAATGTTGCCCCACCAGTGAGAACTTTGGACGGATCTTGTTTTCTCACTCCGTAATGATGCTGGATGCTTTTCGCCGGGAATTGCTCATTTTTTACTGACATAGCCAATTGAGAGATGCCGAATGGCTTATGTTCTAATTTAAGGTGCTTGTTGTTGATATTATCTTCATAATTTTCTTGATAAAAGAAGCTACCGGGAAATATTTCGGGGAAAAGAAATGGTACTCTCCTTTGGGAAGTCATATCCAAAAGTCTTGAACCTGCATTTGCATAAATTCGTAGTCGGTAAAACCGCTAACAATTTATCCACAAAGCAGAACAAACATGAGAGTGCCACTAGCTAACAGAATGATCATAATCAGTTACGGATATGCTTACCAAATGAAAAACTGAAAGACTTGATACAGAAACTATATTTAACTAGATATGATTAGGTAAATACTCCCTCCGTTTCAATTTATTAGTCGACAATTAGAACGAAGTTTAAGAAAATAAACAAGATTGAATCTTGTAGTGTTAAACATGTCATGTGAAAAGTTAAAAGTTAAGATTAAAGAGTTACCAAAAAAAAAAAGGAAAGAAGCATTTTTTTTCAAACGGGCTAGAAAGGAAAGTAAGACAAACAAATTAAAATGGAGGGAGTAGAGCACCAACAAACTTCAGAACACGCTCAATATAAGCAAATTGGATTAACAGTAGAAAGTTCTTTCAAGCCCTCACATGAAAATAGAGTTAGGAAAATAACAGCGGTACATTTTCTAATTGAGAGGAAAAAGGAAGAGACTTGGAGTACGGAGGATGAAACTCTTAGGTCATACAAAGTTGATTATACTTTGAATTAATGAGAACTAGAAGATAAATCAAGCATAGAACTCTCTTTAACAAAATCAGCAAATGCAGGATAATTAGCGGAGGGAGAAAAGGTTTACCCCAGTGAGTATCGAATTGAGGCTTTCTCCGCCGCTCATTATGGCCTGCAAGGCGTTTGCGACAGCTGCGTTTACCTTCATCAAATTCTGCTAACAAGTGAAACCTGCATTTTAAAAGGTTACTGAAATTCTATGCAGGACTAGCAGCCAAGACATCATGCGAAATTGTTACTACTAAATTATGACATTCAGACCAAATGCATAAATATCAGTAAACATCTGGTCACTTTTTATTTTCTAACAATATCTATGATGTCCAGGCCAACTTGCATGCACCTCAACTATTCCATGTGTACCCGCTACCACACAGCAGCAGAGTAACTGAGTGCTATGCTGGTCGCTTTTTGTTAACACCGCGACCAGTTCTCTACTTTAAAGATGACTGCATAAGAATGAATTCCAGAGGATGGCCAATTAGCAGGTCATGATTAAGTTACTCTACAAAGGAAAGATTGTAATTTCTGTATCTACTCTACAAAGGAAAGATTGTAATTTCTGTATCTACTTAACTTTCTAAAAGTTTTGATGGATCGTCCAAACAGAGTTAACAGAAACAGTAAGGCATACGTTAAATATATTAAGTGGAAACTAGGAGGAGCTAATAGTAGCTTCCACATTCATGTCAAAATAAGTTCTCTAAGAGCTCGTATACTAAAACTCAATCTTCTTTTCGACATTACATCCACATGATTTGCCATTTGGTTTAGTTTTGTTTGCCTAGTCAAGCAAATGATTTCAATACAGCAGCTTGTTTTCCTAAATCAAATGCAACACATCAACGATATTTCCACATTTGTTTAATACACAAACACACACACACACACATTCAGTGCAATCTAAAAATTTTATTACATGACAAAAGGAGCAGCGATGAGCTAGAACCATACCTGCTACACTGCTGACAAAACCTTTGTTCAATCCCATTAACTATGACTATAGCAGTTTTTGAGTGTTCATTGCATACTTTGTGTCTTTTGTGATAGTCTTTTGAGGAGCTCAGGTCCTTGTTACAACCATGAACCTGGCAGACAGGAATCTCGGAATGAAAATTCGTAGTACGTAGTCTTTTTCCCTGCAGTGACGAATTGACTGAAGACAAAGCCGAGTTTTTCTTTAAAGACTGATTACTCTTAACTTCCCTATAAACAGTCGTCGACTCCTCCTCCTTCTGACCACGAACCTGAGAGATAGAAAACTGAGAATGTAAACTCTTTGTTTGGGGTTTTCCAGCTGGAAATGATGATTCTGGCGAAGAAAGTATCGAACTTTCTTTCGAAGATTGACTAGTCCTTAATTCTCCGTGATCAGTCAACTCCTCCAATTTCAAATCAATCAATGATGACATCGGATTGTTAGATTTAGTAGCACTATGATTAAACATGGCTCCAAGTCCAACTTCTCCAGGAATCGGTTCAAATGTATTAAACATAGAAGTTGACGATAGCATTTTACCACAACCATCACTCATTTCACCACTTAAAACCCCGGGACACGGGTTACTAGCTGCTGATTTCTTCAAAATATCAGCAATACCTGATCCCAGGAACTCTGTGCTTTCAGTTACTTCTTGACTAAAACCACAAATGCTTTTATCAACATCACAAAAAGGGTTCAAATTCCATTCCTTTGCAATACTTCTACTTCTCGAAACTGTGTCGACCGACAATTCAACATTATCAGGAAAAATAAGGACTCTCCCTTCCAAAGCATAGCTCAAAGGTTCCATCCAGAAACAAAAGTTTCTCAAAACTACAACAAGTGCAAATTTATAATGAATTCTTCACCACTAGCCAAATCCAACTGAAATTCTGAATATGCACAAAAATAAATTGACAGACATACATCAGTATGAATTAAAGTTCCAATCTTGGAATTCAGATTAAATCAGACCTAACATACAGACTGAAGGGTCGGTCAAAAAAGTATCCCCATTTTTCGAGTTTTATACTTGAACTATCACCAACTATTTATCTAGTTCATGTATCAAAACTCGAAAAATCCGGATACTTTAGGTTTGTTTTTGACCATTAACTTACAACACAAGCAAACCAAAATGCCCCAAAGAAAAGGGAACAGTGCTATTATATAGAACCAAAACGTTAAACTAAAATTATTAAAAAGTATACTGAAGACAAAATCAAGATCCCCCAGATGACAACTATCAGGTTTTACAAATCAAGAAACAAGCACAAAAACCATCACAACTTTAATCTTACTGTATCAAACAAGAAACAAGAAAATACCCAATTGAGAAAATCACAAGGGAAATACAAAAAGTAGAAAAATTAATCATATTTGATGAAAAAGATTGAAACTTTATATCAAACTTACCAAGAAGAAGAGTCTAATAAGTTAGAAAGAACTTGGAACAGGTGCTATGGTGCTTTGCCACTTTTATTCTTGGAGAGAAGAGAAGCACTGGTAAACCAAATACATTTAAGTCAACATAATTTCCACTTCCAACATATTGATTTTTTTAATAAAATTATTAATATATAAATAGACACTCAAATTTGATCTCAAACAAGTGAGCGACCGAGGTTCCAATTCTACTTTTGATTATACGCATCTAGATACCTCAATTCATATTTTGCGTGACAGTTGAACAGTTCAATTTACGAAATGATATTAAGACACCTATGAAATTTATGTGTTAAATCAACATCTGATAAAATGAGATAGAATATATAATTGTTAGTTGAAATCAAGTTAAAATATTTATATATTTATTCTCAAAGTTGAAGTGCTTATTTACTGATTGAGGTCAAGATTAAGTATCGACTTATGTATTTTATTTTATTTTGTAAAAGAAATGGAAAGAGAAAGGCAACTTCAAGGTGTTTTGTAACTTTTGATGGGTGCTTCTGAGCATGTGTGAGAGAACATTTCTTTAATTTTTTAAAATCAAATCCAAAAGCATTTGTTTCCATTTAAGGTGATTTTGAAGATTTAATTATCAAGAACCAAAAATGGGATAAATATAATTTATTACTAAATGTAGGTAGTTAGGTGTGTCTAATCACTAGAGTGTTGAAATTTTCTGATAACTGACCTTTACTGTTGTCTTTGACACTCAACCCCTCAATTATGTGGTACTCTCATACTTTGGTCCTATTAACATTAAATTTGATAAAGACCCTTTCTTTTGATTTCTTACTCTCTATTAGAATTTGCCTTAAAATCCGATTAAATAAGGTCTATTAAAGAAGAGATATTTTTGGAAAATTACACACAATAGTCTTGAAAATAGTAATTTTGAACTTTTGACAGCTTGCCTTGTCATGAAGAAATCATAGTCTTTCAAGACTATCTAAATTCAAAATCATTCTTATAAATGATTTAAGTGTTATTCAGAGTTTGAATCTGATAGATGTGAATTCAAGATTAAATATTTATCGATTTTTATAACAACAAGAAGTTGATATACAAAATAATTATTGAATTCACGAATAAATATGTTAGATTTTTAATAAACTGCGTAGTATACATATAGAATCTGGTACATGTCAATGAGGTTCTTGTGAATCTGTAGATTCTCTTTTAGATCCATTCCTAGAATTAGAAACCTCGGGTTAGAAATAAAGAGATTCTATTCATTTCTAATGACGAATCAAGAAGAGAACCTACATGTTCACGGGAAAGATTTTTTTTTTTTCTAACACTTTTCCAAATTTGTTATAGTTTTATGTTTCTTTAACAAAATATTTTTATTTCTACACCTACGTAATTCATTTTTACTTATAAAATATTCTAAAAAGTCATTTTCTTTTATTCAATTTGTACCTAGCCAATAAAAATCATTTCCTCAACTCACAGAAAGCGATGGATTTTACCCAAATTCTAAATATATATTAAGAAATTTATAAATTTTAAATTCTGAATTTAATTTTCTCGCGTCACATCATAATTCTTAATGGTATTTAGTAGGACCCTAATTATACATCAAAGTGGGTAGGTCATATGGACTTGTATATGCACTAATTTTCTTTTTCTATGTTACAATATTTCACTTTCTATGAATAGTGTAGTGGTTTTAATTTCATTTGCTGTTAGGAATTAAAGTTAATTACTTGAAGAAGAAAGATTGTTGATGACATTTCTAGAGAAAAAATAAATAAATAAATTGGACACATATTCTTGGGTTTGGTTGAGGAAAAACGAATTTTTCTTCTTTTAGCATAAACAGGAAGTGGTTGAAGAATATTCATCCTTTATATATTGTATAAAAATGATTGTCCATCCACCTGTCCCAAAATGATTGTTTTTTATTGGTTAGTCCGATACTCACGTTGGAACCTGATTAAATTTGGATTTCTACCAGGAAGTCCTATATTGAAGGTAAAATGCTCCCTAATAAAGGCGACTCTATTTCTAAAAAGACTTGAACCCACAGGGAGAAAGAAAAAAAAAGGAAATAGAAGTTTTTTTTGGGTAGGTTTTACTATTAGACTCATTACAAGAAAAATATAATCTTTCAATGGAATATTTATGGCGAACGCATTATTTATAAAAGTATGACGAGTTTGTGACAATATTATGATAGAATGTATCATTTTTTATGAATTCAGGGCGATTTTACGATAAATTTTTCGTCGTGAATAAACTCTTATAGTAATACATTACAAATTAATTTAGTGTTATTGATATTTGTGCTAAATTCAGGAAAATTTATAATTCGAATTTATGACGAATTAATTATCACGAATATTATTCTTTTCTTGTATTACTAGTAAATAGCAAGTCTTTTTTTTTTTAATTTAATACACTTACACATTGTTGGGCTTCTTGTTGGGCTTACCGGATAGAGATTGGAGTGGAGACACATTTTGGGCAACTCCTTCATTTGGGCTTGCATTGATCCACTGGGCTTAGTGGATTGGTCCATTCTTGTTTTGGCCCATTTTTAATTTTCTCTTCTGTTATTTTTTTTTTATTCGGGTTGGGGTAGGGGATATCTCTTTTGTGCATCTTTCTCGTGGAGGGAACATAATAAAGGGGAAAAACGTTGCTCAGAGCGAGCTTTATTTATTTGAGAGAGAATGGAGAGTGAATCGGGGGGGGGGGGGGTAGGGGTAGGGAGAGGGGGGAGGACAGTAAAATATTACTTACATGTGCAATGAACTTGTTCATGATGGATAATTTTGCGTAATCAATTGTGTAAAATTTATTTACATAAACATTGAACCTTATTCTTAATAGAGTGAGAAGGATGTTGATTCTCACATCGATAAGAATGCTAATTATTTGTCTGTTTTTTTAAATATATTTTTGGACAATATTAATAAATGAGGGAACCATGTAGGTGCGTTGAGTCCCACGTCAATTAAGATGTAAATTTTTTTTTTGTTTTATATACTTTTGCGTAATCTTTACCTCATAAGCTATCTTCTGTCAATGCAATGAAAAAATAATTTATATTTATCTTTCAAAATAAAGTTAAATTATATAATAAAATATAGTACAATAATGTACAACCAGATGCTTCATTATAATTTTTAAAGTAAATAAAAAAAATGGATATGTCTTGACTCATTTATTACTTGGTGGCATTTTTTTGGGACAACAAATGCTTATTTGAATAATTACTTTGGTGTATATATATTGGTCCAAATTTTCCATGCTCTCATCTTTCTAATTATCCTGCTTGCTTTTAGTTCAATTTCTTTATATTCTTATTTAATTATAATCTAATTATAGCTTTTGTTAAAATGGACTAATTGAGATAATAAATAAGTGAATCTTAGTTTGTCCAAAAGATAACGAGTTGGACTTAAATAGGCTAAAAATCAGATCATTAACCCGCTCAAACCTAAACAAATTGAGCGAATCATGATTTTATAAACTGATTTTGTCACTCCTGTCCACACATAACACACTTGTGAGTTGTATATTATAAAATTTGTTCAAGATGATTATTGCTAATAATTATCAAAACCTAGTCCTTTACCTTTAAAATTGTCCATTCTTCTTTAATTAGTCATTAGTTTTTTGGACCCCTTTTGACCTTTAGAATAATCGCAAAAACATAAATTGCCTTTCCCTTTGATATTTTGTTTAATTGTCTCTCTTCTTTGATTTATGTTATAATATATGTATATCATGCTTTAATTCAAGGTTGGGCCTAGATTCTTTGTCTTTATTAATATGTAGTTCCTTTAACTTGGATTGTGGAATAAATTTGCATGATTTTTTAGTGCTTTGTGTCTTTGATTAGACAAAGTGGTGTGTTATTAATAATAACAAAGATCTAATTAATTAATTATAACCCTAGAAGTGATCTTATTTACTTATATTATATTATATATAGAGGTCTAGGTATATTCTTTTGTCCGTACACATTCCCTTTATCATTTTTCTTTCTTTTTTAAGAAAATAAAAAAATATCTAAGTGTACATGTACCTTAGTGTCCATGGTTAGAAAATCAACTAATCAAATTTGTTGAAAGAGGTTTAATTAAATTCCCAACATTGAGAAATATATATTATATTTATGAAAAATATTTCATATTTCTTTAAAGTTCACTCAATAAAAATTTAGTTTCGCCACTGATTTTCGTGTGGATGGGAGAAGAGTTCTCGGGAAGGAAGAATATATTCAAAAATTCAAATGCAAAACTCTAATTATGCTTAAACGAACATCTAAGTAATAGAATATAATGAAATGACACATCAATAATGTTCCTTTACTTGAATCAAGGTTGGATATATCAAAAATAACTTTTTTTTATCTTCATAAAGTAAAAGTAAGATCTGCCTACACACCATCTTTTCTAAACTTTATTTGTGAGATTACATTCTTACGTGATGGTTGCAGTTGACACATCAACAATGATATGGTTGGTAACTTAATCATTATAAACAACTAACTATCAAGTTTTCATAATTAGAATTAATCTTATCTGTTAATGCTTATCGCTAAAGTCAAAAGATAATTAATAGGGATATATGTTATAATTACTAATGGTTGGTTTTTTCATCATGAGATATTGTAAAAAATCCATAATAATAATCATGCATAATTATATCAAAGTTGTTATAGTGGTAGGCACATGATGTGCTTACACTCCCATATAGCACTAAAAGTCAAGGCAAAGAAGACATTTCAAACTGTACACACAGTAAAAAGCTTTACAAAAACTTCTAAAGAATCACAAAAAAAAAAGAAGGCAAATCTATGGCAATATCCTGAATCACAAAAAAAAAAGAAGGCAAATCTATGGCAATATCCTGACAAGAAAATCAAGACTTTTTTTTTCATGGCTCTAAACATCAACCACAAAAAAACAAAATAACATAAAACTCAATATGAGTATTTTGTACAGCAAAAACAAATTTGATATATTAAGCTTCTGCTATGCACAATGGTTTGAATTAGATGGTCCGGATCACCACATCAAACTATTACACGCATCTTGATTTTGTGACCTAATTTTTTGCTGTTACATCAAGACTCCTCTTTCAGATTGCACCGCTTGATATTGGTGCACCCCTTTTGATATTATCCATATGTGTAGTCTCATAAACTGGTAAACCACTTGATGAATAGTAATCCAAGTCAATATTTGGCAAATCAAACAAATCAGAACTTGAATCACTATCTCCATCATCAACAATATCAACAACTTTGTTATATGTCTTGTGTTTCTCTGATGATGTCAATAACAATCCATTGTTTGTATTATTCTTATTATAAACTCCATTATTCTTGCTCAACTTCTCATCCAACCAAGAATAATCACTAGTGATATTGATTTTCTTGTGATGTTGATCACCATATGCAAAACTTGTGAAATCTTTATAGGATTTTGTTGGAGTAGGTGCATAAGGAGGTGGAGTTCTAAATCCACTATTTGATGATGATTTTGAATCACTACTTGTACTATTAGTAGTACTATTAATAGTATTAGTAGTAGTATTAATATTACTTGAGCTTCTAAAGCTAAAGTGACTAATACTACTTCTTCTTTTCCTTCTTCCACTTGGGCTTTGATCATCTTCTTGAATATCTTTCAATGATTTCTTTTTCTTTGATGATGTTTGATTGAAGAGTGAATTCAAGAAACTAGCAAGTCTTCCTCCTGGTGAACTTGGTTGTTTATACTTCTTTTGATCTTTTTGTTTGATCATAATTGGTTTTTGATGATGATGTTGATTATAAGTTGTTGTTTGTGAAGGAACAAGAAGTGATGAAGAATTTCTCATCACAGGCATATCAAAACTCATTCTTCCACCTCTCAAATTTTGCTTGTTGTGATGAAAACTTTGATTGTTGTTGTAATAATCTTCATGTGTTGTAGAGAAATAATTCGCAGCCTCAAAAACATCAATCTCTCCTGAATTATTCCTACATTGGATAATTTTCTTGGACATTTTTTCATTAGTAATGGACATGATGAGTACTAAAAAACAGGTGTATATCAAAAGAAAATGAAGATGAAGATTTGGAAGACTTTGAGAGTTAAATGTATTTAAAGTAGGAAAAATATATGAAAGATGTTGAAATGAGAGATCAATTTGTGTGGTTGTGAAGAGAAAACATGAGGTGTTCTAGGGTTATTATAGAAAGGGACATGAGGTAGGGGTTTGCTTTAGAAATTATTGGGAGTTATGGTTGTAAGGTGAGCTTTTATAGACTCTAACTGATATACATACTTAGCATAAAGAATTTTAAATTACCAAAATAATATCTATATGTAAGTGTCCTTATATGTTGTGAGTTGTAACCTTGAACATAAAAAAGTATTATTTGATATATATATATATATATATATATATATATATATGATAGATAATGTAAGATTTTCTTATGCTGATGATATATATAATATGAGTATTTTTGAACTCTTTTTTTATATAGTAATGCATTGAGGTATGAGGGTAGGATTTAAGTTATACACACAAACATTTAAATATTTTTTTATATTATCAGAGTATTTTATGATAACATTAGCTATCATTTTATTATGTTATAGTTAATATATATATATATATATATATTATTTATTTATTTTTTAGTAGAAATCCACCTATGATAATTAATTTGCTGATAATAAATTAATTGTATAGATATTTTTATATCGTCAATGCATATGACTTAACTCGATAAAGGTATAATATTCTTCTTTTTTTATAATCAGACTTCAAAGCAAGTATCAGGAACACTGAAAAAATATATATAAGTTTTTTTTATCCTTCTTATGCTTTGAAATCCATTAATTTTTGTAAGCATCATGGGGGGCATGGAAATGTGAATTCTTGGATTCTGATAAGCCTTTTTTTAGTGGGATAGTTGCTTTCAACTAGTGTTAATAAAGGGTGTGTACCATGATTTTTTTTCTTCCCTATACCCCCACCAAAAAAACCAAATAAAGATGAAAAAAGATAAATTCCTATAATTCATGTTTCAACATTCATGTCACAAGAAAAGGAAAAGGGAATTGAAGAAGAATCAAATATAGTTTTTTTTCTCAACAAAGACAAAAAAAAATATGCTAAAGTACCAATTCTTCCATTTACTAACATTTTGATGGATAAAAGTTATCCTATGCATATACTCATTAGACCGAGTCAGATGATTCAAAATATAAAAAAATAAATTTATGAAAAATCATTCTAATCTTATATGTACAATATAATTTTTTGTTAAAGAAGCTTATCTGACCCCTTGAGGTGCGCACAAATTTAACCTGGAACACTATTGTTATTTATATAAAAATAAAGGGTGAAAAGACACCTATTTATAAACTACTCTCTCTTTAAAGATACTTAGGATTTATTTTTGATGATTTTTATTCTTAGAAAAAAAAAAGGAATAACCCAAAAATAATATTACTACTAGCATGAGACATATTGTTTCTGACAACTTTATATATTGTGTCCTCTAATATTTGATAGAGAAGAAAAAGGACTATATGAAAGCTGAAAAAAACCATGATATAGGTTCAGATTGAAGTGATTGTAGCCTGACAAAATATAACTCAATATCTACCGTCTATCGAAAACATTCTGTTTAATATATAATATATAAGAATTAAATTGCCTACGTTTTACTTTTCTCATATTTCACAATTTATAAAATTTTATATGTATATGTTATTATTTCTGTTGTGGTATAATATGCACCATATTAGACGGACACTATTGATTGGTAAAAAGTTGCCAAATTAGTGGATCTATGTGATTAATTAACTTCAATAATTTGGCAAAGTCTTGTCTTATTGACTGTCATTTGTTTGAAGAATGCATTTTTAGGAGATTAGCTTTCTTAATTATTGTGGGGTTTTCTAATTTGACCCACCCCAAAAAAGTAAAAATCATCCAAGATTCACCACTTTTCAAAATAACTTTTTTTTTTTAATCCCTTTTGATTATTTTTAAAATTTAGTATATAGAAATAAATATTTGAAAAACTAGAATTTGCTCATAAATTTGGAATCTTTGTAATTTAACGACAAAATTAGTTGTCCGTCGCATTATTTTAGTATAACAATCGAAACTAAAATTCTTTAATTTGTACGCTTAAGACAATAGAAACCCTATTATTATCATATATACACAAACACCAAAGTATTCATTCATTATTAAAAAATAATACAAAAAATACAATATTTTATTATATTCAAATTTTGATAACTTAAAATTTTAAATCTGCATCTGATTTAACAAGTCGTTTTTTGTCTTTTTTCAAATTACTCAAAAAAAGTATCTTAATTAGGGCATTTATAGAGGGTGGAGGTCCCATACTTTAATTTAGTGTTGGTCACATTATTATATGTTGGATTAAAGCATCAAATTTTATTTTCACCACTCAACACACGTACGTCTTGTTATTAAAGTCCATTAAAGATGTGATGGTCCAAATATATTTATCATACATAATTTGCATTGGGCAAGTTAGTTTTTATTAAAGTCCAATAATGTCACCATTCAGCTCATATAAATATTAATACCAACGTGGATATGTGAAAAATAAAAAAGAAATTTACAATCTATATTATTTGTCTTTTAAACTTCTACTCTCTTTTTAAGACGATTATTTATCTAAATTATTTTTATTTCTCTTTAAAAGTTATGTTATAAATAGTAATATTTTGGTGATGACTCAAAATATAATAGGGTTATAATTATAAAATATTTGGTCAAATACTTATCTGTTGTAATTAAAATCATAAATTAGATGCAACTAACTTATGACTTTTAGTTTATTTTGTCTTATAAATAGTTTTGGTATTTACCAAACGCCTAGACAAATTAAAAAAATGTTTATAAACTATTTTGATTGTCTTAGTTCGTAAGAATATTTGTCTAAATTATCTTTTATTTCAACATAAAACCTTATTTAACTAATATTATTTTTTTCTAAAACATCTATTATATTTAGTGCAAATTTAATTTGACAAAGACAATTAATATTTGGGACCAAAGATAATAACATCTACTTAGTTAATTTTAGATGTGATCATGACATCTTTCTTACAGATCATTGTATTGTCAACTTTTAGCATGTATAAAAGTCACAAAAATATATAATTTAAGTTATAATATATGTTAATATATAGAAATTACTTTTTGAAGATTCACTTCCAAAAAATTCCTGGCATTTTCGTCTTCATCTAACTAATTGCACGGAGCTTTCAGCAAGTGACTTTGCAGTGTCACTATCCACATCCCAATCTTTTTGTTATTTTCTTTGATATGTTAATCAACATCTCGATCAGAAAATATGGAATTAGCTACGGAAATTTTTGGGTTCCTCCCTAATAAAATTTTCTTATAATTCGTTGATAATTCATATCTAAATGGGATTAACATGAAGTTTTTTATATTTAGTTATGAAATTTTGTCTATCGCTAATTCCCTGATTTTCTAGTAGTATATATAGAATTCTATTTTTGACGACTCCACACTTTTTTTGCTATATTTGTTGGTCCAAAACATTGACTTTATTTGGTGATTTTAGCTATATATATCCATTTGATTGGATATCATGGTTTTGTTATTATCCTTCTATATTTATCAAATTTTCGTGTTTTTTTATAACTTGGTGAAAGATTTTATGAGTGCACATCAATAAAACCCTATTAGGAAAAATAAAATCTAAAAAGAACTTATTTGAAAGAATATACATATTTTAAGCTATTGGATTTTATAAAATTAGTTAGACAAATATAGTTAGTAGATGTGGCTTGGACTTCTTATTTATTGGATTTCATATCAAGCATGAATCATCTTATCTCCTCTTTTACCTTGTTCTTGAATTTATGCAATGGTATTGGATTATTATAATAAATTATTATTAATCCTTATTGATAGCAAACAACAATAACATGTCCAGTATAATTTTACAAATGAAGTCTGGAGAATAGGATATATGCAGGCCTCCCCCTATATATCTTTGTGAGGCAAATAGACTATTTCTGATAGATCCTGATCGGTTCTTATCGATAACGTATCACCACTATAATTCCACAAGTGAAGTCTGGAGAATAGGATGTATGCAGGTCTTACCCCTATATGTATGTGAGACAGATAGACTATTTTTGATAGATCCTGATCAGTTCTTATCGATAACATATCACCGTTTTTTTTTTTTTTTTTTTTTATTATTATTATTATTATTATTATTATTATTAAGACTCTATGATGCATGTGGATAATAAGGAATGAGAATGCTAGCTATTTCATGGGTAAGGATGATCAAAAGTATTAATTAAGTGATAGAGTTGTTTCATATCTAAGTGTCAAGAAAGCCCACAAAGAGGAAAGTCCAATAGGCTATGATTCAACTAGTGTGGGCACTATCTCTTTGGCCCAATTGGTCCTAACCATGTTTCTCAAAACCAATGACAATTCGACATGTGTCGATAAGGCCCCACTTTTGCCTCCCTCCCTTTTGTATGTTACTTAGATTCTAATGAATCAAAATACAAAAAAGGAGACATGTTTTATAGCTTTCTTTTAGTTTACACCACTTATATATAAAGTTAAATTCCATGGTTATTGTTCTCCTAAAAGTCCCCATCTGTTCCCTTATTTTTTTTAAGATCATATGGACTTTTCACTAATAATAATTCCACACAATGGAGGAATCAAGATTGGTCCATGAGTTATGGTGTTTGTGGGACTACTTATCCATGTTTAAAATGTTATAGATCATGTTCTATGGACCAAAGGCAAAGAAGGAGGAATCACATACCATAAGATTTTAATAATACTACAAATTATAAGATCTTGAGTTTCATTGACACTGAGACTCTCTTATATTCATTCAAATAAGGTGAATTCAAAACTTTAAATCAACAGCATTCAAGGGTGTGACCTAATATAGTCAATGAGTGTTTGAAAATCACGAGGTCTCTTATTCAAAATCCATCAGAGAGAAAAAGCAGCACAAGGTGATTAGTACTTCTCTATTGTATATGTGTTGGCGAGAGGTAAACAGATACCCTGTAATAAAAGTACGTACAAATTAACTTGAACTCCATGATTATAAAAGGAAAATCTCTCAATCAACATAGATGCAAAGTACCATTAATGTACTTGACTCTATTGTGGAAAATGTGTGCGGATTTAATATGAAATATTCTCTCTTAATAAATTAATCAATCATTATATGATACCAATATAATATAGTGAATTCGAGAAAAAATGATTTCATATGCAAACTTACCATTTAAATAGAAAAAATAAACTTGCAAAAAACCTCTTTTGTTATTTTTAATCTATTTTTAAAAAAAATTTATATAACTAAAATTTAGATCACACTTGTTGTCCTAGTACTGTCCTTGATTGAACTTATTACTTATCTGAATTAGTGTAGTTGGTTGTTTAGAAGCCCACCAAAGGGCCCAATGATGAGACCAAACTGAGTATGAGTGTCTTAAAGGGAAACTAAGCCCAAAACTATTTGTTAGTCCTAAAATCTTGAAATTGCACAAATAATTTTTCTTTTTTTTTGCAATATTCATAAAAAAAATAAATTGGGATTGCAATAGAGATGTCAAATAAGCAAGTTTTGAAGGTTGAAACGGATTGTACGTGCTAATAAAGGTGTGTCATTAATTCGTAAATGTTACTTGGATTGAGATGATCTGAGTCAAGATAAGCTAAACAATTTATTTGAACGTGTTTCTCATGGAAATAATATTTTAGTCACATATTTAGGTCAAATCAATCCAATTTTTAAATGGATTAACTAATTTGATGAATCAAAATAAGGTAAATATCAACAGATGGATTAGATAATCAAAATTTTCATTTAGATATAATACTCACAAAATGATAATAATTTGTCACGGACTTAATCTGTTCATTTTTTTATTTATACTGTCACTTGAAACTATTTTTGAAAACACTTATTAAACGTGATTTTGATACATGCATGTCATAATCTATCAGGGAATATCTTAATATGAATTCACGATGAGATTTATATATAAAATTTGTAAAACAATTATTTAGGGAGTGTGTGTTTAACCTATTAAGCTTGTATTTCGATCGAGCGATCCAAAACAAAATTCGATTATCTAACAACCCTTGCACATATATCGTTAATTATGTCATTTATAACGCATTAAAAATTATGCTATAGGTAATTTGGATGATTTTTTATTTTTTTCATTATTTCGATTCGTTTGATTTTTTTCATGTCATTTAGGTTTCGAACTCCCAAATAACTCAACACGTGGGGATAATACGCACGAGTGCAACTTTAAAGCAATTAAAAGTGAAATGGAAAAAAAAGTACTTATTATACGATTTTATTATTTGAAAAGACTATCAACCTACTTTGCACACGTGGCATTATAATATCCACTTACATGTATTTTGTTGGAAAATAGCTGTCTCCTTATTTATTAGTTTAAAATTATAAATAAAGGCCCCTGAAATTAGGATTTGAAATTTATAAATATTATAATATATAAATATATATTTTAATTTGGTTTTAAGATAATTAAGTAGAATGGAAAGTAGCATTGCAAATCCGGATCGAAAGGAATTTTCTTCTTTCATTGTTAAGCATTTCAATTTTTAGAGTGCATATTTAGATACCTTAATTTAGTCTCAACCAACAAGTAATAACTGACAACTAAACATTTCAATTCGTGCCCAATGTGTTTTGTGGAAATTCGTCGACGATGGCGTGACACATAAATGTTGAAGGTGCCTCTAGATGATCATTTTGTAAGTTGGAGTGTTCATCTGTCATATTAAAACGAGTTGAAATATCAAAATGTGCATACTGAAAGTTGGAGATCTCATTTGTCAAGAAAGCATCTGATTGCAAGTTTGAGCGTTCATTTATGTATTATCCCTTATGAATTTTGATATTCTTTTAAATAATTAGGTTCTAAATCAACAATTTATAAGGAACAATTTTTTTTAAAGATAAATATAATGTTTAAAATAAAGCTACTATGGTCAGACTTACACAATTAAATAAAAGTTATTAAATTTATGTAACAACTTAAAATTTTAAATAAAATGATTGATATAATTCAATTCGATGCTAAATCAAAGTAGACGAGTCATACAATTCAATAAGGTACGGCCGTATATGAGTATAATATATTCTAAGCCTAAACAAAATGTTTTCCAACCAAAGTCGATCTAAAGGAAAACAACACAGATCGTACATCAAAGTTCCTAACCAATCATTTTATTGAAAAAAAAAGTGATCAAGAGATAACATTCAATAAATCGATTTTAAAGCATCCATCCTGTAAAGAAAGCGTAATAATTTACTGGTCTAATCTCTAATAATTTAAACTATTTATTAGATAAGACGATTCAACCAATTCAATATACATTCTTGATAAGAAAAAAGACCACAAAGAAATCAAATCCTACCTTATCTGGATAAAAAGAAAGTGTTGTTTGTCCCTTATCTTTGGAAGAATCAATGTATTTAGAAAGAAAAAAGATTTAAAAAATTGTCAATCAATTAATATGACAATATAGGATTGGATTTTTCTTGTTATTTTTATAGACTAATATATAGTCACAAATACTGTTTTATGATTTTATGTCTGCCTTTATTACTATTTTTGCATTGTCTAATTATTAAATTGGAACAGCATCTGGCATTATTGACAACTAATAAGATAAAATCCAACATGTTTTTCAACCACAAACTTATCAACCACTAATAATAATTGGTATTTTATTATTTTTATTTTATTATATATATGTCAAATGATAAACTAAAATGGCTTTTATGAAATGTCCATAAGAAAGAATTATTTTATATAAAGAATTATCCATAAAAGTTTGGTCATGAGTTTATGTTTTTTAAAAGTTAGTTTTGGGTGTGGTATATATATATATATATATAGACATTTTGTTGCATAAAAAGGGAAAAGGACATAATAAAAAGGGATAAAGTACAGTTCATGACACTACATTGTATTTATATATCATTTTTATTTTTTTTAATTTTTTATGTTTTTAGTTGCATAATTTAAATTATTACTATTATTTTTATAGTAGTGTTCAAAAGTTTGATATGTAACATTATACCTCTGATATATATTTTATATATTTTGGCAATAATGCTTAAAATTTGATATAGAATATTATACGTGTGTGATATATGGAGCTTATGTTTCAAGTTTAAGCTTATTCGAGATAGATTTGGATATTGAATTGTGTGTTTGGTTTTTGAAATTCGAAGAACAAGTTGATTACTCTGGTTAAAACTTTGTTCATATTAACTTCACACGAAAATCCATGAAGCTTAGCTAAATAAATGTCCCGATTTCATTATGTGAATATGTTTGAAGTTTGACTTTGTCAAGGTCATAACTTTAGTAAAAAATATATATATTTGAAGCTGGTCTTGACAAACCGTTATTTATTTGAAGCTTTGCTAACATTACAAGTTCAGTAAAGAGTGTCTGAAATTAAATCGATAACATAATTAAGAAAATATCTGAAATCAATCTTGATAAGTCATATAAAACTTTAAGTAAAAATATCACAAAAACAAGTAACTAAGGTTGTGTACTTCATTGGGCTGAGAGCCCAGCAGAATAAACGCTTTAATTTTGGTGCAAGACTTTGTTTTGGGCCTATTATTAAACATCAAGAAATACATCAAAAGTTCTGGGCACGATAACTGGAACACTAAAGGCATGCCTTTTCTGATCATCTCGTATTAAAAAAAGAGTAATTTTTAAAATAATGAGGCATATAGACATATCTTTTTCGATCCTCTCGTACTAGAAAAAAAAAAGAGTAATTTTTAAAATAATGAGGCATATAGACATATCTTTTTCGATCCTCTCGTACTAGAAAAAAAGTATCATTAAAAATGATGGCCCATGCAGGTCTCGAACCTGCGACCTTCGCGTTATTAGCACGACGCTCTAACCAACTGAGCTAATGGGCCAATCGATCAATTTTACTAAATAAGTTTATTCGTTAATGTTGACAATAGCATCAAAGATTAATAAAAGGCAAATGACATATATTTAATGATCATAACATATTTAATTTTTTTTTTTATGAGTTTTATGCATCTTAACTATCAGTCTCTTTTTCTACTTGAATTATCATCATTTATATATTAAAAAACACCTAAAAATTGACTAGACTCGGCTATTTTTGTTTTCTATCTAATCAAGTATCATCATCTATTTAACTACGTATATCTTAATACATAAATAATGATATTTTAAATAGATAAATATGTAGATGGATAATTAAGTAAAAAAATTATCGATAATTAAAATGTGAAACTCGCAAAAACAAATATTAGTTCATACATGTATGTGATGACTACCTTCATAAAATAATGAAGACTTCTTTTCTATGTTTGTTGGCATGAAATAAAATGAAAGGAGCCAAAGGGATTTTGCCAATAAGAAAACGATTTGTATAATTTTATTGTGGACCCTTCTTTCCTTCAATCAATTTTTTTGTGGTTTTTGACTTCTTGTAAACTATTTCATACTTTTTTTTTCTTTTTTTCAGAGACGTAGTTTGATTGGACACGATAATTAATAAAGAAAGAAATACGTTTAAAACTTTTTTCCTTTAACATATCGTATAAATTATATATAACATTTGTATATGAACCTAAAATTGAAATTTTTGGTTTGCAAGAATTTTACATTTTAGGGTTTCAATATAATTTTCACTATTTTTTTTTCTTTTCTGATGAATCTATATTGTCTGTACTATTTCTTTTTAATTAACTCAACTATTAGTAGGTAGATGCTACCTAGAATGCTAGAATCTTTACCTTTGCTTTGTCCTTGGACAATTTCTAATACAATCAAGGGATCTTAATATTGTTGGTGTATAATTAAATGTGTATATATATACACACCAATCAAAAATGATCTTTGGCGATAATTAATTAATGATAATTACTTAATTATTGATAAATTATTGATAAATATGTACTTTTAGTTTCAATTAACACTCTTTGTAAATGTCTCTAAAGCCTATAGCGACATTGAATCTAATAACAATTATCTGAATTAATGCTGGTAAAAGTTTTAACACTCTTTGTTAATGTGTATATTTATCGCCGCTAAAAATTATAACAATTATCTGAATTAATGCTGGTAAAAGTTTTAACACTCTTTGTTAATGTGTATATTTATCGCCGCTAAAAATTATTTTTGTTACAGTAATATACATATAAAATTTATAAAATAAAGATTAGTACGTAAGTATTATTTTTCTTGTGAACTTTGTGGGACTATTGTATAGTATAAAATTCTTTACAATGTAGTGGAGTATACCAACAAAATTATGAGAGTTTATTTTGTTTCATTAAAGTAATTGAAAATGACTACCTATTGTAGCAATAAGTTATTAACATGTATGATAAAATGCTTAAAGGTATGGTGGATTTGAAGATGCAGACGTACATCAAAAAAGTATTAAAAAATTATACATAATATGACGCACTTAAAGTTTTTTAATTCGAGAACATGACTTTAGACGAGAAGATATGAAGATCGAAGGTTAGTAGGTATTCTTAAAGATCATTTTCCTAAGGCAAGAACATTAAGGAAGATGTAGAGGTACGTTAAAAAATGATTAGAAAAAATATGATTATACATAATATGACGCACTTACAATTCTTTAATTCGAAAACATGACTTTAAACGAAAAGATATAAAGTTCGAAGGTAGTATGTATTCTTAAAGATCATTTTCCTAAGGCAAGAACATTAAGGGAAAAAAAAGCAAATATTCTTTCTTTCTTGGCTAATAAAAAAGCAAAGATGAACTATACATCTGACAAAAAACAATTGCGTATGAATGTTGCTTTTAAGAGAATAATTTATGGATTTATATTATTGTTGATGTTTAACCAACTTTTAAAAAACAATTAATGTTAAAAAAATGTTTTTTTCCGTTGAAATCAGTTTGTGTTTGGTCAATACATTTTAAAAAATACTTTTTAGTATCCATTAGTATTTGTCTAATTTTTTAAAAGTGCTTCCAATTGTTTTATTTTCAAAAATATATTATATCCCAGTAACACTTATTTTCTTAAAAAAGTTTATATTTCACTTCATTCAGTGTCGGGTGTCCATGAGACATAGGAGAAGGAGGGTCGAGTTGGAGTGTTTAGTTGTCAAAACTCAAAAGTGTCTAGATACACTCTTAAATTTAAAATGCTTACTTATCAATTAAGGTCAAATTTAAGTATCGATTTATGTCTTATATCTTTCCTTCTTTTTTTTTCGCATTCAAAACTTACTATTTCCTTATTACATTTCAAATAGTGACTACATACTAAATAAACAATCGTAAAATGACCATTTCACCTATTTTTACCGAATTAGAAATAAAGAGATCTCTTTTATCCCAGCACATACCTATCTTCTTGTTTTCCTATAACTTAAAATTCCCTCCCTTGATTCTTGAGACAAGAAAACTAACAACAAGAAGAATAGAAACTATCCATTTTTATCCATTATCATGATAATATACTTTTATTCCTTCTAAACAATATTATGTTAGGGTTTATTTTAGATCATAAACTCTATATTCTCTCCAATTCCATAAACAATGGATACTTGTATAGAAAAAGAGGAACATAATTAATTGATGGGGCACCTAATTCCTTTTTTTTTTTTTTTTGAATTCACAAATTTAGCCCTAATAATAACAAGGGTACAAACATACGTTGTCACAAATAAAAATTTAGTATTGCATTATTTCATATTTGGTTGCTAATTTTATTATAACTTAAAACATTGAAGTCAGAACTAGTTATTCCTGTAAGGTCATAAAATAATAATAATAATATTGATATTAGTCATCTCTGGATAAAATAATATTCGTGAGGTTCCTTAAATCCTTTTCTACTAAATAAAATAGAGAGTATTATGAATGTAACAAATCAAATAGTTAACTATGGGACTGATTGCGGGAAAAGAAGGTTAATTAACTTACAAATATCGTCAACAATTTTATATGGAAATATGTATTTATATTGACAAACCGACTACGTCTATAGTATATTTCATATCATGACATTTTTTTCAAATTTAAGAAATAATTGATAGACTACGTTGGTGATTTCATTTAAAAGATAAAGTAGTTTGATTTTTCTGATAGGCTGTGTCATATTGTCCATCAAAAGTTTTTGTACCGATGCTTCTCTTAGAAAAAATACACCACTTTTTTATTGTCTGCGTGTAAAATTTAAACTCCTGCAATTCTACGTGACAGTGATTTAAGAGTTTGATTCTGTGTATATTCTTTTTTGATCAGAAAATCCTGTTTTTAATAGTATTTTTCAACACCATTTACATAATAGTATTTATATAGCCACTAAAAAATAGCCTAATTACTCTCCGGAGTTATAGTTTGATAGTTACAATTCGTAGCTACATGTTATAGGAAGGAGAGAGGCGAGCGAGACTGGGAGAGAGGAGAGAGGTGTGAGAGAGAGGGCAAAGAGTGGGAGAGAGGTGAATTGCATATGTATATTGGTTAGATAATTATATATTATACATATGTATTTGTATATATGGAAGATTGGGAGAGGGAGGAGAGAGGCGAGCAAGAGAGGGTAGAGAGTGGGATAGAGGTTAATTGTATATGTATATCGGTTAGATAATTGTATATTATACATATGTATTTGTATATATGGCAAGCGAAATTGGGAAAGGGAGGAGAGAGGCGAGCGAGATTGGGAGAGAGAGGCGAGAGACGAGCGAGAGAGGGCAGAGAGTGGGAGACATGTGAATTATATATGTATATCGGTTAGATAATTGTGTATTATACATATGTATTTGTATATTCTGGTGAATTATACATATACAAACGTGGCAAATTATACAAACTCGAAGTCAGCTCACGTAATTAATGTATAATGAAAGTCGCGAGTGGTAATTATAGCAAACTATAGCTATGATGAGTAATTAAATAGTATAAGTTTGTTTAACCACGTAATTTTTCCTTATTTTTTTCTATATGATTAAGATGGTAAGTTACTTAGATACAAACTTAATATAATTAAAATTTTCATGATAAATCAAATCCTATTGTTAATGGATTATGATGGCTGATAAAAAGCAACAATTTATGGACTTTCCACATTATGTCCAATTTTGGAAAAATGAAATAACATTCCAAATAGGTAATGCTTCCAAAACTTCCTTTGTGGACTTATTTGCTAATCCAATTCCAAATTGGATTCTAACTTATAAGTTCCCTTTTAATAAATCAAGAAATATAATTTATTTAATTTTTTAAAAATAAAAAAAATAATTTATTCATGATATATAATCATATTGTTTGTCCTAATAAAAAAATAATATTTGATTAAACTAATAGTTATTTGACTAATAAAATTCTCTAATTTAATTAACAAATAAAAAATAATTTAATCCTGTAGAAGAGATCAAAACACTTATTAGTGTGTGATTTCATAATTATTTATTTTTGGGTACAAAATTATTACAGCATTACTAAAATTATTAGGCTTCATATACCTAGCAAAAGAGTTTCAGTTTTATCTGTTTTTAGCTTTCCAACGGCAAACAAAGGAGGAACTATGCATAACAAAAAAGAGTTTGAAACTGCGATTTCATAGGTTCAATAACAAGCAAATGTTAATAAAAATATGTTCAAAATTTAGACGTGAAATTAAATTTTGGGCATATCAATTATATCTCTAACATTTTATAGGTAATTGAATTGGATGCTACAACATTAATATTTCAATATCTACGTATAGAAGTTGAACTTTCAAAAAATTGAACGTTTGTGATAGTGATTTTAGAGTTAGATTCAAAGTATAGTTAGGGCTCGAGGTAGAGAATTAATTTGTATTTATAAATTTTAAATCATAAATCCGCCTCCGCGTATTGTCTTTTTCAATTAAGTGTTTTAGTTCAATGGAACTCAAATACTATTAGTGGTAGGAATTTTTTATCGAGTCACTAATCTATTTATTCATTTTGATAACGATCAAGTTAGTAATTGAGATTCTGATATCAATATGTTTTAAGATAGACATTGAATACATAAAAGGTAGATCTGATACATAAAATATTGTGTTTATGTAAAATTTGGGAGAGAAACGTCTAAGAAATATAATATCAAGTAGACAATTTATTCTAACATAAATATATTAATGACTATTGTTATGATTCAAATATATAACGAATAGATCACACCATAATAAATATTTGTGTTGCTCATCCAAAACTCCGATGCGCTTATGTTTGCCACTAATTCTTAAGATAGACAACAAACACATCTAAACATTAATCAAGTGTATATATAGAACATATTTTAAACTTATTCCATAACTGAATTTCAATTTGAAAAAAATAATTATGTGTCATGTCCCAAAGTTAGTTGCACTCTAAAAAAAGTTTAAAGGTTTTTAACCAAAAATAACTTCTTGACTATACCAAATTATTGTTGGAATTAATAATCAAAAACATATTAAAATTGATATTTTTTCACAAGTTTCACACCTTAATGTAACAGTCCATCCTGGCTCCTGCTAGTGATATTGTCCGCTTTGGACTTAGGTCTGTACGTCTTTAAAATGCATCATTAGTGGGTAAGACCTGCTTACTTGAAACACGTCATTGATGGATAAGACTTGCTTACTTATATACCCAACATCTTAGCTTATCTTGAATCGGAATGTCACATTTAACTATCATTTGTTTTTTTTATATGAACCATCATCATCTACGTATAAAAGCACATTTTGAACCTGATTAAGCTTATAAACTATAAGTTGTTCACTTTTTCTCGTTTAACTAGGCTTGTTTTAATAGATGGTGATAGTTTAGATAGAAAAATAGGATTGTCACTATTTTACGAGTTTGACGTTCGAAGTATCAGTTGTTTCTTTTTCTTATCGAAACTATCACCAATTGTTTCATTTCCCCACCTTCTTTTTCATTTATGCCAACTATAATAAGTTGTTCCTTTTTTCGTTTCTTAACTATCATAATCTACTCAATTGAGTTTGTTTTAACATATAGATGGTGATCGTTTTGATAGAAAAATATAACTGTCACTTTTTCTCGCGAATTTCACCCCAATCAGTTTGGTTTCTCCTACCCTTAACACCCCCCCCCCCCCCAGCTCCCTCCCCCAACCCAACACACACACCCCACACATACATCTTTAATTTGCTCATCCATGACATATTTTAAAGAAAACAAAGAGCCATTAAAAGGTTAAAAACTTGGTATGAAGTAAAATATTTTTGCAGTATGAAAGGACCTTACAAATTACAACTAAATCTTTTGAAAGAAAAGTATCGGTCACCACTTAGGGTGTGTTTGGTATGAAAAATGTTTTCCAATTTTTTCATGTTTGGTTAGGTTAAATGTTTTGGAAAATGTTTTTCAAATCAACTCATTTTCCTCAAATTTAAGGAAAATGACTTTCCTTCAAAACTTAAGGAAAACATTTTCCAAAACTCTCTTCCAACTTCAAATTACAATTATTTTTTTGTTGAAAAAATCAATTTATTTTGTTCCTACACTCAAACCAGCCCCCCAACCACCCCCCCCCCCCAAAAAAAAAATTTTAAAACGTGTTTTTAAATTCAATTTTTTACCTCACCCTCACCCCTACCCCCACCCCCTCCCAAAAGAATATTAAAATTATTTTTAAAAGATATTTCTAATTTCAATTTTTTATTTTTTTACCCCACCCATTACCCTCACCCTCCCATCAGCCCCCCAACCCCCTTCAAAAAGAAAAAAAATTTAAGTTTGTTTTTAAAAAATATTTTCAACTTTAAATTTTTATTTTTTCATCCCGATTCTCGATCACCCACCCCCCCACCCCCCAAAAAAAATTGAGTTTGTTTTTATAAACTATTTTCAACTTCAAAATTTCATTTTTTCACGCTACCCTTGACCCCCAACCCCCCCGCACCCGCACCCCCAAAAAAAATTTAAGTTTGTTTTTAAAACACCCCTAGCCTCGATTCCCACCCCCCCCCCCCCCCCCCCCAAAAAAAAAAAAAAAAATTTCAAGTTTGTTTCACAAAAATATTTTCAATTTCAAAATTTCATTTTTTTCACCCCTACCTAGTCTCCCCCCCACCCCACACACCCGCCCACCCCCAAAAAAAATTTAAGTTTGTCTTTAAAAAATATTTTCAACTTCAAAATTTTATTTTTTCACCCCAATCCTTGACCCCCCCACCCATGCCCTACCAGCCCCTACCCCCCAAAAAAAAAATTAAGTTTGTTTTTAAAAAATATTTTCAACTTCAAAATTTCAATTTTTCATCCCTACCCTCGACCCCCCCCCCTCACCCACCCCCTACCACCCCCAAAAACATTTAAGTTTGTTTTTAAAAAATATTTTTAATTTCAAAAATTATTTTCTACTCTAGTAAAAATAAAAGATATTTCTCAAAAATATTTTTCATTCATAAATCAAACACTAAAATTTTTTTTCGAAAAATATTTTCTACTCACTAATCAAACATGAGAAAATAAATAAAAAATCAACTTATTTTCCAGAAAAACATTTTCTATGAAAAACATTTTCCTTCATACCAAACACACCTAAGTTTTCCAAGAAAAACAACAACAAAGGAACAGTCTTTTTCTACCACAAGGGGATGTGATTGATTGACAGAGAATTCATTCATCTTAATAGGAGGGCTATTTTTTTTTTTCACTTTCAAACGGATTCAGAATATAAAGAAGCAAATATACAAAAAAAATAAATAAATAAGAAGATTCATCAATTTATACATAAGAAAAGTTGCATACCTACAATTAACATACACAGTGTAATCTACAATTGACATTTGAGAAATGATATGCCTGCAGATCTTACCTCTATCTTATAAAAATTATTTTCGATACGAATAGAGTAATGTCGACTCAAGTAAAACATTTTAAAAGCAAGTAATTAAGACAAGAGAATACAAATAGTAAAAAAATCATGATAAAATTAATAATAAAAACAAAATATAATATATTACCGAAGCAAACAAAAATGTCTAATTCAAGCCTTAATAAATGAGAGAAAACAATCTAGTTTGGACGCAGTGATTTTCTTTTAAATGGGCCCTCCACGATACTAATCTAGATTAATCGAAATAATAAATTCCGAAATATCTCATGATAGTAAAACAAAAAAGTCATTTTTTCTCTTTTCTTCTTGACTAGGGAATCATTAGATTTTAAAGACATTAAATCTATTACCCTTACCCTAAGAATAAGAAGATGTAAAGTAGAAGAGGAAACAACAAAAACCATATATATATAATTACATTATATTGTGTTATAACACATAGTCTTTTATGGCAAAACAAATTTAGAAAAAAAAAATTATTTTACATTTTTTTTCTTCATATTATATTTCGTTCGAAAACGAAAAAAAAGAAGAATTAAAGAAATAGCCTACACAATATGGGTAGAGGGAAAGTTGAATTGAAGAGAATTGAGAACAAAATAAATAGACAAGTTACCTTCGCAAAGAGAAGAAATGGACTCCTTAAGAAAGCTTATGAACTTTCTGTTCTTTGTGATGCTGAAATTGCTCTTGTTATTTTCTCTAGTCGTGGCAAGCTTTATGAATTTTGCAGCAACTCAAGGTATGTATGTATTTTCATTGACGCAATTTATTTTTGTAGTGTTTGTTTCGGTCTTTAATTAGTTGATGTTGTTATATGAAAAGAAAGTTCAATTTTGTTGAAGATTATTAGAGATGTCATATCGTTTGAGGGGTACTATTTTTTGTAATGTGTTCTATTGTCTGCTAAGAAGGTTTGATCTTTGATTAATGTTGTTTTATGAAAAAGATTTCGATTTCTTGAAGATTAGAAATGTCATATCGCTTGAGGGGTACTATTTTTTTTTTTTTTTATATGTAAGAAGGTTGATCTTTGATTAATGTTGTTTTATGAAAATGATCTTGATTGCTTGAAGATTAGAAATGTCATATCGCTTGAGGGGTACTATTTCTTTTTTTATATGTAAGAAGGTTTGATCTTTTATTAATGCTATTTTATGAAAAAAGATCTTAATTTCTTGAAGATTAGAAATGTTATATCGATTGAGGGGTGTTTCTGATCGTATATGTTGTATTGTTTGCTAAGAAGGTTTGATCTTTATTAATGGATGCTATTTTATGAAAATGATTTTCATTTTTTAAAGATTATAGATTTCATATCGATTGAAGGGTACTAGCTAGTTTCTTAATTATCGTATTTATTCTATTGTATGAGATATGATCTTTAATTGATGCTACTCTATGAAAAAAATCTTGATTTCTTGAAAATTGGAGATGTTGTATCTGTTGAGGGTACTTCTAATCGTATTTGTTCTACTTTGGTCTATGATTGATGCTATTTTATGAAGAAAAAAAATATTGTTGAAGATTTGAATTGTCACTGATACTATATTTATATTTTTAACCTATGTTAAGGGGTTGTTTCTGTTGGGCAAAATTTTTGTTATTAGTAGTATTGATTTAAAATACAGATTGCATAACAATTTAATTGTTATCGTATATATGATCAAACCATCACAATTTTCTCAAAGATTAGAGATGTCAGTAGTACTATTTTTCTATTTTTAGACTTTTGATTGAAGGACGTTGCTTATCGTATTTATGGTAGGAGAAAAAATAATTTTGGACTAAGTTTTCCATATACTTTGACTTTATCATATGTTGAAATTTTGTCAACAAAGAAAATATTTTATTGGAACAAACATATGATCTAGGTTTTATTGATAGATTATTACAAATTAATTATAGTACCATTACAAATCAAGAATCTTAATGAATTTATATATTTAAATATAAAACACTAATTATTATAATTTTTATAAGGAATATTAAGTTGAGGGGAGTCTTTAATTTCATGATTTCAACTTTGGTGTTGATTTGATGTGCACCTTCATATTTCTTCATTTTATGAAACTTTATTTTTCTTAAAGTACAGACATATATAAAGACAAGCGTGACAATTATTCAATATAAAGCTGCATAAATTCTTCATACTACATTATTATAAGCAAATGGAATATATCTAGATTTGATCATCATCTCTAGTGTTGAAATTAATCACTTCTTTAATTTACTTTTAACCGACTATAATCGTGATGGGATAGATAAAATTCGTTTATTCTTAAAGAAAAATTTCAAATTCGAGTCTTGAGATGACATTTTTTATATAAGGATATTATCGAAAATTAGGATTAAATTCATATCAATATCTTGAGATTATCTATCCTATATAAAGAAAGGTGAATTATAACCAAGGAAAAAGGACAAATATACCTCTGAACTATCGTAAATGGTATGCAAATACCCTCTATCATACTTTTTGGGCATTGGTGCCCCTGCAGTCCAAAAATTAGAGCATATATACCCTTTATACTAACTGACATATACGTGTCATTATTTTATTCACCAACTGACATTTATTAAATATTGGATCGACGGATAAGAATGTGTCACGTGTCCTTATTTAGTCTTCCGTTAGAGTAAAAGACATATTTGCTCTAGTTTTTGGATGGCAGGGATACTACTATCTCAAAAATATGACGGATGATATCTGCATACTATTAAATTTGTGGGCTCGAGGGAGTAATTAAAGTAGATTAAAAGTTCTTTTTCTGAATTTTTACCTGCCCTTTGTATTACTTTTCCTTCTTTTCTTTTACTTTCTGTAGTTAATTTCCTTTCCTTTTTTTTTCTAAACTTTTACCGTAAAACAAGTTAATAAATATTTATTTCACTATAAATCATTTCATAAAGATAACATATACTCTAGTAATAAGGAATACTGAAATGTGTGAATTTTGAGGGAAGTTCTCATCGAAACGCCATTGGAAGTTATTTTCAACGAGAATCTGTCCAAAAACATTTTTAACAAGTCAATTTCTAACGAATTCCATCAAAAGTTCACATATTTTTTTTGTGAATACACGTCTAAACATTTTAATTGTCTTCATTATATCAGTTGAACACTTTGACTTACAAAACAATAATCTAGACAACCTCGAAAATTTATGTGTCACATCATCATTGGGTGTTTAGAAGACATAGTAGAGACGACTGTCGACTCGAAACATTTAATACTTGTCAGTTGAGACCAAGTTGAACTGTCTTAATGTGCATTCTCAAATTAAAAATCAAATTCAATGTCTAATTCTGTGACTTGTCTTTCTCTAGTACGTCCAAGACATTGGAAAGATACCACAGATATAATTATGGAACAGTTGAAGGAACCCAAACTTCACCAGATTCACAGGTTTGATTTGTTTTTCTTCCTCAAGCATGATAATTACTCAAAAGTTTAATCAGAAAACATGATTTTTTTAATCTATTAGTAGAAAAATGAGATAATATCTCAGATGGTCATCTAACTTTGAATAGTTACGTTCACTTAGAAAGTCACCCAACTTTGAATAGTTTACTTAAAAAGCACTTAACTTTATTTTTTAATTCAAAAGTCACTCAACTATTGTCATATCACTTAGAAAGTCACTCAACTATTGATATTTTACTTAAAAAGTCACCCAACTAATTTAAATAATTTTTTCATTAAATTTTGTTAAATACAATTTTTGTTTTAAACTGTTCTTTTTTTTTTTTTAACAGAAAGATGCTCATTTTAGTTATTTTTATTAAATTTTGTTGAATACAATTTTTTTAAAACTATTTTCTTAAAAAATAATAAAAGATTGCTATATGCTACTGTGCGTTTTTTTTAATTACTCTGTAATTACTTTCGTTCAATTCCAATCTTCTTCTTTTTTGGATCATTTTTCAGCATATTTAATTAGTCTATGTTGATGTACGTTTTTTTTAAAAAAAGGTTGTAAGTTAAGTAATTGGAGTGAGTCAATAAGATAATTAAAATATACATTTTATTTTGTTAAAAAAATAGTTTAAAATTAAAAATTAGATTTCAATAAAGTTTATTGAATAAATTATTTAAATTTGTTGGAATAGTTGAGTGACTTTCTAAGTGAAACGAGTGACTTTTGAGTTATGAAACAAAGTTGAGTGACTTTCCAAGTGAATAACTCAAAATTGAGTGACCATCTGAGATATTAACTCGTAGAAAAATTAAGAGTTAATGGTCAAACGCATGCCTAAATTTTCATTTTTTCGTGAATTTCATTCCTCAACTATTCATTATTATTCATACCTACCTAAACTATCACTCCATTTGTATTAAAACACACCTCATGCTGAATTGGCCAAATATTTATTCGCAGTCGACTACTGGTGCATGTAGGCTTACTCAACATTGATATGTGTTTTAAGATAAGAAGTGATAGTTAAGATATCAAACTCTCGAAAATATGATAGTTAAGATGTATTTTTTTTTAATCATTAACTCTACCACTAAATAAATGTTGATGGCTTATTAAAATTGATTTGCTTGTTGTGATATTGTTAAAAACAGAACGACTACCAAGAGTATTTGAAGCTTAAAACAAGAGTGGAAGTGTTACAACAGTCTCAAAGGTGAGAAAAAAAAATACTTATATTTAGACCAAGATTATTAGATGTAATTTTCAATTCCGAATGCACTAAATTATCGCTATACACAGGGTTCAAAATGATCGGACCATATTAGATTTGTTGTTGCCTAGCTTTACTATTTCAACGACTTAAATGTATGACCTCCTGATCACACGATAACAACTCTAGACTATTCATTCTCTATATTTATTTAAAATAACTTTTTCATTTTTTAGGCACTTGCTAGGGGAGGATTTGGGACAATTGGGCACAAAAGACTTGGAACAGCTTGAACGTCAATTGGATTCATCTTTGAGGCAAATTAGGTCAACAAAGGTATTACTTTTATTTTTAAAAAATGACCAATTATTTAAGATAATTATTTTTAAAAAATTACAAACAAATAATTTGAGACAGAAAGAGTATCTACAAAGGTCTTAATTAATCAACTATTTCCTTTTAAAACTTGTTTTCAGACACAACACATTCTTGATCAACTTGCTGAACTTCAACAAAAGGTACATGATGTATAGAAATTAATTAAGATGACATTTAATTATTTTAATTTTCTCAAATTATATTGGAAATATAATATATGCTATTACGTCTTACACAGGAACAATCTCTTACTGAAATGAACAAATCTTTGAGAATAAAGGTAACAATAATAACTTAGACTATAGTTTTGGCTTAATTTTGATTCACAAATTACTTGAGATCGATCACTCGACTTTATCTACTAAAGTCACATTATAATTTCTTGTCTCACTAAAGTAATTTCATTATCATAGTTGTAAAGTCACAAAATTATTTTTGTTACGTACGTTATAATAATTGAACTGAGTATATGAATTGTTATCGTGGATAAAGTTCAGTAATCAATCATATTTCGTGTTCATATTATTGATCTTTTAACAATAATTTTTTCTATGGAATTTTGTTAATTTCAGTTGGAAGAACTTGGTGTTGCCTTTCAAACATCATGGCATTCTGGTGAGCAAAGTGTACAATATAGACACGAGCTGCCTTCTCAGCCTGAGGGATTTTTTCAACATGTAAATTGCAATAATACACTGCCTATAAGGTAATATTGAAAATTTCTAGCTTTTCATGAATTCTTTTTATATAAATTTATCCAAAAGACATATAAGGCACACTCAATGAACACAACAACAATATTAACGTACCAGTGTAACCTCACAAGTAGGGTCTGAAAAGGAACGCATCAGTTTTATCCTTATCTCGTAAAGATAGAAAGGTTGTTTATAATTGACCTCGGCTCTAGCAAAGCATATCAACATAATACATACAAATTCAATAATAAGCTAAAATATTTCGATTGAAAGATATCACTGCTATTATTTTTAAACGCATTTCAAGTAATTGTAGTAAAACTTCACATGTTGATCATCTTGGCTAGGAGGAACATACTAAACACATTAAATACCATATCATAGGGGTGATTCACCTAAATGTCGAGTTTTTTCTATAGTCAACTCGATGTTAAATACCTATAAGATATTGTTAAAAACTTGACTTTATTGGGAAAAAAGGGGAAAAAAAGGTTATTTCTATCTTATCAGTCGTGTATCATGTACACATATTTTTTGTAAGAATCTTATTATAAACATGCATATTTTTTGAATTCAGAAGCACTTGTTACGTGTTCTGAATTCACTTATGACTTTGTAGTCTACTTGTTTAGGACTGAGACATGGTTATATATTGTTGATTTAGTTACAGGTACGATAACGTACAACCTGAAAATGCAGAACCATCAACACATGATGCTGCTGGAGTTGTACCTGGATGGATGCTTTGACTTTGGAGTATGGAGTAAAAAATCCTCTTACTTTGTACAAGTTATTTATTTTTATTACATAAATTAGATGGAAAATTATATATATGGATACCACAATCATACAATATCTTCATAGTTTCAAAAACTTATATTTTCCATCTTGGATTATGTAGATAATATTTGTATTTGTGACATATAATATTGTGATGTATTTATTGTCAAGAAGAGTCTAGCAACATAATAACGCCATATTTTTGAATTATTATTTACTTCTTTTTTCCTTTGTGTTCAATTTGAGGCCACATGAACCCATTCGAGAAAATTAAAAAGCTCGAAAAAAATTTGAGGTTTTTTTATTTTTCATCAATATGGGATTCATCCATTCTTTACCTCCACCCCCTTTCACGCCCTGGATTTGAATATTTTTTATCTAAGATTCTATTGTCTAATTTAATACATGCACATTCATGTATCAAATGTACTTTCATCCCGCAACTGTTCAAAACTTTTTAGAAGGTTTTTATCAGATCGGATCTAATTATAATACTATCATGCTTAATTAGGTGTTCAGAACGACTCAAATGAGAAAAATTACCCAAACTTTATAAGAAATTAGAAAAAGAGATATAATCAAATTTAGAAAAAGTACATTCAAATTATAACTTTCTTAGTAAGATCATATAATCAAAACAACTTCAACTTTTTTTTTTTTTTTTTTTTTTTTTATATTTAAAGTGAATAACATTTAATTTTCTCGAAAATAAATACTACTTCCTCCGTCTCATTTTATGTGAGGTAGTTTGATTCGACACGGAGTTTAAGAAAGAAAGAAAGATTTTTAAAACTTGTGGTTCAAAATGAATAATAGAAATTTGTGTGACTATAAATCATTTCATTAAGGGTAAAATAAATATTTTATAGTTAAATTGTTACTTAATATAGAAATGTGTCATTCTTTTTGAGACTGACTAAAAATGAAAGTAAGTCGCATAAATTGAGACAGAAGGAGAGTGCTTTTTTTTTTTTAAAAAAAAAAAAAGATAAAAGGAGAATTAACCTTTAACAATGTGTTGAAAAGACAGAATAGCATAAGGCACAGAACATTATCTTAAAAATCTGTGATAGACATGATATATCCACCATACAAAAATGAATACCATACTATGTTGTCCTTTCAACCAATCAAAACTCGACAACACATTCTTAAAAACCATCTGGTTTTTATTTTAAATAATTATAATACCATTTTCATAGTACTTGTCTACTCCTTAAATTGTTTATTTATTATCTACACCATTTTCCACACCTATTCTATCCTATTATACTCTATTTAATAAACAACCAAATTATTGACATATTTTTCTTTTTAATTTCACAAAATATTTTTTTTCTACGTTTTATTTTATGTGGTATTGTTGACTTAGCATAATATTTAAGAAGAAGAAAATGAAAAGATTTGAAATTTATGGTCTAAAATAATTCTTAAGTAATTATGTGACTATGAATTATTTTATTAAGGATAAAAGGGAAATTTTAAAATGAAATTATTTTTAATTATAGAAAAGTGATACTTTTTTTGGGACGGAATAAAAAGAAAAGAGTGACACGTAAAATAGAATAGAGAGAGTACTCACTTTGATATGGAATAGTTGTCATGTTTTGCTTGATAAGAATTAATTTGACTAAATTAAATTAGATTAATTTAATATTTAATTAAATTTTAAATATTTAAAATTATAGGAAAAGTATAATAAATTGTAATAATTTTTTATATCAATAAAATGAAAATTATATCTTAAAAATTTGATTAAAGTTTGTATTGTTCAACACCCAAAAAAAAAGTTTGTAAAGAATATTTTTAATGGAGTGAGTAACCTTTTATCCTTAATAAAATAATTTTGAGTTGTACAGATTAAATGTCTAATTCTTCGCAGTTAAACCAAGTACAAATTAAATGTCTAATTTTGAGTTGTACAAATAAAATAATTTTGAGTTGTACAAAATAGTTAGTTTGGTCAACTTTTAAAGGAAATCAAAGTGTTTGACCAAATTTTTAAGAAAAAAATGTGTTTTTGAATTTTGAGTAGTACCTATATATAGTAGCGCAAAATGGAAAGTATTTTCAAAACTTTGTTCAAGCATAAATTATTGTTATAACATTAACACCAATATTTTTCATATTAATTAGTGATCCAAAAATTGATACTCTCCAAAAGTATTTTTTTTAATAATATTTTTCAAAAAAAGGTTTCTTTTGATAGTTTAATTAGCTAAGCAAAACATAATTAAGACCTGTCTTAGATTTTTAAGTTCCAAAATACTTCATTTTTTTCTTAGATTGCATTCAAATCAGACGTGGAATTAGGATTTTTAAAATGCTTTAAAACGCGAGTATACCAAAAAAAATAAAACTAAGTGAGGATTGATCATTGTTTTTCTAGAAAAATTACTTCGCAGTTAAATCAAGTACACCATTCAGCCCTTTTTGAACATGTAAGTTTCACGATAAAATATTAGATCAATTCTAAAAAACCATATACATAAAATATCTCATTTGACAGAAAGACCACGATTTCACATATATTAATATTTTTGAAAGAGGTACACCACTCCAGCGCCACATAAATTAAAACGAATGAAATAGAAAGAAACTAAACTTAAAAAAAAAAAAAAAAAAGAACAAGTGGGGCGTACTATTTCCCTTTTTAAATAAGATGGGATCTATGACTTTATTTTTTTTTCTTTTTCATTGTTGTGAAATAGTAACTAGGGTTTGTTGTAAGAGGAAATATAATATCAGGGTTTCCATAATTAGGTCATATTTTTCTCTGCGTGTAGAGAAGAAAAATAATAATTATTTTTAAATCTTTTTTGAAGATGGGAAGAGGGAAAGTTGAATTAAGAAAAATAGAGAATAAAATAAATAGACAAGTAACATTTTCAAAGAGAAGAGGTGGATTAGTGAAAAAAGCTCATGAAATTTCAGTTTTATGTGATGCTGAAGTTGCTTTAATTGTTTTCTCTCAAAAGGGAAAAATCTTTGAGTATTCTTCTGATTCATGGTAAGTTTTTTTTTTTTTTTAATTATGTAATTAATTCATTAAAAAATTATCTTATAATTTTTCTTGTGTTGTGTAAAAAAAAAAATTCTTTCATATGAACAAAATAATATTTGTAATAGTTCATTATGGAAGAAAAATATGGATTTTCTTTTCTTAGAAAGATTTCTTGAGTTTCATGATTTTTTTAATTTGATTTTCTTGATATAGTTTTGTAATTTAGCTTGAATTAACATAAGATAGATAAGATCTTCATTTTTGTAATTTTTTCCCCTATTATGAAGAAAATAATCCTACAAATATCATGTGTGTTTGTCTATATTTATGAAAAGTGTGACATAATTATAATAATATTTGTAATAGTTAATTATGGAGGTAAATTGATCTTCTTTTCTTTTAAAGCTGTCTTGACTTTCTTGTTTCATGATTTTAAAAATAAAAATTAATTTAGCTTGAATTACCTTGACTTTCAAGATTATCTTTTTTGTAATTTTTTTCTTACTGTGGAACAAATTATTCTACAAATATCTCTTGTGTCTCTATATATGAAAAGAATTATCTAATTAAATCAATATTTGTACAAGTCACAAAACTAATTATAGAAGAAAATTGATCTTCTTTTCTTTGAAAAATATCTTGACTTTCTTTTTTGTTTCATGATTTTTTTTATTTGTTTAATTTAGCTTGTTTGACTTAAACTTTAAGATTCCATCTTCATTTTGTTGTTCTCATTTTTTTCCCTATAGTAGGAACAATATTTTGTTACTCTTTTTTTGTGAAATGGAGAAAATAATCCTGAAACATCTTGTGTTTTTTTTTTTTTTTGCAAAAAGATTGATATATTAAATACAATTGATCTTCTTTTCTTAGATGGATTTCTTGTTGCTTGATTATTTATTAATTCTTTAATATAGTTCTTTAATTTTATGGACTTTTTTTTCCTCTTCAATTTGTTAAGAATTGATGATTAATGATGAACTCAACTGAATATTACTGTACGATATTTTAAGGTTCAGTAATTATATGATTGTTCATTCTGAATAAATCATTCATCATAGTTTTATTTTTTATTTTAATTATTTTTTTCTTTATTTTTTTTGGTTCATACATAGGAAATGACAAACTGGAAATTCTGCACATAGGACTTCTTCTCTAGCAGCCTTAAATTGTCCAACTTCCAACAAAATCACAACAACAAAACAATTTAATCAAAAAATTATTAACTTTTTTTTAAAAGTTATTTTTAACTTTATTTGAAAATTAGTAAATTAGTGTTCTGTCACCGGAAAATTTTAAATCTAACTTGAAATTGTATATCCAAATTGAATCTATTTCCAAACGCAATTTCAATTCTATATATCATTTTTCAATCCCTTTTATCAAATATCACATAAATCATACATATCTAAACACCTAATTACACAAATATCTTGACATATTTAGTAGTCTTACGACTATATAACTATTATTATTATAAATTATACATTTTCATATATTTTTCTTCCAATTTTATACTTAATTAACTTATGCCACGTAAATCTAAACTAGATGAACATATATCCTAGATTCTTTTATTACTGTAAAAAAAGAAATAGAAGAACTGACACTCAGATATTATTTGTTTGTTGTACTCTAAAAATACATTTTCCAAGAAGCATCTACTGATCTCATAATCCTGGATTTTGACTTCTGTAAATTACCTAATCAATTGAAAAATGTTCGATTAGATGTATAAGAATAATACTAAATAGGATGAATCAATAACAATAATAATAGTTCTATTAATCATATTATTTTTTATCGTTTGTTTAGTTTGTAGTATTAAGTGAATAATGTTTATTTATCATGAATAGAACATATATGACCTAGAAATAGAATATGTATCGTTAATGTTATGATTTACTATTTATTGAAAACACTTTTAAACAAGGGATCAAATAATATCAACGCTAATAACAGTATTATTTTCCCTAAGGTATATTATATTTAGTGTTTGACTGATGAGAAAGAAATAACAATCTTGATGGAATTATTTTATTGCATGTGAACTTGCATAATATATTATGAGTTATTCTTGATTATTATTGAGACTTTTATTTATTAACTAATGATGATTTTTATTTTTATTTTTTGAAACAGTATGGAACAAATTCTTGAACGATATGAAAGATACTCATATGCAGAGAGACGTTTGCTTGCAAATAATTCTGAATCACCGGTATGGACCTAATTATAAAAGGTTTTTGATAAATATTTTCGAGTTTAAGTTATATATATATGGTTAGTGTAAATAATTTTTATATCATTAGTATCAAGTTGTTCAAATGATATTTACACTAAGCCTTGAAATTTGGGATTTGATTAATTTTGAAAAGAAGATATGTTATTTGATACAATATGTAAAGATGACATCATGTTTCATAGTGTAAAAATAAGGTGTCTTGTATTTTTTATGTTATTTTATTTGCTTCAGCTATCGGATTATTTTGTGTTTCTTCTAATCCTTTCTTTTTACTTTTCGACATGGTTTTTTTACTATTGTATTTCATTTTCAAACATAACTTGGTTTGAAATGTTTTACTTGAACTGAGTACTGTCTATTGAAAACAATCTCTATACGTTCAAAAAATAGGAATAAGATCTATGTCTCCTCTGACCTTACTTGTACAATTGCACTGAATATGTTATATTGTTGTTACAGTATTAATGGCTTTTTTTTTAATCTTTGAAATGATTTGTTGGTATTTGTTTAATTAATATATAGGTGCAAGAAAATTGGAGCTTGGAATATACTAAACTCAAGGCTAGGATTGATCTCCTGCAAAGGAACCACAAGTAAAATATATAATTTCTTAATTCCATCAAGGATTATGCTATGTTGATATGTGTGTTTGGTAGGGAGGAAAATATTTTTCTAGAAAAGATTTTTAAATTTTTTGGTATGTTTTATTAATCATGAATATATAAAGGCGAATTTAGGATTTTAAATTTTATGAGTTCATTGCATCTATTATATATTGATTGTTATGGGTTCATATCTACTATTCGTAAATTTTATACAAAAATTTATTCTGTGCATAAAAAATAGTAGATTCAATTGAACATGTACTTATAATAGTACATACGCCCTTGTCAACATGTTTTCAAAAATATTTTCTTGAGGAAAACAACTCCTTTATAAATGAGGAAAATGACTTTCCAACCAATGTTACCTCATAACTAAGGTTCACTTGCTATGTGGCTCGGACTCTTTGAAAATGTCAAAGGGTGCTTGTCGGATTCTAAAAAGTAGTGTATTTTTGGAGAATCTGATACAGGTATGCCATTGAAAGTGAAGAGTCTGCACAACTTAGTTCATTTGTTCACCATCACTATGACATATTCATATTTTGTTTTTACAATTATTTTTCAGGCATTATATGGGAGAAGATCTTGATTCAATGAGCTTGAAGGACTTGCAAAACTTGGAACAACAGCTTGATTCTGCTCTTAAGCTAATTCGATCGAGAAAGGTAATATGTTATACGTAATTTATTTGGGACTGAAACGTAGTTATTATTATATTTTTGCTACCAGAAGCAACTAAGGGTCTTGGATTAATAGTATGTACATTATATGTGTTTTACTTTAACATATAAAATTGATAAATTATTGGCTACTTTGTGACTAGATCATCAAAATGTTCACCCACTTGGTAGCAATGTATTGCTCACATTCTTTAAAAATGTCGTTTGGTGCATACTAAATCCTTTAAAAATAATATATTTTTTAAAATTTGATATGAGTATGATAACATTTTTGGATAATAAGAACAAGGACATTAGCTTGAATGACCACACCTTTGAGTGGATCACCATTTGCTTTCTTTCTTGCAATTTTTTGGATTTATGTTACATAAGATGTTTTTGTGTTGCAGAACCAACTCATGCATGAATCAATCTCTGAACTGCAGAAAAAGGTATTAATTTATATCTTATTTATATTTTTTTAGTTTGATCTATTGGAAATTGTCTTTTACCTTAGAAGGTATAGATAAGATTCACGTACATACTATCTTCACGAAATATTCTGTTTTTTAGTTTGTTCAATAAAAAGGTCATGAAGACTTCTTGATTAGAAACAATTTAATTTTAAATTTCTTGTTTTAACTTTGATGAAATGATTTATACCATAGAGATCGATGTTTTTGTCTTGTTTTGGACCATTTGAAAAATCTTTCTTTATTTCTTAAAATCCTTGTTCACTCAAACAGTATTGTCACATAAATTGGAACCGAAGTACTAATAAGCATTTAATCTTTGATTGATGCCTTTTGAGTGCAATGTTTTTACAGGAAAGGGCTATCCTAGAGGAGAATAACATGCTAACCAAGAAGGTGAGTTTGTCTCATGTTATTTTATTCTATGCATAATACGTAAATGTGTTATTTAATTTCATTTCAGCTGGTATCAGTGATGGTGTGCATAAGTAGACACTTAAACTTAGATAAAGTTAAACAAGTAGACACATATGTTCTACATGATATAATACTCATAAAACGTCATGTAGGATGTAATTTCCATTATTCTAATTAAAAAAAAGCATTTAATGGATCATATTAATTGGTTATTTACACTTTTTATTTGCTTCTAAACAGATTAAAGAGAAGGATAAGATCGTAGAGCAGCAAGGTGAATGGCACCAGCAAACTAATCAAGTTTCTACTTCAACATCGTTCTTCTTACAACCACATCAATGCCTAAATATGGGGTAATCTTCTTCCTCTATAACAAAATAAAAAAAGTCAGTTATTTACAGAGTCAGAACTTTTATTTAGCGTATTTAAAATTAACTATATATACATATTAAAAAAATATTAGCCTTGTACATATACAGTATAATTTTTCAACAAAGGAGTTCATTATTAATATTATTGTTGAAAGTTATATTTACTTCCATGTGATTATAAAGTGATCTTTTTGATAACCAAGAAACTAAGTAGGCATTTAACCATGTTTCATTGCGAAGATAAAAAAAAAATTAATTTTTGTTTTCAAAGTAAATAATGATATTTGAAAATTGAAGTTGTATTTGGTCATTAAATAAATTACTGAGTAATTTGAAGTGAAAACAGGAATTTTCAGAATTGATGATCAAACGTGTGTTTTAGAAGGTGGAAAAAAATTTCATGATCAAACGCCCCTTAATTAAATCCCAAAGGGCTAGTTGACTCATGGTTTTTCAATGGTTAACCACAATTAAATTTCTTTAGATAGAAAGTTTGTTAAGCATTAATTACTTATTTGATTGTTTTTTATTAGAGGTAGTTACCAAGATGAAGCAGCAGAAGCAAGGAGGAATAATGAGCTTGACCTAAATCTTGATTCATTATATCCACTTTTCAACATGAATAAACATCTATGAATAATTTCACTTGCAACGTTGAAAGGAGCTCACTATCAAGACAGACGAGTATAAGCGATAATCTATAAAACTTTATGTGATGGAAAATATATAAGATGTTGATTGGGAAATTCTAAATTATATATATTGATATGCATGTATAGAACCTTATTATTATTAATGTCTTTGTATTAATGCTTAAGTATGTTAATTCCCTAAACCTAATTTGTAAATGGAATTAAGTCCATTTGCTGTTTGTATTAGAATTGTTGTTTGACTTGTTGTCAATACAATTATGGTTTACTATTTGTAATTCTTTGGTCTCATTTAAAATAGCTTTTTCAGCACTTTATAATATTTATGTATAGTTATTATCTCGAAAAAACACTAGCATTATGTCATTAATCTTCGAGATGTAAAGGCCACAACGCAAAAAAGATAATTTGAAAAATCTAAATTTCAGCTTTATCTGATCAAGGGTTTGGTACTATCCAGGTGATGAAGAACCGCGGAGATGCCTGCAATGAGCAGAGATCTCACTCACGGGCCTAAAACACCCACGAAAAAGCCCATGGCAGCAAATGTATAAGAGTACCAAAAAGAATGAGCTCAAGGAGAACCAAAAATTCTCTAGACTCTGTATCGCGTTACTCATCGATCCTTTGTAGCTGTCAGGGGACCAGAGTGTGGTAAAAAATTATGTACACCTTACTAAGATGCAGGAAATCTTCACATTTACGTCTGTTTTTCATTTAAGCTCCTTCTCTTCCAACTCTGACTGTCAATTTGTCTCATCGAATTCCATCAACTGCGCGAGGAAATCAAAGTGTTAAGAGAAATGAAGCTAAAAAAACTTGACTGGACTGCATTCTACAATAGAAAACACAAAAATACTTCCAAGTCTAAGCATTAATCGTCATCTTGGCACATTTCTTTCCCGAGGGTAATTCTGTGATCTTTTAGGCTCTTCCGAATGTGACAAGATGGCGATCATATAGTGGAAGTCAATATGTGGTTTAAGTAACAAATGAGGTAAGGTAAAACTTTTTGATATAAGAAATGTGTCTATTTCGAGTTTTCTCTTGTGAGAAGACCAAATTCTAATTCTATCGAAGTGTCCCACAAAATTGTTGTGAGGAATCAAGGCATGCAGAGTAGACATATCGGATTGCAGTCTGAAGATATAAGCTTATACATATCTGATATCACCATTATATGAGCCACTTTAACACGTACATATACTGGCTCAAATTCAACTCAGACGTCTGAATGAGCAAGTGATCATTGACTACCTACACTGCTGTGACTTTCAGATAACAAAGACTTTATCTTAAACCTATGTGCGTTATAATACTGACAACGCATGCATTACATCTGTCCCAATTTATGTGGCGGTAGTAAACTAGGCACAAAGTTAAAAACTTGTGAAACATAAAAGAAATAAGAAAATCTTGCCTTCCCACAAACTGGACATGTTTCACTTCTCTCTTGCCACTCGTAAATACAGCTGAGGTGATAATGATGAGAACATTTCGTAAATATCTTGGGATTATCTGGTGTGTACTCTGCAAACAAAAAGAATAGTGTCATTTGACTTATTATGCAGATCAAGAGAATCATCCTACCTTGTAGCTGAAATATTAACTTAGAGCCTTAGAGCAGCCTCTTTTGTCAATCTGCTGGGGCTGAAATAGCTCTTTACAATCACAAAATTGTAAAATAATGTTAGCTACCTTCGAGGCATGTGGGACATACATCCTCATCTTCTGATGAGCAAACGCCATGTTGAACTGCAGTCACCATCATCTCTGGACGACATTCTTTAGATCCTTCGTCACAGTTTGATTTGGGCAGTGTGTCTACTCCTACTGTTATTTCAACAATAGCATCTGGTTCGGGCTCAACTCGTGAATGACTTGTTCCTTTGTCCTGTCGTCTAAATGCAACATCTTCTTGTATTTGAAGCCGTCTTGGAGGAGCAGCACTATTTGGTAAATGTCTATCCTGAGACCTAATTGTATTACATGAACTGTTTATAGCATTTGGAGCAGTCGAAGATGGCGGGCCTTGATTAACTGAAGTCCCAGCAGTTCCTTGTGCTTGCCCAAATATGGTTCCACACTGATGAAAGTAATACTAACAAGTCAGTATCATGATAAGGAACAATCGGCATTTTGTAAATAGTTAGCATTTCGACTCAAGGGAAAAATAGTCCACAGCAGTCAAAAAAGTAGTACAAGAAATAGCATATAGTAACAGAAACAGCAGAGAGTAACATGACAGTAACTACAACAAAATAATATAATAGTCGAAGTACAAGAAACAACAAATAATAAAAAAAATCGAAGGACAAGAAAAGACAGGAGCAATACTACAACTACTAGTATGGACGAATAACAAGACCACACTGCTACCTACTAACCTTCTACCCGAATTTGTGTCCTGCACAAAGCCAAAGCAAAAATGAATCATTTGCAAAGAAGATGCTAGGCTAGCAATCTAGTCGTGATTTTGTTGCTACAATTATAATTAGAATGTGCTTCAGGTTAGCAACAATTATCAATAGATTCTTTCTGAGGTAGATTTCACTTCTCGTCAAATACAACAGAGCTTTTCCATGTTTAGACTTGTTCAAGAATGAGTGGCCACAGTAGCATCTCGCATTCATCATTTTTTCCCCAGGCAAATAGTTTCTGGTATTCTATGAATTTTCTGTTTTATGAGCTTGTAAAACATGACACACAAAGTTTAATCAAGTGCCAATCATAGTTCATATACATCATAAAGAAAATGGTGACTAAACATGAAGTATTAGTTTCTTAAAGGCTAAACCGGTATCCATAATTAAACAGTATGTAGTGGATTGAGCAAGGTCAGAAGATGCTGAAAATCCTTCACATTAGTAAAGAGGGGCAGCCCGGCGCACAAAGCATCTTGCGTTAGCAGTCTCCATGTGATGGGCCGCACCACAAGGGTGTGGATGTAGGCATGTAGCCAGCCTGCCCTAATGCAAGCAGTAGTAGAATTTCAAATCTTTTCAGTTTTGGAATTTTAAAGAATCACATCATTCCTTGCATAAGAGGAAGGTAGGTTAACTCCCTAGTTCTTTAAGGTAGTTGAAAATGTTACCTTGGAAGCATCTTCACCTGCCATGCTGCTTAAATATTCATTGTTGTTATGGTTAGTTGAGTTTGGTAGTCTAACGGCTTGATTAACAACGTCAGATCAACTTGATCATTTATTCATCGAAAACTGATAAGGCAGTATAAGCTAGGTGGCAGGGGAGATTCGATACAAACAATGTGATAACTACATCAATTCAACACGACTTTAAGAATCTAGCCATCATTCATCGAAAATTGATAAGGCGGAATTAGCTAGGTGGCAGGAGGAATTCGATACAAACAATGTACGACTTTAAGAATCTAGCCATCATTCATCGGAAATTGATAAGGCGGAATTAGCTAGGTGGCAGGGGTATTCGATATAAACAATGTGAAACAATAAATGGTTTGGTGCACCATCCAAACATTACAAGAACAAAATATACTAAATTTCATGGCGGAAAGGAAATCACTTTCAACGGGCACCTTATTAATTAAGTTCTGAAAGCAGCAACTGAAACACTTGCAGAAAGTATGATTCTGATCATTCGAGGCAGCATTCCCTCCAACATCCCGCACAGTGAAACAGGAACAAACTGAACCCATGATGTTTCTTCAATTTGTTATAGAAATCTTCAACCTTTCATTAGCAATCCCCTTCTCAATCCAGCAGCCAGAGTTCTCTTTAAAGCTATAAATATGCAAACAAAAGTAAACACGAAACTGTAAATAAGCATGTCAGGCCAAAAATCAATAATGACTATGTTGAAGGGAATAACTAATCACAACCAAAAAAGTAGACTTTTTTCCCCAAATTCTTACTCTTAATACAAGATTAAAAATAATACTCCCTCCGTTTCAATTTGTTGCTCTTACTTCCATTTTTAGTCCGTTGTGTCTTTCGACCACAAAATTAACAGACATTTTGATACGTTGTACCTATCTTTCGTTTAAGAACCATAAGATTCAAAAACATTCTTTAGTTTATTAAAGAGCGTGCCATATCATATCAAAACCATACAAACAGATTGAAATAGAGCGAAATAAAGATACCATTTTTTACCCTGAACTCTCTCTGTACCACAAAATTAAAAGACATTTTGGTACGTGTACCTATCATTCTATTAAGAACCGCAATATTCAAAAACATTCTTTACTTTCTTAAACTCCATGCCATATCATACCAAACCCAGCAAACAGATTGAAACACATACCATCTTTTTACCCTAAATAGATAGTTTCATTCAACAGATAATGCAATCAATTACTGAAAATTCAAATTACCACCAAAACAAACTCAAGTCCTACTGAAATAGAACATAAAAACAATAACTATACCAAAAACAACATAACAATAACATGCAAATACTCGTTGATCACAAAAAACAAACACATACCCAAAAAAGATACACAAAACTTTTTAGCAAAAAAACACACCCATAAGAATTTATGAATCGAGAATAATTATATGCAGCAAAAAAAAAAACACCCATAAGAATTTATGAATAGAGAATCATTATATGCAACAAAAAAAAACAAGATTACATAGAAATAAAAGTGACAGTACCAGCTTTTGGAGCAAAGGGGTTTGTGAAAAAAGTGAAGAGTTTTGAGAATTGGGAGAATTATAAAAGAAGTTTAACACAAAAGGAAGAAAAAAGTTGGAGTTTTTATAATATAAGGAAAATTGTGGGGTTTATAGGGTTCTATAAAAGGGCGAATAATTAGCTGAAAATATATCTCTTTTATCCTATATTTTATTCGTCTCAATTTACGTGACATCATTCAGTTAACAATTTCAATATTCAATTTACATGTCATTATTTAATTAGCTAAGGAGAAAAAAAGTTTTGTGTAAATTATCATCAACACGTATAATTACTTCATTTAAGCTTATTTTAGTTAAATATTATGGAGTATACATTTGTAATTAATGTGTAGACGTTTTATATTCAGAGAATAATGTCGAGTTAAATTGATAATTAAGAAATTTATTCAAATAATCATTTTGATAAATATATGTCTAGTTGATGTAAGAGACCAATCTTATCTATAGGAATACTATGTGATAAGAAAGTCAAGTTCGATTAAATTAAATTAAATAAAAAAATATAGGGAAAAGGTTAAAAAGAAGGTTTTCATAGGTTTTTTTTAAAAGATTCGGTGTTTCGAATATGGTGTTTGAAGCCCGCATTAGAGCATTGATTAAATTTGGAATGCTCACTATATGGTCTATTCAATAATAGTGCTCTAACATAATTTTTCATATTCAAAACTTGAACTTAAAACCTCTAATTAGAAGTGAAGCAGTCGCGCTACACAACAACCTATACCCATGTTGATAGGTTCTCATAGTTGGTGTATGGAATTAATGGTGAAGAATCTTCCTTTATTTTAGTGGGGAAAGCCATTAAAAAGAAAGATGTTGACTTTTGTGATTTTGTTATGAGGTTTAAATTGTCATTTTTCATTTGAAAAAAAAAAAGCAACTATGGCGCCATCATCAATATTTTAGTTTTTGTATGGTCGAATAGTGTAGTGAGATGAATAGAATTTATTCATCTTTAACAAAAGTTTGGGTTTGGGTCTTATAAATAGAATTATGATAAAGAACACTTTCTTCTTTAATGAGTCGTGTATACTTACTTATTTAATATTATACAAGTTCAAGCGTTTAATTGTATCAACTCAAAATTTAAGGATATAAATATATATCATATGAGACCAAGTTTAAAAGCACATTTATGGATTATACTTGTTTATATTTGATCAATAAATGTAATTATTTTTAGTTGACGAATCAAATGCAATTTGCCCAATAACAAAATCTAGAAGTCAATAAACAATATCAAACCAAATATCAGCTTATGGGCTGGATAAGAGAATCTCATTGGGCTAAACTGCAGCCCACAACAAATATGGCCCAATAACGTAGGCTAACAAGAAAATAGTTTTGGGCCCGGGCCTTTAATTTTGTTTCTAGCCCTTTTAAAATGGCATTTGTAAGGTTTATCTTTGAAATTTTAACATGTGATAGCTGATTAACTATCGTTTTATACAGACTACATGTGTATATACATATAGAAAGTATAAATTGACCTAAAACTATGGTAACAATATCCTAAAACACGACAAATACAACAATCTTCCCTAAAATACTAGCTTCTATTATAAGTGTTGTGACGCTCATGACAGAAAACAGATCAAAAAAAATTTGAAAATCTTTTGAATAAAGAATATATGATATGACATTAAGAGAAGAAAAATGAAGTGCTATATAAGGACATAACATAAGTTTTTATATTAGGACTCGATGAGGTATCCATACATTTATCTTTTGAAGCGCTCATGTGAGATCATGTAAGATTAAAACGGATGAATAATATCATGAACTTAGATCGTGACAAATACAAATAAATTAATTTCCACATTTCTCTGACGGTTAACACATCAATTTTAGAATATGGTGTAATATCTTGCTCGAGATATATACAGTAAAAGATAAAGACATTCAAACTAAAGCCAGAGGCTCTTTCATAAATCATATAATTTTCTAAAATACTATATATTATAATAAAATGAATACAAATATATATGTAGGACAATGGGTACAGTGACTTAAAATCTAAGTAAAGGATATTTTGTTCTTTTGTTTCCCCTTAATATAACCCAGTTTTCACATCAGCCAGATAGACTTTCCAATTATTTGTACAATTAAAATAGTGTCTAAGTTTTATATAGTATGACGGTAAATAATTTTTACACTATTAGATTATTTAAAGAATATATATGTAAGCTCGTCGAAAAATTATATTATATACATAAAAAATTGTTTGAAGTACATAGATTAAAAAATATTTTTTCACATGTATATATTTTAAATCATGGACTTCCTAGATGAAATTTCTGACTTCGCCATAATGTAAGCTCCTTTGAAATGTAGAATTTGAAATCTTACAATATCTACACTGACAAATAAATATATATTACTTTAACTCAATAAACGTGGATTGTGATAGAATGATTGAGATCCCTCCATTCTTATAATCAAAGATTTCGGGCTCGGGTCAGAGGAAATAGTAAAATCTTGATCAAAATGCCCGCTCCAATCCCCCACGGTGCACGGAAACAAATCTTGAAATTCATAAATATTAATTAATCAAACTCCATTATAAATTGGATATGAAGGCTCCCAAAATTATTTATAATTAAAAAAAACCATGCGCTAGAAAGAAATGATCATATATTATACACTTTGCTTTAAAATTCAATAATTATTTTATGAGAATTCTGTATATATCCGTTAAAACATACTGATTAGTCTCAATTGGCTCCATGAAGTTAACTTGTCAGAGATTATATAATTATACTTAATTTAATTAGTTTATAACATATAAAATTAATCTTGCCGACAAAAAATGTGCTCTCATAGTGGGGTCATAGAATTATACTTGTGTTTATTATACTACATAGACGAATTCAAGATTTTATTTTTTTTTATTTTAAAACTTTAATCAAGATTTAGCTCAAAGTTACTAGACTCCGTTAAATCGATACTCAAACTACATATTGGAAGTTTTAATATGTGAATGAGAATGCAATTACACCTCTTCATCTCACTTTTTCGTTGTCTATAAATTTAGAAATTTTGTCTCAAATTTTATATATTGAGATATAGAAAATACTCTTTCTTCCCTTCATTCCCCAAAAATTAAGCGTCCTACAATTTGATGAAGTTGTTGAGTTCGCTGGAGTTCTGTAATTTACATAATTACTGCTATTATATACTTTTATTTCCCGTCTTATTTTAGGGGAAGTAACTCAAATCCTTAACAATAGTGAGGGGATTATAATTCCTTAAGAAGACAAAAGTAACTTGTAGACTTAAATATACTTCAGCGTGCTATTATTTACACTTTCAATATATATAACTCAAACCGTATATGATTATATTAAATGGTAAAAGAAAATCGAAAACACTAAGGACATACTAAGTAAAGGTTAAAATTAGCTTGACTTTATAAAGCATCCTAACTAATTAATCCATGAATGATGCAAGGTAAATTAAAGTTACCAATAAAGAATTAGCAGTTGTTACACTAATAATAATTATTAATCCTTATTAAGGATGAAAAAAAGGCCCTACATCTTCATGACACTCACGTCCTAAATAGTCCCACAAAGGAACAAATTAAAGGTTATAAAAGGTGAAAAAAATGATTAAATCACAAAAGAATATTATAAAAAAAAAGGTATACAGCATAAGATAAAAAAAGTTGTCATGGCCCAATGTCTCATCATATTAGAAGTTGGGGTTGGTCCTTGCAACAAAAAATACTTAATGAAGAAACCCCACTTTAATTAAAATTGCACTTTATTTTATGTGTCTTAATTTAATCAGATATTAAATTTTAAGAATATAGAATTAGTATTATTTTTTTGAATTTTATAATTTTAAACGTATCATATCATGTTAATTTAAGTGTAACAATACCTTTTATATATGGAGTTTTTTATTTAAAAAATAATAATCTTAATAAAAGTTCACGCAACCACTTAAACTAAGGATTGCAGGCGGATATATAATATACTCATATCATTTGTGTATACAACGTATAATCAAGAATACAAATCAGAAAAATAAATATTAAATCTATCGACTATTTATGTAAAAATCCTCTTTTTTTCAGTTATAAATTTAAACTTCGTTCGTTAATATATAATACAAAATAGTTTACTAGTTCCTTTTTTTTCACAATCTAAAATTTAATATGTTATAATAACAGATTACTAACTAATCTTAGTAAATATAATCAGTTGATAATAATATTTTCAAGAGACCTAATTGTATACTTTCTCACCATCAGTATCTAGAACTTAAACTCAGCTACAACAACAATAACATACTGATGATAGAAAATACGTAAATTTTATCCCTATTAAACTGAATTATAACATTCTTTTTTCTTTTAAATAAGCTAAAAAGCAAAGTGAAATGATGAATTCTTTTCACTATCATTTCTTCTTCCAACTACCACATGATTATTGTCACATTCTTTTTTCTTTCTTCTTATATAAATATATCAACTTTGAACTATTTTTCATCACATAAATCATAAAAATAATTAAACATGGGGAGAACAAGAATGCCAAATTTTTGTCTAAATAGAATTAGGCCTCATGTTCAAATTCGTGCCAAATTTTTGTCTAAATAGAATTAGGCCTCATGTTCAAATTCGTCCACCACCTATACAAGCCAAAAATAATCCTTCATTAGCGATGATTCCGGCATCCGCGCCGGAGGAAAAAGTTTCCGGTGGTGATGACATGGCGAATCCGACACCAGGAATTGGCCGGAAAATAATGATTTTAGTAGATTCAAGCCTTGAAGCCAAAAATGCATTGCAATGGGCATTAACTCATACTGTTCAAAGCCATGATTTACTTGTTCTTCTTTATGTTACTAAACCTTCTTCTTCTTCTTCTAAACAAGGTTAGTTTAGTCTTTTGCCTTCTTTATTTACTTGTTTTTTATTTGAGTTACTGGTAAAAAACGAATCTGAAATATCGATTTTTTGCTTAATTCATGTTGGAGAAGTGAACAACTGATAGTTGAGGTGTGTTTTAAGATATAGATATTATAATCTGATGGTTCAAGTAGAAAAAAGGAACAAGTAATAGTTGACATGTGAAAGTCGATAAAAATCGATAGTTTAAGAGTGTGTTGACTATTATGTCTAGTAATTCTATTTCACACATGTTATGTTTTTGATTTAATTTATATTTCACACTATTGAGTGACCTTTATATGTTAGTAGATAATCTGTCACCTATATTTTTCAGATAATTTGATGGAATAAATATTTTTTTTTTTATGTATATGGATGATTTATATAACTTAAACTCGTTTGTTTTGTACGTGGAGCAAGCTAGTAATATAATGGAGTTTTTTTTTTCTATATATAAAGGGAAGTTTTCATACTAAACTTCTTGTTTTATATTAATTTTTGCTTTTTTTTTTTTTTTGCAGATGAGGATTCTAAAAAGGAAATTAATCCAAGAATTTTCGAATTTCTTGCTTCCATGAAGAATACTTGCAAAATGAAAAGACCTGAGGTGTCTAATCCATCAATTTGCAGTTCTAAATACTTAGGAATTAATTATGCTTTTTGGTCGGATAAATATTCTGATTAAAAATGATAAAAACAAATAAAATTACTTTAATAATAACGAGAACTTTTTTACTGTTATGTCAATATATATAAGTTAAATCTTTCGTGATGATAGGTCCAAGTGGAAGTGGCAGTGGCACAAGGGAAAGAGAAAGGTGCAATGATAGTAGAAGAGTCCAAAAAACACGACGTGTCACTTCTGGTCTTAGGCCAGAAGAAAAAGTCTATGACGTGGCGTTTGATTATGATGTGGGCCCATGGCGGTCGGGTGGTTGCTGGCGGCGGCGGCGGCGGCGGAGGGGTGGTGGAGTATTGTATTCAGAATGCTAGTTGTATGACAATTGCAGTGAGGAGAAAAAGTAAAAAACTTGGTGGATACTTAATCACTACCAAAAGACAAAAGGATTTTTGGCTTTTGGCTTGATTATAAATATGAATTTAATTAAAGTTTCGTCGTAATTAGTTCATAGTGTGTTTCTTGTAAATTCATAATTATAGTGACTTATATGGATTGGAAAGTTAGTGAGTCAAAAGATAATTGAGCAATGTGTCTTGTCTAATTTTTTTATTTTTCTTAATGTTGAATACCTAATAAAAATAATATTAAGTCTTGATCGATAAAGTTTGAAATATCAATTATTTTGACTAAGAATATAACGACACCAGGTAATTAATTTTCTATTTTTAAGTCTTAGTCGATAAAGCTATTTGACATATGTGCAGTAATACTAGGTAAAGTTTTTTTCTTCTCTGTGTAATAATCTACAAACTAGACAGGAAATATAAATTACATTAGGCAAGCCTTATTCAACAGACTCAACTCAAAAGGCATTGAGAAAGGATCAATTTCGAGTCTAGAAAATATTCATGAGCAAAGAACAGAAAGGGCCAAATGAGAAAAATGAAAGCACATGGCATTTGAGCTTTTTGAAGAAATAATAACCCTATAGTGTAGACATGTAGGACATGTTAACTAACTCATTTTTTCTTCTTTAGATCGCTTTTATCAATTTGGAATCCCTTGCAAATTACTCCACTTTTTAAACTTACGATCCGACGTCTTCATCCACTTGGCTATATCTGTCATTATTCTTGTACGTACACGTTAAATCGTTAAAGTTCTTATCTATGATTAAGTTTATATAATAATTTTTCACTTTATCTTATTTTAAAAGTTTTTAAATCTCTCCTATAAAAATATTGATCATTGCACAAAGAGATGCAACAAAGCAAATACAAAAACAAGGTCTAGAGAAGGTAGAATGTATGTAAACCTTATAACTACCTCTTAGAAGTAGAAATATTGTTTTCGAAAGACCTTGGACTCAAGTGCAACAAATCCAAATACAGAAAAGAAGGAGACAATGAAGAAAATTTAGAAAGTAACAAGAAAACAGTGCAAATTCTACTAGAAGGGAACAAAACCAAAAAAAAAAAATAGTGAGATAATCGAAACACAATAAACAACATACTAGGATAGATTATTGAAAACAATAAACAATCATAAATAATATCAAAAACAATATCTAAATTAATACAACTAATACAATGCAAACACCAACCACATTATCATACCACTTACGAATAAAATTGTCCATATAGAAGCATAAGTGTGCTAGCCTTAGTGAGAAGATTTTAAAGTTATGTGGAGGTTTTGAAAAGATTCTAGAGTTATGGAGAGATTTTGAAAAGATTCTAGAATATCCGAGAGAATATTCTAGGCTTGTAGAATATTTTAGAAGAATGACCTATTTGTAAATATGTAGGGCTTATGTAGCAATTTTTTTTTTTGCATCTTAGCCCCTATGTGTGTAATATAAATAGAGGGGGGTGAAAAGCATTTCCATTGTCCTTTTCTTACCACTACCACTAAGATTTCAATCAATATTATTAGGGAATTTCCAAGTTAATATACATATATATTTATTTAATTTTCTAATACAAATACATGATCTACAGAAAGCTAGTCTAAAACAGGAAATTACATTATGTTGTTGTTTTCAGTTCTTTATCTTCCATCATATTGACACACTAGGTACACTATATTCCTAGTTTAAGAGACCCGGTCCAAAACATATTTTGAAGTATTTGAAACAAACACTTACATTCTGCGGCTGTCTTCAGTTCTTCCTTCCTCCCTTATATCAATAAAGTCTGCTCGAAAACACAAAACAACTGTTCGAACAGATGCTACATCCATGAGGTTCGAGGATTAACGTAATACACCTGCCTTTTTAGTTCTAAACTATGAACAAATGGTACCAATAATGTGACTGTATGCACGTCTCTTTCATAACACACTAATATCACCTTTCTTAACAAACTTATATTAGCAAAGCCACCGACTCTATCAATGGTTAGAGAAATAAGATTTGGAGATTCTTGTAGGATAGTATCCAAACAATCTTGGGATACAATGATTTCCCCAATCAATAGAGATGTTAGCAAAGCCCAATAACTCTGTCAGGATGTATGGCACATACTACTTCAAAATAAATGAGAGACGCGTTACAGAAAATTACGTGAGACAATTTGTAGTCTTCTTCCATATACTGTAATTTCACAAATTTCAGAGATAGTCTTTGAAATTTTGTAACTCTACGTCCAAACCATACCACAAAATCAAGATGCTTCCTCATGCTGTTTTCATAGCTCTTCAACAATATTTTCAAACCCTTGATGTTTTGTCCACGAATCCAATAGTGCATTTGCAAGATGAAAAGACATGAGGTGCGTAAAGTCTTTACATTATGCTATTCTTTTCAGTTATTCATACTCTTTATCAGTAAAATCTGCCTAAAAAACAAAGAACAACCATTTGAACAAATGGTACATCCTTGAGCTTCCAAGATATATCATAATACGCAATCCCTCTTAGTTCTAAACTATAAACAAATGGAACCGATAGTTTGAACGTATGAACGACTCTTTCATAAAGAAATAAGGTTGGGAGACCCTTCTAGCATACTATCAAATTTGGGATATCATAACTTGCCAAATAAATAAAAACTTTAGGAAAGACCAATACTCTGCTAACAGGATGGAATGGACAATTAACAACTTCAAAATCAATTAGAGACGTATTCAATAATGTAGTTCTTTAAAGACCTATGTAAAAAACTTATTCCATTTTCATCTTGAGTTTCAGAGAACTCAAGATATACGAGAACTAAAACCCAAAAGTCTTTCCAAGCTTTATGGATGGAAGTTTTTTGTAATCTGGAAAGTATGTCCACAAGAATGCAACTTGGAAGCGCAAAAAAGTAATTAGTTTCTGCCATGGTAATAATGCAAGAATACAGAACACAGAACGCAAGAACTTGTATAAACACGGGCGCACTCAAAATCCGGGACAAAAAAGAAAAATGAATATTTTGGATTTGATTGAAAGTGAAGACTGGTTCTTGATATATATTTGATCGGAGATAGGCGGAGACCATTCACCGGGAACGACATACAAAAAAAGCCTTATAGCGTGAAAGCGTTATGCATTTTCATTTTTTGTTATAATATTTAAAAGAGTTCTTATACGTGCAAGTTAAAAATTATATTCTTGTCTCAATTTATATGACCGTTTTCAGATTTTGAGATTTAAATAAGTCCATATTTAATGGTAAATTTTTCATATATTGTTAAAATATTTTGAATTGTTTCACTTCAAGTACAGTTTGGGGAATCAATAACAAGTTCTACAATAATACAACTAATACAATAGCAAACATCAATCATCCTTAGCAAGACAACACTACACAGCACATGAACCTTTTATCATAATACATGTTTACAACACCCCTACTATCTAAGGTCATAGCCTCGGTAACCTGAAGTTGCGTCATATCTTATCTTATCACCTGTCTTCAATACTTCTTCGACCTACCTCTGCCTCTCTTGTACCTTTTATAACCAATCACTTGCACCTCCTAACTAGTCATCTACACATCTCCTTTTCACATGCCCAAAACATCTTAATCTAGCTTCCCTCATATTTTTCACCACAGAGGCCACTTCCACCTTATCCCGAATATCCTCACTTCTAATCTTATCACTTTTAGTATGACGACACATCCATCTCCGCAACATGCATCTTCTAGGCATGCGAGTTTTTGACTGACTAACACTCTACTTCATACAACAATATTGATCTAACCATCACTATAAAATTTGCCTTTCTATTTTGGCCAACACCTTTATATATATATATATATATATATATATATAATAATAATAATAAATTTCTCAATATTTAAAAAATTAGGGCTCTAATTTTGCTAACTATGGTCATGTGCAGATAGGCCCATAAAAGAAAAGTTTGGGTCAAATAGTGTCAAAAGCCCAACCCAACAGCATCCAATACAAAAGCCCATAAAGTTTTTATGATATTGCTGGTCTTCTCCATTAGAGTTCTGCTAAACCCTTGTATTAACTTTTTTTGAGGTTTTAGCAGCAAAGCAACAATGGCGAAAACTGCAAAAACTAGCAAGAGTGACAGTTCATCAAAGAAGAAGAAGATGAAGAAGAGTAGCAAGGCAGGTCCAAAAGCCAAAGACATGAAGCTCAAAGCTCCAAAAGAGAATCCTTTCGAAACAATTTGGTCACGACGCAAATTTGATATACTTGGTAAGAAACGCAAGGGTGAACAACGACGAATTGGTGAAGCTCGTTCTTCCGCCATTGAAAAGGTGAAAAATTGCACCTTTTTCTGACTGATTTTCATTAATTTAGGGATTTGAGAGTTTGATATGCTAGTTTTGTTGTGATAATAGAGGAAGAAGACGCTTTTGAAGGAGTATGAGCAAAGTGCGAAATCATCAATGTTTGTTGATAAGCGTATTGGAGAGAATGATGAAGGACTTGGTGAATTTGATAAAGCCATTATGAGGTCTCAGCGTGAGAGGCAGGTTAGTTATGGCGCCAATGGTTTAATTTTGTTCATATTCACAATCAATGTTAGCATAAAGTAGTGATTTTTAATGGCAATAGGGATGAGCGGGTGAAGCTTAGCATTTTTCTGTTTTTCACCCTGTCCTGGTCCTTAAGATTCCGCCCTTCCCTGACCCGTTAAGGTTTCACCCTGCCCTTGCCCTGTTCTATTGCCATCCCTATTTTTATCATGTTAGCATAAAGTAGTGATTTTTATCACGTAAGATTTTTCTGTTGGAAAATAGTTCAAACACTTTTCCAAGGAAAACCTTCAAGGAGTAGATGATTTTGTGAGCTGTTACAGTTCTGTTCACGACCATGCTCGTTATGTTCAGATTCTAGTTTTTTTTATATAACTGTGAGTACCTCGACTAATTTCATAGAAATGTCGACTAATTCCATAGAAATATTGACTAATTCCATTCCGTGGCATACTTGCTAGCTCTCACCATGACATGTATCGGGTAACTCTCTGCTGGAATACCCTGCTAGAATTTGAACCTGAGGCCTTATGGGTGACAAGTTTATGAGTAGGTTTCACCCTGGTGACAAGTTCTATAATTAGAATTAACATTTGGTGTCCAAAATTGTAACCTAATTGTCAATGAAGTGGGAGGAGAACCATGCGGTTTCAAGTTTAAATCCCAACGGGATAAAATAATATTAGGTGGTTTTTTCCATCCACCTAAGTTTCTGTCTTCTGTTACTGGGTACGCGGGAGATAGTGCCTGGTGGAACAGTCGAGAGGTGTGTGTAAGCTGGTCTGAACATCATTGTCATAAAACAAAGTAACAACTTATTCTTCAAAAGTTCAACATCTTTTTTGTATTGCCCATATGTTTTTGACCAGGGGAAAAACTTGTTCTCCCTTCATCATGTTAGCATAAAATAGTGATTTTTTAGTGGAAATAATACAAACTCATTTCTAAAGGAAAAAAATAAATCATATGTAGATGTTAAAGAAGTGTTCTTTCAATGGCAGTCATGAAGATTTTGTTACCTATGCTTTTTTAGCCTGGCAATCTATATAATGAAGAGATAAGATTAGAGCACTAGCATGAGAGTGATTTTTCCTTCAAAATAAACAAGCCTTTTCAGATACCAAAAGCAAAAGTTGCATGTCTGTATATTTGAATAGGCCCAACTTACACAATGCAAAGGTGAAGGCTCGACCCTCCATAATGAACCCAGCCTTGAAAGTATGATCTGAAATAAATTAATGATCCCATAATTAAAAACAACGAAGATAAAGAAAGTAAAGTATGGAGCCAAGAAATAGGAAATGAATGGATCTTTGCATGTTCAATTTGTTAGAATCGCCAGATCAACCATCATTAATTTCAATGCACATTGTGCAAGTAGTTAGTTCAGGTCTTTTTTATGAGATGAATGATTGCATATTTTTTACTCATGTACTGTTCACTTTTATTAAATTATTTGATAATGCTATTGTTGTTGACAATTATCTACTTTTGTTTTCTGTATGTGTAGGTGAAATTGAAGAAAAACAAGTATAACTTATCAGACGAGGATGAAGAGGACTTTGAAATTGGTGCCTCATTGGGAAGAGATGATTTTGATGAAGAAGTCCCATTTGATGAGGATGATGAGGATTATGGGAGAGATGGTGAGAATAACCCTTCTTGTGTTGCGTTTCTCATCTCTCTGGCCAATAGATTAGTGTTTATTTATCATGCAATATTGCATTTTTCAACTCCCTTCTTTTGCTTATTTCTATATGTTTATAAATTTTTTTACGAAACATACATACAGATAATGCCTGCTGTTTTTTTAAGCCTGGGCAGGGCTAGCAGCATTATGTCTAAAATAGTTTATTCAACTTAAATTGCCACAATTAGATGATACACCTGCTTCTTAACCAAACCAATTACTTGTGAATCAGAATCTTTTAATTGACTAGTACATCAACTAACACGGTACTTTTGCTGATTCATGGCATAGTAGCTTGGTTTATGGAGATGGGATTTTAATATGACAAAAATGGAGTTATTTGTTGCCAAGATGTCATGTTGAATTCAAATCATATCAATTAGGATACTTTGAAATTGTAGAGGGGGAAACATTTTTGTTCGAGAACATGCGCTGAGCTTTTTGAGATAGACCAAGAAAGTTAGTCATTTTCTTTGGTTCAATAGAGTACTTTTTCACTTCTTGAATCAGGGCAGTATAGCTATAATGTATATTATTTTTTTGTTTAGCCTTCTCTATGTCCTGAATGGTAAGGACTAAAGACACCTTTTTTCTTTTATTGTCAGATGCCCCTTCTATTTTGGTTGTTAATCCATAACAGTCTTAAGTTTATGTACATTTGAAAGAAACCATAGAGCTTTAGATGGGGTGGAGACCTACTATGTACATTTGAGGAATAGCCTCTCATTCCCAGTTTCTTTTCCTTCACCAGTGAAGCTCCAGTTTGTATATAAGAACTGGTATGCTTGGAAGTTATAGATGCTCTAATATTTTATGTACTATTGTTTACTTGAGATTCTTCTGACTATTAATAAATTATTTACCTTGTAGAAAACTACTCTCAAGTCCATTATACCCTTATATAGTAACGCAAGTTTTAAGCAAAGGAGAAAGCTTCTGATGGTGTTGACACTCTTGGAGACTTATACTATCTTCTTGCTGTGCTTTGTTCAACAAGATACACTCCGTATTCAAAAAATAAATAAAACGAGAAAAACCGTTGAAGAAAAACCATCTTCTTAAACCTAATCTGGCTGCTAGCCAGAGGATTACAACCATTATAGGCTTCATACTTCATCAATATCTTTTTTTTTTTCCAGTGAAGGTGGTAGTGTTCCAAACCTTGTATTTTCTGATAGGAAGCATCATAAACCGTTCTTGTATGGTTTTCTTTCCTCATACCGGCTTTCTATTTCTGTGCAGATAAGTCAGCTATCTTGGGACAACTCAACTCTCATGGATCTCAGAATGCCCAAGCAGGTCCTATGGAAGCAGAGGAAAATGTTAGATGCTTCCTCTTTTTTTGCCCCCCCTTGATGCATATTCCCTGCTTTATTTTGGAGTTTACGCTGACTAGCTTCTAAGAAATGAAATAGTTGATATGCTTCTCTCTCTAGGCCCCTCCTATAATTTAGAGCTCACTTAATTGCTATTCTGTCTAGTTTGGTACTTAGATCTAGATGTTTTCGGCGTGCTTTCACCTTGTAACTTAAATTGCTGCTCCATGCATTTTTTGAGTCATATGAAAGGAAAGAAATCAAAGATGTTTTCAAGGAATGGCTGCATCTACACACAAGATCAAATGTTAGTGTCTATATCTTTTCGTTTTTTGGTGTTAATTGCTTAATACATATTATTGATGCATTACTAGGAGCTTGAATGGATTGACTTAATTTAGGTGCTTTTAAGCCAAAATAGCTGCGAAGCAATTTTGTAGTGTTTGTGTAAATAAAAAAGTGCTTGTAAGCACTTGTTTTTAAGCCAAAAGCCAATCCAATCAGGCTCTAGATCTCTGCAGTACCCTACAATTGTAAAAGTTATGAAAGGTGTATAGGGGCTGAGATATTCTTTTTGGTTGTACAGAGAAGCACCAGCTTGGTGCAATTTCATCAATAAAATTCTTTACAATTGAAAAAAATTGCTGTGTAAAGCTGTCAGCTGATGGTGTTAAGTTTTGACTGATGATATTAAACTAGCTTATATTTCTAATAAGATGTCATTTAAACACGGGTAACATGATAATTACATATGAGAGCACTAACTTTAGAGGCTGCCATTGAAAACCTAAATAATTTCCAAAAGAGAGAATAAGAACAAAACATAATTAACAGAAGAAAACAGGTTCTTACTTTGTTTCTGGGAGCATGCATCATTTTGCGTGGGATGATAGTTCATAGTTCACGAACATGTCTTGAAATATTCTTTGTTTTTTATTTGCAACACAGGTGTCGTTCTGCTTCTGATTTCGTTTACCATCTTATTGCAGAGGAAGAAAAGCAAGAAAGAAGTAATGGAGGAAATCATTCAAAAGAGTAAATTCTTTAAGGTTTGTTATTGTTTGATTTCTTATGGTGCAATCTGATAAAGGGAATGATTTCTCTACCTGTCATATGCTTGACAATTCTTTTGTTTTTCCTACATTGTTAGGCCCAAAAAGCGAAGGACAGAGAAGAAAATGATGAATTAACTGAACAATTGGACAAAGACTTCGCATCACTGGTGAATTCAAAAGCCTTGTTGTCGCTGACCCAACCAGACAAGATACATGCTCTGAAGGCTCTTGTGAACAAGAACATTTCAGTTGGTAATGTGAAGAAAGATGAGGTAGCTGAAGCTCCCAGAAAAGGACCTATTGGAAAGGTATAATTGGGTTTATTTTTGATTGCTGGAAACATTCCTGAATACTGTGCATCCTGGTCTTTCCTCCTTTCATGTGCGCAGCCCTGTTCACCTTTGGCACTTCAATAGATCCTCTAAAATCAAAAGCGCTACTTCATCCTTAACTACAACTAAATTACGCAAGCCCCGCCAATACCTACCTATAGAGTAAAATTCAAATTAAATCTTCTTCTCCGTCTCTGTTAGGTTATAGTGCATTATCCATGAACAATTACCAATAAATTTTCTTTTGATTTTATTAAATTTGTCTATGTTGGCCACTTTACCTTCCTAATTGGTTTCAGGAAAAGCCCGACACTTATGAGATGCTTGTTAGTGAGATGGCACTGGATATTCGTGCTCGCCCATCAAACCGGACAAAGACTCCTGAAGAAATTGCACAGGAGGAGAAAGAGCGGCTGGAATTGTTGGAGGTATGATGCACTATGGCAGAAACAAAAGTTCCTTGTGTCTCTTTATACCATACCTTACAATGACAGTTTTTGGTGCCAAGATGGAGAAAGTGGTTACATTTCTATAAGTAAATTGCACAATTAATTTCTAAACTAACTCAACTCCTTTGGACAAGTGTTTTCTTTTTGAGGATCAAGGATCCTGCTTCTATTTGATTATACCTTTTGTGATATTATCCTTATGTGCTTTCAAGTGGTTGTAATGTATGACTTATTGTCTGCTGGGTAATTGGTGTTCTTGCATCATCATTAGTGTTCTTCAATGCCTTCATCATGAAACTGCCTACTGTGTGGTAGTAGTGATTGCTTGCTTTGTGCACTTTTACATGGTAATGTTCTAAACTAGAATACATTTAGCTGGCTTATTATTTCAAAGATTTAATACTTTGGTAGGATAAAGGAGCATTTGTATTTTGGCTATAGTAGTTATTTACGAAGCAAAGCTTTTTTCATTTTTTCAGCAAGAACGTCAGAAGAGAATGGCTGCTGCTGCTGATGGGAGTGATGAAGATGGCAACGCATCTGATGATGACAGCAAATTGATCAAAGACCCAAGGACTATATCTGGCGATGATCTTGAGGAGGCGCCTAGAACTAAGTTGGGGTGGATTGCTGAAATCTTGAGAAAGAAAGAAAGTGAACTTGACGGTGAAGATGCTGCTTCTACTGGAGATTCAGAGAGTGAGGGGGACGATGGTGAGGATGAAGGAAGTGACGATGGGGAAGATGAAGAAAGTGATGAGGCTGATGAAGAACAAGGAAAGACACAGACTATTAAGGACTGGGAGCAAAGTGATGATGATATTATTGATACTGAGGAAGAGGATGATGATGAAGGTTCTGGTGATGATGCTAAGAAGGTGATGAAAATAAAGGACCACAAGCAGGTAGCCATCAAGGGAAAAGAAGTTGGCACTTTACAAACCAAAAAAGAAAAAACGACAGTGAAACATCAACAAAGTGAACTTCCCTATACAATTGAAGCTCCTAAAACCCTGGAGGAGTTTACTTCATTGATAGACAATTGTTCTGATGATCAAGTAATTGAAGCAATCAAGAGAATTCGTGCATTCAATGCAATAACTGTTGCGGCAGAGAATAAAAAGAAAATGCAAGTATGATAATCTGTTTTCACTGTAATTTCTCTATGATTGATGTTTGACCTTTGAGGCTTTCTCCGTTCTCCTTTTTGTGAACAAATGGTAGAGGAGGGTTTGCCTTGAATTTTTAGGAGTATTTCACCATTTAACTGTATTTGCTCATAGTGGGATTTCACTGGGTATGTTGTTGTTGCAACTGTATTTGCTCATGTAAATATCTCTGTAGGTTGATAAAAAATGCATGTTGTACTATTAGATGATAAGATTATGGGTAGTCAGAACTAGATGAGTCATTTTTTGGGGAGGTAAGTTTCTACTACCACGATTGCTTTATAAGTAGCTTGTTTCTTTCATCAGGTCTTTTACGGGGTGTTGCTGCAATATTTTGCTGTGTTGGCAAATAAGAAGCCATTGAATTTCAAGCTTTTGAATTTGCTTGTAAAGCCCCTGATGGAGATGAGTGCAGCGACCCCATACTTTGCGGCTATATGTGCTCGCCAAAGGCTACAAAGAACAAGGACACAGTTTTGTGAAGATATCAAGCTTACAGGTTTGCTTTGATGTCCTGTTTGTTTCCTTTAATTGTTCTTTCTATCTCAACTTACATTTCTTGACTTTACCTCTTGTGTATTTGGTCCATCCTCATAGGAAAAAGCAGTTGGCCATCTTTGAAGACCATCTTTCTGTTGAGGCTTTGGTCCATGATATTTCCATGCTCTGATTTTCGCCATTGTGTCATGACTCCTGCTATTCTGCTTATGTGTGAATACCTAATGCGGTGTCCCATCATTTGCGGAAGAGATATTGCAATTGCTTCCTTCTTGTGCTCTTTGCTGCTAAGTGTAAGTGGATATGGTGTTTCATTTATCTTCCATGCACTGAAACTGATCATTTGTTTGAATTAAGGGTGCTGGGATTTTGTTTGGTAGAGTATTATGTGCCGGTGGAGCACATATGGTTTCCACCTGTATAATCTCCAACTTATCAAAACAGCATTATGGACTTCTGGATATGTAGTGATTGTCTTAGCCCAGTATATATTGTTACCTTACTATTACTTTGTGCGCCATAGTAAACTTCTGCATCTTACCCTCTTTGTTCTAATTGCGTCAATTCATCTATCTTTGAAGCTAGTTATAGTTATCTTCTTTGTTTTGCCCCTCTTCCTGGTTGATGATGTTTGCTGTTACAGAAGGACCATTTGAACTTAATTCTCTAAGCTTATGGATATCAACGTCTTGCCCTGCAGGTAGCTAAACAATCTCAGAAGTTTTGTCCTGAGGCTATAGTATTTCTTCAAACTTTGCTGATGGCAGCTTTAGACAAGGAACATCGATCTGAAAATATACAGGTTTGTCTTAACGGAAGGTTCTGAGGTCTTTCTTGTTAGTTTAATTCTTGAAGCTGTTAACTATTTGTCCTTGTCTCATTCTGCAATTACTTTTTATTTTTATTGGATTGTATTCGGGTTACTTCCTTCCACTTGTAAATTGACAAGCATCTTCTTGTGCTGCAGTTGAATAACCTTATGGAGATCAAAGAACTTGAACCTTTGCTTTGCATGCGCAGTAGCAATGTGGAGATGGATTCTTTAGATTTTCTTGAGCTAATGGATTTACCAGAGGACTCTCAGTATTTCCAGTCTGATAATTACAGGTCAGTTAGTATTCCGGGGACATGCATATGGGAAAACCTATTAGAAGAATCCCAAAGTTTGTTAAATTTTTGAATACGGCTCTATCTTAAGAGACAAATTATAAATATGTTCGATAAGTCTTTGCCTAGGTCTTTTCAAGATGTGGTCTGTTATTCTAACTTTTTATTTCCCAATAATACGATTGCCAATAAGCTAGTTGACATAACAAGAATCTCGCTTGCTCAGACATTTTTGTGGTCTTGAAATTCTATTGCTAATTTTCTTTTCCGGGACTTACTGAACTGAATGCGATTAAATGTTTCCTCATACAGGGCTAGCATGCTTGTAACAGTTTTGGAAACCCTGCGAGGATTTGTCTATGTATATAAGGAACTTATTTCTTTTCCTGAGATCTTCACTCCAATTTCAAAATTATTATGCAAATTGGCCGGAGAAAATCATATCCCAGATGCATTAAAGGAGAAAATGAAGGATGTATCTCAATTAATTGACACAAAGTCTCAGGAACATCACATGCTGCGTCAACCTTTGAAAATGCGGAACAAAAAACCTGTGCCCATCAGGATGGTTAATCCAAAATTTGAGGAGAAGTAAGATACTCTTCTTGTTGTCTTATCTTCAATTTTAACGAACCATATTACTTGTTTCCTATTGAGCTTTACTCATATGGTGATCATCTACCTCTGCAGCTATGTCAAAGGTAGAGATTATGATCCAGATCGTGAGCGTGCTGAGAAGAAAAAGTTGAGGAAACGTATAAAAGAGGAAGCTAAAGGTGCTGTCCGTGAACTACGCAAGGACAATGAGTTCTTGTCCAAGGCGAAGGAAAGGGAAAGAGCTCTACTTGCCGCCGAAAAGGCTGAGCAATATGGGAAAAATCTGGCTTTTCTTCAAGAACAAGAACACGCATTTAAATCAGGACAATTGGGAAAGGGAAAGGGACAGAAGAGAAGAAGATGAAATTAGCTTTTGGTTGCTATTAATTAAAGTTTTCTTAATAGATTGGTGCTAATCTCTTACTAAATATTATGCACATATTTCTAACATTTTATTATTGTTGTAATTGTAACTAAAAATGCTAGACAATTAAATTTACCGTTATTTTATATTTCTTAATGGGAAAAGAGTTATATTTGTCATTGTACCCTTAGAAAGGATTATATTTACTTTTCGTCATACTTTTTTGATATATTTGCTCTTATAATCCAATTTTGGGCATATATTTGCCTTTTGGGATGTTTACTCTCATGTCTTTACCCTTATTATCTTATGTGGTCTTGATACACAACAACAATCAATTTGTTGTTTACCCAAAAAAAAGAACTTTAGGAAGGATGCATCGACTTTATTCAATCCAAAAAGAAGATTGATGTACAAAACGCTCAATAACCCAAATTCGTACTACTAAAATACATAAAGTCGGGTATATTATTTAGATGATACTACGTGTCAATTCGTTGATTTTAAGGGTATACATGACCCAAAAGATTGACGGTAAATGTATATATAATCTTAAAGTATCACAGAGAGCATTGACATACCATTTATGATAGTTATGAGAAATATTTATCCTTTTTCCCTAATTGTAATAGACGTGATAATTATTAGGAAAAGGATTAGTGGGATCGGATAGAAAATCTATATTGAGAGAAATTTTAATTGGGATAAAAATCATATATATATATATATATATAAGAGAACCCTAGGCCCGCCTACGTGGCGCTATCACAAATCAGGATTCTCTTTTAATTTATTTATTTCCAAAACTAGTCTTCCTTTTCATGAAAAGTTGTGACTTTTATGAAAAGTTGCGACTTCAATGAAAAGTGTGACTAAAATGAAAGGTTGTGACCTTTTCGAAGGGTTGCAACTTTTCCAAATAGTTGTGACCTTTCCGATAAGGCACAACAAACATTTGTTCACACTACCCTTTGTTGTCTATAAATAGAGGGATTTCCTCTCATTTTAAAACAACGAAAATTATGAACTTCTTATTCTTCTTCTTTTTCATCTTCTGCACAATTAAATATTCGTGTACTTTGCTCCTGTTGAGTTTCTCATTGACACCCTTGCTTATATTACAGATCCTCGTACTTTTTTTATAGTCATAAATTTATACTTATGTTATTAAGGATAAATGATAAGATGTTATAATTTTCATTTTCCTTTACATTATTAAAGTTCGTTACTACATAATCTTGTATGTAAAATAATATAGTATTTTCATTTTAATGACTGATAGGTTTTAAGTATTATTTTATAAATTCCGTGATATTAAATTCCTGCGCGAAACACAGGTAATTTTACTAGTGTAAGATACTAAGGGTGGGTACATGAGAGTTAATGTGCCCAAAGTTGGATAGTAAGGGTAAATATATCAAAAAAGTATGACGAGGGGTAAATAAAACCATTTTCTGAGAGTGTAAGGGCAAATATGAGCCTTTTAATAGTTTCTTAATTCATCTAATTCACTTTAATTTGAATCAACCATATTTTAATATTGTGTTTGTAAGATTATCTTCAATTTTTTGAGATTTTTTTATTAAGCAATCCAAACTCAAACTAATTAGATTATCAAATAATTAAATTTTAAAAAATATTGTCTTTAACTTTGAATGTCGTTCTTCTAAAGGTAAGGTAACGATCACTATAATATTAATTTTTGTAATTAAAAGCATTACAAAATATTATATAAGTAAAAAAAATAATTTTGTAATTGTCATATTCAATGATTTAAAGTCTTAATTTTATTTTTAAACATTTTTAGAATAATTTTAATAGTTTATATAACAATTAATTCTATTGAAAAAAATTTCAAAACTATAATTAATAAGAGATTTAAACATTTGTGTTTTTATGTAACATACAATAGCTTATATATGTTTATTCTCGTTTTAAAAAATATTACAAGAAATGTTATATTGTCAATTGAAACTGAAAAATTAATTAAGTATTAAATTATAATCAATTATAACATATATTCTTAGAATTTATGAAGGGAAGACAATATAAGTTCACTAGTGTTAAAGCTTTTTTTTAAAGTCTGATTGCCACCTCTTCATAGTCATTGATTGTTTTTCTATGTTAACTCTGGTAATTAACCATGGAATGAGCATCAAATTGGTTAAAAAAACTACAAGACTAATATTATAACTACAACTATGTTAAAGATAGACATTATGATCAAAACAAGTACATTATAGCTTTAAAAACCATTTTTGTTATATTCTCGTTGCCACTTTCGAGTAGTCATTCATAAATTAGAGATTATTTGCCTATGTTCGGTCTGATAATTAACCATGAGAAGAGCATCAAATCAGCTAAACAAAAATCTGAGGATAAAAAACTACAAAACTAATATGACAAGTTGACAACTATTGATATATATGTAAAGCATTTGAGAAGTTAGTAAAGTAGTGAATAATCATAGAGTAACTTTCACATATAGCAAACATAAAAATCATATTTGTATATTATAGCTATAGTTTGCATAATTGCGCACCATAACAAATTTTATGTTTGCTATAGATCTTTTGATTTGTATAATTTGCTACAAGCATCCAGTTTTATACAAATTGTTCAGTTTTGTATAAATTTATTTATACATTATAATTTATATAATAAGATCTGTATTTGTATAATTATAAGTGTATAGGACAAAAATATATGTATTTGTATTTGTATATACACTTTCCTCTCGCTTTATACGAACACAAACACATTTTATACCGAAATGTATAAAATGACTAATTGTATACCGAAAATGACTAATTGTATATCGAATCAGATGGCAAAAAAAGGGAATGTTTCCTGCAAATTACAATTAAAATAAGGGAAAAGGGTCAAAAATACCCCTCAACTTTGGTTTAATGTTTGATATTACCCTTGCCGTTAAAATGAAGTTAATTTTACCCCTCCCATTACTAATTTTACCAAAATTACCCCTCATTAGACGGAATCCCCAAAATTGACCCAAATTGACCTAAATTACCCGAATTTTTTTTTTTTAAAAAAACCTATTCCCTATTTTTAACCCAATGACCCGACCCCTCTAGGATAACCCGGTTAACCCAATGCCCTGTTACCCATTCCCATTTACCCATTCTCTCTCTTTGAATAGATAATCTCTTAAAAAAACCATAGGGGAAAAGAGTTAAACCAAAGACCTCTGGATTTCTTCTATCATTGCAGAAGAAGGGCTTCTACTATCTGCAACTTCCACATCTTTATCTTCTTCATCTCCCCAATTGTACACAGATTCAATTACTAGAAACAGTTGATCATCCAGATACCTCCGCAAACAGCATTGTCTTTTGACTTCCATCTTTACTACCTTCCGCTCCCTCACACCGTCCCCGCCCATCGCCGCCTCCGCCGTCGAATCTCTCCTCTAATTTCCACAGCGATTGGCCGCGGCGGTGATAGCATAGACGGTAGCAGATTTCAACAACACAAATGATAGGGCAAGTAGCACAAAACAAAGGAAGAAGAAAAGGAGAGCAGAAAAAGAGACAAAAGTAGTGTCGGAAGCGGCGATGATTTAGCCAAGAGGTGAGAATCATCGTGGAACGGGAAATCGGAGATGGATTTTGAATTGTTGGGTGATTTTCATATCGAATTGGGAGCAAATTGTGGGAATAAGGGTTGTTGTGGAATGGGTAACAGGGCATTGGGTTAATTGGGTTAACTGGGTTATCCTAGAGGGGTCGAGTCATTGGGTTAAAAATAGGGAATATGGTTTTTTTTTTTTTAAATTCGGGTAATTTGGGTCAATTTTGGGGATTCCTTCTAATGAGGGGTAATTTTGGTGAAATTAGTAACGGGAGGGGTAAAATTAACTTCATTTTAATGGCGAGGGTAAAGTCAAACAATAAACCAAAGTTGAGGGTATTTTGACCCTTTTCCCTTAAAATAAACTATGGCTATAGAATTTAATTTGAATTAATAGTTTGCTATTTCATACAATTTCCCAAAATCAAAAGCATACTGAATAATTATTTTTTTTTTTTGCAAGTTTCATACCTAAATTATTATGTCGTTGCGTTCCTTCGAAGCTTTGATCAAGTGCTTGAATATGATTGTTAAAAGATACGTGACAACTTAATTTGTTTGTAAAATTTTGTCTTCATGATATTTAACTCATTAATTTTGAAGTATGTTTTGATTAAAAAAATAGTGATAATTCAAATATGTAAAATACATGATTATTCAACTTGTAAAAATATATTACTCTCTCCATCCCATTTTATGTAAGACCCTTTGTTTTTTAATCTGTCTCAAAAATAATGTCATCTTACTATAATTATTAGAAATAATTTAACTTTGAAATTCATCTTTTACCCTTAATGAAATAATTTACAACAAATATCTAAGAATTATTTTGGATCATAAATTTTAAAAGTCTTCCTTCTTTTTCAAACACCATGCAAAGTTAAACGGTACCATATGAAACGGGAAGAGAAAGTAATACATTGTATGCGCCTTTTGTCATTGTCTTTGCCCAACTAATCCATTGGAGAAAATTTGGATTCAATAATGTGGAGAAAATTGGGATTCAATAATGTGCCTTTTGTCATTGACTTTGCCTACCTAATCCATTGGAGAAAATTGGGATTCAATGAATTGCATTCCTCTATCCACCAACTTTAGCTAAATAAATTGTGTTTCTAAAAAAGCTTTCATCTTGACCATAGAAGTCTTCTTATGAAATAATAGAATATGAAAAGTTGAAAATTAATATTTCTCTAAACCAATATGTTAAGGTTGTTCCATATTTTATGTGAAAAATGGACCCTAGATATTTCAGAAAGAATTGTTTATAAACACAAAACTAATTTTAAATATTAAAACTTAACTAGGTCAGTCAACAAAAGTTTTTTTTGTTTTTGTTTTATTTGATTTGTATTTGAATTGTTCATATCTCAACTTATTATAATTTCATAACAATTATTTAATTATGCTGAATAGGTTTAGTGCATTCAAATTTTATATAATTTTTGAAATTATTATGATAATATTCATTTAAAGATTTTTTGAAGTAAACTTTGCTAGAACTCTATGTAACCCCCAAAGCCCAAGCTTACTGGACACAAAATTTTACAAGTAATAGAAAAATTTTCATCTGTGATTTTAAATTAAAAATGTGTGTATATAATCAAATTTTTTCTTTTTATAGTTTTAAATACATGGTAAAATATTGAAATTAAGGATTTACTACTAAATGTAACCAATAACATTGTTTTTCAAATATTTTTTCTTTTCAAAAAGTAACACAATTTAATTAAAACAGAAAAGTAGTAGTAGTATATCATATGCATTTAAATTTATAGTACACTTTTATTTTTAACTTTGGAAAAAAAGGGACCCTAAGGCCATCTCCAATTCTATCCTCTATTTTACTCTCCAAATATAGAGTTCTCTATTTTGGCAGACAATCAATTCCAATTCAATTCTCTTTTTTACTCTCTAAAAAAGAATCTTTCTCTCTCTCCTTAAATTATATTATTATTTCTATTTCATTTTTATTTTCTTATTTCATAATATAAATCCTTTATTTTTTTTCCCAATAATTAATTACTTTATATAATTTTCACGTGATATAAAATTTTATTTTTCAAATTTTCTATTTAATATAAAATTATATTTTATTCTAAATTTTTAAATAACATAAATTTCAAGAAAAATTATATAATATATAAATTAATGGACAAATTCAAATAAAAGTGAAATACAATTACATAAACACTCAATTTTTGAAATTATTACGTTACTCCCATAAATGCTCTATTAATGCATTACGGAGTTCAAAATGAGTTTTTTTGTCCTTAATTATTTTATGTCTAGCGAAAAATTGTTCAAATCGAAGATTTTCATCTACCACCATTTCTGTCGTTGGAGCCTCTACGACATTTTGAATTGGTGCATTAAGATCACGTTTATCCTCAATTATCATGTTGTGCAGTATAATACATGTAGTCATTATGTCATGTCACACTTCCTTTCTCCAAAAAGCGACGGTCCTGCAATACTTGCAAAACGTGATTGCAAAACTCTAAATGCACGTTCAACATCTTTTCAACAGATTCTTATTTCATCGGGAATTAATTATTATGTTATGTATTGTATTTTATCTTGTATTTAAATTACTATGTTATATATTGTATTGTTATCTTGTATTTAAATTATTATATTATGTTTCGTATTTTTAAACAAAAATTTTCATCTTATCATTTTAATTTTGTGTATTCTTTATAGTGAAAATTAATAATAAAATCAAATTATATTATTGAAGAAAATTAGAAAAAATTAAAATACTATTAATTCGGGATGAAAGTAGTATATATTAAATAATATATTTTGTAAAATATTATATTACATTTAAAAATAATTATAAATATTAGATATTTAATTAATGACATTATATGTAAAATAATATATTAAATAAAATAAAATAGAGGTGGATTAGAGATGATCTTAGTGGAATCTCTAGCCTCTGCCAAAACCATGGGCCTTACACTATGTTTGGACGGTTTTTTTGGTATTGATTTATAATGTATCGGATTATATTATATTATTTTATTAGATAATTTATTTTCTATTATAACATACTTTATATATCAATAATCTGAATCATAGAAAGGTATGATAGACAATAAAATTTGAAGCTCAAAGAGTCCATTGAAATTACACTCTTTATACGACTTTTTTTATTTTTATGTATTTATTTTTTCAAAATTGGAATTGTGAAAATTATAACTCTGCCACTAATCATAGTTACTCTCTCTGTCTACTTTTAATTATCATATTGTGTTTTTTAAAAATTAATTTAATTAATTTTTAAAATTAAATTAAATTACATTAATTCAATATTTTAAATACTTAAAACTACATTATACATTTTAATTTTTTGCATATCAATATGATGAAAAAATAAATCGTAAAATATTAATCAAAATTAAGTATTATTATTTAAAATTATGACAATTAAAAGTGGACGGACTAACAAATAAGTAAATTTTACTGTCATTCCCATTTTATAAAAGCCGGTCACATACACAGAGTGAGAGAGACAATAATCGGAGCAGAGGTTTTATTTTTTTTGAGAAATCATCAATGGAGAACGTAGAGAGCGTAGCAAAAGCTGCACTTGAGAAATTGAAGGAGATGAATATGGTGGAAAACGCGAAGGAGATGGTCAAAAGAACGACGCCGTTTGTATCGGAATATGCGCGGATCTTATTTGATTGGTTACTGGAAAATCTGAAGCAGATTGTCGTGAAAACGACGCCGTTCGTGCGAACATCATCTGACTGGTTACTGGAAAAAGCTCCTCCACTGATATCTACTTCGATAAATTCGATCCGTATAGCTCCACTATATTACACCATTCCAATTGGATTTCTGCTGATTTTGTTTCTCCGCCGGTGCTGCGGCGGCGGCGACGGCGGAAATGGGAAGACGATGAAAGCTCCGGGAAGGAATAATGTAAGGATAACCAGGCGTGATTTTGAAAGAAGTCCTAAATCCTATTTCCGCGATCTCCGCTCCCGTAAAAAATAATTTTGGTATAACTATATGGTATTCGGTATCTAGGTATTTTGTTTAATTTTTAAGTTCGAACTCGAAATGTTTAGTTAAAAATGAAGGTATCACATCTATCGTGATATCACTTATGGTGTGGATTTATGTAATTTTGTATACTATGTGTTTGTATTTCGAAATTTATAAATATTTGATTATGAATTTAGTTATTTTATAGTAAGGTGAAATTATTATAGAGATTTATAAATTGGGACGGAGGCAGGGGCGAACTTATGCATCAATTTTGAGTCACTCGAACCCGTGGTCATCCGATTAAATTCGATATATTACTTCTATAATTATTAAAGAATATATTAAATTAAAATTTGTTGAATTCGTTTTCAAGATGGCTGAATGGTTCACTGGTATGACTGCAAGATTTCAACACAAAAGTCGCAGGTTTGATCCCAGGCAGTCCCAATTCACTTAAATTTATTTTTATTAACTAAAAACACGTTTTTCATTAAAAAAAAAAAAACTAAACTCTAAAAGTTTTGTGGTAATGTAATTTTTATGTATTGCTCGATTAATTATTGTTATTATAAATTTTTTGATCTTATCTTTAAAGCAATGATGCATCGATTTTCTTGAAATTCTGAATTCGCCTCTAGACGGAGGAAGTATTTGTTGAAGTGGGACAGGCTTAGATGCATCTACAATCCAACAAGTTGTTGGCTTATCAACTGTATCGATCCAATAATTAATGTTGTTGGGTGAAAGTTAGGTGATAGAAATTAATATCAAACCTTGTGAAATTGTTTATGTACACTATTGATCTGTAAAGTTTGTATCAAAGAGAGAAAACGAAAAGGCGAATTAGACTTGAATCGAAGAGAAGAGGTAAGATTTGCGTATATTCTATTCTTTTTCAATTGAGTTTTGAGGAATTACGTTGAATATGTTGTTGTCGTCGTTGTAAGTAGAGTGATGGAATTTGGAAGAGGTGAATTGAAGGTAATGGAGAAGATGAAATCAATAGAAGATATTTTGAAGATGTTGATGGAATCCCCAGTAGGATTTATCATTTCAATTGGGTTGATTGTGATTTTGTTGTCCTTAATTTGTCGTTGCTGCTGCAGAGGAAATAATAATAATAGGAGAAATGTAGAGATGATGAAGGCTCAGCGTCGTAGGAAATATTATTGAAGTCAGTGCTCAAGTTAGAAATTCAAAAAGATAAAAAGTGTGGAATTTCGTTTGAATTATCATTTGTCCGGACTTTTTAGGATAAGTTGCTTGATTTAGATATAAGACATTTATTCTGTTATTATTCTTGTATTCTCTTTCGTTTTCTTAATTGAAAAATAAAATAACAAGTTATATAAATGATAATAACTACATAGTAGAAATTGATACGATTCAATTGAAGATTTTGTTCGTTCAGTTTGATTGTATCGTAGCTTTATAAGTCAGATTAACCATTGATATTAACCATTCATCTAATTAATTATCACATCTTTTAATGCCTCAATTTTCCAAACGACAACAGGGGAACCATAATAGACATTCAATAACATTAAATATATATTTATTAAATTCAAACCCGAAATATTTAGTGAAAAATGAAGGTATTCATCTGTGTCACGACAAGTGACTATTAATCTTATAAAAGTATAAGTTTCGTCAAGTAATTTTGGTTTTTTTATAATTTGAAGTGCTTTGGTTTGATCATAAATTTTTTAAATTCGATAACATATATTTTTAATTTAAAAAAATTAAATTTTTATGAGTAGAAATTGAAATTTAAAAATCAAAAGTGTTTTAAAATTCTTCATTATTAAGTTACCTTATTTTGTCTTTTTCTCTTTTGGGTCAATTACTTTTTGGTGACAATGTAACAATAGCTATTTTGAATTTCTAAAAATATGACTTACTACAATCACGCTCACAATAATCTTAATTTGCTTAATTTTAAGCTAAAATAATAAAACGTCAAAATTCAAAATCCAAAATCATAAATTAAGATTTCTAACCTATAAACAAAAATACCCAATAGCTAATTCAAGCATTTGCTTAGACTTATAGTCAATTACTCTCTCCGTTTTTAATTACTTGTTTACTTTTTTTTTTAGTTGTTCCTAATTACTTGTTTATTTTGACAAATTAAGAAAAATCATTTTTTTACCTGTTATGCCCCCAATTAATTACTTTGAAAAAAGTAGAACTTCTCAAAAATTTTAAGTTTTTAATTCATCTACTTCACAATTAATAGAGGTAAAATGATAAACTCATTATGTCAATTATTATTTTCTTAATAAATGTATCAGTACAGAAGTGAATAAGTAATTAGGAACTGAGGGAGAGGGAGTAGTGTTTAGCTAAATAATTGTTTATTTAAAGAAAATGATTCTTTTCGGTCATGAAATGGAAGGACCATTAAAGTTAAAGTCTTATAAAAGTCAAAATATTACTACCAACTTTTGTACGAAAAAGAAAACTTGGGTGGAAGATGTGTCCCACATGCCATACTGAAAATGAAAGTACTTCAACTTTTCGTACTTTTGAGGAGTTTTTGGTTTGATGTCTTACTCAATGAATTTTCATAGTGAAATGATGAAAATAATTGATGATAAAGACTTGTCAATGTTTGATTATGATGCAAGGACCAATTCAAAGAAAAAGGAGACGAAAAACATTATCAATAAATAAATTTCTTAGTATTATTTTTTAAGTTTTATGCATGATGTTTTCAATCTTGAATTATGGTTGTTGTCTCTTTTTGTTGTGTTTTGATTATATTGTATTTTTATTACTTTCTATGTCTTCTTTTGTCTAGCATTGTTTCACTTGGTATGGTGTTTAAGAAAAAAAAAAAATTACTGTTAATAGTGGGATTATACATTTGTCTGGCATTGTTTCAAAAATTAAAATGCATTTGGATAACTATTTAAATTTTTGAGTTTATTTTTGGAGCTAAATTTTTTCACCAATTGATTCAAAAGTTTTAAAAAATTGTTGAAGCTTCAACTTTCAAGATTATTTTTGATTTTTTCTCTATATTTTATTTTTAATTTGTTTGTTGAGACTTTTTTTTCAAAATAAGATTTTATAACATAGTGAATGGAGAGAGTAATTAATCAATATATGAAATATTTCAATGAATATTAATTACTTATTAGTTTTCCTAGGTTGGTCAAAGTATATATTTTCAAGATTAATTAATTACTCTATCAAGAGTATAATAGGAAGAATATGAGAATTTATGCATTGATTTTTTGATGATAAGTATTACGATTTATGAACCAATTATTTATAAAAAGTGATGACATATAAAAAGCAACGGAGAAAGTATTGACCCAAGTTGGAAATGAGTGATTTTTTCTATTGACCCTAGTTGAAAAATATTATTTTAAAGAGATTATTAATTTATTGAATATTAATTTAGTGAAATTTTAGTGTGCGGATGAATGCATTATTGCGGAGGTAGTAATCCTTGCATGCTTTAGTGACCATTGATATTACCCAAGTGAAATTGACCATCCACATCTCATTTTGACATTTAATTCAATATGATTTTTACTAAGGTGACACTTATTTGGGACGGATCAAGTAGCTAAATTTTAAATCTCTAAATAGTCCATTTTCATGAGATTATTTAAAAAAAAATCAAAACATCTGAATTGAATACTGTACATGGTGTTGCAAGATCAAAAGAAAAAAGGTTACAATGAATAACCTTAATATAATTGTTAGTATGGAACTACATAAAGGGTGCAATAAAGTAGTTTAACTCAAGAGACATGTCAAATTAATACATAGTTTTATTTGCTTGGACAAATACAAGTACAATTTAGCTTTATATACATCTTAAATCTTGTGGAGAATGATTTTAACTCCATGTTGTAGACGAAGCATATAAAGCTGAACAGAAGAGTGAACGTAAGTTGGTGAAATTGTGAACATATAACGTTGTAGAATCATCGAAAGAGTAATTTTTGCTTCGATCATTGCAAAGTTCAAGCCTAAACAAGTTCGAGGTCCATAGCCAAACGGCAAGAATGCAACTGGATTGTTGTTTGTAGCTTTAACAACCCCTTCAGCAAATCTATCCGGTTTGAAAACATGAACGTCTTCTCCCCATATTTTACGATCATGATGAACCGCTAATGGTGATATATAGAAATGCATTTTAGGTGGTAAAGTTAGCTTTCCTAGCTCAACTTTGTTTTCAACTTTCCTTTTGATGAATGGTACTGGAGGGTACAATCTTAGAGATTCGTCAAGAATCATGTTTATCTACTAGATCAGGTTGCAGGACATACCAGTAGAGAAAATTTGGCCCTATAGTTAAGTGAAATGAGAAACAGAGAAAATACAAAATAAGTAAAACAAGAAAAATGTGTGATAGTCTTATAAATTTACCATATAGTTTCTTCCAAGAAAATATATGAGGTAGAATTATGTCATGTGATAAGTGATCCATGGCGTCGTTTATGGAGTCTTTTTTCATTTCCTCAATCTCTTTGAAGTTTCCATGTAGGAACTTGTAAGGAGGACCTTGTATACCTTGAGATTTCATCATAAATTGTACATGCAATGGAGTCCAACATAGCTTCTTAATGATCCTAGCAAGGATCACTAACAAAGAAATGAAAAGAAAACTCGCGAGAATGATCATCATCATCATCATCATATGAATAATGTTCACAGTTTTTCTAATGTACTTGACTAAGGTTGAGAATATTAGCTCAAATATTGGCTTCATTAATAGCATTTCAAAACACCATTCTTGTTTTTGCTCTTGACAAAGACCTCGATGAATAGACGGTGTGGACCATGAAAGTTTAGGTAATCGACAACGACTACAATGGATAATTTCATGCCAAAATGAGAAGTTTCAATCTGTGTACATTTTTTCCTCTTAGAATAACTAATGGCAATGGGAGGAAGACATCATTTTAATATCATCTTGATTTGATATCCTTTGTCTTTATTTTATCTGTCTTTTATTACAAGGATTATAATAAAAGCCATGATAATATGGAATAAATGATGTTACAATTGTATAATATTGGGTGCTTATGCAAGTGTGGTCCTAGCTATTACAATAGAAATCAATAATGGCATACATTGTGTCTGAACTTAATAACCTTTTTAGCATGGTTTTTAACAGTCATAATTTCTTAAAATTAATTGATCACTCTACTAAACGTAGTTTCTTTTTAGATACTTTGATCTATGTGAATGCTCAGAATTATAATCCCAATCACGCATAACGTATTTAGATTTCGATACACTATATCAAAAACAATCTCTCTACCTTCACAAGGTAGAGGTAAGGTCTGTGTACACACTATTAAGTAATTGAAATTAAGAAGAAAAATAGGAACTCGTGAATTCAGAAGCTTTGTTCTTACTTATTGTACATCATTTAGAGGCATTGATATACCTAAATGGATTCAAGGACAACTTTAACTCCATCTTTGGGAGTCAAAAGGAAAATATCAGATGGATAATGCACGTAATTAGGTGACAGAGTGAACTTATAACGCTGCAAAATCATCGATAAAGTAATCTTTGCTTCGTTGGTTGTAAAGTTCAGACCAACACAAGTACGAGGTCCCAATCCGAAGGGAAAGAATGCTGCTGCATTGTTGTTAGTTGCTTTAGCTACCCCTTCTGCAAACCTCTCTGGTTTGAAGACGTGAACGTCTTCACCCCATATTCGAGGATCATGATGCAGTGCCAGAATTGGCATGAAAATTGTCATGTTAGCTGGAAGAGTCATTCTCCCTAGCCGAACTTCTCGTTCAACTTTCCTTGCCACTGTAATAACTGGAGGATACAATCTCATACATTCATTAATTATCATGTTCATCTGCAAGAAACGACAAAAAGAAACTGTTGGAGATATATTTAGGTAAATAAAAGTGTGATCTCACTAAGCAGGCAGAGGTCTTGTGTTCAACTTTCACCACCATCCATTGTTAAAAAGAACTTCCACGTGCATGGCTCATGAAAAAGGAGCAGGCCGACACGTGAAGAGGTGTGTTAAAGATATAATTAAGTAAATAAAAATGTACTTGTTCCAACAACTTAAGTAAAAGCGTACTCTCTCTAACAACGTAAGCACAATTCAAGTCTGAGAGTGTTGCTTACTGTTCTTAGTCTTGCAATTGCATCAGAAGTTGGTTTTTCAAGGCCACAGAATGCAACAACTTCCTCTCTGGCTTTTTCTTGCCATTCGGGATGAAGTGCTAAGAGAAAAACAGACCAGCCAAGTAAGCTCGTCGTTGTAAGATGACCAGCACCATACAATGTCCTGACCTCGTCGATCATTTGATCTATTGTGATACTCTTGTTCGTGTCGGATTCATTCATAAGCTTCATAAGTTTTCCTAGGTAATCATTCCCAAACTTTTCATACATTCCATCTTTGCCCTTTTCTCTTTTACTTACTAGCTCAAGAATGGAGTTCTTGATCCCTCTTTCAAGTTTCTCTGCTTCAATTTCATCATCTGTTCTTATAAGCCAACTGCAAAATTGGAGAAAACAAATAATTAAAAACGAGGCATAAACGTCCTAACGAAATTCCATTAAATTGTATGCAGACTACCTGATTCCAGGAAATCTGACAGTGTAAACATTCTTTACAGTAATTGCAGTCAATTTTGCCACCATCTCGAAAATATGTTTGCCTTCCATGTAGCTACTTCCAAATGCTGTCCTGGAAATTACTTCAGTTGTTAACAGTCCAAAATCCTTGAACACATCGAACTCTTTTCCTTCGTGTTCTTTCCATCTCTCTAGCATTTTCTGAACACTTCCACTCATTTCTGGCACCATACGCTGTGCTTATATTCATCCGTTCATACTAAGATCAGTACTTTAGAATTTTAAAGACGAAATTACTGATATCGTAGAACTCCAAGTACTTACTTTCAGGTTTTCTGCATGGAAAGTGTGGTTGGCCAGTTTTCTTACTTTTGCCCATTTTTCACCTTCATTTGTTATAAGTGCTTCCCCTAGTAGTTTCTTCGCATAGCCTTCCATATCCATTTTCGGATAAGTGCCTTCTTTGTTGGATAATATTTCTTTGATCAGCTCTGGTTCAGTGACAAATAAGTATGGTTTTGAGCCATGCCAAGTGAGGAAATTCCTCCCTGTCACCAAACAAACCAAACACAACGAACAATTAAACGATCAGTTTAAGTTCTATACACCGATAATGGCGTAATTACACAATCAGGTCACTTATAAGATAATTACAAACAATTACAAAATCAGGATTATCACTAATATATAGAAATCAAGGGGATTCAACCATGTAATATAACAAAAAAACAGCTTTGACCTGATATATACACCGTAATTCTTCAACAAAGGGGGTTCAGACCCCTTTGCGCCCCTCTAGCTCTATCCTTAACTACATATAAAACTAGTACTTACCTGCTATCACAGATTAAACTACACAGACAATACAAGAAATATTTACACGGGCCTATATAACTTAAATCCATAAACGATTGATTTTCTTACCGTACATCCTTGTCCATGTGTGAACATGAGGTTGAATTCTTGAAAAAATGTCATGAGAAATATCCACCATAGGTTTATCCATAGTTTGGCTTCTCATTAGTGAGATATCTTTGGTATTTCCATGAGGAAAACTATAAGAAGGGCCATTAATGCCCTGAGAGTTCATTTTATTTTGTGTTTGAAGTGGCATCCACCATACTAAGTAAACGAATTTTACAAGTGTCCATAGGAGATAGAAGCAAAGGGTAGTGAAAAAGAAGACTAAGATAAGTTTCCCTATATCCATCTCTAGGTAGTTTAAGTAATGATATGAGAAATGAGTGAAATGCATCATCTCTATTTAACTTTGAGATTAAACTTAAACAAAGACTTTTGATAATGATGTGTAGGGAATCTATATGATGGATATAAAGACAGATACATGTAGATTATAGTTGTCATTATCATATATAGTTTAGATTTATTAGCTTTTAATAAAGAGTTAGGTTTACCAAAGAGGACATTTAGTTATACAAGAAACCTCTATAGTTGTATCATTAATGGTGAGGCAATTTTAAGACTGAAACTAATGTTGGGAGCATTTTTGAACCTTTTCTAATACGTGAAAGTGCATTTTATATTCCAAAAGTTAAACTAAAACCTGAATTATTTTATGTTTTACTAATAATCTCTTTATGTTATTCTGATTGATGTTGACCTGAGTGGAAGTTTTAGTAATGTTATTTGTATTGATTTCCCTGAATCAACACATAAAAAGTTTCGAGGCAACATAATATTCATCGATGATAATGAAAGCAATGAGAGCTGTAGATCAAGGAGACCTCTGAATACAAAAAGGCACTAGAGAAAGAATTGGCGTCTAGGCAAAAAGCATTGGCGATTCAGGTCTGTCATTTGTACTTCTTCCTGATAATTTTTGTAAAAATGTGGGTTTTTTTCTGTTATGTTTTCGGTGTTCATTAGTCTGTAACCTGTTGTGAATGTCTTTTGATAAAATGTTTTCTATTTTTGATTCATTGAGTCGAGACTCGAGAATCTATCAGAAATAATCTCTCTATCTTCACAAGGTAGGAGTACATACACACTACTTGAATTTCCCCAGGGGAACATATATGATGGATATAAAGACAGATGCATGTAGGTAGCAGTTTTGTCATTATCATATACAGTTAAGATTTTGATTAGCTTTTAATAAAGAGATAGTTTACCAAACATGATATTTAATTAAATTTTAGTTGTACAAGTGACCTTTTAATAAATTACTAAAATTCAATTAAATAACATATAGTTGTGTAGTTAATGGAGAGGCAATTTTAAGACTGAAACTAACATTAGGGGCATATGTGATCAAATAGATGGAACGAGGACATTTTTGAACCATTTTAAAATACATTAAGTGCATTTTTTAACCTTTTCCGTTTAGATTTGTCTTTATGCTTACATCAACAAAAACACGAGGAAATGACAACTAAACCTGGAAATAAAACCCTTCTCTGCATTTGAGTGCAGCTGTTCACATTGAAATGTCTATTCACAAAATTTCCATCCTAAAATATAATCATTTTCCTGTCATAAAGTTGGTAAGTATTTGTCCTTCATTCGAGAAATAAGCTTAAATTTCTCCTCAGCTTCAACTTGCTGTCGTATATCAGATCGTGAAGATCTATCCGGATGAAATTTCAGTAATGCTTTTCTGTAAGCAACGTGCACCTGAAGCAAGACTTTATTCTAAGTAACACTTAACAAAGATGGAAGATATTTAGAGACTGACGTAAACAATTATTTATTTAGAGACGGGGTGTAAGCAAACCTCATGAATAGTGCCACCACCAACAGTGATTCCCAATCCACGCAGCAGTGAAGCCATATCATTGCATGTCATTTCAAGCATACTGAGTTCCTTTCCAACTTTGGCTCGTATGCTCTCCTTCAATTTCATATTCTCAACGTCCTAAAAAGATTCATCAGCTGGTTTAAACAGTAGGAAAAATTCAAATAACACTGCATGGAATATAGATAAAAAGAAATATGGGATCAAAGAGTTTGCAAAAATCCGTGAAATAGACAACAGAAGAGGCAAAGTTGTCATACCTTCTTTCTAGTTTCTCTCATTTCCTCCAAACGCTGCTTCTTTCTCTTCTCGAGTTCTAATAAACGATCACTTTCAGCCTTTTCTCTTTTTTGCAACTTCACCTTCTTTGCTTCTTCTTCCTGAATAAGTAAAAAGCACATCAGATAACAATACATCTTCGTACATTCATAAATCTTACTTTCTTTTGGCAAATATAGCTTTCCCTCTGTGGTTGTACTTTTTTATCAGAAATTCTAGAACTTCAATCTTAATCTACTGCAATTGGCCAGACAAATACAAACCAAAACTCGTAACGTAACACTTCCCTGATATTTCCACATACCGCACATGATGTTTACTTCTATATCCATTACATTATAGCTAATGAGAGGAGAATTTTCCAAGTCCGTATAAGTAAACTACCAATCCATTCCCCAACCAATGGTAGACTCTAACCCACTCTGACACAGTAAAAACATCTACTATATAAATAATTTTACTAAAAAGTTACCATCACCTTGAGCAGTAATCTTCTTTGGCAGTAGGAATAATATATGAAGAGAGCTAGAAACAAAGCGATAGTTATAAGATACGGTAAAGCTATACGAAACCAGTGATTGATCCTTTCGAACCAATTCACAAGTGCTTGCCCACAAAAATCCTCCAGTATCACTAATACTTGCCTGCTGAATCTTTTCAGCGTAACTAGCACTTGCCAACCAAAATTCTTAACCGTCAGTAGCACCTGCCAAGTGAAACTTTTGAGCCACAGTAACAGTAGTCCACCAAAATTTACCAGTTTCGTTAGCAGTTCCCCACCAAAATTCACCAGTTCTCGGCATAAATTTACCAGGTTCAGTATCAGTTGCCAACAAATATTTAACAGTTTTGATAGCAATTGCTCACCAAAATTTACCAACTTCGGTATCAGTTCCCCACCAAAATCTACTAGATTCATCAGCAATCGCCCCGCAAAATTGACCAAATTCAGTAGCAATTCCCAACAAAAGTTTACCAGGTTCCGTATCAATCGCCCACCAAACTTAACCAGTTTTGGTAGCCATTCCCCACCAAAATTCACCAGGTTCACTATCAGTTCCCTACCAAAATCAACCAGGTTCATTAGCAGTTCCCCACCATAATCTACCAGGTACAGTACCTGTTTTCCAGCAAAATTTACCAGTTTTGGTAACAACTCCGCAACAAAATTTAATAGTTGCCCAGCAAGATCTACCAGGTTCAGTACCAGTTTTCCAGCAACATCTACCAGGTTCAGTATCAGTTGCCCAATAAAATTTAACACCTTCGGTAGCAATTCCGCCCCAAAATTTAGTAGTTCTCCACCAAAATTTACCAGGTTCAGTAACAACCCCAAAACAAAATTTATTGAATTCAGTAGCAGTTGCCCAACAAAGTTCATCACTTGTCCACAACCATTTATTACAAAATTTACCGATTTCATACTAACTACGTCAGGATCAAAAACTCGAAGTAGTGTGGAATTTAGCCAAATAATGTTATAATAACTATGCAAATACAGAACATACAAATTTAACGCGGTTTGATTTGTATAACTGTGTATGATAGGAGTGCATGGATGTGTAATTTTTCCGTGTTTAGTTGACTATTCATGTTCCCCAATTCCCACGTCTTTTTTGGCCTTCAAAATTGTTCACTTTTTCAATGTAGAATTTGGAAGTTAATGGGACTGTCAATATCTTTACAAATATATATTTCAATTATTAATTATATAAATAAGTCAACTATTTCACTTTTTTTTGTTAATACAATTCTTTTTACATAGAAATTGAAAAAACTAAATTGAATTATAGGATTTCCAAAAGTAAAACTAAAACCTGAATTATTTTATGTTTTACTAATAATCTCTTATTAACTAGCTTAGGAGAGTATTGTTTACACTTTCCAAGACCTAATTAATCTCTCACTAACCAATAAATGAGAAAATAGATTGTAAAACTCATTTTTGTGTTTTTTAAAATCTGTCCTCCCACTTTTTGCTCCCCTACTAACACGAACTCACAATCTTCAAGTTTTGGAAGTGACGGTAGTTACCATTCGAGCAACTCCCTCTCATCTCATTTTTGTGATCATATGATCTCAATGAGTTGTTTTTAAATTTCTTTGTTGTTATTTATGCTGTGACAAATGAGTGGGGTGTCTAGTGGAAGACTTGATGCCGGGACAAAGACGTTGAGGAGGTGTAATGATGGTGAAGGAGCTGATCATGTTATTCTGATTGATGTTGAGTTGAGTGAAAGTTTTAGTAATGTTATTTTTATTGATGTCCCTGAATCGACACCTAAGAAGTTTCGAGGTGACATAATCTTCATCGATGATGACGATGATGATGAAAGAAATGATAACTGTATTACTACTCAAAGAGGCGTCTGAATACAAAAAGGCATTAGAGGAAGAATTAGCGTCTAGGCAAAAAGTGTTGGCGATTCAGGTGTACTTTGTACTGTTAAATTTTGTAGAAATTTGGTTTCCTGTTATGTTTATGGTGTTCATTAGACTGTAACCTGTTGATATTTTGACTGTTGATGTTCTCTACTTTTGATTTATTGAGCCGAGAGTCTATCAGAAACAATTCTCTACCTTCACAAGGTAGGGGTGCGTACACACTACTTTCCCTAGACTCCACTTGTGGGATTACATTGAATATGTTGTTGTTGTTGTTTTCTACTTTTGTTTGCCTCGTTGTAGCTTATACGCTCCAGGGGTGTCGGAATTATTGCAGCCAGGATGTAGAGAGTAAGATTGTAAGAGTGTGTAAGAGAGAGTTTGATCCCTTTCCTTAAGGTCAATGAAACCTTCTGTCCCTTTCATGCTCATAAATTAGAAAATCAATTTATATATATGACCCTAGTCTGGTTATTTATTTATTATTTGTATTTGATGCTGAGAGATCTGTTTGAGCCAACGTTTAGGACTAACAGTGGCTCCTTCAAAACTCCACGATAATGGGCCTGTCCTTCTACCTTCCTCGTCTTAAATATCATACTTAGTTCGTATGGCTCAAGGCTCAAATCTGTAACTAAAGCCCCAAAATTCATGAGGGGAGGATTGCCTAAGTATATAAGCACCAGTCCATTCCTAGGCCGAACTGGAGCATGGACCAGGAGCCTAAACGGGAATGAACCTGACTCTAATACCATGTAAATATATGACACATGAGCCTAATTACAGCGGAAAAGCTAAATTAGCCAAAAGAAAGTAAGATTTACTGTTATCCGATGTGCTTTAACCTATTTAGGCAGAAGAAGCCAAGAATTTGAAGCTGATGTCAAGAAGAAAGAAGGCTGAAAGTACGCATTTATTAGAAATTGAGAAGAGAAAAATGCAGCGCGTGGAGGAAATGAGAGAAACTCAAAAGAAGGTCTAACAACTTGGCCTCTTCTGTCATCTATTTCGTGGCTTTTTGCAACCTATTTATCTTATATTTTTCTTTGTGTATCTCTTCCATGCCACTTATACTACCGCTGTGTTATTCTGTGTTTATACCATATTTGGATTTTTCCTACAATATTAAACAATCTGATGAATCTTTTTAGGATGTGGAGAATACGAACTTGAAGGAACAGATACGATTTGAAGTTTGGAAGGAACTCAGTAAGCTTGAAATGACATGCTATGATCTGGCTTCGGTGTTGTGTGGATTGGGAATCACTGTTGGTGATGGTACTAGTCATGAGGTTTGTTTACGCTGATCAGTCACTAAACATCTTACATCTTTGTTTAAGTGTTACGTAAGAGTAAGATCTTGTTTCAGGTTAGCGTTGCTTATAAAAAAGCATTGCTGAAATTTCACCCAGATAGATCTTCACGATCTGATATACGACGGCAAGTTGAAGCTGAGGAGACATTTAAGCTTATTTCTTGAATGAAGGACAAATACTTGCCAACTTTATGACACTGGCATTAGGAGATAGAAAATCTAGTTACCCCTATCTTATGAAGGTAGACAGATTATTTCCGATATAATGAATCTGAATCTAATCTGATATAAGTGTATCTTCATAAGAGACATATTTCAAAAGTTAAATTTACTTGCATAAGCAGCCAATATTATATAATTGTAGCATTATTGATTTCATAGTATAATAGCTACACTTACATAAGAGCCAATATTATATACCAATATTGATTCCATATTATCATGACATTTATTATAATCCTTGTAATAGAAGACAGACATATATAATAAATATAAAGGAATGACCATCAGCAAAACATAAGATACGAAAATTTTGATAATATTCTAAGAGAAACAGTACACAGATTAAGACTTCTCACTTGCAATTTCTTTTTTATAAGATGGAATTATTGTACACCATTTTAGCATGATATGATCCATTGTAGACGTTGCCCGACACCAAAACTTTCATGGGCCACACCGTCTATTCATCGAGGTCTTTGTCGAGCAAAAACAAGAATGGTGGTTTGAAATGCTATTGATGAAGCCAAAACCAGTATCTGTATTTGTTTGTCTTTTAATTCAAGCTAATATTCTCAACCTTAGTCTGTACATTAGAAAAAGGCGAAAAACCATACCCTTGAACTCTCAAGTCCATTCAATAGCTTGGTCCAAAAAAACTGCAAACATCATTCATTAAGATGATGATGATGATGATAATCATTCTCGCGAGTTTTCTATTCATTCCTTTAATAGTGATCCTAGTTAGGATCGTTAAGAAGCTATGTTGGACTCCACTTCATGTACAATTTATGATGAGATCTCAAGGTATACAAGGTCCTTCTTACAAGTTCCTACATGGAAACTTCAAAGAGATAGTTGAAATTAAAAAAGAGTCCATAAACAAAGCCATGGATCACTTGTCACATGACATATTTCCAACAACTCTACCTCATATATTTTCTTGGAAGAAACTATATGGTAAATTTAAATGATTATAACACATTTTTCTTGTTTTACTTAGTTTGTATTTTCTCTGTTTCTCATGTCACTTAACTTTAGGAGCAAATTATCTTTACTGGTATGGACTGCAACCTGAACTAGTAGTGACTGAACCAGAACTTCTCAAAGAAATACTGAGCAATGGAAACAACAATTATCCCAAAATGGATCTTGAAGGTTTTGCCAAGAAGCTTTTAGGAGACGGGGTTTCGTCATCTAAAGGTGAAAAATGGGTAAAAATGAGGAAACTAGCCAACCATGTTTTTCATGGAGAAAGCCTAAAAGTAAGAATTTTGTGCAGTTTTTTGGTAAGGAAGTTCCTCTATGCTTCCTCTAGTGCTAACTTTTTTCGATAATGTTTGTGATTGTAGAGTATGATTCCAGTGATGATTATGAGTTGTGAGACAATGCTCGAACGTTGGAAGATTTATGAAGATAAAGAAATTGAAGTGTTTAAAGAGTTTAGGCTATTAACATCAGAGGTCATTTCCAGGACTGCTTTTGGAAGTAGTTACTCAGAAGGAAAGAACATATTTCAGATGCTGATGAAGTTAGCTTCACTAATTTCCGGAAATGCTAGCAAAGTTAGATTTCCAGGCATCAGGTAAGTCCCTTCCTCCACGAGACATTCATACATTTGCTCAGTTAAGCCAAACAGGCTCTAAATGTTACATTTTGTATAGTCAAATTTGGAAAAGCTGTGATGAAATAGAGTCAGAGAAACTCGAGCAGGGCATACGTGACTGCATTACTCGAATAATAAAGAAAAGAGAAGAGGAAAAGATTGGTGAAGATCATAACTTTGGAAGTGATTTCCTTGGAAAACTCCTAGAGGCTTATCAAGATAACAGAATATCGATAGAAGATATCGTTGATGAGTGCAAGACATTTTATTTTGCTGGTCATGAGACGACAACTATTTTGCTTGGATGGACAATCTTCTTGCTAGCTACAAACAAGAAGTGGCAAGAAAAAGCAAGAAAAGAAGTTGTTGAATCATTTGGCCACAATGTTCCAAATGCAGATGGCCTGTCAAGACTGAAAATTGTAAGCCTTCGTTTATTATCAGTTTCAATACCTCTATTCAATTACGTAACAGTTTTCAACATTCTTTGATCAATGTAGATGAACATGATTTTCAATGAATCTCTAAGATTGTATCCTCCAATAGCATTCATCAAAAGAAAAGTTGACAACAAAGTTGAGCTAGGAAAGCTAACTTTACCACCTAAAATGCATTTCTATATATCACCATTAGCAGTTCATCATGATCATAAAATATGGGGAGAAGACGTTCATGTTTTCAAACCAGATAGATTTGCTGAAGGGGTTGTTAAAGCTACAAACAACAATCCAGTAGCATACATGCCATTTGGCTATGGACCTCGAACTTGTTTAGGCTTGAACTTTGCAATGACAGAAGCAAAAATTACTCTTTTGATGATTCTACAACGTTATATGTTTACGATTTCACCAAATTATGTTCACTCTCCTGCTCAGCATTTTATACTTCGTCCACAGCATGGAGTTAAAGTCATTCTTCACAAGATTTAAGATGTATATAAAGATGAAGTGGGATTGATTACTGGTTTATTCTGAAGTTAATTGTACTTATATTTGTCCAAGCAAATAAAACTGTTTTTATTTGAAATGTCTATTGAGTTCAACAATCTTTTATGAGCAAAAGAATCTTTTACAATCTTATATGAGCAAAAGAATTAGAACTCTGCTATTTTGACTTATAAAAATCCATTGAAAATGAGATATTTGAAGATTAAAATTCAGCAACTCCATCCATCTGAAAATAAGTGTCACCTTGGTAAAAATCAATGTAAACTTGACCTTAAAATCAACTAAAGTCACATAACCAGTGACCAATGACTTTTTTAAAAAAATAATTGAAAATCAACTAAAGTCACACAACAAAGTTAGATTTCCAGGCATCAGGTAAGTCCCTTCCTCCACAAGTTCAGCTTATCAACTACGTTTGATAAGTTAAGCCAACATACTTGTTACATCTTGTGTAGTTAAATTTGAAAAAGCTATGAGGAAATAGAGTCAGAGAAACTTGAGCAGGGCATACGTGACTGCATTACTCGGATAATAAAGAAAAGAGAAGAGGAAACGATTGGTGAAGAGCATAACTTTGGAAGTGATTTCCTTGGGAAACTCCTTGAGGCCTATCAAGATAATAGAATATCGATAGAAGATATCGTTGTTGAGTAAAAGGCATTTTATTTTGCTGGTCATGAGATAACAACAATTTTGCTTGGATGGACAATCTTCTTGCTAGCAATGGTTCTCAAGTGTCAGTTACGCCACTAATAGTATGTTTTGTGGCAATACTAGTCGCCGCTAATACCCATAATAGTCGCCAATAATAATATGTTTTAGTGGAAAAACCAGTCGCCACCAATACCAATAATAGTCGCCAATAATAATATGTTTTAGTGGAAAAACCAGTCGCCACCAATACCAATAATAGTTGCCACTAATAGATGTTTTAGAGGCAACATTAGTCGCCGCATTAATCCATAATCATAGTCGCCACTAATATTATGTTTTAGTGGCAACACTAGTTGCCGCTAATAGTATGTTTCCGTGGCAACATTAGTCGCCGCCAATACCAATAATAGTCCCCACTAATTGTATGTTTTCGTGACAACACTGGTAGCTGCTAATACCTATAATAGTTGCCGCTAATAGTTTGTTTTCGTGTCAACACTCGTCGCTGCTAATAAGTATAATAGTCGCCACTAATAGTATGTTTTAGTGTAACAGTAGTCGCCTATTACCAATAATAGTCGCCACTAATAGTATATTTTAGTGGCAACACTAGTCGCCACTAAAAGTCAGTTTTAGTGGCAACAGCAGTCGCCGCTACTAATATACTCGTCGCCACTAATAGTATAGTTTTAATGGCAATACTAGCCGCCGCTAATATTAATAATAGTCGCCACTAATAGTATATTTTAGTGGCAACACTAGTCGCCACTAAAAGTAAGTTTTAGTGGCAACATCAGTCGCCGCTACTAATATGATAGTCGCCACTAATAGTATATTTTTAATGGCAATAATAGCCGCCGCTAATATTAATGATTGTCGCCACTAATAGTTTTTTTGGTGTCAACACTAGTCGCCGCTAATATCAATAATAGTCGCCAGTAATAGTTTGATTTCGTGGCAATACTAGCCGCCGCTAATATTAATAATAGTCGCCACTAATAGTTTTTTTCGTGTCAACACTAGTCGCCGCTAATTGTATGTTTTAGTGGCAACACTAATCGCCGCTAATACCAATAATAGGTGCCACTAATAGCATGATTAGTGGCAACACTAGTCGCCACTAATAATATGCTTTGTGGCAACGCTAGTCTCCGCTAATATTAATAATAGTCGCCACTAATAGTATATTTTCGTAGCAACAGTAGTCGTGGCAACATTAGTCGCCGCTAATACTAGTAGTAGTCGCCACTTATAGTATTCTTTGTGGCAACATTAGTCACCGCTAATACTTGTAATAGTCGCCACTAATAGTGTATTTTAGCGACAACATTATGCGCCGCTAATACCTATAATAGTGGCCACTAATAATATGTTTTTGTGGTAAAATCAATCGTCTATAATAGTCGCCACCAATAGTATGTTTTAGTGGCAAAGTCAATCGCTATTATGTGTATTTCACCAACTTATGTTCTCTTTCCATCTCAGCTTTTTATGCTTGCTTAGTCCACTGCATGAACTTAAAGTCATTCTTCACAAGATTTAATGTGTGTTGATGCAGTGGGATTGATTATTGGTTTAATCTGAAGTATAATTGTACTGTTTTCATTTGAAATGTCTATTGAGTTCAACAATCTTTTATGAGCAAAAGAACCTTTTACAATCTTTTAAGAATCTTTTACAATCTTATATGAGCAAAAGAATTATGATCTCAGCTATTTTATTTATAAAAATCCATAGAAAATGAACTATTTGAAGATTAAAATTCAGTACTCCATCCATCTCAAAATAAGTGTCACCGTGGTAAAAACCACGACGAATGTAAATTTGACCTTAAAATCAACTAAAGTCACATAACCAGTGACCAATGAATTTTTTTAAAAAAAATGATTGAAAAAATTACAGCCTTTGTTGAGCAATTCCTGAAAGCCATCTCAACCATCGAAAAACAAAATTACATCAACAAAAAACATAAAGAAATGAACAAAACTAAACCTGGATATAAAAACCCTTTCTGCATTTGAGTCTAGCTTTCCATATGATGGGAAAAGTTCAAGCATTGAAGGCCTATACACAATTTCCATCCTAAAATATAGTATCTTCCCTGAGAAAAAACTACATTTATGTCCTAATGTCATTGTCGTAAAGTTGGTAAGTACTTGTCCTTCATTCGAGAAATAAGCTTAAATTTCTCCTCAGCTTCAACTTGCTGTTGTAAATCAGATCGTGAAGCTCTATCCGGGTGAAATTTCAGCAAGGCTTTTTTGTAAGCAACGCGCACCTGAAACAAGAATTTATTGTAAGTAATGTCTCGTGTTATCCCTCTAACTGTGACTATTACTTCACGAATAGAAATAGAAGAAAGAGACGGTCATACAGAGAAGATAGTAAGACAACTCCCAAAATCCTAGGTAAAAACAAGAAATGAGAAATGTGGCTGCATGTCCTGACAACTAGCTTTCCTAAATAAGTGGCATGTTGAAATATGAGTGTGGATCTGAGAGCTGAGTCTCAACACAGGCTAACAACAGCCAATACAATATAAGACGAGACAATATTGGGGGAGAGAAAAAAATGGGAACATAATCAGAAAGCTAACCAAAACACTAAAAAGGAATAATAGCTGATCTGATGCACAGATTTGAGATCTTGCATTTGCAAGAATGTAAGACATACTAACTGAGCACTTTGTAAAATGATAATTTAGCCGAGTTTTCTGCACAAACTTAATGCAATTAGATTATCTAAGTTGCTCGTCTGTAGAAGAAGCAGATTTTTAAGGGACTTACAGTCTATCATTCATGTTTCAACTAAACTTCTCATAAACAAGACCAGAACAAAAGGATCATATGATTGCTAAGAACAAGAGAGGTCACCAATCATAAATCAGGGCAAGAGCAAAACAAGAATGCTAATGTTTCATAAAAGTATGTTCCCTGGAATTATTTGCGCTCAGTAGAATTAGGTAATTTAAAATTAAGATGGAAGATATTTAGAGACTGAGTGTAATCAAACCTCATGACTAGTGCCATCGCCAACAGTGATTCCCAATCCGCTCAACACCGAAGCCATATCATGGCATGTCATTTCAAGCTTACTGAGTTCCTTTCGAACTTCAGCTCGTATCTGCTCCTTCAGGTTCATATTCTCTACGTCCTAAAAAGATTCATCAGATGGTTTAAACAGTGGGAAAAATCCACATATACTATAATCACAAAATAACATAGGGCATCATAAGTGGCATGGAAGAGGTCCACAAAGAAATATAAATAAAGAGGCTGCAAAAAGCCACGAAATAGAAAACAGAAGAGGCCAAGTTCCTATACCTTCTTTTGAGTTTCTCTCATTTCCTCCACGCGCTGCTTTTGTCTCTTTTCCATTTCTAATAAACGCATACTTTCAGCCTTCTTTCTTTTCAGCAGCAGTTTCATTTTCTTGGCTTCTTGTGCCTGAATAGGTAAAAACCACATCAGATAACAGTACATCTTCACATATACACAAATCTTGCTCTTTTTTGGTCTAATTTAGCTCTTTCTCTGTGGTTGCCCTTTTTTATCAGAAATTCTAGTACTTCAATCTTAATCTTCAAAGTTCATGGTTTAGAACGCCATCAAAACAGCAATCCATCCAATTAGATGACTTAGCTCCTTTTGAGGATGTAAAGAGTCTATGAAAGTCCAATACATCGTCAATATCATTTATAGAAGTCCTACTAAACTAAAATTAAATGTTCTGTTAGCATCTAAAATTTACAAAAGGTATGGATAAGGTGTTATCCTAAAAGTATCTCTAATTCCTTTATATCCGATCTGTCAAAGATACACATAAATAGTTATTGTTTTTTCTTTCTTCATTAGTGCCTCAAGTCTTCGTCAGTGCTCATACTTTAATTACGCTTTGCCCTAAAATGCCCCAAAAGAGCTTTTTCCCAGATTGATATGCAGCCTAGATATAGCCCATAAGTTAGAAGTAGAAGTACTACATTTAAGGGCCCGTGAACTCTATCTTCAAAAGGAAATACTAAATAATAGATATAGTTAGTAAAAGGATACATTAATTGTCAAAAGCATAATGAAGAAATTGTTAGTGATTAGGAATAAGTTATTAAAGTTGAATTATAAGAACCTCTAATCGTAACAAAATGGGCTTTTTAGTGATGGGCCTATCAAAATAATAACTGAGATAGGATTCTACAGGATCTCCCCACTTTCAAAATCGGACGTGAAAGTTCCCTTTCATTGGGCTCAAGTAGGTACACCAAATAAAGAAAGGAGCTCTCAAAACTATCTCCAAAACACATAAAGCTGCATTGTTTCATCTAAATCAAGAAATTTGAAATGGTTTTTAACCTTTATTGACATTATTTACTTCATACATTTCATTTTAAGAATAGTGCTTCAGTCCTTTTTCTTCTTTTTTTTTAAAATATTTAGTGTTTCAGTTCAATAGTGCCTTTCTCGTTAAAGCTCATGCTTTAATCACGTTTTGCACTTAAAGGCCCCAAAAGACTATAACGCCTTTAGCTTTTGACAACTCTAGGCTTCAAAGATCCAACATCTATAGGAAATAGATAAGGTCTTTCTTGGGGGGGGATTTTACGAACTCAACAGGAAGTTCATTTATATATATTTCTACATCGACTTCAAGTTTCTAACTATTATAAATACAATGGACATCCTGTTAATCTCTTGCACACACTTGCGTTCTTACTCTCTACAACCTGGCTGCAATAATTGTGACACCTTTGGAGCATCTAGGCAACAAAGAAGCACACTAAACATCAAAAGTAGAGAATGTTTGATCAATTATGGCATTGATGAGATCAAAAGACATTCAGCAGTCGAAAGATGAACAGGTTACAGACTAGTGAACACCGAAAGAATAGCAGAAACAAAATCTGTACAAAAGTTATCAGCAAGAAGGAAGTACACATGACAGACCTGAATCACCAATGCTCTTTGCCTGGACGCCAATTCTTCCTCTAGTGCCTTTTTGTATTCGGAGGTCTCCTTGAACCTTTCTCTTTCGGTGGTAATACAGTTCTCAACACAGCGGTCCACATCCTCACCATCTTTTCTATTCACATCATCATGCCTTTCATCCTTGTGTTGGCTCATAGATACAGATTCCGAAAGATCCTCCTCCGACAAGGAACTACTGTTTCTAGGTTGTGTTTCATTATGGTTTGAACTTAATTCTGATGTCCTATTAGGTTTCCATTTCCCATTTTCCTGATCAACACATTTTTTGCCGCTGATTTGTATGCCTGATGAAGCTCTCCTGCAAATAGAAGACTCTCTAAGACTAACGCTGCCATTAGAATAGTTGCAGTCTGATTTGTGTTTAACAGATGATCCAGTAGTCCACCATGGAAATCCTCCAGGCAATAAATCCTCCTTTCCATTGAAACTACCAGTTCCATTACAATGTGATTCACATGTTGGTCTAGGAGATAGGTTTTCTTTTTCAGTAGAGGATTTAGAGTAACCAGGACAAGCCGGATGCTCTTTACTCTCACCAGGCTTGGGTTGAATTCCAACAGCGGATGCACTATTAATATCTCTAACACCAGATTGACCACTACTATCATTTTTCCTCTTTAACGAAGCTTTCTGCCACTCTTCTCGAAGCAGTCCAGAATAATCCCCCATGACCTCATCATCATCAGATGAACTACTCTCTGAATCGGACATCAAACCATACCGATTTTGGACAGGAGCTTTTCCAGAGTAAGTTCTTTTACATTTTGATAACTTCACTGGGGAAATATTTTCTCGAACAAACTGACAATCATCACCAATTTCATCTAGAGGTTCATTAGCACTTTTCGAGCTTGAGCATGGTCTCATGCTAGGGGATGGATCATGAAAGAAGTGGTGGTCATCTTCCAGACCAAATTTAGGATATTCATTCCCATTGCTTTCATCATCATCGATGAAGATAATGTTCCTCAAAGGAGACCGTCTTTTGTCTTTCTTTGCTGCTGTCTTACCTCGAAACTTCTTGGGGGTTGATTCAGGCACATCAATAAAAATAACATTACCAAAAGTTTCACACTCGACATCAATCAGAACAACATGATCAGTTCCTGTGTCATCATTACACCTCCTCGATGTCTTTTTCCCAGTACGGGGTCGACCATGAGACTCACCTAGAGACACCCCACTCATTTGTCTCTGCTAAACGACAAAAAGCAATTTATAAATAACTCAATGAGGTCATATGACCACAATAAGGAAAAAGGGAAAAACAAGAAGGAACTCGGGTGGCAAAAAAGCACAAAAATTCAAAGAGTACTAAACAAAACCTAATAACCTGAAAATCATGGTCGCTATTTAAAATCAGAAATAAAAGAAGGAAAGAAACAAGGGCCTGTAAGGTCCTAACTAATTAGAAGTTAAGAAAATACTCCACCAACAGAAAAGGTGTTCAGTCCATCATGGGAGTTAATCAATTTCCACAGTACCCCTATTCCATGTTATTAGCTCTATTTTTTCTTCTTTATCATTATGACATTTGCGTTTGAACCAACTTGTGTGCACCTCAACTAATCAAACACCTGGCAGCTTACCATAGCCCACAAGCATCAGGTAAGTATGCACACCGAGATTGAAGCAATGAGCATATACAGGATGCTACAACTAAATTTGAACCTAAATCTCCCAGTTATTTCCATACTACTAGCTCTTATCAGCATGTAAACATTATTCTCACTCTTCACCACTTCTCATTAACACATGTCCCATGTCCCATGTCCCACTCCACCCTCCACCACTACTACATGCAAGCAGCTTTATGTTCAACCAAATATCAGAAAGGTTTTCCTTAGGAAAAACTTCTTTTTTTCTTTTAAACAACAGATTCCATAACACATTTCACATTATCACGATGCCAAGCCTAACTTAATCAGAGTATGCTATTTCTATAACAGCAAACACCAAAAATTAGCAAAACAGTTGAAGCAAATACACTGAGCAAATCACAGAACTCCAATAAGAGTTCCTTCTAACAAACCAATCATTATACTATCATCACCATTTCAAACAACTAAGCAGAAACAAATCATGCAGCCCACTAGGTCCATAGAATATCCAATTTCTTCACTAAATACAAAAATCTACCTCAAAATCAAAAATAGAAGGATACCTAGATAAAGAAAATCCAAGAATTTCAAAACCCAAGTCAGAATTTTGTAATAAAACCCAAACTGATCAATTCAACAAAACAACCAGATCATTAGAACAGTAAAAGAATACCTAATTCCACAATTAACGGTAAATACTCAAACTCTACGAACAAAACGAGTATTACAGAGAAATGGAAAATCGTAATCTGGTAGAAACTTACCTTGACGAAGAAACAACAAAACCCTAAACACGCAAAATCATGGAAATTTACATATAAATTGCTGAAGCGAGAGAAGATGAAGAGACAAAGGGAACCCAAAAAAAAAAAAAAAAGGAGTAAAAATATATACGGCGTTGAATTTAATATTTCTTATATATTCCTAGAAATCTGACATTTCAAATTATTCATCTTATTTTGATTTAGCGAAATTTTAAAAAATATATTTCCTTTTGATAAATTTAAAATATGTCAACTATGTCAAGACATCTTTTGATTTCATGATTGCAAATATGTTATGTGAAAAATAAAATTAAAATAATATTTAAACAAGGAAAGATGCAATCATTTTGAAGTCGAGAAAAGAAAATAGGACAAATAAATTGAAATCGAAAGTAATAATCTTCCTATATTATACCATAATAGATTAATTTTTTTTTTTGAAAAAGTCTACTTTTATTTGGCTTGGTTGACTTTTTTTTTTTCCATTTTTTGTTTTTGGTTGACGTCAAGTGGAAAGGAGATTGAGGTAGTTGGATTTTTGAATTCATTTTTGTTACTATTTGTTGTTTTATTTAGCTCAACGACAAAGGCGTGTGCAGTTCAGATCTCACATCTGCATTTTCACTTATGGAGTTTATTAGGTATGTTGTTATTGTATTTATTGTTTTTTGTATTTCGTCTATCATACTATTTTGTTATATTATTATGTGTTATTTTTTGTATTATGTTTTTTTTTTTTACTGCTTTGAACTATTTTTCTAGAGGCATTGGCCTATAAAAAATAATATTTTTATCTTTAAGATAGGGAGTAAGTTTTTTGTACACATTGTCATCTATGGACCTCACCTCATAGAACTATATTGGATATGTTGTTATTGTACTTTAACAGTATCAGAAAATATTTACACTGTCAAGTTATGTATAAAATATTTACATTTTGTATCTACTAACTTCTTACACCAAATATATTATCGGTCATTAAAGATAAAAATTAAAGATGAGAAGCCAACTCATATGAAGGAAAAACATGCAATTAAATAAAGGAGAAGTGCAACAACAAATGGCTAAATTTTAAATATATGTTTTAAATAGGACCATCAAAAGTGGCTATCTCTGTCATTTCTACGCGAGGCTGTGGGCATTCAAATGGGCCAGGCCCATTGATTGATTTTGGGCTTCAATTAATGGGTCAATAAACTTCTATTTGGACTATATCTAGGATTAAATAAGGAAAAATGGTAAATAGAAGACTTTTAATTCCTCTCAGGATATAAATTACGAAGAATTTTAATTACTCGGACACATTTGCAGTTTCTTTTTTATCTTCTCTTTTCTATTTTTTTTCTTTTAATTTGTTGGGCAGATTCCAGTAAGAATTGGATTTTACCTATGGGTGGGCAATGATCTGGCCAATGTTACCGTGCTTTACCATATATTCCATACAAAATTTGATATTTATTAATATCATTAATTTCATCTTATATTTTTATATTCAAATGTAAAAATACAAGATGAAATTAATGATATTAATAAATATCAAATTGTAAAAATTTAAGATGAAATTAATGATATTTGTAAATATCAAATTTTGGTTGAAATATATTATAATTTTTACTAAATTTAGAGAATAGTTTTCTAAAATTAGTTGATTTAACTATAGTTATGATATTTGTTAATATAACATAATCTTGACCTTTAAATTTTAAATAAGACACATGTCTCTTATCTAGATGTGCACTTGACGAAATGAAGGGAAGGGGTAATGGAGGGGAGCCGGATCCACTTTTAATAGTACTTGCTATCATATATTAGCCATTATTTCAAAAATTACTATTATTTAACTATTCTTTTGATATGAAATGGTTTTGGACAAAAATACCCTCAACTATATGCAACAACTCCAACAAACAGTGTTGAAATTCGAAGGATTGGTAACCGTGGATCGAACCTAAGTACGATTTATGGGGTTCAAAATTAAGTTACTTCTCATATTTTTGCATTTAGAAAGTAAAATATAGCACAATGGTCATACCAATAACATATTTGATGTGATTTTATTAGTACGGCAAGATAAAGTATATATGATTCTTATGTTTGTATGATAAAAAAACTATTTCCGATAAATAGAATGGTTATACCCTAAATAACAAAACATTAATCTATGAAGATGCCAAATTCCTCTACTTAAATTAGCTATAAGATTCGATGTCATATAAAGTTAGTTGTAGTGTTTGATGACCCAATTACAAAATCAAAATACATCACAAGTCAATAATCCAAAATTCCCTCTATATAGAAAGAACTTTCCCAGCTAGCATTATCTGAATTGGCTAAGCCACTTGCCCCCCCCCCCCCCCCCCGCCCCACCACCACCCACATCCCCCCACGTTTATATTGTTAAGTTCCGCGCCAAAGCAACAATGATGAACACGATAAATTTAATTTATATACACCAATAGTGTAGTAGTTTGATGTTTTGTTGGTCGCTATAAATATATTTTTGATCACGACTTGAATATTCATGTTTTCATTTCCTTAAAAAGTGATTGTTGAAGATCTTGATTCTTGTAGTTATGTTAGAAGAAGTTAGTCACCTTTACTTCTGATGATTTAGTGTCCCCTAGGTTGGCTTAAGCCATTTTAATGTTCGTCAAAGTGGTGAGCCAGCCCGACCTAGTTTGGACCGTCAAATTCCATACTTATATGAGTTGAACTAGGTAAAGTTGGGTCAACCCATCCTAACAAATATAGTAATAGTTATCTAAGGGGTCGTTTGGTTTGAAGAATCATATTAAATAGTCTTGGGGTTAAATTATAGTACCACTTAATTTGTTGTTTGGTTGGCAAGTCCGTGATAACTTATCCCGGGATTAATAATTAATATCGGAATAAGTTATCCCTCCTCTTGGGTGGTATAGTAATTCCGGGATAACTTATCTCGGAATAAAATAAGTAAATGACAAAAATGTCTCTTTCAACCCTTTTGTTACATCATTTTTTACATTCATGAATGACATTTTTGTAAACAAATAAATTGTTCTTAAAATTTATTATTTTGAATACAACAAACCAAACACTCAATAAAAAATAATTTCATCATAACTTATTCTATCATAACTAATCTCATTATAATTTATCCCATCATAACTTGAATTCAAACCAAACGACCCTTATGGTTCTCGTTTGGCTGTTAGCACTTCATATATAATCTATATTTTTTACTCAACTAGTTCATGTACATCTTATCTAATTCTACAGTATATATATCGTCTTCAATCAACGTACACATTTGATAATTCTATACACCAATAACGCTTCAATAGGTGGAAAGAAACTATCTTATTGTGAATTTGAATTTCCTCCAAAATTCCACCAAAAAGGCATTGAATTTCCTTTTCATGATCAGATAGGAAAAAACCATTTTAAAAAAAAAAAAAAGCACTACTTTTATCATTTTTTTCATCTTCTACTATTCTTTTCCCATTTTACAACTCTTTGTTTTAATTATATGTGTATTGGTGATTCAAATGGCAATATGGATTATTATGTGGTCAAAAACAAATCTTATGAGATCACTTTCCAAATTGAGCTATTGACCTTTTTTATCTTCTATTTTGAGGATCATACCTTTCACATTGCCAAAAAGGTCCCAATAAAAGTGTCAAGTGGAGAAAAAATAGTAGAATTTTCATATTGACAAATGACAAAGGTACTAGGATAGCCATCGAACGGTAAGTACTCGTTCATTCTTAATAACAGTTTTTGGTTGGGTAATGAGTCACCTTTGTTGGAGAGTGTTTTACCTCCAATGTGAGACTTTCTGGCTCGAATCCGAATTTAATTGGGCTCCTATATAAATACCAGACAAAGGATGAAAAACCAAAAAAAAAAAAAAAAGATAAATTGTCCATGTATCATCCTGCCTCCCAAAAAAAAGTTTTTTTATTTTTTTTTTATATATTACTCTATTTTTGAAAGATGAAAAAACCACTTTCATTTCTTTTTAGGACAGACCAATTTTCTTCATTTGAGGATTCACATAATCTTTTTGTTCCTTTTTTTTAAAATAGTGGTGTTCATGTTAATTATTGTGTACTTTAATTATTTAATCGGTTATCTATTATTTTCGACTAGTACAAACATTAGTGAAGTCATGAATTTCAATATGAATATTTAAAATTTTTGTCTTGAGACCTAAAGCAAGTCGAGGAGATTCAAGAGTTTATATATATTAAATAATTATTTTTGTCATATTTGTACGATGCGATTTTTCAATGAAGGAATTCAATTGAACTGTTTGTTGGATGTTCCTATTGCAAACAGGTACCAAATACCTCAATTCATCGATTCATAAACTAGATTAAAGAAAATACCTATTATTATTTTCTATCTTTATCAGCTTTTAAATCTCAATTTGATATTATTTCCATCGACTTTATTAACCACTAAATCAAACACTAAAATACAAACATTGCATCCTTAAATTGAATTTTCTTGTCCTTCACTCCTTTCATTTAAATTAAACCTACTGCATAGGATGACTAATCCATTAGTGCAATTTAGCCAAATTGAGAAGCATAGCTACTAACTTGTAAGCTCCAACCAGATTATCAAAATGGATAGCAGGATGATTGAACTACGTTTTTTTATCCTTAATCAAGAGGTCTTAGATATGTAAAAATTCTTGTTAAAGTGTTGCTCTCAAAATGGTTCCTACAACACATTCTCTAATGTAATAGAACTTCAATACAGATATCAGACACCAAACGTGAGAAAAAACTTCCAACAAGACTAAAGGCACAATGTGAACAATGGACCTAATAGACAACGTGACAAATCCTTAGGTCTAAAATTCCTATCAAGCTTCCAAAAGTTGGAATAAGTTATATATAAATATATATATATATATATATATATATATATATATATATATATATAAATTTTTTAGTCAAAATGCCAAAATAGAAAAAACCACAATTTCAAGAAATAACCAATTGAGATGCTCCAATTTTTTTAACAAATCAAATCCTTTCAACACTAAACCATTTCCTATCATGTGTCTTCATCTTATATGGTTTATTAGAAGAGTTTAACTCTAATACATTTATTAAATGTTAAAGAATGTTGAATGTAATAAAGGTAGGACATCTTAGAATTAGATTTATACTTGTTGAAAGTTTAGATTCTCTTGAAATATAGAAGTCCAATCCTGAATATAATTCTAAGATATTTCATCTTATTTCGCATATCAAATCATTACAATTCCATGATTAATACAAGTGAGCTGACAAGCCGCCTAGATTTATTGGCCTACTAAACCTAGAAAACTGGCTAGTCAAAGTTGGATTGCTCTATAGTTGAACTGAAAAAAAATGTACTAAATATATTATGGTCTTTTCTTTTGACAAAGAAATGTTTCTAACAATATTTGACTATTCCAACTTCAAATATTTCATATTTTTCTCCAAAAAAAACTGTAGAAAACATCAAGAATCTCAAGTCAAACATAGTTCAAATGTTTGTCACAAAGAACCATGGACAACAACAACTCAATGCTAGTTGACACCAATTTTTCCCAGCAAATTGCTACATATAACAATATATTCAGTGAAATCCCACGAATAGGGTTTGAAAACGACATGATTCTTGAATTTTCAATTTGCTTCAACTTGGTCAACATTGTGTTGAATCCATTACCAATGAAAAGAGCAAAATGTGATCAAGAATGTAATATTTACACACTTAGGTAAGTAATTAACTTGTGCTAATAAACCATACCTAAAAGGCAAAAACCTGGGAAGAGTAAATGGGAATATATACAATGGGAAAGAGGACTATTAAGTTCTGCTTTCAAGAGTAAGATCGAACCGAACCAAAATTACAAAAGGATCTGGACTTGAACAAGCCACCAAAAAGGAACCTAGTTGGAGATTCTTGTTGTACTGGATTCAACTCTTCAGGGGAGCCTTTCACTCGAAGTATCGTTTGCCCAATTGTTTGTCGAACAGATTCTATGATCTTAGTATCGACAGGGTACCCTGATGAATCGCGAACATAGAATGTATTGAGAGCTTTGCCTGCTCTTGTTGACACTTCTGCTCGAGTGACAGTAAGGCTGTTCTCACGGAAGATTCTAGTAACGTTGGACAGCAGCCCTACTCGGTCCGTGGTACATAGTTCTAGCTTCAATCCCTAGACAAACACAAAGGAAAAATGATTCGATTAGAAATGAAATCCAAAGCCTACCGAGACAAGAAAAAGACAGTATAAAATTGTCCAAAGAGGTCTAACACCTAAACAAATCGAACTTAAAAAGATGTCAAAAAGTTAATCAAAGTGCTAACCTCGGATACTCGTCTTTCAATTGCTGCTTCAAGACATTGAATCACTCTTTGTCTTTCTGCATCTGATTTCACAGGGGATCCATCTATATGCCTAATGCAGTATTCCTAGAAATGCAACACGAGTTTATCGTCAAGTGCACAAATACAGAGAAATCAAGATCCAGATATAGGTAAAACGATAAATGACTAAGAAACTTCGGAAATACGTAGGAAACTAAAGTACCTGATAAGCTTCTGGTCCTTCAGTATCAACATTGCCATGGAAAACCACATACTGCATATCAGTCAAAGTGCAAATCGTATCAAACAGAAGTTTTGGTCTATCCTTGCACCGAATTGTCACTACTGAGTAGTCCTTGTCTTGCCAATTAACAACGTTTACATTTGGCCTTTCTTTATCATCTGATCCATCACCAGTGGCACGTTCATAGTCCCGGTCTGCAAACATCAGCTGGTGAAGCCTTCTATCAGTATGAGTGAGCCCATGAGATAACAATGTCTTAGCATCTCTTGATTTATTGCTACCTCTAAGTACATTGCATAAGAGTTTCTTGATCATAGACAACTTTTCGGCGTCAGCAATTGCACACCCGGTTTCATCATCAGTAACTTGCATTATAGCTGCTGCTCGAGTGTTATGCGTCCACACTTCGGCATTCACCACATTGCATCTAAGATTTGTGAGGACAGCACTCACTTCAGATAGTAGTCCTGGCCTATCACTTCCAATTAGCTCAATTGAGGTGTGGTCCATTCCTGTAGTAACCCCAACCGATCTTCTCATAGAAGAAGCAAAACAAGAATCTGGACCAAGAGACTGAAATCGAAACACCCACACAAACAAAAAAAACAGTCAGTCAGTCTTAAATTACACGTAAACAAAAAAGTTTCCGAATTACACTCGAAGTAAGTACTACAGCTCACCTTCATGATATACTCCAAGATTGGTTCTTCTGTAATCTTGTTTCCATCTTGATTGGTGACATTGAATACTGCCAACACAATACACATTAATTTCATCAATTCCTCTTCCAAAATCCAAATTGAAAGTAAATGTGCTAAAGATCGAACGATACGAAAAGGGACATGTCCTTACCATCCATAAACCATCCACCATCAGAGCAAATATAAGCCTTTGTAATGATAAAGTTAAGATCAGTAAGAATTTGTACCACCTCAAGAAGTATTCCATGTTTGTTAGCACTATCCACCTACATCAAAACACCAAAGATTCACAAAATCAAAAATAGTTCCCATCAAAACACTACATTTCATAGCACAACAAAATAACCAAAAACCAAAAACATACCTGTATAACAGTGGCATTTTTGCAAGATTCATTGTCAATTACCACTCTGACAAAAAGATCAATGAAGTTGAAGTAAATGCCATGAACAAAAATTGAAGTGACAGTTAGAGAAATAAAGGGGGTAAACAACAAAATGATAAATACCTTGGTGGATTCATTCTTCTGATAAATTTCTCATACTCATCATCCATTATGTTTTGGGAATAGCTCATTGTAGCTTCTGTTTAACAGGAAAAATCTCAGATAAGACAGCCAATGAAAAAAAGAAAAGAACTTTGGAATAAAGAGAATCACTATTTCCCAATCACAAAGAAGATACTGGCAACCCAAGAGTGAAGCAAGTAATTAAGAAAATGATTAGTAGAGGAAAAACAAGAACAAAATAAAGCTCACCAATCATGAAAGATTAGATAGTATAGAATAACAAAACTAGTAATTAATCCTGTGTCTGTGTGGGTCTGCTCTAGTGGGGCTTGTGGGAACCATACTCCATCAAAGACATTGCAAAAAACACATCCAAAAAATTGTAAACATCTCAAAAATACACACACATACACAGAGAGATAAAGGAAGTGATATGTGTGAAAAACAGAAAGAAACACAACACACACACACACACAAAAGTACCAAAATCCACCAAATCCCATAACAAAAGAACTGCTAAAAAAGATTAAATTTTTACCACCCAAAACTCAACAAAACGTAACTTAGAAACAAAAGAACAAGAAAACCCACAAACCCAAAGACCACTAAGCTAAAAAAGATTTAATTTTTACCACCCAAAACTCAACAAAACATGACCACAAACCCAAATACACTAAACAAGAGCTAAAAACGATCAGTTTTTTACCACTCAAAACTCAACAAAACATAACTTAGAAACACAATAACCTACAAACCCAAAGACACAGCCAAAAAGATTTGATTTTTACCACACAAAACACAACTTAGAAACACAATAACAAGATAACCACAAATCCAAAGACACAAAGCCAAAAAGATTAGATTTTTACCACCCAAAACTCAACAAAGCACAACTTAAAAACAAAAAAAAAAAAGATAACTCAACCACAAAGACACTATTAACCAAAACCAACCAAGAAAAAACGGTACTTTGAACCAAAAACCAAGAACACACCACAGAGGAACAGAAAACAAGAAATGGCACGTACCCATTACAATTTCTTGAGGATTTGTGAGTTGGGTCAGCAAATTTTTCTTGATTCTCTCAAAAAAAAAACTGAGAGAGACAGAAAGAGGGGTTATGAGTTATGACTTATCAGAGGACCTCCGACCAACGATATGAAAAGTGAATCTTGACCAGCCCCCTATATATAATACTCCTAATACTAGTAGAATCATAAATAAAATTTATTTTACTATAAAGTATCTAAATACAAAAATACACATATAAAATTGTGTTGTATGTATTTACTATTTTACCTTATAAATACAATAACACCTTAAGAATCAAAGGGTGTCTCTATGGACAAGAAACACACGCTTAAAAGGGTGTGTTTGGTACTAAAAAAGTATTTCCCCATAAAATGTTTATTTCAAAATTCAAAAGCAGTCGTAAGTGTCGAAGGATGGAATGGTGAAATGAGGGGTTGGGGGCGTTACACTATGATATCATGAAACTTGTTTTTTCATACTTTTATTGAGGGTTAGTTTTTCTCATTTTTCATTTCTAAAAAACTTAATTGATGAAATAGAGTAATTATTTTTTAAAACTTTTATCCAACTATACGCGAGAAATTGAAACTATTTTCATTCGTACAAAACATATTATTATTATTATACTTTCTACTTTTTATATAAAATAAAATACTTTGCTTTCTTTTTCTCCTTTCCTTCATATGCATTAAAAAAAAGTCATTTTTTTTTCTTTCAATTTGTGTATGTATTTAAGAAGCTCTCACTTTCACTTTCTGGCTTTCTAGTTTCAGTTTTTTCTTAAAAATTCAGGATTCAATACTTAAAAAGAAAGTTCCCTAAAGGAGTAGGACCAAAATTAGTTTGAGTGATTGAAGTGAATTCAAAATTTAAACGTCATGAATTTAATTTTTAAAATTCATATTTACTATTTATTATAAGCTTAATATTTTTTATATGTAAATCTATATTTTGTATATTTTAACGTTTGATTAGAGATGTTAGGTGAGTAAGGATGCAGGATCGAGCTAAAATGATAAGTATTTTACACATTTTTGGGTAGAAAATAAATTATTGGGTATTTTCATATTTAAGTATATTTATATTAAATTAATAAATATGTATATAACATGTGATTATATTATATAATTTTTCCTATTTAATTGAGGTTAAATTAATATTACATGTACTTTGACTAAAATTAAGATACTCCATTTTACAAACTTTTCAATTTCAAATTCAACGTTTTTCCTTTTTTTAGTCGCTTAAAAGATTTTTTTTAGACAATTTTTTTAGTTTAATTTTTATCTGACATATTTATCATTATAAGATTTGAAAATATTTTGATACATTCTACATGTTTTTTATTGTGCAACTTTCACATATAGCAAACATAAAAATTATATTTGTATGTTATAGCTATAGTTTGCATAATTGTGCTTTTGATTTGTATAATTCACTACAAACATTCAATTTTATACAAATTGTTCAGTTTTGTATAAATTCATTTATACATTGTAATTTATATAATAAGATCTGTATTTGTATAATTATAAGTGTATAGGATGAAAATATATTTATTTATATTTGTATATACACTTTTCTCTCGTTTTATACAAACACAAACACATTTTATATATTTTATGCCAAAATGTATAAAATGGCTAATTGTATACCGAAAATGGTAAATTGTATACCGAATCAGATGGCAAAAAAGGGGATGTTTGCTGCGAATACAATTAAAATAAACTATGACTATAACATTTAATTTGAATTAATAGTTTGCTATTTCATACAATTTTTTCTTTTTTGTTTCATATCAGTAAACTAATTCAAAATTCTCTATTATTTTCATAAACTATGTATCAACTTAAAATTAGATAGATAAATTAAAACAAGAAAATACTTTCTTTCTCCATTATAAATTGGTCATAAACTCAATCTTAATTTAGACGATAAATTGATTAAGTGATATGATTTCTTCCTATATGATGTAATTTTAATGGGGTGGTCACATGACCTTTAATTTTTATCCCATCATTTTTTCTTAAATTGCACGTGACCCTTAATTTAGCATAATGATGATGAATAATGAAATTAAAGTACTCCCTCCGTCCCATTTTATGTGGTATTTTTCAAATTTCGAGATTCAAACAAGTCTAATTTTGACTGTAAAGTTTTTATAGATCTTTTAAACATTTTGAATTATCAATTGTTGTGACTTATAACATTTTTTACGTAGTTTACAAATATATAAATTTCATTTTTAAAAAATTGAAGATTTCATGCGCAAATTCCTGATCAAACTTAAACTGTTTAACTCTCGAAAAACGAAAAGTGTCACATAAATTGAAACAGAGAGAGTAATATATAGTCGTGTAATATGAGATATAGTTAATTTTGTTGGATCCCAACCAAATAACTAACAAAAATTTTATTGGATTCCATAAACGTACAATGACAGAGTAATTTGAAAAATAATTATAGGCCTCAACTATACATATACACTACGTAGTTCAGAAATATTTGATCATACTCGAATATGAATTGTATATTAATTTTATAAGTATCGAGTATAAATAGAATTTTGAATATGAATGACATAAAAAGAATATTTATTTTTCCCACATGTATGATAGTCGTATTATTTTTATTTATTTGTTTGTTTGTAAATAAGATTAATTAGGTTTATGTATAGGTATCTGAGCTAATTAAACTAACCTAGAACATGCACTTTGCATGGGAGATATCATAGTTAGTATAGTTCATATGGAAATTATTTTTTTAATTTTGTAGAAATAGTTGTGATTGTAAAATTTAAATGCATAAAAAAATAAAGTAATTAGATTATTAAAACTAACAAAATATAAATAAATTAAAATTCCAGACCTTGTTTACTTTACCCCTTAATCCCGGTAAAAGTCACCAACCACTCGTGTTTCTCCTGTTTCATTGGCACCCCTTTTGGTCAGCGTGTGATATCTGTTTTAGAGTTACGATTAATTTGAATTCTTATATGTAGGATTTATAAAAGGAGAAATTGATATTTTTATAAAAATAATTCAATTTCAGGATTTGAATTTGAGACATCTAATTGAGAGTTGAGAGATTATTTCACATGTAGAGTTAAAATTTGAAGTTTTTATGGATTTTCGAATCTAATTTTTTTCGAGTTTAGGATTTCTAAGAGTTTGAGAGATTATTACACGTACAAATTTAAAGTTTTTATGAATTTTGGAATCTAATGTTTTTGAATTAAGAAATTCTAAATCAATATAATAGGTAGATATTAAATTGTTTTTCAAAACAAATATAAAATTTGAACTAAAACTACTAAGTTTAATTAATTAGATAACCGACACTCTAGCTCCACCCCTTATTGTATCCGTCCCATACCACAACCCTTGGTGGTCCTATAAATTTGACTTAATGACGATAGGAACGATTGTCCAGGCTTCCCTGCATCCGATCAATTCATACCTCCCTGCCCTGTAACTTCAACTTAGACTTAGGGCTGGCCTTGCCTCATTCTTGAAGCTACATTCTCTTCCTTAATCGACCTATACTTCATCCTATTAGAGTGACTTCTTCCTACCTTCTGAAACCATCTTCTTTCCTATAAATAACTGATGAACTAGAAATATGACTGGATGAACGAGACTCTCAACTCTCCATCAAAATCTCGATTGGAGTAAGTCATGAAATGATGAAATTTTTGATAGGAAGCGTTTTTTTTCTTTTCTAGAGTAAGTAGGCAACGTAAATTACTCGAAAAAAAATAATCAGAACTAGCATTTACATAACTTGTTTAATTAAAAAATCAATATATTGAAATTTCAAAATTCATAAGGGAAATATCAAGATAATAATCTGGAGATCGGAGTTTTACTTGTGAAATTTATAATTCTGATCAAACAATAACTACTTACAAAGATATATATTCAAAATGTGACTAATAAATACTATTTATATAAAATCTGAATTAGTCCGACTAAGGAATATTAAATATTAATAAGTTATATAAATAAATATGTTGAATGGGTTTGAGTGCAAGCACATGGTTTAAAACAGTAGGTGAATATAATGAAAACAAAGTGACTGCAAATAAGCATGTCTTAAGGGTCATGCTTCTTGCCCTTATTGTCTCCCCTTGCACATGCCTTTTTCTTTACCCATTCTGCCCCCACCCCACCCACCTCCCACCCCACATCATTTTTTTAATTTTTTTTATATATGTTTATTTTATTGGTATGAGAAATATAATGTACCTATAAAGTGTCTATGTAGGTAGATTAAACTTCTTGGATTCTCACCAACATGAGTTGTGGAGTGGGGTGAGATGGTTTCAGGATCTCTTATTTCTAATTCAGATATTTTGATTTTGAGCTTTTGGAAATTGAAAAAATCTTGTTAATAGCGTCGCCATCATGAATGGTCGATTCAAAATTTTCATGAGAGAAGTTTAAATAGATTATTTTTGATGAATCTTTTAATGTTTTTAAAACAAATTTGTGAAAAATACAAGGATGAAAGAAGCTCAGATAAAAACATGATTCTATCTAACAATCAAAGGCAATTTTGTATCTGTCACAATTCGAACTTGGAACTTTTAATTAAGACTAAAAGAATATTTATCACTTCACTACGACCTAATAACCCTTGTTGGTCGATTACAATTTTACTCTTTCTTAATTAGCATATTGTAGCTGACACTTTATTATTACATATATGTTGTTACATCTTTTTTGGCTAAATTAAAATATACATGACAACAAGTGAGATTTGGTTTAGATTTAATTAAGGTTTGTATGATGTAAGTTGTAACATAAGATTATGCAGAGATACACACACAAAACATAATGACGTCTGACAAATAGCTTGATGTACTATTTCCCTTAATTTTTTATGCAAAATGTGGCAAAAAGAAAATTCATGAATCGACCTTATCAATAGCATGAATAATATATATGTGTTAGGTGCTATAGATGTGTAAATAACAAAATTTTAAACAATTTAATTATGGAGAAAATCTAAAACCTATATATAGGATATATAGAACTTACACACAAGCACCTAGGGTTTTATTATCTAAATATTTAAATTTTTGAAGGTGTAGGGATGCTAGTAAATCAGAGAAGTTGTCTTATTCATTATTTGTTACATATGTAGGTTTATTTTAAAATTGAATTAATAAGATTTTATGGTCCATGAACTTATTTTGGACAATTTCTTGCTATAGCTTGAGTAGTTACTTTCAATATATATTTTTTTAGAAAGAACAAAATCTTAGATTCTATGAATATAGATTTGTATATCAATTTTCTTCAAGTTGTTGTAGGCCAAATTCATCTCTCTCTCTCTATATATATATATGTAAAAAAACCTTCTGTTTTCTTGTAGAGGGGAAGGCAATGGTTTGATCCCATTCCTTTTCCTTTTTGTTTTCTATTCGGTGTCGATAGTATATTTGAAGTCAAATTAATTTGAATTGTATTGAAAAGTGTAGAATCGCTTCCCATTAAAAATGAATTTATTCATAGAACTTGGACACGAGACCTTGGTTTAGTTTAGAATGAAGATTCCATTACTATTGCACTATGATATTTTTATTAAATATTTTTACACTATATCATTCTCTTTTCTTTAAACAAAAAAAGGTTAAAAATATCTTTAAATTATGTAAAATCAAACAAAAATTTCTTTCGTTAATAGTTTGGTTCAAAAGCATCTCAAATCCCTATAGTTCGAAAATGAAAAATAGAATTAGCATCCAATCTCTCGAAGGAGAAGCTCGATCCAAATTATTTCAAAGATAGCAACAACTAATGCATGATATTCCGCCTCTATGCTTGATCGTGTTAATTAAGTAACAATAAGGATATTTTGAATCAAACTATATTAACATATGACATTTTTGTTTAAATTCACACTGTTTAAGAACATCTTTTCTAATCCTTTTTCATTTTTCTTATTTTAATTTTTAACATTTCCCCTTGATTTTCAAATTTACACAATTTTTTTTTGTTATAGGGTCTAATAGGGCATAACAAAACAACTTCTTTATTCCTTTTTTTTTTTCTGAATTTTAGTTTAAACATTAAATAGGACTTTATCATTAGAAATTTCCCCACTAGAAGCAAGACATTAGTTACTGAAAATCCTCCCTCCCAACAAAACATGTCTAGTGTACAACATATGAAGTGTAGACAAAGATTCTTCAGACAAATTAACAATTTATCCTTAAAAAGAGTTGACTTTAAAGTATTTGGAAAAAAGAAAAAAAAAACATTTCCATTATATTATAAAGTAGATTTGTAAGCTCAAGGTATATGTAAGACACATGAAAAATATATATACACAAAACAAAAACCACCCACAATAAGTCCCACAAGAAAACATGATACTTTGCCTTCCATTCACCATTGGTATTTGAATTGTTCTCCTTACTATAATGGAAGGAAATAAAACTAAAGTGGATATATATATATATATATATATATATATGGAGAAGAGTTGTTTTCCACCTATTAGGAATAATTCTCAATAATAGAGTTGGCATATATTTTATTTATTTATACCATAATGAGCACTTTAAAATGTGTGAATAGAGTTATCTGATATATGTTATTGGTAGGAGATGACATGTATTTCGCTGAACTAGTCGAGGAATGAACACTTTGGAATGTGCCTCTTGTGGACAAAGTTATTTGGTGGCCTGTTGTTGGTGGAGGTGACATATATCTCATGAAATTAGTTGAGATGTACATGTGCAAAAGCTAGCGCGGACTCGAAAGTCATAAAAAATTTAATGTGGAAATGTTGCACCAATTTGTACTATTTTCATTCACAATCTCTATATGCTTTTCTCTCTCCTTAAATAAGTCGAGCTCTTTTTTAGTCACTCTTTATAACAATCAACAATCACTAGACAAACGACAAATTAGTAATGAATAACTTCTATCGCTAAGTAGCAAAAGATAATCGTTAATTATATAATTAATAACGGATTAGTAACATATTACAAAAAGACATGTTAGCTACAAATTATTTTATTTAATGACAAATTTCATAGCTAATTATTTCTATTTTTTTGCAGTGAGGTTGCGCACGGACAAAAATAGTTTTTTTTTTTTTTTTTTTTTTTTAACTCTTTTCACTTTTAGTACATTTAAATAAGTATTAAGGATGCAAAGTTATGTTTTTAGTTCAAGGAGTTCTTTTTCTGGTCAGGCAATTTTTCTTTTATTTTTTATATAATAAGATCACAACTTTCAAGTGATATTCCTAATCAACCTTGGCTTTTAGGCATGTCTAGGACATAAAAAAGAAAAAGAAGCATGACAAATTTATTTAGTTAAATATAAAGTTTTTCATGTTTGGTATTCGTATTGAGGTTCGATTGAATTTGAATTCACGTTAAAAAAATTCTACTTTGGAGATAAAATATTCACTAACAAAGGCGACTCAAACATGAACTTTCATCTTAAGAATGAAAGAATAGTTACTACTGATCTATTACCTCACAATCGAAGTAATATATATATAATATGTATATGAATATTTCAATTTTTTTGACATGAATTGTTGAGAAATTTGCATGACAAGACCAAGAAATGCAATATAACTTTCAAAGGCATAAGAAAAAAAAAAAGTAATTATATTCAACTATACAACTTAGTAGAAAAGAGACCTAACGTAGATCATAGTCTACCCTAAATTTGTGTGTATTAGACTTAAGGGTGTCTTACCAAACCATTAACCTAGAGATATATTCACAATAAACTACTAATTAAAAAGAAGCGTTTAAGTATTTGTCTAAGCTCCATCTTGAAAATAATAATAATTATATTTGTCTAGCTAGGTCAAAACCCTATTATATTAATATATTAGATCAATCGAGATTAAAAAAAATATCAACAGTAGGAACACAAAATAAAATTATTATTATATTATATTCTTTATACTATTTTAATTGTAGGGAAAAAGGACAAATATACTCCCGAATTATCATAAATGGTGCGTCTATACCCTTCGTTATACTTTCGGATTGTGTATACGCTTACCGTCAATATTTTGAAATGTATATACCCTTAAAATAAACAGAGGGACGCGTGTCATGATCTTAATGGTCTATCTGACACGTGTCATGACCATTAAGATCATGACACGCGTCCCTCCGTTTATTTTAAGGGTATATACATTTCAAAATATTGACGGTAAGGGTATACACAACCCGAAAGTATAACGAAGGGTATAGACGCACCATTTATGATAATTCGGGGGTATATTTATCCTTTTTTCCTTAATTGTACATTGTAAGATCTATCACCACTTAAAGAGAAATTATACATTTTAATTCTTTATACTATTAGCTTAATTTATAATATTTAAAATTTATACTATAAATCATATATTTTTATATTAATATGATAAAAATATATAATATTGATTAAAATTCATATAATTTAATTATCAAAAAGTGAAATCATCAAATAAATATAATAATTTTTTTTAATAGATCATATAAAGGAGAAAATACGACATATAATTTGAGATGGCGGAGAGGGAGGGAGTATATACTATTATGACAAACAATTACTCATGCTAGATCTTGAAAATCACACTAACGCACGTGACTTGTGGCAGTATTTTCAGCAGAACTTTATATTAAGTTTTCACGTTATTATATTATGGACCAATTTATTCTTTTTAACTTTTCTTTAAATTAATTAATTAGTTCTTTTTTTCTTTTTAAATTTTTGCCTATTCGTACTAGTCAAGGGACATTTTAGATTTGTCTGCCAGATCATCATCCACGTCAGAAACCTAAAAAAATGACGTGTCTTTGTCTGTAATTTCTGACACAATCGTTTTCTCTTTTAAGAATGTTCTCCATGCTTTAAAGGAAAGCAACAAATTATGAAATTCAAAAAAAAAAATTCAAATTTTTTAAAAAAAGTAGTGGATCGGATTTGACTAATTTATTTTAAAAGAAATTTTGATAATCATAATTTTTATTTGATCAATGTTCTAAAAGTGTTTTTCGAGAAAAAGATATTTATTTAGTTTCTGAAAAAATAATTATGCTATTAAAGTATTTTACTTAAAAGGAATTTTTTATTTCTACAAATGTGATTGAACACCTCAATTATCTGAAATGAACGTTTATTTAAACAAAATTAAATACATTCGACTTTTTAAAAATTTGGTCAAACAGGCTGACTCCTAAAATAACGTGTGGAGTTATTGTGAATTCTTTTTGTAACCATTTTATTCATATTTGTACGTGTAATCCAATGTTAAGATTATATTTTAGCTAGCTATAATTATTTTGATCGACCAAATAAATATATATCTTGCCCTTTAAAAAATTGTTAGGTATATAATGCTCCATCTGAGAGATGTGATTTTGTATATCGATTTCGTCCAAATTAAGTCTAGATAAATATATCATAATTTATAGCTATGATTTATTTCCTTTTCAAGAAAAGCAGTTAGCTAGATATGATAAAAATAATTTCATGATTTATTATGGGACTATTTGAGGAAACTTTTATTGTAAGTTAGGCAAATGTGTCTATCGTACGTGTAATATAATTTCTAATAGTTATAAATATATATCATGATTTCCATGCACTAATAAACTTTTGCATATTTCGTAAGTTTTACATATATAATACATACCAGTCATGATGAAAAATATGTTCGGTACACAGGTTTAATACTTGTTTTAATTTAGAAAATTAATAAATTATTTATTACTGAACTATCTTCTACCTGTTTTACACTTATTTTTCAATGAGTAGAATGTGATATAATAAAATTATCGTTTTATAAGTTGCTTTGTAAAAAACATGTATATAATTAAATATGAACAAGTAAAAATGACCAGAGAGTAATTTCAAAGTAACAAACATATGAGTTAGGTATTGTGAGAAAGTAATAATAGAAGGAAGTACTAATTTTTGTTCCCCCTAGATTTGTATGGTTGTTAAATAGGAAAAGATAAACAAAATCTGATGAGAATCCCTTTTGTGTCCCTCTAATAAATACATAACAGAATTTAATTCCTGCCAAATTTTAATAGTACTATAAAGTATGAAAAGGGAATGTGGTTGCCTTCTCCTTCTGTGGAGTACTGAGATTGACATTTATTAAAAGTATAAAAATATATATTTATACGTAAAATTTAGATAAATACTATATAAATAAAGCGAATAAGTGTGAAGGGTTAATGGAAGTGAAATCGAGGGTTGGGGTTCAAGGTGGGGACATGAGGTGAGATGAGGGGTCGAGGTGGGGTGAGGTGGTGGTAGGGTGTGCATGAGATGTTTAGAGGCGCGGAGACGATAATATATAAGAGTGAAATGCTATTTATAAAACTTCAGTTTTTTACTTTCGCTAAAAAGTCATTTTCTTAGTTTTAAATTTTTTTTTCACAAATAAAATGTTATTTGTGATATATTAACTAACCAGAAAAGGAAAAGTTTCCTCCATATCAAACACTTCAAAGTATACATTCATTAATCATAATTAAATAATAAACTCTATATATATGTGAACAAAAATCATGCATAACGGTGGAGCCACAATTATTATTGATGTAGGTTCATATAGGCCGTTCATTTCAATTTCCTTAGTCAGAAAATCATGTCACATAAATTAAAGGACATAAAACATATTTTGGTACATATACAAATATTTGAATCTCCTCGACACAAGGGGAATTTTCATCATAGTGTTAGAGGCAGTTCAAAATTGTTTACAACAATTCTGAACTACCTCATCAATTTATTTATTTATTTTACCATTGATTATACAGTTATTAATTTAATGTAAATGTCGAGTCTGCATTGAAAACGAATGGGATTCATTTGATTGAATATATATATATATATTCACCCTTCCCCTTCCCTTTTAAACGAATGAGATTCATTTGATTGAATATATATATATATTCACCCTTCCCCTTCCCTTTTAGTCCCCACAAAATCTAAGATTCACATTCATACAACAAGAAGATCTTCACCACCTTTATTCCACTCTTTGGATTTTTCTTTCCATATGGGATTTCACTTTCATGCCAGACACACAATAGGAAGGAAGATAATATAGAATATATTTTTAAAATATTTTTCCTATATATTATCATGGATTTTTGGGAGAGAGCAACTTTTTTCGTATTCATTTGATTTTGAGATTACTATTTAAGTTATCCCATAATTTATAAAAACTAGTCTAAACAACTTTAGACATGTGAGCGGAGTTTATTATGAAGTTACATATGATTATTTTAGGCAAAGTTCAAGCATTTTAGTTTTTTTTTTAAAATAAAATAATTTAGTCATATATGAGTAAATGGAACAATTTTACGTGTAACTTTAGACACCGCAAAGTTATTTCTTAGGTGGATAGATGTGTAAAAGAATTTCTTCAAAAATAGCTACAAATTAAATAGCAGTATATACATCAGCTACCCCATAGAAAATCGAGCAACTTTCACATATAGCAATCATAAAAATCATATTTGTATGTTATAGCTATAGTTTACATAAATGCGCTCCATAACAAATGTTATGTTTGCTATGAAGCTTTTGATTTGTATAATTCGCTAGGTACATCCAATTTTATACAAATTGTTTAGTTTTGTATAAATTCATTTATATATTGTAATTTGTATAATAAGATCTGTATTTATATAATTATAAGTGTATAGGATGAAAATATATGTATTTGTATTTGTATATACACTTTTCTCTCGCTTTATACAAGCACAAACACATTTTATACATTTTATACTTTTGTATACCGAATGGGTAATTGTATACCAAAAATGACTAATTGTTTACCGAACCACATGGCAAAAAATTGGGATGTTTGCTGCGAATTACAAATAAAATAAACTATGGCTATATCATTTAATTTGAATTAATAATTTGCTATTTCATACAATTTTCCCTAGAAAATTTGCGCTATTTCTGCAATTTTATCTCAATGACTTTTGAAGGTCCAATGGAGAAGACGGCCCATTTAGGTAATTGATGTACTTTTTATTCATAAATCCAACCCAATTTCTCTTTCTCTAACCAAAAAAAATGAAAAATCCTTCATTTTCTTTAATTGATTTCATTTCAAACAAGATTTGGCTAAAAAAATTATATGTATATAGAATTTATTATGAGAAACTAGCAATTGAATAAATTTACACATATTTTTGGGCATCTCCTTCTTGACAAAAACTAAAGACCATCATATTTGAGGTAACTTTTTTATTGCTAAATTTATGATTTGGTATTTATAGCAATAATTGTGGAATTCAATAGTCTCAAATTCAAAAAGAAAACCAAATGTCTCCAACCTCATTGACACCACTATAGTACTAACAAAAACGTGACTTGTTGTGACAAAATAAAGAAATATGAATTTACTACTAAATTTGCAACAAATTTGAGTAATGAACATTTAAAATAGTACTTCCTATGTCCCATTTTATATGTCATTCCTTTCTATAAATAATTGGACGACAATACTTGTCATTTTATAAAATTTATGAATAAATTACCATATTTTGCCTATTATATCTTTTGATAGAATAGTTAATTAATCTTGTCATTTATTAATAAAGTTAACTTAAGAAAACATTAAATAAGGGTAGAAGGGTAAATTACATCATTTCTTAATGCAAGTGCAAAATAAAAAGGTGACATATAAAATGGGACGGAGGGAGTATTAATACAACAATAAAATTTTTGTTGTCTATTCTTGTTACATTACTCTCAAACACAACTATTTCAACATTAATTTCAAAATATATAACTGCATTCAATTGACACTATAACATATTAGTACTTAATCAAACATATGAAAACTTTAATCCAGATCCTTGAAACTTTTCTTCAATGATATGATTGAGTTTATCACTCATCTCTGTAGTAAAATAATTTTTCCAATCTCCAATTTCTCCTCGCCGAAAGAACATTTTATTTCCCTCTCCAGTTGACAACTTTCCATTTGTATTCACCTCCAAATTTCTCAAATTCTCAAAGCTGCACATTCTTAATATTTCATTCACCACTCCACAATTTTCTTCCTCCATAGAGAATGGACAGTCCAAAAATTCAGCCAAGCGTTTAAGCTGAATTTTTGGTTTCTCTTTAATTTCTTCATACATCAAGAAAAACACTCTGTTAGGATTTTCTATGCTTTGTTTCCAATAATCCAACACGTGATTCCAAAAAGGACCATAAAGGCTCAACCCCTCACAAAAAAGATCAAACATTTCATGAATGGAATTGGTATCTTTGTGATGAAGTCTTAAATTGTTCGCAAAATGCCACATAGAAATAAAAGTGTCCTTAGGATTCCTACATAAGTAAATAAGTTTGGTTCTTGAATCCATGACTGATTTTGGCAATGAAGCAAAAGGCACATGAGTTGCCAAGAGTCTAGGTGAAGTGAAAGTTGAAAAATCAGGAACTTGGCCATCAACATAGAGTGTATGCTCCAAGAATGGAACAAGAACATGAGGGTTGTTGACAAGTAAAGGGTGATTAGGTTCAAACATAGGATGTTTCACGCGATTCATCAAAGCGAATAAAAGTGATTTTAACCAAGTAGTTCCTGATTTTGGAGTTGTAACAAGAATGATATCACTATCTTCAGCTTGAAATTGTTGTTGACATGCAATCACACCTTGAAGCAATCTTGGTGGTGTCCAACAACCTTGATAATTGTAGATATATGACCCAACCCATCCTTTTTCTTTTGGTAGGATAGAGAGCAATTTCTTACACTCTTTACTTAGGCAATCCTCTTGTAAATATTTGGGAGGAGAAGTTGTCATGATTTAGAAGATTGAGTATTTTCTTCAAGTTCAGGGTATTTTATAACAGATACGCACGAATACACTTATTACTCATGCGAACGTTTAGTCATACACCTCATGTGAGCTCAACACTTCACATTTTTCATGTCTTTCTATTAATAATAATTACTTTGATTGATTTATTTAATTTATTAAGAGAGTGCTATTAATGTGAGTATGTCAGAATAGTTAGCAAAATTCATGCAGTGTTTTGTCCTCTTTGTCAAATAATGATTTTAATTTCAAGATTAATTCTTTGGAGTTTATTATGTCACTATTCTTTAATTTATAACCATGAAAATCTAATTTAAACAACAACAAAAAAAAATCTAATTTAACTATATATTTTCTCCATTTACTTTTACTTATTCCTGATAAATTTTCACTCTTTCTAAATAAACATAAATAACGTGAATATTTTAATATAAAATCATATTTATTTATATATAGTCTTAATGGACTTTAGAATGATTTGGAAAAATGTATAGTTAATGTTACAAATAAAATAAAAAATTGTCAAAAATTGTCTTTCTCTCAATATGCTAAAGTAAACAAATAAAAGTAAAAAATATTTTTAATATAATAGACAAGTAAACATGAATGAAGAGAGTATATAATACTCAATTTATAAAGTTATTTAAACTTGCACGTATTTAAAGCTTCATATTTTCTACCATGCTCTATGAAAACATGCATGAATATATATAGTGTTGTGCCTTTTTTTCTCCTAATCATTTAATTATGAGAGTTCCCTTTTTCGAAATAATTTTTTACTTTATTTGCAAACGAAAGAAAGAGTTGAGAAATGACTGTGATGATTATCAGATTCAAACTCAAAATTTGAGCGCAACGAGTGCCTCTATCATCAGTACGTCAATATAAAACTCTTAAAAATGATAATGATAGTAAAGTACAAACTTCTCTATGATTGAATAAAATTAATTTGGTATAATATAGTATAACAAAAGTATTGTCACGCCTCGAGTCTACACCCTGGACGGGACTGGCACTCGAGAACTATTTCTGGCCCCAAGCAAATCCTTGGTCTTGTTTACTTACTCAGTGGAAAACTTAAACATAAGAAACGTAACTCATGCAATAACTTAAGAGATGATAACTTAGTCAAACTGACAACTTAAGTCTTAAACGTATACAACTGAAATGAATAAGACTAAAGAGTTATACTATCCGTCTATGAAGCCTCTAAAACAAAGAAGGATGTCGGGACAAGATCCCCGATCATCCTAACAACTGAAAACTAGAAAGCAATGTAAAAAGGAGCCCTCTGAAAAGCAAGAAGGCTCACCAACAGACTCTGAGTGCTCAACTGGATCAACAAGGCGCTGAATGATGATCCTGGTTACCTGGATCTGCATCATGAAACAATGCAGGCCAACTGACATCAATACAATGCATGAACGAGTATGCGAGTGGAATGCTAAACATAACATACACTTGACAAGAATCTGAAAGAAATATTTACCTTGGCTTTACTCAACTCCTGAATAACTCAACTTAATATAAAGCAATAAAATACATGCAATGTACAGAAAGCTTTTAAAACAGTAGAAACAACTTAGTTCGTTAAAGAAAATGCAATAACAAACTCATCTTTACTCATATAATAAAGTAATATAGTTTCTGTAGGAGTTTCTCTAATCGAAAACCACCACTATTAGCCTAAGTGGTGATACAATGTTTTGCCCACGCTGCCAGAACTATTTTATACTTTGCCGTCATATAGAATGCCTTAACTAAGTAGATCTACTAATCTATGCTAAAAAGCACTTAAGGAGTCATCTAAAAAGTATGATCCTTTACTACCCATGATGGCTACATGGTTTATGGAAACTTGAGTTAATATGAACTCGCATCCCCATATCGGTGCCCAATACTTCTCCTAAAAATATACTTAGCTCATATGTTGTAAAACAAAACTTCTTTCTTTGGTTTGAGATAATTACTCAAAACTTTAGCTTAGAAACTCTCTTGGAAATCGGTGTTTCCCTTTCTTGTTCAAATGTGAAAACATTTTAAACTCTTGGGAATACTTAATTCCCTTATAACTTTTGGAGAAATAAACTCAACTCTTTATTCTTTGCTTAACTCAAAACTTAAGTCTTAAAACAAAGTTAAAACATTTGTGAAAGACTTTTGAAACTTTATGAACTTCCCTTGACTTGATTCTTAACTTCTAGACTTAACTCTTAACTTTCCTTGAATTGAATTATGGATTCAAGGTTCATGATCTCATGTTTATGGATAATTTCATGATGTTTAGACGTACCTTAGAGTGTTGGAATCAACTAGAAAACATAGTTACGTTGCTAAGGAACTAGTACGGAGAGTTGGGGAAGAAATGGGAAGAACTGGTGTCCCTGGCGCTCTGAGAGGCACGGGGCGTCAGCCCTTGACATTCAGAGAGTGACTTGGGGCGCTCTGGCTGGCGCGGCGCCCCAAAGGTCAAAATTCAAAAGGCCTCTCTTGGGGCTCTGAGAGGGGAGATGCCCCAGGCCCCTGCCCAGGTGAACTCCAGCTTTTCTCCTTCGTTTTTCATCTCTAAACCCCTTATTTCAACTTAGTTCTTTCCCCAAACACTTAGAATCAACTATACCATCAATATATACAAGATTCAACTCGAAATTACACCAAAAAACATGAATCAAATCTCAAGAAAACTTCAACAACACAACCCACAAGAATTCAAATGAATTTCATCAAGAACTCAAAGGATTTACTTTCAAATCTAATATACTTCGCTGAATTGAATTATGATTGGCGTGTGGGTGAACTAACCCAATACTATGTGATCTCATATACCTCGTAGGGATCACCCCTTGATGAAATCCACAAGCGAAATCCTTACGAACAATGATCTTGGCTCTTTTCCCCTGTCTTCTCCTCTTGAGTTCTTTCTCCAAAAACCCTAACTCTATTTTTCAAAAGCGTAAACTGAATCCTATCAGTTTAGACCCTAAAATAATTACCAAAAATGAATTTATTAAGTTGGGTATGGAAAAGACCAAACTATCCTTCCAAAATCTAGATTGGACTTTCCTTATTCGAACAACCCAACTTTCAATGGGCATATCTCACTCATACAAACTCGGAATCGCGCAACCTTGGCGTTGTTGGAAAGATTATTCCAAGATCTTTCCTACAATATCTGGAACCACACCTAAATCATCCCGAGTTAGGAGTTATGGTCGTTTGAAGTTGACCAAAAACTCAACTCAACATAACAAATTTTCCAGATTTCAATTCTTTCCAAAAATGGCTATTTCCAAATTCTTAACTTCTTTCTAATTATTTCAATTTGCGAGATATTACAAGTACATCCTTTATTCATAGTTAAACTTGACACATTTTTATATTTTACAAAAAATCAATCATAATGAAATCACACTAGAAGTACATTCCATTTAAATCAATACATCATATGCAACAATTTGAGTAATAAACATTTAAAATAATATATATTAGTGCTACAATAGAGCTCTTTTTATATGTTCTTGTTACATCACCCTCAAACACAACTAATCTTACATTGATTTTGAAAATAATAAACTACATTCAGTTCACATTATAACATATTAATGTCTAATCAAATATATGAAAATTTTAATCCAGATCCTTGAAACTTTTGTTCAATGATATGATTGAGTTTATCATTCATCTCGACAGTAAAATAATTCTTCCAATCTCCAACTTTCCCTCGACGAAAGAAATTTTTATTTGCCACTCCACCTGAATGCTGACATTTTCCCTGTGTATTCACCTCCAAATTCCTCAAATTTTCAAAGCTACACATTCTTAATATTTCATCCACAACTCCACAATTTTCTTCCTTTATGGAAAATGGACATTCCAAGAATTCAGCCAAGCGTTTAAGCTGAATTTTAGGTTGCTTTTTAATTTCTTCATACATCAAGAAAAATACTTTATCAGGATTTTCTATACTTTCTTTCCAATAATCCAACACCTGATTCCAAAATGGTCCATAAAGACTCACACCCTTACAAAAATGATCAAACATTTCTTCAATGGAATTGGTATCTTTGTGATTATCAAGTCTTAAATTGTTTGCAAAATTCCACATAGAAATAAAAGTGTCTCTTGGATTCCTACATAAGTAAACAAGTTTGGTTCTTGAATTCTGAACTGATTTTGGCAATGAAGCAAAGGGCACATGAGTTGCCAAGAGTCTAGGTGAAGTGAACGATGAAAAATCAGGGACTTGACCATCAACATATAGATCAAGTTCCAAGAACAAAACTAGATCATGAGGGTTTTTTAAAAGTAAGGGGTGATCTTTTTCAAAAATAGGATGTTTATTTCGATTCACTAATGCAAATAAAAGTGATTTTAACCAAACGGTTCCTGATTTTGGAGATGTAATGAGAATAATATCACTATCTTGAGCTTGAAATTGTTGTTGACATGCAATCACACCTTGAATTGCTCTTGATGATGACCAAAAACCTTGATAATTGTAGATAGTTGATTCCATCCATCCTTTTTCTTTAGGTAGAGTAGAGAGAAATTTTTTACACTCTTCACTTAGGTCCTCTTGTAAATATTTGGGAGGAGAAATTTGAGATGTTGTCATTGTTTTGAATTGAGTGTTTTCTTCAAGTTTGAGATTTATATAACATATATACACACATATACACTCATTATTTACGTGAATATTTTAGTCATACACTACATGTGAGCTCTCTACTTCACGCTTCTCATGTCTATCTATTAACAACTTCTAATTCACTTTTCTTATTATTCTTTATCAAGACTCAAGAGTGGTGTTATTAACGTGAGTGTCTTACAATAATTAGTGAGCCACATCACACTTCATGCTATTTTTTTGTGAGTGCAAAAAGAATTTCTTTTTAAAGAGGTTATTCGTTATCCTATGCAAATTTATGATTTCTTTTAGACTTTTTAAATTATATTTTTTTTTAAAATTCGATATTCATTCAAACAATGTCACATTATTAATTGAAACAAAAGGAATAATACAATAGTGATAAGTAGCTGGTGGTGTGAAAATGAAAATTGAAAAACCTTAGAAACAAGGTATTGCATCTTGTTATCCAATATTAAAGAAAAAGAAAGAAAGAATTTAGAAATGAGTGTGAAGATAATACAATAATAACAATATTTTCACGGTAATTTGATAAAGGGGATTAGAAAGAATAGTTATATGTAACCTTACCCTTTTGATCTTGTGAAGGTAAATAAATTATTATTTATAAACCCTAGGTTCAAGTAAAGCATATAAAATTAGGTATGAAAAGAAAATACATGAGCAGTGAAGAAGTTATGTTGAAACAATGGAGAAAAGGATAATATCAACAAAAATAGTAGAAGCAAAAAAACAACATGTAATAATTAAATCAAAGAATAATATAGCATGGGAGTAATAATACTTTTAAGGAAAACTGGATCACATTCTCGGTAAGCTAATCCTCGACTTTCATATCCTCCTATTTATGATCATATATGCGATAAGCTTCAAGTCTGTCGTGTCTTGTCTAATCACATTTCTACAATGTTTTTTTGACCTACCTTTACCTCTTTTTAGACCCACCATAATCAAACTCTCACACCTCCTCACTAGGGCAAATGTGCATCTCATCTTCACATGTTTGAACCATCTCAACCTCGATTCCCTCATCTTATTCACCATGGGGGTCATTCCACTCCATCTCGAATATCTTCATTCCTAATTTTATCTCTCCAACAAGTATACTCATACATCCTCATTTCCGCTACTTTCATCTTATGAATGTGAGTTCTTGATCAGCCAACAATCTACCCATAACAATCACTTTATAAGACTTACCTTTAAATCTTGGTGGCGCATTCTTACTATACATAAAAAATCGGATGTGATCCTCCATTTAATCCACCTCACTCCAATACCATGTATAACATCATCACCGATCTTCACATTTTCTTTGATTATTGACCAAAATGCTTGAAATTTTCTCTCTTTAAGAATTATGAGTAGTATATTAATAATCACCTCCACATTTGCCTCGTGATTTACGTCACTAAACTTATACTCTAAGTATTTTGCTTTTGTCCTACTCAATAGAACTATTGAACCCTAGGATCTATCTTTAAACCTCCAGTCTATCGTTAATCTTTTCTTATGCATCTTCAATCAATACTTCATCAGTGGCGGAGCCACATGTAGTTGAGGGGTGTCGACCGACACCCCTTCGTTGGAAAATTACACTGTGTAGCTAGAGTTAAATTATTTTTTATGTATATATATTATATATTGACGCTCCTTGATTTCTACGCAATTTTACTTCTTTATATTTTGACATCCCTTAGTCGAAGTTTTGGCTCCGCCATTGTACTTCATCATCTACAAATAGTAGACCATGACAACTCCCTTTAGATATTTCGAGCGTGAAGATGATGATTGTCATTATTTTATTATTATCATCACAATATATTACTATGGTAGCCATCGTCACACATAGAAGCTCCTAAAATGAGTTTGTTGCTCGAATAGTCAGTCAATTATTAAAATTATATAATAAAATCAAACATTTTTTGGGTAAAAAATCACTCTTCTTTAGGTATTTCACAAGAAAAATCATTCAGATCAATTTTGTAAATTTTGAGCATTCAATTCTTGATTTGACATTTGTAGCAATAATTGTTGGACTTAAAATCAAAATAAATAAATAAAAACCAACCTCATTTTCAGTACTATAGTAGGAAGGATTTGGTGTGAAATAGTTAACAAAAAAATTACTTGTCCGTGACACAATAAAAATAATATTCAACAGGTGAACTTTTAAAATAGATTAATCACAACACAACTATTTCAAAATTGATTTTCAAAATAAATAATTTCATTCAATTGACATATAGCATATTAATGCCTAATCAAATATACAAAAAATTTAATCCAGATCCGTGAAACTTTTGTTTAATTATATGATTGAGTTTCTCACTCATCTCTAAAGTAAAATAATGCTTCCAATCACCAACTTCCCCTCTACGAAAGAACATTTTAGTTTCCTCTCCGGTTGACAATTTTCCATTTATATTCACATCCAAATCGCTCAAATTGTCAAAGCTACACATTCTTAATATTTCATCTATCACTCCACAATTTTCTTCCTCTATAGAAAATGGAAATTCCAAGAATTCAGCTAAACGTTTAAGCTGAATTTTCGATTTCTCTTTTAATTTCTTCATACATCAAGAAAATTACTTTCTTAGGCTTTTCTATGCTTTTCCCCCAATAATCCAACACATGATTCCAAAACGGACCATAAAGGCTCACACCTTTGCAAAAATGATCAAACATTTTTCCAATGGAATTGGTATCCATGTAGTCAAGTCTTAAATTGTTTGTGAAATGCCACATTGAAATAAAAGTGTCCCTCGGATTCCAACATAAGTAAACAAGTTTAGTTCTTGAATCTTGGACTGATTTTGGCTATGAATCATAGGGCAAATGAGTTGACAGGATTCTAGGTGGGGTGCAGGATGAAAAATTAGGGACTTGGACATCAACATAGAGTTTAAGTTCCAAAAAATGGAACAAGATCATGAGGGTTCTTTAATATTTTTTTTCGATTCACTAAAGAAAATAAAATTGCTTTTAATCAAGTGATTTCTAATTTTGGAGTCGTAACAAGAAAGGTATCATTATCTTGAGCTTGAAATTGTTGTTGACATGCAATCAGTGGCGGATCCAGTATTTAGAGTCCGTGGGTGCCAAATAGATTTATTGATTAATGTTGCATCAAATTTCTCAAAAAAAAATAGGTACAAATGGGATTCGAACCCGCAACATTAGCCATCTAAAGTTGCCCTCCAACCGTGGCACCACAAGCCGATTTTTTTCACTGAGTGCCACACTTTATATTTATATAAATATTATATATATATATATATATATATATATGTAGAGTTTCCGTTGAAGTTGGGGGGTGGCGTGCATGGCACCCCCTGACTCCTTCATAGATCCGCCCATGCATGCAATCACCCCTTGGATTAATCTTGGTGATGTCCAAAAGCGTTGATAGTTGTATATATACGATCCAATCCATCCTTTTTCTTTTGGTAGGATCGAGGGCAATTTCTTACAATCTTCACTTACACCATCATCTTGTAAATATTTGGGAGGAGTTGGTGAAGAGGTTTGATATGTTATCATGGTGTTGAGGATTGTGTGTTTCCTTTTTGTTTGTATAATGAAGGCTTACTCATGAGGGTATATATATAGAGGGGACTTACATTGCATACAATATTTTTTTTTATACTATCAATGAATTTTAATCAATAATAATAGGTTAATTAATCTAAATTAAGACGGAGAGAGTAATATATTTTTATACTCACATATTAACTTTTTAAAAGAGGTTAGGTCTTATGTCTAATCTGTTTATATATGTATAAAAATTACACATATGTATGTTTAATTATAATTTTGACTTTTTTAAAAGAGGTTAGGACTTAGGTCATATGTCTAATCTCTCAAAACCACACGTCAGTTTAGTCTGATAAACTTTAAATAAGAAAATATTACTCACCAATATACACAAAATGTTTATATATATATATATATATATATATATATTGCCGCTTTGATCTCTCTTTCTTGCCATGTATAGTGTGTGTAAATTCAAATATGAGTTGGTGCCATGGGTTAATTAGTTAATCGGAATTTTCAAAAATATTGTGATACTTTATCAAATTCTTCAAAATACACTATTTTAAGAGAATTTGACATTTTTTTTAAAGTGTTAGGTGATTGTAGTTCCTTTAATTTAATGATATGATTTGATGTGTGTTAGGTGTAATTGGATTAATGTGTGTGTAAGTGTTTGATTAATGCGTGTTAGGTGTTGGATTAATATTACTTCACTAGTGTTGGATTTAGAGGAAAAATTTTCACTAAGGAGTTTAATCAAAATAACAAAAGCAATAAACACACGTAAAAATAAAAAAATATTCAAAAGCTACTAAATATATAACATAAAAAATAATATTAGTCATATATAAATAATGTATATTTTGATTGAATTAGTTGGAAAATAAAAAATAGTACTTCTTCCGTCTCAATTTATGTGGCACTTTTTGTTTTTTGAGAGTTAAACAGTTTAAGTTTGACTAGGAATTTGTGCATGAAATCTTCAATTTTTTTGAAATAAAATTTATATATTTGTAAACTACGTAAAAAATACTATAAGTCACAATAATTGATAATTCAAAATGTTTAAAAAATCTATGAAAAATTTATGGTCAAAGTTAAATTTGTTTGAATCTCGAAATCTGAAAAGTGCCACATAAAATAGGACTGAGGGAGTAATATTTTAATACGAAAAAATAGGAAATGAAAATTTGTTTTCCACTATATTGATGATAATCAGTTTTCTATCATATGTTTTCCCAGTAAGCTAATTCAGTAAAAAATAAATGAAAAAATATGTTCTATGACTTAAATTTTCCTCTTGAACCTTTATTTTAAACGGTGAGTTGAAAGTAAGCACTATATTAATTAACTTATAATAATAACCACAAAACATCTAACATCATTTAAATCAATGTTACAGGAAATTTGGAATATCCCATAACCATTCATGATTATTTTTTTCTCCCAACAGCAGCTAGTAAATAAGCATGATATATAAATATATATTCTAATTTCTAAGCTATCAAACTCGATTTAAGAAAGATTAATTTCCACCCAGATATCATATAATAACCTTACAACTTGACGTTGGAAGGACATTTTTGTGGTTATAAGTGTCTTATCAACGTTAAAATAAAATAACGTTGAGTGATATATCTGAAAGTGAGACGCAATATATTGCTGGGACGTTAAGCAATGCATTCAAAACTAGGACGCAACGTATCGGGATGTTTTGGTATGTATGCGGATTTCATCAAATTTAAGAGATTTTTATAATTTTAAAAAAATAAAAATATAATATATTAGCTCTTAATGCTATGAAATTTGTGAAAAGACAATATATATAATAAATGAAACCCTCTATATTTTTGCTTTTAAAAAGAGAATTTATATATAGTACCTTATTGTGATGCAGGGAAAAGTATAAAATAACCCCTTAAGTATTAGAAAGGTCACAAGAAAATTGCCAAAGAGAAAATGACTGGGGCATATCCAAACAAATATGTACAATATATCCTAATTCAATTCTAAAAACTAGCGTTTACGACATAAAAATCGTCGAAAATTATCAAAGCTCATTTGTTTTCATGTGTGTGTAACATGCGTGAAATTAGCATAACATTAGGTAAATCAAGATTATTTAGATCTTCTGGAGGCAATAATGTGTTTTCAACTGACGTGGAACACTTAATTATTAACGCCCTGCTAGCATTTCTTGAATCAAATATTTGAAGTATGAACAATATAACATAATAGGAGTTAAGCATTTGATAAAGTAATTAACAATTGGAGTGTTAGGATAAGGCGGACTCAAATACGATGATAAGGAAAATGGAGTATTCACTAGAATCAAATTCAATTCAATTTCAAAAGATAACTCATGAGATAAGGATTGTTCAAAATTAATACGTAAAGAGATAATATATAGTTCATTTCCTTAAGTACTTACGTGGGACACTTGACAAGATAAAAAAAGATTCTCGTTTGAAAAAACAACAATATATGCGTAGTACATAACTTTGAATAATTGAGTGGAAGGCTACAAAATTGGTAGTCAGATTCCAAGAATTGGTTTTGTGGTTATGGATGATTTGGGAGCTAGTTTTCATATATTAAGCTTTGTTCTTCTTGTTATTTTATGCTTGGGTTTTTTGGGAATTAAATATTGTCGAATGTGATTATTCGAATCAAATCTTTGTTAAAGTGGGTGGTTTTCCATCCACTTTAACAAATAATGGATGGGACTATCTTGAACTTTCGTGTAGCCTCGTGCTCATAGAGGGCTCCCTGTTTCATTTTACTTGGTCCATATTAACTTCATGAGAAATATTTACAAATAAGCTTTGAAAAATTAATTTAATATTAGTAGTATTGGAAGAAAATGAGTTATAAATTTATCTTAATTTGTTAAAATAGACAAGTAAAATGACAATCTTATCTTATATATATATATATATATATATATATATAAAAGAGAATCTTAGACCCGTTTATGTGGCGTCCTCATAGATCAACATCCTTATTTAACCCTTCTTATAAGTCACAACCTTACAGAAAAATCACAATTTTTTAGAAAATTCAGAACTCTTTAGAAAAGTCACAACTCTTCACAAAAGTCGCAACTTTCTCACAAAAATTACAACTCTTCATTTTTCATTCACACCTTTAAAAACCACAACATTACTACTATTGCGCTTCTCAGTCCAGGACTCATAACGCTGATGGAATTGTTGAATTCATAACATTTGCTTCTTTAGTAAAAAAAACTTCTATTTCTACCACTATTATTTGTAGTTTTCTCCTGCTATAGGGGGGGTCGACTCCAAATACATTAAGCTTCTTATGAAGTGTGTTTCATCCTCACATCTTTCTTCCTCCTATTTCATGAAGCTTAATCTTTTTTTTGCAAGCCATAGTGATACATGTAACTATTGCAATTTCTTTTTTGCTATTTTGGTGACTTCTTTTGAACTCTATTAAAAATCCGAGCAAAGATGATTGAAAACTGATTTTCTCTTTTGTCTCTTTCTACAGACTTCTTCATATACTTTTGGGAAAATTGCTTGTGGGTTGTGCTATATTTGATAGCACACAACAACAAATATTTTATAACTAATATAGTATCAATGGTAAAGTTTGTTAAAAGAACCAAACAGATTGCTCAATTGCTTGACACAATTAGTATATTCTTCTTATTGTTTTATCCTAGGTACAACTATTTTTTATGCCATTGCAGTCTTCCTAGGATATAAGTATAGAGACATTTAGTTCACTTCTTTTATCACAAGTTGACTAATTTTCCATATTTCTTCCTCTCTTCTTTTTGGGCATAATTAGAGATCAAGCTTTCTTGAAATTGACAGATGCCCAAAATACACTATATCAAAAGTAATTTTTATAGACAAGCTATGTGGAACCATCACAGATCATTATTCTTATTTAATTCTTCTTAAAAGTCATAACCTTACGGAAAAGTCACAATTTTTCATAAAAGTCACAACTCTCACAAAAGTCACAACTTTTCACAAACGTCACAACTTTTCACAAAAATCACAACTCTTCATTTTTCATTTACACATTTTAAAACTCAACGCTTAATTCCAAGGCACCAAAAAAAAAAAGAAGAAGAAAGAATAAACAAAGAAAATTAATTTCAATTGCAATGCAATATTACTACTCTTGCGCCTCTCGGTCCATAACTCATAACACCGTGGAAATGGTTGAATTCATAATATTTGATTCTTTACCAAAAAGACTTCTATTTCTACCATAATTATTTGTAGTTTTTTTTCCTATTGTAGGGGAGTCTAGTTCAAATAGATTAAGCTTCTTATGAATTGTGTTTCATTTCTCAAAGTTTTCTTCCTCCTATTTCATGAAGCTTTATCTTTTATTGCTGATTCATGTAACTATTGCATTTTTTTCCTATTTTGGTGACTTTTTGAACTCTGTTAAAAATCTCAGCAAGGATGATTAAAAATTGATCTTCTCTTTTGTTCTTTTCTACAGGCTTCTTCACAGACTTTCTGAAAAATTTCTTTTGGGCTGTGTTATATTTGATAGCACACAACAACAAATATGTTATAACTAATATGTAACTAATGGTGAAGTTTGTTAAAAGAACCAAACATATATCTCTCTTGCTTGCCACAATTAGTATATTATTTTGATTATTTTATCTTAGATACAAATATTTTATATGTCATTGCATTCTTCTTAGAATATTAGTATAGGTTTAGTTCACTTCTTTTATCACAAGTTGACTAATCTTTCACATTTCTTTCTCTCTTCTTTTTGGGCATAAGTAGAGATCAAGATTTATTTAACTAACAGATGCCCCGAATATATTATAACAAAAATAATATTTATCAGCAATAAATATGCACACTAACGAAGAGTGCTAGAGCCTTTACCGACATTAATTAATTGTCATTAGATTCAATGTCGCTCCAAGTTTTAGGGACATTCATAGAGAGTATTAATTGCCTCCAAAAATACATATTTAGCAAAAATTAAGCTATTAATTACCGTTAAAGATCATTTTTGGTGTAGTCATAACTCTTTCTATTGCTTCTTTCAGTTAAATTTTTGAATTGTAAACTTGGATACAACCCAATAGGCTATCTTTTTGAAAAATATGTTAAGCAATATGCCTTTTTCTTCTTGATTGTTAAGAAAGTAAGGTCGTCTTTATTATTATTATTTAATATTTGTGAGTTCAAGTTCTCACAAAATTATGTTGTGAGATTTTAATATGGTATGTATCAAGATTTTGGTTTTGAATATCCAGTTGTAAATAGTTCCATTAGGATTCCACCTATTGCTTGGTTGATCGTTGCATTAATTCTTTGTAACTACATACTATAACCATAATAATAACTATGGATAAATTGGGGCCGGTGATATGAAACTAAGAAATAGTAATGACCGTTTTTAGACAATGAGGAAAAACCTTTATTAATAATTTTAGTGTCATTTTTGACATATGCATGATACGACATACTATAATAAAAAAGAGATTGATGGAGGTTCATAATAATGGACTCGAAGGTCATCCATTTGAATTTAGTTAATTTGTTCTTGTATGGACATAATGTTCCACTTTACATGGGAGTGTTGTTGTTCGAGGCTTTTTGGACTCTTCTTTTAACGCATGTTGTTTTTTATAACTTCCTGGAATATAGAAAATTTGATTACTTCTGGCCAACTATTTCCATGGAGATTTTCTTAGACTTCTTTCTTATACTTAAATCTATCTTTGACGTATAATTATTATACGACAAAAATGAAAATTAGAAAAAATAGCACTTTAAGATTTTAGAGGGATGTTTTGCCTTAAGATAAACTATTATTGACAATGTAGTGTGTGTATCAAATATACAAATATTTCAGAATGATCATATGTAGCTTAATTAATAAAATAGATCAATAATTTACCTAGTATTCTATTTAACAGAAATGTTAATGTTGAAAGTGACTAGTTACAATGTCATTCTCTACCATTAAACCTCCATGTTCCGAATGTATGATTCAATTTAATTTACCTAGTATTCGCCACCTAATAGTTTGTTGTAGTGGCAACATTAGTTGCCGCGACTACTTATAATAGTCGCCACGAATGGTTGTTTTAGTGGCAATATTAGTCGCCACGAATAACTATAATAGTCGCCACGAATAGTTTGTTTTAGTGGTAATATTAGTCGCCGCGAATAACTATAATAGTCACCATTAATAATTTACTTTAAAGGCAAAAATAGTCGCCGCGAATATTTATAATAGTCGCCACTAATATTTTGTTTTAGTTGCAACATTAATTGCTGCGAGTACCTATAATAGTCGCCACTAATAATCTGTTTTTAGTGGCAACATTTGTGGCCGCGAATACTTGTAATAGTCGCCACTAATAGTGTATTTTAGTTGCAACGTTAGTTGCCGCGACTACTTATAATTGTCACCACAAATAGTTTGTTTTAGTGGCAATAATAGTCGCCGCAAATACCTATATATCGCTTTCTGAATTGTAGGATTTCTTGGGGTCGTTTTTCTTGTTTTCTGAATTTAATGAAACATATTTGACACATTGAATGTATTGCAAGTTGGGACTGAAATCCCAAAGTGTATCTTCAGATTAAAATGTATCCACTCAAATGTGTGGTGCTGGATTTTAGCTCTAATGTGTGTATCTATATTGGCATTCATCATGACTAAATCTTTCATCAGACAAACACTCCATTATTTCACCACAACTATGTCAACATCTCAAATTATTTCACCACAAATTCCTCCCAAGTATTTACTAGAGGATGGACTTGGTGACGAGGGTAAGACATTGCTCTCAACTCTACCTAAACAAAGATCATGGCTTGCATCACATGATTTCTACAATTACCAAGGTTTTTGGCTAGCACCAAGACTACTAGGAGGTGTGCTTGCATGTCAACAACAATTTCATGCTCAAGAGAGTGATATCATCCTCGTAACAACTCCTAAATCAGGATTCACTTGGGTAAAATCACTCTTATTTACCCTAATGAATCGAAAGAAATATTTTATTTTTTAACAAGATCACCCTTTACTTGTTAAGAACCCTCATGATTTTGTTCCATTCTTGGAACTCAAACTCTATGTTGATGGTCAACTCCATGATTTTCTTTATCTTTTACTTCACCTAGACTCTTGGCAACTCATATGTCCTTTGGTTCATTGCCAAAATCTATCCATGATTCAAGAACCAAACTTGTTTACTTATGTAGGAATCCTAGAGACACTTTTATTTCTATGTGGCATTTTACAAACAATTTAAAACTTGATCACACTGACATCAAGTTCATTGAAGAGTGTTTTGATCTTTTTTGCAAGGGGGTGAACCCTTATGGTCCGTTTTGGAATCACGTGTTGGACTATCAGAAAGAAAGCATAGAAAAGCCTAACAAAGTACTTTTCTTGATGTATGAAGAAATTAAAGCACAACTCAAACTTCAGCTTAAACGCTTGGCTGAATTTTTGGAATGTCAATTTTTCATAGAGGAAGAAAAATGTGGAGTGGTTGACGAAATATTAAGAATGTGTAGCTTTGATAATTTAAGTAATTTGGAGGTGAATAGAAATGGAAAATTGTCATCTGGAGAGGAAAATAAAGTCTTTTTTCGTAGAGGGGAAGTTGGAGATTGGAAGAATTACTTCACTAAAGAGATGAGTGAGAAACTCAATCATATTATTAAACAAAAGTTTCAAGGATCTGGATTAAGTTTTTTGTTCATTTGATTAGGCATCAATATGCTATATGCCAATAAAATTAATGCAATTATTTGTTTTGATATTTGATATTAATTTTGGGGTGCAATTGTTGTGTTGCGGAAAGTTCATTGAGGGTTAACTAGCACATAATTACACGCAAAGTAAATAGAAAAAAAAATAATACAAGAATTTAACAAAGTTCGACTAAGCACAATTCAAGACTAATTAACCGATAATAATGATCACAAAACATCTACATCATCATTTAAATCAACTTGACAGTAAATCAGGAATATATATATATATATCTAAGCTATGACAGATGTCTCCACAACAACACCAGAGTAGGTAACTTCGGCCACCATCTCAACTTCCCAAATTTGTGGTAATATTTCCTTTATGTTGTGGATACTTTCTAGTGCATAATCTGCACCTACAACTTTTTGGGACTTCCCAACCTGAAAATTATAACAATAATATAGCATATGAGACTCGATACGTAGTTTAAGAAAGATTATTTTTTGTCCACATATCATATAAAAACCTTACAACTTGATGCTAGCATGACTTTTTGTGGTTATAAGAGTGTCTTGTGTCAATGGTAAAAAACTAAAAATGCAAAGTTAAAAGGATTTCTAGATATATAAATATATGTGTTGTTATTTATGGAACAGATTAAAGAGGAAAAGTATCGTATAAAATGAAACAAAGGAAGTAGAAGTACTTACCAGAACTGTATCAAGACCTACATGCTTGCCAGCTTGAACGTTACGCACACTATCTTCAAAGAAAAGCTGAAAAATAGATATTTTTTCAAATGAGTATATATTAATAGCCTATTCGGCCAATATTTTGAAAAGTCAAAAGTGTATATATTTTTTTTTTCCTTCAAAAAGCGAGGTGTTTGACCAAATTATTGTGAAAAAATAAGTGTCTCTAGAGAGTATTCAGAAACTATTTTTCAGAAGCTAAAAAAAAGGAAACTCTAGTTTTTTCCCAATAGTACATCTAATGGAAAACACTTTCTGAAAAAAATATCCTTAGAAACACTTCTTGTTGCTTAATAGTGCTTTACAAATTTTATTAGTCAAACACAAACATCGTCTCACTTTGACAACAAAACATTTTTCAAACTAAGGTGATTTTAGAATTTCTTACTGTTGTGTGTGGATTAATGATATTGGCAAGGTCCAATGCCCTTTCAATGGCAACTTGAGAAGGTTTGCAAAGAATTGGTGTCTTTGGCAACACTGAGCCAGCCTTAGGTTGAGAAAAATGTTCAATAATGTCAAAGATCTCATGAGAGCCATTATTAGTAGTAGCATTGCTCTTGTCAATTGGATTAAGAGTCTCAAAGCATATTATCCCTTCAAAACAATCTTCCAATCCAAGTTTATTAAGAACTTTGAGAGCATGGACCTCATCAGCATTAGTAAAGATCTGTTACACAAAAAAAATGAAAAAATCAAAAGCATACTTGAAGTATCACGTTCAATTAGAAAATTCACAAAAACATGATATTTACACTTATGGATTGTGTTTGTGGACTTACAACTTTGCGGATTGGTAGGCTCAACAAAAGACTTCTTAGAATAGGGTCAGGCTTCAAATTTTCATAAGGCAATCCACCATGGATAAAACTGTAAATTAAACGTCAAATGAATTTCGGGTCAAACTCAAAAGTACTATATAAGGAGTCCCAAGATTTCATCCCAGTCTAATGTGGTACATTTCTTTCAACACCCCATGTATACAATCATGGATAAGGAGTATATATTCATAACTTCCGCACAGTCTAGAGGCCCCACATCGAATACCATATTAAATAAATATGGGATCTAACTCATGCCTTAAATAATAGCATAAAAAGAAAAGAATTACCCAAGTCTATTCATTCCGACCCGATGTGGGACATTTCATTCAACAATAAATTCAATAACATAAAATATTAATGAGAGTTAAAAATCAATTGAGTCCAAATACTCACCTATGATACTCATCATAGTCAAAATTGTAGCCAATTGCCTACCAAAAATAAACAAAGTTGTCTCATTGAGTTATTAAAATTTGTCAAAAATTAAACTTTCTTTCTATGATCAAAATTTAATGCTTAAAAAAAATACCCTAAGGCCTGCCATTGTGGTTCCATAATTCTTGTACAATAAATTACCCAATTCAACAGTTATGCTTTGTTCTATTCCAAGCTTTTCAACCATATAATCTGTAGATGCACATTAATATCTAAATTAGAGACATAATTATATACTAATCATTATTTTAAAACTTTGAAGTACATTTCAAGTATTTATACCTTCAATGTTCTTGGTGACATCAACAGCCAGACCAATACTAAGGGGGTAAAGAGTGTCATCTAGATCTGTAAATTCCAAAATAAAAATAAGATGAAATAAAGTGAAGAAATCGGATTTGATATCGACTTCCATTTGGTCATAAATTTTGAAGTTGAAATTTGAAAGTTTGAATTTCAGAAATTTGAAATTGTGTTCGGACGTGCATTTTACTTGGAAAAATATTTGAATTTTCGTGTGCGGAAGTTCCCAGAATTGGTCTAAACCAGCTTTTGGGTATTTGAAAAATATTTGAAGGTCAGATTTTCAAAATCTAATTAAGTTTCATGATCAAATAAATATTTATAGATAAACTTTCAAAATCTGTGATCAAAAGCTATAATTAAATTTTAAAAAGATAACATACGTACCAAAAAGAAGACAGTCATATTTTGGCCTCTGAGCATGCATGTATTCCATTTTGGCCTAGAAAAAAGAAATACAATACATAAGAATATTTAAACGGAAATATTTTATTCATAAACTCTATAGTTCTTAAATCTTACTTTTAAGTTCTCTCTATCTACTTCAAGTTCCCCGAATCTTATTAGAAAACCTATTATAATATGAACTAGGATAGACAAATTCTAACTAAACATGGATTGAAAAAATACGAAATAGCAAATTTTATAGTAATAATTTAAGATTTCTTCTCCATCTTTAAATTATTATTCCAACAACATTTAACAAAGATAATCTAAATTCACACAAGTCAATTTGAAAATTCAGTCTAAGTCTCAATCTACACTTCTTCATATATGGCTTCCCAATTATTGAGTTTCACACATCAACAACTTGAATAAGTACATATGACAATTAAATGAATTCACTCACTCAGTTTTTAAACTTACTCGACCCTAACTCATATCAGACTTTGTTTTTTTATTTATAGGATTTAAATTAATTTTTTTTGATAAAAACCTCTTAAAGTCGATTTCACAAAAATATTTTTTTAACAAAATCAACCCCCATAGTAGATTTTTTTGGCATACGTAATCAAGAAAATGCAAACAAAGGTCGATTTCACAAAAATATTATTAAAAATATTTTTTAACAAAATTGACCTCCAGAGGTTGATTTTTTTAGCGCGAACAACCGCAAAAATGCCTATTGATCGATTGTTTGTTTTTAAAAAACCAATAGCAAATACCAACCTTTAGAGGTTAATTTTAATTTTTTCTATTAAATGTCACGTGAATTTATATAATTTTTTAAAAAACATTCAACGTTGATTGTTAGTCAAAAGAAATAAGTGAGCTAAAATGTAATAGTCTAGAGACATGTTTAATCCTTTTCCGTATAGAAAATGGAAAAACCAAGAAATAAAAACAAGTTAATCATCAGCCAAAACTTATTTAATTGATCAAAAAATTAACACAACACACATAAAAAAAGATCAAAATAAATTCAAAAAACAGACGAAGAAATCAAAATGGGGGAAAAAATGAGATACACAAGACTTTTCTTTGTAGTGAGAAGTGTTTTTGCAAGATTAGTAGTCATTCATCTTTGGATTTATATAGGCAAAAAGCGTTACATCTTTACCCATTGGGATCCTCATAAATCCAAAGAGTTATCTTCTTTTTTTTTTTTTTGGCAAAGAGGATTAATTATTTGTCCTCTCTTTTTGTTCTTCACCCCTTAAATAATAATAATGGCATAATACATAAATGTATTTTTTTAATTTGGTCTCAACTAGCATTTATATACCCTTTAATTAATTTTGATGAGCACAAGTAGACATTCACAAAACAACATCATACGTTTAATCCAGAGCTATAATTTTTAGTAAGAGGGTTTAAAATCTGAAGACTTAAAACACGAACTAACTAAAGGGAGTTCGACATCTACTACATATACATAAAAACATAATTTTAATCATGTATAAATAGTAATATTTTCTGTCGAAGGTGTCCGAATGAACCCCAAACAGTATGTTGGCTCCACCCGTGCGTATAATCCCACAAGAAAGATCTGAAAGAGTAGTTATACGCAAATCTTTCATTTTTGTTAAAAAAAAAAGTTAAATGCATGTTTAAAGAGTTTTCCACTTCTTTTTTTTGGCAAAGAGGATTAATTGTTTATCCTCTCTTTTTGTTCTTCACCCCCTAAATAATAATAATTGCATAATACATAAAAGTATTTTTCAATTTGGTCTCAACTAGCATTTATATTCTTTAATTTTTTATGTGCATAAATAGACATCACAAAACAACAACATATTTAATATAATTTCACAAACGAGGTCTGAGAAAATATTGTGCATGCAAATCTACTTTCAATTTATTTTTTAAAAAGAAGTTAAATGCATATAATTTCCCTTCTCTCCCTAATAGTACAGAACTATGATACAATACTCTTGTATATATATTTGGTTATTAAAATGTAGCAGGATCTAAATGCTTGCACCAACCCCACATGCATGATTTTAGCATATTTGGAAAATATAATTTTAACACAAAGAATAAAGTTATGCAATAAGTTAACAATATCTTAATAATATGATCCTCAGCAATTGCAATATTTTAATAATATATTTTTTTAATTTACATCTAATAATATTATATTGTATAATTTTTATTCTTTTTCTTGTTTCTTTTATATAATATAAATTAAGAAAGTTAGATTTCATCCAAGGAGTTGGTGTGGTGTAGTGGTTATCACGTCAGTCTTACACACTGAAGGTCCCCAGTTCGATCCTGGGCATCAACAATTTTATCAACATTACTTTTTTGTCCAGACGGAAATGAATGTTTCCTCTATGTTATTTTATATTTATTTGGTTTGATTTCCCACAGGTATTTGATACTCATATTAAATTATATTTATTTGTTTTGATTTCCCACCGGTATTTGATACTCATATTAAAGCTCGACTGAATTCACATTCATGCATTGTAGGGGTCATTTTCTGGGATGGCACTGCCAACAAGACTTTTCTCATTTCCATATGCTTAGGTTAATAATGTATTTCGGTCTTGTCTTTTACTTACACGGCATTCTCGTAGAAATGCATAGTATAAAATGTGGGCCCATTCAACTTTTCAATACATAAAGAACAAATTTAGGAGACCCATGAGAATTCCCCTTCCATGTACAATTCAAAGCCCAATTTATTGGGCCCATGATAATTGAAAAAAGGGAAAATTGTATATAATAGCAAATTATTAATTCAAATTAAATATTATAAACATAGTTTGATTTAATTGTACCCCATAGCAAACTGTTGCTATTTCGCCTCTCTCCTGGTGAATCTCGCTCGCCACTCTCGTTCTCTCCCTCACCTCTTTCGCTTTTTATACAAACACAAATGTATAAAATGTGTTTGTGTTTGTATAAAGCAAGAGAAATTTGTATATATACATATATGTTCGTTCCCCTCTCCCAGATCTCGCTCGCCACTCTCCCAGATCTCGCTCGCCAGTGTCTCCCTGGCCTCTCTCGTTTATACAAACAGAAATGTATATATTGCGTTGTTGTTTGTATAGAGCGAGAAAAAATTATATACACACATGCAAATACATATATCTTCGACCTATACACTTATAATTATACAATATAAATATTTCCCTGCATAGTTCTCTTTTGTCTTTCTCTCTTTCTCGCTTTATACAAACACAAATTATACAATTGATCTTTTGTATATGTATACCGAAACAGAAACATATTATATACAACTGCTTTCTCTTGTATATGTATAGCTAAATATACATATTTATGTTTGCTATGGAGCGCAATTATGCAAACTTAGTTAAAGCATACAAATATGATTTTTTGTGTTTGCTATATGTGAAAGTTTCTCTTGAAAAAACAACTATGAAACTAAAATATTTTTTGGGTTGAAAAATTCAATTATGAGAATAAATCTTTTGTTTCTTTTCTTTTAATCTCATTTTCAAACCAAATAAAAGAAAGAAACTAACAGTTTTTCCAATTTAGCATTTTCTTCTCTTATATATATAAAATAAAAACCTTGCATTATATAAACGACCAACAAATAGAACATTGATAATTAAATGGTTTACCATTTAATAGTACGTTAAATTTGTGACGATTCAAACTCATAAAGATTAAAAGTGTGCATATCAATTACATGAAGGTTAACTGCGTTTAGCCATTAATCACAAATATCAAAATCAAATTGATTGATATTTACCCGAGAAAAGGTTTTTGGATTTTTCCGATAAAGTGTGCATACAAATATATAATTAACTTGTGTTTCAAATATTTCTTTAATTCAACTAAAATACAACTATCTAAGGTGTTTCTTAAGAAAATAACACAAAATATGATATGAGTGATGACACTAAAATATTCAATAAAAAATAATAATGATATCATATAAAATAAATATTGCAAGGTCATAATGACAATGATCATAATTAAAAGTACTAAATCATGCTAAAATAAGTCTAATAAGTATTAGTTATATGATTAAACATTAAGGAAAAATTAAAATTAGATTATGTATTTTAAAAGTCTAAACCAATGAAACTAAAGAACAAATATTCAACATTATTGTCATTCTTAGTGTGAAATATATTTATTTTGTTAGCATTGTATTGATTTGATTTCGAATTATTAATATCTATGGACTATAACCTTTATTGGACTATTCTAAATTCTAAGTTTAAAAAAACTTGAAAACATATGTTAAAAGATAAAAATTATGAAAACGTATAAGTAATATTTAGAAATTACATCAAAGTAAATATTTTTATGTATAAAATAAATTTTAAAAATTGTATATATAATGTCGGGTTGGTTTGGTCTCGGGTTGACTTTTTTTAGTTAAAACCAAACCAACCCAAGTATAGTCAGTTTTTTTTTTTCCAATACCAAACCAAATCAAACCAAACCATTAGTCGAGTTTTTTTTTTCCGGTTTGACTCGATTTGCGATTTGATTTGATTTTTTATTTGATTTTGTACGCCCCTAACTGTCACACTAAGTATTGGCACTCACGTTTATACACACTCTTAATAAAAACAAAAGTTCAAATAACTATAATAACAGGGCATGAAAAACATAAATAAATAATTATTACTGATAGAAAGACATGAAAAATGTGAAGTGGTGAGCTCACATGAAGTGTATGATATAATATTATAAGTGTATCCATGCGTATCTGTTATAAAAACCCCAAATTAGAAGAAAATATTCAATTCTCAAAATTATGACAACATCTCAAACTTTTCCTCCCAAATATTTAAAAGAGGATAGCCTAAGTGAAGAGTGTAAGAAATTGCTCTCTATCCTACCAAAAGAAAAAGGATGGATTGGATCATATATCTATAATTACCAAGGATTTTGGATATCACCAAGATTGCTTCAAGGTGTGATTGCGTGTCAACAACAATTTCAAACTCAAGATAGTGATATCTTTCTTGTTACAAATCCGAAATCAGGAACTATTTGGTTGAAATCACTTTTATTCGCTTTGGTGAATCGAATGAAATATCCTATATTTGAACAAAATCACCCTTTACTTAACAAGAACCCTCATGATCTTGTTCCATTCTTGGAACTTACACTCTATGTTGATGGACAAGTCCCTGATTTCTCATCCTTCACCACACCTAGACTCTTGTCAACTCATTTGCCCTTTGCTTCATTACCAAAATCTGTCCAAGATTCAAAAACCAAACTTGTTTACTTATGTAGGAATCCAAAGGACACTTTCATTTCTATGTGGCATTTTGCAAACAACTTAAGACTTCATCACAAAGATACGAATTCAATTGAAGAAATGTTTGATCTTTATTGTAAGGGGATGAGCGTTTATGGTCCATTTTGGGATCACGTGTTAGATTATTGGAAACAAAGCATAGAAAATCCTAACAAAGTACTTTTCATGATGTATGAAGAAATTAAAGAACAACCAAAAATGCATCTTAAGCGTTTGGCTGAATTCTTGGAATGTCCATTTTCTATAAAGGAAGAAAATTGTGGAGTTGTAGATGAAATATTGAGAATGTGTAGCTTTAAAAATTTGAGCAATTTGGAGGTGAATACAACTGGGAAGTTGTCAACAGGAGAGGAAAATAAAGTGTTCTTTCGTAGAGGAGAAATTGGAGATTGGAAAAATTATTTTACTACAGAGATGAGTGAGAAATTCAATTATATCACTGAACAAAAATTTCAAGGATCTGGACTGAAATTTTCATACAATTGATTAGGGGTTATTAGTTTTGAAAATCAATGTTGGAGTATGTGTTAAGCAGTTAGTTAGATGCACTGCAGTGCACTAACAGAAAAATGTACACCTGTCAGTCAAGTTGTTAGAGTTAGTTAAATTAGCTGCTTCAGATTAGAATATAAATAGAGATATATAGATTGTAATAGAGTAGTTCTTCTCATTCATTCATTTTCTGTTCAATGAGTTAAATATAGAATTTTCTCTCTTCTTCTCCTTCAATCAGTCTTTCTGAAATAGTTAATTTCTCTCCATTGTTTAGTTAGAATTCACTGAAATTACATGGTATTAGAGCATTTGAAGCAGATCTAGAGATTTTTCTCGGGATTTTTGAGCATAGATCGAGAGATTCTGCAATGGCGATTGAAGAGGAATCAGTGGATGAAATTCGTGGTACAACTGGAGGAGCTGTACCGAGGGGAGGTTCGGTGATTCTAGATCACAATCACCGGCTCTACTTAAGTTCTTCTGATGTTCCAGGAGCATTATCTGTTGGAATTCAACTTCTCGGCATGGAAAACTACATTTTGTGGAGTCGAGCAATGGAGATAGCATTGTTAGGAAGAAACAAATTAGGTTTCGTAGATGGATCAATTTCCAGGAGTGATTACGAAGGCGACTTGAAGAAGATTTGGGATCGATGTAATGAGATCGTAATTTCATGGCTTACATGCAATGTGAGCAAGGATCTGCTTAGTGGAATCTTGTACACATCAAGTGCACACAAGGTTTGGCTTGATTTGAAGGAACGTTTCGACAAAGTGAATGGATCGAGACTGTATCAACTTCACAAAGGAATATTCACATTAACACAAGGAGTATCCACAGTTTCTTCTTATTACTCAAAGTTAAAGAGTCTATGGGATGAATATGACTCAATTTTGCCACCACCAGGGTGTGACTGTCACAAATCTAAGGAGTTTGTTAAGTAAATGCAATATCAGCGTCTTTTACAATTTTTGATGGGTTTGAATGAAAGCTATTCGCAGGCAAGGGGACAGATCTTAATGATGAGTAGTGTGCCTAATGTTAATCAAGCATATGCAATGGTGATTCAAGATGAAAGTCAAAAAGGAATTGCTGGAGTTGTTCATGATGGAATGGAACCAACAACTCTGTCTACTTCAAGACAAATTGGAACCAAACAGTTTTAAAAGAAAGGATACAACAATTTTTATTGTGATTTCTGTCACATGAAGGGTTATACAAGGGATGGATGTTACAAATTAATGAAATGTGAACATTGTCATGCTACAGGGCATGTTAAGAGCAATTGCTATCAATTGATTAGGTATCCTGCAGATTTTAAATCAAAGAAGAAGGCCAATGATGTTTTTGGAGGACATGTGCAAAATGATTTAGGGAGCTGCCCTGAAGATTTACAGAAGAGTGTTAATGCTGTCATAGGAGGAAAGGCGTATGATGATCAAATGGTTATACAGGATCAGCTTATGCAGTTGATGAATAAGGCGACACCAGAATAGTTGAAGCAAATGCTAAATGTACTAAACATGAACACCACAAGCCATCCACATAGGAATGCTCATATGGCAGGTAATCCTATGAAACTCATGAATTAGATAGTCGACTCAGGGTGTACAAATCATATGATAAGCAGTAAATAACACTTACATGATGAGATCATTGTGAGAAATGCAGGAAAAATGCAACTTCCAACAGGTGATTCAGCTTTCATTTCTCATATTGGAAATGTTCAGTTGAATGAAGGTGAAGTAATTAGGGATGTGTTGTGCGTTCCAGCATTCAAGTTTAATTTATTGTCAGTTTCAAAATTGACAAAATAATTGAACTGTTGTGTTTTTTTTTCCCACATGCTGTGTATTTCTGGACCTCTCATCTGGGAAGGTGAAGGGGATTGGTGATATAGAGAATGGTTTTTATGTACTGAGAATGCAAGAGATGCAACAAAGAAATGTGAATGCAATTAGTACAATATCTATTGTTGGGAAAACCATTGATCCTGCTCTTTGGCATATGAGATTGGGACATATTCCTATGCGAGTACTTTGAAGAATAAAGGCTTTCACTGATTGTAGTAGTTTTACTTTGAAACAGTGTAGTATTTGTCCACAGGCTAGACAAACTAGAATTCTTTTTCCTATTAGCAATAGTAAAGCAGATGTTGTTTTTAATTTGGTGCACATAGATGTTTGGGGCCCTTACAAGATGTCTACTCACAATGGGAAGAGGTATTTTCTCACTTTAGTTGATGATCATTCTAGGTGGACATGGGTTTTCTTACTTGCTTTAAAGTCTGATGTGATTGTAGTCCTTAAACAATTCCTATCAATGATAAAAACACATTTTGGCAGACTTGTTAAAGTGTTTAGATCTAATAATGGAGGTGAATTCTTTAATATAAGTTGTAGTGAATTGTTTACATTAAATGGGATATTACATCAAAGCTCTTGTCCTCATACACCACAACAAAATGGTGTTGTGGAAAGGAAGCACAAACATATTTTGGAGACTGCTAGAGCAATCAAAATACAAAGTAATCTTCCTAGCAGGTTTTGGGGGGAGTGTGTGGAGACTGCAGTATACATCATCAATAGAATTCCTCTTACTAAATTGGGCAACAATAAACAACCTTCTTTGCATCATCTTAGAGTAGTGGGATGTCTTTATTTTGCTACAAATCTCTTGAAGGGAGATAAATTTGCACCCAGGGCAAGGAAGGCAGTGTTGCTTGGATATGCAGTCACTCAAAAGGGATACAAGTTATATGACATGGAGTCTAAGACTATATTTGTGAGCAGAGATGTTATCTTCCATGAAAACTTATTTCCATTTCGAACACATAATGATGATTCTGAAGAGGGCATACACTTTCTTGATCTTGATGGAAATGAAATCCAAGCACCTATTGTCACTATGCCTAATCATGTTGAAAGTGAGATATTGATTTCTTCCGATCATGGTGAAAGTGGTTCTGTTGCTAGAATTTCTAATAGTGAACCTGGTCCTGCTGAGGTCACCCCACTTTCATGCACACTGGAGGAAGAACATGTGGAGGAGGACCATGTCTCAGATGCACATGATCATATTGGTTTAAGGAAGTCACATAGAACTGTCAGACCTCCCATTTGGCAAGCAGATTATGTCTTACCTGGCAAAGCAACTAAAAATTGTTTATACTCCATAGGTGATGTTGTGGATTATGCTAGCATTTTAGTCCCTTATAAGAGTTTTCTGACAAAGATCTCACAAGAGCAAGAGCCTAAAACATATTATGAAGCAGTGAAAGATAACAGATGGATTAAAGCCATGCAAACTGAAATTCAGGCCTTAGAGGAGAATCACACTTGGAAAATTGTACATCTGCCTATGAATAAGAAAGCTATAGGATGTAAGTGGGTGTACAAGATAAAGTATAATGCCAATGGTGAAGTGGATAGATTCAAAGCTCGACTAGTTGCCAAGGGATACAATCAGAGAGAAGGCTTGGATTATCAAGAAACTTTCTCTCCTGTAGTCAAGATGGTGACAGTTAGAGTAGTGATATCTATAGCTACTGCACAAGGATGGGAACTTCATCAAATGAATGTTTTTAATGCTTTTCTTCAAGGTGATTTGGATGAAGAAGTGTATATGAAAATGCCCCTGGGATTTACTCATCAAAGTGGGAAGAGGAAGGTCTGCAAGCTGACCAAATCTTTATATGGTCTCAAGCAAGCTAGTAGACAATGGAACATAAAACTAACTACAACTTTGAATGCTTTTGGATTTAATTAGAGTCACTTTGATTATTCACTATTCACTAAGCACCAAGGATCTAGTTTGGTTGTTGTATTGGTATATGTTGATGATCTGCTTATTACAGGGAATGATCATCAATTGATTTTGGAGACAAAAAAAGTACTACAAGATGCCTTTAAGATCAAGGATTTAGGTGACTTGAGATATTTCTTAGGCATTGAATTTTCCAGAAATAAGGCTGGAATTATCAGGCACCAAAGAAAATATTGTCTTGAGTTGATTTCAGATATGGGGTTGTCAAGATCAAAGCCTATTAGATCACCCATTGAGCTAAATCAAAAGCTCACTAGTGCTGAGTTTGATCTGCATTTTCCTCAAGAATCCAAGACTGACAAGCTGTTAAAGGACCCTGGTATATATCAGAAGTTGGTAGGAAGACTTTTATACTTAACCATAACTAGGCCTAATATAACATTTGCTGTACAAAATCTCAGTTAATATATGCATAAACCAAAGACATCTCATATGGAGGCTGCAATCAGGGTGGTTAAATATGTCAAGCAATCTCCAGGTTTGGGAATTCTCATGTCTTCTTCCAGTACAAATCAAATGTCAGCTTATTATGATGTTGATTGGGCCTCCTGTGCCAACACTAGAAAATCCATTACTGGATACCTAGTGACTTATGGAAATTCTTTAATTTCGTGAAAGTCCAAGAAACAAAACACTATTTCGCGCAGCTCAGTAGAGGCTGAATACAGGAGTCTAGCCTCTACAATAGCTGAAATTGTGTGGTTAGTTGGCTTATTCAAGGAGTTAGGGATCTCTTGTCAGTTACCAGTTCCTATACATTGTGACAGCAAATCAGCTATTCAGATTGCTGCCAATCCAGTCTTTCATGAACGTACCAAGCATATCGACATTGATTGTCACTTTATTAGAGAAAAAATACAACTTGGATTGGTTCAACCAGTGTATCTCAACACAACAGAGCAGCCAGCAGATCTACTTACCAAAGGACTCACAAGCAATCAACATTCTTATCTTGTCTCCAAGCTAGGATTGAAGAATATCTTTCATACTCCTAGCTTGAGGGAGGATGTTAAGCAGTTAGTTAGATGCACTGCAGTGCACTAACAGAAAAATGTACACTTGTCAGTCAAGTTGTTAGAGTTAGTTAAATTAACTGCTTCAGATTAGATTGTAATAGAGTAGTTCTTCTCATTCATTCATTTTCTGTTCAATGAGTTCAATATAGAATTTTCTCTCTTCTTCTCCTTCAATCAGTCTTTCTGAAATAATTAATTTCACTCCATTGTTTAGTTAGAATTCACTGAAATTACAGTATGTGTGTTTGGAATCAATGCAATAAGAATATATATATATATATATATATCACAAAAGTTCTATTGTAGTAATATAATGGTATTGATTTATATGTTCATTACTCAAATTATTACAAATTATGTATAAAATTCATATTACTTTATTTTCTTATGGACAAAAAGGGCACAACACACTCTCTCTATAAATATGTATACACTCATGTTTAGAGAGAGTACAGATTAGAGGACGACTTGTAACGATCCGTTCAATAATCGTTTTGACACTTATTGCATGTTTCAAGGCATCCAGATGTGTATCAGAAAAGAAAACAAAAAACTAGATGTTAGGTTAAAAAAAAGGATCAAAAAATAATATTCGAGGTAAATGGACTTGAAATAGAGGTTTGAAAGTTTTTAGAGGTTCGGATAACAATTTAAAACATAGATAGATAGTTTGAACGAGTCTCAAGGAACTCTGGAGCAATTCGAACACTTACATAATTAAAAAAAAATCATCACTCGTGTTCTTGAAAAGATGAGTGAAATAGATGTTCAAAAAGTCTGTTCAAGTGATATTTAAGAGGATTTGTTCACAAGGCATTATCAACCTCAATATTCAAGAAGAATGCATCATTTCCGAGATATTAAGTGATATTTTAATCAAGAATACTAAAATATGTGATGTACTATTTTCTCCCTAATCGAGATTTTATCCAATTAAACTTTTCTGATAAAATTTTTAATAAGACAACTAACAATTTTATTACTAAATATGTGTGTATTTTTTCTTTACTAAATTTTTTACTTATAGATATGCTTAATAAAGAGCTATCTCTGAAGTGCTTTGTCTAGTTCTCTTGCTTTGCTTTTCAATTATTAGTTGGGAAAAAGAAGTGTTTTCTAACCTGACCCCACAACATTATTGTTAATGTAATGTAACAAAACAAGAGCTTTATTTGAAGTTTCTTGTCTAGTTCTTTCTATATATACACTTATGAATACACCTTCATCATACAAATTAGAAGAAAACACTCAATCTTTAAAACCATAACAACATCTCTTCCCAAACACTTACAAGATCAAGAGGGTCTAAGGGAAGAGTGTAAGAATTTTTTCTCAGTCTTACCAAAAGAAAAAGGATGGATGGGATCATATATTTACAACTATCAAGGTTTTTGGGAATCGCCAAGAATAATTGAAGGTGTGATTGCTTGTCAACAACAATTTCAAGCTCAAGATAGTGATATCATCCTTGTTACACCTCCTAAATCAGGAACCACTTGGTTAAAATCACTTTTATTTGTTTTAGTGAATCAAATGAAATATCCTGTTTTTAAACAAAATCACCCTTTACTTGTTAAGAACCCTCATGATCTTATTCCATTCTTGGAACTTACACTCTATGTTGATGGTCTTGTCCCTAATTTTGCTTCATTCACTTCACCTAGACTCTTGTCAACTCATATGCCCTTTGCTTCATTGCCAAAATCTGTCCAAGATTCAGAAACCAAACTTGTTTACTTGTGTAGGAATCCTAAGGATACTTTTATTTCTATGTGACATTTTACAAACAATTTAAGACTTCATCACAAAGACATCTATTCCATTGAAGAAATATTTGAATCTTTTTGTAAGGGGGTGAACCCTGGTCCGTTTTGGAACCACATATTGGATTATTGAAAACAAAGTATAGAAAATCCTAACAAAGTGCTTTTCTTGATGTATGAAGAAATTAAAGTGCAGCCCAAACTTCAGCTTAAACGCTTGGCAGAATTTTTGGAATGTCCATTTTCCATAGAGGAAGAAAATTGTGGAGTGATGGATGAAATATTAAGAATGTGTAGCTTTGAGAATTTGAGCAACTTGGAGGTGAATACAAATGGAAAATTGTCAACTGGAGTAGAAAATAAAGTGTTTTTTCGTAAAGGAGAAGTTGGAGATTGAAAGAACTATTTTACCATAGAAATAAGTGAGAAACTCAATCATATGATTGAACAAAAGTTTCAAGAATCTGGAATAAAGTTTTCATACATCTGATTAGGCATTAAGATTATATATGTCAATTGAATGCAATTATTTGTTTTAAAAGTCAATGTTGAATTGAAAGCAGTTGTATTTGAGATTAATATTGTAATAAGAACATTCTACAAGAGTTTTATTGTAGTACTGATACAATTATGTTCACAACTTAAATTGTTGAAAAAATATGTATAAAATCATATATCTTTATTTGGTCGCAAACGGTGCTTTTCATTGTACGACCGTTTTCCTTTTCGATTTTGAGAGTGTCTAGTATCCGTATTGAAGTCGATTAATTTTGATTAGAGTTGTGTAGAGCTTTATTCGAGAGAAAGCACTTTCTATCAAATCATCATATATATATTTTTACTATGCTTATGTTTGTCCATACAATTTTTTCCACTTCTATTCAACAAAGAAATTTCGAAACACCATTTAATTATATATCAGATTGATTTTTTGAAGTTTTTATTTTATTTTTTTTGAAGAACTTCAAGTTTGAAAAAGTCGCCCTTGCTATTTTTTCTACATTATAAAATAAGGTATAATAAATTAAATAACTTATTGGTATTTCTCCTTCCATTTCCTTTTTAATTCTTTTTTTCTTAACGGGTTAATCAATAACCTAATAGTAAATTAAAAAAAATTATATTTATAGCATTTGGTATATAAAATCCTTGACTTAGGATTTAGATTCATATTTTTATTTCTAGCAGTCACAAACTTTCAGTTATTCTCCAATGTGTTAGTGTTGCTTTTGAGCAAGATGCAATCCATCAACTCATATGCATGATTTATTTAGTTTATCACCGTGTTTCTAAGTGATTTCAATTATTTGTTTTTTGTGTCAAATCTTAACGGTTAAACTGATAAGTCAATATCTTAATGGTTCCATAACGATTATTTAGCATGTCTATAAATCAATAAGTGATAACTTCGAAATCGAACCGAACCAACCGATACACAACCCTATTTTTTATGTTTTGTAACTCTATTTTTCTTGAGAAGAAAAATTAGAGTCGAAGAAAACAGTAATTTTATTGCCACTTATGATTTTACATACTAATAATATGTAACACTATTGTTCCAACTACACCTCTTTTTCCACGGCCTTTTAATCATATTTATGGAGGATATTTTTACAAATAAATATATATTTTTAGAAATCATGCAATACATATTATTTTTTTATACACCAAACAAATATCGCATAAGAAATAATCTCATAATACATGCACCATATTCAACATTATTCTTATACACCCTATCAAATGATCTCTAATAGTACTTTAGATCTATGACACATTACTCTTGAATATATTGGTTATTAAAATGTCTTGCACCAATCGACATGCATGATTTTAGCATATCTTATTGGGAACTTGCCTCTTTTATTATAAAAAAAAATAAAAATTCATGAGTTGCATTATATAACATAATTAATAAAATTAGAAAAGCAATGCCCTTACCTAAAGTGTTTCTAGAGAGGGTGAAACGTATATAAATCTTGCTTCTATCTAATAAAGATTGAGAAGCTGTTTAATAACAATTTACAATGACTACTCTTTCGTATGTAATAGTAATGGATGTCAACTTAATGTTTTATTAAATGTAGTTTCGTTGAAATCACTTTAACCTAATGTCATCCATTCTAATTAATGCACGTACTTTAATATTACTGACCAAAAAAAATCAAACATTTTCTGGTTCTGCCGCCTCATTCATCCCCTCTAAAAATGATCATATGTTAAATATATTTAAATAAAAATATTATACACAATTTATATGCCAAACGTCATTTCTAAATTCTAAAACATTTAATCAAAGTCAATATTAGACTATGGACACCAGTTATCTGAGGTTGACACATCATTACGATATCAAATTATCTGAATCGACATTTTTTTACCCAAGTTCAAATTATGTGTAAAATTTTATTAAAATTATAACAAATGATAATTTGAGCTCTAATTCTAATATAAAAATATAATAATTTTAATATTAAAAATTTAATTCATAAAATTTAAATCGTAATCCACTTCTACTTACGTACAAGCTACCAAACTTATTTATAAGTTGCTTAGTTAAACTATTTGCCAAAATTAAGAATTCAACGTTGATCGAAGAGGTGCTTGCAATGGCAATTTGTAGTATAGGTTTTCTCTTTTTTTAATGAGAGTGCAAGTGTACACAATTGACTCACGATGATGCATAAGTTTTTACGCATATTTCAATTAATTTATTCGATAATTCTAATTCAAACTATAATCAAAGATGAATTTAAAATTTGCTATGTATATTTATTCAATAATCTTATTTTGAGTAAATCGAAAAATATGTCTGGTTATCTTCATTTCATATTCAATATTGCATTCTTCAAATAATTCAAATTAAAGTAATTGAATGTCTAGCTGGTGTCTATGTGGCATGCACGACTAATTAATATATTTCATACATCATAGTCGATACTAATTCATGAAATATAATTCACTTTAAAAAGTTATGTATTAGGTTTTACTATATATCCACATCAACAAAACAATAAACCAATTACATCTCTTGAAATAATCTATAATTTTTTATTAGTAAATAAAAAGATTAAATTTTTTTCTAGTTTTTGTATTTTTGCATTGGTCACACGTGGGGAGTTGGCTTCCTTTTATTTATCCAAATCAAATATTGTGAATTGGTAAAAAAAAATCTGCTTATTAATTATTAATAATAACAATTAATGGCTAAGTAACCAATTAATCACTTTTTTATATCACAATGAAACGTCATAAAGTGTTTTTTTCTTTTTTTAAGAAAAAAAAAGTTTGGGTTAAGAACTTATGCAAAACATTTGTATTCGTACTACAATTGCACTTATGATTTTGTTGGTATAATAATCTTGAAGTATAATCGAACCTCGTTATAACAATCATTATTCGTAATTATAATACTAATATTTTTAAGGTACGGATTTGATTTTCTCGAAAATTGATTTTTCTTATTATATTTTACTTCTTTATAACACTATTTTACTTATAACGATCATGAAACATTATTATAATGATACTTTCTTTGTAAAATTGCCTACGAATATCTAAAGAAAATTATCTTTTTCAAAAATAAAATGGCAGTAATAAACTAATAATACATGCAGAACTAGTATGAACATGTCGATATATGGTAACTATAGATGAATTTAAAAAAAAATGAATTTTGGATCTAATTAATAAAATATTATAAAGTTATCATTTGCATGAAAACATGGAACAGGTTCTCTTATATGTTTTCATTGACTTTAATAAATAAGTGAACCGACCATTCTGTATCCCCATGATACCAAACAAATTAAAATTTCCCTTGTCATATACCCCTTCGTCTCAAATAATTTATTTATCGTATTTTACTTTTGTATATATTTTCTTAAAAAATATTAAGTATAGAAATTTTTTGATTATTTTATTCTTTTTTATAGATCAAAATATAATTTTATAATTATGTCTTCATATTTAAAATAATTATTTTTAAAAAATTACAATAGATAATTTAAGACCCCTCATTTGTAGTGTTAAAAGATGAGTGCAAGTCAAAATTTTGGAATTATACCAAGGCTTATTGTACTTTCAATATGTATTGGTTAACTGTAAATGTATGGTTGACTTTTATCATCTTTATCTTTTTAATTTTTTTTTTTGCTGTTTCTATGCTTTTGGTGTTTTTTTATTTCATTAAAAGATATAATAAGTACAATAAAATAGAAACAAATGTTTTTTCGAATGTTTAAAGTAGACAGACATTGTAAAAAGCATTTTTACATTGGCCGACATGATATCGGTGCAGCGGATGAGCCGATAAAATTGCTCTTTTCTTAATTAGAGGTCTCGAATTCAAACCTTGTAAATGGAAAAATTCTTGATAGAGAGCGCTTCCCCTAAATGAAATCTTACACAGTGTAAATTCAAAATAGTCAAACTCCAATACCTGTATATCGAAACCCAAAAAAAGAATTGACAGACAAGCAAAGTGTTTTTCATGGTAATGCTTTGTTAGCGTACTCCATTAATAACTCTATTTTTTTTTTTTTTGTCAAAATGTAATGAAACATTTTGTTGTATGGAAAGAACGATGAAAACAAAATTGAGCACACAAGTGTAACATATTTTGTCCCTTAATAATAATGTCTATTTAATTTAGAACAAGAGCCTAAATTAATTTACTTTATGTTGCTATATTGCCTCATGAGACTCTTACGTCTGTCTGAGTCTTATTAGGCAAAAAGATAATAATATAATAGTCGATAAAGTTATTACCTATGTGATCAATTAGGACGTTACAGATTCAAATTATGAATTTTTTTTTATAGAAATGTAGAATGATATTATGTATATATATAAATTAATTGAGCTAATAAATAAAAAATACCAAGACTGCTATTATCTTGTACGTATAACGTAACTCATCATTGACATCCATTTTTCTACTATAATAATATTTTTTTAAAAAAAAAATTAAAGAAAAGTTTTTTTTTTTAAATAAAAAATTGTGTGGTCAGAATAAAAAATGCTTTCCAGTTTTGTATTTTATTTTTTAAATTATAATTATTGTTTCTTTGAAATGATGGCATGCATGGAATCTTAACTAGTAAGTGGCTAGGTATGGACCGGATTCAAGTGCATTATAGTGAAAATGACACGTGTGCTCCAAAATGATCCTCGAATCTTTTTGATCACCTTCAGAAACAAATCGAGTGGATTTAGACCAGAATAAGAGCGTGAGTGGATTTAAGTAGGAAACATTTTTGTAGTATACAATTTATACATTGAGTAATTAACATTTGTGAGGCAAGAAATAAAAGAAAGGAATGTAATTGTCAAATGAAATTAACATTTTCGGCTCAGGCAAGTTAAAAAAATATATATAAATGAATTTTTATGTCAAATGATAAGAATGTACAACCATAAAGAAGCTGGGTATAATAATAAAGAAAATATCCATATTGCCCCTGGCTAGGGAAGCACACATGTTGACGAACAAATGCTTCCCTAGCCTCTTATATATAGTAGTAATATATATGAGTAAATCTTCAACCTACAAACTAAACGAAACACTCCTCTATACACTTTAAAACATGTCAAAATCTCAAACTTCTCCCCAAATTCCTCCCAAGTATTTACAAGAGGATGAACTTAGTGATGAGTGTAAGAAATTGCTCTTAACTCTACCAAAAGAAAGAGGATGGCTTGCATCACATATCTATAATTACCAAGGTTTTTGGGCAACACCAAGAATCATTCAAGGTGTGATTGCTTGTCAACAACAATTTCAAGCTCAAGATAGTGATATCATCCTTGTTACAACTCCTAAATCAGGAACCACTGGGCTAAAATCACTTTTATTTTCTTTAGTGAATCGAGTGAAACATCCTATTTTTGAACAAAATCACCCTTTGCTTATTAAGAACCCTCATAATCTTGTTCCATTCTTGGAACTTAGACTCTATGTTGATGGACAAGTCCCTGATTTCTCATCCTGCACCACACCTAGACTCTTGTCAACTCATTTGCCCTTTGCTTCATTACCAAAATCTGTTCAAGATTCAAATACCAAACTTGTTTACTTATGTAGGAATCCTAAGGACACTTTTATTTCTCTGTGGCATTTTACAAACAATTTAAAACTAGATCACAAAGATATCAATTCCATTGGAAAAGTGTATGATCTTTTTTGCAATGGTGTGAGCCTTTATGGTCCATTTTGGGATCACGTGTTAGATTATTGGAAACAAAGCATAGAAAATCCTAACAAAGTACTTTTCTTGATGTATGAAGAAATTAAAGAACAACCAAAAATGCATCTTAAGCGTTTGGCTGAATTCTTGGAATGTCCATTTTCTATAAAGGAAGAAAATTGTGGAGTTGTAGATGAAATATTGAGAATGTGCAGCTTTAAAAATTTGAGCAATTTGGAGGTGAATACAACTGGGAAGTTGTCAACAGGAGAGGAAAATAAAGTGTTCTTTCGTAGAGGAGAAATTGGAGATTGGAAAAATTATTTTACTACAGAGATGAGTGAGAAGTTCAATTATATCATTGAACAAAAATTTCAAGGATCTGGACTGAAATTTTCATACAATTGATTAGGGGTTATTTGTTTTGAAAATCAATGTTGGAGTATGTGTGCTTGGAATCAATGTAACAAGAATATATATATATATATATATATATATATATATATATATATATATATATATATATATATATATATATATATATATATATTGTAGTAATACAATGGTACTGATTTATATGTTCATTACTCAAATTATTACAAATTATGTATAAAATTCATATTACTTTATTTTCTTATGGACAAAAAGGGCACAACACTCTATCTCTATAAATATGTATACACTCATGTTTAGAGAGAGTACAGATTAGAGGACGACTTGTAACGAACCGTTCAATAATCGTTTTGACACTTACTGCATGTTTCAAGGCATCCAGATGTGTATCAGAAAAGAAAACAAAAAACTAAATGTTAGGTTTAAAAAAATGATCAAAAAATAATGTTTGAGGTAAATGGACTTGAAATAGAGGTATGAAAGTTTTTAGAGGTTCGGATAATGATTTAAAACATAGATAGATAGTTTGAACTAGTCTCAAGGAACTCTGGAGCAATTCGAACACTTATGTAACTAAAAAAAAATCATTACTCATATTCTTGAAAAGATGAGTGAAATAGATGTTCAAAAAGTCTGTTCAAGTGATATTTAAGCAGATTTATTACAAGGCATTGTCAACCTCAATATTCAAGAAGAATGCATCATTTTTGAGATATTAAATGATATTTTAATCAACAATAGTATAATATGTGATGTACTATTTTCTCCCTAATCAAGATTTTATCCAATTAAACTTTTCTGATAAAATTTTTAATAAGACAACTAACAATTTTATTACTAAATATGTGTATTTTTTTTTTCTTTACTAAATTTTTTACCCATAGATATGCTTAATTAAGAGCTATCTCTGAAGTGATTTGTCTAGTTCTCTTGCTTTACTTTTCAATTATTAGTTGGGAAAAAGAAGTGTTTTCTAACTTGACCCCACAACAACAACATTGTTAATGTAATGTAACAAAACAAGAGCTTTATTTGAAGTTTCTTATCTAGTTCTTTCTATATATACACTTATGAATACACCTTCATCATACAAATTAGAAGAAAACACTCAATCTTTAAAGCCATGACAACATATCTTCCCAAACACTTACAAGATCAAGAGGGTCGAAGGGAAGAGTGTAAGAATTTTTTCTCAGTCTTACCAAAAGAAAAAGGATGGATGGGATCATATATTTACAACTATCAAGGTTTTTGGGAATCGCCAAGAATAATTGAAGGTGTGATTGCTTGTCAACAACAATTTCAAGCTCAAGATAGTGATATCATTCTTGTTACACCTCCTAAATCAGGAACCACTTAGTTAAAATCACTTTTATTTGTTTTAGTGAATCGAATGAAATATCTTGTTTTTGAACAAAATCACCCTTTACTTGTTAAGAACCCTCATGATCTTATTCCATTCTTGGAACTTAGCACTCTATGTTGATGGCCTTGTCCCTAATTTTGCATCATTCACTTCACCTAGACTCTTGTCAACTCATATGCCCTTTAATTTGCTTCATTGCCAAAATCTGTCCAAGATTCAGAAACCAAACTTGTTTACTCGTGTAGGAATCCTAAGGATACTTTTATTTCTATGTGACATTTTACAAACAATTTAAGACTTCATCACAAAGATATCCATTCCATTGAAGAAATATTTGAATCTTTTTGTAAGGGGGTGAGCCCTGGTCCGTTTTGGAACCATATATTGGATTATTGAAAACAAAGTATAGAAAATCCTAACAAAGTACTTTTCTTGATGTATGAAGAAATTAAACTGCAGCCCAAACTTCAGCTTAAACGCTTGGCAGAATTTTTGGAATGTCCATTTTCCATAGAGGAAGAAAATTGTGGAGTGATGGATGAAATATTACGAATGTGTAGCTTTGAGAATTTGAGCAACTTGGAGGTGAATACAAATGGAAAATTGTCAACTAGAGTAGAAAATAAAGTGTTTTTTCGTAAAGGAGAAGTTGGAGATTGAAAGAACTATTTTACCATAGAAATAAGTGAGAAAATCATATGATTGAACAAAAGTTTCAAGAATCTGGAATAAAGTTTTCATACATCTGATTAGGCATTAAGATTATATATGTCAATTGAATGCAATTATTTGTTTTAAAAGTCAATGTTGAATTGAAAGCAGTTGTATTTGAGATTAGTATTGTAATAAGAACATTCTACAAGAGTTTTATTGTAGTACTGATATAATTATGTTCACAACTTAAATTGTTGAAAAAATATGTATAAAATCATATATCTTTATTTGGTCGCAAACGGTGCTTTTCATTGTACGACCGTTTTCCTTTTCGATTTTGAGAGTGTCTAGTATCCGTATTGAAGTCGATTAATTTTGATTAGAGTTGTGTAGAGCTTTATTCGGGAGAAAGCACTTTCTATCAAATCATCATATATATATAATTTTTACTATGCTTATGTTTGTCCATACAATTTTTTCCACTTCTATTCAACAAAGAAATTTCGAAACACCATTTAATTATATATCAGATTGATTTTTTGAAGTTTTTATTTTATTTTTTTTTTGAAGAACTTCAAGTTTGAAAAAGTCGCCCTTGCTATTTTTTCTACTTTATAAAATAAGGTATAATAAATTAAATAACTTATTGGTATTTCTCCTTCCATTTCCTTTTTAATTCTTTTTTTCTTAACGGGTTAATCAATAACCTAATAGTAAATTTAAAAAAATTATATTTATAGCATTCGGTATATAAAATTCTTGACTTAGGATTTAGATTCATATTTTTATTTCTAGCAGTCACAAACTTTCGGTTATTCTCCAATGTGTTAGTGTTGCTTTTGAGCAAGATGCAATCCATCAACTCATATGCATGATTTATTTAGTTTATCACCGTGTTTCTAAGTGATTTCAATTATTTGTTTTTTGTGTCAAATCTTAACGGTTAAACCGATAAGTCAATATCTTAATGGTTCCATAACGATTATTTAGCATGTCTATAAATCAATAAGTGATAAACTTCGAAATCGAACCAAACCAACCAATACACAGCCCTATTTTTTATGTTTTGTAACTCTATTTTTCTTGAGAAGAAAAATTAGAGTCGAAGAAAAGAGTAATTTTATTGCCACTTATGATTTTACATACTAATAATATGTAACACTATTGTTCCAACTATACCTCTTTTTCCACGGCCTTTTAATCATATTTATGGAGGATATTTTACAAATAAATATATATTTTTAGAAATCATGCAATACATAGTATTTTTTTATACACCAAACAAATATCGCATAAGAAATAATCTCATAATACATGCACCATATTCAACATAATTCTTATACACCCTATCAAATGATCTCTAATAGTACTTTAGATCTATGACACATTACTCTTGAATATATTGGTTATTAAAATGTCTTGCACCAATCGACATGCATGATTTTAGCATATCTTATTGGGAACTTCCCTCTTTTATTATAAAAAAAAAAAAAAAAAAAAAAAAAAAAGATTCATGAGTTGCATTATATAACATAATTAATAAAATTAGAAAAGCAATGCCCTTACCTAAAGTGTTTCTAGAGAGGGTGAAACGTATATAAACCTTGCTTCTATCTAATAAAGATTGAGAAGCTGTTTAATAACATATTCAGTAAAAAGTTTACGAGTGGATCTAGAGAGGATAAAACGTATACAAACTTTATTCCTACCTAATAAAGATTGAGAGACTATTTTTATACCATAATGTTAGACATGCCCTAGGATTGGACTCAAACTTGCTCAATTATTGCCTCTCACATGGTTGGAGATTTAGCTCTACTATATATACATGTATTAATGACGAGTAAATATTTCATCCTACTAACTTAAAGAAACGCTCCATATATCCACTTGAAAACAATGTCAAAGTCTCAAACTTCTGCCCAAATTCCTCCCAAGTATTTACAAGAGGGTGAACTTAGTGATGAGTGTAAGAAATTGCTTTTAACTCTACCAAAAGAAAGAGGATGGCTTGCATCAAATATCTATAATTACCAAGGTTTTTGGGGAACACCAAGAATCATTCGAGGTGTGATTGCTTGTCAACAACAATTTCAAGCTCAAGATAGTGATATCATCCTTGTTACAACTCCTAAATTAGGAACCACTTGGCTAAAAACATTTTTATTTGGTTTAGTGAATCGAGTAAAACATCATATTGTTGAACAAAATCACCCTTTACTTATCAAGAACCCTCATGATCTTGTTCCATGCTTACTTGGAACTTACACTTTATGTTGATAGACAAGTCCCTAATTTCTCATCCATTACCACACCTAGACTCTTGTCAACTCATTTGCCTTTCGCTTCATTGCCAAAATCTATCCAAGATTCAAATACCAAACTTGTTTACTTATTTAGGAATTCCAGAGACACTTTTATTTCTATGTGGCATTTTACAAACAATTTAAAACTAGATTACAAAGACATCAATTCCATTGGAAAAGTGTTTGATCTTTTTTGCAATGGTGTGAGCCTTTATGGTCCATTTTGGAATCACGTGTTAGATTTTTATGAAGAAATTGAAGAGCAACCAAAAATTCAGATTAAACATTTGATTGAATTCTTGAAATGCCCATTTTCCAAAAAGAAAGAAAATTGTGGAGTGGTAGATGAAATATTAATATTACGTAGCTTTGAAAATTTGAGCAATTTGGAGGTGAATACAGAGGGAAAATTATCATCTGAAGAGGAAAATAAAGTGTTCTTTCGTAAAGGAAAAGTTGGAGATTGGAAGAATTACTTCACTATAGAAATGAATAAGAAACTCAATCATATTATTGAACAAAAGTTCGAAGGATCTGGATTAAGGTTTTAATATATTTGATTGAACATTTATTATATATGTTTTGCCAATTATTGCATGCAATGTCTAATTGTTGTCACTTTGTGTTTAAAATTGAGAAGTTTGTCACGTAAATATTGTAAAATTGTGATAGCTTGTTGTTTGAGAAAATAAAAGAATGTATAAGTTATTTTGACATTTATGGGTGTCACGATTTAATTATTCTAGCTAGTTGTCGTTGAATATAATAATTTGGAGGGTGAGAAAAAGGACGAAAATATAGAGCAAATTCAAATCTATCTAGTTAATTACGAGACGTCATTTTTGATCGATAGTCTTCATTATTTTTAGCCATAATTTATATAGATTTGAAATTCTATATTAAATTAATTCAATTACTTCCTTGCTCATACAAAACTCTTAATCTAATTGATTTTATTTGATCTCCTTCACTTCGAATATCATGGATGTTTTGGAAGAAGAAAAGAGGAAAATATAATTTTCCACCCAAAGAACAAAATTATGCAATAAGTTAACATTTTAATAATACGATCCTTAGCAATTGTAACATATTAATGATACTTTTTCTTTTATTTACATTTAATTAAATATTATATTATAGTACAATTATATTTCTTTTTCCTGTTACTTAAGTAATAAATAAACTAAATTGAAATTCTATTGCCAAGAAGTTGGTGTGGTGTAGTGGTTATCACGTCAGTCTTACACACTGAAGGTCCCCAGTTCGATCCTGGGCATCAACATTGCTTTTTTTTTTTTTTCAGACGGAGATGAATGTTTTATGTTCGGTACTCATATTGTAACTTTTTTTCCCAACGGAAATTAACATTTCATTTATTATGGTTTTTCATCTATGTTTTGTACTCATATTGTAACTCCACTAAATTCACATTCATGCACTGCATGACTCTTTTTCTAGGTGACGCTCTCGACAAGACTTTTTTCTATTTATATGGGCTCAAATCTAAGACTTCTGGTTAAAGGTAAAACGATCTCAACTATATTTCGCCACAATCCAAGTCGTTACTATCTACTTAGAGGGCCGTCGACTTGCCTACTTAGGTTATTGGGCCGATAAGAATTCACTTTACAATTCAAAGCCCAAATTATTTGGCCCATGATAATTAGCACCATTTTGATTATCAAATAAGTTATTTTTCCAATTCCACATTTTCTCTCATATATATTATTTTCCTTTCATATTTATTTTCAACCTTACATGATACATGATACATAATATATAAGACCAATAAATAGAACATTCATAATTAATTAAATGGTTTTCCATTTAATAGTAAGTTAAATTTGTGAAAATTTAAACTCGTAAGGATTAAAAGTGTGCGTATCAATTACATGAAGGTTAACTATCTTTAATCGGAAAATTAAAAATAGCAAAATCAAAATTTATTGATATTTGATGGACTAAAATGCCATAACCCCAATGACATATATTGTTCACTTTGGTCCTATGTTCTATAGATATATCTTTCGAGATTCATTATATTGAGCTCCAAAAGCATGTGTACCATGTGAACTTACATCATTTTCTTCTTCCATTGCAACATGAGATTTGCCTGAAATGACATGTGCACTTTATCTTTAAAAAGTTTATCAACTTAAAACCCTGTCAATTCTATCTAACCCGCCCTCATCTATCAACCCTATGTCAAGAGCGTTACATAGAAAAACACAAAATTCTATCATTACAATTTACAATGACTACTCTTTCGTATATAATAGTAATGGATGTGAACTTAATGTTTTATTAAATATAGTTTCGTTGAAATCACTTTAACCTAATGTCATCCATTCTAATTAATGCACGTACTTTAATATTACTGACCAAAAAAAACCAAACATTTTCTGGTTCTGCCGCCTCATTCATCCCCTCTAAAAAATGATCATAGGTTAAATATATTTAAATAAAAATATTATACACAATTTATATGCCAAACGTCATTTCTAAATTCTAAAACATTTAATCAAAGTCAATATTAGACTATGGACACCTGTTATCTGAGGTTGACACATCATTACGATATCAAATTAATCTGAATCGATATTTTTTTACCTAAGTACAAATTATGTGCAAAATTTTATTAAAATTATAACAAATGATAATTTGAGCTCTAATTCTAATATAAAAATATAATAATTTTAATATTAAAAATTTAATTCATAAAATTTAAATCTTAATCCACTTCTACTTACGTACAAGCTACCAAACTTATTTATAAGTTGCTTAGTTAAACTATTTGCCAAAATTAAGAATTCAACGTTGATCGAAGAGGTGCTTGCAATGGCAATTTGTAGTATAGTTTTTTTCTCTTTTTAATGAGAGTGCAAGTGTACACAATTGACTCATGATGATGTATAAGTTTTTACGCATATTTCAATTAATTTATCCGATAATTCTAATTCAAACTATAATCAAAGATGAATTTAAAATTTGCTATGTAGTATGTATTCAATAATTTTACTTTGAGTAAATCGAAAAATATGTCTGGTTATCTTCATTTCATATTCAATATTGCATTCTTCAAATAATTCAAATTAAAGTAATTGAATGTCTAGCTGGTGTCTATGTGGCATGCATGACTAATTAATATATTTCATACATCATAGTCGATACTAATTCATGAAATATAATTCACTTTAAAAAGTTATGTATTAGGTTTTAGTATATATCCACATCAACAAAACAATAAACCAATTACATCTCTTGAAATAATCTATACTATTTTATTAGTAAATAAAAAGGTTAAATTTTTATTTCTAGTTTTTGTATTTATATATTGGTCATACGTGGGGAGTGGGTTTCCTTTTATTTATCCAAATCAAATATTGTGAATTGGTAAAAAAAAATCTGCTTATTAATTATTAATAATAACAATTAATGGCTAAGTAACCAATTAATCACTTTTTTATATCACAATGAAACGTCATAAAGTGTTATTTTCTTTTTTTAAGAAAAAAAAAGTTTGGGTTAAGAACTTATGCAAAATATTTGTATTCGTACTACAATTGCACTTATGATTTTGTTGCTATAATAATCCTGAAGTATAATCGAACCTCGTTATAACAATCATTATTCGTAATTATAATACTAATATTTTTAAGGTACGGATTTGATTTTCTCGAAAATTGATTTTTCTTATTATATTTTACTTCTTTATAACACTATTTTACTTATAACGATCATGAAACATTATTATAATGATACTTTCTTTGTAAAATTGCCTACGAATATCTAAAGAAAATTATCTTTTTCAAAAATAAAATGGTAGTAATAAACTAATAATACATGCAGAACTAGTATGAACATGTTGATATATGGTAACTATAGATGAATTAAAAAAAAATGAATTTTGGATCTAATTAATAAAATATTATAAAGTTATCATTTGCATGAAAACATGGAACAGGTTCTCTTATATGTTTTCATTGACTTTAATAAATAAGTGAACCGACCATTCTGTATCCCCATGATACCAAACAAATTAAAATTTCCCTTGTTATATACCCCTTCGTCCCAAATAATTTATTTATCGTATTTTACTTTTGTATATATTTTCTTAAAAAATATTAAGTATAGAAATTTTTTGATTATTTTATTCTTTTTTATAGATCAAAATATAATTTCATAATTATGTCTTCATATTTAAAATAATTATTTTTAAAAAATTACAATAGATAATTTAAGACCGAAGAAATCCTCAATTTGTAGTGTGCAAGTCAAAATTTTGGAATTTTGCCAAGGCTTATTGTACTTTCAATATGTATTGGTTAACTGTAAATGTATGGTTGACTTTTGTCATCTTTATCTTTTTAATTATAACCTATAGTCAAATCAATGGAGAAATTAATTTTATAGTTTTATCAGTATTTCCCTATTCTATTTTTATTTTTTTTGCTGTTTCTATGCTTTTGGTGTTTTTTAACTTCATTAAAAGGTATAATAAGTACAATAAAATAGAAAAAAATGTTTTTTCGAATGTTTAAAGTAGACAGACATTGTAAAAAGAATTTTTACATTGGTCGACATGATATCGGTGCAGCGGATGAGCCGATGAAATTGCTCTTTTCTTAATTAAAGGTCTTGAATTCGAGCATTGTAAATGGAAAAATTTTTGATAGGGAGCGCTTTCCCTAAATGGAATCTTACGCAGTGTAAATCCAAAATAATCGAACTCCAATAGTTGTATATCAAACCCAAAAAAAGGATTGGCAGACAAGCAATGTCTTTTTCATGGTAATGCTTTGTTAGCGTACTCCATTAATAACTCTATTTTTTTTTTTTTTTGTCAAAATGTAATGAAACATTTTGTTGTATGGAAAGAACGATGAAAACAAAATTGAGCACACAAGTGTAACATATTTTGTCCCTTAATAATAATGTCTATTTAATTTAGAACAAGAGCCTAAATTAATTTACTTTATGTTGCTATATTGCCTCATGAGACTATTACATCTCTCTGAGTCTTATTAGGCAAAAAGATAATAATATAATAGTCGATAAAGTTATTGCCTATGTGATTAATTAGGACGTTACAGATTCAAATTATAGTTATTTTTTTTTTTATAGAAATGTAGAATAATACTATGTATATATATATATATAAATTAATCGAGTTAATAAATATAAAATACCAAGATTCCTATTATCTTGTACGTATAACGTAACTCATCATTGACATCCATTTTTCTACTATAATAATATTTTTTTAAAAAAAAATTAAAGAAAAGTTTTTTTTAAAAAAATCAAATTGTGTGGTCAGAATAAAAAATGCTTTCCAGTTTTATATTTTATTTTTTAAATTATAATTATTGTTTCTTTGAAATGATGGCATGCATGGAATCTTAACTAGTAAGTGGTTAGGTATGGACCGGATTCAAGCGCATTATATGAAAATGACACGTGTGCTCCAAAATGATCCTCGAATCTTTTTGATCACCTTCATAAACAAATCGAGTGGATTTAGACCAGGATAAGAGTGTGGGGTGAGGTTCTTTGTTCATTCTTAATTCTTGATTCTTCTGAATGAGATGGTTGATATTGCTGGAGAGAAGTGATGAACGACTCGTATATACATTGAACAAGCATAAAGTTACAAAAAATTAGACAGTATAGTTGTGGAAAGCTGGGACTTTATAAGGTATGTATCTAATTATAATTGTTTTTCATGACCGATGGTTCTTTCAATTGTTACATATGGCTATGAGTGAATATGAGGTTTAATGAGATTAAATGAAATTCTATAGGACTTTAGAGTTTGAACGCTATCTGACTTATCTTTGTCTAGATATTCTAGTTTTGTTAGTATAAATCGTTTCGAATCTTTATGATCTAGTGTCTACAAGGATGTTCGAATAGTATGTAATTTTCGAATGGTCTTACTATTCGTTGATCGAACCAGCCTTGATACATTCAACGGTTGACTATAATTCTCTATACACTTATCATGTATTTGGTAATATAGTCTTTGCTTTGAATACTTTCACCTATATACAATTATATTATGTCACTTTACATTTAAACTTTTTTTTCATCTACATTTAATAAAGCAGAAGTTAGTAATCTTCTCTTAAATTTTGCATTAATTTAATATTCTTCATATGATTGAAAGAACAATTTGCACACCAAATTGTGAATTTAAATAGACATTCTTAAATGTATTTTGTTTGCATACATTGAACAATTTGACAGTTAGGTGTAGTCGAACCCAGAAATAGACATTCTTAAATGTATTTTGTTTAGGAAAAAAATAATTATACGTACTAGTGGTAAAAAATAATGAATGTGTTGTTCTTAATAATAAATTAAAATAAACATGTAGGACAAAATTAGTGGTCCTTGGATAAACATTTAATATAGCTACCAACACATGAAAGGAGTAAATGCAGAAAATAAATTTGTAATATTATTATAAAGAGATGTATAATGAAAAAATTTGTAAGTTACCACCAACGGACACGTGAAAGGATAGAGTTGCTCCTTCCTTAATCAGAATTTTTGAATTTGAGTTTGGATATAAAAAAAATCATTAATAGAAAGTGTTTTTCTTCAAATGAACTTCTACGCGATGCGAATTCAAAATAGTCCAACACTTCAATCTCTCAACTGCAACTCAAAAATATCAATCAATTTGATTGAAGAAATTTGAACCAAACAATTATTGAAAATACAATAAATTTATTGAATATTTGAGTTGAATCTAATCATTAGAATCAACATTAAACTATTGAATGTCAAATTTAAAGTCATTTAGACCATTTTGGTCCAATTGCAAAGAAAAAACTTATAGGTGAAACTTCAGATTATTCGTCAATAATGACAAACAGTGCACTCTAAAGTTATGATACTATTTACATAATTTCTCAAATTTATTTTTTTATAATACTTAAATTAAGAAATGTATTTATTGGACATTTAAACTCGAATTAAATTGTACTCTTTAATTAAATAAAATAATAAATTTCGATGGATCATCAACTCAATTAAAGAGCCTCATAAGCAAGAGTTTATGTGTAGATTTATCTTTTAAGTTTTAAGCGCTCGCTTGATGATATGAGATAAGAGATAAGAAGTGACTAATTTTAAAATTAATTTTATTTATGATGAATAATCTTGAAATAATTAATTTCAAAATAACATATTTTTTCAACTAAAAAAACCCTAAAAAATTGAAAAGATTCATTTTCGATAAATTCTCGACTCAAGTAAAAATGCGGTCAAACAGCTTCGTCCCAAAATGAATTTCACCTTTTGACCATCTCTTGTCCCCTTTCTCTCCATTATAGAAAGACTCATACAAAGTCAGCTCTTTCATTGTCAGAATCCCAAATATTCCTTTTTCTCTATGGATCTAACAAAACTACAAAAAAACTCTAAAATTATACTCTGTACCCCCGCCGGAGTACTGAATCGGAATCGGAATCGGAATAGACTGATCTATTTTCCGGTAAACTCTGCCGTCCTTTTTTAATTTTTCAAAAAATGTATTTTTTTAATCTTTTTCGAGTATTAGAACAATAATTAATGCCTTTTTTGTGCCTCTCTTTCGTGCACTGCACCTTTATTATTATGATTAGGTGTGTATATAGGTCGGTTTAATTTGATTTTTTAATTAAAAAAATTTTAAACTGATTATGTCGGTTTATAAATCTAAAAATCAAATCAAACCAGACAAAGTTAGTTTTTTCGATCTTTTATAACTATATGATGTTTGAAAGATATCAAATATATTTTTACTTACTTGTGTGATAAGCTAAACTTAAGAAATGTTAAATTAATAGAATTTTTCGTAAAAATGGTAAAATTCACATGAGTACAAAATATATATTTTTTTAAATATCAACGTTTATTATGTTAAATTAATAAGATTAAATGATACAGTCAAACTGAATACCAAAACGAAATATTTACAAAGTAAATTGTTAACTTTGGATTTGAAAACCTATAACAATATAATTGTAACTTCGGATTTTAATACAGAATAAAATATTTATAAATTTTATAAGCCCAAATTTGAAATAAAATATACAAACATTAAAAACTATAAACTAACTAAAAATATATTAATAAAATAGATTATAAATAATATTTTTTATCTATAAATAAAATAAATTATATATATAATATTTACAAAATTTTACAAGCCCAAATTTAAAATAAAATATATAAATATTGAAAATATATATATATATATTATGTAGGTTCGATTTGATTTTTTTTTTTTTAATACCAAATCAAATTAAGAGTGGTCGATGTTTTTTTCAATCGCCAAACCAACAAAAAATAGATGACAATAAGTGTATATTAATTGCTAACACTCTATTTTCGTTCATTATATTAAAAATAGATGTTTTTATACATGCATCCATTCTGCCACGATCTAATTTCTCAAATCATGCTGATGTGTCTCGAAAAAAAATCAGGTGGTGACAAGTTGGTATCAGAACCAAGTGCCAAATGAATTTTGACTTTAACTGAATCTTAAAAGTTGTCCAAAACGTATAGTGGATGAGTAAAGATGGACGGAAGGGAAGGGAGTATTATAATAGGTATTATATGTTTGTGTATGTATATACGTATAGAGAGAGAAAGAGTTGACAATTTTATTTTTGTATTAGCTGTATATTAATGTTTGCTGGCTTCCCACTCTCTCTTCTTTCTTCTTACTTGTTACTTAAAACTCTTTCTGTCACATTCATTGCGTTTTCTATCTCCTTTTTAGACCCTTTCTCTCTCTATTATACTCAATGAAAGCAATTCAAAACGGCATCATTTCTTGTAGTTTCATGAGTTTACTGTATATTATTCACCAACATCCTCTTCTTCTTCTTCCCAACAATACAAAGGTTTTCTTGTCTTTCTCTGTTTTTCTTTTTTCTTGAATGTGTTGTGTATTTGTGGATTGATTTTGAGTTCTTTGAAATTGTGTTTAGTAGAATTTTAACGTTGTGTTTGGACGCGCATTTTACGTTAAAAAAAATTTAATCTTTTGGTCAGGGAAAGTCCCAAAAAGTCAAAAACTGGTCTGACAAGCTCAGACCAGTTTTTGGAAACTTGAAAATATTTGGAGATCAGATCAAAATTTATGGCAAAATTAGATATTTGAAGATAATTTTTAATAAATCTATGATCAAATGCTAGCCTAGTTTTGTTTTGTTGTTGGGTTTTCAATTTTCATGGCAAAGATTGGATTTTTGTGATGGAAAGTCTCAAAAACCAAAATACTGGTCTGAGCTTGTCAGACCAGTTTTTGAAAACTTGAAAATATTTGAAGATTATATCAAAATATATGGTCAAATAGATATTTGAAGATAATTTTTCAAAAATCTATAGTCAAACGCTAGCTAATAGTTTGGTTTTGTAGTTGGATTTTCAAATTTCATGGTAAAGATTGTTTTTTTGTTTTTGAAGTACTATTTATGTCTTTAATTTTGATAAAATTTGGTGTTTTTATGCTTTTTGCAGTGAAACCCAGAGGCAGAAGTTTGTACTAAAGGGATAAAGAGGAAAATTCTTTTGATTCACTTTTAGAAAGGTAAAGTTATATGTTAATCATTTGATTATAATCGTTTTATTTAATTATTAATAACCCTTTTTATTTATATATTCTTTGTTTATTGGATTTTATGAGATTGTGAATTTTCTTGGGATCCTATGACAACCTGTCAGAATGTATCATTGTGAAGAAATCTTTTTTTTTTTTTTTTTAATAAAAAAAATTTTACTTTTTGTGAAGAGATTGTTATTAAAGAATTAGAACTAGATCTAGTTGATTATGATTAGGTAATATAGCTAAAGAACAAAATGGATGGTAGAGATTGATCTTTTGACTTTGCTTTTACTCGGAGATGAGGGTAAGGTTTGCGTATATTGTACCCTCGTTAGACCCCACTTGTGGAATTACACTGGTTACGTTGTTGTTCTTGAGCTTTTTATACAAATTTTCAAAATGTGACCAGTTGTTGTCTTTTTCTTCACAGATGGACAAAGTTAAGATTCCAGGTTGTTTGGTAATTAGACTATAAATTCACTATTCATTGTCAGGACAAGAATTTAAAATAAAGGATGTCTTGAAAAGACAAAATAAAGATGAGGTCTGAGTGAATTCCCTTTGTTTTATTTCAAATTATTGGCATCTTGTGATTGAGATGATTTTGCACCTTTTTGTTTCTTTGTTACAAAATATTAACTTATGGGTGACATTTACAAGTCTGAGTCTTACCTGATTTATGGACACCGATTACGGTAAAAGGCTAGCAGGTAGTAGAGCGTTGTCTTGCTTATCCTTTCCTACTAGTAGTCGTAGTATTTCTCTTGTAGTTAATGTTCCTTTTTTTTCAGAATGTTTGTCATGCTTTCCTTAGTATTTGCTTTTTCTTGAAACAGACTCTCTACCTTCCGAGGTAGGGAGTAAGGTCTGCGTACACTCTACCCTCTTTTGTAGGTTGATTTATGTTTAATAGTGGTAACTCAGCTGACCCCAGCTTGTTTGGTGCCGAGGCATAGTTGTTGTTGTAGTGGTATATCAGACCTGTTGAATGCTAAGTTTGCTTCCTATTGTATTCTTGGACATTATCAGTATTCATTAACGATTAGTGTCGTTTGACCTGTTATGTATAGTAGCATTTTCTTCAGAATTCTGCTGGACATGTACTAAATTTTAGGAGATTTCAGCGAATGTTCTTAAATATATTCTTGAAATTTATGTTGACACAGGTCTGTGAGCTGTTTTTCTCCGCGACTACTACTTGATGTTTGCTTCACAGCTTTTGAGACTTCTCCAGACTCTACCAGCTGATGTGAGCAATGAAAGCTCGTAAGTGTACAAACTGTGCTTCTTCTATATGCTGCAGCTTCTTAAGTACAAAGTACTCGTATGAAATAAGGGATCCATGTACACCATAGTATTGAGCAAATGTGTGTTTTTCTATTTAGTTTCGAGTAATAAGGATTGCTAATCTGATGCTTTCTTCTTTCGTTTGGAGACTTTAGATTTTCATTTGATAAATGTCGAGATGTTTCATTTTGCTCTACTACTCATCTATTTCTTGATATCTTTACTTAAGAGTTAATCGATGGATTTTAATGCTAGTATTCTTACTAAACTTGATCCCTGCATTGAGAAGTTAACTTCGACTGCAGATAATCATCCTCTGTTTAGTGATTCAACACTAGTCTCTGTGCATGATTCTAAAACATTTGAATGCAACGACAGCGTCTTTGACACAGCTGAAGAGAAGCCTACGATGAATGGAAATCAGAATGGGATATTAAGTCATTCAAATGGTTGCAAGGAGGCAGATTCTTTAGGTATTCCTGTAAATGACTTTGGAAATACAAATGTCCATGACAATAGGGAAGATCCTTTGGCGTGCGACAGAAAAGATGGGAATGAATTCTGGAAAGTTACTGAACTCGATGACTCTATATTTTTTGATAACAACAATGAGATTAAGGCTTCAAATGTGAGGGACGATCATAATGTAGATCTGTCCAAGATAAACGGTAACAGTAAAGGTGGAAATCCTTTTGCGTGTGATATTCCCTCAAGTGAAACAAATGAAATTGTTGCTGCAAGTGTTACGGATGATCAAAATGGAGGCTTGTCGAATATCATCCATAGCAAGAGAGGTGGAAATCCATTTGAATGTGACACAAAAGATAGAGATCAGCCATGGAATATTCCAGAATATGAGTCCCTTGGTTTCCTTGACGACAAAGAAAATGAAACTATTGACTCTGATTCGCCTTTTACTTCTCACTCGGAGTTGTTTGACAATAACAAACATTTTTATTCTGATAAAGGTGTCACCGATCACGAGCTGCCTGAATTGACAGTTTGCTATAGTGAGAACAACTTTAACATGGTTAAAGACATATGTATGGATGAGGGTGTACCTGCAGTAGATAAAGTTCTAATCAAAAGCTGGAAAGATGATCAACCGAGCACGTCTGTTTCTGTTGATGCTGATGAAGAACAGCAGAGCAACACCAAGAAAAGTGTCGATATGGGGTCGACCATTGCATCTGTATCACAAGATTCATCTTTCAAAGATACCAAGAACATTGCTGTGACTCATGATACAGAAATAGAAGCTACTGAAGCACCTATTCCAAACAGTTTCAATCCGTCCCTAGAGAATAATGCCAACAAAGATGCAGATAAGGATTCTTATCTCGAGGATTTGTTGATGATTTTTGGTTCAAAATGTACTACGAACGGGAAAACTACTAATGCATCAGAAAAACCATCATCTCCTAATACCGTTGTTCGTGTGGAAGAGTCCAATATAAAGACTTCTGATGCTGATCAATCTACCCTGCAACCTGATCAGGTTTGTTCCTATCATTCTTACAGATTCGCAGAAATCAGGTGTGCTCTTCAGATACATTCTTCTGGTCGACAAAGTTTAAGGATTACGTTTCTTGAACTGCAGGTACCTATTGAGCAAACTTTGAAAAGCCAAACTGCGGTTTCTGCAGCTGATGAGTCAAACAACAACAAAGGTAATAGCAAGGAGGGAGCGGGAACTAGTATTTTCGACTTCAATCTTACCAAACCAGAATCAACAAAAACCATGGAAGGAGGAGTCGGAAACTTGCCTGAAGATTCTCACATGCCAAAGGCCGTCTCCGTTCACAAGAATGGAAATTCAGATAATCTTTCAGCTTCAAGTCAAGTTCATTTTGCTAATACTGCTGACAACGCGCACCAACAGCAGCTTGAATCCCAAAATATGGCAAATGGGCAAGGTCATTTTGCTGATGGAGAGGCAAGTTTTTCTGCAGCAAGAGGTCCTATATCAGGTTCCATCACTTACTCAGGACCTATATCTTACTCTGGAAGCATATCTCTTCGATCCGAAAGCAGCACAACCAGCACCAGATCCTTTGCCTTCCCAGTGTATGCTACTTTCCCTTTTCTTTGCAAGTTGATACTGATATCAGTAACTTTGTGATGAACATTTTCATTCGTACTTCCTCACAGCTTACAAAATGAATGGAATAGCAGTCCAGTAAGAATGGCGAAGGCAGAACGGAGGCGTTTAAGTAAACAAAAAGGTTGGAAGCAAGGCCTTCTGTGTTGTAGATTCTAAATTCTTGTTCTTAGTTAAAGAATATAAATAACAAGACCTTAAATCTTGAATCTTTTGAGTATTGTAAGTATGCATACATGTTGATATTCATTATTCTCTTAGGGGTGTCATGTTGTAGGGGAAATTACACATTTGGTCGCGTGGCCAAAAATATTTACATCCGCTAGCCAATATACATATATATACTATGTGTATATTATATATCTATCGGCTATTATTTGGATGGGCGGCTATTTATGTCAATTTTCCCTTTTTTTTAAAGACATGAAGGCTACTGATGTAACACCTTTTTCTTACATTTTTGTTCTTATACAATATATCATGTATACTCATGTTTAATGTCCCCCTTTTTTTTCTATGGTTAATTATTGTGGGAGATTTTTGTCTTTTTGACTCTTTTGGTGAAGGCCCATTGAGCCCAAATATATGCAATATATTTGGTTTTTGGTTTTTTTCTTTTAAAGACCAATTTATTTATTATTACTACTAATAAATTTGTGTAAAATTCACAAATAATCATGCAATTGAAAGATAATTATCATCATGAAATTTTATTTGTAGAATTTGAAACTCATTTACTTTTTTGAGCATTTGGTGCTCATAGTCCACTAGCATGACTAATTTGGATTTGCATAGTAAAAAGTCTAATATAACATGGTAAATTTTAGTGTTTTTTTTATCAAAGAGTACGTTATTTTCAAGTCTCAAACTCGAAATCATTAATTGAAATTTAAGAGTTAAAAGAACATTTAACTTTTATCATTTCACCAAGTCTCCTAATGCAAGTGAACCTTTTATCCAAAATAACTTAAATTAAATTATCACATTGGGTTTGCTAGCTAGAGAAACATACGTGAAGAAGTGTAACAATTTTGTCAGCAAATGTAACCTCCATTTATTATTTTCATATAAACAACGGCAACATCAGGATTTTCACAAATAATATTCAAAATATAAAAAAATAAACACACAAAAAAATTAAAAAATTCAACATCTACTATATACATAAAAATGAGATTCAGATGAACCCATTGACCCTACTTGACTTCGCCGCGGCCTACAGAGGGGGCAAGATGTTAGGTAACACAAAATCAACCCAAATGGTGTGAAGGTTCCTAAAAAGGCAAAACTCAAAAAATAATATATATAATTTATTTTTGGAAGTGTGAGTTTTGTGCTTTGTGTATGTCTTTTTTCTCTCTTCTTTTCATTGAACTTTGTGGGCTTTTTACCTTCCTTCCTTCCTTCTTTGACTCTTATATATTCCTACTTCCATTTCCAAAAGAATTACACTTCCATTTTAATTTTCGTCAAATTAACCATAACTATGGAAATCAACAAATTCATCCCTACTCTTCTACTCATTTGCTTCACATTTTTCATGTTATTTCCATTTTCATATGCTGCTCCATTGTTAGGTAATTCATCATTTTGTTTCTATCCATTAACAGTTCGAGTCGTGGAAGCTGTCACTAATGCTTACATTAGGATAGACTATCTAAGGCACATTCCTTGGAGTGTAGCATGTGATCATCCTTCAACGAACTCTATTAATGAAGGATGCTTTGTGCACCAAGCTCTCATTTACCTTTTTTTTCTATCCATTGATTTTTTTTTCCTTTTGCTTATATATCATTGCTAACTTCATTGTATTTATAATTTTGACAGATCATGAAGGGAAAATGACTCTTTATTCAAGTCCTAGGAAGCTCAAGTACAATGAACAGCCAAATGTATTGATTTTTTTTTCCATATATATGTTGATTTTTTTTAAAAAAAAAAAAACTTATTTTTCTTCTTGAGTATAAACTAGGAATCCTCTTTTCTTTTCTTTTTTGCCTTTTAATATTTTTCAGTATATAGTAGTATTTTTTTTTCGCATGAAATGACATGTTACCATTTGTGTGAAGCAGGTGAAAAGCAATGGAAATCAAGTGAATTTGGTACCATTGAACACTGCACAATTAACAGGTACATGTCTATAATTTAGTAATCTTATTATAAAAATATTAACCGGTTTCATGCATGACACATATATCTAAGATAAAAATAAAAGGTTTAATTTTTTTTTTAGAATCCTCCTACTTTGACTAATTAACCAACAAACCTTCCATTGATATGCTGATATTCCATAATTTCTTGTCTAGTAGTCTTTTCACTTAATATAATACTCCCTCAGTCCTATTTGTCACATTTCGCTTCATCGAGAGTCAAACTATATAAATTTATAATTTTTTATCAATATTTTAAAATGTATTTTTTCGTCAGATTAATATAAGAAGAATTACAACATATAGTATTTTTTAAAATTGTTTTTGAATATATTTGTCAAATTAAATGTCGTCTCACTTAATTAACACTAACGATAATATGTTATATAATAATGATCAATGACCTTTTATTTATCTAGAACTTGATATATTTCTAATTTAATTTATCAAAACGACTAATATTTTGCACGATATAATCGCAAATGTGTCTAGGTAAAGAACATGAGGGAGAAGTGGTACATGCAAGAAAAGGGACAAGGCAAGAGTGGGTTGAAGGGAAAGACACTTCTGATTTCTTCACAATGGACTATCATTGGGTTAGACGGCGACGTCCCATACATAACAAGTCCATTCGCCCATAAAATAACAATTTCAAATTAGTCAGGATCGACTTTTTAATTTGTATGAATCCTCAATATAGTATCATATAGTAATTCCCGATATCAAGTATAAAAATGTAGTAGGTTTTTGGGAATACAATTTTGACGTGTGTTACGTTTTGTTGTAATTAATTAAGAGTTTAATGAGGATTATGTCGTGTTGTAGCTTTGTTTATGGCCGACATTAAACCCTATTTTTTGGTATTAACAAGAAAAAGTTTTGAGTTTAGTTCCAAGGGATTTTTTTTTTTTTTGTATTTTATTTAATGTAGGCAATATATAAATTGTGGTCAAATTAGTTTTCTCAAGACCCAATAAAATATATATAGAGATTTGGTGTCACACATAACAAGTTATTTTTTTAATATATAGTTTTTCTCGAAAGACAAATTCTCCGTACATGAGGAGCATGAATGTAGTATTTGGCCATGAGGGATGTTTAACTAATCCCTTGAAATTTGCAAATATGTCCACTTTTTGATATTTTCAAGTACTAAGTTTTCGTATGGAAAAGGTCCAAAAATTTTATTGAATTATGAGAAATGAGATAATCGAGTTAAATCTATCTTATCGTTATAAAAATAGGATAGATTTATCCTTATTGACTAATGGTAGAAGCTTAGTCTCTAATGGTAATGTTTAACACTCCTTGATATCATGTGTTCAATCACAAGAGTTTTTTTTTACAAAGGACAAAACAGTCAACTTGTCGCAGTGAATGGCTAGTTCAAATTTGTCACTGAATTTTGAGAAATAGAATAATTGGGTTGAATCTATCTTTATCGTTATAAAAATAGGTTAAATTTTTCCTTATTGACTAATGGCATAAGCTTAGTCTCTAATGATAATGTTTAGAACTCGATGATGCAACATGTTTAACATATATATGAGTCTTTTTCTAAAAAGGGCAACTGATCTCACTGACTATGCGAATGATCGATCCTAATTTTTTATGAACTTTAAAGAACAAGATAAATGTTTTGATAATAACACCATCGTCTTTATTTTTCTTTTGTTGTGCTTGCTTGGAGGATAGTAGGGTGTCACTTCTAGTAATCTAATCTCAATTAAAATTTGATGAGTTCTAAAACAATATAACGCTTTGTTTATGTTAACGTATTAAGACACGTTAGATTTAGATATTAAAAAAAACAGAAGGTGCATAAAAATTAAGATGATAACTTTCAAGAACTAGTAATCCACGATTTTGCGTCTTTCCCATCCCCATCTCCTCTCCATTTTAATACTTTTATCAAGAAACAATTATCTATGTTTATGTGATAGTTTCTTTCATTTACATCTATATAATTATTATTATAATTTTCATTTTCTTTTGTTTGTTATATGAATCTAACAATATAAATAAATAAAGTTGAAATTACAGATACATGAAGTTGGTGTGGTGTAGTGGTTATCACGTCAGTCTTACACACTGAAGGTCCCCAGTTCGATCCTGGGCATCAACATTTTCTTTTATCAACATATTACCTTTTTGTTTCGAGAGAAATCAATGTCTACCGATGTTTAGTATTCATATTATAACTCGATTAAATTAGCATTCATGCTTTGCATGGCTCTTTTGTCCATTGTAAATTTGCATTCATGCATTGTATTGCTCTTTTTGTTCATCGATATTCGGTACTTATATTGTAACTCCACTAAATTTGCATTCATGCATTGTAGGACTCTTTTTTTGGGTGACGTTCCATTTTCACGGGCATAAATTCAACACTTTTGATTAAGGATAAAAAAATCTCAACTATTTCGTCATAATCTATGTCATTATAATTGTATTATATTTTAGGAAGATTCATGACTATAAACTTTCATATTCAAATGTGAAAAAGTTTGTTGAAGTTTCAAATTCTATTAAAAATTCATTAGACTGAAACTTGTATCACATTCAAAATGTAAACAATTCATCGATTTTAAATCTCTATCAATGCAAACTCTAGGAACAATTCATGAAATTCAAATCGATAAATATTCCTAGAGTTTTTTAGGTGCTTTATAATTAATATCAAAAATATTATTTATGTATTAAAAATAAGTAAACATTAAATTGTTTCCCAAATTGAAACACCCCAAAAATACAAGGACCAACTTGACTTTTTCACTCTTTAGCTCCACCCTACCCTCGCCGCCGGCGAATTCCTTTCGCCGGAATCACACTTCTCCTCCCGTTAACAATGGCTTCCTCAGCTTTCATCTCAATCAAAAGGACCAAAGTACCCTTTTCTCTAAACTCATTCTCCATCACAAAATTTACCCTTTTCTCCACACTAATCAAGGACCATCACCAAAAATTTTCACCTCAAATTACTTCTCCACCAGTGCCAAAAAAGCTTCCTTTTACTGTTTCTGCACATGGGGTTACGTGGAATGATCCTTATCATTGGATGCGCAAAACCAACGACCCTGATTTCATCAACTATCTTCAGCAAGAAAATTTGTATGCTCAGTCTTTTATGAAGGATACTGAGGAATTACAAAAAGGTTTGTTTTCTGAGATGATTTGTAGAATGCCTTCCAAGATTTCTACTCCACCTGAACTATGGGGCCCTTGGTTTGTCTAAAAACTCAATTTTTCAATTTTTTTATATGCATGCTTTAGTATGAAAATGTGGGAAAATAATTGAATTCAATAGTGGCTTTAAATATAAGTTTAACATGTTAAAGAATGAGTTAGTTTATATGAATATGATTTGAGAGGAAAAGTTTGTAATTTTTAAATTGAGCTAATACATAAACAGACACTCAAACTTGACGTGATGATTAAGCATTTCAATTTTGAGTATGCATATTTAGACACATCAACTTGACTCCGTTGTGTTAGTTGAACGCTCCAACTTACAAAATGATCAACTAGACATGTTCAATGTTTATGTGTCAAGTCAGTGTCGGAAGTCCAAGAGATACAATGGGGATGAGTTGGAGTGTTTAAGTTGTCAGTTGAGACCAAGTTAAGGTGTCTAGATGTGCACTCTCAAAGTTGGAGTACTTACTTATAAGCTGATGCTAAGTTTGAATGTTTGTTTATGTACTATGCATTTTATATTACCATATATCAAGCGTTGTTGTTCACTTTTGTTTAGTTCGCGCAAAAATGATCTCTTTCATATGTTCCTTGCACGAATACTAAAGAATTCAGATTGTCGACTTTTCATTCTTTCTTTTGTCAAGTCGAACTAAGTCATTCTATTTGAGTTAGAGAAGATGAGTCATAAATTTGGTAGAAAAGAAACCACTTTAATCAAAATGAGACAAATCAACTATTATTTTTCTATATGAACTAGACTTAAGTCCATGTTAAGCCTATTACATCATGTACAATCTGCATTAAGTCTGCAAATACTTAATGATTGAGTTATGCAATAGAAATAGCCTAATCAGATTAAGAATTAGTGTAACTGTTGTGTGAACTAAGGAGTTGTTAAAATAATGTCTTGAAGTATGTACCATATGTTCTGAAGAATTAATAAGAATTATGTACCATTTTTGTTTATCGTATGCTTTGGTATGAACATTGATTCTAAATTCTGTTCGAGAATCTACTTAATACAAAAATTCTTTCTTTGTTGGTTGACTATTGGTCTGTTTTTTGGGTTGTTAACAGGTTATACTACCAGTACATTCCAGAAGGAAAGGAGTTTCCAGTATTATGTAGGAAACTGGCCGCTGAGAGCAAAGGTTGGATGAAGACTGTATCAAGTTATGTGATTGGCATTGCTGGGAAGGAACAAATACTGCTTGACTGGAATGAAATTGCGGAAAGACATGGTATATCATTTTCATATTATTCTTTTAGCAACCTCTTTTTTGCTCTTCTTGTTTATTTTCCAAGCACTTATAACCAATTTTCTATCCTTGTAATTTGGTTTAAGGACTGAATCCACTCTGAAAAAAATATCCATATCACCAAATTGAGGTTAACAGGACAATGAAGTGTTAAAATTTAAGAGAAAAGAAGGAGAATATTCTTATAGGTTTCATGATATGCATGCAAATCATGGGCCATTGTTTTAGGTTTTGTAAGTTTTAAAGATAGTGTTTCCATTATGTTTTAATTTGTTCTTGATTTTGTAGGATATGTGCATGTGGGTACATGTCGAGTGTCTCCAGACCACAATTATCTTACTTACACAATTGATGTTACTGGCAGTGAGCAGTTTGTGCTTCAGATTAAGGACCTCCGAAATGACCGCGTTCTGCCAACCCTGGGAGTTGAAGGGGTTGTCAGCGTGGAATGGGCTCAAGATTCTTATACTTTCTTCTATACATTATCCGACCAGAACCAACGCCCTTACAGGCAATTCTTTATACTATGATTAGTTGATTACTACTTTCAATTGGATATTCGGATGTGTTATTACTTAAACATTATGTGGCCAGGGTACATTGCGTAAAACTGGGATCAGATTCTGTTCATAATGTCCCATTGTTTGTAGAAAATGATTCCAGTTTCTGTGTGGATATAGCAAGTACAAAAGATGGAAAGTTTATTACTGTGAATTCTAATTCAAGAACTTCATCTGAGGCAAGAAATTTACCCCTATCATGGCATAGATACTCCTTTGTATTGGTGAAAATGTATTCTTAGTTTTGCTCATTGTCTTGTTGCAGGTTTATGTCATCAATGCAATCAATTTGCAGACTGGAATTCAAAGATTTTGTAAGCGTGCGTCTGGTGTGCAATACTTTCTTGAACATCATCATGGCTTTTTCTATGTTCTCACTAATTCTCCTAATGCTGGTGAGGAATCACCTTTGAGTGGAGAGTATTATTTGGCTAGATGCCCTGTTGAGAACTTGCAGTCAACTTGTTTGCAGGTATGTCTTCTTCCATCAAATATTGATTCTAGAAGGGGCTGCCGCTGCTGATAAAACATTTATACATGCATGAATATACAGCTTTCAAACTGTTCTCCAAAAACATTCTATCTAGTGGATACTTTATTTTGACATTTCTTTCACATGGATTTTAGGCTGATGAAGGATTTGTATTTTTGCTGTATACCTCATTCCAGCTAGTCGTTTTGGTTGTAATTTGAGGCTACATGCTCGTTATCTGCCTGCGTAATTATGATATGTTGGTTATTTGGCTCCTAAACTTTTCTACCTGGGCAAGTGCAAAATTGAGTTACATGAACACCTGTTGATTCAAGAACATCTATTTTCAGTTTTTGGATTTTAATCATCTGCAAGCTTTCTCTGCAGAATATTATAGAACCCAGCGAGGACATTTTCATCCAAGATATGGACATGTTTAATGAACATCTGGTGCTTTTTCTCAACAAAGAGGGCTCCTCATCGATATGCTCTGTAGATATGTGCATGATCACCAATTGTGAGGTATAATTAAAACTATTTTGTCACCCTTAATTAAAATTCCCTTGTTTCTAAATGTCTACATGTTGTGCAGGAACAAATGAAGATTGATGAACTTAACCCATGGTTCTTTCCTCTTCCCTCTGATATGTGTACAATAGCTCCAGGATCAAATCATGATTTCACACGATCTGTATACCGTGCTGTTGTTTCTTCCCCAGTGGTAATGCTTGCCAACTTTTTTTCCTTGTTGTCAGTTGTCCTCAAATAATCTGCATCCTGTTGGATGTCATATTTTTGCTTTTCAACTTTATTCTTATATCTCGACTAATCAATATTATTGATTGATAAGCTTGTATCCATATTACTCCACTTTGAGGTATTCCCGCTTTATTCCATAAAAAATTAACGCAGATTTCTGTTATATAGTCTCAAAACCTCAATAAAAAAAAGTCTCAATACCTCAAATGCTAATCATGTTGTATCATATAAATATTCAGCTTGTTTCCCTATACTAAATCATTCTTTTACTAAGTTTTTCTTTTTTTTGAAAAAGAACCCAACAATTACGCCTCAAGCATAAACTAGTCGGGCTAAAGAGTTGGCAAGCGTCATGAAAAGTTTGATATTTCCATTAGAAATACACCTTTCCTTCCTATTCCTGTCATAGTTAGAGACTTCTCTACCTACTGTAGCAGCCTAGCAGGTGTCTACCTGTACGGCCAAGTAACATTATATGCTTCTCAGTGTTTCTCTTTTGAAATACAGATGCCTGATGTTATTGTTGACTATGATATGTCTAGAAGAACGTTCTCTGTCATTCATCAAGAAGAAGTAATTAACGTTTCCCACAATACAAAATACCACTCTAACAATGGAGAGAGAAGCAGAAATGAGTTTCTGGGCACCCCTTTAAAGAAGGAACACAACATTCAGAATAATGGAGTACAGAGATGGAGTGACTTTACTGAAATTTATTCCTGCCAAGAAAAAGAAGTGACATCGCATGATGGTGAAAGGATTCCTTTAACTATTTTATTCTCTCGTAAAACACATAAGAAGGGTCAGTCTCCTGGGCTTCTACATGGATATGGAGCATATGGAGAAGTGCTAGATAAAAGCTGGTGTGTTGACCGCCTGAGCTTACTTGATCGTGGTTGGCTGATTGCATTTGCTGATGTAAGGTACAGCTCTCTTTTATTGTAAGTTGGATCGTGATATTTGGGAATACTCAAAAAGCTTTTATCCGAGCATAGTTTGGCCACTGGTTGGGGGCTTTGCTTGTCGAGAAACTGCTAACTCAGTCACTCAGAACTCCTTATGCTTCATCCTCCCAAAGCAAAGAAAAGGATAGAAGTTGAAAGAGGAAAAAGAGAGAAGAAAATGAATGTACAGGAAACTGTTGATTTAGATGCATTCGAAGAGGTTAACCATTTACAAACATTTGAAAGCCACTTGTGTTATTTTGGTAACTTTTGTTGTGTTTGATAACTTATCACTGATTTTCTCAATGCAATAGAAGTGATAAAACTTTTGTGATTTAGTTTGCATTGAAACATTACTTATCCGTCCATGAATTGAACTCCAATGGTAAGAATGAAAAAACAGAAGGCCTTACACTCTAGTTGGGTCACTTTCTCACAAAGCTCCATTTGTTGCTGTCAGTTTCTCTCTTTTTCAAATGCATGTAATGGTGCAATGATATAGGCTACCAAATTAACAATATACTTTACTTCAGAGAGTCCTGAAAGAAATACCTTTGCTTGTGATTTCTCGTAACAGAACAATTAGGTGACATATTTTACTTGTGCAGAGGTGGTGGTGGTCCAGATCCTTCGTGGCACAAATCTGGAAGCGGAATGAACAAGTTGAACTCTGTGAGTGATTTCATATCATGCGGCAAGTATCTTGTCAATGAGGGTTATGTTCATCAACATCGGCTGGGAGCTGTTGGTGTAAGTGCAGGAAGTCTTCTTGTCGCGGCAGCAATTAACATGCACCCTGAACTTTTTCAAGGTGCAATCCTGAAGGTAAGTACCAATTTGGGAATCCTTTAGTGTTCTTTCATACTCCTATAGATTCATTGAATTGGATTCATATTGCATATTATGGTTTGATTTGGTCTCCGTCTAAATACCTTGGTTTGGGACGATATATACTAGATGCAGTCTGCTTTTGTTTCAAGTTTCTCTCGAGCTAAGAATATTTAGTGTCTTTAGACAACTCTCTATAAACCTAAAAGGGAAAAGGGGCAAATATACCCTTCAACTTTGCGATTTAGAGCTAATATACCTTCCGTTTAAATATAACCTCGTCGTCTAATTTGGATGGCAGGAAGTGTCTTTATTTTTTGTTTGATGCTGATGTATTATAGCTGCTTGTGCATGTAATGTTTGTCCCAGGTTCCTTTTCTTGATGTGTGCAGTAGCTTGTTGGATCCCACCTTGCCTCTCACTGTTTTAGACTACCAAGAATTTGGAAATCCTCAACTAGAGGCCCACTTTGAATATATTTTGAAGTATTCTCCTTACGACAATATTGCAGAAGGAGTTTGTTGTCCGCCGATGCTTGTGAGAGCTTCATTGAACGACTCCAGGTAATTTTGTTCTCGTCAGCATGTACATTATATTTATGTAATACTTGAGTCTATTGGATGGTTTGGCTGAAGTGCCAAGGCATTTTCAGCTTGCTAAGATTCTTTCTCTCGACATCTTATTTTGATCTTCATAAAAACTCCCTGGAAAGGATCGATATCATATTATGTCTTTAAGCAGAGTTGGCGTTTGGGAAGCTGCAAAATGGGTGGCCAAGATACGAGATAAAACGTGCACTACGTGTTCTTCTTCAGTCATACTGCAGACAAACATGAGTGGAGGACATTTTGGTGAAGGTGGTCGTTTTGGACAATGCGAGGAAGCAGCTCATGAATACGCTTTTCTGATGAAAGTTCTCGGGGAATCTTGAACTAAAATGCAGCTTCTGAAGTTCAATGATGGAGGGTTGGTCTAGAGTTATTGTCCTAATGACAGAGGCTAGCTGGAAAACGTTCATCAGCTATAGCTCTGCATTAACCAAATGCACTCGGAAACTCCTCGTGGTACTTGAACTTCCTGATGGTATTAGCATGAAACGAAGACAATGTGTCTAAACGGTTTAGCCAATCGACTGATGATGTATTCCTTTATGGCAAGTTGCAGAACAGCGTGACTCATGAGAAGAGCTGGAGACACCAGAGGTCTACTGCTGTCATTGTCAAGCTTAACATTATTTCCGTGTGACTTATAAGTCACGAATTCAATCTGTGGAATCAGCCACTGATGGTAAGCTGCATACATTACACCCCAACGAGTCTGTGGGATGTTTCGTGCCCCTGACTGCCCTTTTCTTATGCTCAACATGATTTCCAGCAGAAGGGTGTTAAATGACCCCAATGCTTGTAAAGCTTACCATCCAACAGTAATTGTCAGGTTTTGTGGATTGAAGTACTCTTATTGTTAAAACTGAAAGTGGTCTGATGAATTTTTAGGTTATTATGTACAACACTGACGTGATTTTAACTAGAAAATGTACTATTCTTGCTCTGTTTCAATCTGCTTCGTCTTATTTTTCTTTTTAGTTTTTTTTTTTTTCAATAAAATGGAAAATTTGAATAAAATATAGGGTGTTTACATAACACATCTGAGAACATCAAATGTGTTTGTGAAAGTTTTACACAATAAGTTATTACGATACATCAAGATCGATTCGTTACGTTTTGTGGTCAAAATTCTGGCGATCAGTTAGAATATGACGTCAAGATTTGTGCAAAGACAAATTTTGCCCATCAATTTATAGCATAGCATAACAACATTGCTTCTATATATAAATAAATTGTTGATTTCACAGACTCAGAACATGTCGAATTCGTGTTTACCTACAGACAACACCAGAAAAGATTTTTTAAAAGAAGAGGAAAAAGGAAAGTTATTATCAAAAGAAACGCGGGATATACACTCAACTGATTTACGCGAAGGTGATGCAAACTTGAGCTGATTTGACTTGGTATTGCCATGCTATATATAGTTATATCTATTTCTTCAGCCTCTTTTGAGCTTGGTCCAACTCTTCATCATTGTTTATATCCCGAAATTCCTCCATAAATTGATCGCCAGGTGCATGGGAAGGATTTTCTGTATCCTAGAGTGAAATGTGTATAGTATTGGTTAGCTAAATACCGTGATTGATCTCATTATCCTGAAGGGAGTAGGATGGGTGAATGACTACATAGAAGTCGGAAAAGCTTCATACCTTAGCAACAGATGGCCCCAAGGCCATTTCCTTGTTTGCCTGCTTCCCTAGATTAATCTGCACTGATATACTGGCCTGTGAAAGATCAAGGCCAGTAGCCTGTAGCGCTTGTGTCAACGAATTCAGTAACCTGAGTAAGAGCAAATGAATCATCGATCAAGGGTCAGCATAACTAATACATCAATATCATTAGATAACTAGCAAATATTCAACTTGACATGAATCTCAGGAGAAGTTGTAGCAAATATAAGAGGTGAGAGCCAATAATTATTCTCTTGAACAACTCTAGATCTAACATAAGCATCCACGAATAAAAAACTCCGAGTTCAACAACTCTACACGCATATGGGCAAAATCGGCGTATATGTCCAACGACTCAGCTTCACATATTTCAATTTTCAAGTATAAGGATGAGAATATAAGTGGTATTTCGTGCTATTGTGCTAGAATATAGATATGCCGGTAATGTGAAACACAAAAGCTTTTTGGAATACAAAAACTATGACTCATTAACTAGAGAAATTTCAACATGCTAGCTTAAGCAATAAATATAGCAATCATTGCAACTGTTTCAAAATTCCAAATTTGTGATGTCACCACATTCTTTCATGCTACATCATTCTGTGGCAGAGATAGCAGCGTCTTATTACATCAAAGCAGCATATAGAACGACTACTAACAAAAAAAAGAAAAGCAAGCAAATGTCTGCAGTGGACAACTAATATACTTCCAATATACAGAGACCACACACTTTATTTAATATTATAAACTCTAAAACTAGAGAACTCACCCTTGAGAGTAAGTATTCGAAAAGTTAATTGTGCCGCCTTCTACCATATACTCCTGATTATTCAGAGCATTAGTGGTGCTGGGGCATTCATCAGAAGCAGGTGTAGGTAGCGAGTCAGAGAAGGCACTATTGTTCTGAAAAGGGACTGGCATACTAGCCTGAAGAGGCATAGATGTCGCAATTGCCATTCTAGCTAGTTCCTTTTCTTGATCCATTGATTTAACATCACCGCCAGGATGAGATTCAAGTGGATTCTGCTGATTTGCTTGCATAGATGAAGTGACGGTTAAGAGATTCTCATCAAACCTTCCTGAATATGTTGGTCTTGTGTCAGTACCATTGTTCAAGGCTTGAGGGTTTGCAGGAAAACCCTGTGCGCGCCACTGACTGTTTCTCTGAAGGATTTCAAAAGTAGCACACTTATAACTAAACACATATTGTTCCCATTACGAAGTATATGTAGTCATGCCCCTCCCTTCCTTATACTAAGAGATGCAAAAACACAGTCTAGGTAGTTAATAGCACAATTTATGTTGCACCTATGGACTTATCATTGCCTAAATAGCAGCCCCCTTATATAGCCTAAGTTGCATCAATGGAATTTTACATCTGGAAGAGAGAGTAAAGTGGAAGAATAGGGGGATATGTCATAATCTTGCAGGACTAAAGGCAAACACCAGAAAGCAATCGAGCCAAAACCAATCTAAGGTATAGTTACCCATAGATCAGATGCATCCAAAATGTAAACCTATCTATTTTCTGAAACCATGAGCATATTCACATATGAAACAGTGGAAAGACAAAAAAAAAAGAAACAATGGAACCACAAAATGAGAGCACCATGCATATACCAGTACATAAAATGTGAACTGAAATTACATGCACCTCAATGGTCATCAGAGAGTGGTGCATGTATGTGTGTGTTTGGTGGGGATGGATGTAGGGGGGCAAGGAAGAGAAAGTTCTCTTTCCAATTTGACTCGACTTGAGAACGATTTACAGAGCATGGGTGCAATTATGTGGAAGTCTGCTAGACAGACTAGAGCTGAATGTGTCTTTTACAAGTTCAGCTGTACAGATCAGCTCTGAATTATTTTGCAACTTTTGTCTCTGTTAAAACTAGAGATAATTGCACTGAAAAAACTTGATTTTCCCACAAGCTTGGTTGGGATTTATAGTACTTCAATATGTACAATTTTAGCAAGTGTATAATTACAGAATCCTAATCAAATCATTCCTAATTGACGCGGATTACATAATATCTTAACAATCTGAAGCAAGAGTATTTTCTGTTAGAGGAATAATACTTAGCACAGCTAAGACCTAAAGAGCCCAATTCAAAAGTCCACAACCAAAAAAGTTATGGTGAGAATAGAGATGTTATAAATATAGGTATATAATTTACCCATGACATAAGTTTTGTAGGCTCCGAGCTCCAAGGTTGATATGATCCTTCATACTTCTGTACTGTATCCTGTAAATACTGTACGTACTGAATTACCTGCATACAAACATCAAAATAAACCAATAAATCTAAACTTTAAAGAAGAAGAATGTAAAAGTTTCTTTCTAAAACGTACCTCGAACAAGAATGACGCGGTATCTCGTTTTTGATCAGTATGGGGTATCAAATTTCTCAACATCTGAAATCTAGAGATAGACAAAAAGCTTTGTCAAGAGTGAAGAAATTTTGTTCAGGCATTTTAGACAAATCTGGCAATTGTTACAAACTCTAAAGATAAAGTCACACCAAAATAAATGCATCATCTTGTAAATCAACTTGAGTATGTATAGAGCGCCCTTTGCAACACAAACATGAAAAGAAAAGAAAATCACAGAACATACAAACGGAGAAGACATCAGATGTTCATCAACATGACTTGCATCAGCACCGAGCAAGTGTATTTCAAAGTTTGCAATGGTACCAAGAGGTAGGCATTCAAAGCAAATATTCAGTTTGAAGACCTCTGTGGCCTCAAAATGTAAGACATGCAGTTCAGAATCTACTGCTTAGCTTCGTAACTTGATAACCGTATCCAATATATTTTCAGTAAATGGGAAGTAATTACTAATGGAATATTAAAGTTTTTTTCTGTATATATTTTTCTATTCATAAATGTCTCCTTCATGTTAAGACAATTAGGTGTAATTTTTGCCACTTAAGTTAAGAGCATTTTAATGCCTTATGTTAGCAACAGTTAATAAACAAGCTCACCCTTATCATTTCAGAGTTTATCAATACAATTACTCTATTAGTTCAGTTTGTGAGCTTGTTTCTCAATTGAATTTCGATTCCTGAGCATGAACTCGTGGTTCTCGAGTTGCATTCATACCTTATTGTTCCTTCCAAATCAACTATAACTAAAATTTAAAAAATAAAAAACAAACCTCTCATTGATCTTGCTCCTCCGACGCTGCTCTGTTACTGAATGCTTCGACCTAATTGCATTTGCCTTGTCACTGTTCTTCCCATCTGTCACTTCCAACAAGTAAATAAAAATTTCATTTTCAAACAATTAACCTAAACCAAATAGTCAAAATTTCTATACCCCACCTCAAAATCCGGCTCAAAAATCCTTTCAGGCAGAAAACTCTACCATTAAACTACAACAAACACTAAAATCAAAATACTCACAAACCTTTAGTACTGTTATTTGAAGGTGTGGCATCTCTATTAGAGCCAAAGTCACACTCATCCTCTTCTTCCTCCACATGATGACCCTTTCCAGATTTCATCCTATTTTTTCAAGATTTTGAAATTTTCTGCATAAAATCAACAAATTAGAGACCCCCACAAGATCAAAACATCAAAATAAACTCATTCATCTAAGAAATAGAGATCTACTCAATCAAAAGAACAACAAAAAAATAAAGGTTCCCACAGAAATTGGTGAAAGAAAGATTACATTTTTACTGCTTTTTTGGAAACCCCAAGTTATTTTTTTGGGTAATTTGAAAAATTGAAGAGTAGAACCAATCTTTTGGTTTTATTGGTATGGGAAAATGGAAAGTTGGCTGCTTTTTGTTTTTGGTACCAACTGTTTTACGTTTTTTTATTTATTTGTTTGGTCTTGTTATTTATAGTATTGTGATTAGTTGTTTTATACTTAAATTGGTGACATGAGTCATGTGATCCAATTAGATATTTCACAAGTTAGGCAATTATGCTTACATGTGAGCTGTGAGTTATCAAGCAAACATGACCAGATTTGTGTGTTTTTAATTTCATTCAACTCGTTCACATTGTCGATCTCAAGTTTGGATAAATAAAAACGATTGCCGAGGGTAATGTTTCTACCACTAAAAGTTGGGGCAAGATGCTTTGGTTTTCGCCGAAAAGGGTAATGAAGCTTTTAGTGTTTAATTGCCAACTTTGAAGTATGAAATAAACAAACCATCGCAATTCTTGTTGCAAGTCTCCATTCAAGCATAACCAGCAACAACAACAAAACTCAGTGTCATCACATAAGTGAGGACTGAAGAGGGTTGTATGTACGCAAACTTCACCCCTACCTTGGGAGGTAGAGAGGTGGTTTCATCCTTGGTTCAAGTAAAAGCATAACAAAGCAATTCGAGAAAAACAAAGTTGAAGAAAGTAAGAGATAGAATCTCACTAATTGGATTAGTTTATATCCCCAAAAACTCAGTGTTGTACTACTGCATCAGCATTGTTCTGTCGATGAAAGACGCGTGAAAATCAAACAGGACCAGGATTTGGATGATTATCCAACTTATATACAACTTCTGCCTTTGTTGATGCCCGCTGAAACTGTATTAGCTCAGTGAGTATTTTGACAGTTTCGGATTCTTCAACTACACATGGCTCGATTATGATTTTCATCAGCTCGGGAGACTTGGTCAACAGAAGCTTCATCAGTTGTATCTCAGGGATTGTGCCATTAGTCTGCATTAGCTTAACTTCCCTGAGGTGATTAAACGTCACATCTGAGAAGCGTTCCACTTCAAGAGATTCTAGAGCTGGTATATCATTGTCATCGCACTCCACCTAAGAACGATGAACCAAAACTCAACTTTTTCAGCTTATTGATGATTTAAGGAGCACAGAAATAAGGAGATACTACATAAAAAGCGAGAAAAGAGAACCTTAATTTCCAAAGACTGTAAATTCGGGAAGCTTCTTATCAAGCAAAGAGCACATGAAACCTCATTCGAGTCAGACAGATATATGCTAGATATGCAGAGATGTTTGACACAATAAAGATCGTAGGAAAGCCTCGTTGGTACTTCACCTGCTCCTGCAACAAAGAACTAGGAAGAAAATACCATAAAACAGAATGACTCAAAGCCCAAAAGATGTTCCATGATTGAAAATGCAGTAATGAAGCAACATTTACCATGGCATTCAAGTGGAGGTGCTCGAGAGGAGAGAAAGACTCAAAAAACTTGGCGATATTACATTTTCCTGCTCCCGCATAATATTCCCTATGCGGAAGTGAAAGCTTCCAGACGAGGGATAGTTTTTAAACAGACAGATCTTATATTGCCTGTGTAGTCAACGGATCTCAGATTTGGAACACTAATTTCAATGACATTGCTTGCAGCACCTGAGATCTGCAGCACCAACTGCTCGAGCAACAAGGAACAAGAGATTAAACGTTCAAGCAACTTGGAAGAAATTGCAACATCACGTAGTTCTAAGCTAATTAACCTATCAAATCCTTTTAAGGATGGTTGAGCATGTATTGAACAATTCTGGAGAATCAAATGCCTTAACTCGAAACATGTGAAAAATGAAGGCGGCATTTTGTACAGGCTATCCCTGATTGGTGTTGGGTTATGAAGGTGGATTAAGGCGTCATGCGGAAGCTTACAATTTGCAAATCATATAGTTGATAAATCAGATAACAAAAAAGCTTATACTAGAAAATCAAAATATTATTATATCAAAACTAATATAAAGAAAAACATTGAAACTTTAGAGAGATTAAATCTCTCCATAAACAAAACTCTTAAAGGACTACATTGTGGATTCTATTGTTCTTGTGTTAGAAGAAACAAACCTATATTTATAGAGTCTTAAAACCTTTTCTTATTAGAAAAGGACTCTAGCTACTCCAAAACCTTCTCCTAAAAGGAAAGAATAAACTAAATATGAAAGAATATTATATTTTCCTTTCAGGAAAAATAAAAACATTTATGGTAATGTTTTGTCTTTTCTTTAAGGAAAAAATAAATCTTAAATTATGGTAAGAAAATCAGGGCAAAACCCTAACAAATCTCCCCTTTTGGCTGGATTTTCTTGACAAAGCTTGATCTGTCTTCTTCATTGCATGATAATCTTGTTCTTCACAAAATCTTCATCATTGTTGCTTGCCATGGTTAAAAATAAAGTTTAAAATATATGGGTTAAAAGTGGGTTAAAAATATTTTATTTTTATTCTTAAAAATTGCAGCAACATGAATGTTGAAAATATGGTTGAAACTTCTTTTCCACATGTAGTTTGACAAAAAATCTTCATTATCATCAAATTGATTGTAAATTGATTTGAAACCACTTGAACCTTTCTTCAATCTTGTAGAACCATTGGATCATTGAACCATGTGCTCTGATACCACTTGTTGGAATATGAAGGTGGATTAGGGCGTCATGCGGAAGCTTACAATTTGCAAATCATATAGTTGATAAATCAGATAACAAAAAAGCTTATACTAGAAAATCAAAATATTATTATATCAAAACTAATATAAAGAAAAACATTGAAACTTTAGAGAGATTAAATCTCCCCATAAACAAAACTCTTAAAGGACTACATTGTGGATTCTATTGTTCTTGTGTTAGAAGAAACAAACCTATATTTATAGAGTCCTAAAACCTTTTCTTATTAGAAAAGGACTCTAGCTACTCCAAAACCTTCTCCTAAAAGGAAAGAATAAACCAAATATGAAAGAATATTATATTTTCCTTTCAGGAAAAGTAAAAACATTTATGGTAATGTTTTGTCTTTTCTTTAAGGAAAAAATAAATCTTAAATTATGGTAAGAAAATCAGGGCAAAACCCTAACAATTGGAAGTATAAGAACAAGGTGTTGAATATCGTTTCTAGAGAGGAAACGTATCAACTTGTCAATATTAGGACACGTATCCAAATAAGGAACGCAGAGGGTAAACTTTGTAACCGGTCCTGAATGAAAGATCAAATGTGGTTGATGATCTTTACAAGGTTACTTGTAAGATCAGCTAAATCCTCCTCAGGTTTCCAAAGTGTGTGAGAAAGCGTCAACACAGGAAGTCCATGCCATATATTTCTCCATTTTTTCGATAAGATACTTGTCCTCACAACATCTCGAAAAGGCAAACACATAAGGATTTCATCTAATACATTCCTAGGAAGGTCAGAAAGTAAATGTTCGATGGGAACATTGCTTTCTGCACTTATATCTCATATTATATAACGATATTCACCAATAAGAACCTGTAGGAAATACACAACAGAACACAAAAATGAGAAATGTATGAAGAGCAGAAAGATGCGTCTCGTTCTAATTAAATCAATCATCCATCTCCTCTTAATATGAAAAAGTTGCATTCTTTACAAATACAGAGGATTAAACAGATTTGTTATTCGAAATTAAAATTCAAAAGAAACTCAAACAGGTTAGTAGGGGTATCTACACAATAAGGTATGGAGGTCGAAGATCAGTCATTAGGCAAGAAGGTTAGTAGATAGTCGATTGAGAATGTTGTCCCATTTTGTTTCTTTTTCTTCTATATAAAACTACTATATGTTGCTCGAATCTTATTATTCTATTGTCATATTTTCTTGCTACCATGCTTCAAATTCGTCTTCTTTTTTATCAAGTGAAAATCTATCAGAAACAGTCTTTTCTACCCCCACATCCCCACAAAGGTAGGGGTATCTTACCCTCCCAAGACCCCATCAATGGAATTGCATTGGATATGTTGTTATTGTTATTTAATAGGTCGATTTCATTCAGAAATTAGTCCTTTTTGTTGAGCTACGGGTCTATCGGTATGGAAGGAGCTAACTTGGGCCTAGGCGATTCACTTGAATCCTTCAACGAAAAATTACACTATTTATACATGGCTAAAATTATTTTTTATGTATATACAGTATATCTAGAACCCTCTTTAGCTAATTCGTGTGTCTAGTTATTCATATTTTGAACCCCTTAACTAATAAAAATCCTGGTTCCACCTCAATCTATCGAAAGCATCCTTTTTATCTCACATCCCCACAACGTAAAGGTCTACCTACATCTTACCCTCCATAGACCCCACTGGCCCGCCCCCCTCCCCCCACACACACCCCAAATTGCAAAACCCTAATCTCCAAAAATATTAATAAGAAACAAGAAAAAAAAAATACATTACTGGGAAAATAGATATTAAACTTACCAAGAACTAGATAATGGCCTTTCGCCATTCTCTTGAAGTGTTTGTTTATTGGCCTATGCTAAATTTGAGCACAAGATATAATGGATTTAATTATGTTGAAATTAATTATCTGGTTATAGTTTTTTATTACTATTAAAATGGAAAAGGGCCTAAAATACCCCTCAACTATGCGAATTGGTACAAAATTACCCTTCTTCTACCTTTCAGACCTAAAATGCCCTTGACATCAACCTTTGGGTTCCATTTTGCCCTTATCTTTAACATCATAAATTCATTAATGGCGTGTCACGATTTTATTGGCTACCCTAATAATTAATTTAACTAATTAAAAAACTCATATACCCACCCAAAAAAGGCCCACCCATTTTAAACAACCCACCTCTACCTTCTTTCTCTGATCAGCATATGAGAAATTTGGTAAAGGTTTCATCTCGATGCATTTCTCTGATCAACATCTGGGGTCACGCAGAAGATGCTGGTGTTCAAGTTTGCTCTCCCTGATGCCAAAAACATGGCTGACATGACCCGACTTGTGGCTCTTGTACCTTATTACATTGACTTAATTGGACGGTACAAGCTGAGCTCGCATGTGAGTAATTATGGATGAAGCTTTTACCGTATGTTGTATTTGAACTCATTCATATTTTTTCTAACTTTTGTTTTATATTGTTCAGGCCCGCACTAAAACTGACGGAGCAAGAATGAAGGTTGCCCAAGAAATTTACAAAGGACTTCAGAATGCCAGGCAAGAAGCAATGCAGAGGAAGAAGGCTGAATAGAGAAAGAAGGTAGAGGTGGGTTGTTTAAAACGGGTGGGCCTTTTTTGGATGGGTATATGGGTTTTTTAATTAATTAGATTAATTATTAGGATAGCCAATAAAATCGTGACACGTCATTAATGAAATTATGTTGTTAAAGATAAGGGCAAAATAGAGCCCAAATTTTGATGTCAAAGGCATTTTAGGTCCGAAAGGTAGAAGAAGGGTAACTTTGTACCAATTCGCATAGTTAAGGGGTATTTTATGCCCTTTTCCGTTATTAAAATTTACATACATTGAATAGTTGTTTATTTATAAAAATATTTTCTGACTTATTTGAAAGAAAAGGATTTGACTTTTGAGGACCTTAAATTCATTTCTTCACTATGAGAATTTTAACTCTACACATTTAACCTTCAATCAATTAAAAAATGTCTTTTTGATTACTTTACATGAGAAATATATTATATTTAGATTATTTTTAGAAGGATATTGCCCTAAATAATGAAATAGCAATAAAAGTATAATATTTCACATGGATAATTAAATAATTAAACGGTATTTTGAAAATTCGTCTATATTATAAGTAAAGAGACCAAAAGTGTATTTTCAAGTAATTGAAGGTTAAATATGAATGTCCAGTCATACAATTTTTCTTCTTTTTCGAATTTTAAACACAGATAGATTCATGGTATCATATAAGAATTCTCAAAAACCCAGTAAATTTTTTCTGAACCTTGTATTATATTAAAAATTTATTAATATAATAAATTGAATGTTGGAAACTTATAACTAAAACTCGGTGCTTGACGCGGGATCAATTCTCCTGGGAGTCTTATTGCTCAATTCTTTATTAGGTAAAAATAAGATTCCACGCGGCAAGTTTAAATATCTGTTAATATATTTTAACTTACTAATACCTATCTAACATTTCACTCGGTATATTTAAATATCAGTTAATATATTTTTTTAACGTACGAATACCTACCTAACATATCATGCGGCAAATTTAAATATCTATTAATGCATTATTTTTAACTTACTAATACCTACCTTAACATTTTACATAACAAATTTAAATATTTGTCAATGTATTTTAATTTACTAATACTTACATAATGTGTTATGTCACATTAATTTCAATTATTTAATTAACACGTGTGTGCTTATGTATATATTTAAGGTGTTACTTGGCACTTTTTTTCCCCTAATTTTGTGTTGGCGACATTTCTCAATCCCCTCTTGATAGGTTAGTAGATTTTAATCTTTCTTAAATTCTGTGGGATTAATTAAAAATGTGTGTATTGATTAAATTGTTGAGATCTTAGATTTTCGATGCAAAATATTGGAATTGAAAATTTTGCTAAATCTAGAAGGAATTACACTCATGAACAGACCCAAAAAAAAAAAAAATGTAAGACACCTAAATTGGGATAAATTGAGTATTGTTTAATCAAGTAAATATAACATTTTGATCTTATGTCCAAATGGCTCTCAAAGTTTTTGTAAAATGATGTTAGATTTGTAAAGGTTTAGTTTTTTTAATCTATAGACCATCGGATACTATAACAATAATAATATATCTAGTGTAATTCTACAAGTGAAATTTGGGGAGGATAGAGTGTACGAAGATGTTACTTTTATTTTGGGAGGTAGAGACTTTATTTCGATAGACCATTGGCTCAAAGAAAAAGAAGAAAATGAAAAGAAACGAAAAAGTGTGATGAAGTCGTAGCAAAATACTAGAGAGAGAATGACAAAGCATATTGAAAAACAACATAACTACAACAAAATAATATGATAATTTAAGTGCAATAAAACAATAGACATCGAAGGACAAGAAACTCCGTGAGTAATACTACGACTACTAGTATGAAAAAATAAGTGAGACAACGCTTTATTACCTACTCGCCTTCCAACCATATGTGTCAGTGTGTCCTCCACAACCACCATTCTAAAGGCATGTCCTCAGTAATCTGAAATTACATCATGTTTTGTCCAATCAAGTCTCCACAATAATTATTTGGCACACTTCTATCTTTTCTAAAACCATCGATAGTCAATTTCTCACACATCCACACTGGAGCATTTGCGTATCTACTCTTCACATATTCAAACCATCTGTCTTATTTCCTCCACCTTCTCTACCGAGACCACTCTCACCTTGTCTAGGATATCTTCATTTTTAATATCATCACTCCTAGTATGGCCACACATTCAACGGAACATCCTCATCTCTACAACTTTCATTTTCTGATTGTGAGATTTCTTGACTGACCAACACTTTGCCTCATACATTATAGTAGTTCTAACCACCACTTTGTAGAACTTGTCTTTAAGTTTAGGTTGCACCATCTTATCACAAGACTCAATATGCAAGCTTCAATCTCATCCAACTAGTACCAATACGATGTATAACATCGTTGTCAATCTCCCCATCTTCTTGGATAATAGATCGATCTAAGATATATACTTAAAACTTTCCTCGCTGTGGCTACTTGTGTATTAAGTTATACTTCCACACTAGTATCATGTACTACGCTATTGAACTTGTGATTGGTTCTATTCAACCAAAACCCTTTAAATTCTTAGGTCTGTCTCCACATCTCTCTAGCTTAGTGTTAACTCTTGCACAAGTGAATAAGAACTATAGCATCCGTAAATAACATATTCATTGGCACCTTACCATGAACTCCTATAAATATAGACCTTTAGATGCATACTACAAAAGATTGTACTCATAACAATGGGTTTTGCATCTAATTAAGTGCTTAGTTATAAACAATGAGATTGTGTTAATGAAGGCACACCTTATGTATTGTTGGATAACCCCCTATCAATAGTTGAGTTAGGCTCAAATATCATATTGTCAATGAACTTGAACATGAATGATGACTTGATTACCTCATTTATTAGAAACGACTATTTAAGGTATCTTGGCAAGAAATGAAAAGATAGAATGTTAGTGAAAAAATTGTAGCATCAAATTAGCTGAAAAAATTATGTAGCTTTACTTATTAATCCAAATTATAGAAGTAAAATTGGAAATTAGTGATGGAATGCGAGGACTTTGGAATGGAAAAAAATGTTGTATTGCTTGTAACTCAAGAGTAAGGTCACTAAAGCATTTACGTTACGCCGACAAAAGTTTTGCGTTTATTATATAACTAGTCATTCGTGAGTACATAATTATAGTTTATAACCCTCAATACAATACATTGGGTTTTATTATCAGAAGTTTTATTAGTATATATAGATAATAACGGTTAAATAGTTTAATTCAAAGCTCTAAATATCAGACAAAGTTCTGGCATTTAACTAAAAACTTATAAATTGGACTTTCGCTGAAAATTGTAATGAGGTTAGGAACTTCTGCTTTTAAGTTTAGGTTGCACCATCTTATCACGCAAGACTACATATGCAAGCTTCAATCTCATCCAACTAGCACCAATACGATGTGTTACATCGTTGTCAATCTCCCACCTTCTTGGATAATAGATCTAAGATATATACTTGAAACTTTCCCTCTTTGTGGCTGCTAGTGTATTAAGTTATACTTCCACACTAGTCTCATGTGCTATGTCGTCATTGAACTTGCGATTGGTTCTTTTCAACCTGAACCCTTTAGATTTTAAGGTTTGTCTCCACATCTCCCAGCTTAGTGTTAACTCTTGCACAAGTCACGTCAATTAGAACTATATCATCCACAAATAACATATTTCTTGACCTTTTAGATGCATCGTACAAAAGATTGGGGTTTTGAGTTTTGAAATAATGGGTGCTTTGCTATTTTTAATCTTGAAATTTGTTATGGAGGCTAAGTGCTTAGATAATATATGTGTATGAATTACTAATTTTATATATATATATATATATATATATATATATATAAAAGTAATAGTGTTTGAATTCAAAATTAACCCCAATTACAATTGTGTGCTATTGCAATTAAGTGCTTAGTTAACAATAAGATTATGTTAATGAAGGAACACCTTATGTATTCTTGGATAATCCCCTCTCAGAAGTTGAGTTAGATTCAAATGTCATATCGTCATAATTATAATTGTGTGTTGACTTGATTACCTCATTTATTAGATATGACTATTTAAGGTATCTTGACAAAATATGAACGGATAGAATATTAGTGGAAAAACTGTGGCATCAAATTAGCTGGAAAAATAAAGTAGCTTTACTTATTAATCTAAATTATAGAAGTAAAATTGGAAATTAGTGATGGAATGTAAGGACATCGGAATGGAAAAATGTTTTATTGCTAGTAACTCAAGAGTAAGGTCACTAAAGCATATACTTTATGCCCCCAAACGTTAAAAACCTCTAAAAATTTTGCATTTATTATATAACTAGTCATTCGTGAGTACTATTTATAGTTTATTACTAGTATATATATTGGGTTTATCATCAAAAATCTTATTAGTATATATAGCTAATAACGGTTAAATAGTTTAATTCAAAGTTTTAAAATATCAAACAAAGTTCTGGCAATTAACTAAAAACTTATAAATTTGGAAAAGAAGCTACTACATGTCTTTATTGGGAAACGATTAATATATTTAAGTATTAACTGTAGTATACATTTAGTGATAATTTTCTAGTGATAATAAGAAACTTTCGCTGAAAATTGTAATGAAGAAAATAAGAGGTAGAGAAATTAGATATTTATGACCATAATAGAAAAACTCTACGACGGTATTATATATGAGGATACTTAAGTAATGCAAAGTTATAAAGCGAAAGAAGAAAGTTGAGTTATCAACCTCAAACTTTCTTGTACAAATGGATGAACTAAAAAAGATAGATTGTTCTTCTAAAGTAACCCGAAGTATTTTTCTCGTCTTCTCATTCAAATCTTACCAATAGCTCTTGATAGTTCATCACTTTTGCTTGTGTTTATTAGATCTTGTTGAAGTTGTTGACATTGTCATGTGATTCTGTTTTGCCAGTCACATCGATAGGTGCTTTGGAACAATTCCTCAGTCATCTTACCACTCTAACTAGTTTTTCTTTCATGTTTTTTTTTTTTTTGTTATTGCATTGTTGCCTAAGAGAAATATCTGCATTCCTAGCTGCATTTGCAAAACATGGGTAGATTCCTAGCTGCATTTGCGAATATGTTCTCATCTATCAATGGGTAGATTGTTCACTGGAATGGAATTAACCATATTAGCAAACTGATTTTCCTTTAATGTGTTAATTACTTAGCTTCTTGATTAGCCATAACCATTTTAGAAGTAGTTAGAATGATCTCATACACAATATTATTCGAAAGATCATCAAAAGTGTTAAGACACAGAACCTCCTTTTGAACAATTGCTCGAGTTCTTGAGTTTGTAGTTTGACTGCCTATAATTTGCTGCATTGTGTTACGAAATAAATATATTGCAAAGATTTTTTGTTAATAAATAATGCAAAGATTCAGATTGATCTCATACACACTATCTAGTTGTTGTTGAGGATTTTGTTGCACCAAACTCGCTTTGCATCTAATATCTCCCTCGCATCACCTTGATATTTTTCACTATAAGTTCCATCTTTCAATGAATCTTCTTGATTTTTTGTTGCATTCTTTATCAATAGCAATTAACATTAACATGGAAGATTCCTCTGTTTTTGACAAACCAATTAGTGAAAGAACCTTAAAAGGATAACTTATAGCTTTGCTTCTAAAAAAGTTAAAAAGAGTGAATTGTACTAAAAATATTTATGATTTCTTAGCAAGTTTTCGCTTTAAGACACTGATTGTATTGAGTCCCCTGCTGGTAACATTGTGTTTAATTTAAATTGTTTACGTTTATGCAGGTTTCCATCTTCGCTTCTCACCACAACTATGGAGCAAATAATAAAGGAGTTTGACAGTGATATTCTACATCCTGAGGTCTTTGTTCCCTACTCTACAAGTTCTTTGGAGTTTATGCTAGGCCAGTGCTTCAAGGATGGATTTCCTTCGGAGCTCGAGTCATGGCCAACTGCAACGGAAGGATGGATCCGTTGGGTTGACCGAATGGAGAAGGTTAAGGGGGAAACATGGAGGACTGCGGATATATATGATACCATACAGTTATCCAAAGTCAACATACTATGTGACCCCGATCTGTTGTACGCTGCATTGTGCTTTTGGTCTACATCAGGTAATGCATTCCATTTCAATTTTGGGATGATGAGTCCAACGGTGTTCGACATTTAGCTCAGTCCTCAACATCCAGAGTCCAAAGAGGGAGAAGAGTAAGAAAATATACTATGAGAAGTTCATCAAAGTGAACACGCAAAGAGAGAACGTAACTGAGGAGGAACATTTGGCGTTCCTCAATATGTGGTTCTGCAAATTTGTATTTTGCATTGGTTCATCTATGGTAGCCAAGGAGTATAATAATCTAGCCATAGCTCTTGCTTCGGGCAGAAAGGTTGCTTTGGCTCCTTTCATACTATCTCATCTATACCGAGGCCGTAGAAACTTAGTTACCCGAGGATTTGGTCCTGCAGGGGGGCCCTTCTGGATCCTACAGCTCTGGCTGCAGTCTTACTTTCCGCAGTATAGACCTTTGCCTTACGATACACAGAACTGTACCACCTTAGGGATTGCCCTGGCTCAAGGGAAGTTAAAACAGAACAGCTTCCGAGAATGTTTTAAGTTCTTCTACTCATGTTCCTCTATATCTCCTAGCCAGTTCACTCCATATTCACCTGGATGGCTGAAATTGGCCGTGCATATTCCATCTAGTAAGCTAGCTCTCGACGATATCTGGTCCAGCTTCCTTATTCCTCGAGACCTCCAGTATGGACTCGCAATAGGCAACTCAAGTGTTGGAAAAGCAGGAGTGGAGTATTACTCTTCAAATCAGTTTGCTCGGCAGTTCGCTTGACACAGACAGTTCCTCTACCTCCTCATCGGTCACTCAACGCTTCACCACTCGAAAGGATCGTTTTCAATTCAGAAAGTGGCATTAGAGAAGTGGATTCGAAGTTTGATCAACTGAAGAGAAATTTCTCAGTTGTCGAATTTCATCCTAATCCAAAATGTACGCCATCATTTGAGTCGTGGTGGTCTACTTACATAAGTAAAACACGGACCGAATCAGCTGGGCAGATCCTAGATAGGATTATCGGTGAGGAAGCAATCAAGAAAAGAAGGAATAAAGGTATTGTATACGAAACTTTTACCCTTCATGTATAATACAGTCTAAGCTCGTTATAGTGCATAAAAATTTACCATGTAACATCAATCAATATACTTTTGTTTCTTTTTTTTTTGTAGACTCTATTTCGCGGCAAGGGCAAGAAAAAGTTAAGAGGCCTTCGAAAAATGCAAAGAGGGAACTGGTCCTTCCTGTAAGTTGTATCCTTGAAGCCTAAATGTTGGTTTAGAAATGCAATTTTTGTCAGTTAATATTAATCTTCTCCCTTTCTTGTTTCAGAATATCGACCATTCTGCTGGTGTACCTGTCTCAAGTCACTCGTCTGTTAATCGTCCTGAGAAGTCTGTCGCTGATGAAGTAAGTACACATTCTTATGAAATACATTGTTATAGAAAATATGTCTGTTTATTCGTTAGAAATGACCTTATGTTTTAAATCTTTTGCTAAAATGTTGCAACACCTTTATCGTCCGATGTAAAGTCACCTGCAGCACAATACTCAGCAGAAGTACTTGAGAAAGCTAAAGCTGAAGTTCAGAAGCTACTAATGATGCCTTTGGAACAAGTGCTTCTCCCGGAAAACTATTCATCTTTAGAGGCTGCTCTTCCTATATATACTGAATCACCTGATCTCTCGGTTGAGAAATCATGTAATTTGGAGGAATTAAGAAGAAATCTTCCATCTCTACTAGCAAATTTTAAGGAGGCAAAGAAGCAGAAGGACGAGTATTACAAAGAGAGTGCCAGGAAGGTAATGTTGGTCGATGATATTATTAAAAAGCAGGAGCTTCACAATGAACTCAAAGACCTTGTCGTTGGAATCGATGTTTTCATCCCAAATTTGAAGGAGATCGAAGCACTAGAAATGAATTTAACAACGGAAATTTCTCACTTGGAAGCTAAATTGGAAGAGCTGAGAGCTGAATTTCCTGCATCAAAGAAAGACGCGGCTGATTCTCTCGCGACAAGCAGAAACAAGTTGGGCAGACTATAAACACAAAATATGTGTCTAGTAATCCATGTAATTGTGTTTTGTTATCTACTCAAACTTGCTTTTATGGATGGTTTGATCTTTGAACATGAATTTGTTGCATTGGCAACTTCACAATTGGTTCTTCGACATCTGCAACTGCTATATTCGCTTTAACAAAAATAACTTTTAGCGGCAACAAGTATGCACTTTAACAAAGAGTGCTGAAATCTTTACTTGCATTAGTTAATGTGATTCATTTGATTTCCTCTAATCACCCTCAAGCACAACTGCTCCAAGGACGATAGTTATACGCCCGCCAGCGATCAAGACCTTGCACCTCTATTGAGTAATGCCTGAGTCGCAGCATCAAGGTCTGAGCCAAATTGAGCAAGGGCGGCCACTTCGCGATATTGTGCATTAGATTCAATATCGCTATAAGCTTTTAGCAGCATTTTATAAAGAGTGTTAAAATGTACTTGTCACTAGTAATTGCCTCTATATATATATATATTATGCGGTAATCAAGCTATTGTTATTATTAATTGCTACTCAAAATCATTTTTGATGTAGCGATTACATCTTGTTGTGTCTGATAATTGTTGATTCTTTTGAGCATTTTAATATTTGTTTATTATTAAAATTGTCTCACATAATTTTGTCATTGGCTTAATAGCCATTTTGCTACAATTAACATGGAATAGAGGACGTAAGAGTTATGGCGTTTCATTGCTGCAACGGTATGCATTTGTGCCTAATTACTTAATGGTCAATTAATGACCATAGGTATTATGCACTTTGCTTTCTGATGAACGTTGCAGTGAACATTAGGATAGTCAAAGTGTAACGCTTGGTGCATTTGTTATCCTCACTTTATTTCATTTTTTTTATTTCCTCCATTATATCTTATAATCTAGGTAACTCCTAAGGTTATTATCTTCACTATTTACTACACCATTTATCTTCCTATTCATTGCTGGGAAGACTTCTTCTAGTATAAATTGTGGTGATCTTTTGGTTTGTTACACACAACACACAAGAAAAATATAGAGTGAAAGAGCTAGCCAAAAAAGAGAGTTCTTATTAGTTGAAGAAAGGTGTTCTTTTTTGTGGAGCTTTAGACTCAACTCTTGTACAGAGTTGTTGAGTTATACTTTGTGAAGGCTGTTGTATCCTAGAGGAGACAAGTCAAAAGGACTACTGTTAGACTAGTGAAAAACATTTGCTGCAGTGGGCTTGAATCTCCTTAAAGAGAACGAGATATCCGCGCCTCAGCCTGAAGAGATTTATTTCTTCATTGTTATTTTCAATTGTAATCTTGTATTTTTTGTTATCTTGTTAGTATTTTCACTAACAATAATATATCGTAGGAGCACATTTGAAAATCACTGAGGTGGGCTCAGACAATCAATTGAATTTGAGCCCATTAAGTCTTTCTTTGGTGTCAAATGCCAATGACTTATTTATTTATTTTTTTGTCAAAAAGATATACTATAATATTAATATTAAAAGTTAAGCATAGAGGAAGAATTGAGGCTTAAAGTAACTGCTAAGAACCGACTTTCAAAAGCATCTGAATTAAAGGGATGCCCTCCAAAGAGGACATTACAAAAAAAGGGACATATTTAAGAAATTAGAACCATTAATTATGACGTCATTTTGATGAACAAAACGAACAGTTTGCTTGACAATAACGACTAATCATACAAATAAACTACATTAGTTTAATTTATAACACATGGATTAATCTATAGTTTAGATATTTTGTAATTAGTGGACAAAGATGGTCATTCATGAACTGAAGGGTCAAATTTGTTTATTTTCTTTTAGGTTTAAATTGACTTGTTATGATGTGTAACCTAAGAAATTTATTCTTACTAGTAATAATAACAAAAAAAAATGGACCCCCTAATCCCTATCACTAAACTTTATGTGTCCTCTCTCTGTTTTTTTTCTCTCGATAAGGTTATCGATAAGAAAAAGATATATCAACTTCGTTGATTTAATTATTTGGGTGTTGGGGAAGGGGATTACAGGTGTGAATCAAATCTTCACTAATAAAGTGAAACTTATGATAGTCAATTAACAGATCTACTAAGATTTCATGTTATTTCTTTTTGTACGGTTAAAAAGTGTGTAAGAAAGAATTAATTTGACAGCAATGATAATCATATCATAGTCTCAACTTTAGGCATGTATCCATATGTCTGAAGTTTGAAACTCCTAATTTACAAATTACGATTTACAATTGAATTTTTACGAGTTTAAATTAATTCATAGACCATCAAAATTTAGGAAATTTATAAAAATTTGACTATTTTTAAAATAGAGATCTTAATTGATTAAGTACTATTTGTGTACAAACCCCAACTCATAGAAGATTGGGCTAAAACTAGCATTGGATCCAACAACACCTTAGATTGCCCAAGGGTCATTTGCATTTATAATAACCATATATAATTTTTTGGCAGATATAAGTTTATATTTTTGGATGATCGTATCATTCCACAAGTTATGTTTGAGTAGAACATTAGTTTTTAAAAAGCTAATATCCCGCTAAACATAAGTTTAATTGATAAGTAGCAACAATTAAAAATTAACTCATTTAAAGAGTCGACTATGCAATTTTATGATTGTCTATTTGACTTATTAGGCAGTTTTCGCCATCAAATCCCGCAAGTCCTTTTCATTATCTCTTTTTCTTATTCATGAAATGAAAATGTGTGCTAATGTAATTAATCTGATATCTAAAGTTTATTGATACAATCAATTAAAATTTGTGTCATATATAATATACTTAGGAGGAAAAGTTTTTCTTAAAAAATCTATTAGTAATTTTCGGACTTTAATCTGTAATATCTGATTATTGATAGAGGAATCTCATCCTTTTTCATGCACCTTTGTTAATACTTATATTTTTGTTATTAATATAATGATTTGATCATGTACTGATAATAAAAGCTAAGACAACAACCAAATTAAATTTTATAAAATTCTTGATTTAAATTATATCGTGAGGATTCATCAATAACTTGATTAATGTTATGTTAACAATGAATTTATCGCAATCTTATTCCTTTTATCTTCACATATACCTTAAAATTTTATTTAATCAACTCTAAGTTCCTTGTGATTAAGATGTAATTGTCATTATAGAAAGGTATTCATATAGAGTAACAATCAAACATGCCTGCTAATAAAAGTAACAATTTACCTTAAAAATCATTTTTTTTCTTATCTGATATCAGATATTCATATTAAAATTCGAGTTTGATTAAATTTGAGTTCAAACATCGCAAAATTTATTTCTAAAGATGATGCTTCTCATTCTCAAGGACTTGAAACACCAGACTTCTGATTAAAAAAAAAATCTTAATTATTCCCTAATAACTCGTTAATAAAGCAAATGTAGTGTAGTCTCAACACGTGCGATTCATATGTTGCTTAGCACATGCCTATCTTAATATCTTTAGCCGTCCTAGGACTCAATACAATTAATAAAGAATTATTATACAATAATATATAGTAGTAGTTTAATTAAAACCATATCTTAATTAGGTGAGTAACTTAATAAGTTTGTCTGAAAATATCTTCAAAGTTTAGAGTACATAGTGACACTTGTTGTATTGTTTGAGGCAAACGTTGTTTCTTAGGCCAATTCAAAATTGTTCAATTTCTTATTATTGTTTTTTTTTTTTTAAAACTGTTTAAATAATCGAGTTTTCTGGGCCACAAATTTTTTGAATTGCTTTTTATGAAGAAAAGTAATATATGAAATTAGCCACACAAAAAAGAACCAAAAAAAAAAAGATTGAGGACGGACATTATGATTATTAATTTGGCTACTTATGGAGCTAGGTACCATAATAGGGCTTAAAAATTATATTATATATATAATATTAAAAAATATCAGTATATATAGAAGATGTCGATTACTCATAATTTCTTACATCCTGTTGGAATAGTTGTTATCCATTATATTGTATTGTTAGTTTCAATATTATGTTTGTGTTGATTATTATTTTGTATCGTATTATTTAAATTTATCGTTAGATAACGATGAAAAAATTATTTTGTGTAACAATTGATTTTGGTTTGTCGATGCATTACCTAAATATTTTATTCTCATTTTGTCTTTATTTATTATTTAATAATCTATTTTATTCTTTTTCCCACCTTTTTATAGTAGTTCTACTTCGTATGCTATATATTTTTTTTAGATTTATCATTCAAATTGTTGATATATGACAATATGTAACGACAGAGAATGATATCATCTATTCAAACGTTGTATAATTCATTAAAACAATACAAATACGATACATTATGATTTGTGAAACAATACATAATAGTCATCCAAACATAGGGTTAAAGTGTTTATCTTTTTCATATTTTGAATCCCTTCATAGCTCCATCACGTGAACATTATCACAACGGATGTAGGTTTGAACATATGAATTTTACAAACCGAACTTAATAACTTTAGTTTGTTTTTTTAAAAAAAAAAATTTATATCACTAGACATAGTGTTTAACAATTTTTTATTAAAGTAAAAATCCTCATTAAAAATAAGTATAAGCAAGGGAGGGCTAGATCTTACGTTGTGAACCCTAACGAGGTAACAAATATCTATGTATTAAAATTATAGGATCCAAAATCCAAATATAATACATAAACATAACTTGATCCTAAAAATATATATATTTCAAGTATCTTTAATTTCACAAGTATTATATCCACAATATTCTAAGTGGCTTTCACGTTGCATATCCACTAAGTTTAATTCATTAGACTAAAGTTTACGATTCTCTGACAAATTAATTCATTTCTTTCCAAAATTTCTTTGTATAAAATAATGAAAACTTAAGAAATATAAAATAATTATAATATGATGAGTACATTGTATCAGTGCAGTATATAATTATTTCCTAGATACGAAGCTCTGATTTAGAATCCAAAAATGGGATGGTACGTGCACATACAAGTGTCCAAATCTAACATGCTAACTTAAAATAATAGTAAAATATATATTTTTAATTTTTAATTCAGTATTCATATTGACCGATTAAATTTGGATTAATGTTGAAAAAACTATGTAAAACATTTAATAAAAGTAATTGTATATCTAACCGTACTAAAATTTAAAATTTTTCATCAGGAATGAAGGTATATTTATTATTTCACCGCCATTTTATTGATGAAAAATATTATTTATACAAAAAATAGTCATTGCCATCAGTCGTACATAGGAATCAAAATTTATATCGTATATTCAAATTCAAGTTAAATTCAAATTTACATCGAAAAAACTCAAAAGACGGATAAAATACTTGTAATAAAAGTGATTTTATACTTAATAGTTCTAAGATTAATTCAAGATTTTTCATCAGAAATAAAGATATATTTATTATTTCATTGCAATTTAATTAATGTAAAATAATAAGTATTTTATTATTTATACAAAAATAGTAATAGGCCAATACCGCCCACTGGAATGAATTATACTATGTCCCAACTCCCAAGTTTGTTGCATGTAGTGTAGCTGACATCTTTTCTTTTTTTTTTTTCATGAAATTCAGAGAATGATTTATCAAGTCACTTACCTTCACTTTATCCTTCCCTAAAATATGTGAGTTATTGACGTTGTGGAGGTGAATGTTATTTATCATCTGAGCAACCATTTTTTTATTTGAATTTTGGCTTTCAAAATCAACTAAACCAAAATTCAAACGTTAATATCACGATCATGACGGAAGACATGTTAAAGAGAAGGACTATGACAAACATGGCTGATAAGTTTTCAAAGTATGTGTATGCATATTACATCTTAAACGAATCTCATGATTGAAATGAGAGAAGAAAACAGATAATTGTATAAGATATTATACACTAAGTTCACATATTGCTTATACACAACGATGGTATAATCCAATCAAAAGACAAATATACATGTATGTTGCACCAAAAAATATGTGTCGTGAATTTAAACTATAACAATTATCTACAAGTCACAAATTAATGATTTTCTACGGAATAACCCTCGTTTTATTTATTATTTACTTCTAATTGTTACATATAGAATCTTCCAATAAGTTGCAACTTGCATATTCAAGATATAATTGCATATTAATTATCCTTATTAAAAACAAGCGGCACATAGCCATTAGTATGGTAAGACAATGAATAAAAACTATGGGTTATAATCAAGTGAATTACATTATATACGAAAATTATAATACGAAGAATAGATAGTGAAAGAAGATGCAAAAAACAAATAGAATTAGCCCTACCTCAGATGTGGCAGGATAATATCGAATATAATAAATAAATAAATAGACTAATAAATAAATTAATAACTACTATTAATTATTTTAATAAATTTGAAAGAAGAAAAAGATTAGAGGGACCTCATCATTCCCACTATTCGGCATCACGTGCAACAACATATCTGTTCTATCGTATTTCATTTCTCGAAAGTTAAATTATATAAATTTTGATTAATATTTTTAAAAATGAATCAAATTGATTTTCAAAATTTAAAATATGACAATTGATTTGAAATCGATAGAACATGAGTTACAATAAATTTGATTTTTGATTACGTTATAATTAAAAGAATAAAAATTGAGGTATACAATACGCACGACCGTTTTGCACGTTCTATTTTTTGTTGACAAGTTCCTCCCATACATTTGCCGTTTCCAACGTTTTTAGTCCCTTAACCTACGAGCATGGACGGATCTACAATATAATTTATATTTGTACGTAAATTTATTTTTAGGTCAACTATATCGTTAACTTCTTAAACTTATCAATAGATTTATCTGAATTTATGCGTGTTTTGTTCAAGCGATCATTACGTAAGTTAACCACTTAAAATATATTATATACTTTAATTAAACGTATTAACTTCAATAAACCGTAAAATCTCTAGTATATTTCAATTAATGTTTATGTATATAATTAAAAGATATAACATATTTTATGTGATTATATAATAAACCTCGAGAACACCCTAACTCTCTCCCCCCCCCCCCCCCCCCTCCCCTCCCCCAAAATTAATGTAGAACATCATTTTCACCCTAAATTGAAGTCAAGTTTTTGAACAGAAAATATGCCTTCTTGGTTTGACTAAAGCACTTTAAAGATCCGATAATGTGATATGAAAAGTGACTAATTAACTTGATTATTGAACATATACCAAATACTATACCAAACTCCTTTTAAGTTATCATAATTAATTAAAAGTAACTTAATCTCATTATTATGCAACTTGCTGTGATGATTGCATGTTTCCTTGGTACTCACTTGGTTAATTAATTATATTATTATATATATGTGTGTCTGACAATGACAATATGTGAAAAAAGAAGAGAAAAAAAAGAAGCAAGAAGAATTAGTCAATATACATTATAATATTCACATCAAGAATTGAACTATTCAGATAGTCGATCAACTAGTGAGTTACTAAGATTTTTCAAACTGAAATTTCTCATAATTAAGTTTAATGTGATAAAATTTTGAAATGACGTAACTTAGATAGCGGATCAAACAACTCTAAATTATTACAATTACCTTGGGTTTATTTTAGTCATATATCACATGCATCTTGCCTAATCACGGCTTGTTTTAATTTTTTAATTTTTTTTTTAAAAAAATTAATGTTTTTGTTCACCTAATACATCAAAAATAAGACTTTTCTTGCCAGTATTAATGAGCTCACAAAATGAAAAATACAGATTCTTTAGTTCACCACGATTAGAATTGATTAAAATGATGTAATGGTAGTTGAAAAGTAAAAAAAAGGTACGTGCATGTAAGGTCATGTTAGTGATACTCTTAATAATGTGAGATTTATATTGAAGAAAATCGTATGAATTTGATTAAAAATAAATAATGTCACGTTATAATAAAAATAATTCGGATTATTTTAACTAATGATTTGATGAAATGAGTATATATAGATGTGGTAGAGTATTGATGACGTGGGGGCACAATTTAGTGTTTTTACCCGTCTATGAGTCGTTTTATTACATTTTCCAGTACATTGTAAATTTGAAGAGACATACAACAACAAAAAAAAAGTTAGTGTAGTTTGTTGACTATAAATACTCGATTGACATTAATTCATATAATTATTGAGTGTATAAACAAGTTCATATATTGATAGATAAAAAGAAAAAAAAAAGGCTATTATATATAAGGTGTAGTAATATTCTTATCGAATTGCACTATTATCGAAAAATCATGTAAATTTCACCTAATGCAGATAATATTACATTAGGATATATCCTTTAATTAACAAAATTTACAACTTTAAATAATTGTACCATTTCTTTGTACCTTGACTAGAACTTTTTTAGCTCTTAGGTAAATTATAATGTTGTCTACTTAAGTAGCTCAATAATCACTTTGTCCAATAGTAGTAAGCACAAAAGGAAGTAAAAAAAAACTCCAATAATTTAATTACTACTTACTATATCTTTGACTAGATTCAAAGACCTTGCTAAGATTTTAATACATTTTCCTTGTAATTATGACAAGTGGATGAACTATAATGTTGTATTCAGATCATGTCCAAAAAAAATAATGTCGTACAAGAGTTTTATGCAATTATAAAAATCTGTACTAATTTTTTATAACAAGTTTGCTATATTCTACGTGAGACAGAAAGATAAGATTTTCAGATGATAGTTTCCCACGTATAAATAATTTTTATACATTAATTAAGTGCCAACTTGAGCTATATATTATTTTTTAATCTAATAGTTTCCATTTTTAATTTGTTGATAAAAATAACATACTAGTATAGTAATATATATATTTTTATAAATATACCTAGATTTTACATCTATCTTTATGCAATAACAAAATTATTTTTGACAGACTCTCGATCAGAATTCAGATCAAGAAAAATATTTGCAAAACAAGTTTCAAAAAAATGCATGAGTTAAAAGCTACGACGAAAGCTTTCCCATTTCCTTATGTTCTCAAAAAGTGGATGCAAGTCTCATAATTCACTTGGATTAGTCAACTTAATATGAATCGTGGTAAAATAATTAGTAATTTTCTATTTTTAATAAGTAGTTTTGGGTTTGACTGTTCAAGTCTGAAGTATGAATTTTTTTTCCAGAGCATTGCCATCAAAAGTAGGCCCCGTTAATCTGAATCAATCGAGATTCAATGTGAATACTGAACATTGAGCGGAAGAAAATATTTGAAATCACTTGTATGAGTCAACTACCGTTTTGCACATCCTTGTTTATGTGAAGAAGTTTCTCTCACAAACATAATTACCACCTTGCACGTTTGTAGTCCCTTTTTTGAACTACAAGTCTAAACTTTTAATATATTAGTTCAACTTCCATTCATATTTATGGATAATCTTTCTCTTAATTTAAACTTAAACATATTATTGAAAGAAATTAGTACTAACTATTCGGCTTAAAAGATCAAGTTCCTTAAAAGATAACTAAACGATAAAATGAAGAACATAAGATTTATTGTGGAAAACCTCCTTGCACAAGGGATCGGAGTAAGAACCACGATCTATAATATGTAAGATTTTCAACAATCTTTAGCATATTTTAAAGAGCGGTTTCTAATTACAAATCTATAATATAAGGGATGAACTTCACTTGGTATAGTGTAGAATGCAAGGCGATATATTGGATTAATTAACTTGATTATATTAAACATATACCAAACTCCTTGTATAATCTTAGTTAAATGAAACCTAATCTCATGATTATACAGTTATAGTCAGATTGCTTCTATTGAAGGTACTTAACATGCCGTGATGAGTGCATGTCCCCTTGGTGCTTTAATTTCTTGATTATTAATTATGCATAACACATAAAAAAAAAAGACACTCAAATTTGGTCTAGCAAATAAGCATTTTAATTTTAAGAGTGCACATCTAGATGCCTTAAGTTATATCTAGTATGCCAATTGCATATTCCAGCTTACAAAATTATCATCTAGACAACCCCAAAATTATGTGTCACGTCAGCATTAGATGTCTACGAGACACAATGAAAATACATTTGGAGTGTTTAGTTGCCAATTAAACCGAATTGAAATATTTGGATTATACACTCTCAAAGTTATTAAAGTACTTGCTTGTAATGGCAAAGTTAAATTTAAATATCTATTTATATATTATGCTTATATATATGCATCTTAGATAAGGATGGAGCAAGAACAAGTCAATTGATGAGAACAATGTCTTTGATAACTTAAAAAACTAGTTATTGTAATTATCGTTGGTTATTTTAGTCATACATACATCACATGAATCCTAATAATTTCAATTAATTCTCATGTTTTGTTAACTTTAGTGCTTTTGATTAATCATGCCATCAAGTTATTATCTTTGAAAATGCACATCTAAAATGAATAGCTAATACTATTTATCGTCACAAGTAGCCTAAAAAAATTTAATAATGAGTGAATAACACTTCTATTCAGATCAATGGTCTCAATTTATCGATCCACTATCAAAAAGTCTTGCGAATGAGCTTCCAAATGTAGGGTCTTAAAAAACTATAATGTTGTCGACTAATTAGAAGCCCTTAATAGAGTTCAAATATATGTGATTAATCTTATAATTATGACAAATCATGTTCCATTTTTTAAAAAAATAAAAAAATAAAAAAAAGTCTCATCTTGTATTTTGTGTAATTGGTCATGAGTGACTAGAAAATAGAAATATCCTTGTACTATAGATTTTCGAACTAGATATTAGTAATTTAAGTGAGATAAAAATATGAGACTTTCAAAAGTTAATTTTTCCACTAATTAAGATTTAAATTGTGCTAATTTGTTCTAAATCTTATAAGTTAGACGTTTTTCCCCCTTTTAACTATAACGTAAGGTATCAAATAATTTCTACTAACAACAAGTGCCAAATAATTCCACTCACCAATACTTAATTAGACAAATAATATAAAAAAAAAACACCTAGTATTTTGAGAAATATCGAAATTCAAACGTCACTTGTTATTTTGACTAGGTTCAATGAATCTACAACGTTAATTCGAGTTTAATATGTGTGGTAGACATTAAAAAAAAGGTTATTCGATTTAACTAATCACATAGAAAAATTAGAAAATATTGTTCGATCCATAAATCTTATCATGTTTGAGACTACAACCAAACAAAATGGGTATATACTTATTTGTCATGCAATTTCTACATACTCCAATAGTGTTTTTCGAAAAAGTACATTTGAAGAATAAAAATTCGTGTTTGCCTGATTAATTTGCAAACTATTTTTACCAATATATATCAGAATAAAAATTTGTTGACTGCAAATTTATTTTTTTGAAACAAGTATGCTTTTGAAAATAAAATAATTCAAATTTTAATACTATTTAAAAAATATTTCTTTTATTTTTTTCAAACCAAAGTGATGAGGATTGAAATGATATGATATCAACACACTAATTTTTTCCTCATGATGATGACCCCAATTATAACAACACACTTTTCCTTTGTTTTTTTTAATCAAACGAACGTGACTACAATGACTTTACATACATTTAAGTCTGCAATTTCAATCCATTGACCTATAAAATTCCCCTTAGTTTCTTGAAAATCTCATCCATCCAATCTAACAAACATTTTATAGAACTTAATTAGTTACTTGAGATGTTTAGAAGATAAAAGTAATAAAAATAAAAATATTGATATCGATATATGAGATAAATTAGAGGAGACATGTAATTATGAATAAATATACATAGAATAAAATGAGAGTGACCTTCACGATGAAAAACGTGAGACAGGCAAAAGATGTGCATGTGAGAGGAGATACATAAACACCCCATGCAACAAAGAAGCGTGTGAGATAGGTCAAGGAACTATTCATAGAATCATGGTGAAAAGTGATTAGACAAGGTATATGACATGCTTATGTACAACTTACCGAAAATATGATTTTAGATAGGAAAATATTTGGACGTCGGGATAATTATGATAGAAAGTTAGTAGATAGTAGTAATACATTGTATCGTTTCCTTATCATCAATATTGGTTTTATTACTCTCCTACCATCTCGTCCTATGGTGTCGGTTTTAGTATCTCCTCGATTTTGATTATCGTCTTTTATTTGTTGTTGCTACTATATTTCTTCTCCATTATTTTCAATATAGATTCTTCACCCTCTATAATTGCTTTACATGCTTGATTTTCGAATATATTCTACTTAAGTCGACGATCTGCCGAAAACAACACCTCTGTGATACGTATGAGATACACACATTCTACTCTCCCCATGCATCACTCATGGAATATACTGCGTTTATCAAACCCGTATTTTTCAGGTGAAAAAAAAAAAAAAGGAAAAAATATCTGTCCAATCAAGGTTATTTCTGTCATTCAGCCACTCACCGTCTCTGAAAATGGTAAAATCCCCACCCGATTCGTTTCGTCACTTATCAATACCCGCCACATCCTCTTCCAATCACTTATCTCCACGTCACCTTCCTTTTATTGGCCCTTCAAATCCCACCGTCGATTTTAATCCAACGGCTAATCTTCAATATTCTAGACTTTTCCATGTTATAAACCATGGTTAGTTAACAATAAATAAATAAATAATAATAGTACAAAAAAATTAAAAAAATAAAAATTAAAAATTAAATCCATTGTTGGATATATAGATACAGAATATCGTAAGACAGAGAAATATAGATAGAGAGAGAGAGAAAAAAAAAAGCCGGAGAAAGAGAAGAGGGTTTTGTGATTGCCGGAATCAGACCGTCTACATCGCTGAACTGAAGTATTCAATCGGCGGTGAAGAGAAAGACGGTGTAGTCGTGCCGGAAAAAAGTGAGATATAGAGGCACGATCGCTCTCAGATCTGGTCATCTGGTAAGTTTTTTTGTTGTTTCTTTAACTGAAGTATTCATTTAGATTTCGTTTGATCTGTTAATTTACTTTTTATTGTGGATGTTCGTGGTAGAGTAGTGATTTGTAGCGGTATTAGTGATGTTTTTCACTGTTTTCAGTTTTTGTTGTTAAGTAGTTGAATGGAAATGAGAGTTTTGAGTAGTAAATGTGATTAATCCATATGCGAAGATTTGTTTGTTTGTATTTCTATGTTATTGGATAAAAAGGGAGAGTTTAGAGTGTTAAATGCTGGCAATATCTTAGATGAACATAATTATAGTGTGTTAATCTTATTGTGTATTGAAAAGAGTTTCAGAAATTAGTGCTAATTGATTCAGGATATTTTGAGTTTTTTAGCTATATTTCTCGAGTATTAAGGATTGTTAATCGTAGGTTTTTAGTGTTAAGAGGATTGTTTATTTGGATTCTTGAAAATCTTGTGAGGTTTGTTATTGGTGTTGTTCTGAATAAGTGGTCAGTTTAATGTAAAATATTGTATTTGGCTGATCTTTGGGTTTTGGTTATTTGTTGATCAAGTGTGTAGATTAATTTAGTTGTTTGTGTGTTTACAGATTGTTGTCAGTGCTATTAGCCGCATCAGCAGATGGCTCTTTCGATGTAACATTTGGGATCTTCATCATTCGCTGTTCAAAACAACTTGACGTGCGAGTGATAGTGTTCTTGTATTCTTGTGTCCAGTGGTGATAACTGTGGGGGTTGATTTTTGATTCCTCTTTTCCTGATTGATGATCGTTTCTGGATTGATTCTTTTGGTGGTTTATGCACAATCGGCTTCTGAGTTGAGTGTGTCGGGAAGCTCTCTCCTGCCACCATCTCTTTTTGTGATTGTCACTTAGGACGGTGTTTCTTGTCCTTGTATGTCTCCTAACTTGGACAGTCCTGTTCAAACTCAGATGGCTGTAGCAGTATTTAAGAGTCCGCTTGGTGGAGAGTACCATGGAAGCAGTAGGATGGAAGGGAAATCTACAGGGAGGAGACGGGTTTTTGTGCAAACTGACAATGGTTGTGTGCTGGGGATGGAGTTGGACCGTAGTGACAATGCTCATACTGTGAAGAGGAGGTTGCAGATCGCCCTCAATGTTCCAACTGAGGAGAGTTCTTTAACATTTGGAGATGTGGTGTTGAAGAATGACCTTAGTGCCATTCGGAATGATTCCCCTCTACTGCTGACGAGGAATTTTATGCATAGAAGTTCATCGACTCCATGTCTTTCACCTACTGGGAGGGATGTCCAACAGAGAGATCAGAGTGGCCCTATAGAAATACTGGGGAACTCTAGTCACTTCCCCAAGACAAAACAACTTGTCAAGGAGATTGTGAAGGCTGTCAAGATTGGAGTTGATCCACTTCCAGTCCATAGTGGACTTGGAGGCGCATACTATTTTAGAAACAGCAGAGGTGAGAGTGTTGCTATTGTCAAGCCAACAGACGAAGAGCCGTTTGCACCAAATAATCCGAAAGGTTTTGTTGGCAAAGCTCTTGGACAGCCAGGCTTAAAACGTTCAGTTAGGGTTGGAGAAACAGGGTTTCGGGAGGTTGCTGCATATCTTCTCGATTATGATCATTTTGCCAATGTGCCAGCCACTGCATTGGTGAAAATCACTCATTCTATTTTTAATATCAATGATGGTGTTAATGGAGATAAGCCTTTTAGCAAGAAGAAACTCGTGAGCAAGATTGCATCTTTGCAGCAGTTCATCCCGCATGATTTTGATGCCAGTGACCATGGAACATCAAGCTTCCCTGTTGCTGCTGTGCACCGGATTGGGATATTAGACATCAGGATATTTAACACAGACAGACATGCAGGAAATCTTTTAGTTAGGAAGCTTGATGGTGTTGGGATGTTTGGTCAAGTAGAGTTAATTCCCATTGATCATGGCCTCTGTCTACCAGAAATGCTGGAAGATCCGTATTTTGAGTGGATTCATTGGCCTCAGGCATCCATTCCGTTTTCAGATGATGAACTCAAGTACATAGAGAAACTTGATCCTGTTCGTGACTCTGATATGCTGAAAAGTGAGCTCCCTATGATTCGCGAAGCCTGCCTTCGTGTCTTGGTCCTGTCCACCATTTTCCTCAAGGAAGCTGCTGCTTATGGGCTTTGCCTTGCAGAGATTGGTGAGATGATGAGCAGGGAATTTCGTTGTGGGGAAGAAGAACCGAGCGAGCTTGAAGTAGTTTGTTTGGAGGCCAGACGGTTGATTGCTGAGAGAGGGATTTTGTCTCCTAAGGCTGAAGTTGATGAGGAGGAGTTCCAATTTGACATAGATTATGAGGACGCAGGATATGGTTTTAGTCCAAAAATGGCCTCTGAGGACTTTGTGAGCAGGAACCCGTTTCAGTTTCCATTTGGAGGAGGAAATAGCCGCACTCAACTCTTTAAGCTAGATGAAAGCATTGAGGAAGAAGAAAGTGAAGAGGAAGAGGATACAAACTTTAACTATGTTCCAGCCCCCGCAAAGAATGTAGCAGAGTCAAAACTATCAATGTCGCTCAAGAATATTAGTTTAGGTGACAAGAACCAGAAGCATCCTTATTTTTCTGGAACTAAACCAGAAAATGCCTATCTCGCCAACTCTTCATCTGGCCACAGGAGTGCGAATGAACAGCTTCCTGTGAGCTCCAGCTTTGTGAAGCTAGCAGATATGGGTGAAGAGGAATGGCGTCTGTTTCTAGAGAAGTTCCAGGAACTGCTGTACCCAGCTTTTGCCAAGCGCAAGTCAGTCGCCCTTGGTCAGAGGCAGATACAAAGGCTTGGTACTTCTTGCCAGTTTTGAGATATCACAAGGTGTGGTACTACCACAACATCTCACTACTAGTATGAGTTAATGCCTAAATAACTCCACGCAGTCTGGTGGTGGAAGTGAAGGATATCTAGCTTAGGTTGGTTAAGTGGTTATGTGCTCCCTTGAAGAAGTTGTTATAGGGCGGCAGGCTTTAATAGGAGATGCTGTAAATATTTTTGAGGCACCTGAGTGAAAGTGCCGAGTAGAATTGGTGTCTTTTTTTCCTGTTTGATGTCTTCATTTTTTTTCCTTTTAACTTTGTCACGCGACTTGTTAGATAAATAATTTGTAGAATGGAACCCTAAAAAAATAAAACAAAAAAAGTTTGTGTAAATGTTTGATGTGTGTTCTTATTTTGTTATTGTATGCGTTGTCATGTAGTGTTCATTTGTCAATTCATTGTGCGTGATATGAGGAGTTGTGTCCTTCCTCGAATAGTCCTAAAAATGGGAAGAACTACACAACTTGTGTTGTGAATGAATGAGAAAAGTGCAGTGTACTAAGGAAGGAGTTCACAGTTCACACACTATAACATCACAGTAGTAGAATATGTTTGTGGTCAAGAAAATTCATGTTTGTTTGCTTGTCAATTGTCATTCTTGAATGATATCGATGCCACATCAGTAGGGCCCTCGACCCAAAGTATGGCCTCAACTACTCCAAACCGTGTGGTGGACAAAGTTACTCTGCAGTTGTGTTGGTCGGAGGTTATAGGTATCTCGAGGTATTAGTCGACGTGTAAAGTTGCCAGTTTGGTGATATGTTAGATCTCTTTGTTGTTGTTGTTAACAGAATGAGAAAGAATTGGAAACATAAAGAAAAAGTGGTAAGGTTGAAAGTTTGGTGGATGTCTGCGTCAAAATGGTCACTTTTTTTAGCAATCCAGAAACGGTTACTATGCGTGAAGTATATAATTAATGAAAAATAAAAAGTATACATACATAAACATAAAAGATATATTTTGGCTGTTCAATGTTTTCTTTTGGATAGCGCACTGCAAGGTTCAAGGATGACACTCTTAACAAAGGTGAAAACAATTTTATCACGACACCACGACACATGTTGGTTCGCTGCTCAATGTTGACTAGAAAGAAAAGCACACAAGGAAATATTATTATTTTTTAAAAAAAAATTAAATGGGATGAGAGCAAACGTGGCAACCTCATCTCTGATTGGGCATGATTTGTACTACTATATAACCTGTTGTTTAGGTAGGGTTTGTGGGCGGGTGGGGGGTGGGGGGAAGCTTTGTGGGTGTTACATGTTGACATTTGTTTATACTTTCGATGACAAGTAATTCGGAGTAATTATTAGTTGTGTAATATGGACAACTAATATGAGATGTAGAGGGTATATTTTTACTCAATTTGAAAAGTGATAGGTCAAATTTTTTATAACAATATCATTTGTCAAAATATCTTTTTGACTGATATCAAAAAATGATATTATAGAGACATATGTAGACATTGTGGACATGTAATAGTATAACATAACATGAATATAATCAATTCCAATGAAAATTAACTAGTATAATGAATGTGTTTATACACAACTGTGAAAATTAACTAGTATAATTATAAGATTTTTATACACAAACGTGAAAATTTGTTGCAACTCAATAATTTAGAGTAATGTATGCAAACATAGTAATTACGTACTTATAAAAAATTTCCAGCTACTCTATACGTGTGGCGCCGGCCACAATTGCGAACACTTGCGTCCATCGATATAAACATCTTTAAGACGTAATAATTATTTTTATATATATGCGCGTGTATAGTTTGAACTTGAAAACACAAGAACATGGTGAGTGGGGTGGGGTGGGGGTGGGGGGGGGGGGGTCCAGGTTGTCTACTTGCTTCATTAAATAAAGGTTGTTCTCAAGAACATGACTAAATTAGGGTGATATTATTCTTGCTAAAGTTTGCTAATCTTGAAAATTATATCATTTTTGTCATTTCTCAAACTATGAAATTCTTCTTAATTAATGTAATTAATTAAGATTTAAGACATTGATAAGATCGACTGAACTACTAATTAAAGGATCTTTGGACCTATTAAAAATTCCAAAAGACTTTTATTTTCTTCTATTGTATGTAACTCTACATGCAATTTAAAATGTTGCTTATTTTTGTTTTGGGGCCAAGTACAAATTCTTGTCTGTTAAAAAAACTAATCTTTTAACGGATTCTCTACTTGAATATTGTGAACAAGAATGTGTCACGAAGACTTAGACGTTAGTTTTATAAAATGATTATCATATTATATAAATTGAGTGTTGGTCCGTCAAGATTTATGTATATTCAAAACATAAAAGTAGTGTAAATGAGGTTGGGATGGAAGAGTAGGTATATCAGAAGGGATATGATTAAAAACGAAGATATTTGGGACAAAGTGGGAGTGACCTTCGTGTTGGATAAGATGAGGGAGGAGAATTAAATGGTTCAGGCATGTGAAGAAAAGATGCACATGATGCCCCAATCAATGAGAAGGTGTGAAAGATTGGCTATGAAGGGTATGACGAGAGGTGGAGGTAGATCGAAAAAGTATTGTGGAGAGGGATTAGATAGGACATATGCTTTTGTAGTTTACCGAGGGCATGACTTTAGATAGGAGAGTATAATAAAGGTCAAACATTATGATAGAAGGTTAGTAGGTATTGGAATATTGACTAGTTTCCTAACCAGTATTTTTATTATTACTCTCATTATCTTATTCTTCATTTAGCAGAATAAATTGAAAAAAGCAAAATATAATATATGTATACAACTGTACCAGTGTCCTCTTGTTTTGTAAGGCCCATAGTAAAAGCCCATTAAAGCGGCTAAGCCCAATGGACCACAGCTATATGCACAATATGCACCCCATCATTTTAATGGACTATTAACTCTCTAAAATATTTTTTTTTAAAAAAAAAAATTAAAAACTAAATACAAAATTTGAGTTTGATCAAACAAGCTATAAGTATTAGCTTTAACAAAATGGTATTTCCTAATGTATACAACAAAATACTTAATATATACTTTATAAGCACATACCATACATCTTCACAATTAATAATAATAATAAAAAATACATTTTACAATTATATAATTAAAAATAAACATGGAAATAAATACACCATTCAATTCATAATTGATACATACAAGCAAAGCCAGTGTCAGAAACAACCTCTCCACATTCACAAGACAGAAACAAGACTGCGTTCACACCACTCTCTCCAAACTCCACTCATGAGATTACACTAAATACATTGTTATAAACAAAATCAATGGCAAAAACAACCTCTCTACACTCACAAGACTGCGTATACACCACTCTCTCCAGACTCCACTTGTAAGATGTCATTGAATATTGATATAAGCAAAATCCATGGCAAAAACAACCTCTCTACACTCACAAGACAGATACAAGGTTGTGTATACACCACTCTTTCTGGACCCCACTCGTGAGATTACACTGAATATGTTGTTGTAAGCAAAACCAGCGGTGAAAAAAAACAACTTCAATTAAACCAAGAAAAAAGAGCTACATAATTAAAATAAAATTAAACTCATACATGCCTCCATGGTCTTTCAGCAAGATTAACACAATCTTTATGCCTAATACAATCAACCAAATGATCAATTGTCATTCCAGCAGCTTGCATGAATGAATAAACAATTACTGGCCCAACAAATCTAAATCCTTTCTTCAATAAATCTTTGCTAATTGTTTCTGCTTTTGGTGTTCTTAATGGAACATTTCTTGGATGTCTAAATCTGTTAATTATAGGTTTATAATTCACATAATTCCACATGTAGCTGCTAAATGATCCATATTCTCTCACAATCTGCATATGTTAAAGAGAAAAAAAAATGATAATTAATTAAGTTAACAACTAATTGATATCATAGTAATAGCATGAGCTAGTCACTTTTCAGTCTTGTAATTGAAAAATAGCCACTTTCATGTCATGGCGTTTCACATGTTGAATCTGAAACTCCATGACAATGACTATTTTCTTTTGATGTCATAGTAATAGCACAATCTAGTCACTTTTCAGTCTTGTAAATCGTGAAATTTCATATGTAATTGAATTATTTGAAACTTCATGATCGATAGTAGTTGTTACTCAATTACATGGACAAAAAAGGTGGCTATTTTGTAAAGTTTTTGACATCGTAATAAATAATAACACGGGCTTGCCACTTTTCAGTTATGTAATTGAAAAAACAACCATTGTATATCATAAAGTGTCATATGTTGAATTTTGAACACCATGATAGTACTTTTTCAATAACTTGGATTGAAATGTGGCTATTTTGTGAATTTTATATATATATATAATGTAAAGGAGTTGGCACTTGCCTTGACTATGCATTTGGCATTGTCAACTATGCATCTAACTCTGCTTTCTGCTAAATTGAGTGATGTATTTGAGATTAATTCTTCAATCTCACTCTCCCCCATTTTGGCCACATGGTTTGCATTAAATCCACCAAATGCTTCTCTACATATTCACACATTAAGAAAAAAATATTACTTCAATACACCTATATTATAAAAAGATTATTACACGCAGGTCTTTCAAAAGATAATTATGAATAATAGTTAGTAATAATTAAGTGGAACTAATAACCTAAAAGTATATAGATAACTTGCTATAACAAGTTACATCATATTAATGGGCACATGTACAATAGACTATGAATTCGCGATATCTAGTAATTTTAAACTAAATGTAGTATTGTCTTATGAAATTCACTATGTATATATTTGTATTAGTTAAGATCCAATAACTCAAAATGCTACATTTTCAGGTGCATAAAATTCAAATTCTAAATCCACCTTTGCGGTAACATAAAAGTAAAATTACACTAACAATTATATAAAGTGGAAGGGGGGAAATTTATGTACCTTATTTGTTCCCTTCTCTTTAAAATTTCAGTCCAATTGAAATCCATAAGCATTCCACATAATGCAAGAAGCTCGAATAATTGACTGTTTAATTAATTAATTTGTTAATAAACTTTTATGTATTATTAATGTTGTGTAAATTTAGCCAAATGACCTCCAAAATTAATCATAAATTATTACTTACTGGTCATCATAAACAGGAACTCCCCAACATTCATCATGGAATTGCACATAAACCTTATCTGCATATAGCAAATTCAAATAAATTAATCTTACAATTGGCATTATGATAGGATAATTTGGTACAAATTAAGTGTCAATTTTTTGATAGTTCAAATAATTCTACTACCAAATAGCATGAAAGAAGTAGTACTAGAAAGTTTAGTAAGTTAATACTTTATTTTTTTAGATTATCATATCAGACTTGAGTTACATGCAGTAACATTAGACTGACCATCCTCTTGGTCACAAAACTATATTATGTATATGTACATGGGTCAAACATCACTTATTGTACATATATATTAAATCTCAAATTTGACGATCAAAATTCCTAACTTTACTAATGATTATGTTATCATAGATCAATTCAACTTAATAGCGTAATAATCTTCTAATATGCACCTAATATTTAATGAAGTCAAAAGAACACCTCTTTAAGTTCTATCCACAATCAAACATCATCATTAGAAAAAATAAATCAAACACCATAATATAAAATGAAAATCTGAAAGTACTATAAGACATTTTTTTTTTTTTCAAATAGTAGCAATATTTCAAAAAAAGTAAAAAAATATAAATCAATGCTACTTATGAAACTTACCACTAGTACTAGTGATCCAATTGCACCTTCTCATGAGTTCTTCTTCACTACTAGGGTTTGGATTAGGGTTACAAGTTGGACTAACCGTTCGAGCCACATTCTTATTGGACATGCTCGAACCCTCTTTTTTCTCCCTTGATGACGCGATTAATCGTAGTGCTAGAGAGATTTTTTGATCCAATGGAGTGATTGAAGAAGAATCAGTAATAGAAGAATCATTTGAAGTTTGTGATAAAGATAAAGAAAGTGAAGAAAGTGAAAGAGAAGAACTTGTTTTATGCAACCCTATAGGGTAAATTTTTTTCCAATGTTTAGATAATAAGAAATTACTACTACTATTATTGCTTCTTGTTTTTTCCTTTTCTCTATGTTTCTCTAATGCATGATGTTTTCTCACACTTTGCTTAGACATTCTTTTTGGGAAAAAAAAAATAAATTAAAAGTTGCTATGGATTGTAAATATGTGATGATTGGAATATATAAAGATTGGATTTTGAAGTGATGGAAAATTTAACTAAGAATGTTAATAAAAGGTGAAGTTGGTAGAATGTGAATCTCATAATGAGGCAACATTTTAGACTTATAATTGAAGCAAATTTGATATGAAAATGGTTTGTGGATTGTAAAATATTATTTGTTGACAATAGAAAGTTTGAGAATTGAAGTGTTGAAGAAGTGTAAACTTTCCAGAAGCTCAAGATTTTTAGTGAAAAATGTTCACATTTGAGGCATCACATTGTTATATTGGTCTTTTGAGTTTAGTTTCCAGCGAATTGAATCGTTCGTTAATTCAATATTGAAGTGAAAAGTTATGAGTATTTCACACCATACTGTCAAGGCAGAGGAGTATTAGACTAATAGAGATTTCTTTTTGTTTTCGCTTAGTGTACGATATTCGTTTTGAAAGTGTTTCTTATTAGGATCTTTTAATTTTCAACACTCAAATTCGAGACCTAAAGTTTTCATCCTATCATAATCTTTGACGGTAATAATAGAGATTATATATTAACTTACTATAACTCAACTTTTTTTTTCCTTTAATTTTCTCTTCCATCTTTAATTATTTCATGAAAATTAAGTCTCCATCCTCCTCTATGAAGTGTTTTTTTGCTTCTACAAATAATATATGATCCATATTGTAAATGTAACATTAAACACCCAAAAATACTTTTTAGAAAATTAATTAGAGTTAAAGAGTGAGTTATAAAGCTTGAAAACATTAATAGTTTAACCATTTTTTTAGTTCAAATGTTACTTCAGTAAGTGTAATGGGTTGCCTTTATTTGCTAAGTCTTAATATTCACTCTAAATATACATCTCATCCTTCCTTTTTGTGCATTTTCTTTTTGTGATTTTGTAATTATATGTGCTATCTTTGGAAATGGATTTTCCCCTTCCAACTTGCAAGTCAATTTTTTAACAAAGATTACTAAAACCAAAGTGTTCTTATCAGGAATCTTAGTAGTTCGGTTGATTAATTAGTTATCTAAATTTTTTGGTGATTGTTCAATTCCACAACTTATAATCCCCTCCTCCTTTCTCCCTTCCTTATAACCCCTATGTAATAAAAACAATTAAAAAAAGTATTTTCGATCTTGGCAAACTAAATGAGAACACTATCCTATTAAACAAGTCTTACACGATATAAACTTGTATAAAATTAAATAAATAGACACATATATCATACGTGACATAATATATGTAGGACGCCACATAAGACATGAAATCGTCATGTAGGACTTCATGTAGGATGAATGTGGCTATTTTTTTGATCTTATACTAATTAAGTGTCTATTTATGGACAATCAAAATTGGAAGGCGTAGATGTCAGTTAGAAACCAAATTAAAAACATATTTATATATAATTATGCATGATTGTTATTTCATTCTTAACGTGGAATAAAAAATATTATAAGTTATCCGACAATTTTATCCTAATCAAATATGAAAGAAAATTATTTTAAAGTTAATTTCGAGATTAATTATATCTTATCCCTCGTCCCAAATGAGACAGAAAAAGGAAATGATGTGAACGACTTCGTTTCATTTGGCTCTTCCACAAATCAATAATTCCTCTTTTCTCTCTTAAACCCTAAACCTCTGTAAAAATCTCCTATTTTTTTCCTTCTCCTCCTCCTAATGCTTCGATTAACCCTTAAATCACCCCTAAAATCTCGATTACTCTCCTCTCTCCGCCACCATAAACCCTCTTTCTCCACCGCCAACCTCGCCTTCAACCACCCTGAACCACCACCACCGACCACCACAACTACCACAACCACCAGAGCTGCAGTTTCAAGAATCTTCAACTTTTTTCTCCAAAATCATTGCACTAAAGGCTCCGCAAAGCTTTTACGAGGTGATCCATGTTTTAAAATTTTAATCTTGGAGCTAAATTCATCGGAAATTGAAGACATTGTTGAGAAACTGAGTTTTGAAAATTCCGAATCTGCCCTTGAGTTCTTCTTCTTATTGAGAAATGATTATGGGTTTAATCATTCCAGAGCTTCACACATTGCTGTTGCTCATGTTTTGGCTAAAAAACAGAGGTTTAGAGCTTTGAAGATTCATTTACAACATTTGGTTCAACAAGAAGGTATTGTGTTCTCTGCTATGGCATTAAAAATTCTATTTTTTGTCACTCCCTCCGACTCGTATTACTTGTCCACTTTCCCTTTACACGGCCCTTAAGATATCGTAAATAAGAATGATAGTTTTACTAATTCTAGTGCAAGTAATATGGGATGGAGGAAGTAATAGTATAGTGTAACTATGGAGTACTTCTTACATTGCTCATTTTGCTGTTTATATAGATTTGTTGTGATTTCCAATCAGGCTTTGGTTCAGCTCATTCAATATGCGAGCTGCTTTTGATTCGCTTTCAGAAATGGGACTCTAATCATGTTGTCTGGGATGTTCTGGCTTCTGCTTATTCCCATTGTCAGATGATTGATGATGCTCTCTTTGTTTTTGCAAAGATGAAAGATTTCGATATCCAGGTGTCGGTATTTACATACAATAATTTGTTGTATAATTTGAGGCACACTGATTACATCTGGGATGTTTACTATGACATGAAAGTCAATGGGATAAACCCGAGCGAGTATACTAATTCCATTCTTATAGATGGTCTGTGCAAACAATTCTTGATTCAAAAAGCAGTTAATTTTGTCCGAGGGACTGAATGTAGAGAGTCTGAGCCTTGTGTTGTGTCTTTCAATGCTCTTATGTCGAGTTCCTGTAAAATGGGTTCTGTAGATGTTGCTAAGTCATTCTTTTGTATGATGTTTAAGTGTGGATTTTATCCCAATGTATATAGTTACAATATTCTCATTCACGGATTAAGTGTGGCGGGTGCAATGGAAGAAGCGTTGGAGTTCATAGATGATATGAAGAAACATGGTTTAGAGCCTGATATGGAAACTTATAACGTCCTCGCCAAAGGATTTCATTTGCTTGGTATGATGAATGGTGTCCGGAAGTTCATTAATGAAATGCTTCGTAAAGGCATGAATCCTGATATTTTCACATATACAATGTTGAACTGTGGATATTGCAAAGAAGGTAATATTAATGAGAAGAGTATTAAGTTGAGAGAGGAGATGTTTTCAAAGGAGGGGGGACATGCTAGTGCTATCTCAGACAACATGTTACTAAGCAATTTGTGTAAAAACGGACGTTTAGATGAAGCTTTGAATTTGTTCCATGAGATAGAGAGCAACGGTCGTAAATTGGATCATATCATGTACTCGATTCTCATTCAAGGCCTTTGTAAGCAAGGATTGGTTGATATGGCTTTTCAATTGTACAAAGATATGTGTTGTAAGAGAATTATTCCAAATATTGTTGCTCATAGATCTATTCTAAAAAGCTTCTGTCAGAAAGGGTATATATATGAGGCAAGAGTTTTGTTTGACGCTTTAATATATTGCGACTTAATAGATGATATTTTTTTGGTTAATATTATGATTGACGGATATGCAAAACTTGGTGACATCGGTGAGGCTGTTCAGGTATACGAACTAATAACAGGGAAAGGAATAACCCCAAGCATAGCTACATTCAATTCCTTAATATATGGGTTCTGCAAAGCCAGAAAGTTAGATGATGCAAGAAAGTGGGTTGACACTATATGTGCACATGGGTTGATACCATCAGCGAGGACGTACACAACTCTTATGAATGCCTATGGTGAAGAAGGGGAAATGCAAACCGTTTTTGAATTGCTAGACGAAATGAAAGCAAGGGCCATAGAACCAACTCATGTTACTTACACAGTGATAATGAAATGCCTCTGTAAAAGAAGGCAGATGCATGAGTCTGTCCAGATACTAAAGAGTATGTTACCGGATGACTTTCAGCGTGATGAAGTTTTTTACAACACCATTATTAAAAGTTTATGTGAAGCTCGCGATATGGAAGGCGCTTGCAAATTATATAAAGAGATGGCGGTGCACAAACTTAAGCCAACTCGTGTCACGTACAACATTCTCCTTAATGGTTATTGTACACATGGAGAGCTAAAGGATGCTGAGGAACTATTTTCTAAACTCCAAGATGTTGGCCTGATGAAATGTGATTACACCATTCTAATAAAAGCACATTGTGCAAAAGGATCAGTTCATAAGTCAGTGGTTCTGTTCCAAAAGATGATTGAGAAGGGCTTTGAAATCTCTATTAGGGATTATAGTGCTGTGATTAATAGGTTGTGCAAAAGAAACTTACTAGCTGGCGTAGATATTTTTCTGCGTATGATGTTGTATCATGGCATATCTGTTGATTCACAGATTTGTTTTGTTATGCTTAACAGTTTCCGTGATATCAATTCTGTGTTCCAGTTGGCCTCTTTGATGATCAAGTGTGGGTTAGATACTGACTCTAATTTTGGTTAAGTGTACGAGACACCAATTCAGGATGATTATTGTGCTCTGCTGTAATATGTGAGCTTCTTGGTTCATGTGATGTTACGAGAGAAGTTCCTAGAAGTTGTAACTTGATCTTATAAGGTATGTGAGCCTATTTAATAACTCATTCCTGAGTTCAATTTTTTTTTTGGGTAGAAAGGTTTGTAATTGCACTGACTATGCAGTTATATGGACTTGATAGATGAGGTCATAGGGAAATTATGTCCTCCAACGAAACACATTTTGTGTGGAGAAAAGACAGAGGACTTCGGCATCTGTAAGAAAAGTTAACAGGTACCGAATGTTCTTCTGTGTTTTTCTGGTTTTCGGTGATGGTATCGAATCCCTTATATTGTTCTGTTACCTTCAACTTTAGTATTATCAGTTCTTTGTTCCAGTTTTGACTTAATAGAATTGCTCGTATTTGTCTGAAGTTCATTTCAAACTAGTGAATTTTGCATCTGTTCCTCCAGTAAGTCTATTTGATGATTTTTTGCAGATGCTCAGAAACATATAGGCAGCTGTCCTTTCGGATCCTAGCCAATAGAGGCACGCGAGTTGTACAACTGCTGGAGCTGTTATGGCTTGAGTTCTTGGAGATCATTAATGGCATGATTTGTAGCTCTTGCTTAAAGACTGCTCCATATTACCTTCTTTTAAGCAAACTTGCATATTTTCTTTGCAACTGGTATAAGCTATAGAAAAAAAGAGACATATAAACAAGTCCCACTATAAATGTACTGAGTATAGTGTCAATCTATGTTGCTCAGACTCTTCAAAAATGTCGATGGGTGTGTGTCTTATAAGGATCCGACACGGGCGTGGCAACATTTTCGGAGCAACTTAGGTGTCAATCAGCCTATGTGATGCCTGTTATGCCTACTTGATAGAATCATCTATGCTTAACAGTAACTTTAATTTGTTGCTGAAAGTGAATTAAGAAAACTTTTTGAGTGGCAGACTGGCAGTGTCACTATGTCCATATTTATTATTATCCAACATGAACCATCATATTTCAATTACAGTAATTGATTTTTCTAGCAAATTATATTGGCCAAATTCCTAAAAAGGAAAACAATATTATAATATGTTTGTTAATTAAAGTAAGCCTTAAAATGGTCACCAAATTAAAAATTGCATGCTCATACAGTAAATTTAAAAAAAAAATGTTGCGCAAAATATTCTTTTGGTAAAGAAGAGAATAACTTTCTACGTTTTCAACGAGTTCTTTGCAATTTGCCCTCCTAATGTATGTACAATATTTTTTTTTGATTTGCATCTTATTATCTCATTAAAAAAAGAGGCAATGAGATGGGTGCACCCATCATACAATCTTTTCATATTTTATTTTTTAGAAAAATATTTGAAAACTTGATATACACTATTTAATTCCCCATATATAATATTATAAGAAATATTTATATACTCATATACAATATTATACATTATAATACAAAAAATAGATTTAATTTTTTCCTTTTATCCAAGCATCAGATCATCCAAAGCACCTCAAAAACTATACTAAATCACCCAAAAATTTATATTTAGGCTTCTGAATACAAAATACATATTTTTGGTATATTCTATTGATTTAGTATCAGTTAAACGAAATTATCAGCCTTAATGATACCAATACAGTATATGATATTGATTAGTATCAGTTAAGCGAAATTAGTTGGGGTATATAGTATAATTATTTATTGAAGTACGAATGTAAAAGGGTATATGTTTGTTATTATTTTGTTTTTATGGTATATTTGCTTAGTTTCCTCAATAATAAATGATTGAAGAAATTTATAGCGGAGGAGAAAAAATATGTTCACCCCAAATAGGGTTTCAAATTGATATATACTAGGGGTGTCAAAAATGAGCCCAACTTTAGGTAATCCGTCCATAATTGTAAGGGTTGCACTCAAGATAATTTGAATTGAGTTCAATCTCAACCTATTCATGCCTTAACCCATTTTAAGAGAATCCTCAATTGAGCGCAATATAATCTCTAATTTCAACCCTTTTTAAGACTCTTTATTTGCATTGATGAAATGTATATTTCTATATTGAAGGTAGAGTTGTCAAAAAGGGTCAGCCCAACCCCACCCGGCTCAAGCCTCGCGGGCCAAGAAATTTGATGGGCTAGGACGGGCCATCCCTTTATTTGGAAGGGTCTGAAAATGTTCAACCCAACCCTACCTCAGAAGGGCCGAGGGCTGGGGTGAGCTAGCCCTTTTTTTTTTCTTTTCATACTTAAAATTCTATAACATCAAAAAAATGAGAAGATTTTCAACTTAAATATGATAAACAATGGTGTTGTTTCAATAACACTAGCAAAAAATCTAGTATGATAGCATGTATCTAGGATACTAGACACACGTGATACATGTATATGGTATAATGCATCCTGGATATGCGAGCGAGATAAGAGAGTGGTGAGCGAGATGCGAGGGAGAAGAGGGCGCGGACTATGTTTATGTAACCTATATCATGTGAATCCACTTGGATAGAGTGTATTCAAAACAAATTAACCTAATTTTGAGTCGATGTATCCCGAGATACATGTATCTAGGCGTACCAAAATCTGGTAAGATTTGTAATATTACAACATAGCGTGCATTTAAGTAATTAGCTCATATAACAGTGAAATTGTTGTAAGTTACCCTTAAATAAATAGTTTTGACCCATGGGCCGACCTCGGCCGGCCCCAATCAAGTCTCAAGGGCCAATGACTTATATGGGTCGGGCTTATAAGCCCTAGTTTTAAATGGACTTGAAAAATTCTATCCCAGCTAGGGGTGAGCATGGTACGATATATACCGAATTACCATACCATACCATACCAAAATTTTTAATATTGTGGGGTATTATGGTATTTGGTATGGTATATGGTATACATTTTAATTTTTTTTGGTATTCAATACAGTATTTGACATTGAGTAATGGCATACCGAAACACTGAATAACATACCGAAATATATATAGTTACATAAATAACATATATATTATTATTAAAATACTAACAAATATGCAACCTAGTATTAATATAAACTAAATGTTTAGAAGTTGAAACTTTGACTACTCTATTTTGATTGAAATGTATTTAAATTGTAATTGATTAACAAAAGGAGTTGTTTGTACTTCATTTCGCAAATATATTTCTAGATGTGTAATGTTTTAGTATGATATCATTGAAACCTTTTTTAATTGTCAAAGTCATAATACTCTAATATACGAGTATATATTAGTCGAAGTTAAACCAATTATGGTTACTAATTTATCATACCGTCAGAGGAGGATTTGAGAAGGTTTATGAGGTGTCACATAACACTGCCGGAAAAATTTACTAAAATGCATGTACGATTAAATGAGAAAAGCATATAAAAAAGATATATAGTGCGAGTGACACTCTTAATAGATAATCTATGCGGAGCTCAATTGGTAAGCCTTTCAAATTTTTGAGACAATGCCGCGTATTCAAACCTGTGCAACTTTGTTAGTTTATACAAATTTTATGTTTCTTCCTTCTTTCTCACTTTTTAGTACTAAATATTTCTTTTATATATATATATATATATATATATATAAGTTTTCGGACACGTGTGCTCATCTAAATTGACATAAATTATTTCAAATTATCATTATATTAAAAATAGTTTTATAATTAAATTACATGAATATTGTTCATTTTCAAACAAAAATATTTCAAACATTTAGAATCTACTCTTGCATACCCATCTAAATTGACATAAATTGTTTCAAATAATCATTATATTAAAAATAGTTTTATAATTCAATTACATGAATATTGTTCATTTTCAAATAAAAATATTACAATACTTTCTGGCTTTGCAGAACCCATATATTAAGGAATTGAATGTAGCTATGCTTGGGGTTATTCCTTTCCCTGTTATTAGTTCGTATACCTGAACAGCCTCACCGATGTCACCAAGTTTTGCATATCCGTCAATCATAATATTAACCAAAAAAATATCATCTATTAAGTCGCAATATATTAAAGCGTCAAACAGAACTCTTGCCTCATAAATGTACCCTTTCTCACAGAAGCTTTTGAGAATAGATCTATGAGCAACAATATTTGGAATAATTCTCTTACAACACATATCTTTGTACAATTGAAAAGCCATATCAAAATATAAAAATATTACCCTTACCTCATCATCATCAAGCATAGTCTCATCGATAAATTCTTTGAAATCCTCATACGTCATCCGAACACACTTATCGATCCCCCTGGAAAGAGATAGCCAGATATTGTTTCAAAGGTATTTTTAGAAAATACTTTTTTTGCCAAACTCATATTGCCTATTATCATTTCAATTTTTATTTGGACATCTAATTTTAATTTTCTTATTTGTATTTCTTCTTTTAAAATAAAAGCTTGCAATTTGTCAAAATTATTAAAACTTTCCCCTACTTTTATACAATTATAACAAATGAGCAAATTATAGTTAATAAACAATCGGAATAGCCTAAGACGCCTTATTAATAAATTGCATATTTCTATATTCATTTATGAGTAAATGTGCGTGACTATTCCATCACTTAATAAAGAAGTTACTATTAATAAAGAAATAACAAAATCATGAAAATCAAAGCAAATATATTAACACCTGTAATTCTAGTTAATCATATAATGCTAGTACTTAATGATGTGTTTACAATATATTACCTTGGATAGTATTGTAAAACTTTATTTATTATTATGAAGATTTGAGTTATATAATTCGAATTTCTAAAGTATTTTTGGTAAAATATAAATAGTTTTTCTTCTTTTTTTAAATATAAATTTTAAACTTAAATGAAAATAAAATCATAAAATTACCATTAAAATGTTTCGAGCCTCAATATTTTAGGTGTCTAAAGCAAATAATTACTATTGAACTATTGGTTATGATGTTTAATTCCTTAACTTGTATACAACTAAAATGTCTGTCATGGAAAAGACTTGGAGAGACTGCACGCAAGCATACAGATGGAGTTCTATCATGCGATTTTATAATATTTATTTGGTTATAAGACTTTGGAAACTTGTGATATTAAATATGTCATAACATTTCCATGACTATAAAATTTTGTCATTAAGCATAAAATGAGCTATTAAAATTAACTTGATTCATATTTAAATGCTAACAGAAGAGAAAGAAACATCTAAATACAAAGTTGTTAGAATTATAACATGACATTTATGTACTTTCTTTGAGATTTTTTTTCATTTGAACACAGTACAACAATAAAGACTTTAACGGCAATAAATATGCCCTTTAGCAGCCATATAAATTGTTGCTAAAACTTTTACCGATAATTAGCTAATTGTCACTTTATTTAATGTTGCTAAAGACTTTAGTGATAATTATAATTTTTTTTAAAAAAAAGAACGGGTAAAGATTCTAATCATTGCCACTAAAAGTTTTCAATTTTAGTGGCATTTATTTAGCGATAATAACAATTGCCACTAAAATCATCTAGAATTTGCATCTTGCATTTCTAGATGCAAATTGTCATTTATGTTTACTTGTGTAAAAAAGAATTTTATAGTCATTATATCATTACCTCTTGTAGCTCATAATCTGTCTTATTTTTTATGTCACTAATCCCTCTTTATATGATCGGTGACCGATCGTTAGTTATTTTTGCGTAGCTGTATAAGTTCTTATATAGACATGACATTGTGGGTGAAGTAACTTGAGGTTGGTAGTAAGGTGGAGAAATTCACGTTGATGTAGTAGATAAACCAATAGTCCAACAGTACTATGAAAACACAACTCTGTTTACCATGAGTTAGTTCCGACAGTTAAGATCTTTGTACATGGCCTTCTTTTCTTGTTGTAAATACCAATAAATATTACTGTTATCATCATAGACTTAATGATTGCAACAAAAAAAAATTATAAGACGTCAATTTTTTTTTATAATTCAATGACCGCAACAGATTAATATTTGCAGAGTTGCAGTTATTAAGCCAACGTCTATATCATTTTTTTTATACGATAAAAAATCATGTATCCCACAATTATTTGTCGTGACAATTTTTTACGGGTTTTTTCTCTCTCCTTTTTTTGGAAAAAGCTCATCATAATACATTTTAATTATATAGTAATATCCTAATATAATTTTTAAGTTTATTGATGATTTTTTTTAAAAATTATTTATTTATGGAGTTCATATTTACATGGCACAAAAATAATTTATTTATCTATGTTAATTTTTTTAATGATAAATTGAGTTTAGTGATTTTATTGATACAAATGTCTAAGTTGAGTGATTTTGTTGATATTAAACAAAGTTTAATGACTTTACAAGATAAATTTTTAAAGTTGAGTAACCTTTTGAGATATTGACTCCAAATGTTAAATATATTAACCTAGCTAACAAATATGATTTATTTATTTTTTTTGAAAAATCATAAAACTTAGTTCTAAAGGGATTAAAAGAGGAATAGTGTGTTTTATTCACATCAATTTATATTTTTCGAACATTATTCCGTTAGTTATAAATGATTTTAATGTCGGTGCACTTTTATTTCCTCAGTAATGTTTATATATATATATATATATATAGTTATAAATGATTTTTCATTTGTTAGGTAGGTTAATTTGATATTTTCCTCTTCTTTTTTTTCTCTTTTCTTCTCCATAGCCATAGCTACGTTAACATGGAAGGTAAAAAGTGGCCGCAACGATGATGTCGGAGGCGGCGTATGGATTTGTAGATGATGTGGTAATTTAGTATGGCTTCCAGCTAAGTGTCTCATGAGATTCAAATGTGTTTCTAAAGCTTGGAATAGTTTGATACAACAAGATCTTAACTTTGTCAAGTTATACAATGCTCGTTCTAGACAAAAATTATGTATAGAAGGTGTATGTTTTAATCGAATTCTATACAATATAAAATATGTTTGGACCTAATTTGTATATATTTTGTAAGCATAAAGCTCTTGCTACTCTTTGCAAATTTAGAATCTAGAAATATGTCCCGTGTAGTCTAAAAAGTTAATTATTGACTTTTGAAAAATCAATTTTTTGGAGTGGTCTAGAAATTTATAGTACTTTTTTAATTGCGTACACTCAATCTTCCCTCGATATAAAAGTTGATACTCCTTACTCTTTGCAAACTTAGAATCTAGAAATATGTCCCGTGTGGTCTAAAAGCTAATTATTGACTTTTGATAAATCAATTTTTTGGAGTGGTCTAGAAATTTATGGTACTTTTTTTAATTGCGTACACTCAATCTTCCCTCGATATAAAAGTTGATACTCCTTACTCTTTGCAAACTTAGAATGTAGAAATATGCCCCGTGTGGTCTAAAAAGCTAATTATTGACTTTTTATAAATCAATTTTTTGAAATGGTCTAGAAATTTATAGTACTTCTTTTAATTGCGTACACTCAATCTTTCCTCGATATAAAAGTTGATACTCCTTACTCTTTGCAAACTTAGAATCTAGAAATATGTCTCATGTGGTCTAAAAAGCTAATTATTGACTTTTGATAAATCAATTTTTTGGAATGGTTTAGAAATTTATAGTACTTCTTTTAATTGCGTACCATCAATCTTCCCTTGATATAAAAGTTGATACTCCTTCACCTAAATTAAAATGTAGCAATACTTTTATTTGACAAAAATTATAAGAAGAAATGTGCACGTTAGAGAAATTGGGAAATCTATTCATTCTAACAATCACCGGCGACGATGATCATAGGCTCAATCCCTCTCTTATTGACTCAATTAAATCCGCTCTCGATCGCGTAACCGCGGAAGCAACGGGCAGCTCCGCTCTAGTTACTACCGCTCAGGGCAAATTCTTCTCTAATGGTGTTGATCTCGCTTGGGCATTGTCCGATCCATCGCACTATCCGTTGATAGAGTCCAAGCTCAAATCTCTCATTTTTGAACTTTTCAACCTTCCGATGCCGACGATCGCGGCCGTCACTGGCCACGCTTCGGGGGCCGGATTCATCCTGGCAATGAGCCACGATTACGTAGTAATGCGAAAGGATCGAGGATTTCTCTACATGAGTGAAATTGATATCGGACTAAAAATTCCGAATTGGTTGGTGACTTTGGTGAAGAACAAAGTTAAGTCGCCAGTAGATTGGCGTGATGTGGTTATGAGAGGTGCTAAATTGACTGCTGACATGGCAATCAAGCAGGGTATTATCGACTCTGCGCACCACGGTGCAGCGGAGACGATGAAGGAGGCTATAAAGCTTGGGGAGGAGGTGATGGAGAGGAAATGGGATGGGAAAGTTTACGCTCACAACAGAAGGCTTGTGTTTTCTGATGTTTTGGTTGCACTAACTAATGAAACGGTATCTAAATTGTAATTTGGGGACTTAATTTGGTACAAAAAAATAAAATAAAATAGGAATAAGTCACAAAAAAGAATAATATTTATGAATTATGAGCAAACAACAGAAATAAAACTCATGCATAGTGAATTTACGATCCATTATCTTGATCCACTTGTTAATATATGTTCTCTCGCCTACTTACATTCTATTTTTACATTATTTAAATTACAAAACAAAAGATTTAAATTGGAATATTTATCTTAAAAGACAATTTCGTCTTTAATTTGGATATTTTAGTGGGAACCTTGCCTAAAGACAAAATACTTCGTCTTAATGGGAAGATTGCAAGATTTGTTCGTGAGTTTGAATTTATCAGGTTCCTTCTCTTTAACTCGCCATCACTTGTGACAATGAGCATCGTGGAGCACCCACAACTCAAAGCAGAAAAAACATTAGATTTAGCTAGAAAACTACTCCAATTAACACCACCATCAAGAGTGTGTATAGATTTCTCGAGGGATAGTAAAAACACGAAGATCATAATGTTAGATTCATAAAAACACTACGAGAGAATTATATTTTTTGTTTCTAGCATGTTGTTGTAATAACCCTTCTATTAGCTTAGCAATAGAATTGAGTACTTAACTATGGGCAGATCGATAAAAAATTACCTGCATCAAGTATTTATATCAATCAAATTAATGAATACATTATACATTTATTTCAATTTATACAACTATTAATAATTAATCCTCTACTTAGAGGTGAATCAGTCTATGATACTTAGTCAACATTCAACCACCCTACTACAGATGAGGCTGCTCTTCCATTAATTAGAGAGTTATCGGCTTCAAGGCTGGGTATAGAAAAATCCTTGATCGGAAATGTTTTCCTTGAATGGATTTTTATGTGGCACAAATCTAGAATAGTAGGCTCGAATGAAGTCTTATGCTGCGCTAATTCAAAATAGTTGAGCTCTAATACAGGTACTAAACTCGGGAAAAAAAAAAACTAGTCAACATTTAGGCAGCCGTCATTGGGGAAATTTGCATATAAAAAAGTATATACTAATTGGGCCAAATCATAATGAAAAATGTGCATGTTAGAGAAACAGAGGAATTTGTTCATTCTAACACTTATCGGCGACAATGAGCATAGGCTAAATCCCTCTCTTATTGACTCAATCAGAGCCGCTCTCGAACGGATAACGGCGGAAGCAACTGGTAGCTCTGTTTTAATCACTACTGGTCAAGGTAAATTCTTCTCTAATGGCTACGATCTCGATTTGGCCTCGTCCGATCCATCCAGCTTAGAGTTAATGGACTCCAAGCTCAAATCGTTCATTTTTGAACTTTTCAACCTTCCGATGCCAACGATCGCGGCCGTCACCGGCCACGCTTCGGCAGCCGGATTCATCTTGGCGATGAGTCACGATTACGTAGTAATGCGAAAGGATCGAGGATTTCTCTACATGAGTGAAATTGACATCGGACTAAAAATTCCGAATTGGTTTGTGACTTTGGTGAAGAACAAAGTTAAGTCGCCTGTAGCTTGGCGTGATGTGGTTATGAGAGGTACAAAATTGACTGCTGACATGGCAATCGAGCAGGGTATTGTCGTCTCCGCGCACCACGGTGCAGCGGAGACGATGAAGAAGGCTATAAAGCTTGGGGAGGTGTTAATGGCGAGGAAATGGGATGGAAAAGTTTACGCACATAACAGGAGGCTTGTGTTTTCTGATGTTTTGGCTGCACTAAACAATGAAATTGCATCTAGATTGTAAACAAGTTGGAATACATTAAAAATAAAAATGGGATCGATAGCTTTATTGTTCTCTTTGTTATTTTCATTATGAATATTTCACTATTATATCTTGTCCTTCTTGTTCTTTTGTGATAAAAGTATATTAAGAGTCGATTTACATGAACATACAATAAAAAGGTGTTGAATGGCTTGATCAAGTTCACCTAACACTTCGGATGGTTTTTTTGAGTTGTATTTGATTAAATTCTTTAAACGGATACATAACCTTCCCAATCTACCCAAATTTCATAGGTCGGATAAATTACATATTGATGGGTCAAATTTGACAGCCAGGATTTTCCAACTACTGGTCGAAATTGCAATCAACAAGTTGAACTTTTAGAACAAACAATACATTAAAAGAAATAGCATTTAGTTATAAGAAAAATAATGAGACATACAATACATTTATATTGAAGTTGAAAAATACATACTAAGTGTTCATTTTAGGCCCAGCCAAATTCATCAAAACTTAGCCCAACATGAAATTGTTTGGCCCATATTCATGAATTTTCAACTTTTTAGTTGGGCCAACTTTCTTACAATGGAATCTAAATCCCTTTTAGAGCTCCCTCCAATTTTAACTGCTTCATAAGCTTCATCTCTCATTTTTTGGGTCCTCTCCTTAAGCAAATCATTACTCATTGCCTCATTGATTCTCCTACCTAACTGTATCGGATCGGGCACTGAGTCTGAACCCTCACAAACTCGGACCGATGTCTTCATATTGTCCACCAACAACCACGTGTTTATGAATTGATCGGCCTCCATGGGCCATCCCAAAATTACTACTCCCGCCACTATCGCTTCCAACACAGAATTCCATCCACAGTGACTCAAAAACCCGCCAACGGCTCGATGGCCCAATATCTCCACTTGTGGGGCCCAACCCTTTATTACTAGGCCTCTCCCTGAAACTCTCTCCTCAAACCCCTCTGGTACTAATCCAAAACCTTGTTCCTTTTGTTGGGCTGTCAATTGTTTAGCTACTAAAATGAACCTCACTCCACTATTCTCAAGCCCAATAGTTAAGGCCTCCATTTGGGCCTTTGTTAATAATTTTTGACTTCCAAAAGCTACATAAAGAACAGACTCATTAGGACTCTCATCAAGCCAAGTGAAAACTTTCTCATTTGCCTCATAATCCACATTAAACTTCCCAACTCTACCCGGCCCACCAACTAAATTTATCGGCCCAATTGAATACACACGTTCATGGCCCATTTCCTTCTTCAAAAAGCCCAAATAATCACTCTCCAAAGCCTCAAAAGTATTGAAAATTGACCCAAAACTTCTTGTACTTGCAATAAACCCATTCCTAATAATCTCCCAAGTTGGATCATCCTCTTTAAACTTCAGACACACCGGAGGAAGATGTTCCCTCACAAATCTTGGACTTTTAGGAAGCCCATTAAGCTCAACAAGGCCCAAATCTTTATAAGCCTCAAAGTTCTTCCAAATATCAATAATAATAGAAATTAATAAAGCCCCGGAAGTGTAAAAAGCAAACCCGGGTACACCAACTTCTTGGGCCAAATCTTGAGTCCAGCCCAAGATGAAATCATAAACAATCGCCACAGGAGGATTTGATTGGGCTTTAAACCATTCTAATATTGGGCCACGAAGCTTACTAAGCCCAACAATAATTGCTGGACCGCCGGCACCCCCCACATCCTTAACGTTTTCGATGCCGGCGGAAAGAGATGGGTGACCCGGAAATGGAAAAACAAGAGTTTTAACAGATGGATGTGTGGAAATAAGAGGATCAAGAATCGGGACATTTTTAGGTGTCACTAAAATAGTAATTTTAAAGCCATGAAGAAGAAGTTGATGAGTAAAATAAAGAAGGGGAAGTATATGACCTTGTGCTGAAAATGGAAAAATTAAAATGTGTACACCATTTTGTGACATTATGTATTTTCTCACAATAGTCGAGTGAGTTTAAATGAACAAAAGAGATATATAAGTTTGATATCATTGTGATGTTTGAATGGTGGAGAATGGAGGAACCATAATATTTACCATGTTAATTCATATATAGTTTGTCTCTTAGCCAAGTGGTCCCTTAAGTATGAGCAGACAAAAAATGTGTTGAGGCCCAACAAGTTGTTGACTATGGAAGATGTTAAAGTACTCCCAAATATACAAGATATAAGGGAGTATATAACACTCAATGACCAACGGTTTGCTGCTGATTTTAAGTCAAAGGAAAATGTTTAACGTTTTCTCTTTGATTTAAATCTCAACAACGGACGCTCTTGATCGAAAGTTCCATCAATTAGAATATTGGATAGAACCTTCATTGCCCACTTGTGGATAGGAAACAAGGCTTAGTTTAAGGTATTGATAAAATACGCAAAAGAATAACTTATCTTTTGATTTTTTAAAATTTGACAAATATTGTTGGACAATTAATTTTAATATAATGTATAAGTAAAAATAGACGAAGAGAGTATTAAAATAGTGTACTTACTTTAACATAAATGTATAAACCCCTTGTTTCCCCTATAGATGTTGTTGACATTGTTGTTGCTTTAAAAAAGCAAGAGTAAGTGTACATAGAAATTAATAGCATCTGACTAATTCTGTCTAATTAAAAGATGGAGAAGGGCGTAAAATACCCTTCAAGTATAGAGAATGGAACAAAAATATCCTCCATCCATCTTTGGGCTTAAAAATACCCTTTCATTCACCTATATGAACCTATATTACCCTTTCGTTTAACAAATTCTTTATGAGTAATAATTAAACTTTTCATTAATGATGTGACAATCTTTAATTGGCTGGAATTTAAATTAAGCAAAAACAATAATTTCTCCAAATCAAACTCGGATCCAACTAAACTCTACCTGACCCACGTAAAATTTTACCGACCCATATCTTTAAAAAAAAACAAGAAGAACCGAGTGTGTAGTAGTGAGTTCCCTTTTTTTTCTCCGTACATTGAATTTCTCTTCATATAATTTTCTCATAAAATTTGCAGATAACAAAAAGCGATATCAATCTCTTTACTTCATCAAGTGTATAAACTCTTGCAATGGCTAAAAAGATTTTTTTTTTTTTTTGATATTCTATTCCATGATTCTGCTTTGAGAATTTCCCAAAATCATGTCTATTTAAGAATTAAAATTATGTTGTTTTTGTTTTATTGTGCGGTGCTTTATATGAATCACAAAAAAAGGAAAGAAGTGAAATAATTTTTGAACTCTAGGGTTTCGAATTTTGAGAAACTTTACCGCTTTGAGTTTATGTTTCCCAGAGATTGGAGATTTGTTGGACTTTTCTTAGTGTTTCAAAATATGGTGTATATTGGTGTATGATTATAGTGGCACTTGATCTTGTATTTCACTTCTTCCCTCTTGAAATGTTTTCAGGGAATTTTCGGAAGTTTCATGTTTGTTTATGGTCTAATGTACCTCTTTTTTTTCTATGATTAAAAATAACTGGAGCAAGTTGTTGATTGAAGTTTAATTATTTAGGATATGGGTCTATATAATTTTAAGTGGGTCGGGTAAAATTTAGTTGGATCTGGGTTTAATTAAGAGAAATTATTATTTGGTTGATTTCAATTTCAACCAATTAAAGACTGCAACATCATTAATGAAAGGATTAATTATTAGTCTTAAAGAATCTGTTAATTGAAAAGATAATATAGCTTCATATAGATGGATGAAAGAGTATTTTGGAGCCTAAAGGTGGAAGAAGGATATTTTTGTTCCATTCCCTATACTTGAAGGGTATTTTAGGCCCTTCTCCGATTAAAAGATAATACATGGTCAAAATAAAAATAATTTAATCAATTTATTAAATTTATAAGTCAAATCAATACAAAATGGTTATTTCTGTTTTGGTTTTAATTGGTTTTTTGATTTTTTGATTCTTCTTATAACTATACACTGATTAAATTTGTTTCTCTTGTTGGGCTAACAATTGTTTAGCTAGTAAAATGAACCTCACTCCACTTTTCTCAAGCCCAATAGTTAAGGCGTCCATTTGAGCCTTTGTTAGTAACTTTTCACTTACAAAAATTTCATAAAGAACAGACTCATTAGGACACTCATCAAGTCAAGTGAAAACTTTCTCAATAATATATGTTTAATTTAAGATAACAAAATTCAAAAAAATAAATTATTTTCTTTAACTTATGCATTGATTCAAGCAATACTAATTTAAATAAAAGTTTCTACATTATGATTTCCACTATAACATTTACAATGTTAATTCCTATATAGTTTGTCTCTTAATTAAGTGTTGGTTATTAAGCATTTTAATATATTTTATATTAAAGTAGCTTTTTTATTTGTGACTTGCTGACTAACCATTTTCTGGTCATGTTAATGCCAATTATTCTTGGCTTCATTGGCAGATGTCATAAATCCTATAACGTTCCAGTGAACGTTGTGGTCAGCATCTTGGGCAGTTTTGCATTTGCACGTTGGTGCATTTGTTACCCACACAATTACTTCATTCTTTATTCCTCCATTATCCTTATAACATATGTAGCATCTATGCCATTTATCTTCACTATTTGCTATCCCATTATCTTCCTATTCATTGCTAGGAAGACATCCCCAACTATAAATAGTGGTGGTCTTCATTTGGTTTGAGATATAACACACAAGAAAAGATAGAGTGCATAAAAGTTAGTTAAAAAAAAAAAGAGTTCTTATTAGTTGAAGGAATGTGTTCTTTTTGTGGAGCTTTGGACTCAACTCTTGTCCAGAGTTGTTGAGTTATATATTGTGATTAGGCTGTTGTATCCTGGAGGGGACAAGTCAAGAAGAACTACTGTTGGACCAGTTAAAACATTTGCTGCAGTGAGCTTGAATCTCCTTAAAGAGAGCGAGATATCCGTGCCTCAGCCTGAAGAGAATTTTGTTTCTTCATTTTCTTTTCAATTGTAATCTTATTTTTTGTTATATTGTAAGTTTTTCACTAACATTAAGTATTGGTCCGTTAAGTATGAGCTTAGTTTTTAGGTGTTGATGCATAATAGTATTTTTTTTCTATTTCAGTTTATTTATTTGATTCTCAATATTATTTAAGTATATCATGTATAACTCATGCACTTAAAAATATTTCATTATGCTAATTTGTTTTATTCTTATAAAAAGTACATTTAAAGAAAATTTATTTATTAAATTTTAAATAATATACTGAACATTTATATGATACATTGATTTTTTCTTAATAAAATAAATAAATAAACTAATTACTCTGGATAAAATATGCATTCCCTTGCAGATGTTGTTGACATTATTGCCGCTTTAAAAAGCAATAGTACACCACTATTTTTGTCTAATTAAAAGACAATACATGGTAAAAATAAAAAATAACTAAATCAATTATGTCGGTTAATTAAGTCTATAAATCAAATTAATATAAAGTTGGTTTCTTTGATTTCAAACATACACATCTCTAAATTTTCACACTTTCCTGTTTGGATTAGAAGTATCTTCACATAAATTATTAGTTTCGTTCTTAAATTATTGATAATTTTTTAAAAAAATATTTGACTAACTAAACTTAGATATACACTTGATCTGACAAATGGCATAACATGTGGTCTCAAGTTGTTGTAAAAGGATTTCACTTTTAATAAAAAGTGGAGAGAAATATTTAAAATATTTCTAATTTTAATAAAAATTTAGAAATGTATTTCTACAGGAAAGAGGTATTTTTAAAACTCTCAGCTATATTTAATTCATAACAAATTTAAGGTTGCTTTCAAAATATTTCACATGACATACTAGCTTTTTAGCAAATAAAAATAAAAATTAAAAGATCAGCATCCACTCATAACACATGTGCTAATAGCCCAAACCTCACAAAGTTCCATAATAACAAATTACTACAATCTAGTTTTTAAAGAATATATGCTATTATCAAGAAAATTTCATTAAATTGTGCACCACTAAAAACAACACTAAAATATCATACACATTTCAAAATAAAAGTACGATCAAACAAAATGAAACAAGCAATAAATGCTATCACTTATTTGGCCCTACTTTAATAATTCTACCTACCAACAAATTTCCTTCATTTTCCACCATACAAATAAACATCACTATAATATTAAACTTACATATCTCTAAGTTCATTCGAATTCAAACTCACTCAACTTGAGAGTAAACAAAATGTCAGAAAAATGGTGTACATATCTTAATTTTTCCATTTCCAGCACAAGATCACATACTTGCCCTTCTTGATTTTACTCATCAACTTCTTCTTCATGGCTTTAAAATTACTTATGAAAATTTTATAAATGACATATAACACTAATATTTTCAAGTTTTTATAGTATAATAAAATTTTCAAGTTATAAAATAAAAATTTTTAACATTTTATTAAAAAATAATTTTTAAAATAATAGTAAAAAACATTTTTTTAAAAATCATAAAAAGAAAAAAAATGAATAATTAATTTATAGTCATTAATTTGAATAAATTAAGGATATTTAATAATGCCATAAATTTAGGAGATTCAAAACAAAATAGGAATATTTGTTTTCCTTTTTTTACTCAATCATTTAAAATTAATTCAAAAATCAGATTATTATTATTTTCAAACGTTTCTCTCTTCCTCAATTTTTTTTGTCAATTTGCTTTCCTTTTTTTACTCAATCAGTTAAAAGTAATGCAAAATCAAATTTTATCTTCTTATAAATATTAATAAAACATGGTGGTAGATGAGATCCTCTAGGTTAGTGTTCTTTGTTATTTATTATTTGTATTATTATGTTATTCAAACGAAAAAAAAATAAGAACAATGAAATTGTAAAGGAAATTTTGTTTATTTTGTTTGTGTATAATAGATTTAAATTGTGACCTTTTTTTGTAAAAACATTCTTTGTTCAGATTACATAATAAATTTTTGCAACAGGAATAAATATTGGTATGATTTTTTTTTTTAATTTAAGGTTTCTGGTAAAAAAATATTGATATCATTTTTTCTGTATGCTGATTAGATATAGATTTTGTATAATACTTTTAATTGTGACGTTTTTTTTTATTTATACTATTAGTTTTTGGTATGAACATTAAATTTGTTCATTTTTTACATGAATCATTTATCCTTTTTGGTATGGCTCTAGTTTAAAAATTGACATAAAATTTATATGAAAATGGTATACTAGTTATATCAAACTTGAATGCAAATTGATAATGTTTTGGTACAAATCTGGTATGATTCAATTTTTATTTTTGGCATTATATTGGTATGAAGTTGTGCATCATAATGGGATGAATTTGGTGTACTGCTTATTTAATAAAAGACAATTACTAATTAGAAATGATATAATTTTGATTATTTTTTTTGGCATGAATCTGGTATGAATCAGTGTTGACTTATGGCATGGAATAGGTATAGGAAGTATGCATAAAAATTGTATGAAATTTGTATACTCATATAACGTATGTATTTGCACTTTTCTATCATGTTTCTAGGGAGATAACAACTTGAATGCTAGAGGGGCTAGCTGATGTGAAATGCAAGAGGTCTAAAATTAAGTGCATTATATGTCGTCGGGTGGGCCACAACATGAAAACATATTCAAATTACCCTACTGGAAAAAGTCATAATTTATTTTTATTTTGATTTGGTTGTTTAATTGTGACAAAGTCATGTTTTGATTTATTTTGCATTTTAAGTTAATGAATTATAATTTCAAAACATTTATTATATGTACTACTTAATCTTTTGTGTATTCAGTGTTTTCTAAATGTATAGTGAAAAAATTGATAATGTTGATATGCAATTGGTATCGACTGAAAAAATTAAGTCAAATTTAAGTATGAAAATGGTATCCAACTAAAGTCTCACTGGTTGAAAAAACATGTAATTGATATTTCAACCGCATTAGCCAAGCTAAAACTAGTTAATGTTGTATCCAATTGGTATACACTTGATATCAAACTGATATCCCACTGGAAAATTTTTTAAAAAAATTAATTGAGATTGCAATTGAATTAGCCAACCTAAGACTAGTTAATGTAATTTCTAATTGGTATCTATTTTGTATCCGACTGATTTCTAATTGGAAAAATAGAAAACTAAGATGTAATTGAGGTTTCAACCAAATTAGCCAACCTAAAACTAGTTAATATTGTATCCAGTTAATATCTATATGGAAAACTTAAGTGTAACAATGTATACAGTCGTCCTATAAAAGGAATCTCAAAATATTTTAATTTTTACTATGTTTATGATGTGTTTTTCAAAACTAAAAATTCAATATAAATCTGGTTAATGCTGATATCCAATTTGTATACACTTGGTATCTAACTTGAAAATTTAAAACAAAGGCTAAAAATAAAATTATATGAAGTTGGTATCCAACTGATATAAATCTGTGAAGAATAATATGATAATGTAAAATAGTGCATATTATATATTGTTGTAAAAAACTTAGCAAAAATAAATAAACATCATCTAAAAATTAAAAAACATGTAATAATTAAAAGTCTAAGCTACAATCAACTATCTCAAATTTGTTTTTCATGGTCTTGGTGTAGGATAATTGGTAGTATCCGGAGGATGTTCTTATGTTATGCGGGTGCTAGAAATAGTTCCAGTTAGGTCACTCTCACCAATTGCGCCATTAACATTCTTGCTTCTTCCATACTGTCATAGGATTGTGGTGTACCTTTGAAGATGGTACTTTGCATCGATATCAATGGGACCCATATCAAAAACTCCATTGCTAATATATTCAGCAAATCGACTTGTGTATATACCAAAATCACTGAAACAACATTGAAGAAAAAAATAATTTTGAGAAAGAAAATGAATTAATTATTATGAACAAATCACAAAGAGATAGAAATACATATAACTTTTTATCCCTATTTCACCAACTTCAATTGGAAAACAATTTAAATATAACTATGGAAAAGTCATACCAGATTTATACAAACTTCATGCCAATGCACAAACATATTAACACAAAAAAATCATATCAACTACATAGTATATCAAAAATATAAAAAATCTGATCATATACAACTTTGCTGGGGTTTGTTTCTTCTTGGGAGTGGTAACACTCTTGATTGTCGGATTCACATTCCTGTGGGTCGGTGGCGTTTGAGTCAAGATGTTAAAAGATGAAGCCTCAATTTCAACATTAAAAACCCCATTTAACGAATCTGGACTCTTTTTAAGTGTATGCTGATCTTTTTGATTCTTCGACATGTTTGTTTGTCAACCTAAACTCTTGATTCTTTGTATTGTTTAGAAGATTTGTCCTTCTTTTTAGTGCACAAAGAAGAAGAATGCAAATGATGAGAGAGAAAGATTTATTGTTTCTTCTTTTGGATGTACAAAGTAAACTAATGATGATGGTGAGAGAGAAAGATCTACAATTTGAGTAATTAAAGATTGAATGTGGGGGTGGGGGTGCTAGTGGAGGTGAATTGTTGATGCGTGAACAGTAAAAGAATGCCTAAAAAGGTGTAATATTATGTGTGAAAGGTTAAATATCCCCAAAAAAGTGTAGTAGATAATTACAATTGATTCTCTCTTATTAATTTTATATATCTCACCTATTAATTAAAATATAATTATAAAAAACTAATTATTTAATAAAGTGGAATTAATTGAATGTATAAATAAAAAATGATCTGTTATAACTTGCAATTAACATGTTATACGTAGTAATATTTTAAAAGTGGATCTAAAACCTGTAATATTACTCCTTAAATAGATGTGTGGGGTGATTTTTCCTTTTCACTTGGCATGATGAGTGTCATAATGAGTCTGTTCTTTATTTAGCTTTTGGAAGCCAAAAGTTACTAACAAAGGCCCAAATGGAGGCCTTAACTATTGGGCTTGAAAAAAATGGAGTGAGGTTCATTTTAGTAGCTAAACAATTGACAACCCAACAAGAGGAACAAGGTTTTGGATCAGTGCCGAAAGGGTTTGAGGAGAGAGTCTTAGGGAGAGGCCTAGTAATAAAGGGTTAGGCCCCACAAGTGGAGATATTGGGCCATCGAGCCGTTGGTGGATTTTTGAGTCACTGTGGCTGGAATTCTGTGTTGGAAGCGATAGTGGCGGGAGTACCGATTTTGGGATGGCCCATGGAGGCCGACCAGTTCATAAACACGTGGTTATTGGTCGACATTATGAAGACATCGATCCGAGTTTCTGAGGGCCCAAACTTTGTGCCTGACCCAATAGAGTTGGGTCGAAAAATTAATGAGGCAATGAGTAATGATTTGTTTAAGAAGAGGGCCAAAAAAAATGAGAGATGGAAGCACTTGAAGCTGTTAAAATTGGAGGGAGCTCTAAAAGGGTTTTAGATTCCATTGTAAGAGAGTTGACCCAACTAAAAAGTTGAACATTCATGCAAATGGGCCAAATTATTTCAAGTTGGGCCAAATGTTTGTGTGATAGTGTTTGGAAGGAAAATGAGACAAGTTGACCTTGAGAAAAAAAAATACACCACCTTCCTCATATGTCATTTATATAACTACACTAAATATATGAGCTATGTTTTTCTTCATTTTTATTAAAACAAGATATAATATATCAAAGTAGAAAATACCATGGTAAAATACTCAGTCTTTATAATGGCAATACAATAACATCAACATACTGATGTGTACACATATATTTTCCCCGCCTAATGAAGATAGAAAATTGTTTTCAATAGATTCTCGACTTAAATAAAATATATCAGCTCAAATATAAAGGAGATGTCACGAAAACTTTTCAATTCCATTATCTTTTTCCTCAATATGGCATTATTTAAACCCTCCGTTACTTTATTAGACCTTACCCCCTTTTTAACAAGTGACATATGTAAGTCATTTTATTAAATTTAGTAGCATATTAGCATCTTTTGCTCAATCTATAATGATACGTGATTTTTTGGGTGACAAAATTATATTATGTTATTTTTATGTATTAATGTATGATATTCAACCTTTTAGAATCATATTCCTATATTAACCTCCATCTTTTCTAATTTTGAGTAATAAACTTATAATTTTATGTTACAAACTTATGTCAAGTTCATTCCGTATATGAAGAAACTATACTCTCTTATTTTAATTGAATTATGAATATAATCTTATACTATATTATCATTCACAATTTTCACATATTTTTATAACTCTTTAAAAAGATTTGAAAAACATATAATTTTTTTTTTAAGAAAACAAAAAAGGGTTTAAAGGGAGTATATTAATGAAATTAGAAGTATGTATGTGTTTTCATAGTGAAATTGGGATATTATAGTGGTTGTGACCTTAAAAAATGGATAATTTTTTTTTAATAAAAAAAAAGGAATTCTAAATGTATTTGTTAATAAGAAATTTATTTTATGCACCCTTCCTACAAAGGTTGCAAAGAAAGTCACAAATTGATGGAAGCATGGGACAGATACAAAATACTAGTCAAACTTATATACTCGCTCTGTTTTAATTTATGTAAATTATATTATTTGATTGGAAGATTAGATTTTTAAAATTTTGAATTATTTTATTGTAATGGTTGAAATAAGAAAAATAATAAAGTGAACATTCTTAATAGTTAAGATTTGAATAATTAAGATTAAAATTTTAATGAAAACCACTTATTTGTACTCTTTCATCTTTGGATTATTTTTATTAATTAAATAATCACATGGCATCCTAGCTATTTAGAAAATAAAAAAATTAAAAAGATCAGCATCCACTCATGTCAATTGTAATGTTCTACAATAATTAAAGCTAAAATCTACTTTTGGCAGTACATGCTATTATTACAAAGGAACTTTATTATAAATTTCCACCACTACAAACATCATTAAAATATCCTATACTCACATCTCAAAATTCTTACACACCTATCTTCTTCTTCACTTCAATTTTTTTTTTTTTTTTTTTTGCCAAATTAACTCAACAAGGATGTCATGCTCTAAAAATGGTGTTCATATCCTAATTTTTCCATTTCCAGCACAAGGTCACATACTTGCCCATCTTGATTTAACTCATCAACTTCTTCTCCATGGCTTTAAAATCACTATTTTAGTGACACCTAAAAATGTCCCGATTCTTGATCCTCTTATTTCTACACATCCATCTGTTGAAACTCTTGTTTTCCCATTTCCCGGTCACCCATCTCTTCCCGCCGGTGTTGAAAACGTTAAGGATGTGGGAAATTCCGGCAATGCCTCAATTATTGCTGGGCTTAGTAAGCTTCGTGGCCCAATATTAGAATGGTTTAAGGCCCAATCAAATCCTCCTGTGGCGATTATTTATGATTTCTTTTTGGGCTGGACTTTTGATTTGGCCCAAGAAGTTGGTGTGCCCGGAATTGTATTTTACGGTGTCGGGGCTTTATTGGTTTCTATACTTGTTGAGGTTTGGAAGAATTTGTGGGCTTATAAAGGTTTGGGCTTTGTTGAGTTTAATGGGCTTCCTAAAAGCCCAAGGTTTGTGAGGGAACATCTTCCTTCAGTGTTTCTAAAGTTTAAAGAGGATGATCCAACTTGGGAGATTGTTAGGAATGGGTTTATTGCAAATGGTAGGAGTTTTGGGTCAATTTTCAATACTTTTGAGGCTTTGGATAGTGAATATTTGGGCTTTTTGAAGAAGGAAATGAGCCATGAGCGTGTGTATTCAATTGGACCGATAAATTTAGTTGGTGGGCCGGGTAGAACTGGGAAGTATGATGATGGTGCAAATGAGAAAATTTTCTCTTGGCTTAATGAGTGTCCTAATGAGTCTGTTCTTTATGTAGCCTTTGGAAGTCAGAAGTTATTAACAAAGGCTCAAATGGAGGCATTAACTATTGGGCTTGAGAAAAGTGGAGTGAGGTTCATTTTAGTAGCTAAACAATTGACAGCCCAACAAGAAGAACAAGGTTTTGGATCAGTGCCAAAAGGGTTTGAGAAGAGAGTCTCAGGAAGAGGCCTAGTAATAAAGGGTTGGGCCCCACAAGTGGAGATATTGGGCCATCGAGCCGTTGGTGGATTTTTGAGTCACTGTGGATGGAATTCTGTGTTGGAAGCGATAGTGGCGGGAGTACTAATTTTGGGATGGCCCATGGAGGCCGATCAGTTCATAAACACGTGGTTGTTGGTGGACAATATGAAATCATCGGTCCGAGTTTGTGAGGGTTCAAACTTTGTGCCTGACCCGATAGAGTTGGGTCGAAAAATTAATGAGGCAATGAGCAATGATTTGTTTAAGAAGAGGGCCAAAAAAATGAGAGATGAAGCACTTGAAGCTGTTAAAATTGGAGGGAGCTCTAAAAGGGATTTAGATTCCCTTGTAAGAGAGTTGGCCCAACTAAGAAGTTGAAAATTCATGCAAATGGGCTAAATAATTTTATGTTGGGCCAACTTTTAATGAATTTGGTTGGGTTTAGATGAACATTTGATAATGTACTCTTCAACTTTAATATAAATGTATTGTATATGATGATGTGTGGGAGAAAAATGAGACAAGTTGGCCTTATCCATTTTATGTGCTATTAATTCTCAAGATGTCTCATTATTTTTGTTACAAAAATAAATGTCATTTCTTTTAATGCATTAGTTGTGTTAAGATGAGTTCAATTTGTGGATTGCAATTTTGACCTGTCACATTCATACTGCTTGAGTTGAAGGTCTATTTAAAACAATTTTTCTATCTTTACAAGATAGTGTAACTATCAGATTGCAGAGGGTGTAAGGGAAAAAAAAAAATTTATCAACACTTTAGGAATAAAATTCAACATATGCTATACATAGATTATGAGTGAAAGTTCAAAATGTGAAAGAATAAAGGTAAATAACTTCTTAAAGCAAGATAATAATTTATATTTTAGACAACATTTCAAGCAAGAAAAAAAGTAAGAGAATAAAATTAAAGGCCACAACATGTGGAAGACTAAAAACTATCCTAGAATATTTGTCACTATAGAAATTCAACGTTAAAGATGATAATTATTTTCAAATATTCCGTTAAATCTAAAAAGACATATAGTAATAAATAAGTTTAACTTAATAAATTATATCTTGTATTTATTATTTTCTTAATTGACATAAAGCGAGTTAAAACGATAACTAAAAAGGGACGGAAGGAGTAACAAACTATTTAACCTTCTTATTACTAATTAATAAATCCATATAGAAGTTAGTTCATGAGTTTCACTATTCACATGACACTAATAATAATAAGAAGAAAAAAACTTAAAAATATCAAAATTTACATGAAGAATTATATATTATTATTATTATTATTTTATTTTATTATTATTATTATTATTTTATTTTATTATTATTATTTATTATTTATTTTTTAAAAAAAAAACATTCACGAGCGCACTAACACCTAGGTCAAAAGGAAAATATAAAAAAAGTCATAAGGAATGATTATAAATTTGTTCCCCAATATATTAACAAACTTAGGTCCACAATGTTATGAATGCTTGCTTTAAAATGGGGTCATTTTAGGTTCTTTTTTATTGACTTGTTAATTCTTGTAATTAATTTTAAAAATTTTAATCAACAACTTCCTTAATTTTTGTGCTAAGTGGGATTTGTTTTTCATAATTTCTTATGAAAGATCCTTCTACTTCTTTTGACTTTTAACATTTCCTGAGAGAACATTTAATTACTGCTCTAAACACATTTAACTTTTGGATAACCATGTTTAAACCTCATGATTCCTACTTGGATATCACTTAATATCATTTACTTAGAATTAGACAACAAAGTGGCTAATTCATAGTCTTAGACATCACAATTACTCTCACCAGTTCATTTTTGCTTGTTACGTTTTGCTTTTCGAGAGTCAAACTGCATGAATTTTGATTAATATTTTAAAATGTATATACCCTCCGTCATACTTTTGGAACATTGGTACCCCTGCAATCCAAAAACTAGAGCATATATGCCAATCACTCTAACAGAAAACTAAATAGGGACACGTGGCACAATCTTATCCGTCGATAAATGTCAGATCAGTAGATAAGATTATGACACGTGTATGTCCGTTAATATAAAGGGTATATATGCTCTAGTTTTTGGACGGCAGGAGCACCAATGTCCCAAAAATATGACGGAGGATATTTGCATACCATTTACGATAGTTCGGGGATATATTTGTCCTTTTTCCCTTTTTTCTATCACATTAATATAAGAAGGATTGCAACTTATAGTATTTTTTTTGTATAGTTTTTGAACATCTAAATTTAAAATTAAAATGTTGAATTAATCTAATTTAATTTAGCTTCAAAGATATTTCAAGTTGACTCTTATGAAACAAAACATGACGAGTAAAAGTGAACAGAGGAATTCAGTATTACTTGAGATGAAAGATCGTGGTTTTGGAGGTAGCTGATATCATTGGCGGAGTCAAGCTTCTGAATTTATGAGTTATGATTTATTAATTAAATTTTAACTCAAATATTAAGTTTGGATCGAAATAATTGAGTTCTTTCAAATCCGTGAGCAGTAGAGTAGCTACACAGACAAAATAGTGGTATGCTGAAAATTTTTTCATTGAAAAATTATATTATATATATAAAATAATATTATTTACATATATCAAACATTACTTTTTATAGATGTACATTAATTATAAACATCCTTGTCAATATTTCTGATTTCGCGAATACCCTAACTACAATTATAGCTTTCTCCCTCACTAGTACCTAATGAAATATTCGAAGATGTGCACCTACTCCTAGATTTTTTATTAAAAGAATTAAGTATTAATAACTAAAAAAAAAGATCTACACCAAAAAATAAATATACATAAAAGATTCTCAATATCTAAATTTACCTCAAACTAATCCACTTACTTAAATTAATTTGATTTTATCATTAAAGTACCTTTAATCCCATTTAATTAGTGTTATACTTTTTTTTTTTTTTTAATTAGCACACTTTTTTAAAGTCATTCTCTTTTTAAAGACGACAACTCTCCTCCATAGTCCATTTCTCCATTCCTTCAACAAAACTAGCAAATTCCAAAAATCATCAAAAAATTATGTTCTTGAATTTTTTTTTCACTTAGACAAAATTTTGTATAAAAAAATGGGTGGTGTATCATCAACAATTGCATCAAAATTAGCATTTTTTCCACCAGAACCATCATATCAAGTTGATTTAGATGAACAAACACAAAAATTGAAACTTTTAGGTGTGTCTCAAAGTGAAAAAGGTGAAGTTTCAATTCTACAAACAAAGAGGGGTCATTATATTTTTTCAGTTTTTGTTAGGAACAAAGGTGCAACAATGACACTTCTTTATTCACATGGAAATGCTGCTGATATAGGCCAAATGTTTCAATTTTTCGTTGAACTTAGTGATCGATTACACGTAAATGTCATGGGGTAAATTAATTGTTTAGCATGTTCATATGATTTTTTTTTGGGATTTTTTTGATATTTTCTTGATTTAAAGATGAATTTTGATTGATTTTGTAGATATGATTATGCTGGATATGGAAGGTCTAATGGAGAAGTAAGCAATTTTGCCCTTTTTTTTTTTTTAATTCTAGTGTATATATGTTATGTTTTATTTTTATGAGCTGGAAAAGTCTTGAACTTTACAACAAGACCTTGCTAATATTGTGTATTAAATATGCTTTGATGAACTATAGTTTATATATGAATGGATTAGTTTCTTATTTTCTTGGCAAATGTTATTTGTTAGTATAAAGTTTGTTAGTGGTAATCCCGTTTATGTGACAAAATACATGTGATCTAATCACTCCATTCTTTCCACTTTTCATTAACCAATTCTGAGTGGGGATTCATATAGTTGATCCGGACTTGTTTTGAGATCAAGTCATAGTTATTGTTGTTGCTGTCGTGGAGTGGGCGGAGCCAGGATACTGGAAGGGGGTTTGGATAAGTGAGGGTTCTTATAGTTGATCCTGACTTGTTTGAGATCGAGTCTAGTTATTGTTGTTGTTGTCGTGGACGGGTGGGGAGCTAGGATACCAAAAGGGGGTTCGGATAAGTGAGGGTTCATATAGTTGATCACGACTTGTTTGAGATCGAGTCATAGTTACTGTTGTTGTTGTTGTTGTCGTGGATGCCCCCTTCGCCAAAAATTACACTATATAGATACAATCAAAATTAGTTTTTATGTCCATAAAGTAGATATTAAATCCCCTTAATTCCTCATATGCTTAATTCTTCATGTTCTGAATCCTCTTACTGAAAATCCTGGTTTCGCCAATGTTCGTGGATTCAGTTTTGAGACGGATGTAACTTATATACACTGATAGTGTAATTTTTTTATCTGTTGTAGTATGACGTCTGCCTTATTTTACAGGCGACAAGTTCCACTGATTACCGACTTGTTTGAGACCAAGTCGTAGTTATTGTTGTTGTCGTGGACAAGGGAGGAGCTAGGGTACTAGAAAGGGGTTCGGATAAGTGAGGGTTCATATAATTGATCCTGACTTGTTGGAGATCGAGTCATAGTTATTGTTGTTGTTGTCGTCGTGGACAGGGCCCCTTTGCCAAAATATTACACAAAAAATATATGGTCAAAATTAGTATTTTATGTACATATAGTAGATATTAAATCCCCTTGACTTCTTCGTATGTTTACTTCTTCATCTTCTGAATCCTCTTAGTGAAAATCCTGGTTTCGCCAATGTTCGTGGATTCAGTTTCGAGACGGATGTAACTTATATACACTGATAGTGTAATTTTTTTCGTCTGTTGTAGTATGACGTCTGCCTTATTTTACAGGCGACTAGTTCTACTGATTACCGACAGTTGTCGTTATCATTTAGGTGAAAATATAGTGTAACAATTTCTCTTTTACATTGTCCGTAATACAAGTTAAGCAGTGATCTAAGTTTTTTCCTGTATTGCTTTTGTGTAAACTAGCCAAGTGAGCAGAACACATATGCTGATATAGAGGCTGTTTACAAATGTCTAAAAGAGATTTATGAAGTGAAAGAAGAAGACATTATATTATATGGGCAATCAATTGGAAGTGGTCCAACTCTTGAATTAGCAACAAAATTACCTCAAATTAGAGGTGTAATTCTGCAAAGTGCAATACTTTCTGGGCTTCGAGTTATGTATCGTATAAAATATTCTCTCTGGCTTGATATTTACAAGGTTAGCAGAAGTTTCAGTTCAATAGTTGATCAAGTTTCTTCATTTATATGTTAACAGTAACAATTTCTCTTTTGGTTTTTCTGTTTTCTGCAGAACATTGATAAAATCCCATATGTTAGCTGTCCCGTTCTTGTGATTCATGTAAGTTCTTCGATCTCAAGTATTACTCGTTTTGGCAAACTGAACTTTTCAAATATTTGACGTTTTAGAAAAACAAGTAGTACTGATTTATTATTTCTGTTTTCCAACTGTACCTTTCCTGTTCCAATTAGTCGTTAGGGGGAGATATATAGGGTAATTTCCACGAATGCTATTATGGTTGAGGTTATTAAATGTCTTTCTTAAAGAGCGGACAGAAACCTTAAAAGACAGATAATATGGATCAGAGGAGTATTCGATATGATCATTATTGTTGAGAGCCGAAAAAAGGATCTTTTGTGTATAATCCTGCGTAATCTTGAATGTCTATTCCATTAGGAACCACTGATTTCTTGATACATCACATTTATTCATTTATGATTCATGTGACGGTGTTGGTCTACAGGGTACAGAAGATGATATAGTTGATATTTCACATGGTAAAAAGCTTTGGGAGCTGAGTAAAATGAAGTATGAACCTTTATGGGTAAAAGGAGGAAATCATTGTGACTTGCAAGTTTTTCCTCAGTTTTTTACTCATCTCAAGAAGTTCATAATTTCAGTGGAAAGACAATCAGATTATTCGAAAAATGTTGAGGTTGAAGAAAGTATAATTGACTTAGATTATACTCTTGATATTACGAACGAAATCAAGTGCAGACCAAGTATTGAAGAGATTGAGAAGTCGTCGAGGATCAGTACTGAACAAAAAGAGATCATTCCAATAAGGCCTAGCACAGACAAGAAATTGAAGCCAAGAATTAGTTTTGACAAGAGGGAAAAACCAAGAAAAAGCATGGATTACTTTGGAAAATCAAGAAGTAGCACTGATCAATCTGAGAGAGGGAGGAACAGCATTGACCGGTAAAGAATTTTTACATTATCAGTCTGTTATTTAACATCTCGTTTCATGTTATAACTAGCTCATTCAACTTATTATGAACGATCACGTATAGTTATCCAACCTCTATCTCTGTGTTCTAACATGTCTGTAGCAATTTACCTACTTTATTTGCCACGTCAACGATGACCTATAGATGGTATTTTAACATGTTATAACAATTTACCTTCCTTATTTTGCACGTTATGAATGAGGTACCTAGTTACTTTTAGATGATCTGATAGTATAAAAGTTGTTCGTGTTGTTGATACTTTAACATATGGTCTTACAATATGATTACTAATGTCATCATGCTGTAGTTTGACTATTGATTTTGAATGATTGCAGATTTGGAGACATGATGAGATCAGTAGCAATGTGCAATATTGACTGTTTAAAACAGACACTAGCAGAGGAGGACTAACACAACTTAAGTCTTTAAAAAATTGTTATTAGTCATGTCTGTAAAAGCAAATTTTTTAGTCATGTATGGACCACATTGATATATTATATCACTACCTACATGTTTATGATTTGAATATGTTCTTTGGGGAGCCCAGAGCAATGATAAAGTTATCTCCGTGTGACCTGTAAGTCAGGGGTACGAGTTGTGGAAGCGGTCACTAACCCTTATATTAGGGTAGGCTGTGTACATCACACCCTTGAGGTGCGGCTCTTTTCTAGACCCTGCTAATACGGAATGCTTTGTGCACCAGACTACCCTTTTTAATGTTCTTTCTTTATTCAAATTTAGTATTGGTCCCTACATATGCAGTCCATTCTTCAAGATTGCTAGTTCTTTTTGAAACATTCTTTATCATGCAAATTATTTATGGACCCCCATTACATGATTTTTGTTCTAAACTTTTCTTTTTGTAGATTAGAAGATCTAAAAATTAATAAACAAAAGGAAGATAAAGTGATTAGAGAGCCAGTAAATGAAGTTTTTAATTATACATAGAAGAAGATTATTGCTTTTATATACTCTAGAATTTGCTCTTTTAAAAGGGGCCACAAAGATCATGATGATTTCATATGTGGTGTGACACCTTTAATGTCTATATTGTCAAAAGAAAAAGCAATATTCCAACATCTTGTTTTATAACAAACATTTTGGATTATGGTTTTGATTTGACAGCTTGATTAGTATTTCCTAGGATAAAGATGTAACCACCTGCATAATTGTTAGTACTTATGAGTAAGAAGTTAGTAACATGATGCTCGTAACGGAGTCGAAGATCTATTGAAAACAGTCTTTTTATTCCACAAAGGTTAGGGTAAGATTTTCGTATATCCTATCCCATTTATAGGACTACACTAGGTATGTTATTGTTGTTGTTACTAATGGTCAATGAAATGAATTATGAACCACGAAGTTTCATGTTCATTGTTCAATGGAGGCAAAAAATATCAGGCTATTTCTTTCAAGCTTTGATGGTAGGAGTTACCGAAACTTATACTGGTAAAAGGTAGCATGTACCTCATAGAATTTATTGAGATGCATGCTAACTAATCTAAACACGATACACGTAAATTGACCTAAACACCACAATTATGAAAGAAAAGTCAGTAAAAAGTAAATTGTTATATTAGACAACACACGAAATCACATTATACACAAAAAAAAAAACAAGCAATATGTTTCACTTTTCAACTGTCCTGACCTAATCTTGATTTGTAATAGTGGGGTCTAATCAATGTTTCACTCCTTTTGTATACATAATTGGAAGAATATTTTCTAAGTTAGCATTTGATTATAGATTTTGAATTATATTTTGGGAGAATTTGATTTCCTTATATCGATGAACCTTTCTTTCTTCTTAAATTGAATTTAATGATTAGTGTATATAAATTGATAAATTATTCCTTCTCTTTCTTCTAAATTTCATTCCTTCTCAATTCTATTTGTTAATCAAAATTTTGTTGTCTTTGTTTATTGTTGTTGAAGCACAATAAAACAAGCAAAATAAGATAATAAGAATTTGATTAAAAACTGAGGCGGATCCAGAATTTGTAAATTCCGGATGATACATTACTTTGAAGTATGTAACATTTACATAGATTAGCCCTGATTAAGAATGTTCATTAAAGTTGTAAGGTTATTTCAAAGTCCTTTGATGACATTCTTGATTGTTATCACTTTCCTTGTATATCCATTTTAGCATGTTATAAACTTTAAAAACTCTTTTATAGAATTTTTACATGATATTTTAAGCTTTTAGTGAAAGATTGAAATCTTGTATTATATTATATGGAAATTTATGCGAAATGACAAACAACTAGAATGTATTATGTAATATAACTATAGTTTCAATTATTTTTCATTCGTAGCTACAATTTTGCGAAATTTTATTTTTTGGTTTTCTAATTGTATAAATTCAAAATTTGTATAATTCAGACTCCGAAGGTATAAATTTAGAATTTGTATAATTAGATTCCTGATTGTATACATCCAGAATTTGTATATGCTCACCCTAGCTATTTGTATATTATTTATGAACAAATCATAGTAAATTTTCCTGTTTGTATATTAGCAAGCGAAATATACAAATAGAGTTATAAAAAATTCCTAAATGTATAAATATAGAATTTGTATATAATTTTGATGTTTGTATATTCGCAAGAAAAATATACAAACGGGCGAGCAAATTATACAAACCACAACCTCCATTTGTATATACTTACAATGTTTGTATATTCGCAAGCAAAATATACAAACATGCAAGCGAAATATACAAACCAAACTTCCATAGCAAACAGAACTATATCTATGGAGCCCAATTATCGAAATTATAGTTATAGACCCTTAATATGTTTATTATCTTTGCTATTTCTAAAATTTTCTCATTATTATAATATCTCTTTTTTGCACTGGTGACTGGACACTTGTAGCTCCAATCTTGATCCTTTTAACTTTTTTTGGGCCTCATTTTGTATCTCCCAAGCCCATTTACTTAAGACTAACCCAATCAAGTTACTTCATGCCATTAAATCAATACTAAAAAACTAAAAAAATTCAAGAAGTATAAATGGATGAGTTGAACAAATAAGAAATAAGAATAATTAATTAGCATTCTGAATCTTCATCTTTTCATATCCCCCAAAGCCTAAACAAGATTTGTCATAGACTCATAGAGAAAAGGAAACAAGAAGGAATTGGACTATCTTTTTGTGTACAAATAGATTCAAACTTCTGCATCATTAGTTGCTCTCAACTCTCAAGCACCAATTATTTATCAAATTGGATGACCAATAATTTCAATATAAACCACCAATAATGATTTAAGATCGTAATGGAATAATAATTATTCTTTCATTTATTAAAATTATAGATTTCGAGTTTAATTCTGAATACAATATCGACTTTGATAGAAAATACTTTATCTTTGAAATAGATCTTTTCAATACAAACCGTATGGTTGATCGATCCATAATATGAAACACGGAGTGAAAACACATGGAATTTTTTATTTTTTTACACTTTAGCCCCTTAATTTGTCGAAAACACTCATTAAGGACCACTCATATTTTCTTAATTAGTGGACCATTACCTCGAGGCTCTATTCATCCTTTCTAGTTCGCAAGATTGAGAAGTTTCAACATATAAGAATTTCCACACATGAAAATTGCTTAAACTTACAATTTTTTTTCATCGTTTCTCATTTGGTGTTCGAAATTCATAATGGAGCTTCGACTATATTAAGATCACGCACTACATGACTCATTTAAGTGATGCAGTAGAATTTTCTCTTGTATCAGGAAAGGATGCACGGGATGAAGTTGCCACCATGAACTAAGGGGTCGTTTGGTGTGATGGATAGGGATGGTTAGTCCCGGGATAAGTTTTAAGTATCATTTATTTCCTTATTTGGTTGGAAAGCTTGGGATAACTTATCCCGGGATTAGGAATTAGTACCGGGATAAGTTATCCCTCCCATTTGGTGGTATAGTAATCCGGATAATTTATCCTGGGATAGAATAGGAAAATGACAACTATATCCCTTTAAACCCTTTGTATACATCATTTTTCATATTTATGTATATTTACATTATTTTTAATATCATGTATGCTAATATTCATTACTTCTTATTTTTAGGATAATTATTTATATTTTTCTATTAAAAAATTACACTATATAAATATAATTTTTATTTATGAATTTATTTGACTAATTCTTATGTTTATTTTTATTTTGATTTCCCATAAATCTTCTTTCACTTTAATAAAACTTAAAGAGGGAAATTCTATTTTTAAGCTAAATAAGAAAAAAGTTATATTTTTAAATACATATGGTACTTACAATGAGAATGCATAAACAAAAATATTTAAGCTAAATAAAATAAATATTTTATTTTTAAAAATAAATAATTAAAGTTTGCAAAGAAAATATTAACTAAATAAAACGAAGGGTAATTTTGGTCACTTTATTGTTGTTTTCTTGAAGCATTTTTGGAGTTTTGATCCAATATTTTTGGTTATTTTGATACAGTTTTTACTTCAAATTATGATTGATTTATTTTTAATTAATAATTTACTTATGATAGTGAAGAGGAGAGGCTTCCCATGGGCCTATTTCAATTCATATGAAATACAAATTTAAACATATTCACGTAATTTATTTTTAAAAGTGAATAAATAAAGTTTCATAAAAATACATATAAAAAGCCTAAATAAGATGAAGGATATTTTTGTAAACAAACAACTTATCCTTAAAAAGTATGTCGTGCATATAGTTTTAATGCAACAAACTAAACAGTCAATAAAAAACAATTTCAGCATAACTAATCACAACATAACTTATCTCAACATAACTAATTACAACATAACTAATCCCATCATAACTTGTATTCAAACCAAACGACCCCTAAGGATTGGAAGGGTGAAAAATGTAAATTTAGAAAAAATATATAACTTTTCAAATTTTTAAAAAATATATCAAGATAATTGTGATTGCTGACATGGCAGCATCCTCACCTTATAATTCTCAAACACAAACTTCCAAGAAAATACACTCTCCAATCGTATGTACACTTCTAGAATCCTCTACCCTCACCCTTAAACCCCTTTCTCCACATTTCAGGGTTTTTACACAAACCCTCAAGAATTCTTAGCCCAATCCCTTTATCCATACACACTCAAACACACAGTGAAAAAAACACACAGAAACTTCAAGAATCCTTTGTGGGTTTTTCTCAAATAGTTTAGATAATGGCCCCTGTAGTAAGCAGGAGTTTGACTTCTTCACCTATGGCTTCAGTGCCTTACAGTCCTTCTTTTGTATTGGGGAGTGGTAGTACTAATAGGGTCTGTCTAAAAAGTACTTTCTTGCCTAGGAATAATATAAAGAATGGATTTTTACTATCTGGGTTGAGGTGGAAACAGGATAAAAGAGATGTTGGAGTAGTGGTTAGGTGTGAGGCTTCTGCTGTAGCTGAAAAAGAAGCTTCTGAGACTTCTGGGGAGACCCATGAGTATCAGGCTGAGGTGGGGATTTCATTTCCTTTTGTATAGTTTAGAATTTTAGTTTGTAATTTTCAGTTTTTAGCTGTATTGGGTTGATTTTCTTGAGCAGGGGGGCTATCGGAAATAGCCTCTGGGTTAACGTTTCTTAGTGGACTACACTGATTATGCTGTCGTAGCTATATTGTCAATTGTAACTAGTTTGTTGTTGAGGTATAATTGATTGAAGATGAGTTGGTAGTTTGAATTTAGATGTTTTCTTTTAGGAAATCTATGAAATAGTCATTGGTATGGCTTTTAACATAGGAAAGATCCAATCTTTAGGCAATTGTAGGAGCTTTTGAATGCTTAGTTTTATTAGCTGATAGTCCTTTGTCCACTTTATTGTTGCTGACTTTCTTTCTTGGGTGCAGGTCAGTCGCCTATTAGACTTGATTGTTCACAGTCTATACAGTCACAAAGAGGTTTTCTTGCGAGAGCTTGTGAGGTGAGGACATCTTACCTATGTTTGCTTTTCTAAGTGGCAGAACATCTGTACACTACTTACTGCTACCATAGATATTTGTGTGGCCGTAAGTCATCTCACTAGGGGTAAAATGAGTAGTTTAAAATTTGAATTGCTCGTAGAGCTGACTTTTTGCTACTAATCTTTTGTAACTATTATGCATCTATTTGATGCCTGCAATAGAACTAATTACTTCATAAAAAAAAAAAAATTGAATTGTTTGTAAATATAGTAATGTGTCCTTTTTTTGGGATTGACTAAAATGAAAAGAGTGTCACATCAATTGTCCTTGGGACAGAGGGAGTAATTCTTATCTTGATAACGTTAGTAATCATTGATCTCATAGAGTTATGGATTAATAGCTACTGCTTGTAGATGACATGATAATTGTTTGTGTCAAAAACCATTCGTCATAGAGTTTACATTTAATTCTTTGTGCTGATATCTGGCACTTGCTACCATGCTTCAAATTCTTTTCTTTTCTGCTGAGCTGAGTGTCTATCAGGAATAGCTCTCTACCCCCACAAATGTAGGGATAAGGTTTGAGTACATCCTACCTGCCCGCAGACCCCACTTGTGGGATTACACTAGTTATGTTGTTGTTGATATCCGGCACTGGTCACTACCAAAAGATTGCCTCTTTTGGGTTTCCATAGGGTTCATTTTTTTTTTTCCGAATGCATTTGTTGAAGTCTTCATGATGCTTGGTAATTGTCTTTTAGAATTTCCTCTTCGTGCTATTGCTAACTTCAGATTCTTCTTTGGACAGTAATGCTAGTGATGCCCTTGATAAGTTGAGATTTCTGAGTTTGACGGAGCCCTCTTTACTTGGAGATTCTAGTGAGCTAGAGATTCGCATCAAACCTGATCCAGACAATGGGACTATTACTATAACGTATGTGGCTTAAGGTCTAGCTGCTGCATTAATGCTTTCCTAGTAAAGGGACTAATTAATTGATAATGCAGGGATACTGGTATTGGAATGACCAAAGAGGAGCTCATAGACTGTCTTGGGACTATTGCCCAAAGTGGTACCTCAAAATTCTTGAAGGCACTTAAGGTACTGAAGGGTATTTTCTGTTATGGAGTAACTACACAATAATTGAGACTTTGATTGTGGTTTGAAGTTATTGTCTCTAAGAACTATACTGCTTCTCTATCTATAGGAAAACAAAGACCTTGGAGCTGACAATGGATTGATTGGTCAATTTGGTGTTGGTTTCTATTCTGCATTTCTTGTTGCTCAAAAGGTAACTGCTCATTGTATATGGATTTATAAAAAAAAGAAGTCATTTTCATTCCACTGATTTTGTTATTTTTTGTCTTTCCGCACAATCAGGTTGTAGTTTCCACGAAGAGCCCAAGGTCAGATAAACAGTATGTTTGGGAGGCGGAGGCTGACAGTAGCTCATATGTCATCAGAGAGGAAACTAATCCTGAAAACCTTCTACCTCGAGGAACACAAATTACACTTTATTTGAGGGTACTGCAATAATTCTGCTCCTTTCTCTTGGTGGCATTGTGCCTAAATCCCCTGGGTTGGGCATGTGTTGGTCAATCTCCATTTTGTTTCAACTCCTAATTTTACTGAACTACGGGTTATTACAATAAATTAAAGAAAGTTCCTAAAATTCATCGTTGACCTTGTCAACTGATGACTTTTCTGGATGATAATTAGTTGAGAATTGTAAGACATTTAACTTGGATAGTCATAACCTTGTGATTTATCTTCTTCGATGTGTTAAGACTTGAGATGGATCAGTAGGGAGCATTGTGAATGGTTTTGTTCCCTATGGTAGATGCAATTTGATAGGCTATCATCTTTTTGTAGGACGATGACAAATACGAGTATTCTGAGTCCAAGAAGATCCAAGATTTGGTGAAGAATTATTCACAGTTTGTATCTTTTCCAATTTACACGTGGCAGGAGAAATCAAGAACAATTGAGGTAAGGCTCCTTGTATAATCTAAGGTGGTTTTAACCATCACCTCCTCTTTTAGATTTGGTGTTTTAGGAGAAATCTTTTGTGGTTTCAGCTTATGGCAAAACACTTTTTTTCCGCGATGGGGTGGGTGATTGGATAAATTAATAGTTTTGATTACCTTCAAAATTTTCAAATTCAAAATACCATTGCCAGAGGCAGATATAAGGGGCCAGTTGGTGCTTAAAAAGCTGAAACAGTTGCATCTTTATTACAACATACTATTAATCTTTACCTGTTAGAGGTTGTTTGTACTGCTTGTGTTTTGATTAAGATAAGTGCGTCTAATTTCCATTATCATTATAACTTTGTTTATTATTTTTACTGTTATTATCATTATTATTGTTGTTATTATTATTCAACATACCATTGCCGGGGGCTAACTAAGGGGGGAGGGGGGGTTGTTGCTAGTAAGTGTATGTGACAATTTACATTCTCATGTGAAAACTTCGTTGATTATTATTATTTTGTGGATTGGTAGGGGACAAGGGGGTTTCAACTTGCTTTGCTGTGCTAGTTTGTCATCTATTGTTCATCTATGCCTAATTCTCATTGGTAAATTTTGACAGGTAGAGGAAGAGGAAGAACCAAAGGAAGGAGAAGAAAAACCCGAGGTGATGGCTTCATACTTATGTGCTTGCAGTGTATTCTCTTCAATATGTGTCTATGCTTCTCGAGTTTATTGACGGTATTGGAATTTGTGTTTCCTTTTTCTTTATAATGACAGGAAGAAAAGAAAATGACAAAGAAGACCAAAACTGAGAAGTACTGGGATTGGGAGTTGACGAATGAGACAAAACCTATATGGGTGAGTTATTAACTTCAGTGAAAGTTCTTTAAATTGTACCCTTTTTTTTTATATGTGATAGTTTTTTGTGGTTATTCTAGTTAGGATAATCCTCTTTTCTCCGTGATAAATTTTAGATGCGGAATCCAAAAGAAGTTGAGAAAGAACAGTACCAGGAATTCTACAAGAAAACTTTTAACGAGTTCTTGGATCCACTTGCCCACACTCACTTCACTACAGAGGTATTCACTTTTCATATTGGATTAATGACTGGTCATTTGTTGATTTTTATATATTGATGTTTTAACTCTGATATAACGATTTGTGCAGGGTGAGGTGGAGTTTAGAAGTGTCTTGTATATACCTGGAATGGCTCCTCTTAACAATGAAGATGTCGTAAATCCCAAGACGAAGAACATACGCTTGTATGTGAAGCGTGTCTTTATTTCTGATGATTTTGATGGGGAGTTGGTAAGTTCTATATGTTAGCTCGATTTGCAACTTGTAGAAGAGATGTTAAGAGAAGTGATATCTCTTTCCTTGTGTCATTGTGAAGTTTCTCATTCACAAATTCATAGTCTGTCTTTCTTTGAGCTGTATATATGACGTTAATACACATGAAGAGAAGTGATGTTCTTGAATCATGTTTAAAATGTCTACTGCAGAATAAAAAGAATGAGATTTGTGTTAAGTGGTAGAAAAAGCGAATGTGTAGATTTACATCCCAGCTTTAAGCAATCTAAATTTAAATTGATGCCTAAGTGCTTTTGGGTGCCAGTTAGAGTGCAGTTCCCTTTTTCCCCAAATCAGCTGATGCTATTTTCTATGCATTTCAGTTTCCGAGGTACCTGAGCTTTGTTAAAGGAGTGGTGGACTCAAATGACCTTCCTCTTAACGTTTCACGAGAAATCCTGCAGGAGAGCCGAATTGTAAGGAAAAGCTTTTGTGCTTGAATGAATTACATTTTATATGTCAAACTGTATTCTTGTTTAGCAATCTACACTGATGCTGGTGGTTTCTATGGTCAATTTCTCGAGCTATCATTTGCTGTTCGATTGAAAAAGAAGAACCTGTTCTTAGACTGTAATGTATTTATTTATTTCATCCTAGGTTCGGATAATGAGAAAGAGACTAGTGAGAAAAACATTCGACATGATTCAGGATCTCTCTGAAAGTGAGAACAAGGAGGTAAAATATCATCAAAACTTTCTTTACCTTTGGTGCCTTCTCAAAAGAGTCGCTTGAATTTTGTAAGAGCTCTGCTATTTTATTACAGGATTACAAAAAATTCTGGGAGAACTTTGGAAAATTTGTGAAGTTGGGATGTATAGAAGACACTGGTAATCACAAGCGAATAACCCCATTACTGAGATTCTTTTCTTCCAAGAGTGAAGAAGAATTGATAAGCTTAGATGACTATGTTGAGAACATGGGCGAAAATCAGAAAGCCATTTACTATTTGGCTACTGATAGCTTACAGAGTGCCAAGACTGCTCCTTTCTTGGAGAAGTTGGTTCAGAAGGGTATTGAGGTATGTACTTCATCCTAATTTTTTACTGTATTTATTTATGAAGTCTTCAGATACCTAATAGGCATGAATAACAAGTCTCTGTTGGTTTAGTTTGAATGTAGAGTTTTGCAGGCATATTCCCCTCCCCCTTCCTTCTCCTAAAGGAAATAACAGATAACAAGAGAAACAGCCCCTGATAAATGTAACACAAATTGAATACTGTATGTGTCACCAGTCTTTATAGTTAGCAGGATAGTGAAAAGTATCGTTGATAGTTTTCTGGTAGGATGTCCAAAGAATGATTTTTTTTTTTAATTTATGATTCTTTATCCTTGACATCCAGACTGTTGTTTGGATGAATAGTTTCATTCTGTACCACCTTTTCTTGCTCCTACCTATGTCAGTTTGAACATCTCCCTTTTCTTTTTTGGTTGTTGCAGAATGATATTCCATTTTCCATAATGGTCCCATTATAGTGTTTATCTCAATAAGTTATATGAGTCCTGCTTTTGAACTTGCTAAATTATTTCTATACAGAGGAAAAGCGAACTTGCTGCAAGTAAATACTCCTCATTCAGCACTAAACAAAAACACAAATTGAATTCTCATCTTAACCTACATGTCATGTCATTCTTGGATGTCCAATGGAGGACAAAAACACGTGCTTTAGGGAAGGCTGTGTCAGAGATCATGTTATCTGGCTTAAGTTCTCACTAGAATACCCTCTGTTTGTACACACTCCCTAACATTTGCCTGTGTTGCTGTGATATAGGTGTTGTACCTTGTTGAACCAATAGATGAGGTGGCTATCCAGAATCTACAAACATACAAGGAAAAGAAGTTCGTTGACATAAGCAAAGAGGACCTGGAGCTTGGTAAGCTCATATTTACTTGCATTGACTGAGAACATAGTATAGAAGTAATTTCCTTCAATATTTCGTGTCTGTCCTTTGAAATTTTATTTCCCACTATGTGAACACTCAAATAAACAACAGAAAGGGTACTGGGGAAATATAAATGAAACAGCCATTCAAGTTTGACCTGTTTCCAGAATGTTTAACATATTTTTGGTCTCTGCCATTGATTTCAGATGATGATGATGAGGTGAAAGACAGGGAAGCCAAGCAAGAGTACAATCTTCTATGTGATTGGATAAAGCAGCAGTTGGGTGATAAGGTGGCAAAAGTACAAGTTTCAAAGCGTTTAAGCACATCACCATGTGTGCTTGTGTCTGGAAAGTTCGGTTGGTCTGCCAACATGGAAAGGTCTGTGGGTTATTATTTCTAGCGTCTTTTTCTGTTTATTTAGTTTTGGAAATTGCAAGACTCTCAGTTGAAAATCTTCATTTTTTTGTGTGTGAAATAGATTGATGAGAGCACAAACCTTGGGAGACACTTCAACACTGGAATTTATGAGAGGCAGAAGAATATTGGAGGTTAATCCCGACCATCCAATCATCAAAGACCTAAATGTAAGTTTTCCCTGCTCGATCTGCTTAGCTACTAGCTAGTTCCTTGATTTGGATTCTATCGAAGTTGTAAGTATCAAGTGTTGCGAAATCATATACTCCATCTGTCCCATTTTATGGTGCACTGTTTGACTTGACACAAAATTTAAGAAAAAAAGGTTGACTTTTGAAATTTATGGTCCAAAACACTCCTTGATCAAGTATCACTGCTATGTTTACACTTGGGATTATCGTCAATGACCATATAGTGAGTGCCGGGTGAAGACTAGCAGTTCAGTTTCACACCAGTTGCCTGGGGTGTAGCAATCAATTTTGCTGTTGCTCATTTTCTTTTAGAAAAATAAAAACATGACATCTAAAGTCTGCATACACCCCACTTGTGAGATAACACGACTGAGGCCTAGTTGCTGTATCCGTTTGTCGTTTTGTATCATAAAGCATACCAACAGTTTAATAGTTTTTTTCTCATACAACAAGTCGTAAATCTTAGTGACTTCACAAGAACTGTTTTTCGCCCATAGAAGAAAAATATAGTAAAGTTCGACGAAGAATCTTATGTACTATCAACAATGGTTCTGTGGAACTACTTGCAGGCAGCATGCAAAAATTCACCCGATAGTTCTGACGCCAAGCGGGCTGTGGAACTGCTGTTTGACACCGCATTGATCTCCAGTGGATTTACTGTAAGTACTGTGGAACACACCTTGTCTTTCCTATGTATTGCATAAGTTGTTTCTTCCTAATACATAAGTTTAACACTGAGGCACATTGGAAACAGCCTGACAGTCCAGCTGAGTTGGGGGGCAAGATCTACGAGATGATGGCAATGGCTCTTGGAGGAAGATGGGGACGATTCGAGGAAGAAGAGACAGAGGCATCAGAAGAAGCATCAACCGAGTCAGATGCAAGCTCTGCTGAAGTGGTAGAGCCACAAGTCGTGGAGCCATCTGAAGTAAGGACCGAGAGCAACGATTATTGGGAGTGATTCATAAAGTGGTTCTCTATCTTGTTTAGGCTTTCTTTCTGGCATGTCATAAGAGAAGAGAAAGAATTTTGGTTGAGAGGAGGGGAGGGGAACAAGAATGTTATTTGGGGGGGAGGGAGGGAGACTAGAAATTGTATTGAAGAAATTTTGGAATGAATAATTTAGTTATAGAATAGTAAGATTTGGTTGGTTTTCACTTTTCCCCCCTCTTGCAGACCATTGACGTATGGTTTGAAACTCGGTGGATAAAAGCTCACTCGTTTTTATCTTTCTTTACTTAAATACTAGGCGTTTGTCTATGCAGGACCCAAACGTGCTTCTAACTTACAGTCATGTGCTGCATTTTCGTTAAATTTACACGTGACTAGTCTTAACAAATATTGTAAACATGTCCCTTGACCTTTTTTTTTTCCTTCAAAATTATACTATCTTATTTGATGAAGAAAATCACTTAAGTTGATTTTTCTATGTGATTGAATTGTGTGAATGACTTGTTGCTTCTATGAGCCAGATCACTCTTCGGGAGTTCTCTCCTTCACTACACCCTCTAAATGAACCATCATAAATAAAACAAAAAAATAAAAATGAATTTGTAAATAAGGAACAATTTAAATTTTGAAGCTTTCATAATATATGATGTAGTTTTACGAATGAGGTTTAAGCAGGGGTTAGATGTAGGCAAATCCTACAAAATCACAATTTGTAGGTTGTATGTGTATGCATTGGTCTTGATAGAAAAAAATATTTATTGACAATTTTTGTTGACTTTCTAGTGGTCTTAATTCCTCCTATGAGGATGTTGTGGCCCATGATTGAACAGCACTTTTGCACAACTTATTTGTTAGATTTGGTAATTTTTAATATTAATTATTTTATTAAAATTGAAGTTTATTGATGAAAGTTATTTTCTTGTTTTCTTTTTCACTTTTTCCAATTTGATTTTTTATTGTTTTTGTTCTATAAGCTAAATCCTTCGTTTTTCTTTCTATCTACCAAGTGTTTGCCAACTTTCAAACCGACTTCTTTCTCATTTTATTTATTTAATGATAAATATGGCAATATAAAAAAAAAATACTCTCTCCGTTCTGTGGTACTTTTCGGATTTTGAGGTTCAAACAAATCTATTTTTGACCGTAAATTTTTCATAGATCTTTTAAACATTTTGATTTATAAATTATTGTGAATTATAGTACTTTTTACATAGTTTACAAATATATAAAATTTATTTCAAAAAAATTGAAGATTTCATACATAAATTTTCGATTAAACTTAAACTGTTTGACTCTCGAAAAATGAAAAATGTCACATAAATTGGGACGGAGGGAGTTTTACCGAGAAAGTCAAACTATAATTTCACCTCGAAATCTTTAAGTCCAATATCCAAATGAGTGAATATTGCAAAAGCTTCATATTATTTTCATTAAATTAATAGTTTTGTGGAATACCATAAAATAGGTATCATTTTAATAAATTATAGTCTTTTTCTTTTTGGAGTTTGGAGGAAATTCTAAATTTCTTGGATAAAAAACTAAAAATATAAAAAGAAATTCTGAATTTCAGTGTCATACCTCCCTCCAAAGTTACTGTAAACGGGTCGGGTCGGGTCACCCAATAAGGTAAAAGTAAAACCCGGATAGTATTTGTTTAATTCTTAGTAACGAAAGAATAGGTTTTTGGAAGGGTTTAAGGCAGCCTCCATTGCCAAACTCCTTCTCCTCTGCTTCTCTTTCCACCATTTTTTCTTCTCAAGATTTTCCCTTTCAATGCTAGCAAGCATTCCACAGTTTCCCTTACCTTTTTTTCAGCTTATTAGTCATTTGGGGTAATCTTTTTTCTTCAGTTTTCCTACAAAAGATCCACTGAATATGTGGAGATACATATCAAAACAAGCTTATTCAAGAAAATTAAGGAATACCCATGATTCAGATTTTCTTGGTTTTGCTCAGTCTTTTGGAAAGACTAGACCTTTACAAGGGTTGTGTGAAGAAATTTATGGAAATCCCAACTTGGGTGTGTCTCAAAGTTCAATCTTTTCTAGAGTTAATGGAAAAATTAGGTGTGTAGATGGGATGTGTGAAGATAGTTGTAGGAATCACTACTTGGGTTTCTCTGAAAGTTCAATCTTTTCTAGAGTTAAAGGAGATTTTCGAGTTTGTGGATCTTTAGGAGTTTTGAGGAGTTATGGTAGTGCTGCAGAGGCTATTGCTTCTACATCTGAAGAAGATATTGATGAAATTCAAGAGTTAATTGAGGAAATGAACAAAGAAAATGAGGCTTTGAAGACCAATTTGCAGCCAAAGCAGCCGAAAACAGTAGCTGGGATGGGGATTGGGAAGTATAATTTGCTTAGGAGAAGGCAGATAAAGGTAGAAACTGAAGCATGGGAAGACGCGGCTAAGGAGTATCAGGAGCTGCTGATGGATATGTGTGAGCAAAAGCTGGCGCCAAACTTGCCGTATATTAAATCTTTGTTCTTGGGTTGGTTTGAGCCATTGAGGGATGCCATAGCTGCTGAACAGAAGTTGTGTGATGAAGGTAAGAACCGCGGGGCTTATGCTCCTTTCTTTGATCAGTTGCCTGCTGAAATGATGGCTGTGATTACAATGCACAAGTTGATGGGGTTGCTTATGACGGGTGGAGGAAGTGGTAATGCTAGAGTGGTGCAAGCTGCTTCCCACATTGGTGAAGCAATTGAGCACGAGGTTTGTCTCTGTCCATTGGGGATTTTGAAATTACTTTTTATTGCTTTGGTTTCGTTTCCTTATACAATTTATTGAATCCAAATATGTGCATGTCGTGCAATTTTATGTATTTGGATAAGATTGTAACACACTATTGAATAATGATAACAGTAGAAGAGGATGATATCAGCACTCCCTATGTGTTAACACACTATTGAATAACTTATACGAGGACTTACTTTTTTTTATACTTACATTGTAGTCTATGACTCTATTCTCTGGTACATTTGTTGTATGCTCCTTAGAGTAATCAACAAAACCTCATAGCGATATGTGCCAGCAGATTCTTTATTGGAGTGAAATATTGGCGTTCCATTATCTCTTAGGAAACTAAAATTTTGTCCTGTGGGGTTTTTTTTTTTTTTTTTTTTTTTGATGAAGTAGATTCATTCCAAAGGCATCAAGAAGATGCAAGCTTTACAAGGATAGATCAGTTAAGCTCACAAAAAAAGGATTTGTGGCCTCTTCCTAAGTTATAGAGCTAACAAAATCCAAATAGAGTTCTAAATTATTTACAGGGGTCAGTTTGGACCAACTAAAAAGGCTAACTAGACATCTGCCTCGCAAAAGATCTCTAGAAGTTGAGATTCCATCAAAACATCTTTTGTTCCTCTCTGTCCATAAACACCAAAAGATAACACCAGGGATCATCATCGTCATACTCTTAGTGGCTTTGTCAACATCCCGTGAACTCCAACTTTCAAGAGCATCCCTAACAGAGAAAGGCATGACCCAGGATAGACCAAAAAAACAACAAAACATATTCCAAAGGTCTGAGGCAGCTGGGCAGTGCAGTAGAAAGTGCTTGACACTTTCTGTGTGCTTGTGGCATAAATAGCATCGGTTAGCAAGCTGAAATTTCCTTTTGGAGAGATTATCCTGTGTGAGGCAAGAGTTATGTAGTGCAGTCCAACTGAAACAGATCACTTTGGTAGGTAACTTTGTCTTCCATATATGCTTCCATGGCCATTTGTCAATCATTGAGTTCCTTGAGCATAAGCTTTGATACCCTTCCTTGACTGTGTAGTGTCCTTTTCTTGAGTTACCCCATTTCAATCTATCAGACTCTTGGGGTGAGAAGGAGCAGGACTGTAATTTGGCAAAGAGGGCAGATATGTCATTAAGTTCCCAGTCATTTAGGTTTCTCCTGAACCTTAGGTCCCAAATGTCACCTGATCTGTTGGATGCTATGTTAGAATTTGGTTCGACTGCAATGAGGTGCAAACTTGGGAATTCCTCACCCAAAGTTGTGTCTCCCAGCCAAATGTCCTTCCAAAATTTGATGTGGGATCCATTGCCAACTATAAATTTGACGTTCCCAGCATAATCTGGCCAAAGTTTACTGATGCTTTTCCATAGACCAACTCCATATGCATCTGTGGGGTTTTTAGTGACCATGTGCTAAGTAATTCCCCCTCATCTGGAAAGAGTTGGCGGGAGAAAGCGATAGCACAAACACATGAATTGAAATAGATTAAAATTTTACATCCCCGGTGGTGAGGGGAAAAGTTGCTTAGTTAGGGTGATATTCCAGTTGATTTTATATCCTTTTGTGCACTTGTCTTGTGTTGATTTATGCAAACTTTTTTTTTTCTTCTCTGTGATAACTTGTTTAATTTTATTGGCAATCTATTCACTGAAAATGTCAATTGGAACTTGGAGAGGCTGCAACAAGTTTCCATTTCCTTGTTTCAAATGTATTATGATGCAGTATCAATATGGGTGAAATAAGGCTGCCAAAATCTCTCTTTTTGTTTGTTTGGGAGAAAACCCTGGTATACTGTATCCAAGTGGTATACAAAAAGTGTTAGAACCTACAACAAAACATGGTTCTCCACAATATGCTCCCTGTCATCAATACTCAATGGAATCTCCTGCGTGTCCAAATTGACTAAAAACAGAATGCTGAATACATCGACTGCCAGTAAATTTTGAATAGACACTTGAACTACAACCTGTTTTGATTGAACATCTAAACACATGATGAAGTGTTCCTATTAGACAGAAGACATTTGCCACTCAAACTACAGGCACTTGAAGTACAGCCTGTTCTTATGAGTTCTTGTATTGTATGTTCTTCTGCTACATTAATGACCTCTCTGTATATAGTGCTGTTGTGTCAATGGCTATTTTAGGCTATTGGGACTTCAGGGTTTCTTTTTTTATTGTCTCCATTTGCTAGCCTAAGTTCAGAGCATTTCTCATGACTAATCAAAAAGTATATAACAAAAAGAGAGCTGTTCAGCCATGCTTGTGTAGTTCATTGGTCCTATTTCAATTCCTTCTCAGGCCAGAATACATAGATTTTTGGAGAAGACCAAGAAAAATGCATTGGATGGGTCCTTAGAAGAAACAACTGGTGATATAATGAAAGAAAGAGAGAGGCTGAGGAAAAAAGTAAAAATCTTGATGAAGAAACAGAAGCTGCAACAGGTTAGAAAGATTGTGAAGCAGCAAGATGATGAAAAGCCTTGGGGCCAAGAGAACCTTGTCAAGGTTTGTCTTCAACAGTGTCTTCCCTTCGTCACCTTTGTATGATTAGTATTGGAGTTTCCTTTCCTGGGCACGCCCTTGTATTTATAGTAGTTTGTGATTTTTTTTTTTTTGCTGAAAGTAATGCCTTTCTATAGGTTGGCTGCAAATTGATTCAGATATTAATAGAGACCGCCTATATACAGCCTCCAAATGACCAGTTAGATGATTGTCCTCCAGATATTCGCCCAGCATTTATGCACACCCTCAAAACTGTAGAAACAGTGTGAGTACAAACTCAACTCGATGAATCCCTTTCCCTCAGTTGCCTCTATAGATATAGAGGAAAACAACAAAAGAAATCCACTCTTTCATCATGGGGTTCGATGTAGATAACATCTCCGAACCATTCATTGTTGATCTCCTTTGTGGCTTCTGTGATTACAGGAAAGGTAGCAGAAGATATGGTGTGATTCAATGTGATCCACTTGTTTGTAAAGGCTTAGATAAAACTGTGAGTACAGTATTTCACGGATACTCATTGCCCGTTGGGTGATACTGTGATTCTCCTGCTAACATAATCAATTGCCATAGAGGAATTACATATAATGACAATAAATCTTTTCTCGCGAACAGGCTAGACATATGGTGATTCCATATATGCCGATGCTGGTTCCTCCACAGAATTGGTCAGGGTTAGTATGCAGATCTTCTCTTCTTATTTCCAGTCTGTATGCTAGATACTTGAGTTTAGATAATTACTCTATTCTATTTTCTCCTTTTTTTTCCCTAGTGAATAAAAGCTTTTGTTTCCTGTTGGCCGGAACTTAGTACCTTTGAGGTGTGTTAAAATCCATTCTCTAGATAGTATCTGTGGACTGAGGTTTCTCCCACTTGTTTGTATTGCTAGAATTATTGACTGAAATTCCTCCGAGTAATCATTACTATGTGACCTGTTATTGGTATTTGTTTCTTCCTGAAGAACTTGATTGAGCTTCAAAGTCACAGTTGAAAATTTTGGTCAGTGGTAATTAGATGTCTGTTCAGAGAAAGCTAAACTGATATGTGAATAAGGCTTATTGACTTCCTGTGTTGGCGATAGGACCACATATTTGCATCTGCTGCTTGGTTTGGTAATTCCAGCCATTAGGTATCAGAACCATGCATGGATTGGGTTAAATTTCCACATTTTCTGGCAGGTATGACAGAGGTGCATACTTATTTTTACCATCATACATTATGCGGACACATGGAGCAAAACAGCAGCGTGAAGCAGTTAAAAGAGTTCCAAAGAAGCAATTGGAACCTGTATTCCAGGTTTGCAGGCAGATGTTTCCTTATATGTAGTATTCAAAGTTCGAGTCCCCACCCCCCATCCCCCCCAAAAAAAAGATGGAGAAAAAAAATCAGGACTAGTTTTTCACCTTTCTATATGTAGTATTCAAAATTCGAGCCCCCCACCCTCCAAAAAAAAAGATGGAGAAAGAAAATCAGGACTCGTTTTTCACCTTTCTATATTTTGGCCTTTCAGGCACTTGACACTCTTGGTAATACCAAATGGAGGGTGAATAAAAGGGTACTTGGCATATTAGACAGAATATGGGCTAGTGGAGGCCGTCTTGCTGATTTAGTCGACAGGGAAGATGTGGGTGACAACGCTACAAGATGTTGAGATTTTGTTTCCCTTTTACTTTTTGAGGGTTGTTTAACTACAGTCTACATGCATGCTTTCTTAGAGGTGAATTGATTTCAGGTACCTTTACCAGAAGAGCCAGACACCGAAGATGAAGAAGAAATCAAGAAATGGAAGTGGAAAGTTAAAGCTGCAAAAAAAGAGAACTGCGAGAGGCATTCTCAGCGGTGTGATATTGAACTCAAATTAGCTGTAAGTTATATCCCCGTCTTAAGTTATTTCACTTTTTCCTGTGTTGATGTGTAGTATTACATGGCTTTTTGCTTTGAAGAGCAGGTTGCGCGGAAAATGAAGGATGAAGAGGGTTTTTATTATCCACATAACCTTGATTTCCGAGGTCGTGCATACCCTATGCACCCGTATTTGAACCATCTTGGTTCTGATTTATGCCGTGGCATCCTCGAATTCTCTGAGGGGCGCCCACTTGGAAAGTACGGTTTACGCTGGCTGAAGATACATCTAGCAAATGTATATGGTGGTGGTGTTGATAAGTTATCATATGAAGGTCGTGCAGCATTCAGTGAAAACCATGTGGAGGATATCTTTGACTCTGCAGACAGGCCACTGGAAGGAAGGCGTTGGTGGTTGGAGGCGGAAGATCCTTTTCAATGCTTAGCAACATGTATTAATATATCTGAAGCATTGAGAAGCCCTTCTCCAGAGACCTCTATATCTCATATGCCCATTCACCAGGTAATAGATAATGCCAGAATGTTTGTGGTGGAGTTCGTAATGTGTGTGCTTAGCTTGAACCTCTTGAAGGCTCCGTAGATGAGAGGGCTGCTGGAACGAAAAGCTAAATTTGTGCTGCACATTTGTGTGCTTCCACTAATTCTAGTTGATGCCCACAACTAGTCTAGATGGTTACTGAGGGTATATTGCTTGTGACTTTAAAGTATTATGGTGTGAAGTTATTCTCATGGTTGTAGGATTTCCTTAATCAATTTGAAAGGTTGATGAAAGTTGCTTAGGCTAAGGGTTTCGATGGTCATCCTAATAGTTGAACCTTGCTAGCATAGTGATGAAACGGGGGGGGGGGGGGGGGGGAGTTTCTACCAGAGATTTCGGTTTGTGTGAATGCCCTCAAACTAATGGTGCCATTTAGATAGTTGAGGTCCCAAAGTCATGGGGTCTAGCAGTTAACCTTGGGCTTTAATGAATGAATGAAGAAAATAAAAATGTGTTTAAGAATAATAGCAGACCAAATTACACAGACAAAAGAATTGAAAACATACAATTAAGTAAAGTATTTTTTCAAGTGTTGCTGTCTTCAAGCCAGAAGCCACGAGCAATGACGTGTATGCCTTAGCTCCTATATATTAAAGTGCTGCTTAAAGGAGGCATTGCACAAAACCTATTTTTCACATAGTTTCCGGGCTTAATCATGCCTCAAGATACACGAGAGCCTTTGACAGCTTAGTTGAAAATGGTGTCAAACTCTGCAGCTCAGACATACTGCATCATCCACATATTTACTAGCTTTCGGAATCCTTTGAACAATCCATGATGCCTGCTTGGGAATGTCTAACAAAGAAGTTCCTGTTCTTCCCATAATATCAGTGAACTGTGAATCCATCTTACTCGGAGCTTGTCTTTCTTCTGACTCAAGTTCCATAGTAGTTTGACAGCTTTGTTTTAAGACCTCCTACTGTCTCAGGTTGGCAAATTCTATCCCAGGCTAGATGTGCTTCTTTGATAAACCAACGCCTCCAGTCCACAAAAAACTTCCACATGTAGCTTCAATTATCTTTACCACTTTCTTTGGAAGGATAAATATCTGAGCCCAGAACACTGTCTTAATCAAATTGGCTCTACCTACATAGGATAAGAACTTTGTGGTCCAAGACTTTGTCCTACTCAAGATCTTATCTATCAAGGACGGACAGTTGACACCTTGTTTATACTCGAAGGCACCCCTAAGTATCTTATAAGAGATCACCTTTATTGAGGCCCTAGATTCCCAGGATTTCCTGTTGTACTTCTCTTGACACTCCTCCACAATAAATAGAACCTTTTGATGGATTAGTAAATAAGGCCAGAAGCTTGTGAGAAACATTGAAACTGATCAAATAGGTATTAGACTGACGTAGCATCTCCTCTACAAAACAGGAGTAAATTACCTGTAAACCAAGTTGGATTAGGTTCAATTTGGCATATTTAGGATGGACGTTAAAAGTGTCGAATCTTCCCCCATTGCTTCAATAGTCTACTTAGATGTTCCATTTCTAAAACAAACAAGAATGGGGACAAATGAACCTCCTTGTCTCAAGCCTTTCTTAGCTTCAAAAGGCTTAGATGGTTTTCCACTAATGATGATGGAATAGGACACTATCTGCACACATGCCATTAGCCATTCAATAAAGATACTAGGGAAGTATGGGCCGATCAGTATCTGCTCTAGATAGGCCACTCAACAGAATCATAGGGCTTTTTTGCATGTCAATCTTGAGCATTCATCTAGGTGATACCCCTTTACTAATTCATTACTGAGTAGAATATTGTCAGTGATAACCATTCCTTGAACAAATTCTGCTTGACTACAATCCACCAGACAGTTCATAACATTCTGCATTCTCTTTCGTTAGTTCTTCAGAGATCAACTTATACAACAAGAGATTGGTCTAAGTTCTCTGATAGAAGAAAGATTCTGCACTTAAGGAATCAATCTGACAGTGGTGCAGTTTATGCCCTTGAACATCCAAGTGGTCTGAAAAAATTGCAGCACTGCATATGAGACTTCATCCCCAATGATAGGCCATGTTTTCTTGAATGCTGTGTGATATTTGTTTCAGCTTACTTTCAATGGTTGTATGATTGAGGTTGTCAACTCTCCTCTCATTTCGTTGTTCTTGTGGGAATCCTATAATTTTTTCATTAATTTAGTGCAATTTGTATTTCACCTACACTGTGTTAGTATTGCACTATATTCCAGATTACTGGGTATGTTGTTGTACTATTTAACTAATACATTTAGTTAATCTTTCTCATGTAATAAATATTACATCCTTAATAATTATATTTTTCGGGAAAAATTTAGGAAAATTGAACTTGTGAATAAATAAATCCCTATCTTATAACAAAATCTATTGTTGAAGAGCCATCTGTTAATCACAAAGGGATGAACTAAACATTCTAATATGAGGTAGCTTTAGCCTTTACCTAAAATGTTGGAATGGCATGCATACGTCATGTTTTGAAGTTTTACCTACAATGTGAATCTGATTGTCTGCTTATGACTCTTAATGAAGGATGGGTCGTGCAATGGGCTACAACATTATGCCGCCCTTGGCAGGGATAAGGTAATGCATGTCCTTTTTTGTTGCCTTCTTTAAGACTGTAAGATTGATTCATTGAACATTTACTCAAAAAAAAAAAAAGATTGATTTATTGAATAAGCTGTCTATGTTTGATATCAAGTATGCCTGCTCTGGGCTTGAGTTGCAGCATTAGCTAATTCAGCATTCAAATGTACTTGACAAAATTATGGCATAGTTTTCTGTTGTGCACTACAGAACTAATCCTAATGGTGCTAACATGTTTTGAGTTGGCAAGTTTTGACGGAGTTTGGATTACTTTACAGTTAGGAGCAGCTGCAGTCAATCTTGTTGCCGGAGACAAGCCTGCTGATGTTTACTCTGGAATTGCTGCTCGGTGAGTTACTATTTAGCCACTAAACCACACTTTCCCTACTTCCTTTCCTTTGTTTTCACTCCTTCAATGTGGCTTCAATCCTAGAAGACTTAAGTCTGGGACCAGCTGTAGAAAATGCTGCAGGATGTTTGATCAAATTCACTGTGTCTTGTCTTTGGCGAGAATAGATTATAGATTGATAACATCTCTACCAAATTTTTCTTGTGATATAGGGATACTTAAACTTAAGTTGTTGTAATTGTGATTGATGGACTCAGGGTTAGATGTAAATTTAATATATATATAGAGGATCATTTGTGTAATAATGTTAATAGTATTCTAGTACTAGTTCTGCATGAAAATGATTCTGTTTTCCTATTTCAATAATCTATGTAATGATGCCAAAATTGCTAGGCTGGATCAACAATTATCCATTCCTTGTGTGATAAGAATGCTTTTGTGATTAATCTTAGTTCCTAGACAATCTTTGACAGGAGACTACACTTTTTCTATATCATGATTGTAAGTTTCTTTCGTCAACCAGAGTTCTTGATATTATGAAGAGAGATGCAGATAAAGATCCTGCAACTGATCCAAATGTGATGCGTGCCAGGCTGTTAATTAACCAGGTTTGTCTTTGATGTGTCTAAATTCTTCGGGCCTACGTACTGCAATGATGGATTTTTTTTCTAGAGTTATATTGAGTAATATATGAGGGGCATACATCTATAATTGTTTTTTATGTTCGATTAACGGCTAAATGATAGACACTGGATAGTTTTTTTGGAGAGGTATTTGTATTAATAAATGGCACAAAGAGAGTGATGGATTTTCTGTACAAGTGAACAAAAGAAGAAAAGAAAACTGAAAGTATGGTCCTCTTCAACTGATGGGTCCTATGAATTCTAACAATGTTTCTGCCTCATTAGCAAACTCCAGCTTACATCATGAATGAAATAGCAAAAGATAATCAAACTTAATCCTCTGAATTGATTTCTACTACTCTTCACTCTCCAGAGCATCATTATAATGTGCTGAATAATATTTCTTCTGTAACGCGTTGCTTTTAATTGCTAACTCAGGTGGACAGGAAGTTGGTCAAGCAAACAGTGATGACATCAGTGTATGGTGTCACATATATTGGTGCTCGTGACCAAATCAAGAGAAGATTGAAGGAGCGTGGTGCCATTGAAGATGATAATGAGTTGTTTGCAGCAGCTTGTTATGCGGCAAAAGTATGAACTTAGATTATTCAAATCTGCTTGGGCTTTTCAATATAATCATATAAATGGATTTATAGTAAAGTCATGGCATAGCAAAATAAATCTATCTCAAATAGATAATCCTTTCCTTGAGGTTAGTCCTGAAGTGGTGTCTAACAGTAATATGGGTCATCACTTACATATATTAAAAAGAAGTAAATGTGGTTCGCCTTTTCACTGTTCTCTATACAAACTATCTTCTGTTCTATTCCACAAAACACAAAAGTCAATGTAGGGGTCCAACATTCTCCCAGCAAATGTTAGAAGTCATATTTTAATCTTCTTTCAAATCATAGTGTTGTTTTAAACAAACCAAAATAAAAAATAAAAAATGATGGAATGAGGTCTAGGACCCATGCAAATGGTAGTATTTCTGCAATCCTAAAACTTGCGTCCATATCGACTCCAACAATCAAATTTACCTTTGGTCAAACATATTTTCAGATAAATTTATGCAGTCTTACAAAATTCTAGATCTTCTACATAGTACATGATTGTACTTTCGTGTAATTTATCATTTTGCCATTTCAAGGTGAAACATATTTCTACATTTAGTCTTGAATGTGGCTTTGGCCAACACCAACTCTGAACTTTGGGAGTCAAATTGGGATGTTTCGGGATGGAGTGAGTGGTTTGAAACATTATGTAACTACATTTAGAGGCCCTTGAGGTTGCTGTTGAATTACATGTCTATACTTTCTGTTGTCTATTTAGCGTCAATGTTCCTTCAAATGCTGTTCTGTATCTGCTTATGTACTTGGTCTAATTATCTTTCACACATGGTCAGACCACCTTGACTGCCTTAGGAGAGATGTTTGAAGCAGCCAGAAGTATCATGAGTTGGCTTGGAGATTGTGCAAAGGTTTGCTTTTTATTCCAATTATCACATTGATTAATCAGTTCATGTATTGAATTTTGAGTTATTAAATTAAAATTTTAGTAGTTAAACCTGTTAAGAATCTCAAGTTTGATGTATGATGCATAATTTTGTGTCTCGGTGGTTGTTTAAATGTGTGCTGCAGTCTATCCCCTGATCCTAGTTCAGTGACTTCCTTGTTCCGATACTAGTACAGAAGCTGATCTTTAGGAATATATAAGCTGGAACTAAAAAAATATTTGATGCTTCCACATGTTCTGGTCTATACTGGATGTGAAAAGCAGTAGCATAAGCTAAAATTGCAACAACAACAACAAACCCAGGGTGTTCCCACAAGTGGGGTTTGGTGAGGGTAGAGCGTATGCAGACCTTACCCCTACCTTTGAGAAGGCAGAGAGTCTGAATCCGAAAGACCCTTCGGCTGAGCAAACAGTGAAAAAGTGGCAATAGCAACAAATACAAACAACAGCAAGATGATAAGATAATGAAATAATAGGTAGTGATAGAAATCTTTAAAAAAAGGGGGGGGGGGGGGTGGGGGGACGAATAATACTAAATCTCTGGGATGACAAATTATATTTTGGTACCCTCTAATTGGACTCAATGTGGTGTTGGTCAATGAATTTGAAAGTGCTTTGTTTCTAATTGTAACCTTAGGGAGGAAAACCCTTTCAGATGGGAAATGTTTTGAAAGTAAAGGAATGAAAAAAAAATAATGTCAAACACCAGTATCACCTGATTATGTTGCTCCTGATTTTTTTCATTTAAATGGATTTTGAAGTTTTTATGGTCTCGTTTTCTTTTTACTAATGGTCAACACTTTATTATCCAGATTATAGCCATGGAAAACCAGCCTGTACGATGGACTACTCCACTTGGACTCCCTGTTGTCCAACCTTACCGCAAATTAGGAAGGCATCTTGTAATGTTCTGATGCATTCAAAGCTTAAATTGCATGGAGTTTCAAACTATCTTAGGTCTTTGACAAATTTCATAATCGAAGATCACTAACTATTTGTGACTTTAAACTCTATGCAGATTAAAACTTCTCTTCAGATTTTGACATTACAGCGTGAAACAGATAAGGTTTGCTTGCATTTAACTTGTCTTTTCCCTTCACTTATAATGCTTATACAACACAAAAAAATGATGGAACAAAATGCAATTGCACTGTTCGAAAATGTGAAACTAATTGGAGATGTTGGATCAATGACTGTGAATTGCATATCATTGACTATAAGTTGGAAGTTAGGTGGTGTTTTCTGTTATTCATGCGCTTATCATAAATTATAGGTAATGGTTAAGCGACAGAGAACAGCATTCCCTCCAAATTTTGTTCACTCTCTTGATGGTTCCCACATGATGATGACTGCCATTACCTGCAAAGAAGCTGGCTTAAGTTTTGCAGGTTTGTATTGCTGCTTATTTTCTTTCCGGTCACATGTAATGTCAAGTGCCCGTGTGAATAAGCGTCAAATGATATATGCTAATGTTTCATTCCAATATTGGTGGCAGGAGTGCATGATTCATACTGGACACATGCATCTGACGTTGACCAAATGAACAAGATTTTGAGAGAAAAGTTTGTTGAACTCTACGATGCACCCATACTGGAAAATGTAAGTTTTTTTTGGAAGTTGTCCTTCAAGACATTAATGATCCTCGCATTAAACAAACTTCAATCTACTGTATCCTGTTGTAGCCCTTCTTATCCTCATCAAATTTGCATTGGATTTTGCTTATGTTTTCTTCAAGATAAGACTGCTAAAGGCTAAAGTATATCGTGTCACAAGTTATTAACACACTATTAATTATTAACAGTTACTGGAGAGTTTTCAGCAGTCATTCCCTGACTTGCAGTTCCCCCCGTTACCGGAGCGGGGTGATTTCGATCTAAGAGAAGTTCTGGAATCTCCCTATTTTTTCAACTAGTCGAGCAGTCTTATTTTTTCGATTTTATGTGGTCTGGTGTTTGCTTTCTCCCTACAATGACAAAATCAATGGGATCTTCAAACTCTTGGATCGATGGCACTAGGCCAACTGCTGCGCTGGAAGTCAAGAAAAACGAGCGTATACTGACACATTGGCTGCTCCACCTGGATGACCCTGTCATATGCTACTGCAGAAAGTGGCAGTGATAATACATGTTGGACAAGCTTAGGATTTCCAGGATGAGTCAGGTTGCTACGCCCATAAGCTACTCTACAGAAAGTTATACTGAGTGAAAGCAGTCGGGCTAATGGTTTCGATGAAATATTATTCGTGTACAAGCATGTGAAGGCAGGCTTAAGCAAAAGCGAAAACGCCTTCCAACACTGGAAAGACAAACTAATGAAGACTGACCTTATATGACTCTACATAGTGCTGAGTAGAGCAGTAAGACAATAGCTTCTTCCCCCTTTTTTACCTCAATAAAATCTTATAATTACTTGCTTTTGTATCATTTGCATAGCAGGTTGTATATATCTTTTATGGTGAAATGTCACCTCATTTTTTATACCTCTTATATCTTTATCCTAAGCTTTTGTTGTAATAAGAATACAGTTCACAGATTTTTAATAGAAAGAAGTTATATTGTTGTTATTGTTCATGCAATTAGTACATGATATGCCAAGCAAGGACCTACTATTCCTTCCTCCTTTCCCCGTACCGACGGTGAAATAGTATTTTTACACTATCAGATCACTAAGGAGTCGTTTGGTTGATGAACAAGTTACGTAACATAAGCATTGACTATAGTTATCTAAATTTAATGACATTAAAATAGAATTTTACTGCGATTTGAAACATAAAAAAGTACACACACAAAGAAATCAAAAAAATATTAATGTAATTTTCAATGAAAGGGATTTAAATGAACTCCCCGTGTTCCCTAGTTATCGGTTAAGATACATTAATTAATTTATACTGTCAGTGTATATAAAATATATAAATCCAAGATAAAATGTGGCATGCCATTGACTAGTTAACTCTTGTTGGATGAACAACTTCATCAAAACTTCTACATCAACTATAACTTCACATTTAATATTCCCCCTTAGCTTGTAGGCCTAAAGTAAAGGATATTCACATAGGGTCCGGAGAAGGGTTGCACCCCTAAGGGGTTTGATATATTCAATTTATTATGATATAAATATTTTGACTGATTTCATGATTTGAATCCATGCATCAAATTTATGATAACAACACACAAATTTTCATTCTCAACAATTTTTTATATTATATAATAAATAAAAGTGGCAACCATGATAAGATAACAAGAGGCTTAGCACCACAATTATTACATCTTATGAGTTGAATTGATCAAAGTTGATGCAACTCTTTACCCACTCATTATCTATAGATGACAACATATTAATTGAAGTCCAATTAAAAATTTCTTCCTCTCTCTTTTATATTTTTTCTTGATTTCTCCATGGACTACAAATTGTTTTTTAAAAAAACAAATTGATAGTCCTACTTGCTCAAATACTAAAGTCAAATATCTAAGTAAAATAAAATAAAACAAAAGAAATATTTACTAAACATCATGTCTTAGTACATCTGACTGAGTCTTAAATTGACTATTAATTGTTTCTTTCAAACTACCTACCTAAGCAAAATAAATAAATAAATCAAATTGACATAAGAAATTTTAGTAGATAATAGTTGTTAACATGAAAAAGAAATTTTATTGTTTGTGTAGAAATGACTGATTCAGATCATCCCTTAAAATGTCTTTCTTCAAGATTTTGGAGAACTACCATATAACACTTCTCTATCAATGTATTTTTACATCCCACAGCTTCGACAGATCGCTTAGCCCAACATTCAATCAGTGAACTATTACACACTCTTTCATTATAGTTTAGCCACTGGATATGGACATGTCTGGCAGTATAGATTCTGATATCATACTGGTAAGTAATTAGTTCTCTTCTTTTATTGCTAATTTCCCACATCCAAACAAGCCCTTTTAGAGCTTTAGTTATTTTTGCTTATATTTGATTGATTACATAGTAGTAAAGAGGTTCTAAATAAGTACATGATAATAGTTGAATCCATTATACTAATAACAACTTATTTGTTCTTGCATTCTATATTGCTTGGAGTCTCAAAAAATACACTACTTTGGAGAATCTGATATGCACTAAACGGGGTGTGATTAGACTCTTTTAGGTCAGATTTTAGCTTAATGATAGCTGAAACAATGCCACCTTTTTTTCATTGTCAGGTCTAGCGTTGTAGCTACATAGACTGAGGGATTGTCAGTTGAACATCCTTCGTTGGAAAAGTATACTATCTATATAGAAAATGGTAGTGCATATGTAGGTTAAAAAGTACTTTTGAACATTCTTAGTGAAATTACTGACTTCGTCATTGCTCAGGTTAATGGAGAAAGGGACAGAGTTAGCATACTTGCTGAATCCTTGTTGGCAAATATTTCAGAGTTCACAAAATCAGTAGTTTCAATAGATGTTGAAAAAGAAAATTTCATTGAGATTGGAAGCTACTTATACCGCGTTTCTGCAGTAATAATGGAGTTGCAAATAGGAAAAAATGCAACATCAAATGTCATAGAGAAATTACAATCTATGTTTGAAAATGTGCATCTAGCTAATGAGCTGATCAAGAAATGCCAAAAATATAGGCAAAAAAATCAGTTGATTGAACCAAGTCTTGTCATAGAACAACTTCAAGTTGTGAACAGACGTATCGCGGAAGGATTGAGTCTCATACCATCTTGTTTTTATGGGGAACAAGAATGTGCAGAAATTGCGGTTAAGTCTCTCTTGAAAGATATGAAAGGTGCAGCAGCAATAGTAGCCAGAAAGAATCTGATTTCGGAGCAGACAGAGTTAGATGTTAACATGTTGCATTCAAGGGAATTAATGACTAATGAAACAGCAGAAACAGAAACAGAAACGGATCTTTACTCCATCGATATTGAAGTTTCCATGGAGAATCTTCGACTAGCTGATTCAACAAATCTTTATATAAGTGACAATTCGAGAAGCAGTATCAGCGGAGGCCTTCATTTTCAGAATCATGGGAACCGGAGTCCTGGTTCTTTAACAAATTTGCCACGGATGTCTGAGTCTGAATACATGGAACCTCTATACGAAACATTCTTTTGTCCTTTAACAAAGAAGATTATGGAGGACCCTGTCACAATAGAAAGTGGAGTAACATATGAGAGGGACGCGATATCAGAATGGATTGACAAGTCTGATAATAACCGCGAAGAAATAATTTGTCCAAAGTCAGGCCAGAAGCTAAAGAGTAGAAATCTGAACACTAATGTAGCATTGAAAGCAACGATAGACGAATGGAAAGAAAGAAATGAAACGGCAAGGATCAAGGGTGCAAGGGCAGCATTGTCTTCAGCTACTACACAGGATATAATACTCAAAGCAATCCAAGATTTGCACAGCATTTGCCTCAGAAAGCCGTACAATAAGGTACAAGTTCGTAGCATTGGTGTAATACCACTGCTTGGGAATTTACTGGATAACAGAAACAGAACTATAAGATGTGCAACGTTGGAATTATTGCGATACTTGGCTGAAGATGATTATGAGGTAATAGTCTTTTTCTACTATCCTTGAATCGTTTTAGTTCAAAAAAGCATACAACTATTACTCCCTCCGTTTCAATTTGTTTGTCTGGTTTTGACTTGGCACGGAGTTTAAGAAAGTAAAGAAGACTTCTAAATTTTGTGGTCTTAAACTAAAAATATGTTGAAACAGACTAAAAAGAAAAGAACGACAAAAAAATTGACATGGAAGGAGTATAACATTTCAGATTTTATCTGTCTCCACTCTACATTGACCATAATTAGAGTATCCTCTAGACATGTTACTGAGTTGAGTTGTGGCACAAATGCAGGAAGTAATTGTTCAAACTATCGATATTGCTACAGTCACAAGGATGCTGTCAAGTAATCACGGACCTATTAGGCATGCATCACTGCGACTTTTGCTTGAGTTATCGAAATCCCAGTTTCTGTGTTATAATATTGGGGCAGTTCCTGGAGCCATCCTCATGCTGATTACAGCCAAATACAGACATACCGATGATGCATTCATTGCAGATAAAGCTGATGAAGTCTTGAAAAGTTTGGAGAAATATCCTAGCAACATCAAACACATGGCTGAAAATGGATATCTGGAGCCACTTTTAAATCATCTTTTCGAAGGTAATCATGTACTCCCTCGTTTCAATTTGTTTGTCTTACTTTCTTTTTATTCCGTTTCAAAAGAAGTGTCTCTTTCCTTCTTTGGTAAGTATTTTTTAACTTTCCACATGACATGTTTAAGACCAGAGGATTAAAAGACATTTTGGTATAATGTACATATCTTTAGTTTAAGACCACAAGATTCTAAAGTTTTTTTTACTTTCTTAAACTTCTGTGTCAAGTCAAAACCAGACAGACAAACTGAAACGTAAACTATAGACAAGTATCAAAGAGGTCGATTCCAAATTGAGTCTTTTTTGGTGTCGATTTTAAATTCAAGTAACTGACTGTTACTACTACCAAAAAACTTGAGTAGGAAGTGAAGAGTTGAAAACGGAGATGGCACGATACCTCGGGGAAATCGTGCTTGGACCTGACAACATAATCTATGTTGCTGAACGAGTTTCTCCGACTTTGATCAAAATGATAGAGAGTGGAAATACTTTGAGCAGGAATGCAGCCTTTGTAGCTCTACAACAAATTTCTTCTCACCATCCAAATGCTAAAACACTTGTGCAAGCTGGCCTTGTCCAAATCATGATTGAAGAGATTATCTCTCGAACGATGATTCACGATGAGCCAATGAACTCGAAGAAAGAAGCAGCTGGTATACTTGCAAATGTGCTCGAGTCCGGATTAGATCTAGAGAATCTTCAAGTCAACGAGCGTGGCCACACATTGGCTTCTGACTACATAATATTCAACTTCATCCAGAGGATCAAGAACTCGAGCCCTGAAGAAATGAATTTTCACCTTGTTAGAATCTTGATATGCCTGATGAAGTATCCCAAAGCATCGTCTACCGTTACCTCTGTGATCAAAGAAACAGATGCTAGCTACAATCTGATCGAGCTCATCAATAACCCTGATGAAGAACTCAGCATTGCAGCACTTAAGTTTCTTATCACTCTCTCTCCTTTCATAGGACACACAATTTCAGACAGATTATGCAAAACCAAAGGACAACCCGAGAGCCTAATTCACAATCCATCTGAAAGTCCTCGAATCACAGAAAAGCAAGCAGTCTCCGCGACTCTTCTTGCAAAGCTTCCCCACCAAAACATGACACTCAACCTAGCATTGGTCAATAAGAACACAATTCCTACAATCATAGAACAAATCAACAAAATCCATGTCAGTGGCACAAGAACAAGCAGGTATTGTTAGTTTTTTAAAAGATTTGTGAAAATATTGATTGAAAAATATCTCTCAATATTCTTATTAATCGTATAGAAAGGTCTTTAAACTTAAGACACAAAATCTACAACTAAACAAATTATTATTCAAATCTGTATTAACAGAAGTAATTCCCAACAGGTACACAAGTGCATATTTTGATGGTCTAGTAGGAGCTCTTGTCAGATTGACAACAACACTCTATGATCATCAAATCTTGCACGTTGTGAGAACGTTCAACTTCACGTACATATTCACAGAGTTACTCGTGAAAACATCAAGCGATGAAGTCCAAAAGTTATCCGCGATTGGTCTAGGTAACTTATCAAATCAATCAATCAACTTATCAAAACCACCACCAACCAAGAGCAACAAGTACATAAAATCTCTTCTACTAAGAAGATGTATGTCTCTCCATTCAAAGTCCAAAAAAGTACCATTATGCTCAGTCCACCGAGGCATTTGTTCAGCTGAAGACAGCTTCTGCTTAATCGACGCTAAGGCAGTTGAAAGGCTACTGTCCTGTTTGCACCATGACAATGTGGAGGTAGTTGAAGCAGCATTATCAGCTATATCGACTTTACTAGACGATAAAGTTGATATAGACAAGAGTGTTAAGTTACTGATTGAGATGCAAACCATTCAACATGTGCTGAATGTGGTGAAGGAACACAGAGGAAATGTCTTGTGGCACAAATCATTTTGGCTAATTGAGAAGTTTCTATCAAACGGTGGGGACAAATCTGTTTCTGATATATCACAAGACAGGTTGTTTCCTGCTACTGTAGTCAGTGCATTTCAACATGGTGATGTTTGCACAAGGGAAATGGCTGAAAAAATCTTGATGCATTTGAACAAAATTCCACATTTTGCAAACACAGCTAGTTTTACCTTGTAATAATGTACAGATGTCTTGAATTAAACAGACACAACGATCACGATCATTGTTTCATGAACGAACATGACTATTCTGAATAGTCACGATGATCTCTTAAGTTTCTATAAATATAAGGAGATCTCTTGAAGTAGCTTAAGAAAAATCGAGTTGGATTTCTCATATGGCCGGTTACTCAATTAATAGTATTATCTCAAAAAGTCACTTTTATTATTGAAGAAAATTTGATCAAGAAATCAACCCCGTAAATATCGAGTTGATTTCTCATGTGGTCATCCAACTTATAGTTATAATTATCTCAGAATGTCACCTTTCTATTTCCTGAGATAATAAATATTAATCGACTAACCATTGAGAAACCAACCCCGTAAAATTCTTTTAGGACATTTTATAAAAATATTGTTAATATTTTTGTTTTGTTCATTTTTAGTTGAGAATTTGCTACTGATATTAATATGAAAAAGGTGAATTGTCATTTCATGTTTGTATAATTGCATCTAGTGGAGTTTTTCTTTTATGAAGCCCATTACATTACGACAAAATTATATTATATGATATATATACGTACCAAAAATTAGGCAAAAATGTCACTCCATATATAGTTACGAAAAAATATTTACAAAATACCGCACCGGGGTACGTATGTTGTACATCTTTTTTAAGGGGCGAATTTTATAAATGGGTATAGATGGAATAAATATTTTATTTCGTCTAGGTAATCATGAAAATACCCTTAAAATATTAATAAATTGTTAATGAAAATATTAAATCTTGATTATTATGAAAAGATATAATTGGTAATTTGGTATAATAGTAATTAGTATGCACTGTTATTTGACAGAGAACGATATTGATCATATGGGTATACTTTTAGATCAACATCGAATAATACAAATATATATTTTTATATTTTAAAAAAAACATTTATAAAAAAATAATTATATGCTTTAGTTCTCTTTAAATACGAACCAAACCAAATATTATCAACAACATACTCAAGAATCAGAATAATCCCACAAGTTGTGTAGACAAACTACAGATCTTACTCCAACTTTGTAAAGAACCCTCGGCTCAAGTAACACTATCAAAGTAGGCTTAAAAAGGAAATACAATAATGAATAATCATGTTGAAACACTAGCAACAACATAATATAGTAATCAAAGTTAAAGAAAATAACAGATAATAATAATATCAAAAGAACAAGATATAATAGGAGAGTGTAATAATAATAATAATAATATTGATAAGGAAAACGGAAGTATAGTCCACCATAATCTTGGTCGTCATGTCCTCGATAAGTTTCAGATGTATCATATCTTGTCTAATCACATTTCTCCAGACCAAATATTATCAATTTCAATAAATCAAATCAAAGGTACAACTGTTGCATCTTTGGCAAAAGTGTTTGGCCGGCTGTTATGAGACAATCGCCCACAAAGCTTTAAATATATAAAAAGAGATTTCAAGAACATTCAACATATATTCAGTTTAAAACCACAAAATTCAAAAATCTTCTCTTACGTAAACTTCGCATCACATCAAAACTCGACAATCGAATTGAAACGGAGGGAGTATATTTTTGCTGAATCCTTTGAAAAAAAAGAAAAACTTATCATAGAAATGAGAACAACTTATGAGTGAAGTAGTTCATCAATCACTATTAAGACTGTACGTTACATTTGTACAGGAGTTAACTAGAACCATAGACACTGTCGAAGTGAATGCGTTTCAAATTTGTGTGGGTATATGCACAACGTGCATATCCAGAGACTAGTATAAGTTAAAAGTGTCCATACATTGATTGCATCACAGGATTATTTTTTCTCTAGTTTTTTCTCTGTTTGAGAAGAAGAAGAAGATGGCTTCTTTCGCGATCGAGGACTTTGTTGGAAATGGATGTCTGCAGGGACTTGTTTCAATGCTGCTTGAGGAAGGATGGGATGATGTACCAACATTGAAGATTATGAATGTAGATGATATGAACGAGTTGAACATGACTCAACGGCAAAAGGTTCTTTTTACTGATAAATTCAGTCTTCTTGTATATAATATTATCCAGAAAATCGTGTGTGGTTCATCTTCATATTCTTCTGCAAATCTGTGTCGACAACTGAGTACTTCTTGTGTTTTCCTAGAAAAAAACCATTTCTAAGAATAAAATCATAAGAATTAAGTAGCAACAAAGAAATAAGTGTTATGCAAGAAGTAGTAAATGCTGAGTTGATTTATGGGATGGTCACTTAACTAATAGTTATTATCTCAGAAAGTCACCCTTCTTCTTTAGAAATGGTTGCCTCTAAAGAAAGTGAGTTTCTGAAATAATAACTATTAGTTGAGTGATCATCTGAGAAATCAACCCAGTAAATGCCTCTATTCCCATTTGAATGATTATTACCAAAACAAACTTTGACTAGGAACTTCTTAAGCTTGTTTATTGCACATCTGAAAAGTTATGGAAACAAAATAGGCTATTCTTCTGATGATTGTATCTTTCCTACTCAAGGATGCGCTGGAAATCAGGTCATACCTGCATGATCGAGCTCTGATGCAATACGCGGATAAGTTTGAGGAGTCTGGGAACTCCCTTACTGAGCTTCTTAACCTAAGTACGGTAGATCTTACTTCAAAGTTTGGAATGAAAAGGGGCCATGTTGCCCGTTTTACAGACAAAACTGCAGCTTCTGGGGGAGATTCTTTGTCAGAAACCTATAATTTCCACATGAGGAGAAGAACCACCTCGAGAAATGAGAGTCTTTACAGGAAGGATATTTCTCCTGTCACCTCCAGGAAGCAAAGTATGACAAGATCCCTTAGAAGAACCAAGACAGATATATCCCTTGAACAATCAATGGCTGAACTGGAAATTAAAGGTGGACATGTTTTTAAGGGAATTGTAGCTTCAATGCCTGACGAGCCTAGAGCATGTGGCTGTGTGCAGCCAACCCCAGTAGTTGAAGTTGCTCCTTATTCTTCCATAGAGAATATCTCAGTTCAGAAACTAACACCAGAGTACAAGATTGGAATGGAGCGTCTGGTGAAAACAAAGACTGCTACGATTAAGGCTTCAAAGCTCTGGCGTGATAAACCAGCAGTGTTTGTATGCATTCGTCGCCCTGGGTAAAGCATCAAATCATTTCTCCAATTCAAACCTATGAGTTATTAAATGTAGCTCAGTTGTTGTGCTATGTCTCGGATATAGGATATTACAATACTACAGTAAACAGGAAAAAAGACACAAGAATTTTATGGGATTAAGGAAACTCTAAGAGAATTTCTGCACAAAACTTCAAACAGAGTAGAAAATCCAATAATCTTTGTTATCCCACTAAACTATGATGCATTGATGAAGGATGCAACCTAGGAATGTTTTTTCCTTTAAAGAACAAGTATTTATGGCCTGGACACCATGGTTATTCAAAAAAGAAGAAATGGGTATTTATATTTTATAAGAAAGAATATGAAATTAAATTTTTATCTGTGAGCATGATTTACTCAATCTCATACCAAAAACACTATGGAAACAGGTGCATCATGTGTAGAGCTGAAGCCCACCAACTCTATGCAAGGAAACCAATATTTGACGCTTTGGGGGTTCAGTTATTTGCTGTTCTTCATGAGCAAATAGAATCCGAGGTAACTTTTTTCCACCTTTTTTTGTTGACATTTCTATGGAAGGACCTGGTTTATTATTATGGGTTTTGTTATCCAGGTAACGGATTTCTGGCCTCGATACTGGGGTGGTGTAGTCCTCTTTGACAGAAACATGGAATTTTATAAAACTCTGGGAGGTGGAAATCTGCTAAAAGACAAGTTCATATCAGGTTTTCTATTAAATCCTCGAGCTATTTCAAATTATAGGCGAGCAAAAGCTATGGGGGTGGATCAAAACTTCAGGGGTGAAGGTGAGACAAAAGGAGGACTCTTCATTGTTGGCAAAGGTAAGAGTGGAATTGCTTATCAATTTATTGAAAGGAACTTTGGAGACTGGGCACCCCTTGCTGAAGTTATTGAAATCTGTCGCCGCTTACAGGTAATGTTTTCTGGCTTCTCTTGTAAGCTCATTGTAGTGTTCAACTGTACACCTATGTTTTAGTCTAATGAGTTTTTTGCATATATTCTAGAATCCACAGGAAAGTCAGTTAAGAGTCGATCACATCGATACAACAAGAGGATTAGCTATGGTCATTGATTCTATGGATAGAAGCCAGCCTATTTTTTGATAATAAGATGGATCAAGCCCTCCTACTGAACAGCTAAACAGAAGCTATGTCTCTTCTAAACTTCAAGTTTTATGTTTCATTACCACAGTCAACAGCTGCTTCATTGTAGGAATAATTTCCTTTACATTACTGGAATGTATTTGTGTTGAGTCTACTGAGACAGGCTATGTATCTGTGTCCGTTCAATCACATAATGCAGAAATGTCAATCTGTAGATTGTACTTAGCTAGTACACCAGATATTCATGGTAACTTACGAACACATTGGGTAATGTTTATAGTTTCATCTCATAAAATATATACAAAATGCAAAAGAAAGAAAATTCTCAAAATTCAGTAGCTTTTCCTAACAGAAGAAAACTGGCTTCCTTGTATGACATACAAAAAATCATTTGCTACTCCTATTCAAAAACAATTATTACAGAAAGAAGCAAACTATGTCATCCCCGTCCTCTTTTTCCGTTGCACCATTTAAGCAAGGACTAAATAGTTCTATGCTAGAAAGTTACTTACCAAAAGAAACAAATGTCAAAGATCTATTCTATGTATTAAGGTTAATACTATAGAATATTTTCCTTAGTTCTATCAAAGTTAGAAATCTAGGTAACCCTTTCTTTTATTTTCTATAGTCTAGACTTACCTTATTTCTGATAGTGTAAACTCCTAAGGAATCCTCTTGTATATTGTCCGCAACAAATTAAGACAAAGTTCTAGTTTATTCCTTTTCTACACTTCACATAGTTTCTGAACTTCTACCATCTTGGTAAACCTAAGAAGTTTCTGTCTACTGACCGGGATTCTTATACCACCTGCCCTGCAGAAAGTATCTTATTTTTACAAGCTCAGTATTCTTGTTTCTTTTTTGTGACAATCCTTATTGAATCTCCCTGCAAACATTAGATCTCTTGTTGCTATACATCGCAAAAATCTTATATTCTTCCTTTTCTTTATATTATCAGAGTTTGAGCACTTAATCCCTCCTTTGAACATTAAAATCTGATAAATGTCTGGATGAAGTCTACTTCTCATCTTTTTATTCATAATATCAGAGTTTCAGTAATGTTTTGGAAGAATCTTCACTTCTTTTACTTCGTGGAGTTGAGAGTTTGGGTAACAAGTCCCTCATCTAATCCTTGAAATTCCAGTCATTGTTCCAACAAAGTTTTTAGTTACTCTGTAACCACTAATTGAAGCTATTCTAATGATGTCCTGGAGATTTGCAACACCATACCTTTCTTTGAGTGGTGCAAGATGCACCTTGTTAAGCTGTAGCAGTTAATCACCGCTAATTTCTATTTTGGTAATTGTGAACTATTCCCAATACACTATTTAGATGATATCATGCAGAAGACCTTTACAATAACTTTTTTCTGGCATACTCAACTTCAATTTCCTGTTTTGATTTGCAAACTCAAGTTAATTGATTATCTTGAGCTTGAAAAGGCATGTTGGAAGTCAAAAGGGTTAAACTGGTCATGTGTTAGAATGCTCTAGATTCTTTGATGTTTAGGTTAAACCAATAATACTTACTGAGGCAATATTCCTTATTTTATAGCTAAACTTATCTCATGTAGTCTAGAGTACGTTACTTCTAGTAGCTTAAACTAATAAGGAACATCTTATATATATATATATATATAGTCCACAAGAAAATTTGAGACAACTTCTCTTTTTGTCTATATTCCACCCATATACAACAAAGTTTAACATGCAATTTAAAACTTTTGAATACTGATGTGTTTATGAATTGAAAGCTACAATAGAATATTGAAAACATACAAGGAGCTGTATTTCTTCAGTATAATCAGCTATTTTAAGTTTAACTTACATTGTTAAGAGGATCAGTAGCCTCCTAAATCAGATACTCCCCGTTGTAGGCTACTTAAGGAATTTGATGAGCTCCGAAGTGAAGTGCTTATGAGAATGGCTCCCCAGCCTTCTAAGTTGAACCAATAGATATACCACCAACATACATAGACAAGACCTCTAATGGGAAGCAAATGCATCTTTTCAAGAGAACCAGCGTGATTATTCCTGCCTCATATGATACATGTAACAGTCCTTGTAACTGATCCAAAATTGTGGGCAAACTATCACCAGAAATCTCCACAAGAACATTTTCCATCCTTAAATAAATGAAATCTAACTGCATCTCTTACAAGAATTTCTCTTTGGGTGATCTTAGAAATGATTTTAGTTGCACTATGGCAGTCACCACATACCCTTAGGTTTTTTACCACTCTTATGGGGAGCCCAGGGGGGATAAAGATCAAGCCAAATGCAATAGCAAGCCTCTCGCTGTGGTGGTTAAGCAATTTTATTTTATCAGACTCTTCAACTCTATGCATGACATGAGTTACGTCTGGTACATAACCCTCGTCTATCATTTTAGCATTCAATTTCTCCAGTTCTGCATATATTTGATCTGAAAATGGACTTGACTTGTCATCAGCAGAGAAAATGTGCACTCTGTTTTTATATTTGATCCAACTACATCCTGGCTCCTTCCTCACACCTCTATCTCTCATGGCCCTTCTTAATTGAGCCACTTCAGCCCAATTTTCTTTCGCAGCATACATGCTTGTGAGCAAGACATAGCTGGCAGGATTTTCTGGATCAAGTTCCAAAAGGGACTCTGCTGCCCATTTGCCAATTTCCATGTTACCATGGGTTCTACATGAGCTCAACAGTGTAGCCCAACCAATTGCATCTGGGGTGCAAGGCATTTTCTGTATAAAATCTCTGGCTTCTACTAAACGTCCAGATCGACTAAATAGATCAATCATGCAAGTATAATGATCAAGAATAGGTGTAATTCCGTGTTCTTTCACCATTGATTCAAAATAAACTTTGCCTTTGTCCACAAGTCCGGCCCTACTGCAAGCTGAAAGAACCCCGACAAAAGTTACTCCATCTGGTTGAAGACCATGTTCCAGCATTTTCTCAAATAAACGAATTGTTTCAGTTGCTTTTCCAAATTGAGCATATCCTGACACTAATGCCGTCCAAGAGACCTCGTCCTTAACAGACATCTCATTGAAAAGCTTGTGAGATTCTTCTATGCTGCCACACTTACCATATAGGGTTACAAGTGCATTAGAAACAGTAATGAAAGATATCAAGCCTGACAGTAATGCTCGACCATGAAACTGGGCTCCTTCTTCCAAACTCGCCAGATTCGCACATGAGCTTATCACACTTCCTAAAGTAAAATCGTCTGGCTGAACTCCATTCTTTTGCATGTCGCAGAATGCCTTAACAGCTTCTTCGCTAAAGCCATTCTGTCCATATCCAACGACCATTGCAGTCCAAGAGACAATATTTTTGTTTGGCATTCTACTAAAAGTGGTCTCGGCATACTTGATGTTTCTACACTTTGAATACATATCAACAAGGGCACTACCTACAAACACGTTCTCGCTGTGATAGGTTCTGACTATATAACCATGAAGCTGTTTGCCTTCTTCGATAGCCTGGAGGCCTCCACAAGCAGTCAAAATGCTCCCAAATGTGAACTGGTCAATAGGCACTCCCTCTAACCTCATTCTCCTAAACAAGACAAGTGCTTCCCTGTCAAGACCATTTTGTGTTAACCCCGTTATCATTGTTGTCCAAGAAATGGAATCCCTCTCAGGCATATCTTGAAACAAAATTTTCGACTCTCTAACCATCCCAGACCTCAAAAACCCCATAATCATTGTATTATACATCACCACATTCCTTTCTGGCAACTCATTGAAAACTTTTTCAGCCTCATAAATAAACCCTGCTTTCGCATACATATCAACCAACGGACTACCCACGAAAACATACGACTCAAATCCCCATTTCACTATCTGCCCGTGAATTTGCCTACTCATTCGAATCCAACCATTATCCGAAGACAATATAAGCATCGTCGAAAACGTTATTCTATTCAAACTCATTCCCCCATCTTCTAACATCAACTTATACGCCTCTAAAGCATCAATAGCTAAACCTCGAGATGCATACCCCGAAATAATCAAATTCCAAGACACCCCATCTCGCTTTGGCATTCGATTGAACACGTCTAGCATTCTCGAGAGGTTTCCAGACTTCGAATAAACAGAAAGAATAGTGTTCCATGAAAACTGGTTTGGTTGAGGTATTTCTTCAAACAATTGGCGTGCATACACAGTGTTATTGAGTTTACTGTAAGCATTTATGAGATTATTAAGCAAAAATGTTTCTGGGTTTGCTATGGTTTTGAGAATGAAGCAATGAAGCTTCTTGATTTGGTTCTGGTTTTGGGATTCACACCAAAGTTTGAGCAGAGAACAGTAATGATTGGAAATATGAGACATAATGTTCAAAAGAGGGGAATTGGCGGGTGGTTCGGTTTCATTTATAGTTTTCCCTCGGGTCGCAATTTATGTGGCGTTATTTGATTGTTCACGAAGTTTAATAAATATAAAAGAATCTTGTAGCGTTTGAATATTATTGTTTAAAGTAAATAAAGAGAGAAATTGTTGAAAATTCTCCGAACTTGACGTAAATTATTCATTTTGTTTTTAAACAATTGACAACATAAAAACTTCAGAAGGTCGATTTGAAGCCTCATTTTTCACGAATCCATTTACGAGTTGTAAATCAATCTACGATTCGTCCAGTCAACTCATAGATTGACGAATTTCTATATTTTGTAACTATTTGACTTTAAAATATTCATTTTACCTTTATGAAATAATTTATAGCTACATAAATATTTATCATTTATTTTAAATCATAATTGTAATGTTCGAGCCCGTTAACATACATACACATTGTTATCCCTTATAAGTGGATTTTGGAAAGTGCGATGTAAACACATATGCAAATAGACCTAAGTGAATTGTTTTCGATAGACCCTCAACTATCAACCTATATCACATGTGTAATATGATAAGGCAAAAAGATTTCTCATTTATTTATTTTTGATAGTTATGATGTTTAGATCGCGGATGTATATGTGATATGATCAGGCAAAAAGATTCCTCATTTATTTATTTTTAATAATTATGATGTTTGGATCAATTCGGGCATCTCTCGACCAATCCGGGAGCCTGCTAACTCCAGCAGCACTAGTCTATGGAAAAAATGATCTAGAAAAGAAGAATCATTTCCAAACTTGCAATCATTAATGCTTGCATTATTATAGGTTGTTTACATCACCCCCTTAAAGTGCAGCTCTTTCCAGACTATGCGTGTACGCGAAATGCTTTGTGTATTGAACTATCCATTTTAAAGTCTGAGAAATATCATGCAGGGCAAGTTTTCTGAGAATTGTCTGCGGAATGTTGTGTGTACCGAGCTATCCATTTTAAAGTCTCAGAAATATCATGCATGGCAAATTTTCTGAGAATCAACCTTACAATCAACATTAGATTCTGCGTATTATTTTGCAGTAACTGAACAAAGTTTTTATGTAAATAATGCTTTGGAAGAAAAGAAGCATGAACTTCATTTACTTTTCCCAGGCCATACAATTTGCAAGTTCTTCAACATGGAATAAACATGAAGAATATAAACATCTCCGCAACGAAAGATTCAAGAATGTATCAACACAACATTAGTTCTCGAACTTTCATTTGCTGTTGTTGATCTGAAGAACGTCAATCTCGTGGAATGAATTTTCACTCTCGTGCTACTAGCCGATTGTGTCACTTATGAAAAGGAGGTGAATGCACTGTGTGTTAACAAATACTCGTTATGGACTTGCTGTACAGACTCACTGGGAACTCCTGGATTGGGGGGTCTCGTGCAAATGTGAAATAGGAAGAACTCTCGGTGCAACACACTTCCCAGATAACATAATCAGTGCACCTAATTCACCCAATAACAGGTAAAGTTAAGCATATTTGGTATCTACGATGAGTCATGGTTCTGCTTTCATCTGTCCTGCTGGTAGAGAACCTACAAACAGAGAATTATCAGGATTACTAAAGAAGATGATGTTAATTTATCGTAGATAAATCACGCAGGGGCATCAGATACCACTTAAATCTTGACTAGATGAGGGTACATTTGAATTTAACCCCATTTGGACAACATTATGTAGTTCATTATCCCATTCATTTGGTGCCTGGAGATCATGCAAATTAGCTCAAATGATTAGTAGACCATCGACCAAGATTTGTTTATGCTACAATAGTTCAAGAACTACAAACGTTACCTGAGATGACGTATCCTTGTAGTCGCCAGGCCCACAACTAGTAGAGGCTAAATGAGGATTGATGGCTCTACGAAATGCTTCACTAGGAAATCCATAACCAGGTAGACCAGATTGAAGCATTCCAGCTTGCGGTGGATGTAAGGGAGGATATGCCATGGTCATATCAGGTAGAAAAGCGAGTGAGGATGAAGGACCTGCTCGAGACTGGAGGATCTGTGACAAAGAGAATATTTTTATTCATGCATTAGGTGGAATTCCAACAACGCTCGGCTACACATCATTCTCAGAAAAGACAGCTACTTACATCTTTTGCCAGGAGACTATCAATATCAAAATCCAGCCGCGGGTTTACTGTTGCAAGCTTCATTGAGAGGAACTGGAACAAAAAGGAGTCTAGTCATCCTTAAGTATATACAAGAATGCTTAACACAAAATTAGCAAAAACATCTTAAAATCAATCAAGAGCTAGAGTTCACATATTTGTAACGTGAATGCATGTACTAAGAATTCCTCAAGACCACATTAACCAGCCACCAGGATAATCAAGCCAGCAATACGTGAAGCAATCAAATCATCACTAAATATTTTCACAATTGAGCATTCCAAAGGAAAGAAGGCATCATTATTAATGTGAAGAGTACGATTGAAGAAAACGTGAGAAAGAAAATAAGTTATTAATTCCATACCTCAACCTGCCTTTGCAAAGACTGTACATAGTTAATGATTTCATCCAGCATCACAGCTTTGCCGGTGACCTGCAATCATCACCTCTTTCTCAAGTAACTAGAAACAGAAGGTGCCAACTAAAATTTCTAATATATGCTATATAGCATATGCCTACTGAAATTTCTGATATAGGCTTCAGTATGTTGCTCAGACTCTCCAAAATGTTGCCGCATCCATGTCGGATCCACCAAAAATGCACGACTTTTGAAGGATCCGACACACACCCATCAGCATTTTATGAAGAGTCCAAGCAACATCGCGCCTGCTACACCATACTAGTTGATTCCAATAATACCAACCTTGTTGCAACCAGGCACAAGATCCTGAAGATACTTCATCCGTTCACTGATTTTCTCCCTCCTTATCTGTAATCAAAACCATTCAAGTTAGTACCAAAACAAATAAAATATGAGATTTAATAACTGGGACGCTTCTAATAGAAGTCTTACTCTTTCTGCAAGACTATGGCTATTTGTTGCCTGACCTCTTCGAGCGCGAACATGTATATATTCTTCTTTGGTTGGATCTGAAAATTGAGACCCCAGTTTACCATTCTTTCCACCAGGCTTGCTGGCAATTGAATTCAAGTTTTGTTCCCCTTTTTGAATTTTGGGTGGTGGCTGCGGTGCTCCCTTCATTTGATCAGGTTCAGTATCCTGCTAAATGACAAGAACATTCAACAAAAGAACTATCTTGTGAACGAACAATAACAACAACATAGCCAGTGGAGTCTAGAGAGGGTAAAGTGAACGCAGACCTTACCCCTGCCTCAAAGGTAGAGAGGCTGTTTGCAGATAGATGCTCAGCTCAACAAAAACAGTCCAAAGCAATTCAGAAAAAGAAATAACGGAAGTAAAGGAAACAACAGATAGTAACAAAAACAACAGATAGTTATCGTGTGAACGATCAAACGAAATATACTAATGATGGCCTACCTGACCACCTCTTTTCCTTTTCTTTGAGCCAATATTCTTTCCACAAGACTCCTCACCGGCACCCTCCATTTCTTCTTGACGGCCGCTACATCCTGCTTCATCAGACTCATTACCAGAGACTCCAGCAACTTCTTTTGCTTCATCCAGGGACTTACCAAAAGTTTCACTCTTTTTCTCATTCTTGAGGGGACTTCTTTCCGTGTCCTTACGATCAACAGTTAAAGAAACATCCTTAGAACTTTCAGCCACATTACTCAAATGCTGCATCTTCTGAGGAGATTTCAACCCATTACTTGCCAAAACCTCTTGAGGACCCTGCATTGGTGCCAATCCCCTATAATAAGGATTCATCGACGACTCGGGGATGCTAAAAGGGTTCATCATATCACCAAAGTTCCCTCCACTAAAGCAAGAAAACCTTGCAGCTCTTTCAATAAACCCCGAATCAGCCGGAAACTGATCTAAGCGCTGCGGAAGCATCATCGGAACAGGAGGTAGAAACATACCCCCTTTCAACATAGCATTTGATGGAGTCCAATTAGGACCAAGTGTTCTATCAACACCAGCTCTAAAAGGTCCTAAATCAATTTGAACACTAGCATCACAAATGCCTAAATTTGATGAATTGGTGGTAGGCTGATCCCAAGTAGTAGGACAAAATGAATCCGCCATTCCCATTGATGAATTAGTCAAATTACTCCCATTTAATTGCCATTCTGAAGAAATATTTGGTGACTGATAGTGCATTGACACTTCTTGATCATTCCCCTTCTCTGGTTCACTGTCATTCTTGATTTCTATATCCATATTTTTCTAAGTGCAGAAAAACTTAACCAAACTTCTCTTTTACCACTTGAGTATCAAGAAAACAACCTAAAACATTGAAATTCAACATACTGGGAACTTAAAGTTCTCATCTTTATGCATTTAACAATCTTCAACAAAGATCATACAACCAAACATGTGAACAAACTATCCAAAAAGACAAGATGTTTCAGGTGAACTAAGTATGCCTACCAGAAGATTCACTCAGAACTAGAAAAGCCCCAAATACAAAAAGTCCATACAGAACAAGAAACAGGAAGCAATGCTTTCAAATTCACAAAAAAAAGTCCCCACCCCACCCCACCCCCTTAATGTCCAAGAAAACACAACCCCATTTCAACAAAGAGCTTAAAAAAGCATTAAATTGAACAAGTCATTAACTTGCAGCAACCATAAAGCTCATTTAAAGTAAAAACCCTAAGTCACAGTAAAGAGCAGACACCCACCCCCGCCCCTCAATTTCTCAAACTGCTCAGACAGCTCTGAAATAGAGAAAAAAAAGAACACAGACTAAAAGTGGGGTGAGAGGAAAAAGATACCTTATTTCAGATTGTGTACTACTACTTTTGGTACTCTATTACACCATTCTTGAACAGCTTTTCTTCTTTTTTTTACTGAAGAGAGGGATAAAAATCAGTTCTTTAACTTTTTGGCTACTGCTTTTCTTTTCTTTTACTTTATCTGAAAGAGTTACCGAGATAACTTGACGTAACTGATAAAATTATTATTCTGTCAAGTTGTTTTTTGCAAAAACATAAAAAATGTAGCCAATAATAAACTCTTGTGATCTAATTTTTCCTCGAATCTTGCTTACATAAAGAGTTTAGTGCATTAGACTAAAGTTTTTATATTGACATAATGCATAAACATGTTATTTAACTTGATTTTTAATTTTAAGCATGCACAAGTATTAAGTATATAATTAAACTTCTATAAAGTCATACGTGTTTACGTGGCATAATACATGCAAGACACTATGTAGAATGCATGTATTTATTTGTTTAACCTTATACAAAATTGAATATATGTTTGTGCACCTTCAAAATAAAAGATTTAATATAAGTGATATAATCTGGAGGCCCTTGAATTTAGCTTTGTCCATCAATTGGACCTTTATTCTCACGACACTATCAACTAAATTCTTAAACTCGTAATACAATATTTTTAACATACATTTATAGCCAACTTATAACTAAATATAAAATTATTTTGGATCCAACTGACAAACGTAATCGATCTACAACTAAGTAAATTGTAAAAGTAGAGTCAAAAGGGTCGAAAGAGAAGTTAAGGAAGAAATTAGTTAATTTGAGGGAATCGAAAAAGAAAGCTTAGTAACAAAAGGTTCCCTGCATTTGTAGTCACGCTTGTATTATTAAAAAAAAAAAAAAAAAGCTGTTAAATAATCTTAATTTTTATGTATTCAAAGAAAATATATTTTATGGAGTAAAGAAATAATAATGAAAATAAAAGATCATTGAAGTTTTAGAGGGTGGTATATATTTTTTACTGCTTTCATTTGATTATAGATTTCGAACTGAAAATTTAAACCTTAAAAATCTAAGTGGTTGAGGTTTGTTATTTTTAAAATTTGTAAAATATGTTTAAATATGCATTTTATTTAAAAAATAATTAAAATTTTATAGCTGAAAATGAAATTTCTCCAAAAATATAAAGAGAATAATGAAGAAAAAAGTGGAACTTTTCCTTTTGTTTGTTTTTTTCTCTTTCTTTTTTGTAGTACTTGTTTATTTTGTTTGTTTGTTTTAGCTATCTTGTGTACTCTATAGACTACCCTAGCATTATTTATTTGCCTTGTGATGTGTACCTTACTTTATGTCTATGATATTACTAGTACATTATTTTATTATTTAATTTATAGGATAGTTAATACTTTTAATGTAATATATATATATATATATATAAAAGTAACATCAAAATAATTGGCAATAGTAATATTTACGGTGATGATCTTTTCTAAGAATTGTTTTTTTATATGTGGGATCATAGATTTGAAGCTGATTTATAAAAAGTAACATGTCAAATGTTTGGATTATAAGTTATCATTCAAGAAGAACATGAAAAAGAATATTCATTGTACTTTTTAGAATCATAAATTATTTTTAAAAAAATTTGAGCAAATTGAAGTGTGATTTAGCATAGAGAGTGATGAGTTCATACAATAGGAAAAAAAAAAAAAGATACATGTTACCTACATATAACTGTTAAATATTATATGTAGGTGTTTTAAAAAAATAATTGTGGTGATCTTGAATCTTTAAACATCGAGTATGACTAAATATAGTTAAAATATATTCAGTTTTATTGCGAGATAACTAAATGAATAATTAAAAGTTTTGAGTTAGAGCTTTAAAAGGTTATCGAGGATATGTCGATGATCGAAAGTTGTGAAGAACACAAATTATAATAGAAGGTTAGCAGGTAGTAGAGTTTTATCTTGCTTTTTATATTAGCAGTCGTTTACTTTTATAGTGTACTGTCCTTCAATTTTTGTTACTATTCATTTTCTCATATATTTCGATTATCATATTATGTAATTACTATTTAAAATTATTGAACATGTTTTTCATAGTAATATGTAATAATCTCTTCGATCACTGCTGTTATTTCTTTTTTCATAGTTTTAATCTATTAGAAACACATCCTCTACTTTCAAAGTAGGAATAAGATTTAGAAAACTTGCTTGGCTCAAATTTGAATTAGTCAAGATAATAAATTTAAAATAGATAATTTATAAAAGAATTTTAATTGGGACTTAATAAACCAGCAACTGACATTGCCAACTCTTGACAGTAATTAATTACTTATATGATAAAATTGTCCTCCCCTTTTCTATACCTAGGAGGAAGAGCTTATAATATAATATTACTTAATTAAATTTGTTTAATTTGGTCAAAACACCTATGTTTATACTAGCTTGTTTTCACACACTTTTATGGCCATTTGAATTATTTCTAGAGTTGTACCTGCACTAGGTATTTCATCTTTTTAATTTGATAATTTCCCTACCTTATCAATGCTTCAAGCTAACGTAAATGAAAATTGCAACAAAATAAAAAAAATTAGGACTGTTTCCTCTTTTTAAGTGACTTAATTAGCAATGCATATCTGAATTAATCAAAATTTTAATGTGATAATGAAATATAAGATAAAAATAGAAGAGGGAAAAACCCTTCTATGTAATTATACTATCAAAATGTATATAATTAATTAATTAATTACTATAATTTAGCAATAAGGGTGTAGGTTAAGACATGTTGTTTGCAACAAATTTCAAGTATATGGAAAAGAAATTAACCATGAATAAAATCTGAAGAAATAAGAATATTATATTAATAAGTAGTGTGGAATAATTTTTCTTCTCTCGTGATTCTTATCTGTGATTGAATTTTTGAGATACCTTTTCAAGAAAATATAATATCATTTATATATGCATGAATTAGGGTTTAGGATTGAATAATCTTGAAGAACCTTAATTGGATCTGAAAACTTCTTGTAGAGTCTCCATTGTAATTGAACACGTTTGGTAGACTCTCATAAAATTTTGATGTCTACACATACATCATATTAAAATGATATAAATATTGAGTACGAATAAATTGGACAACCCATCATTATTTTAAAAAAAGGGATAAGGGTCTAAAAAATGCTTCAATTTTGGTCGAATTTGTTGTTGCGATACTAAACTTTCATGGTAACCTATTACCTCCCTAGACTATTTAATACCGTATTTTAAATATATATATTTGCCCACGTGGACATAAAAAACAATGCAAAATTATAAATAGTAATGTGTCCACGTGGGCACATATATACCTTTAAAATACACTATTAAATAGTTCAGGAGGTAAAAAATACACTATAAAATAGTTTAAGAAGGTAATAGATTCTCATGAAAGTTTAATATCGCAACAGTAAATTCGATCAAAGTTGAGATGTTTTTTAGATTTTTATCCCTTAAAAAAGGGAAATAAATACGAATTAAGTACTATATACGTACTAGTGGGGTGTTCCTTTAAAATAACTATGAGTTGATAATCTTGAGATATGATAGCACTTTAATTTTCTTTCAATATTCCATGAGACAAAGTACAATACATTCGTTACGTTAACTTTTACCTTAAAAGTTCTATTTTTTAATATTTATTTTCCCATTTTACTACGCCACCTCTTGATTATTTTAATTTTTTAGCATGAATTTTTCAAGGTTATAAGAATTCAAGACTCCAACTTGCAAATTAATTTATCATGTTAGAATTTAGATGAAACTTCACTGGTCATAAAAATTATCAAAATTTTCTTACTTTTATATAATCTTATCAAATGAACGAATTACAATTCATAAACAAGATATTGAAACATGAAACGTTTTAAAGCATTGCATTGATAAATCTCAAATCTTTATATTCTTCTTATAAATAAATATTTACGATTACAAATTTTCAAATACATAATTTTTATCACAAGTCACTAGTCAACAATAAAAGTAATTAGTTATTTTTCAATATAATTCTTTCACATGAACCTCTCACACGCACGATGAGTGTTCTTCGTAAAATTTACAATAATAAGGTTTTTATTACAAAATCTAAATCAGTTTTTTTTTTAATTTTTTTTTAAAATTTAACATGTTGATCAGACTCGAGCTAAGATTTGAAAATTGGAAGAAAAAAAAAGACATTGATTGATTGAATATAGCTGGCAAGAGGCAATGGAGTTGTAGTTATATAGCAGCAGATGGTCAAACTGGCAGATCTTTCACTTTACCACTTGATTCTCTATGTTTGTTTTTGACTCAAAGTGAAATATATCGTTTGAGGTGAGATATAAAGTATAATAATTTAAGAAATAAAATGTAAAATTATTTTGTTTTGTGTTTGATTGAAAATATCAGATAGTTTTGCAATTATTTATTTCAATATTTATATTTTTAGTAATAATGAGATAAAATTATCTTATATACACAATGAAATAATTTATCATATAAAACTTATTTTGAAATAATTAATCCCGCAATAACTTCGCTGTTAAGCTTTTCTTCCAGTAAAGGTCATCTAGTTAATGGATTAGATCTTCAATCTCATTACTTCACGAAAGTTGATTCATGTTTAAAATTCTTCACCCTATTAATAAATGAGAAAAATAAACTTCATAAATAATTATAATTTAGAACATAATTATAAAATATAGTAATAATTTGTATATGTACGAAATGTAACAAGTTATTGTATTAGGTGGAAGAGTTATATCAATTAGGTATCGATTATATTAATAAAAAAGAATTATATATATTCAAGTGACAGATTTCAGCTGAATAACATGAATATCAATTGTATCAAATAAAAATATGTGACTAATTATATATGTTTTTGGTTTTTAAGCGAAGGCGATTGTTATGTGTCAATTATTATTTATTTTTTTTTAAAAAAGGTTATCATTAGGTGGAAAAGTTATATCAATTAGGTATCGATTATATTAATAAAAAACAGTTATATATATTGAACTAACTGATTTCAGCTGAATAACATGAATATCAATTGTATCAAATAAAAAATATGTGACTAATTATATATGTTGTTGATTTTTAAGCGAGGACGATTGTTATGTGTCAATTTTTCCTCATCAAATAAATACATAAAATTAAATTATTTTTATGTTGGTAAGCTATTTGCCAAGAGTGGTGGCCTAGACCTTGTATGTTGTTGCATTTACATGGTCAATACATAAAATTGAATCATCTATTTTTTTTTTTTACAATATACTAATTGTCACTATTCTAATGATAATAACCTTTTAAATAAAATAAAAATAAAAAATAGGATGCAGTACTCTTGATGGACTGTCTCTATTTCTTTCTCTGATGTCATTATTAATAGTTGGCCTTGGGACTTGAAATCACAAAGACCTAAAACATTAGTATTAGAATAATAGAATGAATCTCTTTCACACTTTGCTTTATAAAATTGCTATAGTACTACTCTATGAATAATCTAAGAGAGCAACATTAAATTATAAAACAATAAAAGGGACAGTGTAAGGGGTGAAAATGATTTGTATTGATTAGGTTAGTTTTACTAGGTGTTATCAAGTGGATTGCCTAGTATATATATATATTATATACACGTCAATACAGATTGTGATATAATGGTGAGACTGTTCCATCCTTAATAAAAGGTTTTGGATCTGAGCCTTCAACCTTGATAAGAGAAAATTTTGTTGGGAGCGTCACTCCCGAATGAGCCGTGCAATATGTGATTCAGGTTTAGTCGAAGCTCTAATATGAACTCCAAACACCGGATAGAAAACTAAAAAAAATAAAATATATTATATACACACATTAAATAAATTATTTTTTTATATTTTAAAAATAAATCTTATGTAACACATACACATGCAACAATCCAAGAACAAAATCCCATCAAAGAATAGTCCAAATAAGGAAGTTGATGAAAACTCATTACAATATTATATTACTATATAATTATATATGTTAAGATTCCTTAATAATCTTTCTCATAAACCTAGAAGATGGGTATGCAACCAATGATGTACCGACACGTGTAATGCTATGCAACATCAATTAGTTGTTGCCGTACAAGTAAAAAAAATTGTAAACAATTTTACAAATATTAAAAATTAAACTATGGTATAGGAGTAAAGGTTGGTATGGCTCTTCTTTTGGGAAAAAACTAACATAATGAAGCAAACAAAAAATCTTATAATAAACATAAGATACTATAAAGGAAAAATTAAAGAACAAATCCCTCCAAAACAAACATGGGATTAGGGGTTAGGGATTTCAGATATTCTGAATGTGAGCTTGAAAATTCTTTAATACAGGAGTTAATGAGGTTCAATCAACTCTCCTAATACAGACGTAAATCCTTTTTTTTTTTTTTACTATATCAATCTTCAACTTTCGCACCTTACCAACAAAAGCTTCACATTTTCTTCTACCTAATTTTGGGTCGCACTACGAATTTTTTGGATCGAAACTTTGTATTCATCAAAACTCAAAACGCAGAATCAATAATATGTACTAATATAATAAGAAAACGCATATATCAATATCATTATGAACTTGCTGACTCGAAATTTTGAATTTTGTAGCTAGTAAAGTTAAGCTTATCTTAACTTTAATCAATTAAAGGTTGCACGTCTAGAGTGTTTGAATTATGCCACTAATTATGCAAAGTTAAAGAAAATGTATAGAAAATTGAGCTCATGTAAAAAAAAAAAAAAAAAAAGAATCAATCGTACTAGTAATATTTAATTGTGTATGAACACAATATTATATATTGTACACTTTTTAATGGTCAAACCTACTTTAATACAGCTACTGGTCAATGTTTTTCCTTACAAATTAATTTTTAACTTATTATTAAATTAAAAACTAGAGAAAATTAAAATTAAAATTAGAGACATAGGTAATTAGTATGAAATCTGTAAGGGAAAGTTGAATAAGATCTTGTAATTAGCTGGTCTGACAAAAAAAATAGGTGTCCCTCAGAAAAAGAAAACCATGAGATTGTGATACCGATTAAAATAGGACAGCGTAGTGTACTAAACTTTTATTATACGTAAGATTTGAGAAGAAGCAAATCATAAAGAGGTTGTTTCCATTTCTCAATCTTGTAACCTTCTGATCACATAATAACAACTTTATCAGTTGCGTTAAGGCTTTCCTTTCTGATACTGACTAGAGATGCAATAACAAATCTTGAAGGGAAAGATCATTTAGGATTGTGATGTGTTAGATAAGATCTTTCATTCTTAATTAAGAATATCTTGAGTTTGAGTATTAAGAATAATAAAAACAATTCTAAATGATCGTGATGTGTTAGATAAGATCTTTCATTCTTAATTAAGAATATCTTGAGTTTGAGTATTAAGAATAATAAAAACAATTCTAATAGTAAGTACTTCTCAAATCAATGATTTTTACTTAATACGTGAATATGAATTAATCAGTATCTCAAAATAAACATCTATTGCAGAATATAAATTAGAAAAATCTTGAGGGAAATGACTAAGTACCATATCCTACACCTTTTTTTCTTTTTAGTTGTTGCTAATGATGAATTCCATGCAAAAATTATGACACAAATCATGATTGATATTGTTATATGATTGTATCCTAACTCTTTTTAGCTCCCTTTTGGCCAAACCTAATTTCAAAAAAGGGTCCTCCTTTTACTCAATGAAAAATATGTTTTTTTTTTTTTTTAAAAAAGAAAAAATCTTTTTAACTTTTTTTTTTTTCAAAACTTTCTGAGTTTAATTATTTTTTACCCCAAAAAACGTGGGAGCCTTGCACCCAATTGGACGTGTTTGTGATGCGGCCAACAAGGCGAATCAAAGAAAAAGAAAGATAAATTTTTAGGCGAGAAACTTCTAAAAAAGAGCTACATGTACCTTAAAAGAGTAGGAAAAATTATATGAAATAACAAACTATTAATTCAAATTGATTCCTATAGACATAGTTTATTTTATTTGTAATTCATAGCAAACATCCCATTTTTTTGTCATCTGATTCGATATACAATTAGCAATTTTATACATTTCAGTATAAAATACATTTCAGTATAAAATGTATAAAATGCATTTGTGTTTGTATAAAGCGAGAGAAAAGTGTATATACAAATACAAATACATATATTTTCGTCCTATACACTTATAATTATACAAATACAGATCTTATTATACAAATTACAATGTATAAATGAATTTATACAAAATTGAACAATTTATATAAAATTAGATTTATCAAGTGAATTATACAAATCAAAAGCTCCATAGCAAACATAAAATTTGATATGGAGCGTAATTATGCAAACTATAAGTATAACATACAAATATAATTTTTATATTTGCTATATGTGAAAATTGTTCAAACAGAATAAGCAGCCTATTTGTTTCTTGGCTATCCAATTTATGGGCCATTAACCACTTCCATGTCAAGGCCCATTAGAAAATAAGAGTGACTATTAAACTATTTCAAAAAAAATCTTTTTTAATATTAAGAATATTTTTGAAAATAATTGTCAATGATAGTCTTGAATTCCTAAGGTAATACCTATTTGGGTCAATTTATTTTGAACTGTAAAATAACCATTCACATGAAGATATATGTTATGTATTTATAGTGTTAATATTTATAACCATAAGGTATAATTAAACATTTTCATTGTGTATTACTCTTTTATTTCAAATTATTTGTCGTGATTTATAAATACAGTTGTCTCAAATTATTTATCAGTTTAAGACAATCAATTATTTATTCCTCATTTTTCATACGCTATTGTCCTTGAAGACTATAAACACCTCAATAATGAAGTGATGTTACAATTGCTTAAATACTAATAAAATTAAAATGATTATAATCTTCTTCTAAAAGCAAAACTGCTGATTCTTCCACGACAGGAATATTTTTTAGATAAAAAGGGATGAAGAGGTTAGTGGGAGAGGGGCAGATTAGGAAACTCTAAACGATAGAAACGTGTATATAGGAAGTAAGCTTTGGGCTTTGTCTGAAATGAGCCTCCCTTTATAATTTTGTTCATTTTATGTTATTGGATTTAGATATTATGCCCAAATGAATTTTGTATTTGATAATTCAACAAATCAAATACAAAACTCGTTTGGGCCTATTGCCCAAATCTAATAACACAAAATAAATAAATTAAAAAGGAAGGCCCATTTCAGACAATGCCCGAAGCTCACTCCCTATATACAAGTTCCTATAGTTTAGGGTTTCCTATTCCGCGCCTCTCCCACTAAGATCTTCATCCCTTTCTCCTGAAAAATGCTCCGACCGTGGAAGAATCAACAACTTTGCTTCCTTTTGCTCAATTATTTATTCCTCATTTTTCATAAATTATTGTTCTTGAAGACTACAAGCACTTCAATGATGAAGTGATGTTACAATTGTTCAAATACTAATAAAATGATTATAATCTTCTTCTAATTAATATGTTTTAAGAAATGTGTAAAAGGAAATCACAATAGAAAAAGGAGATTAGAGTGTCCTTACTCTTGATAGCTGATGAACAAGATCGCCTAAAGAACAACTCAACACATTGAACACCCAAAGCAAGAGGAAGCGAAACTGATGGTTCTTCCACGACGAGAATATTTGTCAGATAAAAGAGATGAAGAGCTTAGTGAGAGAGTGGCGGATTAGGAAACTCTAAACTATAGGAACGTGTATATAGGTAGTCAGCTTTCAACTTTGTCTAAAATGAGCCTCCCTTTTATATTTGTTTATTTTGTGTTATTGGATTCGAACAATAGACCCAAATTAGTTTTGTATTTGATAATTCACAAATCAAATACAAAACTCATTTGGCCTATTGCCCCAATCCAATAACACAAAATGAATAAATTAAAAAGGAAGGTCTATTTCAAATAAAGCTCGAAACTTACTCCCTATTTACACGTTCCTATAGTTTACCATTTTCTAATCCACCCTCTTCCACTAAGCTCTTCATTCCTTCCACCTAAAAATGCTCCTGCCATGGAAAAACTAGCAGTTTCTCTTCCTCATGCTCAGGATAATCAATGTTGTTGAGTTGTTCTTTAGGCGGTCTTGTCATCAGCTATCAAAGAGTAAAGATACTCTAATCTCTATTTCCCTTTTTCATTTTTCCTTTTAATTCTGTTGTCTGTCCTTTCTTTTTCATAATTGTGTTATCTGATATAGTGGAGCTTACCCTTTGTATGAGTCTCGTAAGATATCTTAAACACTAGGTTAATGATCACCCCTTCTTAGGTGAACACTAACCCAGTGTTTAAGATATCTTCCATTAGACAGACCTAGAGTAACAAGCAAGATTCACTATACCAGAATATTAACACAACCGCATTGAAGAAAGGACCAGCAAATACAGTTTAAAGGAAAAATGAGATTATAATATCCTTACTCTTGAATGATAGATGATAACAAGATTGCTTAAAAACAGCTCGACAATATTAACTCTTTGATAGCAAAATTCTATATTCTTTGAAGTGTAATTTTCTGAATTAACAACCAGCAAAAAAGGACTCGACCTAATGAGAGGATCTGGTGGCAAGATGAAACTATTGAACCTGGAGGAAATCTACTTCATCATCAACGAAGGGTGGTGGTACAGAGCTTCCCATGCACCTTGTCACAAACCACCTATAGGAGAACACAAATCAGAAAGCAGAAAAAGAAGGCAGAAGAGGCAAATAGAAAACAGGGATAAACACACCAAAATGAGAAGTTTTTTTTTTTAAATTAGAAATAAAAATTTATTCAAGTTTTAATGCAATGAATCAAATATCTATAAAGAAAAAAGTATAGCTACTATATAATTCCATTATTATGCTCTTAATTGCAAACCAAATGAGTCCTAATAATTAGAAGTAATTGACAATATTTTAGTCACCATCAAAGGTTCTAGTGAATATTAGAATAGTAAATGCTCCTCCTTTTTAATCAGAAATTTTGAAACTGTAATCTGAATATTGAAAATGATTTTGATTTTTTACTTTTCACTGCAAATCTAAATGAGTTAAACCTCAAAGAAGATATCAAACACCGAGATGAAACAAAAAAAAAAAACCATCTTAACCTTAGTTTTAGCATTATTTTATACGTTATTATTGTTTGGACCCCAATAGCCTAACCCTCAATTATTAAGTTTTTGGTATCAAACACCTATACCCCCACCACCACTTACCCAACGTGCGCTCCTCCAATAATTATTTCATTTTCCACTCAAATTTCTCCTTTTTTTCTTTCCCTTTCCAAAAAAAAAAAAAAAAAAAACACTTCTCCAAAATCAAGAAATCCCAAATTGCAGAAGATGAACATTAATGTTTATGGTTTCTTTCTTGTGACCAATTATTAATGAAGGTCATTTGATATTGTCTTTTTCTATTGTTGCTGACGTGGGGTTATGTGATTGGTTGGTCTGAATGTTGTGGGACCCACGTTAGTAACATTTTAGACACCAACTCCATGAGCCAAAAAATATCTTAAAGGTTGACCCTTTTGTAGATCACAAATATTCTTTGCCACTCTATTCAAGTTATTATGAGAATAGAAGCCATTTTATCTTCATGTTAAGGTATGTAGTGAAAATCTTGTTTTGTTCGATTTTCCTCTTGTAAAGATTGAAGCTTTATTGGTTCTTAAGGGAATTTGTAGTTATGTGTTTGAGAATTGTGTAATTATAGTGTTTTGGTTGATATAAAGGTTTCTTGTTTAGTGTTTGTACATAATTTCTTGTGGAAAAACTTTGAGCTTTCACTAAAACAAGAGATGGACATAACAATTTCTGTGTTTTGAGTATGGAGGAAGTTAAGTGTTCTGTTTTTCTTGAAAGATTGAAGCTTTATTGGTTCTTTAAGGTAATTTGCAATAGTTGATGATGGTTATGTTTGGCTTATTTCATGGTTTGGAGAAGTGTTTGAGAATTTTACTTCCTTTTGTGTAATTATAGTGTTTTGGTTGGTATAAAGGTTTCTTGTTTAAGGACAAGCAGGGTTGCTTGGATGATAAACATTCCTCTACCTCTAACCCTGAGGTTGTGAGTTCGAGTCACAAGGAGCAAAAAAAGGGTGGGAGTGGTAAAAAAAAGTTTTCTTGTTTAGTGTTTCTTGTAAAGATTGAAGCTTTATTGGTTCTTTAAGGCAATTTGCAATAGTTGATGATGGTTATGTTCTACTTGTTTCATAGTTTAGAGAAGTGTTTGAGAATTCTACTTACTTTTGTGCAATCATAGTGTTTTGGTTGGTATAACGGTTTCTTGTTTAAGGACAAGCAGGGTTGCTTGGATGATAAACATTCCTCTACCTCTAACCCTGAGGTTGTGAGTTCGAGTCACAAGGAGCAAAAAAAGGGTGGGAGCGGTAAAAAAAAGTTTTCTTGTTTAGTGTTTCTTGTAAAGATTGAAGCTTTATTGGTTCTTTAAGGCAATTTGCAATAGTTGATGATGGTTATGTTCTACTTGTTTCATAATTTAGAGAAGTGTTTGAGAATTCTACTTACTTTTGTGCAATCATAGTGTTTTGGTTGGTATAAAGGTTTCTTGTTTCAAGACAAGCAGGGTTGCTCGAATGATAAACACTGCTCTACCTCTAACCCTGAGGTTGTGAGTTGGAGTCACGAGGAGCAAAAAAAAGGGTGGGAGCTGTAAAAAAAAGTTTCTTGTTTAGTGTTTGTACTTAATTTCTTGTGGAAAAGCCTTCAACTTTCACTAAAACAAGAGATGGACACAACAATTTCTGTGTTTTGAGTTTGGAGGGAGTTAAATTGTGCTGCCACTGTTAATATGAGGCTATAAGTACTTAGAAGGTCCATGTTCTACATTAGGTTTCGTGTGCATATATAGATGAAGTTACAAAGTGCAGCCTCAGACGGAGCTAGGCTCCCTTAACCGTTAGATTACATTGTATATATAAATCAAGATTATTTGTATGTGTATATAGTATATGTTGAATCCTCTTGGTTTCTTAGTGTGTCTACTTCTTTTATTTTGAATTCTATTAGTGAAAATCCTGCCTACACTTTGGTTACAGCGAACTGAAATAGCTTGTATTGACAATTTGGATGATTTCTTGTTTAGTAAGTAGATAGATAGAACAGAAGTTGTGTGGTCGAATTCTCAGCAAATATAAGCAATTTGATGTCTATAAATATTTGGATACAACTTTAATGCACTAGATGAACGTTTTCAATAATCCTTATTATCATTTTAACTAATTAGGTGCCTTTTTGCTCTAATCCTAAGTTTGAGATTTGAATCTTCTTCATGCTTATCTAGCTATTTCGATATTTTCTCAAAGAACACAGAACTAACAGATTGTTGCACATTGTTTTCATTCAATATTCGGTTGCATCAATGTTCTGTTTATTTGTGAGGTGAAAGTGGGAAAGATTGTGTAAAGGAAAGAAAGGAATTGAACAATGAGGAAGTCCTAACAAAGTCACGATGGTATGGTTGAAGCATGAGTGAAGAATTCGGATTAATTATCTGTAAATAATCGACTGATTAGTTCCGTTGGTTGGATCAAAGATGTTATGGGGTTGAACAATACAACAACATACCTTTACTCTAGACAAAATTGTGGGCTCAGAACATGTTCTGTTTGTAAGAGGGGCTCGTGATGTAAAATTTTCAAGTATCTGCTTATCAGTTTAAGCATGAGGATGATCTCTGCGGGGGTTTTAATGTCTCGATTACCTTTCATCATGTTCTGTTTCCATTTCTCTTTTGGGGTTTATTGTCTTCCTATCAAACATTGACTTGTGTATATAATTGCATACTATTACAAAAGAAATGTGGTTTCTATTAAGGTAGTCAAAACCATGTACAGCTGACTTTGGCACGTATTAAAGTACAAGACATATGGAGATGGAAAATCGAGAATATAAGTTTATTAACACCTTGTGTTTGCTATATATCCCTTCAAGCTCTCTCTCGCCTTTTAAGTGCCTACTTAATTCATTTGGTCTGATCAATTTGGACCTGCATTTTCATTTCGTGATGCTTTCCTTCCCATTTGCAGCTGCCTTATCAGAAGTGCTGATCAATGGCAATTGAAGAATTGGCTGTCCGTACTTCTGATATTGTCAATCCCCAAGTAATGGAAACCTTGTTGATTGAAAATCACTCAAGTGAAGCCAAGGATATGGAAGAGATGAGGAGTTCCATGGAAATATTGAGTAGAGTAGATTTGGACCTTGCGTATTCTGATGAGAAGTTGACGAATCTTGACAATCTTTTGATGCGTGTCTTGGCCTGCGACAATGAAGTTGAAGCAATATCTTTTGAGAATGATGAGATTTCTCCTGAATCGATTGAGAAAATACTGTCGTTGGATCACTTATCTATCATTTTAAACTCTGAGATAAGACAACTGGACAATTTCTTAGGCACTCTTCAAGACTTAGTCATTGAAGCAAGGCAAAAGATACCTACGCGCAGAGAATTTAGTGAGCTTCATGTGATAATGGAGAATAAATTTCATGATACTGAAGAGTTATTGAGACAATCGAAGGAACGTGTTCTAGAAATGAAGATGCAGCTTGCCAAATTGCAGATGACCTCGTTAGCTTTCAACCAAAATGAATGTAAGTTATGAAACTCATTAGGTTCAAGAACGCGTTTTTCCCTCTCTTTACTAACATATCAAAGAGATTACATCTTTTTCTGGTGCATGTATTATCAGGGAGACATAGGATGAGTTTGGATTTATCAGATATTAATAATGTTTCAGCAAGAGAATTGAAGCCACACGCACAGACAGTTGAGCAAAGACGTATATTAAGAATGTTGGAAAAATCACTTGAAAGAGAGCTGGATCTCGAGAAGAAGTTGACTTTACATAAACAAAATGAAGATGATCTAAAGTTAAAGCTCCGGTTAACCGAGCAAGTAGCTCTGTGCATGGAAGAGGGTGCAGAGGTTATATGGGGTAGGTTTTTAGAGTCGGAAAATGCAGCAGAGGTACTTATGGGAATTTCCAGAGAGATGGTGAGCCGATTACAGGTTGTTAACTTCAATTTGAACGGTTCACTTCAACGAGAGAAAGATTTCACATTGAAGATTGATAATTGCATAGGACAGATAAATGCCAAAGATAATACCATACAAAACCTTAATAGCAGCAACAAACATCTTGCTGCTGAAAATACTGAAGTATCCTCGTTAAGGGACAAGCTAAAACTTTCAGAAGATAAGTTGAAAGAATCTGAGTGTAAGTTGCTGAAAGCAAATGAACTGAATGAAGTAAGCGAAGAGCGTCTTAAAGAACTGGAATGTATCGTAGAATCTCAGAAAGAAGACATCGATATTGCGGAACATAAGGCTGAGAATGCAGAGGAAAAGGTTGCACATTTGACCGAGACAAACTTGGAACTGCATGAAGAGTTGGATTTTCTCAAGAGCAGTAATGAAAGTAATGCTAAAAAGGTCAGCATTCTCGAGAAGCAGGTCAGGGAATTAGAACTTCAGCTACAAAATGCTAAGACATCATCCGAAGCAGGTCAAGAACAACAGAATATGTTGTATACTGCCATTTGGGATATGGAAACTTTAATCGATGAACTAAAACAAAAGGTCTTAACAGCCGAAAGCAAGACTGAACATGTAGAGGAACAGTGCCTTATTTTGTCGGAAACTAATTTAGAACTTACCCAAGAAGTAGAGTTTCTAAGATCAAGAGTCGAAGAATTGGAGACTTCTTTGAATCAAGCTACTGTTGAGAAACTTGCAAGTGCAAAAGACATTAACATCAAAACCAGCTTTATAATGGATTTGGTCATGCAACTGGCTATCGAAAGAGAGCGAGTACAAAAACAGGTGCTTTAGTTTTCTTCTTCTGTTGCATTCTGTTTGGAAATTCAAAAGTAAGAAGTGATTGTTAGCACTGACTTGTTTTTCCGCGACAGATTTTTTGTTTGGCCAAGGAAAACAAATCATTGATCAGCAAGTTGAAGTCAACGAAGGAGCAACCATCGATAACTGTACTTGAGAATGGAGGTGATGATATTGGGTTGTCATCTTTTAGAGTTGCCTCAGCAAACACTGCTGCTACAGACAGTTATCGTGAACTGCAAACAGAATCCTCACGGAAAAGCTCCCAGGTATTTCTTTTCTTTTAGTCATTCAGAATTTCCTAAATATGTACGTTCCAATGTATGCCACTTAAAGACAATAGCATGATATGTTTCTTAGTCTTAGCCTTAGAATTAAGGCCTTGTTGTCTAATCTTGTTGATGAGGGTGTGAGGGTTCGATTCCCCACCTTGTAATCTCCTCCCCCATTTCTACTTTAAAAAACTGTCTTATGACTATAGCCACTGATAGAAAGTAGTCCAAAGATAGCCCCAAGGCTTTGTTCTACTGGTAAGAGCACGAGCACAACTTGTGATGTGCAGATTGTGAATGTGTGTCACAGGTTCAAACTCTGCATCAGACCAAAGCCTGGTGATTAAGTGAAGGGCGGAGGGTCCACTATCCACGAATTTCGAACTGTGCACCACTGGCCCTCTTGGATTTATTGGTTATTAAAAAAGAGTAGTCTAAAGATGCTCATTATGCCTGAGTCCTGACCTCACCAAACCTCAGAAACTAGCAGCACGTAATAGATGCTCATTATGCCTGCTTGTTCCAATTGTGATCATGTTTATGTTTACTTCATAAAGATGTCAAACTTCATTCTATAATCCTAATAGAAGATGTTGGTACTCCGATTCAGGTGATCAACGAATTACCTCATGATAAACCGACTGATCAAAGCAGTAAGTCCTCCGTTTTGACAAATGAAGAGCCTAACATAGTTGTCAAGACAGAGGATACCGAGATTCAGCTACAAGCAAAGCAACATCAACACAGGTACATTGTCATGGCAATCCTCGTCTTATTACTTTCGACATTAGGATTATATTTTTTGGACAAAAGAAACGACATCCTCGAGTGGTTGATGGTTAGATTATAGTACTTGTGTTGGAATACATTGTACAGATTCTTTGATTGATTTTTGTGTTGTGATCTCTTAAGATAGAGCAATTCTTTTAAGTAAATTTGTGTTTTGGTGAAATGATTATTGCAAAAGTCAAGATAGAGCCATTTGTAAAAGCACTTGTGTTTTAGTGGAATGAGTATTGTTGTGTGGTTGTTGTATTTAACGCGCAATCTGTTCATTTGACACCTACAAAAATTATATTCATAAATAACTCAAGATAGATCCAAAATAGAACATAAACTTTATTGCCATATAAGTAAGCATTATCTTATACAATGATGCCCTTTAAAATACAATACCATATATGATCAATGGAGTTTTTATTTTCTATATGATATATGTTTTGTTTTAATTAAGTGCATACACAAATCCCATCTACACAAAATGGATCCCCACCATTACAATTTATATCACAATCTTGTACATCCTTACACCTTTGTCCTGTAAGATCACAAAATTAACTTGTTAGTATCTTGTACAAATATATAGAATGAGTTCAATAAGTAAATAAAAAAATATTATCATAAATTGTTACGTACCTTTATGATTATGAGAGTATGTCTTGGGTGTTAAACATACGCAAACCCCATTAACACAAGTTGGCAACCCAAATTCCTTACATGGAATATGACAATCTGCTCTAGTCTTACACTTCTCTCCTATCACCGTACCTAAAAATTACGATAAAACTTGTTAGTATATCAATAAATTTAAGAAATTTGGTCTTGTAGGTCACTTACATATTATTTTTAAAAAAAATTATATCATTTTTACAAGAGATCTTCAATAATACATATAAGAGACCTGGAAATATCGTTTAGAGAAGTACTAACCACATGAAATGATCAATAGGGTGACAACAAAAAATATGTGAGTCCTTGAAGCCTTCTCCATATTGCCTAAGAAAAAGCCTTTTTCTTTTTCTTTTTTGGTTGTTGATTATTTTGTGTGCTTCTTATTGCAACATTATATAGTATCTAATTCATTAATAAAATGCCTATTTTTATACTTATTAAGAGATCTTATATAGTTATGTTTATTCCATTTTTTCCCCAAATCTTGAAATTTGGTTAGTTGGTCAAAAAGGATTATTTGGTCAATGGAAGGTAGTCAAAGAAAATGTAGGATAAGTTAAAAAATTAACATATTAAAATTATAGTGAAATTATTAGGGGCAAATATTATAAATGTCACTAGTTTATGTCTGTTTAAATGTCTTTTCGTGTGTTTTTAAAATTATCATTTATGCTAGTTTTGTTCTAAATTTGTTGTATTCAAGTGGATTCACATGTATCTATGATACACTGACTCTCTCGCTCACTTCTCTCCCTTGTCACTCACTCTATGTTTTGTATTTCACAATGTTTCTGGTATCCAGATACATGTACTTACTGTGATTTGCATGTATCTGGGATGTATTGACTCTCTCGCTCGCCTCTCTCCTTATGTGTATGTATTTCAATATGTATCTGATAGCGAAGATACATGTATCTAAGTATATCTAAATTGAAAATTTTATATGAAATTGTTAACCAGTGAGACAATATGTTATTAATTTACTATATATAATTATTAAATATGATAGAAATATTTATGTAATTATATAGTTTTTTTTTTTCAATTATTAATTATATACTTAAATTATGAGGGGTCCTATCATCCTTTTAAACTATTTTTTCATATTATATCGCCTGGTAAGAAAATAAGTTAAAACATACCATATGCATAAACACACTTGTACTAGAAAAATTTTCTTTTTAAATATTGCCACAAAATTATTTAGCAATAATTGAGTTGATGCAATTACATTTAAAATGGCTAAAGTCTTTAACAATATTTATATATAGTATTTTATATATCTTCAAATTTTATTATTGTCGTTGAATAATTGGCACAAAATTCTTTATTTGTTGCAGTAATTACTCAAAATTTCAACTTTGTATTTTGTTGTATTTGAGACTGAGAAACGATAAGGTCTGATTTGCTTATGTCTAAAAGAATCAAATTACTCTATTTTAAAATAAATGAATTTTTGTGATATGACAGATGTCATAAGAATGTTAAATAAATGCATTAATTAAATGATAAATTTGTCAATATCACAATTTTGCCTCTTCATAAACTTTTTTAATAATTAGAGATAGTCTATGAACCCATTAAAAGAATAGTAATTTAATAATAATAATAATAATAGTGCAAGCATTTGTATTTTAGTGGAATGAGTATTGTTGTTGTACAATTCTTTAAACGTTTAAATTTAACGCGTAATCTATTCATTTAACACTTCAAAGAATCATATTCATAAATAACTCGAGATCGATCCGAACATAAACTTCATTGCCATTTAAGTAAATATTATCTTATACAATATTGCCCCTTAATAATTCAAAACCTCCATATATTATCAATGGAGTTTATATTAGATATATGTCTTGTTTTAATTAAGTACAAACACAATGCCCATCTACACAAAATGGATCCCCACCACTGCATTCTAAATCACAATCTTCTGATTTCTTACATGTTTGTCCTGTAAAATCACAAAATTAACTTGTTAGTATCTTGCACAAATATATAGAACGTGTTCAATACGTAAGTAAAAAATATTATACCTTTAAGAATGGTATTGAGTTTTAAACATAGGCAATGCCCATCAATACAAGTTGGTAACCCCTTATCGCATGTCAAAAAGTTACAATCTGATCTAATATTACAGTCACGTCCTGTCACCGCACCTAAAAATTACGATCAAGCTCGTTAGTATATTGATAAATTTGAAAGAATTAGTTTTGTAGGCTACTTACATATTTTTTTTATGAAAGGTCTTTAATTTTACATATACGAGATCTAAAAATGACATTTTTTGAAGACGGAAATAATAGAGATATATACTAACCACATGAAATGATCAAAATTATGACTATTGAAAACACACGAGTCCTTGAAGCTTTGTCCATATTGTCTAAGGAATTTTTATTTTATTTTGGTTATTTTAGTTTGGTTCTTATTGCAACATTATATAGTATCTAATTCATTAATTACATGCTTATCTTTCTATTTATTAAGAGGTTTTATATAATCATGTTATTTACTATTTCTTTCCAATCTTAAAATTGGTTTAGCTGGTCAAAAAATATTATTTGGTCAATGAAAGGTTAGTCAAAGAAAATGTAAATGCATAGAATTAATATATCTAAATTTGGGTGAAACTATTAATTACATATTAAATTATGAGGGATCTTGTCATCCCATTAACTTAGTCAATAAAACCCATTAAAATGAAGAGTACTTTTGGAGGAAAAAAACAATTAATACATCTTTAAACTTTGAAAACTTCATTCATTTTAAATCATAGAAAAGTGTCAGAAAATCATTTATCTCTGAAATAGAGGGAGTAAAACAATAAAATCCTCTTTGTTTGGTCTAGTATAGGCGCTTGTATGCATATGCTTCAACTAGTTTTTTTTTTTTACCCCCGGTGAAAGAGGTAAATCATATATTTAAAAAAAGAGAGAAGTATTGAAAACATCCTTAAATTGGTGTGAATTATTAGTTTCATCTCAAACTATTGATAGCCTTAAAAATAAGTACTCTTTATTTGATTAACTAAATTTAAATACACCCCCGCAACATGAGTAAAATACACCCTTAAATTCTCGCCAAGTTTAAGAGTGTTGAAACAACACTTCTCTCGGGTTTTTTTGTTAAGTGCCCCATGGTCCTACCAGAATATGTTCGAGACCACTTGCTATGTCATGTGGTAGATCGGGAATGTATCAAAGTTTAGTTAATTGAATAGAGAGGTGTTTTTTTAGGTTGTAAATAGTTCAGAGACTTAACTAATAATTTATGTCAAATTTTATCTTTAAGAAAATTAAGTTCAAAAGCTGATTGTAGTACTCTCGCATAGTATGAGGAGGTGGGAGATAAATGATACTAAAATTTCAGAGACACATCTTCAACTTCCTCCATCCCATACTAGTTACTTTAATTTGTCAAGTAAATATATTCGCAAAAATAACAAATAAACTTTATTGTCATTTATTTCATGAAGTAAACATTATCTAGTACATTATATTGATGCTCCAAATTAAAATATAGTCCAAAACCTCAATATATTTATTCACATTTGCAAAATCCTCCCCAACACAATGCATGTGGAGTTAAACATGCATACAGACAATCTTCATTACTATTACATGCTTGTTCTGCCATCTCATCATCTACAAGAAAGATCATAAAAATTTTTTAGTAAGCTTAAATACGTATTATAAAGAATATAGTTATATAAATTGTCAATATATATATAATAAGAATAACTATTTAATTTTATCGACTAATTAAATATATTCCTCCTATACGTGTTATATGAATTTTTACGTACCTTCGCAATCAGTGGAATATATCTTGGATGATGATGATGAACATATGCAAATCCCATTAATACAATAAGGAGTTCCTAATGCGCAATTCACACAATCTGCGACAGTCTTACACGTTTCTTATTGTCCTAATATCATATCTGAATATTATAAAAATCGTTATTAGTAGTTATATACTTTATTTATTGATAACTTTTTAAGGATCAATTAGCTTGTTATGTAAATTCCGACACAGAAAAAGATGAAGATATACTTGCCACATTAAATGATCAAGAAGGTTATTATTAAAAGCATAGTCCTTGAAGTCTTGTCCATATTGCCTTAGAGAATGTCTTTCTTTTCTTTTTATTTTTGTTGTTCTAATGTGCTTCATATTGCAACATTATATAGTATAAAGAGATTTATTAAGAGATTTAAATAGTCATATATATTATTTCTGATTTCTTAATTTCTCAATCTTTGAAATTTGATTAGTTGTCAAAAAGAGATCTTTGGTCTATGGAAGGTGATTGTCAAACAATAATGTAGGGGGTTAAGATAAGTAACAATATCTAAATTATGAAAAAATTATCAATTAGACACCTAATATGTGGGATCTTATGTTCAAATTATAGTTTCTCCATTTATGCTATAAATCCTACTTATATGATATTTTCATTATTATTTGTTGGTTCATTACTTATTTGGTCTTATTTATACATAACTTATTTTTCAACGGACACGTCTTTTTATTTGGTCTTATTTATACATAACTTATTTTTCAACGGACGCGTCTTTATATGAAGAGTCACAATATTTTAAGTGACACTATTTCATTAAAAAAACAAAATTTTAAAGCATAAAACTTATTCATCAAAATAGTAATCTCATCAACTAGTTTTCACAAAACCTAAGCCAGCTAGAAATCACCAACTACCGCTAATTTTAGATCTTAATATTCTCCCCCGAAGAAATTGACCTCTAATCATAAGAAAATATCGGTCATATATAAGTAAGCACTATATATAAGTGGCTAGGAAAGCTGAATGACATGTATGCTTCTTAATAAAGGGTGATCTGATCATTTTATTATTATGATATTTCTCATAGTTTATGATATTATGAGTATTATTTCACGTGAAAAATTCATGTTTCATTAAAATATATACTACATATAATAAAATGAAAATATACGACCACCTATAGAAGGGTTGAGACTTGAGGAACAATAAAGTCTGGTCAATTTAAATCTAAGTGAATTAAATGAAATAAAACGTTAAAATTTTTAATATTTTTATATAGTATACGCGTATTTGTGCACATAGTATATTTTAACTTGTTTTCTTATTAGATAATAAAGAGGTAAATAATATTTAAAAACCCAAGTTCATGAGGATGCTAGCTAGGACCCCTCATAATTTAAGTATGTAATTAATCATTTCACCCCAATTTAGATATATATATTTGTTATATGCCTTTACATTTTTTTCGACTAACCTTCCATTGAACAAATAATCCTTTTTGACCAACTAAACAAATTTCAAGATTTGGAAAGAAATAGTAAATAACATGATTATATAAAGTCTTTTAGTAAATAGAAAGATAAGCATGTTCACTACTAAAAAACGATGGAAGTAAAAGCGATGGACGATGTCGCTCTCAAAAGCGACTGACTTAGCGATGCCATCCGTCGCTTTTTAATTAAAATATTTATTTTTTTATTATTTTTTTAAAAGCGACGGACTGCATCGTTGAGTCCATCACTTTTTTTTTTGGAAATTTGCACCAACAATATATATAATAAATAATTAATTATTTTATATCGATAGAGACGTAGTCCGTCGCTTTTTATTAAAATTAATTATTTATTAATTTAAAAAAAGCCACGCCGTTCGTCGCTTTTTATTAATTTTAATTGTTTAATTATTTTTAAATTAACGAAGGACAACATCTTTATGTCCGTCGTTTCTTGGTCAAAATATCTGGTCAAATATTTTTAAAAAGTGACGGACAATGTCTCTTTGTCCGTTGCTTTTTGGTCAAAATGTTCGCCAAACTTTTTTCAAAAAAAGTGTCGGACATAGAGACTTTGTCCGTCGCTTTGAGAAATATTTTGATTTATTTTTATTTAAATTGTCTTCTTGTGGACGATTTTGTGTAAAATAAAAAACAAAAAAGAAGAAGTTTAATTTAATAAATTTAATTTATCGATGTTGATTTTATTAATTAAAATTACATATATATATGTGTGTGTGTAATTTTAATTTATAAAATTAACTTGATCGATAAATTAAATTATAAAATTAACTTGATGGATAAATTAAATTTATTAAATTAAACTTTTGTTGATGTGTAGTTAAATTTTATATATATATATATAATTATAATTAATTAAATCAACCTAAATAAATTAAATTTATTAAAATTAAAACCCTAGGTCTAAGTGACAATTCTCACTCCTCTGTCACTCCTCTCATCGGCGTCACCCACCCATCCCCGACCGCCGCCACGCCAGCATCTCCGACCAGCGCCACGCCACCAGCGCAGCAGCAGAAGAGGCAGCTCGCACCGCCCAGCAGCAGGAGGTCACGCCGGCGCCTCCATCTCGACCGGCGCCGCCTCCATCCCGACCCACTGCCCTTATCCTTTAATTCAAGGTTAGGATTTCATAATATTATTTTTAATTTCTTTCAATTTGAGTGTTGAATTTGTTAATTAGTGTATTGAATTAGTTTTTTATTGATTGTTAGTTAATTGGTAAGTAATGATTTAGAGTTTTTGATTGTTAGTTTGAATTAGGGATTATTTGATTGTTAGTTTGTGTTTGTTGATTGTGAATTGAAAATTTTAATGTTAGGGTTAGTTTGAATTAGGGTATCTTAGGATTTGTTTGAAATTTGGTATTTCTTGAGTTAATTAGTTTGATTTTGGAATTGTAAAATTAGATTGAATTAGGGTATTTAAGGAGTTGTTTGAATTTGGGTATTATTTGAGTTGGTTTGAATTATTATTGAGATTTTAGGACTAATAGTTTGAATTTGGGATTAGGAATAGCTAGCTAGTTTGAATTTAGGATTTTAGCACTAGTTAGATTTTGGGATTTTAGGACTAGTTTGAATTTGTGATTTTAAGACTAGTTTGAATTTTGAATTTAGGACTAGTTTGAATTATTATTGAGATTTTAGGACTACTAATAGTTTGAATTTGGGATTTTAGCACTATAGTTTGGTTTTTGAATTCTAGGAGTACTTCCAATTTGTGATTTTAAGACTAGTTTGAATTTGAAATTTAGGACTAATAGTTTGAATTATATTTGATATTTTAGGCTAATTAATAGTTTGAATTTGGGACACTAGCTAGCTAGTTTGAATTTGGAATTTTAGGGATTTGAATTACAACTTAATTAGAACTTATAATTAATTATAACTTGAATTTACTATAAATTGAACTTAATTAGGAATATGAACTTGAAATTAGAACTTGAACTTGAAACTAATTAGCTTGAATATATAACTAATTAAGTTTATAAATTAGATATGAACTTGAATTGAAACTTGAACTTATTAAAACTTGAATATATATATATATATATATATATATATATATATATATATATATATATAATATTCTTGGATTTGAAGTTTATATTTAACTAATGTAAGAACTTTTCGTGCTAGACAACTAAGGAAGCTCAACATCTAAAAAAGTTGATACAAGACTATATTGCTTCTTTCATCAAAGTTGGAGATAAGGTGTGCTTCTAAATTTCTTAAGTTCAAGTACAATTGTTTTCAATAATGTGTTTGTGTCCATCTAGTATTAATACTTAACTTTAATTTTACGAATAATATATTTGTTAAGCATAAGTACCAACAATAGTTGATCCTATTGATGTCAAAATTGATTTTCTTGCAAGATCGATTTGTGTCCATCTAGTGTTGATATTAAGCTTTAATTTAGGAATAATGTGTTTGTTAAGCATAAGTACCAACACTAGTTGATCCTATTGATGACAAAATTGATTTTCTTGCAATATCGATTTGTGTCCATCTAGTGTTAACACTTAGCTTTAATTTAGGAATAATGTGTTTGTTAAGCATAAGTACCAACACTAGTTGATCCTATTGATGACAAAATTGATTTTCTTGCAAGATCGATTTGTGTCCATCTAGTGTTGACACTTAGCTTTAATTTAGGAATAATTTGTTTGTTAAGTATAAGTACCAACAATAGTTGATCCTATTGATGACAAGATTGATTTTCTTGCAAGATTGATTTGTGTCCATTTAGTGTTGACACTTAGCTTTAAATTTAGGAATAATATATTTGTTAAGCATAAGTACCAACACTAAACTAGTTCAAGTTAAACAGTTTTTAAGTTATTTAAATAAGTTAAAATAAATAATGTGGTTTTGTTGATGAATTTAGTATTGGAATTAAGTCAAAACTAGACTAGTTCAAGTTAAAAAATTGATAAGTTGTTTAAATAAGTTAAAATAAATAATGTGGTTTAGTTGGTGGATTTAGTTGTTATATTAAGTCAAAACTAAACTAGTTAAAGTTGTTATGTTGTTTAAATAGGTTAAAATAAATAATGTGATTTAGTTGGTGGACTTGGTCGTTGGAATTAAGTCAATACAGAACTAGTTAAAATTGTTATGTTGTTTAAATAAGTTAAAATAAAAAATGTGGTTTAGTTGGTGGATTTAATTGTTGTATTAAGTCAAAACTAAACTAGTTAAAGTTGTTATGTTGTTTAAATAAGTTAAACTAAATAATGTGCTTTAGTTGGTAGAAGTATAACTAGATTGATTTGAACCTCACAAAATGGCCAGACTCTCCAACCAGGTTGATTGATAAATTAATGGAGTTGAATTGATACAACTCAGATATTCTCAAGTCAAATGATCAATTGCAAGGATGAAAAAGATTAAAGCATTCGGAAGGAAGGAAAGTAAAGAGAAGGATGAAGCAACAATGTCAAAGAAACATTGTTGAAGTTTGAACTAGAAGCGACACCATCCTTCAATATCTCTAGATTAAGATAAAAATGAATTGGAGTAGAAAACAAAAGCAGGGAGACAACTAATCATGAGAAACACAATAAATACTGCACTATTTCAAGTGAGACCAAAAAGGTTAAGTAGTTGTTTACTTGCGCTGGTACATTTTTGGTTTATATAACTGCAGTTGTTCCTTGTTAGATTTTCATCAACGAAGCAATGCTAAGATATCCTCTCTTCTTTTTCATAACCGATAAAATCCTGCAGCCTGTGTGTGGTGTATAATGGGGTCGTCCCTCTACCCTACCCACTTAAATACCAAGCTTTTCCAACGAAAGGGTTTGAACACGTAACGTAACCCCCACATCATGCAATTTTCTTACCACTAAACCAAAAGCCCTGGTGGCTATACAAAGACATCCTCTCAGTACATCCTAAGTCACAAAACTAAGACTATAAGGGGTCGTTTGATACGATGGATACAGAATAACAATTCCAGGATAAAATGCAGGACTATTTTATCCCGCATTTGGTTAGGGAAATTAGTTAGTCCCGACATTGTTTATCCCATCATATATGGTAGGATAACTAATTTGTCTATCCCATTCCCCTGTACCAAACAACCCTCAATAATTCAAGCTTTGCATGTGATTTAACCTAAAAACATGTCCAAAACTAAAGTGTTAACGGCTACAGCATGAAACAGGCCTCCCCTAATGGAATGGATCGTTTCTGCCAACAAAATGAACACGGAACAAAACTAAGGTGTGTGAACAGCTGTAGCATGAAACAGGTCACAAAGGGAAAGATTTCCAGCTGATTTCAAACAATTAAACTGCACGAAAGCTAGCTGAACACCGCGATTATCCAAAAAAAAATTATTCATTGCAATATTAGGTAATCTAGAATGAGCAAAATCATTACCTATTTTGATTTATGATTTTGCTCATTCTAGATTACCTAATATTGCAATGAATAATTTTTTTTTGGATAATCGCGGTGTTCAGCTAGCTTTCGTGCAGTTTAATTGTTTGAAATCAGCTGGAAATCTTTCCCTTTGTGACCTGTTTCATGCTACAGCTGTTCACACACCTTAGTTTTGTTCCGTGTTCATTTTGTTGGCATAAACGATCCATTCCATTAGGGGAGGCCTATTTCATGTTGTAGCCGTTCACACTTCAGTTTTGGACATGTTTTTAGGTTAAATCACATGCAAAGCTTGAATTATTAAGGGTTGTTTGGTACAGGGGAATGGGATAGACAAATTAGTTATCCTACCATATATATGATGGGATAAACTATGTCGGGACTAACTAATTTCCCTAACCAAATGCGGGATAAAATAGTCCTGCATTTTATCCTGGAATTGTTATTCTGTATCCATCGTATCAAACGACCCCTTATAGTCTTAGTTTTGTGACTTAGGATGTACTGAGAGGATGTCTTTGTATAGCCACCAGGGCTTTTGGTTTAGTGGTAAGAAAATTGCATGATGTGGGGGTTACGTTACGTGTTCAAACCCTTTCGTTGGAAAAGCTTGGTATTTAAGTGGGTAGGGTAGAGGGACGACCCCATTATACACCACACACAGGCTGCAGGATTTTATCGGTTATGAAAAAGAAGAGAGGATATCTTAGCATTGCTTCGTTGATGAAAATCTAACAGGGAACAATTGCAGTTATATAAACCAAAAATGTACCAGCGCAAGTAGACAACTACTTAACCTTTTTGGTCTCACTTGAAATAGTGCAGTATTTCTTGTGTTTCTCATGATTAGTTGCCTCCCTGCTTTTGTTTTCTACTCCAATTCATTTTTATCTTAATCTAGAGATATTGAAGGATGGCGTCGCTTCTAGTTCAAACTTCAACAATGTTTCTTTGACATTGTTGCTTCATCCTTCCTTCCGAATGCTTTAATCTTTTTCATCCTTGCAATTGATCATTTGACTTGAGAATATCTGAGCTGTAGCAGTTCAACTCCATTAATTTATCAATCAACCTGATTGGAGAGTCTGGCCATTTTGTGAGGTTCAAATCAATCTAGTTATACTTTTACCATGCCTCCATAAAAAGTTGTCTTGAATATATTACACTATTTGTGTTGGAAGTTGGTATATCTCAATCAAAATGGATGAATGATCAGCATGGTGTATAATTCACTTGAATCTAACATTCTGGTGCAGCAAATTCGATGAAGCGATCTAAGGATCCTTTTGAGGCTACTTTTGAAGAGCAGGATGACTCACCCCCTGAATCTCCTGTTGGCACCGATGAGAATGAAGGCCAAGATCAAGGTGCAGGTGGTGTTAATATGAATGAAGGTGACAATGTTAATACTGATTCTCGTGAAAAACCTTCAACATCTAAAGCTGCATCAGTCTCTGTTAGTACTGCTGGTCCAATTAGCAAGCCCAAAGAGGAAGATGAGGAGGAAGAGGAAGAAAGCATGGATGTGCAGTTAGGAAAACTCTCATCAAGTAGTGATCCTGACAAACTGGCGAAGATGCAGTAAGTTTTGTCAGTTTATGTTTTCAAATATCTCGAACTGTTTCTGTTTAAAGGATTCCATTCATAGAAGATTGTCAAGATTGTATGGTATTATCCTGTTCTGTGATAGCTTATGTGGCTGGTTGGACCTGCCTACTAATCACTTTGCGTACAAGAATAACTCTTTTTCTAATGATTTGTATCCCTTCCTCTCACCTTCCTTTCCTTCCTTGTTGATTTGTTACTCAGACTATTAATTTAACTCTCTTTTGTATGATTCCCTCAGTATATCTGCTCTATCATTTTTTTTTTACAAAAAATATGTATCTATAACCAGCAGGTCAATGCTTCTATTGAGTTCTGGATCTCATCTTGCTGGATATGCTTGATATACTGCAGATAAATACCATTAGGAAATATAGTGGCTGTTAAATAATAAATTGACATTTTGTATGAGCATTGTTAAGTGAGGGCAATATGGAGAATAACTAATTTAGCTGGTATTGAAGAAACCATGTAGTGGTCAAGGCCAATAAAATGGGAATTGTACATTGCAGTTATATATATATTTGTTATGCTAAATTTTTTCTTCTGCACCTCCTTGTTATAACAATATGTTTGATGCACGTAGACCCTACCCCTACCTTTTTGGAATAGAGAAGTTGTTTCGGATAGACCCTCAGCAAGTTATTCATAGAAGAGTTGCAAGAAGAAAACATGACAACAAAATATCAAGATACAAAGCAAAATGAAGCAACAGATAGTAAAAAGCATATAGAAGAATAAGAAACTATGCGGTTACTAAATACTACTGCTAATAAAGAGTAGAGGATATGGCATTGCCTCTCCCACCAAACGGGCGACCACACGCGGTTACCTACTAAACTTCTACTCTAATCCTCGACCTCCAAGCCTTCCGTTCTAGGGTCTGCACCTCCTTGTTATGTGAGCTCAGTTTAGATTATTTTTCTCTCCTATAATCAGTAGTGCTCTACCTGGTATTAATAGTGTTTCTATTACACTACAAGAAAGGAGGTAAAAATTCCTTTTGAGGTAAGGTAGATGAAGGGAGGTAGACATTTGGCTTCGCAAGTCTCGTACTTGTTGTTCTATGTTGTCAACCTTTATTTGCTATCTATTTCCCATTCCTTCCAAATATGTGAAAGCATAAAAGGAGATCACCCTGTTTCAATAACAGTTATGAGGTGGTGGTTGCTTTCATCCCAAAAGAAGAAAAAAAACCAAGAGAACAATAATGAAGCAATGGGAATTAAATTTTGTGATTTCAGATGTCATTCACAAGTAAAGCAGAACCTCTGATATGAAGCAATCGTTACATATGTGTTTTTAGATGCTTGAATTGCTGCTCCCTAGCCTTTTCGTTAGCTGGATCTCCTACTTCCACTAGAAAATAGAAAAACCAATTGCCATTTTCTCTTAAACCTGATGAGTGGTGGCTGCTCTGTGACCACTAGTACCTCCCTCTTAAGGGCTGGGCAACACAAACCAAAATTGTCTTACTTGAGCCGAGGGTCTATCAGAAAGAGTCTTTGTACCTTCTCAAGGTAGGGGTAAAGTTGTGTACGCACCACCCTTCCCAAACCTCACTTCTGGGATTACACTGGGTATGTTGTTGTCTCACACACAACTGTCGTCTAACTATATCCAAACAAAGCAGGACTTTATTAAATAAAGATGGTTGTGTAGCTCTCACCTGGGTGGCTTCTCCTGTTGCTGTAGGAGATTTAACATTGCATTTGAGCTAGATCTAGTTAGATGCGCTCTGCAGAGGCAGTGACCATACACAACATCTACGTCAGTCCAATAACTATTAGGTTCACTTTGTTATCTTTTCTCTTTCAGGTCCATCTTATCCCAATTTACAGAGGAGCAAATGAGTAGATATGAATCTTTTAGGAGATCTGGATTTCAGAAATCCAACATGAAGCGGGTATGTTTTGCCATCCTCCCCATTTTATCATCTTTTTCCTCCCTTTTTGCATGTTCTGAATATGACCTGTACTATTATAGACAAAGCAGTATAGATGATGTCAGAGTTGTTTTCTCCTCTGCCGTAGCTTATCTGTGTGTTTGTTTCGTTATTCATGTGTGTGCTGCTTTTTGTTTGCTTGATCTGGGGAAGGGAGTTGCCAAAAAATGGTTATACTGAGAAAATGGGCAGAACTTCCTTTCTCTATCAACTGATCCTCTAATGTGGCTTTCCAATCAATATGGTCCGGTCTTGACCAGGCCCTGTGCATAGTGGGAGCTTAGTGAACTCAGCTGCCCTTTTCAAGAAATGGAATGTAGATAATAGACTAGTGTCTGAGATAGAACCCTATACCCTGTAAGCCACATCAATTTCCTTGTATCATTACAAGAAAAAAGGTCTTTAGCAAAGGGAAATATGGTTGTTAAAAGCCATAATCCGGTCGCTAAAAGTCAATAACGACCAGACAAAGTTTGGTCGTCACCGGACGCTAAAAGCTCCGTCGTTAAAAGTTAACTACCGGATTGGAAATCCGGTCGTTAAAAACCCTTTAGCAACAACTAAAAGCCAGTCGTTATAACTTATTTTAGCGACCAAACTTTCCTTTTGTTGATTGTTATTCCGGTTGTTAAAAGCCTTAAACTATTACAAAAAATTAAGTCATTCAAAGTGATTTTGTACTTATTAACTTTCAATGATAAATAAAAATTAAACAATGATTGTTCTCTCATATTCATTCACGTAAATACACATGAATATATCTATAATATGATCCGTATAAATATAAACTTTCATCTTAATTACAATGAACTTAATTTTGACCTTTCGATAGTATGTGTAATTATCTGTCAACTTACAAGAAAATAAAAATTTAATTGTATCAGTAAATACAATGAGAAGTTTTAAACAACTCATAATAAAATAGAGAATATGCCTCTTGTACTTCAGCAGTAAACTTGATATTTAGCACTTTCACATGCTTACAGCTGCTCCACAATTTTTTCTTGGTTTTTCATCCTTAAATTAGATCTGTGAAAATAGTAACGTTAATTAATGAATTAACTAAAAAACAACAAGTCGGTAAATAAATTTTCAACACCAGACCACAATCATGTGTTTACATGGGATGTGTATTCAGTTTATAAGCAATGAACACTATAACAATAATTGTTATTCTTCAATTCAAAATTAGTTAGATTAATATGCATTCTCTATATTTATTTTACTCCATTTGAACATGTTTCATTCTAAAACTATTATATATGAGCATAATATGTAAACAATCAAGAAGATATGATCTTTCAAAAAAAAAAAAAAACCACCTAAAGAAAGACATTTTGAAATTCTGAAAAAATACCATTTGATAAAAAGATTGGAGATACGAAAAACATAGCTATTGTTGTACTTAGACTCACTTTTCCTGCCAATTATTTCTGGACCAAGAAAATCTACAAGTTAAGGTCATTAATAATGGACCAACATTACTACTAAAAATGATATTTTTTGTAGTATATTTTTGATGATATATCAAAGAAAGTGTAAAAACTAGTTGAATCATGCAACATGAGTACTCAACTTCAGCCAAGAAAAAAAAAATATACTTTGCTCGGTTCACTTTTACTTGTCACTTATTTCTAAAATAGTCTTTTAATTTTTACTTGTAACTTTTGAATAGTAAGAAAATACAATCATTTTCCCCATGTTTTACCCTTAACATTAATACAATTCTCCAAATCACTTGTTAAGTCCGAGTACTAACATCAAATAATAGCGATAGTGTGGTAAAATACTTATATGAATAATTGTTTTCTTAATGGGTATATCAAGTCAAGCAGTGACAAGTAAAAACGAATGAAGGAGGTAGATATTTGGCTATGTAATCTAAATACAAGAGAAAAAAGAACTTTAATAGTAGAAAGTACCTTTTGAGTTCTCCATTGTGATGAGTGATGACTCATTAAATCCTATATTATTCAAACAAAGCATCAAATTTTGAACTTAACATGATTTTGTGCCAACAGAGAATAAGTTCTGAAAGACAAATAAAAAGTCGTCAACAAATTAGCAGCAATTGTATTGATTGGAACATTTGTCAGATGAACTGCTTGTAAAAGCACCAAACCCTCATCTTGATAGATGTTTTTTTAAAAATTATTTAGCCAATGAAAATCTTCATTTTAGAGTTCAGAGTACTAAAAGTTAGGAAAAAAATAAAAAAGACACAAAAGTAGATCAAATTAATAAGATATAGTTACCTAGTTAGCATATGATAATTTTCATACGAAACTTTGAAATCAAAGAGAACTTAGTGTATCATTTTTTTATAACATAAAACCAAACTATGTTCCATTGTTTTATTGGCTAATCCCTCTTTTTGTTTTAAAATGAAATAAATCTTAGCTAAACCCATAATTATTATTAGTAGAAAGCTCTAAATAATTGTAAGATGCTAATAAGACATAATTTGAGAAGAGATAAAATTAATCATCACAAAATAAAAATATTAGAAACACTGCAGAATTAGTGTTAATACAATATAAATATGCTAGGTAATTGTACAATAAGATCCAATTAGCCACAAACTTTTGGCTTTAAAAGGTGAAAAAATCAACATTCTCCACACATATTAGACTAATTGGGACTAATTGAAACTACACCGGCAGATGACATTTTTCTCTTTCGTATTTTTTTGAACCTTAAGTTTACAAATAAACTTAGAGAACACAAATTTCTAGACAAATTAAGAAATATTCAGAACAAAAATTCAAAAAAAATTGATAAATCTTACCTTAGTGAAAAGGAGAATGAAACCTTAAATGCCAAGATCAATTAACAAGAAAAAAAACAGAATCCAAGTTGATCAATTTCGTATTAGTAACTTTAGAGCTTTGTTAGTTTTTCTTTTCTTTTGGGGATAGAGGGGTTGGATTAAAAAAGAAATAGTGGGGTAGGGGGAAGAATGATGCTCCTTTTTAATAGGTGTAATGACGGCATATTTATTCTTTCTAACCACCAAGTATTATCCTTGGCTGTTGCCAAACTTAAAATTGACTTATAGTGAGCAAAAATTTATCCGCTCACTGTATGTATACTTTTAACGACTTGATTCATGACCCTTCGTTAAGCAATAGTCGTTAAAAGTCATATTTCTTGTAGTGTATTCATCGCTGATACTCACAAAGTATTTATGTCTGATACTCAAATTATTCGTGCCTGATACTCAAAATTATTCGTGTCTGATACTCACAAATTTCCTGATATAGTAATTTTCCTAGTCTCTTACTCTCCTCTATGAGAGGACTTCTATTTGAAAATTCTCTTACATGCAGTCTCACGCTAGTTTTGGTTTAATTTGTTTTGAATTAATAGGGCCTTCTTTTCTTGGATTTCTTCTGTCCCTAACATTTAGCCATTTAAGCAAATAGTGTTGTCTTTCAGTAAAAATATGATGTCAGAACAAGAACATGATAGAAAATTGTTGAAAATACATGTGGGTAGAATAATATTGTTCTTTTATTGTGACCTTGTGGCCATTGAGATGTTTACTCGTCTTCGCTTATACTTTTCCATGCATGATTTGATATGATTTGTTTGAGTTGAGATGGGAAACTCCCAATTGTATGTTTACTTCCAGAACCCTCTGCCATCCCCCTTAAACCCTTTTCTCCACTCTTGTTTTTTTTTTTTTTTACACGAACCCTGAATAATGCTTGCCCCAACTTCACTCTTCCCAATCAACCCTTTATCCCCACACACAAAAACACAAAAACCACAGCAAAAATATTCATAGAACCACCAAAATCCTTTTGGACCTTTCTCAAATAGTTTAGCTAATGGGCCTGTAGTAAGCAGGAGTTTGACCTTTGCTCGGCTGCTCCTATGGCTTCAGTGCCTTACAACACTTCTTTTGTATTGGGGAGTTTTAGTGCCAATAGGGTCTGTCTTAAAAGTACTTTCTTTCCTAGGAATAACATCAGGAATGGATTTTTATAATCTGGGTTGAAGTGGAAACAGGATAAAAGAGATGCTAGAGTAGTGGTTAGAGATAGCTTCTGCTGTATCTGAAAAGGAAGCTTCTGGGAGTTCTGGGGAGCCCCGTGAGTATAATGCTGAGGCGGGGCTTCATTTTCTTTCGTATAGTTTTGAGGTTTTGGTTTGTAATTTTCAGTTCTTGCCTTCCCAGATCCCACTTTGTGGGACTAACTGGGTATATTGTTATTGTTTGAGTTGAGATGGCCTTGTTACGTGGTGTTGGACCAATCCCTAACATTAGCCCATTGAAGCAGTCTTTTTGTCTTTCATTACACATGTAATGTTAGAATTCATTTTCTCAACCGACGTGTAACTGTCAGATAATTGTGAATGAAGCCAAATCTTTGTGAATATATGAGGACCTTGTGCAAGCCTCAGGGCCATTGAGATGTTTGCTTTTCCAGTCTGATAATTTGTTGTGCATAATTTAATTTTTGTTGTGACTCTTCTTCTGTGTTGTCAATTCAGTTGCTGTCCAACATCACAGGAAGTGCCAAGATATCTATTCCTATGACAATTGTGGTGTCTGGGATAGCAAAAATGTTTGTCGGTGAGCTTATTGAAACAGGTAAATAGACAGATCCACTTTTTAAATAAGATAATTGATGAAGCAAAATGTTTATCCTTTATTTGGGAATAGCAAGGATGAATTGTGTTTGGAATGATTTTATTTGGTTTCTTTTCTTAGACACTAGTGCACGGATCCAAAATATTTGCCAAACTGACCAATTTGCAACAATTAGGCATTAAAAGCCTAAGACCAGTAATACGATCCATTACTGAGCATGTTGGTTAACATTCATTTGGAACACTTAACTCCTTTAAAAGTAACAAGAGTGGCTCTAAAATGTCTTCTATGTACTCACACATCGTACCTATGCTAATTAAGCACCTGTCAACGTGTCTGAAATCGCATTTGATGTGTCTGACTGGTTAAGGATGTTTGGCACTTCAACTAGGGAAAACGCAGGACTTTTAAGCAAGAAAAATAAAATGACTCTCCTGCTTCAGTGTTGGCCCAGGTACTTCCCCTCCTTTGTTCCTAGTGGTCTCTGTTACCCTCTACCTGTAAAAGCTCAATGTCACATTCTCTCTCTGCTTTTCCTCTCCCTTCTTCAAAAGATGGATAGAATCAACTGAATGTTCCGTAAAACTAGGTGAACTATGTTTAACCAATTCCAGTCTAATTGTGCAGTAAAGAGTTGCCAATCTTTAGTGTTTCATGGAAATGTCCTCAGTTAAAGAAAGTTGAAGCGCTATACTGCATTGATTTTCTCCAAGTAATGGTGCTCAATCATCTTACAATACATTTTGCAGCTAAAATGGTGATGGCAGAGAGAAAAGATACAGGGCCAATCAGGCCATGTCACATAAGAGAAGCATACAGAAGGCTAAAACTTGAAGGCAAGATTCCAAAAAAATCAGTGCCAAGGCTTTTCCGGTAGTGACCGTGGAAGCAACCTGTAGTTATATTTCAGGTTCGTTATCTTCCTTTTGCTTACAAGTCCTCTAAAGTGCCTATGTTGAATTGTCGCAAATCTTTAATTTCCTTGCACTTCCAGGTCAAGTAAACATTGCTAGTCACAAAGTTGTCGAGTTCTGCTGACACTATTGCATTGCCTATTATATGTAGGGTTAGCCTGTTTATTTAATTACTTAATCAGAAGGAGGAGTTTAACATTTGTTAAAATATTTGTACTGCCCGTCACCTGGAGCTGAAAATGTTGGAAGGAGAACACAAAGATTGCAACCTCTTGGCTATTTAATAACAGCATCATTGTATTTTTGGGCAAATCATCATCGTATTAGCAGGCAAACTACTAATACTTATATGCGAGACTTGGTATTGTCCATGGTCTAGTTTGTTGACCATGTTGTGAATTTCTCAATGCACTAGGACGAAAGAGAACATGTGGAGTGACGGACAACAATGCTCCTTCATTCACGATGTTGTGTGGAGGCAGCAAAATGGACCTAGAGTAGAAAGAAACCAAAAGACAATTCAGATTAGTTTGATTGTTCTTCTCTTTGATTCTCACTGTGGACGTTGTCGTTCATTTACAATCATTTGTTCACATGCTCTCAAGTTTTTATAATGTTTCTCATCCCTTGTTCTCCATTCTCTCAGATTGGTAGTAGTCAGAGACTTTCCTCGCATAAAGGCGTAGGATGAGCTTGTAAATCTTGGACGAAAAGATTGGATGAGGTGTACCTTTATGAGGTGAGGCTTTAGCTTCTGTGTGATGCTGGGGTTCCTTTGAAGAAGTAAATTTCGAGAGGCATTCAGCCACCATGGGAAGAGAGTTCTCACCTTGATGGAAGGATTGGCAAGACGAAGATCCGGAACAGTTGTAGTTTATAGTGTTGGTACATTGACTCAATTGAGTTTCAGCTGTTGCTTTCATTTTTCCCTTTTTCAGAAGGGCATACTTAGGATACATGAAATCATGAAAAATATTAGAGAATGTTAGAAAACAGATCGAGTAAAGTGACATTTCAAGTTTATTGTTCTTCACCTACCTAATTCCCCCAACCCCTACTTGGATCATCCCAACCCCCGAACCCCCACTTTCGACTCCCCCCCGTCACAGTGTTTTGTTAGATAACAAATAAATAGTATTGGAATAATGTTTTCTTGCTTAACTTACCAAACATTATAAAATAAGTAAGAAATCTACCTGTTTTCCGAGAAAACATTTTTTAGAAAATCATTTTCCTTTCATACCAAACACACCTGGATATTGAGAAGTTCAATAATTGTATAGTGTATACATTAAATTATACCCCAATGGATCTTTATCAGAAGCCCATTACATGTATATTAGCCACTTTGGTTAGTTGTATCTCCATATACAATGTTGCGCGTGTACCCCATATTAGTGAATAAATAAATGAATATTATATAAGTAATATAAATTTATATGGTCGAGTAACTTATCTCTTGCGTCTTTCTAGTACAAGTATTTATTTCGTCGTTGAAAAAATTATATTTATTGGTCATCTTTGTTACTTGGATAAACTTCATTAAATAAGATCAAAAGTCAAATCTTGATATAAGGAAAGTAGGGTTATTGTCGGCATTTTTCATTGTTCACCAATAAACAAAATAGTTTCTTAAACCCTTTTTCCAAAATTTAAAGTGGAAAAGAAATTTTCCATTTTCAAAAATTGGAAATAAACATATGGCAAGTAATTAATGATTTAGGTGATTATAAAATGTCACAATAAGAAGCATTCTAAAGTCAAAAAGAAGATAACTTTTTTTTACACAAAACAATATGAAAGCTCCAATCATTCTTTTTTGTTTGGCCATTTTATTGATCTTTTCATCTGGTTAGTCTCTCTCTTACTCTATCACTCACAAAAACAATTTTTTTCAAATTAGAACATTAAAATAATAAAATTACATTTTTTGTTAATTGCTTCGCTTGTGAATATTTGAATTCTGAATCCGTCTCTATCATACAATTAACATTCAATTCTCGTTTATATTTTTGTGGAAGTTGCTAATATATATATATATTTTGAATTAATAGATGCCATTATGATGGGACAATCATGTACTTTGGCATCAGAGTGTCCATCTCAATGTAGGATTGGAATTCGACAATGTGTTAATGGTGTGTGTATTTGTTGTGTTGGTCCAACATGTCAAGGTGATCAAGAAAACATTAACCTAGGTCAAATATTATGAACTTACAATCTTCTAATTAGTTATTAAAGCTATTTAGAACTTTATTATATGTAAATCCAATGCTATAATTATTGGATATTAATAATGATTACTATTATTTATCGAAAGAGTGACTATTTATAAAAACTTTCATATTTTAAAGTTTTGAATAGTATCTTTATAACTCACAATCATTATATTTGATCGCTGTTACTTGTTACTGTCAATCTAGCATTTATAATTGTCATTAATTAGTTTTAAAAATATGTTTTCATTCAAATAAGCAATTATACGTTATTCGTGGTGGAGTCAGAATTTTTAATAAGAGTGTTCAAAATCTGTAAAAATAGACACGAAGTAGTCGAAGGGGGTTCGACACTTGCTTATATACATAAAAAATTATTTCAATCATGTATAAATAATATAATTTTCCGTCGAAAGGGGTTCGGATGAAACCCTTAGTACAAGGTGGCTAACATTACAACACTATGTGAATTAAATTCTTTAATATGTAATAAATATAATATTTAATTAGTGTAGTCCTCCTTGAATTTGATACTTAATAGGAGTTAGGGGAGCACTACATACAGTCTTATCATGATTCAAGATATTTTTGGGCATTTAGCCATATTATAGAAACTAGGCGATTTTTTCAATTTTTCGTGTGTTATTCCATAAATATTTGGTGAAATGGCTTTCAAGTCCAAGCTCCAAGTGAATTTGTTTTAAAAAATACTTTATGAGACCTCTGTAAGGAGTTGGGGGAGCAGTACGTATAGTCTCTCTTTATTCTTATGAATAACTGGGCCTTGCCCGATTTAATCTAAAAAAAAGGAGTTGGGGAGTAGTACATATAGCCTCACCATGATTCGAGGAATTTTTGGGCAATTTGGAGCCATTTTATAGGAATTAGGCGATTTTTTCAAATTTTTTGTGTATATTAGCCCATAAATATTTTATGCAATGGCTTTCGGATAATTTTTTTGAAAAAACTTTATGAGACTCTCCTTAACAAACATATTTCTATGGGATAATTTTGGAATTCCAAGATTTTATAATGTGTAATGTATAGAGCATGGTGGATCTGGGTCATCAACAACAAATATAGTCACACCCACTATTTTTAATTAACCATAGATTGAGAAAAGATAAATTAGTAGCGGACAAATTTTATAGTTAAACAATAAAGCTCATCACTTATTTTATTGAAGTGTTCAATTTTCTATTTTTTTTTTTTTTCAAATGCCAATTAAATTTCTTTTATATTGATAATTTTTATAATTAAATTCTTCAACAATATATGTATTTTCCTATACTAAATTTCTTTTATGGTCTTATTTGTATACAGTGGTGGATATATGAAGGAGTCAGGGGGTGCCACGCCACCCCCCAACTTCGACGGAAACTCTCCATATACATAGGTATATCTATATATATATATATATATATATATATATATAAAGTGTGGCACCCAATGAACAAAATTAGCTTGTGTGCCACGGTTGGAGGGCAATTTTAGATGGCTAATGTTGCAGGTTCGAATCCCATTTGTACTTATTTTTTTGAGAAATTTTTTGCAAACATTTTTTAAGAAAAAAAAGGCTCCAAGCACGTTTTTTTAAGGAAAAAAGCTGGCACATTAATAGATAAATCTATTTGTCACCCACGAACTCTAAATCCTGGATCCGCCACTGTTTGTATATCATGTGCCTTGTAAGAGTAAAGAGGATTGTGATATTTCATGTGATAAGGCATTGTGTTGGAGAGGGTTTTGCAAATGTGAAAATTAAGGACTTTGGATTATATTTTATGGAGTATCATCAATGTACTAGATAATGTTTATTTATGAAATAGATGACAATAAAGTTTAGTTGTTATATTTGTGTATATATTTACTTGATAAAGTTTTTCGTGATCAAATAATTTGGATTGTATACAAAGATGAATTCAGAATTTTGAGGTTTGGATGTCACACTCTCTGAACAATTGTGTGATAGATTAATAAGTAGGAGTAATATTTTTTACTCTTTTTCGATTAGTTTACTATAGTTAAGGGGCAATTTCACTTTTAATAAACCAAATCAAAATTAGGAGTGACAATTGGACGGATTATATCATATTTGAACGAGTAATAATTGACCAAGATAACAAATGATTCAAAATTTAATCTAACCCAAATTTGCTTGGATCAAGACAGATTGTGTAATGGATAATAAACGAGTCAAGCCCCAATCCAATTCAATTCAATTTTCATTAAGTTTTAATTATCCTATTTATTCCTTACAATATTTTAGTACCTAACATTTTTTTAATTATGACTATATAAAACATATCAAACTTTTTTAAAAACTTAAAAATATTTGGAAAAGATCCCTCTCGAGTTAATTTGGTTACATATCAAACTAATATTTAATAAATTGAGCTAATTAAATAGGCATGCTAATAACCCACCCAAACTTAAACGGGTTGGCGGGTTGGGTCGGATTTTACCAACTCCAACCAAAACGCCCTAATATTTTCCTATAAATAACATTATCAATTCAAGGCCAGAAGAGCGCCGCCATGGCTTCTAGCTATCAATTTTTTTGAAGAAGGATTGCTTCTATTTCTACTAGGTAGATCTATATATATTTATTTTTTTATAATAAAATCTTCAATTTTATTTTTTGCACCAAATAGCCCTTTGCAATTATAAGGTTTATTGCAGAGAAAACACGAGATAAAGGTTTTTTTCTGGTGCCAAATTGATATATTTTTGGTAAAATTTTTGGCTGAATATCTAGTCATTTATTCAGCTTTACTTTGCCAAAATAAAAAAATTATTTTTTTTTGAAGTTGTTTAAATTTTGTGTTTATGCTTGAATTTAAGACTGGAAAGCAAAATGATGAAAATATTTAAGCTGAATTATATGTTGAAATTCATATATTAGCCTTCAAAGTTCTCTGATTGCATTGATTTATTCATTTTCTTAATTGTGGCTACAAGTTTATGCGTTCGGCGTTTTTGTCACTAATTTCTTTGCATTGAATGAATTTTTTATTTGAAAGATTTATTTGTTTATTTCTTATTTTTGAATGAATTTTACTTGAGAAGTGGCTAATCAAAATGATGAAGAACTGTTAGCTGAAATATATATGTTGAAGTTACATATCATATGCCTTTCAAAGTTCTCTGATTGTGCTACTTTGATAATCAAGAAAAAAATTTGAGCTTTCTTGGTATTTGCAATAATGTTGAAGCTTTTTGGAAACTTTATTGTTTGTTGTTTATTGTGCTTTGATTATCGTATTATTTTGTTGTAATTATTGTTCAAAATAATTTATCGTGCTTTCAATATTGTGTCTTTTTCTATTGAAATGAACCTCCTAGATAGGTTAGGATAAGGTATATATACATTTTATTCTCTCCCAACGAGGGGTGGAGCCACCCTTTAAAATAATTTTTTATGTATATATAGTAGACTGTTGAACAATCCGTAGTGAAAATCTTGATTCCATTAGTAGAAGAACTTAAATTATGAGTTAAGCCATAAAGATGAACTTTAGATAGTTCTCTATTTAGGTTTTCAGCTTTTGATATACTTTGAGGCTTTGCCTTTCGAAGCATTTTCTATTTCTAGTTAGCACTATTTTTGGATTGTGGCTACCGAGCTTGACTCTTCGAAGATGATTATTGAAATTGAGCATCAAAATACATGGTCTGTCGGATACATAGACCATACGAGCATGGTGCTACATTAAGTTTTTTTCTTATTATCTATTATCACTTGATGTCTCTTTTTTCAGTGACTAAGGATGTTTTTGGAATAATAAATAACATCACTTGAATTTTTTGAGCTATAAACATTGTTCCTAATTAGTTGTGAGGTTTGTATAACCAATATTGTGAGGCTGGTGCTAGTGGAACCTTCTTCGAATCCTTTCTAGTGGCATGATTGAGTCCAACTATTAACTAATGATATGAATAAACCTTTTTTTTTTTCCTCAAAATTCGATAGCACATGAGCCATTTTTTTCAGCTTATAAAGTCAAGTTCATAAGAAGATGAAAGAAATCCTGTAATATACCTAAATTATGGTGAGATTATTAATTTCACACATAAACTACGCAAGAGTTATATAATCTTCTTGAACTTATCACCCTTCCTGAAATTAGGGTTAATAAAAATAAATTAAAGTATATCATATGCTTATGTGTCTATACTTAAAAAGAAAAAAAAGATTTGGTGTCTTATTTAAATTCCTCCAAAACCAAATTAAGTGAACTTTGTTGGAAGTCTCAAACACTTGGGGTTGTTTGGTGTGATGGATAAAGAAAAATAATCTTGGGATAACTTTTTAGTACCCCTTAAGGATATTTTGGTTGGGAACAAGTTATATCAGGATTAACTATCTCGGTATAACTTATCTCACCATATATATGAGATAACTTATTCTATCACTATTGGTATAAATGGTGGGGTAAGTTATCTCAAACATGGCAACCAAACAAGACAGTAAAATTTTATTACATGATTATTTTTTTATTTAAAGACTATTTATTCTTATTCCTCACACCAAACGACCCCTTAATTCTTTGTTTGGTTACAAAGTGAGGAATAATTTATGTCAGGATTAATAAGTTATCCCTACTTGTGCGTGGAATGCTAATACCGGGATAACTTATCCTGGGATAAAAATGTAAAATAACAAAATTACTCCCTTAAACCCTCTTTTATAAACAAACAACTTATTCTTAAAAGGTATTTTTGTAAATAAACAACTTACTCTTAGAAATTATGTCATGCATATTTGATAGACCAAGCAAACCAATAAAAAATAATCTCATTATAACTTATCTCAACATAACTTATCCCATCATAATTAATTCCAACATAACTTGTTAAAACCTTTCTAAATTGATATTGATAGTATCATGAAATATTATTAAAATATTATTATTTTAATATTGGAATTTAAAATATGAGTATTATTTTGTAGAGGTATGATTTAATTGAAAAAAAATTAATATTTTATTAATTTTAATTTTTTTTTTAAAGATTCAATAAATGTTAATTTTGATTGTATAGTTTGGGGATGAAATCAAAAAAATTTAAATGAACTCTCTGAAAAAAACAATTATGAAGTTGAGGTCATGATTAATAATCTTGTAAATTCATGATTAATAATAATCTTGGTTACATTAATAAAATTAATGTAAGTAGCGTGTTAGATTATTCGTGGATATCATCAAAGAAAACAATGTTAATGATGAAGTTCATTTTTTAATAGGAAAAATTTTTTTGTCAGAAAATTTTTCCAGAATTTGGCCAGAATGATATTTTATCTTTAATGAACTAAAATTTTTTTAGTTAAAAACTTTAATACCTTTTAACTAAAAAATGAAAAAAAGAACAGTTTGTTTTAAAATAAAAAAATATTATAGTTTTTTTTAATTTGCTGGCCAAATTTTTTGGCCATTTAACACTTCCCTTTTTAATACTTTTAGAATCACTTAAGAAAAACACTTACTATTGTTTTTAGGATTCTTTATAATTTTTTGGTGATGAAGAGGACAACATTGTAATTTGTTGGTTCATTACTTATTTGGTCTAGTCGTCTAGTTTATACAACAAACACATCCTTTCACGAAGAGTTGCAATATTTTAAGTGACACTATTTCATGAAAAAACGTAATATTTTTAAGAAACAAAGTTATTTAAAGGTTTGTGATCGATATAATGAAAAACAAGGGCTATAGGAACATAATATTTTTGTGGTTTACATATTTTTATTAATATAAATAAACTAACTTTAATAAAATGAATTGAATTGAACTAATGATGGTGCACATTTTTCATTATATGGATCACGGTTTATGTTGTGTCAATTAAGTCTTAACCTTAATGAAAACTTTTTTTTTTCTATTTATATGAGAATTAAGTGAGATAGAGGGAGGATGTTATTGAATGAAAAAAAATAAATAAGTGATCATTTGACTATGATTTTTCTTTTTTTGAGTTGCATTACGTGGTGTTTGGCCGTAAAATTCAGAATTTTTCAGAATTCAACTCATTAAAAATTAAAATTATTTTTATTTTTCAGTCTAAATCACTAAGACTAATTCAAAAATAACACCAAAGAATACACACATTGAAAAATTGTATAAAAGAAAGCCTTTAAAAATATAAATTGGGATCCTCTTTATTGCAACATTATATAAGAACTCACTAAATTGCTCCTCAACTAACAAAAAGAATTCATTAAACACTTAAGATAAGTAATGCAATTTAGAATTGCATTTAACTTATTCTTAAATGAAATAAGCATGTAATTAATCATTCATAAACATATACAACTTCCATTACCACAAGTTGGCAAACCTCTATCACATTTAATAAAATCACTACAGTCTTCTCTACTCTAACATGTATTTGTGCATGCTTCCATCCTTCCTTCTGAAGATAACAAAATTCATTAACATATAGTTAGAAGCGGCAAATGAACGAGTCAGATTGAATATGTAGGTTGAAAATAAGTTAAATAAAAATAGATAAAATATTCAATTTGTTCATGTTTAAAAAGAGTAAGAGTAAGGAGGGACCTTCATGATTGGTGTTTGAATTGTGATAAACATACACAAGATCCATCAACACAAGTTCCAAGCAAACTTCCACATTTCAAGGCACGGCAATCTTGACTAGTCTGACAATCACACATTCGTTCTGTCGTAGTATCTAAACACAACAAAATCTATTAGAGAGAAATCGTTAAGAAAAATTCTAGAAACAACTAAAACAAATCAAAATAATAATAAAAAGAAAAAGCAATCATACATGTTATTATAGAAAATCATAACAATCTATTTTTTTTTTGACCTTTACATATATAAACTAATAACATATACTAACCTTGTGAAATAATCAAGAATGAGATTACCAAAACCAAAGTCACCAAAGTCTTGGCCATATTGTATAATTAAAAGAATTAATTTTTACTTTAGAGTGTTAATGTTTACCACATTATATATAATATAACTAGTTCATTAGAAGATATTTTTCTTTCTATAAATACAATCGAGATTTATTGGAGTTTCTTTTGTAATCAAATCTTGAAAATAAATTTGGCTTTTGAGAAATTGTTTGGTTTGTGGGATGTAATTAGTCAAATAAATATCACTTTCTTTTTGTAGAGATTTTTCTTCCAAATTTTGTATAATGTCAATATTTATAAATTGGAATTTTTACATGATTACTCATGGTGTAAGAATCAATAATATTTACTACCACAATATTAAATAGCAATATTTGCATAAATAATGCAATTAAGTAAATTAAATTAAATTATTCACCTACTAATTTTCCTTCTATAGGAGAAAGTTATTCCCAATTACAAAAGTTATCATTAAAAATCTTAAAATTAAATTTAGTTAAAGAAATCTTTGGTTTATGGAAAGTAATAAGTCAAATAAGTACACTTTTTGTATAGAAATTTGCTCAATCTTTTTACAAATCTCGTACTATGCAATAGTTAAAAATTGAGATCTTTACATGATTAATGATGGTTTAAGAATCCATTTTTAAAATTTTCCCTTCGATGACCTGTATCCATAGTGAAGCCCAATTAATCTAGATTTGCGCCATGTAAGGCCCATTTTGAGAGAAGTGCTATTTATGATTTTTTTTCATAATCAAGACCTCTGATTAAAGGAGGATCGATCCCATCTATTGCACCACATTAGTTGATGAACTTGAATAAGAATCACTTACATTGAATATCATCATTTTGAATATTCAATTTTTTTCAATAACACACAATGAATTATGTGAATTCAAAATTACTTTCTTCAATTAATTCTTCGTTTTTTATTATTTGAACTTATTGACCTGATTTATTCTACATTAAACTAAGTTTATCAACAATGATTGAAACTCTAACAATTAAGTCTCAATTTAGTATTTAGCACATCACTTAAAAATAATACTATTTCATAGAAAAATAGATATTTTGATTAAATTATGTAAACGAATACTAATAATTCTTTTATAACATTTTTAATGTTCACCACATTTGCATACCCCTCCAACACAAATTGGAAATCCAATCGTACATTTCTTTTCATCGACACATTCTGACGAATCGTTACACATACAAATCTTATCACTTGTCATCGCATCTGAAAAATAATTATAAAACTCGTTAGCATTTTGAACACATAATTCTAAGAGGATTTAGTTATAACAAATTGTTGTGAAAAAAATGGGTAGACTAACCTTGTGAAATAACCAAGAAGGTAGCTACCAAAAACACAGTCAATATCAAAGTCTTGGCCATGTTATGTGAATAAAATAATTTTTGACTTTAGAATATGATTCTGACCACCACATTTATATAGTACATAGTTTATGACCAAATCTTGAAATTTTTTATTAGTGAGTCAAAAAATGATTCTGTCTATGGAAAGTTGACCAAAAGAAAAAAAGTGTAGTACTGTATAAATAACATACCTTGACAAAGCTTTTTTTTTTTTTTAAAAAAAAGTTAGTCAATATAGAAATTTACTATAATTATGGGGCAACTATGCAGTTTGGGCTAAGTGAATTCGGTTAAAATGAGCTAAACAATAAATCACAAATCAATTTGTATTAACACATTATTTTTAGGGTAATTTTTACTAGGAGTGACAAATCGATGATTACTAAAATAGGTTGGATCAAGATGGACTCTATCAGTATATGAGTCATCGCCTAATTATGCCTAAAGTATACATAGTTACGATGGGTTGGGTTAATAGAGACTAAACGATGAATCATAGCCCAAACCTGGCCTATACTTAGTTATATTCTTCTTTATAAATAAATCAACAACGTACCGTAGACTTAGCATTCCCAAATTTTATTCCTTGTTTACAATTTTACACGTATGCATCATTTTTTTAACGATAAGGTTACATACGCATCAGACCACGAACAATAGATTCATCTAAATTATAAAATTAAAGGGTATATTTATTCTTTTTTCCCTTTATAATAATCACGATAAATAAATTAGATCTAAAAAAGTAACTCAAGATCTAAAATAGAAAAAGAAACAAAAATTTCAAATCGCAACCAACTAATTATTTTATTGCAACTTTTTCATCACGTAAACCATACCAAATGAGACATTTTTAGATTTATGACTAACACAAACTCCACATTTTCAATTCAACTATATGAAAATTCTTTCAATGTTAATAGTTGCCACTTGAACCACTATCTTCATGATCAACATAGTGTGTGTTGAGTGAACTACACACACATGTTCCATCAACACAAACACATTTTGGGAACCTATCTTCATGACTCGTACAATCTTCTGTTGTGCTACATTTTGTTAAGCCTGTCGTTACATCTAAAAAGTTACAAAACAATCGTTAGCATTTTATTATAATATGTATCGACAAAGTAAAGGACTACAAAATCAATTGATCTGAAGGGAAAATGATAAGAGGAAAACAAAATAGACTAACCGCAAGAAACAATCAAGAAAGCAACTACAAAAAGTGTCATAATCGAAGTTTTGTCCATCTTTATGTAAAATAATAAAACCTTTAAGAATTTTAGAGTGTTTCTTAGTTTTTATTATTATATACAACCTTATATAGTATTTAGCATTGAGAACTTGCAAAAGAAAAAAGTTATTACAATTGTCTTATTTTAGACTTTTAGTGATTGTTTTTTGTAAATTTCCAAATTTGGTTAATTGGTCAACAAAATTCTTTGTACTATATGGAAAGGTTAGTCAAAGAAATATTAAAATTCTATTTATTAATCATATTGAATTTTTTGATCCAAAATATTAAAATGGAAATTCCATTATAAAAACTAAAAAACCATAAAAGGATAAGAACTAAAAATGTTTTTAAAGAATGTGATATTCATTTAATATGCTCTCCCTTAATATATGGGTAAAAATTAAAATAATTTGGTTAAACTATAGTGAGTTTTGATCTCACCAAGTGAACAAAAATCCTAGGCCCATTACTAAAAAAACCCATCTGAGATTTGTTTGGCCCACAAATGCAAGAAGGTAAATAAAGTTAGGGCTGCGTATCAGTTGGTTTCGTTTGGTTTTGAGGTTTATTGGTTATTGATTTGTAGACATGTTAAATCATTTTAGAACCATTAAAATATTGACTTAATAGTTATTGGTGTATCGATGATTGAGCGTTATTGGATCGATTATCGATTTAACTATTAAGATTTAATACAAAAAAAATCGTTTAGAAACAATATGACAAACCAAATGAATGAATGAATATATGAGTTGACAAATTGCATCATTGAAGAATGATGAGAGTTCGATACACTCAAAAATAAAAAAGATGAATGTATATTCTAAGTTAAGGACTTTATATACTAAATGGTATAAATATAATTATTTTAATTTACAATCGGGTTAATAGTTAACTGTCGAGAAAAAACCTCAAATCATTAAGAATGATGACTCAATAATGAAAAAAATATCAAAATCGTTAGTGAAACAATGAAACCGCAGAACCAATAAATCAATAACTTTTTTTCCGTTCGGATTATCGATTTCGGTCCGATTGAACCGCCCTAATTCATAAACCTAATCAAACAAGATCCGACCCGCCCGAACCCGACCCATGAGCTAACCCAAATTTAAACCCACAACCACATCAGCGAAATCGACCCGCCAAATTTTGTCAGACCGGCCGACAAGCTCGTTAGAATCATCTTTGGTAAGATTCAAAATCACAGTATTTTGCTCGCTAGGTATTTTTCTTTCTATTTGGATTTATGATTTTGCTCATTCTAGATTACCTAATATTGCAATGAATAATTTTTTTTTTGGATAATCGCGGTGTTCGGCTAGCTTCGTGCAGTTTAATTGTTTGAAATCAGCGGGAAATCTTCCCTTTGTGACCTGTTTCATGCTACAGTTGTTCACACACCTTAGTTTTGTTCCGTGCTCATTTTGTTGGCAGAAACGATCCATTCCATTAGGGGAGGCCTGTTTCATGCTGTAGCCGTTCACACTTTAATTTTGGACATGCTTTTAGGTTAAATCACATGCAAAGCTTGAATTATTAAGGGTTGTTAGGTACAAGGAATGGGATAGACAAATTAGTTATCCTACCATATATATGATGGGATAAGCTATGTTGGGACAAACTAATTTCCCTAACCAAATGCGGGATAAAATAGTCCTGCATTTTATCCCGAAATTGTTATTCTGTATCCATCGTACCAAACGACCCCTTATAGTCTTAGTTTTGTGACTTAGGATGTACTGAGAGGATGTCTTTGTATAGCCACCAGGGCTTCGGTTTAGTGGTAAGAGAATTGCGTGATGTGGGAGTTACGTTACGTGTCCAAAACCTTTCATTGGAAAAGCTTGGTATTTAAATGGGTAGGGTAGAGGGACGAGCCCATTATACACCACACACAGGCTGCAAAATTTTATTGATTATGAAAAAGAAGAGAGGTTATCTTAGCATTGCTTCGTTGATGAAAATCTAACATGGAACAACTGCAGTTATATAAACCAAAAATGTACAAGCGCAAGTAGACAACTACTGAACCTTTTTGGTCTCACTTGAAATAGTGCGGTATTTCTTGTGTTTCTCATGATTAGTTGCCTCCTTGCTTTTGTTTTCTACTCCAATTCATTTTTATCTTAATCTAGAGATATTGAAGGATGGCGTCACTTCTAGTTCAAACTTCAACAATGTTTCTTTGACATTGTTGCTTTATCCTTCTCTTTACTTTCCTTCCTTCCGAATGCTTTAATCTTTTTCATCCCTGCAATTGATCATTTGACTTGAGAATATCTGAGCTGCAGCAGTTCAACTCCATTAATTTATCAATCAACCTGGTTGGAGAGTCTGGCCATTTTGTGAGGTTCAAATCAATCTAGTTATACTTTTACCATGCCTCCATAAAAAGTTGTCTTGAATATATTACACTATTTGTGTTGGAAGTTGGTATATCTCAATCAAAATGGATGAATGACAAGCATGGTGTATAATTCACTTGAATCTAACATTCTGGTGCAGCAAATTCGATGAAGCGATCTAAGGATCCTTTTGAGGCTACTTTTGAGGAGCAGGATGACTCACCCCCTGAATCTCCTGTTGGCACCGATGAGAATGAAGGCCAAGATCAAGGTGCAGGTGGTGTTAATATGAATGAAGGTGACAATGTTAATACTGATTCTCGTGAAAAACCTTCAACATCTAAAGCTGCATCAGTCTCTGTACTGCTGGTCCAATTAGCAAGCCCAAAGAGGAAGATGAGGAGGAAGAGGAAGAAAGCATGGATGTGCAGTTAGGAAAACTCTCATCAAGTAGTGATCCTGACAAACTAGCGAAGATGCAGTAAGTTCTGTCAATTTATGTTTTCAAATATCTCGAACTCTTTCCGTTTAAAGGATTCCATTCATAGAAGATTGTTATAACAATATACCTAGTATAATCCCATAAGTGGGGTTTGGAGGGTAAGATGCACATAGACCCTACTCCTACCTTTGTGGGAAAGAGAAGTTGTTTCGGATAGACCCTCAGCTTAAAAGGGAAGTTATTCATAGAAGGGTTGCAAGAAGAAAACATGACAACAAAATATCAAGATACAAAGCACAATCAAGCAACAGATAGTAAAAAGCACATAGAAGAATAAGAAACTATGCGGTTACTAAATACTACTACTAATAAGGAGAAGAGGATATGGCATTGCCTCTCCCACCAAACAGGCGACCACACGCGGTTACCTACTAAACTTCTACTCTAATCCTCGACCTCCAAGCCATCCGTTCTAGGGTCTGAACCTCCTTGTTATGTGAGCTCAGTTTAGATTATTTTTCTCTCCTATAATCAGTAGTGCTCTACCTGGTATTAATAGTGTTTCTATTACACTACAAGAAAGGAGGTAAAATTCCTTTTGAGGTAAGGTAGATGAAGGGAGGTAGACATTTGGCTTCGCAAGTCTCGTACTTGTTGTTCTATGTTGTCAACCTTTATTTGCTATCTATTTCCCATTCCTTCCAAATATGTGAAAGCATAAAAGGAGATCAATCTTCTCCTGCTGCAACATACATTTTCAAATAGTCTCATGATAGTAGTGGTTTAATTTGTTTTGAATTAATAGGGCCTTCTTTTCTTGGATTTCTTCTGTGCCTAACATTTAGCCATTTAAGCAACAAATTATCGATGAATTAATGTAATCTATACGAGCACAAATAGCGAGGAATCAGCGAAGAAGTTTGCTAATGGATCGTCGGAGGTGGTGGGGTTAATTATAGCATATATATCTCCCATGCTAATATAAAAATGGAAATATAAGATAATTTGCCGTGAAATCTGAGGATGATGAAATATATGCATAAATTATCGACTTAAGACAATAAAATTTTAAGTAACAAAGAAAAAAAGAACAACACATAGTAAAAAACTTAAATAAAAATGAGAAACTACATAATTATTAAATACTACGTACTACTATAAACACAGGAGGACATCTAACGATCAACCATACTCAACTATCTATTAATCTTCTATATATCTTAATTCTCGACTTCTGTACTTTTTTTTATTTTTTTATGTAGGATCATGTAAAACATTGCTTTAAAATTTCAATAAATGTGAATAGAATTGGTTGAAGCAACTCGAATCAATTAAAAGAAAAATAAATTTAAGCCAAGAAAAACTGTTAAAAAATCATTAACTCCCATGACTAATCGAATGCTTCAATTTTTTCATCCTAAATCTGAATTATTCGTGTCTGATACTCACAAATTTCCTGATATAGTAATTTTCCTAGTCTCTTACTCTCCTCTATGAGAGGACTTCTATTTGAAAATTCTCTTACATGCAGTCTCACGCTAGTTTTGGTTTAATTTGTTTTGAATTAATAGTGCCTTCTTTTCTTGGATTTCTTCTGTCCCTAACATTTAGCCATTTAAGCAAATAGTGTTGTCTTTCAGTAAAAATATAATGTCAGAACAAGAACATGATAGAAAATTGTTGAAAATACATGTGGGTAGAATAATCTTGTTCTTTTATTGTGACCTTGTGGCCATTGAGATGTTTACTTGTCTTCTCTTATACTTTTCCATGCATGATTTGATATGATTTGTTTGAGTTGAGATGGGAAACTCCCAATTGTATGTTTACTTCTAGAACCCTCTGCCATCCCCCTTAAATCCTTTTCTCCACTCTTGTTTTTTTTTTACACGAACCCTGAAAAATTCTTGCCCCAACTTCACTCTTCCCAATCAACCCTTTATCCCCACACACACAAACACAAAAACCACAGCAAAAATATTCATAGAACCACCAAAATCCTTTTGGACCTTTCTCAAATAGTTTAGCTAATGGCCCTGTAGTAAGCAGGAGTTTGACCTTTGCTCAGCTGCTCCTATGGCTTCAGTGCCTTACAACACTTCTTTTGTATTGGGGAGTTTTAGTGCCAATAGGGTCTGTCTTAAAAGTACTTTCTTTCCTAGGCTTCACCATGAACCGAGGCATTTTTTGGCAGTTAGGAGCCACTTTATAGGAATTAGACGATTTTTTTCAATTTTTCGTGTGTGTTAGCCAATAAATATTTGATGAAATGAATTTTGGGCGATTTTTTTTAAAGAACTTTACGAGACCCTCTTTAAGGGGTTGGGGAGCTGTATAGTTGGACCATCATCTGAGGAATTTTTGGATATTTAGGAGCCTTTTATAGGAATTATGCAATTTTTAAAATATTTTGCGTGTGTTAATCCATGAATATTTGTATAAATGACTTCCGAGAGAAATTTGAAATATTTCTTACAAGATCCTTCATATGAATTTGGGGGAACCGCACGTATAGCCTGACCATGGTTCGAGGCATTTTTGGACAGGCCCCTACGAATATTTGGTGAAATGGATTTCAAGCGATTTTTTGAAAAAACTTTACATGAGTTTTCGTAAGGATTTGGAGAGACATACGTATAGTTTCACCATGATCCGAGACATTTTTGGGCATTTAGAAGCCATTTATAAGAATTAGACGATTTTTTCAATCTTTTGTGTGTTAGTCCATGAATATTTAGTGAAATGGCTTTCGGGCGATTTTTTTGAAAATATTTACGAGATCCTCTGTAAGGAATTGTGGGAGAAGTACGCATAGTCTCACCATGACCCGAAGCATTTTTGGGCATTTAGAAGTCATTTTATAGGAATTAGATGATTTTTTCAATTTTATGGGTGTGTTAGCCCACGAATATCTGGTGAAATAGCTTCCGGATGATTTTTCTGAAAAAACTTTACGCGACCCTGCGTAAGGAGTTGGGAGAGTAGTACGTATAGCCTCACCATAATTCGAACATTTTTGGGCATTTAGGAGCCATTTGGGGAGTAGTACGTTAGTCCATGAATATTTGGTGAATTGGCTTTCGGGCGATTTTTTTGAAAAAACTTTACAAGACCCTCCGTAAGAATTTTCGGGAGCACTATTTGTAGCCTCACCGTGATTTGAAACATTTTAGGAAATTTAAGATCCTTTTCTGTAGGAATTTGGCGATTTTTTCAATTATTCATGTGTGTTAACCCATGAATATTGGTGAAATTTAGAAAAAAATTTATGAAACACTCCGTAAGGAGTTGGGGTAGCAGTACATATAGCCCCACCATGATGCGAGGTATTTTTAGGCATTTAGGATCCATTTTATAGGAATTATGCGATTTTTCCAATTTTCCTTGTATAAAGCCCATGAATAGTTGGTGAAATGGCTTACGGACAATTTTTTTGAAAATATTTACGTAACCCTTTGAGAGATTAGTACGTATAACTTCGTCATGATCCAATGTATTTTTGAGTATTTAAGAGCTAATTTATAGGAATTAGACGTTTTTCTTAATTTTTCACGTGTTTGCCTATAAATATTTGGCGAAATAACTTCCAAAGGTAGTTAGGTGACTTTCAATTTGCTTTCTCGAATTTCACATTATTAAATGTTAGCCTATAAATATACTGCATGTGCAAGCACAAACTCAATATTTATACTCTATATGTCTCAATTTATGTGGCACAAATATAATTAAGAGAGTCAACCAAATTTTAATATAATTTTTAAATATTTTACTAATTACGTGATTTTTTAAATAATAAATGTTAATTCTCCCTATCTCACTTTATGTGGAATGAAATCTGTTTTGAGAGTCAATCAATTTTTTAATATATTGTTAAATATTTTAAATTCTTAACATTCACCTACTTACCCTAACCCGTTCACATTCTCATTTATATATAAAAATAAAAATATATGCTACTATCTTTGTCCCAATTTATAGTACGTAATATTTTAAGAGTCAACTAAATAGTTAATATATTTTTTAAATATTTTAAATTGTTAATTAATGTAATTTAATTATAGTACTACTTTTTTCTTCCTAACTTAAACAAGTCAAATCAATCATAATTACAACATTACATATAAAAAAGAGGAAAACAAATTCAAACTAAAAACAAACTTCACAATTACTATAATCTTATCAATATTATCTATTTACTAGAAAGATGGAAGGAACTTAATGAACATGGTCCTATATATATTGTCATAAGAAACACTTCAAAGTAAAAATAATAATACAAAAATACTACTTTACCTAATAAAATTAAGTAGTTAATATGGAGAAGGCTACATTGAGTGTGCTTTTGCTAGTCGCTTGTTTGATCTTTTCATGTGGTTAGTCTCTCTTTGTTTCTTTATTTTCTTTATGAACGTTAGTCAATTATTTAGCTAGTCACTTGTTTGATTTTTTATGTTCTGTTATGTTATACATTTTATGAATAGTATTTTATTAAAGAAGTCAAAGAATACGATGTTATTATAAAGCATTTGATTGCTATAATGACAAGGTTTATTCAAAATGAGATCATGTCAACAGTGTTAAATGAACGAGTTGAACTAAATTTAAATGGTTAACCGATAATTATGATTTTGTGCAAGGTGCTAATTTTTTTTTTTCAATCATTAGATGTTGTGATGGGACAACCGTGTTCTGTATATTCGGATTGTCACGGGCCATGCAAAAAAGGATATCCATCATGTGTTAAGGGCGTGTGTGGTTGTTGTATTGGTTTTCCTGCAATATGCAATCTTACAAATCAAGAAAGCATTGACTTTGGTCGCAAAGTTATAACTTTGGAAAATATTTCTTAATTACTTTGTTAAAGCTATTTAGATTTGTTATATCTTTACTTTTGTACTAATAAATGTAACCGCGCTTTGCACGGTCATATAAAATAACATTATGAATTTATACTTCATTACATATGCATTTTCTTACTTTAATATAATTATAACTCAAAGCAGAGATAGTTTCATTATAATCCAAGTAACACAAAAATAACTATCATTTTAAAGATTTGTAAATGAAATTCTATCACTAAAAAAACAATAAATTAATTATTACACAAAAGGAAAAAAATATAAAATATACATATTCAGAATTCAAGTACTTATAACAAACATATTTCGATGGGATAATTTTGGCATTCCAAGATTTTATAATGTGTAATTTATAGAACATGGTGGATCTAGATCATCAACAACAAATATAGTCACACCCACTATTTTTAATTAACCATAGATTGAGAAAAGAGAAATTAGTAACGGACAAATTTTATAGCTAAACAATAAAGCTCATCACTTATTTTATTGAAATGTTCAGTTTTCTATTTTTTTTTTTTCAAATGCGAAGTCATATTTTTAGTAGGCATCTTTAAATTGAAGAAATTCTTAATAATAACCAAAACAAGAATACTTATTTATAAAACAAAAATATCAATAATGACAAATTTTAAATGTGCAATTTTCCAGCATTTTCAAACGGAATTGAGTTTTTTTTCTTTTGTTTTGTTAAGTCAGATATTGAGGGTAAAAAATGGCACTACTAAAAAAATATGACCTCAAGAGAGGTTAAAAAACCGACCTCCGGAGGTCAACTTTTTAGCGCTAAAAATTGATAAAATGTAAATCGATCTTTGGAGGTTAGATTATGTTTTTTTTAAAAAAAATTAATTTATTTATGTGCAAAACCAACCTCCGGAGGTGTTTGAACATGCGATTTGGTATCAAGATTTGAAATCATGATTTCAATTTATTTTTTAAAATCAAAACTTGACCCGTAAGTTTGTATTTGTTTTATTAAAAGACTCATTATTTAAAGCAAATAAAAGAGACTTGTGTTAGACATGAAGAGATTGTATGTATCATGTGAAATGATTATATTAAAAAGTAACTAGTTACTACTATTATTTACTAATAATCTTTATAAACTTATGTGTATCTAAAATTTGTGATTAATCACAAACATCTATTTATAAAAAAACATGAAGATACGTGATTTCTCATATCTAGCTATGATTACTCTAGGACATTCTATCTTATGTTCGGTTGCTAGTTGGTTTATTAGAATTGATTTAGTTAGAAATTTAGTATAATGACTTTCAATTCTTGAGAATTAATTAGAGCATTGTTTATTTATAAAGATTTAATTGATTTTTATAATTCTTCCATTAGAGAATTAGTGTGAATGTGATTCACGATCATCGTGACAAACAGACAAATAAGAGGAAGGTGGAGTGAGAGATTCTTTTCAACTTAAGTAAGTCAAATCAATCATAATTACAACATTACAATATAAAAAAGAAGAAAACAAATTTAAGATTAAAAAAATAAAAACAAAATTCATAAATGAATATAGAGGGTGTTTGAATTGACTTAAAAATTGGTCAAACCTACTTTTAAGTCAATTTTTGACTTTTGAAAGTGTTTGACAAATATAAAAAATAACTTAAAATAAGTCAAATATTAACTTAAAATAAGTAAAAAAGTGTTTAACAAGGTTAAAAATGACTTAAAATAAGTCAAAAACCAAAAATAGATTTGATTTAAAAGTCAATTCAGTTTGACTTTTTATTTTTGACTATAAAGCTAATTTTTTTCAAGTCAACCCAAAATCATATCAATATTATCTAGAAAGATGTCATGAATTTAATGAACATGGTCCTATATATATAGTCACAGTAAGAAACACTTGAGAGTAAAAATACACTACTACTTTGCTTAACAAAGTTAAGTAATTAACATGGAGAAGGCTTTGTTGATTGTGTTTTTGCTAGTCACTTCTTTAATCTTTTCATCTGGTTAGTCTTTCTTTATTTTTTTTTATGACGTTACTCGATTTTTTTATATTAAATAATTTATCATAACATTTTATTATAATTGTTAAATTATAACCCATCAATTTAGAAATACTAACTCTAGATCTGTCTTAATCATACAATAATTTTAATTTCTCATGAATTAACCAACAATTACAATTTTTTTTTCGATCCTCAGATGTTGTGATGGGACAAGAATGTTCTTCGATTAAGGATTGTTCCGATTTATGCGAAGTTGGATATCTAACATGTTTTAAGGGCATGTGTAAATGTTGTGTTCGTTTTGGTTCAGCTGGATGTCATGTGATAGATCAAGAAAGCATTAACTTTGATCGCAAAGTAATAACTTCAGAAGATTCTTCTTAATTACTTTGTTAAAGCTATTTAGATTTATTATGCCAATATAAGTAATGTATCTGTGCTTCACACAGTCATAAATAATGTTACTGAATTTATATCGCATTACATATGTTTTTTCTCACTTTTATATAGTTATATTGTAATAAAAAATAGCTTCATACAACTTAAGTAACGTAAAATTATAAATTTCACAATTATAAAGTTCTATTGCAATAAAAAGTTAATTATTGCTACACAATAGGAAAAATATAAAACAAATATGAATAAAAGTTATACTTCAATGTATAAATATAGACTTTGCCTCAATCTTTACATCTTCAAATCTCTACAATTTTTTCTCTTTCACTTCATAATGCTCATAATAACAAACTCCAACGACAAAGGAATTTATGAGCAGAGCTTCCCATTATTCAATAGTGCAATTATTCCTTGCACATAATTAAAGAGCCATTAAAAAGTATCTAAAACATCATAAAAACAGGACTATTCGAGCTAATGATACAAGCAAGAACATTTTCCTGCCAAGTCCCATTAATTGATTAATATCGTCCATATATATATTGAAACGCAAAACGAATTAACCATCCACAACAAAGATAATACTTGAAAAGGTACTACGACAACTATATGAATTCAGCAAAATACTAATTTTCTTTTATATATTATTATTACAATCAAGAAGAAAACAAGCTACTAAAACTTCATAGAAATTCAGTTACTTTAACCTAAATCATAACAAATTTCGAATCTAGAAAAAACAAAATGTTGCAAAAGCCATTGCGGAAACCAAGCTAGTGATGGAGAAGTTTTTGCAGAACTTAGCTGCGTTTGGGTATTTCCTAATCAAGTACAATGCACTGAAAGAAGTAGCAAAAGATATCATAAGACAAACTACGAATACATGGAAAAAAGATCGATTTCCTGTCTGAATAAATACAGGAAATCGATCTTGTCCTATGTATTCGTAAGGAAGAAAAAGCATGAGTGTTGCTAAACCAGAAGTGATTGTAACAATTTTTGCTGTCGTTAGTCGATCTTCATCGACTGACGACAGCAATAACATAAGTACATCATCTTGTAATTTCATAGTTGAATGTAAACTGATACGGTGCTTATCGTAACTCAAATTATATATAAGTAGCGCCGAAAATTAATTGAGTTCACACAGAGGAATGTGAAATGATTTCTGGGCAATTGCAAGGAAAGAAGAAAAGCATTAATAGCTCGGCCTAAGAAGATGTTTTGGTTGAATTTATGGATAATTGGGGAGGAAACTTAGGAAGGAATGAATTAATTTCTGGGCAATTGCAGAGAAAATGGGAGGAATTTACAAATTCGATTGAGAAATTTTGGCTAAATTTATGGACAATTGCAAAGAAATAAAAGAATACATGTACCCAAAAAAGGGAAACTATTTATGTTGAAGTGTGTGGTCATCTCATTTAAAAGCTTAAGGTGTTAGAGAGACCACACTTTTATTATTTGACTATATTCTCAACAATTTACTAGCAGCTACCTTACTTTCACACCCCTCTATTTTTAATTACTAGAGGAAGAAGCAGTGCTCCAATGAAAATATTATTCAGTTACTCCTTAATATCATCAGAGTATATAAGAACGATGAGACTGTGTTTCAGTGAAAAAATTGTTGAATTACTGCTTGATACTATCAGAGTATATATATATATATATATATATATATATATATATATATATATATATACACACACACACACACACACACACACTTAGATAGTATCAATGAATATAACAAGGGGACAGTCAAATAAATAGTTTGGGTTGTGAGTCCAATCAGAATAAATATATTGAGTTGGGTCTAATTTGAGTAAATACTTTGCCTTAAATGTTCACAGTCAATAGTTTGGTGCGGGAAATTTCTTTGGTGTGATTAATAGTTTGGTTCCTTTAAAAATATTTTTATTGTTATTTAATGGGTCAAAAAATACTCTTTGGTGTGGACTTTTTCAACCTCAACCAAGAGGTCTCAGGTTCGAGTCTCCTTGGGAACAAAATCGTCTTTGTTATGGAGCGTTTTACCGGAGATTTCCTAGAGTGAAACCAAAAAAGAAAGAGGAAACCAAGCAAAGGAGTAGAGTATGACTTTTGAGAAATTTACAGTAAAATCCAAGAAGCTACACACGTAGAAGACAATTGTTCATGTGCTTCCAGCTTCCTTGACCATATATACCCCCATGAATTATTGAGAATTTTTCAATAATAAAAACAAATTCATTTTTTTTCATCAAATTTAATCATGTCAACACTCGAAAGTCCATCTTTTGAAGGTGATATTTTTCAAAATCATTCGTTCAGTGTTAAGAATAATCCGATTTATGAAGTCTCTGAACAGAGAATTAATGTTCTACAAGATGGAACTACGAATAATCATCGTATGAACAATGTTGTTGAAGAGATACGAATATTGATCGATGAGGAGACAATTGCGATGAATTTCACAAATACATTGCCAACAACTAATAAGATTGTGATTTCTCACTCGTCGAGAGAATTCTCAACGAGATTGATGGAAATCACACTTGGAATAACAGGGCAGGCAGCTGTTTCCCTAATGGCTTATGTATCAACAACAACAACTGCCACCACATCATCCTCAAGGTCTCTTCGAGGACTAAATTTTGTGGTGGCAGCTAATGCTGTTGGATTTATTGCCACTTTTATCGGGATGTGGTTGAGTAAAAAGAGCAAGAAAATGAAACAGGTGGCTGCTGTGTCTGTCGTTGCTGGGAAAACAGGTGGCATAGCCACTGCTTGCGCGATCATCGTAGCCATGGGGATGTTCCTTCCTGCAAATGTTATATCTATGTGGTTTATTGGATTTCTATGCCTCTTCCCTGCTGCTGTTGTTGCTTTTTCTTAGGCTATTCCTTTTGCTTATTAGTACTTCTTCATGTTAGCATTTGGACTTTTTCAATATGGGTTGGTCTGATCAAGAAAGGCATGGGGCTTTTAGGCCTTGCTCGGGCGGAGCTAGGCTAGAGGAGGAGGGGAGGGCAGGGGAGAGGAGAGAAATGAAATAGTAGTTGTTCAGACTCTTTAACAATGTTGACAGGTGTGTGTTGGATCCTTAAAAAAGTGTATTTTTAAAGGATCTGACACGAGTGTGACAATATTTTTGGAGAGTCTGAGCAACTTAGATGATATATGTATAGAATTTGTTTGATACAAAGGAAAACATTTTCATTAAAAAGTGTGGCACATCTAGTGCAATGTAAATCTAAAATTAGTTCTTATATGTTTTTGTGGTAATTCACTTCTAAAAAGAGTCAATGACAGACAAAATTTGTAGCCAAGCAAAATAGTTCGTTGATAATCCATCTTACAAACGGATTATCGTAAAATTATGTTAGCTATAAGTAATTTAGCAATGGATTGGAGATTCACATCAATAATTTTGTTGTTAATAGGGGTGGCAAAATCAAACTTAAACTGTTTAATTATTGCTATACAATAGGAAAAATATAAAAGAAATATGAATGAAAGTAATACTTCAATGTATAAGTATAGACTTTGCCTCAATCTTTTACATCTTCAAATCTCTACATTAAGGAACTTACGAGCGGAGCATTTTCGGAAACTAGCCCGCTTCCCATTACTCAATAGCGTAATTATTCATTGCACATAATTAAAAGAGCCATTAAAAAGTGACTAAAACATCATAAAAAGGGGACTATCCGAGCCAATGATACAGGTAAGAACACTTTCTAACCAAGTCCAATTATAGATCACAACGATATCGTCCATACGCAAAAAGAATCATCCACAACAAAGATAATACTTGAAAAGGTACTACGACAACTTCATATGAATTCAGTAAAATACTATTTATATATATATATTATTATTATTATTATTATTATTATTATTACAATCAAGAAGAAAACAAGCCACTAAAACTTCGTAGAAATTCAGTAACTTAAACTTAAATCACGTAAGTACAAATAATAAATTTTGAGTCTAGAAAAAGCAAACTGCAGCAAAAGCCATGGCGGACACCAAGCTAGTGATGGAGAAGTTTTTGCAGAACCTAGCTGCCTTTGGGTATTTCCTCAGCAAATACAATGCACTGAAGGAAGTAGAAAAAGATATCATAAGAAAAACTACGAATACATGGAAAAAAGATCGATTTCCTGTCTGAATAAATACAGGAAATCGATCTTGTCTTATGTATTCATAAGGAAGAAAAGGCATGAGTGTTGCTAAAACAGAAGTGATTGTAACAATTTTAGCTGTCGTTAGTCGATCTTCATCAACTGACGACAGCAATAACATAAGTACATCATCTTTTGGTTTCATAGTTGAATGTAAATATTGATGTAAAATGATATGGTGTTTTTCGTAACTCAAATTATATATAAGTAGCGCCGAAAATTAATTGAGTTCACACAGAGGAATGTGAATTGATTTCTGGGCAATTGCAAGGAAAGAAGAAAAGCATTAATAGCTGGGCCTAAGAAGATATTTTGGTTGAATTTGTGGATCATTGGGGAGGAAACTTAGTAAGGAAGAAAAGAAACAATTTATGTGAATTAATTTCTGGGCAATTGCAGATAAAATGGGAGGAATTTTACAAATTCGATTGAGAAATTTTGGCTGAATTTATGGACAATTGCAAAGAAATTTTCTTGGAAAAAAATACTTGTATCGGAAACTATTTACAAGCGGCTACTTACTTTCATACCCCCATATGTTTTTAACTACTAGAGAAAGAAGCAGTGCTCCAGTGAAAACATACAGTTACTCATTATCATCTGAGTATATAAGGAGGAAGACTGTGATTCAGTAAAAAAACTGCTCAATTACAGATTGATACTATCAGAATATATATATATATATAGTATTTGTGAATATAACAAGGGGACAATCAAATAAATAGTTTGGATTGTGGGTCCTATCAGGATAAATATATTGAGTTGGGTCCAATTTGAGTAAATACTTTGCCTTATATGTAGTTTTCCCTAAATGTTCTCAGTTAATAGTTTGGTGCGGGGAATTTCTTTGGTGTGATTAATAGTTTGGTTCCTTTAAAAATATCTTTATTGTTATTTAATGGGTCAAAAAATACTTTTTGGTGTGGACTCTTTTATCCTCAACCAAGAGATCTTAGGTTCGAGTCTCCTTGGGTACAGAATCGTCTTTGTTACGGAGCGTTTTACCGGAGATTTCCTAGCATGAAACCAAAAAAAAAAGAGGAAACCAAGAAAAGGAGTAGAGTATGAATTTTGAGAAATTTACAGTAAAATCCAAGAAGCTACACACGTAGAAGACAATTGTTCATGTGCTTCCAGCTTCCTCGACCATATATACCCCCATGAATTATTGAGAATTTTTCAATAATAAAAACAAATTCATTTTTTTTCATCAAATTTAATCATGTCAACACTCGAAAGTCCATCTTTTGAAGGTTATATTTTTCAAAATCATTCGTTCAGTGTTAAGAATAATCCGATTTATGAAGTCTCTGAACAGAGAATTAATGTTCTACAAGATGGAACTACGAATAATCATCGTATGAACAATGTTGTTGAAGAGATACGAATATTGATCGATGAGGAGACAATTGCTATGAATTTCACAAATACATTGCCAACAACTAATAAGATTGTGATTTCTCACTCGTCGAGAGAATTCTCAACGAGATTGATGGAAATCACACTTGGAATAACAGGGCAGGCAGCTGTTTCCCTAATGGCTTATGTATCAACAACAACAACTGCCACCACATCGTCCTCGAGGTCTCTTCGAGGACTAAATTTTGTGGTGGCAGCTAATGCTGTTGGATTTATTGCCACTTTTCTCGGGATGTGGTTGATTAAGAGGAGCAAGAAAATGAAACGGGTGGCTGCTGCGTCTGTCGTTGCTGGGAAAACAGGTGGCGTAGCAACTGCTTGCGCGATCATCGTAGCCATGGGGATGTTCCTTCCTGCAAATGTTATATCTATGTGGTTTATTGGATTTCTATGCCTCTTCCCTGCTGCTGTTGTTGCTTTTTCTTAGGCTATTCCTTTTGCTTTTTAGTACTGTTTCATGTTAGCATTTGGACTTTTTCAATATGGGTTGGCCCGATCAAGAAAAGGCATGGGGCTTTTGGGCCTTGCTCGGGCCGAGCTAGCTTAGAGGGGTAGGGGAGGGGAGGGGAGGGGAATGAAATAGTAGTTGTTCAAACTCTTTAGCAATGTTGACAGGTGTGTATCGGATCCTTAAAAAAGAAGTATATTTTTGAAGGATCCGATACGGATTGGCAATATTTTTGAAGAGTTTGAACAACTTAGATGATATATGTATAGAATTTGTTCAGTACAAAGGAAAACATTTTCATTAGAAAGTGTGGCACATGTAGTGCAATGTAGATCTAAAATTAGTTCTTAGATATTTTGTGGTAATTCACTTCTACAAAGAGTCGATGATCAGACAAAATTTGTTGCCAAGCAAAATAGTTCGTTGATTACCCATCTTACAGACGGATTATCATAATAAAGTTATGTTAGCTATAAGTAATTTAGCGACAGACTGGAGATGCACATCACGAATTTCGTCTTGAATAGGGGTGGCAAAATCAAACCCAATCCGTTTAATCCGCCTAACCCGTTTAAGTTTGGGCGGATTATTGACTCACCTATTTATGAGCTCAACCCATTAAAAGTTGGGTTGATATGTAATCTAAATTGATTTATGAGAAATCTTGTCAAAATACTTAAATTTTTTATTTTTTTTTGACATTTTATATATAGCCATATAAAGAAAAAAAAAATACAATTTTATTAAGTACTAAAATATTTTAAAAGACCAAGTAAAACAAATTAAGCTTAGTTAAAATCGGGTTTGATTGGGTCTTGACCCGCTATGTAATCCATTACTTAACCCATTTTGACCCAAGCAAATTTGAGTTGGGTTGACTCTTGATCCGATTATTGTCTTAACTCATTATGACCCGTCCAAATTTGACCTAACGCACCCAATTGCCACCCCTAATTTTTAATAATTAAAAAAATAGATTATTTTTTCCTACTGAGGTATTCCTTCAAACTTATTTAATTGAACGTACTAAGGTTGTTTTTGTTGTTATCATGTAAAATATGTGATTCTAGTTTTATTATGAAGACTTTTACATACATCAACATGGATAAACCTTAGTGTTTTGTTTCTACTTTCTAGTCATCGTATAATTGACCTATTCACAAGGGCAGAGCTACAATGAAACATGACTTTTCAGACGAGCCCAATAGCTTCTACTTAGACTCTGACTCCCTCCCTCCCTAGCTCATCTCTCTTATTCAACAAATAAAAAATTAAAGTTCACAAGAAAACTGAAAATCATATTTTTGATGAAAAATTTACGTAAATACGTCTAGTTTACTAATATGGTCAAAATATACATTTCGATTTTATATATTGTATAAAATATACACTACCTATATACATAATGCGTATACATTTTATTAAGCAGATTAGCAAAGGTATTGGGCCATAAGTTTCCCATTTTTAATCTCTCATGATGAACTAACATGTGATTTGTAGCATTTTATTTTAGTTTTCTTGGAGAACATCTCACTTGTTAATTACATGTTTTTTTCCTTTAATTTCATCTAGTATCCTATAATGTGGAGCCTGATTGATTTGAATTCGCATGTATAAGGTTATTTATAAGAAAAATACTCTTTAAGAGAATTTCACTCAGGACTCAAAATCAAAACCTATACTTAAGGATGACAAGCATCACGCGCATTGACTTGAATCGTAAGTTGTGTGACGAATGTTTGACTATTTATTTGTAATGATTGAAGTGATCGTAAGTTGTGACAATTTATTTAATATATAGACAAAGTTGAAGGTGTTTTTAGTGTCAACTACGAATATCGAACACTGAGAGAAGGAAACAAAAAAAAGAGGAGATAGTCTATAATTAGTAAACAATGAGGTCATGAAAACTACCATGCTAATTGAAAAAATAATAATCTAAAAGCATTTGTTGGAGTTGGTTTAGTGGGATGAGAAAGTGGAGACAAATTAAAACACACAATATGGTACAATTAAATGTACAAAAAAAATGTCAAGTTTCTGAAAGGACTTTTAACAATAACAACAATATACCCTCAATATAATTTTACGAGTGAAGTCTAGAAAAGATATTTCTAAAGAATTTTCTGCTCAAGTCAAAAATTTATATATATATATATATGTGTGTGTGTATAGCGGTGCTCATTACATTCAAACTACGCGGTCAACTTTGTCAAGTCAATATCATCTTATTTATATTTATTGTTAGCACATAATTCTACAAAATTTTCCACGAAATTTGATTAATGTATTTTTGTCTTTCATAGTTTTCAAATCTCGAATCCGCGTCTAATTAAATAAACAAGTAGGGCAATTGATTTGTGAGGGAAGAAGTTGCATGCAACAACCATCACCAAGTACATCCAAATAGCAAATAGAGTCACAATTACTATATTTGATATTGCAAGGGGGGAAAAAAACAGTGGAAATTAAAAGTGGGACATGTTATTTTTTAATTTAGTAATATATATATATACTTATCAAGTAGAATCATTTAATCATCATAAGTTAATATAATTAATTTGATGTGAATATTAGAGTGCACATACATATTTTTCACTATCTTATATACCTTCTTAACCGTGGTGGATATTCAGAGCTTTGCGTATGGATTTACGAAAATTTGATAGCTTTTATCTAAACTTTGTCTATATATTAAATAAAAAATTTATCGATATTTTTTACAAGCTTTTATACCTTCTTAACAGTGGCGGATTTAGAGCTTTGCTTATGATTCACAAAAATTCAGTAGTTTTTCTTAAACTCTGTTTTTTAATTAAAAAATTCATTAAATATTTATTAGAAATCCAATAATGATTATTATATATTTATGTACAATCGATATAAAAATTCAAAAACTTCAACTTTTGAATCCGTTTTTGTTTGTGTACTTATATTTACCTCGATTGGTGTGTATTTAACCTACCTCACCACCCACATGGCCACAATAACAAATAAATTAGACATTATATTAGTGGAGAAATGCATAAATAGAAGTGGGGAACATGTAAAAAAATATGAGGAAGAAAATTATGCTATGGGTTGTTGGAGATTATAAAGTGTGTTTCCAAAACTTTTTATGTACCAGCGATGTGAAGTGATAATTGCGCACTTATAAATTTGATATTTGAGCCTTATTAGATATTGAGTTACCCTTAGGATTGATTTAACGCCCCCCTCCCCTTTGTAATATGAGATTTTTCAAAATGAATATGAATTTAATTATATCTCAATATATATATATATCGAACACCAAGATAGGAAAAAAAAAACTTTCTACATGTTTTCCATGAATTACACCATATTTTTTTTAGAGTAAATTGAACAAAAACCATTCTAACATCTTCTATAAATTATTGACAAATTGTAAGTTACTAATGGAGGCATTAATTAAAGCTTTGATTGACATGTACTTTGTGCTGACTTTATTAAGTTTGGTGTTAGGTCATTCAAAGATATCAAAGATGAAGGTAAGTGTATATAAAGCACTGACAATAAAGAATTCAAAGGTTTTTTTTCGAGATTTTTCACAAGAGGTTTGATATCATATTAAATTTTATTGAATCTTAATTTGTGCATATATTGCAGGATTCACATATCGGCGTGACACTCTCAACATGAGTTTTTCGACCTCTGATTACGATAGAGGAATTTCGAACCATCTCACCACAATTCATGTTGGTAACATTTCAGGGGTTAAATTGTAATTTAAAAAGTATGTGTATAAAAAAATATAATGATTAAGAGTCCTCTATAATTAATCAGTCTTTAAGATACACTAGTTTTCAACAATATTATTATAAGTGAGATCATTAGCTATAAAAACATGAGGTCCAATTGTTTTCAGATAAATGTGATGATGTTGAAAAGTTTAATCAACCAATTAATTAACGAAAACAAGCAACTAATTACCATTAATGTGCATTGATTAAGAATAATTCCATGAACATTTGTCTTGGTGTTAGCGATAAATACATCAGGATTCAAGTCAGGGATAATAGTATTTTTACTCCCTCAGTTATTGACAAATTCTTATTTCTTGTCCTTCTGATTTATGAATTTATATACACATTTAACATTTAATTAATTAAAATATGAGTATGTTTATCTCTATTTATATAAGAACTATGTTAGAATTTGTGGCAAACAGGAAATATGTTTTTTTAAAAAAATTTGTAGGAGCTTCCACCTTTTGTTCTTTGGTGATTCGCAATCATAATATTTACGTTGGAAGAGAGGGTGCTTACCATCTTAGCAACTCTCACTCGTTTGTAAATATGTTGAATATATAAGTAAGCAACTCTTATTCTAATAACACGTTTTAAAGTCATGCGGGCCTAGGTTATCATTTATTAGCGGGTTGGATCGTTACAAATGATATCCACATTGCTGAGTCTAGACAAATCTCATGCGGTGGGGCAAGCCTCAGTGAGGATGCTGAGCTCGCTGTGTTCATAAGAGGGGGGTATATGATGCCCCAACTTAGAATAAGAAGTCTTATATTTGCAAAACACAGAAAAGTTTTATACCCTAGTGACATTTTAAAAACTATGTAGACCTAGCCCAAAACAGATGATATCATTAGCGAATTGGACCGTTACATTATAACATGTTAATAACCATAAATCAGGTCACCAGTTACCATAAAGCAAAGAACAACTTTCTCAAAACTAAAGAAAAAGCATTGATGGATAAAAAGGAAAAAGGAAAAACTTTTGTTTCATTGTTCAATTTGTTTTTTTATAAACATTTGTTTATTAGTTGCAAAAGAGGTTTTGGTTTGCTTTGGACATGAATTTATTGAGTAAAAAAGAAGATTTCTTTTTTTTGACCTTTTTGCTTCTAATTAAGCAAATAACTTTTTCGTGTCAATGGTAGCATATTTTTATCAACAAAATATCATTATCAATTTGGCGATGTCATCTATACATTTAAAATAAAAGATAAGTGACTAAAACTATTGACACATAACACAACAATAATAACGACATAATCAATATAATTTCATAAATAGAATATTGTGTACGTAAATAAAAATAGAAAGATTGTTTCCTATAGATTTCCGGCTCAAGTAATTAAACATATCAAATCAAGTAAAAAACAAAAATACATTAGAGAAGTAGTCATAATAAAAATAGTAGAGAAAACAATAACGAATAATATGATAATTAAAACAAAAAAAAAAAACAGATAATAATAAAAGAACAAGATAATAGGAGAGTAATATTACTGATAAGGGAAATTAAACTGGACAACGCTCTACCTACTAATTAACCTTCCATCCAAACTATTGACTATCCATATTTTTATAGGTATGGTCATGTCCTTGACATATTGCGTATGTGTCACGATGTCTTGTCAAATCATCTCTTTCAATACTTCTTCAAGTTATCTCTACCTCTCCTCAGACGACTCATGATAGCTAACTTCTCACACCTCCTTACGAGAACATCTATGAATGTGTTCGTATCTGAACTTTTCAACCTCACTTATCGCATCTTGTCCACCACAGAGACCAACATTAATAATTGATATCTAGAAAAAAATAATATACATAGTTCTCTGATCATAAATTAATTAACATTATCAACAGTTAGTTAGGTGTTTTAAGAACAAATTAATAAATTAATTATCCAAATAGAAGTGGATTAAGAGTACGTATACAAGGTTAACATACGGACGAATAGAATTAAAGTAAGGTATTATTCTAAACGCATAAAACACCACTAATTATAATAATCAAATCAAAGTCTACAAATAAATATTTTAATACTGCAATATATAATTAGTGAATATCAAGTACAAATTGAATGGAAATTGTAAGGACATGATTAACTATTAAAATATAAAAAAATAAATAAAGTTGATGATTGGAGTATAGAAAAATAATGACGATCTTATCCTATTTTAGCCAATCAGAGTTTTATGACATTTTGTGATGATAGAATATAAAAATTATAAAGAGAAAAATCTGTTGAAGTTATTTGAGTGGATATGAGAAAGTAAAGACACATGTTGGTCAAACAAAAGCTATATAACTAGTTTATTTCCTATGGGACTTATTTATCGGGTGAAATCAGAATTTTAAATTTATAAATTTGAGATTTGTATAAACTAATAAGGATTAAGGTATGCATATTTGTCTAACTATATATGTTTTAAATTCATAAGCGATGTATAATGAGCTGTTAGAGAGTGTTATTTTTATGTGAAATTTTTTTATGTGAATTCAGATTTAGTTAATTTTCAATATGAGTATTTACTATTAGATGAAAAAAAAAAGAGTTGTGGAAATTTTTGATATACGTGATAGATTTACTATCACTACTAAAAATGGAAATTTTCTTCATTCGTTTCTATCGGAAAGTCCATCGAAAATATTTCCAATAATCAAATATTTGATGTGTAACAGAAATTCTAAACTATTTTAGTAATGATATCTATAAATATATAATTCTTATTAACAGTATTAGATTCAAATTACTCACTTACATCTTAGGCGAATTTCGCATAAAAAATGAGAGAGGAAGTGAGGTATAACTCAAGTTTTCATGATATAGGTATTCTTTAAGATATATATATACATATATATATATATATATATATATATATATATATATATATATATATATATATATATATATATATATATAACACAACCTTAAAATACAAATTTGTGCAATGTTAAACCCAAAGCGGACAATACGCATCATCATGACCTTCAATCACCACACAATTTATCAATTTTAAATCTTGAATCCGCTTTTGTACATCATTGACTCTCACTCCTTGCATAGTTGTAACAAGTTGGTCATCCTTTTGCTCTTCAAATTCTAAATCCTTCTTCTTCTTCTTTTTCTTTAATTTCTTTGTTCCTTTTATTGTTTGATTGATTCCTAAACAAAAGCAATAATTGATAAATTCATTGCTAGAAAAAGAATATTAAAGAAGGAAGGGGTACTATATGTATTGTCATTTTCTGTCCTTTATCCTTCAAAGTTGTCCTCTTCTTTTTCTTTCCTATGTTTGTCATCCATTACATCTTTTTGAATTAGGTTAAAGTGTTCTAGCGATAGGAATTCTTTTTTATTTTTCATTCGGTGTCCAATATGCGCATTAAAACTCGATTATTTTGCACTCGTGTTGCATAAGATCCTGAATATGAAAAAAAAATTTACTAGGAAGTGCTTCCCCGAATGATAGGAATATTGTAATTAGAGTAGAATAGCACTTTTTTTTTTTTCTCCATGGGGGTTAAAACTTGGTGTTAATGGCATGTTGTAATATATTCAAAAAAAATGTCTGTTAAAAAATATATATAATTCTTTTTTAAAAATACATTATTCCTTTTTTTTGTTTCCCATCCGGTGTTCGGAGGCCACATTGAAGCTCCGACTAAATCTAGATTGTGCTCTGCAGGGCCCATTCGGGGGTGGTGCTCCTAACAGGATTTTCTCCATACCCAGGGCTCGAACATGAGACATCTAGTTAAGGGTGAAGCACTCCAACCAGTGCACCACAACTCATATTTCCTTAAACCTACTAATCATTTTGTTTTCTAATATTTGTTACTATAGAAAAATACTTTCAATTCTCATATTATCTTTCTGTTATTTTTAAAAGAAGAATTAATAAACAAATTGACTCAAATATCTGTACGTTTTTCATGATTTTCCAACTATAAAGTACACATCTATATTAAAAAGGAAAAAATACACTCACTAAATGCATTATTCTTTAAATTTAAAAGTGCCTGTTAAATATTATCATGAACTTATCTTCTTAATTATATAATAATAATTAGTTATAAAAATGTCACAGTTAAGTTCTACTAGTTCTAAACTAATCAACGTGAGACAAACTGGTTACTGCCATAACAGATATCATAACTAATATTAAAAAATAATATTCGGTATATTTCAATTGATTTGTCCTACTTTTCGTTTTAATCTGTTTTTAGAAAGAATATTTCTTTTCTCTTTTGGTGCACTACTAAAAAAATATTATTTTTCATTGAAATTTCCCACTAACAAATGTTTAATTGCTATTTCTACGTAATTTAATTTTGATTATATGTGGAAAAAAATAGTAGTTTTTCACATAAAAATTAAGAAGCTTTTCAGTATTTTAGTGAGAATTTGTTTTCATTATGCATTTTTTTTAAAGCTGGTTCAATGGGAAAATTATGTTTTGCAACACAAAATTTCTCATTGATTCATGATGGCAAAAGCCTATGTTTTCAATAGTGACAACTCTTTAATTATAACTTTCCACGTGACATGTTTAATATCATAAGATTATAAGATATTTTAGTACATTTTATATATCTTTAATTAGTTTAAGATCATAAGATTTAAGATTTTTTTAAAAATTTTTTTTGTGTCAAATAAAAAATAGATAAATAAATTGAAACGAAAAAAATATATTTGAATAAACTTTTAACAATTTTGTATGAACGCCTTTTTTTTTGTGGAATTATGCTTCATAACAAGTGTCCTGTTTCCTTTTTATTACATCAATTAAAAAAAATGTTTTTGGTTCAACTTTGGTAATGCTATGATCCAGATAACGTCAATCACTTCAATGGATTTGATATAATTTGCACAAAAACTTTAGCTTATAAAATTTAATTTGGTGCATTTGGATTAGAAAATTATTTGTTTTTTTTATGTTGCAATTATCAGAGCTTTGATTCTAATAGTGAAAGTTGCCTTTAATCTCATAGCTTATCATCAAATAAATTAATGTTGTACCAAATTCAAATTAATTTCTATTGTGTCATAAATTTAAATCTGAATTAATCAAATCGTAAGTTCTGAATACGAGATTATTTTTAAGAAGTTACTTTTTCGATCAAATTAACTCAAGTTCTCAACTAATTCACGTAAGTCTAGAATTATCCTAAATCACCAAGTATATTTTTTTTAATTTCTTTCTTAATATGTTAACTAATTACACGTTTTCACCAAAGAAAAGCAAATTCTCAATAACCATTTTATTCTATACTTAGCCACTAATTTTAGCATGTACAATTTTTCTTTTCTTAATCAGGAAAAAGACAGAAGATTCCTTGAAGTGGTACTTTTTTAAAAATAAATAAATTAATTAATGAAAGTTTGATAATGGATGTTAATTGTTAATTCTAGGAGGATTAGACCAATAACAAGAATTGAACACAATAAAACCTAACTCTAAATCACACAGCCGTACACGTTTAACATTAATCACGGTACTCCTTCCATCACATATTAGTAGATCATTTTTCTTTTTACACGCATATTAAGATATCATAAATAAGAATATAATTTTTCTAGTTCACCCCTTAAGAAACCTCTTGGAAATTTTACTGAACACTTTGAAAAAGAATTAATTGAAAGGGTAATATAGAAAAATTTTAATCAATGTTTCCTTAATTTATTAAGGGGGACAACTAATACGGGGCAGCTACTTTTAGTAAGATAGTCAACTAAAATAGGACGGAGGGAGTATTAATTAGGTATTAGCGCTATCGAACAAAAAGAGCTAGAAACGAAGCATCCTTTGAAAAGCTTCTATACAGGAGGAAATACTCAACTAGTGAATGAAATGAAAGATGATAATTAATACATTTTGTTAATTTACATACATACAGATGATTTAACTATGTGTTTCACACTATTAATATTGCAATTTAACTGGTTATGTATAAATTATTTTTTAAAACTATATATCAGACTTGTTACGAAGTGTTACCTTTTATTGTAGATCAACTTCACCTCAAAGTGTTTAAAATTAGGGTAATTTCATGGATGAGATCAACTTTTATTTTATTGACCACAATTACTAAATTAATTACTTTTTATAAAAAAAAAAACACTTAATTTTATCTAAATATTACAAAAATTCACTGAAATCGCACTAAATTTTCCTTAAATATTGCATAAATAATAATAATATATATTTTAATAATTAAAACGTCATTCAACTTTGTCTAAGTATCATATTAAATGTCGATGTTAGTTCCTTGTGATGACTTTTATGATACTTAGGTTTAAATAGTTTAGTAACTTTCATACCACTTAAATATAATAAGTGATTTTATCGTTACAAAAAATTGTTTAATAATTTTATTATTGTAAAATGATATTAATTAAGTGATCATTTATAAATTAACCTGATAATTATATATTATCAGTATATAAAATTTAAACTCTTTTAAAAATTGCATGAAACCTTAATATATATTCTTTGGTTAATTTATTGTTTATTTCTCTTGTGAGTACTTATCCAAACTGTGGATTTGCTATTGCACCAAAGAGGCGTCTAATAATAAATTAATCAACAATAATGTAATCTTAATTAATTAATTAATATTTAATTAGGTGGTGTATAGACTCTAATTTATATAATTAATTGAAGAAAATGCAAGTTTGCGGTTGCAAGTTGCTACCAATGAGATTTGGAATCACTTTTTCGATACAAAAATGTTACTAGTCAATTTTCTTATGTTTCATTAATAATATAATATAGTAACTATAATAAATGATAAAACAATCTCTAATAAAGTAGTGGACATAGATTAGCAACAAGTGGATCAAAATTTAATTAATAATTAGCAAATAAACCTTAACCACAACCTTAGTAAGACAAGTATAAAAACAACCTTTTTTTAAAGTTTCAAATATATAGTAGCTCTTATGATTGGAAACACTTAAGAATATTCATAGTACTTCATTACCCAAATCATCCACTCACCACCTAACCATGCCCCCCTACCCCTAACCACCCCCCACCCCATTTAACCTATGTAGGTAATATATGTATGTATATACATGTATGTTGTATATATGAATATATTCTTATCATTGTATTTCCATTTTATATATTCTTATACGAGTGTATTATTCTCTAGATCTTTGTGTTGAATGAATCCACTTTTTATATCGCTTTGTTACAATGTGTCATACTAGTAGCGAAAAAAGAACTATTGTTTGCTTATATATATTGGTCTTGATAATCTTCATGAACTATAGATTAAATTAGATATAATGTTTGTTTTCGTAATATGATATCAGAGCTAAATCTATCTCTACTCTTGGTTACACTAGGTTACATTTTATACTTTGTGTGCTCCAAATGTCCAGTTTTAAAATAGTCGAGGAGTGCTTGAGTGTTCCCGCATTAATTGAGGAAATGAAATATTATCTCCTTATATAATTGGAAAATCTTCTTCGTAAGGCTCAAACTCTAGCTTTCAGGATTGAATTAACTCAAAGATTCATTTCCTTAACTTATGACATGGAATATGATTAACATGTATATATAATTTTATTAATATATATTTGTTTTTCGCACGTATATTTAGTGTTCGATTTCAAAACATTGAATTATGCCGAACTCATAAATTCATGATTAAATTTGCCATTATACCAATATATTAATTATCTGGATTTACATCGTATATCAACATATTATGATTTCGAGAGTCAAGGAGGGAGTAAAGCAATTGAGTGCAAATGTATGGTTTGGCAAGACTCCAAGAGGAATTGTCATGAATTAGGACAACCAAGTAAAAATGAATATGCAATATTCAAGTGAGTGACACTACACTTATAGCGATTGAAAACGAACTTTCACTATATTTAAATAAGAATAATATGTATTGGTTTTAACAAAATTTAAAAAAATGATGATATAATACTGTTTCTCAAGTGGCCTTTTCAAGTGCATGTTTTCTTCTAGTTACATTGCCAAAATGTTGATGTCTGACAAAATAACAAAGTGAATGTACAGAGGCAAAGTCGGAATTTAAAGATCATGAATTCTAAATTTATTATTGAAATTACATTACCGTTCGTTCATTTTTGTTATTTGATTTACAATTAGATATTTATACATATTTAATGATTTTTTCAAACAAATATAGAGTGAATAATTTTGTTTAAGTTAGTCCAAATTTATACCTAATATTATAGCTCTGTCCCTGATCATACAATTGGAGTACTTCAATAATAATAATAATTGAACATATGACTAAACTGATAAGGGAACAGTTCTCCAATTCCAGACAAGAATTGGTTGATTATGAGATATTTTTTGATAGGCTGACATTAACATCCAAAGTCTATATGGAAATAAAAAAAAAGGGAATAAATATAAGACAAATAAAGCTATTGGTAGTCATAAGGAACAATATTGGTCGATGTTCTTTCAGAAATAACATTCTATCTTCACGAGATAAGGATAACGTTAACACATACTCTACCCTTTTCAGACCCCATGTGTGAGATTACACAAAACTTAATTATTGTTGTTGGTGGTGGTGGTGGTGATGGTGATTAAGTAGATTTATGTAGTGTATTCAAACTCAAGAATATAACTTGATCTAAGACATGCATATATGGCTACAATAAGAATATTCTCTTACGTATAATCATTTTAATTTGTTTTATGGGACACACTAAAAATAATTTTCTATTCATGGATTTCATCATCTCAATATGAGGCAAATGACTCTTAATTTGCACTAAAGTAATTATATGTGTGTAATTAATTGGAAGCATCTAATCATATTTAGTATAAAGAAAAGAAGAAAAAAGAAAGGAAAACAAACCACCAAGAGTGGGGTAAAATGGTAACGGTTTAATAAAACCTTCTAAACTTTGATTTAGTGGTAAGAGCGCAACTCATGAAATATAAATTTAGCACAAGTCATAAGTGTGAATTCTGATGTAAACAAAAAATTGATATTTAAGTGAAAAAAAGTAAAGAGACATACTATATATTATATATCCACTAAGTTTTGAATCATGAACTAACTAGTCCTCGTTTTTCGATTACCCAAAAAAAAGAGAGGAAGGAAAACAAAGGTTTATGGTGCTCTAAGACTTTAGAGTACCTTCCACTAAAAATATTTCAGTAACACAACTAATAAGAGTCCTATAGTAAAATATATGTGGTGTATGAGTCATCCAGCTAACATAAATTCATCTTCTTCTTTTTTAAACAGTAAGATATGAGTCAACTTATGCACCACACCTCGATTAATTTACAAAATTCTTGCTACCTTCGACCAACACAAATATCAGGTCTCCCATTTTTCTATAGCTTTTTGCTTATGAACAATAAAGTTTTGTTGTATTGTGACAATTTATTTAGCTAATGGCTAGTTGATTAAAAAGGTAATACGCAAGCATTTAGGTAGTAAGATGTTACAATTCTTCTCTATGGGTCCCTTTAACCTCAATTTAAGTGGATTTCGACTCATCATTATTTTTTTAAAAAAATAAAATAAATAAATCATCATTAACATGTTTTTAAATAATTTCCAACTTTACAAATTGACCTAGATTTCGTCATCCACCAAAAGATAATTGTTCTCAAATTGGATAGTCTCTTCTTATAAGATTGACTTTCAACTTATTCTGCTTGGACTTTTCAATAATATTGTTTGATACTAATGTATATCGAATCCTTCGAAGGAATGCATTTCAAGAAAATCCAACACAGATGTAAGCCTCTACAAGCATTTTCCCTTATATCATAAATTGAAATCACTATAATTTGTCCTACCTATCAAAAAGGTCCTCAGTCATTCTCATGTCAGATCCTCCAAAAATACATACTTCTAGAGGATCCAACATACAACATGAGTCATTTTTGGAGAATTCGAGTAACATAGTAGTTCGTAGTAACACATGCCACTCACCATAACATACAACCAGATACATTTTTGAAGAATCCAAGCAACATAGTAATAGAAACACAAGCAACTCACACAAGACATTTTTGGAAAATCCAAGCAACATAGTAGTAGTAACACAAGCAACTCACACAACGTACAACTAGAGACATTTTTGGAGAATCCGAGCAACATAGTAGTAGTAACACAAGCCAGTCACCACAGTGTACAACCAGAGACATTTTTGGAGAATCCGAGCAACATACTAGTAGTAACACATACCACTCACCACGCGTCTAACGCCTTTTTTCTATGTGCTTCCTAAATTGATGTTCTGGTTTTCTGCTAATGTAAGCTTCCCCTGAATCTTGGCCCACTCTCCTCCTATAAAAACCCCTCATTACTCAACCAATGTTCTCCTACAATCTCAACTTTATCTACAAAAAAAAAAAAATTCTTCAAACCAAACATACAATTACTTAACTATGATTTCATCAGAAACTGCAGCAACTCACTATTTTGCTTCTGAAAATCCTTCACTTCTGCCTCTTGACTTCAATTTCATGCAAAACAGTTTACCATCACTCCACTTTAGTAGATACTTAACTAATATTCTACCAAACTATCCTGTTAACGACTTCAATTATCTATTGCCGTCTTGCATCAGTGGTAACTCTACCTCTGATGAAGCGGATGAGCAACAACTTAAGATCATCGACGAGAGAAAGAAGAGGAGGATGATATCTAATCGAGAATCAGCAAGAAGATCAAGGATGAGGAAACAAAGACAACTTGATGAGTTATGGTCACAAGTTCTTCGTCTTAGGACGGAGAATCATAATTTGATTGATAAACTTAATCATGTCGCGGAATGTCATGACAAAGTCCTTCAAGAGAATTCACAGTTAAAGGAAGAAACTTCCGACCTTCGTCAGATGCTTACTGATCTCCAGTTTAATAGTCCTTTCCCTGATTTATGTGACCTCAAAGATGCTCCTTGCACCACTGCTCATCTCAAGGCTGAATCGTCGAACCTATCCATCACTCATTGAACAAATTTGCTTCACTGAAAAGAGAGACAGAGAGAGAGGTGTTTTGTCTGTTTACTTTTCTTCATGTTTGTTTGTTTTTAACATGAATGCCAAATGAGTCTTTATTTCATATCTAAATGTTAAGACAATATGTTTTTATGGGTAGCTTAATCCTCACGTAATTCCATAAGACAAGAGGGAGTTACTCGGATGGTAAGCATCCCTACCCTAAGGTTGTGAGTTCGAGTCACCAAGGGAGGATCCAGAGAGGGGTAAAAAAAAAAAAGAAAAAGAGTAAACATTCGGATAAGATTCACTTGAACATGAAATCAACAGTAGCCCCATGATATAACAAAATCAATTAATTAGAACAGTCAAATGATGTGATCAGCAAAATCCTTAACAGGAAAGGAAACACGAAATAATTGAGTGTGGGGGAGGGAGTATAGAAAACGAAAGTAGCACTACGAACATTTATTTTCATTTTCAACATCGCGGAGAATAGTATATGCAGCGAGTGGTCTCAGTAAATTGAGCTAGCAAAAGACAGGCCCCATGATCAGACCTGTTTTTGACATATTAGCACAAGCATTGAGACAAATAGAAGTGGAGAGTGCTGGTAACAGTGGTTCATTATAAAAGGAAGTACTATAAGAAGCAGAAACACTTGAAAAGGAAACTCCACTATGACAAACTTAATGTTTTAAACTTTTTTGAGGACAGAGGTTACCAAGTATTTCAGGTGTTACCGGACATTTTTGACTTTTATATATCAACATACATAAGCATTTGCAACTCAGATATTTCAGTCATATGATCTCTCTCTCTATCTATCTCTCCTTGTGTTCGTGGAGAACATAAATGAACCTAAGGCCTAACTCAGACGGTTTGTTTTTCTACAAAGAGGTCATGACAAAAATAGATAATAACGTATGTTGCTCCTAACCCTCAAAAAATGATGATGTTGTGTGTCGGTTCCTCCAAATATAGTATATTTTTGGAGGATCCGACAAGGGTGATTCGACATTTTTGGAGAGTCCGAGAAACATAGATATTAACTACCTTTCTTGGATGTCAATGGAAGGAAAGAAGTGTCTCAAGGACAAAACTTGAGCTCTGAACAGAACAAATTAGTGTAAGAGATTGGTAGTTCTAAGGTTGACAACTACTTATATAAAAAAGAACTATTTGTGACATTAGTTTTACAGGTCAAAGGAGAAGGAACAAATGCTTGTGGCTTATACTTAAAGAAGATCATATGTATCATCATTCGTCACCCTCCCTCAATCCTGCATCTATTGAAAGATGAAACAATATCTACCTCAGTCATTCCTTCGGTGTCATCTACAGTGAGTTCAAAATTAACATGATTCTACTTAAAAATTGATAACACCTATACTTTTGTCATTTTAATCAACTTCCGTATCTACATAATACAGACGTCAAAACTCAAGGCCAAAAAAATGATTACAGAGAAGAACCAAAAAGTGAGTAATAGGCAGTATTGTTGTCTCTGCTTAATATTGATACCTGCCACATAAAAGAAAGTACTCTTCAGTTTGTTGATATATTATATATTTTACAATTAGGAATGATTTAATTGTGTACTTAGTTACACACTTACCAAAAAACGTGGCAGAAAAATCACCATCTATATTAATTTTTATTTGTCGACCCTCATTTGAAAACAAATGATGATCTTTTCCGTCTCTTTCGGAAAAAAATAGTATGTCCTGCAAAAAGCAAATTAAATTAGATTTTGTATCAAAAAAATAAACAAAGAAAAGATTAAACTTAATAAGCTTACACTTTGTTCAAAGCGAAGGAATAGACATCAACATCATCGTTCCTATTATAGCTTGCTTAGACTTGTGTCACCAATCACCGAATAATATATCTTCTTCCACTAATTCTATTGTCATGATTCTAGAAAAAACAAAAATTTATCATTGAAAAGAAAACAACTGGACTCTACTAGCATAAGACAACAATTGCCCAACAAGATAGTGAAATTGAGTGTTGCTATACAATTTTACCTTAATATGGCATGGTTCATGCCACAGAAAGATGGATACATAAAATCTACGGGATCCCCGAAGTTTGATACATTTGTAAAATCCTAATGATCTCAACTCTACTTCATTCATTAATCGAATGATCTCACCATAAAACCTTCCAGAATTCTCGATCGAATTGTAAGCTACCTATAGATATTCCAAAGAGCAAATGTGCACTCTTGTATTTTATGAACTATCCAAAATGATCCTACCAATCCTATCTCAATCTATAATATCAATCTATAGAGAGATACAAATATTATGGACCTTTACAAATATTTCTTAATGTATGCTATATATTTACACCTTACAAATATTTATTCTTAACCTTAACGTTTGCTATTTACATCTTTACAAATCCCCTAATCTTAACGTATGCTATTTACAAATATTTTGGTATGCATATATATATAATATATTAAAATATTTTTTAATCTTGTGGCCTTAAACATGTCACGTGGAAGTTAAATTTAAAAATTGACAAAAAAGAAAGAAACATTCTTTAATGTTTCAAATGAACGAACTAAAGAAAGGCACATAATTTATTTTTTTGTTAAAAAATACTTATAACATTTTGGGACTCCTCATTTTTAAAGGCATTGAGCGGTCCATATAAAACCAAGCATAAGATTAGTCCAATAAAGTACCCATTGACGAAGGCACGACCGGAGTAACTACTATCAACTCACAACCTTAAAGGAGTTTTTTGCAACCCCTTAACCATTACACTAAATCTTCAATTTGTATCAAGAGATGTCAACACTTATATATATATTTATTAAATCAAATTTTGATCTATATATACAATGTAACTTTCCGACGAGGGGTGTCCTAGGGAAGTCTACCGGGATTATCACAAATTATTCTCCATGTGTTAGTTCCTAGAGTTAGAATCTTTATTATTATCCTAACCAAAATCTAATTCCTCAAACACACGGTTATCTCAAGGTTATTATATTATATTCAATTAATACGTACTTCACTTAATAATAAATTGTTTTAATGAATAAAATGTCGAAATAAAATTGGATTATTACCATAAACCTATTCGAAATAAAATAGGCGTTGATTATTTCTTGACCCTTTGTCCTAATAGATTCAAAAAAGGAATATGTATTATACTTTTAGGATTGGGAAAACCTTTTTGTTATAGGTTTGGGATTATTTGGAATATATATATAGGGATGTAATTGGGATTTCTAAAGCATTAAACACTTCTATTTTTTTCGGAAACTCTCTCTGCTTTAGCTTGGAGGATTAGGCCTAGTTGAACCTCATTAAAACTCGCAACCTTTTTGTTCAAAGAAAGTGACAGTCATGGACCCCGGAAGCTCTATGCTTTTCAAGGGAGATTGCAAAGAAAGAACAATCTCTCATGTCACCGAGATCATGGACCTTTTGAGGGAGATTATGTTGGAAATTCTTTCAAGTCCATTTTTTATTGTAAGACGGTTTGTAAATTGTGGTATAGTCTTTTAACTTCCAGCCCATTATTTGTTGACATGTATCACAAAAGATCATCATCTAATTTTCCCAGCCTTTTGCTTTCGGTTAATGACTTTAACCATTTTTTTGTGGAACTCAAAGCTATTGATTCTCAATCCCTAACGAGAACCATTGCGTTGAGCCCTATGCTTCATTTCCCTTCACCCGGAATGATATTAATTGGTTCATGTAATGGGTTCGTTTGTTTTTTGAAAGGTTGGAATTATGGCCTAGTCCATTCGCTTTACATTAGCAATCCACTCAAATGTGGTGCTTATGCATTCTGCTTTAGTGAAGCTTCTGGACGGTATAAAGTATTGAGATTAGGATATGGTAAGTTTGACGGACGTCTAAAAGCAACATAATTGGAGGTTTGTACTCTTGGAGTTGATGAAAAATGGAGATATGTGAGAGAGGTTCCAGAACCTCTATGGAGATCATTTAGTAACACTAACGTCAATGGTTTTTGTTCATTGGATGAATTCGAAAAAAAATGACAGCATTTACTCGTTCAACAGTTTGACAGAAGAGGTGAAGTCCCTGTTAGCTCCGCGTGGTCTGATACCTCCATCCTACAATTTGACTCTAGCAGAGTTGGGGAATTGTCTATGTTTGTGTGATAGTAACAATAGTGAGTATATGGATATATGGTGGATGAAAGAGTATGGAATAGCTGAATCTTGGACTGAAACTCGCATTTTGAAGGATACTATTCAACCAAATATTCGTAGTGATAGATTTATACCAATCTCAACTTGGAAAGATGGAGAAATATTGATGCAACAGGATCGTGGCATGCAAGTAGTTTCTTACAACCCAAAAGAAAAGAAGTTTACGAAGGTTAAACTGTACTTTGGATATGCAGTGACTAGGTACATCCCAAGTTTTTACTCGGTCAAGACTGTCATTGGGGAAAGTTCTCATGTCTCATACAGTCATCCGAAGATTGATATAGTTTAGATATTTAATTAGTCTTATTTCCTCGTGGATATTATGTGTTTCTTCTATGGTTTTCATGTAATCTAGCTTAAGACCTATCAACTTTTAATGTTTTATGGATGCTTTTAATTTATGTCAGATCTGCTTTCCTTTTGTTCAATTCACTATGTACTTGTCTGAATAGAACGAACTAAGGAATAAAATGTTGGCCTATCAGTAAAAATTAATAGCAACAGAGTAAACACAGACGAGCTCGAGCACAACATGTTCCTGCAATTTTGTAACGTAAGTGATTGGCACTGTCTCCTCGAGATTGACATTGTCTTAAGTCACGGAATTAGCCCTCATATCCAAGACTGATAAATAGGAAGACATAACGAGAAAAAAGGTAATTCAAAAGGCATGATATATTGAAATTTCAAAATTTGATTTGATATACATACAATTACAGAAAAATGCATCTGAAGAATGAATAGAAAGGAAGGCAATTAATATTGAGATTATAAGGTATTGAGATCATCAGTAAATAGAAAGGTTTAGGATCATACTAAAGTATGGAAATTGGAGGTTTATACTCTTGGAGTTGGTGTGGAATGGAGATATGTAGGTGAAACTCCGTGTCCTGTAGGGGTATAATTTTGGCGAGGTTAATGTCAATGGTGCTCTTCATTGGATGGATCACGAAGAAAATGACAGAATTTACTGGCAATCCTACATTTGATGAATATGTCAAAATTCGAAAGCCTCAATGGGTAAATAGTGTTTGGTTGTATTATTTCACCTTTTGATTAATGTCTCTCAAATGTTTTTCTAAGGAAAAGTAGTTTTTTGAGTGCTTGTCTTTACGAACAAAAGAAACTTAATTTACAGGACAAAAAATTTGCAAGAAAAGACTTTTAATTAGATTGTATTTGTTATAAGTTCATGAATTTAAACAAAAAATATCTTCCAAAAAACCTATAGCATAGAATTAAAACAAAAGTGAATGTTACAATTGACATTCATGTATTTTGTATATTTCAAAACTTTTAACGGATGAATTTGCATGTTTCAAAATTAATTGAAACACTAATGCTTACAATCCCCCACTTGTTTCAAGAAATTTTATCTTTGAAAATCTAAAAATACTTTGAGATATTAATCTACCAACATTCATCAATGATGGTGTCTTTTAAATCATTGACTACTTAGTGAACGAATCTTGAACTAAGTGGTTCATTGAATGAAATAGAAAAATACTCCATGCATATCACTATGTTCCGGTGAAAATCAAAATCCTTGGACACTTTACTGCCATATGTCTTGAATCCTCTTAGCTAAGTGCTTTAAGATCTCCCTGTTAAAATCTTATTGAAACAGACTTCACTTCGCACTTAGTGCGGTGAATTCATCAAGAGTAACTTTGCATACTCCGACCAAATAGTCTATGAATTTCATTGAGAGAAATTAACTTCATCCTCCTTTACAACAAAGTATCGATAAATTTATCAATATTCCTACTAAAGAGAAGGTTAAGATTATATTCTCTTAATAAGTCTATAAATCAATTTCGGTTGGAGTGTGTAGGAATACTCTTGAAACAAATGGGAAATTGTAAGAGGAAGTATTTCAATTAATTTTGAAACAAATCCATTCGTTAAAAGTTTTGAAATATACAAAATATGTGAATGTGAATTATAACATTCATTTTAAATTTAATTCTATGTTATAGATTTTTTGGAAGATACTTTTTTCTTTTCAATTCATGAACCTATAATAAATACTTAAACGATTCCAATGCTAAGCACATTAATGGACAATAACATATATCTAGAAGTATCTTTACTTTCTTTGGTTTGTAAACAAAAAACTGCTAGCTATAAATTGGGAATAGATACAATAGAATCTCAAGAAAGATAAAAGAATTATATATTCTTCGAGTCTCCAAAGTGATACCTTATAGATATAGGTTCACTCCAACAGATAGCTAACGGCTAGTTAAACTTTCATTATTTACTAAATACTAAGTCGGTGTAAGAAATAATATTAGGAAAAAAATTTAATATTAGCTAATGGCTAGTGAAATTTCAATAATTACTTTCAATTAGTCATTTTAGAGGATCACACTATATATGAAAGTCCATTCAATCCATAAGACCTAAACCTTATAAACTAGCTCCCTTTTTGTTCAAACGAAGTAACAATCATGGATGTTCAAAGCTCTAAGCTTTTCAAGGGAGATTGCGAAGGAAGTACAATCTCTCATGTCACGAGGATTATGGACCTTCATATAGTGATTATGGTTGACATTCTTTCACGATTGCCAATCAAGTCAATTTTTTGTTGTAAGATTGTTTGTAAGCTCTGGTATCATCTTTTAACTTCCGACCCTTTGTTTTGTAAAATGTATTACAAAAGATCATCTTATTTTCCTAGCATTTTGCTTTCGATAAATCACTCAGTCCGGTTACTTGTGGAACTCAAAGATGATTTTTCTCACCCTCTAAGCAGAACCATTGTGTTGAGCCCTAGGTTTCACCTCCCCCCAACTTTATATGCACAAAACTTGACATTAATTAGTTCATGTAATGGGTTCATTTGTTTGTTTAATGGTTCGATGAATAACGTATTAGAGCATTCTGTTTACATTAGCAATCCTCTTTTGGGTGAATATTTCGAGGTTAAATTGCCCGAATGGGAGAAAAGAATTGAGCGAGTTGCTTATGCATTCTGCTTCAGTGAAACCTCTGGACAGTATAAAGTATTGAGATCAGTAGTTAGTAAGTTTGAGGGACGTCCACATATATCAGAGTTGGAGGTTTATACTCTTGGAGTTGATGAGAAATGGAGAAATGTGGGTGAAGTTCCAGAACCTCTATGTGGATCATTTTGTAAGGCTAACGTCAATGGCTTTGTTCATTGGATGAATTCGGAAAAAAATGACAGCATTTACTCCTTTAACAGTTGGACAGAAGAGGTGAAGTCCCTATTAGCTCCGCGTGGTCTGACAACTTCATCCTACGGTTTGACACTAGTAGAGTTGGGGAATTGTCTATGTTTGTGTGATACTTACCATAGTGAGTATGTTGATATATGGTGGATGAAAGAGTATGGAATTGCTGAATCTTGGACTAAAGATCGCATTTGGAAGGATGCTATTCAACCATATATTAGTTGTGATAGATTTATACCAATCTCAACTTGGAAAGATGGAGAAATATTGATGCAAAGGTATCGTGGCACACATGTAATTTCTTACAATCCAAAAGAAAAGAAGTTTACGAAGGTTAAAGTGTACCTTGGATTTGCAGGGACTAGCTACATCCCAAGTTTTTACTCACTCAAGACTGTCATTGGGGAAAGTTTACAAGTCTCATATGCTTATCCGAAGGTTGAGATGGTTTAAATATTTAATATGTCTTATTTCCTTCTAGATATTATGTTTTGGTTCTATGTGTCATCTAGCTTAAGACCCGTCAACTTTTACTGTTTTATAAATGCTTTTGAGTTATGGTATGTCAGCTTTTACTGTTTAATGGATGCTTTTGAGTTATGGTAGTACAACTCTGTCTATTTGCAATGTGAAGTCTCGAAAGTTGCATTCATTTTATTCGATTCATTCTGCACTTGTCTGAATAGAACGAACTAAGGAACAAAATGTTGGCCTATCAATAAAAATAATAGAAACAGAAAAAAATAGTCGCGCTCGAAAATCACTTGAAAGCGTTAAAGAATCAACTGGAAGCCCAAAAAATATATCATAGATAGTCCTTTTAGGTATTAAAAATTGTTGTGTTACTCTTTAAAACAAATAAGGCCTAATTAGTATTGAAAAAGGAATGATAATTAATAGCCCTTATAATAAGATGTATTTTAATTTATTTGTCTCCTGATTCCTTTTTTTTTCTGCTCAAACACACGTCATCTCTCCAGGTTGTGGATTGTGATATATATGTTTAAATTATAAATACAATTATTTCACGGAATTATAATTAATTAATACATAATACTTTCAGTTATACTTACACTCTTAATAATTCTATTGCTTCATATTATATTGTTTGAATGAATACAACATTTGCATAGTTGAATGATAAACTTACTCGAAATAAAATAGGATTATTATGATAAACGTATTCGAAATTAAATAGGTGTTGATTATTTCTTGAATTTTTCCCCGGTTTAGGAAACTCATAATCCCTATTGGTTTAGAAAACTCTTTGTCCTAATAGATTCGGGAAAGGAATATATTGTTCTTTTAGGATTGGAAGAACCTTTTTCTTATAGATTCGGGATTACTCGGGATCTATATTTAGGGATGTAGTTGGGATTCTAAATCATTGTATGCTTCTTTTTTTTTTCCTTTCATAGTAGAAAATTCTCTTCTTTTGCTTGGAGGATTAGACCTAGCCGAACATCATCAACCTTTTTGTTCAAAGGAAGTGACAGTCATGGACCCTCGAAGCTCTAAGCTTTTCAAGGGAGATCGCAAAGGAAGAACAATCTCTCATGTCACCATAATCATGGACCTTCAAGTGAGATTATGTCGGAAATTCTTTCGAGATTACCAATCAAGTCCATTTTTTTGTTGTAAAATGGTTTGTAAACTGTGGTATAATCTTTTAAACCTCATTTTCTAACATGTATCACAAAAGAACATCATCTAATTTTCCCAGCCTTTTGCTTTCGATTGATAACTATGTGCAGTTTCTTCTGGAACTCAAACCAGATGATCCTTACCCACTAAAGAGCACCACTGTGTTGTGCCCTAAGTTTCATCTTCGTTCACCCAACATGAGATTAATTGGATGTAATGGGTTTGGTTGTTTGTTGAAAGGTTGGATGTTTGACTCGGACCATTCGGTTTACATTAGCAATCCTCATTTGGGTGAGTATTTCAAGGTTAAATTGCCTAAACAGGAGAAAAGAACTTGTGTTGCTTATGCATTCTGCTTTAGTGAAGCCTCTAGACAGTATAAAGTATTGAGATTAGTAGTTAGACATCCAAAAGTATCAGAATTGGAGGTTTATACTCTTGGAGTTGTAGAAAAATGGAGATATGTGGGCGAGGCTCCAAAACCTCTATGCGTATCATTTAGTAAGGCTAACGTCAATCGTATTGTTCATTGGATGAATTCGAAAAAAAATGACAGCATTTACTCGTTTAACAGTTGGACAAAAGAGGTGAAGTCCCTGTTAGCTCCGCGTGGTCTGGAAACTCCATCCTACAAATTGATGCTAGTAGATCCGCCCATGCTTATATTATAATGCCATTATCAAGAATCTTTTCATTTTCCCATCTTAATGAACTTTTTGAGCTCCGTATGTTCTAACAACACTATGACAAGTTAATACAATACAATAATCGTTCATATTATTACAAGTCATCTAAATATTGATAAATAAACAACGTTCATAATATTATAAGTCAACTATATATTAAAAAATGAATAAAATTAAAAGTAAAATAGGTTTAAACTACACTCTCCAACTCTGTGCATATACAAATAAACACTTAAACTATCATAAAATTAAATAAGTATACAAAGACGTCCTACGTGACTAATAGTGTGAGATGCACACAGAGGCGAATCCAGGATTTTAAGAAAACGGGTGCATCATTGCTTTAAAGATAAGATCAAAATATTTATAATAACAATAACTAAGCAAGCAATACATAAAAATTAATTTAGCTTTTTTTTTTAATTGAAAAACGTGTTTTTAGTTAGTAAAAAACAATTGAAGCAAACTAAGGCTACCTGGGATCGAACTTGCAACCTTTGTGTTGAAATCTTGCAGTCATACCAGTGAACCATCCAGCCATCTTGAGAACGGATTTAACAAGTTTTAATTTAATATATTCTTTAATAATTATAGAAATAATATATCGAGTTTAGTTGGATGACCACAGGTTCGGATGACCCAAAAAATATACATAGAATTGCCCTTGGATGCACACACGTCCTACACAACAAATCGCGCTAGAACAAGCTCACGATCAAACTTTAGATGTACATGTGTCCTTCACGACAAATGCTTTTATGATCAAACTATTAACAAATGTGTTTTTATTTAATTTTACATTGTTCAAGGGTATTTTTGACTATTTTCCGTAACATATATAAGACCTCTAATATTCAGATTGATAAACCCTAAGACCTTTAAACCCTAATCATATTCAGCCGAAGTTTTCTTCAGAGCTTCAACAATGGCTGAAACTCAATCGATAGCAAGAACTTTCCCAGTGAAGCCAAAATTGAAATCCACTTCAGCAAATTCATCTACACCAACCCCTGAATCCAAGTACTGGAAATCCTTCAAAACCCCTAAAGAAATTCAAACCCCACAAACACTTGTTTCTTCAATCAACTCCATAGCCTTCTCTCCAACGTCTCCTCACGATTTCGCTGCCACCCATTCCGCCACCGTTTCCATTTACTCCGGCAAAACTCTTGAACCCAAAACAACCATCTCCTCTGCTTTCCGTGATACTGTCACTTCCGCTTCATTCCGATCCGATGGTCGTCTTATCGCTGCTGGTGACCTTTCCGGTGCCGTTCAAGTTCTCGACCTCAAGACCCGCGTCCCACTTCGTCGGCTTCGTGGCCATACCCGACCTGTTCGTGTTGTACGTTACCCGCGGGTTGATAAGCTTCACCTTTTCTCCGGTGGGGATGATTCTATTGTTAAGTATTGGGATATTACTACTGAGTCTAAAATTTACGATCTTTTGGGGCATAAGGATTATGTGAGGTGTGGGGATGCTTCTCCTGTAAGTGATGATATGTTTGTTTCTGGGTCTTATGATCATACAGTGAAAGTTTGGGATGTTAGGGTGATGAATTCGGGTTCGGTGATGGAGTTTGACCATGGGAGGCCTGTTGAGGATGTGATTTACTTGCCATCTGGTGGGTTAGTTGCTACTGCTGGTGGTAATTCTGTGAAGATTTGGGATATACTTGGAGGTGGGAAATTGCTATGTACAATGGAGAGTCACAACAAGACTGTTACTTCGATTTGTGTTGGTAAAATTGGGAAGGAGAGTGGTGAGGAGGCGCAGCAATATCGGATTTTGAGTGTGGCTTTGGATGGATATATGAAGGTGTTTGATTATGCTAAGTTCAAAATTACTCATTCGATGAGGTTTCCGAATCCTCTAATGTCTGTTGGGTTCTCGCCTGATTGTTCTACAAGGGTGATTGGCGCATCGAATGGGACATTGTATATTGGCAGGAGAAAGGTGAAGGAAAGTGAAAGCATGGAACTTGTTGATGTTGGTGGCTTTGGTCAGGTAGAAGAGCCTCAGAGGCGGGTGTTGAGGCCATCTTATTACAGATATTTTCTGCGGGGGCAAAGTGAGAAGCCCTCTGAATGGGATTACTTGATTAAGAAGCCAAAGAAGATAAAGGTGACGGAGCATGATAAGTTGTTGAAGAAGTTTATGCACAAGGAGGCTTTGTTAGCTGCTTTGAATGGGAAGAACCCGGCAAATGTGGTAGCTGTTATGGAGGAATTGGTTGCTCGGAAGAAGTTGATGAGATGTGTATCAAACTTGGAAACGGAAGAACTTGGTTTGCTTTTGAAGTTTCTGCAGAGATATTCAACCATGCCTAGATTTTCAAGGTTTTTGATGGGCTTGACAAAGAAAGTAGTTGAGATGCGAGCTGAAGATATCAAATCATCGGATGAACTGCGTGGTGACATTAGAAATCTTAAACGAGATGTGGAGGAGGAAATACGATTACAACAGACATTGCTACAGATACAGGGCATTGTTGCTCCTCTGCTCAAGATTGCTGGAAGGAGATGATCATTGCTTATTTTGTTGCCTGTCGATTATCGGCAGTATTTGTGCCATCAGATTGTAGTATTCCTTCAAGAAATTTTGTTCTTTTACATAGGATTGTACTTTCCTCTGAACTTGTTAAAGCTAATGTTTACAATTTGGCTGAATTGGATTAGTGTGTATTTTTGTTGGTGGATGGAAATGAAACTTAACCATGATCTCTTCGCTTTGATACCATGTTGAATTGGATGAAGTCTCTCATTGCCTTCCACTGTTTTAAGTGCTGCATTCTGATAGTGGATCATTCACAGGTTGAGTGGGAAACTTGAATTAACTATCTTGTTGCATGTTTGGTTACGATGACTAGTTAGGTTCTTTTGCTCACTTCATCTGCCGGTAGAACTATCTTGTTGCTTGTTTGGTTACAATGACTAGTTAGGTTCTTGTGCTCACTTCATCTGCCCGTAGACATTTGTAACAATCATGGATTTGTTTCATGATTGGATACTTACTTTTCTAAGAAGAGCATGATTTCATCTGGCTGAGAACATGTAAAATCTTTGCAGTTTCTCTCACCTGGTGGGACTATAATATAAGCAATCAAGACGTGGCTTCCAAGAGGTAGTCAATTTGACTAGAATGGTTTATAACTAGTGATTTCATTAAGTTTGTACATATTGAAATCATCTTCAATTTTGCTTTTCATTCAGGCTGTTGTTTGCAGTCTCTATCAAGAAAGGGAGGACAAATTTCCATTCAAGGGATGAAGAAGTTTTGGAAGAAACTGATAAAGTATGTTATTAACATTTATCTTTGTAGTTGTGTCACCCATACAAATAATCCAACTGTAGATGTTAAATCAACCTGCACTATCACTGTGGAGAAACAAAAGCATATATTCTAGCTTCCTTTCGGTGACCTAGTTTGTGGAAGTACAGTGATATACGCAGTACACTTCTTTTTATACCGATTAAATTGCTCTGCATCAGTCCTTTATAGATATTGTATGCTACTTATTGATTTGTAAACTGTACATGTAGTATAAGCCATCCTACATTAGTCTCAAGTCAGAGAAAGGAGTATTAACTAGAAGAAGGATGATGGAACTGGTGACATTTTCTTAGGCAGGTATTTATTGCTTTCATGTTTGCCATTGAAGTGAATATTACTTCTACCGTTTTAAGCTTTGATGATTTATCAGTTTGAATGTGAAGGTGATTCATTTCCGCCAATAATGCCTTACATTTGGTCTTCCTGTGGATCTCCCCTCCTATCCTAGATCAGTATGAATGAGATAGGTTAATAACAATCAGTTGCTAGTTATACTTGTTACTTTGGTCTTAACTGAATCATCAGTTTTAGGAAAAGGATCAAGAACATTTGTTAGGGAACTTCGAATGCCCTTATCTGGTTCCATTGATTTTTGCAATAACCAAAACAAGAATAAGTTTTTTTTTGCTTTCTGTTAGCCTTAGGTTGACTTTCTGCAGCAAACCACATAGGTTCTAAGTGTCCACATTGCTTGTGTTGAAGGATATAATTGAGATCATATAGTCAAGGGTGAAAAGAATATTTTTTTGTTCTAGTCAAATTATAATAGTAATATCTTGTCATGTTTCTGAGTAGGTATTACATTTACTTGCTACACCACTAATATGTACAATATTCTAATAAAATTTTCATTTGGAAATTTCTCCCAACCTTATGACAGGATATTTAAATAAAAAATTGTTCCGCTCCAGTAAATATTCTTGATTAAGTCCTTCAAAAGCAATGTTGAAAAGTCATCCCAAGACTAAAAAAAAGGAACTTATCAACATGTTAGCTTGCCAGCTGGTTTCTTTGCCCAATAAGAGTTGCCTTAGTTGAGTAATCTCATTAAATTTGGCTTTTTGTTCATGTACATATCAAAAGAAAATATATGGACAGAATTTAAACAAAGTTGAAATTTATTTGCTTAAAATGTATGTAACAAGGCCTCTTTCTTACTACCAAAGGAATCCAGATGCACTTTCATTACCTCCTGAAGGTCCAAATTCAGGTTACTTAGTGATTCAAGATGAGGAATCTGAAACATATTGTTGTTTTGGACTTTGCAAAAATTATGATATCATGGACATGCCTATCCCTCAGAACAAGAAGCTGACTGTTGGATACGAATCAGGTTCTGGTGACAACAGGAGCGTTAGCAGGGACGAAGTAATGTTCATTCCAGTTCTTAATAAGCCATTGTCTTCCAATCAGTATTATGCTATCAAGCATCATGGAAAGCGCAAAGGGTATGTTATTTTATTTGCACTTTTGATTTTGTATGATATGATAGTTTAATTATGTGATTCAATTTTTTAACTGAAAAGAGGTGAGGATCTATTTATTGCAAAAGGGCGAACATCTGAAAAGAGTCCATTTGCCTTTACAATATTTCGGAGTGGATCACGACTCTATCTATTCTCATTGATTGGACTACTGCATAACATACAATTGATTCTGGGAAAATTCTTGTCTGGTTTATTTCGTCTTGATAAACCAAGGTCCAAAGAGTTGAATTATATCCTTTTCATCAGAAAATTGTACTGTAGTATAATATTAAACTATATAGTAAAATTGTTTTAGGCTTCAAGTTTCAATTCTTGAATCTTTTTTTGAATCCCCTTTATTAGAATTTTTAGACTGGCCAAAGTAATGGATCTTACAATTTCGGAATGACTTTTTGCAGACAAGCATTTACTTGTTCAACAGAGGAAGACAAGCAAACCTGCTGTTTCTGCACATGTATACAAGACGTTAAACCAAAGCCATTAGATCCAGAGGATGCATATCAGCAGTTTGAGATATGTCTATATGATACAGGTTGCAATGCCAAAGGTAACTTTTTTGCCAAATCTCTTGCTCCTGATGGTTTTCCACCATACTTTCTAAGGCGAAAAGGTTGGCATCTCAGTGCTGAAACTCCTAAAAATTATGAACTAAATGATGACGCTCTAGGTATCAATCCTGAGTTGAGGCAACAACTTCCACAGTTCAATTTCACGTCATCTTGTAAAAGTTCTGAAGTTGTTGTCGTGGGGGAATGGTATTGTCCTTTTGCGTTTATCAAAGATGGAACAGAACTTAAAGAACAGATGAAGAGATCTATTTTCTATGAAATGACACTTGAGCAGAGATGGGAGCAGTTTTTCACTTGTCAAAATGACAAAATTAATGAAGGGAATTCAGTACTTGTCGATGTTGCACTTGACACAGAAGTTATCCTTATTGCTGGAACTGATAAAGCAACGTGGGATGATAGAAACGTCGTGGAAGGAGTAATATGGTTTAAAAGCTATGGTAAAGATGGAAATGAAGTAACGAATTTGGGATTGAGACGAGAAATAGTTGAAAGAATGAAGTGGGAACAACAAAGAGGTGGATGGCAAAATCTAGGGAGGATAAAACAAGTTGAAGAAAACAGAATAAATAGTAGTGGATGGAGAAGATTTAGTTGCTATGTTTTGGTTGAGAGGTTTGTGCTGAGAAGAATGGATAGAAGTTTGGTGATGACTTATGATTTCAAGCACATTGACAAGGTTAAAAGCATATGGGACTAAGACGGTATGAGACTACATGTAGTGTTGATGTTTCTGTGTGCATGTATGGCCTATGTTGCTTGAACTCCCAAAATTACGCTACTCTTGGAGGATCTAACACACATCCAATGGCATTTTTGAAGATTCCAAGGAACATACTATGTGAATATTTTTTTTTTAATTAAAGGTTTAAGCTATGTATCAAACTCTATCAGTGTGAATTAACGGATTGTAGTAGGTTGTTACTATGAAGAATACATGGTTATGTATATTGTGTACATCTTATATATATTATTCTTATATATATTATTGTATCCCATGTATATGTCTTATATATTCCAATTTAGTGAAGAAGAATCCTGTTGATGGTAAATTTTTCTGGCACTTTGTGATCTGATAATCAAGATATTTGATCCAATACAGAAGACCTTTCAACCAGCTGATTATTCGAAACAAAATCAATTTTTTCTATGAATAGATTTTTATCATCTAGTATTTTTACACCTTGAAAATTCAATACAAATATATTGTTGTAGAAAGTTCTTACTGTAATATCATAAAAAGACTAGTGATTTGTAAATATCATCTTTCATGCGAATTGTCAAGTAGGATGACTGTGTCTACTTGTTCAACTTTACACAAGTTTAACGATCTACTTGTGTACACCCAAAGTTGGAGGTCCTTACATTGCTATTGCCAGAAGCAATGGAAGCTCCAGCTCCCAACCATAGGGGCCCGCGCACAGGCAAGAGTGGACTCGATGGTCAGATTTCATTTGAATTCTTTTGCTTTTGCCAAATCTAGAGAGATACTACAAAGCCCTCCATCCTAGATTTCATCACCACATCTATTTGGTTCACCGGTACTATCAAGATGTCTCATGCTTACATTACTGATATTATCTTTGTTTAATTTCAAACTGAAGCTTCTCTAGACTCTACAGGAACAATTGGTCACAGGGCCGGCTCGACTATAAGTCCACTACAACAATAGTTTGGAGCCCCATTTTTTCCTAAAGATGTATTCTATATACATATATTGCTAAAAAGTAGTTCTCATGGAATAGTTTTTAGGTATTATAGTATCATTTCTTAGGTGACTATCTATTTTCTTGCCTTATTTATATCCTTATGATTAACATGAATCCACATTATTATATCCTTATGAACTAGTCAAATAACAATCATAATTCCTTGGTGCTTGAACCATATCAAAATATTGGAACTTCCAAGATCTTTTATTTTTTTTTATCAATATAAGTTTGAGTTGTGTGCACCACTACCATTACATACATCTAATATGTACAATATTTTAATAGATTTTTCAGTTAGGAAATATCTCCCAACCTTCTTAGAAACAGCATGACATGATATTTGAATTTATAAAAAGGAACTTATGAACATGTTGTCTTAGTTGTTCAATCTTATACATGTCTTCAAAAGAAAATTTAGATTAAAATTCAAGAAAAAAGTTAGTAAACTTTTGGTGAAAATGTATGTAACAAGGTCTCTTTCTTACTACAAAAAGAATCCAGATGCACTTTCATTACCTCCTGATGGTCCAAATTCAGGTTACTTAGTGATTAAAGATTCAGAATCTGAAACATATTGTTGTTTTGGACTTTGCAAAAACTATGAAATCATGGAATTGCCTCTCCCTCAGAACAAGAAGCTGACCATTCGATACGAAATGAGTAATGGTCAGAGCACAAGAGTTAACAGGAACAGTGTAATGTTCATTCCAGTTCTTAATAAGCCATTGTCTTCTAATCAGTATTATGCTATAAAGACTCAAGGAAAGAACAAGGGGTAATAATAAATTATGTTGTTAATTATTTGATTTTTTGACTCATTTGTGCTTTAGGAGAAAACAGCTTTAGTGGTATTGTTGTCTATTAATTGGAGTATTGCATAACATCTGTCCTGCTCGGACTCTTTGAAAATGTCTATAGGTGCCTGTCGGATCCTCCAAAAGCAATGTAGTTTTGGAAGATCCAACAACTTTTCTCTGGAGAGTCTGAGCAATATAGCATAACATAAAATTGATTCTGGCAAAATCGCCTTAGGCTGCAAGTTTCTAGTGTGACATGTTGAATATTTTAGACTGATCAAGATAATGAATCTTACAATTAACAAATGGCCTTATGCAGACAAGCATTCACTTGTTCAAAGGAGGAAGACAAGAAAAGCTTCTGTTTCTGCAGATGTGTACGGGACGTTAAACCGAAGCCATTAGATCCAGAGGAGGCACATCAGCAGTTTGAGATATGTCTATATGATATATGTTGCAAAGCCAAAGGTAGTTTTTATGCTAAGTCTCTTGCACCTGATGGTTTTCCACCATACTTTCTAAGGCGAAAAGGTTGGCATATCAGTGCCGAAAATCCTAAAAAATTTGAACTAAATGATGATGCTATAGGCCTTAATGCTGAGTTGAGGCAACAACTTCCACAGTTCAATTTCGCATCATCTTATAAGAGTTCTGAAGTTATTGCTGTGGGGAACTGGTATTGTCCTTTCATGTTTATCAAAGATGGAACAGAACTTAAAAAACAGATGAAGAGATCGATGTTCTACGAAATGACACTTGAGCAGAGATGGGAGCAGTTTTTCACTTGTCAAAATGACAAAATGAATGAAGGGAATTCAGTACTTGTCGATGTTGCAGTTGACACAGAAGTTGTCCTTATTGCCGGAACTGATAAAGCAACGTGGGATGATAGAAACGTCGTGGAAGGAGTAATATGGTTTAAAAACTATGGTAAAGATGGAAATGAAGTAGCAAGTTTGGGATTGAGACATGAAATAGTTGAAAGAATGAAGTGGGAACAACAAAGAGGTGGATGGCAAAATCAAGGGAGGATCAAACAAGTCGAAGAGAACAGAGAAAATAGTAATGGATGGAGAAGATTAAGTTGCTATGTTTTGGTTGAGAGGTTCGTGTTGAGAAGAATGGATAGAAGCGTGGTGATGACTTATGATTTCAAGCACATTGACAAAGTTAAAACCATATGGGAGTAAGACAGGATGAGACTACATGTAGTGTTGATGTTTTTGTTTGCATGTGTGAGCTATGTTGCTCGGACTCTCCAAAAAATGTGGCCGCACTTGCATTCAGTCCTCCAAAATTACGTTACTTTTGGAGGATCTAACACACATCCGGTGACATTTTTGAAGATTCCAAGGAACATATTGTGTGGATTTCTATTTTTATTAAAGGTTTAAGCTATATTTTCTCTGTTGCAATATCAGAATTACTATGAAGAATGCATGGTTATGTGTATTATGTATGTCAAGAATTCCATTTTCAATTTTCACAATGTAATGGAAATGAAAATCCAATGAAGTTAATTGCAGAAAATACAAGGTGGATTTGCCTATCTCACACTCCTAAAGCAAATTTTGATTTCTTCTTTCGTTTTTCTTTCCTGCATCTTTCAAATTATTGATATAATTGTGGATCAAGGTATGCAACGAGCAGATAAGTCATGATAAATGGTCCTGGTATTGGAAGGGATGCAGCATTACGAGCTATTAGTCGAGTCGAAGTGATATACTATTGACTTTCATATGAGAAGTAACTCTTATGTCACATAATGGTTGTAAACCTCCCAAAAAAAAAAATCATGTATAGCACTAAACATTGAAGAAATCTTGAACTAGATGAACACTCTGACAACCCCCTAGATCCGCTTTGATCATGAATATACATCTCAATCGCTCAAATTTGAACAGTTTAAACAGATCATATTTTCATGAGCTAATTTTATCATTCATAACTCTATGCTATATATCCTTGATAAACATGAAGGGACATACCATTTTCATACCTAAAAGTTTGGTAGGGTCAAAATATTAACTTAACTTACCTATAAATGTTTTATGCATTGATGGGGTTGGTTGGTTTTGGTTCTACTTCTGCGCCAATATGCCTAGAAAAGAAACAAGTCATGAGCTTGTTTTGGTAACATATATTGTTATAGAAAGTTTTAACCGTACATAATATCAAACAAAGATGATTGATTCGTAAATATTAGTTTTCGAATAAAAATTGTGACATTAATATTCAACCATTTTTTGATTTCTTTTTTATACGTACTTGTTGTATACATCAAAAGAATGCAATCATAAAAGCTGGACTATAATTTGTTTTGCTTACTAGATTGCAAACAAATTATGTATACATATAAATATTTTAATATAGATTTGATTCAAAACTATTGAATTCTATCGAATATGTAGCTTTAAGACTGGCTTCACCTCGATTTTATCACGATGTATTGTTTTCGACTTTTTTTTTAATGTGTCAATTGCTCCCTATTTATATTGAAAGTTAATTGGGGAAAAGGGTCTGAAAAACACTCCAACTTTGGCCGAAATTGTTGTTACAATACGAAACTTTATGGAGGACCTTTTACCCCCTGCACTATTTAATAGTGTATTTAAAAGGTATATATGTGCCCACGTGGACACGTTATTATTTATAATTATGCAATATTTATGATGTTCACATGGACATATATATAACTTTAAAATACACTATTAAATAGTGTAGGGGGTAAAAGATCATTTCCAAAGTTTGGTATCGTTACTGCAATTTCGGTCAAAGTTCGAATATTTTTCAAATCCTTTTCCCAAGTTAATTTGAAAAGAAAAAATATCTTTCAAATATATCATCCACTTTCTTATTTTTAGTTTTATTTTTATTTTCACAATTCAAATATTTTGTTGAGACAAATTATTTTAGTGTCAAGATCATTGATTGGTCCCAAATCAGAAAAAATAAAAAATACAAATAGCAAAACTCTTCTTTTTATATACCAAAACAAAATTTTATATAAGCAACAAGATCTAAAGGTAGGGCAATAGTTTAGATTTGGGCTTTTAAATGTTTTTTGGACCACAAAACAATTGCGAGTAAAGCCCATTTATAGGGTCAGTTTCATTTTCTGAAAGTGACTAAAAAACCTCTGTGAATTGACCGGGATTGGAGTTATATTGCTCAAATTCTTTAAAAATATCGTCAATTATGTTTTAGAACTTTAGTAATATGTATTTCTGGAGGATCTAATATGAGTTTGCAAAAATTTTAAGGAAAATGTAAGAGTGTAGTAAAACATATTTGAGCTAGCGAAAAATTTAACGTTAGGAAGGGGGTGCATTAGAATAAATTTTTTAACATGTATTCTGAATTAAAATAATCACTTACTATGTATTTCTTCAATTTATTACTGCTTGTTATTTCATTGCTTCAGTTATCATAGTATGTGTTGTTGCTATATTATTTTTCCAATTATGTTCAACCTGACTGTTTTACTAATGTATCTCCTTTTTCGTATTTGATTTTGTCATATTTTATTTGTGTCAAGAACCTATCGAAAACATCGTCTCTATCTTCATAAGATAGGAAAAAGACTACTGTTTACACCAAAATTGTGCTTGATGCTCTCTTTACTGACTTTTTAAATTAACACATGATTTAGACCAAAACAATTAGATTCTGTCAAATTCATATACATACTACCTATGCATTTGATCTGATTTTTTATATTCACTTTAAATCATTAATTCATATTAGCGTCACGTAAGACCTATCAAAGAAAAAATACTTCCTACCAAAAACAAATATATTTTAAAGCTCAAATTCAAGATATCCATACACACCAACAAACATACTTTGGCAAAAGAAAAATAAACCTATCTTTTTATATGTACTATTTTTTTTTTTAAATCAACTAGAAAAACTAAAGCATATAAAAGAAGATTAAACCATAGTTAAAAGAAAAAGGGAAGTAAACTAAAATTAAAGCAAATCAAAGGTACAACAACATATTCAGTGCAGTCCCGCTGAATAAGATCATAAAAGAATAAAGTGTACGTAAATCTTATATCTACCTTAATAACAAATCAGTTTAGAAAAAGTCGTAACGAAAATACAAACCACAATAATAACTAAGAGGAAAAAAACAGATAGTAACAGAACAATACCATGAGAAAAGTAATTTGTATATTTACTTTGCTTACTAACAACAAAAGTAACCAAATCTAGTACTAAAAAAAAACAAGATTATTGCAAATCTAAAATTACTAAGACTTAATAATCAAATTACTATTAATTTCATCTCTTTTACTTTTCTTGAAAATCCATTTCCATACTCTGTTTCCTTTTCCATTTTTACCCTTTTTCATCATTCTGTCATATTCATTCATTCTACAAGATCCACCTCTCAAATTTCCAGATTCTGAAAAAAGTTCCAATTTTGGCTCTGATAACAAATCAAGTTTCAAATCTATAAAACCTGAATCACCATCATCATCATCAATCATAGTAGTTACGTTGCTCGGATTCTTTAAAAATGTTGTATCGGATCCTTTACAAATAGTGTTTTCTTTAAGGATCGACAACGTTTTTGGAGAGTCCGAGTATTTTTTCCTTTGATTCTTGAAATCATCAAATAATAAACCACCGGTAACATCAGAGATTTTTGCACTTGAAAATCTGTAATCAGTGCTTCCATCATCACCACCACCACCACCACCTCTGAAGCTACAGAGTGATCTTGATCTTGAAACAACTCCTTCAATGGGACCTGAAATTTCACTACTTTTCTTGAAAAATCTCTTGATTTTCCAAAACCCGTTACGATTCTTCTTGATTTCTACACTGTTGCTGCTGCTCCTCAGCAAGATTACTTGCTCTGTTTTGCTTTTCTCATTTTCAAGCAAAAATGAAATCCTCCCAACACTTCCAACTTCAACAGAAGGAGAATTTATTTCTGTATCATCAGAGAAGAATTGATCGGAGTAAATTAGATTGAGTAATTTGTCTTTGAGACAAGAAGAACAAATCCCAATTGGGGATGAATTTGGGTGTTTCATACAGGGGATATCTGATGAAACGGAGTAGTTGAAATCTGAAATTTTGGTGTTTTCACCATTAATGGCTCCTGTAGCTGCAGCTTTGCCTCTGTCTTTCATGGCAATTCTTGATTTTGTTGTGAAGAAGATTGAAGTGAACAGGGGATTGAGTGTGAGCTTCTTGTAAGAGGAAAAAAAGAGAATGGAGACTTTCACTTTACGTTTGTTTAGGAAAGAAATAGAGAGGACGTGTGCGTGGTGGGGGTGGGTTAGGTGGGGTGGCGTGGGGGTGGAAAAGATAATCTATTTTTTTAGTTTATCAAAAAAAATTTCGCATGTCTTTTGTAGTTTGGCTAATTTGAATGTGTGTGGAAAGATTCATTTTGTAGCGGATGATAATCTGAGAGATCTTTGTATTTGATCTAATTTGTTATCTCGATTTTAATATTTTATAAATTTTTATTTAGACATCTCAACTCAATTAAAACAAGCATTTTAAACATTACTTATTGCGTTGTCCCCCAATCACCCTTATATGGACAAAAATCAATATTCGCATAAGATAAGAATCGCCACATCATTTTTTTTTATAATTACAAATATTATGTTTATTGACGTTTCGTATACGAGTGAACACATAAATTTTGTCCAACGATTAGATGTGTTTAAAGTGTTTATTCTAATCGAAATGAAGTGTTTGAAATGAAATTTGGTGAAGTACATGAATTGGGATACAAATTAGATTCACACCATTTGAATATTGAAAAATGGAAAAATAAAATAAGAGAGAGTATTTATTTGGAAAAATAATAATATGAATGGGATTTTTCATCCATCCTAGTCTACTTTTCATTTTTTTTCCTTATGTGCTGAAAAAGATAAATGCAAAACTCCATAATGAAAATGAGAATGTATTAAATTAGAAAAAATAATTAATTGGATTTTTCCTGTTATTATCAATCAGAGTCGACTTTTTTTTTTTCCAACTATACAGAGAATAAAGATAAATGCAAAATGCCATAAAGAACTTGAAAAAAAATGTAGCAAGTAATCTACGTGACTTTATCAAATAATTAGCCTTTTGATTTGATTCATCATCCTATGTAAAAATAATATTATTATATTTTAGTTGTTTTCTTATATTTTTGAATTTATGAATTTTAAATTTTAAATTTTAAATTTTTTTTAAGCATATGATATATGGAGTTTTAATAGAGGAAACAAGTGGGAATGGAAGTTGAAAGTAACAAATCAGGGAGGCATAACTATTTTTTAATTTTGTCCCCGCTATTTTGAATTTTTTTTTTTACAATTTATTAAAGAAATAAATATGTTCACCTTATACACGTGTCCCCTGGACATATTTATTTTTCTCTTTGGACCCCTAGCTACTACATGAAAATTGTTGTCGCGGGATAGTTGAGATTTTTTCGTTAAAATTGAAAGTTTTTAAATTTATGTTACGAAAATTAAAGATTGTGATCAATATTAAATAGTAAAATCTTGATGAATAGTGAGCATCTTAACTAGAGTCATTTTATATAATACTTAAGAAAAGTTGAATGACGTTTTGTGATAGTTAAACAAAGTTTAGTGATTTTATTTATGCAAAAAATATAGTTTAGTGATTTTATGTAAACAATATTTTAACGAGAAAATAAAAGTTCAATGAATTACAAACATGAAATTATTTTGTATGACTTAAAATTATTTAATATACCAAATTAAAACTAAAACGTGTTTCTAATAATTACTACTACTATGCTTCATGATTAATTTCATCTGACTTGTTAACATCAATTCGACTAACTTACTCATTATAATTATTTATCTATCGAGATTATAAAAAATAGTGTTTAGACTTTATTTGTTTGTCTTTTTATTATCAAATAATAGTCCACCTTACTGACATGAGTTTGTAGCGTAGTGAAATGATTGTTTTATTCTTAATCAGAGGCTTCGGTTCTAATTCTGAATATTAAAAAAATTTATGTTGCGACAGTCACCCTCGAATGAAGCCCTACAAAGTGTGATCCGAATTTAATCGGAATACTAACACAGACTCCAAACATCGGGTGGAAAAACAAAGAAGCAGTATATATAGGATATGGATGTTTTTTTTCCCGTATGATGTTTTAGTTTTATATATAGTACAATTTTAGCATTTTCTTCTTGGATTTAACTAATTTAAGTGCTTAATGTAACGTTCATCTAACTTTTTTCAATTAATTTAGATTCATCAGATTTATATGTTTCAAAATTTGGTGACACTCAATCAAAGGGATATTGATTTGAGTATATATTATACGCCACTATCTCACATGAAAAAATGAAATTGGAATGTGTAGTCCATTTGATGTATATATGTGTCGTGTTGTGGTGGATTTACTCATTTTACTTCAAGTTGTCTCATTTTTTTTATTTTTTTACGATGTTCAATATTTATATTAAGGATCGATTAATATGAATTTCCACAACATATCTAGAATTCGATCCGGATATGATTAGAAAAAAGAAATCTTATTCCTCTCATCTCAATTTTCGGTGCAACGGCAATATAGTTACCTTAGGCGAAGGGTGATTCGGTGCACATCCTTCTCTAGAAAATTATATGGTGTACAGAGGTTAAATATTAATTAATATTAGTGTATATTTAATTTTGCACATTCTTATCACAGCTGAAAAAAAAAATTATACACACTTCGCCAAATTCCTGGCCCCACCACTACCTCGGTGGTGCCTCTTCTAATTTCCATTGTCTTGCTTTTGTTTCTCGCGATGTTTGATATTTGTATTTGGGGGTGAATAATCTGAATTTATGTTATGTAACGCTTATTAACGAAGAAACACTCTTTTTCGTGATTTTTTTTAATACCTAAAGTTTGAATTCAAGATCTCTAATTTATTCATTCCACCTCAATCTTTGTTGGTGTCTCTTCTTTCCGTTGTCTTCATTTATTTTTTGCAGTATTTGATATTTCTATTAGGGTCTAATTAATTTGAAGTTACGCCATGTAAAACTTACTAAGTAATAAACATTTTTTTCTTAAGAATTTTTTCATATTTTGAGTCCAAATCCGAGATGATTTTTGATTTAACACTTCATAATCTTTGGTGATGCTTCTTTCTTTCCCTTTGTTTTCACTTTACTATGCTTGTAGTCAGAGAAAACTTGATCAAATTGTAGAAAGATTCCTGCATTGATTTGAAAGGCATTTCAACTCAAGAAATTAAAGTCCAAAGTTTATGAAATTCAATTTATAATTCATAGGCTAGGAGAAAAAAGAAAAAAAAAATACTCGTTTGATTGTTGGTTAGAAAGAGATTTATTCATAGATTTATTCATATATTAATTAGTACATATAAGATATAGCACATTAAATATGGTACTGTTTTGATTACTCTCTTATAATCCCACATTTATATATTATTTTATACAAAATAAAAAAAATTGATTAATTTTGCATAATTAATTTCTGACCAGTAAAAATAACATTTTAAGTGCACAAGTGAACTATAATAAGAGGAAAAAGTGTCTTAGTTCTTGAAATGTAAGCAAATATATGACATGATATTTTATCTTTAAAATTATTTGTTGGTCAATTTAGGTGCACCTAAGTTGACTTGCACATTATCATTATAAAATATATTTTATTTTTGCTTCTTTTTAAATATTTGAGTAGAAATTACATATTAATATGTTATTCTATACTTATGAATTTGGTGAATTAGAATATTATTTTGTGCATTTATCACTAGATATTTAAATTAATTTTGTTTACATTTTCTCAATTTTATTCAACTTAATAATTAATAATCTACAATTGCGTTCATATAAAACTATAATTATAAATGTTATTTTATTTTTAAAAATGTTAAAAGTTAAAAGTTCATGGGGTTCACTCGTTGTGCCTTGTAAATGGATTTTTTTAATAATCAGGGTCAAGTCATCGACAGGTTTACATAAATCTAGTATATTTTATCAAGATCATGTGTATGTATTAAAAAGATGAACTCAATTATTATTAAATATTAATTTGAGATTGTTTTAATAATTTATAAATTTCAAATTCTAAATCCGTTTTTCGGTGAGTCTCTGCCTTTTAACTAGTTTGTTCCACACATCCATGCTATTTTTTGCCTTTTGGCCTTGCAAATACACACACGTGTGTAGTATCTTTGAATACAAACAAGAAGACTCTTTTTAGAAATGGCATAAACGCACGCTTGAGGGCTCCTTCTATATTACGTGGCCTCTATTGACTTGACACATTTCGCAAGAACTAATATTATGAATAGTATAAAAAAGAAGTAGCAATAGAAAAGTTCGATTTATGAAAATGGATAAATAATTAAAACATGGTCTATTTTTAGTATAAAAGTCAGGTAAAATGAGATGATTAGAGTATAATATAAGCCCGAAAACGTCAATATTTTTATAGGTCAGCGCCTAAAGTTTACATAAACTATATCATGTTTGGTACTCCTTCCGTCCTATTTTATGTGGCAATATTTGATTGGGCACAGAGTTTAAGAAATAAATGAAGACTTTGAAATATTTACCAAATTGTCCCTTCAAAAAATAGTCATATTAAAAAGTAGACTCACTTTTCTCTCTCCTCATAAATGTATTGGAGTGCTATCTTTAAGATTAAGTGGGACCAATAAGAATAAAAGAGGAATTGTACCTTTAAATACTTACCATATAAAAAATGTGACATTCTCTTTGAAACTGATCAAAAAGAAAATTATGCCACGGGATGGGGGGAGTATTTTTTTATTATAGCAAACAATGCAGGCTCATTGCACGCCCAATTTCAAGTGCATCATTGTTATGACAATAACAAAACATAACAATTTTTTTTATGTTGTGTCCCTTTCCAAATCTTATTTTCCAATGTTGGTTTAATTAAAACAAAACCTTCACACAATACGAATATGATGTATCGCTTGTTCGAGTCTTAAAAACGAAAAAATTTAAATAGAGAGAGTTTCTTTTTTTAGTGACTTCTTACCTGATACGAATATAAATTAGTTGGGACATCTAAACGAGTACATCGTGATCAGTAAGAAACCAAAAAATAAATAGTACTAGTATTGTATATCTAAAAAAGACAACTTGGTGCATGAACCATTTCACGTTCACACAAAATTCGAAAAAAGGTTGCATCACCCTACCTTGATTCAAGCATTCGTCATTAATTAATTCCACGACACGACATAGGTTTTCTATTTGTGATTTTCATTAATTTTGAAGATGACCACTATATCAAAAATGATCTTTAGCAGCAAATAATTAATAATAATAGTTTAATTATCGCTAAATATGTTCTTTTAGAAACGATTAACACTTTTTGTAAATGTCTCTGAAGTCTATACCGACATAATTAGATCCAATAACAAGTAACTAATATCGATAAAGACTTTAACATTCTTTATCAATATACATATTTATTACCATCAAAAGTTTGTTTTTAGTATATTAAGGAGGCATCTGTCAATTAAAGTTATTTATGAAATAAGTTGGCATCCACTTGTTGGTATGGTGGATATAATAATAATAATAAGTACTCTATATATTTAAATTCACAGTATGTATATGTTAGTGGGTTTTTCATTTAAAGTTAAGTGAAGTAGTATTGTTTATCACAAGACTCAATGTTAAACTTTACAATAATTAACAAAAAGGTACATTTATGTCATTTGATGATGATTAATAACACTTATGACAGCTTGCAATTTAATTATATTATCACTGTAACACGTCTATCGTACAAAATATACACAAATTTTGTTAGGTCCACAACACCTACATGTCTCACCATTCTTCTCCCATCACCAAACTATGTAATAATCTTATAAGACTACCTAAGACTCTAAATCAATGAACAGTATTTGTCCATAGAAACCTCAAGAATTTACCTCTGAGGTAGGGGCGGAATTACAATTCTGCTTAATTACGAGATAATGTAGAAAACTATTTCAAACATATATATGTGAGCCAAACTTTAGGTAAAAAAAGGTCGAAAGTTTGTTGTTAAAATTCAAACGTAAAGCACCTCAAGGGTGTGACCAAGTGGTCAATGAAGTGGTTGACAACTCTGAGGTCTCAGGTTTAAAACTCAGTGGAGACAAAAAAACACTAGGTGATTCTTCTCATCTGTTCTAGCCTTGATGGACAGAGTTACTTGATATTTGTTGCTCATGGAAGGTGGCAGGTATCCCGTGGATTAGTCAGAACACCACGGTCATCAGAAAAAAAACGTAAACTTTTACAACTTTGATTGCATATGCATGAAGTTGAGTCAATAACTAAACTTGCAAATTTATATACACTACCACTATGACTTAAATGGTGATCCTAAAACAACTACCGTTATGACTTAAATGGTTATCCGAAAATCGACTACTTGTATAGATATTGGGCCTTTTTTAGTCCTAAATCCTAATTTATTGGGCTATTTAGACATGATTTGATACATGGGCTAATCAAATCAAATTAATGGGCCAACCAAAAATCCCAAAGCCCATAAAACACCCCTATCTAAAAGAGTAACCTTTTAATCAAGAACACAAACAAACAAGAATCTATTTATTTTTTCCACCATGAATGTCCTCAAACTTTATTACCATAGCAAATTCTCTTCAATTTCTGGGAATTTGTCGCCCCATTCATCTATTTTAGCACCCCATTTCATCTTATTACCTACCCACAAACCAAAAATTTTGCCTTTAGTTCTTAATTGTTCTCTTGACAGCTTTAAGCCAAGAAATGTGAAAGGTTCAACTGTGAAAACCCAAATTTGGAGTGATAAAGACGAGGGAAATTCAGAGGAGTATGAGTACTTAGCTCCAGATGGGGTTGTTTATAAGAGGACTTTGAGACTAGTAGAGGGTGCTATGTTTGCTGCTGTTTCAGGATTGGCTTATCTCTTGAGCAATTCTCTTGCTATTGAGGTACTTATGGTTCTTGGAATTTTTTAAATTTGTGGGGTTTTTTGTTGTTAATTTGATGTAGTTTATGAATTAGTATTGAATTTAGTGCAGTAAGGGAAGTCCATCATGCTACATGTAGTACTTGAATAATACAGTAATGTATGTTACTAGTGAGAGTGGGACTAATCAAGGTGAAGAACTGTTTGATTAAAGAAATGTGGACTTAATTATGGTGAAAAGTTGTTTGATAGTAAAAAATGGTAGCTTTGATATCAATAGGGAATTAGGTGTGTATAGTGCCTGAGGTGGATCCAAAATTTGAAGTTTATGTGTTTCTATGCCAACCTCTAAGTTAATATATATAATAATAACTGGGTTCACAGTCGAATATTTATATATATTTAGTTGAATTCTTAATCCTGTTAAGTATGCTACTAGTGAGAGTGGAAAAAATGGTAGCTTTGTTATCGATAGGGTCATATGTTAGGCATGTCTACTGCCAAAGGCGGATCGAGAATTTGAAGTTTATCGGTTCTTACGAAAACCCCTCTCTCTCTCTCTATATATATATATATAATATAATCGGGTTCACAGTCAAATATCTGTAGATATTTAGTAGAATGCTTAATACATATACAAGACTTAGGCAAAAGCTACTCGTTTCACGTAAGTTAGCTCCACCCCTGTCTGCTGCCAACATCCAAACTTATGTGACTTGATTAGTCGACTTTTTTGTGTGTGTGATAATGGTGTAAACAGTCGAGCTTCTATTTCTTAACTGTTTCAAAAGTTTTAAATCTTTTACTATCTATGCTTGGCTCTGTTGGTGGTTGTGAGGAATTTGTGGTACTGGAGGAAAAGAACCAGCTAATTTAGGTTGTGCATTCTGTATTTTTGTTGGTAATCCAACTTTAGTATATGACTTCGTTTGATGTTAAGTGACATTAACTCAGACCTGTTGCATCATAGTTTTAGTTTGTATCCAGTTACCAGTTTGTATGAGCTTGTCTTGTATTATCTGTCATTTCTTGCTGTTGGTTTTGATCTCCTAAAGGAAAATTGGCTTTACGTGTAGCACAGAATTACTTCGGCTGTTTCTTCGCATTGCCAATTGTTGTATCCTCGATGAGATGGGGTGTCGCAGCTGGAAGGAAAACCATGGTTTGTCCTCTCCATGTCTCTATTATATTGGACATTCACTTATTCCTGGAAGCTTGTTCATCCATTTTCTCTAACTATATTTATCTCATCGTGTTAGGTGGCAACTGTTGTACTTTTGTTTGTCTTGTCTGGTCCAGTGAAAGCATTAAATTATATGGTGAGTGGTGTCTTATAAACCATAAAAGATGTATATTATAGGCTAGTGAATGCCAAATTTTGTCATTGCTTTCTTTTGTTGCTTATTATCCTTGTTGGCCATTCTTGTGCTCCAATACTTTATGTTCACAAAAGTATTATTCGTATTTCCACCAACAAAAAAAAAAAAGGTTCCATTCATATTTCTGTGATGTTTCTTACTAAATTAGCTACACTTCTTCTCTCCTGAATCAGCTAATGCATGGTTTACTTGGCTTCACAATGGGTTCCTTATGGAGGTATGTTGTTAGTTTGTTATCTCTCTTCATATCTGAATGCTTATTCGTCAAGTCTTTGCAATGGAAGTCTTGCAACGGCTGTACGCCTTGTTGCAACCCCTCAGCGGAACATGCAACCTCCTTTCCCCCTCCCCAAAAAAGGAACAGAATAGGTAACAAATAAAGGGACAAACATTAAGCAGTAGTGTTCCGCAATATATATTCACTGATCCCATTCTCTGTTCTGAACCCTTCCCTCTTTCAACCCCAGAGCCCACAAATAAATGGAAAAAAATATGCAGACGGGATACTTTTCCCTACAACAGAAATTTGCAGTTGCTGCTCCATTTTACATCCAAAGAGTACCTAAAGGAGTTGTAGCCTTGTAGGTCGATTGCTTTGTCATATGCACAAATGATCAATAGTGTAGGGACTTCTGTGTTGAGATGTTCTGGGGTTCACTATATACAAAGTTATCCGCTATATTGTTCATCCTTCACATGAAATGTTGCTGTTGTCTGATATTTCAATGATTGCTTGCTCTTATATTTCTCGCCAGGTTGAGAACAAGTTGGGGCGCCTCAATCTTGTTGTGTGCTCTTGTATGTTCTCTCCCTCCACTGTTTTCCCTCTTTGAGAGTGTTGTAATAAATCACAGACAATTCCAACGAGAAACATATATTTTGATTTGCAGGCTCGGGCTGTTGGTGCTCTCGGATACGTTATGTTATCCTCATTTTTAATAGGAGAAAACATCCTTGCTCTGGTAATAGATAACTTCAATGATCTTCTTTTACAATTGCTCAGCTATTCTTTACAAATGAAATGATCTCTCATTGATTCTTTGCCTGTAGATCACGATAAACATTCATGCTTCTCTCTCGTACATCCTCACGTCCTTGGGCAGTCCGATAGTTCCATCTATGAATTTTATATACACCTTATTCGGGACTCTGGTACGTGTGATTTCTTCTTATCTATTCAATTTGGCAAGAACAGTAGAAAGCTAATGTTTTTTTCGTTTTACATTTCTCTTCCTAAACTTGCAGCTTTTGATAAACTGTGCGTTCTTCGTGTCCTTGCTGCATCTTCTCTATGCCATTTTTCTTACCAAATTTGGCATGAAAGCTAATTTGAGACTGCCAAGGTGGTTAGCCATAGCAATTTAAACAGGTTAAAGGGAGCACTCTCATTCAAGACGCGGTAGAAATGGGACTTTGCTCAGATACTACACCACGGTGATGGTTAATACAAGGTTATTTTTATTCAAGATTGTTGATTTGAATCGACACCAACTTCATATATCTATCGTTCAAAGCAATACAAAGTCTGCAACAAATTTTAGCTGTCCAATTAACTTGTACATGTATTTGAAATGCATATTTTGCAAGTATCCTAATGAACTGAAAACTCCACCTGGTGGGAGATAGTAATATTTTTGTGTATAATATTTCAGAAACTTCCCTCTATGATATTACGTTTTATCTTACTTTTTAATGATTTCAGTACAAGGATGAAGGAACTAATCAAAGAAATAAATAGAGAGGGGAAGGGAAGACCAAACATGGGTTGTGGGTTGTGTTGCACTGATTGGAGTGTTTCACCCTTAACCAAAGATTTCAGGTTCGAGCCCTGAGTAGGAAAAAAATCTTGTTGGGAGCGTCACCCTCAAATGGACCCTACATTGCGCGATCCGGATTTAGTCGGGGCTCCAACGTGAATAAATTCAAATACAATAACAAACAACTGTTCAAACCACAGCATAAATATTGTTAGAAGCATGACACCTTTAGCAGGGTGAACTAATCGAAAAATCCTAGACAAACATCTTAGTCAACTAAAATCGAAAGGGAAAATTCAAAAAGAAATTCATCTTAGCTACTTGAACTAAACATGAATTTGAAGGGGAGTTCAAACAACACTCTCAAACAGTGAAAAGTCAGAGGCACTTGTTGAACCCCAAACATCCTTCAAGCCAGGTTCAGGAATCGACAAGGAAAGGAAAGTCAAACTTCAATCCCAGGTAGTTCCGAGGTTGAAGCTAAAAACAAGAACACCAAGAAGATCACAACTGTATCATACACAAACCGAAGGAAAATATAACCTCGAGTTCATCAAGAATGAGGAAAATGTTTAAGGTGTACCAAAAATTAGAGCGCAAAATGGCTCAAGCTTCTTTCCTTGTTATCCTGTCATTTAAAAGTGAAAAGCATTAGGACTGGAAATGTTAATAAATGAAACTGGATACTGAAAAATGGTTCTTGGATCCTTGTAACAAACTTCAGGTTGATTTTGATTTATTGAGTTGAATGGGCACTCTACTCTAGATATTGTGCTAAAATCAAATACTTAGTATATAGTTGGGCACAAGGTACAATAAGAATCAAGCACAATAATTCTCACCTGAAACAGTATATCCCGAGCGCTGATGTGATTTCATGTATAACAGAAGTGGCAAATTGCAGATAGAGTGATACTGAACAAGATGGGAAGAAATAATAATAATCAGCCAATAATTCATAGTTAAAAAACGACAAGATAAAGACACTTGATCGGACATCTCTTGATCAAAAGTAAAATATGGAGCAGATGGTATTACATCATCAGCGCTCATGATTGGCTGATCTATCAATTTATTCTTCTCTTCCTTGATTGACAGAAAAGTATGTTTGCAGATTCAGCTAAACTTAAAATTTTTCCAAATATAGCTCAACAAAACTGCATATCATATCCATCTGAATCGCTAAAGCAGATGTAATACCTGAGTATGCAGTGTAAGCGAGAAGAACCCAGAACTCATCAACCATAGGAACTCTGCAAGGAAGAGATTCTCATGAGCTTACAGAAATACAAGAATTCCCAAAAAAACATATTAGTGATATGTGAAACCATACTCTCCAAAAGCTGGTACGACTTAAATCCTTGAATGAATGAGACTGGTTTCAACTTACCCATCATTAAGTCTGGCAGTGAGCGCATTTGCAACGGCAAAAGGTAGACAAAGCAGAGACTGCAAACATAAAGTTATATTTCAAAAGCCCTGAAACCACAATACTTGAAACATTATCTATTTACTTTTCTTCTTTCAATAAATTTGTTCTCTACCATACTATCTCATTCAATATAAAATGGAGACATCATCAGCTTGGATCAAACAACACGGATTCTCTGTCAAGACCAACTCTTGAGGATACAGTTCTCCAACTCATACACTTATATGGGTCAATTAAGAAACAGAGATGGTTTTACACATTTTTTGTCAGAATGTTTTGAGGGAGCTGAAATTTTAGCCTCTGTATTACCCCACACAACGCACTGAAGCTTCATTGTTTCTCAAAAGAGAAGGTTTAATGCTCCCACTGATGGAGTTAATTAGATCTTATGTAAGCCTGCAAGTTTCCAGGTGACCACCAAATTCAATTGGTTAGTTCCACTACTAGACTTTAACTGCATAACAGCCCTGCATAACATCCTCAACATTCCCTATAAATCCCTCCCCAAGGACCTCACATCACCTCTGCCCCTAACTATTCGGCCAATATCACTGCTGCTCGTAATCATTTCTACAAATTGGGATGAAAGATTTCCGAAGCTGAGATTAAGGTGATGGGAGGCATGCTGTTATGGGTTGAGAGTTGTGCGCGGAAGGTGCATGAATGCAAACTCACGAGGTCTGATTTTTTTCTGGTTTCTTTTTTGTTTTTCAGGTGAGAGAGAGGGCAAGAGCAGCTTAGGTATTTCAAAGACCAAAACGGGGTGATTTAACTGACCAATATTTTAAAACCTGACATAACAGAATGCAAGACTTCAATGAGAATCACACCTACACAGCAAATGGGACTAGGTAGACCCAATTGCCAAATCCAAATGCCAGTACGTTATAGATCCAAAATGCAAAAAAGTGCAAGTTATTAAGCCCCAATCAATCCAGTTCAACACAAAAATGGTTTCTTATTCTATCCCCCCCCCCCCCCCCCCCAAACCTAAAAGAGCCCATTGGAATAACTTCCAATGGAGTATAGATGTTCATTACTAGAAAGAGGACACAAGAATGTGTGTGATGGAGGCCAAAATATCTGTTTTTTTTGCACAGCAAAATACTTCTCTTTGATAAAGTAAGAATAGGAGTTATTAATCGAGGATATAGATGTCAGACTCCATGGCTGAAATTGTTAATCGTAGATATCAACTTAAAGAAAAGATGGATTAGTTTAAACCAGATGACTTCTAGACAGTTGGCAAATCGAAAGACCTTATAAAATTAATTTAGCACATCAGAAAAAGCAGCGTACCATGCACATATTTGTTTTCAGACCCTTGGGTTCATCACACAGGTGAGCCAAAATCAACCTTCCCTGCAGACAAAACCTTACTTAGAAACAATTTAAGAACTTCAAATAGATTTTGAGCACGGCATTGGTTCAAGTAGCAATAGATGAGATTCAAGAAGGCCCTAAAGATCTGCAACTACTCATTTGTGCATGTATCTTCAGGAACAACTCATACTCAATAATTGAGATGACATAACCTCTAAGAGAGCAGAAAATGTCTGTATACAGAAATTGGCTTTCTGGATATCTCATTTTAGAATAGGTTGCACAGCAAGAAAATGTAAAAGTGCATAAAACCAAGGGCAAGAAGGAGAGCAATTACCACAAGAAATCCGAATGCAAGCCCAGTTCCCACTACCACAAGATGAGGATAGTTCTTCATTAAATTAGATGGAGATAAATAGTCCCTGCATAACAACCAATCCTAAATACCATGATATGGTCTCAAAAAAAATTACTATTCTGAAAGTGAGAACTACCACAGAAGCACTCCTCCCAATAGAACAACAAATGGGTAAAGCTGTCAACAAGAGAAGTGAAATTACTCAACAATAGACTATAATCACAAATCACATACTATAATCTAAGAAACACACTTACCATGGCCAGCGCCCGCGGCATACTTCCTTTTGTTGCCTGAACAACCTTATGAACATTGTTAATACTGCCAAAAAGAATTGAGGTTAATACTGTTCAACTAGTCTTAAATGTTACAGCAAACTAAAGTACTATAATAGCTAGAATCCAGAATATTTAGATGATGAATATGGAAGAAGTAGCCTATGCTTTCACCAGAAAGGTGAAATGGCGGAGTATAAAGTTTAACAATTCAAAGAGATGCAATACTACAATGCTAATAATGGACATTGCCAAGAACTGTAAAAATGATGGATGTTGCCTATTGCTAATAAGCCATTTACCATGATCTGATGAATAAAACACGTCTATTTCAAGTCCATTATCAGAAAGAATTATGGAAGAAAAAGGAAGAGATTCATCGAAGCATGAAAAATTACTCACTTGCAATAGACTGTTGGAATAACAGCAAAAACTACCATCAGCAACAACACGGCTTTATTGGTCGGAATTTCTGAAGTCAGGATAATAGGAGTAAGAATAATAAGAAACACTAAAATCAACTTGGGAAAAGATAGGAAACATAGTCAATATCCATAAATAATATGTATGGATAGGCTCATGGAAGCAACAATCATCTGAAAACAGGTATAGAGGCACAGAGTTCATAAAGCATAATATAAACTATATAACTACACAAATATCATATCAGATAAAGTACATCCGATCAATACTCAGCACTTCATAATACATAGAGAGAGAGCGACACAGAGAGGGTTGGGGAGAAACTTAAAAGCTGTAAAACAAAAGGACACTTTATGCAAAGCCTCACCGTTCAGAAAAGGAACCCAACTCACGAGAGGCATAGACTTCCCAAACGGCTGAGCCCACCACTCAGACCCTGAAACCATGAATTGTCAAGCTGTTAATAGAGAAAACTGGTAGAATGTTCCCAAAACAATAAACTGGGGTAGCCAGGAATGAGGAAGGACATCAGAAGGGATGTCCTATTGGGAAGTTTCACATGTATCTCAAAAGGAGGGAGGGAAAGAGAGAAACACTAAGCTTACCCACTAAAGCTGTAAAGAAATGGCTGAGATATATCAACATGAGACCCTCTGTTGGTCCATTTACTACCGGAAGAACTAGTGTGTTGGTGAAATAGCTGCAAAAGGGAGAAACATCCAAAAACAAGATTTAATCAAGACACTAAAAAAACACATAAAAACTAGGATGAGACATTGATCCAGATATCTATCTCATAAAGTGTTTTTTCCTTGACCAAGAAATCAGTTGTTTCCAGCTTTGAACTCGGGAGCAAATGGGCCCTCCCTCTTCCCTTATCCACTTAAATACAAGACTTGGTTAACTAGCTAGCATTCTAACTTGTGATGTGCGCCTAGCCACCAACCACATATCCCGTGTTGTATTACCTTCGCCATTGTACCAAAATCCCAGGGAAATTCTCTCCTATATAGTTTAATCAAATTATCTTCTAAATCCATGTATCTTGTAGAGGTGTTGAGTTCATTATTCAAATAGCTATTGCAACTGAGGCAGGGTATTTGATTTATATTTCAGCTTTACTAATCCACCCTTCTAATAGTTTAAGCCAATATATCCAAAAACTAAATATACTGATAAACACCTACCTTTCCCAAGTAGCGAAGTAGAAAGGAACAGCTGATATAACCCAGAACCAGAAAGCATCCCGTCCACACATAGCAGAACTACCAAAAGCCAAGGCTTCAAACTGTTCATATTAAACACAAAACCTGTAAGTCACAAGTCTTACCAGGGAATGAAAAAGGATAATTGAAAACAGGACATACTGCACATGCAAGCGCATCACACCCTGCAAATTGTGAAAGCCAAGACATCTGATTAGAATCATAGCAAGAAATTTAATCAGAATCGCGGCAGTTCGCACACGCGCAACTTAGAGAGAGGATAACATAAAAATATATAAATGAATAAGGAGAGGAACAATCACCATGATCAAAAAGCTCTCCTAGTGGACTAGAGGAATTTGTTCGTCTTGCTTGTTTTCCATCAACAGCATCAAATGTCTACATCCATTAACAGTCCAACCAAACAATACAATCAAAAAGGAACTCCAACAGGAAAAAAAACCAATAGATCTCATTACTAAAACCATTCCAAAGAAGGATTATGAAAGGTACAGTTTTATGAAATAGCTTTTACTACCAAAGGGCAGCACCAAAGATGAATCTGAAGTCAGAGATAACAATATTTTGGTCCATCCAACAGTTCCCCAATACTATGCACAAACTTAGTGGTAACTTGCTCCGAGATAAGCTCAATGTTGCATAGTTCAAAGGCCATACTATATGCAAAAATAAGGGTAACCTAAATAATAAACTGAACAGTTACATCTGTAAGTTTTATCTTCTGCCACCATCCCAGTAACAAGTGAGTAGATTGACCTTGAAACAAGAACACTTAATAACTCGTGCTATAGAACAAGCTTGTATCTTATATTTGTTACCATTTCCTCATAAAAAAGTTCTCAAGCCAAACTCAAAGGACAACTCCCCTATTAGATAACAAAACTTTTGACTTTAAAATGCCAGGAACAAGATGTGAACCCTGTTTCCAGTGAAATACCAGTTGTACGAAATGAAATGTCCTATCAGTTAGAAATATGTGGATATTCATTTGAAAGTTTGCCTCTTGTAATTATTGTTCCATTTATAGAATTTAATGTGATCTCAGTTCAATTTTATCAATTCCCTATACTTTTTAAACAGCAGAACAGAGTTAATATAATATGGTTCATGTTTTCTCAAAGTTGAACCAATTAATTCAATCTTGACATACTTACAAGGCCTAAACTTATCAGATTTCTTTCACAGATGTGCATTAGGGATTGGGACTTTCAAGATCTCAGATTTTTTAAGACAGTAGCACAAAGGAGGCTGGCAAAACAAAAGATCACAGAGTGCAGACTTGATTTCTATTTTCACGTCAGTTGCAACGAAAATCTCTTATATTCTGACGAGAACTTAACATAATGAGACAGGCCTTTGTGGTCATCAGAATTCATCTGCAAAGATCTATGTTGAATTCTTATACCTAATTTTCAGGCCTCATGATGATAGAACTGCTTAGTACTTACATTACATCAGGAGCATCGACTCTTTTATTTTCAATATTTACCTAGGCTTGATGTCTAAACATTCAAAGAATACCAAAAGTGAATACTCTCATCTGTGCATCAAAAGTGAATACTCTCATCAGTGCATCAAAGTCGAATACTCTCGGAGACCTCTAACAACTACAAACCACACACAATGACAGTTATGCAGAGAAACCATACGCCTCAACTCCAATGTTTCCCTTTTGTTGTGTGTGTGTGAGATTAAATGTAAAATTCCTATGTTACATGGATCCTTATTTACCTTGTTGTAACTATATCGAATGACTGTGACATGGGTAGGCTATGATTCTTCAAAATAACAGGAATATTAATATAAAAATGTTATACCCATGCCAAATACTTCAACATACCAATATAGGATAAATGTGCATTCCAGAGTCATGTAACATAGTCAAAATCACATGACATAAGATTAAAATTGTCCCTCAAATGCTACTACAAATAACCAATGGAAAAATACACTCATAAAAGGGCATTCTATATGTGGTATTGAAACAAGTGATCCTCAGATACAAGTTTATCTAAAGTGTTGCTTCTAGACCAATACAGGATGTGGTAATTGGATCACACACATGCCGAGGCAAAAACAATGGAAAACTAAAAGATTGGACCGTGCCCTCAAAAACTTAATTGTAACAGCCTATATTTCCCACCCATCCAAAGTCAAAAAAGTTGAAAAGTACACCTAATGACACCCGTTATCCTCTATGTTCACCAATTTAAAATACACTAAAACACAATTCTACTTACAGATTAAAGATGGAACTCAAAGAGTACATACCTGGTTAAAATACTCAAGACTGTGAAACACATATCGACTATCAAAACATTATGCTACAAGAACAAATTGAGGACAGGCAAACCTGATAAAGGAAGAGAAGCAATCCATGCGCAAAATTGACCCATCTTGGAGGAGGTGAATCCAACAGTGGAGAATAAATCTGGGGAGAAGAATATCCAGTAAGAGAGAATTAGAATATGCAATTAAAAAACTTTTTAAAAGCAAAACCACAAACAATTAAATGTTGCACTGCATGGATGTGCCTGTGGATTCTCCTGTGAGCACTTAGGATCTCGACATATTTAGTGACAGAGAGTATATTATGCAGTTAAAGAAAGGGATGGAGGAGGCAAGTAAGTTCCTTCCTACGGGCAATAGCTTGCTTGCTGATGTGAGGTATAATGTAGTGGGGAAGGAGTAGTATGAAGAGAGAAAAGATGCATCACTAAAGGTTGAGAGAAAAGCAACTTCCTGAAAGGTCGAGAGGGAAAAAAAACACCATTCATGAAGATATAGTAGATTCAACTGAAGGGAGAAACTTCAAAACAAGAAGCAGGAAAAACCAAAGCAGAGGCTGAAGAAAATATCCCCTTTACACTTGGAAAAAGTAACAAAAAACCATCTACTAACAAAAACTTCAATGGATAAGTGTTCTAGAGATACAAAGTCCAACTCACATATCCGAGCAACGCGGATGTGACCAAGAACAAAAATCCTGTAAGCGTAATCTGCAACGGAAGTTATTTATCAGACCTCGCAGAGAATACATTAATGAGAAAAATAACATTGCAACAAAGATAGTAGGTTACAGTGGGACGTACCATATTCGGTCTGGGGAACATATACAGAACATGCACACCAAAAAACAACGGTCAGTTAATTCCGGAAACAGAGAAAAAGATACAGCATGATAACCAAGCTAAAGCCATTATCAATTAATTGTTAAAAAGGGTAACAAATTCATGTGAGATTATTTATTCTGGCACCTGATGAGTATACACTCCGTACATGTGTGTGTTTATATATGTGTGTGCATGTAAGTATGTACGAAACTGCATCAAAGCCTATTATAATGTCACAGAAGGAAATGGCCTATGCTTTCCCAATACTCCAAAAGTTTCCATAACGAATTGTTCATTTATTTATTATTGTCATTATCATTAACTTTGACATTAAGGAGGCTGTATGAGTGGCAAAAAATTTGTCTCAGTACCAAGATCCTGAAAGCTTTTTTTATTTCCTTTTGATAACCATGATCCTGAAAGTTGTTTTATTGACATCACCATTATAGAGTACAGCGTTCTGTATATTCATAGAAAGCGAGAAAAGAAAGTTCCTTGGATCCATATCCCTCAATCGATTCCACTCATAATACTTCTGTTGCATTTCAATTTTTAGATCTGCTCTTATATCCTAGGGTGTTCAAGCAATTCACTCTACGAGTGGAAGACTGTTAGACTGTCCATAGACAAAACTCATCCTTAAAATTCTTATGTATCTCCATGTCATTGTATATTATAATTCCTAACAGAAAGAGTTTCTTCTTTATCCTCTCTTCCCCCCTGACAGGTCATAAAAGAAACTCTAGTACTCCAATTTGCCAAATGACAGCAAGACTCTGTGAGCTCACTAAAGAAGTAAATAATGAATTCAATTATACAAGATATATCACTACACAAACACAAGAAATTTAAACACCCATAATTTGTAGACATGCACAAATTGCCAAGGAAAAAGGAATCATCAGAAAATTCACAGAAGAACTTACGGCATCCAAAGGGGGAAGAAATTGACGCAGCGACTCCAAAAGGGCTGCAACACATACTTTGCAACATAGGAGTGATCCACCCCACTGTATTTGTACCTATGAAGGGCTTGCACTCCATGAGCCCCTATGTAACCCATCCTTCCTTTACCTCCTCTTGCTCCCTCTAAAATCACCTATAAACCAATTGGAATCTGCACAAAAACACTTAAGTTAAAGTCTCTAAAACCAATACCAAAGTTAATAGAAACACAAAATTGATAGAGACTATGACAAGCATAAAAGCGGCGAGCATATGACAAATTTTATAAAGCTAAAAAAAGTGAACAGAGAAAATAAATTTGAACATTCAGTCTGAAAAGAAAGTAGAAACACACATTCTAAGGTTGTAGGATCATGACCAACTTTCACAACCAATACTAGAGTAAACAGAAAAAAAAATTGATAGGGACTCAAAAAAAAAAAATGGGATCTTGAACATTTAATCAGAGAAAAAAAGTATAAATATGAAAAGGGTATGCTTGGAACTGCAATTTATGACAAATTTTCTTAAAACCAATTCCAGACTTAAGAGATATAGAACAAATTTAACAGAGCAATCAAAATGGAAATTTGAAAGTCAAAGCTAACAACACAAAAAGGGTATGCTCACAATAACAAGAACAAATCATAACATTCAAGAGCAAACAAACTTGATGGGCACTATCAAAATAAGATTTTGAACATTAAATCTGTAAATTAAGCCTAAAATACGAAAAGGGCATGGTCTAAATATGACAAATTATCGATAAACAATTGATGGGAAGCATCAAGATGGGTTTTTGAAGATCGAATCTAGGAAACAAAGTAGAAATACCAAAAGGGTATCTTTATAATGCAAAGATTTGTGAAGAAATAACCATTCTTGAAAGAAAGATTGAAACTTTAGAGAGATTCTGCAAACTCTAACACACCTCTGTGCAAAGAGAACGCAGGGAGTGATCCTTGGTGAAGCAATGAGCAAAAACAGAGAAAATTGAAAATTGGATGTGTATTAATTTAAGACATATAATACAAAAAAAAGAATTAAGAGCAAATATTTATAAGAAATACATTTATAAAAAAAAATCAAATAAAGCACTAATTGGACTAAGATTGTTTTTTATCAATAACTATATTTGATTCTCATAATTTTAAGTCCCATGTTGAAATAAAACGTCTTATTTATCACTTCATCAACTCCCTTTGTCTCAATTTATGTGACTTACTTTTATTTTAGTTGATTCCAAAAAAAATAACATATTTTTATATTAAGTAATAATTTAATTATAAAATATCTATTTTATCCTTAATGAAATGATTTACAACCACATAAATTTCTATCATTCATTTTAAACCACAAATTTTAAAAGTTTTCCTTTCTTTCTTAAATATCGTACCGAATCAAACTACCTCAAATAAAATGAAACGGAAGGAGTATTGGTTTATATGAATTGTGTTAGGGACACAAACATAAGACTAGGGAATTTGCATATTATATTCAATCAAAAAGAATAAATGCTCTCTATATGGATTACAATGGAGTAACAAGAACTTCTTTATACTTCATTCTTAATTTAAACGTCTTCAATTCAACCTCTGGATATAAAATAGCATTTAGTAAGAAATATTTTACCCCCACAATAGGACCTTTCAGCACAAATCGAATTAATCTGATTCCAAAACACATATCAAATTAGAGACCTTTTTTCCTCCCTAAAGCTTGAAAAAATAAATTGAGCTAGTGTTTCAACTTGCAGCTATTCACTTTGTCCAACAATACTGGTATACTATTGACTTTGCATATTTCTTAAGAAACTATAATAGAAGGGTAATTTTACTCTATCGCTCTTTAAATATAATAAATATAATGTCTTAAAAATATGATACGAAAATGACTATAATTAATGTTAAGAATAAATTAAGAACTAAATATATAATTATTCATTAATTTCATAAGATTGTCAATTATTATTGAACATTTTAAAATAATATAATAGTAGGCAACTATTATTGATCGAGAAGAGTAATTATTTTTATATTTTTTTGGAGCAGTGTTCACAAAATATTCTTTGGACAGTCAACCATGCACACAATACTATGTGCATTTAAGGCAAAGCTAAGCATTCACATTTTTTTGGGGCAGTGTTCACAAAATATTCTTTGGAGTAGTAGACAATTCGTGTATTCACAGCTAAGCATTTTCATATTATACGGACAAATTACTGAAATCACCTATTTTAAGGCAAAATTAAATATATCCCTTAAAAGTTTATAATTACAGAAATCTCTCAACGGATACAATAATATAAACGTTGATACATTAATCTGATGCGCGAGATATATTAATCATTAAGTAAGATACATTACATTTTATACATGATACACTAATCGGATGCGCAAGATACACTAATTTGTAGATGATACACTAATCTGATGTACATTTTATACATGATACACAAATCTGATGCGCGAAAATGAGAGCTTTTGGAGATTTGTTAAACTTATAGGAGATAATAATAATAAGTAAACTAAAAGGTGAAATTTCTGTAATTTTCCCTATTATTAAACTAGAAGTTTTTTTTTTTTTAGTTTCTCACATTATATTCAATATTTATATTAAGATCACGACATATTCAATTTCATATAACATCTGTTAACTTGTGGTTTGCTTGGCAATGGTCAATGAATGGTAAAACTATTTATTTGACTATGCTAATAAACTAAGTATTCTAACAAAGATAAGGGTTAGTGTGCGATCCAATATGTTCAATATCAAGTCGATAGTAAATTTATTGAATCATTATATTGATATTGAAAGATGACGTTTAACTAGAAAAAGTTCTTATAAAATACATAATTTACTCTTAAAAATCCGTCGAATAATAATATCGTATTTTCTTTTGTTTTTATAACACCAAGTCATTCTAAAATGTGATTTATAATTAATAAGTGACCAACATGTGTGCATGTCAAATTGTCAATTATTAAAGATAATAATTAAACATTGAATGACCCAAGACTTTTTCTTATATCATTCAATTCAATTGCCTAAGGTCATAATTATTTATTTCTAATTCATGAAAATATAGAGTTTAAAGTCATTACCAAATTCATCCTAATCAATCATTAATGTCAAAATTTTCAATTAATGTGTCAAAATATAGAGAAGTAAACCACGAAAAATGCCGAGGAAAGTCAATATATAGTATTTATACATGAAAAATATATTATTTCACCTAGTTACACAGTATAATACATCAAAATGCTTTTCAAAAATGGGCCTTAAAGTCTCTTTCAAAATGGGCCATTTTGTGAAGTCCAGTCTAAAATCCAAATGATTGATGTTGGGCTCGCAGCCTAAGAAGTACATGGGCTTTCTATTAACTTGTGATGTGATCTTTGTAGAGCAAAAGGGAAAGATTGGTACTTTGGAATAGCAAAATAGCGAGATGGGAAGGGAGGCGAGCGAGATAATCATGTATCTCTATACAAAATCACACTAGATACACATCAGGTAGATGTATTTGTATGTATCTGAACTACGAGATACATAAAAGAGTGTCAACCGAGATGGGAGAGAGAGGCGAGCGGGATTTGTTATGTATCCTAAACATATGTGAATCCACTTACACTACATCAAAAATGATATTTAGCGGTAGTTAATTAACGACAAAAGCTTAATGCCTCCAAATACATATTTTTAGGTACACTTAGCACTCTTTGTAGATATCCCTAAAGCCTATAGTGACATTGTATTCAATAAAAATTAACTAATGTTGATAAAAACTTTATCACTCTTTGTTAATATATTTATTGCTGCTAAAATCTGTTTTTGTTGTAGTGAATTGGATACAGTGTATCTAGAACAAATTACACCTAATTTTTACCCCATGTATCCCGAGATACATGTATCTGGACACACCAAAGTCTGGTAAGATTCGTAATATTACAAATGAAAGAGTATCTAAATAATTAACTCCTAAACTAGTGAGATTTCTGTAAGTTTTCCAAAGCTTAACTGTTGAATCTCTTGAATTTTGTTATTAATTACAGCGAAATGTTATTACAAATAAAATATAACATGAAAGATTGGCTCCACAAAAAATATAATTGTGATGATAGAATATTGATATAGATGATAATTGTTATAGAAATGTATGATTGTAGGTGGATTAAATTGCATATAAAGTCCAAATATATGCATAATAATGGTTCTTTACTTAATGTATCAATCATTGATATAGTTATTTCCTAGGAGAATCAAATTTGCCATAGTATTTTGAAATGGAAAATTCAACATAATTGAGAATTCTAGAGACATATAACATATGATAGTTTCATAACTCCTTAAAAAACATCATTTCGTATCTAGACTATTTTATAAGATATTTAACATTTTCTTAGCCGTGGAAAATGGCAGGTATTCAATAAAATAATTGAGGTACGTATAAAATCTATATATAATAATAAAGCTGAATATAAAAAAGGTGATGTGGCACTCTCTAAGAGCTTCAATTCTATTTATTTTTTTTGAATTTTTTTAACATTTTTTTAAAATTTTAAATAACATAAAATTTTACTTCAAAATTCTACAAAACATTTAAGTGTCATATTTAATTTCTACCGTCATTAAGGCTATTACTCCCTCCGTTTCACAAAGAATGACCTAGTTTGACTTGACACGGAGTTTAAGAAAATAAAAAAGACTTTTGAATCTTGTGGTCCTAAATTAAAGTTACGTCAAATGTACAAAATTGGCCTTTAATCTTGTGGCCTTAAACATGTCACGTGGAAAGCTGAAATTAAAATGTTACCAAAAAATGAAAGAAGTCATTCTTTTTGAAACAAACTAAAAAGGAAAGGAAGTCATTTTTTTTTAAACGGAGTGAGTAATATCTTTTCCTAAAAATGAAGATTTACAGAAGGTTGAAAGTAGCCATTTTTTTTTTTGTTTCATTACTAATTTTACTCTTCTCCTTTTTATAATATATACATTTCTTAATTTCTTCTTTTACACTTTATTTATATTATTTCCTGAATTAACTTTTTTCCCTTTATTTTATTTATGTTATTTATAGTATCATTTTCTTAAATCACTTTATTTCTTTTTTTGGTATATTTTTATTTATTCAACGTAAGAAATCTATATTTTTAGATAATATCAAGTTATTTCTTTTATCTTCTTCATGTGTGTTTTTTTCCTTCATTTATTTTTAATGTATCACATTCATAACTTATAACTATTAAACTTCCTCTTTAAATAATATCATTAACTCCATGTTTTTTAACTTTTTATATTCATAACCCCCAACTATTAAATTATAAAATTTAAGATATCTTATGATATTTCTTCATTTTGTGTCTATATAAATTCAATTTAATGTTTCATGAAACCCTAACCCAAAATTATTCTTTGTATTTCATTGTCTTTTGTATTATATTATTATACTATCCAATTCATGCTCTAGCATAATACGATGAAGAAGTCTTTTGGATGTTGATTAGTTTGTCAAATGAGGTGTCGGATAAGAGCTCAAAAAATTGTGCACTAATTTTGTATTCTTAATTTCATCTATTTTCTTATTATTAAGGTCCAAAGAACGATGTGTGTGTTTGTGTTCTCTCCATCTAACTTCTTTAGTTTAGAATTCAATAAAAAGAAAATATTATTGTAAGCATGTATTTTCATTTAGATGTTAATTAGTTATTGTAACTTTGTGGGGAATAATACTAGCTACTAATCAAGGTTCAAGAATACTATTGTACGGTGAACTATTTATGTTTTCTTTAAAGATTACTCCATCTATAATTTGATAATACAAATTCATAATTTTTTATTTCATGAAACTCTTAATCAAGATTATCCTTTTCATTTTATTTTTGAAGTAGTGTTTCCTTATATTACTATTATAGTATCAAATTCATGCTTAAGCATAACTCACTAAAAAAGACTCTTGGATGTTTATAGTTAGCTAGAGAAAGTGTAGACAAGAGCTAAGAAATGTGTTGATTCATTATTTTCTCCATCTATTTTCTTATGATTAAGGTCATAAGAAAGATATATGCATTGTTTTCTTTCTATGTAATTTATTAAATTTGAATTTTTATGATTTTTGAATTTTCACAAGTTTATACTTTTATTATACAAAAATTAGTTATTGCAACTTTGTCAGTAATATGTTAATTACTGAACAAGGTTCAAACGCTATTATTGATAAAGATTACATGTACATTAAAAACTGAAATATAAATTTTTTAATGATGTTTCGTATGATACAAAGAATCATTTATATTTTTTTCCTTAAAAGATTTGTTTTTTTTTATTTTTAAAATTAAAAAAAAAAAAGAAGTAAAAGAATTGACAATGATGAATATATATTGTACTCTAATTTTGTATTTTTTACTATCAAGAATTATTCATAAATAGAATAGAGGAAGGAAACGAGAAAAAGAAGAAAAAAGCAATAAAAACATATAAAACAAATATTAATACAATAAATGATAGAGATAAAAAATAAAAATATGTATACTTATAATGAATGGATAAATATCAAAACGAAAATGTTTCTAATTTATTTTCCTCTTAAGAAACTTGCATAAAATTAACATACATCTCATTTTCTTTCGATTTATATTTTACCTAAAATAAACATAATTATTAAAGAATACTCCACCTTAAATTACATAACAAAAATATACATCTAACAAACAAATAAAAAGTTACATATTTTTGTGAATACTTATATTTATTATATACATGTACATACTTATCTGAGTATATATACTTTTTTAAAAACTACAAGCTTATTTGTATATAAAGAGAGAGAGAAAATCATGTATATATACTCGCACTGAATGTTCAATCCTAAAAAAAAAAAAAACTATTTTTTCTCATTCCAAAAAAAGAGAATAGTTTCACCAATGTAAGAAACATCTTCAGAGATGATTTAAAATTGCTTACTAATAAAAAATTAAGATTCTTTGCAAAAAAAATTAACACTCAATAATTTTAAAAGATATTTTGCAAATTTAAGGGAGAAGACACTAGTATCCCTTAGACTATAACCGAAATCTCAGAGACACACATTAATTAAATTAAAGCTCTATTACTACCCTAAACTCATTTTATATATAATATTGTACACCTTTTGGCTTATGCGGCACACCCCGTGACTCCACGTAGTTGAAGAGTGTGAGAGATATTTGGATGCCACGTAAGCTAAAAAGTTGTACAAAATTACAAAAAAAATAAGTTCAGGGGGATAATATGACCTTAGTTTAATTAAGATGTGTCTCTGAAATTTGAGTCATACTCTAAAGAGGTACTTCTATCTTTTCCCAAAATTTAATGAGGTATTTTATAATTACGCAAAGCGCGATCAAATTCACTAGTTATAAATAAATTTGTGCAACTATTAAAAACAGATTTTTTAAATGTATGCTAACGTGTTAATGCTACATTTTTTGGTTCAACGTTTTAACGTGTGGATTACTAGTGCAATTATTGAATCAATCAATAGTGAATTTAGTAAAAAATTCTAAAAGCAATGATTTCTCTAGAATTAGTACCTAACCATTACCAAATATTTTATTTATTTTTATTAGAATTTGCTTTTAGTAGGAATAAATATATATATAAATAGAGAGTGTAAAAATCCTTATCGACATTATTAAGATATCATTAAATTTAATGTCGCTATAAACTTTAGCGATTTTTACAAAGAGTGCTAAAATATAATTGTCACTAGTAATTATCTTTAAAAATATATTGAGCAACAATTAAGCTATGATCGTTAAAAATTATTTTTGATTTAGTAATTAGATTTTTAAAAACCATGAGCTTAAATATGATATTTGTAATGATTTCTACACTATTATATATTGCAATACTTTCACGAGTTATTCTGCTCTTATTATATATGAACGATTTTTTTAATTATTCTTTGACGTATTTTTTTTAATGGATCCAATAATATATGGAAAAGGGAAAAGTGTACAAGTACTTTTTTTCATTTTAGCAAAGGCAAAATCACTAATTATTCAACGCACGTGTTATTGAAGATTACATATATCTAATTTAAACATTATAATTATTTACGAAAAAAAGAGTCACAACTCAACCACTATTGTGTATCTCTAATCTTCAATAATAACAAGCTAAGTATAAAAAATCACTCAAAAATGTTTAAGCAAATTACATTTTGTCTGTGTTTACTGTTCATTTTATTATATTTTGACATTTGAGATTCTTTTATTTATTTTCTCGGGAATAAATTCTCTAACATCATCCAAATTGAAAAAAATAATAAAAATACATTGAATTATTTTTGTGGTAAATTTGTGGATGGACTAACTCATCGGTGCCCCCCTAAACTTGGCACCAACTTTCACTTAAACACCTCAACTAAGTTTTGTTCATTTTAGACAACTCATGTGATATCCCGCTGTGTCATTTTGACACTTTTTGCTGACATGACATAGCGAGTGTGATACACTCCTTGCTAGCACGTGGAGAGCTTATATTTAACCTATTTTTATTTTATTTTTTTCTTCTTCTTCTCTATTTTAGCCACCATTTTCAAAACTTAAACTCCTGAACTCCTTCTATGGAGAAATAGATCTAATAGTACTACAACACCAAGAGATTTCAAGCTTGAACAACTTTTCTTATTTTGTTGCCATTCTTCCTCCTTGAAATGTTTTGAAAAAAATCGAAATATATTTTTTTAAAAGAAAATCTAGGACGATCTAATAGGGAACTTTTGTTTAGATTTGAATAATTTGGTTTTATTTGGAGTTATAAGTAAGACGAATCAGGGGTTGGGGGGGTGGGAGGTGGTGGAGAAGATGAATTGAGTGTGGGAGGGGTAGGGGTTGTGGACTGTGGAGAAGACAATCTGATGGGAGAGGGGTTGAGGATCAGGGGTGGGGGTGGTGGAGAAGACAACATAGGATAGACTTATAAGTGATTAATTTTTTTAAAAATATTATTTGGATAAAAATAGCCATGTGTTATTGGCCTTTTTTTTAAAACTCAAAATTTATTATTTAAAAGTTATTTTCAATATATATGTCACAAGTCTTTGTTTAATTTGTCATTTTGACACGTCATCGGCGAGTGTGCTATACACGCCTTACATATTTGACTGTTTATAAAAAAAGTGTCAAAATGACACAACGAGATATCACATGAGGTGTCTAAAATAAACAAAGTCTATTTGAGGTGTCTAAGTGAAAGTTGATGCCAAATTTAGGAGGCCACTGATGGATTATGCCTTTGTGGATCGATGGAAAAGATTCGATTACAATTCCCAAAAATCAATGTACGCCACATATAAGAAAAAGGAGATCCAGCACCACATGATTTTTTTAATTAAAATAATATGATATTCTTTATATTTTATTATTATTTGTAAAAAGAAGGAATATTTTTTTGAATTATATCCCGATTTGATTATTTTGTTGTCGTTAAATTTTAATTTTGATTCTTATAATATTCAATTAAGTACATTAAACATTATCCCTCAACATTGTGGTTGTTTGATCTTTAAATTTTAACTTTGATTCATATAATGAAGACGTTATGGACACTAGTTCTCATCAATGTCCCATTTTAAAAATTTTACCTTTCAGTTATTTATAAAAATATGTGATTTTTATCGTCTTATATAGAAAATATTATATGAAATTTAAATTATTATTAAAATTATATTATCTTCATATATAAAATAATAATGCAAACTTAGCATAATATATCAATAATTTAATGTTTTAGCATTTAGAAATCGTTAAAATTATGAAAATCAATAGTCAAAAGGATCAAAAATATACATATAAAAATTTGATCATTAAATATACATAATCAGAAAACATAAAAATTAAACATTAAAATTCGAAAAATATCTTCGACATGATGCAAATACACCAACAAAGAAAATTTTTTTTTAAAATACGCTCGATATAGAACAACCATATCGACAAAGAGGTACTTCAATCTAATTAACCTATTATTAGAATTGAGATGATGATTCTCTTTGCACTTAAATAAAACATAAGAAAATAGTAAAGTATTTTACATATATCACATCAAATAGAATATTTGGCATTTGTTTATGACAAAGTTTATAACTTTTTCTCCCAAAGAAATAAGAAGAAGATCCTTTTATCTCACTTTCACTTTATGTTTTTCATCATTTGTTCACTTTCTTTAAATTTGAATTTGTTGTGGAATATCACGAATATAATAATATAATTACGATAAAGTAATATAATTATACTCAATAATGAAATAATTACTATGTGAGAAATAATACAAAATTTGTTATACAGCAAATAATAAGACAACAATTGTTATATTATTGAATTAAAAAAAAACAGTACATTGTTATTAAGTGATTATGGTATTAAAGATTAACTTTAATTAAAAAAATCAGTTATTATAGGTGCTTAATTTAATTATATTGTTTGATGATAAATGTGAAATATTACCATTTCATGCTTCGACCACCTTCCAAGAAGGGTCCCAAGTACTTTTTTTTTTTTTTAACTATATCACATGAAATGATGGAAGTGTGATTCTGTTGGAAGTGTGAATGATGCTTGCGCTTTTTTTTTTTTTTTGGGGTGGGGTGCGGGGAGGGGGGGGGGGGGTACTTGAGTTTATTAAAAAAATTTAAAAATGTGAAACATTAATGTGAGTTGCAATGAGAATTGAGATTTATTTATTATTAATTAGAAATTTAGGGTTCGAATTTTTGATGAGAATAAAAAAAATCTTATTGAGAGCGTTATTGAAAAAAATAAGTCATTTTATATGTAAATTTAATCAAATTTCATACAAATATCAAACATTAATGAAAAAAAAATTGAAAAACAAACTTTGTTGAAAATTAGAAAAAGGCACAAAAGGTTTACTTATTTGGTCCTTCTTTGTCTCTATATATTTTCTTCTCACATACATAATCCCACCACACTTACATAAAAGCATCTTATCATATAAGCCTTTAAGAATACCATTCAATGAGCCTTTATTTATTTGGTATATATTCAGTGTATTTACTGATTTGATTAATTTAAGTTTATATCAACATAAATAAAGTTAAGGAGCGTAGATATATACACTCATAATATATATTAAATTTTCTTTAACTTTTTTGTATATTTACTTTGTTCATATTCCAAATCTTTTTAAACAAAAATCATGGCATAAATGAGTAGGATCCGAAACTTCTCATTCATTTAATAAATATTAAGTCTAGAGCCTAACTATTATTACTTAAAGTCATCGTTCTAAAATTTATAAAAATAAAACTTTAACTTAAACCTTCGATTAAAAATGAAAAGATTTATTACCGTTCATTCGATGAGTCAATATCCAAAAAAGCCACTTTCAATATATATATTATAAATTCCCCCACTCACACAAAGAACTCCTCTCAGTTTCCTATATAAATCCACATTATCTGCCCAAAAATAGGATCTGCTAATAAAATATATTATATCATATGTGCCTGGCCTATACAAACAAATCTAATTTATTTATTCAAACTCACAAACTTATCTTGTGTTTTAATATTTTTAATTTAATTAAGATGAATCACGTTCCTTCTGCTGATAATTTTTTATATGTACTTCAAAAAGCCACATATTTGTTTTTTTTTAAAAAAATATAATTTGTCATGCTTTCTTATTGGTAGAAAATCCATTGAAATCTCCTATTGAAAAATATTCGATGATTATTTTTATAAAAAAAAAAATCCAATGACTATTTCCAGTATTTTAAGAATTTGTTTCCGCTCATACGCTTTTCTAGTGAGCTAGTTTGGTGAGAATAAATTAAATATGTATGCTATGTGTTAATGAGTCGGATACCATTAGTTAGTAGTAGTTGTCTAGTTGGCCATCCCTATTTTTTGGAATCACTTGGCCCTCCAATAATGTAATAAAATAATAATAATAATAATTATCCTATTTAAATCTTTGACTTTATTGTATCTTATTGTTTTCTTTGTTTTGATTATCATATTATATATTAACTTCTTTTCTATTATATTTTTTTTTCGTACTGATTTTGATATGTTTAATTACTTGAGTTAAGAGTTTAATGAAAACACTCCTTTTATCTTCATGATAAGATAAATATAAAATTATGTATGCATTATCTTCTCAAATTTCATTTATGCGAAAATATTATTTAATTATAGTGTAATATAATGGAGATATTTTGCCTCATAATTTCTAAGGTGGATGATAAGATTAGCGATTAGTAAAAAAAATTGCAATTTGCATCATATCTATTTAATTAAGATAAAATCTTTTTGGTCACATAGCAAAAAATTGCACTGCTGACCTTCTTTATTCCAATTAATTAATTAATAATGTGAAAGAATATAATATTTTCTTACGTAAAAACAAAAAAAGGAGGAAAGGTCCCTTTTAATTAATTTATTTTAATTTAAAAGCAAAGATGGATTCTGAATTTAATTTTCTGGTTCTTACCTTTGAATTCAGAGGCGGATGCAATGTTATAATGCTATGTTTATTTGAACTCAATATCTTTAATACGATACATTAATTTATTTGTCAAGATATTAGAATTGAAATAAATACAGGCTAAAATCCATAATTTTAAAAATATAATAGGTTCAATGTTAAGAATCTTAACGAATAAACTCATAAAATTTAAATACATGCATCTTTCAATTATCATGTTTTAAGCATGGGAGATTTGTTCTAATTTAGTGGAATGAGATACTTCATCAATATAATTAGAATCCTACCTTTACATTTAAGGTTCTGATTTTAGGACTTTTGGGTTTTTAAATTTCGATAACATTACATTATACAAATATATAATATTTGGTGTCCAAAAATATTGAATTCTATTTAACTTGTAACTTACACGCTACATTCACCAGACACGTTCTTCTTGTTGTATAATTGTCTATAATTTGGTCATTCACTGATGAATTAAAGTAACATTTATATTGTGTGAACCAATGTACCACTTTTTTAATTTTATGATCATGATATTCAGGTGTGCTTTCGGACACCTCGATTAATTTCACGAGCTATTTGTCATCTCCCATCAACAATGTACAAATACTAGATAATTTTGTCCATCAAAACTAAGACATATAAAAAAAATCACCTAATATTTTTTATCTCCATTGAAATTTAAACCAACGTACCACTTCGAAATAGTAATGTAAAATTCCATTGGGAACCTTCACCTACCTTCACCTACCATGGGTAATTAATAACATTATTTTATTTGAATATAAGAGGAAATTAGGAAGCAAAGATGATGAAGTAATTCTAATATTTGTGAATTGTCAATTTGTCATAATGGATATAAATAACATTATTTTGTTGCATGAAATTTAGAAGTACCTTAATCTTCAAGTTAGAAGAAACTTTGACCATTATAGATAACTTGTTAGTGTGACATTTTAATAATTTAAGAATTCACATTTTTTTTTTGCATGGCCACATTGATGTTGGTTTATTGCCGTTGGTGCACTTCTCATATATGTTATGATGGATGAATTGGCAGTTGATTGTTGCTGTTGAAAATAATTATTGCTGCATTACTATTCAGCATTACTCCAAATGGAGCTGGTGTATATGTTACAATTTTCTTGGTGCATGCAGCAACTCCCAAGCCGTTGGTGGCTTAAGTGTCCCTTTATTTTCATTCTTTATTCCTCCATTATACCTTGTAACATATGTAACTCCTAAGACCTTTATCTTCATTATTTACTACACCATTATCTTCCTATTCATTGCTAGGAAGACTTCTTCTAGTATAAATAGTGGTGGTCTTCATTTGGTTTGGGAGACATATAACACACAAGAAAAGATAGAATGCATAAAAGTTAGTCAAAAAAGAGAGTTCTTATTAGTTGAAGGGAGGTGTTCTTTTTGTGGAGCTTTGGACTCAACTCTTGTCCAGAGTTGTTGAGTTATATATTATGATTAGGCCGTTGTATCCTAGAGGGGACAATTAGAGAAGAACTATTGCTGGACCGGTGAAAACATTTGCTGCAGTGGACTTAAATCTCCTTAAAGAGAGCGAGATATCCGCGCCTCAGTCTGAAGAGATTTATTTCTTCAATTTTATTTTCAATTGTAATCTTGTATTTTTTGTTATCTTGTAAGTTTTTCACTAACAATTTTAAAGAGATTCAAAGATGTCTACAATTGAAAAAATAGCGGATGTCAATATGGGAGACCTTAACAAGCCATTTCGGTTCAATGGTAACCATTTCAACAGATGGAAGGGTAAAGTACTTTTCTACTTAAGTCTTCTCAATGTTTCTTATGTGTTAACTGAGAAGAATCCTAATAAAGTAGATGACACCTCGATGGATGATGATGAATTTATTTCTCATCATGAGAAAGTGGAAAAGTATGATGGTGACTCCTATAAGTGTCGGTATTATCTTCTTAATTGTCTATATGATAATTTTTATGATTATTATGATAGAAATTACTCTAGTGCAAAGAAAATTTGGAAAGCATTGCAGAGTAAGTATGATACCGAAGAGGCGGGAGCGAAAAAATATGTGGCTAGTAGATTTTTTCGTTTCCAAATGGTGGACAATAAATCAATGGTAGACCAAGCTCAAGACTTTATAATGATTGTTGGAAAGCTTATATCCGAAGAGGTGAAAATTGGAGATATCCTTATTGTTTGTGGCATAGTAGATAAACTTCCACCTTCTTGGAAGGAATTTCAAAAAACTATGCGCCACAAACAAAAGAAAACCTCCCTTGAATCCTTGATAATGAAAATTCGTATGGAAGAAGAGGCAAGAGGCAAAGATGCACTTTTACAAATAGAAGAGAACAACATCACAATGAAGGTAAATTTAATTACTTCAAATAATGTTACTCCTGAAACTCACAAAAATACTTCTTTGAAGCCTAAGAAGAAAAAGATCAAGAAAAATAATGGTAGACCTCCCAAGAAAAATAGTGGTGAAAATAATCAAGCACAAAATCAGCAAGTTCAAGATAAGAGACCGTGCTTTGTTTGTGGCAAGAGTAGGCATATTGCTCGATTTTGCAGATTCCGAAAACGTGGTCCTAACCCTCAGGCAAACGTTACCGAAGAACCTTTTGTGGCGGTGATTACTGACATAAACATGGTTGAGAGTGTTGATGGATGGTGGGCTGATTCTGGTGCAAACCGTCATGTCTGTTATGACAAAGACTGGTTTAAAAAATATACTCATTTTGAGGAGCCCAAAACCATCATGCTTGGTGATTCACATACTACTCAAGTGCTTGGAACGAGAGATGTCAAATTGTTTTTTACTTCTGGAAGGGTATTAACTTTGAAAGATGTACTATATACTCCTTTTATGAGAAAAAATTTGATGTCTAGTTTTCTTCTTAATAAAGCCGAATTTAAACAGATAATTGAATCTGATCAATATGTAATTGTGAAGAAGGGTATTTTTGTGGGAAAGGGGTATGCTTGTGATGGGATGTTCAAACTGAATGTTGAAATGAATAAAGTTTCTACTTCTGTTTATATGCTTTCTTCTACTAATTTTTGGCATGCTCGTTTGTGTCATATTAATGATCGTTATGTTGGAATCATGAGTAGTTTAGGATTAATCCCAATGATTAAAAAGAATTTTGAAAAATGTGAGGCTTGTAGTAAAGCCAAAATCACTAAAATGCCTCATTTTCAAGTTGAAAGAAAAACTGATTTGTTAGAATTAGTTCATACTGATATTTGTGAACTTGGTGGAATTTTAACTTGTGGAGGTAATAGATATTTTATCACTTTCATTGATGATTTTTCTAAGTTTACATATGTTTACTTGATGAAAAATAAAAGTGATGCTTTTGAAAATTTCAAAACTTATCTCCATGAGGTTGAAAATCAGTTTGGAAGAAAAATAAAAAGAATTAGAAGTGATAAAGGCCGTGAATATGAGTTAAATGAGTTTAATTCTTTTGTTAGATCATTGGGAATAATTCATGAAACTACTCCTCCTTATTCTCCTTTATCTAATGGAGTAGCGAAAAGGAAAAATAGAATTTTGGTTGAATTGACTAATGCCATGCTTATTGAGTCACATGCACCTTTAAATTTTTAGGGTGAGACTATTTTAACTGCTTGTTATGTGTTGAATCGTGTGCCTCATAAAAAGTCTAAATTGACACCTTTTGAATTGTGGAAAGGTTACAAGTCAAGTTTGGGGTTGTCTAGCCTTTGTGAGGCTAATGGATACCAAGATTACAAAATTGGGTAAGAATTACTACTTGTGCTTTTCTTGGTTATGTTTCAAATAGTACAACCTGTAGATTTTTTAATCTCGAAGATAATATTGAGATAGAATCGGGTGATGCTATTTTTCATGAAAATAAATTTCCTTTTGATTTTAAAAATAGTGGGGGTCAAAGGATTGAACAAAATATTTTGTCACTACCTATTTCTTCTACTTCTACTTTAATAAATAAAGAAATTGATGATTTTGAGTTAAGAAGAAGTAAAAGAACTAGAGTAGAAAAAGATTTTGGTCCCGATTTTTATGTGTTTAATGTTGGAGATGACCCTCTCACTTTGAAAGAAGCATTATTTTCACATGATTCTATATTTTGGAAAGAGACTGTAAATGATGAAATGAAATCACTGATTTCTAATAAAACTTGGAAGTTAGTTGATTTACCACGGGGTTTTAAACTATTGGTTGTAAATGAGTCTTATGAAAAAAATTAAAATCGGATGGATCTATCGATAAATATAAGGCTAGACTAGTTGCAAAAGATTTTAAACAACTAGAAGGCCTAGAATTTTTTGATACTTTTTCACTGGTAACAAGAATTACATCCATAAGACTTTTAATCGCTATGACTGCAATTTTTGATTTGCAAATTCATCAAATGGATGTAAAAACTGCTTTTTAAAATGGAGACCTTAATGAGGAAATTTATGTGGAACAGCTCGAGTCTTTTGTTGAAGTAGACCAAGAAAGCAAAGTGTGTAAACTTACTAAATCCTTATATGGCTTGAAACAGGCACCAAAGCAATGACATGAAAAATTTGATTCCTGCATGGTTGAAAATGGTTTTAAAACAAATTAGTGTGATAAGTGCATATATCATAAGTCTTGGAATAATTCACATGTGATTATTTGCCTATATGTTGATGATTTGTTGATCTTTGACTCTAATATGAATGTTATTGATGAAACTAAGAATATTCTTAGAAGCCATTTTAATATGAAAGATCTTGGTAAGGCAAATTTTATTCTTGGAATAAAAATAACAAGAACATGTGATGGAATTTTCCTTGATCAGTCACATTATATTGAGAAAATTTTAAAAAAATATAACTTTCTTGATTGCAAGCATGTTGCTACTTCTTTTGGTTCAAGTGTTCACTTATTTCCTGTTGAAAGTGAAAATGATGTAATAAATCAAAAGAAATATGCTAGTATAATCGAAAGTTTGAGATATGTGACTGATTGTACTAAGCCTGATATTGCATATGCAGTAGGAGTACTTGGCAGGTTTACAAGCAAGCCAGGTAATGAACATTGGAGTGCTGTAACAAGAGTTATGAGATATTTAATTGGAACGAAAAATTGTGGTTTGTTCTATAAAAAATATCCTGCTGTACTTGAAGGCTTTTCTGATGCAGATTGAAACACTTTATCAGGTGATTCGTGTTCTACCACTGGTTATGTCTTTACTTTAGGTGGTGGTGCTATTTATTGGAGCTCAAAAAAAGCAAACCATAATTGTTAACTCTACCATGGAGGCTGAGCTAATTGCTTTAGCTTCAGCTAGTGAGGAAGTGAATTGGTTAAGAGATTTACTGTTTCAAATACCTTATTTTGAAAAACCAATTCCGCCTATATTAATACATTGTGATAGCACTGCTGCGATTGGTAGAGTTCAAAACCGTTATTACAACGGTAAATCCAGACCTATAAGGAGGAAACACAATAATGTAGGATCGTATTTGACAAATGGTACCATTAATGTTGATTATGTCAAATCTTGTGATAATCTTGCAGATCCTCTTACTAAGGCTTTAACTAGAGAGGAGGTCTAAAGCACATCGAGGGGGATGGGATTGAAGCCTATAAATCCTTGAGTCATATATGAGGAAACCCAACCTGGGGACTAGAGATCCTATAACGAGGTTCAAAGGGAAAAACTAATCATATGATGACTTGTTGTGAAAAAATGCACTGTATTTTTATTCCCTCCCTATGATGTGAGTGCATTGGTTCCTGTAGTGATTTGTGAAGGTTGAGTTGATAAAACTCTTAATGAATATCTGTAGTCCGTATGGGTGGAGTGGTAAACTTACGGGAGTACTCTCGACATTATTATGACCTATCCACATTGTCCTTTTGCCCCTTCACAATAATAAATTCGAGTTTGAAAATGATGACCTACCACAAAGTAATCATTGGATGGTAACGAACTTAATTCAATATGTGATCAAATGGAACATCACAATGTATGAGCATATACCTTGAACAACTTATTTTGTGTAATTTAGATATGTGATCAAATGAAAATAAGGCTCGTATTTGGTGTTTTGTGTCATAACAATATGTTGCTAAGTCTTAAAAGTAAATTTTCTAAAGTGATGGTTGTCAGACTAGCTATGTTGTACAAGACAGAGTGTTGGTTGATAAAAAAACTCACATGTCCAAGAGAAGAAAGTAACATTGAGATTAATGTGGGCATACTAGGAAATGTATATAGGATAAAGATATCCAAGATAAGGTGGGAGTGACATATGTGATGATGAACAAGATAAGGGAGCTGAGAGTGAGATGGTTCGGGCATATGAAGAGGAGATATACAAGTGCCCTGGTGAGGAGGTGTGGGAGTTAGGTTGACTGTAGTGGATATGAGGAGAGATATAGAGGTAGACCGAAGTATTAGGAAGGCCAAGGTGATTAGATGGGACATAACGTATAATTTGCAGCTTACTGAGGATATGAACCTAGATAAGTGGATTTGGAGGTCAAAGATTAAGATAGAAAGTTAGTAGGTAGTCAAACGTCGTCTAATTTCCTTATCAGTATTGTTTAATTTGATTACTCTCCTAATACCTTATTTTTCAATCTCATTATTTTCTTGACTTCATTTATCATATTATATGTTATTGTTGTTGTTATTAGCTTGTTCACCATTATTTTGTTATGACTTCTTTACTAGTATTATTTTTGCTTTAGATATCCAAGTTTTTATATGTATTATTTGAACCAAGAATCTATCGAATACAATCGCTTTACGTTTTCAAGATAGAAACAAGATCATGTATAATTACACTAAATATATTATTATAACTGATCAAATAAAAAATCAAAAACACTCGACTTGTGATTCACTTGGTGTATATATAATTAAAAAATCACTAAAACTCGACTTATCTATATATATAAAGATAATTTTTTACTTATCGTGAAAAATATCTTAACGAACTCCTGGAGTAGCTATGCAAATCTCTAACCACATGACAGAAACACACATATGATCGATAATGATATTTATAAATTTTATTTAGACACTCGAACATAAAATATCTTTATTATATTTTTGTGCATATTAGTAAATGTATATTACATAAACAAATTAATCCGTTAAAATACATTATTTTAAAATTATATATATTACTTATTAACCTCAATAAACCGTAAAATTCAATACTAAACTCAAAACATCTCCATAACTATGTAAACAACACAATACAGTAGTATTCATCTTAGTTTATAAATTAACTATGATAGACTATTTTACTCTCAATTTTTAATTTTTCTTTCCCGTATTTTCTACGAAAAAGTTCATATAATTAAGTGTAATCCTATTAAGATTCTAATTAATTACCTTATTCTATTTTCTTTTGAAAAATTTGACCTTGACTTTTAAATCATATAGTAGTAAAAGTTATATAATGTTAACCAGGGGCGGCTCAAACCCGTTGGTGGCCTAAGGCCAAAATCAAATTAGAGGCCTTAAAAAATATATATAAATGTTTTTATTTTAAACACTATTTACAATATCAAATAAAAAATATAATAAACATAAGACACAAAACAAAAATAATATTAGAAATTAGAATGATATTACCGAATACAAAAGCTATGAAGACTTGATTTCCGAAAATGAATCGAGCTGCTGTATTGTAGTTTCTCCAAACTTAAAATATAAAGTATCAATAAAACAAGTAAATTTTTAAGCTTTGAATAAGAGAGAGATGTAAGATTAGAAAAGAAAAAGTGAGAAGAAATAGAAGGGAGGAGGATAGGATATATAAAATAAAATTAGAAAAAAAAATAAGGTTAAAAAAAAGAAGATAACTTGTACATTAAAAAAAAAGTACACAACTTTTTATTGAAAAGTTAAAAAGTCATAGTACTATCACTTCATTTAGCCTTTTGCATTTATCGTCTTAGTTCTAATAATTTTTTTTTAAAAAATTTAATCCTTCCTAATTAACTAAAAAATGGGGCCTTTGCATTTATTGTCTTAGTTCTAATATATATTTTTTAATTTAATCCTTCGTAATTAACTAAAAATGGGGCCCCCTAAAATTGGGGGCCTAAGGCAAAAGACTTTTTTTTAAGCCTTGCCAGCCGCCCCTAATGTTAACACCTTTTTACCAATTCAATAAAAGGGAAAAAATAATAAATGACTTAATAAAAGGGGAAAAACAATAAATGACTAACTATAACTCAATAATTAGCAAAAAATCATGAATATATTTTCCAAGTTGGAACGAAATTGAATTATTGACCATTTTTATATAAAAAGAAATAAATTGAATTTTCAACAACTTTTAAATGTCTTAAAATGGAATTAAATTAAATATAAGGTCACTTTCGGTAAATAAATAAAGTATCTATTTTAATAAGACTCCTAGTCATAGCCACATACCTACCATTTTGTCGACATTGAAGGGTAGTATCGTCATTTAATATGTCTGCGAAAATTCGACGAAAGTATAGGGACTTAAATATAATTAAAGGAAAAATGCAGGGACCAATCATGCTATCTCAGCATACATAAATATGCCAACTTGCTGCCTCTCTCAAAGCGCTCACGAGAATTCTGTGGTGAACAAATTTTTAGCTTATTGTTTAATCTTTTCTCCTCCAAATTTCTAGGGTTTCTCTCAAAGAATTTTCTGTAAGTATTTTATTTTTTCGATGATTTGTGACTTTTTGATTTATGTTGTTGTTGTTGATGATGATGAATTTGTTTGTGTGATTTGATTGATTGTTGTTTTGATTTTTTTGTAGGATTTGGAAAGATTGTGATTCGTTTGGGAAAAGTTGGATTTGGAACAAACATCAAAATTTTGTATTGTAAGTATCACGATTCTTGTTTCATTATGAATGTTTATGAAAACTGTTGTAATTTACGCAATTATTTTTTTGAATCTTATGGATATGATTTATGGTGAATGTTGTTGATATGATTAGATTTTTGTGTTTTATGATTAAGGAATTTGTTTTTTTAAAAATAGATCTGAGTTGTTATAATTGTTTAATGATTGTTTTCCGAATTATTGTTGTTCTTTTTTGAAGACCTTTTTGGCTATGATTGTCTTGCTTTATGGTGAAGGTTGTTGTTGATATGATTAATTAGCTTTTTGTGTATGAAAATTTTGTTATTTGTGTTTTGTTAAAGAAGGATCTGTGATTGTGATGGGAATGATGGTATAGTAAAGGTCATTATTTGATAAATAAAGTCATTTTCTTCATAATTTAAAACAAAATTATAGTCGAGGAAAGCTTGGGATTTGAGATATATGGCTTTTTTTCTTTCGTTATTTTCCTGGATATTCCTGAAAGATTTTATCTTTATGAAATTGAGCTACAATTGTTTATTTATTGTGGAGGCTTTCCAAAGATTAATTTTTTCTAAGCTAAACAGTAGGACCCACTTTGGCAGCTTTACTTGACCTCCATATCATTTTAGGTTGAACTTTTTTTGAATATATGTAGGGGAGATTTGATTTGTCAGTTTCCACGGTTACGTGAGTCTGCTCCTAATTGGATGACTTGACTTGTTCATTTTGGAGAACTGCTACAACCAAAAGTTTCTGGTTTATTTTCATTGATAAAGTTTATGAATCTAAGGCTCTTTTTAACTCATGTTAACCTTAATAGAATAGCTGCTGCATGGTATATTTGAGCATAGGTCCATGAGTCAATGGCTTTGCCATATGGTGACATGTCCTTTTAAATTGCTCAAAATTTTTCGTAGTTCTTCCTGGGATAGCTCAGAAAATTCATTCTGCTTATCCCAATTTGGAATGTTAAGCTGCATATTATAATCTTCAGTCTTCTCAATCTTTTTAATGAAAGAGTCACTTGAGTGGTCTTCTTTAGTTGTACTAATCTCTAGCTCCTATTTATTTGGAAATAATTTTGTATCTGTAGCATTCACATGGTTACTTTATGGATAGTTGACACAAAGGCTTGTTAAATTGTATCTTTTTCTAGGTATTTAGAGTTCAGTTCTGTAGTTATGTCTTCTTTTGCACATGATTTGGTTCCTTCTAATCCTTATATCACCTGATCTGATAGCAAGACTGTCTATTTTCATTAATCATCCATCAACTTTAATTATCTCATGAAGGAAACCTTCCCCATCCAAAAGTTTTATCTCTGTAGATGGTATATTAATTATCTGTTGTCAAAAGCATCAGTTGCCTAAATATTTATGTTTACTTTTCGCTATATTAGAATTCTATGGCTGTTATCTGCAGTTCCTTCTTGGGGTTTCAGTTTTCTTATTGCCTAGCTGTGCATCCACTGGATTTAACTTACAAGTTGTTGGCATGTACAGGTGAATGATCTAATGGAGTCAAAAGGTGGTAAAAAGAAGTCTAGTAGTAGTAGTTCCTTATTTTACGAAGCTCCCCTCGGCTACAGCATTGAAGACGTTCGACCAAACGGTGGAGTGAAGAAGTTCAGATCAGCTGCTTACTCCAACGTAAGTATCTGGATCTCATTTGTTTTAAAATTCCGTAAAAGAATGAGAGGTGAGAATATTGTAACTGACACTTCTCTTTTTTCTACCTTTGTATGCAGTGCGCGCGCAAACCATCCTGATATTTCCTGAACTTCCTTCCTTAAAGCGTCAATAGACGCAACCCAAAAAAGAAAAAACAAAAAAAAAATTTCTTCTTTCAGTTTCTTCTTTTGTCAAGTCCTCACTCCTTTTCTTCCTTCTTTTACTACTTCCTGCTTTTGCATTGATTGCTTTGAACATTTTCCGCTTTAACTTTCTTTGCTGCTGTGAACTTTTTCATAATGGAAATGGACTTGCCAGTTTCTGCCATTGGTTTTGAAGGTTTTGAAAAGAGGCTCGAAATTTCTTTCATCGAGCCTGGTCTATTTGCTGATCCTAATGGAAAAGGACTTCGATCTCTCTCAAAGGCACAGTTGGATGAAATTCTCGGACCTGCTGAGTGCACCATTGTTGATAACCTATCAAATGACTATGTTGATTCCTATGTGCTGTCCGAGTCGAGCCTCTTTGTTTATTCTTACAAGATAATCATAAAAACATGTGGCACCACAAAGTTGCTTCTTGCAATTCCGCCCATTCTAAGGTTGGCTGAGACCTTGTCTCTCAAAGTACAAGACGTGAGGTACACCCGTGGGAGCTTCATTTTCCCTGGTGCTCAATCGTTTCCTCACCGCCACTTTTCTGAAGAAGTTGCTGTCCTCGATGGATATTTTGGAAAGCTTGCTGCCGGTAGCAAGGCTGTGATTATGGGCAGTCCCGACAAAACACAGAAATGGCATGTTTACTCTGCCTCAGCTGGGCCTGTTCAGTCTAATGACCCTGTTTACACTCTTGAGATGTGTATGACTGGTTTGGACAGGGAGAAGGCATCTGTCTTCTACAAAACTGAAGAAAGCTCGGCTGCTCACATGACTGTTAGATCTGGCATAAGGAAGATCCTCCCCAAGTCTGAGATATGCGATTTTGAGTTTGAACCCTGTGGTTATTCTATGAATTCTATTGAAGGAGCTGCTGTTTCAACCATTCACATTACGCCTGAGGACGGCTTTAGCTATGCCAGCTTTGAATCTGTTGGTTATGATCCTAAAACCATGGAGTTGGGTCCCCTGGTTGAGAGGGTGCTTGCATGTTTTGAGCCAGCTGAGTTCTCTATTGCTCTGCATGCTGATGTTGCTACCAAGTTACTGGAGCGTGTTTGCTCTGTTGATGTTAAGGGCTATTCTCTTGCTGAGTGGAGTCCAGAAGAGTTTGCCGAAGGCGGTTCCATTGTCTACCAGAAGTTCACTAGAACTCCTTACTGTGGATCTCCCAAGTCCGTTCTGAAGGGCTGCTGGAAGGAGGAAGAGAAAGAAGGAAAGGAGTAGTGTTGTCTTGAGGGTCGTATTGTTGTTTTTGGTTCAGTGTCTGTCGTTTGCTCATGTTTTCGTTGTTTCTCAGAATAATGGACTTATACGTCCAAACTTGTGTCTGTCGAATTTGCAACGTCTGTGTGCAAATTCTGAACTAGTCTTGCCTTTTGGTGTTCCACCAGAAGCCTTTATGTGTCTGCATTTTGAATTTGTGTCATATTGTTGGTCTCTGTTCCGTTGCGTCTAATAAAATTGTGTTTGTTATGTGTAATTATTGGCCTCTCCTTTATTCAAGATTGCAACTGCTTGTTCCTTTCGTTTATGTGCTAGGTATTAGCAGCAACATAGGTATTATACTGAATGATTTAAAGAACAAAAACTATTTAAAGGAAATAACATAGTCCTATATGGAAGAAGAGGGATAACGCCATTTTTAGCTATGTGCTTTTGATGAACCATGTAACAAAATATTTGAAACCTTGAGGTATGTTGAAGCTCCTAATTTACGTGACCGAATGATAGACGGCTTACAACTAGGTGCCTCTATCGAAGTAGAACAAGTCTAATATTCAAAATCCTTAAATTTCCGAGAAACCATATCAATCTAATTGAGCCATTGCTATTGTAAGTAGGATTTCTGCATGCGTGAAATAGATTCAAGCATCTAGGTCAGTAAGTATTCATTATAAATAGGTGTAACTTAATTTTTTTTTCTAGTTTGTTTGTTTTACTTTTTTCTTTTTAAGCCGTTTATTAAGAATTCATCCTTTTTTTTTTTTTGAATAACTCCTTAATTTTACATGTTTAGACCATAAGATCAAACAACATTTTGATACATTCTACTTATCTTTAATTTAAGATCACAAGATTCAAGAGTTCTTTTTACTTTCTTTAATTTCATGCCAAGTCAATGTCATACAAATAAATTGAAACAAACAGAGTAATTATTAGTATCTCAGAAAGTCACTTTTCTTTCTCGAAAAAAATAAATGAAATCAAAAAGAAGAAAAAAACTTTCTGAAACAATAACTATGAGTTAAGTAGAAATCAAATCCTTTCTAGTTTGGCCAAATTAAATTGTGACCAATTATAATATATGACTTGTTCATGGGGGTACACAGGTTACAATAATAGGAGAGGAATGATCTTGGCATTTTTTTAATTTTTTTTCCAAAATATGAAACCGTCAATGTGTACTCCCCCCCCCCCCCCCCCCCTCTCAATTCCAGTATATAAAGACAAGTTTTGGCTCAAATCATGTATATATGCCTTACAAAAAAATGCACTAACAAAATAATTTTTAACACCATCATGTATTGTCATTCAAAGGAAATCTACACGTAAGCTTTATTAAAATGTGAGATTTGAAAATTGAAAACACGATATACTAGGGCCTATGGCTGGTATAATATGTAAAAATGATTTGATGCCGTAAAAATTGTTTACACTAAACAATATATATATATATATATATATATATATATTACTTATACACATTCCCGAAACCCAATTTGGTAGTACTTAAACTTTGAAGTTCAAATGTCGAATCTATCAAGGATAAAGGCAGATCCACATGTAATTACTTATGATTATACGGAACCTAATAACTTCTTGCTTAGACTCTGTATACGTAGTAAAAAATCTATTAAAATATCTGAGTATTTGACTATGAACCTTACGTATGTAAACAAAATTGATATAAAAATTTGTAAACTTCAAATTTTGAATCTGTCACTAGTGGAGTCGGAGAGGAGGGGACCATGACCAAGGACCAAATGCTAGTTTTATCCAAATAAGAAAGCAAAGTTGTTTTCCCTCTTATTCTCTGCATGTATTGTTATATCCAACTCTGGGTTTTAGTCAGACTTTTGGGTTGGTGTAAACTTAGTGACACTAATTTACCCCTAATCAGAAGAGAGGACAAGCCCAATAGTCCAATTCCCCTTTCTATATCAATGGGGTGATCCAAACAAAGGACAAAATCAAAAGCATTTATTATAGGAGCAAAGGACACTCATAGTTGCCAACATGGTGCAGTGGTGAAACTGCTTCATCAACCAGAAGTCTCAAGTTCGACTTTTGAGCCTGAGTATGGAGAAAATCTTGTTTGGAGCTAGCGCCACCCTCAGATGGACCATGCAATGTGCGATACAATTTAATTGGGGCTCCAATATGGGCTCCGGATATTGGGTGGAAAAAAAAAGGGCACTCATAGTTTGAGTCCATCCAAGTTTTAGTACCACCACAAGTGCCAAAACAATTTATGAAGGAAGGACATATACAAGTGTTAACAAGCTAGGGGTATTAGGGGAAACTTAGATTCAAAAATTGAACCCTATCTTTAGTGAACCTTTTTTTGTTTTTGAATTTTCACTAAGGAAATTCAAAAATATAAAAAAGTAAACATCAAAAAAGTTAAAGAAATTCAACAAATAATTTTTACCTTAATTATATACACATAAATTTTTTACTAAAAGGATTCAAGTGAACTCCCTTCCGGTACCCTAGTGAGTCTTGGTATATGTGCATGTTGAGTTGTTACCTATATACTTATTGTATGTCTAAAAAATAATCTCTTTCTTGTTAAATCATATACATGTGTTCAACCATATATACCAACATATAAAATGAGATAGTGAGTTATATATTAAAAAAAACATTATAAACAAATACATATATATATATATATATTCTTTGAATAACCTAAGTAAGAAAATCTTACAATGACATTAATGTATATAACTTAAAAACCCTCTCTCTCACACACCATGCATGCTTACTCGTTACAGTGACTTATTTGTACCCAGCTAAAGTACAATCTATTTCCTTAGGCCCAATAATCCCTCAACCAATCGTCACTCGCCCGTTCTTTATATATATATATATATATATATATATATATATATATATATATGCACTTGACTGAATGTTAAGTTTGGTAAAAATGTAAGGATGAGATATGGTTGTTGATTGCATGGGTCCTCAAATTTCAAGAAATGGCTGATCAAAGATGATGCCAAAGTTTGTTAGGTTCTTTATTTCTCACCCTTTCATCACAAGTTGGTGTACCTATTACAACAAAAATGAACAAATTCAGTAAGAATTACTCTACAAGATGGAAGGTTTTCAACCGTGAGCTAAACAAATTATTTGTGTTGTTCGGACTTTTAAAAAAAATTAGTTATCGCAATCATGTTAGATATGGATAGTTTTCGAAATAAATTACTTTTGAAAAGTTCGACGATACATGTATCTCTATTGGGCAACTTACTAGGTTATATATATTAATCTCGTTCATTTTTTTGGGTGGGGGGTCATGATATTTATTAATTGTATAATAAATGGGTGGTCTGATATGCTATCCTTACACAAACACATGTCATGTTATTATTAATTTGATATAAATACTGAATGCGAATAAATTTACGATGTTGGACTTAATGTGTTGTCATGACTTGCTAGGCCAGACAATATCTTCTATAGGATTTTTGAATGTGCGCACTCATGTTTTAACTAATTAAAAATTTATCCTAAAAATGTTTCTTATTCTAAAATGAATTTCATTCTAGAAGCTTTATGTACGTTAAACTAGAATTCCCAGACATAAAGTTTGAAAGTTGAAGAAAGTAAAAGCAAGAACAAATTAAAGCTGCTTGATTTCAACTTGTGATTAATTGTTTTTTAAATTGTAATCGTGATGTTTAGATCAATTTGTATGTATTTTAAGTAATTTCACGAGATATCTTCCACCAGTAACATATAGTATCAACATAAACTTTTTATTTACATAAATTAATTCTCAACCATTTTTTTAGTTCCTGCATTGGATCTTGTGCATGTTATGATTATTTAATACAAAAAGATACCCTAATTTTGGGGGATATGTAAAGCATCATCTTGTTTCTATTATGCTAATTCTACCCAATTTTCAGTAGAATGAATAATATTTTAACAATAATTCTTCAATAGGCACAACTATAGTCACCTTAAATTCTGGATAATAATTAATCAAAAATATCTTGACTAAGGGGATACATGACTACTAAAAATAAATTTAAAAAATAACATGAATTAGTGACAACACAAATAATTCTGTAGCTAAACAATAAATTTCGTCGCTATTTCTATTTAACGATTAATTATCGCAATACATTTTTTTAGCTACTATCAAGCAAATTAACAATGGATTAACATTTAACAATGAAGAGGTTCGTAGCTAATAATTCCATTATTTTTGAGTGATAATTATGCAAATGACCTTTAAGAAAATTAACTAATTAATTATTATATGTTTAGCTTATTGATTAGATGGTATTAGTGATGATTAATGAATGGATCCAATGGTTAGATTTTGTTACAAATGTTGTTTGTTCTTTTTTATTGTCTTATAGTCCATTTGATCAAGCTTTAAAAAATTTAAATTTTTATGTAAAAAATTAAGGTATTTGACAAGTTTTTAGAAAAAGCCTAAGTAATTTTAAGTAGAATCAGAAGCTGAAAAAAAATCATTTTTTCCTAGTACTTTTGAAATTTTGGCCAAACACAATTTGTTGCCATAATATTAATAAAAATGTTTTTTCAAATCACTTAGCCAAACACAAAATGATACTTTCCGAATTTGTATAAAAAAATACTTTTTAAAATAAACAAATTTTAAAAGTTTAGCCAACAAATTATAAATAAATTCTTCTACTATTTCTTCCTAAATGTTTCTAGAGAAAAGTTAAATCAAATAATTTAAAAAAGTTTAGGTTGTATATATAACTTTATTAACATCAATTTGACAAGTGGGAAATGGAACATATTGGCCATTGGGGCCTTCAATTACAATATAAGGCAATATACAATTTTAGTGATTTGTACAATCAAAAAAGCCAAAGAGAATAATGGAGAAGGAAAAAAACATTACACATTTTCTTCAATGAAAGTTTTTTGTTTATTGGTTTTCCCTTCGATGTTCGGTATCTGTATTAGAGTCAGACTAATTTAAATTCACGTGGCATAGTACCCCTCTCGGATGGAAGCGCTCTCTAGTCTCTATCAAAGGTCTTTTTATATCCAAAACTCAAATTCGAAATCTCTAATTAAAGAAAGAGTAATCCCATCCACTGCAATTGGTTCCCTTCAATGAAAGTTGATGAACTAGATTTATGGAAAAGTGCACAACACAATTGGACGTCTTGAGGCATAAAAAAAAAGGCTCTTTTAGGGATCCTATAAAGGGTAACATGATCTATCTTGATAGTTCTAGTAGGCCAATTATAATTTATTGTCTCCAAAGTTATTCGATACATATGCTAATGAAGGCACAATTTGTATTTATTGAATAATTGAAACGAAATATCATTTTATGTTGTGACGGCGTTAAAAATCTTATTAAAAAAATTAAGAGAATAATTAAAGTGCGCGCGCATATATATATATATATATATCGTAATTTTTCAATAAATAGTAAATTCCAATTTCTTCTTCTTCTTTTTTTTTTTTTACCATATTTGATGTTTATCAAGAGATTTATTTATAATTCTTTTATAAGTAATGAAGCTTGTGCAAATATTATTAATTACACGTTGTTGTTGGTATATATAACTTAAACTCATAATAAAAAGGATATAAATGGATTTCATGAGGTTTATAATTTTTTTAAAACATAGAGAAATAAAGTTTATTTTAGACAAAGGGAGGGCGTGGGGTGGGGGGTTATGTAGAAGAGAACTAAATGTTCTTTCTTCTACTTTATTTGGTGGGAGTAGGAATTTGGATTGTAAAAGGTAGCACTAATAAAAGGGAATGACAACTAATTTAAAAGAACATTTTTTTTTTTTGGAAAAAAAAATTAAATAATCAGAGTAATGGGAATAAATACCATTTTTTGTTCAAAGAAGCACACCATATGTCAAAAATTCCCTCTAAAATATATTCTTATTCTCACAAGAAAAAGGCTTTGGCTTTCACTAAGTTGAATTTATACCGACATAACTTGTGGTACAGTGAGACTGTTTTACCTTTAATCATAAGTCTCGAATTCAAACCCTGATATAAAAAAAATCTTGTTGGGAGCACCACCCCCAAATGGACCTTGTTGTGTTCCAATAGCGTGCCTTTGGAGGTACTCTATACATAGCGTGTTTAAATAGAGTGAAATGAATACGAAGATCTCATATGAATTACTATAAGTTTGAATTGAGGTATAATTATTTGATTGGTATTCAATTTTATACATACGCAACCACATTTTAACATTGGTCATTTTAAAAGATTTTCAATATATATAATTGTTCATAATTAATAAGAGGATAGATTATTACAATTTTTTTCACATAAAGGTCATGTGAAGATGTCCTTTCCTCCTTTTTCCCCCTTCCTTTTTCCAAATATCATTTCTTGAAAATGCTATAGTAACTTACATAAGATAAAATTTTAAAGGCAAAAGGGGTTCAAGGCAGGGTAAGACTATATACATATCATTTTCCTCAAATTTTACTTATAAAATTACATTGAGTATATTATTATTGCCTGTAGGAAGTGTTTTCCGTGAACTTTGGGTCAGAAATCTCATATTTTTTTATGAAGTTCGAATATTCATTGAAAATTGAGTTGATGAAAAAAAAGATACATCTAAACTATCATATGCAACTTTCATACTTTAACTATCCATTGTTTTATTTACCGCCCTAAACGATCATAATTTTATGAGTTTCATACTTCAACTATCACCGAATGTCTGATTCCTTTGTATTAAAACGCACAAAGGGATATAGAAATTAGAGACCATGATAATTTCTCTAGATATATCAAAGTAGTAAAAAGTGGGGGACAAATGTGGGGTTAGCATTGTCAACTATTTTGGATACTTTTACAACGTGTTTCTCTCCTTTAGTAGACAAGTCCAAAGCAAATAATCATGTGAATTTGCCTATAAAGTACTAGCAAAATAGTTCCTCTCATACAAAAATCCAACTAGTAAAAAATAAGTAACAATTATTTCCTACTCATTTGGGTATCACCCCACTAAGTGAAAATAAATCTTAATAAGATTATATTATGGTCAATTATAATAGCTCCACTCAATTTGTTTGACTACCTTTCCCCCATTTTTAACGCCCTCTTACATACTGAGGAACAAGTGAAAACAAAAGTAGTTTGTGTGTTTTTGTATTTTTCATATTTGATTGGTTAAAATATTATTCTGAAAAATATTTTTCCAAAAAAATAAAATTCTTAGAAATTAAAAAATAACCTCCTTAATAAGAGTAGAAAAAACAAGTTCGATAAAAAGCATTTCAATCTCATTATCTCCTCCTCACTCCCCTGATGCCCCCAATTCCCATCTTTTGACCACCCCAGACCCCTGACCCCCGCTCCTCGCTCCACCTCATCTCATAATATCCTACTAGATTACATATAAATAATTTTGAATTATTTTTTCATACCCAAACTATTGATAGTCTTAAAAACACTTCTCTACTTGGCTAACTCAACTTACATACACTCCTGATCTTTCACATGGCATATCAAGTGGTCTCAACTCTTTAGGAGCGTAACATCCTTAATAAAATGCCGAGAAAAGTGTTGAAAACATCCTAAACTTGACGAGGATTAAGGGATGCATTTCATCCATGTGACAAGATCAAAGGTGTGCTTAAATTTAGTTAGTCAAGTAAATCAGTGTTTTTAAAGCTGTCAATAATTCAAAGACAAAACTAATAATTTAAGCCAAATTTAGAAATATTTTCGACAATTCTCTAAAAATAAAATACAAAGAATTATTTGAAGAGGGTTTGTCTGGGGTTAGGGGCAGATGGAGGTTGTGGGGGAGCTGATTTAGAGTACGTATGTTTGTTGATTGACTACCTTGTGTTAATCTAAGGAGAGAGAAAAAAGAGGGATATGCATCAATGGAGCTAAAGTTATCATAAAATTGACAAGAAAAAGAAACCAATGACTTGTCAGGTGTTTTCAGAGATCAATTTTATATATATATATATATATATATATATATATATATATATATATATATATATATATATAAATAATACTCTATATGTATAATTGCATGTACTTGAATATATTTTGAATCTTTGAGGTTACCTTATTTTATATGGACATTAGTGGTGAATATTCATATAGCTTACCCTTACTTATCAGGAATTGAAACGTAATTGTTATTGTATAGTGAAAAACTTACTAAATATGAAATTTTACTACATGGTGTAAGCTCTATCCACCTGTGTGCTAAAGCTTGCTTAATTAAGAAGGTAAATTTAGTTTGGATCAATGTTTGAAAAGTAATATAAATGAGATCGTGTTAATTTTTCTATCATCATAACATCGAGCTATTTTTCTGTCAGACCTCTCATAGAGTATCGTTATTGTAGTGTAATTTAAATTCTAAGGTCGAGATAATCAGTGTCATTTCTCTACACCTAGGATGTCAGAATATCAAATCATGAAAGAAGAAATGCATTATAGGAAAACAATCACGATTTGATGGTATTATATTTTTAATAGTAAAATTATTTTTGATAAACCTTCGACTCAAGTAAAACGTATTAAAAATCAAGTATTTAAAGAAACACAATAATAAAAAGTCATACTACTGTAATAACGATAAATAAAATAATAATTAAAACCAAAGAGAAGTAATAAAAGCACTAATTTACTATAGTGACAGATTAAAGTAAGGTCCAAGTCTCTTAATATTCAACAAGTAATGATAAAGATGGATACATGTTGTAAACATTTGTTCAACCAAGGGAACACAATGGAAGAAGAGATCTCTAATTGAGGGGTCATATTATAATGATTTATATAGTCATCTTTAATTGATGTTTTTGACTAATCAATAATGACTTAATGGACCATAAAGTCATTTTATAATTTTACAATATGGTACTATAAATTATAATAATGATGGAAACTCAAGGAGAACTAGAAAGAGTATGATTGAGAACACTAATGTATTGGATTCTACTTGTAATTATGTTTGATCCTTGATTGAACTAGGATGGCCTACTTAATTTGTTCATTTTTAGAAAGAAAAATAATAATCTAATCCTACTATATAATCTGTCCACATAAAAAACATTTATTCCCCATATATGTTTTAATTTAGTTTTCTTAGTTTCCTCATTAGTAGATTTTTTAAAAATAAATTTACTTTCAATATACTGCATCAAAAATGATTTTAAGCGGTAATTAATTAACGGTAATTGTTTGATTACAGTTGTTAAATATGTATTTTTAGCTGCAATTAACACTCTTTGTAAATGTCCCTGAACCCTATAACGACATTGGATTCAATGACAATTAATTAGTGTCGGTAAATACTTTAACACTCTTTGTTGATGAGCATATTTACTTACGTTAAAAGTTGTTTTTGTTATAGTGATATTTAGTAGTCTAATTACTCTTAAATTCCAATGTCTTATATATGTCATATCTAGGATCACAGATTTGAAGAATATTTTAAAACATTATACACGTCTTTAACGTGAAGACTCTACAAGAATAAAAAATCTCTATTAATGTCTTAAATTACATGCTTAGTCAAGGTAATTAGACGTATAAAGTGAATCGTAGGAAGTACCATTTTATTCCTCCCGTTCTATTTTGATTGTTACATTAATTCTTTTCATACTCATTAAGAAAATAATACACACAAATCTATTTTATAAAATCAACTCTTATTTATTAAATGTTTTTTACCATTGAGTATTAGGAAAAAAATATTTCTTTAATATCAAGAATATAAATATAAAAATAATTGACATTCTTAAATTTTAAAAATGATATTTTTTGAACTAATCAATTAAAAAATGTTTGACCAAGGTCAATGTGATGATGTTCATGTCCACATTGCACGTGTATTTAGAAGGTTACAATTTCATTCTGCTAACCTTATGATAACTTTTCTCTTTATTAAGCAAAATATCATAAGTTATAAATTTTCTTTTGAATATTTCTCCATGTTGGATGTTTTTGGAGGTGGGTGGGGAAGTGGGGGTAGGGTGAAGGGACTTCATCATGTCGTAAAATTTTATTAATATAATAGATAAGTAACTGTATAGATAATCGATTTTAGAGCTATTGTTAAGAAGATTAGTTTGATCAGTCACGAAGTTTAGATTGAGTATCAAATTAATTATGAAAATCCCACTCAACTTCACATAATTAAAAATTATTCCTCCCTTTGTCTCTATTTATTTGTCCATTTTTGAATTGATACGCCTATTAAGAAAATAATTAATGACATAATGAGTTTACCATTTTACCCCTATTAATTATGAAGTGGATGAAAAGTTCTACATTTTTCAAAGAAATTAGTCATTTAGAGAGTATAATAGGTAAAAAAAATTATTTTTTCTTAATTTGTTAAAATGAACAAGTAATTAGGAACAATCATAAAAAAAAACAGATAAATAATTACTTAGTAATTTGTTAAAAAATAAAAAGCAAAAACAAAAGCAAAAGTAAAAGTTAAAGTTGGTAAATAATTAGTCCAATAAAGATATCAGGAGCCATTACAACACCAATCTCGAGCTTATCTCGAGATTCTAACCTTTTTTGGCATCATTATGTCTTTTTCTTTTTATTTTTTATTTTATTTTCGTAGATCTAACTGAAAAAATACATATGTTTTTTCCTAATTTGATAACTTCTTATTTTTTTATTTTTTTAAAAAATTTCTGTAAATCAAGTTAGGATAAACAAATTGAAACATGAATAGTAACTAATGAAGTGAATATCTTATATTTTAGATGTAGTCGATTCTCACCACGCCTTTTGTCGATATGCTCATATTAATGATATTATTATTATAATAATAATTAGAAAAACAATATCAAAAGTGTCCTTAAAAAGATTTTCTCACAATGATTTATATTACAATAGAAATCTATAATGAATTTGTGAAGACTTTGAATAATGTGATCATGCATGATATATATACTTCAAGTAGTGTAGTTATACGAAATAGACTAATCATCAGACTGCTTAAAAATAACTTTCATCAATATATTACACCAATATAAATGAATTTCTTTTTAAATTCTTTGATACCTAGCCTTCATATATCAACATTATTCTTCTCAAAAATTGAAAGGGAATATTGAGAAAAAGAACTTTAATTTAAAGATCTCCACTTCACTTCCAAAGTCAAACCCTTTAATTGTTCCCACCCACAGCAAAGAGCACAACAATTAAGACTTATTTTCTTAAAATCATAAATCAAACTAAGATAAACAAATCGAAACATAAATAGTAACTACTAGAGACAGTATTTTAGTATATTTTGGTTATCGTTAATTCTCACTATGCCTCTTGTCGATATGCTCATGTTAATGATGTTATTGTTGTTGTGATTAAAAAAAAAAAAACATTACAAAAAATGTCTTTCAAAAGATTTTCTCACAACAACTTGTATTACAAAAGAAATCAATAATGAATTTACAAAAACTTTAAATAATGCGGTCATTTGTGATATGTACGAAATAAACTAATCACCAAACAGCTTTGAAATAACTTTCATCAACACATTACACTAGTATAAATAAATTTCTTCTTAAAATTCTTTGATAGCCTTCATATTAGCATTATTCTTCTAAAAGATTGAAGTGGAATATTGAGAAAAAGAATTTTAAAGATCTCCACTTCACTTCCAAAGTCAAACCCTCCCCACCCACAACTATAAAGCTTATTTTGTTAATAGATATAAAAAAAATATTCTCTTATAGAGAGTGTTTTGATTTTTGACTAAGTGTATATTTTTTGATAGCTTTTGTAAGTGTTAAAAGTATTTAAGCTAAAATAAATCAAAAGTTATAAGATACACTTATATCTAATTTTTTAAATAATTTCACAACTCACAAACATTAAACTTGCGTTTGGAAATGTGATACAAAGTCAGGATTTCAAATTAGCATATGAATATGTGATTTAAGATCATGATTTTTAATTTCAAATTCTCAAAAAACATAATTTGAGGGTCCATGTTTCTTCTAAATATAAAATTTGATCCATAAGTGTATATTTTGTAAAAAAATGACCCATCATTTTAGATTTAGCAAAAAAAAAAAAGACTTTTGCTCGGTCGAAAGAGATTGTCTGTACTATGTAAAAATATTATATTATACCACTATTATTGACTGTTGAATGTTTATAATCAATTATGTGTATTTAAAATTAGTTTGTTATCGCGAACATTTATTTGTAAAGGAACATGGATGTATGCAATTTATCAAAGCGGTGGCCAAGGATATTTCGATATCTTGTTTATGGATTATGTATTATGGTTTGCTCATCTGCTAAGATTATATAAGAATTGAGAAAGTTTAACAGTTTTCATGTGTATAACAAAAATACAACTTAAAAAATTCAAATGACATGTCTAAACAAAACTTCAATCTCAAATCATGATTCCACAACGTATGTCCAAATGGACCTTTAGTTTGATCAAACCTTTTGTAATTATATCCCAAATAACTTTGAAAGTAATCGAAAATAGTTATTCATCTAAAATATGTCATCTCCTTTAGTTATAGACATCATCCCCAATGAAAATATGTCTAATGTTTTACAACGTATTAAGACTAATTCGTATAATTAAAGGAGGTGACATATTTTAAGTGATTAACTTATTTACATTTTAACAAAAACACACATAAAAAAATATTTTATCATTTGAACTGAAAATATCTAATGAAAAACACTTTTATTATCATATATTTAAATATTTAATAGGAACACGCCATAGTTCAAGTTTCTAAATAAAATTCGCTACAAATTTAAAAAGCTATTGATGTATTTAGCAAAAATTTGAATGTCAAGCAAAAGATATTCTCTTTGGATTTACTGAAAATAATAAATCAATCAATTCTTTCCCCTGTATGAATTCATTGATTATTTTTTCACATTTGTATCCTAGGGAAATACTATCTTTTGATATTGAGAAAATATTATTTTTAGTATATATATGTATGCACATAAATCCATGAATTGTTTTTCCTAAAATGACAATTTTTTTTTTACAAAATTTCAGAGGGAATATTAGATTCCTTGTTTGTTTAATTAAAGCAATCCCAATAAGCATGTCCTACTTACCTCAACTCAGCCTACTCTACCCCCATGACCCACAAAAAGAATTTTTGCACAATAAAAATATTTAATAATATTTATCATTTTAGTGCTTAACAGTTAGATTCTCAAATACCCTTTACATTTTTTTTTATTTATTGAAAAAAAACAATTCTAAACCAATGAATGATTAAAGGAATTTTTCTGTTTTTTCACCACCTTTATGAATTTATCCTTTTTATATATTTGTTGTTTGCTTTACTGAACTAAAGTGGCTGGCATGTTGTTTTTGCTCTCACTTTTTTACCACCAAAAACCTCTGTTTTTTTTTTTTTTTGTTTTTGTTTTTTTGAAAGAGTGACATAAAGCTGTTTGAAACTTTGAGTGAGTGACTGAGTGAGTGAGTGTAAGTTTTCTGTAAAATGAAGCAGCAAAGCATGAGGAATTGTACCACTTTCAAATGATTTGTGTTTTTTATTATTGAAAAAACTAAGTCCCAAATTCTGCTTTTATAAAAAAAGATCTTATTTTTACTCTTTGTTTAGCTGTTTTCTTGGAGTTTTAAGACAAATGGAAACAAGAAGTGTTTTTGGTTTTGTGGTGTTGTTGAGTTTCTTGGTTTACTCCAATGCTATGCTTACTCCTGGTGGTGTTAATTATGAAGGTTAGTTCTTGTTATTTTTAATAAAGATTGAAACTTTTAGACATTTTTGGAATGAGATTGATCATATTAAAAAATATCAAGAAGTTAGAAGTATTCTTACCCTTGTTGGTGTTACTTATGAAGGTTAGTTTTTGTGGTTTTTCTCATAAAGATTGAAACTTTATGACTTTTTTGTTGAAAAAATCATATGGGCTGTTTGAAATTTTTGAAAGGAATGTGATTTTGATCAAATTTTAGAAATATCAAGAATTTTGAAATATGCTTACCCCTATTGGTGTTAATTATGAAGGTTAGCTTTTGTGTTTTTTCTCATAAAGATTGAAACTTTATGACTTTTTTGTTGAAAAAATCATATGGGGTGTTTGAATTTTTTTTGAAAGGAATGAGATTTTGATCAAATTTTAGAAATTTCAAGAATTTAAAAATATGCTTACTTCTGTTTTGGAGTTAATTATGAAGGTTAGTTCTCATAAAGATTGAAACTTTGGAACTTTTTTTGTGAAAAACTCATATGGGGTTTCTGAATTTTTTTGAAAGGAATGAGATTTGAACAAATTTTAAAAATTTCATCTTTTTTAACTTTGTTTTTATGTTGATTTTGGACAGTGCAAGCTTTAATGGAGATCAAGAACTCATTACATGATCCACATGGTGTTTTGAATTGGGATGAAAGTTCTGTTGATCCATGTAGCTGGAATATGATCACTTGTTCAAATGATAAATTTGTCACTGGCTTGTAAGTATACCCAATTGTCCGGTATCTGCATTGGAGCCCGACTAACAAAACCTTTTCTATTCCTAATATTTGAACCCGAGACCTCTAGTTCAGGATAACAGTGCTTACAAGTTTTCTTGAGTGCACTCCAGTTTTATGATTGTGTCTAAAAATGGTTTGCATTCTTTTTTTTTTGAATTGTGCAGGGCTTGTCCAAGCCAAAGTTTGTCTGGGAAAATATCACCATACATTCACAACTTGACTCACTTGGATCTACTGTGAGTACTTTATATGATGAAAAAATAATTAAATTTTAAATGATTGATTATTTGAATCAAGAATATAGAAAATAGTAGTACTAATATTATTTTAACTTTTTTTTTTTTTTAAAACAGGCTTCTACAGAGCAATAATATAACAGGACCAATTCCAACTGAACTTGGAATGCTTCAGAAACTTAATACAATTGATCTTTCTGATAATCAACTCACTGGGAAAATCCCTTCATCTTTAGCTCAATTAAAAAGCCTTCAATACTTGTAAGCAAAGAAAATTTTAAAGATTTTTATATAAAAATGAGTTCTTGAATTAAAAAAGCTAATGATTATGTTTTTTTTTTCTTTTTGAATTGTGTCGTAGGAGACTAAACAACAATAGTCTTAGTGGAGCTGTTCCTTTGGAATTGTCTAATATGACTCAACTTACTCTTCTGTAAGTTCCTTAGCCTCATTTAGTTTTGTTTATTTTTTCATACTTGAAGGGGACCCTCGGAGCAACAGTAAACTTGTCTCCTTGTGACCTATATAGGTCACGCGTCCGAGTTAGGGGTAGGCATTTCCCCTGACCCTGCATGAATGTGGAACGCTTTGTGCACCGGACTGTTGTTTTTCTCCGAATTGCTTGCTGTTTTCATGTGTAAATTTTGATGGGATTCTTCTTGTTTTTTTCTAGAGACTTGTCTTTTAATAATTTGAGTGGTCCTGTGCCAAGGCATCTAGCTAAAACATTCAAGTAAGTTCTTGAACAATTCTTTGAATTCCATTTTTTTTTATCCTTTGCTAAAGATTAGAGAAAATAAATCATTTTTTCTCTCATTGATGCAGCCTTTTGGGAAATCCTATTATATGTGCAACTGGAAAAGAACCAGAATGCAATGGAACAACAACATCCATGCCTTTGCCCTTCACTTTGAACAACTCACAAAGTAAGACTCTTGAATCATCCTCCTAAGTGTTTTTTCGAGCCAGCTTGTGTGCCCCCCAACTATTCCACAAATCTTGGTTGTTGTCAAAAGTCTCCTGCTTTCAACGTCGTTATGATTAACTAAAACTCTATTATAAGGATTCATCATGAAGTCTTGGATAGTTTCTGTGTTGTACTATTCAGAACTGAAAAGTCTCTTGTTATATCTCAGATGCTCAGCCTTTTGGAAGATCTAAAACTCACAAAATTGCCTTAGCATTTGGGACAAGTCTTGGATGCATCTGCCTACTAATTATTGGGTTTGGAATATTTCTATGGTGGAGACAAAAGCACAACAAGCAAATTTTCTTTGACATCAATGGTGAGTATGATATGCAGCTAAACCCTATATTGCTCGAATCTCGAGATACTAATAATATCTTGCTTTAACTAAGAGGATCATGCTTGTTGATAATTTCAGAACAACATCATGAACAAGTGTGTTTGGGAAACTTGAGGAGGTTCCAATTTAGGGAACTTCAAGTTGCCACAAACAACTTCAGCAACAAGAAGATACTGGGAAAAGGTGGTTTTGGAAACGTGTACAAAGGTTGTCTTAGTGATGGCACAATTGTTGCTGTAAAAAGGCTCAAAGACGGAAATGCAATCGGAGGAGACAAACAATTCCAAACAGAAGTTGAAATGATCAGCTTGGCAGTGCATCGCAATCTCCTACGTTTGTATGGGTTCTCCATGACACCAACTGAAAGGCTTCTGGTTTACCCTTACATGTCTAATGGAAGCGTTGCTTGTCGTCTCAAAGGTAAAAAGAAACAACCTTAGAGAACTAAAGATTATGCAAGTATTCTTAAATATGGTGGGATGGTTGAGATCCCGTTATCCTTAACCATAGTAGGCTTACCTGTGTGAACCGGAATAGTCGAACCAGTGGACTTCAGATACCTGATGGTAGATTTCTCTATTTCTGTTGTTTCTTGCAGCCAAGCCACCATTGGACTGGACTACAAGAAAAAGAATTGCATTAGGAGCTGCAAGAGGTTTACTATATCTACATGAGCAGTGTGATCCAAAGATTATCCACAGGGATGTGAAGGCTGCAAACATATTGCTCGACGATGACTGTGAGGCTGTTGTGGGAGATTTTGGATTGGCAAAGCTATTGGATCATCGCGATTCACATGTCACAACTGCAGTTAGGGGAACTGTAGGACATATAGCTCCTGAGTATCTCTCTACAGGACAGTCCTCTGATAAAACAGATGTTTTCGGGTTTGGGATTCTCCTGCTGGAGTTGATATCTGGCCAGAGAGCTCTTGAATTTGGTAAAGCAGCAAATCAGAAAGGTGTTATGCTTGATTGGGTAAGTATTACACATTCCAAGATGTGACAAACCCTCCGTTTCAATTTGTCTTACTTTTCGTTTTAGTCAGTTTAGAAAAATAAGACAAACAAAAAGAAACGGAGATAGTATCTCGATTCTTGTTGGGGTTGACATAATCAATGTGCATATTTGTTGCAGGTAAAGAAGATTCACCTGGAGAAAAAGCTTGATTTGCTGGTGGGCAAGGACTTGAAGGACAAATATGATCGGATCGAGCTTGAGGAAATGGTACAAGTAGCTCTAATATGCACTCAGTATCACCCCAGTCATAGACCAAAAATGTCAGAAGTGGTAAGAATGCTCGAAGGAGACGGACTTGCAGAGAAATGGGAAGCTTCTCAAAGAGCAGAATCTACGCGATGCAGAGCCAATGAGTTCTCCTCTTCAGAAAGATATTCTGATCTTACTGATGATTCTTCATTGCTTGTTCAAGCAATGGAATTATCAGGACCAAGGTGATGTAGATTATACAAGACAGTCAATTAGATGAAACAAAAAAGGGCATCTGAGATAGAATGCTGAAGTTATATATGTATGTTATTGAGCTTGTTTTTTATTTCTTCTTTTGATAACCGAGAAGTCCTCGAAGGTCAATAGTGCACGGTTCATAACTAGGTGGATGATAGACCCGCCCCTTTACTCTTCTCCATTTATATACCAGACTTTTGTCCGCGGTAGGGTTCGATTGAGCTTGTATATATGATCATATGGTAGCTGCATAAAGGAATGGGATATGTACTGACTGTACAGGAAAAAGATTTATGAGCAACTGCCCCTCCCCCCCAACCCCCTTCTTGTTTTTCCTCTTCCTGTTTTGAGTGATAATTTTTCTGGGATGTGGAATTGTAACTTTGAGCTTGTAAGAATAATATTGCTGAAATTCAATTCAGCTTATATCATAATTCTCATTGAAAAATGTTGTTCAAAGGGATTATCTTTTTCCATTCAAAAGGGGTATTGTTTACTAACCATTAAGATTAAGGGATTTGATCGAATTTCATTCTTTCTCACTATTCAGAACAATGTTACTTCCAATCACTCGAATCGTAACTTTTATGCTATTTAGATGGCAGTTATTTTTATTTTTTTTTAAAAAAAGGGGCAGAAGAATGATTATGTGTCTACAACGTCCAACTAAATAAATACGACTCTTACTTCATTTCATAAAACAACTACAGCTCAATTGGAATCGACTATATGAATCTTGACTATTCCATTTACGCTCAACTCATGTCATAATCATATCAAATAAAAGAAATGCAAAATGACCATGAGAACCACAATGAATATATTAAAAAGATCAGTAAGTGTCATCCCATAGATCATTCAAAGAACAGGCATTGAAACAGATTAATCAAAAACATCCATCCAGATTCACTTATGTTCCCAAACTGATAGTCTTCACAATGGCAAATGCAAAACAACAGCTTTACTGCTGCATCAACATTCTTTTTACGATTTCAAACATTTTAGCCAAAGATCATGAATCTGGTTAAAGACACGTTAAGATCAAGAAGGATTGAGATATGGATACTAATCTACATTGTATCCAACTTGGGCTTTAGATGATGCTCGCTGAAAATTTGTTATCTCTGTGAGTACTTTGAGAGATTTTTCTGCTTTCATTCTATAGGGATCGATTACCATTTTGACCAGTGCTGGAGACTTGGCCAATAAAACCTTGATAAGTTGCATTTCAGCCCTTGCTCCTGCTACATTGCTAAGCTTAATCGTCCTCAGGTGATTAAATGTCATATCTGAGAAGCTAGCATGAATCTCATCAACAGCCTCCCAGGGCACATGTACAAAACAGTCCTCATCACTTCTAAGAAAGATCAAGAAAAACCCATCAGATGAGCATACAGAATAAGAAAGTCAATACATACGAAAAACGAGAAAAGGAAACATCATTAACAACCTTAATTTCAATTTCTTCTAAATTTGGAGAGCTTCTCATCAAGCAAAGAGCAAACGAAACATCAAAGAATTCTCCCAGAGTAATGCCAGATATGTAAAGGCGTTTAAGACAGTGAAGAGCATAGGGGAGCCTTGTTGGTATAACTTCAGCTGGTCCAACATGCACGTCCTAGGGAGAAAATGTCAAAAATCAGGATGACTCAAAGCCCAAAAGATGGTACATCTATGAAAATGCAAGTTGCGAAGCAATATTACCTGGACATAATCGTTAATCCAGCAGAGATTCTCAAGAGAAGGAATAGACTCAAAAATCTTGACAACATCATGTTCTGCCTTTACACGAAATTCTGTAGGCTCATATGAAACTTTGGAAAGAAGAGGGACATTCTTTAAATGTAGAAAATTTATACCGCCAGTGAAGATAAATGACCTCAGCTTGGGAGCACTAATTTCAATGTGATCTGTAATCGCGTCGTGCTGCAGCACCAAATGCTTAAGCAACGGGCAATGTGAGATTAAACTTCCAAGCAGTTCAGAAGAAATTGTGACTTCAATTAGTTCTAAGCTAATTAACTTATCAAATCCCTTAAAGACCGGTGGAGGACGTATTACACATTCCCCGAGAAACAGATGCCTCAATTGCGAACATGTGAAGAATGAAGAAGGCAATTTGTATGGTTTACTGCTAAATGGAGGTTTAAGGACAAGATGTTGAATGCCATTCCGAGAGAGGAAATATATCAAGTGGTCAATATTAGGACATGTTTCTAGATCAGGAATATCTAGGATAAACTTGGTAATTGGTCCTGTATGAAGGGTCAAGAAGTGACAAAGAATGTTAGTAAATTCAACTCTAGGGGATATTAAGTCCTCTGCTGTTTCCCAAAGTGTTTGATCAAGTTTCAGTTGTGGAACTCTGCACCAGTTATATCTCCATTTCTTCGATCAGATGCTTGTCCTCACAGCATCTCGTAAAGGCAAACTCATTAGAATGTCATCAATTACACTATCAGGAAGGTTGCTAAGTACATCGGAGGTAGGTAAAAGTTGCTTTTTCCCATTTGGAAGCATAATATTAAATGACTGCAACAAGAATCTGCAGAAAATAAACAAGAATACAATAAATAGGTAAGGAATCTCCAAACTATCCGATCGGAGTACACACAACTGCTTTTCACATCGTTAAATTAACATGCCACAACTCTAAGAATAACAGAAAAGGTGCATTATATTATCTTTTACTACTGATTAAGTAACAAGATTATCAACTGAAATCAATAGCTACATGGAGAAAAAAGTTTCAAATTCAGCAAAATTTGACATCAAACTACAGTAGCTTTACTATCAGAATTTGCATATTCTAATTAATCATATTAGCTTTATCTCAACAATGTACATAATCTTGAGTACCTGTAAAGGCTCTGTCATACCTATATTTTGAGTCAAAGTTATTGGGTTCGGCCGAACTTGCTCTGCTCTCCCTTGGAACCCCAACCCTAACCCGCCTGACCACTGTTTGTATAAAATCTACGCCACTCTACATATATGATACTTGTGGATAGGGGTGTCAAAAATAACTCAGACATAGGTAACCCACCCAAACTTCCTAGAATTTTAAGGATTGGGCTCAAGATAATTTGAATTGGTTCAATCTCAACTCATTCAAGCCCAATCCATTTTAAGAGAATTCTCAGTCCAATTCAATCTCCAATTTCAACCTGTTTTAAAACTCTTTACTAAGATATGTTTCTGTATTAAAGGTATGAATTATTATCAATTTAACATCTTTTAGGATTTATCTATCCATTTTTGCTTTTTTTTTAAAAAAAAAATCTTCAACTAAAATTCGAATTGTGATTATAAAAGTTAAATATCACTATGTTAAAAATTATTGAAATTAATCGGGTCAAATTGGGTGGGTCAAGATCCAACCCCTTTTTAGCCCATTTGAACCCAACCCATTTGAGCCCAAAGTAAACTTAAGCAGGTCAAAACCCAATCCGATTTTTATTTCAATCCATTTTAATATCTCCAATTTCAATCCAACCCGCTCATTTGGCACCCCAACTTGTTGACATTGAAATTTTGTGAGACTACATGTTCAATTCTAATTGGACTCTATAAGATGTGTTCAATTTCAATTAGGATTGCCAAGGTCTACTAGACATGCTCAATTCTAATTGGACTCTGTAAGATGTATTCGATTTCAATTAGGATTGCCTATATAAAGGTCTACTAGACATGTTCAATTCTAATTGGACTCTACAAGATGTGTTCGATTTCAATTAGGATTGCCTATATAAAGGGTATTAAATGAAATAAAAGGAGTAAAGTAAAATAGTAGTAGTAAAACTACTAAAATCCATCTATCTATTTGAATTTAAAATTAAGAAATCACAATATTTGAAATAAACAACCAAAGTCTCATTTATAGATCATTCAAGAAACCTTACTACTGCATCAACATTCTATTCTATTTATTACACTTCCAAAACATTTTAGCAAAAGATTATGATCTGATTAAAGACTAGTTAAGATCAAACAGGATCATAATATGGATTCGAATCTACACTATACACAACTTTTGCTTTAGAAGATGCACGCGGAAATTTTGTTATCTCACCGAGTACTTTGAAAGATTCTTTATCGTCCATTACACAGGGCCTGATTATCATTCTGACCAGTGTTGGAGACTTGGCCAATAAAACCTTGATAAGCTGCATTTCAGCCGCTGATCCTGTTACGCCATAAATCTTTACTGTCCTCAGGTTATTAAGTGTCATATCCGAGAAACTTGCAGGAATATCATCAACAGCATCCTGGGGCACAGGTTCATCATAATCCCCATCAAGATAACCATACACCTAAGAAAAGTCAAGAAAAACCATAAGCCTGAATTTAAAACTGAAAATCCGATGAGCAGGCAGAATAAGAGAGTCATTACATACGAAAAAACAAATATAAAAGAGAAAAAAAATAAACATCATTAACAATTTCAATTCCAAATTCTTTTAAATTTGGGGAGCTTCTTGTTGGGGTTTATTTGCCCTGATTTCTTACCATAAATAGGTTTTCCTTTTAGGAAAAGGTTTTAATATTTGAGTAGTCCTTTTCTTGTAGGAAAGGTTTTAGGACTCTATAAATATAGGCTTGTTCCTTCTAATATAACCAGCATTCACAATGTAGTCCTAGGGTTTTGAGAGTTGCGGTTATGGAGGAGAATTTTGTGTACCTCTTTGTATTCTGAGTGAATTGGTTGAGGTTGTTTCTCTCTATATTATGTACTCTCATATTTATAGTGGATTGCTCATCTCCTTTGTGAACGTAGGTTGATTGACCGAACCACGTTAAATCTGTCTCTTTTGGTGTGTTTCTCGTTTGTCTTCTTACTCGTGGTCTTTCAAGGTTTGCTTTTCTAGCTTCCGCATTACAACTGCTTATTTCGGTCCTAACACTTCTTATCAAGCAAAGAGCAAAGGAAAGATCAAAGAATTCTCCCACAGTAATGCAACATATGTTAAGGCGTTTAAGACGGTTAAGAGCATAGGGGAGCCTTGTTGGTATAACTTCAGCTGGTCCAACATGCACGTCCTAGGAAGAAAACGTCAAAAATCTGGATGACTCAAAGCTCAAAAGATGCCATCTATGAAAATGCATTACAATTAAGTCATGAAGTAACATTACATGGACAAAGTCGTGTCTCCAGCAGAGATTCTTGAGAGCAGGAATAAACTCAAAAATCTTGCCAAGATCATGCTCTGCCTCTACAGAAAATTCCTTAGGCATATATGAAACATTGGAAAGAAGAGGGACGCTGTTTAGATGTATAATACGTATATTGCCCCTGAAGACAAATGACTTTAGCTTGGGAGCACTAATTTCCACAGGGTTGGAATTGTCTAGATACGTCAGCTCCAAATTCTCAAGCAATGGGCAATGGGAGATCAAACTTCCAAGCGATTCAGAAGAAATTATGACACATCTTAGTTTTAGGCTAATTAACCTATCAAATCCCTTAAAGACCGGTGGAGGACTTATTAGACATCTTGCGAGGGTAAAATGCATCAAACCTGAACTTGTGAAAAATGAAGGCGGCAGTTTGTATTGGTTGCCTAATGGAAATTTAAGAACAAGATCTTGAATGCCATTCCTAGAGAGGAAATATATCAAGTGGTCAATAGTAGGACATGTTATTAGATCAGGAATGTCGAGGGTAAATTTGGTAATTGGTCCTGCATGAACGGCAAAGAGGTGACAGAGAATGATAGTAAATCCAATTGTAGGGGACATCAAGTCCTCTGTTGTCTTCCAAAGTGTTTGATCAAGTTTCAGTTGTGGAAGTCTGCACCAGTAATATCTCCATTTCTTCGATAAGATGCTTGTCGTCACAACATTTCGTAAAGGCAACCTCGTTAGAATGTCATCAATTACACTATCGGGAAGGTTGCTAAGTACATCCGGGGGGGGAGGTAAAAGTTGCTTTTTCCCATTTGGAGGCATAATATCAAATGATTAATGATTGCAACAAGAATCTGCAGAAAATAAACAAGAATACAATATGTAAGGAATCTCCAAACTGCCCGGTCAGAGTACACACTAAACAAACAGACTGCTTTTCAGATTGTTAAATTAACATGCCACAACTCAAAATATAAAAAAAGATGCATTATATATTTTGATTCACTAATATAACTTTAAGTTGAAGAAGCGATCGACTTATATAATCCCCTACTCCCCAGCATGATTTGATTTACCAACCACCCTAACAAATGACAAAACTCTAATTGCAAATCTAGTTTTTGCTGACAAAAGAGTCTTTTCCTATATAGAAACATATTATTCTATTGTAACACTATAAATCACTAGGTAACAACAACAACAATAATAAACCCAGTGAAATCCCACTAAGTGGGGTTGGGGAGGGTATAGTGTACCCAAACCTTACCACTACACAAGTAAAATAAGACCAGTGCATCAAACCCAAGTAAGATAAGTGTTAATTTTAGTTATCAAAACTTAAAAACATATTATTCCCATTCCAAGTGGAGTCTATTGAACAATAGTGGAAATCCTGGTTCCGCCACTACTGAAACACATCCATGATAGACTCACCTACCAACACACCATATCCTTGAAAAATGTTAACCCCATCAAGTTTTAAGCAAGCCCCCACTTCAATTTCGGCATATTAAAGCATACCCAAAAGATAAAAATGCAATCTTGATATCAAAATCCTAAAGAACAAGAACCATAAAAGCACAGAGTTTGTGTTAACAATGAAGCAAACAATAAGAAAAAATAAAAAGAAAAGGAAAGAAACAGAGAAGAAGATGAAGAACCTAAGAGGATGAATGTGAAGCACTCTGGTCGACTTGTCTTCTCAATGGAGTTGTTGGAAGAAACTGAAGAGACGAGCTTCCATAGTTCAGCTTAAATGGTGTAAAATGGACAATTTGCTATTCCATCCTTTTTAGTTTGGTAAAACTACAGTTAGACCCTTATAAATTTATTTTTGTATCTCAAAATAAAGTCTAAATAAAGAGTGATATGGTTTATTTGATTTAGTTTTGGGGAAAAGGACAAATATATCTCCTGAACTATCGTAAATGGTATGAAGATACTCTCTGTCATACTTTTGGGATATTGGTGCCCCTATCATCCAAAAACTATAGAATATATGCCCTTTATTCTAACGAAAGACTAAATAGGAACATGTGACACAATCTTATCCGTCGATCTAATATTTAATAAATATCGGTGAGTGGATAAGATTATGACACGTGTATGTCTATTAGTATAAAGGGTATATATGCTCAAGTTTTTTGAATGGCAGGGTCACCAATGTCCCCAAAGTATGACAGAGGGTATCTGCATATCATTTATGATAGTTCGGGGCTATATTTATCCTTTTTAACCTTTAGTTTTTAACAGCTTCTATATTCTATATATATATATATATATATATATATATATATATATATAAACAGTTTAACTTCTAACTTCTATTTCATTTGTGAAATATAACTACATAAATATTTATTATTTATTTAGATTACAAATTTTTAAGAATATTTCTTAAACTCAATTCCCAATTAAGATGCATCACTTGTAACAAAGGGAGTACATAAGTGACACTACAAGAAAAATTAAGGAGATGATGATCGAGAACATATTTAAAGTCTCACTTTTTCTTTTATGAGTTTTATGTCCCTGAACTATCATGTGTTTGTAGTTTCTATCTGAATTAGCCGATGACAATTCCAAGACCATGACTTATTTCACAGATGAATAAATAACAAGAATGTTATGTAAATACTTTGTTGGGTCTGCAATTACAATGCTTCAAGCTCGCCCAGGGAAATTTAACACACAACATAACTTTGAAATAACTGTTAACTCAAGAACCCCAAATAGGGTGATGCTTTTTCGAGTTTCTTCTTCACATATAAGGAAGAAACATGTCCAACGTACTTCTCGCGCCTCGGTCTAATTTGGACTAATCCCTTAATAGGCAAGAAATTCCTACTAACCAAACAGAAAGTAAGTTCCCACTCAATATTTCAAGCTCGTCCAAGGGAATTTAACATACAACATAACTTCAAAATAAACATCAACTCAAGAATCCCAAATTGGGTGATGCTTCTTCGAGTTTCTTCTTCACATATAAGAAAGGAACATGTCCAACATACTCCTCGATCTAATTTGGACTAATTCCTTAACAAGCAAGAAATTCCTACTAATCAGACATAATGTAAGTTTCCACTCAGTGCTGCAAGCTCGCCCAAGAAAATTTAACACACAACATAACTTTGAAATAAATTCAACTTAAGAATCCCAAATTGGGTGATGCTTCTTTGAGTTTCTTCTTCACAGAAGAGGAAGGATCATGCCCAACATATATACTTCTCGGTCTAACTTAGACTAATCCCTTAGAAAATAAGAAATTCCTACTAACCAGACAAAAAGTAAGTTTCCATTCAATGTTTCAAGCTCGCCCAAGAGAATTTAACACATAACACAACTTTGAAATAATTTCAACTCAAGAATCCCAAATTGGGTGATGCTTCTTCGAGTTTCTTCTTCACAAATGAGGAAGGATCATGTCCAACATATATACTTCTCGTTATAACTTAGTCTAATCCCTTAGCAAATAAGAAATTCCTACTAACCATACAAAAAGTAAGTTTCCATCCAATGTTTCAAGCTTGCCCAAGAGAATTTAACACACAACATAACTTTGAAATAAATTCAACTCAAGAATCCCAAATTGGATGATGCTTCTTTGAGTTTCTTCTTCACATATGAGGAAGGATCATGCCCAACATATATACTTCTTGGTCTAACTTAGACTAATCCCTTAGAAAATAAGAAATTCCTATTAACCAGACAAAAAGTAAGTTTCCATTCAATGTTTCAAGCTCGCCCAAGAGAATTTAACACGCAACATAACTTCGACAAAAACATCAACTCAAGAATCCTGAATTGGGTTATGCTTCTTCAAGTTTCTTCTTCACAGATGAGGAAGGATCATGTCCAACATATATACTTCTCGGTCTAACTTAGACTAATCCCTTAGCAAATAAGAAATTCCTACTAACCATACAAAAAGTAAGTTTCCATTCAATGTTTCAAGGTCGCCCAAGAGAATTTAACACACAACATAACTTCAAAATTAACATCAACTCAAGAATCGCAAATTGGGTGATGCTTCTTCGAGTTTCTTCTTCACAGATGAGGAAGGATCACGTCCAACATATATACTTCTTGGTCTAACTTAGACTAATCCCTTAGCAAACAAGAAATTCCTACTAACCATACAAAAGTAAGTTTCCATTCAATACTTAAAGCTCGCCCAAGAGAATTTAACACACAACATAACTTCAAAATTAGCATCAACTCAAGAATCTCAAATTGGGTGATGCTTCCTCGAGTTTCTTCTTCACAAATGAGGAAGGATCATGTCCAACATAAATGCTTCTCGGTCTAACTTGGACTAATCCCTTAACAGGAAAGAAATTCCCACTAACCAGACAGAAAGTAAGTTTCCACTCAACGCTTCAAGCTCCCCAAGGAAATTCAGCACACAACATAACTTCGAAATAAACAACCAAGGTCTCAAATCATACATCATTCAAAAACAAGCATGAAATGTAAAAACCCTCTCTGTTCCAAACAGAGTATTCAAAACATTCATCCAGGTTCACAATTCTATGTTTCCAGGCAGATAAAATCTTCATAGTACCTTAAAGCAAAGGCAAAACACAGCCTTACTACTCCATCAACCAAACATTTCGTTTCTGTTCACACTTCCAAAACAATTTAGCCAAAGATCATAAAGATCAAGCAGGATTGTGATAACGATACTAATCAACAAGATACACAACTTCTGCTTTAGATGATGCCCGTTGAAACTTTGTTATCTCCACAAGTACTTTGAGAGATTTGTTAGTTTCCATTTGACGAGGCTTGATTTCCATTTTCACCAGTGCTGGAGACTTTGCCAATAAAACTCTGATAAGCTGCATTTCACCCTCTTCTAATAGTACATCATAAAACTTAACTGTCCTCAGATGATTAAATGTCATATCCGAAAAGCTTGCAGGAATCTCATCAACAACATCCTGGGGAACAGGTTCGAAATAATCCCCATCACTAAGGATACACCCCTAAGAAAAATCAAGAAAAAACCATCAAGTCATTATATACGAATATAAAAACATGGAAAAGATAGAGAGAAAAATAAACATTAGTGACAACCTTAATTTCAATTTCTTCCAAATTTGGGGAGCTTCGTATCAAACAAAGAGTAAACGAAAGCTCAAAAAGCTCTCCAAGAGTAATCCAAGATATGAAGAGGCGTTTCAGACAGTCAAGAGCTGATGGAAGCCTTGTTGGTATAAATTCAGTTGATCCAATATCGACCTACGAATAAAATGACAAAAATCAGGATGCCAAAAAAGAAAGTACATGTATGAAAATGCAAGTAAAATGAAGCAACATTACCTCAAAATGATCCCAGCTGAAACACTCAAGAGCAGGAATAGACGAAAAAATATCGGCAAAATCATCTTCGTCCTCTAAAACTAATTCTTTAGGCTCATACAGAATATTGGAAAGAAGAGGGACATTTTCTAGATATATCAACTGTATATCGCCATGAAAGACAAATGACCTTAGCTTAGGAGCACTAATACTCATGAGGTACGGATTGTGTATGTCTTTTAGCACCAAATCCTCAAGCAACGGGCAATTAGAGATCCAACCTTCAAACGTATCAGAAGATAACGTAACAGATTTTAATTTTAGCGTAATCAACTTATTAAATCCCTGAAAGAAACATGGAACATGTATTTCACATTCCATGAGATACAAATGCCTCAATGCTGAACAATAAAAAAAGAAGGCAGGCAACCTGTATCGGGGATAAGTAAATGGAAGTTTAAGGACAAAATGTTGAATGAAATTTGTGTCGAGGTGAAATATCAAACGATCAACATTAGGACATACTTTTAGACTAATAATATCCAGGGTGACCTTCAATGTTATTCCTATATGAAACCTGAAGAAGAAACTATCAAGAATGGGAATAAATCCAATGGTAGGGGATGTCAACTCCTCTGGTGTTTCCCAGACCGTTTCATCAAATTTCACTTGTGGGATTCTACGACAAGTATATTGCCAATCCTTCGAAACTGTACTACTTCTTACAACATCTCGTAAAGACAACCTATTTAGAATGTCATCGATTAAATGAATGGCAAGGTTGCTAAGTCGATCAGGAGAAGGTAAACATAGTCTTCTTTCATCTGGAGGCATGATAATCTGTAGAAAATAAATGGTAAGGTCAGAGTAGAGTATACGCTACACCAACAACAAACAAACATGTCACAACTCTAAGATAAAAAATATCAATAGGGACAAGTACAAGCAACGGAGGCTAGGTCTTACCTTACTAATCCTAATGAAGTACCTAACTTCTGCTACCTAACAAGCATGAAGAAAATGAGAGCTTTAATTTGCAACTCTTGATGTAAAATTGTCTGGCTTAGGTTAAATCAAACACATATAAAGTATTTTCTCTATAGAAATTGAAGAGAGATGTTATACTTTGGGGTCATTTGGTTGGGATTAAAATTAGTTATCCTGAGATTAATTATGCTGGGATAACTTATCCCATCACTATGGTATAAATGGTGGAATAAGTTATCTCAAACATGACAACCAAACAAGACACAAAATTTTTATGCCATCACTATTTTTTTATCCCGTGACTATTTATTTTTATTCCTCATTGCCGAATCACTCATGCTATGATCTTCTGCATCCTGAATCTTCCCGTTCCGTCATCTAGCTTATGTTCTTCATGTAGCATTCAGACCAAACGACCCCTTATTATACTAGGGTAGAAATTTATAATACTGAGTGCTTACGTGAAAGCACTATATGAATGACATGTGTTTATCATAACATTATAAATCAATAGATAACACTTTAACACTAAAGGAGTCATTTGGTAGTATTTTAGTACAATGTTTGACTGTAAATTCAATTTTGGTATAACTAATACTAGTATTACAAATTTACAATTAACCTTTTTGGGATATATGACCCCAAACATTTGTGCTACAAGAAAGAAAAAAAATATAATTCATTGAACTACACACTTAATTTCAATATTTTGATGAAAGAGATTCAAAAAATACATCATGAAATTTTAATCTATGTATAAGCTATTAATAAGAACACCAAAATCATGAGAAATGGTATTATATTGTTAATTCAAATATTCATATCCAAACCCATAATTAAACCTAAAACCCTCAAGTCTTGAATGAGAAATCAGATTCCTATAAATTAAAAAAAAATGTTGATAATTGAACAAGATAAAATTTATTATTCAAAACTAAGTCATAAGTCCATATATATGCCTTTAATCTTGTTTTCTCAAGTTAGCATAATTAGAATTTCACAAATATTTTACTTTTCCTTAATAGTGTAATTATTTAGAAAGCTCCAATCTTAAGAGGAAACAAGTTTGAAATAACTTAATTTTGCTGCTACCACTACACAATGAATTTAGATACACCCATCATCAGAGTATATTATAGTTCTTTTTTTGAAAAAAATAATATTACTGTTGTAATTGTTGTTGTAATTAGGGTTTCTTTATCAATTATGTGTACTAATTAATTGTAAACTGTCCAATTAAGAAAGGACATATGTTCAATACTTATTAGATTTTTTTTTTCTTCATATTTTTTACTTGTCATTTGCTTTCAATACTTTCTATGCCACCTCAACACCAAAAGGTATATTTATTACATTTCAAAATAGTTCTAGAAGGTATTAGGACCCTTTAAAGAAAATGTGTGTCCTTAAAATTTCGATGATAGTTTAAGAGAGTACTTGTACCTTTTTCCAAAAAAGATTTAATACTTAAAAACTTGACAATGTTTTTCCATAGCTTTTTCTTTTTGGAATTCATGGGTTCTAGGACTAAATAAGAATCATTCTCTCTTTTAGTTAGATTCCTAACATGACGTATTAAGTCTATCAAAAAATATTGTTGTAGTTTATTAAATGCCCATTCTAACATATTTTTCTTTCTTCAATCTTAATGGTGGTTGTCTAAAATCTTATGCCGTAATAGAACATAAAAAACTGTATCTATTACAGTCAAAGACGAACCCAAATTTTGAAGATTTCAGGCGCACCAATAAACTTAAAAAGAAATAAGGGATCTAGCTAGATTCAAACCCTAATCTTGTGGGTGATTCCTCTAGCTTGTACTAGCATCACAAGGACACTCCTACACTCATTAAGAGTGTACTGTTAATTAAATTCTATTTTTTGACAATTTCTAGGATATATATATATATATATATTTACACATCATTTTTTAAAAGTTCGTGCACCCGCACTTATGAATGTGGGTCTACCTCTCATAACAAGATAAAGTTGTTTGATGAGTGAAGATCATTAGTTCAAGTTTCGGGCTCTGATACAACATGTAAAAGCATAAATATTTATGCTAATAAATAAATTAACATATATACATACCAGGATTTTGAACTCATACGGAGCGTATCTCCATTTGCCCTATCTTACGCTACTGCAATTTTTGTGATTGAATCGAGTGGAGGTGGTAACCCTAATGAGCATAAAATGACCAATTTATAAGGATTCCACTGGAAATGTTATTGTTTTTGTTACCCATCATGTAATCTAATGAAATGACAAAATCTATCTAATTATTAAAATAAAAATTATTACATGGTACAACTAATTTATGATGTGTAACTATCATATTAGTAGTGAGTGCTTAAAATAATTACTATTACAGCTAATCTTTTTATTTCATAGCAAAATGATAAATACACACGACTAGCTACAATTTAGTTGTAACATTAGGCATTTCTAGGAGATCACCTCCACAATTTCTCTCTCATCATCCCAAAGGGCGAGTTTTTCTTCATTTACTCTGTTAAATCGCAACTCCTCTAAAAGAGGATAATTATTTGGTACTTTTGATTAGTTTTTCTTATATAAGTGCATTTATTTTATTGTTTTTCTTCTATTTTAATCTCAGACATTGTTAGGGATGGTAATTGAGCGAATTGGATCAAATTTGTTTGGATCAAAATAGTTTGGGCCAAAAACTCAACTCAATTTTTCGCTAAGTTTAATTATTTTATTTGTTCTTTTAAAATATTTTAGTACATAATAACATTATTGATAAAAATATACACTATATATATATATATATATATATATATATATATAAAGAATTCATACTACTACAAAACCTCCAACTTTTTCATGGTCGGCTAAAAGAAAAAAAATGGTGATCAAACATGTGAAATTTAAATGCCTTAACGCACAGAGCCATTCATGTGTGAGGAATTCAAAATTTATATATAAACACTAAAAAAAGCCTCTTACATATATCGTATAATTTTTTTGTCAAGAAAAATCCGATGAATATACCTCGCCCCTTCTAGATCCGTTCTTACATAAAAGTGGCTAAAATGTAGGAATTTTGTGTCTATAATACTGAACAAATGATATCTCTTGATGTTTTCTAGATCTCTTATACTATAAAAATGACGATTTTTATTAAAAAAAGAACTCATAAAATCAGAAAAGAGAGTTTGTAACTTCCCTACAAATTCAAGTTTAACTATTTTGAGGTAATAAATATCACATGCAAAAAATAATTAAGTGGACTGAATTGGACAGATCAAAGTAAATTTTCCCTAACTATATATACGTGCCAATTTCTCTAAATAAATAACCACATTAATTTTTACTTTTTTTCTCCTCAATTTATGTGATACTTAGTTTTTTTTTTTTTTTTTATGTTGTTCAGGAAATAAAATCTTTTCATTCTCCTATATTAATTGTCCACTTCAATATAAATAATTTCCAATCATTTTGATCTCATTTATCCTTAAAATTAATCCTTTTTTATTTTTGTAAATGCAATCAAGTTCGTAAAGCTTCGAAAAAAATTCTTAAAGTGCAAATTAGTAAAAATTAATCATTTTTATTTATGATTTTTTATAACGAGAAAAATGAACAACTAATATAAAATATAAAAGATATAATTTAACTTTAAATTTTAATAAAATAATTTATAATCACATAAATATCTAAGATTTCCATTATATATCAAATTTTTCAATTTCCTTTTCATTTTTAAAAATGTTTTATGCCTAATTAAACCCTGTCATTGATAGGGACAAAACAATATAACTAAGGAACCTCCATAATTAATTGCACCCACGCACCCACGCCACCCCACCCACCCACTCCACTCCATATTACATTTCTGTAAAATTTAATTAAAAACCTCTCCCTCTTCTTCAGTTCCTCTTTCACTCCAGGGTGATGAATTTGAAGACTTCAAAAAAATCATACAAATTTGTGCTCAGCAGCTGAAGGATAACGTGTGCGCAAAAGGGTATTTGATACATTTCTAATTTTTTTTTTTTTGGATGTTTTCAGTATCAGTAATAATTTTAGTTCTTGATAAGCTTAAAATTTGCTTCCTTGTTCTGTTTAAAAATCAAATCTTTCTCAGTTGGGTGTTGTTAATTTGTGTAATAATAGCTCTATCTTCCTTTTTGTACTTATTTTGTTGAAGAATTTGGTTTTCTTGAGATTTGGGAATGTAGAAAAAGCCCTACTTTCCTTTTTTTTGTTTGCTGTTTTTTGGATGTTGGTTTTACTGCATTACATTTCTTTTGAGTCGAGGAGCTATTGAAAACCAACTCTCAAACCCCATAAACAAAGTTAGGAGTAAGATCTTGTGTACATGCTATCCTTTCTAGACTTCACTTGTGGGATTAGGAGGGGTATGCTGTTGTTTTTGTAGAAAAAGCTGCTTAATTTGGTTGGTGTAAGCTATGTTGCTGGGAATCCTATGTTAAGTTGCTCGGATCCTCCAAAAGTTCTGTTTTTTGGGAGGATTTGACACTAACTTTTTTTGGAGGGTATGAGCAACATAGGATGTAAGCATTTTTTATGCTTAATTTGGTTGATGTAAAGTTGTAAACTATGTTGCTTGGAATCCTAAGTTGCTCTGATCCTCCAAAAGTGTTTGTTTTTTTGGTAGGATTCGACATTAAAGGGTCCAAGTAACATAGGATGTAAGCATTTTTTATGTTTCATTTGGTTGATGTAAGCTATGTTGCTTGGAATCCTAAGTTGCTCGGATCCTCCAACAGTTTTTGTTTTATTGGGAGGATTCAACACTTGACATTTTTGGAGGGTACATGCAAAATAGGATGTAAGCATTTTTACTTAATTTGGTTGATGTAAACTATGTTGCTGGGAATCCTACGTTGCTTGGATTCTCCAAAAGTTTTTTTTTTTTTTGGGAGGATTGAACACTAACATTTTTGGACGGTACAAGCAACATAGGATGTAAGCATTTTTTATGCTTAATTTGGTTGATGTAAGCTATGTTGCTGGGAATTCTACGTTGCGCGGATCCTCCAAAAGTCTTTGTTTCTTTGGGAGGATTCAACACCATTTTTAGAGGGTACGAGCAACATAGGATGTAAGCATTTTTTATTTGTTTGAAATTTGTCCTTGATATGGATTGCTTAAAATGTTTTCCTATGTAAATAAAATAGCTCTGTTTTTGGTTTTAAGTCGGTTTTCACCCAACTATTACTTGCACTAAACATGTAAACCCAGTCAAGCAATTTGCTACTTGTGATTTTCACTGATCACTACCATACCTAAAACCAACCAAGCAATAAAAAAATCTTAGAAGATGGCTTTTCCTTGATAAAATGTTTTCCATAGAGAAGACCGTAATAGGTTATATGCATTCTCATTACGAGAAAGGGTCATTGTTGTTGTACATGCTATAAACATGGTTTTAATTTTTAAAGATTTTCTGCGACTTGTGATTTGTGTGTGTCCAGTGGAGAGTGGGATATAGTTGTGTGAGTAAGCAGAGTAATATCAGTGGGTTCATGAACTCAATACTTTCAACGCGGAGCATAAATTCACCAAAGTTGCAACAAATAGTAGATATGAACCCATAGCTTTAAATATCCAATGACCCTGTAAGTATAAATCTTGGACTTGCCTTTGTAAGTAGGTTTTTTGTGGGAAAAGTCTCTTTTGTCAGAGGGAGCTAGATCTACAGTTGGAGTTGTACCATCAGTTCGAGTGTTAGCAGAGTATAAGGATCATAGAAATATTGTCCCTCCAACTTATAAAAATCATGTTGAGGTGAACATATTAAGGTAGATTTAAGGCGTGATAGGATTTACTTGCCAAGCAAGCTATGGTGACACAAATTGTGAGAATACTATTCAAATTTTAGAGTTAAAGTTACTAGTTTGGTGTCAAATCTAGCTAAAGCTATGAAACGGCTACTGAGCTGATTTTTTTAGTGAAACTTGCCAAGTTTTTGATAATGATTTTTTCCTTCTCTTGTAGCTGTAGATGTCAGAGTATCAAGCTTATTACCAGTAAAAGACAATGTGATTCTTTTTTTTTTTTTTTCCGTCTTTTAGTTTTCCCTACTGATTTATATATCTTAGTAATTTCTAGATTCTTGAAGTGTTGATGAAAGGTGTTCTTGCTGTATATTCAAGAATGATATTAGGAGAGTGATGAGTGATTTCAGTTAGGATGCAGCCATACTTTTTATCTTACTGTTATGGCGTGATGATTAATAATGTGAATAACTGTTATGTGATATTTACTCTGACCAGATAGTTTTGCCATTCTTTACCTTAGTATTATTGGGTATTTCATGCAGGTTCTTACTGGAATTATTGCTGAATCATGCCTCCTAAGGACAAGAAACGTGGTTCTCGAGCTCTAGCTCCTGATATTCTTAGCAATCTTCCCGATAATATAATAGATGCCATTGTTATGCGTTTGCCTTTACGAGATGCTGTGAGGACAAGCATCTTATCCAAGACGTGGAGGTATAATTGGTGTAGATTACCAGTGTGGACGATTGATCAGGCACTTTGGGATGTGACGAATAATGCAATATCCCCTACAACTAGATTTACAAACATTATCTACCACCTATTGACCCTCCATGTCGGACCGATTTCTAAGTTTACCCTCTCCATTGCCACTCTGGGGAACTGTCCAAAGATTGACAACTTGATATATTTCCTCTCTAGAAATGGCATTCAACACCTTGTTCTTCAATTCCCAAGGGGTAACCTATACAAATTGCCTTCTTCATTTTTCACATGTTCGCAAATAAGCCATCTGAGTCTCCAAAATTGTTTGATAATGTTTCCACCTGCTTTCAAAGGATTTGAAAAACTAGTTAGCCTGGAACTTTGTGATGTCACAATTCCTTCCAAATTTATTGGAAGTTTAATCTCTTGTTGCCCGTTACTCGAGCATTTGGTGCTGCATTCAACGATCACTAATCACATTCAAATTAGAGCTCCCAAGTTGAGATCCTTTGACTTCACTGGCAAGCTAATATTTCTTTCTTTAGAAAGTGTCCCTCTTCTTGAGCAACTTTCACTTGTAGATACTGGATATTCTGGGAAGGCAGGAAAATGTGGTATCGCCAAGTTTCTCGAGTCTTTTCCTGCTCTCAAGCATCTCCACTTGGATTATTTTAGTGTCCGGGTAAATGTTTCCTTTGTGACTTCATTGTAGTGCATTTTCATGCATGTTTTTTTTTTTTTTTTTTTTGGGGTGGGGGCTTTGAATCATCCTAACTTTTGTGTTGTCTTTTTCAGTTCTTTGCAGGTGAAGTACCAAAACTGCTCCCTTTTGCTCTTAACTCTCTTAAACGTCTTCACCTATCCGAGTTTTCTCTAGATGAACTAGATGTGGCTTCGTGTGCTCTTTACTTGATAAAAAGCTTCCCCTTTTTACAAGAAATCGAAATTGAGGTTCTACTTTCTTCTTTCTCTTATGTATGTTCTGTCTGTTTATAATTGTTTTCTAACCTCATAATCCGTTAATCCTCCAATTTAGTTGAGTGAAAGGGCTTTTGTTATTTCGTAGGTGTATGATGATTGGGTTGAACCTGCGGGGGGTGATGTTACCAGTGAGATTCTAGAGAAAGTTAAAAGCTTATCGAATGTGACATTGAATCACCTCAGAGTTGTTGAGTTTGCTGGTATTACAGGCACAGATCCTGAAATGCAACTTATCAAGCTTCTCTTAGCCAAGTCTCCGAAGCTTGCTAGAATGCTAATCAAGCCTGGTGTAGGAGATGATACTCCTAAATCAAGAATTGAGGTACTTGCAGAGATAACACAATTTCGACGAGCATCACCCAGAGCAGAAGTTGTTTACAAACTTGCATAGAGTACTTCCAGATTACAATCCTTCTCAACCTAACTTGTCTTTTTTTGCTAGACCATGTTCTGTTAAATAGTCTTTTAAATCTTTGACTATCCTTCTTGTTGCGAGATACTGGTTGACATTGGGGTGTACAGTTACAATCCCCTTCAAATACTCTGGTTGATATTTAAGTCTTTTCTGTATATTACATGTTTTTGCTATTTACTTAATTTTCACAATGACCTTAGAGAAAGCAGATGGGAATCAACAAGAAGTCTGTTCCGAGCCAACTTTCACGCACTTTGTTGATTCCATTAACAACATCATCGGGCACAGGTAAAGCAAACTAGTCGAAACATTCATCCACTTACACTTGTGTTCCCAAACTGAAATTCTGCCTGTTAGATCTCTTAGATAATTGAAGCATGATAAATTCGATTTCAGTCTTTGTGCCTGTAATACCTTCAAGTTTAACAGACCTGAAGTGATCCAATGTCACATCAGAGAAACTTGAAGGAATTTCATTAACAACATCATCGGGCACAGCTAAAAGCAATTTGTTCAATGCCACATACTCAAATCTACAAAAGATTGAGAAAAATCATCACTACATAATGAGATTGAACACAAGCAAGTAGTCACCACATATGAAGAACTATAAATAAAAATTGAAATTAAAAGTCATTAGCACCTTTATTTGAATATCTTGCAAATATGGGGAGCTTCTTATCAAGCAAAGAGCATGCAAAAGCTCCACTAATTCATCTAAACAAATGTCGGATAAGCAAAGACATTTAAGACAATTAAGAGGAGAGGAAAGCTTTGCTGCTATGTCATATGATCCTGCAGCCAAGAACTAAGAAAAAACATTGAAAATCAGGAACATTCAAAGTCCACACGATTGGACGCCTATGAAAGTGCATTACAGTGGACATGATGCAATGTTTACCTGGAGACTACGATAATCCAAGTGGAGATGCTCGAGAGTAGGACAAAACTCAAAACACTTGCAAAGCTGTGTTTCTGTCTTCAAAGTAAGTGCTGTACTCACAAGTGAAAGTTTCACAAGAAAAGGTGATTTCACCAAGGAAAGTATATTTATATCGCCTGTGAAGTCAAAGGATTTCAACTTAGGAGCATCAATTTGAATGTGGTCCAAAATACTTGAGATTTGCAGCACCAACCTCTCGAGAAACAGGTTATGAGAGATTAAATTTTCAAGTATTTTGGAGGAAATTGTGACTTCATACAATTCAAGTCTAACTAACTCACTAAATCCTTTGAAGGTAGGTGGAGGCTGAACTGAACAATAACGGAGACTCAAATGTCTCATTTGCGAACATGTGAAAAATAAAGAAGGCAATTTGTATGGTTTATCCTTTGGGAATTGAAGAACAAGATGTTGAATACCATTTCTCGAGAGGAACAATACAAGGTTGTCAATTTTAGAGTAATTTCCAAGAATAGCAATATCAGAGAGGATAAACTTTGTAATTGGTCCAACATGAAGTACCAAAGGTGGTAGATTATGTCTGTAAACCTAGTTACAAAGGGTATTGACTTATTTGTTGTATCCCGAAGTGTTTGATCAAGCATTAACTCAGGAACTCTGCACCAATTATATCTTGATAAGTACTTATGTTCCTAGATGTTTTGATGATCTCCTCACAAGTGCAGGGACCTGGTCCTCTGCAGAGTATGAATACTCGTCCAGTGGTCAAAGTGCTGAACAACTGTAAAAGTTGTTCGTGTCAGGAAGTTGGTGAAGCTGCAGAGTACTTCACCAATCAGAAGCGACGAGGTTGCTTGTACTTTGGATAATAACTTTTCATGATACATATTCAAAGACAAACAACAAATTATTCATTCATTCAAAGAGAGAGATTTCAAGCTTCAAAATAGCAGGGACCTAATCAATTGCTTCAAGTGTTTTCTGTACCAGTTGTAATTTTGTTTGCTTGTAATAGTTCTTATATTGTCGGATTCGTTTCACTTGTGAAAGAAACGTTTCAAACTTGTGTGAATCATTGTAAGAACTAGGTTAAGGGTAACTTAGTTTCTTACTCTAAAATTTATATTAATCGGTTAGGATTAGTGTAGTGGGCAGTGTTGTATCTGCTCTGGCTCAACTAAGTGATAGGAGGTATTGTTTAGTGTGAAAATTAGCAGGCTAACCTCATTGTGTAAATTGGCTTTTACTTTTGCTTGGAGAAGATTAGTGGAAGCAATTTGAAAAGTCCTATTGAGAACAGGTCGTGGTTTTACTCTATTGAGCAAGGAGGTTTCCACATAAAGTTGATTGTCAATCTTTACTTTCGATATTTGTTCTTCACTGTTTATTACTGTAACTGTGTTGAGGACCTGGTCCCATCTACATGGATGGACGCATACATTCCAACATATCTCCATTTCTTCGATAAGATACTTGTCCTCACAAGTTCTCGTAAGGCCATACGAATAAGAATGTCATCAAGTACATTCTCAGGAAGGTTGCTAAGTACATCAGAAGGTAAAGTAGCACTACAAAGTCTTTTATCATTAGGAAGCATCATATATATTGCACAATTATCCCCAATAAGAACCTGCAGACAATAAACAAGGATAGGAAGGTGAGGGACCTGCAAAACTATCTGGCCAGAACTGTTCTTCATACAATCAAAACTTATAACATTAAAGTGTCAGCATGTTCTATCTCGAAAAGCAAAAAGTGTCAGATAAATTAAAACAAAAGGAGTAACAATTGAATGATGTGACATACAATTATAAATCAGTTGCCTAATACACCCACAATTAAGCTCAAAAGCCAAAGCTATATATGTACTTTTTTCAATTCCAATACATTATATCTCTTAATATCCAAGAAAACTAAAATATTCTATAGAGAAAAAAAAAGATGAGAAATACATATTATAAAGCTTACCAAGATCCAAACATATGGAGTTTAACCTTTCTCTGCTGTGTTTAAAAAATGTCAGTAGGTACTTATTTGTAGTTTTCAAGTGAACGTTTCAGTTTCCCTATTAAAGAAATAAATGACACTGCCAATAATTAATTGTCCTGCTTTTTCTATTTTAATTATGTAAACTTAACCATGTTTTTACTTACTTTGATATGATCAGCTCTTAAGACTACCATTTCAAGTTAAATATTACTCCCTCCATTTTATTTTACTTGGACCATATTATAAATAATTTTTTACTCATTTATTTTAACAAATCCAACTTATGTTCGCAAAACACATCCATATGCTACTGCATCACTGCATCTTTGCTTTCAATCACCATTGTTATAGTCAACTTTTGCTTTAGGTGATGCCCTCGGAAACTTTGTTATCTCTGTAAGTACCTTCAGTCTTGTTTCAGAAGATCCATTTTCTATGTCCGGCTGGATTTGCATCCTCACAAGCATCGGAGACTTTGGTAACAGAAGCTTGACAAGCTCCATTTCAGGCTTTTTGCCTGTAATACCTTCAAACTTAACAGACCTGAGGTGATTCAATGCCACATTTGAGAAACTTGAAGGAATTTCATTAACAATATCATCGGGTACAGGTAAAAGCAAATCATCCAATGCCACATAATCAATCTACAGAAGAGAGAGAAAAATCATTACTACATAACTTAAATTGAAGATTTAATGAGATTGAACATAAGCAAGTCACCACATACAAAGAACCATAAATAAAAAATGAAATTAAACTTCATTAGCACCTTCATTTGAATATCTTGCAAATATGGGGAGCATCTTATCAAGCAAAGAGCTTGCGAAAGCTCAACTAATTCATCCAAACAAATGTCGGATAGGCAAAGACATTTAAGACAATTAAGAGGAGAGGACAGCTTTGCTGCTATGTCATATGATCCTGCAGCCAACAACTAAGAAGGAAACATTGAAAATCAGGAACACTCAAACCCCACACGATGGGACGCCAATGAAAGTGCATTACAGTGGACATGATGCAATGTTTACCTGGAGACTACGATAATCCAAGTGGAGATGCTCGAGAGCAGGACAAAACTCAAAACACTTGGTAAGATCATGTTGTCCTGCCTCCGGAGATGGTTCTACTGTAGTAAAAAGTGAAAGTTCCACAAGAAGGGGTACTTTCTTTAAGGATATTAACTCTATATTGCCTGTGAAGTCAAAGGATTTCAACTTGGAAGCATCAATTTGAATGTGGTCTAAAATACTTGAGATTTTCAGAACCAACTTCTCGAGCAGCAGGCTATGGGAGATTAAACTTCCAAGCATTTCAGAGGAAATTGTGACTTCATAAAGTTCAAGGCTAACTAACTCACTAAATCCTTTGAAAGTAGATGAAGGCTGAATTGAACAATTACGGAGACTCAGATGTCTCATTTGCGAACATATGAAAAATGAAGAAGGCAATTTGTATGGTTTATCCTTCAGGAATTGAAGAACAAGATGTTGAATACCATAAAACCTTACTAAATTAATATAGTAGGGACCATGAAATATTATTATTTTGTAAAGATATTATTTAATCGATAAACTAATAATTATTACTTTATAGAGTGTTTTGAGATTCAACCTTGTGATGTTGGGATAATAAGAGTTTTTCAAGATGTATTATCACACCAATTTTACCGTAGGATATTAGAAGGCTATGAAGTGGGACATGAAACCGATCCACGAAAGATTAATGTTTTGGATGCTATCAATTTCACAATTCCGGCTTGAACGACAAGTGTTCAGCAAGAGACAACGAAGGGAGTAATATCTTCCAACCACAATTGTCTATACTAAACATGATTGATTCAAATTGAAGTGAATCACATAAATTAAGAAATAAAAAGTAACTATAAATTTAGTTGGGTACGAGTTTTAATTATAATTAAATCAATAATAAAATTTCAAAAATATGTACATAATTAGTAAGAGATTAGCAACAAACTATTAAGAAGATTTTAATTAATACTTCTTCTATTCTTTTTTGACAACTATTTTGAAACAAGTATTTATAGTATACATAACAACTAAAACGTTATGTATAATTTTTGGGGCCTAAAGCCACTTGGGATCATACATAAAACCTAATTTTAATAGTCAAGAGATTATACAAAGCAATTTTTCATCGAATGAGTTCGGATCGTACTCATCCTTTGTGAAGATAAAAGAGGTCGTTTCTGTTTAATAAAAACAGCATAACAAGATAAACTATATATACTAATATCAGACAAAGAAAAAAAAAAACTTACAATTAAATTCTGTTTGAAGAAATAGGCAGAGAGAAGCAGCTTAGTGCCCTTTTAGGATTCTGAAAGTTTGGCCTTTGAGGTGTATATAAACTCTTATTTATAAATTTTCTTACCTAATATTTAGGAATTTAAAATTATAAACGATTTTATATATTCTAATTTTAGTCCGTGAGATATGAGATTCTCCAAAGTTGATCTTTAATTAATTAAAATGTGTTTCTTGGTCCAATTTTTTAAGGAAATATGTTATTCAGACTTTAGAAGATTATATACATAAGTGATTAAATGGTGAAAACTATTAATATTTAGGAAGTTTATGATTATTCACAAGTAAAGGGATCAAAAGTGCATGTTTCAAATAATTGAAGGTTAAATGTCATAATTTACCAATAACTAAGGGACTAAAAATGTTGTTAACCCTATAATGAAATATAAATGAAAAAAATATTTTCGAGAAAATATGTCTTTGTTAAAAAATTGATAGATACACACTTAATATCGAGAGAAAAAAATAGATATTGCACCTTGTTTTTGGACAATATTAACGATGTAATCTGCATAGTTTTGCGTGTGTATTACCCCATGGATGTTGGCACCTGAAGGTTTTTCTGAAAAACATTATGAGGACCTATATAATGAGTAGGGCAGCATCACGAATAGTCCCACCATTTTTTTTAAGGTAGATTTTTGCATTTAGGGGTCAACTTTAAGGAATTACACGACTTTCTTGGTTTTTAGTGTGTATTAGCCCATGAATGTTGGCGTTTGGAAGGTTTTTCTGAAAAAACTTTATGAGGAACTCTGTAATGAGTTGAGGGATCATGACGTATAGTCCCACAATTTTTAAGGTATATTTTTGCATATAGGGGCCAACTTTTCAGAATTACGCGACTTTCTTGATTTTTCATATGTATTAGCCCATGGATGTTGGCGGCTTCTGAGGCCCGAAAGGTTTTTCTAAACAATTTTTATAAGGACCTCCATAATGAGTTGGGGAAGCATTACATATAATCCTGTCATTTTTAAGACATACTTTTGCATTTAGTGGGCAACTTTTAGAAATTACGCGACTTTTTTGATTTTTCGTATGTATTAGCACAAGAAATTGGCGCCCGGGAGGTTTTTCTAAAAAAAAAAAATTTAAGAGGACCTTTGTAATAAGTTGAGGGAGCATTACGTATAGTCCCACCATTTTAAGACATATTTTTCCATTTAGGGACTAATTTTTAGGAATTACACGACTTTCTTAGTTTTTTGTGTGTATTAGCCCATGGATGTTGGCGACTTTTGACGCTCAGAAGGTTTTTCTGAAAAAAAAAAAACCTTTATAAGTACCTCTGAAATGAGTTGGTGGAACATTACATATAGTCCCACCATTATTTAAAGGAATATTTTGAATTTAGGGGTCAAATTTTAGGAATTACGCGACTTTCTTGGTTTTTCGTGTGTATTAGCACATGGATGTTAACGCCATCTGGCGTCTGGAAGGTTTTTCTAAAACAACTTTATAAGGACATCTGTAAGGAGTTGGGGAAACATTATGTATAGTCTCACAATTTTAAGGCATATTTTTACAATTATGGGTCAACTTTTAGAAATTATACGATTTTCTTATTTTTTTCATGTGTATCAACACGTGAATGTTGGCTCGGAAGATTTTCTGAAAAACTTTATGAGGACCTCTGTAATGAGTTGGGGGAGCATTAGGTATAGTGTCACGCCCCGAGCCTACACCCCAGACGTGACCGACACTTGAAGACCATCGCTGGCCCCCAAGCGAACCCTTGGCCCGGCTTTCTTAACTCAGCGGAAACTTAACTCAACAGGATAACTCAATGCAATGAAAAGTTATAAAACAACTCAACTGAAAGTAATTTGCCAACAAGGCATCTCGAGTCTCAAAATAGGATATTTAAATATATACATGCATGAGAGACTCCAAATTAATTGACTGACTGTCTGACTGTCTATGAAGCCTCTAAATACTGAGATGGATGTTAGGACAGACCCCGTAACATCCTAATAAAACAAAAACTAAGAACACAAAATAATTGAGTTCTCCGGAATGCAAGGAGGCTCACCACTGACTCTGGAGTGCTCAGCTGGATCAACGACGTGCAGGATGCTGATCCGGGGTACCTGTATCTGCATCATAAGACGATGCAGGCCCACTGGCATCAGTACATGGAAGGTACTAGTATGCGAGCTGGAAAACTAAGCAACAAAGGCTAGAAGGAAATTTGAAAGAAACTGAAAAGTTTACCTTGTTCAACTCAACTCAACCTGACTGACTTCTTTCAATATAAGGCAATTTAAAACAAGTGTGATATAAAGAAAGACTGTTTAAAACATGCTATAAAACTCTGTATGTATACAAGGATACAATAAGCTTGAGATGTAATACAATTGAACTGATGTATATAAAATACAATAATTTCCGTGTATAAAAATACAATAACTGCTGTGGGAGTTTCTCTAACCGACAACCATCACATAAGAGCTAAAGTGATGATACAGCGATCAACCTCACGCTGCCAGAGCATCCTATACCCGGCCAAAGGTATAAGACCTGAACTGCCTAATGGATCCACTAGTCTAATATGAAAAGGATTCATCTAAAGAGTATGATCCTTTTCTACCCATGGTGGCTAACATGGTTCTATGGGGGCTGTGGGTTCTTTGAACGCTCCCCCAACTCGGTGCTCGATACTACTCCCAAAAAATGTACTGGCTCTTATGTTTTTAAAACACATTTCTTCCTGCTGACATGAGATAATTACTCAAAAAAAACTATCCCGAAGGCTCTTTGGAAATTTCAGTTTCCAACCTTGTTTAAATGTAAAGACATTTCTTTAAAACTTCTTTGGGAATACATAGTTCCCTAATAACTTTGAGAAAATGAACTCAACTTGAAACTCTAAACTCTTTTCTTAACTTGACACTTGAGTCTAAAAATAAAGTTAAAACGTTTAATAAAGACTCTTGAACAACTTTACAACTAGCTTGACTTGCTTAACTTCTAAACTTAACTCTTAATTTCTAACTTCACTTGACTTCTAACTAACTCTCCTTAAAATGGAATTTGGATTCAAGGTGTTTGCTCACATGTTACGGATGAGTTCTTGACTTTTAGAAGTACCTTGGAGTGTTGGAAACAACTAGGAAACATAGGTATAATACCTAGGAACAAAATAAAATACAAATGGGGAATTAAGGTAACTGGAAGGATTGGCGTTCTAAGAGGCGCGGGGCGCCAGCCCTCAACTTCAAACGGGACTGCTAGCCACACTGCCAGGCACCAGTCCTCAGCTTCAAAAAGGGGACTGCTGGACCCTCTGGTGCCAGCCCTTTTCCCAACAAAAAAACCGACTTTCTCCCTCTTTTCTTCAACTCTAAACCACCCTTACTTCAATGGATTTAACCCCAAACACTAGGGATCATCAATCTCTCAACATACAATAAATTACAACTCAAATACACAACCCAATCATGTCCCACAACCAACAATAACTTCAACAACAACTAACAACATCAACAACAACTAACAACTTCAACAACTTCAACAACAATCCAATCTTTTCTCAAATCATAAAAAAAAGAGCTTGGTGTGTGGGGGAAAGGATCAGACCACACAAAGAACTCACATACCTTGATAGGGATCACCCCCGACGAAAATCCACGACGGGAACTTGTTGATCTCCTTTCTCCTCTTCTTCTCCTCTTCTTCTCTTCTTCACTCTCAAGAACCCTAACTCTTTCTCTTTTAAAACTAGGATAAAATGATCCAAAAACAGCCTAACACACAATATAACCTCAAAAGAAATGGCTAGGGAAAAGACCAAAATGCCCTTAAAATTTCCGGACGGATTCCCTGCCAACTGCCCAACTTTCAATGGCCATAACTCGCTCATACGAACTCGAAATCGAGCAATCTCAGTGGCGTTGGAAAGATCATTCCACAAGCTTCGCAACCATAACTGGAACTACTCCTAACTCATCGTGATCTAGGAGTTACGACTACTCAAAGTTGGCCAAAAATCACTGATTTCCACACTTAGCCAAATTTTCCAGATTCTGTAATTTTTTCCAAAAATAGCTACTTTCAAATTTCAAGCTTCTTCATAGCTATTTCAAATTGTCGGATGTTACATATAGTCCCACCATTTTATTAAGGCATATTTCTGCATTTAGGCGCCAACTTTTAGGAATTACGTGATTTTTTTAGTTTTTTGTGTGTATTAGCACATAGATGTTGATGCCTTCTAGCGCCCAGAATGTTTTTCTGAAAAAACTTTATGAGGACCTCTGTAATTAGTTGGGGGGGGGGGGGGGACCAGTACTTATAGTCCATCCATTTTAAGGCATATTATATAAGGGCCAACTTTTAGGAATTATGCGACTTTTTTGGTTTTCCTGTGTATTAGCCCATGGATATTGGTGCCTTCTGGCGCTCGAAAGATTTTTTTGAAAAAATTTTATGACGATCTCCGTAATGAGTTGGGGGGACCAGTACTTATAGTCCATCCATTTTAAGGCATATTATATAAGGGCCAACTTTTAGGAATTATGCGACTTTTTTGGTTTTCCTATGTATTAGCCCATGGATATTGGTGCCTTCTGGCGCTCGAAAGATTTTTTTGAAAAAATTTTATGACGATCTCCGTAATGAGTTGGGGGGAACATTATGTATAGTCTCACCATTTTAAGACATATTTTGCATTATGGGTAAACTTTTAGGAATTACACGATTTTCTTTATTTTTTGTGTGTATTACCCTATGGATGTTGGCGTCTTCTAGCGCCTAAAATGTTTTTATGAAAAAACTCTATGAGGATCTCTGTTATGAGTTGGGGGAGCATTACGTATAGTCCCACAATTTTTAAGGCATATTTTTTACATTTAGAGGCCAACTTTTTAGAATTACACGAGTTTTTTAATTTTTTGTGTGTGTATTATCCCAGGGATGTTGGCACATTCTAGCGCCTGGAAGGTTTTTCTAAAGAAACTTTATGAGCAACTTCTTAATGAGTTAGGGAGCATTATGTAAAGTCCCACCATTTTCTGAGGCCTATTTTTGCCTTTAGGGGACAACTTTTAGAAATTACGTGACTTTTTTTTTTTTTTTCATGTGTATTAGCCCATTGATGTTGGCGCTTTCTAGCGTCCGAAAGATTTTTTTGAAAAAAATTTATGAGGACCTCCGAGGTTTTCGAGCGATTTTTTGCGAAACCTTTATGAAATCCTCATTAGAGAGTTGGGTGAGCAGTACGTACGATGTCGACATTTTTAAAGTAATTGTAGGGCATGTAGGAGCCAATTTAAAGGAATTAGGTTATTTTCTTAGTTTTTCTTGTATTGTAACCCATGAATAATTTGAAGGTATGGTTTCCGGGTGAATTTTTTGTGAAACTTTTATGGAACCCTTCATAGGGAGTTGAGAAAGCAGAATGTGCAGTCTCACCATTTATAAAGTGATTTTTGGCCATTTGAGGGCCAATTTACAATAATCAGGTGGTTTTCTTAGTTTTTCGTGTTTTTTTGCCCATGAATATTTTGGTAATATGAATTCCGGATGAATTTTTGGCAAAATCTTTATGGAACTTTCTTTAAGGAGTCTGGGTAGCAGTACAATCTCACCATTATAGAGTGATTTTTGGGTATCTAGGGGCTAATTTACAAGAATTACACGATTTTCATAGTTTTCGTGTGTGTTAGCCCATGAATATATTGATGATATGGCTTCTGGACGAATTTTTTGCAAAATCTTTATGGAACTCTCCATAGAGAGTTGTGGGAGAAGTATGTACAATCTCACCATTTTAGAGTGATTTTGGGCTAGGGGCCAATTTACAAAAATTAGGAGATTTTCTTAGTTTTTCGTGTGTGCTAGTCCATGGATATTTTGGTAATATGAATTCCAGATGATTTTTTTTGCGAAACCTTTGTGAAACCCTATATAGGGAGTTAAGGGAGTAGCACATATAGTCTCACCATTTTTAGACCAATTTATAGGAATTATGCCACTTTCTTTATTTTTCGTGTGTGTTAGTCCATGAATATTTTGGTGATATGGCTTTCGTACACTGGCTAACATACATGGGATGTCATATTTTGGTGTTAGCCCATGTATGAAAGTCATATCACCAAAATATTTATGGACTAACACACAAAAAAAACTAAGAAAATTACTCAATTCTCGTAAATTGACCCCTAAATGCCCAAAAATCACTCTAAAAATGGTGAGACTATATGTACTGCTCTCTTAACTCTCTACTAAGGTTCTGTAAATATTTCACATCAAAATTGATCGAAAGTTATATTATGAAAATATTTATAGGCTAACACACATGAAAAATAGAGAATATCGCCTAATTCTTGTAAATTGGCCCTTAAATATCATAATACATAAATATGTCATTTAATTTGGTTTCAACTGACATCTACGTATCCAACATTTAGTGTGTACAAATAGACATTTAAACTTGTATAAAATTGAACAAATAGACATATTCATCATATGTAACAATTTTGTATCATCTGTGGCATCCTACATGTACTATGTTATTTAGAATGTTGTTGTTAAATTTTACATAAATTTAATTGTTTATTTGGCCACACCCAAAATTGAAGTGTGTAGATGTCAGCTAAAGTCAAGTTAAAAGACATATTTATGTATTATTTTTAAGTTATTTGACTTGGTGTAAATGATATACTCCCTCCGTTTTAAAAAGAGTGACCTTGCTTGACTTGACACAAAATTTAAGAAAATAAAAAGGACTTTTGAATCTTATAGTTCTAAATTAAAATAATGTCAAATATACAAAATTGTCCTTTAATTTTGGGGCTTTAAACATCTCACGTAAAAAGTTAAAATTAAAATGTTATAAAAAATAAAAAAAAAATTATTCTTTTAAACAGACTAAAAAGGAAAGTGGATCATTCGTACCGAGCATCTTCCTTTTATTTTCTCTTAAATACTCTCTAATCACTCCACACCGTTTGCTTTTCATTTTCCCCCTAAATTTTAAGAAAACCTCCGCCCTGTGAAATCTACAAATCCCCATTTCTCTCATTCTCTCTTTGGTTGATGAAAGATATACTTTATTGCTTTTGGATCTTCCTAATTCACTAATTTTTGCTCTTGGTAAGCATTATTTCTTCTTTCTTTTTTTTCCCATTTGGATTGTGTACTTAGTTTTTGAAATGAATGGTTTTAATTGTGATTAAGGTTGTGCAAATTGTGGACAAAATGTAATTGGGTTCTTGTTTTAATTTTCCCCAATCTTAATTTTAGAATAAACAAATCTATGTATTGATTCGTGTATTCATTGAGATTTTTTTTTGTATGATCGTGGTGTTCGGGTCGGCTTTTGTGTACCTTGATTAATTCCACGGAATACCTGTCTTCTTCTACTAGCAATAGGTACAATAGATATCAGATAACTCTGTCCACCCGGTCTAAGACAGATAAGAAGAATGAACTAGTGTTTTTTTTTTTTTTTTGTCTCCGTTGGGTATATCATGATTAATTTCAGTTAGAACACACCCTTTTAGGAGTATTTTTTTTTTTAATCACATTGGGGCCCGGTAATGAGAAATGGGGAGGGGATTATAAGGTGGGGAATCAAAGGCCAGGTAGTCAATCAACTGAGCCACTAAGATTCACGTTTAGTTTGGAGATTACTCATTTTTGTTATTGTTGTTCATTTTCTACAGGGTTACATTGGCGAATACGGTATGATGGCTCCTGAGGTTAAAAAGCAGTGTTGTGAATCTTTACCTTTCGATGTACTTAGCAATCTTCCAGAGAATGTAATTGATATCATTTTGATGTGTTTGCCATTTAGAGATGCGGTGAGGACCAGCATCTTATCAAACATATGGAGATATAAATGGTGCCGACTTCCTGAGTTGACACTTGATGATGCTTTTTGGAAAACTAAGAATAACTTAATATGCCATACGACTGCGATTACCAAGATTATCTACCATATTTTGATATTTCATGAAGGACCGATTACAAAGTTTACACTCTGTGTTCCTAAGTCGAGAAGTTGTCCTATGATGGATGACTTGATATATTTCCTTGCGAAAAATGGCATTCGGGATCTTGTGCTTAAACTTCCATTCAAGAGTGAACCATACGAATTGCCACCTTCATTTTTCAAAAGCTTGCAGTTGAGGAATTTGAATCTCCAGAATTGCTTAATACTTCGTCCACCGTCCTTCAAAGGACTTGATAGGTTAATTAGGTTGGAACTATGTGAAGTTTCAATTTCTTCCGAGGAGCTAGGAAGTTTAATCTCTCATTGCTTGTTGCTCGAGCATTTGGTGTTGTATATTGCCGAGACTTACAGCAACCTCATTGAAATTAATGCTCCCAGGCTGAAATCATTTTACTTCGCAGGCAGTGTAAGATCTATCTTTTTAAAGAATATCCCTCTTCTGGCAAAACTTTTACTTGCATCTAGCGACACAGATTATTTCGGGGAAGAAAAATGGGATATTGTGAAGTTTTTCGAGTTGTTTGAATCTTTTTCTGCTCTCGAGCATATATACTTGAATATGGTAAATGTTGCTTCCTGACTTCATTGCAACACATTTTGAATCTTTTTGGCTTCGTTTCATCCTTATTTTTTAATATTTTCTTTATAGTTATTTGCTGCAGAAGCGAGTGAAGTACCAACGAAGCTGCCCTTTAATCTTAACAGTGTCAAAAGACTTGACATAAGTGTTGATCTTTATAACTCGGTTGAGGTGTCATGTGCCCTTTGCTTGATAAGAAGCTTCCCGTATTTACAATATATGGATATTTCGGTATGCTTCTCTCTCTTTCTTATTGGCCTTTCCATTTTCATACTTGAATCATCAAAGAGTTTAGAGAATTGAGTTTTGTTAATTTTTCTTTAGGAGGCTTATCCTAAATATGATATAGAAGAAGCTGATCAAGTAGAATTTCCCTCGGATGTGACATTTAATCACCTAAGAGAAGTTAGGCTAACACTTGCTAGTGGCTCAATCATCGAGATGCAGCTTGCCAAACTTCTGTTAGCCAATTCTCCCATGCTAGTGAGAATGCTCTTCGCGTCGTGTGTAGTTAAAGCATCTGCTGCAGTCAAAAAACTTGCTGCTGAGTTAACAACATTTCAGCGTGCATCACCTAAAGCAGAGGTGTCCTTCATCGAAAACTAGTACATGATTACAGTCCTGTTTACTGATCTTCTTCGGAAGTCTTCGGACCATGATGTTTGGCTCAAATATTTTGCAAGTTAATGTGAATAGCTAGATAGTACTCTGAACATCAGTTTTGGGAAGATTAGTGAATCTGTGTTGATGATTTGACTTGTATGTTGCATAATATGTTGTTAAAATATGAAGCTCTCTTGGACTCACTTCTGTCAAGAAATTTATGATTATCTAGACGTTTCGTGTGTATAGTCCATGAATTTTTTAGAATATGTGTGACCAACTCTATTTGAGTTGAAAGTTTGTGAGTATATTCTTGACGAGCTAGAAAATGATGCTCATTATTTTTCAAGGACAATCATCACTTTTTTGGAGTTTATGGGTCACATAATAGGAATAATAGGAGTATCTTAACTTTTCATGTGTATTCACTCATTAATTTTTAAAATGTATGTGACTGACTCAATTGGAGCTCAAATTTTGTGTCCATTCATGATGACCTAATTAATGACTCTCATTTTTTTCAACTTATCATGTGAATTAGTCTATAAATTTTATAAAATGTGTGATCGACTCTATTTGAACTCGACTTTTAGAAACATGAATTCAGGATTATCGGATGGCAAAAAAAAAAATGCTTCCAATATCCCTTCATTCCATCAGCAAAGGGAAACTTGCAATTTAACTTGAAAAATATGTATTGAAAAGAGAGTTTTAATCAAAGGAACCCCACAACTTACTGCCTTGTTTGACAAAGCTCAACTGGGAAATAGAAAGCATAAACCTGCCCTCCTTGACCCAAACACACATGAACACTAGTCTACCTCTACTCCGATCGAACATAGGCAAAATACTACTAGTATGGGGCTAATGAACTTGAAAGAAAAAAGTATAGGAGCATAGTTTGTACATCAGGAAGAAGAATCAGTTTCGGCTCTTAAACAGAAAGAACCCCAATCCACTAACTGCTAAGGTCACAATGAGAGGTACTCTGATCGAATTTAGGTCTCTTCTCTTGCTTGTTCTGGCTTGCCGTGATTGTTCTCCCAGTCTGTCACGAAGAAGATTACTAAGGCTGTCCAACTGATGCATAATTTGGCGTTGTCCACGTGCAACATTAGCTAGCTGTGAAGATAGTCAATGCAAAGGGAAAATAACTTGGTTATCTTCTGATATTTAACTTTCTGCAGTAATGGAGTCCATCAGAGTAATAAAAGAAGACGAAGATGATTGATTAAACATAGGTCTGCATGGCGAAAGCTGGTAAAATATGTACCTCTTCCATCAGATTGGACTCCTTTGGAATTAGCAAAGAAGAGGATGATGAATTTGGTATAATGGATCCTGTCAAGGAACCATTTTCTAAACCAGATATGAAGTAAGAAGTTGGGCCGGATCCATTACAAGCTTCGGCTTGCAAAGCCAGACTTTGTGTGCTCGGAGAAGCTCTTTTTTTGGTTAACTTGGAATTAAGTTCTTCCATTTTAGATGTAAAATCATCGATCCGATCATTCAAGGTAGATATTTGTTCTGATAAATGTGTAACAGCTCCCTTATGAAACAAGGACAACAAACATGAAGGGTAAATCTCCAGAATTACCATGAAATAGTGAAAAGAGCTTAAATATATTTCATTGTTGCTAAATGCAAAACCTGGTTTGCTAATGTTGCTGAATCAGTGTTTCTGTCATCAAACCTGTGACAATCAGTATCAATCTTGGACAGATTTTTCTCTCTGTGATTTGAGTAAGAATGGGACAATCCACTGCAATAACAAAAAGAGAAGGCAAATCAAGAACAAATCAACTTGACAACAGAATTTTTTCTGGACAAGATAGAATCTCATCCGCTTCCGCTGCAACTCCCGCCCATCCCCACACCACCCTCACTAGGTTTTCCCAATAAGGATGGAGATCCACAAGTTCCAAATAACTTCAAATATAAGATTAATGACTTGCTTATATACAAACCAATAAGGAGTTGAAGACCTAAACAAACAAGTCGATATCTGGGAGCAAACATAAGGTCATGTGTATCAAAATATGCATGAATACAAGTACGGTGAGAGTGTGAGACCATCATTTTTCATCATCTCTTTTATCCCGTAACTCCTGCAGCCACATTAGTATGTCCAAACCATAGATTAATCAAGTGTGCGCTGTGCTGTGTACTAATGAGAGCTGACGAAACTCCTCAGTATTCACCTACAAGACTCTCTCCTCTTGCTTTCCCTCTTTGTTAGAGGAGGACATTTGCCATTAATACATCGGTTGGAAGCAGTTAAAAAAAGCTAAGCAGCCTTCTATTAATACCGTGAACCACAAGTAATTATTGGCATGGAGACATATTTTTCAGCTTATAAATAAAATCCGTCGTTTGACACCGTTTTTTATGCAAAAAAATTAATGCAAGACTAGTCAATAGGGAAAAAAATGGATAGACAAGTACCTTCTTAAATTCTTGTTTCTCCATGCTACTCTCTCTGCTGAGGCTCGAGAGAGAGCTTCTTTTGGGCTGGAGACGAGATCTTCATCTAAGCTAAGCTTCGTTTTCAAATCATCTGGTAGTGCCTGCAATATATCAACTAAGTGATAGAAAGCCATTATAGCATGTAAAGAAAAAAATCTATGGAAGCTAGCATACCATAACTTCATTCACAAGCTTCTCTAGCTGTATTTGCTCAATATATGTACGCGGAGTGTATGAACCTTCCAGTCCCAGCTGATCAGCAACAGATTTTACAATAAGGCGATCTCTTCCTTGGACCTAGTTAAAGTTCAGAAAATCTAGCATATTAGAAGTTTAAAACAATATTCTGGACCCTGATACTAAGAGACAACCAGTCAATCTGAATTATTAAGGATCAACAAGGAGAACAATTCTCATGAAGTGGACATTGAAGTCTTAAAATAACACACCCCGCAATTATCTTCTCCATGGTTGATAATTTAAAAAAATCTGAAGCTACAAAATGAATGATTTTACTCTTCTTCAAGATAAAAAGAGAAATAAATATGCAGCTTACATTTCCTTTGGGTTAACAATTTAAAGATATTGCAGTTAGACAATCATTGGCATATCATGCAGAAACTACTAGACATAATAGATAAAACTGCCATGCCTTGAGAACTCAATGCAACTTTCAAGCTTTCCAATTTTATGAATTAAATCATATGTTAGTGAAGCATTGGTTCCCCTGATGACAGAAAACTGAAACCAAAAGGACCTTAACAAATTATCAAGGATTGCTTTCTAGCTTAACATCATTGCCAACGGATGTTAACAAGAATGACAAGATTTTAGCATGTATATATCTTAGCAAGGAGGAGAGGAGAGGGTAAACAAGTCTACTACCTGAACATAATGCCGGTTCAGTTGCTCTAGCCAATCAATTTTCACGCAAACCTTTTCATCAGAAAATACATGACTACTTCTTTTGAGTATTGTCGCAATTGTGTATCCCAAAGCCATCAATCCACCAAGAAGCTTCACACTAACTTCAAAACTGATTCTTGGTGATATGACAAATGGAGAATCAGTGACCCACTCCTACAATTCAAAACCAGTTTAAGCTGTCACCATCAGAACTTCAGTAAAGCAGCTCTTTACAGGTACACATACTTCCAGGAAAATTAGCTGGTCAAGAAAAGCTGATATACCCAAGCACCACCAGATGATAAAATAAAATAAATAAACATGGAGTGGAAATACTTATATTGACCACTTAATCCTGAAGTCTCTCAATAAAAGATATAATCCCAAGAAAGAATCAGGACCAAAAAAAAAAAATGGAGACTGAAGCTACCAGATGCACAACATTTCAAGATTTCACAATGTTCATAGTAGGACAGCAGGCAGGATAATTTTAGTTTAAGATCCTTACTATTATCAGCTTCTTCTATAGATTTGATGAATTCAACTTCTACAAGATCTCAAATTATTCTAAAACAAGAGGAATGTCTGAATGTCGAATTGTAGAAAGACAAAAAAGAGAGTGAACAGAAGATATTCCTCCTGTTGGTACTTGACGTCGCCTATAGGAAACATAAGGTTAAGAATGAAACAAAAATCATCCTTACACCACCTACATTGAGTTGTAATATGGCATTTCCCTACAAGAAACAAAGTTATTTAAGAATGATTAAGTGGTATAGCTTCTTCAACACATGATGCAATTCATCTTGCTACATGACTAAGACTAGCCATATAAGTCCATGATACGTTTGTTATGCAAGCTTCACAAGTTGAGTAAAAGCACCTAGCTATCTTACTTCCCCTACATGCAATATAGACGTTCTTCCATTGTCTCCTAGATTGAGCCAACCAAGAGGATTTTTTATCATCCATTCAGGTATACATTGAGAGCTTTTTCTCAGGTTGACTTTATTATCTCTAGAATTAGGCTTTAACTTGGAAATTCCTTAGCCCCTGCTAGTATTTCAAGATAAAAAATGCAGGTAACATTATAGGAAAATGGTGTTCCCCAAAAGCTTGAACATTTTTCAAGTGTTTCAAGAAAATGAATAGTAATTTGCACACAACTATTAAAAGTTTAATTGGGAGAATAACAGACTGTCATCAGTAGGCTACATAGTAAAGCCAAAATGGCCTAGCAAACAGAGGTATTTTTTAACAGTTAGCCATTATTTTCTCAAAAAGTATTGATCAATATACAAAGAGACAAACCTCAAACATGAGACTGTATTTTCCATCTTTATTTCTCATCCTCAGATATGACTGGCATGTCTCTGGATCTTCACCAGGTGGCAGAAGGTATATGTCGTAAGTTTGCTCCGTACTTTCAGTGTGTTCTTCAGATAATGCAGACTTGATTTGATCGACTTGCACATCCCTAGAAGACTAAAGGTACAAGCAATTAGATAAACCCTTTTTCTTTGTTTTAATAGTTATTGATAACTTTAATTAAGTAATTTGTTTTTTACCACTGTAATTTTCCATGACTGGAAACCAGAAGTAGTATGAACTTCTAATATCCTTACCTTTAAAATGTATGTAGGACTCTGAAATCCAGTAAACGGATTAAATTTGTTGATGATTTTTATATGTGCAGTCTTGAGATCAGGTTCAATAAATGCCTTGTACATTGGATAAACCTGCACTAGGCATCGTCGTTAGATAGTCAGTAAAGAGAGTTTCAGGTGTATTTTAGCCAAAATTATAGAGGAAACAAACCGTTTCAGATATTTGATGGATTATCTCCGAGGGTTCCTGCCCGGCACGCTGTATATCCCGTAAAACCCTTTTGACAAGATCAAAGTGAACTCCACCTGTCACAGATACGCGAAGATCCAGAAAAGGCCGCAACTTTTCACTCAAAGCATATATACCCTCAATAATCAGAATGCGGGAGCTAGGTACTTCAAGAGTCCTGCAGTAAACTTAATGTTGTAAGTTCAGATCATATACTAAAATGCAACACATCTTAGATAATTAAAAGAAAATAAAAAAAGGCATCTACTAACTTTGAGCCTGAAGGGCACATTATTCGATAGAAAACTGGCAAAAGAAAAACCAACATCACCAAAGAACTTGTCAGTGAGGATAGGTCGTCTAAGAGAAGGGGACCACAGACCACTGTAAAACTGAAGCCTTGGGCAAGAAAAGAAGAGCAATGCAGGCCTCATTAAAAAGAAGAGAATGACCAGATAACTGTGTAATGACAGAACTCCAAATAGATGAAGAATCTGCCATCCTGATGCCAATTAAATAGATTAGGAGTCTAGGGAACAAGATCCTTCTGAGTGGACCACAGAGAAAAAAACCCAAGCAAAATGAAACTAGTATAGCATAAATGTTTTTTTGTAACAGTGGTGTCCAAACCAACATGTGTACACCTCGACTATTCTACCGGGTACACCTCCCACCAACACATGTATTGGGTAACTCTATCTACCAAGCTTAGGCATAGGCAGATGGGAAGAACTTATCTGGTATTTTTGTCTTTGTGGGAATTTGAACCCTGATCTTCAAGATTGGCACAAACTTCATTGATCACTAGGCATACCTTTAGGTCTAGAATACCATAAAGTAAATGATTCAAAGATGAACAAGTCATGAGATTCCAGTTAGTGACATGGTCTTAATTGTATCAAATTTAGATATGCCAATTCAACAGTTAAGTTTCTTTTGAATCAGAGCAATGAAGAGCCTAGGTAGTATTGCTCCAAAGATGTCATCGATTTTATTTATTTTTCCTCATTAATAGAACGCAAAATTATAAACAACCCAAGGTCTAGAGGTATTTGCCATTTAAGCATTCTAACATAAAATTTCTGGAGCAAACAGGCAATAAACTTGCAGGGGTTTCGAATAGCAGCTTGTATGAAAAATGACAACATGCACATATAAGTATAGAATATTACATGAATAAGAAGCAAGGAACTGAACCTGTATCCTATGCGAGAGCTAGATTTGAAATCATATATGGGAACCTCAGCCGGCTTCCCGGCCTTTAGATCATTGATGTTTTTCAGCAGTGTATCATAGTCTGTAAGTCGTGGATCTGTTTCAAAAGAAAAAATAGACCTGGTAAAGTACAAATCATCTAGTCTTAAGTTATTCTACTAGTACAAATGACACCAGTGTCAGGGTAAACCAATAAAAAAAGAAATCAGCTAAGAGGAAATTAGAGATCTCAGCCCAGATTCTTTCACGGAATGTTTTCTAACATTGAATATGTATGTTCCACGATTCAAAGAGGCACCCTCCTCATTCTAGTGCATAATTGAGATTTAACCAATGAAAGATTAACCAATATATTATGGTTCTAGCAACTCTTGATCATATGTTTGGTGTTACCAAAACTTAAAAAGATCAAATCATTAGCCGAAAGAGGGCAGCTCTCTATTCAGTAGATTTTGTAACATATTTACAATGGCTTTCCCAAGGAAGAAAAAAAGGACACAGAGAGGTCTGTAAGAACTCAAAGTGCCAACTATGTTAAGAAACTGCGAAGTAGATTCCCTAAAATATTCAACAATTAGGAGCTTCATAAACATATGAGCCTCCTTGTCTCTGAAACTGGTGGGGACTTGAAATTTTAAGCCAGAGAACAGAATGCAAGTGAAATCCTCTTTTGTTAACATCTTTCTGTACACACTCAATAAAAATAAGAAACGAGGTATTCATTCTTACCATCAAAGTTTCCATCAACTATTCGACTAGCATCATTGTAATTATCCATTGAGATAACTGCAACACTTGGCATGAAGCTGAGTATTTTCTCTGTAAACACAGTCTTTCCTGCTCCGGAGGGACCAGCAACACCAAGTATTATCAATCCTTCATTCTTTTGAACCAACAACTGGCACGCACGGATTACAACAAAGAAACCTTTCTCAAATGACAAATTATCAGGTATCGAGGTGATTTCATATCGATCACAGTTCTTTCTCTTGACTAGTTGAACCTGGTCCTTTAAGAGACCAGCTCTCCGAGTAGATTCACCATTACTAGTATCTTTAGGCATTTAGAATAAACACGTAGAGAATTATCCTCTGAAATTACAAAAATAACCCGTATAAAGATCAGAATGAGAATATAAAAGATCAAGAATAAAAAGATATGCCAAAATGATCAATTCACAGTCATGGACCTGGAAAAGTTTCTTATCTAATATTGACACACTGAAGATAAAGCACTGGAAGCATTACAACATAGCACATAATTGTTATTAACCCCCAGAACCTCTTGCAAGAAGAAGCAACCCTGATTTTTCTATTCTTGTGATTGCTTAAATTTTCATTTAAGCAAGTTCTCTCATAAATTACACATTAAAATCACAGTGTCTTGTAAAAACTGGCTGTTAGTTGAATTAACTTGAACTCTCCGATGACTTAGTTGCATCAATGAGAGTGGATAAGCAGAGAAGAGAAGCTATAATAGAATGCTATAGAAGATATTAAGTTCTCTTTTGCAGCAGAGAAACACTTGGAAAAAGGATTAAAGCACCATCAACACGAACGACCACTTAAGTACAAAGATTGTTATCATCCATGATTAAAAATATAGCACATAACCCAAATGACCCAAGAAATCACCTTCCAGGATTGTCTTCATCATCGCAGCTAAAATGGGAAAGCTTCACAGCTCACTCACTTATTTCCTAAGATAACGGAGGTCTATGATGAATTTATAGTTTCTTAGCTTTAATGTAGACAGACTCGGCCTTTTTATGAATAGGACGGAATATGCCATAAAACGTTAAACTTACTTCTGCATACTATGAACTAGGCTAGTATTGTTATTAATAAGTTACTCGTCAGTTCAGACTCAAACAGTAATGTTGTCCTACAGAATTTTTACTTGAGAACCACATATATGATGAGCTTGATGCAATTATCAAGGAACAAATACATACATTTTCCTGCAAACTCAGGCACCGAACAAGCTTAGAACTATTTTAAATAAAGACAAATCTTTAAGACCGACAGCACCGAATCTCAGGCATTACAAGATCAATAACAGATCAGTTTGATTTTCCAGTAGATTCACTAAACATTAAATTGAAAATTCAAGTTCCTGGAAGTTATCTGAATCCCCTATAATCTCCATCCATAACCTAATAAACACAGCCATCAATGTTTGTTAAAATTGAATAACAGAGGTATCTTTAATCAACCCAGAATTCACACACAACTGATATCAAAACTGCAGCAGCAAAGCAAACTAGAACTCTCACCCAATTAAAAATCCCCCCTTTTCCCTCTTCCCAATTAACACATTACAACTAAGAAACTCAATCATTAAACACTTGTAACAAAAAAGATCACTCCTTTAACAAAACCAATGAATAACCAGATAAGAAACACTCAAATCCTCATCAAAAAAACATTCTTTTTACAGACCCTTTTAGATTCAATAGCTAAAATGGTAACTACTACAAAACAAGATAACCAACTTCAGCATTTAAACAAACAAGCACAACTAATCAAGAAAACACAATGAGGATCTCAAAAACAAAAAAGGGGAAAACCCCACAAGACATCTGAGTTAAAAAAACAAAAAATTCAGATTAACTCCATTGTAGAACCTGGAAGAGCAAGAAAACACAGACCTATTATATGCTACAGTAAGGTTAACTGCAAGTAAAGCTTACAAGCTTTTTTGGCCCTTTCTTCTACAAAGGCCAGAGAGGCTCAAATTTATATATATGTAATGTTTGTTTTTTTTCCTTTTTTGCCCTTTTTATATTTTCTATTCTCTGAATTTTTGGAGATATTTTTGCTGTTATAACTTATATGAAGGAAAGTGAATTTCCAGAAGTTTTTGGGAAGTGGGAATTCTTGAGATTTTGCCACGGAATTGCATAGGGTAGAGTCCACAATATTTATTATTATTCGTATGATGCATAGATAATATTAAAATATATTATTATCGAAAGGTCTTTTAAATTTTTTTCCTTTTACGTTTTGTGAGGTAAATATTAAGTTAGTGTATATTATATTCTTTTCAAATCTTATTTATAATATTACATTATAGATATTATTGTTGTCGTTGTGAAATGAATTTATTTAAAATGTGTACTTTTGATTCTTTTTACTTATGAATATGCATAAAGTTTTTGGATTATTAAATGTTTCTCATAATATAATTTAATTTTACTACTTTATATGTGATAATAATAAAATAAGACTTTAAGATTTCAAAGTTATTGCTAATTAACATTAATGTGCAATTATAATAAAAATAATAATGAATTTCTTACAATAAAAGGTGTTTTTATTGTGAAAAAAAAGGAAATAAAATTATTTATTATCATTTATAGTTTTGTGTAAATGTAAATGTAAATATAAGCAAATGATTATGCATTTGTAGAAAAAGAAAATAGTAAAATTAAAATAGTTAGGAACAGAATTATTAATTAGCGGCGGCTTTCCGTAACGCACACGTAGTATAATTATGACGTAATGAGTGGCATAAATTTCATCATCCAATAAAACAAAAATAAATACTTATAGTAATTTTATAGAAAAATAAACAAAACTATAGAGAGAATATTAAATAAATACTTACTTATAGTAATTTGATCTTTTAGTTTTTTACTATTAAAGTGTTGAAGTATAAGAAGATTAAAATTCATAATTTATATTTGAATTTAGACATAATATATAATACACAAACAGATACTTAATGGCAATTGGAAAAGGTGAACAATTTATATTCAATCCTTTTATAGTGTGTTCAATTTTATTTTTGCAACCAATTATTCAATTATAATTTAAGTGTATTTTTATAATCAAAATCGATAGATTCTTAATATATTTTATACAGTTATTAACCAATTGAGGAAGAAGGTCTGATTTCATTTTAATGTTAATTTTAGCAAATTAGAATCCCATTTTACTTTGTTAGTGTAGTTTTCCTCCCTATTTTTTAATTTAAAAAAAAAACAAAATTACATATCTTTTCACACTTTCCCCAAGTAGGTAATTTTAATTTTAATTTATTACTCTTTTTCTAATATTTGCAAAAATCCGAAGAAATGTATTTATATTAAAACTAAAGTTGCAAAAGAAGATGAATTATCTTCTAATGTGATGTGTTTAACTCAAGAAAACAAATACTTATATGGGGCGGGGCGGGACATTTATGTGAATCTAAGCAAGGCAAATTGAAATCACATAAATATGTAATGCGGAAAAGAGCGGGATAGATTGAAATTTTTGTGGGTTAAGCCAAACCCACTCTATACCCCTCCCCTTCCCTTGTCAATCCCATTGTCATTCCTAAATTTGATTTCAATTGGTAAGTAAGCGTTTCAACTTTGAGAGTGTACATTTAGACTCATCTCCATTAGGTCTATATGGACACTCGACGTTGACGTGATATTTAAATTTTGAGGGCGCTTAGATTTGATCATTTTGTAAGTTAAAGTGTTCAACTGACACAGATAAAGACGAGTTAAGACGTTTAGATATGTATTTGAAAGTTGGAGTAGTTACTTATCAATTGAAGCTAAATTTTAAGTATTTATTTTTATATTATGTCTTAAATTTATTTTACACTAATATAAGGTTAACAAAAAATTATATAAAAATTACTTAAAATTCTCAATGCTAGTTATTAATATAATCTTGGTTATAACTTATATGATATATGATTATTAGAGCAAGTCAAATTACATTGCACGTGTAGAAAAATGATAGATGTAGCTGTTAGAACAAGTCAAAACAATTAATTTTCTTGTCTTTGATTAGGTTATGAAATTTTAACGGAAAAAAAGTGTGCAATTAAAGTCAAATGCACGTGAAGAGTGGAAATATAAATGGAAATTGGTGTTTAATTATTCTACATGATTTTTTTAGTTTTTTTTATTCTACATGATTTTTTTATTACACTTATTTTCCCTTCTTTTTTTTTGGGTCAATGTCAATTTTCAAATTATGAGCCTTCCACTTGTATAATGGCTTAATAAAGTGCTCCTTGGGGAAAATAAGATAATCATCTACTTGATCAAACTTAGACGTTTGGATTATTACATCATTGGTACAAATAAAGGGCGGATCTACCAAATAACATATGAATTCACATGAACTTGATTAATTTATATATTAAAAATATTGGACAAAATATCGCTTCCACGATATGATAACTCTTAATAGTATGGTCCAAAGGCATATATAGTCAAGTAGTTGACAAAATTGCGACTTTTTTTCTTTTGCTAACAAATTAATGTTTTAACATTTAAAATGTGGGAGTGAGAGTCTACAAAATTGTAACTATCTCTTCTTTTTAGCAACAATAAATATATATATTAATAAAGATTGTTAAAGCTTTTACTAACATTAGTTTATTGCTATTGAATTTAATGTCGTTGTAGACTTAGACATATTTACAAAGAGTGTAAATTGCCGCTAAATTAAATATATATTTACCGACAATTAAATTATTATCGTTAATTAATTATCACCAAATGTCATTTTTGGTATAGTGTGAGTTTGTGAGAGTGTGTGTGTGTGTCTATATATATATATATATATATATATATATATATATACACTTGATGCATATTTAATATTATTCTTTTCTTTATTATTTTCTAAGTAACTTTTTTATATCTGTATTTCATTTTAAGTATATTTTAATATGTTTTACTTAAATGATAATCTATCAAAAATAAAAATAAAATTTACGTATACACTATCCTTCACAAAGCTCAATTCTAATTAGAATGTTTATCATATTGTGCACCATCCTTTGTGAAACACAATGGATGGACATGAGTTATTATTAATACATGATACACATTTATCTCTAATGTCAATTTCACAAATGTGAGGAACATGTTACCTCGTATTACACATTTAATTTGTTTTTTTTTCAATATTTAACAAACTTTAAAATTCAAATTGAATAAAAAAATTAATTATTGTCACAATCCATCTAGGGCCAATATTAAACATCAATCAATAGATTCACCTCACCAAACAAACTAATAAGTACAATAAATAATTCTCTCATCATATTTTAATATTTAGAAAGAATATTAAAGTCATGATTTACCTAACATAAATTATGAATATATTTCATTTGTAATGGTTACACCTATAGCTTTTTTGGGTTTTATTTACTGGATACTTATATATATATATATATATATATATATATATATATATATATATATATATATATATATATATATATATAAACTTAGTTACAAAAGAGTACATATGTACAGCTTCAAACTTCTAACAGAAAAAAGTCAAAATATACATAAAAATATCATTTGGTCTAAAAAATATCGTCACTATTAATACTTTTATTAAAAAATATCCTATAGTTACTTTTGGGTCAAATGGAAAAGTTGCATTCAAAAAAGGAAAAAACTTTCTTTTAATTCATGATATTATTGTATAAATGATTTTTATTGCCACGTAAGCAATCCATTATTGAACTTGGTCAAGATTTTAATGAAGATAATAGAATTAGAGCCTTCATTGGTGGGTTGAAAAAAGATTTGAGAAAACATCAAATTAGGAAAAAGTGCAAAAAGTTCACTATCTAATATCTATCATTTACGTACCAAAAAGAAAAAAAAACAATCTTTTGGGGCTAATGTGGAGGGCCCAATGCACTCACGGCCTTATCTTGTTATATGCGTGTGTATAGGTAGGTACGTAAATTTATATTTGAATAAATAGACACACATATTTTATGTGGCTATGCATGCATCGTCTGTGACATAGTAAATAAGTTTGAATGTATCTCTCATGATCTTGTCGTGTAGAATATGTATGCCTATTTGTACAACTTTATATAAATTTGAGTGTTATACACCCAAAATTGGAGAACATAATTATCAAATTAAAGGGGCACACTTATGCATTAATGTCTAAATTATATCATAAAGTTAAATAAATAGACATGTATATGGATCCCACATCGCAAATCTCATGTGATATGTCGTGTAAGACGCATGCATCTCACACAAATTTCCATATATAATGCGTGTATCATCTATTTATTCTACTTTATACCAATTTAAGCCTCCACTAATACACATTCAAAAATAGAAAACAAAAATATGAATTGAATCCAAACTATATATAAAGCACATTTATATATTATATTTAAAAATACAAAATTTTCTTTGCAAACAATATCTCCCCTTAAATAATTATACGTAACATAAATTAAATTAGTCGAATCAATAAAAGGTGAATTGGTTCAACCGACAAATTATATCCATTGTATATGCACCAAATAACTTCTTCTAGAAATGGAACCACTCATCACATATTAATTAATAGGGACAGCCGACAAGTATATTTTTTTTCCTATGACTTCCTATTCCCGTGGCGACTCTAATAAATTGGTGGCCTAAAATCAAATTCGAATAGAGGCCTTAAATTTAAATATATTTTTTTATATAAAAATTATTATAGTCAATTATTTAATTTTTCTTGAGATATAGTATTAATAATTTGTCAAACTTCTATTACTTCTTTGCTTTTTTATAAAAAAAAATTATTTTCTACAAATAATATTCGATATATTTTTTTAAAAAAAATACTTATAACCTATTACTTTTTTAAAAAATGAGGCCCCTCAAATTTTGGGGCCTAAGGCAATTGTTTTTTTTCAAAGCTATAGAGCCGCCCCTGCCTACCTCTGGGTTTTTCGAAAACATTTTTTCTATTTAACATATAAATTTTATATATATTTTATTTTTATCAAATCTTATTTATGGAAAATTAAACAAGATATGATATTGTTATTATCGACTTTCTATCTCCGCCGTCAACTATTTTTTCTCTAATTTCTCACTTGATAATTGATTATCATGAATTAAAACCTCAAACTAATCCTAATTCACGTAAACTTATTTAAGGGAAAAATAATTATTGATGTGATATTTTTCATACTAAAAATTTAAATTGATAATTTTTAATTGAGAATAAAAATAATACTATTCATTCCACCGCTACAATTTTTATTGGTCCCATCGTCAACTTATTGTCGAGGGAGAGACATTACATGGCTTCATCATTAGTAAAGTCTAAATTAATTAACTTTTAATTATGTCAATTTGTCAATAGAAATAGACTTCTCGAGTATTAGGAAAATAAAGAATATTTTAATTGAAACAGGGGTCAACATATGAAATAATTAATGGTAGCATTATCATTTGAGGAGGAAAAAAAAAAGAAAGAAATGGCATAAATAATTATCTACTTTAACATATTAACGTATTAGAAATGTCTCGAAAATTTTTTTCTTTTCATTTGTTGGATCATAATTTATTCCTTTCTTTCATCTATTAGATTAAAAAAAAAGTTCTTATAGTTATATTAAATTTAAAATCATGCATCCTTTTTAATAGACATTTTCTTTCATCTATTAGATTAAAAAAAAAGTTCTTATAGTTATATTTAAATTTAAAATCATGCATCCTTTTAATAGACGTTGATGTAAAATATATATTTTTTAAAATTAAATATATAACATCATTTTTATTGGTCCACATTCCACTAAGTAATAGACTCAAATCGATTTACAATCCAACTTATTAACCTAAAAAAAAATAGCTATTGGACTCATCATTTCATGAGAAAAATAATGCCTCAAATTTCTTTTATTATTGATTAGTAGTGAAGAAGAACAAAATAATTTCAAAGAGTTTGTATAAAATCCAAACCAGTAAGTTCACACATTAGAATATATTTCACTTCTTCATGTGATTTCCATAAAATTCTTTTTTCGATATTCTATACCTTCATTCAGCTTTAAACTTATCTAGATCTGCAGATCGCACACATGACACATTAGAATTTTTTATTATAACAAAAGCTTCAATAATTCTCAATAATAATATCATAATTTTTCTTGTTTGAGAAATTACAAACAAATCAAATACAAACAAATCCTTTTTTTGTGTACTAATACATAATTAACTCAAATTTTTTTTTCTTTTATGTATTCACAAACCTACAACTCTTTCTCACTTCTCCATTCACATACGTCTCCGGATTTGTAATATTTCCCATTTTGACCATTGATTCAGCAAATTGTTCAAAAAATGCAATTGTATTTGCAGCATATTTTTCAACAATTTTTTTTGTTTGAACTCCAAGAAAACTTGAATAAAGTTCTTGATCTGAATTTATGAGTCCTTCACCTTTAAGTAAGACATGATAATATGAATTATCAAATAAATTTGGAGTAATATTGTCCATTGATGTTTCATTGTTGTCTGATGATCCATTAATTTCAATTGGAGGGCATAATGATTTTAATTTACTAAGATAAGAGGATGAAATTGGATTTATATATGAAGTACTTGTCATTTTGAAATCTCCATATATTCTATTTCTGAAATTCACACATCTTGCTTTTCCTATTGTATGTGCACCTGCCAAATTTTGAAACAATTAATTAAAAATAAGATAAATTTTGTGTAATACTTAATTTAGAAAGTCATGTAATTAATCTTTTGTATAAGACATAAATAAACATTCAAATTTGATCTTAGCTGACAAGTAATTAATTAAGCAATACTCAATTTTGAAAGTGTATATTTACGACATGTCGACTTGGTCTCAACAGAAAATTAAACGCCCAACTCGTCCTCGTAATTAGCAGTACTCCCAACTTTGAAAGTGTATATCTAGGACAAGTCGACTTAGTCTGCCAATTAAACACTCCAACTCGTCCTCATTAATTAGCAATACTCTAACTTTGAAAGTTTATATCTAGGACACGTTGATTGAAGTCTCAACTGACCACTAAATACTTCAACTCGTCCTTGTTAATTAGTGGTACTCCAACTTTGATAGTGTATATCTAAGACACATTGACTTAATCTCAACTAACAACTAAACAGTCTAACTCGACCTCGTTAATTAGCAGTACGCCAACTTTGAAAGTGTATATCTAGTACACGTTAACTTGGTCAGAATTGACAACTAAACTCTCAAACTCGTCCTTGTTGTGTCTCGTAGACACCTGGCGTTGATCTGACGTAGAAAATTTTAGAGATGTCTAAATGATTATTTTATAAGTTGAAGTGTTTTGTTTATTTTGATTGTGAATTATATTCTTTAATATTTTTGAAAAATAATTTTCATAGATAGAAACTACGTAATAACTATACATACAAAAAGTCACAAGAATTAAAAATTTAAAAAGCATATGAATAAATCACATATTTTACTATCGAAACACGCATGGTGTCATATAAATTGACACGGAGAATTATATATATTAAAGAATGCTTACCAGACAGAGCAACCATATCAGTAACAGAAAGTCCTTGTGATATAAACTTAGATATAATAGAAATTAATCCTTCATCAGCTGTTGGAAGATTTGTATCTGTCAATTCATATCCTGCTTTTATTGAGTCTTTTCTGCCTAATGGAACATCCCAATAAGGTCCACCAACCTAGTACACAAATTAATTTTAAGAAAATCATTAATTAATTAATACAACTTTAATTATTCCTATGATGATAATTAAAAAACCTAAACATTCATATTCTAATAATATCATAAACAACATTCCGAGAATATAATCTACCAAAAGAATTGCATTTTAGTTATACATACCGTCAGATCTTTACATAACAATCATCTTCTATAATAAGATTCACTATAACGGTCAAGTTTTTATCCGAACTAATATTTTTTGTGATGTTATATATATTATATGTTCTAACAACATTTCTAGACAAACAACGTCGTTATAGAAAGATTTAACTATATATGAACCAAAATGACCCTTATACCTATGATGATGATTTTAAATAATAACTAAAGAAACCTAGCTAAAAACTAATAATTTAATAATATTAATATTTTAAATAAAATTCCAAGAATATAATTACCAGAAGAACAGCATCTCTAGCAGCAATAGTTAGAATATCAGCACAAGAAACAGTTCCTGGACACTCAGATTCAATTCTATTTTTAATTCTATCAATAATTTTGAATCCTTTTAATGCATTTTTGTTGTTTGGAGCATTCTTTTCTCCTTTTAATGTCAGTGTATCATCTAACAATACCGAACCATCGCAACCCTGTCACACAATTCAACATGATATCAGTACAGATCAAAAAGTCGTAAATTCAAATCTTATCACCATCTATAAAGTAAACGAAATATTTCCATGTGTTAGACAATGAATTTTAAGTTTTAAACCAATTGACAACTTTTATGGTTTGTATTTAAAATTTGACCACTTTTTCAAAATTAGATATGTGCTATGAATATATAAATAGTTTTGAATTTTCACCTCTGACTACTTGTCTAATTTTGATGACGTGACTATTTCTAAGTGGTTATTTGTGTAACTCTATGTTGGACTGATGCAAAAGAATCAGGTTCATACGAAAGTAGAGATTGTTCAAACAAAATATAATTAAGTAATAAAGATCATATATTTAAATCTTTTCAGAAAAATAAAATAAAATTCCACTTGTTTCTTGTTGAATTTACATCCGATGACCATTTTTGTGGTTTATTTACAAGTTAACCACATTTCAAAATTAGTCCCATGCTCTAAATGCTACTACTAGTTTTGAACCTTGGCTACTTTCAAACTTCACACTAGTAATCTCGTTTTGAAATAGTGGTCAATTTCTTAAGACGACCCCAAAAAAGTGGCTATTTGTGTAAATTACTCGACATTTGTTTTGGGGTGGGTGGGGGGGGGGGTGTTCATAAGACACAATAACATAATTACATATGAAATATACCTCTCTCTAATATATGTTTAACTTCTAGACGATATGCTCATACAGTTCAATAATTTCAATAAACTGAATCAAGAATATTTTTACATTTTCGTTTACGTACCTGAACAAAGCAATCGTGGAAATGTAATCTCAAAATCAAAGCAGCATTACGAGGATCAGAAAGACAAGCACATTCCATTTCTTTCCTCACAAGTCCTTCTACAGAAGGACATGTTTTCTTATAATAATCAAGACTTAAATGTGAATCACTAATTCCATTCAATTTGCTAAAACAAATGCCAATAAATACCAAAACCAAAAACTCAAAAATCACAATTCTTGATTGACAAAAATTAATAAAAGCCATTGATATGAATTGTTTTTTTTTTCTTTTTTTGGGCTAGTGAGTAGTGAAGATGAAGAATATACAAAATATGGTTAATATTATCACTTAATATATAGTATATAGTATATAAGAAAATGAAGTTAACTTAGGATTTTGGTTTAAGTGATTTTTTTTTTTGTTCTATGTTTAAAAAAGGTTTATTAGTCAATAGAAGATGTAACTAATATTGTTGGCTAAGTTAGGTGAGTAATCTCAAACCAAATATTACCAAATAATATGACATATAAATCAAAGGTTTTATGTGTGTTTTTAATTTAAGCAGAGTTTTGTACGCAAATGTTAAGGCAAGTGACCAAACAAATATTTTTGTGTCTTTTCTTCAATAACTTTATTTACCATGTTTGAATAATTTAATTATTTTGTTGACATTTAGAAAAGGTCAAAATTATATTTAATTGTTACTTCAATTAATTGAACATAATATGCTTCTAGGGCTTGAGTTTCACTGATTAGGTAAAATAATTTTTAAATCATTTATATATATATATATATATATATATATATATATATATTACTTTAACCTTCATTTATTACTTTTTTTTTATTTCAATCAACATTCTCCAAGATGGGGTAAAGTCTGCTTACATTCTACCTTTTTAAGATTCCACTTACGAAATCACACTGAATTTGTTGTTGTTGTATTTTCCAAACAACAATGATACAAGTGTTATATAATAAATCACTCTACCTTCCCAGATTCAACTGGTATGTTGTTGTTATTGTATTTTTCCAAACAACAATGATCCATGTGTTATATAATAAAGGGAAAATGGTCTGATATACCCCTTAACTTTGTCATTTAGAGCTGATATACTCCGTGTTATGAAAGTGACTCATATATACCCTTACTGTTATGAAAGTGGCTCGTATAAACTGAATTTTTTTTTTTTGGTTTTTCACCCACTGTATGAAGCCCCGCATTGGAGCTTCGACTAAATTTCAATCGCGCACTGCTGGGTAACTACTTGCCATAAGCAGATTAACTACTTACCATAAGGAGATTGAACGGAAAAATAGTCATATATAGTATTTGATTGATTACAAAATCTAATTAATCTGATTTTTGAATTTGTTTATTCTTAGGTTCTAGATTTGAACTGTCATCAAGTGTTAATTAGTCCTGTTTTGGTAATTAAAGACTTCAAAGTCTATTTTAAGTAAAATGGAAACTTGCTCAAAACAAAGAATTAATTAACACGATACTATTTTTCCAAGTTTAATTCATGTACAAGAATGGTTGACTTCTTCATATTTTGCTTTTTTTCTTCTCTACAAAAGCTAACTTTGATTAGTCTGATTACATTCTTGTTGCTCAAGATAAAACTACTAAAAAATTTCAACAAAAATCATGATGAGAATGTAAAAATGAAATGTCGATATCGATGGGGTAAAAATTTATCCAAAAAATGGAGAACATGTCTTTCTATACACTCTTTATCACTACAACTATAGTGATGATTCAATTTTCTGCAGAACTAAACTGTAAACTGTCAAACCATGCGATCTCCAAATAGTCGTAGAATTGTCTCCAGAAGATAGATGAACACAGTGATGATTCACTTTTCTGCAGCACGACGAAGAAAAAATAGAATTGTGCTGATAGAATGTATGCATCCACTAACAACTACAGGACCAGGTCCTTAGTGTGGTTTGAGCTCTGAAAGTAAATGCTGGAAGTAAATAATCAACATACAAGTTTATGTGGAAACCTCCTTGCTCAAGGGAGTAAAACCACGACCTGTCTCACAGGACTTTTTAAACTGTTTTCCCTAATCTTCTCAAGCAAAAGCGAAACACAATTTACAACCACGAGATTAACCTCCTAATCTCAACACTAAGTAATACAACCTATTACTTACTGAGCCTAAGCAATGCATCCATTGCCCACTATACTAACTCCCACTAGTTAATATAGACTTTTGACTGTAAGACACAAAGTTACCCCTAACTAAGTTATTACAAGATTCAATCAAGATTTTGAAACGTTTCTATCAAGAGTGAAATGAATCCTACAATATAAGCAGAAATACAAGCAAACACAACATCAGCAGGTTCGGAAAGCAATTCTTTGATCGATCAGGTCCCTTGCTGTTTTGTGAAGCTTGATTTTTCTCTCTTTGAATGAATGAAAGATTTGTTGTTTTTCATGTTGATTAAATGAACCATAAAGAATATTAGCATACACTGGTGACTCCACGAACCTCTGACACGACAACTTTCCATCTGTATAGCATATTGTCTTGGACGTGAACACTTTGCAGAGGATCGGGTCCCTGCACCTGTGAGGATCATCAAAACACCTCAAAGCTTATCATAAAGCATGATATGTTGTTCATAAAAAAGTAATAGGAACCTCTGATAGTGTTCCCCTGAGGAAAAAGTTTAGACATAGCCGTATAGCATTTCATACTTGAAATTCCGAAGTTCAACCAACCTGTTTCTTCTCAGGGTCAATGCCAAAGACTTCCGTGGTGGAACTACTCTTTGGTAATTATCTTTGGAGAGTCAAGGTCCCCATCATGCCCTCATTGATGTAGATGTCTGGTTCACGCATGAAAGTCACAGTAGTTGCAGAAGACCATTTCACATAATGTTTGCCAATTCCTTTCCGTGCTATTGCTCTTAAGCTAAACTCCTGCCCACGTCATAGCTTCACAATTATGATTCCCCTGTATCAAATCGAGCAAGATGGTAAAGATCCTCTCTGGATAGTTAGCACGTATAAACCAAGAACATGCAACACAAATCTCCGAAACAAGCATATTAGAAGGAACATTGTTTTCTCATACTGTGATGAAAAAAAGTTGTATATGCTAGGATCCTTCTTTAAACAGTACTCTTTAACACCTTAAAAAATACTCTCCTTTTGAGAAAAGAACCCCTATTTACTAAGTTCGTTTAGGAGCTTGATTGATATCTAAGCTCACTTATTAGTTGAAAGACACAGCCCGATAATTCAACAGAACTATAGGATATTCTCCTGCACATCTCAGAATGACATATCAAAGGTACGAGCACTCTGCAGAAAACAGATCCACCAATTGAAAACCAGGTTCACCTTCACACCAAACTGATCTGCACAAAATTCTCGTTAACACCAAGATTGTTTTGCAATCTATATCGAAAAGATGTCATGAAAAGGACCATCCCACATCAAAATGATGCAATTCCTAGTTCACAGCTATAGAGAAAGGTATCGGATATTCAAAGACGCTCAAAGAAATCGACAAATCACTCATTCCAAATCCAAAAATGGCAACTTTACCACCTCTCTATCCCAACCTAACTACTATAATTTTTCACCTCGAATTGTTCAAAATGTACATCATATGCAACTAAAGATTGATTATTTGAATCATTTCAACCATACTTTGACAAGTACCTTGAATCAACAAAGGTAATATACCTCTCTACAACTAGTTCAGGTTAAAAGCAAAACACCTCAAGTAAAATAGAGAATATTTTTACTGAGTGCATTGATACCTGCAGGCACAAAGACATTTGAGAAGACGAAGATAACACAACAAATGGTGAAATGCTTCCATCACTTATTGACAGAAGTTATTTCTATACTCAAAAGATTTATCAAAACACTCTAAGTTTGCTAATAAGATCATTATTTTTCATAAACAAATTCTATATCAACATCCAAACATATTTTCATTACTGCAGTCACACATTGCTCACAATTCAAATGGTAAGAAAATACTCTTCAAAGAACATTGATATAAATTCAACAAAGGTATTTTGAGTCTCTCACATTTACATAATTACACAGACTTAGAGATGGGACCTTATTGCACACTATTGCATAGTAGAGAATCTTGAAAAGCTAGGCTAAATTATTCGTCTAGTATCCTCAAGATACCTTGACACATCAGACCGAGTTGACAAGGGAGTTTCAGCACTAGAACCTCTTTTATTGTCCTAAGTAGACTCCAATTTCTGACATGGTGGATTTCTCTTTGATTTCTGTAGTTCAGTTACTGGACTGACGATAGCTCACTTCCTGGTTTTTCACAAACCAACAGTTCTGATACTCTTTTGGCAATACTACACTTTGCTGCAGGGGAAACTCCATGCTCGCCAATTATGGAATCCAGCACTGCTTCTGACAATTGTTTATTCTCTATAACAGCATTCCCAACGCAAGGAACTGAATCATCTTTAGAGAAGCTAATCTGGACTCGAACAAAAAGATATAGAAGAAACATCAATGAGCTTATAGATAAATGCAATCCACTTTTTTGGTGCACAAATATTGCCTAAAGGGTCCTAATCGATGATGCGACTTGCAAGTGCCTATTTTTTTTGTTATCGTTCAATATAGTTGATTATACATACCGTCAATGATCCAAGCGGTGATTGAGCAAAAATGATGGAGGCACCAGGTGGGAAGGTTTCGCTCTGGAAAACATTGAGGAACTTTTCAATGGCCTGCCTCTCTGCATCACTGTAGGTTCCTATTGCTTTCCAATAGGCAACACAATTTTCCGCCACCTTCTCAGAGTATTGCTTACCCGTCAAGGGCAAGATCATAGTCACTCGAGTGAATTTCTCAAAGGGACCTACCAGAGAGGAAAGGTGAAAATATTCACAAACGTTAACTTTGATGGAAACAAATCTCAAATCTCTTGATTGTTTTAAGACCCTAAATACTTAGCATCTTATATAATAAGCCCCAGCTTAATTCTCCTTTTCAGAAAATACCTGTAACGATATCCCTGAAGAATTTGACTGAATGTTCCAACTCCTCAGAGCTTTTCCCTTTCCATTTATCAGCTAGAAATGGAATAGCACTCTCTTCCAAGTACACACCGATCGCAGTAAACTTCACAAATTTTCCTTCAATCTCCAAACCTCTATTCCCTACCACACACATTAAAATTAAATTCATTATACAACAACAACTAAACAAATTGGATTCTGTACTACGAGAATTCATCATGAATTAACAAGTTTTACGCCAGCTACCAGAGACACATGAGAAATTATTCAACCAACAAAACCTAACCAAATTGAATTCTCTGCTACTCAAATTCATCATGAATTAACAAGTTTTACACCAGCTACCAGACACATAAGAAATTATTCAACCATACATTATAAAAAAATAACAAATCCTAACCAAATTGAATTCTCTGCTACTCGAATTCATCATGAATTAACAAGTTTTACACCAGCTACCAGACACACATAAGAAATTATTCAACCATACATCATTAAAAAAAATAACAAAACCTAACCAAATTGAATTCTCTGCTACTCGAATTCATCATGAATTAACAAGTTTTATGCCAGCTAAACAAAAAATAACAAAACCTGACCAAATTGAATGCTCTGCCACTCGAATTCATCATGAATTAACAAGTTTCACGCTGCCTACCAAACACACATAAGAAATTATTCGATCATACATCATAAAAATAAAAATTAACAAAACCTGCGCCGGCGAGGAAAAACGTATAGTTGGAGCCCGGAGGTTTCACCATTGTTGGAGGGAACACATAATTCTCAACCTGCAATTTTGTAACGAGCGCCATTTGAGATCTATTTGTATTTCACTTTTACACGAAACCTTTATATAGAGGAAGAGACAGTGGTATAATGGTAATAATAGAGTAATTCAAGGGTAGAATTGACCGTCAATAATTTGGATTTTGTTGTTAGGTACAGTTAACGGCTCACAGTTCTTACTCACCAAGTTGCCGCCAGTCAAACTATACTTTATAAGGCTTACCCAACTTTCCTTAACTAATAAATACTTTTTTCCGTCTCCGTCATGTTTCGATTCTCGAGAGTCGAATTAACTATTTTTTCTAATTTTTTTTTCTGATAATATTTATCTATTATTCACTTTGCACATTTCAATCAAAAAGAAAGAAGAACTTACTATGACTCCAGATTTTTCATCGCAATATACAACTTTATTAGACAAAGATGATTGAAAAATTTATATCCTAATTAGAGATTTTCATTTTGGGAAAAAAAAATTAATAAATTAATAAACATGTTCTTTAAATTGGGTCGGGGTGGGTTGGGAAGGATTTGATGGGTTGAAAATTTATTTTTTTATCCAATAGGAAGACATCACCTAATAAATAATAAAAAGAACAATAATTTTAAAAAAAAGGACTTTAGTTGAATGATATTTTCTACCATTGCCTTTGTGAAATCATAAATATAACTTGGTAAATAGTTTAATTTATTTCCTAGAGAATATAAAACTTTATTAAAGGAAAGGAAAAAAATGGAAAAAAATTTCAAACATACATTTTAAACTTTGAACAATTCAAATATTTTAAACAATGAAAATATGAAATAGAGGGAGTATTAATTGAATTTCTGAGACAATACACACCTATTAAGAAAAACATTTAAGGACAAAATTTGAACCATATTTTTTTACTATTGTCTTTTATGAAATTATAAATATAACTTGGTAAGTAGTTTAATTTACTTCCTAGAAAATATAAAACTTCATTAAAAGAAATATAAATATAGAAAAAATTTCGAACATCCATCATAAACTTTAAATAATTCAATTATTTTAACCAATAAAAAACGCCTAAAGAATTCCACTAAATATAGAATAGAGGGATATATATATATATATATATTATAACTCGTAATATTTATATAAATTTTGGATATTTAAAATTGTAATTGAGGATACTGAAATAATTTAATTTAATATTTTGAACATTAATTAAATTGACTCAAGAAAAATAACATGATAACTAATTTGAAATGAAGTAACAAAATTATTATTATTATTATTGGCATAATTTGTCTTTATAGAGGTCCATAAGTATCAAAATAAAGATAAAGATGATTGTGCCAACTTGATATATTGATATTATCGCCTCAAAGAAATGTTTTTTCAGATTTTTCAGAGAAGATGTGACGGACTTAATAAATTTAAATTTTATATTTTATAGTAGTTGCAACTAGTATTTGGGTATTTTTGCATGAGTTGTACAAATTTTTATGAGGTGTGTGATTATTGTGCATCATAAAAGTCTCATATATAATGTTTAGAAAGGTAGTTCCATCCATCTCAATAAACTATATATTGATGTAGAGAGGAATATATTTACTAGATATATCATCCACAAATATTTTAATAATATAAGTTAGAATTGAAAGTGAACTCGACAATGACCCTCAAATATAACCGATTACTCTAGTTTGAGAATAGAGATCAAAGTTTTTCTTTAAAAGGAACCTCAAGTAATTAATGCCATCGAATAAGATTAATCCTATTCATGGAGATTTCGTAACTATTTCAAAAATAAAAAGTTTAACACAATTGATTTTATTTTTTTTTGGAAATTGAAAGTTGCTACTAATTCATGATCCGACATGTACAAAAAGAAGTTTTGTGTGTACCTGCAAATAGAAGAAGATGAGCATGCGGTTGGTCTGATTCACATTCAAAAGTTAGACCTTAACTAAACCAAATATATAAAGTTTGTACTTTTAGCCCTCAATTTAGAGTAGCTAGGCGAGAAAGTCAAATTAATCCTTGTTCATACATAGGCTTCTCTGGAAACACTCGTATCACTAAACTATAGTTAGTTTATAACTTAGCTATGGTAAGTTAGTATTCAAGACAATTTTTTTTATAAAAAAAAGGCAAATCCCTACATAACAATTCCCATATTGTTACTTAGGGATTGCTTGGTAGAGTTTATAAGAATACTTCTTAGCTTAGAACTACCCCTCCTCAAGTACGTACTCTACGGCCAACTTCTCGCGCCTCCTTAGTGAGGCATCCACACATCTCCTTTTCACATGCCTAAACCATCTCAACCTCACTTCCCGCATCTTATCTTCCAGGAGTGTCACTCCCATCTTGACCCGAGTAACTTCAATCCTAATCTTATCCCTCCTGACTCCTGTTATGCTCTCACATCCATCTCAGCAACATTACTACTCCTCTATCCGAACCCAACAATTATAATTTTTCCCCATAGAATTGTTCAAAATGTACTACATCACATATCCAACCAAAGCTTAATTATTTGAAATCATCTCAACCATACTTTAACAAGTACCTTGTTGATATCAAATGAGTATCAATAAAGGTGAAACACCTCAATAGAGAGTATTTTTATTGAGTTGATGCATACACAAACATATTTTGAAAAGAAGATGAAAACACAACAAACAGTGAAATGTTTCCATCACTTAGTGGCATCAAGTTATTTCCGTACTCAAAATATTTATCGAAACAAAGCTAGGCTAAATTATTCGTCTAGTATACTTAGCCAACCTTAACAACATCAGATTGAATCCTAAGTAGACTCCTCAGCATGCTCTTTTCTAACATTTCTGATACTCTTTTGGCAAGACTACGCTTTGCTGCTGGGGAAACTCCGTTCTTGCCAATCATCGATTCCAGTACTGCTTCTGATAATGGCTTGTTCTCTATAACAGCATTTCCCGTGCCAGGAACTGAATCATCGTCAGAGAAGCTAATCTGGACTTATAGAAGTTTACATCAATGAGTTTACTTACAGATAAATAGTACAATCGATTTTTTGATGCATACATATAGTCCAAAGGATCCTAATAACTCAATGATGATGCAACGTGCAAGTGCCTAGTTGATTATACATACCGTCAATGATCCAACTAGTGATTGAGTAAAAAGGATGGAAGCACCAGGTGAGAAGGTTTCACTCTGGAAAACATTGAGGAACTTTACGATGGCCTGTCTCTCTGCATCACTGTACGTTCCTATTGCTTTCATAATGCCAACACAATTTCCTGCCACCTTTTCGGAGAATTGCTTACCAGTCAAGGGTAAGAGCAATGTCACCCGCATGAATTTCTCAAACGGACCTAACATAGATAACAAACGTTCATAAACATTAACTTTGATGGAGAGGATTGCCAAAGTCATACCTAAGTGTTGCTCAAACTCAGGGGCGGATGCAGAGTGTATAAAATTTGCTACTCACTGCATTTTCTTCTTTAATACCGTGTTACAAAGAGCATTAATCTATTACGTTTACATTTCAATCTTAGCAAATACCTGTAACGATATCCCTGAAGAACTCAAGTGAATATGTCAACTCCTCAGAGCATTTCCCTTTCCATTTAGCCGCGAGAAATGGAACAACATTCTCTTCCAAGTACACCCCTATCACACTGAACTTCACAAATTTCCCTTCAACTTCCAAACCTCTATGTCCTGCATTAGATCCATAGATTATACAACAACTACTACGCCTCAGTCACAAACAAGTTTGAATCATCGTGAAATAACAAGTTTTAAGCTTACTTCCACCCTACCATAACCCTCTTCCTTTATCCCGTCTTAGAGCTGACAATGTACGCAAGCTCTCACATGTGGAGTTAAAAGTTCAACATGAATTGACAAGTTTTACGACCTATCACCCTACCATAACCCTCCTCCGTTACTCGGGATTGACAAAGTAAGCAAGATCACACTTTTTTATTTAATTGGGGATGGGGGAGGGGATTACAATATTAGTAGTCAAACCGAGTAACTAACATTCGCACAGGGCAAAGTTATAAGACTATAGATTAGTAGTCAAGCAACTAAGTTACTATCGTGAATAGAGTCATAGTAAAGACGTACCATTATACATGCAACATATAGTTATTTTATCGATAGATTAAAAAAAAATTATTGTTTGTGCAAAAATTAATTAAGAAAACCTGCTCCACCAAGGAAAAAGGTATTTTTGGAACTAGGAGGCTTCACCACTGTTGATGGGAACACATTATTCTCAACTTGCAATTTAGTAACACAAGCCATTGATTTCTACTTTACTTGATTTTCACTTTTTTCACATAATAACACTAAAAAGGAATATGATTAAATAGAGGGAGAGACAGTGGTTTAATGGTAATAATGGAGTGGATTCAAGGGTAAAATTGACCAGCGATAATTTGAGGTTAGGTACTGATGCCACTTTTTTTAAAAGGCGGAGGCGCAAGATGAGATGTAAGTCTTGAAACACGGGGCGTAAGGCAGTGTCATTTTCTACTGTGAGAGTTGCTTTATTTATTTATACATTTTAGAAAAAATCAATACAATATGTAAAAATGGTAGCATAAACCATAGAGTATAAATATCATTACATCAACAAATAAAAAATATGATTTATACCAAAATGCTGCCAGTCGAATATATACATCTATATATAAAAACTTACCTTATATATACATTATAATTTTTCGACAAAAAGATTCAGATGAACTTGCCTCGCCTGTTTTACTCCAGTTGAAACCAATACGTTTGTTACATGTTGTTTTCCTCCTTTTCTGGATAAGCAACTGACTAGCCAAAGCTTTGATCATCACGGTTCAACTAGTATTTCTAAATGACTTTATTTTTACTTTAAGTAATTTGTTTTATCCTTTCACCATATAGATTTGGGAAAGGTGATACATCACAACCTTAACCTTTTCACGAGTCGTGAAGATAGAGAGACTATTTTTAATAGACTCTCAACTCGAAACAAAATCCATAAACGGGGAGTGATGATCAATTGCAAGATGAAATCCAACGAAAGTTCAGTATCAGTACAAGATGATGGGCAAAAACATGTACTCAAACGAAACAGAAACAGTGCCCTACGTTTCCATGATCAGTTGAGGTAAGTTCCTAAAAGGAAAAACGGGTAAGTAGTTGAAGGATGTCTTGTTACTGGAGATATATTAAACATGAACAGTTTTTGCGGTTTTTAACCAATGAGGTTTTAACCTCCACGCATATGAGCGCCAAGCTCTCCAAACTGATCGTCTGCTTCCACGGTGTCATCTGAAAGGCGTACTGCATCCAACTTCTGCTTCAGCACTTCTATTGCATTGAGCACCAATTGTGAAGCTTTGACTGCGCCAGTTGTCTCAACAGTGAAAATAAAACTATCTTCCTTGGCATGTATCTCTACAACTCCAGGTTTCCCCATGGCTTCAGCTTTCTTGAGCACCTCATCATCATAAGTATATGCCTCAGGATCAACGACAATAACCTGTAAAGATGAAGATGAAATTGGAGACGTCTCGAGTAGAGCTTCCCAGAGAAGAATATATATGACAAACCTATAAAAGGAATTAATTGGAGATGTCTTGAGTTTCTTCTCTCATTGACCTATTAATACATGTTTCCCTTGTCATCAGACTAGGTTAAAAGTTGAGATCTCCCTCATTTTCCAGGCTTCAGTAGATTGACCACCGAGCAAGCCCAGAACAAACTAATTCTGTTTTTTTACCACGCTTGTTGGAAAGGAAAACGTGCAAACCCCTCATACAAATGATTATGACTTGTAGCTCTGATCGGAATTTGGTGGCTTCTATTAGAATTAAAATCCCCATATAAACCTCTGTACTGAAGGCTTCAAAATCTTGTTTTGGTCCGATCTTCTAAATCTTGTTTTTGTTAGATCTTGTATATCTAATGAAGTATAGTTGACCAATAAACAGAAATACCACTAGAAGTCCTAACGCTGAAATTTCATCTCCTTTACAATCAAATGATACAATTCAGTGTTTTCTTTTTCTTTCATTTCAAAAAGCAATCAATTAGCATTTTCCTGAATAAGCTCATAGAAAGTCAATGTAATGAAAAAATCATTACACTATTAGACCCCCATTCAGATTTAGCAAAAACATGATTCTTCACGTGAAAAGTTTTGCTTACTCGCATCTAACAAATATCCAGAAATTTTAGTTTTAATTTTCTAGCATGCTTTAACTGTTTTCTGTCATTACCCCCTCAATTGAAGCACACCAGAGTTCACCATATTGACAAGAAAAAACTTTTAAGAGTTAAAAACCTATATTACCCTGGACCAAACAACTAACGATGACCCAAGTCAACTTTTCAGGAAAGCGGGACAGAAGATGACTACTTAAGAGTTAACTTTAAAGTTAAAAACCTATATTACCCTGGACCAAACAACTAACAACGACCCAAGTCAACTTTTCAGGAAAGCGGGACAGAAGATGACTACTTAGGTCTGACATCCCCCCTAGTTTCTCTTGATTTTTCTTGCTATATTTTCTCTACCATAACAAGCTCAAAGCATCTCGGTGGAAGTTATCACCCTTAGTCAGTTCAGCTGTGTATACTCCATATAAAGGTAATAATACATTACTGAAAGAAAATTGGTGTTTCGTGACACATTAATAAACCTACAATTCTTGAACAGATTCCAAAAAAAAAAAAGAAACTAAAAGCGTCACTCTACACATTAGTTAGGACCACTTTTACCAATCAGACAAAATTGTAAACAAAATGGTAATATGCAATAATCAATTCATGCTCCACAGTTATTTATTACCACATTGCTCATAATTTTTACACACAAGCAATCCAGGATAGCTGTATCAACCAATTATGCCCAAGTACTCCCTCTATGCAAATTAACTCTTCTACATATACTTGCTTTTCATCTGTGAATGTGTCAAATTTCGTGAAAAGTACAATTTTTTCCTGCACTTGCCAAGATCTTTTCAGGATCTATTCCCCAAGAGAAAAATATAGCTCATTTTAGTTCTATTTAACTTTATATGAATCTTTTGATATACTCACTTTATAGAAAATGAATCATTTGAACTCACTTAAATAAAGGATCTTTTGATAAACTCACTTTATAAAAATGAATCATTTGATACATTCACTTCATAAAAAATGGATCTTTTGATACTCACTTCATAAAAATGAAATCATTTGATACACTCAATTCATAAAAAATGAATCTTTTAGTATAGTCACTTTATAAAAAATGGATCTTTGACATACTCTCATGTACAGATAACTAAAACATGGAATCTCTCTGCAAGTTAACTGGACAACTTTGGAAGATTTTCCTTAAATTTAAAAGGGATCATGTGGGTGATGCCAAGAGATACACTTGAAGTGTTGGAGTGCTGCAACAATAATAGCACTCAGTCAGAACAGAAAGAAAGATGGAGATTATCCCTGCTTGCATTTGGTGGACAGTTTGGAAAGAGAGAAATCAAAGGTGTTTTGAAGAGAATCACTGCTCTATCCAGAAACTGAAGATGAAGTGCCTAGCCCTTTTCTATTTTTGGTATTAACATGAATATATGGAAGACAGAATCTTTTATTGATGTTCCAGGATCTCTGTAAGTAGGTTATGGCTTAGTACATCTTCCTATATTTCATTGTAAGTATGAACAGCTGTAGTTTTTATGCAGCACGAGCAAATAGTAATACAAAAACTGTTACCTACTCAAAAATAAAAACATGGATTCTCACCATAGAGGCACAGACCTATATCGTATTGGGCCATCTACTACCACATAGAGGAATTCCAGGAGAGGTACTAGGATTTCCAACTATCATGCATCTCCTAGTCAAGTGAATCATTTATCGGTATACCATGAATGGCAGACTCTGAGCATGAGAAGAATCTTAGAGATAATCTCAGGATAAATGGGACAGAGGGGGTGTTTCATTCATCACCATATAAAGCATGACATGTTGTTCATTGAAAAAGTAATAGGAAGTAGGAACCACACATAGTGCTGAACAGAAAAGAGGAAAATTTCAGGCATAGCAGAATAGCATTTTATAGCAATAAAACATATAAAGTACGAAGTTCAACAAACCTGTTTGTTCTCAGGGTCAATGCCAAAGACTTTTGTGGGACTACTCTCAACTAATTCTGTTTTCTCCTCGAGAGTCAAGGATTCCATCATGTCCTCATTGATGTAGATCTCTGGTTCATACATGAAAGTCACAGTTGCTGCAGGTGACCATTTCGCGTGATCTTTGCCAATTCCTTTCCGTGCTATAGCTCTTAACCTTAACTCCTGTCCACGTCGTAGCTTCACAATTATGATTCCTCTGCATAAAATAGAGCAAGATCGTAAATATCCTCCCAGGATAGTTAGCCCGTATAAACCAAGGCATTTCTGCACCACAAATCTCCAAATAAGCATATTAGAAATAACATTGGCTGAGTAAGATAAACTAAGATCCTTTTTCATATGGTATTCTTTAACTAACACCACCCTCAAAACTACTGTTGTTTCGATAAACATAATTCCCTATTTACTAAGCTCACTAGGAGCTTGATTGATATCAAATCACTTTTTCTCGAAATGTGCAGCACAATAATTCAACAGAATTATGGGATATTCTTCAGCACTTCATGAAATGACATATCAAAGGCACCTTAATATGCATCTGCAAAAAGAAAAAGATTCAACAATTGGAACCAGAATCATGTCAACCCTTTGTAATTTCATCCAAACACAAAAATTCTTTATAATCACCAAGACCGGTCTACAATCTCTATAAAAAAAGATGAAAACATAAGAAGGACTGACCCACAGCAGAATGACGCAATTCGTCATTGGCAGTTATAGAGATAAAAATACCAGATATACAAAAAGACCAAAAACAATCAACAAATGACTCATTCCAATCCTAAAAATGACAACTTTACTACATTGTCCCAACTTAACTATAATTTGTCACCATCGAACTATAATACCTCCCTATAATTGGTAAGGGTTAAGAACAACTTAAGGACAAACAGAGAGTGTATTTCTATTGAATGCTTAATGCCTGCAAGCACAAAGTTATTAGAGAATATGACAGCAAACAACAATAGCAACAACCCCCCCCCCCCCCCCCCCCCCCAAAAGCAGCCTTGATGCTGATTTTTGATATATACACAAATTGTACCTTTTCAAACAAATAACATCAATAGGGCCTCAAACCTAAACGAGTTCAAGTCAGCTAGATGGGCAAACAAAAAACTATCATTGGAGGAGTTACCATACATACGACAAAGCTTAACACTCATATACATATGACAAAGCTTAACACTCATATCCATAAAACTGTCCATATGCATATTCAAGGCAATGACAATGACAACGTCTCAAGCCCAAACTACTTAGCTAGCGTTTGACCATACATTTTGGGAGTAGTTTCCCGAAAATTCATCCTCAAATAGCTGTTTGAGGATGAATACGACTAAGCTTAACACTCATATACATACGACTAAGCTTAACACTCATATATATAAAACTGCCTATATGCATATTCAAGGCAATGACAACGACAACGTCTCAAGCCCAAACTACTTAGCTAGCGTTTGACCATACATTTTGAGAGTAATTTTCCGAAAATTCATCCTCAAATATCTGCACAAAAGTATTTCAAGTTCCCAAAAACTGATCTGAACCAGTTTTTAGATTTTTGGTACATCCACTCACAAAGCTTCAATTTTTCCCAAGTAAAATGCATGCCCAAACACAATTTCAAAACTCAATTTTTCAAGTTTCAACTTCATAATCTATGGCCAATCAGGAGCTTAGACTAGGCTTGGGCAAGCAATAAAGAACTAACTACTTCCCAGATTTATCATAGCCCTAGAAGCTCAATGCCTATATGTAAAAATAAGCTTATATACATAAAAGACATCTGAGACAACAACAACAACAACAAAAGTAATACTTCAATCCAGCCAAACAAAACAAAAAGAAAAACTCACTTATTAGGAGTATTATCAAAACTCGAGGAAGTATCGGAGTAATCAACAGGAACAACCGTATGGTCAGAACTCAACAAATCCTTGCTAGTAACATCAAGCGTCTGGTCACTAAGACATTTCACCCGGAGATAAAACTCAACCGAACAGTACTCACATTGTCCATCACCATCACAAGCATCACAGTCACGTGAGAAGCGCATGCTCATCGCTCGTTCACTTGTAAGCGGAACAAGCCCTAAACGATGAGAAATGAACTCATCGTTGAGAACAGAGGAATTGACCTCGATTTCAACGAGGTCTATGGCTATAGTAGGTACTTCAGCTATCATTATACGCCGGAGAGCGTTGGCTATACTGGCGTCGGTTTCCCGGAGCTCGAATTTCATGAAATCGTCTTTAACTTCACGGATTTTTATCTTTGGGAATCTCTGGTACGAGACGCCCTCCATTGTTGCTTGCTTTGTGTTTGAGGGTTTTGCTCTCTTCTCTGTTTTGTGTGAAATTTGTAAAGAGTACTCGACTTATAAATTGATCCTTCTTATTTAGAATATTTACATATTGGACACCCTTTTTTTCGATATCGCAAATGATGAAGTGTTTATATTAAACATTTTTCAATTCGAAATTTGATTATTTTTCATGTGTCTTCTCAAATATTTGCAACATGTCTTATTTCTCAAAAAAAAAAAAAAAAAATCAAACACGTGAGTTTTATGGCTTATTGAGAAAACTTGGCTTGAATTGTTTGTTTTGCTCCGAAATTGTTTGACCGTCTTAAAAATATTCTTCTACTTTTCTAACTAATCTTAAATGCATTCCCAATTTGTCACATGACATAGCAACTGTTCTCAAACTTTTATAGGAGCGTGGAACTCTTAATAACAAATCGAGAAAAGTATTTGAAAATACTCTTAAACTTTGGCAAGAATTTAGAGGTGCATTTCACCCATGTGGCAAGATCATGGATGTATTTAATTTTAGTTAATTAGGTAGAATGTATCGTGTGGCACTTCATTATAACAAGTTTATTGCAATTTGATATAAATATCCAATGCAAATAAGTATTTACCATTCTCTTGTATTTGATATAAATATAATTTTAGCGTGATAGGAGTGATGGTCACAATGCACAAGTCACAACTAAGGCTTATTTGGCCAAAACAAAATGTTAAAAATAAAAAGATTGTCTCAAAGTACCTAAATTTATAGTGTTTCATACACTTGACCATGAAAGTCCATAAACATCTATAAAATCACTCTAAGTAGCTGTAAAACATAAAATTGACATGTCAAGCTGGTAAAATCCAGGAGATGATGAAAATATTGTTCTATTCGAACTACATTGGACGATCTACGCGTTACTGGGATCAGAGAAGGGCCATTTGATTCAAACCAGAGATATCAAGTATAGAGTTCAGATTCAAGAAGGAAATCCTTACTCCGGCCTAATTTTAGAAATTCCCCCTCGAGCTTCTTCATGTCAATATGCTTCACGCGGGAGAGGACATCCTTGAGCAGTAGAGACTTAACAAGTGATATAACTGAAACACCGACTTCAGGCCATGAAACACACAGAGTTCCCCTTATCTTCTTTAACTGACATCGGCTCAATAAAGCTGCTGCCAAGCCATCTACAACACTTCCTGATGGAAGATAGTCTGCGCATTTTACCAGTGGTGAATCTTGATGGCCATCAGCTTTTGCTTTTCTCTCTGCAGATGATTCCAGCTTAAATGCAAATGCTTCATCGGGTGAAAGTCTTCCTCTAAAATTAGAACTTCGGATGGAATCTAAAATTAAGACCTTTTCCGGGATAATCTGTTCTCCAATCAGTAGCTTCGCGACTGCGTGAGATCTCTCTGCAGTAACTGAATATTGAACAGACACAATCATAATCAAGTTATCATCTTCATTCAGGGCATATATATTGCATGATTTGTCTTTAAGAGAGGGTTCAACTGAATTGCCAGAGAATGGGATCTCAGGAAGGATAACAGTTCCAACAAGGGTTTTGGAAGACACGTGATGAAAAACTTGAAGTGACGGAGAAGACATGGCAATGATGAGGAGAGAAGGGCGAGAAAACTTCTCCCGGTTAGGAGTTGAAAACAACAGGAATGGAGAGGGAAGAGGAGGAGATGGAGGACAAAAGTTGTTCAGATCTTCCAAAAAGAACCTTGAAGGTGGAGGGATTTCTGTTAGTATGTCTTCCATATCTGTTTGGTCAACCTGTCACCTGCAAAATATTCAACAAAATATCCATCACTCTACACGTTGCAACATATGGACACATTTCCTATGACTGATAGGCTATAAATCAATTCAATTGCCAAAGCACATTGCCACATCAAAGAGCTTAAGAACATTGCCTTTTAGACAAAATTTGGAGATCAAATAAAGCAAGTTCAACTATCAAGCCAAGGTTCTTCCAGCAGGAACAGAGAAAGCTAGAGAGTAATTGCCACAAAGTTCTACAACGTAAGTCAATGTAAAAGCTTGCAACACCAAAGCACGGACAATAGAGACCATAATTCAATAAGTCAATAACAATTGGAGATCACCAAATTGGCAAGACAATCAAATCAATGCTAATCATTAGGGGTGTGCAAAAACCGAACCGACCGATAAACCGAACCGCTAAAAGTGTTATTGGTTTATTGTTACCAAGTTATTGGGTTAACGGTTATTTAATGGTTTTACAAAAAAAAATTATTGGGTTATTGGTTCGTTATTGGTTTTTAATATTGGGTTATTGGGTTAACCGATAACCCATTAAGAATATAATAATAATTTTTAGTTATACATATATATATATATATTAAACAAAAAATATTAATATAATTAGTTTTAGTTTGTGTTTTGGTTGCCCATTATGTTAGTATTAAATTTTGAAATACTTCACAAATCTCTTCCACTTTTTCTTCCATGCTTGTGATTATCTTGGTTAGGAACATAATGAAGATTTTGTTGATTATCCGATGGATTTGACAGCTATTAAAGATAGTTCAAGATGAACTGCCGATTTACAATTGGACTTCGTTTTAATTAGTTTTAGTTTATAATTGACTAATATTAGTTTTTGAACGATTGTAAATATCGAAAATTGACCAAAGACTTTGTTGTGATGACCTCCGTTTGGTATGATTATTTTGATGTATGCGTATCGCGTCAAATTATTGGATAAGTCATATATTTATTTTGAAAGCATTTTCTTATTGGTTAAACCGAAAACCGAACCGTTAAAAACTTAAAACCGATAAACCGAAAACCGATAACAAATATCTTATTGGTTTGGTTATCGGTTTAGCATATTTAAAAACCGAAAACCGATAAACCGAATCAATAATCCTTAAAACCGAACCGAATCGACCGATACACACCCCTACTAATCATGTAACTTCTAACTCAGGTTGATCTCAAAATTTTGAGGTGATCAATGACATCTCTCCAAATGAGCTGCCTAGAGTATCTAGCTATCTTTAGTATCTCATTCGCCGACATCATTGAAAATATGAACTTGAGAAAAGATAAAATGAAGGAAAAGAAATCAAGACCTGGTTACTGAGCAGGGTGTAGAGATTCACTTCAAGTACAATGGCTTGAAGACGCCCCTATCCAAATTACTACTACGTGCAATCATTGTATTTACAGAAAGGATGGTAGCTGGTGCACATGATCTAATCTAGTGTTTTCAAAAGCGATTAAATCCATGGGGCTTGAAGCGAAAAGAGAGAAGTGAAGGTCACACTTCTTTAAAGCAAAGCACACAATTTACGAAAAATTAGAAATGATCAAACAAATATGAATTTTGTACAATTAAAATTAAGTTGCAATTCACACAATTAATTTAAGCATCAAATATATAATCATGTCGATGATAATCCAACTACTCAAAGTTGAGATTCGAAAAAGAGAACTCGTTGGAATCAGTTTGTGCACCATTTTTTGAAGCACAAACTTCTCTAAAGCACAGGGCATCACCCACATCACTTTAAGCGAAGACGCGATGGCTTTTAAAAACACTGGTTTAGTCTGGGGAGTAGCTTAATGAATACAATAACTACTGGATCATGTAACTCAAGAAGAAAAACTCTACGAATATTTTTTCATCTTATATAAAAAAGGAAAGTGGCAATCAACTTCCTAATATCAAGAGGGGTCCCAACAGATCAATTGGAAACATGAAGTCCTAACAATTTTGAAGAATGTGTTTAGAAAATCAAGTACCCTTTGCTAGCATATGATTCTAAAGTGCTCCTGAAAGAAAAAAGAAACACCTTTCTCAAAAAGGAATCAACAAGTGAGAACATAAAAGAAAAGATACATAAAATAATACTCCCACCATTCCATTTTATGTGACATCCTTTCTTTTTGAGTCCATCCCAAAAAGAATGTCACCTTACTATAACTAGAAACAAATTAACTTTAAAATTTCTCTTTTAAATGATTTACAACCACACATATATCTAAGGATTGTTTTAGACCACAAGTTTCAAAGGTCTTTTTTTTTTCTTGAACACTATGCCAAGTCAAAGTGTGTCATATAAAATGGGACGGAGGGAGTAGTAATTATAAAAGTAAAATAGAAAAAGAAGAAGAAATAAACAGTTTTGAGAGAGAAGCAGCTCCATGGCAAGTGTAAACTTGACAGGAATATGCATGAAGAATGCAATCAATGCGAGCAAAGGAATGATAGATGTTTTGGCAGCTTCCCCTATTTTACCGAGAAACAATTGAGTTTAAGCTCATTTTCAAGCTCAACTTAACCCAAGAATATGATCAAGATGTTTAACGTGAGCTAATTCCCGATTCTTCAAGCACTAACCTAAACTTTGATGAGCTTGAACCAGAATTTTATTTTCATTCTTCAACATTCAGAAGATGCGGAAAAAAAAATTGGAAAAAGGAAAGCAAGAGGCCTTCCAGATTTGGTGCAAATTGGTCAGAGGTTAGAATCAGAAAGTTATTGAATATGTAAAAAATGTGGTATTAAATATCGAATTCAAGAAGTACAGCAAAAAGTAGGGAACCTACTGGAAAAGACACTCCAGTTCTCTACAAAAGACACCATTGAAATGGTCACTGACTGGAATAGTTTACTGAATACAATAAAAAAGCATCAAAGCTAGCTCCAGACTCAGATTCCTTTGAAGCCCTATAAATAAGATGTTATCTATAGTATGTTTTAATTACCAAAAGTTGTCATTAGCTAATACAACCAAAATAAACTCTCCAAGTTTTTTTCTTTTTTAAGAAGAATGCGTTTTAAATCAGCCAATAGAGAGGAATCCCATAAATCTACAGGGTCAGACCAATAAAGTGTGAAACATCTTGTTATTTAGTAGCAGAGAAAAGGGAAGGGTGAAATCTTTAACTGGAAACTTCTGCTATTCTTTTCAGAAAATGAAAATGTAGAAACGCTTCTGTTACTTCTTTGAGAAACAAAACTGCTTCTGTTATTTGTGCAGTACTCCTTGTAATATTCATAAGGGTTCTCTTATAACTAGTATTCTTGGAATACAAAAGGATTCTTAATTGTTACAGATATCAACCACCATCAAATTCACATAGTAACATTAAGCCAATGTCAAGGGAGTGATTAGAGTTTGAGGACAAGCACACCTAACTGATTTTCTTTCTTTCGTTTTACCCCTCCCTAGGAGCTCCCACCTTTTTGCTCTCTTGATGACTCAAACACACAACCTTAGCATTGGAAGTGGAGGGTGCTTACCATCCGAGCAACCCTTCTTGTCTCATAGCTAACTGATTCAAACGCCAGAAGTTGAAATTACTGGTTTGCATAAACGCAATACTTGCACTTTCTTGACAAGGAAACAAAGATAATTCATTCATTCACAACAACAACTACTCCATAACCTAAAGAATTGGTCATCATCATCCAAACCAAACACCCATTTGAGAATAAGTCTCAAAGAAATTATGTTCAAATAAGCATTCTAAGCAGCTACATTAAGCTTATTTACAAGTACCATTCACATAAAGCTTTCTCATTCAATAAATGAAGATTTCTGTTTTTACTTTCTTCCCAAGTCAAGAGGTGGAACTAGTGCTTTCAGAACTTCGTATACACATGCAAAAAAAAAGTATAACTATATAGATCATTCCGAAACCCACTAACCTCTAAATCTAGGATCTCACTGCGCCAGAAAAAAATAATCCCAAAATGTAAAGAAAGATTCTATTTCTGTTACCCCTTTTTCCAGAAAATCACATGGATATCAAGCAAATACTTATAACCTTGTAGAAAAGGACAAAATTATCGATAAAATTTTGAAAAATTGAGGCTTTATTATGCAGAGAGAATTGCAAATTTGAGACCCAATTCAATTAGAAAAAAACGATTAGGGCAGAGAAAAGGGAAATAAGGAACTTACAAATCGATTCCGCCGGAAAAAATGGAGATGAGTTTACAGCTCCGACGAGAAGGGACACAGTGATATCAACTCGACTGAAGAAAATGTTGCTTGCAGAACATTCAATATTGAGATATAATTTTATTTTTATTTTTACTCTATACTTTTTGTAATAAAAAAATTATTTTTTAATAGGAATATGTCATTTTCACTTTTATTTTCATGCTTTTCTAAAAGTTGGAAATAATTGTATAAGGAGAACACAAATTAGATAAGAAAAAAAGAGTAGCATTGGATTTTCTCCTTTTATTTTCACTTGTTCATTATGTTAAAAACATATTTTAATTTCAAATTGAACAAGTATTACAACATAATTTACAAAATGTCATGCATCAAGATTACATCAAATCAATCGGCAGTAAGTTGAAACTTATTATGAATTAGTTAGGTTAGGGTGATTTACTGAAAAAAAAAAATGCTTTCTTTTTATGCGCTACATTATTAATTGATAGGTTGAATGTTCGAGTCAACTGAAGGGAGGGTAAGTGAGCTTCCAAGTTTTGAAGTTGGCTCAAATGTGAGGAGGGCCACACGAATCAGTCATCCCCACAACTTGTCCATTATCTTTCACTTGTACTGTAGATGGAATCTGACAACAATAACAAATTCAATATAATCTCACGAACAAGGTCTTACCCCTAACGTGTGAAAGTAGAGAGGCTGTTTCCGATAGACCCTCGACTCAAATAAGGAAAGGGAAAGCATTCCAAACTCCAAAGCAATTTTGGAAAGGGAAAATCCAGTCACTGTTGAAACCATGCAAGTCTGAAATGTGATTTTTTCAAGACTACTGCAGAAGTTTCATGAATAAGTTTACATCAACTCCCTTTGGGAGCGAAACGGTTTCAAGTCTAATATTTTACAAATCAAAGTCATTATGCACATTGTTGGTGCCAAAAATTACAGAAAAGAAAGAGGAAATAGGATATTAATGTTCCTATGGCAGTGTCAATGACCAGAAAATGGTGAGTTAAATTAACTACAAATGATCAAATGGCCTCCTTCTCCATTAATGAAGTCCTTCAACCTACCTCAACTAATCACAAGTTTTGATGAGCCAAAGCACCAACTTAATAGCATATAGCTTCAGTTCACCAACAAGTTCTTAAGAGCGTTTGGTTGTTTCCTTTCTGCAAAAGAAAAGCACGGCAAACATAAATAACAAGTCAAGATATTTTCCCTCGTCACCTTCCCACAAGTGAAAATGGCTGAGAAAATAACAACAATATGAGTTAGTTCACAAAGAACTAAGCAAACGTGTAGAACTTCACAGCAATGGATGATCAATTTTTTGCAATTAAAACGAAAGGGATGGCAATTCTGAGTTTAGATAAAGCAGGAATGCCCTTAAGATCTCCATAGCGTTAACATAAATATTCACATGTGCCTCTTTGGCAGATTAGAATTGCGCATTTACATGTACCACATGATTCACAAAAACTGATTACTGTGATCCTTTGTTCATCTTTTTTCCCCATTTAACATCCAAATCAATTAAGATTGATCAACTACCTTCACATGAACATAGCAGCAGTAGAAGTTTTCAGACACGGTCAATCTTCATGTTCATCTTCAGAATCTGCATGAGATAGAACATAATTAAAGACCACATTGCAATATAGTAAAAAACAGTTTGCTCCCATAGAGAGTGAATAATAGCAGCAAAATAAGTCAGTGACGATTGGTAAATACAGAGCCTAGACTAAACATCTCTCAGAAAAACAGGTACTTCTTTTCCTCATATTGAATGGTATTAATGACAGTTCAAGTTTTTGAAGTTTCCACTTCTATACTTTGCAGATACAGAAATACCCAGACATGCATTCTACAATCCCACATCCAGTCAGCTTGTGGAAGCAGTATTTAAAGTCCAATTCATCTAACTCCATGATTTTAATCCTAATAGTTGTTTACAGTCCAGTAAACATTATTTAAAACAAAAGTAATATATATAGATGCACTATAGATGAATAGACTAGAAACTATGCACAAAAACCAAGTAATCCTATTTGAATTGAGTTCTAAAAAGTAATAAATAATTTATCCTCCCAAGATGAAGCAAGCCAACATAGTAGAGATCCCTTTGTAACATTGCGTAAAATTTAATCAACTTCATGAAGAAACGTACTGGAAACAAATTCAGGGACATAAGAAAAGGAAATATCACCATTGTTGTAGTTTCTAAGAGTGTGGGTAGCACAATTGCCTGGCGTTTATGAGAGTCTATGGGTCAGCAGGAAGGGGTCTATTTAGAGTTTTGGAAATCATCTGGGCTCATGTCAGAATGGAGATAAGATAGGTTACAGAGGAGGATTTTAATACAATTAGATTTCTGCAGGATTGAATTGGGATGTCAGACATCGTCTAGAGTAATGGATTGCCCTTCCTCTTAGTTACAGGTGCTAAACTCGCTTCATCAAGAGTTAAGGAGTCATGGTCCAAGCTAAAACTTCAAAGATTCCTTATCCCTCAGTCACAGTCACAAACAGTGCAAAAAGGAAGGACCAAAGGACAGCATTTTCAAGGTGAAATCTGCCTATAACGAGTTCTAAGATGAGAGAACATAGAGTTTCCTCACACATCTAATGGGTGCCTAGGGCATTGGGACAAGTATTATTTTTTATTGCGATTAACAATATTGGAAGCCAGTTTATGCAGAAAACATGACGAAAAGAATGAGAGTTCAGATCATATGGTGTTTTATGTGCAAAAAGTAGGAGAGGAAATCAAGCGTCTGCAGACCATTGTCAGATGCATACAAACTACGGTGTGTGTGGAAATTGTTCGGTGTTCATAGATGATGACAGGAACTGTCAGAGATGTGCTACCAGGTTGGAAGTTCAAGAGGAAGGAGCATGAGAATTAGTTTTTTTTTTTTTTGGTGCTTATGTGGACACTTTAACAATGATTTGCAGTGAAAAATTTACATCAAGATGTTCAAGATAAGCATGTGGCTCTTTAACTTACCAGAACGCACGTCGTCACTCAATTGGCCCCTCGCTTGGATTTGTTTAACAAGCATCCGGTATATCAACACCCACCAATATATATGAAGAACCAGCAAGCAAAATAGAAGAGAATTGAAGACATAGTAATAGATTGGTCCATCCACTTTGTGCTTCTCCCTATCCAGGGTTTGGAGAACTTCATAACTGCATATACAGAAAAATAAAAGAACTTTCACATAAATCACATACACAACTATTTCTCACAAAAAGGGTAACATTAACTAGTAAGTTCATATTTCTGCAAAAACACATGAAGTTTTCAAAAGAGAACTGAACGTTAATATCAATCAATCAACAATTCCTCAATACTGAGCTGGTTGACTATATTGAATCCCCTGAATTAAGAACTGAGCATTAATACACAGCATAATTAGCTCCCGGAACCAGTGTGCCTAGGATATGGCACAAAGCAATGCAGGGAGAGCTGATTTTTATCAAGTCTTTTTTTTTTTTTTTTTGGGATCAAAGCAATGCAGGGAAAGTTGATTTAAAGCCTAAAGAATTACGCTAGTTTGAACTTCATCATCAACAAACCATAACAAATTGTAACTTAAAGCAAAGTAAACCACATAAGGTGCTGCTTCTATATTTATTTAAGAAGGTTAAATCAAGAAATTTAAGGGTTCTACTAAGAAACAGAAACTAGCTTCTTTGTAAATAGGAAAAGTTAAAGAACCTATGACTCACCTTGTACTCCAAAGAACCCAGAACGGGTAATATATGAGGCGAAGTATAATCCAGGATAAAACAAAAAGAATAAACGAAAAGCTTGCAAGAGCTTCAGCACCGCTGTATTTGGACATCTTTCCGATTTCGAGGAATATATCACTGGCATCATGAATGGCTAAAACTACTGAACCGACACGTGCAAACCTGCAAAGGAATGAAAACAGAGAGCCAATAATGTTACATGCCCATATCTTACCTTTATGATAGCATGATTCATAGCTTTACATATTGATGACATCATTAAACTCAATTTTTCACAGAGTAACACATCCCTCAGGGTCCTAGAAAATCTCATGAATCTTTTCTACCATAAAAGTCTTCTGAAAAGGAAGTTTTTGAACATGAAACAAGGCAATTAAAATTCAATTTTGCATGATTGAGAGAGTTGTCCAAAAAAGAATGGAGGAATGAGGAGACTGGGAACTTGGGAGTACAAAGGAAGAAATTGCTCGAACAAATGGCAGATTTGGATACTGAGAGGGAAGATAAAGTATTCACTGATGAAGAGATAGCTAAAAAGTCTGAATTACTTCTAAAATATGAGGAGTTGTTGAAGAAGGAGGAGATTTCATGGAGACAAAAGTCAAGAGTGCTTTGGTTGAAGGAAGGTGATAAGAATACCAAATTCTTTCACAAAATGGCAAATGCTCATAAAAGATACAACAATATAGACCAGCTAGTGATACATGGAGAAACTACCAAAGAACCAAGTAGAACCAAAGGGGAAATTGTGGGGTATTACAAAAGGTTGTACTCAGAAACCATCCAGTGGAGACCTACCTTCCAAAATACTCAGTTTCCAGTCCTAACAGAGGAAGATAGGGGGGCTCTCCAAGGCCATTTTGATGAGAGTGAAATTCTGAGATGCCTCAAGATGTGTGCAACTGATAAAGCTCCAAGGCCAGATGGTTTTACTATGGGCTTCTTTATCAAGTGTTGGGAGGTGGTGAAGCAGGACATCATGGACACTTTTCAAAACTTTTATGATCAAGGAGTGTTTGAGAAGAGTTTTAATGCAACATTCATAGCACTTATTCCTAAAAAGAAGGGTGCCAAGGAGTTGAGGGACTTCAGACCGATAAGTCTAATTGGCAGTGTTTACAAGTTGCTCTCTAAAGTATTGACTGAGAGACTGAAAGGGGTGATTGGCAAGTTGGTAGATTCTCAACAAATGGCATTCATCAAAGGGAGACAAATTGTGGATGCAGTCTTGATTGCCAATGAAGCTGTTGATTCCAGAGTTAAGAAGAAGAAGCCAGGCATTCTCTGTAAGTTGGACATAGAGAAAGCTTATGACCACGTTAATTGGAGATACCTTATGAAGGTATTAGAAATGATGGGTTTTGGGCAAAAGTGGTTGAAGTGGATGGAGAAATGTATTTCAACAGTCTGCTTTTCAGTTCTAGTTAATGGTTCTCCAACAGGATTCTTCCAATCATATAGAGGACTCAGGCAAGGTGACCCTCCGTCACCTTTTCTGTTCCTAATTGCTATGGAAGGACTGAATAACATGATCAAGACAGCCAAATTACGAGGTTGGATAAAGGGTTTTGAAGTGGCTAGAGAAGGGATTGACAGTCTGGAAGTGACACATCTACAATATGCAGATGACACACTCATTTTTTGTGATGCTGAGGAAGATCAACTAAAGCACTTAAGATTGATCTTGGTTCTGTTTGAAGGGGTCTCTGGTCTACATATTAACTGGAGAAAGAGTTTAATGTACCCTATTAATGTAGTCAACAACATGAGCTGGTTAGCAACAATCCTTGGAGGTGAAGTTGGCACTCTGCCAACTACATACTTGGGATTACCTTTAGGAGCCAAATCTATGTCCATAGATATATGGAACAATGTGATCGAGAAGTGTGAAAAAAAACTAGCCAGGTGGAAAACACAATACTTGTCTATGGGTGGAAGATTGACACTAATCAATTCAGTACTTGATGCTCTTCCAATTTACATGATGTCCCTTTTTCCTATCCCACCAGGGGTCACCAAGAGGCTGGACAGTATTAGAAGGAAATTTTTGTGGCAGGGCAATAAGGATAAGAAAGGATTTCACTTGGTAGAGTGGAAATCAGTGATAACTGGGAAGAAAAATGGTGGTCTGGGGATTAAGAACCTAAACTTGCAAAGTAAAGCTCTTCAAATGAAATGGTTATGGAAGTACGCAAATGGTAACCAACAGTTGTGGGAAAGGGTGATTGAGGCTAAATATATACCAGAAGACAAATGGATGACCAAAGAGGTGACTACTCCTTATGGAGTCAGCCTTTGGAGGTCCATTAGGAATCTATGGGATGAAGTGAAGAACAACTCAAAGGTGAAAGTTTTTGATAGGAGAAAGACCATGTTTTGGAAGGATAATTGGCATGAGAAAGGCAACTTGGAAGAGTTATTTCCTGATGTTTACAACTTAGTTACATTTCAGTAAGGGTTTATAGCAGATTTATGGACACTACAGGGGTGGAACTTCAACTTCAGAAGACATCTAAATGACTGGGAGGTTCAGAGAGTAGCTGATTTTCTTAACACAGTGGAACCTTTCAATGGACTTCAAACAGGGAAGGATGTTCTATGGTGGACAGGAAACAATAGAGGAGTATACAAAGTTAATAGAGCTTATAAGCTAATGGATCAGACAAACCAACAAATTAAAAATTGGCCATGGAAACAAATATGGAAAAGCAGAAGACCCTACAAAGTATCTTGCTTTGTCTGGTTGTTGGCCAAGGAAGCAGCTCTTACTCAAGACAATGTCATGAAGAGAGGGATAACCTTATGCTCTAGATGCTTTCTCTGTGGGGAGACTTTAGAGAATGTGAATCATCTGTTTCTACACTGCAAGTACACTCAACAATTACGGAGGATTTTTTTGAGTCACAAAGGCATCTCCTGGACTATACCTGGAAAAGTTTCAGAGGCTTTAAAGAGCTGGGAGGAAGCAGGAGTACTGGCAAAAGACAGAGGCAGATGGAGACTTATCCCTGCTTCAATATGGTGGGCAGGAACTCTAGGTGTTTTGAGAGCACAGCAAACAGTGTGCAGAAAGTGAAGCTCAACTGCATTTTGCTATTATGTTTTTGGTGTAATCAGTTATACTCAAATGATACTGTCTCTATAATTGACGTTTTAGACTCAATTTAGCCATAGAGAAGTAAGAATTTGGGGCTTTTGTATATAAGGTCTCAGTACATGGGTTGTACTGTTTTGTGATATAATACAACCTTACCAAGTTCAAAAAAAAAAAAAAAGAGTATCAACCTTGTCAATAGAAAACACTTTCACTACACAAAATGAAGGATGATTTCTAGTAGCTGAATTGTTCTTTCACATGCATCCGTTTCCAATAAAAATTTTAAACTAATAACACAGACAAGCCCCCCGCTCCAATCATGTCTGGCATCGAGAAGTTGAATACCCTCAAGTTGTTCCTTTGCTAAATATGGACTTATATACCAGCAAAATCTCAGCAAATAAAATGACCTTTATTTAAAGCTATAAGCTCACCTCAACAAAAAACACACCTGATATTATAGGATAAGACGATAAGAATCGCAGTGGCAACATGATGACTCATTGAAACTCCGAAGTCAGAGCGCCTTGTCTCCCAAAATATTAGCGCAAATATTGAATATGTATAGAACCCGCCAGTATACATATAAAGTGCCTTCAGTTTGGACCTAAATTTACATAAGACAGTCACTCAAATATGCAGAGACTATGAATCAAAATTATGTAAGCTTAATTAAAAATCATCAGATCTAGATTTTGAAAATGTTATGATTTATGGAAAAAGAGGCCATAAGCCAGTATCATCTGTCTGCAAGAATCACAAAAAAGCAGTTATTCTTGCTTGCAAACTTTACCAATTATGTCTCAATACATTACCAATCACCGTCCATCCTCATCCCCTACCCTCTGTAATGCAACACAGAAGAGCTACACGCAAAGGACACCAAGTAGGAACTAAAATAAAACAGGTCTTACTTGTACATCTGGTCAGGCCAGACCTGATCACCAGGCCCTACCCAAAAGTATTTGGTATTTGTAAACCAAGGCTCATTGTATGTCACCAAAAGTGCAAAAACTTCTGCAGAGAGAAAATATATACATTTCCATGCTGATTCTTTGAATTTTCGTATCCTTCTCCTCCGGTCATCAGTCTCATTTTCTATCACTTCTTGTCCTTTTCCAAATATTAACCTTCTGGCAACTTTCTGCAATATGTACATAGATTTCCATGTTGAAAGAGAGATCATTAAGAAGAACAATTCATGTAGAAACTAGAAAGAATTTAAAAAATTCTACCTGTTCTAAGAGCATTACATTTGATTTTAAGAAAAGAAGTTCCAATCAAGGACTAGAAACTTGAAAGGAGGGAAGCTAGAAAAGAACAAAGCAGGACCCAGATCCTTACATAATTATGTTCGCCTTAAACTTGACAAGACTTCCCTTACATAATTAAGTTTGCCTCAACTTGATAAGACTCTAACAACACTACTATTCACGTCTCTTTAGAGAAAATTTGCCTCATTTTTATCAACTGCTTCATGCCTCAACTTTCTGTGTTTCATGTCAGCTGCCTCTTCTTTTAAGCATAGTTCTTTCAATTGGTGAATCAGAAAAGCTTTTTATTATGTGCAAACCACTTTAATCATTTTCTGTTTCCTACAGGAATTGTATCTTTTCTAGTTCGATTTTATTCTTTATTTTAATTATGTATAATATTGGACTGAGATGAGCTTAAAAGGAGCAATATGGTCTGTGAAAATTCATATAGAAGACACCAACTTGCTTGCAATTGAGGTTTAGTTGTAATTGTTGTTGTTAGTGTACATGAATTGTATATTCAATATCTATAATTTGCTTTAATACTTTCTTCTTAACCGCATTAATATCTTAACATCCCTTTAGCTAAAATTTGTCCAAGTATGGCACTGTTTAAGTGATAAATGTATGTGCCAATTACTTTATTGCTAGATCAGAAAATAAATTTTTTTTAGAAAGGAACAGGGAAACAGAATCATTTCGATCACAGTTACAGTTTTCCCTCTACTGCACATAGTTTACCAAGAAATTAAGCATGTAAAGCTCTACAGAGTGTATACTCTTCATGAATCTGATAATATCACAACAAGCATCTCAACAACTTTGCATCAACAGAAACCAAAGTATACTCCCCTTCTCTACACATAAACAAACACTAACCCAGCAATGTGAGTTCTTCTCCTACTTCAAGATTGATTAACCAATATAATGCGCTTTCAGAACCTTCAACCAATCCAAATACTTATTCTCGTGAAATATCATCAGCTTTAATTTCTTACATACAATGTCCCTGGGTAGGACTTTAGAACTAGCAGTTCAAAGGAACAGCTAAATAAAGTTACCTCACTCAAAAGGTATTGACTAACATAGATATCGTAGAACTGTCACTTAGATTCATCCACACTAGAATCAGAAAAACTAACAAAACCCCATCAAAAAAACAACGAAAAAATGCACAAAAATCCCAAATTTCCAGAAGTTTCAAGACTGAATCACTCCTGACCAATTGAACAACAGATGCCAAAAAGTGAACAGAATTCAAAGCTGAAAATATCTCAAAAATAAATCTTTCAAGCAAAAATCTGACGGTGGGAAACAAGAGGGCGAACAATCGAAGAACAGCAAAATCTTTCAATGATGTGTAAGATTCATTTTCCCTATCAGAAAAGTCCTTGAAGCACACCCATTTTCTCAATCTCCTCAAAAAGCAGAAACTAAAGTATATTCACATACTCTACAGATAAGCAAACATTAACCTACAAATGTGAGTTCTTCTCCTACTTCAAGATTGATTGTGTTGAAGAAGTCCCACATCGTTCAATTATGGGATGGGTAGTCTCTATATGACTTGGGCATTCCTCACGTCTGGAGCTAACTTTTAGCGTTGAATAATGCCCAAGTTTCATAACATGGTATAAGACCAGCACACATCCCAATTCTCATTCACAATGTTGAGCTCCCATATTAAAATTGTCCACGCTCCAAATGTTCAACCAAGTCCCACTAGGTCAATCATGAGATGGATGGTTTCTATTCTCTCCTCACCTCTTGAGCTAGTTTTAGGGTTGAGCTAGACCCAACTATCATAACGGATTGACCTATACCTTCAACCAATCAAAACACTTATTCCTCATGAATATCATCAGTTTTGCCTCTAAAACTAACAGTTCAAACGAATAGCTACAACAAACACCACACTCAAAAGACCAGTTAACTAACATATAGATCATACAACCAGCATTCAAATTCATCCACACCATAAGCAGCAAAATTAACAAAATCCCATCTAAAAACAACCAAAAAAATCCCCAAAAAATCAAAAATTTCAAGACTGAATCAGTTAGAACCAATTAAACATGCCCAAAAAATAAAATTAACAGAAAATTACCTCAAAAACAAATCTATCAAGCAAAAATCTGACAGCAGGAAAGAAGACAGCAAACAATGGAAGAACAGCGAAATCTTCATATGATGGGTAAGATTCATGTTCCCAATCAAGAAAAGTCCCTTTAAGCAAACCCATTTTCTCAGAATCCCAAAAAGATTCAATCTTTACCAGTAAATTACGTTAAATCTATGAATCCTTTTGAACTCTTTGAGAAAAAATCAATTCTTTAGAACAGCGACTTTGGGAAGCTTCGTTTAACTCGAAATAAAAATATTAGATCAAGTGGTGAATTAGGTGGGTCCATGACAGATTTTATTTTTCTTAAAATAATGAATTTTCTAACTATATATTATATTTTTTATATATTATTTATAGCAAAGACTTTTTATAGCTTTAATTAGGTCCACATGAAGGTACTATTGATTCCATCGATGCAACAAAAATCGCTTCATTCAAAGTTAATGAATCGTGTAATAGGCAATATTCCACGTGGTTCAAAGGAGCAATTGAATCTATCGCAACGGCTTATATAATAGTAATAGAAGAAAATAGATATAAAATAAAAGTATGTCGCAGTCACTAAATCTAGTAAGAACATAACAAAAATGGTCTCTTATTTTTGAAGATAGATTCAAAGCAATCCTTAAATAATTTTTGGACAGTTTTATCAAAGTGAGTAACTATGATCGATCTTCGTCAAATTTAACAAATGTTATATTAGATTGGATGGAAATTACGAAACCATATAAATTAATGGTGATTCTTCTAAGTTTTTTTTTTTGGTTATTTTCTTTTTTTATATATGTATTACTAGTATTATTTCTTTTATAATGATGATTTTGTAATTCATATGAAAGTTATATAAAAGGCAATCAAGGATTAATAAGCAATCATGATATATAAGTATAGTCAATAGTGGCTTCCCACGACTATGCAACTAACCAAAAAATATACAAAGGTTTTAATCGGTCTTTATTAATATATATATTTTTTGTTGATAAAAACTATTTTTGTTCTAACAAGTGTTTATTGGTATATAAGTAAAAAAAAAATAATATTCTCAAAAATATTTATATATAATCTAGTAAAAAACAATGTGGGTGGAATGGGGTGACATGAGAATCAAAACGGGGAAGAGTGGGGGTGGAGGCATCGAATAGGTGAGAAAAGACATTAAACTTGGGATGTTACTTGTGAAACTTGTTTTCGTTAGAAAAGTATTTTTTTTCTCAAATACCGCATGTTTACGTGCTATATGTGTATTCCAAAAAGCGGATATAAATTAAATGATTGTGTCAAAACAAATTATCCGTGACCAGAATAGCGAAGTGGTGCAAGCTTTAAATAAAAAATAATTGGGCTAGTGATTTGGCCCAAAGCTGTTGTCTAGCAGATCTTCTTTACCATTTGGGCCTTCAAAATTTGGCCCATGTTTATTTGGACTTTCCCAAGTTAAATAGTGGACTTCCCAATGTTTAACCAAAAAAAGGGGGTCTTGTGGAAATGAATTCCAAATTAAAATTGATAAAACCTTATGTGAAAATTTTATAAATGACAAATATTAGACTAACATTTTCAAGTTGTAGCAGTAGAATATAACTTTCAAGTTGTAACATTAAAAAATTTCAGGTTGTAACACTTTATTTAAAAAAAAAAAAAGATTTTTAAGTAATTGTAAAAATCTGTTTTGAAAAAAATAAAAAGATAAAAAAGGAAAATAAAACGATTTTGAATAAAAAAAGAAAAAAAAAGGGAAATAGGAGTATTAATTAAATTTGAATTGATTGACGAAAATTTTTAATTAGCATAAATTAAGGAAATTCAAATTGATTAGGAATATTTATCTTCCTTAATTCACTCTAATTTGTTAAAGTTAATTAAAAAAATCTGATTTTATCCATTTTCTTCAATGTTTCTCTCTCATCATTTTTTTCTCTCCAAAATTCTTGCCATTGACAAGTAAATTCAATTTTTTTTTTGTTTGAAAAATCTTCATTTTGTTGTGATGGATGACTCCTTATCTATATTAATTAAACATGGTGGAAGATGGAATCCTTCATGTTAGTATTGTTTAGGATTTATTGTTTGTATTTGTATATTATTAAAATGTAAAAAAAAAAAAAAAAAAAAAAGAGCAATGAAACTGTAAATCACATTTTGTGATTTTATTTCTGTATACTATATTTTAGTTGTGATGTTTTTGTTATAAACCATCCATTTAGTTCATAATACGTACTAATTTATGTGAAACTGTAATTAATGACATTCTACGATTTTGTTGGTATGTTTCTGTTTTTTTTTTTATTATTATTTTGTATACTGACTATACCATGATTTCGTGCGAAATTGCCTTAATATATGAATGATTTGATTATAAATGTATAGAATATTAATAGTTTTATCATTGTAAAGTTATGAAATTTGTGGAATTTTTTTATGAAATTTGTTGTAACATTGTTATGAAACTGGAATTTCTTTAGTCAATTTGATAATAATAATGAGATGAATTCAGTATGCATATTTAAATTAATATATGGATTACTTTTTTTTTTCCTGAAAATATAAATAAAATGTATAAGCTGGAATGAATTTGGTAGAGTAACTGGAATGATATTGGTATGAAAATGTATTTACTTTTGTGTAAAAAATATGAGTAAGAAGTATGATGATTTGTATGAAAAGTGTATTAAGTCGGTATGAAATGTGAAATGTTATTTTTTATATAATGTGTTTTATGGTATGAATTTTTGTATACTATTTGGAATGATATTTGTATGAATAAGTAATGACAATTGTGTGTAATTTTGTGTGAGCAGAATGAAATTCGTATGAAAAATTAATCAATATTGTGTAAAAAAAATGAGTAAGAAGTATGATTAGTTGTATGAAATGTGCATTAATTTGGTATGAAATGTGAAATATTTTTTTTTTATGAAATCTGTTTTATGGTATGAATTCTGGTATACTGTCTAAATGATATTTGTATGAATAAGTAACGACGAGTGTGTGTAATTTTTGTGTGAGTAGAATGATGTTGTGGATTTAATTTATATTATCTTTGGTATGAAAAGTTAATATAAATACAACATATTTATAATTGTTTTGTATTATGTAAGACTAACTGCTTTTTTTTTTAATGAAACAAGGAAATATGTTGGTTTTCAGATGGAGGGGATTATCTATGAATCTTCTAGTCTGTATAGTGATCTAGTAAGTGCAATAAAATCGCAGCTTATGATAGATGTTAATATTAATGATATAGATATAAAATATATAGTTAGTGATCGATGTCCACCTGTTAGTATAAAATATATAAAAATTTTATTTTATTTTGTCTTTTAGACTCATGTTTTGTTTTGATATGAAACAAAATTGGTATGAAATGCATTACAGGTAAGTGTTTAGTATACTGTTCATGTTTTACACAAGATTCATTCATTAATCATACAAATTGCATACTGGTGGAAATAAAATTCATTCCAGTTTAATATATAAAATAGTGTTCATATTAGTGATAATTATATAAGGTAATTATGGTATGCATTTGGTATCCTAATAGCAGTTGATATTATTTAATGTAAGTTTACATGAGTATTAATTTGGTATCCAACTGGTGTCCTACTCAAAATCAAAATAAAATAAGATGTAATTAATGTTGGTGCAAAAGTTAATGATCGCTGTTTTAGATTGTCAGATTCGTTTCTTCCAATATTTATACAAATTGTATACCAATTTCATACATCTTTAATGTACTTAATCCATGCTTATTAAGAGAATATAATTTACAATTAGTAGTAATTTGGTATCCATTAGGTGTCCAACTTGAATAAATATAAAACAAGATGTAATTGAGGTTGTTACAAAATACAATGATCACTATTTTACAGTGGCATAATCATATCTTCAAGGTATTTATACAGGTTGGATACCAGCTTCATTCATTTTTTATTTTTTTATTTTTTGTGTTAGAATATGAAGTAAAAAAAATCAATCATGAATGAATTTAGATGCCATAAGTGTACAATTTGGATACCAATTATAAGACAAAGTTGGTTCATGAACTATAAATTGGTATTCTTTTTGTTTCTAGTTAGTAATACACAGTACTATCAGTATGTCTAAATGTTGAATCCAATTGGTAAACTATTATACTCAATGTGTAATATATCTTTCAAATGGTGTATCCAAATGGTATGCAGTCTGTATATTACTAGTATCCTGAAATTATAATAGCCAATCAGTAATTCATATGTAGATGGTATTTGATTGGAATAAAACAGTAGATATTATATATCTGAAACACAAAAATATTGTCCAAAAGTTAAAAAAAAAAATGTAACTCTAAAAAGTATAAGGTGTAATCAACTATCTCAAGTTTCTTTTCCGTGGTCTTGGTGTAGGATAATTGCTGGTATCCGGAGCATGTTCTTTTGCTACGCGAGGTCCACCAAATTTGCTAGCAACCGTACCAGTTATTTCACTCTCACTGATCGCGCCATCGTCATTCTTTGTTTTTCCATAATGCCATATGATTGTGGCATTCCTTTGACGATGGTACTTCTCATCGATATCAATAGAACGCATATCAAAAACACCATTACTGATGCATTCAACAAATAAACATGTGTACAAACCACAATCACTGAAAAAAATTTAAAAGAAAAATCATTTTAAGAAATAAATTAAGTTAACTTTTCTGATGAAATCAGTAAAGTATAGAAATACATACTTGGAACTATCTTCTTGTTGAGGCACATGCATCATATGAAAAATGTGAAAATAAATTAAATATAGTACTTACCCTAACAACTTTTTTCCTTTTTCGGATATTGGGATTTCTGATTCCTTCTTTTTTGCTGTTCTTCTTGTTGATGATTTTGAAGATTGAGCAACTTCTACATTTGTTACTTTATTTTTTTTCCTTTGTTATTTCACTAACAAAATCAGAATCAGAATTAGAAGGGATTTCTACAATTTTCCCCTTCCTCTGCTTTTCCTTTTGATTTGCCAGACTCACCCTTTTCTTTGCTTCATTTTTTTTCTCCTTTTGATCCTTTAAGTGAGAGGAACCACCCTTTGCCGGAGTTTCAACATTTTTTGGCAGCAGGGATTGAGTCAATATGTTGAAAGTTGGAGCATGTACTTCATCCGTAGAAGTTCCTTCAACTAATTGAGGACTCTTTTGAGGCATTACAATGATTTTCTTCGACATGATGATGATGAGAAACGGAACAAGAGGGGTGATTGTGAAGTTGGGGTAGTGGGGTGGTGAGAAAGATGGGAGAGACGATTGTGAATGTGGGGTAGTGGGGTGGTGAGAATGATGGGAGGGACGATTGTGAATGTAGGGTAGTGGGGTGGTGGCGTGTAGTATTGGATAGGAGTGGGGGGGGGGGGGGTGGATTAACGTATGGGAGGTTTGGAGTGTAACGATAACCAAAGAACTCTAATCAATGTAAATCCCTAAATTTGTGTAACTGATATTTTCTGTTTTAAAAAAGGAACCACAATCAAATTAATTAGCTATTAATAATTAATAATATAAAAATATAAAGAGATTAATCATTTATTAAATTAAATTGTAATTGATTTTTAAATAAACTTAAATTTAATTGATATGTTATGACCCGTAAATAAATTGTTATAAAGAGTATGTTTAAAACCCGTAATATTATCTCTTAAATGTGTATATGATGTGATTTTTCCAAAATTTATTCGCATCGAGTGTTACCAAATCATATTAACTTATTATAGTTAAATGAGAAAATATATCCATCGATCATAGCTTTTTTTGGATGGTGTGTGTGTGTGTGGAGGGGGGGGGGGGTTTGGTGTCAGTACCCTCATTAGAATCCGACTAATTCGGTTCGCATCGAATAGGCCTATTTGTTAATATAAACATTGATATAGTTCAAAAATAATTTGGATGTTACATAAATTTATTGTATGTAAATCACTATCAAATCATAAGATTTAGAAACTTCACTATTTAATCATTAGAGAAGATATAAATTAATGGAGGTTTATTCAAGCAAGTGATCATAATTTCGTTTGTGTATAGTTAGGTTTTAGATTTTCAAGGAATACGACGTGATGAGATTATTAACCATTAATTTGAAGAATTTATTAGGATTATTTGGTGATATTAATATATAAAATCTATGTAAGAGTGATAGTTGTATGATTATAAAGACGTGTGGAATATAAAAGCATTTCTGATTTAAATATTGCATAATTATAAAGACGCGAGAAAAAATCAAAACAATCTTTATTTAGTTTGTATAATTAGGTTTTCATACTTTTAAATTAGTGATACTACCAATAATTTGAAGAATTTATTATGAATATTTGACGCTTGAATAATATAAGGTAGATACGTGTTCCCTACATAGGAGCAATATTTGCATGACTATATAATTAGTCATATAATTAGGTATTAGGCTTGCAAATTAAACAGGAACACTATATGCATGTTTTATTTTGGTAACTAACATTTTATTAATTATTAGAGGCAAAACATTACAAATCAAGCAGCTATCACAACATGCTTTGTTCTAAAAAAGTAAAACATCAAACTACCCTCCAACTCTACATCCTATTACTCAGAATTTAAATTCATTCACATCATTTTTAATATTAGCTGGAGCTCGAGCAATAGTCACATAGGCTATCTCCTTGGCTACATTTTCCTCCATTTTGCTCTTTTTCTCAAAAATTCTGTTGTTCCTCTCAATCCACAGCTCATAAATTCCTTCAGCCAGTATAATCTTGAAAATTTGAGCTGTTTTAGTCTTCCCCTTCCCATTCTGGCATAAGATGACCCCATTTAGCTAGCCTGTCAACCGTTACTAACTTCTTGTAAAGCATAAGCCACATTGTGAAGTAAGCTTTTGGCCTTGCTGCATTGTTGAACATGCGACATTTCCAGTCAGGCCTTTGTAGCTCCCCTATCATATGCAGATAAATCTACCCGATCATACTCCCTTTCTTGCCATGCATTAGATGGATTTGATTAACTGTATGTTTAGCACTCATTATTTTCCTTATGATCCAGCTGGCTTGTTTGTCTTGCCAAATGCTGCCCCTTTATATAGTATGTATCCATTTGATCCAAAGCTTGTCCTCTTTATTTGCTAAATCCCAGTACAATTTGGCCACATCAGCTTTGTTCCAGACTTACATATTAATCAATCCCATACCTTCTGCATATTTAGAACAACACACTTTCTCCTAAGCTACCAGGGCCTTTTTAGTAACATATCTCACACCTGACCACAAATAGCTTCTACATAGCCCCTCAATCAGTTTGATTATTTTTGCAAGAATGATGAACATTTGTGCCCAATAAGATTGCACCCCAAATAACAAAGTCTGTACCAATTGTGTTCTACCTGCATATGATAATTTCCTAGTTGTCCATGAGTTAATCCTTGTCATGATTTTGTCAATGAGAGAATACCACTGGACTACTGTCAGTTTCTTGGTTGAAAGAGGCACCCTAAGATACTTAAAAGGTAGTTCTTCCATTTTGTTGCCAAGTTGATGATTGATTTGTTGCCTCACTTCTAGCTGGACTCACCCACAATAAATTGAGCTCTTATTGAGATTTGCTTGCAATCCTGTTAGAACTGTGAGAAACATCTTTGGAGGGCGTGGATAGAATTGAGATCTCCTCTAGAGAATATTAACAAGTCATCTGCAAAACATAAGTGAGTGATGTCCAGTTTAGAGCATTTTGGATGATACTTGAATGTTTTCTCTTCTTTGAGTCCCTTGAGTAGTCTACTAAGATATTTCAAGCTATAGCAAAAAGAAAAGGGGACATTGGGTCTCCTTGTCTGAGCCCTTTAGGTGCTGGAATACTCTGAGTAGCCTGCCCATTCACTACTATAGAATAATTCACTGATCTCACACAATTCATTACCCACTGAATAAACATAGCAGGAAATCCCAGTCCATTCATCACTTTCTCCAAATAGTCCCACTCCACTAAGTCATAGGCTTTTTGAAGGTCAATTTTTAGCATGCTTCTGGGAGATATATTCTTCCTAGTATAAGCTTTAACTAATTCATGAACTAGAAATATATTGTCTGATATCTTCCTTCTTGGTATGAACGCTTGGCTATCACAGATGACAGTATGAATCACACCATGCAATCTTTTTACCATTACTTTAGAAATAATTTTATACAACACAATACAGCAAACAATTGGCCTATACTCTTTCACAGTTGTGGGGCTTTGCACTTTTGGGATAAGAGTTACTAAAATGCAATTGACAGGTTTGTGCATTTTACCAGTTTTGAAGAAACTCTGGACAGCCTCAATAATATCATTTTTGATGGTCTTCCAAGTATACTTAAAGAAAAATGCATTATAGCTATCTGGAGCTTTATCATTCCTAATGGACTGCAATCCTGCATAAATCTCCTTTTCTGTTATAGCAACACATAATTGAATCGTTTGCTGCTTTGTCAATATGGGCCCTCTTTTCATTACCTGAACATCTATAGCTGGAAGTTTAAGAGATGAAGTTCCCATCAGACTTTTGTAAAACAGTACAAACTCATTTTGGATCTCTTGTGGCTCATACAACATTTGTCCATCTAGTGAAGTTATATCTCTGATCGGCTTCCTCTGAGTTCTCTCCTTTATAATTGCACTAAAATACTTATAGTTTGCATCCCCCAACTGGATCCAATTTATCCTTGATTTCTGTCTTAATGCACTTTCCTCTATCATTGACCACTTCTCCAGCTTCAACAATATCTCTTTTTCCTGATAAATTAATTCATCATTTGCCTGGCTGTATAATTGTTCTTGAATTCTGTTAAGTTCCACTCCAGCCTTCTTAATCTGCTGGCTAATGTATTTGAATTCTTTTCTATTTAGTTGCCTTAAAACTGGTTAGAGGGCCATTAGTTTGCACCATACCTTCTTTATGCTATCTTTGTCATACCCCTGCTTCCATATACTCTCCACTAAGCCCATGAAAGACTCATGTTCAGTCCACACATTGAAGAACTTGAAGTTCACTTTCACACATTGCTGAGTTGTTTGCAGTAAGAGTTGCATGGGGCAATGATCTGATATGCCTGGGACCCCATACTCAGTACAAACATGTCCCCACTTTTCTATCTATTCATCATTCCCAAAAACTCTATCAATCTTGCTTGAGATTCTGTCAGTACCATGTTGCTTGTTAGTCCAAGTATAGTAGTTCCCCTTCCATTGCAATTCAATGACACCAATATCTTTCACACATTCTGTAAAATCCCTTATTTCATTGAGGTTCACAGGAGCACCATCTAGTCTACCTTGTGGTGAGAGTAAAGCATTAAAATCCCCTGCAATGAGCCATGATTGAGTGATGCCTTGTGCCAATGTATTCAGTTCTAGCCATAGATTTTTCCTTTGCCCTATCGTATTGAAACCATAAACCACGGTGAGCATAACTTGTTGTCCCTTACTTCTCTCCTTGATCTGGCAGTGTAACAGTTGAGCAGTACTATTGATTAGAGTTGTTTCATACCAATTGTCATCCCATATCACCCATATCCTTCCATTAGATCCTGCATTATAATTGTGCAGTATCTTCATCCTGGTGCTATTCCCTTGATTGTTGCTTTCATATTAGGCTCCTTAACTCTTGTTTCAATTAAACCTGCTATACTTATTTTGTTATTCTGTAGATAAGCTTTAATCTCCTTCTGCTTATATCTTTTATTCATATCCTTCACATTCCAGAATAACCACTTCATCAACAAGATTTGGGGGCTCCATCTCTATCAATAGGTTATGAGGCAAGTTTGCTATGTATGAGGCTTTCTAAACCATTCCTAGTTGGTATAGTTGCCAATATAGGAAACTTTGAAAAACTGAAATCCAGTTGCTAACCTCTAGCATTTGGTCGCAAATTGATTTGGCAAATCTCCCCTGGTGTTTGATTGTCTTGTGCCTGCTCTATCTCCTGATTACCCTTCTTAGCAATGGAATGTGAACTGTTCTCCTTTACCATTTTCTTTAGTTCCTGTTCCTGCTCCCTCACTTGCTCCTGTGGTTGGATTGGCCCTTTGTATTGTCAAGATTGAGTTACTTTTTTCCAAGGTCTTCTCTTCCTTGGTGGTTCCTTTTGTGTTTGTGCAGCTGCTTGGCATTGGTGTCCAATCTTTCAACATATGCAATGAGTGCACATTATCATTTGTCTTCTTCAGCTTGAACCTCCTTTTCTTTCAGCTGCACCATTGTTTGTCCATTCATTATTTGTGGGGGATATAGAACAGGTTCATTCCATTGTTTGCTGTACGATTATTCCTGAACATATTAACCTATGATTTCTAGTGTTCTTCAATCCACTCCTTCTCTGTGCTTTGGTCTCCATTAATTCCTTCAGCTTCAGTACTATGGAGTGTTTCGTCCTCTACAACCGCTGGTACTGTTCCATTGGTATCAACCCTTTTCCCATCATTACAGTTTTCCAGATCTGAGCTCTCGTGTATCTCTGTAGTAGTTGGTGGAGAATTTAAGCTCAGTCTCCGAGCTACTTCAGACCTTGATGATGCTCCCATTTCTGTTACACCCCCTTCATTCATAGTAAGGGTTTTGGATTGTTCTTGCCCTTTTATCTCTTCTCATTCCACTGGAGTCCCTACTGAGCTTCCTATAGTCATTAATGGTATTTTCTGACCTCGTCCCCGTCCTCTTCCTCTTCCCCTCGCTATTTCTCCTTCCCTGCGTACGTTAACTATCGTAAGCTGAGAGCATTTGGAGAGAAGAATAAATCTATTTATAATTATACTATATGCATGTTGAGATAACTAATCATAATTTGAAAAAATAATTACAAAATATTTAATGCATGTATATACTATAACTAGATATTTGTTATTCATCATAGAAGCAACAATTGCATGATAATATAAAGACGTGTGGAACAAAAAGAGTTTTTGGCTAAAATCATCCCTCAATTATGACTCAAATCTAATATACATCCTTATATTATCTAAGTGAGCAAAAAACATTTTTTTACTATTTAAAAAATAACTAGAATCATCCCTAGTCTATTTTTATTAAGAAACCGATTGAATCAATACAAAAAAAATAAAAAAAATTTTGATCATGTCTTAGCCACAACGAGAAGATCAAAGTTACCTAAAAAGAATAAGGATATGGATATGAAATAATTCTTTCATTATCAGAATTTAAATTTTGTATGTTGTTAGTTTATATGTTTTTTGCATCATGAAGAAAATTCACTTGCAACTTTTGAAATATTTATACAGCAGGTTCCGATAATTAGAAATATTATGTAAAAATATCATTTTAAAAATACTACGCTCAATTATTTAGAGATTTTCTTTAATAAAATATTGAGTACGTATATGCGTTATACACAATGCAATCCACATTTTATACAATGTACATAAAAGCTGAAAATTTAGTGAAATTACGTAGGCGTTTAGTTATGAAGATAAAAAAATAATTACTTTATTTGAAATTTTTGAAGTTAGAGTTGTATTTAGCCATACTTTTTACAAAAAATATTTAGAAGTTGAATATATTTTGTCTGAACATAATTTGAACCCTTTAATTTCTAAAAATTAGAAAAATCACCCAACTTAACTAGCTTAACCATGTGTACACATTCATTCGACTTGACACATTTTTTCGTTGGTAGCGTGTGTTTCTTAAAAAATAGATAGAAGGATGAATCTTGCAATGTTTTGGATAGTGCAAGGATGTTTTTTGTTCACTTAAATAACACAAGGATGTACTTTAGATTTAAGTCATACTTAAGGGATGATTTTAGCCAAAAACTCGAACAAAAACAATTATAAATTAATTCCATTTGTACAATTAGGTTTTAAGTCTTATAAATTAAATAGCAACACTACATGTTGAGATTAACATGGACAACTATGATTAATAGTATATTAGTAATTAATTTGGCTAATATAATTGATTTATATATTTAGGGGTAGAATTAATGTTTCACAATAAAAAAAAAAAACAAACTTATGGACTTTAATTTTTTTTAAAAAAATATCCAATTTCTTGATTGACAAGTAAATTAGACTAGTCCAATGTAAGAAAATAGATTTAATAATTGGAGCTATTAGGTCCTGAAATAACATGTCATGTTTAAGCTTATACCCCATATATCTTTCAATCAAATCAAAATAATGAGTTAATTATAAACTTAAATTATTTTAGAGAAAAGTACCATTATAAAAGTATAATGATATAACATGTTAAATTAAATTATATATATAATTTAGTATTGTTTTACAATTTGTTTCATTATTAATACTGAAATAAGTTGTATTAGAATTAGTAATTGATATTGAAATAAATTATCTGTGAGATTGTAGAATAATAGTACAAAATTAATTATTCAAGGATAAAATAATACAAATAACAAAAATATGCATGAGGTTTCTCAAATCCTTTTCTATTGAATAAAATGGACGATATTTTTATAAACAAAGCAAACACTTTCTTCTTAATTATAAATTATGCAGTGTTGCTATTTTTAACACAACAAACTAAGAAATCAATAAAAAAAAATAATAATACCAAAATAATAAATCTCAACATAATTTATCTTCAAATCAATGTAGGTCCTTTTAATAGGAGTTGACATGAAGGAAAATTCTAAGGGATCATTTATTTTAGCTTCAAAACACAGCAAAATACATTATATTTGTGCACATAATAATAATGAAATGCACATAATTGTATCAACACATATACAATATCGGTGTAACGAAATACATTGTGTCTGTGCTTATAACAATAACAAAATACATTGTATCTGCATATTTAATAAGTATATCCACACATATACAATATCTACCTAACTATATCCACACACATACTAAATGTATCCGCATGTATCCACTACAAAATCACAAACTATCGTTATATTATGTACATTTTTTTTAAAACCACCACTATTTCAAGTAAATATAGAAACTTAGTTCGCTTTGTCACGTAGTTTTTAAATGGATATAATTTATTAAACCTTAATTATTTCCATTCTTAATCTCAGTTGCAAGAATGAAAAAAGATTATATGATCGCACTTATCCTTAAATGGACCTTCATGCTGAATGATAAAGGTATGATCACACTTACTCTTAAATGAAATTTACATGCCGTCAATCTGAATTAGTCAAAACACCAAAACAAGTATCAAACACCAAAAAATAAAACCTAAATGACCATCCATTCCCATCCATCACCTAAGAACCAAAAAGAAGGGAATTTTAATTTTTTATATTATAATAAATAAAAAGGAGATAACTTGCCCCATGTTCTAATTTCATCTTACCATGTTCAATTCCAACACTAATATATCAAAAAATGAAAAAAAAAAAAAAATACTTAAAGAAACAGACTGGCTATGGCTCTTTGCTCTTTCTATAGCCATTCTATTGGTTGGTCACTTCTGATAGGGAATATTTCTATTTAGTGCAATAAAATCTAGAATAATTCAACTTATCAATGAATGATTAAACCTAATATATAATGCCAGATTATAATGCATTGAACCTCATCTGTCACATTGAGGAATAGAATTTTAAACCTTCATATCCAACTTAAATAGAATCAATGAACTTCTTTTATTATGTGTCTAAGTCAATTTACACGCACATTAACTAATTCCATATGATACATACTCTTTGTCCTACCAACACATGTACCAGATAACTCTATGAAAAGAAGTCATTTAGTATTTTGCCTATCAACAAACTTTTTTTTATTACGTGTCTGAATCAATTTGCACTCACCTCAATTAATTCAATAGAATATATATGTTCTTTGTCCTAGCTACCGATACAGATACAAAAAAACTCTATGAAAGGAAGTCACTTAGCTTAGTATTTTTACCTCTTGGAATTCAAACTCGAAAGAATTCAAACTTGAAACCTAACGACACTCAACACACTTCATTAACCACTCTCGATTCTAATATTAATTATATACACACTCTTCATTGGCCAATTAAACTAAAAGCCAACCAAATTTGGTTAGAACACTATACTGCCAGATCACTAATTAGTGCTTTATAAATATCACATTATCTGTCTTTTGAGCTGTTTTAGTTTAGAGAGTGCCTAATTAACCAATATTTTTTTAAAAGAGAAAAAAAATATTGATAACACTTTTGAACTTGGCGCAAATTATTAGTTTCATTCCTAAACTATTGATACTGTCCCAAAAACATCCCTCTTATTGACTAAATAAATTTCGATACACTCCCGATCTGCTACATGACATAACAAATGGTCTCAAACTCTTGTAAGAGCATGTGACTCTTAATAAAAAGTCGAGAAAGCGTTGAAAACACCCCTAAACTTGACGAGAAATTAAGAGTATATTTCACTCATGTTGCAAGATCAAGGGTATATATAAGTCCAGTTAGTCAAGTAAATGACTATTTTTTAAGGCTGTCAATAATTTAGAGATGAAACTAATAATTCACGCCAAAATTACGAACAGAACTTTGGTGATGTGTAAAAATGACTTCCACATAAAAAATGATGACACACATGCATGCATATGATTGCAATCCAAAAAATATTAAAAGCATCAATGTTCTTGCACATGAGGCCTGAATTTCCATAATTTTAAGCGATGAAAAAAAAAAACAATTGATGGAAGAAAACAAGCTGTTGAATCAAATCCCCAGCTAAGAAAATGTTGTCCCATTATTTTAAATAACTTCCAAGAATTAGCACACACCCCACACCATATGGAGCCCAAAAAATGAGGAAAAATATTTCAAGATTCTATCAAAAAAAGATTGCCACACTATTTATAGACCTGGAAAACATGCAAAATGACATTTGATGTCTAATCTCAATAGATAATAAGCTAAAAACAAGAATATAAAGTGGGGAATGCTCATTAAGATAAGAAAGAAACAAACAATAAGAGAAAAAGTTCACTCTTTTCTTGAATGGTATATATAGCAAATCATGATATAATTAGCAAAAGATGAAATAACTGTCAAAAACAAGTATCACTTGTTTGCGAGTTTATTCCTACCTGAACTATCACCAACTATTTATCAAAACATGTTTTGAAATTAGCGTTTGTATTCAAACACTTGGTTTAGTCAGCATAGGTCATGTGTTTTGATATATAGTTGATGATAGTTTAGGTAAGGAAATACAAACACCTAATAGTTTAGATCAGATATGAAACTCGTAAAAAAGTGATACGCCAGGTGTGTTTTTGACCATGTTACCTCAAAAGTACACAAAAGACAAAGCCTGCTTTATGAGGTGAAAGATAGAGCAGAGAAAAGAGAAAACAGAATTGGGAGTTTTACATTATACTAAAAAAAATTTAACCTCATATAAGAAGCCAAAAGACAGGTGGATTCAGTGCATATATCTCACATGAATTTAAAAGTTCTTATAGCTAAAGAGTACTGTGACAGGGCCTCTTTTATCTATTCAAGAACATTGGGACTTACTTAGCTATTTCTGGTGTGGGGCACTCTTCTTTGTACTGCCATTTCAGAACTTGCTTCTCTATTTATGAGACAGACACTCTGAGTAAATATGATGATATTTCAGGTGTGACAGATAAGTATAACAAGTGAACATGCATGGAGGATATGAGTAAAGGTTAGTCATTTTTGTTCTTTTTTTCTTTGAATGGTTTTCAGTTTTCAGTGAGGGTAATGGAGTATCCTAAACACCCTGGAGGAACAGAAGAATGCAACAGCAATGAGTCAGGTTGGACGATGTATATTGGTTCACCTTACCATGAGTATAATCAAGGAGATGATGATGATGATGACGATGATGATGAAGGAACTCCAATGAAGGGTGATGATCATGTTGAAGATGGTGGTAGCGATGATTCCATGACTTCGGATGCTTCATCTGGTCCAAGTCATCAAGGAGTAGTACTATGCACAAACATAGAGCAAATTTATGGAAAGCATGTGGAAAAAGATATCAGGAAGTTCTCAAGCAAGGAACAACTACAGCAACAAAAACAGGCAAAGAAGAAATTGTCTGATAAGAAAACAAAAGCAGCAAAAGAAGATTCAGGACATAAAGCAAAGAGTGGTAAAGGTTATGGTTATTGCAGATCAACAACAAGGGGAAAACATGTAAGTTAAGAGACAAAACCGAGACACCACAATCACTGTAAATCCTTCTGCTTTGATTCCCATTTCTGATATCAGATTTAGATTAAAATCTTGAAGGAAGTATTTCACCTTTGTTATTAGAGATCGTGTATAAGATTAGGCAAACCTATTCAGCTCATGAACAACAAATGTAATACATCATATATCCTATAATGTCAAGATTTAAGAGTCTGTCATTCCTGGTGTAAATTTTCACATATCTTCAAATGTCAAGTTTTCATCTCTTTCTTCTCGATCGATAAATCTCTTTACTCAGTCACTCTGTGAAGCAGGAAATTGTGGAAGTTGTTATATTCTTCACTTCTATTTTTGTTCAAATAAGTATTAGTTTTTCTGAGTTTCTTGTTTTTAGATATTCTAAGCTTGTTTTCGAGCTGCTTCAACCGTATTGGTAGGAGAACTTACCTCATAAGAAGAACTGTAAAGTAAATGTAGCAAGAAAAGTAAATTATGTCTAAAAGGATCAAAGAAAGGGAAGTGATGAAGTACATGAGAAGGAGTGAGTTCAAGTCCAAATGGTTCGAAAGGGAAGCAACCTCAAAAGCTTAGTGTCCTTTAAGAATGTTATTCTGCGTGCACCTCAAGTATTCTTCCATGTATCTATTACCTCCCATCAGCACAGGTATCGAGTAACTCTAGCCACCAAACTTAAGCAGATGGGAAATCACCTAGCTTTGTTGTCTCTGCAGGGCGAATCTCCAAAGTTCTCCCCTACTTTATTTGACCACTAGACCACACCCTTGGGTGCACATTCAAAACTTGCATTTACTCATAGAGGCAAAACCTCATTTTCAGGATTCACACAACAGAGTGAAAATGACATCTCATTTGTTACTTTCTAATGAGGCTATAAGCAAGAAGTAGCAAGTCGATATAGCAAAAACTTTTGATGAACCAACCAGCCATGTGACGAAAAGATATGCAGAATTGACAATTCAAACATCTGTCACTAGCTTGCTAACATCTTGAGTTCAGGCAACGTGCATCATCTACAAACAGACAACCTAAGACGATATTAAGATAGCTACGTTTCATGTTGCAATAATTTGAACGTGTAAAAATGAGTAGTCTATATCATTAGCTAGCAAATTAACTCAGACAGAATCAAATTTACAGTGACTCAAATCAGATTATAGGAAACTAACAAAACAGATGAGTTTCTAAAAGTAAGATCAGTGTAGAAAGTAATGAAAATTAAAACGAGAAACATATAAACTCCATGGATACTGTTAGATAATGACAGTATTTAAAATGCAGAGGCATGTACAAACAAGTCACAGTAAGGCCAGCTGCTTACTGAAAATTTGCTCATGAGAAGTTAGAGGCAGAATTTTCCACATCTGCCACAAAGTTAGAGGCAAAAAAGAGTTGTAATACCACTACGTAGCCATCATAATCGTCTAAGTAAAATCAATGGGAAAGAGGAACTGATGGACAAGAACATACATTCGAGAGGAAATTAATTTTTTGAAGGTCTAAGCTTGCGAGTGTTTGACTTGATGTTAAAGGTTAAGGGAACTCTAGTTCCTCGAAAGATTTAAACCTCAGAAAACACACTGATAGGGGCCTCCAATGGACTTGATTAGAAAATGCAGCAACTTTAGGCATTGGCATGACGATAGTAATAGGCAAGGGGTGTTTATATTGCTTACTGGACTTGCCAACAAAGGTTAAGGGAATTCGAGTCATTTGCTTGATTCAAACTGCAAAAAACAAACTGATAACAGCGTCTCACCCTAACTTGCTCACTTAGCAAGCAACTCAACTTTTTTGTTTGATAAAGAAAGAGATTAAAATGATCAGTCCAAAGGTTCATAGCAGGTATCCAATCATCCCTAAATAATGGGGAAACTTGCCCTGTTCATGTTATCTGATGTTATATCAGAAAAAAAAATCCAGAACTCTTCTTGCATCCAGTACTCAACATTTGGCACCATATCGAGAGGTCAATACCAGATCTTCCATACCAAGGGTTGATCCTAGCAAAGGTATTACTTTTATGCAGTATATACTAGCACAGATCATTCAAATGAATCAGACAATATGTAGTGAACGAAGAAGATAAATGTATTAAATGGTCAAGGAAAATGAGAAAGCAAGTCACCATAGAACAAAAGTAATGGCTGATGAAGATCTAAGAGGCTTATCTAAAAGAAGAAATAATACTTTCTTTGATTGTTCGACAGGTTCCAATAATAACTTGGAATACATAATATCAGAGAAAAGCCGCCAAGGCCTACAGATACAAAATAGGCTCCACAACAAACATATAAAAACTTCCAGCAGTGACAACATGCACTTTATTCAATTAGGTCAATGACAAAAACGTAACCAGCAGAGCTCAGATCTTCGACTGTTTGGCAATCTTGAACCACTCAGTATGAAATGACCCAGGCATATCAGTCCTCTCATAAGTATGAGCACCAAAGTAATCCCTTTGAGCTTGGACTAAATTTGCAGGAAGTCTTTCCCTCCTGTATGAGTCAAAGTAAGCGAGACTTGAAGACATGCCAGGTGTGCTAATACCCGAGGTTATAGCTAGGCAGACCACTCTTCGCCAGGCAGACTGGCGTTCAACTACCTCCTTTGCAAACTCTTCATCCACAAGTAGGTTAGCGAGATCTGCATTTCTGTCATAAGCTTGCTTAATACGATCCAAAAATATGGCACGGATAATGCAACCACCTTTCCAAATCCTGGCAAGCTCTCCCAGTTTCAAGTCCCATCCCTTCTCAGCACTCTTTGCCCTTATCAAATTCATTCCCTGAGCATAGCTACATATTTTCGAAGCATAGAGTGCTTTTCTGACATCGTCAATCAATTGCTTCTTATCCACAGACTGTTCAACAAGGATGTCGCTGACCCCACAAGATTTGAAAACTTTGGCTGCTTGCACCCTTTCATCCTTCAATCCACTAAGGAATCTGGAATCTAGGGACGAGGCTATTGTAGGAGCAGCAATTGACAGTTCAGCAGCTTGCTGAACAGTCCATTTACCAGTACCTTTCATTCCAGTCTTGTCTAAAACCTTGTCTACCAAATGTCCATCTGCTTTGTCATCCTTGATTCCAAATATATCAGCTGTAATTTCAATCAAGAAGCTCTGGAGCTCCCCATTGTTCCATTCTGAGAAGGCCTGATGCAATTCATCATTAGAGAGCTTTCCAACAGATTTCAGAACGTCATAAGCCTCGGCAATCAACTGCATATCACCATATTCAATTCCATTGTGAACCATCTTAACAAAATTTCCAGAACCACCTTTACCAATGTATGTAACACAAGGTCCACTATCAGGAACTTGAGCAGCGACCTTTAGTAAGATATCTTCTATGTACTTGTAGGCTTCAAAAGAGCCTCCAGGCATCAGTGACGGTCCATTTCGAGCACCCTCTTCACCACCTGAAACTCCCATCCCAAGATAAAGAAGACCTAACTCAGCCATTTCTTTCTCTCTCCTCTCTGTGTTCTCATACCATTCGTTGCCACCATCAATGATACAGTCTCCTTTCTCCATGTAAGAAGATAGGGTTTTGATGGTCTGATCAACTGGTGCTCCAGCCTTGACAAGAATTATTATGACGCGAGGCTTTTGGATAGAGAGGACAAAGGACTCTGGGTCATGAAAGCCATAGAGAGGAAGATTTCCTTCATTTTTAGCTCTTTCAACAGTCTCATCAACTTTTGAAGTGGTTCGGTTGTAAACAGATATAGGGAATCCTTTCTCAGCAATATTGAGAGCAAGATTTTGGCCCATAACAGCAAGGCCAGCAAGACCAATTCTTGTCGGGGTAGCCATGTTGTATGCCTATGACCAGAGGATGGGAAATTAATGAAACTGAAATCATGAAAGGTACAAGCAACAATAGCTTATAGCAACAACGAGAACAGATAATTAGAACACATTTTGGAAGGACATTTCTGCCGGCATCCACTCTCATTATCACTTCCCGTATGGGTTATTAGTTCTAGGATTAAGCTAAAGAAAGAACCAAAAATCATGATTCCTACTGTATTCCCCTCAGTCATGACACGAGTTTAAACAAGCTTCAATTTGGCAAAAGCTGCTCAATGAAAGGGAACAATTTGATTATTTGGAATCTTGTAAAGATGCACCAAGACTGAGAAAGATCAATGGTTAGAAATAGATTCAACTATTTTTTCTGTCAAACCATTAACAGAGAAATGACTATTCAGATACTGAAAGGGTACAGAAACAATTTATAAAAACCAATCCACAGAAGCAAAAGTGAAAAACTGTTTCCAAATTGCTTTACCAAACTGCAGGAAGGAATAACAGAATCTGATGACAGACCAATACGAGAAAGTACCAAGAAAAAGACAGCTATTGTATACTAAAGAAACAAAAACATCTTAGACAGATCTGGATGAAACATAAAAAGAAAAGTTCCAAATTTTTTGCAAAAAACACAAAAAGAAAGCTACACCGAAAAGAGAAAAAACAAAGAACAAACTTTAAGAATCCTAACTAAGTGATCCAACAACACAGAACCTCAGGTACCATAAATCCTGAAGACGTTTTTTTTTTTAAGCTACTCAACCAAAGACACCCAGATGAAGCAACGAGAAAAACCAATATCAGAATTCAAGAATTAAAGCCAACTTCTTCAACCACATACTAAATCACAACATAAAAATCAGAACTTTAAAAGATTAAACAACACCAAGAAAGCTACTAATGATCTTGGGTTGTTAAGATCTTCAAATACAAAGAGAATGTGCAAAGACACAAGTTTAATGTGTTGATTCATCTACCCCAAGACCCCCCAAATGAAGCAATGAGAAAAACCCATATCAGATATCAAGAATTAAAGCTAACTTCTTCAATCAAATACTACATCACAAAGTAAAAATCAAAACTTTAACAAATGAAACAAAACTAATAAAGCTGCTAATGATCTGGGGTTGTTAAGATCTTCAAATACATAAAGAATGCATAAAGACACAAGCTTAATGTGTGAATTTACCCACCCCAAGACACCCCAAATGAAGCAATGAGAAAAACCCATATCAGAAATCAAGAATTAAAGCTAACTTCCTCAATAAAATACTACATCACAAAATAAAAATCAAAACTTTAACAAACGAAACAAAACTAATAAAGCTACTAATGATCTGGGGTTGTTAAGATCTTCAAATACATAGAATGCATAAAGACACAAGCTTAATGTGTGATTCACCTACCCCAAGACATCCCAAATGAAGCAATGAGAAAAACCCATATCAGATATGAAGAATTAAAGCTAACTTCTTAAATCACATACTAAATCACAAAATAAAAATCAAACTTTAACAAATTAAACAACACTATTACACTAATAAAGCTACTATTGATCTGGGGCAGTTAAGATCTTCAAATACATAGAATGCATAAAGACACAAGCTTAATATGTGTTGATTCACCTACCCCAAGATACCCCAAATGAAGCAATGAGAAAAACCCATATCAAACATCAAGAATTAAAGCCAACTTCTTCAATCACATACTAAATCACAACACAAAAATCAGAACTTTAACAGATTAAACAACACCAAGAAAGCTACTAATAATCTTGGGTTGTTAAGATCTTCAAGTATAGAGAATATGCAAAGACACAAGTTTAATGTGTTGATTCACCTACCCCAAGATACCCCAAATGAAGCAATGAGAAAAACCCATATCAGATATCAAGAATTAAAGCTAACTTCTTAAATCAAATACTACATCACAAAATAAAAATCAAAACTTTAACAAATTAAACAAAACTAATAAAGCTACTAATGATCTGGGGTTGTTAAGATCTTCAAATACATAGAAAATGCATAAAGATACAAGTTTAATGTGTTGATTCACCTACCCCAAAGACACACCAAATGAAGCAATGAGAAAAACCCATAACAGAAATCAAGAATTAAAGCAAACTTCTTCAATCAAATACTAAATCACAAAATAAAAATCAGAACTTTAGCACATTAAACAGAGAAGAAAACCAAGAAAAGCTAAAATTACCTCGTAGAAGTCGCAAAGAATACTTTTGAAGAAAAATTAAATGAAAACTTTAGGATCTGAGGGTTGTTATATGATGTTCAAATAAATAAGAGGACTAATGTGCGTCTCACCTACCAAAAAAAGTGACAGAATATTTCGAGAAAATAGACTGAGTGTCAAACTATTCTACGAATTGCAGTCAAACTGCGTTTGATATTTGTATTAAAGTTAAATTATATTTAAATTTATTAAAAATATTTTTCATCGGTAGATATTAAACATCTATCACTATTTATATTATCATGAATATTTTATATGAATTTCAAATATTTCTCATATTTTTTTGGGTCATTAGTTACGAGACAATAATATCATAAAATTTTGTATTTTTATGTCATAAAATAATATAAGCATGATTGGAATGAGAGTTTAATTCTTATACTCCTTGTTTGACAGAAATTTTACACATAATATCAAATAGATCAAGGTTTCATAGTTTTTTTTCTTACTTTTTTTTTTTTTTTTTTGGTAGAAAATGAAATATTATCTATAGTTAAATGTCCGATGTTACATTATCTCGGTTACAGACTAGCTTATAATATTAATTTACTAGATAGTAGTCTTTCACCAACAAGGGTTGTGATGGAGTGATAAATATTTTTTCATTCTTAATCAAGAGGTCTTGGTTTCAAGTCCCTTACCCCCAATGTGGAACTTTTCGGCACAAGTTTAGATAATCAGACTCTAATGTGAACATCGACTTCAATGTGAATATCGTGTTAATCATTTCTTAAATAGGTTAAGGTTGTAAATTTTAGAAATTGAAAACATGGAAATTATAGTTCATAAGAAAATACTGTAATATTCCAATAACCCAATCAATTTTTCCTCATTTGGAGTCCCAAATTTATACGTTAATTAACTCGAATATCATATTTAGCATATGTCATTTCATCTAGAATATTCTTTCTTATTTTAATTTCTACAAAGTATAAAATAAATGTAGTTAAATACAATTGGTTCCTGTATCTAGTTTTTAATACTTATAGGTGTAATTTGGAAAAAGTTCTTGTCTGAGTAACAAACCTTCATGTTAGTGGTTGGGTAGGTAATATGTTGATGATAAAATACTCAAACACCAATATAGGTTGCGGAATAGTAATCGGGATTTCTTCGTTATTAATTAGAAATTTTGAGTGTGAGATTTAGGCAAGTGATTTTATTTTTTTGTTAGAAGTGTTGTCCCAAAAATAAGTTTCACAATGCGTAAAATTAAATTAACTAGATTTCTCTATAAATTTTGAATATCGAATAAAAGTATTTGATCGAGATCTTCTTGAAAATAATATGCATGTTTTCTATAAAAAATGATTTCATTCTCAAAGACTCAAATTTAACATCTTCATTTGAAGAACGAGAGAGTATTTCATTCTCGAAACTCAAATGCAGCATCTTCATTTGAAGAACGAAAGAGTATTTCATTCTCGAAATTCAAATTAACATCATGAAAGAGTATGGACCACCTCAAGCGTTTAAGTTGCATGAGAACCACACAAAAATCCTATCTACGTAAACTCATCACTTTGATCTCTCTGTACCCCTCTTTCTCCTTCTCCCTTCCACCATGAAGAGCAATGCTTCTCTTTAACCCCATCTCCACCCCCTTCACCCTCAAACCCACCGCCCACCACCACAACCACCACCGTAACCTCACCGTTTTCTCTCAAATCCAACCCATTCCCATTCCGATCACCACCACAAACCTCTCAATCTCCGATGAATCTCTCCGTTCAAAAGGATTCAATCTCCACCGTACGATCACCGATCTCAACCTCGACCATCTCAACTCCGTCTTCGTTGCCGTCGGATTTCCCCGTCGCGACACGGAGAAAATCCAAATCGCATTAGAGAACACCGATTCACTTCTATGGATCGAATACGAGAAAACAAAACGGCCGGTGGCGTTCGCCAGAGCCACCGGCGACGGCGTATTCAATGCGATTATATGGGATGTTGTGGTAGATCCGAATTTCCAAGGGATTGGATTGGGCAAAGCTGTGATGGAGAGACTGGTCACCGAGCTGTTACGCAAAGGGATAACAAATATTGCTCTTTATTCGGAGCCCCGAGTTCTCGGGTTTTATAGGCCTTTGGGTTTTGTTGCTGACCCGGATGGGATCCGAGGAATGGTGTATTCTAGGAGAAAGAATAAAAAATAGGTGATAATTTTTTTTTTTTGTATTTTATTGATTTATAAGTGATGTTATTAATTGTATATTTTGTTTTAATGGAGTAATGTGCTTGTTGTATTTGTTCATTAGAAATAAACGAAAAATAATTTAAGTTTTACACTCTGACAATGTATGAATTATTTGCGAGTGATTCAATTTAATAACGTTAGTCTATAGCTTACAATAAATGGCACAGAATTTGCTATAACAAGTCAAATTATCTTGTCGGCATTAGAAGATCATATTATATATATATATATATACACATTTGCTCAAAATGCATTTCCTTTTAATGCGATGAACTTAAGCAAATCATCTAACATGTACATACGCTTTATCCTAGTGAATAGAAGATACTTAGCTCCGCACAACATAGGGATTAGCACACTTTCGGAAAGAACATAGAATAGTAGAAGATCCAGCATGCAGAACACCGCGATCATTATAAATTCACGAATTAGAAATGCTGTAATATACTCTTTCCCATAACTTCTCATACCAGACCAACCCACTAAAATGCAAATAGGGATCAGAAAGGTGGTCAATATCATGAAGAATAAAGAGATACCGTCTATACCCAAATCAAAATTGATGTTTTCATAAGGAAGCGGCTTTCCACAAATTGAGATTTTGCCGTAGAAGGATCAAATTGTTCTTCAACTAGCAAGTATGTACATGTTCTTTTAGAGATATGAGAAACTTGAATCAGTCACTTGAGAGGCCTAGCCTGATGATCCGATCTGTTCTTTTAGAGATATGAGAAACTCAAATCTGTCACTTGATGGTGAAAATGATCAATCTTTTTCTTCTTCTCGGTTGAGGTTTTCGTCCGCAATCATGGAAGAAATTGTTAGAAGATCGCATCGTTATGATGAGCTAGTAGTACCTTTCTTTTGCTCCCAGCAAGATAATTAGCTATATCTCCTTCATGTCTGAACTAAAGACCAGTTGCCTTTAGACCTGATAGACCAGAGAGCCTTGGACCTACAAATCATTTACGCGATAAAAATATTGGATATTGGGAGTTAAAGTATCGACATCAGACTACATACAGAGACATGGAGAGAGCGTTTTAGACAATTTACTTATTATAGTTCTTGGTAGGACGAGGAGTACCTGAAGTTGGCATTGTTGGTGGTGGTGGTCTTACTCGTCTAGATACTGGTTCGGGGATGTCAATAACGACAGCATCTGATATCAGGAAGGTCTTGGCAACTGCTGCTGCATGCTCTAGGCAACATCTAACAACCTGTTTCACACATTAGTTAGTAAGATTTCAAAGAAGTTTACAGCGTACTAACAGAATCGAGCTCGTTAACCATCTAGTAAAAACTCATAAATAGAGGAGTCCCGGATTATGTGTTGGAAAACAGAGTTGTGTTTTGTAGTTATCAGTTATGATGTTTGATTCTTTCACCTACCATACTACGAGATATATATAGTTTTCTGGCGAAGGGGAAAGTGGAGGACTCTCTCCCTTCACATTAGACAAAATATCGATTATCTTACCTTTGTAGGATCCAAAATTTTGGCAGCCATCAGATCTTCATATCTGTCTCTTGCAGCATTATATCCATATTTCATGTCATCGACTGACAAAATCTGCAATTATGTTAAAAATTCAAATTAACCACCAGATAACGTATTTCAGTTTTGAGTTTAATAACTTAGTTGGTTGAAACAAACTGCATAAAAATGACGAAACATTCAAAGCTACCTTCTCTACAACAATGTTCCCATTTACACCAGCATTCTTTGCTATCTGTTTTGCCGGATAGGATAATGCTCTTTTGAAAATATCAGCTCCTATCTGCGAATAATTCGAGGAAATTCAGTCCATAAATCTTATAAGAAAAAGGAACATCATTTGGGGAAAACACAAATATCCAATATTCGTGATGAAAAGCTAGCAGTTCAAGAAACAGAGAAGTCAGATAGTTTAATGAAATGAAAGTCGCTTTCAGAAAATGAAACTGAATGAGAACCAGCTATATTACGAACCTTCTGATCCTCATTGTCTAGCATTTCTTTGATAGCATCCACCTTTGATGATAGTCTCAGTAGACAACAGCCACCACCCACTACTACTCCTTCCTCAGTAGCAGCCTGAGCAGGCAAAGTTAAAAAATTTACTGCTTTGAAAGAAAGATCACTTTAAGAAATATTTGATAGCACAATGTGGAATAAATCCTAGGAATGATACTTTATGCAATATCCTGTCTTATCTTAAGTGCTTTAAGCAAAAGTCACGTCAAAATAGTTCACGTGTAGTCAGGATCAGATGCACAACGTGGCAGTGAGATTGGCGCACCCATTGCCTTCAACTTGAATTATAGATATGCAGTTGAAAAATTTCTAACAACACAAAATTTATGCTAAATTCGTACTAATTGTCACAAAGGAGTTGAGGATGCTTTGGTGTCTCGCATTGACCAACATAAAAGCCTGATTCTGACTTTACCTTTCTTCAAGGGTACTTTTGAAAGATGAGAGTGTTCACAGAGGCAAATTCAGAATTTAATCGTTATCAGGTTCTAGATTCTAGAACAGAACTTTTATTTTACTTTTTTTTAGTGCTGATTGCTGTTTTAAGATATTAAAAGTTATTATATAAAGTAATTGGATGACAAGTGGCTATGCTTGTGTCTGATACTTCAAACACAAACAGAAAAATATAATCATAATAGATCACGTATAATCAGCCATGGCTTTTAAGTGGTGGGAGAACGGGTAAATTACCCGTGCTGCATTGAGGGCATCCTCAATCCTTAGTTGTTTGTCTTTCAACTCAACCTGTGTTTGTGCTCCCACCTACAACTTATACAATCAAATATACTGTGGGTATCAAAAACATTTCGTAATATAAATTGGTAAGATGCCGGGATGGATAGATCTTTTGTTACCTGAATGATGGCAATACCACCGGATAATCTTGCAATTCTTTCGTTCAAGATTTTCTTTTGGAATTTTTCTTCTGTGTTCTGCAAAAACAATCAACTAAAGATCTGTTCTGCAAGTTTTATATGGTGATTGGTTTCTAGAAAACCACTCACCAGAAAAGAGAAGAAAAAAAAGAAAATCATTTGTATTTGTGAAGGTGAATTTGGATGAAATCAGTTTATTTAAGACGGGTGTAATATCCGTTGAGGAATTCACCCTAATCTAGTTTACTTTACTGTTTGGAGTAAGTGGTGCTCTCTAGGACACAACGTGCTCATGCCTTCTGCATAACGAGATGTATATTTTCAAACTGATGAGATATTATATTTATGTATGTCTTAGCTCTAACACTACTTCTAAGTCCGTCCATAAGACTTGTGAATCTATCAGATGTAACCATAATGACACACCTCAACAAGATTTTGTATCTGAGAAACTCTCTTTGAAACAGCTGTTCGAGTATTTCCATCAGTAACTATCAGTGTAGAGTCTTTCGTAATCACCACCTTTGAAGCACTGCCCAACAAGTCCTTGTGGGCATTTTCGAGAGTCAACCCCATGTCATCTCTGATCACAGTTCCTGCAGAGACATGATGAGTTAAGTATGTGGATAGTCCAGTTTATGCAAAAAACTGTCAATCTTTTGCGTCTACTGCCCACTGAAAGTTCTAAAATACCATAGAGTTGTTGTAGAAATTTAGAGAAGAATAATATTGACAGGACTCATAAAGTTCTGTTGGTTCAATCATGAAGGAGACTGAAACTTTGAGCCATAACATCTCTTTAAAAACTATTACGTCCCCGTTAATGATTGATGGTTCTGGAGTGACTAAATGAAATGAGGTGGTAGATAAACAATTTCTGCTTTGCATATGTCACTACCTCCAGTCAAGATAGCGATGTCATCTAAGCAATGACTCTTGCACTCCCCGAAAGATGGAGCTTTTATTGCAGCTACCTTTAGGACACCACTGAGTTTGTTCCTAATCACGGGAGCCAGAGCATCTTGTTCAATGCCCTCTGCGATTATCAAAACTGGGTATTTCTCCTTTACTGCATTGTCCAAAATTTTTACCAACTCCTTCGGGTTTGAAATTTTTTTGTCAACCAAAAGCAACTGCAACATAAAAAAAATTTATGCACTATAAACACCTGATATACAACAGGCACTAGTGCTTAACATAAGAAGTCTCTACCTTACAATCGTGAAGCTCCGCAATCCTCTTTCTTCGATCAGTTACAAAATAAGGTGACAAATAGCCACGATCAAACTGCATTCCTTCGACAACTTCTAGATTGGTTTTAGTAGAGTTCCCTTTCTCAATTGTGACAACTCCTTCTCTTCCAACCTGCCTAAGAGCTTCCGAAATCATGTTCCCCATGGCATAATCATTGCCAGCACTAACAGCCGCAACATCTTCCAACTCGTGATCCTCAACCTGCAAGTTCGATGAATGTCAAAAGACATGGTGAAAATAACACAACCTCATACATCTTGGATAATGTAACGACATGGTACCTTGGCCTAACTCAACCCCAAAAGAAAGCTGTTTTAAGCATATTCTTGACCAAACGCTTATGTCTCTCCGTCTTATTTACAAAGGGAAAGCTATTTAAAAGGGGAAAGTAATTTGTCCTTATACCTCTCTGGACATCAACTTGAGCTCAGAAATGAGGGCTTTAGCAGTTTTCTCAATTCCACGAGACACTTGGACAACATTTGCGCCCATTGCAGTAACCTAGAGAAAGATACCAAGTAATCATCAGATATAACTGAAATATGAAAGCAGATTATGTTATTCCATTCTATTCAAACCTTGACACCTTCAGCAATCAGACCTCGAGCAAGCACTATAGATGTTGAACAACCATCGCCAGCAAGATTATTAGTCTTGGCACCGGCTTCTCTAACCAACTTTACTCCGACATATTCCAGAGGATCGTCCAGCTGAATCTGTAGTGAAAACGTGTATTCAGGTGCATATGTAAGAACATGAAGCACCACTAGTCCAACGAAATCAACTAGTGTTTTTGCTTTTCTATAACTTGATAACATTGGAATAGCTATTCATTTACACATTCCTAAGTTACATGAATTCCCAACATAAATTGGCACTCATACTTGGGTGAAGAATGAAAAACATCCGCTAAAGTCCACAGGATAAGGTTTGCAGATGCGATCATGAATCGAACCAGATCGAAACATTCAGTTGTCGAATGTGGGAATTCGAGGTCTCATGAACTACTACTAAAAACCAACCTTGTTTTTGTTTTGTTTGTGGACCCCTTCGTACTTTGATCCAATCAATCGATCGATCAAGAGGCTAATCTCTTTTGTTTGGGTAGTATGGCCTCACCTGACAAGTAAGCACTCCAATTTTGAGAGTGCACATATAGATACCTGTCTCAACTGACAACTAAACAATCCAACTCGCCCTCATCCCCACTATGTCTCGTGGACACCTTGATGCTGACGTGGAACATAAATTTTGGAGGTGTCTAGACAATCATTTGGCAAGTTGAAGCGTTCAACAGACACAATGGGGACGAGTTGAGGTATCTACATGTGCATACTCATAAACAATGCTTGTAATGTACCTTACCTCTTTAAGAACAGTTTCACCATCGTTAACAATCTTTGGAGGACCATACTTATTTCCAAGAACTACATTTCTTCCTTTTGGACCTAAAGTTACACCAACCAGCTCTGCCACCAAATCCACACCTGCCTGGACAAAATTTCACCCAAGTCAAAATCTTTAAATTAAAAAAATTAGAAAAAATTCAAGAAAATAAAGAAAAACGAAACCCATTATGACCAAAAGCTTCTTTGTTGTAGAACCATCATGATTAAAGTACAATTCTTTAGCCATAGCTCTTGTGTTCAACATAGAACAAGAAACCCTTTTAGAAATTCTGTTTACTGAACCATTTTTCAAAGTAATTGCAGGTAAATGATTCAAACAGCAACTCATTTTTTTATTTTATTTTTTTTTGCTGTTTTTTTTTTCCTTGCTAAAGGATACTAATAGAGGGATAAGAAAAGATATTAGCCGAAAATATCAGTCACAAATATAAAAAATCTGTTTTTTATTTGATGCTATAAATTATGAGCAGAAAAAATAAAATAAAATTTGGGCCTGTAATGTTGTGGCCCAAAACAAAGTTAAAAGGCCCATTTGGGATCCTTCTATTATTTTTATCTTCTTCTTAAATCTCATTCAGACGACTAAGAGAGGGTTCCTTAGGTGGTAAGTCTTGCACTTGCCAACTCTAAAATTAAGATAATGAGTTCGAGTCATTAGGAGGATAAAAATGTGGGAGCAAAGGAAGGGTAGAAAAAAGAATGTCGCAATTGTTGATTGTATACAATAAAGTTGGATGTGAAAGAAACAATGTGTCCTTATATTTTCTTGGTAAACCTTTCTACGGTGTTTAGTTGGTGAGTAAAAAATGTATCATGTAGGCTCTCCTTTTTATTATAACTGTAGTATTCATTCCAACTTGTGTGTAATACATCGACTTATTTCATGGGATATGGGGTACCTGCTACATCTAACCTATAAAAATATCGTAACTCTATCCAATAATTAAGATTTGGACACATGAAAAAAAAAGACCTAATATTTTATATTTAGCAAGAATTTCAATTTATTAATGATATAGGAAGTATCCATAAAGCTCTTATTCCTTTTATACAATAAGCTAATTTGTATTAATTAGAGAGGTGCAATGAATTCAAGTTCTCTCTTATTAAACAAGATCAAAAGAGTTAAGTTGTTAATTTAATCATAAAAACAAGTAGCTACATAATTTAAAAGCAGTAAATACTTCAATATCAAGGCAAGAATAGAATACAATCCACAAAATAGTAAAAGTTTATATTGGAAGCAGCAAAACATATATATATATATAAAATATTGATTCCAAGTTTATCCGAAGATTGAAATATTACTTTAGAGTATTTGTTAATTGACAAACAGTCTTACATAGAAAAATTGGGTTCATTGACAATCTTGAAAGAATATCGAAGAACCATAATCCTCGTGGCATGAGAGATTCTTCTTCCTTCGCAAAATGAGCTTTTGATGTCCATGACCGTCATTTCCTTTGAATAAAAAGGTTTTCTAGTTTTGATGGTTTTGGTTAGGTGGACTTTCATATATATAATGAGCTTCAAGATTTCGTGAGAAGATTCACAGAATCCGATTGCCATGGACTATATAAAAGCAAGGGAGTAACTTGGTATATATTTACGAAGTCTAAAATGAAACACGAGTGAAATATCATCATTTCATCATATATCATATCATATATCATATATATCACTAAAAGTGGAACCCAAAAAAGTTAAAATCATTTATCACTTAAAGTGAGAACAAAAAAGGTTAAAAGTTGGAATGCCAAAATAACCCTGCAAAGTTGAGTTACTACAATAGTACAATTAAAATAAGAAGTAAGTTTTTCCTAATAAAATCTAAAATCTAAATTGTTCAGCATTAAAACATGAAATAAGTTATTTTTTTTAATAAAATCTAAATTATTCATTTTTGACAATGTACAAAACTGGCTAACAATTGTTTTGTTACCTTTTCTAAAATGCATGTCTTCTCTTCTTTTTTTTTCCAGAAAATAATTAATTACATCAATTTTTTACACATGCATTTTTATTTAAGAGCTAACTTTTATAATTTTCATATATTTAATCTTCTTATTCTCATTTCTTAATCTTGACCTTTTAAATTTCTCACACAAAATAAAAAAAAATATAAATGAGTAATTATTCCTTAAAGATAAGAAATTAAAGTAGATACATGTATCTTTTAAAGTTAATTTTCATGCTTTATCTTTTTTATATTTATTTTAATGCATTTGACCTTTCAAATTTCTATGTAACTTTTCATATTACTGCAATTCTTGTCCTATAAATTTAACCTTCTCAAGGAAGACTTTTATTTACTACTCCTACCATTTTTGCATGTTGGAGCTCCAAACCCGTGAAATAATGACACAATTTGTTGTGAAAGTTGTGAGATCTCCCTTATACCATCATGAGAATAGACAAGAATTCAGTTATTGAAGCATCAGAGCTTGACGTATTAGTTTTATTCTTGTTTGTAGTAATTAGAATTATAATGAGACTTTTCTATCTCTCTTTATATAGTTGAATTGTTGATTTGTTAGCAACTTGCTTTAATTTTAGATTTTTTTTGTATGCTCAAATATAGACTATTTGTTACGTTCATTTTTATTTCAGTTTACATTATAGAGCAAAGCAAACCTAATTGTCTTGCTCATGTGTTACTTTCTTCTTATTTTTTGTTTTTTGTACTTTTAATTTTACATGTATATTAACTTTCACCAAAATGAATTTGATAGAATGTTTACTCATTTTTTTTGTTGAAAAAAAAAAGAAGAATGTGAAACATATAGCATTAGGTTAATGGTGGATAAATCATGTATGAAGAGACAATTAAACTCTACAAGAACTAGTAGTATGTTTATAAATATTCTGATTTTCAAACTATAAATTATAAGACTTTTTACACCTTAATTTTTAATATTTATAATTATATAATTAGTTTAAAGTGCTCGTGGATAAAAGTTTAATATAATATCTTGTACACATCCATTATAATTATACAAAAAGTATAAAATCTCATATCAAGCTTTTAATTGATGAAACATTAATATTGCACTACCGTTTGCATAAGATTAATCTCATGCAAACTTTTGATCTTCTAACACAATTCTACCAACAAAAAGGAATCAAGAAATTTAATTTGGTTAGTTGTTATCTTTTCCCTTTTGCTTTACAAACTCATTTTCTGACTTATAAATAGAATTTATTTTATTAACTTCTCATATGATTATCTAGGTGCATTCACTTGAAGGTCATGAAATTGGAGTATCACAATTAATGTGAGACAACGTAAGAAACCTCAATTAGATACATTTACTTAAAAACTCAAATCATGTTATTTAGTACTCCCTCCGTCCCATTTTATATGGCAACATTTGACCGGACACGGAGTTTAAGAAATAAATGAAGACTTTAAAATGTTTACCAAATTGCCCCATAAAAAAATAGTCGAATGAAAAAGTAGACTCACTTTTCTCTCTCCTCATAAATGCATTGGAGTATTATCTTTAAGATTAAGTGGGACCAACAAGGGTAAAAGAGGAATTGTACCTTTAAATACTTACCATATAAGGAAATGTGGCATTCTTTTTGGAACTGACCAAAAAGGAAATGGTGCCACATAAAATGGGACGGAGGGAGTAATGTTTATTTTTTAAAAAACTAATATACTCATAGGGGTTACATGCGCAAAGCGCGTGCTCAGAAACAAGTCTTTATATAAAGTTGGACATAACAAAATCTGATTGCCATGGACTATATTAAGGCAAGAGAGTAACTTGGTATATATTTAATGAAGTCTAAAATGAAACGTGAGTGAAATATCTTTATATAAAGTTGGACATAATTAACATTTATGTTTGATTTGAGAATTTTTTGGATTCCATTTCGTTTGTTATAATCTTCTTTGTATTTAAAGATTGATTCTTTGACTGATTATATATAAATTTCCCCATTACCTTTATATCGTAAATATCATAGTTGTGTTGGTTCACTAGAAAATAAAAGGAAAAAGAATTTAAGTTCTATACATTGATGATGTATAAATTATTAACACAAAAATCAATTAAGAGTTGTTATTACCAATTATAAAGAAAATGAAAAAGTCTAATTTTTTAATGGAGCTCAGGTTCAATAAATGGTTCATTTGCCAGTGCAAACACTCATAATTTGAAATGATTAATGTTTTAAATATTATTCATGCATTGCACGGGTAGGTAGACTAGTTATCTTAATATTAACAATAAACAACATAGAAGAAAAACTTAAGCCATAGGATTCCAAAAACCATCCATTTCATCAAATATTCATAATACAAAATAGTAATTAGCTTTTAAGATTTCTCTATCCAGAATTAAAAAGCATCCAAAAAATAGTAAAAGTTTTATATCAGAAGCACAAAAGCAAAACACTATATCCTGGAGGAAATAAGATAAAACAACTACTCTAAACTATTTGCGTCTTCGGATAAACATTTGTGACTTGAAAGTCATCCCCCATGATAGTCTTGAGTGAGTAAAAGTTGGAGTGTATGTAATCGCTATAATGACCTTATCGTAAACATAAACCACCCTGAAGCTCTTCATTTTTGGGTTGTACGAAACTAGCTTTCTACCACATTGAATTAAGATTTCTTCATCTTTCGACATAAGTATCGGTTCAAAATCAAAGTGAACCATACCACGCGGAACAGAATCCACCAAAATGATTTCTTTAGTCCAAGATTCAGAAACCCCATACTCTTTCATCAACCAGATATCAATACTAGTGGATAATGTGTTGTAATAATCAGTCAAACATAAATAATTGCCCAACTCTACTAGCTTCAAGTTCCAGGGTGGATTTACTAGTCCTGGTGGAGCTGGCAGGGACTTGACCTTTTCTGTCTCAATATTGAAGGAGTAAATGATGTCATTTTTTTGGCTATCCATCCAACGAAGAGCACTATTGATATTAACCTTGTCAAACTTATACTATACAGGACACAAAATTTCACCCAGATTTCTCCATTTCTCACCAACTCTAAGAGTATAAACCTCAAATTCTGATACTTTAGTAAGCTTTCTAACTAAAAATCTCAATATCTTATACTTTCTAGACGCTTTGCTAAAGCAAAATCCATAAGTAACACAACAAACACTAATCTCCCATTCAGGCAATTTAACTTTGAAATATTCAAAGAGGATTACTAATATAAACAGAATGTTTCTCAATATTCGTCAGATCATTCACGAAACAAGTGAATCCATTACACAAACCAACCAAAACACTCTCCTTGGAGGGTAGTGAAACATAGGGGTCAATTGAATGGGTCTGTTACAATGGCGAGCATAATAATTATACTCTTCTTTGAGTTCTAGAAGCGAACGATTGCCTGCACCATCGAAAAGACAAATGCAGGGGAATTTAAGGGATCTTGTTTGATACATGCTAACAAATAAAGGGTCGTAAGATAAAAGATTGTACCAAAGTTTACACATAGTCTTACATCGGAAAATGGGCTTAATTGATAATCTTGAAAGAATTTCGATCAAAATCACCCATGGAAGATCTATAATCCTCATCTTCGTGACATGAGAGATTCTTCTTCTTTTGCAAGATGAGCTTTTGACGTCCATGACTGTCACTTCCTTTGAACAAAATGGTTTGCTAGTTTTGAGGGGTTTGGTCGGTTGAACTTTCATATATATATATAGTGGGCTCGAAGATTTCAAAATTTTTATTTCAAGCCAAAATGACCGTAGACGTTGACTAGATACAGTTGGATGACTTCTAGAAAAATATTTAAGGACAAAGTAAATACTACTTTCCATATTATTCTTTTGGATGACTTCTCAAAGTCAAAAAAATAAAATAATAAGTGACTTCTATGAACATTTACCTTATTACCCATTTGAATCGGATGTCATCAATATTTTACCTTTTTAGATGAAGTTAATATTTTACCATAGAAAGATTTGAGGTACATTCTCTTACCTTATAAAGTAAGGAGATTGACACTTTTTTTTGTTTTGATTATTTTAAATTTTGTATGGTGAACGTTGATACTATGTTTTATAGAAAGTGAAATCATGATACGGAGTTGCGAAAAGTTCTCCAAAAAAAATAAACTTATCCTAAAAGAGCAGAGTGTATTATTTGGATTTTAGTTTAAATATCATGTTTATTTTGATTGTTATTTAAATTTACTATACCATAAGTTTAAATTCATCATTAGGTAAGAAAGTCGGATGTGAAGAAACAATATGTGTCCTTATATTTTCTTGGAAAACCTTTCTCCAGTGCTTAGTTGGTGAGTAAAAAATGTATCCTATAGACTCTCCTTTATATAATTGTGGTGTTCGTTCCAACTTGTGTGTAATACATAGACTAATTTCGTGGGATACGTGCTACGTCCAACCAGCACAAATATCATGTAACTCTATCCAATAATTAGGATTTGGACACTTGGGAAGAAATGACCTAATATTTTTATATTTCACGAGAATTTCAATATATTAATTAATGAGATAGAAAGTATCCATAAAGCATATTCCTTTTATACAATAATGTAATTTGTATTAAATAGAGAGGTGCAATGAATTCAAGTTCTCTCATATTAAACAAGATCAAAAGAGTTAAGTTGTTAACCCACCCACCCCCCACCCCCCCACCCCCCACACACACATATATATAAGAGAACCCTCAACCCGGTGATGTGGTGCCACCAGAAGCAATGATTCTCTTTTTATTTATTTATTTCCAATACTGCCCTTCCTATCTACAATAGGAACGTAGTTTCAACCTTCAATAACCGCTTCTCCCGTTCATTGTATTACCACTCTTGCCGCTCTTCATTAACATTGTGCATGTTTACAATAGCCGACCCGCCTATGCGACGCCCTCACAAATCATGATTCTTATTTAATTTACTCTTCTTAAAAGTCACAACCTTACGAAAAAGTCACTACTTAGTCGCTACTAATACATATAATAGTCGCCACTTATAGTTTGTTTTAGTGGCAAGAATAATCGCCGCAAATACTCATAATAGTCTGCACTAAAAGAATGTTTTAGAGGCAAAATTGGTCGCTGCTAATACACATAATAGTCGCCACTAATAGTTTATTTTAGTGGCAAGAATAATCGCTGCTAATGGTCATAATAGTCACCACTAATAGAATGCCTTATACTTTCCTGAAGCTTTGCTAAAGCAAAATCCACAAGTAACACAACAAACACTTGTCTCCCATTGGGGCAATTTGAGTTCGAAATACTTATCCAAAAGAGGATTACTAATATAAACAGAATGCTTTTCAATATGTGTTGGACCATTCGCGAAGCAAGTGAGTCCATTACACAAACCAACTAAAAACATTCTCCCTGGAGGGTAGTGAAACTTAGTGGTCAATTGAATGGGTCTGTTACAACAGCGAACATAATAATTATACTCTGCTTTGAGTTCTAGAAGCGAAGGCTTGCCACACCATTGATATGATAAATGCAGGGGATTTAAGGGATCTTGTTTGATACATATTAACAAATAAAGGGTTGTAAGATAAAAGTTTGTACCAAAGTTTACACACAGTCTTACATCGAAAAATGGGCTTAATGGACAATCTTGAAAGAATTTCGATCAAAATCACCAATGGAAGATCCATAATCCTCATTTTCGTGACATGAGAGATTCTTCTTCTTTTGCAAGATGAGCTTTTGATGTCCATGACTGCCACTTCTTTTGAACAAACAGGTTTCCCAGTTTTAAGGATTTTGGTCGGTTGGACTTTCATATATAATATATATATATATATATATATATATATATATATATTGGGCTCCAAGATTTCGAAAATTTTATTTCAAGCCAAAATGACTATAGATGTTGACTAGATACAGTTGGATGACTTCCAAAAAAACATTTAAGGACAAAAATTAAATTCTACTTTCTATTATTATCCTTTTGGATGACTTCTCAATGTCAAAACAAAAATAAGTGACTTCTTTGAACATTTACCTTATTTGGCCATTTGAATCGGCTGTCATTAATATTTTACCATAGAAATTTTTGAGATACTTTCACTTACCTTATAAAGTAAGGAGATTGATACTATATTTTATAGAAAGTGAAATAGTGATAAGGAGTTGCGGAAATGTCTCGGAAAAAAGAAGCGACTTTTCCTAAAAGAGTAGAGTGTATTGCATGGATTTAGTTTAAATATCATTTTTGTTTTGATCGTTACTCAAATTAACTGTACTTTATGTTTAAATTCATCATTAGGTAATGATGAAATATCTCATTTTATGTTAACGATCAATTTGGTGTGATTACATCGGTACTTTAATATTTTTCTTCTCATTTTGTCTTTACTTTTTTTTCTTTTCATTTTGTCTTTACTTATTATTTAACAATCTTATTTTATATTTTACCCTACCGTTTTATAGAAGTTTTACCTTGTATCCTACTTTTGTTGTAGGTTTATCATTCAAATTGTTGATGTGTGATATATAAAATGAATAAAAGAAATGCGGCTTTGTTGACTTTGCAATGCAAACAACTTAACGTTAAAATGGACATTGATATATACACTAGAATTCAAAAGCATCCACAAAATAGTAAAGGTTAATATCAGAAGCACTAAAGCAAAACATCACCGTAAACTCTAAACTATTTTAGTCAAAGGATAAACATTTGTGACTTGAAAGTTGTCCCTCATGATAGTCTTGAGTGAGTAAAAACTTGGGATGTATCTAGTTGCTGCACTAACATCACCGTAAACTTTAACCCGGATGAACCTCTTCGATTTGGGTCTGTATGAAGCTAGGCATCTGAAACTCTGAATCAAGATTTCTCCATCTTCCCAAATTAATATTGGGTTTAAATTAAACCTATTAAAAGCCTGCGGAAGAGAATTCACCATAATGGTACCTTTAGTTCAAGATTCAGCAACCCCATACTCTTTCATCCATCAGATATCAATATTAACGGACCATCTGCTTTTATCATCAGTCAAACACAAACAATTTCCCACCTCTGCTAGCTTCAAGATCCATGGAGGAGTTCCCAGACCAGGCGGAGCTGGTAGAGACTTGATCTTTTCTGTCTCGATATCAAAGGAGTAAATTCTATCATTTTCTTCGTGATACATCCAATGAAGATCACCATTAACAATAACCTGGCCAAATTTATACCTTGTACAACACGGAATTTCACCCACATTCCTCCATTTCTCACCAACTCCAAGAGTATAAATCTTCAATTATGATACGTGAATATGCTCTCTAACTACTAATCTCAATACTTTATACTCTCTAGAGACATCGCTAAAGCAAAATCCGTAAGTAGCTTGATTAACACTTATCTCTCTTTCAGGCAATTTAACTTCAAAATACTCACCCAAAAGAGGATTACTAATGTAAACTGAATGTTTCTCAATATACATTGAATCATTCAGCAAACAAATGAATCCATTACAGGAACCAACTAAAGACACTCTCCCTGGAGGGTAGTGAAACTTAGGGATCAACGGAATGGGTCTTTTAGAGCGGCTATAGTAATAATGATAACCTTCTTTGAGTTCTAGAAGCGAATGTTCGCCTATACCATCCGAAAGCAAAATGCAGGGGAATGTAAGGGATCTTTTTTCATACATTAAAACAAATAAAGGGTCGGGATATAAAATATTATACCAAACTTTACAAACACATTTACATCGAAAGATGGACTTGATTGGCTATCGTGAAAGAATATCAATCATAATCACCAATGGAAGATCCGTAATCCTCATCCTAGTGACTTGAGAGATTCTTTTTTCTTTACCCTTAGAGATTTTTACGTCCATGGTTGTCACTTACTTTGAACAAAAATAAAAATTTCCCAAATTTTGAGAGTTTGGGTGGGCTGGACTTCCATATATATAGTGCGCTCCAAATTTTAAATAAAAATGCTCCATAATTGAACCTTTTTTCTCTTTATGTCTTCCTGAATTATACGGTTGGAGGTAATATTTATCTTTTTTCTCTTTATGTCTTCCTGAATTATACTGTTGGAGGTAATATTTACCTTTTTTCTCTTTATGTCTTCCTATTTATCAGTCTTTACCAGATACAATTCCAAAATTCAATATATTGTCGAGATAGACCCCGACAGAAGCAGCGTGTTGATGAGATTCCGTGACTTAAGACAGTGTCAATCTCGAGTAGGCTAGCACCTAATTAAGTTGGCTAGTTCGATAACAAGTTCAGGATCACTACTGCACTTGACAGCATAGAAGGTAGAGTAGTGTTTTGTTGCTGCTTCTATGCATTTATTGATCTCCTTTATATAGTTATAGATTGCCCATAAATGATAAAATAGATTACGCTTGTGAAGTATCGCTTATGTTACAATATTGCAGGAAGACATCTCGTGCTCATCCATGTTTTCTCTGTTCTCATTTTGTTCCTTAGTTCGTTCTATTCATACTAGTGCAGAATGAATTGAAACAAAAGGAATATAGCTTTACAGACTTCACATTGCAAATAGACTAGAAACGTTAAAATGGGACGAGGTATGCTCTGCTTATAGAGGCAGAGTTGTACTACCATAACTCAAAAACATTCATTACACATCAAAAGTTGACAGGTCTATAGCTGAATTACCCGAGAAACATAGAGAAAAACATAATATCCAGGAGGAAATAAGACTAATTAAATATCTAAACTATGTCAATCTTCGGACTAGTGTATGAGACTTGAGAACTTTCTCCAATGACAGTCTTGAGCGAGTAAAACTTGGAATGTAGCTAGTTGCTGCAAGTCCTAGGTACACTTTAACCTCCGTAAACTTCTTTTCTTTTGGGTTGTAAGAAACTACTTGTGTGGCACGATCCCTTTGCATCAATATTTCTCCATCTTTCCAAGTTGAGATTGGTATAAATCTGTCACAACTGATATCAGGTTGAATAGTATCCTTCAACATGCGATCTTTCATCCAAGATTCAGCTATACCGTACTCTTTCATCCACTATATATCAACATACTCACTATCGTTAGTATCACACAAACATAGACGATTTCCCAACTCTACTAGCATCAAGCAGGAGGATGAAGTTTCCAGACCACGCGGAGGTATATAATAGGGACTTTACTTCTTCTGTCCAACTGTTGAAGGAGTAAATGCTGTCATTTTTTCAGAATTCATCCAATGAACAACACCATTGACGTTAGCGTTACTAAATAATACACATAGAGGTTCTGGAGCCTCGCCCACATATCTCCATTTTTCATCGACTCCAACCGTATAAAACCCCAATTCTGATACTTGTAGATGTCTGTCAAAATTACTAACTACTGATCTCAATACTTTATACTGCCTAGAGACTTCACTAAAGTAGAATGCATAATCAACACAAATTATTTTCTCCCGTTCAGGCAATTTAACCTTGAAATACTTACCCAAAAGAGGATTGCTAATGTAAACCGAATGATCAGTTCCACCATGACCATTCAACAAACAAACGAACCCATTACATGAACCAATTAATCTCATGTCGGGTGAAGGGAGATGAAACTTAGGGCTTAACACAGTGGTGCTTTTTAGGGGGTAAGGATCATCTGGTTTGAGTTCCACAAGAAACTGGACAGAGTAACCAATCGAAAGCAAAAGGCTGGGAAAGTTAGATGATGATCTTTTGTGATACATGTTAAAAATAATGGGTCGGAAGTTAAAAGATTATACCACAGTTTACAAACTGGAGGGATGGCATGTGTTTGAGCAGAAAAAAAAGAATATTATGATTATTTTTCGTCCCCGCTAAACAGACTGATTGTATTGAGGCCTAAGTTTTACCTCCCTCCGTTAGAATCGAGTATTAATAATTTTGGTAACAAAACCAAAAGTGGAAATAATTGGTTCATTTGTTTGTTGAATGGTCAAGATGTAATCCGATCAACGTAGGACACATATGTTCATTAGATGACGAGATGTAGCCAATCGATCTGTGTAGAATGCCATATCTATCATTTACTAAAGTTTCTGAATGGTTTTTTTTTTGTGCAGATAAGCATTTACTTGTTCATTAGGAAGAAGACAAGCAAACATGTTGTTTCTGCAGATGTGTACGAGATGTTTAAACAAAGCCAAAAGGCCAACGTTTTGTTCCTTGGTTCTATTCAGACAAGTGCATACTGAATTGAACAAAAGGAATGCAGATCTGACATAAATTAAAAGCATCCATAAAACATTAAAAGTTGAAAGGTCTTAAGCTAGATTACATGAGAAAACTCGCAGTAAAACATAGTAACCAGGACGAAATAAGATAAATAAAATATCTAAACTAAGTCAATCTTCGGATGAGTGTATGAGACTTGTAAACTTTCCCCCATGACAGCCTTGAGTGAGTAAAAACTTGGGATGTACCTAGACGCTGCAAATCCAAGGTACACTTTAACCTTCGTAAACTTCTTTTCTTTTGGGTTGTAAGAAACTACTTGTGTGGCACGATCCCTTTGCATCAATATTTCTCCATCTTTCCAAGTTGATATTGGTATAAATCTATCACGACGAATATTTGGTTGAATAGTATCCTTCAAAATGCGATCTTTAGTCCAAGATTCAGCTATTCCATACTCTTCCATCCGCCATATATCGACATACTGACTATGGTTAGTATCACACAAACATAGACAATTCCCCAACTCCACTAGCGTCAAGTAGTAGGATGAAGTTTTCAGACCACTCGGAGCTAACAGGGTCTTCACCTTTTCTGTCCAACTGTTAAACGAGTAAATCCTGTCATTTTTATCTGTATTCATCCAATGAACAACACCATTGACGTTAGCGTTACTAAATGATGATTTGCATAGAGGTTCTGGAGCCTTGCCCACATATCTCCATTTTTCATCAACTCCAATAGTATAAACCTCAAATTCTGATACTTGTGGATGTCCTTCAAAAATTTTAAGTACTGATTTCAATATTTTATACTGTCCAGAGGCTTCACTAAAGCAAAATGCATAAGCAACACGGATTCTTTCCTCCCGTTCAGGCATTTTAACCTTGTAATACTCACCCAAAAGAGGATTGCAAATGTAAACCAAATGATTAGTTCCAACCTGACCATTCAACAAACAAACGAACCCATTACTCGATCCAATTAATCGCAAGTTGGGTGAAGGGAGATGAAACATAGGACTCAACACAATGTTTCTCTTTAGGGGTTGAGAATCATCTGCTTTGAGTTCCACAAGAAAATAAACAGAGTCATGAACAGTAAGCAAAAGGCTTGGAAAATTATATGATGATCTTTTGTGATACATGTTAAAAAACAATGGTTCGGAAGTTAAAAGATTATACCACAATTTACAAACCACCTTACAACAAAAAATTGACTTGATTGATAATCTCGAAAGAATTTCCGACATAATATCCCTTGAAAGGTCCATAATCGTGGTGACATGAGAGATTCTTTCTTTGCAATCTCTCTTAAAAAGCATAGAACTTTCAGGGTCCATGACTGCCACTTTCTTTGAACAAATTGAGGTTCGCCTAAGCCTAATCCCCCAAGCTAAAACAGAGAGAGTTTTCTCAAAGAAAATAAAAGTGTACAATGCTTTCAAAATCCCCAAGTACATCCCTATAATCGATCACAATCCTAAAAGCACAATATTTTCCTTTTCAAAATCTGTTAGGAATACCTATTTTATTTATTAAAACAATATAATACGATACAATATAAAGCAATAGGATTATTAGAAGTGTAAGTTATTTATTATTGAGGACCGTATGTTTGAGGAATTAGATTTTGATTAGGAGACTTATACGCCTTATTATAAGGGCTATTAATTATTGTTCCTTATTTAACAGTACTAATTATGTCTTATTTGTTTTCAGGATTAACATATCAATGGTGAAATTTTTTTTCGAAATTAATTTAAAATTTTCCTTGTGTTGTTTTGACATACACAAAGTAATCATGGGGCATGGTTTCGCAAATGACATGGTATTCGAAATACTAATATGGGTTGCAAATGAACCCGTTATGTGAACCAATTACATACATTGTCGATTCCACCAGAGGGAGGTGCAAATTATGCCTCAACTCAATGATTCAGTTACTGGGGCAAGAATAGTAATCATAATCTGCTTTGAGTTCTAGAAGCGAAGGGTTGGAATATCCATCAGAAACCATAATGCAGGAAAAGTGAGATGATCGTGTATCATACATCTTAACAAATAAAGGGTCGGAAGTTAAAATATTATACTAGAGATTGCAAACAGTCTTAAATCGGAAAATAGGCTTGATTGTCAATCTTGATAGTATTTCCATCATAATCACATTTGGAAGGTCCATGGCTGTCTCTTCCTACTGATCTCAATGAACAAAAAGGGAGCTAAGTGATTTATTGTTAAGTGAAAGTATGTTAATTAATTAAGAATATGATTCACTGAGACAAGGTGTATATGCTCTGCTTATAGAGACAGAATTGTACTACCATAACTCAAAAGCATCCATTAAACAGTAAAAGTTGATAGGTCTTAAGCTAGATTACACATAGAAGCAAAACATAATAGCCAGGAAGAAATAAGACATTAAATGTTTAAAGTATCTTAATCTTCGGATAAACATATGAGACTTGTAAACTTTCCCCAATGACAGTCTTGAGTGAGTAAAAACTTGGGATGTAGCTAGTCGCTGCAAATCCAAGGTACACTTTAACCTTCGTAAACTTCTTTTCTTTTGGGTTGTAAGAAACTACTTGTGTACCACGATCCCTTTGCATCAATATTTCTCCATCTTTCCAAGTTGAGATTGGTATAAATCTATCACAACGGATATCAGGTTGAATAGTATCCTTCAAAATGCGATCTTTAGTCCAAGATTCGTCTATTCCATACTCTTTCATCCACCATATATCAACATACTCACTATCGTCAGTATCACACTAACATAGACAATTCCCCAACTCTACTAGTGTGAAGCAGGAGGATGAAGTTTCCAGATCATGCGGAGCTAATAGGGACTTCACCTCTTCTGTCCAACTCTTAAAGGAGTAAATGCTGTCATTTTTTTCTGAATTCATCTAATGAACAACACCATTGACGTTAGCCTTACAAAATGATCTGCATAGAAGTTCTGGAACCTCGCCCACATTTCTCCATTTCTCATCAACTCCAAGAGTATAAACCTCCAACTCTGATACATGTGGACGTCCCTCAAACTTAATTAACTACTGATCTCAATACTTTATACTGTCCAGGGGTTTCACTAAAGCAGAATGCATAAGCAACACGCTGAACTCTTTTCTCCCATTCAGGCAATTTAACCTCAAAATATTCACCCAAATAAACAAATGAACCCATTACATGAACTAATTAATCTCAAGTTTTGTTTATATAAAGTGGGGGAAGGGAGGTGAAACCTAGGGCTTAACATAATGGCTCTGTTTAGGGGGTGAGAAAAATCATCTTTGAGTTCCACCTGAGTCATTTATCGAAAGGAAAATGCTGGGAAAATAAGATGATCTTTTGTAATACATTTTACCAAATAAAGGGTCGGAAGTTAAAAGATGAAACCAGAGCTTACAAACAATCTTACAACGGAAAATGGACTTGATTGGCAAGTGTGAAAGAATGTTGACCATAACACCCATTTGAAGGTCTATAAGCCTCGTGACATGAGAGATTCTACTTCCTTCGCAATCTCCGTTGAAAAGCTTAGAGCTTTGGGCATCCATGGTTGTCACTTCGTTTGAACAAAAAGGGAGTTAGTTTATAGGGTTTATGTCTTGGATTGACTGAACTTTTATATATAGTGTGATCCTCTAAAATGGTTATAGAGGCTACTTTGAGTTCCACAAGTAACCACACAGAGTCATTAATTGAAAGTAATTATTGAAATTTAACTAGCCGTTAGCTAATATTAAAAAAAAATTCCTAATATTATTTCTTACACAGACTTAGTATTTAGTAATTAATGAAAGTCTAACTAGCCGTTGGAGTGAACCTATGTATATAAGGTTTTACTTTGGAGACTCAAAGAATATATAATTCTTTTATCTTTCTTGAGATTCTATTGTATCTATTCCCAATTTATAGCTAGCAGTTTTTGTTCCCACACCAAAGAAAATACATATATTTTCTAAAACTTCTAGATACTCCATACGTTATTGTCCATTAATGTGTTTAGCATTGAAATCGTTCAAGTATTCAATACCTGAAGATATTAACATGGAACTACTTCAGGTAACAAACACTTTCTCCAATGGAGAACAAAAAGAGCAAGTGTGACATAATAAAATTTTCCTGAGAGGTAATTAGGTTTATTACAGCACATTGTCCACTAATATTAATATCAGGTGGATGAAAGAGTACGGGGTTTCTGAATCTTGGACTAAAGATAAAATTTTGGTGGATTCTATTCCGCCTGGTATGGTTGACTTTAATTTTGAACCGATACTTATGTGGAAAGATGGAGAAATCCTAATTCAAAGTCGCACAAAATTAGCTTCGTACAACCCAAAAATGAAGAGTTTCAGGGTGGTTAATGTTTACGGTGAGGTCACTACAGCAATTATATACATTCCAAGCTTTTACTCGCTCAAGACTATCATGGGGGATGAAGTCTTGAGCGAGTAAAAGCTTGGGATGTATCTAGTCACTGCAGTAACATCACGGTAAACATTAACCACCCTGAGCATCTTCTTTTTTGGGTTGTAAGAAGCTAGTTTTGTGCGACTTTGAATCAAGATTTCTCCATCTTTCCAAATTATTAACAGTTCAAAATTATAGTTATCCATACCAGGCGGAATAGATCCACCAAAATGCTGTCTTTAGTCAAAGATTCTGCAATACCATACGCTTTCATCCACACGTGCTGTTTGTCGATATGATCAGTCAAACAGAGACAATTCCCCTACTCTGCTAGCCTCAAACACGAGGATGGAGTTTCCAGACCCGGTGGAGCTGGCAGGGACTTGATCTTTTCTGTCTCAATATCAAAGGAGTAAATTCTGTCATTTTCTTTGGGATCCATCGAATGAAGAGCACCATTGACATTAGCCTCGCCAAAAATTGTACCATACAGGACACGTGACCCCAACAGCAGCAGCATCCTTGATGTGGGAAATAGTCTTACAAGAGTCAGCAAATATGATTTGGTTTGGACTAATTCCGTGAATTAGACGGTGTCGATCTCGAGTAAGCTGTATAAATCAAAATCGGCACCTAAGTTGGCTAGTCTGGTAACAAGTGCAGAGTAAATTGAACGTAACGAATGCAACTTTGGAGACTTCACATTGCAAATAGACTAGAAACGTTAAAATGAACACGGCATGCTCTGCTTATAGAGGCAGAGTTGTACTACCAGAACTCAAAAGCATCCATTAAACATTAAAAGTCGACTGGTCTTAAGCTAGATTACATGAGAAACATAGAAGAAAAACATAATATCCAGGAGGAAATAAGACTAAATATCTAAACTATGTCGATTTTGGATAAACATATGAGACTTGAGAACTTTCTCCAATGACAGTCTTGAGTGAGTAAAAACTTGGGATGTAGCTAGCCGCTCCATGTCCAGGGTACACTTTAACCTTCGTAAACTTCTTTTCTTTTGGGTTGTAAGAAACTACTTGTGTGCCACTATACCTTTGCATCAATATTTCTCCATCTTTCCAAGTTGAGATTGGTATAAATCTATCCCAACGGGTATTTGGTTGAATAGTCTCCTTCAAAATGCGAGTTTTAGTCCAAGATTCAGCTATTCCATACTCTTTCATCCACCATATATCAGCATACTCACTATCGTTAGGATTACACAAACATAGACAATTACCCAATTCTACTAGCACCAATTTATAGGATGGTGTTTTCAGACCACGCGGAGCTAACATGGACTTCACCTCTTCTGTCCAACTGTTAAAGGAGTAAATGCTGTCATTTTTTCCCAAATTCATCCAATGAACAACACCATTGACGTTAGCCTTACTAAATGATATGGATAGAGGTTGTGGAGCCTCACCCACATATCTCCATTTTTCATCAACTCCAAGAGTATAAACCTCCAATTCTGATACTTGTGGATGTCTATCAAAACTACTAACTACTGATTTCAATACTTTATACTGCCTAGAGACTTCACTAAAGCAGAATGCATAAGCAACACAAATTCTTTTTTCCCGTTCAGGCAATTTAACCTTGAAATACTCACCCAAAAGAGGATTGCTAATGTAAAGCGAATGGTCTAAGTCATATATCCAACCTTTCAACAAACAAATGAACCCATTACATGAACCAATTAATCTCACGTCGGGTGAAGGGAGATGAAACTTAGGGCTCAACGCAGTGGTGCTCTTTAGGGGGTAAGGATCATCTGGTTTGAGTTCCACAAGAAACTGGACAGGGTAACCAATTGAAAGCAAAAGGCAAGGAAAATTAGATGATGATCTTTTGTGATACATGTTAGAAAATAATGAGTCCGAAGTTAAAAGATTATACCACAGTTTACAAACCGTCTTACAACAAAAAATGGACTTGATTGGTAATCTCGAAAGAATGTCCGACATAATCTCACTTGAAAGGTCCATGATCATGGTGACATGAGAGACTGTTCTTCCTTTGCAATCTCCCTTAAAAAGATTAGAGCTTCGAGGGTCCATGACTGTCACTTCCTCTGAACAAAAAGGTTGACGATGTTCAGCCAGGCCTAATCCTCCAAGCAAAAGCAGAGAAAGTTTTCTATGAAAGAAAAAAAGGTACAATGATTTAGAATCCCAACTACATGTATAGATCCCGAATAATCCCAAACCTATAAGAAAAAGGTTCTCCCAATCCTAAAAGAACAATATATTCCTATCCCAAATCTATTAGGACATAGAGTTTCATAAACATTCAAAAAATAATCAACACCTATTTAATTTCGAGTACATTTATCGTAATAATCATATTTTATTTTTTGAGTTAGTTTATCATTTAAATTCTTGATGTGTGTCGTTACGGAAAACGATAAATCTATTAAACGCATATAATAACCTGGAGAGACAACCGTGTGTTTGAGGAATTAGTTTTGATTAGGAGACTAATGAATCAGAATAGGCTAATTATAAGGGTTGTTACTTATCATTCCTTATCTAATAGGAGTACTAATTACGTCTTATTTGTTTTCATTTAAAATTGATTAGAATGAAATAAATATACATTGAAGTATTTTTTTTTTCACAACAATCAAAATTATACATATTAATTGTGTAGCTATAGTTATTATTATTTGAATAAAGCACTTGTAGTAACAAGTGTTACATCATGTGCAATATATATCTAACAGAAAACGAAAACGATCACACAGTTTAACATTGTACTAAAAACAGAAAAACTCCTAGGTGCAAATTTCATCGCCACTCATTTATTAGACCAGAAAGAATTCCAAGGACGATAATGAACAAACCTAGTTCTTAATTTCGCGTACAATATTCCCGTCATTATTTGGAACTAGGGGTTGAGGGGATGTTGGGGGCAATGGACCTTGAATGGGGCAAAAACTTCTAAGTGTTAATGGAAAAAGTGAACCAAACGGGAAAATCTTAGGCCAACAACTATCATGAATGTCTAATATAGCTTTGCAACATTGAGGACCAATTAATCGAAGTCGAATAGTTAGAAAAGATGTTATAATCTCTTCAACACATCCAGGAACGTTTAACACTGATGCTAAGCATGTGGAGATATCCGGAAGAAGACCATTATTGACCTGACCACCTGAACCTGGTAAAAGACCTCCTCCTCCGAGTAATTGTGAGACACTCGGAGAAACCTGGATCGATATACACAAGAAAATAAGTGCATAAGCATAGACATAAGTCATTTTTAGAGGATTTGGAATTTGATGAAAAATTGGAAGGAAGATTTCATATTTATATATTGTAGGATGTAACGTTAATGTATGGTGGACCTTTTAATTTCTTTAAATGTCATTAATATGAAGACTTTATTGTATACATTTTAATAGTAGTAAAATTGTAATCGATTATCTTTTCAAGTTTTAATGTTTTTTAGCATTAATAACAATGTTTATTATAATAGCACATCCTCTAAATTAAAGAACACAGAATTATATTGAACTGAATATGTTACAACTTATATATATATATTCCGTGAGTTCGCATTGGGTTTAGACTAATTCAAATTGGTGTCATATAAAAGCGGTTTAAGGGGGAATAATTTCCCCCTTAAATAATATTTTTAATAACATAAAAATGGAAACAAAATAACATTGAAGGTAGAATTTGATTTGTAAGGTGATGTTAAAAGGGGAAAAATTATTTTCACCTTTTTGCTCTTATTTTCTAATGCTTAGTCCGGTAGACTTTATGACAGATCCTCGACTCTAGAAAATAATAGAAATGAAGAAATCAAATCTATTAAATTGTCTGTAAAATATTTTACACTCGATTGAATGCATTGAATCTTGCAATTCTTATGATAGAAGATAAATATTCGGAGTTTTTAAAAGTGAAATTAAACAATAAACCCAAATTTATAACTAGATTAACAGAATTTGTTTTTTTTTTTAAAAAAATTCTACATATGTGGAGCATAATACTGCATTTATTAATTAGGAAAAAATTAAATTTGTACTGCAAAATCTTTTCAAATCTCCATGATGAATTTGTAGATAAAATTTATGAATTTATAGTAAGTTAATCTTCAAAGATTTTTTCCATATATACCATATAAACTTTATTAGTTCACATTTACAATAATTATTATATAAGAACCATTCATCGAAAAAAAAAAACAATCAAAAATGAATTTCTTTCACTTAATCTTCTTCATTCTTATTGCTCTCTTTGTTCCTAGTAATGAAAAAATGGTTCAAGCTATCCGACCACATGAGAGTTTATTAGCAAAAAGTGAAAAAATATTTCAACCTTTTTTAGCCGTTCACGAGATTTCAAGAAAGTTGAATGATGTTCAACAAAGGTCAGGATCTTCATACCGTTTGGTTCCTAGTGGCCCTAATAGGGCTGAAAGTCCGTCAGATTACCCTCCAACACCGATCAAACTAGTCAAAAGGTTATATTAATTGAAGGTCTAAAAAACATAGACTCTAATCTTATTTTGTGATTGATGCAAGGTTTAATTTAGTGATTGAATTTTTATTTTTTACATAGTTTGGAAGTACCTATGGTTATTATTAATATATGTTTATGTTGTTCTAATTTAAGAATAAATAATATTTTCTTTTATTAGTATGCATTTATTTATTCTATGAATCATGTAACAGAAATTAGAAATTTAGTAGTACAAAGTTTCTTACCCAGATTGGAAGTCTATAATTTTAATTATTATCGAGGATTTTATTTTGTTCAAAATGATTAAAGATGTTTGTCTATATAAAATATTTATTTGGTATAATATGAATGAAACAGAAACATGAGAATATAATATAAAATATTTATCTAGGTATATTGTTTTGTTTATTACTTAAATTTTACTATATTGTATGGTTTAAATCCATTGTTAGGTAATGATAAAAAAAAATCATTTTTTGTGAGGACCGATTTGATGTGATCTGTCGTTATCTTAATATTTTCTTCTCATTTTGTCTTTACTTATTATTTAATAATTCCATTTTTTCTGTTACCCTACCTTGTATTATGAATGTGTGATATTATATAGCGATAAAGAACGATACAATCTATTCAGACATTATATTTATTAAAATAATACAATACAATATAATACGATATATTACAAAACAATATGTAACAACCACCTAAATAAAAATTAAACACATTCAGTTTAATATAATCCTTATGCTTACCGTTTATGAACGAAAATACTAAATATAACAAATATTGTCACTTAGTAAATATCGTATAGATTAATGGTACTCTCTTTAAAGGCATTAAAACTTAAAAGAAAATTAATTACAACTATTAAAATGTACAATAAAGTTCCCATATTAAAGACATTTAATTTAAAGGGGAGAAAAAGTAACCATTTATCTTACCATATAAATATGGCATATCTTCCTTTCCAAATTTCCATCAAATTCCAAAATACAATTATAACCAACTTATATATTCGATAAGAAAAATGACTTCTGTCTATGCGTATGCACTTATTTTCTTATGCATATCGATTGAGGTTTCTCCAAGCATCTCACAGTTACTCGGAGGAGAAGGCCTTTTACCAGATTTAGGAGGTCAGCTTGATAATGGTCTTTTTCCGGATATTTCCAAATGCTTAGCATCAGTGTTCAATGTTCCTGGATGTGTTGAAGAGATTATAACATCTTTGTTAACTATTCGACTTCGATTAATCGGACCTCAATGTTGTAAAGCTGTATTAGAGATTCATGATAGTTGTTGGCCTAAAATTCTCCCCTTTGGTGCACTTTTACCTTTGACACTTAGAAGTTTTTGCCCCATTCAAGATTCATTGCCATCAACAACCCCTCAAACTCTATTTCCAAATAGTGACATGAAGATTGTACGCAAGATTAAGAACTAAGTTGTTCAATTATCGTCCTTTGAATTCTTTTCAATAAAACAGGTGGCGATGAGATTTGCACCTAGGAGTTTTTTTTTTGTTTTTAGTACAATATTAATTAAATTGTATGCTTGTTTTCGTTTAAATGATTAGTTTGTTAAAGGATGAAATTTGAAAATCTATCATTTTTTTAAAAAATTCGTTGTCTTTAGTACGATCTGACTTCACACACCTGAATACCAACCCAATCTTATATTTTTTAAATTTTTTTAGTTATATTCTCAATAAATTTACGTGATACAAATCTTGCCAGACATATTACCTACTTCGAATTCACATAAACTAATTATAATTCTTAATGAGATTTTCTTGATGTTTATGTTTAAATCTCTTTTTGCACTATTATCGTAAATTTAATAAGAATAAAATTGTTAAATATCTCGGAAAATAAAAATATTAAATTTTGACAAACTTAAGCGACCAAAGTTGTTTAATGCATACTTAAGGGACTATTTTTTGCCATACTCTTAAAAAAATAAGGGATGAACCCACCTTCCACTTGTCAAACTCTTGAGTAGCCTCACACAACTTACATAAGTTATGTGAGATACAATATAAATCTGTGGTGCAGAACTTAGAGCGTGGAAATTCAACTATCAACAAACTTAGCTATGGAAGTATAATAGTATACAATTTATGGTTAGCCAAATTAGTTGCAAAAATTCAAATTCAATGGCGTTGAGGTTTCTTCCATTTTCTCCACTTTTCAATTTCAGTTCATCGAATCGAAAACGCACAGTTTCTACCTCTGCTACTCTTGCCTCCAAGCAACCCGTTCCAGGTATCGCTATGGTTTATTATAATTGTTGTTATGATATGTATGTATATTTTACAAGAAAGACTGGGACCTTGTGAATGTGGTTGGTTTTACTGGAAATAAACAGTCTACCTCCGGACCCACATGTGGGACATTAAATGTTTATTGTTAGGGGGTGCCAAATGGACGTGTAAAAATAATTGAGTTAATGAATGAAAGGATTATCGGTTACTTTGACTTAATTGGAGTGGGTCAAATGTCATAATTCATAACCCAATCCACTATTCCTTACTAAAACATGGATGTCAACCAGGTGGTAATGTCGTTAGTGATGTAAGCTAATATTCCATTTCGCGTTTTGTCTCTTTGGTCTAGCCAATTTTACTCAATACACAATGCCAATATATTTCTCAATTTTTGATTTACCCGAGAAGGCAAGAATCAAATTAAATATATATTGACTATCATCTTTGCATGTTTTTTAAAAAACTTTGATATAAGAAAAATTGCAACTTATAGTAAATTTGGCGTAGATTTCAAAAATATGTAGAAGTAACACTCAACAAGCCAAAAGTGCCAAGTGAATTTGGATGGGGAGAATGTAGTTACATGTAGTAACACTCAGTAAGTGTGGACATTCCAAAATGTTTTGATATTTTCTTATAACTGACTCTTTTGCAAGTCACATTACCTTGTTGAATTCTGTGTTCAATCAAATTACATGACGCAAACGGAGTAGTTTTTCCTGGAAAAAGGAACAAATATGTGCACGATATGTCTCGTTGTTGTAAGTTCCTAATTTATAACATGTATTGAAATTGTTGTCTTTATGCTTAGTGTATAACAGATCGGTATTTGGAGGACTTGATAACCGTGATGTATCCACTTGGCTCAAGGTGTAAATTGATGTTCCATTGAAGGAAAATACCGTCTTTCTAAGGATCTTGTCTGTGTAGATTTTTAATGCGGATAAGTTCTCTCACTACAGGAACATGTTTATTTGACTGCAGAATAATGTGCAGGCAAGCCAGAAGCAGATATCGTTGTTATTGGGAGCGGTATAGGTGGGCTATGTTGTGCTGGACTTCTTGCTAGGTATGGCCAAGATGTTTTAGTACTCGAAAGTCATGATGTAGCTGGAGGTGCAGCTCACTCTTTTGATATTAAAGGATACAAATTTGACTCTGGTCCATCATTGTTCTCCGGTTTTCAATCAAGAGGTCCTCAGGCTAATCCATTAGCACAGGTTATACTCGTATATGTTTATAATTTGGCTTAATCGAAAGGTACTAGTATATAAGTCTTCGTCTTCCCTTGTCTATCCTAGACCTTCCTTCCAATTGTAGTATTCGTCTAATGTGGATAGAACTTGAATTAAGGGCTTTGTATACTAGCATTTTCTTTGTCGCATCAATGTTCTTAAGTTACTACACATGAAATAAGTGTATGAGATGTTAACAAATTTTTACTGTAATTTAGTCTACATTTAGTGTGGTTTCTTGTTAGCAAATAACTCAACTTATTGATACGTTTCTCAGGTTCTTGATGCATTAGGTGAATCGATTCCCTGTGTGAATTATGACTCGTGGATGGTATATGTACCTGAAGGTGAATTCCTGTCACGCATTGGCCCAACAGAGTTTTTTAAGGTCTGACCTCCTGTTTGCTTTTGTGAACAAACACCTTTCATAGACATCATCGAAATTTTGCCTGTGTGTTTTCAGTATTTGCAAGCTTCATGTTGTAACTTCTAAAATATTAAGATGTTGAGCTAGTGTATGATGCGTACAGTAGAGGACTGTTGGACTTCCTTTTTATTTATGTGATCGTATCCTAATGAAACCATTTTATCTTTTAACTGAATGGTTACATTTCCTTATAACATTCTTCGTGATAATCTTTCTCATAATTCAGGATCTAGAGAAGTATGCAGGACCAGATTCAGCGAGAGAGTGGAGGAAACTTCTTGTGAGTATTGGTAACTTACCCTTAAATGTTGTCGTTTCTTATGTTAATGATTGTTCTAATACCCAGAGATGTTTCTCTTGATAGTCCCTTGCTCTCGAACTTTTGTAAGAGCTCTTTGCTCATTTGCATAGGGTGTTGTTTTTACAGGACGCAATACTTCCAATCTCAGCAGCTGCTATGGCTCTACCTCCACTATCTATCCGAGGAGACTTGGGCGTTCTTTCGACTGCTGCTGCTAGATATGCACCTTCTCTATTAAAATCTTTTGCTCAAATGGGCCCTCAAGGAGCCCTTGGTGCTACCAAGCTTCTCAGACCCTTTTCAGAAATCATTGATTCTTTGGGGATAAAAGACCCTTTTATACGAAATTGGCTGGATCTCCTTGCTTTCTTGCTTGCCGGGGTCAAAACTAACGGCATACTCTCAGCAGAAATGGTAACATATTTCCTTATAGATATATTCTACATAAATCTGGTATTAATTAGTCTCATCTTCACGGTTTCACGAGTGTTGTACTTGATTTTGTGTTTAACGTTCTTACATTTAACTTATCTTATTGGAGTAAGGATCATTATTCTCACCATTAATTCATTCAACTTCATTAATGTCATCCTTGATGCTTCATAGGTGTACATGTTCTCAGAATGGTATAAGCCAGGTTGTTCTCTAGAATATCCACTTCATGGAAGTGGAGCAATCGTTGATGCTCTTGTTCGAGGAATACAAAAGTTTGGTGGACGGATTTCTCTCAAGAGTCACGTAGAAAACATAGTTGTTGAAAAGGGTCGAGCTGTTGGAGTCAAACTAAGAGGTGGCCAAGTGAGTAAATAAAAAGTATGTTGCATTGTGAAATGATACATGACATTTTCTATTGAGGTTGCACTTTCTCTTCGTGATGTTGCAGTTTGTCCGTGCGAGGAAGGCTGTAGTCAGTAATGCATCTATGTGGGATACACTGAGTTTATTGCCTCCAGAAGCTGTCCCCAAGTCATATCAGGACGGGATTGAAACGACCCAACAGTGTGAATCATTCATGCATCTGCATTTGGGTTTTGATGCAGAGGTAAGGCACAGCACAATGATGCATTGTAATAGCTTTCGTGGACAGTGAACTGATTGTTTTCTTTAACCGTCAATGTAATGGATCTACAGGGTATATCTGATGACCTGGGAATCCATCATATAGTAGTTAATGACTGGGACCGAGGGATTGATGCTGATCAGAACGTTGTACTGATATCTGTCCCGAGTGTGCTTAGTCCAGATCTTGCTCCACCTGGAAAGCATGTTTTACATGCTTATACCCCTGGAACTGAGCCATTTGAAATTTGGGAAGGTCTTGATCGCCGAAGCAATGAGTACAAAAACCTCAAGGCCGAAAGATCTGAGGTACTCTTTTAATTTCTTATCTATTAATGACAAACAGTGGTCCAACAACAACATACCAGTATAGTCCCACAAATTGGAATGACAAAGAACGGTCCAGCTTTCGTTGTTTACATAGTTTTGTGATGATAGCATGGCTGATCAACTTGCTTTATCATGTCACGTTAGTACAATGTTAGCTAACACATTGTTAGATGTTGCATTTTCCATCTTGAATCAGAAGCTTAGTCACAATGTTCAAGCCATCGTGCCTAGCTGATTTATGCTCTAGATCAGAGATGGATCCAGGATTTAAATAATATCGGTTCAATCTTTAAGATTTTTAGAATTGAACCCGTTAATCTTTTAACATTACGGGTTCAAATTTATTATTTGTTGCAATTTTAGTGAACTTTTACACGTAAATGTATGCTCCTCGTTGAAAATACTGAGCTGAAATGAACTCGATGACTATATACTGCATCCTCCACTATTCTTGATATCTTTTATCACATGTTCATTTTCCGTCTATATGTATCTTTGCAATTTGTGACCTTCAATCAAGAACTAGTTGTATTTTCCGTTCTAGTTAGCTGTACCATTGTATTCATATTGAGGTCCCTTTTCAGCTGATTTTTTCCGGTTACATGACAGGTAATGTGGAAGGCTGTAGAGAAAGCACTTGGGCCAGGGTTTAATCGCGAGAAGTGTGAGGTGAAATTAGTGGGAACTCCATTAACACATCAAAGATTTCTTAGAAGAAACAGAGGGACCTATGGGCCAGCTATATTAGCAGGTAAAATAGAGGTGGACCTGATAGCGTGTTCAACTGAACTCATTATTTTTTACTCGAACTATAAGATCACGCTCATTCTAAACCAACTGATTCGATCTCATTGATCTGCAGGTAAAGGCACATTTCCTGGACACTCAACACCAATTCCACAACTCATGTGCTGTGGAGACTCTACTTTTCCTGGCATTGGAGTTCCTGCAGTTGCTGCTAGTGGTGCCATTGTCGCGAATTCATTGGTTTCTGTGTCGGAACATTCGCGCCTTCTTGATGCTATAGGGATATGATTGAGGAGACTGTTAAGTTGTTTTTTTAGTCCTGAAAATTTTGATTCATTCTGTATAAAGCCTTACATTGGTAATATTTTGGACAACTCATTCTACCTTTGTTTACATTATTGAAATATATATATATTCTACTTCAGCTTGTACAATTTGTTTAACAGTAACTTTTTTTGTCTTTCACATGAAAAGAAGTGTAATTAAAAAATAATAAAGGACCATTATTTGAGGAAATGAGATAATACTAATCAATTAGTGAGTGTACCTTCTCCATAATTGTTTATTACTGTAAATCTTTCACATTGAAATGAAAAAGGAATAAAACTATGGATGTGTTTGGTTGGAAGGAAAATGTTTTTCATAGAAAATGTTTTTCTAGAAATATTTTCCTCGAAAACAAATAGATTTTTGACTTATTTTCTCATGTTTGGTTGGTGAGTAGAAAATATTTTGCGAAAAAGATTTTTAGCGTTTGATTTATGAATGAAAAATGTTTTTGAGAAATATCTTTTATTTTTACTAGAGTAGAAAATAATTTTTGAAATTGAAAATAGTTTTTAAAATCAAACTTAAATTTTTTATGGGGGTAGGGGGCTGGTAGGGGAGGGGAGAGGGTAGGGGTGAAAAAATAAAAATTTGAAGTCGAAAATATTTTTTAAAAATTTACTTAAATCTTTTTTGGGGAGTGGGGGGCTGGTAGGGTGGGTGGGGTCGGGGGGGATCGTGGGTAGGGGTGAAAAAATAAAAATTTGAAATTGAAAATATTGTTTAAAAACAAACTTAAATTTTTTTGGGGGGTGGGGAGCTGGTAGGGTGAGTGAGGTGGGTAGGGGGATCGAGGGTAGCGGTAAAAAAAGAAATTTTGAAATTGAAAATATTGTTTAAAAACAAACTTAAATTTTTTTTGGGGGGTGGGGGGATCAAGGGTAGCGGTAAAAAATGAAATTTTGAAATTGAAAATATTTTTTAAAAACAAACTTAAATATTTTTTTTTGGGGTGGGGGGCTAGTAGGGGGAGGTCGAGGGTAGGGGTGAAAAATTAAAAATTTAAAGTTGAAAATATTTTTTAAAAAAAAACTTAAAATTTTTTTTGGAGGTGTGGGGGCTAGTAGGGGTGGGTGAAGGGGGGTCGAGGGTAGAGGTGAAAAAATGATATTTTGAAATTGAAAATATATTTTAAAAAAAAAACTTGAATTGTGTTTGGGGGTGGGGCCTGGTAGGGCGTGGGTGGGAGGGTAAAAAAATGAAATTTTGAAATTGAAAATATTTTTTTAAAAACAAACTCAATTTTTTATTGGGAGGGGGGGGGGGGGGGGGAGCTGGTAGGGGCACAGTGACCTAAAATTGATATATGATTTAATAACTGGATTCTGAATCAAATATTTGTAGTATTTGATAAAAAATTTAATAGATATATAAGGTATAGGCAAAAGCTAGTGGATTCACGTGAACTCGCCCCTGGTATGTGCTCATTTGCATATAAGCAAAGACTGGTTATGATTGAATCTTCTTAATATGCACGAAATATGTTCGTGTCAAGCTACCTGATGAAGATATTGGATATTTATTAGGAATCCAACAATTAGAGAAAACTGAAAAGGTGGAAAGCAGATGGCAAAGGAGTGTTACTGTGTAATGGATTCCATACAACTTGTGAATGGTGAGCAGTTTGATAGTTTGACGAATAACCAATTGGACAATTCTGTGGAGAAACTATCATATGTAGCTGTGTCTCTCACGTACCTCAAGATTGCTCACCCTGAGAACGGGATATCTACACAATTTATGGAAGCTCTTGGTGTCTTTTCTGAGAATGGTTCTCAGGTGAATGAACAAGGCGAGACAAGTGATGATGCCATCAGAATGATATCAAAGGTGCTGAAGATAATTCAACTGGAGAATATTGCTGAGCGAGTCAAAACTTCAAAGCCATCAAGGTCATCTGGCCTGCTAATTACTTTGGAGACGGTGGAGTCTGTTGTAGCTTTACTTTGTGGTTATGGTTTTATACTGTCAGTGTTTGATCCAACGTGTCGTGGTGCCTCTCCCGCGTTTGTGCTTTCAAAGAAGCTAAGATACTTAAGTCTCTTCTTGAGATTAACTGCAAAGTGGTGCATTGAGCATGAGAGTATGAAGGATCTCTTCACCTGTGCTGAAGATGTAGCTTATGCTGCACTACACCTATGTTTCTTACAGTTGGCCTACAATATGGAGAAGGATGACGATCAGTCGCATGTGCTGGACCATGAGTTCTCTAAACTGCTGGAAAGGATAAGTCCAATGAACGCACCTGAACTGAGACAGATTTACTGAACCTATTGATAGAGTCAAAGTCATCACGATCAGAGACTCCAATGGACGCAGAATCTATGTATTATTTAGTTCATGCTCTCGAAGAGGATCTGGAAGAGATGCTAAGTCATGATGCCAGCTTGAAAAATTCTTTCGATGATCTCCAAAAAGGACTTCCTTACCTTTCTAGATTTCTCTATGACATAGCATTTGAAAGCACTTCACTTGAAGAATTTAGTTCTATTCAGTCACATATCGAAGCTCTGATCAATGAGGCAGCAATTGTGATCTACTCATCCTGCTATGATGGCATGAAGAATACTGAAATAGACCATGAGCTCTTTCTGTTGCAACTGAAGTTTAATCATGTCAAGGTAGATATCAATCTGATTCAGCTACTAAACGGTGAAGCCACCATAATGGCTCCCTTGAAATATCTGATTGACTGTGTTCGAGAAGAGCTGATACTCTTAGGAACTCTTCTCATGGATTCATCGGAGCAGTGCAAAGAGCAAATTAAGATAACTGATTTTTTGACCCTTAATCAGTCTGTGACTAACCAAGCTTGGTCAGTCATTAAATCTCTTTCTCGTGACTCGAAGCAAGAAGACATGGCCAGGGAAATTAATCGCTTGCATTTTAAATTGCTTCTTAAGTTCAAGTTTATTAAGGCAGTGATTAGACAGATGTGTCCCAACATTTCTTCATCATCGACTCTGGATCATCCTACGATAAATCTTCTGAATTTTCTTCCAATTGACTTTGATGTGATTGATTCTTATTTCAGCATGCTAAAATCCTCAAAGACAATCTTCACATATCCCCAAGGTGGATGAGATTTTGATGGGGTTTCAAGAATATATTCTTGGCAATGTGCTATTGAAAGATGAAAGTTATTGGACGTTTACTGTTGCAAATGAGGTTAAAAAGTATTACTATGGGTTGTTGCTCATCGTAACGTATCTTGTTCCAGTTAAAAGCATTGAATGCATGAAGCAGAAAGATTTCTTGACAAGATTTGCAACTTTTGCAATTGAGGATGAATCTGCTATCTGTTTAATTTATTTTTGAGGCTGTGGATAGCAACAAAAGTAGGAAGGCCAATCTTGTTCTTCATGCTTTGACGATTGCTTTCAAGCTTATCAAGTCTGATGAAAGCTTGATGGCTCTACTACAGCAGAAAGCCACTTTGAAAGCTGAAATTCTGGATCTGATTGAAAGTCTTCATGAAGAGTTTATTTTCCTTAGAGCTTTTCTCATGGATGTTCTCACGCCACACATAGAGCTTAATGAATTGCATGATCTCTTATTGCGTGATGAAGTGACTGCCCACAAGTTAGGACAACTCAGTGGTTTTTGTTATGGGAGTTACGTGGACAGCTCCAACACTCAGCAAATGAGGCTTCCATTATCTGATCAGCTACAAGAGTTTGAGACTGTCAAGGTAGAGATCAGAAAAGTATTCTTTCAACTTCTGGATGCATCACCTTGCAACATGACAGGTGGAGAAGGCCTTATCAATTTTTTATCGAACCGCCTAGACAGGCTGTTCAACTATGATGATTGCTCAATCTCTTTTCTGAAGAATCAGATCCTAGAAGACAAAGATAAATCAGAGTACTTGGGCTCTTTTGTTGCAGATATCGTGCAGTATCGTGATATGCATCAAGAACTCAAAGACCTCGTGAGACATGTTCAAGATATAAATTATGTATGTCTCTTCCATGTCAAGGGTTATAAACCCGCCTGGAATTACATATTATATCTCTCTGATGTCAAGCAATTGCTCAAGCATATTGAGGCAGATATTGAAATGATCTGTCTTAAAGTTCCACACTCATTAGGTTATAGTTTCCCCAAGACAGATGGATTAGGATTTCTCAATTGTTTCTTGGGAAAATTGGAGGAGCTGCTGCATTCTAAGATTGGTTCGGTTATCAATTTAAAGCATCAGATTGAATCAGTCAAGGAGAGCTTATTGTGTCTCAGATCATTGATAAATCATTTCTCAGAAAACTTAGATGAGCACATGAAGGTTATGGTCTTGTAATAACAAGTGTTGCTGAAATGGCATTCAAGGCAGAGTATGTCATCGACTCATGCTTGTCCAGTTCTCATCCACCCTGGTACAAAGTTCTTTGGATTTCTGAAGTTGTTGATAACATTAAGCTTGAAAATCATGTTGTTAGTGAGACTTGTGGAAGAAAGAAGATAGACGTGAAGGTGCGTAAAGTTGTAAATACCTCTGTGAGTCTTGGACCATCTTTATCAGGTAATACTCCAAGAACAAATGAAGAAATGGAGGGTTTTCAGGAGGCAATGGACAAAATAAAGAAGCAGATGCTTAGAAGATCTCCTCATCTGGATGTTATCTCAATAGTTGGTATGGCTGGGATTGGGAAGACCACTCTTACAGAGAAGATTTACAATGATCTCACAGCTACCCCTCACTTTGATGTTCACGCTAAGTGTCGTGTGACTCAAGTATTCATGGAAGGAATTGCTGCTTACCATCTTGAATTATGTTCTTCAGCCTGCTGATCGCACTGAAAAAGAAGACGGTGAATTAGCTAATGAGCTGCGTCAAGTTTTGTTAACCCAGAGATTCTTGATTCTCATTGATGATCTGTGGGATAAAACAGCATGGGACTATTTATATATGTGCTTTAAAGATGCTCATAGTGGGAGTAGAATTATCCTAACAACTCGTCTTACTAACATTGCCAATTATGCTAAATGTGAAAGCAATCCCCATCATCTTCGTTTATTCTGAGATGATGAGAGTTGGACATTATTACAGGAAGAGGTGTTTCAAGGGGATAGCTGTCCACCTGAACTTGTAGATGTGGGATTTCAAATAGCAAAAAGTTGCGGAGGGTTGCCTCTCTTCATTGTGTTAGTTGCTGGTGTTCTGAAAGAGGAAAAGAAGAACGAAGATTCGTGGAAAAAAGTAGAGGAAAGTCTAGGTTCACGTAACGGTGGTAGCTTGGAAGAGAGCATGTCTTTGATTGAATTCAGTTCTAAGAATTTACCACACCATCTGAAGCCTTGGTTTCTCTACTTTGGAGGATTTTTAAAGGGCAAGGATATTCATGTCTCCAATTTGTTTCGGTTGTGGCAAGCTCAAGGAGAACAAGGAAAAAACCACAGAAGATGTCACACAATACTTTTTTGAAGATCTTATTAGTAGAAATATCGTAATGGCCATGGAGAGGAGATCGAATAGAAGGTGAAAAGGTGTCGTAATCATGATCTCTTGCACAATTTCTGCTTGGAAATGTCCAAGCAAAAAAATTTCCTTAACCAAATCAATAGGTACAGAAAATTATATTGATGTCATTTTATTATGCTTATACCAACTGCCAAGGGTCCTTCGGAAACAGCCTCTCTACCTCCACGAGGTAGTGGTAAGGTCTGCGTACATTCTACCCTCCCCCAGACCGCACTTGTTGTTTTGTTATGCTTATACCAACTCTCATTGTCATGTATTTATTTATTCAGGGGAGTGGATATGCTTCCTGAAAAGCCTGAGGACTACCGGTTGTTCATCCATTCTTACCAGGATGAGATTGATTTGTGGCGTCCATGTCACTCAAATGTCTGGTCTTTACAATTCAAAAGCTGGTATGTTCATTCCGCGCATGTGTTTCACTAATTCATTTTTCTTTGTATAAGAAGCTATGTAGATGATCATTTTGTAAGTTAAAGTGTTCAACTGACAGAGTGGAGACGAGTTGAGGTGTCTAGATATGCATACTCAAAGTTGAAGTGCTTGCTTGCCATCTGAGTCCAAGTTCGAGTGTCGGTTTATGTATTATGCCTTTATAATAACATCACACTCATTTTAAACCAACTGATTCTTGTCTACAAGTAAAGGCACATTTCCAGGACACGCAACACCAATTACACAACTCATGTGCTATAAAGAGTACTCTACTTTTCCTGGTTTGCTGCTAGTGGTGCCATGCATTGTCGCTTAAAGTGTCTACTTGTGTATACTCAAAATTGAATGGCATATGTTAATTTTGTTGACATTTCTAACATAAGATTATATGAAAGATAATAATTTTACGATAACTTATAACATAGTCGAACACATCTGTCTTTTTCGTCGTCTATATTCATATGCAAATTTAATTAGTTAAACATTATTAAATACTATATATAAAAAATTATAATATCTAAATTTACTTTAAAATATTATTATATTGAACTTGGTTAAAGTCGTGCAATCGATTTCGAGTATCAACAAGTGTTTGGACTTTATTTTGAATCGATAGAATAATAAATTAAGTAATTACATGTTTAGATTAATACATAAATATAACCTTTAACTTGGCTTTATTTTACATTTATGTCTTCCAACTTTGAGTGTGCATAAATGGACATTTAAATTTGAATAAAATTGAACAAATAGATACACACGTCCTACGTGACATCCTACATGATAATTTGTGTTCTACGTGGTATCGTGTGTATATTATGTCACATAGAACTCATGTGTCTACTTGTTCAACTCTATACAAGGTTAAATGTTTACTTGTGCACAATCAAAATTAAAGGGTATAAATATAAAATGAAACCAAGTTAAAATGCACATTTATATATTATGCTTAAAAATAATAGATATCGATTATTAATGTATTTGATTAAAAAAATAATAATAAGTTATTCTTTTAGTCAAAACGACTAAACTGCCTTTAAAATTTTCAAACCAAAAAATTGAGAATTTAAGTCTTTTTAGTCCTAAAGAGACTACTGTATTTGACTTGTCTTGATCCATTTACCTTTAGTCGCAGCTTCTTCTTTGTTTCCTTTTTTTCTTCTCGACCCATTTAAAATATGATGAAGTAAGCATCTAAAGATGATAAAAAGAGATTTTAAAATATATTTTATTATAAATACATAAAAATTTAATTGAAGTAAATATCTAAAGATGATAAAAAGAGGTTCTAAAGTATATTTTGTTATAAATACACAAAAATTTAATTATCATTATATAATATAATTTTTCGTTGGAGGAAGATAATTTGAAACTCATGATTTTAAATATGGTATAGTGACATTTTGTGTGTTCATAAGATTTATGAAATTCGTAATGTCATTACTCATTATATCTGCCACTTGTCTGTAACTTTTCATTAAGAAATGAGTAACCACATTTAAAAATAATTTTACATTTAAAAATATTTCTTTCTTTTTTTTAACGCAGACAAAAAGGAAATTAGCTAGGTTCATATAAAATCGAAGGAAATAATATTAATTAGTATTAATATCAAATAAATAAAAGTTAGTGCATGCACCACATAATTATATAACTGTATAATCTTGACTCAAAAATCAGTCAAATCTGCTAGCTTACTAGAATACTATATAGTCAAAATTTGTGTACACATAACATGCTCACTGTTGGAAACAATTAATTATAATGTATACTTTCTTTAATTTAATACCAACTATTTCTCATTTGCCACAACTATATATATTTCAAAACCAAGTCTGCAAAATTAACATTTTCTCTCAAGATTTCAACAATTACAAAGAAAAAATAAATAAAAATGAGTCCATCTTCATTAGCCATGTCCTTTTTCATTTTCACTATTATTTTGGGCTACATATTTAAAATAATATTACAAATTTTTCCTCAATCAAAATTACTAAACTACATAGATTTCATATTTTGTCAATTGAAATGGGCATGGAATGTTGTCCTCTTTCAATCCTTCTCTCATTCTTGTAGTAATTACGATTTCACTATTAGTTCTGACGATGCACCTCATTATCATCGTAATAATAATGAGCTTAGAGTAACGCGTTTCAAGCATGATAATTTGGAGGATTCATCAGTGGATTGTGCAATATGTTTGTGCAAGATTGAAGATGGTGAAGAAGTTAGAGAATTAAATTGTGATCATTTTTTTCATAGGGCTTGTTTGGATAGATGGATGAATTGTGGACGTATGACATGTCCATTGTGTAGAAATCATCTAATGAAGCCAAACACAATATACTCGGAGCTTCAACATGAAGTTATCAATTTGAATTTATTATCGGGGAGATCGAGAGATCGTTGTGAATGGTGGTTAAGGTAAATTTACAACGAAAAAAAAAACACGTCGCGGAGAGGATAAAATTGTAAATTTACATGGGAAGCTGGCCATGCTATGGTTTTTGAAGTCGGCTCCGACACATTTGATTTATTCGATTTATTTCAGTACTGATGATTTATAACTCTTTGCAAATTAAAGGGGGAAAAAATAATATATGAGTTGATTTGATCATTTCACTTTATTGAGAAATTTATATTTTATTTATCATCAGTATTATTTGGAGAGAAAACTTAAATCTCATTATTGATTTTGATATTTCATAGTAATGTTAGAAAGGAAAAACCATATAGACATACTTTACTATCATATATAATATTATTGCCTATACTTTCAAAATATTACATATCTTATTACTAATTAAGAATTTTCTACGTATCTTAATACATGCATTTTTGCTATCAGATACACAAAAATAGGGAAAGAGGCGATCGAGATTAGGGAGGGAGGTGAGCGAGATTTGTGTGTATCTCAAGTGTAACATCTCGCAACTAGAAAGAACTAGAAGAAAATTTAAAATCTGGAAATAGTTATTTTTGGGAAGAATTTAAAATTTTGGAAATTTGGTAAAGGTGTTAAAGTTGAGTTTTGGTCAACTTCAAATGGACATAACTCCCAGCTCAGGATGAGTTAGGTGTACTTCCAAATATGGTTGGAAATATCTTGGAACGATCTTTCCAACGCCTCCGAGTTTCCGCAATTCCGAGTTCGTATGAATAAGTTATGCCCTTTGGAAGTTGGGCTGTTGGATTAAGGAAAGTCTAATCCGGATTTTTGAAGGGTAATTTGGTCTTTTCCTTACCTAATTATTCTAATTCGTTTTTAGGAGAATAATTGGGGTAAAACCAGATTTTGGTCAGTTTAGAAAAGTTAGAGTTCATGCTAGGGCTTGGAGAAAAGAGAAAAGAGGAGAAAGGAGAAGAGGAAGCAAGATTCGTCGATTTCGTCAAGGATAGCTTGTGGATTTCGTCGGGGGTGATCCCTAAAAAGGTATGTGAGATCACATAGCGTTGGGTTAGTTCACCCACGCGCCAATCATGATTCAATTCAGCGAAATATGTGCGATTTGAAAGTAAATCCTTTGATGAAATTAGTTTGATTTTTTGTGGATTGTTTTGTTGAAGTATCTTGCGATTTGATTCATGTTTCCAGATGTAATTTCGATTTGAATCTATCATATATTGAGGGTATAAATGACCCTAAGTGTTTGGGAAAAGAACCATTGAAGTTTAGAGGGTTTAGAGTTGAAAAAGGGAGAAGAAAAGTCATCAAACACCTAAAAAAGGGGGTGGGGTGTCGCACCAGCCAGCGCACCCCAAAGCAGTCCCTGAATGTGGGGCTCTGGGGCGACGTGCCAGCCAGAGTGCCCCAATTTGGTCCCTAAATCTCAAGGGTTGGCGCCCCGCTCCTCTCAGAGCACCAAGGACGCCAGTTTTTCCCATTCTTCCCCCATCCTTTCATACTTGTTTCTTAGCAATGTACCTATGTTTTCTAGTTGATTCCAACACTCTAAGGTACATCTAAACATCATGCAATCATCTATAAACATGAGATCATGAACCTTGAATCCATAATCCAATTCAAGGAAAGTTAGGATCAACGTCAAGAGAAGTAAGAGTCAAGTTAAGAGAAGTTCTTAGAGTTTTCCCAAAGTCTTTTCCAAATGTTTTAACTTTGTTTTAAGACTTAAAGTTACAGTTGAGTAAAGAGTAAAGAGTGAAGTTTGAAGTTCATTTCTTCAAAGGTATATGGAGACTATGTATTCCCAAAAGGATTTTAAATGTTTTTTTTCACATTTAAATAAGAACGGAAACTGAGATTTTCAAAGAGTCTTTGGGCTAGTTTTTAGAAAAGAGTAATAGCTTTCTAAATGAAGAAAGAAGAGAAACTGAGATTTCCAAGATAGCCTTTGAGCTAAGTTTTTGAGCACTAATCTCAAATCACAGAAGAAGTATGTTTCTTTTAAAAACATAAGAGCTAGTATATTTTGGGAGTAGTATTGAGCACCGAATTGGGGGCGACCATGAGTTCAGATAACTCACGTCTCCATAAAACCATATAACCACCATGGGTAGAAAAGGGTCATACTTTTTAGATGAACCATTTTCACAATAGACTAGTGGATCTACTTAGTAGTTCAGGTCCTATACCTCTAGCCGGATATAGAATGCGCTGGCAGCGTGAGGTAGATCGCTGTATCATCACTATAGCTCTTATGTGATGGTTGTCGGTTAGAGAAACTCCCACAGATGTTATTGTACTTTTATATACATCATTTTATTATATTTTTACATATATTTCAGAGTTATGTTGTATCATTGTATATACACAGAGTTCACATCATATTTTTAAACAGTTTTTCTTTATATTGCACTTGTTTTAAACTGCTTTATATTGAAATGAGTTCAGTTAAGTATTCATGAGTTGAGAAGAACCAAGCAAGTGTTTCTTTCATATTCCCTTTCAAGCCTATGTTGTTTTAGCATTCCAACTCGCATACTCGTACATTCAATGTACTGATGTCAGTTGGCCTGCATCGTCTTATGATGCATACACAGGTAACTAGGATCAACATTCCAGTGCACCATTGATCCAGTGAGCAGTTCAAAGTCAGTCGGTAAGCCTCCTTGTATTTCGGAGGATCTATTTTCATTGCTTTCTAGTTAGTTCATTGGGATGTTGTGGGGTTGTCCTTACATCCATCTCAGTTGTTTTAGAGGCTTCATAGACAGTCAGATGTTAGTCCTTTAAGTCTTTTCATTATCATTTCTTATTGTTAAGACTTGGGTTGCCACTTTTGGCCAAGTTGAATGTTTAACCTTTAAACATTCTCAGTTATCTTATTATTCAGTTCAATTTAGTGTTATTGATCATTATAAGTATGAATATTGTCTTCCACTGAGTTAAGTAAGTCAGGCCAAGGGTTCGTTTGGGGCCAGCAATGGTCTTCGACTGCCATTCCCGCCCAGGGTGTAGACTCGGAGCGTGACATCAAGTATATGCGGATCACACTAGATACAGGTATATGTATGTATCTGGAGTGATTCACATATATTTGGGGTGTTAACTGACACCCTTTCATCGAAAAACTACACTATGGAGCTAGAATAAAAAATATTTTTTCTATGTATATAAATTACATATTAATAACCCTTGACTTCTACACAATTTTATTTCTTTATATTTTGACACTCCTTGATGAAAATTATGAATCTGCCACTATACGGAAAACATGAATGCATGGGGTACCCCATATATATATCACACATTGTAAAGCAATCCAGACAAAAAAATAAAAATAAAGAATGTATACATAATATTTTAGAATAGTGAAGAATAAAATTAGTGAACGAAGGAAGTATAAATTAATCAAATAACTTCTATTAATTATATTTTTTTAAAGAATAAGTAAAAAGCTAATACTAGAAATCAATAAGAACATAGGAATATGTAAAGTGTTCGCAATTAATTGAAGTTATAGCAATTAATTTGAGATTCAAACCTCCTCACAAAGTAAATATAACACTAAAGAATAATATGATTTTCTCATTTAAATAAAAATGATCAAATCAAGTCATTTGCAAACAGACCACAGTAGAAACCATGGCCAGCTTAATTCCCATCTAAATTTACAACCTTACTCGTAGCAACAAACTCCTATGTTCCTTTCATTATGATATTTCTAAACAAGTTTCTGGATATAACAAACCTAAAGATTTCCTTCTTACACGGTTTTTTGTAAATTTACCTTAGCCACCATTCACAACGATCTCGTGATCTCCCTAAGGAGAAATCTAAATGGATCACTTCTTGATGATGATTAAGCTCAAAGAAAGTTTTGTTTGGCTTAATTAGATGATTTCTACATAATGGACATGTCATACGTCCACAATTCATCCACCTATCTAAACAAGCCCTATGAAAAAAATGATCACAATTTAATTCTCTAACTTCTTCACCATCTTCAATCTTGCACAAACATATTGCACATTCCACTGATGATTCCTCCAAATTATCGTGCTTGAAACGCGTTACTCTAAGCTCATTATGTTCATGGTCATGAGGTGCATCTTCAAAATTACTAGTGAAATAATTGTAATTACTACAAGAATGAGAGAATGATTGAAAGAGGACAACATTCCATGCCCATTTCAATTGACAAAATATGAAATCTATGTAGTTTAGTAATTTTGATTGTGGAAACATTTGTAATGTTATTTTAAATATGTAGCTCAAAATAATACTTAGAATGAATAAGGACATGGCTAATGAAGATGGACTCATTTTTCTTCAATTAAATATGTAGCTCAAAATAATACTTTAGAATGAATAATATGCATACTTAGCTTTATATAGTTTGCTAAAAGTTGTGTCTGAAGAATTCATGCTCATGAATTATATTATATTATTTGTGATATTTTCTTCTATGGTGTCTGTACACTCTTTAGTGTATGAAATAGGTCAATGAAAGTATCCTAGCCATTTTGATCATTAAAATATTGGAAGAGTAACAATAGTAGGATACATTTTTGACTTTTTGAATTTTTTATCAAGATTTTGCAATGGGAGTAATCCAAGTAAAGACGTGAATAGAGTCCCAGATATATACCCTTTGACCAACTAGCTAGTTTGTCGTGGGTCAATATACTTTATCAACGTGAATAGATATGTAAGTAAAAAATATATACAATATATTTTGTACATACTTTTATAAATTATTTAATCAAATAATTTCGATTCGTAATTATTTCAATATATAAATTCATCTGTTAGTAGATTGTTCCAAATAGGGGTGCTCATTTTCAATGGTCCAATATTGGCATGTAGTCTAAATTGATCAATGAAAAATTATCGTAATATTTTTTCAGGAGGGCAAGTAATATTTCAACGTGTTATGAGTGTTTGTTTACTAATTAAGTATATTTTTATTTGTCGAAATTCAATTTAACTCGATCATCTGATACTAATGGTAGATATCAAATGGTTATAAAATAAAATGAGTGAGTGAACTCATTTATGATATATCTAGGTTAACCAGCACTAGATAGTGGTTAGAGTTTTTTAATAGCATAGTCCACATAGCCAGACAAAAAGCAACAATATCATGATATTTATATTATAAAATAAAAAAAACTATATCTTAGTCCATATAGCACGCTATTTTTTTGGGAGTAGCACTTACTTTAATTCATCATCAACCGCCAAAGAATTTTAGCATATAATGTTAATTAATAAATTTATGTTTGATGAATTTGAATTCTCTTTTGGCAAATTGGTCACTTTTAATATTTTTTAATTTTATATGATTGTACATATGTACCAATCATATATTGTATTGTGAATATATTGGACCTTAGTCGTATGAACATTTAAATACCATATAACATTTCTAATGTTTTTCTTGTATTGTGTGTAGTAGATATTTTTTAAAAAAAAAAAAAATTGTTGTGCCATACTTCAACTGTCAGAAATAGGTCAACAAAATTGTACTAGCAATTGGATTTAAAAATTTAAAAAAGGAAGTGTAGCAACTATTATTAAAAAAAAAAGGAAACTCAGCACTTTGTATTACTGTATCAAAGAATTAATAACTATATTTTAGTTTAAGCAAGAAAGTGAGTGAATTGCATAGTCTTCGCCTTTATTAGATGTTTTAGTTTTGAACCCTTGAAATGAAGAAAATCATTGTAGAGAGTACTTTCTTATTAAATCACTCTTAGAAAATCGTTAATATATGTCTCATAAAAAGTAGTATTTATTTGATAATGAATTAATTTATATCCATGATATGAATTTGAATTAGTCTGATAGACTAATACATATGTCCGGAATATCAGTACTTATAACTTAAGTTTTTTTTTTTTTCTGGTTTTTCATCGGGTTTCTGGTACCCGCGTTGGAACTATTATTTTGGATTCGCTCCGTGTAGGGCCCATTCGGAGGGAAGCACTCCCTATCAAGAATTTTTTCATACTCAGGAGTCTAGGACTTAGATACGAAACTCAAATTTAAGACTTCTGATTAAGAGAGAAGCAACATTATCCGTTGCACCATATCCGTTGATGTCATTATAAGAAATTAAAGTTGAGTGAACTAAATTTTATGATTTGATAACTTTACACATGCATAATGCTCACTATATGGTGGTTAAATTCTTTTATTAGTAGCATAGCCCACAAAGTAAGATTTATACCACGAATGATGAGTCTTTTAGTTTATATTATCGCCATTTACATTAATTAACCCTATCAACCATGTTATGATGTTTATATTATATTATAAAAAATTATAAACTAGCTTAGTCCATAGAGGAAGCTATTGTCAAATAGTAGTAAAAAGAAGATTTATCTTTGTTAGATGAAGTTGGATTCTACTTCGGCAAAATGGTGTGTTCATTAAATTTTTAAATTGAGCATTACAAAATAAAAAGATTGTAATTTTAATTATTTTTTTATCGTGGTTGTAATTAAATTTATACTACGCGAATTTGAATTATGTTTTAGCAAAATGGTGAGTTAAATTATGCATAGGATCGAAAAAAATCCTCATTAATTAGTTGCCTATAATTTAGTTCTAGTTAATTATACCATAGAGTAAAGTGGGGAAATCCCCATTATACTTAATTAAACCATACATGAGCTTAATTAAGTATGTTCTCCCAATGCCATCGGAGACAAAGCACCATAAGAAGTGTCGTGATGGTTAACCAGATGTCTTCGATTTGAGCTATGTTCATAAAGAATGGTTATATTTAGAATATTAAATTTTTTTTCTCCAAGTAATACGTAGCATTGAAATAAGATTCCTCATTAAAAATGAAATGATTGAATCAAGTCATATGTATTAATTATTTCCTCAATTTTCAAAGAGTTCATCACAAAAATAAATCAAATAAATAAAACTAATGCCAAAATTAACCCCCAAAACTACAAAAACCAAACTTTCATGTGTACAACAATTATTTACAACTATAACCTTTCGGCGCCTCTTTGATATATATATATTTACCTTAGCCACCATTCACAACGATCTCTCGATCTTCCTGATAAGAAATTCAAATTGATCACTTCATGTCGGAGCTCTGAGTAAATTGTGTTTGGCTTAATTAGATGATTTCTACATAATGGACATGTCATACGTCCACAATTCATCCACCTATCCAAACAAGCCCTATGAAAAAGATGATCACAATTTAATTCTCTAACTTCTTCACCATCTTCAATCTTGCACAAACATATTGCACATTCCACTGATGATTCCTCCAAATTGTCGTTCTCAAAACGCGTTACTCTAAGCTCATTATGTTCATGGTAATGAGGTGCACCTTCAGAATTACTAGTGAAATAATTGTAATTACTACAAGAACGAGAGAAAGATTGAAAGAGGAAAACATTCGAAGCCCATTTCAATTGTAAAAATATGAAATCTATGTAGTTTAGTATCTTTGATTGTGGAAACATTTTTAATGTTATTTTAAATATGTAGCTCAAAATTATAGAGAAAATGAAGAAGGACATGGCTAATAAAGATGGACTCATATTTTTATTTTATTCCTTTTGGTGATTTTTGGTTTTGGGATTTTGATGCAAAGGAATATTGTGCACACTTAGCTTTATATAGAGTTTTTTTAAAGGTATAGTTGATGTTATAATAAAATAAAATATTCATTAAGTGTTTCAAATCAAACATGTTATAAATTGTACACAAAATTTGAATGTAGGGTGAACTGATTTTGAATTGCAACAATAAAATAAAAATGCATGGGGCGCCGTCTTTGTTGTCAAGAAGGAATGATTAGTTTTATTATTATTATTATTATAATTATGTTAAAACTTTATGGTCCTCTCGTACTAGGGAAAGGTCCTGTCAATGCTCTACTCCAAAAAAACATAGAAATTCGTACCAAATATGTAAAGCAATGGCAGAAGAATATCTCCGAGGATATGATGATATGGATAAAATTTCTCTATTGTTATCGATTTTCAAAATTTAGAATGAAAAAACTTTTGATAGAAAACGTGTTTTTCGCTTTGATGGATCGTTCGTTACATGGATATTCGAGCAAATGTGGTTATTGAGTGATTATACAAAGAAAACATGTTCACATTTTTTTTAAAAAATAGTTTAAATAATTCATCAATCTTAAAGAAGACTATTTTTTTTATTTTGTTCCTTAGTCATCAGTTATGAATAAATAAATAAATAAATACTTATAAAATCATTTGACAATTATGTATTTAATTTTGATCTTCTTTTACCAGCTCATGATGAGCAGCACAACTATTTTGAAAAAGGGTGAAATAAAAGGATTAGAAAAAGAAAAACAATAGAAACCCAACAAGTTTAAGTTCAGTTTATATATATATATATATATATATATATATATATATATATATATATATATATATATATATATATAATTGTACTGTTTTTGATGATTCCTTTTGCATTATTTGAAAATCTTGTATATCAATAACTGACTTTTCCAATAAAAGTATTTATCATAATTATATATATTTTTTTCGTACATATATATAAAGAATAAAAGAAGTATGGACTGATAACAGAAAAAAAAAATGATAAGTCATAAATGTTATAGTTGGTTCAATTGTATTGATTGTTTATGAAAAAAAAAATGTTTTATATAGAACTAGCTAGTGTAATGTAAACATACTTCCAAAAAATGAAAAGAGAATTGGAAAAAGAATGTGGTTACTAAAGATAAGTCAAAACTCAATGTTGCATTTGTGGACCATAATATATTTTATGTTATATATATAAACTTGAAATTGTATTTTATATGTATAATATATAAGTAATAGTTTTACCATAAATATTACTCCGTTTAAGAGATTAATTTATGAATTTTTTTCTTAGCGAAAAATGAATCTACAACAATCATAAGTTATGTCAGTGTTTAAAGTAAAATCCTAGCCAACATATTATTAGTAGATTTCAACATTTATAATAGTATATTTACAGGATATAGATAGGATTTAATGGGGAAAATAAATGGTTACCTTCTTTATATTTCGCTTAATGAAAATTTTGATTTTGATATTGATATATAGCTATATATACATTATGTTCCTAAAATCATAAAATGTAAATAGTGAAATAAATTGACTACACAAAATGTTAATTAGCTATGTGCAGTGAATCCTCCTAGCTTTTGATTGTGATACATGTCCATGATTGAAAAAAGATTAATTATTCCATAAATTATATAAAAATATTGTTTAAGGAACCTAACAATTAATGACTTTGTACATTTTGGTATTACGTTGAATTATCTTTTCTGACAGTTGTAATTTTTCCAAATTCATTGTGGAAAAATGGTTTATTAATTATTATATACCCATCATTCTTTTTTAAAAGTTGAAAAGTATTTCCTAATGAAAATTATAGACTTCTTGTTCTTTTGTTGAAACTTGGAAGTATACGAAAGTTTGCTCTTGTTAATGTATTTCATTAGTGATTTTACTTATTCTTTTTGAAAAATAAAGTTTTGTCATAATTATACATAGATTGATATCTTAAATTTATTTTAACTGGCAATTAAATACTTTAATTTTGAAGATGCATATCTAAACACCTTAACTTGTCTCCATTGTATCAGTTGAATATTACAACTTACAAAATGATCATCTAGACACATCCACAAATGTTTATATATCACGACAGCATTGAATATATTTGAGACATAATCAAAATGAATTGAAATGTTTAAATATGCATTTTCAAAATTAAAATATTTTAATTACTAATTAAGACTAAATTAATTATATATATATATATATATATATATATATATATATATGCCCTAAAATTTCTAAACCTTTATATTCTCAAAAATAGACTTGCCAAAACTATAAAATGAATTTTATAATGAGAGTGAAAAGTTAAATTTCACGAATTCTACTTTTGTTACAAGTCCTATGTACTTTTCTTTACAAGACTTTCATATATTTAGAAATTAGGTAGAAGAATAAAGTTTCTACAGATGCGTAATTTGCGGGACTTAAAATACATCTTGATGTTAAGTTAACTTACGCACACTATTAGAAACAAACTCAACATCAAGATGTATATTTTAATATAAAAAGAGAGTGATATAGTGTAGGTTGTTACGTTTATAGAATAATAAATAATTGAAATATGAAATTTATAAACTGGTAATAGTTTAAATGTATTTTTCTTATCATTACTTCAAATTATGTTTTTGAAGCAAAGTTAATTCTCAATTACAACATCATTGTTTTTTTTTTTTTTTTTGGAGAGATTGAAGGTAAAACATTTATTTTGTGCAAGGTTACTATTTAAACTAATTAGTGTTGACATATTGGATTTAGATGACATATAGTATATGACAATCTATAGAAAATTGTTTTCCATTTCATAAAATAATGATTACTTCGTAGAAACTTGTTTTAAGTAATGATCATCTTAACAAAATTATGACATTAAATTAGGGAAAGGAAAAGACAATTAATTCCACACAATCCCAATCCGATAAATTCAAAGTTCTTTTTTTTTTTTTCATTTTGTGGACCTAATATTAGAAACTTAAAAGGATTGGTGCTAATTTATCTATCTACATTTAAAAATAAAAAAAAAAAAACTCTACGTGTATAAAGTATTTTTTAAATTTAATTCACAAAACTTATTTTAAATCTGCCTCTTTACTTTAGGATATAAGTTTAACTTGTAAGAATTGTGACTAGATAAATATGAATTATGCGGTACAAAATTCAAATTATTCGAAATCAATATAAATATCAGACATGAAAAAATAAAGTAAAAAGACATTGTTGTTAAAAGACTAACATAGTTATATACGTTAACGGTAATAACTAATATGTGGCTAGACATATACCATACAAAAAAATGTGGCTAGAAAATTAGGGCCTAAAAAATCATGCAACCCAATGGAAGAAAACTATTACTTCAATTTTTATATATACTTCTAAAAAAAATCGAAATTTTTTATTTGACATAATTAAATTTTAAATTTTATACCCAAAATATTGAGGGCCGATCAATTTGAACATATATATCTAGATGAACTAAGTAAATAAATAAAAGGATCAACATCCGACCATCTATACATATTTGATCTCATATATATAGAATCCCTAAGACATAATCAGAGGAAGAATTATTTCGTATAGAATTACTATAATTGAGATATTATAGCTGGAGATTTTTGTCTTTTACGTTGGATATGTATATTTGTACAAATCTTATATAGTTTTTGCCTAAGTCTTATTTTTTTGCTAAGTAAATTTGAAAACAGTAGGTCAAGCTTATGCTCCTCTTAGCTTTATAGTTTTATTCATCATTAATATAAAGGTCACACTATCTGACTATGATATAGTGATAAATTTTAAAAAAAGTTATTTTTTTGTAAATGACTTTTTTACCCCTAGTATTTTCCTCCTCTTTTCAATAATTCAATGTCATAAAGTCTAATTTCCCCACCCTAAAATTTTAGTACAAATTCATGAAAAGGTCTTTGTGCATGTGCATGGATTTGCAGTACAAGGTTTATTTATATGAATTTCTAGCACTTATATTCTTTGGAAATAAAATAATTCAATTCACTTATACTCTCTCTACTTGGACTGGCAAATTAAATTAAATTAAATTTGGTTGGTGACACTTTTTTTGACCTTTGATCTATTAATTATGAAACGCATCATTGTAAAAATAATTTTTAGCGATAATAAACATCAATAAAGAGTGCTAAATCTTTTATCGACATTAGTTAATTATTGATAAATTCAATATCGCTATATGCTTTAGAGACATTTATAAAAAGTGTTAATTGTCGTTAAAAATATATAATTAACGACAATTAAATTATTATCATTAATTATTTACCGTTAAAAATTATTTTTTATGTAGCGACATACGGTAATGGAAGGTGTAGAGTTTCCTGTTATCGTCATATTTTGAATATTCTGGTGAAATTGACACTTCCAAATAGGTTAATAATGAAAATAGATAAGTTAAATATTCCATTGAAAACGTGCAATGATAGAAGATATCGACTAATTTGAACCATGTAATCCTTCTCTTGCCTTTTTTTTTTTTTTATAATCATTCGAGGCGGAGCTATTTTCATACACTCTTTGTTTTAAATTATACTATATCTATAAATAATAAGTTATGTCCATCAGGATGACTCAGTTGATTTGGAGGGTGATCATTTACATGATAACTTGAATCGACCACCCTCAATATCTTCTGAGTCGAGCCTGTCACAAAGGACTTGCCTAGTGCGATTTACATATCATATTTGATTTACAAACTATACATAATGGGGTTTACCCTGTACGAGAGAGATGTGGTGATATTAGAAAAGATAATCAACCTAAAATGTTATTTGTAAAACTTATTTTCTCTATACATCTCGATTTCCTTGATTAAAAAAAAACTAAAGAATCCAAATTTTAGATAAAAGAAGACAAGTTACATCATGAGAGGACTGTAATCTATTTTGTATTTATATGACAATTCAAATTGATGACCCCCAAAAAAAAAGTTCAAACATATAATTTTCAATAAAAAGTCCAAGAAAATGTACGAGTTAATGTTTGCCAAAAATCGATATATAATTAATGGCATATACAACATCTTCCAAAATTTTGATATGTAATGTTACTCCTAACCAATAGAATATTTGGATCTTATTTCATTGTATGCAAATTCAAGAAGATAATACAATTGCGATTCAAATTTTAAGAAAATATCAAGTAATCATAAAATCACGAATTTAAAAAAGAAAAAGTTAAAATTATTAATGGCTATTGGCTACCAAAGAAATCACTGTTATTATAAAACAAAACTTCGAAAAAGATCTCTAAATTTATTTTATTTTTTATTTATTAAATTTAAGAACCCAAGTTTTAAACTCATATGATGTCATGAGTTTGACATGATACCTACCATATTATAGCCGAAAAAAAAAAGTTATAAAATAATAAGGAAAGGGACATAAACTATTAAGTCGTTTAGTCGTAAGTTAGGAAGTGAATTATTTATATATTAAAATTAATATAATAAGTATCATATTTGATAATATTGCTATAGATAAAATTTTGTATGGTTACTGATATAAATTTTGCATAATTAACTATATGTATAAGTTATGATAGAGTTTATGCATTATTTATGTAGGACAGAAGATAAAATAACTACTACATAATTATTTAAATTTTGCATAACTATTTTGTTGCATTATTAATACATGCATTGAATACATTACGTAATGGATGTAGTAATATATGCAAAGATTAAATCTGCAAGATTTAGTTATTAATTAAAAAAAATAAGCGACAAACAAATGTTATAACTAAACAATAAAACTCATTGGTAATTCTATTAAACATGATCGGATTATGAAAAGAGTCTATTAACTATGATTAATATAGTGATGAACTAATAATGACGTTTGTTCATAGTTAATTCTAATTTTGTTTTATTTTATAATAATTCATGTGTTAGTTATTTTATCTTTCATCTTCCCTTATAGTAAACCATAAAATGAACTCACTATAGTTATACTGATTAATTTTGTCCCATCTTATGAGATAACGTATTTTATTTTAATATTGAAAAGGTGCAATAAAATAGTTTCGAAACTAAATATTACACATCACCAAATAAGAAATATTATATTTTAAAATTATTATTTTTATCCCACCGATTAAACGTAAGACAAGTTACATCATGAAGAGGACAGTGAACCCATAATAGACTACTGTGTAGTTATGTATGCAGAAAATCACATTTTGATTCCCCCCACCCCACCCCACCCCGCACCTCCAACCCCCCCCTACCCACACACACCCAAAAAAAAAAAGTAAAAACACACTATTTTTTTCTTAAGAAAAGTCTAAGAGAAAGTACAGCAAAACTTATCCATTTAATTAATGTCACCTCCTCTTCATAAGTACCTAAATTCATATAATTAATTTCTTCTTAATTTCAAGAGTTCAATTAAAAAATATATCAAAGTTAATTAATCAATTTAATCAACTTATTAATTAAACGAATAAACTAATTAATATTTTCTAAATCTCAATTTATGATTTGTCCTAAAAACAATGTCATTTTTTTATAGTTGAAAATAATCTAACTTTAAAATTTCCTTTTAAATCTTAATAAAAAATGAATTATAATCACACAAATAATCAATGAGTATTGTAGTACTATCACAAATTTTAAAAGTATTTTTTTTTCTTTTTCTTTTTTAAAATTTGTATATCAAATTAAATGATCCAACATAAATTAATACAAATAGAGAATATATACAAGTAGAATCCATCAGAATGATTTTAACGGAATTCTTAATATATATTAACTTAAGTTTGTTGTATAAATTTATAAACTTTAAATTTTAAATTTGACGGACTATATATATATATATAGTATAAGCTTGACAGTACCTTTTAGTTTCCCTTGTTGAACATCTTTCTCCCATGCATACCTTTTTAGTTTTTACCATTTTATTCAATAATAATAATAGTCTATCATGACCTTTCTCGTTTTAACTTTTATTAAATAATAAAAAATGTCCTATATTTTCTAAAAATAATCTTATAGTAAAAGTCACCTGCCACATATTATGGACCCTCTTATTATCCAAGTTATACAGCGGCAGACATTATTAGCATTCCATTTTAATATAATTTTCAATTGTTTTTATTCTTAAAAAAACGTGTATATAATAAATATCCAATTCCCAAAAAAAAGAAAAAAAATTATTTAATTTTACTTTCTTCTTTAGCCTCCTACTAGTAGCTCTTACTCTAAATAAACATCTATATATAGCCACATTTATTCCCCAAAAGATATACACCAAATAGCTTTTGTGAGTTTCTTGAAAAATCACAAAGGTTGCACATTTTACAAAAATAAGGAAAAATGAGACCAGCATCATCAGCTATCACTATTTTTCTGTTTTTTTTAGTTTCTATATATATTTTGAAAAAAACCCTAAAAATGTTTCATCGATCATCGATAACTATAGCACTAAACTACGCTGTTTTTATAGTTACTCAGTTGAAATGGGCTTGGAATATTCTTCTCCTTCAATCTTTTACTCATCCTTATAACCTTTATACAATTTCTTCACAAAATCATGATCATGATCATGAGCTTGAAGTTATGCATTATGAACCCGAACCGGGGTCTTCTAATTCGGATTCAGTAGAATGTTCAGTGTGTTTGTGCAAGATTGAAGAAGGTGAAGAAGTTAGAGAATTGAGATGTGATCATCTTTTTCATAGGGTTTGTCTTGATAGGTGGTTAGGTATGGGACGTATGACGTGTCCGTTATGTAGAAACCATCTCAAACAACCTCGTCTACTTGTGAATTTACATCAAGAGGTTGTGTTGTTTGATTTCGTGGAGGGGACTAGGTCAAGGGATCGTTGTCAATGGTGGCTACGATAAATGAAAAAAAAAAATTAATTGCATGGTTGCTTGATTCTTCCAAAAATTACAAGATCAGCATGCATCTGATGGCGTTTTAAAGAGTATCAATAATATAGGTGGAATGAAGATGAATAATATATAGTTGTTGATTAATTACTTACTTATTAGGATGTATCATGGCCATTATTTTACTTTTATTTTGTAAATAATGTCATGTTAGGTTTGATGATAATGAAGAAAAAGATCCCTAGATTTGTAGATATATGCATGTATTTGTATCCCTTTTGAATCACTTAGTAATTACAACTTATTATTGGTCTTTCTAATTGATTTCTTACTTACAGCATAATTATATAGAAGTTGGAAGGTCAAAAAGAGTCATTTTTGAAGACTATTATACAATCGCTATTCATAGTACATAGTGTGTAATGTAGGTTTGGACATATATAGCGCACTTGAAGTTGCGATCCTTAGGGTAGACCCCAAAGTTTGGATACCATAAATAAGGATGCACCAAGGATAATTTCCATATTTCTTTTCTTCGTCTCTCACTTTTTATTTCTATGAAGAATCGATACCTAACTTAGAAATTTCTCAAAAATGTTCATGATTTAATACATAGATTCTCTATATCAAATGATATGATGTACTACTTCTTCTTCTTTTAGATTTTTCCAAAAATTAATATATTTCCATATTTTTTTAAAAAAATCATTTTACTTCTAATGAAATAATCTATAAAGCCACATAAATATCTCTAATTTTATTTGGATCTCAAGTTTAATTATAAGTTATTCCTTATTTATAGAATTATGTGTCTTATTATAAAGTGCATCACAGAAAAAATATAAATAAATTATATTTTTAACCTATATACTCGATATAATTGTTATACGAACAATATAAAAGTTCTGACAAAGAATGTTCAACAACATCTTTCAATTCATGTGACTTTAGTACCATAAGGGTTGATTTATTTGATGTACCTTAGCTTTTGTTATATTGTCAATTCAAATTGGTTTATTTTGTTCATGGTAAAAAAATCATATGAGTTTGATATTAGTGGTGGAGCCAGAAATTTTATTAAAGGTGTCAAAGAATAATAGTGTGTGCCTGTCAAAAAAAAATTGTGATATTTGGGGTTCGAAGCTGAAACTCATTCATTCAAATGGACACATTACCATTGCGTCAAAGGCATAACTTTTGTCAAGAGTATCCAATATATACAACGTAATTTTCTGACAAAGGTGGTTGTGGCTACGCCACTGGTTTGATGTACTTTTTATCTTCAACGAGGAAAGTGACCATTCTGAAGTTTTTTTGTTTTGTTTTTCAATGATCGATATCGTAACAACCGATTGCTCTATCAGTGCTCAGTATTCAATGTGATTGCTTAATGAGACTTCTAGATTAATTTAAATTTAAATTAAAACCTATTTTAATACTATATATTATAATACTAATAATTTCAAAATAGATAAAAGATATAAAAATAGATAGGTTTATTCTGATCAAAACTTGACCACTTAATTCAAAAAAACCCTAGATAATTTACTTTGTACTAATATATATATATATATATATATATACTGTCTTAAAAGCATGAACTCCCAAACATGAATGTTGAATTATTATAATACCCCCAATTAAATACTCAATTTATTTTATTTATTAATTCAATTATTTGTATTATATTAAAAATAGATACCTTTTCACATTAAAGGGTTGTAATTTTGTCAAAGAGTTGTGACTTTTTTGATGGGTTGTGACATTTTCGATGAGTTGTGAGTTTCCGAAGGGTTGTGATTTTTCCAATGAGCAGGGACTTTTTCGAAAGGTTCTAACTTTTCAGATAAGACACAATTAGCACCTATTCCTACTACTATTTGTTAGCTATAAATAGAGGAGTTTCCTCTCACTTTTAAACTACTTTTTTTTTTTTAAAGTTTATACTCTTCTTCTTCTTAAACAATCTCAAGGGTTATTTACAATAGTTGATTAAGTTCAAAAATTAACGAAATTCGAGGTATCAATAAGAAAGAGTTGGTGAACAAATTGTAGCAAATCATTCAACAATTCACACTCAAATTTTTTCTTACAATTTTCTTGAGTTAACAGTGACGAAAAGTTGTGGGAAAGACAATAATAATAAACAAATATGAAAAAAGCCACATGATTTGGGTAAGATATTTATTTTTTGTTTTTTCATTTTTTATTCTCTTACCCTCACGAACAAGTTTCTTTCTAATTTTGCGAAAATAGATAAGAAAATAGTGATTGATCGTAAAATAATCTTAAATCAAATTAAAGATTCTATAAATAATACTGAATTTTATTCATCTATTAACTTTTATTACTGAAAAAGTTTAATATTTTATATCACGATATATCTTCTATAAGATACTAGATTTTTTTATTAGACAACAACTATATGATATGTTTGCGGCAGAGACAAGGAGAAGACTACAATTATACAAAGATAAGATAGAAACTTAAAGAAATGAATTTTTTTTCCAACAACTATATAAAACAAAGAATTGATCAAGCTAAATATTTGACACACACTCAAACCTCTATATAACCATCATCCGTTGTAACAACAAAGTACTTTTTTTTTTTTTTGTTGTTGTAAAATTACCTATCTATGATAGCCTTACTCAAATAATAGATGAGTAATATATTTTGTAAAAGATAGATTGTGTACAAAGATAAAATATTAAAATATTTATGGTAATCCTTATTAGTGTCATGCACATACTAAATTTCAAGTATGAATATTTAAGAGAAAAATTGTACTTAAATGGTGTTTGTTAGATTTGCTTAAAAAATTGAGTGAAGTAAATATACTACTAAAGAAATGTCACTTTCTCCTCACATTTAAACGTTGAATGTATTTTAAAATGTTTAATGATATCTGATCGTTTTGATCTCAAATACAAGTAAGTTTATGAAAATTTGTATTGATTATTTAAAATCACTTATCCTATATTCTTTCAATTATAATTATTTACTAAAAAGCTTTAATTTAGTAATATTAAGTCAATTGTACAACATTGTATATATATATATATATATATATAAAAAAAAAACATTGTAAACGTTGGTTGAATTTTTCTTGGAAGCTTGAATTAAAAGAGGACAAATGTATTTAAATATCATGAATAATTGCGTATTTATGATGCAAATCTCAAGAAGCAATATTAGCCATAGAAGTTATTTAGTGATTACAAAAACGTGTTTCTAAAAAAAAAATCCTAAATTTTTTCAAATATCACAATATATAATTCTTAAATTCAAACTAGACTAAAAATATCATAAAAATAACTCAGATTCTTTTGTAATAGCTTGATGAACTAAATCAAAAAGAAATTTAATTATCTAAGCTCTTATTTTTTTTTTTTTGGATAAAATAACATCTAGTAATTCCACTTAACTAATCAAAGTTAATTGTCATTTCAGCAGACATTATTAGTATTCCATTTTAATATAATTTTCAATTGTTTTTATTCTTAAAAAAACGTGTATATAATAATTATCCAATTCCCCAAAAAAAAGAAAAAAAATTATTTAATTTTACTTTCTTCTTTAGCCTCCTTCTAGTAGCTCTTACTCTATATGAATATCTATATATAGCCACATTTATTCCCCAAAAGATATACACCAAATAGCTTTTGTGAGTTTCTTGAAAAATCACAAAGGTTGCACATTTTACAAAATAAGGAAAAATGCGACCAGCATCATCAGCTATCACTATTTTTCTGTTTTTTCTAGTTTCTATATATATTTTGAAAAAAACCCTAAAAATGTTTCATCTATCATCGTTAACTATAGTACTAAACTACGTTGTTTTTATAGTTACTCAGTTGACATGGGCTTGGAATATTCTTCGCCTTCAATCTTTTACTCATCCTTATAACCTTTATACAATTACTTCACTAAATCATGATCATGAGCTTGAAGTTATGCATTATGAACCCGAACCGGGGTCTTCTAATTCGGATTCAGTAGAATGTTCAGTATGTTTGTGCAAGATTGAAGAAGGTGAAGAAGTTAGAGAATTGAGATGTGATCATCTTTTTCATAGGGTTTGTCTTGATAGGTGGTTAGGTATGGGACGTATGACGTGTCCGTTATGTAGAAACCATCTCAAACAACCTCGTCTACTTGTGAATTTACATCAAGAGGTTGTGTTGTTTGATTTCTTGGAGGGGACTAGGTCAAGGGATCATTGTCAATGGTGGCTACGATAAATGAAAAAAAAATTAATTGCATGGTTGCTTGATTCTTCCAAAAATTACAAGATTAGCATGCATCTGATGACGTTTTTAAAGAGTATCAATAATATAGAATGAAGATGAATAATAAATAGTTGTTAATTAATTACTTACTTATTAGGATGTATCATGGCCATTATTTTACTTTTATTTTGTAAATAATGACATGTTAGGTTTGATGATAATGAAGAAAAAGATCCCTAGATTTGTAGATATATGCATGTATTTGTATCCCTTTTGAATCACTTAGTAATTACAACTTATTATTGGTCTTTCTAATTGATTTCTTACTTACAACATAATTATAAAGAAGTTGGAAGGCCAAAAAGAGTCATTTTTGAAGACTACTATACAATCGCTATTCATAGTACATATAGTGTGTAATGTAGGTTTGGACATATATAGCGCAACTTGAAGTTGCGATCCTTAGGCTAGACCCCAAAGTTTGGATATCATAAATAAGGATTGGTACGAAAAAAAGGTAAGGCCCTGACTCCGGCCCCTTCTTTTCATTATCCTATCTAGTGAGACTCTGTCTAAAGCTCGTATTGCATAGGCCATAGCAAGTGGAAGAAAACGTAAGGTTGTACAATAGTACTACTGTTTTCTAAAGATGCACCATGGATAATCTCCATATTTCTTTTCTTCATCTTTCTCTTTTTATTTCTATGAAGAATTGATACCTAACTTAGAAATTTCACAAAAATGTTCAAGATTTAATATATAGATTTCTCTATCTCAAATGATATGATGTACTACTTCTTCTTCTTTTAGATTTTTCCAAAAATTAATATATTTCCATATTTTTTAAAAAAAAATCATTTTACTTCTAATGAAATAATCTATAAAGCCACATAAATATCTCTAATTTTATTTGGATCTCAAGTTTAATTATAAGTTAATTCCTTATTTATAGAATTATGTGTCTTGTTATAAAGTGCATCACAGAAAAAATATAAATAAATTATATTTTTAACCTATATACTCGATATAATTGTTATACGAACAATATAAAAGTTCTGACAAAGAATGTTCAACATCTTTCAATTCATGTGACTTTAGTACCATAAGGGTTGATTTATTTGATGTACCTTAGCTTTTGTTATATTGTCAATTCAAATTGGTTTATTTTGCTCATGGTAAAAAAATCATATGAGTTTGATATCAGTGGTGGAGTCAGAAATTTTATTAAAGGTGTCAAAGAATAATAGTGTGTGGTTGTCAAAAAAATGTTGTGATATTTGGGGTTCGAAGCTGAAACTCGTTCATTCAAATGGACACATTATCATTGCGTCAAAGGCATAACTTTTGTCAAGAGTATCCAATATATACAACGTAATTTTCCGACAAAGGTGGTTGTGGCTACGCCACTTGTTTGATGTACTTTTTATCTTCAAAGAGGAAAGTGACCATTCTAAAGTTTTTTTGTTTTGTTTTTCAATGATCGGTATCGTAACAACCGATTGCTCTATCAGAGCTCAATATTCAATGTGATTGCTTAATGAGACTTCTAGATTAATTTAAATTTAAATTAAAACCTATTTTAATACTATATATTATAATACTAATAATTTCAAAATAGATAAAAGATATAAAAATAGATAGGTTTATTCTGATCAAAACTTGACCACTCAATTCAATAAAACCCTAGATAATTTACTTTGTACTAATATTAAACACATACATTTGTTAGCCTCCTTCTTATGAACTTGAATTGATTTGTAGCATGCACACTTAAATTAGATATTTTAATAATAATAAGACTATAAGATGTCATGTTCATTCTAAATTCACTAATTTTAGATTATTTAATATATATATATATATATATATATATATATACTAACAATCTTAAAAGCATGAACTCCCAAACATGAATGCTGAATTATTATAATACCCCCAATTAAATACTCAATTTATTTTATTTATTAATTCAATTATTTGTATTATATTAAAAATAGATACCTTTTCACATTAAAGGGTTGTGATTTTGTCAAAGAGTTGTGATATTTTTGATAGGTTGTGACATTTTCAATGAGTTGTGAGTTTCCGAAGGGTTGTGATTTTTCCAAAGGGTTGTCACTTTTCCAAAGGGTTGTGCCTTTTTCAATGAGTTGTGACTTCTCCAAAGGATTGTGACTTTTCCGATGAGCAGGGACTTTTTCAAAAGGTTCTAACTTTTCTGATAAGACACGATTAGCCCCTATTCCTACTACTATTTGTTAGCTATAAATAGAGGAGTTTCCTCTCACTTTTAAATTACATTTTTTTTAAAGGTTATACTCTTCTTCTTCTTAAACAATCTCAAGGGTTATTTACTATAGTTGATTAAGTTCAAAAATCAATGAAATTCGAGGTATCACATAAGAAAGAGTTGGTGAATAAATTGTAGCAAATCATTCAACAATTCACACTCGAATTTTTTCTTACGATTTTCATGAGTTTACAGTGACGAAAAGTTGTGGGAAAGACTAATAGTAAACAAATATGAAAAAAGTCACATGATTTGGGTAAGATATTTGTTTTTTGTTTTTTCATTTTTTATTCTCTTACCCTCACGACTAAGTTTCTTTCTAATTTTGTGAAAATAGATAAGAAAATAGTGATTGATCATAAAATAATCTTAAATCAAATTAAAGATTCTATAAATAATACTGAATTTTATTCATCTATTAATTGTTATTATTGAAAAAGTTTAATATTTTATATCGCATTATATCTTCTATAAGATACTAGATTTTTTTACTAGACAACAACTATATGATATGTTTGCGGCAAAGACAAGGAGAAGACTACAATTATACAAAGATAAGATAGAAACTTAAAGAAATGAATTTTTTTCCAACAACTATATATATATATATATATATATATATATATATATATATATATATATATATATATATAAAACAAAGAATTGAACAAGCTAAATATTTGACATACACTCAAACCTCTATTTAACCATCATCCGTTGTAACAACAAAGTACTTTTTTTTTGTTGTTGTAAAATTACCTATCTATGATAGTCTTACTCAAATAATAGATGAGTAATATATTTTGTAAAAGACAGATTGTGTATAAAGATAAAATATTGAAATAGTTATGGTAATCCTTATTAGTGTCATGCACATACTAAATTTCAAGTATGAATATTTAAGAGAAAAATTGTACTTAAATGGTGTTTGTTAGATTTGCTTAAAAAATTGAGTGAATTAAAAATACTATTAAAGAAATGTCACTTTCTCCCTACATTTAAACTTTGAATGTATTTTAAAATGTTTTAATGAAATCTGGTCATTTTGATCTCAAAATACAAGTAAGTTTATGAAAATTTGTATTAATTATTTAAAAACACTTACCTTATATTCTTTCAATTATAATTATTTACTAAAAAGCTTTAATTTAGTAATATTAATTCAATTGTACAACATTATATATATATATATATATATATATATATATAAACATTGTAAACGTTGGTTGAATTTTTCTTGGAAGCTTGAATTAAAAGAGGACAATATTAATGATGCAAATCTCAAGAAGCAATATTAGCCGTAGAAGTTATTTAGTGATTACTAAAACGTGTTTCTAAAAAAAAAATCCTAAATTTTTTCAAATATCACAATATATAATTCTTAAATTCAAACTAGACTAAAAATACCATAAAAATAACTCAGATTCTTTTGTAATAGCTTGATGAATTAAATCAAAAAGAAATTTAATTATCTAAGCTCTTATTTTTTTTGGATAAAATAACATCTAGTAATTCCACTTAACTAATCAAAGTTAATTGTCATTTCAGCAGACTGAAATTACATATGTTTTAATCAAATGTTAATTATTTGTTTTTTTTTTCCTTCTAATTCAACTTTATTTTCCATAGAAACTTTTAATCAACAATACATGGTCTCATCATGATCATGTGTAACTGCAATAATACTATTATATCAGTTGATTTGGTTTGACTTAACGGTTATTCATCGACTAAATTAATGATTGAATTATCTGTTTATCTAATATAAATTAGATAATTCTTTTTTAAAAAATCAATAGACTATTTTTTTAATAAGATTCTCAATCACTTTCCATCATTATTCAATAACTCGATATTAATAATTCAATAACACTTTTATTGGATTATTGATTATCCTTCGATTTTAAACACTCTTAAAAGTGAAACACCATTACATAAATATGGATCGAATGAGTATTTGAAATTTAAAATCATTTTTGGACATATATTTCACTTGAAAATTAAGATATTCTCTAAGTGGAAAAAAATTTCACTTGAAAAATTGATTAAAAGAAATTATTCCAATGTATAACCAAACAACATTTTGAAAAGATTTATTAAAAAGACTATGTCTAACTAAATAAACTTAGAGGAATTTTCCAAGAAGGAACTTGTAAAAATAAAAATGGAAAATAGAGTTACGTGATGTACTAATTCAATGACAATTTTCTTTTCTCAGCCACCAAATATGAAGCAAGTTTTTTTTTAATTAATAGTCAAGTATGGAAAATTTCAGTTTTATATTAATATTTATTTTTTGTTTTGTTTTTTTGTTTCAAGGTAGTTGTTTTAATAAAAATTTCACTTGCTTTAAGTGAGTCAAAGAGAATTCTTTTTTTTTTTAATTCCATTTTCAGGTAATATAATAAAATAAATACAAACATTCCAATTTGAAGAAAAAAAAAAAGGATTTAGAATAGTAGAGTCATTATCGTCAGCTAGGAAGTTTTAATTTGATTCAAAATGTTTTTCATTTCTTATTAATTGAAATTATTATAATCCGAATACTCATAAGATAAAGTTGACAAGTACCTCCTAATTAACTCTCAAAGTGTACTTGTAATACGAAATATAATAATATTTATCATATTGTATTTTTGTTCGATCAATATATTAACCGTGATTATATATTTATTATATAATTGTATACACTGGAAGAAAGAAAAAGGTGACCAAAAAGAGTTGTAGGGAAAAAAAATCTTGTCGGTAGCACTTTCCTGTTTGATAAATTTTATGTAGCACGAATTTTAGTCGAAACTTTAATATAAACATCTAACATTGGAGATTGGATTTTGTGGAGGATAATGATCGACAAATTTAGTTGGGCTTTCTTATTGTATCCAGAAACATTAAATAAAATCAAATCCACATCAAAGAGTTTTCTTTTGGGACGCATTATTCATGCACCCAAAATTCAAATTTAAACGAATTTTATATTGTCAATTCACTTAAAAGATTACCAACATATGAATATGCGAAAAAAGTGAATAGTAAGTTGAAATTTTTTATATTTATTAGTAATATGTGTGAATTGAATCCACCCTTTCATTTTATGGAGATTGAATATCTTCTTTAAAGAAAATCATGTTAGGTATATCTTGAAATCAAAATTTCTAAAACTATCATATAATACAAAATTATGAGAATGATATAATTTAAAATTTTAACAAAATTAAAAATTCTTCTATTTTTTTTTTTCTTGCCATATGTATTTCGTGAAGAACAATTGAAGTGATTATAATGAGTAAATATGTGGATGAATTGCGCTATCTAGTTTAGATTAAAAATATGTGAATCAAAATTGCTTTGTAGTCATGTCAACTAGACCATACAAGTACATATCATGTATATCTTTAATTGTGTTAACCGCCTTTCGTGATAGTTGATGAATTGTATTGAGATTGAAATCAAAATTTCTAAAACTATCATATTATATAAAATTAGGAGAATTGTACATTTTAAAATTTTACAAAAAAATATATTTATTTTTTGCAATATGTACCTATTGAAGAACAATAAAAGTGACTATAATGAGTTAATATTTGAGTGGGTCATGAAATGTTGTTAAAATTTGGAGAGAGCAACGAATGTGTGAAACGAAATTACTCTACAATCACATCAACAACATTATATAAGAATATAGTAAATTTTTATTATATATTTTGATTATGGAATTAATTAGACGAGTGGTTATCATTGCTAACATCAAAAATAACATTTTCATCATGTATATATACTTTTAATTGTGTTAACCGCCTTTCATTTCATTGAAAAATTGAAATTTGAAGTCAAAATTTCTAAAATTGTCATATAATACAAAATTATAAGAATCATTCAATAGCTTTACTTCTTTCTTGCAATATGTATCTCGTGAAGAATATTGAAAATGATTATAATGAGAAGATATTTTAGTGAACCTAAACGACAAGCAAACATTTGAACGGACCACGCAACGTTTAAAGAGAAAAAAAATATGTGGAACAAAATTGTTCTGCAATTATGTCAATTAAATTATATGGTACATAGTACATTTCGATTATGACGTTTAAACTTTAAATGAGTGGTAGTCATCATATTGTATCACTTTCACATATATATTCAAAAGATATAAGTAATACGCAAGGTGTTATTTTCATAAATATCATAATTCCTTGGTTTAAATAATTATCATATTTCATTTATCAAAAGTTAAATAATTAAAATTTTATGATGTATTTATTTTTTTAACCATATTGATATAAATATTGTCAATTTTTGTAATACCTTTTATTTACTTTTCAAATATCTAAAATTAAATTTTAAATTATTCTAAGACTTGTTTCTCTTATTTCAGTTATCACATTATTTGACTAACATTATTTAATGTCATCTTTACTTCTATATTTTGATCCACGTTACTTGAGCCGAGCCTCTTTCCTTCAACACCAAAAAGCTAGTAATTTTTTGTGTCTTCTTGAATGTCGATCAATTTATCTCCACAAAGTAGGCATTACGTACAAGATATTCTACACTCTCTGAACCCGATCTGTGAAATTACATTAAGTATGCTATTCTCGTTGATTACGTTAAGTGCACTAGCTCCTAAACATCGGTCACAACGATGTTTGATATATATGTTTCTCATAATCGAATATAAATTATAATGAATCAATTTTGAACATAATCAAATCTCCAATCATAACATTATCAAATTACCAATAAAAGAATCGACTCACATCACGTAAATTTACGATTGCCTCAAACAAATACAAGTCATTACGTTAAATTACACGTGTTTAAATCGAAAGAAAATAATCAAAATTTATAAAATTTCGCTTTACAAACAAACTCATAGTCACTCACCAAGAACCAAATTGGAGGGGGAAAAGTGAACCATTTTAGGCCAAAACCAGATACTTTCACAATGAACTTTGTACTCACCTTTCTGTACAACAAAAGAATCCTCATTGCTTCAACACCATTTGAATAGTATCGTGTTGAGATTTCGTCAAACTCTGCAAACATCGGTTGTTAAAACGATAACTAGGGGTTCGAAATAAGATCTTGTATAAATACGTTACATCGAGTCACTTGAACAGACCTGTAAAAGATGACTGAAAATTGCTCCTTCACTATGAGAGAATTTCTTGAGAAAATCTACTAGATAATTCACTAGATTTATCTGAAGAAGATGTGGTTGAATTGGATTGTCAGTTTATACGAATGGAACGATAGGATTCAAGATATGATGTATCTTGTCTGAACAAATACCTCATTGAGGGGGTCGGCACCACTAAGAAGGTCATCATCGTCACCGTCATCCTGGTCCTGTAAAACGTATTATGGATTAAGAGGTGATTAATTTGATGGGACGACAGATGAGAAAGAGAAAGACGAGAAGCTTGACGAACCTCATCGAAGGCTTTTGCCATCGCGTCAAGGTAATCATGGGATGGTCTACCATGGGGTATGGCACTGCTTGATAGAATTAAGGCTTCATCCGTCTCAACGTCTGCTTCTTGAACTTCCTCCCAATCGCTATCCTAGAATAAGGAATTTGTGCAAGATTTAGGATCTTATGTGCTTGTATTTATACAGTGCTTTAAGGACTACAATTACCTCGTCGCCGCCAACTAAAACTTGCTCTTGAATTTCAATCAAGGCGTCCGCTAATAAAGCAAGTATCTATCATGTCCATAAACACAAGTTCTGTTAGAAAACCTAATGGTTCAACTACTCAGCAAAGTTAGATTACATATCTACCTAAATAAAAGAATACATAGAAAATATCGGACACCAATTGCTGAAACACAGATAAAATGCAGACTGAGGTAAAATAAATCAATTTATCATTAACAGGTGAACAGGAACTGTCAAATGAAGAATTAGAAGTCTTATAAAACAAAGATTGTGTCATGCCTGACAAGTACTCAGCATATATTCATGTGAAGTGTGGCATAAACATACGAAGAAAAATACACATGTAGGCGTAATTTCAGAAATTGTCCATCACAGCAATAGTAACAATACCTTGGCAGGAAGAGGCATCATCGTCCATTGATCTGGAGCTGTTTTAGCTTTTGAGCGTGTAGTTATCCCTGCAGTGGACTTCAAAATACCACAAAATGGATTTGAGTCTTTGGTGGACTCTGCTTCTAACAGAATCAAGCACAAATACAACCAACCTGAATTAGATAGCCTTGAACATTCAGATTCCCCAATTCAGTATGCTTTGTAGATAAAAGTAACGCCAAAGCTGTAGTGGTAACTTTGATTTGGTAGGCCCCCTGAATTTCCCCTGAATATAAGCACGTTTATTAGTACAGTAAAATATACAATCAGCTGTCATGGTGTAGTTCATAAGACGCCCAACCTCCTAAGCAAGCTACAAGAGAGATGAAGCAAATAGAAGAAATGATCAATAATATGCTCAAACGATGCAGTTACATGTTCCTAAATAATGCCACTGAAGGACCAGTAAGCCTGTATACTTGCCTTGCAGCTTTGTCCACTCAACCATTAAGTACACAAAGGAGTTAGGATGACCTTCTGCTGGGATTGAGACCAACATCTCAATAAATCGTTCAACATGAGGAGCACTCATGTGGACCTACATAGAAAGATACACCTGGAGATCATTCCAGCCTCTCCACATTGCTATAGAAAAGCATCAAGTACAAACGAGAATAAGCAGTTAACACACCAAGATTCCCAAATTCATTTACTGAAAAACTTGCAGATACTAGCTTATCTGTGAAGGAAAGATCTTTTACAACTTGTCTATCAAATCACTCATTTAAAAGCAAAGCAAGGATGGAAACATTGTAATATGTGAGTGCTATCAGAAGATGTGCTGTGGCAAACGACTTACGAAAATTTCAGTTTCTAGGAAGAAATTGAAAGGAATTACAATTTGGTTTTGGTTCTGATCCTAAAGCCTCCCAAAGTATTTTGAATTAAAAGCTAACTAGGAAAAAGAATCTTTAGAAAGGGCAAGTCTTCAGGGGCACATGCTGGGGACCATGCAACAAAGGACAAGTCAGGCTATAGAAAGCTGGAACAATGAAGGTAGTGGCAGTACAGACCAAAGCAGATGGAGAATTGTCACAGCAGTGATTTGGTAGACCATATGGAAGGAGATAAATATGAGATGTTATGAGAGCATTAATAGTCCTTTACACAGGATTAAAATGAATTGCATTATCACTTTTTGCTATTGGTGCAGTTCCGAGTATGTAGATGATCCTATAGCTATTATAGATATCCTAGGTTCTTTGTAAGATGAAGTAGGATCTAGTTTAGTTTTGTTTGAGTATACTCAACTGTATGTAGCTCCATGATGTAAATTTGGGATCCCAGCCTTTAGTGCTGAAGATTAATACACAAAACAGTTACCTTTGTCAAAAAAAAAGAATCTTTATGTGTGGTATGTGTAGTCCACAAATTTATGTTAGACCCTACTCGTTATTTCCTTTTAACATCTACCGCCAAAAAGTGGCATGTATATACAAATTTAGTTCATTGTGTGACTGAAACGAGACTGACACATATGCAGCAGTTACCAGCCAAAAATGCAAAGACAGATCCTCAAATAAGGATGAGGAAATCATACCAATCTGGCAAATATAACCAACAAAGAGCTTCTTAACCCAGAAAGTTTACAAGATTGCATACGCCTCAAAAGAGCAGCAACCAGGTCTCTGATATGTTGGGCCATTTGTGAAGGGAGATGCAGAATAAGTTGCAGGATATAGCTCCCAACAAAAAGTGCTCCAGAACTTTCAAGATCGGGGTCCAGAAGCCTGCATGCAGTAATTGTCAACAATAAACCATTCATTCAGCATAAATCAATCGTTCAAGCAGTATAGTCGATATGTCTACAATTCTGCAACCCGAAACATAAACACAGGACAAGCTCAATGTGGTTGTCTTACCATCAGCTTGTACACCTCCCCCCTGCCCACCCAGGAACCAAAAAAAAATGAGGAAAAACTGACGAAAAAGCGAGCATATGAAAAGTATGAACATCCCATACTTTTAAACTTATACTTATGAAGTATAAAGCAATCTATAAGAGTACAGTTTTCACCGTCTAATCTTTTTTCTCCCTTCTTATAATTTCTTTGGGCATTCCATTATTACAGCAAAGTGGCATAATCCTAAGAAGATTAATCAACTTATTTTGGTATGTATCTTGACATGACATCTGTACACCATGTTAAAGAGGAAGATCAAAGAGATTCATCGAGCAAAAATAGATGATGGCAAGTGATCGATGAGCACCACCAGCCTCATATTACAAAATGAAGCATGATAACCAGATGACTAGAAATTCAAAAGATTCAATAGGGCTCAAGAAAAAGGAAGAATGACAACCCAACCTTGAAGCCACATCAAGCAAACTTCTCATTGCAAACGCAGTATCACCACCCCAAGCAAGCAATTCTTCTTTCCCCACAGATATAAGAGCAGCTAAGCACTGTGTTGCATTCTGGACCCAAACCAACATCAATATGTTACTTCTAGCTTGTGATCATACCAAGCAATACTAACAGAAGCGTAAGTTAGGAGCAATTTCCAAGTAGAAACAGAGTCCACATATATAACCTGCATTTCACTATGATCATCACTTTGAAGGACTATACGAACAACAGGATCAAAAGAGACTTCATACACCGCCTTTACAATGTCAGTTGGGGCACTCTGAAATAAACACATAATCGATACATTAGACAACTTTACAACAGATTATCTTCCAGTCAGACAGGAAATATGAAAGTTACGTAAGGATGGTTTCAACAAAGATCCTTATATTTTACATAGAACACAACCTTCAGCAACATTGTCATGAGATCAAGTGAAGCAGCAACTAAACCCTCTGGCTGCTGTTGTGGCTGACAGATGACGGAAACTTCTATCAGGCACGATAACTAATACAACCTTTCTTCAAAAAAGATAATCGTAAGTCCAAAAAAAACACCCTTAATAAGACATAAAATTCAGAGCATACATTATTTAGAATGGGCCCAATATAAGGTAAAACTCGAGAAACCACTGGGTGTATACAACCAGGAGCATTTTTTATTGCCTGCAAGCAAAAGGGAAAACGGGGGTCAATTTACATTGTAACAGAAGATAATATAACTGAAGTCCTTCAGCAAGCTATGTCACGGAGACGAAATCTATAAATTCAATAAGACAAATGCATGAAAAGTGATAATTCATCTGAAAACGAGAACATTACATATATATACACAAATACATCTATAACAAACACACACATATATATAAATGCTCATTACGGATATCCATTTACTATAAACTACAAATATATACTGCTCATTAACCTGAGCCAAAGGAAAGGAGGTAGGTTCAAAGACAGAACTGACTTTTGCCAAAGCAGTTAGTTGAAGTTCTCCTGGTTTTGGCATGATGTTGCATGATAGGTTGACTTGCTTACACTAGTCAATTATGTTACTCAAGTACGGGTACCTTGATACGGGTTTGGGTACCCGATACAGGTGCAATCTAGAGGTTGGATTCTTCATCACATAATTTTAGGATTCAGAGAATAGCCAAAAGATGTATATTACAACATATACATGTATACAATAACATGTTAATTCATTTTTCTGGTGAAGTCCATATAACATTGCTAAATTAAATTTCTGTAATCAAAGAATAGCCTTTCAATTACTACCTCCAGAACCTCGAGAGCATCAATGCTGACAAAAGGATCAGCAACATTCGAAGCCCACATATTGAGTATAATCGGAGAGAGAACTGGCTCAATAGACACCACCAAATCAGGGCCTACATAGGTAAAATACGTTAGAAACTTCATACATAGAGAGCTTGGAAAATTTTAAGGGATACCCCACTCGAAAGCTTTGAAACTCCAAAGTGGAACTGCATGCTAAGTTGAATTTATACTCTGCTCATATTCTTCTAATAATTACCTGCTTTTACAGCCTCCTGTAGTGTTTCAAGCACTAGATGCATGGTCTCGTCAGAAGCCTGGGGAGCAGACAGTCAACCTTAGCTTCAACAACCACAGAGGAAAAAAAGACAATAAGGAGTTTGTTTTCATAGTTACTTACATGCTTAAGAAGATCTGTGAGTGATGAAAATATATCCAAGAAATGAGGACGGAGAATCTCTTTATTTGTATCAGGTAAAAGTTGAGAAAGTGCTCTACATGCCCCTACTTTAACAGGTGGAGGCCTGTTGTTGTTAACCATTATCAATAACTGAGGTCTTTATTTTTTCTTTGATAGTAGAATTAAGTACTAAATTAGGTTCTCACATATCCATGCCAAGTGCTTTGATGGCTGCATATAAGAAGTGCTCAATTAGACCCTGGCTGACCTGAGCAAACAACAATTAATTGTGAGCCATATAGTTGCATAGCAAAACGAAAGATAAAGTCTTACTTGTTTCGATGGGAATTACAAAGCCAATTACCATGGAGGAGAACTTAGCAATGGAAGAGAATATACGGGCATATAAGAAGGGATATTCATTCACCCCTGCAAAATCCACAAGAGCACTAATTTATTAGAGGTGTCTCAACATCTACCTTAGCATGCATCAATATTATATCCAATATAGTGAACCTCACACATCGATCTCCATACCACATAACCTAAAATCCAATTTGATCTACAAAACCAGATTTACCTGTTGACATATCTTCCGAAAGAATTTGTTCTAAGGTTTCTCCTAAACTGACTTTAGTGATTTCAGGGGCCTGAGAGGAAAGTAAAACAAAATAAGTAATGACAACAATTTACACACAAAAAAGAATCTACCAGGAACGCTCTTTTATTTTTTAAGTTAACAAGCATTGAGCATAAAGTCATAAAATCACCATTTAAAAGTATTGGAAGTAACACAAACCTCAGCTTCAAGTAGCTGTTCAGACACTGAAGCCAAAGCAAAAAGTGTGGCCTCCCTCATCTGCCAAAAGTAAGAGTTATCAAACGGCATGGTGCAAGAGTACTGCTCATAAAACGCTACTAAATTGGTGTAGAAGTATGGAATACAATTATTACTGCCGACGATCATAGGGAATAAAGAAGGATTGTGGTGAGATGGTGCTATTGATGTGTAAGGAGAGCGGGGAGGAGGATACAGATTATCTCTTGCTACTATGGACCCTTGTTCCCTCATTAATTATGTATGCCCAAGGACAATGTTGCAACTATGTGCTGCATGGTACAGAGAATTGGAAACCATAGGAAAAGAATATGGAAGACAACAACACCGTGTCTTTCTAGATATTACACAAGGAGAGAAGCAGGATATATTTGTATTAAGTAGAACAAGGGGAGAGTAAAAATAATCACTTCCGTAAAAAACATAGCTGGTGTAAGGAAAACTTTCATTTTGCAACAGTTTTATAGGTTTGATAGAAGAAACCCCCATACACCCAGATTTTAAATATACTTCTGGACCTCATATTGGCGTACAATAAATGATATCATTTGACTTTATAAACAAGATCAACCAACGGATTATAAGACATCAAACTTCTCATTCATTAAATAGAAATATATTGACAACATGTTGAAATTATACGTAGATCATAATGCAAACCAGACTACAAGTAGATACTCAAGCAAGTTAAAGTATTATTCACAGTTCAACAGAAGGTTAATAAACTTTAGCAGAGTCACAAACCTTGATGATCCTACATTGCTTGTCAAAGTATTTTTCTACCATATTAGTCCTTAACTAGACTCTTCATTTCCCTATAGTTACTTATTATTGATCTTCCAAACTTCAGGCTGGAAGTTGGCCTACTTATGCTAGATGCATTTTCACATATCTACTACCCATACCAAAGTCCATGTATAGCATAGAGCATTGAGAACGGTTAAATAAGCTAATTAGCATCAAAGCTGTCAAAAACATAGTGCTCCCTTTGTTTCAATTTGTTTGTCTTACTTTCCTTTTTAATCTGCTTCAAAAAGAACGTCTCTTTCCCTTTTTGGCAACTCTTTAGTTCCAATTTTCCACATGGCATGTTTAAGACCACAAAATTAAAGGGTATTTTGGTACATTCTACGTATCTCTAGTTTAAAACCACAAGTTCTTAACTCCGTGTCAAGTCAAAACCAGACAAACACATTGAAACGGATGGAGTATTTCTTTTTCACTTACTCTCCACCAGCCTGAAGCACCAGATGCTTTTTCTTGCTGAGACTCCCTATATCGCGTCTTTGCAGAGTCAATGATAGCATGAATTCCCTGTGTACCACAAGAACTAATGACTTCTTCCAACAAAAGAGCACCTGGGAAGACGGTTTCATATCAAATAAAGTACAGAATAGAGCTATCCGACAGCATAGATATATCATGCACAGAGTTGGCATGCAGAGTTCTGAAACTCAAGAATCAAGTTTACAGTATAGATAAAATCAAGAAGAAAGAAAGCACAGCCATAAGTAAAGACGCCCAAATCTGAGAAAACAAAAGATTTTTATTTTATTTTATTTGCTATCATGAGCTTAATTTTTTTAACAGACCACTAAAATAGTCCATATCGAAATCAGAAAACTCCTCAGAAGTAAAGGCCCTAAGAAAGTGAAACTGTCTGCTTCACATGACCAGAATAAATTTGGTCTTGAGGGTAGAACAAGTCAACCCTCAACAACTTAAAATATTGTCATATTAGTCGGTATATTAGTGCCAGAAATCCAACCTTGCAAGCTAGACCACTGAAACATTATACTATAATTCATAAGAGATAAACCAGTTTCGTAGGAAGCAGAAGTTCATGAATTAAATAAGTTCACTTTGCTCTAGATGTTTTTTCTGTGGGAAAACTGCAGAAACAGTCAATCATTTGTTTATCCAATGCGAAGTCACTGGCCAGTTGTGGAATCTGTTCCTGAGACTTAAAAACATCTCCTGGTCCATGCCTGGGAGAATTTCAGAGGCTCTATATAGCTGGGAAGAAGCAGGGACATAAGCAAACAATAGAAGTAACTGGAGAATTGTCCCTGTCACTATTTGGTGGACAATATGGAAAGAGAGGAACCTTAGAGTTTTTGAGAATAGGGAGAGTAGTATGCAACAAGTTAAACTGAATTGCATTTTGACTCTGTGTTTTTGGTGTAATCAAATTTACTCTAATGATACCGTCTCTATCATTGATGTCTTAGACTCATTATAGGGATAGGTCGGTATTATTAGAGTTCCTTATGTAAATACGGGTATCAATACAACCTATGTACTGTTCTACAGAAATAGAAACAATTACCATTTTTAAAAAAAAAAAAAAAAAAAAGCTATGCTTTGCATGAAGCTTTAACCTACCTTATCAGAAAAACTATGTTTTCGTGAAGCTGCGAAGTGACAGTGTAACTTTGATAGAGCGTACAATAATGTAATGGCAAGAAAGACCATTCAAGGTGAAAGCAAAAGATATGTTGGGATAAAAAATAATGCAATTACCACCACACACATTAACAAAAGCACTAAACCTTCTGACTAAAATCTCACAAGTCTGATGACAGGAACCCTTGCTGCAATACTATGTTAATGATCCTAAATGTGAAATAACTAATAACTTCTATCAACTGACAGATTGTCTGTTATCTGAGTGAGAAAGAAATAGAGAGACCTCAGGGGTTTATGGAAAAAGAGGGAAAGTTAGCACGTAGAAACAGCTTACCAGAAGCACGACAACTGTAAGTATTATCATCCTCATCAGCAACATATTGATTGGCATCAACAGACCAAGCGTTAACCTGGGATCCGAATCAAAAGACATGATAAACACAGAAGGTATACGAAGACTTCTTTTTGTAATTACAATTATATTAAGACGTATAAAAACAAGTAAAGTTGTGATCAAGTAGCAAACAAAGAATTAGGTGCCTCAATTCCATAGAGAGGAGATATAATTAAAATAAAAATACTGCAAAAAATGATAGTAGACACAGATCCTTGATACTAATAATCAGCAACTGAAAACAAGCTGCCCTATCTAATGAACTTAGTATATATCTCCAGCAGTTTGGCAGACACGAAGCCTGTTCCTTAATCTCTCAGAAGTTGCAGTGTTGTTATCCCAAACATACTGAAGAACATTACCACTAGCTGGAGAGGAAGAAATAATATATATTTTGAAACAGATCAGAAGCGCTACAGTCTGTTCAGTTAGATGTTTACAATATTAAACATTTTGATGTAACTTGAATAAGAATAATCACTTTGACACACTGATGACTTCCCCTCACTCACTCTGCGGAAAGACAAGCATATCAGTCCTCTGTTTAGCATCCCCTCTCTAAGATATCCATGGGGACATGATCTGCTGGCGAACTCATAATAATATGTTTTTCCCTCTAACAGTTGTTAAATAACAACATACCCAATGTAATCCCACAAGTGTGGTCTAGGGAGGGTGGTGTGTGTGCAGCCTTACCCCCTACCTTGAGAAGGTAGAGAGGCATAGCTGTTATATAGTTTTCCATAATTAAGGTAGACAAAACACTCAAAGACAAACCCAGGTTTCAAACTGCCAGTAAAACAAGGAATTTGCATCTTTAAGTCAACGCACAAGATACCATGAGGATCACAAAAGAAATATACTAAGATGCATAAGTACCATAACCACAGGATTCTGGTTGAGTGACACACAATCTCCATCACCTTTTCCCCAGTTTGGAAAATAGAAACAAAGGGGCACAAAGCCCATAGGAAGTAGCTTCTACTTCTATAACAAATAAATGCTGCAATCTTAGTATGTTTAAATTCAGGTACACTTAGTAAATGGTTATTCAACAAACTTGTTAAGGCCATCCAAGGATCTTTTATCAGAGGCTTGACCAATGATTATGTGTTTTTCAGCATGCTGAGATAACCAAAATTAAAAATATCTCGTTCTTTTATGCCATAATAAAAGAGATCTACACAACTGCAGCTTTTGAATCTCAAACTAATTGAAAAAGAAACTAATCATTACCTGCTGTTCTGTTGTCTGCATAAAGGCAATAGTGTAGTAAACCAACTCCTTTACATTGTTCCCAACTACCTACAATGATATCTCCAACTCTAAATCATCATCAACCATTATAAATAAAAAGGTGCAGACAATTAAAAGAAGCTATGCAACATACCTTTACAAATTTGGGGCTGCCCAAAATAGTCAATAGAAACTCAAACAACTGCAAGACAACAACAGAAAACGTATCATTCATATAGAAAAAGCTGAGACAAAAGAACACACCAAGATGAAAATCGCCAAGTTCAGTCAGTGTCCATATTATACCTGAGATCCACAAAACTCAGATCTAATAATTTGAAGATTAAATGTGATTCTTCTTTCATATGAAAGAGGAGAAAGAAGCTCCAGGTTTCCATAGTCAAAGAACATAACATTAACAATGTCAAATGTTGCAGCAACAAATATAGGTAGCGCCTGAAATCTAAAAGTCCAAACATTAACAATTACGACAGCGCTCAGTCTCTTTTACCTGGATGATGAATGATTCAAGACTTTGCTCTGCACCATCAGAATCATATCTCCCATCATAAGGATCTTCAATTCCTTCAATTGATGATCGTGCATATACTCCTAGAGATGATACAAATGTCTGCCACAATGGCCCCATAAAAACTGAAATGAAGTAGGATAACAAAACAAAATAGACAGAAATGTCAGAATATTTTACATCTATGCATGGCCATGTCACTTTAACATATTACATTAAAGAGTAATCTAGTCCTGGAGAATAGATGAGGATACTGACCCCCAAATTGACTTTCCATAAGGCTCAGGAAGTTCTGGAGGAACTGATTCAAGCACTTTATAACCTAAACGTATCAAGGGGAAGATATAATCTGTGACACAAAAAAAGCTAAGATACGGCATCATATATTTTTGACGAAAACAAAGAAAATCGACCTCCATCCGGATGCTCCAATCATCAGGGTCTTCCGATTGCACTGGATTCTCTAGAATAGAAGAGAATTGGTTGATCCAAGATTGAATCATAGGTGACATCATTGCACTGGTCTCCGTCTTAACACAGAAAATAAGCAATGATGATATAATTACACCATGTTGTAAGCTAAAGTTTTTTCATACAGACTGAAAATACCTTATATACACCGCTCATAGCCCCTAGCATTGAGGTGCAAGCATAAACTATTGAAAGAGCCTTCATGCGCAAAGGTTTCTCATAAATCTGCAGAAAAAGAGGGGAATCTGAAGAGCAGTACTTTCTGGGTGACACGAGAAGCAAAAGACCTAAAAGAAATTACTAACTACCACCATTTGCAGACATTTAAGCTATCTACTTCCGCAAATTAAAAGAAAGGCACAATAACAAAATTAACCTGAGGTGATGAAACAATTGTGTGCAAGCAAGGAAACAAAACAGGAACAAGTTTCGGAACCATATTATCGTCCAAATCCGCCGATACAAGAGAAAAGCACCTCAAAGCTCCATGAACTGCACAATTTAAACATCAGACTTCTAAATTCTCGGTTTTAAGCAATCAGCAAAAGAAGGATGCCAACCAATAAGTTGCATAACAATTCAGATGACGAAAAAAAAAAGTTTATTCCAATCTTTTCACTTCATGATAAGGTGAAGCTAATGACTCACCAGCATTCATGTTTGTTTGGTCAGTTATACACTTCATTAGTGATGGTAAGAGATCAGGCCAGTCTTCTGGCCAATCGTAATGGGCAATAGATGCCACAGCCATACCAATGGCTGTGCAGATCTTTCTATGAGGATCATCGAGCAATGGCAACAGAAGGCCACGTATAGCTACCTGACAAACACACAGAATCACACCACGAATCTGTATAGAGAAAGTGAAACAACAGAGCTTCCCTAAACACCTGAGATGTAATCCCAAAGATAGAATAGGATTTAGATCCTCATAAAGTAGGTGCTGCAGGAAGGAAGATTGATTTATTGCTATCCTGATTATCACCAAATCAATATGGTACAAAAAAATTAGGTTCAAGCAGGAGCCTTCTCTCTTGCTCAATTTGCTATAGGTTTCTTCCTTCTTGAACCTATAACTTACAAACGAGATGAGAATATATAAATATCCTACCGTTATATTTTATATATATTGAAATCTGATCTTTTCAAACACCAACTGTAAGTTGTTATTATGTTGATCACCATAATTCCTTTAGTTCTACAAAAGAAAACCGTATGGTCGTGAAGGTTACTCCAGCCAATCTTTATCTTTCTACAAAAAATAGCAGTTACAAAAGCCAAGTTTTTTCAAAGGTTAAAACCACATTGCACACATATATATGCCTTTCAGAATGAATTAAAAGCAAATTTATGTAGGAAAAATTAACCTGAAGGATTCCTAAGAAGCCTACAGTTGCCTCTCAATTATTATTCCCTACAAGAATCAGAAGGGGTTGCAGTCAGAGCAAAAAATTCTATGCCCTCCGCACCTCCCCAACTATTATTCCTTCCAGCATCAGAAGGGGGTGTAATCAGAGGAAAATAACGGAAAATGCTGTCTTTGCTGCTCTATTCTGCTTATTCTAAACCCCGAATTGCCCATACAAAAAAATAGCAAAAAATTATTTAACATACAATAAAATAATAACGGAGAAAGCCATTGATATCCAAACCACGAAAATTCTAAGGAAGCCTCCACCTGCAAATGCTTGAGGCCTTGGTCTGTTAAAATAATAGCATTTCCATGAAGAAAATTCATGCTACCTCTAAACAAAAGTTAGCGAATATATCACGATAATCTAGTTAGCCATATGATAACAAAATAATCAGTTGTTCTAGTATGACTATTCAACATTTAACAGCACAAACTGACCAATAAATTAGACTTTTAAAGAGGAAAAAGTTAATAACGCCAACAGTAAGTTAAAGCCACATGTTAAAGGACTGCAAAAAGTCTTAAAATTTTGCACTTCAAAGAAGCAATAAGACTGGTAAAAAATTAGGAGCTGAAACAGATCCAAATGATAAGGGAAACAGGACAAGCAACCTTTTCATCACTTGAAACAACAGGATGCTCAAAACCCTCCTCACCCTCCTGCCAATGCTTCTTTATAAACTGCTTTAGAATAACAGCAGCTAGGTAAAAAAGCAAGTTAAGCTTACAAGGCCAAAAGGAAACAAACAAGCAATCAACAAAAAAAAATGGCGCACAAAATCCTAGTCATCGTGGATTATCACATTGGTACAATTTGAAAGGAAAGAACCTAATATATACATTTATATTATTTATATATGTGTGTCTGTGTGTGTTTATACATACACACATAGATATATATACATATATATATATATAATAGGATATCTGACGTAATCCCAAAGGTAGCTCTCTCTTTGCCGCAATTCTACACAATGAGCTTCCAAAACCTTCAGGAGAAGACAAAATTAACAAAGGTTAAAGTTTATCCTATCTATAGAAATTTTTTCAAATAAAATGAATAGGTTCATGAAGGGTCCTGGAATATCTAAGCCCATCCATGTTTATAGATCACCATAATGCACAAACATAGCAGAAAGCTTAATTCCAGACTTGTAACTTATGTCAGTAGTCAAGACTTCATGGATTGCACTACATGTTTGTAGATCAACAATACTAGTGCTTCAATGATTTCTCTTTTTCTTTTTTACCTTACTTGGAGATATGAATATGCTGTTAAGAACGTTAAGAACAGTCATCCAAGTTGTAAAGAGAAAAATGATATTATCTGAGGTTACAAATTATGGTCACGTTAGATTGCAACAATTATATAGCGTACAGACAAGATTTTTGACCAAGTTCCTCACATTACAATAACCAGCAAACTAACACATTCTTATTGCTATTTCTTTGAACTCCCTGAAGGTCTGAACCTCAATCTTTTTGAGAAAGGTTGCAGTGTACTAATCATACACACAAAGACAGTGCTGGAAGCCAATTTATAATTCAAAAAAACAAAAGTATGTCCTTGTTCATCTTACAAGGACTCTAGAAACTCTAGTAATGTTTCAGTTTCATCTACATAGTTTCCTTTGCACCACAAAACAGTATCTCAAATCTTTGACATGAACAGTTAGCTTCTAAGCTTTCTTTTTCTTTTTTGATAAACACAAAATCCCAACAGCCAGTAGCACACAGTTCAAAACTCAGTATATAATAGGTCTACTGCTCTATCCTTTTCCACTAAAATACAAAACTTTTGTCTGCAACAGCTCGAACACGTGCACCTTATGCACACACCAATCTTGCTGCTCTTACCACTATACCAAAGCCTGTGGGGCAGTTAGTTTCAAAATTTGAAGTCAAAATGTTGTACTTTAACACCATTTCAACCAACACACTCTCCCCAAAACATCCAAACTGAAACTCACTAAACTACTCCAAGATCCAAGCTTTACATAAATAAGAGAACTTTAAGCATCTTCCAAACAACTCAAACAGAAAAAATAACCCACACACATTTTTTTAGAATGAATGCACCAACACATCAATGCCAGCTAATTTACGATCATTCTATTAATATCAGCTACAATGAAATTGAAACTCACTAAACTACACCAAGATCCAAACTTTACATAAATAAGAGACCTTTAAGCATCTTCGAAGCAAATACTACAACAACATACTCATTGTAATCCCACAAGTGGGTTCTGAGGCAGGTAGAGTGCACACAAAGCAGCTACAGTAAAATTGAAACTCACTAAACTACTCCAAGATCCAAACTTTACATTAAAAGAGACCTTTAAGCATCTTCCAAGCAACTAAAACAACAGCATACTCACGTATAATCCCATAAGTGAGGTTTGAGGCAGGTAGAGTGCACAAAGACCAGCTACAGTAATACTGAAACTCACTAAACTCTCCAAGATCCAAACTTTACACAGATTCAAAACCTTTAAGCATCTTCCAAGCAAATACCACAATGTACTCACTGTAATCCCGCAAGTGGGGTCTGAGGAAGGTAGACTGCACACTAACCAGCTACAGTAAAATTGAAACTCACTAAACTACTCCAAGATCCAAACTTTACATAAATAAGAGACTTTAAGCACCTCCCAAACAACTCAAACACAAAAATTAACCCACCCACCCACCCAATCTTTAACATGGATGCACAGACCCATCAATGGAATAAAACCCAACTGAACAAATCAAGTATCCATACAGCTGACACCAACTAATTTATGATCACTCCAGATTACCTGGTTGAAGGGTAGCTTGTTGAAGAGAAGTTTCAGCAAAAGAACGAACTTGTTGATTTGGATCAAGCGTAGCATTCAAGCAGTTGATAAGCCATTGTTGATCTTGATCCATTTTTTTGAAGTTTTATCCACCAAACAAAAAAAAAACCACAGAATTCAGCTGCTTTGAAGGGTTTAGCTAAATGGGTGTCACTTTGCCTGTGTGTCTGGCAAAATGGGAGGGAATTTGGGTTTTGTATTGTTGAGGTGTTTTATAGGTCTCCTTAGGGTTTTGCCCGGTTCAAATTATTGCTATTCATTTTCTTGATAGGCCGGGTTCAGCCATTCCAGCGGGTTTTTCTCCACGCCTTAGCGGCTTTTCACTCACTTTTAAGCTCTTTCATCCTTAACTAGAGATCTCGTAATCGAGTCTCACTTTTATCCGTAATGTGAGACTTTTCGAGACGAATTTAAATTTATTCAGACTTCAATGTCGATACTGAACATTGAGTGGAAAATCAAAAATATATATATATACAACAAAGTGTATCAGGTAAGGGTGGGCATGGTACAGTATTGCTAAGTTTGATTTGGTAATTTTGGAGATTTTATCTTTATCTCGGAGATAAGTAGTTCGTTTTCAATAGTTTCTTAGCTCGAGGATAAACAATACAAAGCAATTCGGAAAAGGAATTGACAAAATGGAAAAGGTCATGACAAAATACAAAAGATAGTATGACTAAGTATTTTAAAAAAAGACGTGAAACATTATCAACAATAAAATAATATTATAATCGAAGTAATTAGAAACTAAGTTAAAATTTAAAATTTATGAATTTGTGATTCTAATCTTTTTTAATATTAATAATTTATACAAACTTGATTCGACTGAACTCGTAATTGAAAGACTAGTTCCATCGCGTATGACTTATAACATGTTACAACATATTAAATTAAATGACGATTTACAAGTTTTTATTAAAATTACCATTGCATATTACTTAAATCTTATCGCAACCATCATCCTGAAAAATGGGTCTCACAATATGTCAGTCTAATTATTCAGATACCGAACATCGAGCGAAAATATTAGTTTAGACTCCCGCCATATATATCCTTATAACCAGTCATTTTCCGCGTACCTATGCCAAAAACCCTAAAAATTGGGAACTTGTTCATTTCACTGTAATGAGCAAGATAGAAAAATGGAACTTTTTGATGTTCCTGTCACTGTTTCGAACCCAATGTTAAGTTTCAAGAATCAAAATACCAAAATTGTTAAGGAATATGTATATGTGAAATGTGATTGCAAGCGAAAAAGGGCGTGTGAAGTCACCATTATGGATTTTTCGAGGGAGATTATGGTGGAAATTCTTTCAAGATTGACAATCAAGCCTATTTTCCGATGTAAGACGGTTTGTAAACGCTGGTATAATCTTTTAATTTCCGACCCTTTATTTGTTAAGATGTATCAAACAGATCCTGTAATTTCCCCTGCATTTTGCTTTCGAATGATGACTCTATTGCTTCAGTTCTTGAACTTAAAGCAGATTATGATTACTATTCCCGCCCGCGAAACAGACCTGTTATGTTGAGTCCTGAGTTTCACATCCCTAGACTTAAAGATCGATTTGGTTATAGTTTTGATAGGAAAAAGTTGGAATTGATTGGTTCATGTAATGGGTTGATTTGTTGTGGAGTGGTGATAGGTATGATGAAAACTATTCGATTTATATTAGCAATCCTCTTTTGGGTGAGTATTTTAAGGTTAAATTGCCTGAATGGGAGAAAAGGGTTCGTCGTGTTGCTTATACCTTGTGCTATAGTGAAGGTTCTGGACAGTATAAGGCATTGAGGTCAGTGATTAGAAAGTTTCGGGGTCGTCCTGAAGTGTCTGAATTGGAGGTTTGTAATCTTGGAGTTGATGAGAAATGGAGAAATGTGGGGGAGGCTGCTTTTCCGTTATTTGGTAGATTTGGTAATGTGAATGTCAATGGTGTTCTTTATTGGCTGAAGGATGATGATGATATTAAAACAAGTGCTAGCATTCACTCCTTTAATCTTGTGACGGAAGAGGTGAAGCACTTGCCAGTTCCACCTGGTTTGGAAACTCCATCGTTGGGCTTGACGCTGGCGGAGTTGGGGAATTGTCTGTGTTTGACTGATAGTTTCTCTTTTCAGCATGTTGATATATGGTGGATGAAATAGCTGATTCTTGGACTAAAGATCGCATTTTGACAAATTCTATTCTGCATGATATCTGCGACACTGATTTAATACCAATCATATTCTGGAAAGATGGAGAAATCTTGATGCAAAGCAGACGTCACACACACCTACTTTCTTACAACCCAAAAGAGAAGTTTAGGAAGGTCAAGGTTTACAATGGTGGCTACGAAGCGACTAAATACATTCCAAGTTTTTACTCACTCAAGACTGTCATGGGGAAAGTTTTCAAATCTCAAATGCTTATCCGAAGGCTGAGATAGTTTTAGAGATTTAGTTTGTCTTACTTCCTCCAGGCTATTATATTTTGCTTCTATGTTTCTGGTATAATTTAGCTTAAGACCTGACAACTGCTACTGTTTTATGGATGTTTTTTGAGTTTTGGTAGGACAACTCTACATGCATAAGCATACCTTGTCCATTTTGTAAAGTCTCCAAAGCTGATGTTGGCCTATCAGTCAGGCTGGCCTTGTTTGGGGTAAACGGTACATGAACTTTTCGGTAAAGTTAATCAAGTGTTTCAATTGGTAGTGACGTTTTGATTATGTCCTGAGTTTTGAAGTAGTGCTTTACTTAGTTGGTGATTTTTCTTGAACACTAGGCATTGATATATAAAATAAAAGCAGTATGAGAGGTTACTTCTGTAATCTCTACAAGACTCTCGATACTTATTTCTTGCTATGAAATGTTTATCGGAGTTATCTTTGGGTTTCTTGTTGAATTCTGAACATTTTTGTTGCCATTATTGTCTTAAAGAGGAAGCAGGATGAGAGGGGATACTTGTTTCTTGTTATGAATGCTTACTGGAAATTTCGATATCTCTTCCTTTTGGTTGGTGTTCTTTATTCTGCCTCTTTTATCGAATTCACCTATATTTGTGAAAGGTTAGAAAACTTTGGTCATCTTCATTTCAGTGTTTGATCCAGGTCGCTATCTTTGTCTCCTGTTTTTTGCTGTCTTATTTTCTTGTAATTGTGCTTTGAATTCTTCTTTTCTTTTGAACCAAGGGTCTATCAGAAACAACCTCTCTATCCCGCAAAGGTAAGGATAAGGTCTATGTACATTCTACTCTCCCCAAACCCTACTTGTGGGATTGCATTGGGTCTGTTGTTATCCAAGGTCGCTTTAGTCCCTATTTGTCATCTGAATACAGAGACAGTTTATTGTTCATCACAACCTAGTAATCTTCCAATTAGCAAGTAATTTATTATGTGATATCGTATATGTGTAGATACACTTATTAAACATGTGGATACATACAATGTATTTCACTATTGTTACGTGTGCGGATACAATGTATTTTACTATAAAGATATTGTATATGTGCGCATCTAATGTATTTCACTATTATTATATGTGCTACATTTTGAAATCAAAATGGTGCTACGTTTCGTAATAAAGTAAAATCTCACTATTTTTATTTGGGCACAAATTGGGCTGTTTATGAAAATTTCTCAACGTAGTCATGTTAAAACTTAAAAAGATAATTAATTACAACTATTAAAACGTACAATAAAGTCCTCATATTAAAGACATTTGAAAATTAGAAGGTTGCATCATACATTAACGTTACATCCTACACTATAAATATGAAATCCTCCTTCCAAATCTTCATCAAATTTCAAATCCTCTCAATTCCAAATACAATTGTAACCAACTTATATATTCGTAAGAAAAATAACTTCTATTTATGCATACACACTTATTTTCTTGCGCATATCCATTGAGGTTTCTCCGAGCATCTCACAATTACTTGGAGGAGGAGGGGGAGGAGGCCTTTTGCCAGGTTCAGGGGATGGTCTTTTTTTAGATATCTCTAAATGTTTGGCATCAGTGTTGAATGTTCATGGATGCGTTGAATAGATCATAACATCTTTTTTAAGTATTAAACTTCGATTAATCGGACCTCAATATTGTAAAGTTGTATTAGACATATATGATAGTTGTTGGCCTAAGATTTTCCCTTTAAAACTTAGGAGTTTTTGCTCCATTTGAGGTTCATTACCACCACCAACAATCCCTCAACCTCTAGTCCAAATAGTAGCATGAAGATTGTACGCAAAATTAATAACTAAGTTGTTTAATTATCGTCCTTTGAATTCTTTCTAATAAATTGATTGTGATGAGACTTGCATCTAGCTAGGGAATCATGTGTTGTTGCAAATGAAACGAAATAAAGCGGTTTTGATGAATGTCAATTACAAGAGAATTATAAAATTTAGAAACGCACATCAAACAAAACAAAGACTTGACGGGAAGTCAAGAGAATATAATTAGATATTATATCCGAAGGCTTTTCAGATTTTATTTCAACATGACTACTCTTTTATCTTCTTATTTCCATTTTCCTTTCCAATAGTCTTCCTGAAAAATAATTACTCCTAAATTTTTATTTTCTTAATTAAAAGTTTGTCTTTTACTAACCCTGCTATAATACATGTCTAATCTCTGAAAGATTGTTTTTTTAGGCATAATAGATAAAATATTAACTACTATCCACTGACAGTGGACAACAACAACAAAGTTACATCATCAGTTCATTTTTAGAAATACTTATTTCTCTTAATTTAATTATTACATTTTTACATTTAAAGATTAATGATTTTTCAACTTCTCTTTTTCTTTTTCATTTTTAAAACTTGTTCAACAAATTTAAAATTTATTTTTTTGAAGTAATGTTCAAATATTTTTTATAATACCGACTTCGAGTGTTAATTACTTAAATAAATTGAAGTACATATGATGATACATGAATCAAAGTTTGTTTCCAATTATTTTTTTGTATTATTGATTGAATGAACTAAGAAGACATATGTGTCATATATGGCGTCCTACGTTACCATTTTGCTTCCTACATGGCGTTCTACGTGTATTATATCACGTAGGACGCAGGTATCTACTTATTCACATCCAGAGTTGGAAGACATAAATGCCTGCAAATGCCAAGTTAAATGATATGTTTATGTATTATGCATTTTTTTTTATTATTATTATTATCATACGAATTTGTAAAAGGATGAAAATTCTAATTTAAAATGCATTCAAAACACAAATAGGTACATTATAAGAATTTAATTATTTCCCATTTTTCTTGTAATCAAGAATTGAAAACTCAATTACTTGGCGGAAAAAAAAGTGAAAAGAAGTGTCTAACAATAGGAATATTAAATATAGATAAATAACAAGAGACAAAGATGTCTTACATAAGAATTAATATCGAAAAATAAAATAGTTACACTCTAAAATAATAAATTTCAAAACTAACAATAGATACACGGTAAAAGATTATTTGCCTGACTATAGATACCAACAATCTCCAATTTATCTGCAAGCTCTATGATTTTAATTTCCCTCCAACTCTTCTTCTTCAAATCATAAAAGAGAAATTTGTATTCTTCGAGTCTTCAAGTAATATAGATTTTACTTCAATGGCTAGTTAACAGCTAATTAGTCTTCATTAATGTAAGACAAAAATATTATTAAATACTTAAAATAAGTGATTTTCTTATTTATTTTCCGTAGTTTAGTTAGTAAGTAGCTTGACTTGGAACTTACTTAGTGAAGGTCTCAAGTTCAAAACGTGTTCACGAACATTCTAGAAGAAATTATTTTCATACTTGAAAAAGTAAAAATAAATAAAGTGTTACACCTATAGCATGGTTTGTCATGACTAGTGATGGAACATACTTAGAGATGTAAAATATTGTATCTTTAATCTCTACTTGTATGCCTCCATATTTCGTTATAAATATAATATCGTATCTTTTGAGCCAATAAGAAAAACTCGTATATGTAATAATATTCCATCGTTAATTACTTAATCCGAGCAATCTTTTTGCTACAATATATAATTAATTATTTACGTTCTTTCTCCAATTATTTAATTAATCACTAAGACGATTATTTCTCAAATTTTATTTGTATGATTATATTGAGTATATTGTTGTTGTTGTTAGATTGTCCATCGAAGATAATGAGATCTTCACCAATCATGAACACAAGAAGGATGACATTCTTTTATATGGAAATCATATTTTGAAAAAAATTGCACAACCAATGCCACATAACTTATTATTTCGAGCAAGAGAAAAGTTCTCTCTAAGCTTATGCAAAATCAATTAGATCTGGCTAGATAAAAAGATATTTTGATCCATAATTATTTTATTAAACGAGCAACAAAGCAGAAAATAAAAATCATTAAATTTGAAGACAAAAATTAAAGACCATCCTGAAATAAAAGGGTCTCTACATAACTACATATACCAAAAATATTAAATTTGACACGGAAGAGATCTTACTTCTCCTGTACTCGGATTAAAAATAATAGGGGGTAGCTCACTTGATTCCAAAAGCAGAACAAACCTTCAATATAGTCAAGCATGTGATAGGTGATGCCCCTTAATTCCTTAATAAGATGAGCATTCATCGCCCCGACTCGATTAATCTAGATTCATTATGCGGTGAATATTCTAAAGCTGGAATCAGAGACTTTTGCTCTATGGCGTAAAACTTTTTTTGAAGACATGTCCATGTGAGGAATTTGAATACTGTAAGGGAGTTACAAAATCTAGAAACACACTTAAAACGCGTTAAAGACTTGATAGGAAAGACGATAAAATATTTCATGAATAATATCTTGAAGTATTGATGGTGTTTTTTGAGCAGTAATCTTCAGATTCTTGGCCATAAGAATTTGATTTATTTACAAAACTTGTTATACAGCTATACTTTATATAAATGTGTTTTAATTATTGGCAAACTTTTTTCGATAAGAACATGATTTAATTATAATAACAATAGAGTAAATTAAACTAATTAAATTCAACTCTTTCTCTCCTTGTAGGATATTATTATTATTAATTAATTTTATTTATTAACGGAGCTTATAGTTCTAATTATTTTTCAGATATCTTTAATTAAACATTACATTGTTTCGTGAAATACAATACTCATATATTTGACCTTTTTCGAAATATTTGTCATGTTTCACTTTACGAAAATTAAATTGAATAAATTTGATTATTATTTTAGGATGTTTTTTTTATCATATTAATATAGAAAGAAATAATAATTTATACTAATATTTTTTCATATTATTTTTGAATATCTAAGTTTATGCAAAACAAATTATATTCGCATAGATAAAATATTTTGACCAATAAAATTTTATTAAACAAGCAACAGAACAAAAATTAAAATTAACAAAAAAAAGTTCACAATAATCAAATATATCCTAATGGTAAGAGGCTTTATATATAACTGCATATGCCAAAAATATTAATCTTTTCTTCAAACCCCAAAACTTCGATTTCTCTCCAACTATTCTTCTTAACATCAACCACCGCTAATTTTCCCTTCATTTATATTAAGTGAATATAATCAAACATGTCTTCGACAAAATAGTGTTCATGTTTATTCCACAACGAGATAATTCTGAAATTCTCCACTCTTAAATTAATCGTTGTCATCTTAAAATATCTTTCTCTATTGTGGTAAACAAAAAAATAAATAACTCCATCGATACAAACTCCTTTCAAGGGTGGTGTCACAAATAACTCCATGCAAGGACTTTGAATGATACAAGAGAGTTACAAAATTTCGAAACACATTTAAAACATGTAAAAGACTTATTAGAAAGACGAAAAAATATTTCATGCAAAATGTCTTGGGATATTGAAGATTTTGCTTGAGCAATTGTTTTCTCCATCTCCATGAGACAAAAGGGTCGTTAGAGATGTAGTAATATTGCGGCAACACATAATATAATATTTATATAGGTATGTTTTTGTTCCTATTTATACAAGACGTGGTTTAATTGAAGTAAATAATTATACTTAATTTCATTCCTTTTTCTTTGAGGACTTCTGTTATTTTTTTTATTTAATTGAAATATCAATCCGTGCAAAACTTGAAAATACAAGCCCAAACAATAAAAATGATCACCAATCGAAGGATATTGTACATTTAATAGGCATGTTTCTCTCGCAGATCTCGGGTTCTAGATTAATTTTTTGGTGAAGCTATCCTTTAAATGGGCCCTAGCTCATGTGAATCTGAAATAATCAAAGATCTCGGATTTAAATTTAAATCTTTGACAAAAAATGCTCGAGCTTAAGTGTTTGACTAAAGCGTTATCCCTCTCAGATGAACCTAGATGAGCCTAACTAGTGTGATTCTGAATTGGTCAAAAAGTCTCAAATTTGAGCTTAAATAATTGACGGAAAGCACTATGCGGCTATCCTTCGAATGAAGCCCTGCCCACGCGAGTCTAAATTAATTGATTCGAATGAGGTCCTACCCGATACTCAATTAGTCGGATTTCGATGTGACCCGAAAAAGTTTTTTATCTTTGTTTTCCCCCAACACTGAAAAAAAAAAACATCGAGAAGATCGAAAGAAATCAAACATTTTTTCCCCCAAATTCAAGAATCTTTGTTTAGCCACAATGATGGCAGCTAAAGCAAACCCAAATTCCCTTTTTCTTTCATCTTCATCATCAACCCATTACTCTTCTTCTTCTTTCCCTTATCATCAGATTTCTTTAAAAAAGGTTTCTTTTTTGGTTGATTTTCAACGTAGAAAGCTTGTTTTTGCTTGTTCTAAGAAACCCATTCCGGGTTCTGTGAATTTGGATCCGAGTATCTCGAATTCCGGGTCCGGGTCATCAAAGAATGACAGTGATGGAGCTTCATCTTCTCCTTCCAATGCCATTGATTTCCTCACTTTGTGTCATAGTCTTAAGGTAATGTATTCATGCATTTGATTTTTCATACAAAAAGATTCATAAAGGAGAGATTTTTTATGTGTTTTCAGTTTTACTTTTTGGATATTGGAACTTTTGTGTATTGACTTGGTTTGAGGTTTGAGCATTAAAAAGGTTAGCTCGGTGCACTAAGCTCCGGGAGGGACGGGACACAGGGGTCTATTATATGCAGCTTTAACCTGTATAGATCAAAATATGTTGTAGTCAAAGAAAAACTGTTTTTACTATGATTCTTTGTAGGAAAAACTAATATAAAATGAGGGTATGTGATAAAGTTGTGATCTTTTATATATTTGAAAATGTGAGGACATATTGGTAGTTTTGTGTTGAGGTGGGGCATTGTTGGAATTGTCCACGGACACACTGCCGTAGCAGTGTATGATGTAGTGGATGACAGTGTGGTATGCGTTAATGGTGATTGACTAAGTTCATGAATTTATGGTGCACATTGCATTGAAAAGTAGAGAGTTTTGAGTTTGTAATTGAGGATTGAAGTGGAATTGGGGATTTTACTATTTCGGCTTGTATATATTTGAAGTTTGTAGTTTGATAGATTAAAGAATGTACATATGCCTAGTCAAGGCTTTTCTAGATAGAAACTAAAACCAAACAGAGAGCTCCTTCTCCATTTTCTTTTGATAACCGAAAAATCCTCTAGGGCCAGCTGGTTTCGAAACTCTATGGGTAATGGACCTGCCTCTTTACCCTTCTCCTCTTAGTCACCAAACTTTTGTCCATGGCAAAGTTCGAACTTGTCACATGTGCCTAACCCCGACAAAATCACTCTCTTACTGCTTACCAAATCCCTGGGGACAGTTATAGATTGTTCCCTTTTCTAAATGTTGAGTTTAGACTTTGAACTGAAGCTGTCTTAGTTAAATATGTTACAATAAGCTTAAGAAGTAAAGGTCACTTTGCATTGTTTCAAATAATGCAGTTAATATAAGTAATCCGTTAATTAGCTTTCTTGAGCTATAAGGTAGAGTCTATAACTTGTTGCGGCATTCTCGAACCTTCAACTCTTTTGTGCAAGGGCAGTGACCTTTCAAAATCGGAATCCACAAACTTCAGCTTAGCCGAAAGGGCAGTTTGGAAAGACTTAAGCTTTTCATGTAATTATCTTGTTCCATCTAAGAAAATGTATATTCCCAGCAGTCTTCTCATTCTAATGCCATCTGATTCTCTAAATTATGTAGGCATTGATGTATATATCCAGACCTCAAGCAAATCATTGGTGCAATGTTTAACAAACAATGATAATGATGATTTTGCTCTTTGCAAACAAAAGCTTGTTAACAAAGTAGAAAATTGTGCCCCGTTACCCTCGAAATTAGGTTTTACTTATTGAATCTCTTTCTAGGCAATCTGAGTTCCCCTTCACACTCAAGGGTTTTGTACTTTCTATAATGTGGTGTTAGGAACAAGATATAGTGCCCTCCATTTTTTATGCTGGCATTTCTTTCTTATCAAACCTCTTTACCGTACAGTGCTATCTTGATGAATTATTAATCATTTATTCCCTTTTTGCATTTGTTTCCTGTCTGCGCTCTGTATTTAATTCGGCTAGATGTATCCTCTAATGCCTCTACTTGTCTTGTAGACCACAAAGCGGAAGGGATGGGTAAATCATGCAATAAAAGGTTCTGAATCTATTGCTGATCATATGTATCGTATGTCCTTGATGGCTCTGATTGTTGGTGACCTTCCTGGTGTTAACAGGGAAAGGTGACCTTCCTGTGTTTTTTTGCCTTTCCTTGGAATGGCTTCTATTGTTGAATATTGAGGTTACAATCGTCTTGAACTTATGATGGAATATGTTATTCATGTTAATTATCAATTGGTTAATGGTTATAATGTTGCTTTTGATTAATACAGAAAATAATCATCTTCAGAAGTTTATTAAGTTTCATGTCAAGCATACATAGAGGAAATCTTGGCACTTTATTTAATTTGTGATATAAAGCATACAAATAATCATTGCTTAATTTCTGCATAACTAACTGTGAAAAAATATTTAGTTCACGACTAGTTCTTCCTTGCATTCCATAAAATGGATTCAAGTGTCAGTCCTTGAAGATATTGCTATGCCCTTCTTAAAAAAATCAGGAGGCAGCAACTTCAATAACACAGTTTAGGCCTATTTCCAGGATTACCACACCCCTTAATTAAGTTTCTGAGTAATTATTTGGTGGTGCACATAGATTGTTCTTCTGTACGTAAACCAATTTTGATTACTGAGGGATCATGCTGAAATAGTATGAGATCTGAATGGTGTGATCCAGCGTATCTACCCAGGGTGGTAGCATCTAAAATGTATTCACCTTTTATGATGGGATTTCCTTAGATTTTTCTTTCAGTTGCTTTCTCATCTAGACAAATTGAACTGAGCTGGTGTTTGATTAATATATGAATGATCAGAGTCTGCATACTGAACATATAATTTGCTTGGTTGTAGAACCTGGTGTACATTTGATGAACATTTCTTGAATGTGGGTTGTAGTTCCTACTTAGAAACCTGAAGTTTGTTCATGCAAACATGATCTCGATGCTCTTTGTGTAGTGTTACTTTCTTGACGCTTATGTTCATCTGTTTTCTTCATCCCATAAATAAAAAATTATGTTTATATTTATCTGACTTTTATCCGGTAGAAGGTAATCATAGTGCTTCTCTATTTATGTAACAGGTGTATCAAGATGGCCATTGTTCATGATATTGCAGAAGGTATTGCCTCCAAATTTAAAATTATCTTTCTGATATTTCAGTGTTTTTATTTTCAACTTGAAGGCTAAATTATTTGCTGTGACTACCCTTTTGTATGACTTATTTCAACATTAAAAAAAAATTGCTACTGCAAAAGCATCCCAAAAAAAGAGGAAGGAATGATGAGCAGGCATGTAGTGTTTTCAGGGATCTGTGGAAAGAGGCAATTACGCACACCAAGCAAACAAAAAAAGAAAAGGAAGAAGAAAGAAAAAATGAAACCATCCAGGGCGTTATGGAGGAAACAAATAGGAGAGTGTTTAAGGGGATTTAGAAAGATTTTGTATTCGTGAGGAGTAGCCTCGCGTCTTCAGTTTCATATTTGGTGATCGCATGAGGTTCTTGTTTGTACATATGATAGGATGACTTTTACAGAGAACCATATTTTGGCTTAGATCTCTCTTCTCTTTGGTATATACTTGCATACGGAGATTTCTTTGTACATCTGAGTAGCTGTGTGTCTGTAGTTTCTTTTTGGTGAATCCATGAGGTGCTTGCTTGTATAGATGATTGGATGACTTTTATACAGAACCATATTTTGGCATAGATCTTTCATACCTTTTAGTCTACTTTTTTACGGGGATTTCTCCTATATTAATAAATGTATTCACCTTATCAAAAGAAAAAATATGTATGACTGTGAACTTGAAAATGTACACCTGTTGGCTCATCTTTTGCTTTTTTCTAAATTTGATTGGCTGTGCACTTTGTGGTTTTTACCATTTGGTTATTAGTTAATCTGTTGTCCTCCTTTTACCAATGATCTAAGAAGCATCAAGCTCTAAGATTATGAGTTTACTAAGTAAAGAAAATACTGTTGATACACCACAGTTACTAAACCACTTACATATACTACCAAACTTCTTATAGCCATAGTATTTTTTGTTGTAATAATTAGGTTTACCGCCTTCTTCAGTTTCACTTTGGTGTTTTCTTCTTCTACATGTTCATTCTGACTTCTTTTTCCTTGGGTTGGACTGGGACTGAGATTTTCACCTTATTTTCTATAAATTTGAGGTTTTTGCACATGATAGTAATTTTGAAATTTTATAGCAATTGTCGGAGATATAACTCCATCTGATGGTGTACCTAAGGCTGAAAAAAGCAGACTTGAGCAAGCTGCTTTGACTGATATGTGCAAAGTTCTTGGTGGAGGGATGAGAGGTATTACTTTATTTTTCATATCATACCTTATTTTTTCTCTCCAAAGCAGTCAAAAACTCTAGTAAAGGAGTTTCTTTTAACATGACAATGTAATATCACGTTTTTATAATATTTTCAGCTGAAGAGATTAAAGAACTGTGGCAAGAGTACGAAAACAATGCTTCACTGGAAGCCAATCTTGTAAAAGATTTTGACAAGGTATAAATTACTAACTTCCTTACAGTATTTAGTAAAATTATGAGAAGCTTCACTTCTTGAGTGTACTACTTTTCATGGTCTAATTTTGTCAGTTCGTAGTTCATTTTGGAACTTTGAGTGATTTGTTAGTTTATTGCTCCTCTAGAATTTCTCAATTACTGGTTCTTTCATCCCTGTCTGCTTTAAAATTACTGCATATACTCCCATTGGAAACAGCTGGAGACACTGCAACTATGCTCGTAATCATTTTGTCTTGCTTATTGGAATCTGGAAAAAGATGGTATTGTTCCTTTAGACTTTAGTTTTGTAAACCTTCTCGTGTCGCTATCTCTTGCTTTAAGAGATTGGTGGATGTGCTTATCTTGGTTTCAAATTCCACTATAAATCCCGTTTTGCGTCTTTACCTGTAGTGATGGTAAATTTCATTTACTCACCGCTTCTATGCTGTCATACCTCCTGTAAGTTTTGAGTCTCTAATTTAATGAGTGCCACCTTGTCTCTTATCACTCTACTAGGTCCTTAATTCATCTAACACCTGATAGATATCATGTTTTTTCCGATCTTCTCCAGGTTGAAATGATTCTGCAGGCATTGGAATATGAATCAGGTGAATAACTTTCTCCAGAATATTTAAGTTACAGAATGTCTATTACGCCTCCGTGAATTTTGTCTAGTGGTAAGAGTGCAACGTGTGTTAAGTGGGTTTAGGCACACATCACGAGTTCAAACCTACCACAAACAAAAGCCTGGTATTTAAGTGAGAAAGGGTAGGAGGGCGAGCCCATTATTCACTGAGCTCCAAATCTGTACCACTTAGCCTTGCGATTTCTCAGTTACATAATTTGTATCTCTCATCCTATGAACTCAAATCTATAAATGGGTTGATACTATGTTCTTTCTGTAACTTCCGTTGATACTTTGTTTTTGACAGAACATGGGAAGGTGCTGGATGAGTTTTTCCTTTCAACTGCAGGTCATTGATCCTTTTAATTTACGTGCTCCTTTTTCGGTCTTGCTCATTATGAATCATATATCAACAATTCATATATATATTTATATGCAGGGAAATTTCAAACTGAAATAGGAAAAAGCTGGGCAGCTGAAATCCATTTGAGGAGAAACTCCAGGTTGGGGAACTGACTCAAAACTGATCCCTCATTGATATTTTGCATTTATACCATCTTAGTGCATCCCGTCTTCAAATAGAGCATGGAACGAGAGAGAGCATATTGTGTTAACGTAATCAGAGTGACAATGCACTTGCTTTTTGTTCAGGTAAGCTCCAGTTTAGCTGAATGCTCGAAGTTAGGAGATGTACTCTAGGGAGATATACTTTACGTGCTACGTGCACCAAGTACGAGTAATTTATTTCCAGAACTCTTTTGGTAGTCTTGACATGATGGCATCTTCACATTGTTTTCTAAAAATTCAGCAGCTTTTGACATGATACATTCTACTGTCTTGTGTAGAGTTAGATGTACTCATTTGTGACTTAATGTTGGAGAGAAAAAGTTGAAAATGGGGAAATACATGATTGATCCTCTTGTTTTGAAGACGTTATTTGGTTGGTGAACAAGTTATACCAGAATTATAATTACTAGGATTGTGAAACCCGGTATAACTTGTCACCAACCAAACGACTATTTGTTACACTCCCATACAGAAAATGTTGAAACATGGAGGCAAATATGAGCTTGGGACAGAGAAGTTGTTGAGTTTTTGTGCATCCCATGGATCCAATTTTTTATCAGCCCAGCCCAAGATAGAATATGAAAGAAGGAAAAATTATCTGAACTAGCCATCTCGACCCACATATTACATATATACGTATCTGTGTATCTAAAAAATTTCATAATTCGCCATAAACCAAATTTTCAGATTATTTATTACCATAACTTAAAAGTTCTAGAATATAGAAAAATCATCACTTCTTTTTATTTATTTATTTATTATATCCAAATTATGTTCAATCTATTTTTTTTTATGTCTTCCAAAAAAATAATAATAATACAAAAGTTGACATTGTGTACATGTCATAACATACGTGTGTATATATACATTTTACCAAAATAACTCAATTGTCTATGTCAATGACGTATATCCAATTATGAGTTCGATAACTTTATTAGAACTTAATGATTTAAGATCGAATTATACATATGTTTATAAAGTTAAATAAACATTTATGAATCGATTTTTTTCATTAAAATCCTCGAAAATGTTTAAATTCTGAATTCGTTGTTTTGTCGTATGCCAAAAATATTTTAGGTATGGGAATAAAAGATTTAAAGAAAGAAAAAATGTAGTCCTTACAAAGTGCGTAAAAAGAAAGTGGGCAAAACGTACATTGTCTGCATGTAATTAGACCCATCTTTTGTTCCACCAACCCAACCACTAACATAAAAATACATGATCCCCAATTCCCCATACCTTTTGAAAATTAGAGGCTAAATTTTGGTATAGCGACTTCAAGTGTTTAAGTAATTTAATTTTTATATAAATTTAATAAATATTTTAATATAAATATATAGAGTTTGAATTGAAATTGTCGAGTTTGATTTGAACTCGAGAAAATGATCAAAATGGTCGGAAATATTGGGAGGTTGTATTATTTTAGTCCTTCATATATACTGCGTAGCTAAAATGGTCTTTAATGTATTAAAAAATGATCATTTTAGTTTTGCATATATATCACGTAACTTGTACTTTTTTTTAGCGGATGATCTATCGAAACAACTTCTAATCTATCCCACAAATGGTAGAGTAAGGTCTACAAACATCCTACGTACCCTCACCAGAGCTTCATTATGTGAAATTATACTAGGTGTATTGTTGTCATATATACCACGTAATCGAAATAGTTCTTAATGTAAAATCGATTATTTTAGTCCTTCATACATATATACCACGTAACTAAAATATATATTTCTTATTATATGAAAATTGTGATAGTTTTTAATCCTAAACCTTAAAAATAACAATACAACATTACTTTTAAGGTTAAGAACTAAGCAAAAGATGTTTATAAAAGTTTAACATGATGAAAATGACATGTTCAGCTTAATCAAGGTATGATTAAAAATTAAAATAGTAATTAGGTTGTACTTTGTGCATATAAAAGTTGGACTTTGACCGTCATGCACGTGCACAACCACATATAGAACAAAAGTGATTTATTTTTTATAAATAAACAAACACAAGTTGTAGTAAGTTTAATTTTAATTATAAAATTAATGTCACTGTCACTGTGTATTTAATTATTTACTAATTAGATTTTGAGAAATCCCATGAGGATTTGTCATTTAGGAAAATGGAATAAAAAACACCATGGATGCAAACAAAAACTAGAATTTAAATAACGCGTTTTATATATATTTTATAAAAAGTTGATTTTTGATAAATAATAAAGAAAAAATCCAGTCAAAGTCAAATGAATTAAATAGAATAATTCAATATCAACCAACTAGAGAATTTATATTTTGCTTTGTTTTTATATGGAAGTAAAGTAAAGGCAACTTTCATGCCTTTCATTTCCCAATTATATTTTTTTTAAAAGAAGGTCTACTTATTGATTCAAATTTTTATTTTCTCATATTTTAACAAAAAAAAAATAAAAAAATTTAATTGATACTTTGCATTTTTCTATCCTTTATAATTATTTTGTTCCAATAGTTTTCTCATATTTTCCTTTCGGCTTAATACATTGACAACCTTTCAGACTTGCTAACAAATTTCATCTAGACACACTCAAATTAATTATAATTTATTTCAATTGAATATATATATATATATATATTTGATAAAGTATTTTTATCAGAAACTTTTGGTTCAAAATTTGAAAAATATTATTTACGCATGATCTAAATATTTATTACATCAATAAAATTTCTGATATATATATGAGTGTGTTTTTTTGTGTGTGGGGAAAAGTTATACATTTGGATTTCTTTATATTTGCGATCTATATATTTATTAACTACATTTTAGTGGACACTATTTAAATTATTTTTTCTTTCTTCTTTTTCAATTACAACTAGCATTTGACTGTCAATTACTAAATTTTACAAAGCAGCCTTAAAAATGTAAGCACATATGATTATCATTAATTAGTAATTATTTTAATTATAACCAAGTAATAGTTTTATATCATCAGTTAATAATTGATGTGGGCTCATACTGATTAAAGCAAAAAAAAAAAAAAAAAGTTTTGACAAATTAGTGTTTGATTATTAATATTCTTGAGTAATATGAACATAGTGGAACCTAAGATTAATAATTATAATCATCAGGTGTCTTTACGTGTGACGATTTATAAATTACGAATTTACTCCTCTACGTCATACTTCTTAAAATTGTAACTTTCATCAAATTCTATATGAACATGAAGTGTTTTGTCGAACTAATTTGTTTGTCATATGATCAATCAAATATTAGAAATATTTTTGAAAACTTTGATTATTACTTGTATATAATTATTTTAATAAAATAAATTATTTATTAATTTGGTGTCGGTGTTTTTCTGAATTTTGTAATTCTGGAAGATTAGTTTGTAATGTACTCATATTTTATTTTATCTTATTGATTAATGTGTTCAACTCATCAACATCTATACGTTGAAAAGGTCAAAATGGGGATTTTCTTTTTTATTTATTTATTTTGACTTGGTAAACGATGAGAGTTGATCTCAAGATAAGTCATATAGTTGACAAGATTTTCATAACAAGTTTAATTTAAGGTTCATAGAATAAAAAAAATATTTTGATTTTTTTGTTAATTATGTAAAGTTTTTATCAAATTATAACTTGTACAAATATATTATAAGTAATTAATTATTTTCATTACTCAGCGTGAATTCAAATTAATCGAACCATGAAATATTAAACGCAAAGTGAAAATATACTTATATTAATTAGTAAAGTACATTTTTCACAAGCCGGTAGGCAATACGTTTTGATTTATAGGCGCTGACTCTTTATGCAATAGATGCAACGTTGCTCAATCTTAGCTTTAACATTTATTTATTTTATTATTATATTATGCATTTGATGTTGACGTTTTAGAAAGCAAAGCAAAGCAAATTAATTTAATAATCATGAAAATAATGACTTTTATGACAATATAGAAAAAAAACATCATATTCCCTACATAATATATATGTAACAAATATATGCATTTGTCTTCTCAATTTTTTATTTTTTATTTTTTATTTTGTTAATAGCTTTCAGTGTTGGTGCACTAGAAAGATTGGATTTTGCAGACCTCATATTAGTATAATCTTTCTTTCTTTTTTGACTTTTTGTTTTAAAGATTGATTCTTGATTCTTACATTTGATCATTTGCCAGTTACATGGAAAAAGATTGAATTTTTAACAATCTTTGGTTTATCTGATTGGCTGGTATCTTTATAAATTATAATTGGATTTATGGGGTTTTGGTTCGAAAGATTGAATTTTTAGATGTGAATGATAACATTGGGCTTTTGGGATTCTTCTTTTTTTTTTTTTTTTTTGGTTTTTTCTTGATTTTGGGTATCTGGGGTTTTTGTGATTTTCTATCTATGAGGTGATCTTGGGATTCTACATTTTGTGATTTGGGTATGTTTCTGTTTCTGCTATAAGGGTTATCAGTGATTTCAGTTTCTTGATTTGATTATTATAAGGGCTTGGGAATGTATGTAATGGAGTTCTGCTAATTTGGCTTTTTTTTTCCCCTCAGTTTTTGGTGAATACTGTATGAGTGAAAAAGATTGAGCCTTTTTGTTTGTTTTGTTGTCCAACAAGTTTACTGAGTTGAATTTGTGGAAAGCTTGAAACTTTTGTGTGTGTGTGTGTGTGTGTGTGTGTGTTTTTCTGAAATTCCTTGGTGTTTTGCTTGGAGAGGTAGTGAATTGGTTTACGGATTTTGATCTTCGGTGATACTGATTTTTTTAACATAGGAAGAAGCAATTCATTGCATTTTGGATTAATTTTTCGTTTTTAGTTTATAGTGGTTGGTGATTTCTCAATGAATTTCTTGAAAGATCGAATCTTTGTGTTGTTCTGTTATTCGATGAGTTTTCACTGAGTTGAATTTGTGGAAAGCTTGAATCTTTTCTTGTTGTTTTTCTGAAATTCCCAAGTGTTTAGCTTGGAGAGGTAGTGAATTGCTTTACCTTACTTGGGAGTGAATTGGTTTACGGATTTTGATCTTCGGGATACTGATTTAACATAAAAAGAAGCAATTCATTGCATTTTAGATTACTTTTTTGTTTTTAACTTTATAGTGGTTGGTGAATTCTGAATGAGTTTCTTGAAAGATTGAATTTTTTTGTTGTTTTGTTATTCGATGAGTTTTTACTGCATTGAATTTGTGGAAAGCTTGTGAATCTTTTGTTGTTTTCTTTTTCTTTCTGAAATTCCCAAGTGTTTAGCTTGGAGAGGTAGTGAATTGCTTTATCTTACTTGGGAGTGAATTGGTTTACGGATTTTGATCTTTGGGGATACTGATTTTAACAAAGAAAGAAGCAATTCATTGCATTTTGGATTACTTTTTCGTATTTTACTTTATAGTGGCTGGTGAACTCTGAATGAGTTTCTTGAAAGATTGAACCTTTTTATTGTTTCGTTATTTGATGAGTTTTACTGAGTTGAATTTGTGGAAAGCTTGAATCTTTTGTTGTTGTTTTCCTAAAATTCCTAGGTGTTTAGCTTGGGGAGGTAGTGAGTTGCTTTATCTCACTTGGGAATGAATTGGCTTACGGATTTTTATCTTCCAGGATACTGATTTTAACATAGGAAGAAGCAATTCATTGCATTTTGGATTACTTTTTCGTTTTTTACTTTATAGTGGTTGGTGAATTCTGAATGAGTTTCTTGAAATATTGAACCTTTTTGTTGTTTTGTTATTCGATGAGTTTTTACTGAGTTGAATTTGTGGAAAGCTTGAATCTTTTGTTGTTGCTTTTTCCTGAAATTCCTAGGTGTTTAGCTTGGAGAGGTAGTGAATTGCTTTATATCACTTGGGAGTGAATTGGTTACGACTTTGATCTTCCGGGATACTAATTTTAACATAGGAAGAAGCAATTCATTGCATTCTGGATTACTTTTTCTTTTTTACTTATAGTGGTTGGTGAATTCTGAATGGGTTTCTTGAAAGATTGAATCTTCTCGTTGTTCTGTTATTCGACTAGTTTACCAAATTGAATTTGTGGAAAACTTGAATCTTGTATTGTTTTTTTTTTTCCTGATATTTGTTGGGTGTTTAGCTTGGAGAGGAACTAAAGTGCTTTATCTTACTTGGGAGTGAATTGGTCTATGGATTTTAATCTTCCGGGATACTGATTTTAACATTAGAAGAAGCAATACATTGCATTTTGGATACCTTTTTCTTTTTTATTTTACAGTGATTGGTGAATTCCGAATGAGTTTCTTGAAAGATTGAACTTTTTTGTTGTTTAGTTGTTCGACGATTTTACTGAGTTGAATTTTCGGAAAGCTTGAATCTTTTGTTGTTTTTGTCTGAAATTGCTAGGTGTTTAGCTTGGGAAGGAAGTGATTGCTTCGTCTCACTTGGGAGTGAATTGTTTACAAATTCAGAACTTCTGGGACACCAATTTTAGCAATTTATTGGATGTTTGTGGTACCTTTTGGGGAAATTCAGTTAGAGCAAGTTGTGCCCTCCTTTTGGTAGAATTCTTGAAATACTGCTAATTTTGATTGATGTTTGGAGAGTTTGACACTATCGAAAAAATGGTGTAAATTTAGCAAGTTTTTGGTGGTGGTGAAATGTCAGTAGTAGTTTCTCCACCTCCAAGTCTTGCACCATTTCCTGTTCCACCAATTGTCTTGAGTCCACCTCCTCAGCTTTCTTCTCCGGCCCCTGCATCTCAGCCTAATGCGACAGCACCACCTGTGTCTTCTCTTCCTTCAACATTACCCCCGCAATCTTCTCCTCCCCCGGCCTCACCAACACTGCCACAATCACCTCCTCCAAGTAACGTGACATCGCCTCCTCCAATGGCTTCCCCACCCACAGAATCTGCTCCTCCAACTGTTAGTCCACCACCTATCCCACCTGCTAGTTCACCGCCACCTATATCTTCTCCTCCGCCTTCCAGTTCCCCACCACCTCAATCTTCTCCTCCCCCTGCTAGTTCTCCTCCAACTACACCTAGCCCACCAGTTAGTTCATCACCACCTCCAGAAGTTGAGCTTCCACCTGTCTCACCTCCCCCACAACCAACTGTTCCTACAAGTTCACCTCCACCGCCTCCAAAAGATGATCCTCCTCCTACCTCACCTCCACCACAACCAACCACTCCTCCAAGTTCACCTTCACCACCTCCCAAAGTTGATTCTCCACCTTTTTCACCTCCGCCACCTGCACAGAATCCGGATCCTACTCCACCACCACAATCTCCTGAACCTCCGAAAGGTTCACCCCCTTCACCACCCGTGAATTCACCTCCATCACCAGCATCTGTGCCACCAAAAGGTTCACCTCCTACCCCAGCTTCTGACCCTCCTACAAATTCACCTCTATCGCCAGCATTTACGCCACCACAAGGTTCACCTACTACACCATCCTTGGAACCTCCTAAAAATACACCTCCTTCACCATCAGTTCCTTCAGGTGGAACCACTACCAATAGGTCCAGTGACAATGCAGCAGGTAGCTCAAACAGTTCCAGTAGTAGCGGCATAGGAACTGGAGGTACAGTTGCAATTGGCGTCATTGTTGCTGTTTTATTGCTTAGTATTGTTGGATTAGTGGGTTGGTGCGTATGGAAGCGAAAGAAAAAGGCTTTTCGTCCCAGTGGCGGGAATGTCATGCCAACCCCTTCGGGCTCCACCCCAAATTCTGGTAACTTTTCAGAAACTAGTATATTATTCATTAGCGCGTCAGTATATGTTTCAGATCTTTTTGAAGCAACATCAATGTAATATTTGTGGTTCACAAATTTAATGCAATCTGAGAAGATGCTCAAATTGTGTACAGATTCCATCTTATTGAAGATACAGGAATCAACACCTGATACCAGAAATGGAACTGGCAACAAATTCCTAAATTCTCCTGGAGGATCTGGTGGATTTGGAAATCCAAAGATATGGTTTACCTATGAAGAACTAGTTAAGGCTACTGGTGACTTCTCGGCTGAGAATTTGTTGGGGGCAGGTGGATTTGGTTCTGTATACAAAGGAGGTCTACCAGATGGGAGGGATGTAGCAGTAAAGCAACTAGATATTGGTGGGCGACAGGGGGACCGGGAGTTCAGAGCTGAAGTTGAAATCATTAGTCGAGTACACCATCGCCATTTGGTTTCCCTTGTAGGTTATTGCATTTCTGAAAATAGAAGGCTGCTTGTTTATGAATATGTCCCAAATAACACCCTTTACTTCCATCTTCATGGTAAATACAAATCTTTTTTTTTTTAGTAAGAACTCATTGTTGGCATTTTGTCATTAAAACTAGATGTTGATACTTGCAATTTACAGCCGAAGGAAGGCCTGTTATGGATTGGACAACACGTGTTAAGATTGCTGTTGGTGCTGCTCGTGGAATAGCTTATCTGCATGAAGATTGTAACTTTCTTCACTTCTTTAATTCTTATAGTTATGATTGATTATCTGCACTTTGTTTCTCTGGGTGAATAAAATATGACTAAAGAACTGCGAAAATTGCACCATCAGATAATATGTACCTGATTATCACTGTTAAATTTTTTTAACGAACCCTTCTCTTTCTGCATCAATTACAAAAAACATTGAACAATACTTGTAAAAAAGAATACATTGAACAAGTACATAAGATACTCCACTATCAACTTTCTTGTCCTATTTGCCTAAAGAGAACAAAAAAAGAAAGAAACAAAAGGGGGGGTGGGGGTGGGGGGAGTATTCTAACTATCACTCTTTAACTCTGGATTTCATAATTATCACTCTTCTTTTGTTTCACTCATCTTTCCTGGTGATGACAGGCCATCCTCGTATTATCCACAGAGACATTAAGTCATCAAACATTCTTTTGGATATTAACTTCGAGGCTCGGGTATGTCGACATCCTCAAACTCCATTAGTGGCATTCTTTGATTCGCAAACTGACTTATAATTCTATTTATTTTTCACAGGTTTCTGATTTTGGATTAGCTAAATTAGCTCAGGATGCAAAAACTCATGTTACAACACGTGTTGTGGGAACATTTGGGTATGTTCCATCACCAACTTGAACACAAAGTGGAATATAGGAAACAATGCATTATATTCCTCCTCTTTATGTGTCTATTAATACCTTGAATCGTTTCAGATACATGGCTCCAGAATATGCATCAAGTGGCAAGCTCACTGAAAAATCCGATATATATTCTTTTGGGGTTGTGCTTCTGGAGCTAATTACTGGACGGAAGCCTGTAGATACATCTCAGCCTTTAGGGGACGAGAGTCTTGTTGAATGGGTATGTTTATTGTCAAACCAATCTCTTCTTTCTCCGAGGTCAAAGTGGCATGAGGTCTCTTTCATCAGCCACTCTCCACATTATGTGATAATTATGCACTGGTTATTTGTCTCACTTACAAGTTAACATATATGCATGGGCAGAGTACAAGTACTGTGTTTAGTCCATTTTACTAGGACAACCTCTACGTTTCATGTTATATAGGATTTGCTGATTCGTCCTGTCATTTTCCAAACTGTATAAGAACTTGGCAGATGTGGTTTGAAGAAACCACCATTTGTGCTACACTACTACTCTACAGCAGGCATCTAGTTGCACCTTTTCGAAAGTCCCTTTCTTTTAGCTTTCTTTGTTCTAGCACATCAGTATGCTGGGAGGTTTCTCAGCTATAAATCGTTTTCAGACCTCTATCCTGGAAACCTTAGGGGTGAGAAACTACCAAAATGGAAGTGTGTTTGTCCTTTTTGATTTTAGGAATAGAGTATTTGCAACAAATTTGTTTATTGTTCGACGTACCATATAGATGCCTTCTACTCATCTACCATTTCAATGGATTGGAGTTGCTCTTCTCTTACAAATGGCAATGAGCTTGTCCTTGTTTTTGTGTGTAAGATTGATAAAGTTCAGAAGACAATTGGAAGTGGACAGACCTAGGGAATTGTGATGATTTATTTTCAGGACATTAATTAAAGATAATCATTGGCATCCTGTGTTCATCGCATTTTTCTTATATCCTTTAGTTAAATAGGAGAAATCAAGGAAAGGATGGAGATAGATTTGATGTTGTAGGATATTAAGTGTTTCGACTCTATTCCAACTCATTTGCAGCTTGCATGACTGAGTGGGTGAAAGAAATTGTGTACTAATTGCACAAATTTGATGTTTCATTTTCGGGAAGTTTCTGTCTTGTAAGGGTTCATTTGAGTCCATATAATAACCATTTCTTATACGGAATATGATTTATTCCCTCTGATTACCTGAGCAGGAAGGTTTCTACTAAAAGTTATTTCAATTTCCATTTGGTTCCTGAGAATTTTTTTCTTTCGAGTAGAACTAAATTCTATTACTTATCATGACAACTCACATTGAATCAGCCTAACACTGTTTTGAAATTGTATCGATGTAAAACTTGGTGAGACATGCTGCAACTTGATCGTTTTTTCTCTTCCAGGCTCGACCGTTGCTTTCTCATGCCCTTGAGAAATTGGAATTTGATCAGCTGGCAGATCCACGCCTTGAGAGGAATTATGTTATCCCTGAGATGTTTCAACTGATTGAGGCAGCTGCAGCTTGTGTACGCCACTCAGCTGCAAAGAGACCAGGGATGGGACAGGTAACTGATTCTTCATTTTACTAAAATCTTACGCCTGAAGCACCAGTAAGACTTGTCTCGAAGGAACTTAACATTCTGATCATTCTTATTCTTTCCAGATCATGAGAGCTTTTGATAACATGTCTGTGTCTGATCTAACCAATGGGATGAAAGTTGGCGAAAGTACAATATATAATTCTGCAGAACAATCTGCAGAAATAAGATTGTTTCGAAGGATGGCATTTGGTAGTCCAGATTTTAGTTCCGATTTTTTTAGTCAAGGTACACAGCATAGTGTAGAGTCGGCTGAAGATAGAGTATAGTACACAGCTAAAGGTCTTGTTAAAGCAAGTGTATATTTATCTGTTCATAGATCAAAAGAACCTACGTTGAGAGGTACACGTTTGCCTCTCCGAGGTAATTTTGGTTATGTTTTGTAAGTAGCTTCCTTTTTGGCTGCTTACATATAGGCCATGCTTTTTTAGTAGCAATTTTTCCTGCAAGTAACATGAATTTTTTTGTCATGTCCAATATTTTTGTTCTTTCAAAGGTTTATTCAACTTCTTTGTTCTTCTCAAATGGTGGAAATATGTAGACTTTGATGGGAACATGTAGTTCCTTGAGGATAAAGTTTTTGTGAGAGGAAGCTTAGTATTCATCAGAAGATTTCTACACCAATGAATCAACAATTCCGATTCTTTCTTTTTCTCTTGATTCTCTCTTCCGATCAAGATGTATAGATTATGTTCATGGATTAACGAAAATGTTCAAAAACTCTATTTTCCCCTTCCTTTTTGTGCATGTCATCACATTTCTTTGGCAGCATCCATTAATTTGGAAATATTTGCTTAAAAGAGAATGTATGCACTTGTGGAATAGTCGAGGTGTGCGCAAGGTTATAAAAGAATGTAAATAGAAAGTCTTAAGTTTTAAGTTTTGCTTGTAAAGTCTTTACATCCATTGACACAAGGAATAAAGAAAAGCAAGATTAAGAAGATCTTGTCTTCCTTTGGAAGGCAAGTGCAATAAAGTCAAAGACAGAGACCTCAATAATCAAACATGTTGAGTGAACCCTTCTGCTAGCTATCCTTAAGCAAACAAACAAACTATGCTTTAATCCTAAGCAAGTTGTAGTCGGCTACATGAATCATCACTGTCCATATCACTTCATTTAAGCACGTTACAGTTCAATATTGTGTCACATGTGAGGATACATCACAAATTGACTCGTTTAACGCCATCTTTCTCCTTTATCCTAGCTTGAGACCGGCAATATGAGCAAGTTCACATAGGCAAAGTTCTTCTCCTAGCTATCCATGAACATGTGAAATACAAGTCACTAGTATAGGACAGCTTATGCTTCCTTAAACATTTTGTTTTAAGCTATCAGTTCCATTTTTCTTTTACTTTGGAGGCAATATTTAAAAATTTCAATGCTTCAAGCATCAATATACTCTTCTATAAAGACAAAGCAACCTATTCCTTGACAAGAAATGACTTCTATTCATAACCTTCTTCATTACCATCACCCTTTCTCTCCTTCAATCTTGCACAAAAAATGGAAGACAAGAACATTTTCGCTGCCGATTGCATAGTCATATGTTGCTGCTGCCAATGCTTGATCCTCCAAATCATCATCTTGTTCTTGCTTAACCTTCCATACAAGCTGTTAAAGAAAACAAAAGAATGTATAAAGAAACTGAGATATCGAAGACGGAATAAGAAAACTATTATGGAGATGGAGATCAACAGACATGAAGATGAAATCTTGAAAGATCATGGAGGATCTTTGAGGGCTCAACTTGAGAGTTTGTGTTGTATGGAAGAAGTTGAAAAGGTTTTAGAGGAGTTTTCTCAAAAGGGTGAATTTGCTTTTGGAAGCTTTTGGGGTGGGGATGAAGAGGATGTGTTACAGACAGAGAGAATCACAACATGTGTACATAAACAAACAGTTGATTATGATATTTTTCATACTCATTTGATACAAGTTTTTGGATCTTTCAACTTGCAATGACACTATCATATGCCATTTATCTAAATCTCATATTTATTAGAGTTCTTGGGATACTGTTTGTTCTAACGGATTTAAGTTAGATACATAAAAAGAATTTAAACCATCGAACGATTTAACATGTTATTGAAGGTTACTATTTATTCAAGGTTACCAATCAATGCTTATTAAAGAAAAGTAATCAAATTGTGTAAATGTGAAAAGAAATACCATAATAGTACACCCTCACTCCATACTTATCTATTCTAAATCCTGAATTCGCCTTTGATTGATTTTTAGGCATATATAAGAATGTTGTCATGTCACCTTCCATCTAACGTGACTTCTTTAACGAAAATAATATTTGATTGTTTGATCATATTAGTGTACTACTCAGGCTTTGCAAGATCGAAGACTTATTTCTTCTCCACGACAAATCTCAGACCCCGCTCATTTAGTAGTAGCTTAGTGCACCAGACTATCTTTTTTATCTACTAATTAATATGTATTGAAAAAGGACATCTGCCAAAAGATGCAAAATGTCCTTATAAACTAGAAATGCTCATTCTTTATTGCAAAAAAATAAATGTACACATGATAATGAAAAGAGAATATTGGGTCTTATAACTCAAAACAAATCCTTTCCTCTTTCTTATGAGAAAAAAAAGTAGCTTATCTGCTATTCTGCTTCTGGTATTCAACAACAAAAACTTTTAACAATTTTACAAGATATAGAATGAAAGAATTACAAATATATTACCAGTTGACAAAATTTACAAACTCATGAGACATCTTTGCTCATTTAAGACATGGTATACTATTAGTATAGCTTTGCACCAATTGGACCTCGACGTTGTGGCTTCAATATCTGTAGTCGTGTACAGGACCAGCTCGGAAAACATGTACAATGAGCAAGTTCCTGCTTGACAGTGGTTTTTTTGTAGGTCCAAAAGTTGTGTCTTTGCTGAGAATACCTATTCAGGTGTTATCTGTGGCTACTGTTGTGCTCTTTCTTGTCTTCCAAAGGATTCCTTCTAGCCAATGAACGAGCAGTGAAACCTACGGTTGTGGGCCTTATTGACCTCTGTCTTACCACATGGCAGAACTCTGGGTCATCGGACCTTCCCTCGTATCTTATCCATTGAATCATACCATGGTACATTGGGAAGAACCGCGTTTGAACAGCATTGTATGCAAAGTATGGAATTAGAGCTGAAATGACTGTCAATATTGTGATGATCCAGTAGAATGGGGATGGGGCTAAAGCTTCCACGAAGATTTTGTATGCGGTAGTGGAAAACGTTGTAGACATGGTTCCATAAATCAGAAGGAAGATGTACCAGAGAGCAATTCCACCCCAGATGACTATATGCTGGATTAAGGTAAAATAACTGATAGCAAGAGCCATCTGGCAGTTGGCAACCCAAACAACACATGTGTACATGGTTGCTCCAACAACCGCAAATTCAGCAACTTTACCGTCTTTTTTAAAGGCTTGAGGATCTAGTGCTGTTATGCAGAAGAAGAAGATTATCACCGCGCTGCAAATGCCGTTGATCATCCAGCCAATTATACGACGCCATCTGAAAAGTAGATTCTGGATACCTTCTTGGTACAGTAAAGGGAACTGCCACATAATACCAAAAAAAATTAGAAACTAAGAAAAAGTACTTAAATCCATGTCATGTCCAAGAAGCTATAACAGATACAAAAACAGCTGATAATAGTAACTAGTTTTTGACGGTGTGAGAGGTTAGCTATGGTAGGTTTTAGGAAAGGTAGAGGTAGGCCTGAGAAAACTAGGGGGAGGTGATTAGACATGACATGACACATCTTCAACTTACTGAGGACATGACCCTAAATAGGAAGATTTGGAGGCCGAGGGTAAGAGTAGAAGGGTAATAGGTAGCCGAGCAATATAGTATATATTTGTAGTATCTTATTCTCCTAATTTTCAATATCGTTTGTTTTGTTTATCTTGCTATATTGCTTGCTACTTTGTTGCTGGTTTTTCTTTCTATCATGCTTTGATTACATTTGTTTTGAGACGAGGGTCTATTGGAAAACACATCTCTACATTCTACCCCACAAACGTAGGGGTAAGGTCTGTATACATCCTACCTTCCCCAAACTCCACTCGTGGAATTACACTGGGTCTGTTGTTACTAGTAATAAGCACATATTTATTAAGCGAAAACAGATACTGCATCAAGTGTAACATACCTTAAGACACAATCTGGCAGATACATCTTGATCAAAAACTCCCAAAGCAATCACTGGGAGTGATGTGAAGAAGACATTGTAAGTTGACAGAAACCATTCATTGTATGCTGGTTGTCCAGAAAATGATGTATATGCCTCATATAAGAACACTGTGACACCAAATACGATGTTTTTGTAGAAGAAGTAGCATATCTGCAGGGAAACAAATATAAAAGCCAGTTATTAAACTGCTCCAATAATAATATCTTTTTGTTTTGAAACAATTCCATAAGACAGTGGATTTATTATTTAAACACATTTTTATCTCATCTAACAAATGATGAGACAACAAATTTAAAAGAGAAAATTAGAGGAAAATAGATTACCATCGTAGAGATCCTTCTATAACACCAATGACCATGCACTAAAAGCAAGCGCTCCAAAAATCGGAACTGAGCAATTGCAACATCACTTGACATAACAGCCTAATGAGTAAAAACAAGAAAAAGTTATAAAAAGAACATTTAGGTGGAGGAAAAGCATAAATAAGAAAATCATCAATGTGGCTACATGGCGGAAAGAGAATCAAGTATAAGCTCTTGAACCTGCATTCCTTCGACGCCACTGATTCCAACTCCAATATCAGCTTCTTGAAGCATTCCTACATCATTAGCTCCATCTCCAACTGCCAATGTTATCTTTCCAGTACCGTTTTTGACAAGTCTTGTTACCTATATATTCCAAGAAAGCGTCAAACTAAAGCACCAGAGTAGACTACAAAACATAGAGTCTGGATTGTTGAATCAATTTTCAACTTACCAGTGCCTTCTGTTTTGGTGATGAACGACAGCATATAACAGAGGCACATTTGATTGCAAGGTCTAAAAACATATCTTTCACTTCATCGTCTAGGGCATATGTAAGAGATTTCCCATCAATGATTAAAGCAAAAGCCTCTGTGCTTGAAGCAGTAAGTAGAGCCTTTCCTTCAGTAATTTGCCGTGAAACACTTCCCTTTGAAGCCTGTAATTTAAAAAAAAAAAATCAAACACAACTTCATGAATATTGAAACTTCAAAATTTAAAGAATCATTTTCACATATTTAATTATGTACCTATTGCTGCTACTTCAACAAGCAATGCAAACAAAGAAGGTTCTCAACGAGATTATAGGAGGGATTGCTCTAACTTTTCTCTTTTTCATTCTTTATGTGGTTCTTTATTGATTTAGTTCATGGATATTGAATTGTTTAGAGTGAGCATGCATATTAAACTCATGGGTTCACAGAGAGTGTAAGAGTAATGCCATCAATCATTTGCGAAAACAGTGAGCTATTTTCAGCTTCAAAAAGCTCATTGTCGAGACGCAACGGAGCATAACCATAGGTTAACTTCTTATAAGGCATGGCAGAATTTTTTTGTTCCATTTCAAAATGACTCAAGCTTGCAGATATGGAAATTGATGTGACACATTAAACATGAGATGTATTTACCCTGGCAATTGCATTCTTTTCTCCGGCTTTCTCTACAGCTATAATATCAGGGCTTTCCAGTGTTATAATAATTTGCTTCATTCCTTGTCTAAGCAAACTACACGCGTAACTGCAGGAGACATTTTGGTCAGAATGTGTTTGGACATGCAAAGCTTGTATCAAATAAAAACGACAAAAACTCGTAATCAATTACTATACCCGATATTAATGGCTGTTTCCATCTTATCCCCGGTCAAAACCCAAATCTTTATGCCTGCTTGAGCAAGTTTGTCAATGCAATCAGGAACCTAGCATGAATAGAAACAGAAAAATCAATACACATCCAAATGACGTTTAATCAATCAACAACGCTTGCAAACAGTTCTCAGAGTTCATAAAACTTACCCCTGGTTGAAGTTTGTCCTCTACAGCAGTAGCACCAAGAAGAATCAAGTCTTTTTCTATCTTATCTGTTACTGCATCAATGATTGATTCACGGTCTTCACTGACTGAATTCTTGGCCTCCAGAAACTTCTCATTGAAAGTATTGTATTCTTCTTCACTGAGCTCACGATAAGCCAGTATCAAGGTCCTCAAACCTGCATCAGCATACTCATTCACATGCTCCCTTGTTTCTTGTTCAAACCTTCTTCCACTCTTTCCGAGTCTTTCAAACATGATACTGTCAGCACCTTTGGAGAGTAACAAGATCTTTCCGTCCTCATCCTTTACTATGACAGACATCCTTTTTCTTGTACTATTAAACTCCAAAACGTTCAAAATCTTGTATGACCTGCATACAAAGATCTCTAAGATTACTCTTAACAAAAAAGTGCCTATGTTTATAGCACTGCGTAAAATATTGGTAAATTAAAATTGGCATTCATTGTCTTAAGTTTTCATAGAGATTAAACATCTTTTTGAAAACAAACAAGAAATGTCACTGGTACTGGGCTGCATTGTCTACCCACTGGTCTTTATGGATAATCAATAATGATGCACTTCAGTAAGAGCCAGCCAAATATAGGAGATACTAGTCTTTCAGAAAACTAAAAATGCTGAAAACATATACTGAAGAAAAATGTTGCAAATTAACTAACCTCTCAATTCTCTTGCCAGATTCCAGATCCAATTCATGCACTGACACATTTGTTTGTGTCCTTTTAAAGAATTCAAAACCAACTTCTCTAGCAGCAATCACAAAGGCTGCTTCATCTGGAGACTCAGCTTCATATGAAACCTTGCCTGTAACTTCATCTACTTCTGGTATGACTGTATGACAGACTGCTAACAAACGGAAGAACTTCTGTATTACATCTGAATGAGGCTCAAAAAGCCAACTCGCATTCATGATTCTTTCGTCTTCAAAATTGAAACCTTTAACGGTGGACTTCCTAGGAGTAACAACACCATCATCACCATGATCCTTACTTTTTGCCATCAGTGGAGATCCATTTCTCTTAGCCATGGCCTTTTCAACTTCTGTAATACCACGTCCATAAGCAGTACCAGCCACAGAGCACTTGACAAACTCCATTGAATTGCAAGTCAGTGTGCCGGTTTTATCAGAAAGTATTGTGTCAACCTGGCCGAGTTCCTCGGTAAGATTTGAGGTGCGGGCATGTGCTGGTTTATCAGTTTCTTCATAGTACATATTAATATCCTTATTAATGAAGATACTCTGAAGAACTTTAACAATTTCAATTGACACATATAAGGAGATAGGAATCAAGTAGCTATACAACATCACAGCAGTCAGAAAATGGAACATGGCAGCAGCAGGAGCTCTTCTGGGATCAAAGAAAATGTCTGAATCTTCAGGTTGTAGATACCACCTGTTATGTCCGTCATCTAGATCCTTTTCAGTCACAATTCCAAAGTATACTGATCCAACAAAAGCAATTGTGAATAGAACTGCAAATAAGAAGTAAATGATTCTATCCATCTTCCTCTCAATTTTGCTTCTTTTAGAAGGGGGGTCTGTTGCATTCTGCATGACCTTTGTGTCATGACCAGTAAAGATAACAGCCCCATATATATATTCTGTGTTGCGCAACTTAGAGCCTCTGAGGAGTAATTGCTGGGGAGAAAGAGGATTTTGTTGTTCTTCGTATTCCATACTTCCAACAAAAGTATACAAATTAGCATTAGGATCTTCACATTTAACTAAAGCTTTAAAGTCTTTAAAGTTTGCATCTTCATGCAAGGATGAAGTAACCTCCAATGCCTGTTTAAGCTTCAAATTAGTCTCTCCATCAAGGTTCATGGTCTCAACATAGCAAACCGCATCATCAAAACAAGACGAAAGCAAAAGAAGGTCTGCCGGAAAGAATTGATCCTTCTCCACCTTAACAATATCACCAACTTTCAAATGTTGCCATTCAGTAAGATTAAAAACTCCATCTCCCTGGTGTACTTTAACCTTCCTACTGTTCACCTCAACATCCTGAAAAGGAGAAAACGAGAAGACGGATGACAAACTGGTGCACGCTGGGCAGGACAGTGACAAGAAGCAGAAGTAAATGTATAAACTACTTCCATCAATCTATATATAAAAAGAGAATCTGTACTATACATGAGAAAACCAGATCAATTGGGAAAGAATGAAGCTGGTCCCAAATTGAAAAAAGATTGAAAATCAGACTACTTTAGGGAATATTACTTTCAATTCAAAATGGTACCTTTGGTATCCTGGGAGAGTCTCCAAAAACTACCATATACACAAACAGAAATTTCACATTTTAGATCAGTTGGATCTCAAGAACCCCTCAAATTATTGACAGACATAATCCAGTAACAAAATCATTATATCACTGGTTTTATGCAGCCACAACACATAAAAAAAAAAAATTCAAGATAAGAAGACCACAGTTTTTAGAAAAAAACTCTTTTTACCAGTAAGATCTGCTTTAGTTTAAATATTAAAATGGAAAAAGAAGTGAATACCTGTTGTTTTCTACGCCAATCTTCAATACCCTCTTTGACCATAGTAGCTCCAATAACAAGTACAAGAGGAAGAATGGCACTTAAAGCAGTGTAAGGAGCCAATGGTGTAAAAGCCAAGATACCAGTAACAAGAAAGTAGAAGTTAGCTACTCTTCTAAACTGCTCAAACAAGGACTTTGGCAAGAAAGTTGCAGCAGTATATTTTGTTGTGCTGACATAATTCCCAGCATATTCCCTAATTCCAGACTCAAAACTATCTGGTTCATTGCAAAACACCACTCTGGAAAATCCAGGCCCTCCAATTTGTGAATGATCATCACTCAAAACTGATGCTTTCCCACATCTAAATGAGTAAAAATTGCTAAAATGTAGCCTCTTCCTTCTCCCTGTCCTCATTCCAATACCAGAAACCAACTACTCAGTATAGGAAAAGACAAACTCCCAAAGGGGTAATGCAGTTTTTTCCAAGAATCACCTCCTGAAAAATGCCCAGAAACACCAAAGATCAGAACTTTATGATATATTACTTTCCACTAATTGAACCCCAGCTAAAGTTTCCAAAACCCCAGACAACCAACACAAGAAACTGATCCACTATAGTACCCAAAAAAACTAAGTCCCAATGCGATAATGCAGTTTTTTTTTTTTCCAAGAATCACCTTCTGAAAATGCCCAGAAACATCAAAGATCAGAACTTTATGACAAATTACTTTCCAAGAGTTGACCCCCAACTAAAATCTCCAAACCCCCAGAGAGAAAAGATGAACCAACACAAAGAAATTGGGTAACTAACCCCAATATAGCCAAAAACTAGAGGAAATAGTAGGTGGGGTGTTCCAAGATTGCCAAAAAAACTCAAAAAACAAGTCTTGACCACAAGATTTAGCTGCAAAGTTCTAATCTTTATCAGCAGTTAATGCAAAATATGTCCCAGTATTCCTCGACTTCCGCTTGAACAAATCAAAGAATCAAAGTATAATTAATTTAATGAAGGAGAGAGAGAGAGAGAGTATGCCAGTTGCTACATCTCTCTCTATATATATATAACATACACAAACATATTGTACAATTTACACAAAAGGGTGTACAGTATAGACAATAAAAAACTCAATTTGGGAAAAAAGAAAAATAATTAATTGTTCTAATGTTTGATTTTTCTCTCATTTAGCACAAAACCTTTGAACATTGACTTGGGATCTCTCTCTTTCTCTTACATTTCCTCTTTCATATACATTGACTTGACAAATATTTTGATTCTACACGCGCAAATGGATCCTTGAAAAAAAAAAATTAAAACATTACTCCAAGAAAAAAAAAATCAAAACCCCATTAAAGAAAATAGTAATTTCCCAGTAAAGTTTTCATCTTTTCAAGAATTCACGCTGGGAAAAAGAAAAAAAGACTCATTTTTGCAAGAATTTAGTAAAAAAAATTCATCCATTTGTCTTTTTGTTTGTTTGGTCTTCCTCTGTTTTTTTGGTTTAGAGAGGTTAAAGACAAAAGAAAAAATGAACAATTTTTTTTTCTATATATTCTTTGATTCTCAGATGAACAATTTTTTTAAAAAAAATTAAGAAAATTAATACAAACAGTAATTTTAATTTTAATTTCATAAATTTAAAAAAAAATACAAGAGAAAGATAGACAAATTACCGTATCAAAAGGCCAAAAAATATGCCAACATGTTGCTGAGACTGCAACGTGTGACTAATAAATAGTCAAAAATGGTTTAAAAAAAACTAATTTTAATACTAATCTCTTAACATCAGCTCTTACGTAAGTTCACATGCATAAATGGTATTTAAAGTTTTTAAATAATAAATTAATAAATAAAATAGATAAATAATCATATATATGTGAGAGACTTTAATTTATAATCTTATTGAGATTGATTTTATTGGAAGAAAGTCTGAATAAAAAGAACAGATTTTGTTTTTTTTTTTAAAAAAGTTCTAACTTGTGGTGGAAAAGTAGTAAAAAGTCTAATTTCATAGAAGCTTCTATTTCAATTTTTGATGGTAGTAAATTGATATTTTAGTTTTTCTTGTTTAACAATTAAAAAGAAAATTATGGAAGAAAAAAAACTAAAAAAATGAAATTGTTAAAAAAAAGTCTTATTTAGTAGAAGCTTCTATTTTAATTAATATTTGATGGTAGTAAATTGATCTATTAGAATCTGATTTTAAGGAAAATATTTAAGATTTCTTGTTTCAAAAGAAAAGAGAATTATGGGCAGAAAAAAAAAGGGAAAGAGAATTTTATAATATTAATATCTACTGCTTTAATTATTTTTTCCAGCTAATTTAGGTGTGAAGTATAGTGAACCTTCTAGAAACACTGAGAGTATTTTGTACACTATAAATTAGAATATAGCATATGATTAGTTTGTTCAGATTTGGAAAGTATATAGTGAAAAATCAAATCTTGTATATGTAAAATATTTACATTTTTTCTTTTGCTTCTAATTTTATTTATTTATTGATGTCTTATTTAAAGAGAAAACAATTGTTTAAACTAGTCATTTTCTAGTTCTTCATATTGATGATTTCACAATTATATGTGGTCGATATGGATTTATCCATTATTACATTAGTTAATATAAGAACATTAGAGATATATTTATAATACAACAAATAATATTTTCTTGAATTTCTCTCTCTTTTGTAGTCTTATTGTTTGATAAAGTGATAGAACAACTGTATATGATTATGGATATACCAATACTTTCCCACTCGATTGGATGTTTGCTTATGCACTTTGAGTAGTTTGGATTCTTCTCGTGTAAGGCGCGATACATAAAGGTGAGAATAAACTAGTAGAATTCTGTACTAAGATTCTTTTCACTCTAAAGTTTGTATTCGAGACTTTGAATAAAGAACATATATAAAAACCTCGTCCATTTTACCACAACTTCTTATTAGTTTATGAATATACAATGTACTAGTATGTAATTTTTAGTCTATGGTCACAACTCACAAGTCTTTGGAGCTCAAATTTTTTAACGAGATAATGGTTGAAAATATATTTAAATTATTATTTTTTCGTGGATTACACATCTCAATTATCATTCCACGTTCCTATCTAAACTATCACTAGTTATTACTATATTTTTTTAATTTGAACTATATATCACCATTTATATATTAAAATATATTTTAATACATAAATGAGGATAGTTCCGCTAGAAAAAAAGAAGTTTGATAATTAAAATATGCCCCTCTCTCTACGTTCATGGAATATTCATCTTTCAACTAGTTTGTTACATGTGTTATTTCCATTTTGTCACTTTCTATTTCTGATATTAACAATTTGATTGGTCATTGGTTCAATTTAATACTAATTCTTAGTATATACATATTATAATAATATACTTACTTTTCTTGATGATTTTATTTTGTGTTAAAAGGCATGGAATTGTTGTAAGTATATAAATCGTAAATTGACTTATATTTTTCTCAACGCGTTACCATTAAGAAACATTTTGTACTAGTTTGACACACACATATTGATTTTCAATTTAATATTTCATGCTCGATATTTATGTTACAGTCTGAAACTGAATTCACACATTGTAAAACCTGTTTGAATCAAAATTCTTGGAAGAGAAAAAAAGTAAGTACTACAATTTTAAGATTTTTGAGTATGATGAGAAGTTAAATAATTGTCCAGCGTGAGTTAAGTCTTTTTTTATGAACTTTTATTTGTTTAGTTTTCCGAGTAAACTTTATAAACAATCACTTTTTAGTTAGCTCAAGTAATTTAAAAATAGTCATGATAATAAAATTTAGGATATTATCATTAAATTTTACTGATAAAATTTAAAATCCAATAATAATATTTATTTATTTTAAAAAGGCAAGACATAAAAATGACCGATAAACACTATTTGAATTAATGTCTGCCAAAAGGCATTAAAGAGAGAAGATGGAAAATGGTAAACTTCATGCCCAACCACCTCATGTCATTCTCATTAATGCAAGTTCTATAACTAACATGGTGATGACGGAGTTAAAATTTTCACAGAAATTTCAAATATAAAAAATAAACACATAAATAAATTGAGAGGATTTAATTTCATATATATATATATATATATATATATATATATATATATATATATATATATATATATATATATATATATATATATATTATTTATTTATTTTTATTATTTTTTTTAGGTCGAATTTTAAATTTCCTTGCTCCTATTTAACTCCGCTCCTGCAACTATATATGCAACATACAATGTATAGATGAAGTGACTGGACAAAATATAGGACAGAAATCAACTCATCATTAATGTGGAGAATTCATTTTTTTTCTATATCTCAATAACAATAATAATAACATAAACTATGAGCCGCCATAAACGTGAAAGAAATTAATCGTGAAAATTGATCAACTGAACCCTTTTATTTAGTTTGAATAGTAGTTTATATAAATTTATTTATATATTTTGTCAAAAAAATATAAATTTTAAAATAAATTTGTGATGCTCCTTTTATTTTATCCTAGATAAATATCTTGTTAGCTAAATCGATTAAGCTAAAAATATGCGTCGCTTAGAAAATATTATGTTAAGTATTTATTTTTCAAATTTTTAAAATTCATAAATTTCAAATTCAAAACGCGTAAATTATTAATCTTAGATTCACTTTATGTATTCTTTTATAAGAATTTTGTTGATTATTTTAGTTAATGTCATATTTGTCATCAACTTTCAACACATTTCATCTTTATTCTTATTTCCATAGTTCGGCCCCTATCATGTTTACCACCTCACAACCTACTTTTTTATCGCTATCGATCATACTATTTGTGTAGATTATTTTATACAAATAATTTTAACATATTTTTATAAATTTACATAGGATAAATAATAAGTACATAGGATAAAACTGCATTTTTTTTTAAAAAAAAAATTTCTTCCCTGCCAAACAGTTCCTTTCTATAGTTAAGACCTGAGAGATGCAATCAATATGTCCTTTCTACATATCTTGGCTCGAGGAATTAAAATTGCCTCAAAAGGGGAAAAGTAATATATATAAATCCACTAATTTATATATAAATTATAACCATCAATGCATCTAGAAGAGAGATTAACGGCCACCAAAGAATGTGATCATGGGGTTATCTCTTTTAATTAAAGGTTTCGAATTTGAGTTTTGATTATGATTTTTTTTAATAGAAAGCGCTTTCTCCGAATGGAATTCTACGTAACACGAATTTGGAATAATCGGATTTCAATGCAACGAAAAGGAAAAAATAAGAAGAGAGAGATTAATGCATATAGTTGTTAATTTTATTTCCATATGTAGGGTAGGACAACACATTTCTCATTAGACGTCCGTTTACCATGTTTGACTATAAATTATAGATAATTAAGTTAGGGATAATTGTATTATAAAACCTCGATTAATGATGAATTCTAATTTACATCATTATTATAATATTTAGTAACTAATATATTTAATTTTTAATTAATTAAAATGTTGGTTATTGCACCCTTTATATGTGATACTTAGATTGTTTTTATAACTATGTGATACTTAGATTATTTTTATAACTATGTTACCCTCAAATATGAATTAACACCACAAATGTAACACAACACATGTATAATTAAATGGTTTAACATTTAATAATTCACTAAATTTATGAAGATTCATAACGATAGGAATTAAAAGTTTACATATCAATTATTTGAAGGTTGAATGTGCTTAGTTAACCAAAATTACAAGGACCAAAATAAAAACTAATCTAAGTTCGAGGGACTATATTGTTGATTTCCCTTGGTCCTAATTTTGAATTTTGGTTAATCAAGTCATCAAGTTTTAGGTAGATGTTTACCTATTACGGCCAAATTTTGTGACTTATTTTTCTTCACTCTTAACATTTAGTTAGACTTTCATGATGTGATGGCAATACTAATCCATATGACAATATATTATCCGGTGTAATTTCATAAGTGACGTCTGGAAATGTGGTGTGCACAACGGTGAAGGCATGCATACTTGGAGAGTATCGAATAATACTCTTCGTTTTTATGTATATATATATATATAGACACTTCTTAACTTTTACGTGATTTTACTTCTTTATATTTTGATAATTCTTAGTAGAAATGTTGGCTCTGCTATTGGATGTGCATGCAACCTAATTCCTACCTTTTATATATATATATATATATATATATATATATATATATATATATATATGTTATTTTCGATACACCCTCAACTCAAGAAAGTATATCAAATACAATACTTAAAAAGTTATATAGAATATCAATAACAAATAAAACGTGAAAATAACAAAAAATACTGATTTTGATCGATGTGGTCACATATTATCTTGTAAACTTTAATTCCCCTTTGAAATTGTTGTCCAACCCTTTCTTTAAATTGATGTTTTTTTCTTTTGCAAGGAAGAAAAGTGTCTATAAATTATTGGTATATATGTGGCATATTACTAGTGGTAATATTAAGCTTTAAAGAAAATGATATTTGCTTTGGCCACATCACCCAGAAAATTAAAAGTACTATAGATTAAGATCGACAAAGATATAAAAGAAAATGGGAAACTTTTTCACTTTTAACTTCTTCTTTTATATTTTTGGTATCTGATATATTCGTATTGAGACTTGACTGATTTAAATTTACCTAGCGTAAAATTCATTAATGGAAAATACTTCCAATTAAATAAGAATCTGAAGCTTCAATTGAATCATCTAATAAAAAATAAAGAGATATATTCATCACATGACTACGTACAATTTTTAGTGATTCTTATTTTAAAAAACAAAATAAAAAATAATGCTTTTAATTATTATGTCACATTTTCTACGGAATTTAAGTTTTATACATTTACAATACTAGAACATAATTTAAATATTATTTGTGCAATGTAAATTGCTTACAAGATGTTGTTGCTCTATAATTATTATTATTATTATTATACAAGATTAGGATAATTGCCAAAAGTTACTTATTACAATTATATATTAACGTATCAAATGGTGTGGAAAATTACGCGATGTCAATAGGTAGAATTTAAACTCACGTTAATATCATTGTGTGGAATTACACCCAATTTACATGATTCAATTGATTGAATGCCAAACCTACACTATAATATTGGATAAAGGCTGCTACTAGGCTAGGTAAGAAACTATGTGTTGTGTAATAAATCTTGTAGATTTAATTTGTAACTTTTTATCACGTAATTAGATAATTAATTAGTGCCAAACGTCGTGTCTCATTAATATGATTGTCTTACAACCACAAAATGTTTGTTTACTTTTATTGTACATTTTTTCAAAAAAAAAATAGTGATCAATATAAGTATTGTGGACAATGAAATTTTTCGTTAGTATCAATTAAGCCATACAAGATGAGAGGACACTTTTATATATATATATATATATATATATATATATATATATATATATATATATATATATATATATATATACACTAATTAGAGTTTCCTATTAATTAATTTTACTTCTTTGGTAAATCCAAAAAAAAAAAAAAGATAAGTATTGAAAACACCTTTAAATTTGGTGTAGATTATTAGTTTTATCTTCGAACTATCGACTGTCTTGACTAACTAAACTTAAATGCACCCCCGATCCTGCAACATGAGTGAAATTCTCGTCAAATTTAGGGGTGTTTCAATACTTCTCTCGGCTTTTTATTAAGAGCATCATGCTCCTACATGAGTTTAAGATCACTTGCTATGTCATGTGGTATATTAGAGGTGTATCTAAGTTTAGTTAGTCAAGTAGAGAGATGTTTTTAAAGCTGTTAATAATTCGAGGATGAAACTAACAATTTACGCCTAATTCACGGATTTTTTTCTCTCAAAACAAAATGATAAATGGCACTAAAGTTATTAAAAATATACTTTTGTAAACATCGTGCCTAACATATGGTAATTCAAGAAACTTGTATGTACTCATTTAATGTGTTGTCAAATTGTACCAAATTTTAGAAAGTGCATGCAGTTTAATATTAATTGCACTAAGATGAATAATTAATTAAAATTCTTTAATTAAATGCATGAAAGTTAACTTCGTGATATTTCTTACTATAAATTACAGAGAAATTAATTAGTGGGCACAATTGAACTTGCACGAAAATGACACTAATACGAAGAGTCCCGTCAAAAGCAATCTCTCTATCAAGTGTGAAGTTGGGTAGGACTAACGGAATTCATTTAAATCTTTTTCGATCGACTACTATATTATTTATATATGGTTAAAATAATATATACTAGATGTTGAATTTCCTTTGAATACTTCATGCGCGTGCTTATTTCTTCATATTTTGCACCTTCTTAGTGATAATTCAGGCTCCGCCACTGCTCTCTATCCTAGAAAGACATAGAAGTAAAATTTGCATATATCTTAATTTTTTTTCCATCATACTATAGGGATTAAATAAAAAAAATATCAATAACTAATTAAGGGAGCAAAAAACTATTAACGGAATGACCCTTTTTAATATTAGTGAAGTAATCACTAATCAGTCCAGAAAACAATTAACATCTTTATCAATTGTGACTAAACTCGAAGACCACTTTTAGATTGAAAATTATATAATTTAAATTGATATCTTTTATACGAAGAAATTAAAAAATAGATATGATTTGGTGGTGACCAAAAATAATTTCTTATATTTCAACGTGTAACCACTTTTGCACACAATATCGGCCCCACTAGTGATTGGTACTTTTCTATTGAAGGTTCGATATCTGTATTGAGATAAAAAAAAAAAATTAAAAAAAATATCATATCAAAAAATAAATACTCCCTAATATAGACCACTCGAACCTTCTTTATTAATTGATATTCCTTGACTCTACAAAAGATTAACTATATTAATAACTATATTTGTTTCTGATTTTCTAGACTTATTCTAGAAAATATATTCCTATGATGCCTTTTAAATGACGCTTTTTATATGAAAACTCTTTAATATTAAACTTTTCATCTTATATGAAAATTCTTTAATATTAAACTTTACATTTTACATGAAAACTCTTTAGTATAGGAAGGTCATAATATATTGTTTAGGAACATTTTTAACATATACTTCCTTCATTTTAATTATTATCATTTTAAAAATTTAAGACAATAATGAATAACTATTTTTGATTATATCCTTATTTTAAAGAACTATTTTATTTAAATAATATTCAATTATCAAAAAACATCTAATAAATAAGAACAATTTAGTAAATAATTACTTTATATTTATTATTTTTCTTATTAAGCGTGAAACAAATTAAAACAACTAACAAATAAAATATATATTTGATTTTTATATTATATTCTTATACGTGACGAGCAAAACAACCCTAGTCCAACTTGGCATATGTACTGTCATAGTTGTGCTAATTCCAATGGTGGGATTTTGATAGTGATCGAAAGGCAGATACATGATTTTAATTTATATATTTAAAAATAATATTAAATTTGAATTAAAATAATCGAATTCTATTTAATTTTTATCATATATCGTAGATCCGCTCCTGGATAAAATAACATATTTGTATAATTGTATTGAACACAAAGTTTGATGACATTATTATATATAAAAATCACGACTAATGTGGTTGTTTGCATTATAGAGAATATCGATAGAATCTTTGGCCAGACAACAATGGCTAGCTGTTGTATATATAGTTAATAAAATAAAATATTAGATTAAATAATTGAAGGAAAAATATATTTTACTTACTGATATCATTATTGAGCAATATAGAATTCAAAAAGAAATAAATTTAAAAACAAAAAGGAGATAAAGTTTATTATTTTATTGCAATGGTCCAAAATAACCAAAGTAAACATTTGAATTTGTCATGATTCAAAGCACTTGCCTCCATTTGATTAAACTCTTTTACCATACTTATAACAATTTTTTTTTATTTTTCACTCGATATCTAATATTTATATTAAAGTCAACTAAATTTGAATTTACATATTGTAGAATTTGTTTTTGATTAAAGAATGAAAAAAAATCCTAAATCTAAAAAAATCTCATACCATCCCATCACAAACTTCAGAATCAATATTAATTATTAAATAGTTAGTAATTATATTTTTGTTCTAATAATTTTGACCTAGTACTCTTTTTATTTTTCAAATTTGATCCTTTTTCGTTTTTCTATTTTATTTTTTAAAAAAAGTAATAATAATCTTGTGGAAGATTTGAACTCATTAAATTAAATAAAGCCACATTACACGCATATAATCTATGAAATCTTATCGATATTCGTGTAATATATTAATTCGTGAATATATAATTTATAAAGTTAAAGACTAGTATTAGTTTTATTTTTTGTAAATTGTAATAAAGACAAGTAGTAGAATTTGGAAATTAAAGTTAGAAATAAACCTATGGTCATGTAGTAGAATTTGGAAATAAAGTCAAGAGTTAATTCACACATGGAAGATTCTTTGAGAAAACACTTCACTTATTTATGTCGAATTAATAAATACAAGTTAGTGTTTATCACTTAATCATGATACAAAAATATATATTTCCACTTTAACATATAACTGATCTTACCGTTAAAATCATCAAATTATATATAATATATAAATACAAGTGTTTTACGGGGACAATTTTTTTTTTTTTTATTTCTCATCCAGTTCTGTATCCGTTTAAGGATTCTATTAGTTTGGATTAGTGAGGGGAATGAGGAGAATCCCACTTATATCAAATGCGATTTCATATTTAAGATTTAAACTCAAAATTTTTGATTTAAATATATGAAACGGTATTTAACACTCCACCGAAATGTTCGACAGTTATGGAATAGTGGTGATGTGGTCCATGTTTGTGAGTTGTTGATGCGTTACGCCACAAATGATGGCTTTTCTTTTAGCATATATGTTAATATTAATTTGTCCCACTATGATCGCCAGCACTAAAAAAACGTTTACTTGTCAAACTTTTATTTTTTTGGTTACCCATTTCAACCATCATATATTATATGTATTGACAATGAAATACAAATGATGATTTTCTTAAAAAAATTAAACAAAAGATTAGTTATGCTAAAAATGGGCTTAGCTTTATCTGTCAAATTATACTAGTTGATGTACTTCAAACCTTGTTTTATCACATACTAATTGGTTATGTTACTCGAATTTTCTTAAAATATTATTTTATCCGTATCAAATTTATCAAAAAAAGACTACATTTGGAGGATTCACATGTATCCATCAATATTTTTAAAGAATACAAGCAACATAGCTAATTGAAAGTAAAATTCATTTTATTTATCATTCATTAATTATGTGAAACGATCGATAATCTAATGTATTATCGGTCTTGACTATATTTGATCAAGTTCTTAAAATAGAGGCAATGGCATAGAAAGATACATTTGCATAAATTAACCAGTAGTCTACATTATAAGTTACGAATTCAACTAAACTTTTTATATATCGTGTTAAAAGAATTCACGTAATGTATATGAATGAATTATCTATTTCGAAACACAATCATTATCCTATCGTAGAATCTTGAATCGATAAACTTAAAAGTATGAATTCACCCTCCGAGTACATATATAGACTTTGAAATTTTCAGTATCCTTATATATATAATCAACTCTTATTTTTCTTGGCAAGTTCTAATTAAGGTATACTTTTACAAATTATTTGCTGGTTACGTCTCATACAAGGTCTAAAACTCTCCCTCTTTATTTTTTTTTTATTTTTTTGGTGAGTTGACTGTTGATCAAAATATTAAAGTATTTATTTTATTCCTTTCATTTTCAGTTAGTTTAAATTTTGTTGAAAATAAAATATACTTTAATTTGAATAATTCTTTGCTCAAGTTTTAAGTTTGACTTGGTCTAGTTCTTCTCGTGCAAAGTTAATGTGAAATTTCATCTTATTATGATATTATCATATACAGTTTACAATAAAAAAAATAAAAAAAAAAAATAAAAGAAAAAGAAAAAGAAATTTGATCTATATATTAGTCGTGCATTTTTGCATTATAGAAGTTATATAACAAAATCTACTCTAGAAGACATCAAAGCAATAAAGACAGATCTAAAATTTAAGTTTAACGATTTTAGATTTCAATACAAATAATTTATTAGATTTTGATGATTATTTATATATATTAAACATATTCTTATTACAAATACACAGTTTAAATCAAAATTATTGAATTCCGTCGGACTCATAGCTAATGTGGCAACTGGCAACTATATATATATGGTTGTCTCATTAGGTGAATTATTGCATACTAATCAAAATTGCATGTTATATATGAAATTGTACATTGACTTGCTGCTTTTCAACTCAATTTAATACTAATTATGAAATTTCAAGTTGTAGTCTTCATTATAAACTAGAAAGAATTTGATTTGAGTTCACATGACCATGTTTGAATTTTCAAAATGGAAGTCTAGAAATGAAGTTAATTATTGGGTCAAATCTCTGAATATAAAAGTCAACCATGATAAATTGTTAAAAGTTGGATATTATATTTTAAATTAAGAATAATTTATCAAAACTTCTATGTAGTTTCTTTTTTCGTTCCAATTTAACCATTAAATATTCGAATCTAAATTGCTTGATTAATTAAATTGCGGGTAGGTCTACTAAAAATATAAAACGCTTTCAACTAAAATGTCGTTCATTTTCAAAATTAAATCAAAGTTTCTAGCTAAAGAACGGAGAATCTCAATCATTTACAGAAATTGCTAGAAGTTATAACATGATGGTTAAAGTGCATAATTCAACATAACGTTTATCTTAGTGAGAATTAGGGACACCTTGTACTTGTAGTACAATATTATTGAAAAAGAATATGAAAATCATATACTTTATAATAGAAATTCTTACTTTTATTACATAAAAATCAAAAAATGTGACTCCGTCATCCATATAAAAAAAAAGTGAAAGTAATCGAAACATTTTAAGAGAACATGCGACATGACACTAAGTGGAGCCTCTGATCAGAGTTACTATAAAGTTTTCTCTGTGTGACTTATAGGATACATGTTCGAGCAATGGAATTAGTCACTAATGCTTGCATTTGATAAATTGTCCACATCACAATCACAATTTTTGAGGTGTAGCCTATTCTGGTCCGAGTTGAACACGGAATGACTGTCATTTACTGCATGAAAACGAGATGCTTCATGTATCGAACTGTCATCTGCATAACCATAATATCCTTTTTTTTTTAACAAACTAAAACTAAGGTGTATGTTAATGTCGCGGTGTCCCTTTTGACTAGTTATATATCACCTTATTTGACTACATATGGGGTTAAGGTTTTAAGTATTAGTTTAATTGTGTATATCACATAAATAGTGGTGGATAAAGTAATTAGTAATATATCATATATTTAAATTTTATTAGGTAGATGAATTTGAATCTTTAGAAACTTGTAAAAAAAAATATTCTTATAAAATAGTGTTGTTGCTCAGATTCACATGCTTTTTGAGTTAAAGGTTTTATTTTTTATATGTCATGTCTCTTTTTTTTTTGACACCATAATTTTTAGTAAAATAAATTGTATATTTAGACAATTTTTTCTTCATAAATTGCTTAATTTTTCAAATAAAGTGTTCTCGTTTCAAATATCTTGGGCCAATAAAAATGAAACCACAAACTTGAAAAATGGGCCCAGAGCCTATTGAACAGAAGCCCAATTTATTGGGTTAATTGCATCAAACGTTAATAACAGCCCATTCATTTTGGTTACACACTACATAGGAAGTTCAAGAGGTAAAATTTAAAAAAAACATCTTTCACCCTTTATAACTCAAAAAATAGTCATTGTTATGGGGTTTTGCAATTTTATATTGAGTTTAAATTTCACAAAAAATTTAAAGACAATTTCCTAGAGTTCCACACGTGAAATTTGAAATTCGATAAACATGGCTATTTGCTTGTGAAAAATGTATAAATTTATCAAAATTATTAATCATTTCTTCATTTAATTACTCAAAATGCGTTATGTTACATTTAGACTGTTTATTACGTCGTATTTGATGATGATAATACCAAATTTGGTATTATAACAGCAATTTCGAGCAAGAGGATTTTTCAAATCATTTTTCCCAAAAATTATCAGTTACTTATGTCCCCAACCCAAAACCCCTCCCCTAAGAAAAAACTCGTAATCTTTTTTTTTTTTTTTTTGGGTAACAAAAATTTCTCATCTCTCTCTTCTCCAATCTGATCCAACACTATTCCCAGTTGGATTTTCTCCAATAATTCTACAGAACCTTGAAAAAAGAAGAGATTTTTCCATCAAAGGTACAATCTTTTTTTCCTCTTTAGCCATGTATAACACTTGTGTAAGTTCAACTCTTACACTAAAGTGTAAAGGGTCATCTTCATTTTCATATTATGATCATTCATATTGCTCTAATGATAGATTTGGTAGATACCCATTAGCTTATTCTTCCTCATTATCATCTCCATCATGTTGTTCTTGTTCTTCAAATGCTTCTATGTTGTACAGAGTGCCTATTTGCCCTAATTCCTTATATGGGTTGAGACAATCTACTTTAATTCAATGTAAAAAACTGATCTTGGGTGGTTTAGATAGATATTATTCAAGATTTCCAGTTTATGATGTTGATAGGGGATGTAATTATGAAAAAGTTTGTTCTTTGAAAGGAAATGGTGTTAGTAGAAGAGGGGAGAAATGGAGGAAGGGGAGATATACGTGTTTGGTGTTTGAGGAAGTGAGTGAAGGAAGTGGCAGTGGCGTTTCGGAGTTTGATGAGGCTGAAGTTATGCTTAGCTTGTTGACTGAGGATGTGGATGAGGAGGTGTTTGGTGTGAGAGAGAGGAATGGAAGGTTGTCTAAGAGGATAGACGCGGAGAAAAGGAAAAATGGGGGTGTGAGTAATTATGTTGGTAAGAAGAAAAGGGATGAATCGGGTACTATAGGGAGTATGTCGAAGTATAAGTATGAATATGAAGTGATTCCGTTGAGGAAGGAGGAGAAGAGAAGGGAAGAAGAGAGGCCATCGTTGTTAAGGAGAGAGAGGCGAAGGACAAACCATAAAGAGGATGGAAGAACTTCTTTATTGAGGGAGAGTCAGAGAGATAGAGCAAGAGAAGAAGAGAGTTTTAGGAGAGAGAATCGAGGAACAAGGCATACAGAGGAAGAAAGAGCTTCCTTGTTGAGGGAGAGTCATAGAGATCGATCAAGAGAAGAAGAGAAGGAAGCATTGGTTAGGAGGGAGAACCGAGGAACAAGGCATACAGAGGAAGAAAGAGCTTCCTTGTTGAGGACGAGTCACAATGAAAGAACAAGAGAAGAAGGGTGGGAAAGTTTTTCAAGAAGGGAGGACCACAGGCAGAGACTGAGGAAAAATGGTTCTAGCTGTTCTTCATACTATTCTGCTTCTTCAACAGGTGACCTTGATTTTGACAGTGAACTGCAGATTGAGGATGAGCACTTTGAAGAAGAATCATCAAGGAAGCATGAAGGAGATTTGAGGAGTAAAGGTGTTGCATTGGAGGAAAGAGATTGGAATTACACTGCTAAACAAGGGGTTGTTTCACGGAAGGACGATTCTGCAGTGGGATTGTATAGTTCGACTGGTGACTGGAGAAAGAAATCGGAGAAGAGGCTTACTGACATATCAGTTGAGGAGATTGCATCAAGAAAGGAATCAATGCAGAGGAATTCAAGGATATCTCAGATTCATGGAAGTAGTTCTGAACAGGTTGCTGGTTCCTCCACAAAATATGATGACACAAAACAAGAATCAGCCTCTATTACAAAGTTTGAGGGGAAAACAACTGGACAACAAGAGCAAGCAGGACAATCTAATACAAATATAAAGTATAAACAATTTGTTGATACATCTGAGAGTCATGGCGTTAAATCTAAAACTGATTATAGCACAAGAAAATCTTATCATGAAACGGAAGAAACCTCCAATGAGGCTCTGATTCAAATTCAGCAAGCTAGAGAAGAATATAGTAAAAAAATCGGGAGCATCATAAGGGAAGATGAATATAGGAGAAGATCTCGTAGGTTCAATCAAGAGTCTAATATCCAGAAAAATGAAATTAGGATGGAGTCAGCAATTCAGGGAGCCTCTGATAGTGAACTCAGGAAGAAGGTCTTAAATGAGCACCACCAATCTAGTCAGATCACTGAGTTAGTTGAGTCGAGAGAAAAAGCTGAACGACTAACTAAAGCTGATGAAAAAAGAACTCATGTTTCACATAGGAAATCAGAGACAAGGATGAAAAACCAGGAAGATTATACAAACCTTCTCAACAAGTCATCAGTAGAATTCAAAGAGCACTCCTCCCAAGCCAGAATAAGTGACGCAAGAAACACAAAATCAGTGATGGAATCACATGAGATAAAAACTCTACTAGGTGCTGCAAGTACTTCAACTACTCATTCTAGTGACACTAGCAGTGTTGAAGTAACACAGGCAAACAAAAGAGAGGCGAAAGCATCTTCCCAAGTATTTTCAGGACGCTCATCAATTATGGAGTCAAAGACTGGGTTTTCAATGCAAGCAGTTTCTGATTCAGGCATTCAAAGAGGTTTTTCACTACAGCACGAACTTACCTCAGATAGGCCTCCACAACCTCAGCACAAAACACATGGTGAAGTCAGAAGGGATGAGGTTCTTGGTTCGTCTTCAAATTTCACATCCCATGAGGATGCACTTGGTTCAGCTGATCGATTGCAGAAATCCTCGACACATTATGTTGGTGAATTTGTAGAGAAGGTCAGGCATGAGATTTCAAACACTGAGATTCTGAAGGAGATTAAGACCTCTGAGACAAAGTTAATTAACGAGGGAGAGCAGCATACTCAAAAAGTTGTTGGCCAACGTGTTTGTGGCGATTCTCAATCAAATGAGCATGAATCAAGGCAATCCTCTTTGGTTTCAAGGGCTAAGGGACCTTCAGATGAAATGTGGGATGTAACTGAGTCCTCTGTCCAGGAGCTTCCTGAGATACAAGTATCAGAGGATGCAGACAAAGACAAAACAGCTATTGTCAAGAGAAGTGGTAGGTCCTTGTGGAATATTATTGGAGATATTGTTCATTTGCGATGGTCTCGTTCTGATCGCCATACTTTGACCTCTAAATCTAGTCGAAGGAGCTCATCTAATCAATCCACAAGTAGCGAAACATGGTTTTCTGGTGCAGAGGATAATAATAGTGAGAATGCAAAAAACATCAGAAGGTCAAACCAAGAATCTGCATCTTTGGACTGGCAACAGCAGAAAATGGTTCGCTCTCATAGTCCTGGAGAAGCATCCAGCTCAAGGGAACATATGAAGCACACGTTGGTGGAAACATCATCTTCGCCAATTGGTTTACAGAGCAGTTCACCATCCAAAACTATTCAACTGCCTTCTGCTGAAGACACTACTGGTAAAAACTTTCATGGTAGCTATGGTGCAATTGTCCCAGAAGGGGGGCTTCCAATTTCTTCAATTCCAGTGAGAACATCACCTGTTGTAGAAGAAATAGCAGAAATTGAACAAGATGTTCCATCCAGCAGTAGCAAAGGGCAAGCAGTTTCCACCGTCTCTGGTGAGGTATCAGGTTCTAAGGTTAAAGATGCTGAAATGAGACACGGAAAGCTTCAGAGGTCCCATCAATTCGAAAAAGACAGGTTTGATGAGTGGGAAGACGCATTCAAGCTTGAAAGCGATCAGCGGAAAATTGATGAAATGTTTATGAGGGAAGCACTAATGGAAGCCAAAAAGGCTGCTGACAATTGGGAAGTACCTGTTGGGGCAGTGCTGGTTCATGATGGAAGAATAGTTGCTCGTGGATACAACCTGTAAGTCATGGTAGCTTATGCTTTTTCCTGTTTCTTTTTTTTCCTCCTCCATAGACTTCGGTTTACAAATAAAGATGCATGTTTCAGTGTAGAAGAACTGCGCGACTCTACTGCCCATGCAGAAATGCTGTGCATACGTGAGGCTTCAAGCACACTTCGGACATGGAGACTTTCGGTAGTTCTTTACACTTTTGTACTCTCTTAAAGATTAAGTGAAGATGCCTCCAAATTTTTATGGCTACTGTACTTGAAACTTCAATTAGCACTGGCACAGTGGAATTTTACACAGCATGGGGTAATTCTATTATATGGAATATCATGTCACATAACATGCACTGTTATAGGTAGGAAAGTAGAAAGAAGCACTACCTAAATTTTCTGTACTCGTCTATGAAACTAATAATAGATTAATGCTTTCAGCTATTATTTAGTAGCCAATTACCTAATTTGGAAGCGACCTCTACTATCCTTAACACCTCATTCTTTCTCCTGTATGCTATAGATCAAACACTTCTTTACTCTGTTATATTAGCCAGATATTCAATAATTAATAATGCTTGTCAAATGCGGTGTACATGGGGAAAGTATGAGTTAAATATGATAAGTAGATTTCAACTTAAGGTTTCCATATTACTTTTTTGTCTTTTCTTCTTTGCATGCTTTGGCTTCTTTGTGTTATGATGCAGTACATGATTTAATTGACACCTAAGGACGAATATGCCTCAGGTAAATGAAGTAAATCAGAAAAGGAGAAAATGTGCTACAGTTGGATTTCCTGAACATCATACTTTTCTTTGATCACTAAATCTAATGCTATTCCAGCAAGGTTGCGGATCTCTTCTTTTGGTATAACTACCGATTCTTTTTTCCCTACAGGATACCACACTTTATGTAACACTTGAGCCATGTCCTATGTGTGCTGGAGCAATACTTCAAGCTAGAGTTGATACTGTTGTATGGGGTGCTCCAAATAAGCTCCTGGGGGCTGATGGCAGCTGGATCAGGTAAGAAAGATCACACATATTTGTTCATTTGATTGCTTAAACAGTCGCCGGTAAGTGATTATCATCTACTCTGGTAGGTCTTCGAAAAGTAAGAAATGGAACATGTAGTTCTTAGGTTTTAATATAAAAACCTTTGAAATTGATTCCTGTTTGGAACTAGCAGTACACCATAGGAGCCTTTTCCTTTGAAACTCACTGCAGTAAACAAATCTTATTAGACCCACCAAAGTTAGAAAGGTGGAACTTTCAGTAAACGGATGCGTACTTGAGATAATATCCTATGAGAAATCTCTTGTTGTTGCACGTGTTAACTTTTTTGAACTTTCACAAATTACAAGTCTTTAGGATATTCATATTTCTTAAGCTTAGGATTTCACATTATATATTAGTCAAGAGCTCAAATTAAACAACTTTTTTGCCTTTATTTTATGGCAGGACCATAGTTTGCTTTAGATATGATGAGTATTTACTGTTTCCTATGCTGTCACATGCTGTAACAGTTTTCTAGTTTCATGGTCTAGCATCTACAGTAATTTAGCCATTTTACAGCTTTTCGGAATCATTACAATAATGATTTTACTATCAGCTAATCTGAACGGGCTTTTTCTGGAGTTCACGGGTCTGCTAGTTATTGTGTCCTTTCTAAGGGCTTTGTTGGTGAACTTAAAAAACTGATCCACATGTATTATAGTGATGCTTTCGTATCTGTTCATCTTAAATCATTGTTGCTGAATCTTTTGATTCATGAATTATGTAGGTTTCTGTTCAATACAAAGGATAAATAGCAGATTCTGAATGTTATGCTGTAGATGAGAATGTAAATCACATAATTTGGTCTTAACGTGGTGTGCCTTGTTGAAGCAAAAATCTTAAAATGTAGTTATTCTGTCATTGTCCAAAAACAGATCCTCGCTTCTTAACTATTCCATTTGTTTTCTTTTTTACCTTATTCTCAAGTTCCATAGCTTGCTGAAGAGTGAAGATTAACACCTCTCCATTTGATTCACGCTGCTTGCAATTTGTGCTTGAAGATTGCTTTTTTGCATACCTGTCCATGATGCTGATGCCTTTTATTGTTTGTTTGTTCTAAATCGTCAGCAAAATATCACTCTTGTAGCTACTAAATTTATCTTCCTCTAGATACACAAGTGTTCTGACTCTTAACATAAGTACCTATTGTGATTCCTCTCCTGTATGTTTTCACCGTGCATTGTTACTTATTCTTATTCTTCTGATGCTTCCCTTGCATCAGACAAGGTTAAACATTGATATATCTATGTGATCACAAATTGGATCTCCTATTTTGCTACCTTTGCTTGATACGTACGTGATAAATCATGCATACAGCTTGCCAGGGGCACATACGCCTTGCCTCGAGTGATGTCACATGACACCACTTCGTTGATTTTTTAAAAACTAAAATAGTGGATATAAATATAAAAAATGACACTGCTTGTCATTATAGTAGTCTTTTCATTTGTTCATTTCTTCAAATATTGACATTGCTTACGAAAACTTCTCCATACACCACTGTAGTTTGCTCAAGAAGAAACTACTTTTGGTTTTTGAGATAAAGGGTTTGTTAATTCATAATGTTGCAGGCTTTTCCCTGATGGAGATGCAGAAAAGTGCTTGGAACCAACAAATAAGCCTCCTGCTCCAGTTCATCCCTTCCACCCAAACATAGCAATCCGACGTGGAGTGCTGGCATCGGATTGTGCAGATGCTATGCAGCAGTTCTTTCAACTAAGAAGGAAGAAGAAGGAAAAGGAAAAGGAGTCTGATTCTCCACCACCACCACCACCTTCATGTCTTCCCATTTCAAGAAACCACCATCCAAAATTCCTCAGCAAGATTCACGACGCGTTTCATATCATGTTCTGCCTGTGATTTTTTGTTCTGCGAAATTGTATTTGATAAAACGCTCTTTTTTGTGGTATTCAAGTTCATGATTTTGTCAACAGCTTATGTCCTTTAAACATCTGAATTAATCAGCAAAGTTATTGTCATTTCAAGATTAGAGTCAGTTACTACTAACTTTGTACTGCTTGGTGCATTATTTTGTGACTTATTTTCACATGTCAGCTTTTAGCAAATGATTCCTCTTGTAAAAGAGTTCTCTTGAATTCTGTTTTAGCCGGGTTTAAAACATAAAGTTTTTTGCAGACTTTCTCTTTACCTCGTAAGGTAGAGAGGTTGTTTTTGATAAATCCGAGCACTAAGTATCTCAAAAGCAGTTTGGAAAAGGAAAGTGAAATAGATATGTTCTCACCTACCAAGTTACTAATAAATGATATCAATTGTGTTTTGCAATGAAACCTCTTATTGGCTTATTTTTATTGATTAATTTCAAATCCTTGTGATAATCTGAAAAGGTTCATTGAAAGAGCTAGCTTAATAGTTTTGAAATTGCCACATTTATAGTTGAATGACATGAAAGAAAGACAGCAACCTGTTTGGTAGACTATTTTTTTTTGGATTGGGACTAGGTACCAAGGCATAGCTTAAGTGTCAAATCAAAATCAAGAAAGTTTGGTGGTATTTGTTAACCTTAACTCTAGTACCACAATACCCCCAGCCCCTAAAAAATATAATAAAATTGTATTTTCATTTGTTTACTTAGTTTCAATTTGCCATATGTATTAACACCACAGATTAATAATAATTAACAATAATTTAGTTAAATTTAACATTATTTAAATATCTAACCACTTTGCCTTTGCTGCATTGCCAAGAAATAAGCATCCCATAAATCATTCCCCCCCCCCCCCCCCCCCCCCCCCAAAAAAAAAAAAACATGCAAAGTTGATCACCATTATGACATTTGGTATTATCACACTTTTCTTTGCTTTTCCTGGAAGAATAAAACTTGCTAAAAAAGTACAGAAAACTTCTACTACTCAACTTCTTGTACTGTATTTTTTTGTTTATTTTTTACGGAGTAAGATTACAAAGTGAAAGTTCGAATAGTCAATCAACTGAGCTATACTGTGTTTCTTTGCAATGAAGTAAATCTCACTAGAATGAACTCGAAAACAACCCCCCTCTATCTCTCTCTGAGATAAAGATAAGGTCTGCGTACGCTCCACCCTCCCCATACCCCTACTTGTGGGATTACATTGAATATGTTGTTATTGTTCACTTAAATGAACTATGAGAAGATCCCAAGTTTATTTACTACATAAATTGGATCATTTATAACAATGTAGAGATTGAAAATAATAGGCCAACTTAAAAAATGACCTACAATGATCTTTTTGATCCTTGAGATGGTTGTTGATAGCAATTGATGACCAATACTATATTTTCTATGGATTATAAATCTTGTGATGAAGAAACATAAAAGACATTAAGCACAATATTTTGATGCCAATTTTGACAAATGATGAGATTTGCTGTAGCATTCACATAAAACTAAGTTTCCCCTAAAAACATTTCTACCAAACACTTTTTCTTATTTAGAAGTTAAAATAATATTGTTGATGTATATAAGTAGAGAGCTCTTGACAATCAAAATCCTCAAAATCCTGCACAAAATGGCTTCTTCTAAGTTGGTTTACCTTTCAATTTTTTGCATTTGGCTTGTGATGGCTAATGCACAAGCACCAGCTGCATCACCATCTACACCGGCCACGACGCCTCCACCTACTACGACACCTGTTGCAGCAACACCCCCGCCTTCCACTACGCCTGTTGCACCATCACAGCCACCAGTAACTTCAGCACCACCTCCAATAGTACCTCCGCCTAAAGTTGCCCCCGTTTCTGCTCCAGCGACCCCACCACCACAACCTCCACCAATTCCACCCGTCTCAAGTCCATCACAACCACCAGTATTACCACCACCCGCTCCAGTTGCTTCTCCACCAGCAGTCCCGCCACCTCAGATAGCCCCAGCACAAACACCACCATCACCAGCACCTGTACCACCACCAGTGTCTCCACCTAAGGCGCCACCAGTATCAGCACCAACACCAGTCACTCCTCCACCAGCTGTGGTATCACCAGTTGCAGCACCAGAGTTAGCACCAGCACCAGCACCAGCTCATGGCAAGCACAAAAGAAAGAAGCACAAGCATAAGCACCATCACGCGCCAGCACCTGCACCAACTGTGCCAAGCCCGCCAGCACCACCAACCGTCCAAGATTCTGTGGATGTGACACCAGCGCCATCGCCTACTCTGAATTTGGTAACGTTTCCGTTGTTTTTCCCCATCTGGTAACTGTAATTTTTTGAAAATAACGTAGTACATAGACAGGAACAGCTCTAATATGATAAATTCACTTACTCTCTCTCGCTTGAATGCAGAATGGAGCAACCTTTTTACTGCAAGGAAGCGCATCTAGAATGTGGACGAATGCTGGTTTGGCGATGACTATTCTTTTGGCCATCATAATCTGAGATTCCCACAGAAATTACACGAAAAGCTATATGTTTCATTACCAGAAAGAATTTTTTTGAAATGAGATGGGGACTATTTATGTGTTTAGAGGAAAAATAATGTGGAATATGACTGTCATTGTTGTTATCTCATTGATATTCTTTTCATCCAGACATTAACATTGAATGTAATTGATTTTCTTTCACCTACAAAATTGCACTATCAATACTATTACTCTCTTGCTAGAGCCTAAAGGTAAGCATAAGCTTCAATCAATCTTGATCAGCATCTGGATCCATACTAATTTCGTCCTTGAAGTTGTACTCAACCACAAGTCCAAGGTTGTCAACTAATTTGTGATACTGAGAGCAGCCTGAACACTGAAATGAGAATCTTCAGTTGACACTCTATACCCAGTTGATTTAAATATTCTATAACAATAAAGAAAATTTAAAGAAAACAGAGGCAAATAAGACAGCTATGTCACACCATTATTTGATGTAAATACCAAAGACTCAAAAGATGGAAAATTTTGATTTTAGATTTCAGTAAGGTAATAGAAGTATTCATGCAAACACGATGTCAAATATCTAAATCCAGAACTATAGTTGTTAAACTCTGAATCATACATGTTAAGAATAGTCGATATTAGAATCCCTCATACTACTTACGGAAGTTCCAACAGTCCAAAGGGTTGGTTACCCCATTTATGGACAAATGTGCAAGAGCAAAAAAAAATAAATAAAAAAATTATTCATGCATTAAGGTAGGGATAAAAGATCCCATATGTCCCCCACAATTGAACGGCTCAGATTTGGCAACCACTACCTGAAAACTTATATTTTTAGGAAAAATAGTTCAAATCGAGGAGAACAAATGACAGCACCGTATAATACAAGTGCTACTAAGAAGATTACCAATTAATACCTTCAATGGTTAAATCATCCATCTAGCACTTCTAGCCTAAAATATCTTGGTGAACATACATAATTAATCAAGATTTATTTGACTTTGCTATCTCGTAAGAAATTAGTTTTGCTTGCAATTATCAAAAGTTAAACAGCATGACTAGACGCTCAACTCTAAGTACCTGTATAAACACAGTCCCTCTTTCATATGCTAATCTGTTTATCAGTCTTTGAGATCGAGCACCACAAGCATTACATGTGAATGTTGCTAACAAACTTCTTCTTGGTAATTTCATGTCAAATACTACTTCCTGCAAGAAGGTACCCACTCATTAAGAATACACAAAGAAAATGTTAAAAGAAACAAAAGAAATCCAAGCAATTGAAAAGCTAATAACATCTCAATACCAATGGTAAGAGGTAAAGAAGAAACAAAAAGAAAGAGAAAGAATAGAAATGGAAACAACATATTCTGAGATATATCGCTTTATCTGAAAATTTTAGATTTAAAATTTTGGCAATGTGAAGAGAGAAGAAAGAGATGAGCTTCTTTCCGGATAAAGGCCATATATGTTCTGCATCTTTGAGTTCACAAGTTAAATTCTCAAACAGATGGACACAAAATATTTTACCCTCATTACCAATTGAAATATAGCAAGACTATGTTTACCCTTAAATGAATTTTATTCCTACAATTTAGGAAATGGATATTTAAAAGTTGGTTTTCATATGTCAAATATAGAGCACTTGAACATTGGAATGTACACATCAATTAGCTTCAGATCAAATCATTGCAGCCTACTTAAAATGAATGAATTAAACAAATCCCAATCTGACTTATATAACAACAGAGGGGCTCAAAATGTATTTCATTCCAACTCCCCCTTCCAATTCGAAATAGATTCAAAGACTTATTCTGATTTTTTTAGAAAAGAAATTCTCATCAAGACAAGGAAACAACTAAAACCAAGAAAGGAAACTACATAAATTTCACATAGAGATGTACAAGTACCACAGAAGTGATTAATAAAAAGATTTCTTCGATGATGTAAGAGAGATTAAGAGGGATATCTGACAGGAAAATGAACTGTCTGAGTTCTTACTCTATTTCCATATTCTGTTGCGAGAGCACAAGGGCATTATGGTAGAATACTAGAATAAGCAATTCATTATTGTTTATGGCTTCTTTCCTCAGGAGAAGGAAGCTAAATGAGATTTTGTAGTTGTGAGAAATATAGGAAAAGAATATTATTGAATTGTTGTTGTTTCTACATTATTACATTGAGACCCTATTTATAGACACTAGAATACAATCCTTTACCAAGTAGGATACTATTTACTATTCCTATTCCTATTTGTATTCATATTCCTATTCTAAATAGGACTGAATAAACCTATTCCTAGTTTAATAGGATTGTGTAAACCAATTCCTATTCTAATAGGATTGTATAAACCTATTCATATTCTAACACTCCCCCTCAAGCTAGTGCATACAACTCATGTACCTAGCTTGTTACATATGTAATTAATACGAGGACCAATGAGGAGCTTGGTGAGATATCTGCAAGTTGATTAGTCGACTTCACAAAATTGACAGTCAATCTCAATGTGCTCGTCTTCTCATTAAATATTGGATTTGATGCATAATGCCGATAAAACACAGAGTGATAAAATTAAAGTGTTGGAACTTCCCAAACCAAACTTGCAAAGACTGTTTCAAACTTGGTGAGATGCGGATGCAAAGACGTCTCAACTTCAAAACCCATCAAAGTGTTTTTGTATCTAACTAATTGATGCTCCACTACTAAGGTGTACCTAAGTGTCTAGACTCTAGAGGCTCACGGTGGCACCGATATCCCCTAGCTGGTGGTCAAGATATCCAAAATCGTTAGGCAAACGCTCACAATGCATGCAAAGAACGGTAAAAAAGTACCTTTGAAGAATCACTTGAAGCAGATGAATTCACAGCTGGTTGTGTTTCAGAACTATCTTCCACTACACAAGAAATAATTGGAAGCCGGGACAAATGTTCTGATGCTCTCCTCTTCCCATAAATAGTACTTGACCTGTTACATAAAAATATAACATAAACATAGTGTTTTAACCAACACTATTCTCATGCACTCCACCTAGTATGAAAAAAACTACTACACCTTAATCACAATATAGTTGTGGTCAGCTATACATATCCTCATAGACACTTAGCTCCAATTGGACCTATTTCATCCACACGACCCAGCTTAACTAGTTTTTACATAGTACCGCAGCCAGCGGCGGAGCTAGAGTGTACAAAACGAATTTGGCAAAACCCAGTAATTTTGGTTCAAACCCTGTATTTTTTCTAAGAAATTCGTTTAATATGTACAAATTATTTAAAACGCAATAACTCAAAAGGACTAAAATCCCGAACCCATAAGCTTCAAATACTACTATTACTACTACTACTACACTTGGGGTTGGCTATACAAATCATCTATATCCATTCCACCCCATTAGGCCCATGTTCCATTCCACTCATAGTTTTACTGTGTTCTACATACTACAACCTTATCAACTAATATGCCTCAATCTCAAAGTAGTTGAGGTCGACTTAGCTATATGAATCTACTATATCCATTCTACTTCATGTGAACCCGTTTCTTCCACTACTCAACTCTACATAATAAAGTTCAATTTTTTGGGGATAACTAGTATAAGTTTAGATTTTTATAACAAACAACAAACAAGGGAATCAAAAAAGATAATATACTTCTATCTCAAACTAATTGAGATTAACTATATGAATCCTCTATATCCATTCCACTTAATGTGAACCCGTTTCTTCAACTACTCAACTCTTTCCTTTTCTTGATAATTGTGGTGTCCGGACCAAATTGCGCTCACCTCAACTAATTCCAATGTCACCTCCCACCAAAAACATGCACCGAGTTACTCTAACTTCCACTACTGAACTCTACATATTAAAGTTCAATTTTTTTTAAGATAACTAGTAAAGTTAAGAATTTTATACCACAACAAACTGGGGAAATCAAAAAAGATAATAATCCTCTATCTCAAACTAGTTGAGGTCGATTATATGAATCCTCTATATCCATTCCACTTAATGTGAACCCATTTCTTCCACTACTATACTCCTTTTTTCTTGATAACCACGGGATTGAGCTTACGTCAACTAATTCCACCGGATACGACACCTCCCACCACCAACAGGTACCAGGTAACTATCACTCACTACTCATCAACCCTACATATTAAAGTTCAGTTTTTTAAAAAAGATAGACCAGTAAAGCTAAGATCTTTATACCAAACAACAAACAGGGGCATAAAAAAAGAACCCAAAAGACAAACCCCATGAAATAAAAGAATGAAATTAGGAAAAAAACATGATGCATCGAAGCTCACCTTGTGGATTTGATAAAGTAATGATAGGAATTAGGTCTGAAGGAAGAAGTGATCTGAAGAGAACAAATGGGCATATGGGTTTTGGTGCTGGTAACAGATAAAGAACTACAAGAATTGAAATTATGGAAGATTTTGCTGTTTCCTGTTATGGAAATAGCCATTGAAGGAAGAATCAAGAACAGAGAAAAGCTCAAGCTGCGGCTTAATTGGAATTTTGTGTAACTTTATATATATATATATATATATATATATATATATATATATATATATATATATATTGTTTATTTTTTAAATTTTTTCAAGATTGAGAAAAGTAATTTAAAGGAAAAATAGACTTTATTTTGATTGTTTTCACTTCATCTCTTACATACCATCCTCTTTACAAAATAAAAATATATTTGAATTTTCATGTATATGAATTGAAAAAAAGAAAACTACTTTCTACTTGATACAAAACTATCGTTTTTATGTTGTTGTGCTACAATACGCATTAAGATAATTCCACATTGATGCAAAAAATAGAGCGTCATTTTCATTCACATTAGAAGAATTTTATATATTTTACAAGTGTGAATTATTTCCTAGATAGAAATATAACATATTACACAGGCCAACCAAAATACCAAAAAAAAAAAAAAGAAAGAGGGAATAGAGAACAATTTGACAATTTATCAATTTGTACAATATGATAACATTTTTTTTGTTGCAAATTGGAATAATTCAATCTTGTTCATCTACTTCATGAAAAGGAAGTGGCACTGTCTTAACAGCTCTAAATTTCCCTGCATTATTTAGATGCTCATTCTCCAACCTGTTAAACAATTGAAAACAATGTCCATATTAGAAAAGAAAAAAAAACGCAATTTTAACTTATATACACTGACCATATAAATCGAGAAATCCAAAAATCACCTGTAATAGTTCCAATGTCCTCTTCTAATGACTTCAAGGGCTGCTAAAAATAGCCCTGTTATCCTGTAGTCTACAGTTCCAAAATTGTAATGAAGTACTGTTTGTAACCATGCTAGTCTCAGTACAAGGTTCAATCCCTACAATAACATACACATTTCAAAAAACGATGACTAGTATACATCTGATCCTTCAAAAGTAGTGCGATTTTTTGAGGATCTTACACATGTACGACAACATTTTAGGAAAGTGAACGTAGTTTTTTTACCATGGAGAAGTAGTAGATAAATTTTCGTTGTAGCATCAATTCATTCCTTAGCCATGGATTCTTGGAATGACATTGAAGCAAGCCCCAATCTTTAACAAAATCCCAGTATAATTGATACACGGTTGCAACACTTGACATAACTATAACTAAACAAAGCCATCCCATATTTTTTTCTTTTTCATATGCAACTTTTGCACCAGCAGCCAACATTGCAGACACATATTTTCCTAAGTTGACTAGGTGGCTTTTGTGTCCTTCATCGAACCATCTTCGTGCACACTGCAAATATATCGTATTCGTTTCATTTTTTTCTATGCAAATCAGTTCAAAAGTTTAAATCTTGAAAAAGGGCAGTTGTTAAAAAAACCTGCATAGCTCTCCAGTAATATGGCAAGAAAGAAACTGCATAAGCAAGGTCTCTATAATATTTTGTCCTCATACAGTATCCATAATCTTGAGTTTTGTAACTTCCAGTTATGTAATAGCATGCTACATATTCAAGGTTTCTTAGCATTGGAACCTGTTTAGGTAACGGAAAAATAACATCAGAAAGTGTTCGATATGTTATGGTACTGAAAGAATGCTACTTAAATAGACATTCAAACTTGGCCTCAGCTGACAAGTAAACACTCCACTGTGTCAGTTCAACAAAATGATCACCTAGACATCTCCGAAATTTACGTGTCATGTCAGCATCAGATGTCCCTGAGACATAGTGGGGACGAGTTGGGGTGTTTAGTTGACGGTGTGCACTCTCAAAGTTGGAGTGCTTACTTGTCAGTTGAGGTCAAATTTGAGCGTTTGTGTATGTATTATGCCTATTTAATGTACTGATGTTTCTTGCTAACCTGGCTACAAAGTTGATCAGCCATGAAGAAGTCTAACATGACAACTTTGTACAAAGGTGAAAACATGATGTTCCTTATAACACGAATGAATCGATAACGGCTAGATTTGTATATGATGTTGAATGGGCACACCAGCAGCAAAATAAAGACCTGTTAAAAACAATTGTGATTATACTTATGCATATATTGAGTCGAAATAGCCAAAAAAAATTGATTTTTTTTTGTTTATAGTAAGAAAATTACCAATAATAGGAGGGCAGGAATTGCTTGAATTTGATTATAGGAATAACCTTTTGCTACAAGTGTTAGATGAAGAAACAGGACTCCGATAACAGCAGTCATCGATGTAGTACATATAAGGAACACATCTCTGTACTTGAGTTCCTTAGTTTGAGCTAGCTCAAAGATGAAACTATAGTTTACACGAGTCTTTCGCCACATAAATATGTTGCATCCATACAGAAAGAAGTGCAAGAACATTAAGCTGAACATGCTGCACAATTATCAGTGTAGTTTCCATTAGATGTTTCGAAGAAATTCCAAAAGACTTTACGAGTTAAATAACATTTGAATTGTTTGAACCATTATCGAACGCTTGCCTGAGAACAGGATAGACAGTTTCCATGTAGATTGTATCAGATTTAGGTCTATACAGTCCTGTTATATGAGCCATGATCACATATCCAACTAAAAGTGCTATGAAACATCCTCCGAATAAACCTGTTTTCGAAAGCCAATCATGAAGCCAATATCAGTCACTGTTCAGTAGTTAAAATTAGATCAACTTCATCTTGTTAATGTGAAAATATTTCTAATATCAAATCTTGTTCCATGTGTTACAAGTTTCATTTTGGCCTATGTTGCTCGGACTCTCCAAACATGCTGTCACACCAGTGTCAGATCCTCCAAAAATGTGTAACTTTTGGAGGATTCGTTACACACCCTACAACATTTTTGAAGAGTCCGAGAAACATAGATTTTCGCGAACACGAGAGGTACAACAAACCTTAGAAAAACTAAACACTATTGTCTTTTGAACACTTAGAAAGTTCTTTAAAAGTTTGAACATTTTTTTGGTCAATTACATGATAATGACCTAAAATGGGGATTTCATTGTCCTCCACTGCTGAAAAAAAGTGGACCCTTAAGTTTACTTTTGCATCACATGGCCCTTTTATGTTGATAGACTCTTTGTTTTTATTTGGCTATCCAATAAAAGAAGTGGTAACTCAAAAAAGAAGCCACTTATGTTATATTATATCTTGGATGTTTCCTTTTAGGTCCTTCCAATCCGTGTCAGAGACAGAATTTTCATCAATAGGGTTCATCATTTACTATATATGAATATACAGTGTGATTTTTCAACGAAACTCACCGATGAAAAAGGTAACAGCATGAGATTCTTTTTTCTGAGTTGGCCTTAAGTACTTCATAGCCCTTTTTTTATTATCTTCAGCAAAGTGTTTGATGAAAATCTCCTCAACATCATCAGCCAATTTCAAAGCCTATGTAACAAAAATGTATAATGTGTGAGACAACAATATCTTAGCAAATACTATAAAGCTATTACTTTTGTAGAATTTCCCTCTTTAATATGTGACCACTTAGTACTGTCTAAGAATAATCTTATGATGTTTCTTTGATGGGATATCTATTTGGAATTTAGTACCAAACAACACTAACACAAACAATGTCATGTTGCTACATTTTTCATGTTCAAAAGTTTAATTTACCTTGTCTGAGCTGTTGAAGTAAGAACTCTCCACAACTCTTAGATAAATAGGAAGAACTTGTTTGTTTGTAACCTATTAAAAAAGGAAAAAACACATGAAAACAGTTAAGTTAAGACATAGTAAAAGTTAAGTACGGAGAGCTAAACACTTACTTTGTCAAATTTCTTCAAGATCTTTACAAAAGCAAGCACGTTCAAGTTCCTATAAAGATTTCAACATGTTAAATTGTTATGTAAAAATGAAACAGATTGTGAATCGAACGAGTAGTTACTTGAGTAGCATACCGATAAGTTTTAAGGTATCCTAGTCCCTTGTAGAGCTCAATGAAGGCTCCTCTAATCATCTTCTCCGCGTGTTTTAGCTTTGTTCTATTGATGTGCAACTTTTTTCGTCCGTTAGGACCACATTTCTTGGAGGATTGATTGATCATATCATCCCTAAGCAAGTAAGTTATAGCTGAGAATGTTCGTGTTGGATTCGTTAGAGGAATGTGAATCTTTAAGCTTTTTCCCTGGGAATTGATCACTCGTTCAGATGAACTCTTCGATTTATTGTCTTCTGTATTGATGTTAGTTGGATTGTCTAGCTCACTTGATCTTGGAGAGTCTAGTATCACTTGATCTATTGAGTTCTCAATGTCCTGTTCTTGTTCTGTTCTGTCTTTGTTGGACTCTTCATCTGTTGCCAAAAGAACAAAATTCGTTAGAATTGGTAAGGTAAGTCCTAGGCCCTAGGCCCCATTTCTTGTACTTCTCGCGAGGATTTTATTTTATTAGTAAAAATTCGATAGACACTCCGTCTAGTGGTATAAATTTGCTTAGAAAAACATTTTTCTTCAACTTGGAGGAATAGCATATATATCATGAAATTGATTTCTAGATTCCTATGTCCTCTATACATATGATAAATAAAATCAATCAATCAATCATGTAACAACTTAGAAAGTATGAATAAATGCTAAGAATATTTAATGCAAAGTAAAAAAATCTCAAGAAGAAGGAAAAAAAAGTATGACTCCCTATGTTCAATTATGAAAAATGTAGACAAACTACCAAGGATTGTGATAAGATAAATAATATCCCACCATTCTTAATCATAGGTATCAGTTCGAGTCTTGAGTATTGAAAATGATCTGATTAGTCTGGCCCCAATGTGAGTTTCAAACCAAAAGAGATATTGTTCAGACACTCAGAAAATGTTGTCACACAAGTGTCGGATCTTTAAAACATGCATGGTTTTGGAAGGATCCGACACACATGCAACTGTATTTTTGAAGAGTCTGAACAACCTGGAAGGAGACATTAAAACAAAAACATGAAAACAGAGTGAAAACAGGGGAAGCTCTGTTACCACAAGAAATGGTGGCTGAGATTAACTCATCCTCTTTGATATTTTGGCCTGAAGAAGTTCCTTTATCATATTGTTGTTTGATCAATGCATCTTTGAGCTCAATAAGTATCTCCATTTGCTTCTTCAAACACTCTCCTCTTTCGACAAATTCCTTCTCCTTTGTTCGAAAAAACTGGTTCACCTTGTTAAGTTGAAGGTCTAAAAGCGCGAAAAACTCAGCAGCAGCCTCAGTATCAGCAAATTGCTCCAACAATTCGGTCTCATACAAATCTCCTTTACTCAACGTTTGTCCAAGCTTCGTATGAACCTAAAATCGATCAAAATCCACGTTAAAATCAAGTTAACAACTTAAGAAACAGAACAAAAAAGACACAAAGGTTGATCAAGTACTTGAATGATCCCATTTTCGCGACGTTGAGGTCCAAACAAAGGCAATTTCCTAAGAGATGTATAAATGTTACGCGAAAAAGAGCTCTTTTTGTTTGCGTTATTAGTGACATTATTGTTAAGAAGATGAATTTTTTTGAGATCTTTTTTCAATTGCCAATAATCAACAAAAGCGTCTTTCCATTCAGGAACTAATTGTCCTTCAAATTGTTTAGAAAATTTCACCATTTTTTTAGTAACAAAAGTGCAAAGAAAATGGCAAAAAATGCAAGTGAAGTGTGTTTGGAATGAAGGAAAATATTGAAATATTTAAGGAGAGGGAAAAGGGAATTTAATTATTATTATTTTTGAATGGTACAAGATTCTAAAGAGCACAATTCAAATAATATCCAATGGTTATACTATGCTCATTCCACTTGTGATTATACATTTTATATTAGTGATTTTACATTTTATATTATAATGTAAAAACAAACAAACGTGGTACTAACTTTACTTCCCTTTATTTCTTTCTTTTTCTGTAGTAAAATTTCAGTTTTTTTTTTTTGTTTTACAACTTTTCATAACGTTTAAAGTACATCACGTAATTAACACTTAACTTGTCACGAAGAAATCAAATGAGTGTTATCGGATGTGGTGTGATGTATGTGATCCCGTCACTCTTAATTAAAGGTCTCGACTTGGTTTGACTCTCCTAATAACGTAGTGTTTTCCCTTTTTTATCACATCAGTGAATTTCGAATATCAGATGATTAGACCAAAAAAAGAGAAAAAGAAATCCAATAAGTGGTGGACAAACTTTGAATTACAATTTTTTATAAGTCAAAAGTTTGTTGTTAGTTACTCATCCTTAACCAGAGGTCTCGAGTTCAAATCCACCTTAGTATGGAGTCGCCTTTGTTAGGAAGCGGTTTAACCCTCAATGTGGAACTTTCCGACGTGAATCTGGATTTAGTCAGACTCCACTATAGATACCGAACACCAGGTGAGAAGAAAAAGAAGTTAAACTAAGGGTTCTATCACTAATCGTTATGCTTCTATAATACTAAATGTTCAATTGAATTGTCTTCGACAAAGGAAGGAAACTAGATTAAGATCATGAACATTAAGTTTATGTTAATTAATCTCAAGAGTTTCTTATTGAATATGTTGTTTACCGGCCAAATAAAATTAACATAAACACATAGCTTAACTCTAATTAGACTAGACTGATTTCCACTTACATCTAAGATAATTAAAAAAATACTTTATTTTTAGTAATGTTACTCTTTTCCCTACTTTCACTAACAAAAAAATGTAAGATTTTGTTGTTTTGTATTAAAAGTTAGTGTTGGAATTCAATGTTTAGAACTTTTTAGGCCATTTTTTTCAAATAAGTTCTCATCAATCATTTTATTTTTTTGACATCCTCTTTATTGACCCTCTAATAATGGACCATCCAAATTTATTACTTACCAATGTTGGTTTCATTTGACGCAATTTGGACTAACACATCCCATATTGATACAACAAGAATATATTCGATATATTTCACAAATAGGGTCTAGGGAAGAATGCAAATTTTAATTACTCATATGTTGTGTTGTTCAAAGAGATCATTTTCGATAAATTCTCAGCCTAAATAATATGATAATCAAGGTAAAGAAAACAACGAGTAATAATAAAATTAAGAAAAAAAAAAAGAAATTATGTAAATAATAATAACAATACTGCTAAAAGAACTAAATGATGTTTAATGACCTACTAACTTTCTATCCAATAATTTGGTATATAAATTGGGAAAAGTTTCTTTTTTTTGAAATTTGCCAATGTAAGTAGGACTACTATTTTATCTTTATATACTTTAGACTAAAAAACCTAATTTTCTAAGGAAGAAAAAGTGACATATCGACTATTAATTTCTCACAAATGTTTGATAGGATTGCCCTAAATACATAATTACTGTGGAGAATTGTGAGTTCCATCGATTTTTTTAAAGAGATACAAAAATGTATCGTTCATTTCTTACAATTTGAATTAATGCAACACATTAAATATTTTTTAACGAAGCAAGGACCGATATATATATATATATATATATATATATATATATATATATATATACACACATACACACTCAATGACTACTTTAAGTTGCTATTTACTTTGTTGTCTTTTTGGGGGGATATATTTATTTATTTAGACATGGAGTGATCTGATATGCAAGTGTACGTCATTTCTAAAAAAAGGGAAAGAATTAGTTATAAATTTCTTATTTTTTGCAATATTATTCGTAGCTAATATAACATTTTTTTGATAATTTATAGTTAATCAATTTCTAAACAATATTAACGATGAATTTTTTTTATTTAGCTATAAAATTTGTCTGCCCTATTTTTTGTTTTGAAAAATAAAAAAAATCACACCACATATGTATTTAAGACTTTATATTACTAGTTATAAACAAATCTTTAATAGTTATTAAAAATAACAATTTAATTACAAGTTCTAAAATATTAAGATTATTTTGTATTAAATAGGAACTGCTTCTCTCTCTCTTTTTAAATAACTATAATTAATATAACTATTTAACTACATTTTAGGAAATCAAGATAATTTTTTTTAACATATTTTAAAAAAGAAAAGAATCCCCTAAATCTCTCTCCACTTTCTTCTCCAAAAGATCTTATCTATTTATGTTTTTTAATGCAATTTTGTCATTGTATCTTGAAATGAAGTTTTCTCATAAGCTTTTTTTAGGTTGTATTTCTTGATTTGATTCTCAAGTCATATTTCTTTTTCTTTAATTTGTGTTTTGTTAGTTTTTCTTATATAAAAGGAAAAAATGTCTGAAATATATTCGAACTTTGATCGAAATTGTTGTAACAATATCGAACTTTGCAAATGACCTTTTACCCTTGCACTATTTAATAGTGTATTTTAAAGGTATATATGTGCCCACGTGGACATAATAAATATTGCATCATTATAAATAGTAACGTGTCAACGTGGACACATATACCTTTAAAATACACTATTAAATAGAGCTAATAGGGCCTACTCAAAGTTTGGATCAAAGTTTGGATATATTTCAAACCCTTTTCCCTATATAAAATAATAAAGTGATAAAACCATTCAAAAGAGAAAGTTTTGGTTGATAAAAAGATACTCTAACTATATTTATAGTAGTCTTATTAAAATAAATTATTAGCCTTGCTCTCTATGATTACTGTAGAAATTTTTGCAATCGATTTATATTTAACAGCTTTAATCAAGCATATAATAAGTTATTTAATTAATTACAAGGACACATGTTGACATTTAAGAATAAAATCTTGTTGGATACAAGTATACATGAGAATCAAATAAAACAACCATTATGCTGGAACTTTTACTATTATATGCATGAGAATCAAATAAAACAACCATTATTCTGGAACTTTTACTATTATATGCTCCTTAATTTTATTTTTACTTGTTCAATTTTAAAAAATTAAGATATAATTTATTCTTTTATATCTATTTTTATCTTCATTATTAAGTAACAATTCATTATCAAAATTTAGATAATTTATAATAATTGAAAATAATATAATATAATTATTGTTTTATTATTAATTTTTAAAAGGTGATAAATCAAACATGAACAAATAATATAAACGAAGGGAGTATTTACCAAAAACAAAGTATATGTGATGTAATGGGATGTAGATTCCGCAGACATAAAATATGTTAGGTAACTTATATTTTATATGCCGGAGAGAATTATTAAACTTTGTATCAGTAGAAAATAACAAATATCCACGTAAGTTGACTCGATTATCATTATTATAAAAAAATATATAATAAGTTATGGAGACCCAACATAGACAAAATACGCGTTAGGTGATTAATTTCTTTCCATCTAAGTTTTGATGAAGAAGATTATCCAATTTCATATTGATCGAAGGTATATATGTAACGTATATCTAGTAAAATAGTTAAAGTTATACACAAAAACCTATTCAAATTTTACGGTTATAGAAAAATGTAAATGGAGAATCATCAAAGACAAAGGTGTATTTGATACGAAGAAAAATATTTTTCAAGTTTTTCATGATCGATTAGTCAAATTAATTGAAAACATTTTTCTCCCTACTAAATAAACACACCCAAAAACACGTTATAAGACGGTCCATATTAATTTCGTTCCCTTCATAAAAGATTTATTTGTGTGGATGGAAAGTAGTACATTTTACTAAATTAATTGGCGTAAATAAATTGATTCGAATATCATGATTATTAAAAATATATATAAAAAGTTAAGAAAAAAATAAGTAGTGGTATATTATATTTTATATATATATATATATATATATATATATATATATATATATATATATATCACATGCCACGAAATTCCCACCAAATTGTCAGCATGATATAATATGCGAAGTTACAACAAAAGAAAAATATTCCAGATCCGTAGCCGTGTTGCTGCTGTTTTAACTGATAACAACGTATAAAACGTTTGAACATAAAAAATGTGAAATTAAAAAAAAAAGAGTAAAATTGTATCTGAACATGGTTATAATTTGGAAAAATATAAAAATAATTTAAAATTTCTTAAATTAATATTTAAAAAATTATAACAAAATAAAAATTATACATGATCACACGGACGATTGTATCGATGTGGAAAAATTGAAAGCTCCATCTCTCAGGTGGGCTGACTCAAAGATATGTTATTTTTTATATTCCAAAAATATTTGCCCCACATAGAAGTAGTGACAGATGTACTAGTACGGATGGAGGGGTAATTACACGTGGCATTTACGTGTCTTATTCACAAGTGTCATTAGCTTATGTGGCGATTTAAGAATTTGGTTCATCTATCTCGATTTACGTGACATTTTAGATAGTTGTACGATTATGAATCAAATATCTTATTATACGATTGATTGGCTTATTTGGAGTATGGTCTACTGTGGCTCTAGAGTTTGACATATATATGCCGAGTTATTTTTGTTCCCTCTACTTAGGATTTTTCAGATATAGCACACGTTAGAGTAGGTTGGAGTTTCATATTAGTTAGGTAATGAACTAGTGGTCTGTTTTTAACGACTTGAACACAATCCACCTTCATAAACTAGTTTTTTTGAGTTAAGTTAGGTTCATCTGGTTGTACTTTACATGGTATTAGATTCGGGTCAATCCATATTATTTGGGCTTCCGCTCAGCACTTTACTTTGGCTCTAAATGTGAAGAGAAATGTTAGAGTGGTTAAAGTTTCACATCAATTATGTAATGAATCGGTGGTTTGCTTATATACGGACTTGGATAATCATTCTCTTTGACTATGAATTAGTTTTTGAAATTGAATTAAGCTCGAATGTCATGTTAAGTTATCATATCGACCCCTAAAAATATTGTGGGACGGATAAGATCTCTCCGCCCTAACCCAAATGTGAACTAATCGGATAATCAACTTCAAATACTAGATAACAATTAAAAAATATTTTTAAAAAAAGTTGTCATGTTTAAATAAAGAATTTGTGCTGAAGAATAAGTACTATTCGAAAATACGTAGAAAATAATGGAATATCCCATTGGATGACTAGAAAGGAATATGGTTTTATGTATATTTTATTTAGTGCTAGACTTGATAAAATCTGAAAAAGAACCAAAATAATTGAGTTTGCATTATTAGATTTGGAAAATAAGCTTCATTATCGTCAAGAAATATCTAGCAAATAACACATTTCTCCTTAAAACAATCATACACAATGTGAAGTAAAAACTAGTCAGATGAATTTTGAATACTAGATATATGTAGACAACGTCAACCGAGTCATTTTCGTGATCTCTTGAGAGTTTAATTTGAGGTTGATAGGTATACAAGTATACAATATTGACCCAATACACTTATAGTCAAGTTGTTGTTACAACTAGCAAGAGAACAAGTACTTAAATTTGTTCCTCTCTATAAGTGAAAGAAAGAATAACTATTTCAATAAGTAGATATTATAATGTGTAGAATAATATATATACCACTATTGGATGATTGAAAAGGAATAATACACTTCATGTTGTATTTGTAGTACAATCTAAGAAGAAAAAAATTAGTAGCTAAAATTTTATTTTATCTGATGTTTCAATTTTTAATTATATTGTGGTCTGACTAAATCATAATTCACTTATTGCTAGGTCCCGTTTCTATAGCGGCACTCCCAACAATTTCATTTTTCATTTAAAACTGAGATAATTGATTAATTAAAGACAAGAAACTCTGAACATTAAAAGTCCACGACCCATATTGATAAATATTGCTTATCTAATGTGGAATATTTGTATCTTGTAGGATTGTTGGACTTGAATAGGAAAATAACTTAACTATTGATGTATTAAAAATATACAAAAACTTTTAAAATCAGAAGTATTTTAAGCCAAACATGATATTCATGAAAATCTTTTAGACATCATTTCATTCATGAAATTAACTATATGTTTACTAAATAATTATACTTATAGAAGGTTATAATTATTCCACCAAATTCTTAACCTTCTAGGTTTAAGAAGCAATTAGTTTTTTCTTTTTCAAGTTTTAAAAGGGGCAGAAAATTCTCTTGACATTAAAGTCGACATCCAAAATGAGCTAGGGACATACTTTATAGTAGGGAGAAAAAATTCAAATATTTTCAGGGTGATTAATTAAAATAATTTTAAAAATATCTTACCACACAATTAAAGGACATTTTGGTACATTTGACATATCTTTAATTCAAGATTACAAAATTCAAAAGTCTTAATTACTTTCCAAAATGTCGCACTAAGTCAAAATAGGACAAATCAATTAAAACGGAGGGAGCGCTTTAGCCCCCAAATGAAGCCTTACGTGATACAAATTTAAAATAGGTGGATTCCAATACAAACACTGAATACCGAAAATAAAAATAGATTATAACAACAATCTAGGACACAAAATTAAACATATGAAGAATTAATAACCAACTTTTTCTTTTTTACTTATATATATATCCATTTAGCACATGCAATATAGTTACACTTAATTCTCTCCAATTTTCAATGATGTGACTAATTTAGCACATCCATTAATCATATGATCGATTTCACTTTTAACTTCTAAAAACTATATGCACCAATTATTAAAATGGCCTCAAGATTTAACTCATTAAATCATGCCCAAAAAAACAACATGATTATTTATAACATTTAGTCGTGTTAAGAATATATTTAAGTAAATACACATATGTTCTTTTTAACTAATCGTTAAATTTTTTTAATAAGATAATCCTATGTGATATGCTTCAACAAATCGAAAAGAATAAAAGGATGGATTCATTATTCAACGAGTCTCGAATCTTACACCTCAACCCTCAGAAATTTCTCTATTGTCAAAAAAATGATATGACGACTTAGAAAAATATATTGGCTGACGTTGAGGTTCCAAAATATTGTGACTTTATTAGTACAAAACAGTTCAATAAAATACTATTCTAAGTGAAGGGTTTAGAATGAAGGAACATAGGCACGTGGTTGAATTATCATGTATAGTGTTCGTTTGGTAAGCGGATAAGATTAAAATGAGATTATAGTTTTGAGATTACAATCTTAATATTAATTTATTTCAATTTAAATGGAATAAGATGAGATATCTCATAATTAAGTCTGAGATAAATTTCATACTATATTTGGTTGACAGTATAAATTTATATCGTTAATCAAATGTCGTATAAGTTTATCTCAAACTTAATTCTGTTGTATCTCACTTCATCCCATGTACCAAAATGTTATGACGGAAAGAGAAAATCAGAAATTAAAAAAAATAAAAAATACTAAATTTAACGTGAAAACCCTTCAAATAGCTTCAATATAGCAATAAGAGGATTACAAAATTCTCCAAAAATGATTACACAACAAATGCCAAACACGGAGAAATAATAACTACACGAATAAAAGTAAATTGTCAAAAATCACTTAAATTGAATGGAATAAGATGAAATATCGATTAAGTCTGAAATAAAATTTATACTACATTTAATTGACGATATAAATTTATCAACCATCAATTAAATATAAATATAAATGTTATTCCAAACTTATATTACAATATCTAACATTATTCCGCGTATCAAGCGACTCGTTAAAAAATTTAATCCAATGACAGACCAGTAGAATCATGGTCATGAGTTGGATTGCATTTCTAAATTTGGTGTTTATTGCTAGGCCCTCTTACGTACGTTATATCTTGTCAAATAATTACCACGCATGTAAATTGTAATCATTGCATCTCTCAGTTGAGATAAGTTTATATATATAGGATTTATAACCTAAAAGACATTTCTACTTGTTCAGTTTTAATATTTCGGTTCGCAATTTTATAAAGTTTTATTTAAAAACAGTTTCAGAATTTTGAAGTTTGTGGATTCGTATAGCAAAAGCTATTGAATTGTCATAATTTATGAAGTCATATTAGATCCATCATTGATTTCATCAGTACCATCAACGCCTTAAGTTCATATAGCAAAAGGTATTGAATTGTCATGATTCATGAAGTCGTATTAGATTCACCATTGATTTCATCAGTATCATCAATGCCTTAAGTTCATATAGCAAAAGCTATTTAATTGTCATGATTCCTGAAGTCGTATTAGATCCACCATTGATTTCATCAGTATCATCGACACCTTAAGAAAAAAATAGAGACTCATGATCTTTGACTCTTGTATTTTGAACTTTTCAGATAATTAATTGGAAAAAATAAAATAATTTTAAACGAGTTAAGGTATTCGAATAATAAATAAATATGTCTTTTACGCTATATTTCGATCTTATATATACCATAAAGAGAGTTAAATTTAATTTTGTGCACTAAAATATTTTTAGAAAAAGAAAAAAGAGAAGATGGCAGTACCTTTAGTGAAAGTTTTCAATTGGTTATTGACTGTCTTTTTGAGCTTATTACTTTATGAAAAAAATAAATTACTTTTACATAATATATATTATGTGGAATCCATTTAGGTCGAAATTAAAGGAACATTATAAATTGTCTTTCAATTTAGTGCAACCCAACCCATTCAATTTGCCCGTTTGTGTTCCAAATGGCAGGGCGGCTCTAAGTCTTGGCTAGTGAGGCCATTGCCTTAGGCCCCAAATTTATTTAAATTATTATTATTAATTTTATTATATATTTTATATAAATAAAATTGTTATTGTATATTTTTTATTATTACTTGCTTGAAAGTATTTTATACTAATAAGTTTATAAATTTTCATAATCTTTTCACTCATTGTTTGATATATTTATTTTAACTTTCAATTTTAAATTTTATCCTTTATATAGGAACTAAGTTATATATATCGATAACATAATGAATTTGTTTTCAATCTTTTCTTAAATTGTGTGAAGACAAAAGTATTCATGTACAAGTTTCATTTTCGTTTTAATTTAATACTCCCAACGTCCAACAATAGTTGTCCACTATACAATTTTGGGATGTCCAACAATATTTGTCCACTTTATAAAATCAATGGATAATTTTACACTTAGTTCCTAATTTACCTTTTTCATTAATTATAGTTATTTCCCTATTACATTTTTCAAGACATTGTATTTCTTATATTCAAAGGGTAATATAGTAAAATTACCCATTTATTTATAGTTTTCAAGGGGTGTGTCAAGTCAATAGTTGGACAAAGGGAGTATATCATATGAAAATTTTATAATTTATTTTCAATATTAACCGATGAATGCTACTTAATGGAATGAATTATGTCATTTAAATTGATCAGAAATTTGATAAGAAGGTGTATATATTTTGATACTATCCATGCTCAAACTTCAACTATTAAGTTATGTATGTTCTTTTCTTTTTCTTATTTGTGATGATAGCCAAATTAAAATTTCAATTTGAGTTTTGAAGCTTAACATCGATAGTCCACCACTTTATTTTTTGTACTCTTCTTCCTAATATTTTTTTTGTATGTGTGAGAAATTTTTTATTCTTTTTCTTAATGATTAATCTGTTGCATAGAAAATAAAATTTTCATGTTAGTGTATAAATTTTAATAAAATAAATTTAAGGGCCTCTTAATATGATTTTGCCTTAGTTCACGAGATCTGTTGAGCCGCCCCTGCCAAATGGTCACGAACAAACAAGTCTTAATACCTTCCCAGACCAAATTCCCGGAACGAGGAATTAACGAGATTAATCTTCGTGATCATAAGCAGAGGTGAATCCAGGATTTTAAGAAAATGGGTGCATCATTGCTTTAAAGATAAGATCAAAATATTTATAATAACAATAACTAAGCGAGCAATACATAAAAATTAATTATTTTTTTTTTTAATGAAAAATTTGTTTTTAGTTAGTAAAAATAAATTGAAGCAAACTGGGGCTGCTAGGGATCGAACTTGCAACCTTTATGTTGAAATCTTGCAGTCAAACTAGTGAACCATCCAGCCATCTTGAGAACGGGTTCAACAAGTTTTAATTTAATATATTCTTTAATAATTATAGAAGTAATATATCGAGTTTAGTCAGATGACCATGGATTCGGGTGACCCAAAAAATACACATAGACTCGCCCCTGATCATAAGAGTCACAGGTCCTCAATCGTGAACAAGCATGACAGAGCCTAATTCTACGATCATGAAACATGACAATTTAATTTATGTGGTACGCACTACACAAAATGTGAGAAAATGACAAAAATGATTCCTTATGTTTGACGATAAGTTCTCCCACACCAAGGGCTACGTGATGTGTATTTTTTTTTTTTAAAAAAAGTATGAATTCAAAAAATAAATAATTTATATTCTTCACAAATTCACAAATATATAATGTATTACTGAAGCTTCAGAGTAACCAAATTCTTTAAGCATATGATTCTTGATTGTGATTACAGGCCATTCATATTATATCAATAAAGAGAATATCCCTAATTATATTTTCCTTGACTTAAAAACTGATTTTTTTTTTCTCATTTTCAAAATTAAATGGATATATATGGATAAATGATTCATTTATAGCATATGCTTTTTTCATTAATGTATTTCCACGACAACTTTAATTTTTTTTTAAAGTAGCATAATTTATGGCTACCGTGTATTTTGTTTTTTAAGTATATGCTTTTATCTTTGCATAATTTTGGTATGCCTACCCCATAATTTAGAAAGAACATGGGAGGTTATAGATTAGAATATTTAGATTCTTGAATACACGTGTATTAATCTTTGATAATTTTAGTGCCTAGCCAGTACATGTCTGCATGAAACAAAACATTATATATATATGGTTCGATATATCGATATCCTTTTAAATTTGATCGTAAATTTTATTTAGAAATTCGAACTGCGGTTTGTTACAATTTAGCACATGTTATATTATGTAGATAAGTTAATCACATATAATATATTATCTTTTTATATTATAGACTTCATTCTCAATTGCACAGAAGAATTTTCAAAATTTGAACTGAAAGTGTCTAATATAGGAACAATTTATCATGTGTTCAACTGTTCAATTGAAATAAGGCATAGTTCAAGTGTCTAATTACCAACAAATTTAAAGAACCGTTAATGTATTAATCCTATATATATTATAGTATATAAAGATTTCTTTTGGTACTATCAATATATGCATTTTTTTAAAAATATAGCAAGGTAAGTTATTTTTTCTAGGGCAAAGGGTATGATATACTCCTCAATTTTGTCATTTGGAGCTGATATGCCCCTCGTTATGAAAGCAGCTCATATATACCATTACCGTTATACAAACGGCTCACATATACTCCTACCATTACAAAATGAGCTCACATATACCCTTAATTTAACGGAAGTGAAAAAAAAATAGTTTTAAATTTATGTTTTTTACTTTTAAATTTTAAAAAAATCATGTAGGGGTATATACGATCCTTCTAGCGAATTTCAAGGTATATTTTAATCTTTTTTATACATAAATTATTTTTTGACGTCTTTGATTGTCATTTTTTGAGTTTCTTATTCTTATTTTATTTTTTTTTCTTTCGTTCGTTAGTGTAAAGAGAAAATTTTAAAACTAACTTTTTTTTGGCTATATTATAATTTAAAACTATTTTTTTCGACTATATTGTTATGTAGTTTTTGTATTGAAAAAAATTGGGTGATATATAATAAAGTTTACGAGAAAATTAGTGAAACGTAAATAAATTTGACCATCAAAATAATAACTTTAAATTAGTCGTTGAAACAAAAAAAGTCAAAAAAAAATTATGTGTGAGGAGGATTAAATATACCCATATGGGATTATATTTTTTAAAAAACAATAATAATTAAAATATTAAATTAAAATTAATTTTTTCACTTCCTTTAGAGGAAAAGAGTATATGTGAGCTATTTGTATAGCAATAGGAGCATGTATGAGCCACTTTCATAATAAGTAATATATCAGCTCTAATTGATAAAATTGGGAATATCAGACCCTTTTCCTTTTTTTCTATCTCATTTGATGTGTCTACAAAGTCTAATAGTCTAATGTATATAATGATATATATTTAAATATAGTAGTTTTAAATTAAAGGTGTACAATAATGTATCAGAATGTCCTTTAAATCTCATCATAAATAATACTTTACATGTCACATGTCATATTATATACAATTGAGAAATTTATTAAAAACAATATTCTTTTTGAAACATATGTACTAAATAAAAATAAAATGTATAAATGAAAAATATTTTTTTTATTTTATAAGTGACCCAATTATTACGTAGATATTTTTTTTAAAATACATACTTAATTATGTTGGGGTTTATTTTCCCTGATTTCTTACCATAAATAAGTTTTCCTTTTAGGAAAAAGTTTTAATATCTTGACTAGTCCTTTTTCTTGTAGGAAAGGTTTTAGGACTTTATAAATACATGTTTGTTCCTTCTAACTTAATTAGCATTCACAATGTAGTCCTAGGGTTTTGAGAGTTGCGGTTATGGAGGAGAATTTTGTGTACCTCCTTGTATTCCGAGTGAATTGGTTGAGGTTGTTTCTCTCTATATTTTGTACTCTCATATTTATAGTGGATTGCTCATCTCCTTTGTGGACGTAGGTCGATTGACCGAACCACGTTAAATCTGTCTCTTTTGGCGTGTTTCTTGTTTGTCTTCTTACTCGTGGTCTTTCGAGGTTTGCTTTGCTAGCTTCCACATTACATCTGCTTATTTCGGTCCTAACAAGTGGTATTAGAGCCATGGTTCAATGATGGAACCATGTTAGAGATGGTGTTCATCTTGGCGGGTGTAGTTCTAGTTGTAACCTTTTTTACGGTAATGAAGATTTTGTTGGAGAAACTGTTTCAGAGAGGTTCTCCGTGTCGAGGCGTAGATTTGATGGAGGAGGTTATGGAGAAGAGATGCAAGATCCTAAAGATTATGTGAAGAAGGTGGACAAATTTATTTTGTCAGAAATTCAGGCCAAGGGGGAGATTTGTTGGGGTTTATTTGCCCTGATTTCTTACCATAAATAAGTTTTCCTTTTAGGAAAAAGTTTTAATATCTTGACTAGTCCTTTTTCTTGTAGGAAAGGTTTTAGTACTTTATAAATATAGGCTTGTTCCTTCTAACTTAATTAGCATTCACAATGTAGTCCTAGGGTTTTGAGAGTTGCGGTTATGGAGGAGAATTTTGTGTACCTCCTAGTATTTCGAGTGAATTGATTGAGGTTGTTTCTCTCTATATTTTGTTCTCTTATATTTATAGTGGATTGCTCATCTCCTTTGTGGACGTAGGTCGATTGACCGAACCACGTTAAATCTATCTTTTTTGGTGTGTTTCTCGTTTGTCTTCTTACTCGTGGTCTTTCGAGGTTTGCTTTGCTAGCTTCCACATTACACCTGCATATTTCGGTCCTAACAAATTAGACCATAAGAATTAAAATGTGACACCATAAATGAATTACTAGTTTCCGATAATTTGGAATAATATAATGCTGTAATGTCGAAGGATATTTCATCTTATTGTAGTACTATAAAATTTTAAAAATTATTTTCCAGTCATAAAATTCTGATTCTTGAAATGCATCAATTAAGAATCATAATCTTCTGGAAGTGTATGGGTGAGGAAAAAGAACATATTATTCTCTATAATATTTGTGATGTTGGGTTCATTGCCATTTGTCTTCATCTATTTTGTCTTACAATATAATTTATTTATTTTTTTCAAAGGGAAATAAGGGTGTGTTTGGCATGAAAAAGGAAAATATTTCTTTAAAAGATAAATGATTTTTTGTTACTTATTTAGTATATTATCTCAAAAATATTTACACATAACTATTCAAACATTAAGGACGAGGTGGGAGTGTCAGGGGGAGAGTTTGATTACGAGAATAACTTTGATCTAGACTCTATGTTTATCTTGAAAATTCATTGAATATATACAATTATTAATTTAGAACTCAATTGCTTAAAATGACTAGCTAGAATTTTGAATTCATAAATTTTCAAATTCTGACTATGCCTGTAAAATAGAATGTGTTGGAGGCTGCGGAGAAGACAATTAGTTTGAACTATTACCGCTTTTTTTTTTAAAAAAAAATATATACTTAGAAAATAAAATAATTTTTTTTCTTATTTAGTGTGTGCTACATAGGTAAACAAAATGTGTTATTTCAGATCTATTTATGTATAATCTATGCAAATATTGTGGGGTGGAGGAGAAGGTTGTGGAAATGAGACAATCGAGTTTCACTTATGGAACTTCTTTTTCATGCTCCGATCAAAAACGTTATATTTTTCAAAAAATTTAACCAATTAAATATGATAGAATTAAAAATATTTTCCTTCGATAACAAACATTGCCTTGAAGTCTTTTATTTTTCTTGTCGTACTTTTTTCTTAAATGAAAAATTAAAGGATGCAGGGTCTAAAGTCGAAAATTAGCAAATATTAGTGTCACAATTATGCTTTTTTTAATTACTTGTATTTGAAGGTTAGTAGCAAAAAATGGATCTTCTTTTATACCCATCTACAATTAGCCAGGAATATTTTGATACAATTTTAGCTAGTGAGATAAATCCACTACTAAAAATTAGGCCAATGGCAATAATTCTAGAATTGTTCATCCATGAATCTAATTCAATTACTTTTCATAAAATAAATTCCATCACATTTTTGGAATCTTATTTTTCATCCTCTAGTAAAATTAGGTCTTGGGTCTAAATTAACTATCAATACGAGACTTTTTTTCATTCTTCAACATCTCCATCTCACCTTTCAGGATTGAACATATCGAGTGTGAACAATTATTTAATTTGGGAGCTCAACATTGGGTGAAATTGTACTGTTCATCTTAAGATCTAACTCACATTTTAAAAACTAATTCTAAGAAAAGAGAATTACTCAATATTTAAAATATTGCCACATCTCATTAACCTTATAACTATTGATGTGGAACTTTTTTTTATTCAACACCATCATATTTAATTTCAATTGAAGAACTAATTGAAAAGACATCAAATATATATATTTGATAAACAAGATGTCTCCATATATTTGGTGATCTTTTACTAACTTTGAAGAACTCTTCGTCCATGAATCTAATTCACATAAACAAAATTGCTTTCTAGAATCCCTCTTTTTATGGGTTGATATGGATGCGCTATTAAAAGCAGATAAAAAATCAAGAATCAAAATTGATAGACACCGTTAATATTTTTATAAAGTACGTTTTTTACTTTTCTCTCTCATTTTGATGTAAAATTTATTTAAAATATCGTGTATACCTCCTCTTCAAAATTTGACGATAATTACTTATCTATTCTAATCGACTCGTCCATTGTCACTTTAATATCACACTATCTCTTTTTAAATATATACATTGTGCATATTGAGCCGCAATGTATATATAATCTTGATCGAGGATTTTATCCCTTAATTTGTCCGGATATTCCTTATTTAAATCAATTATTGTCTCTTTTTCCTTTAATTTGTCCCTTCTTAGAATTTTCTTACTAAGAAGTGAGGACTACATTGACTTATCATAGTGGCTAATTCATGGAAATTTAGATATGTGATATCACGTTAAGACAAATTCAAAATTTTAAATTTATGCGATTTATCGTAATCTTAGGTTGGTACAATAAAAATAATAATATAATTAAATTTATAATTAGTCAAATTAATTTTCGAAAAGCAACAATTAAAAGTGGACAAAAAGAATATAAATTAGGAAGTCATCGAAAACCTAAATCCCAATAAAATTCTGCAACCATATTATAATAGTATTAGGAAAACAAATACTGTTAATTATAGTATAAATTAATATAAACAAAACCCAATTTGAATTGGATTCAACTTTTAATTACGTTCGATAATTATTATTATTTTTTTATATATAAGGTCCAAGTGGAAAACTAATTACCCAATTCGTGCATGAATCTTGGGCTGTTTATATGTAACACTTTGTTATTTAATTTGTTACATATTAACATCACCCCGGTGGCGGATCTAAAATTTTTAATAAGGGATTCAATATGTGAAGAACTAAACACACGAACTAATCAAAGGGAGTTCGACATTTATTATATAAGAAAGAAATAGCGTGGAGGTTGACTTAATGTCTTTGCCTGCCTAAGAGTCGATTTACTAATCTTTACCAGTAGCTTGTGAAACGTATACATTAAAAAGAAGCAAGTGAATTTTAATAGCTATAAATACTCAATTGATAAGAGATATCACATGAATCATATACAACTTAATTCGAGAGAAAAAAATATTAAATATGCAAATAAAGTCTCACGTTATAATTTGAGATTGGCCTAAAGAGAATTTAATTGTTCCTTTATAAAAAATTTGACAAGCTAAATTTGCACTTACTTTACTACCAAATCAAGATAAGTACACATACTTGGCTGCGCCTAATTAAATTCATTGCGTGAGGAAAACTTGCTAGGCTTGTGATATTAATAATTATAAATACAACACACTAATTATTCTAATACTTTAAGTCCATGACTCGTATTATCTCATAAATTTATCCTACACCTTGTTTGATTGTGTTATTTCATAAATTTATCATTTACACCCTTGTTTGACTGGTTATAACTGAAATTTCAACATATCATATCATATAATGCTCAACTTTACAAAATTTCAATATATTATATCATACCATCCGTAACCCTACCTTCAGTAAAGGATTCAATGATCTCTCATGAGTCTCAAACTCTCAGATTCAAAATTCCCTACCTGCATTTTCGATCAATCTTGCTCGGAACTTACCTAATGTAATTTATCTTTCATATCTTATTTCCAAACTATTATACTGAAACAAAATTTATCTCCGCAATTTCAAATTTTTTTATAAAAAGAAGGGGTAAATATCAAATATACCTCTGAACTATCGTAAATGCTATGCAGATACCCTTCGTCATACTTTGAGACATTGGTACCCTTGCCATCCAAAAATTAGAGCATATATGCCCTTCATTTTAACGGAAGACTAAATAGGGTATGACACGTGTATGTTCGTTAGTATAAAAGGTATGTATGATCTAGGTTTTGGACGGCAGAGACACCAATTTCTCAAAATTATGACGAATGATATCTGCATATTATTTACGATAGCTTCGGGGTATATTTGTCTTTTTCCCTAAAAAGAAAAAAACATATGCTAAAAACAAATACAAGAAAACTAACATATGATAACACAACATGTGGAACCTAACCTTTAAGTTTGTCCCCACTATTGTTTCCTCCTCTTCTTCTCTGAAAAAATTCAAACTGTCAACCAACACAAATTTCTCAAATCAATAATTCATGGAGATAAGAGAATCTTGATCCCTCCATCTTCCCATCCCTTCAATTAAACTAACTTTTACAGTACAGAACAAAATTCCAACTCATTTTTCACTTTTTTACCAATAAAAATTGAATCTTGAATTCTTGATAACATTGTTTTCTTGTTTTTTCCCCTTGAAAATCAAATCTTTTTTACTTTCCAAAGATTAATTTGTCTTCTTGTTCTTGTTTATTAGTTAAAAATCATTTTTTTTTTTTGTTTTCTCAATGCAACCCTCAAATCTTCTTCCTATTTCTAACCCCAATTCACAACCATCAATGTTGATTCCAACATCCTCTGCTACTGCTGACACAATGTTAGTCAGATCAGAACCCCATATTATACACTCATCTTCTTCATCAACCATACTATTTGTTCAAGATGATGATGATTCAAAGATTGAGACAAAACCCCTTCTTACTAGAGCTTTTAGTTATTCTTCTTCTTCGTCATCGTCGTCGTCTAATTTAGTTATGCAACAGAGGAGGCGCCGGATTGGCAGTGCAAATTCCCTTTTGTCTGGAGCTGTTGAGGGTTGTCGCAGAGAAATGGGAAGGGCTGCTTCTGATACTTATGTTGTAACTAGGCTTAGCTTTAGACTCTTGCGATATCTCGGGTAATAATCTCTTTTATAAAGCTGTGTTTTGGTTATAATGTTTTGTTTAGTACGATGATGATGATGGTATGCAATGAGCTTAAATGAAGAAGCGGAGATTCATATATGTGACATCAACTTGTTTGGTATTGAGGCGTAGTTGTTGTATTTTTGTTGGAATGATTTATTTAGTATGATGATGATAATATTTTTTTGATAAAGATGATGATATGAATGTGCTTAAATGAAGAAGTGGAGGTTCATATAGATGAGCCCAACTTGTTTGGGATTGAAGGGTAGTTGTTGTATTTTGGTTGGAATGATTTATTTAGTATGATGACAATGATAGTTTAAATTAGGAACTGAAGATTCATATAGGTGACTCCAACTTGTTTAGGATTGAGGTGTAGTTGTATTCTAGTTAGAATGTTTTATTTAGTATGATGATGATGATATGAATGAGCTTAAATGAAGAAGCGGAGATTCATATAGGTGACATCAACTTGTTTGAGATTGAGGCGTAGTTGTTGTATTTTGGTTAGGATGTTTTATTTATTATTATTATGATGATGATGATGATGATGATATGAATGAGCTTAAATGAGTAGTGGGGATTCATATAGTTGATCCCAACTTGTTTGGGATTGAGGTGTAGTTGTATTTTGGTTATAGTGTTTTATTTAGTATGATGATGATGATATGAGTGAGCTTAAATGAAATGGTGGGGATTCATATAGCGGACCTCAACTTGTTTGGAACTGAGGTGTAGTTGTTGAATTCTTGTTATAATGGTCTGTTTAATATGATGATGATGATGATGATATGAAATGAGCTTAAATGAAGGAGTGGAGATTCATATAGCCAGCCCAACTTGTTTGGGTTGAGGTGTAGTTGTTGTATTCTGGTTATAATGATTTAACTGATTACATGTTTGAATTTGTTTATAATTGAGTTTGTGTATTGGCTTGTCTTCTGGAAAATATTGTCTTGAACTTAAATTGTTTTAAGGGAAAAGATCCAAATTTGCCTCTATACTATCCGGAATTGCTCAAATTTGTGATTTGTTACAATTTTAGTTCATTCATACCTTGGCCATTAGAAAATAGTTGCACATTTGTCTTGTATTAGTCCTTTACCATTAATAGAGTTCTAATATGCACGTGCTAAACTCTTCAAGAAAAAAAAAGGTTCAAATTTATTCGTCAACTTTTGTCTATGTGTTACAATTACCGGTTTAGGGGTCAAGGGAAATAATGAGACTTTTTCCTAATAGTGAGAGTAAAATTAGACAAAGTTTATACCAGCTCAAAATTTATAAGTGTTCTAGCATTACATGTTACCATGGTTTTGCCAGCTTTGGAGACAACACTAGTTGGGAGTATGTTCCCTTGTAGAGTTTACGGTCAATTATACTTTTTTTTTTTTTATGACAAGGGAAACCCGCAGCCGCTACCCTTTAGGTGCGCACAGGGTAAAACCCCCGCTCCTATGCAATAGCTCGCAAACCACATAGGAGAGGTAACCCCCACTAGGCAAGCCCGGTGCAACGAGCTTGACCCAGAAGGCAAACCCCTTGCTTTCGCTGGCAAGGAGTTTCGAACTAGAGACCTCCAACATGGACGTCCCAAGCCCAAACCACTTGGCCACCCTGAAGGGTACGGTCAATTATACACTTCAGGTGTTAGTGAAGACCAATCATACTAATTGAGTTAGTCACCTGTCTTATTTCACCTTTCATGTAGTTTAATGTGTTATTGGAAGTAGTATAAGATGAATGAAAAGTGAAATGAGAAGGCACCCGATTATACCTGAGCTTACATGGAATACAGTCATACAGAACAAAGAAATGGGTTAACTTGAGGGACAGGAGCAAATGCCATAACTGGCAGTAAGAGTATGTTGTTCACCTTCACTTCTAATGATTGAAGATAAGTTTCTAGTGATGCTATTATATTTGGTGGGCTGGCTTTTAGCTTGCATATTCAAGAAGCTGCTTGCCAACAATGACAAGTTGGAAGTGAAGTGCAGGGAATTAGCTTTTCCTGCTGGCCTCCTTCTCCTGCTAACCAAACTTAAGGAGGGAGAAAAGTGTCTACTGATTTTCTTCTTTCCTCCATCTACATAAAAGAGTTATGCATGATGATTCCAACCTTTTCCATGCCAGGTTATTGTGTCTTAGATCAGCATGTCCAAGTCACCTCCTAGATATATGTGACCCTGCCATCTTAGATGGTCAAGTTAAAACTATGATTTGTCTCTATGCCGTTTATGCCAAATATTCTCACCTGTGAATAGGTCGGTTCATCTATCTGAAGGTTTCGCCCTATCAAATTTTACACTACACAACAACTTCTTAGATATTCTTTATTGTTGCATATCAGTAGAGCCATTGAAGTAGACTAGTAAAATTCAGCTTCTCCACATGTTATAAAGAAACCACTTGATTGCTTATCACCCAAATGTTCCATTTCACCCTAGCCTTTCAAGAGGAGCTTTTAGAATACCTAGCATTCTTTTAATATTAACTTTTATAGTTAGCTAATCAACGTCACTGCAATGCTCTCTTAGTAACTCTTTGAATATTCTATGCTGTAGGGATATATTCATATCTCAAATCTTAATGTCTAATGTATATAAAAGGCACTTTCTAAATGTTTTCTGGTTATCCACCTTTGTTCAGGGTAGGGTACAGATGGATCGCCAGATTTCTTGCCCTTGGCTGTTATGCTATGCTGCTTATACCTGGTTTTATTCAAGGTCTGAAACATCTTGGATATGTCATCTGAACACCTGATTTTAAATATCTTGTTGACTTCATATTTTAGACTATAACGCCCATAAATAAATCATGCTTGTCTGATGCAGTTGGATATTACTATTTCTATTCAAGTCAAGTACTTAGAGGCATTGTTTATGGTGATCAACCGAGAAATAGGTATACTTTGTGGAATTCAGTCCTTATTTTCATAGGATGCTTGAGCATACTTTTGTATGTCTTCATGGATTTATACCTGGTTAAGTCTCATGGTGCAGGCTAGATCTATACCTGCCGAAAAATATGAACGGACCAAAGCCAGTTGTTGCATTTGTAACAGGTGGAGCATGGATCATTGGGTGTGTAATTAAGTCATTTCCTTCAATTACATCCATTTATCCTTACAACCGAGGAATATCCTATGTTGTAAAATCTAGTCTGAGATAATATGAGCTGCCAGCTTCTATCTGTATGCTAAGTGTGGAAACTGTTACATTTTCTTCAAACCATTCACATTATAAGCATTGAAAGCTGATCTATTAGCTTTTCAGCATGAATGTTTGAGGATTATTATTCCTGCTGTTTACTATACTACGTGGCTACACCGTAGAAGCTTTTACGCTTTCATTGTAATCATTAATCAACACATAGTTAAAATAGTGACTCCTTCTCTTGTTTAAGTGAGCCAGTGACGGTTTGATAAAATTTTGTTCTTAGTTATTCTTTCTTCTTTGTGTTACAGCTACAAAGCTTGGGGTTCTCTTCTAGGACAACAATTGTCAGAAAGAGACATTATTGTGGCATGCATTGATTACAGGTGATTACTATTTCATCTGATAAAAACAGTGCTTTTTTGGGCTTAATGTACATTTGCATGATGGATCGTTCAGATGTATGAGTTTTGTAATTCATGTTCTCTATTTCTTGCGCATTTCTGAGTTATTAGTTTTTAGTTTTTTTGCTTACGTAGGAAAGATTTAGGCATTTCAACTTATTTACCACATGATACGTTATCTGAAAAAAGAAAAAAAAGGAGTTCTATATTACTATGTTTTTGCTTATATTCACTGGAATTAGCTTTTTGGACACTTGGTATAATTTTTAAGTTCGCTAATACCTTTCTTGTAACTTTCACAACCTACAACAATCTTGTTCTGTGAAATGATACAATAGAACGAACTGGTCTAATATCAGAAAGGCGAAAGCAGAGTGTTGGTTTACCGTATATGTGATGATGCATCTAAAGAGCTTTACTTATTTTCTTTTCCTCATAAAATAATCTTTCTTGCATCCAAAAACAAGAATCTTTCTCACAATTTAACTTCCAACTCATCTGAAAGGAGCCAGCTAATATGATTGGGAAATATTAATCTAACAAGTTGAAGAGGATTAAGAGAAGAAGGATGTCCAAGATGTGATGTAAACTTTGTGCAACCGAGGAAGAAAAATTCCAAGTCAAACTTTCTCTCGTTGTTTCTCTCATGTTGCATATACTATATGTTGGTTCCTTCAATGGACGCTTAAATTGCACTTGTATGCAGCCACTAGTTGTTTTTTGATAACTAAAGGTGTTACATTAATTGTTTGCAGAAATTTTCCTCAGGGAACAATTAGTGACATGGTTAAGGATGCTTCTCAAGGTATCTCCTTTGTTTGTAACAAGATAGCTGAATATGGAGGTGATCCGAACAGGTAGCCGAGTTGTTTTCTCCTTACATTCTCATGAATAATTCCCTCTAATTAAGAATGAAATATCATGGTTTATTCTTCTTCTAGAATTTACTTAATGGGACAATCCGCTGGTGCACATATTGCTACATGTGCTCTCTTGGAGCAGGCAATCAAGGAGACTGGTGCCGAACCGAGAGCTTCTTGGAGTGTCTCCCAAATAAAGACATATTTTGGTCTATCTGGAGGGTAAGTTCTTGTTGAAGTCCCTGGGACTACAAGGCTTAGAGTCTTTGCCACTTCTTCCTTTAGGTCTTCTAAAAACCTTAAATTCCCAGATGAAGTTAGAATTTAAATTGAACTGAGTCCAGATTTTGTTGTATTTAAACTGACGGTCTATCAGAAACAATCTCTCTACCTATGAGGTAGGGGTAAGGTTTGTGTACACTAGGTATGTTGTTGTTGAATGATATACGAAGTTCATTAGATTCCATTAAATTAATTTCATGATATTTCCTTATGATTTTCCATCAACTTGCAAGCACTGTCATTTCTGTTTCTCTTTGAGCTCAAAGCGTGTACTTAGCAATTGTTGCTATAGAAGCTATAAGTTGCTTAATAAGGTCACGGGCAAAATGATTAATGAAGTATCTCTTTTCTTGATTTTGGTAAGTGGAAATGATTGAACTAATACACCATTTTTTAACACATGAGCAGGTATAATATCCTTAAGCTTGCTGATCACTTCCATAGCCGAGGTTTGTACCGTTCAATTCTTCTAAGGTATATATATTACTCACTTCTGGTACTTGAATGCTTGGACAAACGCATACTGCTGTTAAATTTTTCCAGTACATATCGCTGATATTGTTTTTAGTACTTGCACAGTATAATGGAAGGGGAACAAGGTCTGAGACAATACTCACCAGAATTAATGGCTCAGGACCCAAACACAAAAAATGCCGTCTCTCTTCTTCCTCCTATGGTCCTTTTCCATGGTACTGCCGATTATTCCATTCCGTGTGATTCCAGGTCTAGACCTCCTCTTCATGCACTTATTTACTGTACAATTCAGTTACTAAATATAAAAATGTGCCATCCTTTTTGGGATTGACTAAAAACGGAAGGGTGTCACATAAATTGGGACGGAGAGAGTAACTTTTTTGCTTCATAGTTTCAAGTTCACCATGAGCGTATGCTCGATATACTACGTTGGAATGAGTTTATCTGAACTAGATATTCAGGCCATTGCCATTCATTTTGGTTCGACTAATTTGACTGGTTGAAGATTTCCTTAGTAAATGGTAATTAGTAATTACTAATAGCATTTCATGTAGACCCTTAATATTTGCCAAGTGTCCTACATTGGTTGAGGAATGAGTTGTTATATCAATCATCGTTGCCTGAGCTAGCTTTTGAGATTGAGTTAGGCGGTTAGGCCCATAGCTCATTTCTTAACAAGGTACCGAAGTCAGAGTCATGAGCTAATTGTTTGAGGTTAACTCAGGCCCTGAGGTCCAATATCTGTCTTACTTTTTGTATGAACATCTCGTTGTCCTCAGTTACCTGCCACCGCCAACCCTATATATCCAATTCATTGGGACTTTTCATGTTTGTCTGTGGCCTTCTACCCATCATATGTCAGAATTTTCATTGCAAAACCTATTATTGCATCAAACGCAAGTCACAGGCGGAACCAATGTAACCAAGAATGAGGATAGATGGTTTCGATTGCTATAAATTCTCCATTTTGAATTTCCACTGGATGCAGCCAGCCTATGTCACTAGGATATAAGCTGTATAGGTTAGATACATAAACTATGGAGCAGAGCAAAACTGGTCAATTAATCGTAGAACATAGTGGCTGCATGTATTATGGAAAGGTAGTCCATAAAATGATCTCCACAAGGTCCAAACTAGTTGGATAATGTATCGTTGAGATGAACAGTAGACATTGGACCTTCAATTAGGAGGACTTTCTTTCGAAATGCCATGTGCTTGTTTTGCGCTATTCTGACAGAGTAACACGGTTATTCTTTTCAAATAGTATACATACCGTGTAGATCCAAACATCTTTTGCAAAGTTTGCTAATGTACGTATTTCACTTGATCCAGCAAGAGTTTTGCTGATACTCTTAAAGCTCTCGGTGTCAAAGCAGAATGTATCCTTTATGAAGGAAAGACACATACAGATTTGTTTCTTCAGGTAACTGATGCCTCATTTGCTTATATCGCGAAAAGGTCTTATACACATTATAGTCCTTCCCTTATTCGCGCTTATTTTTTTCCCTTCTGATTCTTGCTTTGCTAACGTTTAGGATCCAATGAGAGGTGGAATAGATGATATGTTAGATGATCTTATTACGCTGATTCATGGTGATAGCTCTGAAACCATCAGAACAAATTCGACTCCAAGAAAACGACTTGTACCTGAGTTCATGTTGAAGATGGCTCGAAGTGTTAGCCCCTTTTAACGATCATTCTACTACTGTTCCATAATCCATTGTGTTCAATTTGATCATTTTGAGCTCGATGAATCGCCAGAGCTTTCGATTAGATTAACTTTGATCCTCTTTTTCCTTGTTTTAGTTAGTTTAAAGTGGACTTACTAACAAAAAGTAGCCATACAAATAGGCTATTCTTGGAAGGAAAAAAACCCTTCATTCAATTATTCTTATTGTAATATACTTCTAAGTATTTTTCTATTGCCTATGTGTGTGTGTTCCTATTTCAAATAGGTATATTTTCTTTCATCCAAATATATTGATTTTTATCATCGACTCGTATTAGCATCGTGCTTTATTACCCTATCCTTTAAACTTTTCAGATTGCAAAATTCAGCTCATTTAATTAATATCATGGCAAATAAAGTCCATACAAAAATTAGTAGATAAAATTTACTAATATCATCTAATAAATATATGTCATATATCTTCACAAATAGTCAATTACATACATATTATTACCTTAATTTATTATTTAATTATGATAAATTATTAAAATTGATGTGAACATTTTATGGGCGTATAGACTAATCTATGGACCGGTGAGACTATTCTATGTACACAATAAATTAGCTACTTCTCGACTTGGAAAAAACTTAGCACATGAAAAGTGGACCATATGAAGTATCATTTATGTCAATCATTCAAGCCCTGACCAAAAAAAAAAAAAAAAAATCATAAAAACAATATGCACATTAATAAAAAAAGTTAAAACTTTTACTGACATAAGTTAATCGCCATTGGATCAGATGTCACTATAAGCTTTAGGGACATTTACAAAGAGTGTTAATAATTGACTTTAAAAGTACGCATTTAGCGGCAATTAAGCTATTACTGTTAAAGATCATTTGAACCAGACACAAGTTTCATTTCTTAACATACAAAGATTTTAATAGCTCGGTTGATTAGCTACTTAAAAGTGTTTTTGCAAATGATTAGCCAAACACAAATATAACTTCTCACCAAAAGTAAATACTTTCCAAAATAAGTTAATTTTAGAAATTTAACGAAGTAAGCTTACTCAAGACTGAAAACATCATAGTCATCAACTTGAGAGGACTTGACCAATTAAAATATTATAAATCAAATGTTCGGAAAATTATAATCAAATATCATTCGGTCATCTAATTTATATAATATATATGGTATATATACAATAGAAATATATAAACAATATATACTTTGATCATATTGATAAACTAATTAGCCGAAGAATGCGCAAGTTTCATATAAATGTTAGCTCAAGAGTCAAGCCCTCAAAAAGGAAAAATGGAAGTGATTTTTTTTTCCTTTTTTTTTGGGTCATAGATTTTTTTTTTCAATAATAAAGGGTCCACACATTTATAAATTCCTTATCAATGATCCCTTGAGAAATATTATAAAAGGACTAGCATATAAGCTTATTGATTTAAATATAATCACCTCATATAAGATAATAAAATTAATTCCTTTTTGCTCCAATTTGATCTCCATGAATCACAAAGCATTATTCTTAGCTTTTTTTGTCATAATCTTCTGTCTATTCTCAGCAACCTCTAGAAGATTGACAGGTGTAGTATTAATCCCTTTATTGTAATGTATAGGGATGGAGCTAGATAAAATCGAGGGTTTTTTTAGTAGAAAATTATATTTTTTATATATAGTTTAACTTATTACTTTTACGTATATATAGAAGATGTAAAATCTTCATTGACTTCTTATTTCGTGTGTCTATTTCTTTATTTTAATAAAAATTCTGACTTCATCATTCGTAATGCAATTGTACCATTAGTTTCTTATTTTATACTAAATTTTTTATTTTTATAAAAATAACTTCATTTAAAATATATTTCATGTTTGAAATCATTTTTTGTTTTGTAGGAAAAGTATAATAAAAACAAGCTAAATATTATTTATAAAAATTAAAATTAAACATAGCTTCATCTTCAACTTAAAAAGTTTCAACTAAAGTGAAAAGTATTTGCAATAATACGTAGTAGCTCATATATAAGATCTAATACTATCTATTTTGAGATTCTACTCTTTTATATGTTTCAGATAAATTAATCAAGTTTGGTGATTTTACTAGCTTCTCGAAAGACATAATATATTAACATGCTCTTTAACTTGGTCTCAACTAACATATATGTCCTCAAACTTTGAATACATACTAAACATTTTAAAAAAAATGTGACCTACGTAAAAATTTGCCATGTATAACTTAATTCCTCTTTGAATGTAGGTTATAGTTGCAATGGCTATAAATCTCAAGAAGAATCTTATCCACCATGTAGTTCCCTCTACTTTATCGATCCTCAGATACTAGAAATTCAATCCCCAGATTCAATATCGTCACCTGGTAAAGTTTTACGCAAAATATATTATTTTATCTGTCTCAGTTTATTTGGTATAGCTTATTATATGCAAAGGTTAAAGGGAAAAAAATTAAGTTATTGTGTATGTTACTTCACGGATTGATTAGTTGACATATCTAGTGGCCCAACCCATTAAATTTTGGACGAGCTGGAAGGGTTATATATTTCAAATTGCAAAGAACACGGTGTGATGAGAGATTGTAATCTTTGTTGGTTTTAATATGCATAATTTAATCTGTTTGACCTAACTTTTAAAATAAACTTATTTTGAACATATAAAAATTATTTTTGAACAAGCATTTTTGATGAGGAGCTGTTTGTTTTGGCTAATTAGTATTTGATCAAATTTCTAAAGGCTGTTTTTGTTATATATTTTCTCAAAAATATTTCTCATATACTTTTTTTGGGTGAATAAAATACTTTATTTATTAGAGTGAATATGCTTTGCACAAGGAGTCAACTAATAAAGGTGTCCAAATGTACACTGTCAAAGTTTAAAGTGTTTACTTATCAATTGACAATTATAATTAACTTTATATGTTTATTTACGTGTTATACCTAAACATTATTTACACTAACGATTTATATAATTTATGTTTTTTTTCAAGATTACAGATCCATTATTTACACCATTTCTTCTTTACATGTTTGCAGCTCCTGGAGCATGAACAGAGATTAGTCTCAACATATCAGTAGCTAAGCAACTATACGACAGTTATAGTTCAAGGATAGTAATTAAATTTTGCGGTGCAACTAGCTAATTTGACCTTCAAATTACCTCGCATCATCACCATCTGAATAATTTGCCTTAAGAAAACCGCAAAATTTCTCTTTTTGATCTAAAAGACTCGATTGCTCATTTTCTGCCATATCGTATACATTGTACCAGCTACAGTGATTCTAAATAGTTTAGCATGTGCATTCTTCCCATTAAAGAATACTTATGTTAATTAAGTTGAATTATGCTTGCTCTTTGTAATTAATAAGGAATTAATACTTATGTTAATTAAGGATATTTAGCACTTTTCGTCCTTCAATTAATTGGTAAATTTTGATTTAGGACCTTGTGATTTTTGGTATAAGCATGTTTAGTCTTCAATTTAATGGTATTGCACACTTTTGATCCTTCCGGTTGTGAGTTTAACAAATTATTTTAATGTTGAATCATTCAATTAGTGGGACCGACAGCACACATTTTAATTAGTTAATTGAAAGTTATAATGCGCTTGACAAAATATTAATAACACAAGTTTTAGTTAATCCTATTTTATATATTCCAACCACATATTACAGACTTCAGCTAACAAATCTTGTCAATCCCACGAGTAAAATCTGAATAGGATTGATTATACACAAACCTTACTTCTATTGATGTGAGATATAAAAAATTAAAGGCTATTTATGATAGTCGCTTAGCTGAAGAAAAAAATACGGACATATCCTTCCCACAAGAATAAGAACACTAGCTAAACCAAATAATGTCCAATGGACAATTAGCTCCATGTAATATAACTACAATCATTCAATTCCAATCACTAATATTTATTGTCTATTGAGTTTATGCCCTATGCTCATGTATTGAGTTGGGTGAGAGAAGGTGAGACGCAAGTAAGATTCTCATATATATACTATATATATATATCTGGAATATCAGATATGAGGAGAGAAGAGAGTAGCGAGCGAGATACGAGAGACGAGTGAGAGAGTCACTTGGATATATTGTATCTAAAACAAATTATACATAATTTTGACCATCTGGATACACCATATACATGTATCCGACGAACAAAATTTGGTAAGACTCATAATATTGCAAACTAGCATAAATCTAAGTAATTAGCTTCTAAACTAGTGAGATTTTTATAAATTACCCAATGTATAAAGCCTCTTATATACCACTAATGAGTGAGTCATACTCACTATATCATATCATCAAAATGTTCCTATTTTATCAACCTAAAATAATACTATCAAAAGATTATATTTGTCTTTAAATATTAATTTAAATCCCCTCATTTGCTAACACACAAGTCTTATTCCACATCCCATCACACAAGAAAATACAATTTTTTTTCCATAACTTAATACAAATATTATTTTATACATATTGCCAACCAAAATAGAAATTAGCGCGATAAATAACTTTTATCTCTAAGCAATAAAAATTCATTATCAATCATATTAAACGACAGACTGGAAACATGTAATAAAAACAAAATTGTGAGCTATGAAATATCTAATATATAACAGACAAGCGATGAAGCTCGTAACTAATTTTGTTACGTTACGTTGTTGTTATAGCGATACTTTAGATTTATATATTGACTAGTTCCCATCATAGTCATCAACTTGAGGAAAATTAACATATAAATTAAAATTTTAACTTATAGCAAAGACTCCAAAGTCAAGCCACACAATTTGGGCAAAGAAAAGAAGATTTTTCTAATAAATGGTTGTCCATACATTTCCAAATTCCTTATCAATATTGTTATCTTTAAGAAAATTGTATAAATGGGTCAACTAATAAGCTTATTATTTGATTAAATAAGCACCTCAATCTTTTAGATTTTAAAAGCCATGATTCACAAAACATTTTCTTTTTTATTCATAGCTATTTTTTTCTTAATTTTTTGTCTATCCTCAACAACATCCTCTACAAGATTATCACAAGGTTTATTAATCCCTTCAATCTATAATATAATTGTTTTTCCCCTAAATTATTACTATTCATTTTATTATTAATTGTTGTTCTAACTCCCTTTGTTTTAACCATGATTTTTTTTTCAAATACTTTGAACTGTTAACTATAATGATTTATATTACATAATTCTTATATAATGTTTAGATATGCATGTAAATTTTATTTTTGTGGAGGGACACAAATTAAGGTAGAATGTTAGTAGATAGTTGAGTGTAGTCTTTCTTATTCTTCCATACTAGTATTTGTAGCATGGCATCTGTAATTTTGCGTCCTCCAATTTCTATTACTATTTGTTGTTTTTTGTACTTCGATTATTATATTATTTTGCTGTAGTTACTGTTCAAAATGATTAATTATCATATTTTTTATAGTATTTTGCCTCGAGTACTTCTTTACCTTTGTTAAGTACTTGTTTTTCCATACTATTTTTCCTTGAGTCGAGGGTCTATCAGAAACGACATTTCTATCTCTATGGTAGGGGACTAGGGCTAAACTCTGTATATATTTCACCATCATCAAACCCTACTTTATGAGATTACACTAAACTTACATTGGATATATATTTTTTTATTTTTATGTTTAGTTTGACTTCCTAATACTTTAAATCAAGTCACATAAATTAAAACGAAAAAATTATATATTTATAACATAAATTTTCTTTGTTACAGCACGTAGGGCTATTATGGCTGATGATGATAATGGTGATTATCAGGATAATAATAATAATAACAATGATTATAATGATGCTAGCTCACCAGCAATACCACCTGGTAAACTTCTCCCATCTCAATTTTTTAGCTTGTTTAAAATATAAGTTTTGTTATTTTTATCGTTGTGATTTCTGATTAAACATATTTAATCTTTAATTCAAATGATATGTACAATTTTGATTCTTTTTATTATGATATTTATAAATTTAATAAATTCTTAAGTATTGAATTAATCAATTAGCTATGTGTTATGATAAAATCTATTTTCTTATTTAATAATTGAGAATAATTAACTATATATTTATTCTATACGCGGGTCTTATTATCCTCCTTAACTATTTAAAATATTGAAGTTATTATTTTATAACCATATTATATCAATATGAATTTCTGCACAACTTAATAATTTCTCACCAAGAAATGTTCAGTGCTATTTTTATAAATATTTTAATTGAATTAGTGAAAAAAAATGATATTTTTTTCATACCGAAAATTTAGGAAGCTATTCAATATTTCGAGAATCTATATAATAAATTTAAATTACTTATCAAGTTAGATAAATTAATTTTATACGATTGAATTTAATTTAATTTTCTATGATAACAGAGTATGTTGGAATTCCAATGCGACCTCATTCCTCTAAACCAGATCATTCAGCAACTGATCAACACCCACCACCTGCTGTAATACACCCACCCCCTGGTAAAATTCTCTCCAATATCTTTGTAATTTTTTCGATTTTTCACTCAATATCTTGTGTTTATATTAATATTTGACTAAATATGAATTCGCGCATTTATAGTCTCATTCTTTTCATATGACTCTCCAATAACTAAAGGGATGAGACGGGACGGGACCTTAGTGGAATATTCTTTAAAAAAATAAAAAAAATATATATTATTATTATTATTAAAAATATATTATTATTATTATTATTATTATTATTATTATTATTATTATTGTTAACTTGTTATTTTGCAGCAACCCCAACGGCATGCAGTGGAATGAATCGACTAGAATTAGAAAATTGTATACGTCGTCAAGTAAACAGAGATCTCTGCAAGAATTATAACATATGTTAAAATGATCAATAATTATGTAGTATTATTATCAATGTTTTAGATAGTTAATTAATTAATTAGATGGCTTATAAACTTTAGTACTCCACTTTGTACTGGATGGGTACATTTTATTTCATTAAATTCTCTCCAAAAAGAGGATACAACACAAAATATTTCAATTTTTTCTATTGTGAATAGTCCTTTTTATACTCTTTTTTCTCAAAATATTTGTCGTACTTATTTAAAATATTGATATTTTAGAAGTTTAAAATAAAATTAAGATTTTTTTCTCACGTTAATTGTCTTTAATTGTAATTATTCTTAAAAACTATAAACACATAAATTATGACATATAAATAAAGTAAATATATTCAATGAAGAAAGACTATATTTTAGAATATAAATAAGAATAAAACAGTTAAACATTCTCCTAATTGATGTTTTACTTTATGAGGTGTGTAAATTAAAAAAATGATAATTTTTTTTATGACAGAGCGACTATTTCAAAATATTACATAGATATCAAAATTTGATGAGACTCTAGAGACGTATTTAATTCAAGACAAACATCCCTTTACCTTTGGAGAATGTATTTTGACGGTGAAGTTGAGTTTAAAAAAAATTGACGAATTCAATTTTTGAGGTTCTTTTTATTCTTTTCGTTGAACATGTTGTACTTTTGAAAATCATAGATTATATATATATATATATATATATATATATATTGTACTGAAAAATACTAGAATCAATTCAATATATTCATAATATCATACCTCGTCTACTTTATTATTAGTTTTAATATACATATTTAATTTAGCTATATAAATACAATAACAAAAGAGGGTAGGAATTTCAGTTGTATCAAATATGAAGAAAAAAAAAGAATTAAAATGCAAAAATAAGTACCCCTTTGTTCCAAATAACGTGAACTTGAATATGAAAAAAAATAAATTATTTAAAATAAATTTATATTTTTGAATTATATAAAATATATTATAAATTAAATAATTGATAATTTAATTTTTTTAAAAAAATATATAAAAAAATTACAAAAAAAACAAACTTATTTGCATTTTGAAATATGGAAATGTCACATATACGAACAAGTACAAGACATGCCGATTCTAGCCATTACTCTACAAAATTAGTATAGCTCGCAGACAAGCACATTAATAAAAACTTGAACTAAATAGACAAAGGCGAAAAGATCAAAGTTCTGTTATTATAAAGTCTCCGATAAAAAGAATGATTGTTAATCCGCGGGAATCAGAAACAATGGTATCTTTGTGGAACCAATTGTAATATAATTGGAGCTAAACTACACAACTTGAGAAGACCGCTATAAGTTGACCAAATCAACTGTCATGAAGACTCCATAGGACTTGGGAGTACTTTTTTTTTTTTTATTTGTCAATAAAATAATAATTTTTATTAGAATATGTTTTATAGATATGATATATTTTATACGTACATTTTTAATTTAAGATTACAAAATTTTAAAAAATAATTTACTCTGCTTAGGGGTGTTCAAGGTTTGGATGAAAACCGATTCAAACCGAAAAATCGAATCAAATCAATAAAATAAAATCGATTTTATTTGGGTTTGGTTTGGTTTTACATTTTTCAAAAACCGATGGTATTTGGTTTGGTTATGATTTTATTCGAAAAAACCGAAGAAATAGCCGAACCAATGAATTATATAAATATATTTTATTAATATACATACTTAATATATTGTTTTTATAAACAACTTTAAAGATCTTATATATATTTTCATTAAAATTTCTTTATAATTTACTTATTGAAGTAAAAATGTCCAAGATGAAAACATTTATCTAATTGATTTCATGTATATGAGTGCTTATGACAATTCTTTGTGGAACTGAAAATGTTATTGTCTCTTCCTTCTAGGCAAATATAGTGAATTTTAAAGCTTTATTGATAGTAAATTTAGTGATCGAAAGTTCAGTAATTTAAGTTATTCTAACTATTTTTCGTTTTGAATGGATTGTTGTCACTTTTTTCACAATTTGAATGAATTGATTCTTTTATTTTTGTGTATGGTTAATTACCGAACCAAACCAAACCGAAACCGATAACCACCAAACCGATAAATATATATTATATTTGGTTTGAGTTGATTTTGATAATTTTAAAACCGATTAAGTTAGTTTGATTTTGGTTTTGACCAATAATCGATCCAAACAGACCTGTGAACACCCCTAACTCTGCTTATGAAAAATAATTTCTGCTGTTGTGTAGAAAATATTTTTTTAAAAAAATCTCAACTCTCTAAACTAAGTAAAAAAAAAAATGAAAGAAAAAAAACATTATTAATTTCTAAAAAATTGGCCAAACAAATTATAAAGGGGGAACCCATCGGTGGCCCCCTAAACTTGGCATCAATTTTCACTTAAATACCTCAAGTAGGCTTTGTTCATTTTAAACAACTCAAGTAGTGGTTCGTTGTATAATTTTGACACTTTTTGTATTTTCGAAATCGCATATTAAGTGCGTACATCCAAACGCAAGAAGAAGAAGAAGAAGAAAAGATGTGAGGTCATGGGGTTTGGGATCTGGAATAAAGGAAAAAAGAAAGTAAAATTGAGTCTTTAAAAAATAATTAAAATTTCTACGCGTCACATATAAATTCGTTTATTTTTCCACATAAGATAGTTTGGATGTACGCACTTAATATGCGATTTTGAAAATACAAAAAGTGTCAAAATTATACAACGGACTCCTACTTGAGGTGTTTAAAATGAACAAAGCCTACTTGAGGTGTCTAAGTGAAAATTGGTGCCAAATTTAGGGGGCCACCGATGGGTTCCCCCAATTATAAAATCACTTTATATTTTGTACATGTTCTTGCAAAAAAAAACAAAAGGCTAATTGAGTATTGACTCGTTCAACATATTAGCATGAGAGGACTTAAGAGTAGACCAAAGTGTCATGAATCACAAAGGTTGTGGTGTAATAAATGAGATTGTCTCGAGGTTTTGATTTCTAAATTAAATATAGAAAAATTTTGATAAAAAATGTTTTTTTTAAATGAGTCGGCCTACACAATACGAACTTAAAATTAGTCAAACTTTAATACAGATATTGAATCGTGAATGAAAAAACAAAAACTAAAGTGTCATAAATGTTTAGTCCAAGGAAGACTTCAAAAGTCAAGAACGATAAAATGGGTTATAGACGAAGTGAGAATTTTCTATTATTCTAAAGGATTTAGTCAACACGTTTGAATTATTTATTTTTCTCTTGAGGAAATTTTTATATAAGATTGTTATTGATTAAACAAAAAAACACATCATACTATTTCTCTCTTCCTCCATAGCTTTTTGAAACCATGAATTACAAAGCATTCACTTTGATATTGTTTGTATTAATTTTTTGTCTACCGTCAATAATGACCTCTCGAAAAATATTATCAGGTTTTATTTCTTTGCTTTTCTGATTGATATATTAAATATGATAATTAGAAAAAAATATTTATTGTTTATAGAATAATAATTCTTATTTATTGATAAAAGCATAAAGATCATTTCTATTATAAGGTGGAGAGTTTGATTTTTCCAATCAACCTATTCGCATAAATAAAACTCTTTTAAAAATTTATATATTTATCCCTTCACTTTAATGTATTTTAATTTTTTCCCCCCTAAATTTTCAGTTGAAGGAAGTAAACAAATTCATTAGTTTAAGATATACCATGTTGAGAATTCTAATTAGTATGATGACATTTAATTTGGACTAATAAACGGTTTTTTGTTGTAAAATTAAAGCAAAATAAGATAAAAAAATATAGAAGATGAAAGCAATAGAAATATTGTTAAGTAGTATTTTATAACAATTTTCTTTGTCATTTCCTTTTTTGCTTTATTTTTGTTTTCTTGTTCCGTTTATTGTAATGAATTTTACTTTTAATTTGAGGTATCGCATTTCAGTTTTCAATATGAAAAAATATCTTCAGAAAGCATTTTTTCTTTAAATAAGTCATGTACGACACAAATTCATTTTTTTCCAAAAACACTTTTGAAATTATAATCAAGCATAAACTATTACCCTATATATATATATATAGGGTAATAGACACTTAGATTTAACCTAAGAATAAAACGTTATTTAAAAAGACTTGAAAAAATACAGTTTGGATAATATACATGCAATTAGGATAATTAATGCAAAATATAATTAGAAGTTATAGACAAGTAACTTAGTGGCTTATAGAAGAAAAATACCATAAAACTTACCTTTTAGATAGAGAATTAGAAATACGAAAACAATTATTATTAGAAGAATCAAATCAAAATATAAAATATCTAAATAGAGAATTAGAATATACTATAAGACAAGTAATAAACTCTGAAAAAAGGATAAAAATATATAAGAAAACACTTAACAATATACGTTTTGGATAAAATACATGCCTTTAGAATACATTAAAAGAATAAAACTAAGATATAGTTGGCTTTACAAAGAAATACATTATAGGTGTGAGCTCAGACATAATCATAAAAAATTATTAGAATTTTTAAGGTGGGTAGAAGAAGAATTAGAAAAAGAACAGATAAGCGAATTTTTAATTTGGTCAAAAGAAGATTTAGCTAACAAAGAGATGCCTAAAACTAATACTATAGACTTGTTGCTAGAACATAAAGCTAACATAGTAAAAGAAATTAGTAACATTCAATTAAATATAAAATATACTACTAATAGAATGCAATACTATACAAAAATTAGTCAAGTTAGAAGTTCACTAGGATAGAAAAATAGATTCGTTAACTCATCTAGAATACTTAGATTTAAAAATACACCCGGAGAAAAAATATAGATCATTACATAAACATAATATTTTAAAGTGTAATTTTCTTGAAGGAGAACATATACTACACTCTGAAGATAAACAATATAATACATTAATAGACTTAACAATAAATCTTAGTGAAAAAATTAAACAACAAGACAAAATTATAATAAAATTATTAGAAGAAATAGCAGAAGTACATAATAAACAATTCAAAATAGTAGATAAATTAGAAAAGAATATAGATTTCTTAAAAGCTCAAGAGATAGAAATAGATAGAAAAATTCAATATCTAAATACAAAATTTAACTTAGAAAATATACCTACTAAAATAGAAATAGAAAAATTGGTAAAAACTATAATAGAAAAACCAAAAGAATTAGAAAATAAAATACTCAAATAATAACAAAAATCATAGAAAAAGTAGAAAAAATAAACACTGAAATTAGTCAGTTAAAAGAAATAATACTAAGACTTGAACATATATCACTTTCATGAGTGAAGAAGATATAAATTATAAAAAAGCAGTAGAATATACAACAAAATTCCATCAAGAAGTAGTAGGATATTCTAATCACGTTCTCTCTAGTCTAACAGACAAAATAATTCTAAAACAAAACAATACTATAATAGCATTACTAATAGAATTAAACATAAAAGTAGACAAAATATTAAAAGAAAAACAACCCGAACTAATTCATAAAAATACAGATATAGACGAATTAATATCTCAACTTAAGAATGTAGAAATAACACCTAAACCAGAAAAACAAAAGTTAACTAAAAAATCTCAAAAATGGACTTTCTTTCAAACAAACGAACAACCCAAGAAAGTAGTAGACCAAGTTTCTCAGAAAACGAAATCGGAAATAATTTAATTTCTAGAGTACTGTCTAGAAGATCCTCAAATACAGACGAAAATCAAGAATTAAATGATATTATAGATATAGATAGAGATCTAGAAATTTTTCAACAAAATCAACTAAAATTGTTAAATCCAAAAACATTATATAATGTAAAAAATTTCTCTAGAAATAATCAATTATATAGACACTATAGAGAAGAACATATATCAGCAATAGGAAAAGAATTTGCAATATTAGACTTAGTAAACCCAACTACTATAAAAACTGTAAAAAATTTCAAACTAATGTTAATGCATATGGGTCTAATAGTCATAGGAATAAAAGGATTAACTAGAAAGAATGTAGGATCTAAAGTTTTAATTGTATTATATGATGATAGATGGTCAGACTTAAAGAAATCTATAATAGGATTAACTGAAGTAGACATGACAAATAATGGTGGAATATTTTATATAAGCCCAGACTTTTTAATAAATTTAAAAGAATTTGGCAAACATATTAAAATAGAAATCCAGACTAAGGGATATGAAGAAATGAATAATGGAAATAATTTATTAATGTGTATAGATTTTATTGGAAAAATGACTTTAAGTAGTAATACAAAATTTAAACTCCAAGTAAAGGATGTAGTAGAAATAATGGGTAATAAGGGAATAAGATTAATAAAACCATAAAAATAAATCCAGAAGAATATGCAGGATTAGAATGGAATCTAGATAAATTAAGTACACCAAAAGTTTTTGCTCCCGAGCAACATTTCATGTATACTAGCTCAAAAGGAGAAACATCAATTAGGTTTACAGACTATAATTATACAAGTTAAAGAAACTTAGATGATACTGAAACAGAAAGTACTATAGAACCAGAACAAGAGGAATTCATGAATATAGAATTAATAGAAGAAGGATATGAGGTAGAAAGAGTCATAGAAGAAGCAAAAAGACAATACCAAGAAAATAGTCTTACAGTTTTTAAGTGTAAAGGATGTAAAAAAGGTAAAATGGATATAATAGAAACAATAGAACATTTTAGAATATGTCAAGACAGAGAAGATAATTTAGCATATAGAATAGAAGAACCAGAAGACATAAATGAAGATAAAATAGATATTTTATCCATAACCAGTTATACGGAACTAATGGAAGAAACAACTAGTTCACATAGTGCTAATCCTTTCCAAAGAACTAGTACGGCTCAAGTATTAGCTATAATACAGGTAATCTACCTAGAAAACCATGGACAAGACCTGATCAAGAAATAAACCATAATATTAAAGCAATAGGAAAAAGAATGCCTATAGAAGAACCTATTAGACTACAAGAAGGAGGAAATAAAGGAAAAATATTAAACATAGCAGCACATGATCCACAAATGTGGAATACAGTAATAGACTTATGGAAAGGAATAGTGATAGCAGACTTTATTAAAAATTATCAAGAAACTGATGCCGAGACTATGTATAGATACTTAGAAACATTTTTAGGAGAATCCTGTAAAGCATTATGGGAATCTTATAAACAAACCTATCCACAAGAATTTCAAAGTTTAATAGAATTAGGATCAAATCCATACAATTTTACAAATAAAATACATGTATTATTAACAGGCGAAGACTCAAATAGTGGCTTAGTAACCTTACAAATAAATGTTGTTATAAAATTAGAACAGTTAAGTATATCTAATTGGCTACACATAAAGAATTTCCTTAAAGACTATTTTTACTATTGTACTGTTAGTGGAAATACATTTAATCAAGAATTAGGTAAAAAATTATTTAATAAATTACCAGGAGCTTTAGGAAGAGAAATAGAAGAAAGATGGTATAAAAGAGAAGGAGTAATGCAAAACCCTACATTCTTATGGCCTATAGGACAAAAAATAAATCACATAATGGAAATACTAACAGAAAAATGTACAAATATACAAATACAAAAGCAATTAAAACAAAATGAGATGAATTTTTGCAAGACAATGATATACACTACCCAAAGTTACGATAAAGAACCTAATAAAATAAGAAAATATAAAATAAGACCAATTTATAACCAAAAACCTTATAGACATAAAAAATATTTCTTAAGAAAATCTTTACCTAGAAAACCCTATCTAAATAGAAATAGATATGTTAGAAAATATAGAAATGATAGAAATTATAAAAATAAATTAGAATGTTATACTTGCGGAAGTATAGAACACTTAGCAAATACATGCCCTAAAATGAATAATATGAAAACTAGAAATTCTCAGTTAATAGAAGACTTCCAAGAAACCTTATTAAATGTAGATGAATACATGTCAGATACAGAAAGTATATACTCAGTAGTAAGTATAGAAACAGAAGAAATAAATACCCAATCAGACTCGTTTGACTCAGAAAATGATAATTTAATTAATGAAATAGGAGCAGAAAGAAATCAAGATTTTCTAGATAATATAATAATAAATACTATGATGAATATTTCTCAAGAATGTAGTCATGAGTTCGAAAGACTAAAAGGAATAGATAGCAACCAATGTAATATATGTAAATGGTTTCCTAGTAAAATAAATAGGGCCAAATGTAAGTACTGTTACATGGAAGCCTGTATTAGTTGTGTAGAAAATAAATTAAAACAAAAAGTAAATAAAAATGAAAAACAAGTTCATATAAAAGACCAGACTACTAATGTAAGACTTATAACTTTAGAAACAAGAATAAATGACTTAGAACAAAGAATAACTAGATTAGAAAAAGGTAAAGAAAAAGTAGACTTAGAAACTACACAAGGTACAATAAAAATAGAAAGTGAATTAATGAATATAGAAGAAAATAATACTAGTTTTATATGTAATGAAGATAAAAAGTTTGGAACAATAAAAATACTAGTGAGAATAACAATAAAAGATATAGAAATAGAGACTTTACCCTTAGTAGATACAGGTTGTACACGTTGCTTACTTAATAAAAAGATACTACCTCATAATTTATTATCAACTTTAAAAAATTTTAAGGAACCTATACAAGCAATACAAATGGATAGAACATATAATCTTTATGATCAATACATAGAAAAAGCACAAATAAGTTTTATAAATACATGTAATGAATTCTATAAACCTACATATAATATGCATAAGATATTAGTTCGAGATCTTAATATTAAAACTAATTTAGTCTTAGGTTTACAATTTCTTATACAAAATAATGGAAGTTGTTTAATTTCCAGAGATGGAATAATGCTGTTTAGAAATACAACATATACCCCAGTACAAACTAGAAAAATCCCAACCAAAGAATTAAATAAAGATAATAAAATAAATACAACTCCATGTTGTGACGATTGTGGCAATAATGGTAGTTGTTCAAATAACCTATATGAAGAAAAACAAGAAGAAAATTATATAGAAGATATATACTTAGAAGATATAGAAAAAGATTATACCTTAATAAATATAAAAACAGAATTTTACAATTTTCAAAAAGGAATAAATACTATAGGAAAAATAAACAATCATAAAGACCTAGAAACTATAGTAACAATATTAGATGAAATGGAAATAAGAGGAGAAAAACCTTTAATACATTGGGGAAGTAATAAAATTATGTGTAAATTAGACATAATAAATCCTGAGTATACTATAAAAACAGCAACAATAGAAGCAAATAATGAAGATACTGAAGAATTTACTAAACAGATTAAATAATTACTAACACTAGAAGTAATAAGAAGATCTACATCTAGACATAGATCAGCAGCTTTTATGGTTAGAAATCATAGTGAACAAGTGCGAGGAAAATCTCGCATGGTAATAAATTATAAAAGATTAAATGATAATACTAGAACAGATGCATATAAATTACCAGATAAAAGTGAGTTAATTAGTAGAAGACAAGGTAAAAAGATATTTAGTAAATTTGACTGTAAATCAGGATACTGGCAGGTAAAAATGCACCCGGAAAGTATAGAATAGACAACCTTCACTTGTCCAGAAGGACATTTTGAATGGCTTGCTATGCCTTTTGGTTTGAAAACAGCTCCTCCTATCTTTCAAAGAAAGATGGATGAAATGTTCGGAGACTATAAGAACTTTGTGTTAGTATATGTAGATGATATTCTAGTATTTAGTAAAAATATACAAGAACATTTAGGACACCTACAGACAGTTTTTAGATTATTTGTAAAATACCGAATAATAATTAGTAAAAAGAAAATGGAACTATGTAAAACACATATAAATTTCTTAGGAGTGACTTTAGGAGAAGGAAAAGTAAAACTACAACCACATATAGCTAAAAAAGTATTAGAAATGTCAGATAAGTTAGATAATACAAAAGAATTACAAAAATTCTTAGGTTTAGTAAATTATGCTAGAAACTTTATCAAAGACTTAGGAAAAACAGCAGGACCATTGTATGCTAAGACAGGTAGTAAGGGACAAAAACATTTTAACATAGAAGATATAAAATTAGTCCAACAAATAAAAGAAAAAGTTAAAAATATACCAGACTTACAAATACCTTTAGAATCTGATTATTCAATAGTTCAAACAGACAGAAGTAAATTAGGATGGGGTGCTATATTAAAATCTAGACCTAACAAATATAGTCCAAAAAATGAAGAAAAAATATGTGTCTACCAAAGTAGACAATATAAAGAAAAAGGTAATATGAGTAGCATAGACGCAGAAGTATTAGCAGTAATATATGGACTAAATAGTTTTAAATTATACATTTTAAATAAACAAGAAGTATTAGTTAGAACAGACTGCGAATCAATAGTAAAATTTCATGAAAAAATAAATAGTAAGGCTAGTAGTAAAAGAAGATGGTTAAACTTTATAGATATAATATATATATATATATAATAACATTGTTTTTGAATATGTTAAAGGAAAAGACAATGATTTAGCAGATAAATTAAGTAGACTACAATTAAAAACTAATTAATTTATATTTTCACCATGAGACCAACTGGTCAACAGCCAACAGACAAAGGCAAGGGCATAGCCCAGCCAGATACTTATGCTCAGACATTATTAGGAAGCCAAAATTTCAGACCATTAAGTACAACAGACAATTTTATGGAAAGAATTTATTTCGGTAAGTATAATTTAATTTCATACCCTAAGTGCAATTTATCATTTAGAGTAATTTTAGACTGCAATTTAGACAAAGACCAACAATGTTTAGTAGATAACTTATGGATAACTTATAATAAACAAGATACTAAGTATTTTATAGCAGTTTCTAATGCTTTATGTCAATACTTTTCAGATAAAAATAGAGACAATAAATTTAAATATTATGTAGTCATACATGGTAAAACTAAAGGTATTTTTCAGACGTGGATAGAAGTAGTTGATTCTATAAATGGGGTTAAAAACCCACTTTTTAAAGGATTTAATAATTTTACTGAAGCTTTAGACTATGCAAGAGGAATACTTGGGCCTAACTATTTTATTTCACCAGCTCTCAGACAAAGCCCAACCCAAATACCTCAATATAATATCCAAAAAGACTCAGATAAAATAATTTTTTGTGACCATTGTTCAGCCATGACAGAGGGTTTCAAAAGACTTAATACAAAAAATGAAATCCTTATCCAAGAAAATATGAGACTTATGAAACAGCTTGAGACTTTTCAGAATAAATATGTTCCAAGAACAGACAGTACTCAGACGCAAGAAATGAGTTCTCCATCTCCTTTAAAAATGGATGAGACGGGTGTGCATTCCCCTCTGAATGCTAAGAACTCTACTGTATCGGAGCATGATACAGCTAGTCCGGTTCAAACGGTAACCGGTAAAGACTTATCAAATCCGTTAAAGGCTGTCACTTTGCCAAAAAGTGAAGAAGAGGGGTGAGGGGTCTACTTCCTCACGAAGAAGACTACCGAAATATTTTCAAAAAGACTCTTTAAGAAAAAATGATGTTTTAAAAAAGAAAAAAAATGAAAAATTAGAAAAAATAATTCAATAAACTTTAGAAAAAATTTTCCAAGACAAAAGTCAAGACAAACATATTGTCAAAGACATTTGGTTCAGAAGACAACATTAACAGTCCTTCTTTATCAGACGAAGAACAGATAAATAATATTCAAGATACTCAAGATCCTTATGAAGACGATGATTCGGGCATGAGCTTTGATACTATTGCTTTACACAACTTAGACGCTTAACCATATTATAGAAGACTTCATTACTTAAAAAAAAAAAATGAAAAATTAATTAATAAATAAATATATAGTCAACAAAGTTCGGCAAAGATTTGGCAAAGATGAAAAGGCCAAAGAAAGTGGCATGTAACAAGTCTTGAAAAAGAAGACTTATATATATATTTTTATATATATTAGGTATTAATCATCAAAAATAATATACTTATATATATATACATACATATATATATATATATCCATATATATGTAACATCCGACAATTTTAAATAGCTATGAAGAAGCTTGAAATTTGAAAGTAGCTATTTTTGGAAAAAAATACAGAATCTGGAAAATTAGAATCTGGAAAAATTTGGCTAAGTGTGGAAATCAGTGATTTTTGGCCAACTTTGAGCAGTCGTAACTCCTAGATCACGATGAGTTAGGAGTAGTTCCAGTTATGGTTGCGAAGCTTGTGGAATGATCTTTCCAACGCCACTGAGATTGCTCGATTTCGAGTTCGTATGAGTGAGTTATGGCCATTGAAAGTTGGGCAGTTGGCAGGGAATCCGTCCCGAAAATTTTAAGGGCATTTTGGTCTTTTCCCTAGCCATTTCTTTTGAGGTTATATTGTGTGTTAGGCTGTTTTTGGATCATTTTTATCCTATTCTAAAAGAGAAAGAGTTAGGGTTCTTGAGAGTGAAGAAGAGAAGAAGAAGAGAAGAAGAAGAGAAGAAGAGGAGAAAGGATCAACAAGTTTCCATTGTGGATTTTCGTCGGGGGTGATCCCTATCAAGGTATGTGAGTTTTTTTGTGTGGACTGATCCTTTCTCCCACACACCAAGCTCTTTTTTTTATGATTTGAGAAAGGATTGGATTGGTGTTGAAGTTGTTGAAGTTGTTAGTAGTTGTTGAAGTTGTTAGTTGTTGTTGATGTTGTTAGTTGTGTTGTTGAAGTTATTGTTGGTTGTGGGACATGATTGGTTTGTGTATTTGAGTTGTAATTTATTGTATGTTGGGAGATTGATGATCCTTAGTGTTTGGGGTTAAATCCATTGAAGTAAGGGTGGTTTAGAGTTGAAGAAAAGAGGGAGAAAAGTCGGTTTTTTCTGGGGAAAGGGCTGGCAACAGGGCAGAATGCAGAGTGCCCAGCAGCCCCTGTTGAAGCTGGCCAGCAGTCCCATATTATTTTATTGTATTTTATTTTGGTTCCTAGGTATTATACCTATGTTTCCTAGTTGTTTCCAACACTCCAAGGTACTTCTAAAAGTCAAGAACTTATCCGTAACATGTGAGCAAACACCTTGAATCCAAAAATTCCATTTTAAGGAGAGTTAGTTAGAAGTCAAGTGAAGTTAGGAATTAAGAGTTAAGCTTAGAAGTTAAGCAAGTCAAGCTAGTTGTAAAGTTGTTCAAGAGTCTTTATTAAACGTTTTAACTTTATTTTTAGACTCAAGTGTCAAGTTAAGAAAAGAGTTTAGAGTTTCAAGCTAAGAGTCTCAAGTTTCAAGTTGAGTTCATTTTCTCAAAGTTATTAGGGAACTATGTATTCCCAAAGAAGTTTTAAAGAAATGTCTTTACATTTAAACAAGGTTGGAAACTGAAATTTCCAAAGAGCCTTCGGGATAGTTTGTTTTGAGTAATTATCTCATGTCAGCAGGAAGAAATGTGTTTTAAAAACATAAGAGCCAGTACATTTTTGGGAGTAGTATCGAGCACCGAATTGGGGGAGCGTTCAAAGAACCCACAGCCCCCATAGAACCATGTTAGCCACCATGGGTAGAAAAGGATCATGCTCTTTAGATGAATCCTTTTCATATTAGACTAGTGGATCCATTAGGCAGTTCAGGTCTTATACCTTTGGCCGGGTATAGGATGCTCTGGCAGCGTGAGGTTGATCGCTGTATCATCACTTTAGCTCTTATGTGATGGTTGTCGGTTAGAGAAACTCCCACAGCAGTTATTGTATTTTTATACACGGAAATTATTGTATTTTATATACATCAGTTTAATTGTATTTCTATATACATCTCAGGTTTATTGTATCCTTGTATACACACAGAGTTTTATAGCATGTTTTAAACAGTCTTTCTTTATATCACATTTGTTTTAAATTGCCTTATATTGAAAGAAGTCAGTCAGGTTGAGTTGAGTTGAACAAGGTAAACTTTTCAGTTTCTTTCAATTTTCCTTCTAGCCCTTGTTGCTTAGTTTTCTAGCTCGCATACTAGTACCTTCCATGTACTGATGCCAGTGGGCCTGCATCGTCTTATGATGCAGATACAGGTACCCCAGATCAGCATCCTGCACGTCGTTGATCCAGTTGAGCACTCCAGAGTCAGTGGTGAGCCTCCTTGCATTCCGGAGGACTCAATTATTTTGTGTTCTTAGTTTTTGTTTTATTAGGATGTTGCGGGGTCTGTCCCAACATCCATCTCAGTATTTAGAGGCTTCATAGACAGTCAGACAGTCAGTCAGTTAATTTGGAGTCTCTCATGCATGTATATATTTAAATATCCTATTTTGAGACTCGAGATGCCTTGTTGGCAAATTACTTTCAGTTGAGTTGTTTTATAACTTTTCATTGCATTGAGTTATCCTGTTGAGTTAAGTTTCCGTTGAGTTAAGAAAGCCAGGCCAAGGGTTCGCTTGGGGGCCAGCGATGGTCTTCAAGTGCCGGTCACGTCTGGGGTGTAGGCTCGGGGCGTGACAATATATTATGAAAGTTAGGTGGGGATGCCCACTACGTGTCTTGTAAATATTTATTAGTAGGTGGGAATGCCCACTATGTGTCCTGTAAAAAATAGGTATATTGTCACTTTATCACTATCCTCCAAAAAAGGGAAAAACTGTTGACATCACACGAATCCAATAATTATGTCAGTCTAAAAAATAAGTCCAATAGGATGAACTTAATAATGCATGTGATGATGGGGCCCAATGAGTACCCGACTTGTATTATTAAACGAATCTTATCAAGTTGTAGGCCAAAAAATAATTAAGGCCACTTAGTAGTGTCATTTTGGTCTTTTAGTAGGGTCATTTTGGTCTTTTTAAGTCTCTTATTTTGCCTATATAAGGAGAGTAGTAGAGTTGAGAAGGAGTGTGAAAAAAGAGTGGAAAGAATAGAAGTAAGAAAACTCTCTCCATACTTCCTCCATCCTACTTCCATATTCCTTTATGTACCAAAAATCCTTCTTTGTATATTAAAGTTTGTGAAATAAAAATAAGTGTGTTTGTGTGTTAAAGGTGCTTCAAGCTTTTCTAAGGTCCTTCGGGGGTTCCCGAAAGGGAAACCTCTCTCAGTTTATCATGTAAGTTTTACTATGTTTAATTCCCTAATCTTCCCTTTAAAAATATGTTATTTAATTTTCTAAGTTGTTAGTTTTTATGTAATTATTGTGCATATGTTTAAAAATTACCCTTAGTATATGGTTAACTTCTTAACTTCTTAATAATGACTATGGATTAACCTGTAAATTCCTAGGATTCTTGGTTTTATAGTCCGCTTGATGAAAGGACGAATTTGTTGCCAGTTTTATATCCGGGGTGTGGTTAAAGACGAAGTTGTTAAGAACAAAGGTTAAGAGGAAGATATGAAATGGGTAAGACAAAATCCAAAAACAAATATAAAAAATAAAAACAAAAATAAAAATTGAAAAACAAAAATAAAACATGGGGAAAATAGGGATTTAAGTCATAAACTAACTTGATTAAACTAAATGAGAGAGGGAGTATTGAGTAGGACGTACAACATATTTGAAACAAAGCCTTGACACGGAACAAAGATTGGACACAATTGACACGGAACAAAGACTGGACACAGAACAACTTACCCGAACTACTAAATTATATTAATAATCTATTACTATATATATACTATTATATTATATATATATATATATTATATTAAGTACTATATAAGTACTACTATTATATACTATATATATATATATATATATATCTAATACTATATTATATATTATATATATATATTATATATATCTAATACTACTATATACGTTACTATATATATATATTATATACTATACTACTATTATATCTATATATCTACTACTATATATTATATATATCTACTACTCTATATAATATTATATATATATATCTACTACTATATATACTATTATTATATATTATACTACTACATATATAATACTACTATACTACTATATATTATACTATATATTACCTTTACTGTATTTACTGTTTTTACTATTTTTGCTGTATTTTCTGTGTTTACTATTTCTGTATTACTTTTATTGTATTTACTGTTTTATATTGTATTTACTGTATTTTTTGTGTTTTCTGTATTTGCTTTTTTATTGTTTTGCTTTCCTTATATTTATACTATACTATACATATACTCCTCTACTATCTACTATCTAAGTGTCTATATATTTGAATAGTCTATTACTGTTTTAATTATGCTTTTGTATTTGTATATATATATATATATATAAACTTTAACAAACACTTTCAATAAAAATATTTTTTAAAATAAATAATTTTTCAAACTTGATCAAACATACTATAAATAATTAAGCTATTGAAAATAAAGTGGATGCCAAAATTTGGACAGATTAAAAAAATTATTTTTTTATTTATCAATTTGACCAAATGGGAAGAAAATTCGTACCCCTTATCCACACACCCCCCTCCCCCTCCAAAAAAATATTCTACCGAAAAGTGTTTGTTCTTTGTTTGAATTGAATTTAAATTCTATGTATTTATACTATGAAATTATTTATATTCGAGATACATTGATTATTATGATAGCATAATATATATAAACACTATTTGAATAACAGGTCCAGAAATTAGTAAAATGCCAATACAACCTCATCGACCTAAAGGAGGTGCATCAGCAACTATTCAAACACCGCCTGGTAAATTTTTGCTTGAACTCTTTCTCAATTTACGTGTCACAATTCAAAATTCGAGAATTAAATATTTTAATTTTAATTTCTTAAACTTCGCACCACCTAATGCGAACTACTATTAAATATTAATATGTGTGGCATATGTGTAGTGTTGTTTTCATTTAATTGCATCATTTTACTTTCAAAGGAGTCCATTTTGAATATTTATCATTTGAATAAGTCAAATTTTAATTTTTTTATTTATAACATGATAAAAGATATTTAAGAGCGCAAAACATAACTTATAAATTATTACTATGTAAAAATATAAATTTATATCTTACGATTTATTTATTTTTTTACCTCGAGGGACAACCATTAAAGACCGGTACAAAATACAAGGAAAATGCAAATGACCCTTTTTAATTTACGTAACGATATTTGATTAGACACAATTGTTAAAGAATTTTTTTAAATGATATCAAATATTTTGTGGTCGTGAGCATGAATCACACGGTGAGATATTTGCGAATTATGACTATAAAAACTTGTCATTAAACGTCTAAGAGAAACTTATAATTTATTTTTAAAAATAGAAAAGTGTTGTTTTGTTTATTTTGAAAAATAATAATCAATGTTTTTTTTAGGTAAACAAGCAGCGATATGCACGGAGAACGTGCAAAGCAATTATATAAGCTATCGTTCACTGACAGCCCAACGTTGCACTGTACCGTAACTTGAAGTTATAACAGTAGAGCAAGTCATAGTTAAAATTTGAAATTTATGAATTTTGAATGTATAACTGAATATTATAAAACGTTTAACTAGTTATTGGATTGACGGTTAATTGTAAACAATAAACTTCATTATTCAGTGCAAGTTCATGTAATATTATTGAATGGTATATATTTATATCAAGGCCATTTAAAATCTTCTTCCTCCGTCCCCTTTTTGCTATCCCTTTTTATTTTATTTTTGCACTACTTAAAGTTCCCAAATTATGAGGAATAAAGAATGTAAATTTCCTAAATGGTTAAGTACATTCATCGATTGTTTCTTAAATTTGTTAGTAAATTATATTTAGATGATATCCTAATTACGATTTGTTTTAATTGAGTCAATCGATTTTAAAGAGGCAAGAAAATACTTAACAAATATTGTGCTCAAAGGCATGCACGTGCCATCGAACATCTTTTTCTTTATTTTAGTTGTATCCATTTGAACTTATGACGATCCGTTAAGACTCGTAAGATGATCCAAAAGTTTCTTTTTTGGGAATTTTACACAAATCTCGTAGTGTTAAGAGCTAATTATATTATATCTCTACTCTTTTCCAAATTACAAATATTCCTCATATGTGATGGAATCCGGATACATCTCAAACCATCCCGACACATTCAGTCTCAATTTTGGATACATAGCTCAATGTCTCGATACATCGCGTATCGGTTTCGTCAACATCTCGATAACATCGCGTAAAGTGATGTATTCGATCGATACATCGCGGAAAGTGATGGATCCGAGAATAGGAAAGAGTAGAGATTTTTGTCATTTTTTCAAATGATAAGAAATTTTTAAGAATATAATAAAATAAGTTGTGTATTTAGATTATACGAATAATTTAAATGAGGTTACAACTTAAATAATGACACAAAATAGTCAATTTGTGCAAACCTCCCATCCACACAAGTTTGAATGGACTGGTCTGTCTAAAAAACCAAGAGCTTCTTTTGGGCCTACTTTACTAGTGGCGGGACCCAATTACAAAATTTTTCAAATATATAAATACTCCGCAATCTCCGCCTTCCCGTTAAATTTATTCCGGTGCCGGAAAAAGGAAAACGGCGTTCAGTAAACACCGGCCACCACAACGCCACCATCACCTCCGATTCCAAAAGTTGGCGTAGCGGTGTTCCTTTTGAAAGGAAGTAAAGTTCTGTTGGGGAAACGCCTCTCCGCCGTCGGCCATAGCACCTTTGCACTTCCCGGCGGCCACCTGGAGTTCGGTGAGTACCTTATATATTCCTGTTGTTTATCCAAGCTTAAATTCATATATTAGTTATGATTTATGATATGATTTATTTGCTAGATGATCTAAATTTTTAAGTGATTTTTTGCTAGATTATTAAACTGAAAAGAAGAAAAATTGGAGTATGAAAAAACTTATTTTTTTGCAAAAACTTAAACAATCACCTTTATTTGGAAAAATATCTTGCTATAGTTTCGTAGTTAATTAGTGTGATTTATAGTACTTTTTACCTTGTTTCTAAATATATACTAGATTTTATTTCAACTTAAAACTTTTATGTTTGAATTCACAATCTAAGTTTAGAAGTTTGAATTTCAAAATTTTAGTTGTGCCACGTAAATTGGGACCGAGGGAGTAATAGCTGCCCATTTTACCTAGAAAGTATGCATAAGTTGAATGTCCTCTAGTTGTTGCTTATCACAAGCGGTAGAAGTTTGTTTTTCTGATTTTGACTTGAAACGAAGATTAAGATAGTAAAGAAGATTTTTGAATCTTGTGGTGTTTAATTAAAGAAATGTAGAATGTACCAAAACGTCATTTAATCGTGTTGCCTTAAACATGCTACGTAGAAAGTTAGAACTAAAGAGTTGTCTGAAAAGAAAAAAGACATCCTTTTTTAAACTAACTAAAAGGAAAGTCGGACAAACAAATTGAAACGGAAGGATTACTTGGTTCTGTTTAATTCAAGACATATTTGAAAACATAATATGTATATAAGTAATCATGTTCATAGCCTAGCCTAACTGATGCTGCTGGAACTTTGATTTGATAGAAGCCTCATGGTTCTGAGGCAATAGTTGTCCAGTGTTGTTAAAGGTGTGCTTAAAGTGCGTTTAAGCTCTGAAGCAAGGCTCAAAACATGTTGAACACGTTCATTTACATTGATCATGAATTTGTTACAGGAGAAAGTTTTGAAGAGTGCGCAACGCGGGAGGTGAAGGAGGAAACAGGATTGATAATTGATAAAACCGAGTATCTAACGGTGACTAACAATGCCATCTCAGAGAAAGTTCACACCGTTTGCGTATTCATCAGAGCAATCCCTGCTGATGTTAACCAGAAGCCTGAAACACTTGAACCTGAGAAATGTGCTGGTTGGGATTGGTATGAATGGAACAATCTCCCTAAACCACTCTTTGGTCCTTTAGAAGATATGGTCCAAAGTGGCTTCAGTCCTTTTCCAACTACTTGATAGTTAACTGTTTTGCTAAGTATTTAGGATTCGATGTTGCTAGGATTGATCACGAGTTCGAGCTGTGGAATCAATCCTTGATGTTTGTGTTAGGATAGCTTGTCTACATTACACTCCCTAGTGGTATAGTCCTTCCACGGGACCCTACATAATAGCAGAATGCTTTGGGCATTAGACTACCCCTAACACTGGTGTTTTGGTTTTGTAATGGCAAGTGATTCTTGAATATGCTATGTTATTTGTAGTAATATAATAGCTATTTAATATGAAATGTTTATGAATTCTGATGTTATGCACCTCTGTAAAATTCTTGATGTGTAAATTTCTGATAAAACGAGGACTCAAGGGCCAATTAAAACTCCAAGATTGCGAGGTTCAAAGGCCTTGAGGGTTACTTAGAAAAGCCGGGCTAAAGCAGACAATACCTTGTAATTGGGCTTGGACAGTGAAAGAGTGTAGTGAGGCAAAATCTCAACGAAGACGCTGAGTCCCTAAAATGTAAGGGAGATTTATTATGAAACTTCTTAAAAATTGTATTGTATTAGGAGAACTTTGCAAAATTTAGAATGTATTGCTATATATTTTCTCTCTGTTTTTACCTAAATTTCTGTTTGGGCTAGTCCAATTATTTTCTAAATAGGGGCTATTATTTCTAACAAACAATTGATCCAAGTCATCCTAAAGAAGGACAACACTTCCCAATTCTATTTATTTGCTCTCGACTATACTAAGAAAGTTATTGAAACTCAACTTCTAAAATACTTGTCAAATTCAAGAAGAAAAAAAAAAATCATAAATAGCTTTAGATTAGAGCGTAAATATAAAACTTAGTTACAATTATTGTATTAGGCAGAAGAACTATATCAAACGAGTAATATTTATATCAGCGAAAAAGTTATATTCAGGCGACAAGTTCCGTATCATGTGGAAGAGTTGTATCAGACGGGTATAGTTGTATCACCGAAAGAGTTGTATTCAAGCAGCATATCATTTGTATCAACAAAAGAGTTGTATTCAAGCAACAGTTATCATTTGTATCAACAAAAGAGTTGTATTCAGGTGGCAAAAACTATTATTATTATTATTATTATTGTTAACTTGTTATGTCGCAGCAACCCCAACGGCATGCAGTGGAATGGATCGACAAGAATTAGAAAATTGTATACGTCGTCAATTAAACAGGGATCTCTGCAAGAATTATAACATATGTTAAAATGATCAATAAATTATGTAGTATTATTATCAATGTTTTAGATAATTAATTAATTAATTAGATGGCTTATAAACTTTAGTACTCCACTTTGTACTGGATGGGTACATTTTATTTCATTAATTATCTCCCAAAAGAGGATACAACACAAAATATTTCAATTTTTTCTATTGTGAATGGTCCTTTTTATACTCCTTCTGTCTCAAAATACATGTTGTACTGGTTAAAAAAAATTCTCTTAAAATTTTAGAAATTCAAGATAAAATTAATATTCTTTTTATCAGGTTTATTGTCTTTAATTGTAATTGTTCTTAAAGACTATAAACACATAAATTATGACATATAAATAAAGTGAATATGTTCAATGAAGAAAGATTATATCTAAAAATATAATAAGAATAAATAAGTCAAACACTCTCCTAATTGATGTTTTACTTTAAGAGACGTGTAAATAAAAAAAACATCATAATTTTTTTTGATGACATAGTGAGTATTTCAAAACATTTCGTAGATATCGAAATTTTATAAGACTCTACAAGACGTGTTTGATTTCAAGCCAAACATCCATTTATTTACCTTTGGAGAATGTATTTTGATGGTGAAGTTGAGTTAAAAAAAAAAAAAAAAAAAAAAAAGTAACTTGACGAATTCAAATTTTAGGTTCTTTTCATTTTTTTCATTGAACATGTTGAACTTTTGATAATATCATATATCTACTGAATAGCAGGATAATCAATTCAATATATTCATAATATCGTACCTCATCTACTTTATTATTAGTTTTAATATACATATTTAATTTAACTATATAAATATAATTTTACTAAAAAAAAACTATATAAATATAATAACGACAGAGAGTAGGAATTTCAGTTGTATCAAATATGAAGAAAAAAAAAAGAAACTAAAATGCAAAGAAAAAATCCCTTTCTTTCAAATGATGTGAATTTGGATATTAAATTTTTTTAAAATTTTTTCAAATTATTTGAAATTGTATATGAATTTTTTTAATTTTTTTAATGAATTTTATATTTTTGAAAATTATGTAAAAAGTATTATAAATTAAAATAATTGATAATTCAAAATACTTTTTAAAATATTTTTTAAAAATACGATAAAAAAATTTATTTACAATTTGAAATCTGAAACATGTCACATATTCAAGAAGTATAAGACATGCTCATGCGAGCTATTAATCTATAGAATTAGTATAGCTTGTAGACGAGCACGTTAATGAAGTCTTGATTGAATAGACGAAGATGGAAACATCAAACTTTTGCTATTTTAAAGTCTCCGATAGAACAAATGATCGATTATTTTCCGTGGGTGGACCCAATTGTAATATAATTGGAGCTAAACTACACAACTTGAGGAGACGCTATAAGTTGACTTGGTCAACAGCCATGAAGACTCCATAGTACTATATTTTTTTATTTGTCCACAATAATTTAACATATTTTTGACAAATAATAAATAAAATAATAATTCTATTATATATATATTTTTTAATATGATATATGTGATATTTTGATCAACGCATTGAAAAATAATTATAATTAATGATATAATAAATTAGAAATTAAGTGATTTGTTATTTTTTTTATTTTTCAAACTAGACAAGTAGAAGCTATTTCACGAGCATTTTTACTTTTTCATGTTTGACTTGGCGAATCTCTTAAGAAATAATTTTAAAATGTAATTTCTTATATAACCCCTATTAATTACTTCCTATGTTTAAATATATTTGTCATACATTCCTTTTTATTCCATTTAAAAAAGAATTTTTTTTTTTACAACTCTTAATTTCCATTTTTTTTAAAATGTCTTTTTCCTTTTACGGAAACTCTTTATTTCAATTTTTTCATGCAATATGTTTAAGACAATAAGATTAAAGGACATTTTGATACATTTGATAATCTTTAATTTAAGACCACAAATCCAAAAAAATAATTTGCTCTGCTTCTGAAAAATATTTTTTGCTGCTGTTTAAAAATTATTTTTAGCGAAAAAACTCAACTCTCTAAACTAAGTTAAGAAAAAGAATTTGAAAGTAAAAAAACATTGTTAATTTCTACAAAATATAAAATCACTATACCTTAATATATTCTACATGTTTTTGCAAAAAAAGGATAATTGAGTAATGACTCGTTCAACATATCAGTATCAGAAGACTTAAGAGTAGACTGATGAATCAAAAAAGACTGCAGTGTAGCGGATGAAATTCCTTTTTTTTTTAATTAACGATTTTGATTTTGAATTATTAATATAAAAAAATCTTTAATAGAAAGCGTTTTTCCTGAATAAGCCGACCTATACAATACGAAATTAAATTAGTCGAACTTCAATATGAAAATGAAAAAACAAAAACTAAAAGTGTCATAAATGTCCAAGGAAGACTTCAAAAGTCAAGAACCATAAAATGGGTAATAAACGAAGTGAGAGTTTTGTAATATCCTAAAGGATTTAGTCCATACGTTTGAATTATTTATTTTTCTCTGGAGGAAAATTTTATATAAGATTATTATTGATTAAACAAAAAAACACCAACATATTATTCCTCTCTTACTCCATAGCTTTTTGAAACAATGAATTACAAAGCATTCACTTTGATATTGTTTGTATTAATTTTTTTTCAATCGTCAACAATGGCTTCTCGAAGAATATTATCAGGTTTTATCTCTTCGCTTTTCTGATTGATATATAAAGTATGAAAATTTTATAAAAGTGTTCATTATTGACTGAATAACAAATTTTTTTTGTTGATAAAATATAAAGATCATTTGTATTATAAGGAGGAGAGTTTGATTGTTCCAACTCCCAATCGACATATTTGCATAAATAAAACTCTTTTTAAAAATTATATTTATCCCTTCACATTAATGTATTTTAATTTTATTTTCCCCTAAATTTTCAGTTGAAGGAAGTAAATAAATTCATTAGTACGATGGCATTTAATTTGGACTAATAAACAGTTTTTCTTTTCATTTCCTTTTCTACTTTATTCTTGTTTTCTTATTCTGTTTATTGTGACGGGTTTTACTTTTAATTTGAGGTATCGTGTTTCAATTTTCAATATGCAAAAAATGTCTTTGGAAAGCATTTTTTTCCTTAAATAAGTCATGTACAACACAAATTCAATTTTTTTTCCAAAAACATTTTAGAAACTATAGTCGAGCATAAGCTATCACTCTAAAGTCTAAATCAACTAGTCTTTTAAATTAATTAGTCTAATACAAATCACTTTATATATATATATATATATATATATATATATATATATATATAGATTAACAAACACTTTCAATAAAAATACTTTTTAAAATAAATAATTTTTCAAACTTGATCAAACATACTATAAATAATTAGGCTATTGAAAATAAAGTGGATGCCAAAATTTGGACAGATTAAAAAAATTATTTTTTATTTATCAATTTGACCAAATGGGAAGAAAATTCGTACCCCTTATCCACACACACCCCCTCCCACCGAAAAAAAATATTCTACCGAAAAGTGTTTGTTCTTTGTTTAAATTGAATTTAAATTCTATGTATTTATACGATCAAATTATTTATATTTAAGATACATTGATTATTATGATAGCATAATATATATAAGCACTATTTGAATAACAGGTCCAGAAATTAGTAAAATGCCAATACAACCTCATCGACCTAAAGGAGGTGCATCAGCAACTATTCAACCACCGCCTGGTAAATTTTTGCTTGAACTCTTTCTCAATTTACGTGTCACAATTCAAAATTCGAGAATTAAATATTTTAATTTTAATTTTTTAAACTTCACACTGCCTAATGCGAACTACTATTAAATATTAATATGTGTGGCATATGTGTAGTGTTGTTTTCATTTAATTGCATCATTTTACTTTCAAAGGAGTCCATTTTTAATTTTTATCATTTGAATAAGTCGAATTTTAATTTTTGTATTTATAACATGATAAAAGATATTTAAGAGCGCGAAACATAACTTATAAATTATTATTATGTAAAAATATAAATTTATATCTTACGATTTATTTATTTTTTTACCTCGCGGGACAACCATTAAAGACCGGTACAAAATACAGGGAAAAATGCAAATGACCCTTTTTAATTTACGTAACGATATTTGATTAGACACAATTGTTAAAGAATTTTTTTAAATGATATCAAATATTTTGTGGTCGTGAGCATGAATCACACGGTGAGATATTTCCAAATTATGACTATAAAAACTTGTCATTAAACGTCTAATGAGAAACTTATAATTTATTTTTAAATATAGAAAAGTGTTGTTTTGTTTGATTTTGAAAAATAATAATCAATGTTTTTTTTAGGTAAAAAAGCAGCGATATGCACGGAGAACGTGCAAAGCAATTATATAAGCTATCGTAAACTGACAGCCCAACGCTGCACAAAACCGTAACTTGAAGTTATAACAGTAGAGCAAGTCATAGTTAAAATTTGAAATTTATGAATTTTGAATGTATTATTGAATTTTATAACACGTTTAACTAGTTACTGGATTGACGGTTAATTGTAAACAATAAACTTCATTATTCAGTGCAAGTTCATGTAATAATATTGAATGGTATATATTTATATCAAGGCCATTTAAAATCTTCTTCCTCCGTCCCCTTTTTGCTATCCCTTTTTATTTTATTTTTGCACTACTTAAAGTTCCCAAATTATGAGGAATAAAGAATGTAAATTTCCTAAATGGTTAAGTACATTCATCGATTGTTTCTTAAATTTGTTAGTAAATTATATTTAGACGATATCCTAATTACGATTTGTTTTAATTGAGTCAATATATTTTAAAGAGGCAAGAAAATACTTAACAAATATCGTGCTCAAAGGCATGCACATGCCATCGAACATCTTTTTCTTTATTTTAGTTGTATCCATTCGAACTTATGACGATCCGTTAAGACTCGTAAGATGATCCAAAAGTTTCTTTTTTGGGAATTTTACACAAATCTCGTAGTGTTAAGAGCTAATTATATTTTATTTCTTTAAGTATTGAATTATTCAATTAGCTATGTGTTATGATAAAATCTATTTTCTTGTTTCATAATTGAGAATAATTAACTATATATTTATTCTATACGCGGGTCTTATTATCCTCCATAACTATTTAAAATATTGAAGTTATTATTTTATAACCATATTATATCAATATGAATTTCTGCACAACTTAATAATTTCTCCCCAAGAAATGTTTAGGGCTATTTTTATAAATATTTTAATTGAATTAATGAAAAAAATGATATTTTTTTCATACCGAAAATTTAGGAAGCTATTCGATATTTCGAGAATCTATATAATAAATTTAAATTACTTATCATGTTAGATAAATTAATTTTATATGATTGAATTTAATTTAATTTTCTATGATAACAGAGTATGTTGGAATTCCAATGCGACCTCATTCCTCTAAACCAGATCATTCAGCAACTGATCAACACCCACCACCTGCTGTTATACACCCACCCCCGGTAAAATTCTCTCCAATATCTTTGTAATTTTTTCGATTTCTCACTCAATATCTTGTGTTTATATTAATATCTGACTAAATATAAATTCACGCATTTATAGTCTCATTCTTTTCATATGACTCTCCAATAACTAAAGGGACGGGACGGGACCTTAGTGGAATATTCTTTAAAAAAAAAAAAAAAAATATATATATATATATATATATATATATATATATATATATAAAATATTATATTATTATTATTAAAAAATAATAATAATTTTTTATTATTATTAGTGCTAACTTGTTATTTTGCAGCAAACCCAACGGCATGCAGTGGAATGGATCGACAAGAATTAGAAAATTGTATACGTCGTCAAGTAAACAGAGATCTCTGCAAGAATTATAACATATGTTAAAATGATCAATAAATTATGTAGTATTATTATCAATGTTTTAGATAATTAATTAATTAATTAATTAGATGGCTTATAAACTTTAGTACACCACTTTGTACTGGATGGGTACATTTTATTTCATTAAATTCTCTCCAAAAAATGATACAACACAAAATATTTCAATTTTTTCTATTGTGAATGGTCCTTTTTATACTCTTTTTGCTCAAAATACTTGTCGTACTTATTTAAAATATTGATATTTTAGAAGTTTAAAATAAAATTAAGATTTTTTTCTCAGGTTAATTGTCTTTAATTGTAATTATTCTTAAAAACTATAAACACATAAATTATGACATATAAATAAAGTAAATATATTCAATGAAGAAAGACTATATTTTAGAATATAAATAAGAATAAAATAGTTAAACATTCTCCTAATTGATGTTTTACTTTATGAGGTTTGTAAATAAAAAAAAATGATAACTTTCTTTATGACAGAGCGATTATTTCAAAATGTTACATAGATATCAAAATTTTATGAGACTCTAGAGGCGTATTCAATTCAAGACAAACATCCCTTTACCTTTGGAGAATATATTTTGACGGTGAAGTTGAGTTAAAAAAAAAACTTGACGAATTCAATTTTTGAGGTTCTTTTTATTCTTTTCGTTGAACATGTTGTACTTAATTATTAGTTTTAATATACATATTTAATTTAGCTATATAAATACAATAACAAAAGAGGGTAGGAATTTCAGTTGTATCAAATATGAAGAAAAAAAAAGAATTAAAATGCAAAAATTAGTACCCCTTTTGTTCCAAATTACGTGAATTTGTATATGAAAAAAATAAATTATTTAAAATAAATTTTTGAATTATATAAAATATATTATAAATTAAATAATTGATAATTTAAAATATTTTTAAAAATATATAAAAAAAATTACAAAAAAAAGACAAACTTATTTGCATTTTGAAATATGGAAATGTCACATATACGAACAAGTACAAGACATGCCGATGCAAGCCATTACTCTACAGAATTAGTATAGCTCGCAGACAAGCACATTAATAAAAACTTGAACTAAATAGACAAAGACAAAAAGATCAAAGTTTTGTTATTATAAAGTCTTCGATAAAAGGAATGATTGTTAATCCGCAGGAATCAGAAACAATGGTATCTTTGTGGACCCAATTGTAATATAATTGGAGCTAAACTACACAACTTGAGAAGACCACTATAAGTTGACCAAATCAACTGTCATGAAGACTCCATAGGACTTGAGAGTACTTTTTTTTTATTTGTCAATAAAATAATAATTTTTATTAGATTATGTTTTATAAATATGATATATTTTATATGTACATTTTTTATTTAAAATTACAAAATTTTAAAAAATAATTTACTCTGCTTAGGGGTGTTCACGGTTTGGATAAAAATCTATTCAAATTGAAAAATCGAATCAAACCGATTTTATTTGGGTTTGGTTTGGTTTTACATTTTTCGAAAACAGATAGTATTTGGTTTGGTTATGATTTTATTCGAAAAAACCAAAGAAATAACCGAACCAATGAATTATATACATATATTTTATTAATATACATACTTAATATATTATTTTTATAAACAACTTTAAAGATCTTATATATATTTTCATTAAAATTTCTTTATAATTTACTTATTAAAGTAAAAATGTCCAAGATGAAAATATTTATCTAATTGATTTCATGTATATGAGTGCTTATGACAATTCTTTGTGGAACTGCAAATGTTATTGTCTCTTCCTTCTAGGCAAATATAGTGAATTTTAAAGCTTTATTGATAGTAAATTTAGTGATCGAAAGTTCAGTAATTTAAGTCATTCTAACTATTTTTCGTTTTGAATGGATTGTTGTCACTTTTTTCACACTTTGAATGAATTGTTTCTTTTATTTTTGTGTATGGTTAATTACCGAACCAAACTAAACCGAAACCGATAACCACCAAACCGATAAATGTATATTATATTTGGTTTGATTTGATTTTGATAATTTTAAAACCGATTAAGTTAGTTTGGTTTTGATTTTGACCAATAACCGATTCAAACAGACCCGTGAACACCCCTAACTCTTCTTATGAAAAATAATTTCTGCTGTTGTGTAGAAAATATTTTTTTAAAAAAATCTCAACTCTCTAAACTAAGTTTAAAAAAATGAAAGAAAAAAAACATAATTAGTTTCTAAAAAATTGGCCAAACAAATTATAAAATCACTTTATATATTGTACATGTTCTTGCAAAAAAAAAAAAGGCTAATTGAGTATTGACTCGTACAACATATTAGCATGAGAGGACTAAAGAGCAGGGGCGAATTTATGTATATTTTTTGGGTCATCCGAATACGTGGTCATCCGACTAAACTCGATATATTATTTTTATAATTATTAAAGAATGTATTAAATTAAAACTTGTTGAACCCGTTCTCAAGATGGCTGGATGGTTCACTGATATGAATGCAATATTTCAACACAAAGGTAGCAGGTTTGATCCCAGGCAGCCTCAATTTGCTTCAATTTATTTTTATTAACTAAAAACACGTTTTTCATTTAAAAAAAAAACTAAATTAATTTTTATGTATTGCTCGCTTAGTTATTGTTATTATAAATTTTTTGATCTTTTCATTTAAGCAATGGTGCACTCGTTTTCTTGAAATCCTGGATTCGCCTCTGCTTAAGAGTAGACCAAAGTGTCATGAATCAGAAAGGTTGCGGTGTAATAAATAAGATTGTCTTGAGGTTTTGATTTCGAAATTTAAATATAGAAAATTTTTTGATAAAAAATGTTTTTTTTTTAAATGAGTCGACCTACACAATATGAACTTAAAATCAGTCGAACTTTAATACAGATACTGAATCGTGAATGAAAAAACAAAAGCTAAAGTGCCATAAATGTTTAGTCCAAGGAAGACTACAAAAGTCAAGAACGATAAAATGGGTTATAGCCGAAGTGAGAATTTTCTATTATTCTAAAGGATTTAGTCAACACGTTTGAATTATTTATTTTTCTCTTGAGGAAATTTTTATATAAGATTATTATTGATTAAGCAAAAAAACACATCATATTATTTCTCTCTTCCTCCATAGCTTTTTGAAACCATGAATTACAAAGCATTCAGTTTGATATTGTTTGTATTAATTTTTTGTCTATCATCAACAATGACTTCTCGAAAAGTATTATTAGATTTTATCTCTTTGCTTTTCTGATTGATATATTAAATATGATAATTAGAAAAAAATATTTATTGTTTATAGAATAATAATTCTTGTTTATTGATAAAAGCATAAAGATCATTTCTATTATAAGGTGGAGAGTTTGATTTTTCCAATCAACCTATTCGCTTTAATGTATTTTAATTTTTTTTCCCCCTAAATTTTCAGTTGAAGGAAGTAAACAAATTCATTAGTTTAAGATATACCATGTTGAGAATTCTAATTAGTATGATGACATTTAATTTGGACTAATAAACTGTTTTTTGTTGTAAAATTAAAGCAAAATAAGATAAAAAATATAGAAGATGAAAGCAATAGAAATATTGTTAAGTAGTATTTTATAACAATTTTCTTTGTCATTTCCTTTTTTGCTTTATTTTTGTTTTCTTGTTCCGTTTATTGTAATGAATTTTACTTTTAATTTGAGGTATCACGTTTCAATTTTCAATATGAAAAAATATCTTCAGAAAGCATTTTTTCTTTAAATAAGTCATGTACGACACAAATTCAATTTTTTCCAAAAACACTTTTGAAATTATAATAAAGCATAAACTATTACCCTAGATCAACAAGTCTTTTTAAATTAATTAGTCTAATACAAATTGCTATCATATATATATATAAACTATAACAAACACTTTCGACAAAAATATTTTTTAAAATAAATAATTTTTCAAACTTAATCAAATAGACTATAAATAATTAGGCTATTGAAAATAAAGTAGATACCAAATTTGGACAGATTAAAAAATTAATTTTTTATTTATCAATTTGACCAAATAGGAGGAAAATTCAAAGACAAGTAGGTAGTACTACTATCCCCCCCACCCCCCCACCCCCAACCCCAAAACAAAAAAAATACTTTCTACCCAAATGTGCTTGTTCTTTGTTTGGATTGAATTTAAATTCTATGTATTTATCCCATCAAATTATTTATATTCAAGACAAATTGATTATTATGATAGCATAATATATATAAACTCTATTTGAATAACAGGTTCGGGAAATAGTAAAATGCAATCACAATCTCACCATCCTAGACTAGCTGGATCAGCAACTACCCAACCACCGCCTGGTAAATTTTTGCTCGAACCTTTTCTCAATTTACATGTCACAATTTAAAATTTGAGAATCAAATATTTTAATTTTAATTTTTTAAACTTCGCACCGCCTAATGCGAACTACTATTAATATGTGCGGCAAATTAGTTCATGCAAATGAGTAGTCTTGTTTTCATTTAATTGCATGATTTTTCTTTCAAATGAGTACATTTTTATTTATTTTTTATCATTTAAATAAGTTGAATTTTAATTTTTGCATTTATAACATGATAAAGTTATTTAAGAGCACGAAACATAACTTATAAACTATTATTATGTTCAAATATGAATTTATATCTTGTGATTTTTATTTTTTTTTACGTTGAGGGACATCAATTAAAGACCGGCACAAAATACAGGGAAACATGCAAATGACCCTTTTTAATTTACGTAACGATATTTGATTAGAAACAATTTTTAAAGAATTTTTTTAAATGATATCAAATACTTTGTGGTCGTGAGCATGAATCACACGGTGAGATATTTGCGAATTATGTTTATAAAAACTTGTCATTAAACGTCTAATGAGAAACTTATAATTTATTTTTAGAAATAGAAAAGTGTTGTTCTGTTTGATTTCGAAAAGTAATAATCAATGTTTTTTTTTAAATTAAAATAGCAGCACGACATCAGCACTTAACCTATGGTCCATATGGGCCTGTATGCAACGAGAAGGTGTATGGCAATTGTATAAGGTCTCCTCCAACAGTCCCACGCTGCAATTACGGTGTAAGATGTAAACGCACCATAGTACCCTAACTTGAAGTTATATCGGTAGAGCAAGTTGCAGTTAGAATTTGAAATTTATAAATTTTGAATGTATTACTGAATTTTATAACACGTTTAATTAGTTACTGAATTGACGGTTAATTGTAAACAATAAACTTCATTATTCAGTGCAAGTTCATGTAATAATATTGAATGGTATATATTTATTTCAAGGCCATTTAAAATCTTCTTCCTCCATCCCTTTTTGCTATCCCTTTTTATTTTATTTTTGCAATACTTAAAGTTCCCAAATTATGAGGAATAAAGAATGTAAATTTCCTAAATGGTTAAGTACATTCATCAATTGTTTCTTAAATTTGTTAGTAAATTATATTTAGATGATATCCTAATTACGATTTATTTTAATTGAGTCAATAGATTTTAAAGAGGCAAGAAAATACTTAACAAATATCGTGCTCAAAGGCATGCACGTGCCATCAAACATCTTTTTCTTTATGTTAGTTGTATCCATTCGAACTTATGACGATCCGTTAAGACTCGTAAGATGATCCAAAAGTTTCTCTTTTGGGAATTTTACATAAATCTCGTAGTGTTAAGAGCTAATTATATTCTACCTCTACTCTTTTCTAAATTACAAAAATCCCTTATATTTGATGAAATCCGGATACATCTCAAACCATCCCGATACATTCAGTTTCAATTTTGGATACATCGCTCAACGTCTCGATACATCGCGTAACGGTTTCGTCAACATCTTGATAACATCGCGTAAAGTGATGTATTCGACCGATACATCGCAGAAAGTGATGGATCCGAGAATAGGAGAGAGTAGAGATTTTTGTCATTTTTTCAAATGATAGGAAATTTTTAACAATATGGTAAAATAAGTTGTGTATTAGATTATACGAATAAATTAAATGAGGTTACAATTTAAATAATGACACAAAGTAGTCTATTTGTGCAAACCTCCCATCCACACAAGTTTGAATGGGCTGGTCTGTCTAAAAAAGCCCAAGAGCTTCTTACTATTGGGCCTACTTTACTAGTGGCGGGACCCAATTACAAAATTTTTCAAATATAGAAATACTCCACACGCAATCTCCGCCTTCCCGTTAAATTTATTCCGGTGCCGGAGAAATGGAAAACGGCGTTCAGCAAACACCGGCCACCACAACGGCACCATCACCTCCGATGCCAAAAGTTGGCGTAGCAGTGTTCCTTTTGAAAGGAAGTAAAGTTCTGTTGGGAAAACGCCTCTCCGCCGTCGGCCATAGCACCTTTGCATTCCCGGCGGCCACCTGGAGTTCGGTGAGTACCTTAAAATATATTCCTGTTGTTTATCGAAGCTTAAATTCATATATTAGTTATGATTTATGATATGATTTATTTGCTAGATGATCTAAATTTTTAAGTGATTTTTTGCTAGATTATTAAACTGAAAAGAAGAAAAATTGGAGTATGAAAAAACTTATTTTTTTGCAAAAACTTAAACAATCACCTTTATTTGGAAAAATATCTTGCCTGATTGCAATATAGTTTCGTAGTTAATTTAGTGTGAGTTATAGTAATTTTTACGTTGTTTCTAAATATATACTAGATTTTATTTCAAAAAACTTAAAACTTCTATGTTTGAATTCACAATCTAAGTTTAGAAGTTTGAATTTCAAAATTTCAGTTGTGCCACGTAAATTGGGACCGAGGGAGTAATAGCTGCCCATTTCACCTAGAAAGTATGCATAAGTTGAATGTCCTCTAGTTGTTGCTTATCACAATCGGTAGAAGTTTGCTTTTCTGATTTTGACTTGAAACAAAGATTAAAATAGTAAAGAAGACTTTTGAATCTTGTGGTGTTTAATTAAAGAATGTAGAATGTACCAAAACGTTATTTAATCGTGTTGTCTTACACATGATACGTAGAAAGTTAGAACTAAAGAGTTGTCTGAAAAGAAAAAAGACATCCTTTTTTAAACTAACTAAAAGGAAAGTCAGACAAACAAATTGAAACGGAAGGATTACTTGATTCTGTTTAATTCAAGACATATTTGAAAACATAATATGTATATAAGTAATCATGTTCATAGCCTAGCGTAACTGATGCTGCTGGAACTTTGATTTGATAGAAGCCTCATGGTTCTGAGGCAATAGTTGTCCAGTGTTGTTAAAGGCACGCTTGAAGTGCGTTTAAGCTCTGAAGTGAGGCTCAAAACATGTTGAACACGTTCATTTACATTGATCATGTATTTGTTACAGGGGAAAGTTTTGAAGAGTGCGCAACGAGGAAGGTGAAGGAGGAAACAGGATTGATAATTGATAAAACCGAGTATCTAACGGTGACTAACAATGTCATCTTAGAAAAAGTTCACACCGTTTGCGTATTCATCAGAGCTGTCCCTGCTGATGTTAACCAGAGGCCTGAAACACTTGAACCTGAGAAATGTGCTGGTTGGGATTGGTATGAATGGAACAATCTCCCTAAACCACTCTTTGGTCCTTTAGAAGATATGGTCCAAAGTGGCTTCAGTCCTTTTCCAACTACTTGATAGTTAACTGTTTTGCTAAGTATATAGGATTCGATGTTGCTAGGATTGATCACGAGTTCGAGCTGTGGAATCAATCCTTGATGTTTGTGTTGGGGTAGCTTGTCTACATTACACTCCCTAGTGGTACAGTCCTTCCACGGACCCTACATAATAGCGGAATGCTTTGGGCATTGGACTACCCCAACACTGGTGTTTTGGTTTTGTAATGGCAAGTGATTCTTGAATATGCTATGTTATTTGTAGTAATATAATAGCTATTTAATATGAAATGTTTATGAATTCTGACGTTATGCACCTTTGTAACATTCTTGATGTGTAAATTTCTGATAACATGAGGACTCAAGGGCCAATTAAAACTCCAAGATTGTGAGGTTCAAAGGCCTCGAGGGTTGCTTAGAAAAGTCGGGCTAAAGCAAAACATACCTTGTAATTGTGCTTGGACCGTGAAAGAGTGTAGCGAGGCAAAATCTCAATGAAGACGCTCAGTCCCTAAAATGTAAGGGAGATTTGTTATGAAACTTCTATTAGATAAAAATTGTATTGTATTAGGAGAACTTTGTACTGGATGGGTACATTTTATTTCATTAATTATCTCCCAAAAGAGGATACAACACAAAATATTTCAAGTTTTTCTATTGTGAATGGTCCTTTTTATACTCCTTCTGTCTCAAAATACATGTTGTACTGGTTAAAAAAATTTCTCTTAAAATTTTAGAAATTTAAGATAAAATTGATATTCTTTTTCTCAGGTTAATTGTCTTTAATTGTAATTGTTCTTAAAGACTATAAACACATAAATTATGACATATAAATAAAGTGAATATGTTCAATGAAGAAAGATTATATCTAAAAATATAATAAGAATAAATAAGTCAAACACTCTCCTAATTGATGTTTTACTTTAAGAGACGTGTAGATAAAAAAAAACACCATAATTTTTTTGATGACATAGTGATTATTTCAAAACATTTCGTAGATATCGAAATTTTATAAGACTCTACAAGACGTGTTTGATTTCAAGCCAAACATCCATTTATTTACCTTTAGAGAATGTATTTTGATGGTGAAGTTGAGTTAAAAAAAAATAAAAAATAACTTGGCTAATTCAATTTTTAGGTTCTTTTCATTTTTTTCATTGAACATGTTGAACTTTTGATAATATCGTATATCTACTAAATAGTAGGATAATCAATTTAATATATTCATAATATCGTTCCTCATCTACTTTATTATTAGTTTTAATATACATATTTAATTTAACTATATAAATGTAATTTTACTAAAAAAAAACTATATAAATATAATAACGACAGAGAGTAGGAATTTCAGTTGTATCAAATATGAAGAAAAAAAAAAGGAACTAAAATGCAAAGAAAAAATCCCTTTGTTTCAAATGATGTGAATTTGGATATTAAATTTTTTTTAAATTTAGTCAAATTATTTGAAATTGGATATGAATTTTTTTAAAAAAATTTAATAAATTTTATATTTTTGAAAATTATGTAAAAAGTATTATAAATTAAAATAATTGATAATTCAAAATACTTTTTAAAATATTTTTTAAAAATATGATAAAAAAATTTATTTACAATTTGAAATCTGAAACATGTCACATATTCGAAGAAGTATAAGACATGCTCATGCGAGCTATTAATCTATAGAATTAGTATAGCTTGTAGACGAGCACATTAATGAAGTCTTGATTGAATAGACGAAGATGGAAACATCAAACTTTTGCTATTTTAAAGTCTCCGATAAAACAAATGATCGATTATTTTCCGTGGGTGGACCCAATTGTAATATAATTGGAGCTAAACTACACAACTTGAGGAGACGCTATAAGTTGACTTGGTCAACTGCCATGAAGACTCCATAGTACTATATTTTTTTATTTGTCCACAATAATTTAACATATTTTTGACAAATAATAAATAAAATAATAATTCTATTATATTTTTTTTTTTAATATGATATATGTGATATTTTGATCAACGCATTGAAAAATAATTATAATTAATGATATAATAAATTAGAAATTAAGTGATCTGTTATTTTTTTATTTTTCAAACTAGACAAGTAGAAGCTATTTCACGAGCATTTTTACTTTTTCATGTTTGACTTGGCGAATCTCTTAAGAAATAATTTTAAAATGTAATTTCTTATATAACCCCTATTAATTACTTCCTATGTTTAAATATATTTGTCATACATTCCTTTTTATTCCATTTAAAAAAGAATTTTTTTTTTACAACTCTTAATTTCCATTTTTTTTAAAATGTCTTTTTCCTTTTACGGAAACTCTTTATTTCAATTTTTTCATGCAATATGTTTAAGACAATAAGATTAAAGGACATTTTGATACATTTGATAATCTTTAATTTAAGACCACAAATCCAAAAAAATAATTTGCTCTTCTTTTGAAAAATATTTTTTGCTGATGTTTAAAAATTATTTTTAGCGAAAAAACTCAACTCTCTAAACTAAGTTAAAAAAAAGAATTTGAAAGTAAAAAAACATTGTTAATTTCTACAAAATATAAAATCACTTTACCTTAATATATTCTACATGTTTTTGCAAAAAAAGAATAATTGAGTAATGACTCGTTCAACATATCAGTATCAAAAGACTTAAGAGTAGACTTGTGAATCAAAAAATGTTTTTGTAAAAAATGGATAATTGAGTAATGACTCGTTCAACATATCAGTATCAGAAGACTTAAGAGTAGACTCGTGAATCAAAAAAGACTGCGGTATAGCGGATGAAATTCTTTTTTTTTTAATTAACGATTTTTATTTTGAATTATTAATATAAAAAAATCTTTGATAGAAAGCGTTTTTTCCTGAATGAGCCTGCCTACACAATACGAATTTAAATTAGTCAAACTTCAATACAGATACTGAGAATTGAGAATGAAAAAACAAAAACTAAAGTGTCATAAATGTTTAGTCCAAGGAAGCCTTCAAAAGTCAAGAACCATAAAATGGGTTATAAACGAAGTGAGAGTTTTCTAATATCCTAAAGGATTTAGTCCATACGTTTGAATTATTTATTTTCTCTTGAGGAAAATTTTATATAAGATTATTATTGATTAAACAAAAAAACACCAACATATTATTCCTCTCTTACTCCATAGCTTTTTGAAACAATGAATTACAAAGCATTCACTTTGATATTGTTTGTATTAAATTTTTGTCTATCATCAACAATGGCTTCTCGAAGAATATTATCAGGTTTTATCTTTTCGCTTTTCTGATTGATATATAAAGTATGAAAAATTTATAAAAGTGTTCATTATTTAGTGAATAACAATTTTTTTATGTTGATAAAACATAACGATCATTTGTATTATAAGGAGGAGAGTTTGATTGTTCCAACTTCCAATCGACATATTTGCATAAATAAAACTCTTTTTAAAAATTATATTTATCCCTTCACATTAATATATTTTAATTTATTTTCCCCTAAATTTTCAGTTGAAGGAAGTAAATAAATTCATTAGTACGATGGCATTTAATTTGGACTAATAAATAGTTTTTCTTTTTATTTCCTTTTTTGCTTTATTCTTGTTTTCTTATTCTGTTTATTGTGATAGGTTTTACTTTTAATTTGAGGCATCGTGTTTCAATTTTCAATATGCAAAAAATGTCTTTGGAAGCACTTTTTTTCCTTAAATAAGTCATGTACGACACAAATTCAATTTTTTTTCGAAAACATTTTGGAAATTATAGTCAAGCATAAGCTATCACTCTAAAGTCTAAATCAACTGGTCTTTTAAATTAATTAGTCTAATACAAATCGCTTTATATATATATATATTAACACACACTTTCAATAAAAATACTTTTTAAAATAAATCATTTTCCAAACTTTATCAAACATACTATAAATAATTAGGCTATTGAAAATAAAGTGGATGCCAAAATTTGGACAGATTAAAAAAATTATTTTTTATTTATCAATTTGACCAAATGGGAAGAAAATTCGTACCCCTTATCCACCCCCCCCCCCCAAAAAAAAACAGAAAAAAATTCTACCCAAAATTGTTTGTTCTTTGTTTGAATTGAATTTAAATTCTATGTGTTTATACGATCAAATTATTGATAGCATAATATATATAAACTCTATTTGAATAACAGGTCCGGGAAATAGTAAAATGCCAATACAATATCATAAACCTAAACCTGATTCATCAGCAACTATTCAACCACCGCCTGGTAAATTTTTGCTTGAACCCTTTCTCAATTTACTTGTCACAATTAAAAATTCGAGAATCAAATATTTTAATTTTAATTTTTTAAACTTCGCACCCCCTAAGGCGAACTACTATTAAATATTAATACGTGTGGCATATGTGTAGTGTTGTTTTCATTTAATTGCATCATTTTACTTTCAAAGGAGTGCATTTTTTAATTTTTATCATTTGAATAAGTCGAATTTTAATTTTTGTATTTATAACATAATAAAAGTTATTTAAGAGCGTGAAACATAACTTATAAATTATTACTATGTAAAAATAAAAATTTATATCTTACGATTTTTATTTATTTTTTTACCTCGAGGGACAACCATTAAGGACCGGTATAAAATACAGGGAAAAATACAAATGACCCTTTTTAATTTACATAATGATATTTGATTAGACACAATTTTTAAAGAAATTTTTAAAATGATATCAAATACTTTGTGGTCATGAGCATGAATCACACGGTAAGATATTTGCGAATTATGACTATAAAAACTTGTCATTAAACGTCTAATGAGAAACTTATAATTTATTTTTAGAAATAGAAAAGTGCTGTTTTGTTTGATTTTGAAAAATAATAATCAATGTTTTTTTTTAGGTAAAGAAGAAACGATATGCACGGAGAACGTGCAAGGCAATTATATAAGCTATCGTTCACTGACAGCCCAACGCTGCACAAAACCCTAACTTGAAGTTATAACAGTAGAGCAAGTCATAGTTAAAATTTGAAATTTATGAATTTTGAATGTATTACTGAATTTTATAACACGTTTAACTAGTTATTGGATTGACGGTTAATTGTAAACAATAAACTTCATTATTCAGTGCAAGTTCATGTAATAATATTGAATGGTATATATTTATATCAAGGCCATTTAAAATCTTCTTCCTCCATCCCCTTTTTGCTATCCCTTTTTATTTTATTTTTGCACTACTTAAAGTTCCCAAATTATGAGGAATAAAGAATGTAAATTTCCTAAATGGTTAAGTACATTCATCGATTGTTTCTTTGTTAGTAAATTATATTTAGACGATATCCTAATTACGATTTGTTTTAATTGAGTAAATAGATTTTAAAGAGGCAAGAAAATACTTAACAAATATCGTGCTCTAGGCATGCACGTGCCATCGAACATCTTTTTCTTTATTTTAGTTGTATCCATTCAAACTTATGATGATCCGTTAAGACTTTTAAGATGATCCAAAAGTTTCTTTTTTGGGAATTTTACACAAATCTCGTGATGTTAAGAACTAATTATATTCTATCTCTACTCTTTTTCAAATTACAAAAATCCCTTATATTTGATGGAATCCGGATACATCTCAAACCATCCCAATACATTTAGTCTAGATTTTGGATACATCGCTCAACGTCTCGATACATCGCGAATCGGTTTCGTCAACATCTCGATAACATCGCGTAAAGTGATGTATTCGATCGATACATCGCGGAAAGTGATGGATCCGAGAATAGGAGAGAGTAGAGATTTTTGTCATTTTTTCAAATGATAGGAAATTTTTAAGAATATGATAAAATAAGTTGTATATTTAGATTATACGAATAATTTAAATGAGGTTACAATTTAAATAACGACACAAAGTAGTCTATTTGTGCAAAACATCCCATCCACACAAGTTTGAATGGGCTGGTCTGTCTAAAAAAGCCCAAGAGCTTCTTACTATTGGGCCTACTTTACTAGTGGCGGGACCCAATTACAAAATTTTTCAAATATAGAAATACTCCACACGCAATCTCCGCCTTCCCGTTAAATTTATTCCGGTGCCGGAGAAATGGAAAACGGCGTTCAGCAAACACCGGCCACCACAACGGCACCATCACCTCCGATTCCAAAAGTTGGCGTAGCAGTGTTCCTTTTGAAAGGAAGTAAAAAGGTTCTGTTGGGGAAACGCCTCTCCGCCGTCGGCCATAGCACCTTTGCACTTCCCGGCGGCCACCTGGAGTTCGGTGAGTACCTTAAAATATATTCCTGTTGTTTACCGAAGCTTAAATTCATATATTAGTTATGATTTATGATATGATTTATTTGCTAGATGATCTAAATTTTTAAGTGATTTTTTGCTAGATTATTAAACTGAAAAGAAGAAAAATTGGAGTATGAAAAAACTTATTTTTTTGCAAAAACTTAAACAATCACCTTTATTTGGAAAAATATCTTCCTGATTGCAATATAGTTTCGTAGTTAATTAGTGTGATTTATAGTACTTTTTACATTGTTTCTAAATATATACTAGATTTTATTTCAAAAAACTTAAAACTTCTATGTTTGAATTCACAATCTAAGTTTAGAAGTTTGAATTTCAAAATTTCAATTGTGCCACGTAAATTGGGACCGAGGGAGTAATAGCTGCCCATTTCACCTAGAAAGTATGCATAAGTTGAATGTCCTCTAGTTGTTGCTTATCACAAGCGGTAGAAGTTTGTTTTTCTGATTTTGAATTGAAACGAAGAAGACTTTTGAATCTTGTGGTGTTTAATTAAAGAAATGTAGAATGTACCAAAACGTTATTTAATCGTGTTGTCTTAAACATGCTACGTAGAAAGTTAGAACTAAAGAGTTGTCTGAAAAGAAAAAAGACATCCTTTTTTAAACTAACTAAAAGGAAAGTCAGACAAACAAATTGAAACGGAAGAATTACTTGGCTCTGTTTAATTCAAGACATATTTGAAAACATAATATGTATATAAGTAATCATGTTCATGGCCTAGCGTAACTGATGCTGCTGGAACTTTGATTTGATAGAAGCCTCATGGTTCTGAGGCAATAGTTGTCCAGTGTTGTTAAAGGCACGCTTGAAGTGCGTTTAAGCTCTGAAGTGAGGATCAAAACATGTTGAACTCGTTCATTTGCATTGATCATGCATTTGTTACAGGGGAAAGTTTTGAAGAGTGCGCAACGAGGGAGGTGAAGGAGGAAACAGGATTGATAATTGATAAAACCGAGTACCTAACGGTGACTAACAATGTCATCTCAGAAAAAGTTCACACCGTTTGCGTATTCATCAGAGCTGTCCCTGCTGATGTTAACCAGAAGCCTGAAACACTTGAACCTGAGAAATGTGCTGGTTGGGATTGGTATGAATGGAACAATCTCCCTAAACCACTCTTTGGTCCTTTAGAAGATATGGTCCAAAGTGGTTTCAATCCTTTTCCAACTACTTGATAGTTAACTGTTTCGCTAAGTATTTAGGATTCGATGTTGCTAGCATTGATCACGAGTTCGAGCTGTGGAATCAATCCTTGATGTTTGTGTTAGGATAGCTTGTCTACATTACACTCCCTAGTGGTACAGTCCTTCCACGGGACCCTACATAATAGTGGAATGCTTTGGGCATTAGACTACCCCTAACACTGGTGTTTTGGTTTTGTAATGGCAAGTGATTCTTGAATATGCTATGTTATTTGTAGTAATATAATAGCTATTTAATATGAAATGTTTATGAATTTTGAAGTTATGCACCTCTGTAACATTCTTGGTGTGTAAATTTCTGATAACATGAGGACTCAAGGGCCAATTAAAACTCCAAGATTACGAGGTTCAAAGGCCTTGAGGGTTGCTTAGAAAAGTCGGGCTAAAGCGGACAACACCTTGTAATTGGGCTTGGACCGTGAAAGAGTGTAGCGAGGCAAAATCTCAACGAAGACGCTGAGTCTCTAAAATGTAAGGGAGATTTGTTATGAAACTTCTATTAGATAAAAATTGTATTGTATTAGGAGAACTTTGCAAAATTTAGAATGTATTGCTATATATTTTCTCTCTGTTTTTACCTAAATTTCTGTTTGGGCTAGTCCAATTATTTTCTAAATAGGGGCTATTATTTCTAAGGGGGAACCCATCGGTGGCCCCCTAAACTTGGCACGAAATTTCACTTAGACACCTCAATTGAACGATGTTCATTTTAGACACCTCAGGTAGGATTCCGTTGTGTCATTTTGACACTTTTCGCTGACATGGCTTAGTGAGTGTAATACACTCATTGACTGCGCGTGACAACCTATTTAGTTGACTTTTTCATTTTTTTCCTTCTTCTTTCCCATTTTCAGCCACCATTTTTTAAACTTAAACATCCAAAGATGGAGAACAAAAATAGTTATCGAAAACTGATGGAAAATGATGAAAATTGTTTTAGAAATTTAGAAATAGATCCATTTCAAAATTTACTTAGTTAACTAATTCATGAGATTCTTTCCCGAAATAATTTAATATTTACATAGGAGTTAAATTTAATTCTTTTTGTGAATCTGGTGATTAAGTTAAAAATAGAAAAAAAATGACGATTGGGCGTGTTTCCTAGATATTTTTGCAAGTACTTGGAGAAGAAACATTTCTGCAAATGGATAGGTACACGAGGGGGGCGGGGGGGGGGGGGTGTGTGTGTGTGATATTTCTGCAAATGGACTGGGGTGTTTGGAGAAGAAGACTGTGGGGCGGGTGGGGTCGTGGGGAATTTATTGGCTTAATTTTAAAAAAAAATTATTTGGGCAAAAATCCATGTCATTGATTGATTGATTGTTTTTTATTTTTACTCAAAATTTATTGTTTAAGAATTGTTTTTGACACAAATGACAAATGTCATCGCTTAATTAGTTACTTTACACGTCATCGCGAGTGTAATACACACAGCTCATATATTTTTGTTGATTGGAAAAAAAGTGTCAAAATGACACAGCAGAATCCTACCTGAGGTGTCTAAAATGAACATCGTCCAGTTGAGGTGTCTAAGTGAAATTTCGTGCCAAGTTTAGGGGGCCACCGATGGGTTCCCCCTATTTCTAACAAACAATTGATCCAAGTCATCCTAAAGAAGGACAAAACTTCCCAATTCTATTTATTTGCTCTCGACTATACTAAGAAAGTTATTGAAACTCAACTTTTAAAATACTTGTCAAATTCAAGAAGAAGAAAAAAAATTCATAAATAGCTTTAGGTTAGAGCGTAAATATAAAACTTAGTTACAATTATTGTATTAGGCGGAAGAGCTATATCAAACGAATATCATTTATATCAGCGAAAAAGTTATATTCAGGCGACAAGTTCCATATCATGTGGACGAGCTATATTAGACGGATATAGTTGTATCACCGAAAGAGTTGTATTCAAGCAACAGTTATCAGTTGTATCAACAAAAGAGTTGTATTCCGGCGGCAAAAACTACTACTACTACTATTATTATTATTATTATTATTATTATTATTGTTAACTTGTTATGTTGCAGCAACCCCAACGGCATGCTGTGGAATGGATCGACAAGAATTAGAAAATTGTATACGTCGTCAAGTAAACAGGGATCTCTGCAAGAATTATAACATATGTTAAAATGATCAATAAATTATGTAGTATTATTATTACCAATGTTTTAGATAATTAATTAATTAGATGGCTTATAAACTTTAGAACTCCACTTTGTACTGGATGGGTACATTTTATTTCATTAATTATCTCCCAAAAGAGGATACAACACAAAATATTTCAATTTTTTCTATTGTGAATGGTCCTTTTTATACTCCTTCTGTCTCAAAATACATGTTGTACTGGTTAAAAAAATTTCTCTTAAAATTTTAGAAATGCAAGATAAAATGAATATTCTTTTTCTCAGGTTAATTGTCTTTAATTGTAATTGTTCTTAAAGACTATAAACACATAAATTATGACATATAAATAAAGTGAATATGTTCAATGAAGAAAGATTATATCTAAAAATATAATAAGAATAAATAAGTCAAACACTCTCCTAATTGATGTTTTAGTTTAAGAGACGTGTAAATAAAAAAAATATCATAGTGACATAGTGAGTATTTCAAAACATTTCGTAGATATCGAAATTTTATAAGACTCTACAAGACGTGTTTGATTTCAAGCCAAACATCCATTTACCTTTGGAGAATGTATTTTGATGGTGAAGTTGAGTTAATAACAAAAAAAAATAATAATAACTTGACGAATTCAATTTTTAAGTTCTTTTCATTGAACATGTTGAACTTTTCGTAATATCGTATATCTACTGAATAGTAGAATAATCAATTCAATATATTCATAATATCGTACCTCATCTACTTTATTATTAGTTTTAATATACATATTTAATTTAACTATATAAATATAATTTTACCCAAAAAAAAATTATATAAATAAAATAACGACAGCGAGTAGGAATTTCAGTTGTATCAAATATGAAAGAAAAAAAAAGGGAACTAAAATGCAAAGAAAAAATCCCTTTGTTTCAAATTATGTGAATTTGGATATGAAATTTTTTTAAAATTTTAATAAATTTTATATTTTTGAAAATTATATAAAAAGTATTATAAATTAAAATAATTGATAATTCAAAATACTTTTTAAAATATTTTTTAAAAAATATGATAAAAAAAACTTATTTACAGTTTGAAATCTGAAACATGTCACATATTTGAAGAAGTATAAGACATGCTCATGCGAGCTATTAATCAATAGAATTAGTATAGCTCGTAGACGAGCACATTAATGAAGTCTTGATTGAATAGACGAAGATAAAAATATCAAACTTTTGCTATTTTAAAGTCTCCAATAGAACAAATGATCAATTTTCCATGGGTGGACCCAATTGTAATATAATTGGAGCTAAACTACACAACTTGAGGAGACGCTATCAGTTGACTAGGTCAACTGCCATGAAGACTCCATAGTACTGTTTTCTTCATTTGTCCACATTAATTTAACATATTTTTGACAAATAATAAATAAAATAATAATTCTATTATATATTTTTTTTTAATATGATATATGTGATATTTTGATCAACGCATTGAAAAATAATTATAATTAATGATATAATAAATTAGAAATTAAGTGATCTGTTATTTTTTTATTTTTCAAACTAGATAAGTAGAAGTTACTTCATCCGAATATTTTTACTTTTTCATGTTTGACTTGGCGAATCTCTTAAGAAATAATTCAAAAATGTTATTTCTTATATAACCCCTATTAATTACTTCTTATGTTTAAATTTATTTGTCATACTTTCCTTTTTATTCCATTTAAAAAAATCTTTTTTTTACAACTCTTAATTTTCATTTTTTTTAAAATGTCTTTTTCCTTTTACGGAAATTCTTTTTTTCAATTTTTTTCACGCAATATGTTTAAGACAATAAGATTAAAGGACATTTTGATAATCTTTAATTTAAGACCACAAATCCAAAAAAATAATTTGCTCTGCTTCTGAAAATTATTTTTTGCTGCTGTTTAAAAAATATTTTTAGCGAAAAAAATCAACTCTCTAAACTAAGTAAAAAAAAAAAAAGAATTTGAAAGTAAAAAACACTGTTAATTTCTACAAAATATAAAATCACTTTACCTTAATATATTCTACATGTTCTTGCAAAAAAAAGGCCAATTGAGTAATGACTCGTTCAACATATCAGTATCAGAAGACTTTAAGAGTAGACTGATGAATCAAAAAAGACTGCGGTATAGCGGATGAAATTCCTTTTTTTTTTAATTAACGATTTTGATTTTGAATTATCAATATAAAAAATCTTTGATAGAAAGCGTTTTTTCCTGAATAAGCCTGTTTACATTATACGAACTTAAATTAGTCGAACTTGAATAGAGATACTGAGAATGAAAAAACAAAAACTAAAGTGTCATAAATGTTTAGTCCAAGGAAGACTTCAAAAGTCAAGACCCATAAAATGGGTTATAAACGAAGTGAGAGTTTTCTAAGGTCCACACGTCTGAATTGTTTATTTTTCTCTATGTGAAAATTTTATATAAGATTATTATTGATTAAACATAAAAACACAGCATATTATTCCTCTCTTCCTCCATAGCTTTTTGAAGCCATGAATTACAAAGCATTCACTTTGATATTGTTTGTATTAATTTTTTGTCTATCATCAACAATGGCTTCTCAAAGAATATTATCAGGTTTTATCTCTTCGCTTTTTTGATTGATAAATAAAGTATGAAAATTTTAAAAAAGTGTTCATTATTTACTGAATAACAATTTTTTTATGTTGATAAAACATAATGATCATTTGTATTATAACGAGGAGAGTTTGATTGTTCCAACTTCCAATCGACATATTTGCATAGATAAAACTCTTTTTAAAAATTATATTTATCCCTTCACATTAATGTACTTTAAATTTTTTTCCCCTAAATTTTCAGTTGAAGGAAGTAAATAAATTCATTAGTACGACGGCATTTAATTTGGACTAATAAACAGTTTTTCTTTTCATTTCCTTTTTTGCTTTATTCTTGTTTTCTTATTCTGTTTGTTGTGAAGGATTTTACTTTTAATTTGAGGTATCGTGTTTCAATTTTCAATATGCAAAACATGTCTTTGGAAGCATTTTTTTCCTCAAATAAGTCGTGTACGACACAAATTCAATTTTTTTTCCGAAAACATTTTTGAAATTATAGTCGAGCATAAGCTATCACTCTAAAGTCTTAATCAACTAGTCTTTTAAATTAATTAGTCTAATACAAATCGCTTTATATATATATATATATATATATATATATTAACAAACACTTTCAATAAAAATACTTTTTAAAATAAATCATTTTTCAAACTTGATCAAACATACTAAAAATAATTAGGCTATTGAAAATAAAGTGGATGCCAAAATTTGGACAGATTAAAAAAATTATTTTTTATTTATCAATTTGACCAAATGGGAAGAAAATTCCTACCCCTTATCCACCCCCCCCCCCCTCCCAAAAAAAAATATTCTACCCAAAAATGTTTGTTCTTTGTTTGAATTGAATTTAAATTCTATGTATTTATACGATCAAATTATTGATAGCATAATATATATAAACTCTATTTGAATAACAGGTCCGGGAAATAGTAAAATGCCAATACAATATCATAAACCTAAACCTGATTCATCAGCAACTATTCAACCACCGCCTGGTAAATTTTTGCTTGAACCCTTTCTCAATTTACATGTCACAATTCAAAATTCGAGAATCAAATATTTTAATTTTAATTTTTTAAACTTCGCACCCCCTAGGGCGAACTACTATTAAATATTAATATGTGTGGCATATGTGTAGTGTTGTTTTCATTTAATTGCATCATTTTAATTTCAAAGGAGTCCATTTTTTAATTTTTGTCATTTGAATAAGTCGAATTTTAATTTTTGTATTTATAACATAATAAAAGTTATTTAAGAGCGCAAAACATAACTTATAAATTATTACTATGTAAAAATATAAATTTATATCTTACGATTTTTATTTATTTTTTTACCTCGGGGGACAACCATTAAAGACTGGTACAAAATACAGGGAAAAATGCAAATGACCCTTTTTAATTTACGTAACGATATATGATTAGACACAATTTTTAAAGAATTTTTTAAAATGATATCAAATACTTTGTGGTCGTGAGCATGAATCACACGGTGAGATATTTGTGAATTATGATTATAAAAACTTGTCATTAAACGTCTAATGAGAAACTTATAATTTATTTTTAGAAATAGAAAAGTGCTGTTCTATTTGATTTCGAAAAATAATAATCAATGTTTTTGTTTTTTAATTGAAATAGCAGCACCACAGCATTTTGCCTTTCGTTCAGCACAAAGATCAGTGACTGTATGCAACGAGAAGGTGTATGGCAATTGTATAAGCCCTCGTCCAACAGTCCGACGCAGACGCTGCCCTTATGGTAGCATGTGTGAAAGCACTTTACCCTAGCTTGAAGTTATAACAGCAGAGCAAGTCGTAGTTAGAATTTGAAATTTATGAATTCTGAATGTATTGCTGAATTTTATAACACGTTTAATTAGTTATTGGATTGATGGTTAATTGTAAACAATAAACTTCATTGCAAGTTCATGTAATAATATTGAATGGTATATATTTATATCAAGGCCATTTAAAATCTTCTTCCTCCATCCCCTTTTTGCTATCCCTTTTTATTTTATTTTTGCACTACTTAAAGTTCCCAAATTATGGGGAATAAAGATGTAAAATTTCCTAAATGGTTAAGTACATTCATCGATTGTTTCTTAAATTTGTTAGTAAATTATATTTAGACGATATCTAATTACGATTTGTTTTAATTGAGTCAATAGATTTTAAAGAGGCAAGAAAATACTTAACAAATATTGTGCTCAAGGCATGCACGTGCCATCGAACATCTTTTTCTTTATTTTAGTTGTATCCATTCGAACATATGACGATCCGTTAAGACTCGTAAGATGATCCAAAAGTTTCTTTTTTGGGAAATTTACACAAATCTCGTAGTGTTAAGAGCTAATTATATTCTATCTCTACTCTTTTCCAAATTACAAAAATCCCTTATATTTGATGGAATCCGGATACATCTCAAATCGTCAATCTCGATTTAGGATAGATTGCTCAGTGTCTCGATACATCATGTATCGATTTCCTCAACATCGCGTAAAGTGACGTATTCGATCGATATATCGCAGAAAGTGATGAATACGAGAATAGGAGAGAGTAGAGATTTTTGTCATTTTTTCAAATGATAGAAAATTTTTAAGAATATGGTAAAATAAGTTGTGTATTTAGATTATACGAATAATTAAATGAGGTTACAATTTAAATAATGACACAAAATAGTCTATTTGTGCAAACCTCCCATCCACACAAGTTTGAATGGGCTGGTCTGTCTAAAAAAGTCCAAGATCTTCTTATTGTTGGGCCTACTTTACTAGTGGCGGGACCCAATTACAAACTTTTCAAATATAGAAATACTCCACACGCAATCTCCGCCTTCCCGTTAAATTTATTCCGGTGCCGGAGAAATGGAAAACGGCGTTCAGCAAACACCGGCCACCACAACGCCACCATCACCTCCGATTCCAAAAGTTGGCGTAGCGGTGTTCCTTTTGAAAGGAAGTAAAGTTCTGTTGGGGAAACGCCTCTCCGCCGTCGGCCATAGCACCTTTGCACTTCCCGGCGGCCACCTGGAGTTCGGTGAGTACCTTAAAATATATTCCTGTTGTTTATCGAAGCTTAAATTCATATATTAGTTATGATTTATGATATGATTTATTTGCTAGATGATCTAAATTTTTAAGTGATTTTTTGCTAGATTATTAAACTGAAAAGAAGAAAAATTGGAGTATGAAAAAACTTATTTTTTTGCAAAAACTTAAACAATCACCTTTATTTGGAAAAATATCTTGCCTGATTGCATTATAGTTTCGTAGTTAATTAGTGTGATTTATAGTATTTTTACGTTGTTTCTAGATATATACTAGATTTTATTTCAAAAAACTTAAAACTTCTATGTTTGAATTCACAATCTAAGTTTAGAAGTTTGAATTTCAAAATTTCAGTTGTGCCACATAAATTGGGACCGAGGGAGTAATAGCTGCCCATTTCACCTAGAAAGTATGCATAAGTTGAATGTCCTCTAGTTGTTGCTTATCACAAGCGGTAGAAGTTTGTTTTTCTGATTTTGACTTGAAACGAAGAAGACTTTTGAATCTTGTGGTGTTTAATTAAAGAAATGTAGAATGTACCAAAACGTCATTTCATCGTGTTGTCTTAAACATGCTACGTAGAAAGTTAGAACTAAAGAGTTGTTTGAAAAGAAAAAAGACATCCTTTTTTAAACTAACTAAAAGGAAAGTCAGACAAACAAATTGAAATGGAAGGATTACTTGGTTCTGTTTAATTCAAGACATATTTGAGAACATAATATGTATATAAGTAATCATGTTCATAGCCTAGCCTAACTGATGCTGCTGGAACTTTGATTTGATAGAAGCCTCATGGTTCTGAGGCAATAGTTGTCCAGTGTTGTTAAAGGCACGCTTGAAGTGCGCTTAAGCTCTGAAGTGAGGCTCAAAACATGTTGAACACGTTCATTTACATTGATCATGTATTTGTTACAGGGGAAAGTTTTGAAGAGTGCGCAACAAGGGAGGTGAAGGAGGAAACAGGATTGATAATTGATAAAACCGAGTATCTAACGGTGACTAACAATGTCATCTCAGAGAAAGTTCACACCGTTTGCGTATTCATCAGAGCAGTCCCTGCTGATGTTAACCAGAAGCCTGAAACACTTGAACCTGAGAAATGTGCTGGTTGGGATTGGTATGAATGGAACAATCTCCCTAAACCACTCTTTGGTCCTTTAGAAGATATGGTCCGAAGTGGCTTCAGTCCTTTTCCAACTACTTGATAGTTAACTGTTTTGCTAAGTATTTAGGATTCGATGTTGCTAGGATTGATCACGAGTTCGAGCTGTGGAATCAATCCTTGATGTTTGTGTTGGGATAGCTTGTCTACATTACACTCCCTAGTGGTACAGTCCTTCCACAGGACCCTACATAATAGCGGAATGCTTTGGACATTAGACTACCCCAACACTGGTGTTTTGGTTTTGTAATGGCAAGTGATTCTTGAATATGCTATGTTATTTGTAGTAATATAATAGCTATTTAATATGAAATGTTTATGAATTCTGATGTTATGCACCTCTGTAACATTTTTGGTGTGTAAATTTCTGATAACATGAGGACTCAAGGGCCAATTAAAACTCCAAGATTGCGAGGTTCAAAGGCCTTGAGGGTTGCTTAGAAAAGTCGGGCTAAAGTGGACAATACCTTGTAATTGGTCTTGGACGGTGAAAGAGTGTAGCGAGGCAAAATCTCAACGAAGACGCTGAGTCCCTAAAATGTAAGGGTGATTTATTATGAAACTTCTATTAGATTAAAATTGTATTGTATTAGGAGAACTTTGCAAAATTTAGAATGTATTGCTATATATTATCTCTCTGTTTTTACCTAAATTTCTGTTTGGGCTAGTCCAATTATTTTCTTAATAGGGGCTATTATTTCGAACAAACAATTGATCCAAGTCATCCTAAAGAAGGACAAGACTTCCCAATTCTATTTATTTGCTCTCGACTATACTAAGAAAGTTATTGAAACTCAACTTTTAAAATACTTGTCAAATTCAAGAAGAAAAAAAAAATTCATAAATAGCTTTAGGTTAGAGCGTAAATATAAAACTTAGTTACAATTACTGTATTAGGCGGAAGAGCTATATCAAACGAGTATCATTTATATCAGCGAAAAAATTGTATTTAGGCGACAAGTTCCGTATTATGTGGAAGAGCTATATCAGACGGGTATAGTTGTATTCAAGCAATAGTTATCAGTTGTATCAACAAAAGAGTTGTATTCAGACAATAAATATCAGATTTATCTGCTGAAAATGCGTGAAAGAGTTGTATTAACATGGTATCGGTGCAAATGTGTATTGCATTTTTACTACACTCAAAATATAAATACGTATCATGTTTTTTTTTAAATTGTAATTGTATATCATAAATACAATCTAAATATTTGCAACAATTATGTAATTTTTCCAATTTGGATCAATATTAGTTTGTACATCATCAAGGGGAGACTTTTAGGTTATTACTCTTAATAATATTTAAAAAGTAGTTATATCTTAAACACAAAATCTTTCAAAAATTAGTTCTTAATCCTCCATATAAAGCAATATCATGCTTACTCATCACCTAACTATTATCAATTATAAGATATTTTCAAGATTGTTAATTGGATTTTGAGCTTTTTGGTTTTAGGTCTTGATTTTGACATGTCTAGCTTATTCAACATAATATATACTTTTGTCCTTAATTAATCTCCTAGTTGTTGATTGTAGATGAAAATTAGTTGGTCCGTGACATTTAGGTACCATAATCACACCCCTCTCCCCCTAATAATAAATTTATTAAAAAAAACCACTAGTGATTTCTTTTTATATTTCCAAGTTTTGACGGATGAAGTTATGCGGTACAAGAAGTGAAGGTAGAAGCCGACATATGGGTTCAATTGAGCTATATTACAATCCCCTATATTTGTGTATAGAAATTCACTATTTACAATAATTAAATGTAGAATCAAGTCACAAATATCTGATGTAGCTATCTTCAAATTCAGAATTCATAAACACTATAGAAAATCGAAATTAGCTATAAATTTCATTACTATTATGTTGTTGATATTGCTCGTAGCTAACATATTTTTTTGACAATTTGTCGCTAAATAAAATTAGCGACTATATTGTTTAGCCACATAAAATTGTTTGTGGCTAATTCTTGTTCTTTTAGATGTGAAAGTTCAAATCTTTGCTCCACTTCAGTCGATGTCTATACTGGTGAAAGGTAGCAAAAACTTTGTAGACCAAATTAAAATACACACAAGTTAACCTGAATACCATCGTTATATATTTAAAAAAATTAAACATTGTAACTAACCACTTGTTGATTTATTAGTGGTGTAACTAGAATTAAATTCAACAAAGCTTTTGACCCTATATATATATATGTTTATTTACTGGCTACCTCACATGTGGTGCAAATTGAACAGTCGGTGGATGAAAATATTTCAAGAATCTTATTGACTTTTAAACCATATGTTATATTTATTATTTATATGTTTTCAACAATAGGGAAGACTTTGTATTAACCATTATGAACTGTCTACCATAATCTCTAATTGATAAGCCATTTCCAAGATTTTATTGGCTCAATGTTAACAAGCATAATTACTACATTACTTTTTGACATTATTTGCTTCTTTTTGAGAACATTGCTGACACTATTGTTTCATCTTATTAATGGCAATCTTGTTATGTATGTGGCAATTTCACATGACTTGATAATATCTACCATTCTAATTGACATGACTTGATGTATATTTTTTGAGTGCTCCTATTAGTGCTTTTTTTTTTGGTTCCGCATTTGGAGTTCATATTTGAGATTTAATTAAATTTAAATCGTACATTGTATGATTTATTTAAGGATGACGTTAGCAATAGATTTTTTTTCCATATTTAGGTTTCGAATCTAAGATATCTGATTAAGAATGAAGCAGTCTTCATATTAGTTTATGTAATACCATTTGATTTGACATAAGAATTTTTTTTTTTTTTAAATCTTTTGAAAGTTATAATATATAAAAATTTTGGACATTTATAGGACTATAAATCATTTCAGTAATAATAAACAAGGAATTTTAAAGTAAAATTTTTCTAATTATTAAAAAATGACATTTTCTTGAAACAAACTAAAAAGATAAATGTGCCACGTAAATTGAAATAAAAATTGTTATGGGTCATAAATGTTATATTATGTAAAAAGTTATTAAAGTTTTAATAAATATTAAATATGAACTAAAAAAATTTAAAAGTATAGTGAATTTATTATAAAAATCTGTTAAATTTAAATTTTAAATTCGACTCAAATACTCTATTTTCAATTTAGTAGTACTATACTGTGGCTTCTAGACCACGCCTACTGCTCCTGTTACTGCATATATAGCAGTAGTACACAGTACATGTATATAGAATTAAATTCAAATAATATAATTTAATAATTCTGATAAAATTAAAGCAAAGAAAATTACACAACACAATGGTGGCTAAAGGTCCCTATATAATTTCATAGATTTATGTGCAAACATTATTTGAGTTTTTCTTTTTCTATCTTTGAATTTTAACTACTAAATCTTGAATTGCAAAAGTCCCTAGTGGGTGTGTTTGGTTTTGGCCTTTCACCTGTCCTTTAGTTGTTTTCAATATATACGTCACTTATAACGTGTGTTTTGATGTACTAAGCTCTTGTAGTATTTGAATTGTAAACACAATACATATTATCGATAATCAGAAATTCACATAAAATAAATTAATTTTCTTTATTCACAACCAAAAAATCCTTTTAATTGAAGAAAATATTAAATTGTAAATTTAGCTGTTTTTAGGTTTTAAGTACATGTTTTTCAATATTCATAATGGTATATTTATAGACACCATTAAGTTTAAGAATTACACTAAGTAATGAAGTGTCTAATTAACATACATTCCTTATGAGTGTACTACATAGGACGGTTCAAAATCGAATAGACCAGGTGCATACAAACTAATTTAAACACCACCATTAATACAACCTACAACACCATTTGATAAAAACAAAAGATAATACCACCGAGATGTGGTGCAATAGATAACACTCATTCTTCTTTAATTAGAGATTTCGGATTAGAGTCTTGAATATGAATATCTTTTTTAGTAAGCATTTCTCTCGAATAGGTTCTACGGCACATGAATTTAGATTAGTCGAGCTTCAATATGAACCGAATGAAAAATCAAAAAAGATCTTGTCTTATACTCCCTTCGTATCAATTTATTTATCATACTTTCCGTTTTAGTTTGTATTAAAGAGAATGTCTCTTTTATTTGTCAACTCTATAATTTCAATTTCCACCTGACATATGACATGTTTAAAACCACCAGATTATCGAATATCTATATATTTGGCATAAGTTTTAGTTTATGACCTTCTTTATGTTTTCTTAGGTTCCGTATCAAGTCAGAGTAAGACAAATAAATTAAAACGACGGAACTAGATCCTTTTGTCTCTCAATCATTACTTTCCACCACTACTATTTACCTTTTCCCAATTTCACATTCTCTTGTTCTCTGTGCTCCATTTTTTCTTGATGCAGTTAGGTGGGGCTGCTCACCTTCTTTTGTCAGGATTCTCTCTGCTACTAAAATTCCTTTATTTCCCAAAGTCCAACAAATTGATTCAAAAAATATATATATTTATTTTTTTTTAAAAAAAAATCACTTTCAAACCCCATAAAAACCACAATATTAAACCCCAAAAAAACATAAAAGAGTCAAAAACAACTTCTCATATTTTCCCAACTTCCTCAACTTCTCTTTGTCTCTTTTGTTTTACTTCAAATTTCAAAACAAATGAGAACAATAATGGCTAAAAACCAACATGAGTCCTTCTCTTTTTCAAGAAGGTACTTCAATTTCAAGAAAAAAGTTGAAGATGAAGAGTATGATGATGAAGTTTACTTAAATGATTTCAACTCTTCCTCCCTCAGAGGCGAGGAAGAGTATTTTGGGATGCATTCGCTGTCCCTGAGGACAGCGAATGCATCTACTGTAAGCAAGAAACTGTCGAACACGACAGTTTCTAAGCTTCGTTCGGCTCTTTCTTTTGGTAAGAGCCGAGCACAAATAGGGCTTGGAAGTAAAGTTGTTGGTACTTTATTTGGTTATAGAAGAGGACATGTTCATTTTGCATTTCAAGAAGATCCAAAATTGGGCCCAGCATTCTTTGTAGAAATGGCCACTCCTACAAGTCATTTAGTTAGAGAAATGGCTTCAGGATTGGTTAGAATTGCATTAGAATCAGATAAGAGGACTGGGAAAAAAGGGGTGAAATTGCTAGAAGAGCCAATTTGGAGGACATATTGTAATGGTAGAAAATGTGGCTATGCAATGAAAAGAGAATGTGGGCCTGATGAATGGAAGATTTTGAACTCTATTGGGCCTGTTTCAATGGGTGCTGGAGTTTTACCAAGTGATGGTGATGGAATTGGGTTAGAAGGTGAATTAATGTATATGAGGGCTAAATTTGAAAGAGTTGTTGGGTCAAAAGATTCTGAGGCCTTTTACATGATGAATCCTGATGGTCATGGTGGTCCTGAACTTAGCCTTTATTTACTTAGGGCTTAAACCGTGGCATCCTGATCAACTTGTGCTGTCTCGACTATTTCACTGAGTACCTGATATGTTCGGGTTGAATTATATATGTATTAGTATATGATCATAAGTTCTTATGAAGACATAAGAAGTTAGTTTTTTATGATGAGTTTGGAAGGAGAAAATATGGGATAATTATGTATTTTTGGTTTATTTTAATGTACTATTAGGGTATGGGGAAGACAAATTAAAGATATGGAAAGGGGTGTGGGGGTGTGAACTATATATGTATAGATTATGTATTTCTAGTTTTGTTGAAGTGAAAGATCATGAAGTAAACTTTGGTACTCTCTTTTTTCTATAAGAGTTATATGAATCTTATTTTCATTTAGATTTTGTTGAATGAGTTGTACTTTTTTTTCATTTTGATCTAGTCTATTGTTTATATTTTTTATATTTATAAGATGAGGTAGAGTTGAACTTTTTTCTACAAGATTACACCAATGAAGTAAATCTAAGAAAGATATTAGTTTGGTGTGTTTTATCTAATTATGGAATCTATATTATGTAGATGATGAATTTCCTTGTTGCCTTATTGTTCTTTGGAGAAGCTAATTTGTTGCTACATCAAAAATATTTATAATCATCAGTTAATATGTTTATATATTATATATAAGTCGACTATCTTTTGAGTAGACGACTATATAATAAGATAAGGTTAGAGTTGGACTTTTTTTGTACAAGATTACACTTTTCATCACTAGCTTAGTTACCATGATCAAAAGATATATGTCATTTGGGAGTGGTATCAAGCCTAGTCTATTAGTGTTATTTTGTCTAATTTAGATATGCTTAAACATCTTTATAAACTGAAATCACTTAATCATATATGCTTGAGCTTTAGTAATGTGCAACTTGAGATATTACATGCATGAAACAAAGACTTAAAAATTTATATACAGTACAAACATAGTTTAAATGGTATTTCAAAATTGAGTATAGTCTATACGCTTCCGCTAAGAAAAAAAGATTTACAAGAACAAATATCTAAACTAGAGCCTTCTAGTGATTACTACAACCATCTCCTTTCACCAACAAGATAATTACAAAGTAACACATCCAAATATAATAAACTGCTAATAACTTGTTGAAAGGGAATTAATAAAACTAGAAGACTCTAATTACAATTATTAAAAGGAAAGTGATGGAGATAAAGTAATTAATTTCTTGCAAAAAGGAGAACCATATGTGATTACTCCATTAGATATGATAGTGCCATGGATTTTGGTAAAAACAAATATAGCAACATGATTATATGAACCAAATAATTCACTTCCAATTATCTCCAACACGTGTGTTGATGTGTGCTTTTCTTGAATTAGAAGCCTATAGTTGATAAGTGCCTTTTTTTTTCACCTACCGTCCGGAATCAATTAAAATTGGATCGTGTACTGCAGCTTGCAGAGTCTATTTGTAATGACGCTTCCAACAAGAATTTCTTTAATTATATCTTGGGCTTGAACTTGAAGCCTTTGGTTAAAGCTGAAATAGTCCCACCATTACATTACAATTGATGATTTCTCTTTTTACTTTTTTCTTGTTTTACTTTTATTGTTCACTTTATAATTGGTGTCATTTTATTTCAATATAATATGTTCACGTTTGTTAGATTTCAAAAGTTAGTCTTACAAACTTAAAAGGTTATATCTATTTATCGCACTTTTGTCCTCCTTTTTTTTTCCTTTCTAATTTAAGTTTATAACTTAACTATTTAGTGTTAAACATAGAATATTTCAACTTTGCTATAGGAAAAATTAAATGGACAACTAATCAATTGATTATAAGAGATAGAATGACTATTCTCAAAAGACTTTTATATCGTGTTATGTCGATTGTTATGATCATATCAATCAAATCCTTATTATACATATTTCCAAACAATAAATGAACCAACTTTCAAATGTATGTAACTATTTGAAATATTTGTGATCTCAAGTTCTGAAATGAAGAAATTTCCAATAGAAAACACTTTCTTCTTAAATAAATTTTACACAACATAAATCCAAATTAATAATCAAGCTAAATTCTGGGTTAGTTATACAAAGAAACTACTTGAAATTACCAACTTGAATAGTTGGTAATTTTTTTAAAATTGATTATCTATTGAAAATAATTTTTCTGCTCGACAAATATGTTGTGGTTGTAAATGACTTTTAACTTCTTTTTGTTTTTCAGTCCTCTATTCATTGGCATACTACTTTTTTTTTAATAAAAATATAATTATAGTTTGACTAATGAAATGAAAATTTATATCAAGTAAACATCATGTCAGTGTTATATACACAATGGAAACATAGTTTTATGAGTGGGAAAAAGTAGATGAATACTCACAATCAATGGTCTCCTTTATAGGGTTCAACTTAGGATATACCACTTGATCTTGTTTTGTTTAGCTATCTTATTTGTCATTGTCTCTCTATTTTTGTTGCTTCTCTTTAATTACTCTCTTTCTCACTATGGAAAAATATCCAACTAATGTCCTTTCAATACATAACCAAGAAAGGATGAGGTAAAATTTTCTTTTTAGTGTGTTTAAAAAAGAATGATTCATTTCCTTTTTTGGCAACACATTAACTTCAACTTTCCACGTGATATGTTTAAGACCACAAGATTAAAGGGCATTTTGGTACATTTGACATAACTTTAATTTGGAACAACAAAATTAAAAATTTTCTTTCTTTTCTTAAACTTCGTTTCAAGTCAAACTAGGTTATTCTTTTTAAAACGCAAGGAGTACAATTTTTTCATGTAAAGCTATAACATTTCTACCAAATGCATGGATAAAATGATAGTTATTGTTTCTTGTGCATATCTTATTGTGACCTTGATTGATGGGAAGCTTTTCCTTGTAATAATCACCCTTGAATTCCATAATCTCAATAATTAATGAGAAATCAGCTAGCTGGAAGCAAGATTAGACATAATGATAAGTACATAACCACAAATTGGAGAAAACAATAAATTAATCTCTCCTTTTCAACTTATTTGTCGCGGTTTCTAAAAATAATAATATCGATGTTCAGTTGGCTGTTGGAAAATCGATATGCTTCATCGAAGTCACTATTTTTGAAGGTTACTAGAAAACACATATATTGATCCAGTTGGCCACACATACCATGATGTCTTCACGTACATTCACGTTATTCTATTTTTGACAACAAATATGCTTTGAAAACACATACATACATATATAGTTGATCACAACATCTGAAATTTGCTTTCAAAACGGTAATATACATATACAGTTGGCCACATATATATACAAAAAATAAAATGATATACTATATTCATTAGAAGTAGATTATATGCGCGTGGATACAATATATTACGCTACGTTTTGCCAAAATAAGTACTAATAGTGCTAATTTTCCCAAAATATTACTACTAGTAGAGCAATAACTTTCAGAAAGGATAAAAGGTTTGTAAGGGTACTGGGCTTGCAGCCCATTAAGGCTGTAGCCCAACCACTTATAAGGCCCAAAGCTACAACCAATGTAAAGAAGGGCCCAAATGGGCCCAAAAATTACAACTTATAATATTTTTGTATATATCTTTGGATCTTTTGAATATATAAATAAAGGGAAAATTTCAAAATGTCAATATTTTAACATTTAATAGGGCCTCTTAGCCACACTTTTAATATTTATTTAAAATATCAATATTTTAATTTGTTATGTATTCTTTTATTTGTTTGATTTAAAATAATACAATTATTTAATAACAGTAAAGAGAAAAATTTTATTATGTTTTCTTCGTAATTGTATATCAAATTTTTTACATTTTATGTATTTAATTTACCATTCAAATTAAAATTAGTATATTACTTTCATAATGAAAACTAAAATTGTATTACATGATTGTATCCCAATATAATCCAATCATTACATATGAATATGATTTACCAAAGGATATAAGATTCTGGAAAAAAAATAGCATACATGGTGGAAATAATAAAATCTGTTGAGGAAGGATGCAATATTATTTTTTTTAAAAAAAAACACAAATTAACTATTAAAGAAATAGGGATACAAGATTCTGATAAAAAAAATAGAGTAGCATACATAGCGAAAATAATACAATCTGTTGAGGAATGATACAATATTCTTAAAAAAAATACAAATTAACTATGAAAAAAAATAGGATACATGCTTAAGAAATACAAATCCATTTGGCATACATATTGGAATGACTACAAACTAAAAAAGAAATACAATGTTCTTAATACAAATACAAATGTTGAGTAAAAGAAAAATAATTGACAAACAAAATTAATATGAATACAATTTTTGCAACCTCCTCCTCCTCCTCCTCCTCCTTCTTCTTCTTCTTTGTTCCTTTTTTCTAATTTTTTGTTCACCAAATTCAAATCTGAAAATCTGTATTCACTTGTGCATAAGTAAGCCTATAAGCAAAATTCAAAATTATTAGATATGAATGTATAAAAAATTAAACAATATATGATGTATGAATGCCAATGTAGATTTCTACAATCTACTAAATCTCAAATATGAAAACAAAATTACAAAAATATCGAACCATATTGCTTAAAAGACGAAAAATCTGAAATATAAAAGAGGAAAATCTCACAAAATACTTAATGAATATGAAAACAAACTCTCAAAAAAAATCAAATAATACGGATTAAAAGACGAAAAATCTGAAATACAAAATACTTGGTGAATATAAAAACAAAATCACAAGAAACTTCACAAAATACTTGTTGACTTCGAATTTACTTTATCAATGGGTGAAGAATCTTTTGAATTAATTGTGAGATTTCTTAAACAAAGTGTAGGAAGTTCGAAGAGTTGATTTTCTTGAAGAAAGAAATGATATAACAATGGTGAAAAAGAGAAGAGAGAGAAAAGAGTGATTTGGGGCAAAACCTAGAAAAAGGGGTAAGTGGTGATGATTTTTATTTTTTGAACGAGATAGTGAAATAAATAATGTCCAAATTTGAGAAATAAAAGGAAAGAAGATTAATTATATTAGGGTTCAATTTATTTTCTAAAATATTGACATATTGACATTTTTAGTAATTATTTTAAAAATTGTGACTAGTTTGCTAATTTTCCCTATAAATTTTAGTTTTAAAATCTAATTCAGTACTTAACAATAGGATTGTTCATGGGTATGGTTATAAAATCAAATCAAACCACAATCCGAACCAAACCGATTAAAAGAATCGATATTTGGTTTAATTTGGTTAGGTTTGATTTTAAATTTTAAAAAATCGATACTATTTGGTTTGGTTTTGATTTTACTAAACATTAACAGCAAAAATAACCAAACCGAACCGAGAAGTTATATATAAAAATTGTGTAATTATTTATATATAAAATATAAGTGTTTTGATAAATTTTAATTAACTTAAGTCTTTAATTTTACTACTTTCTAAGCCCAACACTTAAATTTTAGCCCAACTATTAAAACTTTAAATCTAAATCCCTTAATATTCATTACTTTTAAGATCACACTTTCTCTATTCTTTATAAACTTTTTCTAACGCAGCATTGGATATTTTAAAGCTCCCGCTGAAGAACATGATAATTGATTAGTTTTGATTATGAAATATTGGTTTTTTTAAGAAGTAATTTCTCAATATTTTAAGGTGTAATTTTATTGAAAAGTCTATTGATAAGATATTGAGATCTCCAAAATATTGAACCAACTTTATGCTATTGACAATATTGAATTTTTTAGTTTCTAAAACTTGATACATTAGATGAATCACTTTGTTCGTGTAATAGTTTTTTTGTAAATTATTCATGTATTAGTTGTTTGTGTCTATCGAAATGTGCATGTCCTAAACAAACTTATTACTTTCGAACCAAAAAAATTGAAAAAATCAAACCAAACCAACGGTTATATTTTTAATTTGGTTTTAAAAATTTATAAACCGATTAAATTTTATAATTAAAGTAGTAATAATTTTTAAGAAAGTGTGAAAAGACGGAGATACTTTTAATGAAAGGTCAAAAAGTTCAAATAACAGTAACCCTAATTATAACGTAGATTTAGACAGCACATGGTATGTAGTAGACACATCCTCTGTTGTTTTGTGTTGTTAACTATGCCTCTGAAAATGAAGATAAGATTTCTATCAAATGCTAGCTTAATCTACAGTTTGTTTGAGCATGTCATTATTGGTGCTATAAACCTATTGTTTAAGATAATAAGAAAAAATTAAATTGTATAGAATTAAATATTATTTTCAAGTCTTTATCATACCAAAAATGCTATTACCACTTACACTCTGTTTGGATCATTGTTACCCATTGTATTGTATTGTATCGTTACTATACCTACAATGTTTGTTTTGATTGTTACTTAAAATGTATTGTATTGTATTATTAAATTCCGTTGTTACGTAACAATGAAAACCCCCATTTTATGGAACAACTAATTTGGTGTCTTTCCATTGTTACTTAATTTCTTTTTCCAATTATATCTTTACATAATATTTCATAATACTATTTTACCCTTTATCTTATATTATTTAATTCTGATTTGGTAGATAATTATTGATATTTTAGTAAATTTATAAATTACAATATAATACGATACAGTAAATCCAAACAATAAAAATGTTATTAAACCACAACAAACAATACAGTCTAGTCAAACACTGTATCAACCATACAATACAATACAATAGAGTACAATACAATATAATACATTATGAAATAATGGGTAACAATGATCCAAACAGAGTGTAAAAGATATGGTGCACTAGATGAGGTTGTTCCTCCATTAACCAGAGGTCTCAAGTTCAAGTGTATAGAAAAATTCTTAGTAAGGAGTATTTCACCAGAAAGGGGCCTTACACGGCACTTATTCGGATTAGTCAAATTCCAATACGGGTATGGGACACCGATGAAAAATCACTTTTTTTTCCTACAATTTTATTGTATAGTGATATAGTAATTGTTTTATTTAAAAAATAAATAAGACTGGTTTTAAGAGTCGCTACTTAATTTTTAAAGTAAAATTAAGAAAATTATTTCTTCAAAAGATTAAAACAGTAAATCTAATGAAACATATTTAAAGGGGGTTCAGGATTCATATTAGCATTTTGAAAAGGGTTTGAAAGCACCCGAAATACCTGCTAACGTGCGGTTATCCGGTAATTAATTATTCGGCCAAGTATTTTAAGAAATATGCATATTTAGTTTAAAGAAATAACAACTTAGGACTTTGAAATTGTTTTTTAAGGGAAAAGGAGATAGAATAAGGATATTATTCAATTACTAGATATTCTAAAGTCAAATAAAATATACTTGCTTGATTTTAAAGATATGATTGTTTCGTCTTTTGGGGAATTGAATTACAGAAAAAAACCTTAGAATTGACTAGAAAATAAACAATTAATAAATACGAAAACAAATAAAATAAAGACGGAGAGAGGGTTTAGGCCCAAGTTTGATTTTCTGTTGTGTAAACCAGAGGGCTGACTCGATACTCAAAAATACAATGAGACAATGGGAAGAATCCAAATAGACTCGGTGAAGCATCACATGCATCACAAAAGAAAGAAATATAAGCAAGGCTCATAATAATTTGATAGGAGAAATGCAATATGATAGTAGCATAACCTAACAGGCTACTGTTAACATCAACTTGAATAGATAATAACTTGTCTACTTCAAATAATGCCAAATGAAATATTCCAATCTCACATAATAGATAAGCAGGAGCTGGAACAATATAATCACTTAAACAAAGAATACAATACCATATCAGGGAATAGTTATCGCTACAATTTTGAAAGAAAACATATCATGCCACATAAACCTATCAAGTAAGGCTACTGATTTTACATTTAAGACAAAACCAATACCTTGCATTAGGAAGCAAGATATATGACATATAGGCTAGAATGATATTAGACATGGAGACTAAACCAAACAAAATTTCAAAAATTGTAAACAGAGAAGACCATTTTTATTTCCAATTAATCAAAACAATAAAAAAAAAATTAGCTTATAATCTTAAAGAGAAAGCTGAAAACAAACTAAGGGACACAGTGAAGGGAGCTTAGTTTTGAACCGTAGAACTGCCAAACACAACTGAAATATCAAAACGAAATTATTAAACTCACAATTTCTCCATGCAAAATTTGTAACAACACATTTAACATCTATGACATTAAATTATCCATATAATGAGGCATTCTTATTTACAGCAACAACAAAAACTAACTAACAAAGTTCATAATAAACTTAAAACAATGGAAACAATATAGGGCACTTAGAAGAACTAAATTTAGAGGAAATAAAATTACTAAAAGAAGAGAATACTAAGCTCATCCAGCAAATAAAGTAAACATTAATTTTAACTGAAGCAAATCAAGATTTGAAAAGAATTTACCTTTCTCGGAGCAGGGACTGGCACAAACGAACTTGAGAAGACGTTTCCTCCACCACACGAGAGCTACCACAGGTTCTAATGAACAAACCAAAGAATAAAACGAAGACTTTAAATCGTTCTACCCTCTCCTTTGAATGTATTTCGTATGTTCCCGTTAATAATTCTTTTCATTTTTTTATCAGATATTTCTAGCCAAACTTATATTTTCTAAGTTTTTCTCCCCCCTAATGACCGTTCATTCCAACCCCAAGAATGAAGTTCCATTTAGCTTCTTGGTGAATCTGTATGTCAGTGTTCCTTTTAGCTTGTGAAGTTCCCTCCAAACCATGTACAGTGATGTCCTTGTATTTCCTATATTCAAAGTTTGCCTTATGGTGTGCTGGAACTCCGGATGGCCAGCTAGGTAGTTGAAAAATTTAAACGGCTTAGGCCCTCTATGTTGAGTATTTCGCAGTTTGCTAGCCTACCTCTTGGTTCTCCTGTGTTAGAGGGACTACTTGGCCTTCTTTGTGTTAGGGTTTTGCCCTGATTTTCTCACCATAATTTAAGATTTATTTTTCCTTAAAGAAAAGACAAAACATTACCATAAATGTTTTTACTTTTTCTGAAAGAAAAATATAATATTCTTTCATATTTGGTTTATTCTTTCCTTTTAGGAGAAGGTTTTGGAGTAGCTAGAGTCCTTTTCTAATAAGAAAAGGTTTAGGACTCTATAAATATAGGTTTGTTTCTTCTAACACAAGAACAATAACATCCACAATGTAGTCGTTTAAGAGTCTTGCTTATGCGGAGATTTTCTCTCTACAGTTTTTATGTTTTTTATTAGTTTTTAATTATGTAGACCAATTGGTCATATCATATAATAATATTATTTCTTTTAGTATAGTCTTATGTGTCGTCTAATTTATCAACCATATGATTTGCAAATTGTAAGCTTCCGCATGACGCCTGAATCTCCCTTCATAACCCAACACTTTGTCCTTAGTACCACTCGTAGTAGCCACTTGTTTATGAGTGTTGACTTGTGTTGTTGTGATTTAGTATGTTGTTGCTTTTTCACCGCCTTACCCTTTACATTATTCAGTTTCTAAGTTAAATACTGGTTTTTGCAGGCAGCTAAGCAACTTTCTCCCATCCATACCTCTGCATGACATACAAATCCAACCAACCGGTGAAGTCAGACTTCACAAGCTTCTTTCTGACATAGAGGATGTGGAAAGATTCATAGAAAAGAGGAAGGAGGTGCTTATCTGGGAAAACTTCCCATAACACCCTCAGCTTACCAATGCTGATCTTAGGGTCAAATTTCTGCGGAAAAAGGCAAAATGCCATGTGATGCAAATGACAATGAGGTACCATCGCAATGGAAGTCAGAGGATATGATGTTGAACCTGAAAATCAAATATCAATGAGGACACAAGGTTAAGATATGGTTGGATTTTAGAGTTGTACATTTAGGTAAATTTTAGACGAGTTTTAGTGATTAACGAAACTCCGATCTAATTTTGCTTTCACAATATGTAAATGTAAAGAGGAATATTTGATTTTAGACCAAACATTGGTCCTTATGATAAGCTGTACCGAATAATTTTGTTGTATTTCTTTTGTAAAATGAAACTTGTCATACTAGTCACAAGTTGAAATGAAATTACTTGCATCAGCGTAGTACATCACTCTTGTATTCTGACCAAGTTCATTTTGATACTAAGAGTTTCAAAAACATCCGCCAAAGAAGGTCTTGATGATCTTTCTCAACAATTCTGCTCTAACACCCCGCTATTAGAAAGACTTGGAATTAGAAAGAAATCATTTTTGAAAATAATCAAATTTGAAAAGATTGACAAAATTAAGCTAAGTATGAGTTTTGAATCAACTTCAAACAACCATAACTCCTTGCCCAAGATGAGTTAGGTATGCTACAAGATACCGTAGGACAGATCTTTGAATTATCTTTCCAACTCCGCCAAGTTTGCTCGATTTTGAGTTTGTATGAGGGAGATACCCATTTGAAGTTAGATTATTTTGATAAGGAAAGTCAAAACCAAATTTTAGAAGGGTACTTTGGTCTTTAACTACCCTATTAATTAATTTTGTTTTTGGTAATAAAGTTGGGGTCTAAACTGATTTGGTTTAGTTTATGCTTCATCAAAACGAGTTAGGGTTTTGAGAGAAGAGAAAAGAAGAGGAGAAAAGAGGAGAAGAAGCAAGGATTCATCAATATCTTGAGGAATTGAGTGCGGGTTTTGCTAAGGATTCAATCCTACGAGGTATGTGAGTTCACATAGCGGTGGGTTCATTCACCCACGTGCCAAACATGTTTATTTTAGTATGATTTTCATCCTAAAAGATTGAGACTTTGATGTTCTTGAGTTGTATTCTTGAATTGCTTCCGTTCTTGAATTTGAGATAAGATTGAGGAGTTCTTGAGAGTTTAAGGTCGATTTTAGAGTTTTGTTTTATTAGATTCTTGTGAACATATGATGGGTATCTGAATCTAAAGAGAAATTGAGAAAAAGAATCGAGTTTAGGCGAATTGGGGTTAGAAAATGAAGAAGGAACAAGTCGGGCAAATATGGGTATCAGGTCCGCGTCGCGGACCTATTCCACAGGATTGACCAAATTTTCTCCGCGTCGTGGAATGGTCACGGACCGTTCTGCCTCAAATTTTATTTCACGATCAAATAATTAAATGCATCTCCGCATCGCGGAGTTGCTTCCAGACAGTGATTTCTTGATCTTTTCTCATGTTTAACTATCTAAAAACACTCTTAAACATCATGAGATCTTTCCTATCACAAATCACAATCCTTGAATCCATAATTCAATTCAAGGATCAGTTAAGAGTCAATTCAAGAGAAGTTAAGAGCCAAGTTAAGAGAAGTTCATAAAGTCTTTCAAAAGTTTTTTACAAATGTTTTAACCTTGTTTTAAAACTTGAGTTTTGAATTAAGTAAAGAATAAAGTTTGAAGTTCATTTCTTCAAAAGAGTATATCGGGACTATGTATTCCCAAAGAGTAAAATGTTTTCATATTTAAACAAGAAAGGAAACTTTGATTTCCAAAAGAGTCTTTTTGCTAATTTTCAGTAAAGAGTAAATGCTTTTACAATTAAGCAAGAGAGGAAACTTTGATTTCTAAGAGGATCCTTTGAGCTAAGTTTTGAGCAATTATCTCAAACCATATAATGAAGTATGTTTTTAAACATAAGAGCTAGTATTATATTTTGGGAGTAGTATTGAGCACCGATGTGGGGGATACTTCAGACACCTCCCAACCCCCATAAACCATGTAGCCACCATGGGTAGTAAAGGGTCATACTTTTTAGATGATTCCTTAGTGCTTTTTAGCATAGACTAGTGGATCCCCTTAGTAGCCAGGTTCTATACTTTTGGCAAGGTATAGGACGGCCCTGAAGCATGAGGCAAAACGTTGTATCATCACAATAACTCTTAAGTGGTGGTTGTCGATTAGAGAAACTCCCACAATAGTATTTTGTATTCTTATATACACAGAGTTAATTGTATTTTTATATACATCCAGAGTTTGTATTGTATCTTTGCATACACATAGAGCTACTATTGTATTTCTAAATACACAGAGTTGTTATCCATATTTTAAAAGATTTTCTTTATATTGCATTTATTTTATTGCTTTATATTAAAATGAGTTAAGTTGAGTTGAGTTGATCCCAGGTATATTCTTTCAGTTCCTTTCAAGCTTATGTCTTGTTTTAGAATTCCCCTCATATGCTCGTACATTCAATGTACTGATGTCAGTTGGCTTATATCTTATTATGATGCAGATTTAAGTAATCAGGATCAACATCTAGTGCATCATTGATCCAGCTGAGCTTCAGAGTTGTTGGTGAGCCTCCTTGCTTCCGGAGGATCCCCTTTTTCATTATTTAATCATTTTAGTTCATTAGGATGTTGGGAGTCTTGTCCCGACATCCATATCAGTTTTAGAGGCTTCATAGATAGACAATCAGTTAGTTTATTTGTCATTATCTTGTTATTGGCTTATGTTTTGAGACTTGAGTTGCCACTTAGACCGGTGAATGTTATCTTAATACGCTAAGTTATATTTTGGGCTTTCAGTTTACTTTTAAAGGTTCAGTTATGTTGAGTTTAGTCTTCCGCTAAGAGTTAAGTCAGGCCAAGGGTTCGCTTGGGACCAACAATGGTTCTCAAGTGCCAATCCCGCCCAGGGTGTAGGCTCGGGGTGTGACATCGGCTTCCTCTATCCAAGTGAATTCATATATATACAGGATACATAGACAAATTTCACTCATCTCCTTCCAATATTGCTTGCCAGTAACGGGTATCTCATATACCGTGCAATAATGGATGATTTAATCTGTGTGTTTGGAAATAGAAATTCTTAATTCCTTTTTTCTTCTTACACATTGACTTTCTCAAAATTACAAGTAATTTTCAAACAATTTTTTTTTTCAAGAAAATTAAATTGCATGTTTATCTTTTTTCAGATTGAAGTAAGTACATAATTTATGGACAAATTCCTAGATTTAAGGTTGACATTTTCCATCAACATGCTCTTTAAATATTTGCCGACATTCGTGATTCAATAATTTTATTTATATTCTTAACAAGAAAAAATAATATATATCATAAACTATATTTCAAGCAAATATCTGTAAATTCAAGGAATATTTTGACCAATTATGTGGAAAACATGGAAAAACCAAATCCTGCAAAAGCATGTGGTAGGTTTTCACATAGGGGGATTAATTAAAAAATTTATAAACTACATTTGAAGCAAATATCTGTATATGGTATTTGAGTCCCACATCGATTTAATAAGGAGCTAATGCACTATGGTTTGTATAGTCTTACGCTCTTTCATTTCAATTTAGCTTTTCAACATGCTCTTTGCGATCATTCGTGCCTGTTGTGGACTGTGTGATTCACATTTTTCCGTCAAATTTTGAATATGCATAAATAAACACTTAAACTATCATAAAATTAAACAGACACATTTATCTTACGACGCGTGCATGCATCTAAATTCATGGTACAACGACATTCATGTATTGAGTGACCTTAAGAAAGTTAGGACTAAACTAAGCTAATTATTCTTACTTAATATTGATATTCCATATTATTTTAGTAACATGGTATATAGGTACCTTTTCTTTTTCCTTTTTCTTGAACCACTTAAATAGCAAGAAGTCTTTTCTACTTTCCAATAGTTTGGTGTTATTAATTCTTTTAATTTTCTTTATGAGAAAAATAACACTATGTAATTGTGGGCAATTCTTGATTAATAGGATAATATTGTTAATGTAATTTGTCATAATTCGAACCATAGTATCATAAGTTTCAATTTTTTTATCCTCTTGGCAAAAATGTTCACTCAATTATTGCATAATAGTTTTATAGAATATTTGAATAAGATGTAGATATTTATAAACTTCTCAGAAATATATTTAAAGTATCATTTTGAACAATATTAGTTTTATAGAATATTTGAATAAGATGTTGATATTTATAAACTTCTCAAAAATATATTTAAAGTATCATTTTGAACAAATTCCCAAACATAAGGGACCGATAATTTTATCAGTTTTCGCATATGCACTACTAAAAAAATTCTTATAATATGTCTAGTTGCTAATTCCACATATATTTTGATTGAATCAGTGAGTAAAGAAAAAATAGGGTGTTTTCACATGGAGAAATTAGGATGCTTCTGAGTATTTCAATGACAAACTGATTTTCATCATACGCCTTCCTAGTAAACTGGTTCAACAGAAAAATCATATTTTATAACACAATTTTTTCATTAATTTATGGTGGAAAAATACGTTATTTCTAGTAGTGTGACATGCATATTCAGTCACCTTTAACTTTTAATCACAAATAAAAAGACACCAAAAGCTTGACTTCTTTACAATTTCACATATTATGACAATCTGATAATAATGCCTTAGTCAGGTTTTGAGAACTTGAAAATATTTGAATCTTGTTAAACTTCAATTGTTAAATCGATATTTAAAGTTAAATTTAAAAGGTTGAAAAATGAATAATGTTTGTGTGAATTACACATTAAGCTTTTGATATTAATTTTGAGGCTAATAATCTACGAAGAAAAGAGGGAAAACGACAAATCAACCAAAGATCTTCCTTTCTTAAAAGGGCGAATGAATCATTTTTCCGATTTTTTGATCATTTTGTTTTAAGACGCTAGCGCCTTTGAACTTGGCCAACAGAATTAAAAGTTCCCACTAATAAAATGTGTATATATTAAAAATAGTTCTAAAAAAGTTAGGAATTTGGAAAGTAGAAAAATCTTGCAAGTAAAGAAGACAGCCAAAAGATTTATTTTTAGTAGTCAGAGTCAATGCCTAATTGCCTTTATCTCAAGCCAAGCATGACCACAAACTAAGGCATTTTTTATGACTTGTTATTAAATTATTATTTATTTTATTTCAATTTGTGATGTAATTTGATTTGACACAAAATTTAACCAAAAAAAGATGTTTGAAACATGACAAATCAAACTATATGTAGCATAAATTGAGAGGAAAGGAGTAGGTCTTTTGGTTGCTTTTTTCATGTCTCTTTCATCAAAAAGAAAAATGATGAACCATATTATATAGGACCTTTTCCACTCAACAATGACATGAAAAAGTCAACACGCACACAATAGTACTCTAAATCAAGAAGATTAAGTGAATCTCTATTATCGATTAGACGAATTCAGAATTTGAAGTATAATATGGATTCCTACGGCCAATCAGCTTAAGTTTATATACACTAATAATTGAGTTCGCAATCAAATATATATATTGTAAATTTCTTAAAAGATATATAGAATTCAAACAAAAGTTATTGAATTCACATAAACCAGTACTAGTAGATCGATCTTCATTTGCCTATTGGGAAAGATGGTTCAATCAAAGGGCTAGTTATGATTGAACATAATCAAACCCCACAACCAAATACAAAAGAAAAAAAAACTTCCACATCATGCTCCATGAATCACCATTCTTTATAGTAACATATTATATATATCAATAAATCAATGTCTATATACATTTCAAACCAAAAAATCACAAACCAAACAACCTATACTAATGTAAAAAAAAAAAAAAAAACTATCTTTTGCAAAACCCTTTTTGATCAATATTTGAAAAGAAAAAAAAGTATACCAATATATAAATTTCTTTCAATTTTGAGGTGTAGAGTCCTCAATAGCATTATGTCTCTTTGATGGAGCAGAAGGAGGAATTGGAACCCCTTTTGGTAACATACTAAATAATAAATTATCAACTTTGTATGCATGTTCTTTTTTGTATACTTCCATATGTTGTGATGAAAATATTCTTGAATTTTCTTGATTTTCCTCCATAATCATCATTCTCCCAAATCTTGATGCTTCAACAATATGACCATAACCAACAAGTAGAGAAATAGCAAGTATCAAACAAATTAATTTTCTTGATAAATAAAGGGTTTTTGAAGAAGAAAAAGAGAAAGCCATTGATGAAAGGATTATATTTTCTTGAATTTTCTAAAGGGATTCTTGAAGTTGGTTTTTATAATTTTTAGTACATGTTAGTAGGTTTATTTATATATGCATGGGGAAATGAGAGAGTTTGACAAATGGGGATTTTGTAAAATGTTGAGAAAGAGGGAGTAGGGTTGGGTGGGGTATCAAGTGATATACACGGCAATTGACTAAAATTAAATTATTTTTAAAACAAAATGTCAACTGGTAAATTAAAAAAAAAAAATTGAAAGTGCCGGCAGAGAAAAGTTTCTTTCTTTTATTTTTTTATAAATAATATGGCCGGAAATTATTCATTATTGATAATATATGATGTATATATGTTTTGGTATAAATTTTATTTATTGCTTAATCGTAGTTAACTAATATATATCGTCACCTAAAGGGGAGGATCTAAATGCCTTTAGGTATCGATTACGATTTGGCTAGCCTAGAGTATCGATTCTGAATTCATTAACTTGAGATTGCAATATAAGAAATAAACCTTAAATTCTGAATTCATTAGTCGCGGTAAAATGATATAATTTGATGTAAACATCGAGTGAGTGAGTGTAGGTTAGATTAGTTATATCTCTTGTTTGAATATTGTTCTTTTCACTTCTTTTTCAAGTCATTGAAAGGGATTTTCCCATGAGTTTCCCTTACGTTAGAAATTTGTCTGTGTGTGTGGTTTGGTTTGAAAAAATAGAGGAATTCAGAATTTGCAAGCATTAATTAGTAGTTATTATTTATATATATATGATGCCACATGGTGTACTTAGAATTTGTCAAATATTAGAAAATTGCACTTTGAATTCTTGTCCAATAAGTAAAAGAAATTAAAAAAAAAATTGAACTAACATGGAGAATACTATGTTTAATTGTGTTAGGTGAACTTGATGTTGAAATATATACATTGAGGTCTGCAAAATTTAATATTCCAATTTGGATATTAGTTTGTTAACAAAAATTCTAAGTTAGTTACAGAAAATAAAAAATTAACAGAGTAAAATCACCAAAATTCATTATAGTGGTTAGTTTGTATCGCTCCGACGATCCCTCAACCTTTAATTGGAGGTTTCATATTTGAGTTTTTTGAAATGGTAAAACTTTTGTTGGTAGTACTGCTCTCAGAAATAGACTTTGCGATTTGAAAATATAAATTTAGTCGAGTTCTAATGCAGATATCAAACATCGAATGAAAAATCAAAATAACAATCATTTTAGTCGGATCCTGCTACTAATATCGGACAACAATTATAAATAATAATTTTAAAAAAACATGAGTCTTACCTTTGGCGTTCAGTACTTGTTTTGTAGTCTGATTAATTTAAATTTTTACCGAAAAGTCTCACCTTGGGTGCGAGGTAAAGCACTTTCTTTTAAAAGTAACTTCAAATATTGAGATCAAACCTAAGACCTCTCGTTAAGAATTAAAAGTACTTACCGGCTGAAATTTATGCTTGTTATTATCAACACTTTATTTTTAATACCTAATGTGATCAATCATTAATGGCCTAATCAAGATAATTACTTGTTTCCTCATACACATCACCAATAATTTTTCTACTTATGCTATATATATTGTGTATCTTTTGCGTGGGAAACTACACTAAGAAAACCAGTCAGTGTTCCATTAATCTTTAATTACTTTTTCAAACATTACGTCAATGATTGACATTTGTATTTAGAACGTAATCTTTATATTATTCACCAATATTTTATAATTAATAAAATGTGTTCAACTCTCTCAACTCAGTTGATGCCTTACCATATTGAAAAATAAAAATAGGCCAAGTCTTCAATAGAGTATCAATACAAAACTCTATAATAACAAAATAATTTAATAAATTAATCAAAACGGTCTTTATTAAGTAAAAAATATTGTGATCTGTATAGGAAAAAAAAACTTTTATTTAGTAGAAAAGTTGAAATTTGGAAAGGAAAAAAAAGGAAAAAAATAATTTAAATAATGTGCCACGTCATGAATTTGACAAGTAGGTTTGTGGGGCCATTATAGGTGTCAGAAGTCAAAAGTCAACGATTTTGTATAAAATCTGGACCGTTAATTAAGAGTTGAACGGAATTATACCGACATTGGATAATGCTGTTTAATAAAATAGTAAACTTTGGACTATAATAAAACCTATTTTGGTCTTTCTTGATTATGATTTATGAGAAATTTCATATCCAGTAGTACTTAATGATGTGGTCGGATGATTGAGATTCTTACACACATTTAATTAGAAATTTCGAATTCGTTTTTTTAGTAAAAAAAGGAAAGAAGTACCCTTTAGTAGATAATGGCGAAGATAAGATTCTCATCCATGAAATTTTAACATTTACTATATACCGTAAACATTCTTGAAACAATCATCCTTCCTACAACAACATTTCATTATAACAGATAAGTTCTTTTTAGAATAAACTTTCATGTTATTTTAGATAATATGTTCTCTATAACAACATTTTGCTATAGCACCCAAAAGTAACTGAACAAATGATAATGTTTCAAAGAGATTGGATTAAATACTTAAAAAGATATTTAGATTATCGAGATTCATTGATTTGAATAAGCTCTTCAACCCTTCTTGATTCACCTTGTTAGTGACCTTAAATGAGATAGAACTTGAAATTTGTGGAGTCTATAGATTTCAGATCGTTAAACTCAAAAGAAAAAAATTATATCTAATAAATCTTTTTACTTCTTTTTAATTCATTAATTGAATGAAGATATTGCTTGGCAATTTAATTTAGAAGATTAATTATTTCTCTTGGTCATATACAAAAGTTCATCAAGCTCTACCAACCCAAGAAAAAAAAAATTAAAAAAAACTTAGTCAATTATTTCATCCATACATGATGAAATGCGTGTATGTCATTTATACTTATTTTTTCTTCATTTTATACTTACTTTTATGTTTTCAAATTCTTATAATGTCAATTTAGTTTTAAAAAAATCGATGAAGTGATATAAGATGAAGTTGTTTCTTTTAAGATGCCTCCACCTCTTATTATAAGTTAACTTTTCGAATTCAGTTAGGTCCAATAGTCATTTTAACTCAACCAATTTTAACTAGTCTAAATTTAGTCGAACATCATTATTCGTGACCAATAGAAGAGGAAAATCCATTCACATGGACTTAGACTTAGACTTTAGAAAACAAAAAAAGAAGGTAAAATTGAAAGGGAACAATTAGAAGAATTCAAAGAGGTTGATGGCGGTCCCTAAAGACCAACCATATATTTGCTTCCTAATTTTGGACAGTTCTTCAATATAATGATCATAAGTCAATTACTTAATTAACTACTCCACTAAATATTTTAAGTAATTAAGAATTAAAATGAGTTAGACTTCTAAACTACTACTTAATTAACACCTTTGTTTGTCAAAGTTTTCATTAAAAAATATTATTAAACAAAAAATTAAGGCTACTTAGTCAATTTATGTGTATCACGTTGGATATTATTCTCCTTGCGCTAACATACCATGCACATCAATTCTAGTCAATTATGTGTGTCATGTAGGATATATATGAAATATTTTTAAACGAAAGACGATGTTCAACTGATCCTACGACTTTATCATTGATTTCAAATTTATTTAACTGACCTTGTACCCTTCGATCTAGGTAGCTCCATCACTAATTTCAACGCCGAAAATATTTCGACCGCAAAGTAGATTAGAAGGCGTTAAAAATAAAGAAATCGTTAGAATTATAGTATCCTTTTTCACCTAGTCTTAATATAAATGCAATAAATTTTTTTGGTCGTAGGAATTCTACTGCCAAACCAAAATTTGAATGTATCAACGGAGCAATTCAGTGGTAATCATAATATTAGTCAGACCACAGTATATATTTATGGTCAATTCAAACTAGACAGCCTCAAAAATATCTTGGCACGTCGTGCTAGTGTATTTTTCGAAAACACTACTAAATTTGGTACGAATTATTAATTTTATTTTTGAACTATTGACAAATTTAAAACACCCTTTTCTTGACTAACTGGACTTAAAAACATTCCCGATCTTGCAATATCAATGAAATACACCTCTAAATTCTCGCCAAATTTAGGGGTGTTTTCAACACTTCTATCGATTTTTTATTAAGAGTCCCATGCTCCTACAAGAGTTTGAGACCACTTGCTATATTAAGTTTAGTTAGTCAAGTAGATAGATATTTTTAAAACTGTCAATAATATTCATGAATGAAACTAATAATTTACATCAAATTTTAAAATGTTTTCAATACTTCTATTTAGATGTTGGAGCTTCATTGCATCCTTTTTAGCTTTAGATTATTTCCTTTGAAAGAAATTATATTATATCTTACACAATAAAACACACATATTAAGCATTAAATGTTCATAGTCAAACTCAAACACAATTAAAGCATTCAAAGTAGGGTGTGAAATGTAGCTTAAAATTAGGGGTGGAAAAATCAGCATATGAAATCATGGTTCGTCTAATTTGTTTAAGTTTGAATTAGCTAATGACCTACTTATTTTACTAGCTCCACTCCATTTGATCCACTTAATTCAATTTATTTTTTTATATATAAAAAATAGGGTTGACATACAAGAAATTTTATCTACACAATTTTTAAAAATCTTTTTTTTTTATTTGATCTGTTATATATTGTATAATATAAGAAAATAAGTATTATTGGGTGCTCAAACAAATTATAAGAAAACAAATAAGGAATTTAAATCTTAGTAAGAATTGGACGTATTAGGTTATAACCAAATTTTAAATTCATTTTAGCTCATATAACTTTTGGACAAATCAATATCTCCGATTATTTAGTAAATTCAATCAATTTGCATATGATCAAATTCAAGTAGTGGAGAAATGAGTAATCAAATCACTCTACCTTCAATCAAAAATATCAAATTCAAACTATGAAAATGAAAGAGACCCTAATAAAGAGCGCTTATTTCTTTAATAAAAACTTATATGATACAAATTCAAATCAATCGAACTTCGAAATAAATACAACCAAACACTAAACAAACTAGAACAAGATAAGCCTGGATAAAAAGCAGTGTGGTAGCTAAGCTGACACATCTTTAAATTCATCTAATCTTGAAAAAAGTGTACATAGTAGTCCTTCCCTTTCATCATCATAATCTAGTTAGGACCACAACTCAAAAAAAATTGTACCATATATACAGCATGCATTATATTATATAGTGTGTGTGTGCAGACTGTTGAAAATCTACTCAATATAAACAAGAATGATTTGCATTTGCTAAACACCACAAAATGTACTGCCACATCTAACTTATATAGCATCTTCTAGCTAATAGTATTTAAGGTTTGAAAATCTATTGATCTTGATTAATTCAGATTCGTATTCTGTAGCTAGACAAAATTGTTGTTGTTATAAGTTGAAGTAGTGAGTTTTGAATTTCGAATGTGAAAATTGAGTATGAAATAAGTAGATGTTGTTGAAAAAGATTGAAAATATCGACAGAAATGAAGATTGATAGTTCAAACTTCTTTTTGTTGGTGTAAGTTTTCCCAGATCGTCTGGAGTGTTATAAATTAGGAAGAAAGTTACAAGAGGACTTGACCTTAGCTTTCAATTATAACACAAAGATAAACACGACTTTATCCTTCAAAAAGAGGAGAGGTGAAGCTAGGCGAACTTCAAGTAAAAATGTTGAAATTTTAACTTGACAAATCAAACTTCAAGTAAAAATATCAGAAGTTTGTTATCAAACTTAAATACGTTTAGAGAATAAGTGGAAACATTATTGATCGTGTTTCGATTAGGGTAGGTAAGAAAAAAAATGCCAAATATATATTATGCATTTATCAGCAACTAACAATACTTAGCTAATTGACCTCCACCTTCAGCAAAATCATATAACGATCATTATAACGGCATTTCACTATAACAACCTCATTAAATTTTTGTGTATCGTTAATAATCGAATAACCAAATCAATTCAAAATCAAAATCAATAACAACCAAATTGATAAATGTATATTGTATATGATTTAATTTTTTTTCAATAATTTAACAATCGATTAAATTGATTTGATTTGATTTGATTTTGACCAATAACCAATCCGTGAACACCCTTAATCACGACATATAATTTGAGACGGAGGTAGTATACCTCTATTGTTCTTCCCTTATTGAAAAATCCATCACAATTCAATAAAATGTCTTCCAAGTCCAACAAAAAATATGTACATTCATTCATTCATTCATATGTTAAAAGACAAATACCAAAATGTGTGGTACATTTCAAGTAAAACAACAACAATATATATATATATATATATATATATATATATATATATATATATATATATATATAAAAGGAGGTAAATCACTATTGTCAAATTCCTTTCATTTCAACAATAGTAGAATAACCATAAATAGTTCAACTACAAAACATCTCCAAATCCCACAATCATTCAAATATCCCATTGAAGATTGAAAGTCCACAAAACTTGAGTTCATCTCAACATCAATAACAAACTTGAGTTCCTGTTGACATTGTTTTACCCCAAATGGAACATCACTTGACACCAAACCAAAAGTGTAACATAAATTTTGATTCCCCCATGCCCCAAATCTTCTTCCCATTTTCCTATAAAACCATTGAGAGAATTGAAGTTCACCTGTCAGATTGTTACCATATAGGTAAATAGCACTTACATTAGGCAAATTTTCAAGACGTTTTGGGATTTTACCAATGAGTTTATTGTCACTAAGTCCCAAAAATCTTAACTTTTTTAGCTCTACTATAGACTTAGGTATCTCACCTGTCAAATTCATGTTTGACAAATCCAAAGTTGTTAACTTTCTCATGTTATACCAATCAAGAACATCCAAGAATCCACCCATTGGGTTGTTTGACAAGACTAACTCCTCCAAACATGTCATTTCTTGAATTGACTTAGGTAATCCACTTGATAACTTGTTGTTACTAAGGTCCAGAAGTGTTAAATTCTTCAATTGTGAAATCTCTTGTGGGATTTTGCCTTGTAAGTTATTGTAACTCAAATCAAGTTTCAAAAGTGAGATCAACCCTCCAAATAATGGTCTAGGCAAGACACCAGATAGTTTGTTTCTGCTTAAATCACATATCAAAAGTTGAGTGAACCTTCCAAAAGTATCCGGGATTTCGCCGTTGAGTTTGTTTCCAACAAGAACTAGTCTTTTCAAGTTCACTAAATTCCCAAGATTTTGTGGCACTTCACCAGAGAGTCCATTTTCTACTAGTACTAAAGATTGTAGCTTTATGAGTCTACCAAATGTATTTGGGATTTGGCCAATGAGACCGGGATTTGATCGAAACTCGAGTAACTCCAAACTACTAGCAAGAAACTCCCACCTCTCTGTTGGGATTGAAGTTGGATGATGGCGAGGCGACATGAAACAATTGAAAAATGAGAGAGATTTTAGGTGCTTTAATGTGAATAGATTGGGGCTGAATTCCACATATGGTGCACAACTTAGAGAATTATCATGTATAGGTCCAATGTTTAAGTCAGTAACATACCAAAAGCCATCAAACAAGTCACAAGATACACCCTGGACAGAGGAAAAAGAAACAAAACAAATCAGAAATATGAGTATAATGCATCAACTATACTATTTTCAATTTGTTCGTCTTACTTTCTACTTAATATGTTTAAAGCCACGAGATTGAAAAAAACTATGGTACATTCTTTAACTACGTGTTAAGTCAAAATCAAACAAACAAATTGAAACGAACGGAGTATATTTAGTATAAGCTCTGTCCTGTCCTGTATTATCATTGTGTTTAAAACATATTCTGTCTCTGTTGGTCTGTCGAAACTGCTAAACAAAACAGCCAAGAATGTACTGATGTTCATTGTTGAAGTTTGGTTCATCAAACTTCTATGGTTAATTAGCTATCATTCCAAATATACTAAATCCGAAAAAAAAAAAAAGAACTTATCAATTGCTTTGATTATCTGTCATAGTATAAAATTACCACTGAAAGCTTTAAAACAATATATATACAATGAGAAGTCATTTCTTGTCGTGTATACCACAAAATATTAAAAAGGACAATTAGAACCATATGCACAAAAAAGTTAGTTCTTTTTTTTCACCTTTTACTAAACAGAATCCATAAGGCAGAAAAGTAACTAAAAAAGTGAAAATTTTATGTAAATTTTTTGTGTCACCTGTATAGGAGTCCAACCACAAGGATCTGGATAAAGATCTGAACCATTCCACCATTTACCAACAAAGCCTTGAATGGTTGAGTAAAGTGAATTTATCTCATTTTTCTCCATTTGAGCTCCCATGTTTTCAGTATCACCATTGCACCAAACACCAAAATGGAGGAGAAAGAAGATAACTAACACACAAAATCTTGAATTCTTGAAACCCTTCATCACTTTTTGTAGACAAAAAAGTTTCTTGAAAATGAGTTGACAAAATCTTGAAAGTTTAGAACTTTATATCACACAATGAGTTCACAAAGTGTTAAAAGAAAACAACTTTGTCATAAAAACCAATTCTTGAAGAACCCCATCATTCTTTTGAAGCTAAATTTTCTTGAAAATGAGTACACAAAGTGTTCAAAGATAACACTTTATCATACAATGAGTTCACAAAGTGTTCAAAGACAACAACTTTTTCACACAAACAAGTTCTTGAAGACCCCCATCACTCTTTGAAGCCAAAAAAAGCTTGAAGATGAGTTAAGTTAGCAAAATTTTGAAAGTACTCCATCATAAACTTTGTCAATTAAAGCCAAATAGAACTTATAACATTGAAGAAACTCCAAGAGGGGGTATCTTAAAATGCTTTCATTTCATAAATATATATAAAAAAAAAAAAGTGTACTTTTTTTGGTTTTTTTGGGGCAGTGGTGGAAAATGGTAAAAGTATCGAATCAAACAGGGAAATGGAGGGAACAAAGAAGTAAAGAAGGAAGGTGCTTGTTAAAAATGTTTATAGAAAGCTAAGGTAGAAAAAGAGAAGAGTAGAGTGGCAGAAAGCCAGAAGGGAAACACAGAGGACATAACACATAAGTCTAGGATGTCTTTGCACCTAAAAAAAGCCTATTATTACACAATTCTCAATGCTCCTCATTAAAAGCAATTAAGGTAATCTCAACTAAAACAGTTGTGATTTTTTAAAGTTTTCATAAAACAAGAATTTATGATTTGAATATATGTGGTGAGATCCAAAAATTGAAACAAATTTACACTTATACACTTTAATTAAGTCGTAAGTCATTAGCATCGCATAAAAATATTTTTTATAGAGTAGTTGCTCCTTCAATGTACTCTATGGATAAAGGAATACATAGAGTTGAACATAGCAAAATAAAAAATTGTAAAATTTCGTTGAATTGTACCTTTTTACTGACTTAGCAATTTGTGTGATTTTCACAACAAATAGGGCTTAATTAAGGTGTCTTAGTGAAAAAATCGTATCTATTTCAAGAGTGTCATATTTGAACTTTTGAAGTGTGAAATTAGTAACTAGTAGTACTACTATACTAGTGATTTGAAAGTAATGGTTAAACTATAAAGGAGTAAACGTATGAAAAGATCAAAAGAATGTAGAGAATATAATTAACTGATAAAAATGTGCTTTTTAATTCTGACTTAAACTTTTAAATGAGATGGTCACACACTTCAACATGATATCAAAACAAACAGAGTTTTTGAGATCGAATCACACAACCATGCGTATCAAAAAGAATATTTACGTGTTTGGCCCGTGAAAGAGAATCAAACTTGAATGTGAGGGGCGTGTTGAGAATATAATTAACTAATAAAAGTGCATTCTCTCTAACAACTTAAACATTTTGATTAGATGATCATATATTTCTTCAAAAAATTCAACATGTAATTCAGTGTAATTCTCTAAGTGATGTCTTAGAAAGGTAAACATACACAATCTTATCCTTATTGATCGACTCTCGACAACCCTCTTCTCTCGTTAAACTTGAAACCCAAACAGATAAAGTTTAAATTATAAATCCATCTCTAAATTTACCTAACGTAGTAAGTAGATAGGATTTCACTCTTCTTTTTTTACCTTTCTTGATTTTGTTGGAGGTTTGGGGGACCATGATGTTAGGAAAGGTGCATGTAAATGCATGAAAGACAAAGGTAGTTTTTGTCTTTGGGTGAATACCTTTGTGTTGTTGGATTTACATTTTTAACAGATTGAAAAGACAATACATAATTCAATAATCTTTAGAAAGTGCTTCATTACTTTTTTTGGAACTTGATCTAGCGTTGACGTAGCTTTAGATTTAGTAAAAATATATTCCAAAATATTCAGACTAATTTAATATTTTACATTACTTTCCCAAGTCTAAAAACTTTAATTTTATTTTAGCTAAAAAATACAGTTAAAATTTGACTTATTAAATTTGACATCTTTTTTGTTACTCTCTTAGTTTTAGTTTGTGTGACATTTTCTTTAAAAGTGAAGTATTGAAAACGCTCAAGAATTTTGCGTAAATTATTAGTTTCGTCTTCGAACTATTGATAGCTTTAAAAATATTCCTCTACTTGACAAATCAAACTTCGATACACCACCAATCTGCTACATAAATAGCAAGTGTTATCAAACTCTTGTATGTATAAGCATGTGACCCTTAATAAAAAGCCGTGAAAAGTGTTGAAAACATTCTTAAACTAGGTGAGAATTTAAGGTGTATTTCACTCATGTTGTAAAATCGAGGGTGTATTTAATTCAGTTAGTCAAGTAATGGGTATTTTAAAGCAATCAATACTTCGGAAATGAAACTAATAATTCGCATAAAGTTTAAGAGTGATTTTTCTTAATGTTTTTTTTTAAAAAAATAAAATGATACACTCTAAACAATTTTAGAGTTTTTATTTACTCTTAAGGGGATGACTATAATCAAACCAATATTTATTACCATATAGTAGAATTATATTTACAAATACTACTGATTTTTACATTTCCACTTATTTTTTTCGTGTACAAAACTTTGTATATATTTAAAGTTGATGCAATGATTGCAATAAAGTCCTTTTTATGACCTATGAGTATTCATTTTCCTTCCATAAATGAAAGTAGGGCAAGAGGATAAATAATGATCTTCAATTATTCAAGAAAATAGATGTACCAACATGGCTTGCGGTGGTTGGTGCGGTAACTGATATCCCTCTATTTTTAATTAAGAATTTTAAATTCAAATTTTCAAAAAAAAAAAAAAAAAATTATTAAAAGTATCAATCTCAAAAATGAATTATACAGTGAATGAATATGAATTTAGTCGAAGACTCAATTCCTATATACTTATCATCATGTGAAAAAAAAATGAAGATAAATATATGAAGTAATGAATATAAATTCATTTCATTATATTGCAAGCATCATGTAAGAGTAGGGAAGTAGTATGAACATAGAGTCCTTATAATTTTGCCTACATGGGACCAGTACTATTTACAGTATAGTCCCCAATAATTTTCTTGTTTTCATTTTTTTTCCTCTTAATCCTTTTAAAAGTGATTTAACACTTTTTACTTTGAGCATGGACTCTAGAAAGGACACTAATTATAGTGATTAAAGACCTAGAAACCCAAATATTTTCTTTAACATAGATCTTTCTTTTACTTGTAATTTGAAAAAAATAATTTAAAATGTATATATGTTTCGTTAAAATTGAAAATTTACTTCACTCAAAACACAATTGATCGATCAAATTCTAATTTAGAAGAATAAAACAAAAAATAAGAAAAAGAAGTTTGTACTCAATATGTGAGACGATCTCATAATTTCTACAAGTGGAGATGAAAGGTCATTCTTTCAGAAGATCGAATGTAATCTAGAATCATAAACCACTAAAGCTTGTGTAATAATATCTAGCTAAAAAATCAATTCTTATCTACTAACCATACATCATCTAGTCAAATCCTAACGACAATAATCACAATACTTTAGAAATTATTATCTAAGAGGGGGAAAAATATCTACTATTAATTAGATATTACAAACTTGAAATTTTATTTATATTTTTTTAGGGGTTATTATGTTTTTATAGATGAAGGGTGATATATTAATGTAGGAAAGGAACTTGTATGGTTAGGACCACAAATATTGTGAAGAGGGACAGACTAATGGCTATACAAAGGGGAGTAGCCCACACTAATTTTTGCAAGACAGGCCTATTTAGTTGATCAGTCATTTTCTCTCTCCCCCCCCCCCCCCCCCTCATTTTTCACCATTTTTGGCCTCACATAGTAGACATGATGCTTTAGAACTGAATGTTGTTAGCGTTATCAAATATTGTAGTGAAGAGGTAAGTACTTAATCAGAGGTTTCAAGTCCGAATCTCCTTGGGTATGGAATCACGTTTATTAGAGAGCGTTTTTACCCCCAATGTGGGACTTCTTGGCGCGAATTCAAATTTAGTTGGAGTTCAAAATCCTTCACTTTTTACAAAAATCAATGAAAAAACCCCTCAACTACCTCCCTAAGGTTAAAACTTCTTTGCGCAGTGTCTATGTTTATATTAAATCAATTGGTGTTATGATATGTGTCTGTACATAAAATTCCATCACTTCAATTATGATTAGTTGATACATATTATCATCTTGTTAACCATGGTGAGTAGACATGGTTATTGGTATCAACATCGAGTGGCATGTGTGTAAAATGTATTTACCATATAGAAACCTAAGCATTCCAATCGATGGAATTTACACAACTTAATTACACAATTTATTCTAGAGGGCATAGCTCAAAACCTAGGTTTTAATCTTTTTATCGTGGTATAACGTGATAGCTTTGTATTCTGGAGGGGATAGCTCAAAAATATTATTACTAGACTAGTGAAGTTTTTATCGTAATAGATTTTAATTTTTTTATCGAGAGCGAGATATCATGACTATTTTATGAAATTTATCCCATAATACCTTCTTTTGAACAGAATGAGGCTTTTGTTACCATTCTTGGGCTTTTGTTTTCAAGTTATCATTCATTGGGTTCGTGTATATATGCAAGGGCCTGATATTGTGACCCATTAAGAAATCTTTATGTGGCCCAGAACAGTGCTCCTTCTAAAGAGCATGTATCCAATTACCACACATACAATTGATGTCTTCATATACATACGTATACATCCAACTATTGCTTTGAATATATATACACACATATCATTAAAATCAAATATTGTATTTGTACGATTTCAATTAGGACCAGATATTGCATGCGTCCAAATACAATATATTTTAAGGGGAAAATTTTAATATATATCGCAAAAAGCAGACACTAAATAGCACCTATATTAGTAAAATATTGTCTTTTATCAATTGAAACATGAAAAAATCACAAGTGTTTTGTTTTGATAATCATGGTATTTGGGGTCTTATTGCACGCATCTCAACTAGCTTCATAAGACATTTGTCATTTTTTGCTAATACCGTGTACTGAATAATTATGTTCACTAAGACTTGAACGAATGAAAAGAAATCACTTATTAGACATTATTTGTCTCTTTTAACATTGTAACACATACATAAGTTAAATGATTACACTGAAATTGAATAGTAGATAAATAACTACATAAATATTATGTGATAATGTTGAATTATTAAATGATTCCATTGCCCCATGTATTTCAATCACAATATGTTGCCTTCTAAAATTATTATTTTTATCAAAATATAAGAGTTTGTCATGTGCAAATTAAAGTTGAGTATTAATACAAATTCCCCAATTAAGCCATATTTAAATCCATATTTTCATAGAATTATCAACAAAATGCTCTTAAAATGGTATGCACAAATGCATATAGTATATGATGTATTGTCATTCATAAGATTAAAAGAGAGATTTGTAAGTAGTCATTGTTTTGTTTTGATTGAGATAGTTTAAACAAAAATTGATAATATTTGAATGTGAATTTTTTATTTGTAATAGTTATTAACCTTTTAGAATAGTTGACAAGAAAGTGCTAGTACATTTGAAATTTTTGTTTATTTATATAAACACAAAATAATATTATTTTTCTTATGTACAAGTAATATAGTTTAATTTGTAGTATATTTAAAGACAATGAATCGAAATGACCAAATAATTAGATTGAGTTAAATTACCTTACTTATAAATAAAATATATTTTATGTTAAAACTTGAATAATAACTAAAGTAATAAAGTAAATGAAGCACTCAGAATTTTGATCTAGTTTGAGATAATAATTTATAAATATATTGCTAGTTAGTGAATAAAAATCAGATGTTGCAAGTAAAATATAAAAGACTATTTATAGCTAAATCACAGGGAGCATCATATACAGATTGTGCTCTCATAAACTCAATTATCTTCACGTTTACTCCAGATATATTAATGTTAGCAGCGAAGATCTCACACTATCTTTTACCTTATCTTGATCGATCACAATATGATGTTTGAACATGTTCTTTAAGAGTCATACGAGTTTTATTGAAATAACATTAATCATGATTAATATTGTCTCGACTTCAGATCTCTTGATGAATATATTACCCTTCTGAATCACGTTTTGAGAATACTATTTGATATTATCTTTATTATTTCACTTTTAATCTATTCTTTCTGCTACGTATCATTTCCTAATTCACTCAAATATGATATCTAATTAGGACTTTTGACCTTGCTTTAATCAATCACAATTTAATGTTCGATCCGCATACTTTCGAAGTTAGACAAATTTTCTTGAGACGACACTATCTACCCTTTTCGATTACATTTTGATAATAACATTTAACACGATCTTTGTTGAGCCTTTTTTTATTATTCTTTCTACCAAGTATCAGTTTGTGATTCATTAATGTATTGTGGTTGAGTTTCTAATTTTTTATATTTTTTTTGCCACGTATTCGTTCGTGATTCATTCATATATTATGATTGAGTTTTTTGCAATTTAATCTTTTATGCCACGTACCGATTCGTAATTTATCCATATATCATGATTGAATTTTTTCAATTTATTCTTTCTGCCACATATCGGTTTGTGATTCATGTATTATTCTTTCTGCCACGTATCGATTCATGATTCATCCATATATCATGATTGAGTCATTTTTGATCTATTCTTTCTTCCATGTATCGGTTCTTAATTCACCCATGATCATATCATATTTTTACTCCCAAAAAAAGAAAAAAACAATTTTAAAAGCAGTGGAAGGTACAATCCACCTTACACAATGCACAAGACGTGATAGCTCTTTTTGAAAAAATCGATAATTACATGAAAAAAAAAAAAAGAAATATAAAACGCCGTAGAAAATTAGAAATGCGAAAAAACCCTACACACAACAATCATCTTCAACTAGTCAACTCTTTCTCTCTCATCCTCCGTTCTCTTTCTCTCTCTAGATTTTTTCCAGGTGTATGAGTTTTTCATTGGAAATTTAGTAGCAGTTATGGCGGCGGAGAGTTCATCGGCCAGATCTAGTGGATCGTCGGCGGATTCGTATATCGGTAGTTTGATTAGCTTGACTTCGAAGAGTGAGATCCGGTATGAAGGCATTCTCTATAACATCAACACTGATGAGTCCAGTATCGGTCTACGCAACGGTATTTCATTTGTTTATTTGTTATCCCGATTTTTTTGAATTATCTGTTGATTTTAGTGTAATTTTGGTGATTTTTATGGAGTTAGATGGTTGTTGATTTGATTGATGATTGATTTATCTAGCTGTTTTTTGTGTTGTTAGGTAATGTTGCTTGCTAAGGGCAAAGCTGGTTGAAAATTGAGAATTTTTAGCTTTTAAGAGAAGAAATGAGTTGAATTATGTGCTTTGTTCAAAGCTGATTGAAAAAAATAAGATTTTTCCTATTAATTTTGGTGATTTATCCCTTTTTTTTTAAGATAGATCCTTGTTGATCTGATTGATGATTGATTTATCTAGCTTATTTTGTGTTTTTAGGTGATGTTACTTGCTGGTTGAAAAATGAAGTTTTAAAGCTTTTTCTCCGTTTCTGTTTTAGGAGAAAAATTGAGTTAAATTATGTGCTTTGTTCAAAGCATATTAAAATTTGAGATTTTTCCTTTTTTTTCTGTTTAATAGGAAGATTGAATTGAATTATGTGCTTCGATGTGTTTTGTTGGGTTATTGTACTAAATTAGTATATTAGTTAGTTCATCTCTTAATTTTATATGTTTTGGTGATTTCGATATTTAAAAAAAAATCCATTACTGATTATATGAATCACTTAAAGATCATACGAAGCTGAGATTTTTATTGTTTTCAGAGCAAAAATGATCTAAATTAGGTGTTTTGATGAGTTTTTGAGAATTTGTATCTTGTATTTTTTGAGTGTATTCGTGTAAGGATGTGCTCATGCATGTATAATTGATAGCATATAAAGTTGGGATCTTAGTAAGAATTAACATGACAGAATATTGCTGCAAAGTGGTATCAGGGAGGCAGTTGCTTTCTTTGTAACAAAATTGAACTTGTGATGGTGAGTAAAGATAATTTATTGCCGAGAAAAATTGGAACTAATTTAATTTTTATGTGTATTTGTTGTTTTACAAATTCAAAGTGGCATTGTGAAATCGATCCCTACAGTGAATCATGTCTATAGCCCTACTTTCTGAATTATCACGATATTGATATGACGATGGGGTAAAGCTATTTTGAAAGTCAAGCAAAAAGGTTAAGCTTTGTCCAACACTCCAACTAAAGGAGGAGAAAGATTGGAAAATTTAGCAAATTTGAGTTTTATTGCACTTATACCATGATGGTGTTTTCTAGGATGAACTTTTGTTATTAACAATGTGTTCAATGAAAGTATAAAGTGACTTACAGGATTGGCAATTGGTTATGATTTTTCATTGCAGTAAGATCATTTGGAACAGAGGGAAGAAAAAAGGATGGGCCTCAAGTACCTCCAAGTGACAAGACTTATGAATACATACTTTTTCGTGGAAGTGATATCAAGGTAGTATGCTCTGACCTTAGTCTGCTATGGGATTTTATGTTTTTTGGTTGCTTGTTATACTAAAATGCCTGCATGTAGTTCCTGGCATTGTTTTGTTGGTTCTGTAAGATCTCTCTCCTTTTATTTATTAGTTAATAGTTCTGTAGATGTTTTAAGTCCATTTATATTTTCAAAGAGTTTCTAGTGTTTTAATTGTTTAAAAGCTTGTTTCAGAAGTTGGAGCAAGCTTCTCTTTAGTTTTATGGTACTCTGAGATATGCAATTTTCTCCATTATATGAAGAGCCTAACTTCGGGGTTGATGTTGAAAGACAAAAGGCATTAAATAAAAGCCTGGACTTGTTTTTCTGCTTAGCTCTTACCTTTCTTTTGATCTTTGTGGTCAAGACACAAGTTCGTTACACTATGTAGCCGCTACATTTGGTTAAATGATCCTTAAGTCTGAGTCTTTGTTTTTTATCGTGGTCCTTAGGTAATATGATAGTGCCGATATCCTTTTGATGTGATCATCGGATTAGCAATTCTACGGAGAAGTAAAGAAGAGCCACATGCATTGATATTCATTATATGTCATTTCCTCTGTAGCATTATGAGTTAGCATTAGTTGGGGAATCTTGTTGGTCGAAATGTAGAGCTAGATATACTTGTTCAGCAACCTGAGAATTTAAAGTATAAAACTTGGTCTCCCTACTTAAAGTGGTACCTACTAATTGCGAAACATGAGAGGTAGGCAGAGGATTTTCCTGGATGAAAGTAAGAATACTCAAGGAAAGGGTGAGAAAAAGTTTTAGTTTTATCAAAAAGGGTGAGAGGCAGAGAGGAAAATTAGTAATGATACCGTGCATCATATTGGATATATTTGCATGTCAGGTCAGTATCTTTAAATGCTGACTTTATGTTTTCCTAAACTTGACATATGTCATGCCGTGATGTTTGCACAATTAGTGTTTCATAGATGAGTTGCATTGGTCCAGCTTTTCAATAAAATGTTTTGCTTGTTGCAGGATTTACAAGTTAAGTCTTCGCCACCTCTTCAACCTACACCACCTATAAATAACGACCCAGCTATTATACAGGTAAGTAAAAAGAAATTGCACAAATGCTTATTATTATGTTTTGATTGAATTCTAATTCTCTTAACCAACCTTTCAGTCTCACTATCCTCGACCACCTACCACGTCGGCAAGTTTACCTGCTGCTGTTGGTGGATCTTTGACTGATCTAAGTTCCCATTCTGCACAGCCGGGACATCCTGGCTCAACATTCCAAAGTGGCCTGCCTTTGTATCAACCTGGAGGTAATATGGGATCTTGGGGTCCATCTCCTCCTCCTCCAAATGCCGGTGCTGGTGGACTTGCTATGCCAATGTATTGGCAAGGTTTTTATGGTGCACCCAATGGATTACCACAAATGCAGCAACAATCTTTGCTTCGTCCTCCTCCTGGACTTGCCATGCCTCCTTCCATGCCGCAGATGCAATTTTCTGGTTTCAATTCGTCTTTGCCAACTGGAGGATCAAGCCTACAGGCGCCAAACTTCCCAGAATACCCTTCTTCATTGATGCCAACAACTACTAGTTTAACCTCTAGTTCTTTACCTGCTGCTACTTTGCCTTCAGCTGTGCCATCGCTACAACCTGTGGTACCTGTGACTGAAACAATATCCAGCGCAATTTCAAAGAAGGCTTCTGTTTCTTCTATCCCCACTTCGACATTAAGTGCTAGTTTACCAACTTTGCCTCCTTTGTCAACTAGTCCTGATGTAAATCCTGTTGTTCTGCCAGTATCTAATAAACCTAATCCAGTACCTAGCCCAGCGTTGTCTCAATCGGTAGCTACTATTGTGGAGACACCCACACCGTCGCTGATAACTCCAGGGCAGCTTCTGCAATCTGGACCAATTGATGTTCCATCAACTCAATCTATGCAGACACCTCAAAGAGATGTAGAAGTGGTTCAAGTATTGCCTGCACCATCTTCAGAACCTCCAGCCCCTGCTAAAACAGAAGCTCAGCCACCAATATTACCATTACCATCCCAGACACCTGTGCAGAAGGTGCTCTTTTATGATTATTCATTCTATACCCAGTGTTTGAAAATTTTATCTACTTGATTCATTTATTTTACATTCTTGATCTTCCCTGTGTGGACAATATTAGGCTAATCAAGTCCTATTTCCCAAGGTATTGCTATCTTTTTTGAACTTTTAATTTGAAAAAAATCAATAGCGGATGCTTGCGACTTAAGGGGCTATCTGTAATGAAGTTGGAATACTTGATTAAGTACTTAGTTGGCATAATTTTTAACTGCGTTTTTTGGCAAATATTAATGAAGTCTTTTGATTTGATAGTTTGTTTATTTATCATAGTGAGAGAAGGAGATAATTCTATCAAAAATCGGGTGAATTTGGCTAGATGCCTCTATAAGGTTGTTATGCAGTCTGCTCTAGACAATAACCATGGTTATTGTCTTTAATATGGTGTCCTGTGTTCCATACTTTGATACATGATGGCTATTAACAGTGAAAGGGATGATAAAAAGTTTGTTATGAAAAGGATGATTGGTGTCAATTTAATTAAGTCACACTATCTACTACCTTTATGTGTATTTGATGTATGTTATGACTTGATAATATTCCAAGCCTTCTTGGTTATGAAAATACTTTAAGGTGTCCAGTTTCCTGTCAATCTTTACTTGTAGTCCTCTTGGTACATTTACTTCTACTTCTGTTTTATTGCTGCTATCTCTTTATCAAGAATCTATTTTAAAGAATAAAATTAGACTCATGAAAGAAGTTCATTAGGAGAAAGAATTCTGGTGAGGATTCACTTGAGTGACAGTAATAATTCTTGTCTACCTTGACTGTATTTGATGCTTGCACTTATGCAGGAGCGTGTTGAATATTTAGGAGCTGCTTGGTTATGACAAATACTTTTAGTGATCAATTTTCTAATCATTCTTAACATTGCACTGCTCTGAATGCCTCTATTCCTTCCCCTTTATTGCTTCCATTTCTTCATCATGGATCATTAGCAATAAAATTAGACCCATGACTCCAGAATAAAAAGGGAAAGACTGGTGATGTTCTTCACAATGATGTGGTGGCAAAATCATATGATATTGTTTGGGAAGCTAATAATCTTCTTTCATTTTCTTTTCTTCTAGACAAATGGAGCTCCATATCAGCCGCGTTACGTCAACTACAGAGGGCGTGGTGGAAGAGGAATGGGGGTAATGGATTATGTGCATATTTAAGCCATTATCAGCACATACATTTTTATGGCATTGTAGTCATAACTGCATCTGGTGTCTTGTATTTTAATCTATTTTGTTCTTTGTAAATAGTTTCAGTCTGGAGTTGCAAGTCCTTTAATGGAGGTCACAAATTCCAAATCTGCCCCTTTCAATGAGAAAACATTTTCTTTGATGAATGGCCAAAGGGGGATTAGTCCAAGATTTTTGCATTCAATTTAAACTAGTTGAGTTAATTCAAACACTAATACAATATATGCATGCATTGTAGGGAACTCTGTAGGCGGAGTATTTCTTAGAACACTGATTTGCTAGTATTTGTTGTTAGTTCTGGTGGCATCACCAAGCATTTGAGTGTGCATGGCCATACAAGTTATGTGGGTAGGTTTGATTACAGTTAGAAGACTGGTACGTGATCCCCACTTTTGTCTGATCGCTCGAGTTTCATTGTTGTCTACCCTATTTGGCAGTTGTGATAGCTGTTATACTGGCTAAACTAGTATGTTTGTTCGGGTTTCTGCTAGATGAACATGACAGCTAGCGATATATATATATTTATATATTCTGTTTTTTCTAGAATTTGCTATCAGTATTTTGACTCTGCCGTGCAATATTTTCATGTAGTCTTACATTGAAGAATGAATCTTAAGTCCATAATTTGTGCATTCCATCATTTGACTCGCTGCTTAGATGGATTTACTAAGGTTAATCTTAATGCATTAGAGCAGTCCTTTAGTTAATTGACTTTTGAATTGCTTTGGTCAGGTTTGTGATTTATAGTGGATTTGGCCTTTGCTTGGTGTAGTTAATGAGATAGGTTGATTGTCTTCCTTGCCAGGTTTCTAGACCAGTAACAAAGTTTGAAGAAGATTTTGATTTTATGGCCATGAATGAGAAGTTCAAGAAAGATGAAGTATGGGGCCATCTTGGCAAAAGTAACAGAGAAGGAGATGGAAATGGCAGTGATGAGGATATCTCTTACAATGAATATGAGGATGATCTTCCTAAGATTGATGTCCAGGTTTTTACTTAAATTCTCTTCGACCTCAATTCTAATGCATACCCTAGACCATGAATTTTGGTACTAGTTTTGTGTGTTATGTTTAATCTACCTTTTCTTTCCTGCAGCCTGTTTACAACAAGGACGACTTTTTCGACTCTTTGTCAAGTAATGCACTTGACCATGACTCAAATCATGGAAGGACCAGGTTCGCCGAGCAAAGGAAGATAGATGTTGAGGTATGTCTGATTCTTATGCTCTAGTTTCCCGAGTATGGTTCTTCTTCAAGAAACTAATTTGTTTGATGGGTGCAGACATTCGGAGATTTCTCAAGATATAGGGGTGGCCGGGGTGGTCGTGGTCCTGGACGTGGTGGACGTTCTCGAGGTTCATATTATGGAAGAGGAGGTGGATATGGATATGGAAGTGGAAATGGAAACGGAAATGGATACGGTTATGGTTATGGTTATGGTGGTGGTAGGGGCAGAGGCCGTGGTATGCCATCCCGTACTTTGTAAAAGCATAGGTGTATTATCAATGTTGAGCCAGAAGCAAATATCTGCCTCTTTTAGGCAAGGATATTGTTAGTACTATCTAATCCTGTAACTTTTGTGCATCTTTTGTCTGCGTTTCCGAAGAATAAATTCAGGCTGTAAACGTATGTTCAGTTTTCTTTCCTTGGGCTATAGAGCTCATTTTTCTAGCTGCAAATTTCACAATCACAATGGCTGTAGTCATTGGATGTAATTTGCCTGTCGATTGCAATGTGAAAATTTGACATATTTCCCATTTATCTTCAGTAATTTTCTTGTTCAACTCCAGCTTTAAACAAGTTTTTTGATATTCTTGTGGTTCCAAAGTATATTTCATTTCCTTCATTATATGCTTACATATACACAAATCCAAAAGGAATGAAACAAAGTTTACACATTGACTAAAATGATATGCAGCTAAAGTAGACTTGTATGATCATTAAGTGAATCTGTCCCTTCCTTTAGTGAAACAAAGTTTCAGAAATTGGTGAGTTTATAGTAGCAGTTATTTCCACACAGCAGAATCTGATATCCTTTACCACAAGGACACTTGAAATGAAGAATCAGACAGTTCCCCATTCTTTCCACCCACACAGCCTCCTCACACAATGCTTCTCCTCCACCACTATCTGTCTCATCATCCTAGTCGAAACCAAGAAAAAAAAACATCCATTAGTAAACAAAAAAGTGGGGACTAGTGGGGGGTAGAGTGTACACAGACGTTACCACTATCTCAAGGAGGTAGAGAGACATATTTCCGAAAGACCCTCGCCTCATGTGCAGAACCCAATCATAGTAAACAAGACTAGATCTAAATCAACATTCACCAAAACAGCAAGAAGCCCCTAATCACAGTAAACACAACCTATTCTAAGTGATTAAAAGGTCAATTTTTTTTTGCTCTATTACATTAAGTTGATGATCAAGAACACCAGTAAACATAGAAAATGAAAAATTCAATATACCTTTACAATCTTGTTTTCTTCATGGGAAGTTTCTTCTTCTTCTTGAATCATAAGGTCACACCATTGTCTCATTTCTCTCATTCCATCTTTCATTCTCTTCAACCTCTGCATATTACAACAAACAAAACGTAAGATCTCCATTGAAATCAACAACAACAACAGACTCTGTGAAATCCCACAAAGTTGGGTATGGAGAGGGTAGAGTGTACGCGCCTTACCACAACCTTAACTATTTTCAAAAGACCCTCGACTATTTTTTTTTCAATAAAAAACACCCAACATTGAGAAAAAGAAACTGAAACTGAAAAGCCAAGATTTAGGAGTATTACCATTGTAGTAGGAGATTCTCCATTGTTAACTGAACCACCTAATTCTTGAACATTTGGTGACCAGCTAGCTGTTCTTGCAACAGCAGAGTGAGTTGGGGATTTCTGGAAAATCAAAATGAAGAAACAGAAATTGTTAAAATTTAGGAACAAATTGATAGAAAACTTAAAACGAAATCGAAAAATAATAGAGATTTAGAAACAAACAAACCATTGTAGTAGGATATTCTCCATTGTTGAAATTGAGCTCATTTGGTGACCAGCTAACTGTTCTTGTGAGGGTACGGTGAGATAGGTGTTTAGGGGATTTTCTAGTGGGATCTGAGGTAGTCCGATAAAGGGGTCGAGGAAATGGCGGCGCTAATGGTGGTTTCGCCGAAGATGGTGAAGGCGATGGAGTCATCGGAGGTTTTTGGTTATTTTGAAGTGGGATTTTGATGAAACCTTGGAAATGGTTACTGTTATTGTTGTTGCAGGTGTCACCGGAAACGCCGGCGTCGCCGTATGCGGCGGTGGAAATGGGGGGTAGAACGGTGGCAGTTCTTTTAGGAAATGGCTCTTCCAGAGAAGAAGAGAAACAACAGTTTGAGTGTCTCTTTGCCTTGGTAGTGGTGGTGGCGCCGCCGTTAAGGGTAGTTTTCTTACATGACGTGGCAGGTGTCTCTGCTGTAACAACGGTGGCTCCGGCGGCGACGACGGTGGTGGTGGAAATTTCAGGTGAGAAATGTGGGATTTTCTTGACGGAACGACAAGAATGGCATTGCTGATGAGGAGATTGGTCGCCGGAGAATTTTCCGGTGGTGGCGTCAGCGGCGGAGCTGAGGCGGAGCATGGCTAAGTGAGAATCAACAGAAATTGAAAGTTCGTTTTGCATTTCTCTGTTGAAAAAACTGTATTAACTGAATTGAAAGATTTAAAGCGCTAAAATATCAAGGCTGAGTTTGGATAATTATAGAGTACAACTTTTTTTTTTTTTTAAACATAAAAGTTTTTTATTTCTTTTTGTTTTTGGTAATCTCTAAATCTTCAAGTTAATTATGATTTATGGTTATGTTATTTTCTTATATATACTTTTTAATCATCTCGTATTCAAATTCACTAATCTGATTAATTCAAAGTTGGATATCTATAGAATACAACTCTTTGTTGCTTTTTTTTTTTTTTGTTTATTTGTTTTGTTTATCTCTAAATCTTCAATTGAGTTGTAAATTATATTCCATTTCCTATATTTTTGTTATATAATATGGTGTTCTAACTATACTAACATGAATAATTCAAATTTGTATTGTTTAAGAAATAATAAGTGGTAAACGCTTTTCTTTAATTTTTTTTTATTTATTTTCAGAACTCAAATTCGAAACTTTAGATTGGATTGCCTACATAAGATCACTTGTACAAATTAATTGGTTGACTACTTTGATAGTAGATTGCCAAAAAATGCATCATCCTAGTACAAGTCTTTAAATGTAAATGGATTTTATACTAGTTAATTAAAAGTAGGTGTGCATATTGGTTGAGATAACAAAATGACACATCTTCAAAGTATATTTCATTTATTATAAAATTTTAGTAGTACATTTTATTTCAAACTCACAAACAAAAGCTTTGTAATACATAAACTCTTGAAGAATAATGATACATCTCCAAAGTCTTTACATTCCTTATTTTGATATTCTAATAATATCAACTTGAAATGATCAATTCATTTTTCGACACGCCTTCATCAAACGATCTTATTACTTTTCATGGATTGAACATGTGAAAATTCTCAGCTCAGCTCGGAAAATTTAATTTACTTGCAAGTAGCAACAAGGACCTTCCTAGGTGGAAGAGAAGGCCTTCTACCATGAAGTGTAGCCAAATTATCAAGGAAAAGAACATCACCCTTTTGCCATTTGAATTGTATGCTTTCTTCTTCAATTATTTCTTCACATCTTTGTACTATGTTTTGTGGTATTTCTGTTCCATCAAACATCATGGCTGAGCTTATGTCTTTGCCATACATTCCAACCAATGTGTTGAACCACATTCTTCTTCCTTTTCTTCCATCAAACACTTTTGTTAAACATCTTGGTCCTAAGATTGTCTTTACACCACCATTTGGTAGCCACTCCATTTCCATTCCAAGTGCTTTTGCCCTATAATAAAGAATTTTTTTTGAATAGGGTAGTTATTTCGAAGGATAATTAATTTCACGTATGATTACTGAGCTTTACTCACTATAAAGTAAAGCCATAGAGCTACTTGTCGTAACATTTGAGATCAACTAACTTATATAATCGGTCAGAAAATACAGAATCACCAAAAGGTTAAAAGTCTCTTTTTTGGATTATAGTAGTGTTTCCATCTCAAACATGTCGATCATTCTATCAGATATCTATTGCCTTCCACTAACACAAATATCGAACAACTCTTTGCCCAAACCTTAGGCTATTTCACAAACTTTTATGATTGTTTATACTCAATATAATAGGTTTACTAATATTGGGTAAAATAACTTGTCATAAACAATAATTTCAAGTTTGAGCCTTGAATATCACTAAGTGATCTCTTTTGATAAGGAGCTAGCGCTTTATCCCTTTCTCCTTCAAAAGTGAAACTTCTAGACACAAATTCAAATTATTGAGCTTCAAAGCAGATATCGAACACCGTATGAGAACCAAAAAAATTGTAATAATAAATGATTAAATTACCTTTTTTCAGCTTCAATAGGATCAGAAGTAGCAAAAGCATCTTCCCATCCTCTACCTCTCATTGAACCTTGATCATTCTTACTTGGAGCACTAAATGTGTATTTAAGTCCTTTTTTCTCAATTTCTTCAACTTCTTCTGGGAATTCCTCTATCATTCTTTCTGTTACTCTAAAACTTGGAACAAATGGTGTTTCCCCTCCTTCTGGTGGTGGTATTTCACAATACAATATCACTTTCTTTGGAAATTCCTTTATCTACATATATAACAAATAAGTATGTCACAGAAAAAATGATCATTCAGACACATCAACTCGTCTTTACTGTGTTAGTTAAATAACTCCAACTTACAAAATGATCATCTAAACACTTTCAGAATTCATGCGTGTCACGATATCATCGAATGTCCACGAGACATAGTGAGAATGAGTTGGAGTGCATAATTGCGAAAAAGTTTGTCAAGTCTTATGAATTGTCTGTTAGAACAGAAATAATTAAGTGTCATGCGTAAGATATTCATTTAGTACTCCTCCAATAATTAATCAAGTTTAATATAATATAATTTTCTTTTAGGCCGTCTAGCCATATTTATATAAAATTAAAATAAAATTGAAGACCATGCCCAAGCTAAGTGACAATAGAAAACTACGTGGGAAAGGTAAAGTTCACTTGATATAAAAATATGTGATAGAAATAATACTATAATTCTGAAATAAGTTATCATGTTATTAATCTCAATTAAATATGGAATAAACTTATCTTAAAATTTATCCTCAAATTATTTATCTCTTAAAAAGAAATTAAGGACAACTTAGATAAAACCTTATAACTAAGGCTATTAAATAACTTTTTTTTAAACGACATATAAAAATCTTAAAAGACAGATAATATTGTTATCAATAGTGAAAAATTGAGAAAAAAAATTCAAAAAAAATACTTACAAGGACCATTTCATGATGATAATATATAAATTCAGAAAGGGGTCCTTCATTAGCAGTCCAAACTCTCTTGTAAATATGTGTTCTTGGTGCTGGTCCAACATATCTAATATCTTCCCAACCAAAAACTTCAACAATATCATTAAAATTTTGTGCATTTTTTACATCAAATCCTCTTAAAAGAACAGCACTATTTTTTGTAATCATATTATCAAACCAATCCTTATTATTTTCCAAATATTCAAGTAATGAATTGATATCATTCTTGTTATTTGGTTCAATAGGATTTAGAACTAATGGCATAGTTTCACCATCAACAATTTTTTCTCCTTCACATTTTCCCACTTTAAAATCCTTGCAATTGTATTCCATTTTTTTTCTTTTTGTAAATTGATAAAAAAAAAAATGTTTTTTTTTTTTTGGCTATGGATTGTTGAATTGGAATTGAAGGGTTTTATGGTATTTATAGAAGAAAAAAGGGAATCCAAATAATGATGGACAATGTTGGTCTTTGGGTTCTTCATTTGTCTTTGTGTGATTAGTTATTTTTAAACTATGGTTTGGTGTATTTGTTTGTGTCATTTTGTTTTAATTAATATAATTAAGTTTTCTTGTTTTGCTTGGTAAACAACTACAAGATTAATTAATGACAAAAAGGAGGGAAATCAAAAGAGGTAATCTTGCTAATTATATATTCTTAATACTCCATATATCCTTTCTCTTGTACAATTTTCTAACCTAATATTAATTGGAGTACACTAATAATCAAACTTAGAATTTTACTAGTGCCAAATATTATTCATCTAATTCTTTTCAATAGTATCTCATTTCAAGGATTCACAAAAATATCTCAGGCCATTCTACAATCCATTTGATGTACAACAATGTGTTCAAGTCTGCAAATAAGATATTCAGAGTTTGATGTTCGTACAACGGTATTCACAACTCCTTTACGGGTTGGGCTTTGTGACAAGAATGATATATTCTGTTGAAGAGAGTTCAATAATTTAGTAGAATATAAAACATAAGAAACTGAGGTCCAATTTAGCTTCATATCTTGTTCTTGTACTTAGCTTTAATTTTTACCTGAAAATTCAGTAACATTGTTGGCATGATCAAACTGTAACAAGGAAATATATGTGTTTAATTAATTAATTAACTTATGGATTTAAGTGCTACTACTTAATCCTAATATTATATGTTGCTTAATAAGGGACCTACAAGAAAATTGTGATTATGAATAATAACAAGTATGATGTATTAAGAGAATTATACCTTGGGATTTATATACTATTAACATTTTATTTCATTTCGAAAAGAATTGACACACTTTTCTATTTTTATCGATAAATTTATTAATAGGAAAAAAAATCAATCGGCAAACTACCAAGTGGGGTGAGAGTGGCGTGGGGGTGGGGTGCATATGCTGCAAAATTGGGGGCATCGACAGCTTAGACTATCACTTTATATACGAGTTCAGATGGAGTTAGAATTTTAAGTTTATAAATTCTAAAATTTAGAAAATGTAATTTTTATTTAAATTATTTATACATATTAAATATTTTTTAAATACAAATATAAAATTTAAATTACCAAATTCTTGAGAAATGATGACAAATTTATAGCTCCAACCCTAACTATTTACTATTCATCTTCTCAATTTAACGAGGGACGCATAAAAAAAAGTTCCTCCGTCTCATATTAGTTATCTACAGTATTAAAAATAATTGTATCAATTTACAAAATTAAGATAAAATTATAAATTATATTTTTCCTATTTTATCCTTATTATTACTCTCTTTGTTCAACAATACTTGTCCATTATTGATTTTGCACATTTCTTAAGAAATTATAAATAGAGGGATAACTTTACTATATAACCATTTGAATATAATAAATACAGTGTCTTTAAAAATATAATAGTGAAATAACTATAATTAATACTCCCCCCGTCCCATTTTATATGTCACCTTTTTACTTTGCACTTGCATTAAGAAATGACGTAACTTTATCCTTCTATCCTTATTTAATATTTTTTTAAGTCAACTTATTAATAATTGACAAAATTAATTAACTATTCTATCGAGAGTATAATAGGTAAAATATGATAATTTATGCATAAATTTTATAAAATAACAAATATTGTGATCTAACTATTTATAGAAAAGGATAACATATAAAATGCGAATGAGACTTAGGGAACTAATAATGGCAATTGGGAACTACTATGAAAACTCAATTTGGTTTCTTGGCACAGAAAACGTAAATAAGAAGTGACATTAATGTGCAAGAAGTTAATATCTTCATTAATGCAAATTAAATTACTCCGTTCAATGTTTAATGGTAGTTTTTTCGCCTATTACGTATTTCTTACCTTTCAAAAAAATAATTGTATCCAAATTAGTTTAACTTCATATACATAAATTGTATATTTAAAAAATATTATATTTCTTTGGGCTCGAATCAAAATCAAAGTAATATCAACTTCTTTCTAACAACATACTAAGGGCCCGTTTGGCCATGCGATATGGTATTATGCTATAGAATCATGAGATGAAATTGAAGTTTTGTTTGAACATGCGATATGGAATTTTGTGTTGTATATTGTTGTCATAAACATAAAAATCTCGTAAGTTGTAAAATTATTAAAATTGCCCCAATTGTTTATTCAATCTTATCAAATAAACAAAAAATTATAAAATTGCATAATAAATTATTACAAAACTATTTGTTCTCCACCTAAGTAATTTTAATTTAATTAAAAAAAATGAAACATAAATTGTAGTGTACTGGTCTTTAATATAATCTTCCCACATAGTATGGACAATTTCCTCACGTTGAACTTGCATTTCTCGATCATGTGATCGAGAAGACGAACCAACATTATTACTTTGAGTCATTTGTTGGTCAATATCATCTGCAACTATATTTTCATGCTCATAGACCATAAATATTTCATCACTTTAACAATTGATTGGTGTGAGCTAAAGTGACTATATGTTGGTGAGAATAATAAATTTTATATCAGTGAGAATAATAAATTTTAAAAAGTAATGATGTGATTATAAAGTTTATTTATATATGAAATAAATGATTAGTAGATATAAATGTAGGATTGTTTTAACAAAATATAAACTAATGGATCAATTTTTGTATTAAAATATCTTAAATCATGATATGAAATTCCCACATAATTTCATATCATGGTTTTTGAAGAATATGAAATCACATCTCATGATAGGGAATCATGTGATGAAATTAGTGTAAAATTGTATATTCAAACGCTAATTTCATCTCACGATATCATATCATACGCCTACTAAGAAACAATCATCAAAAGTATATATCTCAACTATAAAAGAAGAAGGTGACCACGTGCATTATAATAATACTCATGAAAAAAGTAGAAAGAAGATAGTGTGGCTTTAATTTAATCTTCCATCTCTAGCTAATGTGAGATACTCAGCAGTCAGCACCTATTTAAATGAGTATTACTATTTGGCAAGTTTCATAGGTGTCGGTGTCACAGTTTCAAATAATACTTAGAACAGTACCACTGAGCCCACTATACTCACTAGCCATGGCTGCTGCACACTCATTTTCACTTCTTGTCTTAGCAAGACTTTCAGCTTCCATTGTTGCTTTTCTTGTTCTTACTTGGGCTCTTTACTATAAAACTAGCTTTTACCCTCATTCTTCTTCTCCACAAGAAGATGACCTTATTTATGCTGTAAAGTTACATTCTTTAACCTTCAATGTACTTCATTTCAGCTAAAAAAAAATTGGGGGTTTTGAGTTGAAGTCTTTGTGTTTTTTTTTGTTTTGTAGGTGCTTCATCCATTATTGATGGTGATTGGGTTCATTCTTATAAGTGGAGAAGGTGAGCTCAACTTCTATTTTTCTTGAAGTGATTTTGGAAAGTGTTTTTTTTTTCTTGATTTTGTTAAAAATCCATTCTTTTTCTTTTCTTGGAAATGATTTTGGAAAGTGGTTTTTTTTCTTAATTTTTTTAAAAATTCATTCTTTTTTGTTTTCTTGGAAGTGATCACTGATTTTGGGAAGCGGGGTTTTTCTTTCTTGCTATATCTTGTTAAAAATTCAGTCTTTTTGCTTATCTTGGAAGTGATTTTGGTAAGTGGGGTTTTTTCTTTCTTACTGTATCTTGTTAAAAATCCAGTCTTTTTTCTTATGTAGGAAGTGATTTTGGTAAGTGGGGTTTAGTCTTTCTTGCTAATTGCTATATCTTGTTAAAGATCTAATCTCTTTTTTTTTTTTTTTTTTGGGGGGGTATTGTAGCCATTTTAGTGCATAGATGGTTGCCAGGTTCAAGAAATTTGAAGAAATCAGTGCATTTGTGTCTGCAAGGACTGGCTTTGGCTTGTGGGATTTTTGGGATATGGACAAAATTTCAAAGTAGAGATGGGATTGTGGCTAATTTCTATAGTTTGCATTCTTGGATGGGTATCATTTGTGTTTCTCTATTTGGAGCTCAGGTATTTCTTCTGCACATTTTGTTCCCTCAACTATTTTTGGTAAAAAAAAAAATTTAAATTAAAGAAAAAATGACATTAAATTTGATTCTGCATAAAGTTCCAAGTATGACATTGAAGCTCATTCTGAAAGTTGTGGTGTCTTTTGATCAGAATGTAAATTTATCATCCATTAGTACTGTTTATTCCTTTAAAGTATAGAGTATCTTATCATGTAGTCTGTTTTCACTTCCTATTATAGTAATTCCTCCGTTTCAATTGTTTGTTTGGTTTTGACTTGACACGAAGTTTACGAAAGTAAATAAGACTTTTGAATCTTGTTGTCTTAAACCAAAGATATGTGGAATGCGCTAAATAAAGAGTTGGAATAAAAGGAAAGACATGTTCTCTTTTAAACGGACTAAAAAGGAAAGCAAGACTAACGTATTGAAACGGAGGGAGGGAGTAGTTTGGTGGCATGTCCCATGTTTGAAATTAGGATAGAATCACTTGTTAGTGCAATAATTGTGATTTGTGCATAGAGAAGCTTCAATGTGGCCTAGAGATTTGATAGATGTTCTACGTGTTTATTTGAGCAAGGAGATGTTTAAGGTGAGGTAGAACTGGTCCTACAAATGGGGTCTTGAAAAATTGGAGTACAAGAGTATAGTTTTTTCCAGTAGATATTTTTCTAGCCTAGCAATTTTTTGCTTCATTTTTATCTGTAAATGTAGCTTCACAGACTTTCCGTGAATTTAATACAAGCTTGTTACCATAAAAATGAAATGGGGTCTTGAAAAATTGATATTAGTGTGTTGGAATGGACAGTGAAAGGAAGGGTTACTAGAGGATATACATAAAAAGAAAGTGATCTATAAGCCTCTCTATTGATCAAGCGGAAAAGGAACCGTTAGGTGTGTGTTGGATCCTCCAAAAATAGTGCATCTTTGGATGATACAACACAAGTACGGTAACAATTTTGGTGAGTCCGAGCACCATTGCTTTTGGGATATGTTTATATGTGTCTTCTATAACTTGGTAGTGCCAGTAAATATATTTGGTCGAGGTTTGAGATTTCAATGCACTACACACGCTTCAGGTTAGAGCATTCATGAGCTATGATGCTCGGATCCTTCGAGAATGTTGCCAGGTGGGTCAGATCCTCCGAAAGTATTGCAATTTTGAAGGTCCGACAAGAGGGTGGTAGTATTTTTGGAGGTCGAGCAACATAGTCAATAGTACTGAGAACCTTTTTGACTGGTCAAGACAACAACAAATTTAGCACATGCCTTACTGGGATGCACAACTTTCTTCTGCTCTAGAGTTGAAAAAGAGTGCAATAATGGATCATGGAGTAAACTCACGAGTCATGAGGCACATCAATCAGCTTTTAAAAGAAATGGTTCCCATACATGTATCGCGGAATCACACACTTTACACTATGTGCAGGGGAAAAGATATTGTAGACTATATATACCTGCATTGTGAGAGTGGGAGGGGGTTAATAGTGTCATCTTTCATTAGGCATTGCACACTTAAATTCTTGACATAACAATTGGTTATAATTGCTATTATACTTGTTCGTGTTGCTCCTTCACCTAGCCAAAATCCAACTCCGACAAACTACATTTTTTGCTCAAGGAGATTATCAAGTAAAAATGTCCACCATGAGGTAAAGTAGAAGTTGAGTGGCTTTGCACTAAAGTACCACACAAAATAGTCGAAAATAGACACTCAAACTTGGCCTCAGCTGTCAAGTAAACACTCCAACTTAGAGTATGCACATAAAGACACCTCAACCGGCAACTAAACACTCCAACTCGTCCCCACTGTCTATCAAATCATTCAAGAACTAGTGAAAAAGTCGAGCAAAATGTTTCTGTTTGCATCTTAACTTGTTTATTTAGATTGATTTGTAAGGCACCTTTTGTAACCGGAAAAGAAGTTTAATTGCTTCTAATGATACTTCATGTTACTGCAGTGGCTGCTGGGCTTCTTAAGCTTTTGGCACAGAGGAGAAGTCCGAATGGCTAGAATACGTATTCTCCCATGGCATGTATTCCTCGGTCTTTACACATATGGCTTGGCAGTTGCAACAGCAGAAACAGGACTTCTCGAGAAGTTAACCTTCTTGCAAACAAACGGAGCTGTACAGAAACGTTGCACAGAGTCCATGATCGTAAATGGTATGGGACTAAGTTTAGCTCTCCTCAGTGGCATAGTGATATTTGCTGCTGTGTTACCGAAGCATCAAACACCACATTCGAAGAGTGTTTACTCTAGTAATAAGCTACATTCTTAAGTTTTTCATACATGACTATACCGCGATAATTCTCATGTAAATATGCTATTTATCGGAGGTGTTTATAAAATGAAGAAGGTCCAACAAGTTCCTTTTTTTTCAAAATCATTGTTGCAATTTGGTATGCCAATCTTGCTGGTTCTTCTTCAGTGTTCTTGGCACACTTCTTGATAACTGTGACATCATGCGTGTGTCAATTTGCGTTATATATATATGTGTGTGTGTGTTGGAGTCACTTTTATGCACCTCAGCTAATTTCACGAGATACGTGGTACCTTTCATAATGTGATAGATTCACAATGGAGAAGTTTTGTGTTGTGACCTACAATATACACTAGTCTACACCATTTAAATTATTGGACAATTAATTTGCATTGAATAGACCATTAAACCATGTCAACGAATTTTATTTTCAAAGCTCTTTTTTTTTTTTTTTTTCATTTAATCATCTAATATCAAAATACACTAATACACTAATCCAATCATCAAATTTTAAGTTCAAATTTTATAAATATTTTGTAGTTGATGTCTTTCATCTATGTAAGTTTTGGATGGATAGAATTATCCGAACATTATATGTGTTGATGAAAGACAACAATCTCCAAAAGGTAAAAATTTATTTCCAAATTTATATTCACGCTATACATGTCTTGAAATGTAATTTTATTATTGAACCAAAAATAGTAGTTTAGTGCATCAAACTTCCTCTATGTCCATGATTCGAGGAGGAATCAAACCACAAAGATTTATTGTTCGCAATATTATCCCCTATAATGTAAAAAAATATTTTCACAACTTAAACTCGTAATCTCTTACACATATGACAACAATTTATCATCTAATTTCTAGACTATGGTTAATTAACAACAATAAATTTATATAATTTGATGTAAATACAAACAATTTTTTCATCTTCATAAAATTAACTAAATCGTGCAAACTAACCCAAACATCAAAACTATTAAAATATCAGTAATTTAAATTTGCATAAAAACCCTTTTTAAAGTTGTATAAACCAAAAAAGAAATACCCAATTTAATGGATGCACTCTTTTGAGAGTCCATTGATAATAAGAGCATCAAAAGTTAGGTTTAACATTGATGCTCAAAGGATGAAGATGAACTTCAACTCCAAAATTTCCCTTTTTCCATTACCCCTTTGAATCTTAAACCCTACAATACATTACAATTACAACCCTAAAACCCTAAATAAAATAATCAAGAAATGTGTTCTTCTATAATCCCATCTTCTCTTACCTTTTCACCTAAATCCCCTTTCATCTACAGTCAAGACTTGGTTTTTTCCTCATACCCATTTCACCTTAGGACTAGAATTCCTAAGTTTTCCCTGACTGCTTCAGTTTCAGAAAAAGTTGCAGAAGTTTCTTGGGTTATTTCTGATCCAAATGCATTTGATGAGTATAATGGTTGGGACTTTGTTGAACCTCCAGTTGAAAAGACGAAGAAAAAGGGTATTTTTATTGTCCACCTCAACTAATTTGAGATTAAGTTTTAAGCTGATTGATTGACTTTTTGAGGATGTAGTTTATTGCTTTTGTTATCTGTTAGTTTCTGTTGTTGTTGATTATTACTGTTCCTTGCCTGTATGCTTTGCACTACTTTCCTTTTAGTTGCTATGTTTTGCTTCCCTTGAGCTGAGAGTCTTTCGGAAATGGTCTCTTTAGCTCCATGAGGTAGGGGTAAGGTTTGTGTAACTCTATTGTTCGCAGACTCCACTTTGTGGTTGTTGTTGGTGGTGTGTATAAAAAATTAATCTCGAGTTTTTTTGAGAATTGTGGGAATTGAAAGATTGTTTTTTTGCAGGTTTGTCGAAATTTTTGGTTATTGGTATGTCAGTGTCTCTTGCTGCTGGACTTGGTGTTGCTTCCTACTTTTCACTATACCAGAAAGGTGAGATTTTTGGGATTGCTTTTGTTAATTGGGTAGTTTGTAGTGCTGCTGTGCTTTGTAGAAGTAGTAATTCAATTATTGGTGTACTTTGTGCTTCTTATAGGATTCAAATTTCAATTTACTGGGCCATTCCATGTGTCACATGATAGTTTAGTATCTAATGAGGCTGCTAATAAGGGAGAAGATGGCGAAACGGTTGATTTGTCAATGGAAACTGCTCAGATTTCTGAAATGGTGGAGGGAGGTTCTGATTTCGATGATAAAAATCTTGTCTTGGGTAAGGTTTTAGAGCTTAACTAAACTTTGTTATGTTGTTTGATTGTTTAAATAAGTTGTACATACAATAGTCTAGATAAAATGCTTGTAAAGGGAATTCTCTTGTTTCTTTCTTCCTTTGGTGTAGTCTCATGAGAAATGCTAATATTTGCATAAAATATCTGAATCATGTAACTTACCTATCTGAGTAATTTGTTTGTTATGTTCTGGTACCTCTTTAGAGTCTCTTTCTTCCTTGGAAAATATGGTTTGCCTGCTCCCTTTCCATCCTTGATGTATGATTGTTTACCAATGTGCTAATTTAAGTTGTTTAGCACCCAAGGGTGTGGGCTAGTTGTCAATTAAATGGGTGGAAAATCACGAGGTCTCAGGTTCAAATCTCAGGGAAGGAAAAATCACTAGAGTCCCATCTGCTCTAGCATTGGTTTGCAGAATTACCTGGCTTCTGTGCTGGCACTTGATGAAATAGTCGAGGTGCAACATCACCATCATCCATAAAAAATAGAAGCTGTTTAGCCTTTTCATTTTTGCGGTCAAACTTATAATTTCCTGTTCAGAAGCTTGTTCTCTGATTCCATTCTTCTCTTTTTATTTTTTCCATATGCTCCTACTTTGTTAGGCTTGGTGCATTTTCCAGGAAGCTGATAAATAAAAGAACCCCTGAAACAATTGAGAACAGATAGACAAGTCTGTAATAACTCCTAATTCTCCTGGGAAGTGTACACCAACAATATTCAGATTTCTTCTGTTCTTTTCTTCATTTCAGTAAAAGAAACTTGTATGGCTAGTTCTAACATGCAAGTTTAAGTTTACAAATTTCATTTTTCATTTTATTCTCTTCTGAAAGTTGAAATAGTAATGATATGTGAAGACAATTGAATCCTCATTCAATGCTTGTCAGTATTCACCCATGTTATCTCATTTTATTTTGAGCTTAATTTGGTGCTAATAGTAGTATTTTTTTTAAAACAATGTACTTGCAGTAATAGTTTGTACCATTTTCTCTTTCTTTGAATTACTTTAGAATGATAGCAGTTCTGTTCATTAGCTCTGATTTTAGTTTTATTCCTCACTGGCCAAAACTTCCGGTTCATTGTCATTTTGAAGAGACGAGCCATGTTTCAACTAAAGGAGTAACTAGAGGAGTACTTGGACGTATTGCAATTCCCTTTGCTGTAGATTCTACTCAAGAAGAAGCTCTTTTTATGTTGAAGAAACTCAAGGTATAGTTGCCTGACCTTTATTCCATTTGAGAGAAATAAGATTTCCTGCTGTACTTGCACACTTTCCTATTCAGAGATATGTTATATTATGGACTTAGTTGTAGTGCTCGACATAGTTTGAACAGCAGGATAGCTATAGAACTTTGTATTGCCCTAGTAAATCAAACCAAAAGCAGCATATTTTCCAAGATATGTGGTGTATCTTAGTTATTGGATGGGTCTGATGTTTTAAAGTTATTTTTGGTCAAAACTTTAATGGCCAGCTTCAGAGAGAACCTTTTGTTGTGCGTGTGGAATCATGAGTATTTCATGTTTCTTTGTGATGACTGTGAGATGGGAGGCTTTGGGAAGTACAGTAACATTCTTGGGAAGGCAGCCCAGAGAAGTGACATTGGCTAGATACCTCTGTTAGAAAAACGAAATACAATTAAGCTAGTAGGTTGCACATTCAAACTAGACGTGGTTCCTTCCTTATCTCTCCTTTTTAGCATATGACTACGGATAATGTGTTTTTTTCCTGTGAAACCTTGCCTGTTACATTTTGTAGTCTTTATTGTTTATTGTGATTTTACTTGATAATGTTATTTGCTCCTCTTTCAACCTTCACTCAATTATTTAGGTTTGGTTCTAAGCATGGCTTTGGCATTATGCTGTGAGGTATAATTGGAAATTAGACTACCATATTATAGTTTATCATCAACTATTGTGACGTTACACTTGTAGCACTATCTGTGCCACTCTGACTTCACTCGATTGTTTAGATTTGGTTCCAAGCATAGTTTCACCATTATAATCTAAAGTATACAGATCATTGAAGATGATGTTAAAGCAGATGAACTATGTTCAAGGAGGGAATATGCAAGATGGTTAGTTAAAGAAAATACACAACTCGAAAGGTACTTTTGGTCAACAACATTTGCTTGGTCAGTTCTTTTGTTGGAAGAAGACAAAAATGTTAGTACCACTGACTAGTTTTTCTAACCATTTTCTTTTTTGACTTCTAGGAGTAGAAAGCATCGGATAGTTCCATCAGTTGTGCTTTCTGGTTCTACAATTGCCGCCTTTGATGATGTGAGTGTTGAAGACCCTGATTTTGCGACCATTCAATGTAAGCTTGACATGTTGTTACCCAAACATAATATATGTCATTGTCGAAGGAGCTAATATTTTCAGTTCTTGCTTAAAAAATGTTATCCAGCCCTAGCTGAGGCTGGTATTATTCCTAGCAAGCTGTCAGATAAGGAATTAGCTTCCACTCCAAATGTTTCAGAAGATCAGGGCGTCTGTTTCTTCCCCAATAGGTACTATGATGTTTATATCTCCCTCCTTTCCTATCCCTTTTGTTGTTTTTGCCACTTCATTTCATTTATCCCTTTGTTACCTTCATCTATGCTTCTACTTAAGTTAATGTCTGTTTTGTTGTTTCAGATTTTTGTCTCGCCAAGATCTAATTAGTTGGAAAGCCAAAATAGAGTATGAAGTCATGCCAGGGATAGACAAAGAGGTAGGGGAAAAACCGCGCTCCAGCGCTTGTTCCAACTTTAATGAGATTTTGATGCCCTTTATCTGCCTGAATATCTGACTCTGTGTACAGTTCAGATATCAAGGAAGAACATAGGCTTTCTGGATGTAAGGGACATCAATTCTGAAGCTTTGGTGGAACTTTTTGTGGATTTACGGGCTGGTGAACAGAGCATTCTTCGGAGAGTTTTTGGTCTCTTTCTTTCTCTGTTTTGCATTAATGCACAAAGAATTAGATTTATGAGATCCCCGCGGCAAAAATGTCACTGCTTCTATGCAAAAAAATACTTGCATGGCACCCATGCATTCTTTGACATGTACAAACATCTTAGTAAATTTCTTAATTCACTCAAATCATTTGGGATTAAAAGATATAGGAGAAATTTAGTGCATGCAAGACAGTTAAGTACACCGAAGCTTTGGATTGAGAAGTTTGTTGATCGCCTATGTATCATTTACAGGACAGGCGAAACGATTCCAGCCTGATAAACCATCCACGAAGGCTCAGGCAGCTGTTTCGCTGACAAGTGGGAGAATGGAAGAATATATAAAAAGTGAGCTGGCAAAACTTGAAGCTGAAAATTTATCGAGACTAATGACAATGGAAGAAATAAAGTCTGACCTACTTGATAGAGGAGAAATACAAAGGATTTGGGAGAGTAAAATGGAAGTAGAAAAAAGTCGTGGTTTAGAGGTAGAGAGTGCTTATCTGGCTTCTATTGGAGATTTAGAACAGGAAAAAATTGTACATGAGAATGCTCAAGCTGAGCTTCGGAGGCAGAAGGCAGCTCTACACTGTCAGAAGCAGCTACTTTCTAGTCTCAAGGAAGAGGTCGATGAGATGTCCGAAAAGCTTGCACATGAGAAGTTTAAGCATGTGGATGAGCAGTGTGATTTAAGTGGTACGATTCATGATTTGCAGGTTAAGCATGAAGCTTTGCTCGACAAAAAATCTATGTTGGAAGCTGAGATTGAAGCTTTGCAAAAACTGAGGTACAAATGTGTGTCAAATTGTTAATCACTTAATTGAGCTTTTGTTTACTTCTTTGTCTTTTTCTGAAATGGCGACTGTTGTTTAATTTGTCTTATTGTGCCCTCTAATAGCTTTATGGAGTTTGAACCATGTAGAAGTTCAGTGAATGTTAAATAGCTTTAGGAAGTTTGACTAATCTTGATAACAATCAAACAAACACGATATCTGAATTAAGGATGGTATTACCAGAGAGGTTGATAATCCATTAACACTCGTAGTCTGTAATTGGCATGAAATTATGCAATAAAAACCGAAAATATACATTTTTCTTTTGGTGAGGTTGCCTGAGAGGGAAATGGTGCAGCATTAAGGTTGGGGTGGCACTGCAAAAAAGAAGCAAAAAATGGGAAAGAATATTATAATATGCATCTCATGATAGGGGATCATAATGTTCCCCTTGCTAGACAAACTTATCCCTTGGATGCAGATTAATTACAGAACAGAAGGGCACTTCACCGAATTCTATAGTCTGAACTACGAATATGCCAATCTTGGGTATGTATACTTTTATTACTTTTGTAGCGGAGTAATCTTGAGATGAGGATAATGGCAAGAAAGACTAAGATGCAAACCGTTATACATTCTGGTGAGGACTGATGCATACTGCATACGTAGTTTACACTAGTTTCCATGTCTTCACATAGAACTTCCATTGATTTCTCGGTTACAACTCTTTTGTGAAGCCTGAAATTGTTAACTCCAGGATATGGTGATGGGAACTACTAATATTCTATTGATCTGATGGTTGCAGTTTCTGTTTCAATTTACACTTAAATTATTTGAAGGAACTTAAGCATCCTGAAACTGTAGAAATTTTGACTCCAGATATTGTTTAGGTAGTTGACAATGCCATGTTTTGTTAAAACAGATCATGGGTCGAGGATGAAGCGAGAAGAAATCAAGCTCGTGCTAAAGTTCTCGAGGAGGTTGAACGAAGGTGGAAATGGGAGGAGCAATAGGAAAAAAGTTTCATAAGTTAAATAATCCATCTTGTTTTGATGTACATTTTGTCATTGTCATGATCAATTTTCTTCTTAAATATTTTCTTGGTAGCATCTTGTAAACTATATAAGAGCTGTTGATCTCTGTCATTAGCAGAAAGCAATTGAAGAGTAACTTTTTTGTTGTATTTTGAAGAATGAATTGCTTTATTAAGAAAGTGAATCTCTTGAGTTCCAATCTAATTGCAGGGACCTAATAGCTTTACATGCAAACTTTTTTTTTCGGTTTTCTATTCGGTGTTTGTTGTTATTTGTATTGGAGTCTCGACTAATTCTGATATGCACCACATCCTGGCATGATCTTTTTTCATACTTCCATTAATATTTTTGGACTTCTTGTTCCTTTTTCTTGTGCCGATGATCTATCTGAAACAATCTCTCTGTCTTTGAGATAAGGGTAAATCTCTATACATCTTACCTTCTCAGATTAAAGTTTATGAAATTACATTGAATATATTATTGTTATCAACGAAGAAATCTCATCTATCCTATCACAACTTTTATAGATAAATCCATACCTATCCAATATAACAGAAGAGACAAAAGATACACAAATTATGCCAAAAAGGGACTTGTGTTTTGGTTAATATTTGTCAAAATTGTGTAAAGTTATCACTAATCTACTTTATGTGTAGACTAATATAGTCCATACAAGCTAAGGCACAAATTAAATGTCAATTTTGCTCTTTTTCTTTATTGTTATGCCAACAGCCAAAATTTGGACCCCACCTTTAATATTACAATATTTTCTTGATCTTTATTTATTCAAATTAATATCTTTTAATTCTGAGAATAATCTCTAGTATTAAAAAAAAAGGAAATCTTAGTATCTTGATTAGTTGGCTACAATGAACTAATAATTGGACATATCAAGCAAGATACACTAATCAGGTCCATATAATTGACCTAATCAAAATTCTAGTTGGTGCATTTGAGTAATAATATTAGATATAAACAGATTTTAAATGAAAGCAATATGAATAATGAAAATTCATATAATTGAACCTCATTGAGGTATGTTTGTACCCTTGACCGAATTCTTTTTTTTTTTTAATTTCAGTCGCGCCATATAGAACATTATTAAGTAAAAAAACTTTAGTTACATATAATTAAGTTACTTTGACAATTAATTAGGGATTAGATGAATTTGGTACTAATATATTAAGTTCCTTCATTCTAATAGTTAAAATTTGGCTATCAAAGGTTGCGATGGAGTGGTAAATATTCATTCATTTTTAAATAACGTGTCTCAATGAGAGTCTCAAATATAAAATCGCTTTGTCTCTAATGTGAAACTTTTCAACGTGAATTCGAGGGAAAAAAGAAGATAGTTAAAAATTGACTCTTGTGGTAGTAATCTAAGTTTCACCATAAGACCATCTCCAAGCCAACGCCAAATTTTACACCAAATTCTAAATTTGGTGTAAATTTTGGTGTTTTGAGCTCCAACCCACACCAGTTTTTACGCCAAATTTGGTGTGTGAATAGAGTTATAAATTTGGTGTAATACAATTCATCACACCAATTCACTTTTTGAATATTTTAATAATATTTCATTATACAAACTTTTAATTAAACATTATATAAATTGTATGTTTTAATTAAATCTCTTGTATATTTAATTGTTTTTTATGTAATATTTTTATAATATTAATTTTAGATATAAAATTTTGCTTTTTTATAAATTAATTTTTCTACATATGACTTTTTATTTAATTGTATAAATTTTTATGAACTTTTATATGACTTTTTATTTAATTGTATAAACTTTTATGAATATTTATGTAGAATTTAAAATAATTTTTTCAATTATGTAATGTTTATGTAATTGTATTTCATTAATGATTTCACTTTTATTTGTATCATCCATTATTATGTATAATATATAATATTTGCTAGCAATTTCTATTATTTAAAAAATTATGGCACAAAATAATTTTATATTAAACGATTATAAAAGAAAATAATATGAATTATATATGATGAATGTTTTAGAAAGAATTTGTTTTATAAAATAAGAAAATATAAGAAATAATATAATAATAATGAAGAGAGAGAAAAATATTCATTTTTGATGTAAAATTTGATATATTGAACTGGAGTTGATTATATAAAAAATAGTACTGACATCAAATTTGATGTAAAATTTGATGTTTGGATCGGAGATGAACCCATAAATGGACAAAAAGTCACATCTTATTAGCTGCACAATGACAAAGAATAATTGGACAACATTTATGGATTAAAAGACAAATTTTTACTCCAATTCTTTACCTTAAAAGCTTTTAACTAATAAATTTCATTTTTATTTTTTATAATCGAGAAATCCTAGAGGATTTATCTAGTGGTACACGATTTAATTCTCAATGAATAATGAGTCTTTATATTCTTCTATACTTAATTAAATATCAAATTAATTTGAAAATCACACATCATTTGATTTCTGTTTGTATTTGCAATGGTAAAATGCTCTCTAACAAATACAATTTCATATTCAGGTTCAAACCTCTAACAAATGCGACTTTATATCCATGTTCAGATTAAGAATAAACTCTCTAGCAAATGTGACTCCATCTAATTTTAACCTCTAACAAAAATGAGTTCATAACCATGTTCAAATCTGAGACTCGATGAATAATGAGTCTTTATATTCTTCTATACTTAAACATCAAATTAATTTGAAAGTCACACATCATTTGATTTCTATTCATATTCGTAATTGGTAAAAATATTCTCTAACAAACGCGACTTTATGTACAAGTTTTAACCTCTAATAATTCAAATATAAAACACTTAATTAAGGATAAACCCTCTGACAAACGCAACTCTATATTCAGGTTCTAACATCTAATATAGATGAATTCATATCCCTATTCAAATTTGAACGTAGGATAAAACGAATTACTTCACCCCTTAGAGTGAGAATACAGAAATCTAGGTGTCACCTGTTCCCAAGGTCATATTTTTACTGTACTCAAGTCCCTTTCTTCTTAAATATTTCTCTACATATCAACTAGTTTTAGACCCTATATCCAGAAAATGTCAATCTTCTTTGGCCAAACATTGGCCACTCAAGAAATTGGTGGTTCCCTGTAGCTCTATGTGTTTGTTTTTGACAGTTCTGCACAAAAAAAATCCAATCTTTTTTCTTTCTTGATAAGATTACAACACTTGCCCTTCAAGAACTGCACCATTAGACTAATTTCCAATTGTGGGGTTCTCATTCTTTTTTCATTTTTGATGAGGACATGGATTGATTCTTGAGCTATGGGGTTTCATAAAAAATGGGTGGGGATTATTTTTTATTATTAAATGAGTTGAAGCTTCAATTGTTTCCATTGAAAATACTTACATGATAGTTAGGGTAGGTTTCTTGGTTGCTGCTTCTATAGCTGCTTATGCAGTTAAGCAGATAAATGTAAAACCCTCAAAGCCATCATTAGGTAATTTCTTGATTAGTTGCAAATAAGTACTATTTGGTTTTATATATTGATAGAACAGTTGTTGTAAAGATTCAATTTTTAATGGGAAAATTCATCTAAATGGGTGATTAGAGTTTGTTTTTTGAGGCTAATTTGTGTTGATGTTGTTGTTTTATGAACTTGGTGAATAGAAAATGGTGAACCATTGCTTGAACAACGAGGTGACGAAGGGGATGAAAAGGAGCAGCTGTTGTATTCGACGGATGGCCTCAAAGAAGTGGTTGTAAGTATAGAGAAATTTGTGTACTCTTTTGTTGCTTAATAGTGTTGATATCTTCTTTTGGAACAATTTGATTTGAGTTAATAATGTTTGTTTCGAACATTTTTTGGATGTTATAGTGAAATGGTGTAATAGAGAACATATAATATAACATAACATGAAAGATCGGTTCAACAGAAAATGTGATTGTTATAGTGAAATGTTGTTATGAAGAGGTCTGATTGTGTTTGGAAATTTGTCTTTTGTTTTTTCGTTTGGCGAATTGTAGGATGAGGAAGAAGAGAAAGAAGAAGTTAAATTAATCAATGGAATTATAAATCCAGCACAGGGTAACCAGATTGATCTTGATGATGATCTTTTCCCTGAATTTGAAGATCTTTTATCCGGGGAGATTGAATTTCCGTTACCAAGTGACAAGTATGATACAGGAAGAGAAGAGAGAGAGAGGGTTTACCAAACTGAGATGGCCCACAACGCGAACGAACTTGAAAGATTGCGAAACCTTGTCAAGGAACTTGAGGAAAGGGAGGTGAAGCTTGAAGGGGAGTTGCTTGAGTATTATGGTTTGAAGGAACAAGAATCGGATATTCTCGAGTTACAAAAGCAGCTCAAGATTAAGTCTGTTGAGATTGACATGCTCAACATCACGATAAATACGTTACAGGCTGAGAAACAAAAGCTTCAAGAGGAGGTTTTTCATGGAACTACTGCTAGGAAAGATCTAGAAGCTGCTAGAAGCAAGATTAAGGAGCTGCAAAGGCAGATGCAACTCGAAGCTAACCAAACGAAAGCTCAGTTGTTGTTGCTAAAACAACATGTTACTGGACTTCAAGAAAAGGAAGAGGAAGCTTTCAAGAGAGATTCCGAGGTTGACAAGAAGCTTAAACTTGTGAAGGAGTTGGAAGTGGAGGTTATGGAGCTTAAGAGGAAGAACAAAGAACTTCAGCACGAAAAGAGAGAGTTGGTTATTAAATTGGATGCTGCTGAATCTAAAATAGCAAAGTTGTCTAATATGACGGAGGTAAATTTTAATTCCTGATACCAGTATTTTCATGTCACTGATCAAGTTTAGGACAATCTCTGTGTGTTATAGCTTATAGCTCTTCTTTCTTTATGCATTTACTTTCTATTCTCAAGTTTGTAAAAATATTTTGGAACTATAGTCATATTCTGATTTCTTGTAATTATCAGAATTCTTTTGCTGTTTCTCATGCTCTTTAGTTTCTTCTATTTTGACCAGAGACGGAGCTAAGATTTTGACTTTATGGGTTCTGATTTCTAGAAAAGATTAGCTTACTGGTTCTGGATAAATTATTTATATATATTAAGTAAATTGTGAAGCACAAATACAATGTCTTGAACCAAAATTAGGTTCTGCTAAACCTTTAGACGGGCTTGTAGCTCCCCCCCTAATTTTGACAATTGTGGTTCGCTCCCACCACTGAATTACTGGAGATTCTCAGCTTCTAATGAGAAAGATTGTGTGATGTTTTTGACAATTCCTGACTTGTTTTTGGCATGCTTCTGCAGAATGAAATGGTTGCCCAGGTGAGGGAAGAAGTAACTAATTTGAAGCATACAAATGATGATCTTCTAAAACAAGTAGAAGGACTTCAAATGAATAGATTCAGTGAAGTTGAAGAGCTAGTGTATCTTCGTTGGGTCAATGCATGCTTAAGATTTGAACTTCGGAACTACCAAACACCTCAAGGAAAAGTCTCCGCTCGTGATCTCAGCAAAAATCTGAGCCCAAAATCTCAGCAGAAGGCCAAACAGTTGATGTTAGAATATGCAGGATCCGAACGAGGCCAAGGAGATACAGATCTCGAAAGCAATTTTTCTCAGCCATCTTCTCCCGGTAGTGAAGACTTTGATAATGCTTCTATAGACAGTTCCACTAGCAGATTTAGTAGTTTCAGTAAAAAGCCCAACTTAATCCAGAAGTTAAAGAAATGGGGCAGCAGAGGTGGTAAAGATGATTCAAGTGTTATGTCTTCACCAGCAAGATCTCTTGGAGGAGCATCTCCTGGTAGGATGAGTATGAGTGTAAGACCAAGGGGTCCTTTGGAATCTCTAATGCTTAGGAACGCGGGTGACGGTGTAGCCATCACTAGTTTTGGAACAGCTGAGGAATATGGTTCCCCAGAAACACCAAAGCTTCCACCGATTAGGACACAAGAATCTTCTGCTGAGACACTGAATTCAGTTGCATCATCGTTTACTCTAATGTCAAAATCAGTGGAAGGAGTTCTAGATGAGAAGTATCCGGCATTCAAAGACAGGCATAAGCTGGCAGTAGAACGAGAGAAGACAATTAAGGTTAAAGCTGAGCAGGCAAGAGCAGCAAGGTTTGAGAAGTCCTTGCCTCCAAAACTTGCTCAATTGAAAGAGAAGCCGGTATCACTGCCAGGGTCAGTACCAGTTTTGCCGGTGGTCTCCGCCTCTGGTGACTCAGCAGAGCAGTCCGGTGATAGCAAAACCGACTCTCAAGCCGTGAGCAAAATGAAGCTTGTTAATATTGAGAAAAGACCTACCAGGACTCCTCGTCCACCTCCTAAACGATCAGGAGGTGGTCCAGCTCCAGCTGGTAATACTGTTACAGGTGGAGCACCTGGAGGTCCACCCCCACCACCTCCTCCACCTGGTGCTCCACCACCGCCACCTCCACCTGGCGGAGGACCTCCTAGACCACCACCTCCTCCTGGATCTTTAATGAAAGGAGGAGCTGGAGGTGACAAGGTCCATCGTGCTCCTGAATTAGTTGAATTCTACCAATCATTGATGAAACGCGAGTCAAAGAAGGACACATCATCAGCTTTGATAACTGCTACTTCAAACACATCAGATGCAAGAAACAACATGATCGGGGAGATAGAGAACAGATCCACATTCCTCTTAGCTGTATGTAGAACTTCTATTTTACTTCTTTGAATGAAATGCATATTCCTATTACCCCATTCTGACTCAAACGATAATTGTGCAAAACCAGGTGAAAGCTGATGTGGAAAGTCAAGGTGAATTTGTCGAGTCATTGGCAACTGAAGTTCGTGCTGCTTCTTTTACCAATATTGAGGATCTAGTGGAATTTGTGAACTGGCTAGATGAAGAACTCTCCTTCTTGGTATTTCCTCTTGACATTATACCTTCAAATTCCCTATTCCTTAAATAAGACTTATTAATCATACTTTTGTATGGTCAATATGAAAAATATTGGTTAATTAATCTCTCTCAAGCGACAAGGCCCATGCACGTTTTGCATTACGTACCTGCAGCATCTGTTAACAGTGTATCTCGCTGATTCTTTTCAAGGTTGACGAACGAGCTGTCCTCAAGCACTTTGACTGGCCTGAGGGAAAAGCGGATGCGTTGAGAGAAGCTGCTTTCGAATATCAAGATCTAATGAAACTAGAAAAGCAAGTAACCACCTTTGTGGATGACCCAAATCTTCAATGTGATGCGGCTTTGAAAAAGATGTACAGGTTGCTTGAAAAGTAAGTCTCCAATGATATCTATGTCTCTTGTCTTTAAACCAGAGAATTTTGGTTTGGTAGGATGCAGGGGCGGCGGATCCAGGTAGGGACGAGGAGTTCATCTGATCCACCTTGGGCGGAAATTACACTTTTTATAAATGCTTAAAATTATTTTTATGTATATATAGTAGATGTTGAACCCCCTATGGCTTCTTCGTATTTTGAACCCCCTTAGTGAAAATCCTAACTCCGCCACCGGTAGGATGTGAAAATGGTTGAGATTTTAAACTAGTTATTCCAGACCATATTGAAACTTCAACTTAATTGGAAGTAAACTAGTTATTCCAGACCATATTGAAACTTCAACTTAATTGGAAGTAGTATCCTTTCATGTGCAGTTGTTCTTTTTTGTTTTTTCATTTTAGATTTATCTATAGCTAACTCAGTTTTTTATTCTGGATGCCAGGGTGGAACAGAGTGTTTATGCACTATTGCGTACTCGTGATATGGCTGCATCACGATACAGAGAATTTGGTATTCCTACTGATTGGTTGCAAGATTCAGGTGTTGTTGGCAAGGTACGTTCTCATCTAGAAACGTCAGTGTGGTATCCTTTCTCAAGGCTTTTTAACATAAAAGCGTGAACTTTTTCAGCAAGAGCCATGCTGCAAGAAAACCTTAATGTGAAGTTTCCACTTTTAACATATTTTTCACAAATATCAAGAACCTCAGTAACTAACATACAATACGATTTCACTCATGGTACGTCCAAAAGAAACAAAAACTAAGTATGCAGAGAAATGATCCATTATGTTTTTTCTCTTCTGCAGATCAAGCTTTCATCAGTACAATTGGCGAGGAAGTACATGAAACGTGTAGCATCAGAGCTTGATGCCATGGATGGACCCGAGAAGGAACCAAACAGAGAATTTTTGATTCTACAAGGAGTTCGTTTTGCTTTCAGAGTTCATCAGGTATATATACACCACACTTGCATTTTGTTCACTTGTTTTAGTAATAGATACAGATTGAAGTATTCACAAGCTTGACTTTGAAAATCCTTCTTTTTTCGTCTTTTTTTTTGCCCCTTTCAGTTTGCTGGAGGATTTGATGCTGAAAGCATGAAGGCGTTTGAAGAACTAAGGAGTCGTGTTCAGTCACAAACAGGAGGAGAGAATACACAAGAACCATGAGAATATTTGTATTTTGGTTTTGGTCATTGTATATTTCATCACTTTCTCCAAGTATAGCAAAACATATTCTATCTTGGACATTTGTACAATTCAAAAGGTTCAACTCAAGGAGAATATCAGATAACACAGATTAGTTTAAAAGAAGTTGCAGGAATAAACATTGTAGGGTAAAACACTTTGAAAACTTCACTAAACAATAAGTGAAATTTGAACCTCCATTTTCATCAATTCATGAGAAGGAAATAAAATGCAGTAAGTTTCCAAGATGCCATGTTCTTTGTTCTGCTTCAGAAACAAAAGCGGAAACGCGCTCTCCTTCAGAGGCACAAGGCTAAAATCCTCATTTCTGTGAAATTTGAGTATATTACCCTGGCAACAATGAGTGTCAAACACTTGGTTTCCTTATTCATTCTAGTCCTGCAAGGTTTCTAGTTGATATATATAACAATTGAATATAAACCAATTTGAGAATTTATTCGAATTAACTTCAAACTTTAAGAATGTTGGGGAAGAATGTCATCCCCAACGACGACTAGTGAATATGACCATACAAATGGTCTACAAGAAACTTGAGAATTTAATCTGTGGTGACTCAATCATCACATGGGCATGGACAACCTCCAATACTTGTTCATGTATCAATGATGTTACAACATTTGATGTGAAGTGACTCTTTCTGCATGCTTGTAGCTAAATATGTAGGTGAGGTTTCTTGATTTCATCTGCTATCGCAGTGTAATGACAAGACTTTTATCTGTAAATTTAGCACCTTTAACCTTCCCTTGAAGTTGAGATGGTAGACGAATTACACGTCTCTGATCACCAGCCTCCACCAACAACTCAGACCCTCCTCTAAACTGCAAATAGCCAGAAATTCTAATTAATTTCACCATATGATTTGGTTTTCAGTAGCATGCATTGTAAGAACATGGTGAGAAAAACAACAATAACGAGCCTTAGGTCATTGTTAGATGTCAAACGCTCTTAACTTGGATAACCAAAGCAAGTTAGATGTCAGTAGAACTTTTCATGTGCTATATTAAAAGCAAAAAATTTATCACATCCTAGAACAGCAAGCTAAGAATGTTATTAATCACTCAACTACATATTATAGTGCTTCATGTAAATGTAAGCATTTGTTTAATGTTTCATAGGCAGTGTTCATTGCAGTTAAGAGAGTCTTACACCCTGAAGAAGCCGACCACTTTTTGATAATTTCTATGGCAAATGCTTACAGAAATTATCGATTAGTAAATGCTTATTTTGTCTATTACCAAAGTAATATCTATTATCTAGTGAAGAATTTGATTGCATTGAAGTTCACAAAAGGATCGATTTTTTGGCATCATGGCAGACACATAATACAGAAAGGTGAAACAAACCGTATTACATACTTGATATAGCTTGATTTCTGATTTGTCAAAACCGGGCATGAGAAGTGTGACGATTTTGTTGGTTGGATCAAAGATAACCGGAGGAATGCTGGCCTTATGAGCTGTTACAGTCAGAAGATTCCGTGCACTCTTGCTATGACTATCCTGCATAATTTTGTCCCAATCTAAATGGGCTCCGACTGAGATATGCGGAACATACGCAGAAGGCAAAGGTGAAAAGTCCTCAATCGTTGCCCCTACTTCTCCACTCGAATTCGGCGTTGCAAGAGCAAATGCACCAGAAACCTGTGCACCAGCCTGGATTATGCAACCCCAGTAACGTAAAGCAGAAGCCATAGACACAGGGCTGTTTCTATCCACCACAATATAGCAACCAAACCTTTTTGGTTCCGCAAATATTGTAGACCCTCTCTGCAGCATGCAAAATCATTAGAACCTTTAGTTCAAAATAGACGGCTCTTGAAAACAGATTAGTAGCTGGCGTACCTCCAATACTTGTTCTAGAAGGTCCCAAATTTCTGAACTCATTTTCCCATTCAGATTAGGATTTCTACCGCTTAGAGTCATGGCTTCTTCCGCAAGTCTCAAAAGTGAGGGACTTGCCAGCCTTCCTAAATCAGTTTTTTCAGCAAAATTGCGGAGATATTTTAAGTATAATCTGCAGATGGAAATAGTGATATGATACTCCACATTAGTTTTGGCATAGAGACATAAGACATTTGACAAGTCTTGGAGAAGATCTAACCTTGCTTTGCTGGTTGCACCAATCATCCTAATCGTTTCTTCAGTACTCATGCCATCATATATAATAATGTCAAATTTCTCTTTTTTGCTGTTCTGTTGAGCCACATTTTCAAAAAATCCTACAAGCCGCTCAAGTGCTAGGGATGAAAATATGGAGTCCATTCCAGGAAGTACTCCAAGCTCTTCTCCGACCACCTACTACATTTCGAAAAAAGTTACTCAAAGAACGACTCATCCATTTTCTGGCGAAAGAATGCCAGTAGTGCACCACTAAGTTACATACCCACCCCTTCAAGAACTCCTTGAGTCATATTAAGACGAGCATCTGCTTGCTTCAGTTTATTGAGAGGATCGAGGAGCATCTGCAATTACTGATGATTGTTCAGCCCAAATGATTCGCAACCAAATATATAATCTCAATATTGCAGGGAGACAGATGAAGTAATCAAACAAGAACAGACTTTTGTAGTTTCCAATCTAACAGCTGAGAGGTTGTCGTTGCATGTTATTGGCGACGTCCCAATCTTACAATTCAAAAGATATTCAGCTGTCGGATCTTGAGAATGTATCACCAAACAGGTTTTGAGACCTGCCATTGCATAATGCTGGTAAGAAAAGAAATTTGCTAGTTAGTCTACCTAACTTTATCATATGTAGGATAGACTGTAATTCCTGATATGATACAGTATTAGTTAAGGTTTAAAAGGGGAAAAGATAAGCAGATTCAAGGTGGATGCAAAATGTCAGTTTATTTTTATGAGCAAATACTAGATGAACATGTAGTAATATCAGAGACATACACTGAAAAATGAAAGGGAAAAACAACAGAAATGTGGTGAAAGTGCCAAGATAATACACCACTAAATAGAAGAACGTGCTGCAAAAATTGATAGGGGAAAATGAAGCCAGAGACGCAGTGATCAATGAATATTGTGTTAATATTTTGCGTGAGCACTAAATTAATTTGTCATCATCACATACAGAACACAGCTTTTGTCAAAATCTACAGAAAAAAGGTCACCTAAGACAACAACCTTATCCCTCAGAAACAAACTTCTAAACAAATCATGAGGTTTGTTCATTTCCTACCCCTCCCTTGCACTCCCGGGTGTTTTTTCAATTCTTTATTCCACTACCCACAGTGTTGAAGGAAAAGAAAAGGGAAGACCTAGTGTAACGAGTTTTCCTTCTGATAAACAAGAACATGAGCTCGTGACAAGAGAAAACGCGATTTTGCTCGTGCTTTCCTTGCAGTTTCATGAATAAAATATCAAAGTTGGAAACTATGCTCTTTCGATTTGAGTATGTAACTAAAAATGGGTATACCTCCTTGAAGTCAACAATTTGAAAAGAAAAGACAGTTGAAGACAAATGAACTAAAGATCATGAAAGTAACTGCGATGAAATATCATGACATTCTTCTATTCTGAGTTTTGTTGAATATAATTTATCTTGTCATAAACCTCATAAATCATAGCTTGACTCAGTTTAAAAGAAATATTCCAGTCAACAGAAAAAACTCAATCTTTGCTTAGTTTTGGTTAAAATTCAATTGCCTCGCTCTTTAAAACAAGAAATGGACAAAATTATTCAACCCCAAAGCTAAATACTCTTTTAACAGTGAGACTACAAGGCATTTAACAACGTTTTTTCTTACTAACAGAAAGTTATCATCTTTTCTTGATTTCTATACTCAGAATTTAAGGGTATGAATCTGGACCTTAAAATTCAAGTTTACAGTTCACTCAACTACTTTTCTACGTCGAGTACACCATACAGATTGGGAATCTTCTGTTCTCATCTAACCTTCCTCAATATAACCCATATGCCTTCTACAAGCAAAATTCAATACTAATATACAAGTTCTACATAGAACAAATGAAAGCAATCCATTTTTTTTTTTAACCTATCCAATAAACAAACAGTTCTTATCCTCTCACAGAAACCAGGGATAGAAAAAATTTCAATTTCAATTCAGTCCCAAATGATTAAAGAAGCACCAACAAAGGTTGTTGTGGACTAGAAGGAGTCATTCATCCTTAACTAGAGTCTCATGTTCGAGTCTCAACGGAATCACCTTTGTTAGGGAACATTTTACCCCAGTGTCAACTTTCCAGCCCAAATCTAAACTCAATCGACTCCAATGCAGGTTCCGGACATCAGTGGGAAATCCAAAAATGACTAAAGAATCATCAACACACCCCCAAATAACACAACCCCAAGTTTCCAACCAAAACAACAAAAACATCCATCAACTGCTTATAAAAGACTGAACAGAACATAAAGTTAGAATCTTTACAGCAAAATTGACCACATAATTGACAAACCTGAGCAGCAAAAATGGCAGCAGTGGTTTTCCCAGAACCCCCTTTACCCAAAAAGGTAATTAGCTTAGCGGGTTTTTCATTTTTAGCTGAATCATCACTAGACATGCCCAAAATCTCCATTCTTACTCCCCTTCTTCTTCTAGTTTTAGCTGGAGATTCTATCTTTTTCACTGACTGGTTGAAAAATTCAGAAAATTGGTTCTTTTTGGTGGAGAATAATGAAGATGCTGTTAAGATTTGCATACTGGAACTCCACATTTTTTTCTATGGGTGAAAGATGTTTAATCAGAGAGTTGCAGATGGCAATTGAACTGAGTTTTGAAAGCTGAAGGAGATGAGTGATTAGGCATATTCTTCTTCTTTTTTTTTTTTTTTTATACCCAAAATCCGATTAATTCGAATTCACTAGGATAGGCCTAGAGTAAGGCCTTCGGATTTTTCCGATTCGAGATATCTGGTTAAGAGATTAGCAGTTCCATTTATTGTGTACTATATGGTTATTTTTCGATTGCCAGTCATTATGTGCTAATTGATGTGTCATGTTTGACTAGATATAAAATTTAAGAAGAAATTCAAAATAAATAAATATTTATGTGATTAGAAATGCTCTCATAAAAGTAAATTGTTTTTGAATATAAAAAAAAAATAAAAAATAGTGTGATGTAAATTGAGAGAGAAATAATAACATAAATAGTTTACTATTTGAGATCAGGTGCAAAATAATCCCTTTTAAGTATGTGGATAAACAATTTTTGGAAAAAAATTTAGGAGGCCAAATGTGTAAAAAAATACTTATTTTAAAATATAAGGTGTTTAATCAAACTTTTCTCTTTGAATTTCATAAATTTGTCCTTGTATTACCATAATAAATTTCTAGTAACTCTGTATTATAGTTATTTATATTTTTTTTTCCATTTACGTAAACTATATTTTGAAACATTGATTTATTTGTATATACATAACATAAAATTTATTAAAGAAAAAATATCTTTTACTTATTTTTAGGAATCAAATCCGAGATCTATGTGAACAAAAATTTAGGTGAATTTGACTTATTCTAAACATTGATAGAGTAAAAAAGTCAAATTGTTTACTTTGCTCCTTCAAGTAAAATTTAACATTACCCCACTTAATTTTTTCCTTTCAAATAAATGTCAACAAGAAAGATATATAGTAGCATTTGAATTTGATTAGTTAAAAAAATTATTAGTTACTAGTAATTAATCAAAAAACTTGCCTCAATTGACTAGATGGAGTTTTAACTATGTGAACTTTATGGATGTTTTTGTTGGACTTACTTCACTTTATCACTTATTATAACAATTAATATGTTTTCAAGGTAAATTAGAGATTATTTAGAATTAGAAGTTTTCTAAATATATATAAATATTTGTAATAACTAATTACCATTTCTTACATATGATTGGTGCATGAAAAAAAAAAGAAGAAAAGGATATGTGTTATATTTGCGAACATTATTAAGAATTGTCATTTCTAATCTTATTTATCCTTGTATAATTACACATTCATCATATAAATTATAATACAATAAGCTTTAGAATCTCAATAATATTACTCACAAGTCACATGGATTATTTGGTCTCACAAACTCATTAGAATTAATATGAAATATTTTTCTTCCTGCATCAAACACTATATAATCATCCAATAATTTATCATCGACTTCGCAAGTCTTTTTTTAATATACCTTATTGCCAAACAAGTCTTTCACAAATCAAAATATCAAGAGAACAATTAAAAAAAATACTTGTTCAACTAGTTTTTTAAAAAAAAGCTCATCAAATTCATCTAAATTGGAGAATTCGTTATCAGTATCACATACGTCAATAATTTATTGAAGCTAAATTCATCAAAATCGTCAAGATATAATATAACACTCTCTTTTTGATGTCAAAATTAATTTCGATACTTATATTTATGTATTACGTCTTCATATTTTTTTTCAAACGCGATTGAATGAAAAGGCATTTAGCTTTTTATATTCTTATAATTGTTGGAATTTGTGCTCAAAAAAGTTATAATGCTCATAATCAATTCCCAAAAAGGTGTCATCTTTTTTATTTTATTTATACTAGAAGAAAAGGGATTGAGTCTAATTTCTTTTTTTATTGCATGAAAAGTTATATTAAACTCCACTTTGCTTTTCTCAAAAGTGAATAATAAATTAAATGAATTAATTAATTTTTAGAACCTAAATAAAATAACAAGCAAACAAACTTGAGAGAGAGAATCCCAAGTTAATTGTATATATCGTTATTGAGTTTTACCCATTATTATAACAATAAAATCAAAAAATTATTCATAACCACATTAAATAACTCTAATAATTGATAAAAATTAGTTACTTTAAGACGACAATATAGTTTTGAAATACTATTATTATAGCTTAAAAATTATAACGAGTAAGGTGCACTTGACATATACTAACATACTTGGTTTAGTTCTACAAATGAATACTGACAAAGATATAATGTATACAGACTTAATTCCATATCTCATGAAAGTACAAACTTTTTTTTGTTGATAATATGAAGTTTGACCATTTACGTTGCAATAGCATTTTAGCATTAGATTATTGTTTTGGAATTCTATTATCATAGTGTAAAATTCAATTATTCTAACGTTGCAAAAGTTCAACAGCCACACATGAAATCTGAAGAAGGCAAAATCATAGGGGTGCATCATATACGATCATGCTCAATATAATTCTACAAATGAATATTGAAAAGAATATCATATACGCATATCCTAGCACTATCTCATAAAACCACGAGTGCACCATACATTTTGCAATAATTCAAATAGAGAAAACATCATATTATATAAAACAAAATTTTATATAGATTAAATCTAAAATAATTAACAAGCATATTTTAGTAATGGACTAGCTCTTGGTGATCTTGGAAGTTGAGAAACCCTATTTCCAGAACAATCATAATATATCACACCTGAAAATTGTGGTGGTTTACATTTTTCACCCATAATAATTGTTTTTTGCCATAAACCTTTTTTATCTCCGGCCACTTCACCGGAAACTTCATCTGAAACTTCACCGCCTTTTTTGGTCATGTTAGGGCTTAATTGTTGTGGTGATGAAAACCTTGGAACAATTTTGGATTCACTAATAATATTAGTTTTGGATTTTTTTGATGATTTTTTTGCATGTTTAGCACATAGTGCCACAATGGCTATTATTGAAAAAAACAAACCAATTGCTAATGGCATAGAAGTACATAAATTATCACCATTAATTCTTGGTAATAAAATTGAACGAACCATTTTAAATAAAATTAGGGTATTTGGAAATATTTCTAGTTGGAAGAAGAAGCTAAGAGATGAAGAAGAAATTAATCAAAGAAATGGTTAAAGTCTTGAAGAGTAAAGAGTATATAAATAGGGGTGGGGGTGGGGGTGGGGGTAGGGGTTTTTGTTTAGGTCGATATAAATTTTACGTATAAATATTTACAGATCACTTAAAAATAATTGTAGGTAAGTCTTTGATACAAACGTTAATTAATTAATGGAAAGCAATCTTTTTATAATAGGTTGAGATATATTGATAGTATAATTGAACTTTTGCATATAACTTAAACGATATTTTATTCCATAGTGTAGTGATTTCAACACTATAATTGTAGTAGTTGCAAAGTAGGAAAAAAATTTCAACTTTAAATTTTGCGTTGGAATTATTTAAATGACTTAATCATTAAACTTATGAGTTTTATATATTGTTTTCATACTTTATAATTAAGTAAGTCAATTAACAAAATTACAAAACGAAAAGAAAAATCGCTTTTGTTTAAGAAATTATTTCATGGTTTGTTTCTTTGAAGACTTTTACTAGCAAAGTTTAACAACTAATGAATTTTTACCAAGTCTTTACTAACTCATGCTTTATTAATGTATTATATTTAATTGCAAATTTATGCTTTGACTAATTCAAGCAGTTTTTTCATTTTTGAAATCATTGAAGACGTGTGTATCAATTATTTAAGTTTGGATTAGGTCAATATTAATTATATGATAGGTTTGTTCATTATTAAGTGAACAATATTCCAAATACATTAAATTAAAAATCAACTACTCTTATGAAAAAAAAATATTCTAGAATTTAATTAGTTTAATTTTGGGGAACCCATCGGTAGCCCCCTAAACTTGACACAAATTTTCACTTAGACACCTCAAGTAGGGGTCCGTTGTGTCATTTTAACACTTTTTGCTGACTAAGCATAGTACGTGTGCTACACAAATTTTGGGCGCATTAGAGACTTTTTTTGTAAATATTCTGATTTTTTTTGTAAATATTTTCTTCTCCTTCTTCTTCCTTGCTTTCTCCCTTCCATCTTCTCCACTTCTACCATCCTCCATCACCACAAAACTATTTTAAAAAATTCTACAATATTTTACTAGGTTACACTCTTTGATTCTTCCATCTTCTTTGAAAATTGAATTCGCATCATGATTCATAGTCAAAAACAAAATCGATTTCAAGGGAACAAAAAAAGAAATCAACTTCTTTCAAATGGAAAAACTGATTTACGTTCTTACCTTCTTCATTTAAAATTAAATTGATTTCAAGGGATAAAAAAGAAATAAAGAACAACCTCCAATGAAAACAAAAAGAAATTTATTTTACATATCCTTCATTGTAAATCCAATCGGAATAGCACAAGAAATCATCTTCTTTTAAATGTCATATAAAAATTTTTCGATTTGGTATGATTTCCGTTATTCTCCAAAATGTATTGTACTTTGTAAACTAACCTATATTCTTGCCTTTTTGATGGAGAAGAACAGATGAAAGGGAAGAAGGCGCAAGAAGAAGAAGAAAAGAGGTGAGGGCATGGGGTTTGGGATCTGGAATAAAGAAAAAAAGAAAGTAAAATTGAGTTTTTAAAAAATAAAATAAAATTTCCACGTGTCACATACCAATTCGTTTATTTTTCCACATAAGAACGTCAGGATGTACACACTTAAAATGTGATTTTGAAACTATACAAAGTGTCAAAATGACACAACGGATCCCTACTTGAGGTGTTTAAAATGTACAAAGCCTATTTGAGGTGTCTAAGTGAAATTGGTGTCAAGTTTAAAGGGCTACCGATGGGTTTTCCCTTTAATTTTTATGCACCGTTAAGGTAAATAATCCTTTATATTGTCAAATCAAGGTAAATAAACTATTAATTTGTCAAATCATTCAAATGATATTCAGAGTAACTTTCTTAGAATATATATGATATTTTACTTGTATAAAACCTTCCTAAAATATGATATTTTACTTGTTAAATAAATAATCTAATAATATAAAAGTTATTCAAAATATGTTACTTAAATTAAATCTTATAGTGTGATTACTAAATAATTAACAAGTATCATCTTATTGTGGTTGACCACAGCTCGCAAAAAGGAACTACTTATTATAATTTCTTCTTGATTAAGTTTTTATATTAATGTAATCAAACATTTTTTAACTTGATCAATAAAATTCGCCGTATAAAAAAAAAAATTGCATTGCAAATAAATATTATTGGTATAACAATTTGTATCCAGTGGAAAGGTTCTAAATTCAAATCTTGGATATGAGGTTGCATTTGTTACAATGTGAAATTTTCTTAAGTAAATCCGGAGTTTATGATTCCAAACCAAAAAACAATATTGCACGTATACCTTTCTAATTCCTCTAATATATAATAAGATCAATTTAATATAATTGTGATGTCACCAAGAAATCCTTATATATTAGTTTTTTGTTTGGTGTTTGATACTCGTATTAAAATCTAATTAAATTTAAATTTGCACGTTATAAAATTTCTTAATGCAAACTCTCAATCATATTTTATTTTCATTTCGTAAAAAGCTTTAACTTAAGAATATTATATATATAGACACTAATCTTAGTGGACTTTGTTTTGCTAATCATGATGCATGTATTATTATAATTGGTACAATATATAATAATTGGAAATTAAGTTTTATTGTAATACTAGTAGTTTTTTTTTGTCCGTTGTCTAATACTCATGAAGCTAGAATAAATTTAGATTTGTGCGAGAAAGTCTCACATTAGAGGATAAAGCGCTTTCTAACATAAGTGACCTCGTATTCAGGGGGATTGGATTCAAATCCGAAATCTCATGTACTAGAGGCACCTTTGTTAGCTAGGAAGCTTTTTACTTTTAAATATGAGGCTTTTCAATATTTTTTTTTTAGACTTTTTAATATAAATTCAAATTTAATGAAATCTTAATACGACATTCGAGGAGAAATCAAAAGAAAAAAAAATGGTCTGCATCTTCTAGAGAGTATAATTTGCTGGGTAATTAACAACACACAGAAAATGACATTTCACTTTAATTAATTTGTTCCACCAATGAGAAGGTTAATTAAGAATCAATTAATTAACTTTCTACCTTAACCATCATGAGGATGAAAGGTGGGACAGAAAGACATCAACTTCTTTTTGTTCCTTTATAATATATAGTTTATTATACCTTTTTTTTTTAGCTAACAAATTAAAATGACACTTATAAATATCTTTTGTTTACTTGATATCTGTGCGGATGAAATATGACATATATTTCATAAAATTAATTGAGGGGCGATAAAGTGGCTCGGAAAAAAAGCCCAATTATTTTGTCTTGTAAATGGGAGAGAAAAATCAAATGAGGTATAAATTAAACGCTACGTAAGAATTAAATGCAAAGAGTATGTTTGGTGCTTTTGCTTTAAGTATATTGAATGATAAGATCTAAGATTAGATGCAATATTGTAGAGTCTATTTTCGAGAGTGATATTTTCAATTAAAAAAATTATCATAAGGACTCAAATTCGAGACGTGTTTGATAAGAGGAGAAAAAATCTCAACAATATATACTATCCCATCTCAATCCAATGAATACATATGTGTATGTTTTTATATGTATATAACTTTTTATAACTTAATCATGATTATTCTCGCTTTATTAAATAATTTTTTGAGCTAAAGTAACTGTTAATTTGGGACGAGGGAATGGTAACTAAATTTTAGAAGTCACGAGTTTGAATGGTGAAAGCAACCACGTCTAATGCCTACGTACATTAAAATAAATATGTTGTCTACGTCACACACTTTTAAAATGCGACTCTTCCTTGAAGGAGTAACCCTACGTGAACACGATATATTTTGTGACTATCCTTTCTAATTTTTTTTAAAAAAAACAGAAAGCAACTATTATCTCCACCTTTCGTATAGTTTTTTATTATCTAATTTTTTTGTTTAAAATATCGAATTAATTTAATCTATTTCACTTTGAAAATTAGTTAAATTAATTTTCGAAAAGTGTAATATGACAATTTAAAATGAACGGAGGAAGTTGTATAATATTACGTGCCGCTAATCATTTAATATTTTCACGCAGGAAAGTAAGTTTTTCTGGACAAACATCACCATCATGAATAATAAAAAATTACTAGCACAAAAGTAAATTGTTGTCTAAACTTCAATGTCACATTTCTAACTTTTATAAGATTCAGCATAATTATATATATTTTTTTGCAATTGATGGTTTATGCATTCTCAAGCAATTAATTTTCATCATGTTATAACTTTTTCCTGTTCTTTTTTCATTCAGAAATATTACTATCATGAGATTTGTTTAAGAGAAATTAAAGCACTGCTAGTTTGAGAGTGTTGCGTTCTGAAACGAATCATGCAATGAGTGAATCTAAATTTAATTGAATCTCAATATATATATATATATATATCAAATATTGAATAGAAAAAGAAAAAAAAAGCACCGCTAGCTCTTATCAAATGTTTTAATTTATGTAAGTCTTTGCAATGAATGTTTATGTGTTTGATATATGATATTCGTAAGTGTTAAACAATTATAAAATAAAAAATAGTGAGATATAACTTTAGCATAGATATTTTATAGCTATATTCAATTCACTTTCAGAACTTATAATAAATTCAAAATCTTAATTTCGCCTCGAATTAAAATCTAGTGCAAATGTTAGGTGGTGTTTGGAGACAAACATTTAGGTATAGTCATGGGACTTTAATTTTGCTAGTATATATTCAATTACCCAACTTTTCACGTGCATATCACATTTAGCCTTCAACTATACTAACAAACAACATTAATTAATTTCATAATATTTATTATGATATACTAATAAGTAGTCTAATATTCCTCTCTATTTGCCGTGCCGTCACAACTACTCATGTGCTCCCTTGACAATTTTCTTTCACAACTCACCCATGCAACAACATTCACCAAACCTAATTTTGCCCCCTCCCTCCGCGTCCCCTCAATCAGAGATTTCATATTCAAATTTTGAGATTCAGGTTTCAAAGCGGGTACTAGACACCAGATAGAAAACAAAAGAAAACCTATTTTTTATATGATTTTCAAGCAATTTATTTATTGTTCAAGCAAGTGTTTTATTATACATCATAGTTTTATAAGATTAATATTTAAATGATCATGACATTCTCATATATATGTTTTCAAGCTAACAGTAAATATAACTAATAAATAAGCTAAATGTTATAATATCAAAGCATTTTCATTAGTACATGTACACAAAACACCAAAAAAAAGAGACTTACTAGATCATACACCATGTTCTTGATCAAGAATAAAACAATAAGAAGCTTGATTTCGTTGTTTTTTGTATAAAACCCTCCTCCAAAACCCTAATGATGCAAAGGGTTCGGTCCGGTCGGGACGAGCCGTTTTTCGACACCATATCGTTGATCAATCTCATGACTTCCGGCTGGCTCAGCCTCCGGTTGCTCGTAGACATCATTCCGATGATGGTGATGGTGATGGTGGTGGTGGTGTTGAACATGTTTCACAAAAGGTGTGAAGTCAAAATTACTTGCTATAAGTGTTTTTCTTTGACCAAACAAAAAGTGGTGATGATGATCATTATATATAATGACTCTATTGTTGTTTTTCAAGAATTTGAATTCTTGAAATAAGAAAACAAGTATAGAAAACCAAAGAACAAAACATATTACATGAGGAACCTTTAAGCCCATGTTGAAAGAAAATAGTGATCACAAGAGGAAACATGGATAATAATATTGATCATCAACGAAATAATAAAGGATCAATTTATTTTATTTTATTTTCACTTCTTCGAGATTGAGAAACTTTGAAGATAGACAGCTTGAATCTAATGGATTTTTGCTTACATGTGAGACTTGTGAATAATCTAAAAATTTAATGTTGTGTATAATAAGGAAAGGTGGAGATATTGTGAGTAGTTGGGTGGAAATAAAAGGAAATGGGAGAGGTAGACCCTTTTTCCCAATAAATGTTACTTAGATTTCAAGGAATAATAAAAGTGGTCATTATGTAAAATTCAAAATCCCCTGAATTATACCATATAGATTTTGAAATCAAGAGGTATTATTGTATGAGGTGTATAATATATAGATCGATATGAACACCAACTGTCTCATGTTAAAAATCAGTTTACTGATATCTATTTTTTCAATAATTATTGCTCGAACTAAAGAAATATAAGAGGACAGACTACTCACAACAATAATATTTTATAAAAGTCAACTCTCTCTTTTCTCTTTCTATATGGAGAACATGCATCTATATGTTTCTACTAAATTGCTAAGTCCTTTTGCTCTATGGTGGGGGAACAAGTGTACTCCATATTATCATTCTACCAAGCAATCTTCTACACACTATTTGGAAAAAGTGAAGCTAGTTATAATGTATTGATGGTGTCACATAGGGGTATAATATCTATGGGAAACAAATAATAAGCAATAATATAAGTGCATTTTTAGTGGGATTTATCTAAAATGGTTTTCACATTTCTATACCACCCAAATCTTCATTATAATATTGAAGAAGAGAAAAGAAAAAAGAAATATTTATTTTGTGACTATGACAAAAGAAGATCAACCAAGAAGTGCATGTGTGAAATTTTGAGACTATCAAGCCAAATTCAAAATAAAATTAAGTTTTACTTATGTTCCAATCGATTGAAGTTAGGTTTTGACGAGTCAATTTTTTCAACGTATTTATTAAACTCCAGACAAAAATATTCAAAGTTTTGTTTGGACAAGTAACGTGCCAAACTTAGGAAATAATTTATAAGCTAGCACACGAATTTTTGCAACTTTGATCATGTAGGTCGAAACTCCAAAGTTGATTTCAAATTGATTAAACTTACAAAAATTTATATACTACGATTATGCCTTAACATGAGTCTTGAAAAAATGAAAACCATAAAATCTTATCACCCGTCCCTATATGTAACTTCTAGTTTATTTTTCTTGCAATCTAAGAACCTTTTAGACAACAATCTAAAGATTTATTCGGAGAAAATCGAAAACCTAAGAAAATATTACTATCAGAAAATTTATATCTTGTCATGAATGTAATACGACAATTTAATATTTCATCTGTAAAATTAAGCAATACATGAGAACAATAGTCTAATATAGGGGTGTCAAAAATGAACTCAAACATAGGTAACCCGCCCAACTCATCCAGAATTTTAAGGGTTGGGCTTAAAATAATTTGAATTGGGTTCAATCTCAATCCATTCAAGCCTAACCCGTTTTAAGAGAATCATCAATTGAGCCCAATTCAATCTCCAATTTCAATCTGTTTTAAAACCCTTTTTTAAGACGTGTTCCTATATTGAGGGTATGAATTATTATCCATTTAATATCTTTTAGAATTTATCTATCCATTTGTTACTTTTTTAAAAAAAAAAAAAAAAAAAGTGAGTTGAAATTCAAATTGTGATTATAAAAGTTAAATATCACTATGTTAAAATTATTGAGATTAAGCGGGTCAAGACCCAACCCGTTTTTTAGCCCATTTGAGCCCAAAGTAAACTTAAGCGGGTCAAGACCCAACCCGATTTCTATTTCGACCCGCCCATTTAAATGATTATTTCTCGACGATTATATTCGCACAACTTTTTTTAAAAAGGGACAAATTTAAATAATAACCTTAAGAGGACATTTACGTAAATCAACCTCTGTTCGGCTATTTGTGCAATACATCAATTACGGTCCAATGTTGGTCCAGGCCCATCAATAAAACTGCACCGCCGCCAACGGGCTTTTTGCCGCCTGAATCCATTAACTAAACGGTGTCGTTTTGTTCACATATAAAATCATTAAACAATCCCCAAACTGCAATCAGAACGCGAAAACCCTAAACTGAATCTTCAAGGATCCAAACGATCGATCAGAGAAACGAAGCTTTGAAAATCAAAAAATGGTACGTAGATCATGATATGTTTGGTTAATTATGATTAATTCGTGATTTTTCCAGTTTTTGTTCAACATCTAGGGTTTATATCAATGTTTGATTGTTATTTTTTTGATTTTGAGTTGTTATTTGTTGAGAATTATCTGTAATTGAATATGATAGAACGTGTTGTGTGGGAAGATTTTGAATTACACTGTTATGAATTCACCTTGAAAGGAGTTTTTGAGCTGATATATGATTAATGGTTCCAATTTGGGTATTAATCAAATTTACCTGTTACCGGGTGCTGGTGGGAGGTATCCATGGAATTAGTCTAGGTGCCCGCAAGTTTGCCCGGACAGCACGGTGATCAAAAAATATATACTATATATTAAAAGTTAAGATTTTTTTCACAAAAGTTGCCTTACAGATCTAATTAAACATAATTTCTTCACTGGTGATGTTTGATTTGACCATTGATTAGGGTATCTAGTTCTGGCAATGTAAGTTACGCAATGCATAGCTGGCCTCAAATCTAGATAAAAGGATGAGGGTTATGGTTTATTAACAGTCGGCATAGAAATAGTTAAATTTTAATGAATCGTCTGCGTTTGTTAAAGGGTCTAATGGAGTTGTTGCTTCATGCTTGATTTATTTGATTATGGTTTCTATCTTCCAATTGATTACTAATTTAGGCAGTAGTATTTAGTTCATATGTTTCAATATCAAACTCTATGAGACTGTCTGAAATTGTGATCCCTTCCTTCTACTACATATTCGGTTCATGTAAGGCCTGCATTTGATCCTCTTGAGAACTATTTATTGCGTCTACTTTTTTTTTTCTAAGATTGTAAAAGGTGTGGGAAAGTTGTACTCTTCTATTTTTTGGTCCTTTTTTTGAGAGGTTGAGAAAGCTTATATGTGTGTGGCGTTCCAGTCATTTCTTCCTAGCAGATATGACATGTATCTCTCCATTTTTTTTCTTGCCCTTCTTACCTTTTTAGTTATCTTTTTCTTTTTTCACTCATCAACATTGTGAAATGCTTTATAATTCACCAGTGAGCTCTGTATATTTTCTTGTATTCTTGTCTATCTTAGTAGTTGTTGTGTGTTAAATAAGTGAGCAAAAGACTTAACTTTAACTACCTGTATGGTAGGTGCAGTAACACAATTTACAGTGCAACTCTGCCTAAGCTCCTAATAAACTTTTGGCTTGAGTTTTCATTTCTTGTTTTTTCTCTTAAACTCTCGAAATGCTGGTGCTAAACTGTTGTTTGTTATTTTTATGTGTTTTGCAGTCTTCACTTGCAGCTGCTAGGGCAGACAACTTCTACTATCCTCCAGAATGGTCTCCCAAGAAGGTAAACAGATATAAACCTCTTTTTTATTTAATTCTTACATTTCTGTATCTGGTGGAATATTGGATTCAGAAAAGTGTTCTAGTTACTAATTTATGTTTCTTTTCAGGGTTCACTGAACAAGTTCCATGGTCAACATGCTCTCCGAGAGAGAGCAAGAAAGATAGATCAGGGCATTTTAATCATAAGGTACTGAACTATGAAATTCTGTATTTTTACTTGTCCATTGGGATGCTGAGACCAAGCAAACATTTTGAACAGTAACCAATAATCTGGATGAGGAGAAAAACAAAAGAGACGTGTATTTTTGGGTAGAAGAATTTGACGTGATGTTTACCATTGCATTTCTTCTGACACCTGTCGCCTTGGTGTCTAAATGAACCCTTAAGATGCCTAAATTTTTTTCTTGCTCTTACCTTCAACTTCAATGAACATCTCATGAAACCTTACTTATTTTTCAGGAAAGCCTTCATGTATGTCTTAAAACATTGTAATGCATATTACTTAAATAGAAAGAATGGAAGAAAAAGAGAGGCTTAGTCGAACTTGCTTCCTTGGACTTATAATTGCTTAACCTGGAGTAGAATTTATTACATGATTTTATTTTTTAACCGAGTTAAATACTATGAATCTCCTAACACATTGGAACTTTAGCTTTGAGGCTATGTCTCGCCTCAATTGACATTGGTAAGCATATGATGATTTGAAATGCATACTTGAAACACACAACCTTTTGAAATTATCCTACCTGACAACATTCTTAATAAACTAAGTTTAGTATCATGGAAATGATGATGGTAGGAATCTATGCAGAAGAAGGAAAATAAAGTGTCTTGCTCATGCATCATTTTTTTTACTTAGTAGTCTCATGCGTTATTTATTTTCTATCTGTGCTGTTATGAGCATCGTTACTCACTACCCGATATCCTTTTATTATAGGTTTGAGATGCCATTCAATATCTGGTGTGGGGGATGTGAGTCGATGATTGCCAAGGGTGTGAGGTTCAATGCTGAGAAAAAGCAAGTAGGAAATTATTACTCCACAAAGGTAAGTTTTTTTCATGATGCAGTTAATGAAACAAAAAATTCTCACTTGTACGCCAAAATTTGCCAACACAAATGACTCTTTGGTTTTTGTTTGCTAATTATAATTCCTTACTTGTGTTAGATATGGAGCTTTTCTATGAAATCTGCATGCTGCAAGCATGAGATTGTCATTCAAACAGATCCAAAAAACTGTGCGTATGTTATTATTAGTGGAGCTCAAAAGAAGACTGAAGACTATGACGCTGAAGATGCTGAAACCTTGGTACTCCCAGTAGATGAAGGTAAGTACTATAGTTGTATTGAAGAATTATTTGGTGCATTTCTAGATGAATTCATATTGCTATTACACTTAGAGAAGTTATTGTATTTACAGATGCATAGAAGTCTCTCTGCAGTTTACCATACAGTATTTATCGTAATGAACTGTAATTATTAGGAGGATTACACTTTGTTAATAACTGGTCTACTTTTCTATCCAGATAAAAGTAAGTTGGTGGATCCTTTTTATCGCCTTGAGCACCAGGAGGAGGACTTGAAGAAGAAGAAAAAAGCTGAGCCTTTACTTGTTCGTCTTCAGCGAGTATCTGATACTAGACATTCAGATGATTATGCGATGAACAAGGCTCTTCGAGCCACGCTTAGGGTATGTTTTTTATTTATTTCTGGTTTTCTGTACTCTCTCCTTTATTCCTTTATACCCGACACTTAAAAGAGTCCTTATCATCCTCTGGCATGTACACAGGGTCAAAAGAAAAGAGTTGCCGAAGAAGAGGCTGCTGCTAAAAAAATAGGACTTGGTATTAGGTTACTACCACCTTCTACAGAGGATGCTGCAACTGCTGCAACTGTTAAATTTGCTCATAAGTTCGATAAGAATAGAAGAGATAAACGAGCCATCATTTACTCTGGTTCAATCTTTGGATCGTCTGGCTCTTCTAAACATTCAGAGCTGGAATCTAAGAGGAGAAAAATCAACGCTTCTGCTGCATCAAAGCTGTTGGTTGGAGGATTTAAGCCCTCGTCATGGTCTGAAGCTACTGTTCCATCGAAGAAGCAAAGGAGAATTTAACAATATGATCCATTCCTGCCGATAGATTTGTTAACCTACCAGTCGAAATTGAGTTGGAAATTTGTTGACTCCCTACTTATTAATCGTTCGGGTAGGCAGTTGAGTTTACTTGTACAGATTTTATGTTTTTCGAGTGATTTTGTTCCCGTTTTCAACTGTGTTTGTATTATCTTTGAATTAAAGAGTTTATATCCATCACAGCAAAGTTAGAACAGGACAAAGTATATGTTGATTGAAAGAAATGTACTTGTTTAGGTAAGTGCCAGATAAATTGTGTAGCTGTGGAAGATGCAAGAAGTTACTTTCTTCCTACGTAGCTCAGACTCTTCAGTGGACACGATGTGGGTGTAGGATACGTACCTTTGAATCCGGCCTCTAAATCTACTCTCATATCAGACACTCTCAGCTGAGTTGGAACAACTTAGCTTTCTACCCAATTCTACCCATCTCTACAACTCTAAAAAAAATCTCGTGTTGATTGTGTATTAACCTATTATGTTCTTACTATTACCCTATACTAAATTCCAAAATTTAACCTAAAAAGTCTAAGCCACCTGACAGTACAAATTCACCACGCAACCGTTAAAATCTTTTACAAAATATAATGTGTATAGAATGATTGCATGCTTTTATCTAAAGACGTAACTGTTATTTTTAGATTAGTTTCAATATTATCAACTAAATTATTTTAAAATATGACATTTGAAGGGAAAAAAAGAAATTTAAAAGTTGAAGTTGTGTTCGAAATAGGCAAAAGTAAAAATGTATGAGTGGAAAGAAAATTCACTTCAAAGCTTGTCAAAATTCATCTCCAGGAAAAAAAAATATTCGAAAAGTTGTTCAATTATTTTTTTCTCAAAAAAAGAAGAAAAGAAACCATGTGCATGGAGTAGATAATTATTTGGCCCCATCAATAATAATGCTTCCTCAATTCTGACAGTGTCACTATGGTAAAGATAAAAATAGAAAGTTACTTTCCTTTAAAAAAAAAGACACATTTAGAACCAATAAGTGACACTATTCATCTGAGTCGTGGTAGAGGTATAAGTACTTTGTTATTTTAATCAGAAATTTTAGGTTTGAGTCATATAGCATAACAAAGTTATTTTTATTAAGAAACACTTTACCCTGTATATGACTTGAATCTAAATTTAGTCAGATTCCAATACAAAAACTAAACACAAGATGGGATCCAAAACCAAGGAAAAAAACACAAAGAATCAATATGTGATTCAACCATTAAGAGTCACTAGTAATAAATAAGTTTTCATCCTTAATTGAAACTCTCATATTCGAGTTCTCTTGAAATAGAGGAATTGCTTTTATTAAAGAGCACTTTACCTTCTAATGAAAATTACTTTATATGAATTTGAATTAGTCGGATCCGCGGATCACTTAAAAGAACATGAAGAATCAATATGTGACACAATATTATGGAACTTAAGGAGTATTCTATATTAAAACACACACAATAACAGACTTTTGTCTCTCCAACTGAAGTAACAACCTTTGACATAACATGTTGCATCTATCAGTGTTCTGCTTCTGATTTCTTCCAAAAAATCAATTTTAAGAATAGAATAGTGCTTTTTCTAGCAGAAACCAAATTGGTGAAAAAGGCAATAAATGCTTAATAATTCTATCAAAAGTACACTGACAGTATAAAGATTTTTTACACATCGATATATATATAAAGGGACCATCTATAAATAACTTATGGTAGTTGATTATTTATCATTTTTTACAGTTTGAATCGGTACGAAATTTAAGAAAAAAATAATTTCATTTAAAATATTTTGTTTTAGAACATTTCATATATAGAAGTGAACATTTCTTTTTGGAGTGTGCTAATTAAAAATGAAAATATATCACATAAATTAGAACATAAAATCAAAGGTAACTAGTTTACCAATAATAATGCTTATAATCAAGATTTTTATCCTTAATTATTTTATAAGTGATCTAATTGTGTGATATTTTTTTTAATACTATATATCAAAGCATAAATTATTGGTAAATATCACTTTTTTCTTGTTATGTACTACTACTGATCTGAGTCCAAAGTGTCAGAATAGTGAAAAAATTATTGAAGAAAAGAGGCACAAGTTTTCATGAAGTTGAATTAAAATGAAAGTGAAATTAATGGTAGGTAAAGTTTGAAAGAGATATTTCTTTTCGTGGTCCATACAAATGATTTCCGTCAATTATAAAGATGTGACGTATTTTATGTGGTTAACTTAATTATTAAAATATTTTATCGTGTATTCACGTGCTTAATTGAAACAAGTTATAGTTTGAAATGTTTTAAATGGAATATTCTACTTACAAATTTAAGGAGTTAATTATTGATGTATTAAACCTAAAATAACGTGTGTATATATTCTAGTCATAGTAAATGTGATATCGATAAAGCAGAATCCAATTATTTGCCATTGTGCAAAATTTCAAATATTACCTATTGAATCAATTGTTGATATAATTAGGTGACATATTGGTTTGGTTCATTGTAATGTCCATGACAGAGGGCGGGTCAATGAGAGTGAATCATAAAAAATAATTGATAGACTTATCTAGGTTAGTATGCACACTTTTAGGTCAATAATATATGTATATATAGCTCAAGAAATAGATTTATGAGATTTATTGAGTCAAAACTAATAATACGTGACATGATAATTGAATGTGAAAGTCATGTAGAAATAACTTAAATGACATGTCTTTGACTCTAATTTAATGAATTTATTGAGTTGGTTACCCCATGAATTTACTATAGTCAACCCAAAAGATTGACTTGTAGTATGTAAATTCTTTTTAGTCTTTTCTATAGTACAATTTTTAAAAAATATTGCAACAAATGTAATTAGCTCCATGAAATATTGTTGTCTTTTTTCTTTATTGTACATGACTGCTTTAGTACTATTGAGGAACCTTAGCACACATTCAAGTTTATGCCTGAGATCTCGATATGGAGTTGTGTTTATTAGGAAACATTCTTCACCTTCAATAAAAAACTTTTCGATTCAAACTTAAATTTAATCGAATCCTTTATATCAAGGTGGAAAGAAAAAAAAATCACATTGCGGATACTAAGGCAAAATCTATGTAGTAACCTTAGGGATGGCAAATGGTGCGAGGAGGGGTGATTGATTGCAAGGCAAATCCACGTAAACTTGTGAAGATTTCAACCTATCAAGAAAATTTGCTTACAATCCGCCCCGCCTTGCCTAAAAAATATTTCAAACCCACCCCCACCCCTACCCCAACCCCGTTTGCATCCAGTGGCGGACCCAGGAATTCTATCAAGGGTGTTCAAAAAAAAAGTTAAACACGCTAATATTATCCATAAATAAACGGGTCGGGTCATATATGAAGTTATGAACAGATTGTTGTTGCCTGGAATCGATCCCGCGACCCAAAAGCTCATTTTAGAGAAATTTTGAACCCCCTCAACTGTTGGGCTATGCCTTTATTATATATTTAGGTGGTTCAATTTTAAATATATACATGTACAGAAAAAAATCGATCTTATATATATAGTGTAATATTTTTACTGAGGGGAGTCGGATGACCCCCTGGAAGCAATGTAGTTCCGCCCCTGTTTGCATCCCTAATAACTATCGAATGCTTTAAAAGCTATGCACTTTTGAAAGATTTAACATAAAATTTGAACAGTTTATATTATTCAGAGGTATAATAACTAGAATAGCAGAAGATGAGAATAATTTAGACAGAATAGAATAAGATGGAAATTGGATTCGACTATTTTTCCTCTATATTTCCTCATTTAATGCACCATTAATTATTTGCAATTTATTGCTTTTGACTGCTCAAATTTTGTGTACAAATAATTGGAAAGTTGCATCTGTGGTTGATATTTAAAATTCAAATTAAGTTATATACATTGACAAATACTATAATATTTTTACATATCAGATTACTTTTCACCTATAATAACAAATATAACTGTTTATAACAAATTGATATGACGAATAATTTATTATACATATTAAATTATATTGATAGCGTAAAAACTAATAAATGAATATTGTCTGCAAATTAATGTTTCATTCAATTGTATGTGCTGATATTTATTATTTTGAACGTGACTTTTCTTTTACTTTGACTATATTATATAACGACTATGAATTTGAGGATACAGAAAAAAAAGTCAATGTTAAATAATGTGGGGCATCTGACACTTACAATAACTATACCACAAGGAAATTAATGTCTCTTAAATTTATAGTTTGACCTGTTGAAATAAAAAGTCATGTATAAAAAAAAAAAAATTGTTTCAATTAATTCTATCCAGTATTAACAGTTAATTAAGTAATTAAGAAGTGATTATGAAATAATAAGCCATGTATAAAAAACACTTTTTTTGTTGAGATAGCTTTGTGTTAGTTTTGGAAAATTAAAGATCAAACAAAAATTGAATTATTGAAGCATCGCTTCGTGCTATAGCTGGACATTTCCATTGTACTATATGAAGGGATTATTCCAAAGTAATAGTAAGATATTGATAAAAGTTCTCGTAGATATTCTAATTATGTTGTGAGAAACCTACACAAGTAAAAATGGAGAGAGGAAAAAGAAATCCAACATATTATATATTTTTTAAGTGTCGTGCGTACATAAAAAAATATCCATAACTTAATTTAGCTTTTAAATACTGATATCTCATGACCTAATCCCGATGTAGGAATAGAAGATAAGTGACCTTTTTTAATTATATATGGATAATTTTTTGATAAAAAGTGTTCAAGATCGCCTTTATTATACATGTGGCCATGCCATAGATTCTAAGTCTTAGATAGAAGATGAGGGTTGCATTAAGTTGACAACTAATGTAATTATAGTCTATCATTAATAACTCTTCTAAATAATAAATTGCCTTAAACATAAAATGGAATATTCAGATGATTGAGCTCAACTAGTTTAAAGTCTACATTTTCTGCAGCTCAGTTACAATATCCTCTTCCGACAAATCCAAAAATACAAAAACAAAAATAACTTTCACAAGTTCTTTTTTCTTTTTGGTAATAACTTTCACAAGTTAAAAAAATGATACTTCCTCCGTTCTTATTTATTTATCGTTCTTATTAAAAATAGATGATTTTTAATATTTATCATTTCACAAAATCAATGCATAAATGACGCTATAAAAATTTGACTAACTACTTAATATTATATATGGATTCTGGAAGTAGTTCTAAGGAAGCATAAACAACCCTATAGTATAAGGTTGCTCGGGATCTTCAAAAATATTGTAATTGGTGTGTGATATGTGTCGGATATTTCAAAAACAATACATTGCAGGAAGATCCTACTCGAGTACCACAATATTTTTGAAAAGTTCAAGTAATTACTTACTTACCTATATCCCAATTCCCAAATCCAATAATAAAAGAAATCTCAAATCAAACAAAAAACCAAATAGTAATACAAAGATAATTTTTTTATTAATTCTCACCCTTTCTACAATCAAGTAGCAAAGTTCAAAAATACCAAAATTTGCCATATTCCATAAATCTAACAATCAAAAAAAAAATAAAAATACAAGTCTTAATATCCTTGTGGTCCGGCCCTTCTTGGAATCTCACACATAGCTAAATCAGTGCATCGAGTTATCCTTTTTAGTCTTAACACCTGCAGATGAAATGATTTTCTTGGTCCAAATCTAAAATTGATGAAACCTTGAATTGTCCAAATAAATGGAGCTAGGGTTATTACCTGAAAATGGGATTTGAACCTCATTTGTCATTGAACAATTTTCAAGAATCCCCATATTGAAGCAATTGTCAGAAATATCTATGTCTCCTTTGATTACTCCATTGTTGTCATAATCAAATATAGAAGTTATTGAGGAATAACTTGCTCCACCTAAGTACCTTTCCATGATCCCAACATTAGGAAATTGATGTTCAAGAGATTTTGAATTTGACCCTAATTTATGATCAATAGTACTTATAGGGTTTGTTTCATCCAATTCTTGATTGCACTTTTTGTTGTGACCTAATTTGATCATCATTTTCTCCCTTGTCTTTGCTCTTATTGGCTTGTCACTTGAACCAATTTTTTTCAATTTTCTATGATCATCATAATTGTTTTGATCACTACTATTATTCTCTTGTGGGATGTTTCTTGAGAGCTCTTTGATGGCATTCTTGGACTTGGAAAACAACCATTCTATGGTATTACTTGCTTTATCAAACCCTAACATGTCTTGGAGATCGAAGAACTTACGTGCTATTTGAAGGGATAATCTCATCCTCCTGTCTCTCACACCCTGAGCTGTGCAAATCTTGCTATGTCTATCCTTTTTTCCTGTTCTCCTTCGTGGTTTTGCACTTAGTTTTCTCTTCTTTGATGATGGTGATGATAATATGGCCGGATTTGAACTCTGATCTCCCATGATTTTCATGTTGAGTTGTGTAGATCTTGAATTGTCAACACTATGATTATCTTTGATGGTGTTGTCTGGATCAGCTTGATTAATGTCATGGTTATCACTAAACTCTTGCTTTTGAGAAAATATTTGGCTTAGTGGAAGTTCATGGTCATTGAGAAATGGAGATGGGAAGAAGTTGTTCAAGAAAAATGGATGATCTTCATCTTCTACTACTTTGGAAGGTGAATTAGGGTTTTGATGATGATTATGATCATGTGTATTATAAGATTGTTTAAGCAATTCTTGTGAGGTGTAGGTAAAAGGGTCATGGATGATGTTGCTTTTAGGAAACATATATAGGGTTTTGTAAGAATAAAAAAGACAAATCTCCAAAAGTTGGCCAATCAAGCTAGGGTTTTGGTTATTAATCTTTCAAGATATCAAGAACCTTAGGTGTTGCTTTATTCCATAAAGAACATATCTTTGATGAGAGGAATAAAGAAAAAGAAAAGATGAAGCTTTGGGAGTGGGTATACTAGGGTAGAGACTAGGGCTTGACTAATATATTTGAATGAACAAAAGCATTGAGAAAGAAGAAGAAGAAGAAAGAAATAGAAGAAAAAATTATATGATGGTGGAATCCTAGAATGGGAAATATTGCAATTAAAAAAAATAGTACCCCTATTTATATCTAAAAAAATGTGTCAAGAAATTAAATTTGTGTCTAACTAATAAATATGGATAGTATAAATAATTTTTACATTATCAATACGTACGTATATATACTTGAGCAAATGTAGAAGGTGATCTATGTATAGATTTGGATTAATTCAATAGTTTGACCAGACATACAGTATATGTATTAAAAACTTGTTAAATAACTGTAAATAATTGAACATTTCAAACTCAATAAATCAAATAAGGCATGGTGAAATATCTCCTAATGAAATTTGAATCTCGTCCTGCTTTTCAAATTACTAATCTACTTTTATGAATATTTATTTATGATTTATCTTTTAGATGATTTGATAGTAAAAAACATTTTACATAGAATGTGTGTATGTGACACTACCACGTGGCAGAAAGTGAGATCGATAGTAACTGGACCTAATTTTATAGGTCATGTCATGGGGGTGAGTAAAGGGAGCAAGAAAGATACATTGATATTTTTTTTTCTTTGTGGGGCTTTAGTAGAGGTCTAATTAAAATATTAAAAAGATATTTTAATCGTTTTAATTTGTTTGTCTTGTTCTGAACTGATATTAAATTTTAAAAGAAAGAAAGATTTTTAAATTTTATCATTTTAAATTAAAAATATATTAATTCTATTAAAATATAATTTAATTTTGTGATCTTAAACGTGATATATGAAAAGTTAAAATTATAGAGAAGAAAAAAAGTAAGATGTTGCCCAAACCTATTGTGGCTATGGAAGCTAAAAAGGAGGACCAATTATTTCAAGCAACATCAAACTTGTTTAGCTTTATAGCAAATATGCAACTTTGAAAGTCATACACCTTTGACTGGCTGTCTATTAATATGTCACTTTCCCAAATATTACATTTTATCTGTTTTTTATGGACTTATGGACATGCAAATTGCAATGTAATAAATTGCATCCACAACCACAAGGGAATGACAAGAAGTAAATAATTTTCTATAATCAAATTTGTTATGTTTGATATAAAAGGTTTTGAAAGATTTTCAAGTTAATGTTATTTGTAATGGCTTGGTTAGGGTTAAGTTTGGAAGAAGTGAAATCTTAGCATAATTGGCAAAATTATTATTATGTGATTAGGAGGTCATAAATTTGAACTGTGGAAATAATATCTGGTTAAAATATAGGATAATGTTACGTATAATTGACCTGATTGTTTCCTCCGCCCATTATAGCAGAAAATTAGTGTACATGCTATTAATCTTTTGGTTAGATTCAAGTGGGGAGATGGTTCGGATGCATGGGAGTCATAGTCAAATATTGTATAAGCTTATCGGATATAAATAAGAAATCAAATGGGGTCGTCCTCGTACAATCATGATATTAAGTATTTGATCCTAACATATCATCAAATGAGCAAATAACAACAACAATAGTGTATGAAAATGAATTCAATATATATACTAATAGCATTTACTATAATTTTTATGCTGATCGATCAAAATAATTACATATTTAGTTGATCGATCAAAAAATTACATTCGAAGTCAAATATACAAAAAAAAATATATACGCTATTTTGTATTAAAAGTATATATTCTAGGTATATTATACAATATAGTACTGTTTTCCCATATTTTTTAACCAGTTAAAATACTAAATGTGTCTTATTTTTCCAATTATAAACCTGCTTTTTATGGATAATTTATTATAGTTGTCTTCTTAAATATTTTTAATATTATAACATTTTGTGTACACCTAGCCTTTGTACTATAGATATACGTGAGATTGATGAAAAATTTGGGGTTTTAATTTTTGTGTAAAAAATAAGACATTTCTTTGAAATTTATTGGTCATTATTGAATTGCCTCATTATATTTTATTTTATTATATATATATTCAGAAACAATAAATAATGTTTGTGACAGTTAGACTGAAGAATTTGTCCTCATATATAAGAATTCGGTTTCTCCTTGTCAAACTTTATTAAATATTGAACTTAATGTGTAGGACCCAAAAATATATGGAATTTATATTCTTTTTAATCTGTAGGACCTAAAAAGTATGCATATCAATTACTACTCAAGATGTTAGGGTTTTACCCTGATTTTCTTACCATAATTTAAGATTTATTTTTTCTTAAAGAAAAGACAAAACATTACCATAAATGTTTTTACTTTTCCTGAAAGGAAAATATAATATTCTTTCATATTTGGTTTATTCTTTCCTTTTAGGAGAAGGTTTTGGAGTAACTAGAGTCCTTTTCTAATAAGAAAAGGTTTTAGGACTCTATAAATATAGGTTTGTTTCTTCTAACACAAGAAAAATAGAATCCACAATGTAGTCGTTTAAGAGTCTTGTTTATAGGGAGATTTTCTCTCTACAGTTTTATTTTTGTCAAGCTACATATGGAGAAGAAGTTTCAACCATATTTTCAACATTCCTGTTGCTGCAATTTTTAAGAATAAAAACAAAATATTTTTAACCCATATATTTTAAACTTTATTTTTAACCATGGCAAGCAACAGTGATGAAGATTTTGTGAAGAACAAGATTATCATGCAATGAAGAAGACAGATCAAGCTTTGTCAAGAAAATCCAGCCAAAAGGGGAGATTTGTTAGGGTTTTGCCCTGATTTTCTTATTATAATTTAAGATTTATTTTTCCTTAAAGAAAAGACAAAACATTACCATAAATGTTTTTACTCTTCCTGAAAGGAAAATATAATATTCTTTCATATTTGGTTTATTCTTTCCTTTTAGGAGAAGGTTTTGGAGTAACTAGAGTCCTTTTCTAATAAGAAAAGGTTTTAGGACTCTATAAATATAGGTTTGTTTCTTCTAACACAAGAAAAATAGAATCCACAATGTAGTCGTTTAAGAGTCTTGTTTATGGGGAGATTTTCTCTCTACAGTTTTTATGTTTTTTATTAGTTTTTAATTATGTAGACCAATTGGTCATATCATATAATAATAATATTATTTCTTTTAGTATAGTTTTATGTGTCGTCTAATTTATCAACCATATGATTTGCAAATTATAAGCTTCCGCATGACGCCATATTCACCCTTTCATAACCCAACACAAGAAAGTATATGATTCACATTTGACTTTTTTTTTTTTTTTTACCCTCCCAAGTAGCTCCCACCTGTTTTGCTCCTCAAACTCACAACCTTCAGATTGAAAGTGAAGGGTGTTTACCATTCGAGCAATTCTCTCTTGTCAATGATTCACGTTTGACTTGATTTGTGTGTAAGTACACTGAATGTATTCTTGTGTCGACATAATTTAATTTTAACTTTTTTTCCTTTTTTTTATTGCGTCCATCTCAAATTATCTGTTATTTCTTTTTACACATACCTTTTAAGAAAATATTAATTCGGAGGATTTCTTTTACCATTTTATCTTAATTTATGCTTAAGATTATATATTTTTCTTCGTTAAACATTTTCTCTAATGAGGTCATGATGGTGGTGTTCATGAACAATCTACTAAGGATAAAATTAAGGAAAATAAATAATTTTTATTTTAAAATTGTAACGACAAATAATTTGAGAGAGGAGAAGTAATATATATATTTCTAATAGTCATTGACAAACAATTACTTTAATTGTTAGACAAACGAAATAAAATTTAATTTCTAGGAAGGTGTATATCCGTATATGAATCCAAGATACTTATTAAGCTTCTAATCTGCCGCTAATAAGTATATTAGCAATAGCTTCTTTTATCAACTTTGGAGTAACGGTGAAATTATGACTTTTGTATGATTTATGAGTCATGAATTTGAAGCATTGAATCAATAATCATCGATGTTTCATAAGTTAGAGTAATTAGTTCCCTATATTATATGTCGTTCTTTCTTAAATTGTGATTTACAGAATACTTTATGATATTCAATTTTTTTTTTGTTTGTAACACGTATACTATGTATTGAAAGTTTTTTTATTTTTTCATAATTTTGTGCTAAGTCAAATTATACCAAGCAAATTTGAATGTGGGATTAACAATTCTTATTATGTGATTTGATTTAATATATAAATATTTTTCCAAAAATTATGTGGAACCTAAGAATCTCCCTAATTGGTAAAGAATTTTGCAGAGACAAAAATGTTTGTTTGATAGTTAAGAGACATTGATGCTTATTAAATGAAAAAAAAAAAATGAAGGGCCCACATGAAAATATTATTAATTTTTTTTAATATAAGTTGTTTATAACCACATATTATTATTATATTTTGTTCTCTGCTCTTCAATGCAGCAATAATACTCTTTTAATTTGGACCGACCATAAAGTTCCTTTAACCATACTGTTTCAAATTATACCCACGGAAATAAATCATCAATTACTAAAAATATTTTGGGTAGAAAATGGTTGGAAAAATTAAAGAATTTTTTTTTATTGAAATAGATAAATATAATATAAATAAATAAGATAGATATACTTTTATTTTATGATAGATAAATGTAACAACAATTCGACCTTAGAGGGAGTTGGAGAGAAGCTTTTTTAATTCGTTCAAAGAATACTAAAAACGAATTATTATAAATTGTCTGATATTTCTCGAGTTTGCTCATATTAAAATGTCCAAAAATTCATCGAAAAATCTTTGACAGAGAGTGCTTTCCACTAGGAGCTCTACACGGCGCAAATCTAGAATAGTCGAACTTCAATACAGGTATCGAATTTGGGTAGAAAACCAAAAAAAGGGAAACTTATAGAAATCTCATATTTGGGGCTAATTACATCCTATACCGAAAGTTTCCCCAATTACGAAAATATCAGATTTTTCATTGCTCTATGATACATTCCTTGGTTGTCCGATACATTGCAAATGACACATTACTTAATGGAAGAGATGTATTCTAGAGAGGATATAGATGTATCTGAGAGGGAATTTTTGTAAAAACATAATTATGATTAGAAATTTTAGAGATTACGATAGTGTATTTATGTAATTTTCCAGAAAAAAAACCACAAATCAATACTTTGATCCATTAAGAATCAAATTGGTAGTCCACTAAGGACATTTTGTTATGGCCCATAATAACAAAGATGGGTTTCGAATAGCTCATAATCATGAAGGCCCACATGGCCCAGTACACTACAAGCCCATGTAGGCTATTGCAGATTACTTGAGGCCCAAAATTAACTTTGGAGAATTGATCACAAGTCCATTTTGAATAACAAAAAGTTGCAGCTATCTAAGGCAGTCGGTCGGGAATGCTTTTATGTGGTGCTAACGATTTAATAACTATATGTGTAATTCGAGAATTTTTCAGTTTATGCTCCTACCTATTATCTGGATATACCAAGAAAGATATACGATCTAATGTGATTACTATAACATATTTATTCATGCGTGGGGAAACAAAAGTGAAGCATACAACGATGCCGTCTGTTTTTATTTCATGGAAGTATCCGATAGAGAAAAAATTGTAGGTGATGGTGCGTATTGCTTCTTCTCTAGAGAGGGGTTCACCCTTTGACTCTTGCTTGCCTTGTTAAACTTAAAGTTATGGTTTGCCTATGAGGTAAGCGGAGACAAATATTCAAGAGCATCTACTACTTAGCAATCGAGAGATAATTTATTGTGAAATTACTATGTGATTAATATGAATATTTTATCAGAAAACTTAGTTATAAGTTTAAGTTAGGTAAAAATTATTAGAAATTCATGATTTCATTCCCTCCTCTTGTGTTTATTTAGGTGTAAATTTTGTCATTAAATATTGCCTAATTCATGTTTCATGTGAAACTTAAGATGTTAATTACATGAATTTGGCAAAATTAAATCATCTCAAAGAGTGAATAGATTATGTACTTTCATATATTAAACAAAAGGATGATGCTTCAATTATAATTATTAGGAAACTCTGTGACCATTATTTATATGATAGGAATAGACTTATCAGAATTTAATAATAAATAAGGAGACATGAATTCAATTCCATAAAATTCAAAGATCAAGTAATCAATGTTCCATCCATTTACCTACTTTATGCTATTTAAATTTTTCTCCATTAAGAAAATAGTCTATATATTTGCATGACCAAAATAAACCTAATTTGTCGGTACATTTTTTTATATCAAGTTATCTATAGTGATTTTTAAAAATAATTGTCTAGAGTTGATGTTATGATATTTCGAATATTGATAATATATTAAAGAAAATCTCTTTTATTTAATAAAATATTAAGGGACGTGTAAAACTGATTACAACTTATCATTTGAGACGAAGGAGTATTATTTCCTACATCTTCATATCTAGATTTTCCTCACTAATAATTAGATCAATTTCATGGGGCCATTGAATAAAAATATTAATTTATAGAATGACCATGCAATTGATTATTAGATCATGTCATAAAATTGGATCAATAGTTTCATGAATAAATATTATTCCATGAACAAAATTTATGTGGCCAAAAAGATGAGATCATGAAAAGTTGAGCCCACAGAAAAGTTCAAATTATAAAATTTGAAATATTTAATTTTAAAAATCAGAAAAGGTCAGCAATTCACCAATCATTTGCCACTACAAACAAGATTAATATCAGCAGTTGGCCATGTGAATTTTCTCATGCATTATAACTACGATATTGTTGAGTTTGTTGGAAAATTCAGGTTATAATAAATTTAGTTTCTTAAATATAATTTTTTTAATTATTCGAATGTATTGATCTACTAATTTTGTTGTTTTGTATAATATATTGATGAGACGAACTTAAATGAAAAAACATAAGGATGCATATATTGACTCATTTTATTTGAAATTGAAATATGGTTTTTGTTATTGTTCTATACTGACAGGTAAATCTATTTAGAAAAACGTTGATTTGTATAATGCACAATAACTGATAGGTAAATTATTATATACAAGTTATGCAAATCAGATTGTCATGATACTTAGACTTTTCTATAACAATCACCTTTTATATAACTTTTTATATATAATAACACTTATTATAACAATCAATTTTTATGTTATGAATTTAGACAAATAAGTTCGTTATAAAATGATTTGACTATATATAACTTAAATCTTTGTGCATGTGCTAACTTGCCTCCCCAATCACATGTTCCTGTAAATAGTTAGCTAAAATAGATATATAAAGTACTATTATTGTCCTTTTCTTTTTAGGTATAAGACTCATAATTAATGCCAATTAGTGTGTACTTTAATTAATTCATGTATACCAAAATCCCAAAATCACTGTTGTCTTTGTTCAATGTGATTGCTTACAAATAAGTGGGTCCAAAATTAACTTTATATTTCCAAAATTAGGTTTAGATCTTTGTTGGAGAAAATAACTTGTGTATAGGTATTATTTTTTGCTTGACAAGTCCTTCTAACCATAATATCCGTCGATTATTAATTGTGGAGTATTAAATTTTTATTTTTATTTTATTTCCATACTTTATCGTAATGATTGGATTTCAGACTGACTTATCTTGGTGGATAAGACGAGTGTCATTATATCCATATTCGGATTGTAACATTTACATATATGAATATTTGATATTTCATACTATCTAGAGGTAGGAAAACTAATGAGATCATGAATTAGTGTATAAGGGATGTCAAATAAATGAATTAGATTGAATTTGAATAGATTAAACTAAGTTTAATTAATAAAGGGTTGTAAAGGTTATTTGGATTAAGAAATGTTGGATCACTATTGGTTAAACAATGAGCCATAAGGCACATATATTTTGTGTATCAAAAAATCTTAGTAGTGAACACACTCAATAGAGACAAGAAGGAATATTTGATATACACGTATAACATATTTACAACATATATTTTTAGGTGTTAATTTTAATTTCTCATACACTTTACATATTCTTCATATGTAGTGAAGTTACTTTGTGGTTGAAACACATATATTAAATCCAGTTAGACATAATACATATGATACAATTAACTTCTTCACTTGTTCATATATATTCAAATGCTGCTTTAAAAACACATAACACATATAGTTAAAATCAGATACTGTATTGGAAAAAGGACAAATATATCCTAAAACTATTATAAATGATATGCAGATACCCTCCGTCATACTTTTGGGTAATTGATGCCCCTGCCGCCCAAAAACTAGAACATATATGCCCTTAAATATTTGTCATTTTTCCCTTAAATATTTTAAAGTAGAATTAGATATTGCCTACGCATGTCATGATGGTATTTGATTCATATGTCAAACAAAATAAAAAGAGATAAAATTAAGCCAATTATTCAAATGTCTTTTTTTTTTATTTATAATAATGGGTGGAATAAATCAACTATCACTTCAAATGCTTATCTTGTAATATCCATGTGTATGCATTAGGCCCATTGGATTTATTAATTCAAGGAGCACATGTAAACTCATTGTATATTTAAAAGAAATTCTTTCTCCTTCACACATGATTTGGCCATGAAATAAGGGAGAGCTTTTTGCAATATCTAACTAATTATATTTAATGCTTATTTAATTGAAATATGTGATGTGAATCATCACAAATTCAATAAATTAGTAATACATTACATTTTAATTACTTATGTATTATGTTAAGCAGCATCGTTACTTCATATATGAGAGTAATATAATTTTATACATAATCTAAAAACTTAAAATGCACTTGGTTATATAATACAATGATCAAAATTAAAATTGACAATTCATGAAATAATGATACATAACATGCATGAGGCCAAATGTAGCACTAAGTATCCACTTTAAATTATTTGTTAGAGTATTATATTATAAGCTAATAAAAACCAAAAACAATTGACTTTTGAAATTGAGTAGTTGTGATTGAGTGCATAATTAGTGCAGTAGAACATGAGAATGTGTCTCCTAGATAAATGTAAATCAAGAAAGATATGGCTAAATAATTATGAAAACAATTTTATCTTATTTATATTAATTAGTAGTTAAGAAAATACCAAAACCATTTGACTTTTGAAATAGAGCAATTATCTGTGAGGGCATAATTATTTTGAGACGGATCTTAAGTATAATCTAGAAGTTTACGTGGACATATTCTATAAATATTTAAAAATTTATCAAATTTCTATAAATATTTGATCTCTAATTCAATTATTATTGTGTAATAACTTTATCTGATCTCCTTGATTATACAAAATAAGGGGAGATATGGGAAAGGAGTTGGAAAAAATAGACAAAGAAATGTAACGTGAATGAGAGGACAAATTAAATGTCCAATTAATCAGTGACTTTTGACTAAAGTATAAAATTATAAGACAAGATGTAAATACAAGTTCATGTCATATTCACTCATACACAACTCTTACTTTAGACTAAATTATAAAATGAAATCTTGTAATTCAAGTTTATAAATTTGAATCAACACTCATTATGACGTGTTACACAACGGTGATTATATTAATATTTTCTTTGATCATTATTCAACTTAATTATATATATAGTATATATATTATTATAAAAACATACAAATATTTACAAATGAGGTCTGAGAAAAATAAAATGTACGTAAATCTCATTCCTTCGTAAGACGATAGAAAAATTATTTACGAAAGACCCCTAACTAATAAAGTATCATAACATATCAAAACAACATAAAAAAAAAATTACAAAAATATAAAGGACATAGAATTATATTAAATATATTGTTGTTTTTATAATTTTTTTGGGAGTTAAAACACCACTTACAATGAAACGAAGAACCTTCAGAGGGAGTAGTTTGAATGGATTCACTTTTATTTGGCATATTTATACTTAATAGATGATTGACTATTTTATATTTTTTTAATACGTTAAAAGTGACAAATTTGACATGACTGTCAACTACTTTACCTTTTCAAAAATATGTTAAAAATAATAAGTAAATAAACAAATAATAATAATTCTCTCTTAATTATTTTGGAAATTGAAAGTGTAATAATATGAAACCTAACACACCACAAACGTCAGAGAAGATATAACCATGAAATGCGGGGAGTGACAGCTGGGTAAGAGGGCAGACAAATAGTAGACGCCGGTAAATGTAGGGACATTTGTTTTACATGTCATATTAGTCACACGTGAAGTTACGGAGTCAAAATTTTCGTTAAGAAAAATCATAATATAAATAGTAAATACATAAAAATTTAGTATCTACACTATATACGTAAAAAGTTATAATTCTGATCATGTATAAACAATATACATAACATCATTGAACTTATAGTTGTGCACAAAGATTTATTATAGGGAAAAAGGATAAATATACCCCGAACTATCGTAAATGGTATGCAAATATCCTCTGTCATATTTTTGGGACATTGGTGCCCCTGTCATCCAAAAGCTAGAGCATATATGTCTTTCAATCTAACGGAAAACTAAATAGGGACATGTGGCACAATCTTATTCATCAATTTGATATTTAATAAATGCTAGGTCGATGGATAACATTATGACACGTGTATGTCTGTTAGTATAAAGGGTACATATGCTCTAGTTTTTGGACGGCAGAGGCACCAATGTCTGAAAAGTATGACGGAGGATATCTGCATACAATTTATGATAGTTCGGAGGTATATTTGACATTTTTTCTTTTACTATATGTAATAGTCTTACCCTATTTTTCTGTAAGAGACTACTTCAATACCTTGACATTCATATTGAATTCAACTAATTTAAATTTGCATTATATTAAATTTATAATAACAAAAAGTGTTTCTTACTAGATTTTGCTTTTATTCTTTAAGACTTCCAATTCGAAATCGTTGATTAAGAATTTCAATCTTCGATACCGTGTATAATATGTACGATAGTTAGGACCTAGCTTTGTTCCCTTGACAGCTTTCGTTTGTTTTGGTCTTTTGGGTAAGGACTAACTAAATTAATGTGTCTATAAATATCTCTTGTTTTTAGTAATACGTTCATACTTCTAATTTAATTTTAAATTTTATGAATTGTTTATAGTATAGTCAGATGTGTTTTTAATAACCATTCTCTATAAACAAATACATTTCATTCTCCTCTATAACAATCATATTTTAGGTAGAGGTGATGTTTCATTTTATGTTAATTATTAAATTTATTCTCTTTGTTAAGCAAATAATAAATATCGAAGTAAACTCCTTTATTGTAGGGTGTTTGACTGTATGAGGTAAAACTTTATTCAAACATCATATATATTAACTCGATCATAATTTACTATTTATAATAAATGATATTTTGGAATAATTTACATATGAGGTATTAGTTAGAAATATGGTTTAATGTAAGATATATATATTCTCCGTTCTTTTAATTTTTAGCTCATAGCTATAGATTTTAAAGTTAAATTTGAAAATTTGAATTTTTTAAGTTGTGATTTTTGAAATTTGAAATTCCATTTAAACATTTGATTTTATTTTTTTGAATTTTGTGAATGAATTAAAATCGGTATAGCGCTTCACTTCTAGTTATTTGGAAGAATCAACTTACGTTCTATCAGTTGAGAAACTAGACATCAAGTTAGTGGTTTGATGAGGATATCTAACCTGACACATCGAAGTTGGTTCCTACCACAACAAGATGATGCCTTTCACAACCCCCCCCCCCCCCCCCCATAAAAAAAACAAAGAACATTAAAATATATGATAAAAATTTCAAAATTTATGATCAAATAATTCATTTTTTTTTTACTTTTACTTTCTTAAATTTTATCTGAAATCAAAATTCGAAAAATAAATTGATACCACACGTCTATATAAAATAGGCATGTTATGTTGTTGTTATGTTAGAATCTCACCCAATGTTAGATTTTCGTAGTGAAACTCAACTATTTTAGATTCGCATCACATAAATCTGAGCACTCTCTACCAACAATTTTTTCATGTCTAGAGGCTTGAATATGAGACATGAGGAGCAAGTCGAGGCAAGTTATGTTTTCTTGGTGATGGAATCTTATACTAATCAATAGAGAGAGTAACACGTACGTATAAATGTAACCAACCCCATAGCTCCATATTTCTCTTTCTTTTCTCACATCTTAATTATATCTTCTTCAATGGCAGAAAGGGCCGCCGGAGTAATCTTCTTCTTCCTCCTCATCTCCTCCGCCGCCTCCGCCGTCAACCGCCGTACAAAATTCGAATACCTAAAACTCCCATTACTCCACAAAGACACATTCCCCCCAACTCCTTCACAGTCACTCTCTTCCGATATCCGCCGTTTAAACACCCTTTACTCCTCCCTCAGCCAACGCAGCACTACTCGTTCGGCCAAACTCCCATTAACTTCCGGTGCAACTACCGGCAGTGGGCAGTACTTCGTAGATCTCAGATTGGGTACTCCGCCGCAACGCCTCCTCCTCGTCGCCGACACCGGTAGTGATTTAGTCTGGGTCAGTTGCTCCGCCTGCCGGAATTGCTCATCCCGCCCTCCAAACTCCGCATTCCTCGCCCGGCATTCTTCAACTTATTTCCCTTACCATTGCTACGATAAGAAATGTAGGCTCGTTCCTAACCCTACAGGCGTCGCGTGTAACCACACGCGCCTCCATAGCCCCTGCAGATACGAATACTCTTACTCCGATGGATCGGAAACTAAAGGGTTTTTCTCTACTGAAACGACGACGCTTAATGCCAGCTTCGGTCGACCGGTGAACTTTAGGAATTTGGCTTTTGGTTGTAGTTTTGAAGCTTCCGGTCCAAGCATTACCGGTCCGAGTTTCAACGGAGCTCAGGGAGTAATGGGTTTAGGCCGCGGTTCGATTTCGTTATCGAGTCAACTCGGCCGCCGGTTCGGTAACAAATTTTCTTACTGTTTAATGGATTACACATTATCGCCGACTCCGACGAGTTATTTATTAATCGGCCGGTCAGCGGCGGTCAACGATCCGAAGAAAATGAATTACACGCCGATGATAAGTAACCCGTTTATTTCAACGTTTTACTATATTGGGATTGAAAGTGTTTATATCGAAGATGTGAAATTACCAATACGCCCTTCCGTTTGGGCAATTGATGAGCTAGGAAATGGAGGGACTGTTATGGATTCAGGGACAACATTGACATTTCTCGCCGAACCGGCTTATCGGCGTATAGTCCAAGCATTTAAACGGCTTGTTACGCTACCGAAAGCCGATCAGCCGACTGCTGGGTTTGACTTATGTGTCAACGTGTCGGGGGAGTCGCGACCGAGTTTCCCGAAAATGAGTTTCAAACTCAGTGGAAACTCGGTCCTTTCTCCACCATCCGGGAACTACTTTATCGACACCGCAGAGAACGTTAAGTGTCTCGCATTGCAACCGTTGACGGTGCCTTCAGGATTTTCGGTTATTGGAAACCTAATGCAACAAGGGTTTATGTTTGAATTCGATAGAGATCGATCGAGAATTGGTTTTTCCCGGCATGGTTGTGGTAAACCATAATGACTTGGTGAGTCGAGTGGTGAGTCTACTCGACTCACCAAGTGTGAACCTTTTCATTTTTTGTTAGAGGGTCGGGAGTACATTTTTTTTTCTTGTGGAAATTAATATAAATGGATTTGTTGTTTGTGAATTTAGTGTTATAAATATTAATTATATTGTTGTCGTTTTTTGTTTTGAATGATTTTTATAGGAAACAACCAAAAAAATATGTTGGAGAGAGGAAAAAATAATACGGGATATGTTTTTGTTGCTTTTCTTGCTGTCTGTCTGATTTGTGTTTGATGCTTTCACGTGAAATTCGTAATGAATTATGGAATCCTTTTTTTAGGTGGGGGGGGGGGGGGGGGGGTTATATAATATGATATTTTTCATATAATATAATTTGATGAACATAAATTCAACTGTATGACTGTACCTATTTGAACATGTCAATGTTTGTGAAAAATGGAAAATAACTAAATCAATTATTTAGTTAATTATTATGCAAACAAATCTTGGATTACTCGTATTCGATATTTATATCAAATCTTAAGATTTGGTGCAATAAATTCACCCTTTACCTATTGAGATTATTTTCATCACTTGGTATCTAATATTTGTATTTGAAATTTCGACTAAATCAATATAAGGCCTAGTAAAAAGGTAAGGAAAACGTTTTTTATCGAAATTTTTGGTTATAATTGACCTGATCTTATTCATTTCACTACGAATCTATGTTTTTCATGGGATTATCATTTCTAATGTTAATTGAGGTATTGAATGGACAGCTATGAGCAAAGGTGAAAAAGAAAGATAGAGTGATATATACTTTGACAAAAATAAAAAAGAAAAAAGAAAAGAAGTTTTAATTAAGTGTAATTTTCATCATGAAGAGTAGGTTGTATTGTCATTTAATTCAATAATTCGTGTAGTAATTAACCCTACAAAGTAATATTGTAATAAATTCTCTATCACCTATGACAGAAGTTGGTTTTAATAAATATCCCTAATAAGTGATAACTATTTCAAACAAAAGGGTAAATAACCTTTCTATTGTTTATCCTCTTATACTATTCGTTTTGGTATTTGTTTTGGAGCTCCGACCCTGAAAATCTCCGATAAAGTAAAGGGTTGTAGGTGTATTCTCCGTTTCAGTGCAATCTTGCTTGATCAATAAGGGGACGAAACTTGAACAAAATTTATCTCTATTTTTCTTCAAAATAAAGATATAACAACTAAAAAAAGAAGAAGCTAAATCGAGCTCGGCTATCCTTTCACCGATCGATCAAATATGAAAGATTTTGTTGGGTAAAAGCGCAATTATCATAAAGAATAGATGAGCTTCTTCTTTCGAAATTTACATCACCTAAGATCAATCAGAGAAAGAATCACTTTCTGTCAGGAAATTTTTTCACACTTACAACGTGGGGCGGAGCTACTATATTACACGGGGGTTCAAACGAATTAAATAGCTTTTGCGTACACTCTATATTCATACTAAAATATCAGATATAAAGATAGATGACTTAGTGATCTCTATACCCCAGCAAGAGTCTTTTTTCTATGGGAAAAAGCTCTACTCTATTCGCTACTTTAGAACACACAAATATCAAATTTTTACTCCATTTCAATTACGACTTATCCGAAAACCTCTAATAAAAAATAAAGGGATCACATCCGTTCCATCACAACCTCCTATGGTATCCCTAGGTCCTAATTGTCATTGTAAGGTTGCTATATTTGGGGGTGGAAATATTGAAGGATATTCCTGTCAATTTCTTGTCTGACTGTCATATGAAAAAAACATTTTTTTTTAAATATTTGCCAGCTCTATAAGTCACATATCCCTAATATTAATCCTAACATTTTTATTGGACCCCAAAAGAGGGGATTGCTTTGTATTACAAAAGGGACTTTACTTTCTATTCGTCCCCATTATATTATAGCCATTATAGACTAGGTCCATGCATAACTTATCTTTTGGGACATTGGATTCATTTTTAGAAAATGAATTTATTATTTTCTCTATCTAGTATTCGATATTCAGAAATCGACTAAATTTAAATTTGCATTAGAAAATTTTACATTGAGGATAAAGTGCAATTCTTACCTAAGGAGACACAAACTCGAGACTTCTAGTTAAGAATAAATGAGTACTTATCACTTTACCATAATTCTTATTGGTAAATGATTTATTATATACCGCTCCGTTTGTTTTAATTTGATTGAAGATTTTGAATTTTATGATGTAAAACTAAAGATATACTATCAAAATGTCTGGTCTTAAACATGTCATGTGAAAAATTAAAATTAAAGAATTATAAAAAAAAGTAATTTTTTTCACAACTAATTAAAAAGAAAAGTAAGATAAATAAATTAAAACGGCAGGTGTATTAATTTGTTTCCCTTCTAGATGATGGAGTTGGTCAAGTTTATTATAATAATTTGTGCCGCGTAAAAAATTTCATATTGTCACGTAATTCTAATCCAAGTAATAATTGGATCAAGCATTGTAATTAATGGCATATCTATATAACAAAAACTTTTGCTTTTATAATTGTGACTTTGTGATGTTTGAACGAGCTTGTGATTATTTTAATTAATTTCACAAAACACATATTAATATGATTTTTGTATAAGTGTACTTATATGATCTTGAACAATCTCACACCACGAGTCAATTTTCAGAATTAAGTCACTCTTAAGATCTTTTTTAATTTCTTAACATAGTATCCGAGTCATGAGTTGTGTCCATTTTTTGTGCTAATATACCATTCAAGCATGGTAAAATTCTTTTAAGCAATCATTAGTGTATTTAGGTCAATGAAAAGAACAAAATCACATTATAGAAAACAATTTCATTCAAAACAATTCTCAATAGCTCGGTATATGAAATATTTTGTATTCAGAAAAGACCATATATTAATGTACTATACCTTAAACAATTTATTTTAACATAAATATTTATGACTAATTTAACGACTCGAACCATGACCTAGTTTAAGCAAGATATTCCTCCAAAAAGTTTCTTCTAAGAACTTTCAAGAAAAAGTAAAGTTTAACTGCTTAATTATTGGACTATATGCAATAAAAAAAGAGATTAAAAAGGAAAAAGGAAAAAGAAAAAAGTGAGTCGTCCAAATGATGTACTGTATTAAAAATATAATATAAGATCGTAAAGGACATTAGCTTTTTCAACAATATTAATTCTCTATGTATCGACAAAACCCATTTGAAAATAATAAAAAAGTCACATGGTGAATATTTAGTTTTTTTTAAAAAAATAATCTTATGTTTAATAGAAAATTGATTATTTAATTGAAGATTGTAGAAGAATCATGATCACCAACTTTATTTAGCAATAACTAAGACATAATAAGTGTGTGTATATACGTTGAAAATGACATTATTTAATATTTATGTCAAATTGTCAATCGTAATACTCCTTTGGAGTTATGGAATATAATAAAATTGTATCCGTCTAATCTATAGATTATAATTTGAGTGGTGAAAGTAATTATTAATATTTTCACACTAAGACAAACTATTTATATTATATCTCTTATGATGCGGCTCTTATTAAAAGCCTGATAATATCAGATGATTTGTGCAACGAACTGTCTTTTTAATAGCTATTTTCTCATTTAATGCAACACAGTCCGATTCAAATAATTGTCTGATTTTTTAGTTGTTTTACTGGAATAATTTCTGACTGATATTTTGAATTGATTGACAAATGCATAAAATCTAGACTTTAATTCAATCTTAATTTTTGAAATCTAATTAAAATTATATTTGATGTAAAAGAAATTTATTTTAATTACCCTCCGTAGATGCATCTAAGAGAGTGCATGAAACCAATTTGTTCGATTTTTCCAAATATCAAGTTAAATTAATTTTGTCGAGTTTTTTAAATCTATAAATCAAATTAAGTTTATAAAGTTGGGTGTTTCAGTCTCAATTTTTTTGAATTTCTTGATTTTCTCGAGTTTTTTCTAGTAAAGTCTTCATGCAAACATATAATTACCTTGTGATTCGTATAATCCACTAGTTAACAATAGTAGAACTAATTATTCTTTAATATATATCTTTTTATAAAATAGAAACTTATAAGACAAATTTCATATTTTAAAATCATTATCTCAAATTACATATTTAAACATCAATTTAAAATCATAATTTAAAAATTATAACTTCATATCGTGTATCCAAACACAAGCTTAATGTTAGATTTTATTTTCACATAAAATAAGAGAATCTAAATGTTAAAATGTTGGTTTGGTCAATAAAAGGTCCACAAGAGTGAATGATTGTTTGGTGTACTCTTTGCTATTGCCATTATAAGTTTGAACAACCAATTTGCTTTCTTTTAGTGGGTTTTTGTCAGAATTGTGAGTTATTGCACTAGGAATGGTGTACACTTGCAACAATAAAGGATCTCAAATTTATTGTAAATTGAATATTAATTAATTTGACCCTCATATTTTGAATTAAAATAATTTTTTGAGATGAAAGAGGTATTTTTTTAAATCATGAAGTTCAAAGTCTGATGGTTGAGATTTCCTTCGTCTTCTTCTTGATGGTATGGCTACAAGATCTGTTCATTATGTGTCTTCATCAGGCTTTACACACTTTCTCTTTGGAGTCGAAATAGCTGAAACTTGAATTCAAAGGGTGTATGGAGATTATTCAAATTCCTTTACTTATAATTAAAAATTTCGTAATCGAGTTTTATGAATAATTTTTTTATTGATTGAAGGTATTTTACCTAAATTTATTGATAAAAAGCAATTTACCCTCCCTAACTAGGCATGTTCGATGTGATTTTGGATTAATCAGATTAGTGACTTTTAATATTGGATGGTTATACCAAAAATAAAATTATAAAAATTACACACTTCAACAAAAGTAACAATAAAAATAATCCTAATAATTTTTTTATTTTATTTTTACAAATTTCAGCATATAATCATAGTGTAATAAGTGTATATACATTATATATTTTAATTATACACTGAGTATACACCAATAACAAGTACAATTATTCTTCTTAGAATTCTATTTATCATTAACTGTGTGATAGGGAAATTTATTCTTCCCACATGATTTGTAAAATTTTCTTTTAGTTTTTTTTTTTTTTTTTTTTTTTTTTTTTTTTTTGTCTTTTTTATTCATTTCCAATTTATTTTTTGTTTTTTTATGGTCATCTAAATATTTAATGAGACAACCCTTATTTACACTTTAACAACAAATAGTACCATTTACATTTTCATCTTTGTGTAGATGGAAGTTGGGGGTCTTTTCTACTACCCAACGTGTACAAATTTATGACTCCTGAAGTGACATATATTCCCATTTATTTAATTTGATAGAACGGTAAGTATTATTTTGTCCTTAATTAAAAATTTTGGATTTGACTCTAATATGTAAGTCACGCCTTTTAGTAGGAGCATTTTACCTCCAAAATGGGACACTTCTCTTCGTAAATTTATATTAATTAGACCCTAAGACAGATATCGAATGAGAAACCAAAAATATATATCTTCATTAGTGCATATCATTTTCTTTTTTTTTGCACAAAAAATCTACTTATAGATAAAAATCGAATTAGGGCCGGAGAGGAAATGAGAAAAGAATTAACTATGAATTTCATCGCTAAATAGATCAAATCGCTTATAGGACTATATGATAATTCTTTGCTAATGCATTGTTAAAGGAATTACTGAATGCCTTTATTGTTTAACGATAGAAATTGATCATGATATATATATATATATATATATAGAGAGAGAGAGAGAGAGAGATCATTATTGTTTAGATTAGCGTCGCCTTTATAAATGAACATTATAATGGGTAAATCTAAATTAGATCAAACCCGAATATAAATATCAGACATCGATCGAAAATCCAAAAAATGAAAAACTCTTTTAAGGCCAACATGTTTATTGTGTGTAAGCTGTGACATTTGTATCTGGTGTATAATTCAATGCATACACAGGGAGGATGAAAAAAAAAGTACTATCCAAACTGAGAGGGTCATGAGGCTACCTAGCTAGGGTGGTCATGGTTGGATAAATTTAGAAATCATTTATATATTTAATAGTAATAATTTGTCACTAATTCTAATTTAGCAATGGATTATTAAAATTTCTTGTTAATTACATATTATTTAGTGACAAATCTTTTATAGTTAATTCCTATTTTTTATACAAAAGTTTAATCCTATATAGTAGTACCCTAAATTTAGGAGGGTCTGATGCATAAATCATACCGTATTAGTAGAGTTCGGAGAAGGACTGGACTTCAAGAGGTGTGACGGAAATAGCTTATCCTAATCTCTTTTCCTTCCATTTATACAAAGTAAATAGGTTATTCTTAAGGAAGGGATGGGGATTCCAAGGAAGCTATAATAGACAAAATCACGTTTGTTGGTCACTTTTCGATCATGTCTTTGAAAAATAGTTATTATCATGGAGTTTCAAATATTAGGGACCGAAATGGAGCCTCACCCCTAAAATCAGAAATTTCACAACACAACTTTTTTTCAATTACAAGGACCGAAAAATGGTTATTTGTGAATTTTTCCAACGCGAGTTAGGTAAGCATTAAAACATGAAGATTTTGTTTGATGGGCTTTAATAGTTATTATACTGGGCCTGCAAATTTTTAGGTGGCTGCTACAAGTGAGGCCCAGTGAGAAAATTACTTTGGATAAGATAGAAATGGCCCATTTACATGGGCCTTGATCTATTAGGCCCACTTGAAAGTTTCAATGGAAATTGATCTATATATTATCAAGCTCAACGTAGATAGTGCTTACGATAATATCACTCTAAAAGAAAGACGATAAGGTATCTTTAGAAACGATACAGACAACTCGATACGTGGTTACTCCAAATACCTTACGTCTGAAAAACTTTGTCGAAAAAAATTCATTATTTTTAGGTATTATATATATAAAACATAAAGATTTCTGAATCGATCAAATCTCCTCCATATCTTCTATACACTCTCTTGTAGCGCTTTGTTGCAATAAGTGTGTTTATAATGTCAACAAAAAGCTGATGGAGCAATTGAAGGATTACGTTAAAGGCTAGAAGACTAGTGAACAAATTAAAAATACACACAAGAATATTGAGTCAAACCCTAACCAACATCTTTATATGTTACATGTGTCTATATGCAAAATTTCATAATCATATATTGGGTGGCCCATAGGACATAAAACATTGGAGTATCTTATGAAATCTCAGTTGTCCTCCATGTCTATTAGTTCTGTCACTTGACCACACTTAAGATAACAAAAAGATTGACAAATTGTTGGTACTACCAACTCAAAAGAACAATATTTGTCCACTGAAAAATGTGGACGGACGATTCTCGCAGATATTTTGATTGAATCGGTAAAAAGAAAATTGCTCAATAGCTATTCCTAATATTATAATGAAAAATTGTTTCTCATTATGCAACATTCAGAAAGAAATTGGCTTTTGCACATGTAGATTTTTTTACACTATCAAGTAAAATTAATATATATAGTAAAAGTAATATGTTTTCATATAATAACTTGAACTTGATACAATAACTAAAAATATTATTGATATCACTTTGTTTAGACTAATTTCTTGGTATTCCTTTAATACACTTCTCTATTCACTTATGAGAATATCTTATAGCAACATCAACATTATGATATATTTAACATTGCAATAAATATCAAAAGTTTTGTAGTCGTGTACAATTGTTAAATGACATATTTAAGATCATAATGTTGTTTCAACTCAAACATAAGAATCATATATATAAGATATATATAATAACATTTCATTGATAATCTTGCCATCCCCTTGTTACACAGAATATTGAAATAAACACCCCAAAATGAAAAGTAAAATAAAAACAAAATATCATCACCCACAACATACTTAGCCTTAAAATAAAGAAAAAAAAAAGAAGCAAAGTGATATAATATAGTATTATGCCTCGAGAAGAAAAGTACAAGGCAAATACATATATGAGCCACAACAAACACTAGTAAATAAATATATTTACAATAATTTTACCCATTCCCACAAGAAAAAAGAAAAAAGAAACACCCCATAAAATGATAAAATAAGCATATTGTCAGCATGCATAAATTGTGACAAAGAAAGAGAAGTTGACAAGGAAACTTCACACTAGAAAACAAAAGAGAGACAAAGAGCATGTAATCAAAATACTTCACCATATTTCTATTCTTATAATGTTTCTCTCTTCACTAAAAAGATCCTTCTCTTCAATTTTTCTTTCTCAAGGGTTTTCTTGTTTGAGTTGATCAACTCTTGATGGACATGACATAGACATGAGCCAATTGATTGAGACACTTTTGGACCCCCCCCACCCCACCCACCCCCACCATCACCACCACCACCACCAAAAAAACTCTATATTTTTTTTTATAATCCAGAAATGCATGATAGACAAAATTCACCCTTGATATTTCTCCATTTAAATATCAGACTTTTGATTAACATGACAGGAGGAAAAGAGACACTTTTGGACACACACAAAAAAAACCCACTATGCACCAACCCTAAACATATTTTTTTGTAATAATCGAGAAATTAAACCTCCAAGAATCAATATCACACATGGTATCAAAATCCACCAATACTGAATTTGACCCTCTATAGTACTTCTCCACTTAAATACCTGACTTCTGAGTTTTGTCTATGGTAGGGTTTTCCAATATGCAACTCACACATCATGACAAGTTACACTTTTACCATTAACCCAAAACCCTAGCTAGACACCACCAACTCTCTACATTATGTTGTCCTAATAAGATGGACAAAAAACAAAAACCACACCCCTCCAAAAAAAAAAAAAAAAAAAAAAAAAAAAAAACACACATAAAAGGAAAAGAAGTAATTTAAGAAAGGATGTTGATATTGTTAGTTCTTTGTCTCTTAACACTTGTTGAAGCAGAATCATCACCACTTGATTTCTCCATCACAGCTTTAAGTGCTTCTTGTATTGAACTTATACAATACTGTGGTTGTTGCATCATCTGAGTATCTTCATCGTCTCCACTTGTACACGGATCTACTTCTCGATTATTATTGCTATCATTACAATAATAATCGTCCCCGGTTATAAACAACACATTTCTAACACGTCCACCAAGTGTTGTAATTTCAGCTTTTAATGTTTTTAACCTTAGTGCTTTCAATGTCTTGATTAAATCAGGTAAAAGGTCAGATCTGTCTTCACAGCACAAAGAGGCCTTTATTAAAAACTTACCATCTTCATCAGTTGTTGCATTGTCAACTGTTAATTCATCAATTTCAGTTGGGACAAGACTAGTCTCTGATATTAAGGATGTTTGTCTTTTTAACTCTTTCACATGTTGTATCACTTCTGCTAGCAATGAAGCTTTGTCTGTCTATTAACATAACAACAAAAGAAAAAATAAATAACCGTAACGTTAGCTATCAGGTCATCTAAATGATAACTTCGATCATATATAACACTAGCTATCTGGTCATCTGAATGATAACTAGAGATAATCATTCGTTCATAAAATATCTAAGTTAAGACCAATGATATGAAGAATTATACAATATAATGCTAGCTATGATCGTCATCTAAATGATAACTACAAATAATTGTTTGTTCATAAAATATTAAAGTTGAGATCAAGGATATGAAGAATTAGACATATTATCACATACGAACATATAATTGATATATAAGTCTCAATGTATAATGTACAAAAAAAAAGAAAGAAGATTATCATATCACCTAAGCGATAACTACACGTAAATGTTCAGAAAATCACCACACACGAATGTATAAGTTGAAAAATAAGAAAATGGGGTTTGTAGACTTATTTTCTTTGCTTTAAGTTATCGTATTATTTCTGTTGCTACTTATTCTTTTCTTAATTATTTTCAACATAATTTCTTAATTGTAATCTCTCTATTTTTGTATCACTCTCCTTAAAACTCCATCAATAAAATTATATTAAATATATTGATATTAACTTTTTTTGGGGTTTGTAAACTTGATATGATTGATCATTAAATTTAGGATTTTTAGGGTGTCGTTTTTGAGGGCTAGGCATGAAGTACATAGAGCTGTTTTTTTTTTAAAAAAAAGGTATACATGACTGACAAAAATGCTTGTTTGTCTCTTTTTTAGAAAAAAAATATTTTCTTTCCTTGTTGATTTTTTTTACAAAAAAACCTTTACAACTACTTTATTTTTTTTGGTAATGTAAATTAAATATCCGGCAAGAATTTTCTATGGAAGCTTTTGAACTGCTTGGTGGTTTCTCTTTTTCAAGTCAAATTTGCGTTATTAACGCTTTGTTCCAACTTTCCTTGGAACTAGCACTAAACATCTTGATCTATTTGTCTGATTTAATTCGATACAATTTTTTTTTAAAAAAATGATGTATAATAAATTAAAATATTATTTAATCTTATAATATTTTAGCATGTGTGTCGTGTGAAAAAATGATTAAAAAATCATATTTTTTTAAACAGACTAAAAATATATATAGGACGGAACAACTTGAAACGAACAAATACTAATTAATTGAAGAAAAATGAAAAAGTGTGTTCACTTTTTTTTGTACTCCTACCTATTACACACTTTATACTCATTTGGTGTTGCTAGGTTTTGTATTTTCTAAGTATACTTTTTACTTTCTATTGATGAAAGAATCCAAAATAAAATCTTCTCAAGATCTAAAACCAAAGAGTATAAGTTATATACATCATCGTTAAATTATCTTTCTTTGTTATAAGAGGTAAACCGATCTTTAAAGGTTACATATTACATATTTTGGTTTCATCGTCTTCAAAGGATTAAAACCAACAGAATTTCAAGTTATATAAATCATCCGTATAATGAGTTTTTATATCACTAACAAATAACTTCTCTTAATTTTAAAATTATAAATAATTCTTTTTATTTCAAGAAAACTCATCGATAAATATCATTTTAAATAACTTAATAATATGAAAAATTCCTTATACTCACAATATACTCATACCAAAGATACCTAAATACACCAAAAATGAAACAAAGCAACACATCACATTAAGAATTTAGGTTTATATACACAAAAAAAATCTTTTAAAAAAAAATTACATATTCAGATTATCATATCGGTCTTGCTATGAAGAGTTACCTCTTAATATAATTATTATAAGTGATCACCATCAACCATAACATCATATTCAGTACAATTTCATCAGTCAGGTCTATAAATTAAAGGTATATAGAATCTTATTATAGGTGATCATCAACAACAACAATACCAACATATCCAGTATAATTCCATCGCCATATAATAGGTGATGGATTGATATAATGTTTTATCATTGTCAGCGCACATAACATAAACTCTTATATCTAAGCATATATATAATATAATATAAGTTGACTTACTTTAGTAGTATTAGGAAGAAGGCTTCTCAATTTAGCAAGATGATTATTGATTCTTTCTCTACGTCTTCTTTCAGCTTCACTATGACTTTTAGATGCAGCCAATGCCTTAGCATCCATTATTTCTTGAGCACTCATTTTTTGTAACTCAGCTTGTAAACCAAATGGTGCTATTGAACCGGGTTGATTATGATGATGAACCACTTGACCTACTAAACTATCTGAGATGAACCGGAGGTGTTGTTGGTCCATTGTAGTGTTACGATTGAATAAACCGTAAGCCGATGGTGAAGGAGGGAGGAGAAATGACTGATCATGGTGGTGAACCGGGTTCAAAAAAGGTTGAACCGGTGGAATTGACCATGGTAACATTTCTGAGTTGCTTTGGAAGTGAACCGGGTTCATGAAACTTTGTGGATGCATTGTTTGTTGTACTTGATGGAGTAGTACTTGTTCTTCAATACACTGTTCAACATTAAGTATACTAAATTCAGAACTATTTTCTTGATCTTGATAATAATTAGACATATAATATATGTGTATATAATAATAAGTTTGATTTTGAACAAGCTTAGGCTTGTTTATATAAGGATCCTTATACTATTTACTTTTTCTGGTCGATATACATAGATTATAAAAGTGAAACAATAGTAAGTATGTTTGAAGAAGTTTAGGCTTGTTTATATACAAATAGTTTGTCAGATTTACTATTTACTTTTTCTGATTGAGATATATAGATCATATACTGAATATGTTTGTAAGAGTAAAACAATAGTAAGTACGTTTGATAATCATGTATAAGTATATAAGTTGAATGAAAATATATAGGATTATATATATTACAAAGTTAGATTTTGTGTGACAAAAGGAATTTTCAACAAGGAATAAAACACAAAAAGGGGAATAATAAGTAAGTAAAAGACAGACCTTTGTTTTGCTTTGATGTAGAATAGTGATGAACTAAGATTTCTTTTTTTTGTTGTTTTGAGAGAGAAAGAAAGTTTTTTTTTTTTTTTTTGTGAAATTTCAACTTGTATTGAATGGCAATGGAAGTGACCCTTTTTATCCTTAGCATACTAGCTTTTTTCAAATCTCTTTTGTGGCTTTGTTGGTATCTTTTTGTTTTTATTATTTTTTTTAAAAAATAAAAAATAAAAATGGACCCAACTTTTTATTTATTTTTTATATTTTAATGTCCACTTCTGACTATTTTTAATTTTTTTTTTAATATATAGAAGGGGTATGCAAAAGTACTGGCAGTGTTGTTTCCTTTCTCTTTACGGCATTCTTTTTTTCTCTTTCAACTATATTATATCTATTTATATATACCTATCACACACTTACTAGTTAATTCTCTCACTCATGTTTGTTCACTTTGGATTTTTGTTTTATTTATTTTCCCTATATAAACACATCAATAATTATTATGTATAACTCTGTTCGTCTCAATTTATGTGATCGTATTTGATTGAATATATAATATTAATAATGATTAAATCATAAAAAATTAAATAATGTTGTGTGAGATCAAGAAGTGAGGATTGTACGTCCAGATCGTATTCAAATCACCCATCCTTTTGAAGGATCGATGTGAGAAATGAGAATCTTCACACACACACCATCACGTCCAGAGTTGGACATTTAATATATAGACAATTTAACATGAGGACTCAATATCAAAAATGAGAATTTGGATAGGCTCTACTCTAATATCATGAGTTTAACTTAGCTTTAGAAGCTAGTTCAAAAGGTGAGAATTATCCAAGTTATATTCATCATTTAATATAATGTATTTTTATAAAAATAGTAGTAAAATTATTCTTTATTTTCCCTATAGAAAACACATGAGCAGTATAAGTATTATTTACTACATGGTTCAATGTAATAATTATTAGAGTGTATGTTACTTTGCAACAAAAAGAAACATAGTGAAGGCAAAACACACGGATTGTCGACCGACCAAACACAATTTTAATAATTAGAAGTTTAGCTTATTCATCACAAAAGTAAATTACGTACTTTTTTACACTATACATCATCAATTTAATTTTTAATTGATATGTTATACTATCCTCTTTTTTCAAGTTAATACAATGCAAATCGGAAATATGAAATCGAAATCGTTAGTAATTATGGATCAACATGACGCGGTATATTTATCATCCGTCACATTTTAGAAGTTAATTTTATGTGCAATATACTGATCTTGTTATACATCAATTTTATTACAATCAAATGCAAATTCAAAATTTAAAATTTTAAGTTATGTGATTATAAAATTTTGAAATTTCAAAAATTGATCTATAAATCAAATTTTCAAAATCTACGTTCATGTATTTACTTTTTGGCTCTAAGTTAGTGTGTAATGGATGATGAGAGAGGCATATAAAAAGTTAGGGTATTTTAGGGTTAGTTAGGTCAATATTGAAGAGCTCCATATACATTACTCTCTCTGTCCCTAATTATTTGTCCACTTTTTCTTTTATAGTTGTCCATAATTATTTGTCCATTTTGACAAATCAAGAAAGAACAATCTTTTTTTACCTATTGTACCCTCAATTAAATGACTAATTACTTTGAAAAATATAGAACTTTTCATCCAATTCATAATTAACAGGGGTAAAATGGTACACTCACTATGTCATTAATTATTTTCTTAATAGGTGTGCCAAGTCAAAAGTGAACAAGTAATTAGGGACAGAGGAAGTACTTATTATTCTCTCATACATACAGGGGCGAATTTAAGTTAAAAAAAATGAGTCATTGAAACCCGTGGTCATCCGACAAAATTCGATATATCTACTTGTATAATTCATAAAATATAACAAATAGCAACTGAAGGAACCCATGATCACAAATGGCTAGATGATTCAGTGGTTTGGGTGGTTGTTTTCCGCAATCTTAAATAAAAAATGCAACATGGCTTTTTACTTCTTATTTTTACAAAAAATAAATCTAAAAGTAAGTTCCATTGCAAGCATTTTATATCACGAAAAAAACACAAAGTAGCGCTTAAACTTCCCAGCTGAAAAATCTATTTTTTTCCTTCTTTTTCGTTCTTTTAACTTAAATCACCATTCTTAGTAAGCAAACTAGCAAAATCAATTATAATATTTTAGATCTTATCTTTCGTGCAATGATCAGTGGTGGCTCAAACGCACAAATGGTCTGAGAAAAAATCAAACTGAGCCCTTAAACTTTTGAGAAAAATTAATATTCTTTTTATAAAGTTTACTTTTTAAATTTCTTGAGATGCAAAATTGTATATTTTTTAATAATCAGATTATTTTAATAATTATTTTTCAATCAATAATTTATATAATCAATGCATTTAATCTTTCATGCGATATAGTACTCTAGGTATATCAAATTTCTTCTAATAACTTTTTCTCTTAATATAATTATTTTTTTTCACAAATTATATTTAATATTTTTCTTATGAAAAAATTATATCTGTTATTACTAAAATAATTGAGATCCTTCAAATTTGAAAATCTAAAATAATTACCTTTTTCTTAAAAAAACAAAGCCGTTCATGATAATTGTGCACCCATCTTCTTAAAATCTTAAATTCGCCCTTTACATACATAGAGTAGCTATTTTCCACGCCAACCCTTTCTGTTTCCCCAAGACCCTTGTAATCATTGTGTCTTGGAATACACTCCACCCCCCACCCCACATAGTGCGTAGGTAGGGGTAGTGTAATATAATTGGTCATTTTTGCAAACTACATATTGATGAGTTTGTCTTCATATGATATTATGTATCTATTCCTCCTCGGTTTCAGTTGCATTGTTAATATTTACATTTTATTCATTTAGGGGTGGGGGTGTGGGGGCTAATTAGTCTTTTCAGAGTTGATTAACTGTTCTCCATTTTGATTCGTGTGATACAGTTGAAATATCCACGTAATTTTCAGATATAGGTTTGAAGTTTTATGTCTGAGTTCATTATTAAAATTTTGAAAATTAATTTGAATTTTGAAATTTCAACTATGACGTATAAATTGGAATAGAAGGAGCGTATAAATTGAAATAGAAGGAGTGGTTCAATAGAGTGTTAAAATTGATAATAAGTAGTTAGTATGTTTGATTAAAGGTATTGATTAATATTTTATCTTTTTCTTTTCGTATAGTGAAAAAAAAATTACTTAAAATTATCAACGAGGAGAAAGAACTTAATTTCTTTGAGCGGTGTTTATTGGATTAATATCGAAGCAGGGGATAATATATCTTGATATTTTCGATTATTCTTTCTCATACTTACGTCCTTTCATTTGACAAGAAATTTGTATATTGGTTCACCTCCCGCTAAATATGAATAATTATAAGATGTAACATCATAAGTTAAAAGTGATTAGTTTATTATTTTTAATTAATTTTATTTATTAGCAATTTTAAAATTTACCAAACTTCTAGATTAACTCAAGGATACTTTTTTTTCTCTAATCTATTAGTTGGGAATTAGCAACAGATTTTCCACTATAGTTAAAGCAATAGTACTATATTAGGTTACCACAAACTTAATTATTTATAATTTAATTATGAAATATTTAAATTGTCAAGTTGTTGCTGACATAAGTTGTAAGTTCTAAAATGTTGTCTCTATTAACTTTGTGAGGTTTGGTGTGATTCTACACTGACATCATGTTGCATTATGCTTGGGTTTCTAATATTCAAAAGATTAATTAATTAACTTAATCAATTATTTATATCATCTAATTCCACCAACAGTTTTTCCTAGGGTATTAACTAAGCAAAATTTTCTTTTGTGTTTTTCTTGATAAATGGGAAGATCAACACTTTAGATGGATTGAATACAATAACAACAACATATATAACAGTGTAATCTGATAAGTAAAATTTGGAGAAAATAATATGTACTTAGGTGCGAGCAGTTTTTTCTAGTATTCATATTGAGGCATTGATTAATTTAAATTTGCATTGCGTAGACACTTATGACCTCCTCACTTTCCCCATCTTATATGATATGAATTCAGATTAATAAGAACTCCAACATGAATATAGTCATTGAAACTAAAACAACATTATGTGAAGAACAATTATTAGCTAATGCTAGAAAGAAAGAAAAAAAACTTCTTGCTTATATTTTACTTAATTAGTTACCCATAAGTCCAAAATATTGCTGAAAATGATTGATGTTTTCAAATGTGACAATGTGACATAATATATACCTAGTGATCAAGAGATCATGGCTTTCTAGTTTGTTAAAATTAAGGGTTTTCGAAAACAATCTTTCTATCTTTTTGAGGTAAAGGCAAAGTCTGCATACACATTACTCTTCTCAAATCCCACTTATAAAATTCCAACCGACCGATATTGTTTGTTTTTTTTTTTTTTTTTTGTTCCTAAAAGTCTCTTTAGTTTAGTCAAATATGCATAAAGCTCCAAAGCTGTTTTTCAGAAATGATTATAATACTACTATACAAAAAGAAAATGACTGACTAAGAGTAAAATGAGGAGAAAAAAACCTGCTTTTAACTCCTCCTGATATGTCTTGACCAACATGATCTGACTAATTACACTGTCCATAAGAAATTTTGGCTGAGTAAAGTTAATACAAATATCATCAACCCCTATAATATCTTGGAATAATAAAATTAGAGCTTTATTCATAATTTTAGAAAATAAAAAAGTTTGAACATATATAATCTTCTCTAGAAGAGTTGCGCTTAAGACTCTGAAGCAATGAAGGTAGCCATGCGTTTCCTATATAGTTATACAACGTTAGCGTTATTTACAGGCCACATCAATGAAGGTGCAACATGAATATCTAGTAATTAAACATAATCTTGTCCATAAGAGTTGCGCCTATAATGTTGATGTTATTTACATGTCACGTCAGTGTAGACACAACATAGTGTCATTTTAAATAATACATGGATATAGATATGTAACTTTTTTTCCATAATCAAATTGAGTAATTAAGAGAATCTCCTATATATATATATTGTCAATGGGTTACTAAATTTTCCATAAAAATAAAGGTTAGTTAGGTACTTAGGTTAAATGTAATATGTGACAAATTTGAACAAACACTTTATGTAGGAATAAGACCCTATGAACAAACATTTAGAGTAGGAATAAAAACACTATGCACATGAAGAAGAAGTAAAAATAAAACATGTTGATTTCCAATGTCTCTTGTTAGTGCTCTTTCCTAGTCTATTTTTAGTAGGGATATACTAATTGACCTCATTTCTTCTTTACACCATTGTCAGGTCACTCTAATGCACAGATTTGTCACTGCCCTCATATATATGCTTTAGGGTTTATCTAGAATACAAGGTAGGAATAAAGTTTGCATAGTACTCTGACTTTTTTAGATTTTACTTGTTGAATTACATTGAGATAGTTGTTGTGTTTGGCATGAAGAAGTAATCTTTCTTGCTTTCGTATTTTTGATGTTTGATAGATAAATAGAAAATAATATTCAAAAAGTTTAATGTGACAAATAACTGTCGTGAGTGGGGATGGAGGTGGGAGGATGGCATAGTTACAAGGTCGGGAAGTAAACATGTGAAGAAGTCCAAAGAATTGACAATAAAGTGTATATATGTTGACTTTTTTAAATCGATCTATACAATATATTTTTTTTTACAAAAAGACACAAAGTCAGTTGACGCCCTTTAGACAAGAATAGCTCCGCCCCTGGTGGCATATAGGAGGTTCTGAAAGAGGCACTAAATATGAAAGGAAATTATAATAAAAGATATTTTCTTTCGTACCAAACAAATCCTAATTTCCTTTTTGTTTTATGAGGGAAGTTGAGGGGGTTGAATCAAGTTCTTGCATGCAAATATTTGCTCAAACTCTTGATCCTTACATTAATCTAAATATTGTCTATAAGCAAATACAAAAGAATACTTTTTTGATATGGTACAAAAGTCATTACTTTAACTAGTTTTCGAATATGATACTACTTATTTTATCAAATATCATATATACAGTAGAATTTTCTGATGATATCGTAAAATCATGCCATTTCTTTAGTAATGTGATGGGATGAGAATTTTTAGGAACCATATATATGGTGGTCACACGCATGGCTACTTTGGTCCCCATTGGTTTAACCTTTTTAGCTTAGGTACCTTTTTTCTTGTACTTTTTTTATTTTATTTGTAATCTAAGGATTTCCTAATTCAAAGATTTGATGATAGCTAGTAGCACTAGCAAACAATAAAATTTAGAAAAAAATAAAATAAATTATATTGCTTTATTTGTGGGGATTAATAATTATGACATCAGTCTCATGCTGTCATGACGTTTAATTCCTCTTAAGCAACAAGTGCTTAATTAATAATTATGGTTCTAATTAATAATTTAATTATGTAGTATTGAGAAACCAACTCCACATATTTTGGTTAATTATACTAATTATTAGTAGTGCTGTTTGATCACCTTTTCACAGTTTGGCTAATTACAATGTTTTTTTTTTTAAAAAAAAAAAGAAAAAAAACTTTATCTAGAGTTTGAACAAAGGCAGAAATTAAAATCATTTTATATTTGTCTTAAAGTAAGTTGGAAAAAATAACTTTTGGCTTTAATTAGTCTAACTCTTAATTCTAACATGTTTATAAATATATATATACTTTATATAAATGTTGGAAAACACGTATTAAAAACTTAAGTACAACTAGGGTTATGGTTAATTTTTTTGCATAAAATAAATAGATTTGTATGTTGTGAATAAAAGGAATTTAATCTGGTTCGTGAGGATTTTTGATAACCTATTACATACTTGAGTCGTAATGCTGTAGATTTAATTTTGCAAAAAGAAAAATATAAATTTTGTAAGCTAGTATTTACTATTCAAATACTACAAGAACTTAATCAACTAATTAATTTTATCCAAAGAGAATTTATTGCCCCTATGACATTGTATTTGCCAAAAGGAAAAATAAAAAATTAAAATAAAATTAGCCGCATGCTTATTTCACATTACATACATTATTGTTTTTGTCAAATTTCAGGTGGTTTGCACATGCTGAGATTACACTAAAGTTTATTTTTGTTTGTTAATTTATTTATTTATACTTTTTTTTAGCAAGATGTATTTTCATATATATTCAAACAAATTAAGGGTCTGTTTGGATTGACATTTGACTTATGGCGTATAAGTCAAAAGCCATAAGTTAGGATTTCTAATTTATGACTTTTGACTTATTTTTATTATTTTAGTTTTAAAATAAGTGCTTATAAGTACTTTTTAACTTTATCCAAACTTTTTAAAACTGCTTAAAAGTTATTTTGGCTTAAAAACACCTACAATAAATCAATCTAAACTGGCACTAAAATACTTTCCATGTGAAAAAGTCTAAAATTTTCTTCAAGAGGAAAGAAAAATAGTCAATTACATATTCCTTTTATGATGACAGAGCTTAATTGTGACCCTTATGAGTTGTGATCGGAGGGCGGACCGATGAAGACAGATTGCAAATAAAGATTAAGAGAGACAAGTAAAATTTTAAAAAAGGGGTCTACCTGATATTTTAGACGAAACTCATATATTAAAATAAGGAAGGAATTAATGTCAAGATTTTCGTAAAATATATTCAACGCTAGTCGATATGTAATAGAAGCCTTTATAACATTAAGTTTAAGAGACAAATTTTAATCCATATTATCAATTTTACTACTTGTGTTTCTCTTTTAAAAAATTCCTATTAAGAGATTGATTAGATCCTGCAATATATATATATATATATATATATATATATATATATATATATATATATATATATATATATAAGGGAAGTAAAACAGTATAATCTTATAGGTATAATCTTTTTCTATATCTTCTAGGTATAATCTTAGATAGTAGAGGAGTATATGTATAAATATAAGGGAAGTAAAACAGTAAAAACAGTAAATACAGAAAACACAGAAAGTGCAGTAAACACAGAAAGTACTAAACACAAAGAATACAGTAAATAAACAGTAAAGTAAAACAGTAAAAACAGTAAATACAGAAAACACAGAAAATACAGCAAATACAGCAAATACAGTAAAGACAGTAAAAACACTAAATACAGAAAGTAGAGGAGTTTTATATATATATATATATATATATATATATATATATATATATATATATATATATATATATATATTTAAAAATACAAATTAGCATTAATTTAATTAGAGGGCTATAAAATTAGTTTCCAAGTCCCCCACTGAGCATGAAGATCTATATTATTAAAACATTAAACATAAATAATAAGACAGATCATAAAGCAAAATAAATAATTTAATAATTAATTATTCTTTTTAGCATTATGAACTTACTTATTGTCCCCTACTATTATTTTAATGAAAAGTAATTTGCTACATAACAAATTTTCTAAAAGGCACTTTCAGTTTCAACTTAAATAACCATTAAATCTGAAAAGCTATGTTATAATCAGTCGTGTCAAAAATATTTTTATTATATTTTATTTACTTATTTTATTATATTTTCAATGGCTTTTTATGAAAAATACAAATCCCAAATCAACCAAAGGAAGAATCTAAATCTATAAATAATGGGGAAGTACTCCAATAGAGAAGTTTGTTAACTCAAGATTTGCCACTAAACCTAACTAATAAAGTAAAATTTTGTAATGCCACTTAATTAATTAGGTCCAATTGTATGGTTAAGGATAAATTATAAGCACTCTAATCATATGTGGTATGACATAAAATATAGTCATTTTAGAGAGCACAAGGAGTACATATACATATTATGACAAATCATTTATTGGAATATATACGTTGACATGAATTAAAAGACACAAATCAAAAAAATAAAAAATAAATAAAAAGTAAAAAAAATAATATATATATATATATATATATATATATATATATATATATATATATATATATATATATATATATATATATATATATATATATATTGTTTAATCTTGTCCAAGATTAGTTTGATCTTAAAAAAAAAAAAAGAACTACGTACATGTGTTAATATAGAGGCATGCATTACATACATGTTGCTATACATATTATGTGACAATTTAATTCGCTAGTAATATTATTTATATTGGGTGTAGACTAACACGATTGTAAAATACGTCACTCTTCTAACACTTACTTCTTCTTTTATATATATATATATATAACTAACATATTTTATGTATTTTATAGATGTACGTGGAATTAATCTAGTAATTACAAGAAACGAATCTTACATACCGATTTCGATATATTTGGATCGATTTCTTTTTAAAATTTGATTTTTTTTAGTTTGATGATACATCTTAATAATATAAATTAATGGACCACATAGTGGTGGTGTTAGTTTTGTCCATATCACGAGCAGAAGGATGATTACATTTAATTACCTTAAATTTTTTTAAAAGTATATACATAATAAGTGAAGTAACATAAATGAAAAAACTAACTCAAATTCAAGAAGAAAATAGGAGAAAAATATAGGCAAATGATAGGGAGTTGTCTAAATTGTATAGTATATGATAATCAACATATATATAATTATCTTTCTAGAATTAGAGTTAATCATTTGAATTAAAGGACTTCCCATTAGAATTATAAATTTGATTAAACGCTAACTTTATTCCTAAAAAAAATCAGTCTGCGCCAAAGTTTGACTTAAGCAATATAATAAGATTTAGCACTAGGCTTTTCATAATCCAAAGCTTAAAATCAAAGCATGATTTCCTCCATAATTACTTAGATCTGTGTATGTGAGTTTGTTTACATTTTCGATTTCAAGCTCTAATAAGAAAAACATAATTGTAATAGGAAAACAACTATTATGAAACTAGAGGCAAATCTAAGATATAAAGTTTTGGCAATGTTGTCGTGGATTCACCAAAATCCAGCAATACTTTTGATGCATAAGATAAATCTATGTATAAAAATATCTTTAAATTGTAATAAATAGTAAATTTGAACTCATAGTATTATAAACATAATTGATTTAATATTGAAATTTTTAAAAAATTATACCCATAAAATTTAAATCTTAAATCCGTAGTCAAAGGTAGCACATTCAACTCATCCTTAATTGAGTCAAATATGATAAGAGTTACAAGGAAAGTGGGGTTTGTTTCTTCTTTTCTTCCAACACTCAATGTACAATAGCTATATTGAAGACCTAATTTACACTATGTAAAGTTTGTTAAAAAAGTGTTTTCTATCATGATTTTTCATACCTAGAAATCAAATATGAAACTTTTAGTTAAATGTAAAGATTATATTCATCCTACCATAACTCTGACGGTGTAAAATGAGATTTGTGAAAAAGAACCCAATGTACTTTTTTGTCAAGTCATTTTCAAAACATGCTTTCAAATTGTCCATTGCATAGTGTAGCCGAAAGTGGAGTCTTCGTTAATCATATACCTCAACACCCTATGGAAAAATTAAAATGTACACTTTTGTTAAATTTCAATGAATTAAAGTGGCTTTATTTGCATAAAATAAAACACATTAAAACTTAAGTCTTTGATTATTTTTTTATATGTTTAAGCTTAGCCATAGGGTTTGTCTACTCTATAATTTGGTCATGATATTATTTTAAAAATAAAATAAAATTGTTCTTTGTTTCTATTTTTGGTTCATCATATGGTTCCACCTGCAGTTATCATGATTATTATTGATCAAGTACTTGCTAAAATAAAAGATTAATTATTTTATGTGTTTATTTTATAGTTATTATTACCACTTGCAAAGATCTCTTGCGTATAAGGCAAGATTCTTTTAAGTATTTGCATGCGTTGCATTTTTGTTTTCCCTTTAATATTAGAATTTATGATTTAATCGGTATGTGTTGTGGTGGGATGATTGAGATACTTTCATTCTTACTCAGAAGTCTAAGGTTCGAGCCCTGAGGAATAAAAGAAGAAATCCTCTAAATATGAGCATTGAGTGTGAATCCAAATTTAATTAAAGTATCGAACGATTTAATATAAACATCAAACACTGAGCAAAAAATTGAAAGAAAAATAATTCAAGATTTAATTAGAAGTTTTATGATACTTCTAGTTGAAGTTTGATATGTTAATTAATTGGTGCATGCATCTAATATTAGATTCCTCGTCTATTAAAAAATGGTGTGTTGCAGTAGTTACCTAAAATATTTTCTTTAAAAAAAAATCAAAATAACAAGCATGACTTCCTTTACGGAGGTAGTTAGAAAAATAAATTACATAAATGACAGATAATGTCGATTATCTCCCCCTATTACCGCCACAACAACACCCTGACTCCCACTCCCACCCCCTCGCACCTCCTCACCTTTCCCATTTCTAGGAAAATATTTAATCAAGATCCCGTTTAGTTTTAACCCATCCAAATTTCATCCAACTCGATCATTTGACACCTTTAATCACAAGCTACGTAGGATTTTGTTAACTTTGTAGCAACTCTTTAAGTCTCTTCAAATTTACAATGGTGCCAATTTACAAATTCCCTACATTGCAGGCCTTTTCTTGTTTTCATTTTCAGGCCCATGGGCTTGAAAGACAAGACCAATTGTGTATTCTAGAGTAGAGACATTGGGCTGGACTTATATAACACTACAAAAATTTCTTAGTGGAAACTCGATAGGTTTCGTATGAGAATTTAATTAATCTGCAATGAACGTTACACAACACATCATCGGTAGATTGACACTATCAAATACGTACACGATGGGAAAAAATGAAAAGAAAAAAAAAGACGATTCTCATAACATGAGAGGTCGATCTAAAATAGTCCGTTAAATATATATATCAATCTCTATGAAATATTTTTAATAAAGCTGAAAAAAAATTAAAATCTATGGCCCATGCAGGTCTCGAACCTGCGACCTTCACGTCTCTATGAAATATTTTTAATAAAGCTGAAAAAAAATTAAAATCTATGGCCCATGCAGGTCTCGAACCTGCGACCTTCGCGTTATTAGCACGACGCTCTAACCAACTGAGCTAATGGGCCATGTGTTGTTAATTGTCCATGTTTTGTCATATAGATTTTGTGTTTTGTTGCTTACTATGCTCTGTTTAGAATATTATTTGGACAAGAGAATAAATGAAGGGTCCTACATGAAAAATAATACTCGCTCTGTCTACTTTTATTTGTCATGTTGCACTTTTCGAAAGTTAATTTGGCTAATTTTCAAAGTTAAATTAGATTACATTAATTTGATATTTTAAACAAAAAATTTAGATATTCAAAAATTATATAAAAAGTACTATAAATTGTTATTTTTCACATATTAATATAAAGAAAAAATATATCATAAAATATTAATCAAAGTTCTTATAATTTGACTCTAAGGATAATGATATCAAGTAACATCATGGGACCTATGATGTGATAATCTTAAAAATATATAAAAATAATAATAATAATAATAATAATAATAATAATAATAATAATAATAATAATAATAATAATAATAATAATATACCCTTTCCATTTCATTTATTATTACAATTTTTTTTTAAAAAATACTTTTTTGATAAGTAAATTAAAACAAAAAAAGTATATAATGATTTGTTTTTTAAAAAAAATACTCTATTATATTCAAGAATTTCCTCAGCCTTTTGACTGATATTTTAAAATATATTTTATTATATTACCATTAAAAGAGTTGCAACTTATAGTTTTATCCATTATCTTTTAATAGTTAAATTAAAATTGACTATCAAAGATAAACACTCTTATTTTAAAACAGAAGAAATATATTAAAGAATATGACGCAATTTTAAAATTATTACGTCAAGATAAGACACAAGATCTTGGGAGAATTAAATAACGCACAGTTTATGTACTCATAAGACCAAAATATTATCAAGTCAATAATATTTATCCAAATTTATTATTATTCAAAAAAATATAAATATCTAAGATATTAAATGGTGGGGTCATTATAACAATCATTAATTCCTTTGCACTTTTCATAAGAAAGTTGCGTGTATGTCTTTTTCTTTTTCTCTAACCGTTATTTAGTTTTCACTTAAATTTGATTAGTTCTTATTCGAATAGAAAAAAAATTAGTTTTGATATATAAATCATTTTTCATTAAAATGCTTTCATATCAAGAATTTAGACTCGAGATTATAGAAAAATACTTATCACTCTATTATATTTTTTAACGAAAGCTATTTTATATATCATCAAATTAATAATAGTGTGTGGAACACCCAGGATTTAAAGGATATTTATAACTTAACTTTTAATAATTGGGACCAAAATTAACCTATGTATCCCAACCTTAAATCCAAAATATCCTTAACTTTTAATAATTGGGACCAAATTAACCTATGTATCCCAACCTTAAATCCCTCGACTATAGGCAAACATCATTTTCTAAAAAAGGTCAAATGACAATGTTGTGAGATAGGCACCCACCACATTTGAGTTATATAACAAAAGAACGTTTGTAATAGGTTTCTAAAATTGTATATGTTATTCGAGTCGAGCTAAAAGTAATCGTTATTAAATAGGTTGAGTTGAGTAAAAAATAATTGTTATTAAACAAATTGAATTAAGCTAAAATATTCATTATTAAACAAGCTGAATCGAGCTAAAAATAATCATGTTATGAAACAAGATGTTTCTAGCAAAAAATAATCGTTATTAAACAAGTTGAGTCGAACCAACAGTATATAATCATTATTAAACAAGTTGTATCAAGCGAGGAATCATCGTTATTAAACAAATTGAGTTGAGCCAAAAGTGATCATTATTAAATCATGTCGAGTCGTGCAAAAAATAATTGTTATGAAATAAGTTGAATCGAGTAAAAAATAATCATTATTAAACAAGTTGAGTCGAATAAAAAATAATTATTGTTAAACAAGGTGAATCAAGCAAAAGTAATCGTTGTTAACAAGTTGTTTCACGGCAAAACTAATCACTATTAAACAAGCTGAGTCGAGCCTACAATATTTGTTTTTTAAAAACGCTGAATCAAGCAAAAACAATTGTTACTAAATAAACCGAATCGAGCCAAAAGTAATCATTATGATACAAGATGAATCAAGCAAAAAATAATCGTTATTAAACTAATCGAGTCGAGCAAAAAATAATCATTATGAAATAAGCTGAATCGAGACAAAAAATAATCGTTATTAAACAAGTTGAGTCGAGCCCATAATATTCGTTATCAAACATGCCGTATCAAACACAATAAACGTTATTAAAAATCTAGTTGAAGGAAACAAGGAAACAAGCATAACTTTTCATCAATTAGAAGAGTCCTCGAGTCGAGCCAAAAATAACCGAATGAAACAAAAATAACTTTTTACTGATTAGAAAAGTCCTCGAGTCAAGCCAAAAATAACTGAATGAAAAAAGTATAACTTATCACCGATTAGAAAAGTCCTCTTTTATATTTCCAAAAGATATTTACACAGAATATCTATGTGAAGACTTACAAAATCACTTATGTAAGTCGGAAGTGAGAGTTTGACGACATCCTTTGAGAAAATTTGCTTAAATTTACTTACGTTACTTATCATCAAGTGTGTGTATATATATATATATATATATATTTTAATAAAAAGTAATTCACGTAACTAATCAAATAATAAATATCTATTGCTATGAATCTGAACTTTTAATTAAGAAAACGTCTAATTAAGAAAGAAACAGTCCTGTTCCACTATCCACAACTAACAAAAGTATATTCTTTAGAACCAAATACAATCTTTTTCTTATGTTTTTTTTCGTCAACAATTTACAATGTTTAATTTTAATTGTTAAAATTATGTTCCAATTATTCCACCAATAGACCATCTCTCAAAGAACATCAATTGAACTCTCACCAATTTTGTTACAAATCGGTTCGGTGACAATAATAAAGACAACAACACTGGCGTTTTGCCTTAAAATCCAATTTTGTAACAAGTTCTTGCAATTAACGTTGCTTTTCTGTGTTTCTTGTTAAAACTTCCGAAGACTCACCTTTTTACTTTTTCTTCAACACCCACAATTTTTTTCTTGAAAATCTGCTTTATCTTTGACACCCACATCTTATTTTTATCAATTTCGATGTGGCGTTTTCTTGATTGGTGAAAAAGATTGGAACTTGGCTGTTTTTTTTTGGGTGAAGTGATGGGTGGAAGGAAAATTTTGAAGTCTTTACAAGCAGTGGTAGCTCATGGATTGCTCTTTTGTTTCACTCTGCTTCTTGTTCTCAAGCTTCATCGAGCCCTTCATTATTCTTGGTGGTTTGTGTTTCTTTACTTTCATTTTGGGATTTTTTTTCCCCAGAATTTGTGATTTTTTGGGTTTTTTTTGTATCTGATTGAGGAAGTTTTTAACAGTTAATGAGCATATATGGTAACAATATGTGGATAAAATGAAGGTCTTTTCTGTTTGAATTTCTCAAAATGACATCTTTGTTGAGATTAGTCTTCTTATTTAGTACTTTGTACCTATGATGTTCTAGTTTGTAACTTGGAAGCATGATTGGAAATTAAAACTGGAATGCTGCCTTTTGGGTCATTGTTGAGCTTGAAAAAGGTGGAAACTTTAGGATTTTGGATGATGTGGTTACCCTTAAATTGTTAATAGGATTGTTGTTGAGCTTGAAAAAGGTTTGAAACTTTAGGATTTTGGATGATGTGGTTACCCTAAAATTGTTAATAGGATTGTTGTTGAGTTTGCAAAAGGTGGAAACTTTAGGATTTTGGATGATGTGATTTCCCAATAATTGTTGATATGATTATTGTTGAGATTGTAAAAGGTGGAAACTTTAGGATTTTGGATGATGTGGTTCCATAAAATTGTTAATAGGATTGTTGTTGAGCTTGAAAAAGGTGGAAGCTTTGGGATTTTGGGTAATGTGCTTACCCTAAAACTGTTAGTCATTCATGTATGAAGAGGTGTATTACCACCTAGACATTTCTGAAAATTGTTTCGGTTTACGGGGAATTCCGAGTGTTTTGTTAGACTATGTGAAAACAGCATGAGTGAGAGGAAGATTGGTTTAAGTCTTACCAACAAATTGGCTCCTTGCTCGTTGGAGTTCATTCTTTACTATATGTAGAGCCTGTTTGAATTTGTGAAGGTTGATATAACACAGAAGAATATCTTTGCTAAGAAAATTATTGAAAAACTTTAGGGACAAAAAGAAGGATTCACATGATATTCATTGACTCGGAAAATAATATGTAAGTTTCACGAGGATTTTATTGGTGGGTACTTGAGAAGAAAGGAATTCATATGAATTATATAAGTTTCATACATGATGTGTACAAATGAAACATTCACAAGTGTGAGAATAAATGAGTTTCTCACATACACTGGGTATATGCCTTGAATTCCACTTGTTTACTCTAGTTATAGATGAGTTAACCAATAGTATATAGATAGAAGGTTCTTTGGTTTATGCATTTTCCAGACGATAGATTTTATTGATCGACAAAGTCAACCAAATATTGAAATTGTGAAGTAAGTTTTAGAATAAGTATAAATAAGATAGAATATATGCACGGCACCTTTAGTCTTCATAAAAAGAATAAAGGTAAGGAGATTAGACAGGATTGTAGTGGGTACAAGTACAATTCAGATGCTAAGTTCAATCTTCCAGGAGAATAGAATGGAATGATAAATGAAGATGCAAAACATAACATTAAAACAGGATGGCTGAAATGGAGGAGTATTCCACTGCAGGGTGTCTTTTCTTTGATGTGTATTACTATATGTTTCTGCTTTTGTTTTGTATCTTGCTATTTTGCTGGTTATTTTCTTACAATCTTGCGTCGGATACCTTTCTTTTGAGCCGAGGGTCTATCGAAAACAACTTTTCTACCTCACAAAGGTAGGTTAAAGGTTTGCGTACATCCTACCCTCCCTAAACTCTACTTGTGGTATTACACTGGGTATGTTGGTGGTGAAAGTAAGGTTGTCTTTCTTCCAATTTTGTATCTTGCCCCTTCTGGTATAAGTATTCTAATTGTTTGAAGTGAAATATGCCAGAGCATGCACATGTGTGTGTATTGAGAGAATGAAAGAGGTATCCAAGAAATATAAGCACTGGTTACTAAAGCCTTTGTACTCATGTTTTCTGCATCATAATTATACCATTTGCGGTATACAGGGACTTGAGTTTCTAAGTATTGTCGTATATTTCTTTCTCCTTTTATTTTACAAGATAATTGAGAACATTGAAACCCCTACTCTCTTAAACAGTATGATTTGTGATTACAGTTGGTTTTCACAATCGGTTCAATTTGCAGGGTTGTTTTCGTTCCACTTTGGTTGTTTCATGTGGTTGTCGCAAGGGGTAGATTCTCATTACCTGCTCCATCAATGCCTCATGATCGACATGTATGACACATTAACATTTCTGATTTTCGATTCAATGTTTCATGTGCCAGTCATTGCTGTTTGTATATTTTCAAAAAGCTATATAGTGACATAAGCACATATTCCTTCATGAACAGTGGGCACCATTTCATGCTGTCATGGCGACACCGTTGCTTGTTGCTTTTGAACTACTTCTTTGTATTCATCTCGACAGCACCTATGGTAAACAAGAAAATTTCCTTAGAACACCATTATCTGATGCATTTATAACCAACTGCTGCTAATTCGTAATGTTGTTCACTCACGTCTAGTTACTAGAGGCATTTTCACTAGACTTGCAACTCTACCTTAACCTTTTGTGTTATGACCCTTAAGCTATTGCTTACCTTTCAGTGCCTTGATCGTGCAAAGTCTTAATTTCATCTGTTTAAATCTTGTATCATTTCTTTCTCTCTTTAAATTTGATATGCAATGCTAGTTCGTATAAGCAAAGCCACTTATTTGTGAACTGTGGATAATTGCAGCTCTAAGTTTGAAGATTGTGTTCTTTCCCCTGCTTGCACTTGAAATTGCTATCTTGGTTGATAATGTTAGGTAAGATACTTTTCCTGCCAAAAAATGCTGAACTTTTAAGCCATCTGCTGGCAGTTGAATTATTTTTGGGGAGGCATAATACATAAACATACACTCAAACTTGGCCTCAGTTGACAAGTAAGCACTCCAACTTTGAGGAGTGCACATCTAGACACCTCAACTTGGTGTCAACTGGCAACAGAACACTCCAATTTCGTCCCCAGTGTGTCTCGTAGACTCCAGACTGACGTGGCACATAAACTTTGGAGGTGTCTAGATGACCATTCTTTAAGTTGGAATGTGCAACTGATATAGTGGAGAAGAGTTGAGGTTTCTAGATGTGCATGCTCAAAGTTGGAGTGTTTATTTGTCATTTGAGGCCAAGTTTGAGTGTCTGTGTTTATGTGTTATGCCTTTTTGGAATAAAGAGATATGAGATAAGATGTTCAAACATATATTTTTGGCAGTACTTCAAAGCATGCAAATTATTGGTCTTGGTTTTGGATGTTTATCTAATTCCTGTTAAACTTCTCCCCATGCTCAGAATGTGCAGGGCGCTGATGCCTGGAGATGAAGAAAGCATGAGTGATGAGGCTATATGGGAGACCCTTCCTGTAAGTAAAGATCTCTCATTCATTTTAAGAAACCACAGTTAGCAATCATGTCATTCCTGTAGCTTATCTACTAGGAAGAATCTAATATTAATAGCCTATTATACCTTTTAGATTGACTAACTTAGGAACCTTATTTCTTCACTTGCATAAATCTGTAAACGAAAGAGCGTAGATGTTATTTTACGGGGTTTCAAAGGAAGTGCACTCTTAAATTCTGGACTATTGTGAGGTTGACTGCTCTCTCCTCACCAGTGAAAATAAGGTTCAAAAATAGTTTGTGCTGAGGAGTTACACATATTAGGAACAAACAGTTTGGTTGCATCTTTTAGCCAGACTTTTTAAGTATTTTTTTCAGCTATATGCAGTCTGGTGTTATGTGCCTTGTGTTGTACCCTATTGATGTGAAAGCTATTTGAAACTGTGATTGATTGATACATACAATTTCCGCTAATATGTGCACATTGGTAGTTTCTAAAAGTCGTCTTATCATCTATGTCTCAGCACTTCTGGGTTGCAATCGCTATGGTCTTCTTCATAGCAGCAACAGCATTTACTCTTCTGAAGATTTGTGGTAATTATTTGACTCAGATTCTGTACCTGTCATTGAGTTCGTCTGGCTAAATTGCACCATTTGCTTTTTCTCATTTGATTTTATATCTGTACATTCTCATCAGTTTATAGCTGTAGCAACTTCAAAATAATAAACATGTTTGGAAATGGTAAGCGAAAGAAAGATTATGCTTTTACTAGGAGATTAAAAGAGTTTGGTCCATTGGTGCAAATTACATCAATGCTTATTCTTCTAGAGTTGAAGACTTGTTAGTCTATTAAAGCCTTCAAGTCAGTCATCAAGTAACCAGTACAGGGGTACTTTTTTCCCCTGTTTGTATCAATAGGCGTTTCTCTGTTATTTCAAAGAAATAAATCCTAGCAACTGAATTGCATCCTTCTTTTTTGTGAAACAAAATTTAAGGTTTGTCATAAACCTACTAGGTATCTTATCATAACAAAGTTCTCGACTAAAATTTAACTGCATTCATGGTTAAAGAAAGATCTGAACCATCAGCTGAGTGACAATGTGTGATATTACTCACTGAAGATAGTAATGTAATGTATCGATAAGTAGAAAGGATACTTCAACACTCCATAAGTTACATGTAGCATCTTGTTGATGACAATCCACTTTGCTTAAGCTTAGTGTTGATAGCTTTAAAGTGATAAATTAACTCAGTTTGTTCTCCAAATAAGGATCAATGGCTGTTTACCGTTGTTTTTAATTGCTCGATAGGTGGCCATAATATGTGAATTCTACAGCCGTATCATAATTTAGCTATAGCATTTTGACAGTGATTCATGCAGCCTAGGAGTTAAATCATTATTTCCCTACTTCAGCTTTATTTACAACAACAACATACCCAGTGTAATCCCACAAGTGGGGTCTGGGAAGGTGGTGTGTATGCAGCCTTACTCCTACCTTGTGAAGGTAGAGAGGTTGTTTCCAATAGACTCTTGGCTCAAGTAACACATAAAAAATTATGTAAAGCAAATACAGTAGTAAAGAAGTTATCCTAACAACAATATAGAAGAGAACAAAGGCAACAACAAATAATATGATAGTCGAAGAAAAGAAAACGATAGGTAGTACTAAAATTGAAGAATACGCTAGTATGAGAGTGATAATAACAGTACTGATAAGGAAACTGAACAACATGCTCGACTATCTATTAACCTTCCTAATCCTTGACCTTCATATCCTCCTATCTAGGGTCATGTCGTCAGTTAGTTGCAAGTATGCCATATCTAGTCCAATCACCTCTCCCCAATACTTCTTCGGCCTACCACCTACCGCTACCTCTTCTCATACCCACCATAGCCAGCCTCTCCCACCACCTCACTGGCATCAACATATCTTCTCTTTACCTCTACATCTGCTTTATTTAAAGAACAAAAATTTGCAAATATTCTTTTTTGTGGTAATACGGTTAGAAATGTAGTGATCCAAACATTAAGCTGGACTACAGATTAGTTTGCTAGAGTAGTTATGGTTATTGACTTTTCCACCTTCTCATTCGTTCGTCAAATTACAGTTTCATGTTTGTTTGCTGTGAATTGCAGGAGATGTTGCTGCTCTTGGGTGGTGGGATTTATTCATAAACTACGGGTACAAAAGTTTCCCATTTATCCTGCGTAATTGGCAATTGTGCCTGATTGCTTGCTAAACCTGTATCATACTTGGCATTCAGTGTCGCAGAATGCTTTGCCTTTCTTATCTGCACGAAATGGTACAACCCTGCAATCCACAGACAGTCAAGTCAACGTACACCCAGCTCTTCTATAACAAGCATGAGATATCTTAACTGGAACAGTGGATTTCTTGCATCTGTGGATGAAGATGATCAGCATAGTGGAATATGCAGTTTGCAGGACATTGGTGGTCATGTGATGAAAATTCCTCTTATTTGTTTCCAGATATTGCTTTTTATGCGCTTAGCGGTACGAACACTCTAAGAACTAAGAAGTTTTTCTTTCAATATTCCAATTAGTTAAGATGTGCAACTAACACATTTTGATTACAGGGGACCCCACCAAGTGCTAGATTTATCCCAATTCCTGTTCTGTTTATTCCTCTTTTCCTACTTCAAGGAGCTGGTCTTTTATTCTCTGTTTATAGACTTGTGGAGACGGTTATTCTTCTGGTAGATGGTGAAGGTGGTGTTAGAAGCTATTTTAGGATGTCTTCTGTTATTCGTGATTCTTTCAGTTGCATGCGTCATGGGTCAAGGTAATGATAGCAAGGTGAAATTGTACAATTTCTGATCCTTCCCAGCATTGTTTATGTTTTTACTCATTCCACGTGCTTGTCTCTTGTGTTGACCTTATTGATACAGGTTGTTAGGTTGGTGGTCAATTGATGAAGAAAGCCGAGAGGAACAAGCTCGTCTATATTATGCAGGGACATCTGGGTCAGTGTCTGTCAATACTTGCAGTTTTTGCATTTCTGTCCAGCACCTTGAGGGTCATCTGGTTCACGCGTTATAGATGGCATTTTTTTTTTGTGTGGGGGGTGGCGTCTTTGTAGAAGCTTTAGTGCAAATTTACTGCTACTACAACAACATACGCAACATAGTTGGGGGGTAGTGTGTAAGCAAACCTTACCCCCTTACCTTGTCAGGTAGAGAGGCTGTTTCCAATAGACCCCAGGCTCAAAGAAAGCAACAACACAACATTTATGAAGACATAAACCGTAACAAAAGCAGGATAATAAGAAAATAGAAGCATACGAGAGAACAAGTAGTAGTAGAAACCTAAGAGGGAGAAATACAGAAATAGTATAATAATACCAATACTACTAGCTGGAGAGACCAGACACGAAACTATTTACTACTAGCTTTCTACCCAAATCCTCGACATCTACACCCTCCTATCAAGGGAAGATTTGTTGTTACCGAATAATTAATATTGGGAATACTACTATGACACTGTTGCAGCCTGTTACTGGCTCGGAGAGATTCACTTCATCATTAAACCCAGATTCTTGGAACAAGGAATGTTAATCTTGGCTAAACTGTCGCATATCAAACAAGAGCTTGATGAATGAAAATTACTGATATAAAAAAAATCTTAAGCTTTCAAAAGCAATAAGATATTTCCATGGAAAATGGATTGAAATTCATGGGTAAGTATAAATACTGTAAAAGCAGGACTATTAGTCGATAAAAAGATTTTAGAAATTACATATTTGCTTATATGACTTTTGTCCACCCTTGAAGCTCTTACTTTGTACATGCAGTGTTTACTTGTGTCTTCTGATTGTTATTTTAGGTACAATACTTTCTCACCTGATACTGTAAAGCAAATGCCTAGAGCGAAGCTTGCTGAAGAGGTCGTGTCTTTTTTTCTTATTGCCTCTTTCTTCGTTTCCTTTAGTGCTCTCATTGAGATGGTTAGCGTGATTGTTGTTATCTCAGATATGGAGACTACAAGCAGCATTTTGTGAGCAATCAGATATCACACAATCAAAACAGGAAGAGTTCGAAAGACTTCAAAATGTAAGATTACATCAAAATACTGTTTATATCTAATTGATGCATTATATTATCACGAGAATATCTAGCGTGCGTTTAACAAATATGTGATGTGTTTGAAACAAGGAATTAACTTGTGTTACCTTAGTATTTGTAAATATTGTTTCTCGTCCTTGCTAATTCTTCATAAGTGGAATTTACTGTGTAATCGGTGCTGGTATCTACCAAGCCACTTACATGTAGATCCTTTTGCCAGGAAAAAATTCTATGTAGAATTTGCTTCGAGGAACATATAAATATTCTCCTCCTTCCTTGTAGGCATCACATCCTCTGCAGGTATTACCACTCGTTTTCTGCAGTCGTATTTAAATTCTCTCTGTGATTTACAATATTCAATATATACTGGTTAAAGCAGTTTCCATATTTTGAAGGCATGCCTTTCCTTGCAAGCTAGATTCGAAAGAAAAATAACGTTTCATTTCCTTTCTTGCATATCTAATCTGATTATTGTAAATGATCATTCTTTTTCAGTACCTGTTGTGACAAGTGCAAGAGGTGTCCCATCTGCCGTATGTTTATAGAAGAACGTTTACTTGTAAATGATGTGTAATTACTATCGACAAAGAAGCTTAGTTTCTCCCGAGCTTGTCCTTTTGATTAGACGAACATGTTAGATGGTGAATGCGGTTTTACTGAGTCATGTCACCACAAGTACATTGTTTTATCTGATTTCATGTGTATTCGTCTGAATCGAGTTGTGTCTGTCTTGTGAACTGTGTATATTATCCACAAGATTATTGTAATTCTGGCAATAGATTATGTAAAGCAATTGTTATATCAGTTGTGTCTATATTTTCTCTGATCTATCAAATGTATGATGGCATTTGACATTTTTACCATTTGTAATCTGAAGTTGGAAAATATGCACAGAATATTTGGTATGAAGGAAAATGTTTTCCTTCATACCATTTTATAGTATCGTTATCTCATGCAACTCCTCGTTCAATTCTTTTGAATTCATAGGATCTTATAAACGTTGTACACTTTTTTGAAAAAATAGCCCAAAAAAAGTGGCTATTTTTCAATTACAAGTAAAAAAAATGGATATTTGTGGATTTTACTGTTCAATTATTGGGCCTTTGTCTCCTACATGAATTCAGTGAAATTGAATCACTTTTCATATTTAAAACAAAGTACCAAGAATTAAATGGTAAGACCATGTGGACGTTAACGATGATGACTTTGTAGCGATAATAATTAATAGTATCATATAAAATGAAGCGGAAATAATATATTTATACCTGCAGCAATAGCTAATAGGACATCCTCAGTGATGGTAACTCTTGGTAATATTTTCCCAATTTTATTTTCCCAAAGATTAGCAATTTCCTTCATATTAAGGAAATTACATTTTGGTCGAAAATGTACACATTTATTCAATGTTCTATTGTCTTCTGCTGCTTTTATAGTGAATTTTCCAATATAAGCACCTGCCACAAAAAAAGGCTGCATTTATTTAAAAAATTAATGAAATTAATTCTGAAAAATAGAAATAAAAATTAGTGAATATAAAACAATTACCTTGTCCAAGGAAAGTCAATTATTACTCATTTGTAGGAAAATAACAATGTAGGTTCTTTTTCTTTTTCTTTACGTGTATATACGCATTATATATTGAATTCACTTAACTTCTTCATCGATATTTTACTTTTTGTATTTTTGATTTTGTATAAAAACGTATATCAACACATAAACACTACAAAAGAAATATGAATAATCGTTGGACAATTTCTATCGGTAAACAACAAAAAATTGTAGCTAATCTATCTATTAGTTATAAAAGGAATTTTAAAAGAAAAGAAACACGAAAAGAAGTTTATTGAAAATAATTTTTTTTATCAAGAAAATAAAGTGTGTTTATTAAGAAAACGATATCTTTGATCCAACTAAGTAACAGAATAAGGTATATTTGACCAAATTAAATTTCGGGCTCTGTCACTGATAGACACACATATATCAACATACAAACATTTCAAAAGAACCATGAGTTATCGACATTTCTATAGCTAAACAATAAAAAATTATCACTAATCCTATTTAATGACAGATTATCATAAATTTGGAAATGATCAAGAGGAGGAAGAACATCAGAAGGATGTTTAGTGTCATAATATGGCCAAGATGCAATTGAATTGCAACAAATATAAGTATAAGGTATTTTCATTTCCTCTATAAATCTTCTAATTTTTCTCTTTTGTTTATACATATTTAGCCCGGGCTCCACTGGATTTGACCTGTCCACTTTATGTCCAAAACTCTGATGGCAAAAATCTCTTAAAAGAATAATATTAACACGACGTTATCTGTTATAATATGTTAAAATTTACTGATAATAAAAAAAAATATCATCAATATATATATATATATATATATATATATATATATATGTCATTGTCATTGTTACTTTAATAAGATCATAACTACTGTTCTATAGTCAAAGTAATTTCGTCATTTTTGTGAATTCATTGGATGACAACTCTTTTGGAAGTTCCTTAGGAACCGATTACTCTGCATAGACTGACTGAATGGAGAAATCATTCACCGACAAATTTTCACGTGAATTTTTGTTACTCATCATGTCAACAGTCTCACTTCTGATATCTCTTAGTCACAAAACCCTACTACTTGAATCTGCCTTTGGTCTTGCATTTATCTTTTTTTAAACAATTGATTTATGAGCTTGACATTTACATTTATAAAATCTACGAAACGTTCACATCTTTCTTCTCCGATTCTTTTACACTATCAATGTATATGTCATGTCTTTGCACATAGATGAATTAAGGTTGGTTTTGTTGGTTTAGTTGAATCCACTTTTCGACTCGAAGTATAGTACAAATATGTAACAAAAAAATGAATATATACATATACCTATATAAGATCATAAGTCATTCTAAATTCGTTGACTCTAGATCCCGAACCCGCCTAATTTTACTAGGAAAAAAATTACCTTAATAGTTCAAACAACTTTCATGGCTTGAACAAGGACAAGTTGATCAAGTATACTTTCACCACCAACAACTGATTTTACAATATCAATCTCATGCTCTCCATGAATTTTTGGTCATTTATAACACCCTATTAAAAAAAAAATTATAAAATAAAATTTTCGAGTGAGTCCATAGAAAAATTATTGCTAATTGATCGAAGTGAAATAAAAATATTCTAATAAAGGACATTCTAGATAATATCATCATGACTCTGAAAGTCAAGTCTGTTTTTTCTTATTGTTCCTATTTCTCGATCCACTAAACAAGTGAAAATTAAATAACAAAGAATATGAGTGTAGCATATTTACGTGCAATATTATGGCCCCTTTATCTTCGAATTCTTTGATAATTTTGATCTTAGGATGAAAATTATCTGAAAATGATCTAACAAGAATATATGTTCTTCTATTAGCATCAAGACTTGCTTGTGTTACAAATTGTCTGATGAATCCCGTCGTTCCGACGATCAGAATCCGGCCACCTTTTCTGGCAGATCCATTAGAAACTAATAATGGTGAAGACATTTTTTCTTAATTTTCTCAAAAAATATATATTATTGCAAGAAACTAGACAAAAGAAAGAACTTTTAAAGGTTTTTCAATTGGCTTGGATGTAATGGTTATGTACTAATAACATGTGAAGAAAATGGTCTAATTTTGATTTCTCAACTACCCTTCTAATTTTATTTTATTTTGGGGTTATTTATTTTTAATACAATGTTGACATCTAGGTAGATTTTTATAAATTAGGGAAAAAAGCTCAAAGATGCCATCGAATTTGAGAAAAGACTTATTTATGTTATTCGTTAAAAGTTTGACTCATCTATGTCATTCCAGTTAACAAACAATGGAATAGATGAACCTTTTTTCAAACAAAATTGGCATAGATAAGCCAAATTTTTAATGAATGACAAATAAAATTTTTCTCAAATTCGATAACATATTTGTGCATTTTCCCTATAATTTATATTAAGAAAAAAAATTGATTGACTGATAGGAAATAAGAATAATAAAAGAGAAAGTGGAAGCAATAAGTCAACTATTTTAATTTAGGAAAGAAAGATGCATATTTTTTAAACTCTATTATACAGTTATGTCATTTATCTTTATAGTCAAGTACTAGGATATTCACTTGTGTCTCATTAGCTGTGGAATTTTGTGTGTATTATTTGAAGTAGTCCCACTTTTGATGAGGGTAAAGAGTTCCCTCAAAAAGCGACTCTGGGCTCGAACCGAAACCACAAGTAAAATGAAAAAACACCTTTTTTTTTTTATGATAAGGGAAACCCGCAGCCGCTACCTCTTAGGTGCGCACAGGATAAAACCCCCGCTCCTATGCAATAGCTCGCAAACCACATAAGAGAGGTAACTCACACTAGACTAAGCAAGCCTGGTGCGACGACCCAGACCCAGAAGACAAACTCCTTGCTTTCGCTGGTAAGGGATTTCAAACTTGAGACCTCCAACATGAAAGTCCCAAGCCCAAACCATTGGGCCACCCCGAAGGGTAAAATGAATAAACACTTATCACTCCATCAAATGACTCAAACCCAAAAGCTCTAGATAAAAGAATAGCGCAATTCCTTGTGTAGATGTAGGGTAATTTGTGACTACAATACAACAAACTACACTTCATGCCCAAACAAATTGGGGTCGACTATCCTCCCGTTCTTCGTTTAAGTTTCATTTGTATCATCAAAATTTGTTAAATTTGTAACTACACTAAAAGAAAAACTACAGACATGAAACTCAAAATTGTAGAAGACTGCTAAAACTGAGAACACCCCAAATGTTTTTTAATACAATGGGGACCAAGAAAATCGAAAGAAGATGATCACAAGGCCTCCTTGATGTTGAAGGTTCTTGATATATCCCTAGCATAGTCATATTGATTCAGTTCTACAAGCATCTTCTTCAATCGACGAGCAAATTTAGATGTCTCTATCTCTCCACTGCTTGATGAGTGCTTCTTTTCGAGTACCCTGGCAAGTGAGAGCAAGTAATCCACCAATGGTCGTAGCTTTGGACTACACAGGTTAAAGAACACATCATTAGCAAGCAGAATTGAAACCTTTGATGAGAAAGAGAAAACGGAATGAAATAGAATGAATATTTAAAAGGGCCTAAACATTTTCTCCATGAAAAAGGAACCACGGAAATCAGATATTTATAAAGCAAGCTGATAGTGATGGTGGTGCAACAAGTAAATAAGTTTTATCCGATGGTGGTGCAACAAGTTTGCTTCAAGGAATATGAACTTCCAAAAGTTGGATTCCAAAACCCATACTTAACTATAGAAAAAAGTTGGATTCCAAAACCCATACTTATCCATCGGTAAAAATGTGAACTTCCAAACGAAGAAAGCTAGAGTACGTAACTCCATTTGCTGTTTCCTTTTTTTTTTTTTTTTTTTTTTTGGATTGAGTTGGGGGGGGGGGGGGGGGCGAAGGTAAGGTATCAATTTTTTCTATTTCCTTTTAACCTTTCTACTACTCATATCCCACCCCAACAAATATATGACAAGTTAGCATGTAGGAATGAAGCCAAAAATATTGCTCTGAAGGCAAGTAGGGATCTAAAGATGGAATTTTCTCATAGTAACTAGAGAGAACATGGAATGCCAACTAAAATATCGTACTCAAATTAACTGTACCTGCAGTCTCCTGTGGTTTTGGGGCCAGCCCAGACACCATGTAGTGAAGTGACAACTCTTTCAGTTCTTGTTACAGCATCATGAATGTTTGACTGAATGCTTCGAAGATGAGGAAGAATCTTTCCACTTAAGAGTTGATCAAGAACCAGCTCTTCCAGGACAGGCATGGCAAAAATCTCATGGAACAAGCATATGTTCCTGATCAAACGAATAGACATGCCAAACCTATAAGCAGCAACTCGTGCTGCATCAGGTACAGCCCTCATAACAAGGGTGTCCCAAGTTGGGACCTGCAAAAGCAGTTCAGAAGATAAAAATGAGCAATCCAGTTTAAACTAAACAAGCATACAAAGATGGGTGGGAGCATTTACCTTTAGTACTAACTAAAAAAAGGACATTAAAGAAGTATTAAATCCATTGGAGCCTCTTATCCTTTTTCACATCATAAACCTCTGACTTCACTACCAACAAAATAAAGATGAAGTCCCAATCCTACTCCACTTCACTATTTCTAATCTGTTCACACTTTGCTAGGAGAACTTATTCCCAGTAGTTGTTTCACTTGGATGATTAGAAACCTAAACTTTAAAATAATATTATATTCTGTCTTAAAAATTATTCTCACAATTTGGGCCTCCGGAGATAAGAACACACCTTCAAATTAGCCACAGCATCAGCTAGACGATCACGAAGTACAGCAATCAGATTGCTGAGGGCTGAGCCAGAAAAGGGGCCATATCTCAACACCAATCGCATGGCAGAGACAGCATACACTGTTTCACTGGTGCTAAGCATATCCCAGCAATTAGCTAACTGGTTATGAAGAATGGGTATTGCAAGCTTCTCCACCAACTGGGGAATAAGATTGACATCAGTATCATCAGCACTTATTTCGGTTTCACCTTCTGGGGGAATTCCATAACTGAATAGAGAATTGTGCCTGGAATAACACAAAATTTTGTTGGCAAGAGAATTGAATCTCAAGGAATAAGTAATATGAACACATGGAAGATTAAACGAAGCATTTATGTCTAGTTTCCTGTATGATTGGTTGGCCAGGTAAACATTCCTGGCAAATACTTTGTCAACTCAAACAAATTTATATTGCAAAAATCATCAAGAATTCTATTATCAGTATTGGCAAGTACACATTTCTTTGGCCCTATGTGACTATAGTATAAAGCCACAAAGCTCCTATCCTCAAAAAAAAGGACCAATCTTGGAAAGGAAAGGGTTGAGGTCATAATCCTTGAAAATAATTGATTAGAACTAGTTGAGTGCACATACCAGTTCATATCCATAAAATCTGTGTTTTCATGCAGTGGATCCCACTTCAGAAGCTCTAGTCTCACATAGGGTGAAAAAATAACAGGTATACTAAGTGACATATACGCATCACGATAGCTTGAGGCATAATCTTTCTTCCATCTGTCAAACTTTTCAACAACCACAGACAGTTGAGAGTATTCCTCATGTGCATCACCAAAAATCTGCTCGGAAACCTGAAGCAATTGATCACGGTTTGATTGATATGCCGTACTCTCAGAGTCACTTTCGTCGGTGCTAGATTCTCCTTCTATTTTCTGATAAGAGCTATCATATTTTATAGCTGACATTCTTTTAACATCATTTTTCACTCTCCTTCGTTTCCGAGCCTCTGCCCTTCTTGTTGTATCCATCCGTTTTTGCAGATTCTTATCTCTACCAAATTCATCTAGCTCTACAGGTAAGTCTCCCCCTTTCCTCATTGCTGCTGTTGAAGTCTGCGCAGCAGCTGTGGCAGCTTCTATTGTTGCTGCATTGCTCCCACCTCTACTTAGAACTTGTCTTGCAGCACTTACAGCAGCTTCAAGTTCCTTCATTTCATCATCATTATCAGCAGCTCTCCTTTCTAAGATAGCGGCTGCTCGTTCTTCATGAAGTTTCTGCATCTGGTCTTCAAGTTCCTCAATGTAAGGACCTTTATCCTGTAAGGATTTAAATACCCATATAGTTAGCACACAGGATCAAGTTCTCCTGGACAACTCAAACAAAAACTCAAAATTAGAGCTTTACAAACTCAGATTTTCAAAATGTCAAACAAACAGACCCTAGTTTTTTTTATTTTCAAAATGTCTAACAGTTTCCCTAGGTTCTTTGACCCTATAATCCTACCAAAAAAGTCTAACTTCAGAGTTCAAAAGTCCACTACTTTTCACCTAAACATGGTACAATACTGTATAAGTGGCCACGAAAGAGTGAAACAGTAATCAGCAAGTTACTAATCGCCACAGCTGGCATAAGAAAGTTCAGTCGACTGGAACAACCTAAACGAAAGTGAAAAGGAAGTACTAATGAACTAAGCTATGAGTTTCGGTGAATGTTCTTCTGCTTCACTATTGTACGATACTTACGATAAATTATGACTCGTTTCCTATTGTACAAGGCATTGGGTGCCGGTCACGGCTTGTTTAGAAAATGGGTCATGACATCATTGACCCAAGAGTTGCTTAAGTAAGCCAAAGCACCCAAACTGCACTACACCTAGTTTAAGGGCTTAAGCATGTGTCAAGCTATGTCTTAACACTAAATAACTAAATGGATCCTAAAAATGGATCAGACTCTGCAGGATCCACCTAATAGACCGATTTCTAGAAGAGCAACTGTGCTTGTCACCCTACCCAGTAACTGAAATTATTTCACAACTACAAGTGCAACTGTGCTTGTCACCCTTCTAGGTCATCTTTTCTCAATTTAATTCCTCCTAAAACTAAGATAATGAATGACCGTTGAGCTCGTATCACAAGTACTGCAACAGCAGCGCCAGAATATATATGGAAATACATAATATGCCGCTCATAAATCAGAAAATCATACCTGCAAAAGTGCACATATAACAGAAACAAAGTCGCGAAGCTTTTGCATAAACATGTACTTCTCACCAGCAGCAGACAAAGAATTTTCCAGCGTAGTGACTTTCAACAATGAGGCAGATAAATTTTCTTCAGTCTTATGCAATGATGTCACAGTTCGGCCATGAGATTCCTGACAAAGAAAAAAAAAAATATAATACAGTTAGTCTATGTATCCATTATAATAACTTTAGAATGCAACACATGCTATTAAACAACAACAACAACAACTACAACCCAGTGAAATCCCACTAAGTAGGGTCTGGGGAAGGTATAGTGTGCGCATATCACTACCTTGTGGAGATAGAGAGGTTGTTTCCGAAAGAACCATGGCTCAAGAGAGTTAGTTACTACAAAATATATGGAGGAACTGTGCACATACACATGCTTAAGTGCACAGTTTACACTGTATTTCTGTGAGCAATATTAAAAGTTCTAAAGTTCTCATGAAAACACTAAAAGATGGTCAAATAATGCACCATATATTTTAAAAATAGGGAAAAGAAGATATAATAAATGCAATTTCCAACATGACATAAAATTGCCCATATATGCATCCCTCCTTTTCAAAACTACATCTATCACTTCCAGTTTACATTCCTAAAGCCAGTGTGCTAATTACAGGGCACCATATCTCCGTGAACATAATCCAGACTATCAATGGTTTTCTGTACAATTACCATAAACTGTTTCAAAGTCTTACAATCATGAAAAACCCACTGAAATAAATGGAAACTGAAGGGCTCATGATCCAAAACAGACTATATTTAGCCAGGACAGAGGAAAGACGCCGCACAGGATATGAACAACATCACACAACAAAAGCTAGCCTCAGGAGAGTACCAATCTAGCATTTTATTAACTATGACCAATGCTTTCATGATTAGTCAACAGAATGTTAGGAAAGAGAAAAATGTTTTTGCAGAAGCCTTCTTTCTGCCCTCAAGAGATCATGACATAAAAGATCCCCAAACTCCATTTTATCAAATGTCTTGAACCATTGCTAAACATCAGAATTGGAATTCATAAAAACACGTAAGAGATTGTAGTTTATTCTTCACTAATGAACTTCTCAAGCATAGTCAATTCCAAGCTACGATAAAGGAAAATGGTTGCAGGCAGCATAAAATACTCAACTATGATAAATCCTCTGAATATTGAAAAAAGAACAATTTATTTAAAAGGACTAGTATGCAACCAACTCCAATTAGTCTGAGATCGAGGCGTAGTCAATTGATTGGCTTAGTGATTATTCAGATTAAAAAATTGCTAGCAGGCTGGATATGTTGATCAGTGAAAATAAAAGTGCCAATAAAATGCATTTAGACTAGAGATAACACTTACTTTGAGTCTTCCCATACTCTCATACAAGGCTTTCTTAGCAACCTCGGCTTTCTTAGAAATTGATAACGCATCCAAACTGGGCAAGCCTCCAACCACTCCTCCTCCAATAGTAGGACCATCAGAAACATCAATACTTTGTACTGAGGAATATACACTAGCTCCTACAGCTGAACTTCCGAAATTCGCCTTCTGAACATTCTGAACTGCAGCTGCACTGCTTACAACACTACTCATCACCCCTCTATTAGACCCATCATCCAACCTTTTTCCTAACCCCTTTCTAACCTGCTCTTCCTCCCACATTTTGTCCTCCTCATCTTCCTCATCATCATCGCTACGAAATCCACCATCTTTCTGCATTGCCTTATCCTCAAAATCCTCAAACACACCCCTTCTCCCACTACCAATCTTCTCCCCATAGAACCCAATTCTCTGCTGAAACTCCGGCTCCTCGTCACTCAAACCCTCAGCTTCACCATGATTACCCCCTTCATCCAATGCTATAAAGTCCTGAGCAGCAGGCCGAGCTTGACGTAGCCTCTCCCTCTTAGCCCGTATTGCATCAATAGTCATCTTATCAGGTATTGCTGACCCAACATCATCCTTCTTCCTCGAATCCTTCTCCAATGCCATTGAACCCAACCTATTAACAGTACCACCAAATTGATCAACATCCATTTCGTCATCTTCACTCTCTTGCCCATTTTGCTGAGTTTGGGCACTCACGCTGAATGGTGGTTTCACAAGCCCTTTCAAGACTATAACTGGTTCAACGGGTCGGGACTCTGGTTTGGGTTGGGCAGAGCGAGAACCAACTAAGGTTCTGGTGTTCTTCTGGAGCTCAAGAAGTGCTTCCTTGGTGTAAGTACCAGCTTGAGGTTGTACATTGGAGGTGAATGAAGGAGGTTTAGGGGTAATTCGGTCTTTTCCAGAAGTAAGCTTGTGCGCAGAAGATGACGAAGAGGGTTTCGTGATTCGTGAAGAAGCAGATGAAGGTTTGGAGGAAGGCCGAACGAAGGGAGTATCGTCGGAATCTTCGTCGTCGGCGAAACTAAGTAGACTTTTCTTTTTGGGTTTGGTGGCGGAAGCGGAAGCGGTGGTTGTAGGTTTAGCGGCGGTGCCGTTGGTGGTCTTGGCGGAGGTTTCATCATCGTCGCCGTCGTCGCCGCCACGACGGCGAAAGTTGCGGGATTTGCCGGACATGATTGGCGCCGGAGACGGGTTTTTCACGGTGGAGCGAAGAACGTGGAATGAATGAAGAACAAAAATATGAAATGTGTAATTAGGAGAGGAGAGAGGGGTAGAAAAGGTATTTTCTTTCACCTATTAAATACGTTATTTTATTTTAATTAATTGAAGTTAGCACACTTTTTATTCTTCACAAATAAATTTTCTTAATATTATCCAAAAAATTTATGATCAAACATTCAAACATTTGGTTATTCTATTAATTACTCAATAGGTAGCAATTTCAACACAAAAAACATTTTACATGCTCATTCAATATGAACAAGCATTATCGTCTTCGGATTGAAAATCAATCAAAAATCAAAAAACGTTTTGAATCGAAAAATCACACTCAATATCTTAAATTCAACTTTACATCAAATAAATAAGTCAATTACCGATAAAAATAATTTGATTAAACTGACCTATAAGCAAGAGTTTTCATTTTAAAAATGAATAATTGTACCTTAATAAGTTTCACTTTGCATTACTACGAGACACATGAACTGTAGTACTTTTAAAAAATTTAATAAGAAATATTTATAAAATTAAATGAAAAAGTGGATACTAGTCAAAGAAAAATATGTAATCAATAATAGGTTAAAATGGTTATAAGAAAAAAAAAAACAAATATAATGTCATAAATTACTAAATAAAAGAAAATTGTGCCTCTAAAATTTCAAACAACTCATTGCATATTTTTTTCCTTAAATCTTTTATTTAGACAAAATTATTTTACTTATTATATATAATATAATACATAAAAATTTTTTATAGCTTATACATATATTTTAATTATATAAAATTTAATATTAACATATAATTCATCTCGAACAAACTACGAAATGTTGCCACCGATAAGTGGACTTGGCTCTTGCGGTCTTTTGTTGTCAGCATTTAAAAATAAATGAACAAAAAAGTGGGAAACTACAAAGAAACCACTAGGACTGTACTTTTTGGGACATTCTATGATACCCCAAAAGGAAAAAAAGTAAAATTAGCAAAGGGTTTTGATCACATCATTCTTCAATGGCTAGGTATGCAGATTCTTTCTTTCACTTTTGACTCCCTTTTTGTGTTTTTCTTGGATTTATATATGCTAAAGTTTCATTTTTTATTTATATAATCTGATAATCAGTTAATTGATATGAACAAGATTGGATTTTTACTAATGTATGTTGAATCTTGAAGTCAAGGGATGCCTCAAGTTGTGATTTTGGGTAGTGAGTGAAGTTGGAATTTGTGTGTTGGGTTTTTTGGGGTTGATATGCTAGGTTTAAGGTAGGGGTAAGACTGTGTACACACCATCCTCTCCGAACTCCACTTGCGGGATTATACTGGGTATGTTGTTGTTAGTGTGTTAGGTGAAGTTGTTTTTGTCTGTTGAGTTTCTGTGAGCAGTTGTTTTGGCTTTGATTCAGTGATTGTTTTGGAGTTCTTTTTGCTGAAAAGCTCGAAATCGACCAATGAGTGGTGTGATTTATATCTGCTAAAGTTTTTCTTGGATTTATATCTGCTAAAGGTTCAATTTTTATTTACATACTCACTCTGATGATGAGTTAATTGATATAAACCAAGATTGGATTTTTACTATTGTATGGTGTATCTTGAAGCAAAGGGACTCAAGTTGTGATTTTGGGTAGTGGGTTAAGTTGGAATTTGTGTATTGGTTTTTTCTGGGGTTTCTATACTAGGTTTAGCTTCTCTACTTTCGCAAGGTAAAGGTAGGGGTAAGACTGTGTACACACTACCCTCTCTGGACTCCACTAGTGGGATTAATTAGGTATGTTGTTGTTGTTGTTGCAGCTGTGCTAGGTAAAGTTGTATTGTCTGTTGAGTTTCTGTGAGCAGATGTTTTGGCTCGAGTCTGTGATTGTTTTGGAGTTCTTTTGCTGAAAAGCTCAAAATCGACCAATGAGTGATCAGCAATGTGATTTATATCTGCTAAAGGTTCAATTTTTATTTAAATAATCTGATAATCAGTTGATTAATATGGAGAAGATTGGATTTTTACTAATGTATGTTGAATCTTGAAGTCAAGGGATGACTCAAGTTGTGATTTTGGGTAGTTGGTGAAGTTAGAATTTGTGTATTATGTTTTTCTGGGTTTGCTATGCTAGGTTTAGCCTCTCTACTTTCACAAGGTAGGGGTAAGGCTAAGGCAACTTACACACCACTCTCCCCGGACGCCACTTGTGAGATTACGGTAGGTATGTTGTTGTTGCTATGGTAGGTTTAATACAATGGTGGGTTAGAGTTACTTTTGGTCAAAATAAACCTATCTTTGATTCTTTCTAGTAGTTTTAATGGTTTCTTCTTTTTTCCTGTGTGAATGGGCTTGAAGGGGTTTCTTTGGTAGAGTGAGTTATGGCTGTTTACTTTGTTACTGGGTTTTTGAAGTCAAGGGATGACTTGAAGTGGTGATTTTGATGAACATCAAGCTGCATTTGTCTGTTGAGTTTCTGTGAGCACATGTTTTGGCTTGACTCAATGACAAGTTTTGCAGTTCTGATTGCTCAGAAACTCAAAATGGGCCAATGACTGATGCTCTAAGAGTGGTAGTAGGTTTTGATGTTCCTTTAGGTGAATGGGTTTAAAGGTGGTTTACTTGATTGAGTGAGATATGGGTCGTTACTTGTTTTTAAGTTCTTTTCATCAAGGAATCACTTAAAAGTTGTGATTTTGATGAATGGATAAAGTTGTATTTGTGTATTGACTTATGCTGAGCAGATGCTTTGACTTGGAATTTCTTGCTTAAAAATTCAAAACCGACCAATTAGTGATGCTCTAAGAGTGGTAGAGGTTCTAATGGTTCTTGATCAGTTTGAAGGGGTTTCCTTGGTTGAATGAGGTTGGGATCTTTATGTTGTGGTATCGGTTCTTAGTGGAATACCCAAAGAGGGCTAAGCATGGAAGGCCCATATTAATAAGGCTATTTTATATGCTCGAAGCAAGAGAAACAAAACTAATGACCTTGTCTTATACTTATTGTGGCAGACAAGATGAATTTTTCAGTTTAATGTATGCTAAATTAGGAACATTAATTCATCCTATATAGGTTAATCAAATACACAAACAGCAGCTTGCTTCATGGGCTCAATCCTAAGCCAGAGGGATTGCCCTTATACAAATATTCTCCATTTCACGGCACTTGGTCCTGGTCATTTCAATATTCAGTAGTTTGGGGTTTTCGAAAACTAGTGATTCTCTTCATCTTGTACTAACATATATCTCTTAACATAGTAGAAGACTCAACATGTCTAAATCTTAACCTCAATTAGTTGGGTATCGTCTGTATGTATTTTTTGCGCAAATTGTACTGTTGCTCCTTTTCCCTTTTGCAATTATATTCACCTCTTTGCAGAGAAGTGTTGCAGGTTTTCTAAAAATTTCGAATGGATTTTGAATAGCTTGTTACATACAATGATGATTTAACACAATTGAAGCTTTATACTTTTGATGACCATTAGATTGTTTGGAAAACTGATATATCTCTGTGCCTTAGAATAAGTTAATAATCTCTTCTCAAAAAAGAATAGTTAATAATCTCTTCTCAAAAAAAGAATAAGTTAATAAACTATCACAACTTTAGATTTCTAGTTCAATGTTACATATAGGGAATTTCAGATAAAAGAAAAGCATAAATATAAATCTAAGACATGTTAATCTTCATTTGGTAGCTCCAGAAGGCAGATGCCTCCTTGTATAACTTAAAGATGAGAAATTCACACAATGGATGATGCATCCCACACACCTTATCTCGTTGACTGTTTTTAATGGGATGAGAAAACGAGGACAAAACTTGTTGTCCGTTTGTATTAGTAATCATGGTATTGCTCCTATCGTTTCTTGTCCTTTGATTTCTTTTACTATCTGATGTTTCTTGTACCTCGATTGTCATATTGTTTTATTGTAGTTCTCGTTCTATTACTATCGGCTGGTTTTGTTATTATATGTTGTTTCTTGTACTTCTGTTACTTCTTTTTTGGGACTGCTTTGGACTGTTTTTCCGTGAGCTGAGGGTCTGTTGGGAACAACCTCTCTACCTCTGAAGTAGGGGTAGGGTCTGTGTACACTTTACATCCCCAGACCCTACTTTGTGTGATTATATTGGGTATGTTGTTGTTGAGTAAACGAGGACAAAAGGTGATCCTGGTTATACCTTGCAGGCCATCATGGTTAGTTGACAGTAGGAGGATTGCAACAAAAATTAAGAGTGCATCAGGTGATCCTGCTACAGTGAATTGGAAGAGCAACCCTACAAAAGCTTGCCCTAATTGCCAGTTTATCATTGACAATAATGACGTAAGAGTCTTGTCACATGAACTTTACTTCTCCCTGTTTATCATTCTATTGAATATCTTTCTATGAACTGTTAATGGTAGTGCTTATTATTTGCACATTGTATCAATCTTCTCTCGTTCCTCTTTTTGTTGTTGGTAGAGACCTATATAGCATTTTGGAGATGATTTTCTTGACAAATTAAAAGTATGTTTTCCTAATAGAAGTGAAAAAATGAGAACGAAAGTTTGCGAGAACTAAACTGGTTTCCTAGTGCTGGTCTTTTTTCTGCCTTCAATCAGATAAGGAGTTTGGCAATGAAAGCTATAATCTGTGATTGATTGTAATTCACTTCCTTGAAAAATTTCTTGAACCCCTTTCCCCTCTATATAAAGGAAAACGGTAAAATAATTTGAATGGAAGGGAAATGTACAAAGGGAATCGGTAGCTATGGTACCTTTAACTGAAACATTTAAGTTGGTCTTTCCAGGTCAGCCATGACTGGCCAGGATTGCCAAGAGGTGTAAAATTTGATCCAACTGATCAAGAGATTATTTGGCACTTACTTGGAAAAGTCGAAGCTGGTGATCGGAATTCCCATCCTTTTATTGATGAGTTCATTCCAACTGTTGATGAGGATGATGGAATCTGCTATACACATCCTCAAAATTTACCAGGTATAAAAAAGATGATCCTATTCTCATTCTTGCACTTTCTGTTTTTGATTTGTTATGGATTTTCGTCTTTGCTGAATATAAGTTTTGTAGGTGTAAAGCAGGATGGAAGTGTCTCACACTTCTTTCACCGAGCAATTAAGGCTTATAATACAGGAACACGTAAGCGTAGGAAAATACATGGTGATAATTCTGGAGATGTCCGCTGGCATAAGACTGGTCGCACAAAACCTGTTACCTTAGATGGAATCCAAAGAGGGTGTAAGAAGATTATGGTTCTTTATATAAGCCCATCTAAGGGTGGGAAAGCGGAGAAGACAAATTGGGTGATGCACCAGTATCACCTAGGAACTGGTGAAGATGAAAGGGAAGGGGAATATGTTGTGTCTAAAGTATTTTATCAGCAGCAGCAAGTCAAGCAGGGTGAAAAAATTGAACAAGAATTCCCCGAGGACTCCGAATGTATGGTTGCTAAAGTAGATCCACATACCCCAAAGTCTGCGACTCCTGAACCCCCTCGCGGTGAGAGACTATCTTCAAGTATGGATGCAAGAGAGCAAATTGCTGCTTCTAGTCCCATTAACCAGGTATTACAAATAATGTTGTTGCTGATCAATGTTAATTTTACACAAGAATAGACCAGTTTAGTAAGTTTCTCTATGTATGATATGTAGTAGTACTTTTGTTCATTATTGTGAAACGTCTTTTGCTTTTGGTCGGTACAAGACATTACTATCGGAAACTCCCTCTCTACACTGGGTATGTTGTTGTTGACTTCTTCTTGTTGTTGCCTTGTCGGTACGGGACATTACTTGAGCAAAGAAGAGAACAAGATATTCAAGCTTGTTGCACCTAATATTATGCTTATCAATGATAATAAGTATTTGTACAGTCCTGGCTTTCTTACTAGTTACTACGTCTCTTCTTGCTTTGCATCAGTATCATGATGTGGAGGATTACGTAGAAGATGATATGGGAGCTCTTCCTGAGCAGCCTGAGAATCAAGACCAAAACATTGAGAATCAAATCGATGAAACTGGAACAAAAATTGAGACCGAGACTGGAGATGATCCGAAATGGTGGGACAGCGAGTCACAATATTTGCTGGATTCTCAACAACTTGTAGAAGGGCTATCCTTATGTGATGATCTTCTTGCGAGCCAGTCTCCAAATAGGGATGGAAATGAAAATGACCACGTGCAGAAATGTAAACCCAGTCTTGCTGATTATGCACGTTTAGGACCCGAGGATCTGAAGAAGGATTTGGAGGAGTGCCAACAATTTGTTGCTGATCCAGCCAACATAGAGATTGGCACTCCACCTGATTTCCGGCTTAGTCAACTTGTAAGTTAAATCTTGTATCTTCCATAACATTTGTACTCCCTCCGTTTCAATTTATTTGTCTAATTTTGACTTAGGCATAGACTTTAAGAAAGTAAGTAGGATGTACCAAAATGCCCTGGTCTTAAACATTGCCATGTGGAAAGTTAAGAATTAAAGAGTTGTCAAAAAGAAAAGAAGCATTTTGTTGATGCCAAACAAATTGAAACGAAGGGACTGTCTAGATTTGTGTAAGGTTTATCTATTCTTGGTTAATGTCATTGTTCTTATGCTCTGCATAATTGTGATTCAACGTCAAATTTCCGTGTAGGAGTTTGGATCACAGGACAGTTACATTGCATGGGGTGGAAACAAGTATGGTTTTGATTCTGCGGAGCAAAATGGTTGAGATCATAGCTCATCGAATGCTGTCAAGATTGCTAATCCTTAGGTATCAGATTTTGTCAAGCTTGTGGTAAAACTATGTCTACTGCAAGTTAACAGAAACTATTACTTGATGCAACTTCCTGTTTTGTTACCAATGCGCGGTAATGCGTCAAAAGGCACATTAAGTCTTTTTGTGCTAGAACGTTCGTTGAACGATCTGGATTTCTTGCTTAGTTAACCTTGTACATAAGGTTCTATTATTACTACTATTTCCTATGCAAGTTTACAACTTTTTGCCTGCTTACTTGGTTTGTGCATGTTAGAACTCTTCTATTCTACTTTGTGCTTCTTCATCTAGTATATGAACTCTATTAATTTGTGTTTTCGTTACGATGTGGTATTTCTAATCTTGTCCAATCTTGTATAACCCATCCATTCATATATATTCTTTGTATTGCTCGATTCGATCTGAAACCTATTGGGATATTGCTCGTTCTAACGAGTTTAGAACGTATCTTCAACTAGTAGTTATTGCTTATATGGATCTTTTTCTTTCATTCTCTTCTATTTTTAGCTAAGTCTTCATTGATACAAGGTATTTGTAGGTCTTTCGAGAGAATTTCCTTCTATGTGATTTTAAGTCTACTTCGTCCCTTTGTAATAACTTCGTTTATCGGAGTCTCACACCCACAAAGCGACACATCTGTAAGTAGATGTAGAATTTGTCCAAACCATATCAACTGACTTTCCGATGCAGAATTTGTCCAAATCGTATCAACTTTCTCGTATTTTATCTTGATATTTGTACCTTCTGGTGAATGTGATTATTTCTAATTTAATATAATCACACATCTATCTTAGCATCTGCATCTCTTTCAACACTCCATTCATCTCATTGATCTCAATATTTTATATCAAATAAAAAATAAATATATGTAGTACTGAGGAAAATTAAATATACTCTTGGAATTGCATGTGCTCCATAGAATTTTAAGCACATGTACTTAAATACCATAGAGTAATATTTGACCATAGTATCTGTTTCTGATATCGTTAGAAGATCACTTCACACATCAATATTCATACTTGATTTTGTTTTGTTTTTTACATGATTTTTTATTTTGGTTTTCCATCTGGTGTCCGCTATCCACATTAAAGCTCGATTAAATTCGAATTCATGCCAGAAAGTCCCACATTGGGGGTAAAAACACTTCCTAACAAAGGCTATTCTATACTCAGGATACTCGAATTCGAGACCTCTGATTAAGGATGAAGGAGTACTTATTGCTCCACCACAATCTTCGTTGGTACATGAAGATTATATTCCTTGAACAGATTTATAATTTGCTAGTAGAAATAGTTGGGAGTAAGATATGTTGATCCTATGAACATGTATTGTTGGAAACTAGGAGATAAATACAGGTAGGATGATTTTTAATATGCATGCATCTTAAAAGCTAGTATAATAATTAATGTCTTGAAACTATATATCAGCCTTAAATTATAAGAGGGGCCATTTTAGTTGTTCATTTAATTTTATTGTAGGCATGATTGAAATTTGCATACTTCATATCAGTAGCCACCTATGTCTAATAGCCTGTCAACATGTTAGAAGAAAAAAAAAAAGATTTTGGGTATGATTTTATTCAACTATGGCATTTTAATACTTTCTTTCTATGTTACTCGAGCTTTTCAAAAATATTGTGGTATTTATATCGAATCTTTTTGAAAATATTTAAAGAATTTAACATGTACCAAATGATATTTTTAAAGAATTCAAGCAATACCATATATTGAATCCCTTACATAATTTCCTAATTTCGTTACTGAATATTGTAGCAAATAACTTCTCTTATTTTTTAGATTATTAATCACATAGTTCACAAACGAATTATCTATAGGAGTTTTAATAGTTTTTTTGTTGTTTCTTTTGTTTTGTTTATTTCGCTACTTTGCTGTTATTTTCTTTTTATTCTGCTTTGATTTCACCTTCTTGGAACAAATGATCTATCGAAACAATATTTTTAGATAAAATTAAATTTTCGTATATTCTATCTTTCTTTAACATACAACATACTTATAAAATTAAGCTGAATATATTATTTTCGTCCTTATAATAGTCTTTTTACACCTTCATCCTTGTATAGAGATAAGGTAATAATATCCTACCTCTATTATAAAAAAAAAAACAGCTAGCTATTTGAATTCCAAGTGTCTTTATTTGTATATGATATGGAAAATGGGCCATTATTTGCTTTAAATTGTTTCATCCTATAAATCTAGCTAGTGCCCTCTTCCCATATGCCATAATGTATTTCAAGAATCAGACATAAAGGGCTCTCTGACACTGAACTTTTTTTTTGGAGTCATAACACAAATGCCAAAAGATTTCGACACTAAGCTTTAAAATATAATAAATATGTTGCAAACACTTTTGTTACGTGGAACACTAGAAACAACAAATTTCACATTCACGCGTATATTGAAATAAATTATGATACAAAAATATCAATAGTTGATTTCTTAATTTAAACATGTGAATTATAAATTATACAAGGCAGTTTCACTATTGCTTCAACACTTCTATTCTTTTATAAAATATCCAACACTTTTATACATAAAACACTAAAAACAATACATTCAACATTCACGCGGGTTTGAAGAAGGATCATACTCTTTACATTCTAAGAGCGTATACTATAGGGAGTATATCATGATACAAATATCAATAGTTGATTGCATAACTTAAACATGTGATTTATAAATTATACGAAAATAATTTTATTGTTACTTCAACAGTCCCATTTTTTAATAATATAGCAAAGGTGGTTATACATGGGAAACTAAAAATAACATTTATTACTTTTTCTTTATTAAAACTGCATAAAGGAAAGTTGATGCACGAAACATTCTACATTCACTCAGAATCCGGAAAAGAAATGTACAATAGGGAGCATACCACGACGCAGACATCAACAACAGATTTCAATACTCGAACCCTGATCACATGAAAATACTCGAACCCTGATCATAACATGGAAAATAAATTTTATTTTTCAAAAAAAAAAAAATCCCCAACTACCTATCTTTAGTAACATGCAATTGAGTAATTAAAAACTATTTTACTGATTCAATTACTCTGGAGAGATTCTAAAATAAGATCAAAAAAATATTCTTTTATTCTTTTACTTCATATTTTTTCATAGGCAGGCAAGAACCAACAAACTAGATATTGTTGTCTCATTCAAATCTGATTTAGTTAAAGCACCAAATCTTAGTTACATTAAATAATATATATATATTATGAACCATATAATATATGATGTAACTGTTTTTCGTAATTCATACCTAACCTTAACTACTGATCACCACCAAGGATCTACAATATTTGCTGTTCTTTTTTTTAATGGATAAAATAAAATAAGAAAACAATGAGACAGCTTAGAGTTTGAATATTTTACGACATTATCTTTAAATTGTAAATTATTAAGTGATTGGATTATAGAATGATTTTGTGTATCGTAGATATGTATAAAATTTATAATTTATTTATATACCTTATAGTTACTATACATACACATATTTTTTCTGAGGTTATCGAAGGCATGTGACCCTCCCACTCTAGAGGTAGGTTTGCTTCGAATTTCATGTGTAAAATCACACTGAATATAGTATAACTTAATGACTATATATATATATATTGTACTATTTATGTAGGCCTTTATTAATTATTATGATAATTTAAATAGGAATGTGATCGATATATTATTTATGAAAGAGACAATATAGGTGCAACAACATGTGAAAAATAGTAGGGTTATACCATATTGTATTGATAGGTCACAAACAATACTAGCTAGCCCTATTTATTTATATGCTCCTTTTGACCCACCAATTATTATCTATTGAACTAAGTACTTTGAATCTATCTATAGAAAAAAAAAAAGAGTGATATAATTTAACCCACAAACAATGCAAGAGGGGTCATAAAGTTTTGAAACTTGGCCAAAGTACATTTCCTTTACAATGTGCAGTATGAACCCTTCAACTTGTGCTTCTGTCCCTTTTGTGGTCCTATTCCTACATATGGACTGCATAAATTTGGACAAAATACCATACAAAAACATTAATTTGGGGGGGGGGGGGGGGGGGTAGTTTGTATGAGAGGGTTGTTTATATGTATAAATACAATGTGTAGATTCATTAATTTGTATGCAGAGACGGATCTAGGTTTTGAACTATATGAGTTTGGATTTGAAATTTCATCATATTCTATTTGATTTACTTGGTTCGTAATATGTTATTTATACTTAAGTGAAAACATTTAACATATATTACAAGATTTTTAAACGGCCAAGACTATTAGGTTCGAATGTAGTTTTTTTTTTCACTAGATAACTCACCCTTTGATCATATGAATAAATGTAAACGTTGAAATAGATAGCATCTCATAAAGGTTGGTAGCAATTAGGGTTCGAAGGAGAAATTTGAATCATTTTCAATATGAGAATTCTTTTTTTCTATAGAAAAATCGTAATTGATCCCAAAAGATCAGCATTCGTCATTTTTTCTTATGTATGACGATCACACATAAGAATGTATACTCTCATACAATGACAAAAGATAAATATTAATCTTATATATATAATATAATTTTTCAATCAATAAAAAATCAGTAAATCTGCCACGCATATCTATCTAGCTAATATACATATATAACATCATATACATCAATGATATATACGTATATATGAAGTGTGGGGGTGGGGTGGGTTGGGGGACCATTTGATGATTAGAACAAGAATCCCAATGGGATGGGGTGACCCGGGGGGGGGGTATGGGGACCATGAAGACATAGGGGTTTTGAATAAGATAGAACTGGTGCACGTGGGGATGGATAAGGCTGCCGTTTTGACTGATCACATAATGTCGGGCCAAAGTCTTTGGGCTGAGGTGTCACATTGGATTATATGGCCGACAACAGAATATAAAATTACTTGATCCAGCTCCTGTACTACTTGACACTATTTGGCCCACTTTTTTTGACACTTCCCTCTCTATCGGGTCGTGGTAGACTAATAATTACTTCTTCATTTCTAATCAGACGTATTGAGTTTGAGTTTTCAAGTATAGACATGGTGGACTAGTGAATACTTCTTCATTCTTAATCAGACGTCTATAGTTTGAGTTTTCACTTTCATTTTACCCCCTTTTCGATACGAAATTCAGATTTAGTCTAGCTCTAATATGAATTACAAATTAAATATGGGAAAATAAAAAAAGTAAGTGTATATATTTACAATTTTACCATAAAGATGAGGTGCTATAAAGATACCGTGCAGTTAATGAGACAGTTTCTTCTTTAATTAGAAGTCTCAATTTCAATTTTCAGTACGAAAAAAATCTCATGGGATATATGTAGCATGTACGAAAAATAGGAAGTATTTTGTTTTTTTAATCTATAACAATATATGTAGTGATATTTTAGAAGTGAAATAATGGATTAAAATGTACACAAACTTTATTTTTGTTTTTATTTGATAGAAGAGCTCAACTTAATTTATTTATTTTGTAATCGATGTACATGTATGGTTTTTTTCTTAAAGTATGCACTTTGAATTGTGAATTTGGCTCTATTCATAAGAAAAGTATGCAGACATAATAAAATTGGATTGTACATCCATCCTGAAATGTAATAGAAGTATAAAACTTTGATTTTGTCATTGTTTTTTTTTTGGTATTTTCTTCTATGGTAAAATAATTAATGTTGACAAGATTCAATGGAATGCTTGGAAATATTTTATAAGAATATGATTCCTTATCTATTTTAAATAAATATACGCTAGTTTGTAATATTACGAATCTTATTAGCTTTTGATGCGTTCGAATATATGAATCTCGAGATACATATAGTCATAATTAGATGTAATTTGATATATATATATATATATATATATATTGTATCCAAACAGATCTTCATGTATCTGCAATACATAGACAAATCTTGTTCGTCACTCTCATATCTCACATGCGTATACACATAGATACATGTATCTGATATAATTTACATGTATTTGAAATATATCAATAAATCTTGCTCGCTTCCTCCTATATACGCGATTAAATATAATCATATTTTAATGCGGATATTAAATACCAAGTTGGAAAGCAAAGAAAAAATAAGTGGTCGTGTTACAAAATTTTATTTTTCAAAAAAATAATAACTTTATGAATGTTAATAAATGAGTAGTAATATTGTTAGGTGGAATTAACTTGGAAGTCATTTTCTGCCAGTCTCACACGTGGATATGGGCTGGACTCCAAACCCAATTGGCCCACAAAACTAGTTTTGACCATCAAACCTAAGAAGACCATTAGATAACATGATAAGCCTATACCACTTAAAAAACACACATTCTAAAAATCCGTTAGAGCTTTCATGCTCGAGTTTTTTAATGTAAAATTGTCCTTATTAGAGACCGTTTTACTTTTAAAATGAAATTTTTTGATATATATTTCAATTTAGTCGAGCTTCATCATACATATTTAATACAACGATATATAATAACACATTCAGTAAAATTATCAGTGTAGAGAATATAATTGGTGAAAAATGAATTATTATTTTTTTATATATATAATTGGAAGACAACTACCCAACTCCAATAATTTAAAGGGATGAAAACCCTTCCATGTTTGCCGTGTGAACAAGAATATCCAAACAAATATTATATCAAATCATTGTCATCTAATTGTAAGTTAAAAAGAAGTTTAATGTTTTTTAACAACCACTAATTATTGTGGAAAAAACTTAAATAATAAACCACCAAAAACCTGTGGTTGTCATAATCAATAAATTAGTTCAAGTTTATTATCACATTCTTTATTTTGGTTATTGTATTATTTTTATGGTCAATACTTTTTTTCTTCGATATTTTCATCATAACTTTTTACTTTAGCATTTTTTTCAAAATTATTCTGCAAATGATTTTCTTAAATCGAATGTCTATTCGAAATAACTTCCACATTCTATGTAAGGTAGATGTAAGGTTGGTATATAGTACTCATCCTCCTCATATCCTAGTGACAAAATTAGAATATTCAATAAGGGGTTCAAAATCTAAAAAAATAGATACACAAAATAGCCAAAGGGGGTTCAATATTTATTATATATACCTAAAAAAATATTTTAATCATATATAAATAATATAATTTTTTGTCGAAGGGGTTCGGATGAACCCCCTAACTGTAAGGTGGCTCCGCAACTGCCATATCCTACTTATCAGTTTATATTGAATATATTGTTATTATATTTACCCTATTTTATTTTATTCGAGTATGAATTATTAATGCTCGATCTCGTAGTAATTTAATGAAAAATTCTATAATTGCCCAAAAAAATCCAAAATAAATATTATATGAGGTCATTATAATCGTTTAATTTTGTGTTATTTATAATCGTGGTAGTAACCCCATATAAATGTTATGATTAATTTAAGCGAATGTGTTTATTGACCAAATGACAATAGGGTAAGACACTTTTTAATGTGCTTTTTCCAATCGTAGCAAAAAGTGAACAAATAATTGGACTAATTGAGACTAGTTTCATGTATCTAGTAGACTTATTATAGTCTTCGTCACCAAAAAGAAAACGGCATGCAAGAAAACAAAATGAAGAATTGCTTTTTTGGTACATTTTATAATATATTAATTTTTCTCTCCATTCATTTTTACGGGTGGTATTTTGTTTTTGACTAAATTTCAGAGTTAAATTGAATTAGATTAGTTTGAAATTTTAAATTTTATGTTCAGAATTAATATGATGAAAAAATATATATCATAAAATATTTATCAAGCTAGGTTCCATACAATTTTGACTCTCGAAAAGTAAAAGTGAATGGAGGGTGAGAGTAAATTGTTACTCCCTCTATCTGATATTAATGGTCCACTTTTCTTTTTTATATTCTGCTTAAAAAATCAAAATAAAAGGACAATTTTACTAATTTATCTTTAAATTATTTTTTAAAAACTTTATAAACTTATTTACATTTTCAGGAGAAAAAATTAATTGTCAAAGTAAAATAATTTTTTTAATTAATTTTATTAATCGATAAATAGTAATTTAGAATAACTAATATGAGACGGAGGGAGTAGATTTTAAGAATAATATCTTGCCCTTTGGCTTTTGGGACTATGCTCATAATTCAATTAATCATGCTTAGAAATTCGATTTTTTTTAACAAAAAAGTCTTTACTAATTTGTTAAAGCCGTCAATATTTTCTATAATCGATGTTTGTGTGATTCTCGACAACAAAATCAGTCAAGATTTACTTGGACATTATCATCTAGTTTTATGTTAAAGTAATGTTTATATTAATTTAGATTATCATAATAACAAGACACCTGTAAAAGTGCTAGGAAAAAAAAGAGTAAAAACAAGGAAAAAATAATTAAAAAGATAACATATGTACTTTAGAAGATCTTTTTACTATACATGCACTGTTTGTTTTTTTTTTTAATATATATATATATAATATAAGTTCTTTTTAATCAACCGTGATGATGAATAGAGATAATTTGAACGAGTTAAAATATATATATTGTGAAATTTATTTTAGACAAATTATATATATTAAAATGAAAGAGAAAGTTAGAGGTTAAGACGTACGACTTTAAAGATTGAAGATTTTTTGTTATTAAAACGTTAAAACTTAGAGGGAATAAAAGTACAAGGTGTCACTTAATAATTCTAAAAGTTATAGACGGTTGATAGTGAATATATGCATAATTTCAAAAGTTTAAAAAGATAATACATATATCTTGATAAAATGAATATTTAGGACGTTTAAATCTTAAAGCTCAATCACATAAATGGATACGGAGAATAAAGGAAATTACAAAAATGTTATTATAATATATTTTTTGTGCTTTAAACACTTATTAATCGTGCTTTTCCAATAGTACAAAAAAGTTTGGGATAAATTAGTTTGACTAACTTTATGTACATTTGATCCTAACCGTCTATTGCCACACCAAATGATTAATTTATAGGGCAATTTTATAATCTTAGCTTTAGGTGCTAAATTTAACCTGGTAAGTTGTAATCATGAAAAGTTTTGCACTTTAGATCATGCTTTAAATAATTAATCATAATTAATGATATGAACTTTAATTAAGAAGCACTAAGGTACTTCATCTCCTCCCTCACCAAAACATAAAATAACAATAAAGCAAAAAAAAAAAAAAAATTAAGAGGGAAAGTCATGTACAAAAAAACTTATAGATTCATAAACATTCAAATATATGGTAGAACTTTAATTCAAATTATTGAAGTTGAAATCATGAAGTAACATTAAAATCTAATTTAGATGCACCTAATAATCTAATTTTGGATCAACTAATTTCAAACAAATTAATTAAATCTCCATGACCAAAGTATTTGACCAACATCTAAATTGCACTTCAATTTCCCTATTGTAGAAAACATTAAGAGGAATTGATTTCGAAAGAACTTGATATAAAGGAAAAGGCTCATAAAAATAAAATTATCCCAAAATTATAATCTGGGACCAAAGTATTTGACTAGCAATTTGAATCCCAAAAAGCTGGTTAAAATAAAGTTATCCTAGAATTATAATCTTGAAATTATAATTAAGAACACACCCATGGATAGATAACACCAACGACCAAATACTGAATAAAGTTAATCCCAAATTTTATATTGGAATAATCTCAAATCCATGTAAATAGGGAAAGAAATAGAAATTAGACACAATTGAATCAAAATCTTCTTCTTTGATTGAAACTATCCGATATGTATACAAGAAGAACTAGTCTTAATAATAATAATCTAAAATTAGTACAAAATTTGTTAATTAACCCCCATTTTAACTAATTTAATTTCCTCCATTGCTATATGTACACTCCCAATATGAGGGAAAAGAACAATAGAAAAAGAATATAAAACAAAAAACCCTAATTTTTTTAAAAAAAAATTTTCAATCATGCCAACAAAGAAGCATGACTACACATCTTCTAATAATGTAAAGTTTGGCTCTTTGTTCTCTAAGAACTCCTCCAACTCCTCTACTTGAAATTCTCCTCTTTGAACTTCCCATATTTGAGCTTCCCATCTTCATATTTGATTCAAATTGTTGTGTATGGTTACAAAATCAAGAAAATGAGGAAGAAAAATGGAATCTTTGATTTTCTTGATTTAGAGCTTTGAATTCTTGATGTTTTTTCTTTTGTTGTGTGTTGAGAGATTGAATTGAATGTGTTGAAGTTTGAGTAGAAAGAGGGGGTTCTTATAGGTGAGTTTGGAGAGTGGTCCAAAATTGTATTGGTCTACTAAAGAGGACACTATGGGGGCCATCAAAGGATGTGCAATGCCTCTTATGTGGGTCCTACTTTCCACTTGGTACCCCTCACCCCCACTCCACCCACCCCCATACCACAACCAAGTAAAATAAAGTAGCATTATACAACCATAATATAATATACTCCCTCCGTCCCATTTTATGTGGCAACATTTGATCGGACACGAAATTTAAGAAATAAATGAAGACTTTGAAATGTTTACTAAATTAATCCTTCAAAAAATAGTCAATTTTTCTCTCTTCTCATTCGTAGTACTATTTGTTAGATTAAGTGGGACCAATAAGCGTAAAAGTGAATTGTACCTTTAAATACTTACCATATAAGAAAATGTGACATTCTTTTTGAAACTGACCAAAAAGAAAATGGTGTCACATAAACTGAGACGGAGGGAGTACAACTACATATAATAAACTATAAAGTATGTAACATGTATATTCCACCTCCCTAATGTTATCATAGATTTAAATGGAGACCAAAAACAATATTACTCTCACTATTTCATTTTATTTGACCTTTATATTTTAAAAAGAATATAATTTTTTATTTTCTTTCAATATTACTTTTGTAATAGTAGTTAAATTTAGATTTGCAAAGTATAATTTGAACAAGTTTTTAATAAATAGTCAGATCATAAGGATTAAATAAAACAAAACAGGAAGAGTAGGTGAGTAGTAGAAAATAACATACGTTAAATTAGTCAAAATGCACGTAAACTACGTAAACACTATAATTGTAAAGAAAATATTACTACAATCTTGACGAATTAGTAGTTGAAAATTTTCTTTTGCTCTTATATGAGAACATTTTATTTTGAATCATTAAAGAATCACTTTGGGGACTAGAGTGATTTATTCCTCTTAGTGAGTCTATAGATGAATTTGAATTAATTAAGTCAGTATATATGTTATGAATACTATATTGATTTGAATCAGGAAATAAGTAATTTCTAAATTATAACCTCTTATCCCATAAACTAAATGACTAGTATTTCATAGAATCATTTAAGAAGAATTTTAAATCCACCACACAATTTGAACCACAACCCCCCCCCCCCCCCCCTCTTTTTTTTTTTTTGCATAATTCAAGCCAAAACATTGGTTATAATTGGTATACAAAATGTCATAGTCAATAAACAAATAGTGTAGGCAATACCTACAAACATAACGGGTCGGCCATTTCAACATGTATTTATGTGTTGGTTCATTCATAATTTATTTTTTATCATAAGGTCGTTTTCATGCTTATGTGTAATTAATATTTTTGTCCAAAGAAAAAATAATTGAAAAATAAATAAATAAATTTTTAGTTGGTTCCACCTAAGGTATATATAATTCAGTTGGATCCTACTAAAATATGCACATCTTAACCACCTTCTTAACGTTTAATGACCTTTTAATTATTGTAATCTTATCCTTATTTTGACTTAATATGAACACTAACACGTACTTTATTTAATTTGCATAATGATGAGGATTACCATAAAGAGAAATTAAATAGTAATGGAGTATGGTTTAGATGATGTTAATGAATTTAAAAAATTATCAAGAAGAATAATTTAATTAGTGGATAGTTAATTATTAAATATATACATATGCATATACTTGAAAAACTTCTTGAGGATGATATTTTCCTTTTTTTTTAGTGATTTTGGTCTCTTTATTCTTTCCCCACTTTTTGTTATGTGGTGTTGAAAGTGGTCAAAAATATCTTTAAATTGTGAATATAAAATAAATATATTCTTAGTTTACTTTTTGGCATTAAAAATATCTCTATTATTTGTTAAGTGGAGTATTTTCACGATATATTTCATGTTAATTTATATCTGTTGTGAAGCCTGTTAATAGAGAGGGCTTATACTAGAATATATTTATGCTAAAAAAGAAGGCATAATTATTCTATTTTCAAATGAAAATAATAATAATTATGTTTGATCATGTGTAGAATTCTATTAAAGGGAAACTAAATATAAAAATAAGACAACATACGAATTTCAAAGATAAGAGAATTATTCAATCAAAAGAGAATTTGAGGAATAATTTAATTAGTGGACAATTAATTCGAAAATCTTCTTCCTGTGAAGGAGGAAGATATTTTCCTCTTTTTTTTTTTTTGTGATTTTATTCCACTTATTTTTTTCCCTTTTGTTGATTGAAAAAGAAAAGATATTCTTTTCCTAATGTGTATATAAAATTTCTATTAAAAGGGACATTATAAAATTAAAGTATAAAAAGGATAAAATAATTTCAAAGATGATGAGCTTATTCAAGAAAAAAATTGTTATCTTGTTAAAAAGAGAATTGGATAAAATTAAATGTGCTGAGGCAGACTCTAGTCATAACTACATCTTTTTTTAAGGAGGTCAATTTTATGATGCTTTTTTTTTTCTATGAGGTTGGGGTTGAATATTCATTTCGAAATTCAATTATTTTAGATTTTTGTTTAAAAGTCTTACTTAATTTAGAGGAGAAACAATATTTATCAAATACAACTTCATATCCAGACTTAAAAATTGTGATCTCTAATTAAAAATGAAAAAATATTATTTATTACTTTATCATAATGATGGTCAATTAAATTATAAAGTTGTCCTCAAAGCATTTTCAATAATTTTTAAAACATATGATGTGGAATGAAATGTTAGACCAAGAAAAAACACATAATTATATATTCTCAAGGTATACGCCGACCAAAAATAATTAAATCACAATATTAATATATGATAAAGAGGACATTTAAGAGGAGCGTTTTTTCATTTTACCTCGTATTCGATTGAAATTCAATTAATCTAAATTCATTCAGAATACACTATTTTGGGATAAAGAACCCCTATCAATATAATTATTATTTTTACACTATTAAGTTGCGTTTACATGTTATAACATATATATATATATATATTATATTGCTTTCAAATTTATAAATCTCACATTTTAAGAAAATTACGTACAATATTGCCTACATCATCAAATACAACATATAAAAGTTAAACTCGTTAGAAAATATCGATGAGAATTTCCATAAATCATTTTATATATTGGGAGACGTGCTCATTTTTTACACATTTTTTTGTGTAGAAATTCCTCTTTGATTAGTATTGGCTTTTTGTTGTTGAAAGAATTTTACGCAACTTACCGAAATAAATGGATCAAAAAATAATATTAGTCAAACTCATCACACGTGAATTCAATATTTCCAATTAATTTAATAAATATTATAACCTAATGTTTAAAATTCCAAGAAATTATAACTCCTTTTCAAATTGACAGAGTTTTTTGTTAAATAGATTCCAGACAAAAAAGAAGAAAAAATATAATGGGGTAAAAGCTCAAAATCCAATTAAGTGATAGATTAAATTATGATTAATTAGTAATTATAAAAAGTATAACCCATAATATTCTTTATCTTGTGTTCCACCCAATTTCACTTAATTAATAATATAAATACAGTATCTTTCAATTACCAAGGGATTATATTGATTAAATAAAAAATTAACGTTATTTATATTTCACTGTCTTTTCGACACTATCAGAAGCTGTTGATTTCGATTTTTGTGCATAAGGTAATTTTTTATTTGTTTCTTACAACTCTTTCCTTTTGTTAAGGGAATGAAGGACAACATAACCGATATGAGTTGTGGGATGATTTGGACCCCTTCAATTTTTATTAAAGGTTTCGGATTGAAATTTTGAGAACTAGAGAAATCTTGTTGTATAATATGTGAATTCTGACTAATCGAGTTCTAATGTGAGTAGCAGATACTAGGTAAAAAGTCATATGATAATTTTGGATTCTCTTTATAAAAATTTACAATTTTTAATACATTGGTATTTCTTTAAAGCTATTAGTGAATTTAATTTAGTTATTCGAACTACGATTTGTTTGAATTAAACATCTGGATATATGATAGATATTTTTATTAGATATTTTCTGTTCAGGTTGAAAAAACTCTCACACGTATTCTTAATAAATATTGTATTGATAAATTAACCGTTTAAAATATATTTGTATTTTTTAATTACATGCATTTACCTTAATAATTGTATAACATCAAAGTCTCTATTTTCAATTGAGACTAATTAATTGTTTTTGTTGTTATTAATTACTATTATTGTTATTATTATTACAAATGGAATTCTTGTCATTTGAATATATACGTCTGTACAAATACATGCATGGAAGTGACATGCATATATCATGTAATTTCAGTATTTTAAATATTGGACACCCCATGCTTGTGGAACTATATTCTTCTAATTCTTTTTATTTATAAATTATTACTTGATGATTCTTAAATTTTATTTTTGAGAAAACATGGAGGAAGATTGGTTGGAAAGGGGGTGGGGGAGGGGAGGTCGATAAGTGTGATATCTCTTTAGTTATTACGTTTCACTTTAGTCACTGACTCTATAATCTTCGACATCATATTTTTTATGTGATTAAGATATAACGACTTTGAACATAATAATCAACTCTCATAATGTGATACGTAATGTGTACAAAGTTCAAAAATGAATTCACAATCGTATTGGTGATCAATGAATTCTAGCGATTTCAGTTTTTTCATTGACTCAATTGATCAAATCCCCTTTTCTCAAAATTGCATTTACAAATTGTAGTATTGACGTTTGTAATTTTCACTCACTTCATTAACGTCCACCATATTGCGGAGGGTCGGGGGGTTGGGGGGGGGGGGTAAGTGAACAAGAAGATGTGGCCACACGTGAAGGTCTCGTGGTTGATACGGCTGGTTGCTCGTCCCATTCTCGACATCATAATCATATTCATATTTTATTCTCCTTTCATACTTTAATTATTTTTAAAACTAATTCTTTTTAATAAAAGTATTAATATATGCATAGATTAATTAATTAAAAACGAATTATATTGAATTAGTCCATGACCATGCTACTTCTACACATGGTATGTAATGTAGTTATCATTTTCAAACCTCATGTTTGCTTAATTAACTCCTTCATTAATTATTCTCTTTTTTCAAATTATTAAAATAAGTGTATTTTATGAATTTTTAAATCATAAGTTTTACTACCTCGGTCTAAAATTATCTATCGTGTTTCTCTTTTACTGACCTTAAAGAAAAACATTAAATAAGATATTTTAACTATTATACCCTCATTTATGTCTTCAAATCTATATAATCTATCATTATTAAATATTTGCCTTATTTACGCGTCATCACCTCATAATTGAAGTATTTGTAGTCGTCAAGAGTAATTATTATTAAGGGTAAAATGGGCAGATAATAATAAATGACTGATAATTTAAAGACAATTATTTTTAAAAATTACAACAGATAATTTGAGACGAAGAGAATATAATTATACAAATGTTATGCAGCAAGTGGCATCGAAATCGATGGAACTTTACTTAAGGAAGTAAACTAATTAATTAGCTTTGTGTTAGTATGCTAAATTTTCGGATTATGAGTTAATGCCAGTGTGTTTACTGTACGAAGCTGCTATTATTTTTTACATAATTAATTATTTAATTAATTACTTGAAATTATCACTAAAATTTAAATTAAATTAGGGTTGACTGCATGAAATGGAATAAGTTGTCAATCAAATAATACAAGGCAAAATATCTCACTGGAACTTAGTTGCATTTTGACAACTTAGAAACTAAGATTATGGACCATAAGTGGGAATTAGTGATGGGAAATATAATTATATAGAATATGAAACTTAATGGAAAGTGTCTTAAAGTTTTACATGAAGGTTCCTCCTTCCAATAATTTGTGTTAATCTTGAAAGAAAAAAAAAAGGGTTATGATAAGAAGTTTCCTATATCTATTATTTCCTTCGTCTCAAACTATATGTTGTGTTTTTTAAAAATAGTTGTTTCAAAATGTTCGTCATTTTACAAGTTCAAGATAATATATTTTTTTAATGTTCATAGTAATTGTATTTGAAGACTACACACAAATTAATTATGGGGTGATGACACGTAAATAGAGTAAATGTAAGTTCTGTCCAAGAAGATCGGGTATTCAACTTCATCCATAATGAACGGATATTTAATAAAAAGATATTACATTTTAAGACATAAATAAGGGTAAGATATTTTTAAAAAATTCTTAATTGATAGTATATATAGTAGACAAGTTATAGAAAAATATGAAGATTACTTGGTATATTCATGTAGCTCCTAAAGATATTTGAAATATATCTGCATAAGTAGATCAAGTTGATTTTGTACAAATTTCTTGGACTTCTAATTAGGTAGCTCATAACTTAGCTAAATTTTCAATTTTTCGTTGGTATTTCATTTTTTTTTTTTTGGAAAATGAATCCAATTACATTCAAGTCCATAAACAAAGTTGGCCCTTTGGGCCAGTCTTGTAGTTAAGAGCCCAAGTTTTTCTCAGCACATAAAAACAGGCCAAATTTTTGGGCCAACAAAAATGGTCCATTTATCTGTTTTGTATGTCTATGGACAAAAATGAATCACTGAGGATATTTCGAAAACAATCTCTCTACGAGGTAAGGGTACGATCTGTATACATTCTATCCTCTCCAGATCCCACCTATGATATTTCACTGAGTATGTTGTTGTTGTTATCGAACTTGGGAACACAATAACTCAACAAGTTCAAGAGAAGATATACATAAGAATAATTAGTGGCTTAATGGGCTTTGAGCAGAAATGACGGGCTAATGGCTTGATAGGTTGAGAATTGGGCCAAAAAAGCCCATATCACCACAGCATGCCCAAAATTGTTCAGAGAATGTACCAAATGACAATCCTATAACCATTTTTAGAATCATTCTCAATGAGTCCATCAGAAATGATTTCGCTGTTTTCATTAGGTCCGAATAAAGATGGTAATATCTATCGCCTGCAAGATACAAAAGATATCTACAAGGTATTCAGGGAAAGCATAGGAAAAACTCAGTGTAAACCACAAGTAGTAATGGAGAGAAATTGGGCCAACAAAAGCCCATTCACCTCAGCAAGCCCAAAATTGTTTCAAGAAGTGTACCAAATAGTAATACCATTCCTATTGTTTTCAGTGGAAGCATAGGAAAAAGGATACCTATTCAAATAAGTAGTCGATTCACCGTTTTACTTTTTCTAGTCGATATATATAAAGTATACATCGTATATGAATTACGCTTATATTATACTTATAGTAAATATCCACCGGCTATGTTTAATTTAAATAGCTAGATGAGTGACTATTTAGGTTAATTCTTATTCTATACGGACCACAAAGGGGTGTAAATTAAAATTGGACCAACAGATGAGTTTTGGAGATGGTAGAGTGTACATAGAAATTATCTCTATCATGAGAGGTACGAAGATTATTTTCCAAAAGACCCTCGATTCAAGAAAAAGCATAACAAAGGCCGATTTCATCACACAAAAAAGCTCATACTTGTTAACATGTGTCAATCCCATCATTGTTTCATTCAGGTGCCTTTTACTTCTTCTCTTCTCTTTTTCTTTGTGGATTCACTTTCCTACTTTTCCCAAATCAAAATACTGGAAGATGTGCTTTTGTTTCCAGCTTTTTCATGTAGACATTGCTTGGATTAAGTATTTGATATCCATTAGATTGGTTAGCTTTAAAATAGAAAACAATCCGCATTTGTTAAGATATAACTTTATAGAAAAAGATTGAAGAAGATATTGCTTTAACTTTATTCTCAAGTATATAAGTTTACATAATATATTCCTTAGAAGCAAAAAAAAAAGTCTTGAAATTATCCAGAGAATAACTTTGTGTGTATTGTCGGAAAGTAATAAGAAATTTCATTAACAACTAACTGTTTTGATCCTTATTTGTTTAGTTAATGAGATATGAGATGACAATTTGCAGAATAAAATTTACTAAAATTAGTCCACAAACCATTTTATACTAGTAAAATATAGTTAGTGGGATTAGCTATTCTAAATAGGGTTGATAAAAGCTAGTTTCATGAAATATTCAATATAGGTATATCCTCATCTATGTAGGATTATTCTTCGTAATAATAGTGATTGATAATTATGAGATATCATAACTCAAATTTCTCTAAAAATAAAAAGCATTATTTAAATTTCTTTCATATTGTTAAGCGTTAATGAACAATATTGTCAATATTTGTGTTAGTGAGGTTGGATCTAGGTAGCAAGTCGAGGGGTATATGAATTGATGTTAGCCAAAGTTGTCTCAAGGTTACAATGCTTAATCATTAAGCATTATATGTAGGATTATCAATATCAAAAAACAAAGAATATTAATTAGCTAAGTGGAATACGATGTTGGCTTTTAAAACCTTGTATAATTACCAAAAAGGTTCTCTACTTTTTAGTTTATTTTATTATTTTTTAAAGAAAACTTTGCTTAATTAGGAAGTTCTTCCCTAGAGTTCAAATCACAAACTTTTTTGCTTTAAAATTAGAAGTGAAAGTCCTAACATTAGTTAGGCATCTATGGAGTTGATCATTTTTTATGGTGAATACCATCATAATAAAAGAGTAGTTTGATCTGATGCACTAAAGCTCTTGTTATGCGTAGAATTTAAAGGAATAAAAATTGAATTATAAGGGTCGTTTGTACATGAGCTTACACTATTTCTACGAAAAGTTATTCTAACGATTTATACCTGTAATTGTTGATACATGATAGTAATATTACCCCTTTCAATACCCTAATTGTAACTTCTAAAACAAGAATAACTATCCAAATACAATTCATTTTAGTTTTTCCCATAGATATTTTTTTTGAATGGCCTATGCCCCTATCCTATTTCCCCACAAACTAGGATGTATATATAAAAGAAAAAAGATGCTAAGGAGAGATCACTTAAAAGAACTTGTTTATCAAATTGATGCATTATTTCAATTTCAAACTTAAAATATGAAATATAAAATTTGAAAAATAAGTTTTAGGAGTTTTTTTGCACAGGCCTTTAATTATGTTCTCATATTGACAAGAGGTAGTTGCTCGAATGATAAATATCCTTACTTTCAACTGAAAGGTTGTGAGTTTTTAAGTTTTCAAGTGAACAAAAAGGTGGAAGCAATTCAACAAGTGGAATTTGAAAATAATGTATACGCAAATTTTATAATGTAAAACGATTGTTTAAGTAACAATATATAGATCCTCTTTTCAAAAAAGATGCTTCAAAATTATGGACTATCAAAATGAGATAAAAAGCATTTTTTTAATCAAAGAGTATCAAACTCAACATTTTTTTTAATGATTTATGAATGACAGCCCAAAGGAAAAAAAGAAGGTAAATAATTGAAGTAGGACACAAAAGTGCATATAAATCATCCAAACAACAAAAATAAAAATCTATGAAAGCAACATAAAGAATCTTCCCATAATCCAACTACTTCATTCCAAAAATCTATTATCAAAATCCCATCCACCAATCACCATTCTCCACGTCACCCCCATGACCCCACACCACCATCCACCTCAATCCAACGGTTAAAATTCTCTTTAACCCTACCAATAACACAGATGAACTTTTTCTTCTCAAAATTCCAAAACTACCCTTCCTCCTACACCACCCTATCCTACACACTTATGTCCTCATTCGTCTTTTTACAAACTCAGTCTCACTGTCTCCAGCTCACAGTTAACAATTATTCACACTACCATCAAACGTCGTGATCAAAGATCTCGAGTTCGAATATCTAACAAGAAGTGCTTAATCAAAGATCTTAAATTCGACTCCCCTCAACTATCCGAAAACAATGATTGATGTCGTAACAAATCGTAGGGTGCCCATAAACTATCCAATGGACATGGCTTCTTTGAGTCTAATCTTAGCCATGGCTTCCCTTTTCCACTCCAATGTAACAAGCTTACTGGACCTGGATGTAAATCCCTACATTGTCCTTCAAGATTATCACCACCAAGCCCATGTTGGTTCCATCTATGCTCCACTTGCTTTACATTTCCGGCGAATACCAATAGAAACGGAGGCAATGAACCTAGTTCGTAGATTCTGTATCTGTTGAAAATGTAATTAAGTAAATAAACGTGTAATATATGTCCTAAAATCACACATGTATATAGGAGGTAAGATTCGAGTTTGTTAATCGCTTTATTGAACATTGGAGTTTCACCATCACCCATTTAACATAATATCGACAAATATACAAGCCCAAAATTCAAGTTTCAATGACACCTTTTAACATGTTAGACACAAAATACAATATTTTCTACTTCCAAGTTAAAATTGAAATCTTTATTACTCGAACTCTCAAGTACAACAACATTTGTAAAGGTTCGAATAATATTGGAAATTATTGATCGACAAATACTACTGATAGTTAAAGGGCGTGAATTCAGATTTAGTGGAGACAAAAAGAAATTACCTTTTTTGAACTCTCATCCAGTGTTCAAGTTTTTGTGTATAGTCATCATTTCGCCATTTCTGCAAATCGATAACCATAACTCCGGTGTTGAAATAACACGGAGTTCGATTCTCGAACGTGTTCGGGAAAATTGGGTGGAACCAAAATTTGTGAGTAAAATAGTGAGTAAAATTAGCATGACAGTATTCGGGGGCACCTAATAAACGATCGTTGAGCTCAATGTTCCAGAGTTTATCGACGTCGTCGACGACAATGAGGTCGGAATCGAGGTAAATAATCCGGTTAACGGTGGACGGAAGTAAGTCGGCGAGGTAAATCCGAGCGTAATTTAGGGGTTGATCAAGTGCACGGCGGATCGAGGAGGAGATTAAGTGACGGACTAAACTAGGGTTAAAGTTGTAGAGGTTGAAATTGAGGTAAGGGAAAGTTGAGGTGATTGTTTTGTTGAGGTGATTGAAGTGTCGGCGAACGGCGAGGAAGTGGAAGAAGGTGTTTTCCGGGCATGTAGAGTGTTGAAGAACGGAAAGTATGCCGGCGATTGAGCCGCGGAGGTAAGGGGAGGTGTAATCGAGAGTCATTGCGATGTGGATAGTTGATGGATCGTAGGGATCTTTAGGCCATTTTGAAATTGGGCAATTTTTGCCGTTGCGGAATGCTGGAGCTTCCCGGAATTTGGGGGTGTCGGTGTCGGTGGTGGTGGCGATGGCCGGAGAAGGAAGAGGGAGGAGAATGAGGAGGATGAGGACGGTGGTGATGATGTGATTTTCCGGCGGCATATCGACGGGATGGCCGGAGGTGACGACCGGAGAAATGAGGGAGAAAAAACGCCTAAAAAGGGATTTTATTTTATTTTTTTGCTTTAGGACAGTGAAGGAAGAAGAAATAAATATTTAGGTAAAGTGACCGTTGAGCCCATTGTATTAATTTGAGTAAATTTCTTCATTTATTACTATTTTCCGTTTCAATTTAGTATTTGTTTTATTTTTTCTATACCATTGTAAAAAAACATTTATTACTATTACCGTTTCAATTTGCTTATCATTTTCAAAAAATGATGTGTTTTCTTTCTTCACAATTCTTTAAATTCAACTTATCACGTAATATGTTTGAAATCACAACAATAATATATTCTCGGTGAAATTTCACAAGTAGAGTCTAAAGAGGGTAAAATGAACACAAACTTTTACCAGTACCTCCACTAGTGAGGTTGTTTATGAAATTTTCCCTCGGCAACAAATTCAGGCACAAAGAATGGACACTATGAAGTAAGTATAGCAAGTAATACGTAGTGTAAAGTATATCAGAAAGAAGCAAAACAAAAAATACAATAGTGTGATAGTCGAAACACACTAAACAATAATAATACGTGTAATGACAAACACTTATCACCACAAGCAAGATATATTACACTATCTTCTAACATTTTATCCTAATACGTGTCTTTCATACCCTCCTATCTAAGGTCATGTCATTAATAATCTGAAGTTGAATCATATCTTGTCTTATCACCTCTCCCAAATACTTCTTCGGCCTATCTCTATCTCTCCTGATATTTTCTATAATTAGCCTTTCGTAGAAATAATATGTTTCAAATCACAATTTTTTTGTTAACAAAAAATGATACATTTTACGTATTTTTATTTTAAGACTCCAAGATTAACAACTCTTCCTACATATTGAAATTAAACAAATATACATTTTCTATGTAGAGAAATATACTCTTTTTAAAGGAGACAAAGTTCTAAAAAAAAAAAAGCTAAAAAGTTGTACTAGTAAAAACGAAAAATTGTTAATCGTTAACGGAATTTTTTCCTCGAGCTTTTTTAAAAAACAGTTATAAGTTAGTTACATATATAGAATTTACGACGTATAATTTTATACTCAAAGAGAACTTTAAAAAGATAATTTAACAATTCAAATGTCACAAGTTAACACCGCTAATCATCATGCACAAATTTAAAATTCAATCATATGTTATAAGTTATAACATCATATATCTAATAAAAGATTATTGCTTCTATTATATCTTACAATTTTATTTAAAACGCTTCGTTGAGCTCAATCAATTATGCATTTACTTTAATAGCATTACACATCAATTTTATCGTCTTTCATTCTTCAATACATTTCATCTTCATCCATATCTGAGTAGCTTTATGAGAATTTATGCTCTAAAATTAAAACATGTAAATTCATGATCTTTCAAATATTTTATGTATATATTTTTAAAAATTGGTACAATATTATATGTTACGCCCTTTTCACAAGAAAACTAGATAGTGCACTTGATTGAACATTGAGTTATTTACATAGGAGTCACTTTGGTACAATGGTAAAGTCAAATATACTGATTTCTGTACAACTTATACGACGTTTTGTAGATAGATATAAGAAATAAGGTATTATCTTATGCATGATAGAAGGTAGAATATCTACTCATATACAACCGTTATCTACATAAAATTATACATATATTCACTCATTATTAATTCTTACATTATTGATATTTACGTATCGAAAATAATTTTTTCCTTCCAAATTAGAAGGGCATATATGAGATTTCCACAAACTCGTGAATTGAATGGTGCCAGCCTGGAATGCCGCGTATTTCTCTGTTTGACACTGATTTGTTTCTACCAATAAAAGAAAAAAAAAACATAAATCATGTGTAGTTTCACGGACTCCTTTTGTAAGCCCGTACTAATTTGGGCCGTCCGTACACTAATCTTAACCCATACCTAATCTAACGGCATACATTGCATTTTAATGGGGTGGGGGTGGGAGTGGGGGTGGGGGTGGGGGGTTAATTACTTAATTAAGAAACTCTAACTAATTAGACAAACATTTATATCATATCTATTAATGAGAAAACTACCTATTGAGACAAACATCTCGTACTCTCACACCTTATACCTCGTACCAAGGCTCAAACTTTCATCCTTAAGGTGGTAAATCTGAGCTTTAACCACTAAAATCACAAGGCTCGTTATTTTTATGGATATCACGTTTTATATTTATACATTTACTTATATATATAAAACTACCATCGAATGACATGACACCCCTTCGATATACATAGATTCGTCTCTGAATACAATAATTAGTATATTAGTGCATGTTTTAATACGGACTAAAAAAAACAATTTAAATGAAATAATAATATCCACCAATATTTAAGTTGGTACAGAGCAAGAGTGTGGATTACAACGTCAAACAGCCTGGCGGATTTGGATAGGAATAGAATCTCATAGCACCTTATAATATATATTTCAAAAATGTGAGGTAGTGCATTAACTATTAAAAAGACGGTCCTATAAATATCGTTGCCTATACGTGAATTAGTTTTTGAGGTTGAGTTGTAATATCTTTTGTAAAAAAAATAATTGGATATCTTTTGTGTTATCAAAAAAATTAGAGTATATTGGATCACAATGGATAAATTTTACTATTTTGATATCTATCCTATAATTAATATCTTTTATAGACAAAACCTATGCTATAATTGTAGCCGAAATCCTTTCATTTTTTTTGGACAGAAATTAGTTCAATATTTGGACTGAGGGTTGTAACGTGTTTGTTTGTTGAATGATAGTTATTAGTAGAGTGGCATCAGAAATGGTTTTAATTCTAGAAATTGATTAGGATTGCATCCAATTGAAAAACTGCATCAAGATATGTCTCTAACAGTAGCTATTGCTACACCTGAAATAGTGTATAGAGTTGTGGTCTTATGGATTGAGAAATGATTTTTAGCGGCCAAAATATGATATATGTTTATCAGAAAAAAATGGATTAACGTCGATTTTTTTAGTGAGAGTTGCAATATTATTCTTTTCCGAAATACCTATACATGGGATAGAAATGACTAATAGGATATGATTTGCAATATGATTCTTTTTCAAGTACACATATTTATATTGTTTCAGTTACCTCAAAAAATTATACTATAATGTTGATGTCACTATTTTTATATTTTTTAATCTAAAAATACTTGCATATTTTAAGGGTTGTGAAATGTGATGCACAGTTTATATGGAGTTGAATACTTTTGACGCTACAAAAATTTAATTTTATAAGGTGAATAATTTTGTTTTATCAAGCTGAAACTTTATCCACTCTTGTGACAATTATTTTTATACTTTCTATCCCATTACTTTCTTAATAATGGCTATTATGTTGTAATTTTGAAGTCAAAGAAGCAACTAAACGATTGAAAGGAAGCTTTTAAAAACTCTCTCTATAGTTCAGAGCTTTAAGATTTATAAGAACTTTGGGTCTTTTGAAAATTAGCGACAGGTTGAGTATTGAGAGAAGGAAAGTTACTAATTCATTTGACAGTATACATAAAAGAACTGATTTTTTAAAATAATTTTTTTAGCTAAAAACTCCTCTAAACTTTGTGTAGAAGCTTTAACGGTGATAATTCATGTGTGATTAGTCACCAAGACGGATTGTTGAAGTAAAATCTGTATGAGGCTCATAAAAAGATTGTTTCCTTAGTTTGTAGTTACTACTTCAATATGTTAGTTAGTGTGTCAGTTGTGTAAGTTATTTTGTAGGTCCGGTGTTTTATATGTTGGGTGAGAGCTCTTAAGTTCCAGTTATATGCAAGTTTTTTTTTATTGAGTACATTTGTTGAAAGAATTTGTGCAAATGATGTATATGGGATATGTTTTGATACTTTCGATTTTAGTCCGAGATATTTATTTCATATATCATTGTGTTGTTGAAAAATGCATTGTTTCACCTGTGAGAGCAAATAAGGATATCCTGATTCTGCTTTCTTTAATTATATATAGCAGTTATTAAATATTGAGTTTGGGATATCTGTAAATAATATAAAATAAAACGGAGTATTTATATTTATTTAAAAAAAAGTTATATATGGGTTGATATTCTAAAAGTTGCATATTAAGCATTTGAATATCGACCTTTTGTGGATCCTGGTGATAAGAGCAAGGACCTTGAGGAGAAAAATGTATTGTCGTTAGTTTTAGTTTTTAGTTTTTGCTTCCCTAACTCTACACTTCTTTGCTTGCGCGCAAATTCAAATGTTCTCTTTTTCTTGTAACAAGTTATTTTACAGCTATGATATAGTCACCTTTTTTTTTTTTCAATAATAATTAATGGCTTATCTCCCTTTTTGTTTTTGGTGATTGTCTTGTTTGTCTGCTTTAGGAGTCAATTCTTGATTTTGATATGCTAATCCTATTGTGAGTTGCTATTTTAATTTTTTTTTACCTCTTTTCTTGATCTATTCAGTACTTTTGCATATGAGGGTCACCATATAAATCATCTATTTACTTGATGTTATGACTTCTATATATTGTTAATATTTTTTATATTGATATTCACACATATACACGTTAGGTGTTAGAAGAAATGTGACTAATTTTTTTTAGCATTGTACAATAATTGTCATATAATAATTGCTTACAGATACAAAAGTGGATTCTAAAAAAGGAGATTGTATACTCTATATCCTCTGTGGTGCAATGAGTTTTCAGCGTTCACTATGTTGATTCTAGCAAAATTAGCATATTCATTCCACATATATCTATTATATGACATGGGGCATTATTGATGAGCTTCAATCATTCTTTGTCTTGGTGTATCTATCTAATTTCAGTTTATATGAAGTTTTAGGACATACAAAGAGAGTAATGGTCCTGTGCGTAAGCTTTGCATAATGATGTTTATATGTGATTTGATCATTTATATTAATCAATTTTAGGCCACGAATATGACTACACATTGGGCCCGTGTTAGCACGGGCCACACTTATCTAGTATATATATATATATATATATATATATATATATGAATGGATGCTAAGGTAAAAATAATGAAATAGCTAAATTCAGAAATGTTTAATACCTTCAATGAAATACAGATAAAATAATTTTATATTTTATTTTTGAAATTATTACACATTATACCTCATACCAAATGACTTCCGAAATGTTTTGTTGGGTTCAAATTAATTTGGGGGTGGGAGTAAATTAATGAGGTAGTAATAAATTTGAGCTGTTTTTGTGGTAAAAAATGCCACCTACTCTCTGATCATCAATGGATGCCGAACCTTTATATTTATTTATTAAAAAATAATTGTCAGCCAATTTAATTTAGTACTGATGTATTTATTGCAATCAAATCTCAGACAGGTAGACCATCACAAAATAGAATTTGATTTTTTTTTCTCATTTGAGATACTTTAATTGGAGCAATCTTTATTAGGTTCCAGATTGAACATATATACGATAAAAATAAATACTATAACACTTATCTTTACCTTTTAATATATTGTTTGGTGTTTGCTATTTGTAGTTGAGGCGTTTCAATGCTTTAAAATTTATTTAAGAGAAAAGTATTTTTTACATATTTTCTTTTCGTATTCATGACTATTAAAAATCTCTAATTAAGAACGAAAGGAATTTATCTATTAAAAAAGAAGATCTAACTTCTAACATTTTTTTTTTTAGAAAAACTTCTAACTTATTCTATCCTATTAACTTGTTTTAATCGAAATTTCCTAAGAGAAAAATAGTGTATGATAAAATGTGTAACTAATTAATAAAATATACTTATCAAAAGCCATCTCACTCAAAGTTGAGTGGTTAGTTCGTTTCAGATAAATTTCAAAACAAATGGTCCTTTTGCATTTTAGCGAAGAAAAAATGACCAATTTAACTCAGGACTCGTTTAACTTATCTATATTTCTTTTTTAAAAAAAAATATTTACATTAGTGTAAATAAAACATATATAAAAAAAATAGAACTCTTAAATGGTGGCGTTGATGAAGGATATATATTCTGAATTGAACATTCATCTAGAAATTAGAGGCCAATTTAATTAAGTAATTAATTAGTGTTAATCTTTGTCTAGACTTTTTAGATTTCAACGTAGTAAAACATTGCGCGATCTCTCATTGGACTTAACAAAAATTTTATCCAACCACTTTTTGACAAAATCACCCCCCCCCCCAACCACACACAGAAACATAAAAATAGATTAACCAACAAGTGTGGTGGATTTGTGGTGGGATTAATAATATTTATTATATTTAATTAAAAATTTCGAGTTCGAGTCTAGTTATGAAAAAAATTATGTTTTGAATCTACTGTAATAGTTTTATATGGAGCAAATTTGAATTAATCGAGATTCTAGTACATATATGAAACATCGTATTAAAAAAAAAGTTATATGAAAATTAAGACTAGTGCATGCTGACCATTATTATTTTAATAGGAGGTACATTAGTCTATGGTATACTAAAATAATCTCTTTAATACTGGGATTTTAAAATTAGTTCTTGACTTTGGAAGAAATTGACATTTTGGAATGTGTGCAAATGCTTTTTTTGTTTGTTTTTTGTTTTTAAAATTGGGACGAGATTACAACGAATCGAATGCTAAAAAAAATGAAAATTATGTAATCAATCAATTGAACTATTAAAATTTTCGCGCAAATATTTGATTTCTTTCATAACTTGGATTTTTTTTCTTCCTCAAATAATATACATCCACTTCAAATTGAGGAAATAGATCATTACAAATAAACTTTATTTTATTTGCAGTAATAAATGGAGAGGCAACAATTATCTTTTGAAAAAATAAAATTCCACTGAGGGGATTTTAGTTTTGTACTCATTTCATATAAAAAAATTCCATTTGTGTTTTCTCTTATATAACGTTTTATTTTTCATTCTAAGAACATATTGCACAAATCAAAGATACTATATGTAATATATATACTATACTTTTCCTTTTTTTATTTTTATTTTTCATTTGAAAAGGCTACCATACTTTCAGCCCAAATACTATAAAGCCCAAATAATAGCCCAAGTATCTTCACTCAATATTAATGTACTCCTATTAAATTCTTGTAACCTTTTTTTACTCCAAAATGAGATATAACAAGATTATACAGAGAGCATCACTTTTAACTTTGGATCCCACCATTATGTGATATATTTTATGAAAAAAAATAGAGAAGAAATTAGTGTTAAAGGTCTTGTCAACTTTAGAGATTCTCAAATAATTAGTTTTATTATTTTTTTATCCAATAGTTAGTAGATCTTGGTTATTCTTTTCTTCTAATGAGGTGGCCACAATAGTAATCTAATGACAACTTGAGTGACATTAGATTCATCTGGTATTTAGTATTTCGTATTCACATTAAAGTTCGATTAAATTTAAATTCAAAAATTATATAGATATTCTGATCAAGAACCACTATAATTACTTTAGAGAAAGCGGTTGTCAGTATTGAAAACATCTTTAATTTCTCAATTCATTAATTCGTGTTGCAAAATTTATCATTTATCAAATATGTTTCTTTGAGTTTTGCTTTAACCGAAGCTACTTGCTGATGGAATTAAAACTTAACTCTTTCAAACTCCGTTTCAAATTAATTAGATATATACTATGTTCTAATACATACAATTGATATAAAAATGTGATTAAGTTAGGGCATAGAATCTGCATGCATGTCTATAAATGACAAACAAAATGTGACCCTTTTTCAACATGAAATTGCGTGCCTAACGTCAATTATATATTATTTTACTATATAATAAAAACTAAACAATATTTTATTTATTTAGTAGAGTTAATATTCTGTTTGAAAGGAAAAAAACAAAGCAAAAACAGACGTGATGGATGTCACGGGTGTGAGTTTACTAGTAGTACTACCTAATATTTTTTTTATTCGGTATTTGATATTTATATTAATGCATTAAAGTTTAACTAATTCAAATTTTGGATCGGGTGAGGCTCTATTCGGAGGATAGTACGTCCTATCAAAAAAAATTTCATACCTAAAACTCGAACCTGAAACCTCTAATTAAAAAAGAAGCAGGGTAGACAGGGTAGTACTACGTACCTAATATCCATCACCACAAGCTTAGGAAACTGGATTTTTCTTCCATTTTTTGGTTTTATTATATAGTCACAAACACTTGAAATTAATAATATTTTTGGAATTTTGTTATGTTGTCTCAATTCATACAATAATTCAATAGGAGTATTTCTTTTTAATCAGCCACAATAATAACAACTTTTTCTATATTTAATATTAATTTATATTAAATCAAATAATATCACGTAAATTATAACGAAGGAAATAACAATTTAAGGTGTTATTTGATATTTTTCTACTTTTTAAAATGTGATAGAATAACAAGTGTGCTACATGCACAAAAAAAAAATGCCAGAATTTCAAGTTAATTTCTTCAATTTCCGAGGTCTCAGTTTTTGATCAGGTGACATAACTCAAGACTGCAACTTCAAAATTTCTATTTCCTCCTCCTCCGTTTCAAAATATTTATCGTTTTTATTTTATCTTTATTTATTTTAAGATTCTTACACTAAGAGAGAAAAAGGTGAAAAGCTGTATATATAAAACATGAGACACACTTGTGAGATCTGTAGTTAGATTAAAGTGGACAATACGTATCATAGTTTGGACCGTAACATAAAATTGAGAATGAATTTTTAACCATATTATATTATGCATATTAGTTAAAGAACATATACATAAAGCTATATCGACTTACGTACATTTTGTTGTTGATTAAATGATCAAATATATCACGTAACATATTATCCACTCGACTCAAGCCAAGGAGAAATAAAGAAAACCTAAAGATATATTAATCGTGCCCTAAAATCTTATTTCCTTTCTTTTTTACGTTCTTTATTTTCCTCGATTTCTATCATAGAACGATAGCTTGCTTAGCGCAAAGTTGGAAAATGACTATTTGCTACGAGTAAGATAAATGCCAAAAATAATTAAAAAGTAAGTGAAGAATAATAATTGCACATGGTAATAACTAATAATTAAGTATATATGAGTTGCAAAATCAAAAGTTTACTAATTAAATACTACTATATGCTCTATATATTTCAAGTGCTATGGAAGTCAAACCTAACTTTGAGGAGCTTTAGTTTTACTTAAAGGAAAGTTATATGTTTGACTTTTTTTCTGATCTCAAAATAGTTATCACGTTGAGCTTTTCAATCGTCAATTAAACAAATATGATAGATTTAAAATTCAAGTAACACAAAGAGTTAAAGAGTCAAAAATACACTCAAACTATATTTCACTTTATTAAGTTTCATATATGAATTATATTGAGAATGTGAGCTTCCTACCTTAACTATTACCCAATGGTTTGCGAAACACACCTAAATGTTAACTAGACTTAATATTTGTCTAGAAATAAATGTGATCTAGACGTAGTTGTCCATAAAATCTTCATTCGTGTATGTACAACATCTCTATTTGCTAATAAATTATTATTTTAAATTATATTTTAACCGACTTCTTCAAAATACTAAGCGCTCCCATTTCAAGTTAGAGATATCGATGCCACAACAGAGATGAAACCACGACTATGACTAATATGATGGATGAACGGTTGGAATAAATTAATCTAGTTTTAACCTTTGACCTTAAATTTTAACCTTATATTAATTTATTTAGATTTGACACAGTGAAAATATTTTACACATAAAGAGTGTCACATAACAAAATTTTTAAACAAAAAAGAGAATGTGTACACACATCATTAGAAATTAGTTTTGCTGTATTTTGTTAATTTATTAAGTTATAGCTCAAAAACAAAACTCACACTCTTAATAATTCAAATATAAAATTTAATAAAATAATATAATTTAGATATATTTTTTACCCTTTTAACTCTACCGAAAATAATAATCTCAAGGTTGACATAACAAAAAATAATAATCTCAAGGTTGACATAACAAAATTTAAAGTATCTCTTAAGAAAAATAAATCCAGCTAGGGAAGATCACGTGAACAATGTGAACCAAAATTTGTGTCAAAGACTTTGTTCCAAATCAATAGGCAACATAATGACATTTAGTATTTCAAGGTTTTGTGTGTGAAATAAATTAAAAGGTCCTACAAAGGCTACTCTATTGGGATACCATTATTTATTACTTCTTACATCTCAATTTATGCTCCACCGTAGTTTAAAAATTATAAATATTTATGTTATCATACTAAAAGTAAGATTAAAAAAATATATGAAATTATTTCTAAATATATAAAAGTACCATGTTTGGGGGGATAGACTAAACAAAAATAACATAGCAAGTATAATTTCACAAATTAAATTTGAATGTTTCTGCAACCTTATTCCTACGTATGTTGTGAAGATGGAAAAATTATTTCTAATAGGTCAAAAAATTAAAGTGGTACTAACTAATAAAAAAATCTAATTTGTGTGCTGGTAGATGGTGGGGGGCATATACTTTAATTTACTTCAATTATATTTCATGTGAATTATTAATATAATAAGTTTGACTCTTTGGTTTCTTTCTCTAAATCCAAATGCATGAGCATGCTCACCACGTCTGATATACATAAATAAATTCACAAGAAAACAAGAATATTATTAAACAAGTTTAGTAAAAGATTATTTAACTTTTTAATCTCTTAATAGATCTTAGGTTAATGAAGCAATTTATATTATAGGGAAATAAGAACTTCATAAAACCTGAGGTTAATTAAATTGTTTTAACAATAATGAAATGTTCAAACTAAAGCATACAATTTCGAATAGGTCAATGATTTGTCCATTTAATTTATCATTTCACTAATTTTAATTCGTCCAAATTCAATCTAACTCGTACATCTTGAAACCCCTTTTTAAAAGTAAAGAAATATCTCTTTCATTGGATAAGGATATATATCTCTTTCATTCTTCATTGGCTCTGATTTTCTCTGAGAAATACTATCCCAAAATATTCATATTTGTTTCTTTACCCTATTTACTAATATTATACAATAAAATAAAAATTGTTTGATGATGAATACATGATGAAATTCTTTGCTATCTTTGTTGCCTAGTTAATTTTGTCCCATTTTTTTTATTATTAATTTTTTTTTTTGTTGTTGTCTTAATTATAGATTCATTTCATTTTCAACAAAGCAAAGGCAGGACCCTCCATTACTTTCAACATTACTCCATTAATATTCCCACTTTCTTTGGATTTGAGGTCTCTTTCTCCTTTTTCTTCCCCACTTTTAAGGCAAAAATTTACACTTCAAATACTTGTAGGTGCATTTTTATGATCTTCACCTAATTATTAAACTAGGGTTCATTTGATTATAAGGATAAAGAATAATAATTTCGAGATAAAATTATTTTATTTTGTATCTAGTTGAACTATTGATTTTGATATAAATAAGTGTGAGATTTTTTTTGTAGGATGATCATGGTATTACTTTTATTGTATACTTTGTAGGTTTGGGATTCTAGTCCTTTTTAGCTACTAATTCTAAATTATTAATTTGTATATATTCAATAAATTTATTAAAATAAATATAGAGTTTGAATCAAAGTTATTGAATTTGGCCAAATCCGTCATTAAGCTTCTAGCTCTGTCCTTGGATAACAATCTTGAGATTACTAATCATGGGATTAAAAAAAAGTGTCACAAACAAGTCCATGACATATTGTCCAATTTGGGTCTAGGCTTGCACGAATTTGTCCGTTGGGCTACACTACATTGAACCCTAAATGCGTGCGTACCATGTATGCCCTATACAACTCTTCACTTTCCTCTCACATTCTCATGTAATGATGTGAAATTCATCTAAGGTGTTATATGCACCAAAACTTGTCAGCCTGACAAATGTGTTTAATCCACTCTCATTAGTCCGCCCTCTGTTAGGGGCATCACATACACCTTTGTCACAATCCAAGTCCGTGACACATTTTGTCCACTTTGGGATTAGGACCGCACAACTATATGTTTTGGGCTACACCACATTGAGCCCTAAAAATGTATGTACTATGTGAACTTGAACTATGCCTTATAAAACTCTTTACTTTCCTCTCTCATTTTGATATGGAATTTGCCTAAGGTTACATGTGCACCTCATCTTTAGAAACTTTCTAGTCTAGAAGTTTGTTAGTCATATATTTGACCCTCCCTCCACTAGAGGCATCACATACACACTCTTAGGAACTCAACGTCCTCGCTGAGGTTTGCCCCACCATCTTACTGAATGAATATAGACTTTAATACCATATTTGTCAGGATTCAAATCCATGACACACATTATCCGCTTTAGGCTTAGACTCACATAAAATTGTATTTAGGACTATGCCACATCAAACTCTAAAAGCGTCTGTATCATGTGAACTTAAGTTATACTTTATAAAAAAATTCACTTTTCTCTCTCAATCCGATATAAATTTCTCCCAATATATCATGTACACTTCATCTTGAAACTTGCCAACCTTGAAACCTAACAGTCATGTTTGATCTCTCCTCCTATCAAGGGCATCACAAATTACTACATGTTTTTCCTTCTCCAAAGTTTCTTCCAAATTATTTTAAGAAAGTCGTTAATATGGAAATTTATCTAGTGCAAAAAGCTAAATACAATTTCATATTGTATGGTATAATATATCAAAACCTTGGACTTACTTATCCCAAATAGAGTTGGATTAAGTTCCGAAATAATAATTATGAAATTATAATTCTAAGTTTATAAATGGAATAACCTTATTTTGAACCAAACAGCTATAGGCTATAAAACAGAATCAATATAGCTAAATACATATAAAGCAACATCATTTTACTAATGTATCCCTATCATTCAATAAATCTATGAAATAAATGCAATAATTTTTCACTTTTGGACCATTTCTCCTCGCTCCTACTTTCTTCCTATTTCACGTGATTCATTTATTCATCAAGTACTCATCTAACTTCTTAAATTATTATTAGCATTTGATATTTGTATCGAAATTTGATTAAATTCAAATACATGAAAAATCCAATATTATTGATGAATGAAGCAATAAAAGCGACTCTACGCATATGATTCAAATTCAAAACTTCTCACTATATAAATACAAGTATCAAGTTAGGCAGACAACATAATTTTGTATTTACCATAATAAATTTTGTAATTACTAATTTCAACTACCCTAATTAAATTCTTACCTATGGTCCACGCTAGCATATTCTTAACTCCATTATAGAAACCATTGATGTATACTACTCAAAGCCGTTAGTAAATATGATGTGGAATTAACATAAAACAAAAGATTAGTTTATTCATAACAAATGTTTGTAACTACTAATTTCAACTACCCTAAATTCTTTACCTTTTGATCTATAACATGTGCTAATTAACTCTATTTCTAGAAACTAATTTACATGCATTGTATTTCTTTTTTAAAACTTTATACCTATTTAAAAGTGAATTCAAAATTCAATTTTTATGAATTTTGAATTATACTGTATTAACTTCAAGTATTAATAACTAAGTTCTAAAAACATCTCTTTCTAATAAACAATTTTTATAAAGCGCAAATTAAAATTAATTGAATCATCTTCACTCTTTATCCCACTCACAAACCCCACCACCTTTCCACCATAGTTTGCTTTCTATCTCCTCCTCCTCTTCCTCTCCTTTTCACCAATCATACAATAATTTCATAGAGTGAAATTTGCAAAGGATAGAATTTAAGTACGAATATGAGACATTGACACATACTTATTATAGTAATTTAATATACTTGTACGTTGAACGAATTATGATATTGCCCAAGATATTCAGTGAGTCTTTTAGATCGAACGATGTAAGCTTACTCCTATCTCATAAAAAGATAAAAAAATTATTTTCAATAAATATTCGACTCGAACAACTATGCTTTCTCTCTCCAAGTCCCAAAAAGTCAAGAAAATCAAAGCATCAATCTTGGCTTAACTTCCTCTTCCTCACAGCAATACCAGTCTTCTTCATCTCCTTCATACATACTCTCTCCTACACTACCCGCCAATCTCGCACCCCTTACCCCACCACCATGCAATCACCATAGCTTTTCATATGTACAAAGAACCAACAATATCTCTTTCTTCCCTATTACACCATGACTCCTTTCCCATTCTTCTTCATCATCGTCTTCTTTTGCCTCTTCCCTTTTCTCCCTTCTTCCTCTTCTCTTCACTATCCTTACAGTAAGCAACTTCAAATTCTTCTATTACATTCTTCATTGTTTTCAGTTTTCAGTTTTCATTAACTGTTATTGACTAACTAGCTGTTTTGCTCTGTTTCTACAGATTATTCTTTGCATATTGATTGTGGGGGTCTCTCAAATTCAACTGATATCTTCAATACTACATGGGTTTCCGACCGGTACTTCACCGGCGGAGCAATTTCCGTTGTATCGGAACCTCTTCACTTTCAGCACTCACAGGAGAAAACCCTTCGTTATTTCCCCATTTCATCTGGAAAGAAGAACTGTTATGTGATCCCCAATTTGTCTCCCGGCAGGTACCAGCTCCGGACGTTTACGGTGTATGATAATTACGACGGAAAGTCGCACTCGCCGTCGTTTGATGTTTCCATTGAGGGTAATGTTGTCTTTCAATGGAGGTCACCTTGGCATGAAACTATCTCACGCGCCGGCGCGTATTCCGATCTGTTTTTTACAGTTTCCGATGATGAAGCTAATGTTTGTTTTTACAGTATTGCCACTGACTCTCCGGTTATTGCTTCTCTTGAAATTACCCAAATTGATCCAGATTCTTATCTAGTCAATGACACTTCAATTTTGGTAAATTATGGTAGATTTTCTAGCGGGTCGGATCAATGGGGACCCGGTTTTAGCAACGATACTGATCGGTTCGGCCGGTCATGGCAATCGGATGCCGATTTCCGGTCTAAGGTTGCGGGGAAAACCACCGGAGCAACCGTTAAAGCTATTTCTGCTATTAAAAATGTGATAAATGTAGATAGAGCACCAAATTATTTTCCTTTGAAATTGTACCAATCTGCAGTTACTGTAATTGGTGAAGGGGGTGAATTTTTGGAGTATCAGCTACCGGTAGACGCGAAATTGGATTACTTGTTATGGTTTCATTTTGCTGAAATTGATGTTAGTGTGAATAAGGCAGGTAAAAGGGTGTTTGAGATTGTGGTGAATGGTGAGAATGTGAGTAGAGTAGATATTTACAAGGAAGTTGGGAGTTTTGCAGCTTATGATTTCAAATATGTTGTTAAGAATTTGAGTAGTGCTGAGTTGAGTGTGAGGTTTGTGCCTGTTGTGGGTGCTCCTGTGATTTGTGGGCTGGAGAATTATGCTATTATTCCAGCTGATCTGAAGACTCTTCCTGCACAAGGTATAGCGAGATTTAGTTTATTTTAAGGGCTCATTGAACTTGCGTGTATTTGGTAATTGGCTCAGCTGTTTATACCTGTGTTTGTAGTTGTTGCTATGAAAGCATTGAAGGAGTCACTTAAAGTTCCGGATAGAATGGGATGGAATGGTGACCCCTGTGCTCCTACTACTTGGGATGCTTGGGAAGGTGTTACTTGTCGTTCCACTACGAATGGATCGCTTGTGATCTCCCAAATGTAAGTGATTACTTTTCTGTCTGCTGTACGTGGAAACAATTAGGTTAAATGTTGAGTGGAGAATATATGAGCTATTAGCTAGTGTCTAGCCTGCTTTTGATGTTTGGATATCTTGATTGAGGTCATATTTTACTCTTAGTTTGGTCCATTTCGTAATTTGATAAGGGCCACGTACTAACATGTCGCGGTAAGCATGTCATAGATGAGATAATATCAATGCATAAAGTGGTTATTTGTGTTAAGAACATTAGGGCGATCTAGAAAACTAATTTAGAAGATTGAGAAACCAATCATATCTTGCTTCTAGTTGCAATAGCGAATTCCAGAGCATAATTAGAAGTGTAAGGAGTTGTTTGGAGCAGCTATTACCCAAGTAAATAACCTATATCTCTGTTCTGAACAATGAAACATGAAATGAAAAATGCACAACTTGCTGCACGAGTACCTGGGTCAAAAAGGTGTATGCTTCGCAGTTCTTTTGGTTATGACTAAATACTGTGGTGCTGTACTGTCTTACCACAAAAAGACGTTTAAAAACATCTCTCGGAAATATGCTTAAAAACTCAATTCCAGGAAAGTTATCTTTGAAATTCCATGGCGATGCTGAGGCATTTGGGTTGGGGTGTCAATTCATCTTAATGAAGCCATGTAAAGAAGTGTCGTGGAATTAATGCACATTTCAGATCTATTAGTACGCGAGCTCTTAGAAGCCACTGTAACTGGACCATCAAAGACTAAAGTGTGAAATTTCCAGTGCTCCAGCCTCTCTAAGACAGCATTCTTCTTTCATATCCTACTGATCTCACTTCTAACTTGACAAATGATGTAATCTTTAATTTCAATTTGTGTGTCAAAGAAGGAATGAACAGATCCTTTTTCTGTAACAAAATATCCTTAGACTTTCTGTTGTTTAATTCTAGTGATAACTAATGCTGCACGTGTATATCCTTCTTGATTCTTTTAGTTCTTATCTTTCAGAGATCTTGGAAGCCAAGGCTTAAAGGGATATATCAGTGACCAAATTGGGCTCTTGTCTAATTTGGTAAGCTTGTAAGTATCAACTGTCAAGTTCTTACCTCTTAACAATTTTCCTCTTAGATACTGGAATTTCACACGTTTGTTAATCCTCCTGCATAATATCTGAATCTACTCACTTGGTAGTCCGTCAATATGATTGAAGAGGTGTTCAACAAAAATTGGTTACAGCATGAAAATATACTAGTATTTCGTATACTCATTATGGTGCACTGATGAATAATTCTCTTGATTGGATCATTTAAGTTGCACCAATTTCTTTTATGCACTTCTACTGTTTGTCAACCCTGCTAATTTGGCCTTTGCAAATAGTCATTCTACCTTCTCTTACTTTTTTGCATTGCAGGAACTTAAGTTCTAATTCTTTGGGAGGTTCTCTACCGTGGGGATTGGGTCAGAAGTCTCTTGTGAAACTGTAAGTCCAGACCTCAGCGCTGTGTTATTGGTCATTTCTTTGTTTTCTTGAAATTGTCTTCTGTTTTGCGTCTTAGAACTGTTAGTTTTATCAAGTCCACATACATAAATTGTTGAACGTTATTGAAGTCCTTAATATTAATCCTGCCCGATTTTTCCGATCCACTCAGTTGCCACTACCATAACAACTTACCTCTAGTAAATTCCTTTTATTCCTAGGGCCTCTTTTTAAAGATAAGGTCCTTAATCCTTGGGCCTTAGCTTGAAGTTTTGGTAACTTAACAATGCCACCTTTTAATGCCTCAAGTTTGAACCCTCCCAGTTATGTCTTATTGAAGTGCTTCTTGCTCAAGTTTTCCTAAAACTCTCCTCAATTATTGATATTTTTGTTAAAAAATAGGCGTAGAACCAAGTGCATAACTACTCTGTAGTTTAGGATATGTTGGCAGCACTCTACTCTTTTTCTCTCTTTTTATGGGCTAACCCCTTTTGTCAAACTGGTTTGCCATCATGTTATTGGAAACTTGAAGCTTGCAATTCATCATTTGAAGATCTTTTGTGCAGGGATTTATCAAATAACAAGTTTACTGGACCCCTACCAGATAGTCTAGATTCTTCACCCTTGCAGATTGTGTAAGCTCCATTCTTGTTCTCAATAATCTTTTCATGGATTTGTCGTTGCATATTTCACTCTTTGTGAGGTACCAGTTGCTTATTTCATGATTGTTGTAGAAAGCAAGATAAGTATTTGGGTTATAAATCACTCGGATTCTTTCAGTCAAAAGAAATTTATCTCGTTCTAGCTCTACTTCTGCTTAGTTCTAACAGTTACACTGTAATTTACTCAGGTTTTTGAATGGTAATGCACTAGAAGGCCAAGTTCCCGAGGAACTTCTTTCCATTGGGGTCCATGGTGGAGCTATTGAGTATGTTATTCTCTATCTGTCTAAAGTTCTTCCTTCAGTATATTATGGTCTTCCTTTAGTAGATTTTAATTTATGAATATGTGCTTCAACTATAAAAAACAAGACTGATTCGGTGAACAATGCCTCTGCTACTCATGTTATTAATGTATGAATGAATTGAGATGCTTCCCTCTGGTAGAAACTAGTTTAGGTTGTTAAAAATACCTTATGGCAAAATGGTTTATATTGGAGTTTGCCCTTTGTTTCATGGGTAATAAAAGTAACTTCGCTGGGTCTTCTAGACTCTAAGCATCTTTAACCTGTCCATAAAAGCCTTTGGGATAAGTATCTTACAGAAATCAATGCAGTCATGTGATAATGCAACTTTATAACAACCATATTATACTGAACTGGACCGCCTCTGTGCCCACAAGCTATTTCATAGCTGAAATTGTGCACACATAGTGCATCAACCACTAAGCATATGCCAATGCTGTAACCTTTGGCACACTGACACTCGTTAAGTCGAACCCATGATACTCACAGTAGAGCAGTACTACATGGCTACAAGGACTAGCAAATCACATATCCGGTGATGAATTACAACTAAGCAAAATACTTGTAAGCTATCCCGTTTATACTCAATCTGAATACCAATGCATCAAAACTGGTTTCATGCAAGTAAGTGATGTATCATATCATACACAATGTATAGATCTAATAGAATTCAACAGATTTCAAATTTCATTTGCAAACATGGCTTAGGTTTTTTTTATGACGGTGGCGGGTGGTGCTTGTGTTCACCTCAGCCACTGGATACCTGCTACCTCCCATCAACACAAGTACCACGTAACTCTGCATCCCCACTAAGGCTTAGGCAAGGGCTGCCTAAAACCTCTTTTCATAGCTTGGTTTTCTCCTCTTCTTCTCCCCGTCTCCCTCTTCCAGTTACTTTTTTCTCTAACGTTTGATAGCTTCTATAAAGCTACATTGCTTTGTGTTAATTTCATAAATTGCACAACTTCGACCTACTTATAGCCCTTTCTTTGTTTTAGGCTAAATGACAAAAATATTCTTTATTTTGGGTTATTATATTCTCCCCTACTTAAATAACATTTGAGGGACACCAACTTTAGTGGTCATTTGGACGAGTAATTGCCTGTGACAGAGTTCAGAGTTCGCTTATGATAACAATTATTAGTCTAGTATGCAGATGGTGTTTTTTGAGGCTTTATATGGACGACAAAGTCATTTTCCAGATAGTTGGTTCAAACCTTGGGAGACAGTTTTAGAATCCAGATTTGGTTCAGCATGCTTTAGTAAGGTGAAGGGGACCCTAGAGCGGCTTAGAACAACTCAAAGTAGATATATTAGTGTATAAAACTGATAGAACTTGACAGATTCCTGAATCCCACTTTGCAAACCGGGTATATGCTCGTCCTCAAATATAGGTTATTGGTAGGATAGGATGGCTAATGTTCGTCATATTTTGTTATGTTCTGAATGAAATATAGTCATAGGTCATCATTATCACTAGGGATTCATATAGTCAACTGCAACTTGTCTAGGACCGAAACTTAGTAATAGTAGTAGTTGTTACCTGACTTTTAAAAATCCGGACTGCAAAAGGCAAAGCTAAGCTGAGGGATTCTCTTATTAGCAAATGAAATATGCCTCAAGGTATGTGAATGCTTATAGACTTTAATTTTTCTGAATAGAATTTAATATTTACTAACCTATAAATATTATTTAAAAAAATAGAAGTAAAGAAAAACTAGAGAAAGCAGAAAAAGATTACTTAGAAAGATGGAAGACTTCTTGTTTGAAACTTGAAAGGATTGAGAGGAGGTTGAGAGATGGCCGGTATGGCTATTCTTCGCTATTAGGGCTTTCGCTGCATGTTTTGCCTAACTTTTAATATAATAGCAGATGGTGCCTTCTAGGGTGGGGGTGGGGGGAAGAAGCTTGTGTCACCTGCTTTTGATTCAACTCCTTTGTCCTCTAAACTCGTAGAAAATGTAAAACACGAAAAAAATAACAGGTTACTGTTATCTTTGAGGTCGTCTGGAAAATGTCTACAATATAGTAAAATAATTGTCATGGTGGTGTCCCCAGTGCTTTCTGTTCTGTTGATAAAAGAAATGTAGTAGATAGTGGTGAATTTTGTAGAGGTTAACATTTTGTTACTTCCTTCATGTACTAGTCTTTTCACTGATTTCTAACAGAAAGCATTTTTTGCTTCCACAGCCTCTCTGGTAATAAAGGGTTGTGCGGTGGACCTACTTTGCCTGATTGTCCGTTATTCTGGAGTAAAAATGGTCTCTCTACTGCTGGTAAAGTTGCAATTGGATTATCATGTCTAGTGTTTATTTGCGTGGTATTGTTGGTGGCGTACATTTGCTACAAGAGGAGGCAGAATGATTATGACTTTGGTCTGCCACACGAGATGATGTGTAAGTGGTTTCTGGGAGATTACAACATGTTATCTTTCCATAACATTCTTTTTTTAAGATCAAAGATAACATTATTATCCTCCATCATTTCTATAAAAAATTTGTGTTCACAACAAGTTTAACAAGATTTTCAAAACAAAAAACCGGTGTTGGCTAACTTTTGCAAACAGTTTTATATTCCTTCATCTATGCAACTCATACAACTGAATTCTACTTTCTTGTGGAATATCTTAGATATGATTTTTCTTCATTGCTATATCATAGTCATAGATGTCATTGCCATAGATTGTCCATAATATACTCGTCTTATATGTCCATATATTGTTCCCCTGTTATGGCACCATTTGTCCCCCATATTCAACTCTTTATCTGCCTAACTGATTTTGGAAAGATTCAAACCAGACCAGTAGGTGGGTTTTCGTAACAATACCGTGGTAATATTTGTTCTGGTTTATGACCGATAATAGAGCTTTAAGTTGGTGTTGTGATGTATGAAATATGAACTTATGCGAATCATCATATTCTTAGAGAAGTGCACATTAACAACTTTGGTATAGCAAGTTCACAATCATCTGTATTTTTGTCTGGTGCCTGTTCTGAAATTAGTTGGATGTTTGATTTACTTTCTTAACACGAAATCATCTGTTTCTATTGGGTATGCTGGATGATAGGTACCTTACTTTCTAACTGTGTTGTTCGGACTCTCCAAAAATGTTGTTGCACTACATCGGATCCTCAAAAAATGCTCTGTTTTGGAGGATCTGATATGCCCCCGTTGAAATTTTTGAAGAGTCTGAGCATCATAGTTTTCTATTTGTAGTTTGAATTTTCAGTTGCATTGTTGTTTATTCTGATTGTGAACTAATCTCTACACTTCTCCACCTTCCGAAATTTGTCTTTACAGCATTAGCTGCAAAGAGGAATAGGTACCAACGACAAAAATCGCTGATGACTCTAGAAATGGAGAGCCAACATGCCAAAGGATTTATACCAACATACAATGCAACATGAGATAATTTTGATGAAGGTTCAACTTGCCAAATAGAGACAGATAGAAGTGGTGAGGTAAACAAATTATGTCCCTAAAGGGGTATGTAGAATTTAGATTTGTTTTTGTAGAGTTCAATGTATGCCAATTTGTTCATGATAATCCACCAAACAGATTAGGCAAATGCCTCCATTGTATCATACCCAATTTTGGGCATTTGACAAAACACATACTATAGGATTTGTGACTCATAAACTTGTAATGCACATAGAGATAGTCAACTTTTCTTTGTTTGATTCCATAATTCACATTATTGTGTACTCATATTGACATTACAATCACTCGTTTATTGGTCATCGATTAATTACCATTTCCCCTGAATCAGTTCTTCAGGCACCTTTATTGTAAATTATTCAAATACAATAATTTATGGTGCTTTGGTCCCATATTAATAGTATACTTGTGCTAGCATGACATTACCATATTAATAGTATACTTGTGCTAGCATGACGTTACAACTCCTTTATTCCACACTATTATCTTTCGTAATTTATCTAAACATTTTCATTCTTGATAATACAATATCCAGACAATACATAATATGTCCAAGATAACCCTGTCACAAAGATTACATTTATGGCGACAAAACTTGTAATGAAAACATACTTTTAGTAGCGGCTAATTATATATTAGCGTGATTGAAGTTGCCACTAATACTGACTTTAGTAGTAACTTATATTACACTTAACTTCGACAAACTTCACTAACAAGTACTTTTTGTAGTCATTAAACTTGCCACTAATATATACTTAATTGCCGCTATACCATACTTGTTACTGGCGATCAAAGTTGACACTAAATCCTATTTATAGCACCCACTAATTTAAGTATTAACGGTGAATTAAGTTGCCACCTAAACCTACTTTTGAGGGCAACTTATATAGACACTAGCAATGATCAAAAATTGCCATAAAAACATACTATTAGTGGCGACTATGATAGGTATTCGCAGCATCTTGTGTTGACAATAAAACATACAATTAGTGGCGACTACTATTATAGGTATTAGCAATGACTTATGTTGCCACTGTCAACAACCTACATTGTTTTCAACTAGCATCAAGGAAAATGTTGCACATGGGAAAGATGGAGCCACCAAAGAAGAAATTGAAGCAGCAATGGAGAAGTTTTCGTGGCGACTATTATAGGTATTCGCGGCGACTTGGGTTGCCACTACAATTATTACCGGTGACTATTATAGGTATTAGCGGTGACTTGCGTTGCCACTAAAATATATTATTAGTGGCGACTATTGTACGTATTCGCAGCAACTAATGTTGCCACTAAAACATACTATTAGTAGCAACTATTATATGTATTAGCGGCGACTAACGTTGCCACTAAAAATATTATTAGTGGCGACCACTAAAAATATTATTAGTAGATACTATTATAAGTATTAGCAACGACTTGCATTGCCACTAAAATATATTATTAGTGGCGTCTATTTTAAGTATTCGCGGCGATTAATGTTGCCGCTAATAAATACTATTATCGGCGACATATGTTGCCACTAAATTATTATTAGTGGCGACTATTATAAGTAAAAGAGGTGACTTGCGTTGCCACTAAAACATATAATTAGTGGCGACTGTGCAAGTATTCGCGGCGACTAATGTTGCCACTAAAACAAACTATTAATGGCAACTATTATAGGTATTAGTGGCGACAAATGTTCCAAAAAAAATATTATTAGTGGCAACTATTACAGGTGTTTGTTGCGACAAAGGGTGCCACTAAAAAAATTTATTAGTGGCGACTATTATAAGTATAGCATCGACTTGCATTGCCACTAAAACATATTATTAGTGGCGACTATGATAGGTATTCGCGGCGACTAATGTTGCCACTAAAACATATGTTAGTGGCAACTATTAGAAATATTAGTGGCGACAAATGTTGCCTCTAAATCATACTATTACTGGCGACTGTTATAGGTAATTACGGCGACTGGCGTTGCCACTAAAACATACTATTAGTGGCGACTGTTTTAAGTATTTGGCGACTAATGTTGCCACAAATAAAGACTATTAGTGGCGACTAACGTTGCCACTAAAACATATTATTAGTGGCAACTATTATAGTAATCGCGGCGGCTGATGTTGCCACAAAAACATACTATTAGTGGCGACTATTATAGGTATTACCAGCTGGTTACGTTGCAACTAAAACATACTATTAGTGGCGACTATTATAGGTATTAGCAGTGACTAATGTTGCCACTAAAACATATTATTAGTGGCGACTGTTATAGCTATTAGTGGCGACTAAAGTTGCCACTAAAACATATTATCAGTGGCGACTATTACAGGTATTCTCAGCGACTTGGTTGCCAATAAAACATATTATTAGTGGCAACTATTATAGGTATTAGCGGTGATTTGCATTGCTACTAAAACTTATTAGTGGCGACTATTATTGATATTCACGACGACTAATGTTGCCACTAAAAAACACATTATTAGTGGCGACCGTTATAGGATTTAGCGGCGACAAATGTTGTAAAACATACTATTAGTGGCGACTATTATAGGTATTCGCAACGACTAATGTTGCTGCTAAAACATACTATTTTAGTCGTGACTATTATAAGGTTCAAGGGGATGTTGATTCTCCGGATGCAAATGGTAAGGTGAGGATCGTTCCAACGAACAGTAGGTAGGATGACATAGAACTCCCTTACTTAGGTGTAACGCGCAGCAGGGAGAGCCTCTGTCAGTGGAGCCCAGCCAAACTCCATCAGTCGAGCATAAAAGGCAAGCGCCTTCTCCTCCAAGTTCAGCAAATGGAAACCCTGCTTGCAACAAAACTTAGTGTTTTGGTGGTCATGGTACCATTCCCGATTAGCAGCATTGGGGATCCGAACAAAAGAAATATTTGCTTCATTAACACCAGCCATTTAGAGAAGCCTGTAAAAATTGAAAGGTATATGTTATAACTCGATAGGACTAGACAATATATAGGTTAATAAAAAAAGAAAATTTCTAGCTTTAAAGGGACCCAAGCCACTGTTTCCCCAGGTCCCGCCACAACGGCAAAATTCCTGCCAAAGCAGGATGGTAGAGGCCACTATAGCGGGATGAAAGTCGCTAGAGCAGCCTTCATCTGGGACGAACTTCAGGCGCGATCATGGCGCTTCTTCGTCCCAAAACCCTCGTTTTCAATAGAATTTCAACATATCAGAGTCTATAAAGTACCTAAACATACTATCATTTTAGCCAAATAACCCCTAAATGAGACCTTTCAACTCCCCCAACCCTTTTGGAACTGTTTTGATCATATTTTTTGCGAAATACTCACACCCAAAACGTCGTGGAGACATTGGAGACGTAAGGAAAATGTCCATGCTACGTTGTTATAACAAATCAAGCAACCTATGATCATTTTCGAAAACTACCCCAAAAACCTATTCTAATCAATCGATTAATATCATGCAAGCATAGTTAAGTAAGGAATGGAATAAAGAGAGTGAGGATAAAAAACCTTACCTTACCTTGATTTTGACGTTCGAAATAGAGTGGTTGAGAGTTTTTTGGGAATGTTTGAAGGAGAACAAGAGGAAATGGGGAAACCATTCCCCTTTTCCCCTTTTACTATTTCGATCTCCCGCTACAGCGAGAGATGTCTCACCAAAGTGGCACCACCTCAGCGAGGAGCCTGTCGCTCTGGCGAGGCCAAGCTATGCAAATTGCACAAAATTCTTTCTCCGTGCATTGGGTCATTTCCATAATCGATCTTTTGAGTAAGGAACATATCGTGTCTCGAAATTGGAAAGTCTCAACCCTTCATGTTTGGTAATAGTTTGGTTCGCTAGTTGGAAAAGAACTTCGAAAAGAACTCATAGTTATCCCTTTTTTAATCGTTCGGGGACGAACGAGGGGTAAATTAGTATCTATTGTAATGATCCAAACCATCGTTATCTATGAAAGGAAAATATTGAGGGAAAATTGGGGCTACCATCCCGCTATAGCAGGCCAGTTGTCATTTGGGCAGTGGCGCCAGAGTGGCAGAGATCGCGCTAAAGTGGGATGGACGGGACAAAACTTAAATAATGCGAAACCTTATTTTCTCCCTTTTTCCAAAACACCAAAAATAGACGAGGATTACCCCAAAACCCTGAAAAAAGCTTCCATAGGCTTGGGAAAGAAGGAGAAAGAGATTTATAGCACAAGGACAATGATAGCTGGCGAATTCTTAGTCAAATCCATCGTCACGAGGTTCGAAAATAAGAATCGAAGCCACAACTCCGTGTAGCTGCTTGGCGCCCAGGTAGGCTAGGTTTATTGTATTTATTTATTTATTTTATTTTTTTAAGCAATTCCGCTGGGCAAGGTGTGCCTAGGGCTAGTTTTATTAATAAAGATAAGGATCTCAAAAAGAAGAGTACAAGCAAATGGGGCTAAACCTTACCTTACTAATCGTAATAAGGAGGCTAGGTTTATTTAATTGAGTAGTTATAAATCTGTAATTCACTGACGGTAGAATTCATGCATAGGGCCCGTGCACCGAAACGAGATGTTTGTACTTATACCCTAGGTATTCAATCAAGCGTATACTGTAGGAGGAAGCCTTAGTTGATCAACTAGGGGTAGGTGATGATTGTGATTTCATATTAGTGTGATGTATGTTAGTGATTACTTCGTTTAAAAAGCATATATGTGTGTATTTATTGTATTATTGATCACACTAATCGTAAATAAGTATGAATGAAGAATTGTATGTCATGAATCAACTCTTGATTGTATGATTATGAGAATGTACATTGTGATTGTGATTGTGGCTTATTGAATGGATCGGGTGTTATGCTTTAACACACTAACTTGAATCGGGTGCCACATTCTGGCGCATATATAGGATCGGGTATCATGTCCGCCACACTAACTTGGATCGGGTATCATGCTCCGACACACTAACATGTTTGGGTGTTGGTTTCATGAGAGGACCATTGACTTGTCATATTTGCGTAATTGCTTGATATTGATAATGTGGAATTGGACATGTTTCCTGGAATAATTAGTGGATTGTCATTATGTTCTTATATATGGGGGGTTGCGGCGTTGTAAATTATTTGGAGATATTTGTTCATGTAGGGAATTATGACTGGTAGAGCCCCAGATTGGATTGCGGTATGGTAATGAGGAACTAAAGGTCCCAGTGTTATTCTCGTTATTTAGAATGTGGTCATGGGTATTGTTCTTGAGGTTGGAGTGGTGTTTAGTGATAGTGTTTAATGGTTGGGGTCTTCCTCAGAAAGGGATTAGTATGAAGACCATTGATAAGCTTAGCAGGAAGTACTATAGAGTCAGGGATTTTGTGGTGATGTGGAATGAGTAATGGCGTGTTGTGAGTGTTGATCGGGGTGGTAGTAGTTATGTTCGAGATTTCCTTTAAGGGATACAACGACTAAGCATGATCAAGAACGAAGTGAGTGAGGGGTTAGAGGCAAGTATGCTAGTGTGATACTAATATCCGAAATGGTAAGGGCAAACAAAGTATAAAGGTGGAGGAGCGATTAGTTTTATTGCATGTTTCGCCAGTTGATTTCTTATGTTGTGCGGTGGGTATTTGGGTTGATCGATGATGCCTGTCGGTGCGTGTAGTTGTACTGATACTACTCTTGCTATGCCTTTTGGCATAATCTGGTTGCAGGGTCAGTGATGTTTCGTAGGTGAAGACGAAGATAATCTCCAACAGCTTCTACTCTTCCTTCCGCATGGTGGGAGCTGCATCATTTATGATCTTTTTACACCTTGTACTATTAGTAGCTCTTGTACCTATTTAGACTAGATCTCTAGGGGTGTTAATTACTTTACAAGTCTTAACTGAAATTTTATTTAAAAACTCTTATTTATAAATTACATGAATTTCTTTTATTCGACAATTTTCCTACTTTTCCATTTTTTTTAAAACATTGAGATATGAGGGTTCTCCTAATTAGGTGTTAGAGTAGGTGCCCACACAACCTAGTGAATTGGGTCGTGACAAACATGCCCTAAAAGATCTATATGTTGCAAGATAAAAAGAGGATCATTTATTAAATAACTGTCCTAGAAAGAGATAACTCATAAAGAAGTTCATATCCATACATACATAACTTAAATCAATTAAATCTATCATCAAAATAAAAGACTGTCCTAGAAAGAGATAACTCATAAAGAAGTTCATATCCATACATACATAACTTAAATCAATTAAATCTATCATCAAAATAAAAAATGCGATGAAGTGATAAGTAATACTCTTCTATCTTTAATCAGAAATTTCGAATTAGAGCCTTGAATATAAAATCACATTTTTATTGAAAATGTTTTAGCTTAACCCTTAAAATAATTCAAACACTCAAAGCAGATATCAAACACCGAATGCGAAAAAAAACAAACATAAAACAAGTGAAATGAAAATGGGCATGGATATTGGATTTTCTCTTTCCTTGAGTTCCTTTCAAATCTACTCAGTTTTTTTTGTCTTATTTCTTACTATTCCAACTATTATGTCAACTTGGAAGAAGAGAAGACTCGTCATTGGACAGTTTCAGATGAGATCATTATTCTATTTGATCATGACTTTACCTAACAAATACCAGTATGGCTATGGTATTATAATGATGTAAACCATAATAAACAATAATATATTTACACTAAGGTCACATTCTTTCTTTTTTATTTTTTATTTGAATTGTTCAACGTTCGATATTTATTTTGAGCCTTGATTAATACGAATTTACATTAAAAAAATTCGTATTAGTGCTATAGCGCTCCATACAAAAAACTTCATACTCTAAACTCGAACTCACCGGACTCCTAATTAAAGATAGTGAAATACTTACGACTTTATTACAAGTCTATAACCTTTGGTGATACACTAAGGTCACATTCATATGGTTGCTATAGAGATTTGACCCCAACAAACACTCGAATAAAAATCCAAGTTGTAGCTAATATCACTACTAAATTTTGTAATGAGTTGTCTATTTATTTCTCTAGTAACTTATGAACCTTTTAATCATGGTCTAAATTTTTTTCTGAGCAAACTAATTTTTTTATGAAAAACATAATAGTATGATCTAAAACTTACAAATTATTATAAATACTAGACGATAATCTAATATTTTTTCCGTAAAATTGAGCAATATATGAGCAATCACTAACATTATCCCAAATTATTCACAAAGAGACCCTAGATGTCGTAATCTTATAAACACGCTTTAAAACTTTTTTAATTAAATTTTTTCTTACTTAAAGAAGTGACCTTAATATAACCACGTCAAGGTTCAAATTAAAGCATCAAGTTATTCATAAAATATTAGTAATAATTAAATCACATGGCTGCTGTGGAAATATAGAAATTACATGGCTGCAATTATTATTTTAATGGATATAAAATTTGAACGGAGCCGAAACGACGATAAAATTATTTTTGTTTTGATCTATAGATTAGAATGTCCATGTCATGAAACAATCATTATTATTATTTACCTTTCTTCGAATCCTGCTAAGTTGTGATGCTTCACATCGAACTATCTTTTTTATAAATTAAGTGAATGTGAGAAAGTCTTTGTCAAGTACTAGACCTCCACGAAAATTATATATTCTGTCATAATAAAAATGTTTATTGATGAAGGGGCTTTTTTTTCAAAAAAAGAAGTACAAAAAGTCCAAGAAATCAGCTATCACAAGAATATATTCAAAGTTAGTGCAAATATATTAAACAATACATAGTACAATTACAAAAAGCAACTAAAAATCAAATCCTCCACATAAGCAATTCTTTTTATCTAAATAAGATAATTAGTTAAAACTAAACCACATGATATATACGACAAATTAGTTATAGTTAGAACTTAGAAGTTTCAATAATAATAATAATAATAATAATTACAATCCAAATCCTTGGTACACATATTTTTAAATTCGATGACGGCAAGTCTAAGAGACAAATTTATGAGGTTTGTTGTCCAAAGCGGTCATATGACATCCACGATAGAAGGGGGCTGATCGATGGAGACAAATCAATTTTACAGACTTTTTAGGTTGATAAACTTTTGAAGATGGATAGGCATAATAAATAAAATAATACAAAAAAATGATGAAAAACGCGTAGTGAGTTTTCAAAGAGTCTTTAGTCCACTCTTTTATTTGATGAATCCAAAAATAATAAATTTAAGGTAATAATAATAAAGTACTGCTAATACGTATTATAAAATTTTTGCCATTTTCTTGACTTCATTGACCTCGTTAAATACAACCAAAAAAAAAGAAAACAAGTCTCCTCTTTCTCTAAGAGGCTCCAAATATTTGCGATGACTTTTAATTTGATGATTTACAATTAAATATTCTAATATTTCATATGAATTATATGTAACGCAACGTAGTTTATTTTATAATAAAATAAACCGAAAAAAAAATTATTGGTTAAACAAGCTATGAAAGTACTAATGGTAAATTTTGATTAAATTACTCTAGAGCGAGACAATAGCTATGAAAGTATTTTTGTTTTTTTATTTGGTGTTTGATATTTATATTAGGATCCGACTAAATTCATAGTATCGAAAAATCTCAAACTAGAGGATAAATCTTGTTTATCTGTGAAAATAAATTTGATTGAGCGAGTGATCTATCAAATAAAAATTTTGAAATTTAATTTCTTTTTTGCATAGTTTCTTAATCTCGTATGAAACATGCATAATATGATTTATCTTTTAGTAATATAATTTCTATAATATTGCTCTAAAATAAAATTTATCTTATACGCATTCGAAGAATAGTTAATTATAATTTTTGATCTTAGCTTGTCAACAACAACAACAAAAAATTTGTAGATGTTGTGGTTATCCAAAGGGACATAAATATCAGTCATCATTATTGTCAACAAAAGCAACGTTAATAATAACATGAGAAATATCCGCACAACTTGCATACATATATCATTGTGATTTGAGCCTAACACTTGAAAGTTGGTTAACTATCATTTGTACGGTTTGTATTCACATTGACGTTTGATAAATTTAGATTTGCATCTAAAACTTACACTTTAAAAAGTAAAGTACATTCTAATAAAGACTATCTATTATTATTAATTTAATATTTCAAATAAAATTATAGGTTAACCTCTACACGATATTAACTTAATTTTTTGAATGAGGTCCATGTATTGCACTATTGCACAAGCATGTGACAACTCATACCCTACAAAAGAAAGTTATCGTACTATATGTTGCTTATTGTTTTCGTCTGATTACTATAATTTGAATAATTTGTATAGAAAATTCTTACTTTAAGGATACCTTTTTTTTATTATTATTAAAAATGACTTTATTCTTATAGTTTAAAACTGAAGATGAAGAAAATAAAAGATTATGCAAACAATAATAATTGACGACATGAGGGCAAACGCGTAATGAGTCTTTAGACCATTTTCTTGCATCATTGATCTAGTTAAATGTGACAAAACGCAAAAGTGGAATTTTAATTTTAATTTTATAAATTCTGAATGTATTATCGAAGTCATAGTTTGTATTAGTATAAACTTGATTATTCATGCGGGCCTAATTCGATTATCTTTAATGTCATAATTTTTAGTAATATAAATATTGAAATATATTTAAAATCATAATTTTTTTATTTGAAATAAAATTTATTTTCTTATTTGTACGTTTGATCAATTGATATCACATCAAATGAACCAAAAAAATTAAATGTATGTTTCATGTCATGTCGGCAGTAAAATATAAGTTTCCTTAAAAGAAAAATAGATGTTTATTTTGCTATTATTAAGTGTATCAATTATTATTTTCCCTTTGTTCCACAAAATTTTAATTAGTTGGAAAAATTCCCTTGATGTTACGTCAACCTTAGCTTCATATCATTGATTTAATTATCCAAAAAGTCTCTCATATATATAATTAAATTTTTTTAATAATAATATCATTGATTTTGATATTTTTCTTATTATTATAGTAAAATAACATGAAAAAATAATTTTAAAAATTGGCTATTAATATACTATAATATTATTATAGAGAACGAATATTATAAAAATATGACTTTTTCTTTGAAAAACCTGTTACCATTAGGAAGAAAACAAATGGAACAAAATGCAACACCTAAATCACTTGAACACCACATATATAGTTAGCAAATAACAATCAAACATAGTCATTGGCAAAAAAAGGGGAAAAAAACAAGTATTTGAAAGGGGACACTTTGTCAATACAATAACTTTGTTATTAATTCATCGTTAAATTATTCGTAACTAATATAATTTTATAATAATTCATCATTAAATTGAATTGACCACTACTTTTTACAATTTAATTATAGAATTTATTTGTCTTTTTTTTTTTAAAGTAATGTGTGATTAAAGGATATTTTTTGCTAATATATTTTTTAAATTTTGCTATTATTATAATTATTAAATATTTCGTTTGATGTATTAAAAACATGGATATACATTAAAAAAATAATTTAAAAGGGTACTTATGCAAAATAAAGGTCAATTCAACGAGTACGATACTAGTGTTTGATTGGCCTAATGAAATTTGAGGATGTGAATTGACTTTACCAAGTCAAATTCACTATATATTTTAATTAAGTACTAAATTTTTAAAAGAAAAAAAAATTAACATTCGGAATTCACTATAAAAATAGAAATTAACGATAAATAGTTTTTTTCGCAAAATAATAAAAAAGTATTAGTTTTTAAAAAAACGTATTAACTATAAATTATTTAACGGCAAATTAGCAATTATTAGTATATAAGTCCAAATAACGTTGTAATCATAACAATGCCATTTTAATCAACAAAAGCAATTTTAGAATTACACGAGAAACTTCCTCACAACTTGCAAAATATTATTGGGGCCTAACTCTATGAGGATGAAATAATTAACCACTATACCTAATTTGTGTTTATTTAAATTTTTCCTTCAAATAATTATTTTTTGGCCAGGCTGGTGCCTTATATTTTTTTTGTTTTAGTTGATCCTCATATACTATAGGCTACCATTATTGGTTAATTTTGAGTTTATTGCCGTGTTTTATATTTTTAACATCTAAGTCTCTCACAGTTGGAGAGATTGCTACTTCTTTTTCCAAATTAGGTGTACGCTATTTGTTGTAGATTCGAATTTACTAATTTAAATTCGCTCCAATAAATTTTACGTAAAATACTTCATGCCAAACGCAATTTCATATCAAATGTGTGTAAACGAATAGTTTAATACTTTAGTATAAGAAAAAACGAGAGATCATCAATCATATTACCAAAACAAATTTGAAAATCAAGCAACAATAATACAATATCTTAATATTCAGAAAATCAACACAAGAAACACTCATTTTTAATATTAATAGGGAATAATATGTGTTTAACTTATGATACGGCAGAATCACTCAAAAAACATTTTAGTGTTTAGGTAAGACAACTAAAATTGTTTTTTAAACTTTTTTTTCTAACTTATAATAGTTGTCTATATAATTGGAGAATCTTTTTTTTCCTTCCTAAACTCCTAGCCTTAAAAATGTTTTTCTCAACAAAAAAGTAACACAAATTAAATAATAAGACAAACTAATTTCGTCATCATAATCTAACATTTTTTAAATTAATGAACAGTATGACAAGATAATATTTGTCTAAATAAAGAAGTAATGAACGTGATTATGATTAAAAAAAGTATTTGAAAGAATAATAAACAAACAAAAATAAAAATTATAACATTTTCCAACATAATTAGAGATTTTTTCTTTCAAAACTCCTAGCTTTAAAACGTTTTCCTCTGAAAAAAAAAGTTACATGTAATAATTAACTAATAAGACAACTAATTTCGTCATCAAAATCTAATATTCTTTAATTAATAATGATCCGCAGGACAAGATACTCCCTCCATTTCATATTAATTGAATTTTTGAGGCGTTTCACACCCTTTAAGAAAAGTAGATTAAGAACTCGTTTGGATTGGCTTAAAAAAAGTAGTTTTTAAGTCAAAAATAAAAAGTCAAACTGATATGATTTTTAAGACAAAAAATAAAAAGTAGGGGGAGACCTACTTTTGATTTCTGACTTATTTTAAGTTATTTTTTACCTTGCCAAACGCTTCGTAACTTATTTTAAGTCATTTTTGACTTATTTTAAGTTATTTTTTATATTTGCCAAACACTTCCAGAAGTCAAAAACTAACTTAGAAATAGGTTTGACCAACTTTTAAGTCAATCCAAATGGGCTCTAAGACATAAATATAGTTTTCCATTTTTACCCTTATTAATTATTGTCAAATTTATTGAAGTCATCACATTGAAAATCCAAATGAAGGGTAAAAGTGGAAGAATATTTTAAAAATAATCTTGAAGTTGAACAATTAAGTTAATTTGAAAAATGAAAAATGTCTCAAAAATTCAATTAATATGGAATGGAGGGAGTATAATTTATCTGTATAATGAAGTAGGTAAGAGTGATTATGATTTGGCTTCTCCTTTTTTGTTTTCAGTATCCGATATTCATAATAGAGCACGATTAAATTTGAATTCGTACTACAAGAGTCTTACATTAAAAGTTTAGTAAAGCATTCTCTAACAAAAATGATTACATACGAGAAACTAGTGGCGGAGCCAGGATTTTTAATAAGGGGTTCAAAATCTGAGAAGTAAACACACAAACTAATGAAAGGGGGTTCGACATCTATTATTCATACCTAAAAAATAATTTTAATCATGTATAAATAGTAATATTTTCTACCAAGGGGGTTCCTCCTAAGTATATGCTGCCTCCGCCCCTGCGAGAAATCCTAGCTTGAGATCTCTTATTAAGAATAAAAGAATACTTACCACTCTGTGACCGTTGCTGGTGGCTTAGCTCGTCCTTTTTTTTTTTTGGTCATATATTAAGTCATCACCAACAGAAAAAAACAAACTAGGGATAAATTATTAAATGATAATTACTAAATTGAGTGATTGAATCACTAATATCGTGTAATTTGCTGGTTAACGAGTGAGTGGAGTGAGAAGATTTGCAATAATCTTGTTTTTAATAATATTAAGTCTTGGATAAGGATTAAGAGATTTAACCAATGACATTCTTAACACGTTTATCATAACCAACTAACTAAACGTTTAGTGGGATTAAACATAAGTTATAAATATCTAGAAGATGAGATATAATATTAGTGGTGGCTAAGTATGGAATATTAGAAGTCTACGTAATGATATAATTGTGAGATAATTAATAGAACTTTTAGTTCCTTGATTATCGGTAAATTCTGATGTTTAAAGCTACTCGATAAAGCACATTACACCTCTTGCAATTAATTAAATGTATGTTTTTAGCCCCTTTATGTAAAACTATATGTTATATTTGAAATCAAATAGTGGAACATTTGATAGTCATGCATGGTAAACTTATGAATAATCCAATCAAAGGGATCAAAAAGTATATATTTCATATTATTGAAGATCAAACACATTTTAGTTGAATAACAACTATTTAGTAATACAATAATTAATATATCTTGATGAACTAAGTCATTCTATCTGTGAAAGAAAATAGGACGCTCAATTGAATAGTCGAAAAGTGAGCAAATTATCTGTCGTTATTGAAATTCTATAATAAAGTTATCAAGATGTAAATGCTTAAAATGAATTATACGTTTTTGCTCTCTTGGATAACTCAAACTCACAATTTTAAAATTAGAGATAGAAGAATGTTTATCATCCGAGTAACTCCGTTTTGTCAATTATAAATTTAACACCATAAGTATTAGTTAAGGAATATGATTTTAGAGCAAAAATGAAACTTGAGGGGTCAAGTAATAAAATGTGGAAAATTCAGACCCCATATTTGTCAATCCAATTTAATTAGAAATGGGCCCAACATAGTGTACTTAAAAAGCCCACTTCCAATGCTGTAAAGGGCCTGAAAAAAGCCCACAATTTAACGCGCTTTCTTTTGAACCAAATTGCACGCCCATTGTTGGGGCCCAGATTACGACTCTTAATGATGTTTTCCGTACACATTTGTCCTTTTTCGATTTTGAGATCATCATTTAAGTCATACCGCTAACGCGTTATAAATTATGAGTTTATGTAATTTGAAACAACTTTAGATATAAAATATGTAAAGTTAGGTTTAGCAAAGTGTAACTTCAGACAAATTTCATACGGCTGAAGTTCAAATATGTATGGTTTAACTTCAATCATTTTTCTTCTGAAGTTCATACACATATATCAAAAGTTCGACCATGGGTATATAAACTTCAGTCATATGTAGCTTCTATTGTTTCTTTTCTTTGAAGTTGTTTTTAAAAAGGGGATATTGACTAAATTACTACACCTTAATTAGGTTTGCTTGAATAGGTTGGCAATTCAACTTAAAGAGGCACCAAATTTAAGAGGTTGGCAAATAGCCTAATTCAAGAAGCTTTTTGCACCAACAATTAAAAGTCAAATGGTAATTAAAGATGGGATATTTTTCGTTTTCCACTAGCACACCATTATAATATTAGGAGTTTATATAGATAGGACCATAGATATTTATGAATTTGCTATATATTTCCTTTTTCGTTTATTGGTTCAAACTCTTTTTTGAACATAGAATGATCAAATACACCTAAATTATAATTAAATTTTAATTTTCCATTTTGTTTGCTAACCTTTATACAAGAACCTTTTACTTACTGCAAAAAAATTACGATAATGAGAGAATTATTTGATCCCAAAACCTTAAAATGGTATTTAGCTAATATACTTTATATTCGACATCTGATATTTTTACCTCTTGAGTTAGGTTATAGTGTTAAGTTAAGCTTAAAATCATTCTTATATCTATATGATATCAGAGTTAAAACCATCCAATTTATGAGATCCTCATCTTATATTGTCACACTCCTAATATTCAGTCTTGGACATGTGAGGAGAAAAGAATTGTTAAGTTCCCACATCAATTAGGATCAAGGTATTATTGATTTCATTCTATGACCTTGAACAAATAAATTTGTTTTCTTATCACCATATTTTTTATTTAGTGTCATGACCTACATGTAATATATGTATTAATTATCATCTTGTTATATAGTCTTGGATAATGAGTACCCCGAACTCTAGATACATGTAATTTTAGGCACTATATATGTCCATTTCACAATACCTTGAGTTCCTTTCAACCTACTAATTTATTTTGTCATTTTTATATTCCAACTATGTCAACTTGAAACAATATATATATAGTGTAGGATATTGTGGGTGTGTGTGTGTAAATTAGAGGACTTAGTCAATTGAAGGGTGTTTAGATGAGAACACTATTACATTGATTAAGACTTTACCTAACAAAATGTCATGGCTATAATATTATAATTATGACAACATTTAAAATTATAAGACATAAGGTCATATTCAGAATACAGTTGCTATTCATGAGCTTTGACCCCAGCAAATAGCCAATAAATTAAATATCCAACTTCATAATACTTTATACATTTAAAGTTCTCTTGAATAAAACTTTTCAGATCATGTCAAGTCTTGTAGCGTAATCAAGATTATCACAAAAAAAGTTTACAGAAATAATATAAAAATAGTAAACAAATGAGCCGTTTCAAATCTGGACCTGACATTTAAATCGAAAATCAATATCGAATTTCGACTATCCGAAAAATGCAGATTAAAGTGGAAGATCACAGAATGCAACATAGCAAGAGAGTCATTATATTGTAGCTAATACGAAGGAAGAAGCCAATGATGATTCAAAATCTACTATTTAAATTTAATTTTTTCTAACTATAAATAAATATTATTGAAGGTATTCGTTATAATCATGAAAAATTTGTAAAAGGTAAAATTATTTATTGTGATATCATAATCTTGATTATAATTTTAGATTAGCTTGATTTTGAACCAAACGACCCTTCCTTTCTTGTCATGTTGAGTGATTTTTCCACTTCCTGCTGTACTATTTATAATTATAAATTTCCCTTTTATTGACTTTAGACTAAGAATTCAAATTCAAAGAATTATAAAAATATGATTATATACCAATTGGGAGTTGCTAATTTAAAATATTAGATAGTGTCAGATTCTTTATGTTGTACTATATGATGATTAAGAAAGCATTAAGATTTAATTAATTTTGATTATTGTTCACTTAAGAAGTGTTGCTAGTGCATCCACGTCCATGTTCATATTACGGCATCAAATTGTCAACAGAATAATAATAACTCAATCACATGGTTACTATTTAATTAATTAGTTAGGTATAAGTTTAATACAAAAAATTATTATATTATTTTCCATATGTAATTGGAGTTATTTTCTTAATTTACTCACTATAGCAAATTAAACGAGACATTTATAGTAACAGATTTTTTTAAAGCGGTAATATTTGTTGTCACTAAAACATTTAATGGTAGTTGAGTTAATGTTCATTGCATCTGTTAGCGGTATTTATATAGATACTGATTAGAAATACTCATCTTATAATAACATTATCGCTAAATATACTATAAAGACAATTATATTATTATTGTCAAATAATTATCATAAAATTCTTTATTTGTTATAGTGACTATAGGTAGACTTTTATTTCCACTTAACCATGATACAAATAAACATAATTTGGTACATCAGTACATGCATTGGTCCCTTATTTATTGGTAAGTTTTGGTCCCAAATAAACACATTTAACTTTCAATAATTTGATTTCTTTGTTGGTAAATAGTTATAAATTTCATGAAGTATATATTAACCGTTCCACACTATTTATTACTTAGGTGATTTCATATATGTTGAATTTGTATTGTTACTCTATATTTGACGATAATGTATTTTCAAAATTAAGCTTAAATGTATTAATATATCATAAGGACAAGAATTAATATTTATCAATAACTGATGGGCCAAAAATATTATTAATCCATTCCCATATTTGAACTAGTACAAATATATCAAACAATACATAGAAAATTAGTACAAGCAAAATAAATAGATGTCAATCTTATCACATGAACAAAAAGAAAAAAAAATTAATAAGTTGACAAATAAACCACATAAAACAAATAGCAAGAAGTTGCAATAAATGCTAGGTATTTGTTAATCTGTAGGTTTCAATAACCAAGGAAGATTAAGAACAAGAAGTAGAATAATATAAATAGTTTGATACGTTCAATGGTCTATGTAAGACTTTCACTTAAAAAAATATATTGGAATTAGCTATGAAATTTCATCGTGATATTATTTTATATTAACACCTTTTTGATAATCCGTACTCAATATATAAGATTAATATTGATAGATTTTAATGTTTAATTAACTGCAGAGTTTATCTATCGTTAATTCATATTTATTTGGTGTGTTTGTTGATTTCCCATGATTTAAAAAGAATATTTGAACTACCTTAGAAATATATCAAACAATACATTAAAATAATCACAAGTGATCGACGACTAAATGTCAAATCCTGTCACATGAAACAAATCCTTTAGTTAAAAAAAATAAGATGAAGTTGGAAATAAACGATATAAAACAAATAGGAAGAAGTTGCAATAATAATAATAACAATATTAAAATTAAAATTAACAAACTGAAATGATGGAAAACGCGTTAATGAGAATTTCAAGAGTCTTTAGTCTACTTTTATAATTTACATGCATGAATATTGAGACTCAAAATTATAATATTATTATGACTGAACAAGAGTAGTAGTACTCAAAAGCGAAATTAGTATTTAAAATTTATAAATCGAAAAGTTCTTCAAAGTTATAAACTCTAAATTTTTGTTCCAAATCGGTGAATTATTTAATACAATTAAAAAAAATTGAATTAAAATTATTGATTTCGATGAAACACCTAATTAAAAATTAACTAGAAATAGTACTACTAATATGAAAAATAATGGCATTATAAATATTCTCTGTTGACTTCATTGACCTCGTTACACGTAACGAAGTCTCCTTTTTCCTTCTCTTAGAAGCTCCAAAATTTTGCCATGATATTGTTGACTTTAATTCCCTTCATTTATATTTTGAAAAACTTTAGAATGTGGGACGTACACAAATTATAAATAGATTGTATGATTAAATAAACAACTCCCTCTTGCAATTATATACTTTCAATGCTCGATTATTATGATATTGGAGCGACGAAGACGGGTCAAAGAAAAGAATTAGAGTTTTCGAAAAAATCATGAATGTTATCATACAATATTAGAGGAATTCATATTGAGTAAAAGAGAAAAATAAAGAATTTATAAGGCTTATCTTGAGTTCATATGATAAAACTCATTTGTTAACTCGATATTAACCTAGCTCGAGAGATAGATAAATTCATCAAATCTGTTGAGCCAAGGCATCAAATAGTACATACCATGAAACTTCAACTAAGACAAAATAATAATAATAATAATAATAATAATAATAATAATAATAATAATAATAATAATTGAAAATAAAATAAAATTGGTGGTTAAGCATAGGCCAAATATTCCAAACCCAAGAGGGTACTTACTAGGAAATTGCAATCAAAGTAAAGCAACTAAAACCAATGAAAAGAAACAAAATGATATGAACAAGCAGTAGTCCCTAATCAATTTATGTGATATTATTTGACTAGTCACAAAATATATTTATTTATTTTCTTTTAAGAACTTATAATTCCAGTTTTAAAAGATTATGGTAGCTAAAAAAAATAAAAAAGTTTAACTTTGTTTAGAATCATTTTTTTTTAAAAAAAAATGTTATAGAAAATAAGAAAAAATATTAATTGAGTCTAGGATAGGAAGCTTATGATAGCCAGCGAAAGAAACAAATAAGAAATCCAATAAACCCCAAGTGGCTAATTGATTTTGACTTGTTAACGGACGATTTCTATGCCATGTCGGTAATACGATGATTGTGGTTTCGTTTTTAATCAGAGATCTAGAGTTTAAATTTTATGAATTTTAAGTTTTTAAAAAATATTTTTCATCTACTCGTTTCACATATAAGTTAGTTGAGTTACTCAATTTTGAGTATATATCAACTAATTAAATTAATCGAGCATTAAAATAAATATCAAACCTGAAATAATAAGAAAAAATAAGTAGAGTACATGTTGTCCTCAGGTCACGCATTTAATTCCTTGGTCCCAACTTTAATTAGTTGGACAATTCCCTATAGGATATTCTATCCATCGTGTCTTTGATTAATTTATTTATTCATGTGATGACTCTAATTTTCTATGTTAAAATATACAATTGGCTCTTCAGCATTTTTGTCCTCTTTTTACTTCTAGTAGACTTTATAATACACTAAATTTTCATCTCGAATAGTCAAAGATTGATTCAGAATTTAACTAAATCAACACTAATAAAGATACATTCAACCATAATTTCGATACTAAATAAAAATATAATGTTGTAAAAAATAGAGACAGAAGATAGAACATAAATAATATCGATATAAAAAACACGATCTTCTCATTTTCAAAACCTAAAACATCTTTCAATTGTATTTATATGAAATTCATAGTAATATTTTAGAAGTCAGAAATAGTATGATAATCAATATCCCTATACATGTAGATGTAGACTAGGTGGATTGATTAACTAGATATAGTGATAAGTTGATATCTCTATATACCTAGACTAGGCAGATCCAATAGTCTAATTAATTGCGTACGAACTTAAAGTTATAAATATCGTCAGTATATATTACGTATCACATTTGTAGTAACTAAGTTATAAATATCGTCAGTATATATTACGTATCACATTTGCAGTAACTAATATATCATAGGTGTTTGATGCATTGAGGATTATAGTACAAGCACAAATTAAGAAATAATCAAGATTTAAATAAATAAAAATAGGAGTAACATTTTACATTTTTTAACCAAAGTATTGAGACGGTAAGAGCATTTTTGAACCAAACTACAAACGAATGACATTTTTATTCCTTTCACATAATTTAACGATATTTTTGACCCTTTTTCCTATATTAAATTACAAAATATCTGTCTTATTTACATTAGGGGAGCAATATTGAGGAACCTATAAAACTTTACTCATTCATAGCCTTAATTGACTAAGTCAAAAAGATTATGTGAAATCTTATAGTTTACTATTTGTACTCAAAGTTTTGGCTCAAAAGTCAATGAAACCGGAATATAAAAAACTTTAGAATCACACAAAAAAAAACAAAGTAAATTTCTTTTATCTAAGGAGTAGTTACGGACTAATATCATACGAAAAAGATCAGTAAAGCTAGCTAGCAAAACGTAATATAATTGAGTAAATAGTTGTATGTACAACCTCAAATCTCACGCTCCATCACTCACAGAAAAGAGTTGTGTCGTAATATGTACCCGTTAAAATAATAGAAGTGCGTGTAAGTTGATTCGAATCGTGATTATAAAAAAAAATATTTTATCATCCAAATTTTCTATGGTGGGGAATGTAGATCATAAGTTGTTGACCAATAGGATCATTAGTGTGGCATACAGGATGGCTTCATAGGCCCCAAATTGAGTAGTTGACCAATGGAAATGCAAGTGTACACTCTATGGTCAACAAATGCAACTTTAATATTATTAATATTTAATAAAAACTATAATATAGTGCATGAAGAAATTTCAACACAACTTGCATGCATTGGGCCTAACTCTTAATTTTGACGTTGGACTTAGTAAACACATATACGTTTTCAATATTTTTTGCTCCGTATTTAATATTTATATCGAGGTCTGATTAAATTTGTATTTGTATATTACAGGATTCATTTTTGAGAGCGGCATTTCCAATAAAAATATTCTATTCTTAATTACTCAAATACGAAACTTCTGATTACGAATCGAGGAATTTTAACTATCCTACGTAAACACATATACCTATTTTGTTTGTTTTCACTTATTCTTTGTGCCAGCCTGGTTTCATTTCTCTGTGTGTTTTTATTTGGATATGACTTCACTTATTTCTTTCATTTTTAAATTTTATAAAAATATGTCAAAGTGTCAACATATGTGATTTCTCACAGCTGGAGAGAATCTTTTAAAATTAATCTAAAATTAACCATTATAATCTTAAGTTAGTGATAAATTCTTGATTATGGTTATTGTGATATTTTTAATTAATTAATATGTACATTTTTTTTTATCTTTTTCTTGGGAATATTTGTAACTTTACATTAACTATTTACCCATTTCACCATTTAATTATACATGTATTGTTTAAACCTATATTATTATCTGACGATAATATAATTCTAAAAAAGTCTAAATTTAACAAGGATCAAAATTAGAATATATCAATATATAACTGAGAGATAAAAAGTGACATTACATTAACTTCTTCTTCTTCTTTTTTTATAAAATTAGACTCTTATTTATTACCATAATAAGATTATTTTAGCCCATTTAATTTCTTTTTTTTGGTAGCTTTTATTACTAATTATTCAATTATTAGAAGGATTCTTGAAGTTCTAGAAAGTGTGAATAGAATAAAGCTAGAAATATCCTTTTAAACTCCCATTTGTCTGCCCAAAAAAAGGATATCAAATTCTAATTTGTGTGTCAAGTGAAAATTACAATAGTTTAAAGAAAATAAAAAGGAAAAAAGGAGGTTCTTATTTTGACAACATCCATTGAAATTTCTTTTTTTCCTTCTCTTTTGGATTTCTCTTGGTGGCTGTTATTTGTATTGAGACTCGTTCGATTAAATTTGAATTTGTACATTACATAGTTCATTTTTACATACAACACTTTCAATAAGATATTTTTGTTTTCATTCTTAGGAACTCAAATTCAAAATTTCTGATTAAGAATAAAGAGATCGATCTCAATCATTTCATCATAACTCATATTGACTCATCCATTAAAACTTTTTATTTTAATCCATGGAAACTTTCACAACCTTCTTTCTGTATCAAACAGTGGAAACACTAACTTAAAATAAAACTTCTTGTTGGGGCTGCCTAACTAATTAATCTAATGATGTTATGTTTATTTTAAAAAGAAAGTAGTTACTTTTCATATCTTGTAATTTTTAAATTTTAAATTTTTATTTAATCCCTAATGACATTCTCTTAAAGGAATATAGTGCATGGAAGATAATTTTCACTAAGAAAAATCAAAATATTAAGAAGCAAATACATAAATAAAGAAAAAAAAAAAAGAGAAGAGAAATCAACATATACTATTTATAGATAAAAATAGTTTTGGTCCAAAATATACAATGAAATTATTTTAAGAAGGGGATTGATTCTGCTCCTTGCTTTCCTTAACTCCGGCCCTGTTATTTAAGAACACAAGATTTAAAAGTTATATTAATATATTATACATATATATCTTTAAAGTTCAGTCAATAAAAGGCCTAGAACAAGGATAAAATGTGACTTCCTCCGTAATTAAGGACGTTTTTCTTTTTACGATCATAAAATTATTTTTTTCTTTACTTATGTTTTTATAATTTGAGATTAGTCGAACTAAGACGGATGAAATAAAACGGCAGACTCCTTATAACCACAAAAGCTAAAAGAGAAGAACATCAAGTTTGAGTCAAAGATCAACGCATACCACTAATATTTTGTCACATTATTTTAGTGTTTTTTGTTTTCATCACAAATATTTTTTGTTTTTTTGAATATAAATAGGGAATTATTTTTATGTTTATTGCGTGTGAACGTGTTTCAAGAAAACAAGTTGAAAGAGAGGGAGAAAAAAACAAAAGATAAAAGGGAATAATGTGCTGTTAGTGACGAGGCAGATTCACATGAAAAAAAATTTATTTATTGTTTTAGATAATGACATCTAAACTATATTAAAAATTTGTGCCAATTGTTTTAATAACAACATATCATAAAGGGTTTTTTCTAGATAAAAGTAATATTCTTTCAAAATTCCTACAAATTTGTACCTTTTTCATAGAAGAAAAAAAGTAAAGAATGACTAAACAAATTCTTTTTATGTGACATCAAGATCAACTCCCAACTTATTTTCAATTTAATAATTTTTTTTTTGTAGTGTGACATGTGCATCAAGATCAATTGCAACCTTTTTTTAATCCTTCGTCATCTCATACTAGTCATACATATAAAAGCAAAGATAAAAATTCTATCTTAACATAAAATATGGTTTCTTTTGTTAAAATTCCGATAAATGATCACCTAAATATAATAAATCCAAATAATTAGACAAATAAAAATAAAATAAAATAAAATAACAATGATATATATTTAGTGTAATCTCATAAGTGGAGTCTATAGAGGGTGATGCATGCATAATGCTATTCCCTATCTTGATAACGAAGATAGAAAGATTGTTTTTGATAAATGACCCTCGACGCTCAAGTAAAACATATCAAAAATAAATAAATATGTATAAAGCAAATACATATATATAAAACGAATATTTTAATATAAAGCAAATACACAATGAAGAAACTATATAAGAAACAATAGAAAAAAAAAAATACAAATCAAAGATTCCAATTTCGTCATCAAAGTGTAACACTTTTTTATAATTATTTTAATAAATCCAATAACACAAGATAAAAGATGTATAACAAAGTCGGTAGCTTGATCAAGATTTGGCTTTTTCCATATATATTTTTTAATATATCTTAAGCCATCTCCAACTGAAAAAGAAGGAAAAAAAAAACTATAGGCAGTTAAAAAGTGATCAATTATCAAAATTGTTTAATCAATTTGGATAAATACAATGACTAAACAAGCCAATGAAAAGAAGATATTGTTGAACCAAAGAAAAAAGAACATGGATTTGGATAACTAATTAATTATAATAATATTGTACATTAGCTGGTGAACACTTACGTGGAGTTGAGAAGAACGGAAAGGGAGATTAATGAAAATCAAAAGAGATAATTATGATAGATTCTTTTTTTCGTTTTTCTTTATTATTTGTTGTCGGGTATCTGAATAAATTATGATTAATTTAGTTGTTCACGCATTATAACGGACCACTTCTATATGCTTCAACATGACTTTTTTAGTTTCCAATATTTAAATTCGAAAACTTTGATTAAAAAATAGAAGGATCTCAATCATTCTACCGTTGATATAATTATGATGATTCATATAAGTAATTAAAGAATGTGTGTTTTTTTACTATTGATGTTAATGATGGCTTTAATAATTAAACAAAGAAAGTATGAGTAGATGTGCACCAAATAATTATAACCTCACGTGTTATCTTGTTATTTAAAAATAATTAGAAATTATGCGCATTATTACGCATTTACTAAATTGTTTTTAATAAAAGATCTTAGATAAGGATTAAGTGATTATAGAGATCAATTATCATCATGTTTAATTTAGTGAGATAATTAACGTGCTTAAAACCAACTAACTTAACTTCTAGTGGGATAAAAAATTGTGACGTGTAGATGAAATGTTGATGTAGTTTTAATTTATCATCAAATAATTAGACGCTACCACTAACTTTTATTATATGTAAAGATGATCCCGTTTTGTAGAAAGTTGATTTTCATAAGATAGCAACAATACATGCTTTAGTAGTGTTGTCCCAATGATCTTTATGTATATTGTGTATGTGGGTGGGGTGGGGGTGTGGTGGAGATCTTACGTATGTGTATTTGATTGATGAAGAGGGTTTTTTTCGATAGATTTTGAGCTTGAAGAAAACAATTCAAAGTAATTCATAAAAGAATATAACAAAAATAAAGAAGTTACAACAAAAAATTCTCAACAGTAACTAAAACAAAAAATATACGATATTTGAAGTCTAAGTAGCAGCAAATAATAACAGAAATCGAGGAAATAATAAGAAACTATACAGTAATATTGTGATTATTAATATCGACAAATAAGCGAGATCACACTCTACTATCTACTAATCACTAGCCTAATACACGTTCTTCATAATCTACTATCTAAATATTCAAAGTCATGTATTTGATAACTTAAAATTAATCGTATCCTCTCTTATCACCTATATTTCTTTCAATAGTACACATAAATCAAGTCAAAATTCACGTCGGCACCCACACTCTTTGAGTTACATGGGGGTATAGAAGTTAGGCAGCAGACAAATATATATGTAATTGGTAATTATGAAAAAGCTTATAATAAGGTAAATATGCAAAATGGAAATAATAAAATTTACAAATCAAAGTTAATTTAATAATTATTTAGACTTAGTCAATGTCTCATCAAAGAAGCTATTGAATGATCTCATCTTCTAACAATATTATTTATTTATTAGTTGTTTTGTTTTTTCCTTTAATGGAGAAATGGTCAAGCTAATAGTACAAGTCTAGTAGTAAGAGAAAAAACATTACTATAAGTTATTTCATGATTAATTATCACATAATTGCTATCCCACGTCCCTCGATATGAAAATAAAGTAACATTATCAAGATAACTAATTTTCGGATAAGTGATTTCACAGTTTTGTCCCAATTAAATATGAGACAAATTTATTCTAAAGTTAATCTCAAAACTAATTATCATTTATCTCTCGTACCAGACGAGAAGTACTGATAATGTACTATTACCTAATGCTTGTTCAATAATAATGCTCTCATGTGACAAAACCAACATATCTATTCATGTGTTCCCACTTGTAAGGAATGACAATTTCGTAATTAAAATATACATATTTTTAATTTTTTTATTTAAAATAAAAGAAAAAATAGTCAACTTGTCCGTATCACAACTCATACTATAAACGTACATATACGGTATTCCAAAATCACTCACATGCAATTAATTAATTAATCATTTTTATATTTAATAAATAAATCAACTCAATGTACATCGAAAATCCAAAAAATTGACTATTGACAAATTAGCAAAAATAATTTTAAAACAGCGTTATTATTCACATGAATAATTGACTAGGTTATTGTTCGAGCTATAACATGCTAATAGTGAGAAAAATGTTCATATAATTAGATTATTTGTAAAATTACTACAATTAATTTTTTTTATAATAAATATATGTTATATTGACAACCTAATAAATATAGTACATGTTATTACATGTTAAATTATAACGATTGCGTAAAAAATTGTTGACAATGTATATAAAGAAAGGTAAGTTAGAATTTTTACTTTGTAGGTTTTGAATTATAATTTTGTTTACTTATGAAGTTTTGAATAATTTATTATGCATATTAATTAAATTATATTCAATTATAAATACAAGGTTTGGATCAAAGTTATGTAATTGTAGTTAAATTGTAACACAAATGGCGCGGCTTCGTACACAATAAATTTATTGTAAGAGGTTGCTTGGTAAGCTGAATAAGCGATACCAATTTTGAAATAAAATACATCGTTATTTTATTCTGTATTTGATTATGAATATCAATTAATCAATCTTGATATGTAGAATGTAGTTTAACTAATTTGATAAAATATTCTTGTCTATCTCATTCCGGTACAAATTTAGGATAAACAAAGGGAATCTAGAAATGGGGCCCAACATAGAAAGGCCTAAAACCCACCATTTTAACGCGTTTGGTTTTAGATCAAATTAATGGGCCCATTTGTAGGCCCATATAGTGACACTAAGGACTCTTTTCCGTACATAATAAACTATTTTTAAATAATAAAATAATAAATAATCTCCACCAATCTTATTCTTCTATTTTTCAAACACATTAACCAACAAGAATTGAAAATTTTTGCCACAAGATTATTAGCAGCCCATGGGAAAAACTTTTATTATTATTTTAAATGTGACCTCATCATAACTACTAAATAATAATAATAATAATACCATATTGATTAATAAAATCATTTTTTCAAAAAATTACTAAAACTAGAGACTTGAGTCCTTTTCCTTTGATTTCTTAAATGTTCTTTATTTGTTCATTTTTCCTTTAAACATATTTGCAATGATCAAATGTTAGCTAGATTATAAAAAATCCGGGTTTAATATATCGAGTGCTACTGTAAAATTTAAGATTCGATGATCTGCATCTATTTCGCTTTTAAATATTATTGATTCTTTCGGACATATGAATTCATAGATCTTCACAAGACGAGTCGGTAAAGTTGCATATCACTACTAAAATTAGTCTATTTTTGATATACATTTTATCGTAAATTTATATAAATGTTTCATATCAACTTTCATTAAAATCTCTAACAAATTATCGTCGAACGTGATTTCTAAAAGTGTATTCATTTAAAAGAATATTAGGAATTCACATGTCTATAGAAGAGTAGTAATATTCGAAATAGCTTGTTATATTCCCATCGCATGCCTAAAAGAAATTATATTATATATTACAAGTAGATCAAACGATAAAAAAGTGAAAAAACAAGAAAAACAAAAGAGAAAAAAGAACAAGAGAAACAAGGTCCCCCTATTTTTGCAAAACAAGGGGAAAACTCCCACTTGAGGATGAGGTTAGGGAGATGGACAATGAAGTCTTCAATGTTGGATAGAAAAATTATTGAAATGATTGAGATTTTTTAAAATTATTTTTGAGATTGTAGATACTGAGATTGTTGAAATTGAACCTAGCAAATAAAGACAAATTGAAGATGGGAAGGACCAATCAATTCATGCCAGGTAAGAAATTATGGGAAAATACTTGGGGTTGGATGGATTTTTGTCTTCAAGTCCATCAATCCCCCTCTTCCTATTTTTACAATTGGCCCATGACACCCCATCCCATTGGAAGTACAAACTTAGAAAAAATAGATTTTTTTTTTTTATAAAAAAAATAGAAGTGCCAATTAATAATAAGAGTAATAATAATAATAATAATAATAATAATAATAATAATAATAATAATGATAATAATAGTGCTATTTTTTTATTTTTTTTAGAAGGGGGCAAGCAAAACAGTTTCAGATACTTAGCTTGATATATTTAAATTAATTGGATTGATGAATTTCAAATACTGAATACTTAAAAAAGAAAGTAAAATTATTTTTTCATCAATTTCCTTTTATATCTTATTTGATATTGATACATCAATGAAAATCTATTAGTGCTCCTACTACTTTTTGTAGCTTTTAATAGACCAATATTGCAATCTAGATAAACATGAAAAAAAAAAGGATGCTCAATGCCATGCTTATAATGGTCCTGAGTAGCAGCAAATTTCAGGGGGGATGAACTTACCAAATAACACAAGGTCCACACTCATGTGAACCCCATCAACTTGTTCATTTATCTATTACCCCACCTCACATACACAACCCACAACCTATACATACATTACACACACAATTTCATATCACCCCCACACCCACCCCTACCCCCACCCCACAACATATTCATACATATTATACTATATACTGACAAGATAAATAATTTTATGATATTGTATAAAAATGATATATGACAGATCAAATAACGTCGATCACCTGATAAATGACCTAAATATATATACTGACAGTATAAATATCTTTATAATATAGTACTATATCGATAAGTGATTTGATTGTATGAATATTTATGTTATTAGTGTATATAAGATTTAAACCCATGAAATTTAAAATAAACTCAACCCCTACTCCACCTACCTAGCATGCCTCACATTTGGAAATATAGTATACTAAAAGCCCTCCCCCACTTCACCACCAATGAATCTTCCTAGTTACTTACCATCTTCTTTCTCTCATTGTGTGTTGACCCATAATACCCACATCTCCATATCTTCAAAGTAGTATGTAGTAGTATTTTATATTATTTTTTTAATAACATAGAAAAATAATCTTTATTTTATTAATTGCACACAAAAAATGGGGTGGACTTTCCTATATATATATTCAACTCTTTTCCATATCAACAACTCAATTCATACTCTCTCTTAACACAACCAATTCTACAACCTTTTTTTTTCTTCCTAATTTTCCTGTTCTCATCAAACAAATCAACACACACACACACACAACAAAAAAAGTTTCAAAAAATGGAAGGAAGTATTAGTAGCATAGATCAAGAGAGTACTACTAGTGACTCTCTCTCCATTGCTCCGGCAGCATCATCGTCAACGATGATAAAATCGTTGATGACGATAAAACCGCCGCCGGAGAGCGGCCTTTGCCGGATGGGGAGTGGAACAAGTGTGATAATTGATGCTGAAAATGGTGTTGAAGCTGAATCAAGAAAACTCCCATCTTCAAGGTACAAAGGTGTGGTCCCACAACCAAATGGTCGTTGGGGCGCACAAATCTATGAAAAGCATCAAAGGGTTTGGTTAGGCACTTTTAATGAGGAAAATGAAGCTGCTAGGGCTTATGACGTCGCGGCCCAGAGATTCAGGGGCCGCGACGCTGTAACAAATTTCAAACCCTTGCTTGAGAATCAAGAAAGCGATGACATGGAAATCGCTTTCTTGAATTCACATTCCAAGGCGGAGATTGTTGACATGCTACGTAAACATACGTACCTCGATGAGCTTGAACAAAGTAAGAGATTATTTGGATTTACTAAAGATGGTATGATAAAAAGAAAAGATGGACAAATAATTAGTTCGTTTTTTGGTAGTACAAATGATAAAGTCAATTGCAAAGCGCGTGAACAGCTATTTGAAAAAGCTGTTACGCCAAGTGACGTTGGAAAACTTAATAGGCTTGTGATACCAAAACAACATGCTGAAAAACATTTTCCATTACAAAATGGAAATAATTCGAAAGGGGTTTTGTTGAATTTCGAAGATTTGAATGGTAAAGTATGGAGATTTAGGTATTCGTATTGGAATAGTAGTCAAAGTTATGTTTTAACAAAAGGATGGAGTCGTTTCGTTAAGGAAAAAAACTTGAAGGCCGGTGATATTGTGAGTTTTCAACGATCTACGAGTGGAGATAAGCAATTGTATATTGATTTTAAGGCTAAAAATGTGGGGAATACAAGTGTGGTTGTTACGAATCAAGTTCAGGTTCAGGTTCAAGTTCCACAGGTACAAATGGTGAGATTATTTGGAGTTAATATATGCAAGGTACCCGCGAATGTAAGTAATGTTGTTATTAATAACAATAATAATAACAATAACAATAACAATAATAATAATAATATGACTAGTTGGAGTGGGGGCAAAAGGAGAATGGAGATGGAATTGTTGACATTTGAGTCATGTAGAAAGAAACAAAGGGTTATTATTGATGCTTTGTAACATGATGTAGTAGTAGTAACTTTTCACTTTTTTTGTTTTTGTAATCTTTTTTTGTTTTGTACTTTTCAAGTTTTTTTTTTCAATTGTATATTAGTATTAGAGAAGAAGAAATGGCTCAAAAGTGAGCTATCATAGGTGATATGGAAAACAAAGATGGAAATGAAATGAAAAAAAAAAAGACGAGAAATGTGAATCTCTTCTTTTCAAAATTGAGCTCTCTTGTATATTTCTTATTATTTTTTCCTAGTTTCCAATTAGTTTACTTATGTGCACTAAAAAAGCAACAAATCCACGATTTGAAGTTTACGAGTTCATATAACAATCTCAAGCTAATATACAATATTTATTGAGTTTATAGTCAAATATTTATAGATTGCACACTGAATCAGCCCTTGACTGTTAGTTTATAGGGTTTTTATACTGTTAAGTTTAGTTCATTTACAACGATATATATGGTAGATCTTTGTAGCAAGTCTAATATATAATGATAAGCTGAAAAATAGAAGAGTAACCTATTATAACCGATTAAATTAATTTGATGGTGTAAAATTAGTATATAACTCTACTCCTACTAACATTATAAACTCTATTTTAATTTTTAAAGAAGATCATTATCATTTACTTGGTAAATATTTCTTCAATGTATATAAGTTATTTTTATTTTTTTTTTTGGTAAATTTCATGTGTTTTACAGAATATTGTTGTTTTCAAAAATATCTCTATGTTGCATATACATGAACCTGATCTTCTCTCTAGCTTTCTCTCTCTTACACACACAGAAACACATGTTGATTGACAAACTTATAATAATAATCTTATTTTGATAATATATATTTGAGTTCCCTAGTGGGCTATTTGTGTGTATAGACAAAAAGGGGTATTTGAGCAGTTTTAATATTACATGTTCATACAGAACTTTCAACCAACTATAATTTATATATATATATATCATACATATATATAGCAATTTTTTTTTATAAAAAATATACAAATTGTGTAAGTTACAACTCACCTGCTATAATATGATATATTATCATGTTTTAGATTTAGGAATCTATTTGAGGTAATAATTTTCTCCTATGGTGGGCTACAAAATATCAACATAAATAGAAAGAGAAATAAAGTGAAATTAAATACTACTTGAACATTTTATACGGTCATTTAGAAGGCCAGAGCTCGTTTCTTGTTATGCGTGTGGCCGTGTGCATCTTCAAACTATCTTTGACATTGTAAAGATCGATAGTATTAAACCCAACTTCATGGTGTCATTGCTTTTCTATCTTCATATTCGCCTCGTCAAATAATTAATTCTAATAAAATTAAACGGTTGAGCTAAGGCCTAAGTTAGTCCACAAATGCACTTAGCATAGTAATTTTCATTATTGGCTCAATCTTGTATGATTTTTTCGAAATCTGACACCATTAAAAGTATTCTTATATCTTATATAGTTTTTTAATTATTGATACAAGATTTTGTATACATTTATACACCATTAAGAGTTCTTTAAGCTATCAGAGATAAGGTAAATTTTATTTGAATCCACCTTTTGAGAACCTTTTTGCAGCAATTGATCTATCAACTCTACCTTTTTTTTCAATTACTTTTTTCCAATTATTGGCCTTTTTTGTTGGTTATTGTTGTTCTTTTTTCTTCTATTAGTGCATTAAAAAGTTGAACTGGTCCAGCCTATGTGTTAATGGGTGTTGGATTTTTCAACTTGATGAGAAATAATTAAGATGTTTATTAAGGGAATTTTAATGTAGATTAAGTTCTTCATTAAATAGGTTTATACATATAATCTCTTCAATATTAATTAATTATCTGATTTCACCATGTGGTTGAAGGTCGACCAAATATATTATAAGGTGGTAAGACGTAGCACAAATTATTTCCGATCTCAAATATTAGTCGTTTTGACAAACTGAATTTATCTTAAAAATATTTGACTTTAAAAATAAAAAAAAAACTTGTTTCAATTAATAGAGTATTTTGATTAAGTAAAGACGTTTAAGCAGAGAAAAAGGTAATTTAGAAAAATTCTGATTGTACTTCTTGTGATATTTTTTCTAAGCATATTTGATTTTCGATTAATTAACATGCATTCTTGGTTTCTTTGCTCGTGAATATTCATAGATTTACCATAATTACTAATTATTGTTTATCATTTAATTACTCATGTGTGTTATGTTAAATTTATACTATTATATCACTTCATATTTGATGGTAATATAATTCTAAAAATATTCAAAATATAATAAATTCTAAAACTAAGAATATACACATTTTATACATTTGTTAATTACTTTCTACTTAGTAAACTAAATCATCCAAATACATTGAACCGTACATCGTAATTATTTATCCCTTATGTATTTTAGGTTCATTTTTTCATCCGTACACTATTTATTTTTTCCATCCGTACAATTTTTAAATTAATAGAACGTTAATTATGTCATATTTCATGCTCGTGAGTCTTGACCATATGGTATATATACTTCAACAACTTGCACAATATTAAAATAACTTATATTAATTTAGTTAAATTAGTTATATTAATTATCAAGATTAATTAGAATAATTAGTATGCATGATTAATCATGTATATGGTTTCTCCCAAAAAAATAAAATAAAGTCCAGATTCATGTACTGAATCTATGAAGAACTAAAGTAAAATGTGGACAAATATTTCGTAGTGGGTGAAAGTCTGTTAAAATCTGTTTTATTGTCTCAAAAGCTCTTTAATTTCTAATATATTTGTCAATTATTTTCCAGACAATAATATTTTCTTCAATAAATCAACAATCTATAAATTAATCTGGTTCATCGTATTTAATTGTTTCTTATCATTAAAGTTTTCTTTAAGAAAATGTTTAGTTAATTCATATGATTGTCAATTATACGTATAATCAAATCTAATATCATCATGTATTCAGACCTTATTCCTATCAGTAGCAAGACGTTTTACAATCGACCCTCGTATTACAACAAAAATAGCAATAGATAACTTCAAGAGCGGAGCCAAATGCGAGCAAGGGGTTCATAAAAAAAAATTGACAAAAAATTATATTGTATATTTAAAGTTAAAATTGTTTTTTAAGTATATATTTCTCATATTCTCTCTACCTCCACAAGATTGGAGTAACATTTGTGTACGCTCTATCTTTCCGAGGTCTCTCATGTGAAATTACAGTACTGAATATGTTATTGATAGATTAATGATGAATTTGATAGTTAATTCTTATTCCATATTTAATCCCTTTAAATATTGTCAAAGCATGCATATAATAGAGACTCCAAAAAGATACATGACTAGAATCAAATCACTTTCTATAACTAGAAAAGCTAACAAATACAACTGGATACTTTAGTTTAATTTTAATATTTGGTTTAATTGAAGATGAAAGATTCTGAATTAGTTTGAAAAACTGAAAATGTCAAAAGATTATATCATCACATGTGTTTTTTGTCTAAATAAGATTCTTGAAATGGCATCTTAATTAGAGGAAGTCAATTTATGTTATAAAGTCATGCATTTGCTTGGAAACTTCATATAGTTATTTTTTTTTGGAAAATAACATGTTCACTCACGATCCTCTTATTACATTTTTAATATTAAATAAATGCATGAATTTTACTTTTTTTTTTTTTTTTTAGTTTCTCAAGATGCCGAGTTAGTAAGCTACTAAAAAGAGGATATATATATATACCATTCTTTTCTTGAGGGAGAGCCTAAAGCAGACAAATTCAAGATTTAAAGTTGGAAAAATTTAAAATAAGAATGTTTAATGTAAAATTTACAAAAATTCTATTTTAGCTATTATAATTTTCTTGGAGTTTCACTTATAAAATTTGAAACAATACGATAATGATTATTTTTAAATTATAGGATCAAGAGGTGGCTAGTTCGTCTCATCACTTTGTATGATTGGGATTTAGGGGGTGATAAAATTAGTAGACATTTCTTACATCCACGATCTTGGAAATTGACAGTCTTGAACTTTTGACCCCCACTTACGTCTTATCCCATGGACAAATTAACGTTCAAGGTCAAAAGTCACATTTTGTGCATGGGACAAAACACAAAACTTGTTTAACATTAAATCTTTCTCATGAACAAGCAAGGCTAAAAGTTCAAGACCATCCACATCCAAGATCATTCTTGTAAATCAAACTCAAAATCAGTATATGAAAGTTTAACCTGCCTAACCAACTTCCAGTTTAGTAAAAGTTGGAAGGATTAGACTATAATGCATTTCTTTTGGGTATTAAAGATAATATGTTATAACTTAATATGCATCAATACAAGTAAGTGACAGTGTTTCTGCTAGTACTATCTAGACTATGATGCGTTGCTTAGCTTATATCGATCCAACTCATTTTAACCTAACTAACTTTTCAATAATATTACACAATAACTCATTATTGATTCAATTCATTTTCACTCGTTCAAATTCAGCTCAAACCATCCATTTAGTTCCTACATCTCTAAACATGATCTTACTAATTTTATTTTTTGGCAAGATTTTTTTTTTTTTTTGTTTTTTGAGAAGAGATCTCTAGTAGATGTATGTACATGAAAGTGCAAGAAACAACCTTATCTGAGACAAGGAATGCACCATGTTTAACAAACAACTAGATATGTTGTACGGCATGTCTGTCCATTCCATGTTTCTATTATTTTTCCAAACTTTATATTATTTTCCTTTTTGTTGGTACATTAACTCTAGAAAGATAAGGGAAGATGGATAATATGTCAGAAGCATATACTTCAAGCATCTTCAAGAATTTAATTTTTTTTATTTTGTTCTTGTTCTATATCTACGGTAATTTAAATTTACGTCAGAAAGTGAATTTACGTCAGAAAGTCCTACATTGAATGACAAAATAACTTAATGGAGACCTATAATAAAGAATGAAGGAGTATATATCATTCACAATCTTATAGTCGTTTGAATGATTATTAAGACCACTAAAAAAATTAACACATACTAGCCACGTTTCGATTTCTGTCTTTAACATAATTATTATTACAATATTTTAAATATTACGGATGAAAATTCATGATAATATCTCAAATTTAAATTTCATGATAATAACAAATTTTCAATTATACGGGCTGAAAAAACATGATAATATTAGGTTGGGCCCAAAGATGACCCATTGAACTATTTGTGACAGTAAAAGGTTCAATGAAACAAACTTACTCCCAATACTATGATGTTGATTACTCATTAGTTGTATTATTATTATAGTTGGGCCAAGGGTACAATATGTATAGTATACACTGATTTATTATATATGATTAGATATCGATGACGATTAATAATGATTACGATTAGGTGGGTGATCTTATTTTTTTATTGTCTGACTAAAAAAGTTAAGATCTCATATGAGAATATAGAGTTGATAGGGCAAAGTGCAAATACAACGAATTCTAGCATCATCATTTAAGGTCATACCTATAATTTATAAGTCTTTATAAGTTTAACCAGGTTGGAATTATGCGATCGAAGTTGCGAGATTTTGCGTATGAAGATTGATAACAAACATCGTACAATTTTGCTTGTACCAAACCAAACATAACACATACATCTGAAGTTTTAGAAATATTTTTGAAGTTTGAATTATCAATCTTCATTCCTTTTCAGGCAATTCACTTCATTTTAAACTCAATTTTCATATTCAAAATTCAAGATCCACTTATTCAAACTTGTACGTAACAATGATAATTTTAACAGATCCCTCTTTCTACCTATTTAATCAAATTTTCCCTTCCTTCCATCTATTGGACCTCTTCATATATGCCCTCATTTTTAACATCGACTCACCTTAAATGACACCGTACAAATAGGCCAACAACAACAACAACATATCCAATGTAATCTCACAAGTAGGGTTTGAGAAAAGTAAAGTATATACAACCTTACCCATTTCGGCTCAACTAAAACATATCATAATAGCAACAACAAATAGTACAATAATCGAAAACACAAAAAACAACATTTAATAATAAAATCAAAGAATAAGATAGTAGGAGAGTACTAATAAGCCACGCGATGAATTGAACTCGGATCCAATTTCCATAGTAGAGGCCCAACCCAATGAAGTTAGTACCCGGCCCATTAATCCAAAAAAATCAACATTATCCCCTCCAAGCGAAAAAACACAGTTGTGCCTGTGTGTGTGTGTAACAGTAAATAAAATGGCACATGCAACATCTTCTATACTACACATTTCTTCTTCCATTAATGGTGAAACAAAATCTTTATCTTCATCTTCTCAACTTAGAGGAAATTACCCTTTTAATCTCCCTAGTAGTAAGTACAAGATTCTATTTTTTAAATTTTTTTTTAATGTTAGAACAGCCCCATATGCAATTCTTGATTTTTCATTTCAAGATTTTTAATTTGTTATTAATTTATCTGAAAAAAGTTCATTCTTGGTAACTTGGGTGTTCAGATTATGCAACTTTGAAGCTAAAAAAAAAACTTTTTTGTTTGTATTGGGTGGATTATGATTTGAATTATTATATTGAGTTTGGTTTATTTTTAGGTGAAAATGCAAACTTTATTAAGAAGGCTGTAATTTATGCTTAACAAGCAGCTTGGTTTCATGGTGTGTTGTTTATTGTGTTTTGGTTATCGCACTAGTTTGTTGTTGTTAATGTTTTCTTATTGGTTGTTATGTTTTGTTGGATGCTGTTTTTCCTTTTCATAACTACTTTGATTTGTTGTACTTGAGCTGAGGTCCTTTAGAAACAGCCTCTCTACCCCACGAGGTAGGGATAAAGCTAAAGTCTGCATATACTTTATCCTCCCTAGATCCCACTTGAGGAATTTTATTGGGTATGTACTTGTTGGAACTTTGATGCTTAAAGAAAAACTTATTTGTTTGTATTGGGTGGATTTTGGTTTGAATTTCTTTATTGAGTCTGGTTCATTTGTGGGTAAAAATGCTAACTTTATCAAGAAGCTTGTAATTTATGCTTTACTAAGAAGCTTGGTAACTTTGGATATTCAGATTATGGAATTTTGATGCTAAAAAAAAACTTATTTGTTTGATTATTCTGGGTGGATTTTGGTTTGAATTTCTTTAATGAGTTTGGTTCATTTGTAGGTAATAATGCAAACTTTACTAAGAAGCTTGTAATTTATGCGAAAAGATTATCGGGTTTGGAGGAGGCCTTGAGGATTAGAAGGTATGTTTGTGTGTATTTGGGTTTCAGTGTGTTGCTTTGCTTCTTTTACTAAAGAATTGAGATTGCATATACTTCAAAAAGTGATTAAAGTTCGTTATCAACCTTTAAGACTTTTGCTGCTGAATGTAGCATATTATTCCTTTACAATCAGACCTCTTTATTGTAATAACATTTCACTGTAGCAACCAAGTTTTCTTTGGTACCAATTTTTCATATATATTACTATATGTTCTATAGCAACCAAAAAGTATCCGGACAAACGACGCTGTTATAGAGAAGTTTGATAGATATTATCAGTAGAATTTCCATTTGTTATCATATTGAAGTTTGGTGGCGGAGATACACTGCTAGCTACGGTCTCGTCAGAACCATGTAGCTTTGGCTCAAACCTTGTATTTGTGATAAAAAGAATCATTTAATATGCACAAATAATTTATTCAGAACCCATTAAGCAAAAAAGAATTATAGTCCAGAACCCTTTAACTATAAAAATCCGGGCTCACCCTATTTAGTCTTGTGGGAAGAAAATGCATTGATTGTGAATGAGAAGATGGAGCACTCTAAAAATGATTTTGTTATCAAAATATATAGAATATTTTTGCTTTAGAAGGTATATAGGATTAGTCTTTTTCTTGTGTAAACTTTTTACTGTTAGAATTCATGAAAATCTATTAAGTATATATTCTTCTGATTTGATAAGGATTACTTAATTGACTACTGTCTCAAAATGTTTTATTCAAAGATACAAATTTCCGTTCTGTTTTTCTTTTTTCTGTCTTCTTGTTTCCCAAAGGAGTTTGAGTTTTTGCTGGTGTCTCATGAGTAAAGGAGAAAGAGATGAAATTAACGACATGATTTAGTGATGTATAGGGAACGTGAGCTTCGTGGTTCTACCACCGCAACAAGAAGGCCACCTTTAAGGCGTGGAAGAGTATCACAACGGCTTCCTGTGCCTGAGGACATACCAAAGCCTCCATATGTAGGTTCAAGAGAGTTACCAGAAATTTCAAGTGAACATCAGATCCACGATGCTGAAGGCATAGCTCGCCTGAGGGCTGCATGTGAGTTGGCTGCACGGGTTGTTGACTATGCAGGGACTTTGGTTAGGGTGAGACTATTTGATATCCATCTTATTTGATTGTTAAAGAGGTTGTTTTGAACTATACTTGTCTAGCACATGTTCAGCTGTATGATAGGAGAATTCATCCAAAATGCACTTTGGATGTTTCAACTCAATTTTTTTTGTTATCACGCCATTACTTTTTCCCATTCACTTGAGCTGAGGGTCTATCGGAAATAACCTCTCTACATTCACATGGTAGGGATAAGGCTACATACACATCGCCATCCCCAGACCCCACTTGTGGAATTACATTGAACATGTTGTTGTTGCTATGGTAATTTTGTGTAGCTGACCTATATGGAGAGAAAGGCCAAGTTTCCTTGCGAATCACGCTTAATTCAAGTAGTTAATGGCCAGAAGGACATTTCAGATGCTGTGCTCTGGATAAAAGTTTTTTTTCAAAATGATCACAAGGGAAAAGTAGGGAGATTGCAATTTCTAGTTTTGGAAAGTTCGGTTTAATACAGCTAAACTGGTTTCTATTCCTTAGATAACTCTTGAAATTACAATGGGAACTTGACTTGTATGTAGCACATAATGGACAGATTCAACTCTCTTATCTAACTGAAGCAGCTGGTAATGTATGAGCTTGGCGCAGGTTCTATTTTCGGAAATTCACAACATCCTTTTAGCTAAGTACAAGTGCCTCTGGTTTGTACTTAATGTAGAACTATTCTATGTCCATCCAACTTTCTTTAAGCACTTGGAAGTAAATCTCCAGACGAGCAGCAGTTTAGCAATAGAAACAAAAAAAGAGTTGGTTCAGCAGGAGTAGAATCCTTGTATTCAGATGCTTTTTGATATTCAATTGAAATATGTATTCGATGGGTTCTCATATAATGCTCTCTTCAATACCGGTATGTATTGGAGCAAAATGAAGATATGCTACAAATGATAGATCTTTATTCACAAAAATGATATCTTATTTTTCATCAAGTTTATTAATGCCTTTGAAACCCTTATAACATGCAATTACATGTTTTTTCTTGAATATCTATCAGCCTTCAGTAATGACAAATGAAATTGACAAAGCTGTGCACCAAATGATAATCGATGCTGGCGCTTATCCATCTCCCTTAGGCTATGGGGGTTTTCCAAAGAGCGTGTGCACATCTGTCAATGAGTGTATGTGTCATGGAATACCTGACTCACGGCAGCTGCAGGTCATTATCTTTTCATATTATTCTCCTGCTTAAACAAATCTATGTGTATTCAGGACAAACATTAATATAATGTGCAGGATGGAGACATAATAAACATTGACGTGACCGTTTACCTGAATGTAAGTTGTCATCACCCCTTCTGTATTGTAATAGACTACATATGATATCTTTTTTACTGCTAGCCAATCTTTACCCTATGTATTTAGAAGGACATTTGTCTTCTCTTGAAAGTTGTGCTGTTGGATTCTGGATGACCCTTATAAGTTGTAAGGATCCTTGCTTTGTTCCCTTTTTAGGGTTATCATGGAGATACGTCAAAGACCTTTTTCTGTGGTGACGTGAGTGAATCCATAAAGCGGCTTGTAAAGGTATAGATTTCTTCAATTATGAAAGGAATGCTGAAACTTTCTGGTTATTAGTTTAACAAAGTTTTGCTTCTGAAAAGTTAATCAGATCACTGCTATTTGAAATTGAACTCTGCTATGCTAATACTTGTTAAAATTTAACTGTCACGTCAACTTATATTATGTCTGAACTAATGTCTCTTTCATCATTCGATGGTCGTTATATTGATTATGTCTGTATTATTTTACTGTGGCAGGTGACTGAGGAGTGCTTGCACTATGGAATTGCTGTTTGCAGAGATGGTGCTCTTTTTAGGAAGATAGGAAAGAGGATCAGGTAATTTTCTGAATATGATATTATCGTGAATTCGTGATTATTATTTGGTGATATGGATATTTTGAAGCTTCAACAGTCTTATCTATTTTGAAGTTCCTATACGTGTCAAACTGTTTCTGTTTAACAAATACAAAAACTTTTAGTTACCACTAAATAACGTCGGTAGTGAAATTCGCTTCTTCTGATGAAACTTTGAATAATTTACTGTGATTTTCTTAAATATTGTTGGCAAACAATTAATGTCATTTCTTGTGTATGTACCTTATTTTTTGTTGACACTCTTTCTTGGACATTGAACTTTTGGACTTTGGTTTCAGTGAACATGCTGAAAAATTTGGTTATGGTGTTGTTGATCGTTTTGTTGGACATGGTATTGGGACAGTATTTCACTCTGAACCACTCATATTTCATCACCGTAAGTCACTCTCATTTTGATCGACTTTGACATTTACTACTGCATTTGTGTTCATCCTGTAAAATCTCTGAAAGCTGTGGAAGATTCTCTAGAATTGTGAAGACCATGCTTAATCTAACATAAAACTAATACTAGATAGGTTTACTTTTGGAGGAGTTGGTTGTGTCTGTCCTGTCCTTACTTTTCTCTAAAGAACAGGTTGTTTATGTATACACGCAAATATCTTATAGAGAATGCTAATGAATGACATGGCCATTCATTGCATATCAGTTGAGTTGGTAGTTCTGTGGATCATTGGAATTTCTTTACTATATCTTAGAAAAATCTGGATTTGCTCTCAACAGTCAACATCAAGCTATAACTAGATTAAGAAGGTTGGACGAAATCTCGTCTGATTCAATTTTAGAAAGATTTGTCAGTTTTCTGGCACAAATTGAGTGGTCCTTGTGTGATCCCTGATTATCCTGATCCAAAGATATCACCGTCTTATGTTAAAATTAAAAAAAACAGGGCAGTCCTATGTACAAAGCATCTCGCATTTACGCAGGCTCTGGGAAGGGTCGCACTCTAGGGGTGTGATGTAGACAGCCTAACCCAATGCAAGCATTAGTGGTTGCTTTCACAGCTCGAACTCGTGACCTACAGGTCACACGAAACAACTTCACCATCTTGTGTTAACAATATAAAAAAATAATAAGATAGATTATAGTTTATTTGAAATGATGTCAGAACATGTTCAAAAATTAGTTATTTTCTTAAAGAAACATACATATTAACATGCAGAAGTCACTAGTTGCCTTATTCTATTTCCACGATCTTCTTAGTTACTAATATGATATTTCATGGTTAACTGAATCTCCTCCTTTCATTTCTTATTTGCAACTAATATAAAATGTGTACTCCAAAAGGAGTAGTCACTTACCTCTCTTAGCATCATGATATTTGCCGTTTAAATTGAATGTCACCTTCACAGTGATATGATTGTTTCATCACCATTTTAGTCCCCTTTTTCAAAGAATGGATGCCTTTTAAAGTTGCTATCTCTAAGTGTTTCCTTGACTAATAAACTTTGATCACTAGCTGTATTTATTGGGTCATAGTGATCATGACCCATTGGACGCGAGAAACTGTACTAGATGGATCATTTTATGTTCTCACGGCTCATGATTTCTTAAGTCCTTTCAGATATATATATGATCAATTTGGATTGTTCTATGCTTATCGGGCCTCGTTCAAGTCTGATTTTTAATTGTTCCTTTTCATAAGGTTATCTTGTTTAGAACATGGACAATCTTTGGTCTTCCGCTTATTGCCAATTGAGAAGAATTTAGTGTTAAACTTTATACTACAGAGTGAACTTTAGGTCTCGAGTTCTCTAGGTAGCTAGAATTGATCATTTTTTATCTGACTGCTGAATGTGATATTAGATATTCAAGCTGTATTATAGGTACTGGGTTTCCTAATGTAATCCTTTTCGGCAGGTAATGACAAATCTGGCTCCATGGTTGAAGGGCAAACATTTACTATTGGTAAGTGCATTAGGATAATGTTTATATCATGCATTTGACTTAAGAGAGTGATCAAAAACCACTTCTATCTGGGAGAAAGCTCACTAATTTATGCATACCTTTTATTGATGAGTTATATGCTTGTTAATTTTAGAAACATTTGTCTACCTCTTATGATTTGGGTGGGGATGCCGACATTTATTAACTAACTTTTGACAGTTTTAGGAAGTTTTGTCAACGTCCTTAACGTAGATATATAGATGTCAACGGCCTTAACGTATAGATAGATGTCAATGGCCTTAATGTAGAGATATAATTCTTCGAAGCTGAATATAGGGAAAAAATTGATCTTGCTACACTGTAGTAATAGTTCTTCAACATTTGCTTTGGGGTGCTAATACACCGTACTGGTGGTCCTTGAGACTTGAGAGTGACTCAAAAATATCCAAAAGAGAATTTGAGTGCAACTTCCTTTATGTACTCTACGCTATTTCTGATTCCGTCTAGTTTTCCTATTCTCTTTGGATAGCGGGGAGCGAGGCCAGTTTATGCACAACTCTACTATTCTACCAGGTACTTGTCTGACCCCATCGGTATCAGTACCTAAATCTATTTTTCCAATTCTCTTTCGATAACAGGGTGTCTGAGCTAACTTCTACACGCCTCGACTATTCTATCAGGTACTTGTCTGCCTCCATCAGTACAAGTACTTGATAACTCTGCGCACCAATGCTTAGATAGATAGGAAGAGATCACCAAAATCTATTTTTCCAATTCTCTTTGGATAATGGGGTGCCCAAGCTAGTTTCTGCACACCTCGACTATTCTATAAAGTACATGCTTTCCTCCATTAGTACAAATACTTGATAACTCTGATCACCAAGACTTAGCAGATAGGAAGAAATCACATGTCATTTGGATATATATTTATCCAGCTTCTGCAAAATGTTCATAAGATTACTTGTAAGTTTTAATCAGGTAAATAGACAAATCAGTTATGAAAGCTGAACTTGATTGGTTACAATACTTCCTTTCTAGACTTCCTATACCCTTTATCAGTAGTCTTTTTATCTTTTCAGTTCCAGCAAGTGAGTACTATAATTTACAAGATGCAATCTAGCTAGTCCGTGAGCTAGATTTGCCTCAATTTTTTGTCAAGTGGATTCTGTCATTTTCACCAATTCGTATTTAATAACGTGCTAATGAATCCCCTTCTCATTAGCTTTTGCACACCTTGACTATTCTATAGGGTAGCAGGGTAGCCCTCATCATACCTACTGATAACTTTGTCCACCAAGACTTAGACTGACATGACTAAATCACCAACCGTTTTTTCATATCTATTTTTCCGGTTCCTTCGAATCGTTCATACATTAAAAATAGACAAATCATTTGTGAAAGCTGAAGTTGATGGTTACTATACTTCCTTTCTAGACTAACTTTCTATACCTTTTTATCAGTAGTCCTTTTTCAATTTTCTGTTTAAGCAAAGTTAGTACTATAAGTTTGCATCACTTTCTTTGTATTTATTACAGAACCAATTCTCACATTGGGAAGCACAGAATGTGTAACATGGGAAGATAACTGGACAACTCTGACTGCTGATGGTAGCCCTGCTGCTCAGTTTGAACATACTATTTTGATTACAAAAACTGGTGCAGAAATTTTGACAACATATTAATTATAGTTTACTGTAAAGTTAATTATTATGATTCTAGTTAGTCATGTTCATAACTTCATATCATAATTCTTGTCATTGTTGCTCCATATTAGGTAAAGATTCAATACATGTAATCTTTAGGAGATATTGTCTTTTACAATACCAATGATATACTTTGATTTGATGTACTTGTGCTGAGAGTCTTTCGGAAACAACCTCTACCTCCACGAGGTAGGGGTTAGTCTACTTACACTCGTATCCTCTTCAGATACCACTTGTGGAATTACTCTGCATATGTTGTTGTGCAACACCAAGGATGAAGGATCTAAGGGGGCGTTTGGTCAGATATATGTATTGGAGATTAGCAACAACTTTTTCTATTTAGCTATAAAATTTATCCGTCACTAATTTATACCCTTTCAGTAGAAGTACAAAGGAACAGTTTCCAATAGCCTTTTCACTTTATTATATATAGAAGCATGTGAAGGGAACAGATGGGGAAAAAATGTCATGATGATGGGATTGATGATCAAACATGGGGAAAGAAAAAGGCAAGAAATTAAAGCTTTGTGTGGGTGCATGCATGCAAAAATGAATGAATATATGTAAAGATGGCTGTCAAAAGAAAAGAATGAGTGATCAAAATCACTAAAATGAGTTTCAAAAATCAAAGCTAAAAATGTCATGATGGGATGGTATAACTGTTACAAAAGTAAGCAATACCATCAATTGAGATCTTTTTTATAATTAATCGGAGGTCTTGAACTCGAGTTTGTTAGGAGTGTTGTTTTCCAGAAATGAGTCCTATTATGCATGAATTCAAATTTAAATATCGAATGATATATGAGAGAGAAAAAAGACCATGCTATCAATTTAGCTTCATATTTTCTCATTCATTAATTTAGCTTACTCTTTGAAGATGAACTTACATACTCTTCAAATTCATTTTACAATGTTCTTTGTATTTACATACATTCGGTTCAATTGAATATATAAACCTTTTGAATTGTTGAGACATGACTATCAATTTTTAAAGATCAAAATATAATATTAATAGAAGAAAATAAAAGATGAATGGGAAAAGGTAAAGTGAATAAGGACACATATTTATTGTTAGAAGAAGAGATATTCGTCACGTGAAAAGTTGAGAAAATGTAACAAAAAAAAATGCAGTTCACTCATTTGTGAGCAAACTACCTTAAAACATTTGTTATGTAATTTGGGGTAGAATAGATACAGTTCGCTCATTTGTTGGCGAAGTGACCCTTTTGGGACCGGACTTCTAAACAAGATCGATATATAAATGAAACTTCCAACGTAGTGCCAAAGGCGGTTCAAAAATTATTTTAGTTCACATGTTCACTATTCAAGATTTTAAATTTGAGTTCTGAATTTTAGGAAAGGACAATGATTAGATCGTATCCATTCGTAATTGATAATTTATGGTACATATTGCGTGAATATTTTTAGAAATTAACTATGTCAGAACTATTGAGTTATGTTGAATGTAACTTATGATGTCTATTGATGTCAATATTAGAATTTCTGATTCGGTCACTGAAAGATAAAAGTGAGTACTCAAGAGGTAGAAGACTAAAAATAAAAATAGTGTATATATGTGTTTGTTGTTTTACCATACTGAAAGAGAAAGAAGGTAATACTTTGGGTGAAACCCCAAAAACAGCAACTTCCAGTGGTCCATTGTTTTACCATACTGACAAAAGTTCTCTATCAAAGTGTTAGTAGAAACCTCACTGACTCTCTATGCAGTACACCTTAGAAAAAGACTCACTATCAGTATACTCTTTCAGACACACTCACAAACAAAGAAAGAAAAAAAATGAGTTAATCTGATTATACGGTGCGAATTCAGATTAATCGAGGTCTAGCTCAATGAGAGTATATGATGACATTGGGTGGAAATTGAAACCAAAAAAAAAAAAATGATGTGATGCACTTTCCTTTTAGTATGTCCTAAAAAATTAATGATTTTCTATATTTAGAAATAAAAAAATTCATTTTACAATTGATCATATAATATATAATTACACAAATATATAGTACTTTCTTTGTCTCAATTTGTGTATCATATTTTGGGTTTCTTACTTTTAATTGTGAATTTTGACATGAGATCTTTAAGTTTTTTTTTTTTTTTTTAAAAAATAGATACGATATTTAGAAACTATGTAGAAATCATTGTAAGTTACAATAATTAACCGTTGAAAGTCTCTCGCGCAACGACAACTTAGAGATGACTCGAATGGAAAGATTGTTCGCTCCGATAACCTAATTTCGAGAAGAGTTGATAGTTGGGCATATCACCAAATGACTCGGCTTCCTCTGACTCTTCCATCTTCCGGGCTCCAAAATACAAAATGAAAAGGGAGACTAAAATATTTACAAGACATAAAATATAAATTCGATCAAAGAAAAAATTATTTGACTCTTAAAATCTGATTGATACAAATGAAATATGTGTCATACATTACAAGTTACTATAAAAATTCTTTTGTTTACCAAAACCTTGATGTTCAGTCAAAATACATCACATCAATTGATATAGATGAAATATGTGTCATACACTACAAGTTACTATAAAAGTTCTTTTATTCTCACCAAAAAAATAATAAAAGTTTTTTTATTTATTGAAATTTCGATGTTCAGTCAAAATACATCACATTAGTCGATACGAAAGGAATATTATAAGATAGACTGAGAGAGTGAGGGCTGTGGCAAATGCAATGCATAGCTAATCAACAGTGCATTTTTTCTGAAGACATTTCTGACTATTATGTCTGTATGTCTACTCCACTTTGTTTACAGCTTTATATCTTGCTCAATTCACTTTTAGATTCTACTACTATAACTACAACTGCTACTGCTTCTGAATGACAAATGAGACAACTCTATGTTTGGCATTTTTTTTTTTTTTTTTTTAAAATAATAATAATATGAGATAAGGTTAAGTTGTACAATCCTGCTTTTTAAATTTAATTTCTAGTATATGTAATGTGTTTTTAATTAATTTTGAGAAAGATTCGATATTCAGGTGAGTCACCTTAATGGTGTAGTACTTGGATTTAATACGGCCCTCCTTAACTAGAAAGGGCGATGAAAGTATCTTAGATTCCACATTATGTTGTAGGATGAGGGGAGAGTCGCGTTGCGAAGCTTTGTTATAAGTTAATTTGTTGATAAAGACACAAATAATTACCCTACCTTTGTCATATTTGAATCTCAAATCTAAAATCTTCTTCATTATACAAATCTTTTATATATGACACAACCAAAAATGCTCAAAAAAGTTAAAAACAATAGAAGGCAACATTTGAGATTCAAACTTCTGAGGTGATGAAGCAATTTTACATGGTAATTTGCTTAGTGTGATTCTCCAACGAAGTGTATTCAATTGAACCCTAATCTCGACCGATATAAGTTTTGACCCTCCCCCTATTTGAAAAATTGTAATTTTTACCTAACTTTTTGCCACTAATAAAAGTTTTTGTTATCTCAAAAGAATTCAACAATTTGTATTAATTATAAAAGAAACTTGACCTAGATAATACACAACAATATGAAATAACAAGCTAATTATAGAGTTACATACTTAAAATCCTTACTTGGAATTAATTTGCCAAAAACAAATGTTAGTTCAATCAAATTTTAACATTAATGATGCTCAGAGACAACCTGATTTTACTAACTCTCTTTGTCTTCATCATCAATTTGCCCCACCTAGAGAACATAAGCACACATAAACATACATGCAAAAGAAGACAAAAAGTCTCTAGTCAAATCCCAATTTTTTTGCTCTCATCACAAAAGGATAGAAAAAAAAAAAAAAAGTTAACTCTTTATAGTTATCTATGTTACACCTTTAATTTTGGGATGTGATTTAATTTTTTTTAAACTCTATATGAAAGCGAGATACTTTATACATTGAACTTGAGATACTTGATACATTGAGCTGTCCTTTAATTCTCCTACAACATGATAATAATAATAATTTCCATTAGGTGGTGCATGTCCATCTCCAAAACCTCTAACAATGATCTTTTATGTTTTGCTATTTTCTGAATGTAATTTTTTGATGAGAGAAATTTAATTGAACCTTCTTCGAATGGTATAACTTTGACCATTTTCTTGATTGAATACTTGATATAGATTAACTAAACCAACACATGAAATGACAATCTAATAGAGTTACACAAATCTTCAATCAAATTATGCAACATGGTCTAGCTAAATTCTTAATTTGTTCATCATCCCTTTGCCCCTCTAGAGAACATATGCACACAAATACATACTTGCAAAAGAAGTCAAAAAAAAAGTTCCTAGTCAAATCTCAAATTTTCTTTAATTAGTGACTCCCATTCTAGCTATTTGTCTGCATTACACTCCTTGGGATGTGACATTATCTATAGCTCTGCATGAGCACGAGATACTTCTTGCACTGAACTGCATACCTTTTTATAAATCTAAAGTTCCATTTCCATGACTTCATCATTATCATCTTCTTCTTCTTCCTCGTCCTCATCTCCTTCAACATGATAATAAGAATTCTCACTATGTGGTGCATGTCCATCACCAAAAGCTTTAACATGATCTTTAAGTGACCTCTTGTGCTTAAAATCAGAACCACAAATACAAAACCAAAGTTTTCCACAATTTTTCTCATGAGTCCTCCAATCTCCTCTTACAGCAAAATTCTTCCCACATTTTCTACAATTAAATGGTTTAGCCCCATGTTTTCTTTTATAATGTGTTTGAAGAGTCCTAAAATCTTTCAATGGCTTTGATCTTGGATGGTCTATGTTGTTCTTACAACCTTCAGCACAACAATAACAAGGCAACCTTAACATTGATGAAGCTTGTTTTGTCCCTTTTAATGAATCTGGTCCCTTTCTATATTGTGATCCATGCCCCCACATATGCATCTAATAATACAAAAAAAAAAAAGAAAAAGAAAAAAAGAGGTCACTAGTTAATTAATTAAAGGAAAAAAAATGTAACATATAACAAGTTGGACCAAGCAAAATTAAACTTGCCTATTTTTGGTAAGTTGGAAATTTAGGTCACTTGAAACTTGACTAAAAGTACATAGATATGAGACAATAAAAAGACAAAATTCAAGTAGTTCAATGTCATGAACCTACAAATGTCGAAATATTATATATGTGGAAATTAAATTCAAGAAAATAGTATAAATATTAAGTTATGAACCTACATTTTTCAAGAAGTGTAGAAATCTTGAAAATTCTGAATTTGCCTCCGCATGTAAGAGAAAAGTGTGCATGGTTATATATGAACAATTAGCACGCAGAGGTAGAGCCAGAATTTGAGACAACTACAAAATTTGAAAAGAAACTACTAGCTGAACTCATAAACTATACTCTAGCTCTACCTTATTAGCACAAACACATTATATACAAGTGACAACCCTAATATATAGTCACATGTAACTAAAATTGCATATACAAGATCTTCAACATGACTAAAAATGTATATATATATATATATATATATATATATAGAGAGAGAGAGAGAGAGAGAGAGAGAATAAACTAAACCTGCATGTTGTTGAATCTGTTGAAAGTTTTGTTGCAAACAGCACAAGAGAATTGAGTAGGTCCAACAAGAATTTGGGCAGGAGTTGGAATCCAATATTGTCCATTTACTAGTGAAATATTATTATTATTACTATTGTGATCCCCTTTGTTTCTACTAGGATTATTGTTGTTGTTTGAACTTATTGTACTTGATGAATCAATATGAAGAGCCACAGTGACACTTTCTTGATTATTATAACTTTGAAATTCATGACAACTAGAAGAAGAAAAATAGTCATGAAAAATTGTACTATTTTGTCCAGGAGGACCAAGAGAGAGGACAGTAGAAAGTTCATCTTCAACTAATCGATCACTAGAAGATAAATATGTGATAGAATTATTATGACTATTTTGCATGGTTAGAAATCTAGTGATCTATGAAATTTTATGGAGGAGGAGGAGACAAAGGCTATATAAATTAAACTAAAGTTTTTTTTTAAAGAGTTTATGACTAAAGGGTAATAGTAACAATAGGTGATCTTGGGTTGGGGACTTTATGCTAGGATTTTGTTTCTTTTTAGCTAAGGGGAGTAGAGGGGTGGGTGGGGGTGTGGGGGAGGGGGCAAAGATGCTACGTTTTCTTGTCTGTCTATACTCTACTATACATACTACTATTTATACTTTTTTGGTACAGACCATTTTGAATGATACACAATTTACACGGTATATCTGTCTCAAATTATCTGTCGTGGTTTCTTTTTTAACATGTTCCCTAAGAAAGTATAGTTATCATGCCAAAAGGTGTCGTTTTAGCATAACTCATGTTGATTAAGAAACTAGTAAATAAGATGTGTAGTTTTCTAAACTAGAGTATTTTTGTTTAATAAATGTCTCTTCAAAATTGAACATTATTAAGAAGATGAAGTATAAAGGTAAAATTAGAAGAACAATACTAATTTTTGTCTTGAATTTTTAAAAGGTGATACTTACTTTGGGATGGAGATGATATTAATTAGGAGATGTTTTAATTATTTTTCCCACACTTAAATCTTAAAATATAATTTCTATCTTTTCATTAATTAAGATACTATAGTCTTTGAGAACAATTACTAATGACGATAAAAAAAAATGGGAAAAGACAATTGACTAGTGAACCAAATAAGATGCTAGATTCCCAATTTGTATTTTTAAGGCCTTGTCACTTCATATGTCTCATAGTTGTTTCCTCCTTTCATTTCTCTCTCCATTTTTATGTGTTCTCCTATGAAAGGTTACATTGGCAAATACTGTACATTCTGCATATCCTACACTATTTACCCCCCGGCCCAATGTACCCTTCTTCTACTTCTTGTCTCTATGCCTAAGGGTAAAACCAATAGTATAATCTTTTAACATGGATTATTCTTTTTTATTTGTTCTATATATGTATTGAGGTTTCAACTAATTCAGATTTCTGTCACGTAGGACATATTTAAAGGGAAAAGTTCTCCTAACATGATCTTTTATATACTCAGGATCTTGAACTAGCTGAGGTCTCTGATTAAAGGTAGAAAAATTCTATCCATTTCACTACAACTCCCGATTGAATATGAATATGAATATTGTTAATTTTTAAGTTTCCCATTTTGTTTTAAAAATCTAAGGCATATTGTATGAGTTTAACTTTTTGTACACTAACAATATCAATTAAATTTTATATTATTAGATTGTCATGGAATGGATAGGAATTAATATTCCTTCATTCTTAAGTATAGATATTCTGGAGTTTGAGCTATGTAATATCTTACATGATACAAATTCAAATTAACGAAAACATCAATACAAATATCGAACGTTAGATAATAAGTACGAAAAAAGATGTAATAGTGCAAAAGGCGAAGTCATCTAAACAGCAACAAGAAGCCTTTATTGAACTAGTTGATAGGCCTTTCATGAAAAAACACAAGTTGATTTGATGGCTTTGTAAGTTACATTTTTTTAAAAACTCTGACTAAAATTTTGCACCATAAAGTTCTTTCATTTCACTTCACTTATCCCAAAACTTTTTAACTTCTTTTAGTACGTACAATATGCATGGGGACTTGATGAAACCTACAAAATGCTACTTCTACCTACAGAATCAAAATTTGAAATTTATAATTTTTAATTTAAAAGTTTTTTAAGTTACTATTAAATTCAAGATTATTTTCTCCGTTTAAATATGTGGCCTAAAATAAATTTTAGATATTTGTGTGGTTATAAATTATTCCAATCATGATAAAGGGTTTAATTATAGAAATGTGACATTCATTTTCTCAACAAACTAAAAAAGAAAAGACGTCACATAAATTGAGACAAAAGAAATAATAATTTGTACATCTTCGATAGATTTTTAAGATAAAAAATAAGATTTAAACTAAATTACTATATTTGACCTAATGCGTAATCGGTACTCTAGCTCCGCACCGGTATATAAAGATGTTTTAGGCCAGTGATTAGTCATATCCGTAGTTATTTACAGAGATTTTTTTTTTCTATGCAGAAATTTGTTGGAATTTGGATTTAAGGTAATGAAAATTAACTTCTATTTTTGTTGTACGTTCTATTTTACTGTTTGAATTATTCAAATTCATAAGCTAAAAACTATAAATTTTATACTCCACAAAAAAGGGTAACCTTAGTTTGCCTTAATTAAAATAAGGAAAATACATGAATACCTTCTTGAACTATGATTGAAATTTCAAGAACATACATTTTTTCCCAATTTAATGGGATTCAGTTACATACGATCTTAAACTGTCAAAAATAGTGCAAATTTAACGCATATGTATTTAAGACACATAAAATCCAGTATATCCGACACATTATGTAAACTATCATTTCATTAAGTAATTAGCATCTATAATATCGTGTTTTATGAAATTTCCTACCTCTTGTTTATTATCAAAGTGGATTAGGCCCAAAGGTAGTTTGTTTTAAGACCAGTCTATGTTTGTTTTAAGCCCAATTGAAGCCCATTTAGTTTTTGGTTGTTAGGGGCATACAGGCCCAAAATTGGTGGCCCAAATAGTTAAAATAAAATATAAAATCATCCCAAACTTGAAAACAAATATTCTTAATTATTTAGTATTAGATGTTATTGATAATCAGATGTGTATTCAGATTCGAAGTCTGAATCTTTAACGCATCATCTTAATATTCAAATTCCGTCCCCTAAATCTTAATGCAACATCTTAATATTCAGACGTGTATTCAAATTCAAATGTTTTAATCTTAATAAGTAGATATATTTAATGTGATTAAGTTATCTACCAAATGAGCTTTCGAAATCAAATGGAAATATTTAATCGATATTGTTAAATCAAGACTTAATGGTCCGTTCAATTAAAAAATCTCTAATAATTAACATAACTCTGGAGCAATTATTGATTATTTGTCACATTTTTTTTATGTCTAGTTTTACAATATAGTCTAAACTATGATAAATTTGGGTTGGATCTAATCTCTTCATATACTTCTAAAGTCAACTCCTAGTTCTATCTTTTTGCTACCATTCGTTTTCAATTTTGTGCAAGACAGAACCCATAGATCCTTTCAAGCAAATATTGATCTCTAAGGTGAGATTCCTTTTGCTTTACTCGAATTTGATGCACTTGAGCTTATGGTTTTTTGAAAACGGTCAATCTAAGATATGTCGTACACTCTACTCTCTTCACAGAGCTTACTTGATGGAATTTCATTGAATATGTTGTTGTGTTTTGTTATTTCTAATTGATTGTTTGTCGCAATTTTCATGTCTTGTTTTACTATAGTAATGGAACATATATACTTGTATTTGAAAGATTCCTTTTCCTTTATTTAGATTTGATGCACTTGAGAAGAAGGTCTTTTAGAAATAGTCTCTCTACCTCCACGAAGTAGTGATAAGATCTGCGTACACTCTACTCTGGTATGATGTTGTTTTGTTATTTCTAATTTGATTGTTTATCACAATTTTCATGTCTTGTTTTACTGTAGTAACATATATACTCGTATTAGTAAGATTCCTTTTCCTTTACTTAGATTTGATGCACTTGAGCCAAGGGTGATCTTTTGGAAACGGTCTCTCTACCTCCACGAAGTAGTGTTAAGAGTTTTGTTATTTCTAATTTGATTGTTTTGTCACAATTTTCATGTCTTGTTTTACTATAATAATGGAACATATATACTCATATTCATTAGACTTTAGATGTGGCATTGTTAATCATTAGAGTATGTTCTTGTTTATGTAGATTTTGTTTCCAACAATCGTTAAAGAGGCCAAGCTTATTATATGGAGAATTTTGAAGAGTCTTGCATCGAAGAACTAGTGGGGTTTGATAATGCTGCACAAAATATATTTAGGCATTTGATAAGTGGAGTAAAGGACCTGGACGTTGTCTCGATTGTTGGAATGGCCGGAATAGGGAAAACAGCTCTGGCTAGACAGATATACAATAATCGTATTATTATTGCTCATTTTGGTGTTCGAGCTTGGTGTTCTGTTTCACAAACATATAATAGGAGAGAGTTGGTGCTTCAGATTCTAAAACAAATTACAGGTGATCATCGTTCTAACTATGTTAACTTGGATTATCCTGAAGACATATTGCGAAAGTGTCTATATAGAAAAAGATATTTTATTGTATTAGACAACATGTGGAATGGCAAGACATGGGATGATTTTCTATCATGTTTCCCTGATACTGTTTGTCGAAGTAGAATAATGATAACAACTAGAGATGAAGGGATGGCTAGGTATGTTAAGAGGCATAGTGATCCTTATTCGCTTCCATTTCTAAACGATGAAAGGAGTTGGGAATTATTGGAGAAGAGAGTATTTCAACAAGGGAACTCATGTCCTTTGGAGCTAGTCAAGTTAGGACAACTAGTTGCCAAAAAATGTAAAGGAATACCTTCTTTGATTATCATGATTGCTGAAATTCTTTCAAGAAAAAGAGAAGCGTCTTCGTGGCTTAAGGTTGCATATGATGTAAGTTCTTATGTTTCCGACAAGGAGATGAGCATGAAGACGCTACAATCAAGTTATGATCATTTACCGGACCATTTAAAGCCTTGCCTTCTCTACATGGGATTGTTTCCTAAAAATTACGAAATTCCAGTTTCTGATCTACTCAAGTGGTGGATAGCTGAGGAGTTTGTGCAGAACTTTGACACGTTGAAGCTAGAAAAATTATCAGAGATTTGCTTGTGTGATCTTGTTAGAAGTAACCTTGTAGTGGTTTCTAAAACAAGATCGAATGGTAAAGTGAAATGCTGCATCGTTCTTGATCAAGTTCGTGAGTTTTGCTTGAGAAAAATTACAGAAGAAAAGTTCATGCAGCTCATAGTGCCTTATAGTTATCCAGATCAACCCGAAGAACAAAGGTTATGCATGTACATACAAGACCGTACTATGACAAGTGATTTCAAGGAAAGTGATCAGGAGTTCATTGTTCATCCGAAATTCAGTATATTGGACCATAAGAATCCTTTCCGTTTTCTTAATAACTTAAAACATGTTCGGGTTTTACATTTATTGGATATCTACTTGGACAATTCTTTACCTACTGCATTTCAGTCACTAGCTCACTTGAGGTACCTTGCAATTTTTGTTAAAGCATTTGATATCAAATGGGTGTCACACCTACTTCATCTACAAACTTTGCGGGTTCATTCATCTTATATAATGATATCCCCTGCTATATGGAAAATGTCAAAGTTGAGGCATGTGGACATAAACGAATTTCCTGTTCCAGTATGTGAAGATCATATTGTGTTACATAACTTGAAGACTCTTGGAATGTGTTCTATGTCCGTGGCTGATATGACTCGAAAGTTTTGGGACAAGTTTCCAAATGTTGAAGAACTCAGGCTCCACATTAATGAATTTGGAGATCATATTTCTGATTATTCAAGCTCTGCATTGATGAATTTGGATATTATTTTCCCCTCGCGTCTCAAGTGTTTGTCCCTCAGTGAAATTTTCCTAACGGATGAATTAGTTTCAAGTATTGCAAAGTTGCGACGCCTTCAGACTCTTAAATTATCCGAGATATACTTTACAGGGGAAAAACATTGGGATCTCAGTGATAACACGTTTGTACAACTCAAGTTTTTGAAATTACATCGTGTTTTTATGACCAAGTGGAGTTGCTCAGAGAAATCATTTCCTCGCCTTAAATGTCTAGTTGTAAAAAATTGTCCCAAGCTTGAAGAGATCCCGGATACCTTTGCAGAATTTATGTCATTGCGATTGATAAAAGTTATCGATTGTAGCGATTCTGTTGGCAATTCAGCTGTGAAGATTAATGATCTAATAGAAGACTATGATGGGACCTGGTTCCAAGTTCATATCTCGAAGAAAGACAAATGATGATGGTAAGTGATTTCATTCATTATTGTCATGTTTTTGCATATTAAAAAAAACATTTCTTCCTTGCATATTAAAGTTCAGGTGTGCAGAATAAACGATTTTCGTGATCCCCCCCCTCCCCCCCCCCCCCCCCCCCCCGCCCAATTCTTATGTAATCCCACAAGTAATTAAGGTCTGGAAAAAATAGGATGTACGCACACCTTACTCCTACTTTTCTGGGGGGGAGGGGGGGATATTGATCGATAACATAACTTTTAAGCTATGCCAATTGTGCTACATTTTGCATCAACAACATACTTGTCAAGAGATAATTTAACCAACAATGTCATTTTTATATAACGTTATTGTTTTTGAGTTCTCTCTCGCTACTTCCTTTCGCGGTGTACTTCATTCATTTTCCTGACATTCTTCGTCTTTTTCATATCTTTAACTTCATCTTTATATACCATCCACCTAGATGTGATCTCCGAGCAGCAGAACTATTCATCGGACTTGTGAACTTCTAGTCAGAGGATACATCAGATGAAAGGTTCTGGTTTGTGGATTGATTTGGGTATCAGCAAGCTGCTATTGTCCGGAGGATATCAATGTCTATCTAGTTTGTGCTTTTGTAACGCTGCGTTCTGATTTGTATTATCAGAGATGGAGCCAGAATTTGAAGCTTATGAATTCTAAATTTTTTTCACTTGTGATCTGAACTATTAATTGTCATGTTCACTGTTGTTATTTGTTGATGGAAACTATATGTGTATTGTATATTATGAAAGTATCTCTGGTAATTTCCTATCACAATTTACTACTATCTGCGTCTCAATTCAAGTGTTTTAGTTTGATTGGACCCAGGTATAAGAAATAAAGTGAGATTTTTTCGAATCTTGTGGTCTTAAATTAAAGATGTATGTTATCTTTTCAATCTCATGTAGTCTTAAACTTGTCAGGTTGAGTGTTGTAGTTGAAAATTTTACTAAATATAAAAAGGTACTCTCTCTGTTTAAAAAAGAATGACCTCCTTTTCTTTTTAGTCTATTTTAATAAGAATGATCTCTTTCCTTTTTTGGTAACATTTTAATTTCAGCTTTCCACGTGACATGTTTAAAGCCACAAGATTGAAGGGCAATTCAGTACATTTGACGTAACTTTAATTTAGGACTACAATATTCAAAAGTCTTTTTTTATTTTCTAAAATTTTGTATCAAGTCAAATTAGGTCACTCTTTGTGAAACGGAAAGAGTACTCTTTTTGGAATGGACCAAAACAGAAAGTAAGACACTTAAATTAGAACGGAGGAAGTTATAAGTCTCAAGAATCTTGAAGAATGTTATCTGGTTTAAAAGAAAATCAAGGTTCTAAGTGCAGTGTTCATTGCAGAAATATCAATGTAAGCAAGTACATAGTTAAAAAGGCAGCATCATTTCTTTTAGGGGTGTACATAGGTCGATTTGGTTTGGTTTTTCATTAAAAAAAAACCTAAATCAATTATGTCGGTTTATTAAATTTAAAAATCAAATCAAACCCTGCAAAGTCGATTTTTTCAGTTTCGGTTTTAGTTGGTTCTTTCGGTTTTTTTGGGTTTTTCGATCTTTACAACTATACAGTATTTGAAAAAGAGATCAAGTATATTTTCACTTATCTGTGTGATAAGCTAAACTTAAGAAATGTTAAATGAATAGAAATTTTTGTAAACACGGTAAAATTCACATGAGTACAATTTTTTTTTTTGAAATATCAGCGTTCAATATGTTAAATTAATAAGATTAAAGGATACAGTCAAACTAAATACAAAACAAAATATTTACAAAGTAAATTGTTAACATTGAATTTGAAACACTATAACAATATAATTGTAACTTCGGATCTTAATACAAAATAAAATATTTACAAATTTTACAAGCCCAAATTTGAAATAAAATATATAAACATTGAAAACTATAAACTAACTAAAAATATACTAACAAAGTAGATTATAAATAATATATTTTATCTATAAATAAAATAAAATTATATATACAATATTTACAAAATCTTACAAGCCCAAATTTGAAATAAAATATATAAACATTGAAAACTTTAAACTAACTGAAAATATATTAACAAAGTAGATTATAAATAATATTTTTTATCTATAAATAAAATAAAATAATATAAATATAATATTTATAAAATTTTACAAGCCCAAATTTGAAATAAAATATATAAACATTGAAAACTATAAACTAACTAAAAATATATTAACAAAGTAGATTATAAATAATATTTTTTATCTATAAATAAAATAAAATTATATATTGTGTCGGTTTGGTTTGAGTTCGGTTTGACTTTTTTTTCTTTTAATACCAAACCAAACCAAGAGTGATTGGTTTTTTTTCAACCGCCAAACCAACCAAACCAAACCGCAAATCAGTTTTTTTCGATCTGATTTGATTCATCAGTTCAGATTGACTTTACCGTTTGACTTGTACACCCCTAATTTCTTTTATACTAGTTCGATCCAAATGTTAGACTCCCTAGTCCAATCTCAAAACGGACACTTTTTGGACGCTATATATCAAAACAAGCACTTCACCCAAACAATTTGAAAATATTAACGTATTATCAAATAGGTGAAGTGTCCATTTTGGTTTTTGTTTTTAGGGAGGGATCGATGGTCTCTTTTGGTCTATAACATTCAAAAAAATGTCCATTTTGGGGCCAAACTCCTCCCAGGGAGGTTCAGTTTAGTTGGGAAATAAATTACCTTGAAATTAATTATTTCAGAATTATTATTCCACCTTCAATGTGAAATAATACTACAATCTCAAAATAACTAATCCACCAAGTTATCTCATAATTTACGCCATCATGATGATTTAGTGAAAACACTATAATTAAAAATAATCTTTTAACATGGTCCAATAGAGGAGTGCCACATGTAATTTTTAAAGTCAACCTTGCCAATTACTAGATCTATCCTTCTCCTATACCGTCAGTTTTCATTCTTCAAGATTCAAAGTCCACAAAACTTCTTTTCCAATTTTTCCAAAGAGGAAACTATAGAGTTAACACAATCATATAGCAAGTATTAATCTCTCTATTTGCACTCTAAGGTGAGATTCTTTTTTTAGCTTTCTATTTTTTTTCCTTTTATTTTACTTTCTGATGAGTCAACCAATTTATGTAATGCTTTGTTGTTATTTTTTGGGGAATTAATTTGACTAATCTTTGAAAATAAATTAGATTAGATCAACTCTATACGAGAAGCAATATAAGTAGTTGCAATTCTTCTCATATCAATATGATGAAAAATGTATCTCAAAATCTTGGTTTGGGTCAATCGAGTAGATAGAAGATCTAGCGCCTTGGTTAGAGAGAATGGGATACGAGTTAGAATAGAGTTTTGTGATCTTGGAGAAAGCTAGTTTGAATCTTGAAAAATGAAAAATGCCACTAAATTTGGGACAGAGTGATTTGAGGAACCAACTTCTAATTAACCAATCTTTCATAATGTTTCCAGTGTTGTTAATCTTATTATAAATTTTATAAGTAGTAATTTGTAACTTCCATAGATATATATTCCCTCTTTTTAGAACATGGATATTGAGGCAAAATGTTCAATTACACGTACCAGGTAACTTTGTCCACCTAGTGTTTGACGGACATGTAAAATGTTCAAAATATGCTTGTTGCAAAACTATTTAATTGGTTTTACGGAGGCTGACACAAATATTAACTGTAATGCAGTTTGATTTTACCTCTAACAATCGCAAATTGACATGGAGAAGATCGAGTTAACTACCTCTTCATGCTGTTTTTCATCGAATGATGAGGAATTTGTGGGGTTTAAGGAGGATGTAGAACAGATCATTCAGAAATTGACTAGAGGAACAAAAGAACGCGAAGTTATATCGATTGTTGGAATGGCAGGACTAGGCAAAACAACTTTGGCTAGAAAGGTGTACAACAATCATTATATTGCTGATCACTTTGATGTTCGCGCATTTTGTATTGTTTCACAAACATATAGCATCAGAAAGCTATTGTTTGAGATTCTTAAACAAGTCACGGGTGAAAAACGTGACATGATCAAAGAGGATGAGGACGTTGCAGATACGTTGAGGAAGGCACTATTTTGTAAGAGATACCTCATTGTTTTAGATGATATGTGGAACTATGAGGCATGGGAAGATTTGCAATCATGTTTCCCTTGTGTGGAAAGAGGTAGTAGAATTATGGTAACAACTCGCGCTCAAGAGGTTGCTATTAAGATGAGTGATCCTTATTTTCTTCGATTCCTAACAGAGGATGAAAGTTGGGAATTATTGCAAAAGAAGGTATTTAAACTCGAGGGGGTTCCCTTAGAGCTAGAAGAAGCAGGATTTGAAGTTGCTCGAAACTGTAAGGGACTGCCTCTTGTGATTGTGTTGAATGCTGGTATTATCGCACAAAAGGAAAGACGAGTCTCTGTGTGGGAAGAGTTTGCAAAGGATTTAAGTTCCCTTGGTTTAGAAGAGCAGAGTAGGAAGGCAGTTCAATCAAGTTATGACTATTTACGCGATCATCTAAAGCATTGTCTTCTATACATTGGATACTTTCCTGAAGACTATAACATTCCAGTCTCTGATTTGCTAAAGTTATGGATAGCTGAAGAGTTAGTGCCCAACATCAACGACACGGAGAACCTAGAAAAATCATCTAAAGATTGCTTGAGTGATCTAGTCAATAGAAGCCTTTTAATGGTTTCTAAAAGGCGATCAAATGGTGATATAAAATACTGCATGGTTCATGATCTAATTCGCGAGTTTTGCTCAAGTAAACTTGAAGAAGAAGATTTTAAACAACGCATTGCGTCATACAACTCATCATCTGAAGTACCTTCGTCTCCCAAGGATCCAGCTCGGTTATGCATGTATATCCATGACAACCTTGTTAATCAATTGGAGTTGCACGGATATTCACTGAATGAGATTTCAATGGTGGACTCCGAAGAAAAGGAGTCTCTTGAATTCATTGCTCATCCGCGATTCTATTCATCAAAATGTATGGATATTGTCTCTCTACTTATTAACTTGAGGCTTATTAGGGTGTTGCATTTGTTGGATATCAATATGGACAGTACTTGGGAATTTCAAAATTCTCCTGCTTCCACACTTGAATCACTCACTCACTTGAAATACCTCGCGATTTATGCCAGAAAATTTGACTTCAAGTGGGTGTCACACATGATCGATCTACAAACTTTACGTGTTCATTCACATCAACGTATAAAGACATCACCGGACATTTGGAAAATGAAGAAGCTAAGGCATGTTGATATTACTGAATTCTCCTTTATATGGGAAGACGATGAGCAAGAAGAACATGTGTTAGACAACTTAAAGACTTTTGGCAAATGTCGTGTATCTCTTGCTGATATGAATCGTAAGTTCTGGTGGAGGTTTCCGAATCTTGAAGAACTCAGCCTCTCCATTGTTAATTTTCATGGTATGCCTAATCATTCTCTGTTTCCTACACCGGAAATTCATAACCGCCTTCAATCTCTTGAAATAAGTTTCCCCATTGGATTCTCAACGTCAATTGGATGGTTCAAATCAGTTTTCCCTATGAATATGAGGTTTTTATCACTTGCTGGCATCTCATTGACAGAAGAAGTTGTTACAAGTATTGCAGCATTGCAAAAACTTGAGACTCTCAAGTTATTTTTTATACATTTCCCCAACAACAATCCGCGATGGGATGTTACTGATCGACAGTTCAAAGTCCTGAAATATTTGAAACTAGAGCTAGTCGATATGAATCAATGGGAGTCCTCAGATACATCATTTCCCTTGCTTGAGAAACTCGTCATAAAAGATTGTGCACAACTTGAGGAGATTCCTTCTAGCTTCGCGGATATTCCAACACTACGATTGATTAAACTGATCAATTGTAGTGAGTTAGTTCGCGATTCAGCTCAGAGAATTAAAGAAGAGTCAGACAATACTCAAGGATGTGAGAGACTCCAACTTCATATCCCCAAGAACTAGTAAAGATAGTAAGTGATTTCATTGTTGTTAGGTACCTCTCCTTCGACGGAGAATTACACTGTTTGTACAAGGCGAAAGTTGATCCCCCTAAACTTCTTCGTATTTTGAACTCCTTACACCTTGTTTGGATGGTTGTTAAGTATTGTTTCATAATGTATCGTATTATATTGTGTTGTGTTGTATTGTATTGTATTGTACAGTATTATTTTAATGAATATAATGTTTGGATAGATTCTATCGCTCTCCATCGTTACATAAGATCACACATCAGGAATTTAAATGATAAACCTATAAGAAAAGTAGGGTACAAGGTAGAATTACTATGCAAAAGTAGGATAAATGACAAAATGTGATCATTAAATAATAAATAAAGACAAAATGAAAAGAAAATATTAAGGTAACGATGCGATCACACCAAATTGGTTTTAGAAACTTTTCGTCGTTATCTAACGACAATTTAAACAATATAATACAATAAAATATATGTAACAATCAAAATAAATATTATATTTTAACTAACAATACAATACAATACAAAACAACGGGTAACAATCATACAAAGGTGTTGGTGAAAATTTTGATTGCGCCACTGAATATCATTGTAATTTGTATGAAACACACAAGAAGAAAAGGTTTTTTTGTTCCTTTTTGTAACTAAATATATTTCCATCTTGATATGAAACACCAAATTATAGCATGTTTAAATAAAACAATTCAATCTATCAATTAGAAAAGAAAAAAAAATGCCCCTCAAGAGATTCGAAGTGGGGAGTTGAACGTCTCTTCTGGGACATCCAATAAAACTGGAATGATACCAAGAAGTGGGGACTTGGACGTTTGTTTATTGGACGAGCTAGCTAAAACTGAAATGATACAGAGAAGTGGGGAGTTGAACGTTTGTTTATTGGACAGGCTAGCTATTACCATTGACGAAATCAAAAATTTCACTAAGAATGTTCAAGAATTAGTATATACATATGGAATTAATTTGTGACCTATATAATTGATATAGTTTTCTATATATTCAATAGTATATTTTTTTTTACGAAGAGTGTTTAGTTGACCACCCTTTGCTATATGTGGCTACACCACGAGCTATTACCGAGCATATTGTTGTGTTGGGCTAGCCCGTCCAGCAAACTTAATTGTTTGTAACACCCAAAGTAAAAAGATATAATTTTTAACATCTATAATTTTTTATAATGTGATGATTTTAGACTAATCAACAAATTAAACTCTAATTGAACCCAAAAAAGAGACCAAAATGGATTATTACCTAAAGGGTTAAATTTCAGAAGTTTTTCTTTTTTCGAACCACAAGACATATAATATAGTGATATTAATATTTTAACATAATTGGTGTACGTTCGATGTTCACTTCTATTTTCTTAAGTGATAATATATATGAAGAACAAAAAAACAGATTTTCTTCATAAATACTATTCAGAAAAAGAACGAACAGAATATATTTTAGACCAAAATTCAAATGGAAGACAAACTTATTCTATTTTTCATAATTATTGGGCATTGTTGGCCCTTTTCTCAACCGAAAAAAACTGAAAATAAATTCTACGATTCCTAAGCTATTTATTTATTATTATTTTTATTTTATTTTATTTATGATTGTTTGTTATTATTATTGTTATTGTTATTATCGGCTTTTTTTTCCTTATGCCACCTTTTTTTAATATCAAAATGAATTGCTTAATCTCTTCTCTTCCAGCTAAAGTTCACAAATTATGGAAGTAATCAATCACATAATTTTATTTTTTGGGTCAAGAAGTCCAAAACACTTGCTAATTTCCAAAAAAATTTATGCTAAATATATATAATTAGTTTTTCAACAAAGTGCATTTCAATTTTTATGTAAATTTGAAAAATGAATGTTGTTTGAATGAGGAAATGGGTGAATTTTGCATAACATATTGTTACATAAAATTTAGCTATTTGTTGTGTTTCTTTAAAGAGAAAAAAAAAATAGAGGCGGCTAGTGCATGAGAAAGGCAGCATTGGTTTAGAATATTCCTAAAAATTCAGTGAATATTAGTTAATCTTTTGTCTTTCTCACACTTAATCAGTGCGTCTGAAGTTAAGGTTAAAAAACATGTGATAATAGATAATCATATTGAAAATAATATTTTTTAAAAATACCAAACAGAGAAAAGATAATATATTTTATAACAATAACAATTAAACAAAACATTACTTACATGTTAGGGTCACAACTCTTTTCATTCCTAACTACTAGAAAAGTCCTAAAATTAACAATAACATACTCAAAACATATACCAAAAAGAAAAGGACAATTATGTAATTCTGAGGAAATTGCAAAGGACATTTGGCTTTTGCATTCATGGAAAGGCCATATTTATATTATAATTAATAATTAATAATATCCACCACCTTCTCACCTTCCAAAATTCTATCTAGTCTAGTCTAGGTAATAAATGGCACAATACTTGTTTATCTAAAATTTAATTATTCATGTGTACTACATGAATAAATTATTGTACTCCCTCGATTTATTATTACTTGTTAATTTACACTATATATATCCCTTAAGAAATAATGATATACGCCCTATATTTCAAAAAGAATGACTCACTTTCCTTTTTAGTCGGTTTAAAAAAGAACGGTCTATTTCTTTTTTTGGTAACATCAGCTTACCACATGACATATTTAAGGTCACAAGATTAAAAGACAATTTTGTACATTATACATAACTTTAATTTAGGACCACAAAATTCAAAAGTCTTTTTTATTTTCGTAAATTCCGTGTCAAGTCAAACTAGATTACTCTTTTTGAAACGAAGAAAGTGTGTGTGTGTGTGTATATATATATATATATATATATATATGAATAATATTTTTTAATGTTAAGGGTAAAATTGTAACACCCTAGAAGAATTTTGAGCTAAGACTTGAATCATCCTTCGTTGTGAGTAGGATTTTACCAAGGAAATTTAAATTTCTTGAGTGTTAAGTTCACTAGATGTAGCACCTTGAATTCGAAAAAGACTACATTGGAAATAGAAAAAAATCTAAAATTTTGCAAGTTAAGCTAAGTATGAGCTTTGGGTCAACTTCAATTGACCATAACTCCTAGCTCAAGATGATTTAGGTGTGCTACCAGATAAAGTAGGAAAGACCTTTGAATTATCTTTCCAACGCCACCGAGTTTGCTCAGTTTAGAGTTTGTATGAGGGAGATATGTGCATTTGAAGTTGGACTGTCTAGATAAGGAAAGTCAACCGAATTTTAGAGGCGTTTTTTTTGTTCTTTTCCTTACCAAATCAGATTTAATTCATTTTAGTAAGATTTTAAGGGTCTAATCCTATTGGGTTTAGTTTTATAATCCTAAAATTAGCCTAGGGTTTTAGTAGAGAGTTCAAGAAGAGAAAAGAAGAGATGATCAAAGCGTTCGTCGAGAGGCTTGCGTTTTATTGCGGATTTTCGCCATGGGTTTAATCCCTAAGAGGTATGTAAGCTTCCATAGTGTTGGGTTTGTTCACCCACACGTCAATCATGTTATTTTCAGCGCAATTTCGCTCTTAAAGTTGAAGGATTAGAGTTCTTGATGAGTTCTTGATAGGTGTTCTTGAAGTTCATTATAAATCTTGTTTTGTTGGGGTTTTGATGATTTCTTGGGATTAATGTGAGTGTTTTTAGGGCTATATTGAGTAGATTATAGTGTACTTATGTTAAGTAATCGAATCCAACTGATTGGGGAAGAAATCGTTAGATTCTAGGCGAAACAGGGTGAGAAAACAAACAAAGAATTTCATCGGATCTTCTGGGTTGGGGCCTGGCACGTTGCGCCAGCCAGAGCGCCCCAAAGTATGCTCTGAAGTTTAGGGGCTGCTGCCCCGTGCCACCCATAGCCCCAGGGTCTCCTGCTTCATCCAGTTTGCAATCTGTTGCTCCGTTTGAGTTCCCTTGAAGGGTACCTTTACTCTTTTTCGATTCTAACTAATCTAAGATACTTCTAAACACCTAAAATCATTCCTAACATGATCATAACCTTGAATTCATAATTCAAATTCAAGGTAGAGCTAAGAGTTAGGTTTTGAGAATTCTTTCGAACATTCTAAAAAAGTCCCTTTGAGTCCTTTTGTGGAGTCTTCTACAACTTCTAGTAACTTGTTTCAAGACTCAAGTAAGTGAGAATGAGAGTGAGGAGAATGTAGTCATCAGTGTACACTATCACCCAGATCCTTCATATCATGAACCATAACTCTTGAATTCATAATTCACATTCAAGAGAGAGTTAAAAGTAGAGTTCAAGAAAGTCTTTAAGTTCAATTATGAATCCTTTGAGATCAACTGTCGATTTGAACTAAGTTTTGAGGTAGTAAGTAAGAGAATGAGAAGTGTCGTATACATGAGTTCCATGTAGTTTGTAGACCATAGAGTCAAGTCATTCATGCCCATAAATTCCGTATGAACTCCATAAATTGAGTATCATTGAGAGGAGTAGTATCTTTCAGTTCTAAGTCTTGAGTATTAAGTTCCTAATCTCCTTTGAGATTATATTTCTAATCATGGGACTATTACATATAACCCATGAAGTCCTTGAGTTGAGTTTTTCATGCTTATAACTCCGCATGAACCCTATAAGTCGAACAGTCTTGAGATGAGAAGTATCTTTGAGTCCTTAAGTTGAGTCGTTCATGCTCATAATTCTGCATGGACCCTCTGAGTTGAGCATTCTTGAAATTAGTAGTATCATTGAAGTTCTTGAGTTCCAACTATTGAGTTCGATCTATGGTTATTGAAAACCTTGCATTGAGTCGTTTAAGTCCATAATTCGACATGAACCATATTTTAAGAAGTCCTTTACAAATGTTTAAACTTTGTTTTAAGACTTAAGCTTTGAAGTTGAGTAAAGAGTATGGGTAAAGTTATGGGAACTAAGTATTCCTAAGAGTAAATGTTTTCAAATTTAAGATGAGAGTAAACTGAGATTTTCAAAAGAGTTTTGAGCAAGAAAGGGAAAATAGATTCCAAGAGAGCTTTTAAGCTAAATTTTGAGTAATTATCTCAAACCAAAGAAAGAAGTTGTTTTGAAAACATATGAGCTAAGTATATTTTTTGGAGTAGTATTGAGCATCGATATGGAGATGCAAGTTCATATTAACTCAAGTCTCTATAAACAATGTAGCCATCATGGGTATTAATGGGTTATACTTTTTAGATGATCGCATAAGTTAAGCTAGTGGATCCACTAAGTTAAGTAGTTCTATGTGACGGCAAAGTATAGGACAGTCTGGTACCATGATGGTAAGAACGATGTATCACCACTTAGGCTCATAGTGGTGGTTGTTGGTTAGAGAATCTCCCACAAAAACTATATTACTTTATTATGTAAGTAAAGTTGGGTTTGTTATTGCTTTTTCTTTAACGAACTAAGTTGTTTTTACTGTTTTACAAAGCTTTCCATATATTGCATGTGTATTGTTGCTTTATATTGAGTTGAGTACCCAGAGTCGAATATCATATTTTTTAGTTGAGTATCTAATCTCTGAGTTGAGTATCTTATCCTTGAGTACTTTTGAGTTGAGTAAGTTGAGTAGTTTTGAGTATCCTTGAGTATTTCTTTAGTTGAGTAAGTTTGAAAAGAGGTAAGTATGTTTTCATTTTTATCAAGTTCAAGCTTATGTTATGCTTTATAATTTCCCTTACATGCTCGTACATTCCACGTACTGAGCCATTTGGCCTGCATCTTCTCATGATGCAGACACAAATATTCAGAATCATCAACAGGAGCTTCGTTGATACATCCGAGAGTTCAAGTTAGCTATAGTGAGCCTCCTTGCTTCCGAAGGATTTCATTTTACCTTTCAGTTATATCAGTTGTGAGGATTTTGTGGGTCTTGTCCCGACTTCCATCTTTATCAGTTAGAGGCTTCATAAATAGTCAGCTTAGTTGAGAAGTCTGTATTATTTACTTATTTTATTAAATGGTTTAAAGACTTAAGTTGCCTATTTTATGGCGGACCATAGTTATTAGAAATCAATTACGTAATTTATTTTATTTTAATCTCTTCCACAAAATGGGTGTCATTTATTTTGGCTTCTTGGTAAACCGCTGGATAATATTTTGTCGATGTTACTAAAAAGAATATTCGAAATTTGAATTTTTTTTTTAAAGTAAAATAGTACTATATTATTTTTATCCAAATATTTATTAAATAAGTGTTTTATATTTTGCTAATATTACTGAATCTACTAGAGTTTAATAATTGTAAATACTGATCAATTTGAGTCATCATTATTTAAAATTTTTGACGTCCAATATGATCGTTATTGGAAGAATTAACCTAATTATTTGTTTGTCGATCGTTTAAATTAAAAATAGCTGACGGACATATATATATATAGCCTGTGTGGGGATAACGGAAGGGAGACGTAGGCATGTGTATGATCTATACATATCGACTAGAAAATGTAAATCGTACATATTATAACCTTTGTATTCATCATGAACAAATTGCCTGCAAAAGATGCTTGAGAAAATTCTCCAATAATATGTTAATTATTTAGAAAAACCTTTGTGTCAAAGGAATAATATTGAATATTCCAAGAATTAAGAATTAGATGAAAAATATATATATATTTTTTTTTATAAAAAAAAAACACAAGATTTGGTTCAATCCCTCTTTTAGATGATAAAATTCATTGGATCACACACAATGACTTCTTATACGTGAAGAGTATAATATGAATTTATACTCCTTCCATCCTAATTTATGTAATTTATAGCGCACACTTCGGAGTTCAGATATCGAGAGTTAAACAGTATAATTTTGACTGTAAATTTAAAGATGAAATTTTTAAGCTTTGAAAAAAAGTTTACATATTTGAAAATGGGAAAATCATGGTCATAGAAAAACTCGTTTGAATCTCAAAATTTGAAAGATGTCACATAAATTAGAATGAAGGGAGTAGTATTATTTATTTGACTGCTCATAGAGTCTTGAAAAGAAAGAAATACTTTTAAATTTGTGATTAAAAACAAACATTCTATATTTATGTGATTATAAATCATTTTATCAAGAGTGGAATAATTTTATTTTTTTGGTCCATTATTAAACTGGTACAGTTTCTATAGTAATTAATAAGAACTTATTGTAACGAAAAACTATGGATTCCATTAAGGTGGATTAATAATTTATGCTATGATCACCAAATGACACAAGAGATTTGCCTATTGGCTTATGTACAAGTATTGAATTATTTACATAATAATTCACTTCTCATATCGACGAATTAAAAGATATGTAAATTAGTGTTAAGAAAAAAAGATATCTCAACTTTCGATTAAAGATTGTGTACATACTTAATACAAACTATCGTCATTTTTTAAAATTTCTCAATTTCTCAAACTATAAAAATGCTGGCCAAACTAAGCTACATACAATTGAAAAAGATATTGCTATAAAGAAGAATATATAATTCTGCTTAAGTTAGACGCTTTATTAATTATTGATCTATTATTCCACGTTTCATATTTCAATAATCCAAAACAATGGGAACCTACCATATAAATTATTCATTTTTTCTGTCATTGTCAAATGCATTAATTGAGATCCTCAAAATATATCACAATATAATGTCATTGCATTCTTAATTAAATTAAAGTAAATTAATTCAGATACTTAATTGTTTTTTTTTTTTTTTGGTTTAACTGGTGTTCAAAATTCATTAGGTTGATTAATTTAATTGAATTTCACGATATATTGGGCTTATTAAAGAGAGAAATGTTCTCCATTAATTCAAAATTTAAGCTTTATATGAATTAAGATTTTTATTGTTCCACTTATAGGATTTTTAAAATTATTAATTCAGATTTACTATTTATCATAGATTGTAGATTAATTTTTACATATAAATTTATAGTCTACGCGCAATATTTGAATCAAACAAACTAGACGATATTGTAACACTGCATCCTCCTTTAGCTCATCCTCATCTCTATAATACTCCTTTAGTTTCAAATTTATTGGCATGTTTTCCTTTCGAAAGTTAATTTGACTCATTTTTAAAGTTACGTTAAGTTGGATTAGATTACTCAATATTTTATATTAAAAATTTAGATATTAAAAAATTGTGCAATAAATGTTATAAATTGTAATTTTTCTCATGCTAATTTGACTAGAAATTATATTTAAAATACTAATCAAAATTTATATAATTTGACTCGCGAAAAATTAAATATGATAATTAATATATCCATCCAGTGCACTCTAACTTCCACACTATCTAAATACTCATTTTTTTCTCACTACTAAAATCATTACATTTTGTATGCATTGGCAAATTAATACAGTATTCTTTCATCATTAATATACAAAAGAAGAAGATGTATTTTAATTTATTGAGTGCCCTTAAGCCATTGAGGAAATATATATTATTTAGTTAAATTATGTAATAGCAACTTCTAAATTAGACATTGGTTGAGAATATTCATTATAATATTTCGCTTTTTTAGGGCGATAAAGTAAATGCGCCTGAAGTTAAGGTCAGAAGACGTGTGATAATTAATAATAGTATAAAAAGTACAAGAAGAAATGATAACATATTTTATAACAATAATATCAATTAAACAAAACATTAAAAGTCAAACAATTCGTTCCTTGTTGAGTCACAACTCTATCACTCCTAAGTATTATAAAGGTCCTAAAATTTTTGCTAATCTTTTGCTTTTTTTGCGATATAATTAAAGCGTCTGAAGTTAAAGCCAAAAGACGTGTGATAACAAATAATCATATAGAAAAGTAAAAGAGAAAATATGTACAAAACGGATGAAAGGATAACATATTTTATTAAATATATGAATTAAACAAAACATTAGAAGCCAAATAGGTCCAAAATGAGACAATATTTTCAAAAAATAAAAATAAAAAATGAATTGTGTTTTTATGTAGTTCTAAAGGTATAGCAAAGGACATTTGGCTTTTGCATTTATCGAAAGGCCATATTTATAATTAGCAACCCCCGCCTAATTCCAAGTCTATCTTTTGTAGTACAATTGTACAAATGTACAATCTAGGTGGTAAATAAATGGCACGATATTTATTATACTACTACTATATAGTCTATGTTTGTCCAAAATCTAAGTATTGTGTACATACATGGAATAATTAAATAATAATTGATTTCATTTATAGTTAGGGTTATTACAATATTGCAAGCCTAGATGGACATATGGTGTGGTTCTACAACTACTAGGTCTAAGAAAATTTTGAAACATCACATGCCAATATGGCTATTATTAGTGATAAAACAAATGGATATCGAATTTAATTCGATCATAAAATTTAATTCAAGAGAAAAATATTTTTAAAGATCGTATAAAGAGACTAAATGTCACTAAATTGACTAATGTGGGTAAATAATAAGCCTCTATCATGATTGAATATCTGAAGTTTGAATAATTTAGTTAAGGACACTATCGGATAAAAATAAATTGGAATGGGGCATATATTGATAACATGATAAAAAAAAAATGAATTTTGATTATAATCCAATCCAAAAACTAACTCAATAGGAAATAATTACCCAAAATTACTAAAAAAAAAAAAAAAAGATGAGCAAATATCCTTACAAACAGATGTGTGACTCAACAATAAGCCTTTAACTTATTGTACTTTTGAAATACAGATTCAAATATAATAGCATATGTATTTAAGATACATGAAATCCAGTATATCCAACACATTATGTAATTATGTAAACTATCATTTCATTAAGTAATTAGCATCTATAATGTCGTGTTTTATGAAATTTCCTACCTCATGTTTATTATCAAAGTGGATTAGGCCCAAAGCTAGACAAATGCAAATAGAAGAACAAGAAAATTAGGAAAAACACCAGTCTATGTTTGTTTTAAGCCTAATTGAAGCCCATTTAGTTTTTGGTTGTTAGGGGCATACAGGCCCAAAATTGGCGGCCCGAATAGTTAAAATACAATATAAAATCATCCCAAACTTGAAAACAAATATTCTTAATTATTTAGTATTCAGATGTTATTGATAATCAAATGTGTATTCAGATTTCAAAGTCTGAATCTTAACGCATCATCTTAATATTCAAATTCCGACCCCTGAATCTTAATGCAACATCTTAATATTCAAACGTGTATTTAAATTCAAATGTTTTAATCTTAATAAGTAGTTATATTTAATGTAATTAAGTTATCTACCTAATGAGCGATCGAAATTAAATGGAAATATTTAATTGATATTGTTAAATCAAGACATAATGGTCCGTTCAATTAAAAAATCTCTAATAATTAGCATAACTCTGGAGCAATTATTAATCTCTGTTTCAACTCTTAAGGTGAGATATATTCCTTGTAAGCTTTCTAGTTTATTTTTCATTTTTTGCTATTTCTCATTTGATTATTTGTCACATTTTTTTATGTCTAGTTTTACAATATAGTCTAAACTATGATAAATTTGGGTTGGATCTAATCTCTTCATATACTTTTAAAGTCAACTCCTAGTTCTATCTTTTTGCTACCATTCGTTTTCCATTTTGTGCAAGACAGAACCCATAGATCCTTTCAAGCAAATATTGATCTCTAAGGTGAGATTCCTTTTGCTTTACTCGAATTTGATGCACTTTGAGCTTGTGGTTTTTCGAAAACGGTCATCTAAGATCTACACTATACTCTTTAGAGAGCTTACTTGCTGAAATTTTATTGGATATGTTGTTGTGTTTTGTTATTTCTAATTGATTGTTTGTCACAATTTTCATGTCTTGTTTTACTATAGTAATGGAACATATATACCTGTATTTGAAAGATTCCTTTTCCTTTATTTAGATTTGATGCACTTTAGAAGAAGGTCTTTTGGAAACAGTCTCTCTACGTTCACGAAATAGTGATAAGATCTGCGTATACTCTACTCTAGTATGATGTTGTTTTGTTATTTCTAATTTGATTGTTTATCACAATTTTCATGTCTTGTTTTACTGTAGTAATGGAACATATATACTCGTATCAGTAAGATTCCTTTTCCTTTACTTAGGTTTGATGCACTTGAGCCGAGGGTGATCTTTTGAAAACGGTCTCTCTACCTCCACGAAGTAATGGTAAGAGTTTTGTTATTTCTGATTTGATTGTTTTGTCACAATTTTCATGTCTTGTTTTACTATAATAATGGAACATATATACTCATATTCATTAGACTTTAGATGTGGCATTGTTAATCATTAGAGTATGTTCAGAGTTAATGTAGATTTTGTTTCCAACAATCGTTAAAGTCAACTCCTAGTTCTATCTTTTTGCTACCATTCGTTTTCAATTTTGTGCAATACAGAACCCATAGATCCTTTCAAGCATATATTGATCTCTAAGGTGAGATTCCTTTTGCTTTACTCCAATTTGATGCCTTTGAGCTTATGGTTTTTCGACAACGGTCAATCTAAAATCTGACGTACACTCTACTCTTCACAGAGCTTACTTGGTAGAATTTCATTGGATATGTTGTTGTGTTTTTGTTATTTCTAATTGATTGTTTGTCACAATTTTCATGTCTTGTTTTACTATAATAATGGAACATATACTCGTATTTGTAAGATTCCTTTTGCTTTAGTTAGACTTATGCACTTGAGCTGAGGGTCTTTTGAAAACCGTCTCTATACCTCCGCGAAGTAGTGATGAGATTTACATCTTCTCTGGCTATGTTATTGTTTTGTTATTTCTAATTTGATTGTTTGTCGCAATTTTCATGTCTTGTTTTACTATAGTAATGGAACATATATACTTGTATTTGAAAGATTCCTTTTCCTTTATTTAGATTTGATACACTTGAGAAGGTCTTTTGGAAACAGTCTCTCTACCTCCACGAAGTAGTGATAAGATCTGCGTACACTCTACTCTGGTATGATTGTTTTGTTATTTCTAATTTGATTGTTTATCACAATTTTCATGTCTTATTTTACTGTAGTAATGGAGCATATATTCTCGTATTAGTAAGCTTCCTTTTCCTTTACTTAGATTTGATGCACTTGAGCCGAGGGTGATCTTTTGGAAACGGTCTCTCTACCTCCACAAAGTAGTGGTAAGAGTTTTGTTGTTTCTAATTTGATTATTTTGTCACAATATTCATGTCTTGTTTTACTATAATTATTACGACCCGATTTCGAAAACTAAGGTTTCAAAACCATTTCGCAACTTTTGCAATTTTGTTAGGTTTTGAAAAAATTACAATTTGGAAGTCGCCACTTAATTTTTGGGAAAAATTAAGAAAACCATTTTAAAAAGGAGGTTTTGAAAAAAAATATTAAATAAAACCAGAGTCTCGGGTAAGGGTTCAAATAATCCTCTAAGGAAGGGTTTAGGCATCTTAGAGAATCCGCTAACACACGATTGACCGACGGATTTAAAATTTTTGGCTAACTTCGTAAAAAAAAAGATTATATATAAAAATCTCATGTGAAAACTTAGGTAAAACTCTTGATACTTCTAAAAATCTCAAGAACAAATCTAACTTGAAACTTTTATCCATAGTTAAGTTTTAAATCATACATTTAATTCAAACTCATAAACATGGAATACAAAACCTTGCTTAACAACTATAAAAGGATATAAAAAATCCTCAAGTAATTCATAGAAGGTCCTAAGTTGAATTAAAAGACAACTAATTTATTTTAAGAAACTTAACAATTTTTAACCTATTTAAAAATCTGAACTAAATAGTTAGTTCAAACTCAAAACATAAATTTTTTCAATAACTATGAAAGAACATGAAGGGTTCTTAAGTCATTCTATAAGCTTAAATTTCCTAACTTTAAATGGATTTTGGAAATTTGAAAATTTTAAAGTAAACAAACGACAAAATATGGAATAAAAATCCCTCCAAAGATTCATCTAAGTTGAGAAAACAATTGTTAGAAGTTAAGAGCAATTATCACAAAATCACAATATAATGAAAACAAAGTGCAAATAGAACTTGGACAATTTTAAGTCCATTTGCTGCTTCTTGCTTGCCGCTGCACTCAAATTGGACTTTAAAAAGTTCAACATTTCCAATTTTAGTCATTTGGGACTGCTGCTATTCTGCCTCTGCTACTCTATTATTTATGGGTTTCAACCCAATTTTTGCTCTTCGTTTTCGGCCTTTTAAGGCGGCGGCTGCTGCTGCCTTCTTGGGCATTTAACCCAACAATATTAGCTTCCTTTCAATCGGCTTAAAGGAGGTTAACTCAAAGAGAAACGAATGCAGGGATGGAAGTCCCATTAGACTCAAACAAGAAGGTTCATGCACAGAAAAATGGTGGAAACAAAGATTAGCAAAACAATCAAAGCGAAAACCAATATGACTTAATGACAAACAAATGATATAATTCAATCCAATATTAGGAACTGTGTTCAGGAAGTCAAAACAATATAAATGGGGCTACAGAAAGATAAGACTAGCTTGATCACATAAATTGACTATATCTACTTGCAAACTCAAAATTCCCAGTAAACAAAAAGCATGCAGAAAGTTGTAAAAAAAAAAAAAAACATCTGCTAACTTTTGTCTAATATGATTCAACAGAGCTAAACATAAAAAAGGCAAACTCATCACACATATCTCTCCACCAATCCAATCAATAATTAAATTAAGACTAACCTTTTTCATAAACTTAATCAAAACAAAAATACTAGATTGTAACTAATTTAATCCGAAGAAACATAGAAAAGGAATTAAACCATAAATCTAGCTGGTGCAAGATAGTTGAACTAATCTACACAAAATATGAGATGTGCAGGACTACAAAAGAAACTTGCAGCTAAACCCAACAAATCCATATCAAGTTTAAAGATAAACAAGTTTAAACTCAATTTGATCAAAGTCTTAAACCAATTTTAATTTAGTTTATAAGAAAGACAAGCAGAGAGCGGGAAAATACGAGATAATTTTACACCAAAATAACTTAGCAAATTCAAATAAGGAACTAAGTACAGTCAATCGATCACATAAACCAACTTAAGATCACTCAACACTTGTTATTATCTAAACAGACAAGAGGCTTATGTGTAACCTCACAGGAAAACAAAACCACGAGTGAGAACAAACTAACACCTAGAAAGATCAGCCATATAGATTACATTTTTTCACATAGAAATGACTAAAAGAGAGATCACTGATGAGCTTAAAGAGAAGACCACAACAATATTTACACAATAATTGACTGCCAAATGGAGAGGTTATATTTAGACAGCTTGAAAGGGACTAATACCAGCTAAAATTGAAGAATGTAACAGCACCTTAAGAATATCGATGGTAAAATAACAGGACAACAAAATACTCATGATATAAATCACATTAAAACGAGGGCAAGATTAACACTAACAAAATACCAAAAATTGAAGTAAAATCTGAACATTTTTTAGTAAACTAAATTAAGCATACACAATCACTAAAGAAAACAACACAACACTTCATATCAAATTGAGAACGGATAGTTAATACAAAAAAAAAAAAAAAAAAAAAAACTAAAACGGACTAAATTTAACTAAACACATAACAGAAGAATCTGGGGGGAATTTGGAGATGGAAATCGATGTGGGTCACTCACAATTCCAAATTCTTAACGGATAAGGTCGAGGGAGCTGGAATTTGTACGAATTGTACCATTTTTGAATGAAATTGAAAAAGAAGAAAGGGATATCGGAATATTACCGTTAAGGGAATTTTCTGGAAGCTTCAAATTGGAATGGGGCATATATTGATAACATGACTAAAAAAATGAATTTTGATTATAATCCAATCCAAAAACTAACTCAATAGGAAATAATTACCCAAAATTACTAAAAAAAAATTAAAAAAATGAGCAAATACCCTTACAAACAGATGTGTGGCTCAACAATATGCCTTTAACTTATTGTACTTTTGAAATATATATTCAAATCTAATAGCTATTGAACATGTCTTGTTTCTAATTTGATTGTTTTGCCACAATTTTCATGTCTTGTTTTACTATAATAATGGAACTTAAATACTCATATTCATTAGACTTTAGATGTGACTTTGTTAATCAATAAAGTATGCTCTTGTTAATGTAGATTTTGTTTCCAACAATCGTTAAAGAGGCCAAGCTAATTATATGGAGAATTTTGAAGAGTCTTATCCATCAATAGACGAAGAACTAGTGGGGTTTGATGATGATGCAGAAAATATATTTAAGTATTTGATACGTGGAGAAAAGGGCCTGGACGTTGTCTCGATTGTTGGAATGGCCGGAATAGGGAAAACAGCTCTGGCTAGAAAGATTTACAATAATCATATTATTATTGAACATTTTGATGTTCGAGCTTGGTGTTCTGTTTCACAAACATATAATAAGAGAGAGTTGGTGCTTCAGATTCTAAAACAAATTACAGGTGATCATCGTTCTAACTATGTTAACTTGGATTATCCTGAAGACATATTGCGAAAATGTCTACTCGGAAAAAGATATTTTGTTGTATTAGACAACATATGGGATGGCAAGGCATGGGATGATTTTCAATCATGTTTCCCTAATTCTGATTGTGGAAGTAGAATAATGATAACAACTAGAGATGAAGGGATGGCTAGCTATGCTAAGAGGGCTAGTGATCCTTATTCGCTTCCATTTCTAAAAGATGAAAAGAGTTGGGAATTATTGCAGAAGAGAGTATTTCAACGAGGGAACTCGTGTCCTTTGGAGCTAGTCAAGGTAGGACAACTAGTTGCCAAAAAATGTAAAGGAATACCTTCTTTGATTATCATGATTGCTGAAATTCTTTCAAGAAAAAGAGAAGCGTCTTCGTGGCTTAAGGTTGCATATGATGTAAGTTCTTATGTTTCCAACAAGGAGATGAGCATGAAGACGCTACAATCAAGTTATGATCATTTACCGGACCATTTAAAGCCTTGCCTTCTCTACATGGGATTGTTTCCTAAAAATTTCGGTATTCCAGTTTCTGATCTACTCAAGTGGTGGATAGCTGAGGAGTTTGTGCAGAACATTGACACGTTGAAGCTAGAAGAATTATCAGAGATTTGCTTGCGTGATCTTGTTGGAAGTAACCTTGTAGTGGTTTCTAGAACAAGATCGAATGGTAAAATGAAACGCTGCATCGTTCTTGATCAAGTTCGTGAGTTTTGCTTGAGAAAAATTACAGAAGAAAAGTTCATGCAGCTCATAGTGCCGTATAGTTATCCAGATCAACCCGAAGAACAAAGGTTATGCATGTACATACAAGACCGTACTATGACAAGTGATTTCAAGGAAAGTGATCAGGAGTTCATTGTTCATCCGAAATTCAGTATATTGGACCATAAGAATCCTTTCCGTTTGCTTAATAACTTAAAACTTGTTCGGGTTTTACATTTAATGGATATCTACTTGGACAATTCTTTGCCTACTGCATTTCAGTCACTAGCTCACTTGAGGTACCTTTCAATTTTTGTTAAAGCATTTGATTTCAAATGGGTGTCACACCTACTTCATCTACAAACTTTGCGGGTTCGTTCATCTTATATAATGATATCCCCTGCTATATGGAAAATGTCAAAGTTGAGGCATGTGGACATAAACGAATTTCCTGTTCCAGTATGTGAAGATCATATTGTGTTGCATAACTTGAAGACTCTTGGAATGTGTTCTATGTCCGTGGCTGACATGACTCGAAAGTTTTGGGACAAGTTTCCAAATGTTGAAGAACTCAGGCTCCACATTAATGAATTTGGAGATCATATTTCTGATTATTCAAGCTCTGCATTGATGAATTTGGATATTATTTTCCCCTCGCGTCTCAAGTGTTTGTCCCTCAGTGAAATTTTCCTAACGGATGAATTAGTTTCAAGTATTGCAAAGTTGCAATGCCTTGAGACTCTTAAATTATCCGAGATATACTTTACAGGGGAAAAACATTGGGATCTCGGTGATAACACGTTTGAACAACTCAAGTTTTTGAAATTACATCGTGTTTTTATGACCAAGTGGAGTTGCTCAGAGGATTCATTTCCTTGCCTTGAATGTCTAGTTGTAAGAAATTGTTCCAAGCTTGAAGAGATCCCGGATACCTTTGCAGAAATTTTATCATTGCGATTGATAAAAGTTATCGATTGTAGCGATTCTGTTGGCAATTCAGCTGAGAAGATTAATGGAGTAATAGAAGAGAATTGTGGGATCTCGATCCAAGTTCATATCTCGAAGAAAGACAAATGATGATGGTGAGTGATTTCATTCATTATTGTCATGTTTTTGCATATTAAAAAAACATTTCTTCCTTGCATATTAAAGTTCAGGTGTGCAGAATAAACGATTTTCGTGACCCCCCTATCTAATCCCACAAGTAATTAAGGTCTGGAAAAGATAGGCTGTACGCACACCTTACTCCTAATTTTCTGGGGGGGATATTGATCGATAACATAACTTTTAAGCTATGCCAATTGTGCTACATTTTGCATCGACAACATACTTGTCAAGAAATAATTTAACCAACAATGTCATTTTTATATAACGTTATTGTTTTTGAGTTCTCCTAGCTACTTCCTTTTGCAGTGTACTTCATTCATTTTCCTGACATTCTTCGTCTTTTTCATATTTTTAACTTCATCTTTATATACCATCCACCTAGATGTGATCTCCGAGCAGCAGAACTATTCATCGGACTTGTGAACTTCTAGTCAGAGGATACATCAGATGAAAGGTTCTGGTTTGTGGATTGATTTGCATATCAGCAAGCTGCTATTGTCTGGAGGATATCAATGTCTATCTAGTTTGTGCTTTTGTAACGCTACGTTCTGATATGTATTGTCAGAGACGGAGCCAGAATTTGAAGCTTAGAAATTCTAAATTTTTTTCACATGTGATCTGAACTATTAATTGCCATGTTCACTATTGTTATTTGTTGATGGAAACTATATGTGTGTATTGTATATTATGAAAGTATCTCTGGTAATTTCCTATCACAATTTACTCGTATCTCCGTCTCAATTCAAGTGTCTTAGTTTGATTGCACACGGGTATAAGAAATAAAGTGAAATTTTTTTGAATCTTGTGGTCTTAAATTAAAAATGTATGTTATCTTTTCAATCTCATGTGGTCTTAAACTTGTCAGGTTGAGTGTTGGAGTTGAAAATTTTACTAAATATAAAAAGATACTCCCTCCATTTAAAAAAGAATGATCTCCTTTTCTTATTAGTCTGTTTCAAAAAGAATGACCTCTTTCCTTTTTGGGTAACATTTTAATTTCAGCTTTTCACGTGACATATTTAAAGTCATAAGATTGAAGGGCAATTTAGTACATTTGACATAACTTTAATTTAGGACTACAATATTCAAAAGTCTTCTTTATTTTCTAAAATTTTGTATCAAGTCAAATTAGGTCACTCTTTGTGAAATGGAGAGAGTACTTTTTTTGGAACGGACAAAAAGAGAAAGTAAGACACTTAAATTAGAACGGAGGAAGTTATAGTCTCAAGAATCTTGAAGAATTTTATCAAGTAGACTATTGAAGAATTTTATCAAGTGTTAACTGGTTTAAAAGAAAATCAAGGTTCTAAGTGCAGTGTTCACTGCAGAAATATCAATGTAAGCAAGTAAAGAGTTAAAAAGGCAACATCATTTCTTTTAGGGGTGTACATAGGTTTGATTGGGTTTTTAATTAAAAAAAGACCTAAATTAATTATGTCGGTTTATTAAATTTAAAAACAAAATCAAACCCTGCAAAGTCGATTTTTTCTGTTTCGGTTTTAGTCGGTTCTTTCGATTTTTTTGGGTTTTTCGGTTTTTTTTATTTTTACAACTATACGGTATTTGAAAAAGAGATCAAGTATATTTTCACTTATCTGTGTAATAAGCTAAACTTAAGAAATGGTAAATGAATAGAAATTTTCGTAAACACGGTAAAATTCACATGAGTACAATTTTTTTTTTTTGAAATATCAGCGTTCAATATGTTAAATTAATAAGATTAAAGGATACAATCAAACTAAATACAAAACGAAATATTTACAAAGTAAATTGTTAACATTGAATTTGAAACACTATAACAATATAATTGTAACTTCGGATCTTAATACAAAATAAAATATTTACAAATTTTACAAGCCAAATTTGAAATAAAATATATAAACATTGAAAACTATAAACTAACTAAAAATATATTAACAAAGTAGATTATAAATAATATTTTTTATCTATAAATAAAATAAAATTATATATATAATATTTACAAAATCTTACAATCCCAAATTTGAAATAAAATATATAAACATTGAAAACTTTAAACTAACTGAAAATATATTAACAAAGTAGATTATAAATAATATTTTTTATCTATAAATAAAATAAAATTATATATATATATATATATATATATATATATATAATATTTATAAAATTTTACAAGCCCAAATTTGAAATAAAATATATAAGCATTGAAAACTATAAACTAACTAAAAATATATTAACAAAGTAGATTATAAATAATATTTTTTATCTATAAATAAAATAAAATTATATATTATGTCGGTTTGGTTTGAGTTCGGTTTGACTTTTTTTCTTTTAATATCAAACCAAACCAACAGTGGTTGATTTTTTTTTTCAACCGCCAAACCAAACAAACCAAATCACAAATCAATTTTTTTCTGGTATGATTTGGTTCGTCGGTTCGATTTGACTTTACGATTTGACTTGTACACCCCTAATTTCTTTTATACTGGTTCGATCCAAATGTTAGACTCCCAAGTCCAATCTCAAAACGAACACTTTTTGAACGCTACATATCAAAACAGACACTTCACCTAAACAATTTGAAAATATTAAGGTATTATTAAATAGGTGAAGTGTCCATTTTGGTTTTTGTTTTTAGGGAGGGTCTCTTTTGGTCTATAACATTAAAAAAATGTCAGTTTTGGGGTTAGACTCCTCCCAGGGAGGTTTAGTTTAGTTGGGAAATAAGTTACCTTGAGATTAATTATTTCAAAATTAGTTATTTCAGAATTATTATTCCACCTTCAATGTGAAATAATACTACAATCCCAAAATAACTAATCCAGCAAGCTATCTCATAATTTTACGCCATCATGATGATTTGGTGAAAACACTATAATTAAAAATAAACTTTTAACATGGTCCAATAAAGGAGTGCCACATGTAATTTTATAAAGACAACCTTGTCAATTACTAGATCTATCTTTCTCCTATACCATCAGCTTTCATTCTTCAAGATTCAAAGTCCACAAAACTTCTTTTCCAATTTTTCCCAAGAGGAAAACTATAGAGTTAACACAAGCATACAGCAATTATTAATCTCTCTATTTGCGCTCTAAGGTGAGATTCTTTTTTTAGCTTTCTATTTTTTTTCCTTTTATTTTACTTTCTGATGAGTCAACCAATTTATGTGAGGCTTTGTTGTTGTTTTTTCTGGAATTAACTTGACTAATCTTTGAAAATAAATTAGATTAGATCAACTCTATACGAGAAGCAATATTAGTAGTTGCGATTCTTTTCATATCAATATGATGAAAAATGTATCTCAAAATCTTGGTTTGGGTCAATCAAGTAGATAGAAGATCTAGCGCCTTGGTCAGAGAGAATGAGATACGAGTTAGAATAGAGTTTTGTGATCTTGGGGAAAGCTAGTTTGAATCTCGAAAACTGAAAAATGCCACTAAATTTGGGACAGAGTGATTTGAGGAACCAACTTCTAATTAACAAATCTTTCATAATGTTTCCAGTGTTGGTTAATCTTATTATAAATTTTATAAGTAGTAATTTGCAACTTCCATAGATATATATTCCCTCTTTTTAGAACATGGATATTGAGGCAAAATGTTCAATTACACGTATGTACCAGGTAACTTTGTCCACCTAACCTAGTGTTTGACGGACATGTAAAATGTTCAAAACATGCTGTTGCAAAACTATTTAATTGGTTTTATGGAGGCTGACACAAATATTAACTGTAATGCAGTTTGATTTTACCTCTAACAATCGCAAATTGACATGGAGAAGATCGAGTTAACTGCCTCTCGATGCTGTTTTTCATCGAATGATGAGGAATTTGTGGGGTTTGAGGAGGATGTAGAACAGATCATTCAGAAATTGACTAGAGGAACAAAAGAATGCGAAGTTATATCGATTGTTGGAATGGCAGGACTAGGCAAAACAACTTTGGCTAGAAAGGTGTACAACAATCATTATATTGCTGATCACTTTGATGTTCGCGCATTTTGTATTGTTTCACAAACATATAGCATCAGAAAGCTATTGTTTGAGATTCTTAAACAAGTCACGGGTGAAAAACGTGACATGATCAAAGAGGATGAGGACGTTGCAGATACGTTGAGGAAGGCACTATTTTGTAAGAGATACCTCATTGTTTTAGATGATATGTGGAACTATGAGGCATGGGAAGATTTGCAATCATGTTTCCCTTGTGTGGAAAGAGGTAGTAGAATTATGGTAACAACTCGCGTTCAAGAGGTTGCTATTAAGATGAGTGATCCTTATTTTCTTCGATTCCTAACAGAGGATGAAAGTTGGGAATTATTGCAAAAGAAGGTATTTAAACTCGAGGGGGTTCCCTTAGAGCTAGAAGAAGCAGGATTTGAAGTTGCTCGAAACTGTAAGGGACTGCCTCTTGTGATTGTGTTGAATGCTGGTATTATCGCACAAAAGGAAAGGCGAGTCTCTGTGTGGGAAGAGTTTGCAAAGGATTTAAGTTCCCTTGGTTTAGAAGAGCAGAGTAGGAAGGCAGTTCAATCAAGTTATGACTATTTACGCGATCATCTAAAGCATTGTCTTCTATACATCGGATACTTTCCTGAAGACTATAACATTCCAGTCTCCGATTTGCTAAAGTTATGGATAGCTGAAGAGTTAGTACCCAACATCAACGACACGGAGAACCTAGAAAAATCATCTAAAGATTGCTTGAGTGATCTAGTCAATAGAAGCCTTTTAATGGTTTCTAAAAGGCGATCAAATGGTGATATAAAATACTGCATGGTTCATGATCTAATTCGCGAGTTTTGCTCAAGTAAACTTGAAGAAGAAGATTTTAAACAACGCATTGCGTCATACAACTCATCATCTGAAGTACCTTCGTCTCCCAAGGATCCAGCTCGGTTATGCATGTATATCCATGACAACCTTGTTAATCAATTGGAGTTGCACGGATATTCACTGAATGAGATTTCAATGGTGGACTCCGAAGAAAAGGAGTCTCTTGAATTCATTGCTCATCCGCGATTCTATTCATCAAAATGTATGGATATTGTCTCTCTACTTATTAACTTGAGGCTTATTAGGGTGTTGCATTTGTTGGATATCAATATGGACAGTACTTGGGAATTTCAAAATTCTCCTGCTTCCACACTTGAATCACTCACTCACTTGAAATACCTCGCGATTTATGCCAGAAAATTTGACTTCAAGTGGGTGTCACACATGATCGATCTACAAACTTTACGTGTTCATTCACATCAACGTATAAAGACATCACCGGACATTTGGAAAATGAAGAAGCTAAGGCATGTTGATATTACTGAATTCTCCTTTATATGGGAAGACGATGAGCAAGAAGAACATGTGTTAGACAACTTAAAGACTTTTGGCAAATGTCGTGTATCTCTTGCTGATATGAATCGTAAGTTCTGGTGGAGGTTTCCGAATCTTGAAGAACTCAGCCTCTCCATTGTTAATTTTCATGGTATGCCTAATCATTCTCTGTTTCCTACACCGGAAATTCATAACCGCCTTCAATCTCTTGAAATAAGTTTCCCCATTGGATTCTCAACGTCAATTGGATGGTTCAAATCAGTTTTCCCTATGAATATGAGGTTTTTATCACTTGCTGGCATCTCATTGACAGAAGAAGTTGTTACAAGTATTGCAGCATTGCAAAAACTTGAGACTCTCAAGTTATTTTTTATACATTTCCCCAACAACAATCCGCGATGGGATGTTACTGATCGACAGTTCAAAGTCCTGAAATATTTGAAACTAGGGGTGGCTAGTGCATAAAATATCTCGTGTTAGCAAGGTTCAAGAAAGACAGCATTGGTTTAGAATATTCCTAAAAATTCGGTGAATATTAGTTAATCTTTTGTCTTTCTCACACTTAATCAGTGCGTCTGAAGTTAAGGTTAAAAGACATGTGATAATAGATAATCATATTGAAAATAACATTTTTTAAAAGTACCGAACGGACAAAAGATAATATATTTTATAACAATAACAATTAAACAAAACATTACTTACATTTTAAGGTCACAACTCTTTTCATTCCTAACTACTAGAAAAGTCCTAAAATTAACAATAACATACTCAAAACATACACCAAAAAGAAAAGGACAATTATGTAATTCTAAGGAAATTGCAAAGGACATTTGGCTTTTGCATTCACGGAAAGGCCATATTTATATTATAATTAATAATTAATAATAGCCACCACCTTCTCACCTTCCAAAATTCTATCTAGTCTAGGTAATAAATGACACAATACTTGTTTATCTAAAATTTAATTATTCATCTGTACTACATGAATAAATTATTGTACTCGCTCGATTTATTATTACTTGTTAATTTACACTATAGATATCCCTTAAGAAATAATGATATACGCCCTATGTTTCAAAAAAAATGACTCACTTTTCTTTTTAGTCGGATTAAAAAAGAATGGTCTCTTTCTTTTTTTGGTAACATCAGCTTACCATATGACATATTTAAGGCCATAAGATTAAAAGACAATTTTATACATTACACATAACTTTAATTTAGAACCACAAAATTCAAAAGTCTTCTTTATTTTCTTAAACTTCATGTCAAGTCAAACTAGATTACTCTTTTTGAAACGAAAAAAGTGTGTGTGTGTGTGTATATATATATATATATATATGAACAATATTTTTTAATGTTTAGGGTAAAATTGTAACACCCTAGAAAAATTTTGAGCTAAGACTTGAATCATCCTTCGTTGTGAGTAGGATTTTACCAAGGAAATTTAAATTTCTTGAGTCTTAAGTTCACTAGATGTAGCACCTTGAATTCGAAAAAGAACTAAATTGAAAATAGGAAAAAATATGAAATTTTGCAAGTTAAGCTAAGTATGAGCTTTGGGTCAACTTCAAATAACCATAATTCCTAGCTCAAGATGATTTAGGTGTGCTACTAGATAAAGTAGGAAAGACCTTTGAATTATCTTTCCAACACCACTGAGTTTGCTCAGTATCGAGTTTGTATGATGGAGATATGTGCATTCGAAGTTGGGTTGTCTAGATAAGGAAAGTCAAAACCGGATTTTAGAGGGGTTTTTTAGTTCTTTTCCTTACCAAATCAGATTTAATTCATTTTTAGTAAGATTTTAAGGGTCTAATCCTTTTGGGTTCAGTTTTATAATCCTAAAATTAGCCTAGGGTTTTAGTTGAGAGTTCAAGAAGAGAAAAGAGGAGATGATCAAAGCGTTCGTCGAGAGTCTTGCGTTTAGTTGCGGATTTTCGCCATGGGTTTAATCCCTAAGAGGTATATAAGCTTCCATAGTATTGGGTTTGTTCACCCACACATCAATCATGTTATTTTCAGCGCAATTTCGTTCTTAAAGTTGAAGGATTTGAGTTCTTGATGAGTTCTTGATAGGTGTTCTTGAAGTTCATTCTAAATCTTGTTTTGTTGGGATTTTGATGATTTCTTGAGATTAATGTGAGTGTTTTTAGGGCTGTATTGAGTAGATTATAGTGTACTTATGTTAAGTAATCGAATCCAATTGATTGAGGAAGAAACCGTTAGATTCTAGGCGAAATAGGGTGAGAAAACAAGCGAAGAATTTCGTCGGATCTTCTGGGTTGAGGCCTGACACGTCGGACCAGCCAAAGCGCCCCAAAGTATGCTTTGAAGTTTAGAAGCTGCTGCCCCGCGCCACCCATAGCCCCAAGGTCTCCTGCCCCATCCAGTTTGCAATCGGTTGCTCCGTTTGAGTTCCTTTGAAGGGTACCTTTACTCTTTTTCGATTCTAACTACTCTAAGATACTTCTAAACACCTAAAATCATTCCTAACATGATCATAACCTTGAATTCATAATTCAAATTCAAGGTAGAGTTAAGAGTTAGGTTTTGAGAATTCTTTCTAACATTCTAAGAAAGTCCCTTTGAGTCCTTTTGTGGAGACTTCTACAACTTCTAGTAACTTGTTTCAAGACTCAAGTAAGTGAGAATGAGAGTGAGGAGAATGTAGTCATTAGTGTACACTATCACCTAGATCCTTCATATCATGAGCCATAACTCTTGAATTCATAATTCACATTAAAAAGAGAGTTAAAAGTAGAGTTCAAGAAAGTCTTTAAGTTCAATTATGAATCCTTTGAGATCAGCTATCGATTTGAACTAAGTTTTGAGGTAGTAAATAAGATAATGAGAAGTGTCGAATACATGAGTTCCATGTAGTTTGTACACCATCGAGCCAAGTCATTCATGCCCATAAATTCCGCATGAACTCCATAAATTGAGTATCATTGAGAGGAGTAGTATCTTCCAGTTCTAAGTCTTGAGTATTAAGTTCCTAATCCTCTTTGAGATTATATTTCTAATCATGGGACTATTACATGTTACCCATGAAGTCATTGAGTTGAATTTTTCATGCTTATAACTCAGCATGAACCCTATAAGTCGAACAGTCTTGAGATGAGAAATATCTTTGAGTCCTTGAGTTGAGTCGTTCATGCTCATAATCCTGCATGAACCCTCTGAGTTGAGCATTCTTGAAATGAGTAGTATCATTGAAGTTCTTGAGTTCCAAGTATTGAGTTCGATCTATGATTATTGAAAACCTTGCATTGAGTCGTTCATGTCCATAATTCGACATGAACCATATTTTAAGAAGTCTTTTACAAATGTTTAAACTTTGTTTTAAGACTTGAGCTTTGAAGTTGAGTAAAGAGTAAGGGTAAACTTATGGGAACTAAGTATTCCTAAGAGTAATGTTTTCACATTTAAGATGAGAGTAAACTGAGATTTTCAAAAAAGTTTTAAGCAAGAAAGGGAAAATCGATTCCAAGAGAGCTTTTAAGCTAAATTTTGAGTAATTATCTCAAATCAAAGAAAGAAGTTGTTTTGAAAACATATGAGCTAAGTATATTTTTTGGAGTAATATTGAGCACCGATATGGGGATGCAAGTTCATATTAACTCAAGTCTCTATAAACCATGTAGTCATCATGGGTATTAATAAGTCATACTTTTTAGATGATCACATAAGTTAAGCTAGTGGATCCACTAAGTTAAGTAGTTTCATATGATGGCAAAGTATAGGACAGTCTGGCAGTGTGATGGTAAGAACGATGTATCACCACTTAGGCTCATAGTGGTGGTTGTCGGTTAGAGAATCTCCCACAGAAACTATATTACTTTATTATGTAAGTAAAGTTGTGTTTGCTATTACATTTTCTTTAACGAACTAAGTTGTTTTTACTGTTTTACAAAGATTTTCATATATTGCATGTGTATTGTTGCTTTATATTGAGTTGAGTACCCAGAGTCGAATATCATATTTTTGAGTTGAGTATCTAATCTCTGAGATGAATATCTTATCCTTGAGTACTTCTGAGTTGAGTAAGTTGAGTAGTTTTGAGTATTTCTTGAGTTAAGTAAGTTTGAAAAGAGGTAAGTACGTTTCCTTTTTTATTAAGTTCAAGCTTATGTTATGCTTTATAATTCCCCTTACATGCTCGTACATTCCACGTACTGAGCCATTTGGCCTGCATCTTCTCATAATGCAAATACAGATATTCAGAATCATCAACAGGAGCTTCGTTGATACATCCGAGAGTTCAAGTTAACTATGGTGAGCCTCCTTGCTTTCGAAGGATTTCATTTACCTTTCAGTTATATCAGTTGTGAGGATGTCGTGGGTCTTGTCCCGACTTCCATCTTTATCAGTTAGAGGCTTCATAGATAGTCAGCATAGTTGAGAAGTCTGTATTATTTACTTATTTTATTAAATGTTTTAAAGACTTAAGTTGCCTATTTTATGGCGAGTTGAATAATTTATTTTATTTAGAGTTTTCTTTGAGTTAAAGCTTTCTATTTAAGTTTCATGAATATTTATTCAGTTTTTAAGCTTTGTATGCTTGAGTTAGTCTTCCACTTGAAGTCAGCCAATATGAGGGTTCGCTTGTGGACCAGCAATGGTTCTCAAATGCCGGCCACGTCCAGAATGTAGGCTCGAATCGTGACAAAAATATTGGAAAAAATATGTTTTTTACTCTTGATATAAAAGTGACAAGCGAAAATTGTATATTTAGTATAATATAATGGCAAGTAAAATAAATGGAGGGTGTGGTAAATTTCATTTAAAGTTTAGATACTGATTGAGTTGAATGAACATCTGAACTTATAATATAGTATTTAGGACATTTTTTACTCAATTTTTGGAAAAGTTTTTGTGTGCGTTCTCAAATGCTCATTCCGCTTAAGTCTATAAATTTCTCACATAAATTTTGCGTATTAAAATATTTTTGGAAAAAGGTTCAAAATTGTGTGCCATTACTATTGACTGTATTTTAAAACTTATTTTGTAATTTTTTTTTTTAATTCAAGTATTTATTTGGTAAGAATTATGATGAGGAGAACTGAGAAGTTATAAAATTATCAAAAATCATACTCTAGAAAATAAATATACAAATAAAAGGATACTTTTAAAATTAATGACTATTATTAAAATATTCAAAATCCACAAATTGTGTTGTTGATTGATACATGCCAAGAAAAAGCCAAATAAAAATTCTTAATTGGACTGTATGAACTATGAATAGCCCAAAAAATAATAAATACTCCTTGTAGAGAGGAAAAGGCCAATAGAATCTTTTGGACAATCTAAAATTCTCAAGGATCATATGAATGAATATCTTTTTTTATGGAAAGATAAGTTAAAATAACATCAAGAATATACTCGACCAATGAAATTTAAAATACTTTTTTGGTTTCGCACTTGATATTTGATATCGATATTGAAGCTTGATTAGTAATATCTACATTAAAATTTGACTAATCAGTACTTATGTATTACAAAACGATATCTGTATTAAATACTGACTAATTGATTAGTTACTCTTTCTTGGGACAACTTTTTCTATAAAGAAATATATACATCAAAGAGTCGAATTTAAAACTTCTGATTAAGAATGGTGAGATCCCAAGTTTCAATCATCCATCACAACGTGTTAATTAATGAATTGAAATGACACCTAACATGCATGATGGACAATACCTTTGTAAAAAATACATTTTTTTCTTGACCTAGTTTTAATAATTAATAATAATACAACTTTGCACTAAATAAAATATTACTATCAATTATGCATATTCTTCTTTTAAGGAATATTCGGATAGGGACCATAGTTATTAGAAATCAATTACGTAATTTATTTTATTTTAATCTCTTCCACAAAATGGGTGTCATTTATTTTGGCTTCTTGGTAAACCACTGGACAATATTTTGTCGATGTTACTAAAAAGAATATTCGAAATTTAAATTTCTTTTTGGATATTAAATTAACTTGAATTTTTTTTTGAAGTAAAATAGTACTATATTATTTTTATCCAAATATTTGTTAAATAAGTGTTTATATTTTGCTAATATTACTGAATCTACTAGAGTTTAATAATTGTAAATACTGATCAATTTGGGTTATCATTATTTAAAATTTTTGAAGTCCAATATGATCGTTATTGGAAGAATTAACCTAATTATTTGTTCGTCGATCGTTTAAATTAAAAATAGTTGACGGACATATATATAGCTTGTGTGGGGATAGCGGAAGGGAGACGTAAGCATGTGTATAATCGATACATATCGACTAGAACAAGTAAATCGTACATATTATAACCTTTGTACTCATCATGAACAAATTGCCTGCAAAATATGCTTGAGAAAATTCTCCAATAAAATATTAATTATTTAGAAAAACCTTTGTGTCAAAGGAATAATATTGAATATTCCAAGAATTAAGAATTAGATGAAAAAAAAAAATTTAAAAAAAAAAAAAACACACAAGATTTGGTTCAATCCCTCTTTTAGATGATAAAATTCATTGGATCACACACAATGACTTCTTTTACGTGAAGAGTATAATATGAATTTATACTCGTTCCATCCTAATTTATGTAATTTATAGGACACACTTTGGAGTTCAGATATCGAGAGTTAAACAATATAATTTTGACCGTAAATTTAAACATGAAAATTTTAAGCTTTGAAAAAAAGTTTACATATTTGAAAATGAGAAAATCATGGTCATAGAAAAGCTTGCTTGAATCTCAAAATCTGAAAGATGTTACATAAATTAGAATGAAGGGAGTAGTATTATTTATTTGACTGCTCATAGAGTCTTGAAAAGAAAGAAATACTTTAAAATTTATGATTAAAAACAAGCATTCTATATTTATGTGATTATAAATCATTTTATCAAGAGTGGAATAATTTTATTTTTTTGGTCCATTATTAAACTGGTACAGTTTCTATAGTAATTAATAAGAAACTTATTATAACGAAAAACTATGGATTCCATAAGGTGGATTAATAATTTAAGCTATGATCACCAAATGACACAAGAGATTTGCCTATTGGCTTATGTACAAGTATTGAATTATTCACATAATAATTCACTTCTCGTATCAACGAATTAGAAGATATGTAAATCAGTGTTAAGAAAAAAAGATATCTCAACTTTCAATTAAAGATTGTCTACATACCTAATACAAACTATCGTCATTTTTAAAAATTTATCAATTTCTCAAACTATAAAAATGCTGGCCAAACTAAGCTACGTACAATTGAAAAAGATATTGCTATAAAGAAGAATATATAATTCTGCTTTAAGTTAAACGCTTTATTAATTATTGATCTATTATTCCACGTTTCATATTTCAATAATCCAAAATATGGGAACCTACCATATAAATTATACATTTTTTCTGTCATTGTCAAAAGCATTAATTGAGATCCTCAAAATATATCAAAATATAATGTCATTGCATTCTTAATTAAATTAAAGTAAATTAATTCAGCCACTTAATTGTTTTTTTTTTTGGTTTAACTATGTGGTGTTCAAAATTCATTAGGTCGATTAATTTAATTGAATTTCACGATATATTGGGCTTATTAAAGAGAGAAACGTTCTCCATTAATTCAAAATTTAAGCTTTATATGAATTAAGATTCTTATTGTTCCACTTATAGGATTTTTAAAATTATTAATTCAGATTTACTATTTATCGTAGATTGTAGATTAATTTTTACGTATAAATTATAGTCTACGTGCAATATTTGAATCAAACAAACCAGACGATATTGTAACACTGCATCCTCCTTTAGCTCATCCTCATCTCTATAATACTCCTTCAGTTTCAAATTTATTAGTATGTTTTCCTTTCGAAAGTTAATTTGACTCACTTTTAAAGTTACGTTAAGTTGGATTAGATTACTCAATATGTTATATTAAAAATTTAGATATTAAAAAATTATGCAATAAATGTTATAAATTGTAATTTTTCTCATGCTAATTTGACGAGAAAGTATATTTAAAATACTAATCAAAATTTATATAATTTGACTCGCGAAAAATTAAATATGATAATTAATATATCTATCCAGTGCACTCTAACTTCCACACTATCTAAATACTCATTTTTTTCTCACTACTAAAATCATTACATTTTGTATGCATTGGCAAATTAATATAGTATTCTTTCATCATTAATATACAAAACGTGTTTGGATTCAAGTCTTCTTAGGTATGAATTTACCTTTGTTATTATGTAACTCTTTCTCCTAAATGTGAGATTGATGTCTCGAGACGAATTTGAATTCAGTCGAACCTCAAAACGGACATGATAAAAAACCAAAAATATTTTTTTAACAAAACTTGGTCTAGCTAAGCATGCTGGCCACATCCCCTATGTAGATCTCCTTTAAAATTTGACGGGAAATAGATTGTAAAAAAAGAAGAAGATGTATTTTAATTTATTGAGTGCCCTTAAGCCCTTGACAAAATATATATTATTTAGTTAAAATATGTAATAGCAACTCGTAAATTAGACATTGGTTGAGAATATTATAATATATTTTGCTTTTTTAGGGCGATAAAGTCAATGCGCCTGAAGTTAAGGGCAGAAGACGTGTGATAATTAATAATAGTATAAAAAGTACGGGAAAAAATGATAACATATTTTATAACAAAAATATCAATTAAACAAAACATTAGAAGTCAAATAAGTCATTTCTTGTTGAATCACAACTCTATCACTCCTAAGTATAATAAAGGTCCTAAAATTTTTGCTAACCTTTCGCTTTTTTCTCGATATAATTAAAGCGTCTGAAGTTAAAGTCAAAAGACGTGTGATAGCAGATAATCATATAGAAAAGTAAAAGATAAAATACGTACAAAACGGATGAAAGGATAACATATTTTATTAAATATATGGATTAAACAAAACATTAGATGCCAAATAGGTCCAAAATGAGACAATATTTTCAAAAAATAAAAATAAAAAATGAATTGTGTTTTTATGTAGTTCTAAAGGTATAGCAAAGGACATTTGGCTTTTGCATTTATCGAAAGGCCATATTTATAATTAGCAACCCCCACCTAATTCCAAGTCTATCTTTTGTAGTACAATTGTACAAATGTACAATCTAGGTGGTAAATAAATGGCACGATATTTATTATACTACTACTATATAGTCTTTGTCTGTCCAAAACTTAAGTATTGTGTACATACATGGAATAATTAAATAATAATTGATTTCATTTATAGTTAGGGTTATTACAATATTGCAAGCCTAGAAGGACATATGGTGTGGTTCTACAACTACTAGGTCTTAGAAAATTTTGAAACATCACATGCCAATATGGCTATTATTAGTGATAAAAGAATGGATATCGAATTTAATTCAATCATAAAATTTAATTCAAGAGAAAAATATTTTATAAAGATCGTATAAAGAGACTAAATGTCACTAAATCGACTAATGTGGGTAAATAATAAGCCTCTATTAGGATTGAATATCTGAAGTTTGAATAATTTAGTTAAAGACACTATCGGATAAAAATAAATTGGAATGGGGCATATATTGATAACATGATAAAAAAAAAATGAATTTTGATTATAATCCAATCCAAAAACTAACTCAATAGGAAATAATTACCCAAAATTACTAAAAAAAAATTAGAAATATGAGAAAATACCCTTACAAACAGATGTGTGACTCAACAATAAGCCTTTAACTTATTGTACTTTTGAAATATATATTCAAATCTAATAGCTATTGAACATAGGAGGATGTTTTTTTTACATGCATCTATATCCTATGCATTTGAAAGTATTAGGTTCATGAGGACCCACGGTAGAGTCACAGAGACCTATATATATGACCTCTAATGTAAACTGTATATGTTCAAATTTAACGCATATGTTTTTAAGATACATGAAATCCAGTATATCCAACACATTATGTAATTATGTAAACTATCACTTCATTAAGTAATTAGCATCTATAATATTGTGTTTTATGAAATTTCCTACCTCATGTTTATTATCAAAGTGGATTCGGCCCAAAGCTAGACAAATGCAAATAGAAGAACAAGAAAATTAGGAAAAACACCAGTCTATGTTTGTTTTAAGCCTAATTGAAGCCCATTTAGTTTTTGGTTGTTAGGGGCATACAGGCCCAAAATTGGCGGCCCGAATAGTTAAAATACAATATAAAATCATCCCAAACTTGAAAACAAATATTCTTAATTATTTAGTATTCAGATGTTATTGATAATCAAATGTGTATTCAGATTTCAAAGTCTGAATCTTAACGCATCATCTTAATATTCAAATTCCGACCCCTGAATCTTAATGCAACATCTTAATATTCAGACGTGTATTTAAATTCAAATGTTTTAATCTTAATAAGTAGTTATATTTAATGTAATTAAGTTATCTACCTAATGAGCGATCGAAATCAAATGGAAATATTTAATTGATATTGTTAAATCAAGACATAATGGTCCGTTCAATTAAAAAATCTCTAATAATTAACATAACTCTGGAGCAATTATTAATCTCTGTTTCAACTCTTAAGGTGAGATATATTCCTTGTAAGCTTTCTAGTTTATTTTTCATTTTTTGCTATTTCTCATTTGATTATTTGTCACATTTTTTTATGTCTAGTTTTACAATATAGTCTAAACTATGATAAATTTGGGTTGGATCTAATCTCTTCATATACTTTTAAAGTCAACTCCTAGTTCTATCTTTTTGCTACCATTCGTTTTCCATTTTGTGCAAGACAGAACCCATAGATCCTTTCAAGCAAATATTGATCTCTAAGGTGAGATTCCTTTTGCTTTACTCGAATTTGATGCACTTTGAGCTTGTGGTTTTTCGAAAACGGTCATCTAAGATCTACACTATACTCTTTAGAGAGCTTACTTGCTGAAATTTTATTGGATATGTTGTTGTGTTTTGTTATTTCTAATTGATTGTTTGTCACAATTTTCATGTCTTGTTTTACTATAGTAATGGAACATATATACCTGTATTTGAAAGATTCCTTTTCCTTTATTTAGATTTGATGCACTTTAGAAGAAGGTCTTTTGGAAACAGTCTCTCTACGTTCACGAAATAGTGATAAGATCTGCGTATACTCTACTCTGGTATGATGTTGTTTTGTTATTTCTAATTTGATTGTTTATCACAATTTTCATGTCTTGTTTTACTGTAGTAATGGAACATATATACTCGTATCAGTAAGATTCCTTTTCCTTTACTTAGGTTTGATGCACTTGAGCCGAGGGTGATCTTTTGAAAACGGTCTCTCTACCTCCACGAAGTAGTGGTAAGAGTTTTGTTATTTCTGATTTGATTGTTTTGTCACAATTTTCATGTCTTGTTTTACTATAATAATGGAACATATATACTCATATTCATTAGACTTTAGATGTGGCATTGTTAATCATTAGAGTATGTTCTTGTTAATGTAGATTTTGTTTCCAACAATCGTTAAAGTCAACTCCTAGTTCTATCTTTTTGCTACCATTCGTTTTCAATTTTGTGCAATACAGAACCCATAGATCCTTTCAAGCATATATTGATCTCTAAGGTGAGATTCCTTTTGCTTTACTCCAATTTGATGCCTTTGAGCTTATGGTTTTTCGACAACGGTCAATCTAAAATCTGACGTACACTCTACTCTTCACAGAGCTTACTTGGTAGAATTTCATTGGATATGTTGTTGTGTTTTTGTTATTTCTAATTGATTGTTTGTCACAATTTTCATGTCTTGTTTTACTATAATAATGGAACATATACTCGTATTTGTAAGATTCCTTTTGCTTTAGTTAGACTTATGCACTTGAGCTGAGGGTCTTTTGAAAACCGTCTCTATACCTCCGCGAAGTAGTGATGAGATTTACATCTTCTCTGGCTATGTTATTGTTTTGTTATTTCTAATTTGATTGTTTGTCGCAATTTTCATGTCTTGTTTTACTATAGTAATGGAACATATATACTTGTATTTGAAAGATTCCTTTTCCTTTATTTAGATTTGATACGCTTGAGAAGGTCTTTTGGAAACAGTCTCTCTACCTCCACGAAGTAGTGATAAGATCTGCGTACACTCTACTCTGGTATGATTGTTTTGTTATTTCTAATTTGATTGTTTATCACAATTTTCATGTCTTATTTTACTGTAGTAATGGAGCATATATTCTCGTATTAGTAAGCTTCCTTTTCCTTTACTTAGATTTGATGCACTTGAGCCGAGGGTGATCTTTTGAAAACGGTCTCTCTACCTCCACAAAGTAGTGGTAAGAGTTTTGTTGTTTCTAATTTGATTATTTTGTCACAATATTCATGTCTTGTTTTACTATAATTATTACGACCCGATTTCGAAAACTAAGGTTTCAAAACCATTTCGCAACTTTTGCAATTTTGTTAGGTTTTGAAAAAATTACAATTTGGAAGTCGCCACTTAATTTTTGGGAAAAATTAAGAAAACCATTTTAAAAAGGAGGTTTTGAAAAAAAAAATTTAAATAAAACCAGAGTCTCAGGTAAGGGTTCAAATAATCCTCTAAGGAAGGGTTTAGGCATCTTAGAGAATCCGCTAACACACGATTGACCGACGGATTTAAAATTTTTGGCTAACTTCGTAAAAAAAAAGATTATATATAAAAATCTCATGTGAAAACTTAGGTAAAACTCTTGATACTTCTAAAAATCTCAAGAACAAATCTAACTTGAAACTTTTATCCATAGTTAAGTTTTAAATCATACATTTAATTCAAACTCATAAACATGGAATACAGAACCTTGCTTAACAACTATAAAAGGATATAAAAAATCCTCAAGTAATTCATAGAAGGTCCTAAGTTGAATTAAAAGACAACTAATTTATTTTAAGAAACTTAACAATTTTTAACCTATTTAAAAATTTGAACTAAATAGTTAGTTCAAACTCAAAACATAAATTTTTTCAATAACTATGAAAGAACATGAAGGGTTCTTAAGTCATTCTATAAGCTTAAATTTCCTAACTTAAAATGGATTTTGGAAATTTGAAAATTTTAAAGTAAACAAACGACAAAATATGGAATAAAAATCCCTCCAAAGATTCATCTAAGTTGAGAAAACAATTGTTAGAAGTTAAGAGCAATTATCACAAAATCACAATATAATGAAAACAAAGTGCAAATAGAACTTGGACAATTTTAAGTCCATTTGCTGCTTCTTGCTTGCCGCTGCACTCAAATTGGACTTTAAAAAGTTCAACATTTCCAATTTTAGTCATTTGGGACTGCTGCTATTCTGCCTCTGCTACTCTATTATTTATGGGTTTCAACCCAATTTTTGCTCTTCGTTTTCGGCCTTTTAAGGCGGCGGCTGCTGCTGCCTTCTTGGGCATTTAACCCAACAATATTAGCTTCCTTTCAATCGGCTTAAAGGAGGTTAACTCAAAGAGAAACAAATGCAGGGATGGAAGTCCCATTAGACTCAAACAAGAAGGTTCATGCACAGAAAAATGGTGGAAACAAAGATTAGCAAAACAATCAAAGAGAAAACCAATATGACTTAATGACAAACAAATGATATAATTCAATCCAATATTAGGAACTGTGTTCAGGAAGTCAAAACAATATAAATGGGGCTACAGAAAGATAAGACTAGCTTGATCACATAAATTGACTATATCTACTTGCAAACTCAAAATTCCCAGTAAACAAAAAGCATGCAGAAAGTTGTAAAAAAAAAAAAAACATCTGCTAACTTTTGTCTAATATGATTCAACAGAGCTAAACATAAAAAAGGCAAACTCATCACACATATCTCTCCACCAATCCAATCAATAATTAAATTAAGACTAACCTTTTTCATAAACTTAATCAAAACAAAAATACTAGATTGTAACTAATTTAATCCGAAGAAACATAGAAAAGGAATTAAACCATAAATCTAGCTGGTGCAAGATAGTTGAACTAATCTACACAAAATATGAGATGTGCAGGACTACAAAAGAAACTTGCAGCTAAACCCAACAAATCCATATCAAGTTTAAAGATAAACAAGTTTAAACTCAATTTGATCAAAGTCTTAAACCAATATTAATTTAGTTTATAAGAAAGACAAGCAGAGAGCGGGAAAATACGAGATAATTTTACACCAAAATAACTTAGCAAATTCAAATAAGGATCTAAGTACAGTCAATCGATCACATAAACCAACTTAAGATCTCTCAACACTTGTTATTATCCAAACAGACAAGAGGCTTATGTGTAACCTCACAGGAAAACAAAACCACGAGTGAGAACAAACTAACGCCTAGAAAGATCAGCCATATAGATTACATTTTTTCACATAGAAATGACTAAAAGAGAGATCAATGATGAGCTTAAAGAGAAGACCACAACAATATTTACACAATAATTGACTGCCAAATGGAGAGGTTATATTTAGACAGCTTGAAAGGGACTAATACCAGCTAAAATTGAAGAATGTAACAGCACCTTAAGAATATCGATGGTAAAATAACAGGACAACAAAATACTCATGATATAAATCACATTAAAACGAGGGCAAGATTAACACTAACAAAATACCAAAAATTGAAGTAAAATCTGAACATTTTTTAGTAAACTAAATTAAGCATACACAATCACTAAAGAAAACAACACAACACTTCATATCAAATTGAGAACGGATAGTTAATACAAAAAAAAAAAAAAAAAAAAAAAAAAAAAACTAAAACGGACTAAATTTAACTAAACACATAACAGAAGAATCTGGGGGGAATTTGGAGATGGAAATCGATGTGGGTCACTCACAATTCCATATTCTTAACGGATAAGGTCGAGGGAGCTGGAATTTGTACGAATTGTACCATTTTTGAATGAAATTGAAAAAGAAGAAAGGGAAATCGGAATATTACCGTTAAGGGAATTTTCTGGAAGCTTCAAATTGGAATGGGGCATATATTGATAACATGACTAAAAAAAATGAATTTTGATTATAATCCAATCCAAAAACTAACTCAATAGGAAATAATTACCCAAAATTACTAAAAAAAAATTAAAAAAATGAGCAAATACCCTTACAAACAGATGTGTGGCTCAACAATATGCCTTTAACTTATTGTACTTTTGAAATATATATTCAAATCTAATAGCTATTGAACATGTCTTGTTTCTAATTTGATTGTTTTGTCACAATTTTTATGTCTTGTTTTACTATAATAATGGAACTTAAATACTCATATTCATTAGACTTTAAATGTGGCTTTGTTAATCAATAAACTATGCTCTTGTTAATGTAGATTTTGTTTCCAACAATCGTTAAAGAGGCCAAGCTAATTATATGGAGAATTTTGAAGAGTCTTATCCATCAATAGACGAAGATTTAGTGGGGTTTGATGATGATGCAGAAAATATATTTAAGTATTTGATACGTGGAGAAAAGGGCCTGGACGTTGTCTCGATTGTTGGAATGGCTGGAATAGGGAAAACAGCTCTGGCTAGAAAGATTTACAATAATCATATTATTATTGAACATTTTGATGTTCGAGCTTGGTGTTCTGTTTCACAAACATATAATAAGAGAGAGTTGGTGCTTCAGATTCTAAAACAAATTACAGGTGATCATCGTTCTAACTATGTTAACTTGGATTATCCTGAAGACATATTGCGAAAGTGTCTACTCGGAAAAAGATATTTTGTTGTATTAGACAACATATGGGATGGCAAGGCATGGGATGATTTTCAATCATGTTTCCCTGATTCTGATTGTGGAAGTAGAATAATGATAACAACTAGAGATGAAGGGATGGCTAGCTATGCTAAGAGGGCTAGTGATCCTTATTCGCTTCCATTTCTAAAAGATGAAAAGAGTTGGGAATTATTGCAGAAGAGAGTATTTCAACGAGGGAACTCGTGTCCTTTGGAGCTAGTCAAGTTAGGACAACTAGTTGCCAAAAAATGTAAAGGAATACCTTCTTTGATTATCATGATTGCTGAAATTCTTTCAAGAAAAAGAGAAGCGTCTTCGTGGCTTAAGGTTGCATATGATGTAAGTTCTTATGTTTCCAACAAGGAGATGAGCATGAAAACGCTACAATCAAGTTATGATCATTTACCGGACCATTTAAAGCCTTGCCTTCTCTACATGGGATTGTTTCCTAAAAATTACGAAATTCCAGTTTCTGATCTACTCAAGTGGTGGATAGCTGAGGGGTTTGTACAGAACATTGACACGTTGAAGCTAGAAGAATTATCAGAGATTTGCTTGCGTGATCTTGTTGGAAGTAACCTTGTAGTGGTTTCTAAAAGAAGATCGAATGGTAAAATGAGACGTTGCATCGTTCTTGATCAAGTTCGTGAGTTTTGCTTGAGAAAAATTACAGAAGAAAAGTTCATGCAGCTCATAGTACCGTATAGTTATCCAGATCAACCCGAAGAACAAAGGTTATGCATGTACATACAAGACCGTACTATGACAAGTGATTTCAAGGAAAGTGATCAGGAGTTCATTGTTCATCCGAAATTCAGTATATTGGACCATAAGAATCCTTTCCGTTTACTTAATAACTTAAAACTTGTTCGGGTTTTACATTTAATGGATATCTACTTGGACAATTCTTTGCCTACTGCATTTCAGTCACTAGCTCACTTGAGGTACCTTTCAATTTTTGTTAAAGCATTTGATTTCAAATGGGTGTCACACCTACTTCATCTACAAACTTTGCGGGTTCGTTCATCTTATATAATGATATCCCCTGCTATATGGAAAATGTCAAAGTTGAGGCATGTGGACATAAACGAATTTCCTGTTACAATATGTGAAGATCATATTGTGTTACATAACTTGAAGACTCTTGGAATGTGTTCTATGTCCGTGTCTGACATGACTCAAAAGTTTTGGGACAAGTTTCCAAATCTTGAAGAACTCAGGCTCCACATTAATGAATTTGGAGATCATTTTTCTGACTATTCAAGCTCTGCATTGATGAATTTGGATATTATTTTCCCCTCGCGTCTCAAGTGTTTGTCCCTCAGTGAAATTTTCCTAACGGATGAATTAGTTTCAAGTATTGCAAAGTTGCGATGCCTTGAGACTCTTACACTATCCGAGATATACTTTACAGGGGAAAAACATTGGGATCTCAGTGATAACACGTTTGTACAACTCAAGTTTTTGAATTTACATCGTGTTTTTATGACTAAGTGGAGTTGCTCAGATGATTCATTTCCTCGCCTTGAATGTCTAGTTGTAAATAATTGTTCCAAGCTTGAAGAGATCCCGGATACCTTTGCAGAAATTATACCATTGCGATTGATAGAAGTTATCGATTGTAGCAATTCTGTTGGCAATTCAGCTGTGAAGATTAAGGGAGTAAAAGAAGACTATTGTGGGATCCTGATCCAAGTTCATATCTCGAAGAAAGGCATGATGGTAAGTGTTTCATTCATTATTGTCATGTTTTTGCATATTAAAAAAAACATTTCTTCCTTGCATATTAAAGTTCAAGTGTGCAGAATAAACGATTTTCGCCCCCCCCCCCCCCCCCCCCATCTTATGTAATCCCACAAGTAATTAAGGTCTGGAAAAGATAGGATGTACGCACACCTTACTTCTACTTTTCTGGGGGGATATTGGTCGATAACATAACTTTTAAGCTATGCCAATTGTGCTACATTTTGCATCGACAACATACTTGTCAAGAAATAATTTCACCAACAATGCCATTTTTTATATAACGTTATTGTTTTTGACTTCTCTCTAGCTACTTCCTTTCGCGGTGTACTTTCATCCATTTTCCTGACATTCTTCGTCTTTTTCATATTTTTAACTTCATCTTTATATACCATCCACCTAGATGTGATCTCCGAGCAGCAGAACTATTCATTGGACTTGTGAACTTCTAGTCAGAGGATACATCAGATGAAAGGTTCTGGTTTGTGGATTGATTTGCATAGCAGCAAGCTGCTATTGTCCGGAGGATATCAATGCCTATCTAGTTTGTGCTTTTGTAACGCTATGTTCTGATATGTATTGTCAGAGACGGAGCCAAAATTTGAAGCTTATGAATTCTAAATTTTTTTCACATGTGATCTGAACTATTAATTGTCATGTTCACTGTTGTTATTTGTTGATGGAAACCATATGTGTGTATTGTATATTATGAAAGTATCTTTGGTAATTTCCTATCACAATTTACTACTATCTCCGTCTCAATTCAAGTGTCTTAGTTTGATTGGACACAGGTATAAGAAATAAAGTGAGATTTTTTCAAATCTTGTGGTCTTAAATTAAAGATGTATGTTATCTTTTCAATATCATGTGGTCTTAAACTTGTCAGGTTGAGTGTTGGAGTTGAAAATTTTACTAAATATAAAAAGATACTCCCTCCGTTTAAAAAATAATGACCTCCTTTTCTTTTTAGTCTGATTCAAAAAGAATGACCTCTTTCCTTTTTTGGTAACATTTTAATTTTAGTTTTCAACGTGGCATATTTAAAGCCACAAGATTGAAGGGCAATTTAGTACATTTGACATAACTTTAATTTAGGATCACAAGATTCAAAATTCTTCTTTATTTTCGAAAATTTTGTGTCAAGTCAAACCAGGTCACTCTTTGTAAAACGGAGGGAGTACTTTTTTTGGAACGGACAAAAAGAGAAAGTAAGACACCTAAATTAGAACGGAAGAAGTTATGAGTCTCAAGAATCTTGAAGAATTTTATCAAGTAGACTATTGAAGAATTTTATTAAGTGTTATCTGGTTTTAAAAAAAAATCAAGGTTCTGAGTGCAGTATTGAACAGATAACTGCAGAAATATCAATGTAAGCAAGTAAAGAGTTAAAAAGGCAACATCATTTCTTTTAGGGGTGTATATAGGTCGGTTTGATTTTTCATTACAAAAAACCTAAACCAATTTTGTCGATTTATTAAATCTAAAAAACAATTCAAACCCCGCAAAGTTAATTGTTTGTAACACCCAAAGTAAAAGGTATAATTTTTAACATCTATATTTTTTTATAATGTGATGATTTTAGACTAATCATCAAATTAAACTCTAATTGAACCCAAAAAAAGACCAAAATGGATTATTAGCTAAAGGGTTAAATTTCAGAAGTTTGTTTTTTCGAACCACAAGACATATAATATAGTGATATTAATATTTCAACATAATTGGTGTAGGTTCGATGTTCACTTCTATTTTCTTAAGTGATAATATATATGAAGAACAAAAAAAAAAAAGATTTTATTCATAAATACTATTCGGAAAAAGAACGAAAAGAATATATTTGAGACCAAAATTCAAATGGAAGACAAACTTATTCTATTTTTCATAATTATTGGGCATTGTTGGCCCTTTTCTCAACCGAAAAAAACTGAAAATAAATTCTACGATTCCTAAGCTATTGATTTATTATTATTTTTATTTTATTTTATTTATTATTGTTTGTTATTATTAATGTTATTGTTATTATCGGCTTTTTTTTTCCTTATGCCACATTTTTTTTTATATCAAAATGAATTGCTCAATCTCTTCTCTTCCAGCTAAAGTTCACAAATTATGGAAGTAATCAGTCACATAATTTTATTTTTTGGGTCAAGAAGTCCAAAACACTTGCTAATTTCCAAAAAAAATTATCCTAAATATATATAATTAGTTTTTCAACAAAGTGCATTTCAATTTTTATGTAAATTTGAAAAATGAATGTTGTTTGAATGAGGAAATGGGTGAATTTTGCATAACATATTGTTACATAAAATTTAGCTATTTGTTGTGTTTCTTTAAAGAGAAAAAATAAATAGGGGCGGCGGCTAGTGCATAAAATATCTCGTGTCAGCAAGGTCTGAAAAAGGCTGCATTGATTTAGAATATTCCTAAAAATTTGGTGAATATTAGTTAATCTTTTGTCTTTCTCACACTTAATCAGTGCGTCTGAAGTTAAGGTTAAAAGACATGTGATAATAGATAATCATATTGAAAATAACATTTTTTAAAATTACCGAACGGAGAAAAGATAATATATTTTATAACAATAACAATTAAACAAAACATTACTTACATGTTAGGGTCACAACTCTTTTCATTCCTAACTACTAGAAAAGTCCTAAAATTAACAATAACATACTCAAAACATATACCAAAAAGAAAAGGACAATTATGTAATTCTAAGGAAATTGCAAAGGACATTTGGCTTTTGCATTCATGGAAAGGCCATATTTATATTATAATTAATAATTAATAATAGCCACCACCTTCTCACCTTCCAAAATTCTATCTAGTCTAGGTAATAAATGACACAATACTTGTTTATCTAAAATTTAATTATTCATGTGTACTACATGAATAAATTATTGTACTCGCCCGATTTATTATTACTTGTTAATTTGCACTATATATAACCCTTAAGAAATAATGATATACTCCTTCTGTTTCACAAATAATGACTCACGTTCCTTTTTAGTCGGTTTAAAAAAGAATGGTCTCTTTCTTCTTTGATAATATTTTATTTTCAGCTTACCACATGACATATTTAAGGCCACAAGATTAAAAGACAATTTTGTACATTACACATAACTTTAATTTAGGACCATAAAATTCAAAAGTCTTCTTTATTTTCTTAAACTTTTTGTCAAGTCAAACTAGATCACTCTTTTTGAAATGAAGGAAATATATGTATATATATATATATATATAAAATTGTAACACCCAGGAAAATTTTGAGCTAAGACTTGAACCATCCTTCGTTGTAAGTAGGATTTTAGCAAGGAAATTTAAATTCCTTGAGTGTTAAGTTCAATAGATGTAGCACCTTCAGTTCGAAAAAGAAGTAAATTGGAAATAGAAAAAAATCTAAAATTTTGCAAGTTAAGCTAAGTATGAGTTTTGGGTCAACTTCAAACGACCATAACTCTTAGATTAGGATGATTTAGGTGTGCTACCAGATACCGTAGGAAAGACCTTTGAATTATCTTTCCAACGCCACCGAGTTTGCTCAGTTTCGAGTTTGTATGAGGGAGATATGTGCATTCGAAGTTGGGTTGTCTAGATAAGAAAAGTCAAAACCAGATTTTAGAGGGGTATTTTGGTCTTTTCCTTACCAAATCAGATTTAATTAGTTTTTGGTAAGGTTTTAAGGGTCTAATCCTATTGGGTTCAGTTTTATAATCCTAAAATTAGCCTAGGGTTTTAGTTGAGAATTCAAGAAGAGAAAAGAAGAGAAAAAAAGAGATGATCAAAGCGTTCGTCGAGAGTCTTGCGTTTTGTTGTGGATTTTCGCCATGGGTTTAATCCCTAAGAGGTATGTAAGTGTCATGACCCGATTTATCGAGCCATGATGGCACCTACTATAACCCACCAGTAGGTAAGCCGACCCATAACTCGAAACAACAAGTAATGGGTCTGAGGGCAGAAACTAAACACAAGTAGACAAAATTTAATATAACAATAAAACAGGTAGGCGCAAACCAAAACATATATACAAATAAAGATCCCTCCCAAAACCTGGAAGTCACTAGTACAGAGCTACTAACATAAAGAGTACAAGTCCCAAAAGTGGACTACAAAGACTCAACTGTCTCGAACGGCAAAAGACAAGTCTACATATACAGATGGAGACTGAAATAGTACAGAACGCCGTGTGCTCACCCCCGTCTCCAGATCAGACTACTCCAAGCTAGATTAATGCTGGTCACTGGTGCTCGAACCTGCATCACGAAACAGATGCAGAGCGTAGCATGGGTACCAAAACAGCAGGTACTCAGTAGGCATCATAGGCCGACTAAACTTGAAAAGCAAAGGCAATATGAAAAGAAGGAATAACACAAACAGAGGTCAAGAACAAAACTAAGTAACAATGGAATGCACACGAGTGTAGGAATAACTAACTAAAGTAATCTAACTACACCTAACTGGACCCCCATAAGCCTAGAAGGTACACTCGTGCGCAAGTTAAATTAAAAACCCGAACGGACCTCCATAAGTCTGACGAGTACACAGAAAAACTATAGCTAAAGAGAATTGCATATGAGACCCAAGAACAAAGAACATCGAACCAAAACCTCAAACCTAAACAATAGAATCTGACAATACGGAGGCCGGACCTCTAATCGAATGCTTTGTATAAGTAACTAAGCGATAGAGGCCGGACCTCGAACCGGATGCTCTATATAAGTATCTGAGCGATAGAGGCCGGACCTCAAATCGGATGCTCTATATAAGTATGTAGGCGATAGAGATCGAACCTCAAACCGGATTCTCTATATAAGTATGTAGGCGATAGAGTCCGGACCTCAAATCGGATGCTATATATAAGTATCAATGAGGTCTAGATCGGAGCTCGAATTCGAAAACCCGACAAGGTGCCAATGTAGCTGCTGAAAGAGTCCCAATCGATTCATGTGCAAAAATGTCTGTGGAACACCGTCCACATTTAGCCAATCAATGTACATCCTTGGAACATAATCGAAAATTAACTTCAAATCGCGAAGCAGAACTAGTGTCGTCGACATAACTCGTGAAGCCGCAATATCGAAGAAAAATAAAGATAACTATCGTCGGAGTAAGCGTATCGCCTAACTAAGGTCCAAACTATCAGACTCTAGTCTGCTACACTAGTCTACAGGGATCTAAGCCGGCCGAGCGACGTCGGGGTAAAATTAAGGCCTATCTATTTCGAATCATGAATTTCTAAGGCAAACCCTAGTCAAACCTAAACTAAGACCCAACATGCTTCAGGTAACATAGTAATCAAGTATACAAGCCCTCTACATAGCAAGGAGAGTTAATTAGTAACACCAAACATGCTCACATTTACCCGATAAATTTTGAAAGAGGCCAAAACATGATTTCTAAACACCTATGCATAATTCGCTAACTACCAACCCAAATTCCAACTAATCAACATGCATTCACACTCTCAAGCTCAATCTAAGAAAGGGAAACTGTAGCATACCTGTAGGCCGACCACGTGCGCTCCAAAGTCACTTCTCCGGAGTTTTCCCTTTTCGAACAGCCTCAAAACGCTGACATGCTATCAAAAATAAAGTCACAATGTTATTACTGTCATTTAGACACTAAAATCACAAGAAATGGAGACAGACCAATTTCGGGGTTAAAACGGAGAAAGTGGGGCTCGCGCTGAAAATCCCGGAATTAATTCCAAAAATAGGTTCTTAAACACCTCCCCAAACTTGTGTTCCAAAATGGAACACAATTCGATGCTCAAAACAGCCCAACACGACATACAATGAAAAACACAAAACACACTAACAATAAACAGTAATAGCAGCAGCTATTCACTAGAAAATACCAGAAACGAGGGGTTTACAGCGAAATTCAACAACACCACAATGTTCTCCTCAAAAACTCACTCAAGAATCACTGAAATCGGACTTAAAATGACCAAGAAATCAGCTTCCAAAATTGCCCAAAAACTGAGCCCGAAAATGGCTATGACAGCAGCTAAAACATAACTTTTTACCTCCAACGAAGCTTTGAATATGAAATCCAACCACACCGACGCGTTCCTTGCAAAAAACCACACAAGATGCACCTTTGGATCACTAAGTTTGGACAAGAAATGAGAAAGTTATGAGGGTTTGAAGTTGGCAAAATAATGCTAGTTTGGCTGCACCAGATTTGGCTGCCATATATATAAAGTCTCCGACGGGAGCTCGGAATACGATCGGGACCCGATAAAAATAAAATAGATATGTTACCCTACCAAATTCGACATTCCAGACTCAACGGCTCAGTCAAAATTTCCATCAGAGGTTATCTCGATAAAAAGTGAGTCCCACTTCCAAGAGCCATTTTAACCAAAATCCACCAAAGGGCTCAAAATGAGTCCAAAAACCTCGGGAGTCGAACAAAAGGTTGTTCTAGACCAAACTCAACATTCCGGAGCTAATCGCGCTGATGGAATTTTCATCCGAGCGCGTTTTCCATGAATGTTGACCAAAGTCAACCTAAGGCCAAATTTCAAAGGCTAAAACGCCTAATCGCACCGACTCACACTGAAAACCTCGGGAGTCATGCCGACCATGCTATTAGCCTAAAATGACCCTTCCGGAGTTAATAGATCTGTCAGAATTCCATTCTGAGGTGGTCTTCTTGAACTTTTGATCGAAAATGATCGTTCAAGGTTCATAAGCTCTAAAACACTAAAACTCACACCAAAACCAAACAAACGACCAGGTGACCGAACTGTCAGTTCCAGTAAGTCATAAATGACTTGAGATCGCTACAAGAACCCTCTAAATGACACACAGAAGGTAAGAAACAAAAATTACTAGGAGGGCCATTACAGTAAGCTTCCATAGTGTTGGGTTTGTTCACCCACACGTCAATCATGTTATTTTCAGCGCAATTTCTTTCTTAAAGTTGAAGGATTAGAGTTCTTGATGAGTTATTGATAGGTGTTCTTGAAGTTCATTCTAAATTTTGTTTTGTTGGGGTTTTGATGATTTCTTGAGATTAATGTGAGTGTTTTTATGGCTGTATTGAGTAGATTATAGTGTACTTATGTTAAGTAATCGAATTCAAGTGATTGGGGAAGAAACCGTTAGATTCTAAGAGAAATAAAGTCAGAAAACGAGCAAAGAATTTCGTCAGGTTTTCTGGGTTGGGGCCTGGTGCATCGCACCAGCCAGAGTGCCCCCAAAGTATGCTCTGAAGTTTAAGGGCTGGCGCCCCACGCCACCCATAGCCCTAGGGTCTCCTGCCCCATCCAGTTTGCAATCGGTTGCTCAGTTTGAGTTCCTTCGAAAGGTACCTTCACTCTTTTTCGATTCCAACTACTCTAAGCTACTTCTAAACACCTAAAATCATTCTTAACATGATCATAACCTTGAATTCATAATTCAAATTCAAGGTGGAGTTAAGAGTTAGGTTTTGAGAATTCTTTCGAACATTCTAAGAAAGTTCATTTGAGTCCTTTTTTGGAGTTTTCTACAACTTCTAGTAACTTGTTTCAAGACTCAAGTAAGTGAGAATGAAAGTGAGGAGAATGTAGTCATGAGTATACACTATCACCTAGATCCTTCATATCATGAACCATTACTTTTGAATTCATAATTCACATTCAAGAGAAAGTTAAAAGTAGAGTTTAAGAAAGCCTTTGAGTTCAATTATGAATCCTTTGAAATCAACTATTGATTTGAACTAAGTTTTGAGGTAGTAAGTAAGAGAATGAGAAGTGTCATATACATGAGTTCCATGTAGTTTGTAAAACCTTTGAGTTAAGTCGTTCATGTCCATAAATTCTACATGAACTCCATAAATTGAGTATCATTGAAAGGAGTAGTATCTTCCAGTTCTAAGTCTTGAGTATTAAGTTCCTAATCCCCTTTGAGATTATATTTCTAATCAAGGGACTATTATAACCCATGAAGTCCTTGAGTTGAATTGTTCATGCTCAAAACTCCGCATGATCCCTATAAGTCGAACAGTCTTGAGATGAGAAGTATCTTTGAGTCCTTGAGTTGAGTAGTTCATGCTCATAATTTCGCATGAACCCTTTGAGTTGAGCATTCTTGAAATGAGTAGTATCAATGAAGTTCTTGAGTTTCAAGTATTGAGTTTGATTTATGGTTATTGAAAACCTTGCATTGAGTCGTTCATGTCCATAATTCGGCATGAACCATATTTTAAGAAGTCTTTTACAAATGTTTAAACTTTGTTTTAAGACTTAAGCTTTGAAGTTGAGTAAAGAGTAAGAGTAAAGTTCATTTTCTTCAAAATGATATATGGGAACTAAGTATTCCCAAGAGTAAATGTTTTCACATTTAAGATGAGAGGAAACTGAGATTTCCAAAAGAGTTTTGAGCAAGAAAGGGAACATTGATTCCAAGAGAGCTTTTAAGCTAAGTTTTGAGTAATTATCTCAAACCAAAGAAAGAAGTTGTTTTAAAAACATATGAGCTAGGTATATTTTTGGGAGTAATATTGAGCACCGATATGGGGATGTGAGTTCATATTAACTCAAGTCTTCATAAATCATGTAGCAATCATGGGTATTAATGGGTTATACTTTTCAGATGATCACATAAGTTAAGCTAGTGGATCCACTAAGTTAAGTAGTTCTATATGATGACAAAGTATAGGACAGTCTGACAACGTGATGGTAAGAACGATGTATCACCACTTAGGCTCATAGTGGTGGTTGTTGGTTAGAGAATCTCCCACAAAAACTATATAACTTTATTATATAAGTAAAGTTGAGTTTGTTATTGCATTTTCTTTAACAAACTGTTTTACAAAGTTTTTCATATATTGCATGTGTATTGTTGCTTTATATTGAGTTGAGTACCCAGAGTCGAATATCATATTTTTGAGTTGAGTATCTAATCTCTGAGTTGAGCATCTTATCCTTGAGTACTTCTGAGTTGAGTAAGTTGAGTAGTTTTGAGTATCCTTGAGTTGAGTAAGTTTGAAAAGAGGTAAGTATGTTTCTATTTTTATCAAGTTCAAGCTTATATTATGCTTTATAATTCCTCTTACATGCTCGTACATTCCACATACTGAGTCATTTGGCCTGCATCTTCTCATGATGTAGACACAGATAATCAGGATCATCAACAGGAGTGTTGACACCCAATTTTTGACCGACCGTTATTCATTTTGGAATGCTATTCGATTAAACACGTATTTTAAAATATATTTCTAGTTTAAATTTTAATCAATTTTATCTTAATATTATATGTTTTAGCACGCATGATTTCAAAATTATTATGATTATAAAAGAAAAATAAATAAATAAAAAAAAAAAATTTTTATTCAATGGTTAATTCGAAATGATTATTTTACTCAAATATCTTAAAATCATATTTATGCTTAATTTTATGAAATTATTTTAATACGTGTATTATTCTTATTGAATAGCATTTCCTTAAATTCCCTCTTATTCATTTAAATTTCAGCCATTTTCTATCTAAATTTATTTCATTTTTAGCCTGTTCTTATTCAATTTATTTCAATTATAGCCACTCCAACTCAATTTGACATTTTGATTATAGCCATGTGTTGTTTTCAATCATAGCCATTCTAATTCAATTCCTAAACCCTTTATCTTTTAATCTCAACCGTCTAATCCTAGATTGAATCCTAACCCCTCATCGCATCTAAATCAACGGTTGAGATCATTTTCTCCAACCTTCCTTTTATACCTAGAAGACCCCCAAACCCTAAAAACAATTTCATTCTCTTCCTCTCTCTCTCCAACCGCCGCCTCTCTCTCTATTCTCCTCCAATCGGTGAAGACCGGATGACCAGCAGCTCCCCGGCGAACAACCGGCCACCGACAAGCAGCGTCGGCGAGGACAGCAGCTGCGACCAGCAGCCCCGGCGCCGTCCTCTCTGCGCCCTTCTCCCATCTCCCCTCTTCTCTTCTCTTCTTTTTTCAGATGAGCAGACCGGCAAGGACGCCGCCAGCTCCAACGAACTACAGCAGCAGCAACATCCTCTATCACGAGCCGCCGGCGAGCAGCAGCTCCGGTCGGCGCAAACCAGCAGCCAGAGGCGGCGGCGCCTCCTCCCTCCTATCTCTTTTTCCGACAACAACCAGCAATAACAACGAGCAGCGAGCTCGACAAGTTCAAGGGATCGATTGAAGACGGATCTGGACAGATCCGTCCCCGGTATACTCTTATTTCGCTATTACTCCAGTTGTTCATTTCGTGATTCCTATTCTTTACTAATAATGTTATTAGTGTTGTATTATGCATATTACGGTCTTATGATGCTTAAATGATATGGAAATCGCAACTGGTTCGATGATGAATATTAATTCATGCTAAATGTCTCTACTTGATTAAGTTAGAATAATCTAGCAATTAAATTAATTTTTGAGAAAACATTGATGGTTTTTACTGTTCTTATGTGATGATTTGGCATGCTAATTAATTCTCGGTACCTTATTTGATTTAGGAGGATTATTGCCTGATTAAATGTTGATTTTCTGTATGTTCTCCTCAAATTTCGTTTCCTAACAGTAATGTTGACTAGTTGTAGCAATTAATAAATCCTGTTATAATTAGTAAATATCCCTGTGATTTATGGCAAGTATATAATTGACCCTTTTCTTTTCAATATATTCCTCCTTTCCTGTATATCATTAATTGATATCGGCTCCTTAATTGATTTCTATACCTTAATTAATATATGTACTAATGTTTATTTGTTTTGGTAAAGTCATCCGGTTAAGGGAAATGGTTTTGCTGATTGATTTTTTTAGTTAAGGAATAAAATTTTCAGATTTGCTCTTAATTTAGGGTTTTTCCTTATTGGGATGCCCTTCCTTCACTATAAATAGGACCCCTCCCTTTAATTAAAAAAAAAAAGGAACCACTCACATTCTGATATTGGTTGACAGACTCTAGTTCTAAAATATATTTATGTATATATACATATATTACTCTCTACTTAAAGAGGAAGTTCTCGGAAAACATTAAAAGTGCTATCTCTACTCGGTATTGCTGTGTTCGGGTCTAGTGTTGAATTAAGTTCGTCTGCACTGCTGATAATTATTTTCTGCTCAATTGGTTAGTTCTCTTCACTAGTATAATTTCGTTATTTTGCGTTATACATGATTGTATGGTTGAAATAAAATAAAAGGATGCATCCGGGTCAGTTTTCTTATTCTTTCTCGCTTTTTGTGTGATTTTCTACTCTCTATAACCTGTTTGATTCCCTGCATGTGTCTTTGCTGCCTGTTATATCTATACTAATTAATATGATGTGTACGCTCATATAATTAGTTTTATCACCGTTCTATTAGTTTGTCTGTTATACATTCTACCTGTCCGCGTTTTTTTTTTATTTGTACTTTAACAGGGTCTTGAACTTAAAGATTCAAGATATTTGAAGAGTTGCCATGGAAGGAAAGCATTAGACAAGCCAAACTTTTAATTTGGATTTTGTATTATTTGATCTCTCTTTTTTTTACTATTATCATTATTTTATTTTATTTTTTTTTAATATTTTTGTATAACGCTAAATCTCTATATAATATATATTTGGGGGATCGTCGAAGGGGGGAGGGCATTTATGTGTTGTTTGTTATCGTAAACTTACTTCTTGTTAAAAAGCATGCCTAGGAATGTGTTTTAACTGCTTGCTCAAAAAAAAAAAAAAAAAAAAAAATGATCTTGTCAATATTTAATTGTCGTCTAAGTTATAAGCATGCTAGGCTACTCGTTCTTGATGTTCATTAATGATATGTTAAATAAATCTTGAATCCTTGTAATCATCTAGTAACATATAATAATGTAGTAAAATAATAAGTGTTTCGTGTTTTTCAATCACCCTTGCTATTGTATGAAAATTTGAACAAAAATGGGTATAGTTCAAATAATCTATTTGTATTAAAAATAATAGAAAACATGTTTAAAATTTAAATAGCTTTGACATTATTGGGGTTAACAAACGTGCATATAGGCTTTAATGATTTCTTTTAGCATCAAAAGGAGATGCCATTTTGTCATAATTTTTGTATATCCGCCACTGTTTTGTCGTAATTAAAATAGTATTAAATAACTCTGATTTGATGATGATGTGGTTAAGTAAACACTTTAATAGTTTAAGCAGGTTAATTAGTTAATCAGATCTTAATAGTTTTAGCAGGTTTTTTTTTTAATTCATCAAATTAAAATAATTCTTCAACATGTAATAATTAAATGATATTTTCTTTTGTGCAAGCTTTTTATGCTTTAAGAATTGGTTGCTGGTTAAGAGATGAATTTGCATAATAATATTTTCTGAAACTAAAACCTGAATTGTTTTCAAATAAAATCCGCCTGATAATTATTTCTCATATATTTTAATCTGTCCATGTTCAAAATAATTACTAATTAAATTTGCATTTTGTTTTAAAATATGTGAGTTTGTACTTGATTGATCAGCGCTAAATTAAATGAATTTGCTATTTTCCTAAATATTTTTGCATCTGTGACCACTCTTTTGCTATTTTTAAAATCAATTAATTAAAATCTACATGCTATATTAATTTTGTCATTCTTAATTAAGTAATTTTACTATTGTTATGCTTGTTTGTATGCACACACACTTAACATGTGATCTTTCACTCTATGTTTATTTGCTAGCATACTAATATCTTAAAACTTAAGAGGCCAACTTGAGACTCTATGTGCTAAATGTTGTCTTATTTGTTTTAACTTGGTGTCTAGGTGGGCCTATTAGGAATTTATTTGTCTAAAACTAACCCAATAGTAGTCCAATGCCTCTTGGACATCAAGTGGGGACGATAGGCACCTTCTAGGACGAAAAGCATGCGGTGGTGGGGTAGGGGTAGTTTAGGCCCTACGGATATGATGACATCGACTCAGGCTGAAGCGACAAATCTTGGTTTTGTCTGTCCCTACATGGAAGCCTATCGAAAATAAATAAAGTCGAGTGCTGATCCGTAAAGTCCTTTAGAGTCTCCCTTTCCTCTTTATCCTTTATTTGTTTTATATTTATTTGTTTGGGGTAGTTTAAATAATTAAAAATAAAATTTGATTATTATATCTATTCGTGCAATTTCTGTCTCCTCGCTTATCTCTTTATTAATTGTTTAAAATTTGTTTGTTATGTTATCACCTAGTAAGCAAGATTAATTATTTAAAATGATTAAAATAATAACAATTGTTTATTTATCACTTAGTTTATATGTTTAATAAATAATAATGAAGTGACCTTATTGCTACTTGTAACCCCCACATATTGCATGAGGTACGGCCGGGACCCACATTTGTGGACCTCGAGGGATGCCTAACCCCTTCCCCTCGAGGTAATTTGAACCCTTACCCGATCTCTGGTTCGTTGACTTTAGTTAGACTTAGTTAGGTTAGATAGGTGCCCTAACGCACCTTAATTCGTTAGGTGGCGACTCTTCATCTACCCGAAACCCAAAAGAGTTGTTAGGTCGTGCACCAAAACCCGTTTTGAGAAAAACGGGGCGCGACAAGGAGTTTTGTTGATACATCCGAGAGTTCGAGTTAGCGATGGTGAGCCTCTTTGCTTCCAGAGGATTTCATTTACCTTTCAGTTATATCAGTTGTGAGGATGCCGTGGGTCTTGTCCCGACTTTCTTCTTTATCAGTTAGAGGCTTCATAGATAGTCAGTATAGTTGAGAAATCTGTATTCTTTACTTATTTTATTAAATGTTTTAAAGACATAAGTTGCCTATTTTATGGCGAGTTGAATAATTTATTTTATTCAGAGTTTTCTTTGAGTTAAAGCTTTCTATTTAAGTTTCATGAATATTTATTCAGTTTTTAAGCTTTATATGCTTGAGTTAGTCTTTCACTTGAAGCCAGCCAATATGAGGGTTCGCTTGGGACCAATAATGGTTCTCGAGTGCCGGTCACATCTAGGGTGTAGGCTTGAGTCGTGACAAAAATTTTGGGAAAAAATATGTTTTTTACTCTTGATATAAAAGTGACGAGTGAAAATTGTATATTTAGTATAATATAATGGCAAGTAAAATAAATGGAGGGAGTGGTAAATTTCATTTAAAGTTTAGATACTGGTTGGCGTGAATGAACATCTAAACTTATTATATAGTATTTAAGACATTTTTTACTCAATTTTTGGAAAAGTTTTTTTGTGCGTTCTCAAAAGCTCATTACGCTTAAGCCTAAAATTTCTCACATAAAATTAAAAAAATAACACATTTTATGTGATTAATTTATCATTTAATGGACGCTTGAAATCAAGCGCAAAATTTCTTTCAAGAATCTATATAAAAAATGCTTAACAAAAGCACTTTTTCATGTACATATTCAAGTTCTCAAGTAAAACAAGTCATTATTCAAAAGTCTAAATAAGATTTACCATTAAGTTTAAAATATTATCAATATATTCTGCCTTAGTTAGGATTAGTACATTGTATGGTACTATGATATTTCTATAACTCCAAAGTGTTAGAAAATTTGGAAACATCACATATGGTTAATTATAATTCGACATTGTACACCCATATTGGCCATGATGTTAATAAGATTTGATACGATAAAAAAAGTTCAAATTTACTCCTATATGATTAAAAATATTTTAAAGTTACTTTTTAATATACTTTCTAGTCATAGATGGAATCAAAATTGTGAGCTTATAAATTCAATATTCTAATTAAATTTTGTCAAATTCATAGTAGTTTTTTTTTCCTTACCCTGCCTTAGTCCTTGACCATAGTCCATAGTGGAGCTCTAGCATAGACTGTTTAGAAGCTTCCCCTTATCGAAAATTTTAATACAATAAATTTTGCGTATTAAAATATATTTGGAAAAAGGTTCAAAATTGTGTGCCATTACTATTGACTGTATTTTAAAACTTATTTTGTAATTTTTTTTTTTAATTCAAGTATTTATTTGGTAAGAATTATGATGAGGAGAACTGAGAAGTTATAAAATTATCAAAAATCATACTCTAGAAAATAAATATACAAATAAAAGGATACTTTTAAAATTAATGACTATTATTAAAATATTCAAAATCCACAAATTGTGTTGTTGATTGATACATGCCAAGAAAAAGCCAAATAAAAATTCTTAATTGGACTGTATGAACTATGAATAGCCAAAAAATAATAAATACTCCTTGTAGAGAGGAAAAGGCCAATAGAATCTTTTGGACAATCTAAGATTCTCAAGGATCATATGAATGAATATCTTTTTTTATGGAAAGATAAGTTAAAATAATATCAAGAATATACTTGACCAATGAAATTTAAAATACTTTTTTGGGTTTCGCACTTGATATCTGATATCGATACTGAAGCTTCACTAGTAATATCTACATTAAAATTCGACTAATTAGTACTTATGTATTACAAAACGATATCTATTTTAAATACTGACTAATCGATCAGTTACTCGTTAATGCGACAACTTTTTCTATAAAAAAATGTATATATCAAAGAATCGAACTCGAAACTTCTGATTAAGAATGGTGAGATCCCAAATTCCAATCATCCATCATAACGTGTTAATTAATGAATTGAAATGACACTAACATGCATGAGGGACAATACCTTTGTAAAAAATACATTTTTTTCTTGACCTAGTTTTAATAATTAATAATAATACAACTTTGCACTAAATAAAATATTACTATCAATTATGCATATTCTTCTTTTTCCAAGGAATATTCGGATAGGGACCATAGTTATTAGAAATCAATACGTAATTTATTTTATTTTAATCTCTTCCACAAAATAGGTGTCATTTATTTTGTCTTCTTCTTGGTAAACCACTGGACAATATTTTGTCGATGTTACTAAAAAGAATATTCGAAATTTAAATTTCTTTTTGGATAATAAATTAACTTGAAATTTTTTTTTTGAAGTAAAATAGTACTATATTATTTTTATCCAAATACTTGTTTAATAAGTGTTTTATATTTGAGAAAATGGTCTAAAACCCCCCAACCTATACCCGAAATCCCAACTACACACTCCAACTTTACGGGTGTCCTATTACCCACCTGAACTTTATATTTCTCTATTTTATACACACCTAAAATGCCACAACCACATATATGTTGTTAGGTGAAATTCACGCGTTTGACACGTGGAATATTATTAAAAACTTTTTTTAAAATTTTTTTTTCTCCTTTTTTATTTATTGTTTTAAATTCTAGTTTAAGGTCATAACATCAAAGTTTATGGATGTATTTTGATATTCAAATTTGAAACTATTTGATGACATTGTTGGTTGCTAATTTTTCAAGCTAAGAACACTAAGTTTGAGTGTTTGACTAAGTTCATGGCTGCAATTTTTAGATTTGAACTTTGGAGCTCCATGAACACCGACGAGCTTTCATATGAATTTTTTAGATCTATTTTTTGGATTGGGAGCAACATCCGCTAATGTTTTGAAGAGTTTCATATGGCAAAAAACTAAAACTCATGGGTTTAAAATGTGAACCACCAACTTGAAACCTCCATTAAAGTTGGTTCAAAAGGCTTGGGTTCAAATTCGACTTGCCACAAACGAGTACCGTTTTGAATGAATAATATATCAACAAAATCGAAATGTCAAGAAAAGCTTATATCTAAAATTTAGCGTGATTTAAATAAGTTTTAAGACAACTTTGCTTCAATTATTCAGAGCCACGGGATGAAGAAGATAAAGAAATGACGCTGCATTTTTAGATTTGCAGGAATTTGACCAGTTATTAAAATTAGTTGAAATTTAATTCCGTAGATCTGTTGGGTATTGAATATAAGATTAGAAATTTTCTTAGTATTACAATTTATTAAAGAAAGTTAGTTGAGTTTCACTATATTAAACATATTCAAGCTTGAATTTTGCTTTGATTTGGAAGATTTTTGGGGCAAAATTCTTGATGGAGGAGGAATTTTTCGTCAAAATTAACCTTCTAAGGCACCTAGAGAAGGTGAGAACACCTTCCATGACAGGTCAGCACTTAGGTGTGTATAAAATAGAGAAATATAAAATTGAGATTGGTAATAGGACACCCGTAAAGTTGGAGTGTGTAGTTGGGATTTTGAGTATAGGTTGGGGGTGTTTTAGACCATTTTCTCTTTATATTTTGCTAATATTACTGAATCTACTAGAGTTTAATAATTGTAAATACTGATCAATTTGGGTCGTCATTATTTAAAATTTTTGAAGTCCAATATGATCGTTATTGGAAGAATTTACCTAATTATTTGTTCATCGATCGTTTAAATTAAAAATAGCTGACGGACATATATATAGCTTGTGTGGGGGTAGCAGAAGGGAGACATAGGCATGTGTATAATCTATACATATTGACTAGAACAAGTAAATCGTACATATTATAACCTTTGTATTCATCACGAACAAATTGCCTGCAAAATATGCTTGAGAAAATTCTCCAATAAAATGTTAATTATTTAGAAAAACCTTAGTGTAAAAGGAATAATATTGATTATTCCAAGAATTAAGAATTAGATGAAATTTGTTTTTTTTTTAATTAAAAAAACACACAAGATTTGGTTCAATCCCTCTTTTAGATGATAAAATTCATGGGATCATACACAATGACTTCTTTTACGTGAAGAGTGTAATATGAATTTATACTCCTTCCATCCTAATTTATGTAATTTATAGGGCACACTTCGGAGTTCAAATATCGAGAGTTAAACAGTATAATTTTGACTGTAAATTTGAACGTGAAATTTTTAAGCTTTGAAAAAAAGTTTACATATTTGAAAATGGGAAAATCATGGTCATAGAAAAACTTGTTTGAATCTCAAAATTTGAAAGATGCCACATAAATTAGAATGAAGGGAGTAGTATTATTTATTTGACTGCTCATAGAGTCTTGAAAAGAAAGAAATACTTTTAAATTTGTGATTAAAAACAAACATTCTATATTTATGTGATTATAAATCATTTTATCAAGAGTGGAATAATTTTATTTTCTTGGTCCATTATTAAACTGGTACAGTTTCTATAGTAATTAATAAGAAACTTATTGTAACGAAAAACTATGGATTCCATAAGGTGGATTAATAATTTAAGCTATGATCACAATATGACACAAGAGATTTAATTTGCCTATTGGCTTATGTACAAGTATTGAATTGTTCACATAATAATTCACTTCTAAAGAAAAGGTTCTCTATTGATTCAAACACTATACCTATAGGACTTAAGGAATGATATAAAAAAAAATAAAGAGGGAAAGTATTGTATCGACGAATTAGAAGATATGTAAATTAGTGTTAAAAAAAAAAAAAAATCTCAACTTTCGATTAAAGATTGTGTACATACCTAATACAAACTATCGTCATTTTTGAAAATTTCTCAATTTCTCAAACTATAAAAATGCTGGCCAAACTAAGGTACATACAATTGAAAAGGATATTGCTATAAAGAAGAATTCTGCTTTAAGTTAAACGCTTTATTAATTATTGATCTATTATTCCACGTTTCATATTTCAATAATCCAAAATAATGGGAACCTACCATATAAATTATTCATTTTTTCTGTCATTGTCAAATGCATTAATTGAGATCCTCAAAATATATCACAATATAATGTCAGCATTCTTAATTAAATTAAAGTAAATTAATTCAGCTACTTAATTGTTTTTTTTCTGTTTAACTATGGTGGTGTTCAAAATTCATTAGATCGATTAATTTAATTGAATATCACGATATATCGGACTTATTAAAGAGAGAAACGTTCTCCATTAATTCAAAATTTAAGCTTTATATGAATTAAGATTCTTATTGTTCCACTTATAGGATTTTTAAAATTATTAATTCAGATTTACTATCTATCGTAGATTGTAGATTAATTTTTACATATAAATTTATAGCCTACGCACAATATTTGAATCAAACAAACCAGACGATATTGTAACACTGCATCCTCCTTTTGCTCATCCTCATCTCTAAATACTCCTTCAGTTTCAAATTTATTGGCATGTTTTCCTTTCGAAAGTTAATTTGACTCATTTTTAAAGTTACGTTAAGTTGGATTAGATTACTCAATATTTTATATTAAAAATTTAGAAATTAAAAAATTATGCAATAAATGTTATAAGTTGTAATTTTTCTCATGCTTATTTGACGAGAAAGTATATTTAAAATACTAATCAAAATTTATATAATTTGACTCGCAAAAAATTAAATATGATAATTAATATATCTATCCAGTGCAATCTAACTTCCACACTATCTAAATACTCATTTTTTCTCACTACTAAAATCATTACATTTTGTATGCATTGGCAAATTAATACAGTTTTCTTTCATCATTAATATACAAAACGTTTTTGGATTCAAGTCTTCTTAGGTATGAATTTACCTTTGTTATTATGTAGCTCTTTCTCCTAAATATGAGATTGATGTCTCAAGACGAATTTGAATTCAGTCGAACCTCAAAACGGACAAGATAAAAAACCAAAAATATTTTTTTAACAAAACTTGGTCTAGCTAAGCATGCTGGCCACATCCCCTATTTAGATCTCCTTTAAAATTTGACGGGAAATAGATTGTAAAAAAGGAAGATGTATTTTAATTTATTGAGTGCCCTTAAGCCCTTGACGAAATATATATTATTTAGTTAAAATATGTAATAGCAACTCGTAAATTAGACATTGGTTGAGAATATTCATTATAATATGTCGCTTTTTTAGGGAGATTTCAACGCACCTAAAGTTAAGGTCAGAAGACGTGTGATAATTAATAATAGTATAAAAAGTACAAGAAGAAATGATAACATATTTTATAACACCAATATCAATTAAACAAAACATTAGAAGTTAAATAAGTCGTCCCTTGTTGAGTCACAACTCTATCACTCCTAAAGTATAATAAAGGTCCTAAAATTTTTGCTAACCTTTCGCTTTTTTCTCGATATAATTAAAGCGTCTGAAGTTAAAGCCAAAAGACATGTGATAACAGATAATCATATAAAAAAGTAAAAGAGAAAATAAGTACAAAACGGATGAAAGGATAACATATTTTATTAAATATATGAATTAGACAAAACATTAGAAGCCAAATAGGTCCAAAATGAGACAATATTTTCAAAAAATAAAAATAAAAAATGAAATGTGTTTTTATGTAGTTCTAAAGGTATAGCAAAGGACATTTGGCTTTTGCATTTATCGAAAGGCCATATTTATAATTAGCAACCCCCACCTAATTCCAAGTCTATCTTTTGTAGTACAATTGTACAAATGTACAATCTAGGTGGTAAATAAATGGCACGATATTTATTATACTACTACTATATAGTCTTTTGTTTGTCCAAAATTTAAGTTATTGTGTACATACATGGAATAATTAAATAATAATTGATTTCATTTATAGTTAGGGTTATTACAATATTGCAAGCCTAGAAGGACATATGGTGTGGCTCTACAACTACTAGGTCTAAAAAAATTTTGAAACATCACATATATACCAATATGGCTGGCTATTATTAGAGATAAAAGAAATGGATATCAAATTTAATTCGATCATAAAATTTAATTCAAGAGAAAAATATTTTTGAAAGATCATATAAAGAGACTAAATGTCACTAAATCGACTAATGTGAGTAAATAATAAGCAAAAACAGGATTGAATATCTGAAGTTTGAATAATTTAGTTAAGGACACTATCGGATAAAAATAAATTGGAATGGGGCATATATTGATAACATGATAAAAAAATGAATTTTGATTATAATCCAATTCAAAAACTAACTCAATAGGAAATAATTACCCAAAATTACTAAAAAAAAATTAAAAAATGAGCAAATACCCTTACAAACAGATGTGTGACTCAACAATAAGCCTTTAACTTTATTGTACTTTTGAAATACAGATTCAAATCTAATAGCTATTGAACATAGGAGGATGTTTTTTTAACATGTATCTATATCCTATGCATTTGAAAGTATATGACCTCTAATGTAAACTGAATATGTTCAAAGATAATCACATGTATGAATCGTATGAACCTCTTAATGAAAGAATTAGTAGGAATTTGAACATAATTGGTTGAGGATTATAATAATTTTTTTAAAAATATTTTTTTCAATTAAATCAAAATTGTGAAAAAGATACATCTTACAATTTGTTTGCCATTTGATCAAAAGAGTTGAGCATATAAAGAAAATATCAGAAATTATCAAATCCTTATTTTTGGGGTAAATTAAAGCTAAAAGATATTTTCTTACGCAAGGTCTTTAGATTCTCTTTATTAAATTTAAAAAATAAAGTCAAACAAAAGGATATACTTTTAAAATGATTCAAACAGCCTTATTAAATTTGATTTTTCCGAAAAGTCAAAATCACTAATATTTGTGATTGGGTGCCAATAAAACTCATATTTGAACCGTATGAAATGTGAATAGCCAAAATAATACATTTGTTTCATAATAGTCGTTAACATTACTAGATAAAACAAAATTATTCCCAAACTTTTAACAAATTGCAAAATAAAAATAAAATTAATTGTTTTTTTTTTATTTTACTCTCGAAATTAGTTGTTTTCTAAAGTAATAATATTAATTATATTTTTATAAAATTAAACTAAATTAATAAAAAAAAGTTATTTTATATATATAAAAATGTGTGAAAGAGAAATATAACAGAATATTTAATCTTTGTTAGTGGAGGGAAGAGAAAAAAAAAAGGCAATAGAATCTTGGACAATTTAAGATTCTCAAGGATCAGAATATCTTTATTTATTTATTTTCCATTGACAAAATAAGAAAAGTTTAAAAAAAAAAGAAAAAAAAAAGAGAATATACTTGACCAATGAAATAGAAACAATACCTAACATGCATGAGGGGCAATACACTTTTTATTAAAAATACAATACAATTTTTCTTGACCTATTATATATTTTAATATAAATCCAACCTTGCACTAAATAGAATATTAATATCCAATGTTGCATATTCTTCTTATTCCTAGGAATATTCGGATTGGAACCATCTTTATCGAACCTTTACACTCATAATAAAACCTTTTTTTTTCTTTTTAATAAGCCAATTGACGGGTTTGCTATTTAGTCAGATTCGAATATTGTATGTGAAAAAATATAATTAGGGACGTATTTTTCTTAATAAGTTATAGTCATATATAATGTAACTCTGAATTAATTGATGATTTGTATGAATAAATTTTGTATGGTGTTACTAGCTGCTTTAAAATATTGACCTAATTAAGAAGAAAAAAAAAAACAAAATAAACGTTTCTCTAGAATCTAAAGCAAAATTATAGTCGGTCGTCAAGATTTCTTTATTTAATATTGAATAAAATTTGTCTTAACAACAGGCTATGGTGATTAATATCAACACTTTGACCACAAATTATGATGAATTGTTAGGATTTTAGTCACGAGATTGTCTTAACAAATAAGTTATGGTGATTGGTCAGGATTTTGACAACAAATTCTGATGAATTTATCAGGAGCTTTTTAATTAACATTTTTGTCTAAAAATTCTATCGAGTCATCAAGCTTTGATTTCTTTGGCTGGAATACTAGACAATGCTACAAGCTCGTAAGATAAGAATTATATAAGTAACACTGAACATTGAGCAAATGATAAATTATGATACGCCGACTCTGATACCATTAAAATATAAGTTTCGAATATAACCTAACTACAAAAGATAATCCATAAGGTAATAAATGTTTAAAACAATATAAAAACAACCAAAAATTATTAATTTTGTCATTGTGTGGTGATTATAATCATCTTAATAAAATGTTAAAAATGCCTTTTCTAAAAAAAAATTAATAAATTTCCAAATTTATTTTGTTATTTAATAACAACGATTGTCTTTTTGATTGATATCGCAATCTCCCTTTAATTGGACATTAGCGCAAATATTTCCTGTTGAAAAAATGCAGCTTTTCGACATTGAGAAAAGTATATGATAAGTGATGAGTCATACAAAGAGGACGAGCAACTTCTACGCAATTAAATTTCCCATAAATTTCCATCACATCTAATTATCTTTCTATTTAATTGATTATATACTATGATGTAAAATATTTCTCAAAAGTCAAGTCTATTAAATTATTTATATATGTATTCTTTGGTTTGTGGTTTAAATCTAAACACCAAAAAAGAAAGATGTGTTACACTCTACGTTCAATCTTATTTGGCCATTATATTATTTTGAAATATTTAATAATATTTGTTTAATTTATAAAATTAATAACTAATTTGTCATGTTGTATCAATTTTATCATTACTATTAAATCTCATTTGTTTTTTAATGTTTAAATCACTTATATTTAGTAAGGGTGATTTGATAAAATTATGCCTATTATTTACTGTTTCTTAATCTTTATATCAAAGGAACAGTGAATAATTATTATTAGATAGTGAGTGTTAATTTCAATAATTTCATTTAGTCAATTAAGTTGGTACAAGTTGCACCACAGCTAGAGTAATTAATAAGAAACTAATTATTGTGAAAAAAAAATAGTGGATTATTCCAAAACTATGGAATAATTTTTTAAGATATGTATTGACTTTGATAACTTACCAAACATTATCTCCATTAATTGCTTTTTAAAAAAATTATGCTGGATTCTCTCTCCTTTTTACAGTTGTGATACATAAAAGATTGAACTTCACACCAAATTTATTAAGAAATATTCCATCCGTCTCAATATATTTGTCACATTTCATTTTTCAATTTTCATAGTTAAATTAGATTAAATAATGTAAATTTTAAAGACTATACGAAAAATACTATAAATTATATATTTTCTCATATCAAAATAATTTTAAAAAAAAAACGTCTTAAAATATTAATCAAAATTCACATTGTTTGACTCTCACAAATAAATTTTGTTTATCAATAATTCATGGTTGCTTAATAGTAGTTTTTTCCTTCAAGGATTCAACATATAAAATTAACATTGTAATTACATTAAAATTTCTCATTTTCAAAAATTATATTCCGCCTGTATGATCTTGTTCACCTTATTGATTAGTTTCTTTAGTAGTTTAACATACGGCCGCTCCTCCAACAAGAAAAGATATAAATATGAAAACTTCACTGTCATTTAAATTGAAGAATTTATGAAGGAAATAGAGTTTTAAATTTCCACCTTGTCGATTTTAAATTCCTTCTACCCCATAAAGACAAAACTATGTAAAATAAGGTTTGAATTTATTATTGTTATCGTCGTTGCCTTGGACCCCTACATTAAAATTTCCCATGCTTCAATAAAAAAGGCTAAAAATAACCTAGGTTTTATGTAGCTAGGCTAAACAGTAAACACGAGGGAAAATAATTTTGCTATAAAGTAAAGAATAATTCTGCTTAGATTAAACGCTATGCAAGATTTTTTTTTTTTTTGAAAATCCACGTGTCATTCCAGTAAACCAAAACAATGGGAACCCACCATATTATTCAATCTTAATTACTGTCATTGTCAAAATGCGTCTGAAAGATCCTCAAAAGATATCACAAAAGATATATAATATTTTTTTAAAATATAAACTAAAAGAAACATATAAATACGATAAGTTTTTTTTTTTTTCTAACAAGACCGACAAATCAACTCTATATGACTTTCTACATTTATAGTAGAAAATAGGAAAAATAAAAATATATTACAAAAAAATTTCTACACATTTTTTTTAGTAAGCTGGTGAAGCAGTAGTTGTATGTGTAGAAGAGGACGTCGCCGGAGAATTCGAATGCACATCGCCGCAGTCACTCTGACTGTGGCTCCCGTCCCGCTCAGAGGAGCGCGACGACTTCTTGTTGTGTTGCCTTAGGGTTCCACCCGATGTATGATCATGGAGTGGACCCTTTGGATGAGTGGCAATAGGTGCATAGATTCCATTTGAGTTGGCAACTCCCGACGCTTCGCCCGAGGCCGCTGGTGCTGCAGCGGCCATCGCGGCATATTCTGGTGGTGGGACCCATATTCCTCCGACGACCACGAATTGTGGTGGTTGTTGGTTGTTGTTGTGAATTGATGAAGGACTAGGTCTTCTCGTGTGTAATCGATATTTCTACATGAAAAGACAACAAACGATATTTAGGTTATGCATGTATATATATATCTATTCATGTAAAAAAAGAAATTTTACACGTAAAATATTTTTTGTAGATTTTAGTTTGTAATTAGTGGTAAATAACTTGGAAAGTTGTACAGCATATATGTTGTTTGATTTGGTATCCATGTAAAAGTAGATTTGTACAAAGAATTTTAGAAAGCTTACTATAGTTACTAAATTCAAAGTACCTTTTGATTTTTAGCGCATCTAAAGATGATATGTACAGCTACATTTACCAAATTTAACTAAACCAAATCTCAAAAGTTGTAGATTTTCTATAACAAAATATATATATTGTTATTTAGTTGCGTAACGACAGTAACAACAACAACAAACTCAGTATAATTTTACAATCTTACTTCCATTTTGAGAAAATAATTTTAAGAAAATAAAAGAACTATTTTCGATAAAAAGTCTATTAAGAATATGTATTTGCGTATGAATTTAAAAGAAAAATATATGTATATAGGAAGTAAAGGTGTAGTTATCCAAAATTCTTGAGTCTATCTATACAAAATAATTCAAGTTTGTACTAGAATTTGTTGATGGACCCCTAATCAATTTTGCACTACCAAACAAGAAAAATAAAATATCCAATTTCCAAATTTTGATATACATCAAAGTTTTATCATGTTTCACATTTGCCAAAGATAAATAAATACTTTTTTGAAATAGGAAGGAGCACAAAAATAAATAAATAAATATAAAGACAAAATCTAGAATATTCATTAATCATTTAAACAAACCTGTAAATGACTTTTAACTTCATCATTAGTGAGTCCATCCACCTTCATTAACTCCCTAATTTGTTTTGGTGTAGCCACTACAAAACAAAATTAAAAAAAATACAAAGGATTAGTGACGAATGATTTCTATAGCTAAACAGTAAAATTCGTTTGAAATTTTTTAAAAAAATTATTACCATGAGAGCCACCTAGTTGTTGTAAGGCATGTAAGAATCTTCTATGTAACTCTGGAGACCAACACCTTCTTTGTTTTCTTTGTCCATCTTTATCTTCTTTTTTACTTCCACCGCCATTCTCGACGGTGGAACTACATGTCGCCGCCGAAACAACACCACTAGTTGGCGTGATTTCTACGGCGGCGAAAGCATTTTTCTCTTTCTTGAAAGGATGAAATGCTCCTCCACTTCCATTCTTCTTCACTTCTACAACCGACACCTTTTTAGGCGTTAGTTCCTAAAATACCCCCACAAAAATAAAAATTAGACAACAAAAAAAATAATTAACAGAAGTGTTTAAATTTTTTTTTCTAAAATTAATTACCTCTTTTGGGGTGGGATCTGAAGTTTGATTCCAAAGCTGAACAGATCTAAGCCAATCAGATTTTTTATTTGTTGTATCCTTAGAACTAGTAGAATTATTATTATTATTATTATTATTATTATTATTATTATTATTAATAAAAGATTTTGATTTATGAGATTGATTTTCTTCTTCATCTTCTTCTTCTTCTTCATCTTCATGAGAAAATGTGCTTTTTAATGGAATAAATTCTTCCAAAACAGGAACATCACTGGATGTATGTTCATCATCAGAACATTCAGTAGATTGTGCATTAAGGTTGTATTCTGTTGTTGTACCAGATAATTGTTGCTTGTAAGTTTCAATAGCTGCACATGAAAAACAAACAAAAAAAATTAAATTAATATTAAAATCACAAAAAATAGAAAATAATGTTTTGCTATTTTGTTTGTATAAAGCATATAAATAGAAAATTAAGAAATGGGGTTTCATTATTTTTGTTTGAATCAATTGAGTATTCGAGTCATGTTAGAGGATAAGTAAAATAAAATTTAAAATAAAAAAATCACAAAAATGAAGAAAACTAAGAAATGGGGTTTTGTTATTTTTGTTAAATAGTATAGAATCTTGATGAATAAACCACTAGGAACACTAAATTTAATCTTTTACCACATTAAACAAAACGAAAAATCACAAAAAATGAAGAAATTAAAGAAATGGGGTTATATTATTTTGTTTGAACAGTATAGAATATTGAAGAAAAAATCCACAAAAATGAAGAAATGGGGTTTCATTATTTTGTTTGAAATAATAAATATAGTATGAATCTTGAAACAAAAAAAAAATGAAAAAATGGGGTTTTGTTATATTGTATGAATTAGTATAAAAATCTTGATTATTTTTTTTTTTTTTAACAAAAATGAAGAAATGGGGTTTTGTAATATCGTATGGATGAGTTAAAAAAATTACCTTGAGTAACAAGTTCAAGACAAAGTGGAAGTTCTCTAGAGAAAACTTGAATTTTTGTTCTTTCTTGTTCAAGAGCATCAATATATTGTTGACATCTCTCCATTTTCTCTGAAAAATTGTTGTTGTTCATCATCTTCTTTGTAAAGAAAAAGGAATTTTTCTTTGAAATTTTCCAGCTTTTGTGTGATGATTTAATTGACCTAAGAAGGAAAGTATGCAAGAATAATAATTGTTAATTTATTTAGTATTATGCAAAGGCTATAATGAGAGAAATGAGGGGACCAAGGAGGATATAAATGAGAGAGTTGATTTGTTTTGTTATAAACATAGAGAGATCCGGAATGGGAAATTTAAAGAATAAAGGGATCTAAGAAGAATCATAAAAGGGAATAAACTTGGCATATGAGAAATAAAAAAAGATTTTAATCATTGGTACATGTAGAAAGTAGAAACATCTAGCTAGACCATCAAGTCCTTTGCTCATGACTAATGGTTTCGAGTTCGAATTTAAGTTCTAAAAATGATAAATACTTCAGAAAAATAATATTGTTTTGGTAAGAATTATACTCTATGTCTTACGGTTCTGAATTAATATAACATGTATCACTAAATTATATTATTAAAAAGTGTGATAGGAAAGAGATTTCGAATTTGAATATAAAGGTTATTGAAATGTTTAGTAGAAAAAACGTTTTTTCCTATTATGAGTCATGCTCAATATGAATATGGATTACTCTAATCAATATCATAAACTATAAAAAGTTTGGCTGATCGATAAATTCCATTCACAGTTTTAAATTTGACCCTTCAAAAGAAAGTAACTTTTAGTGAATTGAATTAATCGAAACAAAAATAAGCACTACAAAAGTCTAAAATTAATTAGCTAAGAGCTTCATCAATAATTCGTTGCTAAATCAATATTTCATCTCTAAATAAGATTAGTAATGAATTTTATAATTTTTCTGCATAATTTATTCATCATTAATTCATATTTTTTTAATAGTAATGTAATATCAGGTACCAAAAATCTCAGTTTCAAATTTTAAAAAAATAAAGGACTTCTGAATAGAGAGCGTTATTGACTCATTAAACGTAATTTCAATTAGTCAAGATAATAAATTTCAAATACTGTAACTCAAAAAAATATGATATTTTAAATTTTTTGGAAAGGTGGTGCGTGGGGAGAAGGGTCGAGGTCGGGGCGTCGCATACGAAACGAATCTTTGATGGGTTAGGTTTAGTGCTTTTTCGAGAGTTGTGAATATTCGAAAGAGTGATTCTTATATTTTTATTATATTATATGATAAAATTAAAAAATAACGTGTGCTGGCATTGACGTTACATATTACACCATCAAGATAAGATCAAACCTTTTTTACTCTTTTGTCCTTCTAGATTATAAAAGTCACATTTAACATACCTACTACTATTTCTCATTTTCCCCACTAGAATTAGTATTGGGGAAATGAATTACAACACGTAGAATTGAACTTTCGCTAATAAAGTAAAAATTTAGATAATTGATAAATTAATGAGCTATTAAGGTCTTCAAAATTGATATTATAGTACTTTTTTTGTTCATTTTTATCTGTTACTTTTTTCTAAAATAAATTTTCATCTTTAATTGTCACTTTTGAGATATTAAGAAAAAACAATTATATTTTTTCGTGTATACTCGTAACATTAAGTATTTTTTTTTCAAATCATTTTCTAAGACTTAATGCTAAACATCATTTAATAGAATAGTTTGGTAAATACTTATATCAATAATTATTTTCTTAATAAATGTATCAAGTCAAATATGACAAGTAAAAGTGAACGAAGGGAGTATTATTTTATCACTTATTTTCTAATGTTAACTAGCACAAATTATAACACACCAGGTAATTATAGAGTCAATTATATGAGGAACGTGTATTTTTTTTTACAGCTATCACATGTGATAGTAAAGTTACTTTAGAAAATATTAACGGAGTTTCAAGACACATATAACAAGGTAATACTATGGTACAATTTGATAACTCGTCACCATTTGAACATCTTAATAACAATATGCACTACACATTTGTACAACTAACAATACCTTAACCTCCTGGACTCTCAAGTTCATTTCTATTGATGAACAAACTAAGTTTGCTACATTGATTCACTAACAAAATATACAAATTGGGTAAATGTAGAGATGAAACAAAAATTGAGGGGCTTCACTAACACTAACAAACCCAAAAAAAAAAAACTATAGGGTCAAAAATTCAAAATGTAAAAATATGAAGGGTCAAAATGTAATTTAACAAAAGCCATTCTAGAACTTTCTTTTTTGCTTGGAATATACTCCGTTTCTTTGGCTCAGAATAATCACGACAACACTTAAAAAACTTCAATGAATCTTTCCAACGCGCGTGCTTACACGCGCCATCCACCTCGACTATGATTGTTTTTTTGAAAAGAAAATTGAGAATAGGAAAAAAGAGATAAGACGGAATTACGAGATGAAAAATCAAACATTAATAAAATAAAATTTCAATAACTAACTAATCAAACTATTAAAATTCCCCCACTAAATAATGTTGGCTTTTGGTGTCTCAAAGGGCCAAAACAGAATCGTGTGTTGTGTGTCCAAGACGCATGGCATAATGCGTGATGTGAACGCACTAATATTGATCTGACACAGTTGTCGCTGATTGGGTCCTATTACATTGGGGACCGTAGTAGGCTGTGTCCGAATATTCTTTTCACTCTATATGGACTATTAATAATTTTCAATTCGATATTCGATACTTATATTGAAATACAATTATTGTGGATTCACTCATATCATGTAAGGCTACATTCGAAAGGAAACACTTTCTTCTAAGATTTTTTTCATTTTCAAAATTTTAATCAGAGACTCTAATTAAAAGAGGAACAATCTAATTTACTGCACCATATTCGTTGATGATTAGACTACTTAATTAATCTAAACTTTTTTTAAAATAAAAATAAATATAAAATGAAGAAGATGAGTCTTTGTGCTTTTTTTGTTTGGTGTATCCTACGGCAAAACAAAGATAACATCGTTATACACTTCTGTTTAAATTTTATACGTTACTTCAAAATAATATAAATATTTTATCATAATAATATTAATGAAAACTAATGTACAATATTGACATAAAAGGTTTAAGCTTCGCCTTTGAATATCAACATTACTAGAAAATATGAAACTAATATGTCAATAATTTCTAAACGATCCATAGCTAGTGGCGGAGCCAGAAAATTTAATAAGGGAGTTCAAAATCTGAGAAGTAAACACACGAACTAGTGGAAGAGGGTTCGTTATCTATTATACATACATAAAAAATAATTTTAATCATGTATAAATAGTAATATTTTTCACCGAGGGGGGGTCAGATGACCCCCTCATTATATGCTGCCTCCGCCCCTGTCCATAGCTAATCAATTAACTCCTAGGTAAATGATTTTTTCCCTTTTTTTATCTATAGTTAAATGGGATTAATACGAAAATTTGACCATTGCTAATTCATTCATTGTTTTTTAATAGTGCAATCTCTCTATCATGGTTATCTTATATGATTATTTCTACTTCAACCTAATTTAAAGTTGAAAAATTAGTTATAAGAGCTAGTATTTCAGATTAAAATAATGGTTTCATTTCATAAAATTCACCCCCCTCCCCCCCCTCCACAGCGTTTAGTGATTCGACCTAATTTAAAGTTGAAAATTTGACCATTGCTAATTCATTCATTGTTTCATTTCATTTCATAAATGAAAATAATGGTTTCATTTCATTTATGGCTATTTTTTTTTAAAAAAAAAGATTGATACAAATGGTTGAAAACAAGATAAAATAATCGTATTCCCTGTTATGTTTGTTAGATCATTGATATATTGATATAGTTCTATAGAAACATATAGTATCCTTCATGATCAATAAGTAAACAGGAGATATAATAAGAGAGTGAAAATGCTCAGAGACGTCTAAGTAACAATAAAATCTGAAATTTTGTTAAGAACAATAATAACAAAAAATTTAATGTAATTCCATAGTTGAGGTTTGAAGAGGGAGTTGAATGTACACAAACTTTATCTTTTGAGAAAGAACAAAAGTGGATTTTGAATGATCATTGTCTGAAACAATAATAAGATAATATATATCAAAGTGAAACAACCAGTGGCGCAGCCACCTTTCGTCGGAAAATTATACCGTATATACAAGTAAAATGATAAACAAAGTGACTAATAAATAACATATTTTGGACACCCTTGACACAATTATATGATGTAGCCTAGTGGTTTCGGACACATTGAAAGAGTAAAGACACCGAACTTAAAGTGATCGTGTGTTGTAGCAAAAATTTTTTCACTTTTTAAGAAGAGCATGTTCATTTTAGCAATTGAACATCCTTCGTGAAATTTCTGGCTTCGCCACAGGATACAACATGTAGTAATATGAATCTAAATATAAAGGAAGAAAGAATAATACTAGTTAAACTCGAAAAAAGGAAACGAAATATATCGCACGACTATTATATATATATGCATACAACAATTATGATTTATCGATACAATTTAATTAATTTTTCGATGAAGCGTGTTTAACCACCTAAGTCCTAACCAACCTTCACCGGTTGTTGCTCCGCCGGCCTATGTCAAGGTATTAATGATATATGAAATGGCATATTCTTTCAAAATGCCTTCTTGTTATGTGGACAACAATGGGCTTCCATAGACTATAATTCTTTAAAATATTTAATCTAAATATAAGTATATCTCTTATAGTTAATGGACCTCTATTAGATTTTTTCTTTCTACTTACTACTTCTCTATTATTTTTGCCACGAACACACAAGCTAATAAGATTTTATATCGAGACAGATTTAAAATTCAAAATTTATAGATTTTTAATGATCTCAATTTTTTTTTAATTATAAGTGCGCAGGGGATGAAGAGTGTAACAAAGCTTTAAGTAGTTTAGTTTCTATCGTTGGATGAAAAGCTTACTTTGCTACAAAATTTATAACAATTATTTTTATATATTTATTAAATTTCTGAATATAAATTCATGATCTACGCAAAATTACCGAGTTCTTGAAAATCTACACCCGATCTAATACCCTAGATAGAACCATATTTCTTTTAAATAACAAGATACAAAAAACAATTCTATCCCTAAACAAAAAAAAAATAAATAAATAAACAAGAATTTTTGCTAAGTACTAATGAAGCTAGCACACAGAAAGGTGTGCTATATTAAAATAGTGGCATCATATCCAATAGTGAATCATTGATCTGTCTGATTTATTTTTTCCAAAAGTACTAAAATGGAATTCTTAATAAAATAAATAGGGACACCATTTTAGGAAATGACCTTAGGTCCTTTAAGAGCCAAAAAGAAACACAATTATGGAAAGACATTTCATAAGACGGCACTTTAATTTTTTTTTTGCATGCACAAAATATTTTATTAAGTAATATTATAATATATACTATAGTGCAAAAGTCACATTGCCACCCCCAAACCCCCCATCCCCATTCCCCATCCCCACCCCAATATGATGAATGGCCTTTCATATGAATGTGGGGTTGGATCTTAAAATTTGTGAGTAGTTGGCATCCTTAATTCCTTATCTCATGATGAATTTTTAGGGTTTATCTTTAAAAAAATATGTGAGTTATTCATGCACCTAGCGAATTAATAAAATGAGTAGAAGTCATTAGAGATCGAAATTTGAAGTTTAATATAAATAAAAATAAAATAAAATAGGTGGTTTCCTTTTTGTGTACTTGATTTTGATGGATAAAATTATTCAGTAATCGTGTTGGGTGATTGATATACAAGTGTCGTTGAGGTGATGGGTCGTCTAATGTAAATGTTTCTTTTTATAAGCCATTATTTAGACGTATCTTGATTTTATATGTTGTGCAAAAATAATCTTTGAAAAAATATTAATTATTTCAGACAACATTAGACTATGACTTGATGTTTGCTCTATATTGCTTAATCTTATAGATAAAGAATTAAGCTATCGTTTAACATTGACAATAATTTACAAAATTGCACAATGGTTTAACAATTTCTCACAAAATATTCAATTTACCCAAAAAATGATATGTAGTATAATTCTAAAGCTCCATATATAAGTTGAAAAAGAAATTAAAAGATGGCCGTTTACTACACAATCTCCACAAAAAAGGATACCTACATAGTAAAAACTTCACGAGATAATAAATATCCGATGAGATAGTCACAACATTTACCAATTAGTTCTAGTCATCATATAATAATACTATACGCGGTAATAGGTATATGAAAGAGGATTCTGATGAACCCTTTGCGTTCCCAAGTTCCGTCCCCGACATATAAGCTAGTACCCATTAGAAATATGACAAAACTACAAAATACGTACTGTTGAGCTAACCCAACTCATGGTATTTTCTTTATCATTTAATATATATATATATATATATATATATTATGTTATTATTGAGTGAAAATCTAGGCTGCATTTGTTTCAAAAACTAACATCTTTTGGAAATAAAGGCCACCAGACTCAAAGATGGCTAAAAATTAAAGATTTGTGGCTAATTGAATGGGCCCTAATGTTCAATGCTAGCATATTGGGCCAAATTTATAGGAAGCTAAAGGTGTCTTCATTTTCTTTTCTTGAAAAATGTTTATTTTATAAAGTTAAAGTATTTGGTTAATTTCTCAGAAAAAAAGTAAGTTTTTTTGTGGGTTCATACATTTTTTTCACACTAATTTGTCTTTTGTTTATGGAGCATACACATTGAAATAGCATTTTTGGTCCATAAATTGTTACTAGTAAATCATGCATTATATTTTCGAAATAATAACTTAATATATTTAAAATATAAAATGCCAATATGTTCATGTAATCGTGAGTTTGTTATAATCAACATTAAAGGGTGAATTTTGCCTTTGTTGTTTCCTCAATATATCACAATGTCCTTATACAAATTAATTCGTTTTTTGAGCTTTACTTCTCCCTCCCCCTTTCCCTAATACAAATTTAACATGTCACATAAGTAATTAAGGGATAAAACGATCAAGAACTATGTAAACTTATAAATATTTACATACAATGATACATATAAACATGATTAAAAGTAAACAATTAAATCAATTAAAAACTTAACGTGATATTATCAAGATTACAATAAAATTTTTAAAAAAAAACCATAATTGAGTTGCAAAAAATGCTAAATTAACCTTATGATTGAATACTTTTATTTCCTTTTTAAGCTTTTCATTTGGTGTTCGCTATACTTGTTCATCAGAAAAGGCATAAAAACCTGCAAAAGCTCTAAATCTTCGCTAATCGCTCATGGATATTGCTATGGAGTTTGATAGAACTAACCAGCGAAGGAGTTTGTATTCAGTTGCTAGAATCTTCGACAAAGCAAACATGGCGGACAAACAGTTCATCGTTGTTCATTTGTGCGGCGGTGCAATTATTGGAACTTTCCGGCAAAGAGTCGATTCGAATTACGCCGGCTCAAAATCATACGGTACTCATTTAGGCGATGCAATTTCACTCATATTAGCAACATGTTACTATACTATTTTGGTTCTGTGTTTTTTTTAATTGGAATTGAGTTCGGGTTGACAGTCAATTTTAGTAACATTCATACGCTATAGTGCTAATTTGTATGACGACCTCATCCAAAAGCTTAAGATGGCAGCGAGGAGAGATCCAAGGATAATGTTTAATTTCTTAATTATGTTTGCAATGTATAGGATTATATGTATTGCATTTTGTGGGATTTGATTTAATTAGTTTATATTTGACGAAGTTATATCGTACTATGCTCGTATGAGCTCATCGAATACAAGAACAAAGTTGGATGTTGACCTTGAGCTTTTTTCTGGCTCAACAGAGACCTTGACTGGAGTTTCTTGAAGAGGGTTAGAGTGGGGGTTTTCTAGGTTTGGACTTGGGATATTTGAATGGGTTTGCTGAAAACATAGGACTTTTGAAAAAGGTAGCTTTTTGACAAATTTTGGTGCTTAATCCACAATATTTTTCGCTGTTGTTCTGGCAAGAGAGCATCAAGTGCTTATTGCATGTCAAAAGTTAAAAAGGCACAATTTGATTTCTTAACCAAACTCATCAAGTATTCTCTATGTCTGTCCATGAGTGACACGGGCCCCACTCGTCACTTGGGCCTCGCAACAGGCAGTATGTTGCTTTACCCAACACCAACTCATGCAAACCACCTTTCGTTTTCTAAGATTCTCCGCCGTCAAAATCACCCTTCTAGTAGCCTAGCCACGTGAAGCAACACACCTTCCTCGACACCTTAGGAATCCATACCCAAGTACGTGGAAAACTAACCTCTGTCCCAACTAGGAGCTTCTAGTTCTCATAAAAGAACTTAACTAAGGTCTAAGAATGAGTTGTTATTCCTGAGATCCCAACTCAAGGGGTCACACTTGTCAATTGGCTCACCTTGCTTTTGGAGTAAATTTGGAATCTTCGAAACTCAGTCACCTCTCAATCCTTGAAATTCCTCCTAAACTTCATATCCCAAAAACTCCCATCTCTTTGTGTTCCCTAATTGCTAAATAGATGATTCCCTCTGGAAAGAGACTCTATACAACACCAAAAATTCATCCTTAAGCACCACTCCTCCACACCATATTTGCCCGCGGAGTCTAACTCTACTCCCATCTCCAGCCTTAAAAACAATGTTATCAAAGAATGCATCCCACCCTTTCATTATATTCCTCCACACACCACACCCGAAAGACATTGTGATCCCATTTGTTCTCCATCATCCTTCGGTTACACCATATCTATCCATAGTCAACTCCCTCCATAAAGATTCTTCCTCCAGCAGAAATCTCCACAATTATTTACCCAAAATACTTTTTTAAAAACCTTCAAGTCTTGGCCCCAACCCCTCCCTACTGCTTAGGAGATGTCATGGTCTCACCTTTGTCCAATCCACTGCATCTGAAAGGAAATTTCTTTGCAATATTTCTAGTTTACCAATCACTGTGACAGGTTCCTTGAACAGTGACATACAATAAGTAGGGATCCTCGATAATGTGCTTTTAATAAGCACTTGTGTGCCTTATTTGGATTAGTATCTTTTCTGCCAACTTGCTAACCTCTTCTTTACCCTCCAAATAATCAGATTCCCAAGATCCTTGTTTGAATGACCTAAGGTAAACCAAGGTAGGTAGTAGTGAGAACCCTGCCCAACCTTGTAAAACTTCGGCAAGCATGTGAATATTACTCATTGCACCAATGGGTATGATCTTACATTTTCTGAGGTTAATTTTAAGCCCTAACACCGCCTAGAACCAATTCAAGACTTGCCAAGGAAGTCTAACTGGATTTCATTTGCATCAGAGAACACCAAAGCATCATCTCCAAACAAGAGAGGAGAAACCACCATGGTACCCAACTTCACTAATTGCAACTTTGAACGACTTGATATACTCCTAAAACCGCTTTGTCCATCATTTAGTACAAGAGGGCCTCTTAAAGAGGTTTGGGGAAATCATAAGAGTATTTTGGAAAAATCTCATTCTCTCAATGGGATAAGCCTATGAAAATGTCTACAACTCCTATACTTCAGCAATAAGAATGTTCTAGAAACTGGTTTGATTGAAAAATAAAACCAAACAATGGCTTTGAAGAACCCAAACCAACAACATATTCAGTAGCGACTCAAGCGAAAGCTACTCAATGACTCTTCTAGCTAAAATCACTAAAGTGAAACAAAAAGAACCCTGGAGCCAGATAGACAGTAATTGTTTGCTTTGTAGCGGAGGAGAGAAAAATTGATGTGAGTTTTAAGAACCTTAGATCACCCCTTACAAGAACAATTGCAAAAAAAAAAAAAAAAAGAGAACGAAAAAAAAAAATAGGACATAAAGCATTTCAAAACAAGGAAAGAAAGTTATAAAGCTATTGGATATTGTATGTCATCTAATAACCACCCTTGAAAAGGAGAGCAATAAAAAATAATTTCACTAAAATTAATCGTCAACACGACTCAATTCCAATAGAACAACCAAACCAAAAAGGAAATAAGCTTCACTACATTGATAACAATAAAATAAATGACAAATCAATTATTTCATCTTATCTATGTTTGCTTGGATCGTTTTTCTCTTGACTGATTAATGAATTTTTCAATTTCAGAAAAATTCATTAACTAGTAAAGAGAAAACAATCATAGCAAACATAGATCAAATGAAATGAGGGGGTGTATGTGGATGAGACTGTATCGAATCATTTTCTCGAGGTAATCGGAAATGATTGTTTTCCAAAAAGGTCCCATGGCACCAGTGCCTTCAACGACAACAATTAGCTTTTTTCTCATCATGTGTGCTTTGCTAATGATTCTGCAGATTGATTGTTGTTCGCCGCCTATAATTCTATTTATTAGATGGTATACAAGTTCAGGGATAGGGTTTAAACTGAAAATGTAAGTGTAGACATCAAAATTTTGTTGGCTTTAAGATGGGCGTCTTCAAGATTTAGCCCAATCCATGTTCTTCAAACCCAAATTATATACGTTGAGGATCTCTACAAAAAGGTATTTATGATTCTTGTAGATTTGGATGGGCCTCTATAAGAATTATAGACACGTTTCATTTGACCCCTACAAAAACGTATTTATGATTTTTGTAGAGGCCCATCCAAATCTCCAACAACCTCTAACGGACCTCTGGGTTTGAAGAACATGGATTGGGCTAAGTCTTATAGAGGCCCATCTTAAATCCAACAAAATTTCAATGTCAGTTTAAACCTTATCCCTGAACTTGTATACCATCTAATAAATAGAATCATAGGCGGCGAGCAACAATCAATATGTAGAATCATTAGCAAAGCAGACATGATGAAAAAACAGCTAATCATTGTCGTTGAAGGCACTTGTGCCATGGGACCTTTCTGGAAAACAATCATTTCCGATTACCTCGAGAAAATGATTCGGTACAGTCTCATCCACATACACCCCCTCATTTCATTTGATCTATGTTTGCTATGATTGTTTTCTCTTTACTAGTTAATGGATTTTTTTGAAACTAAAAAATTCATTAATCAGTCAAGAGAAAACGATCCAAGCAAACATAGATAAGATGAAATGAATTGATTTGTCATTTATTTTACTGTTATCAATGTACTGAAGCTTATTTCCTTTTTGGTGTGGTTGTCCTATTGGAATTGAGTCGTGTCAACGATTAATTTTAGTGAAATTAGTTTTTATTTCTATCCTTTTCAAGGGTGATTATTAGATGACACATAGTATCCAATAACTTTATAACTTTCTTTCCTTGTTTTGAAATGTTTTATTTCCTATTTTGTTTTGTTTCTCTTTTTTTTTTTTTATGCAATTGCTATTGTAAGGGGTGATCTTAGGTTATTAAAACTCATATAAGTTTTTCTCTTGTCAGCTACAGGGCAAACATTTACCGTCCATTTGGTCTTGGGGTTTTTTCTGTTTCACTTAAGTGATTTTAGCTAGAGGAGTGAACTAATTAGCTTTCACTTGAATGATTACTGAATATGCTGCTGGTTTGGGGGGTTCTTCAAAGCCATTGTTTGCTTTGGTTTTTCAATCAAACCACCTTCTAGAACATTGTTATTGCGGGAGTATAGGTGTTGTAGACATTTTCATAGGCTTATCCCATTGAGAGAATGAGATTTTTCAAAAATACCCTTGTGATGATTGTACACTAAATTGACTGTGGTGCTTCTTGGCTATTCAAATATTTTCTTCTCCTAGATCTTTTTCATTTTGAAATCATTTTCCCTCCATAGTATGGTTGTTTTAGATACTTAATTGCCTGCTTCTATAACTTAAGAGAGAAAGCTGAGAGTTTTATACTGTTGGAATAGCCTTTTCTGTTTTCTTTAAATCTTAATTTGATGCCGTGAAACTATATCTTGATTTGAAATGTCAATATATGTTGCATTTGACTTAAAGGCTTTTGTAAAATTTTCAGGTCCTTCGCTGAAGCTGATTCAATAGAACAGGTTTGTAAATTCATATTGTTCATCTTGTAAACCTTTTTTTTTCGTTTTTAGTATTCCATGACGGTGATTGTAATGTCCAAATACTATATACTTGAATAGGAGGAGATGATATTCCATTACAGCATTAGTTGAAGGCGATAATCAATTTCTTATGTTTTTTAAGCTAATTTTACTTTTCTTCTGTTGAAATTCCAGAACCCATCTGCTTGTGATGTAGAGCTGTCGTTGGTGGTCTTTAATGTGCATGATTCCTATAGTGGTTTGTATCCGTTTTGTTCTTAATTACCTATTATTTTGGCTGACGCCATTGCAACTTGAGTATGAACAGTAGTTGTGTCATTCACATAGAAAAACCTTCTTCAGACCCTGTCTCAATCTCAACTAGAAAAAGGAACAAACATGTGGAGCAATTTTTAAATAGATCAGGATCTCTATCTGACTGAAGTTTAGTCGGTGAATCATCTTAATAGGCATTTTATGGACTGTTTTGTACAGTTGTCCACTCCACCATTATTAGAACGATCTTCTTGTTTGATCCTTGTGTGCTCCATGTTTAGAGAAATATTTCAGTATGTGATTTCCGTATGTCAAATATGTGTTGCACCAGAAGAATTTGTTAAATTTGTGTTATCCGCATGAGCCATGAAAGTAGACAAAGAGCCTAGTTGAATGGGCTTATAGCTTATGGCTTATAAAACTTTGATGGGGGTAATGCGTCCTAATTTAATATTTTGAGGCTTCTTTAACCTCTCCTTGCGTAAGAATAAGCAACTTTTTCTTTTTTCTTTCTGGTTGACGTTTCATTTTTCTCCATCTTCTGTTTCACCATCTCTTACACAGCTTGCATGTTACAAAAAAGTGGCTGGACAAGAGACATAGATTTGTTTTTCCAGTGGCTATCAGCTCTACCTTTCTCAGGCGGTGGTTTCAATGATGTTGCCGCTGCAGAAGGCCTTGCTGAAGCATTGATGGTGCGTTTTATTGTTTATAATGTTTTGAAAATGAGCATTTCTGATATTATGAGCAGTAGTTTTGTTTTGCTTGGTATACGCATCTCTTACTATTTTATGTTCTATCACACACTTTCCTCTTTGTGCTTTCTTTTGCTTTCTTGGGAGTTCTGTGAGGTCCATATGATTATCAATTATATTTTTTGTATATTCTGTACCATTACTCACCAGTCTAGCTAACTTGGGATTGAGGCATAGTAGTTGTTGCTCTTTGCTATGCTACTGCTGTTCAGAATAGTGACTAAGCCTCTTGACCTCCTATTTAAAGGTTCTTCTGTATAAACTAGTAGATATGAATTGGGGAAAGCAAAAGTTTTTTTTAAAAGAAATACCAGAAAGATCCAAGAAAAGAAGTTTACAGAAATGGGTTGAAGGGAGGATGAAGAGGGGGTGGGTTTGGGGTATAGCCAACAAGTCACAAAAGCTTCTGATGTTGAAACAGAAATGCCAATGTGCTGTTTTCTTTTTTGGAGTTGGTCACTGTGATTGTTTGGTATAAAAACCAGACAAGTGGTTGCCAATACTTAAAGCCCCAAGTTTATTATCTACCTATATCGTACTGTAGGAGGAATTGATTATAGGGAAAAAGGACGAATTTACCCCCGAACTTTGCTTAATGGTACATCTATGCCCTCCGTTATACTTTAGGTCCATCTCAGCCGCTACCGTCCAATTATCGGTACACACATGCCCCTCTCACTAACGGTCCCCTCATTCTATACACGTGTCATAATCCTAATCAACTACCTGTTTGACTATTATTTTCAACCCATAAACTAACGACTGGCCCCATAAACCCGACCCACAATTAAAAGATCCACCCGACCCACAAACCAAATAACCCTTCATCTTTTTTGTAAGGAAATATTCCTTGCTTATCAAAAAAAAAAAAAAAAAAAAAGGAGAAATAAAAAAAAACTTCATCTGGAATAAACTCAATGCATCCTTCTTAAATTTTCAAACGATAACAATTAATCAACCTCTTTCAACAACACAAATAGATTGTAAGAATATTTTCAATCCTGTGCAAAATTAAAATAAAAAACTTTCCAACTACAACCACAAAAATATGGTGTACTTGGTTCAATTCACTTGACTGGAGATGAAGCTCGTTGTTGGTTTGTTGGTTTTTTCTTCGTCGTTGGAATCTATTTGTTGTTGACTGTATTAATGGCGGAACTCAAGAAAAATGAAAACCCAATTTAAAGCTTGAAGCTTTATCCGTCAATGGTGGTAGTATTTTTAACCCGATTCAACAACAACTAATCAATTTAAGTTTAAATTTGCTTATTTGATTGCAAACCCACTTTTCTTGAAGGTTTGTCCATCAATGGTGGTAGTATTTCCAACCCCTTTCAACAACAATAAATCAATTTAAATTCGAAATTTTTGTTTCTATTGAAGACTCACTTTCAAACCTGAAGTTTTGTCCATCAATGGTGGTAGTATTTCCAACCCCATTCAACAACAAAAAATTAAAATGGGTCTCTTGTTTTTCAATGAAAGCACATGCTACTTTGTCTTTGTTTTAATGAGATTTGAGAGAGCTTCAAATGCAAATGTAGTGAAGAACAATTTTGTCTATTGTTTGATTTAAAAGGTTTTGGGTTATGTTTTAATGGAGGAGGGCTCTTTGTTTTTTATTATAATTTTAAATGTCATGGTGTCTTAATTTGGGTCATGGGTGGATAAATTATGAAAAATGGGTGGATCTTTTAATTTTAGGTAAATAAACAAATAAAATCGAGTAAATGGTTGAGATGAAGCCACGTGTCCGTCCGTTAGTTTTAAGGGTATACACAACCCAAAAAAGTAACGGTAAGGATATATACAACCCTAAAGTATAACGAAGGGTATTAACATATCATTTGTCATAGTTCGGGGGTATATTTGTCGTTTTTCCCTTGATTATATAGTGGATGGAATTTCTTTCTGTGTTGGAGCACAATGTAACCTGAACTGCTCCTACTTTGCTCACATAGCTTTTCTCTGCAAAACAAATTTGTTTCTTCCTCATACTGCATGTATATATTCATTTGACTGATTTTTCATTCAGATGTTTTCTTCACTCAAAAATGCTGATGGGCAAAGACATTGCATTCTTGTTGCTGCAAGTGATCCTTATCCATTGCCTAGACGAGTTTATTATCCAGCTATGCTGAATCTGGAGCAGAGTGATAATGAAGCATATACCAGTCTTCGACTAGCTGATGCTGAGACAGTTGCAAGGGCATTTCCTCAGGTACTGATTGATAACCCTTTTCTCTTCAAAACCATGACGCTTCCCTCATATTCCTCTGCTGAATGTTTTCTTTTCTTGCAGTGCTCTGTTTCCCTCTCTGTTATATGCCCAAGGAAGCTTCCGAAATTAAGAGCAATATATAATGCGGTAATTATGGACAATTTTTCATTGAGCTTTTCCCCTTGTTTTTAGGGTCAAAACCTGTTGATAATATGTTGAAGTGATACACAGTAATTACTGTTTGCATGTCCATTCAAACTCCTGTAGGATTAATTGCGTTACCCTCTTTTCAATTAAAGAGTTGCTAAATTTGGGACTCATCTATAATAGTTCAATGTTGAAGATTCGGACTGTAAAGTGATGGTACCGTATAGTTTTTTTTTAACCCTTTCAATGAGTGGACAGTCTTAAGTTGCATGGAATGTTGTTAGAGGAACTCTTCTTTTAAGTTTTTTGCTAGGGTGGTTATGCCATCAGGAGCATCCCAATTTTTCAAAACTATGGATTTAGGATAGCAAATTCAAATTTGATAGCAGTGGCGAAACCAGGAATTTATACCAGGGGGTTTCAATTAAACAATAAAATGTCACATGGTACATTTTTTCAATGGAGTGGATTCAATTACTCACTTGCTCCACCATTATTTATTAGTCTACACACCGTTATCATTTGTTATTGTTTTGTCTTCAATAGAGAAAGGTGATCTATGGTAAAGTTTATAGTCACAATTATTTCAAACTCATGGTGCTTGTTTATCATAAGTAAAGATTTACCAAGTGCTCCAGAAAAGTAGGTTCTTGCAAACTTTGTTGCCAATTTAAAGTTGTCACCATTTAGGGAATTTTGGATAAGTTATTGGTTTCTCTGTTGATATCTTGAAATTCACCATGCTAATGTTCTTGCTTGACATACTAAGTCATGATTTCTGTCTTTAAATCCTTTCATCATTCAGAAGAATAAATTTAAATCCTGCTGACTTGGCATGCAAATGCTAACCTGGTTATATTTTATTGCTGCTGATTTGAAGTAGGAAACATACTGCCCCTTCATTTTAGTTACCTATACTAAGTGCAAACTTGTCTTGATCCAGGGAAAATGCGATCGACAAGCTGCTGCCCCGCCCGTTGATACGTCTAAGAATCCAAATTTTCTTGTATTAATTTCGAAAAATTTCAGTGAGGCCGGTGCTGCTTTCAGTCACACTGAAATGGAAAGTTTGGCGCCAAACCAGACCCTGGTTGAAATGGATATGTCTTCTGTGCCTCCAATTTCCAGTCCAGCAGCAACTTCTAATCCATCAGGTCAGGCAAATTCTGGAACTCTTTCTTGCATACATGCCTGGTATGAATGTTTTCTCTGGATAGTGTTACAGATATGCCTGATTCATTTTAGATGTCCTTTTTCTGTTGAAAGAAGATTATTTTGTGAATATAAAATGAGAAGTACCCTCTAGAGGAGAAGTCCATAATTAAATGATGAATGAAAGGGAGCGATTGACAACAACTGCAGCACAGTGAAGTTAGACATACCACAGCATATCTGCCATATCTGGAAGAAGTTTATTAGCTGGATATAATTTGGGTTTAACATAAACTTTTCATTACTCTTGATCGAATCCAGACAGAAGAAAAAGCCAAATAATAATACCAATAGTTATAGTAATAACAGTAGTATCAATAATAGCAGCATAACAATAGATGATCATGAACTATGATGATAGTGAACCATCACAATTCAGGATTAATGTGAATGCTTTCATTCTATTTTTTCCTTTTTGTTCTTCCTTATGCTGTTGCTGATTGATTTGTTTCAACTGCTGGTGTTGGGCTAGACCTGTTAGATAGATGACTGATTGCTTAATGGATACAGTTCCTCTATTGCTAATAATCTAATACATGTCTAATATATATATATCCATCCCCCTGTCTCAATTGTTTGAGGCATAAAAGTAGTCGGAACTTTTCCTTTCTTCTTCTTAACCTCATCTGTCATTGTCCTTTTCTGTTGTTGGGTTTGAGTTGTATCTCTGCATGAATACCGTCTTACTTTTCACTTCAAATTAATGCAAGTCAAAATTAATGAATCTCTTCTGTAACATATGTAAACTGCTTCAATGTCGATAGTTGTTGGTTCATAAATCTCATGTAGAGCATCCTATGTTATATTAGTGATTCACTGAGTTTTGTTGAAGGAGCTCTGACTCTTTTCCGTTACCTTTCAGTTAGGAATCAACAACCAATTTCAGCCGGAAATATTCCTCTTGGCAGGAATAACAGTGCAGAGGCTAACATGTCTCTATCTCAGCAGCAAACATTGGCTACAGTACCATCAGCTCCATCAGGTTATGTCGAATTCTGGGAGGTAAGACCAACTAATAAGTAGAAAGAGCTGAAGATGGACGGCAGACTCTATGCTCCATAAGAAAATCCTCCAATAAAGTTTTTACTGTCTAAATGACAGTTATGATTTAAATTTGAACTATTTTAAAGAGTGCCGTATATTTAGTTTTTGTTGATGTTTTTATGCTGCTAGTTGATACCTTGATTTAAAAGTCAAGAAGTTTGCGATTCATTAATTGACTAGGCCTACTATCTCTGATGTCAATTCTACATTGGATGCTCCTAAACCGCTATGTAGTGGTTATTTTTTCTTCTCACTGTGGTCTGGCAGGCTTATGGATTAGGCTAAGATGTCTTAACTTCTGAAAAAGAACAGCATTTTTACAAATTATCTGTTATTTGGTGTAACCTCATGATCATTGTAGTGTAACTCCTAAGTTCTATAAGCTGAAAGATTTGTATGGTGGTAGAGTTTTGTTGTTTACTGCACATATCTGTGATGACCACTTCCGAATTCTTTTAATGGGCTTTTTCTGAAGTCACTTTGAAGGTTTCAATTGACTGCTAATATCTTGCTCCGTTTCCTATACACCAACTGTGCAAATATCACATCCAAGTTTCTTCCATCAATATCTGGGAGATTTGTTCTTGTAAAGTCTGAATTGATGCTTTACTCTGACCCTAATATCCAGTTTCTAGTTACTCAACCTTGAAATGAAGTTGCTCCATTGATAATTATTTGACCAGTAATTAACAAAAGAGAATGTTGACCAGTGATGTCGGAAATTTGTAAAAGGCAGTAAAGAAATTAAACTAATGTGAATTATGTCCTAGTTCAACAAAATTCAGTGATGTGTTCCAGTTCTTAGTCATTTTGTTGCTTTCTTTAGTGATGTAGTCTCAGAGAGTTTTAAGTTAGGATTATGAACAGTATAAGATAGCAGAAAATAAAGCTGTGAAATCAGAGATGGCTAAGGGTTCGCCATGCAAAATCCTAACTGAACAATTATTGAACAATACTTAAAACATGAACTGACTATATGAGCATCTAGCATATAGTTGCAAGATGATGCTTAAGCTTGATACGACTGGATGAGTACTGAAATTTTCTGATAAAAGATGAGTATAAAATTAATTAGTTTGTAAGAAAACACTCAAACCAAAGTAGTTAACATGGCATCTTAAGATGTCAAAGTGGAAGTACTATGAGCAGAAAGGGCCATATATTTTTTTTGTTGTTGAGCCATAGACAATGCTTTTAGCTGAGAAGCGCAATAGTAAGAAGTCAGCTAGGTATCTTACTTTTTCTCTTAAAAGATGGTGCTTTCTTTACTCTTCTACGCTTATTCTAGTGACCTAATCTTCCTTGACAATTCGGAGAAGTGCTAAGTTGCTTCATATGTATTGCGAAAAAACGACTAGTACTATGTTGTAAGATGTTACTTCAGTTTTATTTACTTGAACCATAACCAAACTTTTGTGAATTACCTAAGTTGTGACCTCTTTGTTATGGAGAAAAAGGGGAGAATTGGCCTTTTAGGTCACTTGCAATTTTTTTTTGTTTTATGTTTTTCTTACAAGTTACAAGTGATCTTCACTTTTACACATAAGAGATCTGAAAACGCCATTTTCTTCTATTCTTTTTAAGTCTCCAAGAGATCTTAATTCCTCGAGAAAAAAGTTATTTGTGATGCAATAGGTAAATAAACCTTTGTGTGCACTGACTTTGCCAAGAAATTGTGACAAAGTAGAACTTTGGAGTTCTCATAACACTACTATGAAAAGCAGAATGTGTTTAGTGTAGGTATTTCCTTATGAATTGCATGAATTCAAGTTATTGGCTATGTTGGCAAATGGGATTGTTATTGCTGATATCTTCAGATGTATTTTTCAGTGTATGTTTCTATAATGGAGATTTGGTGAACTTTTTAGTCATCCACATGCTTTATTCTTTTTTCCAATATTTGTCCTTAGAGATTAAGTGCAGGCTACTGCATTTTGACATGATGTTGATGGAGCATTGCTAACATTTTGATGAAAATGTTTCAGGGAAATTTATGTATGGTGAGGGGGGGTCAACCTGAACATATTTCGAAACTACAGGTGTGTTTAAAGTTATCTTGTGTGGGAAGTTTTATTTAGAATTTTGTTCCTTTCAATAGTTTTCATTGTTAGGTGTTAAAACCCACAGGATGGCGCTCCAATTTTCATTTGATAGATAAAGTAGCATGTTGAGGTATTATGTAGTTCTGATCCCAGAGCTTTGGTCTAACGGTAAGAGCCCAATCCATGATGTGTAGGTTAAGCACACATCACGGGTCGAATCTTTCTCTAGACAAATTCCTGGTATTTAAGTGGAGAAGGACAGAGGGTCTGACTCCTTATCTACCGAGCTTTGAACCATGAGCCAGTGACCCTCGGGAATTTCTCTTTTTTTTTTTAATTATTGAAAAAACTATTGTGTAATTCCTTTTTCTTGTTTTAAAATGTCTATTTGATTCTTTACTGATTGAGTAAGATCTTGTGGTTTATTTTATCTCGTGACAGGGGTACAAGAAATCTTCAGCTTCTGAATCGTAAGTACATTTTCATTAATGCTTGTTTCAGCTGTCCAACATTTACAATTCAAGCTGATTGCAATGGTAGTAACCCTCTGTTGAATGAAGCTACAGAATTCTTTCTCCTCGTGTGTAGGAGAGTGTATCATTATGTTTCAAGGTTAAGATGGTACAGAGATGGCAACATTTATCACGTAAAACTAAAGAACTGATGTTGAGGACTCAACTCAAAAATAAGATAGATTTCATTTCTCGTGAACTTAACCCCTCAAGTTCTTCCAACAGCAGCGAACTAAAAACTGTTGAAGAGACGATAGACCTCATTGTTAAGTTTCAAAACTTGTTACTTTGGGAGAGATGGGTGATTTTAGTCTGATGATCCTTCACAGTATTCTTTTACTAGAGCTCATCCAATTTCCTCTTTTAGTAATGAAAAGGAGAAAGTGTAAGGCCTCATTTGTTTGCAGTCAATGAAGGTTTTACTCTTATTTAGATCTCAGATCTTAGTCATCAAGTCTTTTGTTTTTTAGGTCTAAATCTATTCAGATATTAAACTTTAACAGTGTTTGTTCTTTAATTTTACAATCACTTAATGGATCTGAATGATTAAGATCTATAACTGGCAACTTGGTATTTCACAAAAAATTACATTTGCTGAAAGCACTTACAGAAGTCCTATGAAGTCCCGTTCCTCTGCATTGCTCTTTAATTTTACAATCACTTAATGCCTTGTTCCTCCTCTTTGTTTATCTTGATGTCTTCTTTGATCAATCATAAAAGTTTCAAAGTGTTGGACTACGTTAATAGTTTGAACTGTTTTTTCATTTTTCTCAGGCCTGCTGCAAATTTGCCACAAACATTGCAAATTCACGGCTTTATGCCCAAAGATCATATGTTGAAACAGTAATTTTTCTGAGACAAAACTTCTTATCTTGTTGGATCTTCTTCATTTATCAGATATTGATTCCTGTTCAGTCATGCAAAGTACAAGTTACAGCTCCTGAAATTTTGTGACATTTATGCTAGAGTTAGACAGTGCACTGGAAAGGCAGATATTCTAGCTTTTTGGGCAATTGACAGGCATGAAGTTCTTAACGATCTGCAAGAAAGGAACTTAGTAAGTTTTCTCAAGTCTTAAAGATTTTGCGAGTAGAGCAGAGTTCAGTTATAATTCATTATGCTAGAATATTAGAGTCGGTAAGAGGTAATGTTATGTTTGTAAAAAGAAAAAAAGAGATTCGAGAATGAATTGCTTGGTTATTCCCTCAAGTATGTTCTTAAGTTGCCATAAATATTCTCAATTTTGGAGCACAAAGTAATTTGTAAGAATATTTACTAGTTGATCATTTGAGTTGATGAAACATGCCACGTTGCTGCCCGGTTCAATCGGTGGCTCAGATGGTTTGGCTTGGGACATCCATAATGGAGGTCTCAGGTTTGAAACCCCTTGCTTGTGACAACAAGAGGTTGACCTTCTGGGTTTGCCTAGTGCGGTTTACCTCTGTGTGGTTTGCGAGCTATTGCATAGGAGTGGGGTATTACCTCTCGTTTGCGAGATATAGTGGTCACGGGTTCCCTTGTCATCAAAATAATAAGATGGCAATCTATGACATGCTTTGTTCTTTCAGGAAACACTAGATTCGAAGCAATGGTTAATGGAATATGTGTTCTGCCCTTGCATCCGGTGAAGGTAGGATTCCAGTTCCATTGGTCTGAACCACCTTTTTTGGTGAATAAATAGGAGAAATTATTTTGGTTTATTGGTGAATAAGAAGAAAAAGATTTCTTATTTTTTCCGGGAAAGGAAATAGTCCTTTATCATGGAACTTTTGGACAAGAGAGAGAAGCTTCTTTTAAGAAGAAAAAGAATTAGAGGAAGAGGTATTGGAAGAGGGAGAGGCCGAGAGGGAAATTTTTAGGGTAGGGAGAAAAAATTTCTATAGTAGAGCTTTCAGCGAAATGGGGAAAGAAATTTTAGAGTAGGGACTCAAGCCCTCAGCTCTTATAGACGAATTTTCAGAGCTATGATATAAATTCAAGATCATGGGAGGACACCAGTCGCATAGGAAGTAGCATGGTCGGTCGTCAAAATAGTGCGCTATAACCATCGCCTGAGAGATAGAACTGTGCTAGAAGCAAAAAGGAGGAAGAAAATCATAGGGACGGACACTTTGGCTGGCACGGCTGCCAATAGTAGAAGCTATTTGAGTCTCTACCAAGATCTTAGAGTCTTTCATACCAGGCAAAGTAAGAAAAGATTTGAGAATGAATTGCTTGCTTATTCCCTCAAGCATGTAGGGGTTTATATAATTTTTACAAGTATCCCAAAAAGGAAAGAAGAGTAAATCTATTCTTATTTACACAATTAAAGGGATTTTGCACAGTTCATAGATTTACAAGGAATAGGCTCTTGCCATATTGATAATTTTTTGATTCTTAACAAAGTTTAAGGATCCTACTATGAATTATGGCATCTCCGTTACACGGTCATATGAATTGCACCCATACAGGCCGAGAATGGCATAGGTGTGATATTCTTGTTTATGATGTATCATCTGAAGTTGGTAGTCTTACTCTAAGTAGTGTATATTATAACTTCCAGAAGCACTATTGATTTATCATGAAGATGTGTATTACATTTCCATGTAATTAATATAATTATTTGCATAAACGTAGACGTATAATCCATTTAAAGAAGTTTTTAAAAGTAGATAGTGTTCTACTGTAGTGGAATATAATACCTTGTACATTACCAACTCACCTGGAGTTGATACACCCCTTTACTAGGTTCTCACCACATAGTTAGCTGTTGGGTTGAGTTGAATACACCGTTCATTTTCTTTTTCTTTCTAAAATAAGGGTTTAGGGTGGGGGTACTAAGAGCATGTTGATGCAGAAACTGTTCAAATTTCACAGCATCAGTGAGTATCAGAAGAAAGGAAACACATGGATATGTGACACTATATATACAGAATCTGCAGACAACTCGAGATGTTAATAAAAATGAAGTCAATTATTGGTTGAATTTTTGCTTGCTTAACACCTTACAAAGTAGAGCAGTTTTAGTATCAGCATACTGGCAATTATGAGTCAGATCATTAAGACATTCATCTGCGTCGTCAATTTCTCACTCCTTGAGAAAGCTACAGAAATTGGCAACTTAACCTGGTTCCAGTAGTATTTGTGTCAGTCGATATCCTCCATACAGTCGTTAGGCCTTGCACAACAGCACCAAAGCCCATATTTGATCTGGAACTTGAGAAACCTTCTCGGGCCAGGTTGACTACAAAAGGAGTGGCGACTGAGGATCATCCACCTCTTTTAGATTTTTCACCGCGTCGCTGAGATTTAGCGATTCCCTCTTTTTTATTTTGACTAGTAGTATTTATCTGATGAAATGATCTTCTTTTCCCCTATGGCAATTCTAATTTACAATGTATGCAAATTGAATTCATTCACTATTGAAATTTGCAAGGTCTAATGACTGTTCTCTGAACTATCTACTGAAAAAATTTTGCACCTCTGCCCTTTACCATATTTCTTTTTTATTTCCTTTGCGGAGAGGGTGGGGAATCCACGAACCTCTCTCTCTTTTACGTATATGCGATACTTTAAAAGGAGCTCTTATACAGTTTTTTTAGTCTGAAATCTCAACTGACATTTTCCTCTTTATATTTGTTTAGTCTGCAGTAACTACCATCACAGACATTGTTCGTCTATGTTGCTGATAGAAGTTTCCGCTTAATTGGATTGCTTTTATCTAATGAGGTAAGAAACCTTGACATACTTTGGATCTTTTGATTACATGATCATTTAAATGGAGCTATATTTTTTGTGATATCTCAAATTCATGGATGTTTGATTTTTTTCAGAACATAGAGGTTTAGGCCAACGATACCCAACCAGCAGCTACAAGCACAACCACCTCCCGGAGTGCAGCAGCTGCAGCACAACCAATAACTGAGGCGGACTCGGATAACCAGGACTGGCTAGAATTTTTGAGTTTTGATGATTAAATGTTACAATGAATTTGACTACCAGCATTGCAGAAATTTTCATCAAGCTAAAGCAGCAGAAATTTCTACTACTTAGCTATTGAATTTTGAACTCTTTTTTCATGCTCTGTGGAGAAATTGGCTTGCCCAATATGACTATTGTTCTTCATTCCCAAACCCAAACCTCACACAGTGGGATGCTTGTAAGTTATTCTTGTTGAAACTATTGGATTTACAGGTTGAAGAAATAAAAGTTTCATTTTTGTTATTTTTACCTTTTTAACTTCCAATATTTTTCAAGATCATAGATTTCTCTCTAGATAACGTAGGATCTATTGGTGTGATCCGGTGATCAATGAAGTAGTTGAGCACCATGAGGTCTCAAGTTTACTTCTTTAGATAAAAAACATTGATTTTTCCTAGATGTTCAAGGTGCCCCAACCTAACAACGAGAAAGACAAAAAAAATGCTTGGTGCTTTTTCTCATTTGTTCTAGCTTTGATGAACAAAGTTACTTCTTGTTGGTGGGAGGTGGTGGGTATTCCATGGAATTAATTGGGCTTTTTACACAAATGTACCGTTTGGCTAACTAATTTACAAATATACACAACAAATGCATGTATGTATATTATAGGTACATATTTTGTTAATTAGATAGCTTAGCTTCCTGATTTCAACGAGAATTTTTTAGTTTGTCAAACTTGCTCCTTCACTAGGAAAATTATCAGATAGGTAAGATCTTTGATTGATGTACCTATCGAATGGCCTTCAGACACATAATTATCCCATTTAAAATCTTCAAATTCAAATTTGTTGGGACAAAAAAGTACTGATTAAATAAGGCCATTAAAATAAGAGGACCCTTTCGAACAAAATCAATACAAGAAAAAAAGATGTTTTTTCTTTATTTTGTGGAAACTTTGAATATGATGAATGTAAATGCCCCACCTTTCTTCTAAAGACAAATCACAAACACAACTCTTTCACATGTTGGATTCTTATAGCCCAAAACAATTAAAAATAATCAACTAAATTAAGTGTCCATGTAGTGCAGCTTTTATGGTCAATTTCATTTCTCTAGGCACAAGTTCCCCAAATAAACATTATTGCATTTTACTAGTATAGACTATAGTATGCTTGATCAAGCTTTCTGAAAGTTAAAAAGTGTTTAATTTCTTAAAAAGAATATTGGGTGAAGAGTTTAGGTAGTAGAATTTATTCCCAAATTTTTCTTTACACGCCTTTTAAAAAATTATAAATAAAAAGAGTATTTTTATTAATTTTGTTCGAAAGGTGAAATAATAAAACTATCATTTTACTTTATAAAGAGTGTGGAAGTAAAGCATGAACGAGTCAAGATGGACAAAAGGTGTAGATGACATTGTCATGGGCGGAGACACCTTAGGCAAAGAATGATCACTCTTTGTTGAAAAATTATAACAAAACTGGCATATTCTTAGTCAAATTTCTGACTTTATTATCAAAGATTGTCATTAAATATTAATGTATGTGAGTTTAATACACCAACTTTCAATACACTGGAATTTGACACTTCATTGGAACAAGTGCATCATAATAAATTTGTGAGTTATGACTAAGAAAATATAAAGAGAGAAAAAGGTCCTCAAAAAAGCTGAAGAAAAATTCAATTGAGCATATTTACTCACTGTGTTCTTTATTGCAATGGACTCAACTGCTCAAGAAAACTATCTGACATTGTCAAAGGTTGTTAATTACTACTTTATATCTATGTCTTATTTATTCTTTTTCTTGTTTTTTATTTTAGAGTGATAGGTAAGTAAATTTGTGCATACTTCGATTATTTTGATAGTATTAGCTATTAGTATGTCCTACAAGTAGGGGCGGAGCTAAAGGGGCACAATGAGATTCATTCGAAATGTTTTTACTAAAAGTTGTATTGTATGTATAAGTTTTTTTTTTAATGTACATATAATAACATGTTGAATCTTTTTAACTTCTTTGTATGTTTACTTTTCTGTATTTTGTATTCCTTTAGTAAAAAATATGCCTCCTCACTACCCACTAGCATAGATATAGGGTACCGAGAGAGGATGAACAATATAAGCAAGGTTTGCTTTAGTAATAATTCTATATAAAGAAATCTATTAAATACGTACAAATATTAAAGTTTGATCAAATGGACATCTCCAATCTAACTTAGTCAAATTAGAACAAATTGCCTAATATTTTTATCCCTAATGAGAGTTGATTGGTAACATCTCGTAAATTTTATTCACTTTATTAACCGCTAAATCACATAGTTACGTCATATCTTAATGGGTTGTTTTTGTTCTCCCTTTTGTTTCTTTTTTGCGTGCGAGCTGTGTCTTTTTTTTTATTTGATTTTTAAAATAAAATTCTTTTGTGGTTCTTACTTTGTGAATTATAATGACTTCTTAGAATTTGTAACCGATGGTTCTTTTTCTTATGCAAACTACTGTCAATCAATTTTTTATATTCTATAGTTTTGAGAATCTGTCTTTATTCCTTGTTTTTACTTTTATGTATATCTGTTTTATTCCCTCCTAATTTTGTCGAAGGATATTGATTTGGTGGGAATATTATATTTTATTCCCTCCGTCTCATTTTATGTGAGCTGATTAGGAGTATAAGAGTCAAATTATCTAAATTTTTTTGTGTGAATTTGAATTTTAAAATATTTACATATTTAGAAATTCTATATAAAAAAATATTATAGTTACAATAATTCACAACTTAAAATATTCAATTTTTTTTTTATGTAAAACCTCTTTTTGTCTAAATGATAAAACTACATCATATAAAGTGAGTGGGACTAATTTCTTTCTATTTTATATTTTGTACATCTGTTTTATTCTATTCTAATTTTGTCTAAGGATATTGTTATATACGGTGGGAATTTTATATATTAATTTTTTCCCTAGCCTCTAATAGTGCAAATTCTTTGCTTTTTTCCTTCTTTTTGCTAGTGTGGGGTTTGTGGTTGAATATATACTTTACATACCCTAATAATTTATGGTCAAATTAATCCCCCCAATGCTATTTGATTTTATGTCATGATTGATTTTGTAGAATCCCTAGTAAATGGGACACTTCACAAAAAATGCAATACCCTTTAATGAACATACATCTTCTAATCTTTTTAAAAGATTATGTGGTGGTACAAAATTGCTTCTCTATAAAGTTAACCATTGTAATGATGCCAAGATAAGTACAAATCACCTACCAACTAAAAACTTTTTTTTTTACTATCATTAGTCAAGTCATGAAATATTGAAATTCTTTACTTTCAAGTCTTTACATGAAAATGACCATATTTGGAGCTTTATAGTTTTTTTTCCACAAAAAAAAAAGGGATAATAGTATTTTTGGTCTCTTAATTATTATTGATAGATTTTGATTTTAATCCTTTCAAAATATGTGTTTTGATCTCTTTTTGTAGAAACTATGTTATATTAATATTGTTTTTAGAACTATGAAGTAACAATAATTAAGTGATAAGACAACTAATATCTTTATAGATTAATAAAATATTCATAAGAAATGGATCAAGAATATATCCATGTTTTAGAGGCATATAATGTACTTAGTCAGATATCATAAAGATTAAAATTAGGATTAATCAATTATGAACCAAAAGTTATATTAACACAAATTAAAGGGGGTTCAAGAATCTTGACCCCAATTAATTAAAGAAGTTTATATGAACTTAAAGAAACAAAAGTGTCAAGTCATTGGCTCTCATAGCATATGCTGCTTGGAAAAGAACTTTTCCTCTCTTTTTGTTGTTGGTAGTTCACTAATATTAGGTAGACATAACTTGAATTTTGTACTATATTTCTGACATTTTCTTTATGGATTTACAAGTACTATAACTACATTATCTTCCATTTTATGCGGTTTCTTCAAAAATATTATTTTGTATGTGTTTGGATCTTTAAAAAAATTGTATTTTTTTTAGAAATCCAACATAGATGCAATAACATTTATGAAGGATTTGAACAACATAACCTATCCGATATGGATGTAATAATATTTATAGTCATGATATATTTCGATTCAAAGCAACAACTCTACAACCAAAACTGCTTAGCAGCAATAAATATGTATATTAACAAAGTGTGTTAAGGATTATATTGACATTAATTAATTGTTATTGAATTCAATGTCTCTATAGGCTTTACTCTTTAGGGACATTTATAAAGAGTGTCAAAATAAATTGTCATTAATAATTGCCTCTAAAATAATATATTTAAGTTATTACCGCTGCAGAATATTTTTGATATAGTATTAACCAAGATTACTAATCTCAATATTATGATCTATACATTATATTTTAAGGCCAAATATTTGAACTACTCGATAATAATTGGTCCACCTGATGTCTCTTAGAGCTAATAGTACTATTAGGAGTAACGAAAACATTGAATAGTTGAGATATAAAACTCGAAAATGTGTGAAAGTTTAAGTGGGCACCTGTTTTAACAAAAACCAATGTGTACACTATGTACCATCAACTACTCAATGAAGTGTGTTTTAATATATTGATAGTGATATATCGTTTATGTAGGTAAAAGGAATAATATATAATTGAGGTGTGACAACTGACAACAATATATTTAGTGAAATCCTATTAAGTGGGGTTTGAGAATGATAGAGTGTACGCAAATTTTATCACTACATATGTATGATAAAATATGAAAAACCCAAGTAAAGGAAGAGGAAACCAATGAAAAAAGCATAACAATTAATAAGTAAAATAGTGCAAAGTCTACAAGAAGAAATAACTATATATGTATAACAGTTAAAGTGTGAAACTTGCGGGAAAAAATAATAATTTAGGTGTGCTTTTGATTATTAACTTTGCGAACCAAACGATATTTAGTGTATAGAAATTAAACTCTTTGGTGATTTAAAGAATTACAAATAGGAAAAGCAGCCAGTAAAAGTGGCTTCTTTAATCTTTATTCCACTCAAGTATTAGTGACAAGAACTAGTACAAATACCTGTTCTTGTTTGCTCAAACAAACTCACATTCTTTGTCTCTTTTTCTTATTTCATTTGCAAACATGGTTTCATCTTCTCCTCCACCAGCTCCAAAGGTAAACTTATTACAATTTTTCTTGAAATTATTACAACCTTAGCTTGTTTCTTGAATGGCCTTTTTTTTTTGTAAAAAAAAAAAAAACTTGTTTTTATGTTCATGAATCTTTATTTTGCAGGAAATTCCTTCAGATGAAAAATGGGCAGAAGATGTTCCACCTCGCGAAGCGAAATGGTGGTATTCGACGTTTCATACTGTCACTGCCATGGTTGGTGCTGGTGTTCTTAGCCTACCTTATGCCATGGCCTACTTAGGATGGTATGTATATATGCTGAGTTTTTTCACTATGATGGTCTTGTTGGATTGATACTTGTATGATCATCTCGTCTATAAGTTTAAGTTGTGATAGAAAAAATACATATTTATTGTCTTATTATGTCTTCAGACTCTGATACCTTGTTGAATTGTGTGATCATCTCGTTTTGAGAAAAAAATATGCTTTTATGCTTCCTCACTTGTTAGTCTGATTCCTTCCCTGGGCACTTCTGCTTTGATAGCATGTTGAAGTTCGTCTGAAAACTTAAAACTGTTAGAGAGAATATATTTTTATTTATTACTGAATCATGTTTTCGTTGGATTTATTTTGATTATATGTTCATCAGGGGTCCAGGGACAGTAGTGATGATCTTATCATGGTGTATAACTTTGAACACAATGTGGCAAATGATTCAACTCCATGAATGTGTGCCCGGGGTTCGTTTTGATCGATACAAGGACCTTGGAAAACATGTTTTTGGACCAAAACTTGGTGCATGGATTGTGCTTCCACAACAACTGATAGTTCAGGTTGGTTGTGACATAGTGTACATGGTTACTGGAGGAAAATGTTTGATGAAATTCATGGAGATTGCCTGTACTAATTGCACTCGAATTCGACAATCTTATTGGATTTGCATCTTTGGTGCCATTCATTTCTTTCTTTCACAATTGCCAAATTTCAATGCCGTTTCTGGTGTTTCATTAGCTGCTGCAATCATGTCTCTAAGGTAACTTATTTTCTTGATTATATGAATTTCTAGCTCCGCCACTTCTTATGATTCTAGAAACTCATTAGTTTATATTCGTGGATGCTCTTGTAGTGGTGTCATCAAGTCTTGGGGTAGTCTGGTTTGACTCGTTTATTCCACATTTATAAAAGTCGGTTGCTTAATTTTATATTATTTCCCGCATTAGTTATGTTGTTAATAAAGGAATGGGGTTCACCTACTGGGATAGTGAGTGCCCTCACAGCCTAATGAGATTTTGGGTTGTGACATAAACTGAACAACTTTAAAGAAAAAGTTGTGCACTAACTTTATAGCAGGCTTATTTTTATCTACTTTTTGGTACAAAAGAAGTTGAAACTCATGGTAGCAGACGCAGAGTATCTTTGTTCAATATTCTAATGATGTATTAGATTTTATGTGGTTTTGATAGCTGTTATTAAAATTATGATTATTTTTTACGGAATCATAGTAGCTCAATTGGTACTCTTTTGTTCAAACTCTTAAAAGATGTGGATGTGTGTGTTGGATCCTCTAGAAAAATAATGCATTTTTGGAGGATCTGACACGAGTGTAGAAACATTTTTGATGAGTCGGAGCAACATAGATTAGACTAGATGTTACAAACTTTCGTCTCAATCTGTTGTGCTGCAGCTATTCAACTATAGCATGGGTGGGTTGTGTGGGCAAAGGCAGAGTCCCTAACGTGAGCTACGCGTACAAGACAACAAGTCCAGTGGACTACATGTTCCGTGTCTTCAACGCGTTAGGCCAAGTATCGTTTGCTTATGCAGGACACGCGGTGGTCCTTGAGATACAAGCTACAATTCCATCAACACCTGAAAAGCCTTCCAAAGTACCAATGTGGAAAGGTGCTGTATGGGCATATTTTGTCAATGCCTTGTGTTATTTCCCTGTTGCATTCATCGGGTACTGGGCGTTTGGACAAGATGTCGATGACAACGTGCTCGTGGGACTTGAAAGGCCATCTTGGCTTATTGCAGCTGCTAACTTAATGGTGGTTGTCCATGTCATAGGCAGTTATCAGGTACTCGAATACACGAGCCAATGAAAGCTCATGATTTCATGGTGTATTGTTCTTACTAGACGCGATGAATGTTGTAGCTCGAGGTATATAACAAGGAAAATGATTGTTGCAGGTTTATGCTATGCCAGTATTTGATCTGATGGAGCAAAAATTGGTGAAAACATGGAATTTCCCACCTGGAGTATTGCTGAGATTCATCGTTCGTACTACATACGTTGGTGAGGGGCTTTTTCGTTACATATTTTCTAGTCCAATCGTCCCAAAATCAAGTTTTAACGAGTTGTTTGCCCTTCGTTTCACTATACTATGATCAGGGGCGGATGTAGCCTTTTGGGCTACGAGTTCATTTGAACGCGTAACTTAGACATAATGTGTGAAACCTTATAAGATAATATCAAGAAATATTAGATCTGAATTCATAATTTTAACGTTTACAATAAGTACATGAATGCTAAGAATCTTGAAAGTCGAACTCATTAAATTTAAATTATGAATCCGCATCTGATTATGATCTCAGCTCAAAAGGCATTGTCTTGTTAATATTGCAGCTTTCACTTTGTTTCTTGGTGTAACATTCCCTTTCTTTGGTGATCTTCTTGGTTTCTTTGGAGGATTTGGTTTTGCTCCTACTTCTTACTTTGTAAGTCAACTTTCCAAATCTTTTATTATGTTATTCGGACTCTCCTAAAATATTGTGGCATCCGTGTCGGATTCTGCAAAAATGCATTACTTTTGAAGGATCCGACATGCACCTGTCAACACATTTGAAGAGTCCGAGCAACATATATAGCTTTTTGGATCAACTTTGATAATCAAAATATCTTGACTTTTTTTAATTTTAATATTTGTTGTAGCTCCCAAGCATAATGTGGCTTAAGGTCAAGAAACCAAGAAGATTCAGTACCTCATGGTGGATAAATTGGGTAAGTCCAAAAAAAATTCTCATTTTCTTCCTCTGCTTCAATGATTTTAAAGTAAATCAATAAGTTTCATATCATATACACTGACTGATAGTGTAAAGAATTTTTATATTATCAATATATTTTAACGTGTTGTATCAAGTAAATAGTCATACTTTCCGTGTTCTTACACACTGACCATAAAAAAAGAATTTATAATGTCAAGTCACTTAGAAGATAATTACAGTTTATCGTCCATAAAAGTCAGGGAATTGAACCACAATAGGTTAGAATACACATGTTGTATAAAAATTCCTTTACATTGTCAGTGCATACATGTTAAATTTATCAATCATGTACATCGTCAGTGTACATAAGTTAAACTCAAATCAATTATAAGTGGACCTTTGAATTATTTTCAATCTGATTGTTTTTTTCTTAAGTTGTACTAATATGATGTTTGTCATTTTTATTAATTTTCAGGTATGCATATTTATTGGAGTATTTATTATGATAGCTTCCACAGTTGGTGGATTGAGAAATATTGTTGCTGATTCATCCTCATATGAGTTCTATTCATGAAGAATACATTTTGAATTTAATTTAACATAAATCTATTATTGGATGGAATCTAATCCAGAAAAAAAATAGTTAAAATTCCAATATGTAGTAGGGCTTTTGCCCGGAACCTATTTAAATACGAGATGCTTTAAGTACCGAGCTTGGTTTTTTTTTTTAGCAGTAGTTTGTTAAGATTTCTGATTTTAGCAAATTTCCTTTTTATCCATTTTAGTTAAATATATCATGTTGTCTTATGCATCACTTTCTTTTACTCTTTTACTGTTTTTATTTTTTGGTTAATAAAAGCATCCAATATTCTAAATTTACTAGTATTCGCGTTGATTAGACTAATTAAGTGGATACAACGCTTTTTACTAAGAAAATATCTATTTTCAGGGCTTGAACTGAGGCTTAGGATCTCGATTAGTGTTGGAGCGAGAATTTTTTTTCGAAGATTTAAGATATGAAGAAATAAACAGACCAAAAGGTCAATGAGATACAACATCTATTATATAAAAGTTAAAAATAATGTCCACCTTATATGTTAGTTATATAAGAAAACAAATCTTAGATCATAATGATGATTTTAAAGTTGTGCATATTGAATATACAATTAAATAATAAAAGCACGTTCTCTTTAACAACTTAACATTTTAGATTAGACAATTACATATTTCAACAGTGCAAACTTAGATTCAAAACGAATAATATCACTAGTGAATCACAGTTGGGCTAAACACCCCGTTTAATTGAGTTTAGGCAAATACCACATCTTTGAGATTATAGTGAGTCGAAACTATATATATGTCATTGTCTAGGAGTGCAAAAATAAAAAAAATCATGGGGGACAAAAAGTAACATTTTTTTTTCTTACATTCAATATTGATCTCAAATGAATAAAAATACAAACCTACGAATTATTTCATTTGGCCTACCATTATATATTTGCTTCATTTTCTTTATTGAACTTTAAGGAGCATCTTGGTAAAGTTGCGAAACTGAAGGCATAACCATATATATATATATATATATATATATATTTGAATGAGCTGAACAGATAATTAGTCAAGGAAATGAGATCTATTGCGCTATTCAATTTAAATAAAAGAAAATAATCTTTTTAAATTTTTTATTTATATAAATAAAGATCTATTATGTGTAGAAATAGAAATCTCTTACAAAATATCATAAATAAAGAACTAGCAAATTATTAACAGATAATCCATTTTCAGAGACACATCTTAATTAAAAAAAGGCTCTATTACCCCCCCCCCCTCGGATTCTTTTTTTGTATTTTTATACACATTTTGATTTACATAGTCACACGTAGTTGAGGTGCGTGGATGTTTGGATGTCAATTAAGTTAAAAAGGTGTACAAAATTACAAAAAAAGAAAAAATAATAGGTTCGGGGGAAGGGGATATAAGGTGTGTCTCTGAGATTCAGTCATAGTCTAGGGGTACTTGTGTCTTATCCCTTAAAATAACCTTGTATAACTTTGAACAGTAAGGGCAAAAATTTACACACTCGATATTTACAGAAGATAAATAACTACTTCATTCGATGTTTTAGTTTACATGAACCTCTTTTTTTTGGTTCGTCTACAAAAAGAATGATCTCTTACTAAGTTCGAAAACAGTTTAATTTGAACTTCTCATTTTACTCTTAATACATGACACCTCTAGGACCAACATTTTATTATTTAACGCAGAAGAGAAAGAACATATATTTGGACATTATATATTAAAAAGATTCTGATATTTTTTTTCACATATATTATAGAAGAATAAAATCATTGACAAATCTTTCCTTTTTCATCTCTGATTTAAACTAAAGTTTTTGTCTTGCTTTGTGGACTACAAAAGAATCCCTTTACAAATGCCAAAAGGTGATAATTAAAAGTTAAATGAAAAATCAAGGATTAGAATTAGTAGGATATAATTAATAATTTATATCCAAAATTACTTAAAATCCATATTCATTAATCATTAAGAATATGAAATGGTTCTTTGTCCACTAAAAATTCATCATTGAAAAATAGAAAAATAACACTAGAAATTAAACATGCGTGTAACTTTGTAGTGCAAAGTGCAAACTCCATTAAATGAAATGCCACTAATGCTAATATTATCAACTTTAATTACTAGAGGGGACATTATCAAATTTTATTTTCTAAGTGTGTTCTTTGACAAAATCCTAGATATTGTCATGTAGCTAATTCATTTTTTTTAATTTTAAAATTCATAACGGTATTCTAATTTTTTCATGTATTTAAGTTTGAGATTCATGACATTGTGGACAGTGTTTCCACGTAAAAAAGTGATTAATTCTCAATGAATTATGTTTTCGAAAATTCATTCAGCGACACGTTTCACCTTCCTGTCTCTTCTTCTCTTGCATGATACTAAACACTTTACGTGGTCCATTATTAATAAAATATAGAGGAAAATCCCAATTTTCCAAAGAACTACTTTTGTATTGTTTTCAACTTTATACCCCCAAAGTATATTTGTTTAATTAAAAGTGAAAGAAAGTTAAAGAAAATTAAATAAGGTAACTTAAATCACAAGTGTGCCACAAAAAACGGCCTAGTTTATGTGTTATTATAACGCAAAAGGCACTTTAAAAAGATGTGTTTTCTTGATGTGACACAATATAAAACTTGCTTTATTCAATGGCTGCTACGCAAAATAGGGAACAGGAAATTAAAGGTTTAGAATTGATTGGACAAGTTGAAAAGTGACTAGATAAATAATATATTATTTTTTTTTACTTCACAATCTAATGTTCGATACTATCCCACATTGAAACTTAACTATTTCAAATTTAATTTATCCCGCATAAAAGGAAGTAGTCTCGATGAAGAATTTTTTCATATCTAAAATTTAAATTTGAGATCGTTAATTAAGGAATGAATAGTCCATCTAATACACCATATGATCTCTCAATGGTAGATAAATAATAGTTATGGAGTAATATATTATCTATTGATGAAAGAAAATAGTGACAAGAAATGAAGTTTGATGACTTGCAATATTATATGAACATAATTAAGGATAATGATTTTATCCTAATTTCAAAAATTTAGTTAAGTCATAGACAAACACTAACAATATTGGAATTTAATCGGTCTATAATAATGTCTAGCAGTGACCTATTGCTCAAGTGATTAGTAAACTCAATTATTCGTCCTTCGGAATGGCTCCATAAGTTTGAAGGATGGTCCACGTAAGTGATTCGGGATCAATTCCCTTCAATGCCTATTAAAACGGCTACAGATTATCTGTCAATGGTATTACATACATCATTTTAATGACTCAACGTCTTAGAATCGATTAATCATAATTCTGATTGAAAAGAATTTTTAGTAATTTTGCTTTTTTTTAACCTAATAATCCATGTCCTTATCAATTTCTGAACTAGTGATATTATTCGTTTTATGCCTTGATCCATACGCCTTTAAATATGTTATTAGGATCTAAATTTTATTTAGTTATGTACTCAGCATCTCTCTCGTGCTTTGCTGATGTGGAATTTGTCTAGAATATGATAATACTAACAAAACCTAGTGGGAAGGAAAAATTGCCAAAATGATTAAAACAGATACTAAACTCAACATGGATAGCTAGTACCTAGACATTATTTGTTGCAAAATATTCAAGGTGGTCTTTTTAAAAAAAATTAGACATGTCATCGTCATATAGAAAGATTAACTGTAGAACATTGTCATCCAAATATTCAACAAAATGAATGATTGCTAATTGCCAATGACTAGCTAGCTTGTAGTGTACAATAACGATAATAAATTTGATGTAATTTTTCAAACAAAATTTGAAGACTGAAAAGAATAAAGTATACATAGATCATAGTTTATTTTTATTTTTATGGGATGGAACAGATATTTCTGATTAATCCTCGACAGTTCTTCTCTTTTTTATTTGAGTTTGAAACTGATAATGTGAACGAGCTTGCAACACTATCTCAATATTATTATTAGTTTGGTGTTAAAATAGGAGATGCATATACAGATTTAGGTACATTGTATCTTGTACATATAATCACTATTTAAGCCTTTTAGTTTCTTTTATGGAACTATTTTATCTTTCATTTAACAGTGTCGTCCACTTTTATGCAAATTAACAATTAGTACTCACTCTGTCTCATTTTAACCGTTGTTTTAATCTGTTTCAGGCTTATTTTTAAAAAAATGTGAAATATAAGAAATAGTTTACTAAGTTGCTTTTATATAGTGAATATAAACTGATTTTTTTTCAATATTATGAATATAGTTTGAACATAATTGTCAATTTTAATCTTAAATTTTGAAAGTGCTAATTATTTAGGGACTATCTTTAAGCTAATTAAAGAGTTAAAATGGGAGGAGGGAGTACTTGATATCGCTTTATTTGCTTGGACCCTCCAGAATGTTGTTGCACTCATATCGAATTCTTAAAGAACGCATAAATAGCCTCAAGATCATATGGAATCATTACTCAGAAGGTTGCTCAACTATCTAAAATTTGAGTATTTGTTTCTTTTGGTTTCTCAACTTATGTCTACTTGTCTAGTATAGACACATTATGGCTCAACTAAATCCTTTTGTGTCAGAATGTTTCACATTCGAAGGTGAAACACTCAATAACAAAGGAAACTTCATATCCAAGAGCTTGAACTTCAAACATCTGATTAAGGATGAAAGAGTACTCTCTACTCCCGCACAAAACTTATTAGTTCCCTCCAGGTAGTAGTCAAAAAATTAAAAGCAGAAAAAAGAAATGCACAGATACTGAAGAACGAAAAACCGTAGTCCATAAAAATGGTGAAATGCGCTCAATGAGAACGAGCTTATCATAAGCAAATAGAGTCTACATATTTGCCTTTCAGCGAAAAGGTTAAAAATAGTGGCTGCCTGCCTTGGACCAGACGCGGAGCCTTAATCTAAATTAACGGAACAAATATCTAATTGGATAGTGTTTCCCCGATTTGCTTGCTTTTATGTAGTTGTTGTACCTTTCATACTGAGGACTTCAGCAAACGAAATGTGCATCTAGACTATCATTCACTTCCTGCATGAAAGTAGTGACCCAATGTCAATCCACTCATCATCAAACACAGGCAATTTTTTTCGAAACATGTTAGCTACTAATTGTTCTATGTGAGCATGCAGTAATTTTTCAGCCCTTTCTTTTTAACGATGGCAGAGATAAGTCTTGTATCTTATCCAGCAACTGTGTAACATAGCATTTACTTTGGTATTCTAACGTCAAATATAAAACTGTTTCATGCATCGAAGAAGGGAGAACCAGTCAGGACTAACCGGAGAACGGGGTAAATATTCATAAGATAAACGACATGGTTACTCGACTGTTGAAAGGTAGGACTGAATTCCGAAAACAATGAATAGAGATCCACCAGCAAGTCCCACCTACATCAAGAAATAACTCTGCTCTAATGAAAATGGACAAAAGAAACATAGGGGTAAGCAAGAGCAGACGTAAAGTAAATCACTCACTATTCTTTCAGATATTGAAGATGCAAGACTTTTCCCTCCTAGGACGGCAGCTGTAGTACATAAGGCTTGTCCCCTGAGAAAGATTAACGACATCATATAACTGTTCATCTAACTGATTCTCAACCGCAATTGTGACTATTTATATTAAGAGTGCTTGTATTAATGTCTTTGGCTCTCTTTTTTTTTTGGGTCAACCATAAATCCTAATCAGCAAAAAGATTATTTGACTTCAGAGTTCAGACGAGGCACAGGAGCCACAAAGCAATATTAGAATGGCATTCATAGTTGAGAACATAAGAAGTCAACAACATAAGGCTTTACGTCGAGAAACCTACAGTATTCCTCCAAGAACAACTCCTACTGGATTCTCATCGGCAGCCAAACCAATGGTAGCAAGCTGAAAAGTTGTTACAACTGCTAAAATTAGGAGCTATTTCAGAAGTTTATGCAGATTTTACACTACAACACTTGATGTGCAGGTGCATACCTGGCTCTTGTCACCCCATTCACCAAAGAAGGTAATTGAAAATGCCTGCAAAATTAAGGCATTATATATAGTTGTTTCTTAACAGTGACCTTCACATTCCTGGTAGCTATTTAACAGATATTAACCTTCAGAAGGATGGGTGAGAAGAATTGAGCGAGAAGAGGCTGCCTCTGCTTCTTTAAATCATCAGAATCCTAGAAAAAGATAAACTTTGGTAAGGCTAATGACAAAGGTATGTGCTTTTCTTAATAAAATTGCAGCAACTTTACACCTGTTATTATGAGAACTAGCAAATCGGAAAGATAAGAATCTGATAGCAGACCATCAGGAGAGAGAAAACACATCTTAAAGAGTCTTCATCTTGGGACATATTTAATGGTTTAATTCATGAACAAGGGACTTGTATATATCAAATAGGAATCTGTATATATCAAATAGGCTGTAATTTAAAAAACACGATCCTTCACCCAAGCTAAAATCCATTATTTTTTTGATAACCAACTGAAATCCATTATAATGACTAGGAAGGGGGATTATAGAGATAAGTAGTACGTATAATACAAAGGTCTAGAAATCAGCATTCGGGACAGACGAATTAGAGTTAGTCAGAAAGAGAATGTAAGATTGCTCTCTTTTGAGTTCAGTTAACATAAATTCCTTATGGTGTTGAATGTGTGAGAATCCTCAGTAGAAAACTCAGATAGCAATGGTGTTTGTATACATTCATCAGAAGAAGAAGGCTAACTAACAAAGGTGTTTTTGTTGTTTATATTGCTTTTTCTTCTTCTTTTTGTCTACTTTAGGCATTTTAGTCAAGTTTTCAAGGACAACACCTACTTCTCACAGTCAGCCGATAAAATTTATCAGTATGCATACTACCTTCTCAAACAGAGAGGTGCTAGAGGATTAGCATTCATAACTGGAAAAATCTTAATCAATGTAGCCCACACTAGCATTTGAGTCGAGCAATAAGGGGTTAATAGTTTCCTTCTCATAACAGAACCGTCATTTTCATTTATCGTAACAACAACTAAGTCTTAAGACTTACTTTTAAAAAAGAAAAAGGAAAGAAAGGATATGCAAATGTATACTATGAGCATGAATGCTACCTGATTCTTCTCCTTGGTTTCTCCACCATTAGCTTGTAGATCAGCGTCCTACTTACACCATGTAAGGTAAATATAAGAAAAGCTAAATTCATGTATGGTAAAATGTAATTGGAAAAATACAGACCAGCTGGGCTTCAACTTCATCCAAATCCTCAGCTTCCCTGTGGATGAAATTAAACTTAAATTAATAGAAAAGTTATTGAGGCATACAGATTTTAGAGATCGGCAGCAGAAGTAAGCAGGAACCAAATGATTACCCATCATGAAATGCATCCCACAAAGACCATACTCCAAATCCCAAGAACAGCAGTGTTGTAATATGATGGGTCCATTTGCGAGACACCTGTGGAGAGTATGTATGAACTTTTAAAGTTTGTGCAAATAAAACTGATATAATTAAAAGCAGAGTATGAAGTGCTTTGTACAGAAACCAAGGTAGTGAAATTCAACGGAGCTGTAATGATAGACTGCTAGATCATAACAATAGTGAACTCGAATAAACCAGAATACATGTTCTTCATCTGATTAACTCTAAATGCACTCGATACATATCTAACACATGACAAGATCCTCTATTTGTTTGTACGAATTATGACATAGCAACATAAATAATGGATGCATAAGTTCACTTGGATACATTGCAAGTTTTTACCATTATTTTCAGATTTCACTTAACAATATACACCACGTGCTATTTTTTGAGAGGTACATACAGCTTATCACATTTGATAGACAGTAAGAAAGCAAGATGACTAATCAAGTTGCCCGCGACTGATCACTAGCACAAGGCACAGACCTTGAGATAAATTATAGCAGCAGTGTTTTTGTTATCATACATAATGCCTCTGTTATCCGAACTAGTAGGATGTACAAACCATTTCTATAAGAACATGATAAATATATATATTTCAAGTTCTGCTTCTGACTTTATATCAAATATGATAACGCAAGTGAGATACAAGATTACCAGTTCATCACGAATGTACTCAAAGGGATTGCAATTAGATGAAACTTACCAAATTGGGAGCAGCCCAACCAACAACGGCAGACAGAATGGTCATTACCTACAGCCACCAACATTTCAAGGGAGACTGTTATCACCCACAATATAAAGAAGGAAACGTCAAATAATGGAAAAAATGGTGAAGGAAAGGTGTATGAAGTCTTACAGTTAAAGCCCCAAGGCAGCCTGACAAGACGAGTCTCCTAGGATGACGCATCGCCAAGATCTTAAAATGAAAGAAAATTTGTCAAAAACTTTTCAGAGAATATTCTGAAAAACCTTAGAAACATAGGTGCTTAAGATGAGGACATCAGAATAAATTAGAATTCTAACATATAACCAAAACCTTTTAGTGAACAAAGCAGCAGCTAAATGATTAGATGTCAAAATAGTTTAAGCAAAGAGGTACTAATCTGAAAGTTCAGCGATATGGAACTCAACATATTGCAAGAGAAGTGATGAACCGCAAGTTAAGTCTCACAGTTAATAACACTAGTTTGTGTTATATGATTCTGTCTTTCTATTAAAGGATAAAGAAGCATTACAATGAGCTGCACATTCCGGATATGCAATATTATGGCCTTCATCATCATTGGTAGACTTTTTCATTTCTAATTAATAGTTGCTGGTTTAGTTTATGCGCAACTTAAGTAAGTAATGCTACAGCCATAGCTCTAAGATGAATACTAGTCTAAGCTCGAACAGAGCAGAACTAATAAGGTCCAGGAGCAAGCTAAAGAATACAACTTTTTGGTATACAAAAATCACATAGAATTGGGTGAAGATGAAAATTGTAGCAGGACTGAAAGAATATCTTCTGCTGATGTACAAAAGCGATGAACTGAGCAGACATTTTTTGGGAGTGTGTGATGGTCAGTAAGGATACAAATAAGAAGTATATCTTCTTCTGCTTTTGGCATTTGTTCTTCTGAAGTGGAATTACTTTTTGCAATTAATAATTGTTATCTACAGACTAAAAGAATAATTGGGAGAAGAATAACACAGCATATTACAATTTGTCTTCATTCCATTGTACTGTTTAGAATTCCATTGCCAGTCAGCTATAAGAATCTCAGGTTCCAAAATATAAATAAAGATAATAGGCTACCTGGTACACCCACTTTAAATACTGCTACTATAGACACAATATCAAAAGGAATGGAATAAAGGGTATATAACTTTAACCATGCAGCATTAAGAACAGTTCTCAACAATCTCCCCCCCCCCCCCCCCCAACCAAAAAGAGGAAAGAAAAACTAAAAGATTTACACAAGAATAAATTTAAAAAGACCACAGGACACGAAGCAATGACTGGGAGTTACTGAAACCAAAGAACCTAAAAAGTTTCTACCTTTGCAAAGTATTAACAGAAACGCTCTGCCATTCACTTGGAAATTAGGTGAATTGAGACGTTTAACACAACTTATATTAAGTAATATCTAAAACGCAGAATCAAAAACAGCAGCAATTCAATCAATCTTCTGAACTAGTTTGCGCTTATATATTAACCTGACCAAAATGCCTTCCTTTCTGGCACATACAAACTCTGATTTACTCGTCAAATAAAATAAAATAATAACTCCATGATTCGTCTTGCATAGATCAAATCTTAAACTGCATTCAATTTTAACTCACTCTTGAGCTCCCAGCTACCATCCATAATCACACACATATTCAATTAATCAATCTGTTATGCCTCAACCTCAAACGAATTGAGTTTGGCAATACAAATCCTCCATTCCACCACATTTTATTCAAAGTACCGATAATTAATCATTCTTTTATTACAAATAAGAATTCTCTTAATCAACTCTCCAAAAAACTACAACTAACAGTCAAAACAAACACAAAAATCCAGCTCATTTCCAATAACCGTGGTGTCCAAGTCAGCTACCACACACCTCAACCTAATTCTGCTGGTACCCACTACCTCCCAGCAGCACAACACACCACAGGTATCGAATAATTCTATCCACCAAACATAATTCCAATTTAATCACAATAAATCTAATACAAACTCACCGCAGCGGCGAAGAAAGTCTTGTCTCCGATCTCAGACAGCACTGTCATCGCCAGAGACTTCGTAAACCCCTAAGAAATCCCCGAAAAAAAATATCAAATTGATTTCACTCGCAGCATATAAACATATCAATGCATACAATAACAGCGAAAGAGGAGAAGAAAGGATTACCTGTGCCACTGAAAGACTCATCTTCAATTGCTCTTCGAAGTCAAGCTTGAGAGAGCAATTTATATATATAGTGGAGAATATTGAAGGGGGATCGAGTTCTTCGAGCTCTCTCTCAGTTGAAAAATGGCGAGGCGCGTGGTATTAATGGTATATGAGAAAGGGTTTTTCAGGGATGTGAAAGTGACATGGCAGGATACGTATCAAATTCTCTATGGAAATCTTTAATATTATTTGGAATTGGATATGGTACTTAATATTTATAAAAAATTATTGATATTTTGAAATATTGTATCGTTATTTATATAATTTTTATATATTATACTAATATTGATAAATATATGCTAGGATTAGTATAAAATTATTATTTATTGATTGAAATTTTGACAATTCTATTATGATTAAACGTCTTTTTTTTTTTATGTAATTGACTATAACAACAATCGTATATTTAGTGGAATTTTACAAATGGGGTTTGGAGGGTCAGATCTTATCACTATTGAGTGAGGATAGAGAGGTTTTTTTTCAAAAGATAATAGGCTTAAATGCAACAAATTCAAGTAAAAAGATGAATAAACCGTGAAGGGATCATAACATCTAATAAGGAAAACATTGCCAAACCTACTAGAAAGAAATAATAGTAATAACAAAACAATATGATAATTAAAATACAATAAATAATATATGGTGTTAGATATTACAAGCAAAAACTACAAGAATACGACTACGAATACGATTAATACTACGATACATCCTTTAAACAGTAAGACAACATTCCACAACCTTATAACCTTCTATATTGATACGCGACCTCCATATCTTTTTATCTAAAGTCATGTCTTAGGTAATAAAAAGCTGAATTATGTCTTGTTTAATCATCTCTCCCCAATACTTTTTCGGTCTACCTCTACCTCTACTTCTCCTCCTATCCCTTATGTCCAACCTCTTGCGCCTCTTCATTGGGGCGTTAGCGTATCTCCTTTTTACATGGACAAATCATCTCAATCACAATTCCCTCATCTTGTCCGCCACGAAGGTCATTCTCACTTTGTCTCAAATATCTCATTCTTAATCCTACTGTTTCTAGTATCCCATCTTTTATATAATTGATTAATAAAGAAAATTATTTATATTTTCTTTTGAATAATTCTACATGTCTGGTGTATTAGTATGATATAATTAAGATATTTCTTAAAAAAATAAATTCTTAATTCTCTTTTATATGAGTATATGTAAATCAAAATAGAACAAACCATCATACTGCAAAGTATCAAAATCAAACTTAATAATATTAATTCATATCGAACTAATTTGACATGTATATTTCAAAAATTAAAATTTTCAATACCGTATTATACCATGCTAACCCCAAGAAGGTGAACGAGTGTGATTGTTTGAAGCTAAAAATATGAATATTTCCACGCGCAGATTAAATCACGTGAAGTTTTTAAGTATATAAATATATTATTATTATTATTTGAAGGAATTTAGGGAAATTTCCTTCGATTTTGTACTGTCAATTCATGTACTTGATTACTCACAAATTTGCGAACAAAATGCCAAATCTCAAGAAGCTTCGTGGTGTTATAATTTTTGTTTGATTGCAATTTGGTTTATATAAGTTCCATAGTCTATTTGTCATATTTTATTTTATTTTCTATGCAGATTAAGATTGAACTTTTTCTTATTCAAATAGTAACAGATTAAGTGGAGCAAGATCAGAAATAAAGAAACCTTTTAATAATAAATGAATCTACTTTTATAAATCTTGGACTTTTGCAAAGAACAAAGTTATCATTTTTAATATATTTTGGAAAATACATTGTACATAATAAATTGGTGGTCCAATAATTTCATTATTTCACGTTTTACGTTGTTTTGTTTTATTTTTGGTTTGGTTTATCATTTTTGTTACGAAAAGTCAAAGGATAGTGCAAGCATCATGTTTACTAAACAATTAGAAAATAATTAGTACTCCTGATTTGTTAAAAATTATTTGGTTTGATTTGAAATAAGATCAGATTGATTAATGTTTAGTGATTTCGAATATATAATTTTTATTATATTTTTAAAAAATAATATATACATATGTAAACCTAAATAAAAATATAATAGCTAATAATTTTAAAAAAATTATAATTAAAAAATATTATATTGTCAAAAATAGTAACTAAACAAAAAAAACTAGAGTGGAGGAAGAATATTGTATGATAACTTTTAACGTGTTGAACATACGTACTATTAATTAACTTCAATTAAGCTCCAACACAAAATATGAGATAGAAAACTACAAACAAAACAGACAAATTAACCTTTAACAAAACTTTATTATGCCAAAAAGAAAATATTCCCCTTTGGGTTTGCTAATATGTTAATATACTAAACATTTTAATGGTCATCCAATACAATTATAATCGAGGTCCATTTGTGAGGGCGGTTTTTCTGATAATATTTTTTCAGTTTCTAGAGACTCGAATTCGAAAATTGCAATTAAGAATATAGGGATCTCAATTATCTCTCTACAACCCATGTTGATAGCTCTATCAAGAATCAGGGCTAAGACTTGATCTATTGTAATGATATATGTATAAGTATCCATCAAAACTAATTAACAGTTTAAATTATAGTTGTATTAATCAATAATAGTAATCCCTATCGGTGATTTATAGATCCAAGTGTTATGAAAAGAATTTTTTTTAAACTCCTTAGGAATTCTTACCTTTTTAATTTTGCTATATTGATGACTCAAACTCACAATCTTAGAGTTGCAGATGAAAGGTGCTTACGACTTTACCATCTAAGCAATTTCCTTTTGTCTTATAGAATGGTTTTTGTTGATTTCAAATGTATTTTATGTTAACATATATATTTGTCACCATCTATAAACTTTCAAAATATGGCTAAGGGAATTGGTAATAGTTAGCAATAATATTAATTATATGGTGTTTACTTGTTCAAGTTTCTAACCCCATTTGAAATGTTGTTGTTCCATACGACTGAAAATCCTTAGTTAAACAACATCAATTATGTATGGATAAAATTGTCTCAATCGCAGTCTAGTAAAAAAGACATTGTAATTATCTTAGAAATTTAGTAAAAAGTTTCAATGATTATTTTTGAAACACTTGGAATTTCTTAGTTAAATTAATTGTGTTGTCTCGATTAATAATTATAATTTTCAGTAAAAATATAAAATTTATCGAGCAGGTAATTATGTTACATCAATTGTATTTTGAAATAATTTAAGTTGTTGTTGCAAATCTGAATCTTGAATTTAGAATTTAGTTAATAGTGCTTGAAAACGTCATTTTAAAATTTGAAACTTATAAACATAAAATTACTCCCTCTGTTCAATAATAATTGTCCGAACCATTAAAAAGGTAACTCAAATGAAGGAGTGACTACTTACGGGGACCTCTTAACACTAGCTTAGATGTTTCAACCTAACATTGCTGGTCACCTATTTTTCTACCTTGACTTGTTAGAATTCAAATTCATTAAACTATTCAACTTTCAAATTTCCACATAGTGTTTTTTTATTAAATTATATTTTCAATCAATAACTTAATTATCTTCTTCAGTATCATTACTAGAATATCTTAATCAAATTAAAATTTTGAACTTTATATTAGACCAAATACCGTAAAATGATTCGACGATAAATAATTTATGGGGAAATTATCTAAATATACAATTTATTTTACTATATTCTTAAAAATTTCTTACCATTTGAAAAAATTATAAAAATTCCTACTCTCTCCTATTCTTGGATATATCACTTTAAGCAATGTATCGACCGGATACATTACTTTACATGATCTATCGATCGGGTACATCATTTTGTGTGATGTAATGGAGTGTACGCAATGTATCAGGACATTGAGTGATGTATCCAAAACTGAGACGCGATGTATCAGGACGTTGATGGACGTATTCGAAGGAACACGATGTCTCAGGACATTTTGGGATGTATCCGAATTCCACCAAATTTAAGCGATTTTTGTAATTTTAAAAAAAATAGTAATAAAATATAATGACCTCTTAATACGATGAGATTTCTGTAAAATTCTCATAATTTATTGCCACGAGGAACTTCTCATTTTCTATGTCCATGATGGGCCTTAAACTAAGAGTCTATATCCTTTATGGGCTGCTGGCCCTTTCTAATGTCAATTAGATTTGGCCCAATATTAAAATTTTCAAGATCGGCCCAATTGTTATAACCATTTGGTCCTTGATTTAGAGCCCATTTGGATTGGCCTAAAAAATAGAGTAGCTTTTAAGTTAAAAAATAAAAAGTCAAACTTAAATGACTTTTAATGTCACGCCCCAAGCTACACTCGAGATGCGGATACGGAACCTAGGACCACAAGTGATCCCAAGCTAACCCTGCTAGCATGATCATGAGCATACTAAATATAATCTGAATAATAGAAACTGTGTGAAAGTTATAATCATAAAAAAAAAAAAAAATGAAAAGATGGGGAATACCCATATACTATAATTGAGATATATGAAAATTAATGACTTTAATACAAGGAAGATATTAACTCAATACTAAGTTGAATTTATCTATGTATGAAAATAGCCTCTAACTGACTAGAAATGCTGGGACATGCCCCAGCTAAGTCTAGCAAAACTGAAACTAAAGAACTAAAAATACTGAAAAGAAAATCATGACTATTGCCCTCGGAGAATGAGGACTTACCACTGATTTTGCTGAACTGAAGATCGGGAACCGATCTAAGTGCGATCTGGATGTTGAGAACCTGAACCTACATCATGAGAAGATGTAGCGCAGAGTATGTGTCAGTACTTGAAAGATACTGAGCATGCAGGATATAATACAGCTGAAATAACATATAATTAAACAAAGCAAATAAGCAATGATATAATCTGAACATGATATAGATACTTAATGCTGAGATAACTGAATGCAGTGACTAATTTATAATATGCTGAAACTGAATACTGGATATACTGATAAATGGTCAATGCAATAGAATATGATTGAACTCTGGGAGCTACTAATAACTGATAATAAAACTACATGAGCTAAATGTGGAGTCCGATGTATACGCCCCATTGAGAGGACCCAATATACCCTGCCATAGATATAGAGGCATGCTGGCGTGATCACTGAAACGATGCCCACAGAGAGGACTTACAACCTACGTGGCTAGTAGTTCTGGGACTATTTGGGTACGCTGAACCCTAGTCCAACTTGGTATTAGGCTACTCCCAATGGATTAAGTGATTAACACATTATGACTGAATTTATATAAGTTACTGGATAACTCAAACTGAACATGGAAATTGAGAATGCAATAATTAAATTATTATTGATACATTAATAACTGAGGCATGTATAACTGAATACCTAAAATATGTGACCTAGCATGTGTAATTTAAAAACTAAAGGAATACATAGCTAGGGTTCTGGAAGTCATGCATTAAACTGAATACTAACGTACTAATCTGATCTGGATCATTCTAACAGCTAAGAACCCAACAATTCTAACTTCTAAGAAACCTTAGGTCTAGTCACAATAAGGGAGTCAAGAAACTGACTGAAAACTAGGGACCTAATGGGCGAAAGGAACCCACTAGTACAATCCCACATACCTGGTGACGAATTCCACAAAGAAATCTTTAGATTTCAGGGTTGGAACTGATGGAACCTTGCTGCGTTCTTGAACTAGGGTTCTTGATTTCTCTTCTCCTCTTACGCTTTAATTTTTCTAAGTTTTGATTAATGATTTGACTTAGGTAAGTTCTAGTGATGTTTCTAGGCTTAAACTGACTAACACCTTATAATTTAGGGTCTAAATGACATAGCATGGGGGTCTAACGAAATAGGAAAAGACCAAAAGACTTAACTGCTGTCGGAGTGATTGACGAACGGGACCTACGGGCCGTAGGTCAATCTACGGTCCGTAGATTAGGGTCGTAGGTCAAGTCTGCCCGACAAGGCTTTACTAAAACGAGCATAACTTTTTACTTGGAGGTCGGATTTTAGTAAACTCGGTGGCGTTGGAAAGAGAATTCAACTATCTATCATATCATAGATGGGACAAATAATTTCTTTTGTGCTAAGATTTATGATCATTTGAAATTGACCCAATCAACAATTTTCCTCTAACTGGTTGCTGACCTTCACTTACGGTCAAACCTACGAACCGTGGATCGAACGACGATCTACGTTGGTTGGCCGTCGTTTGCGTCAGAGGCTGGGTAAAAGGGGCCTCGATCCACGAACACAGACCACGGACCGTGGGTCTGTCCGTGGATTGAGACTTAGCCGATTTTCTGAGCTGGGTTTTGGAAGGGGTTGCAGTGGTGAACCACGGACCACCAGCACGAGCCGTGGTTTGACCTACGGTCCGTGGATGGCAACCGTGACTTGCACCTGCAACTTCTCAAAATCAGCATTTTAGGTCTGTTTCGGATACAGGGTGTTACATTTAAGTTAAAAGGAAAAAGTAGAGCGAGACCTACTTCTAATTTTTAACTTTTTTAAAGTCATTTTAAACTTATCTTAAGTTATTTCTTTACCTTGTCAAACACTTTCAAAAGCTAAAAATAATTAAAAAGTAGATTTGACCAATTTTTAAGTCAATCCAAACAGATTCTTAGTTACAGTGCTGAAATGATACCAAATAGGCCTCAAGGTTGGATAAATCGACGGGTAAAATTCACAAATAACCACTTTTAGTCTTTATAATTGAAAAATAATCATTATCATGAAATTACAAATTCTACAAGTTAAGCTCCAAAATTGGTTATGGGATTTATGTGTGAAATTTGAAACTCCATTATTGTGATTATCTTTCAAAGATAATGCTGAAAAGTGTTCAGTTAACTCTGTTTCTACTAAATCAACATCAAAAGTAGATTCATTTTAGCATTTCAAAGGGCCATTTGGCAATAAAGTAGGATGCCCCATAATATAAGAGAGAGGGCACAGGCCTAAATGCCAAAAATTCCAATTTACAACTATTTAAGTGTGCATAAAAATTTGCAAGTTTACACTTAGGAACAACTTTTTTTTTTTTTTGGTAAAAACTTTGGAACAACTTCAAACACATATTGTTAGAGCTAGTTATTTTTGTTTGAACTTCAGCATTTGTGGATGAATTCTTATTCAATAATTATTGTTTTCCTACACTTCTAATTGTCTTGGCTATTTCTAATGACTACTAACTTGAGCACTGGAACAAATATTGTGTTTGAACACCAAGGAGTGTGATGATAATTATAGTACAAATTTATCACTCTTAATTAAAAGTTTTAAGTTTGAATTCAAACGATAGGTAGAGTAGTTTTTAGATAGAAGAAATAATTAATCTTAAGAAGATCACTATTGTTTATTTCAGATTAGCTTATATGAATCAGATGACTATTGATATGCTTAGTTGGACGATAAATAGGGGTGTTGGTAAAGGCATAAATGGGGCCATCAGAGCTATTTACATCTATTTTTCAATTGAAAGAAGAAAGAAAATAACTATAATACCAAAACAAAAATAGAAAGAGTCGCGCTTCAAAGTAAAATTTTAATAACCAATTTCTATTGAAAGATGATGACAATAATAATAGTTAGTAGTAATAAAGTAACTTAGCATCTCTTTTTCAAGTGCAACCCTTAAAAGAGTTTAAAGCCTCGTGACCTCACTTTTTCTAATTATATATCTTATTAACAAAGAAAAGAGTAAAAGGGACCAAAGTGTTCTTTTTTTTTTAATTTGGTGTTCGAAGTTTACATTGGGCTTCAACTAAATTCAGATCGCGCATTGTCGGACCCATTTAGGGATCACCCTCTCAATAGAATTTTCTTCATATTTAGGATTCAAACTCGAAACATATAGTTAAAATTGAAATAGTCTCACCACTACACCACAATCCGTATTGGTGAACCAAAGTGTTACTTATAAGAAACAAAACCCCAAAGATTCTTGGGAACATTGACAGATGGGATTTACCTTTACTTTTTTAAATCTAATCAAATACTTTAAGTACGTTGAATGAAGGAATTTTGGTAGCTTTATCTTTTTTGAATATTTTTAAAAGAAAAAAAGAAATATTGAGACGATATCCACATTAAAATTCGATTAAATTTAAATTCATACAACTTATTTCTCGGATAATGCTTTCAATAGAATTTATTTTATTTCGAATGATTCAAATTCGAGATCTTTAATCGAGGTGGAAGGATCCCAAACCATTCCATCACAACGTAACCATGTTGTAGATAGGAAACTTGGAAAAAGAGGAGGAGTATCTGATTTCACGAATCAATTTCAAACTATTGGAAAGCAAGGGTGCAACAAAAAAATAAAGAGTTATCGATCGATAATGTTATGCACTAAATAGTAAAATAATCATTATCAATCCAATTTAGTGACAAATTAATAATGAATTTTTACAAATCCTATTAGATACGAAGTATCGACTTATATATTGTACAAGTCTGTAGAATAAAATCATCTTTCACTATCAAAGTTTAAAGTTAAACAAAATTTTGATTTTTCAACACAAATTTGGAGAGACACACTTTTTATTATTTTTATTTTTAAATGTCAAAGTGGTTACTATTGTCAAAAACAATCTCCTCCAATCACGTCTATTTTTACTTTTTTACTTTTGTGATGATGACAAAAAGAGACCAATAGAGTTATTTTAACGTGTGCTCATGCCTCATTATATTTAATAAGTTTTACTAACATTATATTATATGATTGTGTATGTAAATGCTAATACAATCTTATGAAGGAAGACATGAACAAAAAAAAAACCTCACGTCAAAAAAGTTAGTATCACTTCAAGTCTTTTTGACCAATCATCAAACAACATAAAATTAGTTAGACAATCAAAATCATTATTCACATTGACAAAATTATTATAGTACACTATTATCATTTTAAAGTCTAAATAGAGCCTAACTCACATCATTTCTACACTTTTTTAGGTGCACACAAATCATGTTTGGTTTACCAACAAAAGGACTTTCATCTATTTGTTACACCCGCTTTAAAATTTTGATTAATTTAGATTTCTATCACATAAAGTCTATTAAGTAACATAATGACGACTAATTTATGCAAAATGCCACTTTTTGGCCCTATTTATGTTTAGTTCCTTTTTAAAAAATTGAGTAAATATAAGCCTTAGAAATTATCTTTTCAGATAGTGTGAGATTCAAGTCTAATTTGCTCATATATTTTTCTATCCTACATATAAAATATTAAATTGTCATCTAATGTTTGTAATAACTTGTAAAATTTAACACTGTCATCTGACAATTCTTTTATAAGATTTGAAGTTTGATCAAGAGAAATTCTTAGACAGTGAAAAAAAAGTCCATATGTTACAAGAAAAAAAAATCATTTACTAAATAGTTATATCCTAACGATAAATTTATGAATCAAAGTTTCCTGTCTGCATTTTTTCATTTTGAAAACTCGAACCTGAGACATCCCATGTGTGTGGTAATAACAAAAGGCCTTTGCTTCACCTTCACCACATCTTTGATAATTGCCATCATTCCAATGCATCATCTTTTGACCTCCTAAATCTCCTACATCTTGGCCCCATTTCATTCATCAATCCGCCTTAATATGCTCAACTAAATCAAACCAACCCCCCTAGCCAAAATCATAATAATCAAATAAAATAACCTAATTCTAATACTAATATCATCCCCTTTTGGTGGAGTGAAGGGTGGGGAAATTGTTATAACCTTCTTTTATCAACTACAATATTGCCTAATCAACTTGTTTAACATGGTTAATTAGAAGAAATTTCAACTTATAGAATTCAAACAAGTAATATTGCTAATTTGCTAATTTTGATTGCTAAGTTAAGTATATGATTAGCTGAAATCGTTTAACTCTTATTGAAGAACACGTGGCCGGATGTGAAAGATTTTAGTTAGCGATCATCCGAAGCTAATAGCTACAACTCAAACCTTATATATGTGTTAAAAATTTCACTAATGAAACTTCAACGCACTAATTGAGCTAGCTAGAAGCAGAAGAAAATCCAATTAAAGTTAGGACAATTATAAACACAAAAACAAGAGATTCATGGTTGTACTAATACCAACTGACAACAAGGAATCAATTTCTTAGTATTTACCTATTGATTTATAAAAGCGAGTACCGCGAATATAGAGATTCACTCGAGAACACCACTCTTGATTTCTTTTTAACTAGAAGAAAGTTGCTCAAAATTTTAACTAAATGATTTAACCCCACTCACTAATCATGTCTTATAATCTAAGTAAGTTACTCAAAAAATACAAGACATGATTAGTGAGTGGGGTTAAGCCACTATCTAATTAATGGTCAATAAAGGTTCACAAGCTATGGTAACAACTATCAAAGTACAATGCATTAATTTCTTTGATTAAACTCCTTTAGATTCTTCTTTAAATTCAACACACCATAAAACATGCAATGAAAAAGTTTTCTCCATTAATTATGCTTATAAAGAACAACATTAATTGAAATATTAAAACCCCCTGTTCAAAGCTTGTTTTCTCCTCATTGTCCATTCTTTGTCTCCTCCAACAAGTTCAACGTGACCTTTTGAAAGTCTATTTTTATTTTCGGTCTAATATTTATATTGAAATATAATTAAATTTAAATTTATATAGTTTTATATATATTATATTCAAAAGTTTAAAATTAAAATTTCTAATTTAAAATAAAAAAATACTTACCACTAGATTGCGCTTGTCCATTGAAGAATAAGATATAATTTCTATGTATTCTATTCATTTCAAATACATATTATGTTATGCTTTTCAATCGTCAAACTATTTAAAATTCAATTAATATTTTAAAATGTATTTATTTTAAAATAAGCTCTCAATAAGTGAATTGTAACAATTATTTTGGGACGGAGGAAGTAACTATCTACCACCATATATTTCTCTTTGAACTCTGTAATATATAAATCCAAGCTCAGTCTTCATCAGTGTCACAGTCACACACTTTTTGTTTTTCTTCCAAGGCCTTCAACAATGGCGACTTCCATTTTCTTGTTTGTTCTGTTATTCACCACAGTTCTTTCACGAACAACTCCAGATAATGCCTCAAGAACAAAAATCCTCGACGTTTCTTCCTCCATTCAGAAAACCCATAATCCGTTCTCACTTGATTCGTCTCTGAATTCTCTGAAACATGAAGAAAATCAAATTTCTTCATCATTGCTGAGTTTTCAACTGCATTCTCGAGTAGCAGTTCGTGGGACTTCACATAAGGACTACAATTCATTGATGCTAGCTCGACTTGAACGTGACTCAGCTAGAGCTAAATCACTTCAAACTCGTGTAGATCTGGTTGTACAAGGAATTGGAAAATCGGATCTCAAACCGATGGAAACTGAGTTTCGAGAGATTCAAGCTGAGGAAATTGAAGGACCAATTATCTCCGGGACAAGTCAAGGAAGCGGTGAGTATTTCTCACGAATCGGAATCGGTCATCCGCCGAGTCACGTTTATATGGTGTTAGACACAGGAAGTGATGTTAACTGGGTTCAATGTTCTCCTTGTGCTGATTGTTACCAACAGGCTGATCCAATTTTTGAACCTGCTTCGTCTTCGACGTTCACTCCGCTCACTTGTGAAACGCAACAGTGTAAATCGCTTGATGTTTCTGAATGCAGGAATGATACTTGTTTATACGAAGTATCTTACGGAGATGGCTCGTATACAGTTGGAGATTTTGTGACGGAGAGTATCACATTTGCCGGTTCGTCTTCCGTTGAGAATGTAGCTATCGGCTGTGGACATAATAACGAAGGTTTATTCGTCGGAGCAGCAGGATTATTAGGTCTCGGCGGCGGCGCTTTATCATTTCCTTCACAGATAAATGCATCTTCCTTCTCTTACTGCTTAGTCGACCGTGACTCCGACTCTACCTCAACTCTCGAGTTCGGCGGCGCAACTCCGCCGAACGCCGTCACAGCTCCGATAATCAAAAACTCAAAACTGGACACATTCTACTACGTAGACTTAACCGGAATCAGCGTCGCCGGCAATATGCTTTCAGTTAATCCATCAGATTTCGAAATAGCCGACAACGGCGATGGCGGAGTAATCGTCGATTCAGGTACGGCGGTGACGAGATTGAAGACGGACGTGTACAACACGCTCCGTGATGAGTTCGTGAAAGGGACGAGACACCTGCCGTCAACTAACGGCGTTGCGTTATTCGACACGTGTTACGATTTGAAATCGATGAAAAGCGTTGAGGTACCAACGGTGTCGTTTCATTTTTCTAACGGTAATGAGTTAGCGTTATCGGCTAAGAATTACCTGATACCTGTTGATTCATCCAGTACATTTTGTTTCGCCTTCGCTCCATCGTCGTCGCTATCGATAATCGGTAACGTTCAACAGCAAGGGACACGTGTCAGTTTCGACCTGGTAAATTCTCTCATTGGATTCTCATCCAATAAATGCTAGTAGTAAAATAGTTTACTTCCTGTTTTACCCCTCAGTTAGGAAGTTATTTTCAATTTTGGTCAGGGCCTACTTAAAATAACTGTAACGTGATGAAGTGGGACCTGGTTCAGTATGTGCGTGTGTTATTATTGCAATTTAAGTATGTTTTTTTGTATAGTAATTTATTGATAGTGTGAGGGTATTAAGGGTAATCCATTGGGAGAAAAAAAAGTGAACTTATATTATTGAGTTGTTACGTACTGGTAGCAAAATTAGCCTATTAGGTGATTGACTCACTCGATTATTGGCTCAGTTCATGTTGATTTGTGTCATGTTGGATATGTGGTAATTGACTCTCTCGTTTATTGACTCAAATCATTTTGAATTGTGTCATGTAGGACACGTCACATGTGGCTAAGTGAATTTTTAAGAAATTTTATGCTAATAGGCTACGATGTTTGGTTTATTTTACTATTTTTTTTTTCTTTTTTAGTTGGTTCTTTATTGCAGGGACGTATGCACGATTTATTATTATCATAATTGTGTAAAGTTTCTTTTTGTTTTATAAGTAATTCGACTCGATTTTTTACACTTTTAACCATATTTATTTAAAAAGGTGAAGCAAAACTTGACTTGAACTTAGCACCCTTATGAATAATACTTTTAATAATATCAGACAGATAATAGTCTCTACATACATAAATATATTTTAGTATAAATAAACGCTTCTAGAATTTGTTGTTATATGCATGTTCCGGTCATGACACGTCTAGTGTGATACTATTAAAATACTACTCCTTCCCCTTCAATTTTACTTTTTCACATCTTTATTTATTCACGTTTAACTTAACATATACTTTAAAATGAATTTTTGAATTCATTACTAATTTAAATGCAACAGGTTCAAGAGTAAAATTTTAACACCTTTTACGACTTATATATTGGTTACTATTACTTTTTTATTAGTTGTGAAGCTAAATATATGATTTGATGAAGATAATGTAGTTGATAAATCAAAATAGGTTATTGACATAACATGATATTTTATTGCGCTGCATGATTCTAATACACTATGTCTATAATTAGAATGAGTTTACTGAACCATTACTAATGCATTATTGAATGATCAAACTTATCAAATTTAAATTTTAAAAATAACTCTTTACTAAAAGAGTAAAACTTTATTTCATTAAAGTTTGTGGTACAAAAGTCATTTAAAAAGAAAAAAAGGCTACACCTTTTGTTTCTTCACTTTGGACCAAACAGAGAAGCTAGAAAGAAAAAACTTAGACATCTTTTTTACCTTATGAGAGGGGAACCATTTTCATTTTCCACTTAAACCAAACATAGGACAACTCAAAGTATTGAAAAAATTAGACATTATCAATAAAAAACGATGGTACGTAGTAATTACTCCTTTATTCTTATATCAGAGATTTCAAATTCAACTTTTGGTAGGTTCAAAATCACCTTTACAGCACTTTATAACCTCTCAATAAGAGATTTTTAGTGCAAAACTGATTTAATCAGGTCAATCTAAATAACTAATATCGAAAAAAATCTATTTTTTTAAGAATATTAGAGAGTCGTTAGGACGACTTAATTAAAGAGTATAAAGTCCCTATATATGATACAATAGGATGTAGTGTTGCTATCAATCTAATTCCCTCACACTACAAACTTTTATTAATTGGATCATAAATTAGAATAATTTAAAGAAGAACATGAACCTTTTTTACATCAAAGAATTGGAGAAAAAAACTCTATAAAACTTCGAAGTACATTTGGTGCAAGTAAGTATTCTTACTTTAATTTTAAACTGTAAAAACAAATTGATTGATTTAATATAAATATTTAATGTAATTAAATATTTATTAAGTTGTTGTCATCATATCTTATCCTATGAAAATGAACCTTAACCATCACGTATGCGACCAAAATAATAATACTATAAAAATGATTACTGTCCTGTTCATCTTATTGGCTTTATTGGGGAAAAGAAAACACAATTTCATCTACCTAATGTTGAATTTTCTTTGTTTATTCATATATTTACATTTTCATATTTTGAATCGTCATTATAATAGTTTTTTATTCTTAGCATTGTAATAGTAAAAAATGTTTTACTTCTTAAAAGAATAAGACTCTGACATATATATTTGAGAGTTATGGGATAAGTTTGATTCATCTATTTTAAATTGAAAATTTAATCAATTATTATAAAGCAAATACAAAACGAGAATTAAGTTAGAAATTAGTAGAAAGTCAAGTGGTATAATATTTTGTGTTCTCTTCTCTTATTAGTGGTACTATCTAGTAATCACGTAGTTTCTTTTCTTCAACGTATATTACTACTATATGTTGCGCGCTTCAATCCATTTGTCGTTTAACTCTTGTTATTTTGTTGTCGTATTTTTGTGTTATAATATGTGTTTCATATTTTTCTTGAGTCGAGAGTCTATTAGATTCTAGTTCAAAATAAGTATAAATAGGATCTCCATACATTTTGTTCTTTTTAAACCCCACTTATACAATCACATAGATATTATTATTATTATTATTTAATTATATAAATAATTGATTAAAATAAATATCAAATAATACAACACCTTCCCCACTTATTGAGAGTAAAATAAGTAGTAAACGAACAACAGGAAAAAGGATCTTTGGTCCCAATAATTTAGATTTAATATTTTAATTATTAAATAATCATTAATTTTTTTTTAAAGATTATCCAACGAAGAAGCGTTGGCATTTTGCAAAAATATTCCCCTTTTTTCCTTATCAGTAGCGCTACTCATATAAAAATTTATTAAATTTGAATTCACGTCCAAAGTGAATCTATCGAGAATATTTACCGCTTCACGATAATAGTGTTTGTATTTCCCATTTTGTTAACCGTTACCTATCAGTTTCATTTCTAATAACCCATATGTAATTAGTCAATTTTCATAATTCCTAAATTAAACTTCCATTGACTCTTATCCTCTTTAATTCTCAATTAACTTAATTTTAATTTATACACTAATCTTTTTCTCTAAGAAGAATTTATACCACCAATGTTACTTCTTCTCTCTGTTATAGTCGCCCAGATCAAACGAATTTTCTCCATGAGTGATTCTCAGTTTTCTTCACTTTCGTCCTCCTCATGCGACGGCTCCGGTTCTCCCTCCGGCGCTGCTCCGGCGCCAGTAAACATTTCACTACTTGCTCTTTTTTTCTTCAATTTTTGTAACTAACTATTGATTGTTTATTAGTGTAATTTTATGCTTATTTACGTGAATATTGCGGTTGTTGTAGTTTTAATCGATGTTTAACAGTGAGCTTGTGAGGTAAATTGTGTTGAATTTACAACTTTTTAAGGTATGTTTAGTTAGAATAAGTTGTTAATTAGTGTAATTTTACGCTTATTTGTGTGAATGTAGTGGTTACTGTGTTTAATTTGATGTATTTACAAGTGTGCTTGTGATTTTAAGTGGTTGAATTTGCCAAAAAAAGGTTTGAATTTTTTGCTGTGGATGTGGATTTTTAGTGTTGGATAAATTTGTAATGTTAAATTGCTTTGATTTTGTTGAATTTATGATGTTTAATTTGATACTTAATTTATTGTATTCTCATGGATATGATGGTGTTGACTGGATAAATATGTTGATTTGACTTGTTAATTACTGGTAGTGGAAGAAAATGGTGTTTGTAAAATTAGTTTAGTAGAGAAATGATCTCATGAAAAGTTTATTTTTGAATAGTTAAAAGTGAATTTAAGTTCGTGAAAGTTGTATAAAAAAATTTGGAATGACTCAAGAATTTTGGACATTTCGGAAAGGAAGTATAAATTGGGATGACGGAAGTATAAAAGATAAGTATGTTTATCAGTACTCAAGATATTAGTACTGATTATTCATTGTTTTGTGCTTTCTATGAATGTTAAGTTGTCTGTCAATCTAAATTCATTGTTATGCTTAAGATGTCTAACTCATGTTCAAATCCTACTTTAATATTTTCTTCTCCGAGCACTAATATAATCTTAAACCACACAAAAACCACCATATAAAATGGAATCAGGTAGGGAGTACTGAGTACCAACTGAGTCCTGCTTGTGTTATGCAGACATTGAGATGTTTCAGATTTTAATTATTATTTATTTGTCTATTTGACTGCAGAATATGGTGGGGAGTAGTGCGAGTGGAGATGATATTAGATCTCGACAACTCACTTCACAAGTTTCACGGGATTGGCGAGATGTGTTTTGGATGGGGGTATTCATGCTGCATCTAGTGTTGATAGGTGTGGCACTTGCGGTATTGGGATTTAACAGGTTCAGGGAAAAGGATAGGCTCAAAATTGATAGGTTCACGAAGATGATCCTTGAGAATCAGCCTGGTTTGACCGAAGATTTTTGGCCTTTCTATACCGTAGCTGGTGCAGTGGGAACAGTTCTGGCATGGGCTTGGTTGGTTTTGCTTGGTTCAAGTGCTAGTAACATGATGAAGTTATCGGTTCACATCTTGACAACATATCTTGCTGTGATCAGTGTGCTGTGTTTCTGGCAGAAACAATTTTTCTGGGGTGTTGCATTTGCTGTTGGTGCAGCATTGCAGTTTTTGTATGTAATATCAGTCATAGACAGGTATAGCTGAAAAGGATCATGATTTTTAAAAAATAAGAAAACAGAAAAGAATCTTGGTTTTATATGTTTATCGGTTTCTATCTGAGTTCAATTCTCTTTTTCAAGATATTTAATCTTTATCCATCTGTTGGCCTAGTATTTTGTTTTTATTTCTTAGTGAATATGCAACCTGTTACCCAAATTCTCCTTTCTGGAAAGTCAGCTTGGAGAAAGTTGTGTTGTTAGTGAGATTGTATAAAGTGAGAATTTTTCTAATATTTACTTTGTAATTTATATGTCTGTCTTCTGCTGGAGCATCATCAGATTAACTTTCTTGAAAGAAATCTTATCTGGTGTCAGCCCTGTCATCCTGATTTCAAATGAAAACAGGTTTCAAAGTCTATACTAATACAGCAATCATGAAGTTCTTAGGATAGAAAGTCATCCTGCCATTTGTAAGGAGGTTGCTCTCCCTGATTATAAGTATTTGGGGTAGTTTTACGGATGGTTACTAACCTTTCACTTTATTGTGCCAAAGAAAATTCAACTCAACTTTGTCTAAGTATAATAAAAAATGTTTCGTTTGTTTCCTTCTAATGGCTTTTAGTGTTATACTGTACTTAGGATATGTTGAATGGCTTTATTGTTACAAAAAGTAGTTTAGTAATTTTTGTGACATTTTGGTAAAGTTGAGTAACTTTCATTACCGAAAAATAGTTCTGTAATTTTGGTACTATAAACTGAAAGTTGATTGACCATCCATGAGATTGACCCTTCATTAAGAATTTAGTATTCGATTCCTTTACTTCATATTTCCTCTTAGTAACTTCTAGGATATAGTTTAGATTGACATTGAAAAACCTTATGTGTTTGACCTGAGGCAAATAAAAGCCTGTCATAAGTGGAAGAATCCTTCAAGTTTTGAGCCATGCACCACCACTGGCCCTTGCAGATTTCTCGGTTATCAAACAAAAATTGATGGTTTCATAAGCTCTAAAAACAAAGCTATGGAGAGGTTTGTGTAAATTTTTTCTTAACTCTGGAACCGTAGTTTATAAAGAGGAGATTAAAGCTCAGAAAGCATATAAATAGAGAGGTCGAGATAATCTTTACCAAATAAGGAACTGTTGTATAAGTTTCAGTTTTGTGAAAATATTTCTTTTCCTAATTTCACAGACTTCCATTTACCATGTTGGTTTTACAAAGAAGTGTGAAGATGGTGTGCAGCCTTCCTGAAGTTATGGGAGTCTCATGTGCATTCATGCTGGTCATGCTTTCATGGCTAGTTCTTTGGTCTTTTGGAGTAGCTGGTGTTGTAGCACTTAGTATCGGTGATGGTGGTCGCTGGTGGCTTCTTGTGGTGAGCTGGCAAGTTTTTGCTCTTTATTTAATCTGGTTTTAGGGTTTAGTCTCTATCAAGTATATATTGGTTATGTTGCCAAGCACATGAGCTGTCAATCGCATGTGTTTTGTGCAGGTATTCTGTGTGAGTTTGTTTTGGACTGGTGCAGTTCTGTGTAACATTATTCATGTAATAGTGTCGGGCATGGTGTTTCTCGTTCTCATTCATGGTGATCGGCAAGCAACCTCAATGCCTCCCAAACCATTGAAGAAATCCTTACGCTATGCTGTTACAACCTCATTTGGAAGCATCTGCTATGGATCACTTTTTACGGCCGCCATCCGGACATTACGGTGGAAGGTTGGTCAGCCTGTTCTTGTCTAATTGTCCATTATATTAACTTCTCATATGAAGAGTAAGATTTTCTCTTACATATTGCTTAGCTGCATGTCTGAACAGTTTTGACTGATTAGTGGTTTCGTGTAATGCAGATTAGAGGAGTCAGATCAAAGATTGGCAAGAATGAGTGTTTGCTTTGCTGTGTCGATTTCCTCTTTCATTTGGTTGAGACCTTAGTCCGTTTCTTCAATAAGTATGCTTATGTCCAGGTAGGTTGTTTATAGTTTTAGTGCCATATTTTTGTCTATTCTTGAAGTCGTGGTTGATTTTTCAATATATCTGTAAAATATGTCCCTTCTCTTCATGTGAAGGTGTTACTTCACCTACCAACTTCTGACCACCATTCAGGGATATCTCTTGTCCAGACAACTAAACTCCAGATTCACATAATCCCTTTTCGTCCTTGATTGTCCATCTATGCTTCCAGCTTTGGTACCCTCCATGCATAGTCACTACTTACTAAAACATGTAGCAGTTCCTTATCTACAACTAAGCAAGTTGCAGTTCAACACCTTGCCACCTCCCAGAAAGTAGTTTTCGGTAATTCCTTGTAACATTTAAAATGAAGAAGATAACGACAATCGAGTTAACGATATACTTTAACAGACTTGGATTCACTTTTTCCAGTTGCTGAGCCATGTTTTTAAAATGAAGAAGATAATGACAATCGAGTTAACGATATACTTTAACAGACTTGGATTCACTTTTTCCAGTTGCTGAGCCATGTTTTTCAATGGGCTTCAATATAGAAAGAAGCTAAGGAATTCAATCTCTACTATTATTACTATGTTTACTTTAGAAAATAATTTTGACCTTGTACACATAACATAATTTTCCAGCGAAGGGGATTCAAATGAACCCCCTTAACTCCGCCCCTGCTTATTCTCCTTTATATCTTACCTAGTGATACTTTCCTTTTCACTCATATTGAAAGAGACTGAGTGGAAATCCTCTCTTAATCATAGAGATCAATAGTCTCCGATTGGGTGGAGAGTAGCTGCTGCTTTGATATTGATGTCTCCAGTGAGCTTGACTTTGTTTTTTTTCTGTAGTATTCATTGTAACATCATTCATGTGAGTGATCTCCAAAGGGATGACTGAGTGGTTGAGGCACAGGGGTAATGAACCTGCAGATCCAACGTTCACTTCCTAGCTACAACACTCATCATAAGCCTATCTGCTCTATCCTTGAGGATCAGGGCCAACACCTGTACCTGTGGATTATAGCAGGCTGCCCCGTATTAGTTGAGATGTGCGCAAATTTGCTTTGATACTGCCTTAATAAAACAACATTCATTAAGTTATAGTATTTGGTTGTTCTAGGATTTGTGAAATAGACAACATATTTGCCAAATGTGTGCCAACTCTTCATTAATCTTCTTTTCAGCGCAATGCACTTACATGCGTTCAATTTAACACATGAGAAGTTAGTGATGAAAGTTTGAGTATGTGCTATATTCTGGCAATTAGGTGTGTAAGTATTGCATGCATGGATAGTAGTTAATCACTGGAGTAGCTAGAGAGTGACACGGTTTAGAAGTTACATCTCAAGTCTTTGTCTCGCTTAGGGGTGAGACAAGGATTTTAAGGAAAGATGTGATGTAAAGTGGCACATCCCTAATCAGTTATTTCTTTATGAGTAGTAATTCATGTTGGCTTTGGTCCATTGCTGTCCATAACAGATAAGAAATTATGCATTGTAGTGAATTTTTTTAAAAGCAGATGTCATTTTGTTAGTGAATTTGATGTCATTTCAAACATACTCCTTGCAGATAGCAGTTTATGGTAAAAACTTTAATCGCTCTGCACGAGATGCGTGGGAGTTGTTCCAATCAACTGGAGTTGAAGCACTTATTGCCTATGATTGCTCAGGTGCTGTTATATTGATGGGAACTGTTGTGAGTGGGCTGGTAGCCGGAACTTGTGCAGGAATTTGGACAAGGATCAAGCATCCTGACAGAGTGATGATGGTCGGTTCCACTTCCATGTTGATGGGAATGATCTTGGTAAGTCATAGTCAGCAGCCTTACCTCTCGTATTACTTTTAGTGCTTTGCTGTGAGTGCCTTAGAAAGTTTAGTGTTTAAATGGTCCTCAAGTTCTGTAATGATCTGATGTTAAATAAAGATAAATGGAAGATCAAAGAAATAAGAATGGTGCTTAACTTTTATTTCCAAATGATAACCTTCATCAACCTTCCCCGTTTTACTCCTACAAATCTACCATGTTCTTCCTTACAGGCATATTGCTCACTTGCGTTCCCTCTGATGTGCTGCCAAAGTCGGAGTTCAATCTGAATATGCTTGAGCACCAATGAAATTTAACTTACTTTTACTGAGGTTTTAACACAGTAATAGGTGATACAGAGATGTTGCAGCTAAGGTCACACTTCTATGAACCAAATATTAATCTAGTGAAATACACATCAAATTTTATTTCGGTACACAGTTAGGAACTGTTAAAGAGTCCCACATCGGATGAAAAATGATGGATGGTCTCCTTATATGGATTTGGGCAATCCTCCCGTCAAGAGCTAGCTTTGGGGTAGAGTTAGGCCTTACGATCTATTTCTTTACAGAAACGTGGCTGAACCTTGTAATATGTGATCAATGGATAATCTATATCATAAGACGTAGTCTGTTCTTTCTTGATTATTAAAGTTCTTGGTGTGGAAGGTAGTACTCGACGAGATAGTCGAGATGCGAGAGACACCATAGATCCAACCAATTATAAAATAAACAATGCTTATTAGTTGCCAAGTTATTTTGCCCTTTAGATCGTCACTACACACCATGGCTCTTAATCTTCCATATTATTTATGTCACTATGATATTGGTTTTCAGGTCGGGCTGGCTACGGTTGTGGTGGAAAGCGCGGTTACATCCATATATATCTGTTATGCTGAAGATCCTGTGTTAATACAGAGATGGGATGCAGAGTTTTTCAACAAGATGTCGGAGATGCTGCACCAGCGATTACAACACAGAAGTTCACGGGCAACACAAGTATTCACCAGCAGATTCGACAGCCAAACGCCAGAAAATACCGTCTGAATTTCCACCACTTTTAGAACATTCATGTCTTAGCTCCTTGTCTTCATGTATTAGTATTTGATTTTGTCAATAGGTCTGTAGATAGATCTGGTCTATTTCCCATCTCAAAGGGAAGGGAAATAGAGTACTTTTGAAGTTTGTCCTCTATCTTGAGAGAGAGAGAGAGAGAGAGAACACTTCACATCCCATTTGGGAAATTGTATCTGTGTTTATAACTAATGTATCGTTTGTTTCTTTTTAAGATTAGGATGTTTGAACATGAATACACGAGATTATTTAATATGGTGTGATAGAAATTATTTGTTTGATGAAGCACAATCTTAAAGCTAACAATGGTGGTAGTCAATGATTCTTACCATGAGATGATAGGGAAGGTCGATTTGACTCGAATAAGGTGTATCGAATCAGGTGCATGTCTATAGACAAAGTTAAAACACAATATTCTTTACCTTATACTTTGAGATTCTCCTCCATGCTTATCAACAAGCTTGCTCCTTAATTGGCAATTTGGTTTGGCAATTGAATATTGTGTTAGACAGTAGCAAAGTTAGAAATTTCGTTAAAGAGTGTTTGACTGTCCACCCTGAGCTATATGTGGCTATGCCACTGGTGGTAAATTATGCATATTAATTGTTGTTTCTTATCTGACGTGCAAAGTCTAAAATGGACTAGTAAAAATGAACGGAAGCGGTATATGATATCAGTGTTTGTATCAATTAATGACACAAGACCAATCCATAGCCACAAATATCAACAATTTTGTCCAATCTATGGCCATGTAGTTATAAACAAATCCTCAAAATGTCTTCTATATTAATTAGGCATTTATATAACTGTCAGAACATTACCAATAAAGACAATAAGATTGTTGGATTTATCGTTTTTTGTAAAGAAATATATATATTTGTGGGGACTAAATTAGTTAAAAATTGAATCCTCTTAATTTTCTCAACCAAAAATATGCTTTAAATTAAATAAATAACTTGGTATTCGAATCTGTGAACTTGCTTGGATCTTCCCATCAAATATGGACCACATTGGAATTCAACCTAGGAATTATGAAAATGTAAGTTTGGATAAGGACACATTCATCAACAATATTACATTAGTTTTTTTAATTTATTTATAGAACCATCAAAATTTGAGTCCGCTAGTCTAACTAATTCAAGTTTGACATCGCGTACGACTCAATAAAAGAGAAGCATTCCTCTTAGAATTTCTTGATTTTCGATGTTTGAAAGTTCTTTCAATTTGTTGTGTCTTTGAATAAGCATTACGATCAGGTCATATTCATCTAACATATTTCATATGGAAGAGTATACATCTTTAATGTTGGGTATTCTTCTATCGTGTGACCTGACGATTTATGTGCGATCAATGGCCTACACCCCAAGACAAGCAATGTGAACTCTGATTCGGTCCAAATATTCAATTTCATTATTGAGATGCTCAGTTGACTCCTTAATTCTAATAGGAAAATGACTCACTCCCAATGTAATCTTATAGATATATAGTATCTGAGAACAAATTTTATCCTTTTATCTCATAAGAGTAGAGAAGCAATTTCCAAAAACCTCCATTCAAATAACACATTCCAATTAAGTCAACTAACAATATATTATACACTCTTATCATTTTCTTTAACTATTTGAGGAAAAAACAAAAACATTTTATTAACATTTTTCTCAATAAAATAAAAGAAATAGTATTACTATTATGAAGAAAATTGAAGAGGTCATGTGATTGATAGATAGAGAAATAAAGACATGATAAAGCCAAAGTAGATAAAAGATTCACAATACAGAAAAAGGCATTATGTCAGTAAACTAAGGGCCTCTACTTATTATTCAATTTATTGCACATCCTATCTTAGTATTTAATTCCAACTCCCTCACTTCCAAGGAATAATGACCATATCTCGTGTTCGAGATCTGAAAATGAGAAAAAATCCTGATAGATTGTAAGTATCGTATTTTCGATCATAAGTTTGAGATATGCATGAAGTGAACTATGTCGAGTATTTGAGTAAAGAAAGATATATAAAGTACTTTTATGAGTTTTTAATTTTAAATTCAAGACGAACACGACCATCCCAAACTTAAAAATATAACTAAAAAGGAAAAGAAATTCCATCACCTTCAAATTCCCCACCTCCAAAGGCTTTTCACTCACATCACCATCACATCATCTTTTGTGCCCTAAATATTCTGATAATATTATTTAATCACTTCTCCCTATATTATAAAAATAAATTATAAACTTTTCAACACACTATTTAATAATACTAACACAAACAAACTTTCCAAGGACCCAGTGGTCTAGTAATCTAACAAATTTCAATTATATGAATGAATATTTAAGTAACTGCATTAAAAAAAGTACTAATATATTTAATTTGAATAATACAATATATTGACTAAGTTAGAGTTTTAATTTATCAATTCTAAATTTTATAATGATAATTTTAAGTGTTCATAACTTTTTTTCTAAATATATATTTTTCTATATATTTAATATTTTTTTGAAATAAATAAATATCTATTTGAGCAAAATCTATTGAATTTAGCCGAATTTATGTGGCAACTAGCTCCGATCTGCCCCTAATTATAAAATAATCTTTTAAAAGTCGTGAACTATATACAGTATATATATAGCAGTAAATCATAGTCGACTATACATATTCTCGCTCTAATATAACCATATGAAATGTGTATAGTTTAGTATAAACATCGACGTAGATAAATTTTTAACCTACTCAAAGGTCATGAATTAAATTTGTAGCTCTTTATTACTTTATTTTTCTTAAAAATAATTAAATTCATCCATTTTTTCTAATAGGGAAAAATAGAAAGTAAGAATAATCTGATACACATTTGTTTTTTATCAGAAAATGACAATCACTTTTATTTTTATTTTTTTGAAAAAACCATACTTTCTGTTTGTTAGTAAAAACAGAAAGTGAATTTTCCAGTTTTACTTTCTCAACGTGCAATATTGTCATAATATCTATTATTGGTAATTTTACGGACATACACTTGCAGTTTTACTCACAATAAAAAACCATTATAACACGTAAGAAACAATTTTCAAGAAATGCCTGCAAATATATATATTTACACAGTCTCTGCAAAACACTGCAAACCTTTTTCTACACACAATAATAATAATAATAATATTAATAATCATAATGAAATACTCACAGACAGAACAAAAGCATCTGTACTGAACAACGTTCTGTAGTTTTATTTTATTTTTATTATTTATATTAAAGTTCAATTAAATTTAAGTTGTGTTGAGAAGTGTTATACTAGAGGTGTGTGTGCTATGAACAAAGATATTTGTCATTTTCTCGGAAAATAAGTTAGGATTGTTTGTCAGTTGGTTAAAGTTATGTTAATATTAATAATATATGGATGAGTTATGAGTTACGAGAAAATTTATGTAATTTTATATATGTATTGGTTATGAAAGATTTAGTTATACATTGTATTAGTCATGTAAATTTTTAAATTTCAAATCAAATAATGTATTAACTTTATACACGAATAACTTACTTCCAACTACCAAATATGTTTTTACTTAGGAGAATTTAATATATGAATAACTCACCTTCAAATCAGCTATCAAACGTCCCTTACGTTTATCATGTTAATATAATTCTAAAAGCATTTGTATATACGCAAATAAGGGAAATACGAGTAGTGGTAATTAGGAATTTGCAGAGGTGGGAATGAGGGTAATTGAGGGTAGGGTGAAGATGAGGCATATTGAAGGGGGAAAGAATACGATCAATCTAGAATGTCATTAATTTGTATGTTGTTTTTACTATTATTTTTCTAAAAAAGAAAATTTCAAGAATTTTTACCAATCGAAATGGACACACCCTAGAGGTAAATGTTGCTACTATTTAATAAAGATGATTTTGTATTCAATATAATTCAAACTCAAACTTTTAATTAAAGACGAAACAATACTTGCCTTTTTCCTCCAAAATAAGTACCAGTCTGATTAATCAAATTATATTTTATTGTTCTAAATAAATGTCATTTACAAAAATTTAAGATAAAAATGCATACATTTTCCAATCTTTACCTTTCTACTCCTCCTAAATAAATTATATCCAATTTTTAACAGTCATTTATTATATAACAAAAAATTAGTAAACTATATTATTATATTTAATTTCTTAATAAACGTTATTACCCCTTAAAAACACCTATTTTAAAACGGCGAGATTATAAAAAAAATGCCTACTAAAACTAGGACAAGTAGTTGTGCTACAGTCTATAGCCCTGACGGTATTTCTTTTGCCTTGGGAAGTGCACCATTATATTAAATATTTTACTTTTATTTCAACATAAAATCTATAACTGTTTCTGTTTTCTCATCTAAATCAAGATCAGAGAATCTTATGTTATAATAATTAATGAATACGGACTATAAGTATATCATGATATGAATTTTCAATCATTATATAAAATTGAATTTTCAAGTTTTTTCTTTTTGTTTTTCATCCGATATTTATATTCATATTAAAATTTGATTAAATCTGAATTAGTTCAGAAAAAATTTACATTAAAAATAAATCGCACCCTAACATAAGCGAACAATTTTAATACGATTGCACGTTGATTCATATTTTAAATTTTTTGCATGTGTTTACATTTGATCATAAAATAAATAAATTAACCACTAATTGAAATATATCGCTTTCTTTCTTTATATAGATTAGTCATAATAAGCCGTGAAACTTCAGACATATTCAATATATAATTAAAGCAAACAATACATAATGTTAGTGTCTAAATAAAATTTTGTTGACAAACTTAAATGTCTGTTAAGTAATTCTTAATTCTTTGAGACAAGTATTAAAAACATTTTAATACTTGGCTTAAATTATTAGTTTGATCTCTAAACTATTAATCATTTTAAAAATACTATTGTACTTGACTAACTAAATTTAGATATACCATTGATTTGTCGCATGACATAACAAATAATCTCAAACTCTCGTAAGAACATATGTCTCTTAATAAAAATTAGATAAAAATGTTGAAAACACTCAGAAATTTGACGAGAATTCAGAGGAGTATTTCATTTATGTTGTAAGATTGGAGTTAAGTTTAGTTAGTCAAATAAAAATATATTTTATAATTATCAATAATTCGAAGATAAAACTAATAATTTTCATTTAATTTTTTCACTAATACCATAGCAATTTTAGCATGTGGATTCTATCCATTAACCTATTATATAACTAAAATATACTAATTGGCTTATTTGTACTACTACTAAAAAATATTGGAATCTGTAAAGGTGTTTTTAAAAAAAGATTTTATTGGGACTCTAAAATGCCCAAATTGACAGACGGGGTCAAATTTACAATAATGAAAAAAGCTGAGAGGCTATATCTGAAACTCAGACGTTTATATTAAATTACTAGTACTACTAGTACTATACTTTAATTTAATATAAAAACTGGACTCATACGCAATCTCTTTCTCGAAAAATTTAGCTTCAAGAAAAATACAGACAGTTTTTTGGGAAAGCATTTTTTTTTTTTTTTAAAGGTGTTTGAAGTTAGTGGAGAAGGGGGAAAAAATGCAAGCTTTCAAAGCAGCAGCTGTTACTCTTAATAATAATAATAATAGTAATAGTAACTCTAATATGTATTGCCACTCAAGTTATTACCTCAGGTATCATATATATATTTCTCTTTTTTTTTTTTCAATTTGATTTGTTCATGTTTATGTGGGGTTTGTGTTTTCTTGGTTTTTAAGTTCTTGTATGAGTGAATGGGTTAAAAAGATTCAATTTTTACTGTTTTGAGCTTTTTTTTGCATGTTTATGGAGTTTAAGTTCTTGTATTAGTAAAAGGATTAAAAAGATTCAATTTTTACATGTCTTTTTCAGCTTGATATGTGGGGTTTAAGTTTTCTTGGATTTTCTTGTATGAGTGAAGGGGCATAAAAAAGATTCAATTTTTATTGTTTTGAGCTTTATTTGTGCATGTTTATGGAGTTTAAGTTCTTGTGTTAGTAAAGGGGTTAGAAAGATTCAATTTTTATATGTTTTTTTTTTCAGCCTGATTTGTGCATGTTTTTGTGGGGTTCATGTTTTTCTTGGTTTTTAAGTTCTTGTATGAGTAAAGGGCATATAAAGATTCAATTTTGTTGTTTTGAGCTTTACTAATGGATGTGTATGGAGTTTAAAGTTCTTGTGTTTTCAACTAGGGCGGAGCCATGTAGGACTGGGGGTTCATTCGAATCCTTTTTTAGCCATGGTTAAAATTATTCGAATCCTTTTTTAGCCATGGTTCATTCGGCTTCTTCACGTGTTTACTTCATATTTTGAATCCCTTGATGACAATCCTGTCTCTACCACTATTTTTAGCTTGATTTGTGCATGTGTATGAGGTTTTCTTGGGTTTTAAGGTTCTTATGTGTTAAAAAGGATTAAAGTTTCAAATTTTTTTGTGTTGTTATATAGAGGTAATGAAGGTAGTAGACTTGCAGCACGCTTTGCTGATATTGGAGAACTTGAACAGTCTACAGGATTCACTCAACAAGATGCTGTTGATTTAAGTAGAAGTATACATTTTTTATCTTTTATGATCTCCCCACCAAACAATATCTCAATTGTTTTTGTTACCTTTGATTGTGACCTTAAAAAGATAAATGTTTTGTTGTTTTTTTTGGTTTCTTGATAGCTTCTGTATATGGTGAAATGAGGCCAAACAATGTTGGTGTTGTTTCTTGTAACAACAATAACTTACACTTTGGAGAACTTAATACGGTAAGAGAAAAAAAGATCAATCTTTGCAGTTTGTAGAATTTGGTTGTTTTTTTGTGATTTTGTATTTATGAGGTGAAGTGTTTGAAAATGGTAATTGCAGAGTATTGGTTCATCAGAGACAGGAGTGGTGACAGGAAGGTTTATGTTGCAGAAGGCACAAACTGGAATGGTGGGGGGTGGAGGAGGGTGTGGGGATGTTGTAGGCGGTGGTGGTGGTGTGGCATTGGGAAATGTGCAGCATTTTGAGAATTGGGGTGATTCTGGTATTGCAGACCATAGCCAGCAGACTGACACTTCAACAGATGTTGATACTGATGAAAGAAACCATCAGGTTTTAGCTTTTCTCTACCCCCTACCCCAAATGGAAACTGCATTTTTTGATATTTAGCAATAGTTCATCCTTGTCTTTCTCTCCTTGAGGGGAGGGATAATGTGATATGGACATCGGCAATCTTAGTAGCTTTATTGGTTGACTATTTATACTTGCACTTTGTTGATGATGGTTTGATCCCCCTTACCCTATTTTTTTTTTAACAATGTGGTATAGACGGTGGAGATCCATGTAGTCGACCCCAATGAAAGTCGCAATTTTTGGCATTAAGCAACTAGTCCATCCTTGTCTTTTTTCACCTGAAAGGGAGGGATAACGTGATTGTAATATAAACAATGAGGATTCATGTAGTCGACCCCAAGAAAGTTGCAATTTTTGGCATTAAGCAATAGTGTATCCTTGTTTTTTTCTTCTTTTTTACCTTAAAGGGAGGGATAATGCGAAGTAGACAGTGAATATTCATGTAGTCGACCCTAATGAAAGTTGCAATTTTTGACACTTAGCAGTATAGTCCATCCTTAGTCTTTTTTCCCCTTAATGGGAGGGATAGTCGAACACAATGAAAGGTGCAATTTTTGGCATTTAGCAATAGTCCATCCTTGTCTTTTTTCCACTTATAAGGAGGGATAATGCGATTGTTACTCACCAGCCCAAGACTCCGTCCTAATATATGCAGCAGTGTTTGGATTTCAAGAATCAATAATAAAAACTTGAAACTCCAGTATAATATTTTAATCTCAAGATATACTGGAGTGCCAAGTTTCTATTATTGATTTCACACTTTTTTGGGTAATGGAGATGTGTTAATTTCACTTATCTGCGGTTGAACTAACTCAGCTTGGTAGGGTAGCATTAGTATCTTATGTCGCTCCAAAATCTTGTGTTAATGAATTCAATATAATATTGACTATTTTGGCAAGCTTCTGTAAGCAATATCTTTGGAATTTAATGGATTGTTGGGTTGGAAAGTGACTTTAAGAAATATTCTGTACATGAACCTGTTGTTTTGCCCTTGAATTTGTTTGAATGAATCAAGTGTATCGTGTTCGCCCCTAGAGGGGAATGGTTTGATATCTTTTATGGCTATACCACAAACCCTCTATTATGAACTGTTTGCATTTATTTAATTTTGTGTCGTAGGGCCAAGGGGTTCAGAATGGTGCATTAATAGCTGTGGACTCCATGGACCTGTCCAAAGTAAAGCTTGGAGACCAGAAGGTTGTTGTACTGGTTTACTCTTATCTCTTTATTCCAATGGTTAATCTATTGCATCGGTTGTTACATATTATTACTGTATTTACTTAGCTTACTTGCAGACACTTCGCAGGCTAGCTCAGAATCGAGAAGCTGCTAGGAAAAGCCGATTAAGGAAAAAAGTAATTTATTCACCTTTTGCAATATTTTAAATGATATTGATTAGGCAAATTCCCATTACTGATACTTTTCGTCCTTCTGATTATTATGTACAGTCTAAGTTCTGTAATTGTATTTTGAGAAATGCTCACTTTAGTTAGCAACTGTGTGGTGTCATATAGCTTCCATCAGAAAATGTATACATCTGTATGTGTACATTTGCATTTAGAATTATATCACCGTCATATAGATGCATACACTTGCAACAAACAAATAAGGTGTTTACTCACACATTACATCAGTCTTCATGACGTCCAGCTATAGTTGAACACTATAGGTAGGAAAAACAGATGCAATTTGTGTAATAGTTCCACTGTTAGCAATTATGAATAGCAGGATATTCTTGCTTCGCATGATTTTATATCTTGCAGGGGAGTGGGGGTGGAGCGGTGGGGTGTATTTTCTATTTATGCAAAATTAGCAAGATATTATCACACGTCAGGTGGTTGGCTGACAGCATTATATTGTTAAACATATGTTAAGCTTATAGCTTAATGTTTAGGCTGTCTGCGATGTTGATCATTGCTGATCAGTATATTATACGTCTACTTATATATGCTCGATGTTTAAATGATTATTAGGTTTTTGTTTTGCACAGGCATATGTTCAACAGCTGGAGAATAGTAAGCTCAAACTGTCACAGTTAGAGCAAGAGCTAAAACGAGCCCGCCAACAGGTATACGTCTTCCTCCACTACTTGTAAGCAGAGGGCTGTTTTATTGTATCTATGATCTTGAAAGAAATTAGTACAGTTTCAAATCGTATGAAACTTCTACGTAGTTGAATGAATTGCTTGGATGCAGGGCATATTTATTGCTAATGGATATGCAGGAGATCAGAGCATTTCTACTGGTGGAAATGGTTAGAAAATTTCTGGGCTTTCTAGCATTCATTACATGTCAAATTTTCACGAGAAGATTAATGTTTTACGTCTTGTTTTTCTTTCTTCCGATTGAAGAGCTTATCATGAGTAATCTTGATCAATTTATGACCTGGCATGTGTTTGCCATGAATGGGGGATTAATTGTGATACTTGCACAGGGGCATTGGCATTCGACATGGATTATGCACGTTGGCTAGATGAACATCAACGACTTATCAGTGATCTCCGATCAGCTGTAAATTCTCACTGGGGCGATAATGAACTGCGCCATCTCGTTGATGGAGTAATGTCACATTATGATGAAAAATTCAAGTTAAAGAGTGTAGGTCTAAAAGCAGATGTTTTTCATATGCTGTCAGGCATGTGGAAGACTCCTGTAGAAAGGTGTTTCATGTGGTTAGGCGGATTTCGTTCTTCTGAGCTTCTCAAGGTAAACTAGGCTCTTCCGTTCAACTACCGTACTATGTTTGAAGTATCATTTCCTACAACAATATATCTAGTGTAGTCTTCTTACACAGTGGGGTCAGAGGTAGAGAGGGTGTACCGTCAAGGAAAACAATCAAAGCAATCCAGAAAAAGAAGTAACTGATATGAAAGCATAACAACACCTGTTGAACAGTAACTATATCAAAATTATATGATAATCGAAGTACCAAAATTGAAGGACAAGAAACTATAGGAGTAACACTACGACTTACGTGTCATTTCCTGGTAGTGTTGTATTTTCGTATACTGATGTCCTGACATTGGAATTACAGATTCTTGGCAACCATCTTGAACCATTCACAGAACAGCAGCTCATAGGCATGTGTAACTTGCAACAGTCTTCTCAGCAAGCCGAGGACGCCCTATCACAAGGTATGGAAGCCCTGCAGCAACTACTCGTCGATACACTATCATCTACGTCTCTTGGCCCTACTGGCTCGGGAAATGTAGCTGACTATATGGGGCAAATGGCGATTGCAATGGGCCAGCTTGCCACACTTGAGAACTTCCTTTATCAGGTAACTAACCATCCTCTGCTCAAAGCTCTTTACAACTCTTAAACTTTTCTCTATGCAACGAAATCATCCTCTGTTCAAAGCTCTTTACAACTCTTCAACTTTTCTCTATGCAATGAAATTCACATTTATGCTTTCTTTATTGCTAGGCTGATCTTCTACGACAACGAACTTTGCAACAATTGCATCGAATCTTGACTACTCGTCAAGCAGCTCGAGCCCTCCTTGTCATAAGTGATTACATGTCAAGGCTTCGAGCACTCAGCTCGTTGTGGTTAGCACGCCCCAAAGACCAACTCTAGTACGTTGTATTCATCCCTACTAGGTTCCTCCTTTTCATAGTCATTTCCTACACCTTTGAAATTGTGAAGATAAGTCATTATATAGTAGTTCACAACTTTCAAAAGTTTTCACTCGGAATCACACAATGACAACGTATAGTACTTGTGTACTATCTCGACCCACATTGCCTCGAGATATCTTGAGCACAATTAGTGATCTGTATACTATTATCTTAGCTTTAGCTATTTTCTTGTACTAGGTATGTTAGTTACCTATTCGAAGATAGTCCTTAGTAAATCGTCGTTGGTTGTATGTACAAGTATCATTCTTCTGGCTGTTGGTTGCAATTGATGTTTGTTGTTTGTTTATGGAAAAAACTTCTCATATTTCTCTTCTTTTTTTTTTCGTTTTCGAATAGTAAAACTTCTGGTGATCACAACAACAATATATTCAGTGTAATTCCACAATATATCTTATGGAGATTCGCCTTTTAAATTTCATAAATAAATTAAATAAATCTTTTACATAGCTAATACAATACATCAAAACTTCAGAGTTTATTTCTGATGATTAGAACTAATTATAGGCTAATTAACAGTTTCCTGTTGACACTGGCTTGTACATTTTTCCTCTTTCAGTAGTTTTCCTTCCTGCAGACAGAAATAAGAAAAAAATAAGTATAGGCAATAGAAGATGTACAAGGAAAAATTTGTTTAAATGAGACTAATAGCCTATTTTATTGAGTTTCTAGAAAGTCAATATTTATTTTTTTTCTTGAAAAAAGTATTTGAGGTGTTCGATCAAACTTTTAAGAGAAAGTTAAGTATTTTATAGTCGTAAAAAGTAATGCTCATCAACTTTCTAAATAAACATATTTTGAAAGTTTGTTCATACAAATCGACTCGTTTGGTAGAATATAATAGTAAAAATAAGAGAACAGGGAACATACTTGATTTATTTCTTCTTCTTGATTTAACAATATGTGGAATAAAAACTCCTGTTCCATTTAACACTTCATCTCTATTTCCTTTATTCCATAAATCCAATAACCATTTTGGAACTTTATTATAATCCTCTTTATCTCCGTACCAATAAAATTGAATTCCTTTAGGTTGTTGCAACACAAAAGATTTCATTTCTACTCTTTTTGATTTCTTGATTTGATCATTTGATTGTTGAACATAATCTTCTTCATCTTCTGTTGTTAATATTAAAATTTGTCTTCTTAACTCATCGTAAAAATCATCACCTTCGAATTCGTCTCGAAAAGTCCCCATGCTAATCTTTAATATTTCCATTGATGAAACCTTGAAAAAATAAGTTCTTGATTTTTTTTTGTATATTTTTTGAGTTTTTGGCTTGGTATTTATGGTGTTTTGTGTGAGGAGAAAATGTTATGTGTTTGTGGTCAAAGTTGCTAGTGATAAGAATTTGGTCTTACAACACGTCTACAAGTGGAAATAAATCTAAAGAATATGTCCTATTTTTTGTATGTTAGTCAATGCTGGTATATTAACCTTATATTATTTTATATTAAAGGAAAAATGTTACTCCCTCCGTTTCACAAAGAATGGTCTAGTTTAACTTGGCGTGGAGTTTAAGAAAATAAAGAAAACTTTTGAATTTTGTGATCCTAAATTAAAGTTATGTCAAATGTATAAAATTGCCCTTTAATCTTGTGGCCTTAAACATGTCACGTGGAAAACTGAAAATAAAATGTTACCAAAAAAAGAAAGAGATCATTTTTTTTGAAACAGACTAAAAAGGAAAAGAGGTCATTCTTTTTTAAACGGGAAGTAAGATTTGTCTTTTTCTATTCTACGAAAAAGTTTTAATTTTATTGTTAGTTATAAGTTTGACTGATTCATGTCTTTGCTTTTAGTAAGTTGTGGAATTTGTCAGAATTTGAAGGTTACGAGAGGGTGTACATGATCGGGTTGGTTCGAGTTTTTCAAATATCAAACTAAATCATTTGTATAATTTTTTTAAATTTATAAACCAAACCAAACTAATAAAATTCAGTTTTTTTTCGGATCTTTCAACCTCGGGTTGGTTTGGGTTTTTCAAATACCAAATCAAACCATTGTGTCGAATTTTTAAATTTATAAATCAAACCAAACTAATACACCTCAGATTTTTGGATTTTTTGGATAAAGTTTGCATACAAACATATAATTAACTTGTGCTCCAAATATTTCTTTAGTCCAATCAAAATACAATTATCTAAGGTGTTTCTTAAAAAAAATAACACAAAATATGAAATGAGTACGGATGACAATAAAATATTCAATAAAAAATAATAATCAAATAATCAAATAAAATAAAAATTGCAAAGTCATAATGAAAATTATCATAATTTAAAAGTACTAAATCATGCTAAAATAAGTTTAATAAGTATTAGTTACATTACTAAATATTTAAGGAAAATTAAGATTAGATTATGTATTTTAATTGTCTATACTAATGTAAAACTAAAGAACAAATATTCAATATTATTGTCATTCTTAGTGTTGAATTGATTTTCTTTTTGCATCAGTATTAATTTGAGTTTGATTTAAGTTTTATTATAACTATCAACATCTATGAACTATAATCTTTATTGAACCATTCCAAATTCTAAGTTTTAATCTTGAAATAATATATTAAAAGATAAAAACTATGAAATAGTATAAGAAATATTTTAAAATTATACTAAAATAAATATTTTTATGTATAAAATAAAATTTTAAAATTACATATATAATGTCGGGTTGGTTTGGTCTCGGGTTGTTTTTTTTTTAGTTAAAACCAAACCAACCCAAATATAGTCAGATTTTTTTTTCAATACCGAACCAAGTCAAACCAAACCACTAGTCGGATTTTTTTTTATTTGACTCAGTTTGCGGTTTGATTCGATTTTCGGTTCAATTTTGTACACTCCTAGTTATGAGTTCCATATTTTAGTTATTTCTGAGTTACTAAGTTCTAAATTAATATTTTATGCATATTATATAAAAAAAATTTAAAAGATAAATACAAAATTTCAACTATTTTGTCGTATTGTGAAACTCCACTCCTACTTGTCGTTACAATTTTGGTTCGAAACCTCCCTTAATCACTAGGATGCTTGTTAAATTGTTTTTTTTAAATCACTAGGACAAATTTGAACATTTTACTTATTATATATGAATTAATATACGATTATATAGATTAGCACAATAACATAGCTTCATAATAATTTTGGATTTTTTTTTTCTCTATATAACATAGGTCCATTGGTAACTAAGAGGATAGGGGAAACAAATTCAAAGATTATGTTCCATTTTGTATATTAGTCTATGCGTGTAAATTAAACACTAATTATTTTAATTAATGATAACTTATTATAATGTTTACACTTTGAATTTTCTTCATCTATTTGCGTAATATAGTCGTATATTGTTTGAATGTAGGTCAATTAACATGTATGAGTGGGCCCTTTATTCTCAAGTAAGTTATTGTATTAGTCCACAAAGTTAAGAAAATGATACTCTACTCAACCTAGAAGGATTTGTATTTTTTTGACTTTTCAAAGATGAACTCTTCACCATTAATGGCTTCTACCTACTTGTGATAGGCAATTAGTGTTGAAAACAAATACTTGAAAAGTGAGTTTAGTATTAAAAGGTTTAAGTTATACTTTCTACGCTTCAAAAATACTTGATCCACATATTAAAAATAGTTTTTTGATTGACTTTTCTGATATGTAAGTCGAGACAACTTTATTATATTGATAAAATACATTTGTAACTAAAATTTTCTTAGGGATGTATTTGGTCAATATAGCTAAGTAATATGAAATGAAAGAAGTATATATTAACTATGATTATTGAAAGGGGAAAAAAAGGTTGATTTTACTTGTAAACTGTTCAAAAAAGGGATAATGTTGTCTTTCATTTTAGGTTATAATTCAAAAATACTCTTATCATTAGTCAAGTAGCTCAAACACACACATGTTCCTGATCATTTCTCCCGCTCATATGGAAAAATGTCAGTTTTACCTCTTAAATATTCGAAAGAGACAATTTCGATCTCTATCAATATGTCAAAACATTAAGAAAGGGAATGTGACGAACAGTGATGCATTCGTAATTTTTATTCAAGAGATTAAAAATATAAAAAAAATTATGAAATAGGTTCGAATAAATCTCTTGCGCTCGGGCTCCACCAATGATAACTCTTGCAATGTTAGATTTTTAGTCACTATCAATTCTTGGTCAACTTTATCCACCAATGTATTTTTCAAAAGTATTACAATAATGTTTGTTAATTGACACCATACAACTATACACTAAAAATCAATTAGAAGAATCATTTTTGAAAGGTAAATAGGTGGACTATTAGTTTACCAATTTAGTTTGACTGTTATTTGTGTTTTTAGTGGGACATCCAAACGCGGCTTTATGATTAGTATTAGTTTTTTTCAGTTATTGGACATTTGGAGTTTTGTAAAAGTGACATTTTAGTTCCAAAATTATCTTGACTTGACTTTTAGCCGCCATTTATTTTTTATTTGTAAAAAAATAGGTATTTTTCTGCCTGCATTCCACTTCTTGAATTGGAATATTCTTTACATATATTGGTACTTTATTCCAATTAATAATTATACTAGCTTGTTCAAAATATCTAGGGTTAACAGTATTTAAGTCCCTTGGTTATTCATAGTTCTGATTATAATCTTTACGGTATTCGACTAAACATATTTTTGTGATCTCTTTATAATAATAATATCAATGTAATTTCATAAGTGAATTCTAAGAAATGTGGTGTATAGTTTTACCCTTATCTTGTAATGATAGATTAATAAAGCATATCGAAGTCAAATATGAAAAAGATATACAGTAATGAAAGAACATGCTAAAAATAAAGGAAAAAAGAGAGTAGTAGTTTTTACAAATAATACGGTAAGAGAAACGAAGGAAACAACATGTAATAATAAAATCGAAGAACAAGACAATAAGAAAATAATAATAACAATACTGGTAAGAAAGCTAAACAAATCTCGACTAGTTATTAATAATCTTCTACCTAATCATCAACCTCCATAACCTTCTATCTAGAGTCACATAAATACTAACCATCTCACAGCTTTAATTGCTTATATCTTACCTTAAGTTTGTATTATTACTCCATAATTAACGATAAGATAATTCTATAAATAGTAAAATATGACATAATTTCTACATAAAAGGATTTAAAATACACTTTTTAATTAATTGAAAACTAATCGGCTCACAATCATATATCCCTAGGACCAAAAAAAAATTTACCAATAACTTATGAATAAAAAGTGCTATTATCCCAAACATCTTTCAATTCTAACCAATTTCAAATTATTATATTATTGTATTGAAATAGTGGAATGACACCATAATTAATGGTTATAGAACGAAGCCAAGTGTTGAATATCAAATCGCAGAATGACCTTTTTTTTTATCTCTATAATATGCTTCTTTTGTAAAATAAATTTTATTATCTCTATCAGAGTCTTCGATTAATTATGAACTTACGCCGCATAAAATTCATGAAAGGGTTGACACTTTTATTCCACTCATGTTTATACAAAAAAGCCACTGGTTTTATATTATTATGGGATAGACATATGTACAAAATACATGTGATTAATTAGTTAAATACAAAAGCATATAGTGATTAATTATTATTTGCATATTTAATAACAATGTACAACTTGTCTGCTGACCAGACATTAATCTTCACACATTGATTATCGACGATCTTAATTTCTCAGCAAGAAAATCTGTTGTTTCACAAAACTCATCATTCATCTGTAAAAAAAAAAAAAAAAAATTAGGAGAGAAAATAAATATTATAATACACAACAAATTGAAATATATTTAAAACAATGCAATTAATGTATTATTATGATGTACTTCATTGACATTCATGAGTATGAGATAAATTATTTATAAATATATATTAAGTAATTCGTTTTACACAAATATATAATTTTTACTAGAGATTATTGGATTTTGTTGAACCTGTAAACTATACTGACATAGTTGATTCGTTGTTGCTCACCTATGAATCGAATATCAATATGGAGTTCATTTGGCAAAACTAAATTTCACTATTTAAGAATATTTTCATCAAATATGAGTTGACATGTGATCGAGCTGTGGAAGTAGTCACTAATATTTGTATTAGGGTAGACTGTCGTCTGTCTATATCATAACTCCGGAGGCTCGTTTGGTGTGAGAGATAAACATAAATAGTCCTGGGATAAAATTTAGATGTCTTGTTTGGTTGACATATTTGAGATAACTTATCCCACCATTTATAGCATAGTGATGGGATAAGTTATCTCAGGATAACTAATGCCAGGATAGTTAATCCTGGGATAACTAGTTCCCAACCAAACGACCCTTCGTGCATAACATGAAATATAGTAAGATGGAATTCAAACCTGAGCAATAACTGTGATATGCATTGAGGTGGTGCCAAATGGCATGAAATTGGTGGTCTTGATAGTTAAATGAAGCCTTTGGATCACACTTAATATTTCATCAATATTTCCTTTTTGTTGGTTTTTGTATAATAATATTGTAATGAGCAACTCTTTTTCTAAACTTTTTACTTCAACTTCTGGTAATAAACTACTCTTCTTCATCATGTCTATGGTAGATTGATGATCATCTTGTTTTGCCCTTTCACCAAGTTGTCTAATGAGAGTGGCTGCTCCTTCAAGAATTGATGCCTTGTCCATCTATCATATAATAATTTAACATGTTTCAATTAATGCGCGGATATAAAATTTGAATATTATGTGTTGGAGTTTAAAATCATCCTTTTAAGTATTTAGTGAATTTTGTAACAATATATAGAGAATTTGAGCCAAAATTATTATGTCTAAATGAGCTACTAATATTATATTGCATGCACTTATATATAGTTACCATGAATTTTATAAGTTTAGTTACTCAAGATTGAGGCTTTGGAAGTTGGTTAATTAAACGCCCTTCAAGAGTTTAGAAAATGGAAAATATTTTGATAGGAAGTGTATTTTTTCCTCATTAATTAAATGTTGTTAGATAACGACTAATGAAAGGAATAATAACGAAATGAAAGTTCATAAAAGGGAAGAAAATTCACGTCAATAATCAATTTTTATTATTATGCCTACAAACTTACCATAAAATGGGTTCAAATTTAAATTAATCGAGTCAACGTACCTTGTTGAGGCCAGGAACGAGAGAGGCTAAGGAAACAAACAACTTAGATATCTTCTTTCTTCTCTTTCTTTCTGCTAACAAATGTTCATGTGCTTGCTCCCCACTCCTTCTTTCTCCAAATTTTGCACCAATAGTATTATTAATATTTGAGAAACTTATAGTATTATTTGCCTCATCTTTTGGGATTAACAAAGAGTTTTCAAAATTATTGTTGAAAGAAATTATACAAGCTAAAGAATTTGCCTTTTCATCTTCTTCTTTATGAAGTTGTTTTCTTGATGTCTCACCCTTATTATGATGAGAAAAGATAAGAGCAAGATCATCCATTTTTTTGTTTGAGAGATTATTGGAGAAATTAAAGGCCAATCTGTATATTTTGTGTATCTGTCATGACTTTAATTTATAGTGCTACAAAAAATAATTTCATTAAAGGGAAGGTGCAATTAATTGTTGCTTAAACGGCTACGATGTTACCCCTTAACAATATTAGTATAAGTAATTAAAAAATATCCCTATGTTGCTTTTTTAAATGTATATATATCTTGTTTTAATTTGTATGAAGTGTTAACTTGACGCTCACCAAAACATTTTTTTATTTGTCCATCGCACTAAAATATATTATGTATTTTTCCCTATGTTATTCTCTCAAACTTAATTGGAGTATATATTAATAGTCAATTTCAAATTTTCAAAGTATAGTAAATATGAATAGTTAAAGGAATTATTTGAAAACCATACAACACTATTATTATTTTGAAATAATTTTTTTTTTTTTAAAATAGTGCTACGTAAATTATTGGTAGAAGCAAAAAAATCAAAAACTTTGTTATATATTTAATTTCATAAATTTTGTTTTATTTTATGTTTCGTATCAAATGGTGCATGGATTAGGGAGCAGGCGGCTAAGGATGTTTAGTTGGATTAGGACCCTACACTACCTAATTATATATTACTATTATCTTAAGTTTGTAATTAATCAATCTAATTAAATATTAATCTCATAAAGACTTGAAAAGTAGTCCTATTTAATATTTGTAAATAATGTCTAAAGTCATACATCTTGCAAATCAATTATCATAGTATTCAAAAATACTAGGAACATTTGACACTTGTATGATGAGTAAAATTATTTGTTAATTACCTACTAATTTTTCTTTCATTTTTTTCGTACCTAACTTGAAATTAAACGACTTGCATGCCAATATGACATAGATTCAAATTATGTATCTCCCACTTATGTGTTATTGACTTTTGAGATAGGAAAAAAAAATATTTGTTATCATCGATGTAGGAAGGTCAATTAAGTGAGACTCTTTTTATTGTGAAGTAGGGTGTGTTTGTAGAAGAATTGAAATGTTTTCTTAAAAAATAAATGAGTTTTTTTTTACTTATTTAATTTCTAATATTTGATACTTACAACAATAATATCATATCAATATAAATTTATAAGTAGGGTCTTTGGAGTTTTTTTTTTTGATAATTAAGTACCAAGAAAAATAAATAAATAAATATATGGAAAGTTGTAAACTTAAGACTTGGAAGTATTGACGAAGAGAAGATAATGTACTTGAAATGTATATTTATAAAGCTTATTTTTCTACTAGAAATGTCATCTCCCTAACTAGAATCAAATATATCTATGTTCAGAGAAATTTCAATAGTTCAGTAGACTAATTTCATAAATTGTCATTTTATTAATGAGATTTCGATTTTCCGCCTTGTATTTTCTTCCTTTGTTTCCCCCTCCCCCATTCCCCATTTTTTTTTTAAAAAAAATATAACTATGCTCTGTCACGACAAGTCAGAAAATAAAATAATGTAGATAATTTATTTAATCATAAATTACCGAAACGAAACTCCATCATACTCTATGACATTGCTGTCGGTATCCAAAGAAAAGTATCAAAGTAACTAATTACTCATATTTTATGGACAAAAAATAATGACAAACAACATGTGTCATTGGAACTAAAATACATTTTTCTATATTTTAATATTAATATTACTCCTTTCTCTTTATTTTTATTTGTCTAAATTGTGTTTTTAGAATTAATTTAACTAATCTTCAAGTTAAACTAAATTAGGGTAATCTAAATTTTGAATATTGGAAAATTATATAAAAAGATATATCCTTTCCATATTAATATAATTTAAAAAATATCTTAAAATATTAGTTAGAATTTATACAATTTAATCTTTTTTTTTGGTTTTTCACCCGCTGTCTGGAGTCCACATTAGAGCTTCGATTAAATTTGGATCACGCACTGTAGGGCCCATTCGAGGGTCGCACTCCCAACAGAATTTTTTCCATACCTAGGGCTCAAATCCGAGACCTCTAGTTAAGAGTGAAGCACTCCCACCAGTGCACCACAACTCATGTTGATTATACAATTTAATCTAAAGATATGAAATGTGACAAATAAAAACGAAACGAAAATATATTTTTGTCCAACAGCAGCCGCCAGACGGCCCTCCGTATAATCTGAAAGACAACAAAAATAAATAAATACCATCAACCTTAATTAGAGGCTAAATCCACCTAATTAGCAAACAGGTCATAAATGGTTTTATTTAATTACTCCTTTCCCATATTAGTGTAAGTTCATTAGTCATATTTTTACGAAAAAATTACATAAATATACATCTTATTTCATCATATTTTTTAAAATTTTCTATTATTTGAAAAAAAAAATTCAAAAATCTCAATTCTCTTCTATTTTCGGATACATTACTTTGCAATGTATCGGGACATATGAGATATATCGAAACGTTGAGTGATGTATTCGAAACTGAGACGTGGTGTATCGGAACATTGAGGGATGAATTTGAAACCGGAACCCAAAGTATCGGGATGTTTTTGGAATGTATTCGGATACCATCAAATTTAAGAGATTTTTGTAATTTGAAAAAGAAGAAGGAATAAGATGTAATTAGCTCTTTAACACTATGGAATTTGTGTAAAATTTCCTTTCTTTGTTTCCTGTTTTAATTTAATTTGCAATGGTAATTATTACATTAGATTACAAAAATACTCTATCATTGATTTTATGTTTGATGTAAATTTGTGAGGTCGACTTTTATTATATTGGGTGTCCATTACTCAAATCATCATCCAACAATATGAAATTATTTCGTAAAGTCATGTTTTTAAAAAAATTATAATAGATAAATCATTTAAGTATATATATATCACTCAAAAGGTCACTCAATCTATTAAAAATTTATTTTACCTTCTAAATTATAAATCTTTGCCATTTTTTATTTTACTTTTCAAATATTATGGAAAGAGCAAATGGTGAATCAAATTAGATAGATTTGGTTATTTTATAACCCTTCTTCGTGTGAAGTAATATCATAAATTAAAATTTAGTGATATTGGAAATCTTTGTACATTAGGACTTATGAGTATATATAATATAATAACTTATATAATTGAATTCATTTTTTTTTTTAATAAAAAAAGAAGCATAAATTATGCTGATGTGTGATTAGGTTCTTGGCCCAAACTCCAAACCATTCAAAGGGCCAGGCCCATTTTAATGTCTTGCCCGGCCATTTATAAGTTTAGCCCAATTCGAGCTGATAGCTAAGCCCAAATTGGTCTATGAAAGATTTTCAAGAAAACATTTTTTATATGATATGTTATATTTTTATTTTATAATCATATGATATGTTATATATAGTTATAATAAAGAAAAATAATAATTTTTTTAGGTATTTAAAAATTATCAAAGAACAAATAAAGTAACCAGAAGAATTGGATGGATTGAGTTTTGTCCCAAATTTTAGCCTATTTTAATCCAAATAACTTTTGAGTGAGTCAATAATTTGCCCAGTTATTAACTCAATCTATTTTGATCCACCCAAATACAATTTCACCCGCTCATTTATCACCTTTAATAATAGAACATGTATGCAAATTATGTATCAAGGGTTGTGATGAAGTTCATCCTTAATAAGATGCTTTAGGTTCGAATTATGGTCATACAATCATCTTAGTTAGGAAGCCGTGACTTTTCAATACAAATTCAAATGAACTATAATATGAATATCAAACATTGAATGAAAAATTAAATATCACTTTATTTTAGTTGATATAGTAGTAGTAGTAAACACCTCAACAAACCATGTCATTAAGGATAAAATGTGGATGTTAAAATAACTTTTTTAAACAAAGAAATAAGAAGACATATAACTTTTTTAAATTATTAATAAATTTTAAAAGATGACATCTTTTCAAAACGAACTAAAAAGAACAACATGTCATAAATATTGAGACAGAATAATATTTTCTTTCAACTATTTATCTTACTTTCCTTTTTCAATAATATTCAATTTCAACTTTCCCGCTGATATTACTTAATACCAAAAACTTATAAGACATTTTAATTCATTTTCAATTTAAGATTACGAGATTCAAAAGTGGATAAAATGTGAGTGTGATTAAACTAAAGCAACTGTACCTAGAAATATCTTAAAAGGAAAAATAACGACAAAATGTTCAAAAAGCTCCAATCAATTACTAACAAAATTCCCAATTATTAGTCGTCACTTTACTGGTTTCTGAGTCAACAAGCCCCAACACCCAGCAAGCTCGAGCTGCAACAATGGCGGATGTAGCAGTAAAGTTTTTAGTGGAAAATTTGATGCAGTTACTAATCGACAACGCCGATTTGATTCTCGGAATCAAAGGCGAAGTTGAAAATCTACTCCGAGATCTCAATGATTTCAATGCTTTCCTCAAACAAGCTGCTAAATCCCGCAGGGAAAATGAGGTTTGCCTTAAAACTAAGAATTATCTAATTTGCTTACCATTCAAATATGAATTGATTTTCCAAATACTTTTCTCTGTTTCATATTAGTTGACTCTCTCTCCGGTTGACTTGAGTTTCTTTTTTTTTTGCCATACTATAGTTTATTTATGGTAGCTATTTATTTCTAATCCTAACTAGTATAGCAAAGAAGTGATATAACTCTCTTGATTTGGTAAAATAGATTTAGGAAAAATGAAATATTTATTTTTAGTATAAGGTTTGAGTAAATGAAATGGAGTGAGTATTAGTTAAAGTAGGCTTTGTATGTTATAATTAAATAGGGCCCTAAGGAGTAGATTTAGGATTTAAATTTAATAGGTTCAATCTTAGCTTCCATTTGATCATAGATTTTGAAGTTGAAAAATTGAGTTATTAAAGTTGTGGTTTTTGAAATTTGAGGTTGTGTTTGGACATGCATTTTACTTAGAAAAAAATGAAGTTTGGTGAGGGAGGACCCAAAAAGGGGCTCAGAGCCAATCTTTGGGACATTTGATCAAATTTCATGGTCATTTAGATATTTGAAGGTAAATTTTCAAAATCTATGCTCCAGCGCGGAGCTATATAGACCAAAAAGAAGTTGAAGGGATTTTTTATTCATTAAAACACAATCAATTCATAATTATCAGTGAAATAAATAATAACAAGTTGTACCGGAAGATCGAAAAGGAACGCAAAATATATTCATAAAAGTTGTTTTTTTGTATAAGGTCTCCCAATCTCTGAAAATATCTTTTACATAACAAAAGTAAGTTCAGAGTAATAGAAATATCGTTTCTATAGAATCAAGTGCAAAGTAATAGAAACATCTTATTTGTGACAAAAGTTAAAAGCAAAGTAATATCTGACGTGTACTTTCATGTTTAATTAGTAACTATATGGTGTTGTCTTCTTAAATATGAGGCTACAAAAATCAACAAATATTCTTCTCATATCTTCTTGCTTGTCGTCTAATTAAGATGACGGTTCATGTCACAATTCTCTTCTGCTACTCAGAATGAGCATAGAAGCATGGTGTCATCGTGCAATCCACACGCTCACACATGTTGATATGCAGGATTTTTGGGGACAACCATGATCGTAATGTATATTTTGCATCAAAAATATGATTATCAACTATATTATTGCATTTTTCACATAAATGTATATTTTGCGTGAAAAATATTGTTTGAATACCTGAATACTCCAACCAACTAAAGAGAATAATTAATAGTTTTATTGAATAAATTATTTTACTTCCAGGTTTTGAAAGAAATGGTGAAGAAAATCAGAAAAGTGGTGAATGATGCTGAGGATTCAATTGATAAATTTGTGATTGAAGCTAAGAGACATGATGATAAAAACAAATTTGCTCAATGGTTTCATATTACTCATGTGGCTAGAGCAAAAGGAGTAGCGGATGAGATCAAAAGTATAAGGGAAAGAGTGAAGGAAATTAGAGAAAATAACGCTTATGGCCTTCAAGCAATAACTTTAGATGATAATTTCAATAGAGGTGATGAAGAAAGGAAGGTGATTTTTTCTCATTCTTCTAACTTCTGCTATTATTATTATTAATAATAATTTTCTTTTGTGATACTAGTTCAAGTAATATAGTCGGTATACATCATAATTAAAGTGGGTAGGGTAACTAGCAACAAATAATATAAAGACAAATTTATAACCAAGATTGAGAAAAAGTCTAAAGTCCAAGTGTAAGCATATCTTATCAGTAAGATAAGATAGACAATAAGGTTATGGATAATCTGAGAGACTTTTGATATTTTTAGAAGTTTCAATCAATAAACTTAATAAGCTTAACATATGATAAATGTAATTTCTATTCGAACAAAATTGACACAAATCATTTATCGAAACGAAAAATAGTTCATCAAATATGTCATTATAACTATAAGCTTATTACACTATAGAAAAAAATTATACTCTCTCTAACTCTTACTGAAACTATGATACAACATACCCTACATTATGAAGCAATTTAGAAGCCTTTAAGGTTGAGCTAACTTAAGCAGGACAATATCATAACATATATTCAGTATACCTTTGTGGAAAGTGTATTTAAAGCAGTGAAATCTGTATTCTCAACTAAAAGGAAGATTTTGGTAAATTATGAAATGTGGTTGCGATATGTAATGAAGGTCGCGTTGAGAATCTTGTTTTGTTAAGCACGTACACTCAACTAGTACTTCAAGTAAATTGAAATGTTTTATAGATTTCTTCTTTACAATCATATTACAGGCCCCTGTAGTTGAGGAAGATGATGTGGTTGGTTTTGATGATGAAGCAAAAATTGTAATTGATCGTCTCATCGGAGGATCAGATTATGTTGAGGTTGTGCCAGTTGTTGGTATGCCTGGTCTTGGTAAAACAACTTTGGCATATAAGATTTACAAGGATCCGAAGGTTGAGTATGAATTCTTCACCCGCGTTTGGGTATATGTCTCTCAAACATTCAAGAGAAGAGAAATATTTCTCAACATTATCAGCAAGTTCACTCGAAACACCAAACAATATCATGATACACCAGAGTATGACTTAGCAAATGAAGTGAAGGAGCTTCTTGGAAAAGGTGGGAAATATCTTATTGTTTTGGATGATGTGTGGACGATGGAAGCTTTGGATTGTATCAAAATTGCTTTCCCTAATAATGGTAAACGGAATAGAGTGTTGATGACCACGAGACAATCAAATGTGGCTAAGCGTTGTAATGATAAACCTCACGATCTTAAGTTTTTGACTAAAGGTGAAAGTTGGGAGCTACTTGAGAAGAAGGTTTTTCACAAGGAAAAGTGTCCACCTGAGTTGGTGTTACCCGGGAAAAGTATAGCCGAAAAATGTATGGGCTTACCTCTTGCTATAGTGGTTATCGCTGGAGCTTTGATAGGCAAAGGAAAGACAACAAGGGAGTGGGAGTTGGTGGCTGCCAGTGTCGGTGAGCACCTCATAAATCGAGATCCAGAGAACTGCAAGAAATTGGTTCAAATGAGTTATGATCGTTTGCCTTATGACCTAAAGGCGTGTTTTTTATACTGTGGGGCATTTCCAGGAGGTTCTCAAATTCCTGCTAAGAAGTTGATTCGTTTATGGATCGCGGAAGGATTCATACAATACCAAGGACCATTGGCTCTAGAGGATGTAGCAGAGGACCACTTAAATGATCTTGTCAATAGGAACTTAGTGATGGTAATGCAAAGGAGTTGCAGTGGTCAAATCAAAATATGTCGTGTTCATGACATGTTGCATGAGTTCTGCAGACACGAGGCCATGACGGAGGAGAACCTTTTTCAAGAAATCAAACAAGGGCAAGAACGATCTTTTCCAGGGAAACAAGAGTTAGCCACTTATCGTCGTTTGTGTATTCATTCCTTGGTTCCTGAATTCTTATCAACAAAGCCCTCCGGTGAGCATGTCAGGTCATTCTTATGTGTTGGCTCGAAGAAAATTGACTTGCCTCCAAATGCAATACCATCCATCCCGAATGCCTTTCCATTGCTTAGGGTACTAGATGCTGAATCAATCAAGTTCAATCGATTTTCTCGAGAGTTCTTCAAATTATTTCATTTGAGGTACATTGCTCTCTCAACTGACAAGATTAAGACCATTCCTGCGGATTTTGGGAATCTTTGGAACGTACAAACACTTATCGTTGAGACGCAACAGGCTACTCTTGACATCAAAGCAGACATTTGGAATATGACAAGATTAAGGCATGTGTGCACAAACGCCTCTGCTACATTGCCTTCCACTAAGCGCCCCAAGAGCAGCAAGGACAACTTGGTGAATCGTTGTTTACAAACACTTTCAACTATAGCCCCTGAATGTTGCACAGCTGAAGTTTTTACTAGAACTCCTAATCTCAAGAAATTAGGTGTTCGTGGGAAAATAGATGCACTTTTAGAAACCGGCAAAGACGGGTCTGGTTCTGCCTTGTTCAGTAACATAGGTAAGTTAGCTTGCCTCGAATATCTGAAGTTGGTAAATGATACTCGTCTAAGTAGTAAACCGCTACACCTTCCTCCAGCATATATTTTCCCTCAGAAGCTAAAAAAGCTCTCTCTGGTAGACACTTGGTTTGAATGGAAAGATATGTCTATATTAGGTCTATTACCAGACCTTGAGGTGCTGAAGTTGAAAGAAAATGCGTTTAAAGGACAGTCGTGGAAGCAAGAGGACGGTGGTTTTCCTCGTCTGCAGGTCTTATGGATTGAAAGGACAGATTTAACTTCTTGGAAAGCCTCATCAGGGAACTTTCCGCGACTAAAACACCTCGCACTCATATCATGTGATAAGCTAGAGGAACTCCCAGCTGAATTGGCTGATGTGAAAAACCTCCAGCTAATTGAACTCCAGAGTAGCAGTGAGTCTGCAGCTAGATCTGCACGAGCGATACTAAAAAGGAATCAAGAAAAAGAACAGGAAGGCGATAAAGGCACTGGATTCAAGCTTTCTATATTCCCTCATGATCTTGGATTGTAACTTCAAAGATTGCTTCATTGGCATTTGACAGGTTAGTTTCAAGTAAGCTTTAGTCTTCAAAACAATTTGCTTTGTTACTTTCCGTTTACATTCGTTTCAAAAAGAATGCCTCTTTCCTTTTTTGGCAACTTCTGGTTCTAACTTTCCACATGACATGTTTTAAGACACAAGATTGAACGACACTTTGGTACATTTTACATATTTTCCCCCTTTTGGTCGGAAATACTTTAGGCTGACCGGTTAAGATACTTTAACAGCTGATCATAGTCGTTCTGCACAGGAACTTTCATAAATTCTGTCACTGGATTCACTCTGCAGTGAGTCAAGTCCTCGGCTTGCTAGTTGCTACAACGTAACTTCATTGGCCTCGGAGCTTAAAAGCTACTTAATTTCAGCCAATTCAAACGGACTCTATGTGTACTGTTGCCTTGTTGATTGTGACTTCATTATTGTAACTTGTTCTGGGCTTTTTCTTTGTTTTTCTCCCTCTTTGAACTGAGTTTTTGATGCACATAGATGAATTGTTGCTTATTTATTTATGAAAGAGGAGACACTATAAGAGACATATATAATTCTATCTATTGTGATGTTAATTAGTTTTCTCTTCCTCTTTAATAAAGCTGTAGCCTTGGAACAACCGTAAAGTTCTCTCTATGTGACCTCATGAGTTCGAGCAGGACGCTTTGTGTGATAAGGAGAGCATTGGAATATGTGAAAATGACAAAATAAACTTAACTCTGGGATATCTCATCTTATCCCGCGTACAAAGTCATTGAAATAATGTCACAGTAATTCAACAAACAAATTTATTATTTAATGTGACAGTTACATGGCTAAACAAGTATTCACACCTTCACAAATACAATCAAACAATTATTTTAACAGCAACCCAATTCTACACTTCCTCTCCAATAGATGGTACATATAATTTTATTTTATTTTTTCAAAAAAACCCTCATGGAACAAATAATAATCACACTGTATTAATTTTTTTATACAAAAGACCCTCATGGCACAAATAATAATCACACTGTATTAAATATTAATTACATAACAGATGAGAATAATTAATTAACGAGTCATGGAAGATGTAGGAATTGGTGGCACTGTAGCCCCGTCTCGTTTCCATTTCTCAACATTGCCTTCCCATCCTGCAAAAATAAATAAATACATATAATTTGTAGTGATCGAGAAAGTATGTATTATAGCAATCACGCTTATACTATTAATGAAAAGAGCGGAATAAAGTATCAATTCGGAAAACATAGATATTGAAAATCTTAAAAATCCCTAGATTTTCATATTTGAAGCAAATTCTGCGATAGGTGTCTCTACATGAACTTCGAGAAACCAAATATGAATTTAGACCATAGGCACTTTGCTTACAAAAAAGACGAAAAAAGCAATTCATAGAAAGATTTGATGTCTTCTTGACCTACGACAATTTCATGTTTTGAGCTTTAAGTTCTATATCATACAAAAACATTTGTACAAAATTTAGGTCATTCATAAAACAATTGCATTAGTCACTATTATAACCTTCACAAATAAATCAATATCTATATCGTCAGTATATATAACTTAAATTTATATTCATACCTATTGATGGATCCACGCCACGATTTTTGAGTTCCCTATATTCTTGAGAGATACCACAAACACAACAACAACAACTAATCAAAGTGTCTGAGTATGGACTCTCTGGTAATTTAAATATTTCTCGCAATTTTCTTCGATATCTTCTCCCATAAATCCATCCACAATGAATGGAACCCATAGCATAAGCAAGAAGACAAGCATGTCCTTTAGCTGCCATTTATAAATAAATAAAAAAAATGCACTTTAGTTTGCACAAATGTATAATCATTATTAAGACAAAAATTCAGTAATGTTTAATTAATTTTAGTGATATTAGGTAAAATTTGATAATTCTTGATTTAATAAGGAGTAATTGGTATATTTGATACGAAGAAAAATATATTCAGAAGAAACTCTATTGATCTATTTCAAATGGATGGGGCCAAATGTATCATGTATTGCACTCGGCAGAATCTAATTTAGCTCAAATTATATATTTATTAATAAAAATTACTTTAAATCTGAAATTGTACTCCTCTAGAGAAAAAACATAAGTGAAGAAAGTTGTTTTTCTCCTTTTAATGGAAAATATTTTTGTGGTGATTGCCTATTTGGTTACGTAAAAAAAGATTTTTTTTTTGAAATTATTTTTCTAAATACGAAATAAACCCCTAAATGTTTAAGTTTTTTTTCTTCTTACATGTGGTGCCTTGATCAAGTATCTCAACGACCTCTCCAATGGTAACACATGGACAAAAGCAAGTCTTCACACCTTTAAAGAAGCAAGATAAAATTAAAAAAAAAAAAAAAAGTTAAATAATAATAATAATTTAACTTAATTAAGAAAAAAATATAATTAAGAGTTTATAATAAAAGTAATTACAAAGAGAAGGATCATCCCAACAATCAAAGAGATCTGTTGTCCATTGGCCTATAGGCCAATTGTTTGTATTCATTTTGAATATAGGAGATTTGAAAAACAAAGTTTAAGAGATTATTAATTAAGACTTAGTTATAAACTTATGAGAACATTAAGGGCCCTTTTATACTTTCAAGATTTTGGATAATGTCAAGATTTGTACATTAAAATATTCACAAGGAAATTTCATAAATATATCCTCCAATCTTCACTTCTTTTTATTATTTTTATTATTTGTAAATTTTAATGTTGATGTGATTTATTTATTACTGTATTTTATTTTCAACCTAATTGAAAATGTTTTACCAGAATCGAGGATCTATCATAAAACAACATCTCTATCTTTCTAAAGTATGATAAAGTCTACGTAAACAACTTCCTTCCCGAATCACACTTAAAATTACACAGAATACATTATTATTATTATTGATTGATCTCGATCACTAGTTTATCATATTATCTATAAATGTATATTTGAATTGACTATAATATTTTAGTGGCTACATTCAAGATCATGGTGAGTACATGAAAGTTCAACATTTTCTTGGATATTTCGTTTATCCAAATGGAGGGAGCATCTTTAATTTAATTAAAAATCATAATTCAAAGGTCACTTGAAAGAAAACAAAAAAAAAAAAAAAATGAAGGAGAAGGTGATTGTGATATATATAAAATTGGAGAAGATTTGACCAACTTACATCTAAGTATTATTTAATTATCATTCTCCTGAACTTATCACGAAATTTTGGACAATTAATAAGTACTTTTTATTAATATCTTGATTTTGACCTGTCAAAATTAACCCAGGAATTTGAAAAAATATTAAAAATACACCCACAAAAAAAAGAGCTAATAGAATTTAATATCTAATATTTGTACATAAAAAAAATCTTATATATATACACATCACAATTTTTTGATGAAAGAGATATAGATTGTGCTAGACGATTGGAAGTGAGTTCAGTATAATTGTGTAATTTTTATTCAAATCTGATATTTATCTTAAGAAATTCCTTTAATATGTATAAATTATCAATCAAAATATTATAATTCAAAATAATATAAAATTTCAAATTTATAAACTCTAAATTCTAACTCGACTTTGGATGGACCCTAACCCCTAGGGCTTGCGTGTGTATGCTAAATCAACTTAAATTATCAATTGTCAACTCTTTTGAAGTGTCATTGAGATTTGAGTTAATATTAAATTATTAATGTAATGATATTGCAGTACCTCTTATTTTCCTTCAACTTTAATTAAATCAAATTAATTAGACTAATAAAAGCATTTGAATATTAAGCGTAGCCACACGCAATATAAGTACTATTCAACTAAGATCACTAATGTATGAATTGAGAACTAATTTAGATTTGATTAGTCTCTTGTTTATACGATCAACTTAATTACACGCAATTCATATAATTAATTAAGTTTGCTTTGAATTAAAAGTTATGAAGCCATGATCTTAGTCTCTTTATAATGTATGTATAATTTCCCCGCATGTATATATATACGAATACCGAAGAATTATAGAATTCTATGAATCGTTCCTTGTTGCAGAGTTGTTTCAACATTTTTCGGAGAAATCTTCATAAGAATGAAGGAGAAAAAATAGTTTGTCTTTTAAAGACAATCGTGTTGGGTTATGAAGGTGATTAGGGCGTCATGCGGAAGCTTACAATTTGCAAATCATATAGTTGATAAATCAGATAACAAAAAAAACTTTTATTAAAAATCAAAATATTATTATATCAAAACTAATATAAAGAAAAACTTTATATTAGTTTTGAGAATATAATATAAACGACTCTTAAACGACTACATTGTGGATGTTATTGTGTTCAGCTTTGAGAATAGGGATCTTCAATTTATAGATCTCCAAACTTTTTCTCTAAGGAAAGAATAAACCAAATATGGAGGAAAATTATATTTTTCTTTCAGGATAAGTTAAAACGCTTATGGTAAACTTCAAATAAGGTAATAAAATCAGGCAAAACCCTAACAAACCGTTCTGGAGGAATACGTCTTAACCATTGTATCCTTTCATTCTTTATTTCAAATTAAATATATAAAAAATATATATTTATTTATTATTTATATGAGTCCGTATTAACCCACATAAGTGATACAAATCTAATTTTTTCAATTCTTGATGTAAACTAAATATTAACGAATTTTACATAATTTTTTTTAATTTAATAATTACAAGTTCAATGAAGATAATGATACCTAACAGGCCAATAATCAACTAAACATGTCTATTGGGCTGGATTGTCATGTGTCTGGCCCAATTAAAATCCAAACTGACCCGGACCATAGAAAAATGGGTCGATAATCCTCCTCGATCGATATCAATAAAAATACAAGTACGGTGTGGATCTATATATTTTGAGCAAATAATTACAAATAGACTAGGTACGAGTCAATTAATTAGACATTTGAAGTATAGGCACCTAATGAAGACAAACATATACGATTCATGAAAAGATCAAGAAATAGAGCGAACCAAGTATCTATATCTTATCCTTTCAAGGAAGGGATAGTCAATGCACAGATAATAGCAACACTGACTCTATGAAGTCAGAATCGAATTTCTCTATTGACTTTTCCTATTCATTCGTGTGAGATTTGTTTGGAATGTCAAACTATCCAATGGATGAGCCATTTGTATATAATTCCATACCTTTTTTCTATCAAGAATAAGAATTTGAGATGGCAGGAGTTTCATTCTTATTATTTCCATGACATAAAGCCTTCTCTTATCCTACTTTTGGAAACATTAATGACATAGTCAAAAAGGATGAAACAAAAAAAGTAATTTCATAGAAGATGCCTAGCTCAAACTAAAGAATAAAATGGAAGGAGCAACACAATTTGCAAGTACTAAAAAAGATTTTATTCTTAAGGGATTGAAAATGGATATGTACTTTCCTCTTTTTATTTCAAAATGCTTTCGAATATTTTACTTCAATCGAAAGTCTATTCGAAACAACTTTTTTATCTCCACAAAATGAAGATATTGTCCAGTGTAATGTATATCTTTTCCAGACTCTATCTATGAAATTTCATTGAATATGTTATTGGTGTTTACTTTCCTCATTTTATTTATTTGTTTGAATTTTTGGTGGGCATCTCTCCCATCACCAATAGAAAATTATACATGCTTTTGTCAGCAAGGAGGAGGAATTATTGTGAGCATAAGGTGAGAGGATACCTTATTCTACTATGACATCCATTGAGAACATAAGAACTTTATGGGGTTCTCTTAAAGAAATCTTAATATATAATATTTCTAAGGTGTTAACTTATTTTTATTTCTTGTTCGGTGTTTGATATTTGTATAGGAATTTCAGCTAGTTTCAATTTGTATCATGAAAGGCTAATTAAACAATGCTTCCTATCAAGATTTTGTTCTTTTAAACTCGAATCTGATATCTCTAATTAAGAGAGAGAATCTTATTTGGTCTATCCCACCACTACTTTTAATGGTTAAGAATTTAGCCTAATGTTACATAAAAGTTATAATTTAACTTCTATACATTCATAATGCAAAAAAGTTTTTAAAAAGCTTACGTGAATCCACATGTTTAAAGAGGAAAATAAATTTTTTTATAAGACATAACATAAATTCATATGATACACGCATTACTATGCTCAACGATGAGATAGCCCAAGGGACAATATTATGTGAGACCTATTGGGGGCAAATCGGACAAGTCATGAGTTTGCGTCATGACAACGAAAATTCTACACAAAATCTAGCTGGAATAATAATAATTGAACTTTAGAGTATGTCCACCCAAATATTATTTTAAATACTTTAATCGTGAGATAATGAGTCAAAAATGTTATTATAAGGTTACCAAAACCCTTGTATATTTTTGGAGGATAACGTAATCAAAAACTTCTTAAGAACACATCAGAAAGCTTTAAACATACTATATTTTAATATGTTTGGTAGCAAATAATGGGTACATAAATAGTGAACACACAGTACTATGATAAGAAAGAAACATTTATATTCACCCTAGAATTAATTAGAAGGACAAAATGTTAGTGCATATATATCCCAAAGTCTTTTGAGTGTAACCTAGCTAGGAGTAGCTAGAAACCCTAAGGTGAAAGAAAGACATGTTAAAATTGACAACCATGTTCCATGGATGTCCTCAAAAGATGGAAATCCCACCCACTCTTGAAAGGATTTAACTTGTATGTATATAATAGGTCGATGGGATAAATACGATTTTTCTATCTGCAACTGGAATATCAGGAGCGAAAATCAAAAATGAAAGAATTCTGCACTACATTAAAAATGATTTTTAATGGCAATTAATTAACGGCAATAGCTCAATTGTCGCTAAATATGTATTTTTAGCGGGAATTATCACTTTTTGTATATATCCCTAAAGCCTTTAGCGACATTGGATCTAATGGCACTAAACTAATGCCGGTAAAGATTTTAGCACTCTTTATTAATGTGTCTATTTATTGCCGCTAAAAATTATTTTTATTGTAGTATTGATAGTGTGGGTTTCTTCTTTTTACGAGCCTTACGCTGCAGAAATCTAATTAAAATATCGAACAAGGGATAAGAAACTAAAAAAATTATATACATTGATAAGGCAAAAAAAATTAAACAAATTATACTAGCAAGGTATTTTTAAACTATATCAAAATAGGTAGAAAGACTTTATAAATCCCAATGAATAGAAGATACTCAACTCTGTACAATATGAGAGTTATCTTTTTCAATCATAAAAAAATATGTAAGAAGAACATAGAGTTTGATTTTAAAAGTAAGATTATCGAAGATCAAAACCAAAATGAGTCAAGAGTTGATCATCGAATAATAACAATGCTTAAGAAATTTGAGTGTTGATATAAGCTAAGAGTCACATTCATGCATGGTCAATTCATTAGGTTATGAGGTCACTGTTAGGACCGAAATAAGTAGGTTTAATGCGGAAGCTAGCAAAGCAAACCTTGAAAGACCATGAGTAAGAAGACAAACGAGAAACACACTAAAAGACACAAAAATTTAACGTGGTTCGGTCAATCGATCTACGTCCACAAAGGCAATGAGCAATCCACTATAAATATGAGAGTACAAAATATAGAGAGAAATAACCTCAACCAATTCACTCGGAATACAAGAAGGTTCACAAATTCTCCCCCATAACCAAAACTCTCAAAACCCTCGGACTGCATTGTAAATGTTGATTAAGTTAGAAGGAACAAATTTCTATTTATAGAGTCCTAAACTTTTTCCTACAAGAAAAAGACTAGCCACTACAAAACTTTTTCCTAAAAGGAAAACCTATTTATGGTAAGAAACTCAGGGCAATTAATACCCAACAAATCTCCCCCTTGGCCTGAATATCTGACAAAATAAATTTGTCCACCTTCTTCACATAATCTTCAACAACTTGCATCTTTTCTCCATAATTTCCTCCATCAAATCTACGTCTCGACACGGAGAACCTCTCTGGAACAATTTCTCCAACAAAATCTTTATTATTGTCAAAAAGGTTGCTGCTAGAATTACACCAGCCAAGATGACCATCCATCTCTAACTTGGTTCAATCATCGATTATCAAACCACTGAACCTGACTCCATCATTGAACCTGACTCTGATATCACTTGTTAGGATCGAAATAAGCAGGTGTAATGTGGAAGCTAGCAAAGCAAACCTCGGAAGACCATGAGTATAAAGACAAACGAGAAACACACCAGAACACACAAAAATTTAACATAGTCTGATTAATCAACCTACGTCCACAAAGGAGATGAGCAATCCACTATAAATATGAAAGTACAAAATATAGGGAGAAATACCATCAACCAATTCACTCCGAATACAAGTAGGTTCACAAATTCTACCCCATAACCGAAACTCTCAAAACCCTAGGACTACATTGTTAGAAGGAACAAACCTCTATTTATAGAGTCCTAAACCTTTTCCTAAAAGAAAAAGACTACTCACTCCAAAACCTTTTCCTAAAAGGAAAACATATTTATGTTAAGAAACTCAGGACAATTAATATCCAACAGTCACACCTTTCATTTATATCGTTTTTTTTTAGGAATTTAACTACTATAAAATTCTTTTGAAAATCTGACTTTATAATAGAGATAAGAATAAAATTTGTGTACGTTTTATTATTTTCAAATTTTACGTATAATATTACGTATTGAATATATTGTTGTTGGTTGACCCTCCACCCCACCCCCACCAAGAAAAAAGAAGAGATTTTTAGGTTCTCCAAAGTGATAGGAATGACTTGCCCATTTGAAGTCCACATGTAGGCATTTTTGTAGTGGAAGAAAAATGTCGAATAATGTTCATATTTTTGGACGGTCATAAAAAGAAAATGGGTCAAATATCAACATAATGTAGTTTCTTTGAAATGATGTTAATGGGGTGCAGCCAGAAGTTAGGTCCCGTTAAGTCTATCTTATCTCAACTTTATGTCATTTTGATAATTATGATGTTTGAATTAATTTTTATATATTTTAATTAACTAGTTTCACGGCATGTGTGTTGCACGTGTGTATCGTATTATATGTTATACGATATTGTAAAATGGAATTAATATTACTAAATTGAAACTTTTTAGTAAATGATTATAATTAAAAGAACATAAAAAAATAATTTTAAATAATTATTACAGATTGTCAAGAGTTACTTGTCTTTGTAGATCAAAATGGCCAGATATCATTAATTGGTACATTTCAAAATACATTCGAAGTTTGAATATGAAAGAAAGTGGCATTTCTTTAGCAGTATTATGTTTTGTTTCACTCAATTTTGTAAACAAATTTAACCAACATAATAGAAAAAAAAATATCAATATAAAAAAATCACCAATAGTCTTTCCTTTTCAAGGTTATGACCATATGGATACCATTTAAGTACAATTTTTCTTTTAAATATTCATGGTTGAAATTTAATATGTGTATAATCATTACCATAAATGTTTCAAAATTTTATCTTTATACGTAATATATATTTTTTAGAAAATAATTTTACTCAAATAATATTTGAGTAAGGGTATCATAGAGAGGTAATTTTACGGAAAAAAAAGATACTTCTATGGTGAATGTTAACACTATTATAAGTAGAATGTTATAGAGATAAAACAAATATAACATCAAAAATTAGTTCTAAAGAAAATTAGGTTGTTAAAGGGATATATATATTTCAGTAGCAATATTTAATGTTAATATATGAACAACATCACCTATAATTAAAAAAATATTTCATTTCTTTAAGTTTCTACCTTATGTTTATGGAATTATAATCTTCTCATTTTTCCTGTCGCGTACATATCATATAGTTGTTGTCTAATAAAAATATCTAGTATCTAGTATATTATAGAAGTTGTATCGTTACATAAAATATTACATTAAAAAATTCAATTAAAAAAATTGATAGATGAATAAAATTTAATGTATTATTTATAGAATCTTTAATTTGATTTAAGATCACTTTATAACCAATAGCTATTTTCTTATCTAATTTTATATAGCTAACAAGGAGTATATCTTGTGACATAATATTTTCTTAGTTTAAAATAAACACAAAATAATAGAAAATTATTCATACAATATTAACTCTAATGTTTCATTTGATTGAAATCTCTTGTTACCAAATACTTTATTTCTCTGTTTATTTTTATTTATATATCTATTAAAAAATATTTTTTATCATGATTATATAATCATATTATAAGTAACAGTGAAAATATACTTTTGAAATAGTGGACTTACAATCAAAATTAATAACTCAATGTGTGAAATGATAAGATGAAAAGTGATGATGACCTTGTCTACTTTGTTGTTTTCCTGTGGGCTACGGTTGTCATTATATTATGAATGATTTTTGAGCATGTGAGAATTGTTGAGTTGCCAAAAACAAAGGAACTTGACGTCCTCCCTTTCATCTCAAGTTTCTCTCTTTAGTTATGCATCTACATCAAAAAAAAACTATTAACAAAAACAAATAAATTTAGACTACATCATGCAAATTTCATATATTGAAACATTACATACTAATGAATATATATTAAGAAAAAAAAGTAATTATTATATCATCAAAATAATTTTCCTCAAATACTCAAGGTTATGAAATATATCCTCTTAGGGTAGAACAACTTATTTTATCAGAATAGTGATACCTCATATTTCGCTAAACTTCGAACCCACTCAATGACAATAAATCACACAAAAAAAAATTAAAATGTAAAAAGAAGAAGAGTAGAAGATTAAAAAATGTGGTTGAATAATGAGAGGAAGCCCCTCTATTTATAGTCAACAAAGGGTAGTATGAACAAATATTTTTTGTGTCTTATCTGAAAAGTCATGACATTTCCAAGAAGTCACAACCTTTTGGAAAAGTCACAACTAAAAAAGTCACAACACTTTCGAAAAGTCACAACTCATTGGAAAATCACAACTTTTGAAAAAAGTCACAAATTATCAGAAAAGTCACAACTCATCGAAAAAGTCACAACCTAAGTTAGGAATATTATAATAATTTAACATTCAAATTAGGAGTTTATGCCTTTTAAGGTAATATAAATTTTATTAAACATTTAATATTTAAAAATAAGATATGTTACGTACAATCCCAAATAAAAATATTCTAACAATGTAAATATTTATTTCCTATCCTAATGATGTATATAAATCTTAAAAGCATTCTAAACATGTTAATTAGAACAAATACTATGTTTGATTGAACCTATTACTTTTTATTCAATTCCATAATTTTGAACCATAAAATATATAATTATTAATGCGTGTGAGATACTAAACTTGATATTTTCGTGTCCCAACATGGTCAAAGACTTCGTTTTAGACTTAATTCACTGTTCAAAACCTCAACAACCAATCAAATACTCAAAACCAAGAAACATCCAAAAGTTGACTTGACTAAAATGATTCATCTTTCCACTTATGATGCTGAAGGGGTGGATTCGCACGGCAAAATTTAAATTTTATGAGTTTCGAATTAAAATAACTATATCTAATATCAGTAATTTGATTCTAAATCTAATAGTTATATCTATTTAATAAAGTTTTTAATACAAATATAAAATATACTCTAAACTTACTGAATTCTATCAAACTTACACTTCAAAACTTAAATGGGGACGAAATCTTTTCTACCTCTTTACACAAAAAGAGACTGATATGACGTGTGTGTTGTTTGGGGGGGGGGGGGTGAATAATGGAAGCCAATACCACTTAGCCCATAATTATAGACTCCATATGAAGACACGTGGCAATTTCACAATTCGCCATTTGTCATATCATAAGTGGACAATCAATCCATCTTTTTTTATAATATAATACTTCAAAAACCTTCAACGCTAACTAACCCAATCTTTATCTTTTTCACTTCCTATATAACCAACCTCTCCTCAACCACAATCTTATTATATAACCAAAAAAACAAAAACAAAAAAAATCCTCCTCTTCATCCTTTTCTCTTCATTCTTGAATTCATGAGAAAAAGAAGAATGACAACTATAACATATGATCCAAATTTCAACAACCTTCAAAAAATCAAAGAATATCCTCAACATAAAGTTTTATTAGAAGAAATTGAAGGTCTTATTAAAGTTTACAAAGATGGTCATGTTGAAAGACCTCAAATAGTCCCAAATGTCACTAATAAATTACCTCTTGAACTTGGTGTTACCTCTAGTGATGTTGTAATTGATAGGTACACAAATATTTGGGCACGTTTATATGTTCCAAAAATATTATGCCATGGAAATAAATTACCTATGTTAATTTATTTCCATGGTGGTGGATTTTGTGTTGGTTCATCATCTTGGATTTGTTACCATGAGTTCTTAGCTAAATTAGCATCAATTGCTAATTGTGTGATTATGTCTGTTAATTATCGATTAGCCCCCGAAAATCGTCTTCCATCGGCTTACGACGATGGGGTTAAGACGATTGTTTGGATAAGACAAAAAGTGCTTATTGGTTCTAATGAAGATTATTGGTGGTTAAACAAAGTTAATTTTTCTAGTGTTTATTTGGTTGGTGATAGTGCTGGTGGGAATATAGCTTATAACGTAGCTATAATGCTTCGTTCAAAAATTGGTGACCTAAAGCCAATAACTTTAAAAGGTATCATTTTAGTTCAACCTTTTTTTGGTGGAGAGTCAAGGACTTACTCAGAAAAATACACTATCCAGCCGCCACGGTCAGCACTCACATTAACTAGCTCTGACACATACTGGCGGCTGGCATTGCCCACGGGAGTTAATCGAGACTACCCGTGGTGCAATCCTATTGGGAAAGAGGGTGCAAATTTGGTGGATATAAGGAATATTCCTCGAATATTGGTGTGTATATCTGAATTAGATATTTTGAGAGACAGAAATTTGGAGTTTTGTGCTACTTTAAATGGAGTTAGTAATAAAAAGGTTGTTGAATATGTGATGTTTAAAGGTGTAGGCCATGCATTTCAAGTACTGGGCAAATCTCAAGTTGCACAAACAAGAACAACAGCGTTGATTGAACAAATTAAAGGTTTTATCAGTTGATTGATGACCACAATGTACAAAATAGAATCAAGGATTTAAGTTATATACACGAATAATTTATCGTTGTAACATGTCACTTATTGTTTTTATGAATTACTGGTCTATGTTTACTATAGAGGATAATATATGGTTTGTAACATGTAACTTATAGTTTTTTAAGAATTAATGGTGTAATTTTACTATAGAGAATAATGTATGGTTTGTAACATGTCACTTTATCGTTTTTGTTGAGTTACGATTTATGTTTACTATAGAGAATAATGTATGGTTTATAACATGTCACTTACTGTTTTTTAAGAATTACTGATCTATGTTTACTATAGATATAGAGATGGTTTGTAACATGTCACTTGTCGTTTTTTATGAACTACTAGTCTATCTCATAATTTCATCTTATGATATTATATCATGATTTCATATCACGATTTCATGTTGCATGACGGACTCTTAAACGCTTACTTTAGTCTTAAAAAATTATAAATTTTATATTCAATCAAACACGTGTGTATAAACAATACGACAAGAAGGTTGATCATAGTGAAGTGACATGGCATTCGTATGGGCACGTGAACTTGTCCAGTATAAGTATTAAGAGAAATTAATATTATTTTCTCTGTTGTATTTATTTTGGCATTATGTTAGTTCTTTTTTTAAAAAATGGAATTTTATATTTTTTTTCTGATAAATAGGAAAATTTTATAATCACCCATACGAAAGCATAAGACTTCAAAGGTCCTATAATCATATAAATATTAAGATGCAAACATGTGAAATGGAAAGTAGCATATGTTAACACAAAATTATTTCAAAGTAGAACTTTTTGAAAATATGAACTTAAATAGAAGGGTAGAAATCAAGAATTAAGGTAGAACGTTAATAGGTATTGTTATAATTATTGCTTTCATGTCATCTTATTATTTAATTATATAATTACTTATTATTTTTTTGGTTTCAATTATCGTATTATTTGTTGGTGTTATTGCTCTCTTATTTTATTTTTAGCATGACTTCTTTAATAGTATATATGCCCGGTGTAATTTCATACAAGTAAAATTTGGAGAGGGCACAATAATGTTGACAGACCTTACCTCTACCTCATAGAGATAGAGAAGTTGTATATGATAAACCCTCTTGGCTCAAAATAAAACATTTTCGGACAATTTGGAAATAAAGAATACATAAATGAGGACAGTCATAACAACAAAATAATGCGATAATTAAAGTTTTAGCATGACTTCTTCACTACATATTTCCTTTCAATAATTGATATTGATAGGATTTACAGTTTACCTAATTAAGCGGAAGATTTATTTAAACAGTTATGTACCTTTATAAGATAAGAATAAAGTTGCGTACACGCCACTATTTTTGTATCCTTTTTGTAATTTCTAGTGTTACAACTGGATATGTCGTTATTGTGTTTGATTCTCTAGATCTAAACAAGTGGGAAAATGACATTGATAAGAAGACAAACACGAAAAAGCACTTTAATTATTCATTGAAAAGATTATATATGTACATGAACCAGAAAACAATAATTGCCGTTCCAGAAACTCAAATTGAGACAAAATAAGAATTATTGATGAAAAAATGTCAATTACAATATAAAGTTTATGAGGATTTTGTCTCATATACTATTTACACTACCATAACCCAAATTAATCTGAATATGATGTCACAAATTAATCTGAATATGAATTTCAGAAGGTATTAATTCAGACTTCATTCGTAGGATTATACTGTTATTATTGAAGGACTTAGTCAAACTCTTTAGCCAACCTACGTAATAAACTATCACTAATATTAAAGACAATTCAGTGCGTTAAGCTTTAGTTATGTGTGGAGGACAATTTTAACTAATTAAATTTGAATGCATCGTATACAATTTTAATTTACATTATATTTCTGCAAAAGATTGTTTTCATGACTATCAATTCAATGTTTGTTTAGAGACGGATATAGTATTTTAGCACCACATATATCCATCTAAACCTATTACTTTTGGTATGATACATAAATTTATATATAGAAATTTACCAATATTACAATAAATAATAGATATAAATTCATAACTATAATAATATAATGAAAACAATGTTGATAATCTTTAATATTGAATCAACAAAATTATAAATCTTGAATCCACCTCTAAATAGTTGGTTTCTAAGTAACTATTGCCACTAAATAATGGTGATAAACGTTCCACGTGTGCGCCTACGCCATAATTGACGTTATAGATGAAGGTCCGAGGTTGAGGTTGACTAAAACAACATCATCCTCGTACCTTCATCGTCTTACTAACTCTAACTTTCTTGCTCAAATGAATGTTCCAAATGATTTACCAAATTGTATCCTGAAAAGAAAAAAAAAGGATAGATGTAAATTTTATATTTTCTAAACCAAATAAACCTACTAACATGATGAAAATATATTCCCAATATCACCTACGTACATATTTTACTTTTGTTGTTTGCTATCTTTTCACTATGTTTGCATGAATTAATTTCAATACTTGCAAATTAAATTATAAGTATATAAGCTTAATTGTTTAAAGGATTCGTCTAGATATCATTAGCCCTAACTAACAAGCTAGACATTAAAAATAAGAAGATGAAAAGAAATAACAATAACACTACAAGAAGAAGTTTAGAATCCAGAGGCGGATTCAGAATATTTAGTTTATCAATTCTTGGCGATAATCATTTTTTCTGTGTTACATAGTAGATGAAAATTTAATCATAAACACATAGCTTGTGTGAAAAATATTGATTCTACTATACCCATAACTATAATTGTGGATCCGCCCCTACTACAAACAAAGGTTAATTAGGTTACAAATATGAACTTTTGAGGCAACACGAGGGTCAATTTCACGTATTGTCACTAACTTTTTAATCATCATAACACTAAAATCATAATTACACTTTTTTTAACATCAAACTAAATGAATTTTAGTCATAATAATAACAGTAAAGTCACAAAACTTTATTTTTTTAATCACAAGTAGCTATTGTGATTTTGACTATCTACATGAATCTAAAGTTTTATATAGTTAGAAACAATACCAGAAAACTTCGATAGGGTTTTTTCCTTCTTTTTCTTCTTACTCCATCTGATTTATTGGCACTCAAGAAAAGAGACGCAATATGATTATTGAGAAGAGGCATAATGGAATATCTCTAACTTTATCGTTAAATTGCTGGTAACTATAAAAATATTGATAATTGTTGCTAATCCGTCACTAAATAGGATTAGTAACGGATTATGTTGTTTAGCTACAAAATTGTATGTTGCTAATTTTATTTTATTTTGTAGTGTATAAGATGAGATTGTTAGCTTTTTAATGGGAATTGTGTTCAAGTGAAGCTCTTATTTATAGGGAAAAAAATAAAAGAATGTAGTTTTTGGTGGTTGAAGGCTTATAAGTCTATAGGCATGACATCCACCTTTCTAAGGTTAACTATGTCTCAACCACCATGTGTAAAAGTCACACTTTTCTTTTCCCCTGTTTGATGTGCCATAACTAAATAGCAAAATTCGTAGTTAATCTTATTTAGCGATAGATTATAAAAAAAAATGTTAGTTACGAGCTATATATTTAACAACGAAGTTCGAAATTTTTTTTTTGTAGTGATAGGCTAAATCTTACCTACCCAAGTCTAGGCAAATGGTCGATCTTTAAAAGAAACAGTCAAACTCATGGGTTAGGCAAGGGTTAATATTGAAGCTTGGCGCACCTTGTTTATGAAGGGTTCAAATATTATCAGAGGTCTTGGGTTCAAATAGTTTGAAAAACGAAAAAACTTGTGAAAGAGACCTAATATTTGGAAAGAAAAATATCTCCTTAATATATTTGATAATTAACCAATTTTGTGGTAAGTAAAATGTAAGGTCAAGCAGTGCCCTATTTTGAGGGTAGCAATTACTACAAAATTTAATTCAAATATATACCAAGAAAAATGAGTTTGGTTGTAAGTAAAATGTAAGGCCAAGAACTGCCCTATATTGAGGGTACCCAATTAGTACAACGAAAAAGACATTACCAAACAGTTTTTGACAAAATAAATACTTCATTCATTTCAATTTATTTTTTTAAAAAATAAAAATAAGTCAATATCACAAGATTAAAAGATATTTTGATACATTCTACGAATCTTTAGTTTTAAATCATAAAATTCAAAAAAAAAAATACTTTCTTAAACATCGTGTCAAATCTACGATCTTCAAAAATTTCTCGATTATGATTATGTTAAATTCAACAACATGCATACCCCAAATAGGGTCTGAAGAGGGTAGTGTATACAGAGACCTTACCCTTACCTTGAGGAGGAATAATAGAGGTTGTTTCTGAAATGTTTGACAACTCTAGCTTTTGGTGACTTCTTCTGTTCTTCATAATAAAAGCCCGGGAATAACATAAAAACACTGTTTCTTACATCCACTCAACAAATAAATAGCAAGCTTCTTCATATAAACTGTAATCAGTTAACCTGAGCTAAACAATACACATTAACCTCATTTAAAACACTAATCCTCATAAGGTGATTCGATGTAAACCCAGGTAAGTACTTAAAACCCGCCCCACACATTTGTGGGTCTAATAACACAGTAAACGACTTAAAGTAAAAATTACAACGGGGTGGGATGTGGGGTGGGGGGACGGTGCACAAACATTTTTAGGCTAAGAAATGCAAACACTAATATAACGACAAATTTGCGCTTAGAGTAACACAGCTAAAATGTTGTAATTTCAAACCTCAAAAGTGCACTAACAAAAACAAATACAAATTGAGCTTAGCAGATCCAAATAGTAAAGTATGGCAGCAGCTTTACATGAAAAAACACTCAGGTCTTCATTAGTGTCACAGCATCTTGAATGCCGAATCCTACAAAAGAATTAGTAACAACAATATACGACTCCAAGCTCAACACGATGCATTTTACATTGTACCTTTCCCCTTTTGCTTCTTCGTGTGAGAGCGTAATCCAAGACTACCGAAGAGGGGGATTAGAAGAGAGATTTGTACTACTCTCACCTAACAATGTTTAGCTTCTCTAACCTGACATCATGACATTATCGATCGACTGGAGTGCTTGATTGGCATAAAAGCGAACATCGACATCAGGGTCTTCAGCTAGCTCTACTAAACTGGGCCGAATGGTTTTCTCCACCACCTACACAATTGAAATTACCACGGACAGTTAGATTATAGGAAAACTATCAGAGAAGCTTTGGAATCTTAGCTTTTTGAGAACTTCCTTGTGATCTCATCCACATTGTCAAAAAAGAGCCAAACTTTGTAGAAAAGCTCAGTCATTTCCCAAAACAAACCAAGTATAAGCAACCAAGAAACAAGAAATGAGGAGAGGATTCTCACCGAGTTGTCAACAATAGGTATAAGGGATTGCAACACCTTTGCCACATTAAATTTAATGTTGGGCACTCTGGAATTAGATAAAACTTTTGATTAGTTCAAGGACTTGAGGTACAATACCAGTTAAACACTGGGAAGGAAAAATCACCTATCCTTTGTAGCAGTAACAACCACAGGCAGTAACTTAGAACAAGTTATCTCAGAGCCCATTACTGGTGCAAGCAATGAAATTGATCTAAGAATAGTCATTCGATACAAATAATGTGGACTGGTAGTCATATCCAAGACCTGCAAAATAAGACATTTCTAACTGAGAGAAAGAACAAAATTGGAATGGCAAAAGCTGGAGCTTAGAAACTCTATGAGGCCATGGAGAATTATTTTCCTTCTCTAGTTCTCAGCCTAAGAGGTAAACTTCCTAAATAGAAGGAAAAACAGGTGCACCACTAATTCTTTTCCTGAAATCTTCAGTTTTCACCTCTCCAGATAACAGGAGAAAATGGAAGAAAACCAGCTTATGATTGACTATATCCACCATGAGTGTCTCGAGGTCAGGGAAGGGCAATGCAGATTTATATAAGAATTTTGGGGCGAAGATACATATGATTCAAAACTATCATAATAGTTATCGACCCCACCCTTCTCCCCTACTCGTGCACCTTGGTCCCATCAACTTCATGTAGTAAGAGAAGCTATATCCCATATGACTCACTGAACTTGTTTGTCTTTTAAAAAGATAATATGGAAGAGAATTACAAATTCAAATTATCACACGTCAAGCAAACCTGAGGAATTATATGCTGCATTGCCCACTCTGGACCAAATTCTTCTGCAAGACGCTTCAAGTTATTAGCAGCAGCATCTCTAATTGAATAAACCTGCATCAAAGAATCAGCAAGGAAGATATCAGTGGCAGAGATATTGTCTCGTCAACTTACTGATAAAAGCAAATTGCCTTCTCACATTCATCAATAGATAACCAAAAAAATGTAAAGTAACTATCGCGGAAAAGTTGATTGAATTCCACTCCAGAAAATGTCCCAACTCGTATTCCACTTGCAATAAGAAAGAAAGTGGAAGAGATGGACTGAGAAAGATAGAAATAAGTTTTCAATGAAGCTTCTCATGCACCAAGATCAAAGTTTTATGCTTCATCAACTTTATATGAATATCTAACAGCCAGTTTATCGAATACCAACCTTGTCCTGTAACCATTGCATGCAAAGAGCACCCAGCTTATCATCAAAAAAACCTATGCCCAATTGACTTGCCAATAGAGGTATGTATTCTATTATTGCAAGACGGACTCGCCAATGCCTGTCTTCTGCCAGCTCAACAATAGCTGGCAACAGAGATTGAGACAATAAATCAATTCCAATCACCTGTAACATTTAGAGAAATTGAGAGTTAGGAAAGAAGTAAAGCTAAACTAAAAATAATAATAATTAATTAATAAATAAATAAATAATTGAAAGTTGCAGAGTGCTAGGAATCAATGCAAAGTGCAAGCAGCTAAAGACAGTGACTAAACAAGAAGATCCTTGATGTAAAATTTAACAAGAGTAAAAGGCTCAAGTGCAGCAAATCTAGGTACAAGAAGGAGAATGAGGAAAATACAGCAAGTAACAGCAGATAGTGCGATAATCGGAACACACTAAGCACCATACTAGGATAACACTGAGAAATACTAGGGAACAAAAAAAAGGGGTGTACCAGATAGAGTTCAGTAAAGGATTTTGATTGCTTTCTTTATTTTAGGGTCTGTGCATCACTAAAATACACATCACAACATATGGCATACCAGTTCCAAAAGCAGCAAACAGTTCACTAGTCTCATAATTAATTGCAGACCACAGGAAAAAATGTGTGAATCGTTCACCAACCTGATTGACTTGATCAAGCTTGCTAATGATGTTCAGGCGCACATCGGGGAACTCGTCCTTCAGAAGGGAAAGAAATATTGGAAGAAGATGTTCAATGGTTGCATCCTGCATCAAATGCACAAATAGAAGTCAAATTATTTCATAGCTAAATCTTAATGGTTCAACCAAACACGGTTGTGCATTGCATGATGTGAAAAGCTTTCCCAAGATAAAGATTATCTTCAGCAACTCATAGCATTAGTATATGACATACCATAGTAAATTCCGGACCTTCCAACAATGCATAAACCATCTATATCACTAAAAACTCATTACCAATATTTTCCTCATCTAGAAACTAATGCACCTCACCTTCCCCAAAACAGGAGCCATCCCCATTATAACAGAAGCCAAAGCAGATCTGACATGTTGTGAAGAGTCTGATGATAATTCCTATAACATTTATCGAACGCAAAATACATATTAGAGGATCAATAGGAACCAAAAACGCAAATTGAAGCTCCTAAACAGGAAATATATCGGGCATATACCTTCACACAGGGAAGAATATGCTGAATAGCAAGCTCGGGACTAAGAATCCTGCAGAATTTGGTGACTTTTCCTGCAGCAGCTATGCGAACTTCAGCTTCATTATCTCGAAGCAAACGGACATAGGCAGGCACCAAATCCGTCCTAAACCATGGTCAGACACAATCAGACATCTAACAGAGAAGATTTTGCCTTTTCCAAAATAAACAGTTTGGTGAAGAGAGCATGATTCATTGGCAGAAACATAGAGAAGCATGAACAGATTATGAACAGCATATTCCTCTACTGATTAGACATTATGACTCAACAGCCCAATGTGTGATGAATAGAACTTTTCAGGGACTGGAGTATATTGCATGTTTTCAAAATTAATTTTTATTTTAACAATGATGAATAGAACTTTTCAGGGACTGGAGTATATTGCATGTTTTCAAAATTAATTTTTACTTTAACAATGATGCATCAATCATAGAAAAATCCAGAGTCTAAACAAAACCCATACGTTCCTAAACTACCGCTAATTGATATCATGGAGCTCCTCAATCATTTGCCCTTCCCGTTATTCATCGACAAACTACTATCAAAGAGGTGAAAAAAGTGTTCTTGTTAGACCCACTTGCCCAACAAAACTCGGCAGGCATTAGTTTTTTCCGTCTTTTTCTTTTTTTCGTATGGCGGGGGGCATGGTCCACATTGCCCGAATTACGGAACTTGTCAGCCAAATTGGGAGCCAAAGTAATGAGTTTTGACAACAAGACTCTAAATGTAACAGGCACACCCGAAGGATAGTAGCTGTGGGTTCCTTTGTAATAGCGACTCATCACTTCATTCCACCAGATCCACTTCAGAGGAGAACATTTAGGTCAACGAATAGAGCGTAATGGACGTACAAAAGTATATGTCTATCCAATTATGTGGAAGGTTCAAAATATCAGGTCACTGATAACATTATAATTCCCACTTTACAGATTAAAATTCCCCACTTTGTGGGATTTCACTGGGTTTTTTGTTGTTATTGTGGCTGTTTACAGATTAAAATTAACTGGAAACAACCAAAAAATGATAAGAATCCGGTACAATATGGACTCCATAGATAGACCTCATATGGTAAATATTCACGAAGTATCACATATTTAAGTTGAGAAAGTACCTAGTGGGCTCAGGCCCTACAGCTTCACATAGTTCGTACAACTGGTTAGCAACCATGTATCGAACGCGCCAAGACTTGTCCTGGTTATTAGCAGAAAAAAAAACACACACAATTATGAACACATGAAATTTCCTCCCAAAGTAGGTAAATTCTTCGAGACAGAGAGGATCATACATTAATAGCACTCAATATTATCACAGAACTTTAATAATAAGATCTACGGTAAGTTTTTTTTTATCAAGGCTAAACCAATATAGTGGATCACTGAAAGGTTTAATCCTTCAGTTTTAGCCCTTTTTAACCTAAATTTTACAATTACAACTGTAATTTCCGCTAGCAAATGTAGGCAAGTGCACAAAGAGTTTTCCGGAATCATATTTTGGCAAGTGTTACTATGCTAAGACTTATTGGTACATGTTCATACTGTAACCAAGTAAAAATGTTCAAAGACTGTAATAAAGACCCATCATATCACATTTATCCTGTAAAGCTTATTTTGCAACAAATTCACTCTAACTTAACAAACAAAGTGACTTTCCAACCACCAAGATTTAGCAATATAGGCTTCACCTAAACAAGCCTACTCAAGCCATTCATCCACGTTTCTTTTCTCATTCCCCTACTCTGCCAGTTTGTGAAAAAACAGTAAGCAATACACCGCTCACCTAGTCTAACCCTATGCTACTACCTAAAAGCTTCTTATGAAGAGAGTGGCTAGGATTTGAATACAAGGTTCTTTTCCATATCACATACATCGGAAACATTCAGAGAACTTAAAGGCTATATCTTTGTGTGGAGAAACAACACTCTAGATCAAAGGGCACGCCTAATGTGCATAATTAAACAGAAATACAACAAGATATGACAACTATATTAATTTAGACGAAAGATGATAACTATTAGGAAGTTAAGTTGCTAGTATTTCACTGGTAGCTCAATCATCCAACAAAAAGAAGTTGCTACATGATGGAATTAATTTTTTTAATAAGTGAACAAAAGAATCTAAAGCATGGTGCAAGGTGAAAGGCGAAAGGTGCAAGGTGCAAGAGTTCAAGGATCTGTGTGAGCCAGGACAGCATTACTCCAAAGTCCAAATACAAACTAGAGAGTACCTGAGAGAAGCTGACAATGACAGGCAGGATATGTGCCACACAGTCCTGAGGCTCCAACAGCTTGCCAAGTGCGGCACAGCCCTCAACAGCTAATAATCGCACGGAATCCTGATCTGGAATCAGAAGACATTAGATAAGCCAACAAAAAAATGTTTTGAGAAAAAAACACTAGAAAACTGACAATTCATTCCACACTAAAACGCATCCTAAAGAAACTTCACATTTAACCAAAAATAACCATTTTATTTCTATAAGCAATAGGCTGTATGAAGTAACATCAACTTAAAAGCCAACAACTTCATGAAGTAACACTAACTTAGAAATCTTTATGAGAGAGAAATTTGGATAGACCCTCTCTAGTCATAAGTTGCTAAATATAACTGAAAATATTACCATCCTGTGTAAGATAATCAAATATTGACATGATGTCACTCTTCAGGTAAGCAGATTCAACTGTAGCAGCAAACTTCCCCAAGTTTGTAGCAGCCGACCTTCGCACCATAGGCATGTCGTCTTGACACAATTGGCTGTAAATAGACCGAAGTTCTGCTTTCAACATTTCTGGGGCACTTGAGTAAGCAATATGAAAGAGCCCACATGCAGAAACCCTTGCTGTGAACCATTCACCAGCTGCTAGCCTCTAGTGATTGGAAAGAATAGGAAGATGTATAAACATTTGACAATTCACGAACCATGATGTTAAGTAAAAGATAAAAACCATATATATGAGTGATGTTCAGAATTGCACCGACTAGAATTATATCAGGGATTGCAAGTGAAAAGATAAAAACATATACGGGTGAAGTTCAGAGTTTCACACGTTAGAATTATATTAGGGATTGCAAGCGAGTAAAAAGTCGTTATATGTTTGCGTAACTATCATAATGTAACAATGATGAATAATAAGGAGCAAACAATGGTAATAGTCATATTCAAACCTTCACAAGAGGGACGAACCAATCAACTAAATCACTCTCCCTCATCTGGGATCCAATTCTACACAATGATTCCACAGCTTTATCCCTCACACAGGTCTCCTCAACTGTACAAAGGGTCTCTAGAGGTGGGAGAAGAACATGAGCATGCTCCACACCTCCAACATAAGGAATAAACACGCCCAACTCTTCTGCCATTGCAAGCAAAACTTCATCATCGTCGTCATTGTTTTCACTCAAAAAGGGGATCAACTCCTTTCTGGTTCTTTCCTCACCAAGTGCACGTGCAATAGTTGATAACCTCCTAATAGAATTCAACCGCAATTGGATATCATCATTCTTAAGTTCATCTATTAACACAGCTATCGGGTACAATGGCTCATCTACCATTGCCATCCTCTCGAGATTCTGTTAGAGCTGCAAATACCAAACTTTCAATCAAACAATTCCAAAATGTGAATCGCGAAACAATTACAACAAAACTACATAAGCATCCGACCCTAAATCTCCCCGAAAAATCACAAATTTTCATCTAACCAGCCAGATCCAAAACAAATCCAGCGCATAAAAGAGGAAAATAATCGAATGGAACGCTCAATTTACTAACATAACATACCTCCAAATCTGAGATCTAAACAAAATCCCTAGCGAATTCCAATAAGAAAATATACAAAAACAAATACCGCCTAGGAATCAAATATTTAAGCTAAAAAGAACTGAAACAAGAAAGAGATTAACAGCTTGTTCCAAATTGAACCAATTAAGCTCCACAAACACTGTATTGCAAAAGAAAAATCGATTCTTTAATGCATATTTTTTTTCTTTATGCCGGAAAAAGATAAGAAATCCTCCCGGAGAGGGGGAAAATAGATCGTTACCGGTGGAAATTTTGCCGCCGTTCGCCTGAGATTCGTGCTTGAATTTCGTCAAAATCTAGAGAGAGAGTGAGAAAGAGTTAGAGATGGAAAAGAGAGATATTTGCCTACTGATGAAATGACAATGTAATGTTTAGATGGGTCGCTTTGCATTTAGGCCCAATAAGATAGCTTGGGCTTGATGATGGCTACAACCAATTGGGCCTGTTAAGCAAGCAAATAAACAAGCTCATTTTTAAATCGGCAAAGGGCCAAATATAACCCTGTACTATATGAAATAGTTTCAATATACCCCTAGTTATACTTTCATACTAAATATACCTCTCCCGTTTTACTTTCGGAATAAATATACCATTATGACTAACAGATAACACGTGGATGACTGAGATTAAGTGAACTATTCAATTTAAAATAAATCAAATTCAGATATAACCTGCCCCGCCCCAATAACTTGACCCAACCTAATATGTAACATTAACACACACAATTTACCTTTCAAACAAAAAAGCCTAATGGGTGATTGAGTTCTTGCTCTTCAGCAACGTCTGCAACTTGGAGCCTCTTTGAATTGTCTCCCCGGCTCAATGGAAAGACAACCCCATTCTACACTTCATCAAGACGAAAATCATGTCTTTCCTTCAAAAACCATTTGCCTTTTCCTTAGCGGACCAGCAAATCAGGCCAACGGTCCTACTCCGCTTTATACTAAGAGAGTATGGTTGGGTCTGACTCCGTTATAGGGCTAGTACAACCAGAAGAGGAGTAGGGGAGACAGGGTTAGGCGCTGGGTAGCACAGCGCACCTGTTTCGGGTACAGAGGCGACGAGGGGTGTTAACCCGGCCACCCAACCCAGCAGTTCAGGGGCAGGCTGGCCAAACTAATCGATTTTTGCTCAAAGGTATGATTTCTTTTCTTCTTCAAACTTTATAGCCTTGAGTATGATTCAAACTCTATCAGTGTCCTAAACCTGAAGTAAGTTCAATTATTGAGTTTAAACCTTTATTTTATTTTTCTGATAAATTGAAGTTGTTTTGATTACGCTTCACAGAAAAATTCATGTGGCTATTGGGAGTGGCACAACAACTTGTTTTCAGATAGAGCGGTGGTCCTAATAAATAATTTAAAGATTCAATTAAATGCGGCTACGATTAAAGTTGATACTTTGAACATGACGTTGGACGCAATTAAGATTGAAAGAGATAACTTGAAGGAAAAAAATAAATGCAATGAACACTTCAACCAATTTTAAATTAAACAAATCAAGGTTATTTAAAGATAGAGCAAAGAAGATGAAGATGTTAATTATGATTTTGTGTGCTCTTGTTATTGGGTCTGTTGCCTTGCAGGTGATGAAGTGATGAATTAGTGAACTTGTGTAATGTTAGGTGAAGTATCCTGATTTTTTTTTTTTTGTGATGTATAGTTGATAATCAAGCTCAACTCATGAAAATTTTCTTGATTTTATTGTAATATTTATTGATAATCAAGCTCAACTCATGGTAATGTTCCCCTGTTATGTTGGTTATGTAATTTCAAAAATATTATTATCATTGCCAAGCTTGTTGTTCTTTGAAAATTTTATAACATAGGAACTCAAGAATATAGAAAAATTTATGTGATCTATGACATGGGCTATTTAAAACGAGAAGCGCTGAAAAGATATCAAGAAAAAAATTTCAATTATAATGAATTCGATAGAGCAACAAAAGGACTCGCCATAGTCTTATCATGCTTTCTTCTTCTTGGACTCGAGCATGACGTATCCAATTCAGATTCTCAAGAAGCAGATTAGTGCCACTGCAGCATATATAGAAATGAGAATTGCGTATTTTTAAGGTAGAAAATACTTATGCACGAAATGATCGATGTTAACAAGAGGCAGAATGATGACCCAGAAGGTATAATATGTGAAAATGGACAAACTTGTCAATGTTAAAATCAGCCCAACTCAGTCAACTAACTCCATCGAAACTCCTCTGCTTGTGCAGCCTGAAAAGTTCGGATCTTGGTGTTGAAGATTTCTGCTTTCAGAGCATATAAATAGTCATTTTCTGTAAGCACATTTTATAGCTTGGCAACTCATATAAAACATGTTAGGAAAACATATTAGTTAGTTGGTCTTTATAATCTCAATAATATGAGTTCATATAGTTCAATTATATAGCTGCTATATAGTTATGTTGCTGCTATATTAATTATTTATATATCTCATGATAACAATTTCAAACAAAATATCTCGATTTTCCTTTAAGGAATATATTGATCAACATGAAGCAACTAAGTTAGCAACATTTGTTTAATAGCTAAGGTGCAAAAACTATTTTCATCTACATAAAGCCACACATTAGCCCAAAAATATGAGCTTAGTTCCATCCATATGCAACAATATTTCACCTCAAAATATAGCAACAAATGGTAAAAAATGTAGCAAGAGTTTGACTTAAAAATGTAGTTTCATCCATATGTGGCAGCACACTATCTCAAAATATAGTCACAAATTTAGTCTCAAAATATAGCCACAAATTTAGTTTAAAATGTAGCAGTGATTTGCCTCAAAAGTGCAACAACCTGGCCTTAAAATGCAGCAACATTTCTTATAAGAGTGCATCTGCCAAGTATAACAAATCAAGTAAAACTGCACAAACTGTCGATCTCGACCAAGATTCAGAAAACTAAACATAATATTTCAACAAATTAGACTGCACGATTCAACACGAAATACTGTAGATTTCAATCAAAATTTTAGAAAACTTTACATAATATTCAGCATACTAAACTACCAATGCAACACAAAATAACATGAAATCATCTAATATCGTTTGGATGTCACAATATAACCCCAAAAACTTATACAACCTAAGTTCTGATGCGATATTCCCAACTTTGCAAAACTATTTTCCCAAAAGTACTGTTTAAACAGTAGTTACATCATCAAATTAAATTGTCCACAAACTTGATATTGTCCCTTTTTTGGGTTCAACTTTGCAATTCTTTCTCGACTTTGAACTTCCAGTTGATTCGTCGTAATTGCATCTTTACTTTTCCAAGTTAAGCTTTTTGGTTGTATTGGAAGATTTGTTGGATCACTTAAATCATTGTGGTCACCTTTGAAGCTTATTACCCTTCTCCATGTTGGTATATATTGTTGTTGTCTCATTTGAAGCTTAGTAATCGTCTCTAAAATAACTGTAGGATGTAGACAAGGATCTTCATCATGTTCATAGTCAGAGAACATGTTACTTTGATTGTTTTGTGTTTCTTGAAGGGCTGTTAGGTTGATGCTCTCTTCAGTTTGAGAAGGTTCTCCCTCATCAACTAAACCTCTTTTATGTTGTTTTTTCTTTTCCTTTCCCGTAGCAAGCATTTTTTCATTTTTTTATTATGACAAACAGTTAGAAAATATAAATACTCCATACAACTGTTAATTAAACTATTTAATAAAATACCTTATCACAGCCTCTAATGTTATGATTTGGCTCTCCACAATTGCTACATATCATTACTCTACCTTTTCTTGACAAAGCCCACTAACTTTGCCTCTTAAATGATTCATCTTTCTGTCTAGCTCTCGTAGTTCTAGGCCTGCCAGCAAGCTTGACAAACTCTGGTGGCTCCATTGCTTGAAGTGGGTCACTTTTTCAAAAATTTTCTCCTCTCAGAGGTTGCAACTTATGCTTGTAAGTTAGTAGAAATGCCTCCTTGTTGTAATACCAATTCATTTCAATTAAAGGATTGATTCTTTCATGCAACAAGACTTTAATTGTATGAGAACATGAAATTCCTTCAAGGTCCCATGGCCTACAAGTGCACCTTTTCACCCTTAAATTGACTATGTGTCTGTCATCCCCCTCAGTAACCTCATATCTATTATCTCCATTACAGTCAACCCTACAAATTTGAGCTATCTTCATATATTCATTGTACAACTTCAAGATTTTAGGACTAAATTCACTAGTCCATTTCATCACAGAATCTTCTTGTTCCCCCAATCGATTCATTACTTTAATTCTTATATCTTCCAACATCCCAATAATGGGCTTGAACCTTGCTTCTAGTATACACAAATTAAATGACTCAGTTATGTTGTTTTCAACTACTGGATTCTTACACACGATATCAAAATAGGCTCTGCACCAACTTTTCGGAGGATACTCTAGCAAATTCTCTTCGACAAGTAAATCCATTTGTTTCAACTAACTTAGATGATCTTGAAAGTCTTCTTCATAAGTGCACCATGCACTCCACCAAAGTTGCTTTTGCAACACATATTTATCATGTCTTTTGCACCAATTTGCCTCAATGTGTCTCACACAATATCTACTATGTGCTTAAGGGAACACCATCTTTATTGCATCCAGTAATCCCTGCATGTTAAAGGTAAACAGTTGACTGTTGAAAATGCAAAAACACAACTGAAAAAGAAAAAAATGAATAGAAATGAAATTAGATAATATACCTTTTGCATGTCTGACATAAAGGTTATGCCTTCTCCATTTTGGAGTTCTAGTGAATGTTGAAGCAGCTCCAAAAATCAATTTGAAGTCCTTTTGGTCTCCTTATCCACAATTGCCCAAGCTAAAGGATAAAAGTGTTTCATATTGTCTTGACCAATAACAACTAGTAACTGTCTTTTGGCTTTACCTCTAAAAAATGTGTCATCTAATCCAATAAATGGTCTCAACCCTTCCTTAAAACCCATCTTCATTGCCTTAAAGCAAATATACATTATAAGAAATTTTCTTTTGCATTGAGCAAGTGCTTCCTTAGATAAATTAATCACAACATCACTTCCTAGATTAGATTCCTTCAATTCAATGGCATAAGCCTTAAGTTTGTTATAACCATCAGTAAAACCACCTTCTAAAATTTCCAAAACCATTCTTTTAGCTCTTTTGCACTTTCCTTGGCGAGCTTTTAACTAAAAAGCATTGTGCAAACCAGCTCTCATTTCTTTGATCTTAATTTTTTGGATTTTCTTGTAACTTTTTCTTAAAATATGGAGCTATGATAGAGTAATTAACCACATGATTATCAAATATTGGCCAATATGTATGATTATCATTTAGAGTCTTAATCCTCACCCCAGGAGTATGAGCATCTCCAGAAATATGACATACAAATGGGCATTCCCCTTTACTACATGTAAACCTCAATCTGGACCTGTCACTTTTAACTACGGTTAACTTTATCTTCTTGCCTAATGCATAAAGTCTGATGCATTGTCTTGCTTCTGGTATATCCTTGAAGGACATACCCTTATACCACTCTAAATAATCATGCAAGTCCTCAGATATTTCGCTCTTTTTTTCAGTAGCAAAAGCCTCTAATTCTTCAAAATCATATTCTGAAGAATCATTCACAACTTCACTTTCAGTCTCACTACAATCAGTACCAATTTCAGTAACTAATGAGAAAAGTGATTCACCATATTGAACAATATTAGGAACATATACAAATAGTTCACACTCTTCTAAAACAAACATATTTATTATAAAGAACTCATTGGACACAAGATAATAGTTTCCTAATTCCAATATCTCCTTCTATTTCATAATATCTCTCACAAGGACTCTTTATAATTAACTGTTGCACACCTACAAATCCAAATTGAGTAGTGTACTCAATGGCGATATCAATAAAAGAAAGAAGGTTGGAATCATACCCTCTCCATAAGTTGTACGACTTCTTCTTGTACAAGACAATAGACACTCTAATCCATTCACCTCCATAGTTGAAATATATGTCAACATTAACCATTTTAGTGCCTGAAAATATTTGGTAAAACAAAATAAGCAACATAATTTTCAAAAGAAAGAGAACAGTTGTGAAGTTAGGGGAACCGATAGGAATTAATAATGGTACAACTTGTGTCTCATAATTAACTTGTTTGCATTAATTCAATCACAAACTCACTCTGTCTTGAATAAACGGTTACTCTTAATACATCCAAACTTTTGCAACTAAAACTTAACAATAGACACTATTTCTATCCACTCTAGAAAGAACCACTATTATTTCATAAATACTTGTATTAAGTTAACATATTTAGCCTCAATTTAGACACAAAAGTAGGAAGCATTTTATTTTGGTTCAATCATCAACATGAACAATAGTTTCTAGTATAATATTGATAACCCATCTGGAAAGGTCAAATTTTTATGTAAAATTAAACCACAAAAGTTCATGGCTATTTATAAAGCATTTCAACAAAGCAGACTCTGGTGTAAATACTTAATATTTAGTCATCCCCACAAGAGATTAAAGAAACTGACTAAACAACAAAATAAAAAGATACTTTATAGTTATAGAGTTAAAAATTAAAAAGGGACCCATTTCGTGATTGTAAAAGAATAGAAAATGTGAAAGATATCATATTTTATAACTGTTGAGGAATAAAAAAATACAAAAGGGACCATATTTCACGATTGTAGAAGAATATAATGTATGAAAAAGACTAACTGTTGAAGAACAAAGAGGATAAAAATTTAACATATTTTCATACACAAATAAAAATAATTTCTAAATTATTCGAGATCACAAATCAAGAATACTCGTGCAAATAAATTCGACACCAAATCGAGATAGTAACCAACATATTATATATAAACAGATTATGTTAAATTTGAATCAATACCCAAAAACCTAGGCTATATATGAAGCTTGAAGCAAGAAAATAAACCATATCCAAAACCTTAGGCTATGAAATTTAAAGCAAGAAAAGAAATCATACTCAAAATCCTAGACTATGAAACTCCAAACAAGGAAAGAAATTATACAAAAAAAACAACCCTAAACTATAAAGTTTGAATCATACTCAAAATCTTAGGCTATAAGGTTTGTTGAAGAAAAGAAATTATACCAGCTATAAAGTTTGAAGAAGAAAAGAAATCATACCTTAGAGCAAAAATATTTGCAATGAAGAGGCTCCAAGTTGCAGACGTTGCTGGAGAGCAAGAACTAAATCGCCCATTAGATTTTTTTGTTTGAAAAACAAATTGGGTGGGTTAATTTTACATATTAGGTCGGGTCAAGTTATTGAGGCGCGCGCGGGGTGGGTTTATCCGAATTTGCTTTATTTTAAATTAAATAGTTCACTTAATCTCAGGTGTTCATGTGTCATTTGTTAGTCATCAAGGTATATTTTACCTGAAAGTATAACGGGAGGGGTATATTTAGCTCAAAAGTATAACGGGAGGGATATATTTAGCTCAAAGATTCGATTTTGATAGTTCAGTTGGTTGACTACCTGAACTTTCATCTTATTTATTTAAGGTTCGATTATCCGTCTAGTAAAAGAACAAAACTTAATTTTTACAGTTTATTTATATTTAAACATATATGGTGTGGCAACATGTTTGAACTATAACTACCAATCCATTTTGTACTAAGTTTTGGCGCTCTAAATTACTTTCACGTTTAAATTGCTCAAAGCATGATACTTCATATTTGGCTAAAACCGTAAAAATAAGTAAATTTTGGTCTTATATAGTCTCTATCATGTGTAACTTTAATTACTTTCTTTATAATAACTTTTGGACTACGTTAATATAGGAACTCATATGAATTTGTTTGAGAAATGTCCGACGTCCTAATATGTTAGAGGTCAAGCATTGACCATTCAGAGATCGTTGGCTACTCATTCGGAGCTTCCAAATCAAATAATTTGTGTTACCAAACAAAGAAAAGCTCAAAATTAACTATACGTAACAAAATTATAAGACAATAGCACAATCAATAATCCAAGATATATAAAGATTATAGAAGTAGTGAAGTAGAAGAAATAAAATAGATATAGCAAATAGGAAACGGATAGAGGATAAGCAAACGAGCAAGGAGAGAGCATATAATCGAATATAGAACGATATAAATAAAAGACTAAGATATATATGTCAGACACCAAAAATTAAAAATGAGTAGCAATACAATACATTTCATTAGAAGGGCTAAATTCGAAAAGATCAAAAATCAAATTCAAATCACATCTTGTTGAACCTGATTATCCAACATTAATTAATAATTGATGATCAAGCCAAGAAGCGAAATGAAAATAATTCCATATTTTCTTAACATATTAATTTCATTTTTCTCCTTGATTAAGTCATATGTTTCTTCGACCAAACACAATATACAAGTGAAAATTATACCAAGAGAAAATTTGATAAATTGGTTAAAGAGTCTCTTTTAATTCTCAAATGATCTCCAAATCTTAATTATTAGCCAAATAATTCTCTCTTAATTAGTGTTAATGGCTGATGGGGTTAATTCGAATACAACAGTGATGGTACTTATTTAAGGTAAAAGTAAAAAAGTAATGAGTCAAACGAGTTGAATTGAGTTTCTTAATAAATAAGTGGATGTAATTTTAATCTTTGGCATGCGACTAAAGTCCAAGATTTATATTAGCTTAATTTGTTAGTTATATAGGGTTACATTTGAGCGAATAAAAAATATTAAAAGTATCTATTGATCAAAAGGTTAATAAAGAATATTATTAGTCATTTTCAATACATTAAAAATATTTTTGGGCTCTTTTTCATTTCTAAAATAATGTGCTAGTATAATATTATCAATCTTGTATAAAACTTTACAAGAAGGATCTCCTTATTACTATAGTCTCAAATGCACTATGACTCATTCATTAACCATTTTTCTTTTTATCTCAATGTAGAATGAAGAATCAAATCATAACTTGAAAATTAATGAAAAGAGTTTAGCAATATGATACACCTAATAATATTTTTTTGCCTTGAGTGTACATATGTAAATTCATGATAAAAGAGATACCTCATATATTCATCAATATACAAAATTCATTTTTCTAATTCAACTTCTTTCCTCCTTACACAACTATAAAACAAAAATGACAATTTTTGCCTTTCGAATATCACACAAACTTATTACATTATGAACATACTTGATAAATTCTTTTCTTTTCCCATTCAGTGTTCAGTATTCACATTGGAGTCCGACTAAATTCAGATTCGCGTCAAAAAATCCCACTATGGGTTAAAACGCTCCTTGATAAAGGTGACTCCATAGTCAAGAAAACTCGAACCTGAGACATCTGGTTAAAGATGAAGAGTAGTTGATAATTCTTTAGCTCTTAGCACTAATGGGCTCTTTAAACTCTGCCCTTTGACTTAGTTCTTCAAAGCAATCAACCACATTTTGTAGCCTTGCAACAAATTCAATGAGAAGTGAAGCAAAAGTAGCCAAAGACAAAGCACTAGCACTTAAATAAGTTTCAATTTCATCAATTGTATCAATCTTCTCACCATCAAGTAGTGAGAGACATGAAGGCCAATGATTTTGCTTGTTAAATAACATTGACTTTGTGACCAATTGATCTTTTGGATATTGTGGAGTATGCAAATCCCTTATGTCAATGGCTGTTTCACTAAGTGATTGAAAATTTAATGGCAAATTTTCACTACTACCATTTTCATTTGAAGAATCATCAAAATTGTCAATAATGTTTGGTTTTCCAATTTCCCAATTTTTTGAGTTGACTAAGAGATATGACTTGTTGTCTATTTTTTTCTGAAGATTTTGTGCTGTCTCATGTACTTCTTTTAGGATATTTTCATGACTATTTAGTGCTTCCATTTTTCCTAATTTTGTTCCTAGCTCACGTAGAACATTTGTAGCGTCGATACCGACTCTTTTAAGCTCATTTTGAAAAACCTTCCTCTTCTCTGGTGGTGCCTACAAAAATGTTTAAGAGTTTTATTTCCATGTTTTGAAAGTACAACGACTCAAGATGACCTGCGACAACATATAATTGTAGCTATTCTAATTTGAAAACCTAAATAATTCAGTAAATTGCATGTTACAGTATATATTTTAGACTATCATATAAACATGATCCATATATATAATAACAAGTGAATGTTTATAGTGATCCTAATTTGACGATCTTAGTATTATGGTAAATAACCTGTTAAAGTATAAAAATTACTTCGAGCTCATTTCATGTCTCCATCTAAAGTGAATGATGGTGCAAAAGGTAAGACCTAATTAAGCAATATTTTGATTTTTTCCCCTATGTTTGGTTGATCAGATCCTTTAAAAATTTCATTAAATGTGTCTGTCAGAAAATTATATTATTTGTATATAATAAGGTGAATATATTTTTTATGTATATACCTGAGATGTTAGTTTTCGTTGACTTCGTACTACTTAAAAACAATCAAAAACTTAATTCAAGAAGTCAGGTTTTAAAAATAAATAAATAAATAGATTATTTTATTTTTTTATCAAAATGGACCTTTGGAGGTCGTTTATTTAGAGTGATGTGTTTACTTCCTTACGCTTGGTGAAAATTTTGAATCAGTCCTATGTATCAGATTCTTTAAAAATAATATATTTTCAAGAATACGACATAAACCTGAATTTTTGATTGGATGCATCCATGTAATGCCATGACCATGAATGCACAATGCCTCAATTCACTGCTTAATTTGACAAAATCTCTCCATGGATTCTTGTGCATTTTATAACGTCCATGAGGTGGCTCCCAAATAGCAAATCCAAGCTGTTCAAATATATATATGAATCAAGTAACTATATATAAAACTCTGAATTTCATCGCTAAATTACTCATATACCTAACAGAATTTTATGATAATTCATCACCAACTAATTTGTTAGTTCTAAATATGATTATCCATACGTACCAATGTTTGCTCTCGACTTGTGGATTCTATAACCGATTTGTATCCATTATATTCCGAATGATTTGTAGATTCATCACACTCAACACAATTTAAGTATCCATCAATACAACCTGCCCAAAAAATATAATATTATATAAGTCGTTCTTAAGAAATGTGAATTTTTTTTATATCGACGCATACCTTCCAAAGATGTTGCAAGATCCATGAAATTCTTAATGACCAATCGATGCAAATCTTCACCAGCCCAAATAGGGCAAATGCCAATATTAATAATCAAGCAAATACAAGCACCAAGAGCAATTAGGGCTAAACGAGTTAAAATTGCCACATTATATCCTCCAGTCCTATTTCCAGCCATAATGAGAATACAATATGTTAAAATAAATACTCGATATCCATATTCATATGGTGCCATTGTTGGATATAACTTCAAATATGTTCCACAAAATGCTGCAAAATAAATAAATAAATGGTATTAATTAATAACATCTTATACACGATAAACCTAATTTAATTACCTCATAGAACATAGTATTCGATATGGAATTATTTCCTTCCAAAATAAAACGGAATAGTGTATCTCAAATTTCGATAACATATTGGACATAAAGATTGAAGCAAATCATATGATATATATATATAGCTATTATTTCGAATCAATGCAAAGAAAAAAGAGAAGACGAGGAATTCAAAAATATATGTTAAAATGTGAAACAAGATCTCTGAATTCGATCATAAGTAACTATTTCGTCTGGTTCATATTAGTTGATCACGTTATTAAATTAAGAAATATTAATTAATATTTTTTTATCATTCATGCAATTAACTTTGAAAGTGTTCATATTTGTTTGTAAAATTCTCAAAAAAAATTTTAAGAGATGAATTAATAAATCTTCTTCTTTATGATTTTTTTAAAACATTATAAAATTAAAAAATGAGCCACTAATATAAAACACGGAGATAATATGAATTTGGTGCTTATTTGGGAAACTAGTGGTGTCTTTAGTGGAAAAGACTGGTGTCTCTTCAGAAAAAAAAAAGTCATTGCTTTATAAATTATAGTACCTAAAAAAAAGTTCACTTCATTCGAAGATTTTAAAGTTTTAATTATTATTTTTCGGAATAACGGTGTGAATATAAAAAGAAATAAAGAAAAGGAATTTAAGTAAAAAAATCAATAGCATGAAAATTTATCATTTTCCAAGCTAAAGGCTTTTTATATAACCAATATACTCCTCCTTTTTTTTTTATCAGGGATATATTGAAGTCATGAAATCAAACTACTTTTACGTTATCAGATCTACTAAAATATAATATGTATATTCATATAAACAACTTAAAAAATAAAAAAAATTATCTATCATATATTAAATTTATCTGATATTCTTTTATATTATGCACGATGTGTATAAATTAAATTCTTACTAGGATCTATGCTACTAGAAACTTCAATTAATTACCTACGATAAAAATGCTGACAACCCATACAACTTTTTCCCATTCTCCAGCCCATAATGCTAATTGAGCAAAGATGAAAGCAAGCATCCCAGCAAATAATGTACCCAAACCACGATTAAATCCTTTAATAAGTGTTCCTCCTGCCAAAAATAAAAAAAATTATACTCCCGTTATCTCAATTTATGTGTCACTGTTAGAATATAGTTGCAAAAAGTCATGTTGTAACTTGTAACAATGAAGAAGGAAGCAATTAATGAAACATCAAGTAATACTAAAATCGAAGTATAAAATTGTAAATGAGTAATAATAACAATAATTAAAAACTTTCATATTTTTGTTATCTAAGATCATGCCCTCAGTAAGTTGTAGGTAGATCATGTCCTGTTTAATTTAATCATCAGATCTCCCCAAGACTTTTTCAGTTTACCTCTATCCCTTCTTATATCCATTGTAGTCAACTTATCACTCATCTTCTCATCACATATATAAATTATCTCAATTTTATATCCCTCATATTATCCACCACGGAGACTAATCATATCTTGTTCCTAATGCTATCACTTCTAATATGCCTACACATGTATCTCAACATATCAAATTACAATGATAAAGTAGCAAAAAATATTACACTGTCAGTATATAATTTAAATATGGATGTTAAAGTTTAATACCTATGGTGAACTCAAACATAATAAGAACTGTTAAGATTGCCCATATTGAGAACTGAGCAATCTCTGGAAATGGTTCCTTCCAGAAAATAAGAAGAGACACAAAAAATAAAGCAAATCCCATTTTTAATGAAAAAATGATCTTTCTTGGATCATTTTTACCCATTTCAATTGTTTTCTTAGCAAAATCTTGAATATTGTTGAAATAAATACAACAACCATTTCTTTTTTCATCATGTATCAACAATTTTTCTTTGCTGTAAGAAGAAGAATCCTTCTTGAAGAAATTCTTTATATTCATGACCATTTATTGTTGTTGTTGATATATATATATTTTTTTCTTGGAAAAATTAAAGAAGAGAAAGAGAGGGGATGATTGATCAAATTAAGGGTCCATTTGTGCTCTCCAAGAGGTGTGGAACTTCTCTTATATAAGATATAAGTAATTTTTTGAAAGAAAAAAAGAAAAAAGGAAAAGGAGAAAAGTTGTTAATTAAGAGAAAGAAAGGACAAATGGACATAGAAAAATGAAAAAAATTAAATTAGTAAAAATATTTTAATGAATTGTCAAACAAATAAAGAAAGAAATATTCTTTTTTAAAAAGGATTAAAAACGAATGTACTTGAAAGTTGAAACAAGAGAGTAGTATTATAAGCAACACTTTCTGTATGTGCATTGAAGCTTAACTAATTCAAATTCGTGTCGTATAAAATCTTTTTTAGAGAAAACACTCCTGCCAGTGCATCCCAAAACTCATAATTGAAACTTCTAGTTAGTTATTGAAGGAACATTTCTTTATTAATTTCGGCATGAATTATGAACAAGCTCACTCTATTGAGGATTGTTAAGTTTTTGATATTAAAAAGGATGGTGTCTTTCTTGAAATAAAGTGATTTATAATTTTATAATTTGATAAGTACGTAAAAAATATTATTTACAATTTTTTTTCTTTATAACTGTTTTAAAAATCATTTTCTCATTGTTTGAACAATTATAGGCTGGCAAAAAATGATAAAAAATATCATCCATAAAGGTGTTCCTTTAAAATCTTTTTTTATTATTTATCTGAGTTTGAATTTGCTGGATCTGTTTAAATGCACCCGACTGGCCGACAAGTTTACAGTGATTTATATCCTTATATTTATTATTCTATAGAAAATATAGTAATTTATTAAAGTGGAAAAAAATACCAGATATAGTTAAATACAACATGTTTACATCTTAACTCAGTTTGTTAGTTTTGCTGCATTGGGAGTTGTGCGAGTCAATAAAAAGGACAAGTATACCCCCGAATTATTATAAATGGTGCGTCTATACCCTTCGTTATACTTTCGGGTTGTGTATATCCTTACCGTCAATATTTTGGAACGTATATACCCTTAAAATAAACGGAGGGACACGTGTTATGATCTTAATGGTCTATCCAATCTTAAAATAAACGGAGGGACACGTGTCATGATCTTAATGGTCTATCCAATTTTTGGATAGACCATTAAGATCATGACACGTGTCCCTCCGTTTATTTTAAGGGTATATAGTTCCAAAATATTGACGGTAAGGGTATACACAACCCGAAAGTATAACGAAGGGTATAGACGCACCATTTATGATAATTCGGGGGTATATTTGTTCTTTTTCCCTAAATTTTATTAACAAGAATATAAGTAGAATCAATGTTTGGATGAGCTTTTTTTAAGTGACTTATAAGTCAAAAGTTGGAAGTCGTAAGTCGGTGATACTTAACTTTAGATTTTTGGCTTTTTTGGTACTTTTTCGCCCTTAGAAAAGTGCTTAAAAACACTTTTTGAGCTATTCAAACATTTTCAAAACTAAAAAATAGTTTAAAAGCTGAAATCTATTCAAAATTAGTCGATTCAAACACCCATTGACCACTACGTTTATAGTCTCTTAAATTTATTAATAAATTTTATTTAGACAATCAAACAATAATATATTCTGATTGATTGAGCATCTAAACATAAGAAAGCTGTCAAAGTGTGACACCTAACAAGTGAACATAATATAATGTCCCTATCTACATTTATTATTACAAAACCTAACAATTTGACCTCCCTTTAATTTTTGCATCTTAAAATGGAAAAAAATAAATATATATATATATATATATATATATATATATATTTTAAAGAAGCAGTCAAATTGTGACACCTAACAAGATTCACTCCAACCAAAATTTACTTAAAAATTATTTGTGATTCAGTTTTCTTAAATATTAAAAGAGGTAGCTACTATATATATATATATATATATATATATATATATATATATATATATATATATATATATATATATATATATATATATATATTATTTTTATTTTTTTTTATTTTTATTTTTTTTTATTTTTTATTTTTTTAATTATTTTTTTTTAAAAAAAATGTAATCAAATTGTGTCATCTCACAAGCTCCAACAAAAAATCTTTTCACGTGCATTTTGATTTATTTTCTTTACTTTAAAAAATTATGGTCCGCCGAATTATCATGAATCATCGTGTAGAGCTCACATGGTTTTTTTCTTCCTCTTATATAATATGCATCATATATATATATACACGTACGATTTTTTAATAGAACAAAAATTATTATACCTAGAACATCAACAGTTGTATTCAGACATATTATCTACCGAGGAACTATATTTAATAAATCGAGAAATTAGATAAATAGATTTACAGTTATCAACAATAGGAGCAAGAATTAACCATTATATCCAACAACTTAGACTAGAACGATACAATAAGAAAAGTAAAACCAAATAATTGGGATAAAAATAATACAATAGGAAGTATAAAGAAATTAGAGTATTTAGACTTAGAAGTTATTTCAGAAAAGAAATATAGAAGATTAAAATTTGAATCAGTAATTAAGTGTAACTTTATAGAAGGAGACCATATCTTACATAGTGATCACCATCATTTAAATACTATTACAGATTTAATAATAAATTTAGTAGAACACATTCATTTGAAAGATGAAAAAATACTAAACTTAATAGAAACTATAGCAAATCTGCAATTTCAACATAATAAATCATTAGAAAAGATAGAAAAGAATTTTGATTTTCTAAAAACGCAACAAATAGATATAGATACAAAATTATGATTACTTTCAGGAAAAAATAATAACAATACTACAATAGAACAAATCCAAGCAGAAATTAAAGAAATTAAGAAAGACTTAACTAAACTAAAAGACTTAACTCTTTCATAAACGACCCTTTTTACCAAGAAGTTCTAAAAAGAGCTACTCAATTTCAAATTAAACCTGAAGGTTTATCCGAATATACACCATCAGGTAAAACAGACCTAATAGGAGTAAAACAAAATAATTTAATAATTCTAGCACTATTAGAATTAAATAAGAAACTAGAAGATAAAATCTCATAAATAAATAAAAAATTAGATAGTTTATTAGAAACTAAAATACCAAAATAAAAAACAGAACAAGATAACGATGTACAAGATTTAATTAATCAACTAAAAAAGATAGAAATAACTCCCCAAAAAGATAGACCAAAAATAATTAAAAAGGGCAAAACATGGACATTTTTTCAAATAGGAATAGAGGTTCCCAAGAAAGACAAAGGGTTAGTTTCTCTCAAGATAAATTAGGGAACAATATGCTAGTTAAAATAATGAATTCATCTAGATCCAGTAGCAGTCAACAATTAGATGAAATAATAGATGTAGATAAAGTTATAGAAATTTTCCAACAAAATAGATTAAGACTATTAAATCCACAAGTATTGTATAACACAGGACTGTTTTCTTCAACGACACACATATACAGACATTATAGAGAAGAACAGTTATGCGTATCAGAAAACAATAGTGAAAATATAAGTTTAATTAGTAAAGAATCTATGAAAGAGATACAAAAAAGACGAATGAATCTCATGCATATGGGATTGATAGTAATTGGACTTAAAGGACTAACTAGAAAAAAATCTAGAAACTAAAGTACTAATCATTCTGGTCAGACTCAAAAAGATCTATAATAGGTTTAACAGAAGTTAATATGACCAATAATAGAGGAATATTTTATTGTAGTCCAGACTTCATGATAAATTCTAACGAGTTTGGTAAATATATAAAAATAGGAATACAAATTAAAGGCTACGAAGAAATGAAATGCGAAAATAATTTATTAATATGCGTTGGTTTTATAGGAAAATTAGCCATAAACAACAGTTCTAAGTTTAAAATTAAAATAGACGATGCGGTAGGATTAATGGGAAATAAAGTGACAAACGCATCGTCTATTTTAATGATGCGGTAGGATTAATGGAAAATAAACGATGGTAAATAAAGGGATAAAATTAATGATGCGGTAGGATTAATGGGAAATATGAGTGAGTTATGTGAGATCACCGCTGAGTTTGCGCGATTCCAAATTTGTACGAGTGCGTTATGCTCTTTGGAAGTTGGGCTATTGGAATTAGGAAAGTCCAAATCCGGATTTTGGAAGGGTAATTTAGTCTTTTTCCTACATAATTATTCTAATTCGTTTTAGGAGTTTAATTGGGGTAAAGTATGATTTTAGTCAATTTTAGAAAAGTGAATTCACGCTAGGGCTTGGAGAAAGGAGAAAGGAGAAGATTCGTTCAAGATTCGTCGAGATTAGCTTATAGATTTCGTCGGGGGTGATCCCTACAGGGTATGTGAGATCACCTAGCGTTGGGTTAGTTCACCCACGCGCCAAACTTGATTCAATTTCAGCAAAGTATATTGATTTGAAAGTAAATCCCTAGAATTTTTGATAAAGTCCGTTTGAATCCTTTTGGGTTGTGTTGTTGAAGTTGCTTGGGATTGATTTACGTTTTTAGTTGTGTTTTCAAGTAGAATCTGATGCATATTGAGGGTATAGACGATTCTAAGTGTTTGGGGAAAGAACCAATAGAGTTTAGAGGGTTTAGAGCTGACAAAACGAAGAAAAAATTTTATCGATCGAAATTTAACAATGCCTCCGCGTCGCGGAGCTAGTCCCCAGATTTGAGAAAAGTTGTTTCGCGGAGCAGAGTGGTCACAAACCGTTCTGCCTCAAAAGTTATTTTTGAAACCAAAATTTAAATATTTCTCCACGTCGCGGATCCATCCTCAGATATTGATTTTTGGTCTTTTCTCATGTTTAACTGTCTAAATTTGTTCCTAAACATCATGAGATATTTTCTATCACAAATCACGATCCTTGAATCCATAAATTCAATTTAAGGAAAGTTAAGAGTCAAGTCAAGAGAAGTCAAGAGTCAAGTTAAGAGAAGTTCATAAAGTTTTCCAAAAGTCTTTTGCAAACGTTTTAACTTTGTTTTAAGACTTAAGTTTTGAGTTTAGTAAAAAGTAAAGTTGGAGTTCATTTCTTCAAAAGTATATGGGGGCTATGTATTCCTAAAGGGTTTAAAATGTCGTCGCATTTAAACAAGAAAGGAAACCTTGATTTCCAAGGAGCCTTCGGACTAGTTTTCAGAAAAGAGTAATCGCTTTCTAAATGAAGCAAGAGAGGGAACTTTGAATTTCAAGATAGCCTTTGAGATAAGTTTTGAGCACTAATCTCAAATCACAGAAAGAAGTATGTTTTTAAACATAAGAGAGAATATTATATTTTTGGGAGTAGTATTGAGCACCGATATGGGGGAGAGTTCAGACAACTCATAGCCACTATAAACCATGTAGCCATATTTTTTAGATTATTCCTTTAGTGTTTTTTAGCATATATTAGTGGATCCACTTAGTGAGTTAGGTTCTATAACCCTGACAAGGTATAGGACGGTCCTTAGTAGCGTGAGGTAAAACGTTGTATCATCACTATAGCTATTAAGTGATGGTTGTCGGTTAGAGAAACTCCCACATCAGTATTTTGTATTTTTATATACAAACAAAGTTCATATTGTATATTTGCATACATACAGAGTTATTATTGTATTTCTAAATACACAGAGTTGACATCATGTTTTAAACAACTTTTCCTTATATTGCACTTATTTTTAAACTGCTTTATATTGAAATGAGTTCAGTTATGTTGAGTTGAGTTGAACCAGGTAAGTTCTTCAGTTCCTTTCAGATTCTTTTCAAGCTTAAGTTGCGTTCAGCATTCTAACTCGCATACTCGTACTGTCGTACATTCAATGTACTGATGTCAGTTGGCCTGCATCGTCTTATGATGCAAACACAGGTAACCAAGATCAACATCCAGCGCATCGTTGATCCAGTTGAGCTTCAGAGTTGTTGGTGAGCCTCCTTGCATTCCGGAGGATCTCCCTCTTTCATTACTTTATCACTTTAGTTCATTAGGATGTCGTGGGCCTGCCCCGACATCCATCTTAGTTGTTTTAGAGGCTTCATAGACAGATAGTCAGTTAGTTAAATTCATTTGTCACTACTTTGTTATTGGCTTATGTTCAAATTTGAGTTGCCATTTTGGCTAAGTTACATGTTTATTTTTAAAAATATTATGAGTTCAATTTGAGACAGTTGAGTTATTTAGCATATGAATCCTTTTCTTAATGCTTAAAGTCTTCCGCTGAGTAAGTAAGCCAGCCCAAGGGTTCGCTTGGGGCCAGCAATGGTTCTCAAGTGCCGGCCACGTCCAAGGTGTAGGCTCGGGGCATGACACTTTTGCTTTTAAGGGTTCGTTTGGTAAGATGTATCAATGAAAATAATATATGTATTACCGAAAATAAATATATGTATTAATTTCAATATTAACACTAATTTCTTGTTTCATATAACTTTTCAACATATACATAAATAATAAAAATATTAATTATCAACCCTATGGTATTATTTTATATATAATTAATACATAAAAAATCATGATATTAGCAAATACAAAGACCTTTTATACAAACATGGTTCAAGACAAAATTGTCCCCAAAAGTGTACAAAGCTAAAGAATATGAAAGGTAATTTTGTAAACAAATAATTTTCTAAAAATTATACAATGCATGTTGTTTTTAAAATATCTAATACACCAAACAAAATAGTGAATAATAACTAATATCAGCATAACTAATCATGAGATTATTAATTCTTGCATTACTAATACACCATATTCAACACTATTGTTACACATACTACTAAACGACCACTAAATATTGTCCTTTATACCAAACACACCCTAAATCTTTAATCTTCAATTTATTTCTCTTTCTTAGTTTAAAGTAATTAGATTTGATTAACTGTACCGACAGTTTATGGTAATTTGCGTACTCATATCAATTTATTTTATAGATATTGAATAGAAACATAGAGTCTGACTAATTGAAATATATATAAAAATAATATAGTACATAAATCTTACGTAAAGCATTATAAAAATCATTCTATTTAAATAATTACTCGAATAAACATTAAATAAGAGAGTAAGACAATACATTAATTTCTTAATCAATCAGCAAGTTTAGTAGTTGGCAAATCAAATAACTATAAGAGTATTAAAATGGAAAAAAAATACTGCATGTCTATTGTCCACACCTTTAAACTCAAATTATTTAGTGATGATGCATCGAGATTTGTGAGAGTTAATTAATATATTAACTAAACAAGTAGAACAAATTAAAAAAAAATTGAAAGAGATACGTGAAATCACCATAGATCCATGATCAATGCCATCGAAGATCACCGTGAAGTACTAAATACTCTTTTATTTTTATTTTTAGTTAAAAATTTTGAGTTCGAACTCTAAATATAAATCTATCTTTGATAAGGAAAACTTTATTCTAAACTAAAGTGAAATTTCTAACATAAATTTAAATTAATCAAATTTAAAAATAAATATCAAACGTCGAATAAAAAATAAAATTAATAGATATAATTGGCATGATGACATATTCATTTTCTCTATTATTTCGTTTGACCACTCTATATTTGTAGTATCACATCACATCTTTCTGAATATTTTCATGAATAACGTGTTTACATGAGGTGTGCTTTTGTAGTGGGCCTTTTCAATATATTTTTTTCCTCAATAATTAATCACTTAAAATATTTGATTATATTTTTGAAAAATTTGTAAAAGGGACTATAAGTCATAATATAATAATTTAAAGATATAAAATAAATTTAATTAATTCTCATGCCATATAAATTGAAACAAGGGGATTACCATATATTATTTGGATATTACGTAATAATTAACAATTTTAAAATCATCCAAAAGAATTGATCGACTCTTTAAATTCCATCAATACCACATAAATTGGGATAGAGAGAAGCACACATATTATTTGAAAAATGACATAAAAATTACTATAAATCACTATAATTAAAATTTCAAATATTTTAGAAAAACATATAAAAATATTTATCATCTTTTAAGTTTTATTTATGCCTCATAAATTGAGACAAAAAAAAAAAACATATATTGAATCCATGTTATTACAAATTAGAACATAAAAATAATTACTTTAATTTAGCAACCTCTTTATTGGTCTTTTATCAAAATTTTGCAAAACAAAAAGACCTCCTTATAATCCATGATGACTCATTATCTAACTATTTTTCTTCTATCACTCGATGTAAAATGACGAAACAGGACAGAGCTAGAATACATGGGGTTCATCTGAATTCCCTTTTTTTTAAAAAAAATTACACATGTAAAATTACTAATTATTTTTAAGTATATAATTGCTACCGAATATAATATTTATTACTTTTTCAGATGTACTTTATATATTCTAATTACGCCACCATAGATTGCCAAAATTGCGCAATTTATTGATAGCATTTTTGGGCCTTGTACATGTACAACTATCAATTCATGATACAAGAAATATTCCACACACCAATATTATACAAATTTCATTTCCCTAATCCTTTTCCTCCTCACACAACAAACAAATCACCAATGCATTTTCTCTTTTCATTTCACACAAACTAATCCTTCACCAAAAAAACTCACATCTTGAATACAAATCACATTATTAACATATACCTAGTAAACTAGATCTTTTTAACTTTTAACACTAATTGACTCTTTAAACTCTGCCCTTTGACTTAGTTCTTCGAAATTGTCCACCACATTTTGTAGCCTTGCAACAAATTCAATGAGAAGTGATGCAAACGTTGCTAAGGAGAGAGCACTGGCACTTAAATAAGTTTCCATTTCGACTGTATCAGCAATTTCACCATCAACAAGTGACAGACGCGAAGGCCATTGATTTTGCTTCTTAAATGGTGTTAACTTTGCGACGAATTGATCAGATTGTGGCCAATTTCCTTGTAATGACCTTATGTCGATAGCTGTTTCACTTAGTGATCGACAACTTAATGGTATATTTTCACTACTATTTTCACTTGAAGAATCGTCGATGTTGGATTTTCCAATTTCCCAACTTTTTGAGTTCACCAACAGATATGACTTGTGATCTATTTTTTTTTGAAGATTTTGTGCTGTCTCATGCACTTCTTTTAAGATATTTTCATCACCATTTAGCATTTCTAGTTTCTTTAATTTTGTTCCTAGCTCACGTACAACTTTTGCAGCATTTGTACCAACTTTCTTAAGCTCGTTACGAAAAACCTTCCGCTTTTCTGGTGGTGCCTGAAAAAGACGTTTAATTTCTATATACTATATACTGATAGTGTACAATATTTTAATAATATAAGGTTATGATGTCCTACTATAACATGTAATTGACTATAAACAATTCATAATATGATAACCTAAATAGTAGAGTAAATAACATGTTATAATTCTTTAAATATATTGTAAAAATTATTTAAATTATATATATATACATGAAATACATAATATGAAAAATGTCTATATCAATCGTAATGTGACAACTTAAATATTGCAATACTAAATTTTATAATTTGTTAAAATATACTGATAGTGTAAAAGTTATTGATGCGTTTTTTATGCCCCCTCCATCTTTATAGTGGAAAATGACACTAAAGGTAAGACCTACATAAGAATTTGACTTCGTATTGTCTATGTTATGTGGTTGAGTTTTTTAAGAATGTCGTTGAATATGTGTGATCATCCAGAAAATAATGTATATTTGAAGAATTTGGTACGGTGCAATGATATCGTTGAAGGATTCGAGCGATATAGATTATTGATACAATTAGTTAGATGGTAAAACCTGAATTTCTGATTGGATACAACCATGCAATGCCATGACCATGAATGCACAATGTCTCAATCCACTGCTTAATTTGACAATGTCTCTCCAGGGATTCTTGTGCATTTTAAAACGTCCATGAGGTGGCTCCCAAATAGCAAATCCAAGCTGTTCAAGTAAAAATATAAAGTATTAATTAGGATGCCATATGATTTTTTCTATGTAAATTTATGATATCATGAACGGATCGAATATATCAACAGTTCTTTAAACTTGTCAGTAAATTTTATTTAGATATTTAAATTATATACGTTTCGATAGAATATCTAAACATGATATATAAAGGAGTTGAATAACTGATTATGATCACTAGACTTATAATAACTAGACACCAAAGTCACTCGACTTTGTTTCGTCTTCCAAAAATCATCCAACTTTGCCTAATTAGCTTTACGTCATCACCAACAAGTACAAGAACTAAGCCAAGTGTCTACACATAATTATTAATTCAATTGTTCCTCCAAATTTGTGGTTCTTATCAACATGTGATTTGAACATGATCGTTATTGGCAAACCTTGTGGTTAGGCACCACTATTATGTCTTCACACTATTAATTAGTAATTTCAAAAAAAAATCCTATTTTTCTTGAATATGACCTATTTTTATTTATTTTTAGAAAAGAATCAGATAAAGTGTCCAATATAAACATTTTATTATACGTAGAGGTGTTCCATTATAACACTATATAGTTCGAATGACAAAATGAAATTTTAAAAATCGTCGATATATTCAGCTCATTTAATTAGTAAACACATCAATGTTAAAACGTACCAATGTTTGCTCTCGATTTGTTGATTCTATAACAGATTTGTAGCCATTATAATCTGAATCATTTGTAGCTTCATCATAATCAACACAACTTAAGTATCCATTGATACAACCTGCCACAAAATTTGATAGTTTCATCGTGATACATTTATTAAAGAATGACTCTGATCGTCAAATAATTTAACAATCTGAAGCAATCTACTTACGATACATTAACATTCAAATATATCATATCGACATATACCTTCCAAAGACGTTGCAAGATCCATGAAATTCTTAACGACCAATCGATGCAAATCTTCACCAGCCCAAATAGGGCAAACACTAATATTAATCATCAAACAAATACCAGCACCAACAGCAATTAGGGCTAAACGAGTAAAAATAGCCACATTATATTCTCTAGTTCTATTTCCAGCCACAATGAGAATACAATATGTCAAAATAAATACTCTATATCCATATTCATATGGTGCCATTGTTGGATATAACTTCAAATATGTTCCTATAAATGCTGCAAAAAAGAACAAGAAAATAATACATATGAGATTATATTTACTAAACTTGAAGTAAAATTAATATAAATAGTCGTCCACTCAAAAAATAACCAGCATGCATATGTGTGTTTGTGTATATCATGTATATTAGTTTAAAGTTAGTCAATATTTTTGACTGACCAACCCACTATGTAACATCCCTAATTAAGAATAGGGTATCGTAAAGAGTAGTATATGAAAATACGAAGGTCGTTAATTAAACCGCCTATTATTAATTTAGTCAATCTCGATCCGTTCAAATTTAATCCATCTGAAAGTTAGAATAATTTGGGCCTAGTATGTAGGCCTAATTGACCATTATAGTGATCTTTACAAACTATAAATAAACACACGTTTGTTTTTATTTCATATGTTTTATTATATATATAGCTATAATAAAGAAAACAAGTTTTGTTTGGTAATAAATAAATAAAAAATAAACAAAAAGTTTTGTAAAAATTGATAAGAGTTGGATAGATTGAGCTATGATCCAATTATTTAGTCCATTTTGACTCAATCCATCTAACCACAACGAACTTTTTCATAGAGTTAGCCAATAAACCATTTATTAACACCAATTTCAACTTTCAACCTGTCCAAACTCAACTCAAACCGGACATCTAACCCAAAATTGTAGATATTTATGCTAGTTAAATTAGAGTGTTTACCTACAATAAAAATGCTCACAACAATTACAGCTTTTTCCCTTTCTCCAGCCCATAATGCTAATTGAGCAAAGATGAAGGCAAGCATCCCAGCACAAAATGTTCCCAAGCCACGATTAAATCCTTTAATAAAAGTTGCTCCTGCAATTAATTAAAAAAATGGAAAATTAAAGGATGACTTACAGTAAAAAAGTACTTAATTAATTTATACATATTAATGTTCCAAAGATGTTTTGTATCGTCAAATTACACCATTAATACATAGAACTTAATACTCATTCTACAATAAATTTAAGTTATATACATTGTCAGCACAAGTAATTTTTATACCATTAAATCATTTTTACCTTTTGTACTAGATAATTTGTCCAATTTTCAGAATTACAAATATCACATGTTTTAAAGTAACTTACTTGTTAATTGTTTAGGTGATCTGATATTGTAATTTTTTTTATACATACAATGTATAATATATATAACTAACTAATGTACACCATCAATATATAAACCATTTATTTTTTACAACAAAGAATCAAGTCTTATTTTCAAGATTTCAAATTCCACATCTTTTTTTAAAAACTTACATGTAACATTCATATAACAAACGAGATTTATAATCTTGAAAATATTTTTTTAAAACAAGAAAAATTACATGCTACGATAAATAATATAGTAAAAAAACAAGAGAGGGGTGTTAGATTTTAGTACCTATAGTGAACTCAAACATAACAAGAACAGTCAAGATTGCCCATATTGCAAATTGAGCAACATCAGTTGGTTTCTTCCAAAAAATAAGAAGAGACACAAATGATAAAGCAAATCCCATTTTTAATGAAAAAATGATCTTTCTTGGATCATTTTTACCCATCTCAATTGCTTTCTTTGCAAAATCTTGAATATTATTGAAGAAACTTTTGAATCTTTCATATAATGGAGTGAAACAACAACATCCATTTTTAATTTCATCATCATCATGTTGTAGTAGTTTTTCTTTTTCTTGATTGTGTTGATCTTGATGAGAAGCCTTCTTGAAGAAATTCTTTATGGTCACCATTTTTTGTTGATTTATTATTTTTTTTCTCTTGGTTTATATATGGAGTCTGCAAAAAAAAATAAAAATGATCAAATAGTTATTTTTGTTTACAAGATATGTGAAAGAAGAATAGAGAAATTAATGTAATAACAGTTACGCCTCAATCCAAGCAAGTTGTGCTCGGTTGCATAAATACCCAGTACACTTCATTTAAGCATATAGTATATCTTAATCTAATATTATACAAAAGAGAAATTAGATTACGAGGGTTAAACTATAGATTCTCATTGGTAATTAGTAATTACTATTAGGACATGAGATCTTATTTTTTGTTATTTTCTACATATTAAGAACTTATATAAAAGTATTATATGTGGAATTAATTACTATATAAAATCATATAAAAGGCATGTATATGAAAAATTATAATCAAAGAAAAAATTTCATTTATAATGGGATATGAAGGACTATATATTAAGTGTTATTACTTTTTTAGCGTCATATAAATTTCTGACAGGACTAAAAGAGTACTTCAAAATGTATTAACATGACTAAAACTTAAACCCGACTTAATGGTCGTATATTTCAACACCAATGTATATAGAAAAATTGTTTTCGATAAATCTTCCAAAAATAAGTATATAAACCTCTTGAAGGCCATGAAGAGAAAAGATGGTCCATAAAGAAAAGACGTGCATGAAAGTATAGAAACTGAATGATTCTATCTAACATCACCAAGTGTTCATAGTACGGTGGTGAGAACAAAGAAAAGAAACTTCCCTCCCACTCCACAATAACTTGTACAATAAAATAACGAGAGGCAGATTTAAGATTTAAAGTATATGATTTTTGTAACGATCTCAAGTTAATATATACTAATAAAACTAGATTTTACAATCAAATGTTTATAAATATACGATCAGGTCAAAATTTACTAGTTCACGTGAACTTATAAGCTAGGTCTGACAACGAACGTGACACGAGTGGGTGTATATATAACCTATATAAATTTTTTTCTTACATTATAATATATTTTTTCTTTAGCTAAGGGTCTATCAGAATAACTTTTCTACATGCACAAGTTAGTCTAGGTCTCTACACTCTCCAGACCTATACCTAACTTGTAGGATTACGTACACTAAATATGTTGTTATTGTTCTGGGTCGGTTATGCTAGAAATTATTGAAAGATGGCATGGCATTTCATGGCTTAACATAAGAATATAAAACCTATTTCTAAGTAAAGAAAATGAGAAAATGGTCAAATGACCCTCCAACCTATTGCCAGATTTCCAACTACACACCTATTCTCTGCGGGAGTCCTATTACCCTCCTGAACTACTTTAAAATAGAATAAATAACCCCTTAAGTGCTGATTTGGCATAGAGAGTGTATTTCACTCTCTTTGACAGAGTGAGTTGACTATTTTATTAATTTCCATTTTTTTTCTAATTTTCCTTTTTTCTTTCTCTTTCTTTCTTCTTAACATAAGCATTAAACAACTTGATGCTAACATTTTTTGGCACTTCATGGTTGTTGCCTATAGTGAAAAACAATTGACAAGGAATTAATCATTTTTTTCTTCTTCTGTAAAATTGACTGTTAGGTGCTTTAATTTGTCTTTTTGTTGATTATTTCACTTCAGAACATGATAATGTCTTATAAAGTTAGCCCTTCATAAGATGTCTTGTGCTCTAGCTTGTAGACAGACGTATACATGGATCGATTTGATTTGGTTTTTTATTAAAAAAAATCTAAATCAATTATGTCGGTTTATTAAATCTAAAAATCAAATCATGCAAACTCGGTTTTTTCAGTTTCGGTTCTTTCGATTTTTTTCGGTTTTTCGATTTTTTCGGTTTTTTTACAATTATACGGTATTTGAAAAAGAGATCAAATATATTTTCACTTATCTGTGTGATAAGCTAAACTTAATTTATAGTTTATCACACTATTAATAATTATAAGTGAAAATATAGTTTTTATCACACTATTAATAATTATTACTAGTGAGCTATCTCCTTATTTTTCTCAAAAGAAATAGACTTTTTGCAAAAATTAGAAGAACACATGATCAAATTAAAATCAACACTTTCCCATAGCTAAGTGTTCATAAGTTCAAGCACAAGAAAATGAAATTGAACAATACAGAGAAAACCCAGTTGAGCAAATAAAACTAACAAAGCATCAATGTCAAAATTAGTATCTTTTACAACTAAATTTTTACTACTTAAACTACAACAAGACACAAATTGAAGAAACCCATATTCAAATCAGATTCAAAAGTTGATTACTATACAAGTAGATCAACACAAATTCTTTAACATGAACAATCCAAATGAAATTTCTCTTTTTAGATTATTGTATGCCAAATCAATATGCTCAAGACTTTGAAAGTTCAAACTTTCAAAGGTTTCACCAATTAAATTCAGATTTCATTCAAATATTCTTTTTTTAAAACTTTCCAAACTCCGACAATATTCTCACTAGAGAAAACCCATTAAATACCAAACCTAGATATTCAAGATTAGCTATGTTATTGTTTTTACCGGAAAAATAAGTTCATATGCATATATAAGATCTACAGCTCCGTCAAATTTTCGGTTGGCGACGGATATCTCTGATAAAATTATTTCTCCAAATCAAGATATTGAAGTTTTTGAAGCCGATGAATATCCGATGGTATGAAATCCACAAATTAATTTTGAAAAAGGTCCAACTATTGCATGTTGAAATAGTTATATAAAAAAATTGGAAACTTAGATTAAGAAATTAAATGTTTTGAGGTTACAAATGGAACTTGGAATTTCATCATCAATGGCAGAAAATTTTTAGTAGAAGAAAAGGAAAGAAAAAGGAAAAAGAAAAGAAGAAACCGGTTGAGAAAGAAAACAAAAAACATTGAAGGGAAATAGAATAAATAAAAAGAATAATAATATTTTTATATAAAAAAAAGTACCATATATGTTATGTGGGACCGCGCGTGCAACACACCACTTACCACAAATCTGGGTATGACCTTTTAAGAGACAATATATTCCACTTTTAAAATGTTCATGGAGGTAATAGGACCCCCGTAAAATATAAGTGTGTAGTTGAGAATTGACTAATAGATTAGGGGGTCATTTGGCCATTTTCTCTAAAGAAAATTAAAGAACATATAAGTAATAAAAAGAGAAATGCTGATCGCATTTTGTATAAGACTTACCAATAACACAGCATTGCTCTTTAAACCTGCAAATTCAATAGGAAATTAAAGAAAATCTATTATTGGGATTTTATTTAGAAATATAACAAACAAATCAAAGAAAGTAAAAAAATAAAAAACATAAAAGGAAAATTACCAGAAATTTGTAATAAGAAAAAGATAGTGATAGCAAATATACAAAAGAAGAGTCAGAAGAAATAACAATATGGTCTAAATGTAGATTTATGAGAAAGCTCTATGAAATGAATAAATATATGCCAAGCTATATATATAAGAATTTGGAGCAAGCATATACTTAGAGACTTATTCATTATTTTTATTTTTTTAATTTTTTTTTTGTGTATACACAAAGCTAAATGACTTTTCAATGTAGCAAAAGGAACAAATTAATTTGTATTGCTAGGCAATTGGTTCACTATGTGATATGTCTTTTTAATGATCTCTCACAGTTTGAAGAGTTTTCAATTTTTTTCATTTGACCAATTGTGGTGGGATTATTGGGATTTGATTCTTCTATTCTTAATCATATTTCGAATTTGAGCTTTTGAAATTGATAAAAACTCTGTTGGGAGCATCATTCTTACAAATGGGTTTCGCAATGCGAATTTAGATTTAATCGGAATCAAATATAAATATCGAACACTTAATGGAAAATGATTTTTTCTCATTTGAAAGTTTATTTTTTGAATTTTTCTTTGGGAAGAAATGAATTAAAAAGATAAAGACTTTCTTTACAACTCAAACAAACGTGGAAGCATTCTGTCAATTTCAATTGCTTCCATTTTCAACTATTAGATCATGTAAACATGTTTAGTAAGTAATTAAAGAATTCTTTCAGAAATAAATTTTTGGTACAAATTAGGACTTCTATTTAACATGAGCAAATATATTTGGCAAAAGTTTCAGCTAATTATTATTCTATAAAAAAGAGGCGTGACTTCAACTAATTACATGTGTACTAATGTACTATTTGGTATAATGGTTTACAAAATTAAATAAGTTATTTTCTGATGTTTAGTTGCTAGAAAATAGTCTTCTTTACTAGAAAGGAAAAATAACTTTTAAAATTGCTGTGTGGAAGTCATTTTTTTTTTTTTTAATATAAAAAATGTAGTTAGAAAAATAAATTTAATAAGAATTTGGTGGATTGGGTTATGACTTGCACTATTTCAACTTAAATAACTTTTCATCTGTCTATTTATTAACTCAACTCATTTTGACTCACTTAAATTCAGTTCAACTCGTTCATTTGACGTTGTTCTAATCATCACTCCATAGAACTTACATTTACGACTTGAAACACATCCTTATTACATGGTACCCGAGTACAAACCTTCATTTTATCCAGTCCCCTCCATTTATGCGATGTACGACAACATCATCAATCTCCGTTCTTCTTGGATACGACACCTCTAGCCAATATTAGCTCTTAATCTTGGAAAAATTAAACCAAGCGTCACATTGATCATAAAAATATACTTTTTGTGTATGCAAAGGGCAAAATATGAGTATGAATTCATGAGGTGGATTGAATTAGTGGTCTTCAAATTTGCAACTCATTTTGATCACTTCATAATTAATATGACTAATATTATTATGATTATTTTTTATTATATGATTTTGTCAATATCATAAAATTCAGCTCAAGTAATGTTTTCTTCATAAACTTGAATGAGTAGTGCGCATGGACATATATATCAGAAGTCGTCTCTTTTACTAATTATGAAGAAAATGACATTGGAAAAAAAAATATTTATATGATATATGAACTTCATTTTCAGTTTTTTCAGATTATATTACAAAGATGACTTTAATACCAATAAGAAAGAATGTAGCTCTTGGACATTCTTAATATGCACTTATTTTGTTAAAATTAGGGATTTAATTTCATGGATAGTCAAAGAGGTATACATATATCACACTCATCCACAAGTTCAAGGCGCGACATCTGTCTGAATGAGAAGATGATTTTTCTAAAATAATAACGATATACGTGTCAAGAAAGTAATGTGAAGTCATTGACCAGAGAGTTGCTGACTAATGACCTAAAAAGTACGTAACATTCAAGAAGCATGGACAATCTTCACCCACGAGATACATTCTATTCTTTGAATAATCAGATAATATTGATCAAGTTGATTAGTCAACTTAGAGATGACAAAATTAGTCCATAAAAATCTGATACTTAGTTTTGTTTCCAAAAAAATGTAAACTTGCTAAAAGTTGAACAAATTGAACTACAACACAATATTAACTCAACTCATCTCAACTTTATAATCTTCAAACAAATCAATACCCACTCGTTTATTAAAACAACTTTAACTCTCTGAAATCCGTCTAACCTGCTCATTTGACACCCCCAAATCAAACATAACATTGCTAAATATACAAAAGTTGTAAAGCTATGAGAACTAGTGATCATACTTTCTTTGGGCCCAAATCCCATAATAAGACCAAATCCTAACACATAGGCCTCTTAGCCCAATTTAAACTTCTTTTCATTCTATTTTTCTTCTACTACCTTATCCATTCTATCATTATCTCAAATTCTCTACATACACTCTTTTTAAGGCCACAATTTTCCCACTTCACTTTTTTTCATCACTAGACAATTATTTTTTTCCTAACACAAAAAATGTTATCAATGTCTGTTCAATCTAGCTTGAAAGGAAATTTGAGTATTCCTTCTTTACCTTCACAAAACCCCTCTTACAAATCCTTCAAATCATGTTCTTCATTTTCTTTAAACAACAAAGGTTCATCAACAAGAAGAATTAATAGGATTTTTGCTTCAACAGTTACAGAAGAAGAACCAATTGTAGCTGAGATTTCAGAAGCTGTTGTTCAAGAAATTGAGGTAAAAAATCAGCACTTTAATTTTCATTATGTATGTTTTTCCAATAACCCGGTGTTCGGATCAGTTTGCGTGCAATTTAACTAATTTTATGAAAAGTCGTGTTATTTCCTACTAGCATAGTGTAGTAATGTTTGTCTGATTTTGACTTGACACGTAGTTTAGAAATGTAATGAATATTTTTGAATCATTTAATGCTGAATGTTGCTCAAATTTTCTAAAAATTGTCTCCGATTCTCTAAAAATGTAATGGCAGTTCAACACTCATTAATGAAAATGAGCAATAACTAGCTAATGTTTTAATTAATTAAAAAATTTAAAGGCATAATTAGGAAAATATATTGGTCATTTAGCTAAAAAAAAGGAACAAAAATTGAGTTAAATTATGTCGCAACCTAAAAGTATAAGTTATGATGACGAGCCAAAAATAATAGATTCAGTTGAACACTTAGCTAGCTTGAATGTGTAAGATTAAATACTTTAATAAGATAATATCAGGATCTTGAACATGATAATCTTACATAGAGATTGTTAGGAGGCACACACCTGATAAGGAAGACATCATCACAGAGAGAAGCAGAAGCGTTAATCGTAAATTGGTTTCTACCTCCTTACCCTAACTTTATGTTACCACAACCGTCAGCGATGAATTATTGTAGAGAATATGTGGTAACCCTAATGGGTGGAGGGAGGACCAATTTATAGAGGTTATGACTTAATCTGGTACGTCCATCAAGTAACCAATGTGTGGACGAGATCTATTCTTTATTAAATATTATTTATGGTATTACTTGGTTTCCAAGTAAACTTGGCCATAAGTAAGAATTAATTAATAATAATTCCTACAGAATGCACTTAACTCATCCTAGCTAGATCCGCCTATGACAAAATCCAACCTCTTCTTTTCACCTGTGTCAAATACTCACACTTGTATCGAAACAACATTGTGTCTACATTATTCAATATGAAAATAATAAGTTCAATTGAATGCACATATTATTTCCAGATACGTACGTACGTACTTACGTCTATATAAATAATGAGCCAAAAGGATAGGATATTATGTTTTGATATCTTAGTGAATTCTTGAATTATTTTTTTCAGAAGGTTGATATGAAGAAAAAGGTAATTGAGAAGCCAAGGCTAGTGTTAAAATTCATATGGATGGAGAAAAATATTGGACTTGGCCTTGATCAAGTTTTACCAGACCATGGAAGTGTACCATTAAGTCCATACTTTTTTTGGCCAAGAAAAGATGCATGGGAAGAGTTGAAAACAACACTAGAGAGTAAGCCATGGATATCACAAAAGCAAATGATTATTTTGCTTAATCAAGCAACTGATATTATCAATTTGTGGCAGCAGAGTGGTGGAAATTTGACCTAATTGTTGTTTTGCTATTTATTTGTAGGCAAATTGTTTCAAGTTCTGTTTTTGTTTTATTTTGTTTGGTATATGTTATCTTCTTTTTAAGTGTACTATAGTTGAAGGAGAAAACAATTGGAATCATTTTTGTTTCAACTTTCAAGATTTCTTTTTCAATTGTATTGCTAGTGTAAATAATTTTTAGATATATAGTTAGGTATGTTTAGACTTGGATGACAAGATGATCAAAATTTGTGAATAATTTAAGATAGGTGAAATGAAGATAATATCAAGTCGTGTCAATCTGACAAGTCTTATAATGTTTGTCAATCCGATAGAGCTTGTGAACACTTAATGAGATAGATGAATGAAGATAGTAGCACCAAGTTTTTCTGGTTTGACAAAACTTATGAACATTTAATTATCGCATGCAAGATTTTACAAATTAGCAAGGCTTACAAATAATTTTAAAAAGATAGATATAATGAACATTGTTCAACAAAGTTTGTCAATGTAAATGGTACCAAAGTTATGTCTCACCTTGCATAACCTTAGCTTGTGAATAGGGTAAGGTTTGTCAATACACAACTTATGATTAATTTAACAAGATAGGTAAGATAGGTTGAATATGTATTGTACCAAAGTTATGTTACGTCTTACAAAACCTGTGAAAGAGGAATTATTTTTCATTCTTCGTTATGTATAGTGCCGAAGTTATTTTTATACACAAAATTGAAATCATGGCCGAAATTACTTTCTTTTAATTCAAGCTATTCCTTAGCGATTGTTCATCTTCCATGCCCCGTAACATTTGGACTTAGAAACCTACCATGAACTAAAAGCCCATAAAGTTTCTAGTTGGGTTGGTCCATCCCAACAAGGCCCATGGGCTCTATGGCGACTCTCACTTGAAACTTACGATGTAAGAATCCTCTTTTCGTAATTAGTGTCTATATCAAGGGTAAATACCAGCGATCTCCAACTACGACATCGTATAAAGGCTTTCGTGCCCAATTTTTTCCTGGAAATTCGAAGTACAGAAATTTTGGCAGAAGCTTTTTTTCCCGCGTTCTGGAGCTCTGTGAATTCTCCAATCCATGGCTCCTAAAGCAGATAACACTGAAGGTAACTTCTCTCGCCGGAATATTTTCGCCGGATAGCAGAATTGAAAATTTTCGTAGTTGAAATCTAAATTTACAGATCCTAAAGCTTATCGACTTTTTGTTACTTGAAAATTTGCAGGAATCGTGCACAATTTCGTAAACGAGGTAACACACAGTTCATCATTTTGCTAACTAGTATATCTAATTCGATGTTTGTAGTGTTTCTGTGCATTTGTCTTTGTTTCTTCTTCCAAATCTCACCTGTAATGTGTAAATAAATGTAGTCGAAGGATCTATGATTTAGAGAATTTTTGTTTGTAAGTGTTACTATTGTTTACACAAATGGATAAGTTACTGTAATTAACTAATTTCTACGTGCTTCACCGGTATGAGTATTCAATTTGAAACATGAAGTGTAATTCTGTGTTTAAAATTAGCAGCTATGCAGTAAAAGTTGTAATGCAGTACACTACATTTTATTTTATTTTGCTTTGAAGATTCAGGTGTAAATATCGAAAAAGCTGTTGTTAATCAAACTGATTAGCTTCAATGTAACTAAGCTATTGTATAATATATTTGGTTCCTTGTAAACGTTCCATTCAAATATAGAGGAAGTAAGTGTAAGATATAGAAGAATTACACCTTTAGTTGGAGCTTCAAGTGCTTGTTACTACTGTGTGCTCAGAGTGTATTTCCTTTGTTGACTAAAATAGCTTCAAGTTGCGCTTTCTTGTCTGTTTTTATTCTGGATAGCTGTTAGTTTGTTATTGCCTGGAAATGTCTCTGCAAATTCTTGTATTTTGAGTTATACAGTCTTTGATTCCTTTTCCTGTATGGTGTTTAATGTAGCAAAATAGACCATTGAATGTCCAAAATGCGGCAGATGCACTGCAAAAGTTTAACCTTAAGAAAGCTGCAGTACAAAAAGCCCTGGATAACCTCTGTGACAGTGGTAAGATATCATTTAAAGAGTATGGCAAGCAGAAAATTTATCTGGCTCGGCAAGATCAGTTTGACATCCCAGACACGGAAGAGCTTAATAGAATGAAGGAAGAAAATGCCAATCTACAAGAAAAGCTGAATGAACAGAAGAAAGCCATCAGTGAGGTTGAAGCAGGTATTCCTATTTGATACTCCTTGCTGTTGTCTGTGAGTTATTTGTACAAATTTGTCGGACGTTTTTTGAATTTGATAATCTTCAACTCACCGAGTGGTGTTACATGTAAATTGTAATGGTTTTGTTGCAGAGATAAAGTCTCTGCAGTCAAATTTGACTATGGAAGAGATACATGCTAAAGAATCCAAACTGAGAAAAGAGGTGGGAGATGAAGAGACTCTGTGGAACTCTCTAGCATTTGAATCTGGTCTTCAAGCATAACTTAAAAAATATCCTAACTTCTTTATCATTTCAAGGTTGATGAGATGGAAAAGAAGCTTATTAAATTGCGGGAAGGTGTTACTCTTGTAAGTCCAGAAGAAAGAAAAGCCATCGAGGGGTTGTATTCGGAAGCCTTAAATCAGTGGAGAAGGCGAAAAAGGATGTTCAGAGATGTATGGGATGCCATAACTGAGAACTCACCCAAAAATCCAAAAGAGTTTAAGGTATTAACAAGTCAATCTTTTTGTATTCTTGCTTGTTCTTCCTAAAGTTCACTCCTAATCTTCATGTGCATTTCAGGAGGAACTTGGAGTTGAATATGATGAGGATGTTGGTGTGAATTTTCAGTCTTTTGCTGACCTGATCCAGCATGGCAAGAAATGTCGCTAGAGGCTAGTGATTATATTTACGTGTTACATTTTACCGCAGGAGTATACTTGATCAGGTGTTCTAAGAGTATATATTTGTAGACTTTGGAATTATGTAATCTTGCCATTTTGTAATGTTAATTTGCTTTTCTAAGACCTCTTGTCTGCTTTACTCTCATCACTACTGGAAGTGGTCTTAGGTTCAAAAGACAACTGAACATGGTATAGGGAGTTTTACAGTAGAGGACTTAACCAAATAGGCTATTAAAATGTAAATGCACAGCAACTCTATGGCCTTTTACTTCGTCAAGATTGGCATTGAGCTGCCACACTTCTGGGGTATAAATATGCTTATCCACCTTGAACAAATAAAAAGTTGCCTCTCTACCCTCATGGGTAAGCTTGCGTACACCATTGTTCCCAAACCCCACTTGTCGGATTACACTTATTGTGAGGGGTAAAGCTGCGTACACACCATCGTCCTTAGTCCTCACTTTGTGGATTACACTGGGCTTCTAAGTTTATTCATTTGTACATATTTTATTGTATGTTGCTTTTTCAACTAAGTTTCTCTCCGAGTTTTATGATCTACCAGCTCACACTACATCTTTACTGAAAGCTGAATGGCATGACAGACTCAACTTTGCACAAGTTATACCCCTTTTTTCATAGCATATAATAGTAGCCCATAGCAGTAAAGTTTCGAATCAAAAGAATTTATGTGTCTGGCTGTAGCTTCGATTATTATAAATTATCACAGCATTTGTCTAGAGCTTATAATCAAGCAAACAAAATATGAAGCTACATTATATTGACAAATGCACAAAACATATCCTCAAAACTTACAAAATCTCGGAAGATAAAGAAAATATGTAGCTATGATATATTGACTAAGCACACAATGTATGCACCAACTGGCAAAATCTCAGCAAACATTTATTCATTCTTGGTCTCTAGTGATAGTTTTTTCTAGTCTAGGTTTTCTGTACCTTGCTTCGTGAATCCTTCAATCTCCTTTTCGTTAACATCTACCCGTTCTTGGTTCACCAGTGAAAGTTCTTTCTTGTTCTCATTGATATTGGCTTCTTATTTATGTCTAGTTTTTCTGCACCTTGCTTTGTGAATCCTTCAATCTCCTTCTCATTTCCTGCTTGGTGCACTGGAGAACCATCAACTTCATTCTTAGGACGTTTTAATGATGGAATTCTGTTTCCCACTCCAACTTCTTCATCTATTTCATCATAAATTACACCATGACCATGTCTAGGACTTGTCACCTCATCAACAAGAATGTCGTCTGCTGAAATATCAGAACTTGAAACAGAGACTGATCTCTTGAACTGTTCTTCAAACTTCCTCTGTTTGAGTTCTTCCACCTCATCTCCATCGGAGAATTGGCCGACTTCAGAATGAAAACCATAGTTCTGACTAGGCTGGATTTTCTCAACTTCCTCCACATTATTCTCCTCTCCTGCATGAAACTCAGATTTCAAATCCTCACGAGAGTCCGATACACTCCTTGGCTTCTGACTCGGACTCTTGGGGTCATCCAGATCACGCGATTCAGACTGAGAGAGTTCCACAGCTGCTCTTGCAGCTACTGCTGCATAAGCAGCAGACTCAAAAGCTGCTTGAGCGGCAGCTGCTACATCTTTATATTTTCTCCTAGCTTCATGGTCTACATCTTGAGGTAAAACTGGTATGTGATCTTCAGGCTGGTCCTTCCTTTTCGCGGTGACCTCCTGCTCCTGTTTTCAACGTAAAAGTTCTTTAAAAATTTACTTCAAAAATAGAATAATTATCGCGTTATAATTCAAAACTCATCTCAAAACATACCTCTGTATTTTCCAAAATTATTTCCTCAATTTTCAAAACAATGTTATTCTCTGCTGCAATTTCCTTAAGCACTCTGGTTCTTTGTTCTAAGCTAGGCATCCTTGTTGACAGCTTTTGTATCATCTACTTAGCGAAAAAAACAGTAAATTAGTTTCATTATTAGTAATGCCATTTTGTTCGTAGACTACGATAGAATACTATACCAGGTTTTCTGATATTTATTACCTTAGGATTTACTCCACAATTGTTTCTTAACTCAACAGCACGAGCCTCCAATTCTTTCCCAAATCTTGACGTGAAAATAGCTCGAAGCTCTTTAAGTTCTGGGAATTCACCACACCTTGAAGCTGAAAAAATCAAGCTCGATATCGCCTCCTTCAATTCCTCAGGACATATTCTACAGACAGATCATGAGAAAGCTAAATAACAGATAACAGTCACCCAATTGAGCTACTAAGATTTAAAAAAAAAAAAGCATATTCACAAAAATAAATAAAATTAAAAACACTAACCTCTCTTGTTGAATAAGGTTGATTCTTTCAATAGTGAGAAGACAATAGCCTTCTACCATGTCAAACACATCCAACATATTTTGTTCCTTGATCACTTGCTCAACCTACAAACATAACGGTTTTGTCAGTTCAACTGAATCTATTACTTCTAACTCGAAATATATGTACTATGCATATCCCCACATGATCAAAATGATAATATAGTGAAATAAATAAGTTACCCTTAGAAGAGCTCGTTCATGGTAACCAAGGTTTAAGAGCTGAACCACATCAGACCGCGCGATAGAGCACCGTGTTTGGCGTTGGTTCTTGAGTACAGTAACCCTGGAAATGGCTAAATTTGCAGTGGCCTTGAATTTACTAGTTTTAAAGTTTCTTCCTAGTAAAGCATCAAGTTTTCTTCCCATGGCTACTTCCCTTTCACTCACTCAATGAGAAACAAGTAAAAGAAAGAGAAGTATAAACACTTATAAATTTGAACACAAAATGAGTTTTTTCTTTAATGGTTGGTGGTTGTTGAAGAGACTAGAAGGATAGGAACAAATGAAACTAGCTCAGTTGCAACTTTTGATAATGACGAAGGTTGAATTATAAGAAAAAAATATTAAGAATGTGTGGGGAAGTTAATAAGAAATTTCTCAAATATATTATGGTGCAAATGTTTTTTGTGGACATTTAAAATAACCTTAAAGTAGAATTTTTTAAAAAAAAAAAAAAATTGGGGGTAGGGAAAGGCGAAAGGAAGGGGATTATAATGTGACAGATCGAACCCTTCTCAACAAGGTGAGAATTCAGGCTGCCAACCAACTGAGCTACTAAGTTTCCTTAGAATCTATATTTAAATTTTAACGAAAACAAAAATTACTAAATGACATGATTAGAATATCATATATATAAAAAGTAAAATAATAAATGGTTCGAATATTATAATTATATATAAAATAAAATACTTACTCAACCATAGTTTAATAAATATAATTACTTGATAACTATTAATAGGAGATACTAGATGACCTGGACATCATGATTATATATATATATATATAAACAAAAATAATGTTAAAGTAACGTGTGGGGATTTTTCTTATGAAGGAAGTTTTTTAGTATGAATTGGAAAAATAGGAATTTGAGACGCGGTTAAGAGGTGTACATATTAGAAAACTCGGCCATTTTTTGCGGCATTGAAACGGTCCAATTATGTAAATTTTCTCATTTTTGCTTCATGTCCACTACCACATCATTTTTTTGGGTTTTTTCAATCGCTATTCGTGTTGAAATCTGACTAATTCAAATTTATGTCATTCAGAGGAAAACACTCTTTATATTGATAATTTTTAATATTCAAAGCTCGAATCAGTAATCTCTAATTAAGGAAGAAGCAATTTTTTTCTACAGTATCATATCCTTAGATATTCCACTGCCACAACATAAAGAAAGAAAGAAAAAAGCTATATATGAATTTAATACTAATAAATAACAAAAATTCAAACGAGGAAAGTTTTTTTGCGTTACTCTTTAATTACTAGGAAAATATTGAGTTGTAGCTAAATTAATTGTATAAAAAATATTGAGTATCTGACACGATGTTGGTAACTTTTAGCAACCTGAATTAGTTGGAGATTAAATAAGAGATTGAAAGTGATTTGATTGCGTTCGTATTGAATATATTTGATTTATAAGTGATTTAGTTATGTACGTATATTTTACCTGAGAATAAAATTTATTTATCAAATATAAATAAACGATTGTTACAATTTTAAGATCATATTTAACTTCAAAAATTTCATAAATTTGAAAAGAATAATGACACATAATGAAAACGATGAATATATCAAAATAAAGAGAAGGTAAATTTGAAAGTTATTTGAAAATGAAATTCTATTTATACTAAAGTTCCCAAGTCCTATCAAATTGCTACAAAAGCTAGAAAAATAGTCTTTTTAGAGGTTGTGTTAGGTAAGCTGATTATTCAAAACTTGTTGATAACTGCTGATTAGCTACTAATTATAGATGCTATAATCACTTGGTTTCTAGAACCTTTCAAAATTAAAACTACCTTGGACGTCATTAGGAAATTTATTGAGACTAACTTTCTATTTGATCAAGCTTATTTTTATTTGCAAAAATGCTAAAAAAAAATTAAAAAGTAAGGTTTTTGATCGAATTTTTGTGAAAAAAATAAGTGTTTTTGAATGTAATTGTTTTTCAAAGCTAAAAGGGTAAAATAAAATTCAAAAAGCATTTTTTTTGAAAAATACATTTAGAAGTATTGATTAAAAAGTTTGATTAAATACTAATTACCGTTCAGAAATATTTCTAAAATTTATTGGTCAAACATATATATTTTTGTTTCAAAAAATACTTTTCAAAATAAGTTAATTTTTAAGAAGCTTGACTAAAAACTATAAGTCCCCAAACAATCTAAAATTCTGAAACAATGGTAAAATTTGTTTAATCATCCTTCATCTCAGGTTAAGAGAAAACTTATCAACATTAATTGATGTTTACCATAATTAAGTGTATTACGTAATCATGATTAAAATGGTGAAATTCTTTAGTGATATTTATTAAAGAATTTGGTTACATATATCACTCAATATAATAATAATAATAATAATAATAATAATAATAATAATATTGTTAAATAACTATAGTAAACTTCTTTATTTTTTTGTAGTTGATTTTCAGTAAAAGCTTTATTGTCACACGACCCTACCCGCATGTATTACATTTGTGCATGCGTTGTGATCGTTTGAGTTATTTCTTACCTTTTGTTTTATCTTTAATTACACACTATTATTTTTATAAAAATAAACATGACATATTGAGATTATAATATCAAAAAATATTTTTAGTATGTTATAAATATTTAAAGATCACAAATTTTAAAAGTCTATTCCCACATATAATCTCAAACTGAAGCAAATTGGATATCCAATTCGGATTAGTATGAAATAATTAAAATTTTATTATTATTATTTTTAATTTTTTCTATTATTGAACAGTCAATGAAGACTGAAAAGATAGTCAAGTTGAAATTAGAAATTTAAACCTCTCAACGTCAACAATAACAATTTACCTAGCCGGGACGTCACAACCATTTATATATGTTTGACAATGAAAAATAAATTGACTAGTAATCTATTTTATTATTAGATTTATTTTTATCTAATTTCTAAGCTCAAGGTTCAATAGTTTTGGATTTTTAAAGTATTTAACTATACAGTGATAGACTGATAGTATATCAAAAAAATTGACACTATCACGTTGCTTAAATATTTACAGGTAAATTATTACAAAGGACTCTGTTCGTACTAGTAATAGTAGCATTTTTGTGAGTATACAAGTTTATCTAGATCCGATGTTTATAAATATATATGATATATAAATGTCTACACAAGCACTTGCATTTTACTAAACATAATTCATCAGTACACATCTTCATCCATTTTTTGTGATTTTAACTATAATAAATTTGTATAAATTAATATTAGGTGATAGAATTGGAACTTTCATGGTACTTTCGGTAATCAAAAGAAAATTCAAGTGTACAAATGATTTATTCAAACCAGAAAGTGTTACTTTTGGTTTAGCAAAATTCTAATGAATGATAATTTTCTTTACGTTATTGCATTTTTAGATTCTTGACCTTTTTTTTCTTTCTTTCATAATCTTTAGCTTTCAATCATTGTAACCCAAAAAAATGCAACAACAATGAATCTTCCATAAGCTTATACTTTTCTACATCATTGAATTTTGATGCAACCAAAATGTACCTGTTGTAGGAATCTAATTGAGTTTTGTCATATTAATTGGTATCCTTTTTAGTTAAAAAATTAAATAATATTTGATTTGTCAACAAATTATTTCTTCAACTTTTACAAAGTTGGGACCTCATCTAGTTTATGATTATGAGACAAAATTTGTGTCAAGAGTTGCAATATTTTGGTCCGTCAACTTGTGTCAGTTCTGAGAAACACAATGAAATAAGTTGATCACAGAAACTTGAACAAATTAAATATGCATTTCATTAAGTTAAATTAATAAATATAATGTGAGTAGTCTGCATACTTGAGAATATGATTAACTACTCACATTATATTTATTAATAATATGTATATGTATGTGTATGTAGGAATTGTGTTATATACATACAATATTTTTTTTTCTGTTTGCAACTTCGATCGTTAAAGTTGGCGATATATCGCAGCAATGCGACCTCAAGCCTCTTTTTTTCACTTTATTGTCTTTGAAAGACTTCATCAGATGCTGAAACTTGAAGTTAAGAGAAAACGTAAATTTATATTCATATTTCATAGAACAAGTGTGAACATCAATAATGGCTCTGCTGCCCAAACATAATCTTTCGAGCTGAACAACACACACATCATTACGCTGAAGAAGAATCAAAGTAGACATGAGTCGTGATCTTGAAGACGTAAGTAGGCTTTCTTAGCTGAGAATTGCACTATCAAGGCTACAAAATCTGGCAACTGTTATGCACTAAAATATCGAAAGAGTTAAGCAGAACATCCAGGTAAAGACATGAATTCTTCAGCATTAGTGCAACGCACAATTGGAGCACTGGTTTAACTAACCACTACATACATAGAGAAAACTTTCCCAAACTCCAAGAGAAGTTGCAATAAGCTAAATCATGAAGCAATATCTCAATTTCTAGAATCTGAATTGAATCCACAGTTGTGCAAGGAATCAAGGTATGATATAATGATCATTTAACAATCTATGACAACGTCAAGCTCCAAAACAACATCATCCCTAACCACCATAACCGGAAAACACAATGAAATGAAGTGTGTAGCACTGATAAAAATGAATGCTCTAACCACCAAGAAGCTAGTAAAGAATGATCAGAGTAATTGAGTAACAAAATTTTTAAATCCTTGGACAGCACAAAATACGAATGGTGTTGTTGCACTATGATCCCACATAAAGAGGGTCATTCCACTTCTTACATTCAAGCTATAATCTCACATATAAACACATATTGGTGCAGTAAATGCAGCTGAGAATATTTCAAGGCATAAGTGATAATAGCAAAACCGAACAGAGAACCCACAATAGCAGAGCAAGCTTCCCTTCAAATATATATTTTTATAAATTTACTTCACAATACATAAGTGATGAGTGTGAAACAAATTTGATAGTTGGGAAGCTGCATTTTTTTGATAGCATAGCAACATGGCAAGTTTTTGTGCTACTCCGGATAATTAGAGTCTAACTCATAACAGAGAAAACGATCGAAATCAGCCCTTGTGGTTAGAAGTTCAGATTTCGAGCCAAAACTAAATGGCGACTGGCGAGGATATGGATGACCCTCAACTTTTAACAGAGGGCAAAGTTGGACCATTTCACACAGTTCAAGGGAAAATTGAGCTCTTTACACTTCTTACTAATCCAGACTAGTGATGGGTAATGTCACTTGTTATACAATAAGAAGTGATTTGTTATGTCAAACTGAATCAACATATGCAGGATTCAATGTATTCTGAATATTTTTAAATTTATAATGGCTTCATTAGAATGACAAAAAAATTCTGAAGAACAACAAATACACATGAACCAAAAACAAACAACTCAAATGACAGCTGCTATTCTAACTAAAGACGTAATAAAATGTAGAAGGTAAACACACACAGATTGAGAACCCACAGAAGGAATGTGAAACACTTTTAAGACATCAGAAATAGAGATCCAAGTCAGATAGAAGTATGTGAGTGCTTCACCAAAGATAAATAACAAGAGAACCAAACCACAAACAATGGGGTGAGTTCACTCAAACAAAGGCGGTGTTAAAGTAATTTAAAGAAACAGGAATGAACTATGGTAAACTTAACTTACATTCAGAAGTACAGAAACAAGAGTTAAGATACACTTCAACTTTATCAAGTCAACTCACTAAAATCTACCTATGACTTCTAAAGAAAGAGGAGAAGGGACTCAAAGCAGGCCACTACAGCACCAATGCAGGACAAATGTGGGACGGTAAGGGTGTGAGGCGACAATGCATCAGCAAAAGAGACTTGGAACCCTAGCATAAACTAAGCTAAGAGCCTAGGCTTGGCATCAGAGCTCTGGCTTCAGCCTTGGTGTAATTGGGCTAGAGAACTTTTTAAACTAAAAAACCTCTTTCACTTTGATTTTCCAGTTAACTGAAGAACCATATTGAAAAACTGATGTATTAAAAACATAAACCATGAACCGACCAAAAACCGAAAAAATCAAAATTTTCGTTTACATTTGAGTTCTCGATTTTCTGAAAAATAAGCCGTTTAAACAAAATAAACGAACTTATACATGTATATGCTATTTCTCACTTCTTTTGCCTCATCTTGGATATCACATTACTTTTGCAAAATGCAGAAAGATTGCCATTAGTTTAATTGCATGCCTAACTATTTGAATCCTTGTGAGCTTTCATATGTTTTTAGTGATGCTTTAATTTGCAACACTACCTCATTAAAAATATGGTTTTTGTTTGACATTTGAAAATAGTCCCTTTACAGTGTTCGTCTGAATTTAGAAATTCCACATTCCTACCTTCATCAAAAAAGAAATTCCCTAGTGCTGCATTCTACTTGAGAAGAATTTTTATAAGGAAATGACTATTCAGTTAAGTATTTCATAAAAGCCATGCACTTGTCCCCTCTAAACATTATTTGAAGTCTGAATTTCCTGAAAAGTTGGTAATCCAAAAACAATTATACCAAACTTGAGTGCAGAATTCGTTAGCATGAGAAAGAAAGATTACTAGTCAAATGGTAGTCAGGCATTGAGGGGTTTAAAGACTCGTGGCTATACATCACACCTCAAATCCTTCGAGAAGGACAAACCCAATGGATAAAAAGGTAAAGTCACAAGTTGAGCTTGTCATGACTAACAAAGTTTAATGGCCATAAAATGGATAGAGAGAGTTGGAGAGGCTTGGCAGAGGAGCAATATGTTGGTGCCTAAGAAGGTGGAGGAAGATAAACATGAGAGGCTTGTCAAATGTTCCTTGACCATGCAGATTGGAGAAAAAATGCAATGCTTCTTGGAGGAGGGATCTATACAGTCAAATTCCAATGCAAGCTAGACAGATGTTTTTTTTCATGACTAAAAATCTGGCACGGGAAGTTAGTGTTCAGGAAAGGGACAATTGAAATTTGAGATAGATTTGATCCACAATGGCCAATTTTATTAGCAAAGTCCAGTTAAGAATTTGAATTACATTCCATGTAGGTCAATTCCATGGAGGACTACCAAACTTTGAATGTAATACATTGATAGAAGAATATCAGGTTTTCAAAAGATACCCACCTATTACACCAGAGACATAATGAAATTCAAGGATACTTACTAGAACTGCAGATGCATGCAACCACACCCTAGCAAGACAAAAAGCCACATCAATACCACACTTCTCAAAGGGATGTAGAGTATATTATTCTTATTGAACAAACAGCAAGGAAATAAAATTGACAACTCACTTCAAGGCTGCATCTGATCATTCTCCAGTCATACATTGCTCCAGGATGACCATACCATGGATCAGATGCAATGCAACTTATTAGAAAGTGTTTTCGGAAAAAAATTTAAGAAAATAGAAAAAATAACAATGATTCCAAATTATTTCCAAATAATATAGAACCTTTGGCTCTTGATAGTTTTACTATTCTAACCTAAGGAGGCTCATTAACAAACCACCCTCAAGTGTGCAATTATTCAGACAGGACCAAATTAAAGTTCAGAAAGCAGAACTTGTCGAGAAAAATTAAAAATTGACACGAACAAGAAAACACAAATTATCACTGATGTCCAAGGAATCAAGTAGATTCACAACATTAAAAGGGAGTCACAGTAATTCCTAACAAACAAACCAAGGTACCTTCTCCAGGGTGCCTTTTAAGCATCTAAATCACTGAATCTTGCATCAAAGCCCTGGTAGATATCCTGAAGGAAAAAGTAAATTAGACTTTCCAGGACCCAAGGATTCTGAACAGTATGTAAAACAAAAGAGAGATGATACACAATTAAGAAATAGGCCTGAAAACTATATAATCCCACACAAATAAACAATTAAATCAGAGATTTGAAGACAAGAGTCGAGAAAACTAAAAGTACAGAAAGGGAGAAAAAAAATAAAAAGACAGATCCCAATCTACATTCAGAGTGAACAGATAATTCATTGTGTTTATTTACAGAGACATATGAATAACCATGCTTCTGTCAACATCTATTTTGGCACAAGTTATTCTCCACTCTTGAGACTTGAGTCCAAAGTACCACTTGAGACATGATCACTATTTTAAAATTGTATGAAGCTCTTTATAATGTCACCATCAAGAATTAGTACAGAAGGGAAAAACGCCTTTGGCAAGTTATCTTACGATAGAACAGAAAACATTGCACTGAAAGAACTGCCAAGATATAGATCTCCCAAAATCAGCAATCTTCTCTGCAACTTCAACCATGCCAATCTCCGAAGCACTTGACCCATGATAGTAGATAAAGACATATAAAGCCCAATGATTAGAGAACTGAAAATAAACTAAGATCATATGATCATAATACACTAGTATCTAGCGCAACAGCATGTCCCTAGTCATAAAATCATTGTTGTCATTCACTTGCCCGTGATGAATGGGTGGCTCAATGCCTGGGAAACAGTCATTCTCTTTTCTGGATCTAACACAAAAATTCTCTCCATAAGATCTTTGAAGTGAGCCAACATCTTTGGGTCTTCACCTGGAGAGCCCAAAATTATTGAACTGATATCTTTTGGTTTGATATTAACAATCAGCTTCCTTATAGCCTGCAAAAGTATACATGTGCAACCAAAATTTAATATATAGCAAGGCTATCATTAATGACTATCAATGGTTTGATATCTGGGATTGACAAGGCAGTCTAAAGTCTACAAGAAACGACCTTCTTTGTAACAGGATCCTCTTCGATGGCAAGAAAATTGAGATCTTGGTCAAAATGTTGTTCTGTAAATGCACCCTGAAATAAGAGAATGGAAAGAATTATTGTTTCCACACTGACTATATCATGTCAATTATTAAGAAAGATGCAAAAACTGCAAAAGCAGCACCACCTACTGCAATCACCTAGAATTGTCCGCAGCAACTACTTAACCAAGTGAATAGCTTCAAATCATAAATATTCCAAATTAGCTTAGGGTAATATGGAGAATGTCTAAGACGAACCTTTCTAAGCATCTTTTTTGGAAATGGACCTTTCAATTCCATATGAAGACGAAGCATGTCATTATTAGTTGGACCTGGAAATAACACTTTCCCAGCATAGAGCTCAAACAAACAGCAACCCACTGACCATACATCCATCGGATGATCATACGACAAGCCAAGAACTGCAACATCACATAATACAGAAACTTAATCAAACAAAAGCACACAATTCACAAAAGTACTTAGGATCAATGTCGGAGCATTGAATAATAGAAACAAAGAGAAAGGGAAGTCCCGAAAATATAAAAAGCAAATATTGAAGAATTGATCTTACTGATCTCTGGGGCACGGTAAAAACGGCTCACAAGGTATGGAGTAATTTCATTTTTTCCAGCAAACATAGCATTACCAAAGTCACAAAGCTTCAGCACATTTTTTGCTTCATTTACCTAAATAATCAAATATAGAAAGGTTAACATATACATACAATTTAAGGGAAGCAAAGTAAAACTCTCAGCAGATGTGAAGTCGGAGAATTAGCTAGCCCACGGAAAGAAGAAGATACACAAACAGTTGACTTACCAACATGTTGTCGGGTTTAATATCACAATGAAGCACACCACAATTTTTTAAATGCTTCAAAGCAATGAAAAGTTGCTTTGCGTACGTCCTCACAGCAGTGAGTTTGAGTCCAATGTTACGTCCAAACTTCTTCAAAACCTCACGGAGATTCATATGAAGAGACTCAAAAACCAAACAGAGATGATTCCGGTACTTGAAGCTAGAAATAAAACGAACACAGTGGCGCTTGTCTTCAGGATCTGCACCAACTAGCTTCTTCAGTATGACCAACTCTTCCATACCTGCTTTATACCTGAAAAGGATGAAAACAACACAATTAGGCCACCAGATCTATCAAGGCAGCACAAAATGGGGAAAAACTACTCACATTGTTTCATTATTGCGTATCATTTTTATTGCTACTTCCTCAGGGTCACCAGGTCTAGCCTTGAGATCTTTAGCGCGGACAACAGTAGAAAAGACTCCTTTACCATGAGAAGCAACAATCTCATAACGGCCATCAAGAATTTCTCCGAACCGATAACCTGCAAACCGACAAGTAGACACCAACTAAGACAGCGATTTTCAGCCATGCAAAAATTAATCAACATAACAAGCTTCTCTGAAACTACTTCCTGCCAATCTTAAATCAACTTTTTTTATAACCGAGATATCCCCGAGGGTCAGAGCCGCAAGGTTCTAAACTCAATGGATAATGAGAAAAATAATATCAACTAGCAAAAAGAAAATCTCAACTTCAAGACATTTTTTCCTTATGTATTGTGTTTTTGGACCTGCATAAATATTGCACTATTATAGTTATTAAACAGAAGCAAACAGAAAATGAGTCATAGGGTACTCAAAATTTATCAAGCATCTTCGGATAAAAAATAACAAAGAGAGGCTATCATGAGCAAAAATGAAGGAGTATGGTGCCTAGTATCAGATGTAGTAGACACTACCACTAGCATGGATGTTAAGGCTGAAATATGAAAGATCCTGGTAACAAGTGAGATGAAATACTTACTATAATACCCTTCTGGATCATCCCAGTTATCATGAAGGCCACTGCGCTCAACTGCCACACCATCTCCTTTGCCCTGACAGACAAAAAATAAAACCAGAGAAAAATGAAATTCGGGTGCTTATTACATAAACAAGGAAAGGACTTCCTATAAGCAGTGTAACATGTTTCCCACAGTTTCAGTACAAATACAAAGTAAGAAACCCATCCTCTTTTTCTCTCTTGTTAGAGCGGAGTTTTCCTTTGTTATCGTTTGGGCAACGAGGAGCAAGGAAAAATAGGGACTCATATAATCCAGGTTCTAACAACACATTATATGCCTAGACATCACACTTTAAACTGAAATTAAATGGTATTACAAAATCTCCAACATCTAAAAGAAACAAACATAATGTAGTGAGAGGAATTTTATAGTCATCGTTTCCAAAATGGTTCACCGTTTGTCATTATTGGTTCAGCAGGAAAGAAAGGTTTGCTCACTATTAGTTGAATTAAAAATAAATAAACAATGAGATGGCCAACATAACAAGTGCTACATTGGATTACGTAACAGTATGCATGCTTTCAGTGCCCAATCTCTCTAACATTAAAAGTCAACACAAGCTAAATCCAAGAATTAGCAAACACAAAATCTCTGACTATGTTTCTAAGAAAGCAACTGACCATCTTCCTGATGCCAGCAGGCGATTCTCCAAATATATCGTCACAAAACATGTCAGCCGACCTCTCACTCTGCAAAGAGTAGTAAACGGAAGTCAAGCATCAGATAAAGCCAGCATTTAGGAAAAAGACTATTGGAGTAAAAGGCAGACCTAGAAGGCAAATTACTGCATCAACTAATTCTAAAACAAACTTTAAGGACAAGAACTAAGATCTCCCAGAAAATAGTGTTGAAAGATAAAAAAGCAGAATGAATACCACCAGTCCACCAGAAAGGAAAACCCCATTTTAATCTCAATGGCATGTGAACACACCTTTGGAGTACCCTGTCCCAGTCCACCAGCTCCAGAAGCCTGCACATCACCAATATGACCACCCTGCAGAGGTGATTTCCCAACAGAAAATGTTGGCTCAACATCTTCACCATTGCTTTTAGCATCAATAGACTCTTGCACAACATTCTGTCTGGCTGCCAGTTTTTGGGCTGACTGCTCCATGTGAATCTCAACTAATGCCAATAAATGAAAAACATAGTTAGAGCCCAGAAACTCAACCCAGACATGCAAAAAATCAACAGAGAATCTCTTAGCACAAAACTCTATCATCATATACAGTGCAATGCAAGACTTCATAAAACCTGAGTGACAACAGACTCCAACTAACATAATAAGATCTATAACATACACATTTAAGAGAGCAAATCCAAAATCAAACTCATTATGCAGGCAGAAATTTGGCACTTAAACTGCTATGCAGCATGGGAAATTGATTGGCCAAAATACAACATTCACAGCTTATATTCATGAATACACAGATGATAAACCTGAAGGTGTTTTACCACCGTCGAGTTTAACAACAAAAAAATGAAAAAAAAGAAAAATACCAACCAAAGACTTGTCATTTGCGAAGGTATTGAATATTAAATACAGCAAAACAGAATCAAATAATATATCAAGAAATCTCAAGTCAAAGAAATTACCAACGTCCCCAGATTGAGTTACTTGTTCCTTCTGTGAGTTCTTTATCTTATATTTTTCAAGAATAGCTTGCCTTCGCCTTCTGCTCTCCTCCTTAATTCTATCAAGTTCATCTTCTTCTTCCTGTTCAGCAAGCTGGAAAACAACTTTTTCCAGATAATCCTCCTGCTCAACTTTATCTCTGCGATACACCAAAAATGAGAAAAACAAGAACCACATATTAAGTAAAACACCTCTGATGAAGAGGTTCTGATATCAAAAGTCACTAGCTAGAATTAACAATACCTTTTAGATCTCTCACTCTCTGTCTCTACAGCATGTTGCTTTGTGGTCTCAGTTTTAAAGTGATTACTTGTCCTTTCTCTCTCAATGTCAGTCTCATAATGTCTATTACGTCTATTATAAGCAAGACTGTCATCCTGCTGCCTGCTGTACCTATCACTATTTCTATCCCTATCTGCCTCCCTACTACGTCCCCTGCTTTCCCTATCCCTATTCCTCCTTTCCCTCTCTCTCCCTCTCCCCCTCTCATATTCTCTTTCTCTATCCCTTTCCCTATCTCGAGCTTTCTCTCTTTCCCTTTCCCTCTCCTTATCGCTCTCCCTTTCCCTCTCCGTTCGCCTCTCCTTATCGCTCTCCCTTCGCTTTTCTCTAGCCAACTCACGCTCCCTGTCTTTCTCTCTTACTCTATCCCTGTCATTCTCCATACTCTCCCGAAATCTATCAACACTCTCCCTGTTATAATACCTGTCTCTAGAGGATCTACTGTTACAAGAATTATGCTCCTTTTCCCTATCCCCTGAAGACTCTCGGCTTCCATGTCGATAGTCCCGGTTGTATCCAATTTTTTCATCATCAAAGTTACTTCTATATCTGCTTTCCTTTTCATATGTGTCATCTTTCTCACGAGACTTAGGTACAAGGAAAGACTCCTCCAGAACGCTTTTTGATCGTGATCTTCCTCTGGAGCGATCAGGTGACTTGGATGACTTTGTAACATGTCTCTCTTCAGGGTGCTCATAATGTGAAGATGATACCCTAACAGATCTATGCCTCTTCCCAACATTTTCAGGAGTTAAGGATTTTATTATTTGATCCTGTAAATCACTTTCATCCTCGTGATAGCTCTTTTGTTTTGTACTTTCTTCACCAGCGATGCTCTCTTCTTTCTGTGGTTTAGACTCCAATTTATGAAATTCATCTATGTAACTACCATTGGCAGAATGCTTGACTCTGGACTTTCTTTCTCTAGAACTATCAGCCTTTCTACTTTGCCTTTGCTCATCATGCCATCCTGAAACAGTGGAATCTCTGTCAACTTTTTCCACATTGTCTGCAGGCCCTTGTCCTTGAGCTTCATGCAATTCCTAGACAAGAAATATGAGCTGAATTAAATGATAAAGTACAATTTTCCAATATTTTAGCAGCCAAAAAAGATTCAAATTTTAACAGTCACGAGTAAGTTTCTTACTAATAAAAAGAAAGCCCTCAATCATCAGGACTTCAAAGCTCTGTATGGAATACATAATTCTCATGTCTGTTTTATGCAACATACTTATTAATCAAACAGTTGAAACAAAATTAATTTAACATATCTTGGACACTAAAAATAGTAAAAATCTAAACAAAGGCCCCTTCTTTGGTTGCTTAAAGTTGAAATGTTGCATTTGAAAACAGAAGTTTTTCACTACTTACCAAAAAGATTACTTTTTCTTTTCAAAACCAAACTAAATTGTATTCTTAATCTTCAAAGAACCATGACAGCAACCAAACAGGCCCTGGAAGAACAAATAAATAAACACGATATTTATACAGCAATTAAAATCGAAAGAAATCTGAACAGACCATGTTCAAATCATCTTCATTCCCCAATTTTTCGGCCACGGTATTCTCATCAGCATCACCAACAGCAGCAGTATCCACAATATCATCCTCAATGATTTCTCCTTCCTCCATATCATAATCAATCCCTAAAGTAGAAACACCAACAACAGTACCAATCCTAATCTCTTCTCCTGGTTTACCTCCGTTCTCAATCTCACTTTCTGATTTAGCCATTTCCTTCTCGGATTTCTCTTGGTGCTTCTTACTATGATGGCGATGGTGACGGTGGTGACGATGGTGGTGGCGGTGCTTACGGCGTTTCAATGGTTCTCCGGTATCCTCATCGGAAGGAGAAGATCGACGGTGTTTGCGACGGGAAGGTTCATTGGAATCGCTGGCCATTGAAGAATTAGGGTTAGGTTTTGTCGGAAAACTATTCGGGTCTAAGGGAGATCCGATTGAGATGATGATGAGTTATAGAGAGAAAAGCTGAGGTGCAATTTGGAAATAAGAGAATAATACTAATTGGGCACTAAAGTTTAGAAAGTTACACATAGACACCAAAAGTTTGTTGATTTTGATTGATTTGTTTGAAATACGAGGGAAAGGGACCAAGAGTGGACTAGCAAAGGATAAAGTTGAACATGGTTAGATACTTAGATTGATCATAAATATTGTTTTGTTCATTTTTACTTATCTACTTTGACATAGGATCTCATAAAATACAATGATTGAGTGTGTTTTTTTATCAGAATTGAGGATGTTGAGATGAATGTATGGGCATATAGGAGCAATAAGATTATGATTGAGGACATGACTCTAGATAGGAATAATTGGAAGTTGTGTGTGGGGTAGAAGGTTATTAGGGATAGAGACTAGAGTGTTGTCTGGTGGTGCTTAAGTTTAGGCTTGTTAGTATTTGTCGTAGCACTAAGGGTACTCCTGTAGTTCTTGGCATATATTGTTTATTGTATTTCAATTATCACACTATTTTGTTATTGTTATTATTTCTTTCTTGTAGACTTTACACTCAAGGCGGACCTACATGGGTGCCAGGGACCCAACCCCCTAGATAACAAATTGCATTATATATATAGGGTAAATTTTCTATACTTATGTTGATATACTAATTTTGAGTCATCTAAATCAAAGAGGAGAGATAGCCCAACGGTTCGACTCTTGTTGAATGCACATTTATATTTTTATTTTCTGAACCCTGAGTGCTATGTTTTCATCTTCCTTTGTTTGCACTTGAGCCGATTGCCTTTCAGAAACAAACTCCATACATCTATGCAAGTAATGGTGGATCCACCACTATTTACATTGCTTATCTTATTAACAATTATGTTTTCTTCGTTGTTTTTTCTTCTTCCTTTGATTGGATTTGATGTACTTGAGCTGATAGGCTTTCAGAAACAACTTTTATACCTCCATACAAATAATGATAAGGTATACGTATACTTTACCTCTTCATAATGAAATTTTACTGAGTATATTATTATTGAGTATGTTTTGTACTTAATATATAACACACGCATAACATTTTTTTCTTTTTATATACATTTTTAGTTAACACAATATACACATGCAAAATTCGTACACTAGTACCAAAACCTATCATAGTATTTCTAAATTATGTCATCTTTAAAAAAAAAATCCAAAAAAACATTTCAATATGTATAACCACCATTAACCAAACATAATTATTTTTTGGAAAAATTATCTAAATACACAACTTATTTTATTATATTGAGAAAAGACATAAAGTCACCACTGAAGTTGTTTCGAATTTTTAAAAAGACACCTTAACTTAGCAACTATCCTATTACCTCACTAAAGTTTTTAATATCTTTGTAAAAGGGTCATTTTGACCCATTTTCTCACTTGGTTTGTAAACACGCACAACAGGCAAGTAAAGCAGTGTTTTCACTGCGAATAACCAATTTAAAAGTGACACGTGTCACTTGTTTTCTTTATTAATTAATTATTCTCTTCCTTTTCACCATCTTCCCTCAAAAGACAACTCAAAAAGGAGCCGTTGGTGCCTCTCTTGACGGACAATTCCATCATCAACTTTGGTACTCTCTTTTACGAATTCATCATCTTTCCCAAGCGTAATAAGGTAGGAGTTTGTTTTCTCTTTTAATTTCAAGTAAAAAAGGTTAATTTGAAGTTTTTCAAGGTTTAATATCTTCTTAGTTTCATTTAGATATGAGTAATGAAGATATATTTTGTGATTAGGTTTTGAAGGAAAACGTCAAATGCAATGTTTGAAATCAAGAAACTTAAGAAATCAGCACAATATTTGAAATCACCACAATCGTTTGGATTGGGAGACAAAGAGACTCTGGAAAGTTGAGAAATAACAAAAGATGAAGACTTTTATTTTTTAAATGAATCGGATCATAGCGTGGGCATCACGTGCGTTTTTTCAGGTGCGGAAATGGGTCAAAATGACTCTTTTACAAGGATATTAAAATTTTTAGTGGAGTAATAGGATGATTGCAAAGTTAAGGTACATTTTTTTAAATTCGAGACAACTTTAATGGTGATGTTATGTCTTTTCTCTATTATATTTTCTAGAATTCACCATTTACAAAAATCATTACTTTACACGTTGTATCAATCAGATATATCACTTTACGTGATGTATATCGATCGAATACATCACTTTACAATGTATTGGGACATACACGATGTATTGGGACGTTACGTTACGCAACATATCATTCAGAAACATCACTTTACGCGATGTATCGGCCGAACACGTCACTTCACGCGATGTATTGAGATGTTGAATGATATATTCGAAACTGAGATACAATGTATCAGGACGTTGAGGAATGTATCTGAAATCAGAACGCGGTGTATTCAGACGTTTTGAGATGTATTTGAATTCTATCAAATTTTAAAAAATTTTGTAATTTGCAAAAAAAGCAAAAATATGATATAATTATCTCTTAACACTATGCCATCCGTGTAAAATCTTTTTATTTTTTTCAATAACAAAATAAAACAATCTATTTGGGAACATTATTCCCAACGACCTTTTTGCCTACGCCCCCAAAAATACAGCAACCAAATCGGCGGAAAACTCAAAGCTTAACTTGAATTAGCACTTCCTCGTCTTCTCCGCCATTTTCTTCTTCCCTTTCTCCATATAAATCTTCCCTCAATTCACCATTTTCACAAAAATATTCCCCAAAATTTAGCGTCAATGGCGTCACTTCAATCCTCTGCAATCTCCTTCTCATCTTCCCTCGGCCGTTTCTCAACCACACGCACAATGCTCCCTCAGAAACCCAGAAATTACAAACTCCCAGTTGTTGAATCGAAGATTCGAGAGATTTTCATGCCGGCATTAAGCTCAACGATGACTGAAGGAAAGATCGTATCTTGGGTTAAATCGGAAGGTGATGTTTTGTCTAAAGGTGAATCGGTTGTTGTTGTGGAGTCGGATAAAGCTGATATGGATGTTGAGACGTTTTACGATGGGATTTTAGCTGTTATTGTTGTTAATGAAGGTGAAACTGCACTTGTTGGTGCTCCTATTGGGTTATTAGCTGAAACAGAAGATGAAATTGCTGAAGCTATAGCTAAAGCGAAAGGACAATCTGGGGGTTCTTCTTCCGGATCGGAGAGTACTCCTGAACCTCAATCTACGGTTGGGGTTTCTGATGAGCCGAAGAAGATTGTTGCAACCCCAAATGCGAAGAAATTGGCGAAGCAGCATAAAATTGATATCAATAAAGTGAATGGGACTGGCCCATTTGGACGGATTACATCGGAGGATGTTGAGAAAGCTGCTGGAATTACTCCGGCACCGTCCAAGAGTATTAGCCCACCTCCTGCTGCTGCTGCTGCTGCTGCTCCGGCAGTGGGTACGCCAGCTAAAGCTGCTCCGGTTAGTTTACCCGAGATTCCTGGGTCAACAGTTGTTCCGTTCACAACAATGCAAGTTGCAGTGTCCAAGAATATGGTGGAGAGTCTCTCCGTTCCAACATTTCGTGTTGGGTATCCAGTTATTACTGATGCCCTTGATGCTTTATACCTAAAGGTGAGTGATTTGAATTTGATACGTCAGTTGCAAACTCAATACTCCCTTCTTTTCAATTTGATTGCCTGGTTTTGACGTGATGCAAAGTTTAAGAAAGTAAAGTCTGCTTTTTTAGTCATGTGGTCTTAAACTATAGACGTGTAGAGTGTACCAAAATGTCTTTTAATCTTGTGGTAATAAACATGTCAGATGAAAAGTGAAGTATTAAAGGGTTGTCAAGAAGGAAAGAGACATTCTTTTTAAAATGGATTAAAATGGGAAGTTAGACAAAATAATTGAAACAGAGGGAGTATAAGTTATACTTCGATTTAATAGGGTGTTCACAAGATATCTCACTCACTTGGCCTAAGTGTTGTGATGGAGGTGTTGCAGAATAAATAATTGCGTTCTGAAATGAGGTGGTCACATGACTTAACATAGACTATTATGTGATGCATAATAAAAATGTGCAAATTAACTGGTATGAATTGATTTTAGATTCTGGAGTTTAAACATAGACTATCTTGTGATTGAATTGATAAACAGGTTAAGAAGAAGGGTGTTACAATGACTGCATTGTTGGCTAAAGCTGCGGCAATGGCACTAGCTCAACATCCAGTTGTGAATTCCTCTTGTAAAGATGGAAAGAGCTTTACGTACAACAGCAGTATAAATATTGCTGTTGCGGTGGCCATTAATGGTGGGTTGATAACACCGGTGCTTCAGGATGCTGACAAGGTAGTATCACTGAATCAAGTCTCTTTTTTTGGTTGGTTTAAATTGTTGTTGGTTTTGTGAAAGATGTTAAGTCATGGACTCATAGGTAATGCTTATTTTAATCTTATGTTGGTGCAGTTGGATCTGTATCTGTTGTCTCAAAAGTGGAAGGAACTGGTAGAGAAGGCTAGGGCTAAGCAACTACAACCACACGAGTACAATTCAGGTTACTATTATTACTAGTTTATTTTGTTTCCATTGAATTTGTAACTGGATTTCTTGGTTATCGTACGGGAGTCTACTGAGGTGTTGTGGTTTCCAAATTCAGGGACTTTCACCTTGTCCAACTTGGGCATGTTTGGCGTGGACCGATTTGATGCTATTCTTCCTCCTGGACAGGTGAGGGGTTGGATGTAGCTGACTTTTGTTTCCGATACATTTCATTGTGTTGTTAGAAAGTAACATCAACTTAAAAACTGAATGATGTTCAGGGGGCTATAATGGCTGTTGGAGCATCAAAACCAACTCCTGTAGCTAATGCGGATGGGTTCTTCAGCGTCAAAAATAAGATGCTGGTAAGTCTTGCATTCTCTTCCCATTGTTAAGTTGTTTTAAGTGCTAGGTTTGACTGAAGATAACTTTAGAAGTGAAATTTATTGACTCATATCAGTGCCCACTCTAATTAGATAATGTTGCCCAACTAATTTGTCTTTACTCTAGCCACTCAAAATTCTTAACGCTCGTTGAATTTTTATGTGAACTGTGGTTAAAACAGTTCCTATTTCCCTTGAATTTAGAAGTTGAAAACAAAGAAAAATAAACAAAATATGATTGTTCACTACTTATGTTTTGTAGATTTTCAAAGGTTCCACCTCCCTTTCAATTGCTTGTGGCAAAAAACCACCTTTCTAGACATCATAAAATCAGTTTGACTGATAATTTTCTGTAGCTTTTGTTGGATTCTTAAAGGGCTGCATCATCTTTGTTATATTGCTATACTTAGACTTGTTGTAAAGGGGTTTAACACTAAGTCCTGAGTTTTATAATACAAATGTTACTTATGAAAAAAAAACCTTATGTGATAAAGTTAATTGTTTTATCTTGTTTCCATAAGATTTCTTCTTGTTAATCTTCGAGAATTCTAGTTGTACTCATGATCTTTACCTCATATAGCAAAAAAAAAAAAGTTCTTGTAGATGTAACAGATATCAAGAGATTCTTGTACGTTTCCAATATTTTCCCTACGTTGCAGTAGATGGGTTCCTACATTTCCTACCCTTCGTGCTTCTCAGGGTGTCTTTTTACTTTTAATTTTATAAGCATGGTTGATGCGTCATGCATACAGATCTCTTCCAGTAGTTAGTTTTGATATCTATGAAGTCGCGAAGACGGTCTAGTCTGGTAGGCCTTAGAGAGTGATAAGCAAGTTGAAGACGAGGAATAGTTTTCAGAATGAGATTAACCTATGTAAGTTTCAATGTACCTAGCCATTATGGACAATAATAAGATATAGAATTTTAAAAACATGGAATAAAAGGGCAGCCCGGTGCACCAAGCTCTCGCTATGCGCATATGGATCTTGGGAAGGGATGTACCACAAGGGTCTATTGTACACAGCCCTACCCTGCATTTCTGCAATAGGTTGTTTCCACAGCTCGAACCCGTGACGTCCTGGTCACATGGCAACAACTTACGCCAAGGCTTCCCTTCTGAAGTGTTCCAGACTTTTATCGGCTGGACCTTTGTGCATATGGACCTAATATATTTTGTCTATAAAGATCGGTTGGGAGATTTTAACTGCCAACTGGGATGTGGGATCATGTTCATTAGCAAGATAACCATGGTTTTCCTATCCATTACTACGTGCTCTATAGCAGATGGTGCTAAGCAGACCTAATGTGCAAAAAGATTTTCCTTTTATCCTCTTCAGTGTTTGCAGTAAAAATTTCACAATGACTTTTGGCTGAACTGCTAGCTAATATGCTTCTTAAATGTCTGGGATGGTGGGATTGGAACACTATCTGTAAAGAGCAATGAACTGGTGTTTTCTTGCACTTCTAGTTTAAAAATTTTCTTTGATAAAGAGGGACTGGTGATTCTTGTATCCGAAATAGTCCATAATCTTCCATCATATCTGAATAAGTTATGACAAGTTAAGTGCGGATGTAAATGGATCTTGTCAAGTAACTCAAGCACAACAACAAACATCAGTCACACGTCTGATCAATTTTTGGTTATATATGGATCAAAGAACCATGAATACAATCTAGAGAAAAAAGCTTCAATCTCATGTGGTCCATTTACATCCTACAAACCAATTTGGGTGGGTGCACACACCTCAAAATGCAGACACTTGCAAGGGTTGGTAATCATCAGAAGGGTTGCCAACAATCGGTGCTAATTGTGGTGAAGTTGGCTTCATTCTCCCCTTGATAAGTGCTATATGGGATTGGTAGATAAAGAACTTAGCTTTAGTTTTTAGCTAATTCTTGGTTGTTCCAGTAATAAGCACTCGTTCATTGCAGCTCGAGGCCTCGAAATTACTGAAATACAACAGTCCATACATGCTGAGTTCTATGGGTAATTCTGCAACTTTCCGATTTGATATGTGGTCACCAATTTTGCGCCAACCAACCAACATAAAAGGCTGATGAGATTTTTCTTATGGAAGTTACCATCTCACAGTAAAGGCTCTAGATAGTAGATAGTGCCTAGCTTCATGTGCTGGCCTGCTATGGGCTGGTTCTAGTTGACTTGGGTCTATATAGGGTTGGGGTTTGTTAACTTTGAAGCCTTTAGGCTATAATCATGTATATCCAGCTAGTCTCATGAGGTCTTTTTGAGAATTAGTGTGGCTTCCATGGATTACGGTGGATTTCAGTTCTAGTTTATAGCATTTCGGATTTTATAAACCTAGCAAGCCATGGTTTATGATGATAGTGGTACTTATTGAATCTATCTCACATTTAAGTTTCCCTCGTATGAAGTATACGAAGAGATAAAGTTTGTTGTCTTTACTCATCGTCCCAACTATGTAACAAGAATCCAATGGCAAGTGAGGTGCATGTGAACAGGATTTCTTTCGTCCCTAGTGTTGTTTAAAGTCTAAAGGAGATGTAGCAACTATGATGCCTCAACTCCAAACTAGTTGGGATCCTTAAATGAATTCTCTATATTCATTCCACTCCATTTGGTTTTAAAGAGGACTGACTCGTTATAAATTGACTAGTTTTACACTGGTCATCAACCTATTGCTATCCTTATCCTTTATCCAGGTTTGGGAGTATTCTTGGCATGTATTTGTGGGAGTTTATCCTTGGGTTAACGTTAGCTATCTTTGGAGTTAAGATTGGTTTGCTTTATGGCTGCTATTAAAGGAATTAGTGTTGATTTTTTGAAATGTGAATTTGGATTTGGTTGAGAAATTTTTGTGTTCTGAAACATATCACTCAAACACAAACATTTTAGATGCTATCATACTGGAGAAAGCATAATTAAAACCGTCTAAACATTTTTTTTATTCTTTACTAAATGTACTTTCCACTATCTGAAAAACAGTATTAAGAGAACAAATTGCCAGAAGCAAGGCAATGGTCGTCTCAATTTGTTTCCAGCCTTCACCAAAACCAACTAGAGTTGGTTCCCAAAAATCAGGTTTCCGAAAATCAATGTGCCTGGTTTTAAACACAGCAGAACTGTGTTTGCTCCTTGGTCAGATAATTCCTCCGGGCCTGGATGGGTGGTTCCCTTAATCCTTGGTCATTCTGACTTTTTTTATTCTCACAGACCTTGCTGTTTTTGCCTATATGCATGCATCAGCAAGCACATTGTTAACTAATTACCCTTTGACCTTTCCTTTTCATGACTTCCTCACCTTCCGAAAACCCCCGTTCCTTCCCTGTCATTTCTTTTAACGGGAAAGGCTGCTACCTATCGAAAGTTTTTTCTGTATATTTCCCTTCTTTGTCTTCCTTCTCGGGCTTAAAGAACAGTAACTGGTGGTAGAAGTAAGACCGGATAGCTATGTGAAATATGTACCTTTTTTCTGTGCTTATGGTTGAAACCTTGCTTTAAAGTCTTAACTGAAGCCTCGTGTGGACTTCTATAATAGTGATGTTGTCATCATCATAAGATTAATTCATACTTCACATTTTAAATCTTTTACAGGTAAACGTCACAGCAGATCACCGAGTTGTATATGGCGCGGACTTGGCAGCCTTCCTTCAAACGTTTTCCAAGATTATTGAGAATCCAGATAGCTTGACAATGTAGATGTAGAGCTAAGATAAGCTGGTACGCGTTGCAACTGATATATGTTGTGCTAAAAAATTTCCAGTAGTTCAAAGTGAGCCTAGCAGTGCAATTTTTGAAATTTTATCGCCTTTTTCGTTTTGCTGATTCATTTTCTTCTCTTATAGAAGTTGTATTTTTCTGGATTGCAAGAATATGACTGGTTTCTCAAAGATGGAGATTTTAAATTATTTTAATTGCATACCAAATTTGCCTTGAAAAAAAGTCTGTTGATTTACACAAATGTTGTTTTTTAGACATTGTGCAACTATAACCTTAAGAAATAACGTAGAATGTTTGCTCATATATTTCTCAATCTTATTGGATCGTTATCTAATGTTTATAATAACTTACAAAATAGACAGATTCATGTTTCGAAGGCCTGTATATTTATCCTCAAAGGCAAGAAACTCTTTTTGGTAGAGTTCTATAGCTCATTTCATGCCTATTAAGAAAAACAATAAATAGAAGGTACTCCGTCTAATCCCAAGTAAAATAAGTAAATGGCTCAAAGTTCAATAGGATTGTTGCGACTTGTCTTGAATGGTAAAGCGATATTTATTTTGGTACAATTACTTTTTGATAAAGCTAGATTTATTTTGAGAAGGTGGGAGTACATGTTAGTGATAGCCACCATTATTTTATAAATTTAATTTGATTAGGCCATCTACCTATTCTTTTTAAGGTTCACATTTTTATGATATTAATTACATGTCCACTTCAAAAAAAAAAAAATCAAAAGTGGTTAGTGTAAAGCATCGATAGGATTGGTTCACACTCCATTAGTTTCTTCTTTTTTGTGCATTTCTTCTTATACCTACATTTTCTCATTATGACATAGACTTTCTTGGATCGATGTATTCGGTACGGAGAAAAATATTATTAAAATAATTTTTTTAGAAAAATAAATTTCACAAAGAAAATCATGATTTTTTCAATGAAAGCAGGGAAAACAAACTCCATAAGTGATATTCCAAATTCATTTATTTCATTACCATCTCTTGACTATCCCACCCGGCCACCCTTGAAACCCCACCCTGCCTCATCTCACCCGATCATGTTTTATTAGATGGTTTTGCGATAACATTTTCTTGCTTGCTTATTAAATATTTTTTTTAAAAATTTCCACTATTTTTTCTTCATTTTTAATCGTAACTTTGTGTATTATTATTTTGTGGCATCAAATTTTCTAACTCTTAAATTTAAAATATAAATAGGATTTCTTTTTCTTTCTCAATTTTGTTTTTACTATAACAAAGATTCAATTAGTAGTTTCTTTTTAATACTTTAAAATAGCGTGTTTAATGGTTTAGTTAAAATATTTTGTCTTTCTTTAGCTAAAAGAATTGTGTGATATTAGTATATTACTCCATCTATGGGACATATAGTACAATTATATTATTTTTTGGGAAATCACTTATAATTTCTTTCAATTTTGCCATTTTGTGTATATATTATTTCAAAGAAAATTAAGAATCGACCTGTTACGGTTCAAACTTATGATACGTATTGTCCGTTTTAGCATGATAAACTTTATGGATTATCTCTTGCACTATGTCATTATCGAATCGTACCATCCGAACTAGTGTTTTCTATCTTATAAAATCTTTATAGATTACAAGTTCAGTCAAAATCACTAATTTTGATTCAACTCTATATTTATCGCAAAAAATTCATTCAATATATATAAATTATTAATTTAAAATTTGATATTTTTTAAAAAATATTTCAAACACATAAACCTTAAATTCTGACTCCGCATCTTAATCTTATTCTACATGTCACAAATTTTCAACCACAAGCTAAAAGTTGTGGTCTTTGTTTAAATAGTATGTAGAACCTATCACATTTTACAAGTCTTTGGAGTAGTTTAGAAGAAATAGAAAGATGGTTAAGGAATTTTCCAAATTAAAATTCAAAACTCACCTATTTTAGGCAATTAGACCCAACTTTTCAACTCTATTATTGGATTGGAAAATTTAATTTATATATACATTGAAAGAAAAGCCACCTATTCTTCATGACCTTTTGTTAGCTTTTATATAATGACTATCACTAGAGCAAGTCAAGAATCACCTACGGAAATCTATCAAAATTTGGAATTATTGATCAGATTAATTATGATATGTATTATTTAAAGCTTATTAAAGGTATGATGTTGTTGTTGTATTGTGTAGAGCGAATTAAATAAAATGTTTCCTATCAAGATTTTTAACATTATTTTCATAATTACAAATTCAAAATTTAAATTTTATTGGTTCAACCTCTTTTAAGTGCTTATAGAATTTAATTATATTTTTGAAATTACAAATTTAATTTTAATAAATTTTTATACATAAATTTGTGAGTTGCTGCCGGATATTGGGTTCAAATGAACGTGATATTAAAAGATTGTATCCACCACTAATTCAAATCCAAAACCCTAGAGAAATCTTAATTATTCCACAACGTTACTTAGAAAGGCGGAAATTTCAACTATTTTTTTTTTTTTAATATATATAGAAAAGGAAAAGGTGATGAATATTTTGTACTTTAGTCCAAGCAAGTTGCGTAAAGAATTGCCTCTCTATCTATTTTTGCTTGTTCATATTTGATTTTAAAAATAATAACTTTATTGTATCATTTTTATTTATATTATAATATATTTAAATATTAAATATAAATAATATTCAATAATAAGGTTTTAATAGATATAGTAAGATAAATTTTTTAAAAAATATTTTAAACTCAATAAATAAATATAAATTTTATATTTTTTATATAGCGGATAAGTAAAAGTGGAGATTAACCGACAAAAGTGGAAAAAGGAATGGGCTTTATTTTTGAAAAATCTTAAAATCTTTTCCAAGAAATTGCGTGATTCTATTGTATTTGTATTTTTGTACTTGCAAATAAAGGAGACAAAAAATGGCCCACCAAGCAAAAATGTTACCATCATATATATATATATATAAACAATTTTTAATCCTAAAATTATTTCGTACTTTTTCTTCTGACTTATATATATATATATATATATTTATTTATTTATTTTTATTATTTTTTTCTATTTAAGTTACTAGAAAACAAAGCAAAATAAGAATTTAGAGTATTTTTTACAAATTAATTCAAAAATATTTTTGATATAATTTGATAAATATATTATTTATTTATTTTAAAAAAATCATGTAGTTTGTTTTTTAAAACGTTGTTCGTATACTAACAATTTGCACTTCAAAACAACCATTAAAATACACATACTTTTTGCGTAAATGTAAGCTATAAATAAAGTTGTTTGAGTTGCCTACTAAAAGCCAACTTCACACAATTTTCTTTAAAAATCTTACATAATTAATTTACTAATTAATTTTATATATTAAAAAATTCTCAACGATTATTATAAAAATTTATTGGCATATCCATTAATGTCACGTCTTGTACTATTCACATGTCTACCTCACTAAAAACAATTGAAATAACGAATATAAGAATATGTCAAAAATGGGAAGTCACATTCTTGAAGTTATTTGATGGCTTTGTTATTTTCTTAATAGTTTTTGAATTATTCTAGCATGTTGAAGATAAAGATAAAGATTGGACCTAAATAATTGTCCCATCTATTAAAGGAATTGGAATATTTTCTCACAAGTTACAAACATTTAACATGATTACTTTTTAGATTATAATCTTTTGGAATATTGAAACTTGAAAGTGATAGCAATATTTTAGTTTATTGCGCATTCATTATGTTTACACAACATGATTGAAGTTTTCCTTGATGGCTATAGTCAAATTGATAAGATTTTACGTTCGAATTTTGTAAATAAAAAATAAACAAAATTTGATAGTGAACGATTACCTCTTTGTTAGCTTTACATTGACGTATTTGAATTAGTTAGATTTCAAAATAAATGTCGGATATTGAGTTGGAGACAAAGAAAACGAGAACAGTATTATTGAGGGGTCAAGTCGTATAGTGACATATAGTACGTACTACGTATAATTGCTTCTTCTATGTGAACTCTTTAAGTTTTGGAATATTACAAGATCGTCCTCATAGTCTTTTAATTTATAAAAGCTGCCCTATTTTAGAACTTTTTCTGTGGAAGTAGGGAGTACAAGTTCCAAATGACATTCCACGTTGATTGTGTTCTTACCATCCCTGACTCACCTCATCTTTACCTCCACCTCCGTAGCCTCCATTCACACCGGCCACCGCCCTCACCTCCAATCCTACTATTACTATTACTAGTTCAGAGGCAAAAACAAAATATAATTTTTATGAATTTGACTTTTTAATATTTTTATGCGTCTAAATCTTTGAAATGTCAAAAACGGATACTTACGATAACATAATGAGGAAAATTATGTTAGCTACAAAATGAGGAAAATTATGTTAGCTACAAAATGAGGAAAATGATGGAAGGTTGTTTACTTTGACTAAAAATAAATACTTTATAGGAATATAGCTACTTTAAATTTTAACAAGAAAAAAATAATTAGGAGATCTAAAAATAGATAACATAGCGTTGATCTTATCTAGATATACTAGTTTGTTCAAGATTTGGATACAATATATATATATATATATATATATTTTATTTTTTTTATTTTTTTTTATTTTTTTGTTAAACATTCCTTAGCTAGAGTTGACTAAATTCACTTTAATTTTTATTTTTTTTGACAAATTAATTGTCGACTCTTCACAAATTAAAGTTTGAAATTCAATATAAAACTAAAATGAAACTATATATATTTTTATTTAATGATTCAGTATTTAAACTTTATTGACTTAATTGATATGAATTTTTGTTATAGACCAATAGAGGAGGTAAGTGACTTTCTTAACAAAGATTAGATCTTTCAAAATTTAAAATCGAAATTTTTGATGACATTTAGAATTATAAACTGACAAATATGTTGAGGTGGTCACACATGAACACCATCTTTGTCCTTCTACGACATTATTTTTTTATTTTCTTCTTGGTTGTTCATTAACGAATCTATAAGTATTAAATTAGTCAAAATTGTTTCCATCATCAACACTACATTTTAATATAAATCTTGACGTTGATTATTCTAGGTGGCCAAATTCTTGTGAATATTTTAAAAAGATATTGCAAGACATATATTTAATTATTCATCAGTGAGGCAAAAGGACAAGTCCTACATCAAATCAAATCCAACCTAAAAAAGTTGTACAAGAATTATAAGGGCCTCAAATAATTGAGTTAACGATTTAATCCGTTGATTTTTATAAAGTAGTAAATTCTTTATTTGGTTATTATAATTTGTTTTAGTATGTAATGGAAATACTATATACCATATATCAAGTAAAAAAAATTAAAAAAAATACTTAGATAAAGTTTTTCGTGGATCAATCCGATTGGCATATCAGTCCAACATTCAATTAGACTAAATTAAACGAATCAAAATAAATTAAATTAACAAGATAAAAAAACCTTAATTTGTCCATAATTTTATGGATTGATTTTATCATCTCGAAACCTTATCTGAATAAATAAAAAGACTATGACCATATGAATGGTGGACAATACTGACCATCGAATTATTAAGTTGTTTTTATTTATTTATTCATTTATGGAACCCCTTGTTTTGTTTATTAATAATATAAATAAATAGACATGAGCAAAACAGGTATCCTAATTTTAAAATGCCCATTAGGCCACTAATTATGTGCTCCAATCCATGATTTCTAATTTCATCCACTGCTAATTTCTTCTTTTTTTAATAATGAGAAAAGTATGTGACATGATATGGTGAGGTTTTAATAAAGTAGATTGATTTAATGGTATATTTGGTACAAAGGATATTGGAATTAATTCATAAGTCATTGATTTTTTCTTGCTTTAAACCTTACCACATAATATATATATATGTGTGTGTCGGAAGAAATTAAAGATGACTTCTCATATTAGAAAAATATTTTGCATATCCTAAAAAATATATAGGTTGTAAAACATATATAGATAAATTTATCTATTTTTAAAATTTTTTGACTAATTAATAATATAAATCGTGATTACTGGAGATTTACTTTTATCCAGGGAAAACTCGTAAGCTTCCTTAATCAATATTTATGATTCGAATACTACAAAGAAATTCTTTCTAAAATAAAACTTGAGTATTTTATTTTATGTGGTCCACAAACTATGCACTTGAGTGCTTCATAGTTTTAAGTATAACTAATTTTTTAAAAATAATATTAAGTAACTATTTAGTGGGTGACATGATTAGTAGTTTTGGTACTGTATTCTTTTCTGTTTAATTTTCTTTAATGGGTGCGCATAATTTTTTGACCTAGAAAATGTCTGAAAAAAGTGGGTATCTGGCGTGATTCACAAGAAGATGTGCATTCAATTTGTTTTATCTTTGGGTGGAATATAAAAACGTAGTTTAATGTATAAAATATTTTGTGTTTATGCAATAATTAGAGAAGAGTTGCATTTTAATAATTGTGATATAGTAGTTCATTGTATGGGGTGTAATCAGATTTAATCGAACATTAATACAAATATTCTATCAAGTGATCTCTTTCTATTTATGAGCTTTTGATAAATAGGATTACTTGATACCTATAATAAGTAGGAATAGAGCTGTCAATATGGGCTAGGTCCGTTGGGTCGGTCTGGTCTAACCCGTGATTTGATAGGATCGGGCTACAATTTTTAGAGTCCATTTAAGAAAAGAGTTTTTTAGCCTGGCCTGGATAAGTCTGTCAATTTGTGTGATTTGAGAAATATGAATAGAGCTGGCTCGTGGGCCAAATAAAAATTAATTAAAAAATAAAAAATAAAATAGAGTATTAAAAATAATAGGAGTCTACACTCAAAATCTGTTTAAAGTTTGAAATATTACAATTTAAATACAAATTATGTTTATAAAATATGTACTACATAAAATAAAAAATTCCTAAAATTTCTAGGGAATCACTAGATAGGTCATTGCCTATGGAATATTATCATAGTTTTTGTGTTTTATTATGATTATTGGAAAATAATTAGGTTGATATTTCTATTTAGCTATTTATGTTTTTTACTTGAAATCAAACTTAATAAATATTATATAGATAATTTTATTTGTGTATTTGAGTAACAAGTAGTAACACTAACCCCATGTAATATTGTCTTTTCGATATTTATGATAATATTTTAAAATTATAATTTAATTTAAAAAATTATAAAAAAAAATACACTTTTAATAAAAGAGGGTGATCCGGCAAAGCCCGTAGCCCACGCACTTGTGGGCTTGGCTGATCATTTTCTGGCCTACATAAAAAATGGACTAGCCCAGCCTGACTCGTCAAATTGCAAAGCCTGTATGAGTTAGCTCGAATGAAATGGGTCAACCTATATTGACAACTTTAAATAGGAGATATTCAAAAAAAATAAATTTGTTAAATTAGTCAAAGTGCCCGACAAAATATTCAATCACTACGATTATCTAAGCAAATTGCTTTTTAAAAAATATTTTAACTTTCAATACGTTCTATATCATGTGAATCTTTATTATCCAGATATAGAATATTGATTATTTACAAAGAAATAAAAGAGAAGAAGGTAAATTCAAGATACCTAATCTAACATAAACATTATAGAGATAAGACTAGGGTGGGTTGGGGTGTAGTCGTGATCGTAGTCGCGTAGAGTGAATCGAGAGAAGACAATAAATTTAAAATATCATTTATGTAACTTTTTTTTTACAATTACGAAATCATTTCTTTATTTTTAAAAAACTTTTTTTTTTTTTTTGAGAAAATATTTTCACCCACACACCAATTTCTTTTTCTTTTCGAAGATTATAACTTTTTTAATAATAAAAAAAAGTGAGAGGCAGTTGGCACAGTGATCCACAACATCACCCTGGCCCACCTAAATAAAAGAGAGGCAATTTATTTTATTTATTTATTTATTTTAATAGTAGTAGGGGCCAAGGAAGAAATGGGAAAATAAAAATAAATAGATAACACTCAAAAAAAAAAAAATTCTAAAAAGGCAACTTCCACCGACGAGAGTTGTGATGAATGATAAGTATTTTTTTTATCCTTAATCAAGAGGTCTTAGATTCGAGTTTTATTAGGTACAAAGTCCTTTTTGTCAGAAAACGCTCTACCCCTCAAAACTTTCCGACACAAATCTGAATTTAATTTGACCTATTCAGACACTAGTCCAAAAATCAATAAAAATAAAAAGGCAACTTCCTAATTGACACAAATTAAGGAAGCCTTCTCGACTACATGAAAAGTCAAGAATTAACAATTTTTAGAATAACAAATTCCATATCCAACATGATAAATAGACTATACAAGTGAATATAATTTATTATTTTCTTCCTATCAATTCACGAAAAAGATGATATGTGAAAGATTCATCAAATTATGGTTTTTTAGAGCAAAGGAAATGAAGAATAAATGAAACAGAATAATCTGATTGAATCGTAACATACAGCTTTCTCAAAATATCGAGATTGTGTTTAGAAGAAGATGACGTACGTTTTTATAATAGCTGGAGAGAAATTTAATTGCAAATTAGAAAATTTAATAGCCTTTTCATTACGAGTTTCATAAAGTCTAGCTTGTATTTAAATGTAACACGCTAGAAAAGTCTGTTTATCAAAGTTCCTCAATTAAATTATAATTATCATTTGCGGTGTATTTTCGTTCTACCGTTTCATTATATCCACCAAATACATAACGTCCACACCCTAATAATGATATTGACACCTAAAATTAGGCTTTGGTTTATTGACTACAAAATAAAATATTTTTGGATAATATAAGTTGGTTATTTCTTACTTCTTAGTACTTAGTTGTGTAACCAAATTATATTATGTGTCCTAAATTAAAAGCACATGAGAATTTGAGGACCAAAAAAGTCAAGAAGACAAAATAATTTTTTTTTTAAAAAAGGATAAATAATTGAAATTCATATTACTATTAGATCTGTCAGATGAGTACTAGAAGGATCTCAATAATCTTTTGACCAAGACACAACTTAAAAATATCTACACTAGAATCTTTTTAGATTTCAATCATAAATAATTGAACTGATATTTTTGTGGAGTGATATCTTAGATGGAAAGGTAGGGACGTCGCGGATTAGAGTAGGAGGTTATTAAAGTAATTAAGTTTTGGTGAGATTAGGTTTAGTGTAGTCTAGGAGTATCGTATTTATCGTAGTATTAATCTTTTATATATATATATGTATCTTTTTACTTTTGATATTAGTCGCCATCTATTGTTTATTTTGTTTCAATTATCACATTATTTTATTATTATTACACTTTACGAGTGGAAAACGAATTTCTTGAGTATGTTATTGTATTTTGTGGAGTGAAAATGAATTTCTTGAACCAAAAATATATCGTTATCCTACCTACAAAGATAAAAGATGAGACAAGCATATATCTTTTTTACCCTTTTTTTTGGACTATACTAAAATTATTGTTATATTTTTTTTAGGAGTGTTAAAATTTTAAATATGAATTGCACAATCATATAGTCAAATGATCTGAATCCCAAAAGGACTTAATTATGAATTTAAAAATAGAAATTTAGGAATTGAGTTTATGCTTTGCTAGTTTCTTCACATGGAACGCCAAGAAAACTTAACAAGGGATAAAAGATTAAAGGGGGAAAAAAAAGATAAAGAAAAAAGGGGGGAAAGAGAAAGGAAAAAGAAGAAAAGAGAAAATTAAGAGGTGGAAACTTAATTAATTGTCAATTGTCAAAAGTGGGTAATTGTAATTAGAATTACACCACCAAAAGTTCTAATGGAATAAATATAATTTTTTATTTTTAATTAGAGATTATATTTTAAAAAAATATGAGAAAACACATTTCTCTTAAAAAAATCTTATACGATACAAATTTAAATTAATTAATATTTTAAAATAAATATCGAATATAGTGGATGATAATATAAAAGTAGGTAGTTGCAAATGCAATTACTATTGTCAACAACCTTAAGATGGTACCATTGCCATTACTAACAATTCAAACTTTTCTTTTCTAGATTTTACAACAAAAATAAAATAAAAATGGGACCCCATAACTTCATTGAGCAATAAGAGCACCTTTATTTTCCATTTCCTTTTAGGAAAGTCTAATGTAGTTAGAGATGGTAAATAAATGGAATAAATTAAATTTGAACGAGTTGAAATATATATCATTTTATAAATGAATCATGATAATTCGACGAGGAAGGGTTACCGAAGGATATCTCTCGATTATCAGGTTTTAATAATGATAATTCATTGAGCGTTGTTAGAGGGTATTGAGAAAATCACTTTTCAATAAGTATAACTAATGGGCCTGACTAGGAGATAAGTGGTGTAACGTCCATGACCGAGGTGGATCGACATAGGCAGATCAAAAGAGAAGGATCGAAAGACGTCTACACTAGTAAGATAGGTTTCTGAAAAAAAATAAAATATGCACATGACATCTTAACCCAATCGATTCACACATTTCAAATATGGAAAATTTAAGCGAAAACATGGAACGTGGACCGGCGTGTCTAGTGGGTTCTGACCCAAACTCATGGATTCCTTTAGAAATAAAAAAATAATTAATTGATGCTACTTAGTATTTCCTCGGTTTCTATTATTACTTCCATCATTTTAATTTATATGATATAGTTTAATTAGATACAAAATTTAAGAAATGTAATTTTCGCAATATTCCAAGTTATCCCTTAAATTACATTTTTTGTGGATTTATAAGTGGAATCCAACCTGAATAAAATATTGATTGTGCCATTAAATATTTATCAAATAAAAAAATATATATGTCATTCTTTTTTTAGACGAAATAATAAAATAAAGTGTATCATATAAATTGAGACAAAAAACATTCATTTCCACTTTTAAGAAATACCTACAAATAAGAAAAATAATTTTACTAATTTATTCCCGAAGAAAGTTTTTCGGAATAATAAAATAAAGAGTATCATATAAATTGAGACAAAGAACATTCATTTTCACTTTTAAAAAATACTAACAAATAAGAAAAATAATTTTACTAATTTATTCCCGAAGAAAGTTTTTTGAAACTTATTTACATTTTTAAAAAAATACTGATTATGAGAGTCAAATAAAATAAAATAAAAATACTTTATTAATTTTATTTTAATTTTATCTAATAATTATTTTTTAATAATATAGACAACTAATATAAACAGCGGAAGCATATAATTATACGTCCTAACCGACACTTGAAAAATCAATTTGTCCAAACGCTGCACATTGTTTTTGTCATAAATAATACCAAAGCAACTTGCATTTCATGTCATCACTATTATATAACTACTTTATTTATTTATTTTTTAAAAAGTAAATCTTTTATTTGAAACTTGGTAGGCATTGGAAATTGAAGATAAACTATATATATTTTTTAAAAAAAAAAGAGAAGAGAATGCATTTGAAATTACGAAGATAAAGTTAGAATATAGATTATAATCTATTTTTCAAATTCTGAATTCAATTTTAAGTTAATTTTGGAACTTTTATGACTAGATATTAATTTTTAAATATAATAAAAAGTTATTTTTAAAAATGAATATTTCTTATGGTCAAACATATACTATAAAGATTGTTAAATGCAATAGATTAATAATTGAATAAATCTACACAAATGAAATCGTGTAGTTGCATGCCATTAACGCCATTAGTCAGCCTACTTTTATTAATCTTAATTATAAAAACTACAACTACTCAAATACAAATATAGAAAGTCATTCCATAAAGAACCGTCGAAAGCAATAAATTACTTCGAGTATGATTTTTTTAGTCGGATTTAGAATTTTATTTTTTTAAAAAAATTATTTCTTTTATTTTAAAATAAGCGGTGTTTTAGTTTTCTTAAAAAATTTATTTCAAAATATTAGTCTAAAAATAATTTATTTTGGAAGGAAAGGAGTAGCTTATTATTGAATTTTAAACAAATTCTTTACTATACAATTTATACAAAATTACTTGTTTTGTTGAATCGTAACTAGAGCCCTAAGCTATCTTGAACCCATACATATATAGTATTGCTAAGTTGTCTTTGTTAGAGAATGTTCTCACCACAGAATGACATTTTTCCATAAAAATTTAAATTAATCGGATCCAAAACTGATATCGAATACCGAGAAAAATTCTAAAAACTAGCAGAATTTAGTCTTTGACATAATACCTAACTTGGACGGCAAAACTATAGCATCCTACTTAACTTTTTTGACATATAGATTAAATTAATTACTACTAAATTTAAGTATACATTAACTATATAAGCAACCCAACAATAAATTGTACAAGTCACATAAAGATCCAATTTATACGGCAATAATAAATAGACAAATATAGTAAATGAGATTTTTATTTAATTTTTTTTTAAAAAAAACAAGAAACCAGATCAGATCTAACTGTATATTTTAAGGAAAAATGTTTTTATTTTTATTTTTTTTAAAAAAAAAATTGCAGTCTGATTCATGTCGTTTACAAACCATACAAGTAACAGGCAATTACTTAAACAAATTTGCTTCTTCAATAACAATGAAATTAGTTGGCCTTTAAATTAAATAAATTAATATATATTATTTAATTAATACATTAATTAGCTAGATATGTATTAGTGAACAATTTTGAATTTGTCACGTTCTCGTGAGTAGGCGAATCTAGGATATGAAATGCGCGTTTTCAAGAATAATAACTTTTGTGTAAACTCAATATTATAAATGAACACTATTAAATATATAAAAATATAAATTAAGAATCTAGTGATAAATTAGGCTCTTGGTCGGAAATAAAACTTAGTTAAACGAAAACAAGTTGAAACTAATAAAAATTTATAAACTTCAATTTGTAAATCCATCCCTACCATCTACGCAACCAATACACATTTACACCACACAAAGTGCACAAATTTATTAATAATATATAATGCACCGGCCTAGATGTGTTCCTTTTAATTTATGAGTTATGAATTATAATACACATTTGATTATTAAATAATTTATATATATTAATTAAAATATTTAAGGCAAATACAAAATTCGTATTAAAGTTATCGGATTTTGCTGACCTCGTTTCTTTTACTCTATTTCTGTTTTTGAGTACGAGTGTATATCAATGTCAAGTTCACTCTCTCAATCTTGAAAATTCACCGAATATAATGATGATTAACATGTGTTGACAATAAATTTTAAATATATCATATATATATATATATATATAAATGTAACAGTAATAATGAATCAAAATGACATATTCAAATCTTAATCGCGTTATGATAAGAAACTAATCATCTTCTAAAAAATGTAAAAAAGTAATAAATTTTGAATATATCTTATGTGCATGTAAATGCAACAATAATAATATATGCAATATAAATTAATAGGTGAGATCTGAAAAGTATAATGTGTACATACATTATACCCCGTTCTTATAGGATGAAAAAATTGTTTTTGATGGACCTCGACTCAATAAATCATGTATTTATAAAAATGCATTTTTCAAAACTAATCCCTATTTTATAGGGAACGCACCGACTTAATTTTGGAACATGTCTAGTGTATAAATCCAATTTGTCAAAAGTTTCCTAATTTTTTTTTTTCTTATTTTTTCTAAAATAGTTTATAATTTTAATTTTTTTTTGTCTTTAAAATGTTGACAAAGACTGCACCTTTATGTTCTTGCACGCCTATTTATATTTGGAACTTATCATTATTTCCAAAAAGCATAATAATATACTAGAGGAATTTATTAGCTGTCTTGAATCTATAGCTTCATCCACGATTTTAAAATATATATATTTTATCTTTCGAAATTCACAGTATTTTCCACTATTATTTGAAAACATTAAACATTTAATTAGAGAATCATATAATTCAAGTATTTAGAATCAATATCTTGTAAAATTTATGCGATTAAGTATATTCTAACTTTTCTTTTATTTCATTTATTTAGAGAATCATATTCTTTTAAATATTGTCATTTTTATAATTATTTTAATTTATTACAGCTAAATCGAGGATTTTCGATAATAGTCTCTCTATTTTCATAAAATTTAAATAATGTATATATACGTATATTCTACTCTTTTCATAGTACTTACGAAATTTACTACATGTGGTGTTGTACAACTAAGGAAAGTTATATTTAGCTTTACTATAGAATATATTTTAAATAGTCGATTGTGATTAACAACCAACTATATGTGACACCAACATCAAGATAAATACGTAAAACCTAACCAACCATAAAGTTTTACCATAAAGACAGTAATGGTTGGTACATATCAATTTACCAATGCATGAGAGATATTCTTTTACCACCGAAAGATATTTTTCGATAATTATGGTATTCGAACTAATTTATATATATCTATTAATTTCAGAAAATACATGTTATTTATGTACGTAATTACACAGTTGCATAGATATCTGACACTTGATTAGATGATTTTTTTTTTGCATCTTTAACTAGAAATGCCTTGAGTTTAATTTTAAAAATATTTTTTTCATTTAGAAGGAAATGCATCCTTTAAATTACACGACAAGAATCTAAATCAATTAAAATAAAAAATTTCGAATATCGTAGAAGACAATCTTTTTACTTTTAACCCAAACTATAGACAAATCTCAAAACCACTCAACAATGTTCTCATCAAATCAAGTTGGCACCCAAAGCAAAAACATCCATAATCCCAAAAAGAAAAAAAGAGAATAATTTTCCCTGTTGAAATAGTAAATGGTTGGTAAAAATCAAATGAACAATGCTTTGAAAGTAATGTTTTCACTTTCATTTACACAGAAAAGAATAGATGGTAGATGTTTAATATTTGCATTAAATTAATAAATATAAACCTTTCTCGTTTAATCATCTTTATTAATAATATATTTATTTATTTAATAAATTATTCAATTATAATAAGTTGATAAAATTGAATTAAATATCTAATACCAATAAAATTTTACAAACTGTACCATACATTTCAATCGTTCATCAACATTTTCATCGTCATCGCAAATTCTAGTGAGATGAATACAATATATGTCTTTTATCAAAGACAGCAAATTTAAGCCCCCGAAATAAAAATACTCTTAATATATAGAGAACACTTTCATATAAATCTGAGTCGAACATTAAAATTTAGAGTTCATTTGAATTTGTTATTGATTTATGATCGTCATATTGTTATTAAGTTTACAATATACGGATATAAATTTTAATTATTTTTAACTGTTATTTGAACTCGTCCACCAAATGAAAAAATAAAAAATAAAAAGCAAACTTTCCTCAACTAATCCAAGTTGGCACCCAAAACACAACACGCATAATCCAATTAACACCACATTCTCTCAAGTTGTCAACTATAATAATTGCCTTTATTTGCATTTTGCCGTCAGGCATTAGGTTTCACCACAATATCGTACTTTGACTATTAATTTTTTTTAATTATATACAGATATATTAAGTTTAATTCAATTATTAACATTTAATATAGTAATTCTAAAATTTAAAATCTATAAAATTAAAATTCTAATTTTATCTCCGTAACCAGAGAGACAACAATTGACAATGTCTAGTCTTGTGTGAGGCCCTACTCCAGACTCCAAATCTGAAAATCAAAACCACTTGACCCATACAATACTTTAATCATTAAATTCACACTACTTTAGGGAGAAAAAAAAGTAAAAAAAATTCTAGAATCCATACTTGTAGAAAAACTCGATAACACATCATGGACACGTTTAAGCAAGCAATAAAATATATAAATATACAATTGAAGGTCATAGCGGAATAAAAAATAGAATACCCTCCCTCCTCCCTTTCCGCTCTTAATTAGTGATTTCAGATTCAAATATTTAAGTAATTTAAAAAATTGTAAAAAATCTTTTAGTTAATTCTATTTGATTTCAATTTTATTTAAATTTTAAAGTAATTATGAAACATGAATGAAAAAATCTAAAATAAAATATCTAATTTTATAATTTCAAGAAAAAGGTGAAGACGTTCATAACAAATCAAACACCAAATAAAAATGCAAATTTAGATTAACTTTAGTTCAAGTCTTCAAGATCGAAACTAAGACGAGATTTAAAAGTATTATTTCCTTTTATTTAAAATAGTAAAAAGAGATAGAGAGATCTCATTTTCTCGCACCACAAATATCAAGACCACTTAAAATAAATAAATAAATAATTTCTAATTTTTTTAAAAAATAAATAAATTATACACCCATGTCCAAGTGGGTCCCACTAACATGCTTACATCATCATCATTACTCAACTCTCCCCCACCTTTGTCCCGCCCACTATATAAGCCTTGTGTTATTTATTTTCCCTCAACTCATCTCCCATTTTCGTTTGCATTTTACGTTTTCTTTTATATTACATCTAAAATGGATCATCAATTGATTTCGAGAAAGCGAGTCTATGACGATTCGGTCGAATTAGAGATCAATTCCCCGGAGGTAAAAAGACTCCGGGAAGATCTCTTAGACGATTCATACGATTCGGAGTTTTGCACTCCGAGTTACGATCTCGATTCCTTCATGAAGAGCTTCGAAAACGAAATTACAGCTTCACCACCGCCGGAGACTGCCGGAGTTTCGTCGGAATCCGGCGAATCTCAGCCGGAGTTAGGATATCTTCTGGAAGCTTCTGATGATGAACTCGGACTACCTCCGCCTATCGAGGCGGAGACTGAGTCAGTACGAGTTTGTACTGACTCCCACGGACTCAGTAACGAGTTTTGGGGATTGGAGGACCAGATTCCGAGTTATGACCCGTTTGATTTGGGAATTGTTGAATCGGATCATTATAGTGGCAATATGGGTGAATATGTTGGGTTAGATGGTTTATTTGATCATTCGGATCTCGGGTATGGGTCGGGTGATTTTCTTTGGAGACCCGAAACTTTACCCGCTCAATAGTTTAGTTTAGGGAAAAGATATTGTAAAGATTTTTATAATTTTTGTTTTTTTAATATACTATTATTTGATTAAAAACAAAAAGGAAGAACAAATTATAATACTTTTATTCCCTTGAAAATGTTAACAACATCAACGACTATTTATTTTATTCTTTAGTTGATTTAATAATATAAAAGAGAAAACGATCTACCCCCAACCTATACCCGAAATCTCAACTACATATTCTAACTTTACGGGTGTCCTATTACTCACCTAAATTTTATATTTCTCTATTTTATACACACCTAAAATGCCACAATCACATATATGTTGTTGGGTGAACGTCATGCGTTTGACACGTGGAATATTATTAATTTTTTTTTTCTAAAAAAAAATTCTCCTTTTTTATTTATTGTTTTAAATTCTAATTTAAGGTCATAACATCAAAGCTTATGGATGTATTTTGATCTTCAAATTTGAAACTATTTGATAACATTGTTGGTTGCTAATTTTTCAAGCTAAAAACACTAAGTTTGAGTGTTTGATTAAGTTTATGGCTGCAATTTTTAGATTTGAACTTTGGAACTCCATGAACACTGACGAGCTTTCATATGAAATTTTTAGATCTATTTTCTGGATTGGGAGCAACTTCCGCTAATATTTCGAAGAGTTTCATATGGCAAAAATCTAAAACACATGGGTTTAAAATGTGAACCACCAACTTGAAATCTCCATCAAAGTTGGTTCAAAAGGCTTGGGTTCAAATTCGACTTGTCACAAATGAGCATCGTTTTGAATGGATAATATATCAAAAAAATCGAAATGTCAAGAAAAGCTTATATCTAAAATTTAGCGTGATTTAAAGAAGTTTTAAGACGACTTTGCTTCAATTATTCAGAGCAATAGGATGAAAAAGATGAAGAAATGGCGCTGCATTTTCAGATTTGTAGGAATTTGATCAGTTATTAAAATCAGTTGAAATTTTATTCTATAGATCTATTGGGTATTGAATATAGGATTAGAAATTTTCTTAGCATTACAATTTATTAAAGAAAATTAGTTGAGTTTCACTATATTAAAGCATATTCAAGCTTGAATTTTACTTTGATTTGGAAGATTTTTGGGGCAAAGTTCTTGATGAAAGAGGAATTTTTCGTCAAAATTAACCTTTTGACGCACCTAGAGAAGGTGAGAACACCTTTCATGACAGGTCAGCACTTAGGTGTGTATAAAATAGAGAAATATAAAGTTCAGGTGGGTAATAGGACATCCGTAAAGTTGGACTGTGTAGTTGGAATTTTGGGTATAATTAGTTAAATGTACAAAGTTTTTGCGTATATTAAAAAAAAAAAACGCACTTCAAAAGATATGTTGTAAATAGTTTATTTATATTATTAATCAATTTTTTTATAGCGAGAATTGAATCCACAACAATAGGCTGAACCCAAGCGTTTTGGCTGCTAAGTTTGGTGTTATGAACGTTAATTACTAGGAATATATTCCCTTCGTTTCATATTAGTTGAACATCTTATTAAAAATGATTGTCTATAATCGTCCACCATACCAAATCAAAACAACATCAATTAAATTTTTCCTAAAGTACCCTTGTAATTAATACTTTTTTGAAAGTGTTTACGTTTGTTTGTTAAATTGTCAAGATGTTTTAAAAGATGAATTAATAAAATCATCTTTTTATTTATGATTTCTTAATATGCGTGTAAAAAAATGATCATTTGATATGAGATTGAGAAAATATGAATGTTCTGTAATAATTAAACTATTTAAGTATAAGAATTATCAGGATATTTTGAACTCCAAACATGAAATTCATGAGAAGATTAAAGTTGTGTATAAGATAAAGCTTAAATTCAATTTGAACATGTTTAATTGATTTTATAGATTTATTATTAATTTTTTTTAAGTAAGAGATTTGAAAATAGTGAATATCATTTCCTTCAATTTAAATTTTAAATGGCCATAGAAGATTAGCTCTTCTTAATACAAAAACAACTAGGTATTAAGCTATTTTTTAAAAATTATTTTGCCAACCATGACATGAATTGGAAAAGTGTGCTATAATGATGCAATTTTAGATTAATTTGTCATATATCACTCTAAGTCATTTTTTTTATTGAAAACATTAAAATAAATTAATAATATTTTTAAATAAAATTATTAATTAAATAACCATCTGAATGATAACGATATAAATTTATACTATTTTATCGTTCTCTAACCGAATTGAAAAAGAAAAAAGACAATTCAAGTCTTTTTTCCAATTTTCCTCCACAGGCCTTATCAAAGTTGAGTGAAATGGCCACTTTTATGTCACTAATCAAAGTTTAACTCGTAACATTTTTCTTTTAACTCCATTTAAAAAAAAAAGATTTTAAGATTTTCTCAATTAATTTTTTTAATCATGAAGTAGGATCAATACATGAATTAAATTTTATTGAAACTCGATGAAGATATTATTGTTTTTGAAAAAAAAAATTCACTTAAACGTAATACAAAAATGTGTGAAGTGCAATCATACATGTCCTTAAGCTTCATGTCAAAAGCCTAGAAGTGCCATCGTTAGGGTAAAAATGTACAAAATGTTTTAAAAAGGTGTATTTATGGAAAAAAAATCAAATTTGAATACAACTTAAATAAATATTTCAAAATTAAGTAGTTGTACACTTGACCCACTTTTGTTATCCCGGTGAACTCCCCTGCATGTGATGGTAAATTTCTTATTATAATTCAATGCTCTCCGAACTGACTTGAAGTTTCAACCTTTACTATAGCAACAATCGTGACTATAAACAAACTCGTAGCTATAACAAGGTGTTACACTATTTTCTCTCGCGTCCCCTATGCAAGCACATAAATTGGATACTTAATTTAAACTCATTAGTTTGTTCTTCATAAAAAAGAACTTCACTGTACTCAAAATTCACAATGAGAGAATACATAAAATGAACTAAGAAGTAAGAACAAAGTTAGAGAATACATTTGCATTTTAATAAATAAGCTTAAGGCCTCTTATTGGAATTTGATATCTGATCACCAATTTGTCATCAAGAAGCTCTCATGTGATGGAGCTATCCATTTTCTTGCCGTTTAATTGTTACTAAACTCTATTTATAACAGTGAACATCAAAATTGGGCTTCTGATGACGAAATTCAAGATGTCTCGTCTTCTTTGTCTTAACATTATACGAGATCAATCGAAAACATCTAGTTGCCAAAATTAGAGAGCTATCACAACAAGACTTAATAGATGAAAAACAATGAAAGGTTGCAAATTTGTTCCAAACCTTTGGTTGAATCATTACCACATACATCAAAAACAAACAGGTCATTGGTATCCATACCAATACAACCTCGATCTTTCCGTTCAAGAACACCAAAAAAAGAAAAATCAATAAATAAAATAAAAAATTCGTCATTTTAAATTGTAGTCCTTTTACTTAATGATAATAATTGTTATTTGCACTAGTATTTTGTACCGTATTATTCTTACTGATTTTACTAGTACTTAGTTGTATGATACATTTTAGTCATGTAGATTGAACAAAAAAAAAAAAAAACAGTTTTAAAGAAAAGGAAATAATAAATAAGAAGAAATGTCAGCAATTTGACAAAATAATATTATTTGAATAGTCATCTTAGTACTATATTAGATAATTGATCTGCACATATGTTTGTTTTTTATTTATTTATTTTTTTAAAAAATTAGTTCATATAAAAGATATTACCATTTTAATATATGATAGTAGCAACAAGAAAATATGTTTGACTGTGTGGTACTAAAATGACCTTAATCTTTTTGCAAATTGCTCACATTTCTTCTCATTTATTTTCTGTTTCTATTAAATTATACTCCCCTTCGTCCCAATTTATGTGAGGTACTTTGATTCAGCACAAAGTTTAAGAAAGAAAAGAAGACTTTAAAACTTTTGGTCCAAAATGAATGATAGAAATTCGAATCAATCTTATTACTAGTTGCTATCCTGACATAAGTTATTTCACCATGTATATGAGATAACTGATCCATCACTATAGCAAAAATTTATGGGATAGATAATCTAAAAACTTGTGTATCTAATATCTTCAACCAAACGTGGAATAAAGTAATTCACTTTCTTATCTTGAGTTTGTTATACCTTATACATCATAGTATCATACTAAACTATTAACAATAAGAATATTTATGGACTAAACTATCGATGGGTAACATTTTTGTTCATTTAACATATTTTAAAAGACAATTTTGATCCTTTTTCTGTAGATGAAATTAGTAAATATGCTATGGATTATTTAATACTAAGTGTGAACGAAGCTTTTATATAACACTACTGATTATCTGAATGGATCTTATTACTTGCTGTTAACGGAGAATGCTAAGTGTAGAATTCTTTCATTTGACTTTGGGAATGAGGTGTTTGTACAGATGGAAGGGCCACCAGATGGTCACGGGGTTCATAGTGGGGCGGCGGCGAATCTGATGTTACTCGTGTAAATCATGTTACGACAACTTATTGATTTTGGTAACTAAAAGTTGTCACGACCTAACCCACCGGATGGTGCGGGCACCTACTCTAACACCTAAGTAGAAAAATCCTTGATTCCAACTATTTTAAAAGTGCGGAAAATTAAGAAAACGATAGATAAAAGGAACTTCATGAAAATTTCATAAAATAAAGAGTTTTAAACGATTTAAGTTAACTTGTAAAGTAATTAACTTCCCCCAGGATCTGGTCTAGACAGGTACAAGAGCTACTAAGATTACAAAGTATATATAATTAATAAATGACGCAGCTCCCACCACACGGAAGGAAAAATAGAAGCTGTTGGAGATTGTCTTCGTCTTAACCTACGAAACATCATTGACCCTGCAACCAGACTATGCCAAAAAGGTACAGCAAGAGTAGTATCAGTACAACCACACATACTGGTAGGCATCATCGGTCAACCCGATACCCGCCGCATAATATAAAAAATTGACTAGCAGGAAACATGCAATAAAACCGTTCATTCCTCCACATTTGGATCTTCCTGCGCTTACCGTTCCCAAATACTTTAACATATACTAGTACACTTGACTCTAACCCCTTACTCGCTCCATTGTTAATCATAACTTAACCATTCTATCTTTTAGAGGAGGTTCCAGATATAACTACTACCAACCCGACCAACCCCTCATGGTACGCCCTTACTTCTTCCACCTCACCACTCAAACCTTGACTCTATAGTACGTTCTATCAAGGCTTGTTAACCGTTTCAATAATAACCCCTTTCCACGGTAATTCCTAACTAATTACCATTTGCGCCATAACACCACCCCAATTCTCAACTACAATACACATGATCACCTCTCTAAATAACACATAGTAAAACCTGGACCCTCGATCTTCGCTTACCATACCATATCCCGATTTGTGCCTGACCATTCACAATTCATTCATTGACGAGATACACCTAATTTCCTTACGACACCCTAAACCCATGTGTGTGTGTGTGTGTGTGTGTGTGTGTGTGTGTGTATATATATAATGCACAGTCCCGTTATCATTTTTGGAGCAATGTTCAATTCCACATTATCAATAACAAGTAGATATAAAAATATCAATCACAAATGGTCCTCTCATAGAACCCACACCCAAACTGTTAGTGTGTCGGTACGTGACACTCGATCCAATGTATGTATATGTGTCGGTACGTGACACCCGATCCAATGTATGTATGTGTGTCGGTATGTGACACCCGATCAAATGTGTGTATGTGTGTCGGTACGTGACACCCGATCTAATGCATGTATATGTGTCTGTACGTGACACTCGATACAATCATCACAATCACACCCATACTGAACATACTCATAATCATGCAATCAAGTATTAGATTCATGACATACAATTGTACATATTTCGTCTTTCCCTTTGGTTCGATTTATAGATCTCTAATCCCATACATGTATGCATATAATGAAGCCATTAATAGGTTTATATCATACAACCAGGAAATCAACCAACACCTAACCCTAGTTCACATGATGAGGCTTCTTCCTATGGCATACGTCTGATGTAACACCTAGAAATACATGTATAACCATCCTTTTATTCGGTGCACGAAAGCTTACACATGAATTCTACCATCAATTACCAATATACTACGCAGTGAATCACAAATTTATAACTACTCAATTAAATAAACCTAGCCTACTTGGGCGCCAAACAGTCACAGAGGGATTGTAGCTCCAATCCTGGCTTCCGAACGACTAGAAGGTGGATTTTGACCGAAAATCCGCAAGCTGTCGACATCCTTACATTAGAAATCTCGTTCAACTTCCTTCCTAAGCCTAGAGCAGCCTTTTTAGGTTTTTTGGGGTGATCCTCGCCTCTTTTTGATGTTTTGGGAAAAAGTATAAATTAAGACTTGACGATATTTAAATTATGTCCCGTCCTTCTCGCTTTGGCGCGCACTATCCCGCTGGAGCGCCGCCACCTTAGCGACATCTGTCCCGTTCTGGCTAGATGATGGACCCAGTTTTCCTTGACGTTTTGCCTTTCCTAAATAACGACGATTCGGATCGTTACAAAAAGTTTTCGACTGATCTTGTATAATGTTAGGGAAAACAAGACAAGGTTTCTTAAATTACGTCATCCGAGCCTAAAGTAACATCTAGATGGAGATGGTTATAGACATTATTATCATAAAGAGAGCTTAGTAACAATTAAGACAAGAAAATAGTGGGCTCCATCTTAGTCGTTGTTTGACAAGAGTGGTGTCCAAATATTAAATTTCAATAAGAGCTTTAAGCACATTGGATAACATTTACATGTTATTTATGGTTCATTCTAGCTTCAATTAGGTGCAATATGAGATTATCGTGTGTAATAGTGTTTTTATACTCCAAGTTATTGGTGATTGAACCACTCTCTTGTGTTGTCACTTGTGTATAAGTGATTCAAAATTTATATATGTATATAAAAAAAAATTACTTTGTCAATAAAAATGTGATTTTTTAGTCGATGAGGTTCACATAAACATACTCCCGCTCCCTAGGTTCGTCCTTGTTTATAGGTTGGAGTAGACACCTAAACTTTCACCAATCTTTTATATCTGTATTGTTTTAAAAGTATAAAGGTCCTTATAAATATTAATTAATTTTTTGTCATCCATCAAAATACTCTATAATAGACAAACTTATCATTTAGTTATTTTATAGGAGCTAGGATATTGATAATTTGATATTAACGGGAAACATATAAGTTATATGTAAAAGTGTATCCTTATTTTGTTAGATTGATTTTTGGTAAATAAATTTTACAATAGATTATAGACAAAAAACTTTTCCCCCCTTTGTTTGTGGTAAATTTAATTGTATTAGAACTTTTTATTATAGTTAATAAAGGGAAAAAATCTAAAATATATTTGAACTTTTATCAAAATTGTTGTAATAATTTCAAATTTTGTGCAGGACCTATTACCCCCGTACACTATTTAATAGTGTATTTTAAAAATATATAAGTATCATCTGGACAAGTTACTATACATATTGATGTAATATTTATGATGTCCACGTAGACACCTATATATATTTAAAATATACCATTAAATAGTGCAGGGGAGTAATAGATCGTGCCCAAAATTTAAAATTGTTATAACAATTTCAGTCAAAATTTAGATATATTTCAACCTCTTTTCCCCTTAATAAATGAATCATGGAGGATACGTGAGCATTTTGCAATGGACTCTTATGGATTGCTTAGTAACATTAATTAAATCCTTAATAAAGAAGAAATTATGAGTGATACTATTTTTCTTATGGATTGATTAGTGACATTAATTATAATTCCTTAATAAAGAAGAAATTATGAGTGACACTATTGTTCTATTTGAAGTAGAATAATAATTTTCTAATTAAAATAATATTATTTTTAAAAAAGTACTTGAAAAGAAAAAGCTATTATTTTTTTATTTAGAAAAAAAGATATTTCTCATCTATTAAACCAAACAATGAACTAAATATATTTTTGTTGATTTCATTAATGACAATATTTACTCTTTTTCTATAGATGAAATTAGTAAATATAATAAACCAAACTTTCAACTACATACATTTTTGTTGATTTCATTAATGACATTTTGACTTTTTTCTATAAATAAAATCAGTAAATATGATAAACCAAACTATCAACTAAATACATTTTTGTTGATTTCATTAATGACTCTTTTCCTATAGATGAAATTCGTAAATATGATATATTTATGTAAGTTATCTTTTTTTAAAAATGGATTAGTTTTTTAAAATTTATTTGTATCATATAAAATATTTTGGATTGTTACATTTAATGTATTTATATAGGTAGCTTTGGTGTGTGCATACTGCAGAGCTATAAATACTCGCCCAATTCTATATATCTATACTCTACTCTCACCGCATCATCTTCACCCATAAAAATCCTCTACTTCATGTAATTGACATAATTATTGGGTATGTAATGCAGTCGTTGCTTTCAGAATGAGAATTAGTAGTCCTTTAACTTAATGGTAATTGTTATTTATACTAGTATAGTAGATTTTGTACCACATTAGTCTGACTAATTTTATTAGTACTTAGTTATATTCTACATTTTAGTCATGTAGGTCTTAAAAAAAAAAAAAGAATAGCTCTAAAGAGAAGGAAATAAATAAGTAGAAATGTGAGCAATTTGCCAAAAGAATAATTTTTGAATAAAGTCATGTTAGTATTATACTAGTTAATTGATCTGCATTCTACTCATGTTCTACTAGTTAATTGATCAGTCGACAAGTTTGTTTTTGATGTATGGGTAATGATACAACCGGACCTTTGGAACAAACTTGTGACCTTTCATTGTTATGACAACTCTATGATTTTGGTACCTAAAAGTTTTCGGCAAAAAGTCGAATAGACTGACCTACGAGCATAAGAAAGAAGAGGAAATCAAATTATGTATGATGAGCTTGAATCGATTCACAAAAAGGACTATGCTGAGCCTTTTTTGAGTCAAAAAATAATTATGATGAGCCTGGTCTCGTATAATGTTAGGACAAATAAGACAATGCTTTTTGAATTTCGCCATTCGAGATTAATATAAATGACTAATTATAACTTTTCTAGATTAATAAAAAAAATATAGGAGCATTAACCCATTGGGATATAAATCAAATCAATACAAATAAAAACTTTATTGGGACACTTCTAAAATTAAACAAAATATTGTAAAACAAAAGAGGGGAAATTATATAGTTATGGTGATTTGACAAATTTTTAAATCTTTTCCAACAAGAAAAACTTAATTCGAACTTACTTATCTTATCGTAATTCAAAATCTATTTTTTTTGTTATAGCATAAAATTTAGAAAATACCAGTATATGACAATTAAAAAGAAAATGAGGATGAGTATTGGGCCGTGGGCTTGTTTGGTTACAAAATAAGAGAATTTTGGTTTGACATGATTGGGCAGTGGGCTTGTACTTTTTTTTTTTAGATGAAAAATAATAAGGGTAAATTACATAAATCCATAGTTTTAATATGAAATTACAATCTATCCCTCATTAGTTTGTAAGTACATTAATTTCTTAAAAAGTAACACAAATCGGATACATTAAATGCTGGTTTGGATACATTAATATGTAGCTCGAATACATTAAAAACTAGCACGGATACACAATATGTAGCTCGTATACATTAAAAACTAGCACGGATACACAATATGTAGCTCGTATATATTAAATACTGGCTCGTATAGATTAATATATAGCTCGAATACATTAAATACTTGCTCGGATACATTAATATGTAGCTCAGATACATCAAAGAAATAAGGAATTTTAGAGATTTTTAAAAATAGAAAGGGATATTGAAAATAAGGAAAACATAAGACGTGTATTTCATAATTTGTCCAAATAATAACGAAGCAAGTGTCGGCAAAGTAAAAAATAATGAATTGTCAAATCGAATTGTTTTGGATAATTTATTCTAAATGATTGGTATAACAAGCTAATATTAAAAGTAGCTAGAGTTTTCTTTCTTCTTCTCTTTTTACAACAGGACAAATATATTCATAAATAGCCAACTACAACTTTTTTGGATTAATTAAAAAAATATAGACAACAAGAAATGAGGAGTAAATGAACAACTTCTAGCTAGCTTCACGATGTAGACAAAATATGCGTATTGTAAGGCCCAATTAAAAAACTTGAATATTTTTCTCTTTATATTTTAGGGCTACTAATATAGTTTTCCATTTAATATGAAGTGGGATACAAAATATTTATATACTTTAGAAAATAAATATTTATGTCGTCATATGCCTATTATAATCTCAATATGTACCCCCAAAAAAGTTACAGTATCTTTTTTGTTTATTACGAGTTAGTTTTAATCAAAGCTAATGTCAGTAATTCTCTAAAATATGATTCTTTAGTACCAATAGATAAATATTAGTTTTCATATCAACAATCTTAAGCATGCATTGTTTGATTGTGTTTTTAGTGGTAAATAAAAATGTATTAGGCACAAACATTTTAGTATTTACATCAAAGTTTAGGTAAAAACAAATCCAAACCATTTGAGTTATAAATGATTCAATCAAACAAGTTTTCATTTCAGTGTTTTCCAAATTAAGTTTGAGAATAATTAGGAAATGCGAATCGGGATAATTTCAGAGATACTCTCTCATATTTGACTTAGTAAGACCAACTTCTCTCGTGATTTAAAATATTACGATTACCTCTCTTGATTTGAATTTTTGGTAAAGAAATTTTTAATCAGTTTCTTACTATTAAAATATCAATTGCAATCTAACTAATTCACCTTGTCTAAAATTTTTGTTTATTTCTAAAGTGTTACCAGGCCAAATTACAGCTTAATAATTGTATTAATTTTGAATCATTACCTATCTTAAAAATTGCTCAGACAAAGACATCAATCTTTAATTTGTTGGAAGTAATAATATTGAGAATTAATTAATCAAAGTCTTAATCTTTTTTTTTTCTTACTTTATTACTCCAACATTGTCAAGATTCTTTATTTTCACTGAAAAAGATCATTTATCGTATACCGGCTGCTGGATTAGTGGAAAAAACAAACAAATTTATCATAGTGGTTATTTATGACACTTAATAATTATATAATTTTAAAATTCATATTTTACTGTTAATTACAAGTTCGTACGTGAAAGCCTTGAAAGGTTTAATATGTTCCACACAGTTAAAGCAGAGCGAATGTAAAATATTAGGCGGAATTCTAAAAATTTAATAACATTTGCACAAATTTCATATAAAAGAATATCAAAAAACATTATAATTGAATATTAAATACTCTTTTATTAGTAATTTAATATTTTGACCTCAAGTCTTTGGACATAAAGTCATTTTTTATTATAGAGTGTTTTATCAAATACTAAATTCAAATTTCAATACGAATAACGTACATTTGACTTATCTAATATGCATATTCATGAAGTTAATATTAAAGCTGAAGTCCCTGTCTAATGAATAATTCACATTTTAAAAAGTCACAACTTCTGGCAGGCCTTCCTTTTGATTATTTTATTGGCTATGAACCATATGATATAATAGCTTTTATATTATTTTAAATTTTTAGAATTATCAAATTGTCGTACTCAATGGAAAAATAAGATACGCAAAGTTCTTGGAGATTTTATTTTATTTTATAAATAGACCTTAATGGGGATAGCCCACAAGTGACAAGTTCCCACATAGTCACCAACATTAGTGACATTTTAGGTTTATCAATTTTGATAGATTTAAGTCAGTGGCAAAATCCATTGTATGTCTGTCGTGTACGTGAGTTTTTTAAGATCGGAAAATTTGTTTACAATTGATTTTATAAATCAATCATGATGTTGAGATATCATTTTAAAGGATTTAGTCGGTGTCAAAAATTCACTCTATATCTTTCATGCACTTAGCATGAGTCTTCTTTTTAATGATCGATAAATTCGATTAGTACTAATTTCAAAGGTTAATTGCAATTTTTGAAACTCAAAGATGATGAGCAGAGACGGACTCATGGTCCGCCTCTGATGATTGATTCATCTTTTTGCGATTTTCAACTTAAAAATAAATTAATTTGTTAGACTTGAACTTATCACCTAAGAGAGAAGTTCCACAACCAAAATTGCCAATAGTCACACATTGGCTGCACTTAGCATGAGTCAAAATTCGTAATTCTAGCGGAATGTATGATCATGTGACATAGTAAGTGCAACACATTAGTGTATCGAATATAAGGAACACAATTTCTTGAATATAATACATGATACGATGTCATTAAAATTGGTAAAACAACACATGCTACAAGACTAATATATATTTCTTGGACCAAGTCCAACTAGGGGAGGAGTGGGCCGAGGGGGCTCATTCAAACCTCCTTCGACAGGAAATTATATTATTTATACATGATTAAAATTATGTTTAGGTATATATAATAGATGTTGAACCTCCTTCAACTTCTTCGTGTATTTATTTCTTTATATTTTGAACTCTCTCAATAAAAAATTCTGATTCCGTCACTGAGTCCTACCTAAAGATCCTAGTAGACCCACCCCCACTTCTCCACTTAATTATTGTGTCAAACTAGGTATAAAAAAAAAGGAAGAAATTAGGCATTCCTTTAAGGTGAAAAGAAAGATCCCCTCTTCTAATACGTACTATAATATAAAGCATATTAGATCATGTGTTTCATTGCTAAACGTCAATACATTGTTGGAGACTTAAAAAGCTTATCAAATATTATTGTACTACATGTAATATATATTACATATATATTTTATTTTAATATTGAATTATTAAGTGAAAAATTCATTTAGAAAAAGATACTCTTACGAATAGCCTCTTTTTTTTTTTCGATATATTTATATTTATTATCCCTAAAAGTGACTATTCAATATGCAATAACTTTTTTGGCATTGAAGAATTCTCAAGAATTGTAGTGACATACTTTTTATATAATTAGGACAAGTAAATTGAAATAACATAGCAGTCCTTCTGTTTCAATTTATTGATAATCAAAAAAGTTTTTCTTTGACGTGATATTTTTATGTCTTTAAAGTATTTTAAATTATCAATTGCTATGACATATAATATATATATTTATGCTCTTTCAAAATATATAGTTTTTTTTTTTCAAAAAGTTCAAAGACTCGAAATTTGAACTCATGATTGAAATTTTTTTAAAAATAACTCGTAAAATTCAAGTTGTGTCACATAAATTGGGACAAGATCCAAAGAAGTTTAGTTGATTGTAACATTACATTGGAGTTAAAAACCTAAAGTCCCTTTCTAGTTGAAGAATTCACATTACAAAAGAACAAACTTTCTGGCAAGCATGTCTTAAATCATTTTATTGGGTCTGGACCATAATATATAATTTAAATTGTCTTATTCTAAGAAAAATTAGATATGCAAAGTTTTCACAAATTTTTTTGGCAGAGGCTACGTGTGCCCCTGGTCAAGGCACATTCAATTCCTTTAAATGATAGTATCCATTACTAAAAACACAGTATTTTTCATAGATTTTTCGATGAAATTCAAGCAAAATATACTTGTTGAAACCTATTTGTACAAAAAAAAAAAAAATTTAGATTTTCAACAACATTTTAATGTGCAAAGTGATGCTCACGAGTCACAAGTCACAACCATCAAATCATGGAATGAACTTTGTTAAACAACATTATTTAAAATGTGTTTAATACAAATTTTTAATAAAACTATATTTGAATCACTACATCAATTAACGTGCACCCACCTTTGATAATATCTATATCATTTTTAAATTCGAAATTCGACTCTGAATATAACAAAGTTCTCGCATGCCCTTTCACTTTCTATAAGATCGACCTCTTAGTGGGGGTGCCCCACAGCCACAAGTGATAAGTTCTCACATGTTCACAAACTTTAGTGACATTTTATTCTAGGTTACGTTATCATTTGATGGATTAAAATCCATTTTATATCTTTCATGTACTTGACATGAGTTTAAATCGAGCAGTGTGTTAATATGTGATATATTGTTGTTGTGTATAACCGTATTTAATGAGAAATGTGAAGAGGTCTGAAAATAAAAAATATTCTGTTGGAAGAGTTGTTGCTTTCAGAAATAAACTCTGTAATACGTAAAATTTGAATGTTAGGTAAAAAAATCAAAAAAACAAGAGATGTGAAGGTTTTCTATGAACGGTAATATTCAATACGATATTAAAACTTTAATTTCTATAAACGTAATATTAATATTCGATATATTATTATTAAAATAGGTTTATATTATATCAGAGTTTAACATATTACACTTTATTAACGGTAATTAACTCAATTCATTTATTCCTCCGATTCAAATTATCTAAAAACTGACTTACTTTGATGAGATATTAGTCTAGATTAACTTCTGAAAAAATTTGTCAAAAGTATTTTTCAAATAACTTTTTTAACAATTAAATATAGTCATATTAACGAAAAAAATTGTTAATCTTTTTGGTAATAACTACAAATTATTAGAAAACTAAAAGAAATGTTTAAAACTGTCATAATTTAATGAATTGAGATATGACAGATACTTAGCCTAACTTAACCCAACCTATTTTAATCTAATTTATAAGTTTTATAAAGTGGGATGATAAATTATTGATTTATCAACTAATTTTATTTTTATACATTCAAATTCAACCTAATCCCGCAATTTGAAACCCCTACACCCACCCTTATGTCTTCACTTGTTCATATTAGATATCAAAAGAACATAAAGAAATATTCCCCCAACACACTAGATGTGTCTAATTGTTACACATACATATATAAAGTCCTCTTGTCAATTATAAAAAGATTCATATAGATAATTCTAACTAAAATAAAAGGTATACATGATTGATTAATTGTGAGTTTTGGCTAGTCACAAGTCCATTTCTTTGGACCAAGACACCTAAAAATCTATATGAGATCGAAAATCTCTTAACACAATGACTTTTCATCAAACTATCTCATAATTTTCAAAATAAATGAAGACTTTTTAGCACAATGACTTATCTTTAAGATTGAATTGTCTCATAATTTTAATTAATTCGATTAAAGGACGATTAAAAATTAAAATAATTGTGTGTTTTGGCTAGCCACAAGTCTATTTCTTGGATCAAAACAAAAAATAGAAAGAAGATCTTTTTACACAATGACATTTCTTTAAAATTGAATTACCTCATAATTTCAATTCGATTAAGGGACGATTATTTTCAAAAAGACTCCACATAGGCCAACCCCACAACTCCACTTCTATCAAACTTGAAACAGAAAATGTGTTTTCATTAGGCTAACTAGACACGTGTCATACTTACAAAGTCTTGTAGTTAAAACAAAATCCAAATATAGCTCACGGCTCACACAAAACCATAAGAAATTTTTTTTTTTTTTTGATAAGTCTACAAGTTCTTGAACAATACTTATGTCATCTCTTACGTCAATTTAGGAAGTTATATACCACAAAAATCTTAATATACCAGTGTGTTTTACATCATACAAAGGCAGCAAATACTGTCCATACTTAGCCCACCTTAAAAAGGAAACAAAAATAAAAAATAAAAAAATTAGAATTTAAATTTAATCTCTGAAATTTTTAATATTGAACTTGTTATGCTATGATAATTATAACTTTAAATTTAATATTGTTGAAATATTGAAGGTTTTTTCACGTAAGACGGCCAAAATTAATTCCTTATTAAAGCAAGATCCGCCCAACCAACTCAAGTTTGCGAGAGTACTTTAACTCATGAAAAATCTTGTTTATATTTTTTATTTGATATTTTATAATTATAAATATAATAATGAAAAAATAACTATGTTTCGTTACATACGTAAGTATATTATGAAAAATAAGTAATGAAATAAAAATTGAATGGATTGAATTATAATTCATTTATTAGTCAATTTTAGTCTAAATAATGGATAAACAATTAATTTATTAACTCAAATCATTTAAATCAATACTATCATTTAATACGTATTTGTATAAATATATAAATATATATTTCACATTAAAAATACTAATTCGGATGAACACATCCTATCTCAAATATCATGTTCCCTAAGCTGAAATATGAATAATGCCACTCATTATCTTTAGCGGAAATTCACATGTTTGAACACTTCTAATCCTTATCTAGATTTCAAGTACTATCAAGAAACTACTTTAAATAATTTACATATTATAATGATCGTACTATTTTTAGTTGGTTTTGAATTATTTATTATTTTTTTTACAATTCAGAGTTTTTAGTGCTCAAAAAGTGAAGGTTCAAATCATGTTGTCTTTGTCATCTTCCTAAAATTAAATTACTATTTCTTTGCATGCGTTACTAGTATGTAGTCCTTTTTTTTCCTAACATACAAGTTTGATATTATTCAGTAATTTTAACTCAATTCTCATATGGTTGAGAAATATACTAATTTGTTTATATAACACGATTATTGTTATTGCTATACGAGATTATTGTTCTAAAATTTCAAATTCATATTAAGAATGAACTTTAATTTAACAACTTCTTTTTTTTAATGATTAAGATATTATAACTTAAATAAAAAAAAAAGTCAATGCTCTTTTAAAATGCCCTAATCTTATCCTGCAGTGTTTTCACATAAAGTACTATAATGATTGTTATTACGAGTTGCACTAATTAGTTTCTTTAACTTCATCAAAAGGTTATTGCATTATGAGATTTACGATAAACATGATATAGTGTTATATTATCCGGTCGTCTTTATTCGTTATGAAATTTGAATACAGTGTATATTCTGTTTTTTTATCTTAATTATGTATTTTTTTTAATTTCTCATTCAGTATTGAATTCTTTTTGGACTTGACTAATTCAATTATTTAGACACTCTCTATCAAAAGCAATATCATTCTCAAGATTTGAACCTAAAATCTCTAATTAAGAGTTTAAAAATACACCACTTCATTATAACCTTTAGTGATTAACGATAAAAAAAAAAAACTTAAATTCTTTCATAATATATCATGATTGGCCTCTCCAATGGTGTACAAAATAACATGTTCCCGTACCAAACAAATATTGATCACGAGAAAAGATATTATTTTCACTATCCACAAAAGTAAAAATAAAATTGAGTGAACTTCATATTTCTAGGGTAAAAATATATATTTTTTGTGATGAATTCGAAAATTTTGTTAGGATCTAATAAAAGAACTATTCAACTTCCTAAAATAATTTTTCATGCTTGAGGAGAGACAAATGTTAATTTAATCAGATAATTTTTTATAATTAATACTACTAATTGATAGTTGATCAGTATGTTAAAAGGAACAACTACTTTTACGTATTTAGTAAATAAAAATAAAATTCTTTAATTACAAGTAAGTTAAGATTAATTATATGAATTCTCCCCGCATATAAAAAAAACTTGAGAAAGTTTGGATCACATATTTTGTTTTTATCTTCCTTGTACCGAGGAATATGAAATGTGGTGAGATGGTTTGAAATTTAGGACTTTTGAATGGGGAATGAAAAAAAAATACTTTTAAGAATATCGTTCTCAAAATTGAACTCTTCAATGCAACACGACTTAAATATAATTATTGAACACGAAATTAAAAACAGAAGAAAAGTAGTTGTACAAAATTGCTGAGGCCATATATAACAAATTATGTAATGAAATAGCTGAACTTTCAGGGAGAAAGGCTATGGACATAGGATAAAATGGTACAATCAGATAGAGTATACATCTGTCTTGACCTTGTTTGTCACATTAGAATCCTATATGATCCTTCTCTCCTAGCTAAGAACCATATATTATGTCCACACACACATAATATACACATATTTTCTTCATTTTCACTCGATATATGGTACATGAGCCTGACTAAAGTTGAATTCACGAACTTAAGTGATAAATTATAACACTTTTTGACAAAAATAAATACAGATATAGGTGAACCTAGCTAGGATTTGAATACTTTGACCAAATATTATTTTAGCTCAAATATGAGCTCTAAAATAAACTTAAAATAAAAATAGTGAAAATAAATACTCTAACTGGATTCAAACTCATGTCTCATGGCTGGATCTAGAGTGCACCTCTGGGATCATATCAAGATCTATGCATATAATAACTCTCTAAATTTCTATGGGTAGTTTGGTAAAATGAAAAAAGCAAATGGCCTACCATAATAATTCAAAATAAATTAATGTTGTACACATTAATCATGTCAATACCATAGTCTATAAGAAATTCTTTAAACCTAAAATTGGAAATATGAAAACTATATAAAATAAGTTTTTTTTTTTTTTTTTTACAAATAATAGAAGCTGCCAGTTAACAACTGTCCTCCTAATCACCTCCCCCAATAATACAAATTAGGAAATGTGAAAGAAAAAGACTAATTAACTTGTACATATATGTGCATAATACTCCCTAAAAAAAAAAAATCATGTCACAATGTTTTAATAATAAACCAATAATTAATCTTGCATGCCCACTTTGTCTAATTTTAAGCTGGATGTCTAAACAGTAGGAAATTATTGTCCCATCTATTATGTTTCATATGAAACTTCTCCTTTTGAATTAGTTATAAAATTTTAACCCCCCCCCCCCCCCCCCCCCTTCTTTTTTTTACTATCAAGTGGTTGAACGTCTCTTTCCTCCTATCTTAATCTGAAAATTATTTACTATTAAATTACTCATTTTATTTTTAATGACATATACTTATAACATGATATATCATGTTTAAGTTTACAGGTTTAAAAGTTGTTTTGATATGACAAATAGGAAGATTTGACTGTTTTTGATCGAGGTCAAGATGTCGTTGGTTACTATTCATGAAACAGTCACTTATTATAATACGATTCACTTTTTTATATGTGAAAATCTTTTTTTCTTTCTTAAAATTTTATATTCAGCCAAACATATGTAAGAATGATTTTAAAACAAAAAAAAAAAAACAATCACAAGTCATCAAGAGTATTTTAAAAATATTTAATTTCTAGATATTGATGTATAGTTTATTAGGTCATAATGGTATATTTTGGAACTTAAAAAAATGAGACATGTTATATACAAAATTTAAGCTCTGGCATATCCTATAAATAGTGGAGCTTTAGGAATCATTTAGAACACACAATTACATACAAATATGGAAGTGATGAATAAGGAGAAAGTTAACTCCTCTAGAAGGATGGGTGGAATGATCACTATGCCCTTCATATTTGGTTAGTTCACTCTTCTCTTTTCTTTTTTTTAAATCTTGAAATTACAAACAATTTGTATAGCTATATAGTTTCTTAGGCAACCTGGTGTACTAAGCATTTTGTGTTAGCAGAGTACTAAAAAGTCAGGAAAGGGTCACACCTCAAGAGGTTTGATATAGACAATATAATCCTAATGCAATTATTACTGACTTTTTTCACAACTCAAACATGTGGTTCTTTTTTTTTTTTTTTCAACTTTTCACTCAAATTTTTTCTGAATCTTGAAATTACACGCATTTCGTATAGTTTCTTGAATAATAAAGGGCAATCTAATGTACAAAGCATTATGAATCCAGTGAAGGGCTACACCATACCCGTGGAAACGGACTTGTAATATATAAATCATACAGAGATAACTTTATCATTGCTCCAACGCTCTTCTTTGTTTGTGTATATAGTTTCTTGAATACTAAGTGAAATTGAACTTAATGTTCTTTTCTTGTGTGTAGCAAATGAGATATGTGAGAAATTGGCAGTGGTGGGGTTTGGTACAAATATGATCATTTACTTGACAAATGAGCTCCATCTTCCATTAACAAAAGCAGCAAACACACTTACAAATTTTGGTGGCACTGCAAGTTTGACACCATTGATTGGAGCTTTTATTGCTGATACTTTTGCTGGAAGATTTTGGACTATAACTGTTGCTTCTATCATCTACCAAATTGTAAGTCTCTCTCTCATTTTCTTTTCCAGAGTTTAACTTCTATGCACTGACAGTAAAGACGGATCAAAAGGAGAGTATCAGTTACGAGTTCGAACGAATTTACTAACTTTTGTTTAGACTACGTAGTTGTATTATGAAATTCACTTTAAATACATATAAATATTTAACTGTGAACCCAGTAACTATGATGTCTATGAATTTGGTGGTAAATTCAGAATTCATAAACTCCAAATTTTGACCCTGCTTCTGAGTTTGATAGTGCAAAATATTTACCTGCTATAACGGATTAAAATATTCTTAGTAATTTTTGCTTATATTATTAATTATGTGAGCAAGTTGACTTCTTTTAATCTTTTGAGGTTAGATGTTAAAAGTAAATATGACATATAGTTTGATGTTTCATAGTATGCATAATTTAGTTGTATCAAGTAACACTTGATATACTTTCTTGAAACACTTATTAAATGGCTTATTTATCTTCTTTAATAAGCTTGTAATGGATAAGATATATATGGTGAATGGCTTAATTTGGATAGGCAAAAACCTTGGTAGTTTGGTTTCATATTGAATTTACAGTAAATATATTATTATTGTGATCAGTTCACTTCTCTTCTTGTTTTTTCAAACTCGAGCTAAATATAAATAAATTTATTTTAACGTATATCGTAGCAGGTAATCAACTTTATTTTTTGATTTCCAATCGATACTTTAAATGGAAAGCTACATATAATTATCATTTGAGTGATTTGATAGTATAACAAATTATTTTACAGTACTATCATCATCAGTATACAAAAGTTAAACTCTTTCATATTATCATATAACATGTACAATGAACTTTCCTAGTTCAAAATTCGGGATGGAGCTAGAGTGTAATATGTTAATTCGGTAAAATTAAACTTACTAGTAGTGTTGGTTCAAAATTTGTGTATGTCTTAAAATAGTTATTTAACATATACAAATTGTTAACTTTAGAACTTAGTAACTCAAAAAGGACTAAAATCTCAAACCCCCTTTTGATTTTAATTTCAGGGCATGATCATTTTAACATTATCAGCAATAATTCCACAACTAAGGCCACCATCATGCAAAGATGATGAATATTGCAAAGAAGCAAATTCAAGTCAATTAGCCATCTTATATGTGTCATTACTCTTAACAGCCTTAGGGTCAGGTGGAATTAGGCCATGTGTTGTTGCATTTGGGGCAGACCAATTTGATGAAAATGATCCAAATCAAAAAACACAAATATGGAAATTCTTTAATTGGTACTATTTTTCTATGGGATTTTCAATGCTTGTGGCTGTCACAGTAATTGTTTATATTCAAGATAATATTGGATGGGGTGTTGGATTTGGTGTCCCAACAATTGCTATGCTTATATCAATTGTTGTTTTCATATTTGGATACCCTTTGTATAGAAACTTGGATCCTGCTGGTAGCCCTTTTACTAGGCTAGTGCAAGTTTGTGTTGCTGCCTACAAGAAGAGAAAATTGGATATGGTAAATGATACTAATTTGCTTTATCAAAATCAAGAACTTGATGCTGATATTTCTACTGCTGGCAAGCTTGTTCACACTAAGCAAATGAAGTAAGTCATTTTCTTTTTTTGAGTTTAAGTTCTGTGCACTGACTAACTGTGTGTGTTTTTTAGACTGTTAGTTACAATCGACATGCAAGATATGTTGCTCAGACTCTTTAAAAATGTTGTAGCATGCGTGTCGGATCATCTGAATATTATTTTGGAGAATCTGACATGAATGTATCAGCCTTTTTGAAGAGTACGAGAACCATAGCTTACAACAATAATAGGTAACTCTTCATATGGCCACTAAAGATTATGGTGATAAAAGTTGGTAAAAATAGTATTTTGTTAGTGTATATGACTTTTTCTTTAAAGTTAACTTATATGCATTGAGAGTGTTCACCTAAAAGATAATAATATGTAACTTTTCATAATAAGCGAAAGTAGTTACCTGTAAAATAAAACAGATAGCTTATTATAATATGTTAAATTATGCTTATAATATAAACAACTTTTACATTGTCAATGTGTATAAGTTAATTCTATTTTGCACCTTCTTTTGTTAAAATTGAAGACAATAATGGAGAGGAGTCTTATGTGAATAATTGATATAATTACACATCGGACAACAGTAAAAAATGAAGAGCTCAATATGTTAGAATATTCTGTATGCTAACTTTTAATTAAATTTAGAAATTTCTTTTTAAGAAGATAACTTTTTTCTCTCTTTTATGATAAATCAAATGTCTTGCTATTAAGTTTAATCAATCATCAATGAATTTGTACATGTATGTCTATTAATTGTGTGGCCAAAAACTTTATGTGAATAAATGTTGTCTGTCCTGTTATTTGTCTTTATTTTCATGTCTTTGTACACCCCATCAAAATCAAGATTCATTGAATTTTATTCACATTTCCCATTTAATTTAATTTTTATTATTTTCATGGCTTCAATAATGTTGCAAGAATCAGTACTGAATCCATTAAAAATAAAAAAACAAGTTGATTAATACTGCCAAAAGTTGTGTCTTTTGGAAGTGTACTATGAAATTGGAGTTAATTTGTAAGCAAATGTAAAAGATCTTAGTCAAATTTGGATGACTTGCTTGGACTCTTCAAAAATGTTGACAGATACATGTTCAATCCTCCAATATTTTTCGAGATCCGACACGACTGCGATAATGTTTTTAGAAAATCGAAGCAACATAGGTCCTAACTCCTAATGTTAGACTTAACATGTTTCATTATGATGTAGACCTACCTGATCATTAAAGGCAACATGGTAATGTCTTAGAAAAATCTTCAAACAACCATCATAGTACGTTAACGTACTGTATTATTATGTGACCATCTCATTTAAAAGTTTTTTTTTCAGATTCTTGGACAGAGCAGCAATAGTAACAGAGGAGGACAACCCGAAATGTCCCAATCTATGGAGGCTAAACACGGTCCATCGCGTAGAAGAGCTGAAATCGATCATAAGAATGGGTCCAATATGGGCATCAGGGATCATCTTGATCACAGCATACGCGCAACAATCGACATTCTCAATCCAACAAGCAAAAACAATGGACAGACACCTAATAAATTCCTTGGAAATCCCAGCTGCGTCGATGACTGTCTTCACATTAACAACAATGTTATGCACCGTTGCCTTGTATGACCGCGTGTTTGTCCCTATTGCACGTAAGTTCACTGGACTCGATAGAGGAATCTCTTTCTTAAGCAGAATGGGAATTGGATTCTTCATATCTGTCTTAGCCACTTTAGTAGCTGGATTTATTGAAGTTAAACGAAAAAATGTTGCATCAACTTATGGACTAGTCGATAAACCAAAATCAATAGTTCCAATTTCAGTATTTTGGCTTGTGCCACAATATTGTCTACATGGTATAGCTGAGGCATTTATGTCAATTGGACATCTTGAATTTTTCTACGATCAAACTCCAGAGAGTATGAAAAGTACAGCCACCGCGTTGTTTTGGACATCGATTTCAGCTGGGAATTATTTGAGTACATTTCTGGTTTCGTTAGTTCATAAATTTACTTCAGGACCGACAAGAACCAATTGGCTGCCTGATAATAACTTGAATAAGGGGAGATTAGAGTATTTTTACTGGTTAATTACGATTCTACAAGTGGTTAATTTGATTTACTATTTGTTTTGTGCAAGATTATATACTTTTAAGCCTATTCAGATGGACAAAACAGAGGATTTGGAGACTAAAAAAGATGGGATTGAACTTGTAAACAATGTTTAGTTTATAGTATAATGTAATAGTTTTTAGGTTATGAGGAAAGAAAAGAATGGTTATGAATAGTTTATTGTATTATGTAATAATTATTAATAGATGGAATAGTAAAACTTTGATTACTTCTCTTACGAACTTCACGTAAATGACCGAACTTTATCACTCATATGTGCATGAACTTCAAGCAAAAACGATTGCTATGGTTGAACTTCAGTCATATCACATGTGCTCTAATTTTAGATACCGTATGTCTGATGTTATTTTAAAGTCGCTAAATTTTTAAAATTTTATGCATTATCAATATGATTTAAATGGTGATCCAAAATCGGGTATATGTACATTTCGGCCAACCCATTTACGAATTGTGTCTAGCCCATGAGAAAAAGAACTTGGGTTAGCCCATTTTGAAGATTGTGGGCCTTAACCAACTTAATGTTAGCTTTCATGGATTGATTGCTACTATTTTTCTCCGTCATTTCTATTAAAATTGAATAATACAACAAAACCTCGATAAAGTAATAATCTCGCTAAATGAATATTTTTCTCTGATCCCGACTTGGACCAGTTATATTAAAGTAATATTCTCGCTAAATGCATTAAATAATAATTAAAAATAAAGTATTAAAGGCCCAGAAAAAATATAAAGTAATAATTACTAAAATATATCAAGAGTTTATATATATTTGATCAGTCAATAATGCTAGACCAATAACTATTTCTTTTTAAAATATGATTCTATAGTTGATTGTTTTTTCTTCCCACCAAAACCAAAATTAATCTCATCCTTAACTTTTTGAAGAGCGAACACAATTTTTGGAATATTTTGTTCGTGTTGTACCAAATAATTTGAAATTACAAATCTCTTCATATTCTATATAAATGAATACAATTAGAAACATTAAACTTCACTAAATTCGTTTAGCTTTTCTAGATTTAAATAATAAATATGCAGAGACTACACTTTTTAGTTTCCTAAATTTAAACTTTTGAAATTCTTAATTCAAATATTTTTTTTTTCTTTCTTATGGCACATACTGCAAAATACTCTCTAAAATAATAAATATTTATTTATCGATAAATAAATATTTTACGCATTTATCGATAAACTAATAATCTCAATAAATGAATATTTTTTTGATTCCAAACATATGCATTTATAGAGGTTTTACTGTATATTTAAAATATATTTATGTGAAAATAACGATTTTAAAACATGGTTTTCAAAAATCTATCTCTTATTTAATCTTTATACTCTTTTTTTGTTTTTTTTCAACATCTTACTTTTATCATTTGTTTTTTACTTGTCTCATTCTCTTTCAGTATCAAGGAGGGATGTTCTTAAATTTCCTACCTGTAACTACTAGTCAATAGGGATATTGATGACATTATTGACACTTTTACTCTCACCGTCCATTTTTACTTATCTGGTATTAACTTGTACGCCTCTTAAAAAGTAGTAATAAATAGAACGACAATTCTATTATATCATTTTTTGAATATAATTATAATATTTTAAAAAATACATTAATGACTATAGTTAATAATAAAAATAAATTATGAATTAATTAAAAAATATATTTTTATTATAATGTACGAATAAATGTGGACGGCGGTAGTAATTTATTTTTTTAACCACAAATTTACATAATATCAACTCTAACTTTGAATTCATTGATTTTTGGACTTTTATTAGTAATGAATTCGACAACCACCAAACTTTGACTTTAAACTCATTGTGTAACGTATTTTAGGAGGAATTGCATTTCAACCATATAGAGTGGAACCAATTTAATCATCCAATTGGGGACATACAACAACTTCACTTTAGAAAAAACATGAACTATCAACCAAAAGAATAATAATATATCTAATATAATTTTACGAATGAGTTATGGAAAAAATAAGGTATAAGCAAATTTTATTTCTATTTTGTATAAGGTAAAAAGGTTGTGTTCGATAGATCATCTGCTTTGTTAAAGTGTTCTCAAAATAGGTTTGAGAAAAATATGAGAGAAAAAAAAAACAAAAGTCTTTGATGAAAATACTAAAGAAAATAAGGTGTTTTAAACTAGAAACATGTTCTCCAACGTAAAAAGAGAAATTGTTTGGTTATCTACTCATGTTTTATCATGATTTTCGACCTTTGCGCCCTCTTATCTAGGACCATATTCTTGATTAGCTAACATGTGTCATGTCCTATCTAATTACCTCTCTTCAATCTTTTTCGATCTACCTCAAACTTTTGTAGACCTAACATTGCAACCAATCGCACTTCCTCATTATACAACATCTATGTTCGTCTTTATATGTTCGAACGATTTCAGTCTTATTTCACGCATCTTGTACAACAGGGAAGTCTCTTTCATTGTACCTCATATATCTTCACTTTTAATCTTAGCTCTCCTGATATATCCACACATAGTATTTCATTTTAGCTACTTTCATCTTCTAAACATTTGAGTTCTTGACTAGTCAGAAAGTTGAAGTATCAAGTACCCAAATTCAAAATGATTTTGAATTATATATATATTGCTAGTGTAAAAAAAAATACAATATGTTATCAAATCTTTACATGTAATTGTAAGTCAGTTGCCATTTTTACCAAGTTTGAAGATAATACTTATCATATAAACTTAACTTTACTTACAAGTAATTTAGGATTAAACCCTTCTAAATGACTATTATATTATGTTCTGGACTAGTAATACAGTAATTATTCGTAGACGTAACAATAATAAGAACTGACAACATATTTAGTATATCATTAGTCATAATTAGTAATTACAACCCCTCCGAGCCAATTAAAATGGGCGAAAAACATATTAAGAGTCAAAATACTCCTAATAATTAACCATAAAAAATAAATAAAAATAATTCAATCCAATAAAAATGGAAAAAAAAAAACATATTATCAAATTATTATAATTTTATAAGTTATCTGGAAATTCCCTAATAGTTAAGCCAAAAAAAAAGTAAATTAATTGGTTTCTGAATTCGGATCAGTAACCGGGTCAGCGTTAAGATCCAAACCCGCATTATCTTCCACGCTTTCTCTCTCTTTCACGCCGTCAACAGCCCGTTTAACATCTTCCTGCCGGAAATTCGGACTCCAAGGCTTCGCCGCCGTCAGATTTCTCCCGGCGCCACCGCCCTCGGCGTTTCCCTTCTCGAAATACTTCACCGCTACACGTATTCTCCGCAGTATAGCGTAAAATTCCTCCACTTCGTCGTCCTCCACCACCGATGCCGCCGTTCCATCATTTTTCTCCGCTTTAATTTGCTTTTTTGCTTCGAGTTCTCCGTCGTGTATATATTTCCGTTTATGTACCTCCATAATTTTGAGCTAAATTTTGAATTTTCCGGCGAAGGGTAGAAAAATTGAGTTGTTAATATTTGTAATTTGTGAATTGGAATTTGGAAGAATTGATTTATGGCGTGTGGTATTATGTGTAATTTTATAGTGAATTTCGTGGAAAGTCGTAAACTGTGTAAACGTATTGATGATGTATGAAGGATGGCGTAAGCAAAAATATCTCATGCCAAATGTCAAACAAATGTGAGTTCACGTGGAATAGGGACATTTAAATTTTACGAGATCATTTGGTACACGAGATAAGTAAAGATATATCAAAAGACTATTTTATATCAAGATAACAATTTCATCGTTTTGATATAGATGGTGGAATGAAATAATCTCGAAATTATCTAGTACTTCAAACTAAAATGAACCTCGTGTAATTCCACAAATTGAATTTTGAAAGGTTGGTTGTTTTCGGTGGACTGTAAAACCTCAAACTAAATATAGGAGAAAGTTAATTTCAAATTTAATTGCGAAATTATTATCCTTTGTATCACGATTCAAATTATCCTTATGGATTCAACATTTTAGATGTTGAAAGTACAAGGGATCAGATGAACCTAGTATAGAAATATACAATCATCTTTGCACTTGAATTGAGTAAATTTTGCTCGAATCCTACTTATTTATTTATTAATAAATTCGTGAATGTAGTTATTAACTATGGTATTTTAGGAATCAACAAATTTCGAACATTTAATTTGTTACTAAGCTTATTTGATAAAATGATATGAATTTGTTTCTTTTAAAAGTTTTTCTAAAAGATCAAAAGGATCTAGTATTTGGTATTTGGTAATATGATCTGGTATGCTAATATTCTTCAAATCTGAATTATTGATTTGGTCTAAAGATAACATAATAAACAATAATTTCAGAAATAAATAAAAAGTCACAATCAATCTCATTAATTATATCTGACAAGCTATTAATTTATGGGAAAAAAATACTATGTAGAGATGATGTCAGTCTTTCTCGTCATGTATTAGAATATTGTTGGTGGCGTATATGTTTATACTTTTTTTTAAAAATAAAATAAAATAAAATGACGTGTCATAATTTCATGTAATGCATTTTGTGTGTGCCACGAGTACACAGAGCGAATTTATTGTTAAAGCTTATCGATTTGACAGAAACTAATAACTTTAATCCATAATAGTAATAATTTGTGATCGAAATATATAAACTTAAATCTTGAATTTATAGCAAGAATGGAGCATTTTGATAGTAAGTTTCACGACTAAGTAACTTTAACACATATTTATTCAATAACTTGCTCTTTTTTTAATTTAATATTCATAAACTTAAAAAATGTGCCCATGAGATAAACACACGTTGTGGTGAATCATAATTCACAAGGTGTTTAAATATTATTATTTTGATTAGGTTACCCATAAAGTGGTGTGAACGTTAAGCTCTTTTAATATTGTATCCATATAAGTTTAGTCTTGAATTGGTAATATGCCAAATAATTAGTTGGTAAGGAATCAATTCATGAAAAAAAATATTAGGTCTAAAGCGTTAAAAAATATATGAGCAAGCATTAAATCGGAGTTTAATATGGTCCGATAGATAGAGTACATAATTTTCTTATGAGTTATATTTGCAAAACTTTTTAAATAAGGATAAAACACCTAAAAAGGCATTTGCATAAATCAGCTAATATTAAAGGGTCCATTTTTGTTTGCTGTTTTGTGTGCCAAATATTACTTTTTACATTTCTTATTACCTAGATTATTTCACCAATTATATATGCTTAATTTTGTATTCATAGTGCAGTGGGAGGAATAAAATCCGTCAATATCTATAATAAAAGATTTTGTGTTCATGCTCTAAAATAGAGAAGTTTTTAATAATAAACATTTCTCTTTTTAACAGATCATATAATAAAAGTCATGGTGAGTATAATATTGAAAGTCTATTTAGTTAATATTAAAATAAATATACTTTGCCAGTTCCATAATTGTTTAACAGACTCTACAATATAATACTATCGCTAGTCTTTCTTTAAGGTTCTTCTTTATTTATTCTCCATATTTGTTTTAAAAACGTTACTTTCTTGACTTGGTTCTTCTTTTAAGGTTATATAGTTTATTTTGGTTATTATTAAATTACCACTTGCATAAGATTAATTGAGTCAAGGACTTACATGAAACAACTTCTTTATCTGAATATGATAGGGGTAATATATGTGTGAAGGCTCCGTCCTCCACAAATTAAATTAAATTAATCATATAAAATTTTAATTTAACTTTTTTTTTATATATATATATATATATATATGCACTTAGGGAAAATAGTATTTTGGTGGTTTAGGCTAAAGAATGTTTATTTGATAATACTTAGCAGATTAAATAAAAGAAGGTTAATCATTTGCATTTGGAAAGATTCATTTGCATCTTGGTTATTCAATGGAGAAATGAGTTTTTAATTAATTGTGGGGTGGATTCAAAAAATTTAAGTTTATAAATTCTGAATTTAAAAAAGATATAATAACATACCAAATTCTAAATAAATTATTTATACATATTAAATAAATTTCTTAAAACAAACAATTTTTTTGGCTAAAACTATTTATTTTTTCCGAACCTATAACTAGAAACTCAAATTTATTTTTTTTAATTTAACGTTACGACGCTAGATATTCTAATGTCTTGCGGAGTTAGCATTTTTTCATAATCAAGTCTTAAATTTAAATTTTAAAATAAATACAATACAAATCTAAATTAATTTTAATTAATTCAAAGAGGTTGTCAGAATATGATAATTAAATCAATTTATTTTATTTTATTTTTTAAAAAAAAAGTAAAATGAAGCTGTTATTTTTGGGAATATTTTGGTACAATGGAATTATTTAAGCCTATGGGTCATTGCTCGTTAGTCGTTACCATCAAAAGTTGTGACAAAATAGTAGATATTATTTATTTATTTTTAATCAAATATCTCAAATTCGAATTTTAAATATAAAGTTATCTTTAACAAAATATGTCTTAATTAAGAGTACTCCTTAATTAACTTTAAATTAGAACTTTTCAATATGAATTTAAATTAGTAAAATTCAATATTGATATCGAATTCCGGGTGATAACAAAAAAGAAAGTAGTGAAGAAAGCTATTGCTCCCTTTTGTCCTAACATAAAATATGAGAAGTGAGTCTAAAAATATCTTCGATCTTTTTAATTTGTGACAAGTCACTTTCAACAAAGAAGGTATCCGAGGGGAAAAAAATGTCCAAAAGTACAATAATTAAATATAAACCTTTGGTAAGAAATTAAATGTCAAATTATTAAACCTTTGATTTTTAGATTATTCTTTTAGATTAAACACCAAAGGTCTAAATATTTAGCCGCCTCTATCATGATTAGTCGGACCCAAAAATGAGTACCAGTCTATCAGACACCGGCCTCCGAATCAAACGGTTCATTTAGAAAAATCTAAACTAAAATATGTACCGTATAAGTTTAATTGTTTCATATGTAATATTTGGAAATTTTGAGTACATAATTTTCAATTTTCCTACTCTTATATAAGTGGTTATGACTATGACAAAAATTTAAACCAAAACTTCTTAATAATTACGTATTATTTTTCTTTTTAATTCTCTTTTTAACCATAATTAAGCATCATTAAAGCTGTGCTAAAACGTCATTAAAAGTTGTACAAACTAAAAAGTTAATGGTACAATCAGAAGTGACACAAACATATCATTAATATCTCAAAAAGAAATAAAAGGGGAAAAAAGAGTTTTAAGTCAGTTAGCTTTTGATCTTCCTTTAAAATATTCTTTGCTCTTTATTTAATTTTGTACGTAGCGAAAGTTAAATACACCGAATTATCTTTTTATATGTATATATAAATAATATAGTCTTTATTCCGATGACAGGTTTATACAACACATCACAAATGTGGAAATACGATTTTAATCAAAATACAGAATTTGTGATTTGTGTCATCTTATATAAAATTCTTTATTTTTGATGTATGAAGGGCAGTGGGGTGCCACGCCACCCCCAAACGTCGACGGAAACTCTATAGATACATAGGTGTATATATATAATATTTATATAAATATAAAGCGTGCCACTCAGTGAACAAAATTGGCTTGTGGTGCTACGGTAGTAGGGCAACTTTAGATGGCTAATGTTGCGGGTTCGAATCCTATTTGTACTTATTTTTTTTTAGAAATTTGCTGCAAGCATTTTTTTTTTAAAAAAAAAAGGCTCCAAGCGCTTTTTTAAAGAAAAAAGCTGACACACTAATTGATAAGTCTATTTGACACCCACGAACTCTAAATCCTGAATCCGCCACTGCTTAGATTAGTACCAAATGGTTTGAATATGTCTTCATTTGTATATTAGGTCAATCACAATATTTCCATAGATGTAAATTTTCTTAGGAAAAGTCCCACTTGTCGTTCCAAAAATTCCACAAAAATAGATAGGTTCTACTCCCTCACCTAGATATAGAATAAGAATTCACAATTTTTATTTTATTTTATTTTAAATCTGACTAATTTAAAATCAACGATAATAATAACATATTCATTATAGTTTCATACATCAAAATATTTTACTTTCAGAGATAAAGCGTTGCTATCAAAAATGATAATCCATTTAAAATAACAAACCTATCATAGTCAATGCCATTAATTTTGGGACCATATTAGTAAATTAGCTTCTATTTTTTTTCTTTTCTTTTTTCTTCATAAAAATAGTCAACTAGCACCGTCAACGTGATTTTCGCAATTTTTATCTACGTCATATAATTATTCTTCAGTTTCTCGTCATTTATATGACGTCAACTTCTCTGTATTATATGAGTCCTCCGTCTAAGTTTATGTGATATTATTTGATTTGACATCGAGTTTAATGAGAAATTAAAGACTTTTGAAACATATGAAATAAACAAGTTGTAGATATTTGTGTTACTATAAATCATCTAATTAAAGACAAAAAATAAATATTTTAATACAAAATCTTTATTTAATATCAAAATACGTTATTTTTTGGGGACGGATTAAAAAGAAAAAGGAATCAAATAAATTGGAACGGCAAAGTATAAGAGGTTATTTGTGACTATTTTAGATTGGGTGGGTCGAATAACACCATTATTAGAGTTTATTCAGCTTCATTTTTTTTAAGATGCTAAAATTATGTACAGTATTAATTTTTGAAGGCTTGGATTAAATTCAATAACTAAAAATGATAGAAATCGGCATAAAAATTTGAATATCAAATTTGGACTAATTTGAAGTTGATTTAAAATAATATAAATAAATTTTGAAGCAAAATTGTGTTGTTAAAATTTTTCACAATAAGTTTATGATGATCCGCCATAATTATAATGATTTGGTGTGCAAATCATTCCAACTTATATTAATATTGAATATCGAATATCAAACTAAAAAAAATAAAAGACTATTCAGTCAAGGTTTTTAACGTTGGTCTTTCAAAAGGATTAGACAATAATCATCAATTATCTTAATCAATTTTTGGTCTTTCATTAATATAGTTTCTACTTTTTAAGTCTCCTCATTTTTGTTTTGTTTTTTTAAAAAAATATTCAACTCTCCAAAGTCCAAAATTACCAGTCTGTTGGCATTATGAAATTACCAATTTGCATAAAAATATTTGATGGTTAGGGATTAAAGTGGACTAGGAAACGCATTTCTTAAAGTTGTGTATACAAAATGTTATATTTCTAATGGAAGTTTTATTATATTTGTCTCTTTGCAACTTTATAAGATGCGCATATGTTAGTGTTTAACATTTATGATAGTTTAATGGAAAATAGAAATATAATCATTTGAGTTTTGAATGGAAAGATTCATTTAGATTTTGGGCACTCAATTATAGAAAAATTAGCGGTGTGCAAAAATAGAATGTGTGACACGATTCAATTATAGTAATTTTTGTTCTTTTATGAAAAGGTTAAGGTTAATATTTGATATTTATATCAAATTATATTAAAGTGGAGCTCATAATCTGAAGAGAAAGAAATAATGTAAAAGTACTTTATTTTATAAAGGGAAAAAAGAAAAATATACCTTCGAACTATTATAAATGGTATCTAAATACCCTTCGTTATACTTTTATGATGTTGATGTCCTTACCATCCAAATTTTGGGGCGTATATACCCTTTCTACTAACGGCGGGACACGTGTCACAATCTAAAATATTTACTCTATTTTTATTAAATTCTTACCCATATTTAAAAGATCCACCCATATTAATTAAAAACCCACCCCAAATATGGGTAAGAATTTAATAAAAACAGAGTAAATGTTTTAGATTGTGACACGTGTCCCGCCATTAGTAGAAGGGTATATACGCCCCAAAATTTGGACGATAAGGACATCAACGTCCTAAAAGTATAACGAAGAATATTTAAATATCATTTACGATAATTCGGGGATATATTTGTCCTTTTTCCCTTTTAAAAGATTAGAACAATACATGTATCTAAATACATATAATAACTTGTTCTAACTAAAATCGTTATTATTCTAACTGAAAAATGTACGAATAAAATATGTATTTGAGTGTAACTCTATGTTTATGAATGTATGTATATCAAGACTGTATATGTGTGTGGATAGTGATGACTAGAGTTATTATATAATCATGCTACGTTATTTTATTTTTTTCAAAATGCCACTATAAAGAACTATAAAATTTGGGGTCGAGATCACTAGTTCAAGTAATTTTTTCATCAATATATCATAGTTAAGTAATTACATGAAGTGTGTGTGTATATATATATATATGTGTGTGCGCAATACTTCCCTTATTGTTAAATAGAGTTTTGTCTTGAATTTTCTATTTTATTTGAATTCTACACAATTGTATTTGAATTTAATATAGTAAAAGGCACTCTTGGTGAAAAAATTTCGCTAGCATAACAATATGGTGATTAAAGAACTTTGTTTAGGGAAGGATTTTCTTTCAATAATTTATATGATTTTGTTTATATAAATTTTTCCTATTTTTAGTTGTTGTAAGTCAGAATTATTAGCAATGAGCCAATGACCAAGATTTCTTATACTTGATGGACTTAGGTGCTATTATTAATTCATCTATTACTACACCTTACCAATTTGTAGTAACATCATCAAATTTTGTAGTTACCACAACTAATTATTGGTTACAAAATTAGGTTAAATTGAAGGACTTTTTCATTACAAAAATAGTTTAGTGACTTTTGTATAATAAAGTGAAAAAATGAGTAATTATACATGAAATTGACCTGATCAATCCCATATTAGACGTACTTCCTCAGTTTTCCCATTAAAATATAAGTGGTGTGGTGGGTAATAAATAGAGAACTTGTCCATAGGAGTGCGTTACCTCTTTAGAATAACAAGTTAAACGGTATATATAAAAGGGGAATCCATTGGTGGTCCCCTAAACTTGGCATGAAATTTCACATAAACACCTTAATTGTGTGATGTTCATTTTAGACACCTCATGTAGGGTTCCGTTATATTCTTTTGACATTTTTTTACAATAAGAAAAAAGCTGAAGGAGGGTTTAATATACTCGTTGATGATGTGGCAAACGACGAATTAAATGATTACATGTGTTATTTTAAGTTAAAAATTATTTTAAAATCTATTTAGTAAATAAAATAAAAATATTATTCTAAAAAAATCAATTTAACCCCTCCCCTCCCCCCCTTGCCCCCCATGGTAGTTGTCTTTTCTACTATACCCAACAATTTTCTTAATTTGTTTTCTTAATTTGCTCTTTAAAATTGTTTTAGATTCTTTTTTTCTTCTATCTTAGTGTTTTTTTGAGAGAAAAAGAGAGGAGGAGGGAGACAAGGAGAGAAAGAAAGAAAAATTATTAAATATGAGTGTTATATCCATTTTTTCCGACGAAAAAGGTGGAATCGGAAATCATCTTTTTTCATACACTCTATATCTCTTTTGTGCTATTTTTTAAAGAATAAGAATGAGAAGATGACGATGGTTGTGGTGATTTTCGGAACTGAATAAATAAAAAAATTAATTTGATTGTATTAATAGCGATGGTGGCAGCGGTGGTAAATGAATGGTGTGTGGTGGAGGAGAGAATGAGGAAGAAGAATAGTAAAAACCTTTAAAATATTATTTTTTTGGCCTGAAAACGAGCCCCTTCACGCGCTGATTTTGGGTGCATTACAATTACCATGCCATGTCAGCGAAAAGTGTCAAAATGACACAACGGAATCCTACCTGAGGTGTCTAAAATGAACATCGTCCAGTTGAAGTGTCTAAGTGAAATTTTGTGCCAAGTTTAGGGAGCCACCGATGGGTTCCCCCTATATAAAATATCTTGGCACGAGTTGCCATTAAATTATTAGTATATGTTTGAATAGTTGAACTCCATTATTCACTCTTAAGTAGAGGTTTTCATGTTTGAGCTGTAGAAAAATAAATAACTTCTTGTTAGAAAGTTGTTTATCCCCTTACTTGGACTTTTTTACAGAATTAAATTTAGATGAATCGAATCGGTGAGATTTAGGATTATATATAATTCAATTAAATGTAAAAGAAATTCATGTCAATTTTCATATTATTGTATTATTCACCTACATTTTACCTACTAGAACAAGTAGTTGACAACATCATTTCACCATAAAATTCTACAACAATGAAATGAATTGAAATACTTTTATTCACAAAAGAGCTATATGTATAAAGGTAATAGTCGATGAATCGCCTTAATAAAAATCTTACCTTTATTACCATCTCCAAGGATGATTGGATATTGGAAGGGCGCTTCGATCCCTCTTAATCGAGCTGCAATTATAAAGTTTAAATCATATAGTCGAATTAATAAACTTCAAATAACAGATGTTTATTAAAAAGAATTACAATATTAAATATACCACGATAAAACCTAACAAATAAATATAATCTAACTTGAATTATTCTCATGATCATCATGAGGATTATATGGCTCCATATTAAGATCAAAACCTCTATTATTTTCTTCAACATTTTTTTCGTTTTCTTTCTCTTTCTCTTTCTCTTTCATGTCTTCATTATCTCTGATGATTTCATCGGAGAGTTTTTGATCAATCTCCTCCGTCATTTTCCGCCCACTAGTGCTAGCTCCGTCAACTCTATTGAAATACTTAACGGCAACTTGTATTCTTCGTAGTATTGTGAAGAATTCTTCCACTTCCTCTTCCGCTACCTCCTCCGTTAACTCTTCCGTTTCCTCCTTCGGCTTCTTCGTAGCGGACGTCGAAACGACGTCGTTGTTATCCGGTTTTCTTTTTTCTCCTTCGCTTTCCATTGACGAAATTATGTAGTAGAAGACTTAGGGACTAAAAGAAGTCATTATTTAGAAATAAAATAGACAAAAAAAGTGTATGCTAAAGTGACAGCTCTGTGAGAATTTATATGTGACAGACGAATGAAACTTCGGGAAGTTCAGCATGTGCTATAGTGAATGAGACTGTTCTTAGGGCTGTGAGAATTTATATGTGACGGACAAATAAAATTTTGGGAATATAGATATGTGGTGCAGTGAATGAGACTGTTATTTGCTTAATAGAGTTTTTGGTATGAAAATATGATGTAATGGATGAGACTGTCTTTTCTTATGAGAGATTCTGGTACGTGCTGTGAGAATTTATATGTGAGACAAATAAAATTTCAGAAATTTAGATATGTGGTGCAATGAATGAGATTGTTCTTGGGGCTGTGAGAATTTATATGTACATAAAAATAAAACTTCAGAAATTTAGGTATGTGGTCAGGGGCGGAGGCAGCATATACTTAGGACATTCATCCGAATTCCAACGGCGAAAAATATTACTAGTTATACATGGTTAAAATTATTTTTAGGTATGTATAATAGATATTGAACCCCATTTCAATAGTTCATGTATTTACTTCTCAGATTTTGAATCCCCTTATTAGAAATCCTCAATACGCTACTGTATGTGATACAGTGAATGAGACTATTCCTTTTTTAATAGAGATTTTGGTATGAAAATATGTTGCAGTGAGTCTGTTCTTTTCTTGATAGAGATTTTGATATGAAAAATCGTTGATAGAGAAGTCTTGTTCGAATCAAGTTTACATGATTTAAATTTGAGTCATTTATATTCTAATACAAATATCGAAGATCGAATAGAAATTGGAAGAGATCTGGAAATTTGAGTTTGTTAGTGCTGCAGTGATGTAGATATTTTATTATAGAGCTGTAACGTTACTTTGTCTTTTCATGACGTATTTGAATGACGTAAAATTATTCTTGAAGAGACGTATTACGTGGATTTGGTAAAAGATAGTGAAATGACGTCTATTTCATTGAACTGTGTTTCAATTCAGGTGGCACATTTCGATTTGAAATAAAATATTTTTATCATCCGAATTTATGTGATATAATTTGATTTGAAATAAAATATTTTTATCGTCTTCATGTGGCATAATTTAATTTAAAATAAAATACTTCTCAACATCCTAATTCACGTGGCATAGTTTGTTTTGAAATAATACTTCTTATCGTCCAAATTCATGTGACACAATTCAATTTGAAGTAAAATACTTTTCATTAAGAGAAAAATGATTTTACATTCTGTTACGTATGGTTTAACGATATTTTCTTTTTTAGAATAACAAAATTTAGTGGTGTATAAAAATTGAATCGATCAATAAGTTAAATTGAAAGAATTAATGTTATTAGGTTATTGCTATTGAGTTATTGGGTAAATGAGTTTTTAATGCTTTTATAATAAAATTATCAGGTTATTGGTTTGATATTAGTTTTTTTAATACTAAGTTATTAGATAAATCGATAATCAATTATTGTAAGTTTACACCTATATAAATATTACTCCGCAAATATTAATATTAATATCTTATTAGTTAGTACTCTCTCTGTCCCAATTTGTGTGACTTGCTTTCCTTTTTAGTAAGTCTCAAAAAAGAATGACACATTTCTATATTAAGCAACAATTTAACTATAAAATATCTATTTTACTCTTAATGAAATGATTTACAGCTACACAAATTTCTATCATTAATTTTGGACCACAAGTTTTAAAAGTTTTCATTTCTTTCTTAAACTCTGTGTCAAGTCAAACTAGTTCACATAAAATGGGACAGAGCCACAGAGGGAGTACTATATTCGTCCTTTAACCTTCAATTCATATTATTTGCCTATTTCTTTTATTTGTGTTGCATTTGTAGAGTTATTTTCATATTAGCTATTATTGTTTCTATTTTATGAGCATTCCGTAAAGTTATATTATTATCTTATCGTGTTATTGGAGAAGTCATATTAGTTTTGTATGAACATTTTTTTACTGGTTAAATCAAAAAACGAACAATAAAAAATTTAGAAATCAATAAATATCGAACCAACTAATACGCAATAATAGAATCCATCGACGTGGAAAATAACATAGTAGCATGAAAGGTTGGCCAAGTTAGATTCGAAGTTAGCATATCCCTTTCAACAACACAACTATTAGGCTATTGACATTATGTGATGCATATCATATATTAATTTCCGATAAATAAATTATTATTTTTCTAAAAAGGGGTTTCTTCTCATTAAAATGTGAGCAAAGTTATTTATTGTATGTGCTGATAAAAAATAGAAAGTATTAGATAAAATTTTTGAGGTGCTAAATGAATTTAGGATATCAAATTGTATATATTTTTCAAAATCAAAAGTGAATTCAATATCAAATTGTAAAGAAACAATATGCTTATTAAATTAAAAAAGAAACAATATTTATTAGGAAAAGAAACAATAAGATCATTTTTGGAATAGAGTATTATCAACAATATATTTTTAGACCAAATCATTGACACGGGTATTTTTGTTCAATTTCAAATAACTTAAATATTTTTTTTTTATTCTTTTCCAATATAATTCTATGATTTCAAAATTATCGAAACAATTATTCCAACTATAAATGAACAAGTATTAGTATAGAAAAAGAATGATTAAAAGAATTATCTAGATGTATATTTGTGTAGCATTTATAGGAACTTCAAACATTTAAGGTAAATTAATTGCTGTACTTTATTTTTTCTCTCTCTTTATATTTGATTGATTTTATTTAATTTTTAGTTATCCAATTAATTAAATCAGCCGACGCTCCGGTCTAATTTAGTGTGGGCCGATCCAAAGCGTTACGCAAAAGCAAGTTTCGAATGAAGAAATCATCCAAACTACCAAACAAATACTTTTCCGTCCGAATTTATCTAATGTTATTCGATTTAATAGGAGATTTTAAAAAAGAAATAAAAATTTAAAATTTTGTGGTTTAAAACAAGTCATGAATAAAAGGAATACTTTAAAGTTAAATTATTATTAAATATAGAAATATATCATTTATTAAAAATCGAATTAAAAATAAATGTGTCACGTGAATAGGAAAAGAAGGAGTATGTCTTAAAATTGGTTATTATAATTGAAAGCAACATCACATCGATAAATAAACAAAATCAAAGTCATTTTGGTACGGTATATCATCAATCAATTTACACTATATATCAATTCATAAGTTTAAATAGATTTAATTAGCGGAAAATGTAAATTAATTTAATAAATAAATTATTATTAATACGTCCAAACTTAATTAGAATAGACGGGTCATGTTTTTATTGACAATCACTACAAGAAAATTGTGAATTATATGGGGATTTTCTTGGGGATTAGTACGAAAATCCGTAGGAAACTTATTTTCTTGCAAATTGTTTTACTAATCTTAGAAAAATCTCCATATAATTTACACTTTTCTTGTAGTGAATTGTATTTTGATTATGTGTTTCTACAAGATGTGACATTGATAAATTATTAGAATCAAATAGTGATGGAGTATGATTATCAACTTGGGGTACTCATTTTGTTACTTTATTTTTTAGTCTATGTTTAAAAAAATCAATTATATTTAGTGTGAATTTCTTATTTATAAGATCACCATTTACCCTTAATAATATGCTTTTATAATCATGAAAATATTATGAGATATTTAAAATTTTATGAATTCTAAAATTATATTCAAAATGAGTCAAATGTTTTTCTATACTTTTTTTTAAACTGTTGAGAAGTAACATTATCTTTCATATAGTAACATTTCTACCCTTAATATGTGAAAAGTGTCACTTACAAAAGATTTAAGCTAAATTATTTTCTTACTAATTTTCTTTTAGTTTACATATAGCTAGATTTTCTTGCAACCAAACGCACCGTTAGCAATAGTAAAAAGGAGAACTTTCAATAGATCGTGATGCATTTAAGGGTATGATTTAATAGTCGATAAAATAAGTTGAGAATCATGTCTGAACGAGATTTCCGTTCAAATTTCAGCAGAAACAAAAAAAATTACTAGATAATTTATTCATCATTATCCTCGTCTTGAAAGACAAAATTATATGATACCTTTTACACGTAGAAGGTAACAGATCACAGATTCATGCAAACGGACTCGACAGCCATAATTATATAAAAAATTATATCAATAGATGGTGGTACCAAAGAATTATTATAGGAGTACCGACAACATGTAGAAAAAATTGAACATGATGCTATAAAGTATAACCAGAAACATCATTAAAGTCTCAGAAAGTTAAAAAAACAAATAATTCTTGCATAGTACTTTTGCTCCCCTTTAAAATATTCTTATCTTAGCATTTATTCTACTTACAGATCGACTTCATTCAATGTCTCAGTTTTTTTTCAATCTAACGTGCGATTGGTATTCGTTTCGAGCAGTGACGGATTCAGGATTTAGAGTCCGTGGGTGCCAAATAGACTTATCGATTAATGTATCAGCTTTTTTCTTTAAAAAATGTGCATGGAGCCTTTTTTTCCTTAAAAAATGTCTGCAGCAAATTTCTCAAAAAAAATAGGTACGAATGGGATTCAAACCCACAACATTAGCCATCTAAAGTTACCCTCCTACCATGGCACTACAAGCCAATTTTGTTCACTTGGTGGCATGCTTTATATTTATATAAATATTATATATATATACCTATGTATATATAGAGTTTCTGTCGAAGTTCAGGGGTGGCGTGGCACCCCAGTGGCCTTCATAGCTCCGCCCCTGATTTTGAGGTACTTATAATTCAAATCCGTATCGAGTAAGGCTCATGAAATAAGGAAGAATTACCTATCAATTTTTTTGTTTTTTTTTTTAATCTTCTAATTTTGAACTTGAGAACTTTGATGAAAGGTAGAAAGAAATGTTGGTCCAGCCAACAAAGTCACACATTAATAGCTAAATAGAAAAAGCTATGTATAAGGTCGTATGAGAACTCTTAATGGTGTGAGGTCGACTTGTTAGAAAAAATCATATAACTATTGGCCAAAATGGGATAATAATACACTCTATGTTAAGAGCATCTTTAAGTTGTTTAATCCCATTAACATGTGATCCCCATTATCGAACGATAAATCTACTTGATACCACATCTCTTTTATCACAAATTTAGATATGTTATTAACGTCAGTTCATCTGTCAATTGCATTGAGTTTTCCACTCTGTTGAAAACTATAGAGCAAGTCTGCAGTAGTTTAAAACCTGAATTGACATAATATCACGAAATGACCGCCCTTGTTCGATCAATTTGGCTCAAACACTGATGTTGCGACTCGGACATTACTCAATAAGGCTGACAAAATTATGGAAACAACAAAAAGAAACTACTTAATCCAGTTGTAGGTAATGTTAGATGGGATTTAACATCAAATATAACTATTCATTCCTAACTAATTTCTCTAAGAAAAAAAATACTGTATTAATAAATAAAAAGATATAAAATGCTGAATATTTTTATGCAAAAATAATAAATGTTCTGCCCTTTAGTTGTCTGGAATAAACCTAGCTTAGCCCAGTTGATGAACTTGGGCCACTATCCATGCCAATATTGGGCCACTATCCATCCCAATATTGGGCTTTACACATGGCCCAACTCAGCTCAAGAAAGATCCAAGAAGAAACAAAGTCCATTGGGCCACATTTTTAGATACTCTTTGACAAATGGCCACTATCGTGAAGTTTCATATTTTAAAGGTGAAACTCTAGGATATTATCGAAAATCGTCAGGACATTATAGTTACAATGTTTGAAAAGTGACTATTTATGAATGTTGCATAAGATCTCGATTGTTAATGTTGCACGAGGAAAAGGTTCGATGGAAGAGTCGAGGTATTTTAACTTTTAACTGTAGATTTCGAGCATGGTTGGGTTTGGAATCTCATGTGACAAGGCAAGTGGATACCATAATTTGAGGCACAAAATCGAGTTCATTGATACAAAAATGGACCTTGTGTATGATTCAATATCATAAGCTAATTAACTAGCTGTGAGGAAAGGACTATCCAGGTTATATAAGCAAACCAAATAATACATTTACAAACCGATGTGAGACTCTAAAAACACTATGATACTAAGTTTAAATAATTAATAAATCTTCAATTTTCGAAGCTAAAGTGAACACGAATACAATCAAGATTTGTAAAAAAAAAAAAAAAAAAACTAAAAAAATAATTTCATCAAACGTTCTTCTCATGGGGAAGTGTAGGGTATCTTACTCTAAAGTCTAAAGATAGTCCAACTACCTAATGTTCAATTTGCAAGGGCACGTTTTTTAGTCACATTAGCTAGGACCAACTTTATTATTCATAACATTTAATACAATGGTCCTCCAATTTATTGAGATATTTGGACCATTTTCTCATGTTACCTCGTCAACCTATTAGTTGAATTTGTACAGATTAAAATGAATCAAACTGACTTCGTCTAAAGATTACATAAGGTTAGATGAATTTAGTCAAGATGAGCTAAACAATGAGTCATAGTCAGTTAACTAAGTTGAGAGTAATCGTCTACATTTAGATTTTTAAAATGAAAAAGTTATATATATACTATTCGACCAACTAGTTTATCAATATATAGTTGAAATATCTATACATACATTTTATACATATTTTGTGAACTAGTTGGCCATAATTATTCCTTTTAAAATCCCCTGTCATAATCTATATCTAGTGCACGAGTCATACATTTTATACAGCTGCTTACATACAACACTAATATGTTCAAAATTGAGCCTTTCAAGAATTCTGTTTCTTTTACAGTTTAAACATTCAAGAAAATATATTAGCCTAGTAGCAACAAAAGTGGTCCTTATTTTATAAAAGTATATTATATTTTTTGATGTTATACACCACTAACTTTGTATATTTTTTTTGTGGCAGATGAAACTTTAGTGCTATGATTCAGCTTTTAAAAAAATCTTCTATTTTGCTAGTTTTTATCAAGTAGAAACGCTCTTTAATAAAATTTTAGATTTGGTTCTACGGATTTTGTTCAGTAAGCTGAGAATATTTGATACTTTAATTTATTCTGTAAAGGCATAATATAAAAATATGTTCATTAACTTGCACGCATTTCGTATATATGCCCTCTAATTTTACGTATGCACAAGTGACACTTAGGCCTCATTTGTTTGCACTTAATGGAGGTCTGAATCTTAATCATTCAGATTCAGCCCATTAAATTTATTGTTTCTTTTTTCAAAAAAGCCTCTTAATAAACCTGAAAAGGTCTGAACAAATCTGATTTGCATGAGAGTCTTAATACCATTTAAACTTATTTAATAAGTTATAAAATAATAATGTACTCTCTCCATCTTTGCATGACTTTTGCTCTCACAACTACAAACTTTCTTGGTTTTTTTTTTTTCTTTGGTTCTCAAATTTTCAATTTTTGCACTTAAAACTGTAAATGTGATAAACATCACAGAATTTTAACATCTGGATTTGTAATTTCTTTGTTTGGGTTCCTAAAGTTTCAATTTTTACACTTGAAAGTGTTAATGTGATGAAGATCAGAGAATTTTATCATATGGGTTTCGTTTTTTGGTCTAATTTACTGGGTTTTTTTTGCAGTTTCACAAATGGGCATCACTCAGACAATGGATCGGTCTCGAATTCCATTGAAAGCAGTGAATTTTACTCAGAGGAGTTTGGCTATGAAGCCATTAGTTCCATTAGCAGCAACTATTGTTGCTCCTGGTGAGCTAAATAGATTTCTAATAATTTGTGTGATTACTGCTACTTTTTGTAATGAAAATGATTTATTTATTAATTTTGTAATATTTTTGTGGGATTTAGAGGTGGAAGAGAAAGCATATACAGATGATTATGAGAAATTGGCAAAGGAGCTAATAAATGCTTTTCCTTTGTAAATTATGGATAAAGTCCTTCAGAAATTTAAGTTTCGCGTTAATGATGTGATACCTTATTTATTAAGTGGCAGTACTATACCTCTTCGAAAAATATAAAAAATTTATAAGACTGATCTTGACCTTCCATCCAAGTGCGAAATATTTCCAACTTTTATTTAAATTGCTCAAATTGGAAAGAAAAAAAAATCATTCTTATAGTAATTGATAAATCAAATAAATGGTTCACTTGACTAAGGTAGTCGGATATCAATCATGCTACCTTAATTTGAGTGGTGACAGAAATATGGACCACATATAAGAAAGGCAAAATCGTTGTTAAAAAAATTAAAAAATTGAAAACCTTAATTAAAACACATATTGCCATTGTTTGCCCTAATCTAGTGTTACTCTGATTAGATAGTGAATGGTCCTTAGAGTCAAGTGGCTTTTAAATTCTTTCCGTCGAAACAGAGTTCTTTTGCTTTAATCTTTGAAATAACATGTCAACTGACTGAAGAGTTAGAATTGAAATCCTATGGATTGGAATTACTTGTGTGTCCAAGGGACGAGTTATTTGGTGTGAGATATAAGATATAATAATATTACAATAGAATGCAGGATTATTTTATCCTGCGTTTGTTTGGAGGTATATTAGGTAGTCTTGAGATTATTTATCTCATCATTTATGTCTTAGTGATGAAATAAGTTATCTCATACAAATGGTGGAATGACTTATTTCAAGATAACTTATCCCAGAATAACATGTTCACCACTAACCGACGTGACTAAATATACAATTTTCATTATGGTTCTAACAAAAACAACAACAACAATAATAACATACCAATGTCATTTCATAAGTAAGGTCTGAAAAGAATAAAATGTAAGTGCCTACATGTCTTATCTCTAACTCGTGAAAGTAGAGAAAATATTTTTGAAAGACCCTCGACTCAATTTTTGTTAAGGTTCTAAGACGTCACATTTTATTTCAAAAAAAATAAATAAAAATAACCGTGTGGTTGTTTACCTCGTTAATTATTCTAATAGGTATATATTTGTTTTTAACTTTTTGTAAAATGATTCTCTACTCTTCTTATTTAACTATTTACATATATTTCCTTTTGTGGCATATTAGATATTTTGTATGAGAGTCTCATTAGAGGAGTCTAGATATAATGATAGAGACATGTAAATTAAAGAAATTAAGAAGATTCAACATACAATAGTTATAAATTAAAAAAATATATTTATATACTAGAATGAACGTTGTCAGGTGGAAAAACAATTCACTCAATAGGAAAACTTTGAAATATCATAGGCTTGATTTGATCAAGCTAATAGCATGTTCGGCTAAATTTCTAAGATCAATTTATTTTTAAAATATTTTTAAAAAAATACGTTTAAATGAGGGAGAAAAAAACTTGATCGAACATATTATAAATTACATGTGAAAAATCCTATAAGAGGCGTTCACGGGAGGCAACAAAAGAGGGGGAAAAGGAGAATCAAGTAATGTTTACTTTATAATTTTGAATTGCTTGCACGTCTCAATATACTGTTTTAGTGACAATGAAATTATTAATTACTATGTTTAAAAATTATAGCAAGAATCACTTATAGTTTAAAGAAACTAATGAATTATATTGTCTTATAAAAATTATACATGACATCAAAGACTTTGAATCACCTCTTCTTCGCTAATTATATTTTACTATCTTAGAAAATACTATCGATGAATTTCGTAGCTAAAACTTTATATAAATAATCATGAGACCAAGTGCAAAAAAATTGGGGCCATAAATCCCAAGAAATGAGGGGACTTGGAGTATACAATCATTAACATATCATGGAAAATTCACGTTTCACTTGAAAACAAAGAGAAAAAAACAAACAAAAAATAATACGTAATTAAAAATTTGTTGCTATAAGTCTACGCACACCTCTAAATAATTTGTACACATTACACCACTTGAGGTTATAAGAATGATTTCAAAATCAATCATACTAATTATTCTAGTGGGTCGAGTTGGAATAATCCCATCTACAAGTATTTGATTTGCTTATGTTGAGTATATATTAGAGTAAAAGAAACTGATTTTGATGATTAATGTTCATTAATTTGCACTCTATTGATTTTCATTATGTTATTATTTTGCCTGTTTAATGGAAAATAAAGAAGGAAATACAGCTCGATTGATTATATTTACAGGAAAATATTGGAAATTAACTACCAACGTGACTACACTTAATGACGGATTAGCACTAAATTACTAAAAAATAACGTTGGTTACGAAATAATTTATAGTTACTATCATTTAATTTTACTTCAATATATATATATATATATATATATATATATATATCAACTAGCTTTCTAACTGTACGTATATATGTTGATCATAGCATATGTATTATCATAGTAGAGGTTGATGTCGAGTTCATCAATGCCTTTTTCACAGAGCTATGTATTTTTGAAGAATATGATATGAATACGATAACAGTTTTGAAGGTTCTCATTTGATCTATATATATTGCTCGAATTTTATTCTAATAAAAATAAATAGTAAAGAATTTAGATGTTGTTGTCATTATATATTAATATAAAGATTAATTAGCATTTCTACTTAAATCACTGGTCAATTGACATTTGGCAGGAATATTTGACTGATTAAATACTATGGCACAAATTATCAAGTAGATCACAATTTTTACTTTATTCTGTCGTCTGCCACTGTATAGATGATTTGTATTATGCAAGATTGTGTTTAATCCGTTGTTAATCACCTTTTAAAAATATATTTAAAAAATTCCTAGGGAAGCCAACCTTTTTTACCGTGTCAGAGGAATAATTTTCAGAATAACTTTGACGTAAAAGTTGATTAAATTTTATCATCGATTCTATATTACGATAACAGTAATATATTCAGAGTATTTTATAAATAAAACTTGAGAAAGATAGTGTATACACATCTTTACTAATACGAATTTTTTACTCCGAATTACACTAACAATAATAGAGAAAAGTATTAAAAATATCTTTGAATTTGACGTGAAATATTAGTTTCATCTCCAAATTACTATCAGCCTTAAAAACATATATCTATTTAACTAACCAAACTTAATTACATTTCTCGATTTGCGACATGACACACATAGCAAATGATCATAAAATCTTATAGCCTGTAGGAGCATGAGACTTTATATCATCAACTAAAATAAAACATATCAAATTAGATATATAAAAAAAATACAATAACAAAAAATCATATTCAAATTAGTGGATCTATGATTTTATATTAAGATATTGATATTCCAACTCCCTATGTTTACACAAAGTTGTGCCCACTGCCCATTTCTTCTCAGATTTCTTGCTTTATACAGCATGAAAGACCATTCATTTTCAGTATTGGTACTTGAAAAATATGTTCATACATACTTTTCTCTCTTCTTTACCCCCTTTTTAGTGTAAAAAGAGTTATTTGGTGGTATCTTTTTCGTTTGTTTTATGCTTTTCGAAATTTACTAACTCAATTAATTTAGATTAACGCGATATATATTCACTCAAGGCAAAAAGGTGAAGCCTTTTTGCAAGATTTTTTTAAATTTTTTATCAACGGCAGAAAGATAAATTTCTATAAATGATTAAAGAATACTACTATATTGTGCACCTAAAATTTGAATATACGATCTAAAATAATTTTTTAAGTCCCCTTTTATCATTAAAATAGTTTCTTTGTATGTCAAGGAGTAATTATGGTAACTAGTAAAATATTTTTAATATAAATTTCATTAAGCTCCTGTTCAATACGTGCAAAAATAAACTAAAATTTCGTGAGTGAAAATAAAATTTCTCCTAAAAATTTGTTTGGACCAATTTTAGAAACTTACCGGATTATCAAATTCTAATTCATAATTTATAATTAAACAAACATTTAAAGACAATTTTTTTTTAAAAAAACATAATCTAAAATTTACGACCAAACGTACTCGCATCGGGTGTATATATCAATCCAACACATGCATGCCATGTGTTTAAATTTATAGTTCATTTTACTTAAACTTAATTAATTAACATGTGTTTTACTTTATTAAATCATGTAATAATAAAAATTACATTAGTTTATCGTTGCTCAAACATAAACTAATATCTCTGACTAAAATTAAAAGAATTATATTCGTCCCATCACGTACTTTTATCGACAGATAACATGTAGCAAGAGAGACACAATGCTATTCCTGTTTTCAGCAATTAACGCCAGTGATGGAAGTGTAACCAAAGGCAAATTATAAGAATAGATTTTCATAAAAGTGGGACCAAAGGAACATCACAAAGTCACATGGCCAAAGAAGAAAAAATTGTGATATCATAGCTATTTTCCTTCATTCACATTACATGTATTCTATGAATCTATCAATCTTTTTGCCTTCTACTACCTTTTTTTAAGAATTTTTATCTTTATATAATAGTCCTACCTTTTTTTAAGAATTTTTATCTTTATATAATAGTCATTCTCTGTAATAATATTTTATTATAAAAAAAATTAATATTATGTAAACGAAGTACTAGGTTAGGGTATTGAGAATTTGATTTATTGGGTCAAGCTAGGAAATTGAATTGGAGAAAAATATATTCATATAGTGTTATGTAGGAATGAGGATAATAAGAATAGAAAAGAGAATTTGATGGTTCAAAATTAAATATGTGTTCAAAACTGGATGATAAAAGTAATTTTATTGAAAAAGTATGACTATGAATAAATATAATAGAAAAGAGAATTTGATGGTTCAAAATTAAATATGTGTGCAAAGTTGGATGATAATTGTAATTTTATTGAAAAAGTATGACTATGAATAAATATAATTTTTTTCTGAGAGTATAAAAATAAATATAATCATATTCCGTCTATAATATTATATATTTTCTATAACAACAATTTGTTGATTTGATTATAGTGTTATCTGAGTCACACATTCAACTTATTTTTTCCATCAAAATTTGAATAGAAATAAATCACCTAATACTTTTATCAATACTTTCGTTTGAAGTTTAGATCTCATGATTTTTAACTCACTCACTTCACTAGATGGTGGTCGCGTGCCACCACCTACTGTTGTAAGACCACCTACTGTTATAAAAGCACAAAACCCCTAACTGTTACTCTTGCCAAGTGCCCATAGTGAGGCCTTACGTTCTTCTTCATTCTTTTCTCCATAGCTAGCAAATAGCAAAATCACCATGAAATTTTTCTTTTCTTCCCCATTTTTGCTAGTCTTAACAATATGCATAATAGGTTGTGTGAATTTGGTCCACACAGCTCCAACCAAGATTGGCAATGGCTATAGTTTGATAGCCATTGAAGAGTCACCAGATGGTGGCCTCATAGGTTACCTCAAAGTTAAGAAGAAAAACAACATTTATGGCCCTGATATTCCTAACTTGCAGCTCTATGTCAAGTAAGTACTCACAAAAAAAAAAGAACCCCATGACTTGAACTTGCATTTTCTTGATAAAAATTGAATCTTTATGTGCTAATTCTTGACACAAACAGATAAAGATTGAATCTTTATGTGCTAATTGTTGGTAAAAATGGAATCTTTTTTGTGCCCTGATGTTGCTCACTTGCTGCTCTATGTTAAGTAGAAGAAAAAATGAACCCCATGTCTTGGACTTGCATTTTCTTGATAAAAAATCAATCTTTATGTGCTAATTCTTGTAAATATGGTATCTTTATGTGCTCTGATATTGGTATATTGCTGCTCTATGTCAAGAAAGTACAAAAAAAAAAAAACATGTTTTGGACTTACATTCTTCTTATTATATAGCTAATTCTTGATAAAAATGATTCTTTATGTGCTAATTCTTGATAAAAATGGAACCTTTATGTGCCTTGATATTGCTCACTTGCAGCTCTTTGCCATGTAAGTACACCAAAAAAGCTAAAAGAGAAAAAGAACCCCATGTCTTGGACTTGCATTCTTCATATAATACAGCTAATTCTTGATAAAAATTGTATCTTTATGCCCTATTGCACAAAAAAAGAAGAATAAAAGAACCCCATGTCTTGGACTTGCATTTTCTTGGTAAAAATTCAATCTTTATGTGCTAATTCTTGATAAAAATTCAATCTTTATGCTAAACTCTGTAATTTTTTTCTTCTAGGCATGAGACAGATAATCGTTTGAGGATTCACATAACAGATGCAGATAAGCAAAGATGGGAAGTTCCTTATAACTTATTACCAAGAGAATCACCTCCATCACTTAAACAAACAATTGGCCAATCAAGAAAAGGCCAATTTTCACTTTTGTCCAATCAAGAATACTCAGGAAATGAGTTAATGTTCAGTTATACAAGTGACCCTTTTAGTTTTTCTGTTAAAAGAAAATCAAATGGACAAACCCTTTTCAATTCAAGTAGTGAAGATTCTGATCCATATAGTAATTTGGTATTTAAAGATCAATATCTTGAAATATCAACAAAATTGCCTAAAGATGCTTCATTATATGGTCTTGGTGAAAATACACAACCTCATGGTATTAAAATTTACCCAAATGACCCTTACACTTTGTACACAACAGATCAATCATCAATCAATTTGAATATGGATTTATATGGATCACATCCAATGTATATGGATTTGAGAAATGTGAATGGTGAAGCTTATGCTCATGCAGTTTTGTTGATGAATAGTAATGGTATGGATGTGTTCTATAGAGGGGATTCATTGACATACAAAGTGATTGGGGGTGTTTTGGACTTTTACTTCTTCTCTGGGCCCACACCTCTTGCTGTTGTTGATCAATATACTCAATTTATAGGAAGGCCTGCTCCTATGCCCTATTGGTCCTTTGGTATGTTTCCTTTCTTTAAAACTATTTGTCTTATCTCTTTAATTCTTGAATTCATTTGCATTAATTGTGTTACTTTTTTGGTATTTAGTTTTTGGTTGGTGTGGTTTCAACTTATTTAGTTATATATTGGTAGGGGCTTGCATGTATACTTGTTGAAAGGTTGAAAAAAAGTGTGCATTTAAAGTTGAAGTAACTAAAAAGTTAGATCGTCAGTATTTAAGTTGAGAAGGGTAGATAGACAGGTCCAATATTTTTGAGTTTTGAAAGTTGCCATTGATTTATAGTTGGAATATAAGTAACTAAAAGTTAGATGTTAACAAGTTGAGAAGTATAGAGACATGGGTTCATTATTCCTGATATTTGAAAGTTGTGATTGGCCTTAGGCGAATTTTTTGGTCATAGAAGGAAAAACGCTAATATCGAATTTAGACATAAATTTTATTTGAGAAGATGAGTGAACGGAGTACAAAAACTTTTGTCCCTCAAGACTATGATAAAAATGAAAAAATCACTTAATATGTTTTGTCAGATCTGAACATAAAACCTTATATTTTTTCTCATATACAATGTGGCATATATCATATACATTAAAATTTCATAAATTGTGACATATTGTAGATCAACTTAAGAAAATTGTACATTGTTAATGAGATACTAATTCTTGATTAACTAAAAATTCAAACCTCTTAACTTTTTTGGGGGGTTGTAAAACAAATAGACGTGTGGGAATTCTACCTCTTTTGTTTTTTGTTTACATTTGAGCTAGTAACTTAGATTCCCGTGACTAGTCCTTCAATAAGTTTTTTGGCTGTTCCTTATATAATTTATTTGTTTTGGAGTTTTATATATTAGGAGATTTATATAAGGGACAAAATTAGGATAGCAATTGTTAGCATGTGGACCATATTATCAATAAATGCTTAATCAACAAAGTAATTATTTTCTCAATTTATTACCTATGAATTTCTTCTTGAGTTATTATTGTATAAGAGCGGGATTTTACCATGTGTCCACCTAAAGAATAGCGGCTATGAATTTTCCTTGTCTTAAAAAAAATTGCTCGATATTTGTGATGGTAGGATAATTAAGTTATATGTAAGTTGATCGACCATAATTATCATTAAAAAGAAGAACCTAATAAATGTATATATCATGTATTTATTTATTTATATACATTTATTTATGGCTTTTCCAATAGTATATCCCCCTCCCTTATCGTAGATGGCTCGAATTTCATGGAAAAGAAAGCAAAATGATTATTTTATAATCACACTTGAAAAGGATTGCAACTTTGAAATGATTAAGTAGATGAAAAAATCTTGTATGATGTGGACTATTTTAACATTTTATGACCTTTTTAATTTTGGCTAATCATCATTACACGTTTCATTAGATAGAATATTTTTCTTAATCTTTTACACGTAAGTACCTTACATAGTTAAAAAAAAATTATTTGTCTAAGTTCATATTCTAATAGGTCAAGGGGTAGGTATATATATTCATGGAAATGTTTAATGAATTATTTTGTAAATAGTATGATTGAAATTATTGCAATTATATGTTCTCTCTTTTGGATTCTTTTTATTTCTAGAAAAAAGTTGAAATTACTTTTTGAATTTTGACTATTTAAAAAAATCTTTGATTCTCTCATGATCTATTTTTCTCACACAAAAAAATATCTTCTAGCTAGGTCCGCATAAAAAGTATGCATCAAAGCAAAACATTTAGTATTTTTATAATTTAAGGGGGACCTTTCTTGAGGCCACTTTTTAAGTTTTGCCTTTAATATATGTCTGCAAAAAGAAAAAAAAAGTTGATTTACTATAATGTATTTTTTATAAACATGGATGATCTTAACTATTGACTATTATCTAATGTCTGAATAGCATTGACCATGGTCTAATGTATCTCACAAAATTTTCAATTTACCTAAAAATGATCTTTAGATCCTACGTGAATATAAAATACTTTATACATCATGATGTCTTAACCAATTATTTTATAAGTAATTTGATTATATAAATATTTTTCTTATGCGATCTATGGATGTAAGTTACTCTTTGTGTTTCAATTTATCTGTCCTACTCTTTTAGTCCTCTTTCAAAAATAATCTCCCTTTTTTTGTGTGATTCTTTGATTTCAATTTCTGACATGATATGTTTAATACTACAAGATTAAAGAACATTTTGATACATTCTGCATATCTTTAGTTTTAGACCATAAAAACATAGAAGGTCTTCTTTGCTTTTTAAAACTTCGTGCTAAGTCAGAATAATACAAACAAATTAAATCGGAGAGAATATCCTTTTGTTTTTTTGACTCATAACCAACAATGTCCTTCATTAGCTGGTCCAGGCAGGAAAAAACAAGTGTCCTACAAGAAAACAGCATCTTAAAGATCTTTGTTTGATGTTGTAGTCATAGTAGGTATTACCTTCCCTACATAGTTTGTAAATTTGAGCCATCACATCAAATTTTAATTACAATTTCTAAACTTTAGTAACACTTTTATATTAAGGTCCCAATGTGCTGTAAACCTTGTAGTAGCATTACTGTCTCCAGTTGTATAACTAGTTGTAATAGGACCTATTGAATTCAAACATTTAACAATAAGGGATCTAGAAAATAACAAAGTACATGTTAGATTGCTAGTAGAAGGTAGCAGATATGATAAGAAATTGAATCGTTTAGCTAACTCAACCTCAAAAATTAGTTCACGAGGTAAGTATTGTCCATCCAAAACTATATAAAGAGACAAATTTTCCAACCTCCTTAAACATCTCTAGTGTGAACACTGAACGATATCATTATAAGAAAACTGACCTTACACCTAACTCAAACTCAAAAGATAGCTCAAGAGGTGAGGATTATTGAAGCCCAGTTTATCCAAGACTCAATCAATGTGGAACGCATAAGTCATAACATATAACCTATGTTGCATGACTTCAAAAATGTTGACGAATGCGTGTTAGATCCTTCAAAAGTATCGGACTCAGCTACGACAACATTTTTGGAGAGTCTAAACAACATAGCAAATAACTACTAAACTTAGAATGTAAACTACTATTGTATTCAAGATTCAATGTTCTAACTATGTATTTGGTTATATTGCTATAGGTTTTCATCAATGTAGATGGGGTTACCACAATTTATCTGTGATTGAAGATGTTATTGCCAATTACAAGAAAGCAAAAATCCCTCTTGATGTTATATGGAATGATGATGATCATATGGATGGGAAAAAAGACTTCACCCTCCATCCTGTTAACTACCCTGGCCCAAAGTTGAGAGCTTTCTTAGAGAAAATTCATGCTGAAGGAATGCATTACATTGTCATCAATGATCCTGGAATTGGAGTTAACAAAAGTTATGGTACTTACCAAAGAGGTTTAGCCAATGATGTTTTCATCAAATACCAAGGGAAACCGTTTCTAGCACAAGTCTGGCCTGGTGCTGTTCATTTCCCTGACTTCCTCAACCCGAAAACAGTTGAGTGGTGGGGTGACGAGATTCGACGTTTCCATGAACTTGCTCCTATTGATGGACTATGGATTGACATGAATGAAGTTTCCAACTTTTGTAATGGTTTGTGCACGATCCCCGAGGGTAGGATATGTCCTAATGGGACAGGTCCTGGTTGGATATGTTGCTTGGATTGCAAGAATGTAACGAAAACAAAGTGGGATGATCCGCCTTACAAGATAAATGCTTCTGGTATTCAAGCTCCAATAGGGTACAAAACGATTGCTACGAGTGCAACACATTATAATGGAGTTAGGGAATATGATGCTCATAGTCTTTATGGTTTCTCTGAGACTATTGCAACTCACAAGGGTCTACAAGCTATAGAGGGAAAACGTCCGTTCATATTGACTCGTGCCACGTTTGTTGGTTCAGGACATTATGCTGCACATTGGACAGGGGATAACAAAGGAACTTGGGAGGATTTGAAGTATTCAATCTCTACTGTCTTGAACTTTGGTATATTTGGTGTTCCTATGGTTGGCTCAGACATATGTGGATTTTACCCCGCGGCTCCTCCTTTGGAGGAGCTATGCAACCGTTGGATTCAAGTAGGCGCGTTCTATCCCTTCTCAAGGGATCACGCGAACTACTACTCACCAAGACAAGAGCTTTACCAATGGAAAAGTGTGACTAAATCTTCGCGTAATGCTTTAGGAATGAGATACAAATTGTTGCCCTATCTCTACACATTGAGCTACGAGGCACACAAAACCGGAGCACCAATTGTAAGGCCACTCTTCTTCACTTTCCCAAACATTCCAGAGCTATACGAGTTAAGCACTCAATTCTTGGTAGGAAGCAATGTCATGGTCTCTCCAGTGCTAGAAAAGGCTAAAACTAAGGTAAGCGCGCTCTTTCCTCCAGGTACTTGGTACAGTTTATTCGATATGACACAAGTCATTGTCACAAAAGAGCCACATTACCGCTCACTTGATGCACCATTGCACGTAGTCAACGTGCATTTGTACCAAAACACCATACTACCAATGCAACGCGGAGGGATGTTAACAAAAGAAGCAAGAATGACACCTTTCACAATCGTTGTAGCCTTCCCACTCGGGGCATCAGAAGGGGTAGCTAAAGGAAATCTTTTCCTCGACGATGATGAGCTTCCTGAGATGAAACTAGGAAATGGGAAGTCAACATACATGGATTTCCACGCGACAACTAGTAATGGTACAGTGAAGATTTGGTCTGAAGTTCAAGAAAGTAAATACGCGTTGGATAAAGGTTGGTACATCGAAAAGGTTACCGTGTTAGGATTGAATGGAATTGGAAGTGCATTTGACATTCTTGTTGATGGAAGTAAAGTTGAAGATACGTCAAAGTTGGAATTTGAAACAGAAGAGCATAAGTTTATAGACAAATTGGAAGATGGAGGTCACAAGAAGAGTATGATGCTAGATATTAAAGGATTAGAATTACCAATTGGTAAAAACTTTGCTATGTCTTGGAAAATGGGGATTTAAGTTTAGTTTATATTTGGTGTGGATAAAATTGCCTATGTTTTTAGTTAAGTAGTTATAAGGTTCTTGATGAGAAAAAAAATAAGATTTTAATTTCCTTTTTTTCTTCTCATAAAATAGGCAAAAGAGATTCAAGTGTATTATTGATTTATGTTTTCTGTATGAGTTTTACTTCATTCTGTTGTTGACAAATTGAAATCAAAGTGTTTTATGTAAAAGTGTTTGGAATGTCATTGTTGCTTCTTAGACTTTGAAAGTGTGTCTTGGATCTAATGTTTTAGGTCGCTATAAATAACTCAATATATTACTTCCTTTGAGGCGCCATTTGTTGTTGTTCTTTTCTTCATTATTGTCAACATAACTTCTTTTCTACTATGTTTTTTTTATACCTTATTTGATATGGTTTACTTGAGTTGATGGTCTATCGAAAACAGTTTCTCTAAGATTGAGTATATATCATCTAATCAGACTCCACTCGTGTGATTACATATGGTCAGAAGGGGTTCAATTAAACCTACTTCGTCGAAAACTTATACTTTATAAATAAGGTGAAAAGGAACCCCCCCCCCTCCCCGAAACCCCCACCCCTTTTTTAAATTGTTTAATCCCATGACATAAAGAGAAGGTAGGAGAGTATAAATTAGATTGGATCAAGTCTTAGTAAATAGAAATAGGCGTAGACCTTTTTACTGGGCCTAGACTACATATTGGGCCTTATCCATATTAATAGCTATCAATGAAGGATATGCATGTTTAGCATTTCATGTTAATTGGGATCAACATGTACAAAACATACTACTCCCTCCGTCCTATTTTATGTGGCACTTTTCGAATTTTGAGATTCAAACAAGTATAACTTTGACCGTGAATTTTTCATAGATCTTTTAAACATTTTGAATTATCAATTGTTGTGACTTATAATATTTTTTACGTAATTTACAAATATATAAATTTCATTTCAAAAAAATTGAAGATTTCATGCGCAAATTTCCGATCAAACTTAAACTGTTTGACTCTTGAAAAATGAAAAGTGCCACATAAATTGAGACAGAGGGAGTATTTCTTTATTTGCATTTATTGAGTACTTTATTTACTAACATGAGTATTGAAAACACTTCGAGTTATGTTGAAAACTAAGTGAGAACATCATTGATAATCGAGAAGTACAAATGATGGTGGTGGGTGGTGGATAGCAATAGCAAGTGAGAACATTATTTATTTCTAACACGAGTATGGAAATCACTTCGAGTTTGTCTTACTTTCCTTTTAGATGTTTCAAAAAGAATTTCTTTTCTTTTTTTGGAAACTTTTTAATTTAACTTTCAACGCAATATGGTAAAGATCAGAAAATTGAAAGACATTTTGGTATAATGTACAGGATTCAAAAGTTCTATTAACTTTCTTATACTTTGTATCAAGTCAAACTTAGATAAACAAATTGAAACATATGGAGTAATTAACTAAATGGAACCAGTGCTAATCATTCATCAACTCTAAAATTGTTACTTCATTTTGATGAAACAAAAAAGTAAAAAATACATTATGGGAATTATGGGCCCAATAAATGATATCCACGTTGTGGGCCCATTTCACGCATGAATCAAGAAAGAATCTTAGGCCCATTTCTCGCTGTTTTTTTTCCTCATCCGATGGTCAATATATCCACATCGAAGTCCGACTAAATTCGAATTTGTGCTAGAAAATCTTGGGTATAAACACTTCTTGAGAGATGCAAGTCTGTTCTTAGCGCAAAGTGACTCAAATTCAAGACCTCTGATTAAGAATAAAAAAGTACTTACCACTCTAACACAATCTTTGTCGGTCCATTTCCCACTGTTTCTCAAACTTAAAACCACATCATTTTCTGTACCCTTCTAGGGAGCAGACTAGACGTTTATTTGTTCACTATGGCCCCAATAATTAATCATATCACGCGTTTCAACCCTTCTAACTTTATTTTGGTCTCTATCTAGTAAGACATAGATTTGTAATGCATTGCACCCAAAGCAATGGGATGTCGGATAAGCGGGTTGGATTAATTTTTCAAGTAAAATAGGTTGAGTTAATAAATATACGTTTAAAGTTTCTAGGGGTAAGATGGGTCCGTACAAATGATCATAACTTTATCTGCTCAATTCTTTATCCAGTTTTGGTTTCATTCTACATTTTCATAGAAAACGTCCATTAAATAAAAGAATATTTTTATTTTAAAAGGTTGAAATCGTCAAGTTTAAATCGAGAAGTTGCATCTTGCTGCACCAACTTATGTGTAAGGAGCCAAGGCGGGACGCCCATACCCAATAATGGTGCATATCTAAGTTAACCTGCAGATATTTGAGGAATCCCAATATCAAAATAAGATATTTTTTTAGTAAATATACAAAATAAAAATAAAAATAAAAAAGACATTATATTGTAGATATCCACTTAAGTACTGTCATGATTTTTGAAAAAACAAGAAATTTGCGATTAAGCAGATAATTTACAAGTAATTTAAGCTGTTTAAAAAAAAAAACAATAGCTTATTTATGTTTACAATCAAGTAATCAAATTGCAAATAGTTCAAATTAATAGATCGTAAATAGGTCAAATAGAAAACTTGCAAGTAATTTTAAAGAAGTCTTACAATAACGTAACTTTATCCGAAGCCTTGCATCAAATTCTTTTGTTTTATTATATATAGAAAACTAAATCAATTCATTTATTCGTCTATATCAAGATTTACAAAGTATGTTTTATCCCAATATTTTTGCTACATGTTAAATTTCACGTCGGTGAAATCGGGAAAAATTGGACTCTTTTACTTTAATAATTCGTTTTTTTATGATCTAGCTTTTAAAATTATGTTATATTCTATATTTATTTCTTTATATGATATGAGAGCAACATACATCTCACGCATCGAGTGGTCTTTACCTAATTTTACACTGCATCTCTAGTTACGTTGTATTTTCATGAAAAAATCGTATTTCTTTATCATTTTATAACATTTAAAGTTGTTGTGACACGTATCTTACTGCTTTAATCATAATAAAACAAAACGGATTGACACGTACATACAAAATCCAACTCTTCACTTGGCGAAGTGCTGGCCAGTAAATATGCTGCTTGCAATATCCAATTAAATCATAACAAGAAGATAAAAAAATGCAGAATGTGAAGAAAGTAAATTAAAATATAAATAGCACAGTTCCCAAAAAGTGATACAGAACAACTGTTTTCCCTAGAAAAGAAAATTACACAGAAAATAATGTCAAACAATTGGGTTGACCACCCAAGGATGCGTTCCTTTAATTAGAGGTTTCAATTTTGATCTCTCAGTATATTAAAAACTCCTAATTGATACTGAGCATTTCCCCCAAATGAACTTGGCATAATACATACATATAACCCTTAACTTAGTTTCAGCGTATAACTATGCCCTTCAACTTTGAGTGTGTATAAGTTAACACTTAAACTTGCATAAAATTAAATAAATAAGCACACGTGTCCTACATGGCATAATACACATAGGATGCCAAGTAGGACAAAAAATTATCATGTACGGTGCCATGTAAGATGAATGTGTCTATTTGTTCAATTTTATACAAATTTAAGTGTCTACTTATACACACTTAAAATTAAAGATTATAGTTAACAGCTTATGCCAAATTAAGGGTTATGTTAATCGAAACTTAATACGAATATCGGACCCCAAACACATGTTTCTACATTGGCCTTTCAACCCATTTTGAAAGCTTTGATTTTAGTGGAAGTGGGCGATGTAGGCACCTTCGGTCCACTAGAGCAGCCCACTTGTGCTCCTACTCAAAACATTTGGTCAACATGTACTTTCATTTTATTCAGAAATAATAAAAATAATAAATATAATAAAGCTCTATATTTATAATTTCGATAATTATGCTTCATAACTATAGTTCTATAAGTTATGTAGGGTGCAGTTTGTATATTTCGGTTGTTGGTTTGTAGATTTTGCATGTGAATATACAAACAACTAAGTATATACAAATTTTATATTAGAGTCCATGAAAGTCATATATTGATTGAAAAATAAACTAATAATCTGCTTATATGGATTTGAGTAATCCTCTACTTAATAGATTTCAAGTAATCTAAACGCTCTATTATAAAAATTTGAAACTTCATAACAACGACTGCTTGTGAATTTTACTCAATGAGAGTGATACTCACATAGTGAGCCAAAACAGTAAATTCAGGAGGAATTTAGGCCTATCAATATCCCTTTGAAACATTTAATTTACCTTATCATTTTATGTACCCTCTAGGGGAGCATAATATTATTATTATTATTATTTATTTTATAAAATATAAATCTCCATCAATTCGGGTCCCCACAATTAATATTTTCACGCATTTGAACCCTAAAAACTTTATTATATCGATCTGATTTTTATCTACTTGTTAGCCGACACATAGTGATATAATAATGTGACATTATTATTAACAGACTATATAATATAACGAGAAGGTAATGAATGGAATGAATACAAGTGAGATAGCATATTAATAATGTAGCCACCTTATTTTAATATTTACAACAACCTCTCTGCAAGAAGGCCTGCCCATACACAATAATTATGTATATAAGTTTATTTTCTCCCTGAATATTTAATGAAACACTTCAAATTTTTTTCGAAAAAAAAAAGGTAAAAAAGAAAAAATAGTATTATATTTGGATTATAAACGGATGATAAGTGTAATAACTTTAATATATGGTGTGGTACTGTCTGCTTTGATTCAATAGAACTCATGTTCGGTACGTGCTCCTTCATTTAATCGGAGGAAAATTAGACATATACAAGATAACAGACTTGGAAAAACAATTCAAGACCGCATGGTAATAATGTAGTCAAATCATCCCGAGGGTGTCAACTGATTTTCTTTCATTTTAAAGTCAAATTTCGGAGTATGATAAAATGAATTTGTTTCATTATATATAAACTGTTGAATTCTTTTAAACAAGTGATAATTCTATTGTAATGGCAAATGAGATTCAAAAATCAATGCATGAATATATTCTATGTATCTTTAATTTAATTAAAACTATAAAATTCAAATACTATTTTACTTTCTTAATTTTTATGTTAAGTTAAAATCAGAAAAATAAATTAATTCAAAATAAGTCAAGCGAAGCATGTTCAAGGTAGGTGCATTTCTTCTTTTTGTACTATTGTTTTGGAAGAATTTAGAAGGTGAAAAAAAACATTTCATGGATTACATCGTCAAAGAAAAATCTTAGTGGAAAGACTATTTTGATTTCTTGAGGTGACGTTTTCCTAATCGAAAATTAACAATAATAAAAAAAAAATCGTCCCAAATTTAACGTATATATACACCATTGTGTATCAATCGGTTCAGTGCGATTTTACAGTTTTTCAATTTGACTTATTGGACATACTAAAATTGTTATAGAACCATTAAGATATTGACTTATTGGTTATTGATTATTTTTGTTTCGGTTATTAGTTTAACCATTAAGATTTGACATTAAAAAAATCATTAAAAATCACTTAGATACAAAATGACAAACCAAATGAACCATGTGCATGAGTGCACAAATTACATTTTATTCAAAAGCAAACACTTTTACATTATAAAATGAATAAAAATTTGAGACGGTCAAAAATAAAAATAGGAAACTAAACTCTAAATTAAAGATTTTATAGATAAAATAATTTAAATATAATTTAATTTACCCATTAAGAAAACACTTCAAATATTTGATTGGCGATTAGTGGTATCCAAATTCCTCAATAAACCTCACTACACGTCACATATCTTTTGGATCAGAATCACTCTCAACACACTCCACTAAATTGTGTTTTGAGAAAAGTATACTAAAACATAGAATTTCTAAATTAGATAGACTTTAAATTTATCAAATGATATAGCAAGAGGTCTCAAGCTCTTATAAAAGCATGTGATTGTTAATAAAAAATTGAAAAAAATATGAAAAACATTCAAAAATTTTGACGAGTATTTAGAGGTGTACTTCAATCATATTGCGAGATCGAATGTATATTTAAATTTATTTAATCAAGTTAACATGTGTATTTAAGATTATCAATAATTCGGAGATGAAACCAATAATTCAAGCTGAACTTAATCATGTTTTCATTATTTCTCTCTTTTATTTTATATATTTTGTGGAGATAAAAAAATTGTTTCTAGAAGACTCTCAACTCTAATATACCAAGTCAAAATAGGTATACAAAGAAAAAATAATAGCAAAAAATTATAGTAATAACTAATAGGAAAGTAATATCAATAATAAAATAATACAATAGCCGAAACACCGTAAACAATAAAAGATGATCAAAACCAACTGTAAAACACTACAAAAATAAGACTAATAACAGAAACCATCAAACCAAAACTAATCAAAAGTTAAAAAGAATACTCCACTATCTACTAATCTTCTATGTTAATCAGCAACCTAAACACTCTCATATCCAATATCATATCTTCGATATATTGAAACTATATCACATCCTATCTAATTATCTGTCCTTTATATTCTTTCGATTTACCTTTACCAATATATATATATATATATATACACACACATATAAATTAAGGAAAGTTCCACTCACCAAAAAGAAAAGAAAACAAATACTTGTACTGCAATTGCACCTTCTCAAAAAAAAAAAATTAAAAAAAAATAATATATATATATATATATATACACACAGAGAAATTAGAGCACGTCAAAAAGTTGGGCTGGGCCTTTATTCCACGTGTCAAGTTTCACATTGGGCCTTCCGCTCCGTTATATTGGCGGGATAAAATATGGAGGGAAATTAGTGACACGTGGGCTCCACTTTGGCGGGAAACGGAAGCAACCATTCGGTCCACTTATCTACATTTACGTAGCCCACTTGTCTTCCTATTAGTCAACGTTAAACTATTTTTTTTCTTTTTTTTTAAACAAAAATAATTGTTTTAAAAAAAAATTAACTCCCTCCATGTTATATATTATTATCAATATTATTAAATATATTTGTCTCAAATTTTGTTTTTTTTTAAATATATTATACTTGATAATATAGAAAATATTATTTATTTATAATTTCTTCAAAATTGTGTAAAATAAAATATAATAATTAATATAAAATGGTATTTTGTGTTGAAAAAGTAAAACTCGGCTAGTATTTTCTTTTATTTCCCTCTTGCATAATAATGTTTGGTTTAGAATGGTTCAAAGGAAGAAAATTTATTTTGTTATTAACTTAAAATATTATTTTAGTTATAATCAAAGGCGGATCTATTCTCAAAATAATAGGCCAACGAACCTCAATTGCCTTAGAAAAATGAATATTAATAGGTATTACTCCCTCCGTTTTATTTTATGTGGTATCATTTCCTTTTTGGTCAGTTTCAAAAAGAATGTTACATTTTTTTATATGGTAAGTATTTAAAAATACAATTCCTCTTTTATCCTTGTTGGCTCCACTTAATTTTAAAGATAATACCCCAATACATTTATGAGGAAAGAGAAAAGTGAGTCTACTTTTTAATATGACTATTTTTTGAAGGGGCAATTTGATAAACATTTCAAAATCTTCATTTATTTCTTACTCCGCGTCCGATCAAATATTGCCAAATAAAATAAAACGGAGGGAGTAATATGTATATCGCAAATAAAAAGTATTGTTATAATTTGATTCGCGCCACAACTTATAAAGATTAGATAGTAGCTTGCTAACTTGGGCTTAGTACTCTATACCAAATAATTGGCAACATGGGTTGTGGTGCATTGATGGAAGTGTTTCACCCTTAATCAGAGGAGATGGGTTCGAACCTTAGGTATGGAGAAAATTCTATTGGGAGCGTCACCCCCGAATAGGCGTTGCAAAGCGCGATTCAAATTTAATCGAAGTTCTAATGTGGACTCCGGACGTCGGGTGGAAAACAAAAAATAAAATAAAATTAGCATGTCTCTATGTTAATAATAATAATGTCTCCAAGTCAAAGGCGACCAATAAGCTTTTCAATTAACCAACTGATTTCCTTAATATTGGGAAACTGTTTTTCAAATTTATTATGAAAGCGATCTTTTGTAACTAGTTCGAGGAAGGGAAAGTTTTTCGCTCTTTGTTTCCAAAATTCAGTTAAGTAAAATAATTTATAATTATATAAATATTTAAAATATATTAAAAATAATTTAAAAAATATACTATAAATCAAATAACGTCACATTAATTAAAACGAAGAGAATATAGTATATGTGATTAAGCCGTTTGTAATTGATGATAACGAAAAGGAGGGAAATAAAAAAGCAACGGTTTTTGTAAATGAAGTTAATAAAAATAGAATTAAATTCTAATGGCTAATAAAAAGCCATAAAAAAAGAATATGGTACAGTACGGAAACACGTACATGGATATTTGCGTTCACCATATGATTATGATGCACATTAATATAACATTCATACATAAACGATACAAATAATAGTAATAAAATAATAAAAATTAAAATTGAAGAGCAGAATTATTACATTTATTTATGGCCCTTTTATTTATTCTGTCGTGGGAGCTGAAGGGTCACGTGATAGACCAGTATCTTAGTGAAAAATATATCTACCGTAAAAAATAAGTATATAAACGTACACTTTAACTTGATTTAATACGTAATGTGTGTGTATCTTATATGATTTGTTATATGGAATATAATTTATAATAGCTTGAGTGTTTGTTTATACATATTCAAAATTTTAAAAAATAACTATACGTTAGCGTCAAGTTAAAAAAAATGCATTTATATGTGGTAAATTGTAGGGGCTTAGAATGTATTTCACCATACAACTAAGAGAATTAATTTTAAATTCGAAATACATATCATTTATTTATTGTAGTTATTTATTTAATGTGTTGTGCGTGATAAGGGGTCACGTGATAGACAAATATCTAAGAGGGAAAATATTTTTTAAATACTATAGACAAAGTGCCCAATGCACAGAGCACTGTACTTTTAGCTTAAAAATTCTTAATTTTAATTTAATACAGAATCTTCTTTGAGCTTAAAGCGGTAGTTAGGTAGTTCATTAGATTTATGTAAGTATTAAAAATGTAGATATTAATTATAAGAAAAAAATATGTATTATTTTACATAAGATTTAGTTATGAAGATTTAATTATTTTATGTATCACTTTTAATTTTTAAAAATTTAAATATTTATGTTAAATTTTAAATAATTCATTTATTTTGAATTATTAAAGAAGCCCAAAAAATTCAATTAATATAAATTAGAGAGAATATATTGTAATAGAAATAAAAAAGAACAAAAACCTACCATAGCAATACTATAGGTCGTAGTCTATAACTACTAGTATGAGAGGATTAGTGAGATTATAGTCTACTGCCTATATGTTATATATTTTAATCTGTATCCATTATAATCTCCTATTTAGTTAAAATCATATCATTGATAAACTGAACTACATCATATTTTACCTAATCATCTTACTTTATATTTACCTATATTTGCATGAGTCGTTTATATTGTAATATGTCTCTCGATAAGATTTTTTCTTTTGAACTGAGCTAATCTCGTCTTTTTAAAGAATTATGAACCTAAACCTAGTAAGTAAAAGAGATCATCAATTATATAAGAATGCAAATAAAAGAAAGGTTTAGATGAAGAATGGAGTATAACACTATCTCTAGAGTACAATCTTATTTCTATCGTCCCTCAATCCTATATCTAGTACTATCAATTAAGAGAGAGAATCAACAAAGAAAAAATATGATACAGAGGATGAAATTGTTCCTATTTTAACGGAAATTTCAGATTTATATCTTGAACATGGAAAAATCCATGATAGGAAGGGTTTTCTTTGAATGGGGCTCTACGTAGTCCGAATATAAAACAGTCAAACTCTTATATGGATATCGGATACCGAATGCAGAAAAAAGAAGAAGGGAATTTTACACAAATCTCACAATGGTAAAAGTTAATTACACCATATCTCTATTCTTGTTTAAATTACAAAAATTCCTTAAATTTGGTGGAATTTTGATACATTCCAAAACGTCTTGATACATCGCATTCTGATTTCTGAATACATTGTTAAACATTTCGATGCATCGCATCTCTATTTCAAATACATCATTCAACGTCTTGACACATCGTGTACTCCCCATTAATCGCGTAAATGTATTCAATCAATATATTACTTATCATGATGTATTTGAGAATATAATAGAGTTAAATTCTGTGATTTTTTCAAGTTATAGAAATTTTTTAAAAATATAATAAAATAAATTGTGTATTTAAGTAATTTTTCATTAAAAAAAAAAAGGTGGGGTGAGGGGTGGGGTGATTGTTAGGTACTTGGTTGGTGATGGAGGACAAAGGACACAAAAAAATAGTAAAGGGACATGAAGGGTGCTGAGGTGTCAGCATTAAGACCGTTCATGCACTGCGGATTTGCTACTCTCTTTCCCAACATTCTCACGTGCTCTTTTCACTTTTTACAATTTCTTCTCCTATTTTCTCTAATTATTTTTAATATTCACTACATTTATACTCCTTAAAAACTTTTACCAATATAATTTAAGTAAAATATGATACTCCTAATTCACTTGGGACATAAGGAGTAATTTTCTACATATTTTATTTATTTATTTATGGCAGAAAGGTGGATCTCCTAAAAAATTAAATATATGGTAGACAAAAGTGGCAGGGTAGTAGCATGGACTTAAATAAACTTAATCGTTTAATTTGTTAAATATTCGATTTGACTGGAGTGGTACACGATAAATAAGTAGGAAGACAAATTCAATTATTAAAATCCGACTAAAATAATAATTCAAGTGCTCAATTTTCAAACTTCTTTTTTCTTTTTAATTTCTTTCGTACTTTATTTGTTTGATATAGTGTTTTTGCATTTTGACTTTAATTTGTGTTCTTTCTTGATCAATTATAAGAGCAATTTTAATGTATCACCTTTGCTTAAAGTTTGAAGGGGATTCTTGGCGTATTTGATAAAATCATGTTATATGATTAGCACGTTACAATTTGAATTGTAAAATTATTCATTTAAATTAATGCAGAGTGCACCTGATTATTCTTTCCATGGACAAAATTTTTTCATAGCTCAATTGGACAATAAAATTTAATTATCTTATATTTGTATCGACATTGCAAAATTCATTATAAAATAATATAAAATAGTTTGATCTTTTTCATTGCAAAGCCATGGAAACATATCTCATTTATTATGGTGAACCAAATCTTATGTTTTTACTATTCATCGTGAAAATTCTACCATTCTTTACTCTTTATCTCAATCAAATCTTGCTCAAGACATTTTTTTTGGTATTGAAAATCTATCAAAAACAATTTCTTTTATCTCATAAAGATAACAATAAAATATTCATATATTTCAAAAAAAATAAGATTTCCATACATTTCAAATTTTACATGTGAGATCAGACTCTATATATATATTGTTGAACTATTTTCAATTGGGTTAGAGTTAAATATTGAGATTCTACGACATAAATATCAAGTTTGAATCCTTTCCAAAAAAAGAAAAGTGAAAGGTTTTAGATGCTCTAACAAGTTGACTTTTTTATTTTATAAATCTTGATAGATCACAAAAAATAATTTTGGAATTTGTTAGGAATATATGGCATGTATGTAGCTACTCTCATGCACGAGGGAACAGTCCTTTAAAAATTTAACCTATGACATTATAGGTCAAACCCCTCCATGCACAAGATCCGATTTTCTGCCTTTATCAAATATAATTAATGAAATACTAAATAATAATAATAATAATAATAATTCATAAAACCTTTTCTGGGTAAGCATCCTATGACACATGATTCTTCTTATTTTTTTCTTAATATAAAACAAAGGTTCTTTAATTACTAAAGGAGTCATTTCATAGAGGAGTAATATAGTTTCGCCAATTTAGATTAGATCAAATTTAAATTGGCATATTATAGAGCTATTTTTTAGAAGCAAAATTTTCAATTGAATTTCTTTTTTCTTACTTTTTAAAAATTTAAATTCGAAACAACTAGTTGAAAACACTCAACTTATATATTAACATAATTATTAGTTAGTAAAGGTTACAACAACCTAACACGAATACAATTAATTAATATTAATCATCGCCGCCCTATATTGATGTTGCACATATTTGTGTTAGTTATAAGACTTTTCAAAATCGATAATTTAAATATATCATATCATAATATTTAAATAATTCTAAAATTTTCATCTAAGATTAAATGATAAATTTAAAAATTGGAGTATAACATTATTTATCTTTCCACTCTTTCTAATATACTCTATATTTAAATGTCTGACTCATCAATACCAAGATTAATAATGGGGGAACCCATCGGTGGCCCCCTAAACTTGGCTCCAATTTTCACTTAGACACCTCAAGTAGGCTTTGTTCATTTTAAACGCCTCAAGTAGGGGTCCGGTATATAATTTTGACACTTTTTGTATTTTCAAAATCGCATATTAAGTGCGTACATCTAGACGCTCTTATGTGGAAAAATAAACGAATTGATATGTGACACGTGGAAATTTTAATTATTTTTTAAAGACTCAATTTTACTTTCTTTTTTCCTTTATTCCAGATCCCAAACCCCATGACCTCACCTCTTTTCTTCTTCTTCTTGCGTTTGGATGTATGCACTTAATATGCGATTTTGAAAATACAAAAAGTGTCAAAATTATACAACGGACCCCTACTTGAGGTGTTTAAAATGAACAAAGCCTACTTGAGGTGTCTAAGTGAAAATTGGTGCCAAGTTTAGGGGGCCACCAATGGGTTCCCCATTAATAATTGAAGATTTTTTTGAAATTTTATAATATTTATTATTTTAAAAATAATTAAATTAAGGATAAAATATGAAGGAAAAAATATAATTTTATGTTAGTTCTGTAAATTGGTAGTAATTTGGATATTTGTAGTAACGTGAATAAACAGTACCCATGGTGGAAGAGTACTAAACTATATAAATATAATATTCTTTTATAACAATTTATATATAAAATATACTTTTCATTTTTGGTTGGTCAATAGAAATAACATGGTTTCTTATTATATAATGATATTATCAACATATTACCCATTTTGATCCCTACTTATTTTCATAATAAGTCCATAAAGATATTATTTTTTATTTAAAAGTTTATTTTAAGAATAATATTAAGCTATTACAAAATCTTCTCATATTATTAAATTTATATTAGAAAAATCATATCACATAAATTAAAATTAAAGAACCAGTTTCTTAGATTTGATATATTAAAAACTGTAGACTTTTTCCCATCCCAAATCTCAGTAAACAAAATATGGAAAATGACTAAATATTTGACCAAAAATTGTTCAAAAGAATAGACATGTCTGAACTTTAAAGTGTAAAAAAGAGAAAAATATGTACCAAATGAGGAATAAATCAAGTACACAAATAAGAAAAAATCAAATCTTAAAAAGGAAAAACAATAATAATAAAGTAAATAAATTCTAGTCCTAAGTAAAGGAAAAAAAAAAAGGAAAATAAATAAATAAAAACCCATAGAAAATATGACCAAATTATTTTAAATAATCTTTTTATTATTTTTAAAACTCAAACAAATTTATTTTTGATTGTAACTTTGTCGTATATCATAGTTTTACGTAATTTTCAAATATATAAACCTTCATCCCAATTAATTTTGAAGATTTCATACCTAATTTTAAAGTCAACTTAAATAATTTGACTCTCAAAATTCAAAATGTGTTGATCCGAAATAAATTTATTTAGTGACCATAATTTTCTCATATATTTTTACGTAATTTCCAAATATATAAATCTTCATCCCAATTATTTTTGAAGATTTCATACCTAATTTTACGGTCAACTCAAATTATTTGAATTTCGAAATTTAAAATGTGTCTGTCGGAAATAAATTTATTTCTGACCATAATTTTGATATATATTTTTACGTAATTTATAAATATATAAATCTTAATCCCAATTAACTTTTGAAGATTTCATACCTAATTTTACTATCAACTTAAATTATTTGATTCTCAAAATTCAAAATAGCGTTTATACAAAAAAAAAAAAAAAAAAAAAAGAAAAGGTTGTATTAGTTTAAATTTAAGGCGATACCTTGGGAACCAAGTACCTTGTCACTTGTCAGTGGCATCCTCGTAATTATCAAACCTTAATAGACCCAATTACGTCTAAGGAAAATATAGCTGTAATCCTTTTAATTTTATGAAGAAACCGCCTTGTTCCGTATTCCCAGAATTACTTCCCTACCCCACTACAAAAACTGTTTTTTCTAATTCACTCTCTATCTCTCTACGTGAAATACACGCGCTGTTAATTAACCAAATAATGACAAATTAATTATTTGTTTGACCAGATTTTGAATAAATAAATCTTTAACCCCTTAAACTTATCAATATACTCTATTTCAAACATATGAACTAATTTGTATTTCGGTTGAACACCTCAATTTTTATTAACATGTTTCATGATATACTCCATTTGATTAGATTTTTTTGAAATGAGATACATAAAATGTCGTTTTCTTTAATCATACATATTCCATCTCAATGAGTCGTAAAATTTCAAATATTTTCTACTAGAGATTGATGTATATTATTACACGAGATGACATATTATGTGGTTAATTTAACGTTCACATGAAACAGACTAAAAATAAAACGAGGCCATATAAATCACGCATACGCCTTAATAGCTATAAAACCTCAATCATTTTTTACCTGTGATTGATATATATAATTTAAGAAAATAGCTTATTTTTTATAATTAATTTAACTATTTAATAGACGAATAAAAAACACAGACAATTTTTCACTCCATAATTTGAATTTAAAGTAGAATTTAATTAGAACTCTTCTTAAGAAGTTGAAGTGTTCAATTGAAACATTACTTTCTTCTAGTATCTAAACAAAACATGTCAACAAATTCAAAGGACTAATCATATATTACATTAGGCGTATACTAAAAAACTTGGTCAAACAAATTATAAATAACATCGGGAGATTGCACAACACTCCACCTACCCGCGCGTGAAATATACAAGTCTGCTTACAATAAACATGTCATGCATAAGATAGTCATCATGTATGCATGGCATGTATGACATACATGACTGCTTATAACACATTCATCACTTTCCATAAATCTCATATATAAAACTCATTAATTACATGACCAAAATTAACTTTTTCACACCTTTTTCACCCACTAAAAACACACAGTCCTTTTTATTGTCACTCAATATATAACATTCATCTCCCTTTAATGCTTTTTTTGACCACTTGGGAAAAAGTGAAGTGAGAACAGCAGCAGTGTAACAGAGTAGAGAAAAAAACAGAGTGAAAAGGACCATAAAAAACAAGTACTATTTGTTTAATTTAATGCATAAAAAAATGTTTTTTTTATAATGGGGTTTTGTTGAGATTTGTGAAAAATGGTTTTTTTTTTGTGGACTCGGTAAATTTTGGTGTTTTTTTTGTTCTCTATATACGTGAAATTTACACAGTGAGAGTACAGAGGGGGCTAAAGGGCTACGAAATTTACCTTTTGTCAGATTCTGGGGAGGAGAAATCTTGGCCATAGATTCCTAATCTGTGTATTTTTTTTGGGTTGTTGTGTTTTTTGGGGATAAATAGGAGTATCTGATCCGATTTTTTGTTTCTCTTTTGGTTGCTTTTTTTGTTGAGAAGAACAGGAGGAAGAAGGAGGAAGGAGGAAGAAAGGGGTTGTGATATATGTCGGCAAATTTCTGTTTGGCTGTGATTGGAGCTCCATTGAAGCTCTGGGTATCTGTTTCTTCAGTGATATTTGGTCTTTGCATGCAACAAATCCTCTGCTGTGATCATCAGCAGCAGGGTATTACTCTGTTTTTCACAACTGTTTCGATGCGTTTGAGGCCCAAAAGGTACTGTTTTCTTCTTTTCCCTTAAACCCTTTTTGTGGTTTTAGAGAAAAAACTTGTGTCTTTTTGGTTAGTTTTTGGGTGTTTTTGATGTTGATCTGTAATGGGTTTTTGTTGATTTTTGATTTGCAGGACTTGTTCTGGTGTTGTTTGCTTTGGTGGATTTCATATAAACCGATTTTTACATCCTATTTTGCTCTTGAGACGGCCGATTACTTGATTTTTTTTGCTGAGTTTTTCAAATTAAATTCAATTTTGATTCTGTTTCCTTTTGAAAAACCAATTTTCTGGGCATATTTTGAGGGGTTTTGAAGATTTGAAGAAATCATGAAAATGTTTGAGTCTCAGAGACGATTTCAGAAATCGAAGGTTAGGGAAGAATCAGCCCGACCCATGAGGAAAATCCGGATCGTTTGTGACGACCCGGAAGCTACTGATTCATCTGATGATGAAGGGGTTGATGTATCGAAACCCAAACGATTTGTTAGGGAGATTTATCTTCCTGTTGTTAGCTCTTTTACCCTGAAAAAAGTAGCTGAAACTGAAAGTTCTTGTCAAGATAGCAACAATGGTGACAAAAAGAGTAGAGGAGCTAAAACCCCTAAAACCCCGAGTGGCCCGAGGCCCTCGTCTTCGAAATACCGAGGTGTTCGTCAGCGTAAATGGGGTAAATGGGCGGCTGAAATTCGGGATCCTTTTAAATCTAGGAGGGTCTGGCTTGGTACTTACAGTACTGCTGAAGAAGCTTCTCATGCTTACGAAATGAAAAGGCTTGAATTCGAAGCGATGGCTAAGAGTAATTCGAATACTGATGTGTCTGAGAAGAGTTCGAATAACGAAAGTAACAACAAGAATCGTCGAAAGGTCATCAATGTTCGTTGCGTATCGGAGGATGACTCTGCTCAGAGTTTGGTGTCACATACTTCACACACATCTCCAGCATCTGTTTTCGAAATGGATTCATTGACTTCAGGTTCTGCTGCAGTGTCTGAGGTTAACAACAACGACAAACTTGTCCAGCAGCTACTGGATCATGATAAGCTGGGATTGATGGAGGATAGCTTATCGCTCGCTGACATCGGTGCACGAATGGATTTCGATACGGAGATGGACATGTTCTTTGCTGGGAATGATAATTTTGGCCAGAATCTTGATGACTTTGCTGTCAATGATTTCGAGGATCTTCCGATATGTGGACTAGATGAGCAGTTGCCTCCTGGTTTGCCTGATTACGATTTCGACTTTGATTTCGATGGATACAATGATGCTTGTGCTTGGATGGATGATGTAGCAACTGCCCCACTGATGAATGGAACAACAACAACACCCCTCAATATTGCATTATGCCCATAAGTTTTGCAGCTATAGGAGTTTCAATATTTATTACTACTCTATTAGTTTATTTATTAGTAATCCATAGAGAGTTTTTCATGTCTCAAGAATCATTAAACTTAGCTTCTCGAGACCGTGGTCTTCCGCCTTTCAAGTGAGTTTTGAGTAGTCTTTACATTATGTTTTAAGACTTGTGTTCTTGTCTTTGAAGAAAATTGAGTCAATACTTCCTTTGGGTTTTTCCTGTGCTGCTAGAGCCGTCCAAAGGCGTATTGAATCTCGATTTTTGGTTTAGTCTCAGACTGTTTACTGTTTCTGATGAGCTATGTTATGAAACTTATATATGAATATTTGGCTCTTCATTTTACCTATTGATTATGATTTTGTATTAGTTTGTGATATTGACATTGTTGATTGCTATGTTGCCATATAAATATTTATAATTTGGGATTGAAAGTTACAACTCCTGTTCTTTAATCACTTGCTCTTTTGTGTTCGCCAATGTTTGGATTCGCACCTCGGTCAAGACCCTTCGATGGTCAAGGGTGAAAGGATTTCAACCATCTCATCACATTCATCGATGGTGTGTTTTGATGATAAGTCCTCATTGGATGTGTTGGGCTAGTATTTTCTTGATTGGATGTATAGACTGGTGTAGTGTACCTTTTTTGGTTGCTTTGCCAAGCAAATGATATCAAGAACTAAAGGTAGATGAGAGATGTTATCTATCTGGGAATATTTTTGGACTTTGTTATAAGGTGAGAAATACCAGCTGTATTCCAATATAAAAATTATACTTATATAAACCCAAATGTCAATTGGTCCTGCAAATGCTACTACTGTTCTTCTTTAATTTTATAGTTGGGACACATTGGGTGTGATGTGGTTGGTAGGCAAGTGTGGAAGTGAGATTATTGTGTTTGTTGACCTTTGGGTCATATAGATTGTTTCACCATAAGTGTTCATAATCAAGATTGGTATAAATCAACTTGTTTGAACTTTTTTGTTCAATGTTTGAATCAGCTTAGTACGTATTTCAACCGTGTATATACACGCTATCAATACAAGTATCACGTGACTCTGCACTCTCATGAAATTTTCAGATAAGAAGAAATCACCGCTTTCGATAATATTTAATGATTTTTTCATCAACTTTATTGACCACGAGACCGATGCTCTGAGTTATTAAAATGTTTTTGTTTGGTTACTGTGTAGGGAAGAAGAGTGAGGGCACTTCATCCTAGTAGGACCACACATATCACGGGTCAAATTGAGAAATAATAGACCATGATTTCATTATATCATATTCGAGATCAGAGTAAACTTGTAGACTATCGATTAATTAATTTAAAATTAAAATAAAATTACTCTTAAATCTTATTTTAAGTATTTGATAAATATTTAGACATTGACATAATAAGATTATTTCCTACTTGGTGGTTTGCTTAGTCATCTCAAAGATTATTTGATGAAAGAAAGTATACTAGAACTTGGTGGAACATAATATATAACTTTAAAACGAAACATCTGTTGACGACATTTTTCCATGTTGCTTATAATAAATTTTATTCATTGCTTAGGTTTCTCGCAATTCCTAATTTATGAACAATTCATCCACACAATTAGTATGTCCATTATTTTATTTAAAAGGTCTTAGTGGGTCAACATTTTTAGTGGACTCACTATACTAAAGTTTATGAGTTCTATTTTTATACAAATTTATGTTCCGTGTTTAAAGTTACGAGTTCAATTGAACATGTAACTATAATGTTGCATGTATCAAGAACTAAATCCCACATGCTCATATTAGATATCTGAACCGTTGGTAATATAAGTTGGGAGTTTAATAAAGGGGAAATAATGAGTTGAAAGTAGGGGTAAAATAATAAATTTGCATATTATATACTGTATGTTTTATCATTGTTTTTTTTTTTATTACTATTTTAATTTATTATACTTGAGTTTGAGTAGATACTTCTTCGAAAACCATTCCACTTTTACGAAATAAAAATAAGGTCCACATACAATTTATTTTCTTAAAAAATCACTAAATATATTATTGTTATTATATGTTGTATATACTATACATTCCCTTTTTGTATGATGAATTATATAGTTACCAAAAATATATGCATTAAGTTAAAAGTTTTATTTTTAGTAAATCTAGTATTACAATCTCTATTATTTAAACTATACATTTTGTCTGCCAGTAAAAAGATCTCAAATTGGTAGTACTAGGAGAACTGTCATAACTAGTCTTGCAAGTTGTAATTAAATTATGCCAGGTGTGACATATTTGTATACATAAATATAAAAATTGCCACAAATAATGTTTGCGTGTAATATAAAAATTTATTAACAGTTGAATCTATAATTAGTAGTGGCACCCACCTATTTTTGGCTGGGACTATTTTTTCTTTTCATTTTTCACATTACTTTTGGAAATGAATCCTATTATGGTTCTACGCATTGTTTGCTATCTACTTGTTCGATTAATTCAAGTTCATATTAAGGACAAAACGCTTTTGATAAAAAAACGATTCTATGTTCAGGGCTCGAATGAAATGACACCTATGCCTACATATTAGTCTTTGTTTTATTTTTATGCAACTAGAAATTTAAAGTTATAATGTATAAGCTACAGATTTAGATAAACTCAATATTCGAACGAAAATTAATTATATAAGTTTAGTGCTAAGAATTTGAAAGAAAAAATCAATGGATTCAAATTTTAAATCCGATTCTGTCTGCTCTAATTAAGATTTGTGAGATTTATTTTAGTGGAAGATACATTGTTGATCCCCTAATATGAGGGGAGAGATGTAAAAAGAAATAAATTTATTTTTTTCCATATATTATGATGTAATATATTAAGATAGTCAAAATAATTAAATTAGTATCTATGCATGATGATCATGACAAAGGTTCCATATATTATGTGTAGTTTTAGCAATAAATCATGTCATATATATTTTATGCCATTTCTGCTAATTTTAGAATTTTGCTTATTTCTTTTATTCCCCCCCCCCCCCCCCCCCCCCCCCCTTTTTGATCGTCAAAGATAGTTAGAATAAATTTGATGTAGCCAAATAATTTTTATATTAAATTAATTAATACAAATATTTAATTTGTATGCACATATAATTATTGAATTATAATTAAGAAATATATATTCTTACCTTAAATTTTAATTTCTAAGATTAGATTATATGGCTAGGACAAAATATGCCTAGTCCACTAGAACATATGTGAGCCTCCGATTCATTGACAGCATTTTAATATGATGTATAACATTATTGTATATTTCTCTTCTTTTTTTTTTAATATTGACCGAAGATACTTAAAGATTCCTCTTTTAGGAATCACTCGTGTATCGACCCACAATTCCACAACTGCATCATGTATTGCATCACTAAACTTGCACTTCAAGCACTATTTTTAGTCTTGCTCAACCTGAAAGCTATACTCTACGTCCAATCCAAAAGCCAACCTAAATTAACTTGCCCTCATATCTTGTCACTCAATACTATACTATCATCTGTAAATAACTTACACCATGATACATCCCTAGAATATATCGCCAATGGCGAAGCTAGAAATTTTGCTAAGGTTATTCAAAACGTTACTTTATGTCTCTCAAATATTGTTTTTGACCTATATGCAAAGCATTATATTCCATATGTACAACGTTTTTCGATGAAAAATGTTCAAGTGACCACCTTTGAGTCTATGTAGCTACACCCCTAGTATCGCGTCAAGGGGACACATATTTTTTTAAAAAAAATAATTGTTGGAATTCTTTTTCCTTCTTTATTTTCTCTTTTTCCCTTTGAAATATGGCCTGCAGGGAATTGAAAAGTGGCCTCTATAGAGACAGATAGTAGTTTTTAGGACAATCAAATTGGGCCCATTCATTATGATTTGACCCGTTCCATTTTTGGCCTTCATAGCAAAAGAAAAAGGGAATAACATTTTTAGTCCTTTAATTATCGTTAAATTCTGATTTGGTCCATAAAATATATGATTTTAAATATTAAAACTTTTTATCAATAAAATATGTGTTTTTAGTTTCTTTACGTAGAAAACATGTTAATTTTAGATTATTTTTAAAATTATATCATCCTCAAATATTACATGTTTGTCATTAAATAGAATTATGATTGGTAATGCGATCAATTTGTGAAGAGTCACCAACATAAATATTAATTGTAAATAACTTTAATATAAAAGACTTAAAGTGCTTAATTAGATTTACAAGAAATAAAACTATAATTTATTAGCAAATGAGGGATCAAAATTGCTATTTGTACCCAAAGAAAAATACAAAAAGAATTTAGTTTTTAAAAAATGAAAGAAATGAGAAAGTGGATTAATTAGAGCCAAGTATTAATAAAACACGTGGATTAATTAGCTAAGTCCCATCTCAAAATATAAAAATGAAGAAAAACAATACTTTAAACATCAATGATTTTAGAAGATGTCCAAATCAAATCAATGTTTTTATTTTGAAAAAATTAGTAATTATGTGGTCTCTAGATTTAAGTAATTTGCTTGTTTCAATTTATTTATTTTAATTTTTTTTTATTTACAGAAAGAATATTTCTTTTATTTTTGATAACGATTTAATTTCTAACTTTTCTATAATATATTTAAAATTACATAAATAACATTTTGATTTATTATATATTTTAGTTTAGGATCACAAAATTAAAAGAACATGAATTATTAGTATTAATTAAAAATAATATCTCAATGCAATCTTAGGCTGACTCTATCTCTATTGGCTATACATCATTTTCAAGTCCGTTAACTTAGGTGAAAATAATAAAAATAAATAAAATTTTCAAATACTTTTTCAAAGATGTCTGCAAAGTACAAATTAAGTAGGGCCAAATTTTGGGCAGTTGATTGTCCTTTATTCCAACAACATTAATGTTGTCATGTTTCTTGGATACATTTTCTAAATTAAAGGAATCTATAGAGAATGGGAAAAAAAAAATAGTCAAAAATTCTAAATAAAGGGATGTGTAAAATAGTTTTTATTTGTCTAATAATAACATAAAGATTTTTTTTTGAATTTCATGATTATAAACTAAAATATATCAGGATGTCCTTTAATCTTATAGTATCAAACGTATCATGTAAAAAATTAGAATTAAAAATTTTCCTAAAAAAAGAAAGACGGTCTTTATAAAAACGAATTTCATAAAGTGTGTTCAATGCTTAATATATATATATATATATTTATTTATTTATTTATTTATTTATTTATTTTTTTTTTTTTTTTTTTGACAAACTAATTTATAATAAAATGTTCTCAACAAATCATTTTCACTCTGAATGTTAACTTAGACATTAATAGCATATACTTTGTTCTATGTAATCAGGTCACATTTTTATGTTATAGCATTAGATTGTCTTATTTGCAAGATTACAAAATCTACTTTTTGTGAAGGATCTCCATCGATATCTTCGGAATGACTTGAAAATATACTTCTCTCTTATGCATATTCATGTTGAAAATAAATTTTGCTTCTCTTTCATTTTATCCTAAGATTTTAATCCATTTAAACAAAAAGAAGACTTGGGACTTGGTAGTATATAACAAACATAAAATTGTGATTCATGGTCCATATAATGATTGGGTCATATAAATAAAGCCCATTTATCTTTGGGCTGATTTTGCCAGAGGACTGGTAAAAAGAGTCCAGCCCATTTCTACATTTAGTATAGTGAACTTAGACACTATATAAGCAATAATGTTGGATGTCATTACATCATTTTCTGTCTGACTCTTTAAAAATGTTGTCACGCTCGTGTTGAATTCTCTAAAAATGTATTACTTTTAACTGACACTTGTCCAACAATGTTTTTGAAAAGTCTGAGCAAGATAAATCGAAACTATAGCTCGTGGTTTAAATAATAGTAGTACTTAATAATAAAACACAAAACACTACTTTGAAAATTCACTAGTATTTTCTCTTTTGAATATCAATCAAGGTAAGTTATACACATGCCAAAGGAATAAATGGAAAAATCCTTTTGGCCAGAAAGGTAAAATAACATATTTCACACTATGTTATTTTACCTTTTTAAATATTTTTAATCTTTTAATTTTAATATCTTTTAATTAAAAAATGGAAAAAAGATAAGTTTATTTTAAAATAAAAAAGATATTATACATGTGTGTCTGAATCGTACGTTAAGATGAAGTATTGGAATAATGCCAAGAATAACTCAAATTCTGAAAAGTCTCTTATTACCTGTCTAAACCGTATAAGGTTGGTACGTCGTTCTATTGTTCTTCTTTATTATTGGTTAGTTGATGATGTACAAAAGTATGGTTTTCCCTTCAAATAATGATAAACTATGTCACTACATATTTCATGGTTTCATTTAATATATCAAATGAGGTGTATGGAGAGATATCGTTACAATATTTGGAACACAATTCACCTAATTAGACATGATGTTTCACAATTGTTTGTCTTTATTTTTAAGAAATAATAAGCTTTGTAACGCTTGTTTGGTTAATTTTATAATTTAAAGAAAGCTAAAAGTTGACATTTAACCATAGAGTTTCCATTGTAATATTATTTCTCGCCTTGATTATCTTATATTATTTCTTAACCAATATTCCAAAAACCAAATAAAGTATACAATAAAATAATATCTTATACGCATTCAACAATTCCCTTTTACAGAAAATTCTGTTAATTAATCAAACCATTATCACTATTCTATTTCAGTAATTAAGTACCAAATGGAGTATTACTACATTATTTTATTTTTAAAAAAAAAATCGTCGGTGTCTATATCAAAAGCAACTAATTTTGGATTTGGCTTGTAAATAATTAACTTTCTATAAAGAGGTGAATTTAATCTGCAATTATAAATAACCAAACTCACATGCATAGGACTTAAAATCATTTTCTTTTTATCTTGTTCATGAAAATACAGAGAAAATAGGAAAGGTATTACTACTGAAGTTTTCTAATATAATTGCCTTTGCAATTTTAAATTAGATACAAAAATTAGGAATTAACGATGGATAACTTCTATCGTTAAACAACAAAAAGTGGTGGTTAATGATTAGCAATGGATTGCTGCAAATATATGTTATTTACTAGCTATTTAGTGACGGAATTTATAGTTAATTTTTTTTTAAGTGAATTATGTGAATTTGATAAGCAATTAATTATTTTTGCAGAAAATGGAGGAGTGCAAAAATGAAGAAAATAAGAATAATTCAAAAGGAATTATTATCATATTGGGTGTTTATATTCATTGTCGAGGATGTAAACAACAAGTGCTTAAATCCCTTCGTGGCTTTGATGGTATAGTTTTTTTCTATGTCATTTAGTTTTTGGATGTTGAATTTTGTGCCCATCATGATTAATTTATCAGATATTTGTGTTCTCTAATCAATACAGATATCAAATAATTATAGGTGGATTCAAAATTTGAAAATATTAGATTTCTATCACAATCACAAGTATGCCATAATAATTATGTTTAGAGCTAAATATTTATAAAAAATTACTGAATTTCTTACATATACAGGGAATTTGAGCAACACACATATTTTATTTTTTTAAAATTGAAGTCGCAATGCACATATTGAGTTCCTATATATGAACTCATATATATTATACTTTAGACAAAAAGTTTTAAGATAGATGGTGAGAAATTACCTATGTACCTTTCTTTTTTCTCATACTAAAATATAAAATCGGATTTCTTATGATTTTCACTTATTTTTTTTATTGACCGTGATATTCTCTTGCATCATTTTTCTTCATTTTTTTCTTTTATTAATTGTAATTTTTTTTACTCACAAATTTAGGTGTGGAGGAAGTTGAGATTGATGAGAAAAATCATAAAGTGGTGGTGAAAGGGAAGAAATTAGATCCTCTAAATGTGGCTGAGAGACTAAGGAAAAAAAGTGGTAAATATGTGGAATTAATTTCTCCAATTCCATCTAAGAAGAAAGAAGAAGAGAAGAAGGAGAAAAAACAAGAGGTATGATCAAATAAGGACAACTTTCCATAACTGGTAGAATTGTTGTCACAGATTTGAATTGTGAAAATAATTTCTTGCAAAAATATATGACCGTACACCCTTGTGGATTGTGGTCGAGCCCTTCTATGAACTTTACATATAGCAGATCAAAAAGTTTAGTACATCGAGCTTTTCAAAATTTATTTTTATTTACTAATCTATCTTTTGTGGGGGATGCAGCCTAAGGTTATTGAAGTGATTTTGAAATTATATTTACACTGTGAAGGATGTGCTAAAGATGTCAAGCAATGCATTCACAAAATGCCAGGTACATATATTATTTTATTCTCTCATAATTAGCCATGTCCATAGATATTATTTTCAAATTATTGGTAATTATTTTGAAGCAAAAAAAAATAATTGATTAATGAATTTAAGTTGCATATACTAATGATGCTTAATTTTTTTTTTTTAACCTAAATTGTGTTGTTTAACTAATTATAGTAGGCCAATTATCATTTTTATTAGTACACCTATTCAGTACTATTTCGAAACTATGTCATGTTATTTTGATGGCAAATTAAACAATTGATAAAAAATAATGTCAATATAACTAATTCCAACATTATTAATATACCATATTCAGTAGAGTTACCAATTACACTCGCATCATATAGATTTTACTTGTAATGTAAATAATTTTACCTTGCTTTTCTTTCATATTCGATTTCTTTATTTCTAGAATCCATCTAAGTAATTTTTTTTTTTTGGATGATGTATGAATAGGGGTTCAAACAGTGGATCCAGAAATGAAGAACAATATTGTGAAAGTGAAAGGATCAATGGATCCACAAAAACTAGTAGAATTCATCAACAAAAAAGCAGGAAGACATGCTGAAATTATCAAGAAGATTGACAAAGAGAATAATGAAAAACCATTATGTGATAAAAATTCATGTGATATTAAAAAGGGTTGCGATAATTGCCAACATGATTATCTTCAATTTGTTTATGCTCCTCAAATTTTTAGTGATGAGAATCCTAATTCTTGCTCAATTATATGAGATAATGAAGTTTAACCATATCTTATATTAAGTAAAATTTTGAGATTATAATACAAAAATTTCATGTACATGAGACATCCAAATGCAAATTCTAATTGTATTTTTGTGCAACACTATTTCTTTATTGGTTCGTTTGTAATTCTTTGTTATAGTTCAACAACAATTATACAACAACATACTCAGCGTAATCGTTTGTTACTGTTCTTTTTTTTTCAGAATGTTTTGTTATGTTTTCTATAGTAATTTGTCATGATGTCTTATTCAGTTGAAGTTGTGTTCTTTTTTTACTTGTCTTCCAGCTATTTTATCACCTACTTTAATTTTCGGGATTATAACTAGAAGGGTAGAACCACCCACCTCTTTTCTGGATCCACCTCACATCAATAAACCCGACCCCTGCAACATTGCATTGATCAAAATTGAGCAACATGACTCAGATCGCGCCAATTGAGGGGCACAACATTAAGTGTGATACTAAAAAACATTGTGTAATTGACTTATATAGTCGATAAAAATATCTTAAAACATTAGATATGATGAAGATTTACTAAAATACAACGATGTTTTAGTTCAAATAACAATGTTGTACAAGAAATGCTAGAAAATGATCATCAAGTTTTGTTTACAATATGTTGTTCATTTGAATATACGGTTTAGTGTAGCAGCTAAACGGACTCCACCTTGAGCTAGACGCCATTGAACTATTGGATATCGCGTTAGGAAATAATCATCTGTTCTCCATATAAACGCGTTTCAACTGAGTTAAAATTCGCGTAATTGAAGAAAATTATTGAAGAAATTATTAAGTAATTTACCTTCTAATGTAGAGTCTTCACTCACTCCTTTATATGCCCAGTCACAAGCAGCTTTGATACCTTCACTTGCATATCTATAGGAAGCAGCAAATTCTTTATTAGTACTTTATGATCAAACGAGATAGAGGCGAAACCAGGATTTGGAACTTGTAGGTTCTAAATATGTTTTTGAGAAATCTAGTGAATATGTACATATTATAAATTCTTAGAACTCATAAACTTTAAATACTGGATCCGCCTTATGATAAATTTGTTGAATAAACATACATATCAGGGCAGGATGTTTTGTTGCCACTGCAGCTCTCCCATGAATTTACTTGATCAGCCCATCCTGTCTGTTTAAGACGAAATTCGTTACGAATATGACAATTGATAAATATCTACATTGATCAGACTCTTCAAAAATATCGACAGGTGTATGTCATATCTTCCAAAACTAGTGCATTTTTTTGGAGGATCTGACAAGGGTGTTGCAATTGCCTAATATAAGATAAAATTAGGTGCTATGTTGCTAGGATCCTCCAAAAGCTCATAACTTTTAGAGGATCCGACATACACCTGGAGGCATTTTTGGAGGATACGAGCTATATAGTTTAGGACTAAAAACGATTGTTTGTACCGTGATGTTCTTCTGAATTGCATCGACTAGTTCATCTACGTTAGAATCATCGTATCGTTCTTCTACAGTTTCGATTATGCTGGAATCCCAGACCTGTTAATAATCATTATTAATTTCAGAAAAATATAATGTGGATATGGAAATTGTTTGTTTTTGTCAAAAAAAATAAAAAAAAAAATACTTACATGATGGAGAACTGTTTTTCTAGTGTACCAATGAACATCTATTGTATTGCCTCCTCTGTCTGAAGTAAATCCAACATGCAAAGGCTGCATATATGAACCAAAAAAAAACCATACCTCAACACTACTAAAAACAGGGTCAAAATCGAGGGCCAAAACCAATGTAACACATAAAAAGACACTCAAATTTGACCTCAACTGACAGTCAAGCACTCCAACTCTGAGTATGTATATCTAGACACCTCAACTCGTCTCCATTGTGTTCGTTGAACAAACTACAACTTACAAAACGATCATCTAAACACCTCCAAGTTTTGTGCCATGTCAGTGTCAGGTGTCGGACGTGTTGGAGTGCTTACTTGTCACCTAAGACCAGATTTAATTGTTTATGTATTATGACTTTGTAAAATTTAACATATTTATTTACCTGATGAATGTCCCCAAAAAAGTGAGAAAGGAAGAGGAGTGATTCTGTCAAATTATCTGATATTTACTCAAAAAAAAAATAGTTAAAATTCTATTAGTATCAATTTTGATTGAAAATAAAAGAATGAAACAAGAAAAATTTAGAATAAACATTACATGTTGAAACATGATCATTGCCTTTGTTATAACTGAGGAGCTGGTTAGTGTAATTGTAAATTGCTCCAGCTACACATCTATCTTCAACTCCATCTTCATCTTTACAGTCCCCTGTATACAACAATAACAAATGATTATGCCTTAGTGCCAAACAAGTCTGCTACGTGAATTTTCAAGGGCAGTCCGGTACACTAAATTTCAGCAATTGTGAGGTGCCTTACCTTGCATTTCTATAACTAGTTGTTTTAGTAACTTGAACTCGTAACCTCCTCATCATTAAAGAGACAATGTTCACCGTTGTGCCAAGGCTCCCCTTGACCAATTTTGTAAAATATAAAAACAAAGTACTAGAAGTTCTTTATATTTTCTACTGGCGTTATACATGTTACAAAATAATTAGTCGATCATCACTACCACTTTTGCTCTATTTCACTACATAAAAAATAATCATTAGCGGCAATAATCACTAAATATGTATTTTTAGCTGCAATTAACACTTTTTGTATATGTCCCTAAAACTTTTAACGACATAGGTTTTAATGACATTTAACTAATGCCGGTAAAGACTTTAACACTCTTTATAAATGTCAATATTTAATCTTGCTAAAAGGTATTTTTGTTGTAGTGTTTGTAAAGTGTAATTTTCTGGCAAAGGAAATTCAGTTGAACCCCCTTAGCCTACCTTTAGCTCCACCCCTTCTCTGACTCAAACAAGTTAGGAATTGACTATAAAAATCCTTACTGTTCATATTAAATACATTTTGGACCAATATTATCAACGTAATATAAGTACTAGAAGTTCTTTATATTTTCTACCGACATATCGAAGTTAAGACTTACTTTTATATTGATAATTGCAAAGATTATCAGGGGTATCAATGTAATGAAGAGGCGATGACCAATGATAATGGAATTTAACACGATCTGCCCATATACACACACTTGCCAAATCACCATTTGCTGATGTTGGCAACAAGTTTTCAACTGCATCTGCAGCAGCTTTACTCAATCTTGACTGTCACAAATAAAATAAAAATTCAAAATTATGTTACAAATACAATGTAAGAAATAAAAATAAAAAAAAATAATTTGAAAGACCGTTAACTTATATTGCACTGACTCTTCAAAAATATTGTAATTTTTTTAAAGAATTTGAGATGAGTCCAACAATATTTAGGAAAGTCCGAGTAACATAGCTTTTAACTCAGTTATAGAGTAACACACAATATGTAGAAAAGTATAACATGATCGATTCAAATGACACAGACACATGTCATCGGTTCAAATCCGATAAAGGGGCTTTGTAAAAAATTAGGCATGGTGCAATAACATTTTACAAAAGTTTGAGCAATACAAGTTCTAATTAAGTGGTAGAGTAATTCGTCCAATATTGAAAATCATACCATGAGTGATTCATATATAAGTCACAATTGCTAACTTAACCCCATTGGACAAGAATTATGACCAAAAAGATAAAATCAAGAAATAAAATTAAATAATACCCTTTTAACCTATGTTGTTAGAACTTTTCACAAAAAAAAAAAAAATTAGAGAGAAGGTGTTGTTAGATCCTTCAAAAATTCTAGTACAATTTTTAGGGAAGTTCGAGCAACATAACTTTTAACTTAATAACACATATGATGTAGAAGATCATAACATGAATAATTCAACAAATATGAAGACAGATAAGATCTATCTATACAAATAAAAATAAAATAAAACTAGAACCTGAGCAATCTTGCAAACAGTGTAATGACCATCAAGTCCCCATCCATGAACTACTGGAAAAATAAACAAGACAGCCACCATAGTCAAAAATACATGAAATTTGTATGACTGCATTTTTGCTACTCTCAAACTAAAACCTACCAAATTCACAAAGTAATGTTTGGTCTTTGTAATAATTAAACTAGGACAAAAAAGGGGGCTAGTGTGAACTGTATGAATACATGGAAAAAATATCAAGAAAACATTTATGTGGCAATCATAAATATTAATGATTTGATGAATCTTGGTTCACATTTGACAGTATGAGTCACCTTTATACTCTCTCTGATCCTAATTACTTGTCCACTTTTGAATTGATACGCCTATTAAGAAAACATTTATTGACATAGTGAGTTTACTATTTTACCCCTATTAATTGTAAAGTGGATGAATTAAAAACTTACGATTTTCAAGAAGTTCTAACATTTTCAAAGTAATTAATTGAGGATATAATAGGTAAAAAAGATCGTTCTTTCTTGATTTGTCAAAATGAACAAGTAATTAGAGACAACTAAAAAAGAAAAAATAGACAACTAATTAGGGACAGGGAGAGTACTTTTTTTTACTTAAATATTAAAGATAGTTCATTTGGTTTAGGACTCGAACCTCAACTTTAAATATGTTCACATGTGGCTACTTTTTTTGTCAAATTTTAGTCATTAGTATTAAATTGTTATAAATTGTGACGTATAGTAATTGTTACGTAATTTCCAAATACAAAAATTTAATGTATGAATTTACGATCAAATTTAATCAGGTTGTTGATTCTTTGAATTTGAATTATAACACATAAAACGATACATAAAGTTATCATTATAGTATCCTTTAAAAAGAAAGAAAATAATGAAAAAAGTTGAAAGATTTTTGTAATCGTGTTTGTTAAGGAAAGCAATTTATTGAGAAAAGGCGTAACGGCTCAAATGGAAATGACCATTTTTTTGTACTTTTTTTTTTCAGATTCTGCTGATTTAATTTATTTTATTCTCATTTTGTACTTTTTTTTTCAGATTCTGCTGATTTAATTTATTTTATTCTCATAAAGGAGAATAAAACAGAATCTATAAGAGGGATAATGGTGACATGAAGGACAAAAAAAAAAAAAAAAAACAGAATCGCACCTTAGTATTAAGTCCAATATAGAAAGAATGACATGGCATAGCAGTAGGTTATCAAAAACCAAAAATTCAAAATATTCTAATCGATTAATCCAAAATCGAATATAAAAGAATTCAATCTAATCCGAACCTATTTGGATTATTATTTCTTCAATCTAAAAATCAAAAATATTCTCGAAATTTTCATATCCAATACAAATGGCCCGAATGCCCACCCTTAGTTACATCATGAGCGACAACTAAATATTAACAAGCGATCCAAAAACTAGCTATCCGGGTTCCGGGCCAACTTTTACGTTGATCCAAGTTCAACTTCGAATACAAATGGGCTTTTATTGATTCTTCAGCTAGCCCAATATTACTAACACAACGATACATCTGTAATCAGTAGAAAGTTTTGGCCCAATATTACTAAATTTTTCTTCCGTTGTTTCAATCTGTATGTCTTGCTTTTTATTCTTTGTCCGTTCGAAAAATAATGCCGCTCTTATCTTTTTGTCAACTTTTAAATTTAAAAGTTCCACATGATTTGTGTACGACAACAAAATTAAAGGGTGTTTTGGTACATTCCACATATTTTTAACTTAAGACTAAGATTAAAAAGTTTTCATTTCTTTCTTAAACTCTATACAAGTCATAACCAGACAAACAAATTAAAGCAGAGGATGTGTATAAATAGTGACAAAAAGTGGGGAGGTTTGAATTGAATTTGAACGGGTCAAGATGAGCAGACTCGTCTAAAAGTTATTTTGACTGAAATAGACTAAAAAGTGAATCGAACTCAACTCGTCCTATACTTATTAGTTTTAATTGTTTTGTTTGTTTAATTTTTAATACCTAATGAAATTATTATTATGGTTTCTCTATCATAACTATATAACATGTCAAATTTTTATAATGTTTTTTTTCGAAAAATTTAACAAAATATCTGACGCATCTATGTACTTTGATTAGATATCAAGTTAAAAATTTATTAAGATAAACTAATAAATAAACAGATCAATAATCAATTCATAATCAAAAGTGTCTTCAATACCAAATCCACCCATTCTTTTCTCCTAAAGAATTTAAAATTCTTGGTGGTTGCAGCGTCTTGTTAGTGTGGACGTTAAAGAAAACAAATAAACCAAAAGCATTAAGCTTATCTAATTCTCTTATCACATATCTAATTATAATTAATTATTACTCCCTACCATCCAAAATGAGTGAATTTTTAGGGCGTGACACATCTACTTAAAAAGATTAATTAATTACATTAAATAAATGATCGTAATTAAAGTTATTAATACGAATTGTGATAAAGTGATAAATACTTTTTATTTTTTATCAAATATTTCGAGTAAAAGTTCTATTGGATACCTAGTAGTCTTTATAAGGGAATATTTTACTTCTAATGTGAAATTTTCATATAAAATGAATTTAATAGACTCCCAATCCATTTGAAAAACTTAAAAATAAAACTTTAACTCAAAGTTAATCAATATTCAATAGCTATGCTACATATATTAACAAAGCATGAGTCTTCATATTCCTTGAATGAGTTAGAATGAAAAAAAAAAAAGATTATAAAGATAAAAGAATTCTCTCTGATTAGACTAACTAACTAATTATATTATCTTTAAACATCGAGTCTAATATACGAAGAAAACATCTCAATCTAATTAATTAGTAAGTAGTATCAAATTAAGGTCCAAATGATTGAAAATTTGACAGGTACAACAAACACATATATATTCAACTATTTTATCCAAATATTGATAGGATGTGAACGGTATTTTGAATATGATGATATATGAATAACTAATAAATTTGAGTCTATGTACAAATTGGAAGCAAAAATATCATAAATATGACTCCTTTATTTATCTCCATCGGACATTTTATAATAGATTGATGAACTTGACCAACAAACGATATTACGTTCTACTTTCTGTTTTGATCCCGACCAAGAATGAGCTTCCCAACGATCTATTCCTTATCCATCTTATTAATTAGTTTTAACTTTTAATGATTGACCTAAAAGTTACTCAAATGGAAATTTCGGAATCCATAGATGTTTTACAGAATTTTTTTTTCTATGTTTGACACTTTATTTTTATTTAAAACGTCTACGTAATCATTTCTGCTCGACTAATATGAAGACCTTCATTTTTGCTAAATTTTGAATTTGGACACTTAGCCACCCCTACTTTTATACTCGTTCCGTTTAAAAAAAATGACCTCCTTTCCTTTTTAGTCTGTTTCAAAAAGAATGACCTTTTTCTTTTTTTAGTAACATTTTAATTTCAGCTTTCCACGTGGCATATTTAAGGCCACAAGATCAAAGGACAATTTTGTACATTTGACATAATTTTAATTTAGGACCATAAGATTCAAAAGTCTTCTTTATTTTCTTAAATTTCATGCCAAGTCAAACTAGACCATTCTTTGTAAAACGAAAGAAGTATTTCTTTTTTCATCTGATACCGATCACTCTACCCAAGTTCGGATGAATGGTATATATTAGAATGTATATTTATATCTATACACCTTTAGGGATTATATATTTATATTATTATATTATACTACATAGATCCATTTTCTTAGGGTGGCTGTAAATCTTATCAAAATTTGTTTCAGAGAATCTGTTTCCCTTTGTTCAATGTAGTAAGTATTTGTTAATTATTGTCATAATCACTCATGAGTCATTATCTATTTTGTATTCATCCACCCTTTGCTAATATTTTAATAAGTGGATTACATTAAATTAACCTGGCATTTCTTAATTAGGATGTTTAGACGACTTTTTAATTTTAATTACAAGGCACAATTTATTGCTTTTATTCTACTCTATCCTAAGCACCAATAAAATTCCCCAGTACCATATTTGAATTTTTAATCTAGGTCTTGTAATTAGTTGGTATAAATTTTTAATTAGTTGCATGAATATCAGTATAACTTAGAATTTATTATCTCGTAAACTCTTGAATATTCACAAAGAGATCAAGATATAAAACGTTGTCTTTTTTGAAGTCGAAGTGATTAAGAGTGATCTTCCTCAAGATCAACTCAAAATATCGTAGTGTTGCTCCAAGCTCTATTAACGGCCTTTTAGTCACAAACACTATTTAGAAAAGAATAATCACAAGAATATACAAATTTATACTCACAAATCACAATCTTAATAAATAAAATTACTTTTTTTTGTTCTATACTCCACATAGATCGAAAGAGGGAGAAAGACTAAATAAAAACCAAGTTTTTGGCAAAGGATTTTAACTAAATCACCTATAAAAAATTTTCTTTTATACCTTTGTTGTGAATTGAAACCTCAGCTAATTTCATAAAACATATGCTACTTTGCACCAACAAGTATCGAGTGACTCAATCCTTCAAGTTTTCAACAAATAAAAAGAAATCACTCAGTATTTTTGCTTTTGTTTGAAATTAAACCACAACTAATTTCACAGGGCATTTACTACCTCCCATCAACATGTACTGAGCAACACAATCTATCAAAGCTTGAACAGATAAAAAAAAAATTACATAACTTTTTGCCTCCATTGGGAATGAATATGAAACCTCGTGATTCTCAATCCACTTTATTGATCAGTAGGTCACACTTTAAAATATTCAATTACTATATAAGTATTAACTTAAAAGTTACTATAATAAAGATAAATAGTATACTTTAAATTCTGAATTCGGGTGATACCCGAAACACAATCAAATCCAAAGAGTTGCAAATCTTCATGTACAAGCATTCTCTTTCATATGGACGGCGCCAACAAAGATAAATAAAACAAAAATATTTTTAATTAAATAACCAATTACTATATCTAAACATTATTGTCAAGCAAATACGAAACGATATAATATTAGCAAATTAATTAAAATTGAAGTGACTATCAATTTGAGAGGCACTTCACCATTCACTTTTTTATTGACTCTTTTTCCACACACAAAAATAAAAAAATTAATTATTTTTTCTTGTTTTATATAACATTATATATTCGTTTACATCATCATAGTGGACCACTCACCGTCCTTCACTTCATCTTTAGATGGACGGAGATTTTTTTTTTTTAGAAAATTGCAACCAAGTATATTATATCATCTCACGAGATGTTTATTGTTTGTCATTTATCAAAATTTATATGAGATAAATTTATCTTGAATTCTCAAAAAAGGTTTTGTTGCTTCATATCTATCAGGCGGAGAATTTATCAATGTCTTTATTGTGCTATTGATAAATTTTAGAGATGATTACGTAATTGTAAAACATTTCTTTATATGTAATACTTGAGTGGAGGAGAGTTTTTATAAAATATCACTTAATATATTATTATTGTTGTTGACACATATATTTATATACATTAATGTTGTTATTAAATCATAAATACTTAATAAACAACTTGACTTTATGTATGATTCATTATATTATAAATATAAAGTACGGTGAGTTTCTATATTTTTGTAACAAAAAGAGAACCAATTTTCACATTGAAATAGATTTAATTTTTTTTTCCCATTCCAATTGCGTTAAATTGTAGACTTCTCGATATTGTTGAAAATTGACTATATATTCAACAATTTAATCAATGATTTAAAATAAGCATAATTTTCACGTGGGGTCTACTTTTTAATTTTCACATGTTACATGTTTATCACTTTACATACTGCACTGATTAATTTACTCTTTTTCTTCTTTTCACACTTTAGCAAAAAGGGGGTGTTTTCTGTTATCCATTTTGCCAAATTATTGCCCAATTATTGAGTAAATAATTTCAAATATCAAATATTTTAATTTTTAATCTTAATATACTAGGTAAAAAAATTCTAATATATTGACTTTTAATAAGCAAAATACCATCAAACAAAATAAAAGAAGAAAGTATATTACTTTAATTTGTGTATATCTCGAAGAAAGTTTATCACTTTAACTTGTGTATGTCTCAATCTTTAGTAATTCACCAAACAAGTTATATTGGACATGCACAAATCTAAATTTACCTCATATATTTGTCTTTTGGCTACGTTATTATCAAGTTCGAAAGTCAGAGTACCTTGTGAACTTTATATATACATCATGCTTTATTATATTAAAAATTTGTCGTAGTAGTGTTTTCACCTTCTCCATTATTTTAGCGAGAATTTGTTTCTCACCACCATATTTTCAGTAATCTAATAATTCGAGGAAATAAATAGAAAAAATATATTTTATAGCGCAATTTTTTTATTAATTTACGATAAAAAAAAACTCTATTTTTTTTAGTAGTGTCCGAAAATGAATCAAAAATCTATAAGAATAGATTAGAATGATGATTCATGGAGATGTGTCACTTACAAGAAAGTGGTGTCTCAATGGATCAGAATACAATAAATAATAGTAATGTTACTATATCTATATATCACATAATATAGCAAAAATTTCATGTCCCCTCAATGAAATTGCTTTGCAAGTTGACTAGTTGCTCATATAATCCTTTTTGCTTGCTATAAAAACCATATCACGTAAGTAGAGTTTTTAATTATAAATATTACGGTTAGAGATGAAAACTACACGTGAATGGGGTTATTACCTTTAATTATAATTTACAAGGAAATACATATACGTAGCACTCTCATTCGTTCAACTATTCCGTATTCAAAATATACTGATTCGATTAATTTAAATTTGTATTGAATAAACACATTAAAAATATAAAACACTTAAAACTTATATGGAGTAAAGACCTTTTGAGAATAATCGATATTTAGAAACTCATTAAAAAGTATCCACTTTTGGTGCATAACCTTAAGAGAGTATTGTGGATTTCAAGTTTAAACAAGTGAAAAGAAATATAAAAAATACGGTCTTTGGATCGAAATTCATATAATTGTCATGAATTTCAAACTTTAAAAAATAAATGAAATATCATGGCAATTCCTAGCTTTTGTCATGGTGGAGTAATTTCTGGTTTTATGTTTTTAAGTTTGAAATTCATAAAATTGTCAACGATTCCAATTATTGAATATGTAGTGATTTTTTAATTAGAAATCTTAAAAAATATATTTTTCAAAATATAACGGTAAAACACTCATTGTCCAGAGGTAAAAAGTGTATAGGACGTGAACACAATAGAATTAATGAAATCGTTTGGGCAAGCACCGTCTCCTTTAAATGGACGACAACAAAGATATGGTAATTACGTAAAACAAAAACCATTCTTATTTAGTAATTAATTAATTAATTAGTCAACTTTATGCATTGTCAAGAAAACACAAAAATGATCAATCTCCTTTTATTCCAGTCGTCCATTTTTAGTTATTTATATTCGACTTGACAAACTTTTTAACAAACAAACAATAAAAGGAAAAAGATAATCTACTCTATTATTCCAATTGAGAAATGAATTATATATTAATTTATTAAACTGGACAAGTATTTTTAATATGTTGAAAAAATAAAGATGAACTAATCGGTCGATTGGTGGGGAACAAGTTATCGCAGAAAAACTAATTTCGGGATAAATTATTCTACCAAGTATATAGATAATCAATAACTTATCTCATCACTATGACAAAAATGATAAGATAACTAATTCAATTATTACCTAATACATCCAAACAAACACGGGCCTACATTTTATCATGGAATTATACTTTATGCGCCACACCGAACGAGCGCTAAGAGAATAATAAAACCAAAATTATTGGGAAATGAAATTAAGATTAAATGATTGGCAACTTGACAGACAATGCAACCCCATATAAAAGCAAGAGCAACTAAGCAATCAATTATTTAATTTGAACACTAGAGAGCCTACTCCAATTTATGGGTACAAAAATAATAATTCTATTCAAACACGTCTTCCAATGACTTTTTTGTTATATATATTCAGGAAAAATATTGTGTTAATATGACCATAATGATCAGTACAAATTGGTTCATATATAGCATGATATATACTCAATAATCTCAACTTGGATCATATGATTGTAACAATTTAAAAGGACATACATATATCAAAATTGTATCACCTTTCTTTGGTTCAATTATGTGATATTCAGAATTTAACTACTTTAATAGAAGAACAAGAGACAAAAATTATATTACAATATAATAGAATTCGTCTCAATACAAAAAGAATAGGAAGACTATATATAAGTATACATTAACTAAACCTAACCTAATAGGAATCCATTAACTAAACCTAAACATAGTAATATATGGACTAACATCCCCCCTCAAATTCACAATGCAACGACAATAAGCGTTGAGAGTTTGTCGCACAAAAATTGAAATCGAGACGCCGACTGCGCCTTCGTAAAAATATCAGCAATCTGCAAGGTCGATGGAACAAAAGGAAGCGATATGGTCCCAAACTGTTTACTCTAGTAGTAGCAGGACTTCTCTTCAATGCTTCATCCCTTGCTTCATATCGTTCAATGACATGGGCATAAGAAGCAGCAGCATAGCCATTCCAACGATCCCTTTTACCATCGTAGTCAAACTCAAACGGCTCTATCTTCTCGTCAGGGGCAATGTGTTTCCCTGTCCATTTTGCTCCCAGTTTGTGTGGCCTTTCCATACATGATCTAGTGTCATGGGACATTGCTCTACAGTTTTCACATGCACCCTTTCTATACTTGTCAGCCTGATATATCTTCGCACCTCTGTCATACCACGATTTGGTGTAATTCGGGTCTAATTTCCAATTCCTTTAATGTTTCAAACTTGGCCTTTCTGCATTAAGGTACCAAGGAGCTGAAGACATATACTGAGGAATATGAGGATTAATCTCTTTTCCATTTTCGTCCAACTCAGCCGGAGGGCAAAAGGGAACAAATAAAGCAACCCTTTTAACAATAAAGATCCAAACTTTACTCAATACCCATCATTAAACAACACAATACAACCCAAATTTCGTCAAGCAAACAGAGCAAGAAACGAACAATTTCAAAACAAAAATTAAACAACCTTAAATCAAACCCCTAGTTCGAACAAATCAAAAAACTGAACCCTAGTTCGAACAAATCAAAAACCGAAACAAATCAAAAAAACGAACCCTAGTTCAAACAAATCAAAAATCGAATCCTAGTTCGAACAAATCAAAAACCGAACTCTCGTTCGAACAAATCAAAAATCTAACCGAACAAATCAAAAACCAAACCGAACAAATAAAAAACCGAACCGAACAAATCAAAAACCAAACCGAACAAATAAAAAACCGAACCGAACAAATCAAAAACCAAACCAAACAAATCAAAAACCGAACTGAACAATCAAAAACCAAACCTAACAAATCAAAAACAGAACCGAACAAATCAAAAACCAAACCGAACAAATCAAAAATCGAAATCAAGATGACCACTACCAGATCTTCAACTAACGAATCAAAGAGAATGGATCGATTATGCTGACCCAACTTTTGCAAACATAATCATTGGCCAGACGGGCAGCATATATGGGTGTCACCCGCCGGCAGCGGAAGCTCTTTGATTGTTTACCAAGATCGTAGAGTCTCTGATACCATGTTAATAGAACTACTTTAATAGAAGAACAAGAGACAAGAGTTGTATTACAATATAATAGAATTCGTCTCAATACAAAAAAAATAGGAAGATTATATATAAGCATCCATTAACTAAACCTAACCTAATAGGAATCCATTAACTAAACCTAACCTAATAGGAATCCATTAACTAAACCTAAACATAGTAACATATGGACTAACAATTAACTCAATATATTCAAATTTGTACGGAATGAACCTATGAATAAGAAGGTAAAACACGTAAAACATGTATGAACTAACTAGACACTTTTAAAAATAATATTTGTCAATTATTAATTAACTTGCGCAAGAGATGTGTCACATAAAAAAAATCATTTATTTTGGTCCGAAGAGAGTAATTAGTCTTCTAAAACTAGTCAAAAATAACTCGATAATTAAGGACTGATTGTGAACAAGGACCAAGGGATTATGAACAAAAAGACTAATCAATTTCAACTTAATTGATCAAAATTCAAATTTCGAAGAATCCAGGAAGGACGATAATAATTTTCAAAAAGAGAATTACGTATTGACTTTTAATTAAACTAATTAATCAACATATATAAACATCATTTTCAAGTGTTGTTGTGTATATTCATTGAAGTTTAATCTTTAAATTACTACAACTATTTCACACCATACAATTTTGTTGCTTTACTTACTTTCCAAGTGCTAATTAAATTGATGGGTTTAACATATATAAGCAAATTGTTTTCTTTTATCTAAGTTTGAAAACAAACTTAGATTAAAAATAACAATTAGTGTTGAATAACTTAAAACTATTTCTCTAGTTAACGACACTACATTTTAAAATTTGAACGTGTAAATTATTAAGTAAGAGTATCTTTTTTATACAGGTACGTCAAACTCATGTTATAGTGCAACGTTCGAGAACCTAAATAGCAAGCTATCTTTTTGGACTCTCTCTCTTAAAAAAGTAAATTAATATTATGTGGATCGATAATTCACATATATATCAAATATTAAACTTATACGCTTGATCTTAACCAAAAGTTCAAAAAATATATATATATGAATCGTTATAATAGATATTCAGATCGAAATATTAAGTTTCTATCAATTATGTAAACACGCAAGTTCATGATATTTGACAATGACTGAGAATTAGTGAGACTTAGACATGAGCTGTAAAGATTAATTGTACTTAGAATTTAATCCAACTTTTTATTGGGTCTAACATAAACCAATCATTTTTTAAGAAGACTTGTCAACTTTTTAAAATTTGATTCCAAGATATTAAAATCCTTTTTAATAGCCACTATTTTTTAATTAATTTAGAATAACCAAGAAAATTCTTGTACCTTGCTTTCTCTTTCTATCTTAGTCATAAGATTGCGATACAACAAAAGTGCGTTATATTATTGGACTATATGTTAACTTCAAGGGATACGTACTAAAAAATAATTATTTTAATCTTAGTCAAAAAATAACACACAAAAATAATTAAAAGTCACCTTGTAAAAGTCATTAGTCTAATGAGTTGCCTTTTGAGAAAAGTACCTAGCTAGTGTCAAATCAATTCTATAAAAAGTGACGTGCCCTACAAAAAAATTAATTTTCAGAATATATTTACAAATATAAAGAAAAAAAATTAGGACTTCTAGAGTCTTACAAATGATTTCTTCAAAATGATTAATTAGTTCTAAAAATAAAAGAACATCAATGAAAAATTGCCTATTTTACTTAATTATAAGGGTTTACAAGTTTACGCTACAAATGAAATAAGGATTAAAGGAATAACTATTTGTACTTTGAATTCGCGATTATATGTTATAGTTAAAGACGAATCTACTATATACACATTTTTATAGAAAAACTATGATTCTTCATGTATTTAATTTTTTTTTCTTAGTAAAAATTTTGATACGTGATATTTCTTTTAAAGAATGTAGCTTAGCTCTTCCCGATATTTTGTCCCTATTGTCATGATAATGGATTAATGGTCAATATTGTAATGAACCAATTAGAAAAATGTATAACTAAATTCTTTAATAATTAATATACTTGTATAGAATATCATACGAATTTCCTCATTAATCTTTGCATTATTAATATCTGTATAACTCTAATCAGCTATGAAGCGACAGCTAAGTACTAAATTATTCTAGTATTATGATCCAAATTGTTATCAATTTGACGTACATATATTGTAAGCTCATATTTAAAGCAAGAACAACTAAGCAAGCATTGTTTAAGCACTCTAGATGAGGCCTACTCTAATGTATTACTAATAAATAATCTATTCAAGAAAAAACATGTAGGGTGTGTTTGGTAAGAAAGAAAACATTTTTCCGAAAATATTTTCCAATTTTTTCATGTTTGATTGGGTAAATGTTTTCCAAATCAACTCATTTTTCTATAAATTTAAGGAAAATGACTTCCCTTTAAAAATTAAGGAAAACATTTTCCAAAACTTTCCTCCAACTTCAAATTAAAATTTTTTTGTTGAAAAAATCAATTTTTTTAAAAAAAATAAATTTAAAGCTTTCTAAAAATATTTTTCAACTTCAATTTTTTTATTCTTAACCCCACTCTCACTCGACCCCCCCCCCCAAAAAAAATAATAATTTAAGTTTGTTTTTAAAATATATTTCCAATTTCAAAATTTTATTTTCACCTCACCCCATCCCTACCCTTGCCACCGCCCCCCCCCCCCCTCCAAAAAAAAAAAAGAATTTAAAGTTTGTTTTTAAAAAATACTTTCAATTTCAAGTTTTTATTTTTCACCCCACCGCCCAGCCCCACTACCCCCCTCCCCCCAAAAAATATATTTTTAAAAAATATTTCCAATTTTAATTTTTTCACCCCATCCCTACCAGCTCCCGCCCCCCCAATTAGCCCCCAACCCCCCTCCAAAAAAATATTTAAGTTTGTTTTTAAAAAATATTTTTAATTTCAAATTTTTATTATTTTTACGCCATCTCACCCCTACCCCCCCTCTTGCACCAGTCCCACCCCCACTACCCACCCCACCCCTCCCACCCCAAAAAAATTAAGTTTATTTTTAAAAAATATTTTCATTTCAATTCAAATATTATTTTCTACTCTCTAGTAAAAATAAAAGATATTTTCTCAAAAATATTTTTTATTCTTCGAGAAAACATTTTCCATGAAAACACTTTCCTTCCTACCAAACACACCCGTAATGTTTATATGCTAAATTTTTGATGTATTTAATTACTATTTTCATTAATAAATAATTTTGGATTTGCCCATAAACATGATACTTTAAAAAATTTAACATTGAGTTATTAATAAGTCACAAAAATGATACATCTAGCATCTTTATATAGCACAAGAAAGAAAATTACGACTCTAGTCTATAGGCAATTAGGCAATCTAACAAGAAAAAAAAAGATCTTCTAATCTACTCATTTTCATTTAGGGTGCGCTCAACACGTAGAGGAATATTTTAACATTTTTTATTATTTGATGGATCAAAATTTTAGAAAAACTTTTTTTTTTCTTCTAAAAATAACTTCTCTCTTAATGAAAAATAATTTTTTTAAAAAATGAATTCGACAAATGTCTTTTATGTTGATTGTGCACATATTTCAATTTTGATATGTTAGAAAATATATTTCAATTTTTTAATATTTAGTTCAGAATAATTTTAAAAAATATTTTCTCTCAGAAGATAATTTGAGATCCTTCAACACACCTCGTCTTTGCCTCACCCTGTAGCACTCAACACCGCCATATATTCAGTAAAATATATATAGTTTACTTATGGATCAAATATAAGGAATCAAAATAAATTTAAAAACTCACTTATATTCACAGAAATATTTTTCATCAATAATATTTTCATTCATACCTAATATACCCTTAATTCCATTTACTTTTCTTGTATTTGTTTGAAAAATACTTGTCCTCTAACTTGTTTCTCATGTTTATCCAAACCTAGAAGATAAGAAAACTTACTTATCTTGTTCAAGATTTTTCTTTGAACTTATTGCTAACACAATAACAATATTGTAGCACCACAAAAATTATTTTGGTGCAAACAATAACCACAAAAATAGAACTCTAAAGTATATATTCTTTTGTCCAACAAGTGTTGATATTCCTATGGCTATTATTGTGAATGGACCCACAACACACCACAAAATTTAACTTTGTTCTTATATGATGACTCATTAATGACCAAACACTATAATTTCTCATTATTTAATTTTCTGGAATCTCCTGACTATGCACCCAATCTTCACCTATATATTTATACAATTTTTAAAAATATTATTTTATACTTGAAATTTATTTATAAATTAATTTAAATTCACATCAAATAAATTTATTAAAAAAATCAAACAATTTATCAGCCGACGAGATAATTCTAGAATAAATATGTAGTACATAAAAGCGATTCTATCAAATATGAAAAAAGAGACTAATATGATTCAGATATGTGCAACACATATGAATCTATATATGAGAAATTGGTTATAGTAGACTTAAGGAGAGGAAGAAGTATGAGTGTAAAGACCGATTATTAGGATAAAAGGTCAATAAGTTATCAAACGTATAACTCTTCCATATCGAAAGTACTGATAATTATCCTTTTAACTTGTTATTATTATTTCTTCTTTTTCTTTCTTTAAATCGAAAATCTATCGAAAATAATTTCATCACTTTAATCTGAATTTTTTTTTGAGTAATTGTAGATTTAGCAAGCATAAAAATTATATTAACGCTCTATAACTACAATTTTGTTATTTGTAGTTTGTTATGGAGCATCAGATCAGTGTAAAAATCGCAAGCAACTTTGATTTGTATAAAATCACAGGCATCTGATTTGTTTAAATCGCAACGATTTGTATAAATCGAGCGTCTGTGTCTACGAAAAATATTTATATATATATATATATATATGTATATCTGCATAAAATTTAAATTCGTATATAATTAAATCGAGTCAAAACAGTTGTATTTGTATATCAAATGTCTCTCTTGCTCTTTATACAAACACAAATTATACATTGTATTTTGTATAATTTGTATTTGTATAAAGCGAGAAATAGAGAAAGACAAAGGAGAACTAGCTAGAGGGAAAATTATATTATATAATTATAAGTGTATAGGATGAATATATATATATATATAAAAAAATTTCTCGCTTTATACAAATACATTTGTGTTTATATAAAGTGAGAGAGAAAAGGAAGAGAGGCGAATAATAAAGTATTTACTACGAATTAGAATTAAATGAAATTATAATTATAATATTTAATTTAAATTAATAGTTTGTTATTTTATACTATTTTCACATTTTTTTTTTCTTTCTAAAGTTTATGCACTGTGTGACGTGTCACAACATTTTCTATTCCTTATCCAATACATTTCCTCCACGTCATTCTCAACAACCCCAAATAAAATTATTTTATTACCCCTTTAGCCTTTCTTCTCCACCATTATATACCCCTTCATCTTCCCTTTTACAAACCCCTCAATTTCTTGTTTTCTTCACAATTTTTTTTTCCCTAACCAAACAGTTCCTTAATTATCTTCATTTCTTCTTCTTCTTCTTCTTCATCTCATTGGGTCAAAAACCCTAAAAATGGAGTTCCCTGAGATCAACATGATCAGCAATTTTGAAGCAGGGGTGAAATGTCTACAAAACCCATCTCTGGTTTCTCGATTCTTTTCACTTTCTCCCATTGAAAAAGTACCCCAAGTTTATAGTTTTTGGAAATGGGGTGCTTTGATTCTCGCCATTTTAGCTACTTTCAGCAGCTTAATAAGAAAAATCAAACTATTATTCATTTACGTTCGTAGAATTAAACCTTCTGCTGAACCCCTTCTTCAATATCTAGGCGAAGACTTCGATATTTCCGATGACGACGGTGAAGATGATAAATGCTCGTCGGCGGCGGCGCCGTCTTCTGATGATGAGGATCTATTAGATCAACAAATTGATGAGGATTTTACTGTTGCGGGTTCGTGTTTTTATTTCAGGGAAAAAGGGCAAAACAGGAATTTGAGATCCCGGCGGCGGAGAAATAGCTTCGAGAGGTTTCCATGGACGGAATTTTCTGCCGGGAAGAATGTTGTGAAGCTATGGGATAGTTTAGCTTTAGGTTTAGATTATGAATACGAAGATTTATCGCAAAGTGTAGTTTCGTTATGGGATTTGAACCAGGAAGAGAAAATAGGAAATTTATTTACTGGGTCTTCTGAGGTACCGTTGGTGGCAATGGCATCGCCGTCGGTGGTTTTGTCATCGGAAGTGAAAAACGACCGGAAAGGTGTTGGTTTAGCTGCGTATGATACGAGGATGAGAAGTAATTCTCCGGCGATATGTGCTGACTGGGGTAAAGGGTCAGGGAAGGTCGTCGGCGTTAATGGCTCCGGCGTCGGTAAAGTTTACGTCAGAAATGAAGCCGCCGGGAAGTTGACGGTCGGTGATTTGAGAAACGTGAAAACGCCGTTAGAGAAAATTGACGGTGACACGTGGTGGGACGCAGACGCCGTTATTGTCGAGGAGAAATTTGACGGTTCAAAAAATTGAGAAAACGCGGCAAGGACTTGTTTTTTTCTAGAAAGGGTAAAATCGTCAATGAACACATGTCTGTTGTATCTCTCTGTATATAATTAATTATTTTCGACAATTATTGAAAATATGATAAATTAATGTTTGGTCATGCTTTATTATTATTTTTCTACATTTAAATTGTTTATGTCTTTTTATGAATATTTTAAATCTGATTCTCTTCGTAAATTATTGTTTCTTAGCTGGTGATTGTACCAAATTCATTTGATTTAATTTATATATAAGCGGTCCTTTTGTCTTAATTAAATATTTGTTAGACAGCTCAGCTAGTTTAAGTAACCAAGTTTAATCCCAATTATATGACATGGGTTAAAGTTTAAACAAATCACATGGTTACTAAGAAATGTCAAGTAAAATTATGTTTGTCTTGAGTTTCGATTTTGAGCTAACTAAAATTTTTTTATGAGAAAATGTTAGATTAAAGTAGTTGTTGTAGTCATTAAATGACGATTTAATATTTTGTATGTATGGTTGAATAATATATAAACAAATAATAGACATAGATCTAATCTTGTTTGAAGGAATAGTTTGACATAATTTAGTAACTTTCATTAATCAGAATACACAATAAGAATAATTACATTAGCAATGACCATTCTTTTCTGTGCTTATATTAGGATTCGTCTAAATTTAAATTTAAAATTATCTATTGCATGTCTATTTTGGAGCATCAATTTCAATTAAAAACGTATTTTATTTAGAAAGAAAGAAAATTCGAATCATTCTACTGCAATTCACGCGGATAGTAATAGCCACTTGAATAGAATATGATCAATCTTTTTCAGAATTGCTTGTACAAATCAAATTGTGTGATAACAATAGTTACAAGTAAACAACAAAGCTTATGGTGGAGTGATGAGTATTCTTTCATCTCTAACCACAAGTTTTGGATTCAAATTTTCTTGTATATAGAATCACTTTTGTTAAGTGAAGCTTCCCGATGCAAATTCAAATTTAATTAAACTTTTATGTGGATACCAAACTAGGAATGTGGAATCAAAAAACAATTTCAAGTAATCACATAAATCATGTTAAGTGGGTCCATTGTTTTTCATAAATGAATCAAATAGCTGTCATCCATAATAATACAACAATAGCATCAACCACACTATTCATTTGTCTTAACTCATCACAATAAATACATAGGATGACAACAAAAAATGAGGCATCAAATAGACAATCTCATCAGTGGGCCTTATTTTGGTTGAAAAAAGAAAAAAGTACACTTTTGTTAAAGTAGTTCCATGTTAGATTACTGTTGATTATTTATACTTTTCTTATTGCTTTATATAAACATAATTTTGATTTTATTTGATATGAATGCGTAATTTAATAGTATAAGTAGTTAGAATACATTAGTTAAAACACGATCAATACTATTTTTCCATTGAGCATCGAAACATTCAATAGCATCCCCTATTCTACTGTAGCTCAGCCTCTATGTGCATGAATTATCAAGATTGATATTACACGTGAAAGACTACTTTGATATATAGGAGTTAAAATCATGAACAAATGCGATAGAATAATTGAGATATTTCTACTCTTAATTAGAAGTCTCAAATATGAATTTTGAAAATGAATATTGTTTGGTGATAGGACACTTTATCTACTTAATAGCCTTATCTTTATATGCATCTAAACAAATGAATTTCGAATACCAAATACCCAAAAGAAAGAAGAAATAGAAGAAAGTTGGAGGAAATGATAAGGATTAAAATTTCAAGTAAAGTTTAAATAAATTTCTGTTCAAGAAGTTCTATTTTAACAAAGAAAAAATAAAAAGATAAAAGGGATTATTTGCACCATATGGCCTTTTCCCAAATCTTGTTTTTAAATTCAGTTTCCATTCATATAATGGCCTAAAATTCTACCTTGGAATTTAGTTGGATCAATTTTATTCTCAGAGAAATTTAACCCAATGAATTAAGAAAGAATTGAACAAAATTAGTGGCCTCAAAAGAGGTCATTTGTGCAATTGTGCTACATAATAAATGAAAGAATTGATGTAGTAACTGGCTAAAGTACAAATGCTGAATTAGAGGAATATTGGGCTTGGCCCATTATTTGTTAACTTACTTTGTGAAGAAGCTCATATCTGTATTGGGCTGATAGATGCCCAGTCCCGTCTTGGCTGGGCACCGATCAGCCAACTATTATATTTTGGAATGGAAAGAAAGAACGAATGATCATAGATCACTGATTCAAATTTGCGAAAAAGATTATATGTAAATGAGCCGTTAGATTATTGGTTCTCAGAGTAGACGGAATGGAGAAGGAATGAAATAGAATAGTCTGGAAGAATCGTACAATGAGGAAAGTGGACTTAGCCCAAGATGTTAACAATTGTAATTTGTTAACAGTTATCTAGCCCAAAACTTAAGCCCATGAACCAATAAACTTTTGAGTTGAAAGAAATGGCCACTTCTTATTGGTGCTAATTAAAATGTCACGCACCATTAAAAAAAGTAAATCTCTACTATTTATGTAGCTTCCTAATCTTTTTAACTACTAATACAAAATTTTGATTCGTTCACACACACAAACTAAATTACACGTGGCGCAATCACGACAATCCATAAATCTTTCGGTCAAATTAAGTTCCACAAGGTCCATTACCACGATGAATAATCAATTTTGGAGAGTGCGCAACCATACATGACCAATGAAGCCCCAAACAATAATTCTTGTGTGAGTGTATCGCCAAGCTACCTTTGCATAATAAAGATAGTGAATCAAGTGTCATGCAATTATTTTTAAAGTGCAATCGCCTTCATCTTGAATCCTTCAAAATTGCATTATTTTTGAAGAATTTAACATATATTCAATACGTTTTTAGAGAGTTCGAGTAATTGTAGATCATAATTATGACCACCAGGCCAATATTTACTGGTCATGTACTAAATTATTTCTGTAATATAGTTGCTTGAATTATAAGGAATGACAACTACTACATATAACATGTGTTGGTCATAATTCTGACCACCAGGTCATAATTGAGTCACATAATAGGGACAAATTAAAGGTAAAAATATTTTTATTTTATTAATATATATGGGGAAAGGAACATTACCCTGTTGCACAAATATTAAAAAATGTTGAGCATGCATAAAACCCAACAAAAATATATACTTTCCGATCATTGTGATTCGTGCCTATAAACAGTCATATATGACGGTCAAAATTAAGAACATTTTTTATTGTAGTATGGTGTGTAAAATGTTTAGAGATGGATTCAAAATTTAAAGAGTTCATTGACCCTTTAAGATAATTTTATTTTTCTCTGAGTAGTAAATAGAAACTTATTTTCTTGAATTGCTCAGTGAGCTTTTCAAAATAAACGTGGTATATCAAAAAAATCATATTTGATTTTTGTCAATCTAAAATTGTATTTTTGATAATCACTGATAACTTTTGCGTGAATTCTACTTTTATATCGATAGTCTATCAAGAATCCAATAAATAAACATAATTGTGATTTAGAATTCATAAATACTAAATTTCTCGCTCCACCTGACTCTAATTAATATATGCTTCATGTAAAAATTATTAAATTCTGATAAACCATAGATATATATTTTGTAGTACATGCGTTGGGTTGTATAGGATCATGCGCAAATGGAAGCAAAAGCGCACGCCAACTGACCAAAACACACTCTCTTCTTAATTCATTGGCTTGGGAAATACAATATTATTTGCACACGCTCTCTGTTCATTTTTACTTATTTATATTGCTTGAAGTAGAAATATTTAATTTTGTTTGTTCGGATTAAAGAATGAGGATGTAATTTACTATTTTATCCTTATCATCAAGTAATATAATTATTTCTAACATATACTCCCTCCATCCCATTTTATATGTCACATTTTTACTTTACACGTGCATTAAAAAATTATGTAACTTTACCCTTCTACCCTTATTTAATTTTTTTGGAACTCAAGTTTTCAATCGATGAATATGAATTAATTTATTTTGATTAATTAATTTAATCAATGAACATGAATCATATACTTAACTTTTCTAAGTTGGTCAAATATATATTTTCAAGGTTAATAACTAACAAGGGTAAAAAAGGAACAATATGATAATTTATGCATTGATTTTTATGAAATGACAAGTATTATGGATTAATTATTTATAGAGAGATGACATATAAAATAGAACGGAGGGAGCATATAATTAAGAATGATATAGTAAATTAAATTACTCATTTATTAATGGATTCTTTAACGAATATGCCAAGTTAAACATGGACAAAAGAAAGTACTTAATTTTTTTCATTTAATGGAGAGATATTGTACTCCTTTATAACTCTCCATTCGATATTTTTGTCTTTCACTCTTTCTATTCGTCTTGGATCTCCCATTAATGGTAGCTTTCATCATCATTTTTTTTCCGATGTTCAGAATCTGTATTATAATTTCCATCGATATTTTATGTTTTTTTACAATTGAACTTGTCAAATACTGATCAAATTCATTTTTGTAATGCTCGAACAAGATAAAGAAGTTATTTTTCATGTGTATGATATTTATATTGAAGTCTGATTAACTTTTTTAAATACTAGAGTAAATTAAATCCACATATGCACATTGTTGGACCTAATACATATATGTATTGCATAGGTTCCATATAGCTCCTTATCAAGAATTTTTTAATGAAAGGAGTAAAAGAAATTTTTTTGGTTATACAAAACATCTTATTTTAAATTAGGAAAAATCATTTCGGCCACAAAATTGGGTCAGATTGCTATTTTATCTTTTTAAATATTTTTATCCTTTCAACTTTAATGTCTTTTAACTAAAAAATAAAAAAAAATCAGTTTATGACAGCTAGTTTGGAAGGCATGCGATGCTATTTTAGTCCAACTTTAATTTATAGTTGGTGTATTTTCTAACTTTTTATTAGGACATATTAATGGGCTTAATATTATGAATCATTAATTAGCTATACAGGGGTTACATGCATTCCACTATTGTTTGCCTTAGCATGTTTGATGATTTCAAACTATTTAATTAACACTAACTAGTGCATTGTGACATCATAATCCTAAGTATTTTGTAAATAGATGAATCACACATCAGAATAAGAGTTAAAAAAAAAATATTTTATAAGGTATAATATAAACTCAATTGTTTGCATTGACATGTAATATGATTGTTCAAAAAACTTTAACGCCAACTCCTTTAATTCATTGCGATTACCATCATAATCCCAAGTATTTTGGTATGAAAGTATTATTCCACCCCCCACCCCCGACCACCCAGCAGAATGATTTGTGTAATGTGTACACTAAAGTTAGAGACCATTAAGTTATAAACTAGACTTGTTCACCAAAATCATAATCTATTGCAGTTATATTGATATTATTTTCAAAGAGCTGAACCAACAAAAATACATTTTAATTAATCGCGATTAAAACCTTGTTTGTATGATATCTTTTAAATCTATTATTAGATAACAATGAAAAATCTTGTTCAATGAATTTTATATGTAATCGCTTCGTTAACTTAATATTTTATTGTCATTTATAGTAACTCTAAATCATCCAAAGTATTAAGGAGAAGTATACAATTATCACAAACATTTTATTCATTAGAATAATATAATACGAATAAAATATAACACAATACATTATTAAACAATACGGAATAACCTTCTAGACAGTGTTAAAGTAGTAAGAGCTGAAGGAGTAAAAAGTTTCACAATCTTCATGTTCGGTAATACAACTTATCTTTCCCAAATTTCGTTCGCCGGAATCTTGCTGTTTCCCGGCGACATCGTCGGCGGTATGCTTCCATAGCCTCTACTCGTTGGATCTTCCACATCTGTTTCTCCGTTAGATACTTCGTGTTTTCGTTTATCCCTTTCACTTCTTCCACTACCCTCAACCCGGTGCTCTGATCGGAAAACTCATTTTTGAATTCGTCGTACAGCGTCTCATCGAATCGTTTTCTCAGGTACCGATCCAGAACTGGGTTGAAGAAGAAGTGATGGCGAAGCACCTTTGATTCACACTGAACCGGGTTTAACTCATCTAAAACATCTACACCCGGATTGAACTGGTTTGATAACAGAGCGTAGATGAAGGAATTCGACCCACCGACGATTAATGGTAGTTTCCCGCGATTGATGATATCACTGATTCTGTTATCAGCTGTATGCCGGAAATCAGAAGGGGAAAATAACTCAGGACCGGAAAACTCACCGAGTAAATGATGAACAACGCCGCCTCGTTCATTGATTGAAATTTTGTTCGTTGTTATATCAAGCCCTTTGGATACTTGAATTTTGTCTGAATTTATAATCTCCGATGTGGAAAAACGAGTGGCGAGGTCGATTGAGAGTTTTGATTTTCCAGAAGCAGTAGCACCCATTATAACAACGACTTTTTTCTTTGTTGGTGGTGCTACTGTTGTTGTGGTTGCCATATTACGACATATCCATTTCTGATTTTGGTTGTTAAGTTATAGTAGGACTGAGCAACATCCAACAACTCGAGTCCTTCTGGTTTGCACTAAAGTGGCTTTAGTATCCCCACTAAAAAGTGAGACTAGTCTAAAAAAAAAAAAAAAATGAATTTACTTGACCTGTTAAGACTCAATTTTTTACGGGAATACCTTTTTAGAATTACGTTTAACGCCCCTTCATTACTTTTCCATTTTATTTAATTCTATATGTAAAATTTAAATATCCACTTATGAATAATTCAAAGTAGGAGGACATAAGTAAAAAACATGTTTTATGTAGTGAAATATTGAATATCTATCAAAGAAAATAATTAAATAAATAATTCATATATATTAGATATTACAAACAAGTATACAACTAAATGTGTAAATGTTAGAACGTATACTACTCTATTTTGATTGAAGTTTCTTTTCTTTTATTACAAATGATAAACAAAGGGAATTAGTTATAATTTTTTTAAACATATATTTCTATGTATATGAAGTGTTAATATGATCTAATTGAAATGTTTTTGAAAAGTTGATGTCATAATTTTCTACTATATATAACATAGAAATAACATTCATTAGTTATCTTTCGATCCTATCTTTAAAAGATAATCAATATTATGAAATAAAAATGGTCATTTTTTAATTTCTCAAGAGATAAAAAGTGGATATGTGTTCAAATGAGTGGGTGGGTCATTACAAGTAATAAGACCAATTATATGTTTGGGCCAAATATGAATACTGGTCCAATTCAAGGTCATCTCTCCAACAATTTCTTATTACATGAGTTTAATATTTTCCTTACTATCTAATTTAATTTTTTACTTTTATTGCTCGCTTTGTTTCATAATAAAGTTTGACTGGACATTGAGCTTGAAAAGTATGAGAATTATTAATAATATTTTAAAATTATCCTTAAAATAAACGATCTTTTAAATAGGAGAGTACATATTTATAAATCTTTTACCAAATATATGAGACCTATCATGAGTAAAATATTAATAATATTTTGAAACGCTTGTCAAAAAAGATATGTATCATTTGTTTGGGATCGACAAAAATAAAAATATATCATATAAATCGGGACAGAGGAAGTATTAACTAAAACATCAACATGCAACTATGTTTGTCCATAATATTGTTGGTAGTTTCATATTTGGAATTACGTAATTTATTGTATAAATTTTTTCAAAACTTGTCAGAAATTATAGGTGGCAATTTGGATCTATAAATACGCATCTTGCCAAATTTAACAAGTTATATAAATAGTTAAAAATGTGTGCCACGCAACAACATGAATACATTATTCACAAACCTAAAATGAAAAAAAAAAAGTTAGGTTTTAAATATTTTATTTAAATACCAAAACTTTTAGTTTAAATGTATATATCAATAGACAATTATAATCAAACCAAAGACTTATTCTTAGCCATTTTTTCGAATATGAATTTAGATTAGTTGAGAAAGATAATTTTAAATATGAGACCTCAAGTTTTAAGCGTAAATAGTTTTTTTCTAACTCTCTTTCCCCCCTCCCCCATTATTTTTAAATTTTGCGCGACACTTTTTTTTATTTCAAATATTATTCTTTTTAATTTAAATACCTTAGTGAAAGCCATTTTTAATAATAATAATAATAATAATAATATTTTTTGGAGAATGACTTCAATCAGGTCAAATATACCCTTGGAATTCAATTCCAATCTCAATTAGCTACTACAAGACTAGTACATGGATTTTTTCACTTATTCAAACATTTGAAAATAAATATCACCATATTCTTCAAAAACATTAATCTTGTGTTTATTGTCATTCATAGTAACTCTAAATCATCTAAGGTATTAAGGAGAAGTATACAATTATCACAAACATTTTATTCATTAGGATAATACAATACGAATAAAATACAATACAATATATTATCAAACAATACGGAATAACCCTCCAAACAGTGTTAAAATAGTAAGAGCTGAAGGAGTAAAAAGTTTTACAATCTTCATGTTCGATAATACAACTTATCTTTCCCAAAGTTCGGTCGCCGGAATTTTGCTGTTTCCCGGCGACATCGTCGGCGGTATGCTTCCATAGCCTCTACTCGTTGGATCTTCCACATCTGTTTCTCTGTTAGATACTTCGTGTTTTCGTTTATCCCTTTCACTTATTCCACCACCCTCAATCCAGTGCTCTGATCGGAAAAATCATTTTTGAGTTCGTCGTACATCGTCTCATCGAATCGTTTTCCCTGGTACCGATCCAGAACTGGGTTGAAGAAGAAGTGATGACGAATCTCCTTTGATTCACACTGAACCGGGTTCCACTTTTCGAAAACGTCGAGATCCGGGTTGTACCGGTTCGATGAAGGAATTAGACCCGCCGACGGTTGATGGGAGTTTTGGTCCCATCCTCCATTTTTGGTTTGTAAGGGTGACGATGTAAAGAGAGAAATAAATACAGGTTAGGAATATTGGGCTTGGGCCTATTATCTCTACTTTATAATGAAGGTGTAACAGAAAGAGCCCAATAATCATGTGAGGCCGAGAAATGTTGGATCAAAGCGGACAATATGTGTCATGCGTTTAAGTATAAGTATAAATTTCATTATCTAAGAACTAATTACTTAGATACACTCTAGTTGATGATAGGACAAATCTCAACAAGGATGTTGATGACCTCCTAAGGTGGAGGGGGTTGTATGTGATTTTCATGAGATAGGCCGATCGACAAGTCATAGAAAAGGATTGATAGACTTATAAATTAGTAAGTTTATAAAGAAAAGGTGCACATAACATCTTAGAGGTGAAACGTAAATGTATATTGAGCTAAATTATATTGGCATGAGTCGAGAAATCATGATCAGTTGGTAGCATAGGCATATGATAAATCAACAGTTGCTATATAAATATTGCACAATCAAAGGTGACTTAGTTGGGACTTGTTAGAGAGTTGTATAGACTGCTATAACTATAGAGTATAAAGGTGGTAAAATTAGATCACTAAAATATATATAATTCGCTTAAGTTTAAATGAGTTATTGATCCATTCATTATTAGTTTAATTCATTTTAAACTTAATTCAATTTGACCTATGCAAATTTAACTTAATCCGTTTGACACCTCTACGTAACTGCGACAAATTAAAAACATAATGATCATGCTTTCACAACACATGATCATCATTATTTGTTTCAAATGTGGTGGTGTTGACTGTTAGCACAGTTAAACTCTTGTACCAGTATTAATGTCGTCTTGAGACATACACCACCTAAATTTTTTTTCTCGTAGGTGTACTAAATTATTTCTGTAATATAGTTACGTGAGATGTAAGGTAGAAGGACTATGTATATAATATATAAATGCATCTAGTCTAGTAAAAAAATGAGTCATAATAATAGGGACAAGGTTCATTTTTTTAATTTTAATTTTAGTTTAATGTGGCCTTGGAAAGAAACAAATATTTAAATATTGAGCATGCATTGAACACAACAAACATACCTTTTTGTGCATACTAAAACAGTCATTTATGGCAGTCAAAAGAACAACACTTTGTTATGGGGCAAAACACTTCATCAGTCTTGTGCATAATATGGTAATTCATTTAATAATTTTATATCGCGATATAAAATTGTATGTCTAAATTCTTACCGAGGGTAACTTTTGTGGGCTAATAGTGTGTAAGTATCTATATAATTAGTCCAAAGAAATTCAAATATATAAAAATATAAATACATAAAAAAAAAAATTAATGAAATTCGTCATTCACGATCTTTATACTAAAAGGAATTTGATAGCAATGGACAACTTTCGTCACTAAACAACAAAATCCATTGTTATTGAAAAATTTACGTTAATTTCAAGTTATTTAGCTATAGTTTAACAATAGAAAACAAAATTTATAGATAGTTTCTATTGTAATTTCAATCGAGAGAGGTTCAAATTCCCCTAGCTCCACCGTCATCAATATTCCTCTTATCATTAAATAACTGTATAAAGTAAGACTCATTTGAGATTTGATTTTCAAAATATAAAATAAATTAGTAAAATACATTTCTAATAAATAATTTTTGTAGAATGTCCTATCAAGTCAATAAGGGCCATTTTTTTAAAAAAAAATGGAGGGAATAGTTATTAATTTGTAGCATGAGAGTACTTATTTGTTAGTATATTACAAGTTAAATTATACTAACCATGTAACAAAATATTTGTTTTTATATATATATATATATAAATTCGAATAGGAAATAGTGGTGGGTGACCGCATGGGTTCTATAGGGATCATGCGCTAAAGAAACCGCACGCGTACTGACCAACACCTAAGGCATTGCATATTTATTAGCTTTGGCAATAGAATACTCGTTTTCCGGTTACATTCGGATTTCGAGAGTTAAATAATATTATTTTTTATGTTCAATAATACGTGTTTATTATTGACTTTACACAATATTTACGAAACTATAAATAAAAGGATAATTTATTGTATTACCATTTGAATATAATAAATATAATGTGTTGAAAAATGTAATATAAAAATAACTATAATCAATGATAAGGGTAAATTAGAAACTAAATGTAAAATTATCCATTGATTTAATAAGTAGACAAGTATTGTTGGACATTCCAAAATAATAGTGGGCAATTATTATTGAACGGAGGGAATATTAAGAGTCTCATGTTCCAAAAGAGTTTGAAACCACATGATATATTAAGTAACAGATCAGGGGTGTATCTAAGTTTAATTAGTTAAGTAAATAAAGTGTTTTATAAACTGTCAAAAGATTGAAAACGAAACTAATAATTTGCATCAATTTATAGATATTTTTAATACTTGTCTCTATAATTTATGATAGATTAAAGGTAATATTTGAATATATAATGATACATAAATTAAGACAGAGAGAGTGATTTGTATTTATTTGAGAGAGACTTCCCAAGGACTCATTCATGACTCTCCATTCGATATTTTTGTCTTACACTCCTTCTATTCTTCTTGGATCTCTCCCATTTTAGCTTCCATCATCATCCCCTTGTCTTTCTTTACAACATGATCATGTCAAATTAAAATGTTAATTATAATAAATATATATAGTAGAGTTTATAAGTTTCTTGCATACTTGAAAATTAAAATAATATTAACATGTTATGCAATAACTAAATAATGCGAATAGATAATATATTACATTATCCGCGGACAAATTAAGATACTTGTTTTTTTAAAAAAAAAAAAATCTTCATCAGAAAGTTTGTTACGTTATTTCTTTTCGAAAGACAAATTAAGTAATATTTTAATAAAAATATAAATATTTTTTCTAAATATTTGAATGTAAAAAAGATGAAACTTATATTCCCTCATTTCTTTTTATATATATCTTAGTTTAACTAATTGCTAATACATGCATTAAGAAAGTAAGGAAGATATTTCAATGTTGTGGTAATTAAAATAAATAAATTGACAATATTTTTTTCAATTCAGATTCACAAATAATGTCTTAATTTAAATTAAAAAGATTAAGTTAATTCTTTACTACTAGGATATACTCCATTTACGAGCTTAATATTATGATTCAGTGAGTTATAGGTGTTACATGCATACCACTATTGTTTGCCTTGGCATGTTTAATGATCCCAAACTATTTAATTAAAACTAGGTAGCTCCACTAATTTTGCATTTTGAGATCATAATCCTAATATATATATTTTTCAACCTGCTTCTTAATTAATAAATAATGAATGATTTTCTAAATTTAATAAAAATATACATGTTCGTCTGCATGCCAACGTGAGTAATCGACAGCTATGAATTGTAAATAATTAAGACATAAAAAATGTGACGCTCATGAAGAGGGTGTGCCTATGAAAGCAGTATATACGCGAAAGAACGACAAGTTTCTAGGTGGAAAGCTTTTGAAGAAGTGATTCACGTGATACCTTAGACGAATCTTACGTTATAATGAAACAGAAAAGTTAAAAAGAATATACATTCTTATCCAAAATACAAGTGTAACGTTTATTCTCGAAAATCAAACCATATGAATTTGTCCCATATGTAAGGGTAAATATATAATTTTATTGAACTAATCTTATCTAATCTAACTAAAGTTTAAACATTGGTCAAATTAACTCCTTCATCTTTGACAATTTTAAAAATCTCTTATAGATATTTTGGTATGGAATTATTTTGTTTTCAACTTGCTTCTTGAATGAAATATTTATTATTTTTGATATAGCTAATTTACAATTATCAACTTGGCAAAGAGTGTAACATGTTCGACTTGCCAATAAGGGCAATCTAAAGGTATCAACACAAATAGTTAATTTATATCTTTAGTATAAATCAAAGTTTAGTGTTCTTAATTATATATATACACGAATCAAATCAAATTAAATTAGATTGGATTTAGGAATCTAAATAAGATATATTGTTATAAAACTATATTTAGGCGATCCTTTGCAAGATTAAACTATTTTAATTAATGGAAATCTTAATACAGACCCTACATGTCAACACAACAATTTTTGATAACACTATATTCCATCATGAAAGATTTATTTGGACAATTTTTAGTACCTAAAAGAAAACTATATATAATCGTTCAAAAAATGTATGATAAATAGTATTTAAAAAAAAAATAGATTACTTGTTATAATATAGTCTAAATATTATTTAGTACTTAACTTTTGATATTAATTCAAATTGCGTTGTTGGATTAGAAGAATGATAGCTATACTGATTCAATATACTCTAAAGATGTACCTTCTTATAGACTTTAGTCATCGGACCGAATTTTGTCGTAATATTGAAATTATTTCGTTTCCTTCCTTATCAGAGAGGGGCCCGCATGACTTATTTATTGAAAAAGGGGGAGTGAGGGAGGGAAGGGGGGGGGGGGGGGGTCATTGCTGTGTTTTCGGTCTCGTTGAATAAAATGCAAACAAAATGACTTACTAGCCACAGTAAATCCCCGACACAACCTACATTCACAAACAATAGTTGTTTAGAAATTGAAAAAAAATTGAGACTCTAATAATTATACGTGTTATGTGATATTTTGGAATTCTTATAGTTTCTATTATATAATAATTGGGATCATAGAGAAAAGAAAATGTAGAAATAAGCGTGCTATTACATCTAATGTATTATATTACATAAAGTTTATAATTACAGTCACTTGCTGGGAAAATGTGATTACTAAAGTTTTTTGTGGATAAACACATTATCTAACTGACTTTTTAATTTAATTGATTGTTGAAGATTTTCAAATACACTGGTTACTCTCAATAGAGCTTTCATAAAGCTTTTAATTAATGACTTGAACTCTTTATTAGCTTTGTCAATGTTAGCTTATAATCCGATTTTGAATTAGAATTATATGATAGTACAATAATAAATTAAATTATATATGATCAATTTGACTATTTGAGTTAAAAGTAATAAGGTATGAATTTGTCAAAAACATAAATCCTCCTTAAATATCATCAAATGTTGCATTGAAATGGTAAATACTTTTTTATTCTTAATTAGAGTCTCGGGTGAAAGTATTGAATATGAGATCACCTTTATAAAAAATATTTATTCAGAGTGAGACTTTTCAACGCGAATATAAATTAATCAGACTCTAATATGAATATCAAACACCGAAAAAACAAAAAAAAATATCCTCCTTAGATGTCTCTCGTGTGATATTGTCATGTCTATATACATTATGTTATATAATAACTTTAGTGGAGAGCGATCTAGAATTTGAATATTATGATCTATGTTGGAAATTTTTACCGCAATATATTTAAATTATTTGCCCTCTATTTTATATTAATTGGTCATTATATTAAAAATAATTATTTTATATCAGTTGTTTACCTTACTAAATCAAAAAAAAATAAATTAATTTTTTCCTATATTATCCTTACAATTAATTCTTTTTAAAAGTATTCATATTTATTTGTAAAATTCCAAAATAAAAAATTAAAGGATGAATTAGTACCATTATATTTTGGTTTATAATTCTTAAGCATGTACAAAATAAAAAATGCTCTAAGTACTAATTTGAGATATTTGAGATGGATAGAGTGTATATTTTCATTTTGATGTATACACTCAACACAAATACTCCATTTATCGAAGTACTCCAATTTTAAACATATTCCAAGAAATAAATCCAATAAAAAAGAGAAAGAAGAAATTATAGAAGACTATTTTTCTTTGATTTTTCTTCCATTTTTTTTATGTATATTTTTTTAAATAAGTTAGTAAATTACAAAAAAAAAAAAAAAAAAAAAAACAAAACCATAATTGGTTACTACGTCATCCTCATTACATACGTTTTTTTTTTAAAAAAAAAAAACCAAAATCATATACTCCTATATTTTTTTAAAAAAAAGAGAGATATTGAAAATGGAGAATTTTTGAAGGTGTAATTAGCTGGAAAACCTACTCCAACAAAAATTGTTTCACAATCTTCATGCTTGGTATTACAACTTGTCTTTCCCAAATTTCCGTCGCCGGAATGTCGCTGTTTTCCGGCGACATTTTCGCCCGGAGTGCCTCCGTGGCATCTACTTTTTGTAGGTCCCACCCACTTTCTTTCAACCGTTGGATTTTCCATATCTGTTTCTCTGCAAGCTCTTTAGTATTCTCCTTTATCTCTCTCACTGCTTCATCGTATAGCCTGCATTTTTCCTGTACGGTGGTACAATTTTTCAAATTCCTAAAATACCCCTCCATCTCCGGTACCCCAATCGCTTTTCTTATCCCGGTGTTCCGATCGGAAAACCCGTTTTTCTCGAAGAACTCTTCGAGCTCTTCGTACATCCCGGAGTCCATCATCTCGTCGACTCGTTGAAACAAGTAACGATTCAGAACCGGAGTGAAAACATCGACCCAGATGAAGCAACAATGGTAACGAAGCTCCTTTGATATGCACTGAACCGGGTTTAACTCATCGAAAACATCTACGCCCGGATTGAACTGGTTTGATAACAGAGCGTAGATGAAGGAATTCGACCCACCGACGATTAATGGTAGTTTCCCGCGATTGATGATATCACTGATTCTGTTATCAGCTGTATGCCGGAAATCAGAAGGGGAAAATAACTCAGGACCGGAAAACTCACCGAGTAAATGATGAACAACGCCGCCCCGTTCATTGATTGAAATTTTGTTCGTTGTTATATCAAGCCCTTTGGATACTTGAATTTTGTCTGAATTTATAATCTCCGATGTGAAAAAACGAGTGGCGAGGTCGATTGAGAGTTTTGATTTTCCAGAACCAGTAGCACCCATTATAACAACGATTTTTTTCGTTGTTGGTGGTGCTACTGTTGTTGTTGTCGTAGCCATGTTACGACATACCCATTTCTGATTTTGAAGGAATTTGAGATTTTTACGATGACTATGATAAAATGATCCGAATAATCTTCTCATAAGTAAAGAAGAAGAAGAAATATGAAAATGGTGATGCTTATGAAGCATAGATAACCAAAAAAGAGTTGGATTCTACTACTACTACTACTATTACTGTAACTATTTATAATGTACACTAACATACAAAAATCGTGAATTTGAGAAAATGGGGGTTGGGGGGGGTGAGGGGGTGGGGGTTAGTTGTTGGTTTTTAGTACTCTTGGCAGCACCTGAAAATGGAGGGGTGGGGGGGGGGGGAAGGGATAGTACTGTATTTTTCTGTTATGACGAAGATGAAGATGAAGATGAAGATGAAGCTTGATATATGCATGTATATATATTTATATATGTAGTGCTACTGTTTATTGATGGCTTCATTTTGCTCTGTTTTTTTAGTGTATAATATATGGTATAAAATATATAATTGTTATTGGTTACGATAATGGATATTGTTATTTTTCGTAATTTATCTTAATGTTGGTAATGTATTTTCTGCCATTGAAGGAGATGAAGAAGAATGGAAGGAAGTTGAAGATGATTGGGTCGCATTTTATAACATGTTTGCGTATTTATAATTAGAGGCGAATTAAGGATTTCAAGAAAACGGGTGTACCATTGCTTTAAAAATAAGATCAAAAAATTTATAATAACAATAACTAAACTAACAATACATAAAAATTACATTACCACAAAACTTTCAGAATTTAGCTTCTTTTTTTTTTATTGTAATGAAAAATTACATTACCACAAAACTTTCAGAATGTAGCTTCTTTTTTTTTTATTGTAATGAAAACGCTGCGACCTTTGTTTTGAAATATTACAGTCATACCAGTGAACCATCCAGCCATCTTGAGAACAGGTTCAACAAGTTTTAATTTAATGTATTATTTAATAATTATAGAAGTAATATATCGAGTTTAGTCGAATGACTAGGGGTTCAAGTGACCCAAAAAATATACATAAATTCGCCCCTGTTTATGATGAATTCAAAAGGAATAATAAGTACTACTTTTTGAATTAATAAAAAAAATGACTTTACCTTATGAATAACACATTGGGCTATATGGTAGATATCGAAGTGAAGCTTTTGATATTAAGATAATTTTAGGATATTACATAGTTTGTATGTGTCTGTTTCATTTCCATCCGCTAAACCTGCTCATTCTGAGAATGGTTTTATCTTGCTTCTCGGCTTGAGCCGAGTGACTTTCCGCTCCTCAATCTTATTCTATTTCCGATCCTTCTTCAGATTATCTTTCAATTGTGGAAACAAACCCCTATTCCTATCGGTTGAGTAGCCCAAACTTCTTAAAGCGTATTATCCCCTCTCTTCTCTTGTGAAAGAAAGAGGTTGATGCACCAACACACCTCTGTATTTTGACCGAATCACTCTTTTAGTCTTGTCGGTGGAACCAGTGAACCATGCGCCCCCTCCATTCGCAATGGTGTGGGTCGTCAGAGGCTGTTACCCCGTGGCCAATTCGAAGGGGTGAAGTTCAACGCAGAGCTTTTTGGTTGTTAAGTTATAGTAGGACTGAGCAACATCCAACAACTCCAGTCCTTCTGGTTTGCACTAAAGTGTCTTAAGTAGCCCCACTAAAAAGTGGGACTAGTCTAAAAAAATTTCACTTGAATTGTCAAGACTCGATTTTTTTTACGAGAAAGCCTTTCTAGAATTACATTTAACGTCCCTTTATTACTTTCCCGTTTTATTTAATTCTACATATAAAAATTTAAATATCCACGTGTGAATAATTCAAAGTAGGAGGACATAAGTAAAAAACATATTTTATGTAGTAAAATATTGAAATATTGAATATCTATCAAAGAAAATAATTAAATAAATAATTCATATATATAGATATTACAAACAAGTATACAATTTAATATTAGTGCAAAACTAAATGTGTAAATGCTAGAACGTATACTACTCTATTTTGATTGAAGTTTCTTTTCTTTTATTATAAATGATTAACAAAGGGAATTATAATTTTTTTAAACATATATTTCTATGTATATGAAGTGTTAATATGATCTAATTGAAACGTTTTTGAAAAGTTGATGTCATAATTTTCTACTATATATAACATAGAAATAACATTCATTAGTTATCTTTCGATCCTATCTTTAAAAAATAATCAATATTATGAAATAAAAATGGTCATTTTTTAATTTCTCAAGAGATAAAAAGTGGATATGTGTTCAAATGGGTGGGTGGGTGTGAACTAAATTGGGTGGGTCATTACAAGTAATAAGACCAATTATATGGTTTGGGCCAAATATGAATACTTGGTCCAATTAATTCAAGGTATTTCTTATTACATGAGTTAAATATTTTCCTCACTATCTAATTTAATTTTTTACTTTTATTGCTCGCTCTGTTTCATAATATAGTTTGACTGGACATTGAGCTTGAAAAGTATGAGAATTATTTATAATATTTTAAAATTATCCTTAAAATAAACGATCTTTTAAATAGGAGAGTACATATTTATAGATCTTTTACCAAATATATGAGACCTACCATGGATAAAATATTAATAATATTATAAAATGTTTGTCAAAAAGGATATGTATCATTTGTTTGGGGCCGACAAAAATAAAAATATATCATATAAATCGAAAGAGAGGAAGTATAAACTAAAACATCAACATGCAACTATGTTTGTCCATAATATTGTTGGTAGTTTCATATTTGGAGTTACGTAATTTATTGTATAAATTTTTTCAAAACTTTTGTCAGAAATTATAGGTGGCAATTTGGATCTATAAATACGCATCTTGCCAAATTTAACAAGTTTTATAAATAGTTAAAAATGTGTGCCACGCAACAACATGAATACATTATTCACAAACCTAAAATGAAAAAAAAAAGTTAGGTTTTAAATATTTTATTTAAATACCAAAACTTTTAGTTTAAATGTATATATCAATAGACAATTATAATCAAACCAAAGACTTATTCTTTTTAGCCATTTTTTCGAATATGAATTTAGATTAGTTGAGAAAGATAATTTCAAATATGAGACCTCAAGTTTTAAGCGTAAATAGTTTTTTCTTCCTCCCCCCCCCCCCCCCCCCCCCCTTGTTATTTTCAAACTTTGCGCGACACTTTTTTTTATTTCAAATATTATTCTTTTTAATTTAAATACCTTAGTGAAAGCCATTTTTAATAATAATAATAATAATAATATTTTTTGGAGAATGACTTCAATCAGGTCAAATATACCCTTGGAATTCAATTCCAATCTCAATTAGCTACTACAAGACTAGTACATGGATTTTTTCACTTATTCAAACATTTGAAAATAAATATCACCATATTCTTCAAAAACATTAATCTTGTGTTTATTTTTTTGGCTGATGACTTTGGTATCTTTTAATTTGAGGGTAATTAAACTTCTTAAGTGAATATTTACATTTGCCTCTGGTTTCTAAACACCATTCGTGGTATTCTTTCCTTGGTTGCAATTAAAAAGGAGCCTTCTATTTCAATTTGATGTGAAGAATAGAATGTTACTATGACTTGAGAAAGCCTTGGCGTAATACCTTTAATTTCCTGCGCGAATAATCTATAAAAAGAACGTCCTCATTATAAATATGAGATTCTATATTTATTTTTGTATTCATAATTTTCGAATCATTGCAAGCAATTTTTACTGACATGAGTTTAGATGGGTCAATGGGCAATTAAGAAGGCCCATGGCCTAGCTAGGTTGATAATTACCTCCATATATAGGAGCGCCTTCCTAAGGTCGGCTCAAATAATCAAGCCTACATCATAATTTGTGATATTTCTATAAATAAAACACAACAAATAAAAGAATGTTCATCATCTCATACTACTAGCTCAATACAAACAAAATTTGTAGTTAAACATCAAAATGGAAAAAAATCTTGTAAACACTAATGTCAAAATATGTTGTTGCATCGTGAAGTATAAGCTAGTTTGAGCCTATTTACACCTACTAGTTACCAATATGTACCCTTTAAAGAAAAACTTGCAAATGTTGAAATTTGCAAATGAACTACTTCATCAAGTCCATTTTACTTATTATTGTGATTGAAAATAATAAAGTATTCACTTCGGTCCATTTTACTTGGTATAATTAAAAATGATGTATTCCCTCTAGAATTTTGGTTAATTCTAATTTGCTCCACATAAAGTACATTAAAGAAGAAATACGCTAGCTCATTCCTAACTTTATTTCTATTTTCTGAATTTAAATCGACACCTTTTGATTAAGTGTAATGAAAGTTATTTATTTACAATGCTCGAAGACGAGTAGTTGGAGAGTTGAGAATGTTAAAAAAATGAATGCACACACACAAAATAATAATAATACAAAAAAGAAAAAAAAAAAAAAATGAAATGAAGTCGTTGGCATAAGACGTCATTACACATTTTGGATGTTAAGAGTTGATAGTAGCTTTTGCACGAGCACTTGAGGGCTATGCCGACGTACTAAATTGGTGTGTGGACTTGACACCATTTTCAATTTGTTTATTCCAATTTTTTTTTTTGGGTATGGTACAATGTGACAATGACATTTATCGACAACAATATATGCAATGTAATTTTATAAGTGTGGTTTGAATAATACGCAAATTGTATTCTTTAAAAAATGAGTTGCATATGGTCACTCAATTAATAATTAATACTTCAGAAAGACATTTTTTTTATTCAACAAAGAAATCATTTTTATGAGATAATAACTTTTAGTTGAGTAACTATTTGAGAAATCAACTCAAAATGAGTTCATTTTAGATAGTTACACAATTCAACTTGAGCCAGACAAATTTTAACGGGTATGAGCCTAATTGAACGAAGTGCAATAACCCACAGATCGCTAGCAAAAATTATTTAACTCAAACAGAAATTTCACATGAGGTTTGTCTTAGGCAAATTTAATATTGGTTAGCGGCTATATAAATTGGGATCAAGAATGCAATTATATTGTTGACGCACCTCTTGATTTAATGCTCAAGGGAACTAAACCATGAGGCCTCACAAAATTGGTCAAAGTAATATTTAGTTTCATATCATTAAAAGTGATATCAGATAAATAACTTCTCGTAATATGTGTTATCTCTTGTATTCAGGTTAGGAAAAAACAGAAACAGAAAATAGATGAAACAGACAGAAATAATAATTTGAGTCCACATAACCCACTATGTTTCCTTAAGAAATTTAATCACTTCAAGTATCCGCGGTTACAGATTAATTCCTCCCAAGATAAAAACTGATTAACTATTAGAGAAGTAGTGGTACTTTAAACTTCACTAATTTCAGCAAATGCATGAACAACAACGAGAGCACACACAGACTCAGTCGATCGGCAATTTTATTTTTGTAAGAAAATGTATACAGAGAGGGAAATTTTTTCAGTGTTGAAAAATGGAAAAAGACTCTCTATTTATAGTCACTTGCAACAAGGAACGCGTCTGTTCGGACCATGGTGTGAACGTATATGTTGAGACATGTCTTTCCAGAACGTTGTGTCTTTTGGGAAAAATAACGTCTTTTCGAAAGGAGCAGGTCCCTTGAGATGACGTTACCGTTACGTGCGAATTTCAAATAATTATGTTACGCAAAATTAATTTGGTTAACTAATTAATATTCTGAATTAATTTTCAAAAGAAAGGAAATTACTTAATGAAATTGATAAAATAAATTTTGTCAAAAAATATTATCAATCAATCACATCATTTGCCAAATTCGAGCGAGCTACGACGACGCGATGAGACTCCTTCTTCTTAATCCTTTAAGAATTAAAGGAAGTGTTTCCTAATATAAGAATAACAATTTTCCTTTCTTCTACCAATATGAGAAATGACTTTTCATCTTCAAAGACTTTTCAATTAAAATGACTTTTCATTTTCCCTCCACAATTAATTCCCCTACCTTTTTCATTTTCTCTTCTTATTTTTCATTCATACCTTGCTAAAACCCAACAATATGATGATTAGTAAGCCTGTGAAGATGTTCAATCCCTTATAAGGAATCCAACTATATGATTTGTTCTTTAATTTAAAACCTAAGTTAATAAAAATATGAGGCTCTAGTTAAAAACTATCAAGACAAAAAAATAAATTGCTAATGCAAAAATAATAACATGATCAATATGTCAGGAATAAAGAGAGAAAGCGATTGAATTAATTGTTAATGCACCTAATTAATGCACACCCACACGTGTCATTGAATTTTTACTGTTAAAATGTAAGCATCTAAAGACTTGACCTTTTGCATGCCTCATGCTCTTTTACAAGATTTTCTATCAATCAACTTTATCACTTTTGACGAGAATTTTTGACGATAATATTCAATTAGTTTGCATATAATTTGACTATTTTATTAAACACTTAATAAATTTTGATAGTTGAAAACATACTAATTTATGAGCATGACAAATGAAAAATGACTTCGTAAAGCACTAAAAAGCAGAGGCAAAGCTAGAGGCTAATTTCCGAAGAAGACATTACTATAGAAAGTCATTGAAAATTGATTCGTCAGAAATTTATATTTTTCTTCTTAATGAAAATTCTAGCCAATTATATAAATTAATAAACTACAAATATATAATTTTCTCATAATATTGTGCAATAACTCCAGGGTGTGGTCCACAAAAATTAAGGATGATAAAATAGAGATCAAAATGTATATTTTAGTCAATTAGACTGGCCTTGTTGGTTTACATTTTACACTACTTTAAATTGGAATTCTCTTTAAAAGATTTTTATAAATAAAAGTTGAAGGTCAAACATGGAATGGGTAATTAAGAAAAATGGAAAAAAAGAGAGTAAAAGTTGGATTTTCAAAAGTTGTCAAAGTACATGATCCTCTCATGATAATCCGAATAATTATCATGAACTTTATCCCTAATATAATAATTTTCAAACATAATAAAATATTGAATGTGGACTTTGGAATTGAAGTTCATTGAGGAAGATGTGACTAGTAGAAAATCAAGAAGGTAATGAACATTTTATTTTCCTTATAGAAAAGTTTTAATGTTGGGTGGGGTGAAACGGATGAGACTCCTTCTCCTTTAATCAGCAATTTTGATTTTGAGCCTTGAAACTTTTTAAAAAAATACTTCTCTTGAATGAGTTTTATGCCTCACGAATTCAAATTAGTTGAATTCAGAATATCAAATATGACATGATTTTTTTTAATGAAACGCACCCATGGATGACTTTTTAGCTCATTGTTGTGGGCTTGTGGCCCTTTTAAAGCTTATCTTTCAATTATTACCATTTGCATGGAAAATACTTGTACTTTATATCAAATCAAATAATTTTGTCTTAATAATTACAAAATTAACCTAAAAATATATATCGAACAATCATGATTAAATGATAGATGTGTGTATAAACGTAATATGATGAAGCACAACATGAAGAGGAGTAGCAAAGACCATGTTAGGCTTCGAGTAGCTTGTTTCGGGTCATTGGAATGAAGTCTTTTTTGGTGGAGCGCGGTACAACCCCTCATACTAGACTTTCTATGACACTGGCTAATCCGAATTGATCGTGCTAGTAATTAAATTTTGTATATTGAATACATAAATAAATAAAAGATACATATCTTACATTTACTAGTATTAACATCGAGCGCATATAATTTTTTTTTTCTAAATAAGTAATCATATAATTCAATGGAAAATCATTGTAGATGGGCTCCTTTAGGATTTGTGTTTTGACTATTTAGCCATACAAGTGTTCTTTCTATTTTTTCCATAATCATTATTCTTGGCTACCACAAATCACGCATGCTCACACTTAGAATTATAAGGCATTTTCATACTGAGGCAGTCAAATTTTTTACCCTCAATTTTCTTTGCTGAATTATCTTGTAATAATGTTTGCCAAAAATAAAATAATTAAGTTAGTTATGAGATCTTAAGATTTTAAAAACAATTATTGACATTTGAGTATGTAATCACTTACATCTTTGTTATTTGAATATTTGACCAATTTTTAGGTCAATTCAAATATTATTTACGGTGTTTGTCCGATTAATTTTGGTCGACGAGAAAATCAAAAATTTGTAGAAGCTAAATGTATTGTCGTATGCTTTTAGACGAATATCATACAAGCATAAAGGAAAGCAAGGTATAAAACTATATTTATACTTTTTGATAAGAAAGATTTTCAACAATTAAACGCTAAAAAGTAATTTTATCAAAAAAGATATATATTATATCAAACATATCGTAGGCATAAAACTAGGCACTACTTAAAAAAAACTTGAATTTTCAATTAACGTCTCATTGTTGAAGGATTTCCAACAGAAAATTTGTCCAAAACATTCTTGACAAGCTAATTTTCTATGGTTTCCATAAAAAAAATTCACCTTTATGGGACAGTGAGGTTGATGTGATAATAAGATTTACAATTAAAACAATCAAATCTATTAAGCGATAAACTTATAGGGTAAAACTTAAACGTTTATCAACACTTATGAAATTATTAGATTATTGTGGCACCTAATTGACAATATTGCTAATAACTTCTCCAAGCTAAGGATCAATAATATCTTGATCAATTTAATTTATAGCTACTATAATTTCTATCAATGAATAGTTGATGGTTACAGTGATGAAATAGATTAGAACTATGGCCTCAAGCAATAATAATAGTAACTACTATCAGGGTGTAGAGAGCGATTCTCAAGAACTAATAACTTTCGTGCAAATTTTATATTTATATTAAAAAATCTATTAGATATATAATTTTTTTTTATTGAAAATCATAAACTTTAAATTGAATTTTTCTCTCAAAATATATGTCAACTAAATACTAAGCATAATAACAAAATCTTTCACTTAGGAAGACATGGGACATAGCTATTAACTGTAAACATTAATGGCTATAGATATGTACCTAACATATCACATCCAAATTAAAGTACAATAACTTTAGCATTCGTTTCCTTTTCTATTTGCAAATTATTTTTTAAAAGAAGCGATTGATGAGACATCAAGAGTTGTTTTTTTCGAAGGGTAAATAGCGCAACGTTTGATCAACAAATAAAAAAAATCTTTTTATAACAATCTAAAAATATTATAGGACGCGAACACCTACACCTTTAAAACTTCTTTTTCAAGTGCAAGTCTATCGATCAAATAAGTTTTTTTGTGACATAAATTGTTGATAGTATCAAAAGCGATGAATTTGAATTAATTAAGTTCTTTGTATTAACGATTATGACAACCTTTATAGAATTGTCAAGATCATCGATCATGAGCTCCTTCACATTATGTATGTTAGGCTGTTCATACTTAATACGTGTAATCCCTCCTCACTTGCCTAACATTTTAATAGAGACACGATGATATATCAATAAAAATATGCGTTCAGTCAATCTACCAAAGTGAATCGATTCCTGAGGAACCATCGAAAGGACTATCAAAGTGATTCTTGAAAGTGTTGGTCTATGTATTTCCACTCATAGCTAGCCTTTAAGAAAAATAAGACTATAGTTTCAAATCTTCCACATTATTCTAGCTGTGATATGTGAATTGATTTGTACTTCACAGTTCCTCTCTAATTATTCTTTCTTGATGTAAAGTCCATTTATTTTGCTACCATTGATAAAAATAATGGAGGGGCCACGTTACTTAGTGATATATAAAGTTTAAATAAAAGCAAAAAATTCTCAAAGAGACAAAACATAATACTCCAAATAATTAAGTATTAACATAATTATATTCATCAAATTGGTATATAGTACAATATTTGTGTCTTAATTAATACAATGATAGGTTGATTTTCCAAGTTGTTTCGTACCAATTTGCAGTACTACGTACATTACCCAAATAACTCAATCATTCAAATTAACTTAAACATGCATAATACATAGTAACATAGATACAAACATCTTAACCTAATCTGAACTTACAATTAAATATACTCCAACTTTATGAACACACATCTAACACCTCAAGTATCCGTCTTTACCATGTCTCATGAACACCCAATATTGCATTGACGTGACAAAAATCTTTTAAAGATATCTAGATGATCATGTTATAAGTTGCACTGTTCAATTGATACAATGAAAATGAATTTGACGTCAAAAATATACATCTATTATTGTGCCTTTTAAATAAAAATAGTGTACACAACATTAATGATTGGTTTGACTACACCCTAAGTAGCTACTTAACACACATGTTACACATATTAATAATTAGCACAAGTGTTATATGTCTTAAGGAAAAGAAAAAAAAAATTATTACCAACTAGTTAGAGAAAGTTAATTAATGATCATTTAATTGACGATGAACAAGAATATTACAGAAAAGCGTATGTTTGTATTATGTATATATTCATATTGTCAAATAGTATTATAAAATAAAAACATAAGTCCTATTCAAATATACATCAATTGTTTATGTATATTAAAGTTTATAATAAGTCAACATGCATCCAATTATCGAAATGTTCATTGGTTGGAATCTTACGTAAGGGATTACTCATGCTGCTCCATAGAATCTAAAACAAAAAAAACACATTAGAAATAATTATTTTATACAAGTTGAGAGTAACAATAATTGGAATAATATTATTTTAACTGTAGCATCCCACAACTAGAAAGAATTTGAATTAAAAAGGAATCTTTTTAGAAATAATTAAATTTGGAAAGTTTGACAAAGTGAAGCTAAGTATGAGTTTTGGGTCAACTTTAAACGGTCATAACTCCTAGCTCATGATGAGTTAGATGTGCTACAAGTTACCGTAGAAAAGATCTTTGAATTATCTTTCTAAGGCCACCGAGTTTGCTCATTCTCAAGTTCGCATGAGGGAGATATGCTTATTTGAAGTTGGGCTGTCTAGATACGGAAAGTCAAAATGGGGTTTTTGAGGGGTATTATGGTCTTTTCATTACCCAATTAATTAAATCCGTTTTTTGTAAATTATTTGGGGTCTAAACTGAGTTAGTTCAGTTTACGCAATTGAGAATTATGCTAGGGCTTTGAGAGAAGAGAAAAGAGGAGGAAAGGAGAAGAAAAGTTCAAGATTTGTCAAGTTTTTGCGAGTTTGGTTATGGATTTTGCCAAAGATTCAATCATACGAGGTATGTGAGTTCACATAGCATTGGGTTCGTTCACCCACGCGCAATACATGTTTATTTCAGTATGATTTTCGTCCTAAAAGATTGAGACTTTGACGTTCTTGAGTTGTGCTCTTGAATTGCTTTTGTTCTTGAATTTGGGATGAGACGGAGGAGTTCTTGAGAGTTTAAGGTTGATTGTTAGAGTTATTTTGAGTTAGATTCTTGTGTACATATACTGGGTATCTGAATTTAAAGAGAATTTGAGAAGGGAATTCTTCTCCGCGTCGCGGAGCGGTCACAGACCGTTTTGCCTCAAAATTTATTTCGCGCAAATATTTAAAAGCATCTCCGCGTCGCGAATTTGCTTCTAGACAGTGATTTCTTAATCGTTTTTCATGTTTAACTATCTAAAAACACTCCTAAACATCATGAGATTTTTCCTATCACAAATCACAATCCTTGAATCCATAAATTCAAATTCAAGGAAAGTTAAGAGCCAAGTCACGAGAAGTTCATGGAGTCTTCCAAAAGTGTTTTACAAATGTTTTAACTTTGTTTTAAGACCTGAGTTTTAAGTTGAGTAAAGCGTAAAAATTTGAAGTTCATTTCTTCAAAAGAGTATATCGGGACTATGTATTCCCAAAGAGTAAAATGTTTTCACATTTAAACAAGAAAGGAAACTGAGATTTCCAAAAGAGTCTTTGAGCTAGATTTCAGTAAACTGTTAATATTTTCATCATTAAGCAAGAAAGGTAACTTTGATTTCCAAGAGAGCCTTTGAGCTAAGTTTTGAGAAATTATCTCAAACCACATAAAGAAGTTATGTTTTTAAACATAAGAGCTAGTATTATATTTTGCGAGTAGTATTGAGCACCGATATAGGGGAGAGTTCAAACAACTCCCAGCCCCATAAATCATGTAGCCATCATGAGTAGAAAAAGGGTCATACTTTTTAGATAATTCCTTAGTGCTTTTTAGCATAGACTAGTGGATCTAATTATGAGTCAGGTTTTATGCCCTCGGCAAGGTATAGGACGACCCAGACAGCGTGAGGCAAAGTGCTGTATCATTACAATATTGCTTAAGTAATGGTTGTCGGTTAGAGAAACTCCCACAAAAGTATTCTTATATACACAGAAGTAAATTGTACTTTTATATACATTCCAGAGTTTATATTGTATCTTTGCATACATACAGAGTTACTATTGTATTTCTAAATAGACAGAGTTGTTATCCATGTTTTAAAAGCTTTTCTTTATATTGCATTAATATTATTGCTTTATATTGAAATGAGTTAAGTTGAGTTGAGCTGAGCTCAGGTATGTTCTTTCAGTTCCTTTCAAGTTTATGTCTTGTTTAGTGTTCCCCTTGCATGCTCGTACATTCAATGCACTGATGCCAGTTGGCCTGAATCTTTTTATGATACAAATACAGGTAACCAGGATCAACATTTAGCGCATCGTTAATTCTAGTTGAGCTTCAGAGTTGTTGGTGAGCCTCCTTGCTTTCGGAGGACCCCTTTTATTGCTTTCAGTGTTAGGATGTCGTGGGTCTTTTCCCGACATCCATCTCAGTTGTTTAGAGACTTCATAGACAGTCATATATTAGTTCTTTAGTCTTTTCACTTTCAGTCTATTATGTTGAGACTTAAGTTTGTCTTATTGGCCAGTTGAATGTTCTTTATAACATTCTAGTTGTTAGCCCATATGTTTGGGTTTTGTTATTGGGCCTATTTTCTAGGTTAACTTCATATAGTCTTCCTATTTCTTTTTGTATTTAGTAATATATTCTATTATATTATAATGTAACTCTTGTCTCTTCTTCTTCAATTAAAGTAGTTCTGTTAACACTTGTTTATTACATAGATTTATCTTTGTTGAGTAAAAGTCTTCTGCTAAGAGTTAAGCCAGGTCAAGGGTTCGCTTGGGGCAAACAATAGTTCTTGAGTGCTAGTCCCGCCCAAGGTATAGGCTCGAGGTGTGAAAGTAATTTTGCTTAAATATTTTCAAATAATATGAACAGAGAGTTATACATTATGTATGTATAATGTAAGTAATGAAAAAGTTTGACTAAGGAATTCTGAAGATGTAGACATACGAACTCGCCTAATGAGGTCTGGTAACATAAAAAATATTTTAAACCATATATAAATAATATAATTTTTCATTGAAGGAGGTTCGAATGAAACTCTGACCACAAGGTAACTCCGCCCCGGGCTATAACTCGATGAATGAGCGACTGACACAATCCAGAATTCTTAGTATATAGATATAACATTTAAATGAAATTGTGATATAAATATAATATTTAAATTAAAGTTATTGAATTCTATCCATTTGTTCTAACTCAGCTTCAAACTCGATGGATATCACCAAAATATGAACGAGGAAGACCAAGAAAAAGGTTTTAATTAATTGGAGTAGATTATAGATGATTTAGTTAAAAATTAGTCTTGAAACTCTCAAGATAATCATAAGTATATTCTAAAAAGTTCAACCTTAATTACAATGATGTTCTTAATTATTCAAATCATAGTCATGACACATACATTGTACATGCAAATTTGTCGTTTTGTTTCTTTGATATATTATTTTATTTTCTATTTTATCTTATTCATGTAGGATAATGTGTTTATAACACTAATTACATTAGCATCTCTACCTGCTCCTGTGCTTAATCTTAATTATGTTCATAAAACTTATTTTAAGCATCTTATTATATTATAATATGGAAAGGAAGTGTGTATATAAATGGATTCTCTGTGTTACTAGACTATTTTTTTTCTTTTCCTTTTGTCATTTAGTCCAAAATTAATTATTAATAATATAGATGGTCAGACACTATATATGATAATTCAATTATATTACTAAACTTGAAAATAACTCAAATGTATTGAAAAACCAGTTGACTTTATTAAAATTTAAATGGCAGTTGACTTGTAAATGAGTTATACAAAGTATTAAATTCGGGATCGATAGATGTTCGATACGCAATATAGAAATTTACATAATTAATACATATTGTATAAGTTATCAAATGATTTATGTATTATTTTATGCATGATAAAAGATAGAATAACTAAAACACTACATAAAATAATACATAAATTTTCTCATTTAACTAATTCAAATATTATTATACATTTATAATTCTAACCAACTACAACACGGTCTGTTAGAGTCTTGAACAAGCACTTGCCCACTATAATTAAATGGAGTATAATTTTAATTAGCTGTATTTTTAGGTTTATAATATAGTGTTCTAATCCATCCTTTTCATACAAGAAAATGACATGTGAAAGTAGCTTAGACGGACCAACAGAAACAGCAGCATATAGCTATCAAATATTTTTTCTAGAAAAATATAAACTTAATTAGATGGATAATTACACTTGGATTAACTACAATAAATTTTGTGATTATCCAACAACCTATAGCCTTGTTCATATATTGCTCAATCTTATAAATAAAAATATTATATTGTCGTGACGCTTGTAATAATTTACAAAATTTTAAATTGTGATTTAATAATTTCTCATAAAATTATTCGTTTCCTCAAAATGAATCTTTAGACAATTGTTTAAAAGATTTATCAGTCACAAGAATTTTTTTTAATAAGTTGTTCTCTAAACAGTTCTCTCAAAAAATAAAATAAGCGCGAAAATTTACCAGATAAATTACATATAATCATTCATAATAAATGAGAGATTATAGTTATGAAAAGAAAAAAAAAAGTGCATGTGTATGTTAACACGGGGGCTGATTTTAATATTAATTGAAGATTAAAATAATTCACTAGGGATAGCCTTGGTTTAGAGCTTTAGAACTGCTAGAATGGGTTGTCGTATAAACAAGTAAAATGATGCACGAAGTGATTAAATAACATATTTTGGATACCGTTAACATAACAAGTTGTTGTAGCCTAGTGGTTCAAATGCATTGAATGGGTTTCAGACGCCCTGAATGAGTCAGTGCGCAATTTTTGGACACCCTTCGTAAAATTCTTGGTTATGTCACAAGAGTGTAGTATAGATGCGTGTAAGCTGGTTCGAAATGAAAGTGACTTCTTGTGAAAAGATTATCTTTGGACCTGGCCCATTACTGGATCCAGATGTGAGGAAAGCCCAAGACAATAATGAAAGATTTCAAGCTCAAAACAGACCAAAAAATATAAAAAAAACCCAATATAAGTTGCTTTGATTTAGAATGTAGTACATATTAGGAACTCAGTTAAGCAAAAGATAGGCCTAAGATCACACTTTTTATTTCAATGCTACAATACATCCAAATTTTACTAAACATTGAGCCGAAGGTCAATCAGAAATAACCTCTCTCCTTTTCTCAAGGTAGGAGTACAGTTGCGTACACACCACTCTTCCCAAATTCCACTTGTGGGATTCCCCTAGATATGTTGTTGCTATAGATAAAACAAGTCCGGTGCCACATTACAAAACAACAACATGCAGTGTAATCTCACAAGTGGGGTCCTCGTGTAGGTAGAAAAGTTGGCTCAAGTGCAGCAAACCAAGATAGTTATGAAATAGGAAATACGTATGTGGAGAAAACATGTCAATTAATATAGAAAGCAGTACAGGTCATCTAGAAAAAGAACAATAACAACAACGAAATAATGCAGTAACTGAAATACAAAAGACAAAAGATGGCGTAATAGATATCAAAAGCAAGAAACAACATGTATAAGGCAAATTATGAGACAATAATCTGTTACCTTTCATCATTCACTGTAACTGAAACAACCAAACTGAACACATCAGTATATCACACTTCACAAACTTAGAAGATACATTCTCCACCATGTATACCATTTCTTCTCCCAAAAATGATGTCTATAAGAACCCGATTTTCCCTAAATTAGTAAACTTCACCAAGTCAGAGCAGAGTTGAACAGAATATTCATAACTTAAACAGGATGACAAGGCAGTGTAGCTTCTCAAGGGATATGTCCGATGATAGTGGATGAGCTTTCAACTGCAGTGGTACTGATGAAACATTTTAAAGAGATTTAGATCGACGAAATCGCGATATCTTCAATAGACTAAGAACTTCTAATCCATTAAAAATAATGGACTTTCTTGACCAGATGATTTTGATGCCTTCATCAAGCTTCCCAAGGCTCCATATATCTCTTTTGACTTGGAATGACTCTCGTCGAAGCAATAGAACTCAGCCACTTCATCAGCAACCTCAATCAAGCTGCATCCTGGAACCTTACGGGATCCAGTGTCCCTCATTGCCACTTTTAGCTCTGCTACGTCTTTCCACCTCCGAGCATCACCACAGATATTTGCTAGCATAACGTAATTTGCAGGGTTTTTTGGGTCAAGCTCAATAAGTTTCTGGAGAACCAGTCTTGCAAAGTCAATGTTTTTGTATACTCTACACGCGCCAAGTAATGCCGTCCAAATGACAGCATCAGCTTGTACAGGCATCTTCTCCACAAATTTCACAGCCTGCTCCAAAAGACCAGCTCTGCCCAATAGATCAACCATGCAACCATAATGCTCAATTTTAGGCGTAATGGAGTAATCATTTGCCATTGTGTTAAAATAGGCGAACCCATCTGCAACTAAACCCATGTGAGAACACGCACATAACACTCCAATAAAAGTAATTCCATCTGGTTGTACTCCAGAATTCTTCATCTCAGCAAACAAACTCAAGGCATCACTACCCAGACCATGCACCGCAAAGCCATTAATGATGGTGTTCCAAGAAATCAAATCTCTTTTATCCATACTCCTAAACACATCAACAGCATTACCAACCACCCCACATTTCGCATACATATCGATCAACCCATTGGCAACATATACATTGTGCTTATACCCATTGCTCTCAGCATATACGTGCACCCACTTACCCAAATCAAGAGCACCTAATCTCGTGCAAGCGGACAAAACATTCACAAGGGTGGCATCGTTAGGCATCACATCAGACTCATTTAACATCCTCTTAAAAGCATTAATAACCTCGGTGAAACGCCCGTTGTGAGCGTACCCTCCAATCAGACCATTCCATGAAAAAATATTTCTCTCTTTCATCTCTTCGAAAAGATTCTCACACCCCTCAACATCCCCATTATTGGCATAACCATTCAACAAAGTATTCCATGACATTAAATCTTTGTTTGGCATCACATCAAAAAGCTTTCGAGCCTCTTCCATATCCCGACATTCAATATACCCTGTAACCATCCTATTCCATAACACAACATCTCGCTCAGGCGCCAAGTCAAAAAGCAGTCTTGCAGATACCAAATCACCATTTGCAACATATCCATTGATCATAGAAGTCCACGTAAAAACATTCCGTAAAACCATCTCATTAAACACCTTATAAGCGCATTTCACTCGCCCAACACTCGAATACATATCAATCAAAGTGCTACCCACAAAAGTATTGGTCAAAAACCCAATCTTTACCACCACGCCATGCACTTCTTCACCTTCTACTAAAGCCAATAACTTTCCACAAGACTTCAAAACCATAGGAAATGAAAAACAATTCAAACTAACATCTTCATTCATCATACGACGAAATGACACAACTACATCCCTGTACATATCATTCTGAATATACCCTTTAAACATTATGTTCCAAGGAGAAGCATCTTGTAAGTCAGGAATTTGATCAAACACTTGGTGTGCATAAGAAATTTTCTTGAATTCCATACATTTTAACAAAAGGGGAAGGATAATGTACTTAGTATAACCAACACATTGAGTTGTAATCTGGGTTTGAATTTCTTTCAATTGATTTGCAGTTTTACATGATTGTAACAAAGATATGAACTTTTCTTCAAGAATTCTATGATGAGTTTTAATTAAGCCTACGTTTACAGCAATTTTTGCTATTCTGGAGATTAAAAAAACTCTAATTGGTGACTCAAAGTTCCAAATATTATGGCTTTTATGCAAAAATTGTAATTTCAAGAATGGTTGAAATAATATTTAAAAATTAATGCAGGAGGCGGGTCAATACATATATTTAAACAAAATAAAAGCTAGAAAAAATTTATGACTCTAATTTTTATGTAATAATATAATCTTCTGGATATTGTGTTTATCAAAATAATATAATATAATATAAGAAATATATGATACGATTATATTGAGCTTATTATACGGCAATGAATTTTTTTTTTTTTGATAAATCGTGAAAAGATCACCATAAACAATCAATGTATACATGTAAAGAGCACTTTAAAAAATTATAATGTAAATGTTAGTCATCCCGAACCTCAAAACAGAAAAATAAACAAGCAACTATTTATTTTTTCTTTTGAGTTAGCCTGGACGGTGGTGTGAGCCGTTAAATATGAAGGACTGGACGGTGGTAAAGCCACTGTATGGTAAATTATGCGGAGCGGGACCAAGATAAAAGTATCATCCTATATAAAGTGGACGGTGAGTAGTCATTGCGAATAATAAATATCATTATTATTATATAAGAGAAACATTGAAGCTCAACTAAATATGAATTCATACTGAAAAATCTCATATTAAAAGATAAAACGTTTTCTAATAAAAATAACTTCACTCAGAAAGACTCGAACTCGAGACTATTGAAATCGATTTTGATAGTTAGCCGTACATCCAACCAATGAGAAAATGGTCCAATTAAGTCGTTTAAAAGAACGTGAATTGACTATTAAGTTGTCGGACTTAGTGTCACCTTTTTAATTCTTTAAAATCTACATTTCCACTTATTCTCTTTGATCGATCAATAATTTTAAAAAATGGACCTTGCATTAACTACCACTTTCAGACCATCTATACCACCGGAATATTCACTTTTCCACCGGAAAATCGATCGACCCATTATTCTCCGGCATAAATGGAAGTGGAAACCACAAATTTCTACTTCAGAGACTAAAGGTAGAACGATTACTATGGCCCTAAAAAGGGCAAAAATTGATGGGGTAAGTGAAGCGTTAAATGAAATTGCTTCACAAAATTTGGATCATGCTCCTGCTAGAAGAAGGGTTCGATCAGCTTTTGTTAATGCTCAACAGCAGCTTGATCATATCTTGTTTAAGGTTTGGGGTTTGTTATAATCTTGTTGAAATTAGTACAAAAAAAAAAAAAGATTTTTAATGGTGATTTTGCTTCCTAATTTGATTTTTTTGGTTGTTCATGCAGATGGCTCCAGGTGATATCAGATTAGAGGAGGTATTAAGCTTAATTAATTTATTTATATTATGCTATTATGCTCTAGTTTTGGTATTAGGGATCTGTGTATGAGTACTTTTGTTAGAGGAAATGTCAAGGGATCTTTTTTTGATAGTCGTGGAGTCCGGACTAGCTAGTGGGTGTCTCGACTAATTCTAAAGGGTAGTGGGTAACTCTGACCACCAGGCTTCGACAGATGTAAAGAATTAAGAGATCATGTAGTGTTTTGGCAGATCTTGATTTTAGCTATGTGGTTCTTTTTTGCTCTGTTGTGCAATGTAGTTGAAGTTGATTACTTATTTATCAACTTAATCGTGTTTTATTTGTTTTCGATGGAGTGATGTGGATTTGAATAAGGATGGACTCAAAATTAGGAAAGTGAAAATGGGGTGCAGATCAGTTAGGATAAACTGAAGGAGAAAGAAGTTAGGAAGTGTTCTCCTGGAAGTTTAGACTTTGTTGATTATGAAACAGCCGCTTACTATCACAATGATGGAACCCGATTACTCTTAAGTTCTGTTTCCATTTTTACTACTTTTATTTGCTAAAACATTTATGTTAAAAGGTTAGGATGATGGATATATGTATGTAGCATTGAGTTGTGAACTGTTAATTGTTTTTGCTAGTTAGATTTGTCTGTTTGATGGAAATTTATCGTCTTTTTTTGTTGTTCTTACTCATTAATCTTGTATCATGCTATTTAGGAAAGGGATTTATATATCATCAAATGAGTAATTGCATATGTACATTTTGTAGTGGTATGAAACAAATTCGAAAGGCCAACAGATTTTTTGTAAAAGTTGGCTGCCAAAGCCTGGCATACGAATTAAAGGTGCTTTGTGCTTCAGTCATGGATATGGTGATACTTGCACGTTCTTCTTTGAAGGTTTGTTATTATCTCTTTAACTACAGAGCCAATAGTAGTTTGATTATTCTTACAATCAATTACTGGTTTTTTATTAATATTATTTAGTAGCCGTTTATAGTCTTTTGTATGATATATTAATTTTCAGGTATTGCAAAGCATATAGCGGCAGCTGGCTATGCCGTCTATGCTATTGACCATCCCGGTTTTGGTCTCTCTGATGGTTTGCATGGATATATTCCTGAATTTGATGGTATAGTTGACAATGTCAATGAACAGTATGTGAAGATTAAAAGTAAGTTGCAGTGAGTTTTTGCCTGCTTTGTCACTATTTCCTGAGATAATACGACAACAACAACATATCCAATGTAATCATAATCAGACAATGTGAAAAGCAAAATCCGTTAAACCCGAATCGAAGTTCATTCACGGGCCACTACTCTTCTAATTTTTGTTAGAGCATGTTTCACCTCGTTTGACAATTTGATGATAAGTTCTCTTGTGATGGACCAGGTAGGCCAGAAGTTAGAGGGCTTCCCCACTTTATATTTGGGCAGTCCATGGGAGGTGCAATTGCTCTGAAAGCTCTTCTTAAGGAACCACGTGAATGGGATGGAATTGTCCTTGTCGCGCCAATGTGCAAAGTAATATTATCTTAGCTGGACTAGCTAACTTCTTATATTATTTTAGTTTCCATTTCTAGTTTCTTACTTTCTTGAGCATGTTTATTTTGAGCTGAACTGATGCATTTATTGTTTTCTTTGGTATCAAAAAGTTCAGAATTCCTAATTTCTCTCCATCAAACTAAAATATGTAGATCATCTCAACAAGTTCAGTATCTTTACACCTGAATATATTCAACTGTTTCAAAGAGTGCAGAGTTTTCAGTTTTGCTTGTTGATCATCCATCTTATATCCGATACCTAATATTACGTTTCACTTGTGGTCTTCCATTTGAATCGTAGGAACTTAAATTTGCTCAGACTCAAGAGTTGAAACCTTAAGCTATGAGCTAATAAAAAAGAATAGACAGAAAAAGAAAATTGGTTTATTTTCTGTCACCAGAAAAAGATGTCCATTTTCAATGCAAAAGCTCGGGTTGATTCATTGTCATTTAATGATACTAAAACACTTGTTTACTTTATAAAAGGCACTCATTTTGATTCATTTCTCTGTGCTGTTAGCAAATTTTAGCTTTCTGAGGAATGATACTCGTTTTTGTTCCCAATATGCAAAATCTCCATGCAAATATCACTTGTACTTTTTTGTTTTTCTGTTTCCTTCTTTAAAGATTTCTCATAATTTATCATGATGCGGTGTTTCTATCCAGAAAATATTTGCTTATTGCAACAGCTTCTTAGACATATTGCGCTGAGAAATGCTTCTCATTTCAGGAACCATTTATATAAAAATGAAACTAATTGTCTGTTAGAACAAGCAATACTTTCGTCGCCAGTAGTCAAGTCGTACTAATTAAGAATGAAGTTGAATTATCAATTTTGGATGATTTCACTCTCAGCATGTCCACCAAATTCTCTTCTTGTTGAAATTTTTATCATGTTTGTGGAATTTGAACTTTCTTAATGCAAGAATTTCGCTGACCCTCTGGTGCTCTGCTAAGATTGCAGAAGACATGACGCCACCAGTTCCACTGCAGAAAGTCTTGATTTTTTTGTCTAACATTATGCCACAAGCAAAGATAGTCCCTACGAAAGATTTGGCGGAATTGGCAATCAGGGAATTCAAGAAAAGGAAAATGGTAATGCCTCTATTTACTCTCTTGATGTTAAGTGAGGAAGAATACTAGCCAAATGATGTCTGCTTTATATTTTTAAAGAAATCTATTTGTCCCGTCCGTGGTAAACCCTCCATTGTTAATGCCTCTATTTCCTCTCTTGATGTTAAGTGAGGAAGAATACTAGCCAAATGATGTCTGCTTTATATTTTTAAAGAAATCTATTTGCCCCGTCCGTGGTAAACCCTCCATTGTCCTCTTTCAAGCCCCGTCTCGTCCCCTTATTGAGATATTTGATATAGTATGCATTTATTGACTCCTTTACTCTGTATAAACCTGTTCACTGTTTTTCCATCGAGAGTTTGTATAGCATTTTGTTCTGGAATACCCCTTATGACCCTCAGCATGATGCACTAAGCTATGCCATGTAACTTCCAGCCCTACTCTGGACCCTGTGCATAGCGGGAGCTTAGTACAGCTCTGTATTGATGTCTTACTGAAGCTAGTTCTTGTCTCATTCTTTTTTAGGCTCCATACAATGTAATCTCTTACTCCGATAAAACACGCGTGAAAACTGCTGTGGAACTCTTAAATGCTACAAAATACATTGAATTGCACGTGGATAAGGTTAGCACATATCAACGTTTATCAACGAAACACCATCATGTTTTCCAGCTTTGTCCGAAGGAATTAACAGTCTGTATGTACAACACTTGCAGGTGGCATCCCCGATGCTCATTCTTCATGGAGCAGACGATAAAGTGACAGATCCTCGCGTGAGTCAATACCTGTATGACAAGTCTTCCAGCAGTGACAAAACTCTTAAGCTCTACGATGGAGGGTATCACTGCATTCTTGAAGGTGAACCTGATGACCGGATTCTTACTGTGCTCAACGACATTATCTCATGGCTTGATACTCGGTGCTCTTCGAATTAGGCTTCGGTTTATAGAGGTTTTGCTGAGGCATTTCTTGTTGAAATCAACACCATTCACCTAGTTTTAGGAAATGTGATTTTAGACTATAAAACCAAATTCAGTATGAGATATAGGCAAATGACATTTTTTTGTAATTTGCCAAAATCTCATGGAAGGCTCATTGTTATTAAACTTCACTTTTTTCTCTTGTGAGCTTTGTTGTTCGGACACTCCGTAAATACCGTCATCTATATTAGATCTTCTAAAATACATTAGACATACACTTGTCAGCATTTTTAAAGAGTCGGAAATATATTGTGAGGGTAAAAGAGACTATTGACATTCTTTTTCTTAAAGTAAGGAGTAAATCATTTACCTCGAAGTATTATGACATGGGAATCCACCTATTTCACTTTATATAGATAAATATGAATCCAAATATGTCGAATCACTCATGTTATGATCTTAGCTTCTACATCCTAGGTCTTCCCATTCCGTCATTTGACTTACATTCTTCATGTAGCATTCAGACTGAATGACTCTGAAACTACATCATACTTCCACATATTATGGATAATGTAGGAGACATCTCTATCTCCCCCTATGGAATCTTTAGAAGATGCATGACACTCAACAAACAAACACATTTACTAAAAATGAGCACAAAAGACCACTCTATCTCCATGAGATAAAGGTAAAGTTTGTCTGCATACATTCTACTTTTTTCAGACCTCACTGATCAGTACGTTGTTGTGGGGACACAGCACCACCTAAAAAATTGATTAGGGAAATATAGTACACTATACATAGTATATTGTGGTTGATAGGAACAGTTCAATGAGACAATGGAAAGCTTGAGACTGCATATACAGTAAAGAGGAGGGCCATTTGGATTTTCATAATCTCAAGCATGCTCTCCCTCACATTGACATGATATCACTTATGACAAAACAGGGCTGTGTGTAAGGCTAAGTTTTGTCTATATTGTCTTCAAGGTATAAATGTCTTCTTTTACAATATTGTACACAACCCTCATTGATCATGACACCTTTTATTTTACTTTCATGCTAGCTACATCATCCACAATAAGGACAATTTTCTAGGGCGGAGATACAGTTCTGCTTATCGGGTGGGCATGGGAGATGAAGAGTGTTACATATGTGTGTTCGATCGAACCTAGTGGCTATAGCCCAAACTTTGTATATATGTCAAGATTTTCTACTACTCCATCCATCCTAAAATTAGTTGTCAACATTATTAAAAATGTTCATTCCAAAATACTTAAAGGGCGTGTGAAATGAAAATGTGAAATATGGGACAAAGGGTGTACTAATTACTAAGTATGTATAAATAATAAATTTTAAACTTATTTATTAACTTAATCTCGAACTCACAAAGTTCAAATTCTGACTCGGTCTTTACTTATGGGTCCAATGGAATTCAAGTAACTTTGGCCGAAAACCTATTTATTTATCTTGAACTGAGTAACTTACATTTTCTAAGGAATTGTATGAGTGTATCTTTCAATATCCAATCAAATAAACTCTACACATAATGTATTATAGAGCTTTGTAATCATTTTATTTGAAAGTTTAAATTATTAGAGATAGATAATGCACTTTTATTTACTTAAGTACTTAACACATTACCTCACGTGTTGATTAGGTTCTTTTCTTAGGCATGCAACCACGTACATAGAACTTTTATTATTATTTTTTCGAATTAAGGAACTTTTATTATTATTTTTTCGAATTAAGGGTGATAGTAAGACTTGAATTTAAGATTTCTATCTATTCCGATATCATGTGAAAAAATTTAGACTATATGCAGAATATTATTTCACTTTAATGAGTGGGTATGGAGCAACATAAATGATTCAACGATATAAATCGACTAACGAAGGGAGTGCAGAGCAAGTTGATGGGATAAATTTAAAGAGAAAGCCAAAACGATAGAACATGCAAGTGTATAAATACTCATTTTTGGGATCGCCATTTAATTTGTATTTTTTTGCAAACTTACCTATTTATGAAACAACTTATACATATAGAAGTTGAAAATTCACGTGTGATTTTAAGATGTTTTTGTCTAAAGTTTGATATGTCTTGCTCAAACCAACTTCACACATTTGTTATTCAAATGGTGGACTTGACAAAGTTATAATTAACGCATTTTTAACTAAAGTTATGACCTTATCGAGGCTTCAGATATATAATGGCTTGACAAGGCCAACTTCAGACATATTTTATGAGGGTGGCCTTGATAAGACCAAACTTCATACATATTTGTTTGAAGTTGCAGTTTCACTCATGGTACCTACATTAGCTTGGTGTTTTATGGTACCTTCATTTAATTTAATTCATGTACCTCAATCTAATTTATATCTTTTAAGCCTAAATGAACTCATAAATAAATCGAAATTTAAGGGAATTTACAATATAATAAACCATGAAATCTCTTTTAATCAATATCGAGCAAAGCTTTTGAAGCAATAGAAAAAGAAGCAGAGAAAAAATAATTTTATCCGAAATTCACATAATTCGAACGATACTTAAAATTTTCTTTAAAAAAATTCGATATAAGTTAAATAAGGACGATCAAATAGGATGCTAGTCAAATATTTACTGAAAATAGTTAAACAGACCCCTTGCACATATCACTATCAAAGAGTAGGCATGCAAATTTATGATGAGTTTAAATAAATGTGTTTTTAGGTACTTGCAAGATAATTAACACAAATACAGTAAAAGTTGATCATGTTGATAAATTTTATGTACCCTTCAAGAAAGTGATTAAAAATAATTTTTAAAAAAAGTTAGCAATTCCAATGCAAAAATTTTAAAAAGAGAAAGTAAGCACTAACAAAATTTTACTACTCTTGGATAACCATATTAGAATTGTGTCTTTTAGTTGTTAAAACAATTATTTGATATAAATGGTATTTGGACAAGAGAGACTAGTAGTTCGAGGGCAATAATACTAGCTACTTTATGTTAAGCCAAGAAAACTTTAAGGCAACGTCCCTCTCCTAACCAAATGACAAATACCATTACCACCTCCCCATTACTTTTTTTCGTACTGACCTGATTAATTCATATTCATGTTGTGTAAGGTTTGAATAAAGAGACCTATAATAAAGACGAATCTAGTATATATATATATATGTATGTCAACAGTTTTATTGAATCAATATATAATATAATTTATTTCGAGCTCAATAATTTATTTTTATAATTGTGTTCTGAGTCAGTTTGATCTCACTTCGACTAATCTTATGAGGTACCTGCTAGCTAGTAGCTACCTTCTCCAACAACACATATAATGGGCAACTCTATATATATGTCTACTAAAGGATAAATGAGAAGAAATCATCTAGTTTTTTTTTTTTTACTCCATTGAGGTTTGAACTAAGATGACCTCATGATTCTCACTCATCTCGTTAACCACTATGTCATACCATTGATAAAAAAAATTTTGAACCCAGTAAATTAAGTGAATAGTGATAAAATCTAAAATCTCAAATTCATAATATATAAATCGTGAATTCTTCTCTATATATACCAAGATTAATTTCTCCATTTCCAAAGATTGATCTAACGTAGATATCCATCGTCCCACCACATGCGTCCTCATCAGTAGTGCAACCACGTATTATGAAGGATAGTCAGTTGAATACACTTCAATGAAAATGTTATTAAAGGCATAATACTATATAGACATCTTAACTTGGCCTCAATTAACAACCAAATACTTCACTTATACACATCTAGTCAACTCAACTCATTTCTACTGTATCAGTCGAACACTTTAACTTATAGAATGATCATCCAGATGCCTCTAAAATTTACATGTCACATCAGCATCGAGTGTCCACAAAACACAATAAAAAACGAATTGAGATATCTATTATGTATAATACCTATATATGAAATTCTAAATATACAATTGACGAAATTTCTGACTACGCCATGGAGAGATCCTAATTAAGTGGTCCCTTTTTTCACACATACATACTCCTCTTTAAAAAGTCACGAGAGCACCTAGATCTGCATATGTATGTTCAATTTTAGAGAGAGATTTGGCAGATATTTAGAGAGAAAGCCCCACAAAACACCCTCAGCCTTTTTCTTCATCATCACTCAAAGTCTCAAACTCAAACTCAAACTCCAACTATAGCCCTCTACTCATTTCAGTCTCAAACTGAAAGTCTTTTTAATTATTTGGCCAAAACTTCTTTACTCACTTCTACTACTAGTAGTCATGTAGGGTTCACCCCACTATACTTTATTTTAATTAAATTTTTTTGTTTCTTATTTTTTAAAATTTAATTTTTTTTTTTTTTTTTGTAGGAGTCCAGAAAGAAATCCACTTGACCTCAACAATTTACCTCATGAAGAATTTTGTAGAGATGGTAAACAAGTCCTTGAAGGTAGCTCTTCATCTTCTGGTACATATAATTACTACTATATCAACTTTGTCTATTTTTTCTTTTTTTGACCAAAAAATATAGATTTTTTTCTTCATATAAAAACCCTTATGCCATCAAGAAGATGAAAAATTTCAAGATTTATATGTATATATTTCTCCAAACAATTACTAGTACTACTTCATATATAAACATCTTTATTTCTTGAACAAATAGTGGCAGAAATAGAATTTTCAGCGAGGGTCCAATATTTGATATATATATATATATAGTATGACTTTTCGGTGAAGGGTTCATCGGAATCTCCTTCGACCTAGTATATAAAAGCCTTTGCAACCTACAATTTAGTTTGAGAGGAAAAAAAGAGGATCAAGAAAAATTTCAAGATTTATTTTTGTTCAAACAAAAACTACTAATAGTCTATGTCAACTTAAATGCCTTTTTTTTCTTGAAAAATGATATCTTTCTCCACAAAAATCACTACAAGAGGCAAAACATTTTTTTAAAGGAGAAATTAAAACCCCTTTGGTACCTATAATTTAGTTTTACAAAAAAAAAAGTTTCAAGGTTTTGATACAGTTTTGAAAACAAAATATCACGCAAGCTATAGCTTAATTCTAGCTTTGTTTAATTTATTAATACAACTCTTATTTATTTTTCACTTTCATTTTCTCCTCTCTTTTTTTAGCAAGAAAGTAACTTTGGACATTCATATTTCATAGTCTTTTCCAAAAAAATAAATTTTACTTTTAAATTATTTTATCTTGTTGATTCCTAGCTTCCTTGATATAGCAAAAACCCTAATACTAATTAAAGAAATTATTTTTTAAAATTTTTTTTTAATGATTTGTCTTATCAAATAGATTTAATTTTGTACAACTTTTTATTTACATTTTGCAGGAGGAGGGTATAGAAAAAAGAAAAACGGCGGTAAAGAAGATTGTGGTAAAGTTTATGAGTGTAGGTTTTGTTCCCTCAAATTTTGCAAATCTCAAGCACTTGGGGGACACATGAACCGCCACCGTCAAGGCAAGTCACTTGTCTTTTCACTGTTCGGTTATTTATAACCGGACGGTGAAAATATAATTTTTTTTTATATTTTTAATATTGAAAATGAGTTCGAGTCACTTTCTTTAAGATTTTGCTAGACGATATTGATAATATATATGGATCGATCGATCTTACTTGACAATATGACCATTCCAACATTTTTTTTTCTTTTTTAAAGATATATGTAGGTCGATCGTATTTGTGATAATTTTGAAGGATTTAATATGACTATGAAAACATATTTATGTTGGATTTGTTGTCTTGAAAATTAAGGCGTGGCGGGGCTAGAGAGAAGGAAGGATGTTTATTATATGTCTTTGCCAAAAACTATTATACCTTTCAATTTTTTTAATTTTAATTTCAACCAATAAAACAAGAAACAAGTAGACAAAATCTTGAGCAAAATGGTGTGAGGAGTTAACTTTATTTATAAATGTTTTTTTTTCTTTTATTTGTTATTTTGGGGTTATAATTGGTGTTAACAGTATTGGCCAATGATTTTATTTCCAGAAGCGTAGTCATGTCAATCTTGTTTTCATACAAAAGTAGTAGAAACAGTTGGTTGGGTGGAAAAAAATGGAGTAAATAAATATTCTTTGATTTGATTTTTTATTTTTATTTTTTAATTTTGTTCTTTTTTTATTTTATTTTTGGAAATAGAGAGGGAGACAGAAACACTAAATCGAGCACGTCAACTTGTCTTCAACAACGATAACATAATCCCTCCACATCACCTTAGGTATGTTTCGTTGTTTAGCTGATCAAATTTACTGTTTACTTTTTTTAAAGTCAATATACAATAATTATATGCCGTTATACACTAATTACAACATAAATTATATTCATTACGTATATCTATTGGTTATTTTTGGTTTAATTTGTTGAATTGACTACTATTTAAGTTAATTTCATTTTTCTCTTAAGAGTATTATTTTTTCACTAAATATATCTTTGATCTTCTCTTTTTGACTAGGTAGTATTAATTTTTGAATTTATGTTATATATACGTACATTTATAATCTAATTTTTTTTTTTTTTAATGCCATCAACATATTTTAATATGATATACTATATCTTTATTAGTCATATCAAGTTACTAACTAAAACTTATTAGAAAATTTTATGTTTGATTATTTTACTTCATTAATATATAAAACTTAAACTCGATTTTTTAATAATATATTTGCAGTTGTCCTCCAATTCCTCATGGAGGAGGTTATCACCAATCAACAAACATTGGTGATTCAACACTCTCATATAGGCTGCCGCCACCACCACCATCACTTTATCCAACAAGGTTATTTTCAGGAAATTCCACCACTACCCTCTTGTCACCTCCACCATCACAACCACCACATCAACCATCATACATGTACGCTTCTCCACCGCGTATGGTGTCATTCTCTTCTCATCAATATCCGGCCCAAACAAACGACTACTTTCTAGGCCATGTCTTGTCAGGATCCAACACACACTCGACAAGTACTACCAATAACTTCATGGGATCATCCGCTCGGGGGCCTGATCACGGTAACAATAATAATAATAATAATAGTAATAATTACACTTGCATTGGTGCACCAATAGGGCATGGACTTGGACTTGGCAATAATGGAAGTAGCTCTAGTGGGAAACAACAACATTTGGATCGATTTCAAGATGGATTTTAGTAGTTTTTTTGTCATTTTATTTTGCGTTATTTCCTTGTTCTATGTTTAACTTTCTTTTTGTGCTAGTCTTAATTATCTTTTTAATGTAGAATTATAATTAATGTTTTGTACACTGACAACGTAGAAAGATTTTACACTATGATTATCCAAGTAATTTGACAGTTTATATAGCAGACTATCACTCTATCTTTCATTACTTAATATGAAGAGTTACCTTCTCTTTTTTTACTGGAATCCATTCGCTTAGAAGTTTTCACCTCCTAAGTGCTAGGGGGTTTGGCAACACCCTAACCACGAGATATAAATTTCTTAATATTTCGTAAAATTAATCAATGACAATAGGTAACTCTTCATATAACTCCTATCTAAATACATATATGAAGAGTTACCTGTAGTCATAATTTAATTTACATTATAAAGAGAGATATTTGAGACTATATATCTGACAAAATGGGGTCAAGAAATAGGGAGAATATGATCTGTTTATTTATTTTTTAGTGAAATCAGCTTTTGAGCAATTTTGCACTCATAAAAAATGTAGTCCATATAGATGTACTAGTTTGGCTTGAAGCTAGGGAACTGATTGGAGAGTAACTATATGGTACAAAAAAACATGTTCTAAATGAAACTAGATTTTGTTCCTCTACGTGGGACAACAAATTAGTTTCATTTCAACTCAAAGTTACATAACTTTAAATTTGCATGGGGATTATATATGTTTCTTGTCATTTTATACATAGTTATTATAAGTCTTTTGCCCCACATCCCCTCCCCCACCACTCATATTTCTCATATTATTAAAGTATGTGATCATTTGGTTTGAAATAAAACTTATATTCTTAGTTGTCTTGAAGATAATGTGATGGAAAGAAGTGATATTTGGAAGTGTTATTGAGTTAATATTTAGGTTTCGATATACCTGAGTCGGTGGCTAATTAGTTAATTATATTATATTGTTTCAAGATTTTTCTATTTTCACGTGTGGGCATGATTTTTTTTTCGTTAGTAAAACATGTATATATATATATATATATATATTCAAGAAGTGTGTGATTAAAGTCAAATAAATAAATTAAACTACGTACACTATCAGTGTAAACATTTTTCAAACTATCAGGTCATTTTCACTTGTTATAGTAGTAGGTAACATATACACTTAATTATAGTGTGCTATAAAACTTTATATATACATCGTTAGTTAAGAAAATCGTATACCATCAAGTTGTTTTTAGGTTCTGGTGATCAAGTGATAAGTACTTCTCCAACATTAATCAAAAATTTGGGATTCGACCTACTAGTTATGAAATCGTCTTTAGTAGGGAGCATTTTACCACCCTCTCTATCAAAGTGAAACTTTTGAGCGCGAACACAAATTAATTGAGCTCCAAAATGAATATTAACACCGAAAAAAAAAAAACAATAATATATACATGAGTACTATACCTAGTTTTTTTAAAAAAAATTTATGGTAAACAAAACTCTACACATAAATAAGTTTTTAAACTGTTTGTTTTAATAAGGGTGGTTTTATGTACCCAAGAATTACCAAATTGAAGTTACTAGGGTGGCTGTGGGAACATTTTTGCAGAAATTGCCAAAAGCTGCATATGATTTTGAACAAGTAGATGAGAAGAGTTATCAAGTTCCTCAGCTAGTCTATTACTATACTATGTGTGTGAAAACTAATAGCTAGGTCTGAATGAAAGCAGCCCAAAAAAATTAAAAAATTGCAACTCTATTGGCAGGTCAAATACCATCAACTTTTTTCATACTTATGGCCACTAAATTAAACCTAAACATAAAATAGGCCCTAACATAAATATATAAAAAGATTCTAATTGAACCAACAACACCTGTGGTTTCCATTATGGCACTTAAAACATAAAAGTACTACTTATAATTATCATAGTGCTTTACTAATATAAAATTGAATCCATTTTTTTTTTATCAGATTATTGATTTGATTTTGATTTTTTAATATTAGATTATTAGATAAATTGATAACAAGATAATAGTAATTTATTACTTTATCCTTATATAAATATTAAATATTGATATCAGTATCTTATTGGTTACTTCATTTGCTCTTTAGCCTTCAATTCACATACATTTCAAAGTAATTTTGAGTTCACAAGAAACAAACTCTTTTATTTGTATTGCACACTTGCACTTATATAGTTCTTTTCTTTAGAGTTACTACTAGTGTACTTGTCCGCGCTTCGCGCAGATATAAAAAGATATTAAATTTATTTTAAAATAATTAATAAATGATATAATAAAAGATATAAGTACAAATTAAGTTACAATTCTGATATTATCTATTTAGAAAAATTGTTAAAAAATCTCATGCTGCATTTTCAATTTAAAATTGTTGATAAAAAAAATGAAAACATAAAAATTGATATGAAAAGCTTCAGTTAAGTAAAAACCTAATTATCAAAATTTCATACTAAATTCAATGATTCTTATAGTAATATTATTGGTTCAACCAACAATACTAAATTTACTTGATCATAAATTACATGACTTTTCTTTTGTATGAATGACTCTATAGTAAAAAAAATAAACAAATCAAAATATATGTGTGCTAAATCATGGTGAGAAAAAAAATACTTGAATTAAATTCGAACATATTTATGCCCGAGATTCAAAAGTTAGAGAATTTTTTTCGATGATTGATGCTCATACTGGCATTCATTTACTACATATTTGTTTCACATAAGATCCATTAATATTAAAAAAATATATTTAAACTTTCATTTTTATAGTATGCATTGCGAGAAGAGAGAATTAAGTTGCTATAGTGAAACATTGTTGTTGAGGTTTTACTTTTACAATAAAAATAAAATAAAATTAATCACATAATTTATCGTATAGAGATTATCAGTAGTGAGAAGAAATATTTTTTAAAAAAGAATACGTATATGCAACGACAAAGATGTAGAAAAAGTACCAAGAGTTGAATGATTTTTTACAACACTAATACAATTGTTCCTATGATTACAATATTATTGTGCTAATTATTATACATGTCTCAAAATAGGTTTTTCTAAGTGTCATTTTAAGGAGTTGTAAATTTGTATATTAAATATTTGAAGGTTCTGAATATGAAAGGTTAGGATTTATAGACATTACTAAATTAATTAAGATTTAAATTTATGTAATTGAAGAGGTATGAATTAAGAAGATGATTTTATAAAATAAAATAATTGAAAAATAATAGAAAAAATGTAAATTTCTTATAATATATATATATATATATATATATATATATATATATATATATATATGTTATTTATATCTCTTCTCCTTTTTTTGGCTCTTATCGTTATTGTGTTTAACTTTTCTCTTTTTTTATTTATTAATATGTGTACTATCTATTAATTCCACATTTGTCTTGCGTTATTATTTCAATAAAACCTGAAAAGTGAAATATCCACTCTCTCTCTTAACCGATTAGAAAATAAATGTTCATCATTTCTAATAAATTAAACTATATGCTTACACTTTGTATAAAATATATGTATATAGTTTGCTTGGATGGAAAGTGCAATAACATATAATATTAGATTTCTCTTTTACATTTTTGTCTTCTTCCATATTTTTCATTGAGGTATCAACTATATTTTTTTAATTGTTGATATGATACAATTTTGGAGCTGGTCATTTTTAATTATTATGTAATAATAATACAAATGTTTATATGTAATTCACACAAAGAAGGTTGATTATATATATGATTTTTCTTTAACACTTTAAACACAAATTTGTTATTAAGAGAACTAAATGACAAAATTTAATTTTTTTTCTTAATCAATAAGAGAGTTAAAAATAAATTATTTTTAGTTCTTTATATATATATATATATATATATATATATATATATATATATATATATATATATATATATATATATATATATTAGTATACATATAAATTTTATTATTTTTATATTAAAATTTTATAATGCCTCTAATTATAAGATAACAATATGAAATATTAAATGATATCATGAACATGACTTTTAACATAATTTAGGATTTGTGATCATTAAAATCATGAAAGTAGGGAAAATAAAGATAATTAAATATCAAATAATTTTATGAACATGACTATATTAATATAATTTAGAAGTTATATGATCATCAAATGTCATGAAAGTAAGAAAAATAAAAGGCAATTAAAATTTTCTATTAAAGAATATGAATAAATAAAGGAATAGTAATTGACATATTTATTTTTGTACAATAATAAGAAATACATAAACAAAAAAAATTATCAAGAAAATGAGAAAAAAAAGAAGATAAATATGATTCTTGGCAAAAAAAAATGTCATATCACTTTTCTTCTAGATAATTTATATGTTGGTAAAGTAAGTAGATTGAGAGAGACAAATAGTTTTACTAAATTATTTTTATCCTAACCAAATACTTTCACATTTTGAGTTCGGGCCCAACAAATCATAATAGTGATATCTGAAAATCTCAAAACTTGAAAACTTCTAACAATAATAATAATAAAAATCAAAATATGAAGATTGCAAAGTTACATATTAATAATCAAATTTTCTATGAATTAAACTGTATCTTGAAAATTACTAATCAACTTTACATTCTCGTGTTCTATCATTATAATTAATAAAATTGATCCACATAACTACAAAATTATCTACATACTTTCTTGAGTAGCATACATGTATATGTTAACTCCCTTTTCTATTTTGTTTTTCAAAAATATCTTAACTTGAAAACACGATAAGTTAACCTTACAACAACACAACAACAACAACAACAAAAAATACAAAAAAATAAAGTTAACTAATCAAGCAAAAACTTTAAAGAATATTCAATTATGAGTTGAAGAGGAAAGAAGGACCATGCTCTCAACACAACATAATCAATTCTTCAAAACCTACAAAGAGAAGAAGAGAGTAAAAATAATCAGATTCTTTAGAAACTACAAAAATAAGTAAAAAAAAAAAAAAGGGAATCTAAGAAACCACAAAGAGAAGCAAAAGAGAAAAAAATCACATCATTTTCTAAAAAAAATTCAGGCTCGCCCCCCGGCATTGGAAAGTTTTTCATAACATATGGTATAATGAGTTGACATCATAGTAATATAGCTCTTTGCCAATAGGTATATATGTATCGCTATGGCCACCGCAGTACCCCCGGCGAATGAATCTATCTTCATTCTTATTGGGTGTATAGATAGGCCATTTTTTTAATCGTAAAAGAGGCCGCGAAAAATATCGAGAGCTAAAGATGATAGGGTAGTTTTGTATCATCTAGAATTCAAAAAACTAATATTAAATATATAATTAAAATAGAAAAAAGTGATAATTATAACATTTTACCTCGTAAAATCTAACTATGTTAACATTCTTCATTATACATATCTCTCCTGCAAAATAAGATCAAAGAAGACAAAAGATGACCAACCAAAGAAACACAAGATGAAGAATAAGAAAAATGAAAATAAAATAATCATCATACATGTCTCAAGATAAGTTTTTATAAGTGTCATTTTAAGGAGTTAAATTTGTATATTAAATAATATGAAGGTTATGAATATGAAAGGTTAGGAGTTATAGATATAACTAAATTAATTAAGATTTAAATTTATGTAATTGAAGAGGTATGAATTTAGAAGATGATTTTATAAAATAAAATAATAAAATAATTGAGAATAATTAGAAAAAATGTCAAAAAAAAAAAAAAGATAAATAAAATCTTTGGTCATTGAGAGGTGCCACATCACTTCTATTTTATCTAGTTATATATATATATATATATGATTGTTTCTAATTTATGAGCATTTGTAAAATTATATTATTGTCCTATCGTGTCAGATTATTGGAGAAGTCATATATATTTGTTTTATGAGCATTTTCTTATTTGTTAAATCGGAAATTGAACCGTTAAGGACTAAAATCCGATAAATCAAATTGATTTGGTTATTCGTTTAGCGTATTTAAAAACTGAAAAATAATAAACTAAACCGATAATAGATAAAATCAAACGAAATCGATCGATGCGTGTCACTAGCCACACTACAATTTGGCAGAGATGGAGCTAGGAGTGCTAGTGATTAGACTGACTCATCCTTAACCAGAAGTCTCAAATTCGAATCATGTGCATATTATTGGAAGCGTCACCCTTTGAATGAGCGTGTGCGGTCCGGATTTAGTCGAAGCTTCGATTACATGCTTCGAACACCAAATAAAAAAAAAATGTAATATGTAGGGGACCACCTCACCCCCTCAACCCCACACCCCTACCCTACACCCTCCTTGGTGGTAATTTACTACTACTGTTGCACAAGTAGAGAGCTACAGAAACACTCAACGTTTGTTTCTTTGTATGAGCTGAAATCCCGAGACTTGTACTGACGAAAGGTACTACACTGTAGCTTGACAAAGATCCTTTTAGCCACTTACATATACTTTACCTACTATCTAATCACAATTTAAAAACCAAAATATGACTTGATATTATCATAATCCTTCCGTCCGTCTCAATTTATGTGATTGTGACGTACTCTAAAATCAAGACTTGTGAATTTTGTGATCTTAAACTAGATACATACATAGTATATATAAAAAAATCAGTTTAATCTTTTCGTCTTAAACATGTCTGGTTAAAAAAATTAGAATAAAAAAATTGTCAATAATAAGCGGATTAGAAATGATAGTAAACAAACAAATTAAAACGGAAGAAATAAGTTTCAAATTTAGTGAATTTCTTAATATAATGCATTGTTGATTAAAAGTTACCAAGTTCGACTGTTTCGATCATATCTAAACTAGTGCTTAGGCATATAAAAAAATGTATCACGTAAATTGAGACAGAAAGATTAGGAATCTTGGGATGAAATGCAAAGGTGCAATTAGGTGCTGCTAGAGTAGAGACTACACTAATAAAGTTGGATGAATGAACTGTGTAAAAAGATTTTGGGAAATCTGAATTCAAAGAAAGAAAGAAAGTGCCAACAGCTAAACTCTAAAGTCGATCCCCAATATAATATACATACATAGATACATAGAGTCAGCTTGCAAACCCACATTTTCTTAGGGATATGTTTAAAGCTGCTGCATGCTTCCCCCATTCATATTATTTTTCTTTAGTTTCGTCATTAATGTATATTTGGTGTTGTATATTCATATTAGAGTTCGACTAAATTTAGATTTACGCACATTAAGAGGTAACCACTCCCTAACAGCAACATAGGTTGTGGACTTGTGGTGCAGTGTTGGAATGATTTCACCCTTAACTAGAAGTCTCAAATTCAAGCATTGGATATGTACAAAATCTTGTTGGGAGCGCCTCGAAGGGGCGTGCGCAATCCGGATATAGTAAGGACTTCAATCCAGGCTTCCGACACCAGGTGGAAAACCAAAAAAAAGACACACTCCCTAACATAGGCGACTTCGTACTTAGGGAACTCAAACTTGAGACATTTAGTTAAGGATGATGGAGTACTTATCACTCAACCACAATTCTTGTTGGTATACATATTTATTTCAGTACTCTATCTATTTGAATTAAGGTTAATTATTTTTTTCGTTTATTTAAAAAAGAATATCAAATTTATATTTAGTAGTGAAACACTTGTTATATTTCAATATGTATTAAACACCATAAGATTCCATGGCCATTTTTATTACGCTACACGTATTATTAATTTCAAATCACAATATTTACAAGTTTTTGTTATTTTCTTATATATATTTTATCCCCAAATGCATAAAATGAAATGGAAAGAATATTATTATAGCATATAAAATATAGCTAGAAATAACTCATCTTAATAAGTGTGAATAGTTAAATTTATGTTTTAAAATAAGGCTTTAAGTTTGTACAACTATGAATCATTTTATTGAAGATAATAAAAAATTTAAACTTAAGTAATTATTTTTTTAAATAAGTCAAAAAATAAATGTATGTCACATAAATTGAAATAAAAGACGTAAATTATACTATTACTGAAAAAATAATAATTACATTTTATTAATGTACATAAAGTCAAATCTTTTTCCCCATTGCATATTCAAGTAGAAAAGATTGGATCTAACAGTATACCATAGACTTTTGTACATTAGGTTATGATTTGTATCCTGACTTTAATTTCTGGACCACGACACTTATACCCCCCTGCCAAACAAGTCATTACAATAATTTCACTGTTTTTCACTTCAACTGGACATGGTTCTTGATAATCAAAACATAAAAATCTTTAACTGGTTTGGTTGTTGTCGAATTGGTTCGGTTTTAAGAAAATATAATGATACTTCTCTTCTTTCATCTTATAATCCGTTAGTGACCTTTATCATGGAGGCTATAATCAGAGGCTGATCGAAGTTAAGTTTTTGGATTCAGAATTTTTGCCCTGTCAAGTTATTGAATTTTAAATTAATAATTTGTGTATACTGAATAAATTTCTAAAGATAAATACTTTGAATTAAAACTATTAGATTCGGTTGAATCCGTATCTCAAAGGCTAGCTCCACCCTGACTACGATCTTCTTGGATCATGGAGAGAACATGTATTAACATGAAGAGTCTTCTTTTACAAAATTTAAAATGATAGGCCATTTATAAACTTAATGAATCCCATAAACTTATAATGGGTCAATTTTTAACTTTAAAAAAAAATGGAAATCGTGTCTATTTGGAGAATTTGGAATTTCATGAGTTCAAATTATGATCTCAAATCATAGTTGCAAACGCTAACTTAAAATCATGACTTCATATCGCATGTTTAAATGCAAACTTAAAAATAACGTATGAATAGCCATTGTAGTACTCTTTTGCGTTGTTGTGCTAAGGATCCATCAAAATTAATTTCTCTATTTCTATAAAAATAAGAATAAACTTTACGTAGATTCATTTATAAAATTATACTGAATGTGTTACATTATTGTTGATATAACCCAGTAGTACTAAAACAATAGTTAAACTGGAGTTAGGTATGAAAAATATCCAGTAAACTAATGTAACCTCTACAATTAATGTACTACTAAGAATATTTTTATTCTAAGAGTTTTAATTCTTTCTCACGTGTAAATATTTTTTAAACTCACTCTCCCACGTACTCTCTAGGAAAGACAAATTTAATGTTTTTATAACATGAATAAACCATTAAAAATTTTGAAATAGTAATTTATCCATATCTCCTTTTTAGGTAAAATATTTAGCATTTAACCCCACATACAATTTTGTTTTTCCAAAGCTCCACAAATAATATTAAATTAATTGTAATAAATACGTGCATAAAATTTTCAATTTAACGAAAAAAATCATGACGTGTTTTTATAGCATGAATAACCACAAAAAATATTAAATCAATTACAATAATACGTACAAAAAATAACTAGTTTGACGAAAAAATTATGTGTTCACGAGCGCCATAAATTGTTCTATAAATCCACCTATGCTTTCTGGTTAGAGACTAGTGAGTAGACATAAGATTCAATGGTAGATCCAAAAACACGTTTCCAAATTCTGAAAATAAAAACTCACACGTACACATATAAATGTTTAAATTGACCATAGAATAATTTCCAATAAGAGACTAAATTCCAAAAATTGAGAGTGCCAATACATTTATACTTCATCAAGAAATAGATGCCCTTTATTAGTACAAAAAATTTGTATTATATTGCTTTGGTTTTTTAAGATGCTTTGCCCAATATATATTGCCCTTCTTCAATCATACCCAAATTAGCTAAAAGTTCACCTCTTCTCCCCCAACACTTGCTTACACTTTTTTATACACTTTATTGCAAGTACTTTTTAGTTGTATTTATTTATTTTCACATTTCATGTGTGTTCACAAATTTATAATTAGTGAGAGAAAAAGATATTAATAAGGGTGTGTTTGGCATGAAATTAGAAAATGTTTTCTTGAAAAATACGAGTAATAAGTAAATTTCTTATTTATAGTATATTTTCATAGTGAGCAAAAATATTGTCTTATATAAAAATATAGTGAAAATCTTGGGTTGGTTTTTTTTTTTTTTTTTTTTTTTTGGGGGGGTGGGGGGGGGGGGGGGGGGATTGGTTTGGTTTAGAGGTTGGGGCACTAGGGCTTCCATGGGCGACCTAAAGGAATCCCTTTCGTCAGAAAATTGCCTATTGTATACATATAAGGCAGTCAAAGTTATCTTTATGTATGCACAATATATGTTGAATCTCTTTAAGCTTTTTTTGTGTTTACTGCTTGATTATCTTTATATTTCGAATCTAGCTCTTTATAAGGGAAAATCCTAATTAATGTCATCACTTAGGGAGGTGGGTGTAAGGAAACGATCGGCATATAATGCCAGTTGTGAAACTTGTTTTCATACTTCGATTGCCAACAATTATGTTATTTTCTAATTTTAAAGAAACTTGTTTTCCGATTTAAGGGTGTGTTTGGTACGATGGAACATATATTTTGATAATTTCTTTTCAAGAAAAAAAAAAACTCTTTCCTACCAAACAAACCCTTAAGTTGATAGATATGATGTCTTAGAGAAACATTTATAGTGGGTTCACTTTTATGCATGCAAAGCTATTGGTAGTCAAAGCTGCAAAACATTTTTGCAAGAAATAGTGCTTCTTCACTTCTAATGTTTATCAACTTACGGGCTGACTATTTTTGTGAAAATTTTACGTACCTTTTATACACATGCCACCCCAACAAACATGTAAATTTTTGTTACAACAATATTGGTAAAAGATGATTGTGAACAGGGATCTCCTCGGTAAAAAATTACATACACATATATTTTATAATATATATATATATATATATATATATATATATATATATATATAAAGATAATTAAAAGTAGAAGTTACGTGTATATATAAGTGTGGTGATATTTTCGATAGTATACGTTTTTTCTTTGGAAACCCTAAGTTACCATGCAATTTGGTCGTATACATATGAAGTCTTAGTATTTCTGCAGTTTAAACTCGTAACCTTCTAATTACATACCGACAATTTTTCCGGTTGTGCATCCTCGATGTAAAAAAACTCAAAGAAGAAAAGAAAGAATGAATTATAATTTAATATAATGAAGATCTACATTGACCAATGGAAACAAGTTGGGATTCAAACGAAATTCAAGACGAAAACGACTAATCATTTGCCATAAGATATCATTGTGGTTTCAAAATTGATGTCACACCTTTAATCAATCATCATCATGCATCTTCATTTATTTTTTATTTTTAGGGTTTTTGTACCTACTAAAATATAATCCTTGTTACATCCTTATCAAATATAAAAACAAGAATATATATATTGTGTATACATGTTTTATGTATGTATATATTATTATATTGTCTTACACAATTTGTGTTTTATTGCTGAAGTTTCATCTAATGTATTGTCCTTTATGAAACTGACATATATAGTTTTGAGTTTCATTAATTATATATATATATATATATATATATATATATATATATTCAGATAGACAAACATATACCTGCATATTATGTTATTAAGGTTTAAGTTATATATATATACATCCTTAGTTATGGAAATAAAAAAGTATGGCGGAACAACGTCTCAACCCAATAAAAATAGGAGTAAGGTATGCATACTTCTTATATATCCAGCCTAGACCCCTCTCGTGTCACGAGGGATCACACTGAGTATGTTATTATTATCGTTATATAAGTTATTAAAAAAAAATTATTGTCTAGTCTCACTCAAAGGATATCTAAGGTATCTCTCATTAAAATTTGGATTTATAATCTTCAAAATAATACCTTAAATATGACCTGATAATATTTTGACACTCTGCCTGTTGCGGATTACTTCAACTCTATTATATATGGATTTGGCAGGTAATTCGGTAAAATAATTGAGGTACGTGCAATCTCTCCATTTTGATTAATGTAGATCACTACATGAATTCAATCGTTCATTTTATGTGAACCTGTTTGATCAGATACATGAATTCAAGAAAAGAAATTGATATTAAATGTTCTAATCGGTCCATGGCTTTATTGTGTAAACAAAATCATATTATTTAAAGTATAAATTTTAGGAATCACATAATTTTAATAAAAAATTACAATCTATCCCTATTTAGTTTGTAATTACATTAATTCCTATAAAAGTAAAAACAAAACCGATATTAAAAGTAGGAAAAATTACACAATATAACTAACATTGATAAGTATTTAGTGTCTATAGCTACAATTTAAAATAATTATTATATATGAATATATTTTACTGTTAATTAGCAAAGAGAAACTTGCATTGCCAGTATGCTTTTTCTAGGCGTCTTTCTCTGCCACAAGCACACAACTCCCTATGTCCCTGCTTTGATCTTTCTCTTTTATTAGCTTAAATCAATGTAATTTTTTTTTTCAAGATCAGATAATTTACCCCATTTTTGCATTCATAGCATTTGTATAAGAGTGTCTATAATTTCAAATTCATAAGGTTTTAGTTGAACCTTTTATTTTCTCCATTAAAATAGTGAAAATTAGTATTTTAAAGAAGGTTACGCGAGGTATAACATTATTTGATAAAAATCACAATGACCACATAAACCATGCACCAAAAGAGTATTTTATCATTCCCCAATTGGTTTATATTTACTTGTTCACGTGTATTTTGCATACAATTGAATATTTGTATAATTTTCTGTGTTTGTATCATTACTAACTTCATATTGAATTGCACAATTTAGTTAGAGATATGCATACTTCATTGTTGATTTTCTTAATACATGAAAATGTGTAGTTATCAATACATGTATTTTTTTTTCCTTATATAAGTATACATTTTGATATATGTATACAGTATCATACATGGATACATAAATAAAATGTATTTTAAAAAAAAATTCAACAGAGTGTATTAAAAAAAATTTATACTTGGATACATTATTATATATGGATACATTTAGTTATCAAACAAATATATGTATTCAATATTCAAATACTAGGTGTATAAGTGTATTCACCGTATGATTATTCAACAAATTGGGAATTGTATTTATTCTATCCATTTTTATACGATGGAATGTATATTTAGTTGGTATACCTGTTATATTCAATGTATGTATATGTACTGTATTTATTTATACAAATATATTCATGTATTATTACAAGTTTATCATTATTATATTGTTATGTATTCTGTTATTAATTTTTGTTTATGCATATGCAGTGAATCAGATTTCATGTGTTATACTTCTAATTGAAGCTCTGTATATGTAAATCTATAAATAACAAATATAATCCATGATTTGAAGACAAAGCTTAGTCCAAATCAATATAAGATGTTCAGAAATATTTTGTATTTTTTATAAAAAATTGATACTACTTTTTAAATATTTTATGCGTTTCCACACTAAATAATCTTAAAACAGATCCAACCAAATATAGATGGTTGCTTAATAATGGATAGTATGACAATGCAAATTGGCATGATTTAAGGCATTGCCATATTTAAAAAAGAACTCTGTCATTTTTAATGCTATCTAATTTTGAATAATATCTTAGTATACAAAATAATTTAACTTTGAATACATGAAATATAGTGATTTTATCATAATAATTATAGCTACACAAAGTAATTATGGTAATTATAGCTAGAGAAATATGATAACCCATAAACTGTAGTCATCTATGTAAATTTCTCTTAAAAGTAAAATGAGAAGTTTAAATTATATTTCTTTTGAACTTTGAACCAGGTAAAGCCCATGAAAGGTGAATTTGGGCTTTATTAACAGTTCTCATCAGCCCATTTTACTTGTGCTAAAGGATAGGCCCAAAAGGATTCACAAGCCCCTTTCTCCAAAAAGGGCCGTGTTTGTGTTGTTGGACTAATTTATTGTATGTCAATACTATCAATGAATCAATACAAAAATTTGGGCGGAGTCAGATAGGACTAAGGAGATTTTTTTGAATTTTTTTCATCAGAAAATTATACGAGTAATCCTCATCCAAGTATAGCATGATGAAAGAGGAAGAAAAGAAAGATTAGTACCTAAGAAAAAAGATGACGGACTACTAATAACCCTCATATATAATTAATCAATGACTAAGTAATCAAACATGTTAGTAATTAAATTCAGTTAGGAGCGTCACCTCCAAAAATGAGTTTAGCCGTGCGCGAATCCAAATTTATTTAAGCCCAATACTGATACTAAACACCAAGTGGGAAACAAAAGAGAATACAGCCCTCAAAACGGAGTGTGATATGCATGAATCCGACTAAATATCAAACACCAGATAAGAAACCTTGTAATTTATCATAGGGAAATTTACGTGATTAAATAAATTTATACTATTTAATTAGTCACCATAGCTATAGTTTGCTATAAGTACCACTCGTGACTAACATTAATCATTAATTATGTAGGCTGACTTCAAGTTTGTATAATTAGTCACGTTTGTATAATTCGATGCATTTGTATAATTCACAACTAGCAATTTTTCGTTTGATTTGTATTTGTATACGATGAGTTGTATTTGTATATGACGATGATTTCCTTTAGTTTTTCAGTTTTATCACCATATACATTCAATCTTTTTGTGTATAACTTTTTAAAGTTTGTATAAACTGGTAGTTTTCAGATTTTGTATAATATAATTTATATAATGTAATTTGTATAACTATTTAAAGTTTATATGTTTATGTTTGTATCAATTCGTTATTTCGAGTTTTAACATATTTATATAATTCCAGATTTTATATTCTCAATTATACAAAAACAGGTGAATTATACAAACGTACCCGTGAATTATACAAATTATTGCCCTCTCTCGCTCGCCTCTCTCCTCCCTCTCCCAATCTCGCCCGCTAGATATACTAATACATATATATACTAGTTACATATATACAATTATCTAACTGATATACATATACAATTCACCTCTCTCCACTCTGCCCTCTCTCGCTCTCCACTCTCCTTCCTATAACATGTAGCTAGGAATTGTAATTAACAAACTATAGATATGGAGCGTAATTAAACTATTTTTGAGTATCTATATGTGAAAGTTCCCCTTTATTGTATGTCAATACTATCAATGAATCAATGCACAAATTTTGACGGAGTTAGATAAGACTAAGGAGATCCTTTTGAATTATTTTCGGCAGAAAATTATACGAGTAATCCTCATCTGAGTATAGCATGATGAAAGAGGAACAAAAGAAAGATTACTATCTAAGAAATAAGTTGATGGACTACGAATCCCTCGTATAGAATTTATCAATAACTAAGTAATTAATATGATTTGTGGTGAGATGATCGATATCTCTCCCCTTAATTAGAGGTTTCAAATTCAATCATGTGAATGACTAAATATCGAACACCAGATAAGAAACCTGATAAACTAATTTAAAAAAGAAGAAAAAAGAAAGTCCCTCAAATAACCACCCCTATCCGTTAAAATTTATCAAACACTTTTTGCTTGGACAGTGAACCCATCCTTTGAGTTCTCCCTTATCAACAATGGAAGCTCTAAGAAAGAAGTTGACGGACTACGAATAACCCTCGTATAGAATTTATCAATGACTAAGTAATCAAACATGTTGCTAATTAATATGATTTGTGGTGAGATGATCGAGATCTCTCCCCTTAATTAGAGGTTTCAAATTCAATTTCGTGAATGAAAAAAAATTATTTGGGAGCATCACCTCCAAAATGTGCCTAGCCGAACACGAATCCATATTTAATTAGGCCCAATACTGATAATATACACTAAATGGAAAATAAAAAAATGAATACAACCCTCAAAAAGGAGTGTGCTATATGAATCCGACTAAATATCGAATGCCAGATAACACCTGTAAACTAATTTAAAAAGAAGAAAAAAAAAGTCCCTGAAATAACCACCCCTATCCGTTAAAACTCATAAACACTTTTTGTTTGGACAGTGAACACAATCCTTTGAGTTCTTCCTTATCAACAATGGCGTCTCTCCTCTCCATCTCCTCCGCAGCGCCTGCAAGAATAAATTCAATTGTTACCCACTTTTCTTCATCATTCAAGGTACAATTCTCCTCTTTCTTTTTCCAATTTCAGTCATATTATACAATTCTCATTTATCCCCATCAATTTTTTTCAGGGTAATGTAAGTAATTTGAAGTCAAGTTCGAAGCTTTTGCCTTTAATAAAGGTCTGCAACCAGAAATCTAAGTCAATAACAAGAACCCCATTTGTTGTTTTCAACCAAACTGCAAGTTTTGGTGCTGCTTCAGCTGATTCTGCAACTGGGAGTGTTCGGTTTCGGCTAAATAACTTGGGTCCTCAACCTGGGGCTACCAAGAATAGGAAGAGGAAAGGTAGAGGGCATTCAGCTGGACAAGGGGGTAGTTGTGGTTTTGGGATGAGAGGTCAAAAATCAAGGTCTGGACCTGGAGTTAGAAAGGGGTTTGAAGGGGGTCAAATGCCGCTCTATAGGAGACTTCCTAAGTTGAGAGGAATTGCTGGAGGTAATTTGTTAACATTGCTTCAACACAATTATGTAATCATAAGGGTTGTTTAATACAAGGGATAAGAGATAATAATCTCGGGATAAAATGCTAGATTGTGTTTGGTTAGGGGTATTAGTTAGTCCCTAAATTATCTATCTTATCATTTATATGATAATGATGGGATAAGTTATCTCATATATATGATGGGATAACTAATTCCTCAAGATATCCTAATCCATGGGATAACTTTGTCTATCTTATCCCCAGTACCAAATGACCCCTTAGTTTGAGTTGGATTTTTTCCCCCTTGTTTTGTTGTTTGTTTCTGTGTCCATCTGCAGTGTTATAGTTTAGCATTTAAAAGTCTATGGATAAGTGCATTTAGTTTGTTATAGAATTTATAGCTTTAGCTTGACTCTGTGTTTTTTTTTTATAATTGTGTGTTTGGGCCACCTTGCATGCAGTAGTGTTGTCAAAGGTGTGCAAAAGTTAGGCTCAAAATGTGTTGAGCATTTTGCCTCGCTTAATGTGCGCTTCAGGGTTGTCATCAAGTTTCTAAGGCATGCTTTTCCTGCCAATTAGCCTCTTTAGGTGACACTAAACAATTGATATTTCACTTAATAGTAAAAAAATCAATTTCTTTGTTCATATATTTGTCATTCATGCTTATAGTTATTAGTCTTGCACTAAACATATGTATTTGTATTTTTTCTTCCTTTGCGCCTTTTTTCATCAAAGCTCATGCTTTATTTACCTTTTGCGCTTAGTCAGAATGGTCCTCAAAACTTTTTTGATTTTTTTGCTCTGATAACACTAACATGCTACCTCCTTCCAGCACTTGTGTTGGATATTCCTTTGCTACTTCATTCCTCAACTAATGGAAAAAAAATCATTCTTTTACCGTTCCTGGCGCCATTCATCTCCAAATAGTAAATGTGCTACTGAGCGGATAACTCTATCCACAAAGGCTTGGAGATATGAATTGAACATGAGACCTCATGGTTCTCAACCCACTTCGTTAACAACTACGCCACTCACTTGGGTACACTATGTGTTTCTTTCTTTACAAGCATTTTTGTTTTTTTCTTCTGGTTATGGGTCATTGTAGAGTCAAAGTTTCATAGGATAATAAAAAGTCTTATCTGCATCTGGTGGAGATATGCATATGCATAGTTAGACTATACTGATGATTAATCAAAAGAAATTTATTATAAATGATCAACATATTGCACTAAGAAACAAAGGTATGCACAGTTAGACAACATCAAGCCAAATATCTTGAAATCTGTATTTTCTCATTGCAATATTTTGAAGTCCTCATCCTTTTTGTTTTCCACAATAATCTGAAGACTGTTACCCTTTATTTAAACTCGAAGGGAAGCCTTAGTAGATATGAGAGAAATGCAGTCAAGCACCCAACCAGCTGAAACATCTGTCAAGAAGTTTCTTACAGCAAAATGAATAGCATTCTAGGAACTCTCACTCGAACAAATGCTTCTTATGCCATCATAAACTGAATCAGCAGATATAAAGTCCGTCCTTTCTTAACCTTCCCCTATTATTAAAACTTATTTTAAAAAAAGAAGGATTGGAAAGTCCAGGAGGTAAGAAGGCCCTTGAATCGAAGGGCTATTCTTTCTTTGATTTGAAAAGAATGTCAGAGCCTTGACTCTCTAGCCTCAGTATGGCTCTTGAGTGGTCTTCACTTTCCCTTGGCCATAAGGTTGGACTATGTATTTTCGTCAATATGTCAAGTTGTTCGTACTACTAAGAGGATTCATAAGTCATAACTGTCCTTTTATTTTTGGCATAACTTGTATCCATTTGCATTATGCAATGCTGAACCTTGAAAGTCATGCCCGGAGTTGTGTGACAAAAGATAAGTTCTTACTTTTCTTATGTCTTTCATACTGATTAGGCCTTGACATGTCTAATTTTTATAACTTTGACTATTTTAGGCTATTTTAACTTAATAACTGAAGTAATTGATAGTGCTCTTTGTAAAACCTCCAACCTCGTCTGTTATTCCGTATCATAATGTGTTTTATTGATTTAGTTAAGGATTTCCCTCAAGTCAGGCTAATCTGTCAAAAGCAATTGTCAACTACATGTTTACCACCTTTGCCACCCGTTTCTCGTATCTCAAGATTGCTGACTAGCAATTTCATTAGACCGGTTAGTACAAGAACTATAAATAAAGGACCGAATTGATTAGCAGAAGTTTCTGAAGGGACAAACTTGTAAGATGAAGTTCATTTTGACTCTCGTGGTACTTTTGTTAAAAGAGTAAGGTAACCTATCTGATCAACCAATTCTACCCCTTCACAAAAAAAAGGGGGGTGGGGGGATTTGTCTGATATGTCTCATAGATGATTGATTGCATCACAAGGTAGCTTAACTCAAGGTTCTAGAGCTGTAACATTTACTTTCCTTATTAGTAAGTTTCTCATCGATCATTGCTATCACTTTTTTAGCCTAAGAAATGTGAAGTGTTACTTGCCATTTTCTGTAATGGTGGTTTCTGTATGGGACTTCTAGTACCGACAAGCTATGTAGATTTGTCGAATGAGCTAGATGCTGCATAGTTTGGGTTTATTTCTTTCTGATGTTTTTCCACTCAGGAATGTTATATCCTTGTTGCCCTTTGAAACTATTTTTTGCACCTTTGGTACTAAAGATTTTGATAAAACTATGAACTTATAAGTTTTTCAAAATATCTAACGAAAAGAAAAACGTCATTCTCTACTGCTGCTGGTGCTACAATGGCATAGAGTTCTCCCTGTTTCATTCACACTTCAGTTTATCAAATAGAAAGTTCATTAATGTAAGCTCTTTAGTCTACTCCATGTAGATTGTCAGATTAATGGAGTAAGAGTGTTTTATTGTTATATATGCATATGTTATACTGAAATTAAGCTAATATGAGCAAATCAATAATGTAAAGGCATGCATGCTGGACTTCCCAAATATGTACCTGTGAACTTAAAGGACATAGAAGAGGCGGGATTTCAAGAAGGGGAAGAGGTGTCACTTGAGTCCCTCAAGCAAAAGGGTTTAATAAATCCTTCAGGGAGAGAAAGGAGACTTCCACTAAAGGTACAATTACATTTATCTTTGTTGCATGTTTGTTCCACAAAGAATCGTTGTCATTTAATCAGTGAATGCTTAATTTCTTACTCCATCACTTGATCAATTAAGTGAACTAATCTGGAAAGTTAGAATTACATGAGACATAATGACTATTTGCTCTCGATGCTGCTGCATTTTCCCGGAAAAAAAGGAGGAAGAAGAAAACACAAAGCTGCTATTCTGACATGAGTTTTCTAATAGCATAAAGAATAATGTTAGCATAAGGTCCTGGCTAATATCTTAATACGGGATTGATCGATTAAGTTAATTGGGATATGACGCTTTATGCTTGATATGGTGCTTGAGAATGTTATAGTCAGCCTATGAGACTGACTCTGTGCATTCTGTTTTGGTTGTGGCTTCACTCTTCCCCTTAGTGCTATTAACTAAAAGTAGGAAAAGGAATACTTTATAAGCCAAAGTATCTTCAATTTACCATTGTTCTGTTCATTTCACTTAATTGGGTACATCAAGGTTGTTAAAAATGGTATATAGTCTCTTTTCATAGGTACGTATGTAACTAAACAATAAAGATGATGTTCATTTATCTAGGTCATATGTAGCTTGAATTCAAGAACTATCTACCTACTGATGTCACTGCTTACAAATGCCAGGAAAAAATAATTTGCTCTTTAAATGTATGAAATATTACACCTTTTCAAATAGAAAACAAAAACAAGAAATTATTCCATTCATTTCGATATGACACTGTTAAAAAGGAAGGAATTATTAGAGTATGGAGCAGCATATTCCTAGAGTAATGGGTTAATATAAATAGCTCAAAACTCCTCCGACACTAGTCCTAGTCGTTGTGCTGCGGTCCGTTTCCCGGCTTCGCTTGCGCGATTTGCACTTCTGATTGGTTCCAGCCATCCCCAACCTTAATGAATTCACTTGTGCTGGTGGCAGAGAGGTCGGCGCCTGTGTTCTGGCTCTGGGGGGTGGGTCTTCCCTTTCTCAATTATGACGTACTCGGTTAGGTTGCCATCTAGGTCTCGGTAATATATGTTATAAGTCCTGCTCTCTTGGTGTGAATCTGTGCACGAATTATTTTCTAGTTTTCTCAACTCATAATAAATATCCGTTGAACAATATGGTATAGTTGAGATTCCTCTCATTGGTTCTCCATACCTAGATAGTGTCTTTCCAGTTGGTTCACCTAGCTGAAGAGAAAATGGGGTATTGATGCTTTCCATAATAGTTTATTTATTTATTTGACTTGTCATTCCACCAAGAATAAGCTCTTAGACTTAGTCATATGCTTCTTTTTCCTTTTTAATTACAAATAAAGTCATAAAATTCGTCATATTGAAAACAATTACTAAATCACCCCGTTGCCCAGATTTTGGAAGACAGTATCGTATAACTTTATTTGACTGCCACAGTAGGTTCTTGCTGTTTGCTGAATTGGCTTCTCTTTTCAAGCGAAATCCATCCCTTGTTTTATTGGTTTTTTTTTTTTTTACTGTGGTATCCGCGCCAACTTGGCGCACCTCAACTAATTGCATTGGATACCTACTCTTGACAGATGGGAAGAAATTGCATCGTTTTTAGAAAGCGTTGGTGTGAGTAATAAACCATTAAGGTAGAAATGGTTTATGGTTTGATTGAAGCTCATATTCAATTATATAATATTGGTCGAAACTGCTAAGGTGACAAGTATGTACACACTCTCGGAATAGAACATGTATGAGCATGTAGTTCATAATGAATTGACAAGTTTTCCTTTGCCTGCCAACTAATTTAGTTCCAAGTACCAACTCATCCGCATGTACTTCATTCTGTCTCCTGATTCTATGATGTGGAATATGGTTGTAGAAATTGTCTGGATATATCATTCAAGGCATTGTGAGCGAACATTTTTTAGTTCGTGCAGCTTCTATGTCCTGAAATTTTGATTAATGTCCAAGTGACCAACCGTGCATAAATCCGAAAGTCCTCTTATCAAGTTCAACTCCCCGAAAGTAGATTAAATAACAAACTATGATGATTCGTAGGCTGTATAACGTAGTTTCTTCTATCGCCTATCTGTATTAACTTCTATAATATCTCCGTTTCCAGATCTTAGGTGATGGTGAGCTAAGCGTGAAGCTCAACTTCAAGGCTCGCGCCTTTTCATCGTCAGCAAAGGAGAAACTAGAGGCTGTTGGTTGTTCATTGACTGTTCTACCAGGCAGAAAGAAATGGGTAAAACCATCAGTTGCCAAGAACCTTGCTAGAGCTGAGGAATATTTTGCAAAGAAAAGAGCAGCTGCAGCTGAATCAGCTGACTCCTCTTCTGCTTAAGTCAACTTATGTTAGCCACACAATTTTTTTTGTTTGATGTTGTCACTCTAAGAAAAGGATGTAAAGCAACATTCATAGAGTTTTGATTCTTTTCTCTTTTTATTCTTCCTTATTTTTCTTTTATTCTGGTATCAGACTATGATAATTTGTTTTATTCAAGCATCCCATTAGAGCGTGCTCTCGTGGTCAATGAAGTGGTTGTAAACTTTTGGATATATACCGAGATTCAAATGCCAGTAGAAACAAAAAAAAAAAGAAATTAACATAAATAGTCGTCCACCCAAAAGAAATAGGGAGTAAATTTTTTTGGGTTGAGCTGTGAAATATGTAACTTCCCTGACAAACAAAATTAGTTTATTTCTGCTTACGGTTTAACGGGTAGAGTTACACGACACTTATGCTAGTGAGAGGTAGTAGGTATTTGATGAAACAATTGAGTAGGTATTCCACTAGTTGGGGGTTCTGGAGGTTGATAATGTGTACATAGATCTTATCTCTACCTAGTGACGGTAGGGAGGGTTGTTTCCAATAGACTCTCGACTCGGGGAGAGATGAAAATGAATCAGTAACAACAAGAAGATAATATGATAAACGAAGCGAAACAAACAATCAGATAGTACTAGAGATCTAAAAATAAGCAAACGAATAAAGGTTAGCTTCCGATTCCGCTTTTCTAAATAGAAATGACCAAGCCTATACCTGACAAGTCAAACATCTTACTTTTCACGCTGAAAGATTTCTTCGAGAAGGTTATAGTCTAAGATCTCGATATTCAATAAAAAATGCTAGTTGAATTCTCTTCATTTGCCTATATCTAGACGGGCAGAATTACACGATATACTAGTGTAAGATAAACGATATCCAATAAAACAATCGAGATACATTCAAACTGGACTCGAAACCATCATAAATGAATTATAATAATTTGTTATATTCAATGTAGGCATGGTCCAGATGGTAGATACTGGTGAAAATGCAACTTTTCAAACTTTGAGAATATATTAATTTAATTCAACAGTACTCAAAATAGAAGTAGTTTTCTGACTGTTGCTATCACAACTTTAGTTTTCATATAGTTTTAAATATATTATCTTTGCTTAGATGCAATGCACATGCCTTAATTTTTAGAATTTACTTTAAATTACCAATTTACAGAACACCTTTGATTTGGAAACTAATTGTTCTTAATTGAGAAAAGGACAAATAAATTTTCATTTCTTCTTTTATTTTCCTAATTATCAATTGGTTTTCTTTTATTTAGACCAAAAATACCATTTAGAGAAAAGGTTAATTAGTTCATGCATCTGGAGGAAATAACAGAACCCCAAAAAAACACAACTCAAGGTAGGGTCAATTGAAAAACTATTGATGCATAATTTACTACTCTATGTCCAGGTGTATGTAACACTATTTGATCGAACGCAAAATTTAAGAAATAATAAAGATTTTATTATGTTTATCAAATTGTTCTTATTAAAGTCACCTTAGTACTTATTTTTTTAGGTAACTTTTCTTTACGATAAGTACAAGTGGGACGTAATAAGGATAAAATAAAGACGGTGCCATTATATAGTTGTCAAAATTTTAAAAAATAATAGTTTCTGGGGACAAATTAAAAAGGAAACAGTGTCGCCTAACTAAAATGAAGAGAGTACTATTTTTCAACCTCACCTCAGAAAAAAATTCCTATGACCCAATCAAGATTTCCAAAAAGTCTTTCTAAATTGAAAGAGTAAGAAACAAAACTACAAGTTTTTTTTTTCTTTTTTTGGATGGACGTCTTTTTGAGATTCTTCTAATTCATCTTTTTCGATAAAAGTAAGGTCCTAGTATTCTTTATGGGGCGTTTAAGAAACACTTAAAATCTTGTTATCTTTCTTACCTAAGATTGTTGTCGCACTTGCTTCAAATGTCACCAAGTAAATAATAATTTTATATGAGATAAATCTTTGATTTTAACTATATACCGTAAAATGTTAACGATATAAGAATGACTAAAGCTTTTAGCATTTGAATAGTGAAGAAAGGCTTTTTTTAGAGAGATTTTATATGACCTTTAAGAGGTAATAAATTGTTTTTAAAGCAACAAAATTATATTACATCATGTCATTTGATTACCCTCAAGGGTAAACAAAGATAATGTCTTTTAGTTACAATTATTGTGTTTTTCTCTTTGCCCTACACCACAAGAAAGTTTGTTAGGACATTATAGGCATGCCCACCCAAGATTTTAAAGGGACATAATTTTGTAGTGGCCAAACTTTGATAGTCATATCTAACTTACTATTAAATTAAATAAATACAGGAACTGAAAATTGCACAATATTGAGTATGACTTTTTTTAAAGAAGAGAGGAAATGGAGCCAAACTAATTATTGTTTGCATTGTTAAGGAAATTAAGCATGACTCAAAGGCAATAGCATGTGATCATTACTATGATAAGTCTTTTTCTTCACCTAATGAAAACATCAAAGGGACAAGCAAATATGTCTCCTTTTATTATCAAATTCACTTTATTTAATCATTGGAATTTTCTTTTTGTCATGAGAGCCTTTTAAAACAATTAAAATAAAAGCAATTATGGTATATTCATATGAGTGTGTGTGCACCTCAATTAATTTTATGGGGTATCTGTTATCTCTCATCAATACTTGTTGCACATGTACCGTGTAATTTTATTCATTAAGGCTTAGACAAATAAAAATAAATCACATAGTATTTTTGCATATGCTAAAATTTGAACAGGAGACATAAGAATTCTCAACGTACTTCATTAAATACTGGGTTATACTCTGAAACTTTTCTTAATTCCTATTCACCTTATAAGATGGTGTTTCAATATATAGGCACACATATTAATATTGTTATAATTTTAAGTTAGATGTTATATTTATTAGCTAATAGAGAAATTGATACATCCAAGCTAAGCTCAAAATTGAATAGATAAATAAATTTTAATTATTAAGATGTGTTAAATTGTATATATTAATTAATATTATTAATAGAGTGATGTCAATGCATTATATTTTTCTGTTGACAATAGAACTCCTTGTCGTCATTCCTTGTGTGCGCAAGATAGATTCTTCTCTAATATATAATAATATATAATAGTCCGATCATAATAGTTCACAAATCACACACAAAAAAATAATTAATTACACTTGGTAAATGTCATGTGGTAGTCGATAAGCTCAATTGTTAAGGCATGTACAAGATTTCAAATATGAGATCCTCATTTAGAAGATCACCTGCTTAATCAACTCGATTATTTTTATATTTTCTCTTATTTTTGCAAAGATATTGTCTTATTTAGTCAAGCTAATTAAGATTAAACTTAGATTTTTATTTAATCATAATTTTGTTGGGGTTAAGTGACAAGTAGCACAAAGTTTTCTTGTTTCTTTTTTTCTTTTTTCTGGTCGGCATTAAGTATAACATGGTTTATCATTGAAAATAACGATGATAATGACTTAATAGTTAAAAATAAATTAAACGTGGAAAGAAATTACTAAATTAAACTTTAAACGTCTTGCCAATTTCTTTCTACTTTAGATTGATGGTTCAAAAACAAACCGTCCACGTTAATTAAGATTAGATTAGGAAGAAAATTCAAACGTAATATGAATAAGAATTGAATTCTAATCAACTTTATCAATAATAAATCACGTTTGTTTATCCACGAGCTTAATTAAAAGGATCGTTATCCCATGGAGCCCTACCCGACACGAATTCAGATTAATTGGACTTAAATATAGATACTGAATATTGGATGAAAAATAAAAAAAAAATTATAAATATAAATTCTAGAAAATAGTAACATACTAATTTTAAGTTACGAGTTCCTTTAAGTTTCTTCATTCATAACAAAGGTCTCGATTTCAAGCGATCCTCTTTATTAGAGATGAGATAACCATGTCAAAGAGATACGAATAAGCTAAGCATGTTCAGTGCACTGCGAACAAAGAACGAAATAGAAGGGGTCTAACCAGTCCTTCTTTGCTCCCGTTAAGGATGAGATTTAAATTAAATGTGAAATTTTACGACACGAATAATTGAAATAGTGGCATATCCTATGGACCACTCACACTCCACAAGAACCCAAAAAAATGAGTGCTGGAAAATGCAATTTGCTAAGAATGATGACTAGGTATTTTATCTAGTCTTATTGTTATTTTCTGCCATCTGTAATAAGTACATTTTTTCAATAATAAAAGGCAAGAGAACATGTTCTTTAAGCTTTTTGGAGGGCTCCCCACAAATCTCATTTTGATTTCCTTCAAAAACACTTCATTATAGGGTCCCATTATTTCTCATTAAACTCACTATGTTGCCTCTTCTAAGCTAATTTATATTCTAAGGTATTTATACATAATTAGACCAAGTTGTTTTATCTTTTGACTTTATGTAAATTGAGGACATTTTTGTTTAATTATCTGGTATCGAAATTCATTAAAAAAGGAAAATGCAGCTTACTGGACGTGTGAACAAAATTTTATGTTATAAATAGCTGAAAAGCAAATGGAATGTAGTGATACTTTTAATAATGTGTTTTTTTTTAAGATAATTAGGTTGGCTTGGCTAAAAGTGGATAATATCGATCATAGAATGTTAAAGAGTATTTATAATTTGACTTAGATCAATAATTGATATTAGAGCCAAGAATTCAATAAGACGAGTACATTGTATAACCGGCGTGGTTTAGTGTTTTTGCTTGTCTACGAGCCAAATTACTATTTATATTTATAGCTTTATAGACACATACGCGAAAAAATATATAGACTTTAATAACCATAAATATGCATATCGAATCGATATGAGTGGCACACAATTAATCTCCTTATTGGTCATGTTGAAAAATCTCAAGACTGAATTAAAGTCGTTATATTAGATGTTTTCTACTAGTATTTACTTTGTGTATCTTTTTCAATTAGACGAGTACTCCTAATAGAAGAAAGAGTGTCAGGTTGGACTTTGCAAATTTAAAATTCATATTTTGGGCAAATTTAAAATTATAATGGAGTTTTAAATTATTTTTGGGGGTTCGTGCACTTACTGTTAATTTCAAATTAATATGAATGTTTGACTAATATAATTCTCTATAATATAAAACATGGCATCACGTACTACAATAAAGGATCCAAATTTGATTATTTTCTATGTTTAGATCTTGTTGATTTTTCCACATCGGTTGTGACTAAGTGTTTGCTTTTTTTGCGATCTCAGTTTTTTTACTGTAATATCTAAATTGATATTGAACTTAGAGGCGAACTCAGGATTTAAAGATTTGAATTCACTAGATTTAAACTCATGTCTCGCGGGTGGTACCTTTGGCTTGTACCAGCAGTACAACATCACTTTTATGCTCATCATGCGTGCACTGTTAATTATATTCTAATTTCTGCCAATTTCTCAAGATAGATATACATATATACACATATTTTTTTCCCGAAGTTAACTGGTGCACATGCACCCACACCTTATAGGGTGGGTCGGCCTCTGATTAGGCTCTAATCATCTTATATTGTTCACGCTTTAAATGTTTAATCCTGAACAAGAAGAAGAGGCAATTCCTATAGCAGGTCTCAAACATGTTATATATCTCTGCTACAATTTAATTAGACATAATAACGTAGGTTTATATCATTATATATTATAATTGTACGGTCTAAGAATTAATTAAACATAATGTAGATTTTATATATAATGTAGACATAATAATAAGTTGAATAATTCGCCAACTTGTCTCATAGTTTAGCAACTTTTAATAATCATAATTTTCAAGAGCCAAATTTTATTTGAAGATTCGTTGTTCATTTCAAGTACAAGGACAGTTGTAAACAGCATTACACAAAAAGTTAAATGGTCAATAAAATTGAATCGACTTGTAGCATGTAATAATTTTCTTTGTTGTCCCATTAAAAACAGGAAACAGCCTGTGTTTTATTTATTTTTTAATTAATAAGCGTGAAAAAAGTTTAAATGACAATTAAAATAAAAATAAATGAGTATGTTAAATGGTTCAAATTTACGTTTGGATTATACAAAACTATCAAGATTTTCTGTCTCATGTAAATTTGGACCATTTTTTCTCATACTGCAAAAACAAATATGATCGTTTCTTCTTGTAAAAATGTTTTACGTGCTGAAATTTTTTCATTATAAGTAAATAAAGATATATTTAAACCAATGTCATAACGAAAGAGTATATTTGACCTTAATTATTTCTAACAGGAAATTTAAAGGAGAATTTTAACTTTTTATCCCAAAGAAAAAAGATAAACGAAAGACTAAAGTTTCAAGAAAAAAAGAAAAATTTAAAAGGAAAAGAATGAGATAAAAGATTCGAATTAAAGGAGTATGCTATCGTAAATGTAAGAAATAAAATATCGCAATAGGATAATTGCAATTTCTCTGATTTTAATAAAACGACTTGAGTTTAATTTTTTTTTAAATGAAGAAAATTATATTAAAAATATGATTTATAAAAAAAAATACAAAATGCGATTATAATTTAATCAGACTTTATTATAAATATCGCGATGAAAAAAAAGAGAGTATGAGAAGTCGAAACGTGGCGAATCCAACGGCGTACACAGAAATAGAAAGAGAGAAAAAGGAAAACAGCGTACAGCAACCAAACATGTTCTTTCCACGTGATCCCTTCTTTATTTCTACTTTTGTTCAATTATTTTTTAGCCCGATTAAATCTAAATTTACATCAAAAAATTCATATTAGAGGTAAAATGCTCCCTAAGACCCTAACAAAGGCGACTTCGTGCTTAAGAAAACTCAAATTCGAGACCTCTTGATTAAGGATGAAAGAGTACTTACCACTCTACCACAATTCTTATTGATTACTTTTGTTCAATGTCACCTAAGCTACATTATTATTCTTCTAATGAAAAGATCAATATTTAATATTCTAAGAATTGGTTTGATCGTAGAATGAGTTATTTCAAAATTAATTATTTCACTATTGTTATTTTTATTTTTAGTCAAAATAACGTTACAATCTTGAAATAGTTAATTTTGAGATAAGTTATTATATACTTTTATCATAATTAAATATGGGATAAATTTATCATAGAATTAATTTCAAAATTAGTTATCGCTTATACCTCATACAAATAAGTTCTAAGGGATTGTTTGGTACAAGAGATAAGGAATAATATTTTTTCGATAAAAATATATTATTTTATCCAACTTTTGATTAGAGATATTAATAAGTCTCGGTATAAAATTCCACTATTTTTACATGGTTAAAATTATATTTTATGTATACATATATAGTAGATATTGAAACATATTCAACTTGTTTGTATATTTACTTTTTCATATTTTAAACTCTCTTATGAAAATTCTAATTTCGCAGCATTCACTATTTACACTGTAATAAATTAATGAAAAAATAAATTATCATATATATAATTTGGTGGGATAATTTAGCCACGAGAAATCTCGATTCATAAAATAACTTTATTTACTCAATTTCTCATACCAAACAACTCCTTGAAAATAAGACAACCCCCAAAATAGGAAAGACCTGAAGAGATGCATGGTGAAACAACAACTGTTAGAAAACATTTTTTATTTTGAACTGATTTTAGGTGATATTCGAATTAATTGAGATTCCAATAAAGATATTAAATAGCAATTGTATGATCAAATTGTGTGTGTCGTTGAATTATGTGTTTCAATCATAATGGCATATATAAATATTTTTACACTTGAAATACATGATCGACCTTAAATTTTAAAGTGATATCACCCATCGTAAAATTATTACTATTTTTTACACACAACCTTAAACTTAAAAGGTAGAGATCCTCTAAAGGATATCTTTATCCACAACTCACCGCTGATTCTTTTCTCAACGAAACAACTTTAAATAACTTTTACATTTTTTATCGAGATCCACCAATTTTCAAGTGGACTTTTTAGAGAATCTCATTGTTGTGTCGTAGGATTTATAACTCGATTATATCCACAAGTGAAATTATGTATTCTTTCATTCATTTTTAATAGGATGGAGAAAAATCTTACCTTATTCAAGAAATACTAGTAAAGAGAAGAATAAGCATTGATTCTATTAAGAAGAGAATTCAAGCCTCTCCTTTTGTCTATTTATTATTGAGAAAAGGATTAAAAATACCATTAACGTATTGAAAATGGTTTTAAAATGCCCTCCTTTCACCTATTGGATCAAAATTGCTCTTAACGTTTTTTTTAGGTTTAAAAATGCTCCTTTTTGACAGAAATATGACATGGCATTAGTGGATCAAATAATTAAATAATTGACATTAATTTATTCGTCCACGTGAATTCTTAACCCACCCACAAGTCACAACAAACCCGTCCATAATTAACTAAGCTAGCAAACCCTAAAACAATCTAACCCATCAATTCCTATTTTACACCTCCATTTTTAGATTTGTTCCCAATATCTTTGTATGCTAAAAAAAAAAAAAAAGTTTCTTTGGATTTTGATCTTAGAATGTGATGATGGTAAGACGGGAATGTGACTTAATAAAATGTGTTTTTAAGCCTTAAAAATAACTTTGATAAGAGGAAGACTGAAGCTTCAATTTTTATACTTGGCATTTTAATTAAGGTTAATTTACTAGAAGTATATTGGTTGTAATTTATAATGAATATAAATGGATCTCATCAAAGGTCAAATAATTTCACATATGAACGATGGAATAGAGACTTTCATAGTAGCATAAGTATGAGCTGATAAGGTATATGAATTCATCCTCTGTTTATACCATTGCTTTTTTTTATAAGACTGATTCATTGATTCGATGTATTTGGCCTTATTACCATTGAATTTATTTAAATGATTTTGTGAGATATGATTTAGAGTTCAATAAAAGGATCTGTTTGAAGGTTTGTAGATTTACACTGAAAATTTCAGTATCAGCAACAAATTTGAAAATAGGTATAAAATGAAAACGAATTGATGAGTTAGATTGTTTTGGGGTTTGCTAGCTTGTTTGACGGGTGGGTTATGACTTATGTGGGTGTTAAAAATTCATGTGGACCAATAAATTAATGCCAATTGTTTAATTATTTGACCCACTAATGCCATGTCATAATTCTGTCAAAAAGGGCATTTTTAAATCTAAAAAAAACGTTAAGGACATTTTTGATCCGATAGATGGAAGGAGGACATTTTAAAATCATTTTCAATATGTTAAAAGCATTTTTAACTCTTTTCCCTTTATTATTTATTCTTTCTAGACAAGAGTTATCCAAACAATCGTTGCCTATTTAGTTATCTTTTTTTCATTTTGAAAATTGAAATTCTTTTTATTGGACAATTATATTACTCCTCAAAATTTAAAATTTTAGATCAATGAAAAAACATTAGGTCAATATAGGATTGTCCGGCATTTACTTTACTTATTTGAAATCTATCATTTTTCAAAAGAAATATAACAATAAAAATGATTTTTAGCGGCAATAAATATACAGATTAACAAAGAGTGATAAAATTTTTATTGACATTAGCTTATTTTCATTTGATCCAATGTCACTATAACCCTAAGGAACATTTAAAAAGAGTGTTAAATATCGTTAAAAATATGTTTTTAGCAACAATTAAATTATTATTATTAATTAATTGCTGCTAAAAATCATTTTTGATGTAATAATTGTCGGCTTCATACATCTTTCGCGTATTGAAATACCAATCCAATTTTGAAAGCTGAATCAATACATATTTGCTTTTGCTTACTCCGTAATAATAATAAGATAATAATAAGATTCACAAATTTAAAAAAAAAAATTATAGTCATTTAACAATTTGTTTTTATATAGTTTTAATAGAATATGCACAAAATTGTATGTTACCAAGGTTGTATAGAAAATGAAGATGGGTGGTGATCCTTCAATAGTTTTCTGTGCCGTGAATTTTGCTAATTAACCAAAATATTTCGCAGAAAAAAACTTTTCGATGGACGAAAAGCCAAAGCTATATTATAATGCAATTCTAAATAGGAAGGGATTCCGAATCATCCCATCACGTAATATGTTGGTAATTTATGACGTTTAATTGTGTATTTAGTGCATGTTTGATATTGAGAAAAATATCTTTTTAATGAAAAATGAGTAAGAAATTACTTTCATGATTTATATTTGTGATCGAGGGAGTACATATTTTCTAATATTAAATAAGTAAATAAGAAAGATTATCTCAAAAATATTTATATATAATTTAAATAGTACACTTTACGGAATTGGAGATAAGACTTTATTTCAAATATTAAAAACTTGTGACATTAAACGTTGCCATAATATTTGTATAGCTTTAAAAAGCTTTCCATTTAAGATAATCAGAAAGTAAACCGTTAATTGTTTTCTTATGTGAAAATATATTATTTTTAATTATTATTTTTTTAACCGATTAAAAAATAAGTGTATCACGTGAAATATGAAAATTGATTGAAATTAAGGACAAAAAAAATAAAATGAAAAGGAGGTTTGTCTATAATTACTTCTTGTAGTGTTAGCAAAGGAAAGATATTTTTGTAATAATTATTTTAATGATTTAATAGGAGTGATTACTTATATCTTAAATGCCAAAATTGAAGTGTAATATAAACGTTCAAAAGTAAATGCTAGTATAAACTTTATTAATAAGCTAATTAAAAAGGAGTGTCCACAAGCCACTCTACATGTCTACAAGAATTTTAGGCACTCCTCCCTTTTTTTTTTTTCTTTTTTTTTACACTTTAGAATCATCACATATTTGAGTTGATTTTTTCTTTTTTACTTTACTTGAATTAAATAATATTTTAAATTTAATAACTTCAAAGATATGAATAGGGGTGTGCATTAATCGGTTTGATTTTATGTATTATAGGTTCGATTTATTGGTTTATGTTAAACTAATAAAAAAAAAAAAATTTGGTTTATCGGTTTCGGTCTTTAACGGTTCGCTTTTTAGTTTAACCAATAAAAAAATACTTATAAAACAAATATATGACTTTTTTAATAAATTTGATGTGAAAACACAATAATGTAACTTTATAAATGCTCATAACATAGAAACAATAATAACAAATATGAAAAGAACTATACAAGCGTAACACAAAGAGAAATTAAGAGGAACAGGATTCTTATTTTAGATTTTAATATTTTTTTATAATATGAAATTGTGAACTCAATGATAGAAACTACTAAGGTATTGAGATTAATATATAATATTTATGTAAAGTAAAAGTAGTAAATTACTAGTCTTAATGGGTTATCAGTTTACCTAATAACCAATATTAAAAATCAATACCGAACCAATAACCCAATAATTTTTTTAAAAACAAACCGTTAACCTAATAACTCAATAACAATGAACCAATAACACTTTTATCGGTTCGATTTATCTATCGGTTCGATTTTTACACACCCCTAGATATCAATAAAGATATTTCTAAACATGTTCAATTTGGGCATCAAATTTTATTTCAGCATTTCAAACACTATTCGCAAATTCTTTTTTTTTCTTTATAAACTTTCCTGCCTCCGATCTGACTCTCGATTGCTATTTGATTATTTAAATCGATTATGTTAAGTTTTTGCACTTTAAGGGATCGCTTGGTAGAGTGTATAAGAATAATAAAAAATATAGTGTATTAGTAATGCTTATATTAGTTATGCTTGCATTATTTATGATGAGATTTTATTATGCAATGTTTGATTTGGTGTACTAAAAATATTATGCATTACATAACTTTTTTAGAAAAAATATTTGTTTACAAAAATACCCTCCACAAATATAGTGGAAAGGATGTAAAAAATGTTTTTGGTGAGGGAAATTGTGTCTTTAATAATGTTAATGCATGCATTATAATTCATTGCATTACTAATGCATAGAAATAGATGGTATTAGTAATACACTCTTCAATACACAATAGAGTGTATTACTAATACAAGCATTGGTTATGCATAGATTAGAAAAGTATACCAAACAAGGTACTAATAATACATTAAGTCAATCCAAGCATTATCTTCTCCAATACACTCTACCAAACGACCCCTTAAGCGTACTAGTATTTTACTAATACTAATGAATGTATGATATCTGGTTTGATATCGCTAGCTCTATTAATTTTTCGTACACACTATTGGCCGATACAATTTTTTAGCATATTTACAATAACTGATATATAATTAGTATAGTTTTAAAATGGATCGGAAGAAAATAAGATGTAATATATGTAAATCTTACTTCTATTTTTATACATCATCCTTAACCTTACCTAACGTTTTTACACTTAAAAAAAAAATAGCTTAAATTAAGTAAAAAATCAAAGATAAAATTGAAGTAATTTACTATGTTTAATTGTTAGAGTATTAAGAGAGTTATATTTAATATTATCATATTTTACTTTAATTCTATTGCAAAAACAGAGTTTAAATAAATTTGGCGACGTTCTCAATGGCGGTTTGCCCAAACGGAACGTCGGCCTTAAAACGTCGTCGTAACCTCGACATGCCACGTGGTTCCTCTGACAGCGAGTACAAAGCATACGTACCCGTTAGCGGTTAGAATTGAAGTTAGGAGTTACGACTATGAATTTTTTTCGGAAAAATGACTAATATACCACTGAACAGTCGTAAATGATATGCAAATATCTTTTGGCATATTTTTAGGACATTGAGACCCCTGCCGTTCAAAAACTAGAGCATATATACCCTTTATACTAACAGACATACACATGTCATAATCTTTATCCATCGATCCGACATTTATTAAATATCAGATGGACGAATAAGATTGTGTCACATGTCCCTATTTAATCTTCCGTTAGAGTGAAGGACATATATGCTCTAGTTATTAGACGGCAGTGGTACCAATATCCCAAAAATATGACAGGGGTATCTGCATACCCTTTACGATTGTTTGAGGGTATATTTGTATTTTTTTCCCTTTTTTAAATAAAAAACCTTACGTAAATCTCACTAGCATATAAGTTAATTATTTAAATATATTCTAATTTATAATATTACGTATTTTAGCATATTTTTTGGTTTGCCCAGATACTCTCAGAAACATGTATCTAGAGAATACATGATGTTCAATTTAGATGTAATTTGTTTTAGATAAACTGTATTCAAATTGATCGCATGTATCTTGCCCTCGCCTCTCGTTCACCATTCTCCAATATATTTAGAATCCTAGATATATGTATCTAGTGTGATTACATGCATCTGAAATACATCTAAATCTCGCTCTCCTCTCTCCCTATTTTTGTGCATCTCCTAGGAAAAATATATGTATCTACGTTTATTTTACTCAATATACAGTAGCAAATTCTTAATTAATGATAAAATACATAATATTTTTAAAATATAAATAATAATAATATATATGATATATATGTAATTATGTAGTATTTTCCTTTTTTTTTTTCTCCTAAAAGGTTGATAGCAATAGTTCACAAATCACACATTAACATTAAATGTACTAGCTAAATAGGATGCAACGAGATTGAATAAGAAAATATTGATAAGAAAAATGGATTATAGGTAGTACTAATTTTCTAAAATAATTTTCTTCTTTTTTACTGTAGTTAGGAGTTGGGTACGAAAAACGATGAGATTTCTCGCTGGGAGGCACCGCCTGCATGACCCATTAAAATATTAATAAAATTAAAAAAATATCTTCTTTTTTTTTTTCTCTCTTTATTTCTTTTTTTAAAAAACATTTTGCAGGTGTTGCAGATCTTGCCTCCCAATACACGAATTTTCTCTTTTATTTTTTTTTCCAATTAAAAATTTAAATTAATATTATAAAGTTTTGATATTTTTCTCTTTCATCTTGTATATAAAAAGTCATAGAGCTTCTCCTTATTATCCTTCGTTACTCTCGTCTAAAAAGACTGTGACCGTTTCTTCTTTATCTCTCTCTTTAATTATAAAATTCTTCTTTGGAGAATTCTCCTTTCAGAGGAACCAGTTTCTTCACTTTTCTGTACAGCTTGCTCAAGTAAGTTTTGATTATTCTCTCTAAGAGTTGCTGAATTTTTTGTTTTTTGTTTTTTCGAGCTGATTTGGAAGTGATTTGTTTCTTTAATTCTACACCGTTTCAATTTTGTTATGATTATATAATTTCTGAGCTGATTTTTTTTTTTTTACAATTTTTTGGTTTGATTTGAAGATTTCTGTTAGTAGTTTGCATGATTTTGCTGGAGAAATTGATTTCCGTGTGTTGTATGCGTTTTTTGGGGAAGTAATTTGGTTGAGCTGATGTTTTGTTCTTCGTCAAGCTGTTTTGAAAATGTTTTGTTTATTGTTCTACTGTTAATGTTCATCTGAGCTGATTTTTTTTAATACAATTTTTTTTGGTTTTATTTGAAGAAGTTTTGTTAGTAGTTTGGATGATTTTGCTGGAGAAATTGCTTTTTGTGTGTTGTATGCGTTTTTGAGGATTTTTTTTTTTTGCCTGAGATTGTGTTTTGATGCAAAATATAGCTTGAAAATTACTTGTAAATTATGTGGAAAATTGAGTAGGTGAGCTGTTTTTCGAATTAAATCCAATTTACTTTAGCTGATAAGTCGATTAATTGATTTCCGTTGCTGTAATTTTTTTATTGTATGAAAATTTGATCTGTTAACTATAATTTCCGTCTGTTACGCTTTACCTAATTTGTTGAAGATCAAAGAGGAAGCGTAGATCTATGAAGAAATTAAGATCTCTAGTTTTTCAGTCGAATACGTCTTTTATTTATTCTCGGAAGTTGTATGTGCCATGAATTTTAGGCGTTTCTGCGAATTGATCAATTCTCAAAATAATTGATTTTCGCTCTAATTTCTGATTTTGCTGGCTGCTTCTTCGTTTGTCTCAACGAAAAGGTCAAAAAGCACTCACGTATCTCCGCCTCTCGATTCCTTTAATCATTTGTCCAGATCTGTAATTTTTTTTCATCACATAGTTCATATGAAATTATTAGTTGAGTAATTACTCCAGATCTGCAAAAGATATTCTCTGAGCTCTTGCCTAAAATTCCTCTCTCTTTTTGTTTTTGCCTGGAACAGGTGTTTTTTTTTCTTCAATTAGATCTTATTATCAAGCTAGAGAGAAGATGAATCACTGTGCAATTCAACAAGGTGCTTTCGCCGCCTGTGAAGACATGTGGAGCTCCGTTTCTTCGATTTCTGATAAAAAGGACGCCCTTGTTTGCCCCAAGCCACGGCGTCTCGGCCTTTTGAACGCCACCATAACTGAACCTATCAGACCTCTCAGATGGCATGTTAGGTAGAATTTCCATGGCTGATTGCTTTTTAGTTTTCTGAAGCTTTCTGTTTGTTTTTCTATTTTTTTTTAATTTAATTTTTAATTTGTTTGTTCAACAGCCATCAGCAAGAACTATGTGATTCCAGAGCTGGAGCTGATCTATTGGACATCATCCTCGCGAAGGTAGTTCGTGCCTTTTCAATTACTATATATGTTAAATAATCGTTTATCGTAGCCTGTCTCTACCTTCACAAAGTAGGGGAAGTGCAGTTACGTATGCACTATGTATGATTTGTTGTTGTGGAAGTCCTATCTATTTGACGAAAGCGAAAGAAATCAAAATATGAAGTATAAAGTATAATGAAAGAAAAAGAGGACATTTGTGTGGACGCATTGAAAGAAAAGGGCTTTTGTCCAAGTGTGTGAACACCTTGTACTTGTCATTGTAAGGTGTTAGATTGGTGAATTTCAGCGTATTTGAGTGGCTTAGAATGAATCGACATGTCCCAAAATGGTTTTTAACGAAGTTAATCAGCTGTTTACGATCAGTTTAAAGTCATCTAAACTCTAACAGGATGTAGTCATATGAAACATATGCTGATTATTGATTCTGAAAATTGTTACAGGGAGGTGGTACGGATCAATCATCTGCTGCACAGGTAGCCTCGTCGCCCCCATTTTTTTGTGGGTCACCGCCGAGCAGAGTATCTAACCCATTAATTCAAGATGCACGTTTTGGTGATGAGAAGGTCACCCCAGTTTCACCACGGGCAATTCCTATACCATCCGGACTGGCTTCGTCCCCATCCACATCCACCAGAAAAGGTGGATGCGTGAGGGCGAATTTTGGCAACAATCCAGCCGTTAGAGTTGAGGGCTTCGATTGCCTCGACAGGGATCGCCGTAACTGCAGCATCCCTACCCTGGCTTAATCAAACCCTCGAAATCCAGAATCCGTTTCAACAGAAGAGAAAAGTAAATATAGAGGTAATATGAAAGTTTGTTTACACAAGGAGAGTAAATCAGTCTTTGGTCTTTAGCATCACCAGGAGGAGAAACAGGAATTTTGAACATGATAAAAAGATCCTTTTTGCCTAATGTAAATAATGTTTAAAAGGGTCTGTTAAGTGTCTGTAAGTAAAAAATGAGAGTTGTGTTCTTAAATCTTAACCCAAGTAAATAATTATGAGATAAAAATTAGGAGTTCTAGTAAGGTGGGTAAAAACCCTCTTGGAGAATGGTGTTGTAAGTATGAAGAAGTTTTAAGGAGAAATATTTAGGATTTTGTGTCCATTTTGGGTGGTTTAGAAATGTCAATATGGGCGGCTTTGATGAAGAGACTAAAAAAATGAAGGAAAAAACCTTTATTAGTTGTTGAGTGGAATCATGATTGTAGTCAATTCACTTTTTGTAAATATATGAAAAATATGTACAAATATCCTTTACGGCTTATATGATATGATCATTTTGTTGCGTAAATTGCGTGTAGTGATTTGAATTTTCTTCCACTTTCATTTCGACGGCTGCATGTTGAGGTGTGAATGATGATTCTTTGCTTGTTTGCTACGCGAAAAATGGCAAATGAACTGTGGGGATTTTCTTAGATTTTTACCTTGAAATGTTTTGTTTTCTTGTTCCAATTTTAAAAGAAATTGGATAATACGGTTTTAGCTGAATTTCTATCATGTCAAAATTTATAGGTGATAGCAATTGCATAATATTAGGTTTTAGCTAAATTTATCAAGCATGTGTCATGTTTGATCATGACTTTGATCCTGATTATCTCAGTTCCTCCCCTCGTGGAATTATTATAGATAGAATATTAGTTTTACTCAATAATGCTCCTCTCTGGTGCAATAACTAAGCTCACCACCAAATAATTTTCATGTTCGATCATGACTCTAATATGATCACCTCGTCCCCCTTTTAAGATCTTGTCATCAGCGTTACCAATAGAAAAAGGAGAAAACTTTACTGGCAGCAAAGAAAAAGAGTAAATAAAGAGATTAGTGAAAACAGGGGAAGTGTCTTTTTCTTTCTTTTTATGGCCAGGCACTTGGTGTTGTTGATTTGTTTGTTGATCAAATGAACTTAACTTTGTTCCAGTTTTAGATTTTTGATTAAATCCCAAAAGGTTTGAATTTGGACCATACTAATTCTTGATTAAAATACCGTTTAATCATGCTCCTAAATTAGTGCAAAGGGTACATATTCTCACTTAATCATTGTAAGAATATAAATTAAAGGTGAAAAAAAAAAAGAAGGTGAAATTCGTTAAGAATAAAAGATTAGTTATTGGGTAAAAATCCCACAAAAGTAAATGTGGAATAATACTTTTTCTTAAAGCATTAATCCTGGCGACACAGTTGGTGACTGTGCCTCCCAAAATTAATGTTTCTATCTTATTTCAATTTTTGTGATATGTTTTATTCAATTAACTTTATAACATTATAAATGCTATGATATACTAATAACATGAGTTTAAATTCCTATACCCTCACAAATGTTATAATATGTTATATATTACAACAACAATAAAATACATTTATATAACCTCACAAGTGGATTTTGAGGAGAATAAGATGTACACAAAATTGAGAGATTGTTTTCAATAGATCATATAATTTATATTATAATAACGTAACATCATCAGTATAGATCAACCAGTGAAGTCTGAAGAGGATAGTATGTAGGCATATATTACTCCTACTAAACTGTTTCTTATATACCGACGACTCAAGAAAGAAAAAATAACATGAGTGAAGAAATAGAGATAAAAAATATGTTTTAGATTGCAAGTTTTTTTTTTTTTTTCAAATTTCATATTAATTTTAAGTTATGTCAGAAGAAAATATATACTTTTAAAAAAGGTAATAATTGTAGGTGTTGAAGTCAAAAGGTGTGTTTCCATAGGAATTTCAAACAAAAGCAATAAAGTCAAATGGGTTGTAGCTTTTTTGTGTTTACAACTAAGACATTATCAAGTTGACCAGTTCCAATAAAGACAGAATCTCATACTCCCAACATATTAAGCAACAGCTGCACGTTTGAACAAATTTAAAAAATTAAATTAATGAAAGCAGCACTCGTATTAAGGATTAAAAAAACATATTTGGACCCAATCTACAAGTGATTTTATTGCTTTTATATTGGAAATAATAGGTTGAAAATAAGTAATCTATTGAAAACCGAAGAAGATATTTATTAACAAGAGTTCGGAAATCATAAACTTCAAATCTTGATTCTGTTTATTTACATAGATTGAGTTACTCTCCAAAATATTTTTGTAGTTATTTGATCATGCAAAAATGATAGTGATGCCTTTGGTTTATTTCATGTGATGAATATAATTGGAATTATTTAGCAACTTATGACTTAAATAGTGATATAGTTGCGTGAGGTAGAAATTAGCTAAAACTAGCTTATCAGTAGGTTACATCATGTTTAATAAAATTACAAAGTTGTTATTTTCAAGTGCTTATAGACTATTAATACTCATTATACCAAATACATATATTTATTAAGAAATTATTTGAGAAAGACGAGCAAAATTAGTCAAAGGTGGCTGCCAAGGTAGTCAACTTATTTCTGTTACCCCACCCCTTTATTTTACAACATAGTGTAATTACAAAAATAGAGTCCGGGGAGGATAAGATAAGATGTATGCATACCTTATGTTTCTGACGAACCCTCAGCTCAGAAGAGAAGTTACTCAAAGCATCATTGCAAGAAAATAAGACAACAGACTATCAAGATACCAAGAAAAGGAAGCAACCGAGAGTAAAACACATTGAAGAATAAGAAACTACGTGATTACAAAATTCTACTACTAATAAGCTGAGAAGAGATGGAGCTAGCCCCCTTTATCTCCCACGTAAAGTGCAACAACGCTCGATTACCTACCACACCTTCTTCCCTAATCCCCACCCTTTTATTATATCATCTTTTGTTAAGAAAGAGAAATGAAATGAGGATGACCACCACCCCTTGGTGAGTTACCTAATTCTGAATAAGAATCTCAAGTATTTAGTAGACAGAAAATAGATACTCAGAAAGTCAGATCTTAGACAAAACTAATTTTAATTCACACAAAGGATGATAAAACATAGCACAATGTGGAACATACCTTGTAAGAAAATCAAATCCTCATTTCACTATTATTGTTATTCAACAAAGAAGGTTAAGAGTACACAATTCCATCCGGCAACAACAACCACCACCTTACTCCTATCTTTGTGAGGTAGAAGAGGTTGTTTCCGATAGACCCTTGGTTCAAAAGGGAAGTAACTGAAGCAGGAAAATATATCTAGTTCATTTACATAAAAAAGAGTGAAAATTTAATGTGTCGAGCCAGGATCATTACGGTAGAAGGAAATTTTCTATATGGCCGTTCTTCATTAGCTTGAGGTACAAGCAGTATGTAATACAGTAAAACAAAGTAAAGAAATTGAAATAACAGATATTTAGAACAAGTAAATATATACAGAGAGCCTATGATTTTATTCACTCAGCATCCACGACCATATAACGCTTCCTTAATATAGTGATACGTATCAAGAAAGTTTGTTAAGAGATATGGCAGAATGTATCTAAAGGAGATGAAATCTGTATGTCTTGTGATTTGTGACAGTATGGATCGTATGAAGCATGAGGAGTCTAATGTTCGATCATGAGCTTTGTTTGTATGGGTGAATTTCCTATTTGTGGAATCCAATCTTAGTTGGGTCTCTATTGAGGAATTATTGGTGTTATATAACCGTTGTCATGCCTGGTTATGCAAATAAAATACAACGGAGGTGGTTGAGGAGTCTGTGGGGATTCTATCCCCCAATCCAGTCCTGGCGTTCAGTTGGATGTTATCATGGGCTAGACACTTAGAAAAGGTGGCCCATGTGCTGTTTCGTAGGAAGCCCAGAATGATTGTGTGGATCATGGAGTTCAGTCATTTGTTACGTACGTAAAGAATTCTTCATTTTGTGAGATGGTTGTCAGGGAATAGACCATAGGAGTCAGAGACGGGCTCTTAACCTTGTAGCAGAAGGGTCTACAAGGGGCTTGTAGTATGATACATGTCAGGCACATGCTATTTTTGTCCACTACAACAACCACAAGGAAAATGTGATTGATAGATACACTGGATTTTAAAGAAAGGTTGATTCAATTGCTCTCAGAATGCAGAACAGCAACAACAACATACCCAGGGTACTCCCACTAAGTGGGTCTGGGGAGGGTAGAATGTACAGACCTTACCCCTACCTCAAAGGTAGAGAGGCTTTCCGATAGACCCTCGGCTCAGTATGCAGAATTAGAGTGTATGCAGACCTTACCCCTATCTCAAAGGTAGAGAAGGCTGTTTCCGATAGACCCACAACTCAGTATGCAGAATCATACCCAGAAAAGGTACCCCTCAAGAACAATCAAGATGCATGTTTAACTTATTAACCATTCTGGCTCTTTAGTGTGCACATCCCTGTTTGAGTTTTACTCATCGTGTTCAGCATGCACAAAAAGTGTGAATGTGGAGAACTACATACCGGAACTGTCCACTTAGAAGAACCAGTGTAACGCTTATTTGCTTTAATCTGCATGGTGAGGAAAAAACAATTTTAGGATAATGCAATTGAAACAAAATCACACCACCATATGCTTTGAAATTACATCCTCAGGTGTACTTTTGAAATCTCCATCAAAGAGCCATCTGGCAAACGGACAAAGATGTAATTAGAGTTTAGCCTCTAATACTTGTGATTCATCAAACCACCCCACATTGCAGATTTGTTTTTTTGAGGCCTGGAAAGAAAGGAAAGGTGTTCAAACATTTGAAGATATACCACAAGGAATTGTAAATTTCAATTACTGGCAGTCAGGTTCCAACTAGAATTACGGCACCTGCAGCATCCAGGGACTTAGCAATAGCCCACCGATATCCAGTATCATCAGCTACACCAGCTATAAAAGCCCTTTTATTCGCATATAGCGCTCACAGTGTTCTCAAAAGACAGGGCTACAGAGACAGAGATTCCAAATTTGGCCACATTAAAAAAATAGTTACAGGAAATCAATATATCATTCCAAGTGTAGTCTCACAAAGTGGGGTCTGGAAAGGTAAGAGTGTATGCAGTCCTTACCCCTATCTTAGAAGGTGAGAAGTTGTTTCCGATAGACCCTCAACTCAAAAATAAAAACAATCCAAAACAATTCTGAAAAAGAAACAACAAATAGTAACAAAAATTGAAGGATAAAAAAGTACAAGTGTAATACTACCTACAACTACTAGTATGGACGAACAACAAGACAAAACACTCCCTCCTACAATGTTCTACCCTATTCCATGTCCTACACAACCTTCTATCTAAGGTCATGCCCTTGGTACACATACATATTTTGACTGGCAGGAAAAAGGAAGAAAATAGGCATAAGTATCACTTCAAATAATTTAAAAGCAATAGGCAATCACTGCCTGAACTCATCATATATAGAATTTTTAAAGTCATCACAGCATCTTGAAAGAAGAATTTTTAGAGGACGACTTCGAAATAAGCCCGGAATCATAGTTTTCATCTTTCCAAAACTGGCGACAAAGAGGTCCTGGACATATTGCTGACATTGAAAGACCAGGGGACTAGTGTCTGTATTATCATCTCCCTGCCTCTTAATACACCTAAACGTGCTAAATATTTAGCAGGGTACAAAGAAACAAGATGGAAGTTACAATTTGTACATCTAGAATTCATTAAGAGGGACAAGATGAACTAAAGACTACTATGTCAACTAGTAAAGAGCATTATATAGGGCCTAAAGCAGGGTTAAAATACTAACCAGTTCAGCTAACCAATTGCTGGGGCCAGGAATCCTAACAAAGGAATTCATAGAAATTAAAAAAATACTATACCCAGAAAGTTCTTTTATGTTAAAGAACATCTATATTTTTGCACTACTAGCACACTGTAATTTTCGGACAAAGGGTATTCAATTGAACCCGCTTCCTTCCTAGCTGTTAGCTCCACCACTGCAGCCAGCCTTTCAATTCAACAAGCATTAAAACTTACTTTATTTACTTTCACAAGAAATTAATATAGCATAAAAAAAAAATTAGACATGTCAACAAATAGCAGACCATAAAAATATTGTTTTTAGCTCAGTTTGTTATATCTTCAAGACGAGAGAATGTATTTGTTGTTTTATAGTTTTTAAATAAACTGATTTCTCATATGAAAGGGTAAGGAAAAAACCAACTGACAACTTCATTACTCAAACATACAGACTGCCTTCATAACTTATTAAGCATGAGCATGCTTTCATAACCACAGTCGAAGGCCGTTAAATTCCTTCACCTATTCTTTGAACTTCCAGCCTTAGCATTGATTATGGAACTAATGTTGGGAACCATTGGACATCCCACACTTGACGCCCAAGTCAAACTTGGCCGCAAATGCTAAAGTTGACTGAAGAGCCTTTTGAATCGAGATTGGTGTATTTGCAAGGAACGGTGCCTTCGGGGAGCTGCAAATTTCTGCATTGCACTTTTGTGCGGACTGAATTAAGGACTGCCCAGCTGGAAATAAAGAACTCAACTGTCTAAACGGCATTTCACTGGAAGTTGTATTTGGTGCACTTTGTCTCCTCTGAATGGGTGATGAAGCACTGTAACACTCATTAGGATGCGATCTATCTTCTACTGCTCTGTCAACTGACAGGAAGTTTACACCCCGAGGTACAGAACCAGGAGGGGTTCTAGTCGACATTTGATTGATGCTCCCTAACTTGGCTTTCATGTCAACCAGTTGCAATTTATCAACTCCATAATCCATATTAAGCATACCTGACAATGTGTCACCACTAGGCTCAGCTGAAGGTGCTCGGCCAAAGGACAAGAAGTTCATTCCTTGTGGTGTCCTCGTAGATGCACCTTTCATAAATCCATTAGGTTTCTGAATATTGCCAACACCATTTGCTTTGGAGGGTAAACCAACTTCTTCATGCTTTCTGGCATCACCTTGCAAAGACTTCCCATGAGATAAGAACGTGATACCTTTGGGTGTTGATGCAACTGGCTTTTGCACATGCTCTAATACAGTTCGCTCCGTGCTATTACGGGGAACAAGCCCAGCTGAACTAGATGTGGAGTTAACGTCTTTATGCGACATTCCATTTGTGTTTACTTGGATCAAAGAGTTTGAAGCAATAGGACTTGTAACTGCCTCTGTCTTAACAGTTATCTGAGATATGCCAGTGACATAAGAAGTTAAATATCTTGATATAAAAGAGGAAAACACACCTCCAAAGATGTAAGAAAATAAAAAATTGTGCACAACTGAAAAGTTAGAAAAGTTAAAAAGTTGAATTGCAGGGAGGATGATACCTCATGTGAAAATAAACAACTAGAACCTCTGTTGCAAAACCCTTGGGAAGCATATTTATCGCACGGATACTTGGAGAGTTGATGATCAAACGGGCAGTCATCACCTTTCATGCAAGACTGACGTGCAAAATGACAACATGGCTGAAGAGGAAAGATCTTCACAAATGTTAGAAGCCAGAACAAAGGTAGAAGCATGGATGTTATGCTACATGATAGAAACAAATACTTGTAAAAGCAGCAGCGGATACTATTGAAGTAAAGGAGATATTAAAATTTTGTTCATTTTCTGAACAATCTGACAGTGCTGCAAATCAAAAATCATGAAATGGAACTTAAAACAGCAAGCAAGTTTTTTCTTGGACATAAGAAAAAGAGACAGTAGCCTCAAAACTGCTGCAAACATTTTATGCCTTGGTGAGTTGCTTTCTCAATAAGAATCTAAGCATATACTCCCTCTATCCCATATTAGTTGATCTTTTTCCTCTTTACACACATATTAAGAGATTATTTAAGATCATAAATAAGAAGATAATTTTACTAATTCACCCCTTACGGAACTTCCTGGGAATTTTACAAATAAATGTGAACACTTTCAAAAAGAATTAATTACTAGGGTAATATAGGAAAATTTTAATTAATGCTTTATTGATTTAGTAAGGTGATCAACTAATATGAGACAACTATTTTTAGTAAGATGATCAACTAATATGGGACGGAGGGAGTAGTAGACACAAAATAGATACTTAGACGCTCAGATCTAGCTCTACAATCTGAAATTGACATGTATCAATACTAGACAAACTAATTTTAATCAACACAAACGATACAACATATATAATTTAAAGCATAGCCTAAAATGTGGAATATGTGTACATAGTAAGGTTCCGATTTAAGTTGTTAGGTCCAGACTGAAGGGAGCAGCTATAACTTTTATAGGGTAGACCTACATGATCATTTCAAGTTCTATGTCTCGTGACAAAATTATCAAAAACAAATAAGATTTCAGAATATGGCGATGATTGGAATGCTAGCAAACACTCCAAACTCACGGGTTGCTATTTCAAATAGACTATACCCACTCTCAATTCAAAAGTAAGGTAAGCAGTATCATCACAGCAGGACTTCAAATCTCCTAGCATTGCCAACAGCTTGCAACAATATGGTATAATAAATAAATAAAATAAAAGCAGCAAAAACAGACCTTTGACTTTGTCAAGGGGATGGTATCATGAGAAAATTTACACGCCTCACCCTGTCAGAAGATAAATGAAGAAAGTCAGATCCCCAAAACATTGAAAGATTTGCTAAATCATCTTACCCTATATTATACGATTCTGAATTACCTCTAAGCATCTTCCCTTGAGATAATGGCGGCAATATTTCACGACTTTTGGTTTCACCACTGGTGGAAGCCTCAGCCTTTTAACTCCAAGCTTTATTCTCTCTTCAGCTCGTTTACTTCTCTGCTTGGCCTACAAAATATACAAGTTCCTTTGTAAATAGAGAGACATACGAAAGAATGAACAGCTTGATCCTATAAATCTGAGAATAAGCATATCATTCTACCTTATTTAACATCCGCATTCAGTAAAGGGATGATAAACTCTTTTACAAATGAATGAAAACGAAGAGAGAACGAGATGGTGCACCTTTTTCCTTGCTTTGCTTTCCTTGGTTAAAGGACCGCGCTTCTTTTCATTTTTACCAATATTCTCATTCTGTCACAAGATGAACAGAATCAAATATAACAATATTCGCAGCTGATGAAAACGTAGAAAGTGAGACTCATGTCTAACAAATTGCAAACTATACTTTATCCATCTACATTATCGTACTGACTTGCAGACACAAACATGACTTTGAATGTTCAATACATTAAAAATAGACGTTTATAAATTTTGCATTTCTGGTGTAACAGTATTGTGGAAAATCTGTATCAATACATGGATTTCTAGAGGAGTTAAATTACTGGTAGAAGTCAGTTTTTTATCTGCAGGTGGAGCACTGAAACAGCCTAACAGTACCATCTTGGTACCTTCATCAATGAAACTTTACCTCATCAAATAAATGTTTCATTAGAAGACTATGATATTATGAAAAATTTCAGTAACAGAAATCCAATTTCTACTTTGTCCATTTCCTTCCATCCACCGGTCAAGCAAGAAATCAAATAATGCACTATATTCGAAGTATGCAGATGTGGTGTCAGTAACTTTAGATAATGCACCATATACAAAGTACGCAGATGCAGCATCAGTAACTTCAGAAACCTACTAAAGTCCTTACTACCATTTCCTCCTTTTCGGGAGGGGGGAGGAGGAAATAGTCAAGTCTGGATGATTTTGACTATAGTCAATAAGCATGTAAAAGGTCTGGACACTTTATGCATTTATGACATCGATCAAATATCAGCTTTCTTTTTTTGATTTTAGGAATGTCTATAATTGGGAATAGTCACACAAAAAGTGCAGATGGGCGTATAAGAAGTTTCACTCTTTGAAGCAGCGAGTGAATTATGTTCAATAGCAGATTGGATATAGTTTTATAGATGCATGAGAATGTACCAAGTTCAAGACAAGCAAGATAACTGGACAGATTCTTTACTAGCCGCAAACTAACAACTTTTCAGCTGATTATACGAGGGAAGACAGGCATTTATGGTGAACTAAAGAAGAACCATTGCTGGAAGAAGTCAGAATACTTCTGAGGAGGGAATCACCTATTGAATCCTAACACTGGGAAAACTGAAAACAAAAATGAATTAACCAGTACAGACTTGAAAGTAGCACATAGTTAAATAGATAGAACATAAATTAAGTGCTAACAAATCGAAGATGTGATCATACCTCAGCAGCAACTTTTAAGTGTTTTCTTTTTTTTGCATTTACACCGGAGGTTGAGTCAAATTGAGAACCAGCAGGATGATCTAACTTCACGTCTCCACCAACTTGCTTAGCATAATTTTCACTATCCAAAATGGTGTCATACACACAAACCTTTCTGGTCTCAACATCCTTTGAGCGGAAAACCTTTTCGGTATTATCTTGCGGCTCTTCTCTAAACTTTCTTATGAACTCTCCCCTAACAAAGGTGTTATCCTCATCAACTGCATCAATGGATGAAGAGGCATAAGCATCCTTCCTCTGTGGTGCATTAACGTGAACATCAAAAGCAAACTCTTCTCTACCGGAAATGTCAGCAGGAGACTCATCTGCTCCATCCTTCTTTTCATTCCCAATATGATTAAGAATGTCATAATCTGATTCATCAAAAACCATAAAATCTCCGAAAGCTTCCCCTTCCTCCATCTCTTCACCCATAGGAACATGGACAGATGACTCTGCTGCTCCAGCAGAAGATATCAATGTTTCCAACTCCACCTCTTTTACACGCAATCCACACTTCATTTCTTCCGACAAATGTGTCTCAGAAACATCCATTTTCTCTCCAGAGAGCTCTGCAGGTTGCGACAAATCAGCAATTGCATCCGCACCAAAACATGATTCTATTGCTGCACTGACATCATCAATACTGGAGTCTTTATCTAATTCTACCGGTCTGATAGGACTAGGCTCCTTCACCTCCGATTCACGAGTGCTACGCCTATTCCCAGGTTCCTTGACCATTTGATAGTTACCACCAAGAGTTTTCTGTACCAAACAATTCATATCAATGATATCATTTGTTATAAAATCACATCTATCACTTTCTACTGCGTCACTTGTATGATTTGACAGATCTAAATCTACTTGCATTCGTGCACGAGTAAAATCTCCATATCCATAACGAGAGTTCCCTTCATTTCTATCATCAGAACCCAGTTTCACTACCAGATTGTTAGACTCGTTATGAGCAGGACCAGTACCTAACAAATTCTCAGACCTGATGAGATGATCATCAACTGATTCACCGACTTCATTTTCTTTTCCCAGTTTACTGCTGTCATTGCCATCTGCAAATTAAAATGGCTTTGTCAACACCAACATGCTAATATAACTATAGTTTTATTTAGTTTCTTCTTAGATTGAAGTCGAGCTGTAATTCTAAACTAGTGTGGGAACCATCATTGTGTTGTAATCATACGATTATCGGAAGCATATGTAACATCACAATAACACACATTGAGATACATTTGTTGCATGTAATATACCAAAAGGGGGAAAAAGATACTCACACACAGAATCTAAGACAAACAACAATTAAAACTGAAACAAATTAATAGATGTAACAGGTCATTCCATTCTATCAACAACAACATACCCAATGTGATCCCACAAGTGATGTTTGGGGAGGCTACGATGTACGCAGACCTTACCTCTACCTTTGTGAGGTAGAGAGGTTGTTTTCGAGTAGACCCTCGGCTACCTTTGTGAGGTAGAGAGGTTGTTTCCAAGTAGACCTTCGGCTCAAAATAAAAGTATTCAATGCAGGAATGTAAGGCACCAAAATAGCAAAATATAAAACAACTATAGTAGCAAATAGTAATACATATCGAAAAATACGAACTACGCAATAAATGAATACCACTGCTAAAAGGAAAAGAGTAGACTCTCCCACACAAGGTGGGACAACTCTCAGCTACCTAGTAACTCTCTAGTCTAATCCTTGACCTTTGTATCTTCCTAATTAAGGTCATATCCTCAATCATGCTGAAGTTGTGTCATGTTCTATCTAACCACCTCCACCTCTTCAAACTCCTTCTACAACCAATATCTCACACCTCCTCTTCACGTGTCTGAACCATCTCAATCTCAACCTCACTTCCCTCCTATTGTCTTCCGCTGATGTCATCCCTACCTTGTGATGTATAATTTCATTCCTAATCATACCTCTCCTCTGAGTATGTCCATATATCCATTTGAACATCCTCATCTCCGCTAGCACTCTGCCTCAGACATCAATATTGGTCATTCCATTCTATCGTCATCTCAAATTGGATAAATACACATATAAATTCATGCTTTAAGTTCCATTTTCTGCTAATTCACGCAAATAAGATAAAATTTAAGCAAATTACCTAGTTTTTGTTTATCAGTGGTGGAGTCTGTGCTGGGGCAATCGGATATAATCTGAAGCAGTGTACTGTAGGTTTGGCTCATGAGTAGCCGGCGGCGAGGAGGTAAAGGGTCGAGATTTTGCAAGGGTTTTAGGGCGCCGATTTGCGAATCCTCCATTGTTGATCAAAAACTCACAGGCGCGCTGAAGTTGCGCCGTTCGAATACACTTCAGCACTTTTGGGCGAATTTATATACTCTGAGGCAAGTTTCAGTAAAACTATATATTTTAAATATTTAAAGAGTATAATATTATCATGCTATCGAAAAAATTAAATAATATATTTAATTAAATATTGAGTTATTTACCTTAAATTAGTAGGATCAAGTCTCATAGAATTTGTTATTTTGAAAAGTGTTTGAGCAACAGGAATATAAGTATATACAAACACATAATTGTTTAAATGTGATGTAATTAGAAATTTTAAATTTATTTATATTGAAACTTACAAGTATATCTTTTTATCATAATTATGATATAATATTTCATTTTTAAATATACTCCTAAATCAGCTACGTGTTTCAAGATTAATATTTTTAAAATTAAAGTATCACAAAAATGTGGGTGTGATTAATTTTATTCCTCCATCTTTAAATAGATATTTTAAAATTTGATCCTAAATATGAAAAGCGTTTCGACAAAAAAATTTATATGATGAACCTATTTGATGCGAATCTAAATTTGTTTGACACTCACGTAGAATTGAAATCCCAAAACACCCGAAGAATAGCCACCTTTTAAACTACTAGTCAAGTTTAGGCAGCGTTTGGAAACTATTTAAAGTTTAGCCACTATAAATATGCTATAACATCAAACTTTGCTCAACAAGCAAAATCTGGTCAACTATTTCTCGTAAGCCCAACTTGCTGTGCAAACGGCTTCGACTGCCCAACTAGATGGGCTTTGGTCAGTTGGTTCCTTCGTCGGGTTCAAGATCTCAACACGCCCCCTCACGTGCAGATTTGATTTCTTTTATGGTCAAGCTCGTAGAAATTCCTTTTGCATTGGTAGCACTGAAATTCGATCCTAGGATCTCTGTCTGCTCTGATATTAAGTTGACGTGTAATTATCTCATCTAAAAATTTAAGCCGTTAGAGAAAACATATTTTTATTGGTAATAATTGTACTCTCAACATTTTTTGACATATTATTCAAATTATATATTTTTTTAATATTCAATTTGCTGATTTTCTTTAGACCGTAGAAATTGTGGGTGAAAAAATTCGTATTGTCATAAAATTGTTGAGCTTCTTGCATGAGTATTTATGTTCCTACTTTGTACAACTAATTATAGACCATAATGTAACGTAACCAAGAAATTCAAGTCCAAAATCAACTAGAAGGATTTACAATGGTTGTGTGAATTAACTACAAACGATTTAATTATTTGTGTCTAAAGTTAGGTTTGGTAATTTAGCTTGTACGCTTTGGAAAGCTTAAGAGCAACATGTCAACGGGTTAATTTTACTAAATTAATTTTATTAATTATGTTTTGAAAATATTATGATACGAATAGTATTTAAAAAATGACATTTTTTTTCTTGATTTGCTAAAATAAATAAGTAAAAAGCAAAAAAAAAAAAATCAATATATGATCGAGTAAAATAAAACGGGGTGAGTAACTGAAATCTTCTTGACTAGCTCAACTCTAAATGTACGTGTATATGTAACGTTCTCATAATCATATAATCACGAATTTGAAGTTGATAATTTCCAAAATCGATTATATACACATGCACTTTCATCTACATACAAATCTCGATAATTCATATTAAACTACATAAGGCTCATTAAAAATGAAAATGTTCATCTACGAGAAACTTCTATTTATAGAATTTTGGAAATATAAGATGTACGTATAGTGGAGTATGGTTAAAGATTTGATAATTTTCAATGCACTATGCCTTTGTTCTACGTATGAAAAAAGAAGAAGAAGGTTCTGCCGACATGATTTATAAGATGTCAATTGTCATGCCAAAAATAACACCAATTTTTTGGTCACCACAACACGTGATGTAGAGTACACCCTTCTCTTCAAGCTTATCCGCCGCCTCTACTGTTGGATTTTTTTGGATTTATCTGATGTTCGTGGATCGTGATAATTATCTTTATAAAAAATCGATTAATTTAAATTTATGTATTACAAAGCTTATTTTTAGGAGAGACACTTTTAGCATAAGAATGGAAGTACCTCAACAATTGCAGTACAATCATGTTGAGATTATATAATACAAATTATAAGTATTTGATTTTAATCGTAAATATATAGGGGTATATCTACTATTATGTCATGGTATAATATTAATAAGTAAGTTATGTTTATTTAAAAATGTTCAAAAAAAACAATGGCGTCTTTTGAGTGTCACTAGGAGTAATATATATGTTCAAGAAAATAATACCTTTTTTTTTATAATTTAATGTATTTTTACGTCTCCCATTATCATTAATAACATATTTTTATGTAGTAAAAAAATATTATAACAGGTCCAAAATTACATATTTATAGCAGAAACAGATTCACATTTGAATTGAAGTTTATAAAAGATTCAGGTTAATACTACAGTAATAATTATATTTATTTTGTTTATCTTTTTGAAACTATTGAAGTTACATGAATCACAAAGCATATTTCTAACATCGTCACTAATATCAAGATTATATTATATAACTAAAGATTGATATTTTCTTATCATTAATTGAATTTTTTTAATTTAGGAAAAAAAAATTTGGTTTTGGTCAGAATTTGATCTGAATAATATTCTATTTATGTTATTTTATCTTTTTAAACGTTTTTATCCTTTTAACTTTAATACTTTTTAACTAAAAAATGAAAAAAAATCAATTTATTTTAAAAATAAAAAAATATTATAATTTTTTTTAATTTTTTAATTAAATTCTAACTAAATTTTCTGACCATTTAACACTTTCCTTTAATTTAAAAACTTTTTACCTTCTGATGCGGAATCGTTCGATGTGGGCAAACACTAATACCAAGATGCCATAGGTCGACGTGACCCAAATTAAAACGGCCAGCCTTTCGACAATGACAAAAAAGGTGCCCTAATTTGCCTCCTAGTGACGCTCAAATGATACAACTTGGACGTTTGCACGCAACCCCACCAATCAACAAATCTAACTAATAAATGCCCTACTTCTAGCACTTAATTAAACTCGTGACCTAACACTCAAAACCTTTTGTTTATCATACATATTGTATGTTATATATGACTTTTTTTTATTAGTCTGTTTAAAAAAAACAATATATTATTATATTACAAAATGTTCTCTGGATTTTAATTTGTCTAGCATTCTCCATAGCTTTTATCTTATTTATATCGTCGAATGAAAGTGATAATTCGATTAGAGAATCAGGAAGTCTTCTCCGTCTGGAATCTGAATCGAGTTCGAAATCACTCGAAATTTTTAGAAACGTTATTGCCGTGGAGAATTTGAAGTCGATGTTTTTATGACAACAAAAATGTTATGACGTGTTGATAACAACTTTCAAAACCTTTTTTTTACTATAACAAATCGAACTATGTTACATAAAGTAAAATTTCAGATTTTAATTTTATGAATTCTGGGTTCTTAGATAACAATTTTGAATTCTAATAATTGAGAGTTTATGATTTAATTTGTGTATATATTTAAATTTTAATATTTATATTAACAAAAGATAAAAAGGTATTGGGTGAAATAGCAAAAATAATTAGGTATTAAATTTTCTCATGTCGACACATACGACAATAGAACGGGTCACATTCAATTCAACTTGATATAGTTGATTGTTCATTGAACTTTTGCCACACATGCATCTACTACTTTGTTAATGGTCCAAATACGTACTTCCAATACATAGAACTCTCATGGCTCCCCAAAGGTCAATTATCCACTTTTGGCATGTGATTTTGGGAACTTGCAACTTTCTCTTTCCTCAAATTTGTCACTTGTTTAATTTTTTGACCAACTTGCATCACCTCTAAATCTCAACATTTATAAATAGCAAGCATTTCCTTCCAAATGTAACAAATGCAACAAAAAGTTAGTGTATAAATCAAGAACAAGATCATTAATTCTAGTTCTAAGGTTTTTTCAGGCTAGACGGAGATTGACCTCGAGTACAATAAGGCAAAAGGCAGACCCTCACAAGTGTAACAAGGCAGAAGGGAGCTTGACCGCAAGATCCAGTATATAAAAGATGAAGAGGCAAAGAAGTAATAAGAAGATAGGAAATAATTATGGGGAGATGAAAAAGGTCAAAAGGGTTGTTGAGAAACAAAGTGAAGAGGTGAAAATGGAGGAAGAAAAGAGGGAAAATAATGGTGGAGGAGATGTTGTGAAGGAGGTGGAGTTGATGGGTGAGTGTGATAATTGGATTAATGAATGGCTTTGTTCATGGAGTAGTGATAATGCTGTTGTGGATGAGCAAATGTCATGGGGAACATGTTGGTCACCTGTTTGGGACATGGAGTTCTTGGGAGAAGCATATATTAACTTGTACAATGATGTTTTGTGGGATGATGATGTTTGGGATTTAAAAGCCATCAAGGAAGTTCCAAGTTAATAGAAAAAGGGAAACTTGAAGAAACTAGACATGTTTGTATTTTGATCTTTGTAAGTGTAGTTTTTCTTTATTACGAATCGGAGTTGCAAAATGTTGAATCTTAGTGGATCACGACAACTTATGTTGCTCAAGACTTTTCAAGAATGTTGTCGTGTGTGTGAGATCTTTCAAAATCTAGCAATGTCAAATTTTAGAGAATCTAACACGAATACAATGACATTCTTGAAAAGTCCAAGCAATACCTATGACATTAAGACCGGTACCACTCTATCACTTACAATATTATATCTAGAGTTTAGTTGCAATAAGTACTTGAAAATGCACGTGTACAGATGTACAAGGTTTTTATGATTACTCTAACTATGAATAATTAGCAGTCTGAGAATCATTTTTTGTTGTTACTATTTGATTTCAATTCATAAAACTGGTGACAAAGGATTTAAATGTGTTTATGGAATTTCTTGGCTCATTGGAATGTCAAGACGTCATGAACAAACTGAGGGAATTGCAGCATTATAGCAATAACAAAACAAATTATAGAGGGGTAGTCTAGTGCACTAAATATTCTGCATTCACACATGCTCTCAGAAAAGAATCACATCTTTAATGAGTGTATTATAGACAGCCTATCCTGATACAAGCATTAATGACTGATTTTACGGCTCGTAATGAGCAGATATTGGAATATATGGGCCATCAACAAGAGTTGTGGTGAAGTGTTCAGTATTCCTTCGTCCTTAACAGAGGTCTCCAATTTGAATCCCTTTGAGTATGAAGTTAGGGAGCATCGAATTTAATCGAATTCGTCTAATGTAAATACGGAAAAACCGAATGGAAATCAAAAATTAAATCACATATTGGAATGGACTTGCTTCACGATAAAGCAACAACAGTAGGATTTTGACAAATGTGACTTGTTTGAGTTATCGTTTTAGATTTTGTTTCTAAAAGTTGTGTATACATAGCAATTGGGACTCTTTCTAGACAACCTTTTATATATATATATATATATATATATATATATATATATATATATATAATATTTTATCATATATTTATCAATCTTACAAGTGAAACACTAGACGACTGTCTAACATGTTCAACAATTTATATAATATATAATAAAATTAAAAGTAGATCTAACGTTTTCTCATGAGATTTTCAATTAACTTCCAAAAACACAAAACCCGCAACATTCAGATTCCTGAAATGGGCCAATTCAAATTGAAACAGGCCCGGTTGATTTGGGTTCTGGGAGCTTGTTCGAGTTAATTTAGCTGGACCTGTAAAATGGGTCTTCTTTCTTGTTTGGGTCATCATTTGCTTTTACGCAGTAGGATTTATTGAAAATAATATTTTTATTTCACAAAATAAGGATAAAATTAATATATACATTAATTTTTTTAAACTTGATTCATGAGATTACACTAAATATATTATTGTTATTGTTGAGAAGTTGGGATTAAGTACTGAGTAGTACAATGCTGATTGGTGAATCAAAATTTTCTAAAAGGGTGCCATGCCCATAGTAAGTTAAACAACAAGAGGTCACTCTTGCTATTCGATTAAAATTATTCAAATATTTATAATGTAGAAATTAGTTATGGGAGAATCTATATATTATTTTATATGATTATTAGTTATTTTAACTTCTATCATGCATAATTTATAGGAGTCGTTTGGTGTGATATATAAGGTATAATAATTTCAAGAATAAAATGTAGGACTATCTTATTTTGTGTTTGGTTGGGGGTATTAGGTAGTCATGAATTTACTTATTCCACCATTTATACCTTAATTATCGAATAAGTTATTTCATATACATGATGAAATAACTTATTCCAGGATAACTTATTTAGAGATAACTTGTTTCCAACCAAACGATTCCAAAATGTATTAGTTGCAAGCATTTTTAAATTACAAATCAAATACTATTTTAATTTAATCTCTTTACTAGCAACCGAAGACAATATTACTCATACATAACTTAATACCAACATAACTCACTTAATACCAACATAACTCGTTACTTAATACCAACATAACTCACCCCAAACGAGCTACCTAATGTACAGGTGCCCCACCACAAAAAATGAGGACGCTCACATTTTATCATTCCCCATAAATAAATTTAATCACCGGCGAGTGAGACACAAGTCAAAATCCACAGCAGATTGCAGAGACCAAAATCCCATCGCGTATACTAAACGCTCCTTGACATCGCGTGAGTACTTTCCTCTTCTTTTTCACGCCTTTTAATTTCTATTTCCCACCTTTAAACACTGCTCAAAAAAGTACTCAAAACACAAAACACACACTGTCACTCACTAACAACACACAGTTCAGACACTCTTAAACTGAAGTGAAAAGCCCTAAACCGAAGCTTTGAGAAATGGCGGAAGGCAGAGGGTCTTCCCTTGTTCATCTACTAGTAATTGTACTGAGCTTAATCGCTTTCGGATTCTCCATTGCCGCCGAACGTCGCCGGAGCACTGTAATCACTACTCTTTTTTGTACTCTAACTACTGCTTTTGCCTTTTTTTGTTTGTTTATGTAGCTGATGAGTGTTAATTGAGCTTAAACTTTGGTAGATCCAGCGCGAATTTGTATATATTGTGTAATTCTGTAATCGTGTTGTGCTATTAAATGATTGCTTTTTTAAGATCTGAAATTGCTGCGTTTGTTAACTCTGAATAATCTGATGGTTAATGCGTTTGGTGTATGATGGCCGTAGTGTAATGGAATATGTAGTTATAATTAAAAGACGTCTGTTTAGTGGATTTATCAGTTTGATTAATGAATATATGTTTGTTATAGAGTGTGTGTTGTGGATAGCCTTTGGTAAGAACTTGTAGGATTTGAAAATGAGAAGAGATGTACGGAAATTTTCCATTACATAAATTTACAGAATGTAATTAATGTGTGGTTAACTTACTAAGATCAAGATGTTAGGTGTATAATGGGTGAATGAATCCAGTCTGTGAAAAGTTTAAAGAAATGCATCTAACACTAATAAACTTGTTATTAGTGATACTGTTATTGCTAAATGAGTCAGAGCTCTGAGCATCATGTTTCATAGAAGCTATGTTCTGTTGAAATGGATCATCAAAATGATGCCTATGGATAGTAGAGAAACAGATGATTTTTTCTATTGAAAGATTCTTTTGAGCCAAGGGTCTAAACAACCTCTCTATCGCACTAAAGGCAGGGTTAAAGTCTGTGTACATCCTACCCTCCCCAGACCCCACTTGTGAGATTACACTGTGTATATTGTTGTATTTTTCGAAGATTTTGCAGTTAATTCGGAATGATTCAGATTGTCCTTGGTAGTGTTTGATTACTGAATTATATCTTACTGAAATGCTTATTCTGTATTATCTGATGGAAGTGTGAGATCCCTTCTCATAGAAGTGGACTTGATTTCTAAACCATCAATTTCTAGGTCAATTGAATTAGTCCAACATCAAAATCATAACAATCTGACACTGGATATGCACCCAGATAACTATCTTTTAGACCGAAGGACTGTGCATTTTCACATGCATCAAGCGTCACCATTTTCATAATCTTTCTCTCCATCAATCTTATGGATATTTCACCCCCACCAAATAATGAATTATTAGGCCAATCCTCCGGATTCAACAAGCCTCCCTCTACAATTAGTGCGAGCAGGAATATCAGAATTTAAATATACAAACAAATACATCCAGTAAAGAAAAGAAGAGAAGGAACAAGTAAGAGTTTGTAGGGAATAATAGTCAAGGGAGATGAATGATTTTGTTAAAGAGTGTATGATTATGGAGTCAATTCACACTCTTTGTGACCTAATAATTATCCCCTGCAAATTTTTAATTGTTCCATTCTTTCTTCTTTGCCAGACTTGTTTGTTTATATAAATTTTGATGTTCCCTCAATCCTAGGGGATATGCTGAATTATTTCATTATCTGGTGGGGCGAAATGTTATTAAGGAAATTTGTTATCATACGCCTCAAGCATTGTACCATCTTCTTGATCTTCCTCGCCAACATAATTAACTTTAATATTCATTCAAACTACTCATCCTACTGCCAACACTTGTAAAATACATCTATGAAATGTAAAGGAGATGTGTATGTAATTTCCAACTGAAATGTAAAGGAGAACTCTTATTGGCCCACTAAATAAATTACTTGGAGCTCTTCTTCGTTTTCTATTTCCCCTCATCTCATTTCATTCTTTTCGAATTGCTTTGAGTTATAATCAGAACTAAGAATTATTAGCAGCTATAGTCCATAATCTGTATCCTATGGCTGGTGAATGTCCTCTTACTTGAGGAACTTTTCACCTTATGTCCAACTTAAGATAAATCGCTTGTGTTTAAGAACTTCTACCCAGTATAATGATGGGGGACTTGTTTTATACACTACTATTGACTACATCTGTTAATATAATTACTATATGTCCTTTACTTAGAAATTGTTAATACCCCCGTTGAACAACATTTCTTTTTGCCTATCAATTAAAACCAGAAAGTGAAGTAAACAGAAGCTCACCAAACACTCCCGCCAGATATATAAACAGGAAATGGTGGCAATTGTTCAGATGAGGAGTTGTAGTGGGGAAAGTATTGTGAGTAGTCTCAGTGAGTCTAGAGGAATGAAGTAATCACAACTCTAATAATCCTTTTCCTTAGGTTGGTTTTGCATTCTCTTAAGTCGTCGCAGCAGTTACATAAATCCTGGTTTTTCATTATCTCGAGTGCTCGCAACAGTTGCATGATTCTTTGCATTCTTTGCATTTTTTGTGGAAGTTAGCATGATGGTGCAATAAGATAGAGTTTGTTTAAATAGTTGTGCTTTTTTAAACATAGGGATTGGCAACTAGAATGCTGTCACCAGAATATGGCAGATAAGAAAAAGGAAGAACCAGTGATGCAGGTGCAGTGAGAGTTTCTGTAGCATGTGAAGATTCACGATGTTTCTTTTGGTCTTATACCTCTTATCAGGAAAGATATTACTGGATGTTAAGATTTACCCCCAAGAATAATTATCTATCTGGTAGGATTAGTGCTTTGAACTTTCATCTGTTGTTGAGGATCACTATAAGCAGGGATAACTACTGTAAAGGATGCTAAGGGGACCCTTATTATGAAGCCAAAGGGTTCATTTTTTATTCAGTCTGTACTTTACTATCATAATGTGTTTCAATTTAACTATTAAACATGAATATCATTACAAACAGAAGTACAATCACATTCTGTCAATTGGATGATAAAAATAATAATGTAGAAGTCGATGTTGAGACCCTACAATTTTGAGTTAGGGGTATGGAAACGAATTTGTAAGAAATTCCCTTTCTTTTTCCTCAATAGAGGTTTGGAACAAAAGTTCCTGTGGGATGTGCCCCTTTTCCAGCTTGCCTGAGTTGTATGGAATGATTACTTATATTGAAGTGTCTAGCACAGGAGTTTATTAGGTTTTGATAAGAAAATTCAGATATGTGAAAAGCTAACACTCTGTTTCTTGCTCATTTATAATGAAGACATTTGGATGTATCACTTTTGAGTAGACTTATGATCCTTCTATTATTAAAGCAGAAAAGGAAAAAAAGATGATGATGCCTCTCAAGGAAATATTTTGTAAAAGTGAATTTGAAAATAACAATTAACCTAGGGTGTTTTGCAAATTGTATGAGCTTGAAAGATGTTGAATGAATGAGTGAGTTTATGAACGCGGCTCCTTATGACTGAATCCATTTATAATATTGCAGCTCATTATATGACACCCTAAGGTGGTGCAGTGGCAAAAGGCAAAAAAGGAAACAAGGGATCAAAAGGTGTTGAGCCCCAAAAAATTTCTAGGTTCAAAATTAAGAATGGTTGACTGATGTCTAGTCTAGTTGTCTTGCTATCCATGGAAAAGTTATATAAAACTTGTTAATTGTATGAAAAAACTTCTTAAGGTTTTGCAAGTAGGATTGAATTGGTCAGTGATGAGAAAAACTCCGATAAATTAATCAAACTTTGCAGCCAATTGATTTAGAAGATTAGGCACTGAGACAGGCTTTTATGGCAATCTCTGATTAGACTGTGACTTATACTATTAATCAACTTTGTGATTTGTACCTTGATATAGAACCAGCTCATTACCTGTGTAATTGGTTCCTTTTGACAGGGTACTCTGCATGATGATACTGTTACCAATCGTACATATTGTGTTTACACCTCAGACGTTGCCACTGGATATGGAGTTGGTGCTTTCTTGTTTCTTCTTTCAGGTGAGGCATTGCTTATGGGAGTGACAAAATGCATGTGCTTCGGAAGACCTTTATCTCCTGGTTCAAATCGTGCATGGACCATTATATACTTCGTATCATCATGGTGCGAGTCTCATCATTACACTTCTTTACCACATTTATTTACATAGAAGTAAAAGTCCCATATGAACTACATTATTATGGTAATCCATTTAACAACCAGCATCAAACTATCTTCTGCTGGGCATATATAGATGTGCATGGTTCTGTCCTCAGACATGTTATTATATTTTGAAAAGAAAATCAGATCACATGTTATTATTCTAGAAAAGAGGTTCCATTTATCTGAACGCTTGTCTCAATTTAGAATGCTCCATGGTGTATGATCATTAAACATTTGCACTCTTCACATTGTCTTTGCTCCTTGTACACTAATTTGTTATCAAGTTATTGCGATCACCATCTTGCAAATCATTTCATAATATTAATGCTAAGATACCTTTTGAACTTCATTTTGGGGGTGATCCACATGATCTATAAGCAGTATCCTGAGATTTTGCTTTTTTTCTGTTACTACACGCAAGGACATCTTACAAGGATTCATCCTACGATACACTAAACATTTATATCTGCAGGCTGACATTCCTAGTTGCTGAGGCATGTGTTGTTGCTGGAGCAAAGCAAAATGCATACCACACCAAGTATCGTGATATGCTCTTAGCAGAAAACTTCTCTTGCGAAACGCTAAGGAAAGGTGTCTTTGTTGCTGGAGCAGCCTTTATCGTTGCAAACATGATTCTTAATGTGTATTTCTACATGTATTTCACGAAGGCTACTACTCAGCCAGCTCACAAGACAACTCGTAGTAGCTCAAATATCGGGATGGCTGGTTATGCATAGATTTTGCAGAAGAAACTTTAGCTAGGCTCTATATTACCTATATCATTGACACTATGATTGTATAATGCACTACTCCATATAAGTTTGTCTATTATATTGAATCTGTTTTTTTTCTCCGTTCTGTTGTTCGGTATTTGCTAAGTGATCGATTAGATAACTTGTATTATTTGGGTGAAGAAAAATGAACTTCACCTTTTGTGGCAAAGGTAGTGTGGAATCTCCATGCCACTTGACTGTTACAACAACATACCCAACTCTGTCCCACATGGGGAGGTTAAGATGTATACAGATTTTACTCTTTATTTTTGTGATGTAGAAATTTTGTTAAAAATCTTTATTTTTGTGACGTAGAAATTTTGTTACTAATAGACCTGGACTCAAACAGAAGGTGATTGAAGCAGGTTTGCAATAAAAAATATGACAATAAATGAAGCAATAGATAAAATATATAATAAACTTTTCCACAAATGAAGCCATTTGTGTATTGTAATTAAAGAAAAAGAGTGTGTGTGTATATATATATATATATGAGAAAGACTATTGTCTTAACACAAAAAAAGCATATACGGAAGAAATTCAAGTATGATATTGCAGCAGTGAATAATCATGAAAAGAAATTTAATGCGTGAAGAAATAGATGTATGTTGTTAGGTAAAGACATATTAGAATGGATGGTTTAGAGGAAAAATTGACGAGACAAATCATTATGGCAGAAGGAGGTAGAACGGTGGGATAAAGGGAGTGGGGGCGATTATGGTTATAAAAATCCTCCGCAAGACTAATTTTTTTTTACTCCACCTATTATTGATTTAGACGTTGAGGTCAGACAAGTCTTTCGAAATTAAAATCCCTACAAATGGTAGTTAAATTAGTCTTAATTCGACTAGAAACATGAAAAGACATGTTTCACCTATGCATGTCTAAAATTTGAGACTACCGAGTCTTAACTTAAACCAAACCTCAAATATACAATTTTTTTCAAGTTTATTCTCGTATGTCTGAAGTTTATTATAAATCACCTAATAATAACAATATATATCTAGTGTAGTTCCAAAATGAAGTCTAAAGAAGATAAACCGAACATATACCTTATTTTCATCTTAGATGTAAAAGGGCTCTAATAAAATTTTGGCTCAAGAAATTATCGCAAATCAACTGAAGTTGTAAAAAATATATTTTGACTTTCCGTCATTTCTATATCTTTATCTTTTTTTCTTCTTTTTCTTTTTTTGTTTTTATTTTTGCGTGTTTTCATTCGTGTATTAGATTTATGAGGAATGGGAGAGGAGGTTGTAAATGCCGTGCAGGGGGGAGGATGTGGTGGGTCTTAGACAACAAGGACAACATTCATAAAGAAAAGGACTACTATGAACATGAATTCCCTTTATGAACACAGTCTGTCGTGACAATGAAATTATCAAATCGTGCACAAACTTAGCTTGATTTGATTTTTTTCATATTCAGTGTTCAGTACTCATTTTTAGTGGTCGAGTTCACAATTGAGGACATGTATTTGGTTGAATCAGTAGCTTGGATCCAAAGTTTGTATTATACTTTGAATCACGGGACAGACTATTTTGACACTTTCGTTTAATTTGTATCACCTTTTAAATATTTTTACAAATATATTCACATCGGATATGCGGTGTTTGAGATCAGTCTTGATAATGTCAAATATATGAGTGAAGTTTATGTTTTCCTCCTTGAAGTTAAAGCAAAAATTATTGAATTTTAGTCATTTTTGCTTGAAGTACTTCGGCTTTATGTGTATGAAGTTCGGACAAGAATTGTTGATGTTAGAGAAAAATGGCTGAAGCAAGTCTAAACAAACTAAAAATAAGTGATATATGACTTAAGTTCAAGCAAACATGATTGAATTGAAACAAAAATAACCGAACTTCAGACACAACTAAAATTTAAGCAAAAATAATTAAACTTCAGTCATATGAAATTTCAGACATTGTGTATGAAGGTAGACTTTGATAAAACTAACTTTAGAAGTTATATGACTAACATTGTCCATTGGTATCCGTGCACTTCCCAAACTAAAAAGAGATAAAATTCTAAATTCATAAACTTCAAATCTTTAATCTGTTTTTATCGCTCTGAGATTCAAGCTAATTTAGATTTGTGTTATGTGTAACATATTAAAGGTGGGAAGTGCTATGTACGAAGATTTTTCTTATTAAAAGGACTCAAACACAAATTCTCTTGTTAGGGAGGAAAGTGTCTTATTTATCCCACCATATTTTTGTGTGGTAGCTCGATTTAATTGAATGTTACATAGTTTGAATAGAACAAAATATTACTCCTTTCTTGGCTATAATTTATCGATTACCTAAAATTGGTGATAATCTAAAAGATTATTTGTAATATATAGGACACGGAATTGATCATTTTTCTGCCATAATAATAGAATTATATAGTATATACATAAGTTTTTTGGTATAATTATTGTATCCCTATCTTGAATTTATTTTTGGTTGGTAAATGTTCCTTGAAACTTATAATGAATAATTTATTTTGCATCTACATAGAGCTTTTATTATTTCATTCTATATTATCACCTACATCTATTTGTTCAAATATATAGTACCATAAAAAATAATTCTAGTTCAAATGACAAAATTTGATATATTGGCTAAATGTGCAAAGCTAATTATTAGTCCATTAAAGTATTGGCAGATATATGCTGGATTTTCTGTTTATAATATTTAATGGTCAACCTTAATATAGTAAATCTTGTTCAACTATGGTTTTCAATCAAAAAGGGAAAAAAATTGTGGACATGGTAGATACACCAACCATTCTAATTCTCAAAATTCATTACACAATTAGTTATGAAAAAATATATTCTTCTACTTATTCAACTATATACCACGTATGATACTCCCGAGCTCCTCTTTGTATCATTATTGCTTGTGTAGTTCAGGTATATGTCTAGCATGAGTTGTATTAACCGTGCTAGTATATATCAATGTAGAGCGCATGTTATTTATTCAATTTTATATAAATGTAATTGTCTATTATGCATAAATATCAGCTGCAACTAAGTTAAAATATATTTTTCTGTATTATACTAAAGAAAAAATAAATAGAGAACCATCAACTAATAAACAACCGTTCTACAAAGGAATAATTGGTGAAAAATTATGTATTTGCTAACGACAGAGAAATATTAGATCAAAAGTTTTTCAAAAGTTTAACGGAAAGCAAAAAGTTTCAATTTCAATAAATACATGAACAATTTCAATCTTGTTTCTCGTGAATGCGCATTTATTATAAGAACAATTTTATTCAAAATTCCAAGTGGTTTGGTCACAAAATTTAAGAAAGGAATGTCACATTCCAAACATTTATTTGCCAATGCCAGCCCCAAAACATCATCATGGACAATCAATTGGCCACATCCACTTTTCATTTAAAGAGTCATAATCTAATTTTGTCCCTTTCTATTTATTAAAAAGGAAGTGCTAAATGAGCAGAAATTTTGGCCAGAATTTGATAAAAAAAATTTAAAAATTATAATATTTTTTTAATTTTAAAATAAATTGATTTTTTCCCATTTTTTAGTTAAAAGGGTAAAAATATTTTAAAAAGTAAAATAACATAGATAAAATATTATTCTGATCAAATTATGACCAAATTTTCTGGCCAAAAAAAATTTTCCTTCTTAAAAAACTCTAACAAGTCCCATATCCCTATTCATGTGAAAGATAAAGAGGAAAATGGCCAAAAATGAGAAAATGCCAAGAAGAAAATGGCCAAAAAGGAAATAAAATCACTAGTGATTCCAAGAAGAAAATGGTTTAAAAAGTTTAGTAAAAGACAACCCTAGAGACTTAAACTTTAATGTGATATGTTAGAAAAAGAGTATAGATTGTATGGTAAAAGACGCAAAGAGGAAAACAAATCCAAGGTACAAACTTAAAAGGAATTTAACTTATTCACACTTTTCAAAGGAACTTTGGTCATAAGAAAAGGTTTCATATTTGTTCTTAATTTTAGATTATAAATCAAAAGTTGAAGGATAAATTTGATCTTTTCTCTCTCTTAGACAATTCAATCATGTGGTGTACAACAATTTCACAATGAAACTTCATTAATTATAAGAGTAAATACAAGATGATTTGCTAATGATAGAGCGATATTAGATTCAAAGTTTAACACCGAGCAAAATTGCTCAATTTTAATAAATAATGAGAAATATTGGATCTTTTTTCCCCATTATACTATGTACCAACTTAAGATTTTGAATACACATCTAATTGAGAACTATTTAATTAAAAAATATTTGAGCAAAAGGAAAAAAAAAATTGAATAATGAAAGACACAAAGAGAAAAACAAATCCAAGGTACAAACTTAAAAGGGGTTTAACTTTATTCACATCCAGAAGATCATATATGCTTTTTATATGTATTTAAAAAAATGGGAACTTTGATTTTGATGTTCTATTTTTTTTAATTATTATTCAACAAAATAATAATTTTAGACACATACAAACAAAAGGCACTTTTCTTTAATCCCTTTTATGGGGGACAAATCCGACAATGTTGAAAAGTTTTGGGCTACTTTTATCAAACTTTTCTTATAGTTCAAACTCTGATAAAAAAGTTGTTGATTATTCCAATACACTGACACATGAATATATTTTTTTTGGAAAAATCTTTTTATTTTATTTATATTATTTTACTTTTTTAAATATTTTTATCTTTTTAATTTTAATACTTTTTAATTTAAAAATAAAAAAAATTCGGTTTATTTTAAAATAAAAAAATATTATAATTTTTTTTTATTTTCTGGCCAAATTCTATTCAAAATTTTTGGTCATTTAGCACTTCCTATTTTTTTTTAACACATTGGTTAATTAGGTCTTAATTTATATAAATTTAATTTTTAAAATAATTAAAAACTTTATGTTTGATTTCATAGCCAACATTATTTTGTTTACGTTCTTATTCCAAATTAAGCCACATAAACTAAAACAAATGATATAATTAATTATTTTCTTACAAAATTTAGTCTTGCTTGTCGTTGAAATATTCATGGAGGGACCTAGTTGTTTAATTTCTTTTTGTGTATTTGTTTGATTGTATATATTATATAGTAGTACTAAATTTTTTATTACGAAATTTCTCTTTTAATTTTTTTTTTTTTTGAAAATTATTAAAAGTATTGTGTAGTCTTGTGAATGTTCATGGATTTGACAATTCCTCGAACAGGTCGCTCCATGGCATTTTCTTTCCTTTGGGAAAAGAAGTAACAACTGCATTTTTAAGAATTTATTTTATTTTATTTGTAAAAATACTACTATATTATATAAGTTAAAAATTATTAAAGATAATTGTTTATGAAAAATGAGATTAATTAGTATAAAATTAAGTATATTCATAGTTCAAAATTCTTTTGGTATCATTGTATATATCACAAGTAGAATTAACTGCGACATTCGTCACTAATCTGTCATTAAATAGTTCGTTAACAGGATTTTCTGATATTATATTACTAACTTTTCGTTAAATAAGATAAACAAATAAAAATTTGGTATTTAGATAAAAAATTGTTTGTCGATAATACCAGTTTTTTTTTTCTTTCGAATATTGTAAATTTATAAATATTTATTTTTTTCTCTAACTTGGGAGTGTAATTAAGTTTTGATTAACTTCAAAGAGTATAGTAGTTAATGTCATTTTCTTTATATATATCTTTTCTTTTTTAGCAACTCGAAGTAAATAACAGTAATTTCACTTTAATTTAAAATTTGATAGTTATTGTTGGCTTATTTCTGTTTATACTTCAATTCATCTCTATGAGGCTTGTTAATTAATAGAGTATTTTTTTAATGTAGAATAATTTAGATCTCTAAAAATATCGAATAACGACTTTAAAAAAGATGATATTATATTTGATATTTTGATTTGTTTGTGAACATTCAAGAGTTTATAATATATCTGAGATGATCGATAGATTAACTCAAACAAACCTTAGCGTTAATGAAATTTATTTATGTAGCAAAAACATATACATAGAATACAAAAATTATTTTGTCTGTAGAAAAAGATAAATAGAAAACTCCATTAGAATATATGAAAATTTGCTAAAATTATGTGAATAATTTAATATCAAATATGTAATGATATTAGGTAGAGTCATCAACCGACCTGATTTACGTGGTTTTGGTAAACGGAATATTAGCAACCTGTTTAGCTTAATTACAATTATGACTAATTGAAAAATAAAAAAATAAAAAAGGGCCAATAATTTTAAGAAATTGATAAATGAATGTAAGCAAAAAATAATAATTTATAATACTCAAAGAAGAATTAAATTATATTGGAATGTCTGAATGAACGACTTCCAAGATTACAATGTCATTTTTTTGGTTATAAAAAATAGAATATTTATTTATCGAAAAATCCAGTCAAAGTCATACCTAAATTTGAAAAAGAAAAAACTAATTAATTTGGTTCACTAGAAAAACGTTTAGAGCAAAAATTCATTTTAATTATTATTTTTCATGGATGAGATGAAAATCGAGTCGTTTTTGGTTGCATGCGATGCATATCTACTATTAAAAATATAGATTTTTTATGGACGTTATTATTATAATGTTATCATCATTAGGTCTTTTGATCCGTTTTTGAGTAACTTTTCTTCAAATTTTCATGTTTTCTAAGTGATCGTCGTTTTTTTTTTTTTTTTTTTATCATCGTTAGAGATAAGCAAATATAATAGGGTTGCTAAGGATGAACTCTCAATTATGTTAAAAATTGAGCCAAAACACAACTTTCTTAATACATTTAATTTGTAAGCTTAAAAATGAATTTAAAAACATATCAAGAATTAATATTTAACTTAGAAATTTTAATCGAGTGATGCATTTTTTAGTTAAATTTTTGGTCCCAATAGAGAATCGAACAGCCAAGTGAAAAAAAAAAGTTTAATTCATTACATTGAAAGTTTAAAAAAATGTATAATTCGTATTAATGTGTGGAGAAAGAGGGTTCACAAGTTCACTTAATTAACATCAAAGTTAGCAAAAAACGCAAATTGCTAAATTAGAAGCGTAATTTTATTCTTAATTGTCATTAGTGATTTCGAAGGTTTTAAAAAAAACAAAATAATTTCTCAACACAATAGCGAGATTCCCGGACAATTAATATATATTTAGTACTTTTTCTCTTTAATCTTTTAATTGTACTTTTAATCTTAACCTCATAATTATTAATTAAAATTTGAGTAATTAGGTTGTAGCATAGCACCGACATTCAATTCTTCAAATTTTTGGGGTATATAATGCAGTCAAACGTAATAATTTTATAATGTTTTTAATAAATTCAAAAAACTCATGATTATTTGGAGAAATATATGTGCAATGTCCTCTCATGTTTCTTTCTATTTTATATGGCCGTTATTTTAAGAAATTTGCAGCGTAAATATCTTGATATTATTCTCTCCAATCCGTGAGTTAAATTAATTAATATTTGAAGCTAAACCAAATTAAGTTAAATTAATATTTTAAAATTTAAAATTTAAATATTTAAAAATTATACAAAAAATAATATAATTTGCAATTCTTTTCTATCAGTATGATTGAAAAATTCCTCAAAAAATATCAATCAAAATTGATGTACTTAGTTTGATTATTTTCACATATCGCCTAAGAGTAATCTAAAAAATAATATTACTATAACATGTTAAAATACGTTATAAATTGCACAAAATTTATACAATGATCACACTTAAAATGCATTTGTCAAAGTTAAACTTTCACAATACAGATTTTTTCACTCCTAATCAAAGTTTGAAATTCAAACTTTAAAAATTAGAGAATTACAGTTTTCCTCCTATTAGAGATCTTATTTAATATAAATCTTAATTAATTAGATTAATAGATTTGGAATTTATTCTAAAAGACATTTGAAGTTCCATCAACAACCTCATATTAGCACACACCCACTGCTAGTTTTTATGTATTCTTTCTTAAATGGACCCTACCCATTGCACGAATACTACCCCTGTCCCCCTTCCCTCCTCTGTCTAGTGACCGCCGAGTCAGAACTTTCACTAAAAACATCTAAAATATAAAAAATAAATATTCAAAGAAATTTACATGTAGCATATATAAAATTAATAATTTTAATCATATATAAACATAATTTTTCATCGAAAGAAATTCTAACGAACCCTTTAACTCTACCTGACTCCACCCCTACCCCACCCCCACACTTCATATTTTGTTTTCCCTTTTTTCTTTCCTTCTTTCTTTCTTTATGTACTCGAGAGTAGTTGAAAAACCACACATAAAAACCCATAAAAAAAGAGAGAAGAAATAGATTCATTTTTTCAAATCCTCTCTTTCACTTTCTTACACATTTTTTTTTTTTTGTGTATTTCTTCTTTATGTGGGTGTTTATTTCTCATTATTATTCTCCACATCATTTTTCATCTTCACAAAAAATAGAACCCCAAAAAAACCCATGTATCCTCCCTCTTCTTCAACGATTTCTCTTATGTTACTTGTTCTCATGATTATCATCGTCGTTCCGCTACATTGTGTACAATTTTCCATGGCAATCCGGATATTTCCAACAAATCCAGTGGCATTATCGGAAACAAATTTCACCAGCACCAAGATTAATCAAACGGAGATTTTTCAAAAGTATTTTCACGATATCATCGTCAACAACAACAACAATAATAATAACAACGGTACGAGAAATGGTACCGCTTTATTACACGACAACAAAAGAAGGGTACCTAGTTGTCCAGATCCTCTTCATAACAAGTGAATCGAACGCTCACCAATAAGGTGAAAGTTCAGGTAGTCAATTAACTGAGCTATTAAGTTTCTCGATATAGATTTTTAGTTTTTTTTTCCTATGTTATCCAAAATACCCACGTTTTTCTCAAACCCATAGTATTTTATTTTTTTTTGGTGAATTAATTGGGTAAAACCGTGGGTATTTTGGTACTTGGAAAAATGTCTAGCTAGTTATATTATCTTTTTTGTTTTTGTTTTAAATAGATCAAGAAATTGATGATGATGATGTATATAAAAGAGGTGAGATATTGATGAAACTCAATAGTTTATTATACTGATATATTTTTTTTTAATTTATTTTTTGTATTTCTATATGTCAATAATTATTTCTAAACTCAATAATTCAGCCAATAATGGAAACTATTAATAATAGAAGAAATAGGGAGAAAATGACATCTAATTACTCTTTTGTCCTCTCCACCTTTCTTGACAAAGGAAGAAGAATGGGGTGGGGGAAGATAGAAAAAAACAAAAGAAAAAAGAAGGGTATTTGTTTGTTTATAACATACACAAAAAATTATATTATCAATCTATTTAAAAGATATTTATTAATAAATTTTCTTAAATGTAAGAAATAATCTTGAAATAAGATTGTTACCTTATAGTGTAAAAAATATTTATCTTAACAATGTATGTTAGTTTAATTTAATTGTTTATTGATAATTTGGCAAGTGTCTAAGAAAGTTTGATTTTTATTACTCATATAATTAGGACATTTAAAAAATATTTATCAATAAGCTTCCATAAAAATATGAATGTTATAATCTTTAACATGATAATGTAATTTTGCCTACACTAATTACTATGTATATACATAAATTAAACTCATTACAACAATAACAACAACATAACTTTATAGGTGAGCTCCGGCGAAAATAAAATATACACAAATTTTATTTCCACCTCATAACAAATAGAAAAACTGTTTTCAAAAGACTCTCGACTCGATAACTAACCATTTATCACAAACACATATATCGTTCACACTTTGAGTGAATATACCTTAAATTCTTAATTAAGAATTAAAATCTTTAAAATTAAATATTCCTAGTAATATAGATATTGAGGTGATTCTATATTAGAACCTTTTGTTTATTTTATTTTTTTCTGATTACAGAATCAAAAAGTAATATCTATTGTAGCTATCAGAAGATTGAAACTTTTCAGTAGAAAATCAAGAAACAATAATTTACACCTTTTGTGAGTGTCCAGAAATCAATATGCAATTTTTGGCATTTCTTAAAAGTATTAGCTTTTCTTCACAAATAGCAAAACTTTAACTTTTTGATGTAACATTATATATCCAATTTTTACTACAAGTAGTAAATCTTTATTTTGTTATCACAGCTTTTTTTTTTTTCATTCTTTCTATACTTCCAAAGAACTTTTAGAAAAATTTACTTGTCATATCTTTTTATTTATTATTTCGCTCAATTAAATTTAAAAAAATTATTTTTGTGGCGACACATGTGTTCGATCAATGGTCAGAGATGTTTGAAATATTGTGTCAGTCAATTTAAGGGTTCAACCGACAAAGTCAGCATGTATAAAGATCTCCCAGATCATTCTTTTTTTTTCTTTTTAATTACGAGAGACTTAAATTCGAAATGACTAGAGCGATTTCAACCATATCAGTACAATTCATGTGGATTACGAAGTGTCCTATCACCTATTGAATTATTATTTATTTTTTTTACAGAGTGTCCTATCATCTATGTGATTGAAAATTTTAAAGTTTTTCTAGGGACATTTTATGGACAAAATCTATTGTGATTGATGGGATTATATTTTTTTTATGTTTGGTTGACCCCTTGATTTTACACTATCAGATCCTATGCCTTATCATGCTGCAATATATTTTTATATATTTGACAGTAAAAACAAGACTTGCCAAATCTATTGTCATTGATGGGGTTTCTTATGTTTTATTCCGAGTTCTTTTGACTATTTTTGTAGTAGTAAAGTACCAAAAAGCATGATATTGGAAGTAGGGGCCTGTTTATTTTCGATTGATAATCGAAAAATCTCCTAGGGCTTGTGACATATATTGTTCGACACTCGTTGATTAACGGGGCTTCCTTTCTACTGTCTTTTACGGAAATATCTGATAAGATTTGAACATGTGTGATGCACGTCAAAATCATACCTCACACGTTGTAATCTCTTATCACTAGATTAATGATAGATATAGGTAACAAACGATGGTTCAACTGAACAAGGTATTGCTAATACATAGTTAGGTAAACCTATAAAAACCACCAAATTATTGAAAAATTATTATATTTTGTAAGATTACAAGATTAAAATATATTTTGGTATATGCTACATATTTTTTGTTTAAGACTACAAAATTCAAAAAGTCTTTCTTACTTTCTCGATTTTATTCAAAGTCAGATCAGACAACCAAATTGAAACAAAGAGAGTAATAACTAGTTATATTATTACTTATAATGACATTCTTATTGTGAAATTAGTGTATATATATTTATAAATTACTACAGTATTATTTTTTAGTCGTCTGTTAGTTGGATCTAAAATCTAGAACAAGTTCCAACCTATTATTTGCTGTATTTCCCCCCACTTTTTCTTCATTAAATAATTTAGGTACTTATTAAGGTATCATTAGTCAAATATCTATTCTGTTGACTATTTGATTGGTGTAATATAGGGCCACTCTTTGACCACATCCAGCACATTGGCACATACAAGTCAATGAAAAGATGCTATTATATTCATTTTTTTTTGTTTCTCATCCAACATCTTAATTATAGTCATTCTAATCTTCGATTAATTTAAATTTACGATAAGTAATATTTATTAAAGTAGAAAATATTTTCTATCAACGTTTTTTTTCCATTATAGGACATGAAATTGATAATTTTGGCTGTTAAAATTAGAGGAATCTTATTTATTTCAACACAATTCTCGATAATGATGTTGCTCACTCTACTACCAAGTGTATTGGGCATTTATTAAGTATTATTATAGGTGTATTATTGTGAAGCCTCTACAAATTGTAAACAAGTGGAGGATGGCCATTGGCTGTTTATTGGCAATAACCAATTAGCTCATTTAGAATAATTTATTAAATATTGTACTTTCTCATGATAGAACTTTTACTAGAGAACCATAAAATATTTATATCATAGTAATTTGATTATGAAGAGGTAGATTTATTTATTTTTCAACCAAAAGTATGCTCCAACGATCAATGAAAGTGTCACATGTCAAGCTATGTATGACACATATGGTTTGTTTTGGCTCAACAATCTTAGGAATTTGTTTCTCGAAATACACTATTATTGAATCCAAATTAAAAGAGTGCTTATCATATGAAATTATATTATATCTTCTAAAATCTTCACTTTCCTCTTTTATTATAATGTGTGATTCAAATTTGCTTGAAGTGTAATGTGCACTCTTTTTTGAGAAACTTGCCAAAAAGCTAGAAGTTTTTCAGCCCTCTCTTTAATTAGCCCTAGTCGGCCCACCCTCTGTCATAGGTAAACAATACCGGCAAATTAATTCAAAACCTCAATATCAACCAAAAAAAAGTTAGAAAATTTCTATTTTATTTATTCACCATTTTGCAATAAACACAACAAACAATGGTAAGAATATTCTCTAATTTTCTTTCAAATTTTAGAGAACTAACTTTTTAACGATTGATATATCAATTTCTAGTCAATCCTTAGGATGAATTGCAACCCCCAAAAGTCAGGAATAGTGTATCCGTCCTTCTATCGTTTATCACTTAAATATCAAGTTTAATTTGCATGACGTAAAATTTAAAATCGTGATCTATATTACAAGTCTAACAATCTTTGCCAGTTGAACTAGGTCTAAAAACAACAAATTTGATGATGGCTAGTGCAAGAAAAACAAAGGATCTCTCCAATAGTTATACGTGTAGAAGATTGATCATTAAAAATTAAGGGGATAGTAATTCCAAAGAACAGTGTAAACAAATTTTGTCTTAATGGAAAACACCATAAATATACTAATATAAAATAAATAACGTTAAGTTCCGTCTACAAACTTACACAAAAAGGGAAAAATAATAAAATCTGCACAAGGACAAAAATACATGAAAATTATTAGCGAGTGAGAAATTTATGTGTCAGGTGTATTAATTTGTCAGTTAATGCATGGTCAATGTATCAAAATCACTCCTAAGCTCAGTTGGTACTAGAGATTAATATAATCAACTTCAAGTTTGTTTCGTGTTTGATTAGGATAAAATTATGGGATATCTCATATCTTATTTTGGGATTATTTATTTTAAAATTATAATATTATTTTTATCCCACGTAAGGATGGATAACTAATTTCAGAATAATTAATTCAGAAATAGGGGTGTGCATGACCGGGTTGGTTCGGGTTTTTCAAATATCAAATTAAATCATTTGTGTCGGATTTTTAAATCTATAAACCAAACCAATAAAACTCGGGCTTTTCCACCTCGGATTTTTTTGGGTTTTTTGTTTATTCGGATTTTTCCGGTAAAGAATTCATACAAACATATAATTTACTTGTACTTCAAATATTTTTGTAGTCCTACCAAAATACACCTAAGGTATTTCTTAAGAAAATAACATAAAATATGATATGAGTAATGACACTAAAATATCCAACAAAAAAATAATAATAATGAAATCGCGTAAAATAAATATTGCAAATTAACAAGTCATAATGAAAATGATCATAATTTAAAAGTACTAAATCATGCTAAAATAAGTTTAATAAGTACTAGTTACATGACTAAATATTAGAGGAAATTAAAATTACATTATGTATTTGAATTGTCCAAACCAATGTAAAACCAAAGAACAAATATTCAATATTATTGTCATTCTTAGTATTGAATTTGATTTTCTTTTTGCATTAATATTAATTTGATTTTGATTTAAGCTTTATTATAATTACCAACATCTGTGGACTATAATCTTTATTGAACCATTCAGAATTCTAAGTTTCAAAGTTGAAATAATATATTAAAAGATAAAAACTACGAAAAAGTATAAGAAATATTTAAAAATATATATCAAAGTAAATATTTTTATGTATAAAATAAAATTTTAAAATTATATATATAATGTCGGGTTGGTTTTTTTTAAGTTAAAATCAAACCAACCCAAATATAGTTGGGTTTTTTTTCAATACCAAACCAAGTCAAACCAATCACTAGTCGAATTTTTTTTCTCGATTTACGATTTGGTTCGATTTTCAATTCAATTTTGTACATCCCTATCCAGTATAACTTGTTCACAAAACAAATAAAGCTGTTAATATTAGTGTTATTTTGTTTCTAGACGTTAGAGTTTTTGTTCAAGAAAGCATTTGCTCCTCATTAACAAGCTAAGTACAATCAAGTTTTTTTTTAATTTTAATATATTGTTTATTTAGAAAATATGATATAGAATTATAATGCATCTAATATAAAACATAACATGAAAATCGATTTCTAACAAAAACCCGAATGTTATGCTGAAATGTAGTGTACAAATCAATAAAAGGGTTTATAGTTTATGCACTACTTAAACACTTGCTATAATCTCTGTCACAATCTGTGGACCAAACAGGGGATGTAAACCACACTAGGCAAATTATATGCGATAGGCTCAACTCAGAAAGCATTGAATGGGAATCGATCTCGGATCATCTATGTGAATAACCACCCTCCAAATCAACTGAGTCATTCGAAAGACATTTTGCGGGTTTTTATTATGAACACAATTATTAGTCTTATATTAACTTCAGATTTTTTTATTTTATTGCTCAAATTCTTTAATGATTTTTTCCTCTAAAATCTATTTTTTGCCTCTGATATATAAACTTTAGAGATATTAAAGAAATTGGATGTATTTTATGATTTTAATTTGCAGAGTAATCGATGTCTGGCAAAATGCCACGTATTGTGCGGCTGAGGTTGGATTTTTGTTTGATAGTAATTTGGAATGGAATCAAATTGACTATTTCATTCTGTCTTTATTATAAGACTCATCTTAAGTCCACTCATTACTCTTTTTTAAAATTTATTTTACTCTTCTCATTATTCTATTATATTATACTATCGTTTCAACTATTTGCATGATTAATTGTTTGCATTAGTTTCATTAATCATACCACAAGATGCTTGATTCTATGATCCTCTTGCTAATACTTTTACTTTGTTTTCTGCGTTCGATATTCTGTATCTGTATTTTATTCTGATCTTATCATATATGGTAGTGAGAAAATATTAACTATTTCATCATAATTCTAACATTTTTCTAACGTAACTATTGCTATTTTATAGTAGATTCTACCACCACCCCTAAAAAAAAAATTGCGAGTATAATGAATGAAGTGCAAATTGATTTTAAGATTAATGGATATGTTAGGAGTTTTCCAATTTTCCTTTACAATAATCTGAAAAGTGTAGTATTTGATCTCGTCGTTTATATCTAGATCTACAACAACAATGATAATATATTTAGTGCAATTTCACAAAGTGGGATCTCAAAAAGATAAAGTATATGTAGATTTGACCCTTACGTAATTCAGAAGTATAGAAGTTGTTTTCGATGACTCTATCCATGTTTATTGTAGGGATAGTTTTATGGAAAAATCCTTTTGGCCAAAAAATTTGGCCAGAATGGTAAAATAACATATTTCACACTATGTTATTTTACCTTTTTGAACATTTTTATCCTTTTAATTTTAATACATTTTAATTAAAAAATGGAAAAAAATCAGTTTATTTTAAAATAAAAAGGATATTAAAGACTTTTTAAATTTCTGATCAAATTTTCTAGTCATTTAACACTACTCTAGTTTTATATTTTCTTTGAGCAATAAGTAGTTAATAATTTTAGGACATCAAGCACAAGTTATAACAAATTGATTCAGATTAATTTATTGGATAGGATGTTGTGAGATTTAATAGAATAATTGCATTGCATGGATATATGAAAACCAACTAATTGGTGCATCCATTCTTTTGATGCATGATTCTTGTTTTAATTATTTATTTTTTTCAATATTAAATTAATTTAGAGATATGTTTAGTTAAATCGAGGATATAGCCAGTTCAATATTGCAGCTTTACAAAGCCTAAATCCAAACTTTTTTTATAATTTTTTAATTTAGATTTCACTGCTTAACTGAGATACTGTCTATATGACTCTTGCAGATCACAGACCAGTTGACTCTATTTATTCACCCACCTACCTAGACCCCCCCCCCCTACCCCCAAGTCAAATAAACATAAAATTAGAGATCAAGTGGCAATATTTAATTTGAAAATTTTGGTACAATTTTTATGGATATTGAAGATTTACAAATGTAAAGCACATGGTATTGCAATTTTAGAAAAGAAAATATTTGATATGAACTCTGGGAGAATCACACCTTAAAAGTTGGTCGTTGAATCATAACAACCAACACAGCCCGTTTCGTCGTCCTAGACGGTTATGTGCTAGACACAATAAGTCTAAGTCCCCAGAGAACTCTAAAAGATTGGTGTCACCATTCAAGGCACGATAGGCACAAAGAGTGATGGATGACTCTTATATCACTAATATAATGTTTTATTTCGTCGTCCTAGACGGTTATGTGCTAGACACAATAAGTCTTAAGTCCCCAGAGAACTCTACAAGAGTGGTGTCACCATCCAAGGCATGATAGGCACAAAGAATGATGGATGACTCTGATATCACTAATACAATGTTTTATATTTTATGTTAATTAGACTTTTCCCCCTAAAATTGTTTTGGATTGCTAGATATGAATTGATGATTTTCAGATTATATGAATTTGTAACGACATGTGTATAGTCAGTACTAGAGAGAGTTTTACAAAAGAGGCTTTGAGAGTGGTGAGAGTCTTAACATATAATCATTTGATATCCAAAATGTACTGATCTAACTAATTCATATTTGCAACATGTAAGTCCATTAAAAGGAAAACGGTACTTTTCATCGTTAGATCAAGGGAATGAAGGCTATAACATAACATTGAAACCCTTATCTCTGGTAGGGAGAAGCATTAGCATCGTGCTCCGTTTTTCTCGCACTTGCTTGCAAATTTTTTCATTTTCAAGGCTCGAACTTGCCCAGTTACATATGTTTGGCCCTTCAACTGAGTATTGGGCTTAATGTACTAAAGTGATATCAGTATCCATTTCTTCATGGGCTACTTAGTTAATCTTTGGGCCAACTTTTGGGTATAAGCCTATAAGGAATAATTGTCCACAAATCCAGCCATATATCATATATCATATGTGTCTACTTTAGGCAAAAATGAGGAAATTTCAGACATCACATATTTAAACTTATTCCTAATTAGATATACTTATAAAAACATTTATTAACTTAGAACATAACTTAAATAGTGAAACGATTTTTTTTTTTTTTTTAAAAAAAACTTAAATAGTGAAACCAATATATCAATGTATTTTCCCCAAGAATTACAGAATTTATGAGAAAAATTCTTGTGATCAAGTAATTGGGCTTTAGTATCTTTCTAGGCCCGTAAGAATGAGGCCTCAAACTAATCTTGGAAATGGGCCGTAATTTGAGGTTTAAAGTTCCACCTTTTACCTGGAAGATCCCTCTCTGATAAGGAAGGAAACGATGTAATCTCGATTCTATGACAAATTCGATAATTTTTCTCCACTATCCAAATAAATATGCATGATCGGATGTAGTTGTGTTATATTCGGTCATAATCAGGCTCCTAAGCTAATTAATACAAATAATTTATTCAAAGCCACTAAATCTAGATGGAATATCGTACAATGTTGAATCTGATTCCATAAAGTTAAAATTTTGAAAGTCGAGATTCTAGTTTCTTTAGGTTACGGATTCTAAATTAATACGTTATTTGTACATATCCAATAGATTACGTAAGATAAATATAAGATTTGAACTAAAGTTACAGAGTTCAGTTGAATATGTAACTCATATTATAGTTCCACACATCTATCATCAAGGGGTGAGGTGACAAGGATGTATTAACCTCACGATCCCCGTGAAAGAAGAAATTTGTGGTAAGGAGCTAGCGTTCCCTTTTAATCTATACCCTACATTATATGAATGTGAATTAATTAAGTAAATAACTTTGGATACCGAATGATTATAGAAATATATTATCAACCAAGAAAGAGAACAAATTATATATACTTTAACAACTTTTAATTCTTTTCCCCATTTCCTGCAAAGTTTCTCAATTTAATTAGAAGAAATAATGGGACTTTTCCATTCGTAAGTTAGAATATTAGTTGAGTTTTAACTGTCTCTTTTCAATTTGTATATTTAGTGAAAAGCCTTTTTATATAATAAAACCTATAGTCTTAGTTTCTATTCTTTTGCACACGAATCAAACATTAAATAACCATATTGTATATTTGTCACGTTGATTTGCATAAGTACAGTAATAACACGAGTGTTTAAATTAACATTATCTTAAAAATGGATTGTTTTTGAGTTTATGATAGTTTGTATTCACACTACAAGTAAAGCAAGAAAGTGAAGGGGCCACTTTGGACCTGTTTAATCATAAAAATTATTCACTTTTTTTTCGAGATAACTTTTCATGACTTGATTTGAAGAACTGTGATTTGAATTCAACTTTAAAATGTATTTAAATATATTCAAGCATGAATATTACTCCAAATATTCTTTACAGAAGTATAACCGGACACAGTCATCCTTTCTTAATTCCAAATTCCGTAAACTACAAATAAATTGAAAAATATTTGAAACCTCTGGCCAAACGCCTCCTTTGCATGACCGAAGAAGAAATAATATTTTCATTTAAAAGATATGTTTGGTTGGGAGGAACACATGTTTTTAAACGAGAAAATAAACTTTTTACAGCTCGATGATAGTTAGGAAAACAAGTTCCACAATCGTTATTATATGTTGATTGTCTTTCCTTCTACTCCTTACACTTCAACTTTAACCTCCCCAACACCCACACTCTACTCTATATACATGCTCAAGATAATTTTTTCGTGTTTGTTAAAATGATTTATGAAAAATTTACAATAAAAAATAGACTTATTTGAATTTTGAAATCTAAGAAGTGTCGCATAAAATAGGACGGAGGGAGTATATGTATATAAAAGCAAATGTACTTTAGCTACCTTACGGGATTTCCATGACCCACGGCTACAAACAAAAAATATCATAAAAGTCCGAAAAAAGCAATAAACTTCATGTGGTACATTAATTAATCAAGATTAGCATAAATATAGATAATCCAGAAAATAATAAAGCTATTTCCAATTGTGACCATACCAAAAGCAATTAATCCAACTCTTTGTAATCTAAAATTTAGTATTGATAAATCACAATTAACCACTTAAATACTTAATGTAGTTCTTTTAGTTACGTAGAAGAAAAACAAAGCGTACTTGAAACTTGAAAGAGGAAGTCTAGTCCTTTTTCTTAAAATAAACAAACAAATAAATAAGGAAGAGGTTCAAGTACCCCTAGACTATGATCGAAATTTCAGAGACACGCCTTAATTAGACTAAGGTCCTATTAACCCCTGAACTCATTTTATATATAATATTGTACACCTTTTGGCTTATGTGGCACACCCTATGACTCCACGCAATTGAGATGCATGGGATATATTTGGATGTCACGTAAGCCAAAAAAGTGTACAAAATTACAAAAAAATGAGTTCAGGGGGGTAATAGGACCTTAGTTTAGTTAAAGTGTGTCTTTAAGATTTGGGTCATAGTCTAGGGAGGTACTTCTACCTTTTCCCAATAAATAAATATAATAGAATATTTTAAAAATTGAATGCATAATTAAATCAATGAAAATACTTTATGTCTATGAATTTAATTGTTTGACAAGTTAAGGCACACCACGCAAAGCAGAGCGGAGTGATATTGTTCTTTTGAGCTAAGTTCACACAGTGTTAAAAAGACTTTACACTATTAAGAGTATCTAACACCTTAAAAGTAAAATAATTTTCATGTCGTGTGTCACTTACAATCACCACATATTTGTCACCACCAAAATTCACTAGCTTCTTTTTGTATATAAGTCTTCGAAGCTATGGATAAAAATAACAAATCAATGATCAAGTAGATGAGTAAAGGCACTAAATCATGCCCTATGTTTTGAATTTAAATACTTGAGAATAACATAAATATGCTAAAATCTTTGTCTCTATAAATTTGAATTTAATATGACCTCAATACAAATATTAACGCTTAAAACCAAAAGAATTAAAATAAAAAAAAATTAGACCAGTCCAAACAAATGGCAATTAGGATAAGCATTGGCCATATATAGTATAATAAAAACAAAAATAAATGACTCAACTAAATAACAACAACACTTAGGGCCGCCCACAGAGGGGATTAAAAACCGGGCTGATTCCTAATCCCGGTTTAACAAATACCGGTCTTTAAATAATAGCCGGTTTTTTGGGAACAAAGTTCCTTTAAACCGGGTGACGGGGTGGGTGGTGTTTTACGTGACACAAATGTGGCGAACCGCACGCTGTTCCTTTATTCTTCACGTGGTTTCCACGCGCAGCTTCTTTTTTCGAAATGGAATCTTTTTGCAACGTATTGACACCTCATCGACGTCACAGAGTTAGATAGAGTCGAGGGGTTTGCTTGGATTGTTTGGACTCCTTTCGGAGAATATATACTTTCATAGACCCTTTCGTATGTTACTTCTTCATATTTCGCCACTGCTCATCAGAGTGGATTTGTTTTTTCTTCTCTTGATTTATGTTATCTTCTGTTAAATACATATATCAAATAACTTTGTCCATTTAGATTAAAACAAATTTTTAAAAAAATTATCTTTATTGAAAATTAAATTTGAAACGTCATAATTCTTATATTACTTTATTAACTACTAAGTTATACTGATAAATGAGATATAACTATAATTTATATCCATAATTTTAATATTATAATGAGTTTAATGTGATAAATCTAAAAATTTAAATTCTAAATTTGTGTCGACTCCATCATTAGCCCAAACCCTTTCGTTGAGGTTCATGTCGTATTACGTATTTTTTTTAAAACTTCAAAATGCAAACAAATCCACAAATTTTTCAAAGTTAGTTTTTAATTTCTTTTTAAAGTCAAACAATATTTTAATGTGAATTAAAAATTTGTAAGAACCAATCTGTTTTTTTATTTCGTTGACTGAATAACTGTGTGTTTCTTTTAGTTTTTTTAATTATATACAAAAATTTTGTATAGCGTCTAAAAATTTGATCGTGTGGAATTCTTTTAATCTCTTTACTTACTTTCAAAAAGATCGATATATTTTTATAATTTTTTTGAAATGATAAAAAATCCCGAGGACAGCATCATTTTAAGTGTTTGTGGCTTCATGTCCGATTAATATTAAAAGTATTAAATATGTCAGTTAAATTAAATTTGAGCAGATTAAATTGAACTGAGTTATAAATAGGTGGGTCAATTTGAACTTGCAAAATTAATAATTTTATTTGCTTATGCCTAGAATCAACGGTTACTCTATCTTAAATTATCTACTCATCATTAAAGAATAAGATATCACTTTTAAAAATGTCTTCTAGATAGGCCAAGCCTTATTTAGACGTGGAACCAATTTATTTTGTATTTTATGCTAAGCTAATTATCCGAATATATAAATATACTTTATATATACATTTCATTTTATACAAAATATTTTCCTTCTTTATCTCCATTTTTAAAAAATGGATACATTATTTAATCTAAAGATAAATTGGATTTAAGTTTCTCATTAATATAAGTTTTTATAATTACTAAAAATAAGAAACCAATAAATACATGATACATATTTCAATAATTTTATAATAATTTAAATAAAAGAATTTTACGATATAATTCCACGAGTAAAATTTAAAGACAACAAAATTTATTACTATTATTTTTTCCACAAGGCACACCAGGCGAACCCAAAAAGAGGCCCAAATATTGGGAGAACTTCTTTATAGTTTCATATAAAATAAAATAATAAAAAAAAAAACAATTTCTGTTTTTCAGGTATTACTTGATCACCCAAACATGACATAAAGCCCCCCACCCCCCACTCACCTACCCCGCCACCCCACCCCTTATTCTTCTTCTCTCCTTTGATAAATACCCCTTCTCTCCATTTCTCCGCCTTCACTATAAACATTTTTTCTTCTTCAAATTGCTCATAATTTTTCTTTTCTCTCTAAAAAAAGCATGAGAATGAGCTGCAATGGTTGTCGAGTTCTTCGAAAAGGTTGCAGTGAAAATTGCATTTTAAGACCCTCTCTTCAATGGATCAAATCACCTGATTCACAAGCCAACGCTACTGTCTTCCTTGCAAAATTTTACGGCCGTGCCGGACTCATCAATCTCATCAATGCTGGTCCCGATCATCTCCGTCCCGGTACATGTTACCTCCTCCATCTTCTCTTCTCTTTTGTAATTGGGGAAAATTTTGACAGATCGATACTCTATTAACTGAGCTATTAAGATTAATTTATTTTATATGAATCTTTTTTTTTTTTTTACTTTTTTTTTAAAAAAAGATTATTACTATACTATTTTTGAATTTTTTTTAATAGATCACAAATTTAATTTTCTTAATTACCTTCATATTACTTGAAGAGTTGAATGAATTTTTTTTTTTACCACAACTTTATTTATGAATTATTGTGATTTAATTTTAAATATATTTATAATTCACACAAAAACTAGATCGTTAAATGGCACAAGGTAGTATTTAATTGGACATACTCGATGTGGTTCATTTAAATTCAGTAATTTTAACTCGAATTCGTTATGCTAATTTTTTTCTTCTAAATTTAAGATTTAAATCTTGAATTTGTGTTAGGATAGGTATACATGCAAATGAAAAATACTAACATTGTTTTTTTTTTTTCTCAGCAATATTTAGGTCTCTATTGTACGAAGCTTGTGGCCGGATAATTAACCCGGTAAACGGTTCAGTCGGGTTAATGTGTTCCGGCAATTGGCAGCGTTGTCAAGACGCTGTCGAATCGGTACTCAAAGGCTCCATAATCATGCAAGTACCAATCAATAACGATGATGATAATAATAATAATAATAACAATACTGATCAAATTGTACCGTTAAAAGGTTGTGACATACGACATGTTTCAAAGAATAACTCAACAAACTCAGATAACCAACAAGTCATCAAAACTAGGAATGGGCGGCTCAAGCGTAAGGGTACTTTTGATTCTGTTGCTTCAGCTTCTGCGGAAGCTGAAGCAGCAGAAGAGTACTTGTTGAAGAATCAACCCCCGTTGAAGTTCAGTATAACGGGGTGGGATCAATTTGAAGAGATAGATGATGAGTTGATCAAACGCGCCCCAAGTCATGACTCGTTTTCGGTTGAAACGGTTGAACCGACCCTGTTGGTGAGCCGGGTTGACCCGGTGAAATTGGAGGAAGATGGTGATCATGTAGAATTAGAGCTTACTCTTGGGTTGATGAGTTCAGCATAATAATAACAGGCTGATGACTCTCAAGAGCTCTTATTGACGGAGTCGTTTGACACGTCAATGTCTTGAAGAACAACATTTTGGGTTTCTTTAGTAAAGGGAAAAATAGTTTCCTTTTTTTAATGGTAATCTTTTTTGTTTGTTTTTGTTTTTGTTTTCTCTAGACTTTTTGTTTTTTTGGTTTTTTATTTTGGAGGAATATATACAAATAGATAAGAGATAAGAAGTGTAATTATGTAGAGATGTTGGTGATCGATCAATGTACGAAATGAAATTGTCACAATTAGTGACAAAGTGATCATTAATAATATAATATAGTACTATCTAATTAACTATGACTAGTTGCAACAAATTGTGTATTTTGAGGATTTTGCACTTATTATTATCCTTATGTTCTGAACTTGCTACTTTGTATTACTTGGTACAAAGGAATGGACGATAAATTTTAAATTTAGTTCTTATTGTTAGAGATTGAATCTTTAGAATCACAATTCTAACAAGGCATCGATACAAACCTATTCAATTTAATTTGTCTTTATATGGTAAAATATATTTAGTTCTTCTTCTGCTTGGTTATCTCAATAGGAAATTGAAACAATCTTTAACAAAATTATAATTAACCTTGGAATTTGCTCTACGAGTTTAATGACATTCAATATTTTTGACTCGTTAAGTTGAAATTTAAAATTTTATCTTTGTTTCCACCCTAATATAATTAACTAGATTTATATTTTTCTTAGATTTTGATTGGCCAAAAAAGATGAAGAACACGTGGATGCATGGAGGAAATCTTGTCAACAAATGCTATGCATGCAATGGGTAAGTAAGTTTGGATTTTGCCAAGTTTTTGAGGAAACAAAAGTTTATGCTTACTTTTGCCTTATTTTTATGGATCATAGACATGAGGAACATGCTAGACTAGCTGTTGTGGACATTTTCCCAAGAATTTAGGGGTTTCTATGCAATTAAATAAATATTTTAAAAATAATTTACGGGGCATAATTTGAATTAGAGTTTAAAAAAATATAAAGACTTTTGATATATGTGTTTGTTATAGATATGTTATAACATTTGTATAGTTATCAATAAATTTGTTAGGGGTAAAATGAGAGATGACAAGTCGTGTTAATTGTCAGGAATGTTATTTTTTGGTATCAAATAGATTCAGCATTTGAATTTTATGAATTCTAAATTCTATGATAAACAGACTTTTAAGTGTTAAAAGGACAAATTTATTGGATTCAACCGGTAAATTGCGAGTAAGGGCCCAAAATAGTCCCTCATTTTGGATTAAGACTCAAAGTCATCCTTGAGTTTTCAAATTGAGCATTAATAGTTTCTCATGTTTGCAATATTGGTGCACTTTTGGTCCTCCTTCAAAATTTTGCCTATCTTTTAACATTGATTTTATTCATAATTTATGTATGGAATGTTTAATAGTCATTTTATATATTTAGTAGAAATAATAACTCTATGTGAGAGATTGTGAGAAGAAAAACACCTTATTTTGTTTAGTAGAAATCGTATTGCAGGTAAAGTCGAGAGGTTCATCATGATGATTTCACGTACAATAGTACATATTTTTCTTTTCTTGCAATGTCATATGTTAAAATGTTATTAGTTTAGCTGCAATAATATTTATATTAAATAGAACAAGGCGTTCTTCTTCTCACCTTCTCTCACATAGAGTTATTATTTCTACTAAATATATAAAAAGGCGATGGGTCATTCCTTACATAAAATTATAAACAAAATTAATGTTAAAAAATAGGCAAAAATTTAGGGGAGGATCAAAAGTGCCCCAATATTGCAAACACGAGGGACTTAGTGCTCCATGTGAAAACTCGAGGATGACTTTGAGTCTTAACCCAACGATGAGGGACTATTTTGGGCCTTCTCTCGTAAATTGCCCTCTAATGCTCCTAATATGTGAAATAAATTAAAAAGAGAAGTGCATCTCATGTATTTATCGGTCAGTGAAATCATTGAAAATCACGGAGTCTTAACTTAAATTTATTATAAAGACAAAAAAAGTAAATGATTTCTTTTCATCTGTACTAATTTTGATAAACGGAATTATTATGTACATGTTGTTGATGACATGTAACAAATATCCTATGATATTAATCGAGAGACACCCAAGTTAATTTAAATATCACAATTACCAAAAAAATTATCTAGAACTCATTCATTAGTATGATCATCTTTAAGTACATATCTAATGACTCCATTCATTGATGCATTGTTTTTTAAACTAATTTTATGCACTAATAATACAAAATCAGTATACTATTAACATATATAACTTAAATCCAAATCATAAAATGTGCATAAAAAAATTTCCCCCTATTGTAATGCAAGTTTAAAATGGTTTTATCAAATTAATTAAATAAAGAACTCAGAAGGGGAGATAATAAAAAAAAAATTAAACAAAATTGGTGCGTAAGGTATGGTGTAAGGGGAAAAAAGTTGACTAATTATAATATTAACATGTAACATATCCAATTATATAGCTAATAGCTTACATCACATACAACCATAGCTTATAATATTTGTTCTCTATTATTATTTCTATATTATATTAGCTTAAAATTTTAATTGGTACCTTATGTACTAACCAACAATTTGTGAATGTTTTCAACTCAAATGATATTTGGAAGCTTCTCAATTAAGAAAGAGTATAAAACAATGGCATTATGGATTGCTGACTTGTTGCCATGCCTTGTTAGTTTGTCACATATAACATATATATTCCAAATCCAACTTGGAATTAAAAAAATTCTACAATATCATATAATATTCTTGCGAACACTAAAGGTATATATATTTGGTATAGAGAAAAATATTTTCTCCAAAAAGTATCAAAAGTTTTTCATATTCGATTAGTTAAGATATATTAAAAAATATTTTCTAGACAAAACGAGTATCTTTAAAAAATGATTATTTTAGCTAGTAGGAAAAGAGAAAACAAATTTGATAAGATGTACTGATCAAGTTGATCATTGTCTCCTTCCTATCCCAACACCCACCTCTCTCCGCCCTAACCCAATTTCCACTTCACCCGAGCGGCGATATTTTTCTAAATTACATATAAATATATGGTCTAAGCTAGGAAGTAGAAAGGGATTCATCCAAACCTATTTTATCTTATAATTATATTATATGCATGTTAAATAAATGTGATATATATATATATATATATATATATATATATATATATATATATATATATATTTTGAATTTCTCTTCTTTTTTTTACCTTATATATATTTTGATTCTCTTACTGGAAGTTCTGATTATGTTATTGTTCTTAGGGAAATTTTTTTCGTTACGCACTTATTAAACACTGAAATATAAGCAAGAAATCGCTTAATTTTCGTAGAAAATGTCTTCCTTTCATACCAAACACACCCTAAGTGCTTAATTTAAAATATATTTTTCAAGTAAAGATTAGTACTTTCATCTTCTAACCTCCAACGACAATTTGCAGTTTTTATGGTTGAAAAAAAAATCATGTGCCAGGCACAAGCTTTCTTTAAAAATTATAAGATGACAGCATGGGTGACGAAAATTGGCATGAAAGTGATTTATTAATATTAATTAATAACTAATAATATTATAATTAATTGTTAATTAAAGAGTTTGATTATTTTATTAACAAGCTGAAGTCAAGATAGTATCTAGATTCATTGTGTTCAAGTTTCCATTATGCAAACATGTGGAGCGATTGCGTAATCCAATTATATTATTTAATATAAAAAAATTTCTTAATATTTTTTAAAAAATTTGCTTTGGCAGGTCGCCTCATAGTTTTATTAATTAATAAAATAACCACTAATATCACTGTCTTGATGCTAGCTAGTTTTTTGCCATAATCAACTTTACATAATTATTAGTGGGTACCTATCTTTTATTTTTTTGGAAAAATTGTCCTCAGAACTCAGAAGAAATAACAATATAATATAGATGGTAATGAAATAATTAGAATCATTTCATTGTTACCCAAAGATTCCTAATTTAAATTCTTGAAAATAGAAAAATTCTATTGGACTACTTGGACAAAAATATATACTCCTTAAGGAGTAATATATAGCAAAAGAATCTTGAAGTTGTGGTGTATGGCTTTAATTGTGCAAAAAATATTTCTTGTATATTATTATAACTATAATGACGTTTGTTGTTCGATTTGGTTGTAAATATGTCTTCTGAGCTAGGTCTATTCATCTAAAATGTCATATACAATTTTTTTTGAATAAAGTTATTAGTCTCTCTTTTATTTGCTTTTATCAGTTCACCCTCTTTCATAGTTCGAATTTTATGAGCAAATAAATTTTTATAGAAATCAAAAATATTTTACTCCGTTGATGAATCTATCCAAACAAAATCAAATTAATCAGTAAGGTCATTATATTTCAAATACCAGAGACCTAAACAAAAAAAAGTTCATATTATTTCTTGTATCTAATAACAAAAACACATCAGCTCTAGCACTAAAATGCATCATGGAGGGTTAATATACTTTAATCAATATTATAGTCAATATATAGGGAGTCGAGCGTGGGCTGTTTTTCACATAAATGGTAGAACATTAACAAAATACACATAAAATGGCATCATATAAATTAGGAAATTATTTTTTTATGTAAAAATAAAAGTTAATATACAATTTTAACAATTTTATGATAAACCATAGAATCGAGACCCTATAACTAAATCAAACCCCTATAACTGAAAATCAAATAAAATGAAGAAATGACCGATGTAATTTGATTCGGTCTGATCATTTGTCGGTATTTATGCCTACTCGTAAGCAGTGGTGGATCCAAAATTTAGAGTCTGTGGGTGCCAAATAGACTTATTGATTAATGTGCCAGCTTTTTTCCTTAAAAAATATGGTTGGAGCATTTTTTTTTTCTTAAAAAATGTCTGCAACAAATTTCTAAAAAAAAATAGGTACAAATGAAATTCAAACCCACAACATTAGCCATCTAAAGTTGCCCTCCTACCATGGCACATCAAACCAATTTTGTTTACTGGGTACCACGCTTTATATTTATATAAATATTATATATATATATACCTATGTATATATAGAATTTCCGTCGAAGTTACGTAGATCCGCCCATGCTCCTAAGTTTATTATAGACACGACTATCTTATTATTGGATCACAACTTAAATTCAAATCATCCAATTTGATTGGCTTAACTAATTCTTTAATCATTAGTATATATATTAAAAAGATAATGCTCTTATTATAAGGTCAACTAAAAAAGGGTTTTCTCTTTTCTTTTTTTTTTTCTTCTTAAATTAAAACTCTGTCAAAGTCATCGGACATGGATTCCATTTTTTTTTGATGGTATATACTTGAATCTGCCTAATAGTCCACCATAGATTATATTAATAAAAAATATAACAAGAAAACTTTTACTTTTCTTCCTATTTATTATATTTACTTCACAAATATTAAAAAAAATGCAAGTTGTAATTCCTTAAATAAAATATTAGGGTTAAAAGAATTATTTAATTCCATTTGTTGAATATGACGTGCAAACCGTGATTCCCGACTTGTACATTCAATTTCCTCAAAGAAAGAGTTAAACTAATTGATTAATGAGCATTTTTTTATCCCTAATTATGGATAAATTATTGTTTTAATTTTTATGACATCGAACTAAGCATATTAAACTTGATTCTTGACTTCTACATCCAATTTTGTCAAAGAAAGAGTTAAATGAATGGGTTATTAGCATTTTGGTTGAAAGTAATTGAAAAAAAGAATCTTATTTTAGTCCCTAAGCACATTAAACCTTCCATGAATTAAATTTGCACACTTTAAATTATGTTGCTCAGATATATTCACAAATGTATCATAATTATTGTTATTTCATAGTTGACAGTAATATAATTTTATATATATATAGTCAAATATAACATATTTTCTATATGAAGTAATCGAACAACACAAGGCTGAAAAGAAGAATTTATCAATAATTTAAGGATCAGAAGTGCTATTAACTTCTATTTTTTCAATATTTAATTAAGAGGTCCTTTGCATTAAGACTACTTTTAATCACTGATTTAAAAAATGAGGTAAATTTGTTTAGTGGGTAATAGGAAACGTAAAGTATCTTGATTAGGCTTTTGAATTAAACTAATCAAGCAATTTAATAATATAATAATATTTCAGATTGAATTTGATAGAGATTAGCAAAACGGTGAAGTTTCCCCGCATATTTAGAATAAAATAATACCAAATGGATTAGACATTTCAACCCTAATTAGCCATTAGATGCTTAATTAATATTTAATAATTAGTGATAGCCATTTTATGATAATTTAATGGATAAGTGCTTTATTACGATCTTGATAAGGACTTGTTTGATTATTATTAATTGCCTTTATGAGCAGTGTTGATTCTTCACAGCATAAAAGAGTTAGTACTTTTTTAAAATAAATAAAATTGGACAATCATGGAAGAGGGTTAATTACTAGAAAACAATAATTAATATTATTAAACATAATAATTTAGGAAGTAGGTAAATAACACTTTCCAACAAAGTGATGGCATAGACAATCATGCCAAGAGAGATTATTTTATTTTATTTTATTTTTTATGTTATGTAATTTTCTTCCTAACTACAACATAAAGGAAAAACACAACATAACATAAAAAAAATATTTTTAAATTTTAAATGCATTGAGAAAAGTTTTAGGAAAATGGTCACTGTGTCAAAAACGGGAAGCTCCTCCTGACAGTTGATAGGATAACTTGTAATGATTCATCGGGATTTTAATGCAAAATCATGGCCTTCGATCACTAGAATTTCTTATTTGATATTGGTCCGAACTTACTTTAACAATAAGTTATGGAGTTTTACCAAGATTTGTGGTTAAATTCTCGTGATCAACTTATCATGATGTGTAGAAGGTCTCAGATATACCTTTGGCATGTATGAGATTTTCTTTCCTCTGTCTATGTCATACTTTGGATTCACTGATAGTCAATTCCAAGTAGATCCTCCCTCCCCCTTGCTCCACTTCGCTTCACTCATTTTCTCTTTTCTTCTGCCAGCAAAAAAAGTTATGAGATTGATTTTATGTGCATTAGCGATCATCAAACAGTTCATGCGGTTGGAATGCCTGAGATCACTTTTAGCCTTGTTGCTTTCAGAATTGATTCAAATTAACTCCAAATGACTTCATATTTGATATACAAAGTAGAAGTTAATCTTGTATACATGTGCTATTGTACAATGGGCCTATTGGACCAATTATTCGAAGTGGTTTTGGAACTAAGATTCTTGACTTGATTTATATTATAAAGCCCATTCATTTATGGGCTTTTATACATGGATTAGGTGTTTCTTGTTAATTTGGCCCAATAAATGGCATCATTGAGCCCAATTTTGCTTATTGACACTAGCTATCCTAATTTGGCAATTTGGAAGAAATCACGAAAACTGTCAAGGCGTTAATACAATTCGACAAAAAAGCAAAGTTATTGAATTCGATCAAACATTAATGAAAATCTAGCTCCGACATTTTCTAAACCACTTTCACTAATACTTTGTCTATAGATCTTTGTCAAGGGTATAGTAGTCATTAGCCAATGTAAAATGAATATTAAAAAACTTGTCAACCATTCAATTTATCACACGTACAACAACAACAATTTCGTCTAATCTCACAAGTCAAATTTGATGAGAATAAAGTGTACGCAAATTTTATCCTATTTTCCATGATACAAAGATTGTTTTTCATAGATATTTCACATTTGATTCAATCAAAATGTTTTCTAAAATAAATTTAAAAAATACAAAAATAAAGAATTTATAATAAAAATATCAAATAAAAGAAACATAATAATAATAATAATAATAATAATAATATTTTATTGGGAAAAAGGTCTGAAATATATCCGAATTTTGACCGAAATTGTTGTAATGATACCAATCTTTGGAAAGGACCTTTTACCCCCTGCACTATTTAATAGTGTATTTTAAAGGTATATATGTGTCCACGTGGACATCATAAATATTGCATCATTATAAATAGTAATGTGTCCATGTGGGCACATACATACCTTTAAAATACACTATTAAATAGTGCATGTGGGTAACATGCTATTTCCAAAGTTCGGTATTGTAACAACAATTTCGATCAAAATTCAGATATATTTTGAACCCTTTTCCCTATTTTATTTTATTTTATTTTTTCACGTAAAGATCCAAACAATAAGTTGTCTTTTGTCCTCCTTTTTAAAGTCCTTTTAACCTTGAGACTCTAGAGTCATGTGTCCAAAAATTTATTCCAGAAGGAGAATGCCGGTCCCCTTTATGTACTTTTTTATTTTCATTTTTTGTAATAATGATATAAGTAAAAATAATAAAAGGACCATTGAAATGTCAATTTTATGGAAAAAATGTGTGTGCATTTGAGTTACTCATCAATCATTCATCATTTGTCACATTCTTCTAAAGAAGAAAAAACAATTTCACTTTCTACACATAAAAATGGTAGGGAATTGTAAACTTTTTACACATAAAAATGGTAGGGAATTGTAAATAGGATTGATTGAATTAAATTTGAACAGGTTAAAATAAATTTTATCTATAACTAAATAGAGTTATATTAAATAATTTATAAATCACCGGCTCAAGTTTATGGATCTTTTTGGACAAGCTTTTAAAATCCACTAATTTCAAAAAGTATTCCTTGTAAAAAATATTTATGAAGAATTATAATTTGTATTTGGCTAATTATCAATTTGAAAATATGTTTGTAAATTGTAATGATAGAGTATTGATTTGTGTTTGGCCCAGTCTGAAAAAGTACTTACGGAGAAAAACTATATTTTTTTCAGTTTCAATTTTTTTTGTTATCACTCAAAAAGACTTAACTTATCGTAAAAGTCTGGCCGAACACCTCAATTTTTTCAATAAACATTTTTTAAATTTAGCTTGATTGAACAAGCTATTAATTTAAGGGAAAATTGTGTAAAATAACAAACATTTAAACCATATTAAATGTTATAGTTACTCTTTAGGAAAGTTCTAATTTACAACTATAGTTTCGCCAAATTTTTCTATTAGCCTGATTTGTATAAATTCTAAATCTGTATAATTTAGTTCCTGATTGTATAAATTTGAAATTTTATATATGCTTACCCTACCTCTTTGCATACGATTTATGAAAAAATTATAATTAATTATCTTGTTTGTATATTGGCAAGTGAAATATACAAACAGAGTTCTGAAAAATTCTCAAATGTATAAATATATAATTTGTATATATATACCCTATTTGTATATTACAAAATATACAAACTATTGGGTTGTTGCAAGGTGTGAATGGAAAATAAGAATAGAACATGGAAAAGTGGGGGAACCAATTTTGGAGTACAAATGAAAAGTCATTTCTCCCATATTGGTAGAAGAAAGGAAATTATTATCCTTATATTAGGAAACACTTCCTTTAGTTCTTAAAGGGCTAAGAAGAAGTGCCCCCTCGCGCCATCGTCGTCGCTCGCTCGGTTTCGTCTTCGAATTCAAATTTGGCAAATGATTGATTGATAATATTTTTGAACAAAATTTATTTAATCAATCTTGTTAATCGATTTTCTTTCTCTTATAAATTGATTCAGAATGTTAGTTAAATAACATAATTAATTTGGCGCAACGAAATTTATTTGAAATTCGCATATAACGGTAAAAACATTCTGAAGGGACCTATTCCTTCCAAAAAGTCGTTACTTTTCCCAAAAGACACAACATTCTGGAAAAAATGGGTCTGAACAGACGCGTTCCTTGCTACAAATGGCTATAAATAAGAGGTCTTTTTCGTTTTTCAAACACTAAAAATTTTCTCTCTGCATACATTTCTTACATAAATAAAATTATCGATCGACTGATTTTGTGTGTGCTCTCGTTGATGTTCTTGCGCTTGCTGAAATTAGTGAAGTTTGAGGTACCGCTACTTCTCTAATAGGTTAATCCGTTTTATCTTGGGAGGAATAAATTTGCAACCTTGGGTACAGTAAGGGGATTAAATTTCTTAAGAAAACACAGTGGTTTCTGTGGACTCAGATTACTTACATTCTGTCTATTTCATATTTTTTCTATTTCTGCATTTTTGACTAACCTAAATACATGATATAACAATCTTAAGAAATTTATTTAGTTTCCGTATTTGAGGTTTCTGGAGATTAAAACCTTTGGTTTTCTACTCTGTTTGAATTTTTCAAATTCATTCGATTAACAATTAAAAGAACATAAAAGTTTTATCGTTAAATCAGAAACAAGTTGTGTAAGGATTTATTCTTTACTGTTAGTATTTCACATACTAAAATTGTTTGCCATTTGTGACAAAAAAAATGACTAATTTAAGTCAAGTAAATGTTGGAACAGTGAATGCTACAACAACAAACACAATCGTTCAACTGCTGCCCTAGCATCGGATGATAAACCTGCAAAGTTTTCTGGAGTCGACTTTAAGAGATGACAACAGAAGATGTTCTTCTATCTGACTACATTGAGTCTGTAGAGGTTCATTAATGAGAACGTTCTTGTTATGTCGAATGAAACTCCGGCTGAAGAACGATTCTTGGCAATAGAAGCATGGAAACATTCAGATTTTTTGTGTAAAAACTATATTCTAAGTGACCTGCAAAATGATCTGTACAATGTGTACAGTAATGTCAAGACCTCAAAAGAACTCTGGGATGCTTTCGAAAAAAAGTACAAAATAGAGGATGCCGGAATGAAGAAGTTTATTGTGGCAAAGTTTTTGGACTATAAGATGATAGACAGTAAGACCATCGTTACCCAAGTTCAAGAACTACATGCCATAATCCATGATCTCTTTGCTGAAGGTATAAATTTATTTAATGTCTATGTTAGAAATATTAAGTCTATTCTTAACACTCACATAATATTTAATGTAAGATTGGTTGTGAATGATGTTTTTCAAGTGACTGTCATTATTGAGAAATTACCTTCATTGTGGAAGGAATCAAATACTACTTGAAATACAAACGCAAGGAGATGACAGTTGAAGATCTCATGGTAAGACTGAGAATTGAAGAGGATAACAAGGCCGCAAAAAAGAGGTCACGTGGTAATTCAGCAATATCTGGAGTAAATATTTTTGAAGAAGATCTCAAAAAATCAAAGAAAAAAAAACATCTAATTTAAATTGCAATCCTCCTAAGAAGAAATTCAATATAAGTTGCTTCAATTGTGGAAAACATAGTCATAGGGCTACTGAATGTCGGTTTCAAGAAGAAGGATAAAGTAAGTTTGACTGAATCCAAAGGAGAGATGGACGATTTCTGTGTAATACATTCAGAATACAACTTGGTTGGAAATTTAAGAGAATGGTGAATAGATTCTGGTGCCTCATGCCATGTTTGTGCCAACAAAGAATTATTTTCATCATATACTCTAACACCTATAGACGAGAACTCGTTTGTGGCAAACTCCGCTATTGCAAAGGTGGAAGGAACTGGCAAGGTCCTTTTAAAGATGATATCGGGCAAGGTGGTGACTTTGAACAGGGTCTCGTATGTTCTGGAATTGCGAAAGAACTTAGTTTCTATACCAGTTCTAACTAAGAACGGATTCAAATGTGTATTTATTTTTGATAAAGTTGTAATGAGTAAGAATGAAATGAATGTAGGAAAAGGTTAAGAATGAAATGTATGTAGGAAAAGGTTACCTCACTGAGGGCCTCTTTAAACTCAATGTAATTGCAGTTGATATGAATAAAGATTTTGCTTCTTCTTACTTGCTTGAGTCTAAATGTTTATAGCATGAACGTTTAGGACACGTTAATAACAAAACCTTGCGAAAACTAATTAACTTAAATATTTTGCCTAAATTTGAGTGCAATAAATCAAAATGTCAAGTTTACGTTGAATCTAAGTATGCTAAACATCCTTATAAATCTGTTGAAAGGAATTCATATCTCTTAGAACTGATTCACACTAACATTTGTGACATGAAGTCAACACCGTCACGTGGTGGAAAAAAGTATCTCATAACTTTTATTGATGATTGCACTAGATATTGTTATGTCTATTTGCTAAATGGTAAGGATGAAACAATATATGCATTTAGGCAATATAAAACTGAAGTTGAAAATTAGTTGGATAGAAAGATTAAAATGATCGAAAGTGATAGAAGTGGAGAATATGAATCTCCATTTGCAGAAATATGTTTGAAAAATGAAATAATCCAACAAACTACTACTCTTTACTCTCTTCAATCTAATGGAATTACGGAAAGGAAAAATCAAATTTTAAAGAAAATGATGAATGCCTTACTTATAAGTTCAGGTTTACCACAAAACTTGTGGGGGAAAGCTATTCTTACAGTAAATCGAATACTCAATAGAGTGCCTCATACCAAGACACATGTTATTCCATATGAGAAATGGAAAGGTAGAACACCCAACTTGAAATATTTCAATGTGTGAGGGTGTCTAGCCAAAGTCCAAGTTCATATACCTAAGAGGGTGAAAATAGGGCCTAAGACTGTGGATTGTGTATTCATTGGATATGACACAAATAGTAAGGTATGTCGATTTTTGGTTCATAAGTCCGAACATCCAGATATTCATTACAATACGGTAATGGAATCAGATAATGCTGAATTCTTTGAACATATCTATCCGTTTAAAACTAGACTTGAGTCATCTAGTGAGGGGGTCTAAACGACCTCGAGAAGAACCAAAAGAGAATAAACTTAATGAAGAGAGTCCAAGGCGCAGTAAATGTCAAAGGACATCTACTTCATATGGATATGATTTTGTAGCATTCCCTCTTAAAAATGAGTCTCGAACATTCAAGAAAGTTATGTTGTCTAGCGACTCAACCTCTTGGAAGGAGGCTGTCAATAGTGAGATTGAATTAATCTTAAGCAATCATACCTTGGAGTTGGTTGATCTTCCACCAAGGAACAACCCTTGGGTTCGAAATGGATCTTCAAAAGGAAGATGAAAGATGATGAAACTATTGACAAATATAAAGCAAGATTTGTTGTCAAAGGCTTTAGACAGAAAGAAGGTCTTGATTATTTTGACACATACTCGCCAGTGACTAGGATTACGTCAAGTCGAATGTTAATTGTCCTAGCTGAAATATACGGTCTTGAAATCAATCAAATGAATGTGAAAACCACCTTTTTAAATGGAGAGCTGGAGGAAAAGATTTATATGGAACAGCCTGAGGGCTTTGTAGTTCCCAGTAAAGAAAAGAAAGTATGCAAACTTGTTAAGTCACTTTATGGACTAAAACAAACACCGAAATAATGACATGCAAAATTTGATCAAACCATGTTGTCAAATGGATTTAAGATCAATGGATGTGATAAATGTGTCTACATTAAATACACTCAGAATCAGGAGGTCATTGTATGTCTATATGTAGGTGACATGCTTATAATGAGCAAGGACATTGCTAATGTAAAAGCTACTAAGCGTATGCTCGCTAGTAAGTTTGATATGAAAGATTTAGGAGTTGCCGATTTGATATTGGGAATTAAGATTCACAAAACTCCTAATGGTCTACCATTGTCTCAATCTCATTATAAGGTACTTGAAAAGTTCAAGTATGTGCATATTAAAATGGCAAAACCCCCAATTGATGTGAACCTTAATCTTGCTAAGAATAAAGGTGAAAGTCAGTCGCAATTGGATTATGCTAAAGTATTAAAAAGTTTAATGTATGTCATAAATTGTACATGACCAGACATAGCCTGCGCTATAAGTAAACTAAGTCGATACACAAGTAATCCAATCAAAATCATTGGATGGAAATGAAGAGAGTTTTAGGGTACTTAGAGGACACTCAAAACTATGCTTTGCATTACAACAAATATCCAGCAGTTCTTGAAGGATATAGTGATGCAAATTAGATTACTGGGTCAACTGAAACGAAATTCACGAGTGGATATGTTTTCACTATTAGTGGAGGAGCCATATCTTGGAAATCATCCAAACAAATATGTATAGATCGCTCTACAATGGAGTCTGAATTCATCGTCTTAGACAAGGCAGGTGAAGAAGCTGAATGACTCCGAAATTTCTTAGAAGATATTCTGTTTTGGCCAAACGAATGACCCCTATATGCATACACTTTGATAGTCAAGCTGTAATAGGAAAGGCTAGAAGCGTTATGTATGATAGGAAGTCTCGTCACATACAACGAAGACACAACTCTGTTAGGCAACTACTCTCTAGTGGAATTATCACAATTGACTATGTAAAGTCAAAGGATAATGTGTCAAATCCACTTACAAAAGGCCTAACTAGAGATAGAGTTGAGTGATCATCGACAGGAATGGGACTATGGCTGAAAACAAGTCATCGTTGCGGTAACTCTACGTAGAAGATTGGAGATCCCAAGATCTAAGTTCAAGGAGATCAAATAAAGTCATAGATGACGATTCAACATTGTCAAAATTTATTTTATGATCCATTCTCATGATGAGACAATGTTCAGTAACCAGGATAAAAACATAAGGACTTTTTAATGGTTTCTAAGTTTGATACAGGGTATATCAAATAGTGTATCTACAGGATAACACAGTTAGAAACCACATATGTAAGTGTGAAGTGTAAGCCGTTTCAAAAAGAATCTGGTAAGGCCAGTTCTCTAAGCACTTATTAACTGAGATGTGTTAATGGCTGAAACAAATAAAACAATAAGAACCAAAAACAATTCAAAGGTTGATTGATTGTGTGACTTATGTTGTCTAGGTATACACCAAAGCTCGATGGTTCAAAGATATCAAATCTACCGATTGATCGAGTATATCCAATATATGTTCACTACGGAAAGTTTAAAGGAAAACCGACTTATCCAAATGTGATTAACCCGTACTTACGAGACACACAAGTTTTTCATGCATATGTTTTAACAATAGTCTTTCCCCATTCATGTGGATGATTGTTGGGTTGTAGCAAGGAATGAATGAGAAATAAGAAGAGAAAATGAAAAGTGGGGGAACCAATTTTGGAGGGAAAATGAAAAGTCATTGCAAAGTGCAAATGAAAAGTCATTTCTCCCATATTAGTAGAAGAAAGGAAATTGTTGTCCTTATATTAGGAATCACTTCCTTTAGTTCTTAAAGGGTTAAAAAGAAGGTGCCCCTCGCGTTGTCGTCGTCGCTCGCTTGGCCTCGATTTCAACTTCGGCTTCGAATTTGGATTTGGATTTGGCAAATGATTGATTGATAATATTTTTTAATAAAATTTATTTAATCAATCTTGTTGATCGATTTTCTTTCTCTTATAAATTGATTCAGAATGTTAGTTAAATAACAAAATTAATTTGGCACAACGGAATTTATTTGAAATTTGCGTGTAACGGCAAAAATGGGGACCCGTTCCTTTCGAAAAGTCGTTACTTTTCTCAAAAGTCACAACATTCTGGAAATAATGGGTTTGAACAAATTTGTCTGAAGAAACGCATTCCTTGCTATAAACAACTATAAATAAGAGGTCTTTTTCGTTTTTCAAACACTGAAAATTTTTCTTCTCTGCATACATTTTCTTACATAAATAAAATTGTCGATCGACGGAGTCTGTGTGTGCTCTTGTTGTTGTTCTTGCGTTCGCTGAAATTAGTGAAGTTTGAGGTACCACTACTTCTCTAATAGGTTAATCTGGTTTATCTTGGGAGGAATTAATCTGCAACTTTGAGTACAGTGAGGGGATTAAATTTCTTAAGGAAACATAGTGATTTCTGTAGACTCGAATTACTTACATTCTGTCTATTTCATCTTTTTTCTGTTCTGTATTTTTGACTAATTTGAATACAGGATATAACACAAACAAACAGAAATATACAACTACAACCTCTATAACAAACGAAACTATATTTATGAAGCACAATTATCGAAACTGTGATTACAAATCTTTAATATATTTATTACATTTGCTATTTCTGAAATTTTCTCTTGGTTTAATCCATTTATTTAGGCGAATTATACTTTGACCTATACGAATCTAAACCTAGGGAGATTTAAATAGATAAGGAAATTGAGCTCACGTCCAAAGAAATAAAACCCGATATTCTCTCATTTCTTTATTTCCCAATAAAAATGAATCACAACAGTGTGATGAGTTTTCTTTCTCCTCAACGGTCGGATTCAAAGGCCTATATACGGCTTTACGAAAATCTAGTAACTTTTTACTTAAATCATGTATATATACTAAATTATTTATCAAATACTTTTAAATATTTGATTATCCTCTTAGTTATTATTTCAATATTAACTTAGAGAACGTTTTAGAAATTTAGGTAAATTTTAAATTTTGAATCCATCTCTGTATTTCCTAACGATGAAAAGATGAATGGGTCCAAGTACGCATGTTAACCACATAGACATATGAGAAAATGCCAAGTTCTATATTTAATACTAGCAGGTCCACTCTTAATCATTTTGCCGGTCAACTTCAAACTTCTACATTTTCAATCTTTTCTAAATTAATATTTAGGTTAAAAGTCACATTTTTATGTTAATTATTACACATTGTTATGACTTTATATATGATTATCCAAACACTCTCTTGTAGTTAGAGATTAATGATCATTTAAAAGTATTCTAGATATATATATATATATATATATATATATATATATATAGAAGATATCATAACAACAAAGTGACACCTAGGGTTTAAAATTGTATCATTAGAACTCCAATGATATATGAGATGAGATAAATAAGGATATATATTAGATTGCTCTAGTTATCCGAACTTTCATATGAAATAGCTAATTTCATTACTTTAGGACTTTGTTATTCCTTATTCCATCAATCAAATTCTAGATGACATAATCTCACATTTATGATTTAACTGTGGGATTAATATCATTCTTTATCTCACCAACTAAAACATCCTTAATGCAGAAACGATGACTGATTTAGAAATCTGAAGTTCATAAGTTTTTACAATAACCTTAAGTTAATGGTATACGTTAATACATGAGTTCATATTCTAGATATATAGTACTCTCGCTATTTCAATTTATTTGTCCTAATTTTCTTTTTAGTTCGTTTAAAAAAGAATCTTTCTTTCCTCTTTTAGCAACTCTTTACTTTTCAAGACAGAAAAAGAAAAAAACTAGACATGTTTAAGATCACAAGATCAACGACATTTTGGTACATTTGACATATCTTGAGTTTATAAACCACACAATTCAAATGTCTTTTTTACTTCTTCTTTTTTATCTCCGTGTCAAGTCAAAATAGGACAAACAAATTAAAACAGATGAATTAGTAGTGTTTAATAACTTTATAAAACTATATATATATATATATATATATATATATATATGTGTGTGTGTGTGTGTGTGTGTGTCTTTCTCTTCATCCAAATTAAGGAACGAGAATACTATAAGAGAAGAATTAAGAAGTAATTAAACAGCTTCAATTTCTAGATTTTTTATTCTTCTGCTTTGTCAAAAAAAAAAAAAATAAGAACACTTTGGAGAACCATGATACATCCAAAAAGTCCCAATTTAAAATGACAACTTTTATAGCATAGCTAATTTATTATGGACTATATACAAGAAAGCGCTCCAAATTTACAAGTAGTACTATTTTACAGCTAGTTAAAAAAAGTACTACAAAAAACCTGGTGGTAAAAAATTAAATTAAATTAAACTAACATTAATTATTTAACCAAAGGGTAATTAGGGGTGGTTGTTGTTACAAAATTGGCCCTTTTAACAAACCTTCCTTTCATTCTTGGCCTCTTTTCAGCATTCAATTTCCTAACTTCGTATCTTATTTTCTTCGAAAATAATCTTGTTCGTCTTTTTTCTCTGTACCTTGTAACTCTCGCTTCTCTTCCTCTATCCACTATTGTTACATTTTCGTTCATTATTCCCATGTAATTTCCCTGCAAAAATAGCAGAAAATAATTTTTGTACATCAGATCGACTCAAAAATAACTATCCATCATGAAACTAGTCATCCAACATTATATAAAAAGTTTAAAGTTACACTTATAAGTTAATTTTATTTTTTTTTAAGAAAATGAAATGTTTATTAACGTGCTCCCAAAATTGCATGAATATTTACCCTTCATTAATGTTTAAAATGATAGCATGCAAATCATTTCGTTATTCATTTTAGTACTTTGTTCTAAAATATTAAAATGTCGATGTCCAAATGAAATGACTAGAATATCTAAGATATTTTGCTCAAATATCTAATGTCCTATGATATACTATATAGTATAAGAAAATACAATATTTCCATAAAGACCTTAGTATAAATTGCATTAAATATTACTAGGATATTCCTAAAATTAAACTCATTTTCTACGAATCAAGAACACGTGGCATGAACTTTCACTTTCAAAATTTAGAAAAATGGGACCATAATATAAATTGCATTATAACTATCAAAAAATATAATGGATTATACTTTTAATTATATTCTAATCAAATCCATTAATTGCAAAACTTATAATATAAGATAAAATAATTAAATTAAAACTTACCATGCAATGTGGCCATGAGTCATTTGAGTCCAATTCTGGCCTTTCACCATTAGTCCAAGGAGACCTTTGGTCAGCCCATGCTGTTAATACACCGTCATAATCAAGATTTAATAAAATCTTCTTTTTATTTTCATCCTTCATAATTACTTCATCTTCTCCGATAATATTCATCGTTGAATCGCAATCGAATTTGAATTCAAAGGTGTCTTCGTTAATATCAATATCATGATGAGTATGATTATATTGATGATCATGATGAGTAGTAGCAGAAGTTGTTTTTCTAACGACTTCAATTTCTCCCTCATCTTCAATTTTGACTTTTTCATGACTAATCATTGAATATTCCATTGAATTTTCCTCCTTGTTACAAACCCCTAATAGACCTAATCCTTCCATATCAAATGACTCATCATCAAGTCCTTTACCAAGTAAACTCTCAACATCGGCTGCGAATTCCGCTAGCTCCATCTCCGAGGGTAACATCTCGTGAAATCTATTCAGATCAACGTTACAGATATCATCCTGCAACATCATCTCCCTAGATTCGGGTTTAAATTCTGAATCAGCATCTGCTGCTGTAGTCGCGTTACTCTCCACCATCTCATGATTATTTTTTGTGGCCGAGCTGTAGAGCTGGGCCACGAAGGGATCGAGTATGGGCACTCGATATAAAAGTTGCTCCTCTTCATTCTCATCATGGGAATTTTCATCGCTTAATATCTCGGGGACGAGATGAATAGGATTCCTTTGAATGACATCTCCATCCCCTGCGGATTTACTAGCCTTCCTCCCATGCCTAGGAGTCCGCGCCTTTCTAGTAAATCCGCGATGCCACGATGGGACTGACACTGATGAAATTGATAATGGACTTTCCAAATCGGGAAAGTAATTGTCTGATGATGATGATGATGATGGCTGTTTCAGTGACGATGTTTTAAGACGAACCCTTTCGTGCCTACGCGCCAAAGGGTTAGCCGAATGAACGGAAGCGTCACAATTTTGACATAAAAATGCATCATCGGCCGGACAATACCAACGTGCCCTTTTTTTAATACAGTTGTCACATGCCCTTGTTGTTTTTCCACCCATTGCACTTGCTAATTTTCTTTCAGAAACCATCGATAAATTCTGAATCCACCTCTGATACGTGTATTACTCAATGAATTTTTTTGATACTTTTGAAGAGTAGGTGGAAGAGGAAAACTAAGGGGAGATATGTTGAGTTAGATCTTTATGTATAATTGTTGAAAAAAGCTCTAGAGGAACTCAAAAAGACACTGCTAAAAGTGCAATTATTTGAGGTACCCACAAAATGCACTTTTACAGCAAATTATAAAGTTCTTATTTTATAAAAATAAATTGTGGGGACAAACTTTTTTTTTTTTGGATTTTCTACAAGTAATGGGAGACTATACTTATGGGCCTACAATAAGGCCTTATCTGTATTTTAATTGGCTAATTTTGTAAACATCATCCTTGATACTTGTTTTTGATTGGATGAAGTTGTAGTCAAATGGATTTCAAAGGGTCCCACTTGTGTTGAGGATGAGAATTAGTTGAAAATTTGATCCAATTTCTCTATCCTAATGTCCATGTCTATTCTCTCAAGAGTTTGAAGGAGACACTTTTGTTACATTGTCTTGCATTGAGTTTTTTTTTTCTTCAAAATATCAAGTATTTGAAATTTAGATAAAGTAATCTAAGGAGGTGTTCATTTAACTGATTAAACTAAAAATAGTCTATGAATATATATAATATGTGAATGATCGTGTATAATTAATATACGCTCTTTGGTTTATATGAATCATTCAAATTTCGAGAGTTATACTGTTTTACTTCGATCATAAATTCAGGCATGGAATCTTCGAGTTTTTGAAACAAAATTTACATATTTAAAAGCTAAGTAAAAGTAGTACAAGTCATAATAATTCATAATTCAAGATATTTAAAAAAATATATTGTTAAAGAAGATTTATTTGAATCTCGAAATACGATTTGTGCCACATAAAATGAGATGAAAGGAGTATAAGTTATGTATAACAGATAGAAAAAAGCAAACAATATACTTGACTGGCTATTTTTGTAAAGACTGCTCGACTAATTTGGATTTACAATGTGCAAGACTCATTTAAAGGAAAAATATTTTCTTAATAGGAGTTTATTTATTTTATGACATGAATCCAAAACTTCTTAGCTCTGATTAAAAATGGAGAGATATATACTTCTAACTACATTATTTTGGTGCTGGTATGCTTTGAGTTATATGCTCTCTAAGATGATGATATTTGAAGTACAAGTGTCGATATTTTAAAATGAATGTATATTTTGAGAAGAAGGTAATTAGATATTTAATATTTATCATATTTCATATATTAATTTTTTGAATTTGGATATAATAGTACATACTTTAGAAATTATATAAAAAATACTAATTGTTAAGTCTATTGTTTTTCATAATTGTATTCTGGAATTTACAAATTGAAACTTCATTTTGTTTCGCGTTATATTTGTGACTCTATTAAATTTTGAAAAGCCAAACAATTTTTTTACTAATATAATCTTCCATTTTTTAAAAATACCTTTTATTAGAAAATGATATTATATTATATAGTTGAAAAACTCTTTGTTGCGGTCCCCTTCTACTTTTTGGCCTCCCCCCCGGCCCCTAAATATTTGGTCTATAAACTTAAAAAGGGAAAGTGATAATATAATTATTTTTTTAAAAAAAATAATAATAATTGCCTTTTGAAGTTGATGATGTCGCTAGTTTCAACAGTTACATAAAGATGGTTTATAATCATTGGTAACTGACTAATTATTTATAGTAATTTTGATTTCGTAGCATAAAAAATTAACTAAATAACATATCATAATTATATAACTCATAAAATTTAAAATCTAGATAAAAGGAAGTAGTATACATTGTTATTATATATTTTTATTTGAAGAATTATAAATGAGTAAAAATGTTGAGTCCCACATTCTTTGGAATAGAGAGAATTTTGAAATATATATATATATATGAATAATCTTCTCCTGATAAGTTAGCTTTTAAAATTGAGTTAGATGCGAAATTAATTTTTTTATTTATTTATAATAAATACATAAAATAAAAGATGAAATAATTTTGAGAAAAAACAAAACGAACCCCATAAGTCACACCAGAAAACACTTTTTGGTGAAGAAAATTCGTGAAAATAATTTCCATCATGTCAGGCGCACATTTATCTGTTGTGTCTTCTTCAATTTATTAAGGAATTAAAAGATAAAATAATGTTTAGATAAAGAAAAAAACGAATATGAAAAATAGATAAAGAAAAAAAAAACGAATATGAAAGTGGATAAATATGATGTGGAAATATATAATTATAATTCTTACTTACTTGCAGGAAGAAAAAAAAATCTCCGCAAGAATTACCGTAAACTATGATGTGAGGGTTGAGATTTTTTCGTTTTTAATTAGATGTCTTAATTTTGAAGTTTTGAAAATATAATCTTATTAAAAGCATTACTTTTAAAAATAAGCTCATATAAATACGAATTTAATCAAATTTCAATTTTGGAACTCCAAATCTAAAATTAATAATAAAAAATTAAATCGATCATAGACAAGCATGTCAAAGTGTCACGGATATGACTCTTATGAGACTGACAACTTTATTGTTCATAACTTGTAGTAGTATTCTCACATGCACTTTTTCTATGATGTTTATGCTCTCTAATTGTTTATCAAAGTGAGGGAAAAAAAGGGACGTGGCAACGTGTCATGCATATGATCAAGGTAAAAACAGGGAAATTTCAAAAATAGCTAATACTAGAAATATAATGAGGTGAAATAACTATATTTTACTTAATTCCGATTTAACTTACATGTTAGAAGGAGAGAGAGGCAAGTAAAATTGAGAGAGGGAAGAAAGAGACAAGTGAGAGAATATAAAGAGGAGAGAGGCGACGGAGGTGAGAGATATTTGGTCTATTTTGGGAGTGACGCTTTCTACAAGAATTTTTCATATTCAAGACTTATATTTGAAACTTCTAACTAAAAGTTATATAGTACCATTATTACACTACAACTCATGTTTGTCAAGGAAAATTGTTTTTGAGTTTATAACCATAGGTAATTGTTTACACCCCCTCTGTTTTTATTTTACTTGGTATTTATACCAAAAACGTATATTTCATATTTACTTGTTTATTTTATAATAATATAAATCAATAGAATGTTATTACTACTTTTCATACTGCCCTTATTATTTTAGTAGTCAAATTTAAACTTTCAAAACATCTAAGACTAATTTAGTGAACTACATATTTAATTTAAAAAATTAAGTTTTGTGTCAAATAAACAAGCTATGAAACAAGAGTATTATAACAATGATTTCGTCAAGTAGAAAATGAACTAAATAACATATCACAATCAACTACCTAATTCTTAAACTTTAAATCAAGAATCATATATTCAATTAAACTCCTCATATAAATTGAATTGAAGGAACTAATATATTATTATTATTAGAAATGGGAACCTATAGTCTCTCTCTTTGTGCTCTATTTATTATTATGGATATGAATAGAAAATACACGTAAATATTATCAAGAGGAAATACATAATTACCCCATGTAATTTATACTTTTTTTTAAAGTAGATACTTTAATTTTACGGGGGTTCTATTACCCCACAAAATCATCCAAAAGCACAATAAATACATCATTTTTTCACCATCAGTGCTCTCAATCCAAGAGCATGTGCCACACCTCCAACCCATTTAACAAAGGCTGGATTTTATCCTAACCCATTCATTTTTTAACCCATAACCCAAACCCTAAGAAAATTCCCAACCCATTTCACTTTCACCTACCCTCGTCTATCTCTTCGACCGATCAAAACCCTAAGACACTTCATGAGGAGAAGCTAGTTGGTAACATTGCTGGTTGAATGGGTTAGGATAAAACCCTAAGAAACTTCCAACCCATTCACATTCTTATTAATGCCAAAAATCACACCACAAAGTCTGCAATTTCATCAAGTCTCCATGTTTACATCGCATTGTTAAATGTTAATGCCACATGGTGTTTTAACATTGGTTGGATGTTGTTTTTTTATTCCTTGACGCGCCCAACTTGCGTGACAACACTGATGAATTTGAAACGGATCAAAATGATGTATTTATTGTGTTTTTGGATAGTTTCGTAGGTAATAGAACCCCGCAAACTTAAAGTGTCTAATTAAAAAACAGAATATAAATTCCATGGGGTAATTATGTATCTCCTCTATTATCAACTCAAAAGATTTGTACATATACTCTATGTGTAGTAATCAAAAATAGACACAATACAATGCAGTAACTTTTCTTTTTATTTCACCAATAAATTTTACTACTTAGTAGTAAGTGTAAAAAAACACAAATTACAATCTAACATAGAAAAAATGAGTTGGGCGGGTTGAAGTTTGTGCGGGTTCAAACTAAACCCGCACCATAACCTCTCCGAGCGCGCCTCATTGCCTTTCCTAATCATCTTCAGCTTCCTCAACCTTCTGCCCGAATCCTCGAGGTCCACCTCTAGCTCTCGCTACAATTTTCCCCTTCCGGCCGCTCTTCTTCTTCTTCGCCGCTTCTTCTTTCTCGAATTTCTCCTTCTCTCTCTTCTGCAAAAAATCCGTAACAGCAATGTAGATTACTCCGACGGTTAGAATGGATAATCCGACGAAAGCAATGACCAAAAGCGATTGAATGACGGTGGAAACTCCGTCGCCACCGGTGGATGAAACAATTTGATCGGCAGTTTCATCTAGATTCACTTCTGATAGCTCTGAAATAGCAGAAATTCTCCGATTTCGGATGATTTTGGATGAAATTGGTAAATTTGGGCGGTGAATTTTGTGAGGGTGGAGGTTTTTCGAGGGTGAAATTGATAGATTTTGTGGAGGGAAAAGAGGTGATTTAGGGTTAATTACAAGGAAGGAGAGAGAAATGGATGTAGAAGAAGCCATTGTCTCTCATCCAATTTGCAAAGCTAAAGGAAATGTCATCTTAATTTTTGTACTTTTAATTTCCTTCACACATCCATATGACCCTTATCTTCTCTCCTTGGGCCCCACCACCTAGTAAATTTACGAGAATTTAAATCTTACTAACAAGGTAAAATTTTCGATGAACTATCCATTGAGCTACGTAAATTTTTAGGGAACATGTCTATTGTGAACGACTACATATTTAGCGTAGTTTAATAAGTAATGTTTGGAAAATATATTGTCAACACAATTTTATTTCTATTTTGTGAAGATAGAGAAGTGAAGATAATATAGTAGTGAAGAAGATAAATAATAAATAATGGAGAAAAAAAACAATATTTTAATAACAAATACATTACATTAAAAATGATCTTTGATGACAATGACTTAATTGTTGTTAAATATGTATTTTTAGCGACAATTGATTTTCTTTGTAAACGTCTCTAAAGTCTATGACGATAATGAATCAATGACAATTAACTAATACCGGTAGAGGAATAATCTCTCTTTGTTAATGGGTATATTTATTGCCGCTAAAAGCTGTTTTTACTATTGTGACAATATGATAACCAAGCCAAATTAAATAACAGGTAATAACAAATGAAAAAACAGGGTAGTATAGGAGAGTAATACTGATCAACGAAACTCTTTCCGAAAGAATTTCTTGCTTCTAATTTTCTTCAATAAAAAAAAAAAAAGTTTTTGAAATATTAATTATTAATTGAGTGATCATACATCTCAGAAATTAATGTTACATAAAATCACAATTCAAAAAATAAAATTTAAGTCGACAAAGATAATCAGTTTGAAATGGACAAACAATATAAATACTGGATAAAAATGAAACAACGTATAATTTAGGTTACCATAGGGGAATAAAAGACGACGGTGAATCGACTGTTATGTCCTCTTCTATATTTGTCTATGTATGTCACCAATTTGATATATTACATTATAAGATAATCATGCTTGGAAAAACAAACATGAAATCGATCGTTACACAAGAAAATGACTTTCCTAAAAAAAATATTTCAGGAAAAACTACTTTTATCACGTTAAATTATATCTATATGTTGAGTTTTCTTCAATTTAATACGAATTAAACATAAAAACAATATTGGGAAAAGCAAACATAAAACCGATTAGTGATACAAGAAATTGACTTTTCATGGAAAGTAACTTCAATCACATCAAATACATTATCCGTTGTGTCTTCTTCCATTAAATAATATGAGATTAAATGATAAAATCAAACAATGTTGGGAAAAAATAAATATGAATGATTTTCGACGTGCCAAACATACATTTTATCTTTCGTGCCTTATTTTGTTTAATGTTTAGTTCTACATCGTAGAATAAAGAAGAATTTGTATTCTTTATATGATTTTGGACTAAACTTTACTCACAAGTCAACTTTTAAGGTTGAATTACGTCTAAAATTCATATCATTAACAAATTAAATATGGAATTAAAAAATAATAAAATGGTTTGGAGGAAAAAAAAAAACATGAAAGTGGATAAGTGTGATGTGTAAATTACTCCCTCTAAATATATATAAAGTTGTAAATCTATTATAGACAAGCATGTCAAGTGTCACGGCTTTGGTAATGACTTTTTTTTAAAAATTGTTAGTGTTATGCTATAGAATTCACACATGCACAGTTTTGATTCGACTGTTAAGATATTATTCATTTTGAATTTTGCCTGTATCATGAATTTGATCCTCATGAGCAAAGAGCAATCGGCCCTGTGAAAGTCACATCTTTGACTATGAGCAGGGGCGGACCTACTTGGTTTCAAGTGGGTTCATATGAACTCACTTCGTCGAAAAAATACATTGTATAAACATATATATTCAATCTGTTTTTTGAAACAAAACACTGTATATAGTTAATTTGATCCCACTTAAACCAATAGTAACACATAGCCTAGCAATAAAGTGGGTACAATTTGACTGAGGCATTCCTGGGGGTTCAATTCCCATCGGCAACATTTAAATACTGCATCATTATTTTTTATATGTTGAACCCACTAAGTAAAATTTCTGAGTCCGTACTTGCTTTAATTAATTGTTTGTCAAAGTGAAAAATGGATAAGGCAAACACATGCAATGCCTACGATCGAAGTCAAAAAAAAAAAAAAAAAGTTGGAACAAATTAATTGGATTACAATTGTTCTCAGATCATAATGGGATAAGATTAAAGACTCATTTAATGAATAGATGATAATGGGATAAGTTTCTCATAATAGTAGCAATATGGTCATACTCTCTATATCTCTCCGTTATCGTCCTATTTAGCTATTGTTATTGTTCTTTACTTTGGAATGTTATATACAGGGGCGTAGCTACGTAGTCTTTAGGGTGTCCAATGGGATATCCTTCGTCAGAAAATTATATCGTATATACAAATAAAATAATATACAAAGTGGTTAAATAACATATTCTAGACACCCTTAACATAAAAGGTGTTGTAGCCTAGTGGTTTTAAGGTGCCTTGAAAGAGTCAAGTCTTTAAGCGTTTGTGAGTTCAAATCTCGCTAGCAGTAGCTTTAAGCCTTTTTTTTTTTTCAATTTTTTCATGTATATTTAAAATTTCTAGTGCTCTCGTTCAAATTTTTTCATGTATATCACGTACTTTTTTAAAAAAAAATTCATGCATACAACGTAATTTAATTTTTAAAAATTTTAGTGCACTCATTCATCCAAAAGAAAAAATGTATTCGTGTACAATTCTTGAACGTCATTCATGAAATTTTTAGTTACGCCACTGGTTATATATAATGCTTGTCACACCATGTGTCATGGTTTATTTATTTTCACATTTTATTTTTTTATAGTTGTTGTGAATTACTTTCCTTGAGTCGAGTATCTATCTGTGTGCACTTTGCTCTCACCAAAACCACGTACCAAGTAAGACTATATTGTGTTTGTTGTTATATGTTGTTGTCATACTTTCTAGAGTGAGTTTTTTTTTTTTTTTTTATTAGAACAAAAATATCAGAGAGCATCTATATTAAGATACTTATAGGTACAATATTTTTGATTTTTTTCAAAAAAAATCTGTGGAATGTAAGAACACGTACAACTCATACATTTGTATCATAGAAATATAAAAATTTATAGACCAAGTAGCCCCTAAAAAGTGCAATTGATAAGCTAACATCATAGATTTATTTTTCCCGGTTATTATTTTTATTACAATATTTTATTTTATTTTTAAAAAATAAAATCCAAGAGCTCATGGTACATTAATGGGCCTAGTTACCCATGCTGGAAATGAATCCAGACAATGTGGCCCATTTTGAGAAATTCCTAGAAAAATGTGGTCCCTTTGGGACCATAATTAGTGTATGTTTTCTCGTGATGAACATGATGGGCTTTACATATGTTGCTATCTGGATGACTCGAAAAGTACTTAAACCCATATTGGAAATTAGATAAGCCCACAATGATTTTGGATAAAAGACCAAATTATATTCTCTTATATTTTATAGGAATACAGGTCTAAAAAATACTTCAACTTTGATCAAATTTGTTGTTGTGATGCTAAACTTTCATGAGGACCTATTACCTCTCTAGACTATTTTATACCGTATTTTAAACATATATATTTGCCCACGTGGACATAAAAAATAATGCAAAATTATAAATAGTAATGTGTCCACATGGGCACATATATACCTTTAAAATACGCTATTAAATAGTTCAAGGGGTAAAAAATACGGTATTAAATAGTCTAGGGAGGTAATATGTCCTCATGAAAGTTTAGTATCGCAACAACAAATTCGACCAAAGTTGGGGTATTTTTCAAACCCTTATCCCAATTTTATAATAAAAAAGAAAAACTACGTAATTAGACATACTTCACTATCATATATACTATTATTACTTATACTTTCAAAATATTACGTATTTTATCACTAATTAAGAGTTTGTACATATCTTACACTTAGATATATGTATTTTTACTATCAGATACACAAAAATAGGGAGAGAGACAAGCGAGATAGGGGAGGGAGGCGAGTGTGATTCAAATGTATATAGGATACTAGATGTAAGAGAGAGGGGCGAGTGAGATGGGAGAGAGGTGAGCGAAATTCGTTATGTATATCAAATACATGCGAATCCACTTGGATACAATGTATCCAGAACAAATTACACCTAATTTTGACCCTATGTATCCAACACTTATCTAGAGGCACCAAAATATGGTAAGACGTAATATTGCAAACTAGAGTGTATCTAAGTAACTAACTCCTAAACTAGTGAGATTAATTACATATATTTTTATTAATTAGGAATTTTGTACTATATTTTAAGTTAGATACATTGAGATACAATTTTTTTAAAAATTAGCATAAAATAAAGCCCTTAATTATTTGTCCACTTAATTCTCTCCATAATTTATGCATTCACTCCAAATCAACTCACTCTTTCCCTAAATTCTCTTAAATTCGCTCTCTCTTCGCCCTTTCCTCTGTTTCTTCTCCGATGAATCCTGGATTAACCAATCCCCCACCGTCCTCCACCACTTAGCACTCTTGTCTCCGACGGAGGATCACCATCGCTGGCTCATTCTTCCCTTCGACTCCGATGATGTTAACGGTAAGTCACAACCACACAACGTTGTTGCTCACAATAGCAAATCAAAAGGTGAAACAAACATCATCGTGGTTAGATGTCGGACCAGCCGTGAACGTAATCGAAAAAATTCAGTATTTGTTTGTTTGTTGTTTCTCTTACTTCGAGGCTTATTGTTGCTCGAAAAAAGTAATTGTTAATGGAAATAATAAGCGGAGATTTACGCATGCGTCTGACACATTATTAATGTATTTGACACATTATTGATGTATTTAACACATTCTTGAATTAAATTATATGTATTAGTTTTTATTAGTGTACGTATCTGATTAAGTGTATATATATCTGACAAAATATATACATGCATGTATTTGAGATTTACACATGTATCTGAGACATTATTAAATTAAGATTATTTGTATCTAATTTTTCTCAATCTTCTGATTAAGTTGCGACAATCTTGACATATATCAAATGAACCTTTTATATCACAATCTAAATCCTAGCCTGATATTATTAAGAAGAAAATGTGAATCTTTTATGGGTGGACTAGTACTTTTATAGTCAATAATTATTTCTATGGTTCATCTACTATAGTTAGTTACTAAAGGAAATAAAAAAGGAGAAAGTGAAAACTTAATAGAGAAGTGTTTAAAAATACTTTCTCACGTGTTCATTGTAGACTATGATATTCTTTCATGAGCTAAAAGAAATTACTATCTTACAAAAAACATGTTGTACGTACAAATTGGTAGGTAAATCATACCAAAATATCTAAAAAGTTAGGAAAACAAATAATTAAAGGGATAGAGACCTTACACTATATCTATTTTACACTATTGGGACCATGGATTCCCTACACGAGTTGTTAAATTACTCTTTTATTCTTCCATTTTATTTCTTGAGAGCTCCTTCACACTAACATGCTCCAATATTTTTATATGTTGTCTTTTATCTTCCTTCCTACACTAAACAATTCAACGAAAGATAAAATATTAATAAAAAATATTTGAAGTAAATTTTCGTTACTAGCCTTAGAGATTCGATAACTCCAACATTAGTAACGTGGAAATGAGTTTTAACATAGCTGAAAAGATGGTGTTGATTTAGTCCTTTAGTTTGGAACCTAATCTAGATGTCTTTGAGGTTCTAAGTTTGCCTCGAAATGATACCGTTTTCACAGCCCACAACGAAACAATGCTTTATCTCTATATTCCTAGTCAATCATTCTACCTCAACACATTTCAGGAAGAATCAGTTTGCTCTGGGTTCAAGTTATACATATCCAAAATTTTAAATAAAAATATCTAAAAACATGATTTCAGAAAACAATATGCCCAATTTTTGCAAATTCCGCTAGATATGTTAGAAGTTGATTATGATGTGACTAAACTTATAAAAGTATATACACTTTGACTATACGTTAAATAAGAGTCCCAAAATGGGTCGTACATGTAACCCGGTAATTATTCGTTCGGCCCATTAACAAAGTCCAAAATTAAAGAGGACTCCACTTTTTACGGCCCATAGTGGCGTTTTAGCTTGTGTATCTTCGCCGTTCTCCACCGTAGCTTCATCGTCGTCGAAGAAGTAGCTGTATCTCTTAGTTACCGGTAGTTTCTCTCTCCGTCAGATTGAATTTTATAATTTGTTTTACTTTTTGTATTGAAATTCTGCATACATTTTTACCTCTTTTACATCGCGTGCCGGATTTTTTTTTTTTTTTTTGCTGGTGGTGGTTGTGGCGGCGGATAATGAGATTATCGGTTTGTTCCGTACATAATTTTAGAATTATAACTTAGTTTTTGTAAAAGTGATGAAATTTATGAATTTACTAGTATAATTAAGCTTCTTTTTTTTTTTGTGGAAGGACTCATGAACACGAACTTATTTGTTTATTGTTACGATTGAAACTAATATGTTCGATTAATTAGTTAATTTCACTGAGTATGAAAGTGACAAAATTTGCTTGCAATTTTGTAGAATTAGTTGTCTGAGGAACTTGATTAGCATCTGTGCTTGTGTAGGGATTTGGTAATACAAAGTTTTTTTTTGCATTGTCCTGTATGAAATATATGGTGGAGTATTACCAGAGTCTTATTCTAATTAGCAAAACAGTAAAAAAGGTGTAGACTTGAACTGCATATTAGTTCATTCCTTGGTTGGAATCTATTATTTGAGTATAACTCCTAGTAATTATATGTTTGGACTATGTAAAAGTCTTTTCTCTAAAAATCCAGAAATAGAGTTCGATTTAGTTTTCAAAATCATATCGCATGCAAAATTGTTGTCTAGACTCTGGATGTGTGCAATTCCCACTGATTCATTTTACCAGCGAGAAGTATAGAAGTTAAGGTTCTATCGAAATCTTCAACTACAACAACAACAACATAATACCCAAGGTAATCCCACACGTGAGGTTTGGGGAGGGTAGTGTGCACACAACCTTACCTCTACCTTGTGAAGGTAGATAGATTGTTTCTCAGAATATAAAAGCATTTAACTCTCTCTCTCTCTCTACTCGTGCACATGCATGTGCTAGTCAGAAAGAAAAATAGTATAGTGAACAGTGGTGGATAATGGATTTTAGTGGATGAATAATTGATACTAGAAATGAGGACTCTAGGTAGTAGTTCAGTGAGTTCTCTTTAATTATAACACCGCTATTGTTTTGTTAGAATGGTTGTAATGCTGGTCTTTGCCTTGCACCCTTGCCTTTTGAGCAAAGGTCAATGTTTATGAGGCAAATTCTACAAGTAGTTCTCCAGTCATGTCTTCTGAAAATCTGGCATTTCTTAGGAATCATGTGTGTCGGTTTGTGTAGTGACAAATACTTAAGTGGTTGTTGACATAATTACAGAGGGTGGCATCTAAATGAATGGCTTTCTTTTACCAAGGGACCTTGACTCTACTCCATGTCACAGTACCTCAAGATTCCTATACCTGGTGGCTGAACTGCTTTAATCTTCAGCACTTGCTGCTTGTTGTCCATTACGACCTAAGGACAAATACACCAGGCGGTTTGAGATACTAAGTTGCAGTATTCTTGTCTGCCTTAGAAAGTTTTATAGAAATTATATGCATAAAATATCTAATTTTACGGAGAGACCATGGGTTCATGAACTGGTGCCTTCAAAGGTCTATGCAGGACAAAACTATGGACCTATCTACTTGTGATTTTCCATGTACCCCCTCTCATTTTTTTCTTCTATATGTGCTGGTTGTACCTTCTTTTAGATGTGATAATTGATTGACTTCAGATCCATCTTAACATGTCTATTTGTGTGACACCTGTGTTATGGATATGCTGGACCTTAAAGGCTCTATGTTCATTGTTGTATGACACTGTTGGTCTTACAACCGTTCTATTGAATTTGCCTTTCACCTAGGTAGGTAGTCATTCTCTATTGTGCAACATTCCTGTAGTACTCCATTTCAACCATTCTTATTTTGTTTATGTGTTACATCTTCTTCTCTCATGTCATCCTCCTGATTGAATCTAGATATTTGAATTTTCTTCATTTAGGCATTTGAATCTGTCTAATCTCTCCTCAATCTTTCTCTTCTTATGCTAGTTAGACCTGCAGTACATATATTCTGTTTCACTTCTGTTTATCATAAAACCATTATTTTTTACGTTGTGTTACATTATTCAAGCTTTTTGTTGACACACTCACTAATCTTGTGAACCAACACAATATTGTCCACAAATAATATACACCATGACACCTTATTCTCTATTGTTTGGTAGCTCATTCATTTGTTAGGTAAAGAAGTACAGGTTTAATAGAATATTCAGTCTGAACCCACAGTTATGAGGAACTCCATTGTATTCACTATTACTTTTTTCACACTTTGCGACAATCTGCTTCTTGCATATGTCTTGTGACATTTATATATTCGATATGGATTCCTTTCTTCTCTATTGCCACCAAAAGACTCTTCTTGACACTATTGTTTGCCTCTCTGAGTCACCAAATTATTATGTATAGATGTTCTTTGCTTCCTATAGCTTTTCATCATTATTTTTTAGTAAAAGGAAGGCATCTGTTATGGATTTACTGGGAATAAATCATTTTTTCTTGTCTTGTATAGTGTTAGTAAGTCTATGCTTTATCACTCCGTTACTGTTGGGGCGCTTTTTCCTATGAGTTCTCTTTCTCTCAACTTTTTACGACCTTAATTTATTTTCTTTGTTGATTCATCATAGTTATGGCCGGTAGAAATCGTATGCCCCGTCAACCTGACAACTTCAGAGGATTCCGTGATGGGCCACCACCACGGGTTATTATGCAGCGAGGACCAGGACCCCTCCCTCCTCATCCATCAGTCCTTGAGGAGGAACTAGAGCTCCAGCATAGGGACATGCAGAGATTTATTGCTGAAAACAGACAGGTGATTGATGAGAATGTCATGCTTGAAAGGGAATTGTCTGCTGTAAAAGATGATATACATAGATTAAGTCAGGTCATTCCCAAAATGCGTGCTGACAATGAGGCACAATTACGAGAGTATATTGAAAGAGGAATGAAGTTAGAGGCTGATCTTCGATCTACGGAGCCTCTGAGGTTAGAGGTAATCCAATTGAGAGCTGAATCTCAGAAGCTAATTTCTTTACAGAAAGAGCTATCTGCCCAAGTTCAAACTCTTACTAATGATACTAATCGACTACAAACTGAGAATAAGCAACTATCAGCTATGAAGACTGATATTGATAAATTGCAGAAAGAATTGGCGGAAGCAAGGTAAGAAGTTAAAACTTTCTCCCCTAAGAAAAGATGAATAAACATGATATACTTTGTTATTATGGTCCCTCATTTGTTTATAATGTATGCGATGGCCAATTTGTGATAACTTCTCTTTTGGACTATTCAATTTGATGATGAAATTGTAGGAGGCAATTTGAATATGAGAAGAAAGCAAATACAGAGCTGGTGGAACAAAATCAATCTATGGAGAAGAATCTCATTTCAATGGCCCGTGAAATTGAAAAGCTGCGAGCAGATAAAGTTGGACGGGGCCTTGGTAAGTTCTCTATCTCCTTTCTTATCTGATTTTATGATGTAAACTTTTGAGCCGTGGAAACAACTTAGTTTATATTTTCTCTATTTATCTAGGTGTAGGAGCCTATGGCATGATGAATGGAAGCCCTGAGATGAGATATCCCGGTGGAGCATATGGTGATCCATACAGTGGCGGTGGTTGGGGTTCCTATGACAATCGTGGTCCTCCCAGACGTTGAGTGCTATATATATATATTGTAACAGCACTTGAAGCGAAATGTAATGTGATGTTTTCTCCCTTTTTAGAAATGTAATTCTCAACTTTATGAAACAAATATGCTTTGAAACCAAGATTTTCCGATTGGACCTTGGGCTTAAGAACAAATCTTTGATAACATTCATATCATTCGCATCTTTCTATTCAATTATAAGCTAATGAGTTGTTATTGTGGTAGTATCGCTGCGCTGACTATAAATTGTCATATGCATGCTTCACAACTGCATGGACTCTATGAATTGCATTGGCATATAAGTTCCATATAGCTTACAAGAGGTAAGAGCAAAAACAGATTTAACCACAAATATTCTTCTCTGCTATTGTTGATTATATTCTCCTAGAGCTTTACTATTTCTGGGATATAAACTGGGTACTTATGGATACAATCAGACCAAGGTCCATCACTTGGAGTTTTTATTGTCTTGTTACACTTCCAAACAGCACTGTTACACTTGAATCCACTCCCAAATGCAATCTGCCAAACTCTGTCACCTTTCTTCATCCTTCCCTTAGCTTCAATATAACTCAGTTCATACCACAATGATGAAGAAGACGTGTTCCCAAACCGATGTAGAGTCATTCTCGATGCCTCAACATGTTCTGCAGACAGCTGCAAGTTCTTCTGCAGTTCGTCGATCACCGCTCTTCCACCAGCATGAATGCAGAAATGTTCAAACGCTTGTTTGAAGTCTGGAATATATGGTTTCAGTTTCGTGTTAAAGACCTTTCGGCCAATGAGTGACAAGAGAAACAGAAGTTGTTCTGATGGAGGAAGAACAAGTGGTCCAAGTGATGTTATATTAGACTTCAATGCCTCCCCTGCTATGGCCATTAGATCTTTTGACAAGGAAATTCCTGTTTTGCCTTCTGAATCTTCAGTTTCATATACGCAATTATAAGATTTGTCGTCAGATCCTTTGTGTGTTCTCACTGTATGCAGCAACTTGTACTTGGCTCGCCGTTGATCTGCCCACCACTTGTTTGATAAAAGTATGGCTGCACCTCCCATTCTGAACAGACAATTTGGGAGGAGCATTGATCTATCTTTGCCTCTGTAGTAATTCGGCGTGATGATTTCTGTGCTGACAACCACAGCAGTCGATTTGGGATGAACTTGGAGAAGATCACGAGCTAAATCAATGGAGATTAGCCCAGCACTACACCCCATTCCTGAAAGATTATAGCTCTTGATGTTGTCTCTCATTTTGTACTTATTAACCACCATTGCTGATAAAGATGGCGTTGGCGAAAAAAGGCTACAGTTCACTATAAGAAAGTCGATATCTTTAGGCTTTACCTCTGTTTTCTTGAAGAGAGCATCCATGACTGAAAATATCACCATCTCAGCTTCTTCTCTTGCAGTGTCCATGTTAGGTGCAGGGGGGATATAATGAATTGCTGGTGGCAAACATGTGTCTTCTCCTAAACCAGATCTCTCAAGAATCTTCATTTGGAATTCAACACTCTTTGGCTCTGAACCAAGTATGATTCTTGAATGCTCCATGAAGATTGAAAAGGGGACACGCAATGACAGAGGTGGCTTGTAACATGCATAATCGACAAGGTAAACCCCTCGAGGCCTTGACATGAAGTATAAAATGGACACGAGGATGACAACAAAAGATGAACAGACTGTTTTGGTGAAATCAAACTGAATGGAGTTCCAAAGATTGGAAATTTCCTTAGGGCCTAGTTGAATAGCTTGAACAAAAACCATAGCCATTATGGGCAACAATAGACATGTCAAGAAGTGATTCACAACATACTGGTACCCAAGTTTTGCACACTTTAGTTTAACTGAACCCTGAGCCTGAGGCATATTTGTCTTAAAAGATTATGAAAGTTTTAATATTGATTAGTAGCTGGAGAGGTATAGCCTGATCTGAGAAGTGCTAATTCAGTTTGGATAGACTTTATTCAAGAATGTCACCGCCTCGGGCACATATGGATAGTGAGATGATTATAGGAGACATTTTATATGGCAAAAGGATCGTTTCATCATAGAAATAAGTGAAGGGTAGATTGGTTGCCAACGGCCAACGCTCACTCTTCAAGTCTTGCCTGTTTTAGTATATGACATAACATTAGGTGAGTAATAAAATATTATCAAGTTGTTTTGACTAAACTATAGTTTGGTTTGGTATTTAGGAGAATAACTTCCCATCAATAACAAAGTAATTTTCATAATTTCCTCATAAACTTATTTTTAGTTTTTTCATCCGGTGTTAGATACCTATATTGGGGTGTAAAGCGCTCCATAACAAAGACGACTTCGTATTCGGGGGACTCAAACCTGAGACCTCTGACTTATGATGAATGCTTACTTACCACCCCACCAAAGTCCTTGATCGTAATACTTATTAATTAGGAGTACTAAATTACTCCTACGTGACAAAGAAAATTACCCGAATGCCCACTATTTTTTACCAAAGCAGTACGTATATGATTCAAACATAAATATTCATGAAGTGATCGATGCAACACAACATATGTGACGTGACTGCTGTCCTTTTCATTTTTTATTTTATTTTATATATAATTCATATAAAAAAATTATATATATATATATATATATATATATATATATATATATTATTTCAGTTATTTTTTTTTTTATTGATATAAAGGATAAATATAAAAGAATAGAAAGAAAGGAGCCAAAATTAAGTATGGAGTTGCAGAAAAATAAAGAAAAAACAAGGCACAAAAAAAGAGAAAAGAAAAAGTAATATAAGTAGAGAAAAAAAAAATTAGCTACAAAACTACAAAAGCTAGAAAGAATAAAAACTTTGATGGATATAAAAGTAAATAAACATTGATTGATAAATACTTTGGATATAATGAACATTGAACTACTATGTAAAAGTCTTAACTAAGTATACTTAAATGAAGTATGTAGAAGGCCTTATTTGGAGTACTATTATGACAAAAGTAGAAAGAGTTTAATCCATGACAACTTGAAGTTAAACCTAATTTGAAACTAGGAAGATATGCTTCATTGCCTTTTAATATAGGACCAATTAAATGGATTTTGATGTAGCGATAGGACTGCTTCACGCTTAATTAGAAGTTTCAGTTTAGAGCCCTGAGTATGAAGAAAATCTTATTAGGAGCGTCACTTCAAATGATGCCTACTACAGTATGCGATTCAAATTTAGTCGGGGCTTCAGTGCTACATATGCTCATCTTAATTAGTTATGACTTAATTGTGATGTATTAGAAATATTGAGTGGAGATAAATTTTTACCCTTTTTGTTGTGACCTCTTTTCGTTTCTTCTTTTGTAATATTCTTTTCTCGCTTTTTATTGAAATTTTTTTTGACATATTTCGATATTAAGAAACTATTTTATTTTAACATTCTTTTTTTTTTACTTGTAAGGATATTCAACCTCACTTATTTAAGACCACAAAATTATATAGGGATTTTCTGTATATTATGTAGTTTTTTTTTTTTTTTTGCTAATTAATAAGCTTCATTTTCGATCAAATAAGTCATATAAATTGATTTAGATAGAGTTCTAGATTTACTTACTCGGGGTGCATTCACAAAAGAAATTATGGCTCAAACCTTGTATATGTTTGTATTAAGAAATTTATTAAACTTCAAACTCATTGCTCATCAACTCAAACGGTTAATAAATTGTGTAGTATATAAAATTCAAGGTCTCTTGATGATTAATATATTTTAATCAATATTTGAGTTGATTTTCGAGTAGCTTCCAATGAGTATGATTAAAAGGAGGTCATCACCAAACAAAAACTACCATCTTTGGATTAAATTTTATTCATTTGTGTAACCCAAGTAAAATTGTGATTTTCAAATTAAAAGCCATGCAAATGTAGGCAATTTTTTTAATCCGTATGATTTGACTCCACTCAATATATTATGTCCATCAATAGACCCACGAGAGCTGTACCGACAAAGTCAACCTAAAATATTATGTATTTTCAATATATCGGTCCCTCATCCTCTTGGAATGCAACCTTACCCCCTCGTAACTCGAATTGCTATATATATATATATATATATATATTGAAAATAGGTGCAAAACAAAAATAGAAAGCCCTTCATTTATTGTTATTTACATTTGTGATATAATAATTCATTTCAACCTGAAAGTTAGGTGTACATTCAATAGTTGGCAAAAGTAGTTGATGTTTTGTTGGCTACGAAGGTATAACTTCCCTGCGAAAATAATTTATTCGTACTCAATATTTATAAATTATATAAATTTATTATAATTGAGTAATAAATTTATATATTTCCTCTCTCTTAATTCAGCACATCTCGTTGTCGTCATCATACAACTGCATGTTTTACCTTTTCATTGATTTTTAACTTTTGTCTTTCAAATAGTTGGTCTTTATATATTAATTTTACCAAATAATAATAAGTAGACCTATCAGTAATTTTCCTTTCCGAGTCTCAAGTAATTAATTCAAATCTTTTTCGCTACGTTTAGCAATAATAATAATAATAATAATAATAATATATTTAGTATATTTTCAATTTTCATAAATGACTCTAAAAAAAGTAGTGTATATATATATATATGGAAACTACTTACTTCCATTTTAAAATTTGTGTTTTAATAGATTCTCAACTTAAAAAATACTATTTCTCGTGAAATAATTTAAAAGAAATATAAGAAATAAATATCCTATGTTTAACCCCCCCCCCCCTCCCCCCCCTCTCTTTCTTTAACCATTAGCAAGGACTACTTATCATCCAAGTGTATGGATATAAATTTTCTTCATTTTAATTATGTTAAGGAATTAAAAAGTTTGATAGTTAAAACATATGGAGTATTTTTTTTTATGTGAAGTTTCGATATAACTTCTATTTTTATAACATATAAAATGAGACTTCCACTAAAGATATTCGAAAAAAATATAATACTTTCTAATTTTTTATTCATGAAGCTCAATATTTAAGTTTAAAAAGTCTTATTTGTGTAATTTTTTGTCGAGATTCGAATCAACCTATTCGTTATCCTCTAGATCTGCCTCTGTTGATCTTGATTTCTTGTATAAGGACACTTGGTGATTAAACTAGTATGAATTTCTTTTTTTCTTATTGGTCCACATATAGTCCTTGTTAATAATGTATAATTGCTCATTTATTTTTCATGTTGGTAGTGACAATACTAGCCTTTAATTTACAATAGGGGACCATCTGAATTTATCGTTTTACACCTAATTTTCATTTATAGCTTTAAATATTTACTGTACATGACTTAAATATTTGGATTGAATACTTGATTAAAGTGTTTTTTTCTTTTTTGTCATTAAAACATGAAAAAAAATATTTAGGGTTTAAAAAATACACAATCTTCTAAAATAGAAAATATACTACATAATTTATATACATGTTATAAGTTGAAACCGAATCTATACATAATGTATTTTCTGTTGATTTGTGTCATTCCGTTGATTTGTATCATAGTATGATTTTTTTTTCTTTGGCTTTTCATTCGGTGTCCGAATCTTGCATTGAGGACCCAATTAAATTTGGATCAAACACTACAGAACCTATCCGAACGTAATATTAGTTCTAGGTCAAATAAAACAAATTTGTATCTCCCAACACAAAACACCTGACCATAAGCACCACTTATTGTACATTAATTTGTACCATTATCCCTCAATTTTGTATTAGAATTCAAACTTATACAATTGAAACTTCAGTATTTCAAAATATATTAAAATAATATTGAGTTTAAACTTCACGTATCTTTAATTAATTAAACTTCAGCATATTATATTAAAAGTTTTACATGTAAATGCTTAACATTGTGTTGGAGCTGTTCTGCATTATAATTAATTAGAGATATAATTATCTAAATTTTATTTTCGCACTAAAAGACGATGAAATTCACAATAATTTTGAATCATTAAGTGACTAAGCAAACTATATAAGAAAATATAATTATCTGAAATAGTGATAGTTTGAAAAGTTTACTATACATAGCGAGAGTTTGAGTTTCAAAATAGATATTGTGTGAACACACTTATTATTATTCATGCAGATATAGTATGCAAGGATATTCTATAAGTGTGAATACAATGTGTTTCGTTATTGTTATGCGCGTAAACAATATTTCTCTATAGTGTATTTCACTATAGAAATTTTATATATGCGCGGATATACTTATTATACACTATTAACACATATATAATGTATTTCATTATTAATATGCGAGACATTATCTACACAGATATAATGTGTTTCACTATTAATATTCGAACATATATAATATATTCCGCTACGTTTTAAAATCAATTTTTGAAAATAAATAAATATATATATATATATATATATATATATATATATATATATATATATATATATATATATATATATATATATATATATATATATATATGGTCATAACTCACTTCGTACTATAGATAGGTAGCTATATTAGTGCCCATGTACCACCAAAAATTGGTTATCTTTTAAATCATTCCAGCTGCCAAAGGCCATACCATTAAATTCCCCACTCTTTATGTAGTCTTTATATCTCCACTCTATATATTCCTCTAACTATTTGTAGTGAAACATATCATTTTTTTCTTCATTTTTCCAAATAATCCCAAAAATGTCAGAAAATTCTCATTCAATAAAGCAAAGGTATGTCAAATTATGTTACCAATATCTAGTGAACAACATTTTAGCTTTTTTGTTAGTACCTATTATGGCTACAATTTTATTTCAATCAAATCCAAATGAAGTCCTGAATTTTTACAAGTCACTTTCCCTCACTTCAATTCACTTAGTTTGTTCATTATTCCTCATAATTTATGTAACAACATGTTACATAATGTCACGTCCAAGAACCATATACTTAGTAGATTATGCGTGTTTTCGGCCTCCTATTACATGTCGTATCCCATTTGCATCCTTTATGGAACACGCACGCCTGGTTTTGCCTACTGAGCCTAAAAGTGTTCGTTTTCAAATGAAAATCCTTGAACGTTCTGGTCTTAGTGAAGAAACAGCGTTACCCCCCGCGATGCATTATATTCCACCAACTCCTACTATGGATTTGGCTAGAGAAGAAGCTGAACTAGTTATATTTTCAGCTATGGATTCACTTTTGGACAAAACGGGGCTAAAACCTAAAGACATTGATGTCCTTGTTGTCAATTGTAGCCTCTTTTCACCAACTCCTTCACTTTCGGCTATGGTTATAAACAAGTATAAATTGAGGAGTAATATAAAGAGTTTTAATTTATCTGGAATGGGCTGTAGTGCTGGGGTAATATCCATTGATTTAGCTCGTGATATACTTCAACAATACCCTAATTCAAATGCTGTGGTTATTAGCACTGAGATTCTCACACCAAATGGCTATTTAGGTAAACGTACTCTTCAATCATCTAGTTTATCAACAAGCTCGAAATATACATTACCTATATACTTTAATTGTATATGATGCGTATAGATATGTATATTATTTAGTATAACATATACACATTTTGTTAAACTAGATATCTCAAAGGCATTTGAGTTAGCAGTATTTGACTAAATACGTTTCTTTTTAATTAAGAAAATAGTAGATTATAGTATATGTGTCTAAGTTATTTAGTAAATAAGTATAAATATTGTAAATTTTGAGTCAAACAACTCTAAATGGTCAATGAATTCGGTAATAGTCATAAAGTTAACATTTTAGATCTGTTTCATTATTTATTGTTTTTCAATTTAGGTAAAGAGAGATCGATGTTACTTACGAATTGCCTATTCAGAATGGGAGGAGCAGCCATACTTTTATCTAACAGAAAATCAGATCGGGGTAGGGCTAAATACCGTCTAGTACACATAGTCAGAACACACAAAGGTGCCGATGATAAATCTTTTAGATGTGTACAACAACAAGAAGACCCGGAAGGGAAAGTGGGCATAAATTTGTGTATAGATCTCATGCAAGTGGCAGGAGAAGCATTGAAATCTAATATTACAGCAATTGGACCACTTGTTCTACCTGCTTCGGAACAACTTCTCTTCCTTCTTACTGTCATATGTCGAAAATTATTTAAGTCTAAGATGAAACTGTATATTCCGGATTTCAAATTAGCATTTGAACATTTTTGTATACACGCCGGAGGAAGGTATATTCTTCTTTACTTCTTCAAGTCACTCAAATTTTATTGAAAATAAAGTATTTTTTTTTCATAATTTCTTCCTATTTGATTTGCATAGAAAACCTAAAACTCTTACTTAGGTAAGTACACAAATTCATCTAAAATGTACCTAATTTAATACACGTATCATAAGTTAATTTTAGACTCTCTTTTTTCATGTCATTCATACATCCTTATGTTAAATTTTGATTGAATATGTGAGTGGCCATTTTATCGAATTTAGGACCTTTGTTTGTTCAGACTTTAGACACAGACCACGTTGAAATATGTGACTTGCTAAAAAAACAAAAATTTAAGTTGTTATAGAGTACATATTTTTATTTACTTATTGACACATTACCAACATATGAAATACAAACAAAGTAAATTGTACTTGAGACGATTTCATTTTATTTTTTCAACAGGGCGGTAATAGATGAGCTCCAGAAAAACCTACAACTATCGGCGAAGCATGTCGAGGCCTCAAGGATGACGCTTTACCGGTTCGGTAACACATCATCGTCGTCACTATGGTACGAAATGAGTTACATTGAAGCAAAGGGGAGAATGAAGAAAGGTAACGTTGATTTACATGATCATATCATTTAAAAATTAAAAACGTTGCAATAAAAAAAAAATAGTATGGTTTTGTGTAACAAGTTAATTATTTTATTATATATTATGTCTCGATAGGTGACAGAATTTGGCAAATTGCATTTGGGAGTGGATTCAAGTGTAATAGTGCAGTTTGGAAGTGCAATAGAACAATCAAACTTCCAGTAGATGATCATAATCCTTGGGCTGATTGTGTTGATAGATATCCTGTTGATATTCCAGATGTTGTTAGGCTCTAATTATCTTTAATTAATTTATGAATTTAGTTAATTAAGTGTGTTATTTTCATTAATTTGTTTGTATGTTCTTTTCATTTTTATTTTCCTTAATTAGTCTAATTGTATGTTATTATATGAGAATGTGTTTTTTTTTTTAATTTATATGAAATAAATTAAAGTTGATGCAACTATATATGCCGGTAGGTACGTACAATTTAATTATAATTAGTATACTCTGACTAATGTGATAGGACAATTGGAAAAATAGGACCATGTTGTGTGACGGTGTTTGAATTTTGAGAGTTAAATGAAATACTTTTTGATTGTACGCAATTTTTTTCACTTATTTTCGTAAATATTTTTTTGTATTTTTTTTAAGCTTTATTTCGAAAGATAAAAAGATTCTATGTCTAATGTATGGTTTAAGTTATAATATTTGAATATCAAACAATAAACATATCACATAAGTATGATAGAAGTAGTAAATATATATAAAAACAATTCTTACCTATACGTGTATAAATAATGTAATTGATACCGGCCTTACTCTGCCATTGTCGCTATATATATAGCTAAAAAAATCCAGACTTTGGAAGGTTTTTTTCCTTTTAGTTCTCGTTTAGTATTCGGTACTCATTTTCATTTTCATGAGAATTGATTTGGATTCACATTGTATTTTAGAAGCAAAAACGTTCCATAGAAGAGGCGGGGGTCAATTATATGTACTAATGGTTTGGCATAGTTCTTATAATTATACATTTATAGTAATTTATTTAATGCAATAAACTTTTTGTCCTAAATTTAAAAAATAATAAATTAAAAATTTTTCAGTCCGCGTCTGTTCGCGATTTCTCTCCTTATATAAACTCGACTACTAATTCAAGTAAATCACTAGAAGTTATGTCAATAAATGTAGAATGAAAATGTTAAAAATTAATGTAAAAAAAAAGAGAAAGAAATTGGATACATAAACTATCAATAGTTTTGGAATAACTTTAAAAATTATTGAGAAGAGCATTTATTTAGATTGCAACAATAACTTTATGGACATGCATTTATTTATTTGACCTACCTCCATCAAGAGACAATTTTGGTTGTTTTCAATCCGATAAATCGGTCGTTCTTTAGCCAGTGATTATTTTTTATGTTTGATTTAAAATAGGTAAGTTTAGTTGATGTTTGGTGCCTCAGTCTCAAATTATTTTTCATAATTTCTAAAAGTGTATATAAATTTTTCTATATAAATCTAAATTAATTAAATTTTAAAAAGTATACTGAACCCTAAGTGAAAAACAAAACAAAAAACATATCAAGGTCCAATATATTTAATTGGAATTTACTCTATTAAGGGTAGGAGTATTCTAATTTATTACATATAGTCACTATTCAATGTTATAGTACTCTAGTTGGTTTCATTATATATAAAGTTGGACAAGAATTATTTTTTAAAATTATAAATATTTATGTAATTATAAAATTATATCATCCATTATAAAATAAAATATTTAAAATATGTTAAATTATTTTGAATATAAATATTTACATTTTTTTTGAACGGACCAAAAATAAAAATGAAGGAGACAAATGGAGTATCTTATTGTCCTATACAACAACACATCTACCTGCTACATTTTTTATCAACACAGTAACGAAGTCAGAAATTTGTGTGAAAGGACTCAGAAGTACTAATAACAATTATGAATATCATCGTTGCTTCCCTAGAATTGTTTTGGTATGTCAAGAAAATTATATAACTTGTACATCAAAAAAGATATATGTGTGTGTGTGTGTGTTATTATATTAATACAATATATGTTATTATATAGAGAGATAAGTGTAAAAAACACACCTAAATTATCTTTTTTTTTGAGTTTCATACCTAAACTATTGAAAGTGTGAGTTTAGTAGTACTCTTTCGTTGAGATTATTATTGTACTCCTTATGATATGGATATTTTAGTTGTATAATCCATTTGAGTTTTTGGATCAAACCTAATATGAGCTAACAACAACAATATGTTCAATGTACATAATCCAAACCTAATATGAGCTAACAACAACATGTCCAATGTAGATATGTAGACTTTACTCTTTTTTAAGAGGTAGTTTTCAGTAGATACTCGATTTAAAAAAAAAAAAACATTTTAAAGCAATCCAAAAAAGGAAGTACGGAAGCATAAGAATCAAACTGATAGTAACAAAAACAACAAATATATAGTAACAAAATAATAACTACAACAAAATAATATGATAATCAAAGTAAAAAAGAAACAATAGATAGTAATAGAAATCAAATAATAAGAAACTACATAAGTAAAACTCCAACGGTGACTACTAAAATAGAAGGATAATAAAATAACACACTACTACCTAATACTCTTTTACCTAATGGATATACACAAAAACAAATTGCAATAAAAGATTATGTAGGGGGCAAAGGAAACAAATAAAAATGCTTGTTGGGCTAATTGGTCTTCTTGGACCTAAGACAAGTCGATTCATTTAAGCAAAATTCTCTTCTTCTTTTTTTGGGTTTTTATTTAGATTTTGTCCATATTTTTTTTGACGAATTTAACTGAACGCAGGTGAAAATAAGTTTACTGACAAGAACTATTAAGGTTGATGTGTCAAATTTAAATTGTGAATGAATAGTTTTTACTTTTTGTACAAATAGAGATAAGAAAGAAACTAAGGGTGAAAAAAAGAAAAAAATAATATATTTCTTGTAATTTTATTGCTGAAATGCAAAAGAAAGAACAAGAATATACACTGATTTTACTCTTACTCATAAAAATAAAAAAAAATTGTTTTCAATAAATTTTTGACTTCAAGAAAAAAGTTTCAAAGCAATATTTTACAAATGAAAATGACAAAAAATAAAACCAAAAAAGGTAATCTTTTGGATTTAGGGGTACCCAAATTATTTATAGATTATGATAAAAAATATCTTAAAATCAAAGACATTCTAATTATCAAAACAAAAGCACAATTATTATTTTTATTATTGAAGAAACAAAATTTCATTTCACTAACACCATACTAATTTTAAAAAATGAAACTTACATTCATTCCTTGAGAAGTAAAACATTAATTTAACAATTGTTGTAACATAGCAACATAGATTATATCGAAAAACTAATCACAAGGACCTAAAGCCCCTGAAAGTTTTTAAAATCAAAACTTGTACCCCCAAAACTTTCTGAATTGCTATTTCAGATCCTTTTCTCCCCTTTTTTTTGGACCATAGTATTACATATATATGCTAAGATCATCCAAGAAACTAAATTCACCAAACAAGTATCCATAATTATCAACAATTGAAACCCCTAATTTATGCGATATTTTCAGGGCATTACCTTCTGAAATATTCACTCAGGTCTCCTTAAATTGTTCTTCATCCGTTTCATTCCCAATTTCTTCTTTTATTTTTTCCTCAAATCCATTTGATGGATTCGAATTTCTAGTGACACCCATTGATGATTTTTTTTTTTTCAGATTCATCACTCGAAAAAGTTCTTTTATCAGATTTTTCAGAAATCTGACTTGATTTTGCATTTTAATTATGACTAGTTCTGCAAAGTCAAGCTTCTTAGACTTGTAACTTTCAGAAGCTTCATCTAAAGTGGTAAAAGTATCCAACCAAATTTTCTTTTGCAGATTGGGTGTCTGATTTCAGCACCAAATTTATCATTTTTATTCTTTCGAACACCAAAAGAATACAATCTAACACAACTTTTTTAATGTTATTTTTTGGAATTTCATGATGGGAGATTTTTTTTTCCTTAAAAAAAGGGCGGGGATGGAGGTGGGGGCGGGGACTATTTCAATAAAGAAGAGAGTAGAAAAGCAATATTTTTGATAAATTTATTACTTCAAGAAAAATATTTCAAAGCAATATTTTGCAAGTGAAAATAACAAAATAAAAATAAAGAAGGTAATCTTGTGGATTAGGGTTCCCAAATTATTTTTAGAATATGATGACTTAGAATCAAAGAAATTCTAATCACCAAACAAAAGGATAATAAACATAAATAATAATGGAGAAACAAAATTTCATTTCACTATCACCATACCTTTTTTTTTTTTAAATAAGAAATTTAATGTCATTCATTAAAAAATAAATCATTGATTTAACAATTATTGTAACATAACAACATAGATTATATCGAAAATCTAAAACGCAAAGACCTAAATCCCCTGAAAGCTTTTAGAATTAAAATTTTACCCCCAATAGTTCTAAAATTGCTATTCTGGACTCCTTTTTCCTCTTTTTTTGGACCATAAAATTACTTATCTATGCTAAGATCATCCATAGCACTAAATTCACCAACCAAATATCCATAGTTATCAACCACTGGAACCCCTAACTTGTGTGAAATTTTCACTTCGTTGCCCTCTGAAATTTTCACCCAGGTCCCTTCAAATAGTTCTTCATCCATTTCTTTCCCAATTTCTTCTTGAACTCTCTTTGATGGATTCGAATATCCAGTAACACCCATTGATGACTTCTGTTTAGTTCCATCATCAGAACAAATTTTTTTATCAGATTTTTCAGAAATTTGATCCTTTTTGGTATTTTTAGCAATCATCAATTCTTCAAACTCAAGCTTTTTAGAATTGTATCTTGCAGAAGCTTCATCAATAGTGGTAAAAGTACCCAGCCAAATATTCTTCTTTTCAATTGGGTGTCTGATTTCAGCACCAAATTTACCACTTTTTTGCTTCCGGACACCAACAGGATACAATCTAGCACAATTTTTGTTTGACGTTATTTTTTGGGATTTCATGATTGGAGAATTTTTTTTTAAAAAGAGGGGCGGAGGGGTAGGGCTATTTCAATAAAGAAGTCTGTAGAAAATCAAACCAAGGGAAGAAAAATGAGAGTTAAATTATATATATATAAACAAACATATTAAATAGGGTGACAATTGGCAGGTTGACTAAAATTTAATCGGGGGCATAATTAATGAATCAAGACAATAAACGAGTCAACATTCAATACAACATAAGTTAAAGATTTAACAAAATACATTTTATATCATTTTTTTAAAAAAATTAGTTAAATTCTCCGGGTAATTTTATTTTTTTGAGAAATTGCAGCGTTTGATTTTTTTTACCATCTACATATCCAATCTATTAATGTCCTAATTTGACAATGAGCATTAAAATCTCCCAATTTGGTATAATTATCAAATTGGTGCAACTTGTATGAAATGGAGGCTTGCATCCAGAATCTTGTGTGATAAGAAAGTGCTACAAAAGCTTGAAGTCAAGTTCTACAAAGCGATACTTAGACTAACTATGTTTTATAAAGTGGAGAGTTTGCTAGTCAAGAACTCTTACGTTGAGAAGTTTGAAGTTGCAGAAATAAGAATGTTGTGATGCATGTATGTGTGTATTAGGAGATAATGATTGAAAATAGGGATATTCGATACAATGTGAAAGTGACTTTGTTGGAGGACATGATGCAAGAAATGAGATTTCAATAGTTCGAACATGTGAATAGGGGATATCCAGATGTCCTAGTGCAGAGGTGTGAGAGGCTGACGATATATGAATGTTTTAAAGAGAGGTAGAGATATATCATAGATAAATTTGATAAAGATGATTAGATAAGTCATGTCGCAATTTCAACTTACGTAAAGCATGAGCTTCGATAGGAGGTTATGGACAAATTAGGGTAAAAGGTTAATACCTAGAAGCTAAGGGTCTTGTCTTGTCATATGTCCATAATAGTGATTTTTTTATAATATGATAACAAATATATCTTAGAATCAAAGAAATTCTAATCACCAAAACAAAAAGACAATAATAATTAAAATGGAGAAACAAAATTTCATTTCACTATCACCATACTGATTTTTTCTTTACAGAAATAAATTTAATTTCATTCATTAAAAAGTAAATCATTCATTTAACAATTATTGTAACACAACAACATAGATTATATCGAAAAGCTAATCACAAAGACCTAAAGCCTATGAAAGTTTTTAAATTAAAATTTGAACCCCCAATAGTTCTTAAATTGTTATTCTGGACCCTTTTTTCCTCATTATATGGACCATAAAATTACTTATATATGCTAAGATCACCCATAGCGCTAAATTCACCAACCAAATATCCATAGTTATCAACAACAAGAACCTTTTTACTTATGTGAAATTTTCACTTCGCTGCCTTCTGAAATTTTCACCCAGGTCCCCTTAAATAGTTCTTAATTCGTTTCATTCCCAATTTCTTCTTTGATTTTTTCCTCGACTCCCTTTGATGGATTCAAATTTCCAGTAACACCCATTGATGACTTCTGTTTAGATCTGTAATGCCCCGAAAACTAGTAAGTTAAACTAGAGAGTTCTAGAGCCTAGTGTGGGAGTTTTGGACTTTGGCATGAGGGTTAAACTCGTAAAACGACTTCCCGTATTTAGAAGGGAGGTTTAAGGGTTAGGGCATCAAGGTACGACCCCCTTCCCCCCCCAAGTACCATCCAAGGGGTCCTTAAGGAGGACCTCAAAACTGCCCAAAAAGTTGTCAAAAAACAATAACCTACGCTTAGCCACCTATTGGCCATAGGTGGACCCACGCTCTGTAGGTTGGGGTCGTAGGTCACGGCCCATGAAGGCCTGCAAATTTAGGCCACTGACCACACCCACGAAGGGTGCAGTACGCTCCGTGACTCCACCTGCGATACGTAAGTGGTGGAGTCTTAGGTCAAGCCAATTTTCTTAGTTTAGTTTTAGTTAGAGGACTTTGGGGTTAAGTCATTAATTAATTAGGGGTTAAGGGAGGTCGGTTAGTTAGTTATTTAGTCACCTATATAAGCTTAATAAGACCCCTAAACTAAGTCATTAACTCATTCATCTAAGAACCCACTTCCTCTCAAGAAAATTCTCTCTCTAGAAGCAAAGAAGAAGAAGAAGGGAAACAACCTAGGTCGAAATTCACTATTGAAGCAAGCTTTATTTAGGACTTTGAGTTAAGGTATGTGTAGCTTATTCATCTATGGGTTCTTCCACCCATAGAGCCCCATGGTTTTCCCCCAATTTGAAGAAAACCCCCAATCTAAGCTAGGATTTCTTCCAAAGTGTGGGTAGTGTTTGAGTATGATTCCAATTTCAGTTATGATTGTATTAGCATTGTATTATGATATTATGATGAATTCTTGTTATTTATATGGTTAACCCTAGTTTATCTAATGAATTTGATATGTTGTGGGTTTATGCCATGAGAGGTGGAATCGAGGAATTCTAATTGATCTTCTAAAATCAATGTCATGTGTAGTAACATATAGAAGTGAATTGAATTAAATTATAGTCCTTTTGATGGATCATGACTTGTGAAGATGAAATTGAACCTTTATGATCAAATATGACTAGAATCACCTAGTAATGAGGGATGTGATTATAATACCTTGAAAGCTAGGTATAATGCAGCTAATAAGAAGTAAAGCTTTGAGTATAAGACTTGTAGTCATGAATGTTGATCATTAGGATTTTGAAAGTAAAGCCAGTATGATGAACTATATGTGTTAAGGCTTTGAGAGTAAAGTCTAAATGAGAATAAAAGTCTAATAGGTAGAATTGTGCTAAAAGGCCTACACTCACCTAAACTACCTTATGAATGCTTGAAAGTATAAAGTGATAGAATCGCTTGAATATGGATTGACTTTCAAGGACATCCTTTCATGAGACATGAGTGTTAGGCAAGGCTTAAGTAAATCTTGAGGTGTATGCTTGGCTCTAAGTGGATATTGACAATGAGAGGGAGTGTCACACAAGATGAGGTCCGGGCTCTAAGTAGAAAAGAGAACCACACCTAGTTGATGTGAGGACTATCCAAGTTAAAGGGGGAACTCTTACATAGTAGAGTGTGGGTTTTCCCAAAGTTAGGTCTCATGAGATGGAAGCCTTCACATAGTGGAGTTAAGGTTTCTAGTAGCAATCTCCATATCCAATACACTAAGACATGCTTGAAAAAGCATCTCATAGTGTTCTAAATCATAATTTAATTAAGACATACTTAATGAAGTATCTCATAATGTTCAAGTTTAATGGACTTAGACATGCTTAAGGTAGTATCTCATAGGGTCCGTCTTAATAATGAACTAAGACATAATTAGAGGAGTATCTCATAGTGTTCAAGGTATAAATGGATTTAGATATGCTTAAGTAAGTATCTCATAAGATCCATGTTAATAATGAACTTAGATATGCTTAAGTAAGTATCTCATAGGATCCATATTAATAATTAACTTACACATGCTTAAAGAAGTATATCATAGGGTTCAACCTAATAATGAACTAAGATGTGCTTAAGGAAGTACCTCATAGTGTTCTAAGATTTAAAAAGCGATGAACTAAAATCTGGTTAAGAGAGTACCTCATAGTGTTCTAGAGTTAAAGAGAGGAACTAGGTTCCAAACCAAGAAGTAAGAGTATGAGGACCTAAAGGTTATACTTAGTATGAGTGGTAGTATGGGATGCCACTCATGCCTTGCACAAGTGTGAGTTAGGGTTAATCAAGAAAGTATTTCTTAGAAGTTGTATGTTGAGATAAGATTGTGCTATAGTTGCCTTCCTCGTTAGTATTGACTAGAGGTGAGAGTTTCCCTTGGTCATGAGAGTTAAGCTAAGTAATAAGATCCTAAGGTGATTAGTATGATGGCCCAAAAGTAGTGCTTAGTGTGGGTAGTAGTATGGGATGCTACTCATGCATTGCACAAAGCATAACTTGAAGCAACTTTTGAAAGCCTAAGACTTGTTTATGACATGAAAATCTAAGTCTTGACTATGAATGTGGACTATGCTCAAGAATGACCAAAAAGTGGTACTTAACTTGGATGGTATTATGGGATGCTATTATTGCCTTGCACAAGTATGCTTGGAGGTGGCTTGTGAAGTAGTTCACTTGTAATATGAAAGACTATAGGTTGAAGTATGTAAATATAAAAGTCTAAGTAAAGACTATGCCATGAACATGATGTATCTCCTATGCTATTTACTATGTCTTATGTTGACTTATGATTATATGATGCTTATGTTGGATATTATGTTATGATTATGTTGTTATCTCTTATACTTATGCCTTATGTTAACTAACCATTTTGAGATGCTCTTATGATGCTGTGCTAGCTATCATACTTGGTACATTTTGTACTAATGCATACTTTGCCTACATTCTAATCAAATGTAGGGTTTCAGAGATTGGGTTCCTTTGGAGGCTAGGTTTCTAAGGAGCAAGAAAAGTTGAAGATTTGGTGAGCTTCGAGGACAAACCCATTATTTCCTTTATGTCATTTCTTTATGCTAAGACTATTGTATGGGCTGTGTCCCAAAGCTTTTAATTCAAGTTGAGTTTAGATGGTTTGAGACAAAGTTTAGAAAATCACTTCCGCTTGCTTTATAAAAGAATGTTATCGATTGTATAGCTTAAGTTTTTTTAAATTTTTCGTACTTTTTTATTATCTTATGTTATGATATGCTAAGGACTTGTATGAGACCCCTTCGGGGTCAAGTACACCATGTTACACCTAAGGTATACCCCTGGATCGTGACAAAATTCATTACCAGAACAAGTTTTTTTTAGTCAGATTTTTTATAAATCTGATTTTTTTTTTCATTTTTAGCTATGATCAATTCTTCAAACTCAAGCTTCTTAGACTTGTATCTTGCAGAAGCTTCATCAGCAGTGGTAAAAGTACCCAGCCAAATATTCTTCTTGTCGATTGGGTGTAAGATTTCAGCACCAAATTTACCACTTCTTCTCTTCCGAACACCAATAGGATACAATATAGCAAGATTTTTGTTTGATGTTACTTTTTGGGATTCCATTATTGGAATTTTTTTTAAAAAAAAAAAAAGGGTGAGGGGAGGGGGGGGGGGGGAAGGGGTAGGGCTATTTCAATAAAGAAGTCTGTAGAAAAGCAAATCAAGAGATGAAAAGTAAGAGCTAAATTATGAATATAAATATATAAACAAACATATTAGGTAGGATGACAATTGGCAGATTGACTAAAATTTAAACGGGGCCATAATTAATGAATCAAGACAATAAATGAGTCAACATTCAATCTAATATAAGTTAAAGATTTAACAAAATACATTTTATATAAAAAAAAAAAAATAGTTAAATTCTTCAGGTATTTTTTTATTTTTTTGAGAAATTGTAGCGTATTATTTTTTTTACCATCTTCATATCCAATCTATTAATGTCCTAATTTGACAATGAACATTAAAATCTCCAATTTGGTATCAAATTGGTGCAAGTTGGATGAAATAAAGGCTTGCATCCAGAATCTTGTGTGATAAGAAGGTGCTACCAAAGTTTGAAGTCACGTTCTACAAAGAGTTACTTAGACTAACTTTGTTGTATAGGGTGAAGAGTTTGCCAATCAATAACTCTCACGTTGAGAAGTTTTAAGTTGTAGAAATAAAGATGTCGTAATGCATGTATGTGTATATTAGGAGAAATATGATTGAAAATAAGGACATTCGGGACAATGTGGAAGTGACTTCGGTGGAGGACATGATGCAAGAAATGAGATTTTGATAGTTCGGACATGTGAATAGGGGATGTCCAGATGTCTCAGTGCGGAGGTGTGAGAGGCCAACTATTTATGATTGATTTAAGGAGAGGTAGAGACAGACCAAAGATAAATTTGATAAAGGTAATTAGATAAGTCATGTCGCAATTTCAACTTACGTAAAACATGAGTTTCGATATGATGTTGTGGACAAATTAAGGTAGTGGGTTAATACTTTGAAGCTAAGGGTCTTGTCTTGTCATATATCCATATTAGTATTTATTTTATAATACGATAACAAAAATATCTTAGAATCAAGAAAATTCTAATCACCAAAACAAAAACATAATAATATAAATAAAATAGAGAAACAAAATTTCATTTCACTATCACCATACTGATTTTTTATTTTCAAAAATAAATTTAATTTCATTTATTAGAAAGTAAGTCATTGATTTAAAAATTATTGTAACATAACAACATAGATTATATCGAAAAGCTAATCACAAAGACCTAAAACCTCTAAAAGTTTCTAAAATTAAAATTTGAACCCCTTATAGTTCTAAAATGTCTATTCTGGACCCTTTTTCCCTCATTTTTGGACCATAAAATTACTTATCTATGCTAAGATCATCCATAACAGTAAATTCGCCAACCAAATATCCAAAGTTATCAACAACTGGAACCCCTAACTTATGTGAAATTTTCACTTCACTACCCTCTGAAATTTTCACCTAGTTCCCCTTAAATAGTTCATCATCTGCTTCATTCCCAATTTCTTCTTTGATTTTTTCCCTCAACTTTATTAGATGGATTCGAATTTCCAGTAACACCCATTGATGACTTCTGTTTAGATCCATCACCAAAACAAGTTTTTTTTATCATATTTTTCAGAAATCTAATCATTTTTTTTTTTGCATTTTTAGCTATGATCAATTCTTCAAACTCAAGCATCTTAGACTTGTATCATGCAGAAGCTTCATCAACAGTGGTAAAAGTACCCAACCAAATATTCTTCTTGCCGATTGGGTATCTGATTTCAGCATCAAATTTACCATTTTTTTTGCCTCCAAACACCAACAAGATACAATCTAGCATGACTTTTGATTGATATTATTTTTTGGGATTCCATGATTGGAGAAGGTTTTTTATAAAAAAAAAGGGGGGGCGGGGCGGAGGGGTAGGGCTATTTCAATAAAGAAGTGTGTAGAAAAACAAATCAAGAGATAAAAAATGAGAGCTAAATTATGATATATATATATATATATATATATATATATATATATATATATATATATATATATATATAAACATATTAGGTAGGGTGACAATTGACAGGTTGACTAAAATTTAAACGGGGTCATAATTAATGAATCGAGACAATAAATGAGTAAAGATTCAATCTAACCTAGGTTAAAGATTTAACAAAACACATTTTATACAATTTTTCAAAAAAAATTAGTTAAATTCTCAGGGTAATTTTTTATTTTTTTGAGAAATTGCAGCGTTTGATTTTTTTTCACCGTCTACATATCCAATCTATTATTGTCCTAAATCAACAATGAGCATTAAAATCTCTCAATTTGAAGAATTATCAAATTGGTGCTAGTTGGATGAAATGGAGGCTTACATCCAGAATCTCGTGTGATAAGAAGGTGCTACCAAAGCTTTATGTCAAGTTCTACAAAGCGATACTTAGACTAACTATATTGTATAGGGTGTAGAGTTTGCCGGTAAAGAACTCTCACGTTGAGAAGTTTGAAGTTGCAGAAATAAGGATGTTGTGATGCATGTATGTGTATATTAGGAGATATATGATTGAAAATAAGGATATTCGGGACAATGTGGACGTGACCTCGGTGGAGGACATGATGCAAGAAATGAGATTTCGATAGTTCGGACATGTGAATAGGGGATGTCCAGATGTCCCTAGTGTGGTGGTGTGAGAGGCTGAATATATATGAATGGTTTAAGGAGAGGTAGAGACAAACCAAATATAAATTTGATAAAGGTGATTAGATAAGTCATGTCGCACTTTTCACCTTACGTAAACATGAGCTTCGATAGGAGGTTGTGGACAAATTAGGGTAGAGGGTTAATAGTTGAAAGCTAAGGGCCTTGTCTTGTCATATGTCGATACTAGTATTTATTTATGCTATGATAACAAAAATATCTTAGAATAAAAGAAATTCTAATCACCAAAACAAAAAGACAATAAGATAATTAAAATGGAGAAACAAAATTTCATTTCACTATCACCATACTGATCTTTTCTTTTCAAAAAGAAATTTAATTTCATTCATTAAAAAGTAAATCATTGATTTAGCAATTATTGTAACATAACAACATAGATTATATCGAAAAGCTAATCACAAAGACCTAAAGCCTCTTAAAGTTTCTAAAATTAAAATTTGAACCCCAAATAGTTCTAAAATTGCTATTATCAACCCCTTTTCCCTCATTTTTTGGACCATAAAATTACTTATCTATGTTAAGATCATCCATAGCACTAAATTCATCAACCAAATATTCATAATTATCAATAACTGGATCCCTTAACTTATGTGAAATTATCACTTCGCTGCCTTCTGAAATTTTCACCCAGGTCCCATTAAATAGTTGTTCATTCGCTTCATTTCCCATTTCTTCTTCGATTTTTTCCTCAACTCCCTTTGATGGATTCGAATTTCCAGTAACACCCATTGATGCCTGCTGTTTAGATCCATCACCAGAACAAATTTTTTAATTTGATTTTTCAGAAATCTGATCCTTTTTTGCATTTCTAGCTAGATAAATTCTTCAAACTCAAGCTTCTTAGACTTGTATCTTGCAAAAGCTTCATCAACAGTGGTAAAAGTACCTAGCCAAATATTCTTTTTGTCGATTGGGTGTCTGATTTCAGCAACAAATTTACCACCTTTTCGCTTTTGAACACCAACAAGATATAATCTAGCACGATTTTTGTTTGATGTTATTTTTTGGGATTCCATGATTGGAGATTTTTTTTAAAAAAAAAAACGGTTGGGGGAGGAGGGGTAGGGCTATTTCAATAAAGATGTGTGTAGAGAAGCAAATCAAGAGATGAAAAATGAGAGCTAAATTATATATATATATATATTAGGTAGGGTGACAATTGACAGGTTGACTAAAATTTAAACGGGGCATAATTAATGAATCAAGACAATAAATGAGTCAAGATTCGATCTAACCTAAGTTAAAGATTAAACAAAACACATTTTATATAAAAAAAAAAAAAATTAAAATAGTTTAATTCTCCAGGTATTTTTTTTTTTTTTGAGAAATTGCAACGTTTGATTTTTTTACGGTCTACATATCCAATCTACTAATGTCCTAATTTGATAATGAGCATTAACATCTCTTAATTTGGTAGAATTATCAAATTAGTGCAAGTTGGATGAAATAGAGGCTTACATCCAGAATTTTGTGTGATAAGAAGGTGCTACCAAAGGCGCTTGAAGTCAAGTTCTACAAAGCGACACTTAGACTAAATATGTTGTATAGGGTGGAGAGTTGTCAGTCAAGAACTCTCACGTTGAGAAGTATGAAGTTGCAGAAATAAGGATGTTGTGATACATGTATGTGTATATTAGGAGATATATGATTGAAAATAAGGATATTCAGGACAATGTGAAAGTGACTTCGGTGGAGGACATGATGCAAAAAATGAGATTTCAATAGTTCGGGCATGTGAATAGGGGATGTCCTGATGTCCTAGTGCGGAAGTGTGAGAGGTTGACTATATATGAATGGTTTAAGGAAAGGTAGAGCCATACCAAAGATAAATTTGATAAAGGTGATTAGATAAGTCATGTCGCAATTTCAACTTACGTAAAACATGAGTTTCGATAGGAAGTTGTGGACAAATTAGGGTAGAGAGTTAATACCTAGAAGCTAAGGCCTTGTCATGTCATATGTCCATACTAGTATTTGTAGTTTATTACTCCATTAGTTTTTGGTCCTTCAATTTGTGTTATTATTTATTACCTTGTACTTCGACTATCAGATTTATTTATTTTTTTAGATATTGTCCTGTTACCTTCTGTTGTTTTTTTTGTATGTGCTATTTCTTGTAAAAAAAATTTTCTGGACTGCTTTGAAATATTTTTTCCTTTATTCGGGAGTCTATCGGAAACTATCTCTGTACCTCAGATACTTATGAAGTAGATAAGATATGTAGACATGCTACCCTCCCTAGACTTCACTTTGTGAGATTATATTGAATATATTGTAATTGTGGTTATTGTAAATACCAATTGATGATATTGGTAAATACAATAACTCACGTACTATTATAGATTAGAGTATAGTAGTTGTGGAAATTATTTACACTATCAGTGTATATTACTTTATTTATTTATTTTTGTTTTTGCTCGATTTTGGGTTGGGACCTCGATGATTTCATTTTTTGTGGCATCTCTTTATTCATACCATTGTTAATTATGTTTCGATTTGGGACATATCATTATAAGTTATCTGCGAACATATCATTATAAATCGTCTATGCCTACAAACTAATTGACATTTTTTAGGATTGAACAAATTATTATAATTCGTCCATGCCTATGAGTTTTACTTGATATTTTTCACAAAAATTTACTAATGAAAGGTCACATTTTCATATTTGTCATAGAGTACCCCTAAGAATAATAAACAGATAATATTTGTGAAGTTTACAAAATTATATCGTATTAGTCTTTGAAGGAGAAAGTGATTGCAACAAAAAATTTACCAATAATATGTATTTCTGTATGAATAATAAATGTTGAGGTAAGACAAGAGTAGGTACTAATTAATTAATAATTTTTAGACAATCTTTCAAGTTGTTTATTGGTTATTAACTATGAAAGACTTCTATAACCAGGTCCATTAATGATACTAATTAAAACAATATCTTAGAACTTTAAATATTATTCAATAGATGTATCCCAATTTTGAATGAGGGTGTGTTTGTGGAGGAAAGTAAAATTTTTGCTTGATTGATGTCACTACCCAGACCATCGTGATTGACACCCACACTAACTCTCCAGTGGGAGAACCACTACTACAATCCAAACCAAGCAAATAATCTAAAAACTAAGACATTTAAATCAAACACAAAGGAAATAAAAATAGAGTTCCCATAAACTCTAACAAAAGTCTAACAATAATAGCTAATAATGCGGAAGAATAACCTAGAACCTGAAAGTCAATGTACCAAAACATTCTAACAATGAATCAAGTCTAAACAAGAAAGGGATAAACCCCAACTAATGAACTAATTAATTAGCTAAAACAAAAGTCTAAGTCCGAAAATGGTGGACATAGACGAAAGAGAATTCCATGGCAGTCCGAAAGAATTGGCTCACCCTTGAATTCAAAGAGACGATCACTGATCTTCTAAGTGAGCTCTGTCAATAGCCGCTTGAAGATGCCCTGAACTCAACAAAAATAAGAGGAAGTGCAGAATCAGTACACAACCACAGTGTACTGGTAGGATCACGCGGCTTTCCCACTAGTGCAACATAAATAAGTCAAGATAATCATTATAATCACATGCATATATATCAACATATACAACAACGAACAACTTCACATTTTATATCAAATCATTGGTTCTCTCATGGAACCCAAACCCAAACAGTTAGCATGCTAGAACGTGGCAACCGATCCCATATTTATGCCGAAACGGGGCAATCCTATCCAAGTTAGTTATGCCGGAACGTGGCAACTTATCCCATTCATACACCACAATCACAATTACAATCACAAGTTTCATCAAGATCATACATTTAAGTCATGATTTTATGACAATCATCATTCATTATCACAATTACAATAAGTGTGATCACCATTGCAACATTTATATATATACAAGTATCATAATGAAGCAAGAACAAACATACATCACACAATCATAGAATCACAACCATCACCTACCTCGGAACAAGCTTGAAACCCTAAGAAACTTGATCATTCTCTTTTCGGATTCGCTCCGTTTGTTCTTGGTCCACAAACAATCATAATAGCACGAGAATTAATAAACAATCACTAATTACCTAAAACTATAACAATTCTATAAACCCTAGATCAAACCCATGATCCCAATTATCCAAACTAGGGTTGTTTCCACCATAAAATGTATAACAAAACCTTCCCCTGTCAATATTCACCTATTCTATTACATTCTACGGATCGAAAAACATATTCGGGGAGTGAAAAACTTACCTTTAACCTCAAGAATGGTGAAAAATGAGTAGAAGTTTCCTGAAGGTCGTTCCTTAGCTCTAAAAGTTGAAAAGTGTCAAATAAGGTCATTTTGGGGTTTATTTACGGCTTTAAGTCGCGTCGGTACCGCTACATCGGCCCTCACCCCGCTGTAGTAGTCCCGCTAAAATGACCAGAACCCCGCCCCAGCGACTTTCGCGTAACAATGAGCTATTCGTCTTTCATCTACGATTTGAGTCTCGTCGTACTCGCCACAGTGATCATCATCCCCGCTGCGGCGGCCACGCTAGAGCGGCAACTATCCCGCCAAAGCGGTCCAAATAGAACCAGGGGGCTAATTAAAGGAATTCCAACATCCCATTTCACAACACCCCTCTAACCCACGATGATAAGAAAAAACCCTTTACGCTGAGATCGATTTCGAGAGTTCTACTCACCCGAATTCAATTCTGTAAAGTCGTACGAATTCCTTAACGAGTTATCTAACAACTCATGTAATCAAAACTATAAGAGATCTACCCGATCGTTACCAGATTAGTCTACACCTCAAAGACTCCGATTTCGTCCAAAACTGAACAAGGTTCGGAAAATTCAAATACTACGAAAAGGTTTTTCGACCCCAAATTTGCCCCATTGACTTTTCTATAACGACGAAAACGGGTCGTTACAATTGATCAAAATATTATAGAGGATATTTTTTAAAAAAAAGAAAATAAGTTTTGTAAAAATAAATAAAAAAAAATTCATTATAAATTGAATATTTGTGCTTATCATACTTAATTATCTTATACGTAATTAACAAACTTTCATTTCATTATACACCATACTAATATTGAGAAATTTAATTTTCTCACAACTATTCATTGAGAAGTAAATCATTGATTTGACAATTATTGTAACATAACAACATAGATTATATCGATAAACTAATCACAAAGATCTAACACCTCTGAAATTTGGTAAAAATAGAATTTGTACCCCCAATAGTTATAAAATTGTTATTCTGAACTAATTTACCCCCCCTTTTTTTAGGGTATACAGTATTATACATATATGTGAAGATCATCCAAAGACTAAATTCACCCAATAAAAATCTATAATTATCAACAACTAGAGCCCCCAATTTCTATGAAACATCACTTCTCTACCCTCTAAAATATTTACCAAGTCCCCTTAAAACAATTCTTCATCAGTTTCGTTCTTAATTTCTTCTTTGATTTTTTCCTCAATTCCATTTGACGAATTGAAATTCTCAGCAACATCCATTAATTGGTTTTGTTTAGATTCAACATTCGAATAAGATTCTTGACCAGATATTTCAGAAATCTGGCCTTTTTTTTTTTTTTGTATTTTTAGCCACAATTAGTTCTTCAAATTCAAGTCTTTTAGACTTGTTAAAAGGATGTTTGATTTCAGAAGCTTCATCAGCATTAATGAAAGTACCTAACGAAATCATTTTCTTGCTAAACATATGTTTGATTCCAACACAAAATTTCCCTTTTTTTTCTTTTACGAACTTCAACAGGATACAATCTGACACAAATTTGTTTTGATGTTCTTTTATATGATTTCATGATCAAAGATTTTAATGGAAAAAAAAAGACCATTACTATAAGAACAAAGTAGAAAAGAAAATTGAAATGTGAAGAAATAGAAGTTAAATTGTGAATATACATAAGTCAATTTCTATTCATATTAGGAAAAAGATTTAACAAAAATACATTTTATTAAAGAAAAAGGATTTTAGTTAAATACCCCAAGTAAATATTTATTGAGAAATTGCAATTTTTGGTCCTCTATTTGACTATACATGAAATTTATTAATGTCCTAATTTGACAATGAATATTAAGACCTCCCATTTTGGTAGAATTATTAAACTTAGTCTAAATATCAATTATCACCCATTAATTCTATCGTGTGAAAAATATATATTATACAATCAGAATATTTATAGTGTAATTATGAATAAATTTCTATAATATGTAGAATATTTTTTTGGGTAGATCAAATTACTATAACTCTTACATGTCTATGGATTATTCATAAGATAGTAATAGTCAAATTTCGAGTTCTAAAGTATCATCAATAATGTTAATTTAATAAAATATATTTGATTAAAGTTTTTTTAAAAATATGTAAGATAACATACGTCAAATAATATGAAACGAAGGAATACAAAATCCTTTTTTAAGAGGATCTTTCAAGTTTTTTAGAGGAACAAATAACTATAACTAATTCATGCCTACAGTTTCAAGTGGTGGATAAAAATTTTAAAAAAATATATTATATTAAATAGTTCTATATGACCTAATAGTGATTGATATGTATGATGAGGCCAACCCCATAATAAATAACAATAACATAAACATAGTAAGTAGTATATTCTGAAAGGGTTGTTGCTGATTTACGCCTAGTTTTTAGGATTATTTGTTTTTCAGTTAATAATGATTTAGTTTCCAGGATATGGATTAGCTTTGACAGATTCAAATCTGTAATCTTTTAGTTGTAGGCTATTTTTTTGTAAGTTGTTAAGTTGAATGGCTATATAAGCCAGCCCTGTTGTCCAATAAATGTAAGCAATTCCAAATCCAATTTGTCTTATGTTTGAGTTGTTGTGTTTTAGCTCTCATTTTTAACAAATTGGTATCAGAGCCCCTACTAGGACTGAGAGAAAGAAAGCTGCAGCTTTTCTTTGAGTGATTTCAAACACAAAGTGAGTGTGTAAAGATGGCAGAGTCGAATTTCGCGCAGCCCTGTATCCCCAAGTTCGATGAAGATTATGAGCATTGAAATATGCTTATGGAAAATCTCCTGCGTTCCAAAGAGTACTGAAGTGTTGTTGAGACAGGGTACTCTGACCTTGCACCTCAGGTTGTTTTGACCGGAGAACAAAAGAAATTGCTGGAGGAGAAGAAGCTGAAGGATCTGAAGACAAAGAATTACTTGTTTCAATCAATTAACAAGTCTATTCTTAAAACTATTGCTCAAAAGGAGATGGCTAAAAAGATTTGGGACTCCATGAAAATCAAATATCAAGGAAACGCTAGGGTGCAACGTGCTTAACTTCAAATTCTTCGCAGGAACTTTGAAGTTTTGGAGATGAAATCTGGAAAGTCAGTCACAGATTACTTTGGCAGGGTGATGTTGGTAGCAAACGACATGAGAAATGTGGAGAGAACATGTCTGATGTGAAGATCGTCTAGAAGATCTTGCGCACGCTCATTGTTTGTTTAACTACATTGTTTGTTTGATTGAAGAATCAAAAGATCAATCATCTCACAGTAGATGATTTACAGAGTTCACTTCTCGTTCATGAACAGAAGTTTCGAAAGAGTGGAGGAGATGATCAAGCATTACGGGTCTATGATGAAAGAAGCACTCGTAGAGGCAGGGGAAAGAGCAACTATAGAGGAATAGGTCGTGGGACAGGAAATCAAGCAGTCAACCGAGCCACTGTGGAATGTTTTAAATGTCAAAATCTTGGACATTTCCAATATGAATGTCCCAACTTGAATAAAAAGGCAAATTACATAGAATTAAATGAAGAAGATGAGATGTTGTTAATGCCATACATTGAATTACATAGATAAAAAGGCATTCAGTGATGAGTGCAAACAGAATGTTTATTCCGTTGGCTCATACTCAAGGTGTTCCAGATACTCAAAGATGTCTCCACACAAGATCACAAGACCTCTCATGTCTTTGACATCGACGTTATGGATACTTGATTTACAAAGGCTTAAGCACCCTGTAATACAAGAAGATGGTTTGTGGCCTCCTTCAGTTTCCAGCTGCAAGCATAACTTGTATTGATTGCCTCATCGAAAAATAATACAGAATGCAATACCAAAAAGAAGTATGTGGAGAGCTAGTCAGCATCTGACGCTCATCTATGCTGACATTTGTGGTCCTATTTCACCTACGTCTAACAGTGGGAAGAGGTATACTTTATGTTTTATTGATGATTATACTCGTAAATCATGGGTGTACCTTTTGACAGAAAAGAGTGAAACATTAATCTGTTTCAAGCATTTCAAGAAGTTGGTTGAAAAGGAGAAAAACCTGCTTATCAAGTGTTTGAGGACTGACAGAGGTGGTGAATTCACATCAAATGAATTCAATGACTTTTGCGTAGAAACTGGGATTAAGAGGCAATTAACCGCGACATATACGCCACAACAAAATGGCGTGGCAGAGAGAAAGAACGGAACTGTAATGAACATAGTTCTATCCATGTTAACGCACAGGAAGATTCCAAAGAATTTTTGGCCGTGAGGCAGTAAACTAGGCCATCTATGTTCTGAATAGATCTCCAACATTGGCGGCGTAAGATGTCACACCACAAGAAGCATGGAGTGGCGTAAAACCCTCAATTGATCACAGGGGCGAATTTAAGCCTTATTTTTGGGTCAATTGAACCCGTACTCATTCGACTAAATTTGATATATTACTTCTATAATTATTAAAGAATATATTAAATTAAAACTTGTTGAACCCGTTCTCAAGATGGCTGGATGGCTCACTGGTATGACTGCAAGATTTCAACACAAAGATCGCAGGTTCGATCCCAGGCAGCCCCAATTCGCTTCAATTTATTTTTATTAACTAAAAACATGTTTTTTATTAAAAAAAAAAATTAAATTCTAAAAGTTCTAAAAGTCAAAACTTCAAAAGTTTCCTTCCCACCCATGACCCACCCACTTTTCAAGTTCCAAATTCCAACAATATATTTCTTCTCTCCTCAAATTTGTTTTTTATTTTCCACACAAAGAAGAAGCTTCAAGCTTTCAAGTCTCCAACTTCAAGTCAAGAATCTAGAGAAATCATCATTGTCAAAGTTTAAGGTAATTTTAGTTTATGATTTCTCTTTTTAATAAACAAACTAACAAGATAATATATATATATATATATATATATATATATATATATATATATATATATATATATATATATATATATATCACTTTAATTTTAGGGTTTTCATATAAAAAAATCTTGTCATTACTTATAATAGGAAATCATCAATAGCTAAAGAATTGATTATCTCAAACTTACATATTTTGCGGATGTAACTTGTAAGGAATGTGTTTCATATAATCATATTATATTATCAATTTTGAAGGGTGTGATTCCTTTTTTATTTTTAATGTGAAAGGGGTGTGATTCCCTTATTTTTTTAATGTGAAAGGAGTGTGATTCCCTTATTTTTCAAATGTGAAAGGGGTGTGATTCCTCTTCTTTCTATGAATATGTGATTTTGAATGCAAAAGAGGCATAAGTCCTCTTTTTATTATGAATGTGTAATTTTCTTATTGATAAATGTGAAAGGGGTGTGATTCCTCTATTTTAGTTAGATTTGCAAGGATTGTGATTCCTCTATTTTATTTGAACTTGCAAGGGTGTGATTCCCTTATTTTTTATTGTGAAAGATATGCGATTCTCTTATTTTTTTTTTAAATTTGCTAGTTAAATTTGTGACTAAGTTGAATAGTTATTTGAATATGTAGGAACATTTATCCTTAAATATCTGAATGGATAAATTTTTGATTAAGCAACCACGTTCTAGTAGCGGTCCATTTGTTAGTTCACATGTAGTTCCAGAAGCTCAAAGAGAGACAATTACACCTTCTTCTTCAAATGTTGATTGTATTCTTGGGGTTGGATCTCTCAAACGGGATCCCGGAGGAAGAAAACCCATCTTTGAATATGATTCTAATATTCGAGATGTTGTGAGGAGACATTATATTTTGATGGGGCCTTATCAACCAAAACTTCGTGTATATCCAAAAACAATATTTGGGACTAGTAATCGGCAATTTAATCCTGAGTGGTTTAATGCTCCAAATTCTGCTTGGTTGGAATATAGCATAGATGATGATGCTATATTTTGTTTGTGTTGTTATCTCTTCAAGAATGAATTTGAAAGTCATGGTAATGCGAGAAAATCATTTACACAAGATGGTTTTAAGACTTGGAACCATGGTCCGGAAAGAATTCGATTGCATGTTGGTGAGGTGAATAGTATTCATAACAAATGTTTGAATAGGATGCTTGATTTTGCAAATCAACGTCAATCAATTCAATCTTCTCTTCACAAGCAAAGTGAAAAAACAAAAAGTGATTATCGAATTCGTTTAAATGCCTCAATTGATGTGGTAAGGTTTCTCCTAAGAAATGGATTGCCATTTCGTGGTCATGATGAGAGTGAAGATTCTAATTACAAAGGTCTTTTTCTTGAACTTTTGAAATTTCATGGGGTTAATCGTCCGAATGTGGAAAAGGTGATATTACAACATGCTCCAAAAAATGATATGATGATTTGTTCAACAATTCAAAAGGAGATTGTGGATGCTTGTACTAAAGAAACAACTAAAGCTATCATCAAAGACTTGGATGGTGATTATTTTGGAATACTAGTTGATGAGTCAAAGGACATTTCACATAAAGAGCAAATGGCACTAGTTTTACGATATGTTAACAAAAACGGAGAGTTGATAGAAAGCTTTTTGGGTATTGTTCATGTGGGTGATACATCCGCAAGATCATTGCAAAAAGTAATTTACTCTTTACTTTTGGATCACTCGTTATGCCTATCAAGACTCCGTGGACAAGGTTATGATGGAGCTAGTAATATGCAAGGAGAAAAAAATGGCCTAAAGTCTTTGATTTTGCAAGATGCTCCGTCAGCATATTATATTCATTGTTTTGCTCACCAATTGCAATTGACACTTGTGGTTGTTTCTAAAAAACATCCGGATGTGAAAAATTTCTTTTATGTTGTCACTAATGTTTTGAATACTATTGGGACATCTTTTAAACGCAGGGACTTACTTCGACAACACCAAGTTGAGAAGTTGGAAGAATTGCTTAAATCTGGAGAAATTCTTACCGGACAAGGATTAAATCAAGAACGTGGCCTCCAACGACCGGGTGATACTCGTTGGGGATCCCATTTCAAGACCTTGGAAAATTTCATGATTATATTTTCTTCAATTGCTAATGTGCTTAAAGATATGAAAGAAAATTCTCCACATGATCTTGATAAACTTGCGGTAGGTAACCTTTTAGATAAAATTCAAGAATTTGAATTTATCTTTGTGTTGCATTTGATGTTCAAGATGTTGCTTCTTACAAATGAATTGAACAAAGCTTTACAAAAGAAAGATCAAGATATTGTCAATGCTATGGGATTGCTTAATCTTTCAAAGAGAAGATTACAAACAATGAGAGAGAGTGGTTTGGAGTCTTTGATGGATGAGGTTTCTTCATTTTGTGGTAAACATGATATTTTGGTTCCCGAAATGACTGAAGACTATCCAAGATCGAAGCGTAAGAAGTCCGAAATTTCATATTTACATCACTTTCGTGTGGAAGTGTTTTATGCAGTTATTGATTTGCAACTTCAGGAGCTCAATAATCGTTTTGATGTTGTGACTAGTGACTTACTCCTTGGCATGGCTAGTTTGAATCCGGTTGATTCATTTGCTAATTTTAGTAAGAGCAGAATAATGAAGTTGGCCGAATATTATAAAAGTGAGTTTGGTGATAATGAACTTCGAGATCTCAGTTATCAGCTTGATAGTTTCATTGTCTATGCTCGAGAGTGTGATAGCAAATTTCTCAACTTGAAGGGGATTAAAGATCTTGCTACGATGATGGCACAAACAAAATTGGATCAAACTTGGTCTCTTGTTTATTTGCTTGTAAAGTTGGCTTTGATTTTGCCTATTGCTACGGCAAGTGTGGAAAGAGCATTCTCCTCAATGAAGCTCATCAAAAATGATCTACGTAATAGCATTGGTGAAGAATTTTTGAATGGCTGTTTAGTTTGTAAGATAGAGCGGAAGATATTTGAAAATGTAAGTAATGATGCTATTATAGATCGTTTTCAAAATATGAAGTCTCGTCGAGTACAATTGTAAATTGATGATATTTTTTGTGGCAATGTAATTTTTATGTATTGCTCGCCTAGTTATTGTTATTATAAATTTTTTGATCTTATCTTTAAAGCAATGGTGCACCCGTTTTCTTGAAATCCTGGATTCGCCTCTGATTGATCACTTTCGTGTCTTTGGATGCCTGGCTCATGTTCATACTCCGGATGCTAGAAGAGGTAAATTAGATAACAAAAGTTTTCCTTGTGTTTTACTTGGGGTTAGTAAGGAAACAAAGGGTTATAGATTATATGACCGTACTGCGAAAAGAATTGTTATGAGTAGAGATGTAGTTTTTGAGGAAGAAAAGGAATGGGATTGGGGTGTGAACTACCAGGAGCATATTTTGTTAGATTTGGATTGGGAAAGAAGTGAAAAAAAACAGTGAGATTGAAGAAAGGGTGAGTGAAAATGATGGTAATGGTGGTGAAAATGAGAGACATGAGGAAGTGCAAGGTAGAGCTACTGAGGGTGTAGAAAATAGAGAAGCGGAAAGTATAAATGAATCTAGCCAAAATGAAGGGAGAGAAAGGTGTGTTCCAGTTTGGATGAAGGACTATGCTACTGGTGACGGTCTCAATTTCAATGAAGATGAAGCACACATGGTACACATGCAGGCAGGTGAAAATCCATTTTATTTTGAAGAAGAAATAAAGCAAGAGAAGTAGAAACGAGCTATGGACAGTGAGATTAACTCCATTGAGAAGAACAAGACATGGACTTTATGTGAATTACCAGTTGGTGCTAAAAAGATTTGTGTCAAGTGGGTCTACAAGACGAAGCTCAATGAACGCGGGGAGATTGAAAAACAAATGGCATGGTTGGTTGCAAGAGGATACTCTCAGAAACATGGCATAGATTATACAGAGGTGTTTGCTCCAATCACAAGATTGGACACGGTGAGGATGATCATCGCCTTGGCTGCACAAAGAAGTTGGAAAATTTGGCAATTAGATGTCAAGTTCGCATTTCTTCATGGTGAATTGTCTGAAGATGTCTATGTTGAACAACCAAAGGGATACGAGAAGAAAGGAAATGAACACCTGGTCTATAAACTACATAAAGCATTATATGGAGTGAAGATTTCCAGAAGTGTGAAAGTGAACAAACATTATTCACAAAGAAAAGCAATGCTGAAAAAATTATCATTGTGAGTATTTATGTCGATGATTTAATTTTTACTAGTGATGATGATGCTATGAGTTGCGAATTCAAGAGTTCCATGTTGAGAGAATTTGATATGTCTGATTTGGGAAGCATAAGGTTTTGTCTTGGCATTGAGGTAGTACAAAGAGAAAATGGTATTTTCATATGTCAACGGAAATACTCATTTGAAGTTTTGAAAATGTTTGGCATGTTGGAGAGTAATGAGGTGAACACTTCCATTGTTCCTGGTTCTAAGATTTGCAAAGATGAAGATGGAATTGTTGTGGATGAAACTTACTTCAAGAAATTGGTTGGGAGCTTGATGTACCTTACCAACACAAGACCAGACATGATGTTCATCACAAGTCTCATAAGTAGATACATGGCGAAACCTACTCAGCTTCATCTACAAGTTGCTAAGAGAGCTCTTTGATATCTAAAAGGGACCGTAAGTTATGGTATTCATTACAAGAGAGGTGGCATTGGTAAACTACTTGCCTTCACAGATAGCGACTATGCAGGTGATGTGGAAGATCGTAAGAGTACAAGTGGTTATGTGTTCTTATTGAGCTCTGGTGCAGTGTCATGGGGTTTGAAAAAACAACCAATTGTCACCTTGTCAACTACAGAAGCAGAGTTTGTAGCAGCTGCTGTATGGGCATGTCAAGCAATTTGGATAAAAAGGGTGCTGAAAGAGCTTGGGCACAACAGTAAGGTATGCACTCATATTAGATGTGACAACAGCTCAACCATCAAGCTTTTTAAAAATCCTGTGATGCATGGACGTAGAAAACATATAGACGTGAGGTATCATTTCTTAAGAAATTTGACGAAAGAGGGTTCAATTGATTTGGTTCACTGTGGAAGTAGTGACCAAGTGGCAGATATAATGACAAACCCTTTGAAGGCTGATACGTTCCAGAAGCTTAGAGGTCTGCTTGGAGTGTGTGACGTTGATGAGTTAAGTTAATTGCTATACAACAATTAGCTTAAGGGACAGATTGAAAGGGTTGTTGCTGATTTACGATTAGTTTTTAGGATTATTTGTTTTTCAGTTAATAATGAGTTAGTTTCCAGGATATGAATTAGCTTTGACAGATTCAAATCTGTAATCTTTTGGTTGTTTTTAATAGGCAATTTTTCTGTAAGTTGTTAAGTTGAAAGGCTATATAAGTCAGCCCTGCTATCCAATAAATGTAAGCAATTCCAAATCTAATTTGTCTTACGTTTGAGTTGTTGTGTTTTAGCACTCATTTTTAACATATTCTTGTAAAGTAAGAAGTAGAAAAATAAAATGTAAAATTTTACCCCTATATTTATCAGGTGATGGTTAATATATGTTAAAAAAAATGAAAAAATAAAAAACACATTTGAATGTAAAACAATTATGAAGCTCATTGTATTGTGTTGTATAGTATTACGTATTGTATCGTATTGTTAAAAAAACACATTTAGATGGTTGTTACGTATTGTTTCATAATGTATCACATTGTATTGCATTATGTTTTAACGTATCATACTCTATTGTTTTTATGAATACAATGTTTGAATAGATTGTATCGTTCTCCGTCATTATATAATGTCACACATCTATAATTTGAATGATAAACCTACAAGAAAAGCAGAGTACATGATACAACTACTATGAAAATGTACGATAAAAGATGAAATATGACTATTAAATAATAAATAAAGACAAAATGAGAAGAAAACATTAAGGTAATGACGCTATCACATCAAACCGATTGTAACAAAAAATGAAATTTTTCGTCGTTATCTTAAAATATGATACAATAAAATTTATGTAACCAACAAAAACAAGTATTATATATAAACTAACAATACAATACAACGGGTAACAACCATCCAAACAAGATGTTAAAAGGATGGTAACACAATGAAGAACCATTGAACGTTTTTACTTGATTTATTTATATAATATTATTACTTTTAATAAAAAAATTATCCAACTAATCACCTTTTAATAAGATCAATTTATGAAAATATTCTTTTAATAAATGTTTTCTTAAAGATTATATCAAGTCAATATAAATCAAATAAAATAAAATAAAATGGGGAAAACACTTTTCACTGTTCCGAAAACTTATTTATGTAATACTTTCTCCGTTTTGATTTCATCGTAACATTTTACTAAAATTTATAATCAAACGAAAACTTAGTATTTACTTAAACTTCAAAAACTTCAAAAGGAGTACATCATTACGAATTATATCATTAACAATTGCTACATCAATATTGACAAATTCTAAAAACAGAGCTTGTAAAATCTAAATTGTTATTCTTAACAAAAAAAAAAAATTAATCAATATTACTTTACATAAATCTAAGATCATCCAAATCGCTAAATTCACCCAACAAAAATCCACAATTATCGATAAGTGGAACCCCCAAATTATGTGAAAACATTACTTCTTTACCCTCCGAAATTTTCACCCAAGTCCCCTTAAACGGTTCTTCATCACTTTCTTCCCCCGCAAAAAAATTGCTTTTTTCTTCGACCCCATTTGATGAATTCGAATTCGAATTCGAATTTGAATTCGAAGAATCACCCATTAACGATTCTTGTTTTTCCTCTGCAAAAAGATTGAGTTTTTCCTCAACCCCATTTGACGAATTCGTATTCTCAGCAACACCCATTAATGATTCTTGAACAGATTTTTCAAATTTCTGTCTCTTTTTTGCTTCTTTAGCCATGACTAGTTCTTCAAACTGAAGATTCTTCGACTTGTAACTTTCGAAAGCTTCATCAGCAGTAACGAACGTACCCAACCAAACCATTTTCTTGTTAAATGGGTGTTTGATTTCAGCGCAAAATTTCCCATTTTTTCGCTTACGAACACCAACAGGATACAATCTGACGTAAGAATTCTTCGATATTTTTTTATTAGACTTCATGATCAAAGATTTGAGAGGGAAAAAAAGAAATTATTTCAGTAACTAAAAACAGAGTAGAAAAAAGAAAATTTTGAGATGTGATAAAATGGAGGTTAACTTGTGGATATATATAATGAAGTTTTCTTATTCATTTTAGGAAAAAAGTTTAATAAAAACACGTTTTTTTAATAAAATATTTGGAAACTTTTGGTCCTAATTTTATTTGGAAAAGAATTTAACAAAACGAGTCTTATTTTTTCAAAAATGGAAAATAGTTAAGTATTTATTCAAAAATTGCAAGATTAGTCCCTCTACTTTACATTTATTATTTATTAATATCCCTAATTTGACATTGAATATTAAAAAAATTTCCTAATTTGGTAAATGATACCCAATTAATTTTGACGTGTATATATTTTAATCTCATGAATTTATGTATTATTCACCGTTTATAATTTTTTTAATTGATTATAAATAAATTTCTATAATAAGTAGTATCTATTATTTTGACTTCTTGATTACTTTGTATTTGAATCGTGAATATACATAAAACAAGAAGGGAAAATCATTTAAAACATGGCCCTTCATAATTAAGTATTATAAAGTATAAATTATATGTTAAGAGAATCTTTCGAGTTTTCTAATGGCTATTAAACAGTATCTTGGAGCTTTAAATGTTTTTGTAAAATCTCACTAAATTAATATATGTGGAATTTATGAATATTATTATTTTGTATAGTTATTATTTAATTGATAAAGTAATATTTACTAAATTAAAGAGTTTTTTGAGATTCAATGAAGGTTAATTTTAATTACATCAAAATCATTCTATCTTACTAATTTATGTATCATACTTATTGAATTTACAGAAAAAATAAATTTATCATATATAAAGTACAATGAATAATTAAATACATCAAAATCATTGTATCTTATTAAATTATGTATTATATTTGTTGAATTCACATACAAAATAAATCCATTCATGAACTTGAGGTCACGATTAGTGATCTCAATTTCCGCAATAATTTGAACGTCAATACCATGTTGGATTACCCGAGTAAAAATAATACATGTTCACAGGTCCTAAGCTTAGAAGAAATTGTAGATATCATCGGAAAAACAATGTTGATGATGAAGTTGAAGATGATACAATACATTTGGAACTAGTTACCCGTAAGAAAGCACTTATCACATCTAGAACTCTTTACAATTTTACGGTACAGTTCGAAAAGACAATATTAGAACTTTTGACAAAAAACATAACACAATAAAGAGCTTCAACTAGATTTAATTTTTAACAAAAAACATAACACAATAAAATCAATTTTCACTAAATTGTCTTATATATATTTAAACGTTTAAAGAATTATTTATTTATGATATTAAAGGGACCATATAGTTATATAGGTGTCTTTTGAAAATTTATTATCTTATCGAAATGAACGAGTCGGTACCAGAGGAAAATATTATCTTAGAGAGATTATCAATTTACCGACTATTAATTTAATGAGATTTTACTGTATCCAAATTTTATGATCAATAAAAGTAGAATGATATGTATTAACTTTAATGTGAACTCAAAACAAAGCTTTATGTATCACTATTTTTGTAGTCAATAAAATAGACAAATGTTAACAGTTAAGTGTTTTCACATCATTGTTCGACATTCACTCATCCCAATCTCTAAGGAAGAGATCGATGATCACATGTTCTTTTATTCCATTCAGAAGGCTCCTTTGTTTCAAATATTTAGGTTTACCACGACGAGATCACCTCAAAGATGTTACAACGGATCGACCATAGAACCCTGTTCAATAAGTGGAACGCATTCTATGTACTCTTTTCAATACAAATTTACTGGTCACAAATCTTTGTTTTACCAGCAAATTAAGGTTATCAAACTTATTAAGTCACAATTTGTAAGGGATTCTTATGAACTGGTGGAGTGGAGATACCAAAAAAGGCACTGACGACATAGAACTGCAAGGATTTTTTGAACATTACTATATGGAATAGCACAGCAGTTGGTAAACTTGGTAGTGTACCTCAAACCAATAGCGGAGCCAAAATTTTCACTCAGGGGTTCAAAATATAAAAAAGTAAACACATGTAGAAGCCAAAAGGTGTTCGGACAAACCCCCTCAACCCTACTTGGCTCCACCCCTGCCTCAAACCAGGTGTTCTTGTGCAGTACAGAAGATTCTGAGAACCAAACAACAACTACAAGCTACTGGCTATCAGGAAAGTGATATAATCAACATCAAGAAGATGTATGTCTCACTTAGAGGTGTTTTCAAATAAGTCCAATGGAGTAGGATCATTAGTAACAATCCAGGCTCATCAAAACGGATCTGAAATAGTGAAATGCAATAGGGAGAGTGAAACTATTGACCATCTTGGCGTTATCTTGAATGGGATCCTACGCTGGCAAGGAATTAACAGACAAGCAATGACATGGAGCAAGAGGAGCTTCATTGGGGCATATGCAAATGCTAAGGGGACAAAAGCCTAGTAGGAACAATTTACAGAATGTGTTTGACAGTATCTGTGTATACTACATATGAATTGAAAGAAACCGAATGATATTCCGAGCCACGCAGAGACTCCAACACAAGTAGTTACAAGGAAAATTGTGCAAGAAATCATTTCTATGAAGAGTAGGACATAGTAGTAGCTGATGCAATAGTTGCCAGTTTAGATTACTGTTTTGGTTGCCATGCCAATTCAGTCTTTGTGTACATAGTGAGTCTTTGTGTCAAGATTAGATCTTCTCATGAGACCAACTAAACGCCCCCACCCCTCAACCCACCCAAGTTTCAACCAAAAAATACATATAAACACACTATGTTGCTCAGACTAATGAAAAATGTCACAAGTCCTTTCATGAGATGGGAGCTTATAGACTCGTCTAGAGGAAACAAATGGTAGGAAACTATTCAAAAATATCACATGTTGTTTCTGTGACATGGGAGCTTATAGACTCATATAGAGGCCGAAACACGTGGTAGGAAGTCATGCCTTAATGCCAAAGATGAGTTTCAGCCGTTACATACCTCAAAGCCCAAATTTAGACTTGTAACGTCAAATTGATTCTTCTCGACACACAAATCGAGACTCCATCTCATCAACACTCTGTTTCACATTACATCAAGTCCCGACAGACGACCCCGAGACATCATCCATCAAGCCCAACAAAAGTAGTGCATTTTGGAGTGTCCGAGCAACATAGCAAACACATATCAAGTATCTATACATTTAATTCGTACAAAGTAGGAAAGGATCGAACAGATGGAAGATTTCATCAAAAAGAAGAGAGACCATAATAATAACATGTTCTACAAACAAAGATTCAAGAACTCAAATTTCTATTTGACAAACAAATTTCCATTGCTGCATTCAACGTTTTAACCATTACAACAAATTCCATAACACATGAACACTTATTCGTCAACTTGCAATTGCCACTGTTAATATTCACAAATTGGCCCTAATCACCTAAAATTGCTGCAAGTTTCGAACATAGTATTTATGGAACTATAGTTATCTCAAACAGAAATACTAAGATCATCCAATTTGCTAAATTCACCTAACAAGAAACCGTAATTGTCAACAACAGGAACGCCCAATTTCTGCGAAAATTTAACTTCTTTATCACCTGAAATTTGTATCCACTGCCCCATCCACATTTCTTCATCACTTTCTTCAACCCCATTTGATGAATCCGAGGTTTGTGCATCCACTTGATCACTAGAAGAAGAACCAAGTTCAGATTTTGCAGAAACACCTTTTTCCACATTTGCATTTATAGCCTTATTCAATTTCTCATCAATCTCATCCACCATTAATATTGGCTCACTAGAAAAAGAACCAGGTTCAGAGTTTACATAAATAGCCATTTTCTCTTTTGCATTTTTAGCCTTCTTCAATCGATCATCTGACTCATTTGATGAATCTGTATTCGGAGAATCAACCATTAATGGCGGATCACTCGAAGAAGAAAAAGCAAGTTCAAATTTTGCAGAAATAACCATTTTCTCTTTTGCATTTTTTGCCTTCTTCAATCTATCATCAGACTCATTTGATGAATCTGTATTTTGAGAATCAGCCATTAATGGCGGATCACTCGAAGAAGAAGACCCAAGTTCAAATTTTGCAGAAATAACCTTTTCCACATTTGCATTTTTTGCCTTTTCCAACTTCTCCTGAAACTCAAGTTTCTTAGATTGATAAACCTCGGAAGCTTCTTCAGGAGTATTAAAAGTACCCAACCAAATTCTTTTCTTGCTAAATGGGTCTCTAATCTCAGTAGCAAATTTTCCTGATTTTCTCTTTCGAACCATAGGAGGCAATTTACCAGAAGATTGATCAAAACTCAACGGATTTCTGTTTTTTAGTGAAAAACGAGTCTTTACCTTCGGTGAATCCAAGTTCTGAGAATCCACCATTAATGGCGGATTTCCAGATTTTGCAGAAATAGCCTTTTTCTGATATTTTCTTTTTCGAACCCTAGAAGGAGGCAATTTACCAGAAAATTGATAAAAATCTAATGGGTTTTTGCTATTTAGTAAAAAAGATTGAATCTTTACCTTTTTCTGAACAATCTCATGAACAATAATCTTTGGTCTTTTTTCCTTTTTTTCATCATCTGAAGATGATTCTGTAGCATCTGGGTCTGAGATTTTTACTCTTATTCTCCTCTGAATTTCAATTATTTCTTGCTTTTCATCAATAAAGTCTTGTTTGATTTTTGATTTCATGGCCAAGAAACTGAAAAAAAAAAATGGAGAACAGAGTATAACGAAAAACAAAAATTTGAGAAGAGAAGACAAATAGGTTAAGGTATAAAACGTTGTTGAGGAATTGTTCCCTCGAAAAACTAATTTTGAGAAATTATAGCCAAAAATAAATAAATAAATGAGAAATTAAATGGTCATTTTTATATAATTTGTGAATATTTTTATTTGATTAATTAATTTATAGGGTGGAAATCGAATTTTAATTCGATAAAGTAAAGGTACATATAATTGAAAACTATTGAGATTCTCTTGAAATATTTTATTCTATAATGTACTTTTAGTTTGTGTGAAAAAACTAATTTTAAAAATTTGTATTTTTTGTAGAAAGTTTAAGAACATTTCAATGATTTTAATTTTTCTAAAAAAAAATATTTATTACTTTTATTATCTTTACCAATTACACTAATTCTATGGTTATCATCTTAAAATAAAAAAGATCATTTTGATTCATTCCTAAATCTTATTGGTATCTTCTTAATCTAATACCGTCTAATTAAATCAAATTTAAATAAGATTTGTAAGACAAAAAGACATGTGTATATTTATTTACTTTCAAATACTCCATACGAAACAAAGTACATATTATCATCCATACTAAAACTATGGCCTCCCAAAATGAAACAAAGTACATATTATCATCCATACTAAAACTATGGCCTCCCAAAAGGTAAGGAAGGGAAAATTATATAAAATAGTAAATTATTAATTCAAATTAAATAATATAATAATAATTTCATTTAATTCTAATTCGTAGCAAACACTTTGTCATTCGCCTCTCTCTCCAGAAATTCCACTCGCCGCTCTCCCTTGCTTCTCTCACTTTATACAAACACAAATGCATAAATTGTGTTTGTATTTGTATAAAGCGAGAGAAAACTATGTATATAAATACAAATACATATATTTTCGTCCTATATACTTATAATTATATAAATACATATCTTTCCCTACCAATTTTCTTTTGCCTTTGTTTCTTTCTCGCTTTAACCTAAGACAGAGATTTGATATACAAATATTTTATTTCAATTCAATTGTATACAAATTCAATCATCGATACATAAACATAAACATAGTAGTTATATATATGCAATTATCTAATCGATATACATAAACAATCGTTGCGATTTTATACAAACGAGATGTCTGTCTGCGATTTATACAAATCTGATGCTCCATAGCAGTTTGTTATGGAACGCAAATAGCAAAACTGTAGCTATAGAGCAATAATATGATTTTTATATTTACTAAACTTAAAATTTACTCAATTTAAAAGTGCAAAAACTTTTTTCGGGCCAGGCGAAAATTGACCTTCAAGTGCAAAGACACAAAGAAACTGTATTGTTACAGGACTCACATGCAGCATAAGAACAAAAATGGGCTAAGTGATTTGATTGTGTGGGCAAGGATAATCGCTAATTGGATAAAAGTTTTTACCACTAATTTTTACAAGTATTTATGACTTTCTGAGATGGTAAAATTTCTAAAGAATACAAAAAAATTCTAATATATTTTAATATTTATAAGTTGTAATAATCTTGCTACTTTTACTTTTACTAATAGGAGAACTTCTGACTATACCCTATAATATATTCCTAAGAATATAATCTTACTTCTTGAATGAACTTTCTTTAAAAGCGGTGCAACTTGAGTTAGACGACAAGTATGTAATTGCAAAAAGGCTTAATAAAATCCGAATAAAATACAAAATACAAACCCACTGTGAAATAGTATTTTTAATCAAAGACACAATTATTTAATTATATAATTGAACTTCAACACTTAATAAACGCATAATACTTATCAATTAACCACAAGTTTTGCGGACAATTGCAAACTACAACCTGCATATAAGACATCTGATGCTTATTGTTCTACAAAAATTCATCAAACTCTTATTCCAAAAAAAAAAAAAAAAACTATGTAATTCACACTCATTTGCGTTACAAAACGATGAAAGTATTAACACATGTATACATGAAATACACCATTTCACTTGATATATTAGGTAAATTATTCCTTTTTATCGCGATGAAGCGTCTTCAGGTACCCTGCCATAACACAACATAAACACAATTCGCGAAGGACATTAAATATAAGGGAACACTTGCAAATCGACGCGTATGCAAAGAAAAACATATCACAAATATGTTTCGAATTGGAAGTTGAAATAATAGACGATATTGAAACGAACACAATTATTTGATGAGGAGGATTAGTGTAGTGAAGAAACAAACCAGGATCATATTGACATCCAAGATTACGTATCGGGCTCGATTTCGTTCACAATATCTACGGGAACAACCGGAATAGAGTCCCACCACTCCTGTAATCTCCTATTTCCTTTCTCATTTTGCTTGCTTTTCCCTATCCTTGATGCTGCCACAAAGCCGTATGATGTCAACGCCATAAGAATGAACTTAAAAGGCACCACGGCTAAAATCACTGCTGCAACGACCAATGATACCATTACCATATCTGCATGCTGCATTCAGAAGCGGATTCAGGATTTAAATTAACGGGATTCCACCTTTAAGTTATTAGCACTAAATACGAACCTTAAACTCGTACATTTGAGATTATGAGTTCAGATGCAGGGCAAAATAACGTACCTTTGGAGCTTTCGAGACCAATACTGACCAAATTTTCAGTATAGTTACATTCATCGTTTGGATCAAGTCATAGACGCTTCTCAGCCCTAGTTGCGCCGACACTATACTTTCCATCGTTGTCTGATTGGATCCAGTGTAGACGACTATCCTGTCGACTTTATCTGGTATCCTCCTCCGTCTAGCCCATATCATCGTAGCGACAATTCCAAATAAGAGAGCTGCTATTGCCTTGCCAACCCATTCACTACAGTCACAAGCATCCGTTAGTTCGTATAGGGACTTACTAAAACAATTGAAGTTCACTGTTTGACATCAAACATAGGCAAATGACATAGCAGCAATAAAGAAACTTACTTGTAAATAACAACCATCGTCGTCACCACAAGAATCGTACTGGATAAGGGCCTTTCCCATGTAAACGCCTCTCGAACATATGGAACTAACGTTTTTAATGGTTTAAGCAGACCCTAAGGAAAAATAAAACATACTTTAGCACAATCGATATGCAGCAGAAAGGTACATTGACATATTGAGAACTTTTCAATTAGGAATACAAGCTGCACAACACTCGTAAACAGGATTTCTATAGCTGTAAATGCATTTCCCTCAAAGCAGAGTAGCAACCTACCATAAGAACCTGGACACTATTGCCGATTCCTTCGTCTTTCAGATCCTCGACCGTAGCTTTAGCCTTTTGAATTTCTTTAGCTTCCTCCCTCGACTGATCAATAGCACTCTCCAATGAGGAAACATGGTCAACTTGTACTGGTGAAGTAGGGACGTCATTGATATCTTTTTGGATTTCTTTTAACTCTACACTTGGAACAAACATTTGGGAGACATTAAGGCTCCTCAAGATCGAGCTAGCACTACACGAGTGTCTAGTGTCGACTTTCTTCAAACTCTCGGCAAGCTCTTTAAGCACGTAATCTCCCTTCGGCAATTCATCGAGCAAGTCGAAAATTAGGAAGTTCTTGGGGCCTGGAGGTGATATCCTAAGCATTTCTCTAGCTGCATGTAGCCTAATGATTCCTAGTATTGTCCTCGCGTGCATTTCCCACGACTCTAATGGTGAATCTATTTTGAACTTCCGTAAAAACCTATGCAACAGCGTAATTTCCTTCACAAGAGAAAGCCAGTGGTCACGTCTTGTTGAGCTTGTTATTTCTGGAAATTCAATGACAACCCCTTCTTGCCTAAACGAAGAACACAAGTCCATTAATAAGTTGGCCTGGAATTCGTGATTACCTCAAGTTATGTTGCTAGGACTCTTCAAAAATGCTGCCGCACCTGTTTTGGATCCTCCAAAAATGCATTACTTTTAAAGGATCCGACATGATCCCGTCAACATTTTCGAAGAGTCCGAGCAACATATACATATTCCTGAAGTGTTTAAGATGAGAATTACCCGCTTTCTCATGTCTCTAGTAAATGAAAATGCAATTTAGTCCTTGAGAAAGACTGAAGAACTTGAATGCAATTTAGTCCTCGAGGAAAGACTGAAGAACTCGAATAACTGGTGCAACATATTTAGAAATCACTAAGAGTACTTACAATTCAGATGATTCATAAACTATGGCTTTGTCGAAGAGAGGAGCACCCCATGGACCCGTGGCAGCTGCTTTGACACTTTGTTCAGAGTCTTTTGAAAGATCGAGCTTAATAGCCTCTTTATAAGAGAGAACACCAGATGCCTCAAAGTAGAGGGCATAGTTCGTTAGCGTCAGCCTACCTAGAAATAAAAAGTCTGTTAGCAATCTTGAGCCACATGACAACACGAACCACAATAAAAGGCAAGACATACCAGGCCAACTTGTGCCTCCGATGTGGCGCACTACTCTCTGAGAACTTGCAGTTCCTTCCACATGTAGTATGAACTCATCATCCGCCATTTCCATGCCTGTTGGGGTCGTTTGTGTTTGCAAATGCTTCACACATCTAATCAACGGAAGTCAACCAGAAAGGAGAACCAATCAATCAGTCAAATCAACTATGCCTCAACCACAACAACTCTTATTATATTTATTTTCCAAACGAGAAACGAAAGTTACTTTTCAATCTCTTTCAGAAACATGTCATAAGCGGGATAATGAAGTCGATTTTCTGTAGATGCTGTCAGCGTCTCGAAAGTAAATCGTCCATTAATAATATCGGCTACTAAATGTACAAGTGTCCCCATCCACAAGAACGCATCCTCTCCAACACCTGGTTCATTATCAACCTGTCAAATCAAACGTAAATGTACTGTAAGAATCTAAGGTATAACATGAAGATTTCGGGTAAATAGTTAGTTATTTTAGCTTTCCATTTTTCTTACTAGCACCTTAGTTAGAGTGGTATAGAGAAGAAATACATATCACTTATCAGGAGGCGTGCACCAGAGGAAATCCGAGTGTCCATCGAGTAGCACAATGTGACAAAAGAAAATTTCTAGTTAAGATACAAGTTCCTTACAAGGAGCGGCATGACATCTGAGTAGAACAACGAAATGTCATCTTGTTCTCGAGGCACCTTACAAGTTACTTTCCTATCTTCTTTTTCTTTTGCCACGCACTCCTGTTACATAAAGGAAACAACATACCACATAGCACATTTCATCAGGAAAAAAATCGCCAAAATTCTAATTAGAATCTGTAACGGGTAACAATCAAACCGTTCTTGTTCGCTTTGCTAAAAAAAGGAATCACTAATCTCCTATATATTACAAACATAAGTCGACGTGTTAAGGGTAGTTACGAGAGAAGCATGGATTAAGATCCATAATAGACATGGAAATGTAGCAGCACCTACTTAAAACTCATACTTATAGAGTAATCATCCTACACTCGACCGACAAATAAATTGCTGGCTGATCCACTCTAGACTATTCTTCTAAAAGTATGCATATGAAACCAGTATATTTAGGCATGAAACGGATAACATCAAATTGTTAGGATTAGAACATAGCAACTGCAGAAGCTATTAGGATCATTATTTTATAATTTGAAGCTTTTAAAGTACACCATACGCAAAAGCAAAGTTGCAGTAAAGTCATTGAAGTGAAGAGTATAGCAAAGGACATTAACTGAATGCCTGTCTTCATCAGCTGAACTCGGCATTTGCCATGCTAGCATCATATCAAATGTGATCCGGCTAAACGAACCATCAACTAACGTCTCCTCCAACTTACTGCATACATCAGTGAGGGCCTTAGAGCAGCAAAATTCCACCAACTTCCTCGAATAACAACCCATTTTAGGATCCCATCCATCCTCAAATTCATGCACTAATTCATCCACAGAAGTGCCTAACCTCCTGTGACGAAACATTTATCAATAACGGTTGAAAACATAATTAAATACGTAACTTTCATTACTAAAGAAATTGGATTTAGCGACAAACAAATTTTGTAGCTAAACAACAAAATCCGTCGCCTGGGCCGGACCATCCTTTCGTCGGACCATCCTTTTGTCAGACAATGACATTGTATATAGAGGTCAAGATTTGATTTAATAAATATATATATATATACAAGTATTGACACCACTTTACACAAGTTAAAGGTTTAGTCTAATGGTTAAGATGTTACGAAAATTCCTTAAGATCGTGTGTTAATCTAGTTCTATTTGCCTCATATTTATATTTTTTTACTACAATCATTAACAATCCTTAAATCTTAATGATAATTCTGGATCCGCTATTGTCCGTCGCAACGGATTAGCCATAAAATTCATAGCTAATTTCAGTTCTTTTTAGTAGTTTAGGTGAAATTGTTAGGCACTTCAACATGATATCAAAATGGACAAATTTCTATGTTCAAGGATCATAGCTACTCATGATCACGTGTTCGACCCGTGAAAAAGAATCAAACTCATCCTCGTAGTCCTCAATGAGCACGTGTAGAGTGGGTTGAAGACACAATTAAATAAAGTGTGCATAAAGATGGACTCTCTCTAACAACTTAAGTCAACAAAAATGGGATGATAATTACTTTTCACAATTTTGTATATGGGTAATGCTAAATGGCCAGAAATTTAAAAAGTCTATAATATTCTTTTTATTTTAAAATAAATTGATATTTTTTCATTTTTTAATTAAAAGATATTAAAGTTAAAAGGATAAAAATGTTTAAAAACGTAAAATAACATAGTGTGAAAACTTGAAGAGGAGCTCACTAGAAAGTGAAAGCACATAACCCCCTCCGTCCCAATTTATATGGGACCTTTTAAATTTCAACATTCAAACAAGTTTAGATTTTACCATAATCTTTCATATATCTTTTAAATATTTTGAGTTGTCAATTTTATTGCGATTTACTGTATTTTTTACTAATTTTCAAATATATAAATTTTATTTAGAAAACTTGTAGATTTTATGTCCAAATTCATTGTATCCTTTTACTTGTTCATGGTCTTAGTAAATCATGTTTTTCACTTTTATCTCATCACAAGTAACCATTTTTACAAATTTATTGAAATACAAATAATAATCAAATTCTATAGCACAGTTAACAAGGATAATATCTCTTGATCAACAACTATATACATGACCTAATCATCTCGAAAGTAAGATCTAATAATAACAATATGTACGCATACCTTATTCTTATCTTTATCGAAACTATAGAAAAAAAAAACAAATAACCATAGAAAGTAGTTATTATACTAGTAATAAAAATATGCAACAAAAATAGTAAAGAGGAAAACTAACATAGCACATGAATGAATAACGTCGTTGGCAATGGAAGATAGATGCTTCTTTCCCATCTTTTTATTAAAATTTTAGAATTATAATTCAAGGTTTTTGGGTATAAATTTTATATTTTTGTAGAAGAAAAGTTCCAGAAAGAAAAAATAAAAATAAAAATTTATAGTGGGCGTCAGTTCTTTAGGATCTATAGGACACGTGTTCAACATGCAACAACTCATGCCCCTTATTCAGCCCTTACTCGACTTTATCAACATTTTTCCTATATTATCCTTATAATTAACTCTTCACATTATACTAAAAAATAATTATCTTAAATTATTTTAAATTATTAAAATTTATTAATTTTACTCTTATAATTGACCTTTCCTTAAAAAAATGTAAATAATTTCAAAAAAAGTTAGAGAAATAAATTAATGAAATTATTTTTTTATTTATAATTTGTTAACAGATATGTGAAAGATAAAAAGAGCAACCAATATAAAGTTAGCGCGATCTCCTTTTAAACATATCTAATTGTGAATTTATCGGCTCTCAATAAATATCTGCAATCTTCAATATTAGATGTAATAATGGATCTAAAAGAATATATGATGTTAAATGTTCTCTTCATCAATAAAGCTTCAAAATAAAATTATACTGCAATTGGTAAATGCTTGATTTTCAATATTATATTCCATCTTGTCCTTGTTTATTTAACGGAAATTGATACATTTTCTTTGAAACTAAGAGAAGGGAAAGAATATTGATATCTTAATTCACCTATATTACTATTAAAAAAAAAAAGATATTAATTACTTTCACAAAAATGACAATGACACATCACTACAATTAGTATCACACCTTTATTTATCAAGAGATATATCTTTATCGACTAGCCAAAAGTATGCTAAGAATGATTTGGTGTACATAATGCCAAAGGTTATGTTTAATATGTTAAATAACTAATTTGAATCGAGGGTCATTGAAAACAAGTTTTTTAGTATTAGTGTATTACACAAAATATGTAGGAATGAAAATTTAATTTGTTTATAGTAAAATTTAAACTGCAACAGAGCTTGCACATCATCGAAATCTCTTACTTTTTGTAATTGTGAAAACTCAGTGGATAATGTGTTACAAGTCAAAATTTTATCGAAGTAAACATAATCCTCCCAAAAATTAATATGTAATATATTCTATATGAAAATATCCCAATAGATCAAAATGAGCTTTCTCTATGCAAGTAGCTTATATTGGGCCACAACTTATTGGGCTTGAGATTGCAAATACCAAATCCAGCCTCCAGAAGCCCATAACGCCTGTTTAGGATTTTTTTTTTCTTTTCTTTTTTCTGCCATTATTATAGATTTTTCGAAAAGAAAAATTAACTTAAATAACTGTATGTTCAGAATAATAGCCGACAGATGTATAATATACATGTGAATCGATTTAAACTAGTAAATATAGTATATTTTTGTTGACAGTGAGTAAATCTTGTAGTTAATGTGCAATATATGTAGTATTTGTTGGTGAAACGGCCAAATGTGTAACTTCCCCGAAATATTCACTCTTAGTTTACTTGTCTTAAATTGAAATTAAAGTTATATAGCGGTAACTAATAATATATCTTGTAGATGCCCTACACTGCTCATGATATAGGTATGAATATACTTATCAAAACTCTAAAAAGCCTAGAAATATACATGTCCAGTTGAGATAGAATATGATTGTATCACGATGCCTAACATGTTGCATCCAACTAAAAATTAAACACAATTCTGCCAACTCTTTTTCGGATCGAGCCAAATTATTTATTGTAAATAAATGATGAATCAAGATCTTTTTTAATAAGTATATATCATAATATTGTGCTTGAAGAAATTAAAAAGGCAATGAATCGAATTTATCTTTCAATGTATAAATTCTTATAATATCAAAGTAGAAATTCTCCCCAAACTTGTAGATGCCACTATACTTCCCAGCCATTAATCTCAAAATTGTCAGCTTGATTTACAATTTTTCTTTTCTTCATTTAACATATTAAAAATAGGAAAATATAAAAATAACATAATGTTTTTATTTGGGGAAAAAGAGACAAATATACCCCCGAACTATCATAAATGGTATGCAGATACTCTTCGTCATACTTTTGGGACATTGGTGCCCCTGTCGTCCAAAAACTAGAGCATATATACTCTTTATACTAACAGACATACATGTGTCATAATCTTATCCACCGACTCGACATTTATTAAATATTGAATCGACGGATAAGATTACGCCACATGTCCCTATTTAGTCTTCCGTTAGAGTAAAGGGCATATATGCTCTAGTTTTTGGACGGCAGGGACACCAACGTCCCAAAAATATGACGAAGGGTATCTGTATGCCATTTACGATAGTTCAAAATATATTTATCCCCTTTTATTTGTGTAGTAAAATGAATTGATCCTAAGCTTTGGAAACATATCAATGTAAAGTCAAATACTTTAAAACAACAAATAGACATAGAATGAATACTACATCACTCATTTGAAATATAGATTAGAATTATCTTTTTGCATGCACCACTTTTGTGGTAGGGTATGTATTTATTAATTAGGCAGCACTTTATTTTTCAATATGTAATTTATGTTGCAAATTCCAACACAAATACCGAACATCAAGTGCAAAACAAAAAAAAAGGTAAAAGTTTTGAATTCGAGCAATAAGAATAATGTGGAATCAGATTTGATAAGGAACTTTCTACCCTCTAAATTGAAACTTTCTTGCGAGAACCTAGATTAATCGAATACCAATTCTCCAAATCAAGTGAAACTTTTTAACACAAATATGAATTAATCGAGATAAAAAATGAGTATCGAATATCAGGCAGAAAACCGGTAAAAAAAATTATCATTTTGCTTCTAAGTGCGTGATAAATGGTTAAGATATACTAGTCACCTTCTCAAATCATAAGCACACTTGAAGTGAAAACACATGTAGTGTGTGGGGGAATTAATTAGTTATTGGTTTATGTCCATTTCTACAATATTGTCAATCTCATCAATCAATCATTCATTTTAGAATTAGAATTATGATATCATTGATTAAGGATCAAAACAAATGGATCCTAGGTCCAATTCTTGATTTATTCATTTACTCAATATCAAATTCTCTTATCCTTCTCTAAGGTCACATGCATAGTCACTAACTTTATATATTTCCCAAAGTTGGATAAAAAACAAAGCATCCATTTCTTCCCACTATACCTTATTACTCAGTATGGAAATTATGTCCCTTTTGTTTAAGAATATAACAAAACTCTCTCCATACACTCTATTTCCCACTCTCAATAATTGATTCTCATTCTTTCTACTTTAATTCACATCCTTCTTTTTTCTCTTTTGTCTTTTGAAGTTGAGGAGGCAAATGAAAGGGGTTTAGACTACATAGGATTAGTCATGTGTTGTCTAGTGGAATGGACTTAAAGTAAATAGTATACATGTTTATACATAGTGCATATATATATATATATATATATATATATATATATATATAATTGTAATTCCCAATGTATCCACAAGTTGTGGATTTCAATTGTCACACGTGTATCAACACATTGGGAGGAGTAAGAGAAATCACTGCAAAGTTAAAACATGGACCCCATTTTTTGATTCACTTCAAAAGTCTATACGTTCAAGATCACACATTTTTTTAAAAAATAATAATTAATTTCTCATTTGATTTTGTATATACGTATTAGAGTGTTATTAATTTGAATTCATATTTATTTTTGAATGTACTTATCACTTTTAATGAGATTTTTTTCATATTCAAAATTTAAATTCGAGGCCTTTTAATCATTTCCTTTCTTAATGTGGTTCGGTCATGAAAATATATTTTTTGTTTTATTAAAAAAATATATAGTTAAAGTCGTGTTTGGTCAAATTTTATTTAAAAAATATAAATATATTTTTTTAAAAGGCATAATACATAAATATGTCATTTAACTTGGTTTCATTTGACATCAATGCCCTCTAATTTTGGATGTGAATAGTAGACGCATAAATTTGTATAGAATTGAACAAGTAGACACACGTGTCCTACTTGACGTCCTACGCAGCGATATAATTCATGTCCTATGCGGCATTCTATGTGGCGTCCTATGTGAATTATGTCTTGTAGGACACATGTGTCTAATTGTTTAATTTCATATAAGTTTAAATGCTAACATGTGCACATTTGAAGTTAAATGTCATAGATTTTAAGTGAGGTCAAGTTAAAAGATATATTTCTATATCATATCTTTTTAAATATGGTCTACGTTCCTCATTTTCTAAAAATTACTTGACTAATTTACCAGAGACATACAACCAAATTGCACTAAAAGAGTAATATATCAAAATAAATAATCGTATAATGTCATAGATTATATCTCATATAAGAACTACACCTATTACAAAAAACAAATCCAATTTATTTTTTAAAAAAAATTAAGTTGAATTTGTGTTAAGTTATTGATTTTGCAAATAATATTTGATTATTTGAATATGTTTTTTCTAAAAATAAAATAATTTGTATATAATTTGGATGGTAGCTATTCTTGTATATGTTTGCCACTTACTGAATACCACTCTGTAGAGATTCTTTTGACATATTTGAAAATTACTCAAGGGGGGAGTATGTGTCTATTTATCTAATTATTACATGAGGTACTTTGACATTAAATCAAATACAAATGGATAATAAAGATTTTTACCTATTTCTGATGTTTTATTTTAGTTAGATACCTAGCTAATTTTCTTATTATTTTCGTTGTTCTCTATGAATCCATTATTAATATCCCTTATTATCAGAAAAATACACTATATAAGGTAGATTAAGAAAATATACACTATTGGTTGAATACTTTTGATTGAATAGCTAAATTTTCATTTCATCGATGAGTGCTCGATTTTCCATCTGATAATCTCCTCTTTCATTAGTCCTTTCCTTCCACCCTCAATTTATTTCTTTATTTTAAAAAAAATGAATCCCTTTTAATTTCCACATATATTTATATATACACCTTTGGGGTGGCCTAGTGGTTTGAGCTTGGGACTTTTATGTTGGAGGTCTCAAGTTCGAAGCCCCTTGCCAGCGAAAGCAAGGAGTTTGCCTTCTGGGTCGAGCTAGTCGCACCGGGCTTGCCTAGTGTGGGTTACTTCTCCTATGTGGTTTGCGAGCTGTTGCATAGAAGCGGAGGTTTTACCCTGTGCGCATCCAAAAGATAGTGATTGCGGATTTCCCTTGTCATCAAGAAAAAAATTATATATTTATATTTAAATCTCCTTAATAAAATTCTTATTCCACCACAAAATTTAATCTCGTGGTTATTCTTTGCTTGGCATTTTGTATATATATACTTCAATTATTAGGGGTGTACAAAATTGAACCGAAAACCAAACCAAACCGCAAATCAAGTCAAACCGAAAAAAAATCCGACTAGTGGTTTGGTTTGACTTGGTTTGGTATTGGAAAAAAAAAACCCGACTATATTTGGGTTGGTTTGGTTTCAACTTAAAAAAAATCAACCCGAGACCAAACTAACCCAACATTATATATATATAATTTTAAAATTTTATTTATACGTAAAAATATTTATTTTGATATAATTTTTAAATATTTCTTATACTTTTTTCATAGTTTTTATCTTTTAATATATTATTTCATGATTGAAAGTTAGAATTCTTAATGACCCAATAAAGATTATAGTCCATAGATATTGGTAATTATAATAAAGCTTAATCGAAATCAAATTAATACTAACGCAAAAATAAAATCAATTCAACACTAAGAATGACAATATATTGAATATTTGTTCTTTAGTTTTACATAGGTTAAGACAATTAAAATACATAATCTAATTTTAATTTCCTTTAATATTTAGTCATGTAACTAGAGCCGTCAAAACGGGCTTAGCCCATGGGGTCGGCCCAACCCAACCCGTTATTTGGATAGTCAGTTTAACATTAAGGCTTATAAGCCCAGCCCACATAAGCCCTTGGCTCTTGAGACTTGATCGGGGAGGAGTAGGCCCATGGGCTAAAACTTTTTATTCAAGGTTAACTTACAATAATCTCACTAGTATATAATCTAATTACTTAAATACATGCTATGTTGTAATATTATGAATCCTACCAGATTTTGGTACGTCCAGATACATGTATCTCGGAATATATGAACTCAAAATTAGGTTAATATGTTCTAGATACACTCTATCCAAGTAGATTTGTATGTATCTAGGATGCATAGACAAATCTCGTGCCCTCGCCTCCCTCCAATCTTGCTTGTCACTCTCTTATCTTGCTCACGTATCTCGTATACAAGATACATGCTAATTAGACTAGACTTTTTACTAGTGTTATTAAAACAACACCATTGTTTGTTATATTTGATTTGAAAATCTTCATATTTTCTTGATGTTATAGAATTATAAGTTTAAAAAGAAAAAAAAAAAGGCTTGCCCGTCCCAGCCCTCGGCCCTTCTAGGGTTGGGTTGGGTTGAGCATTTTCAGGCCCTTACGAATGAAGGGCTAGCCTGCCCCAACCCTTCAAATTTCTTGGCCTGCGAAGCTTGGGCCAGGTGGGGCTGAGTCGGCCCTTTTTGACAGCTCTACATGTAACTAATACTTATTAAACTTATTTTAGCATGATTTAGTACTTTTAAATTATGATCATTTTCATTATGACTTATTAATTTGCAATATTTGTTTTACGCGATTTCATTATTATTATTATTTTTGAATATTTTAGTGTCATTAATCATATCATATTTTATGTTATTTTCTTAAGAACAACTTAGATAGTTGTATTTTGATAGGACTAAAGGAATATTTGAAGTACAAATAAATTAAACGTTTGTAGGAATACTTTACTGAAAAAACCCGAAAATTCGAAAAAACCGAAAAAACTCGAGGTTGAAAAACTCGAGTTTTATTGGTTTGGTTTATAAATTCAAAAATCCAACACAAATGGTTTAGTTTGATATTTGAAAAACCCGAACCAACCCGACCACGTACACCCCTATAATAATTACAATAGCATATATTCAATAAAATTTCATAATTTAGAGCGTAAAAAGGAGTAAAATGTAGGCAGATATTAAAGTGTACTTTAATTATTACTCTAAAAATAAAATTTCGAGAAGCAAAAATGAAATTAAAAAAAAAGGACTTTAATACATACTATATATATATATATATATATATATATCCTTTTGGCCCCTACCTTCAAACTCTCAAATAACTTCTTGGTACTTTCTTACGAATCATCCACTAAATTCTTTTAAGGCTCACAATTGGATATACCACTTAATTTTATTCCCATGATATACACCTAGCTATTACAATGACACCTACGTTCAATAATTCTAACGCTAAAAAAAAAAAAAAAAACTAGCGACGAATAATTCATGTTCTTAAACAATAAAAAATTATCGCTAATTTTATTAAATAATAGATGAATGATGAATTATCAAAAAATCATGTTAAATATGAGTGATTTAACAATAGATTAGTGATGAATTTTATAGCTAATTCCTGTTTTAAGGCTCGTACTTTGATATACAATGACATATATATATGTTCAATTGTTTTGCACTAACAAAATGGAATAAGCGACGGACAATTTCTATTGTTAATAATATTTAACGATAAATTAGCTATGAATTATTAGGAAATATTATTAGCTACAAGCTATTAATTAGATACAGATTAACGATGAATTTTATAGCTAATTTTTTTTTAAGTCTCCAATTGGATGTACTCTACCACTTGTTTGATTCCCTTAGCTTGATAAACATGATATCTTAGTTCATAATATTCCTTCCAACAAAATATTTTTCTATATTCTAATACAAAGCACTTAGCATTATTTTATAAAAATAAACTTTAAAGGCATCAAACTTTTTGGATTTGTTAACCATTTTGATGACTTTGACTTAAGAAAAAACATTGATTTCGAAAAAGATTTGTAAATACTTACTACATCCTAAAATATTTGCTACATTTTTATTTTTTTTAGAATAAAGTTATATAAACTTTAATCAATATTTTAAGATATACTTTTTTATTATATAAATATGAAAAAAATTGTAATTTAAAATATTATTTATACAATTTTTATATTGAATTAAAAAGGAAACATTATTATCTTGACTTAAAAAAATGAAAATCAACAACTAATTTGAGACAGACTAAATTGGACTAAACATAGGGAAAAACAAAGAGGAAACATCACTATCTTGAAAACTCAAACCAAAATAGTATTTTAATTAATTAAAGTCCCATACATTTTCTTGGCAAAGTTATGGTTGCCGCCCTTTTGATCAAACCATATAATCCCACGTTTAATTTACTTGGACATAAAATAATATTTTAGTAATATACTCTAAGTCCAACTTCCGCCGTCCCTATTTATTTGTCAAATATTTTCTAACTTAATTTCTTTTATTTACTTTATCATGTTTAAAAAATCAAGGGAGAATAACTTTTTTTCTTATAATATCTTAGTATATTAATACCGAGTTAATGTCTTTAAAAAATATAGTAAATAAATATATTTGAAATTTTATTAATTAATAGTAATAAAATAAGATCATACTAATTCTTTTTTTTTAATATGCATGTCAAATCAAAATTTGACAAGTAAAAAAAACGAAGAGACTAAATTTTAGTCAAGCACGTTTCTTACATAATTAAAAAGAGGGAATATATATAATTTAATATAATATACACAAATTGAATAGGAATCAATTTCCGAGGAGGCAGCAATAAAGCAAAGTTCATTTTCAAGATCATACTTTTCTTGACTCCCCTTTTTTCCTCAAGGCATTTCTTTGCATGAAAAATATAAGAAAAAAATATTATTATTTTTTATATTTTATTTTTAATATTAATTATTCATCAAAATAATTTATCATGACCTTAATTAAATATTAATTGATTTGAGTTTTATGATATAATATTTATATAAATAATTATTTTTATAAAGCATATAAAATTTAAACTGAATAAGTAAAAATAAACGGAAAAAATAATGAATTTATTCAAATTCAATGATGTTCTTTACAATGTATCAAGACTTATTTACTTATATATCTTAATGCATCATCTAGATGATATACTTTTGACACAATACTATAAGAAACAACCTAGCTAGAGCAGTAATAGAATAGACCAACCCACACAAAAAAAGATCTTATCACTTTCTTGTTCAAGAACTTTCTATATAATTTATGTACTCAATAATAATTTCACTTGGTTATGATAATTAAATAGACATCATTTCTATTATAAAAAAATATGTGATATATTTCTATCACTCAAAAATTATATGAAGATGTTGAACTGAACGCCAAAATTCATAATCTTTAAACATGTTATGTCATTTTTGTAACTCTAAAATGATTGTGTTAAAGGTAAACTAAAAATTTTAAATTAAATTATTTTTTAAAGTAAAATTAATTTTCTTATAATATTTTTTTAAGGGGCGTGGGGGGTGGAGGACCAAAGAGTGTTGAAATTTATATGGTCAATATTCATTCACAAGTGAAAGAAAAGGGGTCCATCCACATGTATTTAGAGCACAAATATTATTCTCTTGTTTACTAAATACCACAATATATTTCAATATTCTTAAAACTCACAAAAAATAAATAAAAATTCCATTTGAATTTTTATGTTCCATAAAGTTTGTAAGTACTATTTTCATGTGGAAAAAAAAATTCTTACTCTCTCTGTCCCTAATTACTTATTCATTTTTCCTTTTATAGTTGTCTCTAATTACTTGTTCATTTTGACTAATAAAAAAAAACACATTCTTTTTACTTATTATACCCTCAATTAAGTGACTAATTATTTTTAGAAATATAGAATTTTTCATCCACTTCATAATTAATAGGAGTAAAATAATAAACTCATTATGTCATTAATTATTTTCTTAATAGATGTATCAATTTAATAGCAGACAAGTAATGAAAAAGTAATATTTTTTTTCCTCTTTAGACACGTATAAAAAAAACCCCTTTATTGTCATCATCTATATAATACTTCACTTTGCTTTAAATTCTCTTTCATTCTTCATCAACTTCCAAAAAAATTTCTTTTTTTTCTTTTCTACTCTCTCTTCTTTCTAATGATGAGTAATAACAATAATAATAATAATAATTTATCAAATAAAGATGAATTATTTGAGCTAAGAAGAGGTCCATGGACTCTTGAAGAAGACAATCTTCTTATTCATTATATTTCTACTCATGATGAAGGTCGTTGGAATGCCTTAGCAAAATGTGCTGGTAATTTTTAATTTTTTTAAATTTTATATAATTCTTGAATTTAAGTAAGAAATAATTTTATTAAAAAAATATACACTTTTTCTAATGTTGTATTATGTTTTTTATTTTTTTGAATTGTCATTTTGAAAGATATCTATCAAAATTATATACCATTAGTATAAGAAAAGAAAATTCTATTCTTTTTATTCATTTATTTATTATTATTTTTTGCAGGATTAAAGAGAACGGGGAAAAGTTGTAGACTAAGGTGGCTGAATTATTTAAAACCAGATATTAAACGTGGAAATCTCACTCCACAAGAACAACTCTTAATTCTTGAACTTCACTCCAAATGGGGAAATAGGTAAATATACTTTGAACCCGTATGACCTATAGATCACGAGTTTGAGTCAGGTAATCAACTCTCGATATTTGTGTCATTAGGTTGTTTCTATTATACTTGTCGAGGGTACAATGTGAGATATTTCGTGCATCTGACTGTTTTTACCTTTTTAAGTTTAAAAAAACTCATATCGTCTATGTATTTTAGGTGGTCAAAGATTGCTCAGCATTTACCAGGAAGAACAGATAATGAAATCAAGAACTATTGGAGAACGAGGGTACAAAAACAAGCAAGACAACTTAAAGTTGATTCAAATAGCAAGAAGTTTGTTGAAGCAATCAAGAATCTATGGGTACCAAGATTACTTGAAAAAATGGAACAATGTTCTTCATCATCAATTGAAAAAAAACTTCCTACTTTACCCTTAATCAACAATAATCAAGAACCTTGTACAAAACACAACAAATCCCATGATACTAATAACAACAACACAACATGGGGTTCACTAGAAAATTCAATAAATGTGTTGAATGAAAATTTGAATTCAATTTATCAAGATGATGAATGTTACCATGTGGGAAGCTTCATTCAGCAGCCAGAGCACTTTCCGTATCAAGAAATGTCAATTTCAGAATGTGAGGTGACAGAAGCTAATTGGTTGAATGATGGATCACTGTGGAACATGGATGAACTTTGGCAATTCAAAAAGCTAGGAAATGTAGACATCTAGCTAGACTAGAAAAATTTTCAAAAGTCAAGAAAAGTGGTGTGGCGTGGGGGGTGGGGGGAGAGGGCAAAATGGTAATCATAATATTGTATTTGAAAGTCTTACTTAGCTTAGTGATATTAATGCCTATATGCTATGGACTAAGGTTTTTAGTAGGTTTTTTTAAAAGTTCTGACTTTTGACTTGTATAAATGAAATATCAAATAACTACTCTTAAAATTTCTAGATTTTTTGTCCTATTGAGAACTCCGCATGTGTGAGCTTGCTTATTTTGTTGGTTCAAAGCCTTAAAAATGAGTTGACAGCGGTAAAATTTGTCAATTTATAGCGAGAAAAAAGGAATTATCAGCGTAAAATTTGTCAATTCATGATGAATAGAATAAAGATGGTTTTACTATTGATAAGTCTTGGTTAACATTATGTACTTATCCACTAGTTGATCCATAATTGAGAAGATGACTCTTCAGTCATAGAAAGATAAACTAGGAAAGATGAAAGGATGTGGTCAAATTAAAGAAAGTATGAGGAAGTGACTTTGGTGAAAGAGAGAGCTCAAAATGCCAAGGAAAAGGACCCTTCTTGTGTTGTCTAGTCATGTAAAGGGGACACAAATTTCATAGTATTTGTATTGGAATGAGTATGACCTATTGGTTAAATCTATCTTGCTCGGACTTTTTAAAAATATTATCAAGTGTATATTAAATCCTCTAAGTAGTGCATTTCTGGAGGATCTGATACGAATAAGGCATCATTTTCTGAGAGTCCAAGTAACATAGGGTGAAAAACCTCCCCCAACACAAAACAAAAACATACCACCATTCTTTGGCTTGGGTTCATCCTTTTCACAATTATGTTTTAATTATCTAATTTATCGAGTCTGACTAATTCGAGTTTGTATCAAGTAGGTTCACTAAAGGGGTAAAATGCTCTCGAATGAAGGGCTCTCTGTTTAGTTTAAACTCTAGACCTATGATCGAAAGAGGTAAAGCGCTTTGATCGAAAGATACTATTCAGTTCGAACTAAACTCGAGACTTCTGATCAACGATGGTCCATTATACTCGAGTTATCATACCTTACTAGTCCTCCTATGGTAGGTAGGGAGGATTGCTATGAAATGAAAGGTCAAATAGAAGGAATTATGACATCCAATCACTGATTTGATTGTTTTACCCTCAAGAAAAACAAGGATATAAAGTACAAGAAAAAAGGGACTAGTGATGATTTGATTAGTGTAAAATTCAAAAAACATGTACGCTTGAAGTGATCATTTTTACAAGCAGAGCATTATGAGAAAGTATAACAAGTTCTTGATTTCTCAAATAGGAAAAAAGCAAGAGAAGAAAGAAAAAAGTTGGCACTCATACCTCTACTATACTTTAGCAATTGGACTTGTTGCTTCGATTCTTCAAAAATATTGTCTAATCCATCAGAAGTAGTGTATTTTTGAAGGATTCAGTATGTGATGTGACATCATTTTTTGAAAGTCCGAGCAACATAGGTTAAAAGCACTAAATTATACAACAACAATGTGGAAGATTCACCATAAAACAAGAGGACTGAACTTCAAGAAAAAGCTTTATGCTATGAGATTTGCTGCCAAATGTTCTTTGGGATTTCACTATCCTTAAAAAAAGGTGCAACTTAGCATGTGACCAAACTGGCTAAGATTTCATGTGAAAATGGAACTTACTAAGCATCATACTTTTCTCTTTTTTTCTAACTTCAATCAAACTGTCACCAAACATCACTTCATTCTTGAAGAGACTACACTCTCATAAATCACAGCTCACAACTTGAAGAGACTACACTCTCATAACACTAGACTATATTGTTCAGACGTTTCAAAAATATTGTTGGGTATGAATCGAATCCTTCAAAAGCAACACATTTTGGATATTGACCTTGATTATTCTACTCAGCACATTAGCTATTTCATCGAGTACCTGCTATCCCACCAGCAATGATACTGATTAACTCTGTTCATCAAGGCATAGGCAGATGAAAAACAAATTACTCAACTTTTGTACTTATATTGACCACTAAACGACACACTCGAGTGTAACATGAACTTGTTTCTCCACTATGATAAGGGTATCATTCACTTCCATGTTATGGTACAAGACCTTTTGAGAGAATTTGAACATTCGATTGAAAAGACCCCTTTTTCCATGATGGTTGGTCCCTTGTCATTAAAGTAATTCTATCAATCTTCAGAGAGGACCAAATATGATATTTCTTGTCAAAAGGCCTTTCATTAAAATCTTGCAAAGTTATGAGTGTCTTTACCCTTCAATGAAATTTTACACAAGGACCCCATCCTTAGAAGTAAATGCATGTCCCTGCTTCTATCAAGCTATAGAATCACACAAGATTTGGTTGCAAAGCATTTTGCAACTTTTTTCTTGTTTTCATAGTGGTGGAGGGTTCTTTTCTACACATAACTATTCAACATGCACGCCAAATCGATTATAACAAGTGTGTCCGTTTCATTGGGACAATAACTCATTCATGATCAAGGTCCCCTGATAGACATAAAGCGTCAACCACCTCCATAAGAGTCAATGCTCCATCTCGAGTAGAGCTCCTCGTAGAAATACCAGATCATTGAAGAGAAATCTAAACAGTAGTTTTCCTGTCAAGTACGCGTGAAACTCATCACTACCTCTTATAGCATCACTTTATCTATAGTGTTGTCATAGAACTGCTCACCTAAAGAACAACTCGCTCCGTAGTATTGTCACACAAGATGAGCTTATGATTAATGATTAGAATCAAAGCAAAAAACTGGCCCTTAAGCCGACTTAAATAAACTGCAAGAAGCCAGAAGCTGCTCGAAAATATGAATATGAAATGGAAGCATGATATTGGCCTCTCCAGTAACTGATGTTCATTACTGCAATTTTTTGTATAAATGGAACAGCAAAAAGTACTTCATAGGGAGAGTAACAAGATTGAGCTACCAAAACTTTATTGTCTTCTTAAGTATAAGATTATTTGTACAAATCTAAAGTTAGTATTATCAAGAGATATGGAAAATTGATATCTTGAAAATCGTCTATTTGTACACGTAAATATCAAGAAAAATTACATTAGATAATTTCGATCACACACTTCAATTTCTTCATAAAAAGAGCTTCACTTCCCACCCTTAGCATAGTTATCACGCAGAGTGACAGTCCGATTAAAGACCAGTTTTTCAGAAGTTGAATCCTTGTCAACAGCAAAATACCCTGCAAGTGTCATCAGTTGAAACAACTCAAGTGTTAGGCCGGAAATTAAGAAAAACGGAGCTGGGAATTAAGTTCTTGCTGAGCTTGATCAATATCTTGATAGTTCTTGAGGAAACCTTTGAGAATTCGAAACACGGAAAATGAAAAACAATAATCAAGTGACCTACATCTTTCATGTTTTGTTTTTCAGATTCTGTCAGTTTAAAATTGATATTGCAAAAGCAAATCAAAAAACAAAATTGATATTTTCGCTACTTGTATTTTAAGAGGCTCAAAAGCAAACATCAAAGAAGTAATAGGAGACAATAGAGGAACCTATTGAAGGACCTAAGGAAATTAACATAGGTCAAGCTGCTACATAAATACAAATTTTTCGAAGATCCCTGATTCATCCATTTGATGCTAAATGCCAACCTAAAAGCAACTTCCATGCGACTTAAATTTCATCTTAGAAAGTTTCAGCTCCCTACCAAGAATTACTGGGTATTAGAACTTACCGAGCCTTTCAAACTGAAATTTGTCTCCGAGAATAGCCTTACTAACTGAGGGCACAGCATATGCATTTTGTATCACCACTTTAGACTCGGGGCTCAAATCACCGAGCCAGTCATCGAGTTCAGCAGGATTCTATTACGAAAACCAAGCAACAGTAAGTCCCCAAAAATAAACTCTCGCGTGGGGGGGGGGGCTATAGTAAGTTCAACACAGTAAAGAAAATAAACCTCAGAGCGGAACAGCCTGTCAAATAGCCGGACCTCCACCTTAAGTGGATCAACCCCAAGTGAAGGTTCTGCAACCCAATGAAGAACACCCTGCAAACTTCATTGTTTCAGGAAACTAGGAACAAGGAATCTGAAATACTAAAAGCCAACCATAATAGAAGGAAATATTTAACTTCAGAAAACCCACCTTAGGCTTGATAGTCTTGGACGGATCATACTCTGCCCGAATCTCAAGAACTGTCTCTTTGTCATCAGCAAGAATTACATCTGTACACTTGATAGGGTATGCATACCTGTAAAGCAAATAAGCTTTATAGTTTGAACTCTACATCTAAGGCAAGCGCTGAACTGAAAGCAGACAAAATTCGGATGGCCAAAGAGATGAGTTAAGGGACACTACCTCAATAAGACAGATTTTCCAGGAGCGAGACCATAATAATCTTTAGAATCTTTCAAACGAAAATCTGTACGTTCGATGAACACAACTCTAGAAAAGGGGACCTGCAAAATTAACAGAAACGGCAAATAGATATTAAGGGATCAATGACATTGAAATGCTTTATTAAGGGCAGACAGAAGAAGTAGACAACATCCATCAGCAGTTGATTATTATTAGTACAAAATGTATCCCCACCTTATAAAACGATGAAGCGTCATCTGCTGGTGCTTCAGGCCATTTCTTTGCATCTAGATCCATTACTAATCCAGCTTCAAGGTTCGTGATGACAACCTGAATTTGAAGTTGATAACTTAAGTTTCTGAAAATCGAAAGTAGAATACATATGTACACGCATTCCATTGGCAAACACTTAATTCAAAACTATGTACCCACCTTAAGGGGATTTAGCACAACTAGTGTCCGAGCAGCTGTTTTATTTAGTTCTTCTCTTATATGGTATTCTAGGCGACTTAGCTGTATCATACTAGAGTCACTGCATCAAAAAAAAGGCAGTCAAAAACTGATTTTCTTTTGTACCAGGAACAAACAAACACGTGATAAATGAGGCCCAACCTTCTAGTTATTCCAATCCCACGAACAAAAGCATTTATTGCTGTTGAAGTTACCCCTCTACGTCGCAATCCTGCTAATGTCATGAGACGAGGATCATCCCAGCCATCAACCCAGTTCTCTGTTACAAGTCGGTTCAACTGACAACAATAAAAATCAAGCATCAGTTTGAAACAAGAAATTTACCAGCAGAAAACCATTATACATAATTTCTAATAAAAGAAACACTCAAAAGTCAAAAACTAACTTTACGCTTTGACATCACAGTGTTAGACACATTCAACCGTGAGTACTCCCAAACAAAAGGCTGGTAAAGGCCTAAGGCATCCAACAACCAGTAATATGATGCACGGCGGGTTTCAAACTCCAGGGTGCAAAGCTGCATAAGATGGTGAAATTGAAATATGAATTAATTTAAGCTATTATTGAACGGCAATACTATTTCACCATAATAATTCAGGGCTGCACGGCAAGATAGACAAGTAATTTATAGCACATTCAAACATCAGTGCTTTCGCTTCTCTTTCTTATGTTCTTTGATAATGGTAATATTTATATTAATATCAAAAGGTATGCTACACAGAAATGTGTAGTCCACTTACAAAAAATCCTATATCCTTTGCTAGTTACAAACTGTCTAAAACATCAAAAATCTCTTCTCACTCTCTTTTTGACGGGAGAAAGGGGAATACTCTACATAATGAATTGATAAATAAATATTTTGTTACTTTCAAATGAAAGCAGAAAGCAATAGAGGACGTAAAAATCCAAGATAGGCCATGCTGACTTGACAAAGTGAAAAACACTACATGACAGCGACAAGTTTCATACGTACCGAATGAGTGATATTTTCCAAAGAATCAACAATGCAATGGGCATAATCATAACTTGGGTAGATGCACCATTTATCCCCTGCATGCGGATGAGGAGTGAACTGTAGAACCAGGTAATACAGATAAACGTCAGTGGAAAATAAACAGAATCCAAAAAGATTTGTCAGAAAAACTTGCCTTGATACGGTATGCAATGAGGTCATACATATTGAAATTATCATTCTGCATGTCCTGTTTCATCCTCAATGTCGCTTGGCCCTCATCAATCATCCCCTTCTTCATTTCATCAAACAATCTTAAGGACTCTTCTATAGGCCTATCTCTCCAAGGGCTGTTCATCTTTTTCTCCCGATATTCTTTTACCTCGTCAGGTGTCTGGGTTATGTAGAAAATCAGACCATATATGTCATAATAATATCTAGTTAGTGTAAAATCACAACAGTTAGTAAGCTCCTTAAAATAGAGGTTGGCTCAGGTCAGCAAGGGTAAACTTGAAGGTAGAAACCAAAAATGAGTATCAAGAGAAAAATAATAGCAATTTTCATGTATCAAACATACCGTATTGTATTTATAATTACCTGGTGGTCAACATATGCATGGCCTCTTCTTATCAACTCTACGGCCAGCTCATAAAGGTCTTGGAAATAATCACTAGTGTAAGTGATCTGCAAATTGCCAATGTATTAGTATAGGAAACATGGAAAGTAGACAGTTGGCATTGAACAGTATCATACCTTGAAAGGCTCCCATCCCATCCACCCAACAATTTCTTTAATATGATCGATGTACTCTTTCTTCTCAGCTTCAGGGTTGGTATCATCAAACCTACATCCAACAGCAAAGTCACGAGGAATCTAACACTCCAAGTAAAAAAGAGGTTCCAACTAAACGAAATTAGACGTTTCATGTGAAGAGCAGACAGTGGACACAAACCAACTATTTCTGCATTGCAAAACTATATGCCATGTTTTTCGACATTTTGGGACTAAAATTGACAGTGCCTTGAACTGCATTGAAAATTTCTATAAAGTTCTGCACAAAAGGGGGCTGAGAGATATATGCTCACAGGTTTGGAATTCAATTTCAGCAACATGGTGGATTATTTCCAGAGAACAAAATTTTTGAAGACAAAAGGAGAATGTAACTAGTCTTAATTTTTTTCTTTTTGAAAACCGTGGTGTCCAGACCAGACCTTGACTAAAACCATGGTATACCTTCTACCTCCCACCAGCAGCAACAGGCTACCATCATGCCTCTTTCTCTGGAAACCCTAAGCATAGACACTGAATCAATACATTTATATCAAGATGTACAAGGACAGGTGAGACTGGAGAATACTAACATCCACCAGCTTTGGTTGATTTTAGGGCAGAATTAACAAGAGACCATCATCTTGTGGATTGTATAATGAACTACACTCAGACAACCTAATGCACAGTTTTCTCGGCCAATTAATTAATCCAGAACCATCACATTTGTTCCTTCCAGTCACAACCTTCTCCCACTCTTCCCTCCACTGTGCCTCGTGCCTACTCTCCACATAGCATCTTTAAATTGCATTATCTTTTCTTGTTTGAGTGGCCTAATTTACACTAAATTAAATGTGGAAAATTTTGATCAAAACCATGAGGCTACCCCTCCAGTCAACCAGTGTTATAATCCTTCGTAATCTAGTTCTGTACCAATCCATCAGCATTGTACTTCCATACCAGACCTGAGGTTATAAGAGAGAAGCAGTATACCATCTTCAAACCAAATGAGCATAAGTGAATGCCAAATAATGAGCAGATCCCAAGACAGGCATCCATTATCACAACATACGGGTATGCATGTTATGCATCAAAAAAAGTCGCCCTTTCCATAATATATTGCTTAATCTTGAGCAAAAATCGTGCAGTAACATTTACATGAGATAATGAAGAAGGAAAAACACATAGCAAGAAGGAAAAGGAATGTGTACCTCAAGTAACAGCCACCACCTCTTTCTTTAGCCAGACCAAAGTCCACAAACATAGCCTGTTTAGTATCAAAGTCAAGATTAAGAGCATGATTAAAATCACATTAGCACAATATCCAAATTAGATATACCTTTGCATGTCCAATGTGTAAGAATCCATTAGGTTCAGGTGGAAAACGCGTCAGAACTTTTCCTCCAGTCACTTTCAAATGCTTTTCAAGTAGTTCTTTGGAATTACACGCTCGAAGCACAGGTCGGTCACTGAAATATACTTCTGTATGCACCTGATTATCAGGACAGCAGATGTTCATACCGCTAAAAATAAGAACATAGCTTAAAACCTTGCATAAACTCTCCTAAAGAACTTGAAAGTGAAGGAATTTGACAACAACGGACTGCTTTAATCCAACAACTGATACTACAACTATGCAACGTAGCCTAACAAGCGACCACCTAAGTTTTACAACCAAAACTGATCCAGCCTATGATGAATGAACGAGGAAAATGTGTGCATATATACGTAGCTAAGGATCCAAAAATGATAGAAAAAATAAAATTCTCACATACATAACTAGAGCTGCAAAAGCAGATAAAAAGACCAGCACCATATGATTGCAAACTAGTCAGGATGTTCTCATGCAGCCAAAGTGCATTTTTTTCTAGTTAAAGTGATGTAGTTTATCATGTAAAAGACGTTAAAGCATTGAAATGGCATAAAATTTAAAGTGAGGAAAAACATCACAGTATTAAGCTTAAGACTGATAAATAAGACTTATAAACACGAGTACACAACAACGGATATACGTTAGCTTAAGCACCTTATAATTTTCCTCAGGTGTGGGGAAGATCAAATATGGATTTAGTTCTTCTTCAGACTGCTTTGGTGCAGAAGTCTCCTCAACTTTTGCTTTATCCTACATAAGACGGAGAACCAGTAACTCAGCCAAGCTTAGGACAGAATAATAGCAGATGAAAAATCTCCACCTAAAGATATGGTCATGGAAAAGGTAGGACATGGTATTATATAACCCCGTCAGTTAAAGAATAAAATATATTAGATGAAGCACCACCTCAGTTTTCGCAGGCTTCTCTTTCTTCTTTTTAACAGGCTTTTCATTATCTGCTGCAGTTCTTTCCCCAAGTAATTTATACAGCTCCAGATCTACTACTTCCTGCGACAATAAATAATCGAAGTATCAAAAAAGAAGCACAATCCAGATCTACTACATTGACACCAAAAGAAACGTACCTTGACTACTTTCGGATCTGCCCACGGCAACTTCTTCCGAACATGACCAAAGAGTTCACCAACTATGAAGGAGAGATTAGATAAAAGCAGCTTAGGAAGAGAGATTATTTCACTAAATAAGAGGTGCCTTACCTCCATGTCCACTTTATTTACTAAAAAGAAAGTCCTGGATCAAATAACATTTATAGTTGCCAACATTTCAAAAAGGTCACAACTGCACATACATCTAGACACACACATACAACCCCCCGCCCGGGCCACCCTTGTTTAAACAGTACAGTATATCAATAGATAGTTATAAATTTATTCGACCTGATTGCGGAGGAAAAAAGAGCCACCAAGGGGTCACAAGTAAGCTGCCAAATTTAGGTCCCGGCAGTGACTTGATCAAACAAATAATTACTAGAAATTGAAAATCCTATTCTATTTATGTCTAATTTAGGAAACAGGAATAATATCCTTAATCAAACAAGCTGACAATTGGATCATTTATATTAATAGTAGCATAAGAAGCATCACAATAATTAATTAATCCACACTCTTTTCTTTATTTTTTTACTGTTGTTTATTATGAGATAGATATCAAGTTGATATAAAAGATGGACGAAACTTTTACAAGTATGAAAGACTTATTAGACAGTAGAAACCTGAAAGATAAGTATAAATGATGAAAACAAGATGAATCAATCCAAATAATGCTCGCATGTCATGAAATCTAACACAGGTACATGAATGTCTAGTTCGACCAAAGTCAATTAGAGTGTCCTAGGCCTTTTTGTTCTGTATAATTGCTAGCATTTCAGAGTTCTCAACATTCACTAAATTGCATATAAACACAGACAGACAGAAGATTATCCAAATTAGAGATAAACATAACTAGGTGAATTCTACAAGCAACAATACTAACCATTGATTCTATAACGCTGTTCTAGTATATTGGTCTTCTTCTCTTCAAAGACCTCACTGACAGCACGTTCAATATCATCCTTGGATACCTCAACTCCTGCTCAAAATTATAGGAAATACATGTAATTTTCTTTTAAAGAAACATATTTTATTATTTCCAGGAAAGAGTAATTCAAACCCACCACCATCCCCAAAAGTTTGCCCCAATAATAAAATAAAAGATACAACAATCTACTGTCACAAATATTACTATATTTGGACTTGAGAAAAGATGATTTGTTCTTACCAACACCACAAGCCTCTTCAAAATCATGGACCTTCAGATTTTCAGAGGCGGTTGAAGCAAGAAAGGCAAATGCAGCTTCTAACTGCGCAGGGGTTTTAATCTGCAAGGTCCAGTAAAAGACAAATTTAAAGGGGAATCACCAATTAATCATATCTAGCCTCTACACTTTACAAGCCTAACTCCAACAAAAAGGGACTTATACTGCTAGTGCAATAGAAAAAAGATGATTTACAAAATTTAAGTGCCACTCTAGTGCTACGCTTGCATAAACGGACCACCAAATAAAATAGATAAATGTAGACTTGAGTGAGCAACAAACCTTTGTAGATACAATGTACTGAAGCAATGTGGGACGATGGTTAAGTGCATTGGCTGGAAATTTTGTAGCAACCTATCATGCAAAAGGATAGAGCTCAGTTACATCTTTTACATGCTTGTAGGCTGTAGCGCTTGTCCTCCCAACATAATGGAAAGTAATAAGATATAATTGGATTTTTATCTTCAAAAATAGATAAATTAAAAGAATCGGAATGTCCCTAAGCTTTAAATAATGCATTGACAGAAAATGAACCTCAACATATTAATTATGCATGAGCAAGTAGAAAATAAAGGACATATCGTCAATTTATGTCTCAAGTTTCTAGAAGCCTACCGTATACAACAGGTTGCCCACAGCACGGTCACAACCATCTGTCACAGCTGCCTGGAGTAATGACGATACAAAGTTAGGAGCAAATTTAAGACATAATTGTTTTTCTGGAACTTCTGTTGAGAATAAGAAATCACATCTCACGAGACCTATAAATTACAAGCGACAAATCCAGCAAAAGGAAACCATCTATAGCTTGAATGCTGCTTTACGACCACAAATAAATAGCATAGACTTAGCACATAAAACATTCATTTAGAAACCATCTAAGCACATTATCTGTGCAGCATAGTTATTTATTTACCTTTTTCATAAAGAATAATAATCCTTTCAAATGTTAAACAGCAGAAAAATGGAAAAGCAACAAATATTTCCCAGCATAAGCTACGACAGTTTGCCATCTTCCAAAAAATGCCAACTGCAGACAATTGCGGAACAATTCAACCTACTACTAGCTTTTACATTTGCTTAAGCAAATAACAACAAGGTACAGCATTCAGCAACCCTCTTCATTAGTTTCTCAACGCAACAAAAGGAAAAGAAAAAAATGAACAGATTCTTTAATCAACATTACCATTTCTCATTTTCACAAACTTTTTTCTTCTCTGACAAGTAGGGAAATTAAATGTTTTATCTCTACACATATAAAGTAGGTCATTCACACAAATATATAGATACCCATATACATACTTCCTCCAAATCAAACCTTTTTACACACAAAATTAATAAACTTACACAAATATAGAGATACCCATATGCATTTATGCATCTAAAAATCATTGAACTACAACACTTCCTCAAAACATCAGACCTTTTTGCATACCAAGTATGATATTTTACACAAATATAGAGATACCCTTATGGATATCTGTATTTAAAAATCTTTGAGCTACAACACATCCTCAAAAAATAAAACCTTTCTGCACTACAAAGTTGGAAATTTACACTAATACAGAGATACCCCACATGCATTTATGCATCTAAAATTCTTTGAGCTACAACACTTCCTCAAAAATCAAACTTTTTTGTGTACAAAGTAGGAAATTTACACAAATATAAAGATACCCATATGCATTTATGCATCTACAAATCTTTGAGCTACAACACTTCCTCAAAAATCCAACCTTTATACAAAGTATGAAATTTACACTAATACAGAGATACCCATATGCATTTATTCATCTAAAAATCAAACCTTTTTGCATAATTTACACAAATATAGAGATACCCATATGCATCTAAAACTCTTTAAGCTCCAACACTAACTGAGATACAAAAAAAAAATTGCATCTAAAGCTCATGGGGTACCTCGTGTATAACAGCAGTGAGATTAGTGGTGACTTTATTGTTGGCCAAAGTATTCTTGGCAGTTTTTTCATCCAACCCAATTTTCAAGAACAGGTCCAAAACATTGCTATCCTCCTTCACCATAGCTTCTTCAATGGATTCCCAGAAACCCCAGAGCTAAATCTTGATTTTTAAAACTATAAAAGATAAATTTTTGGAAGTTTAACAAGTGATAAAAAGATTCTTTGGAAATTTTAGGACAAATTTTTCTTTGGGAATATGAAGAACATGAGATTTTAGTAGGTCTTTTTGGTTTAACTTAATTGGGCTAAAGTTCAGCAGGCCTTACAATAGAGTGATGGGTCACATTGGCCCATCTAGGTGTTATTCAAAGGGTCATTCGCAAAAATTCGCGGTTTTAATTTTTGTCCTTTAATAATTTAAGTATCAAATAAGTGGTTGCGGTATAATATATAACAAGTTATAAAGTAACAAGTTACATTGCACTACACGACTTTATTCCTACATAACTTATGTCAAGCGATGCTAAAGTTCATTTCATAATCCACAAGTTATAATGTATTCCACAACTTAATTTCTATAGAATTTATGAAGATCGAGGCAAAAGTTTAATTTTAGAACTCATGAGTTATGTTGTAAAAGGCATAACTTAATTCCTACGGAACTTATGTCGAGCAAGGTCTTGAATTTTTGACTCCATTTGTCTCATGGCCAAAAACTTTGAGTTAAACAAATTTAATTTTTGACCTCAAAGGTTTTTCATGAAGCAAATAATGGTTAAACCCTTAAAATCACTCATTTTCAAAGTCATTGTGTGCAATTTCATGTATCTAGGGTGGTAATCAAAGGGGCCAAACCAACTGAAATCAAATTTCTAATTGAATTTCATTTATTTTGAACTGTAAAGTCATTTTTACCCTTCTCACTCAATACAATATTTCAAACGTTACTACACCTCAAAGTTCGAAGTTCATAAACATCCAATTTTGATGTCATATTTAAATTATGTCCTAAATTTGTCATTTTGTTTATTTATCTTAAAACAAATTCAGATAATATCTAGCATTGCCAATATATATATATATATATATATATATATATATATATATCAAAGTTATGCAACAAGATGGTGTTTTAAAATGTAATCACCTTGGGAAGACGATTTTGATTAAACAATTGGCCACTTCATAGAAAACTTAGGGCTAAATTATATTATTGACTGAAAAAATATTCTTATTTGTCTTTGGTCTCCAAGAATATTTTCTTGGGTTGCAAGTTGTTTGGAGTTTAAACTAAGCAATCAAAAGCTTCTTTCTTCCTCAAGTTGACTGACGTACGCATATATTTTTGCGTCTTAAATTATCTACTATGATTTTTAAAAATAGTTATCTTCAATTACTTATTTTAAAATTCAAGACAAAATTAATGTTGTGTCTCAATCCTAGTGTGGCTGATCATCCTCTCAAATCAATTACTGATTATCGTCTTGCCCCAACAACTAGCTAATCAGACATGAGTCCCTCTTCGAACAAATTCCTCATTAGTTTTTTATTTCATATTCTATCTTGTTCTTGAAGACTATTATAAACACCTTAATTATATAATGATAACAAGTACATAGAATAAATATTTAATGAACCGAAATGATAAACTTATCAAATGTCTCTCCTAATAAATATTTTTTACGAGACATGTAAAAAAAGTCACGATAAATAATTTACGTTACGAATAAAGTGAAAACAAGGTTGGAACTTTAAAAATATGTTGGTTCCGATTTTGACGTTAGCTGCTCTATCTTGACAACTAAGTTAAAAAAATTGTATTCCCAAAAATAAATGTTAAACTTTTTGATATCGAGCTCCAATAATTTTCTTCAAAGTGACTGTTAAAATATTTTATTTATAATGCAATGTCTTATCGAAAATTATTTGTTGTTAAGATGTTTATGATGGAAAGTTCATTAAAAAAGATTCATTATAAAGTAAATTTTCGACCAAAGGTCATGTTTATGACAAAAAATGTAAAGTTGAAGTTGAAGTTGTTGTTGGCGAGGGAATCTACAATAGCTATTCTTTTCATATGCACAGGATAAATCCCGCTCTAATGTAATAGCTAGGCTGTAAAATTCTATAGAGGCAAATTGTACATATGAGAGCTTGAGTGAGAAATCATATAAAGGTTTCAAACCTGAAACCTCATATTTGAGAGATCATATGTTCAATCAACTCGACCATTTTTGGAGATAATTTTTTTTTTTTCCATTATTCATTTTTCCTTTTAAGTGGTGGCCCTGTGAATAGATGGAAGTCTCCAATATAATGCAACTTCAATTTCAAAAATGCCATCATTTGTTTTTATTTTCTCAGCCATATCTGTTAAAACAACAAAGTATAGTTTGATTTTCAGTCATCACAGAATACTAACTTGGACTTAATCACCTAATCCTTTAATTTGGAAGTATATATAAGATCGTCAAAAAAGTCGATTTAATATATTATTTTAAAAGGGGTTAAGCCTTGGACGTGACATAATCTGAGTGTACACATTGGTATTGGGCATGTTTTTATTTTGGGGCATAAGCCTAAAAATCTCACTTAATTAAAATTAAAATTATTAAGCAAGTCTTTAAATTAGTACTAAAAAAAACACAAAATTCAACTTATTATTAAATTTTAGGAAGTTAAAAAACTAAAAAGAAATTATTCGTAACATTTATTTTTATTCTCTTTCTTCGTATTTCATTAAGTAAAGAAAAATAATGGTTAATTAATGTGTAAATTACAAAGAAAAAAATACATTATCTTTCATAACTTGCTCTGATTTAATGCTTTTGATGGTAAGTTTCTTAGTTTTTCAAATTATCTTGTAAGTTTTTATTCAATTTTGTAAAAAAGTCTGATTTAATTTTTTTTAGATGAGTAGTTTTGATTAATATTTAGTCAATTGTTAGTTTTAACTAACGTTAAAAGATGAAGCATTAATTTCTACGTACATTTCTACTTATTTAATATTTTCTTGGAATTTCTATAATTCATATGTAAATTTATCGTTCTAAAATATATTAATTTATAAAATATTACTATTTACTAGTACTTAAAGATTCATGAGGCTTATGTCTCAACTTATATCAAGTAAATCAATTTCTTTAACGCCCGCCTTTTTTATAACTCTATTTGATCCACTTTTTTCTTCACCAAATATATCAAACTACTCCTAAATTATTTTATCTTTTTCACTAAACCACAATTCACAATTGGCAATTCGTTCTAATTAAATAACCGCTCCAAATATAAAACAAACTCTCAATCAACAATTTGTTCAACAACTAGCTATCAAGCAATATGTTCATTAAATTGAATATGTTTGACATAAATTATAAATACATATGTAAAAAAAAAAACTCACCAAATTTTAATAAATATTTTTTTGAACACATATAGTAATCTATGAGTTAATATCTTAGATGGTCACTCAACTATACATTCTTCTCTCAGAAAGTTATTCAACTAATTTTAACTCAAAAATCACTCAGTTATTCACTCTTGTATCAGAAAGTCACTCAACTTTGATTTTATCTCAAAAGTCAATCAACTATTCACTTTCTCTTAAAAAGTCACTCAACCTATTAAATTGATATTTTAATTAAGATTTGTTGATATACATTTTTTATTTAAAAAACCGAATTTTAAAAAATATCTATTTAAATCATTTAATGACCAACCGGCTAAAAATATAATATTAACCCATTTTATTGACTCCTCCTCCTTCTCATGTGTTTTTTTTTTTTTTCTGGTTCTCAATACAGATGCATCCTGCAAAGGAAAATGAAAAAATTAAAGTATGAAAATCATAAAATATTTCAATTTTTTTAAGAAAAGAGTACATATTTGAATGACCATATGAGATATTAACTCAATAATCTATTATTAAATTGCAATATTATAAATTCATTGGTCGAGAAATTTGCGTAAAATCATGAATATAGAAGATCTCATATTCCCCAAAAACAAATCCACTAATGTTAATTTTATTCAAAGTGATTGTTAAAATGTTGTATTTATAATAAAATGTCTCGTTGAAAATTGTCTGTTGTTAAGATGTTTATGATGGAAAGTTCATTAAAAAAAATTACGATAAAGCAAATTTTCGACACGAGGTCATGTTAATGACAAAAACTATAAAGTTAAGTTGAAAAATTCTAGTTGATTTATATTGTTGTTGTTAATGGGGAATCCACAATAGTTATTCTTTTAGTACGTACAGAATAAACCTCGCTCTAATGTAATAGCCTGTAAACATATTAGAGAGGTAAATTGTACCTGCGACGAGCTTGACTGAGAAATCATATAGAGGTTTCAAACCTGAAACCTCATATTTGAGAGATCATCTGCTCAACCAACTCGACTATTTTTGCGGATAATTTCTTCTTTCCATTATTCATTTTTCCTTTTTGAGTGGTTGCCCTATGAATAGATGGAAGTCTCCAATATAATGCAACTTCAATTTAAAAAATGACACCATTTGTTTTCATTTTCTGTCACATCTATTAAAACAACATAGTATAGTTTGATTTTCAGTCATCAAAGAATACTAAGTTGGACTTAATCACCTAAACCTTTGGTAATATATATAAGTTGGTCAAAAAGAATTGCTAAAAAAATAGATTCAATATTTAAAGCAAGTCCTTACATTAGTACCAAAAACACAAAATTCAACTTGTTATTAAATTCAAGAAGTTAAAATACTTAAATCTAAATATATATTTTTTGATCTTTTTCATTGTCTTTCTTTGGGTAAAGGAAAAATGACTAATGTGCAAATTACAAAGAAAAAATTGCATCATCTTATAATTTCTATTTGTTTTTTTTTTAAAAAAATGATCGAGCTTTTTTAGATGAGTAATTCTTATTATTATTTTAAGTCAATTGTTGATCATTTGATTAACATAAGATGAAGCAGGTCTACGTACAATTTTACTTATTTTATGTAAAAAAAAATCAACTTTCTATAATTGATATGTAATTTTTACATTTTAATTATATTAACATATTAGTACTTGAAGATCCACGGGGCTTACGTTCAACACCTCGATGATTTGCTGCATGCATGTGCCTTTATAACACTATTTTATCCACTTCTTACTTCACCAAATATCAAACTACTCCCAAATTGTTTAATCTTTTCACCAAACCACGATTCAGAGTTCGTTCTAATTAAATAGCCGCACCAATTACATAAAACAAACTCTCAGTCATTAATTTGGTCAACAACTAGCTATCAAGCAACATGTTCATTGAATTGAACATGTTCGACGTAAATTATAGATATACATGTAAAAATAAACTCCACAAGTTCTGATAAATATTTCTCGAACACATAATTGATTTTTTAAAAAATACAATGAGTTTACTCTGCAAAAAAACCTATAATGTTAAAGCCGTTAATTATAAATTTTTAATCCACTTATGTCAAACAATGTTGATTGATGTGTTTAGTGGACATTGCGATCGATGTAACGTCTAGGTCAAGATGAGAAGTTAAAGTGTAGTGACTTCCCCTCAAGTTGAGATTTAGGATAAAACATTCAATTCAACAATATTTAGATAATCAAAATTAGACAATAACACAGTGACTTATAATTGAATAATAGATCAATTTACGATGAGAACAAAATTTTATAAACTTTTTCGTAGACGTTCACTTTGATCACATTATAAGATAATGAAATGAATAGATGGAGACAGCCACAAGATGGGAGAATGGAGAAGAAAGTTAGAAGAAGGTGCAGTTCTGACCCCCAACAAATGAATAAAATTGTAAAATTGTGGCATGTTGGATTAATTATTAGAGGAATACTATATAATAAAAATACCACATAGGAGATGCCAAATGAGTCCTAAAAAGGACAAGAATTTGTTTGGACAGTGGGTCTATTGTAGTAACATGATATGCTTTCAAAAATTATGATTGAATTAAATGGCCAGCAAGGATGTAATTTTATGAAATTTCTTAGTACCATCTTATCCTCCATTGTTAACTTTTCTCCTTTATATATTTTTTTCTTATATTATATAAGACGTTTTTTATTTTCATGACTTAAATATGAATTCTTTGTTAGAGGTAGGAAGATTAATTCCAACACACCTATCTAGATCTGACATCAAGTTGAGCTTGAGTTAGGCTCGATCACCTTATTATCTATAGTGTTGAATTGAGGATGTGAGTTAAAATCAAGCTCAATTGAGTTTTTGAGTAGAGTCCAATCAACTTTTTTTATTTTCAATCTGATGTTTAATATTTATAGTTGAGTCGAATGGGATCTTTTATCTTTATATATCCTTGATGTTTGATGATGTTTGTATTAGGACTCTACTAGTTTGAATTTACACCCCTTAAGGAAGAAGCACTCTCTATCAAGATTATCTTTTTATGGTTACGACTCAAATTTAAAACCTCCAATTAAGGATGGATCCATCTCACCATAACCGTGTATAATCAATCAAGCTTCAAGACGTATGTTATTCTTATAACTTTAATCTAATACTCCTATTAGAGGCAAAAAGATCAATTTTAACACCCCTTATTAAGTATGACATCAAGTTAGTTGAGTCTTGAGTCACGCCAAATCAACTTATTATAGTATTGAATCGAGGAAAACCCAAGCTTACTTGAGCTTTCGAGTAGAGTCTAATAATTTTTTTTGATTTTCAATCTGATGTTCGATATATATAATTTAGTTCAATCAAATATTTTATTTTAATCCGATGTTCGATACTTTTATTAAGCCCCATACTAATTTAATTAAATTCACACAACTTAAGAAGGAAGTGTTCCCTATAAAGATTCATTTTCATGCCTATGACACGAATTCGAGACCTCAAATTAAGAATGAGAGAATCATATTTAATATCCTATCACAAACTTTAGTGATCAATCTAAATCATTTTACTATGGTAATGTACAAAGTATAACGATAGTATGTAGCATAAGATTATGAAGCATATTACACATCAATCAATATTTTACTTTTACATTATTCATATTTCCTATTTTTAGTACCTCTCAATTAATCTTCCCACTTTGGCTTTAATAATTACTTAAATTAAGTAAGTGAGATTAGACAGATCTATCATATTTTTACAAAGACCTTTTTCAAATGGTTATTAGGACTAAGTCATATTTTTCTTATTTTCCGTAAATCTATAAGTTTTTTTTAATAATTTGATATAAGAAATTTACTATCTCGATTAATTTGAAATTATGAGCAAGTAAAATCCTCTTTTACCATAAAGTTGTCAATTTTTGGACTATTGAGTTAGTCACATACTCTTGTGCATCGAACTCTAACATGTATAAGATATTGTCTGTTAAAATTTATGATGAGAGAAATACAATGAAATACAAATACTATGATTCACTCGACTTATGAAAACTACAAAATCAAGTTCTAAGTTACTTGAAATTGAAAACTTCTAGAAATGGAGATTTTTATTTGGATAATGTGAATTCAAATAAATAGACTACCAGTTACCGTATATCGAGAGCATATGATTAAAAATCCTAAATTATCTTAAAGCCAAATTTTAAATGTGAGGCAAAAATTGCTTCCATAGGGAGAATGTCATTGTTTGCTTTCACTTTCAGATAGCTACATTCAATTTGTCTTGGATTTTTCACATCATGGAATTATGGAACTAGGCTTCTCTTTTAGCAGACATTAGCCCTTCAATTTTCAACAATTTAAGGTCCATAAATTCATAGAAAAAAATTCCTCTCACCACCCATCATTTTCAACAAGAGCTATAACTTTTATATAATACATTATACAGGTATTTTTGTACTATCAGATCATCATAATATTACCTGAAAAATTAAAGTAAGCGACTACGTATTCAGGGAGGCTCGAACATGAAACCTTTAATTAATAATGAATGAGTACTTATCACTTCACCACAATTCTCGTAGATTATTATTATTTATTATTGTTATACCAACATTTTCAAGCATTGTAGCCACCAAAATTATTGCAATTCTTATTATTCTCTAAGAATAATTATTACTTAGATTTAACTCTAAGTTAGGTGAAGTAGGATTTTGATTAATCTTTCTAGTAAATTTTTTTTTCTAGACAAGACATACTTATAATTTGTACTCTTTTAATGCAAATGGCCCCACAAGATATTAATTTGTCACAAAATGCCAGAGTTTCTTTTACTAGTGAAATAGTAGATCCTATAAGGTGAAGTGTGTATTAAATCATTACATAATTTTCTCTTTTGCTCACATTTTCAAAAAGGTAAAGTTTCTTTGGAAATTAACCCCTGTAGGGTGAAGGAATCTTCTTTACTTCTCTTTAGGCTTTCGGTGGCAATAGCTAATTAGTTCAACAAACTTTTTTCATTTATATTTCATGATGTTCAGATCAATTTATACATATCTTAATTATTTTATTGTATAGTTATATCTTCCATCAGTCAAATACTTTACCTATATAGATTGAGGAAAGGAGAATTGAAGATTCCTTTACCAACAAAAGGTATATATATAGTCGCACGGTAATTATTTCACTAGTTTAAATCACTCTATTCAGCTATAACAATTTGTAACAAATAATTGCCAAGAGAGTTGACGTGAGACATCAATTCTTGATTAATAATCTTCATTTTTGAGATTATCTTTCCAATATGCAACCTCTAACATTAATCAGCTATACTTTATAGAGATCTCGATCCGATATTGAAACAATCTTTGATTTCGTTCAATCACTTAAGTCATATAAAAAACATCGACGTGAAAGTCAACCTCTTCATCGAAGACCACTAAGCCACATCGTTGGGTGCATTTATCCTTTTTTTCTTTTTCTTTTTAATTGTTTGATCATTTAGCATGTAATGTCAATCTCAATGTTGCACCTAAGTGAAACAAGCCATTGTCTTGGCAACACCACTTTGTTGTACCAATAATAGAATCTTGAAAATGCTCTTGCTAGCCTAAGCATACCATATACTATATATAAAATCAAAAGCTCACTCTTCATTCTTACCAAAATAAAAAAAGCACTCCCTTCACCCCCCCCCCCCCCCACCCCACACACAAACCCCCAAACATCTTCTTCATTTTACAACACATCTTTTCTTCTTATAAATTAAACTTCACACTCTTTCTTCAACTGTTGAAATCAACACCATAACTCAAAACAAAGATCAAGAATCCTTTAAAAAATAGCCACTCATGGCTGTTGATGTATGTTGTGAGATTGCAAGTTTAGTTGTTAGTCCAAGAATCTCCTTCTCTCATGATGATGGAATTCCACTTGAATGCCATCAACAACAACAACAACATCATTATAGATCAGATGCATTTCTTCTTGAATCATCATCCACCATTGATTTTGATTTTGATTTTTGTGTTAGTGAAAAACAACTATTCATCTCTTCTGCTGATGAACTTTTCTCCAATGGCAAGATCCTCCCTTTTGAAATCAAGAACTCAACACCCTTAACACAAATCAACCAATCTTGGCAAAAACAGCCAAAATCTTTGCAATTGCAAAAACAGCCACAAAAACCACTTCTTGAAAATGGTAAGGAAAATACAAAGAAAAAAAGCTTAAAGGAATTCTTATCAACTGATCTTGATGATGATGAAGAACAAGAAACAGAAAAATTGCCACAACCAAAACCATTTTGGCAATTCAGAAGAAGTAGTAGTTTGAATTACCAAAATAGCCACATTTTGCAATTTCTAAGCAGAAGTAACTCAACTGGCTCTGCTCCAACACAAAAAAATCCAAAAATATATCAAAAACAGAGTTCACAAAGAGAACAAATAAAAGTTCTTAGAAAGAGTTCATCTTTATCATCATCATCATCATCATCATCTTCTTCTTCTTCATTTTCGACGAATTTTTCATCGTTTAATCAGAGCCATCCATTGCATTCATCATCATCAAAGAAGAGTCAATCACATCCATTGAAGAAGAGTTATAGTAGATCTTATGGCAATGGAGTTCATGTGAGTCCTGTTTTGAATATTCCACAAGCTTTGTTTGGTTTAGGTTCATTGTTTTGTAATGGCAAATCAAAAAAGAAGAAATAATTTATTTAATTTTTGGTTCATAGATCAAAAAATCTTCATATAGTTTATAGAACATATTTCTTGTTTAATTTCTCAGATTCAATTTATATAATATTTACACTATAGTATAATTTGACATGTGGTAATAAGTTAGTTGACACCCTTTTTTCCTCGTAAATTACACTCTATAGATAGATTAAACTAGTATATATAGTATATATTTTCTTATAGTATGAGGTTCGAGTCTTGATATGAAAAAAAAAATCTGGTAGAGAATGTTACCCTCTTTAATTAGCCTTATGAAGCATGAATTTGAATTTATCAAGACCCTAATACGAATATGGATAGAAAAATTTAAAGGAAAAACATGTGAAAATTCAAAAAGGTTTAATTAATATCAACATAGGATTCTTATTGGTAAAAAAGAATTACTAACTATTTTAATGAAAGAATATAGGTCAAATGAGAAAAGGGAACAAAAGAACAAAGAGCCACCTTCCTTTATGGCTTTTCATGCTTTTTTTTTCTTTCTTTTTACTTGTAATATTGTTGTTTAGTAGATAAGTTTTGTGCTTTTTTTTTAAATATTGAAGGTTACTTTTTCATTTGTTTGTCTACAAAATAAATAACTTTAAATCTTATCATTTGAATTTTATCTTCAATTTTAGTCCATTTTGTGTTGTCTATAATGACATCTAGCTAGACAAGAATTAGATCTCAATAATGTCTTGGAATATTAATCAATGATTGAGGCCCTTTATTTGAAGTAATATAATATTTGATTTGGTTGCAAATGTAATTAGTTTAAATATTTGACTATGTAGTTATTCTGTTGTAGCTATATTTTAGATCTAAAATACCATTGGCTAAGAGTCAAATCCATACAAAGCATGGTCTATTCATTTAATTGATTTGGTCTTGTCCCAATCATGAATGACCTAACTTTTCATTCATGTGAGTCGTAGTGAAATGAATACGATTTTTTCGCTTTAATTAGATATTTTAGATTTGAAATTTATGATTTTTTTTAAATAAAAATAAAATATGTTTTCTTTAATTGATTTTATGTTACACGAATCTGAATTAGTCAGAATCTAAAATTAATATTGAACAAGTTGGGGCCAAATAAAAAGAAATCTAACTTTTCTAGTTACGGTTTTTTTTACCAATTGTAAATTATGTATGTTGATATAAGTTAAGAGTTGTACTTACTTTTGAAGTCTACAATTTAATTTTAAGAAATTTATTAATTATTAGGAACCATTCAAAATATTAGTCACCTTTAATTTTCCATTTATATGCGACCTAATTGTTGTTAATTAATTGAACACCTTTTTCATATTTTATTAAATTTGTGGTTGACACTTTCTTTAACAACAATTAGACCCTAACACGACAGAAACAACAACAAAATAACATGATTTTATATATTCAACTATAGAAGAACTTAATGACTAATTAATTCATGTGGTTTTTTTTTTTCCATATTTAGATATTATATTTTTGGTAATAAAAATACTATCAAGGCAACCAAATAAATCCTAAATAGACAGATTTTCTTTGGGCCGGCCCATAAAACAACATATGATCCAATAACCTTGAACATTTTGGCCCTGACTTAATTAATATGAAAAAGATGTGGGCTTCAAGGTGTGTTCGGTACGAAGGAAAGTGAGGACGGATATAGGGGTGCGGGGTGATGGGGATGAGGGCAACGGGGAGAGGGGAGTATGTTGGAGGGTCGGGGCCATGGGAAGGACATAATGAATGTGGAATGCCATTTTGTGGAACTTATTTTACATGCATTCACACGCGAATTTTTTTTTTTTTTAAGAAAATAATTTTTTTTTAAATTTTGATACGGAACACACCCTTAGTCCAACGGTAAAACGGTTTTATGAGACTTATTAATTAATTAAAAATTAGTGATATTCCAAGGAATTAAAGCGAAAAGGTAGAAAACAAATTTAAAATGGCCTAAGCTAATAGGAGTTCTAATTATTAAAATGCCTCCAAATTGGAAGAATCGTAATTTTTAATCAACTAATTTCATATAAATTTATCATGTCAATATAAAAATCCCATATTACAATATTTTAAAATCTAGGGATTGATACTCAAATTTTAAATTTCCTCACTTTGTCAAAAAGTCAAATTTGTAAAGCTAATCCAGTTTCCCTCCAAAATATTTTTTCAAAGGGAACTATATTTATAGAAAAATAATTATTTAATTTGTGCATTTGATGATAATTGTTATCTTCTATCAGCACAAATGTTCGAATAAGCCTATCAAGAAATATTAAGCTTAAAAAAATCCTACAAAACATAGAGAGTACCATTTTTCAAATATAAGAGCAAAAATTATACAATATATATTTTTTTTAATTTCTTCTATTTTCTTTTTATTAAACTGTTACTTGTCTAAAAAGTAATATTAACCTGCCACATAAATAAGGAATCTTTACCAAACCTAACCAACTTAAATTCTCCCCATCTCTCATCTCAACATGTACTAAAGATGGCATTAATCAATAGAAAACATGTTTAGACAATGCACCAAGAGGAATATATGTAATTTCGGTTCGAGTTAAATGGGCCTTACAGTTTACGTGTCCTGAATCTAGATTAGTCGAAACCCAAAGAAAGGAAAACATGTATCCAAAGAGCAAGCTCAAGTTATTTCCTCTAAACAAAATCACTTGCTTAACATTAATGCACTGCAGTGATCATCTTAGTATATTCTAATTAATGCAGTCAAGGGTGTGGTGAAGCGGTTAATGAAGTGGATGAAAATCATAAGAGATCAAAATTCAAACCACAGCATCAGCAAAAATGTTAGGTTATATCTTCCCACTGACACAACCTAAGCCTTGGTGGACATAGTTACACAATGTATGTGTTGGTGGAAAATAACAAATAACTTTGGTTGAATAGTCGAGGTGTGCATGAACTGACTTGAACACCAGCAAACAAAAATACCAGGTAATTTCTTCTCATTGCCACTCTACCTAAGCCTTGGTGAACAGAGTTACTCGGTGGATGTATTAGTGGAAGAAAGCAAATACCTGGTTAAATAGTCGAGGTGTGCGTGAACTAGCTTGAACGCGCCTCTATTACATAAATAAAGAAGAAAAGATGCAGGAACAGGGACAGCAAATGCAATTATGCAAAGGGACAGATATCTAGTTTTTTGTACCAAGTAAATCCCCAGCTTAATAAGATAAGGTTATAGACCAGTTTTCAAATTTTGGTTGAGCCTCAAAGACAAGACACAAAAGCCAACACAATAACTACTACGAACCCTAGTTTCTGATCAAGTTCAACCAAAACAGAAGCAACATATGAAGGTTAACAAAATCAAGCAGTCAGCTTTGTCTGAGTTTTAGAACGAATATGAAAGGAATTGCAACTATTAGACACAAGAAATGAGTAACCAGCGTCAAGAGAAGCACAAAGTTTTGAATACGCACAGAACAGGAACATAATGTAGCACATAACACACTTGAAAAGATTAACAAATCTTTCAATATGATCGTTGCTGATCTAAGAACATCCCCACTGCGTAAAACTACCAATGAGAAGCACTAAGTTCCCGAATTTGAAAAGAACATGAGCATAATGTAGAATGTAATACGCAGTTGAAAAGATGAAACTTTTTTTTTTCACTAGATGAACAATTGTCTTTGATCTAAGAACATCACACTATGTTAAAACTTATTCCAGAGAACATAAACCAGAGACAATATGAACAAATCTACGCAAAATTAGCATTGCAGCAGCAACTTTATCCTCCTCTTACACCCCTTTTTGTTACCAACAGGAAATTCAACAGTTTCATCAAATTCCCAAACTCAAAAAGGTGATGCCACTATACCAGTATCAAAGTCACCATCTTTTGTCAGAAAAAAAAAACACAACTCCCCCATCTGCAAAAACAAAACATTGTATATACAACATTGAAATCAATCTTGATATTCAAATCTGAAACTACATTAGTTTATCGAGGGGCAAAGCTAGACTGTCGACTATGGGCCAGTAATTTTCGTTCAAACTAGGGGCGGAGCCAGGAGATCATTCGTTCAAACCCCCTTGACACAACTTGAGAATCTATTTCAAAACCTCCTCACTGAAAATTCTGACTCTACCACGAGTTCAAATCTTGTATTTTGTCTTAAGAATCTATTGAATATGTACATATTTATTAATTTTAGAACTCAATAAGCTTCAAATACTGGCTCCGCTATGATAAGGTTTACCTTTTCAATCTATTGATCATCGGGGACTTTGTATAAGTCTGGTGTAATCTCCGTCAACCATAGCCCGGGAAATAAAGTCTGCAAAACAAACAGCAATGGAACAGTAAATTTCAAATCACAATTCAGCAAAATGATCAAAAATTTCAAATAAAGTACTTACGTCTAAATTCTTTTGAACCACTTTAGCTCGTTTTTTGGGTCGACGAGGAGGTCTATGTCCAACCATTGCCATGAAATCCTCTTCGATCTCTCTCCGACCAAGCGAAACGGAGAAATTCGTTCTCTTTCTCTTCTCGCCGATGTATGAATCTCCGGCGCCGGTAAACTCACTTCGAAGTCTTACAGATTTGTTCTCAGACCTTAACGGCGATAACGACGACGAACCATTGTTTCTGATAACATCAACCTTCAAAGCTCCATTCGATCCGCCGCCACCGCCACCGCCACCGCCGCCGGCGATTCCGTTCATTGGCGCCTTACACGCCGCTCGTCGAGTACGTAAGTTCCACGGCCTAGACGCATCTACACCCGTCGTAACCTCCGTCGGTGCCGTCGCCGGAGTTACAGACACTTCCTCCTCCAACCCATCTCGAAAAATCGCGTATTTCATCTTATCAGCCTCTGATTGAAGATCAAACATCAACTTCTCCCGTATAGCCGCGATTCCATCTCCTCCGCCGCCGCCGTTGTTATAGCCCACCGACCTGAATTTCCGAGTGAAACCCACCTCCGTCTCCTTCAACAACTCATCCCTAACCCCATTCGATCTCCTATGGTTAACCATAACGTCGATTTCTCTCATCCGCCGTCCGATTGAGTCAGACCCATTTGATCTCCGATGGAAATGAGGAATTTCGCCGTTGGAATCCACCTTAGCACACCTCAAAAACTTCTGATTACCCCACTTTAAACCACAAGGTAAGTCGAAATTATGCAGAGGTTTCGATCTTTCATGTCCCATTGCCATGAACAAACACCTCACCTCACAAAAGCATTCAAATTTTCAAACTATAACACTCAAAGTTCCAACCTTTATATATATATATATATATATCAGTTTATACAAATTTCTGTTTCTCTCTGTTTTTTCTTTTGGTCTTTGGGTGTTAATGGCTTTTCTGTGTGAAATCGCCGGGAATGTAAGCTTATATAGGTGGGGTGGTGGGGGTGGGGGTAGGGTGCGTATTAACGTTCGGGTTTGGAGAAACAGTATTATGTGCTAAAATGCGCGGTGCAAGTGACGGTCTGCATTTTGTTTTTTCTTAAGGTTTTTTTTTCCCCCCGCATAAAACGACGTCGTATTACACTCTTTACATATTATTATTATTATTTTAAAAAAAATCGACAATATTTTTTATTGGGTTTTTTTTTTCAATATACATTCGAGGAAAACACTCTGTATCAAGAGATTTTTGATATTTGGTTAAAGAAAGAGCTTCTCCGCTACACCATATTCTTTAGTAGTTAGGCTTTCTAGGTATGATTATGGATGTTCATGATTTGGGTAAAAGCCGATTGAAATTAAAAAATAAAACTAAATTGATGTATATGATATTTGAAAACTCGTAATTCATGATTAAGAAGGTAAAAAACATATCAAAAGTTTTTTTCTTTTTCACTGTTCAAATTCGAGACTAACATTAAGGTTGAAGAGACTTATAAACCATTTTATCACTAACTTTTTTCGTTCTTTGCCTATAGTATTGAATTTGAGAGAATTTCATAATTACTATGTGGACTAAATGGCATTTTAATAGAAAAGTCGTCTAAGCGTTTTGGATAGTATTTGATTAAAGTTTGTAAAGAAAATATTGAGGTTGAAAGATTTATTTGGGAGATGGTATGCAAAAATAATTCGATTTAAGGTTTTTGTATAATTTGATGTTAATTTTAATGTAACAACAATTTATATGTTCCTACTAAAATGAGATTAAATTTGATCATATGAATTGTCATTAATAACATTTTTTTAATTTAAATTCATATCATGTCAATATTGTAAAAGAATTAAAATGATAGTACTTAATAAAAGCTTTATTTGTTTCCTACTAGCATAAATATCTCTAATATGGTTAAAAGACTCCTAGTAAGAATTTGACCTAAGGTTTTTTTTTTTCTTTTTTTTAAAAGCAAGGGTAAAGGTAAAAAAATGGTGAAAGAGGATCACAAGATGAAAAATTGAATCGTCAAAAAATGTATAAATTTTGATAACTAATTGAGCTACTAACTTTTTGATATATGACAATTGTATCCTACCTTTCATTACATCTACACTTACTCCGATAAATTTGATTGGGAAAAAAGATAAATATACCCCCGAATTATCATAAATGGTACATAAATACCCTTCGTTATATTTTCGGATTGTGTATACCCTTACCGTTAATATTTTGGAACGTATATACCCTTAAAATAAACGGAGGACACGTGTCATGATCTTAATGGTCTATCCAAATTTAAATAGATCATTAAGATCATGACACGTGTCCCTCCATTTATTTTAAGGGTATATACGTTCCAAAATATTGATGGTAAGGGTATACACAATTCGAAAGTATAATGAACCATTTATGATAATTTGGGGTATATTTGTCCTTTTTCCCAATTTGATTTTCCTCCACGTGATTTTAGATATATTTTGTCTTCTTTTAACACTTTCAATATTCCTATGATTTCATAAAGACTAGTTCCTTCTTTTATCTTGTATTTATTTTATGTCTTTGTGATATTCATTTTACACTCTTGATTCAAAAAGGACATTCAGTTTACCAATTAAGAATATGATGTCATATAGCAAGTTAAGCACCACTTAATTAATACAGATTCCTCTCTTGATCACACATAGTTAACAAAAAAAAAGTTCTAACTGAGGAGTTGTCATGAGATTATTGAAATTTAAACTCATAACACTATTGTTCGAACTATAAACTATAGTTATTGAACTTCTTTATAGTAAAACCTCGATAAAGTAATATTCGATAAAATAATAATTTCGCTAAATGAATATTTTTCTCCGGTCTTGACTTGGGCCAGTTATATTAAAGTAATATTCTCGCTAAATGCATTAGATAATAATTAAAAATAAAGTATTAAAGGCCTAGAAAAAATATAAAGTAATAATTATTAAAATACATCAAGAATTTATATATATTTAATCAGTCAATAATACTAGACCAATAACTATTTCTTTTTAAAATATGATTCTATAGTTGATTGTTTTTTCTTCCCACCAAAACCAAAATTAATCTCATCCTTAGCTTTTTGAAGTGCGAACACAATTTTCGAAATATTTTGTTCGTGTTGTACCAAATAGTTTGACAATATAGTCATTGCTTGAAATGTCTCATTTGACGATACATGTGGGACAATGCTATTATCATCTTGCTCAGGATCATTCTCATCATTATACTTGGATTATGATTTTTAAACATCTAGCTTTTTTCTTTTATATTTAACATAAAATCTCTTCATAGTTTATATACATGAATACAATTAGAAACATTAAACTTCACTAAATTCGTTTAACTTTCCTAGATTTAAATAATAAATATGCAAATACTACACTTTTTAGTTTCCTAGATTTAAACTTTTGAAATTCTTAATTCAAATATTTTTTTTTCTTTCTTATGGCACATACTGTAAAATACTCTCTAAAATAATAAATATTTATTTATCGATAAATAAATATTTTATGCATTTATCGATAAACTAATAATCTTAATAAATGAATATTTTTTTCTAGTCCCAAATATATGTATTAATAGAGGTTTTACTGTATTTTTTATAAACACCAACTACAAATTAAATTATTAAATTAGTACAAAAATGAGAATTTTTGCTTATGAATGTCCAAACAAAACTCGAAGCCCATGTTGGGCCTAAGTGTGTGGCTTTGGTAGACAATTTGCCCAAGTAATGAGTTTTTGCATATTCTTTGCAAGTTTGAAGTTTCATTTCCTTTACTACACAAGCCCAATCGAACTCTAAAAATACACAAGCCCAACTCTTTTTTTTCAAAAATCACTTGCGTGTACACTTTTTAAAAAATATTTACGATATTTGTCAACATTATTTTTTTTACCATATATAACAATTTGGCTGAATGGCAGTATTGCTAAAAGTTGCGAATGACAACACTTTTTGCTAAGTTTAAAGGAACAAAATTGTTTTAAGTAAGTATTGTTAAAAGTTGACAAAAATGGTAATAAATTAAAAGTTAAAAGTGGTAATTATTAAATAAAAGACCTTCACTTATGTAATTTTTCTTTTGTGTTTTTTCACGCGATTTCCAATATTTGTATTCCTTTTATTTTAATTTATGTGAGTTAGTTTGATTTGACATAAAATTTAAAAAAGAAAAAAAAACTTTAAAAATTTGTGGTCTAGAAAGTCATTTAATTAAAGGTAAAGTGAATATTTTAAATTAAATTTATTACCAAATATAGAAATGTATCAGTCTTTATAAAACAAACTAAAAATAAAAGTGAATCATATAAATTGGGATAGAGGGAATATACAAATTTGATTAAAAATTAGATTCACATATTGTAAGATTCATTTGTGAAAGCATATGTTTCAATTCCCACCTTGCAATCCCTATTTCCGTTTTCCTCCCCTGCCTCAGTCTTAAAAAGAAAAACACGAATCTTACAAAAAAAACACTAAATAATTATTCTCGTATATTCATGAATCTCAACTATTCCACCACGAGCCCAACTCGATTTAGTCAACTCAATACAAGTGATTCATTTAACAAAAAAATTTTTTTAATCTAAATGTGATTTTTTCCCCTAAATTATTCTAAGCAAATAAAGTTTTTTTTCCAAAATAAAGAGAGGAAAATAAAAGCAGAATAAAAGGAAAAAAAATTTATGCTTTTTATTATACGATAGTGTACACAAATCTGAACGGCCGGAGTTAGGGTTTTTGTACGAAGAGGAGTAAATTGACTGTAGTTCCGGTCGATCGGAGATATTTCTGAGAAATGGCGAATGAGAAGGTGGAATTTCAAGTGTACAATTCAATGACGAGACAGAAGGAAGTATTCATACCGAAGGAACCTGGCAAAGTCAAAATGTATGTGTGTGGCGTTACCAGTTACGATTACAGTCATATCGGCCATGCTCGTGCCTATGTCGCCTTCGACCTTCTTTACAGGTCAAATTTCTAAGTTTCAATTGTAACTGCATTAAATTGTTGCTTTTTCTGGATTTGATTCGAGCTGTTTGTAGTTTTTGCTTGTTTGATTCTTGTTATGTTATGTATTGGTGTTGAATTGTGCTGTAATTCTTACATAGAGGAAGTTGGTTGATCTAGGAACATGATTGGAGATTTAGCTCGTTTGGCCAAGCTTCTTCGATCAGCTTATTTTGAAAAATGCTTTCAAAAAAAGTACTTTTGTCCATAAGTAGTTTGTGTTTTACCAATAAATTTTTAATAGTGCTTGTAAGTAAATTTTTTCTCTAAAGTGCTTTCTTTTAGGGAAAAACTAAAAACACTTCGACTACTCTGCAGAAGCACTTATATTTTCCTAAATAGGCTAGAAAAAGTCGTATATCAGTTTCATTTAGAGGAATTGGGTAGCTAGTTTGATAAGAGTTGGAAGTTTGATTCTGTTTGTTGTATGTGAGTGGAGAAACAACCAGAAATTGAGTAGGAAGATTGAGTAAAACATTTCTCATTTTGAGGAATTTGGTGGTCTAGATGTTATTATTCTGACATGTCTAGTTTAAACCAATAAATTGGAATTGTACTTTTATGTTCTATCCATATAGGCTATTAGTTAGTTGGCTTTAAGGTTTAGTTACTCTTTTTACACATTAACTATGTTAGTTGAGTGAGATTTAGAGAATTTGTAGTTTTAAGAGACCCCAAATTAAAATGAGTTGCCAGCAGACCAACTGTTTTTGCTTCAACTTTTGTAACTAATTTGCATCTTCTTGATGCCTTCAATGGAACATTTACTTCATAAAAAAAAAATTAAAATGAGTTTTCTGATTTTCTAAAAGTAATTTGTTGAACTAAATGGGATAGTGGGAATAGTTTTTAGCAAGTAATTGAAGACTATCTTGTTGATAGTAATTTGGCACCTGTGTACCACATTAACCTGGACTAGTATCTCCTTGAGGTCATTAAACATGGGAACCAAAAGATGCTTTGCCTCCAACCAAAAGGAGAAAAGAAAGAAGAAAAAAACCCTTGAGGGTCTTTTGTTTTTATCTTCATCTGTTTAATTATGATGAGACTTATGTTATTTATCATGTGTTGTGGTATAAATCAATGTAGTGCATTTAGATTAGTTCTTTTAGTAGTTTGTGATTGTTTTACTTCAAATTACTCAACAGTCTAATTGAAATTTTCCATGATCTGGAATTTACAGATATCTGAAATACTTGGGATATGAGGTTGTGTATGTGCGCAACTTCACTGATGTAGATGACAAGGTGAGATATACAATTTTTGGGGAGTAAGTCTCTTTTTATGTTCTCTCTTCCCGAGATTAAAGGAATGTTAGACCCTTTTCTTTTTATTTTTTATGGATAAGCTTGGCAGTATCAGTTAGCACACTGTATATAATACATCAAATGCATGACAGTTGGTTCTTTCCAGATAATTCGTAGGGCTAATGAGCTTGGAGAAGATCCAACAGCTCTGAGTGGTCGATACTGCCAAGAGTTTCTAAAAGACATGGATGATCTCCAGTGCCTCCAACCGACGCATCAGCCACGTGTTACTGAGCACATGGAGCAGATTAAGGAAATGATAGCTAAGGTACCCACATTTAGATAATCCCTTCCAAAACCTATTCTGACAAGTAAAAGCTTATTGATGTGATCCCTCCCATTTTTTCCCTGAATTGAAATCCCACTTGAGCAGAGGTGAGGTCTGTTCCTGTTAAATATGATATTGCAGTTTTCTGATGCGAACTTTTCTCTCATTTCTTTCCTTGGATAGAGGTTGTAATAGACTCCTTCTTTAGATAGAGATGCTTTCTGAATGATCTTGAAAACCATGTATGTCATTTTGAATCTTTGATAGTGTAGGATCTAGGATTCATCTTGTTGTGTTTATTTGACGTTATATGTGGTTTCTCCTTCTCTGAAGTTCAATAATATGGATGCTCATCTTGTTCACTTGTTTGTCATTTTCTGCTACTTTTGAAAAAAAGCAATAGGAAGTTAAGAACTACATTCCGTGATAGTATGCTTTGCATTGAAAGATAGTCTGGAACATATATTCTTGTATATAATGAGAGAAGAAGTATATGTAGTAAGGATTAACAGTTAGGTTAGCAGAAGTAAAACTCAGTGTTGGATGGGAGAAAAGTGCAAAATACCACTTAAAGTATGCAATCATATTATCTTTCTATCTTAGATTTACCTTGAGCTGCTTTTTGTTCCCTTTCTTTTATTACTCTGCTCTCTTCTTAATGCTAATGATCTTGAGGTGTAACCTGCAGATAATGGCTAATGGATGTGCATACACAATCAATGGAGATGTTTATTTCTCTGTTGATAGTTTTCCAGAGTATGGTCGATTGTCTGGACGAAAATTAGAAGATAATCGAGCTGGAGAACGAGTTGAAGTTGATTCAAGAAAGAAAAATCCTGCTGATTTTGCCTTGTGGAAGGTGCGAAGTTTTTGTTTACTTTTCTTCAGAGTTACTATTTTAGACTGACGTGCCAATTTCATTTTTACAGTCTGCAAAGCCTGGTGAACCAAGTTGGGAGAGCCCCTGGGGTCCTGGAAGACCAGGTTGGCATATAGAATGCAGTGCAATGAGTGCGCACTATCTGACACATTCCTTTGATATACATGGTGGTGGAATGGACTTGACTTTTCCTCACCATGAAAATGAGATTGCCCAGAGTTGCGCTGCTTGCCGGGAGAGTAATATTAGCTACTGGATGCATAATGGTTTTGTGAACATAGATGACGAGAAAATGTCGAAATCATTGGGGAATTTCTTCACTATACGTGAGGTAGAATATAATCTTTAGCTACTGTCTTAATATGCTTGTTTTATAAAATGTTATGGATCATAGCATTCATATTTTGTAGGTTACTCGATTGTACCATCCCCTTGCATTGAGGTACTTCTTGTTGGGGAATCACTACCGATCTCCGGTTAATTACTCAATTTCACAGATAGAAATTGCTTCAGAATCTGTGTTCTACATTTATCAGGTCAGGAATACACATTTAATGTACTTTTAATACCTCTTGTTCAATTATTTTTTCTTTACTGTTACCATTCTCCAAAAAAGTTTGATTATTTGCTTCTTGATGATTGGTACATGCAATTCCTATGCTGTTTTTTGTTTTCCTCTTTAATTTCTGTCTGTCTGTGCATGTTCCTTTTAGATCTGCAGTCGAGGCTCTTAGGATTGTGGTTCTATTGCTACTGCGCATGCACAATAGCTGAACTGAGTAATATGGTTTTGGGCTTATGTTTTCAGCAACTTACTAGTTCAATTAAAAAATGAAAGGTTGTCTGAAGCTTTTACATACATACATATATATATATATATATATATATATATGATCTTTCTCCTGTTACATGAATGCTCATGCGACTTCAAAACCATAGTTCCCCAATCCAAATCTATAGTTAGCATCTGTCTTATTTTTAGACATTTATTCGGGTAATTTTTGTGATTGATAGACCTTACTAGATTCTGAAGAAGCCTTGTCAGCTTTCCAACAAGGAACTGAAACTGCAAAAAATGCAAAGGGGCGTGTTACCCCTCAGGCCCAAGAATGCATCAATAAGCTGTGTAATGAATTGAAGACAAAGCTCTCTGATGATTTGCATACACCTACAATTTTAAATGCTGCTCTTCAAGAAGCCCTTAAACTCATGAATAGTTGCTTGACCATACTGAAGGTGGGAACTGTACTTTCCTTTTTAACTTCTGCATATGGCTGGTGTGACATAACTGAATCATTCCATTATCTCATCATCTTTCCAGAAAAAGCAGCAAAAGCAACAACACTTATCTGCATCTTTGTCCCTGACTGAGCTCTTGAAAGAAGTGAAGGCAGTATTGGATGTTCTTGGCTTACTTGCTGGTTCAACTTGTGCTGAGGTGCTGCCAGAATTAGTACTCTCTATGTCTCAATTTTTTTGGCATTCTTTCCTTTTGTTTAAAAAAGACTAGCACCTTTCTATACTCAGAAATGATTAATATTGTCATTTCCATCGTGTCAGTTGTGTTATAGCCCTCATCCCATACAAAAACAGTTTTTAAATACAAGTGTACTTTTGGTAGTAATCTTGTTTCTAGTCGAGCAAGGCTGAACAAATTGGAATGGAGTGCACATTTGTTTCCTTTTACTATATGAGACTTTCAGATGTTTGAGCCTTATTTAACTCATTTATTTTGTTGCGCAGGTTTTGCAGCAATTTAAAGAGAGGGCATTGAAAAGGGCTGAGTTAACAGAGGAAGATGTTCTGCATGCAATAGAGGAAAGAGCACTAGCAAGGAAAAACAAGGATTTCGCTAGAAGTGATCAGATCAGAACTGATCTAGCTGCCAAGGGTATCTCTTTAATGGATATTACAGGGACGACAGAAACAGCATGGAGGCCTTGTGTAAGATCCATACAAGAACAGCCTGCTGCCCCAGCTCAACCAAAAAAGTCTGCTGCAGCAGTGCAAGAACAGCCTGTTGCACCATCTCAACAAAAGCAGCCCTCTGCAGCACCCCAACAAGAACAGCCCACTACTGCGCCAGCTCAACAAGATCATCCTACGGTGCCACCTCAGTAGCCCTTCTCTGATTACTCTAGTCGAATTTCATTTTTGGAGTTATTTTCATACTTACTTGAAATCTTTAACTTGTGAACTTCTAGTTTATGGATGAGAAACATACATGATACTATTATAGCATTGGGTATGTAGCTAAGATGAGCAGAATAATTCTCTTTACAAGAAGAGCCTGAGGCTCAATGCCCACTTCCTGTTATATTTCACGGCACATTTTTGCCTTGGGTTAAGCGATCCAATTGACATGTAAACTGTATCATTGTTGTACTGATAAAACTTATGAATATACTGGCACCACCAGTTTTTGACTATTTGGAGATATTCTTATATCTATTTCACTCTACTGATTGAATAAAAGTGGTGCCAATATGTGTTTTATTTTTGTTCTTATGAAGTAGCATTCCTTCTTGCCATGTTCATCCTTTTTGGTTGCTTGTAACTTATTCTATAATCTTGTTCATACTTATCAGTAGTAGCCTATATTAAGTTCTAAAGTTTCTTTTTTTGCAAAAGTGTAGGGAATGAAAATGTCTTGTTTGGATCCAAATCCTATTTGTCGAAATACATTGAGTATGTTGTTGTATGCCTTGTCTGGGCATGTATGATTTCGAGGCCCATGAGCCCCCCATTAACTTTTTTTTTCCTAACGTCTGATGGTTCGTTGGAAACAATCTTTCTACCTTACAAAGGTAAAGAGTAATATCTGCAGACATTCTAATGTTTTCAGGCATCACTTGTGTGATTACATTGAATATGGTGTTGCCCTTGTTCTAGCTATCGACATAAATTGATGCTCCATCATCCATATTTGACTCCATGTCGCCTCTTTGAACACCTCTATTAAAAACATGTTAGACTTTAAAAACTATTTAAAGGTTAGCCAGTTTTTGCAATAGTCACCATTCTTTATTTAATTCAATTTGCAGTCAATATGTTTTATACAAAAAAGAACCATGAAGCGACAGTGAATTCTTTTTTTAGAGAGCCAATGCCTTAGAAGATAGACCCTAATAGCAGTTATTGGCTACTTCACTCCGACTTTATTCAGACCCGAATTCAAACCTTAGACTCATTTGGGTCCGAAGTTGATTTTGAGATGGCTAAATTTTAAAGACTTCGTAAACTTTAGGGGGTCCTAAACGGCTATTTGTGCAATTACTCCCCAAATCAGATGGGCTTATGATACAAAATTGGGCTACATTTAGTTAATATGGACCATATGGCCCAAATTTTAATATCAGGTGTTGATTGGTCCAGTGCTACAAATAGGGATGAAAACAGAACAGCGCGAATAATAATAATTTATAAAGCTAAAAGATGGAAATAATTCATTAAAGAAAAAACAGTTTTGCAAGTTCTGAACTTTCATAGTCCTTTCATAATTCACCAACGAAAATGCTGGACAAAAGAATTAGAAGAAAACTTGAGGGAGTCACGGTGAGATCGATGGATCGATGGGAGTAGGGCAGGTTGGAAATAAAAAAAACTGATTTTGTATGAGACGTGGAACCAATATACAATATATGAGTTTTTTTGGAACTCAATAGCTTTTGTAAAGTATATATAAAATGTTTATAAATACATGATTATAAACCAAGTTATTATTGCAGAAACTCATAAATTTTACATCATGTGATAGAATTTTCACATTCCAATAAAATTTAAAATTTTCAATTTACCTCTAATTAATTTAATGTAAATATCGAGCGCGAATAATATTTTTTCCTGAAACATGTGTATCTCACTCCTAAAGTCATGCCACTAACTTTGCTTGACAAATCACAATCAGAGCTTGAGGAAATTAATCCTCAAGTTCTATGATATGACACCATTATCATTAACATTATTACCTGTCTTACTTTCACTATTTTCTATATCTTTAAGAATATTGATCTTATTTTGGGTCCCACCAACTGTACGCGTAAGGGGTTCATCTGATTTTTTTTAATAAAAAAAATAATAAAATTTTATATAAAATTAAAATTATTTTATTTATACATAAAATTATTCTTTTTTTTTATATATTTTTTAATTTATTAATAAAAATTTGATTTCACCACTAATTTCCACGTAAATTTGGGGTACTAATAACAAGTCGTCAATCTAAGGACTTGACTTGAATTTTAAGTTTCGAATAACGCCGCAAAGTGAAAAGAAAAATTAAAGGTGAAAATACTAAGGGATAATATGTCTACTTTGTTGGACTTCTCATTTTTTCCACAATGAACATGTATAATTTTTTGATAGTACATATGATGTGTCATCATTATTCATGAGTTTGTCTTGTGAAAACTATATTGTAAAAATGAAATAATTTCCTTTTTTGCTTTCTTTCTTTAGTCTTTACGTTAGTTAGTTGATTATACGCGGGATTAAAGAGAAATATGTCATTTATCGTGTTGCTAAGTCAAATTATAATTTTTTTAAATGACATTGTCAATTAACAATTCTTTTTATTTATTTTTACTTTTTCAATATGAAGAAGATAAAAGATCGTTTTATTTAAAATTTTAAATATGAAATTCCTTCTCTTCCATTTCACACTTTGAATGAATCCTTCTTACAGAGATGAACGCGTTTTCACTAACAAGGGAGATAAATTTTTTCGTTTTAGAGTACTTTCGCGAATATAATAGTGGAGAAGAAATTTGTAACGGAATTGTGGCAATTTTTTTTTTTTTTTAAATCTTAATATTTGATTTTCTTGTAGTAATTGGAGTCAATAGAAATATTGGGCCTTAAGTGAGTAGGCCGGATATTGGGCCCAATTTAACCTATTTTGATTGGATTTACATCTAAGCCACGTATTAGGTAACTCAGCCTATTAAACATTTCGACAGAAGAGAAGAAATCACTTTGTGTGTTTGTCTTTATTGAATATAAACCTGAAATTTTATGATGCTCAACGCACTTTAGAGACAATCAAGTCACATCCTTGAGTGCAACGACTATGATTAAATTTATTCACACTTAAACAAAATCGATGAATCAAGTCGTGTCGTTCATATAGACAAATATATTTTAACTAATTTATGATAAATTGTTATATATTCTTACTATATTTTGATTCGTTAAAATTAACTACTTGATTTGATTAAAATATCGTCCATGAATAAGTATTTTAGGGGAGGTAGATAAATGAGGGTTAAGTCTAAGATTCTTAAGGCAAATCCAATTTGCTTATGTAATCCTAGCTATATATTATAATTAATCCTAGCTATATATTATAATTATACTACACCTTTTTTAATTAACGAAAAAAGTACAATTTATGGTTCTAAAATTAATAATAATTGTATGATTGTACTTACTAATTAATAGATCTCTCGAAAGGTCATCTTAGGTTATCTATTCCTAGAATATAATTGTATATTACACGGTTGATCATTTTTATTTTAATAAAATAAAATAGAGATGACCTAATGTGTATAAATAACATATAATACACTCAAACTCATCACTTTGAACTACAAATACTTTAATTAATTAATATTCGTCCTATATATATATATATATAGATAAATAAATAACTTGACTTATCGTTGAACCAAAGTCCTTTGTTCCTAATTATGCCAATAATATATATATATATATATATATATATATATATATATTATAATACAAGTGATTCCAAACATCTCAAAGTTTTTTCTCATTCCTAGCCTTGACGAAGTCCACATGCCTAGCTAAGATGTCTCTATGCAAGTGTTTTTACATTTATATGTTAATTATACTATATTTATTTGAGTTGACGGTTTGTCAGAAACAACCTTACTCTATTTAAATTTTATTTATAAGGCTATAATGAATATGTTAATTTTGTTCTAAATTATATGAAGTTCTATTAGATACTCTTCACACAAATATTTGTATTCTTTTTATGTTGCTATTGTGATTTAATCAGAGTTGGATTCTTTTGAGAGCAAGATTCTAATCACAATTTATTTAATTTATCTATAAAAAAATTCAAATATATCTTTAAAGTATTCAAAATCTATAAAAAAATTCAAATATATCTTTAAAGTGTTCAAAATTAATTGATGAGCAGCTATGCTCCCATAAAAATAGAAAGTACCAAGTAGAAATTCATCAAATAAAATTAGATTATAATACACTAATGAGTATGGTTAATTGATTAAATCCTATTAGATTCACTACTTAAAAATTATAACTTTGTATTAAAATTTTATATTGAAAAAATATTTAATGGTTATTCTCACCAGGAAAAAAAAAAGTAAGAGTTCCATATGGAAAATTACGAAGTTTTCCAACATTTTAGTAAGAATCTATATGCCATCATGTGTTTTCTCAATGAGCGGATTCGATGAAAAATTATGTTTCAAAGTACAAGTTTTCCACTGATTCACGGTGGAAAAATTCTGTATTTCTTGTGATTATCTTGAAAAGATCCCCCAACTAATTAAGTTAGTTGTTTTTGCACGACATGTTATGTGGTGTTTATGTACTTTAAAATTAAAAATTAATGCACATTAAAATTTGTCTCATTGATTGACAAATCCCCTCCAAATTCACGGGTTTTCCTTTAATGAATAAATTAATCACTAATTGTTATTTCAAAATCAAAAAAAAGGTTTTGATGGGATTGACATCAACATAATTAAAATAGTCTAGATGTGTCTACTCTATAAACTAGGCTTCATGCTATTAGACTATTCTGTGCTAATTAATTAATTAATTCCCTAGCTAATAGATTAATAATCAACGTACATATATAATTTAAATATAATAAGAGTTTAAATTCTACATAAGACACTGTAATTTTTTTTTTTACATAATTAGGTCACTTATAAGATAATTATTTCTGCATGTTTTATGATAAACTATATAATTGACAACTTGATAAAGATCGATGGCAATAGTCATGGGGTGCCTATATTTAAGCTGATGAGAGCTAGTAAAAATCTTTAGCTAAAGTAAGCAATAACTCATTTAAATATCTTCATTATTAATTATTTATAACTAATTGTCACTTCACAAGACTTAAGCATTACTCTTTAATTATTACTTATATGATTAAAGAGTAGGTAGGTGTCGATTTGGAATACATGTATGGACTTATATTGAGTCATAACCACATTGTTTGGATTAATTAAATTATGCTTTTTGAAAACATCACAAAAAGGAGATTACAACTTGAAAATTAAGTCAAAATTGTTGGGTATTAACTATAAATTCTTTTTATTTTTATGGATCTTTCCAAAGCAATGGTTCCAAAAAGGAAGTAAGATGACTAGAAAGTAAATGATTTAATTATATTTGTTTTGTATATTATGATGGGATCATGTCTGACATATAATATAATTTCATGTTTAAAAATCCATGTTATAACTTCTAATTGGTTGATTAATCTTGATAAACACAAGTTGGTGGGCCATAATTAGGATTTGGGAGATCTTTGAACAATAATATTGCCATCACTTTCAATCAACAACAAAGAAAGTTAATTGCATGATTAAGATCCCCCCTTAATTAAAACTGTTATAATTAGTAGTATTAATCAAGATGATGGAAAACCATTAACAAGAAAAAAGGAGCAACTTGTTTAAGGACAGTTGTTAATTAATCAACAAGAGATCTTGGCAAAGTTGATTGGACGAGTATAATATAATGCTAGCTAGCTACCACATTCCTAAGAATAGATTTGTTCGGCACTCGATATTTACATTAAATTAAAATATTTTAATCTTAAAATTTATAACTGAAGCGAGATTGATACATATTACTTAATCATAACTATTAATTTAAAATTGTATACACAATATACATCTTACATTAGTTAGTCTATATTTCTCATCACACTACAATATACAAGCACAAATTTATAACCGCATAGGCAAAAATCACACATAAACAAAATAGGGCAAATATATCAATCGAGTAATAAGGAAACAAGGGACTAGACCTCATAAAACGTTTTGATATTGAGTTGATCACTAAAAACTAAAGCGAACAATATCACTGGTGGACTGAGATAAAACAAATTTTTTGTACTAAAAGATGGAGGTGGTGATTATTCTTATTCATTATTAGTTGTGGGGTCCAAAAGCCATAAAATTTCTAGTATAAGTAGGATCCAAATATGGCCAATGTGACATTGTTCTTGGTTCCTAGATTCCTATATATATACTACTATTGGGATTGTTTCAATAGTGTGAGGCACATTCACATGTGCTTCTTCCTAATATAATTTAACTAGCCATGTGCATGCAAAAACCCTAATATTTTAACATGACTTTGGCTCTTTTTTGCAACTGTTATCCTAAGTATACCGTGTTTCAATAAAAAATATAAAAAAACTTTTTGGTTCTATGAATCTATTCATTCCTATAGAAATATAGAATTATAATAATAAAGTCTCACTTACATATATAATTAAGACAACCCTAAAGCATAGCATATGTTTCAATATAAAATGTAAGTAACCTTGGAACACTTGCATATATAAGACAACCAAAGTCCTTAATTAGTTATACATATAATTCTTTTTTATTATTCTTAGGAAGTAAAATAATCTAGAATCTAAAATCAATAAAAGGTATAAGCTGATGGGATGGATGAGATCACTCAAACCATTAGACAAAGTCTCGGGTTCATGCCCTGATAGAAAACGCTTTCCTTTTGAAATGAGTATCACAACACAAATTTTGATTAGTCAAACTAGTGAATTTTGAATACCAGATGGTTAAACTAAAAAAATTTTTTTCCCTTTTTCCTTGATCTCTTGGTTACTTAGACTTAGAAGTGCATTAAGTTAATTAAGGGAGAAATGAACTTATTCTTGTCAACTATTTGAGTACAAGAAATAAGTTTAATTTAGTCTCATGGTAGATTAGATTACTGGTAGAAGAACTAGTTAAACTTGTAAGAAAGTTGAAATTAAAGGTGTGAATTTTCAAACCTAATTCTCAATCAACTAAAACCAAAACTACTCATCCCAAGTAATACCACTAAGGGCGGTCTGGTGTAACCAAGGCACAAGAGGTTCATTCAAATTCTTTTGGTTGAAAATAATATAATACTACATATACAAGATTGAAATTATTTTATTTATTTAATATATAAATGTTGAAATTACCTGTCTTGATTGACTGCTTCATATGTTTATTTCTTTATATTTTTGAATTTTTTCAGTAAAAATTCTGACTCTACCACCATAACGAACTACATAGAAATGGATAATATAATCACACATATTGGTCGTTGAAATATTAGATCTCATGGAATATTTTCCTACATGATGACTCTAAAAATGAATATGATCAAGATGTTGCCATGTTGCATGATTTAGACAAAGAGTTGAGTTTTCTTTATAGTCTAGTCTTGGTGTAGCAAATTTTTTCAGACTTGTGTGCCCTTTTCAATTGACCATCTATATATATATATATAGTAATTTGTTTACAATAAGTTCCTCCACTCTTAATCTTTCGTGTTTGAGCTATGAAAATGAAAAAAAGTCGGCTTAATATATCTTATATATGTCGAACGAATTTGAATTAATCAGATTAATAGATGACAATGAATCCTACACGAATTTTTACTTTACCATATATATTTTCTCCCATTTGGATCTATTGTAGTAAAAAAAGCAAACCAAAAGTTAGAGAAGAAATGAAAGAAAAATCAAAAGTTGTTTTTTCTATGGTCAAGATTCTATTTGATTTTAAAATAAAAATTAGAGAAGAAATGAAATAATTCTTTGTCAGCTAGTATAAAAACCTTGAGTACAAAATATTTTGTTCATTTATATGTTTTCAAAATGTTGCAGCTTAGAAAACCCCAAAGTAAACTAAGTCCAAAATATTTAGTATGCATAGCCACGTAGTTTTGACAAGCTTGCAAAATAAACCTAAGAGAAAATCCAAAAGTTGTGTGGTTTATTAGGCACTTCTAGTAAAGTCTCAACAACTAATTTGTAGTGCCAAGTTAATTTCACACTCTTCAACCCGATTAATTTAAATTCGTACCACACATAAAATGAGCAAATACTCATAAATAAGAGTTTTTCATTTCAAGATTCGAACCCGATTTGATTAAGGATGAAAAGATCAGATCATTCATCCCGATATATTCCTTAATGGTATAAGGTACTCGATCATGATTGACTTGAATAATTCTAATTCATTTTGCGTAAGGCGAATAAAAGGAAAATAAATACTCTATATCAAGTTTTCTTCGTTTTTAAAACTCAAGCTCGATCTAATTAAAAATAAAGAAATTTCATCCATTCCATTATATTCCGAATAACTTTATTAAACACCTTCTTCACAAGTCAAACCAACTTCTTGAGCCCCATATAGAAGGGCTAGTAGTGGCCCAATCCTTTGCTTCATTTCTATATATATTCTATTCTCTAATATTCCCACCAAAGATAAGATAAAAAACAAAAGTGAAAATCATTAGATCCACATATATATGATAAATATGATTAGACCTAAACATATTTTAAACTTATAGGCAGTTAGGTTTAGTGTTGAGAAAAAAAAAATTCTCTTATAAGCTTTCATTATAGGACCTAATCTAAGTCTAATTAACTCCTAAATCTAGATATATAATTTCAGGTTAATTTAACGAACCCCATAATTACTATTGTACTATAATGTATAATAATATTGACCCTACATATATATACACAGTTTGCTCACCTCCACAAACTCAAAAAGTAAAAAAAAAAAAAAAAAAAGGTTAAACATATAGTACCATATAAAATAATAAGTACTTAAATTTAGTCATGGTTAGGTTGACTTTTTTGAAATTTTTGTTTTTGAGGATAGGTATCATAATTACCAAAAAGAAAATCTAAAATTCTATTTTAAACAATAAAATTCTTTGCTAATCTTATTTAATGGCAGATTATTAAAAAAATCGGTTAGCTACAAGTAATTTAGCACCGAAAAGTATTATTTGTGGATATTTTTTTCTGATTTCTTTAGTCATGGAATCATATTATCATGGTTAAAATAAGAGGTTTATAAATAAATTATTCCTAACTACGATAATGTATCATTTTTAAAAATTAAAATTTTAAAAAAATGATACATGAAATAGGTTGGATTGAAATTAATTATGACAAGAATCTAACGGTGGAATTTAAAGAATATAAACATTCGCTCATAAATTTAATTAAAATATATTTAACAAAGACACATAACTCAAACTTCGATAATCGTATTATTGTATTGTAGTTACTATTCAGAATGATTTGTTATGCGTTCTATAGTATTTTGTCATGACTTCTTTACTTTCGTTATTTCTTTTTTCGCAGTGCACTTTAATCTATTTTTCCTTAAATTGATGATTATGAAACATACTCTCAATCTCCAAGATAGAAATACAATATACGTACACTCTGCCATCAAAAATTAGCTTTTCTCTCTCGCGTAGTTAGTAAGATTTTGAAAGATCTCTTGCTATGAAAAAAATAAAAGCATAAATTATTTTTTTAATAAAAGAAAATGGTTATCAACGTCAATCACGCAAACATAAAAAAAAAATATTAAAAAATTGATCATCAAGGTGTAATATTTGTGGGGTTCAAATTTGAAGTTTGCAACACCTGATAACTTTTAGAACATCGTTATGTTAGTTCGTTCATTCATTTTAGTCATAATGTTGTGATTCCTTTTTTTCACTTAGTTAGTGGAGAATCAAACTTTTACCAATAAGTTAACAGTTTAAATAGCTACCCAATCAAATAAGCTATTTAGATTCCGACGAGAATTAAGCTACAATCTTGCTTGTTTTTCACAAAATATTAGGTGGCGTAAATATTGTCAGATTATAAAGAACAAGTTAACAATATCATTACCAACATAGTTCAGGGTTGATTGAGATTCTTCCTTTTTTAATCAAAAATATCGAATTCAAACTCCTAAGAATGAAAAAAAGTCATGTTAACAGTGCCCACCAAAAAAAAAAAATTAAAAAGAAATCTTATCGAAAACAACGCCCATAAATATAACCCATTGCTTAACAGTTAACACCATACACAAATAATTATTATCAACATAATTTAATAATATTCCTATTAAAGAAACTGTATGTCTCTTCATATTTTCCTATTTTAGGTAAATTAGATAAGTATTTACTTATTTAAGGCAGACAAAGGATATCGTTTGATCTTTTATATTAATGTTGGTATATTGCAATTATAATTCCTCGTCTTTTGGATTTGCATCAACGTAAGTATATACTAAAAGAAGAAAGAAATAAAGTTAACTTTATTTATAAATAGGTATTTATAGATAATTTTTTACAAGAAATATTAAACAATAACATGATAAAAATAATAATTAACATACTATTAAAGTTTAGATTATAATAATAGTGTAACACAACCTAACTCTGTCAATTTATATAACGTAAATTCTCTATTTAAATATCTTAGATAATTTCATAAAGATTTTAAGTTTTTTTTCCACTAATGAAATAAAAAAATATTTATTAAATATATAGTTATATATAAAATTCTTGATGAGTATTAATAAGTAATTTGGTAAAAATAATAATTAACTTTTTATTATGAGGTGAAATTTGTCAATCGTGTACAAAGATCGATCTTTGATAATACTATAATCAGGCGTGAAGGGATAAAGCCAAATATGAGTTTGGTTCAGACAAATTTAATAGTTTTTATTTAAATATTATATTTAGAAAAACATCAATAAATAATTATAACTTATAGCATATTATTATTGCTCGTTATTTTAAAATTTAAAATTCATAAATTTCAATTTCAATTCTACTTCTAAATACAATCGTGTAAAACTTAAATTCTTTCACAAAAAGCCACCGGCATTTATATATGTTTACTACTTTATAGACAACTTTAACCAAAAATCTAATATGATATTCTGTCCCCTAATCCAATCATCATACATTTGGACTTCTCTTGAATTTTCCATCTAGTTTCTTTCACAAAAAGGAAAAATAATAATAATAGGATATGTGTTCGGATAAGATGAGATATTTTAAAATTAAGATTATAATTAAATTAATAATTTAATTAAATTTCGTGTTACTCTGTCTATCACGAATAAACATGTGTTTGAAGTTCTAGATTAAGAATATTTTTTTGTCAAAAATTCTTAATTACAACAACTAGAAATAAAGATTTTTATCGCTATAAATCAATGAAAATTTGTGCTATATGACATGAGTTTTCCATTAATTTCTCACTGAATCAATTCACTAGAAAAATACATGATAAGAAACAGATTCTCACTTAAACGTAGGAAACTCTCTATTTTTCCGTAAGAAAACATTATTTTTTTTTTGTTTTTCTATTTCTCTAATTCAATCAAAATATCTATAAAAATTGCCACAATGCATTTTTCAGTGAAAAGTAAAATAGAAAAACAATAATTTTTCAACACTACTATCGACACACTAACGTCTACGTTTTTCCTAAAAAAATATTTCAAAATTATAATTTCGTAATAACTTAGTTTACAAACTGAATCGATCCAAACCAAACAGTACATGTAACTCAATCATTTGATAGTTCTCAACAACCCTACAACTTTCACATGCATCACACTTTATTCAATATTTTCTTGAAAGCAATGACAAATTTTTTGCACTTTCAAGAAAATATATATATATTTTTTAAACAGAAAAACGACTTGACATATAACTTCCCTTCCCCCACCTATATAAGTTTACATGTCCTACTAATTAACTAGACTTTGTGTTTTCACTACGTGTCACTAAAAAATGTCGTTTTCTTAGATCCTAAATCTTTTCATGTACGTAATTATCAAATATTTTTTTATCATAGATTCAATATTTAAAATTTATCGATTATATTATAATAATTTGTGTTTCAAAAGCAATTTTTCTACCACTAAAAGACAAGGTCTGTAACTCTGCGTATGCTCTATATTTTCTCAATTTCACATTGTGAAATTTGATTATATATATTATTATTATTGTTGTTATTATTATTATACCTTATATAGTACACTATCGATATATAAAAATTGAACTCAATTCTATATAGGGTATTTTCGTGGCATCGCATATTATTTATCCATGAGACATTGGGACCCCTAGTGTTGATCTTGGGTCATATTCTAAAAAAGCTTACACTCTCTTTTCTTTCTTTTTGGGATGTCATCAACCAATATATACACATTAATTATCTCTCTTTCCACACTCAAAAACAAGAAAAACATTTAAAAAAAAAACAATTTCTTCATCCTAATTTATGTACACTTGTTTAACTAAATACAATTTTTTTTTAAAAAAAAAAGGAAAGAAGACTTTTAGAATTTGTTCTAAAGTAAGGCATAGATATGTATGTGACAATAATTTTTTTAAAATTAATACATTTTTAAAATAAAAAAGGTAATATTCTTTTTAAGAAAAATTGAAAATATCACATAAATCAAATTATCATGTGTTATTTATTCTTGAATTTTTTAAATATGTTTTGAATAATATTTTTATCGAATCACGAGTCTATTAAAAACAACACTTCTATCACCTAAAAATAATAAAAAGATCTCGCTATAGTTCATTTCTTTTAGATCCAGCTTGTGAAATCATACTCGAGTTGTTATCGTAATAGTATGTAAATTAGACAAGGGAAAAAAAACACACATACACTTCAAGAAAAAGAAAAAAACGTTTAAAACTAGTATAAATACCCCACACATGCAACAACTTCACTTGGACCTTATTTCCCATTTGCTTCCCCTCTCTCTCTCTTTTTCTATCTCATATTTTGTGTATAATTTCCCTCTCCATAAAAAAACACAGACACACACTAAAACATACATATATTCATACAAAAACACACACAAAAAAAACTCTAGTTATATATATACATACATATATACAACAATATGGCGGAATTGGAGTTTCAAAGTAAGCATAATAATAATCGTACAAGCAACGGACGTTTAAAATTATTCGGTTTCAATGTATCGGAGGATCAAGAACAAGAGGTTGAATCGACGAAAACGTTGTCAGGATCGCCGGAATCCGGCAGTTTTCCGGCCCCTGACGGCCGGAAATATGAGTGTCAATATTGTTGTAGAGAGTTTGCAAATTCACAAGCTTTAGGTGGACATCAAAATGCTCATAAAAAAGAAAGGCAACAATTGAAACGTGCCCAAATGCAAGCTAGTAGAAATGCATATATGAGGAACCCTATTGTATCCGCTTTCGCACCACCATCACACCTCCTCGCTCCCTCGGGAAGTGTGATGGTGCCCACGACGTCTCCGTCGTGGGTTTACGTTCCCCGCCCCGCGCCACCCTTTCATGTGTCGCATGGTTGTGTGTTCCCGAATACTACGGGGGCGCGGGGTGTGGGAAACTTACAATATACCGGCAGTGTAGCGGAATCTAGCTTAACTAGTGTCGGGCCTCAACAAGTTAAAGCCCATAGTGCTAGAGTTGATGGGCCGTCATTGAGTAGATTTTCCGGTATGGATGCTGGGCCCAATTTTGATGATGCATTTGGGCTGGATTTGCATCTAAGCCTTTGAATTAATTTTTAATTTTATCAAAAAATAGGATCTTGTATATCTCAGATTATTTATTTATTTTTTCACTCAAAGTAAAAAAAAAAAAAAATACTTCTTACATCCACTTTATGATATTTATGTCTTTCTTTTTTTACATTTTTTTTTCTATTTATTGTTTGCAAATTTAGAGTTCAAGTTATGTGAATTATTAAGTTTGTTGTATTTGCATGTAAATATTCATGTGATATAAAAGAGCTTTAATTTTAAGTTATATCTAAACTTTTCTGATGTGAATGAATGGCTAAGTAAAAAGATCGATCTACTTACCTTTTTACTTTTCTTTGATCCATACAACTCTCGCTTGTCTATGACTCTTTTTGTTTAGGATGATCATTTATCTATATTTGTTAGCCTGATTGATTCAAATTTACATTGCGTAAAATTCATTGATTAAATTAAAGAAGCGTCCCAAATACCTATATGAAATAAATTTGAAAAGGTTACCACACTCGCATCAAAATTTGTATATAAAAATTGAGTCAAATCTACTAGTTCAGATGAACTCGTATTTTATTTATGCACCACATTCGCCTGGAATCTTGTTCTACACCATCTAGATCACAAAACTTAACCCTTGTATCCTTATACCTTCATATATTAGAAGTTAATATTCCTTGATGTAAACAACTAATAATAAAGCAAAACTAGTAGGTTTATTAAATGGAATTAAACAAATCTTGAAAGATATGTTTTGTTCTTCAAAATTCTTAACTAATCCTTTGATATGTTTTATTAATCTTTGATCTCAAATAAAATATAATTGGTCCAAATGTGGGACCCAAACCTATCACACATGAAGACTATATCTAGTTCTCCTAACTTTGAGATCTAGGGCTTGATTGGATGAATTTTTTTTTTTTTTTTTGGATGAATTATGTATATATATAGTATTAGTCAAGTGTGGTTCTTGAGTCAAAGCACAACTAGTTGTCTTTTAATTGTCTTCCACTTGAACCGAAAAAAAATTAAACTAAGAAAGTCTTAGTGGAAAGTTGTCCAAACAAGAACCATTTGTTACCATATATAATGGGAAAAGACTAGGAGATTGTTTAAGGGTGTGGAGAAGAGGGGCAAGGGAGTTGGGAATTTGTTTCTTGTTTAAAAAATAATAAATATATCACCATTTGTTTTCTTAATCTCTATAATCTTTTAAGATATATATCTTGATAGTATAAAGATTTTATTTGTTTGGACGGTTTAGATATATATCACTTTTTAGGCTGTATCAGAGCCAGAAATTCAATAGTAACAACAATAATATATCCAATGAAATTTCACGAGTGAGATTTTGGAGAGGGGTAGAATGTACGAAAACCTTTTACCTCGTGGAGGTAGAAAGATTGTTTCCGAAGCCAGAAATTCATTGAAGAAAATCTTATTTTAAACATAATGTTATGTGTTTGTACCTATAATTTAAACCTATAACCAAAAGTAATTTTAGAACTCCATCTTGCTTCTATCAAGAAAATTCAACAGATAACGTATAACAAAATGATTTGTCCAATTTGTGCAATATGATTTTTGTGTGAAGAAGACGATTAAGTTGAACCCCTTGCATCCCTTTAGCTTATCTATTATTTCTAAACTATCAATTAATGTTTATTATAAATATTTACATGTGTAAACTTTACAGTGTAAACATCTTTTACAAGGTTAATTTACAGAACATAAAATTATGCTTGATTAGTGTATATATATATAAGATGAAAGTTTGTGCTTAATTAATTATGGATAAATAACAAATGGTTTTATGTGTGTTAACAAAGCTTACGTGTAGACACGAAAACAAGATAATGCAACACTAAAAAAGGTGAGAAAAAGATAGCACCTAAATTAAAGTAAAACAAAATAAAATGATTAAGTGGGAAACTATTATGCATTCTTTTTTTTTGGGGCACCTTAGCTTCTTTTCGGTGCAAAAGTGAATATTAGTTTGAATTATGTTCATACAGTATAATGGAAGGTCGGCTCTTTGCAATTAATTGTGATGTATGTGTTTGTGTGTAGTAATGTATTGGAGGAGCAGATTTAAAATTTAAATTTTTTATTTTTTTATTTGGAATATTGACCAATTGATTACTCAAATTACTGAATTAAAATATATTATTTGAGTTAAAATTGTTAAATTTGATTGAACCTGTATTTAAATATGTTTAGTGGGTAAATATTTTGATTGAATCTATCATAAAAGAACAAATAGTAATATTTTTATACATAAAGATTTGAAAGTTTTCAACTATTTCAGTGAGAATTCATTTTTCAGCATGCATATTTTAGTGAGCTAATTCTGTAGAAAATGAGTGAAAAGTCTTGTTCTATACATATATTTTTCACCAATTTACAACATAAAAAAAATCCTTTATTTCTAATAGTCGGGTAAGCATTATATGAACTATTTACGAGCAAGCATGGTGTGGTAACCCTCAAATTATGGGAGTAAATGATTTGTTACAACATATTAAACGTAGAATATTATTTATTTTATTTTATAGATTGTGTATAAATATAATTTATTATATTTCGTATCACAAGGACTACTTTCTTTTCTTTTTGTTTGTATTTAAATGAACTTTAACATGAAATAATATGATACGGAATAAGGTGCAATGATAATTATATACTATATTTGAACTATTATTAGAAGAAGATTTGATGCAAACTAATGTAGGGACCTAATGAATTATTAAAGGGGGAAGACAATTGGATGATATAATACAAAGAAAAAAAGTAAGAAGTATTAGTTTAGATTGGATGCTTTTCTTGTCTTATGATATACTTTAGTGACATTGAGGGTTGTGCTGATCTTATTGAAAGAACTAAAGATAAAAGGAAAGATTGTGATTTGCAATCATAATAATCATATATTTGAAAACTCTTGTGGCTATACTCAATTTAATTTTACTAATCGAAAAGTTATACTGCGTAAATAGAATAAAAAGAACATAATCATACAAAATATTGAAGTTCCTTTAAAATAAGATAAATACATGCTCAAATCTCGGTGTGACGTTTCTTACTTTTTCTAAATTTCGTTTCTATTGCTATTGTGAAAATTGCAGCACTTGGAAGAAGAGAAGAAAAGAAAAAATGAAGAATGCCTTTTCTCCATTAAAAAAATGAAATAATGATCAGGTTGAGAATTATTATTTATCAGGTTCAAATTTAATAGAGGCACGAAAAACAAATTTAGTGATTGTTTTGACTCTATTTACGCCTTAATAGGTAAAATTACTCAATATTTATATTGATAAAAAATAATAGATATCTTGTAATATTATTTAAAAGCTAAACTCGGATACCACAATTATTAGAAAAAGGTTTCTTCTAGTAGCTTTTTGACACATGAGTAGTACAAAGTGAAGCAACTCTTGAAGTGGTTGGTGAGGCAAAAGAACTTAGAAAAAAACAATCTCATTCCCACAACTTTTGTCTGATCATGAAACAAAAAAATAACTTACCCCTATAGTACTCATAGCTAGCTGTTTTTTTAATTATATATTATATTCTTTTTTTCTTAGAGGGCCCAATAATTTCTCCTTCATTAGTGCATTTTTTAAGTGATGTAGACATCCACTTTCTTAATTTAATTAATCAAGAATTTTTTTTTGAAAAATCAATTGTTTTGTCACCTTCCACTCAAGTTCTTATATGAAGCAATATTTATATATAGAAGTTAATAAAAAGACTGAAGGAGAAGACTCATCATATTATAAATATTATATGTAGACAATATAATCTTTATAATAAAGAGTTTGTGGTTTACTTTTGTCTCAATCTATAAGTTCAAACATCACTTGGTGAAAGCTAGCTAGCTCCCTCTAAGTGAGGCAATCATGCTAAATTGATGGAACAAATTAAAGTACCTTTCATAGTAGATAGCTTGCTATATTACTTCACATCCAACAAAATAAAAGCCCCACTTCTATGAAATATTAGATAACCAATTACAAGAAAAAGGTGATTTAAACCCCCCCACCCCCACCCCACCCCACCCCCTCAAGATCTGAATTAATTTACACATATTTCAATTAATTTTATGAGGTATTTATTATCTTCCATCAATTACAAGTATCGAGTAAACATTTCATCAGCACTTGGATAGATGGAGAGAACATAACCTAGTATTTTTTTTTTTTGTCTTTATTCAGATTTAAAGTGCTTAACCGATCATGATTCGTAATACACTTGATCATTAACCTCTAGATGGGAGTCAGATCTAGAAGTTGACGTATTTAATATGTAATTTTAGTTCAAACTATGCATTTGAATTAAAAAAATTAATAAATATGTGAACAAAAATTAAATTCAAAACTCAATTACTATCGTAACATTTTATGTCAATATTCTAGAATTTGGAATCCGTCAAGTTCAAAACTTGATTTCACCTCTCCTAAGTTATGCTCTGGAGTGCTAGGTACGTAATTTAACTTATACACATCGATAATCTACGATTTAACATACTATAACATATCGATAGCTAATTAATGTTTTTATTATAAAGAGTAATTGTTAGGTGCACAAATTAAAAATTAGGGCAATCATTTAATATTTGAGTCATTTCACATGCCTTGGGTTCCACTATAGTCCAATCAATTTTGCATGTTGTATCCAAATATAACACATAGGAGCAAATGGGATTTTGTTTTTTAGCGGAATTTTTGCCATTAATGGTGAATCAAATTCTTTTTAAGGTATAGTAGGTTGTGCAATCACAATCCTTCAATCTATACCTTTCATTGTACTTAATTAGGTGCTCTATTATTTGTTAATGAATTTTCCTCTCTCTATATTATATATCGATCTTCCTTTTCAGTTCTTTCACTTCATTCGAGCTTCCTTTCTGCCTTCTCAACTATTAGAACATTTATTTTTTAAAAAAACATTTATATGTGTTCTTAATGACAATTTTTTTTAATTACTTAAATGTTATAAAATAAAATTTAAAAAGTGGTAAAGTCATACAAATGCTATGGTGTATGTAAAATCATATCAAAGCTTAACTCTTGCAAATAAATTGTTAACTTCAAAAAAGGACAAATCTCCTCAACAAAATTTGTCTTCTTACTTCAATTAAGCACTTGGTGTGCCAAGTAAACTTCACATTATGAGTATATCCAAACTCTAAAATCCTACCTTTTGATCAAGACAAATTAACTTCCAAAATGGCTCCCCCTCACATTTTTTTTCATAAAACAATATTCAAGCAACGGGATCTTCTGAGAAGATGATCTCCTATGATTGAAAGAAAATAATCATATAAAGATATCATATATTTTATGTTATACTTTAATTATGATCTTCGGTAAAAAATATACATATATAAGGAAATAACATTTGTTATGGACTACAAGAAATCTTTGGAATAGTGGGTTAGGTGGGGAATTATGGATGATTATCTAGATATATACTAGCTTAGTATGGGCGAATCTATATATTTGAATATGAATTCAGTTATTATTTTACATTTACTTGAAATCGCCTTAGCAATCAATAAATTACAAAAAATTGAATTCTTAACAACAAGGAGGTTTTTTTTCTTTCTAGTGTGAAATAAATAAATAAATTTTATAAATCCAATTCAAAAGGGCCATCAAAATAGGGCCCAAAAACCTATTCAATGATGGCCCACTATTTCCATCTACTCTACCATTGTGGGCCTTAACGTGTTGAGGCCCGATACTTTTTAAGCTGGACTCTGCTACACTGCCGGTGTAGTGAAAGTTCCCTACACCCCTCCCGCCATTCGACACGTGGAAGGGAGGCGTGTTTCGCGTGGTAAACACATCACTATCAAAAAAATTACTGGATTCTGATGAATCGGATGACATTTTTGTAGAGCCAATCTCTTGTTGTAGAGTCAAACAACTTTTAACGTTCATTATTTGTACGAATATATACTTAAGTTTACTATCCCTCACAATAAATAAAAAAGTAATATTTGTAGATTTACTAAAATAAATTATTTAGTAATCCACATATGTGATGAAGGAACAGTATCTAACCTAAGATTCATATAGACTTTAAGTATCGATAAATTTGGTTTTTGACATGACCTATACTTGAGTTGATGGCTAGACTTTTAGCTTCAAATCACCTCTTTTTCATAGTTGATTATCGGTTCACGTAAACGTAATAATTTCAATTCAGATCTTATACGTATAAATGAATATCTATTGTAACTCCAATCATGATTATATAGTAATTGGTGTCGTTGCAAGACAACTTATAAGTTTTTAAATTTTGAATTCATCTTTATATGTCAGTATTCACTAGGACACTATCAGATATCATTGTTTAAGTTATAAATATAGTTAGTATAACCCTACAATAAAAGAGACATTTAATGACAATAGATTTTCGTTTTAATGTCTGAAGTATTGTTTGCAAGAATATTTAGCGATAATTGAGTTGTAGTGAAAAGTTTGGACCCCACTATATTATGTTTTAATTTAATTATGAAGTATTATTTATGATGTTTACGTGATTGACGTTGAACACTTGAACTACATAGTTTTCTTTTTTTTCTTGTCTTTGTTTCTTTAATTAATAATTAATTAATTTGTGTTTTTCTTTTCCATAGCAAGAGATCTTTTCGAATCTTATTAACTACTCCAAAGAAAGAGAACAATAAAAAGTTAATTAGATAGCTAAGTCTCACTTAAAATAAACAAAATATTCTTCAACTTTTTAATAAAATTTATTAATGAGGTTATATTCATGAATGTAATTTCAATCAAAATCACTTACAAAGTCTTCACCACAACTCAAAATATGGTCCACCATGTCTCCTTATAGACCCCACTTTCAAATTTCCCAAATAAGGGACTTTGATTCACCATGCATTATATGTTTATTTTAATATATAAACAATAATAATAATAATAATATAATAATAGCATATTTAGTGTAATCGTAATCTCATAAAATGAGATTTGAAAAAAGATAAAATATATGTAGATCTTATTTTTATCTTTGTATGATATAAATGTTGTCTCGGATAAATCTCCTCCTCAAAAGAAAAGTATATGAAGCATGATAACAAGAAAATATGACAAGAAATAGTAATATACAAAGCAGATGAAGATATTTTTTTTTTAACAAATAATAGTAATACACATCGAAGAAAAGAAACTACTCGATTACGATGAGTGAATAGAGATTATATTCTTTAATTTCCACCCATAGATTCTTGTGATATATAGTTCATAATCATCAATCTTAACCTATTTGGTAATTATGATATCTATCCTCAAAAACAAAATATTCCAAAAGTCAACATAACCATGACTTAATTTGATTATTAGTTTATTGGTTAAAAATAAATTAATTTGGGGTTTGTGGAGGTGGGCTAAGGAGGCAGGAATTCATGCATCACAAATATATATATATGTAGGGTCAATATTATTATTATTAGTAGTATTATATAAGATAGTACATTACTGATGACTATAGGGTTTGTTAAATTAACCTGAAATTATGGTATCTAGATTTAGGAGTTAGACTTAGATTAGGTCCTATAATGAAAGCTTATAGGAGAATATATATATATTTTCCTCAATACCAAACCTAACTGCCTATAAAGTATAAAAAATGATTAGTTTTTAATCATATATGTTGATCCATTTAGAGATTTTTACTTTTGCTTCTTATCTTGTCTCTAGTGGAAGGTTAGAAAATAAACAAAAAGGAAGCAACATATTGGGCCACGAAATTCCCTCCTATATAGGGCTCAAGAAGTTGGTCTGACTTCTCTATCAGAGTTTTTGAGTTCGAACTCTGAGCATGAACGAAATTAGAATATGAGATTGATAGTTTTTTTTCCAGATAATATGTTTATATTAAGAATTGTCATGTTGTTAGAAATTGAAGTTATCGTTCTAAAGTTTGGAATCATTAATGTTGAAGTTTTGACTCAGTCTCTGGAGCCGAAAATGGAGAAACCAGTGTTAATTGAGGAGAATTATTCACTTTAGCAAGTTTTACATACGCGATACAATTTTTTTATTTCCCATTGGTGTTTGATGTCTGTATTAGAGCCTCGACTAATTTGGATTGCACACTGTAGCCAGTACGGCCCATTAGAAGAGTGTTGCTTCCAACTGAATTTAATTTCTCCATACTCAGGACTCGAATTCGAAATCTCTGATTAAGGGTGAAACAATCCCACCATCACACCACATGGTTGGTGCGATATAAATTTAAATCAGTCACACTAATGAATATGAAATACTCAAAGGTTATTAATTTTTTTAAAAATGACTTTTCAATTGAATGGAGAGGGGACACTCAAAAATGATTATGAAACTTAAAGCTATTAATTAATTAGTGGTTGAGACTTTGCAAATGTGTCTAAATAACCTCAACACCCTTTTTTTTCGTTTTCTGCATATTTTGATCTAAATAGACGAAATTAATTAATGAAAATAAAATTCTTATTCAATTTCAACTAATCCAAATTCACATTGCATAAATTTTTCGAGTACCTATTAATCTGATTAATTCAAATTCGCCTGCATAGGACCCACTAAAGAATAATGTTTCCTAACTATATACTAATTTAACTAATTTATAATATATCTATCTATCTATCTATATATATATATATTATTATTATTATTATTATTTTTAATTTTTAATTTTTTAATTTTTTTTATTATTTTTTTTTAATTTTTTAATTTTTTTTTTTTTTGGTGGTCCAGTATTATACAGTCTGTGTCCTTGTTATGAACCATTTTGGCAACTTTATATGATTAACGTGGGGCTAATGTGTTTTTAATGCTGATTTGGACATTATACTATATAGCTAGTTAATTAATAAGACTTACAAGGGTATACAGGTTTGGAAAATCAAAATAATAATCATGCAACATTTTGGTTATATTCATTTTTAGAGCCACAATGTTGGAAAATATTCCATAAGATCTAATATTTCAATTTCCAAATGTGTGTTATAGCCTATTTCTATGTAGTTATTTATAACGACGGAGTCAAAATTTTCACTAAAATATATATTAAAATATAAAAAAATAAACACATAAAACAATCGGGAGTAACTTCAATACTTATAAATATAAATAAAAAATAATTATTTTGATCATGTATATATAGTATTATATTAGTTTCGACGTTGATCGTCCATTTTTATATATATAGTTAGTTGTATAATTAGGGGTGAAGTTTTGAATATTCAGACCTTTCATTATTATAAAACTCGTAGAAAAGTTGAAAGGAAAAAGGAAATTTTGTTTTCCCTTTACTTCACGTCTTTAGTAACCAGAAGATAGAAAATTAAAGACATAAAATTAGTCCAACAAAAATAATCCTAATATTTATATAACCTATACAAATTATATTTATATATATATATATATATATATATATATATATATATATATATATATATATATATATTATTCATTGAGTATATACTAATGACGATTACAATTTCAAAAATATATATAATGAAATAACCTTTTACATTCTTTTCCATCCAATTTTCAAAAATTATAAATTTATAATAACAGGAATCGTTTCATAGCTAGTAAAGAAGCAATTTTATTCATGTATTAATTTTTATATGAATTGTACAATATTTAATAGGTAGCTGGTTAGAAAATAAGTTATTCATGTATTATAAAGTTAACACGATATTTGATTTGCAACTTAAAAACTTAAATAATTAACATATACATATATATAAATTATGAGTAAATTAACATATTATATTATGCAAGACGAAAGATAAAATAATTACTACCTACCTATACACTTTTAACCAGCTATCAAACAATCCAATTTTTCATGCACATGGCTAGTAGAATAATGTTAGGAAGAAACACATGTGGATGTGCCTCACCCCGTTCAAACAAACACATAGTATAGTTTATATAAGAATTTTTAGGAACCAAGTTCAATGTCACATTAATTAGCCATGTTTGGGTCCTACATTACTCCAATTTTATGCTTCTTGGATCCACAACTAATGAATAACTAAATTATCCGTTTTGAACCTAGATTGACTCGATTTTAAAATGTGTCACGAGACCTAAAATCATGTTTTCTTATATATCAACATGTCTACTGTGTTTTGTTGATATGTGTTTCGCTCTATAATATTACAAGTTTGTACTCTGAATGTCATACACTCGGTATTTATATTAAATTAATTAATGTAATACTATATATAGCTCTGCATATGGTGGTTTTTTTTTTTTCTCTTTTGAAGGTTTTTTGCGTCAAGTCTCCCTTTTTGTATTTTTTTAATAACGAAGGTAGTTGTCAATGTCAAACTCCCCAAACTCAGGTATACGTTAATTGTTTGGAAATTATATATATAATTAATATAGAACATATATATCGTGAAAATAAATATCTTTACTTAAAATAAAATACAAGAAATAAACACATAAAATAGTCAAGGAAAACTTCAATATTTATAAAATTTGTTAGTTCATTTTGATAAAGTAATATGCTTTCTCAGTTTAATTATAATAATTAGGTTTAAATTATTTGATTTATCATAAATATCAAGTGTGAATAAATATGTTCGTAGAATGTTGTAGAATTCTTGTCTAATCAACTTTGACAAGCCCTCTTGTTAAACAAAGTGTTCCTTTTTTCTTCCTAATGGTTTTCCATCATCATAATACATACAAATTAATTAAAACACTTTTAATTAAGGGATACCTTAATCATCCTAATTAACTTTCTTTGTTGTTGATTGAAAGTGATGGCAATATTATTGTTCAAAGATCTTCCAAATCTTAATTATGGCCCACCAACTTGTGTTTATCAACATTAATCAACCAATTAGAAGTAATTACATGGATTTTTAAACATGAAATTATATTATATTTCAGACATGATCCCATCATAATGTACAAAATAAATATAGTTAAATCATTAACTTTCTAGTCATCTTATAACTTCCTTTTTGAAGCCATTTTGGAAGGATCCTAAAAAAGCTTAAAGATAATATCCCAATAATTCTGACTTAATTTTCAAGTTGTTATCTCCTTTTTTGAAAATTATATTTAATTATAATTAAGTTAATGCCAATCCCATCAAAACCTTTTTGATTTTAAAGTAACAATTAATAATACTAATTAGGAAAATCCGTGATTTAGGAGGGGATTAGCAAGAAAACACCTGGTCACTCATGCAACAGAACAAATTTAATTTGTTATTGTGTTATATTAAAAAAAAAAAAAAAAAAGTTGACACTTAAATACATGTCGTGCAAAAACAAGTAACTTGGTTGGGTGATCAAGATTTAATCAGTGGAGGAGTTAAGATTTTTTCTGATATGTTCTAAATACGAAAAGTAAATACAAAAAGAAGTCAAATATATTTAACAATTATCATATAAAAAACAAATAAAAGACAAAAATGAAATAAAATCAGCAAATGCACATAATGAATTTTTTTTTCTTTGATATATTGAAAAACTAAATAAATAATTTGATCATGTACAAGATCCCATTTTTAGGATAAATTATAATTCTACTCTCCTATAGATTATATCCAAGCCAAGCCGTGAGCCGACATAAATTCACAAATAGCCACTTTTCAGTTCTTATAATTGAAATTCGAAAATTTGAAATTTGAAATCTTGGCCAATTTTCAAAGATATAGTCGAAATGTCTTGAAATTTCAACGGTGAAATTTGAAATTTTATGACGATAACTATTTTTCAAAGGTAGGAAAAACAGTGGCTAGTAAACGATATTTCTATGACCCGGCTGGCGCAAGGCTTAGATGTAGATCCAATCCAAACGGGTCATCACAATTGGGCCCAAAATCCGGTCTAGAGAAACTACTCAATGATGGCCCATTATTTCCATCAACTCTACCACCATGGGCCTTAACATGTTGAGGCCCAACACTTGTTAAGTTGGGCTCCGCTATACCACCGGTATAGTGAAAGTTCGCTACGCCCCTCCCTCCATGTGACACGTGGAAGGATGGTGGAGTGCGTGGTACATAAACCCACGATGGATTTGACCCCGCCGGGTACACCATAGTACCCGGCGGAGTGAGGAGGTGAGATGGCGGAGCGAACGCGGAGATAATCGGGTTCCTCATATAAGCATTTCTACTAGCTTGAATTTGGGCACGTTTCAATTGTTGCCTTTCTTTTTTGTGAGCATTTTGATGTCCACCTAAAGCTTGTGAATTTGCAAATTCCCTAGAACAATATTGACACTCGTATTTCCGGCAATCGATCGCCGGAAAGTCACCGGATTCCGGTGACCCTGATGACGTTTTTGTAGACTCAACCTCTTGTTCCTGATCCTCTATCACATTGAAGCCAAATAATTTTAATCGTCCACTAGTATTAGAACCTGCGCGATATTCCAATTCCGCCATATAGATGTTTCTCCTTAAATATATGTATGTGTGTGACTATAAGTGTATATGTGAAATTAATGAAGGAGAAAGTGAGACAAATAAAAATGTAAGAGAATTTTGAAACAAATGAGAAGGCGTTAGGGAAATGAATGCATGTATAAGTTATATATATAATACAAAGTTTGGAAGGGTTTTAATATTTTAATTTAGCAAAGAGAATATTTTATTATAAAGTAAGAGAGAGAAAAATAGTTTGTTGCGGACATCACAAGGAGAAGTTTAGGAACATCAACAAGTTAAAGAGTGACTAAATTGGGACCCACTCGTAAAATATTTACCCGTACTCGATATTTTATATTTTGAATTTTGTATTTGTATAAATATTAAGTATGTAAATGCATGCATGTGATACTCATGATGGAAGACAGATCGATGAGGATGGGTTAAGAGAAGGACGGGCAAGTGTCAAGCTTCTGAAAATCGAAGTATATGATATTTTAGACGAATCACACATCAAAATAAAGAGAAAATAGTGAAAGTGTCAATTTGTTTGTTTGTTTTTGTTTACTTGAGGTTTTAAATTTGTCTTGTTTCAATTGAACTATTGAGTATAGTGGAGTGAATTTGATTCATGTGAAAGTAGTAGGGTTGTTGAACTGTCAAATGATTGTCTTTTAATTTAGATCATTGTTTTTTTTAGTAGTGCAAAATTTTTATGTTCTCATTGCACTTTGTAGATTCCGAAAATAATAACAATAACATATTCAGTATAATTTTATAAGTAAATTCTAAAAAAAATATGTATATATATACAAATCTTACTGAGAAATAATTACGACAGACCTGCAATTCAAAAAAGAAAAAACAAATCAAAGAACTTTGTAGCTATTGTTTACCAAAATCATATGTTGAAAGATCGGAAGAGCATATACTATGAGTATTGGGTGCAGTGGTGGAATTATTTCACCCTTAATTAGAGTCTCGGGTTTGAGTTATGTATAAAGAAAAATTCTATTGGAAATGTCACTCTCAAAATTACTGCAGTGCATGATTCAAATTTAATCGAAGTTTCAGTATAAACTCCGAACACCAAATAAAAAAATATTAAAACCATGATCATTGATTAGGGGACAAGATATCACATGAGGATTCTTGTAAAAGTTGTCTAAACTAGAACCTAACAGAAATGATAGTGCCTTTCATGGAATTACTTCAAAATTGAGATGTCTAAAATTAAATTATAATCAGTACTTTAATTGTCTCAATTTACCTATTATATTTTATTCTTCTTTTTATAAGTACGAGTAGATATTACCTGATTTAAAGTTTATAAATTTAAAATTTTAATATATTATCGAGTTCTAAATACATATTAATAAGCCAAAAACTTTAGGTTGGTTGAACTCGTAAACTATATTTTTGCACTATATCTATTTTTAGATCTGTGAATTTGCATGTCTAATTATTTTTTTTAAGTATAGAAGTTTATTTATTGCGTGAAATAACTCACGATATTGATCTAACTTATTGATATGTAAAAAAATAAATTAAACTATACATTAATTATTTTAAGATGTCTTCTAATAACTTGTGTGTTTTCTTACTATTTTGATAAATATATAATAGATGACAAACCTCTCAATAAATTTTATGCCTACAACTATTTATTGTCTATGATATGGTCCCTTAAAAGTTAAAATATTATATGTCAAATAATTGTATCTTAAAATTGTATTAAATTCATTTTATTCCAAAAATGTCCTTGGATTTTTCTCTTTCATTTGAATAGCTGTATTAGCTTAATCACAGGCGCCGACACGGACCAAACCAATAAGAAATAAAATTAATGTAAAAAAGTCAAAAATAATAGTAATAATTTCATGCATGTAATGTACGTTATGATAAAAATAGTTTTTAGCATCAATAAATATATACACATTGATAAAAATTATTGTGAGAACTTTTACCGGTATTAATCAATTATTATTAAATCCAATATCACTATAAAATTTAACGATATTTACAAAGAGTGTTAACTAATTATAGCTAAAGATTATTTTTGATACTGTACGTACATATCAACATAGATTATGGGTCTTGGTTCGAATTCTACATATTAAAAAAAAATCATATTAAAAGTGACGCTTCCAAAAAATTAATATTACTTATATTCAGATTAATTATACTCTTGGTGTGAGGAACTAGAAATAATAGTGATGGGATAAGGAAATTGTGATGAAATAAAAAAAATTATATTGTTTGGTTGTCATGTTTGGGATAACTTATTCCACCATCTATATCATAGTGATGGGATAAGTTATCCCATATACATGGTGGGATAAGTTATCCCAGAATATCTAACCTCAGGATAATTTATCGTGAAATAACTTGTTTCCAACTAAACGACCCCTCAGAACAAGTCAATAATTATCCAACGGTTACATAGGAACAGTATCTAACCTTAGATTCATGCACATCTATGATTATTTATTGATCAAATTAATCACACCTTTTCTCTATGGCCCACGTGTCTCCCTCATACTAATATGATCGTAGTGTCTGAGTCAACAACAAATTCAATAAATTAAATATTCTCAACATATATATATTCTTAAAAGTATAATTAATTCAGTATCTAAATTTTTTTTTTCTTTACCTCATTTTAAAAGTATCATTATTTTTTGCTTCCTTAATAACTCGAAGTAGCGTTAAACATTCAAACCTCTCTTATTTTATCCCAAAAAATGCTAAAACTATAGTCCACAAATTATTTGGCTTTATAGATGAGAAATGACTTTTTTTTTTTTTGCAAGAGTCAAGAACTAGAAATATTTTCAAACATTAAATAAGTTGAAGATGTCATAACTCATAAGTTGCAAATAGAAAATTGAAATCAATCTTCCTTATGGGATGATGATTAGTCAATATGTGGAAAACTTTACAAAAACAATTACACAACATTTTAAATTTTATAATTTGATGGTTGATATTTGTATTGAAGCTCACATGTATCTGAATTCCAATATAATTTTCTTCATACTGATTCGAACTCGAGATGTCAAATGTGGTTATGGTTCAATACAATTATGTCCCTTTTTACTTGTTATTTTTAACAAATCAAGAAAAGACAATATTTTTTTTTAATCTATCATACCCTCAATTTATTTTGAGAGTTTACCTTTTTGAAAAGGTAGAACCTTTTTAATGAGTAAATTAATTTTGAAATTCTATCAATTAATAGGGGTAAAATAGTAAGCTTAGTAGATTAATTATTATTTTCTCAATAGGTGTACCAAGTTAAACCTGAATAAGTAAATTGAAACAGAGAAAATATATGTTGATACACACACATTATATTTAGTTTGAGCCTGTACTCACTATTTATATTAAATCAATAACAAAAAATATATATCTTTCTATAAATGACATGTGGACTCCCTCTATTTTTCACATGTAAGGTGAAAACAGAAAATTACTTAATTTAATATAAAAATCAAGTGAGAATAAGTATTTATCGTATAATATTCCTAAGGGCACTATGAAATATAAAAATAAAATGAACTAATAATTCAGGTGTTACAACTTCAAGTTGGACCCCACATTACGTGTTAATGATGAATCATAATATTAGGAATTTTGCGTGATTGACGATGAAATCCATATAATATATAGTTTTTATTTGTCTTTTTTATTATTACTATTATTATTTATTTCATTATTTTATGATTTTTTTTTCGATGGCAAGATATCTCTACGAATCTTACTAACTACAAGACTAGTAGATTTGATAGATAGAAAGAGAAAAAAGTTAATTAGTTACAACTCACACTTAAAATAGACCAAATATTCTTCAACTTTCTTTTGATATAATGTTTTTATATTCGTAAAATGTTCAATCAAAAGCTCTTACAAGTTACAAAGTCTTCACCATAACTCCAAATATGTCCCACCATGTCTCCTTACCCCATCCCCCACTTCCCCACCCTCCGTGGCGGATTCAGGATTTTCGTTCAGGAAATTCGAAAATAAAAGTATAAATGTGTATATAAGCCAACAAAATAAAATTTCAAGGAAGTAGTAGTATATAGTTTTAGTGGCGGATCATTGAATTTTTTAAGATTTAAAACCACACTTTTAGCATGTTTTATAAAATAAAAGACTAAAAAAAAAAGTGAAAAACGGAACTGAAACTAAAAATTAAAAAAATAAAATGCTAACACATGAATTCAAACCCTCAACATGAAGCTTAATTTCAAGGGCACCAGCCGTTGGGCTATTAGTTTCTCCTTGTCATCGAGGGAGTTCAAAATATATATATCCACATAAATATAGAAGATTACCTTGTATATACCGTGTAATTTTTTTCCGAGGGGGTTTGGGTGAACCCCCTGGAACCCACGTGGGTCCGCCCCTGCCTACCCTAGCCCTGCAAAGTCGAGAATTTATTGAAAACAATTTAATTCTCTACTCATAAAAATAAGAGTAACGTACATGCATATTTTATCCTTTCCAGACCTCAGCTATAAGCCTATAAAATTGATATATATACCTGTATAATTTTATAGATGAAGTCTAAAAAAAGATGAAATATACACATATCTTACTTATTTTATGAATAGAGAAATTGTTTTCAATCTATACGAGTTCGACATAATTTAGTAATTTTAATTTTAATTATTTATTGATATTTAAAAAATATATTAAGTAGGCGTTTGAATATTAAAAATATGACATTTGAAAAGAATTGTGTTTGAGCGTGCATTTATTTGAAACTCAATCTTTTATATATATATATATATATATATATATATATATATATATATATATATATATATATATATAAATGTTAAAGAAAAACAATCCAATGTGTAATCAAATGTTGTTTTGATATATTCCATTTGAAAAAAATTGAGAAAAAATATGAAATTCGAAACTCAGTGCTAACTAGCATTTGACATTATTATCCTTAAATTCAGAAATCATAAAGTTCATATTCTAGACTCGCAATGCCTGACTTTCAAATTTTCTCACAACACAATTTAGACTTTAACATTCCATGCATAGTGTGTTGATTTTAATATTTGAAATTATATTTTGAATCATTGAATGAAAGCTTAGCTTATACATTCTTTTGGACCGTTGGATTCTAATCATAACTAACCATAATTAGTTTGTATTACTACTAAATTAATGAAATGACCATTTTAAAGAGACAATAAGGATATGATTTGATATCCATTGGCTTGAGACATGCATTTTCCCTAGTGATAAACAACTTTAATTATCTTTTCTTCTAGGTAACTATGATACCTATCTACATAAATGAAAAATTCAAAAGTCAACTTAACAATGACTTAATTTAATTAATTAATTAGGAGGCAAACAGTTCATGCATGATGAATGTAGGGTCAATTAAACTAATGGTGATTAATTATAATAGGATTTGTTAATATGAAATTAATTATTGCTTCTAGATATAGTAGTAATAGATTAGGATCCCATAATGAAGCTTAAGATATATTTTACAACACTAAACCTAACAGCCTATAATAATTTATAAAATATATATAGCTTCATCTACATCACTACATGGATCCAATGTTTTTTCACTTTCCTTTATTCTCTAATTATCTCTCTTGATATGGTTAAAAATACAGAAGGACGTGACCCAATGACCTATAAAATAATTGCAAAAAACCTTACATATCATAATTTATACGAACCAAAGAAGAGAAAAAATATTATGTCATTTATTTCCATCTATCTAAAACGCTAATTTTCAATGAATTCTATCGCATGTCAATATTTGATTCCTCGGTAACATTTCCATTAGACGATAAGCAAGATTTCAATGGAACGTCTGTCATATATTATTGATATTTTGATACTAATAAGAAATAAATAGTTGAAATACACATAAACGATCTCGATCAGTACTATAAATATATAAAAACTAAAGAAAGAGGTTGGGAAACATAAAAATCAAGGATTGGGCCACACAATGACCTTGCTATGGGGCTCAAGAAATTGGTCTGACTCATAAGGGAAATTTAATTAGTGAAGTGACCCTCAATTAATTGGGAATTTAAAGGGGTCATACTTAAAAAGACATTGAAACTTAATTATAGCACTATAAGTTGTTGGGACTTAGCAACAAATAGCTAAACAAAAAATATTTTAGATTTATACACTTTGTGTACTTTTGTAACCTATCTATGAAAATTAAACAAGTGGCTAATTAGCACAAGTAGTTTGCACTTTAGAGTTTTGTATTCTAGCTAGCTTTTCATTTTTGTTAAACACAAGTTGTTACTTGCTCCATTTAAATTCATGCATCGTACTTTTAAAAATATAATAATAATATATATTTATTAAACTTTAAATTTCTAATATTTTTATGTATCTTTAATTTATATTTATTGATAATACTTGAAGTATATAGATAGTCTATTTATTTTAAAGGTTACTACAGTCCCACTTTTATGGACGGATACATATAGTTATCGATCTCTAAGGAAAGGTACCTCATAACGCAAAAAATAATAATTTAACATTATCGATGCATATAAGCTAAATTATCGTCCTAAATAACAATCAGTTTGTAATTCCCATAATTTTAGGTATTTTGAATGGCTATCCCGTATACCAGTAAGGATTATAATGAAATGAAATATTCCTTTACTCATAACCACAAATTTTAAGTTTCTGATAAAGAACACATTGCTAGCTCTTTAATGGGCCTTACGTTATGTGAATCTGAGTAAGTCGAATCTTCAAAACAAGTGGGACCATTTTTGTCCATTTTCTATGATTATAATGAGGCCAATGCTATGCAAGTTTGAAAACATAGGCACAAAAAGCCTAATTATTAAAGGAAAACAAACAAACTTACTTTTAAATCATGTCACCTTTGCCACATTTTGGCCAGATTCATTTTTTTAGCAGACACCACTAATTAATCAAAGTGCATTAATGCCATATCATGTTTGAAATATATTCTTGTGAAAATTTGAAATTTCAACTACCAAAGACGTGATTGTCCATTTTTGCAAACTTTATTGGTTGTAGTAGTACTTTGGTTTAACTTTTTGGTCATGATTTGGGAATTTGGTTTGAAAATTGGCACCTAAATTCAACTATTTTACAAGTTTTAACCAATCTATATTTGAAAAGAGAGCACTATTAATCTACTCTACCAAAGGAAATCACCTGAAACTTCTTTCTTATACTTCTTAAGTTGACAAGAGTTAGAGAAGGGTTATGTCTTGCAAAATCGGATCTAGGATTTAAATTTAATACAAAAAAATGAGTTGTAAGGTTTTGTTGATTTACATAAACATCTTCTTTTTAGGTTACTATTTAGTTTTTATTTTTCATTTTTTAGAAGTTGTGCAAATTAATATAGCCCTTGGAACTGACAAAATATTAGATTGTCATCTAACATCTATAAAGTTTTAGGTTGTGTTATGATGTTCTCTCATATGATTTGTAGTTTTTTGAAAAAAGATCTTTTGATTGTTGTCTAAAAGGTCATAAAATGTAGAGAATTAAAGGTTAGAATTAAAGGTTATTTACTAAACAGTTATCTCAAAATGTGATCACACGTAAATCATAACAACTTTAGCGAGTTTTCACTTATATATATCTACATTTTACATCAAACAGACACCAAATGAGAAATCAAAAAACAAAAAACTCACTCATGAACACCCTCACCCACCCCCCTCAAAAAGCCCACCCCTTGCCTAAGTACTTTTAATTTATAGCATTCTTGTCCAATCAACTTTGTCAAATTCCTTGTTGAATCATCAACAACTGTCCTTAAACAAAGTGGTAATTTCTTTTCCATGTAATTGTTAATTAGTGGCTTCCACCATCATAATATATTACTAATTAAACCCAGACCTTAATCATGTTTTTCTTGTTTAATAATTAAAAATTATGATGTTATTATCGTTCTAAGATATCCCAAATCTTGATTATGGCCCACCAACTTGGTGTTTATCTAGGAAATTAACCAATAATAAGTGATTACACAAGTTATTAACATTAAAACATTACATTATTTCAGACATGATCCATCAACAAACAAAAAAAGTTTAAACAAAGATGTCTATTACTTAACTTTTTAATCATCTTTTTCCCTTAAGCAACCATTACTTTGGAAGGATTTAAAAAAGATTAATTAAAGATCACATCCAAATCCAATGAATTAAGCTATCATTTGGCCATAGATTTCCAAATATTCTTGGCAATTATTATTTGGGTGAAATTTCACCATGTGTTTAGCCATAGTATTTGAGAAACATCTTTTACTTTTTTAGAAAAATATGATTTATACCCATAAGTTTTAAAAACACTCAAAACTAACGATAAGTTTGTATTACAAGTCAATTGGATTTTTGTTGCAACAAATAGCAATTAGTGTCCATGACACTAGAGCAACGTAGTAGTTTAGAGTGAGTGCAACAAGCATCATTCCATACATCGTGAAGTAGATAAAGCACATGACTTTGTTACCCTGAATCGATTATTCTTCATTTTCATCAACAACAATATCATCATTTTCATATTCACTGAATATTTCATCACTATTTTGGTGTTCATGTAAAAAAATTATGTAATACAACTCAAACAACTATTATAGAGAGTATTTTTGTAAAAGATAAAAATTTGGTGTAAAACTTCAATTTTTAAAAGATTCCAAATAATGAGATTTGGCTCAAATACTAGAAAAAACTAGTATTTGAGAATTTGAGATATTTGCCAAATAATGACAAATTCTATGGACAAACATTATTTGCCAATTTTCCCCCCAAATATTACTTGAGAAATATATGGCCAAACGGGTCCTAAGTTTCAAGTTGTAATATTAATCCTTTTTTGATATGTTCAAAGAATATTTAATTAGTGACGTACAACTTCTATCACTAGACAATAAAAGACCTTCAATTTAATTTAACTACAAATTATCAAAAATCATGTCAGTTATGACCTGTTTAATGACAAATTATCTAGAAATCTCGTAAGATACGAACTATTTAACGACGAATTTCGTATCTTATTATTATGAATCAATGAATAATATCATCAATTTAATCCTGACACAAACCTACTCTTTTTTAACATATAAAGGCCTAATAGGTTTGGTGGAGTTAGCTTTAAGTCATGTGAAGTGACAATTATGTTTATTTATATACTCCATAATTGATGACACAAACTAATTATTAATTAATTTATAATAATTAATCAATACTCTGAACAACATGAAGCCTAACCTTACTTTATAGCTTAGGTGTCTATAAATTATAATTTAATATAGTTAATGGCAATTCCATCAAAATCTTCTTTTAAAAAATAAATAAAATTTCTTACAATAATAGAAACACCCGTGAACTATATAAACACAAGTAATTAAAAAAAGATAGTTGGGAGACTTTTGCACAGGTATTGGAACTTAATTAAGCAATTAATTAATTAATCATACTCATTAAAGTATCCTTATTAATATATAATTCTAACTTGTTAATTTAATTTTATTTTTATAAATTCTTATAACACTACACGTGTTTGTGTGTGTCCATATAGATCCCACCAATTTACTTATTTTTTTTCTTGCCTTCTTTGTCAACTCTTTTAATGTTTCATTGTTTTTCCCTTTTTGGTATATATCCTTTGTATCTCTATCTTTAAAACTTATTGTAAAATCATGAATGGAATAAAGAAGAGTTTGGTTCGATCTGAATTCAGACACGACTCATCCATATCCGACTATCTAACATTGGAGATGACGACTGTGAGGTTCCCGTTGTATATATGACTCAGATGGTTCTTCGAATAACTTTGTTTGATTTTTATGGCAAACATAAAAGAGTTAATATTGACGTCATACATTAGTCAGGTTCGAAAGGATATAGAAAATTATACATGCAAATAGATACAAAGATATATACACTCATAGGCATGTGGTACTTTTGTCAAGACTAACAAACTTTCTAGCAACATGATCATATGCTTAACTTCAAAATATATGCTTTAATTTGATTATAAACAAACAACTTTTGAAGTGTTTGATTTTGAGGCCATATGAGTCCAAATTCAATGAATGCAACCATTTTTTTTTTAAATAATTGGCATAAGCAACAAGATACTTTAATTTGGTACTATGAGAAGAATTCAAGGCAAGCTTTTCTTGAGACAAAATAGAAAAGAATCATATTCCATGTTATACATTAAGTCATATTTCCAAAATATATATATATATATATATATATATATATATATATATATATATATATATATATATAAATTAAGTTATATGATAACCTACACGATATGATGTTCTCTTTATTTGAGTCAAGGGTTCATCGGAAATAACTTTTCTATCTATACAAGATAAGGATAAGGCTACATACTCACTACACGCCACCTTCCCCAAATTCCACTCATAGTATTTTATTAGATATGTTATTGTCGTCGTCGTCGAGATACAATATATTATATAACTAGGAACTAACTAAAAAGAAGGCCAAGACAACTAATCTACTAAACACAAAGAAAACAATAATAAACCGTACTATGTTTTAGCTGAAGAAAGAGTTAGAAGTTAGAACATAATTAAACAATAATGAATGTTTTGAACTTTGTTTTACATTATTTTGGTTGGTTAATGAGCTTAAGTACAATGTCATGATTTTATTATTATATATAACCTTATCTAAACGGAGCTCATTTTTTAAGTTAGGACGGCAAATAAAAATTCTCAGAAAATAATAGAATGGTCCCAGCCCAACATTGGCCTAAAATTAATTTTGAATTATAATCTCTTTATGTAACTTTTCAAGATAGTTGATTAGAAAAGAAATTTTATACGTCATCACCATAACACAATACACTTTTTCTTTTCGAGACGAAAAAAATATTATGATTCTTAAGAACTCAAAAGCAGTTCCCTTTCTAGTGATCAATAAAGAAGAGAATCCCGTTGAGTTCTTATACTTTCATGCAAAAGAATCGAATCTAGACTGAAAATAATAGAGTACATTATGATACACAACAGAAGAATCATACGTACAATACAGGAACAAAAAAACCTTCTATATCTTCGATCAATCGATAGAAAACAGACATCAACATGCCCAAAAAATGATATTTTGAAAAAATTAATGAAAAAAAGAACGTTTCGGAACCTCCAGAAAATAGAACAAATAGTACATGCGGAGAATTCTTCAGGTCCTTGATCGCGGAGCTGGAATTGGAAATTCTAGACTATGGATTACCTTCAGTCTGGTTACTTCTTCTCGGATCCTTTGAGGTTAAGGTTGAACCATTTTCTCTTCGCGTATTTATCCTTGGAGTCTGAACTGCCATCTTCCCCTGGGCTATCGGGTTTTGAGTCATCACCAGAAGGTTTGCTGCTACTTCCATTACTGAAATGACCACTTCCACTGCCACTTAAGGTAGCAACTGTCCTTGTAACGGTGAAAGAAGAGTGGATGGTGTCTCTCTGTTTGAGCAGCTCTTCGACCTTTACAAAAACAACATCACTCAGAGGGTAACTCACAGATGATTCTTTTCCTCCGCCCCACAAACCCCGGGTATAAATTGGGGTAACTAAGAAACGATAGATAGGCAAACCCAAATCAGTCATCCCATCTCAGTGAAATGAAACTTAGGTAAGAGACAAACTTACAGACTGCTTCTCCTGGCTATATCTATTGGTTACTTCCTGGAACCGCGCTAATGCCTGCAGACATCACATGGAAAATAGTGGAATAAGGATGCATGAGGTACAACAAATGAATGACAGACATTGTCGATGAGCAGATAAACAACCTTTCTATATTCTGTTTCAAACTGTCGAAGCTCATTTCTCTTTCTCAATATCTGAGCTTCGATATCCTGGAGATTATGGGTTGTGTCCTCGTACGTCTTGGCACACAGAGCCTCAATAGTATAACTAGCAGGCTTAAAGAAATTATCTCCTGCAGACATCAGATCAAATATTTCTCTTAGCATTTGCATAATCAGTAGCAATTAGTTAGTGTTTGTCAAAAACAAAACAATATATTCAACAAAATAAAAGCAGCTCAGACCATAAACAGCAAATATGTGAGTGCCAGAATTTAGTTGTGAGACCTCACAAGGTTGAAGGCCCTCCAGCCTCTTAAAGAAAGCAGCTTCAGGATCTTTCGCCATTGCTAACTACATCATCACAAGTGTTATCACTTCTGATAACACTGCATGCTATACTATTGAATTTTAACCACTAAGATGAATTCACATACCGCATTTACAGTTGAATCCATTCTGTACACTTGAAAGTGCAAGAAATACATTCCCGCAGAGGTAACCTTGCCGGCTTTGTCACTATCTTCCTGTAAATAGTGACAATGGATCAGTTTTATTAAGAAACACTAATCAGTAAATTGCTTCATCGAAAATCCAGTTTACAAGCTCATAAATACAGAAGATACACACAGGATTGGAACTTGGAAGTTACAAGTGAAAAGAAACATCTAAATACACTCTTTAAGGTTCAAGATAGGCATGTATAGCAAGATGCAAACCAGATTTTTCCCATAGTGATAGCCAACAAAAGCAGGCAAGCCTACCCAACTATTTTCGAGCTTTTTCCTGGGAACCACTGACTAGCTATTTGGACACACTAAAGTCGAATTTACCTCCTTTCCACACAATCTTCCGCTAGTGGCTAGAAAAGTTATTGTTCTACTTCTAATCATCATCCTTTCTATACATTCTTGAGAAATCACTCATGAATCATTACACCTTTGTGTCATCCTTGCTCTCTATTCACATTCCTAAGTCTATAGGTAAACTTCTTTCACATTAAAACTATCACAAACACCGATTGCGGAGATATATTTTATTTTTAGAGACTAATTGAGGATATGTTCTGGCTTACACCTTGTGATACTTCAGAGCTTAGTCCTTTGCGTCCGATAATTCTACTGTTGGTTGTTAATGAGCGACAATAAAAGTTTGGTAAGGTGGTCGGAATGATCTACCCAAGGCACACTTGGTTGCCAAAGGCTATGCCCAAAATTTTCAACTTAATATGATGATCCATATAGAAGAAAGGTATAAAAACTTTGTTTGGATCCTTAGGGGCGTTTGTAGAGTGTTATAAGAATAATGCAAAATATAGTGTATTAGTAATGCTTGTATTAGTTATGCTTGCATTCGTTATGATAAAGATTATTTTATGCAATGTTTGGTTTGGTGTACTAAAAATATTATGCATTACAGATTTTTTTTAGAAAAAAATCTTTGTTTACAAAAATACCCTCCACAAATATAGTAGAAAGGATGTAAAAAAAAGTTTTTGAGGGCAATTGTGTCTTTAATAATGTTAATGCATGCATTAGAACCCATTGCATTACTAATGCATAGAAATAGATGGTCTTAGTAATACACTTTTCAATACACAATAGAGAGTATTACTAATACAAGCATTAGTTATGCATAGTTAGAAAAGTGTACCAAACAAGGTACTAATAATACATCAAGCTAATGCAAGCATTATTTTCTCCAATACACTCTACCAAACGACCCCTTAGTGTACAACATAAACTTACTAAAATTGGGTGTACATGTGGAATCTATAAATGTAATCAATATTGGAAATATGCATGAACTCTCTTTAAAGGTTAGACATACACCGTTTATTAACCAAAACTGGAGCTATGCTATTTTCTTATATAATTTTGTCAAATTTTCTAAGAAATGATAGAAAGCCCTTTTACGAATGTCTTGACTACAAAAAATATAAAGTAAGATCAGGCAAAACATGCCTATGAAATTCATTTGTTAGTAATTAAACATGTCCAGCCCTAGGGCGATAGTTCCCTAATCCCTATTACCGCTTTATTGTCCTCCAGCCACATCAAATTACTCAGAATTCAGCATCAATTCCATTTACCCTTACTCTAAGCAAACATCGAGGTTGTTCAACAGAAATCTATAGCAACTCAAGCACACAATAACACAGGGTCGGCCATAGGAATCCTCTGTAAGCACACAATGAAAAATAAAAACTGTAAAATGCATTACCTGCAAGGCCAGGCCATAACCCCCACTCACATCATGTTCAAAATATAGTAGCTGAAAATTTCATGAAACTCAGTTTTAGTATCACCACAGTAGAAAAAAAAAGGGCATGAAAATACAAAGAGCATGAAAGTACCTATCATATAAATGTATAAAATGTACCTTGAATTTGCTTTGGGCAGCTGAAGTAACTCTTACTACAATCCCTGCTTCAGCTTGTTCGTCACTAATTGTTACACCGAAAAAATGAGCATTTTGCTTTTCTACCTGCATTAAAGCTCAACGGATGTCAAAACCCTGGTACAGCTGATAAATATATCCTGTCAATTGAAGAGACAATTAAATTATACCTTTCCACTGACTGACGTGCCAATTGGAAGAGGGCGGACAGTGACAGTTCCATTCAAAGCTTCTTCAAGAACATTAGCAGAAATAGTTGTTTTGATAGGAACACCCAACTTGCTATCCAAGAAAAAAAACAAATTTAAGAAAACTAATCAAAAACATCACCAGAAAGACAAAATTTTGGGAAAAAGACTAACCTAAACAATGCTGCAAACATTGTGTTGACAGTTCCAAGGTTGGACAAATCAATTTCCATATCCATTCCATCAGCTTCAAGAGCCTTAAAATTAAAGAAAAATGTCAAAAGAATCCAGAAATGGCATTCCTTGAGCGTAGTAGATTTAAGAGGTTTTTATCAGCAATAACTTGCCAAAGAAACTAGCCAGAATTGGAACTAAGGGTTCCAACACAAAATGCCTATTGACCCAGACAAAAATAACTAAACGATATTGATACCCAGAGTGAAAAGAATGACTAAAATAAAAGGCAAAAAGCATATAGAAGGCAACAAAAAGGAGATGTTTTCACCTTGTTATTGGAGAAATCTTATACTCAACAAGATATCTAGGCATAAGATTTTTGAAACTATACAACAAAAGCTTACTCTTTCCATAGCGTTTCTAAGATATTTTGGGGACCCTATAAACAATCCTCGACTAGAAATCTCAAGGAGAAGAGAGGAGTCCAGAAAATGGCAGCTGATAGGATGACTTTTCAGCTTTACACCTATTAATATCCCCAAATACAACAGGACAGTAACTTCAAGAATGAAAGGAGTGTTTTAACATCTAGATTGCTGCAGCATTATCCTGCAACTTTCAAGTATCCACATTTTGTTGAACCTTTACGATATGTTAAGTTTATATTGTCAGCAATTAGTATTCAATCTTTCTAGATATGCTTGGTTGAAGCCATAAAGCTACAATCTATTATATAAGCAATATTTGCCTAAGCTAGTTCTTATTTCTATAACCCTTCTTGAAATCAAAAACATAAAGTGTTCTATCTATGAACTACTTTCTTTCTACTGCTAAATCAGTAACCTCCTTCAAATGCAACGTGATACATAACAAGCAAATGTAAGGTTATATAAATCAAACAAAATATTCTCCATGATTTCAGTCTTTAAAAACAGTAAAATAGTAAAAATCTTCCGCATCATACATCATTGCTCATGATGAACAACCATGTCGTAAAAAAATATGACTTTTACAGTGGCAGAGGATGAGTACCTCAAAGCCAGCCATATCATATTGCCTCCTTTTCTCCGGATCAGATAGAATGCTATATGAGTATGCAACCTCCTTGAAAAGTTCTGAAGCTTCAGGGTTGTCAGCATTCTTGTCAGGATGATACCTGCCAATAATTTATGTATTCCATTATTCATCCACAAGAGCAAGTATCAAATCAAAAAGTTCCCCAAATCCCAACATCCACAGCCCAAAAAATTTCATTTTTCCTCTATAACCAGAATTCACTTCCCATCACCATTATTTTTCTCCATCGGATACATCATACGTATATATCAGTGTTATCCAAGGCTCGCTTAAGCCTAGAAGCGAGGCTCAAAATGCATTGAGCGATTCGCCTCGCTTAATGAGCGCTTCAATGTCGTCATCAAAGCTCTAAGACTTGCGTTTCCTTGTGAATGAGAATTTCCTAAGGCGACACTAAACCATTGATATTTCACTTTATCGTAAAAACAATCAATTTCTTTGTTCATATATACTTGTTTTTCATGCTTATAATTAGTAGTCTTGGACTAAGCATATATATATTTGTATGTTTTCTCCATTTGCGCTCATTTGTGCTTAAAGCCCCAATGAACCTTATGAGCTTTTTTGCACTTTTCGCTTTTGATAACACTAGTGTATGGTAAAAGCAAGTCTCACCCATCTATATTATATTTCTTCAAATAACAATATGCGGCAATCATCACATTACCTAATTAATTACTTGACCATAAATTCCACAATTTTGTCTTACTACCGTAATTCAATAACCACGTGTGCCGTGTGGTAACAACAAGCTCCAAAATAAATTCAAACAAAAAATGCATACACATTTCACCACAATCCTCACAAAATTTCTGTGTAGGTTACTGGTTACACATACCATCATTCAATACCGCCCTTAAAGCACCCAAGGGTGTGGCCGCTCCTTAGTGCTTCAAGATTAAAGTTTTCACCATGAAGTAAAACACTATGCAATTTCTTCACATCTGTCTAGATTCTAACCTTGGTAGATAGAGTTACCTAGTACCCTATTGCTAGTGGGAGGTGGCGGGCATCTATGTAATTAGTCGAGGTGCATGCAAGTTGGCCCCGACAAACACCTTAAACTCCAACTACTTGTGTCAGCTACATAAACTTGCTACACACACTCTGCTTTATTCAGGTCTATTTCATTCCAATACCACATTTAAACACCATTATAGCAAAAACTAACTATAAACTGAAATTAGAAATATGTATTAGGAATAAACTTACAAATATGTATTAGGAATAAACTTACTTGAGAGCAAGCTTTCTATAAGCAGTCTTAATCTCCTGATCCGACGAATCCCTCGTAACAGCCAACACTTCATACGGGTCTCGTCTTACCACCGGAGCCGATGGCCCCTCCAATTTTGAACCACTCATTACACCCTTTTTCCACCGCAAAAATCAATAAAACACAAAAAAAAACCTTGATTTCCCAAAATCTACAGACAAAAGACAAGATTTTAACACAAACCCATTAAAATTCGAGACGAATTAATCAGTTTTTAATACAAAATTCATAAAATTGAATCACCCCTTTTCGTTTCTTGGATAAATATCAAATTTTTCAACAAGTATAACATCCATTAACAGAGAGATCTAATAACAGGAATCAAAATCAATGCAATTATACTAAAAATTGAATAAAAATAGCCAGGGTTTAAGAGAAATTTACCCCAAAATTTTTCTTCAGCTGAGCTTTTTTATTTGCTTTCTCTGATTTTGAAAAAAAAAAAAAATCAATTTTGAAAGTTTGTGTAGCTAAAAATTTTATTAGGAGAAGTTATACCTTGTTAAAGTACAAATATGTACATGTGAGGTTAAGGAAATATAGCTAGCTTTGCTATTCAAAAAGTATTTTATAGGGGCAATCTTGTCCAAAAAAAAATGAAAGCTTGACTTTTGTTTTTTAATATGTTTTTTTTTTTTTTTTACATGTATAGTCTTTCTTCGAAATTATTTGGACAGATGGATCCTCCTATTATGTGTTTTAACAACTTATCTTAAGGTCTCCTCGCCGAGAAGTCTCAATGATAGAGATAGCAACCTGACGGGTGGAGTCTCCATTTCTCAATCTTATTGATATAGATTTTTAGTGGCAAAAATTTATATTTGAATATCGGAGAAGCAAGGTTAATCTATTGTTATTTTAAAAAAAATAATGTACATTTCTATTATTGAGTATATTTTAATTTGAACCTTTTATTTTACCGCAAAACGTTAATGGTACTTTTACGAGCACAAGAAATATATTTAATTTGTAAATTTCGTATCAAATTTAAATATGTATTGTATATCAAAACGGGAGAAAGACGTGAAGTAAATGATTTTCTAATATTATATTTATAGTTTATAGTATAATATATAATGTCATCTCTCTGTACTCATTTCTCATATTGAACATGGGGAGCTGGTTTAGTTTGTATATCATGTTGAATATTGATTCCTTAATTTGCAAGTTGTGTCTCTTTTTTTAATTTTGCACCCAATATCTATATTAAAATCCGATCAAATTTAAATTCATATATTACATGATTTATTTTTGCAAATGATGCTCCCAACAAGATTTTTTTTATTTTCAAATATTCTAACTCAAGAGTAAAAGGATTTCGAACCATCCCACCACAAATCACGTGGTCCTTCATGGCCAAGTTGCTATCTCTTTGCCTTTAATTTAGTAATGCTTCATGATTTTTAAATCATTTATCTTTGTTAGGAGAACGTCAGCATCTAGTTATCTTTCCTTTTATTTTTCTAGCAAAAAAAGAAATTATCATCAATATGAATTGTTGTGCAATGGTAAAACTATTAGGGATCACACCTTCAGCGAAGAAATAAGGTGACCAAATGGAAGTTTTTGAAATCCCATCAATATTTTCTATCCTTTATAGGATGGGGGAGACTTTTTTTGGGTTAGTGCGCATGCTAAAAATTACCTTTTGAATTTCTTCCATATTAGGAGGGTTAAAAGGCGTTTTCCAATCTACGGTCCCTTGGAGCGGAGGGTTAGGCATATAGGATTGACCCTCTGACTTGCAGTAATGTGTTGTGCGACTCCCGTGAAACGAATGAAGTAAAGCTCTTCGAGCTCCCGAGTGAGCTTATGCTTACTCTCAACCTCTTTAATTGATAGGCAGGTTGGGCTCGGCTTTACTGAAGAAGAAACGGCGAAGTTTCAACTACTACCAAATGCACTCCACCAGTGGATAAGTTGAGTGATTAGACTGATACTCAAAACGAGACCAATACTATCAAAAATAAAGTAATAAAAATCATAAGAGAAGAAAAGTTCCTACAGTAGATGAAAACATTCTGTTCTGAACATGACCTCCTTATATGTACGAAATCGTACCATAAACACTTGCAAACATGAATTTGGCTAAACAGTATGTTTGGTGTATAACAATAACAAAATTTCGGCGACTGTTATTGCTCATGTATTTTACAAACCTATGTATCGAGCTCGCACTTAACAATGCGATGTATAGAAGTATGTAATCCTATGAGAAGGTAATCTCAGCAACGGAGATAAGATTTTTACCATAAGGGTTCAACATCTATTATATATAGATAAAAGAAACTTACGACCTTGTATATATAGTGATGTGAAGATCTGGAAGAAACCTTCCACCCACCACCCAACCCTCCCTCTCTCCCGCCCCTCTAACTCAGTCCGTTGGTAATCCGACAGGTCTCATTAGTTGGAGCAATTAGGACTTGTTTCCACCTTTATCACTCTGGTATTGTAGGATCCGCAAGATGCACACTTATGATATAGCCAATGAAATGGTGCAGTTCCCCTCTTACCACAGTCGTTACACAATATATCCTGGGGAAATTCATATAAATTTTTTTGAGAAAAAGCTTCAGAAATAATTAATAAGCATAAGAATTGTTAAAAAAGATTCCATACTTGGCAGCGGTTCCTAAATTCTTCTGGTAATACCTCCGAAGCCATCAAAGCATCAAGCATCCCGAAGTACACCTAAAAGAGAGAATGAAAGTTGAGGTCATTCATCTGAGCAATAGAACAGAAACGAAAAAGGATACATAAAGACTGAAAGGTCTTGAAATAAGAAATATATAGGGCAACATGCTATAACTATCCACAAGAAGTGAGAAGACAACATGATTTCTTTATACAATATGATCAAAGACAATGTCCTATTTCATTCTTAACAGTACAAGAATTTCATTAAATAAAGCATCTCAATATCAAACTATGTCGTACATAACATTCAAAAGAGATGCATAATATTAGTATGATGTTACATGCATCTGCTGCAAAATTGATTTTTTCCTAATAAAACTACTCTTTTTTCTTTCAATTAGTGAGACTCTTTGTGGATCAGGCAAGGTTCATAGTTGAGTACAAAATGGAGGAGTAATAGAAGAAATCACAAAACAGGCAAGCACTCCTGTCTATGCAAGAATAAAGAAAGCTACTTGACCAACACATGCACATTTGCACATTCATCTGCCCATTTTATAGGCTTGATGCAGTTCCTATTTCTAGAAAGGAAATATTAAATAAGGTTTATCACAAACACACCAAGTTAGCTTTGACTGTACATAGAGGTAATACAACTATAGCCCTATGAGAAATTAAACCAACTATTAGTGCAACCTGGAAATTCTTCTTTACAACAGAAAAAAAAGAAAATTAAACAATACATTATATTTTTATAGTCTACATTTTAAAACTTTAACGGGTTATAACAGAGATATTTCACAATATTCTTGTGTCTGCAAATAATTCCATGGATTTACACAAACAAGCATCACTACTCGGCAAAAAGGTTTGTTTAAAGAAGGAAGAACATCCCTTACCGACATATCTCCCATAGACTTGCTGCAAATGGGACAGATGTAGTGTGTGCAAGCATATGCCTGAGGAAATAAAGAGATTGCTTTTAGTTCAAATTAAATTTCTAATAACCAACATAATCCTTTCCAACAACAAAGGCATGAAAATAGCCTAGCAGATAAAAGCGAACAGACCTGAAAGCATGCTGAATGCATAAAATGCCCACAGGGCAGACCCCTGACAGTTTCACTTGATGTGAATAAAAAATCACAACATATTGGACAGTTGGTTTCAAGACCTTTCTCCCTGCATTTGTGGTCCACAAGTTTCATTCCGAGGCAGCAATTGCAGGTCATGCAATGAAAGAAGTCAACACCTAGTCCTTGCCCCAGCCGGCATAAATTGCAAAACGGGCAATGATATACTGTTCTGAAGTAGGAAACGAATAGAACATAGTAATCAAGATCAAAGATCTATTAGAGGGATAATTTCATCTTGCAACATGTACAAGAAGCAGAAATAGTAGACCCAAGGATTTCATCCTTGACTAAATTAAGTATTGAAATAGATTTTCATGTGATTTGCTCAAGGAAATCGACAGACAATTTTTTATTAAATGAAGGTTTTATGTTCTAGGTAATTGACTTATGTGATTCAACCTACTTCATCAACAAGAAACAAGTAGTGTCATTGTAGTATCACCTTTCATCATCAAAAAATTTACAGCTGCTGCAGTAATATTTTGCCATTGAAAGGCCGTTACAGGATGGAGTCGTGCAAGTAGGTCCAACTGGTTGCACTTTGAGGCAGTTCATACACATCATTTCAGTTGTTGCCTTCCTGCAAATTACTAGAAAAATTAGATATGCAATGGAGTTTGATTAGAAACAGAAATGCATCCAGAAATTTACCTATCCATAGAATGATCGCTGACTTTGTCATGACAGAATCTGCATGGAAATAGTTTACCACAGCAAGCTGCTCGGAGCTTGCAGTTTCTTTTATAATGCTCACATCCGAACACTTGCTTATCTGGATCACGGAATGAAGGTGAACATCCTATTTGATCTTGACCATTTGAAGTTTCAACAGATCTTGCTTCAGACTCCTGCTGAGCAGCTATCCAGCGACTGAACAACAGATGCTCAATAGGTTACGTGGAATAATGACAATGATATAGCAATCATAAAGGTTTAAAAAGATGGATTTATTGAAAACAAACCTGGTCATAAGATTTTGAATAAGATATGCTTTTCTTCTTGGATCAAGCGATGAGTCTCGGGAGACCTTTCTTATTTCTGACTCTAGCTCATTTTGATTCATACGAAATATGTCCTTCCATCCAGGTTTAAAAGTGGAATCACTTTGTTCTAGAGATTCAGGAAACTCACATCCTGAAAAGGGCATAATTTTAGAGGCTAAAATGAATATCAGGAAAAATTTCTCAGTTTAGATCCACTAATAGCCTTGTCTAATGTAAATAGCTTATGGAACAACACAACAGCATGAATTAAACTAATTAAAGCATGGCGACAACCTCGTGATACAATGTCCTCTGAGCTTGATGCCTGGGAAGTTCCATCTGGAGTTCCTTCCCACCATTCATTGAGCCATTCACTGAACATAGTGTTTTTGGTTGCTTGCTTCCATGTCTCCATCATTTTATTTTGTTCATCCTGAGTAAGAGCAGTGGTTACCCAGGGCAACATTGACTGAAGTACCTCTGCCCCAGTTGTACCTATTATCCTACCAACTAGTTTGTCTTGTTCTTCAATGCTAAAATGCCGGTCAAATAGCGGCCATAGCTCAACTTCCTCCCGTATAACATGTTGATCCAGGGTTACTTTTATAGATTTGCACATGGCTTGAACTTTAGTCGCCAGCTCATTGTATTTTCTTGAATATTCATGCAAGTCACAAGCACCAGAGTTTCTACAAGGACCTTTAACTGAACTCCCACCATTCAAGTTTTCACGGAGCTGAGAAAGCTCATCAAGTGCAGATGAAATATCCTCGAATAGCTTTTCTTCCTGTTTGTGGTCCAAGGTGTAAGAATGGCTAACATTATGAAGCGTCTCTTTTGATTCCAAAGCTGGAAATACGATATCATCCTCTGCATTGCTGTGAGCTTTATACAAGCCCCGTAGAAGACGAAAACGACCACAAAACTTCCTGAGGAAAGTCTCATCACAATCAGTCAGTTTTCCAGATTCGACATCCAGAAATTCCAAATCCTTTCTGATTGCCTTGTGAAATTGAAAAATGTTATCAATCGGCCGTGTTGCATATCCAGCATTGGTCAAGCTGGTATTCCAGTTGAAAAGACAGGAGTTCAGAGAAGGAGCACTTGGAGTAAAAGTGCGCGATGATTTTGCTGCAGCAAGGGAATTTACAACGCCTAATGCAGGAACACAACAAGACTGATTACCAGTGGATCCTTTCCGAAATTTTCCACTTCCTGAAGGATCATGACGATAACATTTCTCCTCTGACATTAAGTTTACACGCTTGGTTGGCCTTTCACCATTACTTTGCTCACCATTTGAGCTACTAGATTTGACAATTCTTGAAGAAGTGCATGTACCGCAACATTTACCTAAGTTCTCTTGATTCCCAGCTAAAATTTTAGCAGGACAGCAACCGGCTACACTTGAAGATAAACAAATGTCAGCTGGACGACCTTTGCATGCCCAACCAGAGAAAAGTGTGACCAAAGCAGTGTCTGATGCTGGTGCTGCATTAGATAACAAAAACAGATGGGGTGAATAGGCATACTTTCTATCATTGTCAACACAGAAGCCAAGTTTTAATTAAATCAAAGTATCAAACAGTAGATATTAGGCTTTACCTGCCATATGCATGTTCTGAAGAAAAGACCTTGCTTCCTCCTCACTTAATGAACCTACCAACCATGGTAAGACGCATTCTATGAGTCTAAGTGGCATAACACACAAGCTCTGGTAAAGGAGTTCCCGCTGCCTTTTGGGGCTAAAATGCTTTCGTGCGAGTGGAAGAACCTGGGATCACATAGAATCCAAATAATCAAGATCAATTACCTACTTTCATCACTTTCGAGAAACAACATATTTTTACAGGGGGTATATACTTGTGGATTTTCACTGGGTATGTTGTTGTATATAAAGATAGAAACATTGAACTTGCAGAATATTTGTGATTCTGATATTACTCACCTGAGCCTCCTCATTACAGAAGTGTCTTTCCACTGTCTCCATTATATGATCAGCTTGTGAGCACAATTCTGAATAAAATTCTACAGAAGTTGAGTTGGATCCAGCACTCTGAACGCTTTCTATCAAGAATCTAAATTTATCAAACTCATTTTCTTCTTCCGCATGCTCCTGGGCAAATGATATTTCTGCATCTACTGCAGGAAATATAACTTTGTCCTCGGCAATACTGCAGTCAAAGTATGAAAACAGTTTGAATGATCTAGATTCAAGCACCATAGCAGTTATCTTGGTCCGTAAATTATTCAACCCAAAACTTCAAACAGATATGCGTAATAGCAATGCTGCATACCTATGAAAGATACAAACTTCAGCAATAAACTGGAGCCTCTGGTTGAAGGCAGATAAATCAGAAAAATCTCCACGCAACTTTATTTCCCTAGCTGCTTCTGTTATGTCATTCAATTCCTTTCTAATAGCCTTGTGCCAATGCAGTATCTCATCAACCGGGCGATTCAGAGTGGATTCTTTAAGATCCAAATTTGAGACTAGAAATTCCCTTCTAGAAGATTCACAAGGACAAGAAACATTCTCTGCCTGACCAATTAAGCCTCTAACAACAGAATCTGAACTATTGTGTGTTGTACTCTCTTCACAAGCCTTGCGTTTGTTTGTTAACTTTTTGCCATCCATCCAGGTAAACATAATCTTCATGCAAGATGAATTTTATCAGCTTTTCCATACTTAACAAAGATCTTTAACACCTACAAGCACACTAACTCACCTCTTGAAGAAGATCCTCGTCTGGAATTACTTTGTGCAAGCATTTATGCATATCTTTGCACTCATCAGCAGATATAGAAGATGAAAGCCAAGGCAGAAATTCAGCCATCATATTCACGGGGATGCTGCACAGAAACTGCCACACCAGTGATGCCTGCTCCTCGAATGAAAACTTCTCCATGAGCAAGGGGAGAACCTTCAAAATGGCACAATAACAACAGATAGCAACGTAAATAATAATAATGACGAAGAAGAAAATAAAAGAATACTAGTCAAACGAAACAACTGTCACAAAATAAGGGTCCGTTATCAAGACAATAAATAATAAGGGGAAATTTCATACAACAAAGTTTTAACTTAACTAAATGAACCTCAGGCAAAGAACAAGCCCCACCACCCAAATAGGAGACGAGGATGGCATTAACTTGACAGGATTAATGTACAGAAATATCTTTTCTTGAGAATGAAATTAATGTAAAGAAATATCCTACTCATTTTTGTCTCGAAAGACCTACAAATTCTTGAAATCAATGCAGACCAAAAGAAAGGGCCTGGTGAAATCTACTAGTTGGGAATAGGTTTGTCTTGTTAGAGTACTTCTAATATTATGATAGTTACTTTTACTTTATTTAGCATGATGATGACATAGTTGAGCTTAAATAGAGAAGTGAATCATATAGTCAACAACTTCTTGTTCGGGACTGAGGCTCAGTTGTTGTTGTTATATCGTCCTCATTTTTGTGTTAGACATTTCAAATACAATTTTTTTGGATATTGTCCGTCTCTTATTGAACCAGAAATAACATTAAAATATTGAATCCACATTATGGATGATTCAAAAGGGATAAAGGGACTAAAAATCACATTCTAAGATTCATGCTGCATAGGGTCCATTAAAGGGTGATGCGCTCGTTACCACAGGTTCCTCCATTCCTAGGGCTTGAAGTCGAAACTTCTGGTTAAGGATAGAGGGATCTCATCCATCTCACCACTCCCTTTGTGGTGAGTTTGAAAGAGTAGAAAACTCACTTGTAATGAATTAGTAAATTGTTCATGCTTCTCTTCATTTTTTAACGTTGACATACTAATCAGCTGTAGTGCTTATACGTAAGACTCTAATTTTATAGACATGATGTATGTGAGGTGATGTAGTACAACAAGCAAGAAATGAGACGGCTCTGATACGAATGTAGACATGTAGCACCACAGAGAGAATGGAAGTTACACCAAAATCAATTTCCAACACTTCACAAAAGTAGAGAAGGTCCTTTTTATATATAAGGAGTTCTAAACAAATTAATATTTAAAACAACCAAAGCTCAAATAAATATCCACGGGTGCATTGGAGGAGGTAGCGAGTGGAGGACTTTTGTGCGCTCTTTAGTCAAGAGTTCAAATCTTTCTTCTTTTACTTATAATGGAAAAGAACCACAAAATCTCCATAACTAACTAAATGGGTAATATATACACAATAATCTGCCTCCCAAGACTTTTGTCGTCTAGTAATAAGAGCGCAACACGTAATGTATGGGTTAGGCACACATCACCGCGGTAGAACCTGACAACCTGGTACTTAAATGGAGAGGGTAAAGGTGTGGGCCCATTATCCATTGAGTTTTGAACCGTTAACCATTGCCCCTTGAGATTTCTCAGTTATCAGAAAGAGAATACTCCCGTCGTTCCACTTAATGTGACATACTTCGAAGTACGAGGGTCACTATTACTAATTAATAGATCTTATAAAAATTCAATTCACGACTTCCATTTCAGAATTATGTAATTAAGAGGATCTTCTTTTTTAAGAATTTGTATGATAATTTTCTTCTCTTTCTTTTTAAATAAAATTTCAATATTTAGAAACTACAAAAAAAAATTACTATAAATCATAACAATTAACAATTAATTATATTTTAAGAGTATTTGAATAGATCGTAATCAAACCAAATAGTAACTAGCTCATATAAAGTGAAACAAATTGAGTAACATACATGAATCATATCAAGTGATAATGATATCCATATGATCTACAGCAAGGGGATTTTCCATTTTCATGTCAATAAAATAATTAATTTCATAGAAAACAAGGCATATCACGTGTCCCCGCAAGCCAAAATAAGAGCAAGGTAAAATTCGCAAGGATACCTGCTCCTCTTCCTTAGACATGTGTTGGCTAATAGATGTTTGAAGAGCTCCTGTACAGGAAGCCAATTCTCTGCGGTAGCTTTCTTCACTTTGCATATCCGAGTCAAGTAACGCAAACAGGTGATCAAAAAGCACACCTTCTCCTTCATGCTCAAGGGAGTAAGTCCGTGCTACATTCTTCACACGAATATCAAGTGCTGGAAAGATAACCTGCCATTCACACGATGATATGCTAATGATGTTCAAAGCAGAATATCAAGTTGTATGCACGAGCCATTTTTCTCTGCAACTTATGAAATATTTATCTATCAAGAAGGAGAAGCATATCATGGGGAAAAAATTATAAAATTACATTCCTATTACTGGGGTTGCAAAGGGAAGGCTCGAGTCCACTAGATCAAACCATGGCGTACTTTCGACGCGAAACAAAGAAGTGAACCCTTATGTACACACGATTTCCCTGAAGTTAATTTAAGTCGTAAAATATGGGGATGTTTCTCTATCTCTCGTGAAGCAAAAAGGTAATATTTTCAAGGGTTTTTTGGTGGTGGTGGTGGGGCAATGAAAACATAGTGGGCTCAAGCACCAAAGTGAAATATGTTGTCTTCTTTATGTAATGAGGATCTGCGGATACATTGATACCTATTAGGTTACAACAACATAACTCACCTAAACTAGCGAGAGCAATGCTGAGCAATAGTGCAAGGAGACAAACCAGGAGTGAGTTGCAAGATTACAGAAAGCTTATAAGAAATTTCTCTTGTATTACATAATAATGAAATCAGCAAGAAATATATCCGATAAAATACATTGCTCTAACCAACGAGGGAATGAACCACATGCACGAATTATACCAAATGACAGATCTTAATATCTCTTTTTTTCTCAACTTCACATATGAAATACGCCCTCTTTTTTCTTTTATTTTTTTTCTTTTCTTTTTTTTCTTTTTCATAACACCTAATAGTAAAACTAGTAGAAGAAAAAAGGTAAACCAAATTCTTCATACCTTGAGATAAAACACTTTCTTGATTCTTCCAAGAGTAAATAAAGAAAAGTTCAATCCAAAAAATATTGCTCGAACTACAAACAAACTCTAAAACCAGCCCTCTTTCTCACCAATGCAAAGAAGTTCCCACCACCTCCCTTCACACCCCAGTAACCAAAAGGGATTAGAAATTTAGAACAAATTTCAAACAAGACAAGGAATTTAAAGCCAAACTAAGACGCAAAAACTACCAGCCCCATTTGTTTTATCGACAATACAAATCCAAATTTTGCTACACTTTGTCAGACCATTACCTATCCTTTTGTCGTTTACTAATTCTCAATTTTAAAATGAACTAACAAAGCATGAAACTAAATTTGATTTTGTTAAGCAACAACTTCTCCAGTTCAAAAATCATAATAGTTTCAAGAGAAGGAGAACTAAAAATTCAAATTTAAACTCGATTCTGTGTACATCTGCTCACAACAGTAAGTAGCTTCAGACATTCAAAATTGAGAATCAGTTGCCAGAAAACAGACAGCTTTGTTAAATGATTCAAGTTATAGTAACTATGCAGAAAAATAATAATGCAATCAGCAGGAGAACTGATATACCACATTGTTTCTCCCCAACAAAGAAGGCATGAAGCAAAAACAGTTCATAAAGATCTTTTCATTGTCAACTTCACATTTAACATTCCGTATCTCATTTCCATATCAACCAATACTGGCACTAGCAGCAATCAAAAAGTGCTACATAGCTAGAAAGAAAATTATGAAATAAAATGGAACACCTTGAACTAACAATCAAAAAAGAAAAATTGAGCACTTCAGCTACAGAAAGCTCAAATCTTATCCATCTTCCCACCACCTCAAAATAGACCACAACTAACCAACGAGGATCAACTAAAATCCCCAGAAAAGAACTCAAGAAGAGAAATTTGCACCAAACCCTAACTAAAGATGCAATAACTACGCGTCTCATCAGATAGTACCAATCTTATTGTTACAAATTCTACATTTCTTTCTATTTACTCATATTTCGTAAATCAAATCAAATCAAATCATTCAAAAAATCAGAAATTTCACATATGCAAGTAAAATCATTCCAGTTCAATAAACATAACCACATAACATTTCCAGAGCAGGAGAAACAGAAAATTAAAACTTAAATTTCAATCCTTTATGTGTATATACTTGCTAAGCTGCTCAAAATTATTCACCAGATTCCTCCTGCACACAAATTTCCCCAAATCATTTCAAAAAACTAAGCTACAACTTAGCTAAAAAAACTACTTCAAACAAACCTCATCTTCAGCATTGCAGTGATGCTTATAAATCGACCTCAAAAAGTAACATCGTTCCGTAAAAGGCTTAATTTCAGTATCCTGGTTCGTCGCAAACGCCATAGCAGATCGATGCAACCCATCCAATTCCTTCCTTATTGCTTTATGAAAGAAAAGAAAAATCCTTATAGGCGATGAACCTTTAACTCCCACCGCTCTACTACTATTCAACGTTCCAGATTGTTCCACGTGTCCTACCGTCATCGTACCTGACATTACCGCTACTACTCCTCCTCCTCCTCCACCGCCGCCAACTCCTTGTATTCCTCCTCCTCCTGCAGTCGTTAATGGCGTCGCCATCGGTATCAATTTATACTACCGGAAAATCCTCTTTCCTCCGATTATGATTTTCAGATTCAGATTCCACAATCTGTAATTCTATCATGAATTTTTCGCCATTTTGTTTGTTTCTCTCTCTATATCTATAGGTGACTGTTTCTGTATGTATAGGTTTGTTTTATTTTCCGGTGGTGGGGTTAAATCGGGCGGATAAAGAGGATGCAATATATGGTTGGCCACGTGGCAATATGGGACACGTCAGCGGATGAGCTGGTGGTGGGGAAAGGTGGGGCACGTGCTTAATTTGGAAAAAATTAGGCTTACATGTTTACTACCTGTCCATTTTAATTGTCGTGCTTATTAAAGTCTAAAATCGTTTCATTATAAATAAAATTAATAAACTATATAATGATGAAAGAATCAAATTCTTACCTATAAAGTAAAAGTTCATGTACGTAATCGGGAGTGGAGCATAGGGAAGGAGACTAATTCTGTAGAAATTTTTTTAACTCTTTTTGACTAGTTTGTGTATTTACTTTTTATATTTTGAAATTTTTTTTAAGTGAAAATGAGGTAGATAAGGTGAAGAAGAGAAAATCATTAAATTTAGATTAAAAATAAATAAGAATAATTTAGTCAAATTATTATTTTTAGTTAATATTTTCTTTAAAAGCGTGAAAAAAAATGGCAAGTAAAGTAAAAAGGACAATAACAGTTTGAAAAATCAGTCAAAAAAAAACCATGGAATTAGAATTAATTTTGAGTCCAAGTACTATTAATCAGTCAAAAACAAACGACCATGAAATTTAATTAACTTATACAAAAGTATTAATCAAACAAATTATTAAACTTTCCATGAAACTACGTTTTAATTTAAAAGCAAGTATTAATCAGTCAAAATAAAACTCCATAATTAAGAAATAACTTCTTTCATTTTAAAAAGCATGGCCTAATTTGATTTTGAACGGAATTTAAGAAAAGAAAAATAACTTTTTAATCTTGTGATTTTAAACATATCAAATGAAAAGTTAAAGTTAAAGTGTTGCCAAAAAAGGAAAAAGATCATTCTTTTTTAAACAAACTAAAAAAGAAATAAGGTCATTCTTTTTTAAACGAGGAGTATAAAATTTAAATGCAAAGTTCAAACATATCTATTTCTCGATGAATAAGTGAAATTCATCTAAGACTATTCTTTATAATAAAAAATAATAAATAATTTTTTCTACTATTTTTCACTTAAATACTATATATAATTCTCAAGACTCAAACTTGCGACAAAAATTCATCAATCTTTTATTTATATTACTAGGTATGTATAATTTTCGAGACTCGAACTTGCGACGAAAATTCATCAACCTTTCGATGAAAGGGAAGCACACACAAGAAGAGGGAGAAGCCGTGCCAAAAATTGGATGGCATGTGAAGCATTCGTGCCGTCACAAGTTTATTGCCTCGTCAACCGCGCCTACTCTTTGGACCCCCTTTTTAAATGTAGAGGAATTTATTCAACTTTCACAATCTAACCAACTTATGCTTTACTAACATTATGTTAGAGTCGTACTGAATTTAAATCTGTGTCGAGAAGTTTTATAATATGAGGTAAAATATTTTTTAATAAAGATGATTTTGTATTGAAAATAATTTAAATTTGAGATATCTGATAAAGGATGAGAGCACTCCACATAATTCTTGTTTAAAATAACTCTTTAATGATTTATTTGATTATTGAAAATTATATTTATTTAAATAAGGGTGAAGTTGAAAGAAAAAAATGTTTTTTTTCATTTTGTAAAATATTATTTATTTAAAATAAAATGAAAAGATAAAAACTTTTTATTTTAAATGGGAGTGTATTTTGTGTCTTAGTTTTGATAAACAAAATCATATAATACTTGTTGTTGATGGTAGGATATGTCGTGAAATTAGTCAACTTGCGCATAAATTGATCTAAACATCATGATTATCAAAAAAGATTGTGTTATATTGTCAAATTACGATTACTGATGAGTTCTTTGTGATTGAATTATTAAATCGTCAATAAAAAGTTGTTTGACACTAAATTTGAGTTGTTATTGCTTAGATAGGAATTTTCATATATTATATAAGGTTACAATTATATATAGATAGGTTTTCCTGGAATTGAATTATTAAATCAATAAAAAATTTATTCGATACTAGATTTGTTGTTGTTCTTGTTTAGACAATGATTCTTATATTATATCAAATTACAATTATTGATAAGTTCCCTTATATTGAATTATTAAGTCGATGATTAAAGTTTTGTTTGATATTAGAATTGAGTTGTTCTTGTTTAGACAATAATTATCTTAAAATTATATCAAGATATAATTATTGATGGAGTTTCTAGTCCTAGTTGACCAAATGCTAGTTAAAATGGCAGCTCGATGCACTATAGTAAAGCTCTTGTTATGTGCGGCATTTAAAAAAAATTGAGTTACAAGAGTCTATTATACATAAATTTATCTTATATTTTTTTAAGAGGTTGTATGTTTCCACAAATGTAATGATCGTTGAAAAAGAAAATGTTACATTATTATTTGACTGTGAACGTATCATATTACAATTACACTAGTCACATTCATTTTATACATGGGTAAATTAAACATCATTATAACAATGATACGTTATAACTTATATATAACACCACCTTACTATAACAGGCATGATTTTTTTAGACAAACATAATTAATATAACAAGGTTGAGTCATGAATTTTTCAAACAAACATAATCAATATAACGAGGTTTGACTGTATAACCATATTTGAAACACTTATTAGCGGTATAATATTTGATTAAGACATGAGCTAATTAAATTTATCTTTAGTCCATAGTATTAGGAAAAAAGAGTATTAGGCTTTTGAGTCAAAAGCAGCAGTGGGATAGGTACTTTAGTTAAATATAATTTGTAAATTGCTAACAATATGGATGGTACATGTCACACTAACACTACAATTTATCTAAAATCTATAATATTAGTAGTAATTATTTTCAATTAATATTAATATTATAGTTAAATTGAAACTAACGCCCTCTAATACACCCACACTAGTTGATATTAGGGAACAACAATAATATACCTCCATTATAACCAGAGTGACGATGCTAAAAATTTTATTACACGAAGTCAAAATGTTAAGCTATAAATTATATCATAATTAATATATAATTAGATAGTTTTCAACACAAATTAAGCACTATTTCAATAATATATACCTATGAGATAAATTTATCTATAGTTATTTTAGAATATTATTCACTTGTTAAATAATTGAAAAAAATCAACTTAAAGGGCAGTTACCCCCCCCCCCCCTCTCTTATTTAATTTTATCTAATTGCACGTCGTAGATATGGTTATTTAGAGTCAAGATTTGATTAAGACGGTTAAATAAAGTACTATATTATAGTTCATATTTTTAATTAGGATGAACGTTAGGTTTTATTCTTAAAAATTAAAAGCACCCACGATTTTCAATACTTTAATCAGTCATTATATTTATTTATTAATCTATTTTGTGAATTGTTACAAAAGAATGGATTATACATGTCACAATATCACTACATTCTATCTATAATAATAATACTACTTCCTTCGTGATAACAACGTTATAGGGTTGAGTAATTAATTAGTTGAGTTTATGGTATGTCCATCGATAATGTAAAGAATTTTTATGTGGATAAATTAATTAAATTTATCCATTTAAAACAAGTAAAATTTATATTAATTATGTTAAATATAGTAATTTCAAAAATAAAGTTGTCATGATCGATTAAATTATATTAATGTCATCCTTTTATATAAATATCTCGTGCATGTAACTAAAATTTTAATGTGTAAAAGTGAAAGCAACACCATCTAATAGAATATTAGTTCTAGGAAATTTTGCAACTACTAAATCAAATTTTGATGAATAAATCATAACTTTTTTTTTTTATGCAAATTGATATTTATTTAATAACAATATGCCGTAATTTCAAAAAATTGAAATCGGCTATATGAATTTTTATTGTTTTATAGATCATATTCTTCATTCGCTTGAACATTTTATTTTTTTTGGTGTCACTTCAGCATCTACAGACATATTTATCCAATTTCGAAAAATGTGTAATTAAAAAATATGACCAGCTATAGTTTAAGCAGATACTTATGCCTTAGAAAATGACATTTTATTCATTTTTTTCTTTCCTTTTATAATCACACAAGAGAATCCTTAAATTCATCTCTCTGCAGTCTAATCAAATATTATAATTGAAATAAACAAATAATTTTAACATAAGTTACTTTAATTTATTAGTTGAATGGTGCCAAATGACTTAACCAATGACCAAAGTGAGCACTAACAATATTTGATTTGATTATAGCTAGCGTGTGGTAACCTTAAGCTTTTCCACTTCTTAATTCCTTTTTATTATTTAATAGAAAAGAAAGGATTATATAAAAAGTATATAGCAAAGTATTTTTCCCACATTGTTCATAATAACCTACTTTAATACTCGGACATGTGTGCTGTCTGTTTAATTTTATTCGAGTTTAAGGATTTACTTGTGCACACCAATTTTTTTAATAGGTAATTGCTAATCTATCATTAAAAATGATATATATTAGCAGATGTTGAACCATATTCGATTAGTACGTGTGTTTGTTTCTTCACATTTTGAATCTTTTTAGTGAAAATTGTGACTTCGCCACTATTTATACCACTATTGTCATGTTCATTCTTTATTTTTTAATTTTTTTTTTTTTTGCAAAATAGGATAAAAGATAGTTACGTCCACTAGCATATTTGAGTTTATTTAAAATTAATTCACTTTATCCAATAAAGGGCTTTAAAAAAACAGGAATTGTTGCTTCCACGGTATATGCACCTTTCCAAATGCTTAGCTGGCGTTTGAACATAAATTGAATAATATTTGAAATTGCATTGAAAAAGTGTATTATTTGAAAAGTAAAATTGTGTTTTAATATACATTTTATTTATTTAAGTATTAATTTATTAATTTTTTTTCAATTTGGAGTGAAATTTTACACAATTTTACATTCATCAGCAACATTTTTTTAAAAAAAAAAAAATTGAGAAAATGTTCAAGGTGAGTGTTAGGATCAGAGTGTTGGTGTGGGGTTTGATTTATTATCTTTACCATGCAAAGATAGTTTTGAGATGCATGCGCACGAAAAAAAACTAAGCCAACTCTAGATTTCAGTGACTTTAAATGCTTGATCATGTGAGTGACACACATGAATCTCATAAATTGACTCGTAAAAACTTGAGAAAATGTTCAAGGTGAGTATCGAGATCAAGGCATTGGTGTAGGGCTTGGTTTACTATCTTTATCACAATAAAATAGCTTTGAGATGCATGCGCACGAGAACGAGCCAACTCTAGATTTCAGTGACTTTAAATGCTTGCATCATGTGAGTGACACACATGAATCTCATGAATTGACTCATCAAAACTATAGAAAATGTTCAAGGTGAGTATTATTGAGATCAGAATGTTGGCCAGCGTAGGAAATTGGTTTACTATCTTTACCATGCCAAAGATAGCTTTGAGATGCATGCGCACGGAAAGAAGCTGACTTCAGATTTCAGTGACCTTAAATGCTTGATGATGTGAGTGACGCACATAAATCTCATAAATTAGCTCGTAAAACTTGAGACAATATTCAAAGTGATCAAGTTCAGGGTGTTGGCTTACTATCTTTACCATTCAAAAAATAGCCTAGCTTTGAGATGCATGCACATGAGAAGAAGCGGACTCTAGAAGTCAATGACTTTAAATGCTTGATCATATGAGTGACACACGTGAGTCTCATAAACTGACTCGTAAAAAAATGAGAAAATTTTCAAGGTGAATATCGAGATTAAGGTGTTGTCATGTGAGGATAGCTTTGAGATGCATGCACTGACCCTTAATATCAGTGACTTTAAATACTTGATCATGTGACTGACACATGAATCTCACAAAATTAGCTCGTGATAGTGAATCGTGTGGATCTTAGTTTGAAGGAAAGATATATCTGTCGAACTAAAAAAAAATCAATCAAAAGAATCAAACCTAACACACTTCGGTTAGGACAAAGTTCAAAACGACCTAACCAATTTATTTTATTTCTTAAAAATGATGAATTTTACTCCACATAATGAATTGAGGAAATAATTATTATTATGAGAAGGGAATATAAATATGTCATATTTTTGGTCGTATAAGAAAATAATTGACTTTTTAGCATAGGTTAACATATAATATAAAATATGAATTCAAAGAACTTAAGTACCAATTCATGTTCATGAACTTCTAAGCTCAAATCTAATTAAACTTTTAAATAGAAATAAGGTATAAAACATGCTCTCTTTTCTAATTTCTAATAAATTCGAATCTTAGAATCCTTTTATAATATATATTTTTATTGAAGGAGAAAAAAACCAATATTTGCTTCCACCACTTCAATGCAATTGTTATCCACGTCTACACTGAAATTGTTTATATAAGGAATAAGGTTTAATATATAATTAATCCTTCAATTTGTATTTAAATTCCTTAATCTCACATTTTTTATCCTAATCAAATCATTAATTTAAATATATAATTGAACCATTTATACAAAGTCACTTTATAGTTGAGTGGTGTCAAATGACTTAGCCATTGGCCTAATTAAGTTATATGTACCCCACTTCTTTAAATTGTTAAATATGTAAAAAAAAAAAAAAAAAAAAGTAAGCTAAATGATTTTCTCTTCCACAATATAATTAAAATTCATATATATTGTGGCCACTAACATCTCATAAAACCACTATTACCCTTTTCCTGCTTTTATTTTATCCATTTTCCATCTCATTTAATTTGTTTACTATATTAAAAAAAAAAATAGCGATGGATAACTTTTGTTGTTGAACAAAAAAATTTATCCTTTATTCTATTCAACGGCATATTAGCAATTACCGTTTATTCTATTCAACGACAGATTAGCAATTACCTATCAAAAATCATGTTAACTATGGGTTATATATTTATATAAGTGATAGATTAGAGATGAAATTCAAACTTATTCCTTTATTTGTTTATTTATTTATTTATATACAGTTGATATTGAAATAGTTTGTGGAAGATAATAGAAAGATGATATATTTTACAATTGATATGTATGAGTTTATAAGAATTATCTAGAAATGATCATTTGTAGAAGATAAAAATACAAAATTGTGATATAAATAAATTGAATACAAACAAATTCAAGTGTCAAATCTAGCTAGGTGCATCTAGACAATTAGTAAGAGGACAATTCAATGTTCAAATAGAAATTAATAAAGTAGTGATATAAAGCATGCTTTCTTGTCAAATTATTTATTAGTTGAAAATAGGAATCTTGAAACCTTTTAATGATAATCTCTTTTATTTAAATAAAATAAATATAATAAGTAAATTTGTCTCTCCACCAACTAATTTGTGCAATTATATTTATCATTTGAAAATTGCATCCACAATTGCTTGTAGTTGTTTATATCTTTAAGAATCAAAGGAGAATCTTTATATATTTTTTCACTCGATATTCAATATTTATAATAAATTTGATTAAATTTAAAATCGCATATTATAAAACCTATTTATAATGATAACGCTTCCAAAATTAGTCTTTTTATTATAATTATTTGTCAAATGGCCTTCTATTCATGGTTCATGGGGTCTTATGATAAATGTCAAACAAAAATGAAGTATAAGTCTAAAAAGGCATTAGTGACAATGAAGCTTTATTTAATTTAGGTAGTGTATATGACAATATCTAATTTCAATATTTTCAAATTAGATTAATCTGAATTTATGCCGTGTAGGATGTATTAAAGATAAAAACTAATTTCTCTATTAGAAACTTCTCTATTATCATGATTAGAAACAGAGCTAGCACGATGGAATTAATAAGATTCAAATTAAATCCTTGCAAATAGGATAAAATAAAAAAATTTCTAATTATATATAAATTGTTGAATTCCTCTAATATAAGAAAAAGTTGTTTATTCTATCATAAATGTTCTAACTTTCCTTTCATGAATTTCAGGCTTAGCTATTGATTAGGGTTGGTTAAGGAAAAAGAATTTCATTTATCCCGTCACAATTAATTTATTGATAAGTATGAGTATAATATGAGATTTGACCTATACTCAAATACAAGTTTATCTGTAAGACTATTATTTTACAAACAAAATATTACTATTCCAAAAACAAAATCATCCTTTTTCTCAAACTTTCAACTTCAAATGATCAATTTTTTTTTGTCTTCAATTGATCCAAACATGAACCACTATACTTTTTTTTAGTGGATTATCATGAAGACTAATAAAAGTGTACAATCTTTTATCTTCTTCTATCCATATAAATCATAGAGTCAAAATATTTTGTAGTATTGTCCAAGCAAAAGAAGGTGAAAGTTAGAGTGTACATATAGATAACCTTTTTCACACCACTAAGGGAACATAGTTATTGGGACAATGTAGACCAATATAAGAGAGACATCTATAGAAAAATATAAACTTTCCATTGAAGAGCCTTTTCTAGTTCTTGTAGTGGACTTTGAGTATATATATGCGTAATATATGTTGAATTTTCTTTATTTTTTCGATATTTATTAATGAAATTCTGACTCCAACACACTACTTCGATCTTTCGGTTCTCTCAATAAAAGTTATGACACCATCGAAGAATGTGATAGAATGATAAATTAAAGATTTTGAATTTAAGTCTTAAAATGAATTTCTTTTTAGAAGCTCATAACATATATTTTTACAATGCAATTTTGAAATTAGTAAGATTAGTGATTCCAAACACCAGATGGTTAGTCAAAAAGAGAAAGAAGGCTATTGTATCTAATTTTTAGTCTTAACTTGTAAAATGTTTTTATTTCTTTCTTCACTAGAGAAAGTGAGAGTAAGAGGTATCATTTTTTGTTTGTTTTCGATTAGTGTTTGGTATCTGTATTTGAACCTTAATTAATTTGGATTCGTGTTGCGTAAGGCCCATGAAAAGGTACATATATTCTCTCAAGTTTTTTTTCCATTTCATGATTCAAATCAAAAACCTCTGATCAAAAATGAAAAAATTGTATTAATTCCACCATGACGTTTTCGCGAAGAGAGGACATTCATTTGATATAAAACTAGTCTATGATAATCTTGCAAAATATCCCATAGGACTTAGGGGTATATTGTTTGCAAGATTTTTTGTAACTATTTGTTACGTTTCAATCTTGAAATGTAACTTCAATTCTGACCAAACCTTTCTTATCTTACAAAGATTCTTTTTTTTCTTCCTACTAAAATTGTGGTTTATTGGAATTTCACTTTTCTAAAATATATCTTTCAAAATTTTTGGTAACTTTGGGCCTTGTATATTTGGCTGAGTTTAATCTCTACACATCCAAAAACTACAAGGACCAAAGAGCTATTTGGACTTATTAAGGACTACTCAAAGGCTACTGGGCTTTAAAGGCCCATGCACAACGTTGATGTCCATCCACTCTACTTAATCGAGTTTGGATTAATTGGGATTCAATACTACAAAGATATGACACCTACATCTTACTTAATCCAAAAACTGCTAACGCATGAGGGGAGGTTTGTCTCATTTATATTAGGATACCAATTTCTTATCCATCTATCGATGTAGGACTTCTTAACACTTTTTGCAAGCCCAAACCTCAACTGGAGCGTGAACACTTATATGGACTTGAACAAACCTCCTCTCGTAAGCTAACAACTTTTGGGCCATTGAATATATCTTTGGTAAGAAACCCCACATCGACAGAGAGATAGGAAATTCTCCTTATATAGATTTGGATAAACCTCTCCTCGTGAGCTAGTAGCTTATGGATCGTTAAATATATTTTTGTTAAGAAATCACACATTACTAGAAAGATCGGAAATTAGTCTTCTTATATGGACTTGAATAAATCTCATAAGCTAGATATCAAATTCAAATACAAAGATTGTGTACTATTTTGTACATTTTTTCTCAATAAATTTCAACTAACATTACAGCTTTAAAATCTTTAAACAATCACTCACCATTATAAAAAACTACACAACATTTCAATTCACACTTACAGTGAGTTTACTTCAATGGCGACTCAGTATAATCTTTCGTTAATCATCAAGAATCCATCAAATGAAGATGAATTTCTACTTGTTAAGCAAAACCCACCTCCTAAATTCAACGATCCTGAATATGATTCCTTTTCCGATTCCCCTTTATGGGATTTACCTTCTTCGCCATTGTTACCTCTTGATTCTCCTTCAGATTATCAATTTTCTATTCAAGTCCCTGAATCTTTCTCAGATGAGGTTGATTTAAGTAAATTTGATCTTAATTCAGCGATTCATAAGGTACCCACAAAATTTTAGTAACTCAGTTGGTTAGCTACGTTAGCTACGTGAACTTTTACTTTATTGGTTATGTTCGATTTCACACGTAATCCCCTCGTCCATTTCCCCTTCCCTTACCTCATTTAAAAGAAATCCCAACTTGTTTGGGATAGATGCATAATTGTTGTTGTTGTTGTTGTATCCTGGGGCGGAGTTAGGTAGGATCGAGGGGTTTATTTGAAACTCCTTCGGCAAAAAATTACACTGTTTATGTCTGGTTTATAAATGGAACCACCTTTGGTTTCTTTTGTGTGTTTAGTTTTTCATATTTTGAACCTTAGTGAAATTCCTGCTCCACAGCTGGTTGTATATGTATTTCTTGGTTATTGGGATAGGCAAGAAATGTACTTTCCTTACTCAGTTTCCTTTTATCTAAAATTGTGGACTTTTAAGCATAGGGGTCAAGTTTTTTTAATTTTGGAGGTGAATTCGGACAGATTGCTGTATTTTGTTAAGAATCAACCTAAATAGCCGCTCATCAACCACTTGAACTAAAAATAGCTGTCAGATGTATAATCGATATTTAGTAGGTGTAATCACCTGTGCATAATCTATTGAACTGTAAATCCTGTCAGCTATTTGTGTAAAGATACCTTTTTTTTTACCAGACAAAATTTTACAAGTCAAAGTTTCTAAGAAATGAATATTAAGGATACTACCTCTACTTATACATTTGCCTGAAATTTTCATAGTATAAAGGTCCTTCTTTTACTGAAAGAATGTAGAATTTCTTGGTGAAATGAATATTAAATTGCTTTCAGCTTACTGCTGTTGCAGATTTTATCCTTTCAATATCTGGATAATCTTGGTGGATTTGTCATTTTTAAATGATTAGTTATGAAATTTGAAGTTTAATTTGGCGCAATGAGTATATGTACTCTCTGTTGGGGCTTATTGAACTATCATTGTGCCTTCATTATTCTTATGCCTATCATAATTATTGTTATCACGATCATCATAGTTGTAATTGTTGTAATATCGCAAGTAGGCTTCATAAAATGTATGATACTATTCGTATGCCTATCACACTTGTTTAAAAGAGGCTCATCTACATATGCTGCAGTCTATACATATGCATGTTTTGCATTACGGAGTTGTTAAAGCTTGTAGGTGATGATTATTGTAGGTTCTAGAGCAAGTGGAATTAGAGGATATCCCACTTGAGTGGAAATTCATGAAGTATGTACAGGAGCCTGAATTTGGACCAGGATTGCCAGTAAAGACGGTCTACATCATTGGAACTTTGGGTCCTAAAAATGGAAAATTAAAGGGTTCGACCAACTTCACTCAGTTCACATTTGACTTATCTTTTTTTCAAGTATTAGTATGAATACTGCTGTTGTGATTTAACCAGGTCTTACGTTGTATTCTTTGAAAGGAGGATCAATTGCCTTCCAATGTGAGCTTGCTCTTAGTCCAGTTGTAAGAGCAATGTATGTCATTGGAACTTCGTTAGTTGTAATTTCCAACTGAATTAGAACAAATTATTACCTACATTCTCGAACTGGATTATACTTGGTCTTTCCCAAAAGTGTCCCCTTTTCTTAAGCAGAAACCTTATGTCACTCTTCACTACTTTTAGAATATTGTACTGCTATCAAAATTAAAAGCAGCCCTCCTTTTATCAATTATCTTTATCGAATTGCAAACTTGTCAAGAATAATCTTAGATCTGCTTTAGGTGCAATAAATATTTCAGAAAGGCAATGTCATGTCAACTCTAATCTTCATCTCTATGCCTAACCAAAGTAAGGCTATAAAGCTGAGATGGTGTGGCTTAATTGGTCGTTTGTTGTTAATAATCTAACGAGGTATACTTCCAAAGCATATTTTCACATATAATGCAGGTTACTAATTTTCAGAAGTGTGATCTATTGTTGGAAAAGCATGATTGTTCTTCTACAAATATAACAGATTCGTTTTTCGAGAGAGGGTCTGAGTAGACTGATTTCCTAACTGAATCTGAATAAAGTATTTGTGAAATCAATTAATGACCGCAATCTTTATCTGCGATCCATATTTGCTTCAACTTTTCGAAAGGAGAAAGCACGTGGTGTCAAAACTCAGTTTGGTTGGAATTTCACTCTCTATCGTATCCCAAATGTGCAAGTTGAATTTAATGGATTCAGTATATAAGACTCTAGGGGTTAGAAACCATAATACATATTTTTACTGCTTCATTACCACTTATTGTCTATTGTGTATCTCCTCAGTGACTGAGAAATGACAACTGCCCTTCTACATAGAATTTCATTATGATAAACCTGCTATTTTGCTTATGTATTTTTCCAAATGAGATGGCATCCATAATTTCTAATGGGTTATGAATGACGAAATTACCATCTTTTTTATACCTCCCCAGCTCTCCTTTTTTCCTCTTGGGATGATTGTCGAGATTGTAACATGGTAATTCATGTTGAACAGATGTTGAGTTCTGCAAGTGGATGACCACTGAAGGATGCATTAGTATGCTTGCTGAAGTGAAGCCTTGCAGTGACCGTGTAGGATCAATGGTGGTTGTTGGTCTTCTGAATGATTCAACAAAATCTGGGACATGGAAACTTCCTCCCACCTTGAAATGTCAGGTTTGTTATTATGTCTTGTGCTTGCTGACCTGTCAAAGTTTTGTCATTAAGAAATGAGAAATGAATAATACATGGACAACTAATGATATTCGACATAAGTAGAGGACTAGAAGTATCATGAAACGCATAAATACCAATTTGACGCTGATATTTCATTGGACGGGACCGGACCTAACTAGAATTTTTCTGAAAACCTGAAGTCAAGAAAGAACTTAAGGGACACTCTATCAGAAACTTGCTGATATGGTCATTCATTCTCATTGTTCTTTGTTTCTGAAAGCTGATTAAGTCAGCCAGAAATTGTTCATTCTGCACTGTTGAGACTTGTTGAAGTGTAATCACTAAACTACATTTGAGATCTTTACTCTGAAGTTTCTCTTAGTTGCACAAGCTGTTGAAATTTAATCTATATGTAAGACGGCAACTCCAGAAAGAGTCATCAGTCTGATAAGCAACGAATATCAAAATGTTTGAACATGTAGATGTGAAAATTTTGTGTCTTTGATTCTTTTTTACTATCTTAAGGACAAAATACTGTCCAGTAGGAGCTGATGTTTTTCTCATGTTGCAGGAGTACCCTCTTGGTGTTAAAATTATACCTATGGAAAGTAGAACAGCTAAACCTTTTCGTACAACAAACTTAATTGTTTTCCTGCCTGAAGGCAATGCTAATGAGCGTGATGATGGTTTTATCGCTCATGGGGAAGCACTCATAGTAGACCCAGGATGCAAGTCTGCTTCATATGAACAGGTTAGAACTAGTACATAATCTACTTCTTACTGTTTTTTATAATGTGGAACGAACAAATGATATTTTCCCGGCCTTAGAACTGAAGCCATAGAATGCAGAGAAAAATCCACTCAAGCAACTGCGTTCACATATTTTGGTCTTAGGTGGACAGGGTGTAGCAATCTCCTTTACTAAATATGGATGCACTTGGATTGTTGTACACTTGTTGGTACATTTCTTTTGATGTCTGAGACTTTCAGAGGCCTAACAGCGTCTTTGCGAATTCTCTGAAGATTGATTGACTATAACTCTATAAGGATCACATAAACAAGCAATGGAGGCAAATTTTAGTATGAAACCCGAGAGAGTAAATTCTGAACAATTGCTGTAGTAGCTGTGTTCGCTTCTGCTGAAGAATATTGGCTAAAATGTTCCAAATTTTAGGTGACAGTAGATAACAAATAATTAAAGAGACCCTTCACTATCCAAAAATCTGTCTTTAGCAGTTCCTGAGCAATTGTCATGCTTCTTATCTCTGTATTGCCAAGTTTCCTAGTTTCCTGTATGTTTTGCTTACCATATGCCTTGATGATTCACCTTTCTGGCTAAAGCCTTCTTTTTAAAACCTATGATCTTCCTTGCCGATTATGCGATGCTTACATTTTGGATAAGAAAATAGTATATGTGGTTTGCTAAAAGAAAATGTTAACTAAGTTTTGTCATATACATTAGCAAGAAGCAGTAGAGGAGGTAAAGAAAAAAAATTTGTTCAGTGTTTGTACATTCAATAACTTTACATCAGCAATGGGTTCCTGCACATGTTTCTCTTTTCTGTATGTCTTGGTAATCTGTTTAGGAGTGTTTGAAACTCTTTTTATGTTTCTTCTCTTTGTTTTCATCCTTTTTTTTTTCTTTCTTGTAATTGGTTCTGTCTCTTGTGCTGTTGTGACATCTCAATGCTCTGATGCTTGGATTACTAGCTCAAGGAAATCATTGCTGCTTTGCCGAGAAAACTAGTCGTCTTTGTGACACATCATCATAATGATCATGTTGATGGTAAGCAGCTTTCACATCCAGCCCTGGAAACTTTCCTCTGCTTAGTGTCACAGCCTTATGCTATGCACAACATTTAATTTTCTCACACTGATGTCATCATACTCATCAAGGGTTATCTTTATGTATTTTTCTTTTATTTCAAATGATCTTTCTTGAGCCGTCTGGACAAGACCTACTTTCCATGTAAGGTTATTACAAGTTCATTTTCTTTGTATCTGGCCCTTTTTATGTATTAGAAAAAATTAGTGCTCTTTTTGCAGTTATGAAAAAATTTCCTTAGAGACATTTGGCTGGCTCGTCAGCAACAGTTGGTTGACTAACTGCAACATGGATTTATTGGATGTCTATTTCAATAGAAGCTGGGAAAACATCTATGACATGATGAATAGTTTCTTTAATTTTGTTGTCTAAAGTATCATTCTCCATACTTTTTTCACCAGACTAATCTGGAGGTTTTGTAAGTAATTTCTGAAACATAAACTTGTGCTCCATGTGCTTCGTGTTATGCTCAGGTCTTTCAGTAGTCCAGAAGTACAGTCCTGATGCTCGTCTTTTGGCTCATGAAAATACGATTCGTCGAATTAGAAAAGGTCAGAAAATTTTCAATTCTGTAGAATAGTAAGTGTCTAACTTGCCATAATTGAATCACCTTTTTGTTTAGAGAGCTACACTTTTACTTTATGTTCTATGCTTTTCTAGAAATTTTATCTAGCTTTTTAGAAGATTTATTTGTCAGTAGAAAACATAAAGAACTTCTAGTACTTGTTGTAATTATAATCATTATTTTATTTTATATAATATTGGCCTAAGATGAATTTAAATGGAGTAAACATGATCAATGAGGATTCATATAGCCGACCATAACCTGTTTGGGAGTGAGGCGTAATGTTATTATGTAAATAGCTAGCAAGGGTTGCGGGTCTATACCTTTTTTTGGTCATGAAAAGAAGAGGGCGAACTATTGTAATGAAGGATGACTTTTCCCTGTTGTTGAAAGGCAATTGGTGATAATGGGGACAAAGAGACATTCACATGCCAGATGGGACTTGTTTTGATGCTCGTAGCAAAAAGTTTTTTTTTTTTTTTTTTTTTTTGGGGGGGGGGTGGGGGGTGGGGATAGGGAGAGGGTTGTTGGGGTGGAATCAATAACTTCTCATTTTAACTAACAGGAATAGTTTCTAGTTGATTATGATGGCTCTATTAGTGTAAAAAAGTGAGCTTAAAATATATGCACGTTCATGCACCATTTACATCTTATTAATCTGACAGTATGTGTGAAAGTGAAATACTCTTTATCTGTTTATCAAGTAAATGGATTTAATAACTTGAAAGTAATTTCCATGTGATGCAGATGATTGGTCTCTCTCATATGTTTCAGTTTCTGGATCTGAGGAAATTTGCATTGGCAATCAGAAATTAAGAATTATCTTAGCACCGGTAATCTCCATTTATATCCTAGCTTCCTCTGATGAGAATCAACACCCCCATGAAATTCTGTTTTTGACATTCATTTTTGTTATTCTCTTCTGGTACTTACTTCGTTATTGAAGGGATTCATGGTATTATGAGTAATTTATGCTTAGATTCAGAATTTGTAGGATTGTTGCTTGAGAAAAGAACCATCCGAGATTCTCACCGGGCAGAAAGCTTGTCATATCTATAAAGTCGTGTCAATAGAATTTTATGACATTGATAGTTTTTTAAGCAATGAGAGTGACTGTAGTGCTACTGTTAAAACATCTTTACTAGAGCATGGTGAAGTTGTGATTGAACTTAATACTAGAAGTTGTAAGAAATGAATCAAGTTAAAAGTTATCTCCTAGTTTCTGAAATGGAATTTTCTTTGAAATGCAGGTAATCTCTTAGTTTTACTTCCGTGTTTACTCAACCTTCCATGTAAAACATTCCAATTTTCTTGTATAATTTTTTCTGGAATTTTAACACGTTCTTTTGGTGACAATATTGTGATTCAGGGACATACAGATGGACATATGGCACTGCTTCATGTTAGTACAAACTCGTTGATTGTAGGGGATCATTGTGTGGGGTAAGACATGTTTGATCAATAAACTTCATATCCTTAAACAAATGAGCATTTTCACTTGATAAATAATTTGTGGACATGCTTAAGAATTTTAAACGTAGCTTTCCCCCAAAAAATAATAATAATAAAATGTAGTTTCCTAGTCCTTTTGAACATTTTTTTTAGCTTTTCTATGATGATACGGAAAACAATCTGTTCAAGAAGTCTGTGATTGTGTTGGCCTACTTTGCATTTGTTTGTCATAGCTTCTATCATTTCTTCTCCTTTCTTAAAAATTGCTAATTTGATGTATCCCTTGGTTTCAGCCAAGGAAGTGCTCTGTTAGATAGCGCGTCTGGTGGAAATATGCAAGTAAGTTAACATCAGCATCTCTATACTTCTCTTTTTGAAACTGGTAGCTTCTATCACTCTGTCATACTTGGAATGCTAAATAGAAGATGGGATTGGTCGTTGGTGTCTCAACTCTTGAAACCTGATTTAAAAAAAGAGAGGATCCGACTCTTCAACCAGAAAACCCACCATACTTTTCTTTTCCCATATAAAACTCATTTACTTGTTTTCATGTCAATGGGCAAGCCTTTCTCATGCATTTTATTAACTTTCTTGAATAGCTTTTTCCTTTTCAGTCTTTAGCTTTTGAAACTTAATGTAAACTAGCACGTCTACTCAAAGCAGTGAGAATTAAGACTACACCACCACATCATATTAAAATTTTATATCCAATTCTAGATTGTTGTTTCATATCAAAAGGATCATCTATGAAAGATTTTAACAGTTTGAGTCAATTGAATGGCAATCTAAATCTAGTATTGTGTTTGTTATGGGTACTTGGAGGGTGAAACTATTATGTTCCTAATATTGTCTTCCGCAGATGCTTTAATCTACATTCAGGTTCCCTTATTAAAATTTGAAAACATCTACTCAATAACCACTAAAAACTTGCTAGAAAAGTGAATGAATTTCTTGCTGCTAGGGACAGGGGTTCAACAAGAGTGCGTAGCTGAATTCTGTAAATCAAAATTATAAATATCTACCTTTGGTAGTTTTATTTATCTTTTACATCAATGCTCATTTTATAATACCTTGTGACAACACTGAATAAGATATGGATTAAAGCAAGTAGGGGGTTGGGGTTTCAACAAAAGTGCATTTGTGAATTCTGACTTAAATTACTTTCTAGTTTTGCTAGTTTATTTTTATTTTCCGATAATGATTTTTGCTGTTTTCAATAATACCCTTGTGAATATACAGAAAAAGATTAGGATTAGAGCAAGTAGTAGGTAGTCATATCTGTTTCAATTATCATGTTCAACTATGACTTGGTCTTTCTCTTCTTTTCGAAATCCTCAGTATCGAAACTTCAATTTTTTTATACAGGATTACTTTCAGACAACATACAAATTCATTGAGCTCTCTCCTCATGCTTTGATTCCCATGCACGGAAGAACTAATATGTGGCCAAAACACATGCTCTGTGGGTATCTCAAGTATGAACCTCACACCTCTTATGACATATTCCATCTATGCTTTCACTCAGAGTGCCTTTTCTGTCTATCAGCTATTGGCAAAATCATTGCCGAAGTATATGGTTAACAATTATGCAGAAAACCTGCATGTTTCCTTGTTGCTTTCTCCCACCATGTAAATCTTGAGTCTTGTTTATTGAACATTATGCTAATATATGTCATAAGCTGTGAAATTTGTTCAGTTAGTTTTATGTTTATTGACGTTGTCTAAGACAGATGTCAATCAAATTATCATTCTCAAAAAATGTATAAAACAAATACACTGATAGATTCAATTGATGCACATCTAATTTATTATTTTCTGGGATTGTCAGAAACCGTAGAAACAGAGAATCAACCATCTTAATGGCCATAGAGAATGGTGCCAAAACATTGTTTGACATAGTTGCTTACACTTATGCCGATGTTGACCGAAGCCTCTGGTTTTATGCCTCATTAAATGTGAGACTCCACGTGGATCATCTAGCAGTCCAGAATAAATTACCAAGTGTATGTCTTCTTTGTTCCCTTGTGATTCAACATCAATTCATTATATGTCAGAGCTTATATTCATGATCACTCCTGTTTCGGATGTCAAGTTTAAGGATCAATAATAAGCTTACTAAAACTAGCGCTCCTCTTCGGAAATCCATGACGCTTGGCTGTCTTAGCAGCTTTGAATGAGCCTCTGTTTACTGTCAAAACTGTCAGTTTCATGGAATTATGGTCCATTGAATGTAGTAGTTCAAATTTTTTTGTACCAGTTTTCTTATTAAATGATATGCATGCTTATGTTTCTTGAATGAATTAACCATGAAGTTCATATAATTGCTTTCCCATCATGTGGAAACTTTTGGTGATCCATAAAATTAGATTCGGCCATTTGGGCCCCACAGAAAATAGTTGACGGGAGATTTCATGCTTGCCAACACCTTTGAGTGCTGATTTGCTCCATGTCTAGCTTGAGTGTAGATGTAGGTGCAATTGTTGGGCCATATATCTATATGCCTTTAGTAACTTAATTGATTAGTATCCCAAACTTTTCTGTGGCATGTGCAGGACTTCTCTTTAGAAAATTTCAATCGCAGTTGTGCTGAGTTTGCTGGCATGGTGCATAAAATATAAGGGAACTTTCAGAAAGCTGACCCCTAAGACCTGCAGTTAACTTTCTTCCTTTAGGTTGGATGACTACTTATTTTCCTTGTAGTAGCTAGTTGGTACTGCCTACATACATTTCATCAGATACAGTCTCAAAGTAGATCATTATCTCAATTATGCACGACTACCTATTTGTTTGTGCACTTGGTTTTTATATTTTCGAAGGGCCCAAGAAGTCATTTCCATCATCGATTTGCAGGATTTTTCAATCCAAAATTTTCAGGCAAGTTGTGGGCTGCGTTTCCTTTTTAGGTGGGTATTGAAATACTCAAGTAGTGCATTATCAATAAAGCATCACATGGTGAGAGCAGCTATACTAGTCGGTACTGGAGCTGTGGCCATCGGTTGCTTGGCTGTATCGTTCTCCAGAAAAAAAACAAGTTTCTCTCTAGGTGATGCAAACAAGTCTTGCTCCGGAAGGCAGAATTCGTCAAGGGAGTTAATTACCGGCTGGTTCCAGGTCATCTTCTCTCTCATTGTACCAGAAGCTCTAGGAGAAGCGTGAAGATGTTTACATTGCTGTTTTTAGTAGTAAAATACTCATTGATACTGTTGTGCGGTAACTTGCCATAACTGTTCTGCATTTCTGATATTTCTTCGTGATTAAAGAAAGCGATTGGATCAATTAGAAGTGTAAGACAAGATTAGTGTTAATTGATCACACAACTTTTGTTATTATAGAAACTATCTTTTGTTTAGCAGTGCCTGTTATTTCATCGATAAGTGCATCTTTCACTTGAAGTGCCAATTATTGAGCCAATGGATGTGGATTGCTACAATTAGGGATTCATCATCTACTATATTCCAGTATATGCAATGTCATTTTTGGCTAAAGGGGCTTCGGATGAACTCCTTCCGCCTCTCTAGCTCTGCCCTGGGGCAGGGTCATGAGTGTAAGTTTTGTGCACTGTAGATGTATACAAATAAATACACCATCAGGCTTAACATGCATTAACATGTATGCGTCCATAATAAACATGATCAGATAGTGTACAACAACAACAACATACTCAGTGTAATTCCACAAGTGGGGTCTGGGCAGTATAGAGTCTACGTAGATCTTACCCCTACCTTGGGAGGTAGAGAGGCCGTTTCCGATAGACCCTCAGCTCAAGAAAAATACATATCAAAACAGATAGTATAGACAACATAACAGAGAAAAAAAACTTTCTTCAAGGCTCATAATTGCAGCTTTTTACTTTAACTGCAATAAAAACAAAAACCACCTTGCCTCTTATCATTTCACATTTTCTTGTTGCCCCATACTAACACTTCCCATGCTCCTTTGCATTTATTCCTCATTTTCACTCACTTTATACATATCATAAATTGAGACCTTTTACCATCACTTTATACATATGAATTGTGAATGACCATTTTTTTTAGAGAAATGAGTTTCCATCTTGGTACCACCATAGTTCTTACTTTATCTGTTTCATTTTTTGTACTACTATTAGGTTTGTTCATCAATTATCAATTCAGGAAGATTGTTATCTATGAAGATTTCTACTTGCCTCATCAATCACCAATTTACAATCTCTCCATCTCTACACATCTTTTTTGTAACTCTTCTTCGCCTAATTCTAGTTCTAATAGGAGCATGGAGTTGAATGATGTTTGGCACTCGATGAACGATGAAGAACTTATGTGGAGAGCTTCAATGGTACCTCAAATAGAGAAGTACCCGTTTAATCGAATCCCAAGAGTGGCATTCTTGTTCTTAACAAGGGGTAGATTGCCATTGGCACCTCTTTGGGAGATGTTCTTTAAAGGACATGAAGGCTTCTTCTCAATATACATTCATACTTCACCAGATTTCAACTATGAACCTCCTCCATCATCTGTGTTTTATAAAAGAAGGATACCTAGCCAGGTTCAAGTGCTTTTTTTAGCATTTCGTTGTGATTAGGCAATAATAACATACCGAATGTAATTTCACAAGTAGGGTCTGGAGAGGTTAGTGTATAAGCAGACATTAGTCATTACCCCTATCTTGGGAGGTATAGAAAAGTTGTTTCTAGACTCTAGGCTTTTTCTCATAATCCATCTGGTATCTATAGTCCACTAGCCCAACTAGTCTAGTTTCGCACCAAGTAGGCATTTCCTATCAAGAAGTTCTCCATTTGTAGGGCTTGAACCCGATACAATTGATTGAGAGGGGAGGAAACCCAACCATCCCACCACACGATACATCTTTCTATGATGCCCTCCTCGATGTTATTGGTCTGTAGTACGATAAAAGTTGAATAGCTTCGATCTATAGTTATTAGAAATGCAAGAAAAACTACTAATTTGTCAGTATATACAAGTTAAATCTTTCTGAATCGTGCGTATTGTTTTTTTTTTCCACAGGTAGTGCAATGGGGAAGATCAACCATGATTGATGCAGAGAGAAGACTTTTAGCAAATGCACTTTTAGACATTTCCAATGAAAGATTCATATTACTCTCTGAATCATGCATTCCTTTGTTCAATTTCACTACAATCTACACTTACCTCACAAATTCCGACCAAAGTTTCCTCGGATCATTTGACGATCCGAGGAAAATAGGTCGTGGTAGGTACAACAAACGTATGTACCCGAACATAACACTTTCCGATTGGAGAAAAGGCTCACAATGGTTCGAAGTACATCGCGAACGTGCAATAAAAATCGTCTCTGACGTGACATATTACCCTGTTTTTAAGAAGCATTGTGTGCCACCATGTTACATGGATGAACATTACTTACCTACATTGGTGAATAAAGTTTGTCCCAGATTAACGTCAAATCGGAGCATTACATGGGCTGATTGGTCAGGTGGAGGCTCGCACCCGATGACATTTTTGAAGAAAGATGTGACAGAGAAATTTTTGGAGAGTGTTGGGAGTGAGTTGAATTGTAGCTATAATGGAAAGATGAGTTCAATATGTTTTCTTTTTGGGAGGAAATTTCATCCTAGTACTTTGCAACCTGTACTTAGGATTGCACCAACGTTGCTTGGTTTTGGTTGACTCCCCACCCCCACCCCCACCCCTAGAAAGAAGGAACATAGTTGGCATGATTTCGTGAAAGAGTTTATGTTATATGCACTCACATCATAATGAGTTTTCAGAATATCAAATCGATTAGGTTGATCTATAATTTATAACTCTTGAGTAGGATAAGTAACCTAGAGAAGTCGAGGAATAACTTACTATAATTGGACCTACTATAACGAGTTAAATTGCACTGATAGAATTCCTTCACTTCCAAGAGGTGAATACATTAACAACGCAAAAAATATTTTGCAAGTTAGTTACCATTCACTTTTTTAAAAAATGGTCTTTTATAAAAAAAAAAAAATTGAAATTCTTACATATCTTACATTTGGTTTTCAATAAGGGAAAAAATAGGCTTTAAGTCATCGACGGTTTCTTAAAGTTGTCTGCATAATTCACTTAGACACCTCAACTAAGACTAGTACCTATTGAACATTTTATCTATTCAAAAATTGTTCCTATAAGACATTTTTTGATAATCAGCAAAAAAATATGAAGAGTGTGTGATACACTTGCGTTGACATGGCAAAACAACTAATTAAAAAATAACATGTGGCACTGGGCACCCAAAATTATTTAAAAAAACAAAGTTTTGTTTAAAATTATTTCAAACACATTTTATATCTAATTTTTTTTTAAAAAAGAAAAAAAATGAAAATGTCAACCTAGTCTACCGTCCCCACCCAACCCCCTTTCATCTTCATGTTCTTCCCAAAACACATTCTTTCTCAAATCACAAAACCTAATTTCTTTTCAAATAACTTATTAATTTTTTTTGAAAAAAATATATTTTCATACTAAGAGTGAAGAGGAAAGAAAATTTTGCCGACGGTTATTCATTTCTACATCGATGACAAAAAGAAATTGATAGCTCAAAAATTAATTCTTTCAAATTTTCGAATATCATTTTTGATAAATTTAATGGGTTTATATTTGAATTTGAGTAAAATTATTTGTTCGAAAATTGTGATAAACAAATATCGGCTAACATTGTTTATACGTAAAAATCATTTATCTTCTTTCTTCTTCTTCATATTTGTTCCTTAGTTTTATGAGATTTGAAATAAATCAAACAAAAGAAAGTCTTTCTTTCAAATCTGAATCATATGATTTCTTCATAGTTGATTTTCATTTATCTTTAGATTTGGTAGAAATAATATTCGTTTTTTTTATAAAAAAGAAAGAAAAACAATGTTGGAGCTAAAATGGAGAAAGTTTTGCAAACTGAATTATGAAGAAGGTGACTGGTAGGGGTTGGGTGCTTTCCTGTTTTGAAAAAAGTGTAAATGAAAGAAGAAAAAGTATTTTTAAGTTAATTAGTGTCAAGTGTCTATAAAAGAAGAAAAGATGTAAATTTCTTTTTTTTAAAAAAAGCACTATTTTGAATCTTTTCACGCGCTTCAGGGAAGTGCAAAACACAATTTTTGCCATATCAGCGTTTTGTGTTTAATAGATACATGTTTTAAACAATTTAAGTGTTCAATAGGTACAAGTCTTAGTTAAGATGTCTAAGTGAATTATGTGAACAACTTTAAGAGGCTGTCGATGACTTAAGCCGGAAAAATAAGAAAAAAAATCAAAATTAAAGAATTAATCCTAATTATTGGTTGAATTGTATAACCTTTGGTTCAAACATCAAGAGTCTACTCAAAGCGTTTGGTGATAACAATACTGGCCCTTTTGTTAAAAACATGAAAGCCACTTTTGGTTCTATTTTAAAAGGTGACTCTTTAACTTTTGGCACCATTGAACTTCTCCATAACAACTCTTTATCACTCATATCATGTTCAACATTAATTGGCTTAATATACTCATTCAACCCTAATTGAGGAATTATCGATCGCGATGATGATGTTGGTGATGGTAGTGGTGATAATTGTTGTGAATTAAAAGAAGAAAAGTTTATAATTTGGCCATTGAAGATTTGTAAGTTGACACTAAAGTGTGAAAAATAAAAAGTGAAAATAATACCACAAGCAAAGAAGAAAAAATAAGAAAGGAAATTTAAAATGTTTAATTTGATAGCCGTCATTATGTTATTAAGTAAGAAGAAATAATTTGAATGAAGAGGAAATAAATTGTGTTATGTATATATAGAGGTATTAATCATAATCCATATCAAATTAGAAATCTGTTAATTATATAGAATATAGTAATTTATAATCCGTATCAAATTAGGAATTTATTAATGTATTTATATAAAAAAGGGAAAAATTATGGAACTAATCAATAAAAATAAGAAGAAAACAAAAAAATTCATATTTTGGTTATTACAACTTGGAATACAAGTCAAAATAGACAAGTCTTTATAGCAAGTACTACAACTTTCCATATTAAGTTTATTCTAAGAATTATTTTAGGCATATGAATTATATTAAATATATTTAAAATGTAACTTTAAATTAAACTTGTGGAAGGCTAAAGTAAGGTCTTGCTAAAAAAAAATTTCCTTTCTTAGAAGGGTTTCATCACTATAGAAAAAATCGTTAATTTCTAACCGACTTTATCATTAATATGTTTTTATAAGAAATTACTGAACGGTATTAATTTCTTACGAATGTCTCGTTAGAAAATTCCTAAATTAATTAATTTTAAACTCGTCTTAATTGCCAGAGCATGAGCAACTTAACTTAGATATGAACTCAATGACTTTTGTCCCAATTATTTGTATTATGTATTAAGAATCTAATTTAAGTATTTGTTTATTAATCTAATTATTATTGTATACCAACTTAATATCCTTATATGTTTAATTGACTGAATTACGTACGCAAATCTTTGAGTATTTTTATTTACTACTATGTTTCTTTTTAAATAATTGATTAATTAATTTCTTGTATATACCACATTGGCACCTCTAAAAAATTGATTTTTAGTAAATAATGTACATAATTTGGAACTGCATCATTTCAATTGGAAAAGAAATTTAAAAAAATTGTACCCTTAATTAATTCTTAATCTCATAACATATAATTAAAAAAATTACAAATGATTTTGATTACATTATTGTTTTGTTTAAGTCTAAAGCATATTTTATTTGATGAATTAATCCATATTGAACATTTAACAACCTTGTTAGTCAACTTTAAAAGAAAAACAAGGGACGTCGTGTCTATTAATTATTAACTATATATAGTCTAGACTATTTAGCAATAATATTAGCAGCGAATTCAAGAATTTCGTCATGACTGTTCAAAATTTAACATATGTATGGAAATTAGAAAATAATATTTGACCTTATATTATACAATATAATCTTTTAATAAAAAGTATTCAACTGATCGTCTTTTAGCCTATGCATAACTTTGCTATTAAATAACAATATATGCATATATAAACACATAGAAGGATTATGAATTTATGTTTTATAGGTTCGACCTTTAAGATTCTAAGCATTGAACTCATTCTAGTTTATAATTATGGGTTCAAATTTAAGACCTATTATGTATTGCAGCTTTAGTGAATTTCTACACATAAATTTATGCGTTGCAGTAGAAATATTGACACTATAGAAAGAAAGAAAAATCTACAAAATTAATCTCTAATATACTGTCAAATAGATCATAGGTAACATGATTTATTTATAATTTGTTGCTATTTTGTTGTTAAATAAAATTAGTGATAGATTTTTTGATGTTCAACAACAGAAATTGTTAGTCGATAATTTGTGTTTCTTATATAATGTGAGTTCAGATGAATCCGATTAAAATACAATATTGACATATTGCATTCATTTCTTTAAAGACATGTCACACATATTTTGTATTCATTGAGTTGATATAAACGTCGGAGAAAAGTAATGCATATATAGAGGTCAATGGTGATGGCATGTGTTTTGGGAAACTTTTTTGACAAGTCTTCTTCAATGGCAGCTAATTCCAACAGAAAATTGGACCCAAAACTTGAGGCCCCTTTGATCAACTAACTATATTCATAATTATTACTTTTTGTTATTCTTTTGTTGTTGTTTTTATACATTAAAATAAGTATAAAAGGTTCAATTTTTTTAATAAATGAAAACTAGTTGCCAACTAAAAAAGACAATTAAGAAAAACAATTAGAGAAAGTAAGTATCTTTTGAAACTATACAAATTTGTAATTTGAATATGCTTTGAAGTATGTCAAATTCACTTTATTTATTTATTTGTTTTCATTTTTATTTTGTTTTACTTTTTTGTTTGGGGTTTGTACTATTTGTTTGAACCTAAAAATTGAAATTTTATTGTTGGATGAAGACAAGGTATGTGCTACATCCACTATGGATAAAGTTTTAGTGGATAAAAAAGTGTAAACAATGATTTGATGGGTTCGTTTGATATGCGAGATAAGATATATAAAAATATTTTACATTATTTCATTTTTTTATATGAGAAGATAATCTAATTATTTTAATAAATAATGGGATAAAATAATTTCAAAATTAACTAATATTTTAAGTTAAACATAAAATCTTAAACTTTATTTCGACATATATAGTCTTATCTATGACCCTAAAAGTTTTTTTCTTTTTTTTTGGGTGGGAAGTACTTGATTAATTAAAGGGGCAAAATTGGAAAAAAGGCACTTTTTCTGTTTACCCCTTTACCCACGCTATTAAAGAAAAAAAAAAAAAAGATACTCTGATTTATAAAACATTTCGTATTTATATAATATTTAGAAAAGAATCAATATTGTAATGTAGAATATTTTTTTAATTGAAGTATTATTGATTAATTTCATGATTATTCATGACTAATAATAAGTTATATAGAGATAATTTTATTATTAAGGGAAGTGCACAAACACATGATTTTGATATCGTTATTTAAGCTATATCTCAAGTTTATAAAAAAAAAATTATATCTACCTACTTCGAAATAATTTTAAATTTACAGTTTTTGAAATTTAAGTATTTATGTCTGGATGTCAAACATATATATGAGTGAAGTTCTCTCATTTTTGCATAACATTAGCCATTCTACTTTAAGCTCCGGAATTTTTGCCTCAGATTTAACTAATTTTCATACAAAGTTAAAAGAAAAATTATATTTTAACAAAACTTCAAATACCAAATATCTGATAACAAGGTAAATAATTTTGGAATATCAAATACGAGTTCTCCTTTAAAACTTCTCAAATAACTAAAGATAATTAAATAAGCACATTTTTTCAATTTCTATTGGCCAAAATTGTCCCTTTCATTTAATATCCATTATAAAAGGCACATATAGGGAACCTTTACTATTTTTTCCTTTTATTTTTGCTTCTCATTTTTAATCTATTAAGAAGAAATAATTATTTCTTTTTAATATTTCCAACATTAATATTTATTTCCCAAAACTTAAGAATATTGTTATACATCAATTCATATAAATGTTAAAATAAAATATTTATATTAATTATTATTTTAACAATATATATTAAATTTAAAGTGAATAGATAAAAGTAAACGGAAAAAAAATATTTAGAAACTTCTATAGAAGTGATGGGTCTCAAATTCCCCAAAATTTGTTAATTTCACTTTCCTCCTTTTCTTTTTGCACATGCAATTTCCTTTCCTTTTCCTTCTAATATTGAAAAAGAAATAAAAACTATTGACTTTTTCAATAATATTTTCTAAAATAAAAATCCACCGCATTTGAACGATCTAGAGTCAGTTTGGCTGCTAATACGTGTTGATTTTAGGTTTATATATATGAAAAATATTAAATGAATCTATACACAATTATTGTAATTTATTTGTCTAAAAAATTATCTTATGTAATTAATAGATATTTATTAAATAACATTATTTTTATATGACCTGATCTGTAAATATTTTATACTGAGAGACAAAACTAAGATTCTTTGAATTTACGAATTTTGAATTCTCTTAAAAAAACAACTTACTTTATTATTCGATCAATTATTTTTATATATTAAGTTGAATTTTAATAAAATACAAAATTTACAACTTAAATTATTGAATTTTGTCGAAATCATAGTAAAAAATAACAGCTCCACCTCATGATTTTACTCTAAACACAACACGTTAAATTTTTGATTTAATAGAGTTTGTTGAAACTTGGCTCGTTGATAACTTTTTTAATGAATTATCGAAAATCTTTTAGTGATGAGTTAGATTCTGATTGGACATCGTCCATTGAAATTAGTAATTCTAATAGCAAAAATAAGTATAATATTTATAATAATCTTTATATGGAAAGTTATAATACTTACTGTATTTTCTGACTTAATTTATATGACTTACTTTCCTTTTTAATCGATTTAAAAAAGAATGACACGTTTTTATATTTAGTAACAACTTTAATATACTCATTTTACCATTAATAAAATGATTCATAATCATACAAATATTTATAATTTATTTTAAATTACGAATTTCAAAAGTTTTTCTTTCTTTCGTAACCTCTATGGCAAGTTAGATTTACATCATATAAATTGAGACGGGGTAATATAATATGGTAATAATTATATCATATGGTGTTCGTTAAAACGCCGCCTTCAATAATTCTTTCAAAAAATGTGCCTATGTTGACTTACATTCCAAGTTGTAATAACCAAAATACGAATTTTCTTTGTTTTATTGTTATTGTTTATTGACATTATTTAATAATTTTTTTATATAAATATATTAATAATAGATCCCCTAGCTAGTTTGGTACGTATTATACCTCTCTATATATAAGATTTATTTTCCTCCATTCAAATTATTTCCTCTTTCTTCTCTCTTCTTATAACATGAAGAACCAAAATCAAAACTCCATAGCGATGGCTATTAAATCATTCAACACTCCAATAAATATTATAAATCTCCTTTCATCATTTTTCTTATTTGCTTGTGGTATAACATGTGGTATTATTTTCACTTTTTATTTCAAAAACTTTAGTGTTAACTTACAAGTCATCAATGGGCAAATTTCAAACTATTCTTCTTTAAATTCACAACCATTATCACCACCACCATCACCATTACCGCGATCGATAATTCCTCGATTAGGGTTGAATGAGTATATCAAGCCAATTAATGTTGAACATGATATGAGTGATGAAGAGTTATTTTGGAGAAGTTCAATGGTGCCAAAAGTTAAAGAATTTCCATTTAAAAGAGTACCAAAAGTGGCTTTCATGTTTTTAACAAGAGGGCCAATTTTGTTATCACCACTTTGGGAGCTATTTTTTAAAGGAAATGAAGGATTTTATTCAATTTATATACATTCTGATCCTTCTTATAATCAATCACAAGTTGATGAAAGTTCTATTTTTCATGGAAGGAGAATTCCTAGCAAGGTTAGTTTCATATTATATAACTTATTTTCTCTTTAATATTTTAGTTTAATTTCTTTCTTATTTGTTTCAATTAGTTGAGCAGACAAAGATTTGATATTTAAGTGGAGAAGGGTAGGGTAACTGATTGATTATCTACCTACGAGTATTCTTAAAGCTATGAAACACATTTTATTAAGAAGACAAAAGTTCTTGATGATCTCTTTTTATTTGTTAAAGTTTTGACAAATAAAGTTATCTGATATCTCTGTTGGTAGAATTAGAGATAGCATGTACTATGTGAAATTGTAAAATTGTATAATTATTCTTTTATAAAAAATAATGAGGCTGCTGGAATTTATTTAAGGTTATAAAAATCTACTTTTGGTTTATAATCACTTTACTATGGTACATTGGAATTGATGAGTCATTTAGCTGAGGCAAAAGATTGGGACCGTTTTGTCATAATAGTAAAGTTTTTGTAGGACTCTGACAAAACATAAATGGAATGTATTTAAATAAAAAGAAAATAATTAATTAATTGAAGGATATTTAATTGTAAAGAAAAGAATGGAGTATTGAAGTAGTCTACAAGGCTATATATTCTTTTCTTTATGAAAATTCAAGAATAAGCCTAGATTCTAGAATCATGATGTTTTTTACTATTCCAAAAAAACAACTAGTCAATAATGAAAGGAAAATAAAAATATAATAAATGATAAATAATTTAAAAAAAGATTACAATAAAGTAGGTGGATTTGTTAGAAACCTAGTTTTTTGCATTTATTAGCAATGAATCCTATTATAATCAAGAGATTTCGCGTTCGTATTTAGAATAGTTTAACTTTAAGATAGTGAAATTATTCGATGCAAATTCATGTTCTTTACTCTTTCTCCAATATTTTCATGTATAGAGTTTGCAATATAATTTTGTTTAGAATTAAAAGATATATGTAGTATTAGAGCAATTTAACCTGTTATATAAAATTATTTATTATGTATTTTAATTAGGTTATCAATCAAGATTTTAATGTATGTATTTTAGAAGTGATCTAGTCGTGTAATTATTTTTTATATCGTCAACGTATAGAACTTAAATTATAAATCATAGAACTTTCAAATAATTTTCTTAGTTTTTTTTTTTGAAACAACATATGTTCCATTAAACTATTTAAGAAAACCTAATTTGCTCCTTTTTTTTTTTATTACTCTTCCATATTTTTTCCATTTATGTCATAGATTTTCTCTGACAAATCATTGATTTTGTGGCCTATATGTTTGGATATATAGTTGTATATAACATTAAATGGGAACTATAAACTCATGTGTGCTTTAATGAGAAGCAAACTACTCATGCCCCTAGTTAGATTTTTTTTGGTATCCCACCTAAGTATTTGGTATTTGTTCTGAGATTTAATTAATTTAAATTACGTCAAGAAATTCATTCTAAGAATTTAATATTTTCTACCTGATGCATCTTAATTCATTCATAGAATTCAAATACAAAACCTCTATTTAAAAATAAAGTACTTACTCATTTATCATATAGTTAGCAACACTATCTGCTGTCTGTTTTAAGATCCAATAAATCTAAATTCGAATCGAAAAATTTAACTTTGGGGTTAAGAAAAAATATGAAATGAAAATGGACCTATCCCCAAACTTTTTCTGGTGGAAACAACTTATAAATGCTTCTAACTACCAAAAAAAAGAAAGAGAAGTATTTCTTGTTCATGAATTTTTATTGGTTTAATAATTATTACATCAATTGCTTGAAGTATACATTTATAATTAATAGACTAATACCATTAAAAAATAAATTAAACTTTTGTTTAATTGATGAAATGCAGGAAGTTGAATGGGGCAAAATAAACATGGTTGAGGCTGAAAAAAGACTACTAGCAAATGCTCTTCTTGATATCTCTAATCAAAGATTTGTTCTTCTCTCTGAGGCATGCATACCCTTGTTCAATTTCTCTACTATCTACACTCACCTAATCAACTCCACGAAAAATTTCGTGGAGACATATGACCAGCCCGGCCCAGTGGGCCAAGGTCGGTACCATCCACGAATGAGCCCGACTATCAAACTTCCGCAATGGAGAAAAGGGTCTCAATGGTTCGAAATGGACAGAGATCTCGCCTTAGAGGTCGTTTCGGACCAGACGTATTTCTCGATTTTCAAGAAACACTGTAAGGGCTCATGCTATGCGGATGAACATTTTTTGCCGACTTTTGTAAATATGAAATTTGAAAAGAGGAATTCGGGCCGGACTTTGACATGGGTTGACTGGTCGAAGGGCGGGCCCCACCCAACCCGTTATTATAGGTCAGATGTAAGTGTGGAGTTTTTGAAAAAGCTGAGGAGTGAGAGTAGTTGTGAGTACAATGGTAAGAAGACAAGTGTTTGTCACTTATTTGCAAGGAAATTTACACCACATGCTTTGAGTAGACTAATGATTTTTGCACCAAAGGTTATGCAATTTAACCATTAATTAGGACTAGTTAACACAAATTGATGTACATGGAAAAAAAATCAATTCTTTGTACTTGATCAAATGATCAATGAGTTCATTTATTAATTCATTCTTTGATTTTGATTTTTTCTTATTTTTTTCCTCTTGTAAAAAAGCAAATGTGAGATATGTAAGAATTTCAGTTTTTTTTTAATAAAAAAGATCAGTTTTTGCTTATTCATAATGTTAGTGTTTATGTATTTTAATATTGAATTAAAATATTAAAGTACATATGTTATAAGGCAAAAATTGGCAAGAAGGTGATTGGTGTAACTCATGTTATCATTAATATCATTATCTCAATTCTCATGTTAATTATTCTATTAATCCTTAAATGATTATTCACATTTTTGATGTTTATTTGTTGAATATATGACTCCTACGCTTATATATAAATGATTTTTCTTCCTTTTTGTAATAGAGAAAACGCTGAGAAGTGTCACACGATTGTATTTGTTGTACTGATACATGTATTTAGGTTATACTATGTATTTCCACCTTTCTCTCTATATAGATTTGTATCAGCTGTATTCATTCGCTGATTTTGTATAGCTTGTATCATTCATGATACAAAAATACAATAAAAAAAGCGCAAAATTACAAAATATAGAAAGAGAAATTTATAGCTAGAATTTGAAGGTCTTTTATCTAACAGAAAGATAAGTATCTTGTATTCATTGGTTTGGTCTGAAGGTATGGGTAAGTTATTTACTTGTCACGAGTTAAACTATAGACTTTGACAAACATATTAAAATATTTTTTTTTATCATATTAATTGAAGTGAAATTGTAACTTATAGTATTTTTCAAATATCTAAATTTAAAATCTAAAACTTATTAATTTAATCTAATTTAATAAAGCTTTAAAAATTAGTTAAATTAATTCTCGAGAAGCGAAACATGATAGACATAAACAAGAAAATTAACAATGATAAATATCTAATATATCTTTTTTCAGTTAAAACACCGCCCTAATATGTATTTTGAATTTTCTTGTTTTATTTTTATTTTTATTGACTTTATTTAATAATTGTTTTTTCTATAAATAGATTAGTAATAAATCCTAATCTGGTAGGGATTGTGATTACTATAGTTTCTAGGTAATAATATTAATATAATCCTAATTTGATACGGATTATGATTAACTAAACCTCTATATATTAAGACGATCGATTTTTTTCCCTTCATTCAAATTATATTTTCTCTCTTAACAACATAATATAATCATGAAGAACAAAAAACAAAATTTCAGAAATTTATTCAATACCCCATTAAATATGATAAATCTCCTTTCTTTTTTCTTCTTCTTTGCTTGTGGTATAACTTGTGGTATTACTTTCACTTCTTATTTCAATAACTTTAGTGTCAACTTACAAGTTATAAATGGCCAAATTTTAAACTATTCTTCTTTAAATCCACAACCATTATCACCACCATCACTACCACCATCACTGCGATCGATAATTCCTCGATTAGGGTTGAATGAGTATATTAAGTCAATTAATGTTGACCATGGTATGAGTGATGAAGAGTTGTTATGGAGAAGTTCAATGGTGTCAAAAGTTAAAGAGTTACCATTTAAAATTCAACCAAAAGTGGCTTTCATGTTCTTAACAAAAGGGCCAGTTTTGTTATCACCACTTTGGGAGCTATTTTTTAAAGGACATGAGGGATTTTATTCAATTTATGTTCATTCTCATCCTTCTTATAATAATTCAAAAGTTGATGAAAGTTTTATTTTTCATGGAAGGAGAATTCCAAGTAAAGAAGTTGATTGGGGAAACGTAAATATGGTTGAGGCTGAAAAAAGATTACTAGCAAATGCTCTTCTTGATATCTCTAACCACAGATTTGTTCTTCTCTCTGAGGCATGCATTCCCTTATTCAATTTCTCTACTATCTACACTCACCTAATGAACTCCAACAAAAATTTTGTCGAGACGTATGACCAGCTCGGCCCATTGGGCCGGGGTAGGTACCACCCACAAATGAGCCCGACGATCAAACTTTCACAATGGAGGAAAGGGTCTCAGTGGTTCGAAATGGACAGAGATCTCGCCTTAGAAGTCGTCTAAGACAAGACGTATTTCTCTATTTTTCAAAATTACTGCAAGGGCTTGTGCTACGCCGATGAACACTACCTTTCAAGAATAGGAATTCGGGCCGGACCTTGACTTGGGTTGACTGATCGAAGGGTGGAGCCCACCCGGCCCGATTTAATAGACAAGATATAACTAAGGAGTTCTTGAAGAAGTTGAGGAGTGAGAGTAGTTGTGAGTATAATACTATAATGGTAAGAAGACAAGTATTTGTCACTTATTTGCAAGGAAATTTACACCACATGCTTTGAGTAGACTCTTGATGTTTGCACCAAAGGTTATGCAATTAAACCATTAATTAGGACTAATTCAACTATTTTTTACTCATTCACAATATCTTGCAACTTGTTATGTTAACCTTATAAAACTTCTCCTAAATTCTCTTTTATAGATAAAAGGATTAAAACTAAGAGGTTAATTTACATAACTCAGAATAACAAACTAGTAGGGGAAAAAAAAAAAAAAAAAAAAAAAACTCACTACTGACTAGCTGCACCACATGTATTATCTTCAGAAACAGCAGGAGAGTCAGAAACAGAATCAGTAGCCGTGTCATGAGAAGGTGAAACTTCAACACCTCTCAACTCTTCAATCATTTTCACAACATAATTTATTTTAGGCCTTTGATCTGGTGATGTTGAAGTACATGCCATAGCTATCTGCAATAGCCCCACCATTTCCTCCTCAATGTCCTTATACCTCATCAACTCCAAATCGAACACCTCCGCGGTCCACTCTTCCCTCACCACGGATTGCACCCATCTTGGTAAGTCAACGACCCCTCCATAGCCGGTTGCGAGGCCACTGCAGTTGTCCACAACTGAGGGGCATTTACCGGTTAGCAGCTCAAGTAATAGGACCCCGAATGAGTAGATGTCGGCCTTTTGAGTTATTTTACGACCATCCAATGAGACTTCAGGGGCTCGGTAGCCGTTGGTTTTTGGAACGGAAGATGGTGTGGCGAAGATGGCTAGACCAAAGTCAGATACACGTGCATTGCCGCTCTTGTCGATGAGGATGTTAGTTGATTTGATGTTGCCATGAGTGAGTTTCAAGGACTTGCATGAGTTGTGGATGAAGGCTAGCCCTCGAGCCGCTCCGGCTGCAATCTTTAACCTTGTTGTCCAGTCTAAAGGAGTTCTTCCAGGCCCTCTGTTACCTGTAGCAAGAAAATTCGTGCCCATCAAAACATTTACTCAAACTACTATAAAATGGAGCACTTGCACATTTTCGCTTGTGGTTTAAGAACTAAGACCACAAAATTCAAAAATCTTCTATACTTTTCTTAAACTCCGTGCCAAGTCAAAACCAGACAAACAAATTGAAACGGAGGGAGAATTTGTTATAGACAGATAAAGGGGCAACTTTAACTAGACAAGAGAACAAAAACATGGGCAGAGAGGACAAGGAGTATGAAGTTGACACAACAGACTTTGATGGAAGGAATAGTACTACATAATTGTTCATATTTCTAAAATGAGATAATTTAACACATGAAGCAGCTGTCTCCTGTTATATGAATGACAGGTGCAATTCAACAAGTTGATTCTTTACCATTTGAACCAGAAAAAAACAAGAGGTTACGTTTCACTATCCACCAGCCAAACCAGATGCAAGATATGAATACTAAGTGAGGTCAAAAAGACAAGCAAAAAGCTGTAGAGCACAATGGGACAGTAGGGCGTCTCTTGCCTAAAAAGTGTGAATTTCTTTCTTTTGCTTTGGCCCAAAAATCAGAGGGAACACATAATTCGATTCATCTGGTACAACAAGTCCTTTGCTCTAATCTTCTGTCACTTTAGGACCATCATGAGTAAATTAGATTCCTTTAAAAGCTTTTTCGAGAATAAGATGATAAAGATTGTTAAATAATTAGAGTTCCCTACATTTGAAAATCAAGAATAGCTTATGTGACAAAGATTGTTAATAAACTAACATACCTTGACCAGAAACTCCAATATTCTATAGTTTTAGCTTTGAAAAGACTATGTAGGACTTACCCATGTGGGATCCTCCAAAAATGCCTAATCGACATTTTTGAAGAGTCCGAGCAACATAGATTTTTCAGTATCCCCGCATGGCTAGTTTCAATTATGTAAATAGAAACATTAACTAAAGTAAATACTGTCTAGTATTGAGGCATCCCATCTTTATTCCTATTGCATCAGAAGGCAAGACCTGATTAACAGTAGCAGACCAAAAGCAATTAAAGACAAAAAGCCAGACTCAAACCTCATGTGATTATGCTACTACTTGCCAAACTTTACCGCCCAAATCAATCTATAATCTTCTCCTTTTTTCCCATCCGGTGTCCGGCAACCGCATTGGAGCCGGATACAAATTCGCGCTAGGAAGTCCCACATAGGGACAAACTGCGTCCTAATAAGGGCGAGTCCATACTCAAGGCATGAGCTTGAAACTTGAAACCTCAACTATAATCCTTGTTGGTCAGTCAATATTCTTTTCAACAAGACAATGCTAAAGATCACATTTTTCTTTAAGAAATCACAAATATTTTAGTACTATGAATTTCTTAAAGAACAAAAGGTTGAATAATATTTACCACGAATAAGCCAAAACAAGTGATGAAATCATACACTAAACTCACCAACAACTACTCCATCTATAGCAAAGTAATATGCTTTCAAACTATCCAAATTTGGGTTTCTATTCTTATATGCATTATAGGCCAGTCCTTATTAACAGTGCAGCCAAAAAAAGCAACTAGAAACCAAAAAAAAACAAGACACAAACCAACCCCATGTGACTTTTGCTACTAGTTGCCAAACTTTATCACCCAAATCAATCAATTTCAACAACACAATTCTAAAGATCACATTTTTCTTTTCAAAATCAACAAGTTCAACAACACAATCACATATCAACAACTCAGTGTAATCCCACAAAGTTATGCCATTTAAAAATATGTTAGTACTATTGAATTTCTTGAAGAACAAAACTTACCATGAAGAAGCCAAAACAAGTTGCCATTAGTCATGAACTCATACACCAACAACTTCTCATCTCTAGCAAAGTAATATGCTTTCAAACTAACCAAATTTGGGTGTCTAAGTCTTCCTAAAACTTCCATTTGTTGCTCAAATTCCCTTTTCCCACAAACATTCAACTCTTTCAATCTTTTAACAGCAACCACATTTCCATCATCCAACACAGCCTTATAAGCAGTCCCAAATCCTCCTTTTCCCAACATTTCAGCTGAAGCTCTCAACAAATCCTCAAGCTCAAACCTCTTCGCCCCTTCGAAAAACACCATCTTCCCTCTCTCGAACCCACTCGTCTGGCCCGTATTAGGATACGGGCTAGATGAGTAAACAATCTTCTCACCTTCAAGAATGTGTGACCCATTTTTCGGAGAAGAAACTTTCCTAATGCAGAAGAAACAGTAGAGAAAAATACACACAACACATAGAACCAACACATCGCCCAGTATAATAGCGATTATTGCCAAAGAGCTCATTTTACCACTACTATGATGGGTATTTTTAGGACTCAAAGTTGCAGAGGTCACCGGCAATGAGCTCGGAGAAGATGCAATGGTAGTTTTAGGACTCACCGGAGAAGCTATAGCTCCTGCCGACGATGACGGTTCACGAGGAACCGTCGCCGTACAGTTTGACAACGGAGAACCACAAAGAGCCCGGTTCTTCGAAAACGCAGATTCCGGGAAACGAGATAGCGAAATGGGTATTTCTCCAACGAGTTTGTTACCAGAAACGTTAAACTCTTGAAGATTAGGAAGATTAACCCCAGAAATCTCCCCGGAAAGCCCATTTCCTTCAAGACGAAGAGTAAGCAAATGGGTCAAACGATTCACCTTCGCCGGAATCTCACCGGAAAACTTATTATACGACAGATCAAGTCTATAAAGCTTAAAAAGCGAGGTTAACGACACAGAAAACTCCCCAGAAAGCTCATTATGCGAAAGAAACAACAGCTTTAAAGCAGTAAGGTTCGAAAGATTCGGAACAGAACCGGAAAAATTGTTATATTTCAAGCTCAATACTCTTAACTCTTTGAGAAACACAAGATTCTGAAAAGACCCTTTGAGATTAAGACCTTCAAGAACAAGTCTAGAAACTCTATTGTTAAGACAAGATACACCAGTCCAAGAACAGGGGTTAGTTGATGAGTTCCAGTTATAGAGTGAATTTGTTTCATCAGAAGCTGATTTGAAAGCTAGTAATGGTGCAATATCTGGGTTTGGGGAAGATTCAAGAAGGGTGAAGAGGAAGAAGAATGAGAGGAAAGTGTAATGGAAGTTCATGAGTGGAGGAGTAGTAGCCATTGAAGAGTGAAGAGAAAAAACGGAGTGTAAGGTGAAGAAGAGAGAAAGGTGGTGATAGTAATTAATGTTGAAAATAATGTGACAATTGTGGGGCAATTAATGCAAGTTCTTGTTTTAGTATATAGTATTTGGACATTATTTCCATTTTATATTACAAACTTGATATGCCTCTTAAAACAAGTTAAATATTCTTTAAGAAAATTTATTAAACTTATTAATGATATTTTGAATTCTAGATTTGACATATATTGACCCAATATATAAATATTCCTTAAGGAAATTTTGATTAGATATGTATTTTATTAAACTATTCTTTTTAATGCTCTTTCAATTCAATAATAATTGTTCATTATATATTATTTTAAAATATCTAATAATATCTATTTACTTTATGAAATTAATGAATAACTTTACATTTAATTTTTAATTTGTTCTTATCATTAATTATAGTCATTCTTTTATTATATTTTTCAAGACATTATATTTATTATGTTCAAATGGTGGTATAGTAAACTTACCCTTCTATTTATAATTTTTAAATAAATGTGTAAAGTCAATAGTGGACAAGTATTATTGAACTGAAGGAGTAATACTTTTTAAGGCTAAATTTGTTTATTTCGTTCTTTGCAACTACTTGATTTGCGTTGATTTAACATATCTTTTAAGAGTTTTTTTTTTTTTTAGTTAGAGTGTATTTTACTAATCTAAACCTTATCAATGATACTTTGAATTCTAAATTTGACTTCTTCTATTGAATATTATTTGATTTTTATTGACTTGACATATTCCTTAAAAGAGTTTTAATTAGGAATGTAGCATGTTACTAAACTAATTTTATTAGTGATGATTCAGAACTCTAAATAATTTGTTTACTGTTAGTTTATATAGTTATTTAATAATAAAGATAGTGTATGCTAGAAATGATAAAACTCTAGTAATTTTGAGAAGTAAAATGAAATATATATTTTTACTACAAGGTTTACTTGGGAGAGATAGAGATTCTTTTTGATAATTTATTATTGAAGTAGGGGTGGAGTTAAAAGAAAAATTAATGTCTTTCTTGAATTCTTAAAACAGACAACATATGTTTAAACTTTTCATATAGGTGATTTAGTTAATATGAACCAAAAAAAGAAAAAACGAAAAATGATAATAGGAAAACTCAAGATATATTAAGTGATTTCTTTTTATTTGTTTAAGTCATGATAAATAGAATTAATCAATATCTATGTTAAATGAAGATAATTGGTATTTATATTAGTAGATGTTGATACACATATGTTGGTCGGAGATGATTGATATTTCATAAAATTAGTTTAAATGCATGCAAATTAAAAATAACAAGTACTTTGTAAAATTAGTCAAGATACTACTCTGTTCCTAATTACTTGTCCACTTTTGAATTGACATACCCATTAAGAAAACAATTAATGACATAATGAGTTTACCATTTTACCCCTATTAATTTTGAAGAGAATGAATAAAAAACTTAAGATTTTTAAAAAGTTCTACCGTTTTCAAAGTAATTAATTAAGGACATAATAGATAACAAAAAAATTGTCTTTTTCTGATTTGTCAAAATTGACAAGTAATTAGAGACAATTAAAAAAAAAAAAAAAACAAATAATTACGGACAAAGAGAGCAATAAGTTAGCCAGAACATCACATTTATCAAAAAAAATAAAAAATAGCATGAAGTGCAAGGGATTCAATAGCCTTTTCTTTTCGATCGAATTGATCGAGTAGTGCATAAATGACTTGTATATCATGGTTACTCAAAAAAATAATAATATTAAAGGAGTGCTAGGACTTTAGTGGTTTTTGTGTCATGTGAATGAGAAAAGAGGCTTCATAAATGCTTATTCAATACTTATATTGACAGAAAATAACATGTGAAATTAATTAACGTATATGCAAATTAATGAGAATGAGAAAAGAAGCTTCATAAATACTTATATTCGATACTTGTATTGGTAGACGATAACATGCATCACATGATATTAATCGACATACATGCAAATTGACAACAATAAAAAAAAGAAGTTTCATAAAGACTTGTCTAATATTTGTATTGATAGAAAATGGCATCCATTACGTGAAAATAATCTACATATACACATATTGAAGGTACGTCATAGTTATTTCATAAAATTAGTCTAATATAAACAAATTAATTCACACACCGCGATTATTATATTTTAAAAAAAAGTTGTAGGAAGTGCTAGGGTTTTAGTGGCTTTTTGTGGTATTTGTGTTCCTAAGAATAAGAAAAGGAGGTTCAAAGGCTTTGCCCTACGGCTGAATAAAGAAATAAAGCAACGTTCTTTTGGTCATTCTCTTGAAGTACTCAAAATTTCACTTTTGCCTTTTGGGTACAAAACCAATAAAAATCTGTTAAATTAAACTTAGATTTAATTTAATGCCATGTAACATCATTTGTCACTTCTATATTACTGTATAAGCTATGCACAATAAAGCCTTTTTGATTGACTTGTCACTACTTTAAAAAATGAAAGTTCATATAATATGTTGTGTGTGATTAATGTTCAAATAACACTTTATCGTAAACAAATTCTCTATTTTCATAAGATAGAGGTAAGGAATGTCTCACTTGTGGAATTACACTTACTAGGTTATTATTATTGTTAGTTGTTGTTCAAAGAGCATTGTCACACACACATAATTGCTTTATTGAGTTTAAGCTTCAAATAAACGATTCGCGTAGATGATGTAGGTTTTGAGTCAGAAATGTTGTTTTAATTTCTATAATGAAAATATTTTGCTTATGCTTATTTCTCACGAAATTATATAAGGTTTGATTTGACACAACCACAAATTCTATCAAATATAGAGAACTAGGATCGTATGCACGCTATAAATGGAGAGTATCTCTGTTCGGGCTTTAATTGAGTCGAATAGTGAAAATACAAGCGAAAACTCGCATCAATCTTAAGACATACAAGAGAAAATCAAACGAGTTTACAAAAAGAAATAAAGAGTATTTAAAGTAGAATTAACTCACCATGATTGTAGACCCCGTAATAGGTCAATTCAAATATATCAATATTATGAAGTTGTAAAATACCTAAAAGAGCAAAAAGAAAAAAAAAATCAATATATACTTAACTATTTCAATCATCATTTATTAAGAATTAGTAATAAAACACCTAAAATGGCAAGAATATCAATATATATACTTAATTAGTTAATGACTATAATGACAAAAAAATAAGAACAAAAAATCAAAGAGAAGTACAATAAAGCAAAAGCAAGAAAAAGGTAAAGAGTCAAGTTTATATTTAAAGTGAGGAGATTAATCATTTGGTCTAACGACAAAAAGCAAAGTTTGGAATTTTGATTAGAAATATGATTTGTTTAATAATTTGTCTTTTACACTTTATTATGATTAATAAAATAAAATAAATAAATAAATTATTACCTTCTGTTTCTCTTCTTGTCTCCAACGTGGGGCCAAAATCAAATGCTATAATTTGCTTGATTTCATGCAACATTTCCCATGTATGATTTTTTTTAATTTTTTATATACTATACTTTTTCTTTTTCTTCTTTGACTAAATTTTTATTTTTTTTTCTTTCTATTGGAGCCTTTATTTCTAATTAGTGGTTTAAGAACATAGCTCCATAAAGTTAAAAGGGTGGAGCGGCAAAAGCAATTATGTATGTTCCATTGGTTAGGGATGACAATGGAACGGTGCGAGTTTAACTTGTGCAAGTGAGTATACGGTTATGCAGGTGCGGATACGAGGCTATGATATCTCTCACTACAAAATAGTTCAATATACTTCTTTTTAACGCGGGTTTGCTCTGCAACACACCGTACTGTTTGTTATCCCTACCTTTATTAGTCGTTTAAGATTTGGTTATATTTATTAAAAAATTTACGGTACTCCTTCACCATAGGTCTTAGATTCGAATTTCCTTGGGTGTAGAGTCACATTTGTTAGGAGCGCTTTACCCCCAACGTGATAGTTTTCAGTACGAATCCGAATTTAGTCGGGCTCTAATGTGGGTACTGGACAAGAAAAAAAATTACTTCATAATGGGCCTCAGTTAGCCCAATTGCATTCCCCTAGCCAACTTTGCACTTTGCTTTGGGCCTGAGTCTTGTAAATTGGAGTGATATTTGTGCAAAATTAACCTTTTAAGTTTAGTGAAAAGTTTACGTATCAATATATTTTTAAGTTGAACAACAAATTTTAGATGATCAAGTGAGCTGGCAAGAAGAACCAAAATCGGAAAACTATAGCATACAAGTCTTGACAGATCGATATAACTTTATGCTATATTTAACCTAGATATCTTAAGAGTCAGATTACTCATAAACTACATCGGATTGTCATGATTTCAAAACTACAAACACAGAAGAGAAAGAAGACAGAAAAAATATATATGACTTCATGATATATTCAACGTAGTTGTCCTATTGGATCACTTACAAACCATACCAAATCGTCACAATTAAAAAAAAAAAGAAGACATTTCAAAACCATGATATTTCATGATATATTTTTATTTATGGGAAAAAAAGAGTCGAGTGTCTGTAGAAAATAACATCTCTTATCCACAAAGATAGTAGTAAGATCTGCGTATATCCTATCATTATTTTCCAGTCAGTCTTACTTACCAAAAAAAAAAGTCAATCTTACACATTTTTTTTGACCCTCAAGGTTGTTAGTTGATTTACAAATTTCTAACAAAGCAAAGACTAAAGAAGCAACCATCCAAAACACTATGAAGAAATTTTGTACAACTAAAAATTTCTAACAAAGCAAAGACTAAAGAAGCAACCATCCAAAACACTATGAAGAAATTTTGTACAACTAACATTATACTCGGCATAATTCCACAAATGAGGTCTGGAAAGGGAAGAATGTACGTTCGCAAATCACTTTACCCCTCTCGTGGAGGTAGAGAGAGTTAAACGGGAACTCGATTCTTCTACTGATGAGACCAAGCTTAATTCTGACCTTGAGGAAGAATATAGGTAAGGTGTTGGAGGAATTTGCAAAGAGTTTAAGTTCCCTTCCAACATTTCGACAACTTTAGTCATAGATGGTCTATTTGAAGGACCAGTTTGGATGCACCATAGACTCACTATCACCATTTTTCGCGCACATTCTTTCTCCTCTTCATTCATTATCCCGATTAGTTGAAGTTCTTCGTCTAGTTCAATTTGTTGATAAAGCCAATCTGGAAAGTAGACTTCACTCGTTCGATCAACAACATTTTTCCTTCCTCCAACCATCTCTAACACCATCATTCCATAGCTATAAACATCAGACTTGTGTGATACACCTCCCAAGTTTCTACAAACAATTTCAGGAGCAATGTAACCGATAGTCCCTCGTGCACCTAACATTGACACTATACTTTCCTTTTTTACGCAGAGTTTAGCAAGGCCAAAGTCAGAGATCTTAGGACAGAAATCTTCATCAAGTAGTATGTTATGAGGCTTGATATCAAAATGTAGAATCCGAGTGTTACAACCTCGATGCAAATACTCCAATCCACGAGCAATGCCTAATGCAATTTTATAAAGTACTTGCCAATCTAGTTGACGAACTCTGTCTGTGTCTGATCTTTCCTCATAGATAAACTTCTCAAGTGATCCATTTGGCATGAATTCGTAAACTAGAGCTCTTTTTCGACCCTCAAAACAGAATCCCACGAGGTTCACGATGTTAACATGTGATGTCCTGCTAATACTCGATACCTCGTTAATGAATTCTTCACCACTGCCTTTTAGTCCATTCAGAACCTTCACAGCAACAGGATTTCCATTATGTAAACTTCCTTTGTATACATAACCATATCCTCCTTGGCCTAGTTTGTTTTTGAAGCTACTAGTCATCCTTTTGATGTCTGAATAACTATATCTCATCGGAGCATATTGCCCGTAGTTCTTGAGAAATGCTTCAATATTTCGATGATCCTCAGCTTCCATTTCCCAAAACCTGAGGTACTTCTGCCAGAAAATCTTTTTTCTAAAGCAGAACAGCAAAATCAAGATTCCAATGCAACCGAGAACTGCAACTATACGGAGGAAAATGAAGTCATACACCGGTGAAGAGTCTCTATTTGGGACAATGCAACTAGTACAGTTTTACAAAAGAGTTACCTGTGGCTAAAACAACGATCCATGTTCTACGAAGATGGTGTTTATTCAATGTTCCTGCAATACGAAAACAAATAAATAAAGAGTACTAAGATGAAGGAATCAAGCATATTCTACTTCTTGAATACCTTTGCCTTGATCAGTAACAGAACAAAGAAATTTGTTGTTACTATCAACTTGACATCGTCCTCCACTCGAAAAACACTGATTACATGTATTAGATACTGTCCATCCTAGAGAAACATCAGCAGCCAACATATCGAACAAGTTACTATTGTTCGATTTTGATTCATAACCTAACACCATAGGCAAATGAATCATTGAACATTTAGTAGGAAGAGTGGATCCAATAGAAGAAACGGACGAATGGTTATAGTATAATGTGAAACTTTCGCAACCATTGTAACTTTGAAAGCCCTCGTACGAGATATCATTACTAGTATTGCATTTAAACAAGTTGAGGAAAGGGTAGACACTATAGGTGATTATAGGAGATATTGGGAGAGAGAGATTTCTATCGAAAGATCGACAACTCTTTTCTTTTAAGAGATTTTCAAGAACAGGATCCTTAATTTTGACAAAAGCATTCTGTTTTTCAAGAATTTGATACTTAACTCCTTCCAATTCGATCATCGGATGTGGAGCAGTATCACAATCAACTTTACACAATCCGCAATCAGGTTGATCGGGTTTATAGAAAGGAAAACTCAGAATTTCTGAACTTCCACATTGGAATTCTTGAGGACAGTTTGAATAAGGTGTGTTCTGTCCTTGAACAGAATCAAAACACCTATGATGAAACAAAATGAAGACGAAAAACCAAGAAACTAAATCCATGACGATTAACGAGTACGGAGCCCTTATGTTTAAAAGAAGAAAAACAACAACAACAACATGAGAAGCAACATATATAACTTTGGAGTTTGAATGAGTAAACAGAATTCCTTACTCGATCTTCTGTGGTGACTACACCAATTAAGGACTTTTCTCCTCATGTTGTCAAAGGAGTCATTTTCATTTCTTTCATTGAATAGTCTCTGCTTTGAAATATAGGTAACTTTTATGGACTTGCATTGTTCACTAGAATTCCTATTTGGCATATGTTAAATTTCAATGTTGTTAATTGACTTGGAAGTTTCTTACTACAACTTGTTGTATAGGTAATCTACTCGAGCTTCTTTTAATGCCTTTGTGAATTGAGGGTCTTGGTTGGTATTTGCAACTTTCACATGCGCTGGCATTGACCAACTTTTGCGCGGAAGAATCAACTTAATTGATTTGAGGAAAAGGAACTGTGCAAACGATCTAGGCCTGTATTCAAAGTGGATGTTTAGTCACTCCAAGAGAGTGGAATCAACAAGTCACCTCAGGTTTCATAAAACCAAATGAGGAATCCATTTGAAGTGGTATATGATAAGATCATGACTAACAATAAGGGGGAACCACATCTATCAAAGCTTCATTAAACGCTTTTGTAATTCCACAAGTGGGGTTCTAGGGAAGACAAAACGTATGCAGATCTTACCCCTACCTTTGTAGGGTAGAGAAGCATAACAAAGCTATTAACATTTGGCTTAATGAGCTTATCGCCTTATATAGTTTGGAGTCTTTCCTTTATGGTAGAAACTAACAACTTGACCTCTTCTCTAAGGCAGAGGTAAGGTCTACATACAGTCGTACACTCGGCCCTTCCCGACTTCACTATTTGGGGCTATGTTGTTGTTGTAACAGTTACAACTTTTGTAATATTTTTCTTATTAGATATTTTAGTGCAAAATATGTTAATTGTTTGGTGATTTAAATTTGATTTTGATGGAAACTTGGGAGCTTTGAATTGTTTTTTTGCTAGATATTTGGACTATGAAGTATAATATTGTTACACATGTTTTAGTTGTGATTTGTGACTTTTTTTGTTGCTTGAAACTTATAAAAATGACAAAAGTGGTGTTCTTCAAAGACTTTTCATAGATAGCTCATAATTCATATACGTCAAAATAGCTAAAGAAAAAAGAAATCATCTAGATATTTTTATTATTCTACCCGTTTCAATCTGTTTATATGATTTTATCTTAACGAAAAATATAAGAAAAAAAGTTTTTTTTTGAGTCTTGTGGTTTTAAAATAAAGATACGTAGAATACACCAAAATATCTTTCAATCTTGTGGTCTTAAATATATTATATAGAAAGTTAAGATTGAATAACTATATATTTAAAAATTTAGTAAATAATATACACATTAAATTTAAAATTCAATTATTAGCACTTAGTGGTCGTTTGATATCTGGTTAGAGGTATACAAATATTAGTAGGATATGATTAATTATAAGTGAATCTATGTATTGTATTCTACAAATATTAGTTATTAGTTATGCATGTTTAATTTATTCAAGTATTAGTTATTCCACTTTCTATCAGGCATAAAATAATTTTATTCATGTTTGGTTTAAATTGCAAACCAAACATTGTATTAACTTTATACATAAATAATTTACCTTCTAATCAGCTACCAAACATAATTTTACTTACGCGAAATCTAATACCTCCATAACTCACATCTAAACCATCTTCAAAACAATCCCTCGAAAACAAGTTTTCCCAATATTAACTATCTCACCCTCGATGTGGATTAAAAATAACACTATAATTTCGAAACGAAAGAAAAAAAAGTAAAAGAAATTCATATGCTTGTGAGTTGTGACCACTCATTTATGGTCCCCTTTATCCAAACATATATGTGGTCAATAATTAACTGTTAATCAAATATCAATATATATATATAACAGAAATAACCACTACTGTTAATAATTTTCAATTTTAACCCAAAGTTCTTCACTTTCACTTCACTCTATGTATTTTCTGCATTTCCATTTCACAATCAGACCAAAAAACTATGAAATCAACAACAAATTATCATCAATTTGTTCATGGAAATCGAGTTTCTTGTCTTCGGAATACGTTAAATTCGATTCGAAGAATGAGAATTTTAAAACTTATTATTACAGAAAAGGGGATTTTTTAGGAGGAGATGCAATGGGAGTAGAGAAAAATGTTGGATGTGAAGTGGAAGTTGTTTCGTGGAGAGAACGAAAGATTAAAGCTGAGATTTTGGTGAATGCTGATGTTGATTCTGTTTGGAATGCTCTTACTGATTATGAAAGGCTTGCTGATTTTGTCCCAAATCTTGTTAGCAGGTAATACTTGTGTTGTTAAACGGAGCGAGGATTTGAAGCTTATGAGTTTAGGATTTTAGGGGGGGAGTTGGTTGGAGTGGTTAGTTGCCAGTTGAGACTAAGTTGAACTTAGGGGTGAAGCTAGGTAGGGTCGAGGGGTTCATCTGAATCCCTTTTGTCGAAAAATTACACTATGTATACATGTTAATTATTTTTTTTTATGTATAGTATATGTTGAACTCCTTTCGGCTTCTTTTAGTGTTTACTTATTCATTTTTTTGAACCCATTTAGTGAAAGTCATGACTCTGCCATTGGTTGAGGTGTCTAGATGTGTATGCTCAAAGTTATAGTGCTTATGTGTGAGTTGAGGCCAAGTTTGAGTGTGTGTTTATGTATGACTTTTTACATGTTGAATGTATTTCTTAAAACAAATGTAGGATTTGAACCAAAACTACTGGTTTTGCCGAACCAGCATCCTACACTCTACATTCGACCTTGTTATTGAGGGGTGTGACCTAGTGGTCAATGAAGTGGGAGGAGAACCGTGAGGTCTCATGCTTAAATTACTACAGAGGCACAAAAAATGCTACGTGATTTCTTCCTATGGCATTGATAGATAGAGTTACTTGGTATCTATATTATAGTGAGGAGCTAACAGGTACCTAGTGGAATAGTCAAGTGCGGGCAAGCTAGCTCAAACACCACATTTGTTTGTCGTGAAGTTCGTACTTTGAGCATATAATCATCTAGGGTTGTGACTTGTGAGCCATTCACTGGAATCAGAGACATGCCTAAAACTTACTGCAATGAGAGGCTATCTTTGAAACTTTGTTCTTCTGGTACGATTTTGGAATAAACACATTTAGTACTAACAGTAGAGATGGATATCTGCATTGGGCTTCTCTGGAGTGTTTGCTAACATCCATATAATCTTGAAAGTTTTCTGTCTGTCAAATCATTGTGATATTTGTATTGCATATATTTGTTTATGATGATTTAGGAATATACTTTGCATTACATACTGATGATTGAATCACTTGTTAATCACAGTAGGAGAATCCCTTGTCCACGTCCTGGACGTATTTGGTTGGAGCAAAGAGGTATCCAACGATCACTCTATTGGCACATAGAAGCTCGTGTTGTATTGGATCTCCAAGAATTCTTTAAATCAGTAAGCATATGAAATCTCTGAGCTATGACATTCTAATATATGTCTACAGTCCATGCTTGTCTAAACCAAGTGCAGTGTTTTATATTGCTCTTTCACAAATTTAGGTTAATGTTCGCGAGCTTCATTTCTCTATGGTTGACGGTGACTTCAAGAAGTTTGAAGGCAAATGGTCTGTGAGAGTTGGAACAAGGTACAATCTTTATCAAAGCAAACTTTCTTATTCCTAATTTTCCTTTTATGTTGTCTTCAAGAATAATGTAGAGACCTGCAAATGCCTTTTCTTTTCAGGTCTTCAACAGCTATACTAAGTTATGAAGTTAGTGTCATACCAAGGTTCAACTTTCCTGCCATTTTCTTGGAGAGGATTATCAGGTCTGACCTCCCGGTAAATCTTCAAGCGTTGTCCTGTAGAGCTGAAAACAGTTATCAAGGTTATCAGAGTGTTACCAAAGAGGAACCTGGTTCTTACCTTATTTCCACTAAGAGAGACATTGATCATGTCATATCCCACGAAAATAAATCTTCCGCTGAACACTTAAAGGACAAGTTTGTCAAAGCCACCTTTGGCCCGTCGACACCAGTTACAAGTGATGTGAGTAATAATTGGGGAATATTTGGGAAAACTTGCAGACTTGACAAGCCATGTGTGGTGGATGAAGTCCATCTCCGAAGATTTGATGGTCTACTGGTAATTAATAGACTGTATACTGTGACTTACCTTTTCCTGTGAAGCTGTATTGTTTTGGTAGTCCCTTTGATAAATTGATTTTGGGGTGAAGGAAAATGGAGGTGTTCATCGTTGTGTTGTTGCTAGTATTACAGTAAAGGCACCAGTTCGCGAAGTATGGAATGTTTTGACTGCTTATGAACGTCTTCCTGAGTAAGTTTTCAGGGCTTTTTTCTAATATAATTTCTGGCTTGGTCATCATACTAATGGTAATTCATCCCAAATTGTTGCAGGATAGTTCCAAATTTAGCGATCAGTAAGATTTTATCACGAGACAACAACAAAGTTCGCATTCTTCAGGTAAATGACAGAATTGAATAATTTTGGGGGCAACTGTGAAATGAATACGTTGTGTATTGCAACGAGATATGTTTCTCGAATATTAGGTGATGCTTCTACTTGTCCATATCCAGGAAGGATGCAAGGGTCTTCTATACATGGTACTCCATGCACGTGTCGTCCTAGACTTATCTGAACTCATAGAACAAGAAATTAGCTTTGAGCAGGTGGAAGGAGATTTCGATTCTTTTGAAGGAAAATGGATCTTAGAGCAATTAGGCAGTCATCATACTCTATTGAAGTATAGTGTGGAGTCAAAAATGCACAAGAATTCATTTCTTTCCGAAGCAATTATGGAAGAGGTTTGTATCCATGTCTACTCTGTTCATCATCCACTTAACATCGAAATTTATGTTAAGCAGATCTTGAGCCTAACTTGCATAAGTTGAAGACAATAAATTTGCTTTCTTCTGCTTTTTATTCTGTCATTTCAGGTCATATACGAGGACCTTCCCTCAAACTTATGTGCAATCCGAGATTACATTGAGGAACGAGAGACTGAGAAACCTCTTGAGAAATTTAACCATGATGAATTCCGAGAGGCATCGGTTAGTTCATCAATGAAGGATTCATCTGTTTATTATGATAGGCAAGCTGGGCAGAATTCAGATAGTACTAGTTTACATTCACCTAGACAAAGGCCGAAAGTTCCAGGATTGCAGAGGGATATTGAAGTTCTTAAAGCTGAGCTCTTGACTTTTATCTCCGAACATGGACAAGAAGGATTTATGCCTATGAGAAAGCAACTCAGGAAACATGGGAGAGTAGATATTGAAAAGGCGATTACACATATGGGAGGTTTTAGAAGAATTTCTTCATTGATGAATCTATCTCTTGCTTACAAACACCGCAAACCAAAAGGTTATTGGGATAGCTTGGAAAATTTACAAGAGGAGGTTAGTTAACGGTTCTTCGTACTAGTTATCAACTTCACATTTCCTGCAAAAACTATGAATACGTGCAAAAAATATAACCAGCATAAGATACTGACCAATGCAGGAAAAAATCGAGTTTTCGGAGATTTAACCAACCTTCTTGTTGCATTTCATATTTTCATGATTATTTTGATTAAGCTTGGAAATGATCTGCAATTTCTCAGATCAGTCGCTTCCAGAAGAACTGGGGAATGGATCTATCGTATATGCCTAGTAGAAAGTCCTTCGAACGTGCAGGTATGGAACTAGATTACGAGATTTTGTTCCTTTTCTGGTATAATTCACCCCTCCCCTCTCACTGCCCTACAAAAATGGAAGAAATAAGAGTGAAAAGTCAAAAACATGCCTAAAGTATCCCCGTTTTCCGAGGTTCCTACCTGAACTATTACCAACTTTTTATCAAAACACACCTTCACTATCAATTACCAGAATGATTTTTCTATACAAGAAAAAACAACCATCTTTCCTTTCTAGAAGCCACATACAAAATGGATGAAAAACAGAATAAGAAAATGTGCTACTTCCGAGCTCAATCAAAATAATTAAGATCAGAAAACTACATCACTCTGTAACTTTGATGAGTGCCAAACGTCATAGGGTTTCATAGTTTTGGTTATGGTACTACTTCCTCCGTCCTATTTTATATGAAGGTGATTGACTGGGCAAAGAGTTTTAAGAGAAAAAAGAAGGCTTCTGAAACTTATGGTCTAAAATAAGACAATTTTTTGTTGTAAGAGTAAATGAGAAGTTTGAAGTTAAATCGTTACTAAATATAGAAAGATATTATTTTTGGGACTAGGAGTACGTGTTTTGAAAGTGTAATTCATCTTAAGGAAGTTCGATGGTCCCGGACCAACAATGGTGGTTGGTTTTGGGATAATCAGATATGTGGATCCCATCTGTGTGCCACAAGACACGATGTTTCCCAGGCCCAGAGTTGCTCTAGTTCTTTACCTCACAAATGGTTCTGATTATTTCAAGTTTTCTCCTCCAGGTCGCTATGATATTGCTCGTGCATTAGAAAAATGGGGTGGCCTTCATGAAGTTTCGCGTCTTCTGTCACTTAAGGTAAGGCATCCTAACAGACAAGCAAACCTAGCCAAAGAGAAGAAAGGTGAATTATTAGCTAATGATGTAAATTGTGAAACGACATCATCTAAACCTTTTGTTGCACAAGATGCAAAGAAATGGCTCATGAAACTCAAGGACTTGGATATAAATTGGGTGGAATGAGTATTGAGTTTTGTTTCATTATACTTATCTTCTAAAAGCATGACAACATCTAATTGTATCAAGTGTACATATATCAATCAAATTTGTTTCAATTCCAAACTAGTTCGAGTTACCTTCTGCTTTATGCTTTTATAACTGAAAAATAGACTCACTTTCTATGACTTAGTCGAAGTTAGTTTTCATCATCTGCTTCAGCTTCTGGATATTGACAGATAGACGATATAGACCATCGTTCTTCATGTCTTTGCTGCTGCATAAAAAATGAATGCAGAACAAATCATTTTGATTGAAGACCATCAGGTACCATATATACATTATGCCAATGTGTGAATAGTAAAATTATTACTATTATGCAAGGAACCTAACAACAACAACAAGGTGAGGTCACTTAAACATAGTAAACCACAAATGAAATCAGATGCCAAAAACCAAAGACTACATGAAACATGATTAAGGAAACAAACAAAAGAACAACAACAACAACATACCCAGTGTGATCTCACAAGTGGAGTCTGGGAGGGTATAGTGTATGTAGACCTTACCTTTACCTTGGAAGCTACAAAAGTTGTTTTCGATAGACCCTTGGCTCTAGGAAAAGCATCTCTAAGTTGATCGAGAAAAAATTAACGGAGATGAAGAAATCATGGCAAAATACTAATAATTGAGGAAGCAAACAAAAGAGGAAGAATTATAATGAGGAGGCAAACAAAAGAAGAAGACTAATTATCCCATGCTCAAACAAAATAATTTCTACCTCAAGAAAAAGGAATACTAGATATTAAATTAATTGTTCAGTGGAATTTTTTTTTTTTTAATTATTTTCCAGTCAACTTAGTGGATTAGGAAATTTCTCAAAAATCAAGATTAAGAGTCTGAGAGTTCATTTTGAACTTCTCTTTTCCTTCTTCTTTGTCATGGAAATCTGGAAAACTTTGCATTTTGACTATGTAAAGTAATTAGATCCTTTCATTTTACATGTAACAATTTTACATCCCTGATGAATAAAGATAATTGCAACACAAATTTGAATCTTTGTTATATATAATCATTTCTTTGAAGATCTAGACAGATTATTACGACTACATTGATTGAACGAAACTTCTCCTGGTAGTCGACTTAATGTTTGATCTACTACACTGATATGAACAATTAAGACTAGGCCAGCTCTAGTACTGATGAATCTACCTCAGTTCTTGTGGGAGAATATAGGTAAGGCTTGGGAGGCATTTGCAAAGAGTCTAGTTTCCCTTCTAACATTTCCACAACTTTGCTCATCGATGGTCGATTTGAGGGATCAGTCTGTATGCACCACAAACTTGCTATCACCATCTTTCTTGCACATTCATTCTCCTCTTTATTCATTATCCCAATTAGTTGAAGCTCTTCGTCTAGTTCTATTCGTCGATAGAGCCAATGTGGAAAGTAGATTTCACTTGTGCGATCAACTCCAACATCAACATTTTTTCTTCCTCCTACGATCTCTAGGACCATCATTCCATAGCTATAGACGTCGGACTTGTGAGAGACACCTCCCAAGTTTCTGCAAACAATTTCTGGAGCAATATAACCGATAGTCCCTCGTGGACCTAACATTGACACGATACTCTCTTGTTTCATGCACAGTTTGGCAAGACCAAAATCTGAGATCTTAGGACAAAAGTTGTCATCAAGTAGGATATTATGAGGCTTTATATCAAAATGCAAAATCCGAGTGGTACAACCACGATGCAAGTACTCCAATCCTCGAGCAATGCCTAGTGCGATTTTGTACAGCATTGGCCAACCCAATTGGCGAACACTGTTGGATCTTTCCTCATAGATAAACTTTTCAAGAGATCCATTTGGCATGAACTCATATACTAGAGCTCTTTTGTGACCCTCAAAACAAAATCCCACAAGGCTCACGATGTTAACATGCGATGTTCTGCTAATACTTGCCACCTCGTTAATGAAATCTTCACCACTGCCTTTTAGTTTATTCAGGACCTTCACTGCCACTTGACTCCCGTTACACAAACTTCCTCTGTATACATTACCAAATCCTCCTTGGCCTAGTTTGCTTCTGAAGTGACCGGTGATTCTTTTGATGTCTGTATAATTGTATCTGTTTGGAGCGTATGAACCATAGTTCTTTAAGAATGCTTCAATATTTTGGTGATCCTCAGCACTAGATTGCCAAAAGCTGAGGCGCTTGTACTGCATAATCTTTTCTCTGAAGTAGAAGAGTAGAATCAACAGTCCAACAGTTAATAAACCTGTACCTGCTGAAAAAAATGAAGTCATGCAACCATCAGAGAATATAAACTTAATTCATTCTGAATGTCTTATGCACTATCAGGGAAGTAGTTTGCTTTTGGGACTATGCAAATAGTAGATACGTTGTGTAATCTTAAGTACTTGCCTCTCCAATTTTTTGAGATTTTACCACAGTGAAGAAGAAAATTCAAAATGATATGCATGGAAATTCTGAAATAAGAACAAACTGTGCAGTTAATGGATATTTAACTACCTGCTCCCAGAGTCAGTCCGAACTTTCTTCTAGCTGTTTTTGCATCTAAAGGAAAAAGAGGGAAAATATTATGAAATAGTATACATACGTGATATGAAGACAAGAAAGGACACTAAGAAATATGCACTGAGTGACTGAACCTTTTTCAAGTGAAGAAATTCTTTGATGACCTTGATCATGTGGATTATTTGGATATGTACAATGAAATTTGTTGGTTATATCAGTCTGACATTGACCTCCGCCATAGTGACATTTGTAACAGTCCTCAGACAGCTTCCATTCTACAAGAAAAGCGGCGCTTAACATATTGAACAAACCACCATTATCTGATCTCAAGCGGATCGACAGTCTGATAAGTGAACAGTTTGCAGGAAGATTGCCTGCTTGCACATCTCCATCATCGCCTCTAGGAAGCTTGTAGAATATGCTAAAGTCTTTACAGCCACTGTACATTCTATAACCAGCAAAATGATCTTTCATCTTATGGGTAATGTTTGGGGTGCTACTACTAGTGCTGTTGCATTTGAAGAAGTTGAGAATATTCGCTGGGAGAATTTCGAAAGAAATAGAAGGAGAGTCTGGCAATGATAAGTTTTTGTTAAAAGCCTGACACTTGTGTTGCCTCAACTTGGCATGAAGCTTGGGGTCCCCAAGCCAAACTGTATAATTAAACATATTTCCTAAAGCATAGTACGAATCTCCTCCAGGAAGCAGTTGGATTCTTGGATATGGTTTAGCATCACAACTAGATAAGAACATTATTCCACAGTCAGGTTGTGTGGAAAGAGAGAAAGGAAAGCTCAGGTCAGTAAGATTTCCACATGAAAAGGACTTTGGACAAGTTGAATCATTTCTGCCCTTTGCCTGAACTAAGTAACTGATCAGAAGAAAGCATATAAAAGAAGTGTAAGTCATATTAAATCCTCCCACTGATCAAGCAAAAGTCTCCTCTTATACCAAGAAGAGGAAAAAATATGAATTCAGTTGTTCACTACACTTGCATTTAAAGCATAGTGGATGTGGAAAAGTTGTTAAAACGTATATTAAGGGCTGTGAAAGACCTATTTGTCAACAGAAAGACTTGAAGTCATGTAGAAATAACAAAACCACATTATAAGATATTCCCCAGACCCAAAAGGGCTCTCAAAATATTCATTTGGCCCATGGGCCAGCCCAACCCAGCCTCGGTCAAGCCTCGAGGGCTGGATTGATCCCATTTAATCACAATCCACCACAACAATTAGCTAATTAAACTTAATAAAGTAAGAAAAAAAGAGACAAAACTAAAAGGGATGAAGGAAGTACTTGATTATTTGAACTTCAACTGGATATAGTACAAAATGGATTACAAAGGAAAGTGTGTCTCATAAAATAGGACAGAGAAACTAGTAATAAATTCAGTTGTCGAAGAAAAATACAGCTTTTGCTAAAAGTTCACAACAAAATAAGACTAGGCCAGTTTGACTTCCGATGAATCTACCTCAGTTCTTGTGGGAGAATATAGGTAAGGCTTGGGAGGCATTTGCAAAGAGTCTAGTTTCCCTTATAACATTTCCAGAACCTTGCTCATCGATGGTCGATTTGAGGGATCAGTCTGTATGCACCATAAACTTGCTATAACCATCTTTCTTGCACAGTCATTCTCCTCTTCATTCATTATTCCAGTGAGTTGAAGCTCTTCACCTAGTTCAATTTGCTGATAGAGCCAATGTGGAAAGTAGATTTCACTTGTGCGATCAACTCCAACATCAACATTTTTTCTTCCTCCAACCACTCTAGGACCATCATTCCGTAGCTATAGACGTCAGACTTGTGAGAGACACCTCCCAAGTCTCTGCAAACAATTTCTGGAGCAATACAACCGATAGTCCCTCGTGCACCTAACATTGACACAATGCTCTCCTTTTTCAAGCACAATTTGGCTAGACCAAAGTCAGAGATCTTCGGACAAAAATCTTCATTAAGTAGGATATTATGAGGCTTTATATCAAAATGCAAAATCCGAGTGGTACAACCACGATGCAAGTACTCCAATCCTCGAGCAATGCCTAGTGTGATTTTGTACAGTATTGGCCAACCCAATTGGCGAACACTGTCAGATCTTTCCTCATAGATAAAATTTTCAAGAGATCCATTTGGCATGAACTCATATACGAGAGCTCTTTTGTGACCCTCAAAACAAAATCCCACAAGGCTCACGCTATTAACATGCGATGTTCTGCTAATACTTGCCACCTCGTTAATGAAATCTTCACCGCTGCCTTTTAGTTTATTCAGGATCTTCACTGCCACTTGACTCCCGTTACACAAACTTCCTCTGTATACATTACCAAATCCTCCTTGGCCTAGTTTACTTCTGAAGTGACTGGTGATTCTTTTGATGTCTGTATAATTGTATCTGTTTGGAGCGTAAGAACCATAGTTCTTTAAGAATTCTTCAACTTTTTGGTGATCCTGAACATTAGATTCCCAAAACCTGATGTATTTGTACCACAAAATCTTCTCTCTGAAGCAGAAGAGTAAAACCAACAGTCCAACTGTAAACAAAACTGCACCTGTGGAAAGCAAAATGAAGTCATGCACCATCAGAGAAGATAAATTAAATTCAGTGTGGAAGTCCTCTGAAATATTTGGGGAACAGTCAGTGTTTTGGACAAATCATATAGTAGATACGTACAGAGACAAGAAATACAAGTCGAAAGAGCAAAAGGGAAGCAATGGTATCTATGAAACTGCAGTGGCAGTTACAGAGAAGAAAAAAGAAGATGAGTTACCTGTCGCCACCATGAACCAGATTGCTGTTAAATTTCTAACATCTGCAATACTTTAAAAACAAAACTTTAAAGATCTTTCAACTAAACCTCAATAGAGAACAGCAGAGCCAGAATTCTTTCCACGAAGTTGGTTGATACGATATTAAGTTTCAGTTGCTCATACCTTTGAAACAACTATATTCATGTTCACCACCAACCGAGCATTTCCCTCGTTTGGCAAGACACTCAAGACAATTTTTGGAAAGCTCCCAGTTTAGAAGAGAAATAGAAATCAACAGTTCAAACAAGTCACCTGCATATGGTTTTGATGGTGTAGGCAATGGAATTGGCATTTGTACAAGTGAACAGTGCTCTGGAAGTTTGCCACTTATCTTAGCACTAGTATTTCCCAATATTGCTTTCTTGGGATGGTGATAGTAAACATTAAAACCTTCCCACTCAGTATATCTATCAAATTCTTTGAAAAAGGAATCATTTGTCTTCTGGATGGTGTTGTCATGACTATGTTTGCATCTGTTCAAGGTTAAGTTAGGAACGATTTGGAAAGAAATCAAAGGGGAATTTGGAAATGAGAAGTTTCTGTTAAAAGACTTGCAACTTTTGTTATCTAAGTACTCTTGAAGTTTAGGATCTGAAATAAGGAAAAAATCACACCTTCTTCACTACAGCATCATATCTGTTTCCACCAAGTTCAATCTTAGGATATGGTTTAGTATGACAATCAAACTTGCATAATCCGCACTCGGGGTTGCTGGAATTTGTGAAAGGAAACATCATAGCTCCAAGGCCTCCACACTTGAATTCATCAGTGCAATTGGATTTGGTGTTACCTTCTGCTTGAGCTAGGTGAAATATCATTAAACAACACAGAAACAAGAAAGCAGAAGCCATACCCTGTACACTACATGGACCTAAAAAGCAACAAAGCTGGAGCTATAGTTTCTTATGCAATATCAAACTTGTAATCTGGTTTTCTATGATGCTGATTTGGAACTTGTCACAAAGACTGAGAAAAAATGGAAACAAGCTTCAAGTGAGGGCCAGGGTGGAAGACTTTTCCACTCTCCTTGCTCATTGACTTGAATTGTTGACTCTTAACCTATGAGATGCTTCTTCTCCTTTTGTGTTAAGCATAATCTAATATAGAAAGGTAGTGTCTTTACGAAGAAAAAGGTGCAGCATTTTGGCTCACATCATATATCCATGAAAGAAAGGGAAGTTGGTAAGTGTTTCGGTTATGGTCATTTTCCTGTGAACTATAAAGGTATTTTGTGATCAACTGATCTGAGATAGTGCTCGCAATAAAAAAACCTTCCCGTCTCCTGATTAACTAAATGGCCAAAACTAGACGTTGAAGAGGACCCGTGGCTGTTCTAATACCATGTGAAAGTGTGTGACCATCTCATCTAAAAGCTTTAACTATTAAAGAGAACACACTTTTATTTACTTAGAATTCCCAACTCTAGAATGTTATGCTGTCTTGATATAACATTCTTCTCAATGATCCCTTTTGTATTTTTTTCTTAGAGAAGAATCATGTAAACAATTCACTTACTACTTTCTAATTGCTAATTTTATTTCAATGCAACGCTCAAAGATCGAGTCTTAGCAGTTTTTGCTTTTTTTTCATAAAAATGTAAAACAAAAAAATGAGTTTTCTTTCTTTATCCAAAATATAAAGTGATGGGAAAAAGAAATGAATGACAGGGAAATAGAAAAGGGATATAAGATAGCATGGTTTCTCAGACAATTACCCTATCACTCCCAAGAACGTCGAAAGGGATGTTTGTTTCTCTTGTATATCATAATGCAGCTCCATTATCATAACATCTTACTTAGCTTGCAACAAGTTCAATCTGGTAAGTAGCATAGATGAAGAGATCGGATATCGATGGACCATTTGGGTCCTCACTACCTAGTCTGCAATTCACATAAGAACAGCTTGATCAAACTTTTCTTCTTGAAAATATAACTCAGTAGAAAAATGAGAACAATAAGTCAAGAATACGAAACTCCAGAAAGAGGGATATATAAGACTAGGTGATGCCCACTTTAACGGTCTCACAGTGGTCGAGGATATCAGTTGTAGTCTCCTTATTTGGTCTTGGACAGACTTCATCTTATATGCTAACTTTTGGGGTTATCTTAACAATGATTAGGGACATGCCAACCACCACACATCTGTAGAAAGGGACCACAATTGGGCAAACCAATAAGGCAATACCATTCTCAAATTGTCTGGAAATAATCTTGTAACTAGACAATTACTGAACAGGAAAAATGAAAAGCTCTTATTAGGTCTCCTTATTATTCTGACAATTATGGAATTCAGCTAGGCAAATCACTCTTCTTTTAGCATTAAATCATAAAGAAAAACATGAATTTATAGCTTCTTACATTCAAGGAAATCTATACACATCAGAAACCGAACCTGTAACAATACCAGTTTTTTCTACAATTACATAATAAAATGTGACTACAGTGATATTAACTGAGATATGAACACATAAAGACTAGGCCAGCTCTAGTACTGATGAATCTACTTCTGTTCTTGTGGGAGAATATAGGTAAGGCTTGGGAGGCATTGGCAAAGAGTTTAGTTTCCCTTCTAACATTTCCACAACCTTGCTCATTGATGGTCGATTTGAGGGATCAGTCTGTATACACCATAAACTCACCATCACCATCTTTCTTGCCCATTCTTTCTCCTTCTCATTCATTATCCCGATTAGTTGAAGCTCTTCGTCTAGTTCAATTCGCTGATAGAGCCAATGTGGAAAGTAGATTTCACAAGTGCGATCAACTCCAACGTCAACATTTTTTCTTCCTCCAACCATCTCTATGACCATCATTCCATAGCTATAGACGTCAGACTTGTGAGAGACACCTCCCAAGTTTCTGCAAACAATTTCTGGAGCAATATAGCCGATAGTCCCTCGTGGACCTAACATTGACACGATACTCTTCTGTTTCATGCACAGTTTGGCAAGACCAAAGTCAGAGATCTTCGGACAAAAATCTTCATCAAGCAGGATATTATGAGGCTTTATATCAAAATGCAGAATCCGAGTGGTACAACCACGATGCAAGTACTCCAATCCTCGAGCAATGCCTAGTGCGATTTTGTACAGTATTGGCCAACCCAATTGACGAACACTGTCGGATCTTTCCTCATAGATAAATTTTTCAAGAGATCCATTTGGCATAAATTCATATACGAGAGCCCTTTTACATCCCTCAAAACAAAATCCCACAAGGCTCACGACGTTAACATGTGAGGTCTTGCTTATACTTGCTACCTCGTTAATGAATTCTTCACCACTGCCTTTTAGTTTCTTCAGGACCTTCACAGCCACATGACTTCCATTATGCAGACATCCTTTGTATACAGAACCATATCCTCCTTGACCAAGTTTATTCTTGAAGCCACTGGTGATTCTTTTGACTTCTAAATAGTTGCATCTCTTTGGAGAACACGATCCATAGTTCTTTAAAAATGCTTCAATATTTTGGTGATCCTCAGCATTAGATTCCCAAAACCTGATGTATTTGTACCACAAAATCTTCTCTCTGAAGTAAAAGAGTATAATCAACAGTCCAACTGTAAACAGAACTGCACTTGTGGAAAGCAAAATGAAGTCATGCACCATCAGAGAATATAAATATAACTAATTCTGAATGTCTTATGCACTATCAAGGAAGTATAGTTTGCTTTAGGGACTATATAAATAGTAGATATCTACAAAAAAAAGCAGTCAGTTATCAAGGTTTTCAGAAAAAAGAAAGAAAGGAAAACATCGCAAGGAGAAAGAATGTCCACTCAACTCCACTATCCATACGTTCTGTAATCTGAAGTATGTGTCTCCTCAATTTTTTGAATTTTTACCACAATGAAGAAGAAACTTTAAATGTTATGCATGATTATGCTGAAATAAGAAAGAACCTGCAGTTAATGGATATTTAACTACCTGCTCCCAGAGTCAGTCCCAACTTGTAGTCATTTTTGCATCTAAAAAGGAGGAAAAATTCTATGAAATATTATCAATATTTGATACGAAAATGAGAAAGAAATTTATTAAATATGCACTAGACCTTAAGCATTTAGATAATTTTTTTGATGATCATGTGGATTATTTGGATATGAACAATGAAATTTGTTGGTTATATCGGTCTGGCATTGACCTCCGCCATAGTGACATTTGTAACAGTCCGCAGATAGCTTCCATTGTACTAGAAAACCGGCGCTTAACATATTGAACAAATCACCATCTGATATCGAGCCAATTGGCAATCTGTTAAGTGAACAGTTGGCTGGAAGATTGCCAGCATGAACATCTTCATGATCACCTAGGCGAAGCTTGTAGTATATGCCGAAGCCTGCCATTGTACCTTTTATAACCAGCAAAATCACCATTCGTGTGGGTAACGTTTGGGGTGCTACTACTAGTGATGTTGCATTTGAAGAAGTTGACAAAATTCAATAGAAGTATGAAAGAAATAGAAGAAGAGTTTGGAAGGGAGAAATTTTTGTTAAAAGCCTGGTACGTGTGTTGCCTCAACTTGGCATGAAGCTTGGGGTCCCCGAGAAAAACTGTATAATTAAATGGATTTCCTAAAGCATAGTACGAATCTCCTCCACGAAGCAGTTGGATTCTCGGATATGGTTTAGCATCACAACCAGAGATGGGCACTATTCCACAGTCGGGTTGTGTGGAAAGAGAGAAAGGAAAGCTCAGGTCAGTAAGATTTCCACATGTAAAGGACTTTGGACAAGTTGAATCATTTCTGCCCTTTGCCTGAACTAACTGATCAGAAGAAAGCATATAAAAGAAGTGTAAGTCATATTAAATCCTCCCACTGATCAAGCAAAAGTCTCCTCCTATATCAAGAAGAGGAAAAATTATGAATTCAGTTGTTCACTGCACTTATGCTTTTAAGAGCATAGTGAAGGTGGAAAAGTTGTTTAAACGTATATTAAGGGCTGTGAGGGAATCTTCAAAGCACCTTATTGTCAACAAAAAGACTTGAAGTCCTGCAGAAATAACAAGACTACATTTTCAAGCCTAGTGAAAGAAAATGACTTGATATGTATCCAGGATAACGTCATTTTAAGATATCCCCTCAGAACCAAAAGGGCTTTCAAAATATTCATTTGGCCCATGTGCCAGCCCAACCCTGCCTCAAGGGCTGGCATGATCCCATTTAATCACAATCCACCACAACAGTTAGCTAATTATATTCAAAGTAAGGAAAAAAGAGACAAAACTAAAAGGGATGAAGGAAGTACTTGATTATTTGAACTTCAACTGGATACAGTAGAAAACAGATTACAAAGGAAAGCGTGTCTCATAAAATGGGATAGAGAAACTAGTAGTAAATTCAGTTGTCGAAGAAAAATACAGCTTTTACTAAAAGTTCACAACAGAATTAGACTAGGCCGGTTCGACTTCCGATGAAATTACCTCTGTTCTTGAGGAAGAATATAGGTAAGGCTTGGGAGGAATTTGCAGAAAGTCTAGGTTCCCTTCTAACATTTCCACAACCTTGCTCATCGATGGTCGACTTGAGGGATCAGTCTGTATGCACCATAAACTCGCCATCACCATCTTTCTTGCACATTCTTTCTCCTCTTCATTCATTATCCCAATTAATTGAAGCTCTTCATCAAGCTCAATTCGTCGATATAGTCAATGTGGAAAGTAGATTTCACTCGTACGATCAACTCCAACATCAACATTTTTTCTTCCTCCAACCATCTCTAGGACCATCATTCCATAGCTATAGACGTCAGACTTGTGAGACACACCTCCCAAGTTTCTGCAAATAATTTCTGGAGCAATATAACCGATAGTCCCTCGTGCACCTAACATTGACACAATGCTCTCCTTTTTCATGCACAGTTTGGCTAGTCCAAAGTCAGAGATCTTAGGACAAAAATCTTCATCAAGCAGGATATTATGAGGCTTTATATCAAAATGCAAAATCCGAGTGGTACAACCACGATGCAAGTACTCCAATCCTCGAGCAATGCCTAGTGCAATTTGGTATAGTATTGGCCAATCCAATTGGCGAACTCTGTCGGATCTTTCCTCATAGATAAACTTTTCAAGAGATCCATTTGACATGAATTCATAAATTAGAGCTCTTTTGCGACCTTCAAAGCAAAATCCCACAAGGCTCACAATGTTAACATGTGATGTCCTACTAATACTCGCCACCTCGTTAATGAATTCTTCACCACTTCCTTTTAGCTCATTCAGGACCTTCACTGCCACGTGTTTCCCATTCTGCAAACTTCCTCTGTAAACATTACCATATCCTCCTTGGCCTAGTTTGTTTTTGAACCAAGTGGTCATCTCTTTGACCTCTGAGTAGGTGTATCTCTTTGGAGCATATGACCCATTGTTCTTCAGAAATGCTTCAATATTTCGGTGATCCTCAGTTTTAGATTCCCAAAACATGAGGCACTTGTACCAGAAAGTTCTTTTTCTAAAGCAGAAGAGCAAAATCAAGATTCCAGCACAACAGCTTAAGAAAACTGCAACTGTGGAAAAAATTGAAGTCATTCACTAAGATAGTCTGTTATTAGGGCAATTCAACTAGTACAAGTGTTATTTACAAAAGAAAGATTTGGAAAGAGCACACGGGATAAAAGTATTAAGCTTTTTTTATTATTATTATTGAAGAAATAAACCTATAAAGGCTAAAATCTTGTGATGGACAACAACAAATTTGTAGGTAAATACCTGTGACAATCACTTTCGTCTTTCTATTTCCTGCATCTATAGTAAACAATGCAAATTTAAGCTAAACCAAGGGAAAAGAGAACCAAAGCCTTTAATGTGAAACACGAAAATAGTTATTTACCTTGGACAAAGGTATAAGAACAATGAAAGTTGTTAGTAGTATTATCTGTTTGACACCTTCCTCCTGTATAATACACTGATTACACTCATCAGACACAGTCCATCCTAGTACAACTTCATCAGTTAACAGATGAAATAAGTCACTTCCATTTGTTTTTGCTTCTGAATTTGATGTCAAAGGCAACTGAATAAATGAACAGCTACTAGGAATAGATACTTGATAATAATGGATGGAGATGTTATAGTATAATATGAAACCATCACAGCCATTGTAACTTTGATAATAGTTGGAGCTGAAAAATTCTTCATGTGTACTCTTCTGGCTACTGTTGCATTTGTACAAAGTGAGTAAGGGATCAAATCTATATGTTATTGAAGGAGAAATAGAGATAGAGACATTTTTCTCAAAAATCTGGCAACTGCTGTTCTTCAAAAGTTCTCCAAGACTAGAGTCCTGAAGTCTGACAAAAATATCACTTTTTTCAAGAACTTGATATTTCACCCCTTCTAATTCAATAATAGGATTTGGACTAACATCACAATCCACTTTGAACAATCCACAATCAAGTTGAGTAGATTTGTAGAAAGGAAAACTCAAATTTCTTAAATTTCCACACTGGAATTCCTCTGTGCAACTTGAGTGGGATGTGGTCTGTCCTTGTGCTGAATCAAAGCACAAAAAATGAAAAAAAATGTAGACAAAAAACCAAGAAAACAAATCCATGATGAACCCTTTTGTACAAAGAAACATCAATAGCAGCAAAACATATAACTGGATTTATTTAAACTAAAATATTAAGATCTGAAACAATTCTTGATTTTCCAAAAAAGCAGAAGACTAAGAACTGTACTGCAAAGAATTGGGATTGGAAAAGTCTATGCATTATTGTGAATTGATAAGAAGCTAAGAATTTTCCTTCTTTTTTATTCAAACTGACTTTTCCTTTCTCCTTTTGGTCACAATTAGATGTATTAAAGTCTTGTATCTATTCAGTTATGGAAAGTTTATGTCCAAACAAATACATGGTGTGCATCTATTGATTTGGTTTAAATATCGAGAGCATAAGAACTCCTCCCAATAATTGATCTTATAGTATACTATTTTGGATACCGACTGACACTAGTGTTGCATTTGAAGAATTCAAGATATGAAGAAGCAAGCAAAAGTAAAAAGACTGAGACATGGTGGAATTCCCTCATGCTAAAAGAAAAAGATAATAGCTCAAGAAAATGAAGAGTAGATATCAATTTAATTGTTCAGTTGAATTCCTTTTTGTGATTATTACAACAACAACAAACTCAGTATAATCCCACAAGTGGAGTCTAGGAGTATAGTGTCAAGTGTGTATGCTGACCCTGTCCCTACCTTGAGAAGGTAGGGGGGCTGTTTCCATAGACCCACCGCTTAAACACGGATGAAAAAGATGACGTAGCAACAAGCAGGAACAACAAGAAGAAAATACAATAGTCGAGAATGAAGAATTAACTGATATAAAGAGTCAACAACATTGTTAATATTATTACAATCCGAACTACTCCTAGTACACGCAGTTCTCCAGTCAGTCTTACACTGCAGGTTTCAAAATATGATATTTGAGGTCAAGGTTGTTAGTAGACTTTGAAATTTCTCAGAGAGCTAATGTAGATACAGATGAGAAACTCTGTGAAATGATGACATACAGAGGCAACAATTGTACTTGTTGATACCCAATTTTGAACTTCCACAATATAAATTAACCATCGAGCTTCTTAAATTTCAAAACAATTTAAAATAATTGACTTTATAAAATTCAAAATATTTTTTTTCAAGATATTTTAAATAGTTTGGTCACTTGGTCACTTTTTATAATATTTTAAATGACAAACATATTCATATAATTATCTATATAATTAGTATATTTTATAAATATTCGAAAATCATCTCAAAATTTTTTTTTGTTTTGCTTAAATATCTTACTAATTAGTTTAGTTATATAATAGTTTACACTTTTGAATTAATTAATTTATACCAACACAAACCCGACCCTTCTCGTCCTTCTTCCTTGACCCGACCCTGTACTATTCTTCTTCTTCACGACGCGGAAAACCCAGCAAACCTGAGCACCAGTGAACCCAAACCCGGCTTTGCGGCTCTCGTTTCTCTCCGTACGAAAGATCGTACTCGAATCAACAGGTGGAACGATCTCCTTGTTGCTTCGTCCTTTGCTCCAAAATCCAGCGGTTCTCCTCATTTTTCCGTTGGATTCGTACTATTCAATAGCTATCCAACTTTATCTCTTAAGAGGTTTTTGGATTTCAAATTCGGGATTTACCCTAAAATTCTTATCCGTTTCCCCCCACTTTGGAGCCCTAGCTCCCCTCTATATAACCCACTACTGTTTCGGTATGAGAAAAAAAAAGATTCGGGAAAAAGGGTTGGGAAAATAGAGAAACCAGCTAGCCTTAGAGACGAAAACACACTACAAATTTCCAGCTATATTGCTATATATAAGTATTTAAGATAATTTCTCAAAATCGTAGAGACCGGGAACCCAGATTCTTGCTTAGTTCTTGTTCTCGTTTGCTCCGTTTTGTTCGTCGGAGTTTTCGAAGTCATATTCCGGTGGTAAAGGATCGTTGTCGCTAGCTCGTTTCCCAGTCGCTGCCCAGAAAGAGGTAAATCCTCTTGGCTTTGTTTAATTCCCAGCTCTCCCATGTTGTTCTGTTTATGATGTGTTCTTTGCTGTGTTCGCGTTCTGTTTATATGCTAACCTTGTTTTGGTCTCCATATGTTAGGATTTGGTTATGGAGTATTAGCTAGTAATATCTTTTCTTTTTTATATGAGATTATCTGTGTTGGAGTAGTTTACTGTTGTTTGTTAGCATATATTCTTGCTTCACCATAAAATCTTCATGGTTCAATATCTTTCTGTCATATTTTTCTTATTCCGATCTTAGCTAAGTATAAAAAGATTATCGAGTTGTTTGTAGTCATTGGTTTTGGTATTTCTCCATCATTTTCTCTGGAGCCGTGATTCAAAGTTTTAGTAGAAAATTACTCTTGTTTGCCTATATCTTTCGTTCATTCAACTTCCTTTTTCTCTCTTGCATTCATTTACTTTAATTTCATCTTACTGCATGATGTACAGTCCCTATGTATGCTTTCGTGTGCTTTATTTCTTCTAGCGGAGGACCTGTTTTAATGAGAAATGGTCTACCTTTGGGACTGCTCTTTAGCATTTCTCAAAGAGTCAGGCTCGGATAAATGAAAACTCTTTAACTCATTATCTTTAGATCCATGCTTGCATTGGTTGAGACAGGACTATTGTTTTAACTTGTTGAATGTGGTTACCTGCTTGCTTAAACAGTGGTCTATTTTATTCATTTTTATTCTTAAAATTCGATCAGATTTATCTCAGTTTTAAAGTGAATCTTATGGATAGTCTCTTGCATTTTAGAGTTAGTTGTGATTTCTTAAGACTCTTTGACATTCTGGTTTGATGAGACATATAATACCCAATTGAGTATGTTACCTGGAAGGTCTGATGATTTTCTTTCAAGTTTTAATTATTCTATGTTGCACAAAGTTGGGTGTTTTAGTTCATTATGGACAAATTTGTGTTAAATGAGTTAACAAGGAATAGGTTATTATAGATTATCAAATATTTGACCAATTTGCTGCTTTGAGTTGTTTCATTTTGTAAGTATCGACTCCTGTTTGTTTACTTCACTTGTGCTAATCATTTTATTCATCTTCTTTGCATGAACTCTCCCGTTTGAGTCCATTCAGACTTTCATTCCCTTGCATTCTCCTCTCTCCGAGTCAACTTCCTTTAAACCGATTGAAAGGGAAGTTAATATCATTGGGTTAAAACCCAAGAAAATACCAACAGATCAGTGGCAATAGACCAAAAGCCAGCAGCAACAGCAGCTCAAAATAGCTGAAATAAAAGTGCTTTCAGTTCAAACTGGCCGAAATTTGAACACCCGAAATGAGGCAAAGTCGCAGCAGTTTCAAAGGGCTGAAAATAGCATTTTTTCGGACTTAAAAAATTCAAAAATTGCACCAGCAGCGGCAATTAAGAAGCAGCAAGTGGACTTAAAATTGTCCAAGTTCTATTTGCACTTTGTTTTCATTATATAGTGATTTTATGATAATTGCTCTTAACTTCAAACATTTATTTTCTTAACTTAGATGAATCTTTGGAGGGATCTTTATTTCATATTTTGTCGTTTGTTTACTTTAAAATTTTCAAATTCCCAAAACTCATTTTAGGTTGGGGAATTTAAGCTTATAGATAGAATGACTTAAGAACCCTTCATGTTCTTTCATAGTTATTGAAAATCTTTAAATCCATGTTTATGAGTTTGAACTAACTATTTAGTTCAAATTTTTGAATAGGATAAAATTGTTAAGTTTCTTAAAATAAATTTGTTGTCTTTTAATTTAACTTAGGACTTTGTATGAATGACTTAAGGATCTTTAATATCCTTTCATAGTTGTTAAACAAGCTCCTTTAATCCATGTTTACGAGTTAGAATTAATTGTATGATTCAAAACATGACCATGGATAAAAGTTTTAAGTTAAGATTATTCTTGAAATCTTTAGAAGTATCAAGAGATTTTATCTATGTTTCAAATGAGATTGTTATAAGTAACTATTTTTTACAAGGTTAGCCAAATTTTTAAATTCATCGGTCAACTGCGTGTTAGCGGATTCTCTAAGATGCCTAAACCATTCCTTAGAAAATTATTTGAACTCTTACTCGACTCTGATTTTATTTAATATGTTTTCTTTCAAATATTCCCTTTTTTTTTTTTTTTTTATGGTTTTCTTAAATTTTCCTAAAAGTGGCGACTTTCAAATTATAAATTTTTCCAAAACTTAACAAAAATTGCCAAAGTTGCGAAAATGATCTCAAAACCTAAGTTTTCGAAATCAGGTCGTAACAGTACTCATTGACTAAACTTGCTTCAGAATCAACTGACATTTCAGCACATTTTCCTTCACTATCTTTAAGTACAAAATATGTAGTTCTAGTGCAAATTTAATCTTTTAGATTAATCTCATAACTACTATCACACTTCTTCATTTGATAGAACCTATTTACATTATTGGCTGACATATAGTATGCTCTGATGCCAATGTTCAATAAATCACTTTTTAATTAACTAAGATATGAGGCAGATATCAGAAAGAATTACTATAACAAAATTGTAGACACACTTGGCAACGACGCACGAGTTAAGTGACTTTAACACCACTTGGTCGTTTTCCTTCCATGGCATCCTTCTTATTACAACAGTCAGCACATAGAAATGGACCTTGCCAAGGCTTTGAGCTTGTTGAGAAAATTGAACCAGCATGTACTGATATGCCTTCACTTGTTGCAAGGTCGACCTGGCAAACAGCACAGATGAAGAGACCGGACATTGATGGACCATTTGAATCCTCACTCCCCAATCTGCAATCCACATAATAATACAATGATCAAACTCTTCTTGTTGGAAATATTCATAGAAAATTGAGAAAAAGAAGTCAAGAATACTGAGATCCAGGTAGAGGGAAACATGCCAACCACCTTGTATCTATGTAAGGAGACCACATTTACGCTAAATCTCAATGCTTATCAACGTAACAACATGGTTAAATAGTTATGGTATTTAACAATCAATCTTGTCTAATTTATTCAATTCAAAATCAACAGAAACAAAAAGTTTCTTGAAGTATCAAACTAAAGCAAGAAGGCTTCAAAGTTCAAGAGAATTCTGACCTTTCAGCAAGAATTGCTGAGCCTTCTTCAAACAGTTCCTCTACAATGCCTACAGCTGACAGCTTTTTCGATAGTTTAGCAGCAGATTTGTGCGACTTTCTTCTGAAGAAAAGAGATCGGAGCTTGTTATACTTCTTGGGCGGAGTTGCAGGCTGTACAGTGTTATCAGGAGGTATTATGTCAACAACTATGCATGTTGTGTCATCCTTCAACCCTCGTGTCCTCAAAGCTTCCTAGACAATCAATGACATAAATGAGTTAAAGATATCATCCTAAACACTTGTTATAGATGCAAAGATTCGTGTGAGTTCCACTACCTTCACAACTTGTCTAGCAGCAAGCTCAGCAGGCAAGCCACGACAAGACTTGGCAGCCATGTCTGATGATATGGCATCCCAAACACCATCAGATGCAATAATTAGCCTTCCACCTACAGCTGATAGCTTCACAATGTTGAAAAGGTAAGGGCGTGAGCCATTCATGAATTTACTTGTCTGTACACGAGACATCAGATATAGAACAGAAAAGAGTACACCAGGATTTGGTAGGAGGGTAAATCTTAAGATGGTTTAAAAGAGAGTAAGAAAAGAAAAGAGAAGTAAGGTATTACTTTCACTTGTTTGACAAATGGTATTGGAACAATGAATTCCCCAACATCCATATCTCCGATTGATCTTGAAAGGCATAAACCTCCTGGCCAACAGCGAAGAGGACCAATCTGCAGATGCAAAATGAAAGTTTTATTTCACACCTATGAAATGATATCAGAGATGCAAATTTACAACACACCTCAGTACCACCAAATATACTAAGTCTTCCTACTTCGCCTCCACTTGCTGTGACACGTTCCCTTCTGCAATTAATTAAGTGATGATGAACATTTTCTGATCAACACACCAGATGGAAGATTTAGAAGGTGGACACTTACTCCTCCGCATTTTCTTCAAGCCTATGATCTACAGTTAATTCTGAAACAGCACCACCCTGAGTATCCAAAATGCAGCGTGAATCTCCAACAGATGCAACTGTCACAGTCCATCTATCAACTATCACAAATGTAGCTGTAGTTCCAGATGTTTGTCCTGCAGTGACAAATGAAGTCATATAAAATTAGCACTATTGAAGCATAAAATGAAAATAATAACTAGAAAGTGAAATGCAGAAAGCACAAATTTCATGCCTTTACTCTGGAACTCCTTGTCAGTTTTCACAAACCCTGCAACTAGTGCACGAGGCAAAGCATGAAGCCACTCATCCCTTCCGAGTCCACAAGGAAAAGCACCCAAAACATGATTTAGTAAATGATCCCTTGAGAACACTGCTGCTGCTGTCCCATTATGTCCATCAAAGATCTGACGGAAAGAAGAATTACAATGGAAAATTAATCAACTGAAGAATTTAGCTGCAAGGACCATCATATCAGCTGAACCTCAAATAAAATTCGACCAGCACACAATTTTGGTCCCAAAAGTAATATTGAACCATATCAATAGCTTGAATAAAATGGAAACACTATGGAACATACAAAACAAATACAGTGACAAGACCATCAACCTTCAGTCACTAGTCCAACTTTAAAAAACAATTCTACTGAATAAATCCAAATAATGACTGTAAATGGCCTATAGCTAGAATGGGTGACATCAGACTGGATTAATAGGTGTATGGAACCAATGCAAGAAAGACCGAAAATTTTACATGTAATCAATTGATTAAGACGACAAGTTTGTCTAGTAGAAAGATGGAGAAATGGATAAATGTATCAGGGTGCAATGAACCTGAAACTGAGTGAAATTGATACAAAAATTCACATATCGACCCCAATTAATGTGGTGAAAGATGGAGTTTGATGGGGAAAAAAATGGAGAAATACATACCGCAAACACAGAGAAGGTGGATGAAGGATTGCCTTGAACTCTCTGGCAATCTGTCATCATCAGATAATAATCCTCACCCTTCTTAGACTGAGCTGCACATCCATATCTTACAGTTGGCTTCTCCATTTTTTCATTCCGCAATTCTCTGCTTATCAGTGCTGCTAATGGCACAAGATCATGATCAAATCTATGCCTCTCTTCTCTTGACCCCATTTTCGACCTACAAACTTTTCCAAGTTAAATCTCCCTAATTCCACCACAACTTTGAAACTTATACCTTCTTATAATCGAATCCGGAGAATATGAACCTCCCACGTTCTTCTTTTCTTTAATCCTGAGATCACTTCTATCTCATCAGAAGAGCTGTACAATAGTCAAGAATAGAGCTCTTAATCAGTCTATTCGATCCAACAAACATTTACTCCCCGACAACCTCAAAGTTCCCAAATAAGAACTCTCCCAAAGATTCAAACTTGAACCCCAAATCCAATCATACGCCACATAAACAACATGAAACTTTAAGAACTTCCAAACAATTTCATTCCCGAAGTTTCGAACTTGATCCCCAAATTCAACCACAAAATCACCTAGAACAAGTATACAAACAACATGAAACTTCAAGAACCTCCTAACTCCATTCCCAAAAAATAACTCTCCCAAAGTTTCAAACTTGATCCCCAAATCCAATCACACACAACAAAAACACCAGAACAAACATACAAACAACATGGAATTTCAAGAACTTCCAAACATTTTCATTCCCCAAGAAGAACTCTCCCAAAGTTTCAAACTTGATCCCCCAATTCAACCACAAAAACACCTAGAACAAATGCATAAACAACATGGAACTTCACGAAGCTCCTAACACTTCCACTCCCAAGAACTCTCCCAAAGTTCCAAACTCGATCCCCGAATTCAACCACAAAAACACCTACAACAAATACATAAACAACATAAAACTTCAAGAACCTCCAAACAATTTCATTCCCAAATAAGAACCCTCCCAAAGTTTCAAACTTTATCCCCAAATCTAATCACACACAACAAAAACACCAAAACAAACACACAAACAACATGAAATTTCAAGAACCCCTTAACATTTTCATTCCCAAATAAGCACTCTCCCAAAGCTCAAAACTTGATCCCCAAATCCCATCACACCAAAACTTCAAGAATCTCCAAACAATTTCATTCCATTAAACTCCTGTTTTAAAATTGCCCAAATTCCACCACACACACACACCAAAACACTTGGATATTACCTTGTAAAGACAATGCTTTTTTAACGTACTATGTTTTCCCCCACAAACAAAACCAAAATGCAGATCTGATAGTGACTACAGAGACAGAGAATTTCACTCCGAGTTAACAAATTTAATACAAAAAACTAAAAAAAAAAAAAAAAAAAAACGCGGATTGCTGACAAGATATGAACCGTAATAAATCACCATCAGAATACCCATTACTTGAAAAAGTAGTTTTTTTCCTCAAAATAAACAAACATTCTTGAACATTATATACATAAATCTCACATGAATAAACAAATGCTATCAAATTAAACAAAGATATAATCTTTTAAGAGTAATTAACAAATAAATTACATAAAAATATAATCTTTTCAAAAAACACTGACCCTTTTTTTGTTGAAGAAAGACAATGGAAAGTGAAAGAGCTGACACACTGAGGTACTATGAACTTTTTTTGTGTGTGCATTTTCTGTTCGTTTTACCGACTTTCTGGTACAGATATAAGCTTTATATATTTAACGAGATAAATTTAACATTTAAACTTTATAATACGTGTATTTGTCAACTATTTTTGTAACAAAAAAAAGGTAATAGAGGGTAAAACTAAATTCATTTTGAAGAATTCAACAATATATTTGGTCATTTTTCCTTAGAAAATACAATAATTTAGGACATATTTATGGACTAATCGAATTTGAAAGGTCGAAACTAATAGCAAAAGCTAGCAGATCAAACCTTAAAACCGAATTGTCCTTCTGTACATTAGTGTTTTTAATATAGTATAATAGCATGGATTAGCCACTTTTCACATGTGGGACATTATGTTATGTTTTGAAATTTCTTGAATCAAAGTCAGTAGTTTTTGTTAAGTGTTTTTAATATAGTAATAATGTGGGGTAGTCACTTTTTACATGTGAAACCTTAGTTAAATGTCTTGAAATTATGTAATAGGTGATTATTTTACAATTTCATAATGAAAATATTAATTATTTATATATATTTGATTTGAAGCGAGCACGAAATATCAAATTTTAAAAAATAGAATAAGGTATACTATTGGTAAAATGCATGTGATATGAAACATCAGACGCGCGCAGAAGGATTTTGACACCTTTTGCCATGTGCTTTTATTTTTAAAAAATAAAATAAGTTTAGAACAAAATGGAAATATAATTGTGGTTATTTGTATGATTGAAAAATATTTTCTGAAATATAACCATTTAAAAAAAACATAATTTCTAAATTAAAAAAAAACTCCCTCATCCTTTTTAGCAAGAAAAGATAACCTAAAATGATTGTCGTTTTAGAAATTCAAAAAAAGAAATTATTATTGTTCCCAACTATATCATTGTATTGAAGAACTACTTGTAAAAGCGTTCAATTCTTAAGAAACATTTAATAAACAAGGGTAAATTATACAAACAAACAAATAACAACAACATACTCTGTGTAAGCTTCTTGATATGTGTCTAAGGAGAATCGAATCCCTATTGAGATGGATCATCTAATTAAGCATAAGCAAGTTCCTTCATTGTCTCTAGACCAAGTGACTAATTATTAATTATCAATTTTTTTGGACGTGAAATAGGTTAAATCGATACTTTTTTGAAACAAGCAATAAATTGAGCAAAAAGAAAGTGATATTGTTGAATTTTTTTTCTTCATAATTGTGGTTGTAGTTTGAAGCTTTAAGAAGCAAGTAGGATATGAAAAAGTGAATGTCATAGGACCAAAGGAATGTTAAAAGATTATTAGGTTAAATTCTAAGGAATAAGACTTGAAGCAAGTGGACATCCAATAAAAACTTTAGTATACATCACAAGTCACAACCTCTCCATAAATTATACTTTATGAGTATTGGTTTGTTCTTTAATTAGACGTCTTGAGCTTGAGTTCTAGTATGAAATTGCTTTTGTTAGAGAGAGTTTTACCTTTCAATTAATGTGGGACTTCTTGACATGAATTCATGTTTAATTGGACTCCAATGCATATACCGAACGTCGAATTGGAGAAAAAAATATTTTATAGACATATAAAAAAATTCTAGTTTGATTAATTCAAATTAGCGTGGTATAAAAAACGCTTTCTAAGATTTGAACCGAGTGATTGAAAAATAAAATATATATATATATATATTCATCTCACAATAATTCTTGATATGATAACAAATATTGAGTGTACTTTAATACTTAAAAGGAAGTTTACTTTACAAGACTAATAATGAAATAATTATGGCTTCCAATTGGTATTTATCCAATTGAAAATTGAAACCTATTATTTGCTACTCATTATAGGAATTATAAGTTATCATTGAATAATAATACATGTAAATACTTTTTAAAGTATACTCAATATATTTTCTTCAAGTGGAAGGACTTTGCCTAAAACTTTTTCAACATTAAAATAAGTTCATGTAGTTTTTTTTTTTTTCCTTCAATGATTTTAGAGCTATTGCCCTTTTGTATGCTTGGAAAAGAAGCAAATCACATAGGAAATTTTAATACAAGATTAAATGGGAAAACTATAAATGAAATAAAAAATTATCATGTTAAGGGGCATTTCCCGCTTTAATGGATCTGATGTAAATTTAAATTAATCATGTTTATAGTGAATTCCAGGCATCAAAATAACAAATGCAAAAAACAAACTAGGTGTTTTGCCTAATTAGAAGTTTCACGTTCAAGCCATGAGAATAGAATTATTTTTGATAGAAAACACTTTACAGTTTACTTCCCATTTTGAAAGATACTCATGTTCAAATATTACAAATAACTTTTCCAAAAATTATGTTAAGTACTTTGAAATTGAACAAGAATTCTAAGATGTCAAGTCACAAAAATAAGTTGATGTAACAAGTATTTACTTTTCAATGCATTAATGAAAGAGGAAAAAAACAGGTGAGTGGATTTTAATTGGAAAAATATAATAAGGTTTTTTATTTAATTGAAAGTGACATGAGATGACTTTGGCCTAGACAATTGATGTTATTACTCAACTTGGTGATTTGTGTGATTTCAAGTGCTTCAATATATAGAAACATTTATATAACAAAATTGACATCTACCTAGTTTCTATACCCTTAAATTTTAGTCCATTATTTAGCAATGTATGATGTTTGTACGATGCACTATCAAGAAAATGATCTTCAATAATTATTGGGAAAGGGGACAAATATACCCCCGAACTTTCAAAAATGGTATGTCAATACCCTTCGTCATACTTTTCGTCCATGAGTACCCTTGCCGTCCAATAACTAGTGCACATTTGCCCCTCCCACTAACGGAAGACTCATTTTATACACGTAACATAATCATACGCCTTAACCTGAATTGACCAAATATTTAACCCAAATTTCAAATATCCATTTACCCGCCCCATTACCCATTTAACAAACTATCTACAAACCTAAAGAAGAAAGACCCATTTACTTTTAACGCTTCTACTTCTTCTTAAGGTCACCGCCGCCGTCGTTGCTGGTCGTCTTATTTTCGACATGGGTGATTGGATCACGAATTCGTCGGAGCTCATTGGTTCACCGGAGAAGACGTCGTGGCAGTTGGGTTTCGCCGGTTGTTTGTCACAAGTTCACTGGGGTCTGACGTGTAATAAATTAGGGGTCCGTTAGTAAGAGGGGTATATGTGTACCTGTAATTGGACGGCAGGGGTTTATGTGGACGGAAAGTATAACGGAGGGCATATACATACCATTTATTAAAATTTGGGGGTAAATCCGTCCCTTCGCCGATAATTATTTACAACTTAAATGGAAGAAAAAATTCAAGACTTCATGTGATGATTTTTTGTGTTATATTTTACCCATCTTCTGGATACGAAAGGAAGGAGCTGAGTAAGGTACCATTATCATTGCATTTGTTGCACATATTCGTTAAGCACTAATATGCTCTGGCGATAATGACTTCTATGGTATATCACTAAGAAATATGTAGTAGTATGAACCTTTTTGTTGAGAATATAATTAAATAATAAAAATATGTTTTTTCTAACAGGTTAAGCTTTTAGATGAAATAGTCACGCACTTTAATATGGTATCAGAGGTGATCATGCAGTTCAACATCTAGGAGGAAATTAATTTCTCCTACATCGATAAAAAAATCTTTTTTTTTTCATAACTATTAACTCTATGACATATATTTTCCACTTCTGACATTTGTTAATTCCAGTAACTCTTAACAGGCTGTTAAAGGTGTACATTTGGCCCCTACATGTCTGGGCCTGTTTGTTCCACAGTCCATTATCTAAATAAATGATCCAGTCCACTTGCAATGATATATTATAAAGTTGTTATGTAACCATTGAGCATCGAAATTCATTAGTCTGACTAATTTGAATTCGTACCTAAAACTCGAGACAAGGTCATTTATCCAAAAAAAAAAAAAGCGATATCATGATTTGAACTTTGTGAATTCTGAATTTTAGGACAATGAAGCAGAATATAATCAAGAATTTCAGCAAGCAACGCATTGGTGTTTCCTCTCCCTCAGCACCATGTTGGCTTTCTTGCAATTGTTTCTCTTTAATACAAGCAAATTTTCATTCGATTCTAAGTTAATATATTATGATTTTGACGTTGTCATTGACAATCTAGTCTAGCATAGGGAGGGGCCTATTCACACCCAAGTCGGTTACTTTGCCTCATGTCACCCTTCCAAGACATCTAGGAAGGCGCCACGTGACAGTTGGACTAAAACTATTGAGTTTAGCCAAACTTATAGGTAAGGTAGCTTTCTAGCTCCGCACCTCCACCAATGGTTGTGGGATGGAATCAACTTTTTGAGTGGCCATTTAAGAATTAACTCGGAAAGTCAAGAGAATGTGAATACCAAGTGAAGTCATCTTGATATTAGACAAGTACCTATTTTATGTAGCCCATAAGTATGTGAAAAGGGAGAAAAAAAAAAGAACAACATCCTCCTCCCTTAGTGATATCTTCTACATTTTCTTTATCCTGTGTGAATATGGACTATGTCTCAAAAGCAGACATTTTTATTACAATTTCAAGCTTAGTCAAAGAGTTTATTGGTCAATAATTGCAACTTCTTCGTTAAAAAGTTATCTGGTACTTGTTGCTAATGAAAGTTGACAGATATCACATGGAATTAGTCAAGATGCACTTGTATGTGAGCCATGCTTGTAAAAAAAAAAGAAGCTTGACCCCAGTCAAGTTTAATCTTGAAAATTCAATTTTCTAATAAATGTGGTAGATACAGAGTTGTAGATAATATGTAGACTAAATGAAGTCAACTTTCTGCTAACAAGAAAGTAAAAGAGGAAAAATCCAAGAAATCCCTCTTCTCTTTTTAGTATATTTTACATTATCTACTTGTCTAGTAGTATATTTTTCAGTTGTTTAAGATTAAAGATGAACCAAGAGAAAAGGTATATCTTGAGAGCATCATTAAACCTTTGTGTTTTCTGCTTCATTCTGCAAATAGATAAATGTTCTGCTGTTGATCCACAGTTTGTAGTATGTAATAAACCAGTAAATTGTAGGTATGGTCCAAGAATAAGCTTTCCATTTTATATTGAAGATGTTCAAAAATCTTATTGTGGGTACCCTGGATTTGGGCTAAATTGTAGTGAACAAGGTTTTCCTGTTGTACATATTGCTGGAAATGAGTATGTAGTTGAAGATATTAGATATCAAGATCATACTTTTCAGCTTAAAAATTCAGTCTTTAACAGTAGTGTAAGCAATGGATGTGTTTCTGCTATCAAGAATGTGTCACTCTATAATCGCCCTTTTGACTTTGTTAAGAAATCAAAAATATACTTGTTGTCGAAGTGTGATGGTTCAATATCCCAGAATCTTTCGAAGCACATGATTGAGTTTGGTTGTGGTGGAGAAAATGGGAATGATTGGGGTTATGCAATGATTGCTGAAGATGAGAGCTTTGAGTCTGCATTACAAGTGTGTGAAAAACATGTGATGGCACCAGTAGAAATGCTTGGAGATGAGGGAAGTAATCGAGATGTCGACTATCTAGTGCTTTTGAGAAGGGGGTTTAGATTGAAATGGACTGCTGCTAATTGCAGTGAATGTGTAGAAAGTAGAGGACATTGCGGATTTGATGTTAACACTTATCAATTCAAATGTTTCTGCACCGACAGGTCTCATGCATTGAGTTGCCCACCTTCCAGTAAGCCCCTGTGAAAAAATTAAAGTTGATTTTTTGGAAGTACAAAAAATATCATAGATATTTAGTAGAACTTTCTAGAGTTTTATAGAGTCATTTTTAGTATTTGTTGTATCTAAGAAAAGTCTAGATATTCTAGAGAATTAGATATTTGTAGTTACTCTAGATAGTCTAGAGTTTTAGATATTTGAGGAAGATATTTGTAGAAGAGGTTAGAATAATCTAGATTTTGTAGTATCTAGAACCATCCATAGGTTAGTATAAATATGGGATGGTATTGTACATTAGTAATTAACCAAAACCAAAACCAAAACCCAAGCATTCTAAGAACAACTCAATTCAAGAGTTTCTTTCATAATCAAGTTCTCCCTTCTAGCTTCCTCTTCCTTAGTTGAATCTTCCGATCTTAGTTAACGATCTTGGGCTAGCAGAAGGTTCCTGATTATACTTTTCTTCTGCTATTCTCTACAGCCCCTATCTAGCAGTTAATTTTCCAGTATAATTATGCAGAACCTTATGCTATGATTACACATGCTTTAGGTTCTTTTCGTGTGATTACCAAGTGCACAAAGAAGTATCACTTGATGATCTAGGCATCAAGATACAGCTGAATTAGGCATTTGGATTATGCTGTGGATGATAAAAAAATGTGTGAACCACAAAATTTGCGCAGTCAAGAAAATATCCTTATAGCGGCTGATAACCTCTTGTTCTGTTAATCATGTGATACTAATTGAAGACTTGTTTAAATCTTTTCTCAATCTAATAGGCCACCTAATCTCCTCCTTTTTGACTCAAAGTCCTTTAAAATCATAACAATTATGATCTTCTCTGTTGAGCTTTATCAATCAAGTAGCATTGTGGTTATGGAACAAATAGGACATAGCGAAAAGTCAGTTTCTAGTCTTGTAGTTAAGGAAGTGCCTAACTATTTGGAAATGACAACTAACAAAATCTAAGTCAAAGTCAAGATACACATATCTATGAAGATCACCAATCTTAATGTCAAGAATCATGAATAGAATCCTTCACGAGAAAAAATCCTAAACTTATTTTCCTAAAAGATAAGTTTGAGTTTTATGATCAGACGCTTTGGTGTTTACATTATTTTTATTTTATAGCTCTTAATGTCTGTTTCTTGAACTATAGTAGAAGGTCAGATAGTCCAACTTCAAGTATAGGAGGGATTCAGAGGTAGTCAAGAGAACATTAATTTTGGGTACTCATATTTGTCTTATATATTTCTGTATGTTACTTGTTTAAGTTTAGATTTAGACTAATGACCGCAGCCTCCTTTTCCGCTATGTTCTTTATGTTTCATCTGCTTATCTTCAATAGTTCAATTAGAGAGTAAATCTGACTTTGTACATTGTGGAAGAACTGGAACCATTAGATATCTTCTCACACCTCATGTTCTATTTTGAGTCTACAACAATATAACTTTGTACATTCAAATGACCAAATAATAGTATGCAGATTGATGGTTATTTTCAAAGCTATAAGAACTACTCGAGTTGTGGTGCCATAAGCTTATTCTGTCATAAACTAAGAACAGATCAAAGACATAGTATTCCAGTTAGTGATCCCTCGGTTATTCGATTGCCTTTCCAGTATCGTTCACCTTCTGAACCAAATTCTACTGATTTGTTTGATCTATTGACTCCTAGTTTCACATTAAATTGGGAATTGTCGTTAAATTATTCCAACTGTCTTCATAGAGAAGGGAAATTCCAAAGTGACATCGATAACAACTTCTTTTGCTCCAGAGGTATCGGATATAAGAAGCTTGTCAGTTGCTTGTGTATGTCTGGTTTCATTTTTGGAAAGGATATAGATGTGTGTTAATCGGTTCATTCCAAGATGTTAGATATGTCAATGTGATAACTAAATTTCTTTCACTCTTATTGTGACTAATTAATTTTTCATTTCTGTGTTCTTGCAGCAGCTAAAATAAAGACTGATTCTAGGCATAGGTACATATCTATAATCATTAACTTTCGTCTGTAATTAGACTTGCACAAACATCTCCTATTGCCTTGCACAAACTTAGAACTATTTAATATGTTTTGCAAATGTTGTATCTGTTGTGTTGCCTAAACATCAGGCTCTTTCCGGTGCATGACTTTCCTTTTCCCCCCCACATTTGCAGTTTTCTCTTGCATCGGAGTTGTGATTTTGCTCTTCTGCTTGAGAAAAAAGATTTTCTGGCACAACAATCTCAGGTTTTGGGAATCTAGAGCTGAGGATCACCTAAATATTGAAGCATTTCTGAAGAACTCTGGGTCATATGCTCCAAAAAGATACAACTACGCAGACATCAAACTAATTACCAGTCGCTTCAAAAACAAACTAGGCCAAGGAGGATTTGGTAATGTATACAGAGGAAGTTTGCGTAATGAGAGTCAAGTGGCAGTGAAGGTCCTGAATGAACTAAAAGGCAATGGTGAAGATTTCATTAATGAGGTAGCAAGTATTAGCAGAACATCACATGTTAACATTGTGAGCCTTGTGGGATTTTGTTTTGAGGGTCACAAAAGAGCTCTCATTTATGAATTCATGCCAAATGGATCTCTTGAAAAGTTTATCTATGAGGAAAGATCTAACGGAGTTCGCCAATTAGGCTGGCCAATATTGTACAAAATTGCATTAGGCATTGCTCGAGGGTTGGAGTACTTGCACCGTGGTTGTAACACTCGGATTTTGCATTTTGATATAATGCCTCATAATATCCTACTTGATGAGGATTTTTGTCCAAAGATCTCCGATTTTGGTCTTGCCAAATTATGCATAAAAAAGGACAGTATCGTGTCAATGTTAGGTCCACGAGGTACTATAGGCTATATTGCTCCGGAAGTTGTTTGCAGAAACTTGGGAGGTGTCTCTCACAAGTCTGACGTCTATAGCTATGGAATGATGGTCCTAGAGATGGTTGGAGGAAGAAAAAATGTTGATGTTGGAGTTGATCGTACGAGTGAAATCTACTTTCCACATTGGCTCTATTGACGAATAGAACTAGACGAAGAGCTTCAACTAATCGGGATAATGAATGAAGAGGAGAACGAATGTGCAAGAAAGATGGTGATAGCGAGTTTATGGTGCATACAGACTGATCCGGCAAATCGACCATCCATGAGCAAAGTTGTGGAAATATTAGAAGGGAAACTAGACTCTTTGCAAATGCCTCCCAAGCCTTATCTATATTCTCCGTCAAGATCAGAGGTAGATTCATCAATAATAGAACTGACAACAACATCATACCCAGTATAGTCCCACAAGTGGGGTGTGACTTCATTTCTTAGTTGTGTGTTTTATTGAACATTGGCATCAGAGCATACTATATAGGTTTTCTCAGGTACCTCTTTCATAGTGGTTTTCAGATTGTATGAGACATTCAATGTGCACAAAAACTACATATTTTGTATATAAAGACTAAGAAGCAAAATGTTATTGGAATTTCAGTGTATAGTGAAGACAATTAAGTCTTGAAGTTCAATTCTTGTCTCTCTAGCATTTTATGTCTAAAAATGTTAGAATAGAACGGTATATAGTGTCCTCCTTGGAAAAAGATTGTGGCCAAACATTGAAAAAAGAGAAAAGGATGCATAAGTAGAGGAGAAAAGTCTTTTAGATGTTGACAGAACTCTTTGGAAATATACCAGTTAACTTTCTCAGAAAAAAAAAAGAACTCTTTGGAAATATCTATATATAATTCTGAGACTTTTCCACTCCCAAAAATGTTAGCATAGACCATTAACTATTATCACCTTTTTACGAGTTTCATACCTCAATTATCTATTGTTCGCTTTTACCTACCTAAACTATCACTCCCTCTGCATTAAAGCATACCTTCGACGTTGAATTGTCCTACACACGCCTGTTGTCGAGTTGGAATAATATTTGGCAAATTCAGCATCGTGGTGTGTTTTAACACAAAGAGAGTGATATATAGTTTAAGAAAGTAAATGGAACAATTGATAGTTGATATATGAAACTCACAAAAAAAATGATAGTTGTCTCTTCACTAGGCTTGACGACTAAGTCTAAATATTGATGCAAGACTTGTCTTTACACCAAGATATACGTTTCTCACAAATTTTCCACATCAACTCTGCTTTTAAATGTAACTGTAGTGAACAAATGAATTCATAATATAGTCTTCCTCTTCTTGAGATATTTAATATGGCTATCACTTCATTTGTAAGCTTTCTTCTATCACTTCTTCTTATCTTAGTTCAGGTAAAGGGAAAAAATGTTTCAACTTGTCCAAAGTCCTTTTCATGTGGAAATTTTACAGACCTGAGCTTTCCTTTCTCTCTTTCCACACAACCCGATTGTGGAATAATGTCCATGTCTGGTTGTGATGCTAAACCATATCCAAGAATCCAACTAGTTCCTGGAGGAGAATGGTACTATGCTTTAGAGATGCATACTTCATCAGTTTGGCTTGGGGACCCGAAGCTTCAAACAACGTTGACGCAACACAAGTGCCAGACTTTTAACAAAAATTTCTCCCTTCCAAACTCTCATTTTATGTCTTTCCATATAGTTAATATTGATAACTTCTTCAAATGCATCAGTACCAGTAATAATGCCCGTAACATTACACACAAGAAGAACGATCATTTTGTTGATTATAATATGTACAATGGCTGTGAAGGCTTTAGCATATACTACAACCTTTCCAAAGGAGCAGACAATCTTCCTACCAACTGTTCACTTATCAGATTGCCAATTCATTCAAGTCATGGTGATTTGTTCGACGTGTTAGGTCCTGAATTTCTAGTAGAATGGAAACTGTCTGATGAATGTAATGAATGTCAATATGGTGGAGGTCAATGCCAGACTGATAAAACCAACAAATTTTCTTGTCACAAAGGTAGACATCTCCAAAATAATCTCTACTTTCAAGGTCAAGTTCATGCTTCTTAAGTTCCTTTCTTGTTTCATACCACATGGATAATATATTTTGTATTATTTCCCCCTTCTGTAGATGCAAAAACACCTACAAGTAGTACCGACCAAAGAATAGTAACAACCGAAAGAAACATGGGGAAGCTGATTCTGGTCACAGGTACTAGAATATATTTAATTGCTTTCATGTTATTCTTATTACAGAATTTTCATGCATAACATTTACATTCTCATCATTTTGTATTAGCTCAAAACCTTTCTCTAGTGATAAAGAAACAAAAAGAAAAGAATTAAATGGTTTTCGGTACACAAAATGTATGGATGTGGAGTTGAGGGAAATTTTTTTCCCACAGGTGCAAGTTTGTCTACTGTTGGACTGTTGGTTTTACTACTCTTTTGCTTCAGAAAAAAAAAGTTGTGGTACAAATACCTCAGGTTTTGGGAATCTAATGCTGAGGATCACCAAAAAGTTGAAGAATTCTTAAAGAACTATGGATCATATGCTCCAAACAGATACAATTATACAGACATCAAAAGAATCACGGGTCGCTTCAGAAGCAAACTAGGACAAGGAGGATTTGGTAATGTGTACAGAGGAAGTTTGAGTAATGGGAGTGAAGTGGCAGTAAAGGTCCTGAATGAACTAAAAGGCAGTGGTGAAGATTTTGTTAACGAAGTGGCAAGTATTAGCAGAACATCACATGTTAACATTGTGAGCCTTGTGGGATTTTGTTTTGAGGGTCACAAAAGAGCTCTTGTATATGAGTTCATGCCAAATGGATCTCTTGAAAAGTTTATCTATGAGGAAAGATCTAACAGAGTTCGCCAATTAGGCTGGCCAATATTGTACAAAATTGCATTAGGCATTGCTCGAGGATTGGAGTACTTGCACCGTGGTTGTAACACTCGGATTTTGCATTTTGATATAAAGCCTCATAATATCCTACTTGATGAGGATTTTTGTCCAAAGATCTCCGACTTTGGTCTTGCCAAATTATGCATAAAAAAGGACAGTATCGTGTCAATGTTAGGTCCACGAGGTACTATAGGCTATATTGCTCCGGAAGTTGTTTGCAGAAACTTGGGAGGTGTCTCTCACAAGTCTGACGTCTATAGCTATGGAATGATGGTCCTAGAGATGGTTGGAGGAAGAAAAAATGTTGATGTTGGAGTTGATCGTACGAGTGAAATCTACTTTCCACATTGGCTCTATCAACGAATAGAACTAGACGAAGAGCTTCAACTAATCGGGATAATGAATGAAGAGGAGAACGAATGTGCAAGAAAGATGGTGATAGCGAGTTTATGGTGCATACAGACTGATCCGGCAAATCGACCATCCATGAGCAAAGTTGTGGAAATATTAGAAGGGAAACTAGACTCTTTGCAAATGCCTCCCAAGCCTTATCTATATTCTCCGTCAAGATCAGAGGTAGATTCATCAATAATAGAACTAACAACAACAACATACTCAGTATAGTCCCTAGGAATGGGGCGTGAGAAGGGTGGGGTGTAGGCAGACCTTACTTAGAGGTTGTTCCCGATAGATCCCCGGCTCAAGAAAATCATTTTTCAAAAAATGGTTTGAAAGAAATGTAAGAGTGAAAAGTTTAGTTGACTAAGTATTTGCTAGTACTTAACTAGCAAAGAGAAAGAAAGATATAGTTCTAGTGTTCAACCATATCTTTTAATTTCATTTTGTGATTTTCATTAGTTGTCAAGGATGTAATATTACTACATGGAAGTTAAATATTAAGGCCTTAATTTCCCTATTCTTCAAATTTTCTTGAGGAAGAAGAGTTGTTAGTCCTTCAAGAGAGAGAGATCTCTTCTCGACATAAGTTGTGTAGTATCTAATTCGCTCGGCATAAGTTTAGAGAACTTTTGTGTCGCTCAGCATAAGTTCCGTAGGAATTAAGTTATCTGACATAAGTTGTGTAATATCTAATTTGCTCGACATAAGTTTATAGATCTTTTTTCAAACTCAACATATATAAGTTTCATAGAAATTTATGTCTCTTACGCCATAACTTGTTTTGAATTGAACTTATGCCTCCATCAGCATAAGTTTTGTAGGAATTAAGCGGCATAACAAGGCTTTGTATAACATAATTTGTGTTATATCAAAAATATAAACTTCTGCCAATTAAAAAATGTTTAAAACTTTTAACTAGACATAAATGAAAATTCATGAAACATGCCATCATTAAGAATTTCAGCTTTCAAATTCAAAATACATGATTTAGTGGCCCCCAATATTCCTATCTATCTATCTATCTATCTATCTATCTATCTAAATTGTATACTTTTTCCAATCCAAAGTCTTCCAGCATTTTACACAACTTAGATGGATCTAGTAAGCACGACTTTCTACTCAATGATAGAAGGGGAAATCAAGAGAGTAGATTTCTAATAATAGTAGAAATTTATTGTACTTTACTAATATATTTTACCAATATATATAAGTTGCCTGTGAATCATGTCTTAATTGTCTTACTAGCTTATCCCATCATTTATACCTTCGTGATGGAATATGATATCCCACATATATAGCATGGAATAACTTATTTTGAAATAATTAATCCCGGAATAACTTGTTCCCAACTAAACGACCCTTAAAGTGTTTACACCAAGATGTAAAAGTACTGTTGAGTCTTCCCTACATTACCAATAAAAACTTGAGACTAGTAATGGGAGTCACACAAGTTTGTCTCATAGCAGTTAGATTCAATATGGATTTGGCTTCTTCTTTTATTTGTTTCCTTTTTTCACAAAATAATCATACTACCTTCAATTAGTTCAATGTGTCCCTTCTAAATACTTGTAGACAATTTTGGGGTCCAGCTTTTTTGAATTTTTTCTAACTTTGACACACGTACATTTTGCCAACTTTGTACTTTTACTTCCTATATTTATTTACCGTTTCAAAGTTGTAATTTTAGAGTTATTTATTTTCTATCTGATTTAATAAAATAATTTGTATTTATTTTGAAAAAATCATCAATCTTCACTTTAAAAGTAGATCATATGACTAAGAATTTTCTACTATGTAAATGAGGGGTGTGTCGGTTGGTTCTATTTTTATGTATCCGTTTTCAATTTATTGAGTTTTGGTCTTTAATAGTTCGGTTTTCGTTTTATCGACTTTTGGTCCTTAACGGTTCAGTTTAATCAATAAGAAAATGCTAATAAGCAAATATACGACTTTTCGGTGAAAGAAATATAATGGATAGTTAAAGTATGAAATTCGAAAAATCAAAAAAAAGTGACAGCTGTCTCTTCAATAGGCTTGATGACAAAGTCTATATAGTGATGTTGAGTCATTTGGTGTGATATATAAGGTATAAATGTATAATAATCCCAGACAAGATGCAGTATTAGGCAGTTCTGGGATACTAGTGATGGAATATGATATCCCAATACATGATGAAATAACTTGTTTCCAACCAAACGGCCGTTAAAGTTTTTACATCAATATGTAAAAGTACTGCTCACATTACCAATAAAAACATGAGACTAGTAATGGGAGTCGCACAATACACAAAATTTCAGTTAGCTTTCCTGTTATTGCAGTTAGATTCAGTATGGATTTGGCTTCTTCTTTTATTTGTTTCCTTCTATCTCTACTTGTGATGTTAGTTCAGGCAAAGGGAAGACATGATTCAACTTGTCCAAAGTCTTTTTCATGTGGAAATTTTACTGACCTGAGCTTTCTTTTCTCTCTTTCCGCACAACCTGGCTGTGGAATAATGTTCTTATCTGGTTGTGATGCTAAACCATATCCAAGAATCCAACTGCTTCCTCGAGGAGATTCGTACTATGCTGTAGGAAATATGTTTAATTATACAGTTTGGCTTGGGGACCCCAAGCTTCATGCCAAGTTGAGGCAACACAAGTGTCAGGCTTTTAACAAAAACTTATCATTGCCAGACTCTCCTATTTCTTTCGAAATTCTCCCAGGGAATATTCTCAACTTCATCAAATGCAACAGCACTAGTAGTAGCACCCCAAACATTACCCATAAGATGAAAGATCATTTTGCTGGTTATAGCATGTACAGTGGCTGTAAAGACTTTAGCATATTCTACAAGCTTCCTAGAGGCGATGATGAAGACGTGCAAGCAGGCAATCTTCCTGCAAACTGTTCACTTATCAGACTGCCGATCCGCTCGAGATCAGATAATGGTGGTTTGTTCAATATGTTAAGTGCCGCTTTATACTAGATTTCGAGCACTTACGACCACTGCATTGTGAAAAAGTCTATATGGAACAACCACCTAATTTTGTTGCTCATGGGGAGTTTGGTAGCTTTGTATGCTGATTACGTAAGTCACTCTATGGTCTGAAACAGTCTTTGCAAGATTGGTTTGGGAAGTTCCAACACTGTAATAATCATTCTGTGTTTTATCGGCATTATGCATCAAATTCAGTATTTCATGAGAAGACCAAGCACATTGAGATTGATTGTCAATTTTGTGAAGTCGAGTGATCAACTTGCAGATATCTCACCAAGCCCCTTATCAGTCCTCGTGTGAATTACATTTGTAACAAGCTAGGTACATGAATTGTATGCACTAGCTTGAGGGGAGTGTTAGAAAAGGAATATGTTTATACAATCCTATTAGAATAGGAATAGGTTTATACAATCCTATTATAATAGGAATAGTAATAGAAACAGAAATAGGAATACTAAATAGTATCCTACTTGGTAAAGGATTGTATTCTAGGGTCTATAAATAGGGTCTCAATGTAATAATGTAAACAACAACAATTCAATAATATTTTTTTCCTATATTTCTCAAACAAAAATCTGGTGCCTTAACGCTAACATGCGCTGGGCTCTCTTTTCCACCGCCGCCGCCACCGCCACCGCCACCGTCGATTCGTCGATCTAGGGTTTCTCTCTTGCTGGGTTTGTGGTTTTATTGATGATCTTTGAAGGGATGGCGTCGCCGGAGACTTTTAATGTGTCGGTTCGTTCAGTCTGCCCCTTGAAATCTGTTAAAGATTCGGTTTTTATGGGGTTTCAAGATTTGACTTGTCCATTAGATGGGTTAGGTTTTTGATTTATTTGGGTTCGGTTTTGATTTGTTTGGGTTCGATTTTTGATTTGTTTGGGTTCGGTTTTGATTTGTTTGGGTTCGATTTTGATTTGTTTGGGTTAGGTTTTTGATTTGTTTGGGTTCGGTTTTGATTTGTTTGAACTAGGGTTCGACTTTTGATTTGTTCGAACTAGGGTTCCATTTTTTGATTTGTTCAAACTAGGGTTCGGTTTTTTTGATTTGCTGCTTCCGCTGAGTTCTTGATTGCTGCTGCAAGGATGGGTGCAAAGCTTAATGTTGCCGGGTGGATATCTGAACAAATGGGTGGTGTAAGTTACTTGGGATTTCTGAAGGTTCTTGAAGACCAAGTTGAGAAGGCCCCAAATAACATCACGCCGTGGCTTTCTTGCCGTGGCTTTCTTGCCTTTTGTTACAGGTTCTAAATTTGGATCTTTTGGTGTTGCAATGACACGCGGGACTGTTCTACAAGAATCACAAGAAGATCGGCGTCTCGGTTTCAATTTTTGTGTGACAAACTCTCAATGCTTATTGCCGTTGCATTGTGAGTTTGAGGGGGGATGTTAGTCCATGTGTTACTATGTTTAGGTTTAGTGAATGGATTCCTATTATGTTAGGTTTAGTTAATGGATTCCTATTAGGTTAGGTTTTGTTAATGGATGCTTATATATTGCCTTCCTATTTTTTTTGTATTGACACGAATTCTATTCCTATTCCTATTCTAAGTAGGAAATACTTATTTATATTTTAACACTCCCCCTCAAGCTGGTGCATATAAATCATATGTACCTAGCTTGTTACAGATGTAATTAATACGAGGACATGTGAGAGACTTGGTGAACATATCTGCAAGCTGATCATTTGACTTCACAAATTTTGTAACAATATCTCCTGAGAGTATCTTTTCTCTGACAAAGTGACAGTCAATCTCAATGTGCTTAGTTCTTTCATGAAACACTGGATTTGATGCGATATGAAGAGCCGCTTGGTTATCACACACAAGTTCCATCTGATCAATTTTGCCAAATTTTAGTTCTCCCAGCAACTGTTTGATCCAAACTAGTTCACAAATTGCTATCGCCATTGCTCGATATTCTGATTCTGCACTTGATCGAGCAACCACATTCTGTTTCTTACTCTTCCACGACACCAAATTACCTCCTACTAAAACACAATATCCGGATGTCGAACGTCTGTCAGAAGGTGATCCTGCCCAATCAGCGTCTGTATATCCAATGATATTCTCATGGCCTTGATCCTCAAAGAGTAGTCCTTTACCGGGAGCTGACTTTATATATCGCAGAATACGAACAACTGCTTCCCAATGACTATCACAAGGGGAAGTCATAAATTGACTTACAACACTCACAGGAAAAGATATGTCAGGTCTAGTCACTGTGAGATAATTCAACTTTCCAACAAGTCGTCTATACCTTTCAGGATTACTAAGCGGCTCCCCTTGTCCTGGAAGGAGTTTAACATTCGGATCCATAGGAGTGTCAATAGGTCTACATCCCATCATTCCTGTCTCCTCAAGAATGTCTAAGGCATACTTGCGTTGAGAAATAACAATACCTGATCTAGACTGAGCAACCTCAATACCTAGAAAATACTTCAATCTGCCAAGGTCTTTAGTCTGGAAGTGCTTAAAGAGATGTTGCTTCAAATCGGTGATACCATCTTGATCATTACCGGTGATAACAATATCATCAACGTAAACAACCAAATAGATACATCGACTTGGTGCAGAATGCCGATAAAATACAGAGTGATCAGCTCCACTACGAGTCATACCAAACTCCTGAATAACTGTGCTGAACTTTCCAAACCAAGCTCGAGGAGATTGTTTCAGACCATAGAGTGACCTACGCAATCGACATACAAGGCTACTAGACTCCCCCTGAGCAATAAAACCAGGTGGTTGCTCCATATAGACTTCTTCCGCAAGATCACCATGCAGAAAAGCATTCTTAATGTCCAACTGATGAAGAGGCCAATGACGAACGGCAGCCATAGATAGAAAAAGACGAACAGAAGCTATTTTAGCCACAGGAGCGAAAGTGTCACTATAATCTAGCCCAAAGATCTGAGTATACCCTTTGGCAACAAGGCGAGCCTTAAGTCGATCAACCTGACCGTCTGGACCAATTTTGACTGCATAAACCCAACGACAACCAACAGTAGATTTACCTGCAGGAAGGGAGACAAGTTCCCAAGTACCACTCTTATGTAAAGCAGACATCTCATCAACCATAGCCTGCCTCCATCCAGAATGAGAAAGTGCTTCACCTGTAGTCTTAGGAATGGAAATAGAGGACAAAGACGACACAAAGGCATAATGGGGTGATGATAGACGATGATAACTTAAGAAGGTATAATGTGGGTTAGTATTTCGAGTGGATCGTATACCTTTTTGAAGTGCAAGCGGTTGGCTAGGAGGAGGCAAGTCCGCAGTAGAAGCAGGGTCCGGCGCATGACATGAATCATCTGGAACTGGGTTTGGACGTGGACGACGATGATAAGTTAGTAATGGTGGCACTACAACTGGAGATGTAGAAGTAACCATAGATTCCTCAAAGGTTGGCACAGGTAAAACCTGAGGTATGGGTAAGACCATAGATACATCAGGATGATCAGAGGATGTATAGTAAGGCTGAGACTCAAAAAATGTAACATCAGCAGACATAAGATATCGATGAAGATCATGTGAATAACAACGATACCCTTTTTGGACTCGAGAGTAACCAAGAAAGACACATTTGAGGGCACGAGGAGCTAATTTATCTTTTCCTGGGGCTAAGTTATGAACAAAGCATGTGCTCCCAAAGACACGAGGGGGGATAGGATAAAGATGTGACTGAGGAAACAGTATGGAATGTGGAACCTGATTCTGAATAGAAGAAGAGGGCATTCTATTTATCAAATAACAAGACGTCAGAATTGCATCTCCCCAAAAACGCAGCGGAACATTGGATTCAAGGAGAAGAGTACGAGCGGTCTCAATAAGATGCCGATTTTTTCTTTCAGCTACACCATTTTGTTGAGGGGTGTATGGACAAGTAGTCTGGTGAATAATGCCTTTGTGAGTCATAAACTCCTGAAATTGGGAGGATAAGTATTCTAATGCATTATCACTACGAAAAGTACGAATAGAAACACCAAATTGATTTTGTATTTCAGCAAAGAAACTTTTGAAAATAGCAAATAACTCAGAACGATCTTTCATTAAGAAAACCCAAGTACATCTTGAATAATCATCAATGAAACTAACAAAATAACGAAATCCTAAGGTGGAACTGACTCTACTAGGACCCCAAATATCAGAATGAACTAATGAAAAAATAGACTCTGAACGACCCTCAGTACTACGAGAAAACGTAGCACGAGTGTGTTTCCCAAGTTGACACGACTCACAATTTAATGTGGATAAACTAGACAAACTAGGCACCATCTTTTGCAGTTTGGATAGACTCGGATGTCCCAAACGTTTGTGAATTATATCTGGAGAATCTGTAACGGAGCATGCTGTTAAGGAATTTGAAGAGGTAAGATAGTAAAGGCCTTGTGATTCATGTCCTGTTCCAATCATCTGTCCCGTACTGCGGTCCTGCATGAGAAAAAAATCATCGAAAAAGGTTATGCTACAATGTAGGGCTTTCGTTAAACGACTAACAGATGCTAGATTAAAAGGAGAACCAAGGACATAAAGAACAGAGTCTAGGGTGACAGAAGATAGGGGTTTGGCTTTTCCAACCCCTTTTGGTTTTGTTTGGATCCCATTGGCTAAAGTAATACATGGAAGAGATTGTGAATAAACAATATTAGATAAAAGTGATTTGTTACCAGAGATATGATCAGAAGCCCCAGAGTCCATGACCCATATTCCAAGAGTACTAGATTGCGACACACAAGCAAAAGAATTACCCGCAACAGACACATCAGGTTGTGCAACTGAAGCTACTTGTGGAGACGTTTGCTTATTTGCACGATACTGAAGGAACTCATCATATTCTGTCTGAGCAATATGAGCATTATTGGATGGTTGATTAGGTTGAGCACCATATGCTACTGGTGGAGGTGTCTGTTTACTTGCGCGATTTCGAAGAAACTCATTATATTCCTTTAGAACAATAGGATCATAACTGGGTGGTGGACCATGCAAAATATAACATATGTCACGAGTGTGTCCAGGCTTATGACAATGACTACACTTGGATCGAGGTTTCCCAAAACGCCCTCCCCCTCGCCGATTCTCCATAGACTGATAGTTTGAGATGCGAGAATAGAGGAGTCAACAGTGGGTGATGAAACTACTTTATGACTGGGAGGTGCCGCAAGACGAAGGAGACGAGAGAATAATTCATCGATTGTAGGAACTGTAGGGCTAGCTAAAATCTGATCACGCACAGAATCATGATCAGGAGGAAGTCCAGCAAGAGTAAGAACTAGAAACAATGTTTGTCTGTGTTCTTGTTGTTGTTCCACATTCGTAGTAACTGGCATCAACGTGTCGAATTCCTCCATGACTGCCTGTACCTGTCCCAAGTAAGTAGACATATCGGATTCTTGTTTCTTTAAATTGGTCAATCGAGATATCACATCATAGAATCGAGATATGTCATTAGTGTATAAAGCACGAGCCTTTTCCCAAACTGCATAACACGTCTGGAATGGGCGAAACAAGGGCATCAATTTGGAATCAATAGAACGCCATAGGAGACTACATAATTGAGCATCTACTTTCTCCCATTGTGCTTTGGCTTTTGCATCTTCCTCACTAGTCTTTGTCTTTACATCTACCACATAAGTCTTATTCGTTAAGTGATCTTGCACACCTTGACCCTTGCACCACAGCTCAACCGAGGAAGCCCAAGATAAATAGTTTGAACTTCCCAATAATAGTTCTGAAGTGATTATAGGGCTAGAACTTTCAATCCCTATATTTTTAGAACCAAAAACATCACACCCAAAAGACATTATGCTAAATTTGTCTTGGAAACAACAAAAAAATAAAAAAAACTTGATTATTGAGATCTGATTATCGGAAAAGCCGCTGGAAACAGCCTGGAAATTGCCGGAAACTAATTCCGGCGATCGAATCTGGTCAAAAACAGTATGGGCCTGGTCGGAATGGCTGGACGACCCTAACTGTCAAAAAATTTCTCCAAAAATCTGATCGGAAAATTCCTCACGCGCCGGCGCGTGAGACAGAACTCGCCGGAAACTGCCACCTCCGATCGGCGCGTGAGAGCGCGTGGGGTGGTATTTTCCGGTGGTTCTGGCTGGGGTTTGGTCGCCGGAGCCTTCCGAGCCTCGTGGTGGTGTTAATTTTCGCACAACACCCACAGAAAGAAAAAAGAATAACAAAATCAGATCCAATAGTCACCGGAAATTGACATAGACATACGTGACTTGTTTGTTCTCACCAATGCTCTGATACCATGTGAGAAATATAGGAAAAGAATATTATTGAATTGTTGTTGTAAATTGTTACATTGAGACCCTACTTATAGACACTACATTAGAATCCTTTTCCAACTAGGATTCCTATTCCTATTCTAAGTAGGAAATACTTATTTATATTCTAACAGTCACTATGGCGGAGGTCCATGTCAGACTGATATAACCAACAAATTTCATTGTACATATCCAAATAATCCACATGATCAAGGTCTTCAAAAAATTTCTTCACTTGAAAAAGGTTCAGTCACTCAGTGCATATTTCTTAGTGTCCTTTCTTGTCTTCATATCACATATCTATAATATTTCATAATATTTTCCCTCTTTTTCCTTTAGATGCAAAAACGGCTAGAAGAAAGTTCGGACTGACTCTGGGAGTAGGTAGTTAAATTTCCATTAATTGCAGTGTCCTTTCGATCTTTTTCTATTACAGAATTTCCATGCATATCATTTGAGTTTCTTCTTCATTGTGGTAAAATCTCAAAACATTTCCTTAATGATAAAGGATGATAAGCGAGGTAAGTACATTTCCTTGTGATGTTTTCGTTTGTCTGAAAACCTCTGATTATTGATATTTTTTCCAGTTTTGGGTGGATTAGGATTGGTGATGATTTGTTTAGCTGTCTACTTTATCTGGTGTCGCAAGAGGAGGAAATTTAATCCGCCTCACTTCCTCTCAACAAGGAAACTGTCATATATATTTAAAAATGATGTTGAGGGAGGCAGTATATACTTTGGCATCCCAGTCTTCTCTTATTCAGAACTTGAAGAAGCCACAAATGATTTCAATTCCTCTCGAATCCTTGGAGATGGAGGTTTCGGAACTGTTTACTATGGTGAGAGACTTCCTAATCCAACAGAGCTATGCTTCATTCTTTCTTCATGTGCCTAATACTTGTTCATTAATTACTAGGAAAACTTAAGGATGGATGAGAGGTTGCTGTGAAGCGCCTTTACGAGCACAACTGCAAACGAATGCAGCAGTTTGTTAATGAAATTGAGATCCTTACTAGGCTAAGGCACAACAATCCTGTCACTCTCTATGGCTGCACTTCAAGGCGTAGCCGTGAACTACTCCTTGTCTATGAATACATTCCTAAAGGAACTCTTGCTGATCACCTCCATGGTGGCAGAGTGAAGGACGGATCACTCGCCTGGTCAGTCCGCATGAACATTGCCATAGAAACTGCTGGTGCATTGGCTTACCTGCATGCATCTGACGTAATACAGTGTGCTGTGAAGACTAATAACATACTCCTTGATCACAACTTTAATGTTAAAGTTGCAGATTTTGGGATATCACGGCTTTTCCCAAATGATGTCTCTCGTATTTCAACTGCACCCCGAGGGACCCCTGGCTATATCGATCCAAAGTATCACGAATGTTACCAGCTGACTAGTAAAAGTGATGTTTATAGCTTCGGGGTGGTCCTTGTCGAGCTCATTTCATCAATGCCAGCTGTGGATATGACTAAGCATAGCCAAGAGATTAATTTGGCTAACTTTGCAATAAACAAGATTGGAAAATGTGCATTTAATGAGTTAATTGATCCATCCCTGGGGTTCGACTCAGATACCAAGGTTTTGGAAATGACTACTTCAGTGGCAGAGTTGGCTTTTCTATGCTTACAGACAGATAGGGACATGAGGCCTACTATGGTTGAAGTTTTAGATACTCTAAAGGAGATTCAGATTAGTGAATTTGACAATGAGAAGAGAGCTGACTCGAATATCTAGCTTATTTTGTGTATACTCCATCAATCTTGAAAATACTTTCTTAGTAGTTGCTAATGAAAAAGTGAGCAAATGGAAGATTGCATTTTTGTATTTCCATACTATCTTTACGTGCCATTTAGGATGTGACTAGAACCATTTCCTTTGTCGTTTTCACCTTTGGATCTATCTGTATACGAATTAAATTTCAGTCAAATGAAATGAATATTGCTTCTATTTTGTAAAGTTCAAGCGATCCATTTCCAGAGACTTAGAAGTTGCTTTTTTTTTGCAGACTTAAGAAGTCAAGTCTTACCACTGGTGTCAATGGCTAAAGGCCAATGTAAGAATTTCTTCTTCTCTTCAGCTTTTTTTCCCCCAGTAAGTCTGACCCATCTTATACGTTTGGTTCCATGTAGTGTTTCTTTTTGACAAATTTTACCAGTGAGAAAGACTTGTAATGATTACAGTGTTTAGAAGTTATGGAATTTGATCTTATAAGAGAGTTCTGGTGAGCTAGCTAGAATTACGATTCACAAACCTTCTAGTTTTTCCTCTTCTTGCAGTATAGATTCAATATGGCTTTGGCTTCTTCTTTTATTGCTTCCTTCTATCTCTTCTTCTGATCTTAGTTCAGGCAAATGGAAAAAATGATTCAACTTGTCCAAAGTTCTTTTCATGTGGGAATCTTACTGACTTTAGCTTTCCTTTCTCTCTTTCCTCACGATCTGATTGCGGACTAATGACCATGTCTGGTTGTGATACTAAACCATATCCAAGAATCCAACTGCTTCCTTGAGGGGATTGGTACAATCCAATGGGAAAACCGCATAATTTTACAGTTTGGCTCTTGGACCCGAAGCTTCATACCATGTTGAGGCAACACAAGTGCCAGACTTTTAGCAAAAGTTTCTCCCTTCAAGACTCTACTTCTATTTCTTACAGTACCCCTACGCTTCACAACTTCTTCAAATGTAACAGTACCAGCCATAATGCCCCAAACACTACCCAGAAGAAGAATGATCATTTTGCTGGTTATAAAATATACAGTGGTTGTAAAGACTTTAGCATATACTACAAGCTTTCTGGAGATGATGATGAAGCCATTCGAGCAGGCAATTTTACTGCCAATTGTTCACTTATCAGATTGCCAATTGATACGTTGATAGGGATGTGTTCAAAATGTTAAGTCACATTTTACTGGTACAATGGGTACTGTCTTATGACTGTTACCAATGTCACCAAGGTGGAGGTTATTGCCAGACTGATAAAACCAACAAATTTCAATGTTCAGATGTAAATAATCCACATTCTCAAGGTCTAGTGCATATTTCTTACCCTTTCTTATTTTCATCTCACATATCGTTAATATTCATAGTATTTTTGCTCTTATTTTAAATGCAAAACAACAAAAAGCAAGTTGGGAGTGACTCTGGGAGCAGGTAATTTAATATCCATTAACTTCAGAGTTCTTTCCTATTTCAGAATTTGACTTCTCTTTCAGTTTTTGGTGGAGTAGGATTGGTGAAGATAACTTTAGTTGTCTCCTTTATCTGGTGTTACAAGGAGAAGAAATTTAGTCCATCCCGCTTCCTCTCAACAAAGAAATTCTCGGACATTTTCAAACATGATGTTGAGGGAGGCAGTATATACTTTGGTGTCTCAGTCTTCTCTTATTTAGAACTTGAAGAAGCCACAAATGATTTCAGTTCTTCTTGAGTCCTTGGAGATGGAGGTTTCGGAACTGTTTACTATGGTGAGAGACTTCCTAATCCAACTGCGCTATGCTTCAACTGTTTCTTCATGTACCTAACTCTTGTTCATCAATGACCAGGAAAGCTTAAGGATGGAAGAGAGGTTGCTGTGAAGCGCCTTTACGAGCACAACTGCAAACGAATGCAGCAGTTTGTGAATGAAATTGAGATCCTTACTAGACTAAGGCACAACAATCTTGTTAACCTCTAAGGTTGCACTTCAAGGCGAAGCCATGAACTTCTCCTTGTCTATGAATATATTCCTAATGGAACTCTTGCTGATCACCTCCATGGTAATAAAGCGAAGGATGGATCACTCACATGGCCGATTCGCATGAACATTGCCATAGAAACTGCTGGTGCATTGGCTTATCTGCATGCTTCTGACGTAATACACTGCGATGTCAAGACTAACAACATACTCCTTGATCACAACTTTAGTGTTAAAGTTGCAGATTTTGGGATTTCAAGGCTCTTCCCAAATGATGTCTCTCATATTTCAACTGCACCCCGGGGAACCCCTGGCTATATCGATCCAAAGTATCACGAATGTTACCAGCTGACTAGTAAAAGCGATGTTTATAGCTTCGGGGTGGTCCTTGTTGAGCTCATTTCATCAATGCCAGCTGTGGATATGAATAGGCATAGCCAAGAGATTAATTTGTCTAACTTTGCAATAAACAAGATCGTAAAATGTGCATTTCACAAGTTGATTGATCCATCCCTGGGGTTTGATTCAGATACCAAGATTTGGGAAATGACTACTTCAGTGGCAGAGCTGGCTTTTCTATGCTTGCAGACAGATAGGGATGTGAGGCCTACTATGGTTGAAGTTTTGGATACTCTAAACGAGATTCAGACTAGTGAATTTGGCAATGAGAAGAGAACTGAGTCTAATCTCAATGCCAATGAAGCTAAAATAGTAGCAGCTTCTCCTTTCCCTGAATCAGAAGATATGTTATTGTTGAAACAAGTTAAATCACTGTATTCTGCAAATTCTGCGACCGATAAATGGATTACTTGCTCTGATATAACAAGAACAAAGTAGTTAAAAGTTCTACTTCCCATTTCTTTGTTATTGATGCACATTTCATGAGTACAAATGTACTACGGTGAGAAATTTCTTGAGCTGGAAGTCATTCAATTTTTAGTTTCATTATTTAAGAGTTTATGTTATATACCTTGCAGTGTAGAAGTTTTTACTCTATTTGTGTAATGTTGCAGTATCAGCTTTGTATTGGTGGACAGTCTATTTTTTCTAATAAATTTTACTTCTACTGATTAAAGAAAGAATATTTTTCTAGTTGTTGTAGCAGGTTTTACTACTTTATTTTCAAGCTTGTCATACGTATCTGTTAGAAACAATTACTTGTTATTGCAGGTTACTTAACCCAATGGCCTAAGAATATTATACACTTTCAGTACACAGAAGAGGTTGTTGAATCCTTGTAGGTCGGAGAATGTAAAGGGGGTCATCAGAGTGACTCTGGCTCCTGGGTTAATAGTATCCATATTAACTGTGGACGTGAACATGAGAGGTTCGAAGTGCTTAAAACATTCATTTTTTTCACAAGTTGAGGTATTTATATCACTATGCACTCTTGTTTGAATCTTAGTCATAGATTCCAGTGTTCTTTTTACATTTTCAGACTATCTTTAGGTGCATTTTGGGGTGTGACTAGAATATTTTATTTTCCTTTTTCTTAACATATGGATGTATAGCTTCTATTTCTACTGGTCAATTCATTAATTTTTGGTGGTCCTGAAAATGATGAAAAGTTGCTGTTATATTGCTGAGTCAAGAAGTCAAGTCTTTCTACTGGAGTCGATTGCTAGAAAAGCTAATGTGAACATTTTCTTTTTTTTCTTCACCTTTCTTTACTTAATACATCTGACCCTTCTTATACGTTTGTGTTGCACATTTTTCTTTTTAACAAACATTACCAATAAACTTAAGACTAGTAATGCAGAAACTGTTCAGGTCTTATAAGATATAGACTTCTAGAGTCACAATTCACAAAGCTTCAGTTAGTTTTCCTCTTATTGCAGTTAGATTTAATATGCCTTTGGCTTCTTCTTTTATTTGTTTCCTTCTATTTCTTCTTCTGATCTTAGTTCAGGCAAATGGAAGAAATGATTCAACTTGCCCTAAGTCCTTATCATGTGGAAATTTTACTGACCTGAGATTTCCTTACTCTCTTCCTACACAACCCGATTGTGGAATAATATTCATGTCTGGTTGTGATGCTAAACCATTTCCAAGAATCCAACTAGTTCCTGGAGGAGAATGGTACTATGCTTTAGAGATGCATAACTCATCAGTTTGGATTGGGGACACGAAGCTTCAAACGACACTGAGACAACACAAGTGCCAGACTTTCAACAAAAATTTCTCCCTTCCAAACTCTCCTTCTATGTCTTTCCGTATGATTAATATTAAAAACTTCTACAAATGCATCAGTACCAGTAATAATGCCCGTAACATGACGCAGCAGAAGAACGATCATTTTGCTGGTTATAATATGTACAATGGCTGTGAAGGCTTTAGCATATACTACAAGCTTTCCAAAGATGTTGATGAATACATAGGAGCAGACAATCTTCCTACCAACTGTTCACTTATCAGATTGCCAATTCAGTCAACTCATGGTGATTTGTTCAACATGTTAGGTCCCGAAATTCTAGTAGAATGGAAACTGTCTGATGAATGTAACGAATGTCACTATGGTGGAGGTCAATGCCAGACTGATAAAGCCAACAAATTTTCTTGTCAAAAAGGTAGACATGATTCTTAAGTCACTTTCTTGTTTCATGACGCATAGATAATATATTTCGTATTCTTGCCCCCTTCTGTAGATGCAAAAACACCTACAAGTAGTACTGATCAAAGAAAAGTAACAACCGAAAGAAAAATGGGGGAGCTGATTCTGGTCACAGGTACTAGAATATATTTAATTGCTGCCATGCTATTCTTATTACAAAGTTCAAAATTTTCTCTGATGGGGCATGATTTCATTTTTTTTTCCTGCAGGTGCAAGTTTGTCTACTGTTGGACTGTTGGCTTTACTACTCTTTTGCTTCAGAGAAAAAAAGTTGTGGTGCAAATACCTCATCAGGTTTTGGGAATCTAATGCTGAGGATCACCAAAAAGTTGAAGAATTCTTAAAGAATTATGGATCATACACTCCAAACAGATACAATTATACAGACATCAAATGGATCACCAATTGCTTCAGAAGCAAACTAGGCCAAGGAGGATTTGGTAATGTATACAGAGGAAGTTTGCGTAACGGGAGTGAAGTGGCAGTAAAGGTCCTGAATGAACTAAAAGGCAGTGGTGAAAATTTCATTAACGAAGTTGCAAGTATTAGCAGAACATCACATGTTAACATTGTGAGCCTTGTGGGATTTTGTTTTGAGGGTCACAAAAGAGCTCTTGTATATGAGTTCATGCCAAATGGATCTCTTGAAAAGTTTATCTATGAGGAAAGATCTAGCGGAGTTCGCCAATTAGGCTGGCCAATATTGTACAAAATTGCATTAGGCATTGCTCGAGGATTAGAGTACTTGCACCGTGGTTGTAACACTCGGATTTTGCATTTTGATATAAAGCCTCATAATATCCTGCTTGATGAAGATTTTTGTCCTAAGGTTTCCGACTTTGGTCTGGCCAAAATGTGCATGAAACAGGAGAGTGTTGTGTCAATGTTAGGTCCACGAGGGACTATCGGTTATATTGCTCCAGAAATTGTTTGCAGAAACTTGGGAGGTGTCTCTCACAAGTCTGATGTCTATAGCTATGGAATGATGGTCCTAGAGATGGTTGGAGGAAGAAAAAATGTTGATGTTGGAGTTGATCGTACGAGTGAAATCTACTTTCCACATTGGCTTTATCAACGACTTGAACTAAACGAAGAGCTTCAACTAGTTGGGATAATGAATGAAGAGGAGAATGAATGTGCAAAAAAAATGGTGATAGCGAGTTTATGGTGCATACAGACTGATCCCTCAAATCGACCATCGATGAGCAAGGTTCTGGAAATGTTAGAAGGGAAACTAGACTCTTTGCAAATGCCTCCCATGCCTTATCTATTTTCTCCCTCAAGATCAGAGGTAGATTCATCAGTAGTAGAACTGGCCTAGTCTTTATTTGCTGATATCTAAGCTATCATTTGTCTAGTCTCACGTTTTAATGGTAGGATTTAGTATCCAGTTTTGGTATTTTTATAGTAGTTTTGTTGATATTTTAAGTTACATCAAATGTGCACAAGAATAGACTTTATTATCACTATAATGAAGGAAAATGTGTTAAGAATCTAAGTTGATACTGAAGAGAATGCAGTCTCAAACTTCAATTGCCACTACATGTCATTGCATTTTATGTCAAAGTTCAATGTACTAAGCTTCTGCTATATTCAGGTCCAGGAAAAAGTTGAAGCACATTAGGTTTGTATTCCGCATTCTGCAACCTTGACATGGTCCAAGCCGATAGCATTTATCGTTCGCTTTGGCCCGCCTCACAGATTTGTCTCTTAGGCTACACCATCATTAAGTGCAAAAGCGCAGTTACCATGAAACTTGTGTTAACTCATAAAATGACCTAACTTTATAAATATTTTTTATACGATCAGCATATAACATTAAAACTTGTGAAAAAAATTCATAATTTCCCTTTTTTTTTCCTTCCTTATTTCTCTCTTTACCACATTAGACTTTTGATGGACATCCCTTCTCTTGCATTTAGAATTTTTAATGGACATCCACTAAATACTCTTATACCAAAACCTAATTTTTAGCAAAAATATTATCATTTTTTCACCTATAAAAACCATCCTTGTCCCTATCATTCTCATATTATCTTTTTCTTCCCTCTTTTTAACTTTTCTCATAGAAAAATAGGAAAGCATAGAGGGAATTAAAAGAAATAATGGCAATTAACAAAAATATTACTAGAATCTTTTTAATTGTCATTGTTACTATCTTTATTTCAAGCAAACTTGCATGGGCACATGAGGAAATACCCCACCCCCATCCCCAACCTTGCCCACCTCACCCCAACGCCCACCCCAACGCCCACCCCGACGCCCACCCCCACCCCCACCCCCACCCCCACTCCCACCTCAACCCCCACCCCCAAGGTCCTGAGGGACCAGTATTTGAATTTTCAGGAAGAAAATTTAAAATGGAACAAGGACATGAACAATGTTATGTGAGTTGTTATAAAGGTATTTTTGGTGGTGAAGGAAGTCCATTATATGCTGAACAAGAATGCTATGACATATGCCATAACCATGGTAAATTTGTATTCCCAACTTTTAGTCCTCCTCCTCAACCATAAGTTTAATTTCGATTTCAACGTATCGAGAACAAGCTAGCTACACTCGCTCAATCGATCTGATATTCCAATTTTATTTGGGCTATGTGTTATTATTTGAGGAGTCAAATTGGTTATTCTTTGATCACACTTTTATACATGGAGGCACATGTTTTTTTTTTAATCCCATGTCATATCAACTTATAACCAACAAGATCTCTTTGATATGTAATTTATGTTGGTGATCATTTGTAATGTTAACATTTTTATGAAATACATTTCACTTGGCATGAATGTGATGAACTTATTGATTTGTGTTACACTTTTATGTGGATACATTATTCTAAAAGAAAATAAATTAAATTAGAACAACAGATGCAAAACTTGTGAAGGATATAACAGGACGTACATAAAGAATGAAGATAGTATCAATAATCTAACAAGATAGATAGAATAAAGATATGTTCATCGTGCATAACTTGTGAACATGGAAAAATTATTTGCCAATTTGGCAAGAGTGTGTAGATCATATCATCTTTATCATATCATAATCTATATCTATATTATCTTAAAAGCATGAACTTCTAACTTGAATGTTAAATTACTATAATATCTCTAAATATAACTTAGGTTGTGCCTTTTTCGATGAGTTGTAATTTTTCCGATAAGTCGTGACTTTTTTTAAAGGGTTGTGATTTTTCGATGAGTAGTGACTTTTCCAAAGAGTTGTGACTTTTTCAATAAGTTGTAACTTTTCCAAAGGGTTGTGACTTCTATGAAAGGTCAAGACTTTTTAGATAAGACACAAAAAAACACTTGTTCATACTACCCTTTGTTTACTATAAATGGAGGGGCTTCCTCTCATTTTTCTTTTATCCTCTCCTCACACTTGGTAATCTTCCTCTTCAATCATCATTATTCACATATTTTCTATATTTGAATTGTCACATTGAAGTTTCTTCATGTGTTTCTATGGATTTTTTTTTTATTATTTTCCATTTTGCATGACTTTGAATTTAAAGTTTCACGATTTGATAAAATTTTCCAGCTAATTAGCATGTTATTTCTCAATTTTAGGTTTGGATATGCTTTCTTGATGAACTTTTCTTTAAATCTAAGTATTTTATTTGCATGTGTCTTCAAAAAGAATTGGGAAGTATTGTATTTCTCTCTTCAATTTCTCTTTTTTTTTTTTTTTTAAAAAAAAAGTTCATTAATCATGATGTGCAAAAAATTACAATTTGAGCTTTACATTCCAAACGTTGTACATGATCATAGACATGAAATTAACACTCTGATCCCATGCAAAATAAGTGATAACTGGTATTTCCCCTTGTGTATTTGTATTTTCAAAAATTTTTGTTGCAGGAATATCTTGCATTTAATTAAGATTTTAGAAGAACAACGTGTGAATATAATTTTTAGTTTGATATAAGTGAAGATTATGGTACGTCTTACTTTAGTCCAATTTGATTTAATTTAAGTTTTGGTTCTTAGTCCATATTTGTTCTCCTAAACTACATTGCCCCTTTTTTCTCCTTCAATTTTTCAGGTTTGCTCCTTTATTCTATTAAAATTTATACTTTTGAATACTTACAGGTGATCATTTTTATTCTTTAAAATCATTTCTTGTCGAATTTTTTATATGTGCAGATACACATTAGGTTGAATGCTGCGTGTAAAATTTAGGATATTTGATGAACAAAATTATCTTTTTTTTTTTTTTTGAGTAATAAAACTTGAAAAAAAATTCCTCTTCAATTATGAAATTGCATCAAATTATCCGATTTTTCGTGATGTTCTAGCCAATTTACTTTCTGCATGTTCCTGATATTGGTTGAGTCTAAACAGTAACTTATCTTTTTTGATTAATAAAGAAAATGAGCATTTTCTAATGACACCTTTATGTTATGATTTTGAATGGGTTGTGATAAAAATATATAAACATTACCAAAATTTAACATAAATGTTGATATTCGTCCCTTTCTTAATTTACCAAAGTATCTTAATTTTTATTTATCTGTAGCCCTTTATTTTAATTAGTAGGGAGTCACAAGCTAATTAGTAGAAAAATCATCCTAGATTATAGCGAAGATGAACAGAGAAGGTCTAAAGGACTAATCTCTTTTTACCAAGAGATTGATTAGCCAAATCCCAAACTCCAGCTAATTAAATTTTATAACAATGGGTGGCTATTAGGATGACATTAGATATATGATAGGTGTTGATTGATTATAGTGGAAACACTATGTGCTTACAAATCAGAAAAAGGGAAGAAGATAAAGAAACTGAATACCGAAATCAAAATTCACCTCGCTTTCAGAATTAATTTTGTTTATATATTATATTATTCAACTTGATAAGAACCAGACTTCACTTGGGGAATTACATTGAGTATAATATTATTGTTGTTGTTGTGATTTGATAAGAATCTTTGCTAAACTAAATATATTTTGATAAGAAAAATGCACAACAAATATTATCTATAAGGTAATATTAGTAAGATACGACTAATTACATGATTGAACCTCATCAACTTGAAATAAATATATACATTACGGAGTATTACATTTAACTAATAAAATACTTCATTAACCATCTTCATAGGTTCTCGTGAATAAGAGATATATATGGTTATCCACATTGAACATTCATAAAAGAATCTGCAATATTATTTAGTACAAAACTTATTATTCAAATCTTCGCTTAAATAAGCAACTACTATTTACTATAACATATATCTTCTGAATTTGTAATCATGTGCAACGCACGTGTTGAAAAACTAGTATTATACTATAAGTGGGAAGCTCCTAACCTCAAAGTTGAATTACCATTTTATCCTTATATTAAATAAAATATGTTATATTCATATTCTTTGATTATTTATTTTTAAAAAATTTTGAGCAGTAAATTAAATGAATTGAGAATATTTGAACAGTTATCAAAATTAAATAATATAAACGTTAAAGAAAATGGAGAGACAAACGTAGTTAATGAGAGCAATTAGGTAGAGATTTAAGTTGCACATTAACCAAAATATAGTAGCATTAACTTTACATTGCTAGAATCTTAAAAGTTGTAGATTTCAGTACATTGAATCCCATAGTTAATATATGTTATTTTCAATGATAAATATGTGGAAAAAAAAGGCTAAAGAGACTAATTAATCATTTAAAGTGAACGTATTATATAAAGCCAAGAATATTTTTCGTTTCCCTTAAGTCCCCCTCTCCATTTTTATGGGCTCTAAAGAAGAGTATATCATTTCTCCATTTTGCGGTAAAAGATCTCTATGTATCACTGGTTTTACACATATTTCATTAACATAGCACATAATGTTTCACTTTTTTCATTTAAATATTATAGTTGCATTTTAGTTAGTTATTTTACTTTATAAGATTATGTGGGTAGATTGATATACCTTTCATTTTCTTTTTATCGAAAAGAAGATATCTCGTAGAAGTTTGATTAATTAGTAATGTTGGTAATTGTTGATATTCCTATCAAATGAATGATGATTGGCAGAGCCTCTTTATAAATTTTTTTTTAAGTAAACACAAAAAATTCAAGGAAAATTAGAGTATTAAATGATTTACCTTCAAGGTATATATTTTATAAAAGATAAATGATCTTCCTGAATTTAAAAATTAAGTTACATCATGATTTCAATTTCTTTTTTTGTTAAAGTGGATATCTATAATTTTATGATGATTGCTAATTTTGAGAAAAATAAAATGCTTATTTGTTTCCCACATAAATTGCTCTATGCAGTACAAAACATCTTCAAAGTAGAGCAAGAAAAAAAGAATAAATAATGGTGTTTGCAATTAGTTTTTGGATTTTGGATTTTGGAATCAAAACCCCATATACGATACTTATCATTTTTAAGAACATGTAATTTGTATTTTCTATTTTATAACACATAATATAACTTTAAAATGTTGTTTATATACTGTCTTTATAAAGATATTTTTATTTATATGGCCACACGCGCATCGCATGTACCCAAAAACTAGTATTATTATAAGTGGAAAGCTCCAAAGTGAAAAATTGAATTATCATTTTGCCCTTTTACTAAATTAAAATTTGATTAATTATTTAATTAAATATAAATATTTTAATTACATAATGGTAGAATTTAAGTCCTTAAACCCTTTAATAATTAAACTATTATTTTCTTGATAAATGAGTACATCGATATTGCTTTTAATCATAATCATAATTCTCATAACCGAAGAATTTGAAAAGTTATGATTGATAAAACAATGTATATATCATCATCATCATATTATATATATATATTTTTTATTTTTATTTTTAATTAAAAAAAATATTTTACTAACTTCTAAAATCAAATCAACAATAACAATTAAACTAGACCAAATGCATGATTAGATGTTACAACTTATCACTTTTCATTTTTTAATGACTTTTAATTTAATGAGTTTTAATTGTTAGCCCTTCTAGATTTTAAAGCTCATGAAATATTGAATAATTCTTTTATCCTTCAAACAAATATTATGTTAAGAACATTTAAGTGAAAAAATATAAATATAAATTCTATAAACATAATAAATAAATAAAAGTTAGAATAAAAAAAAATAGAAGAATGGTAGACGTAAAGCCATAATAGGTGAAAAGGCAAACCAGTTGACTTCTCTCATTTCTATATTCATTTGAATTGATTATGGAATAAATGACTCTTCTTTTCAGTTTTCAATATGTTCTTAGCAACTTTTTATGTTCTTCATTCTTCATCTATTAGTGAAAAATTAGGAGGAAAATTTATTAACAATTATTTAGTTCCGTTTTGTCAACACAACAATATTCATCTATAAAATTAGGTATTTATCTTTTATTTCTATATTATATTTGCTTTTTTTCACAACTTTTGATGTACACAGTTTCTCTCTTTATGAATTGAACATAAAAGGTCAATACACTGCACTTTTGTGTTTATCATCATATAATTCTTATGTAATTTTTTATTTATTGGTTATTCTTTATTATTCTGGTCAATATATTACTTTGTTTAACTTTTTTTCATTTTGTATGATATGTATATTTTATTGCTTTTCATGTTAGTTGGATTGATGTTACAACTGCTTTTACTTTGTATACATGAGATAAGCTTATATAAATTTTATATGGTAGTAGAGGTCAGTAGAGGTCAAATGTGTGATGAACGTTCTCAGGACTAGTATTATTATAAATGGGAAGAATGTTAGGCAAAAGTTAGATTACCATTTTGCCCCTACTTTAAATTAAAATGCTATAAACTATTTAATAAATTAAATACTAAATAGTAAATCATCATGAATAATTTATTAATACCTTTAATAATTAACTTCTAAAATCAAATCAATAATAACAATTAAGCTAGACCAAATACATGATTAGATGCTACAACTAATTATTTTTCACTTATCTTCCCACTTTATAATAAGTTTAAATTAGTAACTCTTTTAGATTTAAAGCCTCTTAAAATTTATATATTTGTATAAATCTTCATATTGAGAAGGTAACCAGCTCTCATCAACTCAGACGATTTTTTTTCTGATTTTTTTTGGAATTTTCTTATATTTTTCCTATTTAATTTCATATTAAATGCTTAAAAAACGTTAATAAAAAAGACTATTGTTAAGTATAAGCTGAAAAGACTCACAAATGTTGTCTGTTTCAACAAGAAAAAATTGTTTAGGCTCCAGTAGCCAATAATATGTTTACATTACTCTATTTGGTCGTTAAATTACTTTGCAACATTGCAGAAGTTAAGCTTTTTTGGATTTTATTTTGTATAGGCTTTTCTATTTGGTGTCTTTAGCACAAATATTTTTATGATTGTTTTCCTAATAAACCTTAATGTGATTACAGTTAAAACGTTGTGCAGTGTGCAACGCTCCTGAAAATGTATAATCTTGCCAGACATTTCATCTAAATTATTATGTACTATTAAGTGATTAATTATTATACTGCACAATATTAAAAAAAATCTACTCAGGTTTATTCATTATTTTGGGTTTGTAAGGTTGTGAATAATCTCTTTCACTTGTGTTTAAGTCAAATAATAATTTCACTTTCAATAGAATTTTACCCATTAAGCAATTATAATTATTTAAGGAAGCAATATTGGTACATGTGTGTAGAAGACTTGAAGGTTATGTTTTTTGAAATCTTTTTTTTTTTCTTTATGTTTTTTTTAATTTCTTTGGCTAGGAAATACATGGTTTTTCCTTTCAGTTTTCAATACATTCTTAAAATTAGTTTCTTATATTCTTCACTTCTTCATCTATTAGTGATAAATGAAGAGAAAAATTTATTAACAATTTTTTTTGGTTCCAATATGTCAATACAATCATATCCAACTATAGAATGAGGTATTTATCTTTTGCTCTTTATATTTTTGCATGAATTCACAGCTTTTGATGTACACGATTTCTCTTTTTATAAATTGGACATAAAAGGTTAGTTCATTGCACTTTTGTGTTTTATCATCATATAGTTTTAATGTCATATTTTATTTGTTAGTTATCTTTCTTATTTGGTTAATACATTACTTTCTTTAACTTTTTTCATTTTGTATGATATGATGACATTTATATTTTATTGCTTTTCACATTAATTGAGTTGATGTTACAAATGTTTCAATACATGAGATAGACTTATATAATTTTTATATGGTAATAGAGGTCAAACGTGCAACACACGTTCCTTGAACTAGTAATTTAAAAGGGTAAACATAATGAAAATTGTACTAATGCCCCACCAAATGTAATTTGTGAAGTGTATCGGAGCTAGTTTGACACAAATTACTTTAAACGAAAACAAAAGTAACACAATATTGGCCCAAATGTTCACTAATTTAACGACATATCCAAGTTATTGTTGTATTTTAAGAGTTTTGAAATTTTACGTTGAGATCATTGGTTTCATATCAAATTTATGCGATATTTTTTTAATTTTAAAAGTTAAACGATTTTTTCTTTAATCATGCTTTTTTTTATATTCTTATTTTTTATATTCTTATAATTAAGAATGTTAATTATTATAATTTATAGTACTTTTTACATAGTAAATTTTATTTCAAAAAAAGTTTAATCTTTCATATTCAAATACAAGTTCAAAATTGAAAGTTTGACTCCATCAAGTATCACAAAATTGAGATAAAAAGAGTAATTAATCTTGATAAAAATAAAAAAACCCAACACAAATGGTACTACTTGTTTATAGTCTAATTACATGCCTTTTCTTTAGTTTTTGAAATCATTCGAGATACACGCGGAGTCAAAAATTAAGTGTAATTTATTTTAAATACATCATATTCAATCGTGATTCACATGTACTATCTGATATACACTATCTCTCTCGCTTCTCTCCCTATGTATCTATATTTCAGAATGTATCTAATATCAAATATACATGTACATATCTAGTATCAAAAGATACATGTTGACTCTCTCCCTCTATCACTCGCCTCTCTCTCTATATAAATGTATTTAAAAAATGTATCTTGTATCAAAGACACTTGTATCTAGTATCTCTGATACATGTATCCGACTTGAAATCTAGTATGAAATTATTAATTAGTGAGACAATATCTAATTATTTTAAATAGTAAAAATATTTGTGTAATTAGATAGTATTAATTGACCACTATTGACTAATTTGTGTATACAACTTAAAATAGTCTAAACTCTAAACAAATAGGGCCTTTATTAAGGATGGACCCATTGGGCCTAAACCCGTTTAATGAACCGATTTAATTCAATATTCCCCAAATTCAGTTTGCTTCAGCTCACATTCTTCATCAATGGCGGCTTCTTCTTCTTCTTTACAATTCACTGCAACACCTTTTAACCAATTCCATTCAAAACAAGTACCCAAACACGCCACTAAATGGGGTACTATTCGCTGTTCCGCTGCTTCACCCAGCAAAAGCTACAACATTACTCTTCTTCCCGGCGATGGTATTGGACCTGAAGTCATTTCTGTTGCCAAAAATGCCCTCCAACTTGTCGCCTCCATCGAAGGTAATATATTTGTTTCTATATATATATATATATATATATATATATATATATATATATATATATATAAAAGATTGTTTCTTTGATTCTAATGTGTTGTTGAATATGTGCATTTTATGGGGTTGATTTCTCAAATAATTATTATCTCAGAAAGTCAATCTTTGTCTTGATTCCATTGTTTTTCAACAAAGAAAGCGTCTTTTTTGAGATAATAACTATTGGTTGCGTGACCATATGAGAAGTCAACTCCATTTATTCTTGAAACGAGTTTAATTTTTATAGTGACTTGCATCAACAATGTTTAAACGATCAGGAGTTATGGTAAATTGCTTGACAAAGAAAGTGACTTTTTGAGATAATAACTATTGGTTGCGTGACCATATGAGAAGTCAACTCCATTTTATCTTGAAACAGGCTTAATTTTTATAGTGACTTGCATCAACAATGTTTAAACGATCAGGAGTTATGGTAAATTGCTTGACAAAGAAAGTGACTTTTTGGGACAATAACTATTGGTTGTGTGACCATATGAGAAGTCAACTCCATTTTATCTTGAAACGAGTTTAATTTTTATGGTGACTTGCATCAACAATGTTTAAACGATCAGGAGTTATGGTAACTGGTTGACAAAGAAAGTAACTTTTTGGGATAATAACTATTGGTTGCGTGACCATATGAGAAGTCAACTCCATTTTATCTTGAAACGAGTTTAATTTTTATAGTGACTTGCATCAACAATGTTTAAACGATCAGGCGTTATGGTAACTGCTTGACAAAGAAAGTGACTTTTTGAGATAATAACTATTGGTTGCGTGACCATATGAGAAGTCAACTCCATTTTATCTTGAAGCAAGTTTAATTTTTATGGTGACTAGCATCAACAATGTTAACACGATCAGGAGTTATGGTAAATCGCTTGACAAAGAAAGTGACTTTTTGAGATAATAACTATTGGTTGCGTGACCATATGAGAAGTCAACTCCATTTTATCTTGAAGCAAGTTTAATTTTTATGGTGACTAGCATCAACAATGTTAACACGATTAGGAGTTATGGTAAATCGCTTGACAAAGAAAGTGACTTTTTGAGATAATTGGTTGTGTTACCATATGAGAAGTCAACTCCATTTTATCTTGAAGCAAGTTTAATTTTTATGGTGACTAGCATAAACAATGTTTACACGATCAGCATGTATGGTAAATCGCTTGACAAAGAAAGTGATTTTCTGCGATTAAAACTATTAGTTGAGTGACCATCTGATTTATCAGCTCCATTTTTTCTTGAAACGGGTTTAGTTTTTATGCTGATGGTGTAAACAATAACACAATCATGAGTTATGCTAAATCTATTGATAATAATTAAGTAGTATTTTGGTAAAAATTAAGAAGTAACCTGCTAATATAGGTTACTCCCTTTGTTTCAATTTGTTTGTATTGTTTTGACATGCACTAAGTTTATGAAAGTAGAAGACGGTTTTTGAATATTGTGGTCTAAACCTAAAGATATGTTAGAAATATTCTTTAATCTTGTGGTCGTAAATATGCCATGTCGAAAGTTAGAAGTAAAGAGTTAGAGGAAAGGAAAAAGACATTCTTTTTGAAATGGACTAAAATGAAATTGAAACGGTGGGAGTATAATTTACTGTCTGTTAGTGTATATAGCTAAATTGTTTTGGAAAATGTTAAGAAATGGATGTCTTAAACTGTTTTTGGGATGAGAGGGACTCATATGTGGTTACTGTCATCTTGATTTGAATTTGTTGCGGCACTATTATTCTTTTGGAGTTAAATATTTTATTGATTTTAAGAATATTCTTTTAACGAGTATAAAACGTGTAACTTGATGTCGGCGTAGCCAGGAATTTTAACTAGGGAATTCAAAAGATTTGAACTTGTGACCTGAATCAATTTTTGGACTACCTTGGCATTACAATGAAAACTTCCTGGGATTTAGAGTTAATATATATGGGAAAGAAATTGTTTTTGTCCTATTTGCACAGTATGATTTTCCAAAGAAGGAGAAAAAAAGGGAATAACCTTCCTTGGGTGTGGCTCTGCAACCTTTTAGCACCCAAGCTGGCCCAGACACTGTTGGTGTCGTTCATACTGGAAGTTAGATTTGTTGACCTTGGTTTACGGTTCCATTTTATTTCTTTTGGGGCAAAAGGAGTAATTTTTATGTGGTGATTTTCACTCTACATTTGAATTTTTTGAGTTAAGTATTCCGTTTGAGAATTGGTAATTATATATTAATAAAAAACACCAAGAAGGTACAACAAAAATATTTGCAAATAACAGCAAAAGTATGTCCAATGGTTAAGGATATAACTCTTAGAAACGTAACAGGATTTAAAGTTGCATTCGAAGAGATGCCTATGGGAGGGGCTGCATTGGATGCTGTAGGGGTACCATTGCCTGACGAGACTCTTAATTCTGCAAAGAAATCTGATGCTACTCTTCTTGGAGCAATTGGAGGGTAATTACATGATGGGATCTTCTTCTGACATTTTGTTATATTTCATGGTTGTTGTTTTTTAACTGAATCTCATATTTCTTGTTTCTTGTGCTGGATTTTTCTTGCATCTAAATTCAAAGATATAAATGGGACAAAAATGAAAAACATTTGAAGCCCGAGACTGGATTGCTTCAACTTCGAGAAGGCTTGCAGGTCTTTGCTAACTTGAGACCAGCCACTGTTTTACCACAGGTAATTTTTGTTTTCAGATGCTTAAGATTGTACTAATCACAAAAAAAAAAGACTGTCATATCATTTTGAGTGTATTTTTCAACTGCTAATGGGGTATGTTTTTGACTTACAAGTTACAAGTTTTGTCATATGAAAATTGCAACTGATGATCTCAAAGATAGCATAAGAAGGGAAATTGTCTAATTTAATTTTGGATTAAGAATTCTTTTGACACACCTATTTGGGTTTTAAAATAATGTTTTTGCATGAGCTTAATGAGTAATGAGAGATATGGACTCATGTAATCAGAAAATGAGTAGAAAGGTTCACATTGAGGGCCTGTACACCTACACCTTTTGACACGATTAACCTCCTACAGCACAAATTAGCTGCTGGTACTCCTTCAGCAAGCTAACATGATTTCTGAAACAAGACTCGTACCACCACTTTTTAATATATGTTAATTAAAAAGTTAAAAGTATTGTAGGATTTGTGTGAGTAGAGGATTCTAGTGGTAATGGGTATGAGCAGTCTAGGGGGCGTGGAAGCAAGTTACTGAATTTTGTTGTTGGAAGATGTGTTTTAGAATGCGGAGGCACAAGATAGGCGTGAAACGTATAATGTGGAAGGGAGCAAGTGGGTGAGCGCTAAGGAAGAGGCATAAGCCCAATAATTCTTAAAGGGGAGTGAGCCCAACAAATGTATGGACATTAAAAAAATGATTAAAAGATAAAAATCTGTAGAAAATGTTTTTAAAATTTCATTAAATTCTTTAGAAGAATATGAACAGTATTAAGTTGCTGTGTGCACATAATAATTTGTAGAATTTTAAGTTCTTTTTTGTTTCTTTGTAGAATTGTAAGTTACCTAAATGCTAATTATAGAATAACATATTAGTTATGATCAAATACTTAAACAAAGATTATAACTGAAGTATTTGACATGTAAAGTAAATTGTGCATGTGACTGCCCCTCTTATCCAAGCGTATCCTATACGACTTTAGACCTCAATGGTTGCCTCAGGGCGTTTAGAGGTTGTCTTGCCTCAAGGTGAGTCTTGGTGAGTTTCAACATTTTTGACAAAGGTAACAGTTTTGTGTATTAATCTTCAGCACTAAAGGCTAGGGTCCCAAATTTACATCATGGAGCTACATACAGTTGAGTGTAGTTTCAACATTTCCTTACAACATTGGTTGTGAATGGGGTACAAACAAACCTAAGAGTTATGCTTTCAAGCTAGTAAGTGGTGCATGAATGTGGTGAAAGGTCAATAGCTCCATGGCCCATGCGAGTCAGCGAGTGAGTTCTATAGGGTTTGGAGCATAATAGAGCTGGCAGGATTGGTTTGTCATTGAGTGGTACAGAGAGAGCACAATGTAGTAGAGAGCTTTTTTTCTTTTTGCTTTTTGGGGGAGTGGACGTTCATAAATACTTAGAATGGGACTGATAAAAAGGGCCAAATGGGTGTTTTCCTAGTATGTTGTCTATTGTTCCAGTGCACTTCTCTTAATCGTTAACGTTGGTCCAATATTAAACTGCCTCTACCTCTCTCTTCTTTCTACGCCTACTTTTAACTTGTGTTACAAGGATCAGTTACGTTCCTTGTTCAAAGAAAAAAAAATAGAAATATGAGAAAGATCAGTAGTATGTTTCCAACCGTTGTAAGGTGCTTTGTCGCATAATCAGCAGAAATACAGTGTATGCCCATTTAAAATCCGGTGACTTGTCAATAGTGGATATATCCTTTGTAATATGATCAACCAGAGAGAAGGAAAGTATCATATGTGAGTATTTCATGATGGCATCCAGAAGTCTTGTCCTGTACGACTGCCCGTCTCTCTATCTTTGTCCAGCATCCTCCCTCATTCCTTCTTCACCTCAAGACTTTTTTCTTTTGGTTAGTTTGTTTTAAAAGTATTCGGATCAAATGTTTTAGTTGAAACCATTATGAGTTACACATGGCAAAATATGCTAGAAGTGGATTGTCTATTAACATGTATTGGAAACTTGTAAGCTGTGTGTTCATGAGTTCACAACATTTTCTCATCCTTCACTAATATTTATCTTTTCTTTTGATCTGCATGTGCTCTTGAAGACATGAGCCTTTTTTGTTACTGTTACAACCTGCAAGCATCTTTGACCTCTGCAGTTTTGTAAATTTAGTCTCTCTTCTGCAAAGCCATCATTCACTATCATTTATTACCAAACAGGAAACATACTCTTCATGACTTGTCTTTCAAATCATTACACGCATAAGTTACATTCTGAGTTTCTGCGGGTTCCCACATATTCATATTCCTTACTTAATGCAGTTAGTAGATGCTTCAACTTTGAAGAAAGAAGTTGCTGAAGGTGTAGACCTAATGGTTGTTAGGGAACTTACAGGAGGTTAGTTTGGAATTGTTACGGTCAATCATATTCAAATCAACTTCCATCATCTTTAAGTTGTTTCTTGACTTTTCTTTTTCAAGATGGCTTACTGTTTTTCTCCTCATGTTAATTAGGTATTTATTTTGGCAAACCAAGAGGATTCAGCACTAATGAAAATGGTCAGGAAATAGGTTTCAACACTGAAGTGTATGCAGCATATGAGGTAATTTGCTTAAAAAATTGCTTCCTGCTGTGCTTGCTAAAAATGACAAACTTTCTATTATGTTATCCAGTAAAAGGAAAGCCCCCCCCCCCCCCCCCCCCTTCTTCTTCTTTTTTTTTTTTTGTCTTTTTCATGACAGCTTCAAGTGAATGTCTTAAGATCACATTGGAGAATTTGATGAAGTTTTCTGTTTCTTTCTTGTTTTGATTGGAAGAGTAGTTCTGTTGTGTCATTTCTGTTTGCTTGGCTTGAAGCTGATATGTTGGTTGATTTTGTTTTATTCGAGAGTTTGGTACTGTTTACTTTTATATATTTAGTATAGTTAACTGCTAGTTATAACATGTGCAGTTTCTGAAAACTATCTCTGGACTGACATCCATTTAGGAATTTATTCTCTTAGAACTATTGTCAAGCGTCATTTTGTATTAGCTTTGCTTATCTAACTTAATTTTTTTTTTGTCATTCAATCACTGTTGAAATTCGCAAGGAGTAATGTCTTACTGTTGCGAAAAGTAGGACAGATTGGGATCAAACTTTTTACCTGAAATTTGTTCCAACCTTTACATTAGTAGTATTCAGCTTAATTTCTTTTCAGATCGACAGAATTGCTCGTATTGCATTTGAAACTGCAAGGAAGCGTAGAGGAAAACTATGTAGCGTGGATAAAGCAAATGTTTTGGAGGTAAAAGTTAATTTTTCTCTCCCCATTCCTCGACCCTTCTATTCCCCTCCTCAGTATCTGCCTTCAACTTTCTTGTCTAATTCTGTTTCTTTTGTAAAACTAGTAAATCTATTAATAGTTGCACCAACATGGTGCCAGAATAGTCTTCACTACATATATGATTTCTCTTTAACCTCCAGGGAAAAAAGAGAATCTAGTAACTACCCAACTATCTATACAAAAAAGCATCTATTCTATATACAAGAAGTAGACTAGCATTAGAAAGGAGCTCGTTATTCTCCAAGAATATCCTTCAACTGGTTCATGTAATCTTTCTTTGCAAATCATCCAGCAAAAGCCATAGTGGAGTCATTCTCATGCTACTCTTCTTCAATCAATGAATCTTCACCAATCTCACACTAGCCAAGGTTGTCTGCTGCTGAATTTGTTAATGGGAAATACAACACAAATAAGGGAAAAACAAAAACCCACAATTCGTAACTCGTGTGCAAGTGTAAGATCAAGTAATCAACAAAATCCACCCTACTTTAAGCAAGTTTCTTGTTTATCCCTTCAGCGCTTTAAAAGAATTGTACTATAGACTAAATTTTCTTTGTTTACTCTAATTTGCCGCTACTTAAAACTGCAACTGGGAGACCATAAAGATAGCATTGAGATTGAGTTCCTTAAGGGTAATTTCTTGTTCTATAGTTCATGATTTTGAGATATTTGCCAGGCCTCTATGCTTTGGAGGAAGATAGTTACAGCGTTAGCCTCAGAGTATCCTGATGTAGAGCTCTCTCACATGTATGTTGATAATGCAGCCATGCAACTTGTTCGCAACCCAAAACAGGTTTCATTTACCTTTGGCTTTACAATTTTTTGTTTCTCAAGTTTGGTCTTAGCACATGATGACACACTCGTCCATGGAGTTGATCCTCAAAACAATCATAATGCAGTTTGATACAATTGTGACAAACAACATATTTGGTGACATCCTGTCCGATGAAGCATCAATGATTACAGGAAGTATCGGGATGCTTCCATCTGCCAGTCTTGGTGCAGCGGTATTTCCGGATTATCTCATTTCTTTGGAAATATTGGTTCTTTTCTTCCTCACTACAAATTCTTTAATCTCCTTTTACTTTTGGACACATGTTGCCTCTAGGGACCTGGATTGTTTGAACCTATACATGGTTCTGCTCCTGATATTGCTGGGCAGGTTGGCTCTAGTATTTCTTTCTCTCTCTTTTTCTCTTCCCCTTCTCCTTTAAGTACGGACAGCCCCCCAACCCCCAACCTCCCTCCCGGAAATTTGCATATGTTCATATACTTAAACACTGACTTTAAACATGTAGGATAAAGCAAACCCTTTGGCAACAATGCTCAGTGCTGCTATGCTTCTGAAGTATGGCCTAGGTGAGGAGAAGGCTGCTCAGAGAATTGAAGCAGCTGTTTTAGACACCTTAAATCGAGGATTCCGTACTGGTGACATTCACTCAGCAGGACATGTGAGTTTTATCTTATATTAGACAACTCTATTACTAAATTGCCAATTTATTTCTCCTTGGGATTTAGCTGATCTCTAATTGTCTTGCACTTGAACGACATTTGGTCATGCGGCCAACAAACAAGAAAAATTAGATTATTCTAGACCTCTATGCATAGTTTGGATCAATCGGAATGCTGAAATTATTTAGAAGCTAACGTTATCATATACATCTGCTGAATCGCTTGTTTTCAGAAATTGGTCGGATGCAAGGAAATGGGTGAAGAAGTGCTCAAGTCTATCGACAGCAAAACTCCTGCTTCTGTTTAATTTTTTTAAGAGGCGGCTTCCTTGAGACCTCAACAAATGATCTTTTTGGCAGATGCATTTGCAGTCAGTATAATTTTTGCCATTTATGTAACTGTATGAAGGATTCAAAATTGCTGAGTGTTGTATCGTAGCCTAAACGTCTCTATTCTTTTCTCTGATGTTTTTGAGACATTATCCTGTTGTAACATGAAGTGAACCTTGGAGCAACAGTAAAGTTGTCTTCACGAGTTCAAGTTGTGGTATCAGCTGGTAATGCTTGCATTAGGGTTGACTGTCTACATTACATTCCCTTGAACCCTACGTGAACACGAGGAGCTGTATGCATCGGGTTGTCCTTTTTATTCTGTTGTAACATGGAAGGCAATGAAAATAAGCATTTTTTTACCTTGGGAAAACTGGAATGGAACAATTGTTGACCAATATTTTTGCTGTTGTTGCTATATTATCTTTCTATCTTTGGCCAAATTTCCTATAAAGATCATTTCTGTAACTTTACTCAAGGATTTAACTTAGTGCGATAACTTTTTTGGAGAGTCCAAGCAATATAGGATTCACTTAAAAGTCCTTTTCATTGCTCTCTTTACATCTCAACCAAACATATAAGTTCAGTATCTTTGAGATTTGATATTTTATACCAAGTTGACACATTAACTTAACTTATTATAGTTAAGTGAATATTAAGATGATTTATACACTTATTAATTAATCATGATTAATAATAAAGGTGCATATAAAAGATATAATATGTATTTTTTTGGTCTGATGACAAGGAGAATCACCAAATATCGTGATGAGATATATAATATCCTTTCACTTTTGATCAGAAATTTCGAATTCAAATTTTGAACATATAAAATTTTTTTTAGGAAATACTTTTTCTTTTAGTATGTCATATGACATTTGAATTAATCGTTTCAATATTGATATCAAACATCGAGTGAGAAACTAAAAAAAGTTAGGAGAGAATTTTGCCCTTATTGATAGGTGAGAAGACAATGGAGAATTGATTCCTTCCATAGTTTAAAAAAGAGGAATATATATATATAAAATCATAACTATATAAAAATCATATAAATACTTTTTTTTTTTGCTTCGATAGTGATAGATATAATTTAAAAAATAGGATATATTTTAAACATAATTGAATGAAACAAGGAAAACACAAAAATAAGAGGAAAAAGAATACAACTACTATGTCTAAATTCATGCAAATTGTGACCAAACATCTTAAAGCACTTTTGGTTCAAAGTCATTGATTTTTTTTTTTTAAAAAAAAAAATTTACATATTAGTCTTTATATGTTTAATTTTTGTACATTTCAATTCTCAATTGATATGTATATTTGATCCAGTAGGAAATAAGATAATATTAGATGAACTATTTTATTGGCTTCATTAGATTGCTTTGACTCCTTCCTAATTAGTAGAATTGTTCACGTCAAAATAAAAAATCGATTTATAGAAAAGAGGTGAGTATTCAAAGTTAATTTCACTTATTTTTTGCAGGATAATGATATCAATATACCTTTCGAAACACAAATGATCATTTTTCTAAGCTATTAAAAGTACATTAACGATTCTACTATATGTTAATTAAAATAAGCAATATGCAAAATTAAAATGCTAGTAAAAGAAACAAACACCAGTGAGGTAAAATTCTTTTTCATTTTAATAAAAGGAATTAAATGAATATCATACTTAATTAAAAGTAAGCAACTATAAAAAAAAAAGTGATATAAGGGGTATGATTCTCACATGATAGTAATCTAACTAAAGATTTTGATTCCAGTAGGGATAACTATGATCATAATAATGGTGGTAAAGTAAGCGTGGATGTCAATGCTTAAGTCGACGCCTTTAACATGAAATATAAATAGCTTATATATAAAACTAGTCTTTTCTTTCAAGCTTCTTGATATTGAATTTGTTTTTCTACTAAACTAAACATGAAATGAATTCTATTCAAGTTCTTTATTCTTAATTTTTTTATCGTAAGTTGATATAATAATTTGACATATAATTCAACACCTTAATAAAAAATTCAACTATTATATCTGAATTTTTAATCTCGTCAATATTAACATACCCCTACGTTTCTACGTTAGAGTGATTATTTTTAAAAAAAAGACACATTTGATCATACAAAAATAAGTTGAAATTCTGATAAAAGAAAATAAAATTACTAAGTAAAATATTTTTTATTTTAATAAAAAAATATTTTTTTTAATAAAAAAGTGTGACGTAAAAGTTTGTCATTGTTGTTATAATAGTTTATCATATGACAATGACTTATCATCATATTATGATTTACTAATTCTCGTTATTCCATTATCATGAATCAATAGTTTATTGTATGATAATGACTCATTATCATATTAATATTTACTAATTCTCGTCATTTCGTTATCACGTTACAAGTGAAGTTTCTAATCTCACTATTACTAATACATTCCGAATTTAGAATAATTACTAAGAAAATATTTTTGACCATATCAAAATTCTAAACTTTTTTTTTTTTTCTTCTTCAAATTCAATTCAAAAAGCAATAAGGAATCATCATCTATGTCACAAACCCCTAACTCGTCCAAGACGTCAGTGGACCGGTCATTCTTCTTGAAAACCCAAAAGGGTATATGTATATGATGAAACCCCACCTGGGTTTTTGCTAAATCTTCAAGGGTTCTTCCATTTCTTGAAAAAAGGGTGATTTTTTTCAGTTTTTTTTTCAATATTTTTGCTGTTGTTTGGGTTGTTGAGGTAAAGTTTTCCGGCGAGAATCTTTAAAAATGGTCACCGCCGGCGCCGGCGATCTTAGGAGTGTTAGAGGTATCATTTGTGACGCTGGTGCTGGTGCTTCTGCAGGTATGTACTGGCCTCCTTTTTTTTCTTTTGAATTTAATGTGTCAATTGCTGTTATCTGAGGTTTTAATGTTAAAGAAGGTAAGAGATTTATTCATTGTGTTGCTTGTTGATCTTTGGGTTTTTTGAGCTATTTGAATGTGATTTTTAGTTAATTGGGGGTTGTAAAAATCTTTGCTTTTGTATCTTTGGGTGGTTTTTTAGGTGCTAGTGCTGCTACATTTATGTGTACATTGGATCTTTGAGTTTTTTGAGCTATATGGATGTGAATTTGAGTTAGTTGGGATGGTGGGGTGGTGTAAAAATCTTTTCTTTTGTATCTTTGGATGTTCTTTTAGGTGCTATTGCTGCTACATTTATGTGTCCATTGGATATATGAGTTTTTTTGCCTATTTGAATGTAAATTTGAGTTAATTGGGGTTGTAAAAATCTAAACTTTTGTATCTTTGGATGTTCTTTTAGGTGCTATTGCTGCTACATTTATGTGCCCATTGGATCTTTGAGTTTTGTGAATGTGAATTTGAGTTAATTGGGTGTTTTTGTAGGTGCTATTGCTGCTACATTTATGTGTCCATTGGATGTTATTAAGACAAGACTACAAGTACATGGTCTGCCTCAGGTTTCTCAATCTGGTCGTCAAGGTTTGTGCTTATCGTTGTCTCTTATATTAGAGATGATAAAAAAAAACTGCCACCTTAAGTCGAAGTGCTTCCAATTGAACAAATGCAAAAATGATATATTAAGATTAATGTGATCTTGTAATTGAATTATTTCATAGCTCTAGTAATGATCTGTAGATCCCTTATTACACGTCAATGGTGTCCTATATATAACAGATAACTTCTTATTCACAACTTAACAACCACGAGAATTCCTGTTTGCCTTTTGTGTGAGCAAAACACCACTCAGATTAACATATCTGAAAATGGACTGCGAATCATTAATGCTCATCTGATCCAACAAAGCATAAAAGACAGACCTGAGCTTTCCTCCTTTTCAACGATAAACCGTTTCAGGTCCTGTTCCTCACTCCTAGTTGACTTGATTTAACACAGATTGTCAAAATCTAATGACAACTTTTACCCTGATTTTACAACAGTACAATGGATTCGAACTTTTTCCAGTTATAGTATATCCCTGGTAAAAGAAGTCTGGCTGTTGCGTTGAATTCTTACCAATCTTAGGCAAAGTAGAAGTATTAGCTATTCTGATTGACTGCCCCTGGTAATTTATTTATCTTTGTGTTCTTCTAAATTCTTTAAGTAAGGTATTTGTTAGCATAAAATAGGGGTGCTGTACAGTAGAATTATACAATTACCTCATCCGAAACAAATGTGTGACTACGAAAACATATATCCAACCAATATACACAGGTTGGATCTTTTTTGAGCTCCAAAATAGCAACAAAAACAATATGCATTCTGGATTTAGGGATTTTCTTGTCTTGGATGCTTAATTATTTCCCACAACTGCACCTTAGTGCATGAAGAGCTATTTTTTTGTATTTTTTCTCTATCTTTGTGTTCCTTCAGCGTTCACCTCAGATAGGCTGCCCATAGGGCTTCTGTTTCCTCCAATTTCCATTTTCTCCAGTGTAGGATGTCCAATGTGTTGCTTTTGGTTCTTTTCCTTGTATTTCTGCTTTCCACATTTGATGTAGTCATTTCCTAAATGGACTTCCACACTCTGTACTTTCTGCACTCTAAGCTCATTGCATCTCTGTGGGAAATTTCCTTTGACAGTGAGTATAATTTGGTGAATTTTAGAGGAGAGTTGCTGTGGACTTTTTCATGAAGGTCTCTAGGGCTAGTTCTATTTTCTTCTTAATTTAAACAAGTGTTAATTTGAGGGGCTGATAATTGGACTTTCATCATGTTCCTTCTTTGGATGACTATATTGTTTTTTTGGTCTTCTGTTAAACCTTTTAAGATGGTAACCTTAGAAAAAGAGGCAAAGAAAAAAAAGAAGTCCAAATCCATATTACTGGCACACTTATTATTCCTTGAATTATTTGGGCAACAAACAGGTAGTGTCATTGTCACAAGCTTACAGAATATACTAAGAACAGAAGGTTTCAGGGGACTTTATCGAGGCCTTTCACCAACATTGACAGCTCTTCTTCCGAACTGGGCGGTAAGCATTGTCTTGTTCAATTTCTACTTCTGTGGATTGCAATTAGTTGAGCTTCCTTCATGAAATGAATCATCAAAATTGAATGAGATAATATTCAGATATGGTCTCTTATGGAACTGCATCCTTTCTTATTAAATAATGCAATGATTATGGTTTCCTTGCACACCACCACACACGTGTTCTTATTGCTGATGAAGAATCAAAATGAATAAGGCTTTCCTTTAGGGTGGGGGCAGGTGTTGCTGTATTGAACTCCTGGATAGCTTTTTAATGAACGTAAAAAGTTGATTTACCAGTGTTAGCTGTAATCTTATCGGCTTTGTTTACAACTGACTCCATGTTGGCATATATTTTCTATGTGCTGATTGCTGAATCCACCCACCTTTTTTTTTCTGAAATTTCCACATAAGTAACCGTTTTGAGAAAAAACATTCACATCTTCTGCAGGTGTACTTCACAGTTTATGGACATCTCAAGGATTCGTTGCATTCACATGGTAAACTTTTACTCTATTAGTTATTTGGACTATTAGCTTTCATCACTTCTTTTTTAAATGTTTGTTTGAATGCCATCATATTTTTTAATCCTTTTACTATTGGAAGTTGTTATGAAGACAAAGGAAACTTAGCACTTATCTTTACTAAAAGAATTTTCTTGTGCGGTAAATGCAGTGGATAGCAGTGGGCAGCTTACAATTGGTGCAAACATGCTTGCAGCTGCGGGAGCGGGGGCTGCAACATCCATTACAACAAACCCATTGTGGGTTGTTAAGACCCGGCTCCAAGTAGGTTTCATGTTCTCATATAGTTAGCGTAGATTTATTCTTCTGTGCTCACTTGTTGTGCCTTAAAGTGCATAAATGCACAGAAAAGTTTGATTAAGTTGGCTTCATTCAATTTGGGTGATTGGTGTTGTTGGTAGGGAGCCATGATCCATGCACTTCCATTTTTCTATATATTTCCTTGCCCTGCTCTAGTTTCTGCAGTCTTTATGACTGTGCTATTATCGTATCCATGTATGCTTTCCTTCATCAACTATCATCAGAGAGAAGGATGGGAATAGGTGAAATGCAATCTTTTACCTTGTGGGGGCTTAAATGTGGGGTATCAGGAATTTTTATTATGTTGGTGGCATCCGAGTTAGCTTGCGTGTAACTTGACTATTTTACTGGGTACATGCTATCTCCCACCACGTGTAGCTCTGCCAACTAGGCCTAGTCGCCTAGACAGATGGGAAGAGATCACCTAGTGTTTCTTGCCTCTGTTGATATTTGAGTATCAGAGTTTCGACTGTCTGTATCTAAGCCTGTTAATATAGTTAGGATTATGCTGCTCTATAGTGAGTGAAAAAAAAATTCCTCTGGTTTATCTGCCCTCCCCCTTACCAAAAAGGAGTTTCTCATGTGCACATGTAGCATATTCACTTTTCTATCATGTGGTGAGAACCTTCAATATAGTATTCATCATGTGGGTGATACCTGAACAGATGACAAGCTTTAACAGAAGATATTTTGAGACTTCAAAAATTCTTAATAGAGAGAAGAATGCAGATTTCACATAGTTTAGAAATCCTGATAGATGCATGAACCCCTCCAACTGATGCATGGGTAGTAGAAAAGTTGACTTGGGGCATTTGATTGGAATCACATCCAATAAGCAGTATAGGGGAGAGAAATTCTAAAATTTTATGAGGGTAGGTAACCCTTCATGAACAGTTTCAGAATTCCCATGTTTTTTTTTTCCTCTTCTCAAGGGAGAAGTCTCTTGTGAGTTAGTTGATCCAGTCCAGTTGAGGCCCTGGTTTGAAACTCAAGGGAGCATGGGCCTACTCCTCTACCCTCCTCTCACTTAAATGTTAGGCTTTAGTTCTTGGCAGAGTTCAAACTTGTTACCCAATTACGCATCCTGTGTTGTGCTTCTTTTGTTGTTGAATCAAAACGTTGGGGTAAAAGTTCCCTTGTGTTTCAGATATACCTTTGGTGTATTAAAGGATATATCATCTTGTTGGATTCCTTTTATAATTATTTCAAGCACATTTCGTGCTATATATAGAATACTCACCTTCTTTCAAAAATGGATATACACATCTTGTGGATAGTTGATTTGAGTATGTGGACATTTGAGATAGGTCCATACCTGGATAGCTACAACATGTTGGTGAATTATCAATGAAACGTTTTGACTTATCAGAAAAGTGTTCTTGTTGGATAATTGGTGTCTGGTGCAGCTGCAGCTTGCTGTATTTCTAGCAACTGAAACTGGTCTAACAACAATAAATAGTTCTAATTAGTACTAACACCCGGGGAACTGGAGATGCTTCTTCACTAAAATGAATCAGAATCCAAACTTGTGTGTGTTAATTTGTCATGTTCATGTTGTCTTTAGATTCAATATTTGCTAAGAGTCTTTGTCTGCTAAGAGATTTGTATTCCTTGAAAAAATGTTGATAATTTCTGCTGCTAGAGAAACTATTTTTTTTCCTTCTAAAATTGGTGATCCACTTAAATGGACCCACATAAATTGTAAGGATTCTCATAGCTCAGCCTAATTTGTTTGGAATTGAGGTGTAATTGTAGTACCCATTGGTGTAAGCATCTGCACATGGTGCCAACACAGTTGTCGTCCTAGTGCAACATAAGCGTGTTAAGAGTTCACGTAACATAGGCTAAAGCACAAGTTTCTAATACCATTAGAGTTTATTGTTAGGGTGTCCTTAATTAGTATTGGAATAACAACTTGCATTTGCTTATGTAGCATCCTGATATTTTCTTTTCCTCATTCTTTAGACACAGGGAATGAGGGAGGGTGTAGTTCCTTATAAAGGTATATTGTCTGCTTTAATACGAATAACACATGAAGAAGGGATCCGCGGATTGTACAGGTTAGTTATATAGTGAAGATGGTCATATACAAACTTTTTACTTATGTGTGTTTCATCCTTTGTAGAGACGCTTCAGTTCCATATCCTCTTAACCAACTATGCGAAGATGGAAAACATCTTCTTAGGATATTAAGCAATTACTCTTGTCCAAAAAAGAGAAAAAAACAATATCCATTTTCATCACCTGATGTTGACTCTAGCAAGTTATTTTGGGTTTGATATCTCTGTTTCCTTTGGGTTGCAGTGGCCTCTTGCCGTCATTGGCTGGGATTAGTCATGTTGCTATCCAATTTCCTGCATATGAAAAGCTGAAATCATACTTAGCAAAAAGGGGTGAGAAGCTATTCTCTTTTATCAGTTGTGGAAGTTTGTTGCTCATTTATCTCTTATCTGATTGATCACGTGATGTCTTTCTCGAACTGCCAGCCAATAAGCATACCAATGAACTGAACCCTGGTGAAGTAGCAATTGCCTCTTCGATGGCAAAAGTAGTTGCCTCTGTAATGACTTATCCACATGAGGTAAGCAAGAAATGGACCAATACCATCTTTGTTCTTTCCTGGAATCACAGTCCTACTTATTAATCTATCGTTCTTGACCAGGTCGTGCGTTCTAAACTTCAAGAACAAGGGCAAGTAAGAAACTCAGAGAAAGCATATAATGGAGTTGTTGATTGTGTAAAAAAGATGTTCAAACAGGAACGTCTGACCGCATTCTACCGGGGTTGTGGAACCAATCTTCTAAGGACCACACCCTCTTCTGTTATAACATTTACCAGTTATGAAATGATCCACAGAATACTTCAACGAGCTATACTTCCAGAAGAGGATTCAGAACCAAATCCTAGGCGTAAATCCCATAAGGTAGCCGAAGAACATGGAGACAATGACGAAAAATTGCAACAATCAGAAAGCATATCGAATAAGAGAACTCCTTTAATTCCATTGAGTAACTCTGATAATCTAACTGCTAGACATTGATTAGAGATGTTTTTCTTTTTCTTTTTTCGTCGTGGAAGCAATTTGCAACAAGTGTTTGCTGTTGCACAATTTTTTATTTTGTAACTTACTATTTCGGGTGAAGGAAGTCTTATATTTCGATCTAATAAAGAAGGGCGTGGATAGTTTCCATTCTTCAACATCCTTCATTATTTGTTCTACTGCATCTTTCTCTTTGTAGGATTACGCTAGATATGTTGTTGTTGCATCTTTCTTTTTGTATAAAAATAGTGACAGGTGAAGGCTCCAAAACTGGGGTCCCTTTTTTCACCTTGTAAAATAATCGTCTAATTCTTGATTATTGACCCATTCTTGGATGCAATTTCTAATAAAGGATTTATCTGCAGACAATTAATTGCAGGCCAATTCTTGGTGGAAAAAGAATTAGTCATAGTTTGAAATTCCGTCTTATGAACTTTTCTTGACAGCCATTATATTCCAACTCATTAATGAGAAAACGAACACGAAAAGTTCTGCAAAATGGGCAGTACATACTACCTTCTACTAGTATAGGTATTCGGTAACTTTGTTAATCAACACTTGTGGAAGAAATTACCTAAAGTTTTTTGTCTCTACTGATATTTAAATGTGAATTTCCATGATTTTCACTTCATTAACCATTAGGCCACATGTATTGGTGTTGGCTTCAAAGAGAGATTGCATAAATTGTGCAAAATTGCTTGTATGTTATTCACCAAAAGTAGCAAAGACATTTTTAAAGCCAGGATAACCCATAGAGAAAATTTTCAAAAATGCTCACAGGTGTGTGTGGATCCTCTGCATTTTTGGAGGATCAAACACACGTGCAGCAACATTTTAGGAGAATCCAAGCAACATAATCTAAAGGGGAATCATATACATATGTGACTATAACTAACACTTTAAGAAAGTTTCATGTACTATATTTAAACAAGCTGAAAAAACTCTATAAAAATGATATCATGATATGTATCTAACATAAAGGGGAAAAATGAGTTTATGAAATATCACCCTCCAGTGCTAGTTGTAGTGGAACTACTTGCCCATGTATCAATCACAGTATCAGGTGAAACTGGAATGTTTTTCTTCAATAACACAGCATCGTCCGTTTCAGAAGGATAACGATGAACTTTTACTGTTCTTGTCTTGGTATTGCAGCTATTGATATCCTTTTTCTGATAATTTTTCCATTCACTGTATTTGATAAGCTTCAACGTTTCGTGTACTTCTTCCATTGTAGGTCTCATGTCCTTGACAACTTGCAAGCACTGGAAAGCTAGCTCTGCCACTGATGTTGTCATCCTCCTAACTTCAGCATCTGTCTCGAATCCAAGAGATGGATCAATCACCTCATCAAACGCGGATTTTAGTATCCTGTTCATCGCGTAGTTTGCCAAATTAATCTCGTGCATATGTCTGTTCATATCTACAGCTCGCTTTGATGATAGGAGCTCAACAAGGACAACCCCAAAGCTATAAACATCACTCTTATCAGTGAGCTGGTAACATTCATGATACTGAGGATCAACATATCCTGGGGTCCCCTGAGGTGCGGTTGAGATATGAGTAACATCATTAGGGAAGGATTTTGACAGCCCGAAATCTGCTACTTTGACACAAAACTTATTGTCCAGGAGAATGTTATTTGTTTTGACATCACGGTGTATGATGTCAGAAGCATGAAGGTAAGCCAGCGCGCTAGCAGTTTCAATGGCGATTTTGAGCCTTATAGACCATGTTAGTAACTTATCCTTCGCTCTATGTCCGTTCAGGTGATCAGCAATTGTTCCATTAGGAATGTACTCATAAACAAGGAAGAGTTCACGGCTACGTCTTGATGTACATCCATAAAGGGTAACGAGATTTGGATGCCTAAGGCGAGTGAGAATTTCAATTTCATTGATAAATTGCTGCATTTGCCTGTGATTGTTCTCATAAAGGCTCTTAACTGCAACTTCTTTTCCATCTTTAAGTTTTCCTGATTTTAGAACATACAGAAATAGCTGTTAGATCAAGATGCTTACTACGTACATTTCCCCTCGAAAAGCAAAACAAACAAAAGACTTTTGTGGATTATCTTTAGATTATTACTCCCTCCATTTCAATTTGTTTGTCTTACTCTCCTTTTTAGTCCGTTTCAGAAAGAACGCGTCTTCTTTTTTTGGCAGCTCTTTAATACTAACTTTTCTCATGACATGTTTAAGACCACTAGATCAAAGAACATTTTGGTACATTCTACATACCACAAGACTCACAAGTTTTCTTTACTTTCTTAAACTCCGTGTCAAGTCAAAATCAGAAAAAAAAATTGAAATGGAGGGAGTAACTTCTACGAAAAAATCCTTCTTACCATAGTACACAGTTCCATAACCTCCATCACCAAGTTCTCTAGAAGAGCTGAATTTGTTGGTGGCTTCTTCAAGTTCTTCATAGGAGAATACAGGAATCCCTAGGTACTCACAACGTTCCTCAAGCTCGTGATGAATCATTGAAATACCAGATGTATTTCTTGAAATAAATGGTGAAGAATCATTTCTCCTCCTCATGTAAAACCATAGAACACAGGCAATTGCACAGAGTCCAACAACAGAACCGATAAATGCTGAAACTGAAACAAAAAACAACAACAACCGATCAGCGGACATAAAACATGTACTAAAGTTAAATATTTTAGATTCTTTATATCTTTGTTATTGATAAGGGGAGCCTTGATACAACAATAAGAGTTTCCTTCATGTGACCAAGAGATCACAGGCTCAAGCGGTGGAAAACGCTATTTCTTGTTATATCATTGTCATTGTAGAAATAAGCCTATTAAAGATAAAATCTTGTAATGTAAACAACAAAATTGCAGATAAAATGTTAAAAAGATAGGTACCTGCAACAATCACTTTTGCATGTTTATGACGACCTGCAATCACAGTAAAAATGAAAATGTAAGATGAACCAAGAAAAAAAAAGAACTAAAATCTTTAATGTGAACCATGAAAAAAACTTCTCTTTACCATTGTTGGTATTGGTATTAGAACAAAGAAAGTTGTTAGTAGTATTATCTGTTTGACACCTTCCTCCTGTATAATAACACTGATTACACTCATCAGACACAGTCCATCCTAGTACAACTTCATCAGTTAACAGATGAAATAAGTCACTTCCATTTGTTTTTGCTTCTGAATTTGATGTCAAAGGCAACTGAATAAATGAACAGCTACTAGGAATAGATACTTGATAATTATGGATGGAGATGTTATAGTATAATATGGAACTATCACAGACATTGTAACTTTGATAACTGCTGGACTTGAAAATTTTTTCTTGTGTACTGTTTTGGCTTCTGTTGCATTTGAACAAAGTGAGTAAGGGATCAAATCTATATGTTATTGAAGGAGAAATAGCGACCGAGAAATTTTTATCAAAAATCTCACAACTGTTCTTCTTCAAAAGTTCTCCAAGATTAGAGTCCCTAAGTCTGATAAAAACATCAACTTTTTCAAGAGCTTGATATTTCACTCCATTCAATTCAATTGTAGGATTTTCAGTATCTTCACAATAAACTTTGGACAATCCACAATCAAGTTCAGTGGATTTGTAGAAAGGAAAACTCAAATTTCTTAACTTCCCACACTGGAATTCTTTAGTGCAGTTTGGGTAGGATGTGTTCTGTCCTTGAGCTGAATCAAAGCACCAAAAGTGAAACAAAACTAAGACGAAAAAACAAGAGAACATATCCATGATGAACCCTTTTGGATTAAATAAACAACAAGAATAAGCAAGAAAGTTTTTAAAAAAAACTGAATTCTGCAGAGTTTGTTGTATTGCTTTTTTGGATTTATTTGGCAATAGGATTGCATTAATGTTGTTTATCCTTTGGACACGTTAAGTTGACTCAAACATGGGGAAACAAGACTTTGAAGAAACACAATTTGATGGAAGATTGGCCAAATGGGGTATGGGACCTTTGTGACTTTTACAACATGGGGAATTTTCAAATTCACCTTCCTTCCCTTCATTAATGGTTCAAAGACAACTTTTCTTCGAGCATTCAAAACTTACTGATCTGACTAATTCAAATTCATGTTAAGTAAGGTAAACTGTTCTTTATCAAGAAGTTCTCTTTTTGCAAGATTCAAGCTTGAGACATCCAATTAAAGATAGACGGTTCTCAACTATCCTACCCCACTCTTTTTAAAAAGTGGGTAATTTTCTATTCACCTTCCTTCCATTTATTAGTGGTTCAAAGAGGTATCTGATGTCCCAAACTCACTAATCTGACTAATTTAGATTCACGTCATGTACTATAAGAAAGGTAAATTGTTCCTTATCAAGAGGTTTTCTTTTCTCAAGACTCAAACATGAGATATCTGGTTTTGTCTTATTAATGGTTCAACGAGTCATCTAATGTCCAAAACTTAGTGAGCCAACTAATTCAGATTCACACCACGTAGGTCCACTAAGGAAGGCAAACCATTCCTTTTCAAGAAGTTCTCTTTTCTCAAGACTCAAATTTAAAATATCTGATTAAAGATCGACGGTTCTCAACCATCCTAATTTTAAAATATGACTCTTTCTTATAAAGTAGACATGTCAAATCATTCCTTCCACATATTGGATGACCCCATAAAGTAGTTAGGAAAAAATGAGTACCATCTATTAAAAGTTGAAAAGGACACTGCATAATAAGTCTTTTCACTTTTGGCTCTTCTTGGTATAAAAGAATAATTTTTTTAATCTTGTTTTTTTTTCAGTTTCTTTGGATGAAGCATGCCATATTGGACAAAAATGAAGAAAATCAAATAATATACTCAAGATTCCCTTATATGACCACAAGTTCTTATAGTTTTTTTCAGAATTTTTTTCTAACCAAAAGATTCTGTTTAATGTGGTTTACTGCTACTTTGGTAATATTAAACTTGCATTTTTAGTTTGAAATTTTCTTTTAATTATTTTTTAAACCAAACTCAATAAATCTATTCAAATTACTTCTAAAATGTGGTAATTGAGTCAAATAATGAGATGGAATTCCTAAGACCAGTCTAAATCTAGAATTGTGGAATTCTTAAACATCATAATTATATAGTTATCTTTCTAACTCTCATTATTATTTTTGTTGTTGGACTTTGGTCATTATAATTTTTGTAGTGAAGCCAATTAAGGAGAAAATGTGGCCTCCACTACTTTGTATCGTGGCGGATCTAGGGACGTTAGGGGGTTCATCTGAAACCCCCTCACCTTTGAAAATGACACAATATTTATGATGTTAAAACTATCCTTTTACGGATAGGTTATAGTAGATGTTGAATCTCCTTGACTTCTTCATGTGTTTACTTCTTTATATTTTGAATCCCTGAATATCTTGATTCCGCTACTTAATATGTTTAGTGCAAATCCATACTCTAGAATTATATTTGGTGTGCCTCATTTTCAAAAACTGCATAAGACCTACCTATTGCTATTCATAAAGACATGGAAGCTATGGTGCTTATTGAATGAGCTACTTCAGAAAAGGAAATATTTTTACATATGTTGAATGTTGTCTTTAGAACGGACCACATAAATAGAGGTGATCTATGCATAGTCATTCTAGGCTAGGGCGGAGCTACAGTTCGACTTACGAATTCTGCAAAATGTCTGAATTTTCCGGTCCAACCTAAAATGGATGGAAACACTGGCTTGATGAAGACTAGAAATAGCTAAATCGACTGCTCCTTTAGAATGGTTATTAATACCACTTAAGGGCGGATAGACTGTTCACTCAGTGCCACTAGCAGCTTCTACTACGGGCGGTCTTAATAAGAGCAAGAGACTTGGAGGCAACAACTAAAACGAAGCGAGCATGAAACAAGTACCCAATAATACTCGGTTAATGTTATGACTTGGCTCAATTTTCCGTGTATTTTTGTTTATCTACATGAACTGTGAAACAAAAAAAAAAGATGAATATTATGTACTAGTGGTACTTGTGCTAGAGTCACTAATCCACACTTGAGTTACTGAAATTGGTGAAGTTGGAAACTTGTTGTGGAGTTTCTTCAATAATACATCTACTTCTGATTCAGCTGAAAGAGGGACTTGTACACTCTCTTTCGTGTTTCCATCACAATCGATTTTCTTATCATGTTTAAACTCACCATGCTGAATTTCTTGCAATGTTTCTAGTACTTCAACCATAGTAGGTCTCATGTCCTTGTCATGTTGCAAGCATCTAAACGATATCTCGGCTACTGAAGTAGCCATCCTCCTAACTTCTGCATCAGACTGAAAACCGAGGGATGGGTCTATCAACTCATTGAATGCACACCTTAAAATCCTGTTTATTGCATAGTTAGATAAGTTGATCTCTTCGTTACGTCTACTGAAGTCTACTGCAGGCATGGATGATAACAGCTCAACAAGGACTACCCCAAAGCTATAAACATCACTTTTATCAGTAAGGTGGTAACATTCGTGGTACTTTGGATCGACGTATCCAGGGGTACCTTGTGGTGCAGTTGATATGTGAGAAATATCAGTTGGATGAAGTCTTGAAAGTCCAAAATCTCCAACTTTGACACAGAAGTTTTGATCAAGTAGTATGTTGCTACTCTTCACATCGCGGTGGATTATATCAGAAGCATGCAGATATGCTAGAGCAGTAGCAGCTTCAATAGCAATTTTCATGCGGATGGGCCACGTGAGTGAACCATCCTTCACCTTATGACCGTGTAAGTGATCAGCAATCGTTCCATTTGGGACATACTCATATACAAGTAAGAGTTGATCGCTGAGTTTAGACGTGCAACCATAAAGAGTGACAAGATTTTTGTGTCTTAATCTTGTTAGAATTTCAATCTCAGTTACAAACTGCTCCTTTCTCCTAGCATTGTGGTCGTAGAGGCGTTTTACTGCAACCTCTCTTCCATCCTGAAGTTTTCCTAGTTTTGTAATATACAAGAATTAGAATCAACCAAAAAGAAGAAAGTGATAGCTAGACATCTGCATTGTCAAAAGTTTCTTACCATAGTACACTGTTCCACATCCTCCATCCCCGAGTTCTCTGGATGAATCGAAATTCATGGTAGCTTGTTGAAGTTCAGCATAAGAGAAGACGGGAACCCCAAAGAACCTGCTGTCTAATTCGTAGCTTTGTGTTGAGGGCTCTGAAGGGGTGCTTCTTGGAAGAACATTAGTAGAACTTCTATTACCCTTCTTGCAACAGCAGATTATATTGATCACTATGCTGATTGCTATTATAAAAATTCCACCAAGCACTGCAGAGCAGATGAGATATTAAACAGGTTACATTTTACTCAATGTTGCTCAGACCCTCCCAAAATGCTCTTGTACACGTGTCAGACCCTCCAAAAATTCACTACTTTTTGAGGATCCGCCATCAACCTGATAACATTTTTGAAGAGTCCGAGCAACATAGGGTTACAAATAAAAGTTATGGCATAGTATTGGCCTCAGCTAACAAGTAAGCACTCCGATTTTGAGAGTGCACATCTAAACACCTCAGCATAGTCTCAACTGACAACTAAACACTCCAACTCATCCTCACTATGTCTCATAGACACCCGATGCTGACGTGACACATACATTTTGGAGGTGTTCAGATGATCGTTTTGTAAGTTGGAGTGTTCAACTACCACAATGAAGACAAGTTTAGATGTCTAGATGTGCAAATATACTCAAAGTTGGAATGTTTACTTGTCAGTTGAGATCAAGTTGTGAGTGTCTATTTATACATTATGCCAAAAGTTATTGATTATAGTCAAGTACCTGAGCCTAGAATCAATCCCAAATTCTTTTTTGCTGCTGCAAAACACACAAATGACTGTTCAATTAGTCAAAATAAGATTGAAATCAATGCACATTAACATCTTGGACAGCAACAAATACCTTTGGAGCAAAAGAAGTTATTTTTGCTGTCACTTTGGCATTGTCCTTCTCTATAAAAACACTTAGAACAATCTTTAGAAACTTCCCAATCCAATGTGAAATTAGAACTCAATAACTCAAACAAATCAGAAGGAACTGGTACTGAAGTTGGAATATACTTCAAAGGCAATCGAATAATCGAGCAGTTTGCAGGAAGATCATCCTCATCAACTGGAATACTGTAGTTTCTATGATCTGTTCTTGGTTTATGGTAGTACAAGTTAAATCCATCACAATTCAAGTACTTCTCATAACGTCGAAAATAACCACCTATCTCCTCATTACTACTAGTACTAGTACTAGCATTCATACATTTGAACAAAGTGATATTGTTGAATACACCAAATGAAACAGAAGGTGTATTAGGAAAAGATAAGTTCCTTTCAAAGGATTTACAACTTCTATTAGCTAAATAACCTTCAAGAATCGAGTCCGAAAGATCGATACCATTAACCCATAGCCACTTCTTGTAAGCATTGTATGTTACTCCTTCAATCTCAATTTTTGGATATTGAAAAGTGTTGTTACAATCAACCTTTGATAATCCACAATATGGTTTATTGAATTCTGAAAAAGGATAACTCATGCTACCAAGTCTTCCACAATTGAACTCTTTTGGACAAGATTTACTCTCAACTTCAACTAAATTGAATATAACAACATGAAACATAAAGAACATAGCAAAAAAATAGGCTAAAGCCATAAGTCTTAACTCTAAAAAAACTTCAACCAAGTATAACATACATTAGAACAAGTTATTATAAGACAAAATATTAGTATTACCAAAAATGTTCTCTAGTTCACTCTCAATCCATTTTATACTATAGTTTGGACTTTCTTGAAAAAAAATGACAACAATGGTCCCCTATGTTTAGGGTATGTTCAAATTAGTTCCTTAAGTATCTTCTAAGCAAGTTTTGGTCCTTTAAGTTTGTCAAATTAGACATTTTGAGTCCTCAGTCAAATGTTTAGCAAACTCTACTAGTTAGACGTAGTCAAATTAGACACGTTTAGTCCTATGCTAAATATTTAGCAAACTCTACTAGTTAGACGTAGCGTAAACCATGAAAAAAGAAAGATTTAACTAGAAACATCAGGCAAAATTTCATCAAATCCTGAAAATTATTGCATTCCTAATTTGGATTTTTTTTAATAATTCTTGTATAACCGAACATGTAGAGTTTGTTAAACATTTGAAGGAGGACTAAAAGGTGCTCGTTTTTAGGCAAACTAAGAAGACGAAAAGTAAGGGACTATTTTGAACCTACTTCCAAACATAAAAGGACTTTTTTGTTATTTCCAAGACTTTTAATCTTATCTTGTGCCAATAATTCAATTAACAAGCTCTAAAGATTATAAAAACAAAATGGTAGGGACCATTAAGTTTGCAAATGGAAATATGAAACTGAAATTTTTTGAGTATTTTGCTTACCAACTTTTCATTGACTGTAACTTTAGCCGAATTAAAAGACTTTCAATATAATTTGACTATTAAAAGAATAATCATATATTTAATAATTAAACTAGAAAAATAAAATGCTTTTGAATTAGTCTATGCCTGAGTTTCTACTCCATTGTACTTTTCTGACAACAAGTGGTGACAGCTAATTGCATTAAAATGCATTTTGCGTTAAAATGCATTTTGCTTAAAAGTATTAAGTCGTAATAATTTAAGTGACACAATTTGACCTAACGTGAAGTTGAAAAAAATTATCAAATTTTTAAAATTTGTGGTATAAAATAACCTTTAAACTCATTTCATTAAGGATAAAAACGTAATTTTAAATTTGAGTTATATTTAATTATATGAAGATGATATTTTTTAGATAGATTAATAAGGAAAGCGTGTAACGTAAATTGAGACGGAGGGATTAGTGTAATTTGAGAGCAAACTTCTTTGAATGTGATCTCTTAAGACTAAACCATTGAATAAAAGCAAAGACAAAGACAAAATATATTTGTTTAATTTTAATAAAATAAATCAACATAGAAATGGAATATTCTTTTTTTGTTTTTGCCTTTTTTATTTGGCAGGTCAACTATTGGCTAGAGCTTGGAATATAGAGGTCCATCCAATTTTAAAGTTGGAGTTAAGGAAAAGTCAATTGTGCCCTGAATCATAATGGAGCGCTAACTTGAGAAAAAATTTTAAACTATAGTCAAAAGTTGAGGGGCAAATATGGACTTTTTTCTCAAAGAATTTGGACACGTGAAGTTCACCTATTTTAAGTTGGAGCTCCGTTAATATACAAGGGCAAATATGAGATGATTTGCTAACGATGAAGAATGAATGGATTGAAGTGTAATTAAATCACCTCCACTCATAGATACAAAAACCTCTATCAAAAAAAAAAAAAAAAAAGACAGAAAGAGTAATGGTTTATAACACACATGTGATATAACAAGCTAGAATTAAAGTTAGATATACCAAGATACATAGTTCAAGAAACCTATTACCTATGTTGCTCGGACTCCTAAAAAAAATTGTCGCACCCGTGTTGGATAAAATTCACTACTTTTGGAGTATCCGACACACCAGAGGATATTTTCGAAGAGTCGGAGCAACAACATAGCAAGAAACTTCTCACAGTAGCAACAACACTGCTACTACTTTGTATTAGCTACTGTAGTACTAGAGCAAGTGATCCATTTATCAGTCACAGAATTTGGTGAAGGTTGTGATTTAACATGATTCAGCAATAACTTAGCTCTCTTCTCATTGTCAAATTCACTAGTCTGAATCTCTTTTAGAGTATCCAAAACTTCAGCCATAGTAGGCCTCATGTCCCTATCTGTCTGTAAGCATAGAAAAGCCAACTCTGCTACTGAACTAGTCATTTCCCAAATCTTGGTATCTGAATCGAACCCCAGGGATGGATCGATCAACTCGTTGAATGCACATTTTACAATCTTGTTTATAGCAAAGTTGGCTAAATTAATCTCTTCACTATGCCTCTTCATATCCACAGCTGGCATTGATGAAATGAGTTCAACAAGGACCACCCCGAAGCTATAAACATCACTTTTTATGGTCAGCTGGTAACATTCATGATACTTTGGATCGATATAGCCAGGGGTCCCCCGGGGAGCAGTTGAAATATGAGAGACATCATTTGGGAAGAGATGTGATATCCCAAAATCTGCAACTTTGACACTGAAATTCTGATCAAGGAGTATGTTATTAGTCTTGACATCACAGTGTATTATATCAGAAGCATGAAGGTAAGCCAATGCACCAGCAGTTTCTATGGCAATGTTCAAGCGGACTGGCCAGGTGAGTGATCTGTTCTTCGCTCTGTCACCATGGAGGTGATCAGCTAGAGTTCCATTAGGAATGTATTCATAGACAAGGATTAGTTCACGGCTTCGCCTTGAAGTGCAGCCATAAAGGGTGACAAGATTGTTGTGCCTTAGCCTAGTAAGGATCTCAATTTCATTTACAAACTGCTGCATTTGTTTGGAGTTGTGCTCGTAAAGGCGTTTCACAGCAACCTCTCGTCCATCCTTAAGTTTTCCTGTCATCGATGGACAAGAATTAGCCACAAGAGGAAATAGTTGATGCATATCTCAGTAGGATTAGGAAGTCTCTCACCATAGTAAACAGTTCCGAAACCTCCATCTCCAAGAACTCGAGAGGATTTGAAATCATTTGTGGCTTCTTCAAGTTCTGAATAAGAAAAGACTGAGATGCCAAAGTATATACTGCCTCCCTCAACATCATTTTTAAATATATATGACAATTTCCTTGTTGAGAGGAAGTGGGGTGGATTAAATTTCCTCTTCTTGTAACACCAGATAAAGTAGACAGCTAAACAAGTTATCATCACCATTACTCCACCAAAAACTGGAAATAAATAAAAAATCGAAGGTTATCTAAAAAAAAAAAAAAGCAATACATAGCAATCTCTCAACTCCACTTTGCCATTATGGATATGTTTCGAGCACAATGAAAAAGAAAATTCAAAGAACAGGTATGGAAATTCTGAAATAGAAAAGAAAGATGAGGTTAATGGATATTAAACTACCTGTTCCAAGTATCAGTCCCAACTTGCTTCTGTTTGCTTTTGCATCAATAAAGAAGAGGAAAAATTATCAGATGTGACATGAAACAAGAAAGGATTTGACCTTGAACATGTAGATTATTTGATATGTCTACCTTTGTAACAACGAAAATTGTTCTTATCAGTCTGACATTGACCTCCACCATAGTGACATTCGTTACAGTCATCAGACAATTTCCATTCTACTAGAATTGCAGGATGTAAGAAGTTGAACAAATTATCATCACCAGGTTCTGTTTGGGAATATGGCAATCTGATAAGTGAACAGTTGGCAGTATGATTGCCTGCTAGAATGTCTTCATCAACTCCATAAAACTTGTAGTCAGGGGCGAATTTAAGCCTTATTTTTGGGTCAATTGAACCCGTACTCATTCGACTAAATTTGATATATTACTTCTATAATTATTAAAGAATATATTAAATTAAAACTTGTTGAACCCGTTCTCAAGATGGCTGGATGGCTCACTGGTATGACTGCAAGATTTCAACACAAAGATCGCAGGTTCGATCCCAGGCAGCCCCAATTCGCTTCAATTTATTTTTATTAACTAAAAACATGTTTTTTATTAAAAAAAAAAATTAAATTCTAAAAGTTCTAAAAGTCAAAACTTCAAAAGTTTCCTTCCCACCCATGACCCACCCACTTTTCAAGTTCCAAATTCCAACAATATATTTCTTCTCTCCTCAAATTTGTTTTTTATTTTCCACACAAAGAAGAAGCTTCAAGCTTTCAAGTCTCCAACTTCAAGTCAAGAATCTAGAGAAATCATCATTGTCAAAGTTTAAGGTAATTTTAGTTTATGATTTCTCTTTTTAATAAACAAACTAACAAGATAATATATATATATATATATATATATATATATATATATATATATATATATATATCACTTTAATTTTAGGGTTTTCATATAAAAAAATCTTGTCATTACTTATAATAGGAAATCATCAATAGCTAAAGAATTGATTATCTCAAACTTACATATTTTGCGGATGTAACTTGTAAGGAATGTGTTTCATATAATCATATTATATTATCAATTTTGAAGAGTGTGATTCCTTTTTTATTTTTAATGTGAAAGGGGTGTGATTCCCCTATTTTTTTAATGTGAAAGGGGTGTGATTCCCTTATTTTTTTAATGTGAAAGGAGTGTGATTCCCTTATTTTTCAAATGTGAAAGGGGTGTGATTCCTCTTCTTTCTATGAATATGTGATTTTGAATGCAAAAGAGGCATAAGTCCTCTTTTTATTATGAATGTGTAATTTTCTTATTGATAAATGTGAAAGGGGTGTGATTCCTCTATTTTAGTTAGATTTGCAAGGATTGTGATTCCTTTATTTTATTTGAACTTGCAAGGGTGTGATTCCCTTATTTTTTATTGTGAAAGATATGCGATTCTCTTATTTTTTTTTTAAATTTGCTAGTTAAATTTGTGACTAAGTTGAATAGTTATTTGAATATGTAGGAACATTTATCCTTAAATATCTGAATGGATAAATTTTTGATTAAGCAACCACGTTCTAGTAGCGGTCCATTTGTTAGTTCACATGTAGTTCCAGAAGCTCAAAGAGAGACAATTACACCTTCTTCTTCAAATGTTGATTGTATTCTTGGGGTTGGATCTCTCAAACGGGATCCCGGAGGAAGAAAACCCATCTTTGAATATGATTCTAATATTCGAAATGTTGTGAGGAGACATTATATTTTGATGGGGCCTTATCAACCAAAACTTCGTGTATATCCAAAAACAATATTTGGGACTAGTAATCGGCAATTTAATCCTGAGTGGTTTAATGCTCCAAATTCTGCTTGGTTGGAATATAGCATAGATGATGATGCTATATTTTGTTTGTGTTGTTATCTCTTCAAGAATGAATTTGAAAGTCATGGTAATGCGAGAAAATCATTTACACAAGATGGTTTTAAGACTTGGAACCATGGTCCGGAAAGAATTCGATTGCATGTTGGTGAGGTGAATAGTATTCATAACAAATGTTTGAATAGGATGCTTGATTTTGCAAATCAACGTCAATCAATTCAATCTTCTCTTCACAAGCAAAGTGAAAAAACAAAAAGTGATTATCGAATTCGTTTAAATGCCTCAATTGATGTGGTAAGGTTTCTCCTAAGAAATGGATTGCCATTTCGTGGTCATGATGAGAGTGAAGATTCTAATTACAAAGGTCTTTTTCTTGAACTTTTGAAATTTCATGGGGTTAATCGTCCGAATGTGGAAAAGGTGATATTACAACATGCTCCAAAAAATGATATGATGATTTGTTCAACAATTCAAAAGGAGATTGTGGATGCTTGTACTAAAGAAACAACTAAAGCTATCATCAAAGACTTGGATGGTGATTATTTTGGAATACTAGTTGATGAGTCAAAGGACATTTCACATAAAGAGCAAATGGCACTAGTTTTACGATATGTTAACAAAAACGGAGAGTTGATAGAAAGCTTTTTGGGTATTGTTCATGTGGGTGATACATCCGCAATATCATTGCAAAAAGTAATTTACTCTTTACTTTTGGATCACTCGTTATGCCTATCAAGACTCCGTGGACAAGGTTATGATGGAGCTAGTAATATGCAAGGAGAAAAAAATGGCCTAAAGTCTTTGATTTTGCAAGATGCTCCGTCAGCATATTATATTCATTGTTTTGCTCACCAATTGCAATTGACACTTGTGGCTGTTTCTAAAAAACATCCGGATGTGAAAAATTTCTTTTATGTTGTCACTAATGTTTTGAATACTATTGGGACATCTTTTAAACGCAGGGACTTACTTCGACAACACCAAGTTGAGAAGTTGGAAGAATTGCTTAAATCTGGAGAAATTCTTACCGGACAAGGATTAAATCAAGAACGTGGCCTCCAACGACCGGGTGATACTCGTTGGGGATCCCATTTCAAGACCTTGGAAAATTTCATGATTATATTTTCTTCAATTGCTAATGTGCTTAAAGATATGAAAGAAAATTCTCCACATGATCTTGATAAACTTGCAGTAGGTAACCTTTTAGATAAAATTCAAGAATTTGAATTTATCTTTGTGTTGCATTTGATGTTCAAGATGTTGCTTCTTACAAATGAATTGAACAAAGCTTTACAAAAGAAAGATCAAGATATTGTCAATGCTATGGGATTGCTTAATCTTTCAAAGAGAAGATTACAAACAATGAGAGAGAGTGGTTTGGAGTCTTTGATGGATGAGGTTTCTTCATTTTGTGGTAAACATGATATTTTGGTTCCCGAAATGACTGAAGACTATCCAAGATCGAAGCGTAAGAAGTCCGAAATTTCATATTTACATCACTTTCGTGTGGAAGTGTTTTATGCAGTTATTGATTTGCAACTTCAGGAGCTCAATAATCGTTTTGATGTTGTGACTAGTGACTTACTCCTTGGCATGGCTAGTTTGAATCCGGTTGATTCATTTGCTAATTTTAGTAAGAGCAGAATAATGAAGTTGGCTGAATATTATAAAAGTGAGTTTGGTGATAATGAACTTCGAGATCTCAGTTATCAGCTTGATAGTTTCATTGTCTATGCTCGAGAGTGTGATAGCAAATTTCTCAACTTGAAGGGGATTAAAGATCTTGCTACGATGATGGCACAAACAAAATTGGATCAAACTTGGTCTCTTGTTTATTTGCTTGTAAAGTTGGCTTTGATTTTGCCTGTTGCTACGGCAAGTGTGGAAAGAGCATTCTCCTCAATGAAGCTCATCAAAAATGATCTACGTAATAGCATTGGTGAAGAATTTTTGAATGGCTGTTTAGTTTGTAAGATAGAGCGGAAGATATTTGAAAATGTAAGTAATGATGCTATTATAGATCGTTTTCAAAATATGAAGTCTCGTCGAGTACAATTGTAAATTGATGATATTTTTTGTGGCAATGTAATTTTTATGTATTGCTCGCCTAGTTATTGTTATTATAAATTTTTTGATCTTATCTTTAAAGCAATGGTGCACCCGTTTTCTTGAAATCCTGGATTCGCCTCTGCTTGTAGTATATGGTGAATCCATCACAGCCATCATATGAGTCATAACCATCAAAATGATCTTTCATCTTCTGATTAATGTATGGGTTGTTACTACTAGTCCTGTTGCATTTGTAGAAGTTCAGAAGGTTAAGTGCAGTGAAAGAAATAGAAGGAGAGCCTGAAAGGGAGACATTTTCATTAAATGCCTGGCACTTGTGTTGCATCAACGTGGTTTGAAGCTTCAAGTCCACAAGTACAATAGTATAACTATACTCCTTGCCCATAGCATAGTACCATTCTCCTCCATGAACCAGTTGGATTCTTGGAAATGGTTTAGAATCACAACCAGAGATGAAAACTATTCCGCACTCGGGTTGTGTGGAAAGAGAGAAAGGAAAGCTCAGGTCAGTAAGATTTCCACATGAAAAGGACTTTGGACAAGTTGAAGCATTTCTCCCCTTTGCCTGAACTAACATCAGAAGAAGAGATAGAATAACGCAAACAGACGAAGAAGCCAACGACATATTGTGAATCCTACTGCAAGAAGAGCAAAGCTAGATGAAGTTTTGTGAATTGCAACTCTAGCTCACCAGACTTGTATCTAATAAGATGAAGTGCCATAACTTCTAAACACTTTCTCTATTAATAGTCTCCATCTTACTGGTAAAACTTGTCAAAAAGAAATACTAACTGGAACCAAACATAATCAGACTTACTGAGGAAACAAAGGCAAGGCTTAGAAAAAATTGAAACGTTCACATCAGTAAAGACTTGACTTCTTGACTCTGCAATATACCAGGCAACTTCTTATCAGTTTCAGGACCAAAGTCTTCAAAAATGGTTGACTTAACCTCTAGAAATATGAAAAGGAAAAGGTTCTAGTCACACCCCAAAACAAAACTAAAGATAGTTTGATAATGTAAAAAGAATACTGCATACTTAGCAGGTAGTTTCATATCTCCTCCTTATGGTTAACAAATCCAGTCTTCCATTTTCTCATTTTCTCACTAGAAATTACCAAGAAAGTTTTGCAAGTTTAGCAGAGTATATATGGTGTAAGCTAGAAATACTTGCAATGTTCCACGCCATCTTCAAAATTTTGAAAAGGAAACAAATCAGCAATCGATATCCTAGCATATGGAACGCTCGCCCCTCTATTCCATGACTAACATTGAAACAATAGTGCACATCACTATGACTAAATACTCAAATAGACACTCGTACTTGCATAACTTTTTAATGAAGGCCCCTCAAACCTTCTCTTCCTCTATTTTCTCTAACTTCTCCCATCATTTTCTGTTACACCAGCTTTGGATCCCAAAGAGAAACGAAAAATGTGTCTTTGGACGGAGCCACTGCTTTGTCAGGAAGTTACTCCGGTGATCCCCTTTAAAATTTCCGACCTGCCAGTATATAACAGTTCTTATATAATGAAATAAAAATTGAATCACTTTCACTCATAGATACATTGCTCAAGAAACTTCTCAGAGTAGTACATTCATAGTCTCTCAAAATCCACAACAACAACAAAGGAAGGGGGTACACAACTACTTTGTACTAGTTATACTAGAGCAAGTAATCCATTTACCAGTCACAGAATTTGGTGAAGGTAGTGATTTAACTTGTTTCAGCAATAACTGATCTTCTGATTCAGGGAAAGGAGATACTTTCTTCTCATTGTCAAATTCACTAGTCTGAATCTCCTTTAGAGTATCCAAAACTTCAGCCATAGTAGGCCTCATGTCCCTATCTGTCTGTAAGCATAGAAAAGCCAACTCTGCTACTGAACTAGCCATTTCCCAAATCTTGGTATCTGAATCGAACCCCAAGGATGGATCGATCAACTCGTTGAATGCACATTTTACAATCTTGTTTATAGCAAAGTTAGCTAAATTAATCTCTTGACTATGCCTCTTCATATCCACAGCTGGCATTGATGAAATGAGTTCAACAAGGACCACCCCGAAGCTATAAACATCACTTTTTATGGTCAGCTGGTAACATTCATGATACTTTGGATCGATATAGCCAGGGGTCCCCCGGGGAGCAGTTGAAATATGAGAGACATCATTTGGGAAGAGACGTGATATCCCAAAATCTGCAACTTTGACACTGAAATTCTGATCAAGGAGTATGTTATTAGTCTTGACCTCACAGTGTATTATGTCAGAAGCATGAAGGTAAGCCAATGCACCAGCAGTTTCTATGGCAATTTTCAAGCGGACTGGCCAGGTAAGTGGTCCGTCCTTCACTCTGTCACCGTGAAGGTGATCAGCAAGAGTTCCATTAGGAATGTATTCATAGACAAGGATTAGTTCACGGCTTCGCCTTGAAGTGCAGCCATAAAGGGTGACAAGATTGTTGTGCCTTAGCCTAGTAAGGATCTCAATTTCATTTACAAACTGCTGCATTTGTTTGCAGTTGTGCTCGTAAAGGCGCTTCACAGCAACCTCTCGTCCATCCTTTAGTTTTCCTAGTCATTGATGAACAAGAATTAGGCACATGAAGATATAGTTGAAACATAGCTCAGTTGGATTAGTTCCTCACCATAGTAAACAGTTCCAAAACCTCCATGTCCAAGTACTCTGGAGGAACTGAAATCAGTTGTGGCTTTTTCAAGTTCTGAATAAGAGAAGACTGGGACAGCAAAGTATTTGCTCCCTCCCTCAACATCATGTTTAAATATATCCGAGAATTTCTTTGCTGAGAGGTAGCGGAATGGACTAAATTTCCTCTCCTTGTAACACCAGATAAAGGAGACAGCTAAACAAGTTATCATCAACAATCCTACTCCACCAAAAACTGAAAGAGAAGTCAGTAAACCAGGTCACTCAAATAAAAAAAATAAAAAAAGATAGCAAGGAGAAGGAATTTTCCTTATTTTTGATGAAAAAAGGTAATAGATTTCACTAAAGAGTGCCAAGAAGGTATAAGAAAGAGAACAGACTACAAAATTTCCTTCTATATGTTGAATGAATGCAAAATATATAACATAGAGTTCATATCCGATACAATGCTTTCTCTACACCATAAGTATAGACTTTTCAAACATCTAGATTTGACATGAAGTATGTTTCTCCTATCATTAGAACAATTGTCATTCCAGAAAGAATTTTCCCTCAACTCCAGTATCCATATGTTTTGTCTAATGGAAAGAATTTAAGCTTCATCTTCTTCTTGTTTCTTTATCTCTAGAGAAAGTTGTTGAACATATACCACTATAAACATGAAAACTCAAATGATATGCATAGAAATACTGTAATAGCAAATAGCATTGTAGCTTAATATATATATATATATATCAAAACTACCTGTGCCTAGAACCAGCCCCACCATACTTCTTCTAGTCGTTGCTGCATCTACAAAAGAGAAAATGTTATGACATATTATCGATATGTGATATGAAAACAAAAAAGGACCCTAAGAAATATGCACTAGACTTTGAACATGTTGATTATTTGGAACTGTCTACCTTTTTGACAATAAAATTTGCTGGTTGTATCCGTCCGACATTGACCTCCATCATAGTGACATTTGTTACAGTCATCAGAGAGTTCCCATTCTACTAGAAATCCGGGAGTAAAAAAGTTTCCATCTAATGTTGGGCGAATTGGCAATTGGAGAAGTGAACAGTTTGCAGTAAGATTGTCTGCTCGAACGTCTTCATCATCACCTCCAGGAAGCTTGTAGTATATGCTAAAGCCTTTACAACCATTGTACATTTTATAACCAGAAAAATGCTCGTTGTTCTTCGGGGTTCTACTAGTGCTGTTGCATCTGTAAAAATCGCTTGTATATATTTGGAGAATATTGAAAGAAATAGAAGGAGAATCCGGAAGGGAGATATTTTTGTTAAAAGCCTGGCACTTGTTTTTCCTCAATATAGTTTGAAGCTTCGGGTCCACGAGCCAAACTGTATAATTAAATGGCATGCTTATAGCATCATACCAATCTCCACCAGGAAGCAATTGGATTCTTGGATATGGTTTAGCATCACAACCAGAAATGGACATAATTCCACAGTCAGGTTGTGTTAGAAGAGTGAAAGGAAAGCTCATTTTAGTAAGATTTCCACATGAAAAGGACTTTGGACAAGTTGAATCATTTCTCCCCTTTGCCTGAACTAAAATTAGATGAAGAGATAGAATAAAACAAACAAAAGAAGAAGCCAAAGCCATATTGAATAGATACTGCAAGAAGAGGAAAGAGAGCTGAAAATTTGTGAATTGCAACTTTAGCTATATAGACTATCTTATAGGCTCAAATTCCATAACTAGTCGTTATCTTATTCATAAATATTTGTAAAAAAGGACACACTATGTTCAACCAAACGTATAAGAAGGGTCAGACTTATTGAGCAAAAGAAAGGCAAAGTAAAAAGGAAATTTCCATAGTACCTTTTCGTGAACAACCAAACGTATAAGAGGGGTCAGACTTATAGGGGAAAAAGAAAGGCGAAGAAGAATAGGAAATCTTCACATTACCTCTTCTTAGCCATCAACACCAGTAGTAAGACTTGACTTGTTGACTCTGCATACTAACGGAGACTTCTCGTCATTTTTCAGGACCAACGTCTCTGGAAATGGAAGACTTCAACTGTAGAAATAAAACCAATATTCATTTCAGTTGTCTGAAAGTTAAATGGTTTGCCGATACATCCGAAGGCACATAAAGATAGTATGATAATGAAATTTTCAGGACCAACCTTCCATTTGTTCATTTTTCTCACTAGAAACTATCAAGAATATGTTTCCAACCTTCATCACTAGAAATATTTGCTATGTTCCAGGCCATCTGAAAAGAATCAATCATTAATTTTCATCCCTAACTTATGCAACACTCAACCTAGAAATCCAAGACACCGTGAGTGTATGACAAAGATTGAAACCAGAGTGCATATAACAATGACGTAATACTTATATAAACACTTGTACTTGAACAGATTTCTAATGCCGGTCCTCAATAACTCCATTAGTTCTCGATTAAAAAGTTCTTAAAATTGCCAGTGTATACAACTTAAACTTTTATAAAAATAAAAAATTGGATCACTTCTACTCATAGTACATAGCTCAAGAAACTTCTCACAGTAGTAAATTTTCAGTCTTCCAAAATTTCCATAAAATTAACAAAGAACGCCAAGGGGTATAGAAATTTTAACTACTTTGTACAAGTTATATCGGAGCAAGTAATCCATTCATCAGTCAGAGAATTAGGAGAAGGTAGTGATTTAACTTTCTTCAACAAGAAAATATCTTCTGATTCAGGGAAAGGAGGAGCAACTACTATTTTAGCTTCATTGGCATTGAGATTAGTCTGAATCTCCTTTAGAGTATCCAAAACTTCAACCATAGTAGGCCTCACGTCCCTATCTGTCTGCAAGCATAGAAAAGCCAGCTCTGCCACTGAAGTAGTCATTTCCCAAGTTTTGGTATCTGAATCGAACCCCAGGGATGGATCAATCAACTCATTAACTGCAGATTTTATGATCTTGTTTATTGCATAGTTGGCCAAATTGATCTCTTGGCTATGCCTGTTCATATCCACAGCTGGCATTGATGAAATGAGCTCAACAAGGACCACCCCGAAGCTATAGACATCACTTTTAATGGTCAGCTGGTAACATTCATGATACTTTGGATCAATATAGCCTGGGGTACCCCGGGGTGTAGTTGAAATATGAGAGACATCATTTGGGAAGAGCCTTGAAATCCCAAAATCTGCAACTTTAACACCAAAGTTGTGATCAAGGAGTATGTTATTAGTCTTCACATCGCAGTGTATTACGTCAGAAGCATGCAGGTAAGCCAATACACCAGCAGTTTCTATGGCAATGTTCATGCGGACTGGCCAGGTAAGTGATCCGTCCTTCGCTCTGCCACCATGAAGGTGATCAGCAAGAGTACCATTAGGAATATATTCATAGACAAGGAGTAGTTCACGGCTTCGTCTTGAAGTGCATCCATAGAGGGTGACAAGATTGTTGTGCCTTAGTCTAGTAAGGATATCAATTTCATTTACAAACTGCTCCATTCGCTTGCAGTTGTGCTCGTAGAGGCGCTTTACAGCAATCTCCCGTCCATCTTTAAGTTTTCCTGTTCATCGATGGAAAAGAATTAGCCAGAAGAAGAAACAGTTGATGCATATCCAGGTTAAGAAGTTTCTCACCATAGTAAACAGTTCCATAACCTCCATCTCCAAGTACTCTAGAGGAATTGAAATCATCTGTGGCTTCTTCAAGTTCTGAATAAGAGAAGACTGGGACACCAAAGTATATACTGCCTCCCTCAGCATCATGATTAAAGATATTTGACAATTTCCTTGTCGAGAAGAAGTGGGATGAACTAAATTTCCTCTTCTTGTAACGCCAGATAACGTATACAGCTAAAGAAGTTATCATTACCGATCCTGCTCCACCAAAGACTGGAAAAGAAGTTAGTAATCAATGTCTTTGGAAAAGCAAAAAAGAAATAGCAAGGAGAAGGAATTCTCCCTTGACTCCACATCCATACATTTTGTGTAACCCAAATTATTAAATTCTCTTCCTTCTGTTTCTTTATCGCTAGAGAAAGGATTTGAGCTTATACAAAATGATGAAATTTTAAATGATATGCATGAATATTCTGTAATAAGAATACATGGCAGCAATTAAACATATTTTACTACCTGCTCCCAGAATCAGCCCCACCATCTTTCGTTCAGTTGTTTCTTTTGGTGTTTTTGCATCTACAGAAGGGGGCAATAATACGAAATATATTATTTATGTGGCATGAAACATAAAAGGGACTTAAGAAGCATAAACTTGACCTTGAAAGTATAGATTATTTTGGAGATGTTTACCTTTGTGACAAGAAAATTTGTTGGCTTTATCAGTCTGGCATTGACCTCCACCATAGTGACATTCGTTACATTCATCAGACAGTTTCCATTCTACTAGAATTTCAGGACCTAACATGTTGAACAAATCACCATGAGTTGACTGAATTGGCAATCTGATAAGTGAACAGTTGGTAGGAAGATTGTCTGCTCCTATGTATTCATCAACATCTTCAGAAAGCTTGTAGTATATGCTAAAGCCTTCACAGCCATTGTACATATTATAACCAGCAAACTGATCGTTCTTCTGCTGCGTAATGTTACGGGCATTATTACTGGTACTGATGCATTTGTAGAACTTTTTAATATTAATCATATGGAAAGACATAAAAGGAGAGTTTGGAAGGGAGAAATTTTTGTTGAAAGTCTGGCACTTGTGTTGTCTCAGTGTCGTTTGAAGCTTCGTGTCCCCAATCCAAACTGATGAGTTATGCATCTCTAAAGCATAGTACCATTCTCCTCCAGGAACTAGTTGGATTCCTGGAAATGGTTTAGCATCACAACCAGACATGGACATTATTCCACAATCGGGTTGTGTAGGAAGAGAGTAAGGAAATCTCAGGTCAGTAAAATTTCCACATGAAAAGGACTTAGGACAAGTTGAATCATTTCTTCCGTTTGCCTGAACTAAGATCAGAAGAAGAAATAGAAGGAAACAAATAAAAGAAGAAGCCAAAGCCATATTGAATCTAACTGCAATAAGAGGACAACTAACTGAAGCTTTGTGAATTGTGACTCTAAAAGTCCATGTCTTATAAGACCTGAACAGTTTCTGCATTACTAGACTTAAGTTTATTGGTAATGTTTGTTAAAAAGAAAAATGTGCAACACAAACGTATAAGAAGGGTCAGATGTATTAAGTAAAGAAAGGTGAAGAAAAAAAAAGAAAATGTTCACATTAGCTTTTCTAGCAATTGACTCCAGTAGAAAGACTTGACTTCTTGACTCAGCAATATAACAGCAACTTTTCGTCATTTTCAGGACCACCAAAAATTAATGAATTGACCAGTAGAAATAGAAGCTATACATCCATATGTTAAGGAAAAGGAAAATAAAATATTCTAGTCACACCCCAAAATGCACCTAAAGATAGTCTGAAAATGTAAAAAGAACACTGGAATCAATGACTAAGATTCAAACAAGAGTGCATAGTGATATAAATACCTCAACTTGTGAAAAAAATGAATGGTTTAAGCACTTCTAACCTCACATGTTAATGTCCACAGTTAATATGGATACTATTAACCCAGGAGCCACTGTCACTCTGATGATCCCCTTTACATTCTCCGACCTACAAGGATTCAACAACCTCTTTTGTGTACTGAAAGTGTATAACATTCTTATGCCATTGGGTTAAGTTACCTGCAATAACAAGTAATTGTTTGTAACAGATATGTGTGATAAGCTTGAAAATAAAGTAGCAAAACCTGCTACAACAACTAGAGAAATATTCTTTCTTTAATCAGTAAATGTAAAATTTATTAGAAAAAATAGACTGTCCACCAATACAAAGCTGATACTGCAACATTACACAAATAGAGTAAAAACTTCTACACTGCAAGGTATATAACTAAACTCTTAAATAATGAAACTAAAAATTGAATGACTTCCAGCTCAAGAAATTTCTCACAGTAGTACATTTGTACTCACGAAATGTGCATCAATAACAAAGAAATGGGAAGTTAGAACTTTTAACTACTTTGTTCTTGTTATATCAGAGCAAGTAATCCATTTATCGGTCACAGAATTTGGAGAATACAGTGATTTAACTTGTTTCAACGATAACATATCTTCTGATTCAGGGAAAGGAGAAGCTGCTACTATTTTAGCTTCATTGGCATTGAGATTAGACTCAGTTCTCTTCTCATTGCCAAATTCACTAGTCTGAACCTCTTTAGAGTATCCAAAACTTCAACCATAGTAGGCCTCATGTCCCTATCTGTCTGCAAGCACAGAAAAGCCAGCTCTGCCACTGAAGTAGTCATTTCCCAAATCTTGGTATCTGAATCGAACCCCAGGGATGGATCAATCAACTCGTGAAATGCACATTTTACGATCTTGTTTATTGCAAAGTTAGACAAATTAATCTCTTGGCTATGCCTATTCATATCCACAGCTGGCTTGGATCGATATAGCCAGGGGTTCCCCGGGGTGCAGTTGAAATATGAGAGACATCATTTGTGAAGAGCCTTGAAATCCCAAAATCTGCAACTTTAACACTAAAGTTGTGATCAAGGAGTATGTTGTTAGTCTTGACATCGCAGTGTATTACGTCAGAAGCATGTAGATAAGCCAATGCACCAGCAGTTTATATGGCAATGTTCATGTGAATCGGCCACGTGAGTGATCCATCCTTTGCTTTTTTACCATGGAGGTGATCAGCAAGAGTTCCATTAGGAATATATTCATAGACAAGGAGTAGTTCACGGGTTGGCCTTGAAGTGCAACCATAGAGGGTAACAAGATTGTTGTGCCTTAGCCTAGTAAGGATCTCAATTTCATTCACAAACTGCTGCATTCATTTGCAGTTGTGCTCATAAAGGAGCTTCACAGCAACCTCTCTTCCATCCTTAAGCTTTCCTGGTCATTGATGAACAAGAGTTAGGTACATGAAAAAACTGTTGAAGCATAGCGCAGTTAGATTAGGAAGTCTCTCACCATAGTAAACGGTTCCCAAACCTCCATCTCCAAGGACTCAAGAAGAACTGAAATCATTTGTGGCTTCTTCAAGTTCTAAATAAGAGAAGACTGGGACACCAAAGTATATACTGCCTCCCTTACCATCATGTTTGAAAATGTCCGAGAATTTCTTTGTTGAGAGGAAGCGGGATGGACTAAATTTCTTCTCCTTGTAACACCAGATAAAGGAGACAACTAAAGTTATCTTCACCAATCCTACTCCACCAAAAACTGAAAGAGAAGTCAGTAATCTCCCTCAACTCCAGTATCCATACATTCACATAACCTAAGGTACTTGTCTTTCCTATCATTCTGTCATTATGTAATAAAGTTTAAATGATATGCATGGAAATTCTGAAATAGGAAAGAACTCTGAAGTTAATGGATATTAAATTACCTGCTCCCAGAGTCACTCCCAACTTGCTTTTTGTTGTTTTGCATTTAAAATAAGAGCGAAAATACTATGAATATTAACGATATGTGAGATGAAAATAAGAAAGGGTAAGAAATATGCACTAGACCTTGAGCATGTGGATTATTTACATCTGAACATTGAAATTTGTTGGTTTTATCAGTCTGGCAATAACCTCCACCTTGGTGACATTGGTAACAGTCGTAAGACAGTTCCCATTGTACCAGTAAAACGTGACTTAACATTTTGAACACATCCCTATCAACGTGTCAATTGGCAATCTGATAAGTGAACAATTGGCAGGAAAATTGCCTGCTCAAATGTCTTCATCATCATCTCCAGAAAGCTTGTAGTATATGCTAAAGTCTTTACAACCATTGTATATTTTATAACCAGCAAAATGGTCATTCTTCTTCTGGGTAGTGTTTGGGGCATTACGACTGGTGCTGTTACATTTGAAGAAGTCGTGAAGTGTAGGGGTAGTAAAAGAAATAGAAGGAGAGTCTTGAAGGGAGAAACTTTTGCTAAAATTCTGGCACTTGTGTTGCCTCAACATGGTATGAAGCTTCGGGTCCAAGAGCCAAACTGTAAAATTAGGCGGTTTTCTTATAGGATTGTACCAATCCCCTCCAGGAAGCAGTTGGATTCTTGGATATGTTTTAGTATCACAACCAGACATTAGTCCGCAATCAGATCGTGAGGAAAGAGAGAAAGGAAAGCTAAAGTCAGTAAGATTCCCACATGAAAAGAACTTTGGACAAGTTGAATCATTTTTTCCGTTTGCCTGAACTAAGATCAGAAGAAGAGATGGAAGGAAGCAAATAAAAGAAGAAGCCAAAGCCATAATGAATCTATACTGCAAGAAGAGGAAAAACTAGAAGGTTTGTGAATCGTAATTCTAGCTAGCTCACCAGAACTCTCTTATAAGATCAAATTCCATAACTTCTAAACACTCTAATCATTACAAGTCTTTCTCACTAGTAAAATTTGTCAAAAAGAAACACTATGTGGAACCAAACGTATAAGATGGGTCAGACTTATTGGGGGAAAAAAAGATGAAGAGAAAAAGAAATTCTTACATTGGCCTTTAGCCATTGACACCAGTGGTAAGACTTGACTTCTTAAGTCTGCAAAAAAACAGCAACTTCTAAGTCTTTGGAAATGTATCGCTTGAACTTTACAAAATAGAAGCAATATTCATTTCAGTTGACTGAAATTTAATTGGTATACAGATAGATCCAAAGGTGAAAATGACAAAGGAAATGGTTCTAGTCACACCCTAAAAGGCATGTAAAGATAGTATGAAAAAACAAAATTACAACCTTGCATTTGCTCACTTTCTCATTAGAAACTACCAAGAAAGTATTTTCCAGATTGACGGAGTATACACAAAATAAGCTAGAAATATAGGCTATGTTTCATGTCATCTTCTCCAAAGTTTTAAAAAAAAATCAAATCATTATCGCCATCCCTAGCTTATGGAAACTCACCTTAGAGTCCAAGACTATGAATTTATGGCTAAGGTACTTGCATAGATTTCTAACGATGGCCCCTCCATTCCAGGAGTTCCATTAGTACCTCATCTTGTTAGTTTAAGCTTATAATTTTTATCCTAATTTCTCCCATAACAAAAGACAACAAAAAGAGAGGGTCTTTGGACAGAGCCACTGCTTGGCAGGACCTGCCAGTATATGTGACAGCTCTTAATAATCAAATCAAATATTGCATCACTTTCACTCATAGATACATAGCACAAGAAACTCTTACAGTTGTACATTCGTAATCTCTCAAAATTCACATCAATAACAAAGAAAGGGAGTATAGAACTTTTAACTACTCTGTAGTAGTTATATCAGAGCAAGTAACCCATTTATCAGTAACAGAATTTGAAGAAGTTAGTGATTTAACTTGCTTCAGCTTAAACATATCTTCTGATTCAGCGAAAGGGGGTGCTGTAAAAATTTTAGCTTCATTTCCATTGAGATTAGAGTCAGCTCTCTTCTCATTGTCAAATTCACTAATCTGAATCTCCTTTAGAATATCCAATACTTCAACCATAGTAGGCCTCATGTCCCTATCTGTCTGTAAGCATAGAAAAGCCAACTCTGCCATTGAAGTAGTCATCTCCAAAATCTTGGTATCTGAGTCGAACCCCAGGGATGGATCAATCAACTCATTAAATGCACATTTTACAATCTTGTTTATTGCAAAGTTAGCCAGATTAATCTCTTGACTATGCCTAGTCATATCCACAGCTGGCATTGATGAAATGAGCTCGACAAGGACCACCCCGAAGCTATAAACATCACTTTTACTAGTCAGCTGGTAACATTCATGATACTTTGGATCAATATAGCCAGGGGTCCCCCGGGGTGCAGTTGAAATATGAGAGACATCATTTGGGAAAAGCCGTGATATCCCAAAATCTGCAACTTTAACATTAAAGTTGTGATCAAGGAGTATGTTATTAGTCTTCACATCGCAGTGTATTACGTCAGACGCATGCAGGTAAGCCAATGCACCAGCAGTTTCTATGGCAATGTTCATGCGGACTGGCCAGGCGAGTGATCCGTCCTTCACTCTGTCACCATGGAGGTGATCAGCAAGAGCTCCTTTAGGAATGTATTCATAGACAAGGAGTAGTTCACGGCTACGCCTTGAAGTGCAGCCATAGAGAGTGACAAGATTGTTGTGCCTTAGCCTAGTAAGGATCTCAATTTCATTAACAAACTGCTGCATTCGTTTGCAGTTGTGCTCGTAAAGGCGCTTCACAGCAACCTCTCGTCCATCCTTAAGTTTTCCTAGTCATTAATGAACAAGTATTAGGCACATGAAGAAAGAATTGAAGCATAGCTCAGTTGGATTAGGAAGTCTCTCACCATAGTAAACAGTTCCGAAACCTCCATCTCCAAGGATTCGAGAGGAATTGAAATCATTTGTGGCATCTTCAAGTTCTGAATAAGAGAAGACTGGGATGCCAAAGTATATACTGCCTCCCTCAACATCATTTTTAAATATATATGACAGTTTCCTTGTTGAGAGGAAGTGAGGCGGATTAAATTTCCTCCTCTTGCAACACCAGATAAAGTAGACAGCTAAACAAATCATCACCAATCCTAATCCACCCAAAACTGGAAAAAATATCAGTAATCAGAGGTTTTCAGACAAATGAAAACATCACAAGGAAAAAAAAAAAGTGTCCTCTCAACTCCACTATCCAATCAATTTTGTGTAAGCTAAAGCACTTACCTCGCTTATCATCCTTTATCATTAAGGAAATGTTTTGAGATTTTACCACAATGAAGAAGAAACTCGAATGATATGCATGGAAATTCTGTAATAGAAAAAGATCGAAAGGACACTGCAGTTAATGGAAATTTAACTACCTACTCCCAGAGTCAGTCCGAACTTTCTTCTTGCCGTTTTTGCATCTAAAGGAAAAAGAGGAAAAATATTATGAAATATTATAGATGAGTGATATGAAGACAAGAAAGGACACTAAGAAATATGCACCGACTGACTGAACCTTTTTCAAGTGAAGAAATTTTTTGATGACCTTGATCATGTGGATTATTTGGATATGTACAATGAAATTTGTTGGTTATATCAGTCTGACATTGACCTCCGCCATAGTGACATTTGTAACAGTCCTCAGACAGCTTCCATTCTACAAGAAAACCGGCGCTTAACATATTGAACAAACCACCATTATCTGATATCGAGCGGATCGGCAGTCTGATAAGTGAACAGTTTGCAGGAAGATTGCCTGCTTGCACGTCTTCATCATCGCCTCTAGGAAGCTTGTAGAATATGCTAAAGTCTTTACAGCCACTGTACATTCTATAACCAGCAAAATGATCTTTCATCTTATGGGTAATGTTTGGGGTGCTACTACTAGTGCTGTTGCATTTGATGAAGTTGAGAAAATTCAATGTGATGATTTTGAAAGAAATAGAAGGAGAGTCTGGTAAGGAGAACTTCTTGTTAAAAGCCTGGCACTTGTGTTCCCTCAAATTGGCATGAAGCTTGGGGTCCCCTAGCCCAACTGTATAATTAAACATATTTCCTAAAGCATAGTACGAATCTCCTCCAGGAAGCAGTTGGATTCTTGGATATGGTTTAGCATCACAACGAGATAAGAGCATTATTCCACAGTCAGGTTGTGTGGAAAGAGAGAAAGGAAAGCTCAGGTCAGTAAGATTTCCACATGAAAAGGACTTTGGACAAGTTGAATCATTTCTTCCCATTGCCTGAACTAACACCAGAAAAACAGACAAAAGGAAGCAAAATAAAGAAGCAAAATCCATATTGCAAGAGGAAAACTAGCTGAAGGTTTTTTCATTATACAGTATTAACTCTACCTAGATCTATTAATAGTCTTTTGCTTAATTGTAAAATTTGTCAAAAAGAAACCAAATGTATAAGAAGGGTCACACTTATTAGGAAAAAGAAAGGCAATACAAAGAAAAAAAAAAATTGAAGCTTTCACATTGACACAAGTAGAAAGACTTGACTTCATGACTCTGTATACTAACAAGAAGTTACTCATTTCAGTTTTCGGAAATTTAAATGGTATGCAGATACATCCAAAACACAAAAACGAAAAATGAAATGGTTCTAGTCACAAGTTACACCCTAAAAGATACGTAAAGATAGTAAGATGATGTGAAAAGAACATTGCATATCCATTTGCTTATTTTCTCACTAGAAACTACCAAGAAAGTTTCTAAAGATCAGTAACAAAGCCAGAAATTTAGCGAATGGTGCATAAATTAAATAATACACTTATAATAACTAAAATTTAACCTCTGCACACCACATAATTTTACAATGAATGGTGTGCATCCCGGAGTCAGCAAACTATGTACCAAAGTAATCATCTTTGAAAAAGAATCAATCCTTAGTTGTCATTTCTAGATTATAGAACACTCACCTTAGTATCCATGACACTATGGGGTCGTTAAGTACGCGGGATAAGATGGGATATCCCACGATTATACCACCAATGAAAAGTAGAATCATCGATATCTCACCTTATCGCATCCAATTTAAAATTATTTTATCTCATCTCTCATGTGGAATAAATTAAATTAGTCCGAAGATAATTTAATCGGCAAATCAAACAACTAATTTTAATCAAATCATTTTAATACAAAATAATCTCGGGATTAGCTAATATCTCAAATCAAACATGGGATGATCTACCGGAAAAATCACTCCGGTGATCCCCTTCACATTTTCCGACGAGCTAGGGTTCAATAGCCCCTTTCCCATTTCCATTCATCTCCGTCTTCCTCCTCGTTCGTAAACTCTTTTCATCTTCAAACCCTAGCCCAAATCGCCGGTAACAAAACACCGGCGACCCCCCGGCGGCAATGGTGTTTTTGTCGTTTACTTTTATTTTGTATTTCATCTAACTTTAGTCCCTCTTTTTAACAAAATCATCATTTTCACCCTCTTGTATATATTTTTTACAATATAGCACATAAGTTTAGTCAACGATCAGAATTGATAAATAATAGAGTCTATTTAAAAACTCGTAAAGTTAAAGAGTTATGGATATCAAATTAAGTTCATAACTAGAATTTTACTTTCATTAAAGTAAATATGTTGGGGGCGCGATTCAACTAATTGAGATTAAAAACTAAAAACAAAAAGTCACGTATAAATAGGAGAACTCCGCTCTCATCTCAATATCCAATTATGAGTTTGTTAAACTTAAATATAAGTTACAATTTATTGCTCCAAACTTGCCTATCAATGTGAATACCCAGTCTATAATAATTTGCTTAAATTATAAGGTTCATGATTTTTCTATTTTTTATAATTATATATAATTTGTGATTCACTGAATCAACTAAGTTAGATTCACGCCTTTATAAAGTTTGTTTAAGAAAAAACGCTCCTTATATTAAATCTTCTTAGCTTTTTGTATATTATTTTATATATATATTGACTCTTCTAATTAAAATTTTAGCTCCGTCCCAACTTGTATTCAAAGAAAATAATTGATCTTCCAATTTTTTCCAACACTCTCAACTAGACTTTGGAACATATTAGCAAAGTCTTGAATAAACAGACAAAAAAACAAAAGGGTCCTAGACTAAGAAATTGGACAAATTTGCCACTCATATTGTATAATTGACTTGGTCTTATAGAATATAGTATATAGTATATAGTAATTCTCATTGTTTTTATTCATGTGAAAACAAAAATGTCTATTTTTATCTTTGATTGAAGTTTCCATTTGGTTCATTCTATGTTTTTATTTGGAAATTATATGTTAGTGGTACAATTTGATTGTTTTCAGTCATGAAGTCAGGAATTTCGTTAAAAAAGTGCTTAAGATTTAATATGCATGTAATAAAAAATAATTTTGATTTTTATGTTGAGTATATTTTTTATATATATACACAAAATAATTTTTTGATGAAGGATGTTCAACTGATAATCCTTCATTGTATGAGGCTTTACTACATAATTTTCTCTATTAAATTGTGGACGTGGAGATTATTTGTTACTCCTTATGTTTCTGTTTATGTGGCGTTATTTTCTTATTAGTTCTTTTCAAAGAGAGTGAATTGTTCTTATATTGAAAATGATTAAATTTTAAAGCGTTTCATTTTACTCTTAGTAAAAAGCTCTTCATAGCCACATAAATGTTATGATATGCTAAGATCACTAGTTTTAAAGTCTTGTAACAAGAGTCCAGACAAATGTTATGGTATGTTTAAGATCGCAAGTTTCAAAAGTGTCGTTTTCTTTCTTAAATTCCATTTCAAATCAAATTACGGCAGACGAAAATATTTCTATAATTTTGTTGAAGCATGATATACCTCAAAATGTCCTATCAATTTCAAGTTTCTAGTGACTTGAATGCTAGATAGAACTTGTCCCATCAGTTTATTTGTCCACAAAACTTATGGACCGCTAAATACACAAATGGATTGTGTCAAGTGTCACATATTGATTGGCGGAATGGACTGTTATCTTATGATCTTGGATAGTCCTCATCTCGAGAATTAGTTTTAGACTGAGTTGGCTCCAACGCCATTTTATTCAACATGGTATTAGCACGAGGCTCGTCTTTGTTCTTGCTTTATCCAATGTTGGACCTATATATTATATTATCCACGCTTCAAATGGTCAATTCTAGAAATAGATATACCATGTATAAGTTAAATTACTATCATTGTACTCTGGACCTTTAGTGCTTAGACTCTTCAAAAATATCATTCGGTGTGTGTTGGATCCTCAAAAGATATGCACTTTTTAAGGATATGATACAGGTGCAAAGCAACATTTTTTGAGGATCCAAGCAACATAGCTTAGGACCAGAAAAAAATCAGAAAAAGGAGGTAATATGAACATTGACAATTGAAAAAGCAAAGAAGCATAACATCAAGAACATAATTTATTATATGTACATTCCTATAAGCTCATATGCTTTAGCTAAGAGTTAGTAGATTCTTAAGTCTAAAACTACATTAGCTAAGATATTCACCTATGGTGCTCAAACTCTTCAAAAATATCAGATGTGTGCCAGATCCTCCAAAAGCCACGCATTTTTTAAGGATCTGACATGAGTGCGGCAACATTTTTTGAGTGTCCGAGCAACATAGATAGTCACTCACTCACTAGTGCTTGTTGTGGTAGAGCCACTAATCCATACCTCACTATTAGTATCTGATGAACTTAGGAACTTAACTTTCTTTAACAGTGCAACTTGATCTGATTCAGGGGAAAATGGAGGGATATTAACACTCTTAGACTTCGATATATTAAAACTAGCACTAGTGTCAAATGTCTTCTCATTTTGATGAAACTCTCCGCCTTGAATCTTTCTTAAAATGTCCAATACTTCATCCATTGTTGGCCTGATATCCTTATCAAGTTGCAAGCATCGAAAAGCTAGCTCCGCGACAGAGATAGTCATTTTCTTAGCAAGCGTATCTGAGTTTAGCCCGAGTGATGGATCAATCAGTTCATCAAATGCACATCTTTGTATCCTGTTTATCGCCAAGTTAGCCAAATTGACCTCGTTCTTGCGCCTATTTAAGTCAACAGCTGGCATTGATGATACAAGCTCGATAAGGACAACCCCGAAACTATAAACGTCACTTTTGTCAGTAAGCTGATAACATTCATGATACTCAGGATCAACGTACCCAAGCGTTCCTTGAGGAGCTGTTGATATGTGAGAAACGTTGTTGGGGAAGAGTCTCGAGAGTCCAAAATCTGCTACTTTGACACGAAAGTTGTTGTCGAGAAGGATGTTGTTAGTCTTGACATCGCGATGTATCACATCAGAAGCATGGAGGTAAGCCAATGCACTGGCTGTTTCAACTGCAATGTTCATACGGATGGGCCACGTGAGAGATCCCTCTGCTGCTCTTTCACCATGGAGATGATCAGCAACTGTTCCATGTGGAATGTATTCGTAAACAAGGAGAAGTTCACGGCTGCGTCTTGATGTGCAGCCATAAAGGGACACAAGATTTTGGTGCCTCAAACGAGTAAGAATCTCGATTTCGGTTGTGAACTGCTGCATTCTCTTGCAGTTGTGCTCATAGAGGCATTTTACTGCAACTTCTCTTCCATCATATAGTTTTCCTAATTCATAATGTGAAATAACAATGAGATACTGAGTTTTCCGACACATGGTGAAAAATGATCAGTTGAACACCCTTCGTCAAAATTATACGGTGTATACCGAAAATTATACCAAGTATAAAGGCCAAAAGTTATATTTTATACATATATATATATTTTTTGAGAAGGATTTTATATAAATATATATTAAAGGCATAATACATAAACAGACACTCAAACTTGGACTCAAACAGCAAGTAAGCACTCCAATTTTGAAAGTGCACATCTAGATACCTCAACTTAGTGTCAATTGGCAACTAAACATTCCAACTCGTCCCCACTACGTCTCGTAGACATCCAACATTGGCGTGGCACATAAATTTTGGAGGTGTCTAGATGATCATTTTGTAAGTTGGAGTATTCAATTGACACAAGACGGTTGAGGTTCCTGGATGTTCGTACTCAAAGTTGGAGTGTTTAGGTGTCAGTTGAGGCCAAGTTAAAGTGTTTATACACCCTCAACGAAATTCTTGGTTTCGCCACTGAGCATGAACACTAGCTACTTTTCACCTTTTGGAAATTGCCGTCTTTTTAACATAATTCTTAGGTTCAAAGAAAAACTTACCATAATATACAGTTCCGAAACCTCCATCTCCTAGTTCATTCAAGGGATCAAAATTGTTGGTGGCTTCCTTAAGTTCAGCATAGGTGAAAACTGGAACCTGAAATCCAAAATATTTGCTCTCTACCTCAAGATCCCGATGAAATTGTGTCGAACCATTCTTCCCTCTCTTGCAACACCAGATAGAAAAGGTGACAATGGAAGATAGTAGGATCAAACCAACTCCACCTAAAACTAGAAAACATAAGATACAGTAATCAAAATCTAATCCTTTGAAAGTGTACTACAAAAAAAGGGAGCCTGACCGGGGAAGGGGCACACCCCAAGGGGTGTCATGTAACAGCCTACCCTGATGCAAGCTTCAGTGGCAGATCCCACTGCTCAAAACCTGAGACGACTTTACCGTTGCTCCAAATCCCCCTTTCGAAAGTGTACTACTATAAAAATGTGGTCATTGGCTAGATAATTACCTGAGGCCATAATAATCATTCTCAAATTACTTTGTGCATTTTGTCCTGCAGTAAAGGAAAAAAGATAAATCTTTTTAGATAAAATTCAATAGAAAGCAAGCAGAACAAGATTTATTTCTTAACAATACTATATATACCTTTAATGGAACAATGAAACTCGTGTCCATCGATCGTCTGGCATTTCCCTCCTTTGTCAAGACACAGATGACAATCTTTGGACAACTCCCAGTTTAGAAGAGAATTAGAAGTCAACAGTTCAAACAAGTCACCTGCATATGGTTTTGATGGTGTAGGCAATGGAATTGGCAACTGTACAAGTGAACAGTGCTTTGGAAGTTTGCCACTTATCTTAGCACTAGTATTTCCCAATCCTGCTTTCTTGGGATGGTGATAGTAAACATTAAAACCTTCACACTCAGTATATCTATCAAAATCTTTGAAAAAGGAATCATTTGTCTTCTGGATGGTGTTGTCATGACTATGTTTGCATCTGTACAAGGTTAAGTTAGGAACAATTTGGAAAGAAATTAAAGGTGAATTTGGAAATGAAAAGTTTCTGTTAAAAGACTTGCAACTTTTGTTAGCTAAGTACTCTTGAAGTTTAGGATCTGAAATAAGGAAAAAATCACCCTTCTTCACTAAAGCATCATATTTTTGTCCACCAAGTACAATCTTAGGATATGGTTTAGTATGACAATCAAACCTGCATAATCCACACTCAGTGTTGCTGGAATTTGTGAAAGGGAACTTCATAGCTCCAAGGTCTCCACACTCGAATTCATCGGTGCAGTTGGATTTGGAGTTACCTAGTACTTGATGTAGGCTAAAGATCACTAAACAACACAAAAACAAGAAAGCACAAGCCATATTGTTTATTCTATATGGTCTCACACAGCAAGAAAATTGGAATTTAACCTTGTTATTTGGTTTATTTTTCTATATGTGAACTTGGAATTTTGTTACAAAGACTTTGGAAAAATGAAACAGGACTCAAGTGAGGGCCAACATAAAAGACTTTTCCACTATCCATCCTCATTGACCAAGTACTATGTAAAGACTTGAATCATTGACTCTTAAGATGAGATATTTCTACTCTTTTTTTCCTGTTTTAAAGAAAATCTCATGCACAGTCTTAATAAGTAAGTACCTTCTTTCCTAAGCAGAAGGCAAGTATTTTGGATCACATCATGTTTCCATAAGATAAAGGGAAGTTGGTAAGAACAGTAAGTACTTTGGTTATGGGTCACTTTCTTTTGGAATAGGTGAACAAAGTGCTTTAAAAAGTAGCCGGATATATCACACTCCGGCTTGACTTACCTCTCGAGTGAAACAGCAAAAGGTAAGTGACTTTTCTGATACTTGAGAAAGAAAAATGACCTTTTGAGTGAAATAACAATAGATAAGGGACTTTTCTGATACAAAAGAAAGAAAAGTAACTTCGTTGCATCAGAAAAGTAACTTTGTTCACTTATTTCCAATAATTGAATGATCAGATCATTGAAGAAATCAACTCGATGATCTTAATCAAAAAAATTCCAGTCTCCATATCAGAAACTGTTTGAATAGCTTGTCCATTAGCTAAATGATCAAAGCTAGTGAAGCTTTCTTGATATAACATGTGCTCTGGTCCTTTCTGCATTTCTTTCTTATTAGAGAACAAGCACAGAGTGTCTCACACTGGTTGATGGGAGAAAGATCCATTTACAGTGTACGTCCTGATAGGTTAGGTAATGTACTCGACATACAATCAGAGACCAAAACGATGAGAAGAAATGGAGCATAAAATATACAAACTTGTAAAACATCAAAATGACAGCGGGGAGTGGGGGGGGGGGGGGGGGGGGGGGGGGAAGCTGGACGGATAATGGTTGTGGTAGAGGCACTACCACCAAATCATCCAAGAAATATGGTGAAGAAATGGATAGCATTTTCGGGGCACTCAGTTCCTTCCTGTTCCCAGAGCTGAGGCATTGTGAAACTTAGTCCAAATTTCGTATGGACTTAATCCCATAAAATTTTGCATGTCTACACTTACCAACTTTGGTAATTCTTCATTCTCTCATCCTGAAAGTGATGTGCAACTAACTTTTACACTGAAATATATTCATAAATCAGGAGGAGTTCAGTGTTGTGTCTCTATGTGCAACGATAGAGAGTAACAAGATATGATGTCCTGGCCGTGTGAGCTGAAGCATTTTATGTTCATAGAGGCACGTTTCACTGCTACGTCTCTTCCATTGCTGAGTTCACCTAAGAATGTGCACTGTTAGCTGCTGTATATATATTGAGTTACTAAACCACAATACTATTACCTAAATGAAAAATCTGCCAAATACCTGCTGATGTCCTGAATTTTGTGATTGATGCATTGTGTAGCTCAAGTCGATATGCTTCTTACCATGGTAAACTGTTCCAAAACCTCCATCATCATGTTCTGTAAAGGAAATATTATGCACACAGCATTATTTGGTCATAAGAACTGCACATAGTAGCAGTCAAATGTCCCAGTAAAGTGGCTGATACCATTTAAGTAACCTCAAATCCAGGATACCATGAAAAATATGCATGCTTGTTAGTGCAGAAAGCATGTGCATATTCAGTAGTTACACTCCACTGTGTTCAGAAAACTGTGAACAAAGAACAAAAGTAAAAACTAATAAAGATAAAAAGAAAGGTCTCAGCAACTTATTCCTTTACAGATTATCAATGAGTACATATTTGTAACATTTACGTTGAAATGAAAGCATAGAGTGTAAGACTTTCACCCGCTAATATTACTACTGCCACAGCTACTAACCCAGCTCTCAGTTACAGAAATAGGTGAAGGTGGCAAATGCATTTTCTTTAACAAAACTATTTTATCTGATGTAGGAGAAGTAGGGACCTTTTCACCATTACATTTTGTGTTATCGACAATTGAGTCATTCGACTTCTCATCTTTGATGTGATCCGTATAGGTGCCTTGAATATGTTTAAGTGTCTCTAGTACTTCATCCATTTTTGGTCTCAAGTCCGTTTCAAGCTGTAAGCATTGAAATGCTAGCTCTGCTACTGAAGTAGTCATTCTCATAACCTGTGCATCTGATTTAAATCCCAGAGATGGATCAATCAGCTCATCAAATGCGCATCTCTGAATCCTGTTTATCGCAAAATTGGCCAAATTGATCTCATGTCGACGCCTAGTAATATCAACAGCAGGCATTGATGAGATAAGTTCAACAAGGACAACACCAAAACTATAAACATCACTTTTATCAGTGAGCTGGTAACATTCATAATACTCTGGATCAACATATCCAGCAGTCCCTTGAGGAGCAGTTGAGACATGAGTAGCATCATTCGGAAAAAGTCTTGAAAGCCCAAAATCTGCAACTTTGACGCAACAATTGCTGTCGAGGAGTATGTTGCTAGTCTTCACATCGCGATGTATTGTGTCAGAAGCATGGAGGTAAGCCAATGCACAAGCCGTTTCTACAGCAATATTCATGCGGATAGGCCATGGGAGGAATCCGTCCTTTGCTCTATCCCCATTCAGGTGATCTGCCACTGTTCCATTGGGAATGTATTCATAAACAAGGAGGAGTTCACGGCTGTGCTTTGACGTGCAACCATAAAGGGTAACAAGATTTCGATGCCTTAGGCGAGAGAGAATTTCAATTTCATTTTTAAACTGTTCCATTCTCTTGCAATTGTGCTCGTAAAGTCGCTTCACTGCAACTTCTCTCCCATCCTTAAGTTTACCTAGTAAGACAGGTAGTACAAATTTAGCTATCTAGTCGTGTCATTTGAACATCTGATTTGCTTTCAAGATACTTACCATAGTAAACAGCACCAAAACCTCCATCTCCTAGTTCATTGGAGGAATCAAAGTTACTTGTAGCTTCTTCAAGTTCAACATAGGAGAAGACCGAGACTCCATGGTAATTACTACTTCCATCAAAATCATGTGCTAAGGAACGATCACAAGATTTTTTTCTCGAGGTGAAGTACAAACAACTTTTGTGTTCTTTCTTGTAACAACAAACAATGAAAGTGACCACGAGGATTATTAACATAGCTCCACCTAAAACTGAAAAAGACACAAATGAAGTTAACAAGATGTGGAACTATGTTGAAATGTCAAATTCAGGGATAATAATAATATAGTAATGATTTACCTGAGCCAAGAATCAACCCCAAATTATTCTTCCCTGAAAATGAAGTAACGTCAGACAAATCATGGAGGAAGTAGTATCGAAAAATAATAATCTGCATCTGACAAGGTAGAAAATAGAACTTAAAAAATGTTTCAGTGGATGGAAATGGACATACAGAGACATGCATCAATAGTTATTGGTTTTGGACCAGTAGGCAACTGCTGCTGGATGTGCTATACGATCTTTAAAAATGTCCAAAGATTGTCGGTAAGACATTGGTTTTCTTTAACGCCACATTTAGAACAGCATCGAAAATCACCATATGAGAAAAATGCATAGGTCAATCTCAGACAAGTTACCACTCTATGGCCATGAATTAAGGCAGTGGAACAAGTGAACAGTCACCTATAATCTCACTATCGCCAAACTATACTCAATGCAAACTTGTAGTAAAAGAACGGAAAAGAATATAATCCTCTCCAAATCACATTATGCAGTTTATAGTACTTCCTCCGTCTCAATTTAAATGTATTACTTTCCTTTTTGGTCTGTCCCAAAAAGAGTGTCTCTTTCTATATTTAGTAAACTTTCCAATTCCAACATTCTTCCAAGCAAGTTTAAGACCACAAGATTTAAAGGACTGCACGCATCTTTAATTTAAGACCACAAGATTCAAAAGTCTCCCTTTATTTCTTGAACTCCGTGTCAAGTCAAACTAAGATCTTAAATTGGGACGGAGGGAGTAATAGATAAGAGAAGAGTTTTGGATGTTTATGATACACATGAAAGCCTCGTCGATCGTTGTTAGCTTTTATTACTCTGCAAATAATCAGTATCTTATTCCTAGAATCTTATAGTTACAGCTGGTAGTAGTAGTTACCATCACATCAATGATTCTAGTAAAACCGATCAGAACAATAACAAACAGTTTCACCATTTTCAGAGCCACAATGGTTGCTGTCCTTTCACAGCCACTAACTTATTCCAGACCATTGTAGTATTAATTCATTTTCCGACAACCTTAAATGGTCAATCTATTGGCATTTCTTATTGCTTTTCTTTTTCCTATTTCAACTGGTGCAGCAACATATAAATCTCAAGGCATTGCACTACAATCAGCTTGGTTTTTCCCGTTGTCTAAAACAGGATAGGGATAATTCACATCATTTGAAGCACAACCAATTGGATTTTTAGCTTACTTTTTGGGAAAGGAGTAATTGAAACAATTATAGATTTACTATAATATAGTTGAACTAAATGTGAAGGGAGATCAATCAAAAGCAAAAAGCCTCTGAGGAGCTATGCATGAAGAATTCACTATGTCACATTCACTAACTGAAATGATTGGCTCCCATAGGAGATCATTTTGGTAATGTAGTGACTGCTGGAGGTTTAGTACAATGGCGTAAATAATCAAAACCACATTACATGGATTTATATCTAAGATATAAAAAGGGTACTTAATGAGGAAGAAGGAATAATATGTAACATATACAGCAACACCATACCCAGTGTAATCCCACAAGTGGGGTCTGGGGATGGTGGTGTATACGCAGACCTTACCCCTACCTTGAGAAGGTAGAGAGGCTGTTTTCGATAGACCCTTGGCTCTAGTAAAATAATATTAACATATTCCAAGTATAAAACATAGTTGTTGTTGCAATTGTCTACCTATAATAAAGTTAGTAAAGTAAGATAAAAGTCAGCTCCTGAATGTTCTACTTATTCTTATTTAAGTTTGACTAGGTTCTACATGTTGCAGTTCCCTACCTATATCAAAGTCAATAATGTAAGTTCTGATTCCGTCAAACAAGAAACTGCTCAATATGAGCAGCCAATGTATACATACTAATTACAGCTGTGGTGTGTTAACAGCCCGGTTGCTGAGTTCATATTGGCCTACTTCAATAAATCATGTCAAACTATTAACGTAGTCCTTCATAAGTATCATTAAAGATCACTTCTTAGACATGAATTATCATAGATAAAGCTCAAATCAGAGGTGATCACAAGCAGTATCCCTTTAACGGCCATTTGAGTCTATAATTTTGTATTCAAAATGTAAACTTGTGTAAACGTGAATTGGTTAAGAAATAGGAGATTAAGTGGCCTATTAGATTGAGAATAAAATTAAAGAAGTCTTTAATTGGCATCCTCATATACTAAACAAAATAATCCTGGTGTAACCAAAAGATCAACAGGACAAAAGATCAAACCACAAAATGCTTGGATTAATCAAAACTAGACACCATTCAGTAGAGAAGTTATTAGCAGCTATTAGGATATTTCCTTGGCTGCACAAATTTTGTCGTAAACACATTATTAATTATTCAAACGATCAATTCAGTTGTATCAACAACAACATACCCAGTGTAATCCCAGTGGGGTCTACGGAAGATAGGATGTACGCAAACCTTACCCCTACCTTTTTGGGGTAAGAGGTGGTTTCCAATAGACCCTCGTCTCAAAGAAATGTTTTCAAAGCATGATTGCAAGAAAAATATTACAGCAAAATAGCAAGATCCAAAGTAAATGAAGCAACAAATAGTAATACACATTAAAGAATAACAAATTACGCGAGTACTAAATAATATTACTAATATGGATTAATCCAGCTGTATCATGACACCTAAATCATCAAGTTATATTTTTTGAGCGCTTGTAATCACACGAAAAGAACCTAAAGCACGGAGCATAATCATATAGCATAAGGTGCTGTAAAATTGTACTGGAAATTTAACTTATACATAGAAGCTATAAGGATATTTCCTTGGCTACACTTTGTAGTAAACACAATATTAATCATCCACAGCTTAATCCATTTGATTAATTCAGCTGTATCTTGATGCCTAAATCATCAAGCTACCACAAGAAAAAAAACTTAAAGCACGGTGCCTAGTCATAGCATAACTGGAAAATTAACTGGTAGATAAGGTCATAGGGGCTTACTGGAAGGTTTGCAACTCAACGCATGAGGCCTGTCGGTGCAGAAACATTTGAATTGATACTTGTTAACATCAAATCCGCAATGTCCTCTACTTTCTGCACATTCACTGCAATTAGTAGCAGTCCATTTCAATCTAAACCCCCTTCTCAAAAGCACTAGATAGTCGACATCTCGATTACTTCCCTCATCTCCAAGCATTTCTACTGGTGCCATCACATGTTTTTCACACACTTGTAATGCAGACTCAAAGCTCTCATCTTCAGCAATCATTGCAAAACCCCGATCATTCCTATTTTCTCCACCACAACCAAAATCAATCATGTGCTTCGAAAGATTCTGGGATATTGAACCATTACACTTCGACAACAAGTATATTTTTGATTTCTTAACAAAGTGAAAAGGGCGATTATCGAGTGACACATTCTTGATAGCAGAAACACATCCATTGCTTACACTACTGTTGAAGACTGAATTTTTAAGCTGAAAAGTATGATCTTGATATCTAATATCTTCAACTACATACTCATTTCCAGAAATATGTACAACAGGAAACCCTTGTTCACTACAATTTAGTCCAAATCCAGGGTACCCACAATAAGATTGTTGAACATCTTCAATATAAAATGGAAAGCTTATTCTTGGACCATATCTACAATTTACTGGTTTATTACATACTACAAACTGTGGATCAACAGCAGAACATTTATCTATTTGCAGAATAAAGCATAAAACACAAAGGTTTAATGATACCATCAAGAAATACCTTTTTTCTTGGTTCATCTGTACTCTTGAAAACAGCTGAAAATATACAAACTAAACAAGTAGAAAATGAAAAATATACTAAAAAGAGAAAAGGGGTTTCTTGGGTTTTTTTCCTTTAGAAGAAAGATTTATTTTTTAAGCAAAAAGATGGATTTTTTTGCTCTCTACAACTGGCTCTGACAGAAGGGTTGACTATGTATCTATCTCATATCTCAGAAAGATTGAATTTTGCAGAAAATTTTTGAACCAAAAAAAAAAAAGTTGCATTTATTGACCAACAAACTTTTTGACTGCTGATTAATTAAGCTTGAAATGGCAATAAAAATGGCAGCTTTGAGCGTCATTAGTCATATTCACAGAGGATATATTATATTATATTACAATAAAAGAGGGACACGAGTTTCTTGCTCATATGTCTGCAGCAATTTGCAGCATATATATATATATATATACACTACTATTTCGGCACGCACGTTGCGCATATATCACTGGTATCTCTACCTGTGAGCATAAATATTTTTCAAAATTGCATCAATATGATAAATATATTCAAAAATCAATGACATTTAATATCTAAGATGTCCAACTTTAAAGATTCTTAAGTAGTACTAAATTGATTTTAATTTAAATTTATGAGTTAAAATTTAATATGAATTAGTCAAATTTTAATAGTTTTTACAGGCTTAATATGCTCATATCATCAATTAATCGTTGTTCTATTTTCAAAATCAATATTACATTTCTAAACGAACTTTATTTGATGTGACTCAACGCAATTATAATATTTTTTATATTTAGAAAAGGAATTCAGCATTTCATTTATAGTTTGTCGACTGTATTATTAAAATTGTACTTGAAAAACAAAAAGACATGTATTGTTTTAATGTTGTCAAAAATAAAAAAAGATATGATAAAAACTAATATTACGACATGTGAGTGATAAGTAATATAAATTCTGAAGGAGAAAGGGAGGGATAAACTATGGCTCAAATAACTAAAATAATCAACTAAAATTAAAGCAAAGAAAGTTAATATAATTTTGTGAGAAAAATAACCAAAATATGATATTGTATTCATTCCTTTCTTTCTTAAAACAAAATGTAACGAACAAGAAGATATACATATGTGAAATGAAAAGACAAGGATCATAGTGGAGAATGTAAAGAGACAACAGTTTCTTTAGAAGATTATTAATGAATAATTGTCTTTTTAATGTATCTATTTTATGTAAAAATATATATTTTAAGTACAATATAATATGTGATATGATTACTATTTAATATTTTGTTAATTTAATATTTTATGACATTTTTATTTAATATAGGGGTAAAATGGTAATCCAACATTGTACTTTGATGCTTCCCACTTTTAATACTATATGATGATATGTATGTGTGTTTTGCTACAAAAATTTGAGCTAACGTTTGATTATAGATTTTGGGTCAAATTTTAATAGTTATCTTCAAATATATGTTTCACTATAAAATTTGATCAGATATTAAAAGATGTGATCTTTAGTATTTTCAAGCTCTCAAGAACCGGCTCATAAAGCTATATAAAAAAAATTCACATAAAATGCATTTTCAAACAAAATTTTAAAATTCAAAAACTCAAATTTTCAATTTTCAAGTTTGATTGTCAAAATTTATGCCCAAACAAAAGCTTAATCTATGAAAGGATATTTTTGTCCATTTGTATTAAACCAAATTTTATGTTCAAAAGGCTTTAATCATTCAAAAAATTGGAGAATCAATAGAGGATTAAATATTCTAAGGTTTTTTAAAAGAGGAAAAAGGGTCAAATTTACTCTAGTATTATTCAAAAATGAATAATATCCTTGCTATTAAACTTTTGAATTTTTTATCTAGCATTGCTTACACTTTGTGAAAGAAAAAAATTGTTTTTTTTCTATTTGACTTCTTGGAAAGCTCCAACTCGAAGGTAATTTTAAACTATAATAAAAAGTTAATGGTAATTTTTTTAGCATTTTCTTCCAAGAATGAAATTCATCCGCTTGTCATTGGAAGTATATGTTAATTAGTACGAGATGATTTGTTATCTATATGATACTGAAAATTTATTTAATTAATTTAAATTTGTCTATCTATAGATGAATTTATTAAAAGAAAAAACGTTTTCTTTTAAAAATTCGTTCATTAATTTCCAAAGTTTATATCTGAAATCTCATATCAAAAATACAAAAGACAAATTTTGTTATTCCACACGTCTTTTTATATAAAAATAATCTCCTAAACAAAGATCTTAGATTCTCTTTAAGCAATATCCATGATTAAGGTTTGAGTTATATTTTACTAAGTTGATTTATTATTATTTTCCGATTCAAACATTGACTTTTCTCTTCCTTGTTGTTGACCTTTCATATTTTTTAAGTATTGAAGTTAAGCTTGGAATGTACACATTAATATTCCTATGATGTAACATATTAAATTGTTACATCTTTTAAGTTTATAAGAGAAGATAGAATATGTGTCCCTTCTTTGATCTTTTTATTTTTGTCTCACTTGTAACGGTCCCGTGCTTGATACATGATGATCATCACATTCTTTTCGACTTTACAAATTTAAAGCAATTGTGAAATGTTTGAAAGTCCTTTTTTTAAAAATAAATATTCCATCATCAATCTCTAGAAAATTGAAATGCAAGTTATATGATATTTTTATTCCACGCAAATATTAAACCAACGAATCAAAATGACTTTTGAATTATATATCCGACAACTAACACGTGTCCAATCTAATAGCAACGTTCAATACAAACGAACCTGAATTGCTTTATCGAATCACCTTTTTTGAATTATCTCCCTCCAATAGGATTCGTGAACCTCAAAAGGAGTGATATTTATTTATTTTCTATTTTTGGTGAGTCACTATTCAATTTTTTTAATTTCAATTGGTTTAATACCTTTTCTTTTATTTCATAGGAAGAGTACTTGTGAACAAAAATGAAATTATAGTAAGTATTAGTTTAATTAAAAGGTCATTTTCTTTAAGCTAAAGTACAAGTGTTAGAAATTGACTTTTGTAACGTGGAAAAAAAATTGATAAAGTTTGAACTAAAATTAATGAATTTATTCATATTATCAAGCCATCACCTCTACCTCTGCTTTTGTAAATCAGTTCAAGTATTTGGTAACTTTACACCAAAGTTTAAATGGATGAGAAAAAAAGTATTTATTAACTTTTGTTTTTGTTGAAATTTGAACAGTAATTTTAAAAAATTACACAACTTCACTAATCGTGAATCTATAATTAAAATTATAAATTTAATAAAATTAAAAAAAATTAAAATTTTGAATATGTTTATATTGACGATTCGATCACACCCTTCTTAAGTGTCAACATCACCTTTAATATCTTGATAGACATCTCATTGAATCTTTCATTTATGGCCACTCGATTGGACTCTATTGTCAAAGTTTCATTTTTCCCCTTTTTGAAAGAAGTGGTTCAAAAATATCCACATTTACTATAGTTTTATTTAGAGAGACATTTCACAAATAAATTAATAATTTTATTTTTGGCAAAAATATTTATTTACATCAAATTAATAAAAATAAGATATTATGTTTTTTTATGACTATGATTAAGTGATATGTATTTTTCATTTTTCGCTTTTAATTATTAAAATTGACTTCACTAATTTAGTATAACTAGTTAAACACGTGATACAAATAAGTATTATAATTTTTCTTTTAAATAGGTAATTTCAATTTGATTTATAATTTTTAATGATGTAGACCCTTTAACTAAATGAAAAAATCAATTTTCAAAACGATTATAATTTTAATCAACTTATTAGAATTACGTTTAAATTTCCTCTTAAATATTTCTTTTCCCTCAATTTCTCTTGTGTTTGCTAAGAAAGCAAAATTAAAAGATACATTAGAAATTGTTTTTGCTAGGTAAGTTTAGATAACCCTACATCTTTAATTTATAACTCTACCCCACATGAACTTACTAGTCAATATAATTATTCTATAATTAATGTGTATATTGAGTATACTCTGACAACGACTAAAATTTATTATTGTTAGTGATAGGGTATCAAAAATTTATGCAAGGGATTTTTTTTTTGAAAAAATAGAAATCTAGAGTGTCACAAGTGTAATTTGAACCTAGGACTTAAAAGTAATTTTGAACCCTGTCTCATGTCAACGTGATTCAACATCTCACATATAATTAAAAATATATCATTTTTTCCCTCTATTTTTCATAGTTTTTGACAAAGGGATTTCGATTGACCCCTTGACACTACTTGATTCTGCCACTAACTGTGGTTATGTGAGTAACCTTTTTTTTTAGTCGATTGGTTAAAAATGGTAAGATTTTGTTCCTTCTTAAGAGTAATAATTGGTAATTTGGGCTGTAGCCCATAGTGAGCTGAATTTAGCAACATTTAGAGAAAGCCCAATTAGTGCTTTGGCCCAATATATTTGGTTCTCTCTTCTTCTTTGTTGTTTGTATGCGTTTCGATTTGGATTGATTTTTCTCTATAAAGTAATCAAATCAATTAAGTTGTCGTTAGCTAAAATTAACATTGTATCATTTAATTAGTTTGTTTGCAGATCGTTGAACTTAATATCATGTTAGCTACGATTATTTTTTACAAACTGTTGGACTCAGTATCCATATAGTCAATTAAATTTTTTGAGTTCACATTTCATCGTATCTTGTATTTTCATATAATGTGATTCGTTCGATGGGAATGTGAATAAAAGACATTATATGGGTCATATTTTCTCTAGCAAAATTCATTTTTCAAAATAATGTCGTTCGAAAATAAGGGGGGAAGTTGGTAATTTATCGATGAGTGAATAATATTTTCCTACAAAATTAAAAGTTAACAAATAAAATAAATATTAAAGAGTGATAATAATATCGAAGTATTGTTTGAAGCTATGATAAGAACTAAACAATTAAAAAGAAAAATAATTTCTATCTATAACTATCATACTTGAATGTGACAATTATTTTATAAAAACTTTGGATCACAAAATGCACTTAAAAATATGTGGTAACAAATTAATACACAACAGGTACATGCTAAAAAAAATCCCTAATATTGATTGTTTCATTTTTATTCAAAAGTGTGTATCTAAATTAAAGTTAGTGGTAGGATCAATGTGATTATGGTAGGATAATTGAGATTTTTCTACTCTTAATTATAAATATCGAGTTCGAACTTCTCGAAATGGAAAAAGTCCTATTGAAAGCATCGTTCCTCCATAAATAAGCATTGCAATATGCACAAATTCAAATTTAATCAGCCCTACATTAAATAAGTATTTATCAATCCATTACGATTTTTGTTAATACATATTGAGATGTTCTAACTAATATTACAAATTACTTTATTATCGAAAATATTATAATTGATAAATTTAAAGGATTGTCGATATTTAATCTCCTCGAATTGCGTGTCGCTAAGGAAATAGCATCCGACAGATGCATTTCCTCCTTGTTTCGCCGCGTCGAAACAGAGAACGTGACTCCCCATAATTTTATTAAATTAATGAAAATAAATAAATTATTAAATAAAAAATAATGTTTTGTAAATATATTAATTTTCTCAACTTCTAATATTGTCCTGACATAAAATAAATTTCAACTACCAACAACCCCCTCGTGTGGGGTACAATTGGAAAAGAAAAACTATCAGCTCCTTTTTTATATTTATTTATATTGGTAAAAGATTAAAAAATATCTGATAAAATAACTGAGGTGAAAATAAATTGATTTGATTACCATAGTAAGCGTTGGTAAGAAAATTATTAGTTCGTTTTTCATATTTTCCTTTTTATGTGATATTATTGTTATAAGCATTTTATTTGTTTTTTTTTTACATGTTCGATTTGTATTTTGCATTTATTTAAGAATGATTTTAATCTTATATTTATTCTACTAAATTATATTTTTTTTACTAAAATAAAAAGTGACTAAAGAAGTGATATTGATTCATATGCTTTGTTGTAGTAATCTTATAAAGTAGTTGTTTTATTTGTATGCAATTAAGTAAGAAGTTTTTGAGAGATGTTATTATGACAACACACGTTTGAGAAAGATAGAGAAAAATTAAATTTAGAATATTTCAAAACAAGAAGAAATGAATAAATAAATATTGTGGATTTCTTCTTCGTTCATTTATTTTGATTTTTTCATTCGGGGTATGTTATTTGTATTAGAATATTAACTACTCCCTCTGTCCCTAATTACTTGTCTATTTTTGAATTGACACTCCTATTAAGAAAATAAATATTGATATAATAAGTTTATCATTTTACCCCTATTAATTATGAAGTGGTTGGATTAAAAACTAGTTCTACCATTTTTTGAGGGTATAATGGGTAAAAAAAAAATTCCTTTTTTGATTTGTCAAAATGGACAAATAATTAGGGATAACTAAAAAGGAATATGGACAAGTTATTAGGAACAGAGAGAGTAATTTATATTCCTATTGTGTAACGCTAATTAAAGAGACAATTAAGTACTCTCTATCAAGATTTATTTCACATTCAAAGCGTGAATCTGAAATTGCTGATTAAAAATGAAAAGATTACACTTACTTCCATCACAACTTTTGTTTTAATACACCTTTTGATGTTTAAATCAAATAATTGTCTTTATAAACAAAACTAATTGGGGAAACCAATTTTGTAACGTAACGTATTGCAGATGTTGAAAGTTCTAAAACATTTATGAACTTATTAAAAAAAATCTTTTTCATTATTTTTGAGAGACATAAATATAAAATATCAGCTGACTAAGATATAATATAAATTTTAAAAGTCAAATAACACAACTTATAATTATCTTTTTTAATTAAAAAAAATGTGGACCTAAGACAAATCTTTTTAACAACGTTAAATGTTTAGGTTCACCAAAACTTAAAGGATGTCTTTGAGAGTCCAAAAATTTCTATCAACACCTAAATCACTAGCAATTATTTTATGAATTTGGTCAAATAGCTAAAAACTAAATCTTAGCAGCCTATATAAAATTAGTTGATGCTTAATTTTCATATGATTATTAAATTTTCTTCGAAATGTATAACCTCTCTACTTTCATATAATATTGTTGAGATAAATTTTTGATCGTTGCGAGAAAAATTTCATTGCTCACTTCAGCAGAAGTTTAGTTGTGCCTCAATTTCAATATACTTGATCATCCTTTTGGACTCAGCTATGATCATCACCTTACGAATAATGATAAAAAATAGTCAATTTATATTATTGATTATACAAATTTCTTTCAATCGAGCTAAGCCATCACTAAATCATTTCATCATATTTTTTTTTGTTTCTTCTGAATTAATTTTTTTACATGTGAGTCAGTTTTTACAATAGAAAAGGCTTGGACCTCAACTCCAAAAAAATACATGAAGTGTCAACATGTCACAACAAGAGGTATTGGAGTAACTTTTTTTGCCTTTTTTGTTGGTTATTATAATTCTTGTTTTTTTCCTCTAAATGTTTGGTCATGAATATTGCTTCATTTTAATATCATTATTTGTTTCAAAGTTTTGAATGGTACTCCAACTTTAACTTACAAAAGAATATTGAATTGAATATTTTCTAAGTTTTTATTTATTTAATTATCTTGTAGTCAAAGTAACTGGCAAAGATTGAATTTTTTATTACAGTTGTTCATTTATGATTCCTACTCTCTCTCTCTCTCTTATTATCATATATTATATAAGTATAGCACAAAAGTATCTTAACTAGTATATATAGTTTAATTTTTCGGATGAAGAAAGTTCAAATGAACCCTCTTCTCCCTCTAGTTTTGTCTATGTTCGAAGTTTATATACGCACAATTATTTTTAGTCGATAAAAAACACTTTTTTATTAGATTTTTTTTTTTTTTTTACCATCAATACTCTACCTCGGAGCCTCTAGATAAGAGTGAAGAGATCCTATGATAATATTGTCTCCTAAGACAAATTTTAAAACTTTTTTCAGAGAAAGATAACATAGAAAACAGATTTTTTTATTTAAAAATCCCATGTGCCGTCTTGTAATCCATTTTGACCCCGAATAACTCAAATTTGTGTTGCATAAGATTCATTTAAAGATGAAATAAAAATATTGACTATATATAACTTTTTTTTTATCCTTTGAATTTGAATTTAAATTTGAAATTTCTAATTAAAAATATAAATATTTTATTCTTAAGCTATTGATTGTCCGCCTACTACATTAAATGAATTAATTTTTAGTTAACCATCCATTTTGCAAATTAAATGAGGAATTATAAATACTCCCTTCATCCACTTTTAATTGTCATAGTTTTCTTTTTTATAGTCAAACTACATGAACTTTGACTAACATTTTACGATATATTTTTCATCATATTGATATGCAAAAATACGTAATTTATAGTACTTTTCGTATAGTTTTTGAATATCTAACTTTTTGGTTTAAAATATCAAATTAATATGATCTAATTTAATTTTAAAAATTAATTAAACTGCATTCCAAATAAAACCGAATAGCAGAACATAACCATTAAAAATAAATAGAGGGAGTATAATGGACCATAGGGACCTACAAATCCTAACAATTAGGTGAGAATTGGGGATACCAAATATTTTGTGGGTAAGTTGGCGTTTTCATTAATAAAGACATATTTCCTTTTCATGTATTATATAAAGAAAAAAAAATTAAGAGTGCTATAATTAAGAGTGTTATCTAATTATAGTGGCATTTCAATTGGTGTCAAATCTTACCTTTAATTTTTTAATTAATCTTGTCCCTTAGCTTGTTTGGAGGATAAATATGTGTTTATATCCATAGTTTTGCCTTTAATTACGATGATTGTATATTTATGATATGTTTAAAAGTAGATTTTATTTTTAATAAACCCTCGATTAAAAAAATATATAATCAAAGCAAAAAAGTTAACCAAACAATATTTTGCACATATAAAAACCTTGTGTTTGACTAAAAGGAAACTACATATAACTCTTTTTATTAAATTAAAAAAACAAGTAACTAATAAATCCTTTGATTATATGTGAATAGAATCCCTAAAAATGTTTTATTTCCTTTTTATATCAAAGTGGGGTTCCAATATGATGCACATGCAGAATCAGCACTATATTTTTGTGATTAAATAAACTAATAAAGTACTAATCTTTTTGTTATAATTAATCAGTCGTCCAAGCATATTTTGGAAGATCCAATATGCTGAAAATTATAGTAATATTTTTATAAATACAACTTGTAGGAAATACTTTAAATGAGTACACATTACCTATCATTATTGTGGTGGAATAAACATAACATAAATTTTTAAATTCAAATTATAATAGTTTTTTTGAAACGTACACACAAATTAATCAGATTTTTTATACGATCGTCATCAGAAGTCATTTTGAAAGCGAGTACATACTATCCATTAGTAAGGATTACTTTGTAATGGATGAATATGATCACTCATCCTTTAATTAAATTTGAACCTTTTAAATAAAAAGAAATTTTAGTGGAATATCTGTCAACTTTTAGTAAACTAGTATAATAATTTAAAATATGATAATTTTATACTTAAAAATAAGTAATAAAATGTATTATGCACTTAGTAATATCAATAACTTAAAATTACAATGACAACTAATTTTATCCTAAAATGACACGTGGTTTTTTTGATGCATGTCGATTTTTAATTAATATTTAATAGTTAATTTTTTATTTTAATGATAATTAATTTTAATATGATATTCTTGAAAAAACACAAATTTAATTGATAAATCTTTTTATTTAAACCTCTCAACTTTCACTCAGAAAACTGAAAAAATAATATGAATGTCATTCTTGGCCAAATCGATGCAAAATTATTATCTTTTGTAACAATCCAACTATTTCAGAGATGCTAATGAATCATAATTAGAAACATTATACTTATTTTATTCAGATATTCAACTTCATTATACTTTATCTTTCTAATATACCAAATATCAAAAAATATAAAATGCATCAAAACTTACATTTATTTTTCTAATTCTCTAAAAAATTTCCCCATGATACATAAACTTAAAGGATGTTTTTCACTTTCATAGGCCACTGACTCCTACTTTTTCTTTATCTCAACATCGAGCAAAATTTGATGGTATAATATAATTATTAAAAGTCGATCAAAAATTAAAAACAATAGATACAAAAATATATAATAGGAAAAGAAGAAGAGATTCGTCTTATTTTTTAAAACATGGGAAAACATGGGAAGATTTTTTTTTTTTTTTTTTAAAAAAGTAAAGTTATCTTCTTTTTTTTGTTGTTTAAAATGAAAATATTTTCAGATTTAAAATATTTTTAATTTCAGATTATAAATTAACTTTGTTAACTGAATATGAATTATGTTTTAAAAAACTCTATCATGCATAAGTATTCTTCTCCTTTAAACAGATTTTAAGATTTAAATTGTTTTTAATTTTTATTTCAGATTTTAAATTTAATTTTGTTGATTACTTAGTTAATATTTTTTTGTTCCTTTTCTGATTTTAATTTAAGTATTTCCTTGCTAAATTATTTTATATAAATATTTCTCCTATTATATATTTAATTTTATCTAAATATATTTTAATTCTATACTATAGCATCATTAGTACATGCTATATATTTTAATTCCTAAATTATAGCATCATGAAATGCAATTATCTGCCAGATATTTTGTGGAAATATAATTACAGATTAAATTAATTTGTGTTTTAAATTTATGTAACTATAAACATAAACATAAATTGTAATTCCTAAATTTTAGCAACATTATTAGGATAGTTATCTATATAAAACGTGGGAAGTTTTACATAGAATTAAAAAATTATGATATGTAATATTTTTAAATTTATGTAAATGTAATATATATATATATATATATATATATATATATATATATTTTATAGTTATAGGTAATATTATAATTGTTACCTATTAAATTTACCTATAATTGTAATTTGTACCCGTATTGTATTCTTTGATTGGATACTGACATATATAGGAAATCTCCTTCACTAATGGAGGATTGATCCCTCCTTGGATGTGTCTTACTTTGATATATATATATAAGAGATCAAATGTAAGATAGTTAAAGAGAAAACTAATCATATATATATAACCATGATAATATATTATATAAAAAAACTCATAATTTGAATTATCATATGATTTTTCAATATGAAAAATAAATTCACAGAACCTCAAGAGGACAACGAAACAAAATAATTGTATGAATCCCAAAGTATTTCTTGTTCCCTTATTTTTCTCCTTGTGTTTAGTAATATAAATGTCTAAGTTGAGTGATTTTATTGGTATAAAGACCTAATTTGAGTAATTTTATTGATACAAAATAAAGTTTAGTGACTTTGCTAAATAAATTTCTAAAGTTGAGTGACCTTTTGAGATACTAACTCGAAAATAACATCACAAGTTTTATATGATAGTATTAAATATATTAGATACACTTTTCATTCTTGAATAAACTTTCATATATTATTAGCAATAAAATAATTTTCAAATAATAAACCCTTTGCGCATACTAAAAATATAAATGTACATACTCCATAATCGAATTTATTTTTATTTATTACCCCGAGTGATGTTCATATCAAAGTTCTAACTAATTCAAATTCGTATTTCGTGAGACAAATTAAAGGAGAACCTGTTATCTCACGTATTCAGATTAACAAACAAGAAATAATAAAAGATGAAAAGAAAAAACAAAAGAACTATTCGAGCCCACAGAACCCACTGTGTGTCCTTAAGCAATTTAATCCCCTCAAGTACCCGAGGTTGTATATTAATTCCTCCCAAGATAAAATGGATTAACCATTAAAGAAGTAGTGGTACCTTAAACTTCAATAATTTCAACAAACTCAAAATAACAGCAACGAATCACACACACAGACACGATCGATCGATTTTGTTTTGTAAGAAATGTATGCAAGAGAAGGGAAGAATTCAATTCTGAAAAATAAGAGAAAATCTTTTTATTTATAGCCAACAAAGTGTAAAGGTCACAACCCTTTTGAAAAGAAGACAACCTTTCAGAAAGAAGACAATCTTTCAGAAAGGTCACAACACTTTGGAAAAGGCACAACCTTTCAAACGGTCACAACCCTTTAAAAAGGACACAACATTTCATAAAGGTCACAACCCTTCGCCATAGTCACAACTCTTCAGGAGAGTCACAACCCTTCATTTCCTGTTCATACCTTTAAAACCCAAAAATCCCCCACATGAATAGGGAATGACTATTGTTAAAACATATGCATAAAAAAACTATGTGATTCGTAGTTAAGGATTGATTGCCTCTGAATAAGTGGGTTTCCCTTTGAACTTTCCATAGTGAACATATATCGGATATACTCGGTCAATCGGTAAATTTGATATCTTTGAACCGTCGAGCTTTGGTGTATACCTGGACAACATAAGTCACAAAATCAACCCTTGAACTGTTTTTGGTTCTCATTATTTTATTCGTTTCAGCCAAGAACACATCTTGGTTTATAAGTGCGTAGAGAACTGGCCTTACCGGATTTTCCTTGAAGCGGCTTACATTTCACACTTACATAGATGATTTCTAAATGTGTTATACCGTAGATACACTATTTGATACACCCTGTATCAAACTTAGAAATCATTAAAAAGTCCTAATGTTTTTATCCTTGTTACTGAACATTGTCTTATCATGAGAATGGACCATAAAAATATTTTGACAATGTTGAACCGTCATCAATGACTTTGTTTGATCTAGTTAAACTTAGATCTTGGGATCTCCAGTCTTCTAGGTAGAGTTACTGCCAGTCTTCTAGGTAGAGTTACTGCCACAATGACTTATCTCGGCCATAGTCCCATTTCCTTTGATAATCTATCAACTCCCTCTCTAGTTAGGCCTTTTATAAGTGGATCCGACACATTATCCTTTGATTTTACATAGTCAATTATGATAATGTCACTAGAGAGTAGTTCTCTAACGATATTATTTCTACGTCATATATGACGAGACTTTTCGTTATACATCATGCTCCATGCCCTACTTATTGCAAATTAACTATCGTAGTGTATACATACTTGAGCTAAAAGGTTTGGGCCAAAAATCTTTCAAGAAATTTTGGAGTCATTCAACTTCTTTACCTGCCTTATCTAGAGTGATGAACTCAGATTTCATAGTAGAGTGAGCGATACATCTCTGTTCGAAAGATTTTCAAGAGACTGCTCATCCACCAAGAGTAAATACATATCCAGGTGATTCAATTTACATCACTATATTCTTCCAATACTATTGAATATTAGTTATAATGCAAAACAATAGTTTTTTAAGTATGTTTTAAATAATACTCCAAAACTCTTTTCATTGTCATCCAATGAGTTTGATTGAGATTACCCGTAAACCGACTTAGTTTATTTATAGCACATGTTATATCTGATCGCATACACTTCATGATTTATATCATACTTCTCAATAATCTAGCATAATTCAATTGTGAGTCACTTTTGCCTTCATTCTTTTGAAGTACGAATCTCACATTTATTGGAGTCTTGACAATATTGAAATCCAAATGCTTGAACTTGTCAAGTACATTTTCAATCACATCAATATCTTTCATATCGAAGTTACTTTCTAGCATATGCTTAGTAGCATTTATGTCAGAAATATCTCTTTTGATGATCAACATGTCATTAACATAAAAACAAGCAATGACCTTATGATTTGGAGTGTCTTTAATATAAAAACATTTATCACATTCTTTAATCATGAATTCATTTGCCAACATAGTTTAGTCAAACTTTGCATGTCATTATTTAGGCGCTTGTTTTTAGTCCACAGAGTGACTTAACAGGTTTACAAACTTTCTTTTCTTTACCAGAACCACAAGCCCTTGGGTTGTTCCATGTAAATTTCTTCTTCCAATTTTCCATTCAAAAATAATGTTTTCACATTCATTTTGACGAATTTGAAGGCCATATTTCGCAACTAGTTCAATTAACATATGAATTAATGTAATTCTAGTTAGTGCTATTATTTGTCAAACAAGGCTTTCTTATTGCCTAAAGCTTAGGACAACAAGCCTGTCTTTGTATTTGTCAATAGTTTCATCAACTTTCTTTTCCTTTTGTAGATCCACTTTAAACCCAAAAGTTTATTTCCTGGAGGAAGATCAACCAACTCTCAAGTATGGTTACTCAAGATTGAATCTATCTTACTATTGACAACCTTTTCTCCAAGAGAATGAGTCCACAAAGGACATAAGTTTTAGAATATATGAGATTCATTTCAAGAAGAAATGTTACAAAATCAAACTCGTAGGAAGTAATTTGTCCATTGACATTTACTATGCCTCTGAATATCTTTATTAAGTACATTCTCCTTTGGTTCTTTCCAAGGTCGTTTAGACCCTTTACTTGACTATTCGATAGTTCGGACTTACGAACCATAAATCGACATGCTTTACTATTTGTAGCATATCCAATGAACATACAATCCACATTCTTAGGTCCTATTTTGACCCTTTTGGGAATAGATCCCTCATTTCCATTTCTCATATGGAATAAACTATATTGGAAATTGTTAGATCACTATCTTTCAAGAGTTATTGCTTGTATATACTTTAAGGGAGGACAAACAATTCTCTATTAGGATACAACAAAGCCTGAACAAACACAACTTTTTGTTGCTTCCTTTCTTAACAAGCAAAGGTTTTTTTTTTTTTAATTTGTTACTCCCTTTACTAACAAACAAAACTTTTCGTTTCTCTCTTTCTAAACAGACAAACTTTTTGTTGTTCTCTTTTGCTATAATGATAGCATCCCCCACAAATTTTGTGGTAAACCCGAACTTATAAATAGGACATTCAACATTTCCTTCAAAGTTCGATTTTTCCTGTCAACAATTTCATTAGATTGAGATGAGAATGTGTAGTAATTGGATGGATGATTCCATTTTCCAAATATGTTTCTACAAAAAGAAGATTCATATTCTCCACATCTACCACTTCTAATCATGACAATTTTTTTTTATCCAACTGATTTACTTCAGTTTTATATTGCCTATATATTTCTATTGTTTCATCCTTACCATTCAACAAATAAACATAACAATATCTAGTGCAATTGTCAATAAAATTTATGAAACACTTTTTTCCACCACGAGATGGTGTTGACTTCATATCACAAATGTCAGTGTAAATCAATTCTAAGGTATTAAACTTCCTTTCAACAACACATACTTGACATCTTGATTTATTGCACTAGAAGTTGGGCAAAACTTCTAAGTTGATCCGTTTTTGCAAGATTTTGTAATTGACATGTCTCAAACATTTATGTCAGAAACAATTTGATTCAAGCAAGTAAGAACAAATAGAAATACTAAGTTTGAAAAGACCTTCTGTGAGGTAACCTTTTTCCACAAATATTTTGTTCTTTACTTTTTATAACTTTCTCAAATACAGACATTGTTTTAGAGTCAATACCTTGCCATATATCCTTTTCAGAAGGACCTTTTCATAACATTCAATTTGTTATAGAATTACATATGATCATAGTCTCATCGATCCAATAAGGGCAATATGACCCATATGTTTGTTTTACAACACAAATATAACAGATCATTTTTCAACAATGTTCATGTCTATACAAAAAAATATATTTTAATAGACATATCTTTTCATGAAAAATCACAATATTTTAAGTGAAGCTTTTTCATCAAAGAATACAATTCTTATGAACGAGTAATATAATTTTGTGGTTTTATACTAGTCATATCATATACTAGTAAAAAGAGACTCAACGTCCACAATATCAAATATACTCCAAGAATTTTGTAGGTCTAATATAATACAAGAATGTCATTAAATTTCATATCTTGTACTTTCAAATTTAAATTAAATAGTAAGTCTAATTCTGTCTTTATCACAAGTAAAGAACCCCCCACATTTTAAATATGTTCTCAAAAATATTTTTCAAGTATTTGAAATTATTTTCCACATATTTTTTTCATGCTTACACATTGGCAACACGAAGCCTTCTTTTGGAGATTTAATCCATATAAACACCCATTTGCAGGTACACAAATCACTAATTTTATGTCACTAGTGTTTTTTCTCCATTTTGTCACAACTAGACAAACCACTTAGTATTTAGAATACTAACAATAAAGATTCAATCTTTATGAAACTTGTTTCTAGTTTAATGATGAAGTTTTTATATTTTTCTAATCGTTAACCAAATGAACCTTGAATTCTGATAAAGTTTTAATATTCTTCGAATCAGTTTCACATTCAGACAGAGTAGTAAACCAAAAAGGTTTTAATCTCCAGAAACCTCAAATACAACACTGTTTCGGGCTAATGATGAAGATTTTATCTTTTTCAATCATTTTGCCTTAATATTTCTGACAAAGATTTTGTACTCTTCAAGTCAGAATATCATTCAAACAGACTATTTAACAAATTGGTGAAGTTTCTATATTCTTTAAACCAATGCACAATCTGATTTGTTCGTGAAGTTCTTATATTCTTCAAACCAAAGGAGTAAAAAAAAAATCTCCAAATGTCAAACACAATCAAATTTCACATGGAGTAGAAAACTACAAAAGTTTTATTTTTCCTCCTCTAAACAGAATACATATTAATAGTAATAAAGACATATTCTGAGATCATCACATAATGACCATTTATCCTAACATCTATAAAATAAATTTCATAACTTATAAAGGATAGAAAAAGAAAATAATAATCAAGGGAAATAAAGATAGAAACTGATTTTACTCTCATTGAATCATATTCTATCTGTCAGCAATAATTCCATGCAAATAATTTTTTTTTTTCCTTTTCATATTCCTATTTTCCTCAAGAAGACATTTAATTTCAACAAGAAACTAAACTCATGTTCAAATATTGTTAGGAGACAACATTTGTTTATTTACTTTTTCTCATAGTTATATAAAACCAAGAATATAGGGAAAAAATTAAAGTGTTCATCTTAACCTTTATGCACAAAATAATTTTTCTCATTGAAAAGAAAACTGAAGGGGTGCAATGCTTGAATGCACTTGGGAAGAAAATAAAAATAATCTTACCCATCTAAGGAAAACTTACTACAAATAATATACTCGAACATATTAAAGTAGTACTAATTCATCCCAAATCTCTTTTATCATATGATAAAATAATTCTCTTTTTCTTCTTTTTTTTTTCCTCAATAAAAAGAACACATAAAATAGAAGTAATTTCTTTACCACAAAAAATATCAATATTAAATTTATTAAGCTTGTTATCTCCTGTATCCAGATTAACAAACAAGAAATAATAAAAGATGAAAAGAAAAAACAAAAGAACTATCCGAGCCCACAAAACCCACTGTGTGTCCTTCAGAAATTTAATCCCCTCAAGTACTCGAGGTTGTAGATTAATTCCTCCCAAGATAAAACGGATTAACCATTAAAGAAGTAGTGGTACCTCAAACTTCAATAATTTCAACGAACTCAAAATGACAGCAACAAATCACACACACAAACACGATCGATCGATTTTGTTTTGTAAGAAATGTATGCAAGAGAAGGGAAGAATTTGATGCTGAAAATTGAGAGAAAACCTCTCTATTTATAGCCAACAAAGGGTAAAGGTCACAACCCTTTTGGAAAGAAGACAACCTTTCAGAAAAAAGACAATCAATCTTTCAGAAAGGTTACAACACTTTGGAAAAGGCATAACCTTTCAAATGGTCACAACCCTTTAGAAATGATACAACCTTTTCATAAAGGTCACAACCTTTCGGCATGTTATAACCCTTTATTTTCTGTTCACACCAAAGGCGCTAACTTTCTACCAAAGCATAAAGTTAAAACTCTGTCTAAGAAATAAAGATTCTATTCGTTCCACCATAATTCACGGAGATTCAAAAATTAAACTTCAATAGTAATACTTACTTTACGATCAAGTACTTGACTTGTATTGATCTTTATAAAGACATTCGTTACAGTGAACGTTTTTTCAATTTCTCATATTATATTATTCACGATAGGAGTCAAAACATGTTCAAACAAACGCTGTTATCGCCACCTCATACTACAAGTCTTGGGAGTTGGGATGATAACTTAGGTAACAAAACGACAACGTTTGACATCTCATTGCCACGTGTCTCTTTAATTTTCATTCACAAATCCAATTGTTTTCCCTTTTAGCCAATCACTTTATGGTTTAGCCATTTGCTGTTCTGGCCTAACCCCAATAGATAATGTTTCATATTCCACTTGTCCAAATTATATTCTTATAAAAACCCTTCATTTTTCACATAATTCCTATATGGTCATTTTGATTTTTCATTTCGTATTCAATATTCATATAAAGATTTAATTACTTTAAATTTATATCGCATAAGATTTATTAAAAAGATAAAAATATATCATATCGTAATTTTTTTGTATCTAGAATTTAAACACAAGACTTCTTAAATAAGGATGAAGAAATTTCATTTATTCTGTTAAGAGTCACGATAATAATTTCCATATAATGTACTATTTGATATGATATGAACACTGAATGCAATTATAATAATTATTATTAATTATTATAAAGTGCACAATGACTTTAAAAGTTTATTGAATTATTAACTCACTTTCCATAATCTCTTCACTAGATTGGGTAGACTTCTATTTTTTCCAATTTGGTCCATGATTTTGTTGGTAAGTATTTGGAAATTATTAACACAATTTTAAGAATTTACCAAAAATTAATAAATGAAAATGAGAGTGAAGAAATTGTTTTGAAACATTAATCTTTATATTGAACTATATATAATTTTTTACATGAAAATAGAAAAATAAGATTGATATTGTTATAGTTCATAATGATGGAGAAGTTTTATTCTAATTACTACTATGGTTTATTAAAATATTTATGATAAATAATTAAACTTTAATGAGATGAACATATTAGAATATCTCTCCATCACAAGTATATTCCAATCTCCAAACATAAAATGAGACTTTATTTCAAAAAGGAAATATTATATGGACCACAATTTAATAAGTTCATTTTCTTTTTCAAATCATAGCTTTACTTCAAATAAACTATAAAAATAACAAACAATCAATAAAAAATATCAACAAGTATTGTGGTTAATAAAATTTGAGTTTAAATCCTAGCTACATAACATTCATTTTTGTTAAAGAGCATTTTATCTTGACTACGTAGCTTTTTAATATGAATTCAAATTTATACTATTCACAAATACATGTATCTTATAAGATAATAAAAACACATTTTATACTAAATACGTAACTTTTTAACGTGAATTCAAATATATACTCAGGGGTAGATCTATGAAGGGCAGTGGGGGTGCCACGCCACCCTCGAACTTCAACGGAAACTCTATACACACACACACACACACATATATAATATTTGTATAAATATAAAGCGTACCACCCAGTGAACAAAATTGACTTGTGGTGCCACGATAGGAGGGCAACTTTAGATAGTTAATGTTGCGGGTTTGAATCCCATTTGTATCTATTTTTTTGAGAAATTTGCTGCAGACATTTTTCAAGAATTAAAAAGGCTCCAAACACCATTTTTTAAGGGAAAAAGCTGACACATTAATCAATAAGTCTATTTGGCACCCACGAACTTTAAATCCTGAATCCGCCACTGTATATACTATCCACAATACATAAAGTGTTTTATCCCCAATACATATATAATTTTTTGATGTAAATTCAAATTTATACGAATTGTAACACATATATCAAAACATTCAATGAAAAAAATATGAGTAACAGACACCAAATAAAAAATAGAACAGCAAAATAATATATTTTTTTGATTTCTCACCTCATATTCAAAGCCTGTATTAGAACTTCAATTATATTTAAATCATGCATTGCAGGATTCATTCGAAAATACCGCTCGAAACAAGATTTTAACAAAATGAAAAGATAAAACTATTGTTTTCAAATAGCATTGTTTTCTTCTTCCCACTTTCCCCTGCCCATATAATTTTATTCTGTCACTCTGCTTTATTTTTCTCTCTCTCTCTCTCTCTCCTCCATTTTCAACTGCAATTTTTCAATTTGAATCCAAAAAAAATCTCTTTCTATACAAATCCACATGCTCTTTGATTAATATATTTGTTAGTAATATTTTGATCTGAGTCAATATTTGCTAGGGTTTATATAAATTCCCTCAAGTCATCGAATTTTTACCAAAAAATTTTTTGTTGTGGCTAAGTTTTACTCGTTTGATTCATTTCTACGAGAATCAATTAGCCTAATCAACCCCTTATCGTTTTTTTGAAGAATTTCTGAGATAATCGATATATAAATTGCAATTTATCGATATATATAGAGGAAAAAAAAGACTTTTTTTCTTTTTTTATATAGATAGAGATTTTAGGGGTTTTTCATATAAAGAGATGATGGGTAGTGGATTACAGTTTAATCGGAGTTTTAACGGTGAAGATCGGTTTTATAGTGCTGCGAAGGCTCGTCGGAATATTAATCGGAGTTTTAATTGTGAGGATAATTTACGGAGAGCTAAGAGTGATGTTGCTGTTAGTAATTTTCCGGCGAAGACGAAAATGAAGGTGGCTGCCGTCGATGAATCGACGAAGGAGTTACCCGTCGCTGCTGCCGTGCCGACATCGGAAGTTTTGCAGCTTTGTAATCTACAGCGGTTTTTGAAATCTGTTACTCCTTCAGTTCCTGCTCAATATCTATCTAAGGTTTAAAAAATTTATGGCTTTGTGTTATTTAGCTGTTTAATTAGATTTTTAAACTCTTTTTTATGGGTTTTTTTTTTTTTATAATACTTGAGCTTGTATTATTGATGAGTTATTCCAAGAGTTTAATTGATTGGATTAGTACAAAAAGTATAATACTGTTATTTCGTTGTTGTTACCGTTCTTTCTCCGTTTCGCTGTGTAATGCTCTCTATTTCGTATTATTTCGTTGTTGTTATTGCTGTCATATCTATATCTCTTTCTCAAACTGTCTGTCATGCTTTATTTTGCCTGAGGGTCTATCGGAAATCACCTCTCTAATTCTACTAGGTAGAGTTAAGGTCTGGGAACACTCTACCCACCTCAGGCCCACACTTGTTGGATTACACTTGGTATATTGTTGTTGTTGTTGTTTGTTGTTAAGATTATAAGGTTTGATTGAAAATGGTTGTTGTTGTTGTTGTTGTTTGTTGTTAAGATTATAAGGTTTGATTGAAAATGGTTGTATTGGTTTAAAGCTTGCTGGAGTTTGGTTGGAATGAAAGTTTAACTGCCATTCATTGTTAAGATTATATGTTTTGATTGGAAAATGGTTTTATTGATGTAAAGATTTAATCTTTTACTGGGTATGATTGATAATTTTACTGTAGTCTGTTGGCTGTGGTTGAAAATTTAACTGTTAAAGAAAGATTAGTTGTCGTTCGTTGTTGATATTACAAGTTTTGAGTGAAAAATGGTTGTGTTTGTAACAGACAACTATTAGGGGTTGGAGGACGTGTGATGTGGAGTTTCTGCCTTACTATGTACTTGGCGACTTATGGGAGTCTTTTAAAGAAGGGAGTGCATATGGAGTTGGAGTTCCATTGGTTTTGGATGAAGGTGATAGTGCAGTTCAGTACTATGTGCCCTATTTGTCAGGTATTCAGTTGTATGGTGACTCTTCAAAGGCTTCAGTCAAAACAAGGTATATATTTGCTTGTTTTTTCCTTCCATGTTTAAAATTCGTTCTTTGTTACTTGAGGCACAACCTATTTTTCTTGCCTTATGAATTGATAGTCTCAATACCACACACGGAAGGTGCTTGTTTTTGTTTTATCTATGGTTTTCTGTATACTCCTTGATGCTTATTTCAGCTCCACGATTATTATTGGGTATATCTAGGTTTTGTAAGTAATGATCATCTGCTTTGACATAAAGTGTGGATACAGAATAGTTGCAGCATTGTGTATAATAATCTTGGTGTACATTATCAGAGACTCAGCAAGGAGAAAGTTTTTCCATGATATTTTCTGTCTGCACATTTCCAATTCCTGTTTGTCGTTACTGCATGTTTTTGGTAATGTTGCTCGGACTCTTCAAATATGTTGACAGTGTGTGTGTCGGCTCTTTCAAAAGTAGTGCATTTTTGAAGTATCCAACTCGGGTGGGGCATCATTTTTCGAGAGTTCGAGCAACATAGGTTTTTGGTGGAAAAATTCTACATAATATTGATAAGAGAAGATAGTTCTGTCAGCATCTTTTCAATAAAGAAGTGGAAAGCAAAGAGTTTTCAAGACATACAGATAGAGGCTAGAAATTGTCTACCTGCTTCATTCCGCTTTTATAATGTCATTAACTTACTGTATCTGGAATGAGCTTTTGGGTGAATGTGTGGGTTGCAAAGAATCCAAATCGGTATCTGATTCCGAGACGTGGCTCTTAACCAAGTACCTCAGTCATTTTTTTAGATGACATCTTACCGTGATTGTGCATTTCTTTGTTGACCAGTAGGCTGCTGCTTCTGTAAGAGCTTTCATAGCCTTTGCTTGGGCAGCTCTTAAACCTAATGGTTACTTTCTCACTTAGTCTCTGCGGATAGATGCAAAACCTATTGCACCTCACTATCTGAGGAGTCCAAAAACACGTCCAGTTGTCACCATAGTTTATATAGATGGAACTGAAAGTGTGGGCCTGACGTGGATACAGAAACTGGTTGTTGTTCTTTTTCTTGTTCAGGGGAATGCTATCTCATGCTTACAATATGAAGAGAAATAATTTTTCCCATTAAGTTAAATAAATAAATAGTTTCACTTTATTTTCGGTCAGTCAATAAGTTCTTTAATTTACCTTTGGGAATATGATGCCCCCCGAGTTGGATAATTTGATTGTAGGTTTGGATTTCTTCATAGGTTAATAGTGGAAAGGGTGGAGAGTTCTAGAGTAAATTTGGAGTTCGTCTCTATAAACACAGTTGCCTCCAATGTCTTTAGTGAATTCAATTTCTTACAGTCATCCTCTGTTATATGATACTAGTGCAATTTGCTACACTATGTTATCTAAATTAATTGCCCGGTGTTATAATATGAGTTTTGAAACACCATTTGCTCCTTGTATGACTTGACTTTATGAGTGCGACTCCAGTCAACTTTTTGTTTTCTTTATTTAGTTTGTTCTGATAAATTACAATTATGTTCTTGCTCTTATGTTTAGCAGAATCATCTATATTTTAAGAAAATTTAGTGCTTACAGAAATGATGTTTTGGGGTTCCATAATATGAGGTAAAGAAGTCGTTTTGATTAGCTGTGCTGTGCATTTTAGGTTTGGTAGAGAACAATAGTTTTGGTCCTTCCTTGAACTGAATGCATGGTATAGATCTTTTTATAGGTAAACCAGGCTTGACATGCCCAAACTAGCCAATAAAATACATGAATCAAAACTTGAGGTTGTTAACCGTTTTGAGGATCTTCTTTGATGAGCTCTCAATCATATTAGTAAATGTTCAACTAATTTCCTTATTTAGGGAGTAAATGTTCTGCTTTTCTGTCACCTCCTCCCCACTAGCTGATAAGAGAACCTCTGTCCTCTAGTGCTGCATTTGTTAAAATATCCATTTTTTATACATACATTCAATATATATATATAGGATTTTAAAAATATGTACGTACATATTATTTATAATGATTGAATTGCATGCTATTCTGATTATCTTGATGTTAGCTTATACTTGTTGTTCGACTTGGTGCTCTAGTGAGCTTAACACTTCCATCTTACCAGGAAGACCCAAAAAACTGAGTACAAAGGGGTTGTTTGGTATGTAAGATGGGATAAACAAAGTTATTCCATGATTGGGATATCCCATGGGATAAGTTATTCCACCATATATATAGATAACCCCATCATTGTAGTATACATGGTGGGATAAATAATCCCGGGACTAATTAATACCCCTAAGGCACTGACCAAACGCAAGATAAAATCATTATGCATTTTATCCCGGGATTATTATCCCTTGTACCAAACTGCCCCTAAGAATGATAAATGCTATTTTGTTTTACCAATCAAAAAACATGCTATATATTCTTTCCAACTATTTTTAATGGTAAGCACTGAACCTGGCTTCTCATTTGCACTTTGCTTTGCTCTCCCTCTCCCTCTCCCTCTCCCTCTTCTTGAGTCTGCCTTTCCCTATTCTTGATGTGCCTTTTCTGCTTTCGAAAATAGGAGCAGAATATTTGGTCAAATGCTATGGAATTGCTATTTTCCATCCTCTCTTCTACATCCATCTTTCTTTCTGATGTATCATTTATATCATCCTGCGCTTTCCTGAAATATTGTTGATCTCAATGCACTTCTTTAGCTAGTATATGGATGGTCATGTGGCATATAGCTAGATCTCATGTTTCATGCGTGTGTGTATGTTGTAAATGCTCATGATTCTGTCTCAAAGATTGTCCTATACTAGTACTCACCTACTGTTTTCTGAAAGGGTTTGAAACCTTGAATTGATGTTGTTTAGATTTTGATTGAGTAGCTTTAAGAAACATATGATATTGAATTGACATTTTCTCTTGCATAGTAGGCGACCAGGTGAGGAGAGTGATAGTGACTATTTTCGGGATTCTAGTAGTGATGGAAGTAGTGACTCTGAACACGAGAGACGCTGCTTGAATTATTCAAGGGAGCAACGGATGTATCATAGACAAGCAAGTGAAAGCTCTCTTAGTATCGATGGGTTATCATTAAGAGACAGTAATGCTACCTTCCAAGAAGGATTTTCAAGCGATGAGGGTGAATCTGGGTCTTCTCAAGGTGCCTTGCTGTTTGAGTATTTTGCGCACGATCAGCCTTATGGTCGTGAACCTTTGGCAGACAAGGTTGGTCTTTTTTTTGTTTGATAAGTAAGATTGTTGGTCTTTTCCTCCCTCTCCCTCAAAGTATAGTCATCTTTTGTTTATTTCATTGATAGGGAGTAATGGATAAGTTACTCTTCTTGTCTTTTTGTTTTATCTCATATTCTCATTATGTTTCGTGTTCTGTAGATATCTGATCTTGCTCAACGTTTCCCAGAATTAAAAACAATGAGAAGTTGTGATCTCCTTCCTTCCAGTTGGATTTCTGTTGCCTGGTATTTTTGCTTTTCTTACCCATTTCATATCAGGATGCATACTTGTTTTTCCCCTGAATTTTAATGTTCTGATGTCTCTCTTGCAGGTATCCAATTTACCGGATACCTACGGGACCTACTTTAAAAGCTCTGGATGCTTGTTTTCTGACATTTCATTCTCTTCATACACCCATGCCAGGTATTTGACATTTTCCACCCTAAATAGCTTTTGTTTTTTTCAGTGAATATTACAACTGTGGCTTCTACTGTACCCTTTCACAATTTTCCGTGTTTATTCTTTTCATAATGTGTTGTGGTGTTTTTTGATATTTGCATATGTATGTTCATCTGTACTAGTATGTTGGTATTCATATATTTCCTTAATCTATTCAAGAAAAAAAAGAAGAGAACTAATTGCTGTCAAACAAAGAATTTTTGACTGCATCAATTTCATAGATCCATTGCAATCAATATATTAAACTCATCTCACATGGGAATAAGGATTTATAAGAAGCCTCCAAAATAGTTCTATAAGAGAAACATAAATATAACCTATGTGGAAGTTGTGTAGCGAGGTTTCCTCTTCTTTTTTTTTTTTTGACAGAAAATCCGTCTGGCTAATTGTTAGGACCAATCACAGCCTTTGAAACTCGGGATAATAGGCCTTCTCCTCTACCCTTCTCCACTTAAATACCAGGCATAGTTTGCATGGTGCAGAGCTTGAACTTCTGGCCTTACACAAGACCCCAACCTTTGCCACTTAAACTGAGTCGCAAGGCTTGTCTCAGTCCTTTTTAATAGGAATAAGAAGCTAACTTATTTTTTTCACTTTGTTATTTTTCTTGAAAAATATAATCTTAATGGAATAGAATGGCAGAGCTTTTGGAGTTTGGTATCATCAGTAGCGAAGTTAGCACAAGACTTAGTTTGTGTCATGCAGTGTTGTTTGGTTTGAATGACTTATGAAGCCTTAAATCTGATATCCTCCAAAATTGCAATGTTGTTTTCTGTCGAGTTTAGCATGTTGTCCTGGCTATAAATGGGGCATTAGTATGGTAAAAAAGAGTTTGTTGTGAAAAGATGTCCACCCTAAGTTCATTAGCTCTTTGCTAGCATGTTGGAACTTGGAAGCCAACCTCTCCTTGAATTTTGGTTTTGTTATTCATGTATGTCCCGGTGAACAAATCTGGTGATGTGTTAAGAGTGTGTATTACAGTAGCCTAACGTGGGTTGCTTGTAGCATTTACCTAAATTGTTCTGTTGCAAATGTGTTTTTGAAATTTTACATGGACTTTCTGCAGGAAATCAAAGTGGTCATACCGCGGTTGTTGCATGTCCAACTGATACAGATGCGGCCCCTAAGATTCCACTACCTGCTTTTGGCCTTGCTTCATACAAGTTTAAAGCGTCACTTTGGACTCCAAATGGTGGACCTGGAAGACAGTTAATGAGCTCGCTCTTACAGGCTGCTGATAACTGGCTAACGCTTCTTCAGGTCAATCACCCTGATTTCAGTTTCTTCTGCCAGAGGTGAAAACGAGATACTCTCCTCTGTTTGTGGTTAGAGAACCACTCTGTGGTTGATACAGCTGTTGATTTTCCAAGGAAAAATGGGTTAAGACTTAAGGATTCGCTCTAACCTTTAGTTACAATGCTGTTATCTATGCTACGAAGCAAAACAAAATTAAAAAAAAAAAAAAGAAAAAAAAAGAACAGAAAAAAAAAAGAAAAAGAAACCGTAAATGGAAAACCAGCCCTCAGGCAAGGGGGCTGAATATTGTTGGGAAAGGAGTGGAAACTTAGTAACGAAACAGAAGTTCGAGGGAAGTTGCAAATAAAAGATTGGTAACAGATGAGCTGATGAGTAACAATGCTTGTGCAGGTGATTGAATGACTGAAAGAAAAGAACGAGTATAATATTAAGATGGCACCATAATGCTCCTCATTTTCGCTTTATAGTAGAGAGAGCTGGCTGTTTTTACTGCCTTGAATTTGTGGGTGTGTTATTTATACTAGTATTCTAGCATATTTTGATAGAGCTACTATACATGGTGGTAAAATGTAGCTTCCCCATGTCATGTACATTACTTTTTATTTGACTCTATTTAGTAATAATAGACTATTTAGGTATAATTCTGTCTCATGCCTTTTCTTTTGTTGTTTTTTTGGGCAGTTCAGTATTTATATTTTTTCTTTCTGATCTGTTCTTGGTGCTAAAACTGAGTTATTGACTTATTGGTGTGTGTTCTTGGTGCTGGACTGCTGGTTAACATTTCGTGGTGCCTTTATTCCAGTATCAGTCTATCGGAAACCACATTTCTACCCCCACAAAGGTAGGGGTAAGGTTTGCGTACAACCTACCCTTCCTAGAATCCCCTCGTGGGATTGCACTGTGTATGTTGTTATATCTAGAGGATTAGTCATCCATCGGTGTTGCAGTGTAAATGAATTGATTGAAATATTGGCTGCCTTCTTATCGCTGTGAGGCTAGGTTTGAACTTTTTAATAATGTTGTCACACTTGTGTCAGATCCTTAAAAAATTTACTACATTTGCTAAGATCTGACATGCACTTGGCGGCGATTTTTAAGGAGTCTGAGCAACATGTGTGAGGTTGATGTGTCACACAAGGAAAGATAATATGCTACTAGGTACTTAGTAGCAATTCAAGTAGTTCTTTGTCTTTGTGATCTTGCTCATATAGCTCGTAGGCAATCAACGTAAAATAAGTCAATTTATTATGTGGGTTTTTTGTCTCAGCAAAAAAATAAAATATGAATGTCGATGAAAGCTATCCTAATTTGTTTGAAACTGAGACGTAGTTGTAGTTGTTAGATGAAAAATTCATGTGTAAGTAACGCTAATCTATGCACTAATTTTGCAACCAACAAAAAGAAAAAAACTTGATTTTATATCATTAACATGAAGAGAGATTTTATAGAACAAAAAACACAATTTTACAATGGAAAAGAGATAATGTAGAGTTCAATAGACCCTTCTGGTTCGATCTTTCTCTGAACCTCACGTTAACGTGAGCTTAGTACACCGAGCTGCTTTTTAGTTCAAGCTAATTCCATGTCATTGAACTTTTTGTCTAAAGCCTCAGAACAGAGTTGTCCCATTTTATGATAAAAACTAACCATATCTGAGAGTTGTTCAATTGACATTTTTGCAAGAATAGCCCTAGCCATTTTTTCTCTTTCTTCATTCATCTTCAATCTGTTCATGTATGTTGATGCATTTCTCACTGTTGCTCCCATTTGCTTCAACCTATTCTCTTGTTGTACACTCAATGCTGTGTTTGCCTACATGTTATACACAAAATCGTTCATAATCTAGAGTTAGTAGGTTCAAATTCTTCCAAATGAGCGTGATTTTACTATACGTATTCATTTTTTTTGGGTACGGGAAAGGGAAATGAAGGAAAAGGTTACAAAGTGATCGGAGAATCAAACCTCACCAACAAAGTTGAAAGTTCAGATAGTCAACTAAAAGCGTAAGAATTCCCCTTCAGGCATATGCACATAAAACAACATACCCAATGTAATCCCGCAAGTGGCTAGGTCTAGTGAGGGTAAGATGATGACACGGACTTTCATGACGCAGTAGGGTCAACCATGAAAAAACATGTTTATAACCGCGCATAAGTAGGGTTTGGGAAAGGGTCGCACCCCAAGGGGTATTAGTGACTGCTCGAACTTGTGACTTATAGGTTCTGCAGAGACAACTTTACTGTTGCTCACGAAGAAGTTGCAAAATATATAAATATATATATATATATAAAAAAAAATTGTACCTCAAGAAATTCAGCTCCAGGTTCAAGTTCAGATTCTTTTTCTGAAATTCTGCCAAGTCCAGAGCTATACATATTTTTTGCAATTGAAAAACTTTTAACAATGCTTTTTCTTTTGCTCTCTAATTCATGGTTGAATTTTATACCTCTACTTGGTATATTTCCACAACCATTAAGCTTCTTTGCATATGCAATTACTGCTTTAACAAATTCCTATAAAACCAATCAAACACATTTAAAACGCCGTCAAGTTCTATGTTCTGTCAGTATAAAATACGAAAAAAATAATATTAATAGTAATATCAAGTAATTTAAGTACTCTGTTCAGAGCACTTACTAAGGGATGTGGTGGAATGATAAATGTTCTTTCACGTTTAATCAAGAGTCACAACTTCGAGTATTGAAAGTGGAATCCTCGCGCTAAAATCCCCTATATTCTTTTTTTATGACACAAATTTGAATTAATTGAAATATTAGGTTTTTAATACTAATCATTATGATTAAGTTGATTTGACACATTTCTTTTTGTATGCATTCTGAAAAAGTGTGTATTTCTCTAAATTACACAAAAAAAAAAAAATTGAAATTCTTTTCTAACTTTCTTTTCATTAAATTTTCTAACACTTTATAGGTGATCAATCACATGATTTCATAGACAAGTGGCCAATAATAATATCAAACTATAAAAAGTCTCTTTTTATACTCTTTTTCGTATCATTATATGGTATTCAATATCTATCGGCCTGACTAATTCATATTCAACACTTGTAACCCCTACTAAGGGTGGAAACTATCACGATGCAAGCTCATAACACATTAATATACGCTTTGGTCCACCAAACCTCACAAATTTATTCCTTAGAGTAATACACCATCATTGAACTCAAAAGCAAGACAATATATTTATCATGAAATTCATGACACATATTATCTGCTTTGACCCAACAGACCTCACAGATTTGTCACCATCCAAGCTCATGCATGACACGTATAAACTACACCATCATTGAGCCCAAAAACACGCATAACATGAGCTTGGATTGCGACAAATTGTCACCATTCCTAGGAATCAAACTCAAAACATCTTCTGAATTAACTGGATAAAATTAATTAGCAAGTTGAGAGTTTAATTAAGTACCTGGTAAGCCATAGCACAACCTGGATAATCAAAATCACCGTTATCTTGTCCACGCATACGTTCAGGATGAAATTGTAATCCCATAATAAATTTACCTTCTTGAGGATTATATGCATCTGGATCATAAAAACCTTCAATTAATCCATCATTAGCAAATGCCATTGGCACAAATCTTTGTGCTAATCTCTTAACTCCTTGATGATGATAACTATTAACCCAAATCTCCATTTTTTCATCATCATTATCATCTTCTAATGACTCTTTAAACCATTTGTGTAATGGTGTATTTTCAACTATTTTCACCACATGTCTATGTCCATCGTAGTTTTCATAGTTCATGTGTACAACTTTTTCATACTTTTTACTTATGTCGCTCGGACTCTGACTCTGACTTTGACTCTTCAATGTTGACCGATGTAACAACATTTCTGGAGTGTCTGAGCAACATAGCTTCTCACAACTTTTAGACAATTCTTTCTCAATATCACTCGAACATGACTTCAATAACATTTCTGAAGAGTCAGAGCAACGTAAGTTTTTGCAATCCTTGGACAATTCTTTCTCTATATCACTCGAACAAGACTTCAATATTGTCGATGGTTGCATGTCTGACATTTCTGAAGAGTCTGAGCAGCATAAGTTTTTGCGGTTCTTGGACAATTCTTTCTCTATGGTGTTCAAGGACTTCAATAACCCCGACGGGTTCATGCCTGATTCTCCAATAAGACACGGGTGCAACATCACCGATGACATTTCTGGAGAGTCTAAACGAGATAACGTTTGATAATTCTTGGACAATTCTTTCTCTAAATCTTGATAAAGGGTGCCACCACAAGCAACATTAAGGACTTGTGAACCTCTACAAATTCCCAAATAAGGTATATTTCTCTCAAGACATAGTTTTGCAAGTGCTAATTCAATTGAATCTTTTTCTCTATCAATTGTTGTGTCACTTGAATGTAATTTTTTTATTTCTTCAAGTTCTTCTTGTGATAATCCAGATAATTCATCACTATCATAAAGTGATGGATCAATGTCTTCTCCTTCACATAAAAGAACTCCATGAATTGGTTGAAAACTTTCTAGTAACATGTGTACACCACTAACTCGCGGTACTATAACAGGCACTGCTCCATAATTCACGATAAGATCTAAGTGATATTCACCTGCATATAGACGTTGAACATATAATCAAGTAAATTCAAATATGCCCTTTAGACAATTCAAATAAGTCGATCACACAATTCATTACCCATATACATGTTTGATAGATCTTTTTGCTTATCAATTATCAACAAGAATTTAAAGAAAATAAAAAATAGAAAAGTAAAAACCATCACAACAATTAAAGTAACAATTTTTCAAAGATGTCATAATTAATATTTTTTTATTCATAAAACTTCTTACAACAAAAATCCCTCTTTTATCCCCAATCCAATTCCTCCACTAACACGAACCTCAATTACATTCAGTCATGCTACACTTTTTAGTTATCGAAAGAACAACTCTAATAAAAAAATATGAAATTAATTACGAAATTTAATTTCACATATAGAATTAAAACAAAGAGAGAAATCGATCGACTACTTACCAACAAAATCAACAAATTTGTTCTTACGAACAGTTCTTCTAGAAACAATTAGAACCCTGGGAAGAATCATTGATAGATCTGGAGCCATCTTTAATTTCTCTATACTTCAAAATCCAAGAAAAAAAAAATTAATTTATAGCGATAAAAATAAATTAAGAAAATTATATATATATATATATCTTAATGAATATATATAAATCTTTCAAAATATTCTTTTTGAAATATTTAAGACTATGAATAAGGTCGTGATCACAACCAAGTTTATGTATGTGTTGCTAATTTATGGTTATATTAGAAAGATATATATATATATATATATATATATATATATATATATATATATATATAGGGGTAAATTATGCAAATAAAGATATTAAAAATATTAATTAAGGGATAGGCGTAGTCGAGTTGCCGCATAAAATAAATATAGTGGGTTTGATTGGTTGGTGAGCGGAGCTATTGTTCAGCTTACGAGTTTAGTCATAAGAAAAGTCGGAATTTAGGGTTTGGGGATTCGATTTTTGAGGTTCTTAGCTATTTTTAAATTTATGGTTTATATCGATTATTTATTGAACTTTTATATATAAATTATGAGTTGTATCGAAAATAGAGGATTCAAATGAGCCTGATACTGCAACTTTATATCACGAAATTCAATAATTTTGACTCAAATTTTATATTTGTATGTATAGTAGTTTATGTAAAATTTAGAAACTCAAAATTCTAGTTTTTTCTCGAGATTAAAGAATGTTATTTTTAATTATTATTAATTTATATTTCAATATTGTAAATCTTTTTTTTAGCATTATCTAAAAATTAAATTAGAAGTCAAACGGCTTGATAATATTGCTGACGTGCTAATGAGTGTATTAAAACTTAAAACGCATCTTGACGAATATGCCACCTGGATTTTAGAGGTGCTTTATTTTGGATAATATTTATAATTTTATATTTCATTTTTTTTTGTGTGACCTAATGGTCAATAAAATGAGATGGAGATCATTCGAGATTAGAAAATAGATATTTTATATAACTTTTGTGTAAAAAACTATTTACATTAGTGTCAAATAAATTTATCTTCGTGAAGTTACAAATAAAGGCGAGAATAATTGATTAATTATGAATTAATGATAAATATATATAAAATACATGTCAAGTATTCATTGGATGCAGATAAATTTTTATATTTCTTTTCATCTGTCTTTCAAAATTTTGGTTGAGTGGTTGGGAGGTGGATCTCCATGTCGGAGACCTAGGATCAAATTCAACCTCATTATTACTTAGCTATGAGTTGGTCATATGAGGCTTGTTTGGTGAGATTTACATCTGCTGTGTGGTTTGCGAGTTATTGCATAATGAGTAGGTTATCACAAAGTTCTCATCATAGAGTGTTCATGCAAAAAACAGAGGCACAAGTTGTGGATTTCCCTACAGTTTCCATTATCTATGTTCAAATGTACTTCAACTGAATCAAGTTGTAGTTGAACATCTAAATAAAATTTGATGATAAATTTAAGAGATCATTGATGTATTAATACTAATTATAATGTAGTTGTATGTTTCCTTTTAATATCAATAAATTTTCAACTTAAGATAAGGTACAACCAAAAATTAAAAATTTCACAACCACCTATTAATAGACACAATTAGTAATATATTAATTTCTTAATAGTTGGCTATTTATAATCTATACTGTTAACCAATTGGTGCTTTGAATGTAGCCGTGTTCTAATTTGGCATAATCACATTTTGAACATTAAAGATAACTTTAAATTTTCTCTATTTTCATGTTTTGTCATAGAATTATATTATAACTAATAATAAAACAAAAGGCCAATCAAGATAAGATTCTTCCTGTTATAAAATTTAATGTGGATTAGATCATGATATATAAAGTTATAAACTAGAGTACTAATTATCTTGATCCTAATTAAGAAGTGATTTAATAATTAACAAGTTATTTTTTTTATGGATTTGAAATCATCTTAAATCACAAGCGTGTATCAAACACCTTTTTTTTCCTACTCGAGGTGCGATATACATTTTGAACTTCATATATTAACATTAAAAGATCTCACTTTGAGAAGTAAAACGCTTCTAGTCATAGATGACTCATTCCCTAGAAACACCCAAACCCCAAAAAGGTGTAGATTTAGAAATTACCAAGCATCGAATTCGACTAAATTCAGTAAAATTTGCTTTTGAATTGGTCAACCAAACTAGCGATTCTAATGACTTTAGGTTCATGAACATGCTAGGAGATTATATGATGGTTGAAATAGTAGCTCGAAGCAAGAAGGGTTTTCTAAAAACAACCTTTTCTAAAAGAGCGTGTAATAACATCACTTAAGATGTGTTTAGTATAGAAGAAAACATTTTTATTATACCGAACTTACCCTTGATCTCATTTTTTATGTACAAGAATCAAATAGTGAAAATAAAATAAACATATGTAATAGAGATAATTTACACACCCCCACCCCCACCTAAGGTTGGTGGATCATATTGCCATGATAGCTTGAAGTGAACTTCCTTCAAAAGATCAATTTGTATGAAGTTTATGGGCCATTTGTATAGACAGAGGTTACCTAACAGGCAAAGCTATTGGGCCATGAACTAGACAACCCAATACGAGGATTGGGCTTTGCTTGGACCCATGTTAATATATATATATATATATATATATATATATATATATATATATATATATATATATATATATATATATATATATGAGCAATAATAAATTTAAACTTTATATATATTATTCTAAATATAAAAAATATTTTGGGAAAATTGTATATAATAGCAAACTATTAATTCAAATTAAATACAATAAACATAGTTTGATTTAATTGTACCCCATAGCAAACTGTTGTTATTTCGCCTCTCTCCATGGTGGAATCTCGCTTGCCACTCTCGTTCTCGCTGGGCAGTCTCACTCGCTTTTATACAAACACAAATGTATAAAATGCGTTTGTGTTTGTATAAAGCGAGAGAAAATTATATATATACATATATTTTCGTTCCCCTCTCTAATCTCGCTCGCCACTCTCCCAGATTTCTCACTTTATACAAACATAAATGTATACATTGCATTTGTGTTTGTATAAAGCGAGAGAAAATTGTATATACAAATACAAATGCATATATTTTCGTCTTATACACTTATGATTATACAAATACGATCTCCCCCTGCCCAGTTTTCGTTTGTCTTTCTCTCTTTCTCGCTTTATACAAGCACATATTATACAATTGATTCTTTGTATATGTATACTGAAACAAATTATACAATTGCTTTTTTTGTATATGTATAGCGAAACAGATCATACAATTGTTTCTTTTGTATATATGTATAACAAACATAAAGTTTGCTATGAAGCGCAATTATACAAACTATAACTATAACATACAATATGATTTTTTGTGTTTGTTATATGTGAAAGTTATTCAAATATTTTTAAGACAAATTATAATAGAAAGTGCATCATGTAAATTGAGTTACGATAGGACTGTTCTGTCCTTAATTAAGTCTCGAGTTCAAGTTCTGAGCATCTTAAGTATAAAGAAAATTATATTAAAAGCACCACCTCCAAATAACCTATTCAATTAGTTTAAAAAATTTAAAAATATTTTTCTCAAAAATAGTTTCTTGAAAATATTTTTTTAATACGAAATCACCCGGAAAGGGAAAAAATGCATTAAAGCCGGTGAAGAACAACCGGATAACCGGCAGCCACCCAAACTCCAGCTATACATTTATTCTTTTTCAACTTTTCACATTTCACTTTCTTTGCTTAAAGAAAAAAATTGGTCCATTCACGGGATAAGATGAGATATTTAAAATTAAATTTGAAATAAATATATATTTCATCTAAAGAAAGTAAAAATTTTGCTTTTTTTTTTTAAAAAAAATATCTCACTTATTCTATTCAACTTTCTGTTGTGAACAATAATCTCGAGATAATTTGGACCCGTTTGGTTATAGATTTCTCAAGTAATATTTGAGGACAAATAGTGTTTGCTCATACAATTTGTCATTATTTGGTAAATATTTTTGGCAAATATCCAAATTTTCAAATACTAGTTTTTTCTAGTTTTTGAGCCAAATATCATTATTTGGGATTTTTTAAAAATTGAAATTTTACATCAAACTTTTATTTTTTACAAAATCACCCTCTATAGTAGTTGTTTGCGTTGTATTATATAATTTTTTACATGAACACCAAAATAGTGACGAAATTTTCAGTGAATATGAAAGTGATGATATGGTTGTTGATGAAAATGATAAACAATCAGCTTAAGGTAACAAAGTCATGTGCTTAGTCTACTTCACGATGTATGGAATGATGCTTGTTGCACTAACTCTAAACTACCATATTGCTCCAGTCTCCAGTGTCATGTACACTATTTGTTATTTGTTGCAACGTAGATCTAATTAACTTGTAATACAAATATATGGTTAGTTTTGATAGTTTTTAAAACTTATGGGTATAAATTATATTTTTCTAAAAAAGTGAAATATGTTTTTCAAATAATATAACCAAACACATGGTAAAATTTTATCAAAATTTTCATTCAAATAATATTTAAAAATCTATGGCTAAACGCAATTTAATTCGCAACTCGGACACTCATTAGTGTATAGCGTCACTATTAAACAAAGAAGGAGGAGGACCCTACCATCCAAAAACACTATTTTGATTAATCATTTTTCTCATAAAGTTACAAGAATGATATACACTTGTCACTTGTGTTATAGTAACTCAAAGCTTCAAAAAAGCAGCTGCTAAGTGCTAATTATATTCGAATAAGTAAAGTAAAAGCTCTCTACTTGACACAAAAAAAGTAGTGAATTTGATAATTTGTTTTTTCCAGTTTGGCCAGTAATGGCGGTTTCTATTCCTGTTCTTGTAATTGTTATTGCACTTCATCTCATTGCTTTTGTTCTTGCTGTCGGTGCTGAACGACGTCGTAGCACGGTACCCTTTTGAGCTTATCTTATATTTTCTATGTTTTTTGCTTTTTTTTGCTTGTGGGTATAGTTAAAGATGGAGTCTTTTTGGTTCTTTGGTTGTTGGAATTAGGTGAAGATTGTTTTTTTGGTGTGTTAGTATGTTTTTGTTGCTCGGTTTAGTTAAAGATTGGGATTGTGTTGGATGTTTTTGGTTTCTTGTGTTGTTAAAGATTGAATTTTTGGGTGTTTTTTGTTTCTGGGTATAGTTAAAGACTGGATTTTCATGGATGTTTTTGGTTTCTTGTGTTGCTAAAGATTGATTTTTTTTTTTTTGGGTGTTTGGTGTTTCTGGGTATGGTTAAAGATTGGTTTTTTGGTTCTTAGTTTTTGGATATAGGTAAAAGACTGATTTTTTGTGTTAGTGTGTTTTGTGTATCTGGTTGTAGTTAAAGCTTGGATTTTATTGGATGTTTTTGGTTTCTTGTGTTGCTAAGGATTGATTTGTTTCTTTGGGGTGTTTGGTATTTCTGGATGGTGTTGAATAGTTAAAAATTAAATTTTTTGGTTTTTGTTTTTTGGTGTTGTAAAGATTGAGTTTTTGGTTTTATTTGCTAATGAGTCTTCCTTGAGCTAAGGGTCTATCAGAGACCACCTCTTCCCCTCCCAAGTTGGGGGTAAGGTCTGCGTACACTCTACTCCTATGTTGCTCGTACTCTCCATAAATGTTGCTGCACCATGTCGTATCCTCCAAAGATGCACTACTTTGGAAGGATCTGACACGCACCATCGACATTCATGAAGAGTTCAAGAAACATAGCTCTACTCTCCCCATAGTGGGATTGCAGAGATATGTTGTTGTTGCTAATAAGTCTAGTTGAAGATCAAATGTTTTTAGTGTTCTGTTAGTAGGGGTATTGTTAAGATTTGAACTTCTTTTGGTTTTTGAATATAGTTGCATGGTTGGTAAGGATCATATAGCCAAAGCCAACTTGCTTGGATTTGAGGCAAAGTAATTGTTGTTGTTGTTCGAGTTGGGATTGAGGCGTAGTAGTAGTAATTGTTGTTTCTCTGTAGTTAGTTTTCCTTTTATGGGTTTTTTTTCTTGTAGGCAAAGATGGAGTTTTGAATGTTGTTTTGTGTTTGTGAAGGCGAAAGTTGTACCGGATGAGTATGATGAAAAGACGTTCTGTGTGTATGGAATGGATGCTTCTACAGCCTATGGATTGGCGGCATTTGGGTTGCTTCTGATTAGCCAAACGTTGGTCAACGGCATTACCAAGTGCTTGTGTTTTGGGAGAGGAATGATGGGTGGTAGTTCTACTACTTGTGCCATTTTCTTCTTTGTTTTCTCCTGGTAAGAATATAGTTACTGTTCTCTCTCTTACTTTTATTTTATTTACATTCTTTTGTCTGGTTGTAGTGCGCTTAACCACTTGAGTTAACAAAATATTCACGTGATTTAGGCAATGAGATTGTTTTTGTTGATTGGCTTAATTGCTATTTGTTAGTTTAAGGTTGATACTTCTGCAATTATAAACTAATGAAGGCATCATACCTTGTTGAAACTTAATCTTGCCATAGAGTAACCGTATGTTGGATTTATTGGAGACTCATAGGTGAAGAAGCCCGAGGATGATTTTGTGACAAAGAAGAATGAAAAAGGTTCAACTGTAATTTACAGATGGAAAAACAGAACTAAAAAAAAAAAAAACTATAAAGTCTCGTGTAGTATATTTTTTGTATACTTTGTGTTGTCTAAAAGGCACAAAATCCATTTAACCTTTTTCTCCGTAGTTGGGTGCTCAGTATTCCAGAGTTTCACTGGTCATCTTACTCTTCCTGTCTGTTTGCAGCATTAGATGAAGTTCTGTACCCCTTCCTTTCTTTCACGGTTTAGATTTCATTTTGTTTGAGCCAAAATGGTGCCACTAGATAAATTCTGATCTTTATAGCATGCATTAAGGTGTGATCGTACTTGTGCAATAGGTAAAGAAATTGATTCATTAAGTTGTTTGTGAGTTGCTGTGACACCTGTCACAGGTGCAAACCCTTAATGGATCTTTGAATTGCCACTTGCCCAATCTTACCGGCACTAAAATAAGTGGTTGAATAGATAAAAATAATGAAAATATTTTGGAGTTCCGCTGAGGTGAGTTTTGACTTTTTTTTTTTTTTTTTTTTGATGACAAGGGAAACCCGCAGCCGCTACCCTTTGGGTGCGCACAGGGTAAAACCCCCGCTCCTATGCAATGGCTTGCAAACCACATAGGAGAGGTAACCCTTCACTAGGGAAGCCCAGTGCGACGAGCTTGACCCAGAAGGCAAACCCCTTGCTTTCGCTGCCAAGGGGTTTCGAACTTGAGACCTCCAACATGGAAGTCCTAAGCCCAAACCACTGGGCCACCCATGAAGGGTGTTTTGACTTCTTTTTTTGTACAACAGTTAGTCTGGTTATCTCATGATGTATGTATGCACAAGTTAATTAAGAAGAAACATGAAAAGTGATTTCCATAGATATATTGTAACTGAATTTGAAAGAGGAAACTTTAACAATCTGTGATGATGGTTTTTTGTCTTTCGGAAGTATACACGTGTAACTTTCAGCCAGTTCTTCTTAGTGTTTGCTTTGCTTTTGTGTTAAGTTAGGCAGGGGTGGAGCTAGTGTGGAGCGTGCGGGTTCAGCCAAATCCAATAGCTTTAGTCCCAATTTTGTATTTTTTTCTTAAGAAATATGTTAAATATGTACAAATTATTTAGCTTAGAACCCATTAACTTGAAAGAATTAGAATTCCGAACCCATAAGCTGTAAAACCTAGCTCCACCTTTGTCGGTTAGTGTCTCTAAATTAGGAGAGAGATGACAACAACAACATACCAAATCTAATTCCACACGTGGGATCTGGGAGAGGGGTGTGTACGCACGCCTTACCCCTACCTTGTGAAGACATAGAAACTGTTCCGAAAGAACCTCGGCTCAAGTAGATTCTACAGGTAGTTTGATGGAGTTAGCACGAATAATTTAGGTCTGTTCGAGCAGAATTGATTCATACCTTCGACCCCTACTTTCTTTGGGAGTAAGGTGTAGTAGACTTAGAGACAAGTAAAACAGTTTGTTTTAGACAACTAGCATAGACAGTGCCCTAGCATAAACACGGATGGTTTTGATGGCGATGATTGAATGTGATGACAATAGGTGATATCTCGTTTAGATAGTTGGCTAGTGCATGAGGCTATTCTCATTGGTTTCGATGTTGACATTGTGTTCTCGGTAGTGGATAAAAGCAACAAAAGATTTAATGAACATTTGTATGTAAAAGAACATAAAGTGATATTAAGATGCCAAATTGAAATTAATAATCCATTACTTGAAAATTGAAATGATGAAGATGTAAGTTAAAATGCAAACAATAGGCAAAAGACCTTCTAAATAAACATATGAATTAATAAGAACACATTCAACTTTGTTCCCCAGAAAATGATTTGCTCTCGCTTGGCCATAGTTTTTGAAGTTGAAACTTGAAAATTTGAGTTTTTGATGTTGTAATTTTTGGAATTTGAAGTTGTAGAAGTCCCGAAAATCCAAAAACTAGTCAAGCCACTTTTGGAAACTTGAAAAATACTTGAATATGTCGTCAAATTTCATGGCCAAACAGATATTTGAAGATAAATGTCAAAAACTACTCCCAAAATCTATTGCCAAACACTAGCGGAAAAAATGATGAGGGAGCAAGGGAGAGGGGAGTGAGAACACTAGCGAAGTTCTTGGAGATATATACTTTCATTACTTTATACACATTTCTTCTCTATCACGTTCTTTTTACCTTTCGTCTCCCACAGTCTATGGCCATCGCCACGATAGTTACTTTTTCAGTAAATTCATTTAGCAAAGCTGTTGATCTTTTTTTAATCCCCCTGCTTAACCTCCCTATTTAAAACAGCCACGGAAACTTTATGGCAGTAGGATTATAAAAGTCTATTGCTTACTTCCTCTTTTGAATGACAAACAGGGTTAGCTTTTTAGGAGCAGAAGCATGCTTATTGGCAGGATCAGCAAAGAATGCATACCATACAAAGTATCGCACGGTTTTCCAAGTTGAAAGCTTGTCATGTGCCACCCTCCGAAAAGGTGTATTTGCTGCTGGCGCTGCCCTGACCTTACTATCAATGATCGGATCCATTTTCTACTACTGGAAACACTCAAAGGCTGATACCGGTGGATGGCAAAAACACCAAAATGAAGGACTTGGAATGGCAGCATCTAACTATACCGAATCTACTGAAAGAAAGGGTTGAATCCGTGTTTCTTCTAGAAGGTCCGTTACATTTACAAATCGAACAAGATGTTTCGATGAGGAACTTAAACATGAAGAGTTCTAGTTCTTGGTTTGGTTTTCTACCATCCATAGTTACATACATAATATATATTATATATGAACGTAGTTCGTAGGAATTTAAGTAAATTCGTATTAAGCAGCATCTGTGTCCACGTCGTGTCTGTAATAGCTTTTCTGAGGAGGTTATTATAGATTATGATCTCTATGATTTTCTTGGTAGTGAACTTGAAAAAGGGTACAATTTTCTGCAGTTTATTTTGTAATTCTATGTAGGTGAACAAACTATGAAATGAAAGAATGGTATCACTTTCCTTTTTAAGTGTGAAAAGATAAGTTTTTTCGAATTTCTTTCGATAGAACGTACGTTACTTTCTGTAGATTTTGAGTGCTACAATATTTGTTTCAGATGTAACGACCCAATTTAACTCGTTTGTATGAGCTTGCTTACATTGCTGGTCTTTAGTTTGTTTGAATAAAGGAGGAAGGTTGCGGTAGGCTGACAACCAGCGTAAAATTTGTCAATAGAATCCTCATAATATTTATGTTTGCTGTATAAAATGACAAATTTTTTATGAAGAATACTTTTATAAGTATCTAGATGTTTCATCAAGCCAGCGGGTTCTGAATAATCTCCCTCATGGTTAACCATCTCGAAAAAATAATAATCATATAATCCGTTTGAAAAACAGGTCTTAGTCACAAAATATAAATTTCTTGCTCAAATCTTCTCAAATTATATTCCTAGCTTGGTTTGTACATGCTAATTGTCTTTCCACAATCAGTTTCATCTAATCATGAAGGGGTATTAATTGTTCGATGGATAAGATATCTTTACTCTTAACCATACATCTCGGGTTCAAACTTGGAGAATGGAAAACTCCGGGTAGGCAACATTTCTCCATTAATAAGGTCTACAGCCCTACACAATGTGAATTTAGATTAGTTGAGTCAATTCGGTCAAGGGATTAGTGTTATAAAGTTAACCTGGAGGAGATAAATATGAAATTATCCTTCTTTATGTTGGATTAACTATTGTAATTTGTACTATTAATCATGGGTTAACAAAACTTTAATTAGTTGGCTAGAGGCAAAAAATGAATGAAATAATTCATATAGAAGACATCATTAAAAAGCACATTTACTATTTGATCAAACACCTTTTTCTTGAAGAAAACTAGAGTTACAACAACCAACATTGGTAAACTTATATTACCTAAGAGTAGCATGTTCAAGATAATTAACTCCAAACGTTAATACCAACATTAATATATTACTAATTGAAGAACAACATTAAGGATATATTACACTCTTCAACAACAAGAAAATACACATCTTAGTTATATCTTAAACATAAAAGCTAATTATAGAATACAACAACAATGTAACAACTACATACGCCTCAGTCCCAAATAAGTCGGAATGGACTATATGAGTACTCCTCACTGACCATGTTACTCCATATAAAATCATCTTAGCCCAACATTTAAGGCTAATTATAGAAGACAACAAATAACTACTACATAAACAAGTAGGGGTCGACTATATGACTCTTCAGTACTGGTCGTACCATGTTACTCCATATAAACTCGTCTTAGGCCAATATTAAAAGGCTAATAATATAGAAATGGGACATTAATTTTCTTAGCATTTTGGGAAAGGGGAACCACAAGTAGCAGCAACTTTCTTGGCATTAGGAGAAGAAATCATCTTTTGAAGTCTTGGATCCTTCATGTATTTGCAAAGACATGGCCTCTGTTCTTTCAACTTTGAACAACAAATTGAACTTGGAGTTGTGGATGATGTTATGGCATTTGCACATGGACTTAGTTGCAATGGATTGCAACTCACATATGCTTTTGTTACCTTAGTTTCTTGAACAAAAACCAAAAAAAGTACAATTGCAAAAATAGCCACAAACCTCATTGTCATTTTGGATGATCTAGTGTGTGTGTTTGTGTGGTAAGTGATGGGAGTATTACTATGTTGTTGTGTGTGTTGTGATGAATACATTGGCATGTAAGCTCTATTTATAGAAGGGGAAGGTCATAGGCATCCAAACACTACTAAAAAAAATCACTATTTTCACATTGAAATTTTCCACTAAAAAATGTTCCGTGACTATTTTCACAAATATTTTGATTGAATCAGTGAGAAAAAAAAAATAGTAGTGTTTTTCTACGACAAAATTAGGAAGTTTCCCGATATTTAAGTGAGAATCTATTTTCCACCATGTGTTTTACCAGTGAGCTGTTTTGATGAGATATTAGTGGGAATATCATGTTTTATAGTATAATTTTTTCCATTGATTTATGAAAAAACCCTTTGTTTCTTAGTAGTGAAATTTTTATGTTTGACGAGTTCAAGTTTTAAGGCTTTTAGTACAGATGGAATATCGTATTTTTAAAATTTATAGGTTCATAATTTTATATTAATCCAAACTTAATGAGTTTTCTTGTTTATATCTATGTTTCGTGCAAAAAATATTAAGTCATATAAGTTAAATATATACCCAAAAAGCAAAAAAAGAAGATTTTCATTTTCTCCCCTCCACCTTTTTTTCCCTTAAAGAAGCTAGGAGTCTCATTAAGCAACCACTAGTTTGAATTGCCCAAGCAAAAATCTCATTTATTTTTTAAAAACCATTTGATTCTTTCAACTTTTTATGCTAACAAAGAGTATATTATATAAAAACAATATAATATACTTTTCTTGAATTTTTTATTTTTTATTTTTTGGGTTTTGTGGATTTACACTATAAAAAGAAAATAAGAATTAGCGATGGATAGCGTTGTCGTTAATCCTCTTTTAGCGACAATTTAAGAAAAAAATATGATAGCTATTAAATATTTAGCAATAAATAAACGATGAATTTCGTAGTTAATTTCCATACCTGAATATATGTATATATATAAGTAGAAAGTGGACTACATTTTGCCAAGTATATAAGTAGTTTGATATTTTAGAAAATGAAAGGCTTTAAAGTTATTTTTTGGAAATCAACAAAAAATTGTGTGCATTACATAAACTCGCTCATGTACAATAATTTGCAAATCACATAAGAAAGGTACATTTTATTAGATAAATTTGACATGACAAACTCAACTGAGAAGATGTCGATAGAGATTTTAAAGTTATTCACACATTATTAGTAATAATATCGGCATGCTTACCATTAGTTGAAGCTATCATAACAATCATGAGTTATGAGCAAATATTATGAATCAATAAAAGCTTTTTATTTTCACCCTTTTTTAGGTGGTCCTATTCTCTGGCCGAGCGGAATTAGAGACGAAGTTAAAATTTAAAATTTATGAATTTTAAATTCTAATCCTTTAAAGTTGTTATATTTTAATACAAATATAATATTTGAATTTAAAATATTGTGTTATATTGAAATCCCTTGTATATATATGGAATTGTATTGAAGGGTTATTTGATGCAAGTGTGGCACGATAAAAAATTATTAACACCTGAGGTTTATATTTTACTCTTTATTCAGATAGATGAAAAAATTAATTAATAACGTATGAGTTCATCCGATCTTAATAACTTTTGATTAAGACTCTCTATATATATTTTGAAAAAAATCATCAAAAATAAATACAAATAATAAAGTTGTAACCCAATAAAAAAATTATATGTATTGTAGAACATGTGACAATTATTTGATCTTCTAAAATGGCATGATTTTATAAACAGATTAAAAAGGAAAGAAAGATATATAAAATGAAATGTTTAAAACATTTATAGGCGTCAATATTTGATGATATGTAACATTTTTCTTTATATTGTGATTAAAAAGTCTGAGTCAACGAGATATATGTCTCCCCCAGTATTGTTTTACTTCCTGGTCATAGTTAAAACTATTTCTTAGTGATTATTTATCTTCCACTACCTGAGACCTCTAGAAAGAAAACATTCTTTGGCGAGAAAATTATTCTTGATCTATTTTTAACTTCAATTTTTAACCCTCAGAAACTTTAACAGTGGATTATATTTCGATGATTCAATATTTGAAAGACGAGAAAACGCTATCGACATAAAAAAACTTAATAGTCTAAATGATTATATATATATATATATATATATATATTCACGTGATATTAACATCGAGCGGGAATAAATATTTATAGTGTCTCCTAATCGTGAAGAAGTCATTTTTTTTCGGTGATGTGATCCAATCAATTAACTTTTGGGCATGGCATGCGCCTACTGTATAGTATAACACTTTATTGCTGTCCTATTTTATTTTAAGTCAACATCAAATATGATTTCATCATTATATTATATGAAGGGCCCAATCTTGGCATGCATTACGTACAAAAATTCTTTCAACATTAAAAATATACTTTATAGTATATATACGATTCCAATGCACAAAATATCTTGTGTCCATTAGGATGTGAAAAGATCCGTACCCTTTAGTAGTATATATGACTTTATAATGCATGAAGTATCTTGTGTTGCATGATGAGAAAAGATCGCATCCTAAGAGGGGAACGTAATGTTAAGTACATATATTGTCTATTTTGAAACAAATATGTGACACATATATAGGTCGCACGAATACACCTTTATCATAGCTTTGACAATCCCCTTCGATGAGACTTAATCGTTAATGTTGGTAAAATTTTTTATGACTAACACGTGGCAATATATCATTATATAATATCAAGGGGTATGATAAGATCTTGAGTTTGAGTTCAAGTACTGAAAATGAAGAAACTCCTGATAATTAATATTTTTTTCTTTATGAAATCTAGGCGAATCTGAATTAGCGATCTTATGTTGAAAAAGCATAACTTCAACCCACCCCCACCCCCACCCCAAAACTTGTGTTGAAATTCAATGTATAAACAAATGCTTTTAATTAATTTTGGTAATGATTAGTCTATGCAAATAGTTTTTCACGGATCCGGCTCCTCTCCATTACCCCTTTTCTCCATTTCATCAAGTGTACGTTTAGATTGGAGATATGTGTCATATTTAAAGTTTAAAGGTCAAGATTATATCATATGAATAAATATCATAACCATAGATAAGTCAACTAATTTTAGAAAACTACACTCCAAAATTTGATAAGAATTACAATATATTTCATACAAAATTTGATATTTATTAATATCTTTAACTTCATCTTATATTTTTAATTTACAATTTAACATTTAAATACAAAAATATAATATGAAATTAATGATTATAACTCAAAAGTCACTCAACTATTGATATTTCACTTAAAAAGTCACCCAATCAATTTAAATATTTATTTGTTGAAATTTAATTTAATTTTAAACTATTTTTATTATAAGAAATAAGAAGATATCTATTTTACTTATCTTATTAATCCACTCTATTTCTTTTGAAAAACGTACTGTAGCAATAGACAAAAAAAAATCATTTTCCGTTCTAGCAATTGTTTAGTAGAATTAAATAAGATGAAAATGATCCAAAAAAAAAAGGAAAACATTGGAATTGATCAGAAGTAATTAAAAGAATGCACAATATCAATCTTTTATCATTTCAAAATAATTGGTTTAAAAATAAAAATTTACAATTTATATTTAAATATAAAAATATAATATAAAATTAATGATATTAATAAATATCAAATTTTGTATAGAATATATTGTAATCCTTATCAAATTTGGAGAGTAGTTTTCTAAAATAACATGACTTAACTATAGCTATGATATTTGTTAATATAATATAATCTTGACCTTTAAACTTTAAATATGACACATGTCTCTAACTCAGACGTGTATTTGATGAAATGGAGGAAAGAGGTAATGAAAGAGAGCGGGATCCCTTTTTCACAGGACCTAAAATGTACCATTAATAATAAGAGTCATTAATGATTACTTCATAGTAGAATTTTGATACCCTATAACTTTTGATGATTAATAAGATCACCACATCAAGGTAAAGTAAAAATGTTTTTTGTTAAGACAATTTAGTGGTCAAAGATCTTATCTAAATCTTTGATTATATATTTTATAAATAAAAAAAGCCAATAAATATGGAAACTTTTATTGCAAAAAGTTGACATTTAAGTCTAATGTTCAGATTGCATAAATAAATTGGAAAATGACGTGACATTGATACATCTCTTTAACTCAATTGCTTTAAATTAAAATTTACCAACAAATTATAACAAAAATAAAGCTAGCACTACTTAAGAAAAAAAATAAGATTTAGCGATGGACAAATTTCATAATTAAACTAACACAATTCATTGCTAACTTTATTTAATAACGAATTAGCAACATATTTCTGTTAGTTATGAGCGAAATAACGCTTTTAGGACCTCCGTTTAAAAAATAACCAAATTTATTATGTATTTAACATTAGTGCAGTCCAAATGTCCAATTCTAAACGGAAGACTGAAGGTTAAACTGTGGCTACCTAATGCAATTTCTGCCTGGTATGACCCGTTTGATTTTAAATGGGCCTGCAAAAGAAATTGGGCCTAGTTAATTAAATCATAATTTGGGTCATTTGCACTTTTGTCCTATTTTGTGTTGGTCTTCAGTTTTTACCGTTAAGGTAAATAATTTTTTTATGGAGCATAGACTTAAATTTCTGCATCATAATATTCCATAGTTATGCTTCACGACTTTAAAGAATTTATGTTTCCCTAAGTGTAAGTTCGATTTTTAGGGGTAAAAGTTAAATATCAGCCCAATTAGAGAACAAAAACTGAAGAGTAGTCCATTTAAAGGCTAAATCGCGTAATTATAGCCAGTAGGGTACTAACGTAATTATTTCATCTAGTGTTCGATATTGCTTTGGAGGTCTAGATTAATTCAAATTCGTGTTGCATATGACCAATTAAAAAGACAAACACTTTTTATTAGTGGCAAAATGAGAAATTTTACTGAGAGGTGTCAAAATATAAAACAATAGAGACATGTAAAATTGAACCTTACTACAATGTAATTTATACATAAAATGGCTCCCCCACTACTTCTTATCAGGATTTTTGTCATTGTGAAAATTTGAATTTGAAACCTCTAAGTAACGATGAAGAGATATCCTATCCATCCCACCACAACCCTCGGTGGTAAGTTATATGTTAAAACACACACAAATGCCAAAGAAGGTGAATTAGTAAATCTAAGGCCTCTAAGTAACGATAAAGAGATATCCTAGTCATCCCACCACAACCTTCGGTGGTAACCTATATGTTAAACACACACACATGCCAAAGAAGATGAATAAGTAATTATCTGAGACCTCTAAGTAACAATGAAGAGATATTCTATCCATCCCACCACAACCTTCAATGGTAACCTATATGTTAAAACTCACACACATGCCAAAGAAAGATGAATTAGTAATATAATGCTATAACAACAAAGAAGTTAGCTAGCTTAGATTTCTCATATGAAGCAAAACTTCAATGCCATGCTAAAGCTATTCCTTTCTTTGCTTGTTGTATTGTATGTATACTTGTCTTCCAAAATTTAGAATTACAACAAACTATAAATAAAATTAAAACCATACTACTTTTCTATTATATTCAAACTCCAACAAGTTTCAACAATATTATTGCTCATAATAATTCAATATTGTTCATAAAATTTATAAAAACAACATGCCAATTTATTCTTCTGATTCTGATGATCCACACCCTTCACATTTAGTACCTACAAGAAGATTTTTGGCTCATAATAGGCCAATGCATGCAATTCTTGGAGGAGGAAAAGGTAATATTCATTTAATTTTTCTTCATTTTGTTTAGAAGAGTGGCGGATTCAGGATATATATATATATTCTGGCATGTTGGGCTAATTAGCACGAAGAAATTCTTAATATGGTGTGATATTATTCGTTTTGTGCAAAATCTATATAATCTTCACCAAGAAGTTTAAAATCATTAAGATTATTCCTAACACTGTAAAAATAGCTCCTTGTTACTTTTCGGCCTTGTTTTTGAAAAATAAACACATTGTCACATGAGTTTCAAATTTCACGAGTGAAAATACTGATCTAGGACATGATCTTGGGTGGTTCACTATTGGAAATTTTTAAACTTGAAGACAATGACTATTTTTCAATTATAGGGACGGCTAAAAGCGGTAATTTGTGAATTTTAACACTTATTTTTTCTCGTTAATTTTTAATGCGAGACTTTGTTGGTACACCCCAAATAATAAGATGTAGACAATAATCTCATCTGCAACCATTGAAATACTGCGTATAATTTTCTCATGAATTAGCTCGTATATCCTATATCCTAAATAAATTCTTAATATAGTGTGATAACATCTGTTTTGGGTTAAACTCATAATTTTCTTCAAAAACAACATATATACTATTAAGATTATCCCTATACTTTACATGTAGTTTCTTCTTTTTTCAGTTTCGAAAATTATGAGACTTTATTCGTAAACCAGTATATAAGCCTATATTATTTCTTTGTTCTTATTGATTATAACTTGTTATTTTTTTTATTTGGCAGTTGCTGACATATTGTTATGGAGAGACAAGACAATAACAGGATCAATTTTAATTGGATTCACACTAATTTGGTCCCTTTTTGAAGTTATGGAGTATAATATTGTGACTCTTTTGTGTCACATTTCCATGAGCATCATGTTAATTCTCTTCATTTGGTCTATGGGAGCTGGATTTGTTGATTGGTAATTATTTTTCACAATATATTTTTGAATTTAACTTATATACATCGATAGTATACAAAATTGTTACATCATTAGGTTGATTTTACCTATTGTAACGGATAACTTGTCTTATTCATCCCATCATAATTATTGGTATAACATTGAAAATTTCAATTTGAGTATAGGGATTCATCTATTTTTATGAAGGGCTATTTGATGATCTGATAGTGTGACAAAAATCTTAATTTTTCAGGAATCCTCCCGATTTTCGAGCATTTATGATATCAGATTCAACATTTAGATGGTTATGTGGGAAATTCAACTCTATGTTAGTGAAATTCTATGAAATTTCTTCTGGAAAAGATTTCAGAAATTTTTTCTTGGTACATTTTTATCAGATGCGATTTCATTTAATTCTTTTATTTTTATTTTCTATTGAAAATTTTGTTGTAACTCCATTTTTTTTTTCTTTGGTTTATTTGGACTTAGGCAATCACTTTCCTATGGATATTATCAGTTATTGGAAGTTACTTCAGCTCTCTGAATTTATTGTACCTAGGTAAGTTTTGGAATTTGGACATTTTACTTTTCTTTTATAATAGACTCCCTCCGTTTCATTTTATATGTACATATTCGATTAGACATGATTTTAAATATGTCATGATAATTGTGTGATGGTAAAATCATGCCATCAACACGTAAAATGAGTAAAGTTAGATCATTTTCAAATACAGAAATATGTCACTCTTTTCAAGACAAACTAAGAAGAAAGGAAATAATCTCAAAAAAAAAGAATGACACATTCTTATATCTTCTAGTTTTCTCATGATTTCAGTCCTTACCACCTCATAAACGTCACGACATTTAAAATTCAAAACTCTCAAATTCAACAAGTGCCCCCCCGCCCCAAACACACACACACTCAAACTCATGACATTATGATTCGAATTATGAAGTTTTTTTTTATTAATATTGATTTTGTAAGTGGCCAAGAGATCTGAATTTTGTAATTTATTTTGAATTGGTTTGTAGGATTTGTTTGCCTAGCAACATTACCAGCTTTATATGAAAGGTATCATAATGAGGTGGATTATTTAGTAAGGCAAGGTAACCAAGACATGAAGAAACTATACAATAAATTTGATACTGAAGTGCTCAATAAGATTCCAAGAGGACCTGCCAAGCAAAAGAAAAAGTTTTGAGTCATGTCTCAAAATTAAAAATAAATAATTAAAAAAAAGTTCAAGAAAATTGGCTGTGGATTGTGTATAAATTATGAAAAATGTAATTGTAATTATGTAATGATGAAGAAATTCTGTTGTTATTGTAATTACTTGTATTTTTAGTACATTATTACATAAAAGTGATAAGAAATTGTCATTATTACACGTGTATGATTGGAACTTTATATTTATTAGGCGTTTTGAACATGCGATCAACGTTAAAATGATGGAGCTCAGGCCAATTTATTCGTACATTTCACCTAGAAAAAGAATTTATGATTGAAATAAATAGTTATTGCATCTAAATAAGAGGATGAAATAAATTCACAGTTTGAACTTCGTTATTTTAGCTAAAATAATGTACATATTCAATTACTTATACATGTCCGACATCTATTGATTTGAAGTAGATTGATACTCTTCTAATTGCCCTCTAAATTATGAGTAATTATTAATACAGCTGAACATGCTCTTTGATGCTAAAATTACCCTTTACATATTTACTTGTCCCTTCAATATAGCAAAGAGCCAATTATTCCATCAATATTTTTAATTAAAAAAATGAACTCTAAAAAGTTAAAATAATTTAGGGAAACTAAAAGAATTAGTTTACAAACTTAACATCCATACTAGAAAAACCAAATGACTTTCATTCAGGTTTTGGTATTAAGATTCGATTTGTTCAAATTTATATTGAAAATCTTACTTGAGGGGTAAAGCAAAGTTTATCAAAAGTTATTTTTTTAAAGTTTAAATTCGAGATTTCTGTTTTGATATCCACTTTAATTATGTGTATATATTTACTTTTTTATGATTGGACAAAATAAATTAAATTCCATGTATATTAGGGTTCATGAGTAGGGGCGGACCTGTGAAGGTGTGGGGGTGCCACGCCACCCCCGAACTTCGACGGAAACTCTATATATACATAGGTATATATATATATATATATATATTATATTTATATAAATATAAAGCGTGTCATTCCGTGAACAAAATTGACTTGTAGTGCCACGGTAGGAGGGCAACTTTAGATGGCTAATGTTGCGGGTTCGAATCCCATTTGTACCCTTTTTTTTGAGAAATTTACTGCAGACATTTTTTAAGAAAAAAAAAGGTTCCAAGCACGTTTTTTTATGGAAAAAAGCTGGCACAATAATCGACAAGTCTATTTGGCACCCACGAACTCTAAATTCTGAATCCGCCACTGTTCATGAGTAACTGTCAAGGTGTCATCTATATTCATTACAATAATGACATAATTATTATTAATTTTATCGTATATGCAAGAATGTGAAAATCTAGAAGTTTCTATGGAGTTATCTTTTGCATGCAGGTGGTTACAATTTAAACCAAGTGTCCACATGCCACTGGCTTCTATTCATGTTTCCCATTTTCAAACTTAGGATTATAACTTGTCATATTTTATAGATTCAAAGAACTTTTTCGAAATTAAAATGATATGAATTGTGATTAATCTTTTAAAATGTACTTCTTATCATATTAATATAAGAAAAATTAGAACTTATAACATTTTTGATGTAATATGGAAGGATCAAACTTCCATCAATTTTTTTATTCTTTCTACCTTTGTTCTCAACCCTCAAATAGTTATCATATTAGTCACTCATATACATATATTTTTTTATTATTTGATGCATTCAAGATATGAACTTTATAAATTTAATTTTCAATATATTATTATCACTAAACTAATTATATCACATTTAAAGGGGTTAAGCGTTTATATAAATATATATTAGATCCGCCTCAGATATCTCTTTTTTTTTTTCGGATTTTTCATTCAATGTCCGATATCGTTCGACTAAATTCGGATCCAAGCTGGAAAGTCCCACATAAGGAGTAAAACACTCCCTAACAAAAGAAACTCCGTACCTAAAGGGACTCAAACCCGAGACCTTTGGTTAAGAATAAAGGAGTACTTACACTGCACCACCATGTCATAGCTAGATACTGAAAACGAAATGTCTATTCATAGAGAGGATTCTTCACCAAACACTAAATTTCCAACTTGATAAATTTGTTGTATTAGTACTGGATTGGAATTCACATAAAATTGTACAACAACTCACTCCAAGTTGTAACATATTTAGAAACAAGTTGACAATAAATAACTTTGTCAAATATGAATAAATAAATAAATACAAGACATATTATTATTATTATGTGCTGGTAGTGCATGAGTTACTTGAACTTTTTCGAGGCAACGACCTAACTAAAGTTATTAACAGATAATCCCCAAGAGTATATAGAAATCAAGTTGTTGAACCCCCAAGTCTCATGAAGGGTCAATTAAATAGTGGATAATCCCATAAATGTGAATGGTCATTAATCAATTACTATAAAATAGGTAGTTGCGATCCTTAGAAGGCGTTTGGACATGATGAGGTTGAGATTTAAGAAAAATAATAATATTTGACGTTGAAGTTGAAGTTGAAGTTGAAGGTGGAATTTTCATGGCCAAACGCCCCCTAATCTCTCAAACCATTGTGTGAATCACAAACAAGAATCTGTTCAAACTACATTTAGCCATGTGCCAAAGTATTCTACCATTTGGATAAGCACTACCTAAAAAAATCAGAACACTTTACCTAAAACACAAGGAAGTTTATTTTAACCACTCATTATCAAGTCTCCAACCATCTTTAAAAGCCATCACTTGATAAGAGAAACTCATTTTTTTGTGATAAGAAAGTCTTGTCAAACTGCTCTTATCATAACACACTTGAAAATATCACCCCTTATAAACCACTCAGACAAAATAGACAAAATATGGTTAGGGAATTGAGAGCAACAGGAATAAGGAGGGTTGAAGATATAACAAACGTTGGCATTTGGAGTCTCTGGTTGATGATTTTGGTTTGCTTGTGTGTCATTTCAACAATCATTTTCTCTTGTGCAGATGGTGTTTCTAAAAAGAAAGAAGCAACAACTCATACCGATAACTATGGGGCCGGATGTGGTGCAGGCTGTGGTGCTGCCTGTGGGGCCTGACTAGTGAAAAAGGGAGAGGGAGGAGAAAGGAAATAGTGAGAATCAAATCCATGCCTATTACGTGGAAGATGACTCCCACTGATACCAGTAGACTATAAGTCTTGCTGAGAAATTTCTTTCCTTCTGCATATGCTCTACTTGTAATGGGGGAGGGGGCGAGTGATAGCTCGATTACATGTCATTGTAATACTTCGATGGCAATATTCAATTGTACAATTCTTAGTCAGCTATTTTTTCTGAGTAGACTGTAAGCAATACCCCAGCAAACGTCATAATGAAGAAAAAAAAAAAGGTTAAATCAACGATTTAGGTGTAAAATCGACAGAAACTGATTATGTTTAAAACCAAGAACTGTTTAATATACATATGTTAGTAAGGAAACTCAACTTAGAGAACTACAATTCCACACATTCTCAGTTCTGTTGAGACTGGAAAGAGCAAACGATGAAAATGGATAAAGCTTTCTGTTTTTTTCCTTTTTGGCGCTTATTTTCATGTTACATAGATAGAACTAATTGTTTAAACGAAGTGAAGTACCAATGCAGATACCTGAGTGAAAATGACGCAAACGGGCTTACAAGAGTCCTTGAGTCTTTCGAATTTCAGTGGATGATATATCCATACGGAATTTCTCGACTGGTATAGGCACAAACATGTCTTTTAACTCTGCTGGAATGTCGAAATCCTCAAGAACCTAGAGAAATAGACATGATATAGAATTCATAAGAGTTCCAAAAAGATGAAGGGTTATGATACATGAAGGCTGCAGAGAGTTTGTTAGTGTACCTTGAAAGTTCCATTAACATTTCGACCACCCACTAGGAAAGTACATCCCGTGTTTTTACATCCCAGAAGTATCTCCAACATCTTTCCATAGTCATTACCATAGTACTTTGGCTGGAAAGAGCAACTTGCAAAGATCAGTACACACACTTTCGGGAACCTTCCTATTTATATAGCAGGTTATCACCCCATTTATCAGCAAAGTTGATTATGCAAACTTCAGAACTTGAATCACAAATAAGGAAAACTTTTGGTATTTCCGAGTTTGTACTTTTGTTTCATCTCCTTCGTATACACTTAATCTAATATTTGAGTACTAGTGTTTCTATACATGAATATAACTTGCATCAGGTGTTGGTTAGGAAATACTCTTATAAACCAGCGGTATAGCTGCATTTTCTATCACAAATTCAAAACCTGACTTGAAGCTCTTTCTCGCCTAACTAAGCGTCAGTAGCTTAGTGCCTTATGAACATTGATTTGCCCTCGAGTAGCTGAACTAGGGGAACTCAAAACCAGCTACTAGGAAAATAAGACCACTATTTGAACATCAAGCTTGTGGACAGGTTGCTTCCCTTTCTGTGCTTTTACGCTGGCCTCTTCGACCTTTCTTGGGAAAATTCTCTTCCTCCCAATAATTGTATTCCCAAACTTAGTGGACAAGACCATGAATTGTAATAGACGAGAACACATGAATAGTTTAAGTAAATAGACGACCAGACTATCAACTACCGCCAGCAATGCAGCGTTTTTGCTCACTATCATCAAAAGAACAAAATATGAAGTACACTTTCCCTGTGTTCTTGGAAGACAACATGTTTGCCATTCAGAAAAAGGTTGGAGCTTTATTGAATTTACAAAATTCTTGATCTAATATCTCAATATTGTAGAAGCAAATGAAAGAACCTTACATGTACAAGTCTTGCAACTGTGTCTGCACCAATGACAAAAGCACTCCCAGGAAAAAGTTCTGCTTTCTTGTAAAAATATGGCTGGTTAGACACTATGACCGTCTTTCCTGCATTTTCAAAGGCTGAAACTGTTGAAAATTGCTTTAAGTCACTGCAGTATTTTTTTAGCAAAATAAGTTGTTTAGTTTAGGATAATTTGAATTTTGAATTTTAGTTAAGTTGTTTGAGTTGTTGAGATATTTTAGATTGTTTTTTTAAATTTCAAATTATGTAGATTATGTATTTTATGTTGGCTATTTAAAGTCCTCAATGCTTGATAAAATTATTGAAAGCTATTAAAAGTCATTTGAGAGATATTTCTATCAACTCTTTTAGCTGCCCCATTTTGAAAAACACCAACAGAAACCATTCAAACATCAGCATATTTTGAATATGAAAACAGGGTAAGAATGTAATTGTTAGAATAGGAATAGGTATACACAATCCTATGTTGGAAGGCCAGGGCGGAAAAAAGAGATTGAAATAACGAAAACAATATACAACATAAACTTCATTCGTGCATGACATTGACAGAGGAAAATGCAACTGATTTTCCAACTAATTTGTCTTATGGAATATCATAACTTGACTGAAAGTTACATGTGTCCTCTGCTAGTAACTACTGGTACAACTTCAACCAAAGAAAACCATCTGAGAAGAAAACCTGTTTTACAGAGGTAAAGACTAGCATTGACCAACAAATTCATTCATAGCTTGGTCCCGCTAGACAACGTGTCTCAGATGAGTTGACCACCCACTGCATATAAGAGTCTTGATTCCTCTAACCAACTGATATTGAACAAGTTGCCCTCACAATAAATGCAGAGACAGAAATGGCTGCCCAAAAACTAGTCCCAGTACTTGATCAAACCATCCCAACCACATGTAGCAACTTTACTTTGTCCAGAGGATGCCACTCTGCACCAATACAGACCCCTTCATGACACTTAAGAGTTCTGAATACCTTACACGATTTCCAATCCCAAAACCAGCATCTGCCTTCACCATCTCCTGATAAGACAAACCGTCCATCTGGTGAGAAATTGACCCCATAACCAGCAACAATGTGTCCGGCAAATCTTTTCTTTTTATTCAGCTGAAATCTCTCTCGCGTACTATAAGCAAGAATCTGGTTATCCAGACTTTGTGCTGCAATCCAATTCCCAATTGGATGGGGCGAAATAGATGGCATGGAATGCATATGAGTTCACTTATATACTTAATAACAACCGGAATACCATATTACCAAACATGTAGTGATTTATCATCACTAGAGGTCACAAACCTCCTATTATTATCCACAAAGGTAATTGTATTAACTGTCCCCAGATGTTGATTGTACTCTTGTGTAATCTGTCCACTGTTTATATCCCATTGCACAATCTTCTTATCACTCATATCAGCCAAAAGCACATTCTGCTTATCCTCACCAGGATTAAGCCTCACCACATAGGGTATCTTACCCGTCGAGAACATTTGAATTACTTGTCCTGTTTCTGTATCCCAATACTTAATGCGCTTATCATATCCAGTTGTCAAAAACTTTGACCTGTCATTGCTAAACCAAATATCCCACACTGCCTTTGTATGCCCCATGTAAGTCCTCATACATTTACCAGAATTGTAAACATCCCAAATCTTCACCTTTGTATCCATCCCAGCTGACAAAATCAAATGACCATGCTTAGGGAAAAACCTAATAGCTGAAACCCCTTTCGTGTGTCCACTCCAAGTATGAACTAATCTCTTTGGTATAAAACAATGATCATTAGCAGCCTTTGCATCCTTTGGTGGAGCGATCCAAAACCTGCCCTGATAATCCTTTTCCTCTTTACCATGAAATGTTCTCTTTTCAACCATAGGCTCCGCCTTATCTTTATCACCACCTCTTTATTCACCCTTCTTCTTAGCATATTCTTCAGCATACTTTTTCTGCTCCTCAGATAATTCCACTTGTAACCCTTCTTTCTTTCCAGCCCATGGACTCTTCCTGTTCTTCATCAACCCCATGTCTGTGGACGGATTATCAACTTCCGTCATATCCACGTCCTGCTCATCACCCTCCTCCTCCATTTTTTCCTTCTTTTTCTCTAACTTCCTCTTCTTCTGTTCATGCTGTGGTATGTTATACACAGAAATAGCATCACATCCCTTCATTTTTTCCAAATCACCAATGTAGCTATTTTGAGAGGGATCAACGGCATACTCATACTTCTGAAAAGTATTGTACTGCTCGTCAAATACAAAGGATTCAATGGACGCGTCCTCAACGAACTCTAGCTTGTGATTTCTGAGTCCTTGAGCTAACCCGTCCTTTGTGTAAGGGTGAGCTAGGCCGTAAATTGGTGCCCATAGTTATTCGTACATCGAGTTGAATCCAACGAGGTGTTGGGTCGGGTCAAGGGGTTTGGATTGAGCTTTGGTAGCTTTGCCAGTGACTGTTAGGGCTAGCATGGTGTCGTCAACTTTAGGGGCAGCGGATTTTGAAGGAAGCATTCGGATTGGGGGAAGAATCAGGCGAAGGATTTTGGTTAGAAAATTGGGAATTAAGGTTTTGTGGCGGCGATTCAGCGATTTCATCGTCGGGGTAGGATTGTAATAGATCCATATTGGGATTTGCAGATATATGAAAATCGGCAATATGTCACAACTCACAATATGTTTATACTTAATTGAGTACAAGCTCTGAAACCATGTGAGCAATATAGGGGAGGAGTATTATTGAATTGTGTGTCTACATTATTACATTGAAACCCTATTTATAGATATTAAATTAGACTCCTTTTCCTACTAGGACACTACATTATAATCCTTTTTCATCAAGTAGGATACTATATACTATTTACATTCCTATTCCTATTCTAAATAAGATTGTGTATACCTATTCCTATTCTATTAGTAATAATACTTAGATATGAAACCACTATGGATAAACTGTAGTGAATGCATATACTTCTCTCAAATTTCCTTTTCTTTTTTTTCCTATTTGTATTGTATCAAAGACTGAGTGGCTATTTATAGATTAGTTTCTGGAAGGAAATAACCTCAAAGTACAGTTTAGCATTCTATGCCTTTGAGAAGCTTGACAAAGAATTTAGAAAACAGGTCATTGTAGCCGTTTTTCAATTCTTACTATCTGTGTGTGTAAAGTATCATATTTTAGAATCTTACCAACTTTTCAACTCTTACTATCTGTGTGTAAAGTATCATATTTTAGAATCTTACCAACTTTTTCAAATTGTTTAACACGATCATTGATTTGAGGTATTTCCAATGGAGGTTTGTCTGCATTGACGGCTGACAACTCAAAACATGGATATCCACCACCGCAAATACTGCATGAAATGTAATTCCTTAAGTGATAAACAGATCATTCGTGATGCTTACAAAAAATCAATCTTTTCAATAGTTGAAAACCATGTTTGATGTTAGAGATGTGTACCTAGTTGCAATTTCCAAGAGCTTAAGGTGACCATCATGCAATGGATTAAAGGAACCAGACAGGATTATTTTCCTCTCTACATTAGATGTGTCTGCAAAATTCCTGTATCAACAAATGCAGTGAATTGTTGGCTTCTGAATGTGACTATGTTGATTGCATTAACACATACCACTTGAGAAAGGATACACTTTGAAGCATATAATCCCACTGAGAAGTTGCTTTAGCTCTTCTTCTTCATCAAATTTCTTTTCATATTCATCTGGAACTTCTGATTCAGTCAAGTCTGGAACAAAAGTTCCCGGAACCTTGCTAGCATTTGCAATTGCCTGAACCAGAAGACAGAAGCTAATATAATAATCTACGGGATGGATTTGATGAAAGTTCCAGCATAGAAGAATTAGCAAATACTACTGAATAATGAGTCAAAGAGGATCTACAGAAAATTTCAACTGCAGACAGTTACATTTTAGGCATCTACAAACCCACACTTCGAACTAAAACTCTACTGGTTATCGGTGATTGTCTTAAAGTCTCAATGGTGCTCAAACAAGCAAAAAACGTATCCACTTAATAGACTCGTTCAGTTGTAAGATACACAAATATATAGCTGCAAAACCTAAGAGAAAATATTATTATCTCCCCAGACAAACAAGCATGGATAAATAGTAGAGGAAACAAGCCCATTCAATGTAACCTTCCATAACACATTTAACTTTAACCCACCCAATATCAAGATAATGCAATAAAGTATGGCTTATACTAGCAAATACTATCTGGAAATGTTTAAGTTTTGACTATTTTGTATATATAATACATTAAGGAGCCTAGTATTATAACATTCATTATATACTATAATAAGTAGCATCTAGCTTTGGTTTTGATAATTGGGGAAATACCTAAAAGGCAGAATTAAAAACTTTGACTGAAAAACTGGAAATGTTTAAGTTTTGATTATTTATGTTAAGGAGCACAGTTATATAATATACACATTCATCAACACTATAATAAGCAGCATAACGCACCGGATCCCATCAGAACACTATAATAAGTAGCATCTAGCATTGGCTATGAAAATAGAGAAATACCTAAAAAGAATTGGAACCTTTGAATTTCCAAATTGGCCATGCACTATGCATTTCGTTTAGGTTATGTACATTTAGTTGATTTAACCAGCGCAGTTGTATGTTGAACTTGTTTAATTACCCAAATGGGAGTATGAAATGTTCTGGTTCCTCTTTTAGAAATTCTATCAAAATTTTATACACACCTTGATTAAGTATTGACTCGAGACTCCATCTTCCTGCTCACGAGTTCGCAGACCCTGTATCCATCCATTCAGTTTAAGCAAAAGCAGATCTTCAGTCATTGAAATCCAAAGACCCTAATATAAAGAAGGTAAAGATGACTCAAGGAGAAACATGCATGAATAATACCTTAGTCAAAGTAACCGTCGAGGTCCAAAATCGGTCAGATGTTCTGGTTGACACGTGAAACCTACTCATAAAGCACTACTAAGACTCAGAAAGAGATCTGAATTTTGAAGTACAACTGAATGAGGAATAAGTTCTCAAATCAAAATTCCAATGCAAGGAATACCAATTAATTGGGGAAAAGGCATCTTTGTAGAGATCCAAACATGGTCCACAAGTGTCTTTGAAGGGATACAGATCTTTCAAACTTGATTAAAAAGGCAAAGGTTGGTGCTTTTATTCTTCCCTTTAGGGGATACAGCTGACAGATGAAATGATTCTAATATGAACACAACTCAACCACATTTTCAGAAAGAAGAATCCTTGTTCTTAACGTCCATACATAAGATGTCAACAAAATTTGTGCTTAGTTGCTACCAACTTAAAAAGTAGGATGTGCATGAAATATTAGCATAAGGTTCATCAACACAGAAAAATATATTATTTCTGACTGCAGAATCTTTTGGCATGTCTTCAACCAATGAGAAAAGCAGTTATTTTCACGACATTCTAGACATCAAGATCAAGCAGGAAACTGCTGTCATTAATATTATCTTGTGCTTGAATGACTACCCTTTAGTCGACCAGCTACATTTTTCAAAGAGGAATAAACAAATACATCTTAGCATATATTATGGTTTGCCTTAATCTGATCCATTTCATGTTGTTGTAAGAGCAAATGGTAATCAGGATAGTCACCTCTTCTTATAGAATAGAAATCTCACGTGAATCATTAAAAGAAAACCAGTTTATTCCCCTCCTAGTGAACATAGGAAACAAAAATGATAATTCCTGAATGCAAGTTGCTCCTAAGGGAATAAGAATCTGAAAAGATATATCAGGACAGACTGACTGATGCTATGAGAATACCTATGATCTCCACGTTTTGGTTGTGCACTTGCCAAGGCACCAGTAAAACCCACACCTAGAACTGGTGAACCTGTACAATCAAACAAATTGAAATCACGTCATTTAAATAAAACAACACATATCAAGGAATAAAAAACTACTTTATAATAAACGGTGAAACTTTGTAATACACATCTAGGTGTAAAATAGTCAGACGACTTTGAATCAAAGTGACCTCATTGTTTTACAACCACGCACACAATCCACTATAAAAATGAGGAAGAACGATAAAATTAGGGTGCCTCCTTTTTGTGAGAGAGAATATTTATTAGATAGAGTAATAATAAACCTGTGCGGATACACCTAGTTACTTTTTCTTTGGTACTCCCTTTGGCTTCTCGGTTGTACCTATTGCCTTTATACATCTTCAGTAGCAAGCACAAGTTTCACACACTAGAATGTCATTATAGCTTGTCATAATAGGAAACCCGAAAACCTTCATCATTTATGCATGGCATACAAATTATTACATACACATATATCAAATAAATCACTCCTGATTAATCAAGCAGTCATCTAGGTTATGAACCGTCCGTTCATTGTCTTCCAACGACATCAATTTGACACTAGAAAGTTTTATCTTTCTAATCGTTCTCTACATGATTAACTATCAATCAAGTAAAATCGGCCCTAAACTAGTAAGGTTCAGCAAAAGATGTAACATGAGGACTTCCCCTGAGGTTACACACTAGTATTACGCTCGCCTAAGCATGCTTAACTTCCGAGTTCTGATGAGATTTTTTGCCTTATTGTTAGTATGATCACATCCCTAGCATATTTAAACTATTTACCTACCTCCTTTTTGCTTGGAACTGACTATTCTTTGAGCTCACATAGACATAGTTTTCTCAAATCTCTTAACTAAACTAGAAAATTTCTAGAAATGTATGGCCAAATTCGTTTAGCTAAGAGATAAATGTACAAGATAACACCATAAAAACCACAATCAAACACAAAATTCCAATAGATTCAAAATCACTACCTGGTTTAGAAAGCTTTAATGCTCTATTATAAGCCAACAATGCCATTTCCTCCGCCGTTTGCGAACTAGCAGCTTGAGCAGGAACCTGTTCCAGAAAACAACGAAAAACACAATTTTTTAGCAGTGACATCGCTATAATTGCAAAATCAATGATTAAACTTGAAAATCAAACTACCTTGCCAAGTAATTGAATCATAGACATTCTGGAATATGTAACTACAGATTCAAGCACAGTGTTCGATGCTCCCGGAACTGACATCAACCACCCCAGCGCCTGTACAAATCCATAACATAACGTGATGTTAACAGTTAAATTCAGCGAAACCAACAAACTGAGCACAACAAATCTAGAGACCTGAGAGGCTCCGCCGGAGAGATAAATAACAGCTTGAGTAGGAGACGAATGAATAGCTTCCACAAGAGCTCGGCGGCAACTATCGGTCATCGTTGCAGTTGCCGTCGCCGTCAATGGACGAATACGATCAGTTCGCTAGATTTTTTGTCAAATTGATTGCATCGAAACGGCGTCGTTGGTTGCACTACCAGAAATTTAGAAATTTACCATAATGTGATTAGCAAAGCTCGTTAATTAATTGCATCACTAAATTACCTCTTAATTTTTTTAAAAAAATATGAATATAAAATACTAGAAAATCAAATTAAATTACTTAATTGCCAAATTAGTTACTACTTACTACAATAACTACACACCGACATAATTTCACAAGTAAACTATAAAGAAAAAAATTATATATATATACGCAGATTTTACTCTCAGATAAAATATTATTTTTCTCTTTTTCACACTTTCTAATAGAATATTAATTAAAAAAATGTATTTTAATATTTTACTCTTATTTATTTTCTAAAGATTTTTTTCATTAAATATTGACTCTATTTATGTATTATCAACTATAATTAAAGTATGTGTCATATTCAAGAACCATTACTATTAAAGATAAATGAGAAAAGAAGGCATGCGTCATTTGATGAAAGCATTCGAATCACTTTTGATAATTAATTTGTCAATCATGCTTTCATCTTAAATTTAAAATGACAAATAATTTAAGATAATTATTATTAAAAATTATGATATATAATTTGAGCGAGTGATTCAATCTGATAATGTTAATATTTCAAATGACGTTTTGGTTGATAATATAATACATCAAAAATACTATATAATCAATTAATTAAAAACAATTCAATGACTTGAAATTTTAGTTAGTTAGTAAAGATATATTTTAATTAAAAAAATGACTCAGAATTTAGGTCTATTTGACTATTTGCCGTGACTGCTCCTTTAATCACGCTAGATTATGAATTTTGAATAAGACCATTTGTGATTATTTGCATGTAGCGTAGAATTATTATGCACAAAATTTAAGAAAGAATCAAATAGCGTAGAATTTAATAGTTAATCTTAATTTTCTTGTAATTTTTTTTTTTTTTTTTTTTTTGCTTTGACCAAGTGACCTCTTATTAGTAGCTAAGGCAGGTAGAGTTGAGGTGGTTCATCTGAACTCCATTTAATAGATAATTACATTAGTTATATGTTTCTATTATATAGAAGAGTGAAGTGGTAGGACGATCAAGAGTAATAATGTAATTTTATTTTAACAAAAATCTATTAAGAATGATAGTAAATAATTCTAGAAACATCTTTCTATATATGAAGTGAATGATGGTTAAAGGTGAAAATGTAACTTTACACAAACAAAAATCTACCAAGAATGATAACAAGCAAACTAAATAGTTCTAGAAACATCTTAGTTATTGTTAGGGAAAATGGTCAAATGCCTCCTCATTCTATTGCCCGATTCTCAACTACACACCAATATTTTGTGAGAGTCCTATTACCCCCTTGAAGTATTTTAAATAGAGATATTAACACCCTTAAATGGTGATGGGGCATAGCAAGTGTATTCACTTTCCTATTGGCAAGTGTGAGACAAATAAACAAGTCAACATTAATTAAGTTCATAGCTGTCAATTTATAATTAGATACTAGAATAATTAATAAATTTAATCAACTAAACTCACAGACACAAACACACACTCTCTCTCTCTCACACATCTCTTACCATCCCCTCTTTTACAAATCTCTTCAACTCGACTGGCTACCATGGCTATCAATACAAGAATTTTATCTTCTTATACTTTCATTTTTAATTCACACAATACTTTTCCTTAGCAATACCTTTAAAATCTTTCCCTAATTTTGGATAGAACAATAAAAGAAAGAAAAAAGATCACTTCAAATCCTTCACCTAGACGGAAAATAATTTTAGCTCGACCTTGAAAGATAAAATTGCAGCTTCCATTGGAGACATCTTTTCATTTCCAGTAGCAACCGAAGTTTCTTAACTGCAATTGAAAATGGGTATTAAAATTTGAGATTTCCCGAGAAAAATTTCATCTTCAAATCCATCAAGAAGTGCAATTGAGAACTAATGGGAAAAGAACTATCTTCAAAAATAACGATGATCGCAAATTTAACAATAACAATGAGATCTCCAATAACAATCGAATTTTGTGGAAATAGATGATTGGAAAGACATTAAAAAAAAAGAGGCAAAGGCTGGTGGATATAGTGTGGTGTGGTGGAGATGAAGGTGGACTGAAGGAGATGAGAAACAATGAAGAAAAAAGAAGAAGATTTAGTAAGAGGAAGAATGACGATGAGATTTGGCAATGGTGATTAGGGCAAGAATGGTGGAGAAAATTGTTTTTCTCTTTATTTTGAGAAAACAGGCGCGTGTATTACACTAGCCAACAAAGATTTGGAGGTGACGTTTTAAGGGTGTTAATATCTTAGTTTAAAATATTTCAGGGGGTAATAGGACTCCCGTAAAGTATTGGTATGTAGTTGAGAATTTAGTAATAGATTGAGGGGGCATTTGGCCATTTTCTCGTTATTGTTATTACTATTAACTCATTTTGTTATTACTTCATTTTTTTTATGAGTTATTGTGATATCTACTCATTACTCTATTTTACTTTTACTTTAATTTAATTCTTAATATTTTTTCTATTCATTATACTTACTAAAAATGCCTACTTTAAAATAAAAATTCATTATTTAAAAGTATAATCAATTATTTTAACTTTTATTTTGGCTCTAATTAATATACCTGAAAAGAAATTAATTTAATTCTTAATATTTTTTCTATTCATTATACTTACTAAAAATGCCTACTTTAATATAAAAATTCATTATTTAAAAATATAATTAATTATTTTAACTTTTATTTTGGCTCTAATTAATGTTGACACCCAATTTTGGACCTCCACAATATAAATTAATCCTTTCGAGCTTCTTCAATTTCAAACGATTCAAAATAATTAGTTTTATAAAATTTCAAAAAAATAATAATAATATAGTGTGCAAGTTATTTTAAATAGTTTCGTCACTTTTTATAATTTTTAGATAATATTCATGTTTTACATAATTATGTATATAATTAGTATCTATTATGGATATTTGAAAATCATCTCAAAAGATTTTATTTCTTACTTAGATATTTTATTAAACTAGTTTAGTTTTGAATAATTTAGTCTAGTTAAATGTATTATTTTATTTCATTGAAATTAGGAAGTTCGTTAGTTGATTATATTAATTCATCTCATTTAAATTTTAGCCAAATTCTTTACATAATATTCTTAACACACTTCACTTCTATAATCCCAATTTCAATCCCTTAAGACCAAACTTGGGCCTTACTTCTAAAATTCCAGCAGCCCACCAATTTCAACCAAGAGACCCACCAACAATTCAATACAACATACAGCATGTCCAAACAGTGACCCGTTCCATCCCACTTTCCTTTCCAACAATATAATATACCAATTATATGTAGAACAATATCAAAAAGGGGAACCGACCCCACACCCCTCTTCTTCCCCATCAGATTCAAAGAAATCCAAAAACGGCAACTTTCAGTAATTCCCAGCTAAAACGACAACAACCAACAACTTCAATGCCAATAGACGGAAAGCGGTGGCAGATACACGGCGTCAACACAACAGGCAGCATTCTGCAATTTTTTTTTTTATTAATTTTTTTATTAATTTGCTTCTCCAACGTTCTTCTCTGTCACAGCAGCGAGAGCAACACGCGTTTCCGTCCTTGTAGCGTGAGATCGAGACACGTCGCTCCCAAGGACGGATGAATTGATCCCAAGCGTCTAACCCCCTTTCCTCTTCCGGAATGGGGCGAATTTCTTAGGAAAAGGTGTCTCTCCGAAAGGGTGAAAGATTTTTGATTTTGAAATGGGCCTTGAATCCGATTTCATCCCTTTTCCCTCCCAAAAAAAAAAAAAAGGGATTTGGAACCCTAGCACTCTCCTATATATATTTTACTCTTATTCATTGTAAAGGGCGGCGGGAGTTGAAATCTTTGATCGGAAATATAAGGAGCAACTAAGCGGAAGTGGTTTGATAATACTCCGAAAGAGAGAAAATCAACTTGCCTTTGTGTTATTTTCTCCCCTGTCACAAGTTTACTTTGAACTCAACGGAACCATTTGGGTGTTCTTGCCTAGATTCTTAGCTACTGTTTGTATTCTGAAATCGGTGTAAAGTCGCAGTTCTTCCAAGCTCGTCTAGTCACAGCTCGCTGCTCTCGAAGAGGTAAAATGCTTCCTCTGTTATGATGCTTCTATCTCTTTCCTGTCTTCAAAACGAGACCCTCGTGTGTTGTGTGCTTAATGCTGGTGAAGGTTCTTATTTGGCATATTATGATGCCGGTTTGATTCATTGATGTGTTAGTTGTGTCATTTGTTTCTTTCATCGTTTGCTTTGTTTTGACTATGGCTCTTTATCCTTATTCGACTTAAGAACGTCTTTAGTGTAATCTTTTCTTCAATTTGGTCTCGTGCTTGTTTTACTGCTCAAACAGTGCTTCCCTCATGGACGTTGTGCTTGTTTATGCCTCCTTGAGACTAAGTTCGACAGGTTTGGTTTAATGGTTGAATAATGACGTCATCTTGATTGGTTATTTGATTATGGTGTCGTTTTCTCCATATTCTTAAAATGATTTTGGGTCTGATTATCTGACTTGTGTTAATTGGCTTTAGGCATGTCAAACTTGAGTGTATTTCTTCTTCTTCTTCTTTCCTTTAAGTGGTTTCTGACGGTAAAATGTTCATTTTTAGGGATCATGGTCTCCAATTTGAACTCTAAATTCTCTAGTTTAACCACCTAACTTCTTTAAGGTAGCTAGAATAAATATGAGGTCAAATATTTCCTTAAAGCTATTATAGAGGAGTCTTGCTCTTCATGAGAAAGTGAGTTTATTTTGGGTTAGAATGTGGTTGTTGATATTTTGATTTCGATAAAAGTTTTTGGCTCGTTAAATCGTTAGACTCATAGTGTATATTTTCTTAAAATCTGTTTGGTTTGCCATATGCATTGTCCTAGTCAATTTTTTTTTTTTTTTATTTTATTTTATTATTATTATTATTATTTTTTTTTATCTCCAATTGCTTTTAATTCTGGGTTTACTAAACTATGAGTTTCCTTGTTACTGGTTGTAGTCATCAAAGAAAAAATAGAAAGTGTTGAATTGGTATCAGTATGATTCTTAACTCGAGAGCTCCAATATTTGCAACACAATTCCTAAATGTGTAGTCATTGCCGGTTGTTTTTGTTTCGTTGTTTAACTTCAATTTGTCTATTTTGCTTGTTTGAAACATGTTTAGCTGTGTTCCTTTCGATACTTCACCACTTTGTATTTTTGTGAGCTCGGTTATTGTTTAGAATTACGCTCTCTGAGATTTTATTATTGAGCACTAATTCTTATCATCATTTTTGTTGCATGTGATACCATCCGAGTTCTCTTGGACTCTTATATTCTTTCCCTCATATTCCGGATGGGCCATAAAGGCCCCAAATCTTCATTTTCCTTCGAGTCAGCCCCCATAGTAGGCTATGAAATTGGTGTACAGGTTGAAGATGATGGATGTGGACTGGAAATTAAATTTTCAAGCTCCAAAAACCCAGAACAAGCTGATATACTTGCTGTATACAGTGATATACAGTCAAAACGCAGTGATATACAGGTCCAAAAACTGAAATACAGGTTGCGAAAGTTGAAGAGGGCTGTGTACACTTGGTATACAGTCCGATATACATGAAAACGGGTCCAGATATAGCCTATATACACCGATATACAATTTCTGTATACACAGGCTCTTGAACAAGAAAATGGGCCAAAACCCATAAGTTTGATATTGTAGTTTTAGGACAGGTTCATAAATTTGGGCCAAAGGCCCAAATTTGATATCTCTCTCCCTACTCTTTATTTATTATTGTATCAACTAACATCTTATTTAATTTTGGTTTGACTTTAATTAATTTCCCCAATGGTAGCCGTTCTTTCTCATATTCAAAAAGATATATAATAAAAGATAATATATATATATATATATATATATATATATGTATATGTATATGTATATGTATATGTGTATATATATATATGTGTGTGTGTATATATAGATACTTTGTTATATTACTATTATACGAATTATTTTTCTTTAGAAAAATTCTCCCTTAGTTCATTTCTCTTCAAAATTATAAAATTGTAAATAATAATAATAATAATAATAATGATAACAGTGAAGAAATGGGTTTTAAAACAAATTAGTCCTTTTATTTAGTTAAAATTTCAAAGAATATATATATAAATAGTAAACTAAACGAGCTCTTTTACTTAGTTGAAATTTTTTAAAATATTAGTCGAAGTCATTTTAGTCAAATCGCCGGTCAACCGCAAGTTAGCGGACATTTCGAGTGCCTAACACCTTCTCGAAATGTATATTTGAACTCGAACCTTTTTATTTTCAATTGATTTTTATCTGTTTAAGTCTTTTGAAAATCTTCAAGTTTTTTCTTAATTTTACTAAAAATTAAGTGGCGACTCTGTTCTTTTGGAAATTCGATTTCTCTTAAATCATAAGAATGATCGATTTTTCAAAATTTAGTCATTTTTTCTCTTACTTACATTTTCGAATAAAACAATTAATATACCTAAAAAGAAATAATGTGATAAATTAATAATATATATTAGATTGAAATTAAAGAATAAATAAAATTAGTTTCAATATTTTAAAAAAAATATATTTTAAAAGATGTTAAAAAGTAACTTTACAAATAAAATGAACAGGATGGTCTATTTGCATTTAAAGTAAACTAAAAATGTTTACTAGATTATAAAAGAGTAGTTCTTCATTAAATTATATAATCAAATTTTTACTTTTATTTGATTTCAAGCATATTTATTTGAATAGTGAATTAATGTAAGTTTGACTTAAATTTAATGTTTTCGGGCCAAAATTTGGTATTTTTCTATTATATAGAAATATGAAGTTGAGGATGATCAAGGATATTATGGTCATTTCATATATATATTTATTTTAAAATACTATAAATTCTATTTTTAAATTTGTCAAAATATTTTTTCAAGTGACTGAATTTCCTCCATAAGTTACATGATTATTCTAGAAACTACAAATTATAAGATTTTTCTAGAATTAAATATGACACAAATAAATAGACACCAACTGATTCTTCATTTCATTTACTCCTCAAATTCTCTCCCCTCTCATGTCTTATACCACTAAATTCCTTTATTTCTAATTTACATCCTAAATATTACAGACTTTAGTATAGATATCTTTTTAGGAAGACCAATAATGCAATTTTTTTCAACATTAAGAACTTTATTTTTTATCAATTCCCTACATGATGGCCCTACTTTTATGAAACAATTATAAGACAAAAGTAAAATTCACTATTTCTTAGTGAACACATCACTTCTGGGACTTGTCCATATAACAAATTCCAGCAAAATCCAACCGATCCACATTTTTCAAACACTCTAATGAACATGATAATGAATCAGATAACATGTTAAATCCAATAATCAATATCAATCACAATTGCAATTCTCAAAAGCTTATATCCACAGAAAAGAAAAAAATACAAATATGCATGTAAGATATTGGCTTTCAAAACTTCATCTCAAGTACCATGTGCCTGATGCATACAAAACTACGTAAGTTTTTATCTATTTGGTCAATATTTGGCATCTACAAATGTAGATATTTATCACTGTTCATATGCTATTATGATAAGTTTCAAGCTTTTTCTTTTTATATTGTTGAACTTTTGTATGTTTGAGGTTTTTAAAAGTTTCATAACTGAATAAACCATTTTATAGCTAATAAAAGTAATGAATTTTTCAGTTTATCACTACTTACTGATATGTATGTATCTAACTTCTTGATTTCTTTGTGAGATGAGGGAGTTAATTATTGACTTGAGCGGTACCTTAACACTTTTTAATGAATTAATTAAATTAAAATTGAGCAATACTTTCAATAATTACACTATTAAAACTTACCAGCTCTACTATTTCTTCCCTTTTTAATGACAGAGGAGCTGCTTTGTTGGTGGAAGCTGTTGATCATACAAACAAATTGAAACAAAATGGATTGCACTACTGTGTCAATATGTAATTTTTTTGATATACTTGTGCTCTATTATTCTATGGCTTTTCAGGTTTTCTTTCTTTTTTTCCTTGTTATTCATTCCAGTATATAAGAGTCTGATATAGGTACACAACTAGAGGTAGAGCTAGAGCAAACAGAAGAAACACTGCAATTGCTTGTGATTAACTTAATCATTTTAAAATTTCTCCAGTTATCAAATAAAATAATTTTTGATGGTGAAACCCCAATCTGTTTTTTTTCTTCAGATAAGTTGATTAATAATCGAAGGTGTAGTATCTACATGGTGTATGTGGACATATTATTAAAATATGTACACCCAGAAAGCTCTAATCATATTTATTTTTATGCTGATTTTTTTATATCAAGATATTGCTACATGTAGATAGATCTGAGAAGAATGCATAGATTATCAATTTTAGAGTAACTTGATAACTGTTAGACTTTTAATTTGTAATTTTTGTAATCATAGGTTGAATGGATAACTGAAAATGATGGAGTTTTATGTGAATAGCATGAAAAAGATAGTGATGTAAATACAAAAATTTAACGTGCTACTCCAACTTCCTTGAAATCATATTTATTTCCTTACATATAGCTATATGAATAAGAAAAAAAATTAGTTGACAGTCTCTTCTACCTCAGCTTGTCAACAACTGAAAGAAAAATAATTAGTAATATGTCCATGCCTTGACGCCAACAAGTTCTTAACCTTCTTCACAGGTCGGTTATTTTTTTCTTTCTTTATTGTTTCTCTTCCTTGTGACTTTAATTCTTCTCTTATCATTTTCAACACTCCCTCTCACGCTAGGAAGTGAGAAGATATTGAGCACTCCTAACTTGGAACTGAGATGTTGAAGTTGCATTTTTGTGAGCCCTTTAGTGAGTAGATCAGCTGGTTGATCTTGTGTAGGAGTGTACTTTGTAGACACAAGGCCTTGTGTGATATTTTCTAATATAAATGACAACTAATCTCAATGTGTTTGGTTCTTTCATGATAATGGATTAGTTACATGTTGTATAGCAGCCTTAGCTTGCTATCAGTATATACGTTGATAGGTAGTGAAATTGACATTGTTTTATAACAAAATTGTCTTCAGCTTCTATGCACATACACATATATGTTTTTTAATAGTTAAAATTGTTAGCATGATGGACAACTAAGTGATTGTATATATTAATGTAATTATATAGTGATATAAATTAGCATGATCATATATATTTGTTGTAGAATCAAAGAAATAAATATTGTGATAGAATAGCTTATTTGGAGGGTTAGCAAGGCAGATTTAGAGGGATTGAATAGCAGATTTATAGAGATAGAATATCTGATCTTTAGGGATAGGAATGTCGAATCTTTAGGGATGTGTAATCTTTATTTTCTCTATATAATGGAAAAACTCTCACTTTGAGGGGCATTCAGCAGAAAATTGACATGGTATTAGGTTCTTCTCTTGGCTGTCTTGTTTCATAGAGTCATCTGTGGTTCCTTCTAATTTTTTTTGAAAATCTTGGTTTTTGGTTTTTGGTTTTTGGTTGACTGCTTATCGACAATCAGTCCTACCACCTGGGAATTTTGTTCTTGGTCATTCTAGTTGCTTTCTTGAGTCTTTGTAGTTTTCATAGCTATTCAAAAGCATGAATTCACAACACTTTGAATCCTTCAGTGTTTGTTTTACTGGAAAAAATTACTATTCTTGGGAGTTTCAGTTTCAATTGTTTGTCACCGACAAAGAACTATGGGGCCATATAGATGGAAGCGATCCTGATGCAACAAAGCTAGGTGAATGGAGGATTAAAGATGCTCGGGTGATGACATCGATTCTAGGGTCAATTGACCCTCTTATTGTTCTTAATCTCAGCATACAAGACAGCTAAGGCCATGTGAGATTACTTACAAAAGGTTTACAACCAAGATAATAGTGCAAGACGCTTTCAGTTAGAGTATGAAATTGGTAATTACTCTCAAGGAGGTCTTTCTGTTCAAGATTATTTTTCTAGATTTCAGAACTTATGGACTGAATTTACAGATATTGTCTATGCCAAAATACGTACCGAATTTCTATCAGTGATTCAGGTAGTTTATGAGCAAAGCAAGTGAGACCAATTTTTGATGAAATTACGCTCCGATTTTGAATGTGTTCGCTCTAACTTGATGAATCGTGACCCGTCTCCCTCTTTAGATGTTTGCTTTAGGGAATTACTTCGTGATGAACAATGTCTTGTCACACAAAATGCTTTCAAGAAAGAAAATAATGTCACTGTTGGATATGCTGCTCAAGTTAAAGGAAAGGGTAGGGATATGAGTAGAACGTCTTGCTACAATTGCTAGTAATATGACCAGAGAGTGTCCCACGCGCCCTCAAAATTATAGGATCAATGCTTTTCAGGCTGGGATAAACGGTTCCACTAATGATAACTCATCTTCAGGACAAGTTCTTACTCCTGAAACGGTACAACAAATGATTGTGTTAGCCTTTTTAGCATTGAGATTACAAGGTAATGATGTTACATCTAATTTTTGGATTGTTGATTCAGGTGTTTCCAATCACATGACCAACTCAACGAGCATCTTAAAAAATGTTCGTAAGTATCAAGGTCCATCACAAATACAGATTGCCAATGGTAGTAATTTACCCATTACCCAGGTTGGGGATATTACTCCAACTTTCAAGAATGTTTTTGTTTCACCAAAGCTCTAAACTAGTCTTATTTCAATTGGGCAATTGGTAGATAACAATTGTGATGTGAATTTTTCTCGTAATGGTTGTCTTGTGCAGGATCAAGTGTCGGGGACGATAATCGCGAGGGGCCTAAAGTTGGACGATTGTTTCCTATACACTTTTCCATTCCTCCTGTTTTATCTTTTGCTTGTACTTCTACTGCTAGTAACATTGAGGTTTGACATAAGTGTCTAGGACATCCTAATTCTATTGTGTTGTCTCATTTATCAAATTCTGGTTTATTGGGAAATAAAAATCAATTTTCAGCTGCTTCCATTGATTGTTCAACTTGTAAATTAGGAAAAAGTAAAACTCTTCCTTTTTCTAATTTTGGTAGTCGTACTACAAAGTGTTTTGATGTCATTCATAGTAATGTTTGGGGAATTTCACCAATTATTTCTCATGCTCATTTCAAATACTTTGTGACATTCATAAATGATTATAGTCGATTTACATGGGTGTATTTTCTTCGATCCAATCTGAGGTATTTTTCATGTTCAAGACATTTTTGGCTTACATTAAGACTCAATTTTCTACATGCGTCAAATTATTAAGATCGTCATCTTTTAGATGTCACTCAACTTTATTGATTGAGTCCTCTGTACCAGCTAAATATTGGATGGAAGCTTTGTGTACTGCTGTCTATTTAATTAATAGATTGCCATCTAAAGTGCTAAATTTTGAGTCTTCATATTTTCGTCTTTATCACCAAAATCCTAACTATAGTGATTTTCATACATTTGGTTGTGTTTGTTTTGTGCATTTGCCTCCTTCGCAGCGCAATAAACTTTCTGTACAATCTACTAAATGTGCTTTTATGGGATATAGTACTTCACAAAAAGGTTTCATTTGTTATGATCTATGTTCTCACAAATTTTGTATTTCTAGAAATATTTTCTTTGAGAATCAATATTTCTTTCCTACGATTGTAGATCCATCTTATGTTTCTCTTCTACTTCCTACTTTTGAGGATTTATCATCTTCTTTTAGAAGGTTCAAACCTAGATTTGTGTATGAATGATGTCGGCCAACTTTATCCTATCCCGACACTGATCCGCCACCTGAAACTGTACCACAACTAGAATCTGAGAATTCTTCAAGATCTGGTCCTCTTGAGCCTACTCGGCGATCTACCAGAGTATATCGTACTCCCAATTGGTATGGTTTTTCCTCTACTTTATCCAACATATCTATTCTATCTTGTTACTCACAAGCTTTCAAGCATGAATGTTGGCAGAAAGCAATAGAGGAGGAACTTTTGGCTCTTAAAGAAAATGACACATGGGACATTGTTTCTTGTCCTTCAAATGTCTGCCCTATTGAATGTAAATGGGTTTATTTAATCAAACTTCATTCTGATGGATCTCTTGATTGGTACAAAGCTTGATTAGTTGTTCTTAGTAACAGACAGGAGTATGGCGTGGACTATGAAGAGACTTTTGCACCCGTAGCCAAAATGACTATAGTGCGAACTATTATTGTCATTGCTGCTTCACCAAACTGGTCTTTGTATCAAATGGATATCAAAAATGCTTTTCTCCATGGTGATCGTAAACAAGATATTTATATGAAACCTCCACCTGGTTTGTTCTCATCGCTTACATCAGATGTATGCAAGTTGAAGCGGTCTTTGTATGGATTAAAACAAGCTCCAAGAGCTTGGTTTGATAAGTTTTGGTCTACTTTGCCACAATTTTCTTTCGAACAGAGCAAATATGACTTATCTTTGTTTCTTTGGAAAACATCTACAAGTTGTGTTCTTCTTTTGGTGTATGTAGACGACATTATTATCACAAGAACTGATTCTTCACTAATCATTGGCCTCCAACAGCAGCTTAAAGATTCTTTTCATATGAAAGATCTTGGTACTCTTACTTATTTTTTGGGTTTGGAAGTTCAGAATGTTGCTTCTGGTGTGTTTCTAAACCAACACAAATGTACTCAGGATCTGATTTCTTTGGCTGGTCTTCAAGATTCATCCTCCGTAGATACTCCATTGGAATTGAATGTGAACTATCGTCGTGAGGAAGACGATCTTCTTCCTAATCCAACTATATTTCGATAATTAGTTGGGAGTCTAAATTACCTTACTATTACTCGGCCTGATATCTCTTTTGCAGTTCAACAAGTTAGTCAATTTATGCAAGCTCCCCATCATCTCCACTTAGTGGCTGTTCGTCGCATCATTCGGTGTCTTCTAGGAACATCAACTCATGGATTGTTCTTTCCAAGTGGTTCTTCTATTCGTCTTAATGCTTTTAGTGATTCTTATTGGGCCGGATGTCCTGATACTTGTAGTTCAGTCTCTGGTTGGTGTATGTTTCTTGGAGTCATTGATATCTTGCAAGAGTAAAAAGCAAGATCGTGTGTCAAAATCTTCAACAGAGGCTGAATATCGATCCATGTCTACTGCTTGCTTTGAGGTTGTATGGCTTCGTGGATTACTTGATGAGATTGGATTTCCTCAATCTCATCCTACTCCTCTCCACTCTAACAATACAAGTGCTATTCAGATTGCTACTGATCTAGTTTTTCATGAGAGGACCAAACACATCGAAGTGGATTGTTATTATATAAGAGAAGCTGTAGATAAATGAGTTCTTACTGTTACACATGTGTCTAACGATCTTCAAATAGCTGGTGCGTTTACAAAATCCATAGCACGACAACGTCATCAGTTTCTTGTAGGCAAATTGATGCTTCTTGATCCACCAACATCAATTTGAGGGGGGATGTTAGCTTGATGGACAACTAAATGATTGTATATATTAATGTAATTATATAGAGATGTAAATTAGCATGATCATATACATTTGTTGTAGAATCAAAAGAATAAATATTGTGATAGAATAGCTGATTTTGAGGGTTAGCAAGACAGATTTAGAGGGATTGAATAGCAGATTTATAGAAATAGAATATCTGATCTTTAGGGATAGGAATGACGGATCTTTAAGGATGTGTAATCTTTATTTTCTCTATATAATGGAAAGACACTCACTTTGAGGGGCATTCAACAGAAAATTGACAAAAATTCATTTCTGTTTTACAATCCCCAATCAAAGCCTTAGCAGTTTTTGTTAGTGATGGGCAAAAAATTGGAGGTTGCTTCCTTTGTTTGTATTGTATTGTGTGCAAGTGTAACTAATTCATAAATATGGTCTAATGAGCACACTTTGCTTATCCTAATTTTTCTCTTTTTTCTTATGATTGTTTAGAGATAATGAATTATTTTTAGAGCTTCAACTGCATTGGTGTGTTAAAAGTCCATATGAAATTGACAAAATTAATATGCGGCATGATATCTAACTACTTAATGACAAGGTCTGACCATATAGTGTTTCAAGATATTTGATACTACATATACACAACTACATGTTGTTGTGGGGAGGACGTGACAATTTCCTACAAAAGATTAGGATATGTTTGTGTGGAGGCTTTTTTGAATTAAAGTCTTTTAATAGGTAAACTTATTAGAGTATTTGTTTTATCTCAAGGGCATAAAGAGAAAGGTGAGGCGAAAAGATCAATTTTTTTTTTTACCTCTTTATTGTTTTAGGATATGATTCCTGTATCTACTGGTTTTACTGATCGAGTGAATTTTTTTAGACATCTGCAAGAACATTAATTGCTCCTCAATCCCAGATTAAGCTGCTAGCACATATCTTAAATGATTGATTATGAGATGTCTCTTAGTCTTGGCATTGATTGATTATATTAAAGCATTGATATTGTAGTGCACTTCAAATATGGACACCAGAATTGAGATAGATCTCTATTTGAATGTATTTTGACTTCAATCTATTGAAGTAATCAAATAGCTTATATAGCTTTTTGACTCCTTATACTTTGAATATATATAGTATTGACAAATGGATTTTGAGCCTAGCTCAACCCCTAAAGTTAGCTCTTGAGGAAAGGATTGAACAAGTCCGTATAAGGAGACTACTCACCTCTTTTCTATTCAATGTGGGACCCTTCAAAACCCCATCTCACGTCCAATATTTAATATGGGGCTCAACATCGATAAGGGTCCTGCTTTGATACCCTATAAGATTAGGTCTTCGACCTAACTGACACCCCCAAAAGCTAGCTCAAAGGAAGGAGGATTGCCTTGTAGAAAGATTTTCTATCTCATTAACTACTAACGTGAGGCTTTCTTCATTCTTCAACATATAGAATAGGTGTGAGGTAATATTTCCATAAACAAAAATGATGCATTTCCAAATGGAGCAACATTAGAATTCTTGTACTTTTTAAAAACATATTGGTACTCAAAAGAAACTTACATTTGCAATGAGACATGGTAAAAAAAAGTGAAATCTTTCGCTTTCAGAAAGGAAATTGTGTTCAATAGATGAAGATGGACTACATGAGACTTGGAAAATTGCGGAATAATATAAAAATGTTTAAGGTTTTCATGTAGTTTTAGCTAATAAAGATTGATAATCAAAAGAATGAACAATTTATATGTTTTAAAATATTTTGCAGGAAAATTGACAGAGTGATGATGCCAGCAGATCATGTACTGAATTGGAGTTAATGATATTTATGATATTGTGTTGTGCAGGTTAAATTGAACATAACATATACTTTGGGTGCTTTGTCTACTCCGATGCACATTTACTCTATGAAATCCCTTAATTCCGATATTTATTTGTTACTTTTATTAGTTCTTGTGTTGCTTACATGAGTTCTTCACTATTTTACATATCTAGATTTACACGAGTTTGTCACTATTTTACTAGGTAAAATTAAGGTGTATCAATATATTTCATGAACCAATATGTTGGGCCCGTGCTTAGCACGGGCTTCACTTATCTAGTAGTTAAAAAAAAGGAAAAATTGTATGAAATAACAAACTATTAATTCAAATTAAATGTCATAGCTATAGTTTATTTTATTTGTAATTCGCAACAAACATTTCATTTTTTTGCCATTTGATTTGGTATACAATTAGTCATTTTATACATTTCGGTATAAAATGTACAAAATGCGTTTGTGTTTGTATAAAGCGAGATAAAAGTAATATACAAATATAAATATATATATTTTTGTCCTATACACTTATAATTATACAAATACAGATCTTATTTGTCACGACCCGAGTCTACACCCTGGACGTGGCAGGCACTCAAGAACCATTGCTGGTCCCCAAGCGAACCCTCATCCTGGCTGACTACAAGCGGAAGACTAACTTAAGCATACAAAAGTTTAAAACTGCATAAAATTCAATAAACTCAACTTTTCAAAACTTTAACTCAAATGAACAACTTAGAATAAAGGTAATATATTCGACTCGCCATAAAATAGGCAACTTAAGTTTTTAAAACATTTAATAAAGTAAATGAATAATACATACTTCTCAACTATATTGACTATCTATGAAACCTCTAACTGATAAAGATGGAAGTCGAGACAAGACCCACGACATCCTGACTAAACTGAAAAGTAAATGAAATCTTCCGAAAATAAGGAGGCTCACTATAACTAACTCGAACTTCTGAATGTATCAACGAATCTCATGTTGATGATCCCGAATACCTGTGTCTGCATCATGAAAAGATGCAGGCCAAATGAATCAGTACGTGGAATATACGAGCATGTAAGGGGAATTCTAAAACATAAACATAAACTTGAAACTTGATAAAAAAAAAAACATACTTACCTCATCTCAAACTTACTCAACTCAAGGAATACTCAAGGATGCTCAACTTACTCAACTCAGAAGTACCCAAGGATAAGATACTCAACTCAAAGATATGATATTCGACTCTAGGTACTCAACTCTGGATACTCAACTCAATATAAAGCAACAATACACATGCAATACATGGAAAGTTTTATAAAACAGTAAAAACAACTTAGTTCGTTAAAGAAAATGCAATAACAAACCCAACTTCACTTATATAATAAAGTAATATAGTTTCTGTGGGAGTTTCTCTAACCGACAACCACCACTATGAGCTTAAGTGGTGATACAACGTCCTACCTCACGCTACCAAGGACCGACCTATACCTTGTCGGGGGTATAGAACCTAACTCACTAAGTGGATCCACTAGTCTATGCTAAAAAGCACTAAGGAATCATCTAAAAAGTATGACCCTTTTCTACCCATGATGGTTACATGATTTATGGAGACTTGAGTTAATATGAACTCGCATCCCCATATCGGTGCTCAATACTACTCCCAAAATATACTTAGCTCATGTGTTTGTAAAAACAAAACTCTTTCTTTGGTTTAAGATAATTACTCAAAACTTAGCTTAAAAGCTCTCTTGGAATCGATGTTGTCTTTCTTGCTCAAAACTCTTTCAAAAATCTCAGTTTTCTCTCATCTTAAATGTGAAAACATTTACTTTTGAGAATACTTAGTTCCCATATAACATTTTAAAGAAAATGAACTTTACTCTTACTCTTTACTCAACTTCAAAGCTTAAGTCTTAAAACAAATTTAAAACATTTGTAAAAAACTTTTTAAAATATGGTTCATGCCGAATTATGGACGTGAACGACTCAATGCAAGATTTTCAATAACCATAGATAGAACTCAATACTTGAAACTCAAGAACTCTAATGATATTACTCATCTCAAGACTGTTCGAATTATAGTGTTCATGCGAGATTATGGACATGAAATGTTCAACTCAAGGACGCAAAGATACTTCTCAAAAGGGATTAGGAACTCAACACTTAAAGGCTTAGAACTTGAAGATACCACTTCTCTGAAGGATGCTCAACTTACGAAGTTCATGCGAAATTATGGGCATGAAACAACTCGACTCGATGGTCTACATAACAATATGGAATTCATGTATACGACTTTTCTTATTCTCTAACTTACTTCCTCAAAACTTAGTTCGATTCGATAGTTGATCTCAAATAATTCACAATTGAACTCAAATGTTTTCTTGAACTCTACTCTTAACTCTCTCTTGATTGTGAATTATGAATTCAAGAGTTATGGTTCATTATAGAAAAAATCTCGTAATGACAAAGTACACTCATGAACATATTTTCCTCAACCTCTTACTCACTTACTCAAGCCTTGAAACAAATTACTAGAAGTTGTAGAAGACTCCTTAAAAGGGCTGAAAGAGACTTTCTTAGAATGTTCGAATGAATTCTCATAACTTAATCCTTAACTCTAATTCAAGGGTTATGCTTCGGAATGTAGGACCTCTCAATGTTTTAGAAGGGTTAAGATAGTTGATCATAAGAATGGGAGAAGACCCAAATTAAAGAACACTAGCACGACAGGGAGATGGAATTAAATCTTTGATCGCAAAAATAAATTTTGGGACAGTAGACTCCGTATCCTCTCCGCGACGCAGAGAGGGGGTACTTTTCGGGGGATTGAATGTTTAAAACACCTCTGCGACGCGGAGCTGGGCACATATTTTTGCCCGATCTTTTCTTCCTCTCTCAAACTCGAATCAACTCACACCTACTGCAATTCTAAGGTCAAATTTCACAAATTCTTTTAATCCAAAACAATTTCGGTGAAACCCACACAAGTAACTATCAATTAACTCATCTTATTCGCAAACCCTCGCGTCTAGTACTCAATGAGAACTTCATTATCAAAGAACGAAGCACAAACCTCAAGAACTCAATAAGGTTGTCAATATTGGCTAAAACTCCAGAATTTCTCAAGAACTAAATAATTCAATCTCAAAAACGAATTTAAGGATATAATTAAACATGATTGGTGTGAGGGCGAACAAACCCAACACTATAAAGCTTACATACCTGAAAGAATCATCTTCTTGAAGAACTTGAAGCAAAATCTGGGAAGATGAACTTAGCCTTAGCGTTTCTTGATTCCCTTGAGCGTAGATTTTTTGAGTGGATAAGAGAGTTAACTGATTTTCTACTCGTTTAGGGCAATCTAGATGACCTACTAAGGGTTTTCAGGACCCTTGAAGAAATAATTAAAATGAGTTGGGAGTCGGAATGATTTTTCACCAAGCAATGAGGTCCGTATTGGCTCCGTGATGCGGAGCTATCGCGGAGCTGCTGCCAGGTTTGAGCGTCATTAGTAAATCACTCATAACTTTTTACTCAGAGCTCGAAATTTAGGAAACTCGATGGCGTTGGAAAGAGGACTCGAAGGGCTTTAATTTTCTATCTTATAGCTCACCTAACTCATCTTGTACTAGGAGTTATGGTCATGTGAAGTTGACCCAAAACTTAGGAATGACTTGAATGTTTTTCTCTTTGGTTCTTCTTGGAACTTAAGGTGCTACTTCTAGTGACTTAACATTCAAGAATTTTTAAATTCCTTGCAAAAACCTCACTCACTACGAAGAACGGTTCGAGTCTTAAATTAAAAATTTTTGGGGTGTTACATTATTATACAAATTATATAAATGAATTTATATAAAACTGAATAATTTATATAAAATAGGATGTATCTAGCAAATTATACAAATCAAAAGCTCCATAGCAAACATAAAATTTGTCATAGAGCGCAATTATGCAAACTATGGTTCTAACATACAAATATGATTTTTATGTTTGCTATATGTGAAAGTTGTTCAAAAAAAATTCTTATATATATATGTATGTATGTTGAACTATCTTCAATTTTTCATGTGTTTACTTTTTTATATTTTTGACCTTCTTAGTAAAAATCTTGAGTTCATCACTGTCTTCTACCACACAACATCTTACTATTGCGACAATTGTATAATACTTTTAACGAACTATTTGATATACTAAGTTTTCGCTATTTTTATATTACTTAGAACTTCTAGCAAATTGTTTGATATACTAAACTTTCGCTATTACGAAATATTGTCTCATCACATATCAAGTCCAATGTACATCAACTAATTTGGCATTGTTTTGAGAGAATAAAGCAATAGTTGATTGATTGATATTATCCAAATTTACTTAGAGATGCTTTTTTTTTATATATATAAAATAAAGTGGACGTGGCATCTATTTCATTTGGGCTATGATTATTATGTAATATTGGACCAACTCGTATATAATAGAGGCAATTTTAAAAGTAAATCAAAGAAAAACAAAACAAAAATAGGAAGAATTTCTTAGACAAAATTATTGGATCCACATGTACTCTATATTATACTTTTTTACCAATTAACCATAGCAAATTAAAAAAAAATGTTCTCTTTTGAGGCTTGGTATTGAGAATACAATCTTTCATATAGCAGGATAATATTCTCACAATTTAAAAAAGGTTATATTGTACGTAAACTTTATCTTTGTGAGGAATAGAAATGTTATTTCTGATAAATCTTCTATTTATTAAAGTGTTAATCACGTAAGACTTTAATTCCGAAATCATCTCAATACATTTAAAAATCACTCCACCTAAGGCATGAAGAAGATTTTTAGGTCAAATAAAGTATGTAGAGTGATTAATTAGTCAGTCAAAGTGCATGCTTTTATAGAAATCTGTTACTAACTATTATATTTAATTTTGCTAATTAACAATAGATTATTTTTAACTCAATTGTCCAACAATATAAAGACAATCCTCACTGTCATGTGTGGACACTTTTTTACCAACTTTAAATCTTGACCCTACATCTTTTCTTGTAATTCTAACCCCTCAAAAAAAAAAAAAAAAAAAACACACGGTCCTCAAATTTTGTTTATTATTACAAAATTAGCTAGTTTGTACTTTTACCATTTTGTTGATAAGATAATAGAGTTACCCCAAACCTAACTTGTTGTGAGTTGTCATTTCTTTAATTTATTTCTTTTCATAAGGTATAGTCCATCACTTGGTACATATTTCCAATTTCTAGAAAGAAAAATAATAATTTATTGTTTAATTTATATAAAGATATTTAATTAGTATATATATATATATATAGAGAGAGAGAGAGAGATAGAGGAAAGATGAAAGAAGATATAAGATACATCATAATGAAATTTTAATGACTATACAAATATGTGAAGGTAATAAAGCTTTCGCTTAGTAGATTAAAATATATCGTGGATTATAGATAAATGACTTTTAAGAGTTTTTATTTATAGAATCGTGAACCATTAATTATGAAAGGGAGTGTTGTAGTAATATTGATTGTAAAAGAGAGGGAAACGACTAGATGGTGATAATTGTTCATTCTGTTTGATTAGATTGATAGATACAAAATTCTTATTATTATTTTAATTTAATCAATTAAATTTGACATCTGAATATACACTCATCACATTATGAAGTTAGAGAAGGTTTCAAAGACTAGATCATTCATTGATTCTAATTAATTTAGAGTCGTTGATTCAATCAGATTTGACGCCTATACTAGAAACTTGAAATTGTCTATCTCAAATCCAATAAAAGAGAAGAATTATGGTAACTCAAAATCAACATAAATTTTATTGATTCATAATAAATTCTTATAATACAAATTTCATCGGAAGGTATCCATCTAAGCATGCATTACTTCAGTACCCAAAATGTGATTAAAGTTTACGTAAAAATAACAATAATATCAGCGTAATATTTTTCTTATTTTTTTTTTCTACCATAGATAGGAAGGTATGAAGGTTATGATTAGAGTAGAAGCTTAACAGATAGTTGAACATTCTCTTATTTTTTAATGTGATTAGTCTTGGTGGTAGAACATCGTGTCTATCATAGTAATAACTCTATTCATATAATTTCTTGCTTTTGATATCTGGTATCATCTATTGTCTATTTGTTCCTTTCATAAATGTTTTGAATTATGTTTTATCATAGCGACTCCGTACCCGAAAACTTTATCATTGTCTATTGTTATTGTTAATGTTCCTTTCATAAATGCTCTAAAGACTCCCTAACAAAAGGAATTCCATATCCGAGATGACTTAAACACGAGATCTCTGTTAAGGATAAATGAATAGTTACCACTCCACCACACCTCTTGTTTGTGCGGTTTGTTATTATTTCAACTGTTTCAAAAATCTTGTTTTTTCTACATTTACGTAATATTATTGGCTTAATGGGTCCTAAAATTGTCCCATATATCCTTACAACCCCACTACATTGATACATTAAAGCTTCTTTTTAGTTCTTCCTTCTGTTTGTTTTTCCCCAAAGTTGAGAAAACATTAATCTATTTTCCCAACGTCTCTTTATTTGCTTTGCGGAAATCAACTTTACCTTTTCTCACTCTCAAAAGTCTTGCCTTTCACACTCTTTTTTCTCTCTTAAGCTCCATTCTTGGTTATCTGCTGTACAAAAAGTAAGGTCTTTGAGACACCCTATTGCTCATTTTTCATTTTTCAGCTGTCACTGTTCTTGATTTCATCATATTTGTAGATAAAAATGCAATCTTTTTTGTGTTTTTGCATTTTCTTGATTCTGTGTAGTTGTTGTGTTTTTGTTACTTCTTTGAATGATGAAGGGATAGCTCTTTGGTCATTCAAAAATGGTATTGGACAAGACCCTGAAGGGTCACTTAAAAATTGGAACTTTTCTGATGAAACCCCTTGTTCTTGGAATGGTGTTACATGCAAAGACCTAAAAGTTGTATCTGTTAGTATACCTAAAAAGAAACTCACTGGGTTTCTTTCTGCTAGTCTTGGATCTCTTACCGAGCTTAGACATGTTAATTTAAGAAGTAATTTGTTTTCTGGTAGTTTACCTGTTGAGCTTTTTGCGGTTCAAGGTTTGCAAAGTTTGGTTCTTTATGGGAATTCCTTTTCTGGGGTTATACCTTCTGAGGTTGGGAAGCTAAATTATCTTCAAACTTTGGATTTATCACAAAATTTCTTGAATGGGTCTGTGCCTATAACATTACTTCAGTGTAAGAGATTGAAGGTTCTTGATTTAAGTCATAATAACTTTACTGGTGTTGTACCTGAGGGGTTTGGGGGTAATTTGTCTGCATTGGAAGAACTTGATCTTGGATTCAACAAATTTGATGGTAAAATTCCAAGTGATTTGGGAAATTTGTCTAATTTGCAAGGAACTGTTGATTTGTCTCATAATATGTTTAATGGTTCGATTCCGGCTAGTCTTGGTAATCTTCCTGAGAAGGTGTATATTGATTTGACTTATAACAATTTGAGTGGTCCAATTCCACAAAATGGTGCTCTGATTAACAGAGGACCTACTGCTTTTATTGGAAATCCTGGGCTTTGTGGACCTCCGTTGAAAAACCCGTGTTCTGCACAAAGTGACGCGAGTTCACCTTCCTCGGAACCTTTCTTGCCTAATAACTTACCTCCCTTAGATGGTTCTGGAGGGGATGGGAATGGTAGAGGTTTGAGTAAAGGTGCTGTAATTGCGATAATAGTGGGGGATGTGGTTGGAATTTGTGTTGTTGGGTTGTTATTCTCGTATTGTTATTCGAGAATCTGTGGTTGTGGGAGGAAAAAGGATGATTCTGGTTTTGGTTTTCAGAAGGGGGGAGGGAAAGGAAGGAAAGAGTGTTTATGTTTTAGGAAGGATGAGTCGGAGACGTTATCGGAAAATGTTGAACAATATGATCTAGTGGCACTAGATAATCAAGTGGCATTTGATCTTGATGAACTTCTCAAGGCATCTGCTTTTGTCCTCGGTAAAAGTGGTATCGGTATTGTGTACAAAGTTGTGCTTGAAGACGGGCTTAACTTGGCCGTAAGGAGATTAGGCGAGGGTGGTTCGCAAAGATTTAAGGAATTCCAGACGGAGGTCGAAGCAATTGGAAAACTGAGACATCGAAATATTGTGACTCTTCGTGCCTATTATTGGTCTGTCGACGAGAAGCTACTGATATATGACTTCATTCCAAATGGAAACCTTACCACTTCAATTCATGGTACACTTCAACCTTAGGCTGTTGCATTCTCGTTTATCGTTTTTTCTTTGATTTCCACAACTGTTTTAAGCTTTCATGATTATTAAGTTATAAACTTTGTCTTTTCGCTTGTGTGATCAATTCTTAGGAAAACCTGGTATGGTGTCATTTACACCACTTTCGTGGTCCATTCGACTGAAAATAATGAAGGGAACTGCAAAAGGTTTGGTTTATTTACACGAGTACAGTCCCAAGAAATATGTTCATGGTGATCTAAAGCCATCTAATATATTACTTGGGCACGACATGGAGCCCAAAATCTCCGACTTTGGACTTGGACGACTTGCTAATATAGCTGGAGCATCCCCTACGTTGCAATCCAACCACATGACCTCAGAGAAACCACAACAAAGTAAGCAGGGCAGTGCACAATCAGAGTCCGGGACAGTTACATCAACTACAACTTCTGGTTCTTGCTATCAAGCTCCCGAGGCGTTAAAAGTGGTGAAACCATCACAAAAATGGGACATTTACTCGTATGGAGTGATCTTGCTTGAAATGATCACGGGAAGAACCCCGATTATCCAAGTAGGTTCTACAGAAATGGATCTAGTAAACTGGATTCACTGGTGCATTGAAGAGAAGAAGCCACTTTCGGATGTATTGGACTCATATTTAGCTCAAGATGCTGATAAAGAAGAGGAAATGATCGCGGTTTTGAAGATTGCAATGGCGTGTGTTCACAGCAGCCCAGAGAGGAGACCTTCAATGAGACACATATCTGATGCATTAGAAAGACTGCAAGCTTCCTCTGAATGAACGATTGAAACAGAACCTGAAGGCTTCACATTGCAGTAAGGATCACAGCATCTAACCGATAACTATGAAGCACGATCACTGCTTGGCGCGCGATACATATTGACTAACAGTAGTAATCTCCACTTGTTTATGAAGGAATGTCTGTTTGAATATTGGCCTTCTTGCTCTCTAATTGCAAGCTTTTTGTTGTGTCTATTTGATTAAGAACATAAAGTATTTGTTTTTCTCTTTATTACTATTACTATTCATCTTTGTGTGTCACAAATGAGTATATGTAAATAAAAATGATTTTGTCAAAATAATAAATAAGATAGGTGTAAGCAATAACTATATGTCTGTTGTGAGTCTGCAAGTGTTGGTACTATTTTTGTCAATATTCTTTGTCAGTAAATGAAATTCTTTTAACAATAAGATATTAATGTCTTGTAGTACTACTAATAAATGCATTTTGTGACAGCTGCATGATTTTGTCATCTACCCTTATCTCAGTTTTATCTTCAATTATTGGTTGTTTGCTTATGGTAACTTTGAACACTACAAGTAGATGGTACATTATATATCATAATACACGTAACACGCAACATAGAATATAAATTGTCACCTAGGCCAGTGGCGTAGCCGCACGGTGTTTCGTTGGAAAAAAATATCATTTATACAAGTAAAATGATACACGAAATAATTAATAACATATTTTGGACACCTTTAATACACAACACGCTATTGTAGCCCAGTGGTTCCACCTCCTTGGAATGAGACAGTGCTTGTGTGTTCAAATCTCACTAGTTCTATTTTTGAAAAGAGCTTTTATTGTGCTATTTATGGACACCCTTTGTGAAATTTCTAGTTTCGCCACTGGCGTAGGTCATCATGTAGAATGCATATGTTACTTGTTAACTTTATACAAATTTATGCACATTCAAAGTTGAAGGGTATCTAGATGCAAGTTGAGGTAAAGTTAAAGGGTAATTTTGATGCATTAAGCTTTCTGCTATGCATGGAGTTTAAGGAAGGATTTAACCACATTGAATCTTATGTACACAACTATATCTTATATTTTTGTAAAAGGTTATTTCTCAACTCGAAAAAGTTACATCCTAATCACATGGTGTCAACGTTAAATGTCACGCGGCAACCCAACTCCCATTCTTAACTTCTATTATGATGATAGTGTATAAATATTTATGCTATCAAGTTATCTAAAAGATAACTATATATAATCGTTCATTGAAAATCGAGATTAGTAACCTAGAAGAGCATATGATCGACCTTATCACTTTAATGCATCAATTATCTATATATTGACAGTATACAAAAATATTTGTGCAATCAAATAATCATTTAAAATATAATTACAGACAAGTATTCATAAATTTTTTATCAATAACCTTGAAAAAGACATGAATGGAATAATTATTTTGATGCATGCACCTAGGATGCCATCTAAAAATGTTTCTTGAAGGAAAAAAGAGGCTAAATTTAATCATGAGAATAAAAAGCAAATAAAAACCTTTTTTTAAAAAAAAAAAAAAAGTGATAAACTGTTGCAAATAAAAACTTGTGGACCTTTTTTCAGATACTTTTAGTACATTTATTTCTGTATAAAAAATAAATCTGTTTGACTATTGATCTTTTCCCTTTATAGTTTTACATCAAACAATTTTATTGATTCTTGATTGTGTCATACTACCAATGTCTTAAAAGGAACATGTTTGATATGAAAAGATTTCACACAACTAGTATATCTCAAAATACTTTCTTCGTTTCAATTTATCTGTCTTAATTTTATTTGTAGTCTATATAAAAAAAGTGTCTTTTCCATTTTTAAGCAATTCTTTAATTCTAATTTCCTACGTGACATGTTTAAGATCATAAGATTAAAATACATTTTAATACATTCTACATATTTTTAGTTAAGACCACAAGATTCAAAAATTTTCTTTATTTTCTTAAACTCTATGTTAAGTCAAAACCAAACAAATAAATTAAAACGAAGGAACTAATATACATTTGCATTCTTGGTTGTAATATCATTATTTAGTATTTAGAGTTAATGAGTTCAAAATTGTACATCTATAAAGTTTTTCATGTTTTTTTTTCGCGGACACATGATGGCATTAAACAAGATCCAACAACGTCAGATGTGACGCTCGTGATGAAGGGCTGACCAATGAGGGTGAGTCACATAAAAGAAGGACTGATAGGGTTCTAAGCTGACAATCTTTTAGAAAAGGTATTCACATGATACATGATAGATAAAAGCAAAAGATTTTATAACTAAACATAACACAAGTTATATGATACATACGTTTTTAAGTTCGATGATAATGTAACTCGAGGGACAAATTTAAATTATGTTTATGGAAATGAACCTCTTATTATTTTTCAAATCTAACTTTTTCATATTCCATACAATGATCAACTTCTTGGTGATGACTATAAAGTTAGCTATCATAGTCCATAGAGCACATGAACTTTGGCCAAAAGACAATAATGTGTTACAGGTACATTGAAACTTATTGACATTTAAGTAGGTAGCTATGCATAGAGACATAAAAGTATGGCAACTTTTAGAAGTAATAGTATTTTTAGGGTGTGTTTGGTATGAGAAAAATATATAATTTTTTCATGTTGGTTGGTCAATTTTTTTAGAAAATATTTACTTTAAAATAACAAGACGATCTTAGAAACGAGAAAATGACTTTTTTGTTAAAGATAGAAAAAACAAATTTCATAATAAGTAACATTTAATATTTGATTATCTCATCTCAATCACCAACCCCCCACCCCATCACCCTAGTAGCGTAGCTATGTAAATTGAAGGATTGTCAGTCGAATACCTTTCGTTGGAAAGTTATATATATACATTAAAATCTTGAACGCTTTTATCGAAATTTTTAGCTTCGCTATTACATAAACCCCACACCCATACCCATTAGCTCGACCTCAACTGTCAACCGCATAATATGTGCCTAGATTATAAATGTAAAATTGTATTTGAGACAATATTTTTTATTTACTTATCAAATATTAAAAAATAAGTGAAAAAACACCTTTTTTTAAGAAAAATATTTTCCAACTACCAAACACACCCTTAATGACTATGTATGAAAATGCAAAAAAAAAATAAAAATCTAAAGGGTTTTTATTTGGATATGGTTGAAACTTTATGGCTGTACACCATTAAATAAAATTTATCTTCTTTTTTTTTGTGTGTATAAAGCTTGACATATTCTTGGTCTTAATTTATTTTTACTTTAATTGCATAATATTTGACTTTTTTAAAATAAAACTTTATTGTCGGAATGTAATAATAATTGCGCCATTCATGCCAACTACAATGGGAGAATTTTAGTATACCCACTTGAAAGATTAATTCAATAACATAAATAATAATTATGTACCTATTAATTAATAATAAATATAAACTAATAATCGTTAAAATTATTGAGGAAATCGTCAAAAGGTTATCTTCGTCTTTCTTAAAAAATAAAATTTTCGTCTATTATAATCATTTATTGATACACCATTTAATTATTCACGTGTTATCGTTAAATTTGTACTGTAATATAATTTTATAAATAGTCAAATAAAACAACTTTTATGCATGAAGGGATCAAAAACATCTGTTTTGACTGATTAAAGGTTAGAATAAAAGTTGAATTTTACTAATATATTTTCCAACATATAGTTTTAACCAATAAAAAGAAGCATTAAAATTTGATCTCGTGTATAATTAATTAGGATCAATCAACAACTTTTTTCCCAATATTTTAGAATTTTAATATTCCTAGTCAAGAATAGTAGATACGATTCACCAAATAATTACATTAAGAAGTTGTTAATTTTTTGGGCAGATGCAGTAACAATTTTTAATACATAAATATTGGTCACTCAACTAATACTTCTTTTCACAAAAAGTCAATCAACTTTCATTTATAACCTCAAAGTCACTCAATTATGAATTTTTCTCACAGAAAATCACTCAACTAATAGTTCTTTTCACAGAAAGTCGCTCAACTTTCTTTTATAACCCCAACATCACTCAACTATGAATTATTTAATTACAAAGTCACTCAACTATTGATATTTCATTTAGAAAGTCACCCAACCAATTTAAATATGTTTTCATTAAATTTTGTTGAAAAATATTCTTTTTTAAATATAATAAGATGCTCATTTTAATTATTTTATTAAATTTATTAAAACATAATTTTTGTTTTAAACTAATTTCTTAAAAATAATCAGATACTCATTTTAATTATTTTATTAAATTTATTGAAACACAATTTTTATTTTAAACTGATTTCTTAACAAAAACAAATAGTAAGATACTCATTTTAATTATTTTATTTGATTTTGTTTAAATACCAATTTATTAAAACGATTTTTTTTAATAAAAATGGTATGCTGCCAGGCACCGGCACTATTAACGGTGGATGCAGTGCAATATATCATTTTCGATTTAAAAAAATGCTACCGTGTAAATCTTATTATTTTTGTATTAGGTTCACAATAGTTATTATTTCTCTAAAAATTAGTTCAAAACAAAAATCGTATTTCAACAAAATTTAATGAAAATATATTTAAATTGGTTGGGTGACTTTCTAAAAGAAATATAAATAGCTGAGTGACTTTGTAGGTAAAATATTCATAGTTGAATGATTTTGAAGTTATAAAAGAAAGTTGAGTGACTTTCTATGAAAAGAACTATTAGTTGAGTGACTTTCTGTGAGAAAAATTCATAGTTAAGTGACTTTGAGGTTATAAATGAAAGTTGAGTGACTTAATTTGTGAAAAGAAGTATAAGTTGAGTGACCATCTGATATATTAACTCGAGGAATATCCTACCTATTAGGATATTTCCATACTCATAACTCAAATCAGAGACCTCTGATTGAAGATGGGACATTATAACCATCCACACCCTCGGCGACAAATAAAAAATGTTAGTATTCTATTTAGTGATGGATTATCAAAGAATTATAATTTTTTTTGTTAGTTACGATCTATTTAGCTACAAATTAGTAACACAATCATTCACTATATAGTCTGATAGAGTCCTGTTCTACATGTCAATAACGACAACAATGAAATTTATAATAAAAGAAACATCCGACTTTAAAATGGTGTATTTCCAATATTTTTTTCTTTGTTTGACTATCTTTGCACGAAGCAACACATGGTTACGATTTTATTACATGTCTTTTTCATTTTGTCGAAAATCAATTTCACTATATAAATACTTATGACCTCCTCCTTTATTTCTTGCGGTAATGATTCGTTTCTAGTTAAAAAGAAGAGTAGATGTCACCATACTTTGATATATAGTAGTGGAAAGTCCACAAATAATGGGCCACAATCAAATTGGGAAAGTGTCCCCTCAAATGACTTCAATTGCTATATTTTTCTTGTATTAGAAAATTAGGGCAACAAATTAAAGAATCAATCAAAGACTTGGATATGTTACAGCTTGCTTCTCATGGGCATTGTCCTTTGTTGTTACTCCTTTAATACACAATATTAGCTAGCTAGCTAGCTTTCATAGTTAAAATTATATACATAATTCATTCATCATTGTTGACTTAATGATTGTAAATGTACATTTTTCTTTTAGTACAAATAGTTTTTAGCATCCTAGTGATAAGGGATAAGAGACAAGTACCCCTAGACTATGACCGAAATCTCATAGACACATCTTAACTAATCTAAGGTCCTATTACCCCCTAACTCATTTTTCGTGTAATTTTGTACACCTTTTGGCTTATGTGGCACACTCCGTGACTCCACTTAGGTGAGGCGCGTGAGAGATGTTTGGATGCCATGTAGGCCAAAAAGGTGTATAATTACAAAAAAAAAAAAAAATAAGTTGAGGGGGGTAATAGGACCTTAGTTTAGTTAAGGTGTGTTTCTGGAATTTCAGTCATAGTCTAGGGGGGTACTTGTGCCTTATCCCCTAGTGATAATAATATATTTGCCATCAACATGTGGATTGTGGTGAGATGATAGTGATCACTTTATCTTTAATTAAAGATTTCAGGGTTGAGCTCTTAGAAATGAACAAATTCTGTTGGGATTACTGCCCCCCTAGAAATCAAGTGCATTACAATGAGCGAATATGAATTTAGTCAGGCTCAAATACAAGTACCAAATTAGCATGGTGGATTGTAGTGCAATGTTTGAGATCACTTCATCTTTAACTAAAGATCTCAAGTTTGAGCTCCTGGAAATGAAAAACTTTTGTTGGGATGACTGTCCTCTAGAAATGACCATTACAAAGCATAAATCTAAATTTAGTCAGACTCCAACACGAATATTGAATATCGAGTGTGAAACTAATAAATAAATCTTAGCCCATACCTTTTTCTTTCTTTTCTTTCCTTTTAAATGTCGAAAGCTCATTTAGTTTTAGTTGTCTTTGTGGTTGGATCATGGACAGGCAAGAGTATAAAGGTGAAAGGTCTTTTTCATTAATTAAAGGATCCTACAATACTAACATATTGCATCAAAAAGTAAAATTAGGATTTTAAGTTTATAGATATTGAATTTTAAAAATATTACAATTTATTGGTCTTCTCATAATTTAGTCATACATGTTAGATGAATTTTTAAATGTAAATTTAGTAGTTTCATTCTCTGTAATCGAATTTGTAAGCAAAACTTTAGTTTTGCCCTTGCATATAACATGTATGGCCTAAAGGCTAAACCAAATCTTAATAATAGGAAGTTTAAAAAATTATTCACTAAAACTTGTTCATGTTTGTTTAGATTTTTGTCATTTTACACGCACTTTCACTATTCATCTCATCATCAGAAAAGGTATCGAGTAACTCGACTTCTTACAAATCCTTTTTTTGTTCCTGGATAGGGTAGGCTAGGGAAGCCCAACCTTATGGGTTGGCCCAATATCGATCCAAGCACCCCAATGCCTTTATTTGGGTTACAAGCCCGCTATTAAGTTCAACCTCGTCAACTATAGATAATTGTCTAATAAATATTTTGGTTTACGATAAAGTTATTTTAAAAAAAATTCCTATCATCTTATAATCTTCAAATTTATAATCAAGTTTAATGGAAAAATATTTTGAAGTGAAAAAAAAAACATTGATCTATTTAAGATGTAGAAATTAACAATTAACTCTTAATACAATACCACAGAAGCTATATATTACGTACCATGAACCTAATTAATATGGTCACTCAACTAATAGGAATATTAATACAACTAAAATAAGTCAGAAATTATCAAATAGAACTTGGTACAAGATGATCAATTGGGGAAGAATGCTTCATCTTTCCTCGTAATTCTTAGCCTCTTCACTCGATCTGCGAATTCGCTGTATAAACAATGAGAATTTAAATTTTATACATTAACGGTACCAAAAATATTTAAACAATCAAGTTATTTATAAAGTAAGATGAATCTATATGATGATAACATTAATTGGAACTTTATTAAATGATAACAACCAGTAATCACATGTTAAATCATGTAAACTCAAGAAAAGGGGTTTAATTTAATCCCTTTACCCAAAAAAATATATATTTTACAAAAATATTTCTCACCAATCATTTTGGATTAATCATCTAAACCTAGTTCAAATAGTTCAATTTTTAAATTTCATAGAACAAAGCACACAACAAAATAGACGAATGAATGAATCATTAGTTCAGTTGAACTTAAACCAATCAGGCAAATTATATTTCCATAGGTTAATTTTATCGTCCAATCATTAGTTCGGTTGAACTTGGACCGATCAAGCAAATAATATTTGCATAGGTTAATTTTATCATCCCTACCTACCTACATGTATTAATAATATCAAAAAGTATGTAATGATTAAAAAAAATACTCACTTCCATGGAACATCACCAACAATCCTCCATTGGTCATTCCTGTCTTTGTAAAATAATGAAAACTCTGAACCATCTTGGAATAGCCTTAGCCCATCCATAATTTGTTTTCCTTTATACCATTTAAAAATAAAAGAAACAAATTATGAGGTAATTAAACATATTATTTTAAAAAATGAATAAAAAATAAAATTTGATAAGAGTTGGACGAGTTAGGCTATGACCAAACCCAGTCTAGATCTATCTCAACTCAATAATGTTTTTTTTTTTTTTTGGGGGGGGGGGAGATCGTTAAATCACTTGCTCATTCATTAATTCAGTTTTGACCTGGTCAAATTCAGCGCAATCTGCTTATTTGACACCCCTACCTACCTACAACTACATTTAAAATGACCTAATAATAGTGTAATAATAAATAATAATTTTGATATTTTGGAACATACCAAACATGTCTTCAAGTTGTATTGCAAGGCTAGGATAGCTTGAATGTTCAAGAATGCAAATTTTCCTTCCAACAATAACTCCATCCATATTAACTTTCACATATTCCCATCTCTCTTTGCTTTGAATTCCTTCACTTTCATCATCATAATTATTAATTTCCATAAAATTTGTATGATATTCACTTCTTGAATTCTTGCTTAATTGTGGATGCAAATGTTGCCAATCTATCAACTCATCATAGCCACCTGCATGAATTAGTACTTAACAATTAAGTCCTAAGTTGCTCAGATTCTCCAGAAATGTTGTCACGCCCGTGTCGAATTCTTCAAAATTGAACTATTTTTAAAGAGTCTAACACATACCTGATGACATTTTTGAAGAGTCCGAAATTAAGTCCATTAAGTATTAGTTTCACTAATAATATCAATGAATTTTGACATAGCACTTTTGACTTCCTAAAAGCTTGGTCAAACGAACTTTAAATTTGTCATATCACTTCTATGACTATAAAAACATGCCATTAATTCAAAAAAAACCCAAAATTTAATTATTCTCAAATAAAATTATACTCATGAATCTTATAACTTCTCATTAATATACAATGATTAAGGTTAAGACTCGGGGATGTTCCACCCTTAACTAGAGTCTCGAGGTATGAAAAAATCTGATATAAGGAGTGCTTCTCTCTTAAATAGGTCTTATACAATGCAAATCTGAATAAGTCGAACCGTAATACAGGAACCAAAAAATAGATTGAAGAAAAAACTTTAGAAATAAAAGATGGAAACACAAACATACCATGAGTAGATGGATAATAAGCCTCAGGCTGCAAAGCTCTAAGACTTAGTCCCAAATCAATAAAATTACCATTCTCCTTATTATTGGTTTGATAATAAACAGAAGGAAGAGTTGTTGCATGGTTTAGAGGATATTCAGAAGAATTTGAATCCATATTTGACTCTTTCACAAAATAAATATTTTGCTATGTCAATGTAGAGATAAATTGAAGCAAGATATATGATTGAAATAAATTAAGGAGACATATAAGCTCTATATAGTAGTATTAGTTGTTTAGTGGTGTATTCAGAATTTAGATGTTTGAGACTAATATAAGTTTGGACTTACTATATATATGCAATTAAATTTTTTGAGAGGGGAGTCTTGAAGTAATGGTAATAAAGTTATCAGTTATATATGTCATGAGTTCGAGCGATAAAATTGATTATTGAAGTTTGCGTCTGGATAGACTGTCTACATCACACTTTATTGGGGTGCATGCAACTAGCCTTTTCGATAACCCTGTGTGAACGTATTATATTTTATGCACCAAAATATCCTTTTTTATGTGCGTACAATTCGAAGGAAAAATAATAAAGCAATGAATTCAATTGAAGTTATGTAACACGTCCCATTCTCCCTTGTACTTTTCATGTCCATGCAAAACAAAACATACTTCTCGCAAGAATAGAGCTATATGCTTGAAACAAAGAGACATACAATTAAGCTCTATATATTATATTATATAGTATAGTAATGTTGAGTGATAAATTCAGAATTTAAACATATGGGGTTCAAAATTAGTTTATACCTTTTATATATATTCATTATTTTCATATATATACATGTACAGTTCGAGAAAGGAATAATATTTGAAACAACAATATAGAATTATTATTTGTGTCAAAGTAGACTGTATACGATGTCATATCCCTTCCCTGGACTCATGTTTCGTATTTTGAGCTACCCCTTTTTATACGTATATAATTTACGCAAAAAAATAATAAATCTAGTTGAACCTATAGTACGCGTACTACTATAGTACTTTTAATGTCCATGCAAAACTAAACACTTGTTGCAAGAAAAGAAATGAATCTATCTAGGTTGAGAAAAATGCAAACATGAGTGGTGGATATAGAAGAAAAAAAACTTATTTTCCATAATCAATCATTGTAGTGTTAGTTAATTTTGTAATTTTTTATTTTCTGACATTTATAACATGGAAAATCTCAATGGATAACAGAAAAAAAAACAAGATATGGGCACAAAAAATCCAACAAAAGTAGGGTTCATATGCTGTATACTTGCAACACTATAAAGATCTTTGCAATATGTTAAATTTTAGTGTCTACCGAGGCGGATTTAAAATTTAAATTGTTTGTATTCAGATCGTCACTAAATCTATTGATTAGTGGTGAAATCATCTTTTCCATTGTTCATCAAAAAATTATACTTGTAGATATAAGTCAATTTATTGTTTGGACGTGTGTGTATACATGATTGAGGGATCACGAATTAAAATTTTAAATTATTTGTATTTAGATTACCGTTGAACCTATTGATCAGTGGTGAAATCATCATTTTCATCATTTATCGAATATGTATACTTTGTAGATATAAGTTAATTTATTTTCTTGATGTGTGTCTTCACGTATATAAAAATAATCTTGACTTACTGATTATGTTTTTACTTTTTTTATATTCTGAATCCTCTTAGTGAAAATTATAGCTTCTCCACACATATTATATACAGTTAAAATTACTAGATTTGAAATTTGATATTTATAGTCAATTTTTTGATAATTAAATTTACCGAATGGTCTTTTGAGTGTTAAATTTTTGACACATCTGACACAATTAAATACATATGTATGCCTATGGCTCAACAGGTCCTACAAACATCATCATAATTGACTCAGATATTATGCAAAATTTCAGAAAAGGATAAACAAAATCAATTAATTCCAGAAAATCATCTTGACTCTGGATTTTAATTTTCTCATTATATATATATATATATATATATATATATATATATATATATATTCTTCCTTTTAATCCTTGTTATTTTCTTCTTTATCTTGTGAATCACAACCCATATTGTATGACCATTGATTTAGTTACACGTCATGAATGTGTACATGACCGAACCTACATATTCAGATAAGATCAGTTGAACTCAGTAACTTTTGATTAAAACATAATTGTATATTTTATGTGAAGAAATTCATTAAAATATGTATACTTATTAAATTTAGAATCGAGTTAATATGACTTTGAAGTCATCGTTTCCACAATCCAAAACCCATAAATTTTAGTAAATCCTAATTCCTAGGTGGCTAGGTTCGCCTAATTATATGCCAAGCCTATCATACACATATTCCTTCCGTCCATTTCTATTTGTCATGTTGCGGTTTTTGAAAGTTAATTTGACTAATTAACAAGTTAAATTAGATTATATTAATTCGATATTTTAAACAAAAATTTTAGATATTCAAAAACTGTATGAAAAGTACTATAAATTGTAATTTTTGAATATCAATATGATGAAAAAATACATCATAAAATGTTAGTCAAAGTTTATATAGTTTGACTCTAAAAAGGAAAACTATGACAATTAAAAATGGACGGGATAGTAGATATCCTCACTCCTAGCATGATTTTCATACTTTGTTTATTTTTAAAATAATGCACATGAACGAATTTACTCTCGAAATTATGATTCACATGAATTCATGATTTTAAAGAATTGATCTAATATTATTCATTAATTCACGTAGTTTATTGTTGAGTTATTTGTTCAAAGAAATAGTGATTGATCCTCACTTAGATACATAAAAAAAATTCAGTTTAAACTTATATGTATTATCTAGATATATTGAATATTAAAACTATGTACACACTATTCAAAAGAAAATAATGTATGGTAAAATTTGTTAAGCATTATATAGTTTGGAATATGAAACTAAGCTTGATAAATCTAAAAAATTTGGGACTGCCTAAGCACAAACATAATGTCAAATTATTTGAAGTTTGATTTAGACAAATTTAATTTAAATTTAAATTTACAAAAAATTATAAAATTTTGGTTCTGTTTAATAAAGATCCTAAAATCGCCTATATGTGCAAATTTCCTCTAAAGCCTTCTGCACATTGATAGAGTTTTTTTTTAAAAAATAAATAAATAAAAATTGGGAGTGGAGAAATAGAGGAGGGGATTACAATGTGGGGGAATCGAACACTCGCCAACAAAGTGAGTGTTTAGGTAGCTAGCCAACTAAATTATTAAGATTCCCATGAAAATTGATAGAGCAGCCTGTTATGATGCATAGTTTTTACTTGTCCTTCGAAAGAAAACCACTTTGAAGTGTTTAAACTGTTGGATTCAAAAGTGATAATGGCGTCAAGCGGAAACTTACAACTACAAATTATGGAGGTGATTAATAAGATAACAAATAAAAGCATACTAAAAACACATTATTATATGATTTGACCAAGCGACCTACATATTATAAAGCTAATATTGAAAAAAATAAATATGCATGTTAGGAGAAAATCTCCCCAAAAACAAAACTCTCTAAACGATTACATTGTAGATGCTATTGAGTTCTTTTGGCATGATAAAATGGTCTTCAATTTATAGAATTCCAATTTTTTCCTATGAGGAAAGAATAACCCAAATATAAAAAAAAATTATATTTCCTTTCATGAAAAGCTAAAATATTTATGATAATACGTGAATTTTCCTTCAAAAGAAAAATAAAACTCAAATAAGACAAATAAAAAGGGGGTAAAACCCTAACATAAACATTGTCATAAATCAATTAAATAAAAATATTCAAAACAAAGTCCCGCTTAATTTTTACAAAAGATTCTAACAGATAGATTATTTTCAAATATCGAGTAAGAGATTTCTATTTTCATTTTAAAACGGTAATTGCGTCTTTCACAATAAAAAATTTAGAGGATGTAAGTTTAACTAGTAATTGGTGTGCAAAATAGGATGACGGTAAAATATATTAATGGATGAGGTTTGTGTTGTTGCAATCACATTTGTTCCTAACGATTAATTCGCTGTTTTTCTTTTTAATATTTGATTGTTTTAACCTCTTAGGGATCTGATACAAGGTAAAAATCTCGTCTTTCGATAATAGCATTCAACTTACATGATGATATATATATATATATATGAAGAGATCACTAATGTCACGTCCAGAGCCTACACCTTGGGCCAGATTGGCACTCGAGAATCATTGTTTGCCCCAAGCGAACCCTTGGTTTGGATTGCTTACTCAGCGGAAGACTAAGACATAAGAAACAGAACCCAAATACAAGATAACTCAACATGTCTCAAACTGAACTTATAATGTTTTAAAAACATAAACATTTAACTTAGCCAAAATGGCAACTCAAATCTGAACATAAGCCAGTAACAAAATGATGACAAATGAGCTAACATCTAATTGACTATCTATGAAGCCTCTAAAACAACTGTAATGGATATCGGGACAGGCCCACGACATCCTAATGAACTAAAATGATAAAGTGATGAAAAAGGGGATCATCCGGAATGCAAGGAGGCTCACCAACAACTCTGAAGCTCAACTGGATCAACGACGCGCTGGATGCTGATCCTGGTTACCTGCATCTGCATCATAAGATGATGTAAGCCAACTGGCATCAGTACATTGAATGTACGAGTATGCGAGTTGGAATGCTAAACACAACTTAAGCTTGAAAAGAATCTGAAAGGAACTGAAGAACTTACCTGGCTCAACTCAACTCAACATAACTGAACTCATTTCAATATAAAGAAGTTTAAAACAAGTGTAATATAAGGAAAAATTATTTAAGACATGATGTCAACTCTGTGTTTTTAGAAATACAATAATAACTATGTATATAAGCAAAGATACAATATGAACTCTGTTTGTATACAAAAATACAAAATACTGCTGATGTATATAAAAATACAAAATACTGTTGTGGGAGTTTCTCTAACCGACAACCATCACTTAAGAGCTATAGTGATGATACAACACTTTACCTCACGTTGTCAAGGACCATCCTATACCTTGCCAAGGGTATAGGACTTAACTCACTAAGTGGATCCACTAGTCTATGCTAAAAAACATTAAAGGATTCATCTAAAAAGTATAACCCTTTTCTATCCATGGTGGTTACGTGGTTTATAAGGGCTGTGGGTTCTCTGAACGCTCCCCCATATCGGTGCTCAATACTACTCCCAAAATATGATACTAGCTCTTTATGTTTAAAAACATACTTCTTTCTGTGGTTTGAGATAATTGCTCAAAAACTTAGCTCAAAGGTTATTATGGAAATCAAGGTTTCCTCTCTTGCTTTATTGTGAAAGCATTTACTCTTTAATTGAAAACTAGCCCAAAGGCACTTTACTGAAAAACTAGTTCAAAGGCTCCTTACTAAAAAACTAGCTCAAAAGTTCTTTTGGAAATCTCAATTTCCGTTCTTTTTTAAATGTGAAAACATTTTAAACTCTTTTGGAAATACATAGTCCTCATATACTTTTGAAGAAATGAACTTCAACTTTACTCTTTACTCAACTCACACTCAAGTCTTAAAACAAAGTTAAAACATTTGAAAAAAGGACTTTTGGAAAACTTTAAGAACTTCTCTTGACTTTGACCTTAACTGCTCTTGACTTAACTCTTAATTGGTCCTTGAATTGAATTATGGATTCAAGGATTGTGATATGTGATTGGAAAGATATCATGATGTTTAGGAATGATTTTAGATAGCTAAACATGAGAAAATGATCAAGAATTGATTCTGGGGAACTGCTCCGCGATGTGGAGGTGATTTAAAATCTTAGGTCGAGAATTAACTTTTGAGTCAGAAAGGTCCGTGACCGCTCTGTGACACAAGGATGAATTTTTCAAAATTGTGGGGTGGGTCCGTGACGCGGCCTGGGCACCAGATTTTTCTTGACTTTTTCCTTCTTCTTTTTTCCAGCCCCAATTCACCTAAACTCGACTAATTCTCTCAAATTCTCTTTAGATTCAGATACCCAATGTTTGTATCCATGAACCTAACTCAAAGCAACTCTAAAACTCGACGTAAATATCTCAAGAACTTTTCAATTCAGCCCAACTCAAGAACGAAAAACAAATTTAAGAACACCATTCAAGATTCATCAATTTTCAACTTTCTAGAACAAACTTCGCTGAAATAAACATGATTGGCGCGTGGGTAAAAGAACCCAACACTATGAAAAACTCACATACCTCGTAGGGATCACCCTTGTCGAAATCCACAAGTTAAACCTTCTAGAACAACGAAATGTGCTCTTTCTCCTCTTGCGTTTTTTCTCCAAAAACCCTAGCGTAAATCTCCAATTGCCTAAACTGAACCAATTCAATTTTGACCCTTAATTAATTCACCAAAAACGAATTAAAATAATAGGGTATGAAAAAGACGAAAACATCCTTTAAAAATCCAGCTTGGACATTTTCTTATTTGAAATGCCCAACTTCCAAAGGGCATAACTCACTCATAAGAACTCGGAATCGCTCAAACTCAGTGGCTTTGGTAAGATTATTCCAAGAGCTTTCCAACCATATCTGGAATTACACCTAACTCATCCTAATCTAGGAGTTATGGCCGTTTGAAGTTGACCAAAAACTTACTTTTCCTAACTTAAAACAAATTTCCAGATTTTTTTTAATTATTTCCAAAAATGACTATTTCCAGTTCTTAGCTCCTTCCTAGCTATTTCAAATTTACGAGATGTTACAACTAACGAAGATTCCTAGTTGATTACGGTACATACACAACAAAACCTAAAACTAGGATACAAGAAGAAACCAAGACTTAGTTGAACTCCTCCATATTATCTTCATCAGGTATTAACACTAGAAATATCTGCTAACATGCTATTATCCAATAATTTAACTAATAAGTAACAATTTAACTAGTACTGTTTGACTAACTTGAACGATTAATTTTAAAAATGAAGGGAAAAGAGACATTTGAGTCCTTTTTTTGAAAGGCTTTTAACAAAACTTTGGGCCGGTCTGCTGCTTCTCTTTTGTAATGTCATGTAAATTGTAATGTATGGTCTTGGTCCAATTTTTTTGAGCTTCCTTTGCATTAAATCTAACTTGTCCAATTCATTTAAGTTTCATAGCAAAATTTGTTTCTGTTGGGAAACAATGAAATATCACAAAAATAATAGTACTAAAAGTTAGATACGATAATATTTTAAAATTAGATAACTTAGAATTTAATTTCATATTTTTATTTGTGATTGTGTCAAATTTTCTGTTGTTGGGAGAAGGCACAAGTACCCCCTAGACTATAACCGAAATCCCAGAGACACACTAACTAAACTAAGATCCTATTACCCCCTGAACTCATTTTATATATATAATATTGTACACCTTTTGGCCTATGTGGCACACCCCGTGACTCCACGCAGTTGAGGCGCATAGGAGATATATGGATACCACATAAGCCAAAAACGTTTACAAAATTACAAAAAAAATGAGTTCATGGTGGTAATAGGACCTTAGTTTAGTTAAGGTGTGTCTCTGAGATTTGATTCATAGCCTAGAGAGGTAGTTCTACCTTTTCCCTTTTATAATGTGACAGTGTTTGCTTTTGAATATGATGTCATCTGTCAATTCATGTCCATAATTTATTTGATTTGTCATCTTGTTTCTAAGTGATTTTTTTTGTGTGTCAAATCTTGATGGATAAACTAATAACCGAACCGATAATGATCAATAAGCGTTAAGCTAATAATTGATAAATCAATATCTTAATGGTTCTGTAACGATTTTGCATATTTAACAGGCTGATAACTATTAAACTTCGTTAAAATTAAACCGAACCAATCAATCCTCAAATCTCTTTGTGAAATTTCATTGAATATGTTGTTTTTAATTATTATTTTATCTCAAATTAAGTAATTTAGGTATTATCCTTTAATGTGCTAGCAAAACAAAAATTTCTATCGATCATGACTATTTATTTTTGTCAAAGACCAAATGGCCCCTAATATGTTTGTTTGTTTTTTCTGTATAAAAAGAGAAATCAGTAATTTCCTCATTTAAAGTTCAGCAGCTGCTGCAGCTTTCCATTTCTGTTTTAAAGAGAACCACCTTTTCAATTTTTCATCCAAAAATTATCAATTTATTTTTCTAATGTACATACATATATTAAATATTTGTTATTCTTTGCTTTTGTATATATTTTTTTTTTTTTGTGAATTCTAAATCCTCTTAACGAAAAATTATAACTTGGTCACTTATGTTACACAATTTGAATTAATTAAATAAAACCTTGAACACTTGAAATATCATTAACTTGCAATTATCTGATATTTTTTAACTAAAACTGCTAAACTCATACATTCAAAATAATAATAAAACGACTTTTCCTAACAGAAAATTAAGCTGGACATGAAATCTCACTGCTCCAATGACATGAGATTTGTGTTGGGTTATGAAAGGTGATTAGGGTTTCATGTGGAAGCTTACAATTGCAAATCATAAGATAATAAATTAGATGACAAAAACTTAACTAAAAACATAATATTATTGTATGAAAAACTTATATAAAAGAAAATACTATTGAAAGAATAAATCTCTCCATAAACTAAAATCTCTAAATGATTATATTGTGGATTCTATTGTATTCTGCTATGAAAATAGAGATCTTCAATTTATAGATCTCCAAATTTTTCCTCTAAGGAAAGAATAAACCAAATATGGAAGAAAATTATATTTTCCTTTCAGAAAAAATTCAAGCATTTATGAAAGAATTTTCGTAATAATGCCGGATTAGTAAACCACAATCGGACCGTCCACCGGAACTGACATTTTGCGTGTGGGAGATGTTATTCCAGGTATCAAGACGGCGGTGGCATTGCACCATCACTGCTGTCATTGTCGATAGTTTTATTTTCCCTTGTTACTTAGTTTTCGGTTTTTCTTCTTTTCTATCTCACAATCGTCGTCGATAGTTTTGTTTTCCGTTGTTACTTAATTTTCAGTTCTTCTTCTTTTCTATCTCACAATTGCCGTCGATAGTTTTGTTTTATGTTGTTAATTAGTTTTCAGTTCTTCTTTTTTCTATCTCACAATCGCCGTCAATAGTTTTGTTTTCCCATGTTACTTAGTTTTCGCTTCTTCTTTATCTTCTTCTTTTCTATCTCACAATCAACGTCGATAGTTTTGTTTTCCATTGTTACTTAGTCTTCGGTTCATATTTTCCTTCCTCTTTTATATCTGACAATCTCCATGGATAGTTTTGTTTTCCGTTGTTACTTGGTTTTCTGTTCTTCTTTTCCTTCTTTTCTATCTCACAATCATCGTCGATAGTTTTGTTTTCCGTTGTTACTTAGTCTTCGGTTCTTCTTTTCCTTCTTCTTTTCTATCTCACAAATACCGTCGATAGTTTTGTTTTTTGTTGTTACTTAGTTTTCAGTTCTTTTTCTTTTCTATCTCACAATCGTCGTCGATAGTTTTGTTTTCCGTTGTTACTTAGTTTTTAATTCTTCTTTTTCTTATTCTTTTCTATCTCACAATCACCGTCGATAGTTTTGTTTTCCATTGTTCCTTAGTTTCGGTTCTTCTTTTCCTTCTTCTTTTCTATCTCACAATCGTCGTAGATAGTTTTGTTTTCCGTTGTTACTTAATTTTCAGCTCTTCTTTTCCTTCTTCTAATCTATCTCACAATCACCGTCGATAGTTTTGTTTTCCATTGTTACTTAGTCTTCGATTCTTCTTTTCTTTCTTCTAATCTATTTCACAATAGCCGTCGACAGTTTTGTTTTTCGTGGTTACTTAGTTTTCGGTTCTTCTTTTCTATCTCACAATCGCCGTTGATAGTATTTTTTTTTTCCGTTGTTACTTAGTCTTCGGTTCTTTTTTTCCTCCTTCTTTTCTATCTCACAATCATTGTTGATAGTTTTGATTTACGTTGTTACTTAGTTTTCGGTTCTTCTTTTCCTTCATCTTTTCTATCTCACAATTGTCGTCAATAGTTTTGTTTTCCATAGTTACTTCGTTTTTGGTTCTTCTTTTCTATCTCACAATCGTCGTCGATAGTTTTGTTTTCCGTTGTTACTTAGTTTTCGGTTCTTCTCTTTCGTCTTCTTTTCTATCTTACAACCGTCGTCGATAGTGTAACACCCCGACTTTTCAAAACGTCTAAATTAACTCGTATCTTCATGGAAAGACGAGAGTGAGTAATAAATTAAGAATGATGTGGTATGTCATATTTTAAGTGTTCAAGGGTTGTATCTCAAGTTTTGAAGTTAGGTAAGTGGGAAAATAAAAGTTGGCGAAAGTTATCGTAAGTTCTTTTTTAAAGATTTCTCTGAAATTTGGGTCAAATGTCTTGGATGTTTTCTCCCAATATATAAAGAGTTAGAAGGCCTATCACCCATTAAATCGAAGGCCTGCGAGTCTAGTTTGCAACGCACAAAACCCCGTATCCAACCAACATCTGAGTAAAAAATTATGAGAGTTTTACTACGTACTGCAGGGGCAAAATCCAGGTTGGGTCAAAAATGTGGTAAGTAGGCATACTCAACGTTTTAAGCCATGAAAACATTTCTCTATACTTCCAAACCAAAGAGAAAGCTTAATAGAGAGTTCCTATGGAATTCTTGCATAATGAAGGTTAGGTTTTGATGATTTCTACCATTAAATGTTGCCTCCGTGCCTAGAAACGTAATCTCTACATGTGACAATCGTTTTTCCCTTCTATTAGCTGTGTTTGAAGCTGGTTTTTGAAGATATAAATGTGTAGCTATTGATGTTTCTTCAAGGTTTAAACTTGGTTAACTAAGGTAATCATCTCGAGACTCTTTTATAATTATTTTATGAATTTCTACGGACATTTCGACAAATTGGGGATATGGAAAATCCGCCGATATAAGATTAATTATGAATTGTTTATAGATGTGTACCAGCTGTGCATATATAGTGTTTGTAAAGCTTAGGACATAAGGAACAACTTTCGTGAAGGAACTACGGTCTGTCGAGCGTTCATTGAAGAGGTATATTAAGGTTATTCCCTTCGTTCGACATGTTTCCTTAGAAGTAGTTAATGTTGGTGATCTTGTAGATGTAATTGTGAGTGGTTGGCTGATTGAGTAGTTATAAACCCTTATTTTAGGGACTCATAATATGTTAAGAACAACCCTAAGTTAGGAACGACTTGGAGATTATTCATATGTATTATTTATAGCTAAATTGCTCGTCTTCAGCCTATTCAATTGTTTGTTGTCGCCCTTGGGCAGTCGTAGTTAGTTGTTGAGATATGAACTGCCTATGGAGGCTATGATGTTGTTTAATAGGACTACGTTATTTCCAAAGAGGCTATGTGTTGCCCACGGGGATATATTGATGTCAAAGAGTGTTATATGTTGCCTACGGGGCTATTTTGACACTAAAGAGGGCTATGTGTAGCCTGCAAGGCTATGTTGATGCAAAAGAGGGCTATGTGCAACCCACAGAGCTATGATGTTGCCTAAGAGGGCTACGTACTGCCTACAAGGCTATATCGTTGCCAAAAAAGGCTATGTGACTTCTTACAAAGACAAGGGGCTACCGATAGGGGTATGTAGATTGATTTGGCACCTTCTGGGCTTATGGGGGCCTACGTAGGTGGTATGTTGTTTGTACATGCCGAGCCTATGAGGGCTTGGTTAGGTTGATGTTTGATCATTTTTGTATTTTTTTTATTCAGTAGCGGGTTAGCATGCTTATCTAAAATTTTGATTTTCTTACGTGATTTCTTTTGGTATATTATGATACTTGCTCACTTAGTGTATAACCTTTCATACTTTGTACATTATTTTGCACTGATGCCCATTTCCTTGGGGGCGCTGCATTCATGCATGCGGGTCCCGACAGACGACCCATTAGACCTTCTCAGTAGCAGGATTGACTTCTATCCGATTGGCTAGCCCCTTTCCTCCGAAGTTGTCCGAGTTGGGAGATTTATTACCCTTTGTTGTATATATTTATAGGTAGGTTGGGCCCTATCCCGCTAATCTTTACTATTCTTAGAGGCTTGTAGACTAATGTGTGGGGTGTATAGCTACGTTATGGCCATACTAGCCTAGTTTGTTGGTTTGTTGAAACTTGTGAGATGTTTGATGTATTGTCTTGATATATACCTGCTTTCAGTTTTGGTATAGATATCATGGTGGCCTCGACGGCCCAATCAAGTTTTCTGTGCTAGTTGGCTATTTATTTATATGATCTGCTGGGAATAGTTGTTTCTTTTATAGATCAGTTGACAGAGGCCTTGCCTACCGAGGACTTAGTTTTAAGCCGAGATATACTTGTTTGTTTTCTTGATTGTATGTGGCTGCCATGCGCTAGTAGCAAATGGTTCAGCAGGGTCGGCTCGAGCCTGAGTTTTGGCATTAGAAGCCAGTTGCGCCTCTCGAGTTTAGGGCGTGACAGATAGTTTTGTTTTTCATTGTTACTTAGTTATCGGTTCTTCTTTTCCTTCTTCTTTTCCATCTCACAATCACCGTCGATAGTTTTGTTTTCCGTTGTTATTTAGTCTTTGATTCTTCTTTTCCTTCTTCTTTTCTATCTTACAATCGTCGTCGATAGTTCTGTTTTTCGTTGTTACTTAGTTTTCGGTTCTTCTTTTCTTTCATATTTTCTATCTCACAGTTGCCGTCGATAGTTTTGTTTTTCATTGTTACTTAGTTTTCGATTCTCTTTTCCTTCTTTTTTTCTATCTCACGATCGTCGTTGATAGTTTTGTTTTCCATTGTTACTTAGTCTTTGGTTCTTCTTTTTCTTCTTCTTTTCAATCTCACAATCACCGTCGATAGTTTTGTTTTCCGTTGTTACTTCGATTTTTGTCCTTCTTTTCCTTCTTCTTTTCTATCTCACTATCGTCGTCGATAGTTTTATTTCCCGTTATTACTTAGTTTTCGGTTCTTCTTTTCCTTCTTCTTTCCTATCCCACAATCGTCGTCGATAGTTTTGTTTTTTGTTGTTACTTAGTTTTCGATTCTTCTTTTTCTTCTTCTTTTCTATCTCACAATCGTTGTCGATAGTTCTGTTTTCCGTTGTTATTTAGTTTACGGTTCTTCTTTTTCTTCTTCTTTTCTATCTCACAATCGACTTCGATAGTTTTGTTTTCCATTGTATTACTTAGTTTTCGGTTAATCTTTTCCTTCTTCTTTTCTATCTCACAATCGTCGTCGATAGTTTTGTTTTCCATTATTACTTAGATCCTTTTTATTGCTTCGATTTACTTTCATAAGCGGTCATACTTTAATAATATTTACAAAGACCGTACTGCTCGTGAAACATAACAGTACCATGTGATGTGCAGTGAAAAAGTAAATTCACAATTACAAGAAAATTTTAATATAAGATCAACCAATTATATGAGTGTTGAGTAATTTCCCTTGATAGTCACCTATGTTTGAAAAATTATCTAGTAATATTACTTATGTTTGTTTTAGGACTACAATATCAACCAACTTTACATATTTTCTCAAAATATACATGACACATAAAAACATTATTGTCTCTCCTATTGAGATGTCATGTCATATAATTCATTTTTTAATTAAAAAATTAACTTTTTAAAATAACTCATATGTTATATTCAGTAAAAAAAATAAAAAAAATTCTTGATTATTTATCATTTTTAGTTTTTTACTTTAGCATATTAAGAGATACTCCCTCCGTTTAAAAAAGAATGACCTCCTTTCCTTTTTAGTCTGTTTCAAAAAGAATGATCTCTTTTCTTTTTTGGTAACATTTTAATTTCTGTTTTCCACGTGGCATATTTAAAGCCACAAGATTGAAGGGCAATATAGTACATTTGACATAACTTTAATTTAGAACCACAAGATTCAAAAATCTTTTTTATTTTCTAAAACTTCGTGTCAAGTCAAACCATGTCACTCTTTGTGAAACGGAGGAAGTAAGACATTTTTTATTCTATTATTACATTTAACATTAATTAATTTTCTAAAATCATTTCTCAATTCATTCATTCATTAATTTCTTAAAGAACATGCAAAGTGCACACTTTTAATGGAATGCCATATAATATTATTATTTTTTTAATGTTTTTTTTAAAAAAAAAAAAAATTGGAAATTTAGTTTCTACTCCTTTAGTCCATCTTTATATCTTTACTTATTTAATATGAATTTGACATATTTCTTAAGGAATAATAAAGATAATTTTACAATATCATCTTTGAAAATAATAAATTTTATATTTTTAAAAAATGCATCGGCAAATGACTATAATTAATAATAACAGTGAATTAGGAATTAAGTAATAAATTATTACTTAATTTTCTAAAATAAACAAGTAACAAGTGAATAATTATTTATAATGTAATGAATAAATAAAAATGGACAGAGGGAATAGTGGCTAGAAAAAAATCCGTAAAAATAGTTAGTTGATATAATACTTTTGATTTTTTTATCAGTACGCTAAAATTGTTCTCTAACATCACTTTTTTTTTTCTTTTTTTCGTTCACTTTTACTTGTTTTTAATGTTCACCTTGCGCATTCTATAAGAACTTAAAGAATGAATGATTGGAAAAATGATTTCGAATAAATAATTAGTGTTAATCATAATAACAGAAAATAAATATCAATTTGTTTAAAAATGTTCACTTTGTGTTATGTAACTATTTTTTACCAAGTATAACATATGGGTTGATTTAAAAGTTATTTTTTTTAATTATAGTAAAAAGGGAATAATATGACATGGCATTCATTAGGAGAGAGACAGATGTTTTTTCGTGTGAAGTATATTTTGAGAAAAATATGCAAAGTTAGGTGATATTGTAGTCCTAAAACAAACAAAAGTGATATTATTACGTAACTTCTCAAACATGGGTGACTCTCTAGGGAAATTACTCTATAGGTGTTGTATTAAACTTACAATCCGTTTGGCCATGCGATATGGTGTCATGATATGATATCATAATATGGAATTATGAGATGAAATTGAAGTTTTGTTTGGACATGCGATATGGAATTTTTGCGTTGTATATTTTCTCATAAACATAAGAATCTCATAAGTTATAAAACTATTAAAATCGCCCCAATTGTTTATTCAATCTTACAAAATAAATAAAAATTTATAAAAATCGCATAAATTATTACAAAGCTATTTGTTCTCCATTTAAGTAATTTCTTCATCTAACTTTAATTCAATAAAAAATATTGAACATTAATTGTAGTGTACTAGACTTTAATATAATCCTCCTACATAGTACGGACAATTTCCTCACGTTGAACTTGCATTTCTCGATCATGTGACCGAGATGACGAACCAACATTGTTACTTTGAGTTGTAATAAATACAAAACGGTAGAAGTGATAAATTAGGTTTTGAAGTAAATGAAGAGAACAAATTTATTACTCAGCAATCGATTGATGTGAGTTAAAGTAACTATATGTAGTGAGAACAATAAATTTTATGTCAATGAGAATAATAAATTTTAAAAAGTAATAATGTGATTATAAATTTTATTTACATATGAAATAAATGGTTAGGTTTGTTTTAACAAAATATAAACTTGTGGATCAATTTTTGTATTAAAGTATCTCAAATCATGATATGAAATTCTCCTATCATGGTTTTTGGAGAATATGGAATCACATCTCATAATATGGAATCATAATATGGAATTAGCGTAAAATTGCATGTCCAAACGCTGATTCTATCTCACTATTTCATATTGTGATATGATATTGCTTGGCCAAACGCTTATTTAGAGCTGACAAATTTAGCTCAATACATGCAAATTGTGGTACTGTACAGTGGGGACATAAATGTGATTAATAAAATGTCATTTGTTTTTTTCATCGATTAGAATAAGGGTACAACTTTTGATGGCTCACTCACAAGACTTATTTAGCAGTAACCAGAGTAAATACCAAATATGTCCTTATGGTAGGTAGAAGTTAAAACACATGCGATTTCAAGTCTCATATTTTTATTTTTATTTTTATTTTTTTTAATTTTTCTTATGTCTCATTTTTTTTTTTTACATATAAGACTTATGATGGTTTTCAGGAAAGGTAAAGGTAGGTCCAACATGATATGCCTAAAATTTATCAAGATCAAAAATTAAAATAGAAGGATAATAGTGTAGGTAATTGAGCATTATTAAGTCTTCGATTTTATTATTACTTGTTATTTTCTTTACTTCAACTATGTACTCTTTTTGCTAGCGGCTTTTTTTCTACTCTCTTTTTAATTTATTTGTCTGATTTTTACTTGACACGAATTTTTAAAAAGTAAAAAAACATTGAATCGCATGGTCTTAAACTAAAGATATATATGTAAAATGCATCAAACTATGTCTAACATTGTGGCATGTAATGTGGAAAATTAAAATTAGAAAGTTACTAAAAAAGAAAATAAGACAACAAATTGAAACGAAGAAAGTACATTAGTTTTTCACTGTTATTTTTCTTTCAATACGTCATAAAATAAAAATATGATCGTTTATACACCACCCTTTCGAACCTCACTGAGAGATTATATATAAAGGGGTGTAAAAAAAAATTGGACAGTATATATGATTTGTGGATTTAACCATGCTAAAATTTTGTTAGCTCATAAAGGAGTAAATTGACTTAAAAGTTTTGAACCAAACTACAAAGAAAGGACATTTTTATTCCTTTCGCATAATTTAAGGGCATTTTTGACCATTTTTCTTATATAATATGATTTGTGGATTTAACCATGCTCAAATGATGTTAGCTCATATAAAGGAGTGAAATGACATAAAAGTTATTTATTATAATTATGAATTCAACTCCAAAATAGTACTGAACAATGACTAAATTGATTAAAGTTGTTAACAGCAATGCCAAAAGGATAAAGAAAATATAATCATAGGTTCATTTCTTTTATAATCGTGATATTTAATTTATGCGCAGCTCAACTAATTTCATAAGATATTTACTATCATTCAGGGGCGGACCTAGAGATAGTTGAGGAGGTTCACCTCGGTAAAATTAGTTGTATATTTGTATATATAAGGTATTTTAAAGAATTCTTATGTTTATGTATTGATTTTGAACTTTCTAAATGTAAGATTAGAGGTTGATTTTGTGATTGAGGGATTCAAAATTCACCTTGAGGTTGTAAGTTCAAATCTTAAGCACTGCTTTTTTTTTTCAAACCTCTTAATGAAAATTCTGAATCCGCCACGTGAAAAATTTAAACTATAAAGTATGATTTTTCTATCTAACCAACTCATTGAAAAAATACATGATAGAAAACAGATTTTCACTGAAATATTGAAGAAAATTCTATTTTTTTTGTATGAAAATATGATTATTTTTTATTTTCTCACCGATTCAATAAAAAAATCTATGAAAATAGAAATTGAACATTTTTGAGAGACAAAAGAGTGATCTTTTAGTCGTGAAAACTATTTATTTATTAATATTGTATATAGGTAAATAACTTTTTATTTCCCCCAGAATTCAAATTTACCTAAAGGGTTAGACAAAATGTCTCTCAAATAATTATAATTATTATAAAAGGTAAAAGGGAAGGTGAAAAAGTACAAAAGGAATATTTACAAAATAAAAGTATTAATAATAAGACACCAAGTATTTTGTTTGCAACTTAAAAACAGCACAAAGAAAAAGACAGAAAACAACTGTATTTTGAAAAAATCAATAATTTTGCCACCCTCCAACAGATCCAAAATATGAAAAACAACTTTCAATAAAAATCAATAGTTACATGTACACCTTCGTCCCAATTCATGTGACAATATTACTGTTTACATAGAAAATCTTTTCCTTTAAATATGACGTTTTTAGTTGTTAACAATGTTGACTTGTATTAATCTTCATATAGTTTTCAAATATATCAAATTCACATTAAAAATAAATAAATACTTAAGTACTCTGAACGATTCACATTAATTGAACCACCATTTATGCAAATGATTATTTTAGGTTACGATTTACGTGAACAAAATATATTATACTGTCACCTAACGTCTACAAAACCTACGATCTAACGTTTCCTCATTCAATTCGCTCAATAAGATATTTAAACCATCATAACTTTTTTTTAAAAAAAACGAGAATCATTTACTAAACAGATGACCAATGAAAAATTTCCTAATAGGACAAAGGGAGGCACCTAATTTCAAATATTTCAAAACTATATACAAATGAACAAAAAAACCTTTGAAACAATAATTCATTTGTTCTCTTCTTCTTCTACTTTGTGATCTCTCTAAATTTCATTATTTCTTTAACACAATGCCAATATCAACAATTGATCATCAATGTTCAAGATTCAAAAATCCAAAAAACAAAACTCATTCTACCCCTAATCATCAATTTTCCAACACAAATAACTATGTATCTAAAAACAAGAAGAAATTTATGTCTATGAGCTTTGGAGGGCTAGGATGTAAGGGAAAATTAAACTCACCGGCCGCGTCGATGCCGGAAGTTATTAGATCAGCAGCACAATGGGAGAGTAGTAGTAAGAAAATGAGGAAAAATAGAAGAAAAAAGATGACAACACTGTCAACAAGTACTAGGAATTCAACTAATGTTGTTTGTTGTGCTCCTCCTGGTATTGGTTCTGCTTCTGATGTTGCTCCTAGGCCAAAAACAAGATCAACTAACAAAGAGGTAAATGGATTTAAGTTATATATACGGATTAGTGTAATTTACATGCTTCGTTTCAAAATAAGTGTCGCTAACAATATATATAAGGTATAGTTTAGTATGTTACAACTATTAGTTAGTAGATGTTTTTTCAGAATTGTTCTGCTTTTGATGTTTCTCCTAGGCAAAAAAAAAAAGAAATAATAGAGAGGTAAATGATCTTTTTATTATGAATTTAAGTTATATATACTGATCATCTTCGTTTTAAAATAAGTGTCGCTTTAGCTCATTTCAGGACCACTAAAAAAAAAAAAAGAATAAATATAAGGCATACTTTACTAAGTTACTTTTATTTACTAGATATTTCTAGAGAATTGAGCACTATTAATGAGAAGAAGTTTTTTAATACGAGGGTATAGTTGGAAAGAATTACTATTTGTGTCTTGAATTTGTAAAGCAACACTTATTTTGGGACGGAGGGAATATATGTTATAGTAGGTTACTTACCATTGTAGTATGGAAAAGTGTCCTCAAAGGGGGATTGGGTTTAAGTTCCCTAAAAAGGGGTACAAGAGGGAGAGTGAGAGCCCCCGTTATGTCCGGACCCTGTTGCACGACGAGGCATTGCTTTAGAGTCTGAGTAGTTTGGGAATGTAGCCCAAATCAGGCAAATGAATTCCAAGGCTAAAAACGGTTGAGAGCCGATAGCGGTGAAAAATTTGACCCATTTAATAGAGTTATTACTAGTTAAATTTCAAAGGTCTTGATTGTGTAAGTATTTTTTTTTATTTACATAATCAGTGTATAGAACTTAAATTCGTTTACTTTACCTATAGTAAATGTGACTTGTTTAAAAGGAGTGAGAGTGTCTCCCCTGTTGTCCCTGGTTACAGGTATATAAAAGTCCTGTTATGGACTTTATAGGTGTACAACTAGAGGCGGTTTAGAATTTGAACATTATGGATTTTTTTATCACATTCCATTTGATTTGTTGGATTCGAATCGACTATTTGTATTTGTTTGGTGAATTTTTTAACACATATATAAGGTCTAAGTCAAAGCTACTGACTTGTGATCATGAACCCGTAACATATACACTAGATCCTATCTATATCACTCAACACTCTACAAAAATACTACCACATACGTGTCAGATTCTTCAAAAATACACTACTTTTAGAGAATCTGATGACATTTTTGAAGACTCTGAGCAACATTGCATCCCATTTTCTTTACAGTAAGACCATATTGTTCCATAAAATTCCTCTGTTTTTGTAAGATTAAGTTCATCACACTGTCACAATTCACTAATAAAAACTTGCTAAATTGTGTATGTTTTTGATTAATGCAATCGAATAGAACTCTCGTATCGCAAGGAGAACTACAAATGGTGAAGCAATTTCTAGGTCTCATACGTCTAATACAAGACATCATTGCCCTCGTTCTCATCATCGTCCTCATGTAAGAAAAAAAACTTATCTGCACTTGATGTTTACATCAATCCTGTTCTTATTTACTATCTTGAACATTTTTCGTTATTGTTGTAGATTATGATCCTCAGACACAACTTGCAATATGCTAGAGATATAGAAGGGGATGATCAATATGGATCTTGGAGACTAGATGTAGATGATATGTCATACGAGGTTCGTCTTTTAAATATACTGATAGTGTAAAAATTCTTTACACGATATATATAAATTAATTTCTCTTTACAATTTACTTTTTTTTTTTTTTTTTGCAGCAATTGGTTGAACTAAGTGATAAAATTGGGTATGTGGGAACAGGTTTAGAAGAAGAGAAGATAGTTGAATATATAAGAAAATTTAAGCACTCAACAATTGACTCATATTCAATGGTAATATCTACTGATAAAAGTTGGAGATGTACAATTTGCCAAGTGAGTTCACTACTACACTTCTTTTTATTTATTTTTTATGTTTTATTGGAGAGATAAGAGTTGATGTCGTGTGACTAGGAGGTCAAGGTGTTCGAGTTGAGGAAATTGGCTCTTGCATGTATGCTAAGTAAGGTTGCATACATTAGACCAGGTATATATGGTCTGGCCTTTCCTGGAATCTCGTGCATAGCAGGAATAATGTATTAGGTTACCTCTTTTTTTTTTTAACGTAATGATAAGTATTGTCGTCGTGTGACCGGGAGGTCATTAGTTCAAGCTGTGAAAATAACTTTTTGCAGAAATGCAAAGTAAGGCTGCATAGAATAGACCTGATATAGTTCAAACCTTCTCTAAACTCCTCACATAACAAGAGATTAATGCACCTGGCTGCCTTTTTATTTTTATTTTAATGCAATGATAAGAGTTGTCATCGTGCGATCATGGGACACAAGTTCAAATAGTGGAAACAGCCTCTTGAACAAATGCAAGGTAAGGTGGTGTATAATTGACCTAGTGTAGTCCCTCCCTCTCCTAGACTCTACATATAATGGGAGCTTAGTGCACTGAGCTATTTTTTTAAAAAAAAATACACATAAATAAGAGTTATTGGCATGTGACTAGGAGGTCATACATACAACCTCTTCCAAAAAATACAAGATAAGAATACATCCAATAGATCCAATCTAGTCCAACCTTCCCTAATCTCATACAAAGCGGGCACTTAGTACACCGAATCGCCCCTTTTTTTTCCTCAAAAAGTTTAGCACGCAATAACAAAATATTACTAATATTAACATTCTCATTTACAATATCATATTTGCAGGAAGGATACAAAGTTGACGATGAAATTGGAAAACTAGAATGTGGACACTACCATCACATAGAGTGCATAAAGAAATGGCTAATGCATAAAAATGCATGTCCTATTTGCAAAATTTCAGCAATCCATGAAAATTAATTCTTGACAAAAATTTCTTTCACTTTACTCTATTTATATTATATAGTCAAGAACATTAAATTTCAGAGGCATAAATTGATTTTTGGTTTTAATTTTTCCTATTTTTGGTTTGTTAGGAGTGAGATTGAATGTTGTTTCTCTACTTCAATCATATATGTTTGGTTTTGGAAATTTTTGTATTAAAAAGCTTGTTATTGAAATTACCCTTATTTACTTAGGAGTTGCTATGTCTTAGGTATAGTATTTCAAAATATTACAAAAAGATATTAGGGATAAAATAGTAATAGACTTTTTCTTTTTATTATTTACCAAATGCGTAGATAAGCTAGAAAATGCTTAGCCAAACACCTACCTCATACTACTTCATCATCTCGTCACTTAATGTATCGTTTGTTTTCACCTAGTGTACGATACTCATTTCTTAGTCCTGATTAATTTATATCCGCACCACGTAAGACCATTAAAGAGGGAGGTGCTCTTTTCAAGCATTGGTTTATATTCTAAATAATAGTCCTAAAAGTGGCTATATATGTAAATCATCCAGTCAAATGCCAATGGTCTACAAAATAATTGGGCTTACATACAATTCTCAGTTTTGGGCCTATTGGGCTTTTTTAAAATAAGAATGGTAAGCTCTACTGAATGCAAAGAGTAATGGTCCATCAACAACAAACCGTTATAATCCCACAAGTGAGGCGAGTAATGCTCCATTTCGGAAAAACAGAAAGCGTAATAAATTTTCTAAATTGTTGTATCGACTAGGGGCAATTATTTTTTACATGCACCATCAAATTATCCTAAGATATTTATAAGTAAACCTTCTTAAAATATAAATTTTATAATTTTAAAGTAACATAATTACTTGCTATATATGACACGGTTTTTTTTATTAAAATAAAATAATGGAGTAGGGGAAGGAGAATTGAGAAGGAAATTACAAGATGAAAAATCGAACAATTACAAACAAGATAAAAGTTCAGCAGCCAAACAACTAAATTATTAATATAACAGGTAAAAATGATCTAATAATATAATATATTTTTCATGGTGGGGGTCAGGGAGGGTGTAGGTTTGAAGTCCAAATCACATGGATAGTATCTATGCTACTATGGCAATAAAAGCAAAACTAATTAGTACATGAAGATTTAATTGTTGATATTGATATTCACAAGATGTACAATACTCTTTATTTATTTTTTTCCTTTTTTATTTAGTGTCTGATATCTGTAAAATATTGGATTAAGATTTGAGTTGAGAAGATTTCAAGTTAAATAAAGATAATTATGTATAGAATCCAAATTCATTTTCTAGTTAAGAATGAATAAATATTTAAGTATCATTTAACTACGATATTTCTTAATGCACATTAAAGATCACCAAAGTAGTGAAGTGATTATAAGTATGTATCAATTCTTAATTAGAGGTCTCAAATGCAAACTTAGAGTATAGAGTCGTCTTTAATAAAGAATGTTTTACCTTTTAAAGTGAAATTTTTCAATATGAATTTAAATTAATCAAACTTAATGAGTATTGAGTGATATCTTTTTAAAAAAATGAAGATACCAAGAAAGTCATATTTATCATTATTGCAATTCAAAAGAAGCTGTTGATGCAGAGGACAAAAGAAAATGGTGCTGGCTATGCAAAGGCAAGGAGTCAGCAACAAGGACACCTTGCATGGTTAAGGTTTGCAAAACATATATTCAGACATGAACTCAGGATTTTAAAATTATTGATTTGAAATTAAATTTTTAAATTAAATTTTATTTATAATTGTTTAATCGTGGCGAAAGATGAAGGCGGTAAGCAAAGGGAAAGGAGATACTGATTCATTAATAAATTTTTATAGTTAAAATGCCGCTGACAATGTGTTGAATTGGCAAGTTACTACTCCTATATATTAACTTAAAATTAATATAAAAACTTATAGACTTCAAATTTTGAATTTAATTAAATTCATGATTAAAGATGGGGTGCAATTGAATTAATAGTAACTTAATTTATGATTAAAGATGTATAAACTTCGAATTCTTAATTTATCTCCGTCAAAAACTACTTGATACCAATCACAAAAGTTACAAAAACCTCGTACTTTTTTTATGGTAAAATAGAATTTTTAATTGGCTCTATATACTAGAGATTAATTAAAGGTCGGGTGCAACTGAATTAATAGTACATTGTACCATATCAAATGTGTCGAGAATCTTTTAATTGATATTTTATGTTTCACTTTAGACATAAATTTTAAAAAATTTACGTTATGTAAGATTGTTTAAGTAATATATACTGTCAGTGTAAATATTTTTGTATCATTATAAAATTGTATTTACGTATTATAGAAAACAACATATTTTACTTTTAAAATTATAAGTCTCACATTTTAAGAATTCTTATTGTAGATTATGTGTCGATCTTTTTTTATTTTTTTGGTTACAAATATTTTGTTTTATGATTTGGGTCCACTAAAATGAAAGTTGAATAACCATAAGTTTGAATTTAAATGGAAAAAAATGTAGAAATGTTAAATGTACTCAACATGTGTATCTTTTTTCAAGAAAAGGAAAGGTGGTGGACTAGAATTGTAGTAGTTTATGTATGGCTAAACCAAGGTGCTTCTTTGTGCTTTATGTAAACCAAAACTCTATGTGTTGATATTACATGATTTGTGGTGGGGTGATTGAAATTCTTTCACTTTTAATTCGAGATTTTGAGTTTAAGTCTTTGAAAATAGAAAAAATCATGTTGAGAGTGTCACCACCTCCATAACTGGACTTTGTGATACATGAATTCGGATTTAGTTGAACTCTAATGCAAACACTGAATGAGAAAACACAAAGAAACTCAATGGGATGATACCAATATGGATTATAGTGGGATCTTGTGATCCTGATCTTCATCCTTAACCAGAGAATTTGGGTTCGAGTCTCGAAAAATAAAAAAAATCACGTGGAGAGTGTCGTTATCTCTAGAAATGAGTTTTACAATGCACGAATTTTGATTACGTCGAACTCCATTGTGAACATCGGATAAAAAAAACAAATAGAAACACTATGTGTTGATAACAACATGAGTTATAGTAGGATGGCTGTGATCTTCATCTTCACCATTAATCAGAGATATCAGGTTCAAACTTTATGATATTAAAGAAAAAAACATGTTGGGAGCGTCGTCGACTCCAGAAATGTTGCAATGCACAAATTCAAATTTAGTCGAGCTGTCACAAATATTGCAATGCACAAATTCAAATTTAGTCGAGTTGTATTATAGATACCAGATGAAAAACTAAAAAGAAATTATATGGAATGATATCAACATGTATTATAATGGGATGACTGTAATCTCTTTATCCTAATCAAATATTTCAAATTTGAGCTTCTTGTAGAATGAAAAAATTCTATTAAAAACGCCTCCTTAGAAATAGACTTTTGCGATATAATCAAATTCTAATAGAGATATCAATTAAATAATAGGAAAACTCTATGGGCTAGTGAGTCAGATTTACCATATGATGATTTGCAGTGGTCACAGTTCTGAACATTTAATACATAGACATGACTTGTTCAATGTTGGACCATTTATAATGTCACATAAAAATATTGTTTTCTTCAAAAGGGGTCTAGCCCTTCATATTTCAAATAAAGATCACCGTTTGAAAAAATTCTTTCATTTTTTAACAAAGAAGATTCATAATATGAAGAAGTAATATGCGAAGAAATTAAGAAAATTCGTTCAACATAGTTGATTATAAGGTTATATATAATATATATAATTTTTATTTAATACCTCTAACGTCCAATCATTGCATTAGTGATGCATCAATTATTTGTTTCCTGTACAACCAAATATTATATTATTTTATATAAAATATTATATTAAATTAATTATTATTATTTTCAAATCAAATAATAAATTGCGATAACGATAAAGCAAGAGAAGATAAGAGAATTTCAAATTGGCCGCAAAACTTTAATATAAATATGAAAAGAATACCAAAGATTTGTCCTGTTAGGATTCGTTTATATTTGAATTTTTTTTTCAATATAATCGTATGTTATTTAAATTTAGTAAGTCAGATTAATTCAGATTCATATTGAATAAAATTTTATTACTCCTAATATCTTGAATTTTCACTAGCCTAAGTAAAAGGGAAGTAGACAAAAAAAAAAAAGCACAAGGACATCACTTTATAGTTTATATTAGTATTTTGATCTTCTTATAGATCGGATTTAAGATTTTTCATTAACAACAAAGAAATTTTATTCATCTCACGACACCTAATTACTCGAATACTATTCCCAATTCTCACTTTGCGGCAATTCTTTGAATATTGAAACCCAACTTATCCTCCATCACCATCTAAGATCCTTTATCTCTTTCTTTTTTTTTCCCGAATCAAAATATTCCTTCTATTTTAATTTGTTTATTTAATTTTGGATAAAAATAAATGGCTAGAAATTTAAAAAATCTATAATATTTTTTTTATTTTAAAATAAACTGATCGTTTTTCCATTTTTAATTAAAAGATATTAAAGTTAAAACGGTAAAAATGTTCAAAAAGGTAAAATAACATAGTGTGAAATATGTTATTTTACCATTCTGGCCAAATTTTCTGGCCAAAAGAATTTTTCCTTTAATTTTAACTTGCCACGAATTTTAAGAAAGTAAAGTAGATTTTTAAACCTCTTAGTTATAAACTCTTTCTTTTTTTTTAATCGAGCGAGAGTTCGCGCAAGGGACTTTTCTATCGCTAGATATGTCTTTTACTACTAATATTTAATTTTGTGATCGTAAGCATGTCAGATGGAAAATTGAAAGAATTACCAAAAAAAGGCATTTAAAAAAATTGATTTAAAAGAAAATAAAACCAATAAATTGAAACGGAGAAAATAGTAGATATTATTCATATAACTATATTTCTTTTGATGACTATTCGTTGTTTGGTATTTGTTTCTTCCTTGTTCTTTTACCAAGTTTACATTATAATTTATTTATTTTTAATTTTGTTTTCATTTTATTACCTTTGTTAGGACTAGAAATCATTGTTAAGAGTTGAGAATGTTGTAAAAGAATTTTATATATATATATATAGAATGATGTCAGGTCTATTTAGAAATCAAAAGAATTACATATAGATTAAGATAAAAACATAATTAAGTTAATTATAAAAAAATATTTTTAAAAGGGAAAGAGAAACTTTGAAGCATGGATTAATTAACTTGTGACATATATTAGTAAATTTAACTCCTTTGATTAATAATAATGGCTTGAGGAATAAATGATCTTAAATTAGTATTATGTCCTTTGGTTGAAGCTAAAAGATCAAGCTGACTGCTCACCAAACTCAAAAATTGGAACTTCACCTAACTATCTCATGTCCATATTATTATTTTTTTAATTTCTCGTATCGTGTTCAGTATTCATATTAGGAATTTGATTAATTTGAATTTTATATTAGTTAAGATTCATTAAAGGAAAAATCGCTTCCTACTAGAATCTTTTTGATATTTAGGACTCAAAATATGAGAATAGAGTTCTGATTAAAGATGAAGGAATCATATCCATCACGTCGTAATCCTCATTCATTATGCCCTAGTTTGTTATTTTCATGTACTCCATTTGTAAACTTATTTGACTGGAAAAGGAGTTTTAAAACGAAACAAATACTTATATTAATTTGTATTAACATATTTTCAAATTTTAAAAAGTAAATAGAATCACATAAACTGAAACGAAAAAGAGTAATTTATAGTTAAGATTGGGAGATGGATGTGTTGGAAGTGCATACATTTATAAAGAGTTAGCTAAAAACTAGTTATTATTGTATATTAACTTAAGATCGTTACAAAAATTCAAAAACTTCAAATTCTAAATTCGATCCTAGATTTAAAATAAAAACACATTCACATCAGATATTTTTACACCAAAACATACTAACTTACTATACCCCCTCTGCTTCAGTTTATATTACTCACTTTTTGTTAGTCAATATTAAAAAGAATAATATATTTCTATAATTAATAACAATTTAATTTTAAAATCTTTATTTTATCGTTAATAAAATAATTTCTAGTCATACAAGTATATACTCTGACTTATTTTAAATCATAATTTATAAAAAATAATTATTTCTCTCTTAAACTCTATATCAAATCAAAATACACTAAAAGATGAGAAAGATGTCTATTTACACATATCAAATCAATATTGATTTGTTATAAGATAAATTTTTACTGTTGATGTTATAGTTGAGACAGCATAAAAGAGCCATAAATGAAGATTCCCAAGAACGTCAAAATTTGTTATAATTGCAGTTTCAAAATGAGACATAAACATGTGCTGGCTATGACATGGCAAGGACTCAGCAAATTAAACTAAAATAAAATTGCCAGCTTTTGACATAAACATTGGGAAAAACAATCCAAATCTTGCATAAACTGATTGGTATTAAACAGACAATTTTGTCATAAACCTCGTACCTTTTAAAGTATATAATATAATCTTAATTAACTTTGTCAATGAAGATTAAAGAAACCTAATGAAAAATGACATGATAATTAGTGAACAAATATTACTTTTATGTGATTCATTTGGAGTAGGTTGTTTGGTAGCATATGAGGAACTATAGTGTACGGTTCGAAACTCGATGAAGGATAAACTCGTCATTCTACTTTACTTTTCTATGCTTAAATATTAGACTTTTATTTGTGGCAAAAGCTCGGATATGTGATGTGCCACATCATTTGTTGTGCTCTTATTGCTTGACCGAAGTCATGTGCCTCTTACAACTAGAAATGTTAAATACAAAAATGTGATCTTGTAATCAAAGAAGTGAATTAAGAACCATAAAGTCTCGAATACAAAATCTCAATGGAGGCTAAGAAAATACTAGGTTTTTTCTTCTCATCTGACTAAGCATTGGGGAATAGAGTTCTCTGGTACCTATGCTTTCGGAGATAGCAAGTACCACATAAGGTTAGTCAAAGTGCGCGCAAACTGACTTGGCCACAACACTGCAGTTATTATCAAAAGAATTAACTCACTGTAATTAAACATAATATTGATGCTAGTTTGATTCTTACTACCATAACATGAAAATCAGTGTACAGAATATTTACAAAACCATACTAATGAATAGAGACTTTAGAAGTCCCAGGATTCAAATACCAACTTTGTAAACAACAGACTGGGAATGAACCTGCAGAAATTACAAATCTCGAGATAATACAGTCAGATCTCTCTATAACAACATTTCACTGTAACGACCAAGATCTTTTTGGAGCCGTTAAAATATATGTTCTCAATATAAGAACATTTCACAATAGTAGCTAAACATTATCCGGACAAGGTTTGACTGTATATTGTAGAACGAGTTATATCGTCCTCCATGAACAAAGAAACAACAAGATTCAGAGGAGTGAAATTAACAAATATATGAAGGGCAACATAGCGATAACTTTGGAAATTCCTCAAATCACGACTTTATATTTGTTCCGAAAACCATACATAGAACTGAGTATGTACCATATGAGTTTGAAATTTTACAGCAAGATCTTGTACCATTATGCTTTCATGCAGCATTACTTACAGAAGAAAAGAAAAGAAAGACTCCGACTTTCTTATTACCTATAACTTACACATTCGACAAACCAATAACAATAAGAATTCAAACATTTAAACAGAATATTCAAGACAAACTGAACCAATGTTTCAAAATTGCTTCTTTACGATCAACTCACAGTTTCATGCCTGCAAAGTTCTAATTTTGCTGCTTCGAATTCTCCACGGGGAGCTGAGAGGAAGTTTCTGCGAAACTTACTGCAGGGGCGGATGTCATGGTTTGATATTGCGCAGCCAATTGGGGAGCAAGAGGCTGACTGTAGTACATCTTAGCATGTGGATCAGCAAATTCATAAGCATAATTGGTGGTAGTGGCTGAAGTAGGAGGAATTGACTGAGAAGGATGTTGAATCTGAGAGTAGTTCACGTATTGTGGCTGATGCTGGCCAGGAGTGATCTGAACTAATTGTGGAGCCGCTGAAGCTGAAGTTCTGTATGTACCAGCAACCATTTCAGGATTAGATGACGGAGGATTTCTAGCCGGATTATAAGCTGATGCCGGATTGACCATAGTAGGAGTTGTTTGGGAACGAGTAGGAGGGACCGTTTGAGCAGGCTCGGTATAATTTGTTTGTTGCAATGGCAAACTGTAACCTTGGCCAGGTCTAGCAGGAATAAAGTAAACGGGATACTGGTGCTCAAGATTCGGGTGTTGCATATGTGTTTGGTGCTGTGAAGGGTACATAGGATAGTAAGATGTCATAGGCACATGCCCCGAAGGTGTATGTTGTATATACTGCCCAGCATGAACATATTGTTGGGGTTGGAGCATTTGTGGGTGCTGCTCATATTGTACTGGCAATGCATATCCACCACCACCATCCTGAACTTGTTGTTTCACCTGAACCCTTCCCATCGAATCACTCATATTCAGATCAACTGAATTACCTGAAATCCTACCGCTCCCCGACTGGAAATGAACCCCTGGATCTTGATAAAAGTAATGTCTTTGCCTACCACTACCCTCACTGCACCAAATTAAATCAAGATCTTAAAAACAGTCCAAACCAGTCCCGGTAAAAGACATAACAGAAGTACAAGAAACAACACATAATAACAAAAATATCAAATAGTAACTAAACAAAAACTATAACAGAACATGATACGATAATCGAGGTACAAGAAACAACAAGAAACTACAAGAGCAATACTACTACTACTAATATGATTAGACAACACCCTGCCTCCTACTAACCTTCTACTCTGAGCTCCGAGGACAAGAAATTTGCAAGAGCGATACTACTACTAATATGAACAGACAACAAGACAACGTCCTGCTTCCTACTAACCTTCTACTCTAAGCACTGAAGACAAGAAACTGCAGGAGCAATACTACTACTAATATGAACAGACAACAAGACAACGCCCTGCTTCCTACTAACCTTCTACTCTTATCTCCGGGGACGAGAAACTGCAGCAGCAATACTACTACTATCTACCTCTAAGGCTCCTAAGGTTTGCATATACTCTACCATTCCCGACCTCACTTTGTGGGACTACACTGGTTATCTTGTAAATACTCCATTTCTCAGTCTTAGACAATTAATATGTTTCAAAAAACAGATATATTATGATTCTTGCAAAAAGATCAGATTTTTGTAGAGAATTTTACCTTGAAACTGAATCAGGGGAAGCCAAATCAGATGGAATAGCAGGCTTTGACATCAATTGCTGAGGCTGCTGTATCTGTTGCTGCTGTTGCATCATCTGCTCAACTACCGGTACGCCGGAAACAACAGTCGTCGGCACTACAACAGCTGGCGCCGGCGGTGAAGCTAAACCCAAAAATCCCCCTTCCTCATTCTTCTGCTTAACCCCAACAGTCATTTGTGCAAACTGCTCCTCAATTCCACCTCCCTTTTGACTCTCCTCAACATGAACCCTTATCGGCGGCAAATTCGCCAGCGACGGCATAGACGATCCCGACCCAAAAGACGACGTCGTTTCAACCATCGGAGAATCCGGAACCGATTGAACATCATGTATAGTACCTTTCACACTATTCCCACCATTTTTTACTTCTAATTGTGCTTCTACTTCTTTAATATTCGCATTTCCTAAATCATCATCTAAACCCAGAAGGCAATTCACTGAAGAAGACTCAGAAAATACCTTTGTTGAAGAAGTAGAATTTGCCCCATTTAAAATATTAACAAACCAATCTTCAGATCTCACTGAACTATCTCTAATCATCCCAATTGAAGGATTCCACGAATCAATTTTACTCGGAAACAGAAACAAACGAAGCCGAGTAATTTTAGAAGACGAACTCATACGATCATATTCATCGATCATGTTTTCCAGATCCTCATCAGATGTAACGGAGATAAGTGAATCGAGGTCCTCGTTCTGAAGCTGATACTTCAGGCAAAAGGGTCGGCCTCCGAGAAGGGTTTTAGAGAGCCGAGCAGACAGCTCAGCCAACGAGCTGTTACGATCGGCGACGAAAATACGGGTGTCGCCGCCGACGTAGCAGAGAGTTTTGTCGTGGGGACGAGGGAATATGTGTCCTCCGTAGCTGCACATTAACCGGAGTTTTCCGCCGGTGGTGGCGGCGGCGGTGTGTGACGGCTGCTGCTGCTCGTCCCAGGAATCAGTGTGGCGGGATCCCGGTGAGGAATCTGCTGAGTCAGCATGATTGATGGTTCCCGACGGTGGCACGGCTGCCGTCGCCGCCGTGATTGGTCCGCCGGAAAACGGTGGAGGGTCCATATAGGAAAGAGACTTGAAAAAAAGGGAGGAGAAAAAAAAAAGATAGTTTTGCCAGAGAAAGCTGTTTTTTCCTTTATAGTTCTCACAGCTGCTGTGCTTAAAAAAAAAAAAGATTTTTAAAATATATATTTTGATATTATTTTAGTAGGCTTAATCCATATATATAATGAATAATTCATTAAATTTTATTTAGATTCTTGAATTACTGTTTATTTTAATTGAGTATCTAAACACATAATAAAAGGCGAGGTTCAAATGAGAAAAGGCGTAATCGACGAAATACCTAGGGACTTAGAGACGAGGAAGGGCGCAATAATCGACGAAATACTTCGAGCAGTTGAAAATAAGCATAGATTCGAAAATTCCCGAATAGGACAACTTTTCGAACTGCTGCTGAATCCTTCTATTAGATATTTCAATTCAAATTTTAAAAATATTTTTAAGTTAATCTCAATGTCTGATAGGTAGCTAAGTTAACCACAATAAACATGCCATCTCCATTAGTTATACGCATTAGCCCCAGTTGAAACAAATTTTAAATTTTACAAGTTGCTGAGGCGAGTGCATATAACTAAAAAAAAATAATATATTTTAAGTAGTTAACTTATTTATTTATTTATTTATGTAATGTATACTTAAATTACACATATAATTTTTAAAAGTGTTGAATTGAAACTGAACAATAAAAATACTTTATTATAGGTTAAGATACTTAACTGAAATATAAGAAATAATTTAAGAATTTAAATAAAATGTATTGACAAATTTAAAATTGGAATTATATTATACTGAAATCTAGTCAAAAATATGAATGTATGTTTTTTGTGGACCCACATATATATTTTTTTTCTTTGGCCCCTACCATGTAGGTCCTACTTTCTAGTCTCTAAATTAGCACAAAGACAACTTGCAACTTGCATGTTTAGACTTGGGAGTATATATACCTATATAAAAAGTTTTATAATATAAGTTATAAAATTATTAATGGTGTAAAAACCTAATTTACTAATCGGATCGTAACGAAATAAATAAAATTTATTCATTTTTAATTTAGAAATTTGAAGTTAACTTAAAGAGTGTTGAAAGTTTTAAACGATAAGAATCTGAATTATAATTAATTTGATTAACCTTTTAAAATTATTTTGAAAAGTATTTGTCGCTATAAGTGCTTTTTAAAAAACATCTTTGACTAATCAATTTAAAAATCATGTTTGTCAATATTAGATTAATAACTTTTGATTGACCAAGTTTTCAAATCGAAATCAACTATATGAATTCTCACAAAGAAAAATCAGAAAAAAAGTAGTATAGTTTATAAAGAAAGTAAAGCAATAAACTTCCCATTAAAATTACAGTTTCTTGTATTTTTAGTGTCTCCAACAACTCCTTGACCTATAAAAATTTAATTTACATGTATCGACAATATTAAGACTCGATTTAGATTGACTTAAAAAGTAGTTTTTTAAGTCAAAAATAAAAAGTCAAACTGAAATTACTTTTAAGTCAAAAAATAAAAAGTAGGGGAGACCTACTTTTGGTTTATGACTTATTTTAAGTCATTTTAAACTTATTTTAAATCATTTTTCACCTTGTCAAACACTTCGTAACTTATTTTAAGTCATTTTTGACTTATTTTAAGTTATATTTTATATTTGTCAAACACTTTTAGAAGTCAAAAACTGACTTAAAAGTATATTTGACCGACTTTTAAGCCAATCCAAACGAGCTCTAAGAAATTCATACATTAGTTGTCCATACACATTTTTATTTAAGGGAAAAAGGACAAATATACCCCCGAATTATTATAAATGATGCGTCAATACTCTTCGTTATACTTTCGGGTTGTGTATACCCTTACCGTCAATATTTTGGAACGTGTATACCCTTAAAATAAACGGAGGAACACGTGTCATGATCTTAATGGTCTATCCAAATTTAATTAGACCATTAAGATCATGACACGTGTCCCTCAATTTATTTTAAGGGTATATACGCTCCAAAATATTGACGGTAAGGGTATACACAACCCGAAAGTATAACGAAGGATATTGACGCAACATTTATGATAATTCGGGGGTATATTTATCCTTTTTCCCTTTATTTAATATAGACATTTCATGTTGGAGGTTGGTATGAGGCCCATATAGATTGGGCCCACTAAGGCTAATAACCAACATTACTTAATTTTGATCTCAACTAACATGTTTTTGGCATAATGGACGGGTTAAATTAAATTTGATCTGATCAAAACACGTTAGACGGTCAATTATAAAAGTTATTTGAGCTGAAATACTTTGAGCTAAAAAGCGGATCATAACTCAATTCGATCTGTTCTTCCTAAATTTTAGTTTCTTTGTTTGTTCTTTTACAAATTTCCAAATACCTAACAGAACTTTGTTATATAAACAGAAGTGTACAGTGTCTTATGTCTCACATTCTGCCATTCTCCACATCCTCAAAAGCAATGGTAGTTGTACCAGATTGCTGATTTAGTTGTACCTCGGGACGTTCTACCTCTACTTCTCCGTTAGTAGGGGAGACGTGTTGTCTGCTTACACGGACCTCCTCCACTGCCCGGAAATATGCATATGGTCCCCATCCTGAGAACAACGAAAAAAATGAACATATCGAGTTGATTTCAGAATTTTGTCCACTATAACAGTAAAGTCACGTAAAGGTGATTTTGTGCAATGCCTTCTCCAAGACCATTAGCAACAAAAAGGGGAAAAAGTCGTAGGAAATTAGAAGAAAACGTGATTGTGCTTTGGGATTTCGACTGATACAGCATGTAACCAAAGGATCAGGCTACATATTGACTACCAGTGTAATAAGAGCATCTGTCGACAAAAGGATCATGCCAAGATGATCGGATCTTCTTTGTTTAAGGAAATGTGTTGAGAAAGAGGAGATCATGTACTATAGAACCTTTCTACGAGATAGTGCTTTTTCAACTCTCTCAAAATGGAATATGAGTCGAACATAAGCTAGATTAGTCAACGTTAACAAGATCTTATTTGTAACGAGTGGTTTTGTTGGTTGGCGACTTAACATGGTATTAGTCTGGATACGACAAAATAATTCGAAGTACCTTCAGTATGGTATGGAGCTGGGAAGAACTGCAGATAACAGAATGTTGCAACGAAAAGACCTGAAATGTGAAACGACATGGAGTTAGTACTTATCAAATAAAACATAGCCTTCGTTTACTTCAAAATGTTGAATTTGATCAAGACGAACCTATCAGTCCTCCGGCAAACACGTCTTGCCAATGATGCCAGTAGTCATCCACACGTGAGACCCCGACAAGAGATGCCATTAGGAGAGGAAGAAGAACTATGCATAGTTTAGCCACATGCCCTCGTCGATCAAATGCTTTAATCTTCCCAGCCAAATACAATGATAGAAACCCGAGACCAGCAAATGATGCTGCAAAGAAGAAGCCATATTTCGTTACATCAAATTCTTTGTCATCCCACTAAAGAAAGAAAGGTTTCACGAGAATTCAGACCACTTGTATGTCCGCTTGGGAAACTCTTATGTCCTTCCTTAATATCACTTTCTTTACCATGACATTTCACGTTTCCCCACCTATCATACTCCTAAAATGAGAACAACGAAATAAATCAATCGAAAATTACAATAGAATTGAGCATCAACTTAAGCAATATGCATTCCTGATGGCTTTCACTATCATATCAGATAAACGTATCGGATACATACATCTTTACCATCAGGAAAGCAACGCCAGAAAAAGTCTGGTCGAGGACGTCCTACTCCATTCTTGATGGCTTCAGTAATTACAGCTGTAATTAGTATAGCAAATAAGATGCCTGCAAATTTTGGACAAGCTAGGCGTAATTAGTAAAGTTTCATCTACTCAATGTTCCAATCCGTACCAACTCTAAAATGGGAATTACCTAAAATGCTGTGGTGCAGATCATAAACGTCCTTCCTCCGAAGATAGATGAAAACGAAGATGATAATAGGCAATAACACTGCATATAGCTGTTCATTAGAGAAATCCATTAAGAAAAACACTACAAACTCCACGATTTGATTACAAAAATTTGAACTTATTGAAATTTGCAAGTGTAATCAGCACTCCGCCAACACTCGTGAAGCTTCAATACTCACAGGAACAGACCACCCTGGAACTGTATTATCTTTCATTGGATATTTCAGATCCGTCATCATATCCTTCCCAACAAACCGATGAAATGGACCGATGACATAAAGAACTATAACTATAACAACAAGTAGTAGCAATATAAGCCAGTCATGGATGTGAATTCTTGCAACTGATAAACCATGAGACTTAATAGTATGTCCACATCCGTGCTCAATCTCATTTGTATTACCCTGTTTCATTCGAAACAGAAATATAAATACGCGTTGTTGCAAAACCAAATTAGTATTCGAATTGATAGTTCATTTGATGAAAACATTCTAACAACCAAAAGTACTTTGAAGTTAGCAAAGTTAGCATAACCACAGAATGAACAAGCACTTTGTGTTGAACCACACGAAGTATTGATCATCAGAAATATTGGGAATATAGCAGCAACAAACATCTACGCCTCAAAAACAAGCAAGTTGGGGTCGGCTATATGAATCCTCACTGTCAATATCAATCGATTTAAGCTAATCTTAGTTCGGTTTTATATAGGAGAAGAATAATGAATAAAGATTAAGTGTTAAACCACAAGAGTTTATTGTAGGCAATCTTACCCTGCATTTCTGCCAGAGGCTATTTCCACAGCTCGAACGAGTAACCTCGTCACATAACAACTATTTTACCAGTTACGTTAAGTCTTCCCTCCCCTTCTACAGAGTTCATCCATATAATTTCGGATTATCTTACTAGAGCACTAAATTGCACTGATTGAATCTAGTTCAATAACACCATAGTTCAATGCCCCCAATTCTTCTCACCCCATAAAAAAAATGGATTTTTTCATCCTAAAATCCGCAGATTATCATATTACTTCTCCTACTATCTTATTCTTCAGTTTTATTATTACCGGTTGTTTCCTTTGCTTTGATGAACGTATTATTTGTTGTTCGTATTGTTCGTTTCTCTATTATTTTCTACATGACTGCTTCACTAGTATATTTCCTTTTCTTACTATTTTGATGTGTCTATTGGAAACAAGTTTTTTACCTTTACAATATACGAGTAAGATTGTGTACACTCTACCCTTTCCAGACCCGACGGAGTATGTTGTTGTTGTTATACACCATATGAGTAAAGGACAATTGCAAGAGAATGAAAATAGAAACAACAATTCATAAACAGAACAAGACATCAAAAACTAAAAATCAATCAAAGCAAAAAAGGCTAACAAACCTGAAATACAGTCCTGATCTTATCTTTCCAGCCCATTTAAGCACCGCTAATACTTCAATTACAGAGAATCCTGAGGACCTAAATCCAAAAAAAAAACAACAAAAATAGTAAAAGAAACAATATTTTTTAAGCAAATATGATATGATATGATATCAAGAATGACTAATATAGAATCATAATAAGAACAAATTTGACTTTTCAAGAAAGAAATTAATGGTGTTAAATTAAACATTAAGCAATGAAAATTAAGTACCCTTTTGAATTTTCCTTCTGAAGTTTCAAACTTTAGCAATGGCAGAATACTAGTCAAATGTAGTGTGGAATTTTGGATTACATGAATCACTTATCCAAATAAAAGAAATATATATATATATACAGGGATAAGGCACAAGTATATTGAATTATGATCGATATTCTAGAGACATATTTTAATTAAACTAATATCTTATTAATTAAATTCAGTTTTTTTTTGTAATTTTGTACATCCATTCGAGAGACACATTTTTGTAATACACACACATATATAGTGTACTCTGTCTATTCCATATGAATTAAATTTTTGAGCCTTTTTTCACTGTTCAAAATAATATTCAAAGTCGAAGTTGGATGTTTGAAAATTTTTTCTCATTTCCAAGTTACATTTATGATTTCATTAAGAATAATAGTGGAAAGTATGATTTAAATTATGTCTTAAAATGTTTTTCTTAATAAGTGTATATTATATTGTCTCACAAATTTAATTAATATGGAAAAGAGGTTGTAATATTTTAGTGATGGATTCGAGTGAACAACCTCTCACCTCCCTAGATATTTATATAAGAGCTCGATTAAATCCTAATTTACGAGTTTATTTTAGTGAAGGTTTGAATGAACACCCTCTCACCTCCCTAAATATTCATATTAGAGATCAATTAAATCTTGATTTGCGAGTTGTAAGGCTCATTGTTTTGTTTGGGTGATGATCCCAATAATGTTTAAATATAAGATGATAACCTTAAAATCACTAATCAATTTTAAATGTCAAAAAATGAAGATCATAATCCCAAATTAAGAAACTATGACATTTTCCTAATTATTCAATTGATTCTTCTGTTTAGCTATAAATATAATTAATTGATATTTATATATTTAACCACTTGGAAATCCATCATTTAACATGAGAAAATTGTATTTATAGTTGAGAAATTATTGGATAAGAAAGTTGAGGGCAGGTGGCATCTGAGCTGTTTTACCTATTGGAGACAGATAGCTACTTTATTTTAATAATAGGAGACGGAATAATGATTTCAGCTTAATAAATTTTAAATTTTAGAATGGCGATTCCGTGAGGTAAAAAATTGATTCTAAATTTAATAATTATACATGATTAATGTATGTATTAAGACAAATATACTATATAAACAAAAGTTACTTAATTCAATTGAACGAGTATCAAAACTTCTAGCTAGATCCACCCATATTAATAATTGATGTTCCATCTTTTTATCATCCTTGATGCATGATGAGTCATTGGCATCAAATTACAAACACAAGAATTAAATTGTAAGAAGAAATTGCTTATAATTATGTTACTAAAGTTTAATACATGTGACATGTTACTTCAAACTTAAAAAATAACATACAATCGAGGATCATGATTCATGATGATAGGATGGATATGGTCTTTTTAAATACAGATTTAAATTTAAAGTTTATGAATTTCTATAACAATCTCGAGCTATACTATGATAATAAATGAATTTATAGTTAAATATTTATATATAGTTAGTCAATTTATATATATTTGGTGAATTCGTAATCGACTCTCTAGATCCGCATTAAACTTCTTTCACACTTGATCAAATGCATCGGGTTTGAGCATTAAAAATGAAAAGGACATGGTAAGGAACATTTTCACCTTTAATTGCTTTCATGCGATGCGAATTTAAATTAGTCGATCCAGTAAAATCGTGATTCAAATAATTATTGAAACCAACAAACATAGAGGAGGAGTACGATTATGTTATTTGTAAAATATTATGTGAAAATACTGAGAAAGCTAGTAAAGGATATGTGATTATTGTTGGTCAACCAATTTCATTAATTTATGTTCTGCGATATATTTTTCTTGTCAAATTGGAAATTATAAGAAGGAAGAAAATTAAAGAATAAATAATTTTTCAAAGCTCTTTGTTTATTCATTTCATTTATTTCCTATCATCATTTTCTATGTAAATTCAATGAATTTTGATTCAAAATACTTAACATTTTCAACTACGTTATATCTTAATTCGTGGTAAAATCAGAATTTTTAATGAGTGAATTCAAATGGAAACTAATTAAAAAAAACGAGATCACGATAGAATTCTGATATGAATTATAATAAACAATACGTCATGATATTAAGGATATGAACTTCGTTTATATATAGAGTTCGTTTTTATTTCTAACAAACCTGGCTCAACTATTTAAAAGTGTCAATACAGTTTATATATATATAGTATTATTTTATATTCAATAAAACAATTTAACCAACTTGTATTTGATTCTCCGATTAGATTTTATAAACGCAACATGATTTTAATTTGTTGGCATCATATATTTATTTATTTATTTTTAGAAAATTACTGCAAAAGATAATTCATTAATAACATCCCACCAACATTGTGCCAAACTTTTAGCATGTGTTCTGTTTGACCTACTCCAATGGCTTAATAAATAGAGTCAGGCCCCACCCTTTACACAGATAATAACTATATATTCAGTATAATTTTACGAGTGAAGTTTAAGGATAATAAATTATCCGGAGACTTATCATATCATTTGGAGGTAAAGTGATTGTTTCGAAAAGAATTGCAACTCACAACCCATAATGCTAATACAACTAATATTTAAAGAGAAAGATAAGGAACACCAAACTATATTTTATTTATTTTTTTTTTAAAGAATTTATTTTTACATCTATTATGCGATTTTTTTTTCTTACTAATATAAATTTTATTTTAATAAATTCGTTAGTTCATATTATAGATAAAAATATTTGCAAATATTATTTCAAAATCCAAATATTTGACACAAAATCTTTAAACTTTTTTGTCATTTCTTTTTGGGTAGATTTTTTTTCATAATATAGGAGTATTATTTTCAGTAACTTAAAGACAACTAATTAAAAATTGAAATACCCTTAATAATTATTTTTTACTTTAATATAAAAATTAAAAATCAACTACGTGATGACCTCTAGCAACAAAACTAATAAATAAGTTTCAAAATTCTCTACCTAACCTTTTACTATTTTATTTTTTCTAGATTAGTCAAAGAACTTAAACAGAAAAGGCTATAAGATTTTTGTTGAATAAAGCAATTGTTCTAGAACTTATTCAAATTCAATTATATACATGATTTAGTTTGGCTTTTATAAAAGTTAAATCAATACATGTTAGCCACAAAACTTATATTTGAAGGAAGTCCCATTATTCTAATGTTAGTTTGGTTGATTAACTATCTGAATTTCTTACTTTTTGTTGTTAAATAATCTGAGAATTTTTATAAAAATTATAAATTACTGAATTTCAATAAGCTAATCACACTATTTTTTGGTTCAGTCCATGTAGACACACTTAAGAAAATTTGGGGGTTAAAAGATTTCATTTTTCTTAGAAATTTGGTGTCAAAATCATAAAATTCAAAAATAAATTGATATGTAATTACTTTTCGTGTCCCAATTTATTTATCATATTTTTTTAAGACTAGTTATCGCAATTATTAATCATTTTAGAAATTTAAGATAAAATTAATACCTAAAATAGTGTAATTTATGTTGGAAACTACAAACACTTCAATTATGAGACAATATAACACATAAATAAAATAAATATTTAACGAAAAAAGAATACATTTTACAACACAAATAAAGGTAAAAAAAAAAGTCTAAACTTCTCTTCATTAATATTTTTAAGCGTGTAAAAGAAAAACATGACATAATTTAAGACTAGATGAAATAATATTTACTCAATAAACTCTAAAAAAAATATTCCTGTTATAAAATAATATATTGTGGATGTTCACTACATCAAGAAGTTACTTCATTACTTTCCTCCATTATGAAGATAACCATAACCTCCGTAACATCCACTTTTATAACCATTATTCTTGTAACCTTTCACTTCCATAACCTCCCAAATATATTCATGTTAATGTTATGTGTATGACTAACCTTTTGTATGCCTCTATGTTACACTATAAATAGAGGCATAAGGGTTCATATTGTATACACTTAAGATTTGGTGAACACTTGAAAGAAAGAAAGTTAGTTTAATTGTTCCTCTTGTCTTATATTCTTCTTCTCTTCCTCTTTATGTTATTTTTTTGTTCTTAAGTTTTACAACAATTCCCTCTATTTTAAAAACAACGACCTTTTTTAGTTTTTGGCAACACTTTTTCAATTTTTTAGATAGTATGTGTAAGGCTATACGAATTAAAAATATTTTAGTATATTCGACACAAGTTAATTTAGGATTATAATATTAAATTATATTTTATTTTCTTGAACTCCGTATCAAGTCAAATTATTCAATTTTTTTGGAAAAATCTTTTTGGCCATAATGGTAAAATAACATATTTCATATTATGTTATTTTACTTTTTTTGAACAATTTAACCTTTTAACTTTAATGCTTTTTAATTAAAAAATAAAAAAAAATCCTATAAACTTTTTAAATTTTTTGGCCATTTAAACAGAAAATATCATTCATCTTGTGTAGGTCCTACACATCGACAGTTATAGCCTGGAAACCCATAATAACCAACCAACCAAGCCATCATTATGTGACCAAATAATTTAACATATTTGACAAAATCAACGACTCTGATCAAATAATTTAATACTTATCGACATGAATCGTAATAGAATAATTGGGGTTGATTTATTTTTAATCAAAGCCTCGAATCGAAATCAATACCTCTTGAAATAGGCCTTGCTGACATTTAAATTTAGTTAGATTTTAATAATAATTTCAGAAAAAAAAAAAAGGCTTGGTCTTTGGAATCTCCCGTCCCTATTTTCAAATCTCAATTTTTCAAAAATAAAAGATTGTGCACTTTCCATGTACCTCGGCACCATATTTTGCATAGTTGTTGAATTTTTTAAACTTTTTTGAAAGTCTTAAAAACTGTCTCCTAAAGAAGAAAAATCCATTATACAAAGTTCTTTTCATACTTTTTTTTTTCCTTCTTCGTCTTGTATAGTTATGGTCTGCCATTGCTAAAGATTGAAGCTTTATCTTCTTTTGGGGACCCATTTGAACTATTTTTTGCTTCCCCAGTAAATATATCTGCTAAAAAAGGTACCTTTCAGTGCTTAATCTTTGATTTGACACTATTAATTTCTTTTTTAAAAGTCAAATTTGTTCTTATTATGATGTATATTTGTCAGTCTTGATATCATTTCTGGAAGGATTTTTTTGGTTGATAAATCTTGTATTGTTTATTAATTTTGGTGGGTTTTTGTTGTTTTTGCTTCTTTTGAAGTGTAGTGTGTTTTTTTTTCTCCATTTTATTGTTGAAAAATTGAATCTTTAATCAGAAACTTGATGAAAAATTGAATCTTTAATTAGTCAAAATTGATCTTATGAGTTATGATGATAGTATTAGTCATTTCTAGAAGGATTCTTTGCTGATAAATCTTGTCTGTGGAATTTAGGTCCCAAGATTCTCTGAGAGTTTGGATTCTCCATTTTGTTCTTTCTTGTTTTTTTTGTTTTTCCATCTGGTGTTTGGTACCTGTATTGGACTCTGACTAATCCGGATTCCGCATTGCTTAGGGCTCATTTTTGGGCTCTTTCCATATCCAGGGCTCATCCTTTACACCACATTCTGTGGTGGTTCTTTCTTGCCTTATGTACTGCCATTGCTAAAGATTGAATCTTTAACTTGTGGGGGACCCAATTGATTATTATTTTGCTTCTTTAGAAAATATCTGCTAAATAGGGTACCGTTCAATGTTTGATTTAACACCATTAATTACCTTTTAAAAGTCATTATTGTTCTTATGATGAGGCTAATAGTCAGTCTTGGTGTCATAGCTAGAAGGATTTTTTCCCCTTATAAATGGTGGGGTCTTGGGTTTCTACTTTGATATGTGTTACCTCAACCGACAGTCTTTTAGTCTCTCTACCTCCATGAGATAGGGATAAAGTCAATGTACGTTCTACTTTCCCCAATCCCACCTCTAGGATTTCACGGGGTATGTTGTTCTTGTCGTCGTCTTTTATTTCATACTGTATTGTCTCTCAATTTTCTTCTTTTCTTGCCTTATGTTCTTCCATTGCTAAAGTTTGAAGCTTTATCTTGTGGGGACCCATTTGAATTATTCTTTTGTTTTCTTAGAAAATATCTGCCAAAAGGGTACCTTTCAGTGCTTAATGTTTGATTTAGTACCATTAATTTCTTTTAAAAAGTCAAAATTGTTCTTAATGACAGAAGTAGTCAGTCTTGGTATAATTTAGAAGGATTCTTTGCTGATAAATCATGTTTCCTTTTAATTTTGGTTGGTTTTTGGGTTTCTGCTCTTTTAAAGTCTTGCTACTTCATACTGTATTTTTTTTCTCAATTTTCTTCTGTGACTGAAAAGTTGAAGCTTTAAGGCATAAACTTGTGGGAACTCATTTAAAAATCTTGTCTTTTTTGTTAATTTTGGTGGGTTTTTGGATTTTAGGTCCCAAGATTCTCTGTGAGGTTGGATTCTGCTCTTTATAATTGAAGTATCAGCAGTGCTTAAATGGGTTGGAAAGACAAGATTAGGACTGTGTTTCAGGTTTGTTGGCCTTTTTGCTGTCTTCTTTTCCCATTTTTCATGATATCTATATTTTTTTTAGTTTTTGATTTCTGGTTCTGCTTATCAATGCTGTTTCTATTTTCGTTCTCTTGCAATTGTTGTTTAGCCAAGGGTCTATTGGAAACAACCTCTCTATCTCAAGGTAGGGGTGTTGACTCTACCTTCCCCACATCCCACTCGTGGGATTACACTAGGTGTGTTGTTGTTGCAATTGTCCTTTACGCGTATGGCGTATGGTACTTAATTGTTTTGATTGTCTTGTTTAGCAGCAATCTGTGGATGTTTTGATGAAAAATCCAAATTTTGTATGGGATGAGAAGAATTGGGAGGATTGAACTGTGGGGTTCTTGATGTAGATTCAATCAGTGCAATTTAGTGCTCCAGTAAGATAATGAACGAAATCTGTAGTGATATTGGAAGATCTTTTAGTGATGATGCTGTTTATTTCATTGGTATTTCTACAACTACTTCTTTCTGCAGGATTATAGTTTCTAGAAATTGCAGCATGTTGTGGTCAAAGGGGTCTCGTTTTCTCGTGAAAACGTTTGAACATGACATTTGATTAACAAATTTTTGTTACTCATTCCCATTTCTGTTGATTTGCCAGTTGAAAATATATAAAAAACTTTGTTTATTCTTAATTCTTCTCCTATACAAAACCGGACCAAGATTAGCTTAAATGGACTGATATGGACAGTGAGGATTCATAGCCGACCCCAACTTGCTTGTTTTTGAGTCATATATGTTTGTTGTTGCTGTATTCCCATTTCTGAAGATTATGTTGTGTGGTTCAAAACGAAGTGCTTATTCATTCTGGCTTTGCTAAAGTCAAAGTACTTTTGCTTTTTAGAATGTTTTATCAAATGAACTATCAATTTGTATACTAATTTGTATTTGCAACGGTACGTATTGATATTTCTGTTTCAAATGGAACAGGGCAATACAAATGAGATTGAGCTCGGATGTGGACATACTATCAAGTCTCATGGATCATCAGTTGCAAGAATTCACATGCATGACTGGCTTATATTGCTACTGCTTGTAGTAATAGAAGTAGTCCTTTATGTCATCGGTCCATTTCACCGGTATGTTGGAAAGGATATGATGACTGATCTGAAATATCCCATGAAAGATAATACGGTCCCAGTGTGGTCTGTTCCCGTGAGTATTCCTTTTCTTTTTTAACATATTGAGTTGCGTATCAATGTAATGTATGGAAAGTTCAATTAATTGCTCTAATAGGACATTGAAGCTTCTATTCTACTATATAATAGAGGTGTGGGCGGAGTGCTGATTATACTGTGCTTGCAAATTTCAAAAAGTTCAATTTTTTGTAATCAAATCCCGGAGTTTCTAGTGTTATTAACAGATTTCTTTTATGAACAGCTATATGCAGTTGTATTACCTATTATCATCTTCCTTTTCGTTTATCTTCGGAGGAGGGATGTCTATGATCTGCACCACAGCATTCTAGGTAATTTCCATTTCAGAGTTATTTTCCCCTTAGTACGGATTGAAATATGACTCGAAGTGAATTTTGTCTCTGTGACTTTGTTTTCATTGTTGTAGTATTTGGTTTGCCAAGTAACTTTACTAACTGCACTAGACTTGTCCAAAAATTGCAGGCCTCTTATTTGCTGTACTAATTACGGCTGTAATCACGGATGCCATCAAGAATGGAGTAGGCCGTCCCCGACCGGACTTTTTCTGGCGTTGCTTCCCTGATGGTAAAGATGTATGTATCTTACTCTCCCTAATTGGAAATGTTTTACCTTTTTCCTAACAAAGGGCCAGCTTCTTAGTGCTTGCCTGTTTGACTCAATAAGAGTATCCGTACGCTTATCTGATAGTGAAAGCACTTTTCTTAATGATCGTAACTGTAATACACTTAGAAGCGTATTGCTTAAATTGTTGCTCAACTCTATCGTTATTCGATTGATTTATTTTGTTGTTCTCTTTTCAGGAGTACGATCAGTGGGGAGACGTGAAATGCCATGGTAAAGCAAGTGATATTAAGGAAGGACATAAGAGCTTCCCAAGCGGGCATACCTCATGTATGTAGCTCAACTTTCTCTGTTTCCACTAGCCATTTACATTAAATCAGGATTTCCGAGATACTAAGCAAATTTGAGTTCTTCTTTTGCAGGGTCATTTGCTGGTCTCGGGTTTCTATCATTGTATTTAGCAGGGAAGATTAAAGCATTTGATCGCCGAGGGCATGTGGCAAAACTATGCATAGTTCTTCTTCCTCTCCTAATGGCATCTCTTGTTGGTGTCTCACGTGTGGATGACTACTGGCATCATTGGCAAGACGTGTTCACTGGAGGAATGATAGGTTCGTCTTGAAATTCTACATTTAGCATTAAACGAGGTCTGCGTTTCATTTGATAAATACTAACTCCATGTGTTTCACATTTCAGGCCTTTTTGTTGCAACATTCTGTTACCTGCAGTTCTTCCCTGCTCCATACCATACTGAAGGTAGGTTCTTCACTAATCTCCTCCCGCTTTTATTATATTTTGTATAGTAATACCTCGCGCTTAAACAAACCTTTCTCCATTCTTTTCGATTTTGTTAGCTCCTTAGTACTTCAAAATATTCCGTATCCAGACTAATACCAAGTTAATTACACCATTTCATTACAAAAATGTGACCAATCAACCAACCAACAAACCACCCGTTACAAATAAAATCTTGTCAGTGTTGACTAATCTGGCTTACGTTTGGCATATATTCCATTTCGAGAGAGCTCTATCTCGTTGAAAGGTTCTATACATCTGCCTTTTCTCAACTCAGTTCTTTAAACAAAGAAGATTCAATCATCTTAGTGTGATCTGATCATATATTCCAAACGCGTGTTCTTCTAATCCCCCACGGATTTTCCTTTTTGTTGCCAATGATCTAGGAGAAGGCATTGCACAAAATCTCTTCTCCGTGACTTTACTGTTATAGTGGACACAATTCTGAAATTAACCCGAAATGTTCATTTTTTTCGCTGTTCTCAGGATGGGGACCATATGCATATTTCCGTGCAGTGGAGGAGGTCCGTAGTAGCAGACAGCACGTCCACCCTACTAACGGAGGAGTAGAGGTAGAGCGTCCCGAGGTACAACTGAATCAGCGATCCAGTACAACTCACAATCCATTTGAGGATGTGGAGTATGGCAGAATGTGAGACATAAGACACTATAAACTTGTGCTTATATTTGTTCAAAGTATTTTAATGGCTCAGTTTGTTATTTTCTTGTGAATATTTAAGCCTCTTTTTGTCAAGTATTTTATCTTTAGGGAAATATTTGATTACTGAAATTGTTTAATCAGTGTTAAGTTCTTTTTTTTTTTCTGTGTAATTTGTTGCATAATTAGTTCAATTGGTTGATGATTTTGTAATTATTTCTTTTTTTGAGCTAAAGATCACTTTGTTATTCTGGAATTGACTCAACTCATCTCAATGATTCCTTGAAATTTTAGTACTTGAAAAAGGAAAATGAAGGTGCTATAACCTAATTTGTGCCGACTCTTCACTTTCGATGTCACATTCATATCAAATGCAAATATACAATCGACAAATATATAATGTTTGTTTATGCACCTAACAGTGTAGCCAAGTGGTCAATAAAACTAGAGGAAAATTGTGGGATTTCAACTTAGAATACTAGCAGAAGCAAAAAGCCAAAATATAGTAGTATGTTATCTCTTACCCTTGATCGACAGATTATCGATACTTACATAGGACGATAATATTCTCTTTGGATAAACACTACTATTAGGGGCAAAGCTAGAAATTAAAATATGTGAAGTATATTTTAGTTTTATATTTATTTTAAGAAATTTATTTAATATACTTAAAATATTAATTTAAAACCAAATAACTCAAAAAAAATTATAATTTAAATTCATAAATTTCAAATTTTGATTTTACGATGATTTTTATACTGGAAAAAGGGACAAGCGTATCGTAGCTAAAGAAAAGTAGAAAGGCTAAACACAACAAGAATAAGCAAAGAATCGAGAAGTGGTCCTTGACAATAACATGATTTGTTTACATATCAAATTCTTATTATACGATGGACACGAATACTTAATTAGATAATGGTAGATTATTACTCGACTGATTGAGATTGTTAACTTTTGATCAATATACTTGCTTAATTTTGTTAGATAACGTTAGATTATTACTCGACTAGTTGAGATTGTTATTTTCTAATCAACATCTATGAGTTTGTTCATATTACTAATTTCTAAAGTTTGATTAAAGAATGAGGGTTGCTGAAGGTCAATGAAATCTCTCTTTATTCCATAAATGTAGGAGTAAGACTTCGTACAAACCCTACTTATGAAATTACGTTTTTTTTAGATTGTTGTCGAGTTTGTAAACTAGATACTAAGAATTTCAAATGGGTGCTGAATTTAGATAAGTGAAAATGAGTTAAGTCTCTAATAAATAGTCCGAGTCAATGATCAAATATTACTTGCACTGAATTGAGCTAAATAATGAGTCATAATCAAACTCGTATTTTCTTTACTCTTAATTTTGATACGTTTTACTTGAGACACTAACGTCTATGGATTAAAACTTCTACTTTTGCAAATTAGAAGTAACACTACATACACATTACCTTCTTCAGACCTCATCAATCGTCTTTATTATATTAAATACTAAACCTTTTATTAAAATGGATCCAATAATGTGTGATTCGAATTTTATCGAAATTCAAATGTGGACCCGGATAGGGAATGATAATAAATGTGAAATTGATTTAATAATTGTCCCTTTTTGGCTCTATCTTACTCAACTCTTTCCTATTTTACCAAAAATCTCAGTTCGAATTCCATTTCACTTTTTTTTTATCACTCTCTGCATTTTTGACGCTTCCTTTGCTTTTGCTTTTCCTCTTCACCTTTATCTCTCCAATTATTTGAATTTCCTGAAGCAAAACGAAAGCGTTTTCTCCTTCGCATTCTCTTCTCGAGATCGTTTTTCAGGTGATTTTTTTTTTTCAGTTTTCGGTGTTTTTATCAATGTACTTTTTGTAGTCTGTTCAGTTTTCGCAACGGCGAAGTTTTTGTTTCTTTTTCCGTTGATTATTGTTGTTTAATATTAGTATAACAGTTTTTTAAGCAGTTCGGTTTGGTTACTGAGGCGGCGTAGCGGAGGAGTAGGAGGAGTAGCCTGTGATTTTGCTGGTGTTTGTGTTTTGGTTTATTTGGAATAGTGCGAGTTATGTGAAAATTTAAGTATAGGTAAGTGTTATTGTTAGGAAAATGAGGATTTGATGTTGGAATTGAAGTGTTAAGTTATGAAATTGGAGAGTAATTTGTGAAGACATTGTATTAGGTGATTTTTATGGTCAAAAAAACACTTTCATAACCTAATTTTTTTTATGTATTATTTTCTCTAGAGTTTTTTTCGAATGGTTTATAGTACATAGAGTTTAAATTGAAGCATGTTGTTGGTATTTTAGAAGATGAGGTGCTGACTGACTGCTGGTGTATGTGTGTGGAAAAAGTAACTTGTGAATTTTCTGGTGTATGTGGTTGGTTTAGTGGGAACAGTACGAAGGATTGTCGAGATTTGTGATAATTTGAGTATACCTGAGTTGTTATGGTTTGGAAAATGCTGAACTTGGTAACGTAAGCTTGTAACTCAAGTGAGGGCATTAAGTGATGAGGACAAATTCTAAAAAAAAAAAAAACGAAAAAAATTATTGTAAGGAAAATGAGGATATGAAGTGCTAAGTGATGAAATTATAGAGTAATTTGTGAAGACATTGTATTAGCTGGATTTATTAATTTTTTTTTTAAAAAAAATTGTAGATTTTTTCGTCTTGGTTTATAGTGGATAGAGTTTAAATTGAAGCATGCTGTTGGCGGGGGAGAATTTAGTAGGTAGTTTATGGTGTATGTGAACTCGTGGTGTTTCTGCAAAACTAGATATTTTAAGTGTATATTTTTTAGAATTGATCTAATATTACCTTTTGGCACTCATGCTACAAAAAGATTAATTAGCATGACCATTTACTAACTTTTAATTTTAGTTTAATCTTCACTGTTTGTATTTATATGTGCTTGTAGTGTTGGAGAGCCTAAATTGCTTATTATTGGTATGATACGGGACTAAATGGAGGGAAATGGATTGTAAGGATTTATACAGCGGACCCTAAATGTATCTATATGTGCTTCTAGGGTTGGAGAACCTAAATTATTAATTTATATTCGAAATGTTCAATTGCATGAGGCTGTTGTTGGTGTTGTTTTTTGTATTTGTATGTGCTTGCCATCAAATCTAAAAACACTGCAGACATTATCTCTTCTTCTAGTGATTTTGTTGTAGCCATGTCATCATTTCTTTCTTTTCTCAAAAGTGCCCCTTGGATCTGTCTTAGATGCAACATAGAATATATTGGGTCTCACTGATTATAAAGTGAACATGATGAATCTTATATTGCCTTTCTGTAATATGGTACCAAAGGCTATCTCTGTTTCTGTTTCTTATTTATCAACATCATGCAAGTTTTATTAACCCCTATTATTGTTCTGTTAGTTGGTAAAATGCCAGAGATTCAATTGGGCGCCCATACATTCAGAAACCAGGGAGTGGAAGTAGCAAGATTTCACATGCATGACTGGCTTATTCTCTTCCTACTTGTGGTGATAGATATAGTTTTAAATGTGATAGAGCCGTTTCATCGTTTTGTTGGATCTGACATGATGACAGATTTAAGATACCCTTTGAAAGACAATACCATTCCCTTTTGGGCTGTTCCAGTAAGTGCAACCTCTAAGACAAATTGGTTTGAGACATAACATAGTTTCAAAGAAGTATGTGTGTTTTTTGTACTTCTAAGTAGGCATTTTATAATCCATGTCTTTTCCTTGTAAACAGATTATTGCTATAATCTTACCTTTGCTAGTCATACTTGTCTTTTACTTCATCAGAAAGGATGTCTACGACGTGCATCAAGCCATATTAGGTATTCTTTGTCCCTTATGTGACTATCAGCTTTTGCCTGGCAGCAAGTTATATTGGCAAGTATATATAACTGGATCAGATTGATTACTTCGTGTGCTTTGTTCAGGATTGTTGTACTCTGTACTTATCACCTCTGTTATTACTGATGCAATAAAAGATGCTGTTGGTCGACCCCGTCCAGACTTCTTTTGGCGGTGTTTCCCTGATGGAAAAGGGGTATGTTTATTTGTCCTGGAATATCCTTACTGTATTAGAAACTGATATGACATCATTTGCAACTTCCGATTATAATATGCTGTGTTTAGGTGTTTGATCCAATCACAAGCAATGTCAAATGTACTGGCTTGAAAAGTGTTATCAAAGAAGGACATAAGAGTTTCCCAAGCGGACATAGTTCTTGTGAGTATAACTATTCCCTATCAATTGCATTGTTGGCATCAGAAATTTGAGATTATTTCCTTTTTTGTATTTGACCCTTTAAACCAAATGAGCTACCCTTCACTTTCATTCCTTCTTCCAATGAAACTTTCTCAGTGATGTGAACTGTTTCCTTTTCCATTGTATTGATATTTTATTCTTCTCCCATTCAACATAGGATTTCACTGCAAGATTTTAGATTGCTTTTCCTTGTAATTAGTACAACTGATCTTTAAATAATTATTTATAAAATACTGGAAGAATGAAACATCTGTGCTGTGTTGTCCGGTACAATCCAGTCAAGTACCTGCCGAATTTGTCTAACGATTTGTTAAAAATCCAAATAATAGATTTTTCTATTTATCACTACCCTATCACTCCTTTTCCCATATGCTTAACCTATAATGTTTTAATAGTTAAGTTTTCACCTCAAATAGTTCAGCCATATTAGTTAGCCGATTCTTAGGTGAGTTGGACTTATGCTTGGATGATCTACGTAAGTAGACATCTTGCTCGTAACTTGGAACTCCTGTAAGTGCATAGATGACTGGCTTATGCTTCAATTTTCAACCAGATTTGACAATATGAAATATTATGTTTCTTTATGTGACTGTATGGGTGTTTGGCTGTTTTATCTAAGATCTTGGCTTGCTTTGAGTAAATTGAGTTCTTAGAGAAAACTGAAGCTTGTTGGCATTTGTTGGTATCATGTGAATAGGGTCGTTTGCTGGTCTTGGCTTCCTCGCTTGGTACCTGTCAGGGAAAATCAAGGTATTTGATCGAAGAGGTCATGTTGCTAAGCTCTGCCTTGTTTTCTTGCCCTTACTGATGGCGGCATTAGTCGCAGTTTCCCGGGTTGATGATTACTGGCACCATTGGCAAGATGTATTTGCTGGAGGTCTCTTAGGTCTGTAAATTATGGATGATCATGTACTCTTTTCTAGTTTTCTTGTTGCCTTGTATAGAGAACTTATTGTTTATTTTCTTTGTGCCATTTATGCAGGATTGACTGTGGCTTCAATTTGTTACTTACAATTCTTTCCCCCACCGTATGATATAGATGGTACTTGCTCACTTTCTTCAGTATCTCTTTTCACAATAATCCAACTTGGAATCAACAAAAACAAAGAATTAGCCAGTTCACTAGTTAAAATCCTTAATGGTAGGGCATTGTGATTTTTATGATGGTAAATAGTAAATCAATTCGACTGTCATATGTGTAGTGAGTTTGTATCTGGTGGCTGAAAGATAATATGAAAACTATGTAAATTAGTTCTTCAGTATAATTCTCACTTTCTTGCAGAAGTGCATAATATGTAAATGAAGTTTTCTGGAGGATAGTAGATACCTTCAAATTCTACTGTTGCAGGATTTTTAAGCATACTTTCTCCTATTAGATTGCCTCTCCGTCCTCAAGGGTGGGGGTAAATGGGTGCTTCCCTTTTCACCAGCTATTCCAGAGTGAGTAGGTTAGAATTAGGCAATGGCATGAAACGTGAGGGAGCACTACCTTTGGTTGTTTATCTTTTCCTCTCTGTTGCTTTGAATACTAAGTTCTGTTTATGGTTTCCAAATGCTGTAAGTTTCGAGTCCTTGCCTAGCTGAAGAAGGAGAAAGAAACAAAGGAAAATATTAATGGGCAAATATTGCTTAGTCATTGCACATTTTCTGTTGTTGCGTCTATTGTTTGGGGGGAATGGGAACATCTAGAAATGTGCAATGGCGAACACATGGCATAGCACCTTTGTGAAAGGTCTTGTTTTCTCTTGTGTTTTTTTATCTTATACACCAGCATCTAATAGAGGAAAGCCGGCCCACTGTGTGCTAAACTATTTTGGCTTTCCAAATGTTGTTAGATGCAGCATTTGCCCCGCTGAAGGAACACCATATGTAAATGAAAAAGTTTAAGGGCCCAATATAACCTAGCCTATTGCTGATATTTCATGGTTGGTTTATGCAAACCACGAAGGCTTACAAGGCTATTTTCTTGTTGTTACTGTTCTTTTTCTGAATGCTCTTCACTGCTTTCCTTTTTAGTTGCTATGTATTCTTCACTATTGTTGTTTCTTCAATACTACTTTGATTTGTTGCACTTGAGCCAAGTGTCCTTCGGAAACTGTTTCTCTACCTCCACGAGGTAGGGGTAAGGTTTGCGCATACTCTACACCTCCCAGATCCCACTTGTGGGATTTCTCTGGGTATGTTGTTGTTGAAGGTTTACAAGCTTAATAGTCCTTTCATTCTTAAATTAGCATTTTCTCTTGCATTTCTAAATGATGCCCTGCGTTATTGCTGTTTATTTTCTAAATGTTAATTACTTAAGCTTTAGGAACCTATTTGATTACTGAAATTGTTTAATCAGTGTTAAGTTTTTTTTTTTTTTTTTTGTGTGTAAATTGTTGCATAATTAGTTCAATTGGTTGATGATTTTTTCAGTGTTTCCCTGCACTTTAAAGGGAAAACATGAGGGAGCACTACCTTTGTTGTTTGTCTTTTCTCTCTGTTGCTTTGAATACTAAGTTCTGTTTATGGTTTCCAAATGCTGTAAGTTTCGAGTCCTTGCCTAGCTGAAGAAGGAGAAAGAAACAGAGGAAAATGTTAATGGGCGAATATTGCTTAGTCATTGCACATTTTCTGTTGTTGCGTCTATTGTTTGGGGGGATGAGAACATCTAGAAATGTGCAATGGTGAGCACATGGCAGAGCACTTTTGAGAAAGGTCTTGTTTTCTCTTCTGTTGTTTTATCCTACACACCTGCATCTAATAGAGGTAAGCCATCCCATTGAGTGGTAAATTATTTTGGCTTTTCAAATGTTGTTAGATGCAGCCTTTTCCCAGCTGAAGGGAAAAGAATCTGTAAATGAAAAAGTTTAAGGGCCCAATATAACTTGGCTATTGCTGATATTTCATGGTTGGGTTTGTGCAAACCATGAAAGCTCTATTTCGTTGTTGTTACTGTTCCTTTTATGAGTGCTCTGCACTGCTTTCCTTTTTAGTTGCTATGTTTTCTTCACTATCGTTTTTCCTTTTCATAACTACTTTGCTTTGCTGCACTCGAGGTGAGGGTCCTTCGGAACATCTCTACCTTCATGGGGTAGGGGTAAGGTTTGGGTACATCTATCTACCTAGACCCCACTTGTGGGATTTCACCGGGTATTTTGTTGAAGGTTTACAAGCTTTATAGTCCTTACATTCTTATATTAGCAATTTCTCTTGCATTTTCTAAATAATTCCCTGCCTTATTGCTGTTTATTTTTCTGAGTTGAAAGATTAACATTTTCACTGTTACTAGAAAGTCCTCAGTTTATATCTGAAGACTCGAAAGAAGAAGTTGACATGACATGTATTTTAGTTGATCGGACTCGTTACAGAAATTTTGATACTCTGCTTATTCCATGTCCAGGTAGGATGCCCCATGTGCATTTACAAAGGCTGGCGGAACAGCGAACTGGTACACAATCTATGTCGAATAATCCAGGTTGTCTTACTATAAGGCAACCCGAAGTTGATAGTATGTATGTTCAACCTGAACATGGCATTGCCGTATCAGAACACAGTGCCCGTGAGACCGGACCAATCTTTGATGACGACGTTGAAAGTGGCAGATGGAGGCATTGACTAAATGTTACATCATTCGTGCATTTACTGTATAGATCAGAATAGGTATTCTGCACTCTGTTAGTCCTCTCATCAAACAGGTAGATTTTTTCAGGGGTTGCTTGTTTTTCTACTTTTGTGAATTTCTACCTTTGTAAGTTTACGTTCATTTGTTAGATTTGACTTCAAGAACTTGATGTGCTAACTGGTTAGTACCAACATCTCAAGTAATTTCCGTGATTTCATTCATTAATAGACGAGATAAAATGTGATGTGTAGACATGACATTGCGAAACTATTATGACTGCCTTATGGCCTGTGTTTATGAGCATTGGTTTAAAGAGATAAATGCTGAAGTCCTTTTGTTAATAGTTCATGAGTATACCTTTTTACTGAAATTGTGGAGTTTTTCAGTGTGTACTATTGTCTATAGTTTCTTTGAAAAATTCATTTCAGTTTCTGATTGGAACGAGGAATCTTAGTAGCTTGGTTGGTTGACTACCTAACTTTCATCTTGTTGGTGAGGATTCGATTCCCTACCTTGTAATCCCCTCCCCATTTCTCATCCCTAACCCATTCTTTTTAGCGAAAAAGAAGTTACTTGAATTTCAACTCTCAATTGGAATGTAAAACTTGAAGGGGAGTCTTTTTAGCAACAGTAAAGTAAAGTTGTTTTGATGTGATTTATAGGTCATATGTTTGATTCATGGAATCAACTATTGATGCTTGTGTCACGATAGGCTATCTACAACACGCTCCCTTAAGGTGCGACCCTTTCCTGAATCCTGCAATCATTTTTGTTTTGTTTTAATTGTAATGTATTACTCACCTTTTGCACATATAGTGTAAGAGACGGCAGTCTTGGCAGCAAGTGGTACTGATTATACTTGGACCTTTTCAATTGGCTTAACAACATACAGCCTTGTAATTAGTTAGGAACAAGTTATTGCGAGATAAGTTATTGCACCATGTATATGAGATAATTTATCCTATCACTAAGACATAAATGGTGGGATAAATAATCTCCAGAATTGTCTAATACCTCCAACCAAATGCAGGATAAAATAATCTTGCATTTTATCCTAAGATTATTATACCTTATACCTCACACAAAACGGCTATTAATCATTGTGGTCTAGTTTAATTTTTTCAAAATTGTTTGGAAAAATGATTATTATATTTTGTTGTTGCTACAAATTATCAATGCTAATATGTTTCTTTGATATACTACCAAAATTTCATAGTTTGTTTGAAACAGTCAAATATGAATAAGCAATCATCTAATTTGATCCTTTCAAATAGGATCCACAGTAATAGTCAAGTTTAACTTTTTCTAATCTATTAGAGTAGTAAAGTGAAATATTATAGTGTTTTAAACTTAAAACTATAAATACATCATTAATTTTATCATTTTGTTAATGTTTGTACCTTAAAAACATATTCAAATGAACTTTAGCATTGTCTTTATCCAATTAACTCTAACCTTAACATGTCATTCTTTTTCTATATAAAGTGTCCCTTCTCACACCTAGAAAATCCACACATTCTTTTACACTCCACTTAACTAGCTCATCAAAAAAGTTCTTTTTTGTTTATTCGTTCATCTAAGTTCGTGTTTGATCTATCTATGTTAACAAAACCCCATCGATGGGAAATCTTGGTTTTTCATATTTGCATTACCTAAAGAAATTTGTGGGGACTCAAAAGTACCATAGATTAGGAGATGCAAAAAGGGATAACAACAAGAGGAAAATACGAGTTCTTAGGCTCGGAAACAAGAGAAAGATGATTTTTTCGAAGATTAAACAAGTCCGGATTAAGCTCCATTGGAAGCTATTTTCACCATTGAAGCTAATGACAAAGTTTCACAATGTTTATGTTAATAAAATGTTGACTTTAGAAGGTTACAAGAAAAATGGTACTATTTGTGAAGCTAAAAAAGTTGCAATTGGAAAATCAATTCCAATTGTGGATTCTTCAACCAATGATGTGGTTGATTATAGGATGGTTTTGGAAATTTATAAAAATGTAATGTCTTCTAGGGAACTAGCACACCCCTTAGGATTCAATCGTTCCTTGAATCCTGTGTGAATGCAGAATGCTTTGTGTATCGAGTTGTCCTTTTTCAGAAAATTAGTACACTACTTGGTTTGTTATCTTCAAATTGTTTTGATTTTGATTTTTAGGAAAAAGGTATATTCAATCTCAAACTCCTTTCTTGCAAGTTGATTCTGTTTTGATCCAATCCAAAACGCTATTTCATTAGTATGAGTTTTGTTTCATTCTTAAGGGGTGAGTTTAATTGCCAAAACTAAAAAAGAAAGTCTGGTGCATAAAACATCTCGCGTTAATTATCACAAGACGTATTTTATGTGATCAACTTATTTATGTAATGATAGTCTCTACATACATGGTAACGCTTTCAAAATATGAGTAAGTATCTAATAGAAACTTTTTATCACGTGTTTAGATACTCAATTGAAACACACCACAATTTGAATTTCTTAAATAAAACTCATTGACAAATTTATGAAACTATTTGATATACTCAATCTAAAAAAAACAGTACTTCACACTATCATAATAGAAAAGAAAAAATCAAAACTAATTGAAGAAATAATCAAAGTGTGTTTTCTTATACGAGAGCCACATACTTCAACATGATAGCAGAATATGCAACGACTTTGATTTTGAATCTCACATCACCGCTCCCCATTATCAAGAAAGAAAAAAAATCATATATTTGACCCATGAGAAAGAATCAGAGTGGCACATGAAGACGCATACTAAAAAACATAATCAAATACCTAAATATGCTCTCTAGTAACATTAATTTTTACATGAGACGGTCACACACTTTAACCGACCTCATGAAATACCATAGAATATATTTTTATTATATCTAAAGGTGCACTTATTTTTACCTATACAACATTTCCTATCTAATTTATGAGAAAATTTAGCAGTTCTCTAAACAGTCACTGGCTTCCCCCTGCTGTCAAATACAAAGTTTTTATGACTAGTCATAAATCAATTGATGGAATATTCAGTAACTTTCCAACAAGAAACAACACCTATATGTTATGTTGCTCGGACTCTTCAAAAATATCATCAGATGTGCGTTAGATCCTCCAAAAATAGAGCATATTTGGAGGATCCAACATGAGTGTGGCCCCATTTTCGGAGAGTCAAAGCAACATAACCTATATGAAGAGATTCAGACACTTTAGGCTTCAGGGCCACTAGCAAATAAGTTAATAAGCCCGCGAAATACTTGAGCTGAAAGTTGATGAGCTTGAAAGAGCTCGCCATCAACGTTCCATATACTCTCCTTGCCGAAAGAAGTGAATGTGAATGCTGGAGTCTGCTTAGCAGAACAGAAAATGTCATGAAAGAATAGCTTCATAGAAAGATTAGCAGGAGGAAAAGTGTTTTAGGGGGGATTCTTACCTTGTGGTGCTCGACGAATTCAAAATCTAGTGGGTTGCCATCCTTTTTTGCTAGCTGGAGAAGGTGACTGCATAAAATAGACAAACATCGTGTGGATGTCAGCAGGGCTAAGATAGGTAATACCGTGCTAAGAATACGGACACATCCAAGTCGAGCCATGTTGGTTTATTTCTATGTTTTCAAGTCATTAATATCAACGACTAAGCATACATATTTGAAGTTTATGGATTCTGAACATGCCATTGAATTCATAGCTCATTTTAGTTTCTAGGTTTGCAATTAAATATTTATACATATTTAATGGATTTTCTAGTATAAATACAGGGTATAACCAAAAGTTACTAGTCCAATCCTGCACCTATACACTAGCTCCGGTCATGAGTTTAGACCTTAAGCTTCTAGGTTAAAACAGTGACGAGAGAGAGACGATTACCACAAATAATATGCGTGAGGGCATTCCTTAATTAATATAAGATGTAGAAAACCATCTGAAAGGTGTGCATCAGCCACCAGACCATCAGGCGCTTTTTCATTTCTGCAAGAGATTACAGCAGCTCCAACACTAAGAAACCGTCCTTTGGACTTTAACCATCTTGAATCTTTTGAATAGGGATGCAAGCTGGGGCATTTTGCCGATGTGTGGCTTGCTTTCGTTTTGCAAATATTGCAGTTGGCACGACAAGCTACTCTTTCAGACTTTTTGAGAAGGGACCACAATCCCTTTGTCCAGCTGCCTATCGACTCTTTCTCAGGACCTATGTTTTTCTTTTCTGATTCAACTTCCAAGTATGCAACTTCTGCTTCATACGATCTACAAAAAAACATGAAGTTGTAAATATACTACATCAGTAAGAAGTATAAGAAATTGAGTGATCAACGGAATTAAGCTTAGAGGAAGTATAGTAGAATGTGGATCATTGCCACGCCCAAGAAGTAGTACAAGACATGGATCCAAGTTCAAGTTGGTCTTATAATCAGAGGTGGATCCGTAATCTTATGTTTTATAGCTCTGTTTACTGGGTTCTTGTTACATTATTTATACATTTTAAGTGAAACTTTTAACACAAATACAAGGTCTAGAGTCTGGACCAAAACTACAGGTTTCTGCTGAACCCGTAACTTCTACAGTGGATCAGCCAATGCTTCTAATAAAGTCGATTCCATCCTCCATCTGGGAGGTTGGACATGCCCTGGGAGGGGCAACGACAACATACCTAGTGTAACCGCAAGTGGGATCTATGGAAGGGTAGAGTGTATGCAGACCTTACCCCTACCTCGAAGAGATAGAGAAATTGTTTCCAATAGACCTTACCACTGCCCTGCCCAGGGCAGTGGAGGAAAAAATAGAGTATCAAGAGCAGTGACTATTTTGGCACCAGACCCATCAAGGCTCTATGTTCACCATCCAACCAGCTCAACCACAGAAGGTCGAGCACGTGTTTTCACACAGGTACAATCACGCATCTACTCTAGCCTCCCAACATTACTAATTGAAAACCTCATTAGTGACAGCAATATCCGTGAGCAAAGCAGCAGGGATGCTCATTAAGACAGTCACCAGTGGGCAAAATGGCAAATTGAACCAACTGTGAAAAAAATTTTGCACCAACAAATTTGGTCCACAAGCCATACCTGTGACGAAGAAACACCTTTGTTCCAGCATAATCATAGCGCTTGGGGCCCATCCACCTGTACTTTTCACTCTCAGTGATTACATCTCCATAAAACCCATACCTGATAAGTAAGCCAATGATTACGAAGGAGGAGTAGAATATAATCTTAAGTTCACAAAGACGCATGCATTGCACCAAGGGTGTGACCTATGGTCAATGAAGTGGGTGAGAACCATGAGGTCTCATGTTCAAATCTCAACAGAGACAAAAAAATACTAGGTGTCCCATCCGTCCTAGCCTTGGTGGATAGAATCACCTGGTACCTGTTGTTGGTGGTAGGTGAGGTGACAGGTATCCCGTGGAATTAGTCAAGGTGCGCGCAAGCTGGCCCAAACACCACGGTTATAAAAAAAAATTTAAAAAAGAGCATGCAATGCAAGAGTTTAAAAATAGGCAGACGGTTAACACAATAACCAGGTGCGGGAAATAATACGATCTCCTGAACAGAGTATAAGAAGAAAGCCATTTACCAATGCAAAAGTTTAAAAAGCTCTCATGATCAAACGGAATATGTCCCACACAATGAAAACATTGAGGTAGTAAATAAAACAATACCATAGGTTTTATCTTTTTATTTATAACTGTGAAATTCCCGAGGGCCAGTAGCGCAAGGTTCAAAATTCGGTGAATAATCCCCTCCTCCTTCTACCCTTCTCAATTTTAAATCAGGTTTTGGTGCACAGTAGAGCTCAAATCCATGACGTAAAACCATATATTATTATAGGAATAGCAAAGCAAAGAATTAAAGGATTCAGTAGAACAAAGCCTGCAAATTTGATTATGTATTGCTCATTTTTCAACTAAATGCCACATATTTACCAATAAGTTAAAAAAAAAAGTAGGCCGGTACCCCTGGATATACAACAACATAACCAGTGTAGTCCCACAAATGAGGTAGGGCAGTGTGTACCAGACCTTACTCTCCCTTGGAAGGTAGAGAGGTTGTTTTTGATAAACTCCCGTCTCAAGTAAAAGCATTTTGAAGCAGTTCGAAAAACAAAAACAACGCGGGTGAAGAAGCCAAGAAAAAAATACTAAAGAACGCATGACAAAGCATACTAAAGAGGAACAATCCCTACAACAAAATGATACGATAACAGAAGTGCAAGAAACATTAAATAGTAGCAGAAATGGAATAACAAGAACTACCTGAGTAATATTACAACTACGGGATATAATGGATTCGTAATAAAGGAGAAAGAAAGGCAGAAAAGTGCACCACACACTAACAGTGAGTATCCGCTAAAACAAAAACATTTAGAGAACACTGGTTTCGGAATAGCATATGATTTAACCAATAATAGATGAAAATTACCCAGCGAAAGAAGCTGCATAACGTACACAGGGTTCATCCTTAGATGTAGAAGTCTTTTTCCATCTTACAACTTGAGCTATATCAAGGCACACTGCTTTACCAAGAATGATCTGCAATGCAGAAGTCATAGCATCCCTAGCCCCTGTAGTACTGCAAAAATGAAAGTCAACTAGCTTTTCAAAAAGATAATGCAGCTAGCAACGTATAAAAAGTTGCTAAATGCTAAGCATAACATAGGATTTTAAAAATGAAATCCACACTCTATCCCAATTTATGTGATGTAGTTTGACTGGGTAGAGAATTTAAGATATATGAGAAGACTTTGCAATGTTCCAAAACTACCCTTAAAACAAATTTGTTTAATAGAAGAGTACACCTTTCTGGACTTTTTGGCAAATAAGTGGACCCAACATCGGTAAATTATTGATAGTACCAATAAACATTTGTCAAATAAGAAAATGTGTCATTGTTTTTGTGACAGACTAAAAAGGAAAGTGTATCACATAAAGTGGGATAGAGGGAGTAGAAAACATCAACGAGGTCTACAACATTCATGGCTGGTAAAATATACCAATCAGACAATCCAGCTTCAGTTCATACTAGAATCTTCACAGCTGATATTTTGATGATTAAATTTAAAACATTTTACAGTGGTTTTCTTACCATACAATTTGGTTCTAGTAGCAAAATGTACCTTACGTTTTGCGGTCTGTGTATCTGGAAGGTGAAAGATACTTAAGTTAATCTTGTAGAGTGTGATTAGCAATTATGCACAAGGACAACCACTCGCCATTCTGTTTGCCCCTACCTTTGTGGGGTAGAGAGATTGTTCCGATAGACCCTTGGCTCAAAAAGTGAAGTTATTCGGAGAAGGGTTGCAGGAAGAAAAAGAAATGATAGAGAAACAGGAACAACAGATAGCAAAAAATATAGAAGGAAAAGAAACTACTACTAAATAAAGACAAGAGGATATGAGGCTAGCCCCCTGCTTCTCTCACCTAACGGGCGACTACACTTAGCTACCTACTAACCTTCTACCATAATTCTCGACCTCCACACCTTAATATAATAGATATGAAAGACACCATCATAAAAATGAATGCAAGGAGATCATCTCTTCCTTTCCATACAGGAAGCCTCTACATTGGACAGACAAAGTTACCATTCAACTACGCTAACAAGAATCAACATAGGACCTTACCAAATTACAATGGCATCTGTTGATCCTGCTGGAATAAGTCCAAATCTGAACTTTTCATTTGGGAAAGAAAAGTCAACATCTTCTGCTTCTGAGATGGCAAAAGGGTAAATCAAAGATGTTGTATCATTTAAAAAAAAAGTTACTCGCGAGAGGAAAAAACTAATGCACTTAGGTTGGCATCAAAGGGGAGGAAGAGGAAAGGAAAGAAATGATAATGTTTTCAAATACAATGTTATCAATCATATTTGTCCCCTTTCCTTCCTATCATTGTGATTATGTACATCCAAATATAGTTTTAGAATATTGTTGAATTGAGTGTATCGCCTCATGAAAATGCTTAAACTATCAGAAATGCGATGCTTTTATTTATTTATTTATTTATTTATTTATCACAACACTCCCCCTCACATGCAGGCCGATTCATTTTCTTGGGTCAAGCACATGGAAATATTTTGAAGAGTGTGATAACGGGACTGGAACCTAGAACCTCTACAAAAGCTAATACAGCAATATCATATTGAATGTGTGAACCGTCGTCATCTAAAAGTTTAATACTTTTAGAGGATGGGCATCTTTACAGATCTATTTTAGGCTTGCAACACACAAGATACTAATTCTTAAGATTATTAATCATGATTATAAAATTAACTAACCTGTTTGGTAGGAATCATCTCCGGTTCCTGTAATTCCGGATACACTGTTCATAAGCACACTTCACAAATATTGATTTTGCAAAGAAAACAATTTATGGAGAGAATTTATGTGTTTACATACTGAGATCTGTTGATTGCTTTAGAAGAGGAGATTCATCCTCACCGCTATCAGATGGGTCTCTGATATCCACATTGGTATCAAGAACAGGCCCATCACCATTATTCTCAACGGGATGGTTAAGTTCAGTAGGATTTGGTGGATATGAACATTTGTGCCTCGACAAGAGAAGACCGTTCAGTATTTCGTTGAAAAATCCATCACCACCCTGAAATGATGTCAGATAGTAAAAGACCTAAGAAGCTCAAGCAACTTGGTGGTAAAATTCTTAGAAGAACTACAATATAAGCTGCCAAAATGGCTATGTTATGTATCTTGTGTTGATGCATACATGTCTACCCATCTTTTGATGGAAACAAAAGGATCATATGGATTGTTTAAGACACTCTTATTTGCTAAAGAAGTACCTATTCTTCTTCGCTATATATGCATTACTGACATGCGAGAAGTGAAGCATTACTTCCGTGTATAAGTACACCCTTAGCATCTTTGCCCCCCTTCACCCCTTTATTGTTTGAAGGGAACAACGCAATATTTCCAATCCCCACGTAAAGAAAAGCAAGAACTATCAAAAGCCGTGAAATCCCTTGCAACTCCACCATATTGGTAAAACGAGAACAAATGCATCAAAACAAAGTTTTATCAACATTAACAAGGAGAAAACCTGACACATTTAATTCTCTCTTAAACTCATCAAATGTCTATGAAAAAAGATTTGAAGCATTAGACAAGTACTTTTTTTTATCAATGGACTGATTTACTTTCCTCTACGCATCTCATATAGCAAATTAGAGACAAAAGTTGCAATCCTCAAGTATCCTGTTAGTGATATTTATACACTTCAAAAGAGTGTTCAACTTTGGCACCAAATAGAAAAACTTCATGGTCGAAAATTACCCACCCACGCACCTAAAAAAACACATAGATATCTGTCACTACTTAGTACTTACAACTGCTACCACACCATCGTATGAACTGAGCTCTCTACTTGTAATGGAAGACATCATATCAATAGCTTGTCCTGCCCTTTCTGTCACAGTAACCTGATGAAAAGAATACAGCGAACTTAAAAAGAGTACAAACTGGAACGTAAACAATAACAGTATCCACTTTCAAAGCTGATTTATCCAAGTTTAGTTAGCAGATAGCGGATAGAAAAGTTAGGGAATTAAATCCTATTACCACAAGATTGAAAAGTAACCCCTATGAAACTGTTTGAATTCAATAGCCACTACTCATATAACAATCTAGTTATTCCAAACTCATACAAAACTCACGAAACACTATAAATCTGGATAGAATTCATAGTTTTCCTTTAGGAAACCACAAAGGGCATTGAGAAAAACTCAAACAAGTCCTCATATGTTGACTATTCACTGATACATCACAGCCATAATATATTGAAGTCGAAGAATGATAATCTTCAAACTAACATAATGAAACAACGATTCTTTTCTGTTTTGATGACAGAGAAATTTGGAGAAAATGATCCTTAATGTATGGGCTTTGATTCCACTTGGTCCTTAATATATGAACTTGACGGAAATGGTCCTTTATGTATCATAAAATGTGATCAGTTTGGTCGTTAACCCTAAAATTAACATATATATTTTTTTTTCCGTCAAAATACACGGAATATGTAAAAGATGCGCTCGTTCAAGACTTTTTTCCTTCCCCTGTTTCCAATGGCATTCAAGTTTTTCTTACTAAAATAATTCATTCACCAAAAAAGAATTACTGGACATACCTCACTTCTTTTTGTTCATTCAATTTTTAGTTAATAAAAAAGTTAATTGTCTCCCTTTTTTCCTTCACTCTAATGAGTTTCCCATGAATTGAAGTTGAAAGATATATTATAGATGTATGTGACACATAAAACTAGTGAGCCAAAATTAGTAGAATCAATACAGAAGATTAAATGGGGTTTCTTTGATTATTCTAAGAATGAGGTCATATGATTATTCTAAGAACAAAGATTATTCTTTGATTATTCTAAGAATGAGGTCATATGGAATAACTTATTCCATCACTATGATATAACTTCGTTTGGTTGGAAACAAGTTATCCCATGATTAGTTATCCTGGATAGCTATCCGGGATAACTTATCACACCATGTATATGGGATAACTTATTCCATCACTATGATATAAATAGTGGGATAAGTTATCCCAAACATGGCAACCAAACGAGATACAAAAAATTTTATCCCATCACTATTTATTTTTATCCCTCACACCAAACGACCCCTAAGAGTATATAAAGCTGATATAATAAGTAGCCTTTTGAAGATAGTGATAATGCCATTTAACCAACAGAGGCCAACATTTTGGTCAATTTTTATTTAGCATTATTTGAAAGAAATGCTATAAAAAATCGGTGTTTATATTTGCAGCATTTTCAGAAACTCTTATCTTGAGTAAATTTTACACAGAATTTAAATGAAGATAGATCCTAAAATCAGTCATGCTTTTTTATTCCTCTGTTGCACTAGTTCTTTTTACTATAAGGATAAAAAGCAAAGGTGAATACCAAATAGTACTTTTAGGAAAAAAGAAAAAGAAAAATAATTAATGTTGATTGGTTAGTGTCCATAGAGTAGCAAACTTCATATACATTTCTCTTTTTCCTAAGACCTTTAATTGGTCGAGGGTTGAAAAGAGAAACAAGACAACAACAACATACCCAACAACATACCCAGTATAGAGTGGGGTCTAGGGAGGGTAGTGTACGCACACCTTACCCCTACCTCAAAGGTAGAGAGATTGTTTCCAATAGAACCTCAACAGTCCAAAGCAGTCCATACAGAGAATAAACGGAAGTGAAACCATCACAAAGCAACTAAATAGTAACTACAGCCAAATAATACGATAATCGAAGTACAAGAAACATTAGATAGTAACAGATATTGGACAAAAATCTACAACAACATATCATCGTTCTCATAGACAATCTAGAATGAAATGCACATTCAGAACATCCTTTAATAATGAAACACAAGCTACCAGAAAAGTTTACCTTCATTTTCACTTTCGCTTGAGAAAATGTCGGAGCCACTGTTTCCCAAACTTTACATCCGAGCCCTTTCCCACTCTTTGGGTTAACAAAAACCTACTAATCACAAAGGAAAAATTCTGAAGACACTTAAACTTCAATCTGAAGTCAATTTCTGTAACCAGTTAGAGAGTACAAGCACTACCAGAGCTTTAGCAACTAACATACATGTTAACTGGTAATTGATAGCATACTAAACTTACCAGAAGGTTCTTTGGCCGCTCAGCATCCATGTTTAGAAGATCATTAATCCGATTAACCCACATCTGACATGTTTGTGAATCCTTATGTCCAAAAGTATAAAAAGATGGAACCAAAACAGAAGGTTGTGTCTTTGATTTCTGAACTCCGCGTATTGTAAATCGGTACATCTGTATCCACATATACATATCATTACCTCTTGATCAAAGTAGACATATTTAGATCCTTAACTTTTGTTAAATAATTATAACCTCAAATGACTGGCCCAAAAAGGCAGCTTCATGTACCAACCCCCAATCAATGAACTCTGCAGAGTATACATCACTAAAACACAATGTGGTTTCACTTTTAGAAACAAGTTCTATGCCGAAACAAGATGACGGATCCTGCCATTGCCATACATTGAACAGTCAGCACCCATTTCCTCAAGGTCGGCAAAACATCTATCGTATCAACATATCAAAGGAAGTAAGGATTAAAGAAGAACAACAACAACATACACTGTATTCCCACAGGTGGGGTCTGGGGAGGGTATAGTGTACACAAACCTTACCTCCTACCTTGTGGAGATAGAAAGGTTGTTTCCGAAAGGCCCTCGGCTCAAGTAACACATAACAAGGCAGTTTGAAAAAGACAATATAGAGATAGAACAAGGCATAGCAAATAATAGAGAGAACGTAACTGACCATACAGAGCAGAATAATGTGATAAACAAAACACAAGTAACAACAGGTAGTAGCAATAATCAAAACGCAAAGATTTAAAGAAAGCGAAAAAAAAAAAGCGAATATGAGTCTGTTAGCTTTCTATACACTAAAGGGAACTAAAGCGAAAAACGTGACAAAGCATCCTTTTTTAAAATGTCATACATGATACATAATTATCTCTTCTCTGAGTATGTTAGCTTTCTATACACTAATTTTAGCACCTTAATCTAATACCACCATTTTTCTTGAAGAAGTGCTGAAGTTTTCATGCCAGCACACACTACTTCCTCTTTATTACCACTATTTTTCAATGTTAAATGATAAGATATGACTCTCCCGTGACGATTATCTCAAACATATATTTCAGGTGATCTTTGCAAAAAGCTGGCCAGAACAAGATGCAGGTACCTTTAAACTACAGCATAGTTCAATTTAATCAGTTACAAATATATCAAACCCCACTTCAAGTGAGTTTGCTAATTGCTTAATGCACATAAAAGCAAAAAACGAAAGAAACGGAATGACAAGTGAAACTAAACAATAAAAAGGGAATCTTTGTGCCGAGAGACTATCGGAACCAGTCTTTCTACCTCACAAAGGTAAGGTAAGGTTTGCGTACATCCTACCCTCCCTAGACCCCACTAGTGGGATTACACTAGGTATGATGTTGTAAAAAAAGAATCTTTGTGCCGAGGGTGTATTGAAAACACTCTCTCTGCCTCACAAAGGTAGGGGTAAGGTCTGTTGCATACATCTTACCCTTCCCAGACCTCACTTGTGCGATTACATTAGGCGTTTGTTTTCGTAAAAAAGGAAACTTTGAGCAGAGGGTCTGTCGAAAATAGTCTCTCTACCTCACAAAGGTAGAGGTAAGGTCTGTTGCGTACGTCCTAACCTCCCCAGACCTCACTTGTGCGATTATTTTAGGTGTTTTTATTTGTAAAAAAAGGAAACTTTGAGCTCACAAAGCTTCAACCTCCAAACTCTTTCATGTCAACCAAACTATAAAATGACATATATACCTCAAAGTACATTATACCAACAACCCAATTCACCAATAACTAACAAATCCAACAGATTAACTAGAACAACAAAAATCTCAAAAACTAATCATAGAAAAGCAAAAGTTAGAACACAGAGCCAAAAAAAACACACAAAATATGAGGAAATGGGTAGAACACCATTAAGCTTAACATGCTCACAATCAAAATAATGGGAATTTTATAACAAAAGAAAACATAAAAAAAAACTTACATTAAGTACAGATTCAACAGATTTCCAAGACAATCTATCAGAAGTTTGAGTAAGAATAACTTCTCCATCACCATCCAAGAACAAATTTGAGCTAAAAATTGAATCTTCAACATTAAAGGGTATATTTTCTGGAGGATTGTTTTCATTTTGGGTTCTTCTCTCCATCATTAAAAAGAAAAAATATCACCCAAATTTTTCTTGATTTAGAAAACAAAAATCTTCAATGAAGAACCCTATTGGTTAATCCAAAAATGCAACCTCTAATAAAAATACCCATTTCATCAAAATACTCAAAAAATATTTCAATTTGATCGTCAAAATTTTCCAGAAGCTGAACAACTCTTTTTCTTTTTGGGATTCTATATTTTTTTCTCTTTTTTTTTTTTTTTGGTTTTTTGTACAACTGAAAATTCAGAGTTTTTTTTTTTTTTTAATTATTATTATTATTATTACTACTATTATTATTAAAATCTTATAAAAGTCTATTAAGACTGCTGATGTGTGGTGGGCTAATGAATTTTTTTTGGGGCAGATCAAATAGTGAAATTGACGGGCTGAATTAAATTTGGATGAGTAATAAATTAATAAATAGGTTATGATTCAACTTGTAAAATTTATGATTTGTGATTTAAGTACAATAGTGATCCAACAATTAAAAAAAGATTTTAAAACTTGACCATATTTAGAAAGCTGACCCAATTAGTCCAATGCCTAGTAGAGCTAGGACTAGTAAGTAGTCGAGGGTGGTCGCACTTTGTGTGGGAGAAGTAAGTGTCGGTGCTATTCAGTGATTATATCATCTCTCATTTCTTTGTTGTGCATTACTTCTTGTTATTTCGCTTACTTTATAGGTTTTTAATTTGTTGTCGTATTGTTTATGTAATCCTTCTTCGAATACTATATTTATTTTGAGCTGCTAGTCTACTGTAAATTGGAAAAAAAAACAAATATATCTTTGAACTATCGTAAATAGTATGTAGATACCATCTATCATACTTTTGGGACATTGGTGTCTTTGTCATCCAAAAACTAGAGCATATATGTCCTTTACTCTAACAGAAGACTAAATAGGGACACGTGGCGCAATTTTATCCGTCGATTCGATATTTAATAAATGTCGGGTTGATGGATAAGATTATGACACGTATATGTCCGTTAGTATAGAGGGTAAATATGCTCTAGTTTTTTGACGGCAGGGGCACCAATGTCCCAAAAGTATGACGGAGGGTATCTACATACCATTTACAATAGTTCGGAGGTGTATTTGTCCTTTTTACCATTGTAAATCACGTCTCTACCTCATTAAAGTAGGTTTAAGATCTATACATACTATCTTATGTAGATTTCACTTATGAGATTAATATAGAGCCGTCAAAATGGGCTTAGCCTATGGGGCTGATCCAACTTGTTATTAGGTAAGATTGTGATAGGATTTTTTAAGCCCATTTAAAACTAGTGCTTATAAGCCAACTCATATAAGTCATTGGCCCTTGAGGCTTGATTGGAGCTGGACCGGAGTCGGCTCATAAGCCAAAACTATTTATTTAAGGGCAACTTACAATTATCTCTATATTATATGATCTAATTACTTAAATGCACATTATGTTGTAATATTAGGAATCTTATCAGATCTTGGTACTAAAAATTAGGTTAATTTGTTCTAGATACATTTTAACCAAGTGGATTCACATGTATCTAGGATACATAAACAAATCTCGCGCCCTCGCTTCCCTCCATCTAGTTTGCCACTCTCTTATCTCGCTCGCGTATCTGAGATGCATCATAATAGATACATGTATCTCGTATATCTAGTATTCTAGATATATGCTAATTACACTAGATTTTTTGCTAGTGTTATAGAAACAATACCATTGCTCGCCATATTTGATTTAAAAATATTCTCATTTTCTTAATGTTATAAAATTTTAATTTGAAAAGAAAAAAATGATAAAAAAGAGGGCTAGCCCGTCCCAGCCCTCAACCCTTCTATGATTGAGTTACATTGAGCATTTTCAGGCCTTCCAAATGAAGGGTCGGCCCACCCTTGCCCTTCAAATTCCTTGGCGCGCGAGGTTTGGACCGAGTGGGGCTGGGCCGATCCTTTTTGACAACTTTAAAGATTATACTGAATATATTATTGTTACTGTATTAAATTCAAACTAAAACACAAATTTTCCATTCCTTTTAGCAAGACTAAATGAAATTATTAAAAAGGAATTTATCTTAGGATCCGGCTTCTCTCCATTTCCCTTCCCTCTATTTTTCCCAAGTTCTTGCTTGGATGTGAGACACATGTCATAGATAAAAATCAATGGCTAAGATTTAATAGATTAAAATAATATTCTAATTATGATTTAGATAATTAATATTTCATAAGAAAAATAATAATACCATAATCATAAGTCATAACAATATAATATCTTGTCCATAAATATATTATAAAAACTGTTCTCTTTTCTAAAAAAAAATTCCTACGAGTATTTATCTTCCTTTTTTTTTAAAAAAAAAATAGTAAGTCTTATAAAGCAATTTTGAACTTTCTCTTTGAAATTAGTTTACACATAATTAATAGAAAAAATACTCACCGGAAAAAAAATTTAGAAAAAGAGGAATTATTTTATAATTTATTTATGGACAAAAGCAGAAGATGATACTAGTAAGAAAAAGAATATATTTATGGACAAGATATTATATTGTTATGACTTTTGATTATGGTATTATTATTTTTCTTATGAAATATTAATTATCTAAATCATAATTAGAATATTATTTTAATCAATTAAATCTCAGCCATTGATTTTTATCTATGTCATGTGTCTCAGAAAATGGAGAGGGGCCGAATTCTTTATCTTAGTTTTTGCTAAGTATTCTTCAATTTCAACTAAGGACATTCATGTAATTCGAATCCAATAATTTCAACTAAGGATATTCATGTAATTCGAATCCATCAATCTTTTGAAATCAGCTAATATCATTTAAATTGACTAATTAGTATGTTTATTTGTAGTCAAAGATGTTCAAATTTGGACAAATTTAATTTTTAAAAGATTAAACTTTTGACATGTTGTATAATATTCAATAATATGATCCATTAATTATTCGTGAAAAATTTTCACGCCTAAAATATAATGATATATTCAATCACATAATTTTGTTGATAATTTAATCATTCTTTCCAAAAATAAATTAATATAAATATTACAGTATTATATATTCAAAAAAGATTTAAAAGTATGATTAACGTTTAACATATCTTGCATCTGATGATTTGAAGTTTGATGTTTCAATTGATTCCTTTTTTGCTTTCTTAGAAAGATGTATTCCCATCATATTTCAAATCAAATTATTAGTTGATTATGACAGGATTCTTAGTTAGAAGAAATTTCTAATATATAATATTTAATAAAAATAAAAATATATAATATAAAGTAAAAGTGAGGGGAGATAAAATATAAGTTATATTTTATATAATATAGATGATTGTTTGGATTTTTCACCTTTTTTTGTACTCTATGCGTATAGAAAGTAAATATTGTGGATCCACATATATCATTTTTTATCGATTGATATTTACTAACATTAAAATACTAGTATAAAAAAACAAATTTAAAATTTGCGGGTTATAAATTTTTATGTTCAAAAGTATAATTTTAATAATAATTAAATTTTCAACTAAATATTCATAAATATACGTAAACATGTTTCTAGATCTGCTCCTAGTAATATTGAAATTATTTTCTCCTATTTCAATTTTAAAAATGCTATAAATAAGTAATTTGAAGCTAGTGAGAGCTTCCCACTTCTTTGAAAGGAAAATAAAATCATATATGATCTTTTTCCCCCTTTAGTGTTTTCCAAAAATAATACAGTAATAATATTGATATTAATTTGTTTGATGATTGATGTTAATTAATCTGGTATCAAAATAAATACATTTTTTTACCCCTAAATTATAGTCCTAACATTTTCTTTTAAAGTTTATCCCAGCAAGTTTTCCATAAGTGGAAAAAGGAAAAAAGAAATTATTGAATTTTGATTCTAGTTATGTTATAATATATGTTTTAGAATATTTAATCTTTAATAATAAAAATATGTATTTTTTATTTTTTATTTTAGGTAAGAAAGATATTATATTAGGACTATTTTAGAACTATGTTCTCTTTAATTAACGAGTATCAATTTAAATTTAACACGACATATGGATAATTAAGTATAGTATAATAATAATATATTTTGTATAATTTTACAAGTGGGGTATAAGGTTTGGGGAGAGTAGTGTATATGCAAACATAACTCCTATCCTGAGAGATATAGAAATTATTTTCGATGGATTATCGGCTCAAGTAAAAGTAATATACAGTTTAGAAAATGATATAACACCGAAATAAAGAAAACCAAGACAAAATGCTAAAGAACGCATGACATACTAAAAAGGAACAATTACAACAAAATTATACGATAATAATAGAGCAAGAAGTATTAGGTAGTAATAGAAACAAAATAACAAGAACTTCCTAAGTAATACTACAATTATTAGTATGCTAGAAAAAATTGAGACAACTTTTAACTACCTAGTTAATCATATTAGTTCATGTTATCGTAACTTTCTATCTAATATCATGTCTACAATAAGCTAAAGTTACCTCACGTAAAGAGCCACCAACATAAAGATTCAAGTGCATCACTTCAGTTAATTAAAATAGGGGTATTATTGACATTTCGGTAATTGAAATTGGATTTTGAATTTATTACACTTGCTTTTAATTATGCTTTTATACAAATTTACTAGAAAATTATATTGGTCATTGGTTATTAATGCTCTAGATTTGGTAAATCTTTGAATATTTTTGATTTTGTAATAAAATTCACAATTGATATATAAAGATGGATGAAGAGTATTTTTATTTTTTCAACTAAAATTAGCAATTTATCTTCTAGAAGGTAGAAGATTTGATAATATTTTCTTACCTTTTCCTAGACCAATTCTTGTTTTTTTTTTTTAAACTTAAAAAAAGGATAAAAAAGAGTTCAAGTGGTGCACTATGTATTTTTTCGTTTTAATTTATGTGGTATTGTTTTGCTTTCTTTGAGAGTTAATTTGAATAACTTTTTAGATTAATTTAGTATCTTAAAAAATTTAAATATTCAAAATTATACAAAAGTATTATCCATTGCAACTTTTATCATGTTGATATAACGAAGAAATACATTATAAAATGCTTGATAAAATTTAATAGTTTAAATTGTAAAAAAAAATTAAAAAGTATCACGTAAATTGAAACAAAGATTGAAGAGAGTAATAAACAAACTTCTACTTGGTAGAATGATAAATATAGTTAACTAACTTGATATTATTAAAATAACATGAGAAATCTTTTTGACTATTCAATAAGTGCATATAGTTTAAATTTGGCCAATAGAGATTTTGATCGAATAGTAAATACCATTTCATTCTTAATCATATGAATTGAATTTGAGCCTTGAGTATTGAGTCATCTTTAATAGAGAGCATTTTAACTCCATTATAAAAAAATGTAGTTACAAATCTAAATATAATTAGGTTCAATACGGATAATATTAATACATGGATAAACATGAATAAAAACATAATCACCCTCAATACATCAAACCAAATAGTGGTTAAGACATTGTCTTGACATAACTAATTTCAGGATTACTTGTTCCAACGTACTAATACACTTTATTTATTACTGTTCTTATTAACGCGACAAACAACCTCCTAATAGTCGTAGATCAAATTTGATCTATTACATAATTTAGTACTCAAAAAATCGAAAACACTTTCAGATCTACCCCACCCAGATCAATTGTACATACATTATAAGAAAAAGCCAAAAATACCCCTACACGTGTGTTCCTATTTAGATCCAAACTCTTCTACACTCTGCCAAACAACCACTTAACGATCGTAGATCAAATGATAAATTACAAATTTTTAGTACTCGAAAAGTCAAAAACACCTTCACATCTACTCACCTAGATCAATTGTACATATATTATACAAAAGGTCCAAAATGCCCTTACATCTATGTTCCTATTTAGATCCAGAATTTTCTTCATTTTAGGAGATTTGTAACTTGGACTTATTTTTACGGTTAAACCTCAACGGGACTGAATACATACAATTCATTATTCCCAAATTCTCTTTCCTTCTTCAAATTCATGCATCACAACAACAGCAACAACGCACCGTGAGTTACAGATCGGATTACGCGCTTACGGCGGAACACGGCGGTGCCGAACAACATTGCCGCTTGACTCTTTCATTCTCTCTCAAGGTGAACTTTTTTTTTTTTTGTGTGATTTCATTGAGATTTTGATCCGTTACATCGATCTGAGTTTAATTTAGTTTAAGTGAATGTGAATGTATCAGAAATCGCGTTTTTTGATGTTGAATTTGGTACATGCATTGTTTTACTCAGTTGTCGGTGTAGTTTTTTTGTGTTTGAACTGGTGGAGATTGGTGATCCGTGTGTGTGTGTGTTCACTTATGATCTGTGTTTTTTGAAGTTGATGCGAGAGGTGAATTGGATTTAATTTTAGCATTTCATTTGTTTTAAGCGTGAAAACGAGTGATTTTTGGGTAAATCATGTGTTGCTGGCGTGGTAGAAAAGCGTAATTTACTGTGAATTCGATCATGAAACTGGAGGATGTGATTTTAAGTTAATAGCATTGGTTCGAAGGTCAATTTCGACTAGGAAGAGTTATATAATTTAGATGTTGATTTAGCAGGAAATGAAAGTTCTAGGAGATGGTTTGAGTAGAATGATTTAGTAAATGTAGTTCTTTTTTTGTTGTTGTGTGTGATCTCAGATCTATTTATGTATGATCTATGCTTCGTGAAGTTGACGCAAGAGTTTAATTGGAGTTAGTTTTAGTATTTCATTTGTTATAGGTGTGAAAAAGAGTGAATTTTTGGTTAGTCATGTGTTGCTGGTGCCGCAGTAAAGGCTACTCCATTGTGAATTTGATCATGAAATTGAAAGATAGGATTTTAAGTTAATTGCATTGGTTTGAAGTTCGACTTCGACATGTAAGAGTTATATAATTTACATGCCAATTTAGCAGTAAAAAAAGTCTCCAAGAGATGGTCTGAGTAGAATGTTTAGTAGATGTGTTTTTATTGATTATCTAGTTCTTTTTGTTTTTGTTGTTGTTTGTGATGTCAGATCAGTTTACTTATGATCTGTGCTTTATGAAGTTGATGCGACAAGTTAATTTTGCATTTAATTTTAATATTTCATTTGTTTTAGGCGTGAAAAAGAGTTAATTTTTTGTAAATCATGTGTTGTTGGCGCCGCAGGAACATCCATTTCACTACGAATTCGATCATGAAATTGTAACTAGTAGGATACAATTTTAATTTTTCACTTGGGTGAATCAATTTAGACAGCCACAAAGGCCTAAGGAAACCTTTGTCAATCAATCTGAGCATTTCTAGTACCTGGGAACGCACTGGTTATTTACCTCATTCTGTCTCTCTCACTTATTTTTATTTATAATCTTTCATTTTCTCTTCTGCATCTTTAACTTTGTTGATGGTTTACATATGGGATAATTTATTCTGGGGGATAAAAGGATTTAAGCCTAACATAATTGTTGTGGTTGTAGGATGTCTGTTGATGCGGAGTTTTCCAATGGCCCATCCATCTTGAATGATGAAAAATTGCCTGAAGGGGCGAATTTAGCTATTGCATGTGAAATTACATCTAGCAGTGGCACTCTTGTGTCTACAAAAGAAATTTTGACCTGCCCTGCTGATAAGGGTCAAATGGAACATAATCCAGCCTTAGAGATAACAGGCATTGAAGAAATGAGTGGCGAATCTGGTGGTTCAGACAAAGGAAATGATGACGAAAAATTAAGAAACGTAAGTGCAGAAGCTGCATATGCAGGCAGCAGTGGAGACAAGTTACAATGTGACCAAAGTGTGAAGACTGAAAATGCAGACACTGACAGTGGTCAAGGGGCACTGAGCATGGTCGCTGAAATCAACGGGGTGAATGAAAGCGGAGGCGATTTTAATGGTGGTGTTAATTTGATATGTGAAGAAAGTGCAGATGCTGATAAGGTAGAGAGCAATGGCCAAAAGGTATCTAGCACAGAGATTAAAGCCGTTGAAGAAATTATGGGTGAATCTAATGGTTCATGGAAAAATGATAAGAGCGCGGATGCTGAAAAAGGGGATATCAACAATTCAATGGATATCGACCCTGTTACTGAGACGATGGTAGGCATGGAAGGAATGAGAGGTGAATCTACTGGTCCTCACAGAAGTAATGATGACAGAAGATTAAGTGAAGAAAGTGCAGATACTGAAAAGGTAGAGAGCGATGGCCAGAGGAAACCTATCACTGTGACAGAAATTAAAGCCGTTGAAGAAATTAGCGGCGAGTCTAATGGTTCAAGTAAAAATGATAAGAGTGTGGATGATGAAAAGGGGGATATCAACAGTTCATTGGCTATCAACCCTGTTACTGAGACAGCAGGCATGGAAGAAATGAGAGGTGCATCTAGTGGCCCTCACAGAAGCAATGATGACAAAAGATTAAGTGAAGAAAGTGCAGGAGCTGAAAAAGCAGACAGCAGTGAAGACAAGTCACTATGTGACCAACGTGAGAATGCTGGAAATGAAGACAGTAACAGTCAAACGGCACCCAACATGATCACAAAAATCAAAGGCATCAGTGAAATAGGAGGTGATTCTAACTGTGATGTCAAATTAGTATGTGAAGAAAGTGTGGATGCTGAGAAGGTAGAGATCAATGGCCAAAGTGCACCTAGCACTCTTACAGAGATTGGAGAAATTAGGTTTGAATCTAATGGTTCAAGTAAAATAGACGAGGGAGCAGATGCTGAAAAGGCTAGTGGCAACAATTCAATGGCTACCAACATTGTTACTGAGATCAGTGGATTAGAAGGTCAGTCTATTGGTGTAGAGAAAATTAACATTATGTCTGAGATCACTAGAATAGATGTTGAGTCTAAAGGTGCAGAGGAAATAAGTAATGATGAATTAGTACACCAAGAGAGCACAAACATTGAAAAAGCAGACAGCGAAGGTCAAAAGATTTCCCATATCGTAAGTGAAATCAAAGAAATTGAAGATATGGAAAGTGAATCTGATGTTGCAAACAAAAGGACTGATGGAAACTCAACATCTGAAGATAGAAAGGATGGTGAAGTGGTGAATGATAGCACTCCAGTTCATAAAGGGTGTGTTCCTAACAATCTAAATGCTATTATTTCTCCTTTATCCTTCTTTTGGCATGACTTAGTGAAAGCAGTCTCTATATCTGCCCCCTCCTCCACACAAAAGGACCAAAAATATTTCCTTCGACTTAATTTTTTTTGTAGGTGATTTAATTAGACTTAATGTAGTTGATAAGTATAGTTGTGAGCAGATTTATATGAGCAGGAAAACATCTGTTCCTTTTGCTGCTAAAGAGAGATCTGTGGTCCAATTAAAAAGCACATTGTTCAAATCAATACCTTTACTTTTTTTTTGCTCTGCCATGATTCTAGTAGATATGCAACTGTAACCTACGTCCCCATTTTTTTTATTATGAAGAACTCATATATTCTCTCTTCTCTGTCTTGAACACAATATTTGTCTGATTCATTTCTGATTTCTTAGTGAGAGGTTTCATAGTCTGCAGACAGATAATTATGGTTCTATCCTCAATCACATTTTCTATTAAGAGACGTATGTGTGCAGGGAGGCAGAATGAATATGTGACATTCCCATTTATGTTTCTTCCTTAACGATCATATGCTATTGGATGTATGTGACTTATATCTTATCTTGCATTTAGTGGCGGCATTGTTTTCATTATAGAAATGTATATGGATCAGTATCACTTGAAATATAGACTTGATGTTTGTTCAGCAACTTGATATTCTGAATGCATTGATTTTTTATCTTTTCCAAATTGAGTTAAGATATTAAACTGACTAACCAACTTGAAGGGCTTCACGTCAATTTGTGCGACTGCTGTAGAAATGACTCTATTGACTAGGAAAACATAGTGATGCTGAATTTTCCCATGTCTCTTCTATTTTCTAACCTAAATTCTGCTTCAAGCAGTGAAATCCTTTGCAGCATTGATGCTGTCACATCTGGAAAGGAGAGCGTTAATAGCTTGGATGATGATGTTCAAAATGTGTGCAACACAGTCTTCGACACTAAACGCAATGAAGAAGTTGGAAGTAAATTTGATGGTGACAAAGATATAGATGACAAAGCGGTGCGCCAAAGTGATGAGGACTCCGGAAGATTGCATTCTGATAGTCTAGCTAGGGAAGGGTGAGTTCCTAACTTCTGAAGTTCCACTCTGCCCTTTGTTAAGGATGAGACAATTAACCTGAAAATATCTCAACCATATTTTGGATGGAAGGAAATAAATTCCCTTTGTATTTAATGTGTACGGTCTCCGCTTGTTATAAGACAAAAGATTGAAATCCAAGTTAACTTAAAGTGAGATCTAGACTGAGTCAAGTAGATATAGCTTTTATGGGTTAGCAGTTATTGAGGAAACTCAATTTAAATTGAGTATTTCAGTTGAAAAAAAAATTAAATTGAGTATTCCAGTCAGTGCTCTTCCCTGAAGACAATTTTTTTTCTCCTCGCTAAAGCAAAGTTCTTCTAGAATTTCGACATGACACGCACCCAAGGATGTTACCATGAACCTAGAATAGCTCATTGGAAACCAGTGTTCAAATCTTGGAGGAGGCAAACTGTGTCTCTAGTCTGGTTCCTTGTCACTATCTACACTCTAGCACTCCTTCCAAGAGTTGGGTCCTGCTACTGTTGATTAATTTTGGTTGCCCTAATCAAATGGTTATGAAGTTAGGAATATGTTATCTTGCTGCTTTTACATCTTGTGATCATCTATGCTTCACCTAATTGGTAGATTTCTGTATAGCTATCTGAAGATCTGTTTGTATTATGACTGTAGGATGTCCAGTGATGCTGAACTTTCAAATGGCTCCTCTGTTTTGGCTGATGCAAGGTTATCTGAAGTAGAGAATTCTTTTACTTCGTTCAGCAGAGATATGTCTAGCAATGATGCTATTGCATTGGGAAATGAAGCTACTGATAGCTGTATTTCTCATGGTCAAAGTCCAGCTGATATGGTTCAAGAGATCATTGGTAAAGCAGTAAGAAGTGAATCTAATGATGTGGACAGAAGTAGCAATGACAATTTGATGTGTGAAGACTTTGAGGGTGACAAAAGTTTCAACTGCAGTAGTCCAGCTGCTGAAGGGTGAGTATATGGATTTTAAAAAATTAACTTTGTTTACTTCAATTGTACTATATGGTTGAGGATAGAAACTCACCAAATAAAGACACATCTTTATAGAATAAATCTTTCTGGTTCGATGGTGACTTGATGTATATAAGCTAGTAAGTAAATTCTTTCCTCCTTTTTCTGCTCGGAACAGTCCGTCTCATGCAATTAGAGAAGTATTAACTAACAAATTGAATCTGTTGTTTATCTGTAGTCATGTAACTTAAAGTCTTTAATGCACGTATAAATATGGTATATATATATGATTGATGTGCAAATTAGTAATTAGGTTCAGATTGGTGAATGAGTATATTCAATGATGGCTGTTACATGCCAAATTAGACATGAATGAAGTAGAAAAAGGCAAGTTAAAAAGAATGACGGCCCAAAACCAAAAAAGAGAAGTGCATATACTACCACATTGTCACACCATTAAAGCTCGATGTCTCGTGAGGGTTGATGAATTTCTGCAAGGAAGAATACAATCAAGGGTGAGTGTGCATTGTTCCTGTGTGTATATGTAGATAGGTTAATGCGATAAGTGCATATTCTACCACATTGCCACACCATTAAAGCTTGAGGCCTTCCCTCATCCGTGATGAATAATTCACATAGACTATAGTCCAAGGCTCTGAGGTATTCTAAATTTCCCTCAATCCTAGTTGAGCAAGAAAAGAAACAAAATTTTGGATTGCAATTCAATCTCTGAATTCTCAACTTATTCCTGGTGTAATTGGCTGATAAATATATTGTGTTCTAGTTAATGCTCTTTGAAGAAGAATCCACTCTTGCTCGTTTAAAATTGTCTTCATTTTCAAATAGCTGTTTGGAGTAAAAAAACTTGAGTCTTTGACTATTTGCTCCTGTGATGTAGGATGTCTTGTAATGCTGAGTTCTCCCAAGGCCTATCTACTTCCGTTGATTCAAAAATTTCTGAAGTGGGTAATTATTGTGCTTCAAATACTGAAGACGTGTCTAGCAACGACACTGTTGGGGCTGAAAATGCAGATTTGAATAGCTCTACTGATGACCCCCAACTGCTGGGACCTAACTTGATCAGAGAGGGTAGTGGAGTTGAAATTTTGGAAGGTGAATTAAATGGTGGTGATAACAGCATAAACAATGGAATACTTAACAAACAATGTGAGGATCCTGAAAAATCACAGAAAAATTCAGATAATGTGGGGTACGTTTCGAACTATCTAAACCTATATTATTCAAGCAATTAAGGATATAAATCTGTGCAGATAGAAGAGGCTATCCTAGTGTAATCTATATTATTATTCCTCTTTTTGCTGTCTTATCTGTTCCTCTGATTTGAATAAGAAAATTTCAAAATGGAATGTCTGTTTCTTGTGTGCCTTAACTTTTAATAACCTCAATCTTTGTGGATAACTAAGTTGATCTCTTGGTCTCTCCTGTATATTTTAATTTTCAATTGCTCTCAAGTTCCACTTCTAATTTTAATTACACGGGCTAAATTGGTCTTTCTACCATACTCCACTTTCCAAATCCCGAAAAGCTTTTGAATATTGTGATACTTTTGCCATTGGACTAACTATTACGCCATCTCGTCAAGATAAATAAGGTGGATTCTATCATTAGTTGTTAGGTGTTACCTCTAAGAAAAAAGTGTGGCTACTATAAATCCAAGAGCTATTATTTGTTAAAGGGCTCCATTAAGTTCCCTATCAGTTATACAAGTAATTCATATAGTTATGAAACCCGTATGGGTATCTCCTATGTCTTCTATTTTTATTAAAGAAATATTGGTTTTCGAAATTATTTAGCTATTTATATTTGATAAAAAAGATAAAATTGATTATTTGCAAACATATCCACTCACTCGAGTGTCCCTGCAGTAGTTTTGAATATTAATGAGGTGGCGTGACGTATATGTTAGCTCTTCATGATTTAGATATAAACCTTTGTTTTCTAGTTAATCAAGCCAAGTATCATTCATACATTATTTTATAAATGCTCCTGTTGGAAGAAGAAATTTGTTTATGGCTTATTCTTTTTTATTCTTCATTTATATTTAAAAAACAATTATGGGTGGTTACACAGGCAATTATGGTTGATATATTGAATGGTGGATCACTTTCCTCTAGTTCAAAATGTGAAAAACAAATAGATCACTGGTGTAATATTAGTTGTCTCAAGGATGTTCTTTTATTGATCGGCTTATAATGATTACCATATACAGTCCTGTGAATTATTTGCATTTATGGTGTTCATCGTCTCTACCAATACCAAAGTTGGCAAATAGCACAGCAACCAAATGCAAGTTCTCTGAAATATACCTTCAAGTTTCAAACATTTTATAGTGTGTGCTTTTTGATTCATCTATTTATGTGGAAAAATGTCTTTTTCTTTTGGAGAACTCAGTATACTTTACTTGTATTATAAGCTTTTACAATCCTTCTTTCTTAATGCAATCATATCTTTTGACAAATAGGTACTGTCCTTGTTGATGCGCCACAATATAGTGTTCTTATATTAAACCAAGTATTCACAATAATATTGTAAATTTTCCACCTCTTAATCTGAGGGGATTTGCTCCCATTAGTCACTTTTCATTTTCACTAGAAGTTTTACTTATATTTATAATTAGGTTCCTATATAGGGAAGTTTTCTTTAGTCTTATGATCTTATTCTATTCTAATTTCCTTTGATGATTTGGTGGTTGATGCTAATGAGTTGTTGGATTTGTTATGTCCTGGAATAGAATCATTAGTTTGCTTATAGTATCAGAATTTGCCTTGCTCTATTGACATGATTAAGTAAGCTGTTTGTTATTCTTGTCTTCTAGGGCGCATAGTGATGCTGAATTTTCTATTGATCAGTCTGTTTTAGCTGATGTGGAATTATGCAAAGCTGGAAATTTTTCTGCTTCAAGCATTAAAGATGAGTGCCGCGATGTTGTATGTGGAAATACTTTGAATGACCCCATTCGTGAATGTAAAATGTTCCCCGATATGGCTATAGAGTTAACTGACATTAAGAAGGAAGATGAATCTAGTGTTGCGGACCAAACCAGTGATGACAAATTCATACATGAAAGTGTGGATGCTGAAAAATCACCAAGCATATGTATTGTCGAAAGGTAAAAGCACCTGACAATCTTTACACTAAGCAGAGGATTTCCCTCAGAAAGCAAAGATAATCACCCTTTGCTGAGTAAACTATCTGGAACGAAAGCCAAATGTTTTTGGTTTCACAGTACCTTCCATTTTTATGAGTTTGGCAATTAAGAAACTTAATCTTACTTATATCCAGGTGGGGAATTAAAGTTTAGATTAATTGGATTACTAAATATGACATGGTTGCTGTTCTAAAAACTTGCACAGTTTGATGAATCATTTATTTCCTTGAGAAAGCTAATTAATCCTGTTTGGCTGGTGAAACTATTTCGAAAAAGCAAACTGTTTCTTGTCACCCTCTTTCCATTTTCCGTGTCCACCCGAAAAAATGTTATCTTAATTACTTATTAAACAAGAAATTTATGTCCATATGTGGTATAAGTTTAGATTGATTGAATTTCTGAGTCAACCATGGTTCTGGAATAAAAGTTTTCAGTTTACTTCATTAAAAATAGAACTAACAGCTCTTCTCAAAAAATAAAAGAAGTAGAATTTTTTTTCCGTAAAAATAAAACTCTTGCAGTTCTAGTGATTTTGGTGAAAAGTGTTCATCAGCTACTCAACTAGTGTTGCTCTCAGGAGAGGAAATCTGTTTCTCATGCTTTTAAACTTTTTTACCCCTGAGTTTTGTGGTTGAAATAGTTGATGCTCTGAGCACTTATCAAATGGTTGTGGCAGCAATGTCAGTCATGATTTCAGTGCTTAATTTTGCAGCAGCACATTGAGGTAGACTAGCAATGTACTTTTGGCTGCCTTTGTTACCTTTTAGTTTTCAGTGATGAAGGTCAATTTCTTCTCACTTTTTAGTGTTGTTAATGTTAATTGCAGTAGTTATAAGTTTTACTTTTATCTGCTTGTTTACTTACGTTTCTTTTAACATGTGTGATCTTCTTAACTGGTGGGTTGTTTATCAATTGATTAACAAGGTTAGAAAATTTCATATGATCTCTGATTGTAGGATGTCTTGCAATGACGAAAGTAGCCAGGATCAGGCTACTTTGGCTGATTTAGAGTTATCTGAAGCAGGAAACACTTCAACCAGTAGAGATGTTTCTAGCTTTGATACTGTGACATTTGAAAATGAGACTTTGACTTGCCCAATTGAAATTGATCAAGAGTCAGCCAACACGAGCATAGAGATCGCAGGCACTGAAGAAATGACAGATGGTTCAGACAGGAGTAATGATGACAAACTAATATGTGAACAAAGTGGGAATGCTGAAATTTTAAACACTAACGAAGTGTTGGCCACTTTGGCTGAATGTTCCTCTGTGGATGTTGCGGCTGTAAAGGATATGAATCAGATCGCAGCAAAGGGATTTTACTTCCTGATCAGGATGCCAAGATTTGATGATGAAAAAATCCGAGAATGCATCAAAGTTGCTGAGCAAAATGTTGATGAGAGGACACAGCATAGGGATGTCTTTAGACAAAAAATCAGAAATAAAAGAGTATGCCTCCTAGATTCAATATATTTTAATCTCTTTGTTGTGGCTTTCTTCACAAACCTTAGTAGGAAATGTTTTTTCAATGAGCAGGCCAATTGCCAAACCCATGGTGCTGAATTTGAAGCTGCCAAAGCTCAAGAGAGAGATGCTAGAAAGCAAGTCAGGACAAAGCGTGCAGATATCTCAACACTTCAAGATATAATTGATAAGGCGAAGAATGCAGTTGCCGTTACTGAGATTGATAATAGGGTATGAATTTGTGACAATGTCTCGCTTCTCTTCCGTAAAAAATTCTAATCAGCAACTGGAGTGTTTTGTTTCGTTTTTTGAATTTGTTTTCATGTTGCCTGATCTATGACCTGCAGATTTGTAATATGGAGCACATCATTGGACATGAAACTGTACCTCTAAAGGAGGAAAAGCTTCTAATTCGTGAAATCAAGCAACTGAAGCAGCTTCGTGGACAGCTTTCCTCTAACATTGGCAGCCAGGATGAGGTGCAGAAGTCTCTGGATGAGAGAGAAGTAAATGAAGAGCGATTGAGGGTGGGCCCACTAAGATGCTTTAATATTCCTCTGAATATTACCTTATACTGCTTATCATAATTATAATAGATTGTTATCAACTGGTGTCATTAACATTGTTCATTGAAGAGTAATTATGAATGTTCGGCAGCAGCACTTATTGGAACATGCTGTCACTTTTTGATGCTTTGTGTTATGATTTTCTTTTCCTTCTAATATTCCTTAACCTGGAGCCAAATGTGTGCAGGCCTTGAAGAAAGAGCTTGATAGCCTCAAAGTCAAGGTCTCAAAAGCTGAAACTATTGCGATGGCAGCAAGCCGAAAATTTGAAGATGAGAGTCGAAAGCTCAAAGAATTGCAAGCACAGTTTAAAGCTGCAGACGATATTCGCCAAGAAGCATATGAAGAATTGCGGAATTTAAAAAAGGGACTGTATGAGAAGGTTTGTAATCACAGCAGAGTATTGAACCTTAATCTGTTATAATCTGTTCTCCTTTTGAAGATTCCTTACTCGCTCTCCTGCCCTCTATTGATAGAAAAACTTCTTTCTACAGTTTTTACTTCACGATACAGTCTCAAACATTTTTCCTTCCCAAATTATTTGTACACTGGGTTAGTCTGTACTCTTACAAATGCTTGAAGCTGGCAGACTTCTTAATTTCTTTCTTTCTTTTACATGTAATTTTGTTGGTTAGTAAAAGTCTCTAGTCCTGTCATTTATTTTTTTTATTTTCTATGGTTGCATAATTCTGGAGGCTGGTTAATTAACTGTTCAACTATAAACCATAAATTATGTTTGACTGAGAAAATTCTACTGCATCTAATAATGCCTGAACATGCAGAATATTCATTTCCGGACATACAAGGATGAAGCGACTTTGGCTAGTGATCATGCACGAAAGAGAGAAATGGAGACTCTTAATCATCTCTGTGTGAATCAGGTTGGTCAGCAACTTCACTCTTCGATGTCTTCCAGAGAAATTTCACACTTGCTTGTGTCTAATCTTTACTCTCTGTCAGGTTGAAAGGTACATGGATCTTTGGAACAAGAATGATGAGTTCAGAAAGGATTACATCAGGTGTAATACAAGGAGTACAGTAAGGAGATTTGGGACCTTGGATGGTCGTTCACTTGGTCCTGATGAGGAGCCAGCTGTTCTTCCCAGTTACCGGGTGGATAGAGTTAATAGGATGGTAACTAGTGTAGATAAAGTCAATAGTGTGTCACAACGTCCGATCTCTCAGCAAGTAAAACAAGTGGTAGTTCTTAAGGATGAAATTAAGGATGACAATGTTGTTCTGCCAGCAGTGGAAGGGATGAAACAGGTTGAGAAAACGAAAGAGGCTCGCAAACCAATTGAAAGAGAGAGTACGGTTGATGAGCCAAAAGAGGCCGAGCCTCTGCAAACTGCTGAGGAACTAGAGGCTGCTAGAAAGGAGGAGGAACTGAGGAAGCGTGAGGAGGAAGCCAGGTTGAAAGAGCAACGGCGGTTGGAGGAGATTGCAAAGGCTAAGGAGGCGTTAGAAAGGAAAAAACGCAATGCAGAGAAGGCCCAACAGAGAGCTGAAATGCGAGCCCAGAAGGAAGAAGAACAGAGGCTGAAGGTAAATCTTCAGCTCTTTCAAAGCAGATTGGTTTCTCTCTTTCAATAAATTATGGTTTTATATGCACTAATTTTAAAATCATATCTTGTTTAATACAGGAGAAGGAGAAAAAACTGAGGAAAAGGGAAAGGAAGAAGGGCTCTGTAGGTGAAACACAGAGCGAAACTAATGATGGTGAAACTGCTTTGATTTCCACCAGCCTAAGAGAAACTGTCAAGGAGCCCGAGGCTACTGAGAATTCTCAAACAATCACTAGGAGAAAACAGAAATCGTCTCAATATACAAAACAAATGAAGACTAAATCCATTCCTCCCCCGCCTCGCATCAAAGGTAAAAGGAAATGGCAGCAAGGGCTTTGGTTATTTCTTTCTTGCGCAGTTGTCGTTGCTCTGTTCTTCCTAGGAAACATTGGCTTCTTCTCCCATCTGAGGCCACCAAAAAACCCTGGATATTAGGGTCATTACCTTGTTAGATTTGGCTTGGAGTGAAGACGACAGGTTTGTTTTATATCTTACAGATGAAGAGAGGAGAGGTCATTCTTTCATTCTATATATATACATAACATAATATGTTGGTTCATCATAGTTTTGAACATTTTGGTTCTTAGTAGAGTGATCAGATGTTTTTTAAGCAACATAGAACATAATATTGGTATTTATTACTTTACTACAAAAAAAAACAAACAGATACTTAATAATCCTATTGTTGTTATTGTGTTAAATGGTGAAGTATTATCCAATATGTAGTCGAGTGTCGACTAGTTTTTCAATATTATTATTATCGGTTGTTTCCTTTGTTTAAGTTACCATGGTGTTTGTTGTTGCTATTATTATGCTTTACTTGAGCTGAGTGTGTGTCGGAAGCAACTTCTCTATCTTCACAAGGTAGGGGCAAGGTTGCGTATTCGATATCTTCCCTAGACCCCACTTGTAGTTGTTGTTTTTACCATTCAATGACCTTTGCTAAAAATCATTTCTCTTTATTTTATTGACCCCCTTCGCCCAATGTGTTATAGTAATATATTCCTAATTATAAAATGGCTTAATAGCTTCATAAACTACTTGCACACATTTTGTCTAGCTTAGCCATATTAATGCCACACAAGCTCGATCAACGGTTAGACCTGGTTTAGAAACTTGTTTTGATCAGTTGACATGTCTAGATGAAAATTTAGAATAGGAGAGTCAGGGATGTGATTAGTCATAACTATCACCGAAGGATCTCAGTACAAGACGATTTCACATATCAATTGGAATGAGATTGGGTGTTTTCACGTCTTGCTTCATTCGGGTTAAGATGTGGTTAAAGTCTCCCTGATGATAGCGTACATTGCGTTTAGAGGTTTCTCGAACATTCAGGTTAAGATGTAACTAAAGTCTTCCTACCGTACATTACACTGAGCGGTCTCTCGAGCCTCCTATTGTACTCATCCAATAATATTCAAACAAATACTCTTTTCGGCCTAATCAATCTATCTATATATCTATTATACTGAATATGGGACCATGCCTACCCCTAGTTGTAATCAATACATACAAGTTACAACCAATAATTTTGCTTATTCAGTGATAAAAAATATTATATTGTCTATTGACCCTTTCATTTTTCATTTTTTGGGTAATAAATGCCACCTTCATTCTGATGAACATGGACACCCATATTAATCTAGGACAATCTTTATGGTATACAATTATGAATAAAAAAAATGCAAGATTCTGAAATGAAGAGAAGTTGACATAAAGAAGAATACAAATCACACAACACAGAGATTCACACTTTTTTTTAATACTATAAGATCACTTAACAGGAAATTCCTTATTTTTTTAATTATAAAATCGCTTCACAGAAAATCACTTGTCAATATAAAATAATCAACTTGGCATCTTCATAACATTAATGGAGCAGATTGTGTCGTTTTTTGTGAAAATCCACTTGCATTTAGATTCTTTTCAATTTTTGATATTTTATATTATACATATACTTTTAGAAAATAAAAGTTTCTTTGTAAACAATTTTTTTTTTCTCTACTCACACAAGAAAAAACATTTTTCTAATTTTCAATAAACCATCTTTTTTTAAAAAAAAAGTAAAAATAATTTCAAAATATTTCTACTAATTAACATATTTTCCTCCCTAATCGAACACACTCTTTATACAAATCTGAAATTATTACTATTATTTTTTATTTTCTTATTTGCTATTTAACATCTAGACTAAAATTTCAACAAAATTCAAATCGCGTACGACAAGATGCATTATTTGTGGTGGCGCTGGCTCCCAAAGTTATTAAATATTACCCATGCTTTTGTTAGGTCTTTTGTGACAATTAGGACTTAGGTGGGCATTTATATATTTCTCAAAAAAGTCATAACAAACATAGAAAAATATGTACATTTTTTTTTTTTTATAAACAAACATATTAGTATTATTTTTAGGGGGGACTTTGCTTTCTGTCCTTTTCACTTCTTATTACTTCTTTGTGTTAGTTTCTCCAAGCAACCAATCAAAGCAAAATATGAGAAATTATATGGAAGCAGAATCCTCAACTGGTTCTTATCATCTCCTTGATGAAAATGAAAACAAAATTACTTCTTCAAATGATTATTCTAGACTTAGAGAATTGGGTTACAAACAAGAACTCTATCGTGGTCTTTCGTAAGTCGTTCTTTTTTTCTTTCTTTTTTGTTCATCTATTTAATTTGACGGAGAACATGATGACCTTAGATTGGAGGTTATGGAGGACACATATTAGGGTAGATAGTTTAGTGTTGTCTCGCTTACTCTTGTAGTTTCTTGTCCATTGAGTATGGTTATTTTTGTGGGTTTTTGACACTTTGATTATCGTTGTAGCTTGTTATGACTACTGTTTAGGATGATTTGACAGGTTGTTTATAGTATTTTGCTTTGACGGTCTTCATTTCCGTTATTTTTTTCTCAATACTACCTTTGGGACTGTTTTTTCCTGAGCCGATAGTCTATTGAAAACACCTCCCTAGCTACGTAGTGATATATTAATGATAAGACCTGCATACACTCTATCCTCCCTAGATCCTTTGGAATTACACGAGATATGTTGTTGGTTATAAATTTTAATTGTTCATCTTCACTCTGCATATATATAAGCTCAAGTAGATTGAATATTATGAGTTCGAGTTCAGAATTTCTATCACAACATAAAAGATCTATTATTTAACATGCTATGATGGTACATGGGGTTCGAACCAAAGCTTCTAGATTTGCATGACCTATCATGTAATCTGACTGACTATTCGTGTAAAGATCCTAACTCACATGTTCCTTTTGTTTTGGGCTTTATGAACAGGTTCATTTCAAACTTTTCTTTGACATTCTCCATTGTATCAGTTCTTACTGGTATTTCCACATTGTATAATCAGGCCCTAACTTTTGGTGGGCCTGTTACTATTGTTTGTGGATGGCCCATAATTGGCTTAATGACACTCATAGTGGGCCTTTCTATGGCTGAAATATGTTCTGCTTATCCAACTTCTGCTGGGCTTTATTATTGGAGTGCTAAATTGGCTGGAAACAAGATTGGCCCATTTGCTGCTTGGATTACTGGCTGGTATGTGCCCATTGCCTTCTCCTCTCTAGTTGATGTTCATTTCACAGTTTCTATTTTCATATTTTTTAGTAATAAATTTGAGAAGATAGGAAGGTACGGAGGTCGAGGGAGGGTAGAAGGGTAGTAGGTAGTCGAGTGTTATCAGATTTTCTCATGGGGGAGGAGGGGGCTAGTCTCATCTTCTCATTGTTAATAATAGTTGTTTGCAATAAATTTTAAAGTGACAGAATAAATTGCAATCACAAATAAAATATGAAGAAACATAACTTTATTGAAATTTATTCATGATGTGAGGACTATTTGTGGCGTATTTATCGAATTAGGATGATTTGAATTTGATCTCCTTAGGAATATTTCATGAATTTGCGGAATATTTGAGTAGTCTCTTTAAGAGAATATGATACCATTTATATAGGCATGAACTAGGGTTTAGGATTGAGTAGCCTCCAAGTACCTTATTTGGAAATTGAACACGTCTTGTAAAGTCCATAAGAATTGAACGTGTCTTGTAGAGTCCCACAAATTTTCAATGTCTACAATAGTATTATTTGGTATTCGTGTTGTTGCTTATTCTTTAGTATTTTTTACTACTATTTGTTGCCTATTTTTTTTCTAATCCTGATGCTTTGATTTTTAGCTGGTGGATTATCGGGGGGTGTGTGTTTCGGGAGGGGGGGGGGGGGGAGAGGTAATGTCTGTGTACATTCTATTCTCTCGAGACTCCATTTTCAACCTTTGTCATTGAAAAATAGACAATGTCATGGAGTTTGACGTTCTATAGGAACTCCATCACATAACACTTGGTGAAATTTTATAATAGTGACTATTTTTCAAAGATAGAATTGAAAAGTGACCTCCAAACACTATTTCATCTATTTTTAAAATGCTTGGTATGTAGTAAAAAATTGATAATTTGCATGGAATTATGCAAATCGTGGAGTTCCACTTGTTAAATTTGAAACTCTATACTAACAACTATTTTTTTAATTTTCATATATTTTTTAAATAATCAGTATGTAGTAAACCATTGATAGTTCGTGTGAGAATTGTGCATGAGTATGAAATATATATGTTCATCCTAATTAATCAAAACACAAAATTATGATAGATAGTTTTAGTTGATTTAATCTTGTATTTAACCTCTCAATTATATTAACTTAAACGAAAATTAATATCATTAGGTAAATATAGTAATCAAGCCTAGGGACATGGATGGTAAAACCATTAATATGTTAGCCTGGCTATATTGACTGAAATGTTTTAGGGACCACCGAAGGATGCGGTGGGATCTCTTTGTCCCTTAGTCAGAAATTTTGAGTTCAATCAAGCTCGAGAAATATTTGTTTTGTTGATAAAGAGCGATTATATTGATCTTAATGGCTCTGTCTGTAGTGCAAATCTGTATTATTAGGGCGATTGAGACATAGTTAACAGAATACTAATAATGCGAACTGCGAATCACTTTTCGATCTTGTAATTGAAAAATAGTTATTATCATGAAGTTTTATTTGTTAAATTTAAAACCTCACGGTAATGACTTTTCAATTGCAAAAGCTGAAAAGTAATTATTTATCTAAATAAATAATTTGTCCCATTTGATAACATATTTAAATTAGTTGTTGTCTCACCTCAAAGATGTGTCCTAGAGGACAGGTTACTTATATAATATCATAAAGTACACACATATATATAATTCCAAATTATAATAATGTAGAATCGACAATCTATAGCTTTCACATTTTATATGATGACGACTTTCAAAGTGAACAATTTAATGTCATTTTAAGATTGTGGTTGTTTGCTAAATACTTTGATATTTAATTTATTACTCATGTTTTTTGTGGTACAAAAATTGTTAAAGGATCAAACAAATAGATTAGTGTAGACACGTTTGGACGGTAGATAACTTTTTTCCTCTTTGACTTTTTGTTTTTTGCTGATTCATAATGTAAAAATGAGACGAAATTGTGTACTTTTGTGTTCAGATCATTTTATCCAATCAACTGAGTATATTAATTCAATCAACTTAACAATTTCGAATTCGAATTATGAATATAAAAAAATCTTATTACGAAACACTTCTCCCAAAATATGAGAAAGTTGAAAAAGATATCACTGGCATATCAGAAAACCTTTTTTTTTACATAAAAAACCATGCATTTTTTGTGGTTCATTCATTTTAAAAATATCTAAACACATGGTTCCACTAGTACTTCTTTTGGGTTTAGCCACAGAGAGAATGATATGAAATATTGCCTTTGTGGTAATAATATTTTATGATGATTATGATATATTAATTAATTGAGATATAGTCCAAGAGAAATATTAGATAACGTTCATAGAAAAGAAATAGTACAAAGAACTTATAAAGATGGGAGTGGTAATCTTTTGAAAGCTATCTACCCCCTCAGTCATCATTTGTTTTACCAAATAATACTGGTATTACTTTCTCAGCTTTACAAAAATTCATTGAGGAAGATATTGCTTCTATCAGTATTAATGAAATTAATAAACTTATAACTCAAAATAATTATTTGAGTCTTTATGTTAAAGTGTTGGGTGAACATATCAGTTCTCTCTTGACAAACTCGATGATTTAACTATTTTGATAAAAGATATTAAGGCCGATATGGCTAAAACAAATTTTGCTCTTACTACCGATATTGCTTCTACTTCTGAAAGAAAACCTATGGTAGTTTCTACTCATGTTCAAAGACCTTTGGAAATCTCCGATTTTAAACCTAGTTCTTTGAAAAATTTAGAAGAACTTCTTGATAAAAAGTTTTCCGATTTAGATATTAAAGAGCTTGTTGATAAGAAGCTTTCCGGCTTAAACTTTGGGCCTATGGATCTATCACAAGGTTTTGCTGATAAAATGGAAAATACAGTTGATTTTAAAAATCAAGTCTATTCAGAGTTTAATAAACTCAGGGGTTATCCCAAGAAAAATAGTGGTTATGCTACCAAGCCTAGTATGAATACGTATTACTATCCTCGTCCGACTCCAGAAGATGTTTTGATTGAGGACGTGATTGAAATTAAACTAATACGTTTTACAGCGGTTTGGAGATTTATGAATGGAATCTCGATGGGTTGACAAATAGGCAATTGACTATTTTGGTACATCGTATGCTGATGTATGCAATTATCTGTAAGAGTGTTAAAATAAACTGAACCATAGGCCACCGTAGATTCGATCGAACCCATAAGAGACTGTCAAAAATTTAAATTTCTAGCATCGCGAAGAGCAGCTAAAAAAGTCTTAGGCAACCCTTTAAGAGTCAAAGGTTTAAAGGTAATTTGTATCATACCAATATGCAAATAATTATACTGATTTTTATAAAAAATCACATCACGCTTGTTAAGCAAACGAATAGTTTTTTCAGAAGAATTCAAAGCAAGAGACTACTCAGTAGTTTTAATCGATTGTTTCGAAGATAGTTTATCAAACCAACCATAATCATAAATATTTTTTATAGGGACTTTAGGAATCGTCCACCTGTTTAACAAGTCAAGGTTATGAGGTATATCTACCTCTTCTAGTCTAACACTTTTAGTACTTGTTTCTCCCAAATCCATAGGTGAAAAGATAATATCCATGTCGAATCGTTCACCTCTATCTCATATATACCATGAAAAGTTTTTGACTCTGATACCAGATTTACAGGATCAAGGACCTCGCGGTAATCCGCCCATTCATTGATCTAGCAAGTCAAGCATCTTTAAGCTAGCGGTAGTCTGCCTGCGAAAGAATCGAAATACACAAGAATTTTGGCATAGTTTTTCAGACTACATGGTAAATCTTTTACCCGAGCAAAGAGTCTGTCAGAATATAATACAAACAACTTATTGAGCCCAAGTATCTGGCAGTTCTAACCGGATATGAGGTGCCCTATTTATCAAAACTCCTTTTCGGGCTAAAACCACGGCTGGCCAGACGGAGTCACTAAGACAAAGCCAATAAGAGTAGTGTTAGATTCGACAGTACCTCGATTTTGGAACCAAGTCGAAAAGCCATACTAAAATTCCTTTATATTTAAATAAAGCCTAGATTCGTTCATTGTCTATATAGGAGAGAAGTTAGTTATTCGACATAGATAATCTTTAGCCGGACATAGTCCTGCCTTAGAGAGACGTACTAAAACGAAAGACTAAAATTATTACCTTTTAAAGGACGCTGTTGCCAAGATCCAACAACTAGATCTGAAGCCCCACTAAAAAGAAAGCCCCACTAGATCTAGTTGTTGGATCTTGGCGACATCTTCCTTTAAAAGGTAATAATTTTAGACTTTCTTTTTAGTACGTCTCTTCTAGTCAGGATTATGTCCGGCTAAAGATTATCTATGTCGAATAACTAACTTCTTTCCTATATAGACCATGAACGGATCTAGGCTTTATTTAAATATAAAGGAATTTTGGTATGACTTTTCGACTTGGTTCCGAGATCGAGGTACAGTCGAATCTAGCACTACTCTTATTGGCTTTGTCTTAGTGACTTCGTCTTGCCAGCCATGGCTTTAGCCCGAAAAGGAGTTTTGATAAGTAGGGCACCTCATACCCGGTTAGAACTGCTAGACACTGGGGCTTAATAAATTGTATGTATTAGATTCTGACAGACCCTTTGCTCGGATAAAAGATTTACCATACAGTCTGAAAAACTATGCCAAAATTCTTGTGTATTTCAATTCTTTCGCAGGCGGACTACCGCTAGCTTAAGAATACTTGACTTGTTAGATCTATGACTGAGCGGATTACCGCCAGGTCCTTGATTATTTTTTAAAATTATGATTATAAGGAGAAACATATGTAGTGTATCAATTTGATTTGATTTTATGATTATAAAACATATATTTAAATATAATTTTGCACGTGTCATTGAATAAAATAATATTAGAAACGGCCGTCCCTCTTGACTTTTCCACATGCCAACAACCTCCAATTGAGAATTTAATGTCATTGGTATCTTCTGCATTATTTCAAAAGGATTCATAGTTATGTATGTTGATAAAGGTATTTCAATATTCATATAATCACATGGATATTATTATATATTTAAAAATATAAATAAAATGATTTTTGAGAAAAAAATTTATCTTACAAAAATCTTATATATTTTATTTATAAATTTTTGTATTCTAGTTTTTATTGATATCTAATGAAAAATGTAATACATATAACAAAAATATTGTTTATGATAAGTTACGTAAAAAATTTCTTCTCTTAGACTTTGCGCTATGATACAAATGAGCAACTTGTCTTGTCTTGTGCTGACCTCATTTTTCGTAATAAGAATGAAGTAATATCGTAGTTTGATTTGATATTTAAAAGCCTTACAACTCACACTAACAAAGAAATTAAAGAATTGGAGATTGATTAAAAAAATTGGCCCAAATAACTCTCTCCTCTCTCCTATCTTGCATCAATAGTGACATTCTCCCCCATCAACACGACATTGAGCGGACCATAAATTGATTGAACAAGCAACCCATCCACTTATCCCTAACAATTCTACTCGTATTAGTAGCTTGATATAAAAAAAAAGAAAAAGAAATAATTTGATGCACAAAATATTCCATGCCAGTAGGTTCGGAGAAAAATCGAACCTCAAAGGGTGTGATGATCCTTTGATGAAGGACCACATCTCAAGCAGTGTCACGTAGACGATTACTACAACCACCACAGTTCAAGGGGTTTGATATAGATGACTAATACAAACATTAATAACTGCTTCTATTACTTAAACTCGTAACTTATAGATCACACAGAGACAAATTAACTGTTATTATTCTATCAAAGACAACTAGGACTTGAAAGAATATTCATCATATTTTAATACTATAAAAATACCAACTTCCAATAATTCAGATTTTTCTAATCTTTCAATTTGCATATGCAATTATGAGCTTTTTATTACTACTAATATAATACAGTCCCCATGTGTCTCTATGACTCTTATCTGTCAACTTCTGGCCCAAAAGTTCAAATCTTTGCCTATTTATTCACACTACCTTCCAATTGCTTTCTTTAACCATACTCTGCTCTTGTCACTCCACAAAACTCCAATAAAATACCACCAAAAAACACATTTAAACAATCAATCTTTAGCAGAAAGTTCTGATTTTTCTATGTGAGTCTAAAATCTTTGTTGAAAGCCAGCCATTTACAGTGAAGAAAAAGGGAATTTCAAGAAGGCAAAGTTGCAGAGGAAGAAAAAATCAAGAATGGTTTATGGAGAAGAAATTGATTCAGGCCATGCAAGGCTACATGAACTAGGATACAAACAAGAACTCAAAAGAGACCTTTCGTAAATACCCATTTCTTAATTTCTTGAAAAAAGTTTAAAAAATTTAATCTTTTTTGATTTGTTGAACTTATTTGCTTATTGGGTTTTTTGGGTTGTTGGGGTTTTGTTTTATTGCAGGGTGTTGTCGAATTTTGCGTTTTCGTTTTCTGTTGTATCAGTGCTTACTGGTTTGAATACATTGATGGGTACTGGTTTGAATTTTGGTGGACCTGTTTCTTATGTTTATGGATGGCTAATTGCTGGTGCATTCACACTGATTGTTGGAATGTCAATGGCTGAGATTTGTTCTTCTTATCCAACTTCTGGGGGTCTTTATTATTGGAGTGCTAAGCTTGCTGGTCCAAGCTGGGCACCTTTTGCTTCTTGGATCACTGGCTGGTAAATATTTTTGCTTTTCTTGTTTAGTCTTTACATTGTTTCTGTTTGAGTTGGTTTGTGATGTTTGGAGTTAATAGTATTTTGGAACAGTTAGAATTTTGAGATTGTGAGTTGTGAACTCTATTATTGGAATGCTAAGCTTGCTGGTCCAAGTGGGGCACCTTTTGCTTCTTTGATCACTGGCTTGATTTTTTATTTTTTTTGCTTTTCTTGTTTAGTCTTTAAATTGTTTCTGTTGAGTTAGTTTGTGATGTTTGGATTTTAGAGTATTTTAGAATAGTTGAGGCAGAGTTAAGGATTTTGAGTTTGTGAGGTCTGAATTCAATTATTGGAGTGCTATGCTTGCTGGTCCAAATGGGGCATCTTTTGCTTCTTGGATCACTGGCTGGTAATTCTTTTTGCTTTTCTTGTTTAGTCTTTACATTCTTTCTTTTTAGTTAGTTTGTGATGTTTGGAGTTTATAGTGTTTTGGAACAGTTAGAGGCGGAGTTAGGACTTTCTAGTATATGAGTTCTGAATTCTAGACAAAGACAGTTGACTGAGTTCTGGATAATTTATTTATACATATTAAGTGGATTTTTAAACACAATTATAGGATCTAGATCGAAGCTATTGGATTCTGCCGAGCTCGTAGACCGGCTTGTAGCTCTGCCCCTTGGAACAGTCATATCATCTGTTTGTGAAAATAATGACTTTTTAGAGAAGTCATTTATCAAATTCTATTAATACAAGAACTCCCTCAAAGTTTCTGTTGAGTTAGTTTGTAATATTTGGAGTTTGTAGTATTTTGGAACAGTCAGAGGTAAAGTTAGGACTTTGAGTTTATGAGTTCTGGATTCTAGGAAAGACAGTTTTCTGAGTTCTAAATAGTTTCACTCTCCTTACAAGTATTCGTTGTGTTAATCAGTCAGCAGCCCGTTATCTAACAAGTTTTGAACCGTGTGCGACTGGTCCCCAGGGTCTCAGATATCAAAGAGAATTATTCAAGCGCGGGACTGACATTCCACCCTTAGCTGGTGATATGTTAGCCTGGATTAGCTTTTTGTATTTATTGAAGCTCAGTCCTTTTCATTAGCATGATTTTATTAATCTTACAAGTATGTGAACTCGTATGTGAGCTCCACATTACCGGCCCTAGTGCGGATAAAGGAGGAGATTTACAGACTTAACAGTCAGTTGATGTTCAACGTTAAATACTCAAATTATGAGAAATCTTTGTAGTAATGAATCCTCTATGTATTGAAATGAAATGGGTCCAGACGGAGCCGAAAACATGGAGGATTCATGTTATTGGCCCGTACTAGTTTAGGTTTGTAGCATATCTGGTTGATGCTGATTTGCTTAACCAACTGTGCATTTTGGAGACAATAACTCGATTCATAGTTATGGCATTTCGGCAAAACACTGTTCATCCGCAGTTCGTAGTGTGAGAAATGCACAATCAGAATATGGTTTTTGACTTTTGAAAATGAGAGTGAATATTCCTGAAAAATTGCAGCCGCTCTAGGACGACCTACATTGTCAATAAGTTCCTTAACTGTACGTGCTAGTTTCAGTTCAAGGCCCCTAGACATTAAGTTCCTTAGAAGGAATATATTCATTGGGTAGAGCAAACAAAGAGAAGTTAAAACAGGAAGAAACACAAAAAATGAAAATATTGAACTCTCTGGGATGCTGACCTCTTTTTAATTCTTTACTCGGTATCTTTTGTCCTATACTGACTTTCAATATTAGACTTAACGGAATATAAAATATTGAGCTATCTTCTGTTAGTTCATGCCTCTGTCGGTTGTGCAACATTCAGCTGTCATAAGTTATTTTTTGACAAAACTAATGGCTTCTATATTCATATTGCTTCTTTCTCAGTAAAATTTCATTCCTTTTCATATTGCAGGTTCAACATTGTTGGTCAGGTATCGTGAAGAATTACTCGTATTACCATTCACTTTTTAATGTATAATTGGGCTTAGCTGCTTCACCATATAAAACAACTCTAATCCACAATGGAAAATCTGATTGCAGTGGGCTGTCACGACAAGTGTAGATTATTCATTGGCTCAGTTAGTTCAGGTGATAATTCTTCTTAGCACTGGTGGATTAAATGGTGGCGGATATCAGGCCTCCAAATATGTGGTTATCGCCCTCCACGCTGTAATTCTGCTTTTACATGCTTTATTAAACAGTCTTCCGATTTCATGGTTGTCCTTCATTGGACAACTAGCTGCTGCATGGAATGTTTTAGGTACATTGGAGTAAATCTTTGTCTATTTGATCTCACAATTATGGAATTGCGCGTTCGCTCAGCTCTGAATTTATGATTACAGGTGTCTTTCTTCTTATGATTTTGATCCCAATGGTCGCAACAGAAAGAGCTAGCGCTAAATTTGTGTTTACTAACTTTAATACTGACAATGAGGATGGAATCAACAATAAACTCTACATCTTCGTCCTCGGACTTCTCATGAGCCAGTATACATTGACAGGTTATGACGCTTCTGCCCATATGGTGAGTTCTGCATACTTTTCCTCTGCAATACTAATTGTTTTCCTGTATTTTCTAAAGTATGTCGACTGGAGGCCGTGGTGTGAACTTATTTAGCTGGTTACTCTTTTAAAATTATTAATTACAGAGGTCCGCCCTTCAAATTCCACAAGAATTGATGAAAAAATACTGTTCCTTTTAAACTACTGTGACATTGTGAAGTTATGGATCTGTAACGAGACGAGGCTCAGATAGCTGAGAATACAATAGAACCTTGCTCGTCTTAGAAAATATCAGGAGCAGATTACATATAGCAGCAACTCAACTGAATGTTACTTGAAACTTAATTTCCTCTTCCGTTAGGCCTAGTGAAACTAGGAACTTCTTGTTCGAAGTGATTGTGAGTAAATTTTTTATTCTGTTCTTATCCACTGACGCTGTTTTGCAGACGGAAGAAACCAAAGATGCAGATAAGAATGGGCCGAAAGGAATTGTAAGTGCTATTGGCATATCAATTCTTGCTGGCTGGGCTTACATACTTGGTATAACCTTTGCAGTTACAGATATCCCACATCTGTTAAATAAAAAAAATGATTCTGGCGGCTATGCTATTGCTCAAATCTTTTATGATGTATTCAAGAGTAGATATGGAAGTGGTGTTGGTGGAATTGTTTGCTTAAGTGTTATTGCTGTTGCCGTATTCTTTTGTGGTATGAGCTCATTAACTAGCAACTCGAGGTAAATATGCTTGATTGGAGATTCTCCTTCTATAACTCAAGATTCTTTAGACGAACCACTGATGGAAAATATCTTTTGCAGGATGGCTTATGCATTCTCCAGAGATGGAGCAATGCCATATTCGTCGTTCTGGCATAAAGTAAACAAGCATGAGGTTCCGCTAAATGCAGTCTGGACGTCGGCCTTTATAGCATTTTGCATGGCATTGACGGTACAAACTTTCATACTTTTGAATCTTGAAAGACCACATTAAACCTCCCCTCCACCGGCAATACCCTTAAAAAAAGAAAACCAAGCAAAATAAGAACATACGATTCATATAAAAAATTACTCTACTTATTACCTAGGCATAATACATAAACAGATGCTCAAACTTACTTGGTCTCGGCAGGCAAGTAAACACTCCAAGTTTGAGAATGCACAATTAAACCCTCAACTTGTTTCCATTGTGTCACGTCAGTGTCAAATGTCAATGAGACACAACGGGGACAAGTTGGGAGTGTTTAGTTGTCAGTTGAAACCAAGTTGAGGTGTCTAAATCTGCACTCTCAAAGTTGGAATGCCTACTTGTCAGCATGCCTATTACTTAATATGCTTTCTTGATTCATCAATTTGCTTGTTTCGTGCCCTTCCAGTTACTAATACTCTTTTTTTCGTCTATTTCAACTATAGTCTCTCGGAAGCTTGGTAGCATTTCAAGCCATGACATCTATAGCGACAATCGGGCTTTACATTGCTTATGCATTGCCAATCCTGTTTCGAGTGACTCTAGCTCGAAAGTCCTTCACTCCAGGTCCTTTTAACTTGGGAAGCTACGGGATCGTTGTAGGTTGGGTTGCAGTATTTTGGGTCGCGCTCATCTCTGTGCTCTTCTCTTTGCCTGTTGCCTACCCTATTACAGATCAAACTCTCAACTATACTCCAGTTGCGGTCGGTGGCCTTGTCATTCTTGTTGTTTCTTCATGGATCTTCAGTGCTAGGCATTGGTTTAAAGGTCCTATTACCAATATAGGTAACTCTAGTGAAGAAGCATAAGTAGAGAGAATTCTTTTGTAATTAGACAATGGCGGATTCAAGATTTAAACTTTATGATTCATTTTATTTGTGTCAAAGAAATTGTAATGATGTCAATTAAATGGACACATGTATGCATACATAAAATGCGACTTGAAAAATAAATAAATAATAATCTCATTTAAAAGGAGCTAATTATAATCTAGAACAGAACTAAGAATCCTACCTAATATTTGATTATTTTTTTTTTAAAAAAAACTCAAAATATGGCATATATCGTAATGTTGTTGTAGCGTTTACTGTATATACATCCTAAGTTCCTATGTACATTCTCCCTCGTTTTATCGTTTTGATACAAATGTTTGCATATCTGAACACAATGAGGATGAGTTATAGTGTTTAGATGCTAGAACTAAGTTGATGTGTCTAAACATGCACTCTCATAGTCGGAGTTCTAAGTTCCTATGTACATTCTCCCTCGTTTGATACAAATATTTGCATTTCTGCACACAATGAGGACGAGTTGGAGTGTTTAGCTGCTAGTTGAGACTAAGTTGATGTATCTAAACGTGCACTCTCATAGTTGGAGTGCCTGCAGAGGCCAAATTTGAGTGTTGTGGTTTAAAACTGTCCATGTTATGAAACAACACACTGAACGAAAAGGCTTCTATGCATTCAGAATCAACAAGCAGAAAAGTTGTTACAACAGAAAGATGAGAGGTATACCAAAGAAAAAAAAGGCGCCTAAGGCGTAACCATGGGACAACTGGGATAGAGTCGCTGCTACTGCTACTTAAGTAGAAGAGACATGGAATTCCGCTACTTTTTTATGTTCCAAGCATGGGATGACCGTGGTGCTGTTGTGATTCCTTCGTAGTATTGGATGTCGAGCTTTCCCTTGTTCCATTCTTTGACAAAGTCGGAAAATAAATCACGAGCAGCCTCAGATGAAAGATCTGAGAAGAACAATTTCTTCTTCTCTTTCAGCCAAGTAGCAAATTCATTGTTCTTAGAGAAATAATCATCCTTTGATAGCTCTTCAAACTTGATTTTCTGTGAGAGATGATAAAGCAAAACCATATAAAAGATCAAACATGGAAATGGATGTCCTACTTATTTTCATGAAGAAAGTCACGGGAAGGAACATGAGGGGAAATAGTTACGTTACTGCTAATGCACAGAGTCTAACAGATTTTTCAAGCATTTAGAGCTCCAATAGTGCGGACGACATCCAACATACAATAAGTCAATAATATCACCTTTCCGTGAACCTGAGTAAGTCTGATTGCACCACAATACTCATCAATAGGTTCTATTAACCGCATGATTCCTCCATATATATATATGAATAACTTGGTTTGTATGACATGGATTATCTATTTGCAATCAAAAACAGTCACAGTCCAACCAAGATTTCAGATATCATGACTGAAGAAAATGAAACATTAAGTCTTCTTTTCACGACATACTTTTAAGCATTGACCTGTAACATTTTTAATGCAGACTCACTACAAGAATGAACTGAAAGCTCATACCAGACAGAAAACTATATCTAACTATAAATTCAAGCCAAACAAGCAGCAACCTATTCAGCACCAACTTAAACCAATACTACTTACAAACAGCTACAAATTAGTGCGAAGGATAAAAACGACATAAGCAGAGAACAAATATTTCTTCCATGACATATTTATACAGAGTAATCAAGTGAGGAAGAAGGACAAACTACTTGGAGGTTTATCGGCAGTAAATGGATTAGCCTGAGAAACCTCTTTTTGAAATAAAAGAAAGATATAGGTGTTAAACTAGAAGCACTCACCAACTTATCCTTATGTTTGTGGCTCTTGCTTTTGTGCTTTTCCCCCGACTCCTTCTCTGAAGCAATATCAGTGAGTCAGTGTGTCTAACATAGCTTCAAGCACCAAACCAGTAACATACAGGGAAACCATTCAATTTAAGGGTACACATGTCCCTATGTAGAAACATACATAATAACATAAAATCAGAAATCCACACTTGCTATAATAATCATATAAAATAGATCTGTAAAGCTACCCTTGATATCACCATGAAATACACAAAACACTGAAAGGAGACCTAACAGTACAAAGAGCAGAGGTTAGTAATATCAAGTAGAACCAGTGATCCATCCTTAAAACTTGTCTTCATTGGAAGAGATCAACTAAAATCTATGAGATCATCACTAACAAGTCAGAACTCTTATCTCTGGGTCTATTAGTCTCTCCATCACAATACTGCAGGGACCCAATCTCTATTTGAAGAAAATGTGCACAACAATCAAAGACCTTTTCAATTATTAGTCAAAGATATCCTAGCGTACATCAGTACATTGATTGCACTCTAAGATATTATAGTTCAGTAAACACTACCATTCTAAATGGAAGATCGGAACAGAGAACTTGGTTTCCAAGAAGAAGCTAGGAAGTACCCATCATTTCCAAAGCAAACAGAATTCTACGGGTCGTTTGGTTATTGGGATGGTATAAACAAGAATATCCCATGGGATTAGCTTATCCCACCTTCTATATGGGATAGCTAATCCCACCATTTCAATATAAAATGGTTCTCGGGACTAATTAACACCCATAAACAAATGCAAGATAAAATAATCCATCCTTACCTCTAAGAATTTTCTCGTACAACAACCCTAGTGTAATCCCACATGTGAGGTCTGGAGAGGGTAGAGTGTACACAAACTTTACCCTTACCTTGAGAAGATAGAATGTCTATTTCTGGCAGACTCTCGATGAACGATTAAAAGTTGCAATAGAAACAAGCAGAAACAACAAGATAATAAGATAACCGAGACTAAAGAAACAACATGTAGTTGTAGAAATCTAAAAATAATAATAAAGAACAATAATATTAATACTCAGAGAAAGGAAAAGAAATAATGCGCCTAACTACCCGCTAATCTTCTACCCTAATTCTCGACATGCACACCTTCCTATCAAGGGTCATGTCCTCAGTGAACTAAAGTTGCACTATCTTGCCTAATCACCTCACCCCAATACTTTTTTGCCCACCTCTACCCCTCCTCAAGTCCACTAAGGCCAACCTCTCACACCTCCTTACTCACCTCCTTACTGGGACATCTACACATCTCCTCCACATGTCCGAATCGTCAGCCTCACTTCCCGCATCTTATCCTCCACGGGGTTCACTCCCACCTTGTCCCTTCATTCCTACTCTTATCTCGTCTAATATGCTCATACACTCCCTCAACATCCTCATCTCTATCACTCTCATCTTTTGGAGATGAGAGTTTTTGATTGACCAACACTCCGCCCAATATAACATAGCCATAGCCAGTCTAACCACCACCCTATAGAACTATTTTCTCGTACAAATAAGGAACAAAACAAAAATCCTACATAATACCAATAAAGCTACTTGCAAGAAGTTAACCTTTTTGTTTCTTTTTTCCTTTAGTGTATATGTTTGCCCCGTAATTTCTCGCTTAGTTGCTTAACGAATGACAAAATTTTCTAACCCACATGTAAAAAATAATTAAAGTGAAAAAAGAAAGAAAAAAGGATCTCTGGGAGCAGCAAAATACTTCTCAATTCAATTTCAATCTCACTACACTAATTAAGCAAAGCAAACCCTAACAACAATAACAACACCCAAATCCTTAAAACTCAAATACCAATTGATTTACAAAATCCCTAAATTTTCAAACTAAAAATCAGTAAATTTCTCAACTTTACCTTCATTAGAACGGCGTTTCGATTTGTGTTTCTCCTTTCTAGATTTGTCTTTACTACGTTCTTCATCTACTTTGATCTTCTGCCTTTTGCTTCTCCCTTCATCTGTTATATAAGCATAAACACACACACACACACACACACATATATGAATGTAAATTTGAGCAATTATCAGTTTGGTAGAGATAAAGAAAAGTGAAAATTTTACCTTGTGGAGAAGAAGGCGAACTTCTCTTATGCTTGATCTTCTCCTCCTTCCTCTTCCTATCGCTACCCATTTTTGCGCAGAAACTTGTCTTCCTGTTTTGCTACTCAGCAAATTTGTTACTATAAGTACTGATCTGCTAATTTATGTGACATCATTGAAATTCCGCGAGTTTATATTTTTTAACTTAATTTTTAAATATATAAGGTATCAAATTTTAATCGTGTTATATAAATTGATGCGAGAGTGTATTTGATATACAAATTAATCCTTAATATATCCAAATAAAGAAAGATTTACGTTAGGCTATGGTATAAAATTTTGTAAATTATTTACAAAAGTTTAACTATAGTCTAATAATTTACTTGTACAGTTATGCAACTACTAAACCGGAATCTAACATTGTCTAAAAGATTATATTTGCGGTAAAATATAGGTCACATGCAGTAGCCTATCGTTGAATAGAAGAAAATGACCGATTTAAATTTCTTACGTATAAAAATGAACATAAAATTAAAAACAAATTTGGAAAGTACTATAAAATCATTTCTCTTTTGGTATTTCATTTTTTTAAAATCGCAAAATTGAATTCCGATTTTTCAAGTGTTAGCAGCATTCTTATTTTGTGTAACTTTTGAAAATAGGGACAAAATCTAAATGTTGACCTTAAAAAAAGAACATTTGTGTAAATATCTCTCCAATAGAAGTGGGTCGCACACCACCAAGGCCAAGTCACTAACTCATTGAATTCTTTGCTATTGTTGTGTTGTGTTTTATTAGAGAGAAAAAGTTCAAAATCAATTGTGTCGTTAGTTTAAATACGATGTTTGTTTTGATTGTAACAATTAATTTGATGTGATTGGATTGTTTCCATTTTTTTTCTTATTTTGTCTTTGTATATTAACTCATAATCATATTTTATCCTTAACTTACCTTCTTATAATAGCTTTACCCCGATACGCTACTTTTCTGGTAGGTTTATCCATTGTTGATGTATGATATTAGGTAACAACAGAAAACAATACAATCAAGTTTAGCATCGTATTCATTAAAACAATATGGTCTAATACATACACCATGATACAATATAATACGATACATTACAAAATAATACGTACCAACCATCCGCATGAAGTGTAAGCACATTTTGCCTGGAAGCAATTTCAGCTGTGTTTGTTCAAGATTTTCATAAAAGAGCCAACTTTAAGAAGAATACCAAAACCCCCAAAAGTTTCAAAGCAATTGATTTCCCCTGTGATTGCACATTATTTAGATATGAAGCAAGGATCTTTATCCCGTGACAGAGTCACGAGCCAGGATTTTCACTAAAGCGTTTAAAATATGAAGAAGTAAACGCATAAAGTAGCTAAAGGGGTTCAACATGTACTATAAATACATAAAAAGTTATTTTAATCATGTATAAATAGTGTAGTTTTTCCTCCACCCCACAAAAACATTCAAATAATTAGTCTTCCAGCGCGGTTTCAAGGATCAGCTCAGAGATGACATAGTGTTTGAAATACTCACATGGCAAGTTTCTCATGAGACTCAAGTGTGTTTGTTAAGCTTGGAACACTTTGGTACGACACAATCCCAGCTTTGTCAAGTCTCACATTGCTCGTTCTCATGCACGTTATTGTACCTCTGCCATCCACCTATTGTTTGGACTGTATATTCTTCCTTCTAAGCATCTATCATCTTTACGACATATGTTTTTGCCTACATTTTCTTTACAACTCGCGCCTCTTTGTTATTTAGACAGAGGAAGGATCACTCACTATCTGCTGAAATCATTGCAATGACCTTGTTTGCTTTTATAAATGAAGTTATCGAGTTTACTAATATAATGTCACCAGAAGGAGATCAAAGCCATTCTCTTTGAGTAAGTGATACAAAGAAATCATTTGGTGGAACTAATGAAGGTACTGCAGGTGGTTGAGGTAAGTATGCTTCTTGAAGTGGTTCATTGACGTTCATAGGGAACTCATTTGAATTCACTACATTGAAATGATTTCCATTGTCCAGAAAGTGATTAAACGTAATCAGTGCTGATCTGGTTTTCAGTCAGATTAAGAGAGAAATGGTGAAGAAGTAGGGGCACAAAGGACATCATGCCAATCCTTGTTCTCTCTTGTTAGCAACTCCGATCCCCATTATTGAATAGTTCTCGAGAGAACTGGACAGTTTGATGATGTTGTAGAGGTTAGAAGGTTGGTTATTACCCCAACCAAAGCATACTGTCTTCCGCTGACTATGGAACTATCCAATAGAGTCCTCGAGAAGTATAAACATGTTTTAGATCGATTTTTGCAAGTTACTGTCGTGGGGGAGGGCATGAATAACTTGAATAGGAAGGTTCTGACATACTATGCTGCTAATCACCAGAGAACTGCAGTCTTCCAAAGGGTGAAAAGTATTTCTAGTAATGGATTTTATCTGTATGGTCGAAGGTACTCCTTTTTGGCGTTCTCAGCTAAACCAATTGAGGGATACAGTCGATATGTTGCGGAGATGAGAAAGGACATGGATATTTTTTCACCTTTTGGATCAAGTAAAAAAAAAAACCACGCGAGAAGCAACTTCCTTCTCTAGACGTTCCAAAACAAAGCAGTGGCGGAGTGACAATTGCATCCGTAAGATTGTAGATCTCTGACCTCTTTAAAAATAGATTCTTATTCAAACATTGGGAATGAGTCTCTCGAAGCTGTGGGTCAATACTGCCCGAACCTGAAGGTTGTTGTATTAAAAAACTGTCCACTCAAGGAATTGGGGGTCTCGTCTCTTCAGCTGGTCATGTTTTAACAAAAGTAAAGCTCCAGGCACTAAACTCTCTAGCTGTAAAATTGCAGTGACAAATCTAACTCTGTAAGTGGTTGCAATGGAGACAGTGATTTGGGTCTTCAAGTTATCTGAAGCTGTTATGAGTCCGAAAAAATGCTTCCTTTCAGATAGTGGATTGGTTGCTTGTGTCAAAGCTTCAGTTAGAGGAATGCCACATGCATGTGTTATTTCCTATATTTAAATTAGCAAACCAGAAATAATAAAAGATGAAAAGAAAATCACAAAGAACTATCCGAGTCCACAGAACCCACTGTGTGTCCTTAAGAAATTTAATCCCCTCAAGTACCCGAGGTTGCAGATTAATTCCTCCCAAGATAAAACGGATTAACCATTAAAGAAGTAGCGGTACCTCAAACTTCGATAATTTCAACGAACTCAAAATGACAGCAACGAATCACACACACAGACACTATCGATAGATTTTGTTTTGTAAGAAATGTATGCAAAAGAAGGGAAGAATTTGATTATCAAAAAATGAGAGAAAACCTCTCTATTTATAGCCAACAAAGGGTAAAGGTCACAACCTTTTAGAAAGAAGACAACCTTTCAGAAAGAAAACAACCTTTCAGAAAGGTCACAACACTTTGGAAAATGCATAACTTTTCAAACGGTCACAACTCTTCGGGAGAGTTCACAACCCTTCATTTCCTGTTCACACCTTTAAAACCCAACAATCCCCCACATGAATAGGGAATGGCTATTGTTAAAACATATGTATGAAAAATTGTCTGATTCGTAAGTAAAGGTTAATCGCATCTGGATAAGTAGGTTTCCCTTTAAACTTTCCGTAGTGAACATATATCGGATATACTCGGTCAATCGGTAGATTTGATATCTTTGAACCGTCGAGCTTTGGTGTATACCTAGACAACATAAGTCACACAATCAACCCTTGAACTGTTTTTGGTTCTCATTGTTTTGTTCGTTTCAGCCATGAACACATCTCGGTTAATAAGTGCTTAGAGAACTGGCCTTACCGGATTCTCCTTGAAGCGGCTTACACTTCACACTTACATAGGTGGTTTTTAAATGTGTTATCCCGTAGATACACTATTTGATATACCCTGTATCAAACTTAGAAACCATTAAAAAAGTCCTTATGCCTTTATCCTGGTTACTGAACATTGTCTTATCATGAGAATGGATATAAAATAATTTTTGACAATGTTGAACCGTCATCTATGACTTTGTTTTATCTCCTTGAACCTAGATCTTGGGATCTCCAGTCTTCTAGGTAGAGTTACCGCCACGATGACTTGTTCTCGGCCATAGTCCCATTCCCGTCGATGATTTCTCAACTCCTTCTCTAGTTAGGCCTTTTGTAAGTGGATCCGACACATTATTCTTTGACTTCACATAGTCAATTGTGATAATTCCACTAGAGAGTAGTTGTCTAACAGAGTTATGTCTTCGTCTTATATGACGAGACTTTCCGTTATACATAACGCTTCCAGCCCTTCCTATTGCAGCTTGACTATCGCAGTGTATGCATATAGGGGCCATTGGTTTGGGCCAATACGGAATATCTTCTAAGAAATTTCGGAGCCATTCAGCTTCTTCACCGGCCTTGTCTAAGGCGATAAATTCAGACTCCATTGTAGAGCGAGCTATACATGTTTGTTTGGATGATTTCCAAGATATTGCTCCTCCACCAATAGTGAAAACATATCCACTCGTGGATTTTGTTTCAGTTGACCCAGTAATCCAATTTGCATCACTATATCCTTCAAGAACTGCTGGATATTTGTTGTAATGCAAAGCATAGTTTTGAGTGTCTTCTAAGTACCCCAAAACTCTCTTCATTGCCAACCAATGATTTTGATTGGGATTACTTGTGTATTGACTTAGTTTACTTATAGCGCAAGCTATGTCTGGTCGTGTACAATTCATGACATACATCAAACTTCCCAATACTCTGGCATAATCCAATTGAGACTGACTTTCACCTTTATTCTTTGCAAGATTAAGGTTCACATCAATTGGGGTCTTTGCCTTTTTTGAAATTCAAATACTTGAACTTTTCAAGTACCTTTTGAATATAATGAGATTGAGACAATGCTAGACCGTTAGGAGTTTTGTGAATCTTAATTCCCAATATCAAATCGGCAACTCCTAGATCTTTCATATCAAACTTACTAGCTAGCATGCGCTTAGTAGCTTTTATATTGGCAATGTCCTTGCTCATTATCAACATGTCATCCACATATAGGCATACAATAACTTCCTGATTCGGAGTGTCTTTAATGTAAACACATTTATCACACTCATTGATCTTAAATCCATTTGCCAACATGGTTTGATCAAACTTTGCATGCCATTGTTTTGGTGCTTGTTTTAGTCCATAAAGTGACTTAACAAGTTTGCATACTTTCTTTTCTTTATCGGGAACTATGAAGCCTTCAGGTTGTTCCATGTAGATTTCTTCCTCTAGTTCTCCATTTAAGAAAGCGGTTTTCACATCCATTTGATGGATTTCAAGACTGTATAGTGCAGCTAGGGCAATTAACATCCGAATTGAAGTAATCCTAGTTACTGGCGAGTATGTGTCAAAATAATCAAGACCTTCTTTTTGTCTAAAGCCTTTGACAACAAGTCTTGCTTTATATTTGTCAATAGTTCCATCATCTTTCATCTTCTTTTTGAAGATCCATTTTGAACCCAAGGGTTTGTTTCCTGGAGGAAGATCAACCAACTCCCAGGTATGATTGCTTAAGATTGATTCAATCTCATTATTGACAGCCTCCTTCCAAGAGGTTGAGTCACTAGACAACATCGCTTCCTTGAATGTTTGAGGCTCACTTTCAAGTAGGAATGTTACAAAATCAAATCCAAATGACGTAGCTGTCCTTTGACGTTTACTGCGCCTTGGACTCTCTTCATTGGTTTCATTATCTTTTGGTTCTTCTCGAGGTTGTTTAGACGCCCAACTAGATGACTCAAGTCTAGTTTTATACGGATAGATATGTTCAAAAAATTCAGCATTATCTGATTCCATTACCGTATTGTCATGAATATCCGGATGTTTGGACTTATGAACCAAAAATCGACATGCCTTACTATTTGTGGCATATCCAATGAATACACAATCCACAGTCTTAGGCCCTATTTTCACTCTCTTAGGTATAGGAACCTGAACTTTGGCTAGACACCCCCACACTTTGAAATATTTCAAGTTGGGTTTTCTACCTTTCCATTTCTCATATGGAATAACATGTGTCTTTGTGTGAGGCACTCTATTGAGTATTCGATTTGCTGTAAGGATAGCTTCCCCCCACAAGTTTTGTGGTAAACCTGAACTTATAAGTAAGGCATTCATCATTTCCTTTAAAGTTCGGTTTTTCCGTTCCGCAATTCCATTAGATTGGGGAGAGTAAGGAGCAGTAGTTTGATGGATTATTCCATTTTCCAAACATATTTCTGCAAATGGAGATTCATATTCTCCACCTCTATCACTTCTGATCATTTTGATCTTTCTATCCAACTGATTTTCAACTTCAGTTTTATATTTCCTAAATACGTCTATTGCTTCATCCTTACCATTTAGCAAATAGACATAACAATATCTAGTGCAATCGTCAATAAAAGTTATGAAATACTTTTTTTCACCACGTGTTGGTGTTGCCTTCATGTCACTAATATCAGTGTGAATTAGTTCTAAGGGATATGAATTCCTTTCAATAGATTTATAAGGATGCTTAGCATACTTAGATTCAACGCAAACTTGACATTTTGATTTATTACACTCAAATTTAGGCAAAACATTTAAGTTAATCAATTTTCGCAAGGTTTTGTTATTAACGTGTCCCAAACGTTCATGCCATAAACATTTAGACTCAAGCAAGTAAGAAGAAGCAGAATTTTTATTCATATCAACTGCAATTACATTGAGTTTAAAGAGGCCCTCAGTGAGGTAACCTTTCCTACATACATTTCATTCTTACTGACTACAACTTTATCAGAAACAAATACACATTTGAATCCGTTCTTAGTCAGAACTGGTATAGAAACTAAGTTCTTTCGCAATTCCGGAACATACGAGACCCTGTTCAAAGTTACCACCTTGCCCGATGTCATCTTTAAAAGGATTTTTCCAGTTCCTTCCACCTTTGCAACAGTGGAGTTTGCCATAAACAACTTCTCGTCTGTAGGTGCTGGAGTATATGATGAAAATAATTCTTTGTTGGTACACACATGGCATGAGGCACCAGAATCTATCCACCACTCTCTTGGATTTTCAACCAAATTGCATTCTGAAAGCATTGCACAAAGATCGTCCATCTCTCCTTTGGATTCAGCCAAATTTGCTTGATCCTTCTTCTTGTCCTTCTTGGGACCCCGACATTCAGTAGCCTTATGACCACGTTTGCCACAATTGAAGCAACTTCCATTGAACTTCTTCTTAGGAGGATTGTTCTTTGGACCAGATGCTTTCTTTCTTTTCTTTGATTTTGTAGGATCTTCTTCAACAATATTTACTCCAAATGTTGCTGAATTACCACGTGACCTCTTTTCTGCGGCCTTGTTATCCTCTTCAATTCTTAGCCTTACCATGAGATCTTCAACAGTCATCTCCTTGCGTTTATGTTTCAAGTAGTTTTTGAAGTCCTTCCACAATGGCGGTAACTTCTCAATAATGGCAGCCACTTGGAAAGCATCATTCACAACTAATCCTACATTAAAAATTATGTGAGTATTAAGAATAAACTTAATATTTCCAACATAGGTATTAAATAAATTTATACCTTCAGCAAGGAGATCATGAATTATGACCTGCAGTTCTTGAACTTGGGTGACGACGGTCTTACTGTCTATCATCTTATAGTCCAGAAACTTTGCCACAATGAACTTTTTCATTCCGGCATCCTCTGTTTTATACTTCTTTTCTAAAGCATCCCAGAGTTCTTTTGAGGTTTTGACATTACTGTACACATTGTACAGATCATCCTGCAGGCCACTCAAAATATAATTTTTACACAAAAAATCAGAATGTGTCCATGCTTCTGTTACCAAGAATTGTTCTTCAGACGGAGTTTCATCCGACATAACAGGAACGTTCTCATTAATGAACCTCTGCAGACTCAATGTAGTCAGATAGAAGAACATTTTTTGTTGCCATCTCTTGAAGTCGACTCCAGAAAACTTTGCAGGTTTCTCAGCCGGTGCTAAGGCAGCAGTTGAACGATTGGGTGCAACCGATGTTGTTGTAGCACTTACTGTTCCAACATTTGCTTGACTTGAATTAGTCATTTTTTTTTTTTCTGTCACAAATGGCAGACAATTTTAGTATGTAAAATACTAACAGTAAAGAATAAATCCTTACACAGACTGTTTCTGATGTAACGATAAAGTTTTTATGTTCTTTTAATCGTTAATCGAATGAATTTTTAGAAATTCAAACAGAGTAGAAAACCATAAAGATTTTAATCTCCAGAAAACTCAAATATAGAAACTTTTATAAATTTCTTAAGATTGTTATTTCCTATATTTAAATTAGCAAACCAAAAATAATAAAAGATGAAAAGAAAATCACAAAGAACTATCCGAGTCCACAGAACCCACTGTGTGTCCTTAAGAAATTTAATCCCCTCAAGTACCCGAGGTTGCAGATTAATTCCTCCCAAGATAAAACGGATTAACCATTAAAGAAGTAGCGGTACCTCAAACTTCGATAATTTCAACGAACTCAAAATGACAGCAACGAATCACACACACAGACACTATCGATAGATTTTGTTTTGTAAGAAATGTATGCAAAAGAAGGGAAGAATTTGATTATCAAAAAATGAGAGAAAACCTCTCTATTTATAGCCAACAAAGGGTAAAGGTCACAACCTTTTAGAAAGAAGACAACCTTTCAGAAAGAAAACAACCTTTCAGAAAGGTCACAACACTTTGGAAAATGCATAACTTTTCAAACGGTCACAACTCTTCGGGAGAGTTCACAACCCTTCATTTCCTGTTCACACCTTTAAAACCCAACAGCATGTTTACCAAGGCTGGATTTTTTGGCATAGTTTTGAACTGTGGTAAGAAACTGAAGACACTTTCCTTGGTGAACTGCTTTGGTGTGAAATACTTAAACTATGCATTTCCTTTGTAATCTTTGGCTATTCGCAACTGTCCTGGAGTAGGCAATGTTACCATTGTTGTAGCAAGTAGACTGTGTCACAAACTGACTCATCTGGAGCTGTGTAGCTAATTTTGTGGCGGTGAAATTAAGCGGGTGTGTCAATGTTACGGACAAATCAGTTTCAGCCACAGCAGATATGAGCAGCAGCAACTAAAGTCTGCAGGTCAAGCATCTTTCAACTAGAGTCAAGTGTTTATAAGTCCAAATCAGACATTTGATTGTTACAGCAACAGGCGAGTACCACTTCCAGTGCCAAATGTCTAGGCTTGTCTCTCTTTGGTCTACTATCAAAGACAACCTGGCCTATTTTTGGCTTCATCAACTCGCACTTGATCATATCCAACCTGACTCCTGTTCGTACTGATCAACATTTCGCATACTTAGACTTCTTGCAATGGCATTCAGTGTATGGTTCTTTGTTGTAACTGAATGTCCTCTCTTGTTCAGAGCTGTGCAACTAATTTGGTGGCAGTGAATTTAAGCGGGTGTGTCAATATTACGGACAAATTAGCAGAGCTGCATGGGGAACTCTGGAGTCTCTGATCGTAGATGGTTGCAGACATCTTACTGATGCAACCTTTAGTAGAAATTTCAAACTCTTGCAGGTTACTTAATGAACTCGATGTTTCGAAGTGATTCAGGGATTGCAACTTTGGCTAGTGCTGTACAGCTCCATTTGCAGATCATCTCACTGTTCGGTTGCCCTTTGGTGTCAGACAAAAGCTTATCCTTCTTGCAATGGCACTCAATGTCTGGTTCTTTGTTTTAACTGTATGTCTCGTTTTTTCTGAGCTAATTTAAGCGGATGTGTCAATGTTACAGGCAAATTAGCTGAGCTGCATAGGGAATCTCTGGAGTATCTGACCATAGATTGTTGCAGACATGCTACTGATGCAACCTTAGTAGAAATTTCAAACTCTTGCTGGTTGCTAAATGAACTCGATGTTTACAAGTGATTCAGGGGTTGCAACTTTGGCCAGTGCTATACAGCTCCATTTGCAGATCATCTCACTGTCCGGTTGCCCTTTTGTGTCGGACAAAAGCTTATATTCTGAAGTTTTAGCAACTGAACCTCCTTAGACAGCCGCTCCATCAGGGCCGGTCACGTCAACAGCCTTAGTACCGCCATCACAGTATGACTCAACCTTGAACTCGACGGCCTCACCAGCAGATAGGCTACGGAAACACTCATATCTGATACCAGACTGGTGAACAAAGAGATCATCACTGAACCATTTGACGGTTCCCTTAGCCCTCTGTCCACTCGTTCTCACAAACATAAATCCTAAAAACCCTTTGTGTGTTCCCTTTGGAATTGTCAGAAACAAAACACTCGCGAAGGCACATGCTTTTAATAGTTATGCAGCCCTTTCCCACTGCTTCAAGACTCAGATTGGTAACTCCGCACGAAGTGACTGTCAAAGAAGCCAAAGATTGCAGACCCTGAGCAGCACCTATAACCCAAAACCCCCTAAGAGACGGACAACCGTGGGCAATTGCTGATAGACCAACATTAGCAATACCACGAACGGTGTTGCTCCCCCAAACTGACAGCTTTCCAAGACCCCCAAGGCTGGAAGTTCCAACTGTTAATAAATGTTGCTTTCTTCCCATCTAAACACCTAGTAAGGTATCCATCACACTCCTTAACATTGTGAAGGTCCGAGTTTGCTAACAACATGACTATTTTCTTTTTTGTCATCTTGATTAATAAGCACCTTAAAAGTGTTACCTTAAATTTGTAGGGCTGAATCAATTGGAAAACCAACACATCTCCTTCAATTACACGGTGACAGACAAATCGGTTGAGCTACATGTGGAATCTCTGGAGTCTCTGATCGTAGATGGTTGCATACATGTTACTGATGCAACCTTTAGTAGAAATTTCAAACTCTTACTGGTTTCTTAATGAACTTGATGTTTCCAAGTGATTCAGGGATCTCAACTTCGGCCAGTGCTGTACAGCTCCATTTGCAGATCATCTCACTGTCCGGTTGTCCTTTGGTGTCAGACAAAAGCTTACCCTTCTTGCACGAGTTGGGGGTCAGGGCCTTCACGTCTTGAACATACAGCACTGTCCCGGAATCAGCTCTAGTACTGTTGTGCTTGTAGAGCAACACTAGAGCTGTGATATCCTTTCCTAAGCAGGTGGTGGCTTAGACCCCGTGCAGTTTACAAGTTGGTCACTGTGAATATAGGGTGTAGCAACTTAAATTTGTCTAGTGAGTTTTTGGGATGAGAAAGAAGGACATGAACATATGTTCGCCTTTTGGATCAACACCCCGCACGAGGAACAACTTCCTCCTCTAGAAGTTCCAAAACATAAGTGTTGGCAGTTTGACAATATACAGTGCTATCAGAGAGGATTTCATCTCCCTGTGATGACATTGATAGAAATCGAAAACATCAATAAAGGAAAGTAATCTGCTAGTGGAAGTGCATTTTATTTCTCAATTACAAGTACTTAAATAGATAAAAACTAATGCGTCTGTTACTCCTAATTATTCTAATATAAACTTAATCCACTAATCCTCCTAAACAATAGCAACAAACAAACTACTACCTCACAAATTAGCTAGTTGCCAACTAGCATTGTAATTGAGATCCAAAAATTAATATACATACTTAGCAAGATTATTGATTTTAGTAAAAAGTTGTAAGAGGTTTTTACTATTTTTCAGCACCATTCAAGCAAGAAAATTATTTCAGTTTAATCATCTCTAATTATATATCAATTAATTTACATAACCTCAAAAAAAATTTATTAGTTGATTATTTTTCAGTGAGACAAATATAATTGTATTAGCAATAGCCAATAAGCAATTATTCTTGAAATCAGAAATACATGTAAAAGATGAAATTTTTCAATAATAATTCTTGTAGCAATCTGTAACAGATATACTATCTCCAGTTCAATCTTAACGAAAATTCCTTAGTTAGTTCGACTCTTCGAGTAGAGAATCTCTTGGTAGGGAACGTTCTTTATCTGGCATAGGATAGTCAGACACTAAAGGAGACCATTGAGTTCACGAAATGTCTTTAAAATGGATTGGTCTTTAGTATTTTGCCTTTGTAATATCCTAGTCTTTGCCTTTTTTCCTTTAGCAACTCAACTTATACCGGACATAATTTGGCGATATTATGATATTGAAAATATATATGTACTTATGCCTCGCGAAAAAAGTTCATTTTACTAGCATAATTAGTTCAGGTGATGATTAAATGGAGGTGGATTTATGGACTCGAATATGTGGTAATGCCCCTCCGAAAAACAATATCTATACAGTACTGTACTGTCTGAAGCAGATTCTTGGTCATGATCAGGAGACATTGGAACAAAATTGGACATTTATGAAATTTTGGTTACCTTGTGAAATGCCACAGTTTCGGTTCTCTGGAATAAGAATGGTGATCGGACTAATTCTAAGATAATAACTAGTAGTTGAGTGATGGCTTGAAAAATTAACAACTCCTTTAGATTGGACAAGGAAATAATCCAATATATTTGTTCGTCATTTTCTTTGTGATACAGTGGATATGTTGCCGAGATGAGAAAGAAGGACATGAATGTTTGTTCACCTTTTGGATCAAGCATTAACCTCTAGGAACAGCTTCCTCCTCTAGAGGTTCCAAAACATAAGCGGTGGACAGTGTGACAATTGCATTCCTAAGATCGTAGCTGATGAAAGTGTAGGAGATGAAATTGGTGATGCATCCCTATTCTGGTTTCATCAACTCGAACTTGAATGTTTCGTACTGATTAACATTTCACGTACTAATAATTGATGCCACCAGTGCTGGTCAAGAGACAAACAGTGGAAGAATCGGAGGCACAAGAGGCATATTTCATTCTTATGAACTCAATTTCACCAAAGTAATTCAAGAATGTGTGACAATATATGTATAGACACCAAATAGAAGCAAGTCAAAATCAAAACACAAGGCTAATAATGCAGCGGAAGACGTAATGGACAGTAAATCTTGTGCTAATAAGTGTTATCTCCTGTATTCAGGTTAGTAAAAAATAAATATAGAAACAGAAAAAAAAAGAAGATGAAATAGACAGAAGATTTTTAATCCGAGTCCACAGAAACCACTATGTTTCCTTAAGAAATTTTATCCCCTCACTGTACCCGAGGTTGTAGATTAATTCCTCCCAAGATAAAATGGATTAACCTGTTAAAGAAGTAGCGGTACCTCAAACTTCAATAACTTCAGCGAACGCAAGAGCAGCAACAAGAGCACACACAGACTCAGTCGATTGACAATTTTGTTTCTGTAATAAAATGTATAAGAGAAGGGAAGAATTCAATACAGAAAAATGAGAGAAAGCCTCTCTATTTATAGCCAACAAAGGGTAAAGGTCACAACCCTTTTGGAAAGAAGACATCATTTCAGAAAGGTCACAAGACTTTGGAAAAGGCACAACCTTTCAAACGGTCACAACCCTTTAGAAAGGACACAACCTTTCATAAAGGTCACAACTCTTCGGCATAGTCACAACTCTTTAAGAGAGTCACAACCCTTCATTTCCTGTTCACACCTTTAAAACCTAACAATCCCCCACATGAATAGGGAATGGCTATTGCTAAAACATATGCATGAAAAATTGTGTGTCTTGTATGTAAAGGTTAATCGCATCTGGATAAGTAGGTTTCCCTTTAAACTTTCCGTAGTGAACATATATCGGATATACTTGATCCATCGATAGATTTGATATCTTTGAATCATCGAGCTTTGGTGTATATCTAGACAACATAAGTCACACAATCAACCCTTGAACTGTTTTTGGTTCTCATTGTTTTGTTCGTTTCAGCCATGAACATATCTCGGTTAATAAGTGCTTAGAGAACTGGCCTTACCGGATTCTCCTTGAAGCGGCTTACACTTCACACTTACATAGGTGGTTTCTAAATGTGTTATCCCGTAGATACACTATTTGATATACCCTGTATCAAACATAGAAACCATTAAAAAAGTCCTTATGCCTTTATCCTAGTAACTGAACATTGTCTCATCATGAGAATAGACATAAAATAATTTTTGACAATGTTGAACCGTCATTTATGACTTTGTTTTATCTCCTTGAACCTAGATCTTGGGATCTCTAGTCTTCTAGGTAGAGTTAACGCCACGATGACTTGTTCTCGGCCATAGTCCCATTCCTATCGATGATCTCTCAACTCCTTCTCTAGTTAGGCATTTTGTAAGTGGATCCGACACATTATCCTTTGACTTTACATAGTCAATTGTGATAATTCCACTAGAGAGTAGTTGTCTAACAAAGTTATGTCTTCGTCTTATGTGACGAGACTTCCCGTTATACATAACGCTTCCAGCCCTTCCTATTGCAGCTTAACTATCATAGTGTATGCATATAGAGGCCATTGGTTTGGGCCAATACAGAATATCTTCTAAGAAATTCTAGAGCCATCCAGCTTCTTCACCTGCCTTGTCTAAGGCGATGAATTCAAACTTCATAGTAGAGCGAGCTATACATGTTTGTTTGGATGATTTCCAAGATATTGTTCCTCCACCAATAGTGAAAACATATCCACTCGTGAATTTCGTTTCAGTTAACCCAATAATCCAATTTGCATCACTATATCCTTCAAGAACTGTTGGATATTTGTTGTAATGAAAAGCATAGATTTGAGTGTCTTCTAAGTACCCCAAAACTCTCTTCATTGTCAACTAATGATTTTGATTTAGGTTACTTGTGTATCGACTCAATCTACTTATAGCACAAACTATGTCTGGTCGTGTACAATTCATGACATACATCAAACTTTCCAATACTCTGGCATAATCCAATTGAGACTGACTTTCACCTTTATTCTTTGCAAGATTAAGGTTTACATCAATTTGGGTCTTTGCCTTTTTGAAATTCAAATACTTGAACTTTTCAAGTACCTTTTGAATATAATGAGATTGAGACAATGCTAGACCGTTAGGAGTTTTGTGAATCTTAATTCCCAATATCAAATCGGCACTCCTAGATTACGCTTAGTAGCTTTTACATTGGCAATGTCCTTGCTCATTATCAACATGTCATCCACATATAGGCATACAATGACTTCCTGATTCGGAGTGTCTTTAATGTAAACACATTTATCACACTCATTGATCTTAAATCTATTTGCCAACATGGTTTGATCAAACTTTGCATGCGATTGTTTCGGTGCTTGTTTTATTCCATAAACTGACTTAACAAGTTTGCATACTTTCTTTTCTTTACCGGGAACTACAAAGCCTTCAGGCTGTTCCATGTAGATCTCTACCTTTAGCCCTCCATTTAAGAAGGCGGTTTTCACATCCATTTGATGGATTTCAAGACCGTATACTGCAACTAGGGCAATTAACATCCAAATTGATGTAATCCTAGTCACTGGCGAGTACGTGTCAAAATAATCAAGACCTTCTTTTTGTCTAAAGCCTTTGACAACAAGTCTTGCTTTATATTTGTCAATAATTCCATTATCTTTCATCTTCTTTTTGAAGATCCATTTTGAACCCAAGGGTTTGTTCCCTAGAGAAAGATCAACTAACTCCCAGGTATGATTGCGTAAGATTGACTCAATCTCACTATTGACAGCCTCCTTCCAAGAGGTTGAGTCACTAGACAACATCGCTTCCTTGAATGTTTGAGGCTCACTTTCAAGAAGGAATGTTACAAAATTAGATTCAAATGACGTAGCTATCCTTTGACGTTTATTGCGCCTTGGACTCTCTTCATTGGTTTCATTATCTTTGGTTCTTCTCGAGGTTGTTTAGACCCCTTACTAGATGAGTCAAGTCTAGTTTTATACGGATAGATATGTTCAAAAAAATCAGCATTATCTGATTCCATTACCATATTATCTTGAATATCCGGATGTTCAGACTTATGAACCTGCAAAAATCGACATGCCTTAGTATTTGTGGCATATCCAATGGATACACAATCCACAGTTTTAGGCCCTATTTTCACTCTCTTAGGTAGAGGAACTTGAACTTTGGCTATACACCCCCACACTTTGAAATATTTCAAGTTGGGTTTTCTACCTTTCCATTTCTCATATGGAATAACATGTGTCTTCGTGTGAGGCACTCTATTTAGTATTCGATTTGCTGTAAGGATAGTTTCCCCCAACAAGTTTTGTAGTAAACCTGAACTTATAAGTAAGGCATTCATCATTTCCTTTAAAGTTCGATTTTTCCTTTCCACAATTCCATTAGATTGGGGAGAGTAAGGAGCAGTAGTTTGATGGATTATTCCATTTTCCAAACATATTTCTGAAAATGGAGATTCATATTCTCCACCTCTATCACTTCTGATCATTTTAATCTTTCTATCCAATTGATTTTCAACTTCAGTTTTATATTGCCTAAATATGTCTATTGTTTCATCCTTACCATTTAGCAAAAACACATAACAATATCTAGTGCAATCGTCAATAAAAGTTATGAAATACTTTTTTCCACCACGTGTTAATGTTGACTTCATGTCATAAATGTCAGTATGAATAAATTCTAAGAGATATGAATTCCTTTCAACAAATTTATAAGGATGTTTAGCATACTTAGATTCAACGCAAACTTGACATTTTGATTTATTGCACTCAAATTTAGGCAAAACATTTAAGTTAATCAGTTTTCGCAAGGTTTTGTTATTAACGTGTCCCAAACGTTCATGCCATAAACATTTAGACTCAAGCAAGTAAGAAGAAGCAGAATTTTTATTCATATCAACTGCAATTACAGTAAGTTTAAAAAAGCCCTCAGTGAGGTAACCTTTTCCTACATACATTTCATTCTTACTGACTACAATTTTATCAGAAACAAATACACATTTGAATCCGTTCTTAGTCAGAACTGGTATAGAAACTAAGTTCTTTCGCAATTCTGAAACATACAAGACCCTATTCAAAGTCACCACCTTGCCCAATGTCATCTTTAAGAAGATTTTGCCAGTTCCTTCCACCTTTGCAATAGCGGAGTTTGCCATAAACAACTTCTCGTCTGTAGGTGCTGGAGTATATGATGAAAATAATTCTTTGTTGGTACACACATGGCATGAGGCACCAGAATCTATCCACCACTCTCTTGGATTTTCAACCAAGTTGCATTCTGAAAGCATTGCACAAAGATCGTCCATCTCTCCTTTGGATTCAGCCAAATTTGCTTGATCCTTCTTCTTGTCCTTCTTAGGACCCCGACATTCAGTATCCTTATGACCACGTTTGCCACAATTGAAGCAACTTCCATTGAACTTCTTCTTAGGAGGATTGCTCTTTGGACCATATGCTTTCTTTATTTTCTTTGATTTTGTGGGATCTTCTTCAACAATATTTACTCCAGATGTTGCTGAATTACCACGTGACCTCTTTTCTGCGGCCTTGTTATCCTCTTCAATTCTCAGCCTTACCATGAGATCTTCAACAGTTATCTCCTTGCGTTTATATTTCAAGTAGTTTTTGAAGTCCTTCCACAATGGAGGTAACTTCTCAATAATGGCAACCACTTGAAAAACATCATTCACAACCAATCTTACATTAAAAATTATGTGAGTATTAAGAATAGACTTAATATTTCCAACATAGGTATTAAATAAATTTATACCTTCAGCAAGGAGATCATGGATTATGATCTGCAGTTCTTGAACTTGGGTGACGACGGTCTTACTGTCTATCACCTTATAGTCCAGAAACTTTGCCACAATGAACTTTTTCATTCCGGCATCCTCTGTTTTATACTTTTTTTCTAAAGCATCCCAGAGTTCTTGTGAGGTTTTGACATTACTATACACATTGTACAAATCATCCTGCAGGCCACTCAAAATATAATTTTTACACAAAAAATCAGAATATGTCCATGCTTCTGTTACCAAGAATCGTTCTTCAGACGGAGTTTCATCTGACATAACTGGAACGTTCTCATTAATGAACCTGTGCAGACTCAACGTAGTGAGATAGAAGAACATCTTTTGCTGCTATCTCTTGAAGTCGACTCCAGAAAACTTTGCAGGTTTCTCAGCTGGTGCTAAGGCAGCAGTTGAACAATTGGGTGCAACCGATGTTGTTGCAGCACTTACTGTTCCAACATTTACTTGACTTGAATTAGTCTTTTTTTTTTCTGTCACAAATGGCAAACAATTTTAGTATGTGAAATACTAACAGTAAAGAATAAATCCTTACACAGATTGTTTCTGATTTAACGATAAAGTTTTTATGTTCTTTTAATCGTTAATCGAATGAATTTTAAAAATTCAAACAGAGTAGAAAACCATAAAGATTTTAATCTCCAGAAACCTCAAATACAGAAACTTTAAATTTCTTAAGATTGTTATCTCCTCTATTCAGGTTAGTAAAAAATAAATACAGAAACAGAAAAAAAATGATGAAATAGACAGAAGGTTTTTAATCGAGTCCACAAAAACCACTATGTTTCCTTAAGAAATTTAATCCCCTCACTGTACCCAAGGTTGTAGATTAATTCCTCCCAATATAAAATGGATTAACCTATTAAAGAAGTAGCGGTACCTCAAACTTCAATAACTTCAGCGAACGCAAGAGTGGCAACAAGAGCACACACAGACTCAGTCGATCAATAATTTTGTTTATGTAAGAAAATGTATGCAAGAGAAGGGAAGAATTTGATACAGAAAAATGAGAGAAAGCCTCTCTATTTATAGCCAACAAAGGGTAAAGGTCACAACCCTTTTGGAAAGAAGGCAACCTTTCAGAAAGGTCACAAGACTTTGGAAAAGGCACAACCTTTCAAACGGTCACAACCCTTTAGAAAGGACACAACCTTTCATAAATGTCACAACCCTTCGACATAGTCACAACTCTTCAGGAAGTCACAATCCTTCATTTCCTGTTTACACCTTTAAAACCCAACAATAAGAAAATCCAAGATAGAAAAAAATCCTTACATAGACCGACTCCACTAACCTAGTAAACTAAGCAAAATCTCGACTCATCATCTCATTTGATAGTCAAAAGATGAGATCCATGCAACAATATCTTTGCCTGTTCAAGTTGGCAGGTATGGATCCTTGACACAGATGGAAGGTGAGCTCTGCTAAGTTACTGCTAATAGTGAAATGTGAAAATGTTTCCTTAATAAATCTATACGAAGGCATGGAACTGAGCCTGAGGCACAGTGTTAGCATCACTCTCGGACCCGATAGGAGTTTTACTTAGGCGTCCAAGCTACTACCCTGCATTAACAGTGATGCTGTGGCGATTCAGCTTGTCGGATTCGTATACTTGTATCACATTATTTCTATAATTGATCTGTGTCGTCGTGTGTGCAAGTTGTCTCTTTCAAAAACAGAGGTATCCTTTCCAGTGCCAGCTGTCATGGCTCGTCTCTCTTTGGTCTACTATCAAAGTCAACCTGGATTATTTATAGCGATAGCTGATCTCTTTAAAAATAGACTTGTTCAAACATTGGGAATGAGTCTCTCGATGCCCTGGGTCAATACTACTCGAACTTGAAGCTTGTTGTATTAGAAAATTGTCCACTCATTGGTGATCAAGGAATTGCGGTTCTCTTTTATTCAGCTAGTCATGTTTTGTCATGTTGATTCATAAGCACTTTAAAAGTGTTACCTTAAATTTGCAGGGCTGAATCAATTGGAAGACCAGCATATCTCCTTCAATTACAAGGTTACAGACAAATCGATTGAGCTACATGGGGAATCTCTGGAGTCTCTGATCGTAGATGGTTGCATATATGTTACTGATGCAACCTTTAGTAGAAATTTCAAACTCTTGTTGGTTTCTTAATGAACTCGAAGTTTCCAAGTGATTCAGGGATTGCAACTTCGGCCAGTGCTGTACAGCTCCATTTGCAGATCATCTCACTATCCGGTTTCCCTTTGGTGTCGGACAAAAGCTTACCCTTCTTGCACGAGTTGGGGGTCAGGACCTTCATGGCTTGAACATACAACACAAAACATAAGTGTTGGCAGTTTGACAATATATAGTTATATTAGAGAGGATTTCATCTCCCTGTGATGACATTGATAGAAATCGAAAACATCAATAAAGGAAAGTAATTTACAAGTGGAAGTGTTCTTTATTTCTCGATTACAAGTACTTAAATAGATAAAAATAACTAATAACAGAACGCGTCTGTTACTCCTAATTATTCTAATATATAAACTTAATCCACTAATCCTCCTAAACAATAGCAACAAACAAACTACTACCTCACAAATTAGCTAGTTGCCAACTAACATTGTATTTGAGATCCAAAAATTAATATACATACTTAGCAAGATTATTGATTTTAGTAAAAAAAAGTTGTAAGAGGTTTTTACTATTTTTCAGAACCATTCAAGGAAGAAAATTATTTCAGTTTAATCATCACTAATTATATATCAATTAATTTACATAACCTCACATAATTTTATTAGTTGATTATTTTTCAGTGAGACAAATATAATTGTATTAGCAATAGCCAACAAGCAATTATTCTTGAGATCAGAAATACATGTAAAAGAGACAATAATATACAGTAAAAACAGAGGTATCCTTTCCAGTGCCAGTTGTCTTGTTTTCGTACTGATTAACATTTCGCCATTGATGCCACCAGTTATTAAGAGACAAACAGTGGGCACAAGAGGCATATTTCATTCTTATGCATCATTTGCGCCTATCCAACACGTTATTAACATCCATTTTATTGTGTTAACCAAGATCATTAATCAGGACATCAAGTTTATAAATGACGTTTTCTTCACTTAAAAATTTCTAAGCATTCCCGACCGAATTGTGCGGTGTTGAAACACACTTTAAATTAAAAAAATATTAATTTATCAATTAAATAAATAATAAAATTTTACTGTCCCACCTATATTAATTTTGTGAGGTTTTACGGTATACTCCATCCGTTTATTTTAATTTGTCAACTTTGAATTTTGTACACTCTTTAAGAAATAATAATTAATATTAATAGTTTACTGTATTATCCATATTAATTGATGTATCGTGTTAAGTCTTGAAAAATGATTTGGGAAATAAGTGATTAATGTTGAGGATAAAATAGAGAAAAATAATTATCTTTTCTTATAACATAAAAAGCAAAAAATAAAAGATAACAAAACCATCCACCAAGACTCTAGCTATTTTACTTCGGGATATGTACAAAACCTTCATTCATGGATTGGCTACTTGGGAGTTCTTTCGCAACTTTGTTATGAAACATCATCTATTGCATTGATAGAGGGGATTATTATCTTCTCTTTTCCTTGCAAGACATCATGGTCCATAACAAACTCTCCTTGCGAGACATCATGGTCCATAACAAACTCTTCTTGTGAGACATCATAGTCCATAACAAACTCTCCTTGCGAGACATCATAGTCCATAACAAACTCTCATTGTGAGACATCATAGTCCACAACAAACTCTCCTTGCGAGACATCATAGTCCATAACAAACTCTCCTTGCGAGACATCATAGCCCAATTCAAACTCACCTTGCGAGCCATCATAGTCCATAATAAACTCTGACTACATAATAGGTTGTTTTTAACTTGAATGGGTCAACTTGGATTTGTATTCAACACCATCCACCAAGACTTTGGCTTTTTTACGTTGGAATATGTACAGAACCTTTAGTCATGGATTGGTTACTTGGGAGCTCTTTCACAACTTTTTGATGAAGCATCATCTATTGCATTGATAGCGGGAATTGTTATCTTCTTTTTTCCTTGCGAGACATCATGGTCCACAACAAACTCTCCTTGCGAGACATCATAGTCCATAACAAACTATCCTTGCGAGACATCATAGTCCATAACAAACTCTCCTTGCGAGACATCATATTCAACAATAAAGTCTCCTTGCGAGACATCATAGTCCATAACAAACTGATCTCCTTGCAAGACATCATAGTCCAAATCAAACTCTCCTTGCGAGACATCATAGTCCTTAATAAACTCTAACTACATAATCGGTTTTGTTTTTAACTTGAATGGGTCAACTTGGATTTGTATTCAACACCATCCACCAAGACTCTGGCTTTTTACTTTGGGATATGTACAGAACCTTTAGTCATGGATTGGTTACTTGGTAGCTCTTTCGCAACTTTTTGATGAAGCATCATGTATTGCATTGATAACGGGGATTGGTATCTTCTCTTTTCCTTGCGAGACATCATGGTCCACAACAAACTCTCCTTGCGAGACATTATAGTCCATAAAAAACTCTCCTTGCGAGACATCATGGTCCATAACAAACTCTTTTTGCGAGACATCATAATCCATAACAAACTCTCCTTGTGAGACATCATAGTCCGTAACGAAGTCTCATTGCAAGACATCCTAGTCTATAACAAACTCTCCTTGCGAGACATCATAGTCCACAACAAACTCTCTTTGCGAGACATCATAGTCCAAATCAAACTCATCATAGTCCATAATAAGGTGCCACGTCAACACATAAGGAACACGAAAAAAATAGAAAAATTGAGTTTAGAGGCTAATAGGACCCAAGTTAAGTTAAAGTGTGTCACTGGAATTTCATCCTCCGTCACACTCCCTTCTTTAAGCAAGGCAACCTTCTTCAAATTTGAATCATCAGACTTAAACTTTATTAGATGGCAGTTTTTATATATGTTACCAAAGGAGGATGGATATGAAAGTTGAAATTACCTTGTAGAGGAGGTTTGATCTCCCTAGTGGTGATAGTGAACTTGACATTTACTATAACAAAATTGCGAACAAATAAGGCCATTGCATTGATTTGAGCAGATATTGATCACTGATCTCTTCTCTAAACAACAAAGAGGCGCGAGTTGTAAAGAAAATCTCTGGGGGGAAATGTGTTGTAAAGATGATCAGGGTTTAAAATGAAGAACATGTCGTTGAAACAAAAAACGAGCAATGTGGGACTTGATAAGGTCGAGATCTTGTCGTATCAAAGCTTTTCAAACACACCTGAATCGCATGAGAGACTTGGTTGGGATCAATGTTAGAATCTCAAATACTATGTCATCTCCGAGTTGACCCCTAATCCATCGGCAACGCCTTTTTTTGAATGACTTTAGTTTTTCAATTATAGAGTACTCATACAAAGTATTTTTCATCAGTACTTTATTTTGAGTTCAACTAAAATATATATTCTTTGATTAGAAAAATGAGAAAATGGTGCCTTAAGTTTCATTCACGAGCAGTTTTGGTCTTTTAAATTTGTCAAAAGCGAGCACTTTTGGTCTCCATCGGATATTTAATAAACTCTGATGATCCTCTGCTATACACAAAATTTGTTATGTGGTTTTATTTAGCTTTGTTGTCGAATCCGCATCATCTAATTTTCTGAATAAATGAATTGATTGTTTATTTTTTTTGATAACCGTTGTGTCCATCACCTGTAAATATTTCTTACCGAGATTGACATACATTTTGTTTTTTGATAACCGTTGTGTCCAGGTCAGTTTGTGACCATATAGAGTAATGGGTAGTGAGCTTCATGGACACTTAACACTTGGGAATGGTAGGTAATTCCCTATTGAAATAGATAAATAAATTGTAATTGTTACACAAAAAGCTGATTATTCTGATCTAAATAACTTTGGAGTCGGTTTAGATCAGAATAATTAGGAGATGTGTGTGTTTTGTTATTAGTAGTTTTTATCTATTTAACGACTCTTGTAATAGAGAAATAAAGAGCACTTTCACTTGCAAATTGCTTTCCTTTATTGATGTTTTGATTTCTATGAATGTCACCGTAGAGAGATGAAATTATCTCTTATAGAGCGAGTGTTCACATACGCATCACTAATTTCGTCTCCTGCATTTCCATCCCTCAGCTACAATCTTACGGATGCAAATGTCACAGCTAATGTTTTGGAACGTCTAGAAGAGGAAGTTGTTCCTCGTGCGGGGGGTTACTGCTTGATCCAAAAGGTGAACAAATATTCATGTCCTTCTTTCTCATCTCAACAACATATTTCCTTGCCGCGGTGACAGTTCCAAAGGGAACAGACAAAGGGATTGTGAGGGAGAATGGACAGAGGGCTAAGGGAACGGTTAAGTGGTTCATTGACGATCTGTTTGTTCATCAATCTGGTATCAGATCTGAGTGTTCCCGAAGCTTCTCTGAAGGTGAGACTGTTGAGTCTGGCAGTGCAGCCATACTAAGCCTGTTGATGTTAACTGGACCTGATGGAGCGACTGCCTCAGGAGGTTCAGTTACTACAACTTGAGAATTTGAATTCTGAAAGGTCGGTATATCACTGAGATGGATGCTCTTGCTTGATCTTCCACTGGTGGATAGCATATACAGACTGATTCTTCATCCCAATCAATACGAGTTTGTTGTGGACTATGATGTCTCACAAGGTTTAGAGAAGATATTGATCCCCGTTGTCAATGCAATAGATGATGCTTGATCCAAAAGTTGCGAAAGAGCTCCTAAGTTACCAATCCATGAATGAAGGTTTTGTACATATCCCAAAGTTCTAGCAAGAGTCTTAGTTGATGGAGTTGAATACAAATCCAAGTCGATCCATCCAAAAACTATATTTTTCACTGTAATTCCATAATGTCCAATAATAACTAGAGAGATGTCGTTGATGTTTAGTGCCTGGAGCTTTACTTTTGTTAAAACATGACCAGCTGAAGAAAAGTGACGTGCAATTTCTTGATCCCCAATGAGTGCACAATGGAATGTAACCTTCTTTTGTTTTGTGCAAACAAGAGTAACAATGTCATATATAATATGCACTTCAACAATGTTTTGTTACATAATTTTCTAGTTTCTATGCGTCTTCCATAGAGCTACATGTGAATGTCTACGTGAATAAGTCTAGATATGTATAGAAAAAAACACAATAACAACCAATCGATCACTAATATAGTTACTCGAATGAGTTACAACAACTCGAAAATGCAGTGAAACAGTAAAGAAATAAGAAGAAACAGAGGAGGTGAGAAGAGAAATACAGAGGATTTAATTTCCTTAGAAAAATATGCACATATATTTGTATTTCATTGGACAAAAGTTTGAAGGATCAAAGTTTATTAATGATGTGTTAGCTATCTTTATTAATCTTGTTATAGATGATTGTTAAATAAGATTTAATTATCAAATGTTTGTTATAATTGTAAGAAAGTCTATCCCTATAAAAGTCAAAAAGAATATTAAAACAAACGAAGTTGTTATAAAAAGGTTAGAAAGACAAAAAAAAATCATTATAAGGCCGAAAAACATATGTAGAGATATGTAGATACTAATAATGCCACTACAAAAAAAAATTAAAAAATTGATACTAGTGCTAAACTGATTAATTCTATGACTAGGCATGATTTTTATCGCTAATTCGTCGATATTATCTTCGTAACTAATTAATACCCATTCATCACGATTTATCGCTATAATCGTACATGTACTTATTCAGGCTTCCTACATAGAATCATATGCATAGGAGTGAAAATGCCAGTGTCACCTCCTTTAGCCAAATAATCAGCTGTCACTAACAACATATGGTGGACATCGATGACGCCCTTAGGGGCGATCCTGAGCCAAGAAAGTATCGTTACTACGACATGATTCCTCCAATGGGCAATCCTCCCCATTTTGAGCCGTGTCCACCATGGTTCCGCGGGTGGCTTAGCCAAATCGCTCTCTTTAATCACCTCAAAACCTACTTTGTTCGCGATTTTAGCAATGTCCTTGTAGCTTCTCAACCCGGGCAATGCATTTCCCCTTTCAATCCCTCGAATTATCTCTATATGTTTAGGATCGTCTGAATTGTACAATTCAGTTGTAACCCACTCGTAGGAGACATAGAATGATCCAGGCTTTAATACCCGATAGATTTCTCCGTATACTTCTTCGAGCTTAGGTGCATGACATGTAGCTTCGATAGAGTAAGCTCCCTCAAAACTATTGTCATCAAAGGGCATTTTTAGGAAATTGCCACAAACAACCTCACACATTGAGTCAAGCCCGGCCTTCTTGTTGTGGGCCTGGGCCCGTTCCACTTGATACTCATTAATAGTGATACCAACAACATTAGCACCTGAGTGGGCCGCGATGGTCCGCATTGGGCCACCAACCCCACAACCAACATCAAGGATACGGGCTCCGGGCTCCACATTTAAGAGATTAACCGCCATTTCCTCATGAATACGTGTGGCATCGCGATTGGATTTTCTCGGGATACGAGGAGAGAAGTGGAAAGACTGGCCCCAACCCCACTCGTATATATCGGTGACGAGATCATAAAATGTGTCAACAAGAGCGGGGACTTTATCGGAGGAGTCCATTTCATTTCCATTAGGGCCACGCTCGAAAAATGACGAATATCGATCATACCCTTCTTGAACTTTCTCTTTAGGTAGAGAACCACCAGAAAGTTGAACTGCCCTTTTACCCTTCTGCTCAGCAGAGCCAAAAAGGAAAGTGAAATAACAAAATCCACCTCCGAAAAGAAGGGTGGTGGTACAAAAAATAGTAAGTAATTCTTTGAAAAATTCCATTGGATTATAAAAGTGAATTTAGAAACAAAAAAAAACAGGCATAGAAGTGAGAGTGAGAAATGAAGTGTTTTTATGGTGAGATTTTACATAACAATAATAGCGTAACAAAAGGAACAATTTGAGTATTAAAAAAATGACTTTTTCTCGTGTGATTTATTTTATTATTGAAAAGAATACTAATTCGAGTGCTAATTAATAGGGTTTTGACTAGGTTTAAGTACTTTTAAGGTTGGATTATTTAATACCTAATTTTCAAATAATAATGGAAATTGTCACCCTAGTAAAATATTTCGAGTTTTTAATTAGATAAATGTGTATAAATTAATTAATTGTTTGTACATTAATCATGTACATCTAATTTATAAGGGGAATTAACATGTGTATATTACAAGTGTTATGTAAATTTTGAACCAAATTTAATTGATTTAGCAAAAATAGGTCTAAAAAATGGCAGTACATATAGCTAAAATTTTATAATCGCATAACTGGAAATTTCAAATATTTTTTTTCCTAATTTTATGTTACTGCATATCCTAAAACTAGGGAACAAGTTATACTGTTCCACAAAATATGGATCCAATTATTTTCTGTGTTGATAGTTACCAAAATAAAATGTGATTTTTCCTCATTTTATAATACGATATAATAAAAATTAAGTAACAATAAAAATATATAAATGTTTTGTCACTATATCAAATGATGAAGAATCACATTTTATCTTGTGTAACGATCAACACTTCATAATACTTCAATATATAGATCATAAGATTAACACTTCAATTTTATAAATTATAATTGAACCTCTCTATAAGAACATTTCACAACAACCATCTAAGTTTTCTGTGGAACCGATTTTTCATGTTATGCTATATATCGTATGTTCTCTATAACAAAATTTCAAAAAATATCATTGTAGAGAGTATTTTACTGTATTTATGTTGTGGAGATTGGATTGTGCATTTTTGCTCAATAGGACAAGACAGACTTATTGTGATAGTCCATCTGAAATGAAGGTTTGTTTGATTCTAAATCTTTAACATTCCTAGATATTGACCTTTTACCTATTATGCTATGTTGGTTGTTGATGTTACATAGTTCGTAGTAAGTAATTTTTTTGTGATAAACATTACCCATTGACATGTAGACTTGTGTTAGTAATGAAATCAATAGCATACACCTCCCCCCCCCCCCCCAAACCTTCATCTCTCCTTCCATAGAGATTTATGTTGCTCGGACTCTTCAAAAATATCTCCAAGTATGTCATATTCTTCAAAAGTTACGCATTTTTTGAGAATTCGACATGAATACAAGTTACAATGGCATTTTTGGAGGATCTATGCAACATAGGTAGGGATGGCAAATGGGATAGAGGGGGTGAAATGTTACCCAACAAAAATTTTAACTCGCTCCGCCCTGTCCTGTCTTGTCCTGTCCTGTCCTATCCTGCTTTTGATTTTGGATTTATTTCAACCCTCTAAGCCACCTTGTTTGTGATTTCAACCTAAAAACAATCTACTAAAGGCTATCCTCATATGTTGTCTGTATTTTCTTGGATCTTATCCCTTTTTCGTATTTCGTTCTTTCATCTTCCTAATTCCTCATATAATTAAGGTTTTTCACTTTCCATCTAGTTAAATTAAATCATACACTTTACCACATGTGTAGGTTAATTTTTCTGAGTTTCATTCTTGTTAGTGTACTCCCTCAGCAGAGGATATTTATAATTAATTAACGAGTTAGCTACAGCACTGCATTAGTTGATATGCTCCACACCCATTGCCATCTCTACCCTCCAACAAAATGAATATGCAATTAATGTCTATCATTTCAACATGACAAGATGTTCAAGATGTGCATCACATTTTACAAAATGTTCTTGGCTAAATTGAGTTTTCAGGGACCCCAGTTTGTTCAACCATTTAATTTGCTTAATGGCATAATAATGCCTTAAATTATCAGTCAATACAACTAAATGTCATGGAAGTATCAATATTCAATACCGTTATAGTAGAATTAACACATAATTTTTTCAATTGATTCTACGAGCCTAAAATGGATAGCATGAAAGCTACTACTTCTTTCGATTATTTTTTTAAATATCGGCAATGTTCAATTATATAAGTTGATGGGAGGAAACACGTAATTAACTAGGGAAATAGTCAAGGTGCACGTAATAGGTGATATAAGAGTTAACGATAAAAAATATGTTTGAATTATTACATTTTCGCGTATTTCACATTTTAACTAATCGTTATACATTCATTTTTTCTACCTGAATTATTGCCATCTATGTATTAACATACATCTAGTTGAGTAGATGGTGATAGTTAAAGTAGTAAAAAGAAATCACTAATATTCAATTTTGAAATGTGTTTTAATATATAGATGGTGATATATAGTTCAAATAAAAAAAATACAAACAATAATAGTTTCGGGATAAAACTAAAAGAAGTAAACAAATGGAATATATATATGTACACGAGTTGAAATTAGGCTCATTGAGTAATATTTGTGTTTGTATGGTAGGGCCTATGTGTGTGAAAATTGCAAACTGTAATGAAAAGGAAGTTAAAACTATATTTTATAATATTATATGTGTGATAGCTAGCTTAACAACCTTGACAATTACTTTAAAAGAAAAATATGTGCGTAAGTTGGAGGTTGAATAATCTTATTGGCTTTATTTACACCAAACAACACATCATGCAAATTAAATTGTGATTGGAGAGATGTGAAAAAATTGAAAATAATATTAATAGTTAGTTAAAAGTTGTGATAAAGAAGCAAACTTCTTTTTTCCCCTAAACAAAATCATTGTTTCCTTCTTAAACGGCAAATCTCTTTAACCACCTCTTTATGTCATGACTCTTAGAGGACAAAGTATTTAAGTAATATATATGTTAGTCATACAAATAATTTTTATATTATCAGATTATTTTTATTTGTTATAGCAAATAATATATTTCATTTTAAAAGATTTCAAATATTAATTTTCTAGAAAGCTTATTTGTAAATAACATTTGAATAATATAATAGTGTATAAAAGTTAAACTCAGAAAGAAATGAGTTTAGCTATTATGCGTTGATAGTGTAAAATGATTTTTTACATTGTCAGGTCTCGTAAAACATAACTAAAGAAATTGTACATAAAAAGTGAGATTAGTAACCTAAAATTAAATCAGTTATAACAAGTTAAATATAGTGATAATATAATATCTTTAACCTAAGTTAAAGTCCAAAAAAGAATTTGGAAAACTAAAACCACAAACAGCAATTTTGATAATCTTCCATAACAACCAAAAGAGAAAGAGTTTAACTTATATATCAATTTAAATGTCTTATAAATTAAAAATAACTAAATGTAGTAATCTGAAAAATAAGATATGTAACTGTTATGACAGGTTAAATTAAAATATATTGATAATTTAAATAGTAAGGTACAATATTATTAGTGTATATAAATTAAATTTTAAAAAATTGGAAAAACAAAACCACCAAACAACAATCTTGATAATCTTCTATAACAAGCAATCAACATATAGTCTTCCCTAACAGCAAGCTATAATGAGAATTTTGTTGTAACCAAATCTTATTATTTTTAATTTAAGAAAATAATGAAGAAATATAAGTTAAATTGGATTTTGTGAAGTAAAAAGCAGATAAATGATGGGACCCTATTTATTGTCTTTCTAAAGTTTCTTCACTGTGAAATAATTTAGATAATAATTGAATGGAAGTGTTAAATCTTCTTTCCCTTTATTATGGATTGTTAAGTTGATGATTGAGTAACAAGGCATTATAAGTGATAGTGAGGGGTGTGACATAATTAATCACCTAATTAAAGATTAATTATTATTTACTACTATTGTTGCTTGTTAGTAAAATTTTATGATGGATTGTACTTTGCATAAATTGTTTAGTAATAATTTATTACTAAAAGATATGAATTTACAACAATCGATGAAAAATCCGTCTGAAATGTTACCAATAAGCCATTTTACAAGGGATCCCGCTGAAATTTGTATTTTTATTAGTATTATTCACACTTTGCACTATTAACTTGCATGATTCACTTTACATGCTAAATTAACTACTTTGTATGAATTGACGGTGAAAAAAATATTTACACGATCTAATCACTTATTAGGTAATTAGGGGGGTAAGTGACTTTCTATATCTATTATGTGTTAACATAGTTTTTGGTAAGGAAAAAAAGTCTTCAATCTAAAAGCCTAAACAATATGCTAAGTTGCTAACTAATTATCTACCTTAATATATGAAAGTATTGATTCAAAGAATCAAATGATCACATTTTAAATTCAAGAATGTAATGAACTAATGTACTTGCACTAACTTGTAGCTTACACCTTTTTCATCATCATTATCTCTTTCCATTAAAAGATGTACTTTACTCTAAGAATTTATAATTCTTATAATCTATAAATATAATTGTCACAAAGTAAGAATATACATAAATTAATTTAGTCTTATACTCATGAGCCTCCCCCACCCACACACTAAAAGATAAAAAAGATTACCCAAATTTAGAAGGGAAAAAGAACACAAATTCATCAATTGGAACTTCATCTCTATCCAAAAATAGAGTTTGGTAAACTTTTGAAACTCAATTTTATTAGGCTAACTACTTGTAGATTCAATTACTAGGATATATAATTTTTCAAATAACTTAATAAAATCAAATCAAACTACATAAAGTTCTTGAATTTGATCACTTCTAGAAAACAAAACATAGTACAAGTTGCCTTCTTTTGTTTACATAACAGTGCAGTTTGATGCCTAAAACATTTCGCGTTAGCAGATTGGAGGAAAGGATTGCAACTTAAAGTAGTGTGATGTAAGAAAAATAGAAAGAACATAAACATTGGTATGTACACTATTAGTATTTGCATTTCTAACAAACGATATAATCAGCAGAATAAATAGTAAACCAAATGAATATATCTTGAAAATACTCAAAGAAACAAAGAAAAAAAGATAATGCTTGACGCCCGATCAAACATACAAATAGTCATCAGATTCATATGAGCTTTTGTGGAGTAAGAAATGATCTTCTTAAGATCCATCTATCTTAAAATGGTCAAGCAAGTATATATTATAGCAATCGCACTTAAAGTATATAAACGAAAGGAATAGAGTAGGATGGTTAATGTCTTCCTCCCATAATTAACTAGAGATTTCGAGTTCAAATTCTGGAAAATAGAGAATTTTTATGTAGGGATCCTTTGATCTCTTTATTGGTCTACCCGATGCAAATACGAATAAATCAAGCAAGTAGTAAACCCTTTATCCTTTATTGGTTTATCCGAATCAAGCAAGTAGTAAACCTTTTGTCCGGTATAAACGCATATAAATCGAGTTAATAAAGAGCGTTTTATCCTTATATTGACCTACTCAGTGTGAATTCAGATAAATCGAACATATGGTGTATTTTACCCCTCTATTGATCTACCCAGACTTTCGATCTCTTCTCTATGGCGGGAGGTTTCTTTCGTATCAAGAGTGTGTTGGGGAGGCCAGGGAAGATGGATTGGATCGAGAGGCGATGCTTTAAATTTAAATAAGTCAAGCCGATAATATAAACCACAAATATGTGATATATATATATATATATATATATATATATTATAGTGAGGGTATTTAAGTCTTGATATTTTCCCGCTATAAATCAATTCGATGTCCACTTCATATCCCTGAGTTCATTAGAGTTAGCTTAATGAAATGACGTTAATACCCTCGGAAACTTGCTACATGTAAACTGATTTCAAGGGCAAATAGTGTCAAATAAATAAATTACGATTCTGTTACAGTTACCAGAAACAGAGCTATACATACACTAAAAACGGTTACTATTTTCTTTTTTCCCAAATTACCCCTCCCTGTCTCTGATCAGTGATCACGAGAAATCTATCTTACAAGTATATATATATATATATGAAGCTCTTTCATCTTCCATTATAGCAGAGCTCATAATTTCTCTCTCTATGATTTTACTCTTTCTCTCTCTAGAAGAATTGGTGGAAGAATAATCAGTATTCGCAGCTCACTTCAAGCTGCTCGTTGCTGTTTCATCAGGTATCTTCTTCAATTTGCTCATTGAATTTCTGATTCTGAATGTTTGTACATTTCAGTTACGTGTTTTCGTGCTCGATTCTGTGTGCTTATTTGCTCCTGATTTCATTTTTCGCTACGATGATAGATCCAGTTTTATGTAATTTGTATTTATTCGAACTTGCTAGAAAAGTGAGAGCTTTTAGAGAGTTAGAGTAATAGAATGATCGTGAATTTTCATCCGTGTTCGCGCATAAATAGGAGGAAGAACTGTTTAAAATTGAAATGATTTGCTCTGTTACATCAGAACAGTGAAGTATTGTTAATTTTCATAGCAACTTTTAGAAGTACGTTTGAGTTTTTGTTTACTGTGTAATGAGAAGAAAAAGAGAAATTTCGAAGCGATATTGTTGAATCTCTGTTCGGATTGTTGTTATCGAATTGATGCAATTTTTACAAAATTAGAACGAAAACAACCGGCTTGAACTTGTTTCGATTACTCTGTTGGATTCGAATTGTGAAATCAGTTTCACTCTGAATTTCAGTAGGAAAAAGAGAGGACTTTTTACTGATTTTTTCATATTCAAATGCTTGTATATAGAAAACGAATTGCTTATTTTCGAAGAACTGAATTGAAAACGTTTTCTACGTTTTACATCTGCAGCAACTTGCAAAAAATCGGCGTGTAACGAAACACGTTGATTTTGAAGCAAGCGAGAATGCAGAGGGAAATCTCAACCGCCGGCCGCGGAGGCGCATTCAGCTATGACAACGGACTGCCATCGCCGTCGGTGCTCAGCCAGCCTACCGCCTTCGATCTAACCTCACTCTACTCATCGATGCTGTTCCCACCTACTGGACTGTTACTCGACGACAGTCAACCGTCAACAGAGACTACAGTGACGCCGGTACTAACACCTCGATTCCGTCAAAATCACAGCTCTCAATTGCTTATCGACCAGCATTATCAACAAGATCTAATGGATCGTCACAACAGAGTGTTATCTCAGCTACTTGAAACAGAGAAGAAAACTCTAGCTCTTCGTCAAGAGAACATCAATTTGAAAATGGTGAATTTCAATTTGAACAATCGACTGTCCTTGCTGCTGAAAGCTTCTTCGGATTATGGGCCTTCATCGGGTTTGGGCCTGGATAATGGGCTGAGGAGGATGCATGTTGGTGTTGGACATGAAGAGGAAACATCCAGTGATGGACATTCGTGGGAAGACGTAGTTGCGGATCGTCATCTAAGCCCAACAAGCGTGATGGACTCGGGTCGGGCAGATGGTGTGGATCGGGTACTATTACCCAAGAGTATTTCAGTACGTTCTAATGGTTACTTGAAAACAAATCATGCTGCTGGTGGAAGTAGGCCACATAATCGGACCAAATCATCATCAGTCAACACAGCGGTACATATTTCTTCTATATTGCAACTTTATTGATGATTCATATAGTGAGCAATATAGTCCAATAACAATAAGTCAATAATACCAAATTCAAATGACGAGTGTAGTTTGGGAAGCTAATATGTACACAAATTTAACTTTATGCCGTGAAGATAGAGTTCATTTCTAATAGACCCTCGACTCAAATAAAAGAAAGAAAGGGAAAGTATTCAGCATATAGTACAAATACATTATGCCCATAATCAAGATTCCACTTTTAATGTAGTGGTAAGATTTGTGCACATTCTACCTTCTCAGACCCTACTTTGTAGGATTACACTGGGTTTGTTGTTGTTGTAGATGGTTACATTGCATTAACAAAATTTGAATAAAAAGGAATGCTTACCTTCTATCTAGCCAATAAGTTTTCTAGGCTATATCATAAAGATAGCATACCACAAAGTGCATCTATTTACTTGTGTTCTTTAACTTTTTACCCTGTTGATATTGTTTAGAATCACATTTTCAGCCCAAGAAAATTGACTTGGTATTAATTTGTTCAAGGCCTAAATCACATGTTTTTGTGGTGATGACACAGCAAAGGGTATATGTGAAAGGAGGAAGTAAGAAGGAAGAGGAACCACTTGAATTAGATGTTTACAATCAGGGCATGTTCAAGACTGAACTGTGCAACAAATGGCAAGAAACAGGGGCATGTCCATATGGAGACAACTGCCAATTTGCTCATGGCATTGAAGAGCTTCGTCCTGTCCTACGCCACCCACGTTACAAGACTGAGGTATGCCGTATGGTCCTTAATGGTGATCCTTGTCCTTACGGCCATCGCTGCCATTTCCGCCACAGTCTTACTGACCAGGAGAAACTCATGAGATCACTCAACAGTAAAATGAGATCAAACTAATAGTAATAATTTGAGGCTTAAATTGAAAGATGTGTTTATAACAAAGTAAAATAATTGAATGAATGCACATTGAGAATTAAATTGACTCTGTAAGTAAAAGAATAATTACATCACAAGTACTCAAGAGAGGAGGATGGTTCTTTAGATTGCATACAAGGTGAAATGGTAAAAAGGCAAATTATTTTCTTGTAATTCTGTTTACGTTAATGTGGTACATTTGTTGATACATAATGATACTTCTATGGAAGTGTTTTGTTTGTTTGTCTCTTCCAATGCCTAGATAAAGACTCCTTTAGTAATGAATGATTAATTCCTCCAACCATATATCTTTGATTGTAATTCAAATGTTGATTAGGTTTCATTACTATTCATTACCTTGTTAAAATAAAATTATACTTAATGGTTTTTAACTACTAATCCTACTAATCATTTGTTGGATCTTATATCATCATTATGGTTGTCCTTACAATTTGAAGGAGAATTCGCATCAACTTAGATAGCTTAAGATATAAGTACAACATCAACATATTCAGTATTGTCCTACAAATAAGACTAAGATTAAGAAAAAATATGATGAAGCAATGCAACAACCATTAGAGGTAATATTAGAAAATAGTCATGTACTTGGTTATGTACATATTCAAAATCCATTTGATAAGATTGTGCACCAGAAACATGCAACTTGACTCTTAAGATAACCACATATAATCAATTTGTTTGTCTTACAGCACCAACTCTCGATCTCCTCATCATTGAAGTAGAATATTGTGTTTCAAATTAAAGTATTTATCTTGATTAAATAAATTAGAGGAAGAGCTCATTACCAAAAGGTTTTCAACAATTTAATAACTCAATTAATTAGCAAAATTACTACTTCTATTTACTTCCTCGGTTCACTTTTTTACTTGTCCACTATTTCAAATTTTGATAAGATTGTTCATTTTTGATAATATCTAACAAAAGATAAATATTTTTTTCATGTCTTAGCTTTAGCATTAATTACTTATGCAAATTAGTTTACTACACCTAATACTAAAATTCAATTAATAGAAGAGATATTATCATATAAATCAAGTCAATCACTATTTCTTAATGAGCATGTCTATCTCCAAAAACATTAAGTAAAAATGAATGAAGAAAGTAATTACCAAAAGGAGAAATAGCCCATTTTTTAGGGCATGACCTTCTAGGAAGAAGAGGCCCATGGGACCATTCCATCGAGGAAGCCTAGATAGCGAAAGGTTGTTTTTCTAAAAGAAAATGGTGAAAACTATGCAAAATCACGAAGCTGATTGACTAAGCTCGAGTAAAGCTCAAACCCGAAAGTTGAAAAGAAATGAAAAAGGAAATCATATTAAGATGTAGTAATACTAACAAAAGCAAAAACCTTTTTACATCATTATCAAGTGGTAGAATAGAGCTTCTTATCAATGCCCTCAAAAACAAAACAAAAAGGAAAAAAAATATTAATTTCCTAAAAAAAAAACTAAAAGTATTCCCATAAAAACGAAAAGAAAGAAAAAGAGTCTAATTTTCATCGTCGACCATTAACACTCAGTTCAACGAGAACCAAGCTAGTAAATCACCAGCAACGCGCCGCCGCGCTCTCACCACGCGCTCTCCGGAGACCGAAGTCGACCGGCAAAGTGGACAGTTGAAATTAAGCGTATTGAACCACCCATCTAAACACTCCGTGTGAAACACGTGCCGGCAGGCTAACTTGCGAACCCGGTCCCCATCACCCAACCGGTTCAAGCAAACCACACAAGTACTTGAACCGGCACCGGTTTTTTCATCCTTTTGCTGTTGATGATGATACGATAACAACCGGTTCAGATTGAGCTGATCGGCTAGGAAAATAACGCCTGTTAAACCGGACCCCACCGCTTCGCAGAACGAATCGTCGATTTGATGAGGGGTAAATCGGGAAGAAGAGATGCCAAAAAATTGAAGGAAAGTGTAGATTAAGGAACGGAGATAATTAAGAGAATTAACAAAAAGGGTTATCATTAATATTGGAATTGATTCAGTAGAAATGTCACTAAGCTGGTTTTGTAATCCCATATTTTGGGATAATACTATTTATATGGTTTTAGAATTTGCTTAACACTTTTTTCTTTCTTTCAAATGGAAGAGGATGAGTATATATATATATATATATATATATATATATATATATATATATAGTGTTATTTTGTGGGACTTGATTGGTTGGGGGGTTGGGGGTGGACGTGGGTGGTGGGATGAGAAGGGGTGGTTGGTTAAGTTTGTGAAGTTAGTTTCTATCTGGTTACTTTACTTGTTCACAGTTCACACTGAATTTTGCAGATTTTTTAAGATATAACGATTAATATGAATAGTTTATTACAAGTAGATATATAGTCTTAAGTCTTAGAAAATGAGTCGATAAATAAGTAACTAATATTGAGAGTAAAACAGAAAGAAAAAAATGTTATTTTGTTGATATGTTCGTTATGTCTATTTATTTCCATTGATTTTGCAGATTTCTTAAGATATAACGATTAATTTGAGTAGTTTATTACTATATGCATATTATTTGATATATAGTCTTAGGCTTTGAAAAATAATTTGACAAATAAGTAATTAATGTTGAGGGTAAAACAAGAAAAAAAAAATGTTTTCTCTTGATATGTAAAAAGTGACAACTAAAATTGAAAATCTATTTTTAGAGCAATTGACAAGTAAAAATGAATAACAAAAGTATATAGCTTTGATTTCTAAATTAGTTTGTTCGGGCTTCGATTATCTTATCGAAATTTGTTATCTTTCATCAATACAAGATATTTCCCATTATTAAGTATTTGTTACTATTTACCAATATAAGTATCGAGTAACTCTGCTCATCAAGATTTCATTAGGTGATACATGTTTTGCCACTATTAGGTCTAGGCAGTTTATGTCATCTCCCATTATTAGATAATATATGTTATTCTCTTTGTTTTAATTTAAGCATTTTTTTTCTATTTAGTATGTCCTAAAAAGAATGTTATTACTTATTATATTTTGTAAGTTTTAAAATTTCAATATTCTAGTACTTAACAAGTTTAAAACTGTAAAATTTAAAAGATCATATACATATTTAATTTAAGATTACAAGATTCAAACAAAAGTTCTTTGTTTCTCAAATTTTATATCTAATCAAACTACATCACTTAAATTGAGACAAATGAAATATCTCCCACCAAAATATAAGCAATATATATTATTTCTTGTTCATATAACTGATATAAGTATCAAATAAATTTATTCATATAAATATCGAATAATTTTATCGATAAATACAAAGAATAATATTCCATTATTCTATTATTATTTTTTTGAAGATTCTCAACCAAACACCACCAGCTGTATTCTCTATTTACAAACGTACGTATCTTAGTTTTTTGCTTTTTGCTTTTTACAAAGATTTGATTTTTAGCCTGTCCACACAAATAAATGAGGAAAAAACTTTATATTATAATATTTAATTGTACCCAATAGCAATATTCTTAACCAAATATTCCATCAATTAAATGTGATGAAATTAGTGAGTTGGATCGTGAATAACATGTAAAGAGAACAATTCTAGAGTCAACTTTCTGTACAAAATATTGCTTTGTACGTTTTAATTTATGTAAAATAATTTAATATTTATAAATTAAAAAGAAAAAAATCTAAAACTTTTAATGTTTGTGATTTAAAGATATTATGTATTTCACAAATATCTCTTTTTCAAGTCTCTGTTTAGATTTTGTCTTTATTTTTAAAAATCATGCAAATATAACTCTTAGAAATTATTCTTTTGAATAACGTTAGCCTCGAATTAATGTTTGATTATATATTTTTTAAGTAAAATATTAAATTATTATGTAAGATAATAATATAAATTGAGTCAATATTTATCGAATTATGATATTGAGTCAATATTAATAGAATTACTATAATCTTTATGTGGCATGCTTTATACACATGTACAACTTTTATCAGCAAGCGTTTGGACATAGAAACTGTGACTTTTTTTCAAAAAATATGAAATAAAATAGTAGATCACTAGATTGTAATGTGTAATTTCTTCCTTCTTTCTACTATTTTCTTTTTATTTTTGGCTAAGGCAAAAGCGTGTTGTTTTGTGGGTGTCAAATCAATATTCTATTTACTTATTTCACAGGGAAAAAAAGTGGATAAAAATGTCCCATTAAATTTATTTATTTATTTATTGATAATCAAAAAATGTCCCATTACTAATTAATTAATTAAACAAAAGACTAAGTCTGCTGTTTTTGGATCAACCACACAATACTCTATAAATAAAAATTAAAATAATTGATGGACTGAAACTGAGTAAAGAGAACCAAGAGAACTAATTAATTAATGTTATGGTATAGTTTATTAGGGAGAAGAATATTAATTGTCAAAGTTCTATGAAAATTTGCATATCCACCGACTGCACTATTAATCGCCTTTAAAAAAAACCACTTGATACACAAAAAAATAAATAAATAATTTATGGAATATAATAATCCATAAACATTATTTTTCACATTTTGAAAATGCTTATATTGACCTATTATATTTCATTGTTTGCCTTTAATTTATTACTCTGTGGTGGAATGATAAGTACTCTTTTAGTCTTTTATTATTAATTAGAGGTCTCGAGTTTGAGTCCACTGGGTATGAAATCGCCTTTGTTAGGACTTAGGAGCGCTTTACCACCAATGTAGGACTTTCCGGCGTGAATCTGGATATAGTTGGCCTTCAATGTAGACAGCGAATATCGGATGAAAAACCAAAATAAAAAATTATTACTCTAGTAATCTTAGTCTTCTATTTATTATTACCTATCATTTTCTTCGCTCCTGTACTTCCTATATTTCGATCGAATTATTGTTGTTATTTATTCTCTTTCTCCTTTATATTTAGTATGATATTATATTTCCCTTCAATACTTGATTAGATTTTGATGTATTTTATTTATCATTATCAAATAAAAATACGGTCATGTACACCCCCAACCTTCCCTAAACTCTTTAAGACTACACTAAATATGATATTGTCTTTAATTTAAGATTTAAGGAAGTTCACTATCTCATTCAAAAAGTAAAAAAAGAATTAAATAACTAAATAACGAAGGAGGTATTATTTTTTATAGTCAAAAAGTTAACCATGTTTGTATTAAAAAAATTGTATGTTATAATGTTAACAATTCTTTAAAAACTTCAGATATATGATGTTTGAAATTAAGTTTGACAAAACCTAGCTTCAGATAAAATGTTTATGTTAGAATTAAGTTCGTGTAAAAATGATCAAACTTCAATCATGTATACTTGAAGTTTAGGCAAAATCACTAAACTTTAGCTAAATTGAATTTCAATCATATAAAAATTTTAATACGGCATATTAAATTATTTCAAAATACCTAGGTAGACTTGGCAATTTTTTTATGCGCTATCGATATGACTTAAATAATAATCTCAAAATTAGGTCATCATCTATGCAGTTTAGCCTCATATTAGTGGTCCTTAATTAGCAAGCTAAACATTATTTTAAGGAGAGAGTACAAGTTGTAACATGCTATACTATACTAAATTAATAATGGTTGTTCAAAGTTAGGCACAAGTACAGCAGAAAAATATCAGATTCAACAACTATTATTATCTCTAGAAACTCCTAAAACAGGTAAGGAAGTCATAATAGTTAATTAAGCAAAAAGACATTAATATTAAATTGGATTGTTTTTTTTTTTAATAATCATGAGATTAAATTTAGATTATATGTGTTGATAGTGTTAAAATCTATACTATTATTGCAATTTAAATTCATTATAGAGGATTGGATCTGGTTAGGATCGTGTCCTCGGAAAAACTAAAACCTCGTTACATCAGAAACAATAGAGGTGCAATTGAAACAATACGTTTAAGGTTATCTTTTAAGTTACCATATCAAGTTTACGGTAACAAATATATTATATTAGAAAATATTTTTTTCACGATATGATAAATATTTTATATAATTACTGTGTGCATAACTTAAACTCGAGGATATCTGAGGGAGGGAAAAACCTATGCCAACTTTGAATGTTCAAGAATGTTCTTAATTAGAAATTGCTAGAAAATTTGACAGCAAAACACTCTAATATAATATTTTAATAATTGTAAATGCCTAATCACTTCTTGTTCCACTTAATCTTTTGAATAATAGGAATTTGATTTGTTAATTGCAATTGTTTAAGTTGGAACATGTGGAGGTCAATGACACTATTTTGATAGAATTCAATTAGAGTTGATAATGATAGTGATTTTAAAGATAATTGTAAATGATAGTGATTTGTACTTATTTATATTAGTGAAAACTCTTTATAATAACATTATTTATCTGAATATTTTATTGCTGTAGTACATATTACTTCCTCTGTTTCAAAAAAAATGAGCTCCTTTCTTTTTTTGTCTGTTTCAAAAAGAATGACCTCTTTTCTTTTGGGGTAACATTTTAATTTCAGTTTTTCACGTGGAATGTTTAAGGCCACAAGATTAAAGGATAATTTTGTAGATTTGACATAACTTTAATTTAGGATCACAAAATTCAATTTTTTTTATTTATTTTCATAAACTCTGTGTCAAGTCAAATTAGACCATTCTTTATGAAATGAAGGGAGTACTATATTATCATATAATATAACATAACATGAAAAAATGAATATCTAGAAAAATTAGTTACTAATTAAATTAGGAAACTTTATATATTATATTGAATGTATATATAACTTAAATTCAAAAAATAAAAAATTATTGGCATCTATACACTTGTATGATGATCCACATATTGTGTTGTGATTAAGGTCAACTTTTTTAATAAAAGATAAAAAATAAAATCACACCATTTGACTCTATTTTAATACTTAAAAAAGAATGTGAAGATAGTGGTAGGTAGACATATATAGCTAATATTTTCATTTTAATGTAGAGAAGCACACGAAACAACAAAATTAATCAAAATTTCTAGAGAATTCACACTTTGTTGGGAATTAAAATAAACAAAATAAATAAATACTTCTTTCGTTCCAAATTAGTTTGTCATGTTTCATTTATTTAAAGTCATTTTGATTTTTTTTAAGTTAAATTTAATTTAGATCAAATCATATATATATTTAAAATTTAAATATTCAAAAATTATATAATAAATATAATAAATTGTAGTTTTTTTCATGTTAAGTTGATTAAAAATATATATTTTTAAATGTTAATAATGTTAATAAAAGTTTTCATATAATTTGACTTTCAAGACGCGAAACATAACAACTAATATGAACAGGGAGAGTAACAACAATTTAAGATGGTAACCACAACACCATTAAAATGAGGCACAAAACATCGATAATCCCCTATAGTTGGCAGGATGTTTCATTTAGACGCCTAAACTAGACAATGATTATTTTAGACACTTGATATAGAGTCCCGCTATGTCATTTTGACTTTTTTTTTTTAATATCAGCAAAAATATATAAGATATGTGTGTTACACTCGCGAATGATGTGTAAAATGACGAATTAAATGATGACATTTGTTATTTGTATCAAAAGTAATTATTAAATAATTATTTTTGAATAAAAATAAAAACTGACCAATGAATTAATGACACATAATATTTTTATCCAAATAATTAAAAAATAATTTTAAAAAAAATAAATAAAAGAACCCACCCCCAATCGTCTTCTCCATCCCCCTCCACCCACAAAATCGTCTTCTCTAAAGCCCCAACAAACCCAACCTCCCCAATCCTTTTGCAGAAACTACCCCACGCACGCCATTACTATCTCAAACAAATTTTTAGCTTAGTTTAAAGAAATTAATATTAAATTTTTCCAAGAAAAATTTCGTAAATGGATTTATTTTTAGATTTTAAAAATATTTTTCGTCATTTTTGTCGAAACCTTCATCTATAATGGATGAAATTTAACTTGGGTAAAATGGTGGCTAAAAAGGGGAAGAAGAAGAAGAAAAAATAATTAAAAATTAACTAAAAAGCTATTTCACGCGCTGGTCAATGAGTGTATCACACTCATTATGCCTTGTAAGTAAAAAGTGTCAAAATGACATAGTGAAATTTTATATCTAGTATCTAAAATGAATATTATCTAATTAAAATATCTAAGTGAAACATTCTGTCAACTTTAAGGACCATCGATGGATTAGCTTAAAATGATAAGTCAAAGATTAAGCCCAATAATCAAATTTGACCTTGAAAAAGTACAAAAATGTCAAATCACTTTCAATTATATATGTAAGATTTAAATCAAATAAAAACAAAAAGACACTAGTCACTATTATCACATGGGATTGCATATTGAAGACCAGGGTATTTACCTCAAAATAAAGCATCGAAAGCTTTGTGTTTAAAGCATCTCGTATTTATCTATGATTTGAAAAATAATCACATCTTAAGAGATATGATATAGACAGTCTATCTTAATATCAGCATTAATAGTTATTTCTATTGTTCGAATTCATGACCTATAAGTCACATAATTTACCTCAAAAATATATTTGTCTTAAGAGATTCACCAAGATTTTCAATTTGATCATGAAAATTAACTTTTGAAAATTTATTTGACAATATGTTTATAGCATGTTCGACTAAGCTCTTCAAATATACTTATTTTGAGAAATATTCCTTTTTTCAAGAAAGCTTTTCGAACAAATACTTTTGAGGGATAACAATTTGTTATCATGTTTAATTAATCATTTTAATAAAAGGTCAAATAATCCCTCCATGTTAAAAAAAAAAAAAAAAAAAAAAGAGAAAGGAAAAAGGATGGAGCAATAAATTTAAATACATGTCTTTTGAATAATGTGGCACGCAAGCAATAATATTTTTAGAAAATCCGAGCAAATTAGAATCAGTAGGACAACATTTTAAGTTGAAAAAACATGAGAGAAAAATGATAGATGAATTTCAGCATTTGGAAAGTAGATTGATTGTTGCTATTTTGTCTGCATTTTGCTAATGACAAAATTCAAAGATGAGTAATCAAAACAATCTCCCTCAATAATTGTGGTGAGATCAATGAAATTCCTTCTATTCAATAGCGGAATCAGAATTTTTATTTAGGAAATTTAAATATGAAAATATATATATATATATATATATATATATATATATACACACACACACACACACACACAAAGAAGCTAAAAAAAAGGTTCATTATCTACTAATATATACATCACAACTAATTTTAACTATGTATAAATAGTATAATTTTCTGCCGAAAAGAATTTGAACCTACTTGACTCTCCTTCCATCCTAACTTAGGCTTCGAGTTAATATTTGGTTATGAAAAAATTTTAATGATCACCTTATGCGACACTAATTCAAATTAATCGAGACTTCAATACAAATATCTGGAAAACCAATACAAAGACAAAAAAAGAAAGCCAAGGGTATGAAATACCAAGTGCAAAATTGACAGGTCCATTGAACACAAATACCTAAATTTACCAACCTGAATTGGACATGCTCCATTTAAGACCAGAAAGAATGAATATATTTGAATTTCAACCCTTAATGATGACTTTTCACCAATTTTAGTGTGTTTACTTATTCTTTCAAAGACCAAAAAAAAGTAAGTAAAACAAAATAACTTAAAATTCTATTCCTTCCAAGACTTAAATATTTTGACCAATATGGTTAAGATATATTTTTAATCATATTGATGATATGAGGAAAATCGCAACTTATAATAGTTTTCATATAGTTTTTAAATAGCTAAATCTTAATTTTAATTATTGAATTAATCTAATCAAATTTAGCTTTGAAAATGAGTAAACTCTCAAGAAGCTAAATGTGACAATTATTTTGGTACGAGTGGCTAAAAGCCACGTTTAAGAACGCATGTCAAGAAAAGAAAAGAATTTGATGATAGAAATTTTCGAATATCAATAGCGAACGATTCAAAACTCGGATAAAATTAGTGGTGCACGATTCCAAACTAAATGGATAATAATCCATCCCTAAACGCAAGTCAAAATTCACTTTATTTAATTTCGAATAAAGTGAAAATTGAACATCTTCGAACAACAAGAGTAATTAGTTTGCAATTATCTCCATATTCAATACAAAGTATGCGTACTAAGAGAATTGATATAATGGTTAGAATCTATCCATCCTTCACTATGCCAAATAAAGGGATTAATATAATGATTAGAATTCCTCCATTCAACAACAAAAATTGACTATATTCAACCTCATACACGACAGTATCCACTATCCCATAAATGAGATCTAAAAAATCAAACGTATGCAGACCTTATCCTACCTTGTGAAAGGTAGAGAGCTTATTTATGATCGACCATCAACTCAAAAGAATTATTGTGCAAACTCGACATAATCCTAAATCTATCAAACCAATGAATTCCGAATACCAAATGATTAAACCACACAAAGCAACATACTTACATCCATGTTAACAAAAACATAGAAGAAAAGGTTGTCTTATGACAAGATTAGTGGCATCAATAGGCTGCAAGATGTACACAAGAAGCCTATCTAATACTTCCAACATCATCATACCTGTGAAGTCCCACTAAACAGAATCTGAGAGGATAGAGTGTACACAAACCTTACCACCACTATCTCATAAAGGTAGAGAGACGATTTCCGAAAGCCTATCTAATACTTCCAAATTCCACATATTAACCATGCAAATGATTATTTTTTGCTTAAATTTTTCCAAAATTGAATTACAGAAACCATAACATTCAAGTACATATTATTTAGATAAGATATTATCCATTTAATTTACAATAAGCACCCAAAAGGCACTTGAGGATGAGTCTCTTGTCCAAATGAAAGGTAGGTATTGAGTATTAAACAATTGATATAATTTACAAGAAATCCAAATTTCAGTCAAAATTGGATTCAGTTCTTTCTTTTTTTCTTCTTTTCTTTTTTGCTTTAAAAGCATTCATGGCTTAGCCTAAGAAATTGCAAGATGTACTTGCACCTCCGAGCCAAAATTGGATTCCAGCTTTCTTTTTTCTTTATTCCATTTTTTTTTTTGTCATGCGGCTTTCACATAGCTCCAATGCTTCATGTAAAGGAGTATTTGATGCCTTTCGAGCTCCAGCATCTGGTCACTGCACATTTCTTCATGTGCTCTCAGTTGTTTTCCGCAAAGAAGTAAAATTGAACCTGCAAAGAAGTGCATAGATCACAAATCTAAATGAGCCTCTAGAAAAGTTCACTCATTCAGTTTGGTGGTGGTAGTAGTAGTAGTAGATACAATTACCTAATGAGAGGCTTCTGAGGAACCACAAATGCAGCAGATGCAATGCTGGAGGACGGTGCTGGCTCAATAGGCTTTAAGGGGCAAGGGGAAAGAGGCAAAAGATTAGAAGTTTGCATACAACATTTACTCATATGATGTGGCAGGCAAGCTTATTAAAGCATACAACCGAGTCACAGAGAAATAGAGTGGTCTAACAAAGAGCTCTTTATTAAAGCTCCTGAAATATTCTTCAGTGCGAAGACTAATTGAAAAAGGGAAACAAAAGAGGTGGAGGAAATCATGAGCTAAAGTCTTATTCAGGAAAGCAACTTCGAACATATCAAGCTTCTATATTTGACCAAATTTATGTCTTTGAATCCCAAAAAGACCAACAGTACTAATAATTTAGTCTGAGACACTATTTGATTTCAACAAATCACAGCAACAAAATGCTGCCAATTTTTACTATCAATTCCAAAAAGACTAACAGAACTAATAATGTAGGGCCAAGAAGAATAAGATAATTTTTCCTCATATGACAGCTTGAGTAAGAGTGCGATGGAGGGACAAGTCACATCAAAGAAATCAAAGAAAAGCGCACAGACGACCATTTCTGTCACTATTGAATTCCAACTTAGAGCTCCTTTCCATACAGTCAAGTGGCTTTCACTCCTTCTACTCTAAACTACTGTGTGCCTATTTGGAGCTTTTCACAGCTTGAGTAAGAGTCCGATGGAGGGATAAGTCACATCAAAGAAATCAAAGAAAAGCACAATCAACTGGTTTGTTAAAATTCTAAAAGGCTCACTATGTTGGTCTCAGTAAGAGACATTATCCATACAAAAAATAGTCTAGGTATGATGCAGCCAAAAAGTTGAAAAGTGAGGATATTTGTATAATGCAACTGTGTATGGAGAGACTGAGGGTGCACAAAATCAGGATCTCAAAAGACAAGTATTCGACATGTTTGGGATTAAAATTGAAGTCTATGAAGTTAGAAAACAACCTCAAGTTCTTCCAAGCCCTCGCTTTGCAGGACATTATTGCTAGAACCACCAATTCTATCCTTTTCCTCTGATGTTGCTGCCCCAACAATTTGCTCTGGTGTAGGGCGCTCTGTCTGCAGCTCATTAGCCCCATTGAAATGCTTAACTCCATTTGTCAACTCCAGGTCATACCCAAGATCTACAACACCATGGGGTCCACTTTGCTGGCCCACAGTCAGTTCTGCAGATTGCATGACTGTTATTGTCTCTGCTACAGCTGCACCAGATGCAGGCGCGGGCACAGGCACAGGCAATGTGCTTTTGATAGAAACTTCAACTTGGTTATCAACAAGCGTAGTACTCGAAGTATCACCAATATCGGCTTCAAAGCGCTTCAACTCTCTAGTTTCACCTGGTGAGGTGGCATCACTACCTTTTGGGCTAAAACCTGTATCAACTTCGTCATGTTTTCTCTTTCTGATAGAAGCAGCATCTGGAGATGTTGTTTTACCAGAACCAAGCGATCTTGAGCCTGAACGGCTTTCACTTTTTGCAGGCTGAGCAGGACGTACTCCTCCCGAGAAGACAAAGTCAGGAAGATCCTTTCGTCTTACATGACACACATGAATCCACATGCTAGATTTCCAAAAAGAATATGCATATACATCTCGCTTAAAATCCTCAACTGTCGACCTTATATCAAATTGTTCACCTTGTTGAGGATTAACACCTTGTTTTCTGCGTAATCCCATAAAATAAGAATGGTGAAATGGCTTAGATTTATCTGAGAATTCACCCGGATGTGGATGGCACTGAAGTACACCGACTGTGTCTCTCTCAATCTGAATGAATAGAGAAAGGAAGCTTCAACAATCAGTTCCTTTGGCAAAGCAGTAGAGCTGAAGCCATCAAAATGTGAAGCGAAAGAAAAAAAAACATCACCTTTAGAGTAAGCAGGCGTATCCTAGATTCAACCCATCCTTTCCATTGCCTCATGTCATCGTCACTTTCTGTAGCTATGTCTATTCGCAAGTAGTTTTTATAGGCTTCAAAGAAAGGGAAAGGCTCAAATAGACTTCCCCAGCTAGCTTTGTTAGCTTCTATTGCCTGTATACACACAAAAGTAAGTGAGTGAAAGAAAACCTCAAAATTGATTAAAATAGGAATAACAATTGGAAGATAACAGCAATAGGATTAGAATAGAAGTCACAACTGTAGAGCATCAGTGCCACAAAAATCAAATGAACAGTCTAAAAAGACATTAGGAGATCAAGTATTTTAACCATGAGCACCAAGTTCTTTCTTTAAAAGAATGGTAACCATAACCATGAACACCAAATTCAATAGATACACATGCTTGAACCTCCAAAGCAAACATTTAAGCCTTAAATTATGGAAAATGCAAACATCAATTGAGCAAAAACTGAATGAAATTCAGTAAAGAGCTGAGATGAAGTAATCTTTGGTGACAGCAGAGCTTCGAACCTTCATATGACACGAATTCTAGTTTTACTTATATGTATAGGAAGGGCTGTTTAAAATTTTCTGGGGGTAAGAACGCCCCTTCCTAGATTGCAGCATGCACTAGAGACTACAGTTGAATGCTTACAATTCAACTGGGGTATGAATCAAGACTAAAATACTAAGACTATATAACCGTAGACATTTGTCTCAATAGCGGAGCTTAGTTTCTCCCAAGGTTTATTAGAATCACGCATACTCACCAAGTTAAATTCTGCTGCTACTATCTCGGGTGTTAGGGTTAAGATGTAGCATTCCATAGGGATCACATTTGGGATATTATGCCTACTTTGAATATTTTTTTTGTTCTTTTCAAACTGGTAATTTTACTTTGTATATTAAAAAAATAGGTATTTTGTATATTAAATAAAAATAGAGAGAGAGTGAAGGACATATATAGCTCAAATTTATGCCACCCTTGTTGCCAGGGATGTAAGAAACGTAAGGTAAATATAGTCATTAAGGAAAATTCTGACTCATATGGAGCTACATAATTGCAGGCTACTTCAATCCGAGTCTACCAAACTACAACAATTATGACATGCATTAAGCAACGAAAACATGGAACACTGAAACTAAAGTAAGCAGAAGGTGATTTATCATGTGATAAAGACAGTTGAGCAAATGCTTCTACTAAACTAAAGATGGTACTCCCACAGAATGCCACACCTCAATTCAAAAGCATGATTGAGAAACATTCCTAAATCATAGTTTTGTTTTTGATGTTGTATTAGATAATAGAAACTAAATGGGTTCAATTAATAGAACCAATAAGAAGATAAACCTGCAGATCAAAATGATAGCATTCAGTAGAATAGAAATAGCAGTAAACCCCAAATAACTGAGCACACATAAATACCTCACAAATTTCATTCCCTCTAAAGAATTCTTCCATCATGACACGCAAGGTACTCGTTGAAACATTGTAACTCGAATTCATGCAGGGGTATGCTGGAGTTATTATCGGCATTAAATGCTGCCTATCTTTGAAATTCCTCCGAGGATCCCAATAGGCCAGCCCTAGAGATCCTTCATTTATTGGACACAGCAAAACTGGGTTTGGCCAGCGCCACAAACTGTAGACTCTGAAAAACCGAGAGACCAACATGCTAGGAGCTGCATTAGGATAAAGCTGGCAAATCCTAGCAACAAGCAGTGCCCAATTTATACCGCCTAGAAATCCGGTAACCTGGTCAAAATAGAAGTGACACAAGTTTAAGAGAGGTGAACTGTCTTTCACTAAGATGGCAGGTACTGCACCTTTTAAGGACGAATAAAATTATACAAGGGCCATGACAGATTCTTACATTTGAGTAAACTCCACGCCGTTTTGCCCACAATCTCATGCATCTCAGTGCGATGCGGAAACTCTACAGGGACCAAAGGGGGGGATTAAGCACAAAGTTTCAAATCATATATATTTACACAATTGTAAAGCAAAAACCTGAATATTCGGTACTAAATGCAAAACTTGATCTGTTACTCTGCATCCATTAAGACTACGAACAGTCTGATCATCCACATTCTGTAGTATAGACTCCTGAGAAACATCCAAGTCCTGCAACAGAAAAATGGGATTAAAATGTAATACAGTGCACCTTGAGAAGTTCAAACATTAAAATATTTATGCAACAGCATACCCAAGTTACAGATGAATAATAGTATGACAATAACACAAGTGAGAATTATGATCTTACAAATACAAGGAAAACAGTATAGTCATCAGCAGACGACAGGACAAAAGATAACTGAACACTACTGCTAACGGATAACATTAGTGACTACAAAGATAAGTAGGAATGGGCAAGTGTATATTTCAGATTTATAAAAGTAAACAAGAAACTAATAAACCTCTCTTGAGAAAAAAAAAAACTTTTTAGATACTTTGAAGCAGTCAAGAGTTCCAGAAGTCCTCGTGCAATTGCAGAAAAAACATACTAATTTGCATTTTACAACCAAGAGCCAGGAGAAGTAGCAAATAATTATGCACAAATTATATAATATAGTAATAAGATTTCACTCCCCTGCCCCCTTTCAGATGTTCAATTAGTATTAAGAGCCTAAAGCAAACATATATTCTCACAAGATGACCGGGTGCAGTTCTCAATACCTATGCATTGTTATTTCATAAGCATCAAGTGGATACTTAAAGATACAGCAAAACCATAGTAGTTTTCCCTTGACCAGCTACTACTTGCATCCAAATAAAAAATGAAGGGAGCTATCAAATTCTATCGAGCCATCCATGTCATTTGCAAGTGACATTCTACACCAAAAGGCCGAATACCCGCCAGTTTCTAAGTAGGAGACAAATTCCCTTCAAACATCCTCTATCTCCACAAAATCCACAAACTGTAATAAAGGCTGCAATTCTATTTTTCTATTTCCACTTTTGTCTCTTTCCATACCACTGCAATAAGCAAACTTAAGGATATGCCACACGACCTACGTCATCCCAACTAAGTTGTAAAACATATCGCGCATTTCCTTGGCTACTTTGGAATTTAATCAGGAAAATGAAAAAGTAAAAACACCAACGTGAGGTGCTGAACCCACCATGCTAGGTTCACCAATTCAACCAATTACGAAGACAATATGCAGAAGCGTATAACAAAGTCAAATCACAAATGCACATCAGAAGACAGATTTTCTAAAACTACCAAGGATGGTGCATCTCAAAGCAAGAGTATAACGAATCACATACAAGAGAATCATACCTCAGGAATAACCCAGAGTGATACATTCGCATAAAGAAGGTCTATAGAAACCCCATTGAACTTGAACTTCATAACAGGAACGTGAGCGTCAGGAACAGGATGAAGTTCTTGTATTTCAGGCATCTCTTCAAGCATTCTATGAAGTTCACCAAAGAAGTCCTGAAATGTAAAGAGGAATATTACATGCATCAACCTTCAGCACAGAATCCTAAAATTAAAGGATGTAAACTGAAAAGGTTGTCATCCTACCTCACGCATCGCATGTCTAGGTCCTACACATAGTGTGTCTATATCAGCACCAGGGCCATGTACCTGTTAAAAATGACACAAAAAAGTTCAACTTGATAAAGTAAAGGGGTAAAAATTACCCGACAAGCAAGATAAGCCAAGCAATATAATATACAAAATAGACAAGCAATATAAATGTACAAAATACTCCTTTTGTCTTTATAGACTTAAGTCACCTTTTGGGTAAAGTACACATATAATCACAATACTAGAATGTAATATGTTCACTATCTAAAGTTTCTCCTTCCAATTTTAAGTCCCGACTCCCGCCTCAAAAAAGGGTGACAGCTACTACAAAGTATCACTACATAATTCTTCCCCATAATTTCCCAAATTTGAAAAGCTAAGCATCACAATGATGAGAAAAAAGACCAAGGAACCCAAAGGGTGAGGCCTAGTGGTTAATTAAGCAGACTGAGAACCATGAGGCCTCAAGTTTGAATCCCAACGGAGGCAAAAACACTAGGTGATTTCTTCTCCATTTGTTCACAACCTTGGTAGTCAGAGTTGCATGATACCTGCTAATAGGATATGGCAAATACCACATTCAAAATTGGTCGAGTTGCGTGCAAGTTGGCCCAATACACTATGGTTATAAAAAAGAATGATGAAAAAGGGCCAGGTTGGAAAACCAACTACTCCCTCTGTCCAGGGCAATTTATGTGACACATTTCGAATATCGAGATTCAAACATGTCTATCTTTGACCGTAAATTTTTCCTATATTTTTTAAATATTTTGTATTATCAATTATTGAGACTTACAGTACTTTTTATGTAGTTTACAAATATATAAATTTTATTTTAAAAAATTTAAAAATTTCATGAGCAAATTCTCGGTCAAACTTAAACAGTTTGACTCTCGAAAAGCGAAATGGGTCACATAAATTGAGACAGAGGGAGTAATAAATAACAAAATAGAATTGACAGGACAACAACCATATACCCAGTGTATCCCCACTGTGGGATTCGGAAAAGGTAAGAGTGTATACAGACCTTACCCCCTACCTCAGGGGAAGAGAGGTTGTATCCAATTGATGGAGAAGTAAAAACACCTAATTATTCTTGCTTACTGAAGTTGTCACAAGATCGATATAAATTAAAAGGTCTGCAAGGGCTTGCCGACAGGTTTTGGACCAAATGCCCACTCCTCAATCAAGTTCTATATTAGATTTAACAAATTTATTATACATGCAACTGCCTTTAACCTGAGGAAATCTTGTACTCCCTAAATATCCAATCAAGCAAATACCCCCGACCCCCCAAAAAAAATCTTCAATTTAAGTTGTTACAGTACTGAGCCATAGACAAACAAACAGAAGCGTCAGACTATATGCTACAAGTTGAGTCCAACAAAGGGAATAAACAAGACAAAAGAGAGACATACACCAAGCCGATATGAACCAAATGTGAAGATTTTTGCATTTGCCTCATGCACCAGGTCATCATTGAAGCCTTTAGCACGACAGACATTTTTCACCCACGTCTTCACAATCTGTTTCACTCCAAAATCAGTAATTAATGACTTCGTTATAGAAGACTAGAAATTCTTAATTTCAAAAATATGAAAAACCTGGTCTAATCTCCCTAGCACTTCTTCCCTTTTAATGGCCTCTTCATGACTTTCATATAAGCCTGCATCTGCAAGAAACTGAAAAAGTACAGTCCTTATCAGATATTTTTTAAGAAATACAATCTCTCTCTCTCACACAGACAAACATGTGGACGCGTGCGTGTGTGTGTGTGTATATATATATATATATATATATCAGTATCTCAGAGATCATATTTAAGTTCAAACATTGTTCTCTCTTGAACCAGACATCATTTCCTTGGGAAACTAGTTTGTGTCAGTTTAATCATTCAATGGCAAAACAAAACATGGTTGAGAAGGAAAACTTAGCTTGATTTTAAATCACAGCTTAGATTGATTTTTAAAACCGCCTCTCAATGCCATAAGTAGAAAGCATGATTATGTCAGGTTAACTTCAAAATTGAATATCCTATCTTATTAATCAAGCAAATACAAAACATTTCTACTAAACACTAGTTTAGGCTCGGTATAGGCTTATAGTTGACAAGCCTTCTGAAAGGTATCTATGTGAAGTATTAACCTACCTATACAAGTATTTAGTTAAGACCTTAGCTTAATTTTCTTGGCTTAAAACTTTTATTATCACCGCTACGTTAAAACAGCAACTATGATGGCAATGGACCTGCAGTGCACAAGGTAACCCCCGCTCTAGTGTAATAGCCCAGCTATAGTGTAATAGACCGCAACAACACAAGAGGGTTAAACCACACTAGACAAGCCTCGTGCAATGAGCTCGAATGAGAAGGCATGCATGGGTTTCAAACCAGAGACCCTCCATTAGGGAGATCCCTGCTCAACCAACTCAGCCACATTTGCAGGTTACTTAAAAACAGTATTTATAATTACTCATACTCAGAGATATACGGGTTTGGTTTTATTGGAGTTGAACAGCAAATCTCTTTGAAGATTCATATGTTCCAACTGATATACTCAGTATTTAACAAGTATACAATGGAACTTTTAACTTACAAATCAGCTCAACAAAGAAAGTGGACGACACACAACCTCCCAGTTTATAACCTTTGAATTATGCAAAATCAACTCTACCATGAATTCAAATTCAGGGGAAACTCCTTAACTTGTTAAACCATAGTATTCTTTATACATAATCTGAAAACCCATCACAAACACAGCAGAAAAAAATATTTTTTTTCCAATCAAAAGCATAAGGAAAATCAAGAACAAACCTTTTCCAGTTCGCGGTTTCTAACAATATCCAATTCAGAGGGTCCACCAGTTGAAATTGGCTCAGATATTCCATATGCAGTGTTACTCATCCTCTCCAGAGAACACAAATAACTATTTCTCTTCTTTTTTTTCTTTTTTACTCAATTGAAAAAACACAGCAAAACTCTATAAAGCTCTTATCTTTTTTGCATATAATAACAAAATAAACCTTGAATCACAAATTGTTTTCTCTTTTTTTCATAAATCCACTTACAACAGTCGAATGTAACTGGAGAAACAAAAAAAGGGCAAAATCAAAACTGAAAAGGGAAAAAAGAAAATCTATGAGTATTATACTTCAGACAAATTCTCATTAAATTGAGAGAAGCTACAATCAAACGAAATACAATAAACAAACACCAACTACTAAAAACCCTAACTTTCTCGATTTTTTTTCTCTTTTCTTCTAATACAACCATCAAACCACCAACAAAGCTACCGTAGCTGCTCGAATTTTGCAAAATAAAGCCTTAGAAACTGTGCTATTCTCTCAATTGACGCCGATGTTTGCTCGATTAAAGCTTCGTTCTTCGCAGGATCGAAACCCTAGAATTTAACCCCAAAAAAATCAGAAAAAATAAACCGATTGAAATTGAGATTATATATGCAAATATATGTAGATAGAAAAAAAAAGAAAAAAGAGGAGAAATTGAAGATGAAGCTTACCGGAGAGAGACGAGGCGCAGCCACTGGTCGACGAATGAGGAACACAGAGGAAGAGGGCACTGAAAAGCAATAAATAATGGAGAAATATTTTTATTTTATTTTATATTTTGTATAAATAAATACTCCACTACTTAATAAATAGGGGGAAGTAGATTAGAACGTTACGAGTTCGAGTCCTGAAAAAACATGTTACAAAAATACATGTTAAGACGACTTATTATAGACTATTGCGGTACGATCTTTTTTATTTCGAGCCACAAAAACAATATCATAAGACTGCTTATAATAAATTATTATATGATACTTATGATTCGATTTTTTTTTAAATATATAAAAAAAATAAATTAGTAGGGAGTGTTGTCCCCCAAATAGTATACTACGCTATACGAATCAAAATTAATCGAACACAAATATAAATACCAAATACATATTAAAAAAAAATACATACATATATTTATGGCTACTAGTCGACTAATTTATGCTTAAAATGTGATTAAACTTAAAATATTTCATTTAAATAATATTTATATTCTCATTGCTTGAACTTGTATCCTATAGCCTATAGGTAAGTCCGTAAGTGCAAATACATCTCATTTATCTCGTCAAAATATTAATGAGATCAAATTTTGACTAATAAAATATGAATTATCAATATAATATCTTTTTTTTATAAGAATTTAAATTTATTAGAAATTAAATAAGACTCACTTTATATGGCTTAGTTTTGGTAGTTACAAACAAAAAAAAAGTGTATAGTTATAGTGGGAAAAAAGATTTTTAGTTTACTTGTATAATAATTATGAAAATTAAGAACCAGAAAAAAAATTTATTGTATGAGAAAAAGAATATATTGAATTTTATTTTAAAAGTGACACAAAAATTAAAAAGAAAATGAACAAGTGATACTTTCGTGGAAAGAAAATTACTTAAGAATCAAGAAAATTTGACTAAAAGGAAAAAAAAAACTATTTGAATAGTCATAGTTTCTCTTCAATAATATTGTGGTCTCCTTTTTTCAATAATATAAACACAAATTAGAAACTAAATAAAATGTACATTATATAGCTTAGTTTTGGACTTTTGGTAGCTAATCTATAAATACAAATATAAGAAAAGCTTATAGTTACACAAGAAAAAAATCTTTATTGTATTTGTATAATAATTACGGCAATTAAGAACGAGACGAAACAATGAATTTTATTTTAAAAGAGACACCTAAAGATCAAAAAGAAAATGAACAAGTAATACTTTTGTAAAAGGAAAATTAATTTAAAATCAAGAAAATTTAACTAAAGATTAAAAAAAAAATGTGTTTGAATAGTCACAAGTTTTTTTCAATAATATTGTTGATATATATAGAAAAGTAATAAGTAATTTAGTTTTACATACCATCCATTACAAAAAAGATTTGTTCTTTTGCTACAAACTTTATCAAGTTCTTGTATGATCACGATTTCACTGGTGATTAGTGTACAATAATTTGCACAAATATAAGTTAGAATTAAAAAAAATAGTAATAAATTATCACAACAATTCAAATTTAGAAAAATAATTAGTCAATATTCTAATTGACACAAGTCACATAAAGGTGGGAGATGATGATTTCCAACTCACTAATTAGTTAAAGTTTTAGGTCCTTAATATTTAAAAAATTAATTAAAGCTAATAATTGTGGAATATGGTGATATCACACTTATGCTACTTTGAAAATTTATAATTGACTAGGTTACAAATATTTTATGAATTTAGTAAAGATACGTATAAATTGATTTGGATACTATAATTCTAAAAAATATATATAAGTGAACACAAATGTGAGTGTGTCAATTATATGAAATCTATCAAGACTTATATGTAAGAACGAATCTATTATTAAGCTATCGAGTTTATTTGAATTCAGTACTTTCAATACCGAATGTAACTATCTGTCGATATCAATTCTACGAATTCTAACTAGGGGTGTGTATCGGTCGATTCGGTTCGGTTTTAAGTATTATCGGTTCGGTTTATCGGTTTTCGATTTTTAAATATGCTAAACCGATAACCAAACCAATAAGATATTTATTATCGGTTTTCGGTTTATCGATTTTAAGTCTTTAACGGTTCGGTTTTCGGTTTAACCAATAAGAAAATGCTTTCAAAATAAATATATGACTTATCCAATAATTTGACGCGATACGCATACATCAAAATAATCATACCAAATGGAGGTCATCACAACAAAGTCTTTGGTCAATTTTCGATATTTACAATCGTTCAAAAACTAATATTAGTCAATTATAAACTAAAACTAATTAAAACCAAGTCCAATTGTAAATCGGCAGTTCATCTTGAACTATCTTTAATAGCTGTCAAATCCATCGGATAATCAACAAAATCTTCATTAAGTTCCTAACCAAGATAATCACAAGCCTGGAAGAAAAAGTGGAAGAGATTTGTGAAGTATTTCAAAATTTAATACTAACATAATGGGCAACCAAAACACAAACTAAAACTAATTATATTAATATTTTTTGTTTAATATATATATATATATATATATGTATAACTAAAAATTATTATTATATTCTTAATGGGTTATCGGTTAACCCAATAACCCAATATTAAAAACCAATAACGAACCGATAATCCAATAATTTTTTTTTGTAAAACCACTAAATAACCGTTAACCCAATAACTTGGTAACAATAAACCAATAACACTTTTATTGGTTCGGTTTATCGGTCGGTTCGGTTTTTGCACACCCCTAATTCTAACGAGACTTAAATGCAAGGACGCTTCCTCTTCTATAAAGAAGCAAGCTTAAAACATAAGTACAAGCTTTACGCAACTCAAATATGAATTAGTCGATATCCCAAAAATGGATGTCAAATGTGGGAAACCAATTTTAATATTTTCCCAAAACATACGGGCAAGAATGAAATAAGGGTAAAACTAAAGGGCTCCATGTACAAATTCCTCTACTTTAATATTAGCGCCAATTTTATCTCAATTTTTTTAAAAATATATATATTCGCGCAAAAATGGTGGGTTAGGGTTTCGATCTCGTTCTCTCTCTTCCACTCTGAGCATCTGGGTGAGTATTTTACTGCTAATATTGTGTAGCATTTACTCTATTTTTGTCAAACCTCAAATAAAATCAGTAATTTTTAGATATAATTTATGTTTTCTTGATTTTTTTGAATCAACGAACTCAATATGGTTGAATCTCTGAAAACAATCAGATAGATTTGAAATGTTCATAATTTGTTGCTTCTGGGTTTTCGATTTCAGCGAGTCGTAGAGAAGATTGTGGTGAAGTTCTCTTTTTAACCATTGAAAATGACAAGTTATTATGATATTGATGATATATTAGCTGAGGAAGAGGTAATTTCTAGTTCATGAATTTTTTTTTTTTTTGGGTTAAAAATGATTGTAATAAGGTATTTGGTGTAAATATATTTATGGGTTTGATACTAGTTTTGTAATTCAGATGGTTTCAGCTGTGTTCTTGCAAACAGCTAATGAAGTTGGGATATTTGATTGTGCTGATGACACTAACAAGGTAAAATACTGAGGGTTACTATCTGTCGAATCTGTTTCATTTTTCGTGACCAAAGATTGATGGTTATTTCCTCTTTGAAATCCAGGTGGAAGCGGGTACACATGTGGAAATGCCCTTTTGGCTTGCACAGGAGCTATATGTGAGACAAGCGGTATCCATCAAAGTTCCTCCATATTTTGACACCAAGTAAAGATCCTGGTGTTTCTCCTTATAGTTTCATGCTTTCCTCTATTTTAAACATGAGTGGAATTAGTTAAGTATGCGAAAAGTGGCAGTTATTGGACGAGATGTCAGATATGTGTGGACATCAATTTATTGTAGTATATTTTAGAAGTCGATCAAATGATTGTAAGTCACTTGGTGTTCTCTTTGGCCTGATGAAAATCTGCGATGCTCTGATTCTTTTCTGCTTTGTATAGAACATGTCGTAGCTCATATGATAATTCGCATCTCAATTCTAACTTTTCTCTCTCTGGGGGTGGGGTTGCAAAAGTATGAGTGCCTTACTTGTTTTGTAGATCTGAGAGTAGAAACCTGTTTATTTATTATATGCTAATTTACCAGAGCCAAAACGAGGAATGAAATAGGAGCTGATGCAGCACATGTTGATCTAAGAAGTTTATGCCCCTACTTTTACGATTTTGGATGCAAGATAGCACGCCTGTGAGTTCTTCTTGACTATGTTTCCTTCTGCCTGCTACTTTTGTTATTCTTCTTATCACCTTATAGCTGTTTCCTCTATTGCAAGAACCCCCAATGCCCCTGGTAAGGGAACTGATGTAGAATGATTAATGTTTTGCTGCTTTGACTTTTGGCTGGTTATTTAATTCTAAGCATCACTACATTCATTTGGTATCTTGATGATTACAAAATAATCACTTGTACTTGCAATTGTCATTTCTAGTGTAGCATTATGTTCTAACTGGTCTGAATCATCAATGGTTTAAAAAAACTCTTTTAGTGTGTTATCATGCTGTCAGGCTGTCAGCGTCTTTAAATTATTTGAGAGGTATAAGTAATCTCATTTGATGGTCTGGTTTGATGGACGAATAATTTTATAGCTAATGTGGAGATGGTGTCACCCCATCTTTTGAAGTTTTATTTTACAGAATGCACCCATCAGCAAAGATATGCAAAACCCATTTTGCTGCTATCTTGAAAGGAGTGGATTCCAATATGCCTTAGCACCATTGTCCCTTGCATCACCCCCTCCATCCCCTCCTCTCACTTGGCCAAAAGTGTGATATACTGTTTCAGTTTCTTTTTCCCTGTCTAAATTATTGCCATCATCTTCTAATTTCTTGCCTAAGTGCACTCTAAAATCACTGAAGGACAGTGTCCAAATCTGCCAGCTACTTTTGCAATGCAATAGTAGATGATTTGTAGATTCTACTGATGTTTCACATAGAATACATCTACTACATATCGAGAACCTCTTTTTCACAAATATCATGGGTCAAACAAGCATTCTTTGCAGCAACCCCACCAAAGCAAGCAACCATAAAAGGTGCATAAGTTTTCTGCAACATTTCCCAGGGCCAAGCATAATCCCACTTCCCAGTTTTCTTCTTCTATAAGTTATAATAGTTCTTGACTGAAAAAGCTCCAATAAATTGAGAAGACTGGAGCAGAATGCTGCCAGGGAGGAGAGGTTTTGACCTAATATGGATGTAGTTCATGGTACTTTATGAGAAGCATGAATTTTTAACCTGAAACTCGTGCAGTTTATGGTACTATATATTAAGCACTCTATTTGTCAGTTAATGCTCAATGTGGTTTGCATTTCTTTGGTGCATTATTGAGATTAGGAGGTTGGAAGCTTTGCTTATAGAAAGATTGACTTTATTGTTCCTTCTTCACCTATAATCTATTCCTATCTGAGTTGCTATATTAAATGTGTACATGGATTGGGAAGAGAAGGGGGTTTGGGGTGGGGGGGTTGGGGGGGGGGGAGAGCATGCATGTATCAGCTCTTCATTGAACATGAGGATGAGTCTAGTGGGATTCTTGACTTCATAAAAGCATATTTTGAAAATGAGGATCATACGGTTTGCATATTTCCAGGCTACTTTCTTAAGTATACTTGATCCAGACAGGTTTTTGGTCAACTGGATTACAATACCTTGTTTGTAATCTTTAATCTTGACATGGAAGATTCTCAATTCTAATCTTGTCAGTGTTATTCAAGTCTACTTTTATGAAGTATACTTAGACAAGTATTGGTTTATACTCATACCTGGTTGCATCCTGCACTCAAAAGGATTTAAGCACATTAAAGTCTTGAATCTTCTGATTGCTATCCTATATTTTCCCTTCAAGGAAAAAAAGTAAAGGGAAATTTAAATGCATGCATGTAACAGGTGGCTCCTTTGTTTCTTGTTGTGGAGAGGCTCTTTCTTTCTCTCTATTTTTCTCAGTGTACTGGGATAGTTCTTGTTATTAAGCTGTTCATGCAATTTTAAATTCATATATCAAACTTTGTGTTTTTAATATATCAATTTTAACTGCTTTGAACCTACTAAATGACAACTCACAAAGGAGGAATGATGATTTTATGCATATAATGATCCTTATTTTCTTGTCCTTTTCGTTGCAGATTAGTCAATTGATATCAACATAGATGCTTAATTTGGTTTCCTTCAGGTCAGCATTATCTCATGTTCAACATCTTTCTTATTGGAACAGGATTGGTGAAAAAACCATTGGACCTCTACTTCTGGTTGCATTTCGAACAAGATATAGAGAAGTCCTCATCAAGGCTCATACTGCAGCATCAATTGTGGCACCCAAGCACTTATCTCTTCTTACAAAAGAAGAGACTAAATGTGAGAAAATTCTACCAAACTAGTGATTCTCTACCATAATTATCCCCCTGCCCCTCCAAAAATACGTTGCTCGGACTCTTCAAAAATGCCACAAGGTGCGCATCGGATCCTTCAAATGTAGCGCACTTTTTGGCGATCTGATATGGGTCCAACAAGATTTTTAGAGAGTCTGAGCAACATAGCTCCAAAAACATAAACCATCTTGTGATTAGGGGCTTTTGGACAGTTTCCTAAAGAACCTTTTTTGAAAATGATTTATGGTCCAAATACTTATAAGATTTAGGGTGTGTTTGGCATTCCCAACTTCAACTAGAAAAACATATCTATTAAAAAATCAGGAACAAATGAGTTCCACAGGTAGCATTCCATGTTCATCGTGTCCTTCACCCCCAACGCCCTATAGTATTTGTCTAGATTATAGTGAAATGTTGTTATAACAAGGTTTGACTATATTAATATTAATATTTTTATTTTTATTTTATCAATGGTGAAGTGTATGAAGCTGGTCAATCCTCAACAGCTGCATTTAAGAAGTGGAGAATGGGAGGTCCTAGACTGCAGATAGCTTCTGTACTTGGGAGAAAGAGGAAACCCGTTGAATGAGTTTATGTACTTGAAACATTTGTGATCACTCCTACTGAATGTGAAGATGTGTTGTAGTATCTATTTTGCTATTCAATGAGATTTGTATTTCCTTCCAACTTCAACTTCAACTTCTTTCGTGTGGTGTAAAAAAATAGTATTGAATAGGGTGTATTAGTAACCTGACATTATTTTTTCATCGACAGTTTGATTTGTTGTATTAAATGATTAGGGTGTATTAAAATAGGAATAATATCATGTATTATTAATGTCATGATATACTATGTATAAGAATAGTATTGAATATGGTGCATAACTCTTTTTTTTTCACCCCTCCCTAAGAGCTCCCACCTTTGCTCTCTTGGTGACTCGAACTCAACCTTAAGGTTGGAAGTAAATGAAGCTTACCATAGGAACAACTTCCTCTTGTCAAATTTGGACCACTTCTTGATTTGTGTGTGTCATCCTTGAGTAGGGCCATGTTAATCTTCTATGTATGTTCCAATTTTATCAGATGTCCCTGAAGGGACTATAGTATATAACCAATTGGTGTACCACAACCAGAACTTTCGATCTATTCAATTGGCCAACGAAGAAACTATCTACTCGATAAAGAAAAAGAGGAAATATTGACAAACACAATTGTATAGTCTATCCTGAGAAAGAAATTGCCTCCATTAACAAACATGACTGCAAAACAATGTTTACACGATCGCTCCTTTTGTACTGATACCATCTCAGTTACACAAATAGGAGGTACCTACTCGATTTACATGTATAGCTATTTCAGTAACACGAACAACACCCTCTAATATTATATCGAACAAGAAAGTGCATCTGCCTTGAATACGAGGGTTTCAGCTATATATTACATGGGGGCAAAGTCCAGAAGAGGATATATAAAAGTAAAACAGAATGAATAGTTATATAGCAGTTGCTCCTCTTTTCAGCAGCTCCTGAAAAACATACAGGACAAAATAATTTAAATTTCAGCATTTAATGTCGTATTGCACAAGTAGAGCTTGTCAACTGCTCGCTGCATATCATGAGGGAAACAAGTTGCTGCATACCAATTTAGTAGCAGCAATAGCCTGCCGTTGCCTTTCCTTCTTATTGCGCTGGCACTCTGCACACCAGCTGGAGGTGTCCTTCTGGTGCTTCCTTATCTCTCTAAAGACAGAACTGGAAGGGAAAGATGACAATCATTTAGGTATTCAAGAATTCTAGTAGTCGAGAATGAAAAGTTTGTTATCTGCTATAATTGAGTTGCAGCAGAAATGTGCTAAACAAATATCGACAATTTTTATTGACAAGTGAAACAAATTTATTCAGTTGGAACATGAAAGAGGAATCAAAGTACAATGTATGCATGACCAGCCACTAGCAATGGCTGATAAAAAGTTCAGAATGTCTGCATCAACGTGGGCTGTATAGATGAAAAGGAGGTCATAATTAAGTATCAATATTGCATATTTAAACAATCAAAAAGTACTATGTCGGCTTGACACTTCCAACAGACTATAAATGCAGCAATAACAGGATATTCCAACAACAAGAATTTTTCCACGATCACATTTGGAACAGATTGTCAAGTGCACGACCAAAATTGGAAGGCAAAAGTATCTAATACCTTCTGCACCACAACAACAAATTGATCCTCTGCCCTGATGTTGTTGCCCTAGCACCATGGCGATGGCGACCTCGGTGCAGCACTGCACGCCCCATGGCATGGGTATAATCGAAGATTTCCTGTTATAATTAAAGACAGATACAGTAGTGAATGTTCATACAGTTGACATGATTAAGCTGCATTCTGAATTTGATGATTGCTACTCTAACACACATCTAAGGTGAGTTGTTAACTTTCTTCATTATTTACACCATAGTAGACAACAAGTATCAGCTTACTATGGTGAGCAAGCAAACACAGTGTGTATTCGTTATCCTTTGCTTTTAATGAAAAGATAAATACAAGGCAAATTTTCCCTTCAAAATAAGGTGTCAATAAAGGTCCCACAAATTGGATGCCAGTCCGAGGGAGTATAGGTAGTTGTCCCTCTTTTAGTTGGCTAATTGGAGGAATAGAAGAATGCTTGGAGTTGAGGGTCCATTGTCAGAGAGTTAAAAGCTACAATCTGTGTCATTTGTATTTTTGGTGTAAAGAGTACATATCATATACTCGTTGGAAGGTCCCTTTTTTATCCTGAAGTTTATCGTTACTGTATGTTGACACCAACTTAGTGGATGTCAATGGAGTCATTTTGACTTGTAAAAGAAAGGATCCCGTTTCCATTCTGAACCATGAACAGATGGTCATAGATCCAACTTTGAGTTAGTTATCAAAAAAAGAAAGAACCTTTTCTTTCGAAGAAAGATCCAGTTTTGAGAATCATGACTTCATATAATCAAAATGAACAGTAAGCCTCTTTTTTGGTAAATACAATCAACAGTAAGCTTTTTTATCAGAAAAAGTTGTTTGATTACTTAGTTATCACAAAAAAGTTGCTAAACGTTACTTACTAACGAAGTTGTTGACAGTAACGCACTTTGATAAGCTACTAACTTTTTATTGTAATGGAGAATGACAGGCTACTACTTTCAACAACACAATAACCACCACGTGAAAGAAACAGAAGTATGAAAGAATGGAACTTCTTTTTATAAATAAAAAATAATGGAAACATGACTTCCTATCAGAGTATAGAGATTCCACACGCACAATTACTAAACTCATACAATGGACAAATAATTACCTCTGGTTGTGTTTCAACATTCACATGCTTCTCACACCGCACTCCACGGAAGAACAGCTCTCCACCCGAGAATTGCTTACCCAAGCACACATTTAAAGTCACTTCTGAATCATCGACATGGAAACCTGAAAAATAAGTTGTTTAGAAGCAAGGCAGTAACTCAAAGAACCAAATAAGGTTTACGGCACCCAAGCAATAGTTTGCACCGTATAATTACTAAATAGAAGCAACTCACCCAAGTCAACATCTCTATCCATACCATACTCAACAACAAAGCCATGATGGGAATCAAGTGTGGATCCACCAACTTCAGTAAAGAAAACTGCACAAAAATTCAAAGTAGAAGATCAAAAGAGATCCAGGTAATCTTCTCAATAAGCTCCTCTTTGTTTTCTTTGCTGCATCCTAATAAAAATATACAAGTTCTTACCTCTTGAAATGGGACGAATGAAATCTTCCATCAACTTCTCCAGCATGGCGTCAAGGCCAAAGTCATCAAGAACGGCACCAAATCTGTTCATCGTATTGGGACGCATTATTCTGAATTTCGTCTCACGGACCCACCTCTCAAAGTTTTCTACCTAATCAATCAGAGCCTGATAAGAAAACAGAAAAGCTAAACTACAAAGAAGAAGTAGATTGCCTGCAAATAGAAGCAGCGAGGCAGCTAATACCTCAGCCAACAACATCTCACAAAATCGTGGTTGAAGCATTTCGAATGTAAAAACTCCAGGAGAGGGTTCACACATTATGTTCCTGAAACTTTCCTCTGAGTTCTCACTAATTGCCTTGAGAAATGATGGCACAAAGAAATTTTGAGCATGCATCGTATATAATTCCCTGTGTAGAGGCTGGAATAGAAGGCAAGCAAATTAGAAAAAGAAGGTGATCAACCCTGATTCAACAAAGACCAATGGCTGTTACATTCCTATACTTCTAATTCGTCAAATGCAAAAGCATTTCTCTCTAGAGAAAATACAAGAAAAGTGATGTGAACTTTCATACTTCACTTCAATAGATTTGACATAAAAAAACATACAATTGATCTTTTTATTTACAATCATAATTAAAATATTAACCCCAAATCCCTTCAGCAAAATGTAAATACCTGATAGTTTGATATAATCTTCTGTCTGTATTCTCTATGCTTCTGGACCTGTTAAAGCAGAGGAGATGAAACAATATAATATTGATAGAGTTACGAAAGAGAGAGTGTGAATTTCACAAATAGCAGGGAAATTTTTTTTGGAAACCAAGAACATGCAGAGAAGACTTTACCAGCAGACAGCATTCCGAATAATTCGCGTGTAAACAAGGCTTTCACTAGGAGACTGGAATGATTTGCACAACTATTCCACCACATTATAACCAAATTAACCATGTAGGTTTAACTTACGTTATCAGTTCTTTTAAACCAAAATTTTGGTTGTTCATATATTCATCTATACTGGGGTCACATCTCCCCTGAATTATTTAAAAGAAAAAAAGTAAAATTCTATGTCCAACAAGAAAAAAGCTTAGTATGTGGAAAACGACAAAAGGGACACAACATTATAGTCATCATAAGATAGAAATCATATATCTAGTCACTGCATTTTTAATCAGGATCCAATCCATCTGAAATCTAAATAGCCTTCAAACCATTAGCAACTGGCTTATATAATTTTCAAAAATAATTTTCTACTCTCATTATATGCCCACAAAAAAAAAATAGAGAACTTATTTTTTTATTTTTTATGGTGTAATATTGGTCAGAGATAAGCGTGAATTGAAAGACATAGTGAGGATTCATATTGTCAACCCCAACTTCTTCTTGCCATCTTGGGGTTGAAGATAGTAGTAGTTGTTGAAGTAAACAACTACTCAGTTTTGCAATAAAATTGTAACCCTTTCAAAATGTTCATTGTACTCAAATTCAAAGATCAGATTGGACCTTCAGCTTACCAATCTTTTTTCCCTTTGAAAAAGTAATAATTGCATTGAATTTGTGGAAAATATTTTTGTGATCCGTGTGTATTTAGAAAAAAGTAAAGAAATTACACGAAAGAAAGGTTCTCTACAAATAACACCAATCGTCTATGCTAACTATCACTGGTGAGTGCTTCAAAACTTCATGAGAAACAAACGACATCCCCTCATTTGTACAAAAGCATTTCCCATCCTTTTAAAAGATCTACTATTTTTTAAATTCACTTCAGATAGTCTTTTAAATTTTTACTTCTCAAACTATACAAAAGATAAATCAAAATCCAAAAAATAGCATAAACAGTTCTGCAGAACACAAGATCAACTGATAGTTAAAGGCAGACACTATGTTTTCCAAGTTATTCACTACTAACCTGAGTATCTAACAGCAACTTGCATAAGGCAGTTACAAGCAATACAACGCCTAAAATTTCCAGTAATAACCAACCAAAAATCCCAGAAATTTTCATCTTTTAACTTCTTTTAATTATTCTTAGCATAACAGCATTCTATCACATCTCAATTCACAACTCTGCGTACCCACATAATTGAGCTCAAAAACCTCCCTTTGTCATTTTTCTAGCACTAACTAACAAACGATTTTCATGTACTCAAATTAGAAACAAGCACTAGAAAACCGGAATCCACATTGAAAATAACTGTACCTAGAGGGTACAGCAAACTCACATAAAGGTAAAATATATGCAAAATCTTATAATGCAAAGCCCAAAAATTTTCCATCTTCTCAACATTCTATCACAGGTCAATTCACAGCCTCAAATTCTAACATAATCAATCAGTGCAGAAAAAAAAAAAGGAAGCCAAATACATACAAAATTTTGCAATACAAAGCCCAAAAAAGAATTCCATCTTCTAATTTATTTCCATTTTCAGCTTCAGTGTTCTATCACACCTCAATAGCTCAATTCATATGATATGGACACTAATCAGAGTGTGCAGAAAACCAAGGAAGCAAACTACCTGCAGCATTTTGCAAACACCTCCCAAATGTTTTCCATTTTCAGCTTCTTGTCATTCTATCTCAGCTCAATTCACACACATTCTAACATATCATATACACACTAATCAAAAGCCCAGAAAAAACTAGGATGCTAAAACATTGCAGTACAAATCCCATTTTTTTTCCCTTTCCAGCTTCTTAGCATTCTATCACAACTCAATTCACACACAAGCTTACATCATATATACACACTAATCAAAATGCCCATAAAAACAAGGACTTGACACATGCAAAACTCAAAATGCAGAATTGAAAATCTGATAACTTACCCGAGTGCGTTCGCCTTCAGGAAAGTAACGGAGGAGAATTTCACGCATATAATGAACCTTCTGGTCACGTGATGAGTTGAGAAGAGCAGGCGGAAGATAACGTTCAAGGGAACTAAACAACAACGGACTAAAATCCAATTGAAGGTCATCATAGTTATCTGGTTTGTGATCAACGCTAGGATTCAATCGCAGCCGGTGAGAAGAATACGGTGGGTAAACAACGCCGTTTGATCCATTTCGACTACAATTCCCGATTCCGTTGCCAGTAGGGTTTGTTGATTGACCATCCTTCTTCCAATCCATGGCTGTTGCTCCATCTTGAGACATTGATTCAGTTCAAAATTTTTGGAAATTTGGGATTTGCAGAAGGGAAGAATTGTGAATGTTATAGGATCATTAAAACAGATGGAGATTAGGGTTTTTTTTTTTTCAGCTGGGATTTTGGTGAGGGTGATGAAGATCTTTTTTAGGGTTTAGAGTTGTCAATTCTGAGCATTTTTTATTTTGTTAATTTATTTTTTTATTTTTTATAATATAGGTAGATAATTAGAATATGTGATTTTAGGTTCAAATTGATAATTCGAATTGAAAAAAAGGTTAAATGTTTTGTAGTTTTCATAACGACTTTGATTTGTTTTATTATTGGATTATTGGTTCTTAACAATTTGTTCTTAAAAAATTAACTGAAAATTCAATCATAAATTAAATAATTACTCATTATTATACTCCGTCTATTTCAAAAAGAATAACTCACTTTCCTTTTTAGTTTGTTTATAAAAGAACAATTTTTTATTTTTTTTTTGTAACATTTTAATTTCAGTTTTTCACGTGGCATATTTAAGGCCACAAAATTAAAAGATAATTTTGAACATTTGACAGAACTTTAATTGAGGATCACAAGATTCAAAAGTCTTCTTTATTTTCTTGTACTCTAGGTCAAGTCAAATTATGCCACTCTTTTTGAAACAGAGGGAGTACCATTTTTCACATATAAAGTCTAGACTTAGGGCCCGTTTGGTGTGATGGATTAAAAATAATAGTGATAGGACAAGGAAATAGTGATGGGATAAAAAAAATTTATGTTGTTTGGCTGCCATGTTTGGGATAACTTATCCCACCATTTATATCATAGTGATGGGATAAGTTATCTCATATACATGGTAGGATAAGTTATCTCAGTATAGCTAATCCCAGGATAACTTTTCCTAGAATAACTTGATTCCAATCAAACAACCCCTAAGAGTTTAGTTTCATATTTTATTTCGTTATCTCAAACTTTTGGTTATTCTACAATATGATAATGTTTGTTTTTGAGCAAGACGCAATGCTTGATTCACTTGGTTTGTCACCTTGTTTCTAAGATTTTACATATAAAAAAAGTGTTAAATCTTAACGATTAAACTGATAATGATCAATAACCAATAAATCAATAATCAATAAGTCAATATTTAATAGTTCTATAACAGTTTAGTATATCTACAAACCTAATCAATAAATCAAATCAATAAATTTTGAAATCGAACCGAACCAACCGATATATAGCTATTCACAAAATATATTTATATTAAATAACATTTTTCGTTTACAGCAAGAACTTTCAAATCATAAAAACATTCGAAATGGACTTCACATTCAATTTATTGTGGAAAAAAATTCTATCTGATTAATTTATTTCCATTTTAATTGAATTGTGAATATATATAATATACAAGGGTCGAATTCAAAATCTCAAATTTCCTATTATTCATTTGGTATCTCCGTAGCTTGAATTGTCCATACTGTTTACTAGCGGACTCTTCGAGAACACCAAATAACAACAAAAAAAAAAACACTCTTATTCGTCGCTACCAACCCACCAAACTTCATTTTCGATATATGATTTAACAGCGACGCTTTATACGGAAAAAAAGCTATATTTCTTTTCGTAGAGAGAGGAAAAAGAGGCGATTTTCAGAAGAAAAAATGGCGAGTTCTAGTTTGGTGAAGCTCAACGCATCGTCATCTTCGTGGATCGGTCAACAATCGTTCAATCAACGACCTGGATCTTCCTGCCGGTTGCCTGTTTCGAATCGCCGTGTTTCAGTCGTCCGTGCTGCTGGATCTTACACCGATGAGCTCATCAAAACCGCTGTAACTCTCTCTCTCTCTCTCTCTCTCTCTCTCTGTATATCTATATCTGTATATATATGTGTGTGTGTTTGTGTTTCTCATTTTTATGTGTTTGCATGCTTTATGATCGGATCTAAAAGTTTTTTTTTTCCCGGTGCAACTTGATTTGTTTTATGTTTTTGGTTTAGATTATGTATTTTTGTGTTGATTTTTTGTACAGAATTCCGCTAAAATACGGAATTTTTGCAACTGTGCTGCCTCGGTTCGTTGGATTGGTTGAAATTGAAAAGGTTTAGTTTGGTCAACTTTTTGTTTATTTAAATTTCTATACTGATGTTGATATGTTTGGATGTAGTATCAGTTGGATCTAGAAGCTTCTTTTTAGTTTAGATCATGCATTTTAAGTTGAATTTTTGTTTAGAGGTGTGTGCTAATTTACTGAATTTTGAAAGTGCTGCTGTTTTGTTCAGTGAGTTGATGGAAGTTTAAGAGGTTTGCTTTTTTGTCAGAATTGTTGTGTTTGTATTGTTTATAGTGATGCTGATAAATTTGGCTGTAGTTATAAACAGCTAAAACAGCTACATCGTTCATTCTAATTTTACAACAACTACAACATGTCAAAATACCCAGTGTAGTCACACAAGTGGGGCATGGGAAAGTTAGTGTGTACACAAACCTTACCCCTAATTTAAAAAGGACTTCAGAATCTTAATTTTAGGTTGATCATTTGAAAATTTGTTTTCCAGAGCTACATGAAAGTGATATCTCTCCCAGGCACACACACTTCATTTGTTTGCATGTTTTCTGGTCGGATTTAATAACTTGGGTTCGGTGGATTGGGAAAAGTTTTAGTTGGTAAACTTTGTTTTTATATGTTGATGTTGATATGTTCAGCTGTATGCCTGTATCTATAAATTGGTTTTCTTGTACGAAGCAACAACTACACATAAAAAGTTTTTTTCTGCATATACAAACACGGTCTGAGCTGCAATCAGTGTGTTTGCTTCAACATGCTACGGAGTGCTAGATATATCCACCTGCTTATTAAAACTCACCTTTGCCTAACATTCTTGTAAACTTGGAGAATGCTGGGTAAAAGATGTTCTGCAAAATATAATAATGCTGAATGCCTGAACCTTTGTCTATTGCTTACTTGATGTAGAAAACTATTGCATCTCCTGGAAGGGGCATCCTCGCCATTGATGAATCGAATGCAACTGCCGGAAAGAGACTAGCGTCAATTGGTCTGGACAACACAGAAGCAAATAGACAGGCTTACCGTCAACTCTTGTTGACCACTCCTGGCCTAGGTGATTACATCTCTGGATCCATTCTATTTGAAGAGACACTTTTCCAGTCCACTACCGATGGGAAGAAGTTTGTTGATGTCTTGCGCGATCAGAAGATTGTACCTGGTATCAAAGTTGACAAGGTGTCCTTTTTAACTTGTTTCTATGCCTTGTGTAACTTCTTCTGTGCTTTAGGATTTTGCTGCTACCTTTCTTAATCTTTTGTTGCAAATATTTTTGTTGGTGAACTTCATCCAATTTTAACCGTTCTTTTTTTACTTACAGGGTTTGGTTCCCCTACCAGGATCCAACAATGAATCCTGGTGCCAAGGATTGGATGGATTGGCTTCTAGGTCTGCTGAATACTACAAGCAAGGGGCACGTTTTGCCAAGTGGTACGCTGTGGCCTTGCACTTTTCTACTGCTACTCCTCTCTCATGTTTTCTCTTATTCTTTCCTTGGAAGATCAAAGTGCATTTAACTTTTCTGAAGAATTATGGAACATAAATGATACGCGGCTTCGAAATTTTCAGGAGAACAGTTGTTAGCATTCCTTGCGGTCCTTCTGCTTTGGCTGTAAAAGAAGCAGCTTGGGGTCTTGCTCGATATGCTGCTATATCTCAGGTAACTTTTGGAACTTTTTCTATCTTTCCGAAGTTGTACAAGAAAAATGTGAGACAACCAAGTCAACAGACCCACCTCCTTAGTTGGTTGCACTTGTTTTTGGATATCCTCCGATCTTCAGAATTGGAGGATAATCTTTAAGAATCTGCATGATCTGGGGAACGATGGAAGTTTGTCTTTCTATTTATGGATGGTTAAAGATCAGTTTTTCCCTACAGGATAATGGTTTAGTGCCAATAGTAGAGCCTGAGATTCTTTTGGATGGAGACCACCCAATAGAACGAACCCTCGAAGTTGCTGAACGTGTTTGGGCAGAAGTCTTCTACTACCTAGCAGAAAACAATGTTGTTTTCGAAGGTATTTTGCTCAAACCTAGCATGGTTACTCCTGGTGCTGAACACAAAGAAAAGGCTACCCCAGATACCATTGCTAAATACACACTTACCATGTTGAAGAGAAGAGTTCCTCCTGCGGTTCCCGGAATCATGGTATGACTTTTCTTCGATTCACTCATTTGTTTCTCATTTAATCAAAATTAACCATAGAAAGATTAGAGGAAACTACACGCTTGGACTCTTTTTTCTTTGAAAAACTTTAGTTAAGTTGCTACTTCTTGCTCTTTTTCTTGTTCAACTGTGCTAAAAATCGTGTGTTTTTCTACTTGTCAGTTTCTGTCCGGAGGACAATCTGAAGTGGAAGCAACACTCAACCTCCACGCAATGAACCAGAGCCCCAACCCATGGCATGTATCTTTCTCGTATGCAAGAGCACTCCAGAACACAGTGCTCAAGACATGGCAAGGTCGTCCTGAGAATGTGGATGCTGCACAGAGGGCACTCTTGATTCGTGCAAAAGCAAACTCCTTGGCTCAGCTCGGAAAATACTCCGCAGAAGGTGAAAGTGAGGAAGCTAAGAAGGGAATGTTTGTCAAGGGCTACACCTACTAAGCACGCTTTGCTTTGATGCAACTTCTTTTTTGTGTATTTTTCAGTCTTTGTTGTTTGCTAGATTCGAATGCTGAAGAGAAAGCTAATTGCTCTTTCTTCTTTTTTGAGCTTAAATTAGTACTGTACTTGATTAATAAGCTACAAGGGGTGATTCGTCGAAACACAATCTCAGAAAATGCTCGGTTGTTTAGAAACCCTGTATAATTATATTGAGAACTGCTTAAAACGGGTAATATTTTCTATTTGTTTCCATTTACTCTTCCACTTGATATTTCAAATTCCTCTTTGCTGTTAGCCTGAGTAATTGTTGCTTTCTTGTCTTAGTTCTGGGGGGACGACTTGTGAAAGCATGGTTTTAGTATGAATTTGAGGTGTTTATCGATTCATAGGGTTTTAACAAGAAAATTCTTATCAATAATAAAAACATAAAATAAGATGCAAAAACAAATTAGAATTCACGAATCACCGGAAGTGTCAAAAACAAAATAAACACGGACCACACACCAATTTAATGTTTTGGTATTACCGCCATAAAGAAGAGCAGATTTTCCAGAGAAGATGAGAATCCTTCAATTGGTACCAAGCAACCATGGCTGAACTTTAAATTACAAATATCTAAACGATATTTTAGTTGACCAGTGTGTGTTGCATATATAAGATTAAAAAGGCAGGAACCAAAACTTCCTCCTCCTGAATTATACTGCATTTGACATTTCATACAACATTTTGTCCAAATAAAACAGAGTCTAATGTAAAGTATTGGGTCCATACAAAAGAAACTGCTTCTACTCCATCAACAAGATTGAACTCTGCAAAAACAAAACCAAACTTATCTATATAAATCTGCTTTGGGAAGCCTTCTTAGCGGGCTTAGCTCGTTTTTAGATTGTTGTTCTTCTTGATTGAGATATGAAAGCTGAGAATGATGGACTAATCTGATTGGAATGCCGCCTTCCTCCTATAACCTGATCAACAATGACAGAAGATAGAAATAAAGCAAATACTTAAAAGTCAAAATTTAGTAATACAGAGAAAAAATTTTTGCAATATTGTAGGAACTGAGATCACAAGGGTCTCAAGTTTCTGATGATAAGAACTAAGAATACTTTCTCAATGACCACTTCTTGTGAGGCAAAAAGGATGTTGCCATGTAGAAGCTATAGTCAGTGTTGCTCGGACTCTCCAAAATGTTGCCGTGTTAAATCTTCCAAAAATGCAGTACTTTTGGAGGATCCAACACACACTCTGACATTTTTGAAGAGTGTGAGTATATAGGCTGTAGTAGTTTCCTGGCTTCAATCACATTCTTGACCATCATCTCCTGAAAGGCTTCTTAACTATTAGCTACTGTTAAAAACTGTGAATCGCTGGAACAGAACTACATTCCATGCTTCCAAGTTCTTGATGGAAGAATAGAAACAGTAATTGAGTAATGAGTAAGGACCATGGTCTATACACTTTAGAAAAGAGGCTTTAGAACACTAAATAGGATAACTTCAAAGAATAGGTGGAAAGAAGGTGAATCTAAGTGAAGGCAAATTCAAGAAAAGATTGTGTACAGTTTCTATCTCATAATCCTAGAAAAGGCACTCCTTATTCCTTAAGCCAAGGTCTCTTGGAAACAACCCTCTTACCTCCACAAGGTAGGGGTAAGTCTGCGTACACTCAATCCTCCCCATACCCCACCTGTGGGATTACACTGAGAATTCCAGTTTTCAGCACAAACAATTTTTACTCTAATGAGTTATATATATGACACGTGGGCCATGAGCCATGAGCCCACAAGAAATTAACAGAAGTTCTCTTACCTAACCCAGCTTTAGTAGGAAGTCTGTTGAAAAATTTCCAAGTGAAACAAAAGCTTAAGAGAGGCGAAGGAATTTCTAAGCAACACTCTAAACTTTAAATCTAACAGCTGAGGGAGGAGTGTAGATGTTGGAGTAAATATCTTTAAACTCTTGTTGGAAAGAATGGAATCAGTTAGACTCACAAAATCCAAATAACAAGCACAATTATATGATAATCCATAGCAAAATGGCGAAGTGGGAATAGTTAGGATCTCAGGAGCAATGTTTCAAATGAAAATGGAGGAAATGGATCATTTCAGTTGAAAATGGGATAGAGCTACAAGACCTTAATTGTTTTCACATGACCCATTTTCCATTTAAGACACTTATAGAAACCTTCTCTACCAACTAAGAAAGGACTTAGTTTTATGATATTTTCCATTTACTGCTAGAAAGAAGAGAATCATCTCTAGACCAGATACTCAACTTACTTTTTTTAAGATGAGTACTGTTAAAGAGTCCTTTTCTTTGATTATCCCCCTCCCCAGGTGAGTTGGTTTACAGGTCAAGAAAAAGAATAATTTTCATATCAACTTTGTGGAGAATGTAGCTTAGAAGAATATGAACCAAATGGTAAGCTAGAGTGGGAAGTAAAATAGACTCAATGAAAGCACGTTTATATTCTTCGGATACTTCAACCAAGATAAGGTCCCTCTTATGCACTCTTTAAATAGTACTTAAATATGGGCTCTAGAAAGGGCATCTCAACAAAGAATGAACAAGCACGGGGATAGAGGATCCCTTGTCAAAGACCACTCACCACAGTAAGTAGAAATGAGTTCAACAGGTGAATCGTTTAAAAGGATAGATGGAGATGAAGTTTTGATACATGATAAGCCAGAATGGTACAGGAGAGGAGCCCGTATTGAGAAGGACGCTGTAAGAAGTCCTAGCTAATTCTATCAGAGGGCTTGCCGCTTTGCAAGTATCAATTCTGAAAGAAGCAAGGAATAAAGAAGAATAACCACTAGTGGCTCCAATGCTTTTAATAATTCCTGAGTAAGAATCACACCATCTTGGATAATCCAGGTCAGACCAAGAATTTTGAAAGCAGAAACAATGGTCAAAATCAAGGACTTGAGGCTTAAGCAAATTAGTTAATACTATCCAAAAAAAATTTATAAATCACATAAAACACAATCATAGGTCTATTAGGTCTATTTCAGTCTGGGTCCTGGGAGCACAATAGCAGCAAAATTAGAACCAAGTATGTGACCGTAGAGCTTACAATACAAAGCTCGGAATCTCTCTAGCCTAGGGGATCTGATAATGCACTTACTCAGAGAATGAACCGTAACAAACACTCGCACAACCAAATATGAGGAAGTAAACTTCTACAGAGACTTCCTTTCCTCCTTATTGATCTCTGCTATTGGTTTTGAGTAGGCTTTAGTTATTATTGGGGCACAATACAATCACCTCCAATTCTGGAGGTGATTTAGGTACTATATTCTAAAGCACAAATCAACTAATGTTAACATCCACCCAGCTTCTTTTGATATTTTTGATTAGCCAGGTGGTTGTTTTCTTTCATCTCTCGTTATATTATTAGTATGTTGTATCATCACATCGAGCAATGTGCTTAATTCCTTTGCTCTGAGACTCATTTTCTGCCATGTGCAAGGGCTTCTGTCCACACTGATAATACAGAGATTAATAATGCATGTACCAAGTGAATGAACAGTAACAAATACTTGCACAACAATCTCAGAGGACAAAACAGAAAGTAGACAATTAATTTGGTCGATATATTGAGTTTACAAGACATTATGTACTAAGCAATGCATCTCTTTACATTTCACCATTTCAATTCTTCTGCTTAAGAGCTTAACATATCCTTCATTGAGTAGATAAGGGGAGAATGATACCTAATGCAACGACAATCAAGCTTGAGTTCCCGTCATAGCCTTCATTTGTATATGACTCGAGTCAGTGTTGGGCAGAGCCTCATAAGAACCAAATCTCCTGATACCAATAGTTTTAGCAACGGCAGCATAAGTGACAGTAACAATGAGCAATACAAACATCACATGAACTACAAAAGCCAAATCAAGTATAGCAATAGCCCTGAGCTTAGAGTCCTCTAAATCGCATTTGGTTGAACCTTCTACCCCAGTAACAACATCCAAAAGCTTATGACAACCCTCAGGTATGAACGCATCAACGTAAAGCGAAAGTCCCGTCTGTAGAACCCATAGTCCCTGGAGACAGATAGAAGCAGCTAAAGCAACATCAGCTAGGAAAAGCCTAGGTTGAACAGCAATCACGAGACAAAGTAACGCGGAGAGCGCAGAAATGCGAGCTGAAACCGAATCACATTTAGCCTGGAGATCGGACGTTTGAACGGAAGCAGAAGAATCGGATACCGAATACTGTAGGTAGAAAAGTGCAGCAGCTAAAGCGAAGAACAGATCGGGAGGAAGCGGGAGAAGAGAAGTTGACTCGGAGATAAGGAGAAAAACAACGAGTATTAGAAACGAGAAAACAACGGCGGCGGCTTGAAGTGAGGTGAAACGGTGCACCGGAGTATGACCCTTGAGGAGAGGATCGGCATCTAAAGAGACAAGCGATTGATGGATCAGAGAAATGAGGAGACAAAGGAGAAGGAGATAAAGAGGTAGACGGCGGAGATGAGGTTGAGATATGAAGGAGAGAGGGTGGTAAGGTTTGGCGACGTAGTCTCCGGCGGATTTGAGGCGGTTCCGGGTGGTGCAGATGAGGTGGTAGAATCCCAGAGATAACAGTGAAGACGATGACAACATGTGATACATTAGGGTCGCCATTGCAAATTAAATTTTTAGAGGGAGAGGCAACGTATAAAGACTAGTTCCTTTTTTTCCTTTGGTAAAGTATGGATCAAGGTTCAATACGTGAAAGCAATCAATAATTTTTTTTTGAATGATAATTGATTCGATACGTGAAAGTAATCAATAAATTTGAGTGAGTTTTTATTAAAAATCATGTCATAGGTGTTTTCGAGAGTACTAGCATGTTTATTCTTTTGTTGTGATTTTATCTTACCTTGTGGTTATCATACGCAGGTGTTTGTGATCTTTGGTAGCTTGTTATTGGCCTTAATCTAGGCTTAGGCTAGTGATTGTCATAGACTGACGTTTCGGAGTCGATAGGCTTTAGAATTGTTCTGACATCGCTCGGACGACTTAAAATTGAAACAATTGGAGACATATCCACAATTTTGTTTTTAACTCAACTTTGGGTCTATCTCCAATTGTTGCGATTGGAATGGATCGGGATAGGTGAAAGCAATCGATAAATTTGAATCCGAATAGATCATCTATATTGTCTTTCCTCAAATTTTACATAAACATAGAATATTTCATGTACTCAGTTATTCTTTTAAGTCCTATAAGCGAACATTTTAAACTTAGAGTTAGTACATACAATCTTCGTACATTGTCACTATTTTGCAAGTTTGGATTTAAACTTGATGTTATTCTGGAATTTTAAATTTTGAAGCTTAGAAATACTCGAAGAGCTTTTGCTCAATGCTGGTGAAACTACATGTGACAATAATTATATTTTTAGCCAAGTTAAAAAAAAAGTACATTGGAATTAATACAAAATAGTGATAATTTAAGAACTTTTATGTATTAACTTATTTAAATGATACGAGTTATATTATTTTATAAATTTTTATGTACTTTAGGAGCGTAAAATACAAACACCAATAACTATTGCATGGGAGAAATTTTACGCTTGTAGTTATAGTTCATAAGGGTTAAGAACATGGACATAATTTAAGTACAAGACTCATAAAATGTGATAGTTTAGAGCTAAAGCAATGTTTTTAGCCATTAACTCAAAACATTTTATCTGCTCCCTTCTTTAAGCTTGTTTTACTACTATTCAAAATAAAATCCCATCTCCATATTAGTGTGGTATAACAATAACATACAATAGATATATACGCAATATAATTCTAGAAAATAGGATCTAAAGAAGATAGAGTGGCCATAGATATTACCTCTATCTTGTAGGTAGAGAATATGCTTCCGATTAACCCTCGATGCAAAGAATATCAATGACGTATTTATAAAATTTATCTTCAAGATATCTAATTGTTTCAACTTTCAATTACAATTCCTTTGTCTTACAATATGAGCCTGCATGCGTTCCTCTCAGCCCAAATTTGATAGACAACAATTGCAAATAAGAAGCCCAAGATGCTACTTTGAGGCCCATTGCACTTCATCATATATAAGAGCTAATTATTTAGATACACTCTAGTTTGCAATATTACAAATTTTATCAGATTTTGATGTGTTCAAATACGTCCAAATACATGTATCTCAGGATACATGGGTCAAAATTAGGTGTAATTTATTCTAGATACGTTGTATCCAAGTGGATTTACATGTATCTGGAATACATAACGAATCTCACTCGCCTCCCTTCCTATCTCTCTCGTCTCTCTCCCTATTTTAGTGTATCTGCTAGCAAAATACATGTATCTAAGTGTATATTCCTCAATATAGAAGAAAACTCTTAATTAGAGGTAAGATACGTAATATTTTGAAAATATAGATAATAATAGTATAGATGGTAATGAAGTATGTCTAATTATGTAGTTTTTCATATATTAACCAACCAATGTTCCTTCTTTCACATATCCAAGTTAATAGAGACACTCACAAGCTACGTTGTTTGGACTTTTCGATAATTTATGAGTAGTGCTCATATTGTATTCTTAAAAACAATGTATTATTTTCAGAGAGCCAAGTACAAATAGTCCAAACAACATACTACAACCCACAATAAGAATTGATGTCTAGGCATGTCTTTCATAAATACTAAGCTTTTCCAGGACACTATTGGAAATAGGGGAACAAATTAAAGAGAAACATATTACAAATAGAATCTCGCAGGATCGTAGCTAGCTTTGATGAAGGGGGTTTAATTAAATCCTTTTCATCGAAAAATGTTATTGTACGTGTAGTATATTCATAATAGAATTTTGTTGACATAGGTTAATAATATAATTGCGATATTTCTAATTTCTTTGAAGATCCTTACTGAAATTTCTAGCACCTTGAAAACCTTAAATGTTGAATCCACTCTTAAAGTACTAATGAATTTTTTTTGGAAGTCAAAAAACTCCGAAAAGTTATTTTCATAATTTTCATTTCAAATCATTCACAAAAAATATAAAAACTATTTTAATTTGTATTCATGTCCAAACACTCATTTTTAATATTTTTTCCAAATTTCACAATAATTATGTGTAAATGCCCACCTATTAACCATCTTGATTTGGAATCTTTGTATTATGGTTCAGCATCTTTTAGGATCAATTTTTTTTTTTAATAAAAAGACAAAACATAGTTCTTTTTAGATAGATTTTTTCCCTAAGTTGATCTTATACATTTATATGTATATATAGTGAAGTTAGATTGTTCCCTTTTTCTTTAACCTCATTATCTTAATCTTTTCATTAATACTATTTTTTAAAAATGAAAATAGAGTCAACTACAATGTAAAAAACAAGAAATGTAAATACCTAATTTAAAAAAAAAAAAACAAGATTAAGAAAAGAGGGGACCAATAATTTTTAGACTTTATCCTATTTCTAGTCTTTGTGGTCCAAAAATAACTTTTTGTCCAAAGCAAGTCCCCTTGTATCAATACTAACTAAACACACTTGTAATATAGGACATTGATAGGATACAAGTAGGGTACAAATACCTATCTTAATGTTTATATGGTGTCTATTAACACAACATAGGATGTTAACACTCACTTCTGGTTCTTAGACGAGGAAAACAATCCAATCAATGCAGTCAGTTCACCCTTTTGACATGCGGGGGTCTGGAGTATGGTAGAACGAGTTATGTAGACTAGACAATTAGCTTGTTAGGTAGGAGAGGGCATTTAATTTATAAACCTCTTACCAACTCCTTGTAAAATTCATGCGAGACTCTGTTGGTTCAGTGTAATTTTTGTATTTGGTGCGAACAAACTCTTTATTATTCACAATTGAAATTCTATTAGATCGTCTGAAGTATTTTTATTCACACTCTTTGCTTGAGATAGTCCACAACTTCAAGTCGCGAGTGATCAGCAAACCAAAAAAATTAAACACACTAGCCAATAAAAACACTAGCTTATTAAGTAGGAGAACTCGTTCAACCTCTAAACCTCTTATCACAATAGACTCTGTTGGTTCAGTGCAATTCTCTTGCTTGGGATGAAAAACCTCATTATTATTCACAATTGACTTTCTCTTAGATCATCTAGGATATTTTTCTTTACATTCTGGCATCGAGATAGTCTACAACTTCAAAGCGCGAGTGATCAACAAACATTAAAAACTGAACACAAGAGACAATAAAAAACTAGATTACTAATTAAACCTCGTACCAACTCTTTGTGAAATCCACGTGAGACTTTGTTGGTTTATTGCAATTCTCCTACTGGAGGGCGAAAGAACCTTGCTTTTATTCATGATTGACTTTTCTTAGATCCTCTAGGAAATTTTTCTTTACACCCTGCACTCAAGATAGTCCACAATTTCAAATTGCAACTGATCAGCAAACCAAAAAAACTGAACATGAGCCAATCAACTAGCTTATTAAGTAGAAGAGCTCGTTCAATATATAAACCTCTCACCATATTTGGTAGAGAGATACATGTGAGACTCAGTTGATTCATTATTGTTAACTTTTTCAAGAATCAATGACCTTGTTATTCACGATTGACTTATCTTTTGATTCTAAGTTACCACTCTTGACACTCTAGCTCAAATGGGCCATAACTCAAGTCTTTGAGTCACATTGGATAAATATACTCTGATACAATTATTATAGGTTGAATAGGAGAGTCTAACTTAAAAGACTAAATCAAAGTGTTCCAATCCAAAAACTAGCTTATTAAGTAGGATCAGAACCCGTTCAATCTAAAAAGCTCCAACCAATTATCGATAAAATCCACGCAAGACTCAATTGGCCTATTCTACTTGTCTTGCTTCATAATCAACTTCATTGTTTCCGACTCACTTTTCTCTTGAATATAATCCACAACTTTAGGTCGCGGTAGACCAACCTATGTTACTATAATTGTTATAGGTTGAATAAGAGAGTCCAACCTAAAAGACTAACTTATTAGGTCGGATTTTGATAGTTGAGAGTGGTCCATTTATTCTATAAATCATGTCATACCTTCTTTTTTTCTAGAAAAATTCATGTGTGACTCAATTGATTTATTGTTATTACAAAAAAATAGGAATTTTGGAACACTTTTTTTTTTTTTTTTTTTTGTAATTTTCATTAATATTTTTTTAATAAAGAAAAAAAATAATAGTACCTCGAAATGCGACATTGATCTGGCTGTCGGAATCATGCAATTAAATTAGGTGAATAATGTTGAGAGAAATGGAATCTTGACCATATAAATTTGAGACAACAAGTGAGTCTCTGCTCTTTCTTGTCTTCTATTTTTTAAAATTTTAATGAATTCTTGTTTTTGTCTATTAGATCATAGCTTTTGTCATTGTTGGGGCATTTAAAAACAACCCCTTTTCCCCCCCTCTTAGTTTAGCCTTTTAATACAAATGTGTTGTTGTTCGGTATAAAGGTGAATTCATGATTTAATGTTTAGCGAGTTCACAATGCATAAATAGTTAAAATTACCTTGTGTTATTTGAATTTGAGCAACTTTTCCTTTCATTGAACTTTACTCTGGTTGTTAAGAAACAATCTAGGTTTTGTTGTCAACCCTTGATGCAAATCCAATCTAAGGGTAAACTTTAAACCAAAATGAGAAATAGAGGGATAAAATTGAACCTTTTTTTATCTTCAAGAATTTGGATATGTGGGGTTCATTTATTTCACGCTCGAGCTCTCTTAGTGACATTAATAAGGTGCGATTTGCGAATGTCAAAAAGGTATGAATAAACCCAAAGTGTATGAAGATCAAAATTGAGCAATTTCGACTCCTCCCTTTATAAGCATATATATTTAATTAAGATATTTCATTTGCATATCTACAAATACATAGGCGAGGTGAAGATTTATATCTTATAAGTTCTAGATTCTAGAACACGAACTCAAGTACTAACAACCTGTTTTGAACTTTTTTTATATATACATGTTTAGTGATTTTTGTAACACAATATAAGTTGTATCTGCCGAATTCACATGTTATATATTACCTTAGTCCCAATAGAGATAATTAAAATAAAAAAATAATGTGTTCAGTTGAATCAAAGAAACTAATCCTAAATCCACCTCTGATCACCTGCAATTCTCACATCAAAATCAAGTGTAAAACACATGTAGGTATGTTTTGCCTTATGACCTAAAGGACCAACAACATATTGTCTGAGAAGACACCATTATCTTAGCTTTGTCAAATTGGCTGTAATGTTTTATTTCTTGTCTCTGTATGTGTGTCTTTGTTTGGGGGGGGGGGGGGGGAGGGGCGGATAGAGGGGCTGTGGAATATTGTGGTCACAAAAGAATAGTGTCACATTCATATATATTCACAAATCACAAGTTCCAAAATGACCTCTAAAAGTTAGTGTCACATTTTCATTTGAGTTTGACACTTGAAAAGTTGAGCCAAAGATGAGCCTTGACACTCTATGGGTTGATCCATGCATCAGTTACGAATTTATCTGAACTCAATAATTCTAATTTCAAGTTATCAAAAATAAATCTAAAACTCTATAAGTCAAATAGTTTATAATGAAATATTTTACTCAAATTCATATAGTTCAAATTTTAAATTTATTTTTTCTCGCTTAAATTGACACTTCTTCTTTTTTCCTTAAATTAAAACTATAATTTGTGAATCATTTCTAATAGATCTTGTCTCTATTTTTACATCACTTGAGGCAATAGACTCACTCAACAAGAAAGTTTTGTATTTTACAATAATTAGTACCTTGATTCGTATCGAAATACTGATTATCAAAAACACTATATTTAGAGTTTTGATATTATTCTTATTAATTTCATGATAATTCGCTTTTTTCATCTCACTGAGAGACAAATTTTTGAAACTTCGATATTTCTCTATCCTATTTACCAAAAACAAAATATTTTAAAATACTTGAATGGTTCAAATTGTTAATTGAAGAGGATATTATTATTTTGGGAGTGTTGATTCAATCTTTTTTTTAGTAGTTCTAAATCTGATCCATATTTGATTTGGATCTCAAATTTGAGATCCCTTTAAAATAATTTTTTTTGAGAAAAATAAATAAGTGGACAAGATATTTTGGTCAAAATCTCAAAACAACATATGGTGATGGAGGAGTTGTCAGTCTGAAAAAAAATATTGATTATTTTATTTGGTAGATCCAACAAACAAATGAAGATTAATAGGATTATTAATACTATTGACAACCTGTTTATTTTTGGCCAATCATTTGCAATCAGTAGATTAATAAATTAAAAGTCCATATTCTTAATGGAATAGTTATTAAAGCTAACAACTTTTTATTGTCTTGGTGACTAATCCAACAATTATTGTCCAATTTATTTATATTACAATAATATTTCATTTTACTTTGTATATTCTTTATTGGTTTGTTTTCAGAAGTGTGCAAAATTAGAAGGAAAAAAGGTATCAGTATAAGGAATATTCAGTTTAATTTAACTAAGATACCTTTTATTTATCTTTTTTCTTTTTGTCTGGTTCTACTAAGGTTTGTTTTGCCAAAGATTTTAATTTCTAAACAATATTAGTTATAGTATTATAGTAGTTTCTTGTCATTCGATTTCTATTGCAATATATTCATTATTTGCTTTGATTATCGTATTATTTTCTAAATTTTTGAAATAGATAATCATTCAAAATAAAGGAATGACAAAAATCAGATAACTTATTACAACAAATTGAAATTTATTTATTATAATGTGTTTATTCCAGCATCTATTTATTAAATAAAATATACAACGAGATAAAATTAAGCTAGAAGATATAGAGCTATATCATGAAGCAATTTGCAAATGAAACACAAAAAAAATTATATAGCATTTTATTTGAATCGAAAATATATCAAAAATAATTTTTTTATTTCAAAAACATTAATTAAATAACGCCCTATTTCAACAGAAGGCCTTCTCTCTCACAACTAACTATTTTGATTGCGATCAAAAAATAATTTCAGTAAGAAAAAAGAAAGATCTGGATTGAAATATGCTAACACCTATTAAAAAAGTGTATTTATGTGATGAAATAACCTTTACTTTGTCGATTATAAAAAGAAATAATTTCTATTTTTTTTTTCTAAATTCCCCTCAAAACTACATTAGGTATATTATTGCATGAATTTTGATAAAAAGAAACAAAAAAAATTAAATCTTGTTGTTTTAATTTAATGTGTTCCCCATTTCATCAAATATATATTGAAAAGTGAAAACAATTCCACCATATGGATACTGTTCCCTAGGAATTTTTCCCATTATTTTTTACAATTTTGGAAAATTTTAAATAATTATTATTTTGTCCTCACTTCTACCCCTTCCCAAGAGAAACCAGGATGGGGTGGGGGTGGGGTTGCACCCATGTTATGTAAAATTCAAGAATATGGGACATTGATACACATTCAATAAAATACTATATTCCTTTTAGTTCAAACTATGTATTGTTTTGAAAAATAAATTTATTTCAAATATTGGATATTTTATAAATTCAAGAATATATACTTGCCTTTTGTCTTCAAAATCTCTTTAATGTTTCAATAAATTGTGTGTTAATTTAGAAAGACACCAAGTAGAAAATATAAATGAGATTGTGTAGTGAATGCTCTTATGATTAAAGTTGTTGAGTGTTTTCTTTAGGGATGTTTAAAAGCCATACACAAATAATATGAATCGAATATAACACTACTTAAAAAAACTAGATTTAGGAATGGACAAATTTTGTAGCTGAACAACAAAATTTATTGCTATTCCTACTTAGCGACGAATTAACGATATATTTTCATTAGCTACGAGCAAAATAGTGATGGGTCAACGACAAGGTTTGTCTCTAAATGCAGTATTTTGTTGATATTTTAATATATTTGTACTTTCGTTATTTGAAAAGTCAATTTTTCTTAGGTTGCTACGTTTTCATTACCATATTCTTTTAAAACAAATATTTAAAAATCTACTTTATAAAAATGTAATAATACTTATTTTTATCTAGTTTTAATAATTTATATATATGTTATTTAAAACCAAAATTAGTAACATCTTGATTGATGTTTTAAACCTAATCTATTAGTGTATTTTTGAGTTTCCATTAGATATTTGATACTCACATAAACCTCGATTTATTTAGATTCATATAATTTAGAGTTGTTGATTCTTCATTCAATGTACCATTCTCGCATTACACCTTCTTTAATACGAATTCATGCCGTGTAAAGTCAATAAAAAATAAAGCGCTTTAAAGCATAATTTTATCATTCTAAGAGCTCAAATTAAATCTCTAATTAATGATAAAAGAGTTTTTTATTTTTTTTGGTTTTTCATATGATACTTCTTAATCACATTAAAACTTAATTAAATCTAAATTCATACCTAAAAAATTTATAATTGAAAATTAAGTGCTCTTTAAAAAAAGAAATCTTATTCATCCCGATTGAACGTTAACGATGATGCATGAAAAGATAAATAAAGATGATAAGGACTTGTGCAAAAGGTTGACGAATAATAAATTGTCTCTTTCTATTTGGGTTGTTCTGTACTTTTACAGATGTTAAAGGGCTTTAATACTTCAATAAATGAAGTTTTGGGCCCCATTGCAATTAAAAGGTTATAAGCCTAGTAGCACTATGACTATTCCCCTATATTTGTTTTTGTCCCCCCTATTTTAAGCCACGATTACCAAATTTCCCCTATTCATAAATCAACAAATTGATCCATTTCCCCAATTTTAGTACTCATTTTTAAAAGTAAATATCTTTCTTCCCCAATAATAAAAAAAAAAGAACAATAAAAGAGAAATATCTTTTATACTATAAAATGAAATATGGAAGTAATAGCCAAAATTAGATTCAAATGGAGAAAACATTTTCTTGAAACGGTGACAAAACAATATTTTTACTTTTTCAAAGTAGGGATATGACTGTTTATACATCATTATTCTCTGATCCTACTTATGAAATTACAATCAAGGATCTATCTGAAACAGTCTTTCCAGCCTTCTCAAAGTAGGGGTAAAATACTACACACCACTTTCCCTCGATCCCACTTGTGAGATTACAATTAAGGATCTATTCGAAACAATCTCTATACCTTTTTAAAGTAGGGATAAGACTGCTTAGACATTATCACCACCACCTGTGACTCCACTTATAAAACTATATTGGGTTGTATTGTTGTGAATGGAGAAAACATATGAAAAGTAGGTTTAATACATATTTTAGAAATAATTGAGGGTAGATTGTTGTTTAAATGATATGTTTTTTTACAATTAAAAGGATATATTTGAAATATATATATAGGACGTCAAAAACAACTTTATGGTAAAATTGCATTTTCATGAAAAGGATGCAAGAATAACTTGCTTATGGTTTGAGAGACTTCGCTATTTCAGTTTGCTTGTCTTTTATATAAATTAAAAAACCTATATAATTTATTTTTAATAAAGAAATGGAAGTTATGTAAATATACACGAAATTCCATTTTCTATATATCCATGTATTATTTCCCTTTTGCAAAAGAGGTCACTTTCTTTTTTTGGTTTCCTCTTTTGATCTCAATCAACATAACCATAATAATTAACATATTTAGCAAAATTCTACAAGTAAAGTGTGAAAAGGATGATGTATACGAAACCTTATACCTTACCTATCTTGTAAATGTAGAAATATCATTTTCAATAGATTCATAGCTTAAATAATGCATATCATACATATACGAAAATAAAATACAGCAAACAAATAGATGAGAAAATAACAAATAAAGAATAATCGGCGGAAAAAAATATGATAAATAAAATTCAAGAATAAGAAATAGGAGAATAATATTTAATACTCACTATTGATAAAAAAAAAAAAAAAATAGACAATACATAACTACTCCCTCCGTTCCTTTTTACTTGTCAATTTTGCATTGACACATATTAATGAAATAATGTTTGGTATGGTAAATTTATCATTTTACCATATTAATTGATGAGGTCCCATATATTTACTCACTACATTTTTCAAAGACATTAACTCAATATTAATAAATTGAGCGTATAATAGGATTTTTTTTTTTAAAAAAAGTGGACAAGTAGAACATCAAATTAGAAAATGTTTAACAAATAAATAAAAATGGAGAGAGTATTTACTAACATTTTATCATAATCATGTATCCTTCCATCTCAACCAAAATCAAATTGGGATAATATCATGGTGATCAAAATAGTATAATCTTTTATTAAAAAGGAATATTCCAAAATGATAGAGATCACTAATATAAAATCAACACAAAATCATTTTCCTTTTCTCTCTCCTTAATTTCTCCTATTTGAACTTTTCAAAATCATTAGGAAGAAAGATCATTAGGAAGAAAGCTTAATTGGCTACATTACTATTACTATTAGAGTCACTCAAATAACATTTAATTTAATATAAACCACTCTTAAATTCTTCAAAATCATTCATGTAATTCATATATGCAAATTATATATTTTTAGATTAAAAAAAAAATTTCAAATTTAAAAAATATTTCACCATTTTAACATAAGTTAAACTATAATTAAAAGTATCTCATTATCTTTCGTTGCATAATTATAACTATAAATAACGGCTCATTTGTTCGACGCATCTAATCAACTCACTAGTTTTACTAAAAAAATCATCAATTGTTGAATGGTGATAAAACCTAAAGCATTTAATTAATTCTTTTAGACAAAACCTAAAACAAATGCTTAAGAAAACACTTATTTAATTTTTTTTAAAAACTATTCAAATATATTTTATTAATTATTAATTTAAGAAAGCAGAAGACAAACGTTACCAAAACTTATTTTCCCAATGTAAAGGGTATTTTTGTCATTTTCAAAGCATAGTACAAGTACCAACCTGTGAAGCATATACCTGAAGTACACTGTATAGTATCTAAAAGAAAAGGTACTTTATTAAAATATTAATTAAAATAAAGTGTTCAATAACACGTTTGATCCCTCAATTATTAGTAGTAAAAAATTATAATTTTGATGGTTATATAATATCTAATAAAATATACTTAATTTGATTAATTGACATATGCATATTTGATCTTTTTATAGAGAATATTCACGAATTTATCATAATTATTATTCATTGCCAAATATTAATCTATGTATTTATCTATTAAGTTTATACTATTACTGGATATACAAGAGGGAAATATTAAAAATATCTCTGTACTTAATACAATTTATTAGTTTCGTCTCCGGATTATTGATAATCTTAAAAATATTTTTTTACTTGACTAAATAAATTTGGATACACTCCGATCTATCAAATAACACAACAAGTGGTCTCAAGCTTTTGTAGGAATATAGAGTTCTTAATAAAACACTAAGAGAATGTTGAAAATACTCTTAACTTAGCAAGAATTTAGGAGTATATTTCGCTCATGTGGCAAGATCGGACCTATATATAATTTTAATTAGTTAAGTTATGAAGTGCTTTTAAGACCGTCAATAATTTAAGAATGAAACTAATAATTCACGTCGAGTTTAGGGGTGTTTTCAATATTTCTCTCTTTATTTAATTATGATAGAGTTTTAAAAGTAGTTCAAATGCAATACAATTTCCACTTAAAAAAGATATAAATTGTTTTCCAAGATATTTTTTTTTTCAAAACATGTAGAAAATGAATTTTTAGTTTGAAAAAAGTGATTTTGATCAATTTAACTTCCTTTTTCTTCTTTTTTTTTTTTTCAAATTAAATGCATATTCAAAGACAAAATCCAATTTTCCATTGTATTTTTTCAAATTATTTTTCATACTAAAACCATATACTTAAGGTATATATTTTTCAACGTATATTAGAAACATTAAATTTATTGATAATCAAGACACCAAAAAGACTAAGCCATTATTTATCAATCAGAATAGTGATGAAATAGTAAGTTCTTTATTTTTAATACTTATGAGACTTCTCGATATTTAATCGGGCTCCATAAATATAGATATTAAATAATGACGGAGGTAAAAACTACTCCATTAATATTTTTCTATTATATAGAAATGTGATGAGGAGGACGACCAAGGGCAATTTCATCAATTTACTAAAAATCTCAATTTAAAGCAGTTGTACATAATGCAATGGTAGTTCTTGAATTTCCCAAAAAATCAGCAACTTACTATAAAAATCTATTACTTCTAAAAAGTGGATCCATCTCTTGTAAAAAGTAGAGTACATTCAAGACGATTCTTTTTATTTTTATTTTTTAAATTTTTTTGATCTTTCCTAAAATTAGAATAAAGTCTAACTATTTGATGTATTTTGCTAAAAAAATAATATATGGTTAAAAACAAATTAGTATTAAATTAAAATTAAATAATAAATTAAAATAATTTTGAATAAAAGTTTTTAAAGATTATAAAAAAAACCAGTATGATTAATAAAATGTACAAATGAATTAATAAAGTAAACTAAGAATGCTCACTAAATTTTGAAATAATAATTCTTCAAGTGTAATTTTTTAAAATCCTCCTAATTAAAATTGAAAAAAAAAAAATTCTTTGAATTTCATTTACAATAGAATGTTTTTCTCTTTAAGACTAATCAAATCAAAATATAATTATTATAATATATGGCCTATTTTATTTTTCAAGTTATCAATTAACACTTATACTATTATTCTTTTGTCTCTAATAAGAATCAAAAAATAAAAATTAATACATTAATCATGTTTTGATCATATAACTTATTGGTGATCAGAAAGATAAATTAATTGAAGTTAATTAAAAACTAGGAAAAAGTTGACAATAAAAAATGCATAATTATAATACGGAAAATTGCATAATTTGAAACTATATGCAATCTTTTCATTAAATTAATACAAATAATAAAACAATACATATTATATTATAACTATATATTCATTTTACCAATAAAAATAAATAAATGTTAAAATTTCTATTAGCCATTAAGATAAACTATCCATAGACTTTACCAAAAAAAAAAAAAAAAAACAACTATCCATAGAACTTCCTATAATTTAATATTATTAAAAGTTTTACCAACGACTCTTTTCACTTAAATAAAATATTGAGAAATAAGAATTAAACCACCCCAAATAAAAATATTCGTGAGAATGATCCATAGTAAAATTGATTTAAATTTTGAAAAAAGTACACAAATAGACCTTAAAATTAAATTAATTAATTATCTAAAAATGACCAACCCAAACTAATTCCCTATATGGTCAATCGAATGTGCCCTTTTTGTTTTAAAGTTAACTTTTGTTAATATTTTTAAATCCACTTTATTTGAGATAAAATATTCATTCATAGGTTTATAAATTACTTTAGAAAAAAATATTTGTCTACTACACTAATTGTTCTCCTATTTTAATGAACATAAAGACAAGACATAAAGTTAAAACTTCTTTTTTCATCATTTTTGTAAAGAATAAGATAATTCATTCTAATTTTTACAAGTAGGTCATTATTTTTGTTTGTTAAACACCTATAAAACAAATTTTAAGTATATTCAAAATTAATCTATAGATGGATCATTAGACTTTATTGCTTCATATAGTTTATGAAAATTGTTAAAATATTGACACTCATAATTTTAAACTTTTTCTCTTGAATAATTTTTATATAAAATAGAGAAAAATATCATTAATTTAATTATTTAATTCAAATATATATGTTTGACATGATGTTAAAAAACCACTGAATCATGTGATATTTTATTATTCTTTCCTATTATGTTTATTTGAAATATCATAATAATTTTTTTCTCCGAAAACTAATTAAATTTCTATTATAAATATATATAAAATTGTAATATTGGGCCCGTAACGGTTTCATTATCTAGTACATAAATATGCCTCTAAATCAGTGGCGTAGCCAAAACTTTTAATAAGGTATTTTAGAATTTGAAAAAAATAGACACACAAAATAGTCGAAGAAAATTTGACATATATTATATATACTTTATTTCAAATTCAATATAAATATCAAACACTGATAAAAAAATAAAAAAATATTCTTCTGACCTGTAATTTTCCAAAGAAAAAAAAACCGTACCTTTATTTAATGATAAGAATAAGTAATAAATACTCACATTTATAAATCTCTTCAAACCAAATCTCTCTTTGACCAAAAAAAAGAAAAGAGAAACCGAACTTCCTCTCTCTACTTTCTCATCTTCTTCTTCGTCTTTCTCTCTCTAAAAATCACCGCCTTTCGCCGCCGTGTGAACTTTCAGTCACCACTGTTTTCTTCTCTCAAGAGAGGCGAAAAAAAAAGTTCAAAAAGTTTGAACCTTTTTTTTTCGTCCCAAAAAATCTGATCTTTTTAAAGTTTTTTTTGCTTTTGTGTTCATTAAAATCTCCATAAATTTGCTTTGTTTTAGTTAAACAGTTGATTATCTACAATACCCATTTCTCCATTTTGGAAAATTCATTGTTTTTTCCTCCAAAAATTCAATCTTTTTTTTGCTTTTGTGTTCATTCGAATCTCCATAAATTTACTCTGTTTTAGTTAAACAGTTAATTATCTACAATACCCATTTCTCCATTTTCGAAAATTCGATCTTTTTATGCTTTTATGTTAATTCAAATGTCCAGAAATTTGCTCTGTTTTAGTAAACAGCTACAATACCCATTTCTCCGTTTTTGAAAATTCGATCTTTTTTTGCTTCTGTGTTCATTGAAATCTCCACAAATTTGCTCTGTTTTTGCTAAATAGTTGATTATCTACAGTACCGATCTCTCCATTTTCGAAAATTTGTTCATTTTTTGATCCAACTGCCAGGATTCGTTGTTCTCTGTTACTACTAGGGCTCTCTCTCTGTGATTGTCAGCTTTTTATTTTTAGTTCTTTTGTCTTCTCTACGTAAGTTTTTTTTCCCCTCTCTGACTTTACTTTTTTCAGTTCTTCTTTCTATAAATAGATTTTGTGTATGTATTTATGCATATATATTTAGGTAACAGAGTCTATTACTATTAACTTCAAAACTGGGATTTTTTTTCCTGTAGCGTTTACTTAATGGAGTGGTAGGGGCGAAGTCTGGTAGGGCCGAGATGTTTGTACGTTGTTTATATATGGTTAAAATTGTTTTTTAAAAATGTATATGTACTACTAGTAGATATTGAATCTCATTTGCTTCTTGTTGGGTTTAATTCTTTGTATTTTGAATCTCTTAGTGAAAATCTTGGCTTTGCGAATCATTGATTGGCATGCACTATGTATGTTACATTTGGGATATTTTTGAATTTTGGGTTGTTCTTGTTTTCTTCAAATTTGTTTGATTTTTGCTTTGCTAGTTAAGACTCCAAGGTCCATTTGTGTTTCGGGGTATTGAAGAAGTTTTGGATATTTTATCTTTCTGGGCGGAGCTACACTGTTTTTATATATGGTTAAATTTTTATGTTTTAAAAATATTTTTTATGTATATAGCTGATGTTGAACACCTTGTGGCTTTTTGGTGTGTTGGCTTCTTCGAATTTTGAATTTTCTTAGTAAAATTCTTGGCTCCGCTGATGTTCTTGTTAGTCACATGCATTGGAAATGATCAATTTCGATTGGATTTGTGTGATTACGTGGATTTTAGTTGTAAAGAATTAGCCGATTTTTGGTTAATTGGCATCACTAATATGATAGTAGTTGATGTTCTAATTGCGCTAACAATCAACACTAAATTGTTCAAATTTGTTTCATTTCGCATTGGTAGTTACAGTCTAGTTTCATTTTTGTATCTGGGTATTGGAAAAGATTTGTTTTTTTTGTTCATCTTTCTGTTAATTCCTTGTTTTTTGTAAGTCACATGCATTGGAAATGATCAATTTCAATTGTATTTGTGTGGTTATGCGGACTGATTTTTGGTTATTGGCATCACGGATATGATTATTCTCCAATTAAAGAGGCTATTTTGGTGTGTAGGATGTATTGCATTAGTTTATTTGAAGTTAGTCTTTAATCCCGTATGCTTCTATATCTTTTAAGGTCAGTTTTAATACGGATAGCGAGCTAAAACCTTGAACCAATAAGAGCTACCCGTTGGTAATTTCCCTTTTTTTTGGGGAGGAGGTGACAGATTTCGAGTATATTCTTTACCAAGGATCTGTAGATTAAAATGTTGTACAGACATGAGATTATTTGGATCCCTTCCTTTACTTATTTCTTGGATACCTATCTTTACTTCAAATTTTCCTTTAGATTATGTTTCCTTTTAGTTTACCATTCTCAAAAAACGGATTGTGTTTGCTTTTCCTACACTTCCTGTTTCCAAAGGAAGTCTACTTACTCTTTTAGGATATGCAGTAATGATTAAGTTATTATAAGTTTGTTGTATTTCTGAAGGTACCTTTGATAAAATATATCGTCATTTGTATGTCGTATAGTAGCTTGAGCCCAATAGGGAACATCCTGCTATGATTTTTTAATGGCTTCTTTGAAATGTTTTCATTATTTTACACGCCTAGAATCACTATGTATTGGCAATTGAAGTTCCATTTATCTTGTTTGTGCAGCGAAAAAGCGGAATAGGTTGAATTCTTACAGGCTAGGGCTATGGAGCCTAATGGACATAGAAAGGGTAACAAAAAGAATACAGTTTCCCTTCAAAATGGTGATCTTAGCACATTGAATATTGATGATGAGTTGGACCCATGGACTTCCTGGGCGAACAAACCTCACACTATTACGTTGTTGCTTATTGGTGCATGTTTACTCATGTAAGTTTTTTAATGTACATGCTCTATATTCAAAGGTAAAATAATTGCTATGGACAGGAATAGTTGTTCTCGAAAACTTTTCTTGGAGTATGGGGGGATTTGTTTTTTCTTTTTGGATAAGTGCCTTGGACTATGAGGGAATTCATAGAAGAAATCTAAGTTCTTGTGTCATTTCTTCTGTTCTTTCAGATGTCCATACAATATTCTGTGTCATCAATGAATTAGATTTTCAGTCAGATGCTTAGATTGTAATAGCCTTTTTTCTTTCTTTCTATTTTTCCTTTTGGTGATAATAATATAAAAGTTCTCTTCTTTTTGAGGATATGTAAAATTGTTTTATTATAATTGGCTGTTTTGTGAAATGAAATCCCTTTGCTGTACGTATGACACATCAAGTCGTTGCAGTTTTAATTGAATTTCGTATTTATCAAAAGTTGGTTTTGGTATACAAAAGCACATGGGAACTTCAATTAGGATGCCTTACTGATTGCTTGCAAATTATTGGTTCCTTTCTTTTAGTTTTGCTTGCTAATACGTAGTTTTTCGTATTTTTTTAAAGCCAATAATACATTTTTTTTTACTTGCTTATGTTATTATGATTGCAGTTGGGCTAGTGGTGCTCTCGACTCACAAAACACTTCTTCCGGTGATATTGTGGCATCTGTGAAAAGGTGTGCACTTTTTATTTCTCTCTCTATTCCATTTTATGTGGTATTGTTGCTATTTGGGAGTCTAAATAGGTTGTTCTTCTGCCACAAGTTTCTTAATTATATTAAAATATTTTGAATGATTAACTATTGTGACTTATAGACCTGTCGTGTAGCTTCTAAGTATGTAAATTTTATTTTACAAAAAAAATTGAATTTAATGTGCCTTTTTATACTGAAATTAACTCATCCACCACTTGAAATGAAACAGGGTGAGTATCATGGTTCTGTCTTATATTCTTACCTTATAAAAAACATCTTTTCCTTTTTAATGTTCATGACAGGGAAAGTTGTTTTTTCCTCTGTTAGGGGCGTTTGGGCTATGATTGCTGTGTATCTTGCTTACTCTTTGCTGCAAGCCCCCTCGACGTGAGTTGCTACTATACTCCCCTCTCTATCTCTCTCAGGTCTTATTGAGTTGTATTCTACATATTTTTGGTTTGACTAGTAAATTATAGCTCAAAATTGGAGTTGGTGGCTATTTATTATCTATGGAGTGTTGTCTATTTTCACTTTTTGGTTATGAATGTGCTAGAATGAGTATCTTTTCAACTCCTCTTTGGTTAGTCAACTACAACTACAACAACATATCCAGTATAAATTCCACAAGTGGGGTATGGGGAGGGTGGTGTGTATTCAGCCTGACCCCTATCTTGTGAAGGTAGAGAGGTTATTTCAAGTAGACCCGCGGCTCAAGTCTTTTTTTCTTTTAGGCTTTCAAATGTGAGCTTTAGAGTTCGCCTTCTTTTCTCCTCCTGACTTGAAATTAGCTTAGGCAGATGTATTTGCAATTTTTGGCTATGGTCTTTTACCATATTAATCTATGAGGTTCTTCATTATAGGGTGCTCATTAGGCCACATCCTTCCATTTGGCGCCTAGTTCATGGAATGGCCGTCATTTACCTTGTTGCTTTGACCTTTTTGCTTTTTCAGGTAAGTTGGTTAGCAGAATTTATGTTTTCTAATTGTATAAGTGAATGAAATGATTCAGTAGTTATGTTTCGTACTTCAGTTTCCCTTCTGATATCTAATCAAGTTATAATTCAGCCATTCAGTTGTTGTTGTGAGATATTAATACTTTGTCGTCTTTTCCTTAGAAGCGGGATGATGCTCAGCAATTTATGAGATACCTACATCCTGATCTTGGTATTGGTAAGGATTTTGGCATTTTCGTCACAACAGTTTTGAGTGAATTATTTTATAAAATCTATGCTGTTTATCGGCATTGCCATGTGAGTTACAACTTATACCTATTTAAACTTACTATGCAGAGCTACCTGAAAGATCCTATGGGGCTGATTGCAGAATCTACGTACCTGAAAATCCCACAAACAGGTTTAAGAATCTTTATGTATGATATCTTCTTTCACAATCCTTTTACCTTTTGTAATTGTTTTTTCAAAATCTTGTATTGCTTTCTTGGACAAGCTGCAGGAAAATGCAGCCTCTCTGATGGCGTATTTGCTTTGTAGGACACACTGTTTGATGAGTTTGTTTTGGCTCATATCATAGGGTGGTGGGGAAAGGCCATCATGATTCGTAATCAGCCTCTTTTGTGGGTTTTATCCATTGGATTTGAGTTTATGGAGGTCAGAGCCTTTCTCGGCTTCTTTTGAATGTTTATCCAGCATATTTTCATTTTCCAATTGAGAGTTGTTCAGTATTTTCCGTCCTCATTGAACTTATGTTTTCAGCTTACCTTCCGCCACATGTTACCAAACTTCAATGAGTGTTGGTGGGATAGCATTATTCTTGACATATTGATCTGCAATTGGTTCGGTGAGCATCTTGAAGCCGACTACCTTGTGCTCTTATGAACTTAACATTCTTGACATGGTTACAACAAATTGATATCATATTCACAATTTGCATTCATTTCTAGTTAATCCAGGGGTTAATGTTCTATCTTTTGCCTGTTGAAGTTCTTGTTCTTTTGAGTACTGAAAAACATTTCCAGATTGATGAAGTTTATCAAATGTATTGTCGAATTTGCTTCTTTTGATTTGGTTTGCTGTGAAATTACATTTATTGAGATACAATATTGCCTTTCCTACAGTAAAAAGTGGTTGTCCAGGTAAATAAAGACCAGTGCTGAAAGGGAGAGTTAATGGCGAGACTGAAAAAGTACTTGATTTTGCCTTCCGTTTGTGACACCCCATCTCCTCTGAATCTTTCAGAGGAAAATTTTGATAACAACTTGAATAACTAGGCTATGGGATATGGCGATCATCGAGCTCCATTTCACCAAAAAATGTTATATGACAGATGATGTGGAATTTGTGCCTTTGTATGGAGATTGTTTGATATAACGAATCTTTATGGGTGAAGTTTTTGTGGCTTGACATTTGTCAATGTGATTATTGTTTTTGTTTTTATTTTTTCTAAGGAATACAACGAATAGTCTTTATTATAAAAAAACATTAAATCCATATTTTCTGCATACTTTACTTACCTGTGGCTCAAGTCTGTTCATGGTCTTACAGATATGTCTTGTTCTTCTGGATTATTTTGCACTAAAATTACCTATTTGATTTCTTATGCAGGCATATGGGCTGGAATGCGCACCGTTCGGTATTTTGACGGGAAGACATACGAGTGGGTTGGTATAAGCAGGCAACCAAATATCATGGGCAAGGTATGTCCCGTTAAGTGCTACATTGGCTGTATATGGTTTTGATGAATATCAGATATACTAGGTTGCATTACACAGGTTCCATACATTTTATATGGAAGTATTATGATGTTTATTCTGCACTGAAGTATTATGAACGGGGTTTCCTAGCGACAGATGGCTTTATTATTTAAACACACAGCTTCTTTGTTTTTTTTTTATATAGGTCAAGCGAACACTTGGCCAATTTACGCCAGCACATTGGGATAAAGATGAATGGCGTCCCCTTCTAGGTCCATGGCGGTTTATTCAAGTCCTCAGTCTCTGTGTCATATTCTTGACGGTGGAGTTAAATACATTCTTCTTGAAGTTCTGTCTTTGGATTCCTCCAAGAAATCCTTTGATAGTTTATAGATTGGTTTTCTGGTGGTTAATTGCATTACCAACTATCCGCGAATATAACTCATACCTACAGGACAGGTATGTCCAACCACTAGCATTATAAAGTGAAATGTGTACTACTCCCATAAGCGCTCGTTTCTTTTCTTTATTTCTCACTTTCCCGTGTACTATTGTCATATTCAGAAAACCAGCGAAAAAGGTAGGGGCATTTTGCTGGCTTTCAGTGGCGATCTGCATTGTTGAGCTCCTAATCTGTATCAAGTTTGGACATGGTGAGCACTGCATCTTGTTTTCTCATTTTATGAGTATTTCAGCAAATTTATTTTATTTGGTAACCGAGAAATCCTGAGGACGAGCTAGCATAGTTCAAAACTTGGTGGACAATTAACACGTCCCTTTTGGCAAAGACCAGAACCCCGATGGCTTTATGTATTCTTCACTTAATGTTTTTCTTTGCTTCTTCTTTCAGGATCATTTCCGAACCCAATGCCCAAATGGGTGGTAATTTTATGGTCATGTGTCGGTATTGGCCTTTTGATGTCGTTGGCTGCATGGTCGTGGCATTTACATAGAACGATGAGGAGAAAGCACGATTGAGTTTACGTTTGCAGTTCCCCGGCCATTCTTTATTCCTTTGCTTTCATTTGGGTAGAGGTCAACCATGTTGTAAATACCCATTACCTTGTAACTGTATATGCTTTGCATTTTTTTTAAGGTTAAATATTAGTACATTTTAAACTTGTAGTGAACCTCAATTCTTTTTCAATAGGCTAAAAAGTTCTTGTTTGTTCAGCTGCAATATTGTTGTCTCAATTAAGAGGAAGTGCTCTAGGGGTTGCATGATCGTATGTGAGACCTTTGGTTAAAGATGAATGAATCGTATCCATCCCACCACAATCCGAGATCTCTGGTCTAAATGAGAATAAACTTAGTTATACTATAATTATCTAGTCTATTTCAACAAGATATATTTCTTGAAAATTTCAGAAGGATATATAGCCAATATACAGCATATTGGTACAATTATGACAATTACATTTCAACCATACAAAAAAATGACAGGTTATTTTAATTGTTTGCTAATGTCTAAGTGACATAATTCTATGCATTTAACATTGACTAATAAAAATGTTACCAAACTTGTCTTTTAGTTGTTCTTTTCTTTGATGACTCTTTACTTTTGATACTATACTCTTTGTTATTGTAAAAGAAGCAAGATTATGCACCCTAAGTCATTGTTAGGATTGTGTAATTGTATTTTAAAAATGAGTGTATTAAGTGTAAAAGACAAGAATATTTTTACTTTAATAAGGTGACATACAACATTAGCCTAGGTGTTAAAATGGTGAAAAATAAAGAATATTCACATACACTAAGATACCCTTCAATCGCCATGTGGACATATGTGAATGAACAGTTTTAAAGCGCGCAATGAGAAGCAAGGATGTCAAATGAGAATAGATCCTAAGGTAGAAAGTCAAAATTCACTACTAGGTGCTTTTTATAAGATGGTAGATAAGATTATATTAAGAAAATTGAGAGAGTCGGATCAGTGCGAACAACATGTAAGTCAATAGCAATTGTTGAATCCACAACACCTCAACAATAGTGTGAGATATGGCACGATACTTAGCCTCAGTGGTGGAGCGAGAAGCAAATAAGTTGCTTCTTGGAAGAACAAGAAACAAGATTTGGGCCAAAGAAAATCAGGACCCAATGATAGCCCCGCGAGTATCAGGACAACCAGCCCAATCAACATTATAAATGCAAAAAGGGGAAACACAAAAATGTACCTCAGAAAAGAAGAAAAAAAAACATATTTGACAACAATTTTCTACACATATTTCTGGAAGGACCTATACACTACACAAAAGATTTTTTTTTTTTAAAAAACTTTTGATCTGTGAATATAATTATTTCCTAAAAAATGCTGCTTTTGCAAATCCATTGTCTTTGAATCTTCAGTTTATGCTGCAATGCTGCTTCAATTATGACTTGTATACTTCAACATTAACAGATTTATTTGTATCTTCACTCTTATATTATTTCTTTCCCACATCAATCAAAGTTCTTTTCTTGGATTCAAGAACCTTTTTTTCTTCAAGATTGGTGAACCCTTTTTATGGTTCGTTAAATCATACTTTGCTCGGACCCTTCAAAAATGCTACTGCACCCATGTTAGATCCTATGAAAACACAGGTTTTGGAGAATCCGACACACGCCCAAGTGACATTTTTGAAGAGTCTGAGCAACATTGCTCGTATGTTAGGTAGGAAATGGCATGGAAGATATCTTTCTCTTCCAAGTAGTCCTTCCTCTAACAATTTCTTCATTCTTGATCTGTTCTTTTATCTTAAGCAAATGTGTATAGCTAAATGGCCTTTGACTTAATGACTCAAGAAGTCCATTTGCTTCAAGAAGCCCTGATGCCAATGAAAATCCATGAAGTACGCTAATTCTTCTCTTATGTTGATCAACATCAACAACAACATCGTCGAAAAGTACCTCTTCATCAGGTTCACAAAGGGATTGAACGATATCCATGCTTCCACATTCTCTCCTGTATTCAAGCACGATGCTAGACAGCTGATAACTCTCCAAAAATTGGTCAGGAATTGTCTGCAACAACATGAAACAGAACAAAAAAACTGATGTTTTTCATCATAAGTTGATGTCAAGATCAAGAATCAATGTTATTAGATGTTCGTTTTACCTCTAGCATCCAACGAACGTATTTTACATTATTTACATGATGATTCATGTCCAAATCACTTCTCTTTGGCTGCAAAAAGCTGAAAAAAGATCAGTAACTACAAGTCTTGACATATCGATGAAATGCTGCATTCTTGTAGAAATTAGAAAATGCATAAGATCACCTTCAAATTTGAAAGGGCATATTTAGCAGTGTCATCCAACTTCCCTATCTTAATAGGATTTTCCTCTTTGATGGCTTGTTTACTGATGAACCATGGTGAGATTTCAGCCCTCACTTCTTCCGGCATCTTTGACAGACGTCTCGTTTGCTGGTTCATCATCACCCATGTACTGTTTTCCACACAAAAACTAAGTTACAACTTACAACATTATGTTGGTTTTACGAGATGATTTCTCATGCGGTCACTCAACTAACAATAAGTATCTCATAAAGTCACTTTTTTGGTTATAGCATCAAGAAAAACGACTTTTTGAGATAATTATCATTAGTTGATTTGAGAAAATCGACCATCGGTTTTTCTTGGAAAAAAAAAAACAGATTCTTGAAAATTATTTGGAAGTGTAACTGAACCTGGTTGCTCTGGCAAATACAAGGCCTGTGGCATGACTTCTAATTTGCCAGTCGCGTCTCATCCCATTTTTGCCGGATGCTCCAACCCATGTATCAATCTCTATTACTTCACCCCTGTTCATGTTTTTCAATCTTTTTGTCAGGCCTAGTACCAAAAACCAAGAGAGCGATGCATCGGGAGAATCAGCCATCAGTTGTCTTGGATCAGGTTGGAGCAGAAGATGAAAGTTAATATGTATCAGGTGAGGAAAAGAGAATTTGGTTGATAGAGACGTTAGAATATGGAGAAAGCATCTGTCCATGTATCTAAGGGCTATGGAACAAAAGCTTATCTCAGACCTAGACCGAGTTTACTGATCTCGCAGAACAGAGTGTGATGCGGTGAGATAAAATGCAATAGAAACAAAGACATGGTACGGATTACCTACTCTTAACAGTTTGTAACAGAGTGGCACAAGTAAACTCCAACTTTACTACAAGAACAACAACTATTACTACTACTAATATTACTACACCTCAATCAAAGTTAGTTGAGGTCGTCTGTATGAATCCTCAGTATCATAAATGTTAGTTCGTTATCGTTAACTCCAACTTCACTAACAGTATCAAAAATCACTTAACTATCTAATGTCAGACTTGGTTACAAAAATTGGCTGTACAAGCCACTTACCATATTGGATAATGGTCTATTTGAACTTGCATTCTTGAAACAACCCATATGAGGTTATTTTTCATCATCTCATGTGTAGCACCAAATCCATCACTAAGTAGTCCTGACATCCACACATGATTCAATGCTGTTTCCTGCAAAAATACAACACAAATTCAAATTAGTCGGACTAGTATGCTCCGAACTCTAGATAGGTAAACCAGAAAAAAATCTCTTAGTATAGTTAGTTGGAAGTGAAGATGGGGGGAGATGCAAGTGCTAAGTAGCAACACGTGCAATGCCTCAATTTCAAACAAGTCGAAATCAACCATATGAATCCTTATTGTACATGTCATTCTATTTAGTACTACAACAACGTCAAACAACTATGCCTCAATCTCAAACAAGTTGAAATTAACCATATGAATACTTGTTGTACATGTCATTCCATTTAGAACAACAACAACGTCAGACAACTATGCCTAAATCACAAACAAGTGAGTCCGCTACATGAATCCTCACTGTACATGTCATTCCATTTAATACAACAACGTCAAACTACTTTGCCACAATCACAAACAAGACTGAGTCAGCTATATGAATCCTCACAGTACATGTCATTCCATTTAATAGTACAACAACAACGTCAGACAACTATGCCACAATCACAAACAAGTCGGAGTCAGGTATATGAATCCTCATCATACAACATCTAACTACTATGCCTCAATCATAAACAAGTCAGAGTTAGCTATATGAATCCTCATTATACATGTCATGCCATTTAATACTACAACAACAACGTCAGACTACAATGCCTCAATCACAAACAAGTCAAAGTCAACTATATGAATCCTAATTATACATGTCATGCCATTTAATACTACAGCAACAACGTCAAACTACTATGCCACAATCATAAACAAGTCAAAGTCTGCTATATGAATCCTCATTATACATGTCATGCCATTTAATAGTACAACAACAACGTCAGACTACTATGCCTCAATAACAAACAAGTCAGAGTCAGCTATACGAATCCTCACCTCACTATTCATGTTTTATCCTCGTGATTCGAGCTCAACAACTACTAATCATAACTCTCAAATCAATAAAATGACAAAAATTATGATCTCACCTGAAGTAAATTAAGGATACTTTCAATAGTAGCAACTTTATCAGGACCAACTTCATAAGACCTTATAACAACTGTTTGTCTATATGCACCTTCAACAATAGTTCCTTGTCTATAAGTATCCACAAGTTGTTTCTTTGTTGGTATATTTTGCCTTATTTGTGACATTGGAATATTGTACAAAGTTTCATCACAAGGAGAAAATGAAGTTTTTGTTACCACATGATGACCATTATTATTGGATTTTAACAAATCCAATTTCACAACATTTCCATTAATTGGATTCTTGAATTCTTGATTATCACTTGGGATTGAACATTTAATTATAGTAAAATGAGATGTTGAAGAGAAAAGGGAACACCACATTTTTTTTATTTATTTAATTATTTTTTGTGGGGGTTTTACCTTTGGTTTGACATAGTTTATATAGGAGATTTCAAGAAAAAGTGACAAAAAAAAAATTGGTCATCATTTTTTTTTAGGAATAAAAGTGGGAACTTTGTTGTATAGTTTGAGAATCTCAAAGTGATTATCTATGTTGCTGATGTTAATTAGTATTTTTTTCTTAGCAGAAATCGACAGATTGAAAAAGTACAATTTAGGATACAAATGCTAATTTGTTTTGTTTTTATTAACCACTTTTTTGGTGTTTAGCTTAGCTTAAAGTTATGTTTAAATTAGACTAATACACTTGACATGAAAAGTAAAGCGATAAGTGGAGTTAAAACTCAAGCCTCAACCGGTAGGGTGACAACCATGCCAATTCAAGCTCCTAGACTTCGTTTTTCAAGGAGATCCATGTGGATTGATCAGACGCTTTAAAAATGTCAACTTATGCATATTAGATCCTCCGAATAGTGTAATTTTGAAAAATCTGACACGAACGTTATAACATTTTTGCAGTGTTCGAACAATGTATAACTTAAATTTCAAACTTGGGAAAAGAGTATAAGTATGATAAAAAACTTACTCAAATGTGGTGATTATATCAATTCAATAAATATAAGATATTTGTGGCATTCACTCTCTTATTATTTGAATAGTGGCGAAGCTAAAAAATTTAATAGAGAAATCAAAAAAATATATAAAATGTCATATGCCTAACTTTTATTTTATAGTATCCTTATAGTGTAATTTTTCGGCAAGGAGGATTCAGTAAGGTAAATGCTTCATACCATTTTACGTTAGAAGTTAAAAATTAAAGTAAATATATATAACATAATTATAATTATAAGTAAGAAATATGTGTATAAATGTCACAACTCACATGTCTTGCTAATGAAAAAAGATAAAAACGTAATTATATTCTTTATTTAATCACTGAGAATCTGAGACACTATTACTTTGGAACTTACTCTGGAATTTTTTGGAATTATTTGCAGATTTTTGCAGATATATTTGTCTGATTCTGCATTTTTAAAATTATAAATAAAATAAACCAAAACATTTCTAAAAGAGCATTTATTCTAAAATAATACTCACTATGATTCAAATTAGTTGAATAGGTAAATTTTGAATATCAGATGATTAAAAGAAAACTACAACTATTTATATTGGAGTACGTACTTCTAACTTTGTCGGTGTGAGTTTGCAATAAATACTTATACGTATTAGATATTATATCAAATTATGTGAACTTATTATAATTATATAAGTTAATAAGATGAGAATAAATACTAATTAGCCATGAGTGCTAGATGAGTATGTGCAAACACACTATATATATTTATTGGTTTGATGTAAACACCAAACTTATTCATATTGTCAGTGTGCTCTAAACTCGAAGAGAGGAGACATATTTTGTTCATATTATCAAGTTCACATTCAAATTGAGGTGTTTGTCATTTTCAAGAATAATAACTACGTACTAAGGGTAAAATGCAAAAAGTAACTAATTTTATCGTGAAGTTCTAAAGCAACAAATAATTTAAGACGGAGGAAGTTATTTTCATGGTGTTTTTTTAGTCTTTGAGGGATGGTCTGAATTCCCTAGTTAAGAAGTTTTTGTCTTTGCTTCAATTTCCTTAATATTCTTCCCTTTGTTAAATTAAGAGTTTGAACAATGTAGTTCATAGAAAAACAAGAAAAGGAATAGACACAAGGATAGTCGTTGTCCAAAATTTATAGACCCGACTAATTTTGAATTTGGGGATCTGAAATTCATTAACATAACTTATTCAAATACGAGCGATAAAATTCACAAGCTATGACCTTATGAGATCTTTGTAAAGTTGATCATTATGAATCTTATGACAAATTTGATTGGCAAGTTTAATGATATTCAGGTGTTTAAAATCCATTAATTTGACATTTTTAAATGTGTTGCATGATCCCTATGAAGTACATTTCACAAGCTATAACCTTATGGAATCTTCGTAAAGTTAATTATTATGAATCTTTCAACAAATTTGATTGGTTGGTTCAATAATAACAAGAAAGGGGATTCATTAGCTCAATACTTGGTCCAAATCAATAAAATGACAGAATCCATAAAGATTATTTATCAACCTCGTTAGCTCCTCTATTCATAAGTTCAATTTTCAAATTATCAGTTACTAATTACTACTATTATTCATGTAATTTTTATTCAAATGACAAACACATTTTAATTTGCTGGTTGTTTATTTTCTCAATAATGGGAAATATTTACAAGTTTCATTTTGAGTTTCTTCTTTCAGTGAGCAATATATAGACAATATATACGATAAACTAGATCTTTTTCATTCAGTGGAATCAACTTTAGCTCTTTTAAGTAAAACAAATGCAATTACAAGAAATTAACAAACACATTAAAAAAAAACTTGGTAATTTGGTTAATGAAAACTTGGAGAACTTCACAAACTGCAATTCACACTAATGCCTCGCGGCTTATATAGTGTTGCATCTCTACAGTGAACTCACCGACCTCCACCATTCAAGATTTCGTACACATTTATGTAGTGAAGTTCACATACCCTTATCACAGTCTTAACTCTCTGCTCTTGGTGAATTTCTGTCTAGGCAAGCTTGCACACCTCAACTATTCCACCGACCTGCCACCTCGACCAGCAAAGGTATCGATACTCTTCTCACCAGGGGTTAGGCGGATAGGAAATAACCCCTTTTTTTGGTCTCTGCTCCTGTCTACAATCTCAGAACTTGCATTTGACCATTTGCATATCAGGCACAACACATGGAACATAATCGACCCGGTATCTGTTACCCAAAAACAGTGTAGATGTCAGGGCTTATGTTCTCAACAGGCACATAAATACTTTTAGAGCACGGGGAGTCATGAGAAAGCAGGAAAGGTGTATAAAACAGACACAAGGCAAAGTGCTGAACTTACCAATTGAATCATAGAGATACCAGTTCACTATGGACTATCCAGAAACACATGTCAACACAGTTTATGATTTATGGATGCGTTTATAATCAGATACCTGTTTCCTCCCGTCTAAGCAAGGCGGAAGGATCTCGGTGATATCATCTACAAGAATACCTATATCTGTCACTAGGGAGAGAACACTAACCATATATAGAGGAAGAAATACAATTACGACATATACAAGTCAGTCCAAATTGCATCCCAATGTAAAAACTATAGTTATTCCAAATGAGGAAATCTTAAATAAAAATTAATTAAACACTCCAGTCCAACATTCATCACACTCACAGTAGAGGTGCATCTATTGTTAGATTGCTTGTATTCCAAATTCTTCTCATTTTCAACTTATTCTCCCCCAAGAGGATTAAGCAAGTTTGAAATATTCCCTCTCCCAGTAATTTATGCTTATTAACCCAACAAGAAAAGTGTCTTCATCCTTTCAGAAAAATATTTCTAGAAAAACAGGCAATGAGGAGTAAACAAAGCTAAATACTCAATAAGTGTAACAGTTCGGGAATTAGGTTCAGCATGGACACGGATCCTCATTGTCCATGTCGCTCCCATTTAACTTATTTTGATCCATGTTATATAAAATAAAATTAGTTTACATTTTTTTAGGAATATAAATCTTTGAGAGGACTAAAAGATTTCTGGAAAATATTGGACCTAGAGTAGACTTCTTATACAGATTTTTATATTCCATTGTTCTCCATTTTTCATCAAGTCTGCATGGATTCCACAAGAGTGGGTTTTGTCAAGACAATTTCCTTCTAAATTCGAAGTCCCCTTTAGCACTTTCACTCACCTTGAGGTCGACGTACAATATGACCAAACCATCTCAACAACTTTCTCACATTTTATCCTCAATTTGTGCAACTTGTGTCTTCTCCCTAATGTGGACATCTTTTATCTTTTCTAAACTTTGTTTAATCACACATCCATCTTTGAATTCACATATTCGCGACACAAGTTTGCGTATACCCTCAACTAGTAGCTATCACCTACATGGATTTTTTCCCTCCATTGTGCCTCAACTAAATATAGGGCACAATGGAGGAAAAAGATCCATACAAGAATATAGCCTCTATTGTTGATCTACCAGGCATGAATCTAAGCTGGATAAGTAACTCATTCAGAGTCCCTACGTTCACGCACTGTCACTTTTTTCCACTGCTCCATTGTATGTCTCATAAGTTTAGTGCCACAATAGTTTGCACAACTTTGAAACTAAATGCTAAGTTGGGATTAAATATTCAAGAATAACCAATAAATGCTAAAGTAGCGGAGGACACATCTACTTAGTTTGGCCAACAGGAAACATTTGAAAATAGAAAAAAACAAAAAGAGATAAAGAGTAAGAACATATCCTTAGAATTTTAGACAGCAGCTCCCAACACTATCAGTCAATGGATTAAGTTTAGCATTTATCAGCAGTTGAAAACATATCCATATAGAAATAGTTTACTCAGAAGGCATGTATATCACAAAGTAATAGGAAGCATGTAAACCAACATACACTCCATGAAAAGGGTGAAACTGTACTGCAGGACGTTAGACTTTAAATAGCTTCAAGAAGTACCTATTAGCATGCTTTAAGGGATTGAATTTGTATGGAGATCCAATCAGAGTGGCATCCTTTGCTTTACTGCTTTAGATTTGCATAGAAATATTCAGGAACGGCAGCTCCATGTGCCACTAACCTGACAAGTTGTTGACATCTGGTCAAATAGGTCTCAAAGTCACATGCTAGGACTATAACTAAACACTAAACAGGAAATTAACCTTAAATGGAGTAGAATACAGGAAAATGTTTCTCAAAATTCATTAATTTTTCAAGTACTGAAAGTAATTTTTCAAGAATCCCTTAAAAATCAAAGGGTACTTTTTCAAGAAAATGCAAGTCACCAGTCTTAAGAATGTCCAGAGGTTCAGAGGAGACAGAAGAAGGCATAAATTACTCTCATACACCTCTAAGCAGCTCGGATGGGAGTGAAAATTTTGAAGTATCTCAGGAGCACCAAGACCTTGCATGTCAATCCCAGCTTTCTGCACCAAACAGACAGCAACAATGTTGACCTGAAGCTAATAAAATGGTTCTACTTAACCAGAGAGTGGTAAAGCGAACATGGATAGATGCTACCTAAACATATTGGCTGTAGTATTTTTACAAGTCCTACCAGATATCTTAGTGTTTCCAAAAGCTAGAATTGTAACATGAAGACAGACTATAACTGAACACAAATGTGAGGGAAGACCCAAAAAGTGAACTTTATATAATTAGAGACCCTCAACTAAAATTAAATACCACTAACCTGCAAAAGAATTTATGTTATCTGGTAGACTGCATAGACTTTTGTGTTTGCCCTGCAAAGTTAAAACAAAACATGGGGTGAATTTAACAAGAAAAAGTGAAATTACTTGCCTCCAATATCTAGCATTATTTTAATCTCCTTCAAAAGAAGGTTTAAGACCAGATACTCATCCATTAAAATGCAGCAATTATTAGGCCTGTATGCATGTGAAATTGCGTCAAAATTCTGGGAAAGGAAACAGAGGGAACAAACATGAGAAAAGGAAAATGAAGAGCCACTTAGTAGAGGAGAGAGACAGGAATGAAAATTTTATTTAGAGATCCATGCATTAATTTGAAGAGAAAGGCAAAGTAGGTTCAGAAATCTTACCCCAAATACAGGAAGTAAGTCCATATCAAAAATGGACCATGACAGGCTCTATCTGCTCCACCTAATAAAAATCATATTAAAGTTGTAAATGCATGGTGGAGAACAATGATAAAAAATAATTACCCAGTTATGAACACATATATCAGACACATACCAGCAGCTATTATGGGCAAGCTCATGGTGTGGCGCCTTTAGAACAAAGACCAAGAACAGAAAGCTAGTCGTCCAAGAATACCAGCGGCTATTCAGGGATTTTTCAACTCTTTGCTTCGGCAGTGCCTTCATTGCCTTCATCACCCAAAAGTATAAAGTCAAGGTATTCTATGGCATGTGATTTATAATCTCTGCCGAGATTTTTCAACATCGCACTGTATGTAAAAGCATCAGGCTGGATTCCATAATCCAACATTTCTTTGAACAGTCTCAAAACCTCTTGCCAGTTGCCCAAATCACAGTTCTCATTTATCAAAATGGTGTAGGTATATTTATTAGGGATAATTCCTCTTGCTTTCATCTCAGCAAAGTAACTGTAAGCCTCGTTTATTCTTCTGTACTTGCAAAGGCCATTTATCAGCGCATTGTAGGTAATCACATTTGGCAGAATACTCTTCTGTTGCATCTCTGAAAAATACATATGTGCAAGTTCAAGCCTCCCTTTACCGGCATGCGCATGAATCAGCACAGTGTATGTTACAACTGTTGGAGTTATGTCTTTACTTATCATCTCATCAAACAATTCTCTGGCTATCTTAAGGTTCCCAAATTCAAGGTAGGCATGAATTATACTGGTATATGTTACATGGTCAGGCATAAGGCCATCCCCAACCATCTTCTGTAACAACTCAGTTGCTTCTTCAAGATTACCCAGCTTCGCAATACCATCCACAAATACATTGTAGATTATTATATTTGGTGGGAATCCCTTTGTTGACATTTCCTCTTGTAGTTGGCATGCGTTCAATATGTCACCCAGGCTCAGTACACCTGCTATTCGAGTTGTGTAAGCAATGCAGTCAGGCTCCAAACCCCTCTGTAACATCTCATCAAATAGTTCTTTTGCCATTGGTAAATTTCCTGCCTTGCAGGAACCATGAACCATAATAGTATAAGTAAATACATCAGGAGAAATACCGTGTCTCATCATTTCTTCTTTCATCAGCTTAGCATCCTCTAAATTACCTTTTTTACAGAGTCCATCCATAATTGTATTGTAGGTGATCACTGTAGGAAAAAGTCCCTTGCTCCTTAAATCATGTAATAAGGAAAAGGCCTCATTAATATCCCCCAACCGACAATATCCGTAAATCAAAGTGTTGTATGACATTATGTCCGGCACCAAATTCTTCTTCAACATGACAGAAAACCAGTATCTTGCTTCACTAGCTAGCCCCTGCCGGCAAAGAGCATAAATAAATGTATTATATGTTGAGACAGTAGGTGAAGCTCCTCTTACTTCCATCTCTTCTCCAAGACTCAATGCCTCCACAACCATTCCCTTAACACAGTAACCATAAATTAAAGGATTATATGTATGAGCTGAAACCTTCAGTCCTTTATTCAACATCTCTCCAATCAAACCTCTAGCATGGTTAAATTCCCCTTTCTTTGATAACCCATTAATCAAGATATTGTATGTAACATCATTCGGATAGCACTCCCTTCTCTCCATTTCTGATAAAAGTTCCAAAGCCTGTTCTACTTCACCTTCTCTACAAAACAAATCCAACATTGTATTATAAGTAATAATAGTAGACATTATCCCAAACTCACCCATCATCTTATACACTTCTCTCGCCTTGGCAGCTAAATTCCTATCCCTTAAGTTCCTTAGAATCCTATTACAATTCTTCACATCAGGCAACATCTCATTCCTCAGCATCTTCTCGAAAACTAACAAGCACTGCTCCACATTTGCGTTCTTCGTGTATATTCTCAAAAAAATATTAAGTATTTCAACAGAAACCTTCAAATTCAAATACCCATCAACCAATAAATCAACAACTTTATGCATATTACTACTAATCACCCTTTCTACCACCCAATAAGCAGACTTTACCCAACCATTCTGTATCAAAATATCAAGAATAGTACAAAACGAAAATTCTGAATACTTAAACCCCTTTTGCCCTTCAGCCCACCTAAATAATCTCAATGCAACCCTCGGTCGACAATGAATTGAGCTAAGAATCTTAACCAATAAATCAGAATCATAAATTAAAGAATGAAAACAATCTGGAACAACCCAAAATTCCTCCCCAGTAACCCAACCCCTTTCTTCAATCTTATTCAAAATTAATCTCTGAATATCAGAATCTGAAAAGGGATTTTCCCGCATGCCATTGCCACCATTATTATTACCATTCCTTGTAATACTATTGATTTTTATCTCAGATGGGCATTGAAACTGATGTAAAGATGAATAAAAAATCAATCTTTTAAGAGAAGAAAATACGAAAACGCTGAAATGATTGAGATTTGATTTGGGTATGATGAATTTAGAAGCTCTAACATAAAGGGTCATTCTGTGGAAGAGAAATAGTATATGCAATACATGAATGTGAAGAAGATGAAAACGGGGAAAAATCTAAATGGTTTTTTGGGGAATTGGAAGAGAAAATTGGTACCTGAAGCTGAAGGCGCAGTTACCTAAAATGGGTAATTGGATTTTGTTGGCAACAGTACGCACATCAGAATAAGAAGTACAGGGAGAAGGAAGAAGAAGAAGCGAGCGGCGGACGAGGCAGCTGCGTGTTTACTGGAGAAAATTTGCATCTTTAGACCGGAGCCCCGGACCGTTTCTTGGAAACAATATATGGGTCGGACTTAGATCCATCTTTTTTACTAGGTTCAACTAAGGGGGTCGGGTCGGATCGATATGGTTTAGAAAAATTAAACTCGATCGGTTTGGGGATCGGGTTGGTTATTGAGTTGGAGAGACGGGTTCTAACTGGATTGGGTCAAGACAACTCGATCAATATGTTCTATATTTGATGGGACTCTTAACGGATATATTTGTATTCTCAAATGAACTTGTATGAATCTAGTTTATTGTATAACTCATCCGAACCTTGCTTCCTTTGTGTGGGCTGGTATGGTATGGATAGAAATAGAGTCAATATGATCTAATTCTATGTCAGCTCGACTTATTAGACACCCTTGGACTAAACTACATCTTTTGGAGAATATTTTTCTTATTGAAACTTCTCACTAACATAGATATAAGATATCTTTGTTTAATAGAATTGAGTATATGAATCGACTAATTTATCATGTATCAACTATTTTTATTAATACTGTAGAGCAATTATGTATGCAAAGGCATGACTATATACTTATTCATATCCATATTGAATATTAGTTTCTAGGCACGTGCGTTGCACATGTGACGTGTTAATTAGTACAAAAAACATTAAATGATATAGATACTACTAAAACTTGCAAGTTATATTGAGTAACTAAATTTTTAAAGAGAAGTATAATTGTTTGTAGTTATACACAATCAATTGAATCGGTATATGTGATATTTTTCTTATATAGTTTTAATATATCTTATACTTAGTACAACACTTCCCTTATTTTTTTTAATATTTCAACAACAAATAGTTTATATGTGACATAAGTAACGTTGATTATGCTTGCAAGTGTTTCACACATCTTAAAGTTTGTATTTTTTGTAAGAAACTGTAACCTCCTTTTTATAGGCACATGCATATCAAGAAATTATTGCCGAATAAAGGTCGTATTTCATGTTGTACAAATATTGATCAACATATGTTTCTTTAAGGTGGTTAATGTATCATTGTCAATTTCATGGGATACACTTGAAAAATAGTGTTTATTTGTGATAGAGATAGTTAATAATTAGTGACATTAGAAAATTTAATCGATATATAAAAATCGAATTGCACGTACAACTTTCTTTGTTTGATTCAAAATTATGAGTCCTTTCATATGTAAATGTGATAGGAAAATATTAATTAAATTATTGAAATATAATCATACTACGGAATATAATATATCGATCTATACTCACGAATAAGGAACTTGATATAAATAGTTGAAACATTTAAAATATCTTATTTAAAAATATTGGGTGTACGACTTCAAAAAAGTATCCACTCAAAGGAATAATATTTTTATATGAATCTAAAGTCTATATCATTTATACTACTAAAACCCTACAAATTACATTAATACTTTTGTAAAAACGAATATCGTACGTATTACTTACTTGATGATGTGAATAAGAAGTGTAGAACTCAAAATCGTAAGATAAAAATCTGAAACAGAAGAAAAATATATAAGAATTAATAAATAGCAAAAACAAATCAAGAAAAAGATATATATTAAAGAAAAACAAATACAAGAAATATCGAGAACAATGTTGAGAGGATAAAAAGTAAAGAAATGATAATAGATTACAATATATATAGATTTAATGAAGTTAGCTATTCATATTCCTAACTAAAGAGATTTCATGCATCTGTTGTACCATTCAATTTAATTTAATTAAATATGTGTCTTAGAAAACTAAAAATATCTTGATGCTTAGAAAATTGAAAATGCTTAAAAGCCATATTGGAGGAGGTGTAACTCATGACTAATGAATAAAAAATTAACTTTTGTGTTGGATTAGTAGTTAATAATTAATTAATATAAATACTTTACAACATTTTAATTTAGTGTAGAAGTAAAATAATAATTCAACTTTACACTTTGATGCTTTCCACTTTTAATAATATATGATGATATATGAGATATGATTTATACCCAATGGACTTATTTTATTATACTTTTTTTCTCAAATGGACGTTCAAACATAATTAATATTCAAATGTTGCGTCCAACAAGTAACAAATCAAATAAAACTTTGATTTTTCATTTACAATTTCCAAATTTTAAAAGGGAAGTTCAAATTCAGATACAATTTCAACAGATGTGTGAAACTGGGCTGCCTCAGCCCAATCCAAACATTCCCAATTGGGCTTTACATTTTATATGTCTAATTCACCATTTAAATGGCCTTCAAAGTTTTAAATGGAGAAAATTTCATAATTAACATATATAAGACTATTTATTACTAGTTATGACGTAATCATTTATGTTTCAAATTTTAGCAGTAAAAAACTTATTGGATACAACATTTGTTAGAGGAGTGAAAAAAGGAAGGGGAAACATGGGAGAGATTAAAGGAGAGAAAAAAAGGAGAAACGTGGGTTAAGACTGGACACTTATGTATCCGGCTGACTTGAAAATTAGGAAAAAATAAGGAATTTTGAAAATATTTTGAAATGGTAGGAAGTAATGGAAATTATGGAAAATAAAGGTGTGTATATCGGTAATTTATCCATATAAATTATATATAATTGAAGTATTGAACACTAATGATAAATATTAATTCAATCAGAAATTAAAATTATAAAATTAATAACTAAATTTATTGCAATTATTTTAATGAAAAATAACTTTTTAAGAGAGATGGGCAACAAGCATTGCTATATTGGAAGTCAGGAGGAAAAAAAAAGAAAGAAACATGTGGCATAATATGGAAATTGTATAATTCTTTTTATATTAAAATTACTCTAATTTAAAAAAAAAATAATTATCTAATGAAATAATACAACCATATGGGGATTTGACTTCACACTGCGAGGTCAAGTAGTTTATGAAGAATTGCCTGCAAAATGAGCAAAAACTAATTAGTATTGAAACTCAATGGTTTAATCAACAAGCCGGCGGAAGCGAAATTAGAATTTAAACTTTATGGGTTCTAAATTCTAGGATAGCGACATCAAGTGTTATTGACAGGGTTTTGAAGTTAGTTTTGTACATATTTAGTGGATTTCTTAGTATAAATTAGAAAAAAGTATTGAAAACACCTCTAAACTCTGGTCGAATTATTAATTTCATCTCCAAACTATTGATAGTCTTAGAAACACCGCTTAACTTACTAACTAAACTTAAACACACCCCCGATCTTGCAATACGAGTGAAATACACCCCTAAATTCTCGCCAAGTTTAAGAGTGTTTTCAACACTTTTCTTGATTTTTTTATTAAGAACTCAATGCTCTTACAAGAGTTTAAGACTACTTGCTATGTAAAGTGGCAAATCGTGGGTGTATCCAAGTTTAGTAAGTCAAGTAGAGGAGTGTTTTTAAGATTGTCAATAGTTCGGGGACGAAACTTATAATTTGTACCAAGTTCAGCCGAATAGGTACATAGTCTTGAACCAATAGATCTTTTTATGCATATGCAATTTAAGTTGAAAAAGATTTATGCAATACTAGATAATCTTTCTCTGCTTGTTTATACTGACTGAAAAGTGTATTTATTGCTATCAACAACATAGACATCGTAATTCCACAAGTGGGGTTTAGGGAGGTTAAAATATACGTAGACTTTACCCCTACCTTTGTGGGATAAGAGGTTGTTTTCAATAAACCCTCTGGTGTGTTTATTACTATCATGATATCGATATCCACAACCACCCCAGAATATTTCAGACTAAAAGAATATAAATGTTCCTGAAAGTAACTTACTGGACAGGAACGGTATGCTTTCAGTCCCTGATGTAGTTCATGTGATGAGATCAAAAGTCTCACCGGACGAAACTCAACAGATTGGCTGTGCCCTCTGTTGTCAACCAAGGAGATCAATTGACGTTGTAAAAGATGTTCAAATGCCTGAAAGGAAAGTAAATATTTGTCAGTATACCTTTAAAGATCCAAAGTTAGATGTAAGATGGATAATTTACATTTTAAGTGTCATACACACCCGGAGGCATACATTCCGTGCATAATAGTCTGTTGTTTGGAACGAATTATGTACGTCTTTATACTCTGAAAGGCAGGATAACATGGTCAGTCACATAAGGATTCACCACACTATTAACATAAGAAGGAATCATGTAGTAGTCAAACCTTTCATTACTGAATTGAAGTTAGTAGTCTCTTGCTCTTTGCCTTCCAACCTCCTCAAGCAGACAAGTATATATAGCTCTAAAATGGAGCAATCTGCATTAACAATTTGAAAATCATGTTGTTTTCAGTTTGATTCATCTTGGTGGTGGCCTAGGTGTGCAGGATATCCATCTTTTTGAGTGCCTCACACCGTATATAAAATGGTTTGTGAGTGACTCACACCATGTCTCCAACTATCTCCAGTCAGATGGGGTTTAAGTGCAAATAAAGTGCTGGTTTTAGTGAAGAAAGGCGTAAATGGAGAACAAATACAAATATGTTGTGTAGCCCAAGACTAAATCATAAGCATGAATAACAAATACATGGACAAAGAAATTGAACAATTACGATAAAGTGAAATATCAATTGTTTAGCATCGCCATTCCAGGATAAGCATTAGAGACTTGATGAAGACCCTGAAGTGCCTGCTAAGCAAGATGAAATGCTCAAACATGTTTTGCGCCTCATTTCAGGGCTAAGGCATGCCTTAAGTGCGCCTTTGACAACAGTGGTCACAATGTCTAAGACTACTGTGTTAAAAAAGAGGAGAGAGGATATGGGAATAGGTGTCATAGCTCTACGCCTAAAATTTTCCAGAAGAAGCTAGTCAACAAGGAATACAAAATGTCATACCTTGCAAGGCTTCCAACTTGGGTTGCCGTTGAATACTTGATAGTGCTGTTTTAAAGTTATCAAGTGATAAAAATCCAGATTTTGTATCCATACGGCACACAGAAGCAAACCTAATGGAAATTACCATACGATGAGTTCTAATTTTTTTAAAACGAATAGATGTTTGATACGACTGTGAATGCATCAATTAGGTAGTTCAAGGATAGGTAGACTTACAGAAATCTCAATAGATGGTTAAAGGTTGCATCAAAATTGCATAATGAATCAATGATGTCTTTGAATTTGTCATCCGACAAAGTATTCTAATAAATGTTAAGGATAACCTGATGTTTGCAAGCAAAAAAATGACCACAATTCGTCAAATCATTGAAACTTTGGTGCTTGTTTTTTTGTCTAACCAAAAGGAGAGGTTTCCAAAAGAAAACAAACTATTTTAAACCTTGGTTGACAAGAAAAAGACAAGTATTTGGAGAGCCACATTTAGGCTTAGCACAAATGAGTAGTTACCACTGTCATAAAGGATACTCCATACCTTTTTTTAAAAAATAATTGTGGTGTCTAGGCCAGCTTTAGCACACCTCGACTAATTTCACGGCTACCTGCTACCTCCCACCATCACAAGTACCAGATAACTATATCGGCCAAGACTTAGACATACAGGAAGAAATTACCTAGTGTTTTGCCTCCGCTCCAATTAGAATCCGCTTCATTGACCATTAAGTCACACCCTTGGATGCAAGGATACTACTTAATTGAGTCTTTCTGAACCTCACTCTAATTATTTTTGTCTATTCCTCTCTGTCACTCTCTTTACAACTTTTGTGGTCTTCTGGAATATTTCACTTCTATTAGTTCATTGACAATGAAAAGAGTAACGAGAGAACAGGATACAAGAAGCTTTTTGTTATAAGCAGCTACATATTGAGGAGGAAGGCTTGACTCTGTTGGCAGTAGTAAAGCATGCTGCAAAATTCTGAAATACAGATTCTCAATATAGCTAGTTCTTGCAGGCAGTAAATCAGGAACCAAGGATGCAATGAGAAGTTACTTTTGCAAGTCTTCCTGCGAAGGGGGTAGGAACAACAGCTTTCTATGCGAGAAACGAGACCTTACTCTCTTCTCTAAGAGTTGATCAGCATCCTGCACAACACAAGTTTCAGCTTCTCCAATGTGTCTAGCTATACGTAGTCAATGTGTATTAATGACGAGGCAACTGTCTCAGAAATTTAGGGAATCTCCTGAAGTTAATCTTGTTCAAAAGCAACTAAAAACAAGATACTCAATTAAAGAAAACGAGCATGCTCATTTTATTTTCAAGTTAGCATGATTGGACAGATTCTAAATATCTGTACATATCTATGTTATAACTCTAAATATTTGTGTAATGATGATTGAAGATAGCATAGATTAATGTAGCATATTTTCAGAGATATTACAATTAGGAATAGCATATATTTAGGGATACAGCATATTTTTAGGCATGTAAATCAGAATTCTTTCTATTTAATGGAAGAACTCTCATTTGAGAGTACTCATTCAGCAAAATTGAGAATAATAAGGAACATACCAATCTGCAACTCACACCAACGACAACAGCTTGCGAAGTTACAGACTGCATTGCATCTAGCAAGCTATAGAGTAATCGTTGTTTACCCTGCAAATTGCAAATACATCATATCCTGAAAACTTGACATATTTTCTCATATTTTCTTCATATATGAAAATCTCACCTGGGTAAAAAGGTCAAACTCATCCAACACAAAGATAATTGTTTTATGTGCCAATCCACACTCCCTGATGAGAAGTTTTAGAATAATGAGCACATGCACCGGGAGAAGAAAAAACAAGTAATAAATGTTCTCTATGAAGATCATCTAATTTAAACATTCCAGACACTTTGAAAGGAGTCTATTCTCTTTTGGCAATAAAACAAAGGACATTACAAGACATATACACTCACCTTAACATGGCTATCACAAACTGGGAGTTATCGTCAAATGATGCCTGTTATAGGAAATACATGATGACTGTTTGATGCCTTTGGTTAAAATGTAAAATGGAAATCATAACCAGGATAAACACAGTACCATCTTTGAGAAAACCAATTGATTTTCTATACATAATTGCCTTGCAATTTCCTGCAAGATAAAATAACTACATCAAACAAAGGACACAGATCAAGGACAACTTTATGGACAAATATCTAACAAGAACAAATAATAGTAACACCCTTTGTTCGAAGAGGCACATATTTTAACTTTTCCAAGAAGATAAAATAGTTAAACCAAAATCAGAAGAAGATGAAGGTGAATCTGGTATCAAGTGCACTTATATTTTAAGACTTTGATAATGTTAACAAAATTTGCTTGGATAATCTAAATATACTATTGAAAAGTGAACTCTTGCTAAATCAAGTTCCAGTTATCAATCTGTAAGAAAAGCAAAGAAAGTGATAATTTAAGCACAAACGTTTCAAATGACTATGGTCTTTCTCTCTTCTTGATGGTTGACTGTTTCAATTGAAACCTTCTAAATAGCTGTCTTATAAACTCTGCCATCTGCACTCTTGCTCAACGATTTTGCCAAAACTTTTTTTGTTTTTGAAGACAGATAAATCTGTTTGGGACAACCTATCTTGATTTCAATATTCAGAATTTCACACTACTAAATTCTGCCTTCTTTTTGTTATATAACTCTACCAGAACAAAGAGCTGTTTCTTCAGAGACAAAGCAAGTTCAAACACAGATATAAAACCATCAAGAGTAAAATCTACAAACTTATCGACAGAACAAAAAAAGGTATCATTCTAGTTGATCTCTTTCTTGCTTAGATGGTAACACAAATTAGCATCCCTTTTTCCTAATGTCGGATGGTTCAGTGAAAAATCATGAGGTCTTAGCAAATTGTCTCTTGAAAGTGGAGAAGTATGAATAACGTGACACATAAATTAAATGATTGAATCTAGGTAACAACATATGAAAAGACGTAAATGCTTTAGATATTAAACAGAAGTGCCGGAAGTCATAAGTATAAGTCGTTTGGTTGGGAACAAGTTATCCCAGGATTAATTATCCCCGAATAAGTTATTCCACCATGTATATGGGATAACTTATCCCATCACTGAGGCATAAATGGTGGGATAAATAATCTCATGACTACCAAATACCTTCAACCAAACGCAAGAAAAAATAGTCCTGCATTTTATACTGAGATTATTATACCTTATACCTCACACCAAACAACTCCTAGTGAACAGAACTCCAACCTAAAAGAAGGGAAATTGTATTCATACCTTCAAAGCACAATTGTCCTCGCTATGCAATAATCCGTTCAGTTTAATCTGCAATTGGCATAGTATTTACGGTCAATAAATTAGTGACATTTATTTTTGTCCAGAAATATGTCACTCCCAAATCATATACTAAATCAATACCACACAGATCGTGTCTGGATATTCTTGCAGTAAATCCTTGATAACCATCTCTAAAATCTGCCATAAACAATAAAATACAAATCAATTATCAATCAAGTTAACTTATTTTGGCTACTAATGAAATAAAAAGACAAAAATATAACAACAACAACAACAATAAGAAGAGGGCAAAGAAAAATTGAATTTGTGCAAAAGCTCAGCAAAATAAAATATATAAAACTCTAACTGACCGCAACTTTTCCGCAACCACGAGGGCCAAGAAGTAGAGCTGAGTTGTTACATGCTTCTGTTACTGAACTTGACATTATATACTTCAATTTGCTGAAAAGAAAGAAGAGCTAAACGCAATTACACATAAGGGGTCATGAAGAAATTTTCTAAATATTACTTTGGCTATTTGGGATTACAAAAAAAAATTAAAATGAAACAACATTCAATTTGGAGTGGAAAAATAAAGAAAAAATAAGAGTAAAAATGGGACTTTTTTAAACCTGTAGTTGCTGTCTGAGGAATCAGAGAAAATGATGAAGATGCTAAACAACAACAACAACATACTTAGTGCAATCACACAAGTGGTGTCTGGGGAGTGTGCATAGACCTTACCCCTACTTCAAAGAGACAAGGAGGTTGTTTCTGATAGTAGTCTCGGTCCACAATGGAAGGCTCCACACCCGAGCCTCATTTAGACTCAGCTAAAGTGTAAGGTGTAAGTGAAGAAAAAAGAAGAGATGAAGTCCGTCCCTTAGCCTAGTCTATATCCACAGTTGATGCAACTCCATACCAACGCCTCACTACTACTGTCATTTTTCAATTAATTAACTACTAATCAATTTCATAACCCGAGCTTTCCTTAACCAGCTGACCTTACTACGTAACCTCACCTCCCTTTCTTTATAGTTCTCTTGTTCGACTAAGTGAATTTGTAACCTCAACCTACTTTTTTGCTTATTGTAGCATAGGCCTTACCATCGGCTTACATAAAACATGCCACGCAATTTGAAATAGAGGATACAAATATGGGAACAATAACAACAACGAAATAATGCGAAATGGAAAGCATTACACAATGGACAAAAGAAAGAACACTAACAACAACCAAATAATACAATAATCAAAAAACTGACAGCCGAAATTGATGAACAAGAAACTCTAAGAATAGTACAAATCACCAAGCCAATCCTGCATGCTCAACTATCAACTAAAAACTTCTATCCTTATCCGCGATCTCCAAACTCTTCTATCTAAGTTCATGTACTCCATAAGCTCAAGATGTCTCATATACAGTCTAATCACCTGCCTATACCTTTACTGACGCCAAAAATTACTTTGTCCATGTGGGGTTAGAAAAAAATGAAACAACATTCAATTTGGGAAGAAAATCTTGAAAAATGAGAATAAAAATGGGAGCTTTTTCTTCTTACCTGTAATTGCTATCTGGGGAATCAGAAAAAATGGTGTAAATAAAATTGGGATTGCAAAGCCTTGTTCTTAGCAGAATCTGAGCTTGTTCTGCTGGATTCTCAACACCCATTTTTGCTGGATTTTCACAGAGGGAATTTTGGGAGAGAAAAATGGTGGACAAGAAAATTTGGCGGGAAAAATGAGGACTCAGAGTGAAGGATCTTTTTGTGCTGCGGCAAGAGATGCCCCTTGGATTGGGCCTGGGTCAGGGGCTTTTTTGAGAAGAGAAGGCCTGTTAACTGTTTAATAAATGAACTTTTTTTTTTTGCGCGTGTGATTTATGATATTTTAGATCACCATCTAGAGATTATTTTGAGAAAACTAAAAAAATTATGAAAACCATTGGATGATAAATTATAATTTTATAAGTTATCGCAAATATTAGACGATAGTCAAAATATGAATGCACCTCGTATCACGTAACTACCTACCACTGTATTTTACGATCCCAATAACTCTCTATATAAGTCATGTTTGCAGAATTGAGAGATGAGTCATGTTATGCAATGGTAGAGCTATATATATTTGAGGAGTGTTGATCATACCTTTTTGTCGAAAAATTATACTATATGGCTAGGTAATAATATATTTTTTTATGTATATATATAATGTATTGACACTCTTTGATTTCTACACGATTTTATTTCTTCATATTTTGACAATCCTTAATCGAAATTTTGGATCCACTAATGTTATTACGGCTATATCATTTCTACCAAATACTTCTTCGCCTAAATCTAACCACGGTTAATTTCTCTCACCTCTTCTGTGGACATCTACACCCCCTCTTCCTCTTCTTCATGTATTCAAACCATCTCAATCTCACTTACTTTTATTTTATACCAAGAACATGTGAACATTATTTTTCTTGAAATAAAATACTATGCAATTAATAAGCAAAAACTTTACTTTATTTACATTTTTAGGTTACACCAAAATCTGAAGATATCTTTTGGCAAAGACCAGTAAGGACCAATCATCCCCTCAAAGCCAAATTCAGACACAATTTTCTTCTGAAGAATATCACCACAACAAAACCAAATCAAAGAGAGAAAAAAACCCCAAAAAAAAAAAGAAAGAAAAGAGATGGGAAGTTCAAGTGCTGTCATCTCAAATCTTCACCTGACTCAAACTCACTGTTTCAAATGCTTAAATTCAAGAACTTCTCTGAATATCAACCCAGCAAGGCCAAAATTGAATCTTTCTAGCAGAAAATACATCAAAAAGTTCAGCAGACTTGTTTGCTCTGCTGTTGAAGATTCCACAGAGAAACAGAGAGAAATTAGTGGAGCAAATGCTAGTAGTCTTGGTTCAGCTCTTGAAGATAGACCTGGTAAGAAATAAACACAAAAGAGAAATACCCAAATGATTATTGTGTAAAAGATTAAGCTTTTAATGGTTTTCTTGAGTTTTCTGATATGGGTATTTTGTATAAAGGTGTAGCAGTTAACTGTGTTGTTCCATTAGCTAATTATGGATCTTTATTGCTGGCTTTCTTGAGTTTCTGATATGGTTTTTTGCATAAAGGTGTAATAGTTAATTGGATTGGTCCTTCATATTTGTTTTATGGTTTATTATGTAAAAGATTGAGCTTTTAATGGTCTTCTGTAGTTTTCTGATATCGGTAGTTTTATAAAGGTGTATGTTTAATCATATTGGTCCTTTAGCTAATTATGTTTCTTCATTTGCTGCAAATGTTCTGAAAGGACTTGTTTTTCCGTTGTCATATCCAATCATTCATATGTATAATAGAAATGATTGCTCTGATGGTAAGACTATAGAATGGAGATCTTGGAAAGATTTGGTTTTGGGGTATGCTGAGCAAGAGTAATATTTGGTATATGCTTGTATTTTAGCAATTGAGTTAAGTAGTTGTATAAATTAATAATTATGGCTATTGAACTTCAGATTTGTTATCCTTCCTATAACTTCACTAGTTATCTGTTGTTGTTGGTTGTAACTTGTTAGCTTGAGCTCTTTCATCCAAGATTAAGGTTCGTGTTTGAAAAGAAATCTTTTGATAGTAATTTTATATCTATTGAATAAAAAAGATTTCTTCTTAAGCAGCAAGTGCAAAGTGTAGTTACACCTTGGCAAAAGGTTATGTTATGTAGTCTAGTCTTTTTTTCTTCATTATTAAGTGTAGTCCATTAGAGGTAAGATTTGATGTTTGTATACATACAAATTCTTTCCATATTTATGGATTATGTTGTTCTTTCCATAGTATTGGAGATCTCCACAACTTCCATGTTAACTTTATTAACCTTAAACCCTTTAATCCATTCCACATCTATTGAAAATTTTAGCATCCTACTTTAATACTTACATCACTATCAGGAAGTGAAAGGAAAAAGGGTATTTTCAGTCTCAAATCTCTAGTGGTTCTAAGAGTTCCTTCAACTGTGCTTTTTTCTCTTTCTATTCTTCTTGGTAAGTAAGGATCATATTATTATATATGTTGTTCTCCCCAGCATAAAGTAAAAGGGGGGGGGGGGGGGGGGGAGGGTGTCATTACAGAGTGCAAAAATTCAAGTCATTTCAGTGTTTGTAATGAGCTGAGGAAGCCTAACAAGGTTTCTGCTTCATCTACATTATTTGTATTAAACCAGAAGGCTAAAGTGAGGCATTTGTACTTGGGTCTAAGTACGTTTTCATTTTTCCAGAAGCCCTGATGTTTCTTCCTATCCACAGTCCAGCGAAGTAGCTCCAGGGTTAGTTGTCGATATACTGTATAGTGTTTTGTTGAGTCCCCCACCCCCTGAACGAGCATTGTAATAGCTTTTTGTAAGAGCTCCTTAAACAATTATTTTATTTCTTTCCTTCCCTGTGTCCACGGGAGTACCTGAGGGTTCATTCCCCTGTACTTATAGGGTTAACTAAATTGTTGATAGCAATACACATTTCTGTTTGTTATTGGCAGGAATATGATGCACCTTCTAAATTACTGAAATTGCTCCCCTTGTCCTAAGTCAATAATGTGAGTATGCACTTTTTTTATGAAATGTGAGAAAATGCACTTGTTCTTCACTTCTTTGTCATTTTATATAAACACTTTTTTAAAAAATTGTTTTGGAGAAGTAAATTTCCCTTATGTAGTACTCCCTCTGTCCCAATTTATGTGACACCCTTTCCTTTTTGGTTTGTCCCTAAAAGAATGTCACCTTTCTATAATTAGAAACAACTTAACTTTAAAAATACCCTGTCTAAAATGATTGATAGCCACACAAATGTCTTAAGGTTTGTTTTAGATCACAAGCTCCAAAAAGTCTTCATTTTCTTCTTAAACTATGCGCCAATTCTAATGGTTCACATAAATTGGGATGCAGGGAATAATATGTATATATGTATGTTAATGCATTTTGGCATGAGCAAATTGTTATGCCGTGTCAAAGTGAGAGTGTTGCATACAAAAGAACAAATTGAACTGTCTAATGTCTGCTGAAAACGACTTCACATTCTCCTTTTCAGGAAATAATGTGCACAAAATTATTAGTTTACAAGTTCCCTTTCGTATACATACTTTGCTTATTTTGTGGGCGTACAGTCGTCGTCTGTGCACTATTCAACACTTGTATGATGCAAGTCTCCAGAACAGCACCTTTATTATACATAAAATTGTTCTTTTTTTATCCTCTTTCTTGTTGTGCTGTATTGGTGATTGTCCATGACTGCAAAAAAAATCATGTATTTAGATTGTAATAACATTTTTGATCAAGAAGATTGTAATAATGCACTTAATTTTTAAATCCAGATGTCAGTGATGGCTCAAGCGAGAGTTTATTTAAGAATGGTGAATCGGATAGTGAAGGGAGTGTTGTTTATGATTTCCTTTACCCTAATAAAGAGCTCCTACCAGATGATAAAGAAATGACTCTATTTGATCATTTGGAGGAGTTGCGTCAGAGACTCTTTGTGTCTGTTTTGGCTGTTGGTGCTGCTATAGTGGGATGTTTTGCCTTCTCAAAAGAACTTATATTGATTCTTGAAGCTCCTGTTCTAGCACAAGGTGTTCGATTTTTGCAACTAGGTCCAGGAGAGTTCTTTTTCACTACTTTAAAAGTAAGAATGCATCTTTAATTAAATCTCCTTTGCCTCTCATTCCTTAACTATTTAACCACAATGAACCTTTTTCCGTGAACTAGGTAGTTATGTCTCATGTTCAAATCCTTTTTAAGGATTAAAAGTTTGTTCGCTGTGCCTGGTATCTGGCTTGTTATGCTGAAATATCAAATATGTACTTCCTTTTGATTGAATGCCATAATTTTTATTGGGACCATTACAAAATAATTAACATTTATAATGAATACCTTACCCCTTATGGATTGTAAAATTTCAACTGCTCTCTTTTAACACATCTTGATGTCTAAAGAAACCTGCAAGTAATCTATTCACTTACATTAAACTAATCCTCACCTTAAAGTGCATGCTATTGCAGTGTCAATGCTTTCATCTTCAAAATCATGTATGAGTCAAACTGGTAATTACATTTAAATGCAAGTAGTAGTTAATGTACCTATACATAGATGCGGGTGTTCAGATAGCATATGCTGAATATGTCACAGAAATGGAAGTTATGGAACAGAGTGTTTTGCTATTTTTGGTATCAGAAAGTTGAGACCAGTTGGCATACTAATAATAATAGTAAATGAGTGCTGGTGATGTTTGAAAAAGGAACCCAACAGGCTAGACTGTTTTATTGAATGCTTTAACTCACGGGACTTGTAGTACTGAAGTTCTCTTTTTCTCTCTCCTCACATTAATCTTCTATTACTGAAATATTAAGTTGGCATCTTCTGATTCTTAGTTCTATAATGTGTTTATTATTGGCTTAGCCTAAAATTATGTTTATAATAGCTATATTCATTCATGGAACTTCTAAATGCTTACTTAAAATTATTTCTCATGATTAAATAAAATGTTCAAACCTCAGATTAGAGTTGGTCACAACGACATAATTTTTGTGTTGTTGGGATCAACTTTAACATTGGAATTCTTACAACTATGGCATGTTCATTTTAGTAACTATACTATTCACACTTTTGATGTAGGTCTCAGGATATAGTGGCCTTCTTTTAGGAGCTCCTGTGATTCTCTACGAGATCATAGCCTTTGTTCTTCCTGGTTTAACAATGTCAGAAAGAAGATTCCTGGCACCAATTGTCCTCGGATCCTCTGTGCTTTTCTACGCCGGCATTGTTTTCTCACACTTGGTTCTCACTCCTGCAGCCTTGAATTTCTTTGTTAATTATGCAGAAGGGGCTGTGGAATCTTTTTGGTCCATTGATCAATACTTCGAATTTGTGCTCGTACTCATGTTTAGTACAGGATTGTCTTTCCAGGTTTGGCATGTGCTGTTTTCTTTTCTGCATGAGTATATAAGAACATGCTGCATGATAAACAGTTTAGTGGTAAGAAATTTAGTTTTTCAATCTAGAGCTTCTCAAACCTTTGGCCATACTTCACTTTTGTGTTCTTGGTTGGTTCGACTTGTAACTAATGCTTGCTTAAAAGCACCTTGGCCATAATTGAACAATATTTTGGGATGAAAATAGAAGCGAGTATACGAAATATTAAGCACCCTAAGGTGTGGCCTAGCGGGCAATGAAGTGGTCATAATTCAAAATTCAAATCCAGTAGAAAGAAAAAATGTTAGGCGATTTCTTCTCATCTACCTAAGCTTTGATGGACAGTTATCTAGTACATGTGCTGGTCGGAGGTAATAAGTACCTGGTGGAATAGAGGTGTGCTTAAACAAGTGAGACTGATGATTTTCAGTGGTGAAGCAGTCAAGATTATAGCATGGTCTCCATCTTAGTGAAAATATTTGTGAATTCACTCTATTGTATGATGTTGATCAGCATCCTCATGATATCCAAATTGCTTTAATATCCAATAGGCAACTCTATAATGCCTCTCTTTTACAGGTTCCTGTCATTCAACTGCTTCTGGGACAAACTGGTCTTGTGTCAGGAGATCAAATGCTGTCGATTTGGAGATACGTGGTGGTAGGTGCTGTTGTTGCTGCTGCAGTGCTCACACCATCAACTGATCCCCTTACTCAAATGCTTCTAGCTGGCCCCCTTTTGGGTCTTTACTTGGGTGGAGCATGGATGGTTAAGCTTTCTGGGCGATGAGCAATTAAGCCTCTGTTCTTTGCATCAATATACCAAGTAGTAGAATATGATCATGCATACAGCATAGGTTCCAAGATTCATGTAGCATATAAAGGACACCTGAGTAGAGGATATATGATCTGTTTTTTGAATCATTTGCTATTGTCACTGTTCAATGTGTATAATTAGGAGGTTAGCTGACACTCCATTCCCAAAGTCATTATGTTGGATCTTTTCACTAATATATGAAAGAAAATAGTCGTGAGTTTGCATTATATTTTCTTTCTGGCCTCAGATATGAAGTAAAAGATAAAAACATTTCAGAGACCAAAAAAAAAAAAGAATTTGTGATTGTAATAATCTTGTTTAGGTTGCTGTAACTATTCTTTTAAATACTTTCGATGAACATTTCTGTGAAATTCATTTGTGGCATCAAACCTCTTTAAAACAGTGTCGTTGGCAAAATAGTTACAAAAAATTTGTAATATCACATAACATGAAAAATCGTCTCTAAAGAAAAAATGGCCATTACAGCAAAATGTTACTATATAGAAAGATCCTAACAGTAGTATCAACTAAGTAGCTGGTTTGATAACTCTATATTCATTTAATGACATAAGGTCACAAAAAAACAATAACATATTAAAATAAACGTAAGAACTTTCAACTCGATGCTCATAGCTACAAATCAAAGAAGCTCATTCAAAAGCATATTTTTCTTCTCCTTTCCCTTTCCCTTTACTATAATTACGCGATAGCGAGGTTTTCTATCTTGGGCATAGTATCAGTTGCATCTGAGTGATCTAATTCTGCTTCCAGTTGTTTCAATGAACTCCGCAAACCATTGCATACTTTAACAAAATCTTCAGAACACCCTTTAAGTTTTTCCAGCTCCACCAATATTTCATCAGTAACACATGATACTTTCTCTATAGCAGTCTTCAATGAAGAAATTTCTTGTGGAGGATACAGAGAAGCTCCAAGTTCGTCAATTTGCAGTCCAATTTCTTGAGAAAGTTTCAGTAGCGTCTCTAGAGAAGGTACAAAAGTAGCAGTATCTGCAGTACTTTCCTGCTTAAGCAAGCTTGTAATAGAGCGAATAAGTTCTTTAATGAGCACAAGTGTTGCAGACACCACATCAGTAGTCAAACGAGCAATTTCCATTTCCTCCGCAGAAAGATCATTGCCTAGATCCCCTGCAAATGAATCATCACTATCCTGATCACCTTCAGCAGAATCTTGAACAGAAGATTCATCTCTGACATCAGATGACGCTGGCTTCAGTTCATTCATTTCACGAAGTACATCCTTCATGGAAACAGCAAGTTGTGTCATTGCTCGACCTATGGCAGTAATATTTGTGGCTGGGGTCTTCTTAAGAGCAGAACAAGCTTCCCAGACAGTGCCCACCAACTGCGGGATTGATAATTTCTGTTTTTTGTTGTTAGATCCTGCACAACCATTTTGGGCAGCAAACTTAGTTGGTCATGAGATATATAACTGTTAAGAGAAAATCAATACACGAGGAGTTGATGCAGCATATATGTGTGATGAATGAAACTTAAAAGTGATATGCCACAACTAGAAGCAGAACAAAAGTGAGATGAATGACTTTTTAAACCCAAGCAAATGGAGCTATCTACATCTTTAGACAGTTTTGTGTCATTATAAAAGTTCTCTCTCTTTTGGGAAGCGGGGATCGTATTGGCAGAAAGGGCTTCTTTCCTTTCCTTCAGCCGTTCTTCCATTTTAATTTTGCAAGATATACCCATTAACTGATTTCCTTCTGCCTCCATTTTCTATTTTTGTGGGGTAGACGGTTCAACATGTACTGTGTATGCGCTTTTGAGATTTTGATGAAGCACATCAGCCAAACATGGACACTAATTTGGATGTTCAACTGTTAGGCAACTGTCAGTAGCTTTGGGGTGATAAGCTCTTTCGCTAAACTCAGATAATTTGTCTCATAATTTTCAACATGCTATCCCAAATAAGGCAAGACCATTATGACTTTATTTAGGAATTACCAAAAAATTTAAAAATAACACAAGAAGTAACTAACAGGTCTAGTAGACCAGTCATTGGGTAAAACTAGTTACATCCTGCCTTTTATGCTCTTTCTATTTTCTTTATGAAACTATAACATGTGATAGAAAAGAGGGATTACACTGGTGAATCCCCATATACTTAAAAAAGGATTGAAGTGGGTAAACTCTGATGCGTGAAAGATGCATAAACTGAGAAAAGATAAAACACTATTGTAAAAACAATATAATGACCTTTTTCCATTTCAGATACACTATACTAACATTATGTATTTGTAAGCTTTTCATATGTTCATGGACTTGGGCTGAGCAGAGAATACATACAGATATTTACATACCATATGAAGACACGGACTCTTTCATCAACATGAAACTGCTATCAACAACTTGTTTAATGGACGCATGAATGCAGGAACACAGGGTAGGTCCTCCACCCACTGTACTCGAGTGGGAAAGCAAAAGGAGCCCTTGCAGCATATTAAAATATGAAGCCATGTTCTCCTCTAGTGCTTTAACCTCTGGAGCTTCTCCAGTCCAAAGCATTCCAACTGCACCAGAATGAAAAGAAACTGTCAATTACCAAACACTACCTGGTAGGTAAACACCTGAAACTTACAAAGTACGATTGCCCGGTTAGTCAGCAATTGGAACCCTCCTGATCCTCCCAAAAAATCAAAAGATAGAACAGAAGGCAAGGACGCACAAAGCCGTTTTCTAAGCTCAACCTTTTCACTAGTATAACAAGTATATTTCTAAACATTCAAAAGAAATGAATCAGCTCCTTCTGTTTGTATTTTGCAATGGACCTCTAGATATTAATACTTGGAATTGCATATACATAGTCGAAGATCAAAAAACACTATAATTATCTCAGTTTTCAATGCAAAAATATATACTCGGACTGCCTTCTTCTTTTTAAACAAATGACGATGCAATTTGCCCTTGATCTCTCAAAGTTTTAACATCTTTAGGCTTCCTTCTGTAGTGATAAACTCTTCTGTCTCTCCCATCTTATTTAAAGAAAGGTAATATATGTATTCATTAGCTGGCATCAATATTTACAATTAAAAAAGGCCTCATTCATCTTACAAGGATTCAAAAACTTCAAAATAAGTTTTGAAAGGTAATATATGTAATCATTAGCTGGTTTAAATATTTACACTTCTGCGTAATCACTCCACATCCATGTCATAAATTTCTTCCTTTAGGATAGGTTTCTGATAACCAAATCTATATTTACTTCCTCTCTTATGGATAGTCTCTACTAGAGTACCTACAACATACAAGTACTTATACTTCACCATCAAACATATATAGACAATATTAAATTGACGATGACTGAAATAGATTCTCTAATGTGGAAACAGATACTGTTAACGCCTAAAACTGTCAACAAAGACGTCTTATTTTCTCTCTTTTCTTTTTGCTCGTATTTCTTTTTTCTAGTTCTTCATTCACTTTAAGCTCACAAACCACTATCAAGCTAAACTACTTCTTGGTAGTTATTCGGGGCTTTAGGGGAAGATGTACTTGCTCTTGTTTATTTTTTTTTGAGATAAAATGTACTTGCTCTTGTTGAATTGGTTGTGAAGTAAATTTTAAAGCTCGTATTGCGAGATTGGTAGCTTTTTTGAATGCTAAATAAAGGGTAACATGCAACGACTCTTGATCCATACTATACGAAATCTGCTACATGTCTTGTTGGGTCGATATCCTTGCAGCACTTAATTTCAATGGATCATAAGAGCAAATGGGGAAGGAGTTGGAGTATAACCTAGGTATGTTTACTTCTTTTTTATGTCCATAGGATAAATAGAATGCCACTCATTTAGAACTTAGTCACTTACTCTGCATTTTATTCCATTCGTTTTCATCCAGTGTTATTCTGAAACATCAGTTTCAATCATCAGTCTCTTTCATTATGCCTAAAGTTTTGAGCTTACAAACATCTGTCTATATCGTGTACGCACCCAAATATATATCCAATAAGATTCAACGTTACTCTATGGTATCATCTATAATCAAAAGGATTAGGTTAGAAAGGTCATCACAGCATTACAAGAGAGTATCAAATGCTCAAGGAGGAAAAAGAACCTCCAATATCAACCTTCATCCTATAAATATACTAATATACACGCATAACTACAATATTTGTCCAAAAAAAAAACATAAAATTACATAAAACTACAAAATTTGGAATCAACCCAATTTCAGCAAAACAAAATATAAGCACAAAGACGGCCTACATAAGTACAGAGATTGGAACTTTGAGAGGTAAAACTAAATATGAAGGAGAAACAAAGAGAAAGACCATAAATCTATCATAAATTGGGTAGAAACATAAATATGGAATCAAACCCATTTCAGCAAAACGAAATATAAGAACAAAGATGCCATATATAAAGTACTCCCTCCGTCCCAAATTAGTTGTCTTCTCGAAAGTCACACTATTTAAACTGTGACCAACATTTTAAAAATGTATTTTTCATCAAAATTAACACGAGAAAAGTTGCAACATCTAATTGTAAAATCTAATCCAATTTAGCTTCAAATATTTAACTCTCGAAAACTAAAACATGACAATTAAATTTGGGACAAAGGGGAGCATAAAAATTGGAACTTTTGAGAAGTAAAACTACAGAGAATAAAGAAATTGACCCATAGTGGCTTGTTTATAAAGCTGTTCACCCATCTGAATAACCTCTTTCCAGCTGACTTTTTCAAGAGATGAAGATGGTGTTTGACACATTGCCTGCAAAAACAAAACAAAAACTCAATTTTCATAAATCATTCATACAAATATAATAGAAAACTGCAAAAATAATAATTAAAACCTAAAAAATAAATTAAACCTCAAAAGTTTCATAAATGGTGTTGAGATGCTCACTGAGAGCTCTATTCAATTGCTCCTTCGCTGCTTTTCCCATTTTTTTACTCTCTTCTAAAACCCTCCACCCTTTTGACAGACAGAATAGCAGAAGAAGATGTAGAGGGTTGGGGATTGAACTTTGAACGGTGTCGTTTCTGTTAGTTTCTTGTCCTATTTAAAAATACACACCGTAAAATAAAAAATAAATTGGAGGCTAACTTTTTTATTTATTTACTACTCCCTTGTTTTATATTAATTGAATTGTTAAGATATTTTTTATTTTTTAAATTAACTTAATTGTTCAATTTTCAAGATTATTTTTAGAATGTTTTTCCAATTTTACCCTTCATTAGTTATTATTGGAATTAGTTATTAATAAATGTTTAGTTATTTTAATCATAAATTTGACAATAATTAATAATGATAAAAATGGAAAGTTATGCCTAATTTATGTCTTAATTTTCTTTTCTTAAAGGGTGTGAAACACCTCAACAATTCAATCAATTTGAAATGGAGGGAGTAGTAAAATTACCCGCGCCTCGCGCGGGAATTTAATATCAGGAAATTTATAAAAATATTTAAAACCTATCAATCATTAAAATTTAAAAATTATATTATCTTACATAAACGATTACATAGTAACAAACATTAATAATGTAAAGGAAAATGAAAATTATAACATCTTATCATTTATCCTTAATAACATAAGCATAAATTAATGATTGTAAAATACATACAACTATCTGTAACATAAGTAATAGTGTCAGTGAACTACTCAACAAGAGCAAAGTACACAAATATTTAATTGTGAAGAAGAAGAAAAAGAAGAAGTAGTTCAGAATTTTCGTTGTTGTAAAATGAGAGGAAACCCTCTATTTATAGACAACAAAAGATAGTTTAAACAAATGTTTATTGTGTGTTATCAGAAAGGTCACAACTATTTGAAAAAGTTGAAACCTTCGAAAAGGTCACAACCTTTCATAAAAGTCACAACTTTTCAGGAAAGTCGCAACTGTTCATTAAAGTCGCAACTCTTCATTAAAGTCGCAACTTTTAATAAAAGTCACAACTTTTCATGAAAGGAAAATGCTAGTTTTGGAAATAAATAAATTAAATGAGAATCCTAGATTGTGGTGGCGCCACGTAGGCGGACCTAGAGTTCTCTTTTTATATAATAAATGAATTTTTTTTATTTTTTCTATGTTGGTATATATAATAAAGGAAAATATTTTATTTATAAACTCAAATGTTCTTAAATCTTACTTCAAGTTCTATCTATTGTATTATAAAAGTAAGAAACCAAATTAAAATAAGACTAGAAAACTTATTCCTACATGAACTTGGACAAACAAATCTTAACTAGACATGATTAAATAAATATCAAAAATAAGAAATCATAAACAACTTAGAATACTTACTCATTATTATTCCAACATATAATCTACCAAAATATGTTTTAATCTTGTGTTATGTGAAAGTTAAATTTAATAGTTGACAAAAAAAAGAAAGAAACATTCTTTAATGTTTCGATACGAACTAAAAGAAAGACACAATATAATTTATTTTTTAAAAATACTTATAATAATTCTATTATTACTACAAAAAATGGGCATTCAAATTTGGGATCTAAGACGGATACCTCATTTTTAAAGGCATTGAGCCACACCAGAATTACGCTTTTGACCTTGCACACTTCACATAAAGAAACTTATTGTATATAATGCTCCCTCGATCTCGTTTTAATTGGTGATATTTTAGGTAGGTGTGTGAGTTTCTACCTCAAATGTCACTATTGTTTAGATAGAAATAGTGAACAATTGATAGTTAGGATGTGTTTCGATAAATATTTGATAATAGTTCAAGTAGAAAACTCGCACACTTCATAGTTAAGATATAAAATCCAAAAAATTCGAGATATTTAGATTGTTTTTGACACTTTATTCAGTAGAGAAACTTGTATATAATATCCCTCACTCTCATTTTAATTGTATTTTAAAAGAACTCTTTTTACGCCTATTAAAAAAATTATACAAAGATATGCTTTATCAAGTTGTCTTTATTTAATGAAAAAGTAAATCGATATTGTTCTCTAAAATATTGCACATTCTTATTAATATTAAAAGTTTAACTGAAAACAATTATCTAACTTTAATTTAGTCTTGAATTTCTTAAACAAATAATTATTTTAGGATAACTTTTTGAGTTAAAGTGATTATTAATTTGAAACGAGATCGGACTAATATCAGTTGACATCATTATAATTGTTCACAAAATTCATCAATATGAAGGTATAATATACACAAACCTTGAAGGACATAGAGATTATTTTCCCTAAGCTCAAACGAAATGGAACTGACGCAGAAATGAAGAAATAAAAACAAGGCAACAAAATAGCAATGCACAAAACAAGTGTAGCAACATATATTAATACATATTGGAGAAAAGAAATTACATGGTACCTAAATCGTACAACTAGAAGTACAATAACCCTCAACTATATACCTACTAACCTTTTACTGTAATTCTCGATCTCAACAATATAAGTGTAGCACATATCTCGAGGTCATCTCAATGGTTGCCGTGGCACATGTAAAATCGTACAACTAGAAGTACAATAACCCTCAACTACCTACTAACCTTTTACTATAATCCTCGACCTCAACAATAAGTGTAGCACATATCTCGAGGTCATCTCAATGGTTGTCATGGCTCCGCTAACAACTCGGAAATGACACTTGGCCTCTTGTTATTCAGGCTTCACGGAGCAAAGGTGCCTCAAGAAACCAGTTAATATAATTCGAGTATTTTGATTTTCGATGAGAATTTTCTACATTTTTTTACGACAGCATGTTATCTACTGATGATTTTTCATCAGCATGAAGCCTCTCCCTTGCCATTGCAGCTTGTTTTTCCCAATTTGTGCAGCATGTTATCACAGAAAGTAGAATAGTTTGCAGAGCTGCACCGGAAAGTATACCGATCCACAGGCCTTTTCCTCGAAAATTGAGCCAAAATGCTAATGAAGCAGCGATAGGAATGCCACAAAGGTAAAATGAGGCAAGATTGACATAGGCTCCGATATGCTGCCAACCACATCCTCTCGCGACACCTACAATGTGCATAATGCCATTAGTCATACGTTCGTTCTTGTCATGTATCTGTCAGTGGCAGATTCAACAATTTATATATACGTACGTTAGGAAAAAATTCACCAATATGCATAGTACAATTTTCCGGTAAAGGGATTCAGTTGAACCCCCCAAGTAAATGTGGCAAAGGTATTTGTTGTAGTAACTTGGCGTGACAGAGTATTAACCTCTATATGTTGTATAATTTTCTGGCAAAGGATACTCAGTTGACCCTCCTTTGGTAAATGTGGCTCCGCTGCTGGTATCTGTTACTTAATGTGTCCAATTTATGAGACACTTTTCATTTTTCAAGATTCAAACTATGTAAATTTTGACGAATACTTTAAAGGGTATTTTTTAATCATATTGACATGAGAGGAATTGCAACTTATAGTACTTTCGTATAGTTTTTGAATATCTAAATTTTAATTTTAAGAGTTGATCTAATCTAATGTAGCATCAAAAATTAGTCAAACTGACTCTCGTAAAACAAAAAGTACAACACAAATTGGGACGCAGGGAGTACAGTTTACCGGCAAAAGGGGGCTCGGTTGAAAACGTGGTTCACCACTAGTAGTAGTTACATTTTCTGGTAGTAACTTGATGCATAGAAAGTCTAACCTGAAAGGGTTCCTTGAAGGCTGTCAGTAATGACTGATAGACATAGAAGAGGAGCCATGTTTGCTACATAGTTCACGACTTCCTTCTCATTGCTGAAAATGTAGCCAAATACATTTCGACTAGCAAATACAGCTGCACTTACTAGTATTGTCTCTGTGGCCGCAATGAGCATTACAGAAATCACGGATACACGAGCTCCTTGAGGATTTCCAGCTCCTAATTGATTAGAAACTCGAGTGCTGAACGTAAACAGGAGTTCAATAACCACATATTTCATCCAAAAAAAAACTATGTGGAAACGGAAGGTTCGATTAGATATTCAAACATACCTTACAGCACCAGAGAGACCAAATGGAATTGCATAAAGGGTAGAAATAGTATTCAGGCTGCACCATGGAATATCACAAGAAATTAGCAATTTTAGGACCTTGTAGAACATAATACTAATTGAATCAAATCATTAACGAGCGAGATCTACGTTTGCTTGGACTTTTTAAAAATGTTGTCGGGTATGTGTTAGATCCTCCTAAAGTAGTGTATTTTAAGAGGATCGGACACGGGTGCAGCAACATTTTGGAGAGCCTGAGTAACATAGAACGAGATTCAGAACATACCATATAGATAGTACTGAAGTTTCAAGTTGGGGATTCGGCAATAGTCCGGATAGTAAGATGAGCAGCTCAAATGACCACCATTCAAGACTATAAAATACAAAACATAGCATGAGTTTTGTAGAATGACATGTAAAGGTAAAGTGTATTTAAATTATTAAAAGAGGCAGAGCGAGGTTGTTGAAGTACCAAATCATGACAGCAGAAGGGATAGCAAACTGAAAGAACTCTCTCATTCCGTTGACGATCTCCCATGACACTGGTGCACGGGTTTTTGCACAAGCAGGAGACAACCTCATGTATGCAGCAAGGATTATGACATTTAACCACAACGACATACCAATAGCCACTGCTGCGCCAATATTACCTAAACCAGAGCTAAATACTAGCACCCAAGACAGCGGTATGTGGAAGCATATTGTAATGCAAGAGCTTATGATCATTGGAACAATCATACTTTGCATTAGAAAGTACCGAATAAGTGGTTGAAGATTTGCGTAAGCAAAGAGAGCAGGAATCATCCACTTAATGAACTTGCCGGCTTCATGAGAAATCTGAGGATCTTGCCCCATGAAAGTAAGAAATTTCCCCACATATAGCCATAAAACTGCGATGGGAATGCAAACAATGAAGAGAGACAAAATGGCTGTGTATGTTTGAGTACCAAGTCTTCGATATTGTTTAGCTCCGAAAGCCTGTCCACAAAGAGTTTCTAGTGCAGTGCCCATTCCCAACTACACGACACATTCAGATTTTAGTCGGTGGAGAGGCACAAAAAAATGGTAAAAAGTAATACTTGTTACTAGACAATTTGTTCATTTATAAGCAATGCTTTGTTAATCACACAAGAGTTATAACTTATAACTACGCCCTCTAATAAGTTGAAAACAGAAAATGAGGAAAAATTCTGCTCTTTAACTCTAGTTAGAACACATTCTTATTCTTCTATCTGTTTCCCCTTAGCATTTATAGGCTATGCTGCTCGGCTCTTCAAAAATACTTCCAAGTGTGTGTCAGATCCTTCAAAAAGGACAGTGGCATTCTTTTCGAAACAGACTAAATTACAAGTTAACATATAGAAGAAATTGTTCACCTAAATTATGTATACATGTAAAACTGAGCTTAACTTATATACATCGACATCCATAGTGTAATAAGGCGCACTACCCGATATAAAGGTAAAGGTGAACCAACAGTAAGCATGTGTTAAACTCTATGTAACTCTTCATGTAAAGCCTACTATGGTTACTGAAAATAGAGTCAGAACCTACCATAATTGAAGCAATTAAACTAACGACGTGTATAACTTAAATTCAAATCCAAGAAATAATACTCCCTACAACCCAACATGTCGCACTATTTGATTAGGAAGACTTATGAAATTTGTGATCTAAACAGATTCGACACATGTACCTAACATAACTCCAAAAGATAAACTCTTGAGGGCGTCTATAAGTAGATCATCAATCAACTCCCCAACTACTCCAACACCATCTTCACAGCTCCCAAGCCCAACTGAGGTATGGATCTAGGAATGTACCTAGTTCTGACACATGAACCTCAAAAGCTAGCTATTGAGGGTATATTATCCAAGTCCATATCCATTCTCCAATCGACGTGGGACTCTAACCCACTCTAACAAGAGTTAAGTTATTTCTAATTAAAAAAAAAATCACATTCTTTTCAAACGAACTAAAAAGGAAAGTGTATAACATAAATTAGGATAATAAGTATGTACTCACAAGTAAGCTGAGACCAGTGACTCCACCAATAGAAATGGCAATAGATGTACTTGAGAGGGCAAGTTCACCCAAATGACCAACCATCATCAATGATATTGTTTGCAAAAAATACTGTGAAAGTGTCACAATTATCATAGGACCAGCCAAATAACCAATTTCCTTCACTTCCTCCCAAATTACTCCCCATCTCAATTTAACTAACTCTCTTTCTTTCAATAACAATCCTTCTTCTACACTCTCCATGATTGTTATTATTTTTTTAAAAAAAGTGTTGAACTTGTAAAAAAGACCCCTTTTGAGAAAACCTTGTAAAATATTTGAATTTTTATTTTAAAAAAAAAGAGTCTTGAACTTTCCAAAAAAACACCCTTTTTGTAAATACCTTGTAAGAATTCAAGATTTTATACAAAAGAGTGGGGAGAGCAAAGATACCCCTTTCGGAAAATACCTTGTAAGAAATCAAGATTTATAAGAGGAGAACAAAGCCACCCCTTTTGAAAATACCATGTAAAAGGTATCTTAAATTAATAAAAAAAGATGCCTTTTTTGAAAAAGATTGTATTTTTATGAGAGACAGAGACAAAGATACCTCTTCTGAGGAAACCTGAGTATAAAATGGTTGTTTTATTGAAATACCTTAAAAAAAAAAAAAAAAAAAAAAAAAAAAAAAAAAAAAAAAAAAAAAGGAAAAAGTGTTGCCAGAGAAAGTTTGAGAAAATTGTTATACAATGATGCCTAATGGTTTGTTTGAAGAGGTGTTTGTTTGGCTTTTGTTGACTATTTCTTGGATTGTACTTTGGTTTAGTTTTTATTTATTTATTTTTTAAAAAAAGATTGTACTTTGGTTTAGATTTTATTTTATGTTTTTTTAAAAAAAGATTGACTTTGGTTGACTTAGCATTAGACTAATCTTTCTTTCCTTGCTTCCCAAGAAGATGATATGTTCCATGAGGTATTAGTCATTAGATCCATTTTTACTTGTAGTGGTTGCTTGACACCTTGTTTGGATGGTTGTTACTGGTTATCCGTGGTATTGTATTGTATTGTTAGTTTAAATATAATGTTTATTTTGATTGTTATTTAAATTTGGGAAAAAGGACAAATATACCCCCGAATTTTGATAAATGGTACGTCTATGCCCTCCGTTATACTTTCGGGTTGTGTATACCCTTACCGTCAATGTTTTGGTACGTATATACCCTTAATTTAAACGGAGGGACACGTGTCATGATCTTAATGGTCTATTTGACACGTGTCATGATCTTAATGGACCATTAAGATCATGACACGTGTCACATAGACCATTAAGATCATGACACGTGTCCCTCCGTTTAAATTAAGGGTATATACGTACCAAAACATTGACGGTAAGGGTATACACAATCCGAAAGTATAACGGAGGGCATAGACGTACCATTTATCAAAATTCGGGGGTATATTTGTCCTTTTTCCCTTTAAATTTTACTATATTGTATAGTTTAAATCTATCGTTAAGTAATAATAAAAAATCTCATTTTATGTAACAATCTATTTGATGTGATCACATTGTTATCTTAATATTTCTTTTTTCATTTTGTCTTTGTACTACTTAATAATCATATTTTATCATTAGTATCTTACATTTTCATAATAGCTCTAGTTTGTAGCTTACTTTTCTTGTAGATTTGTCATTCAAATTGTTAATGTGGAACATTATGTAATGATGGAGCATGATTAATCTATCTAAACGTTCTATTCATTAAAACTATACAGTACTATACAATACAATACAATATATTATGAAATAATTTATATTATTTATTTTTTAATTTCAGCTTGATACTATCTTTTTTCGTCGTATTAATCTCTTTTCATTTTTGTTGAATAAGGTAAAATAAAAATTAATAATTAATTATATTTAATCTTTTAAATAAAAATCATATAAACACCATAACAAATGAATCAGAGGGTGTATTTATTTATTTTTAAATTATAGGGTTACTTTTCGAGAAGAAATAGGAGTTATTTGGTCATCTAACTAACCTTTTTAGCCTAACTATCAATTTCTCATCTAAAATTTAGCATAAGTGGCTATAAAATCAATAATCAGTCTTAAATTTCTTAAACACAATTATTTTTATCATCAATATGAGTAGGAGGGTAGGATGTACACAAATCTTACATCTACCTTTGCAGGGAAGAGAAGTTGTTTCTAATAGAACCACGGCTCATACCAAATGTAACTGACGCATAAAAGAAAAAAGAAATAAGAGATAATAAAATAGCAGTGCACAAAATAAGTATAACAATAGATGTTAATACATATAGAAAAAGAACTATGTAATACCTAAATCATACAAGTATGACAATCCTTAGCTACCTAGTAACCTTCTACCATAATTCTCGACTTCAATGAGGTTGTTGAGAATATAATTAACTAATAAAAATGTGCTTTCTCTAACAGTTTAAGCTTTTAGATAAGATAATCACACACTACAACATGGTATCAGAGAGGTTCTGAGATCGAATCTTAACTCTCTCTAACAGCTTAAATTTTTAGATGAGATGGTCACACACTTCAATAGAGGTTATCTCGATGGTTGTCGTGGCTCTGCTAACAATTAGGAAATGACACTTGGCCTCTTGTTATTCGGGTTTCACGGAGCAAAGATGCCTCAAGAAGCCAATTAACATTATTTGAGTATTTCAAAGAGAATTTTCTACATTTTTTTCACATGTTATCTACTGATGATTTTTCATCAGCATGAAGCCTCTTCCTTGCCATTGCAGCTTGTTTTTTCCAATTTGTGCAGCATGTTATTACAGAGAGTAGAATAGTTTGCAGAGTTGCACCAGAAAGTATGCCGATCCACAGGCCTTTTCCTCGAAAATTGAGCCAAAACGCTAATGAAGCAGCGATAGGAATTCCACAGAGGTAAAACGAAGCAAGATTGACATAGGCACCGATATGCTGCCAACCACATCCCCTCGCGACACCTACAATGTGCATAATACCACAATTAATCATACGTCCGTTCTTGTCATGTATCTGTCAGTGGTAGATTCAACAGTTCATATATATGCACGTTAAGAAAAAAATCAACAATATGCATAATGCATAGTACAATTTTCCAGCAAATGTGGCTCTGCTGCTGGTATTTGTTACTTTTAGAGTCTCACGTTGGTTGAAGAATGGACTGAGGATCTGCTTACATGGATTTCGACAATCCTCCTTTTACGAACTAGTTTTCCAGATTGAATTAGGCCCAAGTGTCATGTCTTTACTGTTACCTTTTTTTGTACTTGGTGTGGAAAAAGTTTCTGGCAAAGGGGATTCAGTTAACCTCCCTAGGTAAATGTGGCTCTCCCACCCATATTTGTTACTTTCTCTTGTAGTAAACCTGTATACATTGTACAATTTTCCAACAAAGGGCATTCTGTTAAACCGCTAGGTAAATGTGGCTCCACCACCGGTATATGTCACCTTTTCTTGTAATGACTTGATGTGGAAAGAGTTTAACCTATATACATTGTATAATTCTCTGGCAAAGGGGATTTAATTGAATACCCTTTGGTAGACGTGACTCCGCCTTACAATTTTCTTGTAGTAACTTGATGTGGAAAAAGTCTAACCTATCTAAGTAGTACAATTTTCCGGCAAAGGGGATTCAATTGAAAACAAGGCTCTCCACTCATAGTAGTTACATTTTACTGTAGTAACTTGATGTAAAGAAAGGCTAACCTGAAAGGGTTCCTTGAAAGCTGTCAATAATGACTGATAGACATAAAAGAGGAGCAATGTTTGCGACATAGTCCACGACTACCTTCTCATTGCTGAAAATGTAGCCAAATACATTTCGACAAGCAAATACAGTTGTGCCTACTAGTATTGACTCAGCGGCTGCAATGAGCATTACAGAAACCGCAGATGCGCGAGCTCCTTGAGGATTTCCAGCTCCTAATTGATTAGAAACTCGAGTGCTGAAAGTAAACAGGAGTTCAGTAACCACATATTTGAGAAAAAAACTACGTGGAAAGGGAATGTTCGATTAGATATTCAAAAATACCTTACAGCGCCAGAGAGACCAAATGGAATTGCATTAAGGGTATAAATAGTATTCAGGCTGCACCATGGAATATCACAAGAAACTAGCAATTTTAGGACCTTGTAAATCATATTACTGATTGAATCAATCATTTACGAGTGAGATCTATCTTTGCTCGGACTCTTCAAAAATGTTGTCCGCTATGTGTCAAATCCTCCAAAAGTAGTGTATTTTTGGAGGATCCAACATGGATGCGGCAACATTTTTGGAGAGTCTGAGAAACATAGAACAAGATTTAGAACATACCATATAGATAGTACTGAAGTTTCAAGTTGGGGATTCGGTAATAGTCCGGATAGTAAGATGAGCAGCTCAAATGACCACCATTCAAGACTACAAATACAAAACGTAGCATTAGTTACGTAGAATGACATGTGAAGGTTAAGTGTATTTAAATTACTAAAATAGGCCGAGCTAAGCTGTTGAAGTACCAAATCATGACAGCAGAAGGGATAGCAAACTGAAAGAACTCTATCATTCCGTTGACGATCTCCCATGACACTGGTGCACGGGTTTTTGCACAAGCAGGAGACAGCCTCATGTATGAAGCAAGGATTATGACATTCAACCACAACGATATACCAACAGCCACTGCTGCGCCAATATTACCTATGCCAGAGCTAAACACTAGCACCCAAGACAGCGGTATGTGGAAGCATATCGTAATGCAAGAGCTTATGAGCATTGGAACAATCATACTTTGCATCTGAAAGTACCGAACAAGTGACTGAAGATTCGCGTAAGCAAAGAGAGCAGGAATCATCCACTTAATGAACTTGCCGGCTTCATGAGAAATCTGAGGATCTTGCCCCATGAAAGTTAGCAATTTCCCCACATATAACCATAAAACTGCGATGGGAATGCAAACAATGACGAGAGAGAAAATGGCTGTGTATGTTTGAGTACCAAGTCTTTGATACTGCTTAGCTCCGAAAGCCTGACCGCACAGAGTTTCTAGTGCAGCGGCCATTCCCAACTACATGACACTTTCAGATTTTTGTCAGTGGAGAGGTGCAAAAAAATGGTAAAATGTAATACTTGTTACTAGACAATTTGTTCATTTATAATCAATGGTTTGTTAATCACACAAGAGATATAACTTATAACTACGCCCTCTAAGTCGAAAATAGAAAATGACAAAAAAAATTCAGCTCTTTAACTCTAGTTAGAACACATTCTTATTCTTCTATCTGTTTCCCCTTAGCATTTATAGGGTATGTTGCTCGGTTCTTCAAAAATACTGTTAAGTGTCGGATCCTCCACAAGCTATGCATTTTTGGAAAATCCGAGTAACATAGTTTATAGGTCACTCTGTTTGACTTGGCACGTAGTTTAGTAAGTTCCCAAAATTGTAAACTATAACACATTACAAGTTATTACACACAGAAGAAAGAGTTTCAGTCTATCCACTGACACCGTATAGGTATTGAGTATGAGTTTGACACCCTAAAATACATAACTAGTCTAATTTCATCTATAGCTTAAAAATTGATCTACGACTATAAGTAACTGAGATTAACATACATCGACATAGACAGAGTAATAATTTTTAGCTTCTATCAGGTCAGCTAAAGCATACATACTGCTAAACCAAGTTTAACTTATATACATCAACATCCAATCAACCGTAGTGTAATGACTTTTAACATTATACGGTCATCCAAAATATATATATATAAGTAAAACTGAGCTCAACTTATATACATCGACATCCATTGTGTAATAAGGCTCACTACCCTCTATAAAGGTAAAGGTAAACCAACAGTAAGTATATATAAGTTAAATCTCTATAATTACCTGAAAGATAGAGTGTGAACCTAATATAACCAATTAAACTGCATATACTGAAGCATTTATACTCTTAACACTCCAAAACAAAACGAAATTTGTAATCTTAAAAATAAGGACTCAATCTGTTATAAAGATAAAGGCGATATGACAGTCGGATATATAAGTTAAACTCTATGCAACTCTTCATGTTAAACCTACTATGGTTACTGAAAAATAGAGTCGAAACCTATTATTATTGGTGCAATTAAACTAACGACGTATACAACTTAAATTCAAATCCAAGAAATAATACCCCTTGCATCCCAATTCATGTGGCACTGTTTGATTAGGTGTGACCTAAAATAAACCTTAGATGTTAGTGTGACTGTAAATCATTTTAGTAAGAGTTGTAAAAATACGACACATGTACCTAACACAACTTCAAAAGCTAACTAGTTGGAGGATTACTCAAATCCATATAAGTAGACCATCCGTCAATTCCCCCAACCTATCTAACCACTCTAACACCCCCTTCACACCTAACCCAACTGAATCGTGGATCGAGAGCCCAAAGATCCTAATTAACCTCAAAACCTAGCTATTGAGGGAGTATTATCCAAGTCCATATAAGCTTACCACCCGTTCATTCCCCATTGGAAGCTCGACTCTAACTCACTCTAACAATAGTGAAAAAGAAAAATTATAAAGTTTAATTATTTTTAACTACAAATAAGTAACGTTCTTTTAAAATGAACTAAAAAGGAAAGTACGTAAGATAAAATAAAATAATAGATATGTACTAACAAGAAAGCTGAAACCAGTGACTCCAGCAATAGAAACAGCAATGGAAGTACTTGAGAGGGCAAGTTCACCCAAATGACCAACCATCATCAATGATATTGTTTGCAAAAAATACTGTGAAAGTGTCACAATTATCATTGGACCAGCCAAATAACCAATTTCCTTCATTTCCTCCCAAATTACTCCACATCTCAATTCAACTAACTCCTTTTCTTTCAATAACAATCCTTCTTCTACATTCTCCATGAAAAAATAGGAGTCTTAGAACTTATATAAAAAAGTCCCCTTTTGAAAATACCTTGTAAAGAACTTAATTATTTTTTAAAAAAGTCTTGATCTTGCAAATAAAACTTTATTTGAAAAATACCTTGTGAGAATTCAAGATTTATATAAAAGTGAGAGGAGAGCAAAGCCACACTTTTGAAAATATATTGTGAAAAGAGTTGAAATACTAGAAAAAGACTATTTTTTTTTATGAGAGATAGAGAAAAAATGGGGGAACCCATCGGTAGCTCCTAAACTTGGCACCAATTTTCACTTAAACACCTCAAGTAGATTTTGTTCATTTTAAACACCTCAAGTAGGGGTCCGTTGTGTCATTTTGACACTTTTTCTATTTTCAAAATCACATATTTAGTGCGTACATTCAGACGCAAGAAGAAGAAGCAAGAGGTGAGGGCATGGAGTTTGGGATCTGGAATAAAGAAAAAAAGAAACTAAAATTGAGTTTTTAAAAAATAAAATAAAATTTTCATGTGTCACATATCAATTCGTTTATTTTTCCATATAAGAGCGTCTGGATGTACGCACTTAATATGTGATTTTGAAAATAGAAAAAGTGTCAAAATGACACAACGGACCGCTACTTGAGGTGTTTAAAATGAACAAAGCCTACTTAAGATGTCTAAGTGAAAATTGGTGCCAAATTTAGGGGGCTACCGATGGGTTCCCCTGAGAAAAAATCAAGTCTTGTTCTTGTAAAAGCTAAAAATATTGTGAGATTGGATTTGTGGGTAGAGGAAGTTTGAGAATTTGTTATATTTTTTATTTATTTAGATACTAGTATATGTATTTGTGTGATGTTAATTATTGTGATTTATAGTATTTTTTAATATAATTTTTAAATAATATTCTTTTCGTTCCAATTTATGTGACATATTTCAGATTTTGAGATCAAACAAGTCTATCCTCGATCTTGATTTTTTCATATATCTTTTAAATATTTTTTAATAATTGTGACTTATAGTATTTTTTATGTAGTTTACAAATTTATAAATTTCACAAAAAAATTGATGATTTCATATGTAAATTTCTAATCAAACTTAAATTGTTTGACTCTTAAAAAACGTAATATGTCACATAAATTGAAACAGAGAAAGTATATGTTATTCTCTTTGTTCCAATTTATATCACATTGATGCTATTTCAAAAGTCAACTTAATTTTTTATGTGTTGTTATCAAAGTGATTTAAGATGTTACTTCCTCTGACCTTTTTATTTATGTGAAGCTAATAAAATTTTGAAGGTTAATTAATTAATTTATATATGCAAAATAAGTAATGAAAAAAAATTAAAATATTTTGTGTCATTAGATTGGACTTATGAATAAAATATCATAAGTTAAAACAAAATAATATCATAATTTAAATAAATAAAAATAGCATGAATTGATGTTGTAGACCAAGGTTATAGCATCCCTTCTTAATTTGAGGAAATTACAAAACATGACACAAGTAGGTTACCACCTAAAATGCCAAAATTTGAATCATGACATAGGTGAAGCAGCAAAATTGTTGCTCCTTATTGAGAAATTTTTTTGAATAGTTATCTATGTTATAAGAAGCAGTTACATAATATATAGAGGTCAAATTTTGATTTGATAAATCTATATATATATATATATTGATATTTTTTTACACAAGCTAAAAGTTTAGTAAAATGATTAAGTTATTGTGAAAAACTCCTTGAAATTATGTATTCTAGCAACTATGGACACTCTTTAATGATAATCTAGCTCATGGATGACTTGTCTGTTGTGCCGTAATTTTTTTATCTGTAGAAAAATTACTTTTTGAAATGTTCTAAGTATAAAACAATTTGAAGAAAATACTTAGAAAAAAGTCACCACTTAATTTTTTAAAGAAATCAACAAAGCTTATAATTTTCAAAAATTTAAACAGAAAAAATCATTTGAAAATACCAAAGAGGGTTCGGGGATCAATTTACACTTCGAGAAGGGTTTAAGCATTTGAAATACCCGCTAACATGCGGTTGACCTGCGATTTGACTAAAATTATTTTTTGACTAATTCTTTAGAAAATGATTTAACATAAAATTAATAATTTTATAATGTCTAATTAGTTTTGAGAAAATAAATGACACATTTTTTTATTTTTAAGGGAAGGGACCTAAATTGAAATATTTAAATTTAATTACAAGTGATTGGAATTTTAACAAAAATCAGATTAATGATGATGATGAGAAGTCAAAACATTTTAAATTGGTTGGAGTGTAACTTGGGTCAAAATTTTGAGAAAATGAATAAAGTATAGGAAGGAAAACGTTTTAATTATTCTTAAGCTTATTTGAGCAAGTTCCTTGACTTAAACAATTTTAAAAGTGAATAAAAATATGATTAAGTGAAGAAGTACCAAAGAACATTTTCCCTTCTTTAGATTCAACTTATTTAAAGTGATAAAATTTGACCAACTACTTGCTTGATAATGTTTTAATTATTTTTAAGCTTATTTGAGAAAGTTTCCTGACATAAACAATTTTAAAAGTGAACAAAAATATGATTAAGTGAAGAAGTACCAAAGAACATTTTCCCTTCCTTAGATTCAACTTACTTAAAGTGATAAAATTTGACCAACTACTTGCTTGATAAAATAAATTGACACAAAAGAATTGTGCCGAAAATGAATCAACACAAAGAAATAACTCATCTTTGGAGAGTCTAATTAAGTTAGTTAATAATTCCACAGTTATAATTAAATAAAATTAATCAAACATAACTAAAACAAGTAGGCGGGTAAAAGAGATAATGAAATTTCGCTACAATTTTTGGGCTTTTTACCCAATTCCCCTTTTTGTATACATCAGCTGTATATCAGTGTATATCAGGTGTATACAGCCCATTTTTCTACTTTCCGAGACCTGTACATCAACTCCAAAGATTTGTTCTTTGATTTTTCAAGGTTGGCTGACTAGATAAAAAGTTTTGGGCCTTTATGGCCCTCTTGAAATGCAAGGGAGAACATAGGAGTTCATGTAGAACTCGGGCAGATTTCACATGCAAAACGAAAAAAAAAAAAAAGAAATCAGTAACCAATAATAACATCTCTGAACCGATCACTAAATAATAAATGTATCAAAAGAAACCAACTTGTCCATATTGCAAATAACTAACAGTAACTATGAATTTAACAGAATGCAAATAAATGAAAGGGAAAACAAAAAGCAAGTCAAGATGATTAGATTCCTCATGCCTATACTATTGTCTCCAACTAATTCTTTTTTTAGCAGATTTGACCAGTAATTGAAGCAAACAAGTTGTGGACACATAGAACAATAATTTAACTCTAAGTTATGGATCAAAGAAAATAAGACAGCATGAAGTCGGTAAAGTCAAATTTGGCAACTACGACAGCAAGATTATACGCTTGAGACCAAAACAATTCATTACTTAACACACTTTGGGAACACATAAATCAGCCGAGGAACATGCCTCTAAAATGATAATAATTATTGATTTTAGACATCAGATGAACGAGTCGGAACCTTTGTTAAATGTTTGTCTCAACAACATTACTTTAACTAAAAAAAAATCAACTCACTGCAGATGAGGAAGCTAATAACACAACAAAGGCAATCATTTTCCACATTCTTGAGTAATTGTCACCCAGAACTTTCAATATAAAAAAAAGATCAATTACTGATGGAGGAATCAAGTTCCTTACAAAGAGTGGGGAGGCAGTGAAGTAACGAAATCTGAACAACATGAATAAAGTAAGAAGGGGAGGCAGCCGAAAACCAATAAATTGAAGTATGGCTTAGATGCAAATAATAAAAATTCAGTTTTAACATGTTTTAAAGGTGAAAATAATGAAGACATATAGACAATAGTCTTTTTAAGACAGTAGAAAATCAACAAAGAAAATCGGCACAGAAGAAAATTCCAGTAGCTTGAAATAAACAATGCACCAACTTATTTTAGCTTAATATCAGTTAAGACAGGCTCAAAATAAGCTAACTCGAAATGAAGAGTAAAAAGGGAAATGCAAACTATAGTTGTTAGGCGTGGAAGAGTAACCCCTACTTCCTCAGCCAACAAAACGGGGCAATAATAAAACAAGGAAATTCTAGTAATGAGAAGTGGACTCGAGGCAAAGGGGAGTCATCAAGACTTCGCAGACACAGGAACAAACAATAACATTTGAATAACGAGCAAGCTAATACTTTTCTGATTTGCAGTCAACAATGAACTAAGATATTCTAAAAAATAACTTAGTGCTTGAACGCCTCAAATGGTCGAGAAACACGTAGTTGATACATTTAGAAACGAAAGAGACCTGAAATGAGATGAATATTACCTTTCGAGAGGCAGAGAACTGAGACCAAACGAGCCGACAAAGAAGTTTCCACCACACAAAACTCTAAAGGACGGGCAACACGGAAAACCCAAAGCTAAACTCCTAAGTTCTTATCGTTAAGAGCCTATTTCTATATATTTCGATCAACTGAAACAATGGCTGGCTAGTAATTTTTGCTATATCTTTATTCTTAATTCCAATGGCTTTCAACTTGTATTTTTCTTCTATGTAAATTCTTGCCAACTTTTCCCAATTTTCTCCCACCTTCTCACTGAAGAGGAACACGAGCTTTTTATAGGGGACAAAAAAAAAAAAATTGGACGAGAGCAAGGGCAGAAATGGGAACCCCCATCCAATCTCCGATTCAAATTTTCCCCAAGACCAAGGAACTGCTTGTACAAGATTTCAACCCAAATTCCCATGAAATCCGGATGACAGGCGGGGTGGATGGCTGTTGAAGCCTTGGAACGGGTTGAGGAGGGAAGACGCAAAAAGACTGTTGCTTTTTCCGTGGATTACACCGTTTGACTGCTATGTATTGCTGCTGATTTTGACGTTGGGAATTGACGCTGCTTGTGGGTCTTCTTTGTCAACATTGGAAAGAAAAGAAAATGGGTCGGGTTGATTTTCTAGGTTTCTTCATGGTGCTGGACGGCTGGAGAAGAGAAGCTGGAAGCAGGGTCGTTTGGAATTGTATTGTTATTGAAGAAAACATTTTGCTGAAGGGTTTCTTTGGTGTCAAAATGGGATTTGCAAATTGCATTTAATTGGTGAATTCGACTAAATTTTAAATAAGGCGAATTAATATAATTAATCAGAACTTCATAATCTTAACGAAATAAAATAATTAATTCGATCATAAAACAACTAATTTAATTACAAACTAATTAACTCGAAACTATAACCATAACTTAAGCTAAAGTAAATTAACAAAATATTTGACAAAGATGTAAAAACTTTTGTGATGATTTTCAAATATTTTATAAAATATACTAATTATATGCATAACTATAAAACATATTTATTATTATTATTATTATTAAATTATATATAAATTCAAAAAGTGACAAAACTAATTAAAAGAACTTGCAAACTATTTTTTTTTTTTGAAATTTTATAAAATTAATTATTTTAATTAATCGTTCTAAATTGAAGAAGCTCGATAATTAATTTATATTGTGGAGGATCAAAATTGAGTGTTAACATTGTCTATCTAAGTTATGGGCTTGTAGTGGGGCTTTTCAATATTTGTTTATGTTTATTTATTTGTTTTACTTTTTTTAATCTTGTTATATATTTAAAGATTATATTAAAAGTATTATAAATTATAATAATTAATATAAGCAACATGAAATATTTGATTATATATTTAAAAACTATGTAAAAGGACTATAAATTACAATATAACAATTTAAATTATTTTTAAAATATAAAAAAATATATGACTCTCGAAATTTCATTAGTACCACATAAATTGAGGCATGGGGGATAATATATATTTTTTGGAAAATCGCATTAAAAATACTATAAGTCACAGTAATTAAAACTTTTAAAATATTTAAAAATCATACAAAATATTTGATTGTCTCTTCGAATTTCATTTGTACCACATAATAGGAACAAAGGGAGAGACACATATTATTTGAAAATAGCATAAAAGTTACTATAAATTACAACAATTTAATACTTCAAATATTTTTAAAAACATATAAAAATTGTATTGACTTTTCAAATCTAATTTATATCAATTAAATCAGAACAATGAAAACAACATATATTGAGCTAATATTAACACACTCTTATATCTAGTTTTTATATTAAAAAATGAGAGAGAGAAAAAAGGTGTGGCCAGAAGAAGTTTTTAAAAACTGTAACTATAATTCCATACACTAATCACTGTTTTATTTAATACCATTAATTGTTAATTACTTAAAAATAATGGTAAGTAACAACCGATTACACTGGTTGTGAAGAAAAATCACTGTCGTATTTATATTAATTTAAATTTAAATTTAAATGTCATTTTAAACTGTAATAGAATGATTTGGATCCTTATTCTTTATTAAATATCTTAGATTTAAGTCTCGAATATATAAAATATCTTATTAGAAGAATCGCTCAATATAAGATTTACATGAACTAAGTTAAGTTTTTTACGGTTTTACGATATATGTTTTGTAGGAATTACGCGGCTTAACTTATGATATATTATGATACGAAAATATAAATATATATTGAATAAAAATTATTTATTATTTTAGTGTCAGTAATACCGTCGCACATTTTTTTTTTTTCCTTGATATAATAAGGGCAAAAATTAAAAACTACGCCCAAAATAGGGACATTTGTGCAAATGACCTATGCGAGTATCAGATACTGGGTAAAAATTCTAAAAAAAAAAAACTTATATTCTTTTTTTTTAAAAAATAAAATAAAGTTCAAATGGTATAGACAAATGTCTGGAAGCGGTTACAAATTGCCAGCAAACAAACCGCTTTGTCAATTATTCAGGAGCAGGCGCGAACACCAAAATTTTGCAGATTTTTTTTTTTATCTGTTTAAATTCATGGAGAATAAGGTATTTATTTATTTTTTGTTTCATTTTTTGTAAACAATTTGAACAGAAAACAAAGTGGAATTTGTTCAAATGTATGCTTTGAAAAATAAATTTGTCTATATTGTGTGATTTGGGTGATTAAAATCATGAAATTACAGGGAATTTTGGGTTTGTAATTTTGATTTTTCAGTCACTGAGTATCACAAAGTTATGTTATCACTGGATAGTCTCAACATTTGGCTATGGTCTGTCGTAGATTTTGAAGTTGAAACTGAGTTTTTGAAATTGTGATTTTTGGAATTTGAAGTTGTTTCGGGGAAAGAAATTGAAGTTTTGTAAGTGGAAGTCTCAAAAATTCGCAAAGTTGTGATTTTTGGGGAAAATATTGAAGTTTTGTGGGTGGAAGTTCGAAAAAACCCAAAATCTGGCAAAGTTGTGATTTTTTGAATTTGAAGTTATTTTGAAAAAATGATTTGATAGTTTGTGAGTGAAAGTCGAGAAAATCTAGAAGTTGGTCTGAGTTCTTTTGGTGGAATTGGAAGATCAAATTTCATGGTCAGGTAGATATTTGGAGATAAATTTTCAAAATCTATGATCAAACGCTAGTTTGAAGTTGGTGAATAACTAAATGTATTGTGCAAATGGCACACTTTGACTAGAACCTATATTTTAGTATATTATTGAATAAATTTCTCGTAAAGTAAATTTTCGATCTTTTTAGGTAGTTGTAGCAGTGTAGTTGTGTAATCTCACACTGATTTTTACTGACTTTTCTTGTTTGTCAACCAGGATATGGACCTTGACAACATAAAATCAAACCTTCTTGCTTTAAGGCAATTGTATGGTCTATTGCGAAATGACAGAGATGGTGTTTCAAACTTGAACTCTGATGGTGTAAGTTTCTTATTTGTGCTTATTTATATGGTCATACTCGTAATAGGCTTAAGTCGACAAGGGTCTACTGGACCTATGAGGTAGAGGTAAAGTTTGCATACATTCTCTAGACGCACTTTGTGGGACTACACTGACTATGTTGTTGTTGTACTTGTAATAGGCTTTAGTTTGTGTGAGGGCTAATGGTGGGAGTTACGAGTCAAATGGAGGTTCAATAATTTAAATTCCTACCATAGCTTTGTTTTTTTGTTTGCTTTGTGGATTTCAATTTCTTGGTTTTGGAGGAGAAGGGGTTTAAAGGGGTTGAGATGAAAAAAGTTTGATGTAATGAACTTCGTGTGGCCTTAAGCTTTTATTACTGTGACAGTAATTACTTTTACCTTGTCTTTGGCTTCACTAATGTCGTGGAGCAACAGTAAAATTGTTTTACTGTCTCTGTGTGACCTAAATGTCATATGTTTGAGCACTGGAATCAGTCATAGGTTGTGTACATCATACTCTTGAGTTGCGGCATTTCCACATAGCCTGCATGAACGCAGGTTGTTTTGTGCATCGGACTATCCTTTTTTCAGAAGAAGCATACCAAGGTGGTTGGGATTATATTTGAGTGGTAGACTGGCCAAATTTTCTTTTCTAAATTTAGGTGGTGTTGTGTTCTATGTCTGGTATCTGGCCTGTTTGAGGATAGCAATCTTGGAGTAATATATCTCCTTTATTTCATCTTATATACGTCTGTCTAGACTCTTAACGCCTATTTCCGACAGTATTTGTTTTTTTTCTTCAAACAGTTGGACCATGAAGCGCGACTCATGTTAAAGAATTTACTCGATACAACAACGAATAATGTTCTTAAGGCTCATTCTGAGGTACTTTTTTATCTCTTGTGCAAAAAAATAGGCCTTTTGTTAGTAATACCAGTGGTAAAAAAATTTCTCTGCTTACTGAGGGAACCTTTATTGTTAGATCTTCGTTATTTAGACTTATCGTATCGTTCCTACTGCCCACAGATCATAGCACATCAGGTCCATGTGCACAACTTACCTCAGCCTCAACATCTGGTTGACATGGTGAAGCAACGTCCTCTTGCTTTATTAGACATGTCAAAATCTTCAGCTGTTATTCAAAGTTGTGGAAATGAGCCAGTTGTCATGGAGGAATCCACCTTATCGAAAGAGAAGCAGGAATCTATCATTCCAGTTACTCAGACAGCTAGCGTGCAGCGTCCAAAATTTAGATTCAGTGCAAGTGAAACTGGAAAGAAACGAAAGTTTTGCAGAATCTGTCAGCGCCCAAAATTTGAAAAGACATTTGTTCCTTGTATAAACACTAAATCTTCTGAAATAGAAGCTTCACATTCTACGAAGGTCGTGGCGTTGCAAGAACAGCAGAATAGTCTATTCGGCAGTTTTTCTCGGGATAATCAACAAGAAGCATTGCAATCAGTAAGCACTGAAAGTAGAAAGCCGAAAGAAGTGCTCGATCTCCATTGCATATCAAGTGGTGCAGAAACTGTGGCTTCCTTATCAGACAGACCAGCTAATGATCTTACACAATCCGTGCATAACTTTTCGGGTCTGATAAGATCGGTACCTGATCAGAAGCATGATCATCTCTCAACCGATGATGTCATTAAACAACTCGAATTGCACATTTCAGCTTTGCAGATGGATGCTGAGGACCTTGTTCTTGCTGATAGACATGCGGCTGACCATAACTTCAAACCGATAACTAACTTTGTGCCAAAAGTAGAGTTAGCTAGTCCCATCAAGAAGATAGAGGGAGCTGTCGTGAATGATAAACTTGACTCACTACAACTAGTGATTACTCATTACAGTCAAGAACCTAAAGGCGCATCAAGTTCACTGTTTCCGGGATATACTATATCAAATATTTCAGCAGATCAATCGCCGCCTCCTGAGTCAAGTAGTTGCCAGTCAAATCAGTTGAGACAACAGCAGATAGTAGCAAACATCGTCCCTGCTGAGCATCGTGATATGTCTACAGAGCTAGACTTAGTTGAAGAGTATCCGTGGCAGATACAGAGAGGAAACACAATTAATCATCAGAGCATCCAGTCCGTTGTTGACCAATTTGAGCTGTTGGGCCAATTAAAGAATCAAAATAATAGTACTTCAAGACAGAATCCTTTTGCTGCTTTGCCTGCGATGTTGGTCAACGAGAACCTGAACCTAAACCAAATGCCTTCAAACGAGAAAATTGGGCAGCTAGGAAAATTGAATGTCAGGCTACCTGCAGCAGATATTTCGAGAAACAACATAGGCACTCCAGGATTGATTGACCACGGGAGCAAGCTAACTCGGTCCGGTACTAATGAGAGCAGAATGGATTCACCTTATTCAGAGCATTCAATAATGAGGCAATCAGCATTGAATCACAAGTTAGGTCAATTCAAACCATCCCGGAGTTCTTATGCAAACTTGGACCTGAATTCTAGTAAATATCCAAAGACTAGGAATCGCATGAAACAACTGAGAAGAAGGCATTTGCATGAACAGGAATTGGAGGTATCACATTCAAGCTCACACTACTCTTCCAGCTCGACAGATTTGCAGCAGACAAGAACTTACAGTAGTGACAAAGATGATTCCTTGCCAAGGCAGGTTCGAACCAAGACGCAGTATTCAAATGAAACAAGCAGCTATGGAGAAGATGAATCATATCCTCGAAGAGATAGTAGTCAAACTGATTATACAGTCAGCTCAAGCTGCAGTGGCCGTGAGGGTTACTCATCCCCAATTGGTAGTGAAAGGGCTCATGAAAGCAAGGGGGAGAGATCCTCATCACTTGATCCTTCAGGGTCTGACCATCTTGAAGAACTCTCGTACTACTCAGAAGATTCTTCATCAAGGAGGTCAAGCCCTGCACGTGCCTACAAGTCTGCTAACTCGAAAAAATCAAAGAAACATAACGGAAGGTGGAAGAAATTGAAAGACAAGCTAGCAATAGTTTTTCACCATCATCATCACCACCATCACCATCATGGTAAGGATGATAAAGCTGAGGAGAAAAAAACATCTTTGTTGAGGCAGAGAGGGAAAAGGTTCCCCGGTCACTATTCATCAAGCAAGGATGAAACATATGGAGAAAAGGCTTTGGAAAAGTTTGGGAAGTCAGCAATCGACAAGCAAGCTGGAAAAAAGCCGAAGGCGGACCAATTTCATACGCTTGCTCGGGGGCTGATGCAACATATCCAGCATTCAAAGAAGTCGAAACATAGCAGCAGTAGACCAGTAGACAAAGAACAACATAGCAATAAGAAGGTGATTAACAAATTTCGTTGGTGGCAACTACTAAGGCATCACAGAGGTATGAATAAATCACCTGCCATGCTAGGATCCGCCAATAAGAAACACCATCAAAAGCTTTTCCCAAGATGAAGTAAGGTATCTGAAACTTTGTTTACTTATGAAAAAATGAGAAAGTTCTTGATCTCACACCAGTATTGCTGGAAATTCAAAGTGCCAACGACTAATATCACTGTTTATTACTCATTTCAAGGAGCATAGTCAGAATTGCTTTTATTAATAAGATTACGACTTGTTTTAACATGGTATTCTATAAAATCTATATAATTTGTTGAAGCATTTCACATTGGTACATATCTTAGCACCTAGATAAGGAAAGTAATGTAGTTTCCTTGAAGTTCTGCTACATGGTTTCTTTCCTTCACAGCTTTCTTTTCGTCTAATCTTGGAATGTGCTTGCAATTGTGAATACTTTCGGTTTCTTCTTTCCGTAGTTCTTCCTTTTTTAAAAATACATAGAAAGATCAACTTGGATAAGTTTATATTAGTGATACCTCCCATGGTAAATGGGGGAGATCCGTGAACTTCTTAGCAGAAAAAGGGTGACATACAACATTTCTTCTTATAGAATTCGCAAGAGTTGTCTAGTTTGACATCTGTTGGTGTAACTTAGTAATGAACAACAATCACAACTTCTCTGTCAAAACTCCGCTTCTGTAAGTGTTCCATAACTACCAAGTTTTTGACTCCATGGTTTCCTTTTGGGACATCTAGGATTGAACATCAAGCTAAGTCCAAGCAAGTCAATATAAACAAAGATAAACAAGAACAAAGCACAAAATGGGAACTCAAGCACCAAATAAGAGACTGGAATAGCATCTAGTATAACAATCAAAGATAAAACGCTTGCAGAAATCTCATGCAACTCAATACTGGATTACAAATCAACATTTGGTTTGAGAATCACTTGTCTCAGCTAGCTATGACTATAGCAGATACAACAATCGCTGTGTACATTTTGAGGCAGAAAGTAAAAGTATACCATCAACACTATAGATTTGTAGATTATAACAAGATGGCACAATACATCATTGAAATATCAAACTCTGATGGGAGAATTTTTTGACAGCCAAAGCAGTTTGTCTTGCTTGTTGTTTCTCAAGTTTGAGGACACTGCTCATCACATTGCTTGGGTGAAGAAACGGGTTTGGGAGAAGAAACAGGTTCTTCTCCAAGCACCTTTTCTTCTGTTGCATTGTCAGGAGGAGCTTGTTCTCCGTCTTCATTGTTTTCTGGATGGAAATTAATGGGGAATTTTGTGACTCGAGGTTTGTCAACCAAAATATTCCTCTGGATCCTATCAACCAAAACCTTCTGAGGTGGTTCTTCTTTTAGTTGTTCATCATCATAATCATTGTTCACATAGTATCCTACTCGAATAAATTCTTGACCCACATAAGAGCATGTTAATAGCAATACTGTGACACCAATAATATCTTCTTCACGAATTTTGGATGGTTCAGGGGGATCAGCCTGCAGATTGGTTTCAGCATAAGTCTCAATCTTTAGCACAATTAAGTGAGACTGAAAAGTTAAAAAGAGTATTCGTTACCTGAAGCACAAAACGATATTTCCCAACATTTACAGGTCCAACAAAAACACTTTCTAGTTGTTGGTCATAAGTATCATCCTCAGCAGATCCCACATAAGTCAGCTTCCACTCTAAATCTGAAACAAATGAAATGGTCAGAAGGTAGAGTTAATACTTCTGATTTCTGAAGGGAAATCCTATTTGCGAAATTCACATACTCAACTAATTTAACCTTAAGGAATTTCAATCGTTCAGACAAGATGAACCATGAATGCAAGACAGAAAGTTTCAGCAACAACTTAAGTTACATGTAGTCATGAATAGTCTATGACAACTAGGACAAATAAAAGAGCACAAGGAAAAGGAAACTGTTTGAATAGTGACCATAACAAAAAGAAATGTAGTTCAAGAAAATAACTCGTCCCAAGGGGGTTCTCTTTTGGGGATTGCTTAATTTTAGATCCTTTCTAAAAGTCCTAACCAATAACCAGTGAGGATTGAGACAAATCACAAGATGCTGGAAAAATTATATATAGTTGACACTTAACACAAGGGGGTAATCACTAATCAGAGCATTATATGATTTATTTATTTTCTTGTATGGTAAAAGTATTTCATTCATAGACATGGATGAGCTGGTCGCGTATAAAGGATATACCAAAAGGTAAAGAATCTACAAAATCCACTCATTCTTCTATACAATAAGGAACTTTAGAGGTGCACCAAAAGAAGATAAGTGAGCAGAGGCTACTTCTCACCTGAGTAAAACTTGACTCTACCCCCTCAAATGCTCTCTTATTTCTCTTTTCTAAATAACCACATCAGAGCGTTAGATAATAGGAGAAAGTATTAGAGGGAACATTCTTGAGTGGGGTTTTCAAGATAAAGTAGACTACTCAACTCATGCACTAATGCTTCAGGAAGAGAATTGAGTATTGATGCAGGTAGTGTCACAAAAGCTAAAGTAAGATCTTACCAATTTTACTCTAACCTTGTTCCACACAACTATATAAGTTATTCTGATATTTAGAGTTTCGATATAGATTAAGTTGTGGAAGTGGACGATTTATATTGAAGTGGACAAGTCTTTTTGTCTTATTCACATAATTATAGGGTAATATTAGCAACAGGTAACAGAAATGAACCCTTCCCACAACCATTACTTGCAGTATATTCTTGGAAACTGACTTAGAAACAAAAGGATTTCTCAACAAAGCAAAGTGAAATTCAGTTCAAAACTGATATGCTATGAGAACAACAACTATGTAGCAGCACCTCCACTCAATTTCCTATACAACTTGAAATTCTATAGGTGCACCAAAAGAAGGACCAAAGGCTACTCCTCAGTTGAAAAAAGCTCGATTCTATCCACTGTCCCATTTGATTGAGGCCTCGTATTTCATTAACATATCTATTTGTATCTTTTCAGCTAAGCATTTTACTATACACCATGTTTTCGCTTTGTATGACAGTTGTTACAATTTTTTCTAGTCACCTCACCGGTGCATGCTTGCATAACTACAACGTGGGATCTGAGAAGGACAAAGCGTACATAGACTTTATACCTAACTCAGTGATAGAGAGGTTGTTTTCGATAGATGATCACAGTTATTTTTTCTACCATAGCACAAGTAGCAGTGTAATAAACATTTACTTAATAACATTATTTCATGAAAACTTTAACCCGCTAAAAATAATCAATCATGTTCCAAAAAGTCAATGATAAATAGGAATTGACATCTCGATAATCTCATTTCCTCCTCAAATAACAAATTTAAATCACTTCGCAACAGAGAAATAATCAAATTGAATAGTTTTCCCACCTAACTCGGCTCCAAACTTAACAAACCTAAGCTCTGAATTCTGACTTCGAAAGCTCAACTAAAACCGCATTTACAACTATATCACCGCTGCTACTGCAAACTATTTGCTTAATTTTTCCCCAAAAACAAACAATTTTGACATCAAAAAGGAAATAAAACGACAGAAGAATGAAAATTTTACCGTCTTTAAGAGCATCGAGGCACTCATACGAGATCTCAAACTGGAAAGGACTGAGAAACGGTGCCGGATTATCCAGTACGGCGACGTTCGTAATGTTGACGGCGCTCATCTTTCTAGAAAATTCTCCGAATCCGAAACCCTAATCGAAAACCCGCTAAATCGTACTAGAAAATTGGTATAAATAGCAATTTCAAAAATAGCGGGAGTTTTTTGAATTTTCATAAAAAGCCGCGAAAATATATTAAAATTTTGTTTTAATTATTGCATATATCATTGCAAAAGTCAAGTCGACCAAGTTATATACATATATACTAATTTTTTTTTTCTTAATTATTAAATTTGTTTTATTTTTATCCATCAAGTTACTTATTTTGTAAATTGTCAATGAAAAAACAAATAAAAAGATAAAAATGAAAATAATATACTAGTTTTAAAATTCTACTTCAAAATTATTTTTATTCATATGCAGTCTTCTTTCTAATACACACATTATTATAATAAGTTAAATTGTATAAATAATTATTTTTTATATTATGGTGTTTATAACTTATAAATCTATCCCACCAATGTAAACATTTGAGAAATATTAGTCATAAAGTATTAAATTGAAATATTAGTGAATATAAAAATACGCACATTATTTCTTTTGATGTGTCTAAGCTTTAGTGAATAAAGACTAGGGGAAAATAAGCAAATATCCCATAAAAGTAAATAATTACAAACATATACTCATTTATATTCACACCCACTAAATAATTACACTATATACCCCTTTACTAATTTCGCTTAACTGATACTAAATCAGTATCATATATTGTATTGGTATCACTAAGGCTTATAATTTCGCTTAACTGATATTGAATCATTATCATATATTGTATTGGTATCATTAAGGCTGATAATTTTGCTAAATTGATACTAAATCATATTATATATATATATATATATACTCTTATAGTATCATTGACAAATGAGTAATTTCTTAACAAGAAACATTAATGATACCACAACAATATACATATATACTCTTATAGTATCATTGACAAATGAGTAATTTCTTAACAAGAAACCTTAATGATACCACAACAATATACATATATACTCTTATAGTATCATTGACAAATGAGTAATTTCTTAACAAGAAACTTTAATGATACCACAACAATATACATATATACTCTTATAGTATCATTAACTAATAAATAATTTCTAAACAAAAAAACAATAATGATACCAAGACTGTCTGATATTTATGTTGATATAAAATGGTAAATACTCGATGAATTTAATTGAAATATACACGAGTTGGGCTAGCCCTGTCTTTTTTTCCACTATATTGAAGTAATTGCAAAAACGAGTGCACCATAGTCAAATTAATATATTTATATTTTACTAGCATATAAAAATGCCAGTCTTTTTCCACTACATATAAATTGACAAGTCATTGCAAAAGTCAAGTTGACCAAGTCACATACATATATACTAAAATTTTAATAAACATTATAGTATATCAAATTCATAATTTTAATTCATTGATAAGAACCTAAAAATTGAACTAGTCATATTAAGATCCTAAATCTGTTTTTGACCATAATATTTGGCTAAATGAATCTAACGATAATCTTACCAAGATGTAATATTATTCGAGTCAAACTCGAATGATTTTCCCAACAAGCCTTACATCCTTAAGAATATTATCATACATTTTATACGTAGTTTCCTTTTCTTTTCAATGTACATTAATTTTTGTTTTCACCCCACCTCCCCTTTTAATTATGTGTCACCGCACATTATTTGAATATTTATAACCATCTAAGTCATATACTTCTCTTTGTGTGAATGCCTGTCCAAGCTACGAATAAAGATAGTAAAATGGCCTACTATTAGGCAAAAATAGTGAGTTGGGCCCCATGCTATCTTCTTACTCGCCTCACTGATTATTAACTCCAATATAAGTCTCGATATATCCTACATCTTATATTTGATTATTTTTTTTCAATCATCAATATAAAACTCTGTTCGCACACTCAATATATAGTCCATTAGAACTAGGATTATGTCAACTTCACACTTCTTAACTCAAAAATCAAACTTGACATAGTCTACCATACATATTGAATTCTCTCAACAAATATCTATTTTTTCAACTCTCACAAAAAAGCTAAAACCCCTCAAGAAAACAGAAATATAGTACTATACTTGAATAAAAAAAAATGAACTACCATCCCTTTTTGATTCTGCTACTTCTTGTTTTTGTCACCAATCTTGATGTTGGTTTCACTAAAACTCATCATTCCAATACAATTTGTTCTGAAAATGACCAAAAAGCTCTCATTGAATTCAAGAATGGCCTAATCGATAACTCAAATCGTTTGTCATCATGGACAGGACAAAATTGTTGCAAATGGGATGGAGTTTTTTGTGATGAGAAAACAGGAAATGTTGTCAAAATTGATTTGCATTACAAGAATTATCTTCTAGATGGTGAATATCCACAAAGGGTGTTAGATAATCACACAAAAAATTTCTTGGGAGGTGAGTTAAGTCCTTCTTTGGTTAAATTGAAACATTTGAGTTACTTAGACTTGAGTCACAACTACTTTTCAAGTATCCAAATTCCACCTTTTTTTGGATAGTTAATGAACTTGAGATTTCTTAATCTTTCCTGTGCTGGTTTTGGTGGATATATTCCCAAAAATCTTGGGAATTTGTCGAGATTAGAACATCTTTATCTTGGTGGATGTTATGGCTACGTTATGGGACCAGGAAATGATCTCAGAGTTGATAGTTTGAGTTGGATATCTACGTTTTCTTCTTTGAAAAGTTTTGATCTTTCGCAATTGGTAATCGAAGATACTAAAGATCTTTGGAATTCAATTAACATGTTGCCTTCATTGCTTTCATTGAACTTAGAAGGTTGTAATCTCAACATCTTGCCTTCTTTTACACAAGTTAATTTCACATCTCTTAGTTCACTCAATATCCGAGATAACGCGATTGGAATGAGCTTCGAGAATTCCTCCATCATCCCTCCATGGTTTTCTAATCTTACAAGGCTCATGAATCTTGATCTTGGTCAAAACAAGTTTGATGATCCAACTAATGTTCTTGAGAAGCTTAGTTCACTAAGAGTATTAGATGTTTCTAGTAATGGATTTGGCGATTCGTTGCTAAGTTCATTGAGTAAGTTGAACAACTTGGTTTATTTGGATTTGTTAGGTAATGGCATCCACTTCTCCAGTCTCCATTTACTTGGAAATCTGACTTCACTTTCTGTACTTAAGTTGAGATTAAACGTGTTAAAATTGCTGATCCCCAAGGGTTTAACGAGCATTTTCTGTCGATTGAGTGTGCTTGATTTGTCAGATAATGATATCAGTGGACTGCTTCCAACTTTTATAAGAGATCCATCGAGTTGTCTCGAGAATCGTTTGAAGGAGCTATACATAGGAAATACAAAATTCAGTGACTTCTTTCCTGAAGGAATATCAATGCACAAGAATCTTGAAGTTATTGACAGTACTAATAGCTTATTATATGGTGAAATTCCATATTCAATAAGCAAGCTGTCAAATTTGAGGTTTCTAAGGATAGCAAACAACAAGTTGAATGGGATCATTCCTTCAAGTATTGGACAGTTATCGAATCTTGAAGAGCTAGATATCTCGGAGAACTTATTCACCGGTATAGTTTCTGAACTCCACTTTGTAAAACTAAGCAAATTGATGAAATTGCACTTGTCTAAAAACGAAAACTTGGTTTTGAATGTGAGTTCCAATTGGTATCCAACTTTCCAAGTCAAAGAGATTGGAATGGCATCAGTAAAAATAGGGCCTAATTTTCCTCAATGGCTACAAAAACTGTCAATTCTTGATACTCTTATTATGTCTGAAGCCAACATTTCTGATATGATCCCGAATTGGTTGAGCAATATAACATTGTTCATGACAACTCTGGATCTCTCTGTTAACGAATTAGTCGGTGGTATAAGGGTGTTGTGTGATGCTCAACTTTTGAAATCGATTGATCTTTCAAAGAATCTGTTATCCGGACGAATCCCTTCATGTTTGAGTAACTTGGAAGAGTTGAGATCATTAAATTTGGCTGATAATAGTCTTGAAGGTGAAGTCCCAAGTTCTTTAGGTGATTTGCCACTAAAGTTTTTGCATTTGCAAAAGAACAACTTACAAGGTAAAATCCCGTTGTCTTTTCAAAATTTGACATGGTTAGAAAGACTAGACTTAGGAGAAAACAAGTTGAAGGATGTTTTTCCTACATGGATTGGCGAAAAGCTTCAGAATTTGGAACTCTTGAGGCTAAATTCAAATCAGTTTTACGGTGTTATCCCATTAGAACTATGTCAAATCTCATCTCTATGTTGGTTAAATCTTGCTGGTAATAACTTGTATGGAACTATTCCGAGTTGTTTTGGAAACTTTTCGTGTGGTAGTATTCGTGGACCTGGTGAAGTATTTGGACAAAGAGTTGAAAGTTTTATGAAAGGAATACCACTTGAGTATGTTGGTGAACAAATTTTGTTACTTAGAATTTTGGATCTTTCTGAAAATAAACTTGTTGGAGGTATCCCTAAGGAGTTAACAAAATTGGTTGACTTGCAATACTTGAATTTGTCTAGAAATAGTCTTAATGGGAGCATACCAAAAAACATAGGTGATTTGAAGCAATTAGAGTCACTTGACATAACAAACTTTCTGGTTCAGTTCCTCAAAGTTTAGCTTCTTTAAATTATTTGAGCTACATGAACTTGTCATATAACGATTTTTCGGGTCCAATTCCTACTGGAAATCAGCTCCAATCTTTGGATGATCAATCATTTTATGTTGGTAATCCTAGACTTTGTGGAATATTGATCAAGAAAAGTTGCAATGGCAATGGAACATCTCATGTAAATGAACAAACTCCTCAAGGTGATGTTGATGAGCATAAGTGGTTTTATGGAATTGCACCTGGTTTTTGTGTTGGCTTCTTGGGTGTCCTCTTCATTTTGTACAAGATAAGGAATCGTGGCGCGGTGCACGTTTTCCAATGCTTGGCTCGACGTATGACAAGTCATGTATGTACTCCTATGAGAGGTTGTCTGGTTGACAGTTGACACACAAGTTATGCAGAGATTAGAGTGTCGGAATTGTAATGCAGAACATTATAATGTAAAGATTGTAACATATATATTATTTTTTTTGACACTAGGTTCATTGTACTAAAAACATAAATATTTTTTCTATAATGGCAAGCTTGTGCATGAATGTACACGTGGCTCTCATCGCGTTGCTGATCATGATCTCTCTAGACTCGAGAAGAGACTCATCATGACCTGAGATTTTGGATTTCTCACGACCCAAAATCTCAGGTCATGATAAGACTACTCCCACAACTTTTCACTTTTGGGAGATCTTAATATTTATGGTGAAGTTACCATAAATCTAGCAATTTGCAGACATGAATCTTATATGTATTTGCAAAAAAAAAAAAAAAAACTTAGTTGTGACTTGTTTCCATGGGTTGTTAGTATTTCCTTAGGATGTATTTGGTACGGAGGAAAACATTTTCCATAAAAAATATTCTTTTGGAAAGTGTTTTCCAAAAGAACATGAAATTTGGCCAACCAAACAATAGAAAATTGGCTCCATAAATACTAACACCCTATATTTATTTTCTTATTTCCTTTGTGTTTGTCACAAACACCTTTTCTTTTCGAGTTTAACTTGTATACATCAACATGTAATCATGTAAAGGATTTTTACGTTATTAGCTTATAAATCCCACATTTAATAGAGTTACTTGTCATTATCGTTTGTGTGATCTGTTTATACAGAAGAACAGTTACACTATCGATATGCACTAACATGCAACATCACACCTCTTGGGGTGTGAGCCCTTTTCCGAACCCCACTAATGCGGGATGTTTTGTACACCAAGCTGCCCTGTATTGCTAAAGAAATGAAGTACAAAGTTTATACAGTTGCGCAAAAGTTTGGGCAAAGTCAAGATTTGTTCTAATATATTACAGAATACTCTACTCTTAGTCATTTATAAAGACAAGAGTCAAGATGCCTTTTTGTTTTTCCACACCATCAATAGTGTTTTCACTTACCCTCCAACCTGACTCGAACCATCCGGAGTCAAGATGCTTGTGTTTGATCGACGGTTTACATGCATTTTCAATTTCGGAGATGCTCGAGGGAACCCCAACAACTCTGAGATCTTCAAGGATTGGCTTTCATCAACACTTTCTGCATCTTCATGAATGACGGTCTTCAGGAGTAAAGGTGCAGACACGAATATAAACTTTACAAAGAACATTTCAATTTTTGAACCATGGAAATTTTTTACTATCAATCTCTGAAGCTTGTGCAGTACTCCTAGTGTCCTGTAGGCTGGTCCTTCAAAATGATTTACGATGTTCACTTCCATGCCATCTGTCTTCTTCTTCAAGCTCAACACTAAATGAAGGACATCCAAATTCAGAGAAACTCTAAGCAGTTGTAGAAGAGAAAATATTTGATCTTCATCATCAAAATCGAACTCAAATAAAGTGATAGCATTCAAGCTGTTGGGGTATGCCGGGAGCCTCTCTGCTTCAGTAGCAAAAGACTTGAGGTAGTAACTGTCCAAACCAAAATTATGAATTTCAGGCCAGCATTTGAGAAGATAGGTCAAGTTCATCGTTTTGTCTTGATTCTATTTCGACGATACAAGTATAACTGTTTTCAGCTTTAGACAGTCCATGAAATGACTCAACTCAAGGTTTTCAGTTGTCATGGTAAGGAAAAATATTTCGGAAAGTCTTGGAGCATATAGTTTCGAGTCAGGAAAACCAGTACACGCCCTCACCTGCAGATTCATAAGGTATGGCATCCACAAGAAAGAAGTAACGTCGTTTAATTCCAAGACAACTTGAAGTAGAGTGAGGTTTTTGAGCTTGTGGAAACCCCTAAAGTCGCATGGCGGCTTGAAAATGCAGTTGAACAGGCTCAAACCTTCTAGTTCTATATCGTTCATGCAGGAAGGTAATTTGTAAAGAGCATTGGATTGATTCCGAAGGGTGAGATCAGTGACACCTTTTCTTGACAATAAAAGCATCCATTGATCGATAACTGAGTGCTGAGAATTGTTGGGTTATGAAGGTGATTCAGCGTCATGCGAAAGCTTATAATTTGCAAAGATAAATTAGACGATACATAAAATCTTTTTATCATCAAATTAGTTACAAATTTATTTGAAACCACTTGAGCATGCCTTCAACCTCATTCAAGCATTAGATTATTGAACTATCGGATCTTTGAACCATGTGCTCTGATACCACTTGTTGGGTTATGAAGGTGATTAGAGCGTCATGCGGAAGCTTATAATTTGCAAATTATATCGTTAATAAATTAGATGACCCATAAAACTATACTAGAAGAAATAATATTATTACATGATATGACCAATTGGTTTATATAATTAAAAAACATAAAAAACTGTAGAGAGAAAATCTCCCCATAAACAAGACTCTTAAACGACAACATTGTTGATTATATTGTATTCTGCTATGAGAATAGGAATCTTCAATTTATAGATCTCCAAATTTTTCCTCAAAGGAAAGAATAAACCAAATATGAAAGAAAATTATATTTTCCTTTTAGAAAAAGTTCAAGCATTTATGGTAATACGTTGACTTTTCTTTAAGGGAAAAAAATAAAATTCAAACAAGGAAAGAAAATCAGGGCAAAACCCTAACAAATCTCCCTTTTTGGCAGGATTTTCTTGACAAAACTTGATCCGTCTTCTTCACATGCATGATATCTTTGTTCTTCACATAATCTCATCACCGTTGCTTGCCATAATTAAAAATAAAGTTTAAAATAGATGGGTTAAAAATGGTTTAAAAACATTTTATTTTTATTTTCAAAGATGCAGCAACAAGAATGTTGAAAATATGGTTTTAATCTTTTCTGTAGTTGAACAAAAATATTTTTTATCATCAAATTAGTTACAAATTGATTTGAAACCACTCGAGCATGTCTTCAACCTCATTCAAGCATTAGATCATTGAATCATGTGCTCTGATACCACTTGTTGGGTTATGAAGGTGATTAGGGCGTCATGCGGAAGCTTATAATTTGCAAATCATATGATTGATAAATTAGACGACACATAAAACTATACTAAAAGAAATAATATTATTATATGATATGACCAATTGGTTTACATAATTAAAAACTAATAAAAAACATAAAAACTGTAGATAAAAAATCTCTCCATAAACAAGACTCTTAAACGACTACATTATGGATTCTATTGTATTCTGCTATGAGAATAGGGATCTTCAATTTATAGATCTCCAAATTTTTCCTCGAAAGAATAAACCAAATATGAAAGAAAATTATATTTTCCTTTTAGAAAAAGTTCAAGTATTTATGGTAATATTTTGACTTTTTTTTAAGGGAAAAAAATAAATTTCAAATAAGGAAAGAAAATCAGGGCAAAATTCTAACAAGAACAAGGTATTAACGATATGTTCAGGTAGAATGTCTTAATGTCTCCACAGTGCTGCATCAGAATTGTATCAATGACGTCTGTTAATGGCTTTCTCGGGTAAAACTGAGGAGAAAATACAAGTTTGGGATTTGAAGCCCAAACATGTCTCCACGGTGTAGACAAAACGCTCATTCTTGTAGCTTCCTCCATAGACAATTGCTCCTGAATCAGTTAACAAGCAGCGCAGAGGCTGCATTCACCGCTACTGTTAGACCAAATAGCAATTTACAACAACAACATACCTAGTGTATTCCCACAAGTGGAGCGCAAACCTTATTTTTAAACTCGAGTCAAAAAAAAAAAAAAATGTTGGGCTCGTTAACATACAGCCCAAAAAGGCTGCATACAGACCAATTATCAATTTACAACAACATACCAATGTAATCGCACAAGTGAATCACAGACCTTAACCCTACCTCATGGAGATAGAGAGGTTGGTTACGGAAAGACCATCGATACAAGTTGTTTAAAAAGGAGAATACAACAGTAAATAAGACATATATAGCAACTAAATCTAGCAAATAATAGGAAAAGTGTAACACAACCAAGTAAACTCTTTTACTGAAAATGAGTGTAACACAACCACGCAAACTTTTTTACTGAAAATCCTGACTCCATCACTAATCCTAACAAGAAATAGATAAATTAAACTTTCTTACTAAAAATCCAGACTCTGCAACTAAAGCTAACAAGAAACAGATAAATTAAACTCTCTTACTGAAAATCCTGACTCCGTTCCCTTACTGAAAATCCTGACTTTGCAACTAAAGCTAACAAGAAAAAGATAAATTAAACTCTCTTATTGAAAATCCCGACTCCGTCACTGATGTTAACAAGAAACAGATAAATTAAATTGTTTTATTGAAAATCCTGACTCCACAACTAATGCTAACAAGAAACAAATAAAATGAACTTTGCAGAACAATTTTTAAATTTAATTTCATTGAAAAGGGTAATGAAAAGAAATGAGAAATTAAAAACAATTGGAAAACTTACAATTTGATGAATGCTTGACGATGCAACGGCGGAAGGCGATGTTTATTTGACAAATGCACGGCGGAAGGCCATGTCTGCAATATATACACTTAGTTTGGATCATTGACGCTTTCGCCCCTATTTTGTGTTGATAGTTTTTTCGGGGAGCATAAGTTTATATTTTTTATATTCATAATATCTCACAAGTTGTGTTTCTCGGCTTTAATGGTGTGTAATAATATTGGTAATGTTTAAGGGAAAAATGAACTAATATGATGCAAGGTAAAAATATTACGTTAAGTAATTTTAAAAAAAATTACGAACGAATATTATATGTGACAATGACGGAGATCGGATCGAAGAGAATAACTCCATGGCTTCTAATTTCTAAATTGACAAGTTTTCGAAGAAGGAGGTATGTTACATCTCGGGTAGGAAAATAAGCAAAGAAACATTACAAAATATATCATAAATAAGATATATCTTACTTATCAAGATAGAAAAAAAATTGTTCTGAGTTATGTGAATTTCCCGCTAGAGGTTAGGTCGAAGAGACCACATGATAGCTTGTACAATAGCAAAATTTTGAAGAAGATATCTTGGATGGAGAAATAAGTAAAGTAACTTATAAGATATATCTTAGTTAACTAAGATAGAAAGAAAAATGGTTCGAATAAGTCTTATATGTGAATTCCACGATAGAGATTATGTCAAAGGAAATTACTTGATGGCTTTTAAATTGACAAGCTTCCAAAGAAGAAGGTATGCTACACTTTGGATGGGGAATAAGTAAAGAGACATTATAAAATATAGATAGAAAAAATTGTCACGAGCGAACTTAATATGTGAATTTTATGATAAAGGTCAGATTAAAGAAAAAAAATTGATAACTTCTAAATTGGCAATTTTTGAAGAAGAGAATATATTACACCTCACTTAGGAAAAATGAGTAAAGAGGCTTTATAAGATATATATCTTATTTAACTAAAATTTAAAAATATATGTAAATTTCACAACATAGGTCATATTTAAGAAAAATACTAAATGACTTTTAGATTGATAGATTTTCAAAAAAAGAAGACATGTTATACCTAGGATGAAGAAATAAGTAAAAAGATTTTATTAGACATCATAAATTCATATTTTATAATAGCATAATCTTAACGAGAAATAATTCTATTACGTCGAAATTGACAATTTGCATCATGTTGGACCATGACACTTTGACTAAAAACTTCTCCAAGATAAAACAAGGGGAAATTACACCAGCTGAGAGTCCATAACATTTGTTAATCATTTTTATAGCTCAATTTTACAAAATTATCTGAAATACCTCAATTTGAATAATAAGGCACATTTGATGCAAATAATACATTAGCCACAGTTTATTGCAACTTAGCCACGACTTTAACCGTGGCTAAATAACGCTATTAAAAAAACTTTTTATTGATTTTTCCCCTTCTTTAATTGTTTCACTTTTTGGTGGAAAATTAATATTTATATCTTTTAATTATATTTGTTTATTTTTATTTATGAAGGTGGGAATGAATGATAGCTAAATAAGTGTTGATACATTATAATTATTTATATAATTTGATACACGATTATACACATTTATACAATATCGATACATTATATATACACGATTATACATATTTACAATATTGATATATTATATATACACTACATAATTATTTGTACGTTATATATATACACGTGTATATACAATTTATATGACATTTGATACATGTTTATACACGATTTATACAATATTGATACATTGCATATACACTACATAATTATTTATACATTATTAATACGTTACTTAATTATTAATATATCATATATACATATTCATATACCAAATATACAAATATTTGTACACGTTTATACATTATTTATATATTTTTTAATTATTTTTTTGATACATTATTTATGCATCATTGATACATACATATAGACTACTTAACTGTTAGTTATTGAAAAATAAAAAATAATAATTATTTAGCCATGGTCAAGTCGTAGCTAATAAAAAATAAAAATAAATCATGGCTAATAAAAGTAAATATTACATTATTTAGCCATGATTTAGCTGTGACAAATAGCTATAAATAAATAGCGAATTTGACTATACTTCATCTTATTATTTTCTTGACTATTATTTTTACAAACTAATAACTTTTTGCTACATCTTTGAAATTATCCCATTAAACAATTCGGACCAAACAAGTGAACAGTGTACCATTCGAATTATTCGCCCCAAAGTTGGGAATATATTTTTGAACTCCACATAATACAACTTTTTTATATATAAAAAAGTGAAAAAGGCAATTGGAATACCCCTCATTTAATTTCCTTTTCAATATATTTTCATTTCTTTCATTTATGTGATAGATTTTTAATTATGAGATTTAAGTATTAAATTTTTATATTTTAAATAATAATTTTGACTTATAATACTTTATATTTAATAAATAAATGAACAAACAACACCAAATTCATTAGTTTAAAGCCTAATATATGCATTTACTTTAATTTTCGAAATTACCTTTCATATTACATTTACTTCGCCAGATACAAGCGGGTCAAATTAGGTGTGATTTATTTTATATACAATAGATTCAATCACGATTCACATATATTTGAGATGTACTAACTCTCTCATTCATCTCTCCTATCTATTCGCTTCTCTCCCTCGCCTCTCGTCCTCTCTCCCTATATTTATATGTAGATTTTTCAATCAATATGTATGTAATATATTGTGAATAAACATAATACAGACTCTCTCATTTGCCTCTTTTCTCTCTCGTTCGCCTCACTTTCCTATGTATTTATATTTTCAAAATGTATTTGGTATCAAACATATATGTATCTAGTATCTTATGCACATATTTGACTTGCAATTTGAATAAATGATATATTGAATTGAAATCTGATACAAAATTATTAATTTGTGAGATAATATGTAAATATTGCAAATTATTGAATTGGTTGATGTTTATTTATAAATATTTATGTAGTTATGTTATTTTTTCAATATTTTTTATCTTATTAATAAATTAAATTAATTTATTTAACTCTCGAAATTCAAACTCGGAATAAAAAGAGTGGAAGAGGTCAGATTCACCCACACTACAGCCATCAACCATCGGCACCTCTGCAGATAAAAAGTCTCTCTACTCACTTTCACTAACCCTAGTTTTCTCTCTTCCTCTCTCTACACCTCACCTTTCTCTCTCAATAGACCAAACCCTATCAACGCCATGGCGTCACGGAGGCTTATGGCCTCTCTCCTCCGATCAACCGCCCAGCGCGGCGGCGCTATTTCCAGATCTCCATTGGCAAATTCCATCCCCAAAACTACTTCACGCGCCTCCCCAGCGGGATTCCTCTTAAATCGTGCTGTTAAGTACGCTACCTCAGCTGCTGCTCCGGCTGATAAGTCAGCGACACCTCCTAAATCCTCTGGTAATGAGCCTACCGGTAAGATCACCGATGAGTTCACTGGTGCTGGTGCGGTCGGTAAAGTGTGCCAGGTTATTGGTGCTGTCGTGGATGTGAGATTCGATGAAGGTTTGCCTCCGATCCTTACTGCTCTTGAGGTTCTGGATAACCAGATCCGTCTTGTGCTTGAGGTTGCTCAGCATTTGGGTGAGAATATGGTTAGGACTATTGCTATGGATGGTACTGAAGGTCTTGTGCGTGGTCAACGCGTCCTTAACACTGGGTCGCCTATCACTGTGAGTAATCTGAAATTGTTTAATTTCAGTCTATTATGTTCCAAAGATCTTTACTTTACTGGTTCAGAACTTCCATTCCTTTCTTTGTTTAAGTATTGTAGTCAATAGCGTTGGAATTCAGGAGTTTAGAAATTTGAGAGTGATCTATTTAATGTGTTTTCAGGAAATGATATTATTTGATAGTTCTACAAGATCTGTGGTTTTATTATGCTGCTTTAATGAAACGTTTTGTTGATCTAGATATCTGGGTTGGTCAATCAATCATAGCGCCATTATTTTCATATAAATTGCAGTTTGTTGAAGCTGTAAATCTGTAACTATAGCAGGTTCAATTGCATGTAGGCTTGCTTATGATTATCTAATACTCTAGTAAATAACATTTCTTTGCTCCTGAATGGTAGTACATTTGTTTGATTGTGGTAGTTTGGATCCTAATGTGTTGGAAAATATTGGTTTTCCTAGTAAAACCTGTATTTTTCCTTGCTAGGTACCTTTGGTGCTTTAAATGGGCCTCTATTGGTTTGTGAATTTGCTCATCTTTATTCACAATCAAATGAAATACTGTAGAGTGCTTCAATTGATGCCCGAATTTACCACTGCATTACTGGAAGAAATTCATTTTGTTTTGTGAGATGTGAATTTTAATTATTCCACTTATTTTCTCCCATTTGAATGGTAAAAAACTCCTGCTCTGCAACTCGATTTTTCCTCCTAACATTGATGTTCTCAAAAATTGTTTTGTTTTGTCCCCCTTTTCCTCTGGGGAACACATAGTCACGTGTGGGTTCATTCTTAATTTTTTTGTTGTCTTCTGTTTTTTCCTTTAATGAAAAATAATTGAGTAGTAGCTGTATAACTGACCCAGCTAATTGGGGTTGAGGTGCAGTAGTTGATGTTTCGTCTCAGTTATTATCCTGCTTTCAGTGGAAATATGGGTTGTCAATCCATTTGCCATTCACTTGCTACTTTTTTTGCGCTGAACTGATGGTTTCATTGTGATGGCAGGTCCCTGTTGGTAGGTCCACCCTTGGCCGTATTATGAATGTCATTGGAGAGCCTATTGATGAGAGAGGCGACATTAGTAAGTCCTAAATACTTTATCCCTTGTTTTATTTGTTCCATGCGAAGAGTTCTGACAGTTATATCTCTATCTCTGAAAATCGCTGCAGCAACCGATCACTTCTTGCCAATTCATCGTGAAGCTCCTGCCTTTGTTGAGCAGGCAACTGAACAACAAATTCTTGTTACTGGTATCAAGGTATGCTAATGAAACAATTTTATTCAATGTTCTCGTATGTATCTCCCTTTCTGAGCATATATTGGTTCCTGAAGTGTAATTTCTACTCAATATGACAATGCCAATTTCATTATGGCTGCTTAACTTCTGACCAGGTTGTTGATCTTCTTGCCCCTTACCAAAGGGGAGGAAAGATTGGGCTTTTTGGTGGTGCTGGTGTGGGAAAGACCGTGCTTATTATGGAACTGATTAACAATGTCGCAAAGGCACATGGTTAGTGCTGCTTATGGGTCGTATTCTTATTATTTCAAATGTAAGTCGTCGTATCTGAATGAGGCTCAACTCTTTCAGGTGGTTTCTCCGTCTTTGCTGGTGTTGGTGAACGCACTCGTGAGGGCAACGATTTGTACAGGGAAATGATTGAAAGTGGTGTTATTAAGCTTGGTGAAAAGCAAGTAAGTGTTCTATTTAGTCAGAATGAATTGCTATACTCCTTTTGTCCACAGTGTTGTCCCATGTTGTTGACATCTTGTCTTATTGGATTGATTAGAGTGAAAGCAAGTGCGCTCTTGTATATGGTCAAATGAATGAGCCCCCTGGTGCCCGTGCCCGTGTTGGCCTTACAGGATTGACTGTGGCTGAGCACTTCAGAGATGCTGAGGGGCAGGATGTGCTTCTCTTTATTGACAACATTTTCAGATTTACCCAGGTTGGCTTGCCTATGACTGCTAAAGTTCTCTTATTTTATACAACTCTACCGTTGCTTACTAGTTGCTTTTGTATCAAAACAGGCTAACTCAGAGGTCTCTGCTTTGCTTGGTCGTATCCCATCTGCTGTCGGTTATCAACCAACTTTGGCTACAGATCTTGGAGGTCTTCAAGAGCGTATCACTACAACCAAGAAAGGTTCTATTACATCTGTCCAGGCTATCTATGTGCCTGCTGATGACTTGACAGATCCTGCCCCTGCAACTACCTTTGCTCACTTGGATGCCACAACTGTGTTGTCCCGTCAAGTATGATATCGTTTCGTAACTTGAACTATAACTTTATTTTTGGTCCCTAGTAAAATGCAGTTACAATTTGCTGACTTATCATATTTTGGATACCAGATTTCTGAGCTTGGTATTTATCCTGCTGTTGATCCACTTGATTCTACATCTCGTATGCTCTCACCTCACATTTTGGGAGAAGATCATTACAATACTGCTCGTGGAGTACAGAAAGTTCTTCAAAACTACAAGAATCTTCAAGATATTATTGCCATTTTGGGTATGGATGAGCTGAGTGAAGATGATAAGATGACTGTTGCCCGTGCACGTAAGATCCAGAGATTCCTCAGTCAGCCTTTCCATGTTGCTGAAGTTTTCACAGGTGCTCCTGGAAAATATGTTGACTTGAAGGAGAGCATCAACAGTTTCCAGGTAACGAATCTCAATTTGGAATCTTGTTGTAAGATACTGTGGTTGGTTAGAAAAGCATCCTATACTTGCTTAGGTTACCTTACCATGGAAACACTTCTTGTTTTACTACACCTTTTGTTACCCGTTATTCCTGGTAGTGCATAGTCCACCTTCTCAGCTGGTTGTAGTGATGCTTTATGAATTAAATGTTACTATATGATCTTAAGTTTCTTCCTCCCTATTATTTGGTGAAGTTTATCTGAGATGACCACTTCCTGCTATGTTGTACATATTCAGGGACCAATATGCTGATCATTTCTTTTTGTGATTGACTTTTGCAGGGAGTCTTGGATGGGAAATACGATGACCTTTCAGAACAATCATTCTATATGGTCGGTGGAATCGAGGAGGTCATTGCCAAGGCAGAGAAGATTGCCAAGGAATCTGCAGCTTAGATTATTAACTCCAGCAACTTTCTTTCATTATCTTCATCGATAACTACAGAAATAATTTAAGTTTCTGTGACACTTTGGATTTTTTCCTGGGAGGACTAAGGGGTCCAAGATTTTCTGGTTTTTGTTTTTATATGCAATCCGGAATTGTGATAGAGAAGACATGGAGCTAAGGCTTACTTGCCAAACACTCACCCTTGACTCTCTGTTATGTCCCATAATAAAGGGGGTAAAACGGCAAACTTGTATATTTTACTTTGAACTCATCTTGAGAATGTTGGTTGCCCAAATTATGAGGGTTTGTCTTTTCATTACTTTCGTCTTGACTACTTTCTGGTTTCCAGTCTTCGCCTGTTCGTAATAATGTTATCTTCTCTAGTTTTTAGTCGTCATCGTGGTATATTCCCAGACTATGCATGCTTAATTGACCTAGAGTTTGAGCTCTGGTCGTATGTGTATCCTATCAAAACAGAAACCGAACGCTGACTAGAGTGGTTTTGACATTAATTTAAAGCTACCTTCTACTTGTACTTAGTTAGGGTCAAGTAGGTGGCTGAATATATGTGATGCTTACTACAATGATAATATGATTGGGTACGTATATCTTATCCCTATCTTTGGAGATAAAGTTCTCAATAGATTCTTGAAAGCACGGCAATTAGATGTGAAGTGAAAGATAACGTTTTTGCAGGATGAACATTTTGAAGACTTACAATTCTCAACTATTTATAACTTTCTACTAAGATTATACATATTCTTGATAACTTAAGAAAAGTCATGTCTTGTTATATTACTTTTCAAATACTTTTTCGATCTATTTTATCTTTTGTCAAACAACATTGCTAACCTTTCACACTTTCAAGTTAGAAATGTTGTGCAACTAAAGAGATATTTTCCACCTATAGGACATATATATTTGATGTAGTAGATTTTCATTTTCCTCTACCTTATCATGAAGTAACACGTGGAAACTAGTAATTTATTTTGATTTAAAAATAAAAATCCACCCACGCCGCCGTATTCTCTTGCCTCTCCACCCTTCTCGGCGGCGCTTTCTAGTTTCTACGATTCTTCCTTCTCACCATATAATTGAAAAAAAATGTCAATCCTTTCTCTCTCCCTTTCTCCATTTCCAAATCCATCTCTCTCCCATCTCAGTTCCCATGCTCCCTTCCGCATCCAATCACTCCATCCTTCTTCATCCATGACCCTCCTCAAACCTCTCCACCACCATCTCCGCCGCCGCCTCTCCATATCCGCCGCCGCAGCCGTCCGTCAAGACACTAATCTCTGGACAACCGCACCTCTCGTCACTGTTTCACCTGCAGCTGAATCTCTCTTCCACGTCACCATCGACGTGTCCGATTACCCTGACCTAGCTACCTCACACACCAAGGCAGGTCAGTATCTTCAGCTTCGGCTTCCTGACGTGGAGAAACCGTCGTTTTTAGCGATTGCATCGCCGCCTTCGCTTGCTGCAGCAAAAGGTGTATTTGAGTTCCTTGTGAAAAGTATCTCTGGCTCTACGGCGGAGCTACTATGTGGATTGCAGAAAGGTGATGTTGTGGAGTTGAGTCAGGTTATGGGGAAAGGATTTGATTTGGATCAAATCTCTCCTGCGGAGGAGTATCAGACGGTCGTGATTTTCGCTACCGGATCTGGAATCAGGTAAACTATGACTCAATCAGAAATCTAAAATTTAAGCTTGATTCTGTACTACTTTCCAAAATGATTTGCTATTCTGTAGTTTCGTTTGTGCTGGAGTATAGAGGAGTATTTTCGTTTTGTGTTCAGCTTTGAGATTGTTTGATAGATTTGGTTCAGCGATAAAATGAAATCGTACGATTTTGATGGTAATGAAGAAGGGGTTTTGATACAGATCGGATAGGTTATTTAAAAGAGGGGTTAATTTATGGGTCGGATTAGGGGCATAATTGACCCCTTTGTTATGGGTCGGATAGGTATTTTAAAAGAGCTTCGAATAGTTTAGGGGCATAATTGACCCCTTTCCCTTTTAATATAAATGTCATGTGGTAATGTAAAAATGACTTGGCAATTCCATTTGGTATTTAAAGAAATGTAAAATGAGCTGGATATTTCCAGCAAACCAACTAATGCCTATAAGGGCATATCTATGCGAAAAGTTGGACGGCGAGGGCACGAGTGAGCCAAACTTTAAACGGGGTATATCTAGACCTTTTCGAATAGTTTAGGGGCATATTTGACCCTTTTTTTCTAATTCTTTTCTAGTTAGCTTCAGTAAGCTGGTTAGAACTTTAGCAACCAATCATTAATTATCATTTGAATGTGATCTTGTGAGTACATAGCTGATTCTATCAAGTTGAAGTTAACCAATGCTAAAAGCTGCAATTTTCAATAGATTGATCCTTGGGTTGTAGAGGTGATCTATTACATAGCTGCAAGCCTACTTCTCCTAATGTGAATGGTTGAACTTTGCATCATGCAGTTTCATCCCTTTCATATTAATATTTGTGTTAGTGAAAGGATGGAAAATATGTTGAGGTTTCATGTTTCTCTTTGAATTAGTTCAGTTTTTCCTTCGCCTGTTGCTCATTCCTTGATCTCAAATCTATTTTTGGCAGCCCAATTAGATCCCTGATTGAGGCAGGGTTTGGTGCAGACAAGAGATCTGATGTTCGGCTATATTATGGTGCACGGAATTTGAAGAGAATGGCATATCAGGTTTGTTGTTTGCTTGCAACATGTAAACAAATTCTTTCTTCATTGTGGCAGAAATACAAGATAAACTTTGTATCTGTTGTCTGATTTCTCTGCCCTTCAACTTTTACAGGATAGGTTTGAAAACTGGGCATCCTCTGGGGTTAAGGTTGTGCCAGTGTTGTCTCAGCCTGATGATGCTTGGACAGGTGAAGATGGCTATGTTCAGGTAATGATTATGTTTACATTGGTATCCTCTTATCATCTTATTTTGGTTTTCTTTGTTACTCAACAATAATAGTTGTTTTACCATCTGCGTTTGCAGGCAGCATTTGCCCGAGCTAAAAACATTTTTAATCCTCAATCCACCGGAGCAGTCCTCTGTGGTCAAAAGCAAATGGCTGAGGTTTGTAGTTTGTTTACTTCAGAAGATTTGCTGTTCCTATCTTGCGTCTTTCCTTGCTCTTTCTGCATTTTGGAGATGCCAATGGTCTCTCTTGTTTTGCACTTTGTTTTTGTTTCACTGCTACTTGACCCCTCACCATTTAGTATTCATCTATGAATCAAGAGAGCTGAGATTTTGTGTGAGAATGGTAGAACAGTATTATAAATATAAGATGCCTGGACAAGCTGTATGGTGACCCATACCTAAAGTGATTACAATAGGAAGATATAAAAGCTTTCTATATGTAATCTAGAACATCAAGAGCTGAGATTTGATCCCATAAATTGTAGAGAAAAAACTAATCTTTGCTTTAAGTCAGTTAAACAGCAGATGAGCATTAGGAAAGCTGATAATTTTGACATTATGGTGCATTAATTAGATCACTACTGCTAAAATAACTCTGCCCAACAGTAACCCTGACCTAGGGATTCGCAACTCCAAAAATATTAATCTTGTAGACATCCAATGGATGGGCAAATTTTGATGTTGTAGAAAATATTATTAAAAGATGATTAAGAAGGCAAACAGAAGAAGTGATTCTCATCAGTTAATGGACAATTTGGTGTGGTAGAAGTACTTAATACTTAACGATGACTTTGCCAAATAACATGCTTTCTGGACTTATAAAGTTGGCTGGTTGTAAATCCTATCTGGTGTACTATCAATGCTGTCTCTTGTAAGGAAAGTAATGAAAACAATGCACAATGATCTATCCTTCATTAAACTGTTAACTTCCATAAACACTTTGTGGGTTTACACAATCCATGAGATGCTTTTTGGTAGTTTCTGTAAAAGTTACTGCTTTTATTCATTAATTTAGTGTTCTTCATTTGTTGTGATTCTCATTGTGTTTTACCTCATATTCGGACTATTAATGAAACAAGTAATCACCCTCAAGGGCGACTGAGTTGGTTGAGTAGGGGTTTTCAAGTTCGAAACCTCTTGCATGCTTTCTCGATCGAGCTCATCGCATTGGGCTTGCCTAGTGCGGTAAATCTCTTGTGTGGTTTGCTAGCTATTATGCTAGACCGGAGTTCACCCTGTGCACACTTGAAAGGTAGCGGCTGCGGATTCCCTTGTCATGAAAATAATAGTAGTAGTCAATAACTTACGAAGAAGAACTTGAAAAGAAAACATTAATTTTAATTGAATAAGAACTCTACTATGAATTGAGTTCTGCTATAGAAAATTATGAGTTAAGAGCTAAGTTGCGCAGGCTCTTCTCTTTCGATGCTGCACCTGTATCGGATTCTCCAAGAATAGACTACTTTTGGGGATCCAACATGCACCCGTTGATATTTTTGAAGAGTCTGAACAACATATGTTTTAGGATGATAAAATTTGAAAAGAGACTTGCTTGGATGTATTTCTATAAAATAGGAGTGTAGAACATAGTGGTTAGATTCCGTTTGTCCATTGATTAAGGTGATTAGTTTGGTAGTCTTGGTGTTTGTTGGGATAAGGTTCATGGGATTTTAATTTTCATTAAGAAAGGTCTACTTCATAACTTGCTTTAGCAAGTGCATTTTTGCCAAGTGTATATATAGTTTTGGATTGGCACGACCGGGAAGATAAATGCAACTTGTTCCTCCAACTGAAAGTAGGAATAAGAATATCACAATATAATTCTGCTTGAAAAGAAGAAGAATAACAAACTTCCCTAGTTTGCTGCCGCATATTTGGATAAGCACAAGCAAGTCATTATTTGCATGAGCCAGCAGCTCCAGCATCACCTAATTTTCTCCTCCCCCATGTACAAAGAATTTTAGGTAACCTAAAAAGAGGAATGCAATTGTGGGCAGCTTATTTTCATAGAACATTTTCAGTAAAGCTTTAGGAACTTGTTCCTTTAACTGCGAGTTGATTTAGTTTGTGACTGAAATATTGAAACATCATTTATTTTGATGTAGAATTTCTGCAACTCTCACTGTTTATGGATGTCCAAATTGGTAAAAATAAAGTGTGAGAATCCATAAGCCGGTAATTGTTGTAACATCTTACCTACTTATTGTGAACTGCTTTATTATTTAGGAAAGTATTTTCTGTAATTTTTCTTGCCAAACAGTATAATTGTGAAGAACCTGCCTGTTGTTGAAGGGGTTCAGTATTCTTGGTTTATGAGTGCCATGTACTATTTATTACTAGACGTAAGTGCAGAAACTTTCAGTTTAACACAAGCATCAAAATGTTTGGATCTTCGGCCCTGATTTTCAATTTCTATCCCCTGATTCTTCTTGCAGGAGGTGACTTCTCTTCTTGTAGCAGATGGAGTCTCAACCGAGAAGATTCTGAAGAACTTCTAAACAATTCCAATTTTGGTTCGTCATGTTGTATTAGTGTCTAGTATAAAATCAATTTATTCGATTTCACCTGCTGGCTTCAAGGTATTCAGCATGGTGAAACAACATAATGTAACAATGTTTGCCATCAGGCTATACAAAGTCCAGTGTGGCTCATATATGCATTCAATCAAATTAATTGTTGGATAGACAGCACTAAAGAAGGCAAAGACTATAATACCACTGTTCTGGCTAGGTTTTGTTTATTGAGTAGGGCGATGCGTAACATTTGAAAGCTCAAGATGTTAATTAATGCTCTTTTTTTTTGTATTTGTTGTGTTACCATTATAGGATTTGGGGACTTTCTCAATTTCAATCGATATAATGGGCGAAGTAAGTTACATATATGATTGAAACTAAAAGTACTTATTTTTTACAGACTTGAAAGGATCAAGAAGATTCATCATTTTCTCATATTTTTGTTTTAGCATTTACTCTTTCAAAAGTTATGGCACATGAAACGTGAGTGGATTATAATAGTTTTTTCTCATGAGAGGATTACTGAGTGTACCTCAATGAGGAATCTCAATGTAGACATGCCATGTTGATTGACAAATCCAAAAGCAACTCAAGAGGGTTAATTAAAAAGGCTAGTTCACGACCCTAACTTATTCTATTTGGGATTAAGACATTATTGTTGTTGTTTTGTTAGATTGCTTATGATAGTTGAAAAAGAGGCATCGATGTAGTATCAACAATTATAGGTGGCCACTAAAAGTTAAAAGAAAATATAATTGTCAAAGTCTTGTCAGTTGCTAAAAGTATGTATGAGTGGCAAGTTTACTCGCCGCTAAAACTTATAATAATCGCCACTAAAGGTAAATATATTTCACGGTAAAAGAATGTATTAGTGGCAACTACTATCGCCGCTAAAGGTAAATATAAGATGCAAGTCTATACATCGGTAAAAGTATGTATTAGTGGCAACTGTTGTCGCCGCTAAAGAACATAATAGTCACCACTAAGGTAAATATATTCTTTAGTAAAAGTATGTATTAGTGCCAACCGTTGTTGCCGTTAAATCACATAACAGTCGCCACTAAAGGTAAATTTATTCGTGGTAAAAGTATGTATTAGTGGCAACTTTAGTCGTCGCAAATCATATAATAGTCACCAAAAAAAGTTAATTTATTCGTCGCACATAATAGTCGCCAATATATTCGTTGGTAAAAAGTATGTATAGTGGCAACTATTATCGTCGCTAAAGCTCATAATAGTCGCCTCAAAAGATAAACATATTCGTCGCTAAAAGTGTGCATTAGTGGCAATTGCTGTCACCGTAAAGCACATAATAGTCGCCACTAAAGGTAATTTAAGATGCAAGTCTATTCGTCGCTAAAAGTAAGTATCAGTGGCAACTCTTATCGCCACTAAAGCTCATCATAGAGGCCACTAAAGGTGAATACCAGATGTAAGTCTATCCGTCTCTAAAAGTATGTATTAGTGGCAAATACTATTGCAACGAAAGGTAAATATTAGATGCAAGTCTATCTGTCTATTAGTCTCTTAAAGTATGTATTAGTGGCAACTATTCTCGCCGCCAAAGCTTATTATAATTGCTACGAAAGGTAAAATTAGATTCAAGTCTATTCGTTTGTAGACATAGATATATGTTCATCTAAAGCATATACTTTCATTTTTTTTCTTCTCTAGCATAAGGTTTGTCTCCTACTACTGAATCATAAGCATCTAGATTTTTTAATTATTAGTAACGACAAGATCTATGATCTCTTTTTGCATATCCTCTAAAATTTAAAGTAGCTGCAACTTCTCCCAATTTTTGGCCTACCATCGTTATATAAATAGGTATAAGTGGCAAGTATAGTCGTCGCTAAAGCTTATGTTTGTCTCCCAGATAACAATATTGGCAATTGTAGATGCTGCTAAAGCTTATATATTGCCACTTAAAAGTTAGTAACTGTGGCAGCTCTCGTTCTCACTAGAGCCTATATGAATCGGTGGTTAAAAGTATAGTTGCAACTTTTGTCGCGGCTAAAGCTTATATATTGCTGCTTAAAGTATGTTACTGTGGCACCTCTCGTTGTCACTACAGCCTAAATTAGTTGAAGTACAACACCACCTCAGATTGCAAACTGACCAACCAGATGTTTAGTTGTCATAATCCACCTTTCACATTAATATGTGACTTGACCAGCTTGCTGTTCGAATCTTCACTAAACAAAAAGAGAATAGCAACAAGATGTCATTCAGTTAATAAACAGCAGAATCATTCGTAGCACATATGTGCTGGTCAGTTTAAAGATTCAACAGTAGGAAATTTGGGGTTTAGCCCCCATGAATATTACAATCCAACTGTAATTCGCAATGGCCATTTACGTCTCCACAAAACGGAAAATTAACATGTATAGGGTAGCATCCTAGGCATTTTGAATCACACGAGCACCATTGTTATCACTTTCCTTGAGCATCTCAGAAGTATGGTCCACTCGCTTGCCATTTCTTTCCTTTTTGTCATGAGGTTGATGGTCGTCCTTCGACACTTCAACTGAGTGGCGATGCGTATGGTTGGAATGGTGATGACAATGATGACCATGTCGATGATGATTCTTTCTGTGCTTATCTTTTCTATCTAATTCCTCATTCTCATCAGAAGATTTACCTAAGAATCTACTTCTCTCATGCCTAAAATCTTCAGGATCCAAAGACCTTGAGTCATGACTATGGGGTCTGTGATGACGTTTCTTATGTTTTCCATGATTAATACGGTTCACTTTTTCTTCATCACTAGAAGAAACGAAAGCATCTGATTCCAACCTTCCATGACGTTTATGATGCTTTGCATTGCTTCGTTTCCTAGCTTCAACATGGTCATCATCACTGGAAGACTCTGATCCATTCGATTGTGATCGTCGATGACGTTTGTGATGCTTTGAATGGTGTTTTCTTCCCACGTCTTCATCATCTGAAGAGTCGGAGGAATTATAATCAGAGTATCTATCATGATGCCTATGCTTCTTGTGGCCCTGCTTCTTTCTTCTTCTCTCTTCTTCTGAATCACCATCATATTCCCTACAGCTATCATCACTGGAATCAGAGGACCTTCTCTTTGGCTTCCGCTTGGATTTCTTGTCCTTCCTATCCAAATCAACCAAATCTGAGCTATGGTGCTTCCTGTGCTTCTTATGGGACTTTCTTGTAGATTTTTTCTTTTCATACTCACCGTCAGTGTCACTCCCACTATCAGACCCCGAGTCAGATTTCCTTTTATGCTTAGCTGCCTTGGTTTTCTCTCCAGCTTCAGCATCAGACTTCACTTTAGCTGAAGCTTCAAGTTTTTGCTCCCATTTCAAGTGACCTTCTTTCTTCTCAAGAGCTCTCTTCTTTTTCTCCTCGACCAACTGCATAAACTTCTTGGCATCCATCCAGATGTAAGAGACAAACAAATCTCTGCATTTTGGTATGATGATGACCAGAAGTGCATCTCAAAGAAGAGAAAGGAAACAATGTTAGTTCTTCCACCACTAATATCCACCATTAATGAGAGCTTGTTTGTATGAGAGAGTAAATTTACTTCAAATTGAACAAAGGACGATCAATTTAAAGGCAAATGCCCATGCAGAGTGTTTGAGCATGCATATGTGATAGGCTATTAACCAAAGTAGACCTACCCAAGGGACAGTAAGAAATGTGGATGATTTAGGAAAATGATTCACAAAGGACTTCAGGTTATAATAAAATTTAACTGCAATATGGTATCAATCCAGGAATCCACATTCATTAATGATATTTTGGGAAAATAATTTATTACTGTAATTTTATCAAACCAGATATGTCACAGGCTCTAATCTCATATCTAGGAGCAATTAGACTAATTATGTCCTTTGAGTAACATATTGCTTCTCATTATTTGAGCACAACGCTGAATACATATATGACAAATAGTTGCAAACATTAAAAGTTTCCAACCACCAAGCCAAGCATTAATTATGATGCAACACAACATATATTTCAATATTCATCATTGTCATTGGTTTACACTTATTTGCGTCTCTATCTAGCTAATTAGCACTAAAGAATTCATCAATCAGATGTTAAAATTTAGAAGTAAGCATAACAATTATCTATGATAGACTTATTGAAGTAAAAACACATGGACTATACATGAAACATATCGATGAGAAGCTTAAATAAGACTGCTTTTCAAAACAGTAAAAAAGAACAGCATTCCATTAGACCATGAGCCTAGACCAAATTAACAAAACAAGCTATCATCAGCAGTGTCATAGTATACTTTTGATCATAAGCAGGTTCTAACTACTTTCAGATTTTAATTCTTTGTAAACTAGACAAACACCATGTAACCTCTCCAAGACCATTCTCAAATGAAGTTACAATTGACAGGTGCAAAGACAAAAAAAAAAAAAGAAACAGAATTGCAAACTGAAACAGGTCTCTTACCTTATAACAAAGAAACAGATAGCCAAAAGTCCAATCTCTAGCTCAAATCACCCCCCTACCAACTTCCCCAAAGAATCTGCATTCCCAAAAAAGAAGAAGAGGTTATACAACTTTGCAGACCTAAACAACATGAATCAATTGCTTTTCATGATTAAAGAGACAACTATTCAATGGCCATTTGCAATTCAAACAGTAAATTTCTTCACTATATAACATCATTTACTAATGGACTGATGTACTTTTTTTCTTAATTGATTACTATAAATTGATGGGGTTAGTTTTCCTCACCTATTCTATCAAGATATTGAGTTTACCTATTTATATATAATAGAAGACATTTTATTGAATCTTCAACTCAAAATAAGCTCATGAGAGAGCTACCCTGTCTCTTGCTTAATTTAGATTTTTTGCTGTGAATCCTAAAAGGGGGCATTATTTTCATTGAGATGAAAATTTGGTCTTCTGCAAAGTGTTGTGTCCCTACAAGAATTTCTTGTAACAGCATGTTATAGTTGTAATTCTGTCTCAGCTCTGTCTACTTCTGTATGTTTTGAACTTCTAGTTTTTTGACATTCAGGTATAAGTAATTCAATTTTTTTAACGAGACTCTGAATTTTGATTGCATTGTTGCTATTGTTTGATGCACCCTGGTCAGTTATTAGTTGTATGTGGGTTTAGCAATGACTGCCTGGACTTTTAGGCTAAAGAAGAGCTATAAAAGGTGAAACGTAACATGAATTGGTGCCTTAGGTTTTAGGGAAGTTTTACTGTTATATAATGTGTGCGCATCTGTAGAGAACCAACCTTTCGCTTCCAATTGATGTTGGAAAACCTTTTAACCTTCCACAAGGCAAACCTTTTAAGAACTGAGCAACATTTTTATGCGCATTTAGAAGCTAAGTAAGACTACATCATACTAGCATTATGTTGCACATGGACATGGATTGGCATGTAAATTTGAAAAATTATGAGGAAATGATGAGTGCAGGAGATGATATTATTTCTCTGTATGCTCTAAACATAAAGCTAAAGAAGTAGCAAGTCGTACCCATTCAAGAAATAAATTGGTAACTATTAATGAAGGGCAAAAGGGATATACTTTGTTAGCTTTATGGGTCTAACATCACAAACAATATAGTGAAGTGTATCACCTAAAGTAAAATGTTTTCTATTACGAAAAACCACACTTCAAAACTAGTAGTGCCAATAGTCAAAATATAAAAGATATATGTACATACATAGCTATATGGCTATCATAGATGAATCAATGTTGTGTCAAAGTTGATTGTGGAAAGTATAGGCAGCATGAAATTTGATGTTTGTGCTTCCCAGTGTAGAGAAACATGGATTTGGGGTGGGCAAAGGGGCAGAGGAAGTTTCCCTATCAGTTTCTAAAAGCATTAGATACCTGTCCTGCCTTAGCTTGGTCAATAAAAGAACAACACCCTGATTAAAATTAATTTCATGTAGAACTTTGTCCCTCCTGATTTAGATACCCACCTCAGTACTATTCAATTTGAGGACACATCAAGCTCCTTAGATTAAAATCAACAAGCTTTTCAACATAAATTGAAGCAACAGAACAAAACCCACCTCAGTACTATTCAATTTGGGGACAAATCAAGCTTCTTAGACCTAAAATAAGGAGATTTTCAACCTAAGGCAACAGAATTAAACCCTGGAAAGCTAGTAACCTCGCCAAATAAAATTCACCAAAAAAAAGTAAACAACAACAAGAAAAGGACTAGGAATTTGGAAGCAGCTGGCGTTTTTACGATCCAGACCCACCTCAGTACTATCCAATTTGTGGACAAATCAAGCTTCTTAGACTAAAACTAACAAGCTTCTCAACATAAACTGAAGCAACAGAAAAAAACCCACCTCAGTACTATATTTGAGGACAAATCAAGCTTCTTAGACTAAAATTAACAGGCTTTTCAACATAAATTGAACCTACAGAACAAAACCCACCTCAGTACTATTTGATTTGTGGACAAATCAAACTTCTTAGACTAAAATTAACAAGATTTTCAATGTAACTTGAGGCAACGGAACAAAACCCTAGAATGCTAGTAGCCTCACCAAAAAGTCAACAAACAAGAAAAGGGACAAGGTGTTTTGGAAAAAGCTGGCATTTTTACAATCCAGACCCACCTCAGTACTATCCGATTTGAGGACAAATCAAGCTTCTTAGACTAAAATGAACGAGCTTTTCAATGTAAATTGAAGCAACAGAACAAACCCATCTCAGTACTATATCAAGCTTCTTAGACTAAAATTAACAATATTTTCAACTATAAATTGAAAGCTCTAGAATGCTAGTAACCTCACCAAAAAGAATAGAACAAACAAGAAAAAGGACAAGGAATTTTGAACTAGGTAGTGTTTTTACGCTCCAAGCCCACCTCAGCATTATTCAATATGAGGACAAATCACGCTTCTTAGACTAAAAGTAACGAGCTTTTCAATGTAAATTGAAGCAACAGAACAAAACCCATCTCAGCACTATACGATTTGGGGACAAATCAAGCTTCCTAGACTAAAATTAACGAGATATTCAACCAAAACTAAAGCAACAGGACAAAACCCTATAATGCTAGTAACCTCACCAAATAAATTCACCAAAAAAGTATATATTTTCAACGTAAACAGAAGCAACAAAATAAAATCCTAGAATACAAGTAACTCACCAAATAAAATTTATCAAAAAAGTACAGATTTTCAACGTAAGCAGAAACAACAGAACAAAACCCTAGAAATGCTAGTACCATCACATAAAATTCACCAAAAAAGAGTATACAACAACAACAAAAACGCCAAGGGATATTAAAGTAGCTGGAGTTTCCAGATCGACATACCTGAGGAACCAGAAAAGGAGAAAAATGAGAAGATTTGTTGAAAAGGGAGAAGGGCTTTGACTCGTTGATAGGAGATGCCCAAATTGGGTAAGAGAGAGAAAAAATGGAGGAATTGGGGGTATATATAGAAAAAGGAAAAAAACATGATATAAAACTAAAGTTTTGTTACATAATTTTTTTTAATTTGTTTTTTTTTAATTGAACAATGATTTTTATATTATATTGTCTTAAATTAATACTAATATGTAAAATATATTGAGATGTCTTTTTATCTTGTGATGTTCAAATATGTTATGTTTGAGATTAAAATTATAGTATTATCACACAAAAAAGAATAAATATTTTTAAAAAAAAACATATTAAAAAATAAAATAAATAAATAAATTGTGAGAATATTAATTATTTCATATGCTCTCTTACATAAAATAACATAAATATTATATTTAATGTATTGAATTTCATACATAATTAAAGAACATACTAACAACTAACAAGCATGATACAAATTATGGAGAGTTTACTATAATAATATATCTAATATAATGCTACAAGTAAAGTGTGAAAAGAAAAGTATGTATATATTCTTATTTTTATCTTGTGAATATAGATAAATTATTTTTGATTGATCATCTATTTGATTAATATAGTCGTACTGAAAATAATGAAAAAAAAAAAGGGACAATCGTGCAATAATTAAAGCTAGATACAACCCCAAATTAGTAAATTTAGGGCTCATTTAGTTGCGAAACAAGTCAATCCAATTTCCAGGATTAGTTATCCTAAAATTATTATCCCATCCTTAATGTGGAATAGAAATAACATTACGATCCGTAAATTTATCTCAATCAAATATGAGATGAACTTGCCGTGAACCCTCTTTGAACTTGACGTAAGTTATAAGTTTCGTCCTCAAGCTATTAACAATCTTAAAAATACTCTTCTTCTTGATCAACTAAACTTATACACATCCCGATATGTAACATGACATAGTAAGTAGTCTCAAGTTCTTGTAGGAGCATAAAACTTTTAATAAAATGTTGAGAAAAATATTATGAATACTCCTAAACTTAACAAAAATTTAGCATGTATTTCATATATGTTACAAGATCGAAAGTCTATATAAATTCAATTAATAATTTAAAAAATGTTTTTAAGACAAAATTATAATTTACGCCTTATGTTTCAATACTTCCCTCGAAATAATTCGGACCAAAATACACGCTTGGGATTTTTCGCCGAAGCTCTCATTTTCTTCTTCATACAACAAATACAGAACTCCATATTCGTTGCAAATCATCACTACTACAAAAGATTCACCGGAAAACATGGCGTCACCGTCGTCGTCGGCCAACGTCATGCTGGCGATCTTCGAGAAGAAAACCGTATCACTCGATCTCTATCGTCCATTACGAAACTACATCGTTTTCAACTACTCCGAACGCGAAGCTCAAAACCTCGAAGATGATCTCCAAACTATCAAACAGTACCGTTCCGAAATCGAACGTGTTCCCGCCGATTCGCTACCTGCTCGTCGTGACATGTTGCAAAATTACTATAAAGCCCTCTGCGCTGTTGAATCTCGCTTCCCTATATCACCTGATAAGGATCACATCAATTCCGTGTATTTTACTTGGTATGATACTTTCAAGATCAAGCAGAAAGCTGTGCAGCAGAACATTCATCTAGGTATTGAATTGAACTTTTTTATTTGATTGGACTTGAAATTATGCGTACAATAGGTGATAGGTGAAGTACAACTTAGAATTGCGTTGCACTTGATTTTGAGCTGCTAACATACATTGGTCTAATTTTCCTTTCAAAATGCATTAAGTATCCTGAAGTTTGGATTTTGGTATAACGTCCGAATTTGCTCCAGAGATGTAAAAACTTTAACAAGATTAAGATTTTAATCGACTGATGCAGAAGGTAATAGATAAAAAATAGTGCAATGCATCATTTGGAGGCTGGTCCTGTTTGGTTTGGGATCTGGAGAATGAATGACTATTTAGAAAAGATGGCATTAGGTAGGTGACTATAGTCAATCAGTGTCATTGAAACTATATGGTCAGTTGCAAAAGTTAATCTTTTTCGAGGAGTAACTGACCATTGGATTTGATCAAAAAATCTCGTATAACAGAAAACAGTGATTAAATAAGTAGGAGCTTCAAAACCAAACAGGGCAAAGGCATTTAATACTTAATTTCATGCCAATATCTAAATTGTTGTTAAAATTCAAACTTATACCTTCTCTATATAATATGGTGACCTTATGAACTTACAGAAGTCAAATCTAAGCTTAGTTAATATCATGTTGTTATATTATTTATATAGCCTTTTTTTTGCCACAGAGAAAGCTGCAGTTTTGTTCAATCTAGGGGCAGTGCACAGTCAGATGGGATTGAGTTTGGATCGATCCGCAGTGGAGGGGCGAAGGCAGGCATCACATTCCTTCATTGCTGCAGCTGGGGCATTCGCCTTCCTGAGAGACAATGTGGCAATGAAGGCATCGATGGGTACCTCCACCACAGTTGACATGTCAGTGGAATGTGCTGGGATGTTGGAAAGACTCATGCTAGCGCAGGCTCAGGAGTGTGTTTTTGAGAATACTATTGCCAAGGGAAGCACACCTGGAGTCTGTGCAAAGATTTCAAGACAGGTTGTCTATTGGTTATAGTACCTTATTTGTTTCAGCTTTTGCCACTGCATATTCTCTGTAGTTTAGTCAAGTTAACTTTTTATTTAATTGTATGGTAGATAACAAACACCCCTCTTGCATAGGATTCAGCAAATACATTTCCCGATATTTGATTATAATTAAAAAATCATTCTTGATATTATGTAGGCCATGACATTTTCTGGCTGGTCTGTTATTTTTATGTAAGATGATGAAGTTTCTCTTTGCATTAATAAATGCAACATTTAATTTTAAAATGAGTTTGCACATATGATTACAGGTAGGGATTTATTATGAGGAAGCCTTGGCAGCATTAAATGTTGCACCTTTAACGTACCACTTTGACAAGGGTTGGCTGGCTCATGTTCAGCTAAAGGCTGCCTTGTTTTATGCTGAGGCCTGCTATAGGTACGGTATGGAGCTCCATGAGAAAGAAGAAATTGCAGAGGAAATTGCGAGGTTGAAGAGTGGGATTAGTGCATTGTCGGAGGCCAAAAAAACTTCTTCAAAAGGAGCAGCACAGCAGCTCTTGGATGCAATTAATAAGCTAGACACTAATTTAAATCAAAACTTGGCGAGAGCTGTGAAGGAGAATGATAGAGTATACCTCATGAGAGTTCCACAAGCCAGTTCTTTGCCTCCTCTTCCAGCATTTGCAATGGTCAAACCTATGCCAATGAATGATGTTCTGGACGCAAGCAAGGAGAAGATGTTTGCCAGTCTTGTTCCTGATAACAGTGCTAAAGCTCTGTCCAGGTACACCGAAATGGTTGATGACGTCATTCGGGCTCAAGCTGAGAGATTGCAACAGGGAAGTGAGCTAGCTCGAGTAAAGCTAAAGGAAATGGACTTGCCTGATTCTATTCTTGCGTTGGAAGGAAACTTAACTCTACCCATTGCCTTAAAAGAAGATGTAGATGCAGTTCAAATTTGTGGTGGTCCAGCTGGTTTAGAAGCTGAGCTACAGCAGCTCAATGATCTGAAGAGGGTGAACCAGGAATTACTGATCCAAACTGAGGAGCTTTTGCAAAAAGAAGCAACAGAAGATGCTCAATTTAGAAGTCAATTTGGAACACGATGGACAAGACCTCAATCTAGTACTCTTACAAAGAACCTACAGGATAGGTTAAACAGGTTTGCAGGTAACTTGAAGCAAGCTGCAGAGAGTGATACCAGGATTGAACGATCAGTGAGGGATCATGCAGCACTAATGTCGATCCTTGACCGCCGTCCAGTATGTATTTACTGAGCATTTAGATTCTTTGTGAAACCTTATATTTTAGATAACTAGCCATGTAATGTGTATTTAGCTCCGTCACAAATTTCACTCATCAAGACATGTAGATAAGAATTCTGACGTTCTACGCTGTGGGTTCTGTAAATAGACATAATATTAGTGGGTATTCTTAGGATAGTAGTTACATTATGAGCTATCAAAATAAGGATCTTTTCGACAACTTGTGACATTGAGATTTGAGAGAGCTTAGTGATTTGTTTGACATGTATTTAATATATGCTGCCATTCCCAGGACCCTGCGCATATCGGGAAATTAGTGCACCAGGCTGCTTTTGTATTTGTTTTGTTTCTATTACTCTCAAATTTTTTTAAAAATATATGCTGTCATTCATATTTTAACTGGTTAAAATAATTATATTTGGATTCTTAGATATTTGATTTCACGACACAACACTGAAGTGCCTGCTCTTTAGTATGTTGCATGTATATGCCATGTTACAGTTGGAGAAGAAGTTCATAGTTAAAGTCATTGCTTACAATGTGATATTACTTTTATGTCTCCCCAAGTAGCTAGCAGAAGCATAATCTAACCTGGCACTTTTCTCTATGATAGATTGAATCTGCTCTTCCATCCTTGGCAAGACCAATCATGTCATTGGATGCCAATGAAGATGCCATTGCGGGAGCTCTGAAACAGAGCTTGGTAAGACGAGTTAATGAGGCTACATGTGTGTTACTGTTCTTGCTGTATCCTTTATCATGGGTTATGTTGCAGCCGTGTTTCTATAGCAGCTATAGAATATGTGTTTCTAGAGTAGCTATAGAATATTCTCTTGAAAACACTTCACTAGTGATGTTTACTTGAGAACGTTGCCGGTTAATGTAACCTATTTACTAAAAGAAAGTATACAGCACCTGCATGTTTTGTTTTAAAAGGCATAGCTACTTTCAGTTTGAAAATTGTCTAATTACTTACAAGACATAATCAAGTACCTTTTTTCTACAGAGACACCATGCAAAAATTTATGTTGCAAGTTTTGGTGTATTAAAAGAATACTATATTAGTGAATGCACAAAAAGGAAACATGAAGATTTACCATAAGTAACAACAGTAGAAAAGAAAGCTTAATAACAAGCCTGATTAATGCCCAAGTTATGGTTTGATGAAAAAAGGTTGAATTTGTTTGGTGGTCCACCTGGAAGGTAAGGAACACAAGACATTTTGATTTTTGAGAGAAGAAAAGAACTGCTAGTATAGTGAAATACGAATGTATTTCTACACCATCTTTTCGGTGCAATACAGCTTCTTTTAATGATGTTGAAGCCATGAACAAATTTTTTAGCACTTTATACAAGTTGCAATGATGCTAACTGTGCATATTCTCCAGCGGCTCACTTGTGCTGTTAATCAATAAACTTATCCTTTACCGGTTAAAAATAAAAAGAAGATTGAATTTATGGACTGTGGAAGACAAAGTTCCTGACTTCTGTTGGATCTATTTGGGGGATATTTTGTTTATTGGATGAACATTCTTTAAATTGTAGTCATAATAATTGTTTCTACAAACTTATTTCATAAAAAACAAAGAAATAACTGCCTCCACAGACTCTTTTATGTTTTTGGTGCTTATATTTGCAGAGACAATTAGAAGGTCTTGGCACTCAGCGTGCAGGGCTTGAAGATATGCTGAAAGAAATGAAGAGGAAGGTATGATAACATAGCCATTTGTACCTTATGCAGTATAAATTTTGAATTCTAATTCTAAAGAGGTGGACATATTTTTAAATTCAGAACTTTTAGCTTATGTATATAGTTATTAAGTATGTACTTCTTTTGCTCATAGGATTGTTTAGGGGTGTCAAAAATAACCCAAACATAGGTAACCCGCCCAGAATTTTAAGGGTTGGGCTCAAGATAATTTGAATTGGGTTCAATCTCAACCCAATCAAGATTAACCCATTTTAAGAGAATCCTCAATTGAGCCCAATCCAATCTCCAATTTCAACCCGTTTTAAAACTCTTTATTAAGGTATGTTCCTATATTAAAGGTATGAATTATTATCTATTTAATATCTTTTAGGATTATCCATCTATTTGTTACTTTTTAAAAAAAAAAATCTTGAGTTGAAATTCAAATTGTGATTATAAAAGTTAAATAACTATTGAGATTAAGCGGGTCAAGACCCATCCCGTTTTTAAGCCCATTTGAGCCCAAAGTAAACTTGGGCGGGTCAAGACCTAACCCGATTTCTATTTCAACCCAACCCCCATTTGACATCCCTAGGATTGTTAATCAATTATGATCTTTTGAATTTGTTGAAAGAAGTGGAAACAAAGGTCATTTGCTAGTTCACACATAAGAGGTCTTATTTTGTCTGCTACTTGATAGTACTTATCATGGTACAAGTCACATAAGCTTGCACCAAACTGAGCAGAATAAATGTTTGCTTAAAGTATTATGGACTGGTAAATTAATCCTTGTCCTTGGGTTTGCTTAATAACCAAAAACAAAGAAAGAAAGACCACACTGCATTTGGTTGTCCTGGCAGTGATTCGCTATTCATTGCGTATTAGTAAAATTGCTCTTGGTGTTGCTAATTCTTATGTGCATGGTCCTTCTGGGGGCATCATAGTGTATCGTGACCCTACTTTGGTTATAGCTACTTCTTTTCATTTCAACTCTATAGATGTGGTCTCACAGCTCCATTTCCTTTTGGATCTTAGTAAGTCAAAGAGATTCCTCCATTGCACATGAAAGATAACATTAGCCTTAAAGAAGCAAACACATAAGGTTAACACTATTTCCTAACTGGGTTTAGTGGTTGCTCTTTAATCGTCATCCATTGACAACAGGTCACTGAACATTTTTGTTTCCATAGGAAAGGTGCTTTTTCTTGGTATTTGTTCTGCTTCTTTGCTCACTGATCCAGGATTTGTGGGATCCAGCTTTACATTTATATTGTGGGGTATTGCACAGGATGATATACTTCCTAAGCTGATGACATCCACTGGCTCCCACGAGGATCTTTTCAGAAAGGAGATCGCGAAATATGATCATATTTGTGAAGAAATTTCCAAGAACCTTGAGGCACAAGAACAATTGTTGCTGCAGATTCAGGTCTCTGATATAAAGTTTAAATTTCTGGGATTTCACTTTTTAGTTTTTACTGCTCTTTTCTTTCAGATGCTGAAAAACATCTGCCTTGAGCGTTTATATCATGACTATTCTAGGGAGACATTAACCTGGTGAATTTATGATTGCACATATTGCACATTCTAGTCCAATGCCACATTTTGCATTTCTTCCAATATTTTATGTATCTGGATTGATATTTGGAGTAGTATCTTGTTAAATGAAATTAGGATTTTCCTTTGCATTTCTGATATTTTCTTCTTCGGATTTTGAGAAGTGGGGATAATATTTGGTTGAAACTAAGTGCTGGAAGCAGGATATGTTTGCTTCTATATTGTAATCCCTTTTGCCTGTTGTGTTGAAATTATCTACCTTATCAAAGAAAACTTACGAAGCTATTAAGGAGATTGTTCGAAAAAGGGAAGGGTCAAAGAGATAAAAGATGATCTACTAATTGATTGCAATGGCGTTTCTTATGGGGTTTGTAGCAGCTGCTTTGTTCTAATCTGTTCCTAGGGGTGATAAACAATGCTTAACATTTGAGAATCTTTGTGTAAAACTAAAGCCCTATTGATGGCTGAACAACATAAAAAATCCCACTTCTAGAAAGACCAACTCACTATGACTTTATTATTTCAATGCATATCTTTGAGTGCTCTCTAATAATATTTTTCATTTGCAGGCTCAAAATGTGGACTTTGCTTCTACTTTCAATCTTGAGGATTATAAAGGTATCTGCACTATCATTCAGGGGTACTGCCTGAAGCATGTTGAAGCTCTAATTTTTATGGTGCCCTGTGGGCTGTGGCATTAATAAACAAGTTCTGTATAGAAGTAGGTCGCAGTCACTTGTTTTTGCAAGTCTAGTTTCCCCAGGAACATGGTGAACTGCTGTCACACCCATATATAGATCTGTTTCCATATTTTATTATCGCATTTGCAGGACAGGATGCGGGAGGCCCTGGTTGATGCACTAGGGCGTCTGTTTTTCTTCATTTATGAGTGAAGCTTTACCACATTGAAAGACCAACTTAGTTTTCTTATATATCATCGAGAAGATACTAACAAGCAAGACTTTTTCACTACTGGCTAACAAAATGTCAATTAACAGAAAGACCAATTTAGTATTCTTATTTAGCAAGATGAGAAGTGCAGAAATGTAATGACCCAAAAGTGATGTTACCTGGATGAGCGGAATTCCTTGTGCACCCTACACATTTCGGAAGCCAGGGACACCAGGAGGCTATGGAATTAAGGCAAAAGGCCTCGATAATGTTGTCAATGAGTCCGGAAGAGTAGAAGCTTGCTGCTTCCATTTGTAGCAACCAATACCAAAGGAACAACGAACCATGTTCAACCCAAATACAACTATAGATGTCTGATTTGCTTACTCTCAAATGTTGTTCTTGCTATTAATTTTTGTTCAATGTTGATTTCTATTTCCAGCAGTATTAGTTAATTTTTATTCGCTCAATGTTACAGCATCCCGTGAGCGAACCTATAAGCAAATCGAAGCTGCCATTTCAAAATATCAAGAGATAAAGGAGAATATCAACGAGGGATTGAAGTTCTATGTTACACTTCAGGTATGGAACTATTCATCTGTTTGAGAGTGTGTGTGTGTGTGTGCTGGGATTCACACTACTCTGCCCTTCGACCGAAGAATGACGAATTGACATTCTCCTTTCATGGGTTAAACAGGACGCGATCACAAATGTAAAGCAACAGGGCAGTGATTTTGTGATGACAAGAAACATGCAGTGCCGGGAAATGATGGATGACGTGCAGAGACAAATGTCAGGTCTTAGTTTTCAGGAGAATAAAGGTTCAAATGGCTATACTTATCCTTCTGCTCCTCAGTCTCATCAGGTTCCAAGATCCAATCCCCAACCGCCAGCAGACCCCATGAATATTCCCAATGCTGTTCGACCTCCGGCTCCTACTTACCAACCCCCTCATCAGCCTGCAATGCCTGGTTATACTCAAAATCCACCACCTTATGGTGCTCCACAGCAGCAGCCTCCACCGCCTTACAACTTGCAAGCTTCAGGTCCACCATATCCACCAACTCAACATCAACAACAGCCTCCACCGAGCCACGAGTATGGCCAACCTGCATATCCGGGGTGGCGGGGTCCCTACTATAATGCACCTCCTCAGCAACCTGCACCTCTGCAGCAACAAGGTTCTATGCCTCGACCTCCGTATACTGTCCCTTCTCCATATCATCTTCCTCCCCACCAGAGTGGCTATTACCAGCAATGATAGTTTCTTGTCTGTCTGCTTCTGCAGTATATTTTGAGTCATTCTCAACAGGGGTTTCGATTCGTTAGTCGTCTCTGTTGATACTAGCTTTCCATTGGATCACATTATGAACTGTATGCAAGTTAATGAAACACATCTAGGTTTACCTGTATGTATAGAGTTGTCTCTTTGTGTGATTCTTTATTCCGTGCGACTACTTAAATGCATTTTGATTTACTAATTTAAAGTTCTGCTACTTTGTAAGCTATTACAATAAAATTGAGTAATTTTCTCCGGTATCACCATCACCTCCTGTGCTGGTGAATAGCAGGCACGTCGAGCAAGAAGAAAGCTCTTCTCCTCATGCCAAAATTGCTCGTATCAAGATGTCAATCTGAGATCTAATTTTTCTACTCGATGTCTGCCAACGAATAAAGGCTCATGATCTAAATGTGCAGTCGTTAACTGGTAATACAACCCCAAGAAAATTAAATGTAGAGAGGAGAGTAAGAATTAATTAAACATCAACCTTGTTTTCAATTGACTCGCTATATAAGCTCCCAAAACTATATGATAGCCTATACGATTAGCTACATATGCTAAAACAATACTCTCTTCAAGTGCCACAAACTACTTTTGTCAGTTGAAATATGTGCAATTAGATCATTAAACCCCACACCTAGTTCGATATCGAAACTTTTCTTCCTCTTTTTTTTTTTTCTTTCTTCACATTCAAGTGATAAAACTAGTGTTTGAAAGTGGAAATATAACATGTGAGGAGTTCCCTCTCCATGGAAAAAATATCATCCAAAATCCTGCTTAAGGAAACACAAAGATTAGTTGACAACACATATAAATGACAAAGCAGAAGAGCTCCTATGTCATCGATTTCAAAAACGAGAAGAAAAATAAAAAGAACGCCTTTCACATGAGATAGAGCCATTAGACAAGAATACAAGAAAGTGTGGAAGACTTAAGAGGACGAACAGAGACATGACAGACCAAAAGAAACCAGTACATTTGCTTGGGTGGGTAGTTGACAAGCACTCAAAAATTCTGATCAGCTGTTTTGCACATATCGGTATTTACAAGAAAAACAATTCATAGTGAAGAAATTGCCAAATTTTTCTTGGTAGCTTACATTTACAAGAGAAGATTATGATTCATGCCTTGTGTTGTGCATAGATTGACGTACGAACTGCATGATGAGAAGACAAGTATTTTCCATTTACAATAAGTTGTTCCACAAAATCCACTCGCACTGATTTGAACTTGTAGTGCTGTAGGGTCAAAATTAACAAGTAACTTCATGAGGATGAGGTTTGAACATGTATAAGACAAAAGTCTAGCACAGATTAAATGAAGAACTTTCAGCCTTAAGGCAATCTTCATTCCACGATGCACAAAAAACTAGTCCTCCAAGAATTGCTTGAATTAACCGTTCATATTCCCTGTATTAAAATGCAAGTTGGTTTTTGCTTCCATTCAAGATGAAGTCAAAAAACAGAATGACTTTCCAATGGGTTCTCTTACACCTAATTGCTGGTAAGGTTGGCAATATTATCAATTATACAAGAGCTTAAACAAAGATATCAAACTCGGTAATGCTTGCTTTTGTTTTATCTTTCTTTTTAGTTCCAGTAATTGGTTATTAGAATTAAGGTAATCCCCAGCTAATAGCTAAGGAAATTTGTGCTTTTAACAGTTTCATATGCTGCAAAAATTTCCACAATCCAGCCACGCCGGCAGAAGGTGTAAACAAGGAGGAACATGAGTATAGATGTGGGGTGTTCGGGTCAGGTATGGTGGATTGGGTTGGCAAGGAAATGTGGATAACATGGACCTCAGACGGAAGAGGAAACATAAAGCAGGAGTTCACTGGCGAGTTGAATGGGTAAATGAGAGTTTGAATTTAACATGAACGCTAAACAAGAGTAAAAAACCTGCTAGGAAGAAACTGATATGACATTTCATCACCAGCGTTGACATGGGCTATTTTATCTGAGTCGGGTCAAATCCTACATATGAATTCTCTGCTTTTTCTGTAGTTAAAGTGAGGTTCACGATAAATACAACAATGTTCCTTGTAACTAACTAGGATTAAGCTGGTGATCACATAAATAAAATGTTACTATTTTACCGATTAAAAAATAAATATAAAAAGTAAATACAATGATTTTCGCAAGCTAGAAACAAGAAATTTTGAGATATCCAAAGTAGATGGTCAAGTTGCAACAAGTGCAGTATAACATAAATAACATGACAATACGAGATTACCTTTCCTTTCCAAGAAAAATCAACAAAACGGTAGAAAGGCTCCAATAAGGTGACTTGATCTCCTTCTTTAATCTGTCAATAAGAGTAAATTGCACTTGAATGAAGTGATAACTTATGGGACCTTGGCAAAAGGAATCAATCCAAAAGTGGCTAATTACTTCGATAAGTCTAGGTAAAACAGCATAGTCATGGTTATTTCTTCATTCACCAACTCTCATTTTCAAAATTAATACATTAGATAAAGTTCAATTCAATTAGTCACATCAGTTTGTTCTTTGTCAATGCAGGACAGAGAAGGTGATATGTTGACAATTTTGAAGTAAGCAACACTTCCAAAGAACTAATGAATGTATTCACTGTATCAAATCTGGGGTCAGATTGAAATGTGGGGCAAAATCAGATCTTGAATGATCCATTCACTTATTTACATGAATGCAAAGAACATGCCTTATAAGGAATGGAAAAGAAACATTTCTTGTTGAAGATGTGTGATGCAGAAAATGAAAAGCTTATATGGCAGTGCTCTAATATTAATGATACTACTACAGGAGGCAGTCAATGACATAGACTGTTCGGGCTCATGGTTGATTCAACGGCATCACATTATTATCTTCTATTGAGGCCAAGGTATTTTTGAGTACGGTATCTACACTTCCTATAATTCTTCTTTCAAGTAGGAAAAATGAGATGAGAAAAACCATATTATCTATCAAGCGTATTGCTACAGCTGCTGTTAAGCACAAACAGGGACATGAAAACAAAAAAAGTGTTGGTTGCTTAATCTGTTTCTTCAGTTTCGTAACAAGATCCCCTTTTCTCATGAATTGAGTAACACAAACAAAGAACCGTGATAAGAGACATTACACAGCTCCAGAAGGACGACTTACAGCATCATTGCGAATACCATACACTGTAACTACATAACACGTGTGGTTGGAATCAGATAGCACGTAGCACCTGCAGAATATAAGATAAAAAGTTAGAAAACCAGTTAATAATGCCACTTCATTTACAAAGGAGATAAATAATGAGCAAAGTGATAAAACAATGAATTGCTCTAGGTTCATAGAAATCAAGGTAACTTACAATGGAGCTACACTCTCTTTCTTAGCAAAGAACAAAACTTTCCCTGTGACTGCAATTCCTTTATTAAGACCTTCAGATAGGAGATCCATGGTTGCTCTTTTGTATGAATGACTCACTGCAGAAAGTTCTTTGGTTAAACCTTCATCCATAATGAGGTTTGATCAAACATCAAACTCTTTTGTTAACTAAGTAGCAAGTGATGATGATAGGGAAGAAAGCCGCTTAGCCTTAGTCTGACCCTGAGAGATATGACCAAATCATTCAACATTCTTCAAGTGGCATGCACAACAGATGTTCTATGCACCCAACAGAAGTGATCGACACAAACAAATTCAGAATTGTACACTTCTTTTTTTCCTTTTGTAAGAACTCTTCTACATTGCTCGAAAACATGGAAGAGCTGAAGAAGAAACAACTAATTTTGGAAGAAATACCTTCTAGTACAACTAGTACATGAATACGGACTAAATAAACCCATTAAGTGGATGAACTGGATTGATCAGCAGGTCAAATGTAAGAAAAGGTCAATTCTTGATTGATTTGTCTTAAGTACTCGTAGTATCTTGAATGCTAAAACCCCTTCTCTGGCACTGGTATATCATCAAGCCTTATGCTATCTCTAATTAATTGATTATTTTGCTAGTAATTTCCCGTTTCTCCTGAACTGCTTTCACCTATCAACTAGCTCAAAAAGACAAGCATTCAAATTGGAGAATGTATTCATTGAATTTGATGCAACCTTATTAAGGTTTCTAACTCGACCTCTGTAGCATCAAAGTATAAACAGAATCCTAGCATCAACTAATTTCTCAGTTCCCCCAAGCATTGAACGGATCCACAATAATGTTTGAAAGGAAAAACAATCTTTTGGGACTTTCTTGTCATACAAATTTAACATGACAAATTTGTCTCCCGTCACTACCATTAACTAGAAATTGTTAATTAGACACACAGCATCTAAAAGACTGACATATGAGACGTTTTATTGCATCAGTAAAGGAGACATTTTTTTTTATAATCTGCAAGTCAGGTATCATAAGCTGCAAAAGTATCACCCGTGTGTTCCATATCAGGGACAAGACTCTGTTTAAATGCATTGAAATTTTATCAAATCCCTTCTTCTTTTTTGGTTCTGGAAAGGGTTCTATTTGGATGATTTTACAACTCACACACTTCACATCTCAGACAATAAAAATTAGATGAACCGGAAGTGTCCTATCATAAATCTTCAGATATTTCCTTACGACTCTAGTGCTGTCAGCCATGATTTCCTAAATGCTTGCCAAAATAAAACAAAGAATCACTGGATATACTTTATGCAATCTAGCCACAACAAATAATCTCACCCGAAGCAAATAGTCTAATTTATCAAGAAGCAGAACTATCATTCGTGCATCCTCCATAGCACTAAGACCAGGATCCATTAATGCAGCAGCTTCAAATCCAGTAAGGGCCCTCTCATAATTCTCCAGATATTTGTTCACCTTAAGAATCAAATCATATTCAACCAAGCATTAATTGTAAATGATTTGGAGAGGAAAGTGAAGACAACATTTTAGACATCATTGTGCATGCAGACATTAGTTTTAAAAAGGAAGAAAAATAAGCTTCTTTAAATAGGCTTCTAATTTTGTATGACTATGCATATAATGCCCAAGCCACTAAAAATATTAAGATCATATAATAAGCAGAGGGAAAACTTTGTATAGATTTGTAGATCTTAATAAATCCAATTCTAAGCATAACAAGAAGAGGAAAAAGATGAAGAGAGTTAATATCTGCATATATTTATAATAAATCAATTACGCACCCTATTCATGAAGAGTCACCGATTTAGTGAGGAAAATGGAGTGGACTAGTTAATAATTGGCAATTCGTTTGTTTTAATTCCAGCATAAGCATTTGAAGTTGCAGATATATGCATTTTGATGGTTTTCTTGAAACTACATCAACTATGCACCCCATTGATATCTGCATATATTAAAATATCATTTGAAGAGGGTTCTTATAAGAAATATTCTCTTAAATTGCTAAAGTGTTCCTACAGTGAAAAAGGTGATAGGATTCAAGAAGGAAAAAAAAAAGGGTTAAATGAGTTGACATCACATTATGTTTTCCCCTCATCTCGAAGTTCCATCACATTCCCTGAATTGACAGATCTCTTTGTTGATGAATGCCCCTGCATCAACTAATTTTTGTCTTTATTATGAAGTTTCAGGCACACTTCTCCCAAATCGACATTTCATTACTTGGATTTTTTGAGAAATTAATTAATTAATATACACCTTTTTTTTTGGATCAGTTCAATTGGCGTTCTACTTATATCTCAATCGCAAAATAGAACCATGGTCATACAACAACAACACACCGAGTGAAATCCAACAAGTGGGGTTTGGGAGGGTAGAGTGTATGCAAGCCTTACCACTACCTCGTGAAGGTAGAGAGGTTGTTTCCGATAGAACCGTGGTCATAAAGAGGCATTAATTCCACAACTAAAATGGACCAAGGGGGTACTACTGATGGACAGAAGGCAACAACAACATACCCGGATTAAGTGGGGTACGAGACCTCACCCCTACCTTGGGAGGTAGAGAGCTGATGGACAGAAGGCAAAACTGAAAAAGAAAATCTTGCTTTCCAGCTTGTAAAATCTCATTATGGGATACTTTCCCATCTAATTTTCTTTCCTTTATTCATATAGCTGACCCCTTGTTTAGGAATGAGGCAATCAGTTGCAACCACAACCAAACTTCTAACGGCTAACAAGTGAGTCTAGAAAGGCCACTTTTGCTATAATGTTTCTGAGATGTTATCAAAGAATCTCACACTAAATTACTATACAATAGAATAAATCAGAATTGAGAAGTTATAAGGCTTACAGTGGCACAACTGTAGTACAGATCAGGATTTGACTTCATTTTTTCATCTCTCTCCTGAAAAGGGTCTAGAATTAGAAGAGGTTCCAAGTTTCTAAATAAAACATAGAGCATAACGGACTTAAAATGCTCAACATACAGCCAATAAACCTGAACTTCATGAGCAAGATTATAACAGGACAGGTGCAGACTCCAAGAGACATTGCGTTTAAGATAAGCTATATAGAAGTCAAATCGGCAAATGCATACTTACAGCATTCTGGTACGCTTTTAATGACTGTAGAAGCTTGCTGTGGTCCCATGATCCAGTCACAAAAAAAGAAATGAGAAATGCATTTCCTAGGTTATCTGTTAAAAAAAGATGGAAGCCATACTAGTCAATTAAAAAAAGGCAGATAAAAGCCCATTGAAGAAACTTGAATTTGGATGCATTAAATGTGAATCATGGTTCATCTATCCGGAGAAATCCATACGGAATCAGTTAGAGTATGAGTCTAGCAGAACTTTGGCCGTGCATGGTGCTGAAGTAACCTAAGGTGAAAAGTGAAGTGTAGCATGCACTCCTTTTTTTCTTTTTTTCTTTTTTTGTGTAGCATGCACTCTAAATGTATAAGTACTAAATCTACTTAGTTGCCACGCCTTAATCATTGAGTGTGTATAGAACTACATTTTACTTCTAAGCTGTAACACGTTTTAGAGCAAGGCAAACATGGACTTAATATCATTGACAAGCACTAGGTCAAAGGTGAATAAAGAAGTAGATAGTGGTTGAACAAAGAATGGTCGTAACAACATATCTAAGGGATGTAGAGCTCAGAATTAAGGAAGTATCTCCTTTAAACTAGATTCCTTACACCAAGAATATCCATCCTTGACATCCAAAGTGATTGCTTCCCTGGCATGTTTGATGCTTTCATCAACAATTTCTTCTGGATTTTCAGCATCTGCAAAGTAAATATAGATGAACAAATTATGATCAACCTTCTTAGGAAAGGAAATGCCAGCGAAGATGTTAACTTTTCACCATAAGCAAAAATACAGACAAGAAAGCTTAAATATACATTCTTTACTTTAATACTTCAAGATTAAGATAAATACTCTAAAAGGTAGAAATCTCGAAGAAGAGTGGTTGATCAGTTTGGAGAGTAGAACAGAGGGATAGACGTGGTGTCCATTCTTATTTTTTTTCCGAAACGGGTAACTTAGTGGTGTCCATTTGTATTAAGACTCAAAAGAACATGTAGAATAGAAATCTCAGGCAGAAATTGCAGTAACCTCTATGTAAATGACATTTCAGGTTTTACTGTTGATGAAATATGAAATTATATGATCATACTGAAGTTAAGAGATTTTCTAAGGAAGAATCAGAAGAGAGAACTCCAAGGAAGAAAATTGCCACATTGCAGCAGCACAATTTTTTTTAATCAAGAAAAAAAATATATTCTGTTTTCCCTGCAAAACGTCTGGTTTCTTTCTAGTCAAAATGTCCATGATTGACATAACTCATAAGGGAATTGTTCTTCATATCTGACTCTGATCTTTCCTTAATTTCAGCCCCTGCCAACTGGTCATTGTTTGATTTAACTGCCAGCCACACTCACTGAGTCCCATCAAGATTCCAGATCATACACCAGATCTGCCGAGTGTAATTCGCCAAGTACACCTTCTATGCAATAGATGTCTCACAGATTCGATAATCTTCCCAAAATCAACACTCACTACAGAGATTGAATAATCTTCTTTGCACGTTGTAATGTGTTAAACATGCCTCAGTAAATCTATCCATCCAAAAGAAAAACCAATTTTATTGGAAATTTTGCTATCCCTAGCATTTTTAATGGTCCTTAAACATTATCACTGACTTCATTCCTCAGTAGCTCTGATAGCACAACTATATAGAATTATTCCTTCCTCTGTTGTTCTCCACAATTCTGAATCCTTTGGGTTTTCATCCAGTGTCAGCTCTCCTAGTGACTCAGTAACTCTGACAGTCTCCGAATCATTAAAGTTTCTTCTAGATTCTACATCTTTGTTGACCTAGATTGAATAAACCTGGATATTTTTGTTTTGGTGTTCCATTATCCAGCAACTTATCAAGCCACAATCTGATATTTACCACACCTACTTTCAATTTGACTTTTTCAACAAACTGATTCCATAAGGTTATATTTTTCTCCATACAACCCCATTAAGTGAAAATACAGCCCTTAAAATTAGGTATTGGAAGACATCATCATTGTGGATGCCTCAATTTCTCTAGACATCAGGTTGGTGATATTTGTGGGTTCCTAGAAAATCGTACAAGTCTGACCACATTGGCTTGAATTTCTATTTAGAATTTAAAGTTCCTTACATGATGCCATGTCCCCATCTTTGGAAAGGAAAAGTTCTAGTCTTCCTTTTTTTGATAAAGTCAGTTTTATTGATAAAGTACCAAGATGGTACAGGATCATACAAGACTCAACAAACAAACCATAATCAAACAATCAAGTAAACTCTCCAAGGGAGAATTCTAGGCTACCATTTATTTAATGCTAAATAATACATCATAGAACTTTTTGTGTGTGTGTGTGTGTGTGAAACAGGTACTATTGTATTCCTCAACATTAATAATATGTTGGAGACCTCAAAAGAAATAGGAAGTATACATAATAAATCATTCAGTTTGAAGTTCTATATGGTTGTACCCAACTTCATTAGGTTTGGTCACTCAGTAAAAGAAAGCCTTCATATGGTCACATTTCCTCCTATTCACTATTCAGTACTAGTATACATATATACCTTATCAAAAGAAAAGGACTAATATATATGTACTTATGATGCTCGTTAAGGAACAAAAAACCTCATAGCATAAAGCAATATTCACCATGAGACAGTTTCCTTTCAAGCATTGATAGTTGACATAGGATCTTCTTATTTGGACCCTGAAAACATCAACAAATGGAAACATTATATGTGTAGACCTTTTATATAATAGTTCACTATTAAAATCTTATAGTAACAAATGTAGCAGCAGCATAAACCACCTTGCCAAGAGCAAACGTAAAGCAGTTTTTAGCTGCATTTAAATCTCCTTTCTTCCAAATGCAGTTACCCAGACACAGCCAAGCATCCACAAGAGATGGATTCAACTTAACCTAAAACGAATAAATCGACAAACACTTCAAATAACAATGCTACTAACTCAATAACAGCATATTTAGGACATCCAATTAGTTTTCTGTATTTTATCTTTCACTCACAGCTTTAGACAGATGATCCTCAGCTTCCTTCTTATACACAGGAACTGCATCCAGTATTTTCCCTCTTAGATACTCATAGGTTGCACGTTGAAGTGGCAATTTCCTCTTTTCTGCAGAAATTTATCACAAACACAATCCGAACTCAACGTAATTCCTACTACCTCAGCAGAAGTTACCTTGAATAATACTGAGAGTTTACCTATAGGAATTTTATCGAGGATTTGAAGAGCTAGATCAGATTGGCTTTGCAATTTGGAGTCTCTCTCCTCCGAAGTTAAGCGGAAATAGTTGTCGCGAAAGTTATAAAGGTCATCGGCGGCTGCAGTTGCCAGTGCAAACAAGTCCTCTCCGGCGACTTCTCCGGTTGGAATGCTCATCTCCGGGGATTCTGCTCGAGGTTAACGAAGGAAGGCTGTAATACAAAATTACAAAATGAATTTATTTAACTCATATTTATATATATAGTTTTATACTTAATTACCAAATTAGACTTATAATGCTAATAAATAATTTTTGTAAATCATCTTAATCTATAAATTGAAACAATTCTCCCATCCATGATGATATAATACTAGTTAAAACAAATAATAAAGCAAGAAATTACTAATTTTAGAAAATTTTAGTGGCATTTTCCGAATAATTTTTTATCAAATTTTAGGATATCATCCTTAATTAATATGATGAACCATGGTATTATATAATTTATATTGAAATAATTTTAGACAATTAATGATGACTGGGAAATCCATTTTTAACTTTAATTTAGGGGATCAGGAGTTTACTTTCACTTGTTGAATTACGTTTTCGGTTTCAAAAATTAATTAGCATTAAATAATAATGATTTTTTGATCGAAGTTTTCTCTCCTTCTTCCCGAAAGCACAAACATGATTTTGTTCTAAAAACAATGAAATTAACAAATCTCATAAATCAATCATTATTACTAAAGATCGAACCATAGTTCATCATAAGAAATAATTCCGTCAATGTGTCGTGGTTTTCAAAGGCATAAGTCATAGTTGCACGGTGTGTTGATCACGATTTCTCATGATTCGAGAGGAGACTACTTTCACAACTTAATACTTGTCGGAGAAGTTGCATTCCCGACAGTAATTGGATTTGTTGTATTTGTGTTCAGTTTTCATTTCTTGAATTTTCTGATTGCGGAATCATGGAAGAAGAGGTTGTGAATCGTATAATATCAATATTTCAGACAATCAAATCTCGACTTGATCAAGACCAAAAAAACAGTGGACAAAACAGAATTGTAGAATTGCAATAAACCATAAACTTATAAGTCGTTACATTCCAACTTTCTTGTTTGAAAGGTATCAAAACAAAAAGGAAACTAGGAAATAAAGATAAATTAACAAGTAGCTACTAAGAGTAACACAACAAAAAAAAATTGCTACTCTGCAAATACTAAAAATCAAAACTAAACAGAAAAAAGGAGTATTGAAGATCCATATAGGTGGACTAAATCTATGATATGATTCACCAGTATAGTGAGGCTCAATTGTTTCGTCAATCAAGTTATATATGCCCATGTCCTTGCCGCCTCCTTTTTCACTGAAATGGTATGCAGTAGAACAATCATCCGTAAAATATATATGATTAGCCTTGCATCCATACGGACAAAGATGCACTAAACCCCAAAAAGAGTGATTTGTTCTCCAAATCATCAACAACCTCTTCATCATTCTCGTTATCAACATCAACTTTGCTAGCAACAAATTCGTCAACACCATATGTTTTAGTTTCAGGATGGTTACAAATGAATGCAACAGATAAACTCAGAAGGCACTCCTTCAACTATCCTTCCAATAGTTGGTTCTAATCCTCCTCTAAAATTCAAAATTACAACGTTTCCTCGAACATCAACCCCATAAAACTGTCCATTATCCCACGTTACATCAGCATAAGCAGTTTTGCGCGTTTCAACAGTTATAAAAGAGTTTTTTCCAGGTTTCCAATAAGCTAATGAATGAGGAACTCCTTGATTAATCATCAAAATATAATCGTTGGTTGTATGAGGATCCGAAGAAAGCAGTGCTTTTTGAACGTAATACTCACAGTAATCACATTCATTATCACAATCGAAACCTTTCAATGTGTTCATGTGAGGTAATTCGATAAGAGTACGAGAATTGAGATGGAACAAATTTATATTCCCTTCTTTATCTGTTGTGAAAAGCCATCCTGGAATCCCAACACCCAAACATCGTTTTCCAACAAGCTATGGAAAATTCATGGTGTAAGTAATACCTTTTGTTAAGTCGAAAAACTCACGTTTTTCTTCATTCCCTTCCTTCTCTGCCAGCATTAACAATGGAATTGAAACTTTAACTTTGTCAGCAACCATGATTGATATTCTAAAGAAAAAGTACCAAACTTTGAAAATTTTAGACTAGGCCAGATTCAGACAAAAAAAAAAAAGACCCAGCTAATATGTTCCTTTTATAAGCCTCGTTGAAAATCGAATCCAAATTTGGTATTACTTAGGTTTACTAGATAATCAAAAGAAAAGTGTTTTTTTTTTTTTTTATGGAAAATCTAAGCAACTTTACTCCTTAAAGTTAAAACAATACTTTAAAATAATTATCTAATAAAGCTATAATATTATTTTAGTAGTAAATTTACATGGTTATACACATTCCTTTATTTCAGGCATAATTAAAAATTATATCTGACTAATTTTCTCCTCTCTCACCTCTACTATCTTATTTCTCTCCCACCGTCGTAACTCTATCAATTTAACACAATTTACTTTTAATTTCTCCAAGTTCAAATGGAAGGTTTCCTCAAATTTACATTTTTATGATTATCCTTATCAAATAAGGATTTTAATTAACAATAAATGTATCTATATATTTCTTCTTCCAATAGCAATATTGTTGTTGAAGGGAAGTCGTTCAAACATAAAATATCAAAGAAGTATGTAATTCTTTAACGTATTCATTATATCATGATACATTGTGTATCTAAAAGATATCATGAATCATGTATAGAAATCGGGCCGACTCTATGCTGTGGGAAATAAGACTTTTGCCTTAATTAGGCCCCAAATTTCGGGGGGCCCAAATTTTTATCAAGAATAAATAATGTGTTAAAATTTTTATAGAAAAAATTGATTATTTATGACAAAAAGTATAATTTTTTAAAAATATATTATTTTACCCACTTTAACATCTTTTGTACTTTGTTAAAAATAAGAATTAATAGTGAAAAGTGTTGAACAAAGTGAATTACAAATTCTTTTTTATTTCTTTTTAAATTTTAGTTTCAAGCATTACAAGCATATCAAAATGGGGTATACAAAGTCATCAACTTCTTGCATCAAATTCTATGAACAAAAATGAATAAATATGAATAAATAAATTTTTAGGCTGAGGCATAGATATCTCGCTCTCTTTAAGGAGATTCAAGCCTACTGCGGCATAATCTACACCGATCCAACAATAATACTCTTGAATTGTTTAGTAAATATAATTGAAGACTTAGAATATTATTCTTTGTCTCAACTCTCTCTTTCGCCACACTAACTCATTATATACACAATACAACACTTCTCATATTTGGCTAACACTTTATCTCATCTTGCATCACAAAGTAAAATCACACTATTTATAAGTGAGGAATTCTTCCTTGCAATGAATAGGAAGATAATGGATAATAAACTGGGCAAATAAATCGCCCAAAAGTTACATAAGTTACAACCATAATAAACTAAGATAGAATAATGGGTGAATAATGAGTTAGAGGTTACAAGAGTTGCGGGAAATTATAGCCACATTCTACCATATTAACTCTGTGAGCAATGGCCATAAAATATTGTCAATACTCACGTATAGAGTCGATGCAGCAAATTAAGAGTTATGCACCATTAAGGTGCATGAGTCACTTTAATAACTTTAATAATATTAAAATACTCACAATCCCTCACTCATTTTAATATTAATTTAAGAGAGTACTTCACCATTTTGTTGAAGTTGTTAGAGAAAAACTTACAAGATAACAAATTACAAGATTACAATTGAAAATAAAAATGAATCATTTTAATATTAATTTAAGAGAGTACTTCACCATTTTGTTGAAGTTGTTAGAGAAAAACTTACAAGATAACAAATTACAAGATTACAATTGAAAATAAAAATGAAAAATAAATATTTTCAAGCTGAGGTGTGGATATCTCGCTCTCTTTAAGGAGATTCAAGCCCACTGCAGCAAATGTTTTTCACCAGTCTAGCAGTAGTCCTCTTGACTTGTCCCCTCCAGGATACAACAACTTAATCACAAAATATAACTCAACAACTCTGGACAAGAGTTGAGTCCAAAGCTCCACAATAAGAACACATTCCTTCAACTAATAAAAACTCCCTTTTTGACAAACTTTATGCATTTTATATTTTTCCTTGTGTGTTGTGTTGTCCAAACCAAATGAGGACCACTACTATTTATAGTTGAGAGAGTCTTCCTAGCAATGAATAGGAAGATAATGAGGTTGTAAATAGTAAAGATAATGGTGTTAGGAGTTACATAGATTATAAGGTGTAACTGAGAAGAAAATAAAGTGAAGGGCAACTAATGCCACAACGTGCAAAAGAATAACTACCCAAGATCGTTGACCACAACGTTCACTGGAACGTTATATGGCTTATGATGTCTGCCAATAAAGCCAAAAATAATTGGCATTAACATGACCAGTAAGAAATGGTAATTAGGCAGCATTAAGTCACAAATGAAAGAGCTACTTTAATATAATATAATATTAAAATGCGTAATAACCAACAAGTTCTAACTCTTTATCTTTATTTAATATTTGTCAACTTATTACTTATATAATTATGTTAACAATTCATACAATAATTGCCTCACTGAAAGGATGTTTTTCAATGTTGAGTTGATAAAATCTTACCTAAAACTAATAACCGAAAAAATAATATTAAAATACTAATAATTTTCATCTAAATAGTGTAAGAAAAATAAATTTTGAATAAATACGTATATGAAGTTTGTTTATATTTTAGGCCCCGAATTAAAATTTCGCTTTAGCCCCAATCACGTTGAGCCGCCCTCGTATAGAAATTGTAGAAGTTGCCAAGCTAATTTTAGGATAATTAGGTAAAGGAAGGAAAGTCGAAGTAACAAAAGATTTGATAAAATCCAAAACAAAAAGAAAATCTTTTTTTTATGTAGTAAACCTAAGTAACCTTGTCCAAAAGAAATAAGTAAACCTCAGAAACACCAAATTTAGATTGAACTTCTCTGTTCCTCAAGGCTCATAAATAAGAGGCAATTTAGATAGGTTTGTTGTATTCCATCAATCGCAATATCATTACTCAGCACTCGCAATATTAGAATTCTGAATTCATAAAGTTTAAATCGTGTTACGTAAAGATGGTTGTTGCTGAAGTTGCATGTCCAGTACCACTGTTGATGCTAGCTGAGAAACCAGGAAAGGAAGAATCACGTGAGTTTTTCGACTTAATAAAGGGTGTCACCTACACTATGAATTTTCCAGAGTTAGTCGGAAAACGTTGTTTGGGTGTTGGAATTCCAGGATGGATTTTCACAGCTGATCTCAAAGGGAATATGAATTTGTTCCACCTCAATTCTCGTTGTCTAATAGAATTGCCTCACATGAATACCCTGGAGAATTTTGACTACGATTATCATATAGAATTTGAGTATTATGTTGAAAAAGCACTACTTTCTTTCGATCCTCATACAAACGATGGTTATATTTTGATGATTAATCAAGGAGTTCCTCGTTCATTAGCTTACTGGAAACCTGGAAACACGGGGTTTATCACAGGCTTATTCTGATGTAACGTATCATGATGAACAGTTTTATGGAGTTGATTTTCAAGGAAGAGGATTATAGTAGAAGTGTAGAACGGCCCATTAAAAGGATTGTTGAAGGAGTGCCTTCTGAGTTTATCTATGGAATGCAACTTTACATCGTGCATTCTTTAGGTGAACTATTTGTCATCACTCGAAATAGAGTTGAAAAACATCCTGAAACAAATTTATATGGCGTTGAAGAATTCATCGTTGCCTGGGTTGATGTGGATAACGAGAGTTATGAAGAGGTTGATGATTTGGGAAACACAGCAATCTTTCTCGGGTTTAGTGCCTTTACTGCCGTTGTTGAACAGTATGGATGCAAGGCCAATCATATTTATTCTACAGATGATTGTTCGACGGCATACTATTTAAGTGAAAAAGGAGGTGGCAAGGACATGGGCATATATAACTTGCTTGACGATACAATTGAGCCTCACTATACTGGTGAATCGTATCATAAATTTAGTCCACCTATATGGATTTTCAACACTCCTTTTTCTGTTTAGTTTTGTTTTATTATTGTTTTTAGGAGTTTAGACAATAACTACTTTACTAATTAAGTGTGTTGCCTTTAGTATGCAATTGTGCATAAAAAAATTTTATCCAGTACACGATTCAAATGGACAAAGTTCTTAACATTCACAATTCAAGTCTTAAAACATTCATAAGAACAACAATTGTATCCAAATGTCACTATCATAAAACCTTAGCAATTCTTGGTACCATTTATTATACGACGTATCCAAATACCAAATGTAATTTCGACACCAATTTAATATGTATCATCGAGAAATCACCAACATATAAAAAAAAAAAATAGAATCTCGAAACAAATTTAGACATAATCTGAAGGCAAAATGTTGTTACACCTCAAAATTCAGTGTGATCATGAGTGTTTGAAACATTTAATCATCCACTTAGAATTAGCAGATTTTTCATTAGATAGTGAAATTAGACTCCGTAAAAAAAAAAAGAAAATTATTATAAATACAAATCTGAATAAATAACAAACTCACATTATTAAACTTGGCTGATCTACCATTGCCTTCCCACCAGTCCGGTGTAACACAAATGAAATCAGGCAGTGAAATAAGATTCTATAGAAAAATAAGGATATTATTGTAAATAATAAGTAACAAATTCAGAGCATAATTGTTGTGCTTATTGGTGTGATTGTTACCGTCATTTTATTCTCTATTTTCTAGTATTGTTACCATTGTATATTTTACTAGAAGTGGATGGCCGTGTCAGTACGGGCCCAACATTTCAAGTGAGACACATATATGCATATTAAGTACATAACAATTGTGACACATATATCAAAATTATATATTAGGTATTGGAGCCAAGTTTTATAATATAGGTATGTACATTTTATTTACACTGTTGGTTTTCATCCAATAGTGAAAATTCGCCCTGTATGCAAACTATTTGGCCCTGGAAGATTGCGGAAAAGTGTGAATAAATATACAACAGGATGATTTGTGAAATTTGTACTTGCTCTTATCGGAAAATGTTGATGCACATCAAAACACTTATTGAGAACTCTTTATTTTTCATATCAAAGAAATCATTGACGGTCATTTGACTCAATTCCAATATGACTTAACTTATTGAGAACTCTTTATTTTTCATCATTTCAGGTACCTGAACCTTTACTAATATTTTATGAAGTGTTGTATCATAGTGCTCTTTCAAAGCACTTACATCATTAACTTGAATGGGTATAATAATAGAAACGATAAGAGCGGCCTTTACATTTCCCCAGCGAATAGAGAGAATTTTGCTTATCATTCGTGCTGTCCGCCCAGAGGAAACTTATTGGCAAAAAGCACTTTATTGAGTTTTAGATAAGTAACAGATAAATAGAATAGGAAAAGTCTTCTAGAAGAGTCGCCAGAGTCAAGTTGATTCTGAGTAGAAGAGAAGTGAAGATAGTTAATTTGTTATAAGAATTTCAAAGGAAGAACAGAAAAATTGAAAATGATAATAAATGTATGCTTACTGATTTTTCAGAGTCAGAGTCAATTCTTGGTTTTCAAATTTTTTACACAACTCTTCAAGATTATTTGGATTACAATAAGCTAAAAATACACCAAATAAATTCCTTAAGCTAGATGACAATTGATAACTCACTGCTTCAGACATACATTCTGTTAAATTATTATTACAAATTAACCGTTCGCTTTTCTCTGCTGATTCTCTAAATGTACTACAATATTCTCCATTGAAAGTTAGCATATCTTCATATGATTTAGGTGCTCTTATATTCATTAGAAGGAGCCTATGATAATATCTTTCTCCTTCAATTGGGTGACAGGTTACGACACGATCAATCGCATTTCTTTGTTTGCGACATGTCCACATTTTGTATGAAGTTGACCATACAAAAGATCCTGGAAATTCTCTATATAATATAGCTTTCTTATTCAGTTTGTTCATTATAAAAAATTCAGTTAACATAATTTTTTTATCATAGGGTTATTTATAATTTTATCAATATTGTCGGTGCTTTTAAAAGATATAAATTGTTGTTTGTCAAGATGGAGTTGAAGATGGTATACACATGGATTCATATATACGTCATGTAGCTTCAGGTGAGGATACCCACCTAGCAGATTGATATTTTTTTATTTCATCAATTTCTATATTTTTGTTATCAATCTGTAAATGAAATTGAGAAGTTGAAACGACAATAATAACCCTGTTTACCTTATTACTTTGAGAAGTTGGAATAACAAAAATATCCATATTTGCCAATTGAATGACCAATAAGTAGACATGTTGAAAGTCAGTGAAATTGTCTCTTCTATATAAGAGAAAAATATCTCTTAATTGATCAACATTGTCAGCTGGGAGCAATATTTGAAGAGCTCGAGGCTTTAAAAAAATTATAATTATATTGATTCTTTTTTTAAAATTCTAAAAATCACAAGACACAAATTATGTTAATGAGATGTTAGCCATGTGTTTGAAAATATTATCTTGAATATTGTTGTAAAAGCTTAATTTAATAATATGAAGATTTATATAATTTAATTCAAAATTTTAAAATATTTTTAATAAAACATAGATATATCTTTTTATTTAAATTTAGAACATTTTAAATATAATCTTCAATGTTATTTTAAGTGAATTTAAAATTATCAAATTTACCATTAATATTTTTGGGGCCTAAAACAAAGCATCTACTAGTTTTACCCTTGAACCATCCCTACCTTGAAAAGTTAATATTTCAAAAAGCAAACAACAATTACTTTAATATAATCAGAGCTCATGTGGATTAACTTACAAATTGGTCAAAACTATCTTTAAGTCATTTGTAATTTTTTTAAGTGTTTGACATGATTAAAAATAACTTTAAATAAATTTAAAATGACTTTAAAAGGTTTAAAAACCAAAAGCATGTCTCCTCTACTTTTTATTTTCTGATTTAAAATCTATTTTTTTCAAGTCAATCGAAACAGACTCTCAATTATCAATATGTGGGATAGCCGTATATTAGAGCTATCAATATGGGTTGGCTCAACCCATTCAAGCTAATCCATACTGGTCTTAAAATTTGATTGGTCGGCTAACATTTTTTTTTTGTGGGCCAGAAAATGGTCAGTCTAACTCACAAGTATGTGGGTTGCGGTCTGTGCCGGGCGAATTAATTTTAAAAAAAAGTATAGTTTCTTATATTTCTAAAATCAATTATTATTTAAAAATATTATCATAATTATCAACAAAACAATATTACATGGTGTAGTGTTACTCTTTGTTAATCAAATCTACAAATAAAATTATCTTTATAATATCATTAAGTTTGATTTCAAGTAAAAGTATAAATAGCTAAATAAAAATATTAACATAATTTTATAAACATAATTTGTATTTAAATTTAAAACTTTAAATAGATTTTGAGTTTGGACTCTTGTTAATTTAATACTCTATTTTATTAATATTTTTTTATTTGGTCCACCGAGTGGCCGTACCCATATTGCTTAAGCCCCACAAATCAGTAGACTTATTGTGATCGGACTAAAAAACTCTTTTGTTAAATAGGCTCCAAAATTCTTAACTCAACCTTATTAAATGAAAAAACTATACAAATTGGCCATAAAATTCAAAATAATTACAAGTTCATACCAAAATTCAAAGTAATTATGAAATACTCATTCTCTCATAAATAATTACAGTCCATACCCCATTCATTAAGGCAAATAATTTTTACTTAACTGATACTAAATCAGTATCATATATTGTATTGATATCAATAAAACTGATAATTTCGTTTAACTTGATACTAATTTAGTGTGTGTGTATATATATTGGTATCATAAATGTTTCTTATTTAGAAATTACTTCTTAGTCAATGATACTATAAGAATATATGTATACTGTAATATATGGCTACTAGAAAACTACATAATTAGACATAGTTTACTATTATATATACTATTAATATCTATACTTTTAAAATATTACATATTTTACCACTAATTGAAGAAGATACACTTAGTTACATGCACTTTTTCTATCAGATACACTAAAAATAGGAAGAGAGGCGAATGAAATGTGAAAGAAGGCGAGTGAAATTCATTATGTATTTCAGATACATGCAAATCACGCTAGATACACACTAGATACATGTATCTCTATGTATCTAGTGTGATTCACATAGGAGAGTGGCGAACGTGATTTGTTATGTATCCAAAAACATACAAATCCACTTGGATACAATGTATCTTGAACAAATTACACTTAATTTTGAATTCATGTATCCCAAAATACACGTAGCCAAATATATCTAAATGCACCAAAATATGATAACATCCGTAATATAGCAAACTAAATTAGATCTAAATAACTAATTCCTAAATTAGTGAAATTTATGTAAGTTTTCATGCTATATATCACATTCGAAAAACGAATGAAAATGGATTAAATTTCGAGGCAACAAACTTCTGAAAAAGAGATACACATGATAGAAGTTCTACAAGCTTTGGAAAACAAAATACACATTATATCGTAGACTAACACCACACCTAAAGGAAAGACTACCAAAAAAAAACTTTATAAGATATACATCACAAAATAAGTAGGGATGGCAATGGAGCGTTGGGATGCGGGATGAGTGTAAGGCTATGCGGGGCCTAGCGGAGCAGGTTTAAGATTGTGCGGACAGGTTGGAGTGAGTTTTTTTAAAATTAATGTGGGGCGGGGAGGAGCGGGTTGCAGGTTGCGAGTATATGTGATTTTATGTGGGTTTAAACTTAATTTTGATTTTTTATATATTATAAAAGTGATAGAGAATTATTTATTACGATAATTTCTCTAAAGCTACTAAAATATTAAAGATGGTAAATGATGGTTCAATAAAAAAATAATACAATTTCTTACATGTTTCTCAATTGACCTCTAAAAAATAAATTTTTAAGTCACTATCCTATTAAATTAATACTCCCTACGTCCCATTTTATGTGGCACTATTTCCTTTTTTGTCAGTCCCAAAAAGAATTTCATATTTCCTTATATGGTAAGTATTTAAAGGTACAATTCCTCTTTTACCCTTGTTGGTCTCACTTAATCTTGAAGATAGTACTCCAATACATTTATGAGGAGAGAGAAAAGTGAGTCTACTTTTTAATATGACTATTTCTGAAGGGGCCATTTGGTAAACATTTCAAAGTTTTTATTTATTTCTTAAACTCCGTGTCTGGTCAAATGTTGCCAAATAAAATGAGACGAACGGAAAGGAGTACAACTTAATGAAAAAATGAATTTATTTTTATGAAATATATTTTTAGTATCAAACTTAACTAGAAAAAGAAAATATTTAAAAAATTATGCGGGACGAGTTAATGCAAGGCGGGTCTATGCGGAACGGATTGAAAATGAAAAAAATTGTTATGATGCGTAGAGTGGGATAGATTAAAACTTTTACGCGTTAAGCTCAACCCACACCGCTCCATTGTCATCCTAATAATAAACCAAGGGGCAAAACTAGCATTCAAGATACAAGTTCAACCAAATTCACTATTAGTTAATCCAAATTCTGTATTTGTATTTAAAAGTCATTCAATACTTATAAATTATCAATTTAAAACATAATAATAGAAAAAATTAAAATCTTAAATTTATAAATTTCAAATTGGAACTCCACCTCTAATTTTCGTGATATACATGCTTTGAACACAATAATAGATAATCAAAAAGGACAATTGGAAATATGACAATATGAACAACTCGAGCTAAAACGAATTATAATTAGGGACGGAGTTACCTAAAGCTTACGGGGTTCATCCGAATTCCGCACAATAGGAACAAGAAAGAACAATAACACATAGGAGTTGTACATATGTTAAAACTGAATTACTATGCATATACGATTTGTAGAGCTTTCTACATGCTCCATAATATTGTATATTTACATATATAACAAAAATAAAAGAGATTTATTTAGCTTTAGCAATGTCAAAAATTCAGGAAAAGGCCAAACCACAAATGTCACGCAAAAGTTAACCAACAAAAAGATAAAACTGGAAAAAACTAAAACTAATAAATTAATTTTAAAAAATAAATTTTAAACCATAATCCTTTTTATGCAGAGTGGAGACAAAAGAAGTAACACTAGAAAAAATTTGCACCTTATAAGACTTTGCTAATAGTTTTTAATGTAAATTTAAAAACTGAATTAATCTACTCCAATTTTATAAGAATGTTTTTAGAAAAAAAAATTGAAGAATCAGCCACTAAGAATTTCAAACGGACAAAAATTACTCCAACCATATATTTAATTAGTTCCACAAAGTTTGATATGAAAAAAAATCAGTATATGTGGATTTAACCTCTACTTCATATGTTGTGTATGATAGCTCTTCGAATCTAAACCATAACAATAAAAAAAAACGAAAATACAAGAAAAATCAAACACAAATTAAACAACAAAAAACTCCACTTCATTACTTTGCATATAAACTTTGTAGAACTTTTTTACATGCTGCAAAATATTCCATAATTCTTACCAAAACATCATAATAAAACCCAAAAAAAAAAAAAAAAAAAAAAAAACTTGGAAATTAAACACACACTAATAGGAATATTTATTTATTTTATTTAAAATAAAGCATGATCATTTCCCCTTTTCTCCAGAGTGGAGACCAGAGAAGTAACCCTGTGGGTTACTCTCAAAGCCACCCCTTGAAATGTACTCTCCGCCGCCACCTGGCGCCTTCATCGACCCTCCGCCGCCGCCGCCGCTACTTTTAGCGCCACCACCTCCGCCGCCCTTTCCACCGCCTCTGCCGCCGCCCTTACCACCGCCTCCTCCGCCACCCTTACCACCACCACCACCGCCTTTGCTACCTGGCATTTTATATTGTCGTATAATAGTTGATATATATTACTCTCGAACAAATTATAATAATCTCTTTACCGACGCTCTCCCTTATATAGAGAGTTATTCACCTTGTTTTTCTGGATAAGGTCTAATTTAATTGCCATATTATTATCTTAATTTATGCGACACTCTTCAATTTAGAAATCTTTAACTATCATAACTTATACTCTCTTTATTCATTACTTATGTGACGTATCACTTTACGATAGAGTCGATTTGGGTTAATTTTTGTAGCTAAATTGAATTAGATATATTTAATATTTTAATTTTTAAATTTTAAATTTCTAAAACATATGAACATATAATAAATTGCAATTAGTTTTATATTAATATGTATATTAATATGATAATAAATTACATTTTAAAATATTGATTAAAGTCGATAATATAGTTTGACACTTTGACTCCAAAAAATTAAAATATAACAAACAAAAGTGACAACTCTACAGTATAGTATTTTTTATATAACTTTTAAGTATATAAATTTCATTTCAATTTTTTAAATAATTTAATAAGTTTAATTTTCAAAATTTAAACAATATCATATAAACTGAACTGAGTCAAATTCATCCTTATCAGAATTTCTTGAGAAACCAAAGGGTGACACTCTTTTTTGCATGCATGCTTATCGAAATTCCTCGAAAACCAAACGTAATAACTCTCATTTTTTCATGCATATAAGCCAACGCTTAGGTTTCGAATGCAAACTTTGCTTTCACAATTAATTTTATTGGAACTTCTTTGGTTTAGTTATTTAATTTGGGTAATATTTAATATTTCTAAATCAAAAAAATAAGAATTCCACTTCATATAGAAAAGAATTTCACCTGATGTATAACTAATATACACTCTATAGTTCTATAGTGTATTAAGGTGTGTATAATTAATACTATGAATTTTTAAATATTAGCAATGGAATAATTTTAATGCAAGCATTAACAGAGTAAAGACCTTATTGCCCCTCAAAACTCTTTTCTACGTCTTTTAAAATATGCAATGCATAAAAATAATCTTAGTATGATTAATGCACTTAGAGTCGTCAAAACGGGCTTAGCCCATGGGGCCGGCCCAACCCAATCCTTTATTGGGGATAGGATTGGGATTAAATTTTTCAAGCCCATTTAAAATAAGGGCTTATAAGCCCGGTCCATATAATTCCTTAGCCCTTAAGGTTTGATCGGGGTTGGGCCGGGAACAGCCCATGGGCCAAAACGTTTTATTTAAGGGTAATTTACAATAATCACACTGGTATATAATCTAATTACTTTAATATACGCTATGTTGTTATATTATGAATCTTACCAGATTTTGGTATGTCTAGATACATGTATCTCGAAATATATGGACTCAAAATTAGGTTAATTTATTCTAGATACATTTTATCCAAGTAAATTTGCATGTATCTAGGAAACATAAACAAATCTCACACCCTCGCCTCCCTCCCATCTTGTTTGGCACTCTTTTATCTTACTCGCGTATCCATTATGCAACATACATGCTAATTACACTAGATTTTTTGATAGTGTTATTGAAACAACACCATTGTTTGCCATATTTGATTTGAAAATCTTCTTTTTTTTCTTGATATTATAGAATTATAAGTTTGAAAAGAAAAAAAATGAAAAAAGAAAGGCTAGCCCGCCCTAGCCCTCGGCCCTTCTAGGGTTGGGTTGGGTTGAGCATTTTCGGGCCCTTCCAAATGAACGGCCCGCCCTAGCCCTTCAAATTCCTTGGTCCGTGAGGCTTGGGCTGGATGGGGCAAGGTCAACCCTTTTTGACAGCTCTAAATGCACGCATGACTAATACATGTATTGCTAATACAATTATTACTAATACACTCTATTTAATAAATAATTAACAAACAACCCCTTAATACTCAATAAATACTTAAAACGATCCAAACCAATGTAAACCAGTTGTATGTTGTTGAATCTTTACACTTTGTTTGAATAGTTGTTATGTATCGTATTATATTGTATTATATTGTTTTAGTGTAGGGATTGGGTATTGAGCTCCTATGCTCCAGCTGTGTAAATATTCAGAAAGGTGGTTTATCTTACATCCAAAAATACCAAGAAAATAATGCGATCATTTATAGAGCTCGAATTCGAGAACTCTAATTGATCATACATTTACTAATAGTCAGTATGCAAGCAAATTAAAGTTCTAAAAATAATGGAAATCAAAGTGTGCATTACTCATAACATAATTTTCCTTTACTAATTATGGAGCATTCTTGTAAAGATAACATATGTATGAAGGTTATAAAACACCGGCAAAAATAGCATACCCTAAAAATTGCTGACGGAAAAGTGAAAAACTAAATTAAAAGAATTTGTCAATAAAACATAGATAGTAAACCAGAAGAATGAGATCATTAAATTTTTTCACTTTCTTTTCGAAGTTGAACTCAGATCAAACACGTTTGTCCATAAAATTTCGAAATTCAACTTGATCAATGCAGGACACAAGAAATACACACAAAGAACTAATTATGAGCCTGGGCCAACAGTAATGCCAACCATAAATTGGAAAAATCTTCATGACAGAACAGAAAATACATGACCGATCAAGAGGCAGCGCGAGAGTCGCTACCTCAACCTCTAAACGATACAAGGATGATGCTTATTTACGATATAGTTTCAGTACTTACTGTCAAATTGTACACTACTGATTCGATACAAGGTACAAGGATTTACAACACTAACAATGTGCTATGAACAAAATGCTGTATTCACATGTCCATGCCATCGAATATCTCTCCATCTTCATCAAAACTTGAGTCGTCTAATAGGTGTCCTTCACCAACCAAGTTACTGCAATAAACAACAGTTGATCAGGCCTAAATATATGCTAGTTAAAAGTAGAATCTCACATCCTGGAACATTAGAAGAGTAGAATAATCACCTCACACAGCTGAAGCGGAAACTCACGACACGTTTCAACCTTCTATTGTAGAAGAAAAAGTGGTAAGACCATCTGGAAAAGATGCAAAGATTTGTGTTAATGAACTACCACTCACAAGAAGGAATTTGATCAATAAATAAAATCTTACTTTAATTTGAAAATGACCATGAACTACAGCTTTAACCAATCAAACGGGGCAAAGAGACATACTTTATATAGGCAAAATGAGATGAAATTGGAAAGACAAATCATCATAGTCAAGTAAAAGGAAAGAAACATATGACAGTAATAATCAAAATTGGATGTGGAGGTAAATGTACTAATTAATAAGTAAATTTTACTATAATTTACTTAGTCGTTTGAATAACATCAATCAAATCCGATAGAAAAATAAAAGTTTGATACTTTCTATCCATAATAATTGCATAATAATCTCTAGCCTATTAGTTTTAGGAGCCTAAAGCAAAGGCTTCAACTGCCTTACCCTTGACCTGACCATGGTTTTTGGCTACTTCGTAAAATGTAGTCAGAGAGGACCTCAATCGGATGGTTTATAAAAAAAGAATTGGATAAAAAGGATATATTCATATAAAAAGTCTTACATGGCTCCCTTCTCAAGAAACGGATCTGCATCTGCCTCCGGATTGTAAGTGTAGATTTCACATTCAGCGACTTTTACAACCTGCACTGCTAATAAGTTAAGCAACTTGACCATGTTCACTCTTTGTCCTCTCTTTATGTTAATAAGAAATACCTCACCTCATCTAAAGCCTTGTACAAGGTTTCAAGCAGAGCACTACCTTCATTTGCATCAAGCCATTCCTGCAACCCAAATCATAGAATACCTAAACAAAAAGCTCAAAGTTCTTTGATAACTTAGCTAAGCCTTGATACGAATATAACATTATGACATCTCCATTACGACATAAAATACACTCACTACCCTTTCCGAAGAAAACATGGAAAAGATAAAATAGTCTAATCACCTGACTGCTCCACGTATGCTATTACAGAACACCAGAAAGAAATAGTCAAATAACGGTGTCTAATTCTTTTCAGAAAAAGCAATTAATCTGATTTTTTGGTCTATTAAAGGCATAGATCCTAAGCACAACCTTGTTTGATTAGTTACCTCTAGTTGCATGCTAGTTAATCAAAACAACGTAATCAAGTAAAGCCAAAGGTAGGAAGATGATTTCAATAGAAATGCCAACATGACAACCAAGGCAATTGCCAATATGTTCCCAACATATAATCTGTAACAAACACAGCTAAGTAGCAGAGGAATGGAAATATAATAACCTTTGAAGCCTCAAACATGTAGACGTCAAATATCTGCTTAAAACTGTCCCAGCTCTCTTCAGTGAAAAACTGGTGAGCATTCACTGCACTGTAAACCAGAAAGTTGGCAAGTCAAAGCAAAACAGAAATAAATTCCATATACACGCATAACCAAAAGACTGACGACAGACAAGACAACTTGAGTATTGTATTGGGAAATGGAGAGACTTGAACTCTCAGCTCCTTCAAGAGCAACAGTGATCTAAACTGTCTGTCAATCCATCTGACAACACTCCCACAGCTGTAAGAGAAGGATTATAAAGCGGGATGCCACGTCGCCAAAGAAGCTGACAGTGGCATTACCCATAATCCACCCAGTCAGCTTATACTACAAATACAACAGGATTGTTCTTTTTTGAGTAAATACAAATATAAAAACATTATTTTCACCATAAGTTGGAGACTTACCTGAAGTCATAATCCGGATACATGTGATAGAGAGAAAGGAGTAGATATATCAACGTTTTCCGGCTGGAATGAAAAATTAGAAAAAAAAAATGCATTATGAACCAATACACACTCGTTTCAGACGTAAAACTCCAGCCATAGGTCTGGATTCACCACCTGGATCTACACATTAGGTATTCAACAGGTGAAGAAGAATCCGCATCTGAAGATTTTCCAAGATAATCAAAAATCTGCAACCAAAAGTTACTTTAAGATCTCCCGCAAGAAGAAACTTTATTAGCTACTCGTACAACAAGAAGAAATTGAATTACTGTCATAAGCAACTGAAGTTACAAGAAAAAAATGAATTTCAGCAACACGAGGGAGGATGCAGTCTATAAATATACAATAATGAGCATAAAAAAGCTTCTCCGGGATTGAAAATAGTGAGCTTCAATTTCTAGCTTCCTATTATTTCTACATATTGGGAGGAAGGTGTAAATTTATTTGTCTTTCTGACTGAAAACAAGATGTAAGAAAGGCAACATCATGATAAGCACAATATAATGTTTCATGTGTCAATGCTCTTCCATTCTTTCAAGTCTAAAGTTGGATTGCTAATAACGCAGGACAGAAGGACTACTCCTAGATGATTTCTTCCCATTTTCTAAGCTTTATTGTGCGGAGTTACAACGTATGTATGCTTGTAAGAGTTAGCAGGTATCCATTGAATAGTAAAGCAGCATGCAAGCTAGTCTGGACGCAAGTGTTTTTAAGAAAATAGCATTTCTAATCAAAATCATGCAAGAGACACATATGGGCCTACATCCTCATGAGGGTGCATAATCCCCCTGCCCTTCCTGGGTGGGCGCTTGATAATAAAAGAGGCCTTTTGTTTTATACTTCAATACATGTGATTTCATTTATAGAAAAATTTTGATGATGTTAACACAAACTTGTAATTTTCATTCACCAATCAACCTATCATGCAAAACGAGCTCCATATTGTTGAAAATAGTAGAGAAATGAAGTGTTGCACAATGATTGCCCTACCTACCCTCGGTAAAGAGTAAAAGACCACATGATAGATAAGATATTCATGAATTGAAGTTACCTCATTCTCCAAACTAAGCGACAGTTTCTTATCTGTTCCAGTGTGTTTACCTAACAAAGAACAAGCAAAAGTAAACATAATGAGATTTTCCAGATGCAAGGGCATTGTCTACTTGGTGATCATTAAAAACACTTACAAGAGTACGCTTCGAGACATCCTTTAATGGTTCGCTCTCCAAGATTCACATGACTCAGAAAATCATTTATCCTGTATATGCAAATAAAATAATTTATTGCAACCAAACAACAAAAAATCTTCTGTACGTATGTGAATGTCATTATATGTCGAAGCATACCGATCAAGAGGGGTATATTCCAGGTACTTCATGATTGATAACAATGTAGAAGTTTAGCCCAATGATGATACCAGAGGTCCTACCAGAAAAACAAAACTTCAGGATCATAAATTACCATACACCCAACACCAATTAACTGTCATAAGAAATCATATTTAGATCTTCAACCATGTCCAAATAAGAACACATCAAACTCCAACAAGAAATAAACAAAACATAGCAGATTTACCACATTCATAGCAAATTAATATAGTCTTTGTCAATAGGCATGATTCTTCCAATTCATAAATTTAGGACCATAGTATCTTACTATCTTTTTCTTTTGGGTGCACACCCAATGTTGAAGGGCATAAATGTCCAATTCAAATGCAGCAACACATCCGAGAAAAGAAACTACGCATGAGAAAACTTCAAAATTTCCATAAAACATTCAAATACAGAATGAGTTCCTCAACAACAAACCTAGTGTAATCCCTCAAATATGGAGCCCAATGAGCTCTTCAAATCTCCTCAATTGACCAACCAACAATTATGAACAACAATTACATATCAATTTAGCCTAAGGACCAACATGCCAGCATAACAAACTTATGTGTTGTTCTATATCTCAACAAATCTATGAATTTTCGCTCCCATTAAATTCACTCAGGAGTCAAAACAAACTTCCATATTTCCACTTCTCATCACACAACATTAAAAGTGCTCATAGAAAAAACTTCAAAATTTCCTCAAATCTCCATAATTGACCAACAATTATTGACCATAATTACATATCAATTCGGCCGAAGGACGATTATGCAAGCATAATAAGATAATATACTGTTCTATATCTCAACAAATCTATGAATTTCTGCTCACATTCAAAGTTTCCTTAACACGAACTCAATTCCCCCAAAATATAACATTCTAAACAAATGCAAACATGAAAAGAACCAAAACCCACAAAAAAAAAACCCATAGATCTACAAAGTTTGACTTACAAATAAGCAAAAAAAAAACACAAATCTGAAAATTCATACAGAAACTTAGTTCAAACACAACACACCCTTTTCAACAAACTGAAAAATAAGGTGAAATTGAGAGTTGAATTCAAAAAAGAAACATACCCTTTTCAACAAAATGAAAAATAAAGGTGAAATTGAGAGTTAAATTCAAAAAAGAAACATACCCTTTTCAACAAACTGAGAAATATAGGAGAATTTGAGAGCTGAAATTAAACGGGTTATTGAAAAAATTGCTTCTTTTTTCTGGGAATTAATTTATGGTGACGAAAATGAACTCTTTTACATTCGAATATTCGAAAAATTGTGCAAAATTTGAAAGTTTGGTGAAATTTTCTTCAAAAAAGGGGAGATTTTGATGAGAGAATTTTGTTGTGGTGTTGAGTTGGCATAAGCTGATTGGTTGACGTTTGATGATTTTGTCGTTTCTGCTATGGGTTGGTATTTATTTCAATCTTGTGGATCACCATAGAGGTTCAACCTTATCCATTAGATCACTTCACAAAAGTTTATTAAAAAACAATAAATTATTGAGTCATTTTAAAACATTGATATACGTGTCAAAATGGTCAATATGTACATTATTTCATTATATTTATTTTAAAATAACGTTAATCATAAAGTAATGTTAATACAAATTAATGTAAGCATTAATGACTATTTTTATCGTTCAAACTTGTAACTTAGTAGTTTTAGTCACATGAAATTATCTAATGAAGTATGATTTTTTAATATTATGACAACACTATTTAGAAATTGATTTAAATTTTCAAGTTATATGTATTTATTCATGTATTACAATAACAAAATCTAGTACAATAGCCTCTTTTCGCCTCTTTTCAATTTAAGTAACATATTCTTTTTAACTTTCTTTGATTTGAATTTTTCTCACAATCCTATCTATCATTCTTTGATTTGAAATTTTCAGCCTGTTGCAACTTATATCTTTTATGCCATTTTGAAGTATTTATTAGTACTTATTAGTTTACAGAACTATTTTAGATTTTTCGAGTAAGGAAATGAGAATGATTTGATGGTTAGAGTTCTATTTCTAAGAATAAAGAGAATATCGAAAAGTTTACTCTTAGTCAAACTCAAAGTAGACGATAGAAAGTAATATATTTTGTTGATTCAGATCATTAAACTATTACATAACTTAAACAAAAACTCAATGTGATATTATAATGTTTACACATCATTAACTTGTTCAAATTATAAACATGACACACAAGCAATGTAATAGTAGAAGAGATGGGCCAAAAGCCCAAGATTCTGTATATTGGGATGGGCCACAAGTCCAAGAGTGTGTATTGGTATGGGCCTGTATCATGTATGGTTCCATGTGAAGGGACAAATTACAAAGACAACCCATTTAGAACCATATAATTGAATGGAATTTTATATAATTGGATTTTATATTTTTTGTCTAAATTTCATGTACATATGACCGAAGTATAATTATGTTTGTCTGAATTTCAGTCGCATATGGTTGAATCTTTTTACTTGAATTTAAGCACGATGTATGACTGAATTCAATGACTTTCTTAAAATCAGACATTTAAAAAAAAAATCATGCACATATGACAAAATTTTAGTCATGTTTTGAACTTCAATCAAACATTTATTCAATGTTGACTACGCCTCAAATAAGGAGGTGGTGGATACATTCGTCGCACATTTTTCATGAATGCAATTTTTAAAAAAAAATCGGCCACTCGTTGCAGCAGAGTGCTTTACTATCCATTTACGAAACGTTAGTGCTGTGTGCGTAAGTCTAATTTAATTTGGACCATGCACTCAATGTCCATTTCCTGTTTTCCACGTGGAAACTCAAAGGGCCATAGAAAACCAAAGAATAAGAATTTTTGTTAAAAAAAAATAAAATACGTGGAATTAGATGATCTGACGAACGCATCGTTTGTGTGGACTAATTCTTTTATTTGTAATATTAAAATCAATAATTTATTGAAAAGTATTAGAATCAAGAGAACCTATAAATTACACCTAATTGCACAATACGTGTCTTTATAATTATTGATTTGATTATGATCAACAATAAACAATAACACCAACATTTCTCCTGTAATCTCACACGTGAAATCTGAATAAAGTAAGATGTATGCAACTTTACTAATGGATAAAAAGTTATTTTTTTATTAACCTTCGACAACCCTCTTCCTCTATTCAAATTTAAGATCGATAATATGAGCAAGCTTACTCTGATGGAGTTTTAGATTTATAATAATAATAATAATAATAATAATAATTAGTATTAGAATCAAAACATACCTATAACATTATTTTATTGTTAGGATTATGACTCCTAAGATTCTTGCATGCAACTACATGCATACCTAAATGTCCTAAACTAGTTGGTCAACCACACCTAATATGTTTCTAAAAAGAAAAAAACGAAACTACCAATGAAATTCGTTGGCGCTAAATAGTCCATAACTAATTAAGACGATTTTTTTAATGATCCGTCGTTAAATAAGATTGATGAAGAACTCTTGTTGCTCTCAGGAAATAAGTTGACAGAAATAAGTTTTTCATTGCTAATTTCTATCTTTTTGTAGTGATGTAGCTAATTTTCTTCCATGACCCAACAAATTTTTTTTTTTTGCTTTTAAATGTCAAATTTCTCTTATATTTCCATTTCTAGAGAGGTTGGTTTACCAAATTCCTTTTCTCATTTTATTTTGCTCAAAAATTAATTTTTATAAAAGATAAGAGAAAGATAAGAGAAAACGAAAGAATAGAAGAAAACTTGAGGAATTTAATTGGTCAATTCTACGACTTAAAAGAAATTCATAGGCCTTGAAAGTGATTAAAACGATCATTCTTAGAAATTAATTAATTATTTGAAGGACCAAATCATATACGTGTTGAGCTCACATTACCTTTTAATTTGATACGCTGATTTCACGATTAATAATTTAAAGTACTTTTATTCAGAAATTATTCCACTCAACTTTAAATAATGAATTGAGACTCTCTTTTAGCTTGGACAAATTTGAACTTTTTTTTCCACTCGGTAGTTCGGTATCCCGATTAAATTTAGATCGTACACTGCAAAGCTCATTTGACGGTAACACTCTCAACAAGATTTTCTCCTTATCCAAGGCTCAAACTCAAGACGTATTGTTAGAAGTGAATTAGTCTCACCACTGCACCACAACCCATATTGTTAAATTTAAACTAATTAATCCACTTTGGAGGAGGACCGATATAACCTAATTCACGTGAATTCAATAACTTTTGCTTATATTATAATATATGTATAAAGATATTTAATAATTTAAATATCTATAAAAAAAATTTACCATAGACCTATTTTTTTTTGTAACAACTGTAAAAGATTACCATACCACCAAGAATCAGAGGCGGATCTAGGATTTAGAGGTAGTGGGTGCCACATCACCCAAGTAAGATAAACAGGTCGATTCCTTTAATTTTGGGTTACAATTCAGATTATTTATCTTTTTCGATTTTTATAAAGCAAATTGATTAAAGGTGCATGTTAGTAATATTTTCTTTTAGTTATTATAAGATTAGAGATTACTAAACAATTCAATTTTTTTTTTTGATTTAGAGGCCTTATTCTCTAAAACTTTGAGGAAAAAAAGAATTTCCACATTAAAAATTCGAATTTGTATAAACCATCTAACAGTTTTAACTTAATATATTCATATTTCATTGTCTTTATGTGTTGTTGCATATATATATATATATATATATATATATATATACTAGAGAAAGAATTAAAATTGGTTTCAATCCAACCATTTTACTTATCAAGAACGTGAAGATCGGAAAAACCTTAAAATTAAATGAACTCTAACATAATAATATTCATCATTTTTTAAAAACTTATGTTTTTTTTTTTAAAAAAAAAATTAAATATATTCTTAGTAATATTTATGTGACTTTCATAATACAATACTCATTAATTAATAAAAAATACACACGTAATACTCATATTAAGAGATCAATAATTAGTGAAAGAAAAAATAAAAAAAAATTGAGAACTAATTACAGAAAAAAAGGAGTCAATTTGAATTAATAAAGAATAGTAGCAAATAAATAAGAACCAATGGGAGAACAAAAAAAGTAAAGAAAGAGCTGAGAAGCCTTCAGTTCACAAGAGCAATCCAAAATAAGTAATGTTGACGGTGAAAATTGAACAGGCATTGCAGGTATGGAAATCTGATTCTTTTTTCAACGGTGCCTATCCCCATTTCGTTTGATGGGTGGCAAATTTAATTTATAACGATTCTTAAACAGATAACACATATATATACGAAGTTTTAACCGAGATCACTGGATGCCGTGGCACCCCCACACATACATACATATAGATCCGCCCCTGTCAAGAACAATTACAACTTAAAGAGCACCAATTATGTCATAATTGTACCCAATGCTTCACTTTGATTCTGTCCAGCATTCTAGTAAAATCCCATTGCTTTGTATTTTTGTCCCTGTCCATTGGTTGATCTCATGCCACACTGCTAATTGTACCGTAGACCTACTTATTAATGTTACATTATTAAAAAAATTGAAATTCCCCAACATTTTTGTCGAGATCCCTCAAAAGTACACTTGTTTAAACTATTCCAACAAAAAGCTATTTTCATCGGAATCAATCAAAAATACGCTTGGCGAAGACGTCTTCAATGGATTCTCCATCAAAAGCCCAAATTTCTAATAGAACATTCAGTAAATTTTTTAGTTTTTTCAGTAACATTATATAAATTAAATTAAGGTTATTAAATATTAAACACATACATTTTAAATTCTGAATTTATCTCTATCGGAATGCATAGGAAAAGAGAAGAATAACAATATACCCATGAGGAAAGCATGTTGAAGTTGACGTCATGCATGAGTATATAATTTGAAGTTACTAATATTATTGGTTTGGGAAGGTTACCAACCAAACCAATGAAAGAACTACATGACTTTAAAGTTAATACTTTAATTTCATTTTTTTAATTTTCTTTCTCAAATCATTTAATACATTGGATAATTACAAATAACACCCCAAAAGTTAGCCAACTAAACCACATTGGTACATGTATGGGTTTAATTTCTGTCTTTCTAGTCTTAGAAGAAATAAATTCTTATTAGTCAATGCCTTCTTTTCTGAAAATAAAACATCCAGCATCCTATTTTTGAACCACACAACATTCTTCCATAATTTAGCTTTAATATTTAATTTGCAAAATAATTATTTACTAAGTTCATATATTTTAAATATGTTTATTTATTTAAATAACTAATTGCATAACAGTCTAATATGAACGAAAGATTCAGTAATTTTGATTCAAATTTTATATTTATCATAAGAAATTTATTCATTATGTATGAATTATTAATTTAGAACTCAATAACTTAAAATAATAGAATCTCGGATTTATAAACTTCAAATTCAAACTTTACCTCCGTCATTTAAACATTCACAAAGTAATTATTTAGCTATTATAATTTCTTTTGGGGCGAATTTATATGTAACAATGCACAACATGTTATAATGTAGGAATTGATTACTCTAGTGACTTTTTTTTTTCTTTAGTTATTTTAATTTACATAATTTTTATTTACTTATTATATTTCGTATTCTTATTTTACTTTCTTTTTTTCACATAAATTAATACACATACTCTTATATGACTTGTGTGAGTATTGACGATGTAGAGATTAATAAAACAAATTATTATAATGCATGACTAATTACTTAAAAGACTTGATTTTATTTCCTTCTTCTATTCTGGTGTTATATTTAGGTCAACTTGCTATTCGCTTCAATAATATATTAGTTGGTATCATATATTTCTAATTAGTACAAGTATCATTTTATTTAAGAGTTATATATATATATGATATATCGTTTAATTTCTTTTGCTTCTCTATGTGATTTAAACCTAGCCTCTCATAATCCATTACTTCATTCATCGACGGCAAAAATCTACTTCTAAATTAAATCACATTAAAAAATAATATGTTTTTTTATTACTTTTTAATTTTTTTATGACAAATTTAATACTTATTAATCTTCCTTCAATCAGTTAGTACGCCAAATTAATGTAAAATAATTGTATAGAAACTATAATTTCTCCGCTATATATATGTATGTAGCATATACATTGTTTCTCAATAATTAATCAACTTGCTTAAAAAGTAATCATACTTTTATTAGGATTTATTGCCCTAATTATTTTACAAATAAAAAGATTATATTATCCAAAGAGGATAGTGCACTTTTTTTTAAAAGTAGACTTGAAATGGAAGAGTTTCGACGTGTTTTTAATTAATATATGTGTTGTCAACTACGTAAATACTATATGAAGTCCTTGCATATATCACTGAATAAAAACAGAATTAGTGACAAATAATTTCTATCACTAAATTGTTGGGTTATGAAGGTGATTAGGGCGTCATGCGGAAGCTTACAATTTACAAATCATATAGTTGATAAATCAGATAACAAAAAAAGTTATACTAGAAATCAAAAAAAACTAATATAAAGAAAAGCATTGAAACTTTAGAGAGAATAAATCTCCCCATAAACAAGACTCTTAAACGACTACATTGTGGATTCTATTGTTTTTTTTGTTAGAAGAAACAAACCTATATTTATAGAGTCCTAAAACCTTTTCTTATTAGAAAAGGACTCTAACTAATCTAAAACTCTTTTCCTAGAAGGAAAGAATAAACCAAATATGAAAGAATATTATATTTTCCTTTCAGGAAAAGTAAAAACATTTATGATAATGTTTTGTCTTTTCTTTAAGGAAAAATAATTCTAAAATTATGGTAAGAAAATTAGGGCAAAACCCTAACAAATCTCCCCTTTTGGCTGGATTTTCTTGACAAAGCTTGATCTGTCTTCTTCATTGCATGATAATCTTGTTCTTCACAAAATCTTCACGTATCACTGCTGCTTACCATGATTTAAAAAATTGATAGGTTAAAATTTGGAGCCCTGTGTTAAAAGTTATGAACAGGGTTAAAAGTGGAGCTCATGCGTTAAAAGTAATATGCATGAGTTGAAAGTAGAGCTCATGCATTAAAAGTAAGATGCATGAGTTAAAAGTGGAGCTCATGCGTTAAAAGTAAAAATACATGAGTTAAAAGTAGAACCCGAGCATTAAAAGTTTGCTGGGATTGAAAGTTGATTTTGTTTTTAAGGATAAAGCAGCAGGATGGTTGAAAATATTTCTGAAAATTTTCTCCACATGTAGTAGTACAAAAATCTTCATTATCATCACGTTGATTGCAAATTGATTTGAAACCACTTGATCTTGTCTTCAACCTTGTTGAACCATAGGACCACCGGATTTTTGAACCATGTGCTCTGATACCGCTTGTTGGGTTATGAAGGTGATTAGGGCGTCATGCGGAAGCTTACAATTTACAAATCATATAGTTGATAAATCAGATAACAAAAAAAGTTATACTAGAAATCAAAAAAAACTAATATAAAGAAAAGCATTGAAACTTTAGAGAGAATAAATCTCCCCATAAACAAGACTCTTAAACGACTACATTGTGGATTCTATTGTTTTTTTTGTTAGAAGAAACAAACCTATATTTATAGAGTCCTAAAACCTTTTCTTATTAGAAAAGGACTCTAGCTAATCTAAAACTCTTTTCCTAGAAGGAAAGAATAAACCAAATATGAAAGAATATTATATTTTCCTTTCAGGAAAAGTAAAAACATTTATGATAATGTTTTGTCTTTACTTTAAGGAAAAATAATTCTAAAATTATGGTAAGAAAATCAGGGCAAAACCCTAACATAAATAACAAAAATTCATCCGTAATTATATTTAATAATGATTTAACAATGAATTATTAAAAAAATTGTTAGCTACGGTTTACGTGTCTTAGTGACGAATTTAATACTTTCCCTGTTTCAATTTGCTTGTTTGATTATACCAATTAGAGTTTACGAAAGTAAAAAAAAAAACTTTAACGTCGTATAAGTCTGAAACTAAAGATATGTAGATTAATACATCAAATTATCTTTAATATCATGATCTTAGATATGTCATATAAAAAGTTAGAATTTTTATTTTTAAAAAATAAGATAAATAAATTGAAATAGAGTGAATAATATATTTGTAAAATTGTTTTTGCAAATTGTTGTTCAATTTTATTATTAATAAAAATCTACACTTCTTAGTCAAGACAATCGGCTTGCTTACCTTTCAAGATTGTGATATTTGGATTCTGTCTTATCTTAAAAAATATAAATATATATCTGATATATCAAATCAGTTTAACTATATTGAAATAAAAATATAATAACCCAAAATACTGATTTACTTGTATATGCTTCATATTTTACTTTATCTTTTTTTTTTTTTGATAATTGATATTTATATTGGCAGGAGTAAAGGTAGGCTTTTGATTATGAGTTCGAACGAGTGCATGTAGAGTACTGTAACTTTACATAATTTTTTTTAAAATTTATTAAATGTATATATATAAATTATTAATTTAAAACCTAATAACTTAAAATAACTAATATATCGAATCATAATTCAAATTATATTGTGACTTCACTTATATGTATTGAGAATTCGACTAATTCAAATTCATTCTATATAAAAGCTATTTAAAATGAAAATGCGTAATAAATTTTTTATATCAGCATCTTGAACTTAAAACCTTAACCAAATGTAGTTGACATATAACGTTTTAAACTTTATGTTAAAGAATGTACACATAACAAGGGAAATAAAATTTGCATGCATTATTTCAACTGAAAAAAATAAAAGAAATGCAAATGATATGCATCATCGTTTGATTTCCATTCCAAATCCTTTTAATATATTTGCATGTTTTTTTTTAATCGTGTGTACTAATATCAGGAATCCATTAATACATGATTCATTTTTATTTATTACATATCACTTTTCTGAAGTTAATTTAATTAACCAACTACACATAACATGTGAAAAGAATATACTTGTGCTTAGCTAGTATATAATCTTGACATTGAAAGATCCTACTTACTTTTACGGGCAGAGTGAAAGAAGGGGGATTCTGAAACGTACCACTGAAAAGGATCTAATGAATTTGAAAGAACTGAACGAGGAATCGTAAGAGGTGAAAATATCATGTATGATTTTATAGCGTGACAATAAAGGTCTCTAGGTTGGGGGTAGGTCTTGCAGAGAAATTATAAACACCTTAATTTCCATAATTCAATATGTTATAATTATATTTTAAATGTATAAAACTAATAAAAAAATAATATTAGAATAAGTAGCAGTTCTTCTCATATTAATATGATGAAAAAAAGAATCACCTTAAAACGTTGGCCAAAGTTAATTAATCTAGCTCTCGAAAACGAAACATGACAAATAAAAGTGAACAGATCCAAAGAAAGTATAAAATTAATATTTCAAAAATCCTTATTACATAGGTTTTGAAATTTATTTATTTATTTAAAAGAGAAACTTTTCATATAATTTATTTCAGTCAAGGTATTATCTGTGACTAATCATTACATTAATGAAACTATTATTAGAGGATGAGTTGCATTAATCATACATTTTGTAACTGAAAAAATGGAGATTATTTCAACTTCATTAGTCATCATTTCAATAATTAAATCAGTTTTTAGTGTCAAATTATCTTATTTCAAGCTAAAATTATGATAATGAATAAATTGTAAAACAAACATCAATATAAAAAAGATAATTATATCATTATTTTTTTAACTTAATATGTGACTCCAAACCTTTACTTATAAACATAGGAAAATAAAATTTGCGTGCATTGTCTCAACCAAAAAAAAATAAATGAAAATGACGTGCATTCTCATGTGATTTTCATTCCAAATCGTTGAATCGTCATTTGATTTCACTCATTATAAAATTAGATATTTTAATAATCTTTATTTACGAAACAGACTCAAAAATTTATTTATAAAAAAACTTTTCATATAATTCAACTCAATCAAGGTAGTAGAGTACACGATTTGTAATTACTACATTAATGAATTATTAGGGATGAAGTTACATTAATTATAAGTTTTGACACGGAAAAAAAAAACGGAAATTATTTCAACTTCGTTATTTAATGAACTCATCATTCATTAATTAGTCTTATGAGTACTAAACAAATTAAAATTCTTATTCTACTTAATGCAGTGATAACGTTATATATACTACTCTGTTATTAATTAAAATTGACTTATAGTAATAAGTCTATTTTATAAAAAAATTAAACTTCATAATATAGGGTAGATCTAAGGGATAGTGAAGAATTCATGTAAATTCATTAGTTTTTACTCAAATTATTTATATTTATATAAATAAAAAGTATCACTAAACATACATAAAACCTTAATTATAAATTTCAATGTTTATATAATGTTAAGTTTGATATCATAAAATAAATTCTGAATTTAATTACAGACTAAAAATAAAGTAAAATAAAACTTGTTACAAGCATTAATATGAAGTTAGACTAATCATATCGAAAAAAAACTATATTGTTCATGTAATTTAAGTCTCTTTTTGACTATGAATATTTTTTTTCTTGAAATATTATTATGAGAAACTATTTAAATATAAAATGGTTAGTATAGTTTTTAAGAGTTTAATTTCTTTTCGAAATTTGATTTTTTAAAATATTTTTCACTCTAAATTATTTACAGCTTTTTTTTTTTAATTTCCCAACTTTTATATTCAATAATAATTAAAATGAGTAATTTTTTTCTCTGGGTTTCCCTATCTCTAGGAAAGCTCATGTATAAGATTGTATTTCAAATTTTGAAATTTATAAAAAAATTATGATTAACATGAAAGAGAAACAAAGGGCAGGAAGACACGTTTTGAATGGCTCGAAACCTGAAAAGATACTGTTCATTATTTTATTAATTTATTTATTTTAATATAATTTAATTCAAAAACTTGACCTTTTGTTTCAAATTAAATTCTTGATCTGTATAAATGAGACTATAAATATGCTTTATATACTGTATTATTGTTATTACTGTGTTTCTCATTTTGATTCTTTGAAATTTTTGAGTGCTTAAACAAACAAAGACACTCAATCTCTTGCTTCATTCTAAAAGAGAGATCTTTTTTAAGATTTAGAAAAGAAAAGAAGCTTTCTTAGCTTGTAGATATCCGATCCCCTTCTTGTAAGTCTCTTTTTCTCAGTATATTCCCTTAAATTCTCCATTTTTTCATCATGTTTGTTGTGTTATAGCTTTGTATTCATATTAAAGATCACTTTTTGGCATCTGGGTATTTTTTCCTTTTTTAATGTTTGTGTGTTAATAGCTTGAAATTTGTTCAAAAAGTGAACTTTTCGTCATTTGGGGTTGTCAAGTTTCAATCATTTTTGAAACCCTTTTTGTTATTTGCATGGTACTTCTGTTTTTGCTTGAAATTTGTTGTAATGATCAGTTTTTGGTATCTGGGGTTCTTAAGTTTCAATCTTTTTGATACCCTTTGTTGTTATTTGCATGTTACTTCTGTTTTTGCTTGAAATTTGTTTTAAAGATCAGTTTTTGCCATCCGGGGTTGTCGAGTTTCAATCTTTTTGATACCCTTTGTTGTTATTTGCATGGTTCTTTCTGGTTTTGATACTTTTCTTGGATTATGTTGGTTGTTTTTTTGTTTTTCTTAGGAAGGTTCTTGATGCAAGCTCTTGTTTTGTCCTTGATTCAAATTTGTCATGCTTTTTTTTTTTTTTTTTTTTGAATTAAAGTTGTATGTCCTTTATTTCAAACCTTGTGCTTTTTTTTAGGTGTAGTTTTGTAGTTGGAAAATTTACCAATTGAGTTTTATGCCTTTATGACTTTATTACTCTTTTACTTTTGTATAATTGGCTGGTGCTTTGATAATTCAGATTGAAACAACTTTTATGGTCTAAGGCAACTTGTGTGCTGTTATTTTCTGTTTTCAGGCAATTCTGGTGGAAAGCTGATTGTTTAAGGCATCACTGTCTCTGTTACATCAAAAAATAATTAAAAAGTGGTTTTTAGCTGATATTGGTTACATAAGAATGGGAGATCATTTTGTGTTTCTGGTTGATCGGTTGCTAACTGAATCAACTTTGGAGGCTGCAATTGAAAGCAGAAACCCGAAACAGCTAGCATCACCGACAACGAATAGCTCGGTAACTGATTGCTCTTCCCAGGATTCTGATCCTCTGAGTCCTAGGAAGATGGTTGAATGCAGGATATGCCAAGATGAAGATATGGATTCAAATATGGAAGTTCCTTGCTCTTGCTGCGGTAGCTTGAAGGTTTGTTGAGCTTTGTTACAAACTTACTAGTACTTTCTTTCTTTTCATGTATATGCTATCTATATTGGACTGAGATGTGCTTTTAAACGAACGACATGGACAGTGGGGATTCATATAGTCGAAGCCAATTTGCTAGAAATTGAGGGGTAATTGTTGTTTTATGCTATCTATCGGTGTTCAATTTTTTCTGTTATTGGAGCTTGTTTATGTCGTTAGAAGTTTATTATATGCTTAAAAATCAAAATATGAGTTGTGCACTAGTGCCTGTTGAGTATTCTCTGTTGCTTTTTCGTCTTCCTACTACTCAAAAATTGGTGTGCAATTGGGGCTTGTTTCCACGAGCACATGCTGTTTCCAGTTAGGAACTGGTTCTGTCTAATGATGAGCCTAAATAAGAAAAGAATTTATTAAAACTGAGACAATTAGATTTTGGAATTGTGTTCCTGCAACTTTTTGTTCCTTCTGATCAATGACCTTTTGTCATGTTATTAACTTAAACTTGCAAGTTCAGTCTCTATTGTGTGATTGTTTTCTGGTGACAGATTATTACTTCTACATACTAGCTAAGCACTAGAATATTTTACATCATGCTCAAGATCCTGAGAGCTACCTATAAATCCTCGTCGTAAAATTGTACTTCCTGTACATGGATGATTTTGAACATTCTTTACCACCATCCCTCTACCTTTTCTTAGGCTGACCATGGTGAGTTGGGGAAGAAGATGTACAGTTTAGGGCTCCTATAATGTGGAGCAAGTAAAAAACAAGAAGGAGCTTTAGAATACTGACCCTGCTATGAACTTTCAAGTAGTTGGACACATAGTTGCTTAATTAGAGATGATTGGTGATGTCTCTGCATTTTTGGCTTTCGTTGGCTAGAGATATTCCTGTCTGTTTATTCAGTTATCTTCTTATTTTTACCAAATTGTCCCACCTTCTGCTCTAAGTAGTCCTGGTACGAAGTATTTAAATCATTTGCGAGACTTCTAAACTTGACCACCTGTCTTGCCAGAATGTGCTTTTGAATGGAAGAAAAATTGGGGGAAGGTTATAAAGAGACCTTTGCTCAGGGAGTTTCACTCAAGTATTTTTCAAAGTGCTCTATTTATGTCTGATTCTTCTGTGATGCTCACATAATACTCATTGGCATGTCTTTTTAACTTCGAACTCAAGACTCTTCTACCTAGTTTCCACCTTCCACGTGTCCCGAATTCTTTATTCTAACATTTTCATTTCTTTAACGCATAATGTGTTCTGCAACTACTTCATGGTTGTGCTTGGTTTTCTTTCAGTATGCACATCGGAGATGTGTCCAAAGGTGGTGTAACGAGAAAGGTGATACCATTTGTGAGATATGCCACCAGGTGGGTGACTTTTCTAAGTTTTGCTTTATGTAACTTACAGGCTAGAAGCACATTTGTACCATAGCAACCTTTTCTCCGTGTGCTTAATTCTTTAGTTACTGTTGACATTTGTATCCTTGTGTTATTTGTGTTGATTACAGCCTTTTAGGCCTGGTTATACGGCACCTCCCCCTATTTTTCGACTTGGAGGCATCCCAATGAATTTTAGGTATCCTTTGTCTTGCTTGTTGCTATTATTAGGAAATTGAATATTCTGCTCCATATCCCATATTGTTTTTTTCTTACCATGTGTTGTGGTGCTTTACTCAGGGGAAACTGGGGAATTGTTAGAAGAGACTTGAATAACCCTCGTCTGATAGCTGTCGTTTCAACTGATCGTAATTTCATCAACTCTGACGACTATGACGATGACTATGCGGTCTCTACATCGAGAAGCATGATGTGTTGTCGTTCAGTTGCAATGATTGTAATTTTTCTCTCTCTCTCTCTCTCTCTCTCTCACACGCACACACACACACACACCCGCACGCGCTAGTGCATTTTAGTTAAGACTTTGAAAAGAAAGCATGAACTTCTTCAATAACTAGCTTTTGTGCCAGGAAACTTCTAACCATCAGTACGATATGCAAATGTGATCTGCAACTGCAGGATATCCCGTTTAGACGATTTCTAAATTTAAGTGTAGCAATTTGATTCTGTCTTTTTGTTTCCTTTTTTAACAGTTTATGCTGCTTCTGGTTTTACGACACACTCTTCCCGTCATAGTGAATCAGACAGAGGACTATTCGTTCCCTCTGGTCATGGTAATGTACTAAACTAGAAAAAATAGGAATCACATTTTTGTGTTCTTTTAGATTATGCTCTTACTCATTACCCTTTGCACACAGCTACTACTGCTGAGGATTACTGGCATTGTCCTGCCTATCTACATCATAATGAAAGCAGTGACCTCTTGTCACCGTCGCCAACGCCAGCAGGTGAGTTGAGCTATCATCCATTCCTGTTACGTTCCTCCCCGATACCACCCCATGCCTGAGCTCAACTAATCTTTTTTCATCCTTCACAAACAGGCTATTTTACCCATCTCCTCGTCTGATGAAGAATCTGGCCCCGTAATACTCTCACATCAACCTCCCATCATCATCGCCCCTTGAAAGTACTAGATATAGGTTAGTTCATGTTTACTCTACTGTTGCTACAGCGTCCTGCTGCGTAAAATTTGCTGCAGAGAGGATGGATGACTGTGAAAAGAATACACATTCGTGTAATGCAGTTGGTGTTTCAGATTAAATTGAAGTAAAAAAGGCTATAAAAAGTAAAAAGATTTCAAGGTTATGGATTAGTTAGAAATCTTTGTACAGTCGGTTAAAGTTCAACCATGTATATGAACACATGGATGGGAATACGAAAGGTGTCAAGTTAGTTAAAACTTTATAATACATGGTATCCAGTCTTGTTTCTTTGCACAATTCTATAGTGGTTGTTGATTTATGCTACATTAATTATTTGGGATGGAAAAGACAATGTGATGCCTTTGAAGAAATCACATTATTTTAACTCAACGGAGGCAAAAACACCACGTGATTTCTTTTTGTATGTTCAAACCTTAATCGACAAAGTTACCCTATACATGTGCTGGTGAGAGATAATAAAATAGTAGAGACTACTGTGTAAATTAATTCAGACATCACGATTATATAAACTTTGAGTGCTCCAAGGGGGGCAACCACTAAATTCATGTGCTTTAAACTTTGACTTGCTCAAAGTGCTCTTCTACTTTCTCTAAAAAGCAACCTACCCAATTCACCAATAAATAAATAAATAAAAGGAATGATTTTTTAAAAAAAGAATTAATTAGGGTTAAGATGGATTAACTAGGGTTTTATTGATAAATGAAAAAAAAGTTTATGGGCCATAATGTCTCATAAATCAATTCTCATTTTGAAATAGATTATAATATAGAATAACTCGCTTCCTATTTATTAGATTGACTTGCTATAACAAATTCTAGCTAATTATAGACCTCAATTTTAGCTATACGAAACTCTTTTTAATTTGGAGACGTCTTCTTTGAATTAAATAAACAATAATTGAACTCAATCAAGTAGATTTTTTTCGAAATTTTGTATAAGGTCAATGAATCTATATTTGACCTCTAAAGGATCATTAAATTCGAAATGTATATTCAATACCTAATGGGACCTCTAGTATATGAAAAAAAATACATGGAACTAAAATCCATCGTCATCAAAAGGGAAACATTCGTTATCACAAGTCCTTTTTGTGGTTTCGTGTTCGATTTTTATATTGTGTCTCGAATTTACTCAGAATTGTATCAGGTAAGGTCCATCTAAGAGGGAATTAGTGCTTCTTATTAAGATTTCTTTAAATATTGCGTGGGATATTATCATTCAGATATTGTTATTTAACATGAATTCAATCCTTTAAAATATTTGCACTTCTACAATTTTAGAACTATGTCATGGTAAATCTTGTGCATGTCTACGCACACATGGCTGAAACTTAAGACATTTCGTCTGAAATTAGGCTATGTCAGATACTATCTGAAGTTGTTTGAAAATTGATAGACTTGTAAACTTTTAGGCACTATGAATATAACTTTGATTATATATACACAAAGCTCGGATCAAGAACTTTGATTAAAGAGGGAAGGAATTCTATATATTTGACCATAGATTTTAATTATAAAAATAAACGAAGACTCGTCACTCCCTATATATTATGAATAGGTTGCGTATCTTATTTTAAGTGGGGATATTATCTTTGTGATGACAATTGATATAACACAAATTGCAGCCAACCAAACCAAAAAAAAAAAAATAACTGCAGCAAAATTTCTTCAATAATTGAATTATTTGGATAACTTTGCCACTTGGCAAAATAGAACATACATATTTTGTGACAAATTATAGATAAATTAGGAACTTTCCTCCATCATGTTTTCTTTATGTGGGATCAATTTTCTGGGGATAACAAATCGATAAAATGTGTTCTTTTGGCTGATGTGATGCATCAAGATAAGATATAGGGTGTTTAATTTGTAGGAAAGAAAAATGTTTTTTTAAAAAATAATGATTTTCTTATTTATTTTTGGTGTTCAGTATATAACCAAAAAGTAATTATAATTAGCATAGGTAAATATTATGAGTAGGGTAAGAGTTACGGAGTGCAAAAGGGTTCGTCCGAACCTACTAACACTGTAGATGTTGCAGTCTTTGCCTTTTAGTTAGTTTACTTATTTATATATTTACAGTCTTTGCGTTTTAGTTAGTTTACTTATTTATATATTTATATATTTAATCGTCTTAATAAAAATATTGATTCTACTACAGATTAGGGTATGAACATATGAGGGTGGGGGTCGCGGGAATGGAGACTATATGTATTATGTGGTGAAGGTGTGTTGGAGCCGGGAGGGTAGGAAGAAGATAATCAGTGTAGAATATCACTTATGAAAATTTGTTTTAATTTCTTACTTCTATTAGAAATATTATCGATCATTTTCTTAAAAATTGAAAGAGTCTATGTCGGTCGATTCAATGATGTGAAAGCGGAAGTACTATATGAATATTGGCTAAAATTCTTAAAAATTAAATTGTTTTCAATTATGGAAGACTGACACTTAATTTTAAACGAAATAGCAAAGGAATTTTCGGTAACTATATGAGCATGACAAATGTTACCAATTTAATCAAATATTAAATAATAAATTCTTGCTTATATAAATATAATATAGTTATTTCTAATTGTTTTGAAAAAAAAAAAAAAAACGAAGCAAAAACTACAAAACCTTATGGCCCTTAGAAGCTAATGGCAAGAAGAATTGCTTATAGAAATCATGGTGATGATAGTGAAAAAAGTAAACATTGGTGACTACGTGCACATGGCTGCCGTTTGCAAGCCATGGAGATCCATGCTTGCTCATCAACATGTCACGCCAGTAGATGTTGAAACTTCTCGACTTTTACAGCTTAAAGATTGTGCCTATAACCATCATACGTGGTTCAACTTCTACAGCTTGTTCGAAAATTGTTTCTACACTGCTAGATTTTCTAATCGTATTTTGTATAAATACCCAAACGTAGCTCACAGTGCTACCTTTTCTTGTGCAACTTCTAATGGTTGGTTGGTTCTTGTTGCTGGACCCAACCATAATTCTGACATGTTTCTTTTTTATCCTATTTTTGAAATCGATGTCAAACTTCCTCCATTAAACACAATACCATACTTTCCATAATTTGTGTACCATAGAATCACGTATATGATCAATATGGTTCATGTATTTTCAATATCGGATGATTCTACTAGAGATCTCATAGTTGTCGCTAATTATGTAATCGCCTGAGATGCATATAGTGGTGATAATGTTTTGGGATTCTGTAATTGTGAAGAAGAAGAAGAAGAGAGATCGTGGGTGATACTTACCAGTTAACTGCTACAACAATACACTATATTAATAATTGACTTAAACTTTTGAATTAATAATTAATAAACTGAAATAAAAAAAATAAAATAACTCAGCCCGATCCGACCCTTTATAAATCAAAAATAATTTTTTGTTTAAGACGAACATGATGATAATTATGATCCAAAATATTGAAATATACAAGCCTGATGATTATCGTCTTCATATCTATCATACTACTAAACTAGTGATTGGGCGATCAGGTAAGCAATGTATTCCTTAAAAACAGATCAACTATCTCAACATAGTGAACATGACGATAATTATGATACAAAATATTGAAATATACGAGCCTATGATTATTGATTTTGTATCTATTATACTAGTAAGTAAATTAATGATTGAGAGATTAGGTAAGCAACGTAGGCAAGCTCACACCGACAAAATTTCTAACTTTGAAATAACTAATAATAAAGCAACTACATTAATTTTAATGTAGTGATTGAGCGATCAGGTAAGCAATGTAGTCCTTAAAAACAGATACACTATCTAAACATAGTGAACATGACGATAATTATGATCCAAAATATTGCAATATACAATTCTAATAATTATTGACTTGATATCTATCATACTAGTAAATTAGTGATTGAGCGATCAGGTAAGCAATATATGTAAGCAAGCTCACACCGACAAAGTTACTAACTTTGAAATAACTCACAATAAAGTAACTACATTAATTTCAATGGAGAATCTAACTTACTATATTAAAAAAAAAGAATCGTATTTAAATATAATTAAATCTAACTTTGAAAGACAATAATTTTCTTAATGTATGTACAAAATAAAACATTAACGTACAATGAAGAACATGAAATATATATATATATATATATACGAAAAACATGCAATTGAAAATGCCAAGAGCAATGCAATTATTATTTTTTTAAAAAAAGCCAAGAGCATTGCAGTTTGCATGCATTGGGGTATAATGATTACCTATCTAACAGTATAGTAGACCTGTGGTCACAAAGTATTTTGTTAGAAAAGTGGCATATTACTAATCGAAATACTCGGGGGTTATTTTTTAGCGCGAGGGAGGCATAAATCCCTTATTTGTTACCTATATAAAGGGAGGAAGTGTTTCTTCATTCTAATTCAAAACTGAAACAGAGAGAAAGGAGGAAGAAGAGGAAGAACTTAAACAATGTGGAGAGGAGGCTTACTCGCCAATATGATGTGTCATCCAAATGGAAACGTTAGGCTAAGTGCTTCAACCATGAAAACAAACCGTCTAATCCCCTTATGCTTGCTATTGACTATCATCATAGCTATAATTACCATCATCCATCTAACCATGATTGTTGTTGTTTTGTTTTTCTTGGTCGTTATTGGCTTTTTCTCTACTTTTCAACCACCGGAATCGAAATTTGCAAGCTACTCTAAAGCTTTAGAAGACATTTCTTATGTCCTCATTAACTCTTCTAGGATATTTCTCAGATCTTGAATTACTCATCTAATTTCAGCGGCTACTTTTTTTCCACTTTTCGACCACCTGAACCAGATTTTGGGTGATATTTCTTACTTCATTCATTCCTCTCCCGATCCATAACTCTTTTCAATTTGAATAATGTCCTCCCTTGTTTCCTTTCAATACTGGATTGCTATTTTTGCTCCTATATTTCCATCCAGTTCAATGTCAATTCTGAGGTATATTTACCTTTCTACTTTCAGTTTTTAATTTGTTTTTGACATTATTATTTTTTTTGATTTTTTTTGTTATATGTTTTTAACATTATTATTTCTTTTGAATTTTTTTTTGTTGTCATGACCACCAGAACCAGATTTTGGGTACTTTAATGAGATATTTCTTACTTCCTTCATTTCTCTACTGATGGATACTCTAATTAGGACATTTTCTTATGTCCTCCATATCACTTCTGATTTTGGATAGGATATTTCTTATGTCCTCCATATCTCTTCTGATTTTGGATAGGATATTTCTTATGTCCTCCCCTGTTTCATATAAACTTCAATATTGGATGCTAATTTCTTCCTTGTTTTCTCAATCTAGTTCGATGCCTATGCCAATTCTGAGGTATAATTTACATTCTCTTTCAGTTTTTAATTTGTTTTTGAGATTTTTTTTTTTGATTATTTTTGTTATATGTTGGTGATACTGGTTTGATGGAGGATGCTGAAGTTTTTCCTGGCAAGGCATGCATTTTGGATTGTAGTATTTTACTAGAATAAAGTAGATTGTTCAATGTTGCAATTTCCATATTTTCACTTTTCCTTACTAAAAATTCTGAGAGTATGATGAATGTTTCCCTTATATAGAGGAAGGTAAAGCAAACACTATGTTCATTCTAATTCTAAACAAAGATAAACAAATGTTTAATAGCAGAAAAATATGGGGAGAAAGAAGCTAAACAATAAACAATATCAAGAAAGAGTTAACTCGCAAGTCCATTTGGAACAACCATGCTAAGTCAATCAACAATCAGAAGAAACACTATCATCTTGTATTCCTTGACGTTGGCTATGATTATATCTTTAGTGTTATTCCATTTTGTATATCTCCAAACATTATTCACCTAAGTGATTTTGTTTTCTCGCTCTTTCCAATCATGATTGTTTTGTATTTCTTCATTTTTGTTAGTTTTTTTTCCACTTCACAACTATCAAAACTGGAATTCCCCATTCTTCATTTCTGTGACAAAGTATCTGCAACTCTATTAATGGGCCGGACCGCTCCCAGGCTGAACAGTAAACCAGGGTGAAAACATCTGGCCTATGCCTGATAAGAGTATTTTGGCCAAGCCCGAATTTTAATAAGGGGTCGGGCTGGGCCCTTTTTTTTTAAAAAAAGTTTCAATTTATTAATTATTAATTCAAAAGTTTGAGTCAATTATCAATATAGTGTATTGTTATCTATTTAATTTTGTAATAATTATAACTATTTATGATAATATACTATCTAAATAATAAAATAGTTACGTTGTATTATGTGTGTGTGTCTATATATATATATATATATATATATCAAATACAAAAAGGCATACACACTAGTATACTTATAATGTATACTAAATATATTACATGATATAATACTTACATTATATATATATATATATATATATATATATATATATATACACTTCTAATATATACAAAATATACAAACAATATACTATCACTTATAATGTGTCTATATAGGATGAACTCCTATACTTGTATGTGTTTGTATTCTAAACCTTTTTACTAAACCATTTATCAATTAAGCTCTTAAACTCATTAAAACACAATATATCAAACCCTGACCATTGACCATGCTTTTGTGACTTTAAAATGAATGAGTTACCAGAGAGTGCAACCACACGCATGTAAAGGCAAGTCAAGAACATATCTAAATTTTAAAATATAAAATAAATATTTTTTTAAAAAAGTCTTCTTCTTCCCCTCACCTCACCTTCTTCAGTCATCCCCACCCCCACCCCTATCCCTGCCCCAACCTTCCTTTTTAAGCCCACCTGTGATCCCAAATCCCCCTTTTCAGCCATCCTCACCCCCCATATCTGTCCTAACCCCTTTTTCAACCATCCCCAACTCCATATCCGCCCCAACCCCCTCTTTTAGACTTCAGCTATACCCCGCTCCATCTTTGCCTCAACTCCTTCTTGCAGTCACCCCCACCCCATAAGTAGACCCAATTCTTTTTTCTTTTTCTTTTTTTTTAAATTACCATTTTAGTCTCACCAAATACCACTATTAAAGTGTAAAATTTTCAAATACTAAAGGCTTGCAAAGGAAGGAAAAGAAAAGGAAACAAAGGAAGATTAATTTAGATCTAATTTAAGATTCAAGATTTTCTTTTTAAGACTTTCATTTTTAATGTCCCTCTTTTTTTCTATGAAGACAAATTTAAATGGAAGAAATCTTTTTTTTTTTTTTTCTTTAAGACAAGTTCTGATGGAAGAAAAAGAGACTATGAGGGTACTGTAGGTGGTGGTGGTGATGGTGGTTGTTGGTCGAGAGAGGTTTTCGAAAGTTGGAGGAAGGTGAGAGAAATAAGAATTTACTTTAAAAAATTATTTTAAATTATTTTATCTTTTATTTAATATTTTGATTAATAATTTTTAAAAAATAGTTAATGAATATAACTATGACGTGTTATTAATTTATGTGACATGGATTTGACATGTCATTTATTTAAGGGAAAGTGATTTACACACATGATAGGAGGGGTTTAAAAATCATCTTTTGATTAAGTTTAAGGGTTTAGTTGGTAAAGAGTTAAGTAGAAGGATCCACAATACAAACATATACAAGTACAAAGGCCCATTAGATCATTTCGCCTATATTTTATATATACTTCTAATATATACACAATATATTAACTATTATTTAGAATACTTTTATTATATTATACACACAATATATACTACTTAATATAAGATTTGATGTAAGAAAAATAAAGAAACGTGTTGATATTTATAAAAAAAAAAAAATACTCACTTCTAATATATACACAATATACTACTTAATATAAGATTTGATGTAAGAAAAATAAAGAAGCGTGTTGATATTTATAAAAAAAAATTGTGTATTAAATTTTTTTTAAAAAAATAATGTCAATTTGGCCATTTTTTCTGAAAGTGGTCGTTGGCCTAACAGCTATACGTCTAACCCAATTAAATAAATAAAATCTTGTTACCGAGCCGATGCACCGGTGGGTTGCGTACAGATCTCTTAACAGCCTGTGGATAAATAATATCCGGAACGATCCACCCCATCATTATAAAGGGCCGACTGACGGTTCTGGACCGCTACCGAGCAGGCCTTAATGGGCTGAAACCGGACAGACCGGCCCAACTGACATATTTATCTGAAATAAGATAAAAAAGAAACATGTCAAGATTATAGTTGAGTTCAATAACAAGAACCAACCAACCATTAGAAGTGGCACAATAGAAGGTAGCACCGGTAGCTGCCTTAGCGTACTTATTCAAAATATGACTAGGCAATCTAAAAGTGTAGAAACGATTATCAAATAAGCTATAGAAGTTGAATCATGTATGATGATTATGTGCAAGTCTTTGAGAGCTGTAAAAGCCAAGGGCTTCAACATCTACTAGCGTGACATATTGATGTGCAAGCATAGATCACCATGATTTCTATGAGCAATTCTTCTTGCCAAAAAGAAATCTTATTGCAAAGAGATCATTTTTATATGGTTCAAGAAAAACATTTTACACATTATCACATCTATTAATAGTAAATTACATCATAAAAATAAATTTTTTGTTGCAAAAGTTTTTATTGAAAATAACTAAAGGAATTATTAAAAATATGGGTTTTGGACCTAACTCATCCCCAAAGCGAGGTCATGAGGAAAGAATTGTTCAAGAACATATACGTAGTCCATGTTCCCATCCAGCAAACAATGTGGGACTCCAATACCCATCTAGAGCGTGGACAACACAAGACAGCCTGACCACCCATCTAGAGCATGCACAACATTATACCAGGGGCCCAACAGTGGAATCAACGAAATTGAAATGATCTTGACTCTGATACAATAATAAAAATATTTTTATAGTATACTTAGAAGTACAAAAAACATCTTTCAACTATCCCATAACATGCCTAAACATTTTTTTTTGTTAACAACTGTTAAAAAACTAACAAAAATAAATACACGTGCTAAGCACATAACTTGAGACCTCTTGAGACGCAATTTGGATAAGAAAATAAGAAATGAAGATGCATATATGAGACAATAAGGCTCATGTTAATAATAAATACGCCAAGCATACTGGCTTGAAGAGAGATTTTTGCTGCCGCTAGAAATATGATTATATATATGAGACAATAAGGCTCATGTTAATAATAAATACGCCAAGCATACTGGCTTGAAGAGAGATTTTTGCTGCCGCTAGAAATATGATTTTTCAACGGGTTGACAAGGTGCTTATAATTAAAAGTGTCACCCATAAAGTCTTCAATGCAATGATAAAGAAAATTCATTATTTATATATCTAAAACATCACGTGTATATATACATAAATTGTCATATAAAACATCTCGAAAGTCCGGAATGACTATTACTAATAATCAAGAATGTATATAATCTTGAACTAATTCATATATTATTTCTTTACTAGATAAAGGATGCCCGTGCAAGGCACGGGCTTTTAAGTATTGAAACATAAATAAAGAAGAGATAATTAAACTTAATATCAACACAATTTCGAGACATAAACAATTATAGTTTACGAAACATTATACTGGGAGCTTGCTAAAAAGGCTAAATAATTTGTTTTCTTTGAACATACTACTAAAACATATCACAATCTCTTTTGGTCTTTAGGCTGTACATCCTTCCGTTGAATTGCTATGAGATATAATCCTCATTGTGTACCATTTTCTCCTTTCCCTTCTTATATTTTGCTTAGAAATTCTTTTACTTCCTCTTAGTTAAATTGATCGAGCCTAACACTATGCAATAACTTAAAAATGAATCATTCAATGATGAATAGTATAGAAAATAAAATAGAAGAAGTGACTGACCATTCCACTGCTAATAACATTTAGGCACAATCTTCAATTCGTTTGGAACTATCATCGACAAATTTCAGTGTCCTAAAGGACATTGTATACCTTCAGGTCTTTATGATCAACAACTCATCTTGGATTCATAGTTCTCTAAGAGGAGTATAATAGCACAACTGATAACCCCATAATATATAGGAGGCTCGCTCATCATATACGAAATTTCGAGCGAAGGTTACAAACAGGAACAAAGAAGATATATTTGCCTGCTACATTGTAGTACACAAGAAAATTACCTATGAATAACTTACGAAAGATGAAAAAAATGAGAAAAAGAACCTTTGAGTACCAATAGTTTCACTTCCCTGTTCCCTCGAAACATTTTATTATTTATTTGGGGGATAAGTCACAATACACTGTTCATTATACTAAGAAAGGAAAACGTTGATAAATGTAAAAATAAACGTCTCTTTTGTCTAAATAAAGAAAACAATCAGTTCTTGTTGATCTTTAATAGCTATAACCACACACATTGATTACTAAGGTATTTATGATTCTAATTCACACAAGAAACATTTCCAACAACAGATTTTGCAGCTGAACTAAATAACTTTTTCATACCAAAACGTAAAAACTACGTAAAGCTTAACAAATGAGTGAAGATGTGAAGACTAATATCTAAGGTTCAACTTACCAATTCCCAAAAGTAAAATCTGATGAGCAACTTTGCAGTCCAATACGTGAAACTTATGTAAACATTCCTTTTTTCCGATTCCAAGAAACAGAGGGAACATATAAATATTGGTTCAACTTGCACCTGCTTTTTCATTCACCAGAAAATTTAGAAATAAGAGAAGAACTCGAAGGACTTAAACAGTTGATCCATCGAGAAATACCTATTTTTCTTAGAAAAGCTATCAAACTTGAAACGATAGTCCAGCGAAGAATATCAGAAACGTTGACTCAATGTTTGTAAACACTGAAACGCCATGCATCAATTTTGTGTTAAACCACGTGTAGGAGGTTAATAGGACACTTTAAAAGTAAAAATACAGAATAATATGGAGAAGAAAGATACACTCTGTACAGACTGATTCCAACCATCTGTTCTCTCCTATAAGACCTATTAGTAGACCTTAAAAAGGAAGGCCATATGCATAATGCTTGTATTATTATATATTCAAATGTAGAGTCCATGTAACTTTCCAACCGTTCAACTTGAGTGGGTTCAAGAGCAACCACTTTCCCAAGTAAATTGACATTTAAACATCTTGTCGTTTCCCAAATTTTGATTAGTGACAAGAAAGATTAATGCTCTCTCCAATTCAAATTATTTGTCTTAATTTTTGTTAAAATAGTTATCATTTTAAAAATTTAACACAAAACTAATTGTTTTTTCTTATTTTGAATTTTAGTCTGAGTAGCATTGTTACTCTATTTGTTTCAAGTTATTTGTCATGATTTCTAAAAATAATTATTATTTGAAAAATTATTTTCTTGAACTGAGAATCGTTTGAAGATTATCGCCTCTTTTACTCGTAGAGGTAAGATATGCGTGCATCAACATTCTTAGACTGTTTGTGAATAATATTGGGACGTATGTTTGATTTTGTTGATTCTAAAATTAGTGATTCCAAATGGTATATTACATCTACTGAGAAAGAAAAAAAAATAGTTTTTTTAATCTAGATAGTAAAATAATAGTGTTCCGACTTAATTAAGATTTGTTTTTGGAATATATTATATGGTATTGATTGGACTTTTCTTCTGGTTATTATTAAAAGGAAGATTTATCAGGTTATTTTCGAAAGATTAATAATCCCAAAGTCAGATTGTTTATAATGTATTCATTGTTCGAATGACAAGGTATCCAAATTATCCCAAGTCAATAACATGAAAAATGCAAACGGAAAGGAATTAATTGTATATTTTTATTTGTTTAATTGCATATTTTTATGAAAAATGGATTGTCAATTTTATTATAGAATATCATTTTCTGAATATGATAAATTTAACATTTTAAAAATGATGAAGATGGATGGAGGAAGCAAAAAATATCCACAATGATCAATTGGAATCTCAACAATACGTATCAATTGTAAAAATAAATAAATAAATTACTAATTTACACCATCAAACTTTACGTCAATAAGTAATTACAAGCAAATCCCTTAAATAAATATTAACTAGTAATTGATGTATATAACGTAAATTCAAAATTCAAACAAGGACAAACACCATCAAAATAAGAGAAAAAAAAATAGAAAATAGAGAAATGCATTATCAAAAAGCCACATATGCAATACTTAAAATAAGTAAACTTCATTAAAAATCACAAAATTGAGTTACAAAATATTCATTAGTGGCCTCTAAAGTGTCAAAATGACACAATAGATCCTACACAAATTATTTAAAATAAACATTACCCAATATAGATATCTAAGTAATACTTCGTATAAACTTTAAGAGACCACTAATGAGTTAGCCCGAATTTAATCTTCCTTTGATTCACCATCATTATTGTTGTTATAATAATGATAGTGAACATGCTCCACATCAACCACAAGAGTAATAGTGACTACAATAGCTATGGCAACAATACCAAATGAAATTAGACTACACCAAAACATTATGTTATTATTTTTATTTTTTGCTTCAATATAAAGGGGGGGAAATAATGTATTATCGTTATAAAATAATATATTGTGAATGTCCACTACATTAAGAAGTTACTCCATTACTTTACTCTATTATGAAGATAACCATAACCTCCATAACCTCCACCTTTATAACCATTATTCTTGTAACATTTTACTTCCATAACCTCCCCCATTATATTCGTGTTAATGTCATGTATATGACTAACCTTTTGTATGCCTCTATGTTACACTATAAATAGAGGTTAAGGGTTCAGATTGTAGAAACTTGAAGACTTGGAATAATAAGAAAAGCTTTCATCTCTTGTCTCCCTATTTCTATTGCTTTCATCTTCTATATGTTTTGTCTTATTTTGTTTTAGTTTTACAACACGTTATCAGCGCGATTGTTCTACTATTGAAGGATTGAAACAAAGTAATATAAATAAGGTAAAAATATTCGTGTGTATTTTTCTCTCAAAAACAAGGTAAATTACTATATATATAATCTATTTTATATTTTACTTTTGATTATGCATCGTTAGTTTTCTTACCATCTCAAAATCATATGAGTCTGACAAGTTGCTTTTACTTTGAGCAAACTTTTAATTTGATCACTTATATATTTAAAAAATAAAATTAGTTTTGTAAGTTAATAATTTGTAAAGAAATTGTTCTTTATATTCTTGTTTTATTAAAAGATAAGCTATTGCGTTATGTGGCATATATATATTGATTGGCTTATCATTATTGGTTACTTTTGTACCTCTTTATTTTTCTTTATCTAAACATTTACTTGTTGAGTTATTAATATATTATTTGTACTAACAAAGCTTGTTTTGTGGTTATTTTAAAATGGTTAGTAAATTATGATAATCTTCATAACAATATTGTGAGGGAATAGTAAAATGTTTTAATTTATTTTTACTTGAGACTTTTATTTGGTTCCAACATGTTCTAATTAATTAGTTTTATTCATTTTTATTCAATTTTAAGTCAAATTCAGATTATATTTATGATATTCAATATTTTTTTTTTGGTAATGCATTTAATTTATTAAGACATTGGTTGAGGGTAAGACGGTGAATTCAGGTTTCACCGCACCAAGTGGGTAAGACATCAAGTTAAAGTGTCGATGCACCATGATAATAAGAAGTTGGGTTCAAGTCCCATTGATTTATGACCAAAGGAGTCTTTATATGGGTAAGACATTGGGTTCAAGTCCTAATGCACTATAGTGATGATATGATGATGACTAACATAAAGTTTTATACTTTCGACTGAAAGTCATGAAATTTACTCAATTAGTTTGCTCCATTCTCTTATGTGAATGTGGTAGCAATGCATAATATGTCTGAAAAATGACAAGTGGTTGAATGTATGAATATGGGTGTGGTAAAATGTTAATGGTCATCATTGTAGTAATTAAAAGGAAGAACATTATGGGTTCTTAAGATGCTCCTTCAAATGTGAAGGTAATTTTTATCCATCAAAGTGGTATGAGAAGTTATTGGGCACATTGTTGTTGGTGAAACCCAAATTTAAAAGGTTTTGTAAATCCTCCATCAAAATAAAGGAATATAAAGTGGTAGTACATTTGGTACATTTGACCTCTTAAAGTGATGTTGAGGTGAGTCACATAAATTTGATAAATGTGAAAGCATGACAATGAGTTTCTAATAAAAACTTATGGGGCATGTTCAAATGGTTATGGTCCATTTTTTAAAGATAATGTGACTTGTGTTCTTATGGATAAAAACATGTTCATGTATTGTTGGATAAATGTCACATCTCACTTCTACGGGAGGTTTGAGAGATTGAAAAGAAATATTTTGAAATGGTCATTTAGTCATATAATTTAAGTACTACACAAATATTGTGGTATGTTAAACTATTGAAGGACAAAAGAAAGAAATAATTCTTTCCTATAAAGGTTGTGGTCATGACCAAAATAAATATTATTGTGTAGCAATACAACTTTGGCATTGGTTGTCAAGAAATAAGTCTTGCATGTGATAATTTTAACCATGACAATAATAATAATGTTCTCCTTGAAGGAGATGGTCACCATAAGAATGGCGTTGTGAAATTTGTGGTAGTGCACAAAATTAATTGAGAGTTTCGAAAGGGCTAATTTGTTACTATCCGGAGGAATAAAATCGTTCATAATATTGGGGTTGTAGTAAGTCTCAAAAGAAACTTTTTAAGTTTCGGAAGAACTGAAAAGAAAAAGATATATTATATTGAGACTATGGGAAGATTTAATATCTTCAAATTACTACAACCAAAGTAGTTATAAATATTTACGTATAAGAGCACCCATTTTTCCCCCGTTGTTTGTTGTATACAAATATGGGCATGATGATAGGATCACATGCAAAAGTAAACTAAAATTTTACTAGAATAAATATCAGTTGGCATAATCGGTTGATAATTTCGATTCAAATATGATGGAAAAGAAATTGAGAATTCATGTGACTATATGTTTGAAGAAATAAAAGATTCTTCAAGAATTCTCTTGTATTGCTTGTTCTCATGGTAAAATGATCATTGTACCAACTAAGGTTGGGATTGTATCCCCTGAAATTATTTATAAAAAGGTGAATATGGGCCCGTTCACCTGCTATGTGGACTGCTTACTGTTTTGATTTAATAGATGCATCTATAGTATGGTCACATGTGCATTTGTATCAACTTACAAATTGGTCTTTGTAAGGTTGTTTGCTCAAATTGTTAAATTAAAAGCACAATTTCAAACTATAAAATTATGTTGATAATACTGGCTGATTTAGCAGAAATTGTTTGCCTCCAATTATAGCTAGACCATTGATTATGAGAACAAATCTCTCAAATAAAATTTGGTATGAGATGAGTTTATTTAACATGTATGCATTAAGCCAACAAGGTTCTCCCATCACAATTGGTTCAAGGTCAGGAACCAAATAATTTCCATCTAAATATTTGATTTGTGCACATATGATTTTATTGATCTATCACGTACAAAGATTAATCCCTAAATGAGATTGGGGGTAAATGTCAGATTTCCTAACATTAGGGGAGATATGTTTAACAGCTGAAAATTATGTGTGGGGTGAATTATCTAGATCCTCGTTAAAAAAAATGTGAACTTGAAGTTTATGAGATAATTCATTTGCAAAATGTTGATTAAGCTGCAAATGCTCCAATAAATAATCCTTGAAGGATAAAGTCTATGGTACGCTAGAAGCGTGATAGAATAATTGATTTCAAACGTAAAACTCCTTGAGAAAAAGATGAGCAAATTATCAAAATGGTCATGATAATGAGATAAGTGCTTTGAAAAAGCACTATGACATAACACTTTATAAAATCTTGGCAAAGGTTCAGGGACCTGAAAATGATGAAAAATGAAGAGATCTCAATAAGTTATGTCGTATTGCAATCGATATCAAAATGGCTGTCAACGATATCTTTGATATGAAGTAGCACTCAATGCTATAAATGGTTACGAGGATCTTAAATTTGAATCTGTCATATAATGTGGACAGATAAATTATTGGCCAAATAAAATGCACTATTCAAGTATATTTTGTTTCACTTACAAAAGTGATGTTTTTGAACTTATAGTTCATAGATCAAAATATATGTCAGTGGGGTACAAATGAATCCCTGTACGAAAGTATAACCATAAGATATAAAGTACGCTTTGTGCCTCGGGCATAAAGGGTTTTCGCAGAAGTCCTGACATTATTAAATGGAGATATATTATCCAGTAATGGATGCAATAAGACTTGTTTCAATCTAGCTATAGATAAAATACTTGAATATATATGCATAATGAATGATTATTATGTCTAACTAGACGATGAAGGTTATATGAAAATCTTTAAAGGATTTAAAAGGTCTTAAATCAATTCCATTGAGTACCCAATGATTTTGAGACTGCTTAACACAGAGAAGAATCTTTTTGATCTCATGAAAATGATTTAAAATGTCATGTATTAGTCCAATTGATGCACTTACAAATTGATGGTTATGCAAATGCTAGAAGATTATTTGATATACATAACAAAAGTTATGTGAAAATATTGTCATAGTTTCAAGTTATGACAAGAAACTAACAAAGCAAGTGATTCAACACATAGAAAATGCGTGATTTTCTTTCAGAAGAATAGACGAGCTTCAATAAAATTGAAATGATCAATCTCAGAGTCAGAAATGATTTGATTATGTAGATGCAAATATTTATTTGATCTGCATAAAGCTCGATTGCAAATGAACTAATATTTACATATGGAGACTCAACAATTTCTTGGAAATTCAAAGAATCACATTAGTAGCCACTTCTCAAATCATGCAGAAATAATATTGATCTATGAATTAAGTCGAGAGTGTGTTTGGTTGGAACCATGATCTATCATATTTAGAAAATATGTGATTTTTTTTTTGAAAAGGATATTCCAGCCACCATATACGAAAATGATATATAGCTCAATTGAAGGGAGGATACAATCAAAGCAAATCGGACAAAGTATATTTCACCGAAAGTCTTTTTCACACATGATCTTCAACAAAATGGTGAGATAGACATTCAAAAATCCATTCAAGTGATAATCTTGTAAACTTATTCACTAAAGATTGCCAACATCAATATTTGAGAAGTTGTGATACAAGATTGGAATGCATTGCTTCCGAGATATCAAGTAAAGTTTTTATCAAGACGAGAAAAATACGCGTTGTACTCTTTTTCTTAACCATGATTTTATCCCAATTGGGTTTTCCTGGTAAGGTTTTTAACGAGGCAATATTCAAAGCGTATTAAAAGATATGTGTACTCTTTTTCCTCCACTAGGATTTTTTTCCACAAAATTTTTTCCTAGTAAGATTTTAACGAGGCATATTATCTATGGACATCCAAGGGGGAGTGTTATAAAATAATATATTGTGAATGTCCACTACATCAAGAAGTTACTCCATTACTTTACTCTATGATAACCACAACCTCCATAACCTCCACCTTTATAACCATTATTCTTGTAAACTTTCACTTCCATAACCTCCCCCATTATATTCATGTTAATGTCGTGTTTATGACTAACCTTTTGTATGCCTCTATGTTACACTATAAATAGAGGCATAAGGGTTCATGTTGTAGATACTTGAAGACTTGGAATAATAAGAAAAACTCTCATCTCTTGTCTCCCTATTTCTATTGCTTTCATCTTCTATATTTCTTGTCTTATTTTGCTTTAATTTACAGCAATTATTTATTTGTTGCTCTATATATTATTTGTTGTTGTGTAAATTGTACTAGCCCTAATGGCCCTTATATAAAGCAGAAAAACTTAATGCTTTAATGTCTACTTTTAAAGTTAATATTTTGTTTTTTAAATTTTTCTTGAATCAAGAACGACTTTTTGAATTCTTCCTCTAAAGTCTTATTGTAATGTGGAATGTATGGCATTTAATGATCTTTTCGTTTCCCAAAAAAAGATTAGTATCCATGAATTTTAATTGATATTTTAAAATGAATTTTTTTTGCGGTTGTATTAATAGTAATATGGAAAAGAGTTGTAACTTATACTTTCTCCGATAGTAATACATCATAGTAGATCAAGAAATGAGTTAATTAATCACGAAGTAACACACTTTATCATCAATTATAAAGTTTTCGAATTCAAACTGGAGTTGTCTTTTGTTTGTATTAGAAAATGCTTTATTCTCAAATATAAGACTCTCCAACATAAATTCAAATTTAGTCAAACTCCAATAGAAATATCAAACACCAAGTGAAAAACGAAATGGGAAAAAAACCAAGGTGTACCAATAATTAAAAGGGGCAGAATGGCCTAATTGGTCTTTAAACTTGCATTGCATATAAAGCCTACCTATTAGTTTAGTGACTACGATTATAACAATAAAGTTCAATTGCGTTTTTGTCTTCACCCAATGTTTGGTATCCATATTGGATTCAATTAAATTCAGATTTACATAAAAAAGTTCCACATTGGAGAGTAAAGCGTCCTAAAAAGGTGACTCTGTACCAAAGGGACTCGAACTCAAAACCTCTTGGTTAAGGATGAAAGAGTACTTATCACTTTATCATAACTCTTGTTGGTAAAGTTCAATTACGTTAATATAACAAAAAAGAATTTTAACACCACTATTTATACAATAAATAAAGTTCAGTAACCATACGTGAAATTAGCCGTTATTTTTTAATTTAACAAGAACAGTAAAAGTTTCCTACCCTTTGGGGGCGGTTTGCATATACTATCCACAACGCGATGCTTAATTAAGTTTGTTTTCAAGATAGTAATAAAGCAACACTTGTTTTATAGACTATAGTAGATAACTAGAGGGGCATGACTCGGGTCCAATATTTTATATTTTAATAAATAGTAATAAAAATCAAATTTTCATTATCTTTAAAAATTCACCCTACAATATGGAGTAAAAAGGTTAAAATAGATCAATTTAGAGCCTTGCAAAAAGAAAACTAAATGTCAAGTTAGGGAATAAAATTTGAAAAGTTAGTTCGTTGGTTGAAATTCCTTCTCAATTATCAAATACTATCACATAATTAAAATAAATACAAATATTTTGTATGTATAATGAATCTCTATGCCGATTTGAGTGGTAAAAAAACTAAATAGATCTTCAAATTTAACAATTATGCATGTTGAACATATTCAAATAAATACATTTCAAGTCTTCCACTTCAAATCGACCTTCGTCACATAGATTCTCATAATCCATCGCAAATACTTTGGATATTGTCCGTATTGAATGATCTTATTAGTTATTTGAGCCCATAATCAAATTTATCCATTAGGTAATTTAATACTTACAAGTGAAGATTGCCTAATCATTCTCAACCATCAACAATTATTATGAACATAGATCAAAATTATTTAATCTAAGAATGATGTGCAGTAATTTAGATATATATATATATGTCATTATGTTTTGTATCCCAATACTAAAATTATAAAAAAAATTCCAAGAACAACAATTCAATACATATACAACATCATAATAAGTCACTAACCATTATAAGTACACAAAACATAAGTGTGGTTTTAGCCCAAAGGTTTCTTCCAAATGTTTATTGCTTAAGTTTTCAAAGAAAGGGATTAAATAAGTATACTATTGTTTTTCTATAGGTGAAGGATTGTCTGATTATTTTTTTCACATCATATATTATGATTTTAATTAGCCAAAAAGCATGTGAAGTTATTTTTTTTATATTTGTCCATTATTGACTTTACACACTTCTTAACAAATTATAAATAGAAGACTAATTTTACTATAACACCCTTTGAATATAATAAATACAATATCTTAAAAAATATAGTAAAGAAATGACTAAAATTAATGACAGGGCGACTCAATGCCTTTAAAAATGAGGCATCCGTAAGACCCACCACACACAAATTTGAGGGCCCTATTTTTGTTTTTTTTAATATTAGAATTATTATGTCTTTTTAATAAAAAAAAATATAATATTGTGTCTTTCATTTTATTTGTCTTTTTTAGATCGTTTCCAAACATTAGAAAATGTTTCTTTCTTTTTTATCAATTTTTAAATTTAACTTCCACGTGACATGTTTGAGATCACAAGTTTAAAAATATTTTGGTATAAATATATCTTTAGTTTAAGACCATAAAAATATAGTTTTTTCAATAAAATGAAAGAAATAATTTTGTATCTGAAAAATGAAAGAAAGTAAATAAACTATTGATATTTTTTATGTTTAATAAAAGACCGCTAGACACTGTCTAGTAGTAAATTTGCTTTAAAAAAAAAAGTAAATAAACGAAAAGTTGATTGGTGAGGATTATTCAGTTGGTGAAAATCATTTTTTGGCGGTTAAATTGCAGTAGAGTGAATTAACTAATTTTCCCAACGCCAAACAAACAGTGCCTTATTTGTTCAGTGTAACACCTATATAAAGGGAGGGAGGCAAAACAAATGTTTGTTCATTTTAATTCAACAAAGACAAACAAAGGCTTGAGAGCATGAGTAGAAAGAACCTAAACAATGCGGAGAAGAGGGTTAATCGCAAGAATGAAGACGCATGTCCAAATTGAAAACTTATGCTAAGTGAGTCAACCATGAAACGTTAAACAGTGTGATACTCTTGTGTTTGCTATTTGCCATTATGATAGCTATAATTCTCTTCGGTCTGTATATCTCAAGCATTTTCCCATCATCCGTCATCTGATTGTTGCTGTTTCTATTTCCTTTTTCTTTCTTCTTTTTCTCTACTTTCCGGGGCCACCTGAATCGAAATTTAGAGTTTTTGAATTAGAATAATAATGTGAGGCCCTGTTTCCTTTGGATGGCTATTTTAGCTCCTTCTTTCACCATCCTCTTTATGTATAACATGATTGTTAATGTTTCTATTTCGTTTTTCTTCGTCTTTTTCTCTACTTTCCGACGGCCAATTTACAGCGTTTGAACTTGAATAATCATGTTTTCCTTTGGATGGCTATTTTAGCTTCTTCTTTCTCCATCCACTTTAGGTATAACATGATTGTTATTGTTTCTATTTCGTTTTTCTTCGTCTTTTTCTCTACTTTCCGGTGGCCACTAGAATCGAAATTTACAGTGTTTGAATTTGAATAATCATGTTTTCCTTTGGATGGCTATTTTATCTCCTTCTTTCTCCATCCACTTCAGGTATAACATGATTGTTTCTGTCTCTATTTCGTTTTTCTTCGTCTTTTTCTCTACTTACCAGTGGCCATCGGAATCAAAATTTACGGTTATTAAATTTGAATAATCATGTCCTCCCTCCCCTGTTTCTTTTGGATGGCTATTTTAGCTCCTTCTTTCTCCATCCACTTCAGGTATATTTAACTTTATATGTTGGTTGGTGATACAGATTACAGGTTGCTGAAGTTGTTTTCTCCAGGAGGTATGCATTTTGGTTACTGTTACTACAAATTCACTGTTACTGTTACTACAAATTCAAATTTGATATAATCAATGAAGTTTGTTGATTTCACATGTTTTAATTTTTAATTATAATTTATAAAGCTCTTTCAAATATGGAGTGGTGGTACATAATGTTCGAGAGAGTAGCTAATGTTGCCGTTGCCACTAGCTGTTCATACATTGCAAGTATAATTCTGCCAAACCTGGAAATTATTGAAACAACTGTTTAATTGGATTACAAAGTATTGAATGCGGAAAATTCTGAACAAGATATTTAGAACACGCGAATTCACTTTTATTCACAAACGACTCGAATATCTTTAGCATATAGAACCAGTAGTTAAGTTCCAACTAAAACCTATGTTACTCCGACTCTCCAAAAATGTTGCCACACCATGTCAATACACTTAAAATGCAATACTTAAAATAAGTAAACTTCATTAAAAATCACAAAATTGAGTTACAAAATTCGTTAGTGGCCTCTAAAGTGTCAAAATGACACAACAGACCCTACACAAATTGTTTAAAATGAACATTACCCAATATAGATATCTAAGTAATACTTCGTATAAACTTTAAGAGACCACTAATGAGTTAGCCCGAATTTAATCTTCCTTTGATTCACCATCATTGTTGTTGTTATAATAATGATAGTGAACATGCTCCACATCAACCACAAGAGTAATAGTGACTACAATAGCTATGGCAACAATACCAAATGAAATTAGAGTAGACCAAAACATTATGTAATTATTTTTATTATTTGCTTCAATATAAAGGGGAAAAAATAATGTATTATTTGTTTGTTGCTCTATATATTATTTGTTGTTGTGTAAATTGTACAAACACTAATGGCCCTTATATAAAGCAGAAAAACTTTTAATGCTTTAATTTTTACTTTTAAGTTAATGTTTTGTTTTTTTAATATTTCTTCAATCAAGAAACACTTTTTGAATTCTTCCTCTAAAAGCTTATTGTAATGTGTGAAATTGCATGTATGACATTTATTGATCTTTTCGTTTTCCGTAAAAGACTACTTACGTTAATTTTGATTAATATTTTAAAATTTTTTTTTTTTACAGGTGTATTACTATTAATATGGAAAAGAGCTGTAACTTGTACTAACACACTTTATCTTTAATTATAAAGCTCTCGAGCTTCAGATATGGAGTTATTTTTTGTCTGTATTAGAAAGCGCTTTATTCTCAAACATGAGACACCTCAATATAAATTCAAATTTAATCAAATTTCAATTGAAATTATATTAAATTTAATCAAATTCCAATAGAGATATCGAACAAGTTGAAAAGAAAAGGAAAAAATAAAACAAGGTGTACCAATAAAAAAGGGACAGAAAGGCCTAATTGGTTTTTAAACCTGTGCATTGCATTTAAAGCCTACCTATTAGTTTAGTGACTTTACGATTATAATATAAAAACACTTTCTAATAAAAGCAACTCCATACCAAAAAATCTAAAACCCGAAACCTCTTGGTTAAAAATGAAAAAATACTTATCACTCAATAAACCCTTCTTGGTAAAGTTCAATACATTGATATAACCAAAAAAAAAAACAAAGGTCTAACTCAGCTATTTATACGATGAATAAAGTTCAGTAATTATACGTGAAATTAACCGCTATTTTTTCATTTAACAAGAACAGTAAAAGTTTCCAACTTTTGACATGAAATATGCCAAAACATAAAACTTTGAATTAAACACTATTCTATACACATATACTACTAGACATAGGTAATAAAATGGCTACCAATCAATCCCCTTGCTCAAAAAAATGGTGCTTTGCCCCATATATTTGAACAAAAAAGGCTTATAAAGAGATCAAAATAAATCTCTTGTTTCTATGCTGAAATTCTATAGTATTATATCTACACTTCAATTTTTGGAGTTGTGCCTCTTGATGACAAATCAATGTTGCTATTGCTGCAGCTAACATTCTTACCATTGCAGCTGCTTTTTATACGCGAAGAGAGCTTCACAAACACTTCCTCCCTTTGGGGGCGGTTTGCATATACTATCCACAACGCGAGGCTTAGCATGACTCCAACTGAGATGACTGCTAGCCCTGCATTAACGACTCGGAGATGGTGTTCCAATGGAGGGCAGTGATTGGCCGTGATGTTCTTGAATGTATCGCGGACAAAATTGCAGTTCTGGAGATTAAGCAGTGGCGGTGCATAATGTTCAAGAGCGTAGCTTATGTTGACCGTTGCCACTAGCTGTTCGTACATGTCGGGTGTCAGCCTACCGATGCTAGTACACATTCCGGCCTCAGATACACTGCAAGTATAATTCTGCCAAACCTGGAAATTATTGTGACATCAGTTAAATTGGATTACAAAGTAGTGAATGCCGAAAATGATATTTAGAACATGTTGATTCACTTTCACTGACAAACGACTCGAATATCTTTAGCATATAGAACCAGTAGTCAACTTCCAACTAAAACCTATGTTACGCAGACTCTCCAAAAATGTTGCCACACCCATGTCGGATCATCCAGAAATATACTACTTTATGAGGATCATACATGCAGCAAGCAAGACATTTTTGAACAGTCTGAGTAATAAACTAAAACAACGGTAGAAGAGGAAATGTTTCATAGCAGGGTGTGGGGGAAGAGAAACATTACTACTTACCGTTGAAGAATTTGCCATAGACACTTGATCTGCCGGGCATGGCAGATCTTGCAATTGGGAGTCATATGGATAGCAGAGACGTGGCATAATGGGTCCTGACTGGTTATAGTAATTTGAATTGAGATGATTAGATGGATTGGAATTTGCATATGTGTCAATAAATCCGTTGACAATATTTACGAGATCAACAGTGACTTGTTTGCTCTTGAATAGTGTCTGGTTTGTAGTTCTCGGGTCAACACATGGAAGGATGTTGCTAAGAGCACTTTCAGCATGAGGATTGTCCACCCACTCTCCCATTGCCATACAAGTGTCTGAAATTGCACTGGAACCAAGAAGAAAAAAAGAAACATGCCGATCAGCGACTCCTTCGAATCTTGTAACTATCGCGAATACTGCAGTAATGTAAGGTTGACTAATAAAGACAGCACTTCTCTTTTAAAAAACGGTTTTGTATGAGATAGCTTACAAACATCTCGACTATTTCACGGGGTCAGCAGAGGCACCGAGTAGTACTGCCCCTCAAGTCTTAGCAAATGTAAAGAAGTCACCGAGCACCTTTTCATTTCACTTTATTGACCAATAGACTTGAATAAAGAAAGCATTTTGTGACCCCAGGAACCAGGAAAAGAGTAGAAAACTAAAACATGGGAAATCCATGTTGCTCAGACCCTTCGAAAATGTTGTCACACCCATGTCGGATCCTTAAAATATATACTACTTTGAAGGATTCAATGGACAAACATTTTTTAAGAGTTTGAACAACATAGTGGAAAATACCTGTTCTACATGAATACTCAAAATATTAGACATTGTGTCTTACTTGTTAATAATGACAAAAACTCCATAGAGAATGAATGTAAATGCCACCAGCAACCATCCGCTAATGATAAATCTGCATCAGAACATTGGATTGTGAGATGACGGGAGTATTGAGAAAAAAGGACAGTCTAATTGTTTTAGCACTGACTAGAGAAGCTTACATGTGAATTGTGTGTTGATGGCCAAGGATAGAGAGGCCTGCAAGAAATGTGATTTCAGTCTCAAAATTAATGTTTAAGCCATGAAGTGAGACTAAAAGTAGAGATCGGTGTAGTAATACGTACAAAGACCCAGAATGGATATGAGAAGCATAACGACAGCAACAGTGATCAAAGCTGACCGCCTGCAAAGTGACATTTGCACATTAATATCTGACATTGAAGCAAAAACAAACACTGAAGAGTAATAGCAAATTAAATTCGAGGCATACACAGCATTGAAGACCCTTCGTATCTTTCCTGAGTTTTCATTTGTTTTCTCCTTGAGGTTATCTGCTGCAGAAGTTAGGTCTCCATTTAGGCGATCAATATCATCTTTTACGTCTGAAGGGAGGAAAATCTGGGCCACATTTACAGTTTTTGCGAGTAACAGGTATTGTGTTACATTTCTCAATGTCTGTTCAGTGTAATCTGACTGGTTTACAACATACTTTAGAGTATCCAATGCTTCACCGTGAAAATCATCTTGTCCAACAGAAAGAAGAATGCAACCGATACTATCAGTTAAATAAGAAACACGAATCAGTAATTTTTCTAACGAGCAAGATTTATGTCCTTTGCTAATCCAAGGCAAAAAAGAAGAATCATTTTAATCTAAAACTTCCAAATAGTTACAAGTCCTGTGTAAGGCAAATGCATAGAGCCACACATTGATAATGTAGCAAAGGATATATCCTAAGTTTATGATCAAAACATAGTGCAAGATGTTTATGATTTAAAGTTGATAACATTGCAAGATCAGAAAAGATTATTTTTGAACAGAAGAGAATTAACCCATCAAGAAATTCCATGCGTTCCTTCCATTTAATCAAGAAAAGCAAAGCCTTAAGGATGGGCTTGAAATAATTCAAATACGAGAACATATGTATACAGCAAGCAACAAGTCAAGGGTTAGATTATTACGCTGCAGCACATGTCAAGATGATAAGCACGATCAGGCAAATTCTCTCTGAAAAATGTCGTTCTCCATCTCGTATATTGATCTTCCATCCGCAGCAATAATGCACTACAAGAGCCAATCCAAAAGAAATGAACCACAGCAGAGCGAGTATGATACCAGCAACACCTGTAAAACCAACTGACTGTGGAACCAAAGTCACAATCCTCATAAAATCACTGTCTTCTAAATGAAAATCCAACTAAACAGTTAAAACAAGCTCATCCCAAGATTTATAATAGGGATAAAGAGTCGTCTAAACCAAAATGTGGTTTCAACGCAATATGTGAACGATCATTTATCAACCCACAATATTTGCATATAAATTAGCTGATCTATAACTAAAGTTGAAGTTTATAACCTCATTATTCTTTATATATACTCATGTAGCCTCCCAATGCCACCTAACACTAAAGAGGAATCAATTTTAATCGATGAACCAATTAACAACACCTCAATCTCAAACTAGTTAAGGTCGGCTATGTCAATCCGTTATATCTATTCAGCTCTATTTCAACCCATCATAAATAGAAAAGGAAACACTATATCCAAAAAATTACTAGAAGAGGAACAAGTTCTTAGACACAACTATGCAATTATGCAGATTTTGCACTAAAACATATGCAAACTCATCCTTTGTTAAATGCAAAAATATACTTGCAACTTAAATGTTTAACATCTACACTTTGCTTTTTAAGTAACCAATTCAACTTCATGATCATCTTCTTACCCTCCCACTCCTCTTTCCCAACCATATTCCCTTCTCCTGCTTGGAATAAAATTAGCTAGCAGAATAGAAGACAAATACATGAATGTTATAATAGTAGTACCAGGCCATCTTTCACCAGCAATTTTCATCACTCAGCACAGAAAACTTTTCAAGTGAACTAATCAATACCTAATCTTCTGCAGTTTCTATCTCAGAATTTTCCATGTCAAAATCAGTTACTAAGACATGAAGGTCAGTAGATCATATAACAGTTATAGCCTTGGGCTTAGAGGCATGGCAGGGTCAACATCAGATAACAGACAAGAGAATCAGCCAACACCGTTCACACTAGGTGCTTGCAGTAGGCCAACATTATTTTGGTCCAAAAGAACGAACGGGGTAGTGAAGTAAGATGTGTTACAAGTAATTATAATCCAAAACAAACAGAAAACTGAAGTGCAAGTCCAGAGGGTATTGCAGCTCAGACAAAAAAACTTGATGAATTGTATAAATCACAAACAAGCAGTGAGCAATGTAGGCATCAGAGATCCTAAACTACAGCAAAATCATCAAACAAATACACAGCTATACATTTCCTAGATAAATCAATTACAAAAGATGGACATAAAAAGAGTATGGTGCTTACTGCCCAGTAGTGTTTATTGGCAATATCCCATCCACCTCTGTATTTGTGGAAACCAGAAAGAAAGTCTGGCCTCCTTGTCCTGTTTCCCGCCAGCACAAGCGTGCTCGCATGCCCACCTGGTGCTTTTGCCATATCTGTTGAGTGCAATACACCATCCTTCCATGATTCCAAATTTCCCTCCCCTGTTAGAAGTGTCAAAAAAGAGGACCACATTATCTAAAAGAGCCTTACTTTAAACTTAACCATTATCTAAATGCATCAGAAAGAAGATAATATGTTGAGTTAATGGCCAAAAACACATATAAAAGTAACGAACAGCAGATAGTTAGTGACAGTTTAGGTAGGAAACTCGAAAAAAGGGGATACTTTAGGTGTGCTATTTACCCTTATATATTCAATTAAAATCCTTACAGATCACCAAAATGCCTTATATCTGCAATTCAGACGTACAAGTGATCATTCTTGCTAAAATAAACAAGAAAAGCAATTTTAACAGAAATCACATAGTAAAAACATAATTACCCTGAGACAAATTAAGAAAGCATTAAGCATAGTTGTTAAAGAATGACCATTAAAGTATTAATACCAAAACTTCATAACAACCAAGAAAGATCAAATCATGTAGTCCAAATAAAATTGTCCTTAAATAACTAGAAAATGACATCTGAATTGCAATAACAGCATATAAAAACAAATCTCAGACTCCAAAAATTGAGGAACTTGGAATACAACAAAATTTTCATAACAAGAACCCATTTTTCATCTTTTTAGCATTATATAGCTCTAAAAGGAACCAAAATCACCAGCACAGAAAAACCCCATATCAAAGAATTCACCTTTTACCATAATACAGACAACCAAGAAGCTTCAATGATAAAAAAATTCATCACAAGAAACCATTTGTTTTCTTTTTAGCATATACAGCATCATCATTAGTAGCAAAATCCCTTCAAATAGAAAAACCCCATATCAAAGAATTCACCTTTTTTCCATAATACAGACAGCAAATATGCCTCAATGATAAAAAAACTTCATTACAAGAAACAATTTTTTTTATTTTTAGCATATATAGCATCATCACTATTGTCAAAATCCCTTCAAACAGGAAAACCCCATGTCAAAGAATTCACCTTTTTCCATAACACAGACAACCAAGAAGCTTCAATGATCAAAAGTTTCATTACAAGAAACCATTTTTTTTCTTTTTAGCATATCTATCATCACTAGTGTCAAAATCTCTTCAAATAAATAAACCCCATATCAGAATTCACCTTTTTTCCATGACACAAACATCCAAGAAACTTCAAAATGATCACAATGACTCACCTAAAATGGACTTAAAAGAGTCTCTTGGTAAAGAATCAACAGGAATTGAGCTGAAACAAATGGAAACAACAAGAATGAGAGTAGCAGTAAAGAATGAACAACCCCTCATCTTCATCTGCAGCTACTTTCCAAAATCTCACTGAAACAACAACACACTATCATGTGCTTTTTCAGTGAAAAAAAGGAAACCCCATCACAATTTTTTGTTGCATTTGCTTATAAAAAACTAAAAACTATTAGAATCATGTGCTTCAGTGAAAAACAAGAAACCCCATTTCGATTATTAGTTGTATTTCTTCAAAAAAAAATTAAGAGAATCTCAGAGAGAAAAGAGAAGAGAAGCCACTAAGATACAAAGATCTCATCTTTCGCTACTCATTTATAATTAAAAAAAAAAAAAAAGAGTTCACATGGTGAGGTAAAGGAGAAAGAGGTGAAAAGGGCGGGTGTGTGACTGTGCGTGAGTGAAATGAATAAAGCCAGATTTTTTATTTTTATTTTTGGAGAAAATGTAGAAGCTGAATCTGAAGATCACAAAAAAAAATGGGACTTTTGTTCTTTTTTGACCTTTTTTTATTTGTTTAATTAATAATTAATTGTACACAATTTTTATTTTTTTTAAAATTAAGTTGAAAAAGAAATGATTGATTAAGAACTAAAGATTAGTGCTGGATTTTTTCAGTTTAGTCAAAGAAACTATAAATTAAACTCTATTTCATTGGACAATATTACCCTCGATTAATTAATGTAAACACGGTTCTCTTATTGTGAAAAAAATGTATAAAATCAAAAAAAGGATAAATATACCCCCAAATTATCATAAATGGTGCGTCTATACCCTTCGTTATCCTTTCGGGTTGTGTATACCCTTACCGTCAATATTTTGGAACGTATATATCCTTAAAATAAACGGAGGGACACGTTTATTTTAAGGGTATATACGTTCCAAAATATTGACGGTAAGGGTATACACAACCCGAAAGGATAACGAAGGGTATAGACGCACCATTTATGATAATTTGGGGGTATATTTATCCTTTTTCCCTAAAATCAATATCTATTTGTTGTTGTTTGTATAGCTTCTAAAGTAGAGATCTAGCAACTCATTTAATGCATAAATTATTAGATGTATCATTAAGTTATGTTGAGTTAATTTACTCCTTTTTTCTAAAATAATGACTATAAAGTCCGAAATTGTACATCAAATTGTTCAGAAAAAGGAAGAAATAAAACTATTCGGATGTTTGATAGCTATATTAAAATTCAATTAATTTGGATTGGTCTCACTTAAGGTGAGTGGAGTCTCTTTCATTGCACCACATCCTTTGTAGTGTAGACAAAAATATTATTGCCCATATAATAATTCTTGAAAAGGTACTTCCTAGTTTTTATTTGTTTTAGTTTATCATTCGTGGTCCAATTTTCATATTTAAAATCGAGTATTGTGAATTCATACCGCGTAGATTTCCATCAAAGGATTGAAACCAAGCAAGAAACAACCTCATCCACCACCGCACAATCTTTAGTGGTCTTCCTAGTTTTATTAATTTATTTACTTCCATTGAATAGTATTTAAGTGAGATCTTAGAAAGAGCATTATTATTGGGAAGACCATGTGATATGGGAAACATGATATATTAATACAAGCAATCTGAGAAAAACAAAAAGGATTGCTTAGTTGCTTTATTATGGTTTAATGTATTAATTAATGTTAAGTAGTTTTAAAAAATAATTATTTTAATTAACTTGCATTTTTCTTTTTCCCTCGAAGAAACACCCTTTTTGAAGAAAATAATCAAGTGTGTTAGGTACACTATAATAATATTATTGTTGGTTAAAGTTAGTTCCACTAATGAATCATAAAGTTTTTTTTGTTTGATATTGTTTTAATAGCATATTCTCGATTGTTTATTCATTTGGAAGATTCATTATAAGAAAATATCACATAATAATATCTACAATACAATTATAATAAATTGAAGACTGCTATATAATTTTTACGTTACTATAATTTAATTTAAATATATCCCTTTCATATAAATAGAATTAAAGTGATGGGGCGCATCACTACAATTACAATAGAAACACCTCTCAAACGATTTTCATTTTATTTTAATTGAATAATTAATTATTCAAGCGATAACAAAAAAATTAAAATTGTAGAATTATTTTTTTAATTGACATATTAATCAACAAAACTAACATAAAATCAATGAATGCACCATGCATATTGTAAACCTAATTTCATTTGGCAATACACATATTATGCATGAAAACCCCATTACTTACTTTGTTTGATTCTATTAAGCAATATGATTGAACTTATGTCTTAATAAAAAATATTTTTAAAAATTAAAATTTATAGAGATACTCTTATTGATGAGATTTTTTGTAAAGATCGTATGAATTCAATCCAAATTATTCATATCACATCATATTAAAAATATCTCTAAATTAATTTACCTAATAATTGATCTTATAACCAATAGTTCAGAAAAGAAGATTATTAGACTTGCGAACATAATTTCAATAGCAATAAAAAAAAATTACGTATGAATACTATGTATGATATGAGATTTTTTTTTGAAGGAGAAAAATTATGCAAACTTATTCTAAAGTAAAAGAATATTACACTATTATATATTAAGAGTATCATAAACTTTATAGGGAGTATTATTCTGTTTTTTTTCTTAAGTAAATTTTATTATTATTTTCATTTAATTAATTTATGGGCAATTGTATAATTCTCCAGGAACACGAGGAGGATTAGCACGGGGCCCAAAAATAATAGTGGGCCCACGTGTAAGACATTAGTGGTTTTGTGGGCCCATGAGAAAAGTGGGCCCAAAAAAGGTGAATTAAAAGCAGAGCGCCGCGTACTAACAGGATCTCCACTTGATAATGAACTACAACAACACAAACACACTACCTAATTTCGGGTTCCCCTAATTTTTCCTATACATTTTTTAATGCTGATTCTTAACCTCCAAATCCAAAAATAAGATAATTAGAGAGTAATAATAACATATCGATGATAGGGACGATTAGATAATATTTTTATTTATCAACTTTTTATGCTGATTTTTAACCTCCAAATCTTCCTATCTAGAGTCATATTATCGAGGAGTCGTTGGTATTGTTATGCTATATCTAACCATCTCTTTAGTACTCCTTCCGTCCAACAATAATTATCCACAATGGCGGAGCCAGAATTTTTAATAACGGGGTTCAAAATCTGAGAAGTAAACACACGAACTAGTGCAAGGGAGTTCAATATTAATTCTACTTACCTAAAAAATAATTTTAACCATGTATAAATAGTAATGTTTTCCATCCAGGAGGGTTCATTCGAACCCCCTAGGTATATGCTGCCACCGTCCCTGATTGTCCACTATATTATTTTAAGATGTCCAGCAATACTTCTCCACTTTATAAAATCAATTAATAATTTTATATTTAATTCCTAATTTATCCTTATTATTAATTATAATCATTTTCTCATTATATTTTTCATATCAACTTAATCAACTTCTCACACTTTTTTACTAAGGTATATGTACACACATCTCAATTTTGCCTTTTTTTTTTTTTATTATTTCACTGTAACGATTACTCTGTCCTTATTTTAAATAATTTCATTTCCAATTCTATCTCTTCTCATAAAATTATATACTAAATGTATCTAGTACAGATCGATACTATCCAAGAAGTTAGAAGAAGAAAATAGTAATTTTGTCGGTTTAAATTTGACTTTATTATATAGTTTTGGAATCTGACATTTATTATGCATGCTCTACTTGTAGTCCACAACTTTCAGATGAAAATGTTGACAATTTTCTAACTTGTTTCCATGAATGTCTACTTATAATTTAATTTAAAAAAATGCACATATAATTAACAGATGTTCACTTCTTAATTATTTTAATTAATAGAATAATTAATCGTTGGCAATTGTTTCGTGTTGCAGATAACATATATAGTGTTGATAACTGCATGACTCATTAATTATACTGCCCACTTTAAATTTTAAATGTATCACTGGATTTTGAATTAATTATTTTTTAAAGATAATTAAAAATGTTTCTCTCATATTTTATCGTACATAAAGTGTTATAAACAATTCATAAATTGTAAGTACTTCCTTCATATCACTTTTGCTAGACGTCATTTTGTGAGCTTACTTATATACTAGACTTTAAATTTGATAATTAGATAAATTACGATAATTTGATGGTCAATATATATAAATTAATTACGATAAATTCACATGATACATGTAAAATATGTTGATTATTATTAATTTGGTTTATCTTTTGATTTTCACACTTAATAGAAGCAGCATTAGACATTTGCTGAAACAAGACAACAAATATATATGTCAAACTCTAAATATTTTTAAAATAAAAATAAATAAATTAGTAAATTAAGAATAATTCTGATTTGGTCATTAGAGTGGTTGGGAAACAATGACTTCATTGGACTTGAAAATTGAGCTTATCAGTTCAATATTAAAAACGATAATTTGATGTACAATTTATTTCGTGTTAGCAAAATTCGTAAATTGATCGCACTTTAAGAATTATGATGTGATGATCTATCTTAATACATATACCATATAAAGACAACTTTATCGCTTTCACGACTTAAATTCATAACTTATAAATTATGTAAAGACAACCTTATCGATTGCAAAAATAAGGCTTCTAATATTATAATATTTGATTACGTTGTTATTTTTTAAAAAGATTTTCATAGTCCATATCCTATTATTCTCCATTACATCAGGTCGACAAAAAAGATAAAGATTTTTTTTTGGGTCTACTAAAATGGAGGAATAGTGTGAAACTATATTTTCTATTTTTTTTTCTTTACTTTTGGGGAAAAGTAACAAAGAATTAATATTATCGTATTAATTAATTTAATATAATTATATATGCTTTGTAGTGGGAGGATTTGTTGGCTTTTAATTTATTTATCTTAAATCTTAATCAAAATAGCAAGTTGAGGGGTTAAGTTATATGTTTTGTCTGGATCTTGATTTGTTTATGATTATTTTTTTTGGATAAGTGATTATAGGATATAATTAATTAAGATTTATAAATTTAACCAAAATAGCAAGTTGATCGGTCAAGTTAATCCGTTTTGTTTATATTTTTTATTGAGTAGTGATTATCAGATAACTAATTAAAATTTATAAATGTAATCAAAACATGATAGTTGATTATTTGAGAAAAGTGATGATAAATATATAGCTCATTAAAAAAGTGATTAAATATATGTAACTCACAACATTCAAGTATTTATGATCACCAAATCTAACATCGCCTCTTCTTCTTTTCCTTTCTCAAGCTACAGAAAATAATAGTAAATCGAGTTCTAATCTATTTATTTATTAGATGTATATATTTTAGAGCTACGAATATAAATAGTAAATTCGACTCAGACCGACAGAAAAACAAACATAATAAGTTGGACCCATGCTATTATTATATTATTATATCGATACATACTTATCTCAACAAGCAAATGCAATTAAGTCAAAACCTACGTCAATATTATGTTATCTCAATACTTATTTTGTCAGGTTATTGACTTTAATATCAATTCTCGGACGAAAAGACATATAAAACACCAAAAATAAAAACTTTAAATAACCTGATATGATATTTTTCGCTTTAAATCAAATATGCAAAATTTGTTTCTCCGGAATACCTCACAACATTTAAAATATCCCACACATTAATTATAAGTAAAAAAAAATCTGTGTTTTTTTTATGTGAAATTCATAAGAAAAATGATAGAGACGTGTACCATATTTGCCAAATTGTGATGAGCACTGTACGAAAGTCTTATACTTATTATTCAAGAAATGGATATTATACATAAAGAATAATTATATAAAAAAAAATATATGCACACAAATCGAGTCACTTCATCTTAGCTTTTAAGCTGCTTTTTGCATGCTTTCGTGTGCAAGAAGTACCAATGAATAATATTTGAAAAATATTTTACGTTTTAGAAAAAAAAAAAAAACAAAGATAAGTATTTTTAAAGAAAATATTAAATATTAGTCATATGTCGTAAAAATAAACTATTGATTACGAAATTGACGTGTAAATTAAAAAAGCATAAATGTGTCCCAAAGAAAGGAAGTACTCAATTTGGACCCTCTATTTTAATTAATTTATTGCTTTAAGCTTTCTTGATAATGAAATTAATAATTACGTGCCTGTTTGGATTTCTCAATTAGAAAAAAAAAACATTTCTATAATTATATGCTTAAGTAAGGGGTAAAACTTACATGGTGTATACACCAGCCCAATATATATATATATTATGTGTTTGAATTTATAATTTATTTTACTTAATCTTAATCATAATTAACAAGTAATTTAATTTATTAATCCTGCCTGTTTTTGTCTCGTACTTTGTTTGGGCATCACCTATGATTCAATGACACCAAAATGGATTAATGTTACATGATTTCCATGCAATTTGTCTAAGTTTTGAACAGTAGATTATATATGTTATTGACCACATATGTTGATAAAAGATAGTAGGTATCCGACGAAAGAATCAAAGACATACATAATTAATTCAAACACATGAACGGAAGTGATTTATCAGAACTTTTTTTAATAAAAGAAAAAATTCACATATATGAGGTTAAATTTATAGGTCTAGGTTTTGAGGAGAGACAATAAGTATTCGATGAATTGAATCAAGAAACAAACACAAACATAGAGGCGGAGTTAAAAGGGGTGTAAGTGGGGTTAAGATAAGTAATATGTGTGTCGCATCTTAGTAAAAAAAAATGTTAGAAACTTTTTATTCATTTATCTAAATTTTGATGGATAAAATTATCGAGCACTTATATTAATAAAAGATAGTAGGTATTCTATGAAGGAACTGTTGCACGTACAAACTTGAATTGGACAATGAGGTAGAGGTAGAGAAATTGAATGGGTTCATGTGAATTATCCTTTCTATTAAAAATTACATTATATAGATATTAAATTCGTCAATAAAATTTTTATTTTCGTCGCTGCTGAAAAAAGCCACCAATATATAAGTATGCGTTTCTTGATTAGATTTTGCAGATTACCAAACATTCATCATTGATTAGGACATGAAAACTACTCCAATTGCAAATAAATGACAACACCAAAAACATAGATTTGATAAATAGATTTCTTTCAATTTTCATATGAGATTATTAGATAACGTGTTAACGACCCCTTCATTAATTTTCTTGAGACTCAATATTTTATTTTATTTTTGTCTTTTAGAAATTTTCAATTTGAAAGTTTGTTTTAGTAATTTTAAAGTTTTGACATGTTACTGTTCAAGACAGTCGTTTTAAGTTTGAACTTTTGAGAATAATTGTTTTTTTAGATAGGAAACATTTTCCCTTTACCATTAATTTACACAATGCAAAGTTGAAATAAAAACAACATTTATTTGTCACTTTTCAATCAATATTTGAAAAAAATTAAACATTTTCATAAAGTTTCACATGTGAAATTCTAAACTTGATGACGATATTTATTTTTCAATTATAAAAGCTAAAATATGATTATTTATGAAATTTTGATTCGAATACAGATTAATCGAAACCTAAAATAAACATCTGATACCATATAAAAGTGGATTTTTTTATTTTTAAAAAAAAGATACTTAGGACGTGTTGTGCCTAAGTATAGACAAATCAATAGTCAATGAGAGTGTTAACATCCATATGATATTTGGAAAATAAATTTGCTACTTAATTATATTGTAGATTAACTTTAGTGGAGAATTAGCTTTAATCATGTCACAACTTTTTACTTTTTGACAAATTTGGCACCTATTAACTTCTTTAGCATCTATCGTTGAGATATAAAAAAAAACAAATATTGCTTTTACCACCCATTACTTTTTTCACATACTTAATAGAGAAGTAGCCTTTTTATTTTCCATTTCACATAGTTAAATTTATTTGTTTGCAACTTATTTGATTTTTTAAAGGATCTTAATTGATAGATTATTAGAAAGGTATCGTGGTTTTATATAGCTTTTTGTAAATATTTTAAAACAGCAAAATTGGCATAAGAGTAACAAACCAATAATTAAAAAAAAAAAAAGCTTCTTATACAATCGACTTTATTAGGCACTAATTACTATTTACTGATAATTGTGTTTGTTTAATTAATCATTGGTATCCTTACCTCACAATCTCGATCGACTTGAATTTGCATCATAGATCTACAGTAGTGTTAAGTTCTTAAAGTTCGAACTCAATACCTCTAATTAAGAGGTAAAAATTGTGGCCCTAATTGTTATAAGAGCATCACCACATATTTCATAGAAGTAGAATTCGTTGATTCTTTTCGGTCAATATCTTTGAAAAATAATCATCGTTGCAAAGTTTTAAATTTAGCAAATAAAATTGTGGAATTAAAAAAATTCATGATAATGATTATTTTTCAATTATAGGGAATACAAAGTAGCTATTTGTAAATTAAACCATGTATCAGTGTACCAAAAACATTCTTTAGCGATTAATATAGTTTAATTGTCGCTAAATATATTATTTTAGTGATAATTAACACTTTTTGTAAATATTTCTAAAGCCTATAAAGACATTAAATCTAATGATATTTAATTAATGTCGATAAATATTTAACAATCTTTATTAACATACATATTTATTACCGTTAGAAATTTACTTTTGTGTATGATTGTGCCAAATTTCCCCTTATATTTGTGCATAGCTTGGTCAAATCATAAATGATTAATCTGTCAACATCTGAATTCAGAACTAACAAATTTTAATTTTATTTGGACCACACATTCTTAATTGATTGGTATGTTTAGCCTGTAAAAACTCATAAATGGGCCTCAGAGAAATACGGGCTGGACATTTAGGACTCGTTTGGTAGGCGGTATTAAATAGAATAGTCCCTATATTAAAATTTAATCCATCTAATACATTATTTGGTTACATTATTTTGTTTAATCCATGGATTGCTAATACATTGTATATGGTCTTATTTAATCCCTAGTAAATGGAGGGATAACTAATCCAAGGTTTGTTAAACCTTGGATAAGACCCCTAAATGACAAAATTATCCCTTTATTCATTTTCCTAAATTTCTTTTGTAATTTAATTTTCTTTTTATTTATATTGAAATAATTATAAATGTTCTTTTCAATTCTCCAAATTCGTTTAGTGTAATTTAATGATTTCATTAATATTTTTTTCTCCTTTTTTTTATTCAATGTAGTTTATCGATTAACCACTTGAACTATTTTTTTTAATAAGCTTTAACTATTGAACAATATAAGTAGTCTTAAATCTATGTTAAGTTTAAGATATACTTGACCAACAAAAAAAGTGGTGCATCATACCTCAAATTATATATATATATATATATATAACTTAACTAGAAAATCCTAAAAAAAACAATATTGTCCCACAACAACTTTGATTAATTATTATCCGGGTAAGGAACTTTGGTATAAAATTGTATAAGTATATTTTTAGATCTTCATTTTTGATAAGTTTAAACTCTTTTGTCAACATCCGGTTTCCATATACAATAATTATACAGGTTAAAATTTGTAAAAATAAATAAATAAAGATTTAGCATTTTTTTTACTATGAATTTTATTCAACTGTTGCGTAGTATTAAATTCTTGTTATTAATTATGCACAAAGAAGAAAAAAAATTGTTTCAATTTATATAACACTCTTTTTCTTTGCTGTTATTTTCTAAAAAAAATTACCGTAGTGTTATGGTTCGGTTATCTACCTTGACTCAATTACATGAAATAAACAATCTCATAATAACACAAGGGTATAATAGGAAACAAACTTTTTGTAGAGTTTTAAATCAAACACAAGATTAAGTGGAAAGAATGAACCAAACACTTGACAAAAAATAATCCCTGCACTACTAATCCCTGCGTTACTAATCTCTGCATTACTAATCCCTGTGTTATCAATGTTTGTACCAAACGACCCATTAGTACTTCGTTTCTAGGCCCACAAATATATTTAATTGTCCGATTTACCCTTCAAATGAGTGGTTAATAAACTTCGTCCTTATAGATCGAATGTTTGCCTAGCGTATCATAAGTTAGTTAAAGGGCACGGACATAACTTGTGAGATATAATGATGCGAAAGTTTGCCCCCTCCCCCTCATAAAAAAAGTTATTTGCCTTGAGGGTAAAAAAATAAAACACAAAATAGGGGTAAAAGTGCAAATCTGTCTAATCCATAAATGCAATTCAATTATGAAAAAACTACATAATTAAACATACTTAACTATCATATATACATAGTTTACCTATAGTTTAAAAATATTACTCATAATACCACTTTTTAACCATATATTTTAAAAACTTAAATCAGATACACATATCTTTAAATATGATATTAAATAATTATCTTAAAATTCAAATTCATTAATTAAAGGTACTTTAACAATTCAACCTCCCTCAATCTCCTTCCCCAACAATATCTCTCCCCCACCCCCACGTTATCCACCATTTTCTCTCTCTTCCTTCATCCTTTCACCACATTATTTCTTCAGAATATCTATCAAAAACGATTTTTGTTCATCCTCTCAATAAAGGCATGAGGATTACTCCTATTCAAGCATCAATTGTATTCAAACTAAACAATTTTACAGCCAAAACTTACAAATTCTATACAAAAAAAAAAAAACAATAAAAAGAGCGAGATCAGAGTAATCGGAATCATTATCACTGTTATATCTAGACTTGGCATTGGCACTACTACTTTCCTGACTATAACAGCCACTGCTGCCAACACTGTCATCTTTGTTCAGCCAATTTCCTCCGCTTTCACCATCGACGACTATGAATTGTGTTTGATTTTAAATATCCTATGTATCTAGTTTGTTTACTTTCATGTATCTAATGTACTGATTTTTATGTATTTGATCTTTTATTTTAATGTATCTAAGCTTTCAATGTCTTGTATCTGCTTTTTTTTAATGTATCTAAGTCGTTAATGTCTTGAGTCTGATTTTCCTTTTCCTATTAATATATCTAGTATGTATATGAATCTGGCTATTGTGAAAACAGATTCACCATCACTATTTTGAAATGGAATAAACATGGCTACTGTGAAAAAAATAGAGATCAAGATTCGAAGAAATAAAATTGAATTAATGGAAAGAAGAAGATTTTATACACTTTTTATGTTTCTCAAAAAAGAATGAACGAAATTCTATATTTTTAAAAAAAAATTGAAGTTGTTATGTTGCAGATCCTCAAAGGTCGTTAACAGTACTGAATTACTCTATTGATTGAGCAAATTAGTACAACGCTTTAAAACATGTATCTAGCTTCAATTGTATCCCATAATTTATTCCGCTAATTAAGGTATTAAGTTACAACATTTTAATTCCAAAGTACTTAAATCACGTATCTCGACCTTATACACCTAAATGATACACGTATCTGAGTCTTTAAAATCACGTATCTCGGTCTTATACACCCGACTGATACACATATCTCGCCACATGTAATCCAACAACTGAAAATGGTATAGAATGTAATATCAAAATTATCATGATTCCTAATAATTAGGATATAAACTAGTGGGATTTATGTAGTTTACCCTTCAATTATTTGTCAATCTTTCATATAGGGGTAATTTTTTTAGTCTTTGATAAGTACAGTAATTAACCTACTTAATTGTTAGTTAGAGAATCCAAAAATGTCTTAAGCTAATGGTTAAGCCTGTTAAATTTAAAATATAGTATGATATTGTTATTTGGTTGGTTTTTTTTTTTTTGTTCACTATATGAAAGTCCAAACTTATAATGTGATCGTTACTGTAGATAAAAAAAATTCCAAACTTACGTTATCCAATCTTGTTCAAGATATGAATATGATAGAATATACAAGACTATCACCTTCTTTAGTCACATTCGAATTTTCTTATGCGCTAATAATAATTGATCTAAAAATACAAGATTAAATTAATGTGAACATCAAATTGTACGTGGGATCTCTATAGTAATGAAACGGGATGGAGTTTTTTTAAATGAATATCTTTGGGTAATTTATTTTTCACAAGTGTATCACGTTAATTTCGCCATTATCTTTTGAGTAAATTTTAGGTTTAGTAAACATAAAAATCATATTTGTATGATATAGCTATAGTTTGTATAATTGCGCTTCGTAGCAAACTTTATGTTTGCTATGGCTATTAACATGTATATTTCGGTATACATATACAAAAGAATCAATTGTATAATCTGTTTCAGTATACATACACAAAAGAATCAAATGTATAATTTGTACTTGTAAAAAGAGAGAAAGACAAAAGAAAACTGGGCAGGAGAAGATCTGTATTTGTATAATTATAAGTGTATAGGACGAAAACATATGTATTTGTATTTGTCTATATAAGTTTCTCTCGCTTTATACAAACACAAACACAATTTATACATTTGTATTTATATAAAGTGAGAGAAGCGAGCGAGATCTGGGAGAGTGGCAAGCGAGATTCTCTGGGGAGAGAGGCGAACGAAAAGATATGTATATATACAGTTTTCTCTCGATCACTTTATACAAATACAAACACATTTTATACATTTGTGTTTGTATAAAAGTGAGAGAGGTGAGGTTGAGACTGCCAGCGAGAAAACGAGAGTGGCGAGCGAGAATTTCAGAGAGAGAGGCGGATGACAATAGTTTACTATGAGTTACAATTAAATCAAACTGTGATTATAACATTTAATTTGAATTAATAGTTTGCTATTTTATACAATTTTCCCTTATCCTTTTCATATGAAAAACCATAGCATATTTTATGAGGAAAACCAAATTTTCCTTGAAATTATTATAAATAAATCAAAGCCCAAAACATAATGGGCCTTGAATATATTGGAGCAAAAATCTTCTTGGACCATCAATCCATAACTACTCCATTAACACATATCATCACCGACAAAGTAGCCACTTTTTAACTCATGTAATTAAAACATAGTAATTGTCATGAAATTTTAAATTTTTATATTAAAATTTGAGAACTTTTTCATGAAGTTTCACCTTTAAAAATTTATAATTCAATGAGAAAAATTATTTTTCAATTACAAGATTAAAATGTGCGTAATGAACACTACTTCTTCCATAACTTTGATCCCTAATGTAACGAGTTCAAACTCATAATTTATGTATCATTTATACTTAGAATCAATGTTGATGTTTGTTTAGTTAATTATTATTACAAGCTACTTCTGAATTTGTTTGTGTGCATCTTAATTAAAATCGAATATCAAGCATGTTTCATTTGTACAAGCACATTTTAATTGCCCACTAAAGCTTAAGTAAATAAGAAGAAATTACCTAACATTTTTATTTCTTTTGTAACATTCATTTACTTATTTTGCCAATGGAAACTAGGATTTAATTCCCCATGGCATCTCGTTTTGTTCGCTATGTTCTAATAGATCTGTATCTTGAGCTATACAATCATCAAATCTAAAAACACGCAAAACATGTAAATTTCTTATGTGGGATTCATCAATGATGTCATGCGCATCCCTTCTTCAAATATTTGTTAGTCCTAGAAGTATGTCGATCTTTCTCTTTAAATCGCCCTCCGTCACCACGTAGGCCTATAGAATTACACCTATATACCCTTCTTGCCCATACAAATCCCTTGAGCATATTCTCATATCCCTATATGTACTTCCACCTAACAACAAAGCAAGCAAAACGTGTTAAAAACTTAACAATCAATGTGAGGAAAAAAATTCAACAACCTAAGATTGTGATCATGTATTGTCTTCTATTTTTTTAAAAAATATTATATGATTGACAAAACTCTCATAATTTGCATTGATTTGTTACTATGTATACCTACCAACCATTTAGGGGTAGAGCAAATAATAGAAGAATTCTAATGGTAAATAAGTTGCCTATTATCTCTATTTTCATTATGATTCATCATATTTGGGTACATGTATTTAGTTTCTTACTCGATGTTTGGTACTTAAAAATTGAGGATCGAATAAATTTATATTTGCATCGGTAAAACACTCCCTAACAAAACAAAGTTCACACACAAGGCTCAAACTCGAAAACTATGATTAATAATGATATTTTAATATATGATAGTTAGTTTGGAAACATTATTGATTAATAATTTTTTAATCTCCGCGATTACCTATCAGAGCCAGCTATTGCCCTTAAAATACAAGTGATTTATTTTATACATTGAAATTAGTGTAATTATTTCATCATAACCGCAATTTCTAAAGATAAAACAACCTGATAAATTGTGACTTAATGGTGCAAGGTTGAGAAATCTCCCAAAAAAAGGGAATTGCTCGGATGGTAAGCATCAGTAGTGTAAAGATTCTAAAACTCAAATAACGGACTCATCTTCCATTCGCGATGTGTCTAATTCCAAGTACAATCACACACCCAGTACAATCTCAAAGGTGGAGTCTGAGGCGAATTGAGTATATATAGATCTTATTCCTACAACATGGAAATAGAGAGGCTGCTTCCAACAAGTCTAAATTTGAAGTATGAGATTTTAATATTTCTTTTAATCCTCATAGAGAATTTCTGGCCATAGTTCTAGAAACAAAATGTGGATCTTATTTGTTCAATTTAGCTCTGTTGCTACTGTAAGTCCGTAACAAATCCAGAGCTGCAAAATCTCTGCATAAAAATAAAACAAATAAAACACATAGGTGGTCTACATTGGAATTTTCATATATTCCTTTGTCCAGAGGTTACTTCCTCAATTTTTATGTCGATTGGATACAAAGTTTAAGACATTAGTTTGACCTGTCAAGTCATAGGTGAAAAGTCTCATTGATGTCTATTCTAACAAGATGGATATACATGAGAGATACAAAGCACCTGCCCCAATAGATAACGTGGTCCGATACCCTTGCTAGATTCATCATAACTCTCCTAACACCCAATCATGTGGTCGATCAGTCAATGAAGTACTTGGTGAAACCTATAATGCACAGAGTAACTTTATACCTATGTTGATGAGAGGTAACAAGTACTTGGTGAAACACTCGAGGGTGTACACAAGCTAGCTTTGACACCATCATTATAGACTTAAAGAAAACACCATTGGTCCACATTAGATACCATGTGTCCCTATAGCTCAGAACTTTTCAAAACCATACAAGCGACAAGTTGTGGGCATGGAGGACCCCTTGCTTCTAAAAAGGAACACTTCCCAAGATACAGAATGACAAACAAATTATAGTCTCACAATTTGTAACACTATAGATGGTCAGCATTCAATCTTTTCAAACACACATTTCAATTGAATTACCTTTATCCTATTGAGCAAAAAGTAGTTTATATCCTATGTTGCTCGAAATCTTCAAAAATGTCGGCGGATTCATGTCAGCTTCTCTAAAAGTAGTGTATTTTTGGAGAATCCGACATGGGTGCTGCAACGAAAGTGAAGATTCCATGCAACTTAGGTTTATACTTGGCTATCAATGTCATTTCCCCTAGATTATCAGTCATAAAAATGCAGAAAATTACTCTTAATAAGACTAACATTAGCAGGCATTCATGGATCCGAACAGCATTTTTGAACAAGTTCAGGTGTCTATATGAAAGTTCATGGAGATAAAGAACCGGAACAAAATTCCGTGCAAGCATGATTATCCATTTGCTCATTTATATACATGAAGATTTAGCACTTTACTCAACAATAATGCGTCAACACATGCTGATATTATGGCAAAACAAGTACTTGCATAATTCAAGAATCTTTCAACACAAAAGAAGAGCCACATTACCATGAATCAGTAGCAACTGCAGAAGATTCAAATGTAACAGGATTGGACATAATGCTTCACATAACATTGGGAGAATCAGACCACAAACACTACGTTGCTCGGACTCTGTCGGATCCTCCAAGAGTAGTTAACATTAGGAGAATCAGACCACAAACAGTACGTAGCTCGGACTCTGTCGGATCCTCCAAGAGTAGTGTATAACATTAGGAGAATCAGACCACAAACACTACGTTGCTCGGACTATGTCAGATCCTCCAAGAGTAGTGTATTTTTAGAGGCTCCGACAAAGGGCGTTGCAGCATTATTCAGTCCGAGCAACATAGCACACAAGTCAGATTAACCTCAAAGCTGTTCACATATACAAGGAAAAATACAATCTATAACAAGGAAAAATGATATAATCAACATCTACCCTGAATAGTTTCATTCTTTAAAGTGTTCATCAATAACCCCTTCAAAGATTGCAACTTTAAGGCAAATAACCCAACAATTCAATATATCAGTTGAGGCAAAATGCACCAATTCTTTAATCCACATAAATATTTCAGCAAGAAACCAACTTTGAAGCCAAAAACACAAAGTTAGCACAAAGAACCAAGTAAATATTTCAGCAAGGAACCAACTTTGAAGCCAAAAACACAAAGTTAGCACAAAGAACCAAGTAAATATTTCAGTAAGATAGCAACTTTGAGGCAAATACCTCAAACAATTCAATATATTAATTGGTGCAGAAAACACCAAAATTTTATACTTGCCACATAAATGTTTTAGCAAGAACCCCCACCCCCAACATCCTAATACCTCAGCTAAGGTTCCTAAAAGATAACAACTAATCAAAATTCAAGCTTCTCCCTATAACTTATTAGTAATAGAGACACCAAGTTTTCCAGCAACAATAACAGTAGTAGCCATATCAATAAACATGCCATGCTCAACAACACCAGCAAGTCTCAAAATTGCATCACTTGCATCTTTCAAATCACCCATATCCTTCTTGAAATACAAATCAATAATATAATTACCATTATCAGTAACATAAGGCTCTTCACCTCCACTTCCACCTGCTGTTCTCAACTTCCCAACACATCCAGCTTCAATAAACAACATCTCAAGCCTCTTAAGCGTAAACTCCCAACAAAAGGGCACAATCTCAACAGGCATAGCAAGTCCACTACCACCTATATAATTCACCAATTTTGACTCATCAACAATAACAATAAACTTCTTAGTAGCTGCCTCAACCATTTTCTCCCTAAGCAATGACCCTCCTCTCCCTTTAACCAAATTCATTTGAGGGTCAACTTCATCAGCACCATCAATTGCTAAATCAACAATAGGGTGTTTATTCAGATCTGATAAAGGGATACCAAGTGAAACAGCTTGTTCATGAGTAATCTTTGAAGTGGGAATCCCTACAATGTTCTTTAACTTACCACTATGTAAAAGCTCAGCTATTTTGTCAACAGCATGCTTTGCTGTAGACCCTGTACCTAAACCGACAATCATACCAGACTCCACAAACTCCACAGCTTTATAAGCAGCTACCTTTTTCAACTCATCTTGAGATAGAATAACAGGGGAAACAGAGGAAGATGGTGACACCATCAATGAAGTGTCAACATTTTTTGTGCCAAAAAATTGAGGGTATGCAACAGCCATTGCTAAAACAACACAAAGATTGAGGAAAAATCAAGAATTCAAGACAAAGATTGAATCTTTAGCATAAAATTGTTAAAGGGGTTGGAGTATAATGAAAAATGACACCATTCGAGTATATATATATAGATGAAAAATCAAGAATTGGAGGAATCTGAATAAAGGGGTTTTCTTTATTTTGAAAAAAAAATTATCATCAAGATTGGAATTTGTGGAGGGGGAGAAGATAATGTTATTTGGCGTTTGGTTTATTAGGGTTTATGGAGAATTTATAGGCAAAATGAGAGGAAAGGAAGGAAAGTGAAGGATTCGTGGGGAGAAAAAGGTGTGACAGAATCCTTGAAGCAATAAACAACTAGCAACCATTCACAGATTATTTTAAGTTTTTCATATCATCCTGGATTTCCTATGGATGTTTGGGCAATGCTTTCAATATGATTTTTTTTATATTTAAGGCACAAATTTAAGACCTCGTTCCTGGGTAAGACTTCTAAGAAGTTTGGCCATAAATTTTTAAATATTTTTGGCGATTGATTAATTTTGGCTAAAGTTTCACTATGTATTTTATCATAGATTTTGGGAGAATTATTTAAAATTTTTTTAAAGATATGATTTATCTACATGAGTTTTAAAAATTATTAAAAATATTCATAAGTTTGTATTATTATTTTATAATGAATATGTTGCGTAAAATATCATGACAACGAACATAATTAATTTGAATTTGAAAAAAAAAATAGCAATGATTTGTATATGAAAAACTATTTGTAATTGAAAGTAACTTTGAAGAGCAAGCTCGAATAAGAATTGTATAAAATATGTATATAATTGTATAAATAATGGGTTCTTTTATATAAATATAAAAATTTAGAGTAATTTTTAAGTTTTTAAAATTTTCAAATACTAGAATTAGGTCCAACTACTAGTTTTTTCTTAGAACTTGGGATATTTGGCAAGCAATGACGAATTATATGGCCAAACACTAGTTTTCAAAAAAAAATTCTCAAATATATTTGTGGCCAAATGAGCAATAAAATAGTATTTGATAAGTTTAAGAGGTTGATTATGTATTAAGACTTTCGATCTGTCTTCTTCCTTTTTTTTGTTCTTTAAGGGGTTGGGATTTATATTCATATTAGGATCCGATTAAGTTCAAAATTTCATCAAAAGTTAAATATACGAGGATTGTTTAATAATTAATTTGAAATGAGTTATGCAGATATTAAATCTCATATAAGTAATACTATGTTTGATAGTTTATCACGATGTATATTCATGTATAAAATTAGTACGTGTATTTGATTTGCAAATTAGAAACTTGCATAACTTAATTCGTGTATTAATTATGAAAATTCTACATATTATTTAATACATGATAGAAGATGAAAGAACTAATACAAAATTATCAAAATTCTACACAAAATAATATATAAATTTTCTTACAATTAATTCTCTCTCACACACAACTAATATGTGCATAACTCTAATCAACTATCAAATAATTCCTTAAATAAAATATTCTATAACAAAGTCAGCTTCAAACTCAAGACATCTAATTAACCAGATGAAATTTGTAACCTTTCTACTTCTAACTTTTATTGGTACCATGCATTTAGACATTATACTCCTTCCTAACATTTCCGTTCTCTTCCATTTCCATTTTTCGGAATATTTCCATTTTATATGTTCTATTTAGTTCATATTAAGTGAATTGTTGAAAATATGATATATCATTTTAAGAAAAATATTTAAAGACATACGAAATAAAAGATTATTTTCCATTATTATTATTATTATTATTATTATTATTCTTTTGATTAATTTCAAACTATTCAACTAGAAAATATGAAATAGTTCAGAACCTCATTAAATGGAGGATAAATATGAAATAAAAAACCGCAACAATTTCCTGAATTTTGAATTCACTTATTTTGGAAAATTAAAAAAATTCCTACAATTCACTTAATATAGACTAAAAAAAAATATTAATTTATGTTATTAAATTGGAGTGTCACCATCATATATGTCAATAAAAATACTTTTACGTATTTGCTTAATAAAATGATTAAACCTACATATCAAGAAATTTGCTAATTAATACAAAATTATTAAAAGCATCTTATCTCTAAGCATTTTATCTCCAATACAAATAAAGAAATAAATCCAGTGCATATATACATCAAAAAGAAAAGGCCAAAGTCATCTCCGGTCCCCTAAAATTATCCGCATAATTTATTTAAACACCTCAAGACTAGTACCTATTAGACACTCTAATATTAATAAATATGTACTTATTGAACACAAAATGATAATAGCGTGTGTAATTCACTCACATTATCTTTAAAAAGTAACCAATAAAACTGCAGCATGTGGCACATGGCCCCAATCTAATGAATATTCAATTTTTTTAGAAAATAAAAACTCCAACCATTAATAATCCAAAAAATTAATTAGCAAAAAAGAGAAAAAAGAAAACCCCCATCCCCACACAAACCCACTCACCCACGTTTCTTCTTCTTCCCTTCAATGGCCATCCTGATTCCAACAACAAATCCCAATTTTTCCAATGACAACAAAAAGAAGAAAAAAGAAAATCTCCCCCACCCGCTCCCCCAAATTCACCCACCTAATCATTTGTCTTATCTTCTTCTTCTTCTTCATCTTCTGTTACTTGTTATTTTCTATTCCTTTGAAAAGATTAATTTTTTTTTCTTGTAATAGACTATGGGCTATTGAAATCAAGTCTAATGCAAATACTGAAATAAGTTATGAAGCATGATAGATTAATGGAGTGATTGTTGAGATTTTTTGTGAAAATAAATCGACGTTGATAAATTATTTCAAAATCGATAATGAAGAGAAATCAAGAGAATTCAAATGAATTATATCAAATTTTCTGATATCATTTTAAATAAATGGTTGGTAATGTTTGTTGATCGAAGTGACCGACAATAAAGATGGACAGAGGTTGCTTTTATAATTTCAATGTCCCCTTTTTTTTCTTATTGCAAATTCTTGCAAATTCGATTAACAAATTTAATTTCATTTTATAAAGAGTGAAAAATAAAAACGACGAGAAAAAAAAACAGAGTTTAAAAAGCTTAAAATAGGATGAAGAAGAAGACCATTGGTATATCCTACAGGGTTGGGTGGGTGGCGTGGAGTTGCTTTCTTTTTGGGTTAAAAACATTATTTTAAATAAAAAAATTTTTTAGTTATTTTAATTAATGCATGCCAGTCATTAGGACAAAAAAAAGTCAAGTTTATACTAAAAAAAATTTTAAAAAAAATTGGGACATATTCACGCGCTACTAGGTAGTGAGATATACTTATTTTGCCACATCAACATTTTGTGCTTAATAAACACATGTTTTGAATCATTTAAGCGTTTAATAGATACAAGCCTTAGTTAAGGTATTTTAATAAATTATACGGACAACTTTAAAGGGTCGAAGATCTTGGCCAGAAGAAAAGGAAGACAAGAAGCATATGTACATATACATTATGCCTTTACTTTTGATATTTGCCTCTTGTTTGAAATAAGAATTTTCTACTTTCACATGGTCATAAAAGATTTTATATATATTATTCTCGAATTTAATATTTTGTATTTGAAAAATCACTTGCTCAATAACTAATTCGTGTTAGTTTTTTTATTTCTTTCCCTCTCATTTTCTGTTTCACTAGTTTATCATTCGTAGAAATTCTATCTTATAAATTATTGTACCGAATGTCCATGAAGAAACAACTTAAAATATTATTTATTTATTATTGTTTGTTTGTTTATTCTTTTATAATTTATTTGATTATCATATTGCTTTACATATAAATAACTAGGAACCAGAAAAAAAGTCACCAATTAAAAAATAATATTGCTGATAAAAGTTATCAACACACTCAAAAGATTTGCGTATAATATATTGATACAAAATCATTGAAGTTGACTATAGAAGCAGATTTGATTCTGAAGGGGGACAATTATCTTTAGCATAATTATAGAATTTTTCGAAGCAACAATAAAATTATTTTTGTGCAATTTATAATTATAGATTCAAAGTCATAAAATTATAAAAATAATTATTAATATTTCTATTTTAATAGATTATCTATAATAGGATGCAATGATTCTTTATAAGCTACCAATATTTAATACTTTATACACCGAATAAGCATACAATTTTCTTTATAGTCATATAACAAGAAACTCTATGTCCTTTTTTCCTATTTAATGGGACCATGTGAAAAGAATCCATAATATAGAGATTAATTAACTCTAATATTAAGTATTAATAATACTTTTTAGTACTTATGGTAGGTGCAGGAAACAAGGCATGCATCCTGCTTTTCAGTCAATTCTCCGCATATGTACCAAAAATATTTTATCAATTAATAAATTGAGATTTATCGACTCTTAATTTGATTTCTGAAATAAAAAATCCACTGCTTACTGTATTTCGAATATAAAATGATTAAAGAAAAAACTTCAAAACTTTTAAGGTTCAGTGTCATAATTCATTAAACCTTTTTTAAATTAGTATAATATATAGTTTTCTATTTCCGTGATGATGCCTTTGGTATTGTTGATATAATTAACTGAGGTAGTTTGTTGTTTTAAGGGTAGCAACTAGCAAAAATAATATGTGAGAAGTCTAGTTTTACTTTTGGACATTGAAGGGATTATTCTATGGATATCCTATCTATTTTGTAATGAAATAAGTGTCATTATTTGACTCTAAATTAATTCTTCTCCACAATTCATGGAGCTTGGAGGCTCTAGTGATTCATCGGAACTTTCTTTGTTGAAATATATAAAACATAAAATCCATCTTGTCGATAGACTTTTCAAAATTTTCATGTGTTATGCTCAGAATGAAAAGAGAAGTGCGTCAAATTTTGATAGGGGCGGAGTAGGAAGTATATTTTCATCTTTAATTCAGAACTCAATTGAGTTCTGAAAATAAAATCGCTTTTAATAATGAAATTTCATAGCAAAAATTTAAATTAATTGAACCCTAAAATAGATTTGGTTGGACTCAAACCTACTTTCTTGTCCTAGGTAAAATCTTTGTATTTGGACAAGAACTCAAAAGCCATCTTGAATTAAAATAGAGTGTTTGACCATTCCAATATAATTCAAAGTCTTTTTTGCCTGGTCAAATGGTCTTCTCTATTTCTATTTATTTGTTTGCTTTAAATGAAGAAAAAACATTTTCTTACTTTTGATTTGGATAAGTTTCAATTCAAGTCCTCTAGATTTTTGTAAAAGTTTAGTTCTTGGTCCAAAGAACCCAATGACCAGTTAATAAAATGGACCCTGAGTTGTCATTTTACACCCCCAAACTTCCATTAAATGCAATTTTGTCCCTCTTAGTCAAATACACCTTTTTCACACGTTTAAATATAGGATTTGGAAGATTGGAGAAAATATTTATTGCCCAACTACCCAAATGTATGTCTTGTAGAAGCAAATCTAATCATTTGTAACCTTATTTTGTTAGTATATACTTTAAGCGGTTATTTAGTGTATACGCATCTCAATTATTTTATCGTGAATACGGGGAGTGGTTTATTAATTATTTATTGAGAGAAAGTGAGAGTGGGAAAATCTGAATCATTTCTGTTAACGACAAGGATATATACAAACTGAATTATCAACGAAGGTCAAGTTTGGACCTTTTCATAGTAGTAGTTTTTAGATCTTGAGTTTCGACTATGAAAGTGAGTTAATCAAGTCGATGTTGCTGAAAAGCCTTGAAAACAATGGTAGAAACAAAAATTGATAGTTCAAACTTCAGAATACACCCGGCTAGTTTTAGACATTGCTATTTCAAACATCAGGAAGACATATTTGAAGTTCGTTCTTGATAAATCAAACTTCAGACATGTATATCGAAAGTTTGATCTTGACAAGCCAATCTTTTAACGCGTATGTTAGAAATTTACTTGGACAAGCAATATGTCAAACTTCAAATGTGAATTTTGCAACTTTAGTCTGAAGTCATAGCCCAGCAATTGGATCCAGTCAAAGCCCAATGAAATATTGATACACTAAGCCCCATTGGGTCATCACTAATCATACCCACAGGCCCAATGGGCTAGTTGAAATAATATCACATTATTTTCCATCAATTTCTTCGTAATAATTCGTTTCATATTTCCTTGCAATTCTTTTTTTAAAAAAAAGAAGTGATCAACAACAACGAGTCCGCACCTAGTCCCAAACATGTAGGGGGTAGGCTATATGAATCCTCACTGACGATGTTATTACAAGATATATTTTGACATATTGATCAAATTATTTGTCAATCAATTCAAAATGAATATAACACAATTCTATATGCCAAAGGTTATTGTGCTAAATGAATTATTAGTTCCAGGATCTTGTTTATGTATAAAAATAAACATTTCAATTTTCCTTGATAAAGAGACAAAAACATATAAGTGTATCGCGTGTGAAATAAGCCAAAAACAAGTTATGTAGAAGTTCTCTACTTTGACATAAATAAGATGACACATCATATCCAAGTATATGTTAGTCATACATAAGTAATTTTGACCTTTAGTGCGCTTTAGGCAAAGTCAAAAATTTTGTTAAGAATGTTCAAGAGTAATTTCAAGGTTATAGAATATATATGTATGAAAAATAACATTTGACCTACATACATAGTGTGTTCAACTGACCACTCTTCAACAGACATTTAGCTACCTCCTGCTACACAACACAAATTCAGATTATTCAGCCAGTTGATTTCCAGAAAAAGAAATAATGTCTTCTATGCAACATAGAGAAGTAAAAAGAAGTTAAAAAAGATATGAGTGTATTGGAACTAAGAAATGTAGTAAACTAACATTAATTAACATCAACATGTGTGTCGGATCCTTCAAAAGTTATGCATTTTTGGAAGATCCGATACAAGTGTGACAATATTTTTGGAGAGTCCGAGCAATATATAGTTGTGCATGAAATTAAGCTCAGAGAAAAGAGAACAACTTAAAGTAAACAACAATGTACAATGACAGTGAAAAAAGTGTTGAGGCTTCACTTACTGCATAGCCTCTCAAGCTAGCAATGGCTCCCAACAACACTGCACTCGGCGTTGTATACTGCAACAACAACACGAACGTATACATATGATCACCCTCGAGAAGAAAATTCATCCAATCAGCCAACGTAACGACTCTAATCCCCAACAGAGGAAGCACCAAAAGCCTAGTTATCGGCATTCCAATCATAGTCCTAATGCCAAGTTTGGAATCATTAGGCCATTCAGCTAGCATTCCTCTGAGAACTAATATGACCAATGGCTCCTTTGCACCAGCTAAGATCTCTAAACTATCCGCGATGAAAGACAAATGGGTGTTGTATCCAAAGACAAACGCCTTGACATGAGATACCATCCCAACGAGTATAACAAACAGAGAAGCAATCATTGGGGGCTGAAGGATGTGTTGCACGGGCGTTTGTACAGCAACTGTTTTCATTTTCTTGATAACTTTAAGAGCAGACAAATAACTAATGCACTCGGGTATTCATCAACTGCATCTTCAATATCAGGTGCATTTTGAGACAGACATAACAAGGGGTGTTTTCGAGTGTTCTGTTTCTTTGTCCTTGAGGCCTAGCCACTCTGCTTCAACTAAAAGAGGCATACTAACCTCCTCGTCCTCGTCCTCATTTTCATCGACAACCTTATAGTACCTCCATCATATGATTAACGAGTATATAAACAAGAATCACTGCAACACATTAGGCAAAAGAAACATAAGTAACTCTATTATATTCCATTTTGCAATTAGGTTGATCCATACTATGACAAATAGAGCCAACTATAGCTAAGGGAAGATTGCCCGTGTAATCAAACGTGGTCATGATGATAGTCAATTGAGTAAATTCTTAAGGGGGACGACATATAATCACTACTAACACACCTAAAACAAAGCCTATAATCGTACTTAACAACACAGCAACAAGTACAAACCACCAATGCACGAAATTATCGAGTGTAATCGATTGTCCTAACCGAGTAAAGATCAAGCATGGCAAGATAAGTGCAAAGACAAGCTTACTAAGAAGTTTGAAAGTTTCTTTTGGGACAATTTGTGTTTTTTTTTTTGTGAGCAAGAACTAATCCAAAAATTGCTAGTGAAAGAAGTTTAAACAATGGGAGTATAGTACTAATGAGGCCTTCGTCAGCAAATTTTGTGTTGTTACTATTAACAGTTAGGTATATACTATTAATCATGTGTTTAGACATAGTTTTCTAACAATTTTCAAGATTAAATATCTAAGTGGGAGATTGTTAGGGTATATACTATTAACCATGCATTTAGATATAGTACATTATAACAATTGTGATGGTTAAAAGTCTAAGTGGGAGATTGTTGGGATATATACTATTAACCATATGTTAAGAAATAATATTTATTATAGAATAAATATTTGCTCAATTTTAATAGATCATATATTCGTTTATAGTGTCTGTTTACTTATATAGTAGATGATTTAGTGTGTAGAGTTTTAGCTTATACACAGAGGATTAAATCATCAGTTCTTATAAGTATAAAGTTTTTTGTTCACAATCTAGGATGGAAATTGGACATGCTATCGGTACGATTGTAGCACAAGATTATATGGAATTTATCTTGATTATGGGAATAGTATAGTTCCAACTTCTTGTGCTAGTGCATTTTATATGTATTGAATGGGACCGAGTAGATATAGTTGTTTTAGACTGGCTGACAAAAACATATTCTCTAAACTATTAAATGTACTTATATTCTTAATCCTGATATAACTATTAAGATATGTATATATTAATTATCGTTTTGATTTATTAAAAGGTGAGATTCTGAGATGGGTTAATATTCCTGGTAGATTGGATGATAATAATATATTGGTGAAATAATAAGTTAGTTGATGGAATACATGTCTCGTTATAGAGATTGATTGATATGCCTTTTCGAGAAACTTATAAGTTTTCATCGTGTCAAACCTTGCAAGTGGATTTATGAATCCGACACATGAAATAAGTTAAGTAGTGCTCTAAAGAAAATTAATCATTGAATTAAATTCATTAGTAATTTAATTTATTGATTAGTATCTGTAATCTTAACATAAGAAATTACATAAGTGTTTAATGGGGAATTACGAAATATAAATAGAGGAGTATAATTACGAATTTCTAGTGGAATGATTTGTAATTTATTATGGTAAGAATAATTCAAATTAATTATTTGGAATTATTTTCATAATAAGAAGCCTTGGTATTTAATTATGTGGTCCCTACAGTGCCCATACTTAACTAGAACTCAAAATCTTATTTCTATAGAAAAAGAAGAGAAGAGCGTTAGTTTTGGTTCAACAAAAACTAACGTGTGGTTTTTTGTTTTCAAGAAAAACTGGGTTTTCTTCTCCTTTTTGGATTGGGAAGAAATCTCTATAAATAGGGATTCTCCTAACCTAGAAAAAGAGGTTGGAGGTTTCTATTAATACTTGCCCACCCAAGTATTGAGAGAATTCAGATGTGAACTTAGGGTCATTGTAGAAGACTGCATAGATATTGTATAACTTGGAGATTCACTTGAAGGTATTTGTTCAGTCTTCAAGAGATATTTATCGAATTAAATTTCAGCAAGTTTATGTGTTCTAACATAAATGATATTGATTATCTATTATTCATGTAAGCCATATGATCCTTGTATGCTTCCGATGTGCATATAGTTTTCCAACATTAACTACCTCACTCGATAATCTTAACATCTTTTTCTTCTTGGGGCAGAGAGCGCTTTCCTCTTTAGTGGGCCCTACACTATACAAATTTCGATTAGTCAAAAAGTGAATTTTCTAATATTATTGAACTTGTTGGAATCAAGAAAATCTATAAACTTTGATTTCTTCTTGAGTAGAGAGTGCTTTCCTCTTTAGTGGTCCAACATGACACGAATTCAGATTAGTCACAAAGTGATTTTTCCAATATTATTGAGCTTGTTGGAATCAAGGAAAGCTATAAGCTTTGATTTCTTCTTGGATAGAGAGTGCTTTCCTCTTTAGTGGGCCCTACATGACACGAATTCAGATTAGTCAGAAAGTGAATTTCCCAATATTATTGAGTTTGTTGGAATCAAGAAAAGCTGTAAACTTTGTTTTCTTCTTCGCTAGAGAGTGCTTTCCTCTTTCGTGGCCCTACACGACACGAATTCATATTAGTCAAAAAGTGAATTTCCCAATATTATTGAGCTTGTTGGAATCAAGAAAAGCTATAAACTTTGATTTCTTCTTCGTTAGACAGTGCTTTCCTCTTTAGTTGCCCTACACGACACGAATTCAAACAACGCATATCTAAAGTTATTCCTAAATTGGTAGAGTGACCTTTTTTTATGCACTACGAATATGGCTTAAATATTAGTGTCCCAAAACCGAGTATTTGTGCACTTTGGACCCATAGTTTTCCATATCTAACCCAAGTCAAATTTTCGGCCCATTTTTACTCGAGCCCAATAGTTTTATTACCCCCAATTTGTTTGCTTAATGGCCCACTTGACCTAAGAAGAAAAGATGCCAATAAGCCCAAACTGCACCTTGTGGGTTATATCAAGTAAGCCCAAGTTTAAACATATTACCAATTGCGCGAATAGCATGTCTTATCTTCACGATTATAAATTTAGATCTTTATGAAGGCTTATGATAAATGTTTTTCTGTGGCTTGATAATGTTAACACTTTTTCAAATGTTAGTAGAGCCTTCCCCAACACTCAAACGTATATAACTAATATACAATGACAATATTAAGTATTTTGCTCTATTTATATTTAGCATGTTACTTGCCTTATTTATCGAATTACTAGAGACACATTCAATGGACAACACATGTAGTTATCATTTAGACGACTTGATTCTGAAAAAAGGTTCTTTTATAATGCCATAGTATGTCACTCTCTTCATTCTAATTAGTGATACTATTTGATTAGACATAAAATTTTGTTTTTGAAAAAAGACTTTCGAAATATATGATCTTAAAGCATGATATTCTTTTTTGAACGAACGGAAGAAGTAGTTTGAACTAGTTAGGAACTAACTAGATAGTTGAGAACTATATATTTAGTTCTTCTCTAACCATGTTGAGAACTATATAGTTCTTCTCTAACCATGCATCTATCTCATACTTCAAAAGTAACTAAAAATTGTCCTTTTTTTCAGAAAATACATTAGTATCCCAAGATATTTATTTTTTTGATGTTAGATATTGTAAGGCTTTTTTTTTTTTCAAAAGTAATTTTGATGTTTTAGATGACTCAAAGGTAGTTGTATTTTTCTTAGGATTCCCATGATGTATGGGACAAGAAAGTACCCCTTTCAAACACTATAGGCAGTAAGACTTGTCATTTCAATCTGTCAACTCATCCATTTTTGTCATTTCAATCTGTCAACTCATCCATTTGCACCAAACATCACATAATTTCCATCTCTTTATTTTCTTCTTTGGTCCCTTTTTTAAGGTAAAAAATGCATTCTTATATTACTCATCATATATAGTTGATGGATCCATATGTTGTTTTTTTCCCATTAATACTTGTGTCTTCATTTGATCTTTTCTTTTGGAATTTTCTCTATTAACCTTAGTAGGGTAGTTTCAACATGATTTTGGAAATAGATTCTTTAATATGTTTACAAGATAAAGTAAGATTGCATGCCACACAATTTCCTCTTTATATTTAACTTGTAAAATTATACAAAATATATTGTGTAGCAATTCAATTTATTAGTGATATTGTCTGCTTTGAGTCTAGGCCAGCACGGCTTTAAAACACATCATTTTAGTGTGTAAGGTTGCTTATTTATATATCCAATATCTCAATCATGTTTTGTCGACGTAGAACTTCTTATTTTAAGCTAGAGTGTCATATACACCCCCTCTTATGGACTCAATGTTCTCAATGAGGTTTGCCCCACTGCATGACCCATATCAACAAAACTGACACAAGAGTGACTCTGACATAATTTGTACCAGCTAAACCCGCTAGTGATATTGTCTGCTTTCTGCCTAGATTCGCACGACTTCAAAACATATCATTAGTATGTAAGACCTACTTGCTTATACACCCAACATCTCTCATGTGTTTTTACTGATATGAGACTTCTAATCTTCAGCTAGGATGTCACATATTGTTACTGTATTGTACTATACAATAATATGGTCCCACTTGATCAGTTCTATTTTATTTTTTACATAGTTCCCTACTTTAAATCAGGTTTGAGCCACTGAAAATGAAAAATACTTTTATTGAGAGTATCACCTTCAAAAATAATTCCTACAATATATAAATCAAAATTTACTCAAATTTCAATACTAATACCGAACATCAAATAGAAAAAAAATAGTTTCCTCTCAAGGGAGAAAAGAAAATCATCTTTCACTTTGTGAGTTGTGACCAATAAATCATTAGAATCTGAATGTGTGGTAGGCTCATTCACATTGTGACTAATTTGTTACAATATTTTCTATATTTGATTTTATATTATATGTCCTCGTCCTAAGTTTATGATATGAATATTGTCATATTTGAGGGCGGGCTCATAAAGGCTGGTCAAGAAAAAGATTGACAAATTTCTTGGTTGATAAATTTTTTAAAAATAATTTATATGACGCTGAATCTCATATCGAAAAAAAATAAAATATTATAAAAATAAGGCATAACACAAATTTATATGCCACATATATTTTTGAGTTTGATCATGGCATAGCCCAAGGATTCAAGTCATGAAGAGATACGAGTTACACATTTCAAGTTTGATCTTACACGTGAAAAAAATTCTTGATTGGGAAAATTTGCTCTTTTAATTAACCTTATATAACATGAATTTAAATTAGACATATCCCCAATATAATATCAAACATTGAGTAAGAAATAAAAATACTTCATCACCACCGCTTATACCTATAATTTGACAACAAAATTCAGCAAACTTATGTACTTTTTTTTAATTTCTTGAAATTTATGTTAAAATAAAGTTATTTCTAGATGGATTGGATATCTTCATTCATAATCAAGGATATTGAATTTTAGCTGCGAAAATTGAGATTTTTTTTACTAAGAGCATCATCTTAATAGGGTATGTCCGACATAAATTTAAATTAATCGGGTCACGATAATCCAAATGCAATATGGTTAATTTTTTTAAAAAAAAAACAGAGAAAAAATATGTACTTACTTTGAATTGCATCATGTGGTTGGGGAGAAAAGCTAAATGTATTTTTACCATTTGCGTTTTTATTCTTATGCAACTACAGTCTACACACAAATATCTGTCCTATTTTCTCTCAATTATTTTTGGTAAACCAATTTTATATTTTACCATTTAATTTATATATTTAGCGTAATTTTATAAGTGGTACACATATTTTATCTCTAGTAATGACTTCTTTTGTTTCTTAGTCACTATTTTCGATAAATCTTCTGCTCAAGAAAAACTATATCAAATCAGTTCGTAAATTTTTTTAGGAAAGTGAAGAAGTCACAAAAAAATACTAAAGATAACATGACAAATATTTTGATTAAAAAAAAGTAACAATACCTACAACAATATAAATATTATTATAATGAAAGTATAATAAATAACATATAGCAACAAAACTTGACGATTAAGATAGTATTGTTATGAGTACTAGTATGATAGGATAAGTGAGACAATATTCAACTATCTATTAGTCTTTTGTCCGAATATATAACCTCCATATATAGTCTCTTATCTATTGTCATATCTTCGATATGCTGAAGCTACACCATGTCTCCGATATTTCTTCGATCTACCTATTTTTTTCTTAAAATCATCCATAACCAACCTCTCAGTTTTACATTGAAGCATTCGTACATTTCTTTTTACCTGTTTGAACCATTTTAATTTTTTTTAACCATACATCTGTTTAATTTGATGTATAACGAGTGTACGAGGTCTTTTGTTTTTTTGCCTATATAAATTGTAAACTTGTACAATTGATAAATGTAATGTCGTAGTTAAATATACCAATAGTATTTTGTGAGTAAAAAAGATAAACTTTGATTATGCATTTTTTTAGAAATATTTTGAATTATCAATTATTAAGACTATTGTACTTTTATATAATTTTTGAATGTGTAATTAGTTTTTTGAAGAAATAAAATTAAAAAACCTAGGTTTGAATTTCACGTAAAATAGATTACACTTTGGTACTCGCCATCTTGCCACATAAAATGGAAAAATGAAAATGCTAAGATATTATATATAGAAAGAATGTAGAAAAGATTATACTATCAGTAGTCAATACAAGTTAACCTATACTTTTTATAATTATTTATCAAAAAAATTACCTCTAATTATTTTATATATAACTTGATTGAATAAATATTTTTTTATAGCGTAAGTGTACAAAAGTTAAACTCTAGAGATTTTATAATTTATTTGTATGGCTTCGTACACTGCTCTAAATCTACACATCCTAATTTCCCTCTTTATATATTTCTCTCTTTCTTTTAACTTGCCATTCTCATACACACTTCACTCATAAATTAAAAGTATATATAATATAACAAAATTTATAATTTAAGTTTTCTAGTGTTATTTTATGTCCCATGCATGTTTTGTTCTTCCTCTTTTTGTAGTTTCAAGTATGAATTCATGATAATTTTTTTTAAAATTTTTCTTGCATCTAATTAAATTTTTCTTCTTCTATTTAGGACATACGGAGAAAATAAGGAGCTCTCTCCAGTCCAGTCCGAGGCAGTCGAAGGCTAAAAACACAGCTGACGACTCGTTGATTCTCAAGCACATCAACAAGCATTTTTGGAAATCGACGTGTTTGAGATTCAACGATGCGTGAGCTATGTTTAGCTAGCGTTGTCACGTCTTGGACTGAAGGGAGCTCCCTATAATATATCCACTACACCTTAATTTTTCATGCATATAGCAAAATGATGGGCCAATAGCTAGTTTGAATTTATGTAAGCTATTTATATAATTTAACATGTTATAATAAATTATGTGTGTTATAATTAAACATTTAGGTGTTACTATATTAAAGATTACTTAATTTGACTATGTAAGAATATTATATATTGTCAGTATATAGAACTTACAATTGATTTTCCTTATAGATTGAAAGAAGCAAACCTTAAACTTACCTTGTAGTAGTTTTTTTTTTCTTCTCTATGTGATATTTTCATATATTTCTGAGCCAAATTCTTGATTTTATTTCCTTTGTGTTTAATTCATTAATTAATTTCACAAATCAATTATACTGTATCTCTTTTCTTTCTTTTTTTTTTTTTTTGCAGTAGGTTGTGTATATCCACGGACAAATTCCGCAGTTAAATAACAAAATCTCATCCTAATTTTATTTAGGTATAGATCAGCGATGGATTATAAGAAAATTTATGTAGTTGGGAGCTATTTAGCTACAGATTACTAAGAATGGCACATAGCAAGAATTGCCTCAGAAGCAAAGAGAGGCAAAATAATACAGTATGAATTGGAGATTATCTTGGCCTTTGATGAAGATGAATTGATATATTGACATTTTCTTTCAACTTCGTATTCTAACTTAGGACAAATTATCTCTAAATGGCAAAGTGAAAAGTCAAATTGATTTACACGTCTGTTTTACTTCCAATAGGGTTTTTGGAGAAAAGGTGTATAAATTCTCTACATGAATAATTGTTCTTGCAATGTACGAGATGTGATTAATTAATGTTACTAAAGTTGTGCCATGTGGAATGGAGTATCTTATTATCTTACTTCTTGAAACCTAAGTTTTGAATCGTAGTAAAAATATATTCTAAGTTAATTAATTAAATTTTATCTGGTCGTTACCTCACCCTCATTATTTTATCATTTCAGAAGCCGCAATTCAATATAGAGATGGATATATACTTGATCTATATGACTCTCTTTCCCCCAAGCTCCCCTTCTCTCTCTTGAATTAAATATCCGTAAGTTTAAATTTTTAGATGAGATAATTATGCAACTTTTTACTTGTAACAAACGGTAGATATATGTTACTCCTAATATCTACCCCTTATTTATCAATGATTGACGGTAAAAAAAAAGTTAAGTTCAAAATTTAAAAAGAAAAAAAAGAAATAAAACTAAAAATCATAAAAAAAAATAAAAAAATGTACAAATCCTTAATCCATGGCTGGGGAGTCTTGATTTATGCAAGTTTTACTTTATTGGATATCAATGGCTAGGGCAACATTTGGAAAACATTTAACTCTGAAAATTTTTCTATTTTTATGATTGCAAATAAGTACTAAATTGTCTTTTCCTTGGGAAACAAAATTTGGTGGGGCACAGAATAGTAGAATCGATTTAAAATACGAAGAAGTAAACACATGAAAATAATAAAATAAATAAACTCAATATCTTCTATATATACATATAAAATAATTTTAATCTTATACATACAACATATTTTTTTTCCGAAAAGGATTTGAATGGACTCACTTTCTCCCCACTTGTCTCCTCCCATAGGAATCAAGCTTTAATTTACTTGGGAACGATTTATCCCCTAACATGAAACTTTGCGAAACAAATCTAACTTCATCACCATTCAATATAAATATCGAATATTGAATGTATTAAACAAAAAAAACAAAGAACCAATATACATAAATTCAGACACTCTATGTTGAACAAAGAATGAAAATAATAAAGACTTTGTATTTTTTCTTGTGTTATAAATATATATTGTACATATCAAAAAGAAAATCTTTAAAATATTACTCTATGATTGACTAAACATATGCAACAAGAAAAGTTAGGGTCAATCGTATATATAAGTGGAATCGATAATTCAACTGTTGAAATGTTTTTTAGAATAAAATTGTATAAAGCTAGTCCTAGCAATTGGATCAAATCAAAGCAGATAATACTTTAACCGTAACGGAAATATCTTTAAAAAATATATTATCCAGCTAAAATTCCCTTGGTTAACTCAATCAAATGAAACAAGATCACAATAGTTGAAATGGGTACACTTAATCCAATAAGTGCAGCCATGCCCAAAACCAAACTAGGTCTTGTATCCATTAATTGAGATTGCAACAATCCCAATGCTTGACAAATATTCGCATCGTAATTTGCATATATACTCTTTTCCCAATCCATCCAATCAGATGGAGGCTCGTAATTCCTTTCGATCATTTTCATCTCATGAATTCTCTTACGTAGAATAATTAAGTTCTCATCTACAATACGACCATTATTGTAGTTTCGATCTTGAGCTTCTCTCCCCATTGCCAACGTAGTTGTCCTCAAATTTCGTGATGATGTTGATGATTTTTGTCTTGATGAAAATGGAGAAGATGAAAGAAAAGAAGTTGATGTTGCCATTATTTAGAGTGATTAATTTGAGAATTGTATAAATATTAAAAAATGAGATTTGGGTTATAATAGGCTTTGGGTGTTTGTATTTATAGATGTTGGAGACATAGGATAATGCTAATTAATTTAATAATTTAAAGTATTAAGCCAAAAAATGAATAGGCAAAACCGTGTTATATTAACTGTCATCACCACTAATTAATATAAAAATACTTTAGATTATATCATTTTTTGTCAAGTAGACACGGTCAAGATATGATTTAGTATTGCAAGTTGCAAATATAATGAATATTAATTATCAGCGGATCGAATATTTTTGCTAAAAGAATTCAAAATATCTTTAAAAATATACTGACTACTTCTATCTATTTATTTGTTTCATAAAAAGTGTCTCCTTTTATATATGAAAACGATTCAATTTTAAATTTTCAATTCTACAACATTGCTCTTACATGGTGTTTTTAATATTTCTTATGTCCTAATATATATAATATTTTTCGCTTTTCAAGAGTTAAACAGAAAAAATTACTTGTAATTTATTCTTATGTCCTTTAAATATTTCAAATTGTTGATTTGTGTAATTTATCATGCTTTTGATGTTGTATCTAAATATGTAAATTAATTTTCAAAATCCTTAAAGATTATATGTCTCAATTTACGGTCAGAATAAAGAAGTTTGCACACAAAATTTGAAGTGTATCGTGTAAATTGACACAAAAAAGTACTATAAGTTTCAAAACTCTTTATTGTCAAACATTTTTATACACCGTATTTTCTTAATATCTTGACTGCTATAGAAAGATGTCAAATAAATTTTAGTGCATAAATATGGTTTGACTTTTGTGCAAGACGGTTCTTTTTTTAATATTTAGTTCTCTGTATCTTCCCACTTTATTTTTCAGGTAGCGTTGGACGTTTTAATGTAAAATATCTATTAAACAAAATAAATTAAAAAACTATTCATTTGTTTATTTTTGAAAATGATATCAGAAAGTAGTTGGAAAGACCAGACACCAGGGTGTTTAATTCTCTTACTATATAGTATAATTATTTTATTGGCTGTCGCAAAACTGAGATGGAAATAACTCTAAAAGAATATTAATTCAAAGAAAATGATTATAGATCGAACCTATCCAATTATTACAATACGATGGTTGGCTATTCACGGCCTAGCTATACATATCCAAGGAACAAAAGGTTGAATTGAATTATACCAATCTCTACTTCACAAGGAACAAAAGGTTGAATTGAATTATACCAATCTCTACTTCAACGGAACAATTTACGTCTAATGAGCTAATTTTTTGGATGAAATTAGGTTCAAGATTTATTTTCTTATCGACCTATCATAATTGATGTTGAACTCCCTGTTATAGTTGACTATAGAAATACTGCAATAATTATTTCAGTTTAAGACGTGCTTAACCCAAACCTGGAAGACGTTGACTAAACTTTTGTCAATGAATTAATTAATAGAATTCATTTTCAAGTACAAATTCGAATATGATTCTGGTCAACGTTAAATGTATTCAGTTTTTGCCTTTGGCATCTGCAATTTATCATTTTTGTTTCTGTTATTCTTTATTATTATTTCTGATGTTATTATAACAAAGTATAATAATTTAACCAAACACAAACTACTACCACTCTAAAATCCTCTTTTGGTGATCATAGTTTTGGGTGCAACGACAATCCTAAACAACCTTTTCTGAATCTAACAAAGAGGATATGGAAAGGCATATTATACCAATCATACCTGGTGTAATCCCACGGGTAGAGTCTGGTAATGATAGAATATACCTAAAACCATATATTTCAAGGATGAAAATGCCGTTTGACACGACCTACTAAACTCGTCATAGAAATTATTTGATTCCAATAATCCAATCAGCAGTGAGTTTTTTTTTTTTTCCGTTGTGAAAATAGGCTAAAAAGTTCAAACTTTACATTAGAGTTCAGCTCATATTTACCATACTTCACGACTATTCGGGAGCCGAGACGATCTTCATGGAGTTTCTAATGCTTTTGACCCCTAAAGATAACAGGAAGGAGATGAAATTTACTGCATATTAGTAGAATTAGCTCAATAGCTCACATAAGAAAGACCTCCTTTTACTGCACAAGCATCTCCTTTTGATTAGCACCTGTAGGAGATAAATCAATAAAAAAGTCGCACATCTTTGTTATCAACATCATCCATTTTTCCCAAGCAATTTACAAGCCGTCAAGGGTAAACAGATCAAGTGGATCAGCAGGAGAAGATTCCTGCTGCTCGTCGGGTTTACCTTCATCCGAGGGCGGAGATTCAACTTGTGGAGTTGGTTCAGGCAAATCATCATCCTTCACGGGCTGAAGCTTTGCCTCTTCCTCTGGCTCTTCTTCGATATCTTTGAGACGTGGTGGAGGTTCAAGCCGTTGATACTTGGGCTTATTTTTCTCCAGGAGAAGGTAAGTTGTGTAATACCAAAACATGAGAATTCTACTTTGAGCAATAATGGTATCACCTATTCGGCTGCCTCCAAATGATAGCTGCTCGAGTACCTGTAGAAGTGAAATTCAAGACGTTGCCATACAAGGATGAAAACAATTTGATTCACTGCCAATGCTTGGATTTTGATCAGCAGGCATAAAATGAAGGGAGAGAGGATATGGTGAATTCAATCTTGAAGTTCGGACAGTGAGAAATATTTTTCTTGCAATGGAACCACCTCCTGAAGATCCAAGAGGGAGCAGTATTCCACTTTTTGAAATGTGAAGCTCTTTTAGTGTTTGTCTGCTACAGATTTTAGGAATGTGTAGACTTCAACCCTCCAGGTTGCCAGTTATCTATGTTTATTATCACCTTGGTTTAGCATGGATCTAAAATGATAACTCTAAATTGAACATAGAAGCTAGTTTAGGTTAGAAGTTGGCCAGGTGTCAAAATGATGCATGACGCTGAAGAACAACAAAAGGAGGAAAACAACCAAAACAATATGTTTCCGAGTAAAGAAAAAAAATGTAAAAAACAAAACCATGGCTGCAGTATTGCTATTTATAAACAATGTGTTTATCATGTTAACCTTAGTATTTGTGCCTATCAGTCATACACTAATCCTTAAATGGTCATGCTAATACTCAGACCACGTAAAAGATTCACGAGCCATCTAGAGCTAACCTTAGTTCTCTCTGCACCTAAGCCTCCTAAGATTTCGATTGCACAAGGAGTCAATACACCAACATGATTTTCTGGGTAAATTAGAGAAGCTTTTGCCATCTAATTGGAAGTTTTAGTTCAATGATCTAAAAATGATGTCCATATATAAAAATTTCTACAAAAGATAGTAGAGCAATTCAAAGGAGAATCGTATGAAGTAAAAAGAGTCCAGTGTCTTCACTCACCTGTTCACCAGATTGTATGTCATATGAGTTTTGATGCTCAAATTGAAGGCCACTAAATTCATTGATGCTAAGCCCCTGAAACGCCCTGAAAATAACAAGAAATTCGCCAACTATTGAAGTCCTTGAATAGAAAGACTAGTAGAGTCGTGGAATGGCCAAGTACTCTGGCATATGAAGGGACAGTTAGTACCATCTTATTAGAGAAACTCGAGGAATCCACCGAAAAATAATTGGTGTGTTGTCTGAATTGACATAGTACCCTCCAAAGACGATAAAAACTGTCATAAGAGAGGGGCCTAATGCTAATGCAGCTTCAGTCGTTGGAACCATAGCTCCCACAGTCAAGCCCATTGCAGATGCAGCAAAAGACTCCACCGTCACAATTCCGCAGAACTTCCCAAATCTACAAACCAAAGCAGAACGGTTTCAGCACTCAATGTGTGTATTCTAGTTTCCAACCTCTTTCTTCAACCAAATGCTTGTGTCCCATTTTATTGAAATACCATTTACCAAAAGCTACCGATAGCATCTGTCACTGGAGGGGGGAAAAGTCATAGGACCACTAAAATTCGAAAAGTGAATGCAAGAAACAACGAATGAATGCCATAGTGCAAAAAGATTGACTACGATGACCCTTTTCTCAATAAAGGCACAGTAAAACTTCATAGTATATACCTTGGCCGAAGCTGGCAAATATGCACTCAGCAAGGTGACTGATGAAGAAGCTTATATGACATCTTACTGACAGTATGGAGTCATTAATATGATGCTCAGAAAGTTAACGCAAGAATAAAACTATGCAAACATGTGTCCTCATTTCAATTGCTTTGTTCAAGAAAGATTTTGACAATCCATAAAACGTTAACCACATCCCTCGTTTGTAATAATAATAGATGAACTGATTATAACTGAGATGATTATCCTTTGCTGCTATTCAACCTATAAAAATTACTTGAACGTGGACATTTCTAATAAAGATATTAAAAGTTGCCTTCTGAATGCTAAGTTTTTTTCTGAGCTTGAGTTGATGTATTTATTAAGGTATTGTGGCTTAAAGCCTTCTCTTTATCAAGGTATTGTAGCTTAAAGCCTTTTCTTTCTTCTCGTCTAAGTAATGCATAGACTCGCAGTTTCTCCATACTTTACTCAAAGTAGCCTCAGAGATCACCTAGTAACTTAGATCCTTGCATTCTTAGGATCTTTTTTGTAATTACTTAAAGGCACCCCTGATCCACCAAGTTCTAAATCTTGCATCACTGGCCCTGGGAATTTCTCGGTTATCAAAAAAAGAATTTCTTAAAGCAGGGAGACCTCTGTCCTTGAGGAAAACATGCTTGAAATCGGGGAGATCACATGAAATAGCCTTAATTGCTTCACCCTAATCAGCAACGCATATATGTATACAGCTCATAAACAGCGGTAAACTCACCTAGAAATGGTAGGATGAAGTCGAGCCATTGGGTATAGGATGCCACCAAAGAGTAGAGGAAATGCTGCTCCAACAGGAATCTCAGCAATCAACTTGGAAAGCAAATATGGTCCCAGAGCATAAGACCCTTTTGCACGCTCTCTATCAACAATTGCTCGTTCCTTGGGAAAGACGCCAACTGTTTTTGTGAGAGCAGCCATAGCAGTGTTTATTGCAGCAACCTATACATGAACACATGAAAATTGGAAGGATATTGATTAGGAACCCCATCACTTCATCAATTTGGCACTTGTACTTTCATGTTTGATGTTTTTTAATCGCTGGAGCCTGGAAGTATGGCATCTTCACCCAATTTTGGTTACTTGCCCACAGATTATTAGCTGAGCAATTGGTTAAAACTTTAAAGAATAAGAAAAATATTGCTTTTGAGCACAGAAAACTCAAGGAAAAGAACAGTTACTCTCTACCTATTCATGCGCAATCAAGAGTACATGTTGACGCTAAATTAATCTTATCGACAGGACCTGATAAAGCATACTGGCATTTCTCACCTGAAGTAGTCCCATCCTGTCTTGTATTGACGTTTGTGATCTGCCCATCCTCCAGAATACAGAACCAAATATTAAAGCTGAAGCAATTGACATCCTTGCCCGAACTTTGTTTGTTGGTCCATCACGAGAAGCCTATTCATCAATTTAATTGATCTCAATTATAATAGATCCAAAATCAAAAAAATGCAAAATTGCTCAAGTATCACTTTCTTTTTCATTTTCTTTTTTGCATAAGAAACGGATTGAAGGAAGTTCTCAATCTGCAAGAAAATAAATAAATCATATCTATTGGAGACAGGGTAAGCTCTAACTAGCTACATAGCATGATAATGCAGTTAGACTAGAACAAATGACCTATAGCACACAACAGACTAAAATTCTCCATTTTACATCTGTTAAATTTTCCAGACAAATGAACGAACTTCTCCTTATCAGTGATCATTGCTATTTATATGATTTATAGTTCCAGCACTATTTATAATCAGTATGGTAACTACTTCCAAATTCCCGTTAAAAAAGGTCAGTGACATCGGATGAAAATTAGATAGATGGGACTCACTTGCATCCATGCACGTTTGAGAAGTAACCTGAACTGCCTCCACCAACCACCTTTACGTGAAATAGATTTCTTTTGGAGGTTCACATGGGTCTTCGAGCTATCCCTTACAAGTGAAGTTGCATATAAAACCTCTGGTATCTTTTCTGAGAATGACTCAACTAGACCATTTATTCTCTTTTGAGAAGAATATACACTCTCTCGTGAACTATAGTCTATAGATATTAGATCAGCCAAAAATTCAGCAGGATTTACATGATCTGGACAAATGTACCTGTCATTTAGTAACCATCATCAATACTTGATTAACAAATATGCAGTTTTCACTTCACGCAAATCATAGGAAATTAAGCTGGCTCCATATCCATATGGCAATGGCTTAACTTAAATGCATAAATTTACACAAGCACACATGTGTGCACGCACACATAAATGTACATATCCCTCGCCCCACACCCTCCCCCACAAAAATAACCAGAAAGAAAAACCAAGAGTATGTTTACATCATAAAGTGTTGCAACTTGCACCCTAAATTCATAAACGGTGCTACTTCATGCTTGTTCCAAGATCGAAGTACCTATTCTACGTATAAGAATCCCCTTCTTTACAAGATTTCTTCTCCTTAAAGATAGATATAGCATCTATGATTTTTGCCTTACCACATTCTAACTTGATATCTATGTGTTTAAGAATAAAATGTGACACTAAAATCACCATCAAGTTTATCAAAGGGACATTTAGCTCTACTTGAAAGAATACATGTTTCAATTAACAGGCACCATGTAGACATATATGTTGTCAGACCACAAACCGCACAAAGAAGCTACAGTTCCAGGAATACAATGCCTGATTGAGAACCAAAGCACAATACTATAAGGTTATATAAATTATATAAGTAATTTTGGGAATCGATCATATAACAAACCCGAATTTCGAGAAGTACGCTAGTACTTCATCACGTGCAGGGCCAGCATAAATGAGCGATCCCCCTGCCAACAGAACAATGTCGTCGAATTTTGCATACACAGAACCTCTAGGCTGGTGTATAGAACATATAACAGTATGTCCATCTTGTGCAAGTTGTCTTAAGGTTTCCATCACTCGCTCTGCTTGAAAAGCATCAAGTCCTGAAAGCAGGGTTTTGTGGGGACAAGTAAAAAGGTGAACAAGCAACCATTGAAGTAAAATCTTGTCTTCGCATTAGTATTATGACTTCAATAATATATTCAATTGTTTCTACTAAAATCAATTTTTTCCTAAATTATAAACGTACTTCCTCCTAGATTTAAAGAGCTAGTAATATCTCAGGACTGCCAGCAAGGAAAGTTGATAGTTCATATCTTTTAGAAGTTTGGGCGGAAAACTTTCCATTATTACTATGTGAATGATTCAAAGTAAGTTAAACATAATACATCTAGCTTTCAAGCTGAACCTCCATTGTAGTAGGCTAAAACGGAATCCAGACACCGAAACCATTAACAAAAGAGGCATGACATTAACGTAGAAGATCCTTACAAAAAAGAACACCACTAATATACAAGAGAATAGCTGGACAAAACTAGGATGCATAAATGAATTCTATATGAAAAGAGGGAGAAATATTCATCAAGTCATTAACTAATAAATGTATGATATTGATTTAGCTCCAGTCTAAATGTTTTTCCACCAGAAGCTCATCTTGTTAGCTTTCATTTTATATGTTTATTCCTTCGCCTTCTACATGTAGAAGCTTCTAAAACCAAATGCACTGTTTTACATACAAAAGTACTTCGAAATTAGTACCATATATATCTAAATAAGACCAGACCCCACAAGATTTCCTTGACATAAAAGAGAATCAAGCATACACATTTCCAGACAGTACAACAGCACAAGGAATGCAGAACCCCAGATAATGGTTTTGAAGTCCTTAATAGCACTATAAACATTTTTTTTTTTTGGGACATTATTGAGTTCAGTATATTGTCTGCGCAAGTAGAAGAACTAATTAAGCCTCTACAAGGATAGAAAAATATTCGGATTCATTTTTTAGACTTCTCTAGAACCATATAATCACAGGATTTGGATGCCTACGCAAGCTCGACATATTTTTATGCATCTCATCCGATAATAATTATTCTGACTTCCACAGTTCCACTACATGAAAATTTGACACAGTCATGTAACTAAGGAGTCAGCACAACTGGATAATGGTTGTGGCCAGGAGGTAAGCACCATTATAAGTGAAAGATAGATGAGATAAAAGTGAAAATTGGGAGTCCCTGCTATTTTAACTTCATAGAGAAGACTACACTCTACAGGGAAGCATAGTGGCCAGAAATCTAATAAAGACTCTCCTTGGTTTATACATGCTTCTAGAAATGTTGTAAGGACTGGTTATTAATAAAAAATTAAAGCATATAATGTCAACCAGAGAAAAATACTCACTGGTCAACTGAGTTGAATAAAGGAAGAAAAATTGGATGATACCATCATGATCAAAGCATAATGCCAGCTAACATGGACTAGCAAAAGCAATAGCATAACTAACCAGTGGTAGGTTCATCAGCAAAAACTACAGATGGACTAGCAATAAGCTCACATGCAAGCGACAAGCGCTTCTTTTCACCTCCACTAACTCCACGAACTTTTGCATCACCAATGCGTGAATCAGCACAACTGACCTTTTAAAGAGACATGAAACCAACACTACTGAGGACAAAGTAGAGAGATTTCTCTGCTAAATGCAGAAGTAATACTAATAGATTCCAGATTTTTCAAGAAGCAGAAACTGATAATAGAGCAGCAAACACATTAAAGAATGAAAGGGGAATTAACATGGAATAAGGGATTATTTGTTCATGGACAAATTATTCAGAGATTATAGTGCAAAATTGTAATACAATAGATATTAATCAAAAAATTATTTTGTTTAGTATCAGATGTTTGATTCATCATATTAAAAGTTGGATGTGAGATGTACTATTTAAAACATTAAGTACCGCGGTAAGGCAAAGGGAAACCTTACCAAACCTGTTTTAAACAATAGATTGTTCACATATTCATCTCTCTCTTCTATTGAAGATACGTCCTGTAGCTGCAGTTCAGCTGCAAGAGAGAGAGTTTCTCGAACAGTCAACTGGGAAAAGAAAAGATCTTCTTGTCTAACATAGGCAAACCTGTAGGAGCAAAAAATTCCATCATCTTGTTAAGAATTTCTCTCAAGAGAAAAGTAATCAGTCTAACTGACAGTGGTGAGTGGACGTACTTGTATATTTTGTTTGAAAATGGCACCCCATTGATGTCCAAAAGACCAGACAAATTTAACTTAGGTGATGCTTTTGTTTGACCTGCCAGAACATTGAGAAGAGTAGTCTTTCCTGATCCTGATGGACCCATAATTGCTAGCAATCGACCAGGTTTGGCTTCTCCTGTCACATTTTTTAGCAAAAAACGCACCTACAGTTTGGGGGAGATGAAAAGAAACAGAAAGATTTTGAATGTCAACGTCAATATCATTTGAATCTGGCCCTCAGAATAACAACACAATTCCAATCATGGGAAACTTGCATGTTGCTTAAATCACTATAACCAGAAATTAGTTATCTCAAAAAGCAAAATGAGCAAAAGTTAAAGGGAGAAAGAAAGAATATGTAGATGAGAATTAAAATAAAGGGGAAGCCACAGTTACTTATAAGGTCAATACACATTGTTGTGTTACTTACCTTCTCAAAATGAAAAGGCCAAGCCACATAGTTGGTCATAAAATTTGACGAAATAAACTAGATTATGAAGATACCATCAAAGGTTAAACACTTAAACTGTGAAGTCACTTCGAAGTAACAATATCTGTTTGGCTACTAAGAAGGAAAGAGGTGAAAGTATGGGTGTTCTTTTCATAGCCATTGAGAATATTCATATTCATTGGTTATAGTCTAATAGAGTTCCAGCAGTACATGTATTTCCTTCCTTCTTTCTTTTTTCTTCTGATAAGACGAGATAAGCAATATATGTATATCTGCTAACACACATAAAATATCTCTCCCATGTATATATATATCCAACTATTAAGATAACTGCTCATTCCCTGTCACTTAACGGGACTGATATCTGTTATACTTTTGACTAGTAATATCTACCTATATCTAATATACACAAATAAAAACATATAAGCCTCATCGATAGCGGCAAACTGATGAAATTAGCTAAAGAGAAGCTCATCATCTGGCTAAATATCATGTGTAAGTCTACATTTCTACAACAAAGATAGGATCAAAAACTAGAATCTTAATCTCTGCAAAATAATCAAAATAGGAAACATGAATCGAACTTCTACACACATTTGGCAACCAGCTCTGAGTTCTATCATCAATTTCAGCTTAACTACACCAAATTTTGAATAAAATAGCCAAATAGAAGAACTATTCATAAGTTCACCAAATAATCTACTGGAACATTTTATCAACATAATCTCACATGCTTTTTGGTTCACTTGACTTCTCCAAACGCTACTTCGAAAATTCAATCTATATTCGAAAAAAATGCAATGGACTCACTCACCGTATTTGCGGATTTATCAGAAAGCGAGCAAGTGATATTAGTCCATCTAATAGTAACCGGAAGTACTTTTCCAGTAACCGTAGCTTCGTCATTTTCACTTCCTCTCTCACCGTCATCTTCGGGAACATCTTCATTCTTCCGTAAAATCGCCGGACCAGGAGAGGAGAAAAGTCGGAGCAGTAGAGCCGCCGCTACAGCCGCCAGTAACTGGCCAACTCCGCTGCCCGTAATCGGCAACATTTTCTCCGTTCACGTTTTAGTTCGTCTTCTTCTCACAGTCAGAACTACACTTGCTCAGTTTTAAGAAGGAAAAAAAACTACTAATCAAATAGAGAGAAAAACGACGTCGTTTTGTGGATTTTGAGTAAGACAAAAGTTTGTTGTGAACGAACACGTGTCCTTCAGGAGGAGATAAGGTATGAAGGTTATGATAGTAATTTTGCTATTAACTTGTAAATTGCCAATTTAATTTTTAATTAATCTTAGCTCCTAGTATTTTGATAAATTTTTCCACAAAGTGTGTTTTAAATCGAAATCAAAATAACAATGGTTTTAAAATAGTGAATATTAAGATATGTGTTAAATTAAAAGATTTGAAAATAAAAGTATATACATTAAAATTTAAATATTAAATGATTAAAATTATTTTTTTTGCTCAACATCTGAATATATAAAAGAATTTGTATTTATTTAAAACTAAAAAATATAAAAATTATTTAAAATACTAGTTATTCTATGCAAAGATAAGAATATGAAGTCAAAATTAGATAGCGTAATTTTGACCCCTTTCGTCGATAATCTCTAATTTGTCCGGTCATTCATATGGAGCTATGTTTAGGTATATGAAGTTTTATTCGTGTAAAAGAGTGTAATGCTAACAGAAATAATTAATTTGCTCTCTTGGTCTTACTTTATAACTTGATAAATCACAAGAGAAGGAAGAATTTTTTTATTAAAAATCATGCTTGTTATCTTCTCATCTAAGTTATGTTAAAGGAAAATAGCGAAAAACTTTAAATAGTGACCTAAGAGCTAAGAAATGAGCATATATCATAATACTTAAATTCTATGTTTTACACATGTAAGTAGGTGTCGAGGTGATAGACTCATATAGTATGTGGGATGGTGTTGATTTATAAAGATGGTTGATAGTACATGCATAATGCATTTGGTGGTGATGATTGATAATATAATGGATATAGTAATAACTAATGATGGAGTGATGATAAATAATTGTGGTTGGCAATATATACTGATTAAATATTTTTAAGAAAAAAGGCTCAAATATATTATCGAATTTTGAAAAAAGGCTTATCTATGATATATATTTAAGGGAAAAAGGACAAATATACCCCCGAATTATCATAAATGGTGCGTCTATACCCTTTGTTATACTTTCGGGTTGTGTATACCCTTACCGTCAATATTTTGGAACGTATATACCCTTAAAATAAACGGAGGGACACGTGTCATGATCTTAATGGTCTATCCAAATTTAAATAAACCATTAAGATCATGACACGTGTCCTTCCGTTTATTTTAAGGGTATATATGTTCCAAAATATTGATGGTAAGGGTATACACAACCCGAAAGTATAACGAAGGGTATAGACGCATCATTTATGATAATTCGGGGGTATATTTGTCCTTTTTCCCAGATTGACTCACTTATGTCATTTTCGTTTGAGAAAAAAGTCCATCTATGTCATTATTTGTTAAGTGAAAACAATTTCGATTTTGTAAAAGCATTTTTACACCTGGTCAATTATGATTCGGTCACGTCATTAATTATATCATTTTTTAAAAAAGGAAAAAAGTTCAAATATACTATCAAACTTTGAGAAAAATGTTAAAAGTTTGACTCATCTATGTCATTTCAGTTAACAAATAATGGCATGGATGAACCTTTTTTCAAATGAAAATGTTATAGATGAATCAAACTTTTAACAAATGACATAAATGAATTTTTACTCAAAGTTCGATGAAATATTTGAGTCGTATCCCTTAAACTATTAATCAAATGACCCCTAATGACCTCTTTATAATTTTTCTTCATTCTTTTTTTTCTTTTTGACAATATGGTTCATGAATCGTGACAAATTCAATTATTTCTAAATTGTAACGTAATCTATGACGATCTTTTATTGGTCAGAGCCTTACATTTTTTGTTTAACTTTTTCAAAATATGGCAAAGGCGGATTGCCTAACTTTACTTCAGCCAAAAACTATTTATTTTGAAAATCTTAGATAATTTATTTATTTTTCACCAAAACAAACAAAATAAAAATTAGTTCATTGGGAACTCTATTTTCAAATAAAGAATTGCTGGATTAATTAACAAGGATTTCTCATCCTTAATCAAAAGTCTCAAATTCGAAGAAATTAAAATATAAAAGATTCTAGTGAAAGCGTTATTCCATAAATGAATTTTACAATAAGTGAATTTAAATTTAATTGAATCCTATACAGATATCGAGTAAAAATGTATAGGAAGTCTCCACATTTCTTAAACTTTATGGACTCTAAAATATATTCTTGCATTGTTTAATATAAAATCATATAGAATATTGAAGATTTGTACAATTGCCACGAACATAAATACCATCGTTTTCATTAACCTAACTTAAAGTTTATAAAAAATAAAAATAAATAGGTTGGGTGGGGGGTATGGTAACCTAAGAAACATTAATTATTTAATTAGTTAATAATCATGTTAGGCTTTGTCTTAATTAGAATTGTTGAGTTTGAATATTAGATATGAAATTACTTTAAGAAATTAAAGGATTTTAAAGGCTTAATATGAATATTCTTTACTAATATTTTATATATATAGGGGTGTACAAACCGAACCGAAAACCGAACCAAACCGTAAATCAAGTCAAACCGAAAAAAAATACAACTAGTAGTTTGGTATTGGAAAAAAAAAAACCCGACTATATTTGGGTTGATTTGGGTTTAACTAAAAAAAACTAACCCGAGACCAAACCAACCCAACATTATATATGTAATTTTAAAATTTTATTTTATACATTACAATATTTACTTTGATATGATTTTAAAATACTTCTTATACTATTTCATAGTTTTATCTTTTAATATATTATTTCAAGTTTAAAACTTAGAATTCGGAATGGTCCAATAAAGATTATAGTTTATAGATGTTGATAATTATAATAAAACTTAAATAGAAATCAAATTAATACTAATGCAAAAAGAAAATCAATTCAACACTAAGAATGACAATAATATTGAATATTTGTTCTTTAATTTTACATTGGTTTAGACAATTAAATACATAATCTAATTTTAATTTTCCTTAAATATTTAGTAATGTAATTAATACTTATTAAACTTATTTTAGCATGATTTAATATTTTTAAATTATGATCATTTTCATTATGACTTTGCAATATTTATTTTATATGATGATTTCATTATTATTTTTTATTGAATATTTTTGTGTCATCAGTACTCATCTCATATTTTGTGTTATTTTTTTAAGAAACACCTTAGATAATTGTATTTTGGTTGGACTAAAAAAATATTTGGAGCACAAGTTTAATTATATGTTTGTATGCAAACTTTACCCAAAAAAATCAAAAAATCTGAAAAAGTTCGAGGTTTATTAGTTTGGTTTGATTTATAAATTTAAAAATTCGACACAATGGTTTGGTTTGGTATTTGAAAAACCATAACCAACCCGAGGTTGAAAAACCTGAAAAAATCCGAATTTTATAGTTTGGTTTGGTTTATAAATTTAAAAATTGTACACAAATGGTTTGGTTTGATATTTGAAAAACCCGAACCAACCCGATCATGTACACCCTTATATATATTTTATTTTATTTTATTTTCTCTTTAATACGAGTTTGGATAGACCATATGAATGTATGAATGACCTGATCCAATTTCTTTTACTAACTACACAACAACGAGTGGATGCATTCTCTGGAAATAGTTTTCTTGTGTTGGAAGTACCGCATTCGAAAATAGATTCAGCAATACTCAATTTAAATTTAGTTTGACCTCAATACAAATATTAAATATCGAATAATAGAATATGAAATAAGAAACAAGCTGATGACTTTTTTTATGATTTTGATAAATGGGATGATGAAAGAGAGTGAGCAATAGCAAATGGCATACTCACATGCACATTATATACATTAGTTTAGATAATTCATGTTAATTAGGTGATCCCATTAAGGTTAAAACTTTAGCATCTAAGCAATTAATCAAAGTTTCAAACTCATAAACTATATTGATTAAGACAAATTCAAAGAAAAGTTGTAATTAACAAAATTATGAATGAATCTTACAAGTAGCAACAAATAGAATGAAACAAAATAACCAAAGAACATTCAACAAAAGGGTACATACATTATTCTCTAAAGTTGTTAAGATATCTAATCACTCTTAATTTTTTCTAAAAAGAAATTTCAAATTTCTCGCAATTCTCTTTTTAATAATTGGCATACACCAAAAGGGGACAAAAAGGGGGTGGGGGATGACATATTTTCTTATATTTAGAAGAATTTAATTTTAAACAACTTAATGAAATGTTTTTAGTAACATAAATATTATGACATATTTAAATTTATGAGTTACAAACTCTTAATTTCTTGGAGAGTGATAGTCAATTCTATTTTCGATGGGCGAGCAACTTATAATTAAATCAAACTTTGGGCATTATTTCCGTAATTTATAATAGTGAGAAAAGAGGGTTAAGGTGTTTAAGAATAATGACATTGAGCTACTTTTTCAATTCTTTGACTTATGATTAGTTAACTATATATTTTATTAAAATAGAAAAGAGGTACAACTCAACGATAAAGCGTCACCATAAGAGATACAACTCAATAATAGAGAGTGGGTAATGCTAAATGGTCAGAAAATTTGGCCAAAAATTTAAAAAGTCTATAATATTTTTTTCATTTTTTAGTTAAAAGATATTAAAGTTAAAAGGATAAAAATATTCAAAAAGGTAAAATAACACAGGTAAAATATTATTCAATGTGAGCCTTTTTTTAGGAGTTTGGAGTCAAAAGGGCAACTTTTTTTCTTCAAAAAACAAAAACGGCACATCAAAAAAAAAATTAACCAAAAAGGCAAAATTGCTCCCAACGGAGCGATTTTGTTATGACAAAAATTGACGCCATTCCTCTAAAAGAAATAAAAATCGCTGCCTTCTCAGCGATTTTCTCAAAAAAATATTTTTTCTTTAAAATGCTGCAATAGCAGTGTTTTTATATATTAAAAAAAATAAAAAGCAAAATCGCTGCTATAGCAGCTATTTGTTTAAGAAATTAATTTTTTTTTCTAAAAAAAAATCCTACCCTTGCAGAGAATTTAATAAAAAAAATTTAAAAAAATTAAAACTGAAGGTAGCGATTTTCATAAAAAGCATTTTTTTTAAAAAAATCTTTACCCTTTCAGCGATTTTAATGAAAATTTTAAAAAATAAAATTAAAACTGAAAATCGCTTCCTCGACAGCGATTTTTTCTTTAAAAAAGTTGTTTTTTTTTTAAAAATGGCTGCCGCCGGAAATTTATGTAATTTAAAACTTGTTCTTTATGTTTTTTTTTTAATTCCTTAACAAAAAATCGCTGCTATAGCAGCGATTTCACTTTTAATTTTTTTTATAAAACTGCTGCTATAGCAGCGATTTTAAAGAAATAATGATTTTTTTTTTTGAGAAAATCGCTGCTAAGGGTCAATTTTTGTCAGAATAACATCGCTCTATTAGGATCGATTTTGCCCTTTTAGTTAAATATTTTTTTGATGTACCCTTTTTGTTTTTTGAAGAAAAAAAATGACCCTTTTGACTTACTACTCCTTTTGTTAGTTAGTTTTGCTCTTCCTTATCGTTGTTCATTGAGAATGGATAAAAAATACGTAGAACTAACATGAAAGGACAAGAATCACTATATTTGACTAAAAAAAAAGTTGAAATTGATTATGAACTCCGCCACTAAATTATTGTAGCTACCATATCTTTTTATAATCTATTGCTAAATAGAATTAATAATGAGTTATTCTGTTGCTATTTTTTTTATAGTAGGAAACTCAGAGGGCAAATATGAATACACATCAAATCTTAAAGAAGTTTAATTTTTTTATAAACTTTGGGTCTAATCAAAGAATGAATACCACTGTAAAGTATATTTCTTAAGTTCTAAATTAGTTAACAATAATATGATAAATCTTTAATCATAACTCTCGAATTCGAAGATATCGAACATCAAATCAAATAAAAAAAAAAGTTTTAATTTTTAGCTCTCCAACACCCAAAGTTCCAACAAAAGTAGATTTGAGTAAATTCACCTGTGATTTATCAATCCCACTCTCAATATAATAAGCACGTAATAAACACACCTCTTGTCAATAACCCTTATCGTGTTCCCACGCTCTCTATCCGCGAGTAATCCAACAAATCTCCCTTTTACAAATAGTACTATTTTTATTTATTTGCTTAGCTAATAGATCAAAAATAGTGATTTTCATATCAATTTCATCAAAAAAAAAAAAAAAAAAAATTAAAAAAACTTTACTTCCATTTCTGAATCTTCTTTGCTTAATTTTTCATCTTCTCTTTAACTTATTATATACACACACCTCTTTCAAACCCTAACCCTAAATTCATATTTCCACAATTTTTTGTTATAATTAGAAATAAAAATATCAGAAAGTTTAATGATTTACTACTATGAAAAGGGTGTTTTCTTGATTTAGTATTTGTTGAGAAGGGTATTTTTTTTCACTGTTTGGAAGATCTCAAAAATCCTAATTTTGAGAAGAAAAAAAAAGGTTCTTGATTTTGATGAAATTAATGAGAATTGTGTTTCAGTGAATTGAAAGATCTTGAAAGAACCCATTTTTAGTTAAAGATTCTTAAACCCATTGATACCAAAATCATTTTTTTCACAACCCCAGATCAGAATTTTGGAAAATTCTGATAAAGATTGAATTTTTATTTTTTCTATGTTGAGAGTAGTTTAAAGATGGGAGCTGAAAAGAAATGGTTATATGCACTTTTTTGTGCAGCTTTTGTATCATTTTTGATATTCTTGTCTTGCATTTCTGGTTTTAGCTCATCATACTATGCATTTTCATTACAGAGAAGATTTGCCACGCCCGTGAATCACGGACCGGGGCATCCACCTGCATTTGCATACTACATTTCAGGTGGAGGTGGAGATAGTGATAGGATTTTTAGACTTTTGTTAGCTGTGTATCATCCTAGGAATAGGTATTTGTTGCACATTGGTACTGATGGGAGTGAAGAAGAAAGATGGAAGCTTGGGATGTTAGTGAAATCTGTGCCAGTAATTCAGGCTTTTGGGAATGTGGATGTGGTTGGAAAGCCTGATCCAGTTACTTATATGGGTTCAACTAATATAGCGGCAATGCTAAGGGCGGTATCGATTTTGTTAAAGGTGGATGGTGGATGGGATTGGTTTGTTAATCTAAGTGCCTCTGATTATCCTTTAATTACACAAGATGGTAAGTTTTTGCTTTAGCTGAATTGGTTATTGTTTAGTTGATTTTGTTCATAATTGAGTTTATTTGTTTGGATAAGATAGCTTCCGATCGAGTAATTGATAAGGTAGAAGCTTATAATTGGTAAAAAGATTCATGAGTTTTGAATTTTGGGAGTTAGTTTTGCTTAAAGTTTTTTTCTCCGCTGGATGAGTTTTTAAGTTTTGGCTATAAGCTGTATGTGAGAATCAAAATTTTGATTTTTGGATCTCATGTCATTGTCTACGAGGTTGGGGTAAGGTCTGCTTATACTCTACCTTACCCGGATCCCACTTGTAGGATTACACTAGGTATGTTGTTGTTGTTGGATGTCACGTCATTGTACTATTGATTAATACTGTATTGCCTACTGGATTAGTGTGTCAGTTTAGAAATTTTGTCGCTTTAGGTTTGTGCTTCTGGATCAAGCTCATTTTACATGGAGCATTGTGTTTTTATGGTATATGATTGGTGAATGAAGTCGGAAAGAAATGCCTATTATTTCTTGTCGGGGTAATTACGTGGAAGTTCTCATTCTTATGATATGTGATAGTTTAATGTTGTTTGTCGGTATATATCTGCTTGTAGTTTTGCTCCTCTAAAGAGATATTGACATTTCGTGTTCACTCGAAATAACATGAAACACTAATTGATTGACCTATAATTGAATAACTTTTCAGAAGACCAGTTCATTTGCGGCAAGAGTTTAATGTACCGTTTTGACCTATATGACACCATTTTTACCCCTTGAAACAATGATTCTGCTTGAGTTTATTTGATCCAACTATGCGTACATCTAGCCTCCCAATCTGCAGATGGTTGGTCAACTAATTTGCCAATTATTATCTTTATATTAGAGCTATCTAAACTATGCTAGAGGATGATTCGTTTTCTTTCCCTAACACTTGGGGGGCACGAAGGATGTAAAAGTTTCATGTCCTGCTTATTTGCTAAAATTTGGTGGTAGATCTATTCCATGTGATGGAGATTCTTTTTTTAGTTATATCAATTTAAATATATTGAATGTACTCAACTATAGAAGCCATGTGCAGAAAAGGAATTTTCCAAGTAATTCTTAGATATGTTCTTGAAGTAGCTTTAGTTTTACTATCATAATTCTCGGTCAAAAGACCTGCCAAGTACATAAGACTAGTTGGGTTGGTTCAGGCTATTGTTCTTTACAGATTTGAAAAAAAATCATAACTTCTATAACCATGAAATGATCCCAACTACTTTTCTCAAAGAAATACGAGTTTTAACTTTATCAGTTATTGCTTAATGAACTGTAGAAGCTAGAAAGGGAAGTTCGACTTGCAATTAACATCGTGATGAATGTAGGGTTCTAATCTGAATCATGTTGTGGAAATCTATTGAATGCTTGATATTTATTTACACATAATTGTCTTGCCAATAGCGACCTAATGATTATAGGAGTAAGAGATGTAGAATAATTTCTGTTTACATTTTGGTGGAGTTATTCTAAACAATAAGATGAACAGCACCAACTATGTTCACGATTTTGTTTTAGTTGATTGACGTATTGGTTGAAAGAGCAGGGAAGCAAATGAGTATTCCTCTATTTTCCTAAACTATTTAGATGAGAGGGGGATAAAATGATAGTTTCTCCTCATTTTTGATGGGAGGGGGAAAGGGTGCGGAGGATGATAGGGTCTATGATTACAACCATAACATACCCAATATACTTCCACTAGTGAGGTCTGGGGAGGGTAGTGTGTACTTAAGTCTTACCCCTACAAGGTAGAGATATTGTTTCCGATAGATCCTCCGCTCAAGTAAAAGCTTTACAAAGAAGTTCGGAAGAAGAAACAACGGGAGTGAAGAAGCCAAGACAAAATGTTAAACAAAGCATACTAAAACCGAAATAGTCACTACCACAAAAATAATACAATAATCGAAGTGCCAGAAACAATAGGGTGTATGATAAGTTAGAAATCATCTGTTAAAACAGGTTTTAGGACAGGGTTCTTTTTGAAGAATGGACAGGCACCTTCTCTTAAGTTATGTGACTGTTATAGTCTGCTGATATGCCGAATGATAAGGATAGGCCTTGCATAGTGAATCATCCAGGAGTTTCCTTGATGAATGTTGAACCATCGTGTCCATGAGACAGCCAGTTGCGTGTTTACTCGGAGATTTGCCTTGTTATGTTGATACTAGGTCCTGCTTGCCTTTATAATAACTACTACTACATAGTATTTGTGGATTGACTCTGTTGCTCATTTTTCCGACTCTGACATGGCTTCTACTCTGCTTTCAGACTTATCTCATGTCCTCTTATCTGTTAGTAGAGACATGAATTTCATCGACCACACCAGCGATCTTGGATGGAAAGAGTAGGCAAAATCTTGTTTCCAATTTTTCTTTTTGTTATCAACACAAACATTTGCATGTACAAAATCTTGAATAGTTGTTTTGTCTAATGGAATTGTAGGGGTCAACGAGTAAAACCCATTGTAGTTGATCCAGGGCTTTACCTAGCACGAAAGACACAAATTTTTTATGCCACCGAAAAGCGGCCAATGCCTGATGCGTTCAAAGTTTTTACTGGTAGAGTTCTTATTCATACTGCATTGTGATTGAGTTAACTGATTACACATTTTTTTCGAAAATTGATGACTGACCGAGGTACTTAAAATTTCAAATGCAGGTTCTCCTTGGGTTGTCTTGAGCCGACCATTTCTTGAGTTCTGTGTTTTTGGATGGGACAACCTTCCTAGAACCCTTTTAATGTATTTTACTAATGCAGTTTTGTCACAAGAAGTCTATTTCCATTCTGTTGTTTGCAATTCACCGGAGTTTAAGAATACGACAGTTAATAGTGACATGAGATATATGGTTTGGGATAACCCCCCTAAGATGGAGCCCCTCTTCCTTAACACTTCTGATTACGATCTGATGGCGCAAAGTGGAGCTGCTTTTGCTAGACAGTTTAATAAAGATGAGGCAGTACTTGACATGATCGATCAGAATATCCTTAAGCGCAGCCAGAACAGAGTGACGCCAGGTGCATGGTGCATCGGTGGCAAGAATTGGTGGATGGATCCTTGTTCCCGATGGGGTGATGTGAACGTGTTGAAACCTGGACCTCAAGTGAAAATTTTAGGGGATTCTGTACAAAGACTGCTTCAAGATTTGAGTTCAGAATCAAATCAATGCAGATGACGAGCAAAGTATGATTTGAATGTCTGGTATTTCTACTTGCCCTGAGTTGACGACCAGGTTTGTGTACTTTCAGCTTAGATGCATTTTTGGTCCACAATTCTTTATTGGGAGATATGTTCTTAGTTATCCGCTTCTTCGGTGTTCATTTTGAGATTGCAAGTTGGAAGAAGCATCGGCAGGCTCTTTCCAAGTTTTGGATTGGGCTGTGGCCTTCGTACAACATAATCATAGAGCCACCATATATACCGTCTCCCAACAATAGGAGGAATCTCTCCATTGTACCACATCTATATTTTTTTATTGTAAGTTATTAATGAGTCTTCACATCTCGTACATGTATGCCTTTTTAAGTTTTATCATCACTGGACATTGTGTTACACAGTTTAAATAGATCGATTATTGAGTTCTCTGTGAACAAAATCATTAGACATTTTCTTTGTTTCTATGCTATACTTTAGAAGTCTGGTACAAATGCTATCCAAGTTACTACTTTTGGATCTTCGAACGTTTATGTTAGTTGTAAATGTAGCTACTATTGTTGTATCTCCTTTTATACGCGTTTTAATAGTGACTAGACATATCAGCAAGAGTATCAACAACAGATTGAACTACAAGTTGATACCCTTTCTTTGCCTGCCTCTCGAAGGCAGGTATCTCGTGAACCTGAAGGATCGAGTCAAAGGACGATGAACAGGAAAATCTAAATCAATTGACTTCGACTTTCCCTTGCCTTTGTTCGAATTCCTAGATCGGCCTATTTTTGTATATAACTTCAGCTCATTGAAGGGAGACTGAAACCTTAGAGCTCAATGGAAGAGAGAACTCTGATCTCTGAAATATGACTTACCAATTTATTCATCAAAAGCCCCTTTAAATAAGAGTCTTATTACATCAATAGGAAATCTAATTCTTATGAAAGTAGGAGACCTAAATCCTATTCCAAACTAATAACTATAACTTAACCTAATCTTTATAAAAATATGAAATATAAACCCTATTCTAGAATAATAAATAAAGCTACTAAAAATATAATTAAATACTTAATTTAAGGGCTTTCAACGCATCCACAACAGTACCCCCCTCTTACGTTGAAAGAGCTTGTCCTCAAGCTCGAATTTCACTGGAATATTGTCTGTTGAATCATCCAACTCCAGCCAAAAAAGTCGTTTGCACTGGTGAATGGCTGAATATAATTCGTCACAATTATAGCATAATCCCTTAGCTCTTCTCTCTGCCATTTCTGCACGAGTTAATCGCTTGACCAAAGGGGTCTGGTTGCTGGTCTTGGTATTAATGAATCGACTGAACTTGTAGCAGATTTTGCCAAGTTTACTGTGCTGCCAAGACTTGTCTGGGACTGCAGTTGTTTATTTGCTCTAAAGCCCTGGCTACACTCATAGCCGTTGATAAGTCAGGTGGTTTGAGCAATTGCAAGTCCAATTTGATTGAATCATCCAACCCTGCCATAAATATTCCTACGTGCAAGTGTTCTGGAATAAGCTCATCAACCTAGCCAACTTTTCTTGAAACTTACGTTGATAAATTTCAACTCTACCAGTTTGTCGAAGCGCGACCAATTCATCTTTCGGCTTTCAGGAGGTTCAAATCGCTGGAAACATTGTTTTTGAAAGTCTTCCCAACTCATTATCCCCTTTGCTCGTTTAAGCTGATAATATTATAATTGTGCTTCTCCCAATAGGTGAAATCCAGCTGCTCTAACCTTTCCTGCATCTGTTGTATGTTGATTTTCAAAAAACTGCTCACAACGATATGCCCAAATTAATGGGTGGTTGGTGCCATCATAAGTGGAAAATCCATCCTTGCATACCTTGGTATTGTCGAATTGGAATTACCACTAGTCTGATACCAAATTGTTAGGATTTTGAAAGAAGGATCGAGTCACAGGACGATGAACAGGAAAATCTAAATCAATTGACTTCGACTTTCCCTTGCCTTTGTTCGAATTCCTAGATCGACCTATTTTTGTATATAACTTCAGCTCATTGAAGGGAGACTGAAACCTTAGAGTTCAATGGAAGATAGAACTCTGATCTCTTGCTTTTTACTGAAATATGATTTACCGATTTATTCATCAAAAGCCCCTTTAAATAGGAGTCTTATTACATCAATAGGAAATTTAATTCTTATGAAAGTAGGAGACCTAAATCCTATTCCAAACTAATAACTATAAGTTAACCTAATCCTTATAAAACTATGAAATATAAACCCTATTCTAGAATAATAAATAAAGCTACTAAAAATATAATTAAATACTTAATTTAAGGGCTTCCAACGCATCCACAACATTACCCCCTCTTACGTTGAAAGAGCTTGTCCTCAAGCTCAAATTTCACTGGAATATTGTCTGTTGAATCATCCAACTCCAGCCAGAAAAGTTGTTTGCACCGGTGAATGGCTGAATATAGTTCGTCACAATTATAGCATAATCCCTTAGCTCTTCTCTCTACCATTTTTGCACGAGTTAATCGCTTGACCAAAGGGGTTTGGTTGCTAGTCTTGGTATTAATGAATCGACTGAACTTGTAGCAGATTTTGCCAAGTTTACTGTGCTGCCAAGACTTGTCTGGGACTGCTGCCCTTTTTGCAGTTGTTTATTTGCTCTAAAGCCCTGGCTACATTCATAGCCGTTGATAAGTCAGGTGGTTTGAGCAATTGGAAGTCCAATTTGATTGAATCATCCAACCCTACCATAAATATTCCCACGTGTAAGTATTTTGGAATAAGCTCATCAACCCTAGCCAACTTTTCTTGAAACTAACGTTGATAAATTTCAACTCTACCAGTTTGTCGAAGCGTGACCAATTCACCTATCGACTTTTAGGAGGTCCAAATCGCTGGAAACATTGTTTTTGGAAGTCTTCCCAACTCATTGGCCCCTTTGCTCGTTTAAGCTGATAATATCATAATTATGCTTCTCCCAACAGGTGAAATCCAGCCGTTCCAACCTTTCCTGCATTTGTTGTATGTTGATTTTCCAAAAACTGCTCACAACGATATGCCCAAATTAGTGGGTCATTGGTGCCATCATAAGTAGGAAAATTCATCCTTGCGTACCTTGGTATTGTCGAATTGGAATTACCACTAGTCTGATACCAAATTGTTAGGATTATGAAAGAAGGATCGAGTTACACGACGATGAACAGGAAAATCTAAATCAATTGACTTCAACTTTCCCTTGCCTTTGTTCGAATTCCTAGATCGACCTATTTTTGTATATAACTTCAGCTCATTGAAGGGAGACTGAAACCTTAGAGTTCAATGGAAGAGAGAACTCCGATCTCTTGCTTTTTACTGCAATATGACTTACCGATTTATTCATTAAAAGTCCCTTTAAATAGGAGTCTTATTACAGCAATAGGAAATCTAATTCTTATGAAAGTAAGAGACCTAAATCCTATTCCAAGCTAATAACTATAACTTAACCTAATCCTTATAAAACTATGAAATATAAACCCTATTCTAGAATAATAAATAAAACTACTAAAAATATAATTAAATACTTAATTTAAGGACTTCCAACGCATCCACAACATACATGCATGTTGGTCCAGACAGCAAGATTTTCAATTTGAATTGAATTGAGTGCTTCATTCATGATCAAGAACATAGTGTTGATATTCTGCTGGAGAAGTAGCTAGGATCTTTTAACAACTGTAACAATTATGAATTTGATAGTATTCATTTTTATGACAAGCCAAAAAGTCTAAATATGGTTTAAAAAAAATCATGCACTTGTATGTTTTCCCTCATCACAAGTCTAACTTTGGCCTTTGAGGCTTTGGTCTAATGGTAAGAGCGCAATATTGTGAAGATTCGATTCATGTCACGATTTACTGCACACACACAAAAAAGAAAAGATATTTTAGCGGAGAAGGATAGAAGTGAGTTATGATTGATCAATTGCATGAACGCAAGAGCATGAAAAAGAAATGAAGTAATATAACAACGATGATAATTAATTACCCTTTTTAAAAAAATCGAGGTGTACACTAACTAACTGATCAAAATATTTTACGAGAAGACTAATATTCCTTATTCATCATGAGTTTATGGATTAATTAATATGTGCAAAAGCTCTATTTGTTTCTATCATTTTATGAGTCTTTTTTTGCGTAGGACATCTCATCAAAACAACTACTTAGAGAATGACAAAAACTTATTGACACATAATATTTGCACCAAATTAATGAAAAGATCGACAATTTAGCATACAAAGTATTTTGTGTTAGCATAATTCGAAAAAAGATCGTACTTTAAAAGATGCGACACAAACATTAGTGATTGTTTTTACTGCATGAACTCATAACCTATAAGTCATACGACGAAAGATAATTGTATCATTACTCAAAAGCTTCCCTTTTCACCAAATTAATCAATATATGATAAAAAAAAAAAAAAAATTAATTTTTTTCTTAAAATAATAAAAAGAAACAATTATATTTGTTTTCTCTCATTTGCTTCATCTTCCCTAATTCTCCACTCCGTCCGCCATTTTCTCAGTTTTCAAAAACCCAAACAGTAAATCAGAGAAATGGGTTTCCATGGATTCCTCAGCCGCATTTCTAAAACCCTAATTCCTTCACTTCACAGCTCCAAAAAACCCATAAAAAATGGACCCCAAATCCACAAATTAATCTCCTTTTTTCGAATTTCTACTGGTAATAGTACTAGTACTACTTGTTTACCCTTAAACAGATCAATTCATTACGATTCAGTGAAGAACACCCATCTCAATTCCAATCCCAATCCCCAAAACCCAGAAATTTTCCAGGAAGCTGAAAGAATCTGCAAAACCTTACTGACAAACACCGATGTTGCTGATGCTTTGAGTTGTGCTTCAGTAAATGTGAGTCCTTTGTTAGTTAACGAAGTTATAAAGAAGCTCAGCAATTCTGGGATTTTAGCTTTATCTTTCTTCCGTTGGGCTGAAAAGCAGAACGGGTTTGTTCATACTGCAGAGAGTTATCATGGTTTGATTGAAGCTCTGGGAAAGATTAAGCAATTTAAGATGGTTTGGATTTTGGTCGATGAATTGAAAAACAAAGGTTTGTTGTGTAAAGAAGCGTTTGCACTCGTTTCGCGGAGATTTGCTCGTGCTAGGAAGGTAAAAGAAGCCATCGAGGCGTTTGAGAGGATGGAGAAGTATGGATTGATACATGAATTGCAAGATTTTAATAGATTGTTTGATACATTGAGTAAGTCTAGGCATGTTGGGAATGCACAAGAGGTGTTTGATAAATGGAAGAAAAGGAAATTTACGCCTAATATTAAGTCGTATACGATTTTGTTAGAAGGATGGGGTCAAGAAAAGAATTTGTTAAGGTTAAATGAAGTTTATCACGAGATGATGGCTGATGGTATTGAGCCTGATGTTGTTAGCTATGGGATCATGATCCATGCTCATTGCAAGGTTAAGAAGTATGATGAGGCGATTGAGTTGTTACACGAAATGGAAAGGAAGAAGATTAAGGTGACGCCTCATGTGTATTGCACGTTGATAAATGGTTTGGGGTCAGAGAAAAGGTTGGCTCTAGCTCTTAAGTATTTCGAGTTGTATAAGGGTAGTGGTTTTGATCTTGAGGTGTTCACGTTTAACGCGATGGTGGGAGCTTATTGCTGGTCTTTGTGTATGGACGATGCGTATAGGTTAGTTGATGAGATGAGGAGATGTAAGATTGGTCCAAATACCCGAACATATGACATCATTCTTCACCATCTTATAAAGGCCAGAAGAATGAGTGAAGCTTATACGGTGTTTCAGAAAATGAGCAATGATCCTGGCTGTGAACCAACTGTGAGCACATACGAGATTATGGTAAGGATGTTCTGCAACGAGGACCGGACAGATATGGCTCTAAAGGTCTGGGATAAGATGAAAGCTAACGGAGTTCTTCCTGGAATGCATTCATTTTCCACGTTGATTAACAGCTTTTGTCGTGAGAATAAATTGGATGATGCCTGCAGATACTTTCAAGAAATGCTTGATATGGGCATGAGGCCTCCAATTCCATTGTTCGATAACCTAAAACGTGCACTTCTTGATGAGGGAAAAGAGGATACTGTTAAAGCTTTGTGGAGGAAACTTGAGAAACTAAGGAAAAGTCCTTTAGTTGGATAAAGACAAGCTTCAATGAAGAAACATGGGCATTAGGGATTCATATAGTCGATCTAAACTTGATCTAAACTTGTTTGAGACTGACACGTAGTTTTTGTTTTCTGTGTTTCTTCATTAATATTGTTAGCTTGCCTATATTAAAATAGATTGTTTGATACATTGAGAGGATGAAATCATTTTGACAATTGAATTTTGTTGCAACATTCAGATGCTTTATTATGTCCATTTTCTTTCTTGTCCCCTTTTCTATGACCATTCAGGATTCATATAGTCGATCCTAACTTGTTTGATACTGAGACGTAGTTGTTCTTTAGTTGTGTTTCTTCGTTCATATTGTTATTCTACACATACCTAAGCATGTTACCTCGTCTCTAGTTGGTCCAAAACTCATATCAAGGAAATTCTTGATTCTTGAAATCTAAAACTTGAGCATGATCATGATCAACATGGTTACATTGCAGAAAATCAACATTCTCAAGATCAAACACAGTTATATTGGATTCTATTCAAGCAATTTCATCGTATTCAAAAACACAAAAATCTACAGAAGCGTAATTTCAACTTGGAAACTATGAAGTAAACTTTTCCCAGAAACAGCAATTTCCAGTATCACACACACACGCAACAGAAACACAATCAATCAAACACGATGCTCGAAATGAACTTAGAGATACCTCAGAATTCACTACGATCAGGGGCGATAGAAACAGCAACCTCGGGTTTAACAGGATCTTCATGCATTTCACCATCAATCTCATCAGGTAATGGAATCAAACTCTGTAATCCATGAACAACAATCCAATCATTGTAATACAAATCCGGGTAAGTGATTTCGACTCCATTAACAAAGCTCACATCATTCACCTTCGTTATCGTCAAACTCAACCCATTTACATAGTTCTTAAACTCAGTTCCATTTACCATTTCATTCAAATCAGTCCAGTACAGTACACAAGGAACCAAATGCCTCAAAAACAGCTGCTGATACACAGGGAAATCCCCGGAAAACCCGACAACTGCATTGTCCATCGGAGCAAACACTGTCAATTTCAGCTCCGTATTCTTCAAAAACCCAATCAATTGTAACTCCAAAAACGAAGACATAATCAAATACCCCTTCGATTTCAACATCAACGACACCTCATAAAACCGAGAAAATGGATCCAACCTGATACATTGAGGGCTCGATTTGAAATTCGGGTGCTGATTTGTTTCCGGTTGAGTGAAATTCTGGGTGAAGAAATCTTCAATTCCGAAAACGATTACATACCCATCATCATAAATCGGCGAACCAACGATTTCAACATTGTTGATAGAAATTCGCGAATCAGAACTTACACTCGTAACATAAAGTGAACTGGAAGGTGACAACGAAGGGATTTTGGAAGAGAACGGAAGGGATTGAAGTGAAGAGAGTGAAATCGAAACAGGGGAGAAATGGAGAAGGATATGAGAAAGTGAAGGCTGACCGAAATCGGAGAAAGACGAATCGGGTGGAGAGAAAATAGTGAGAGCAGAACCAGTAAGTGAATTTTTAGCAGCCCGTGAGATAACTGTATCAGCAATGAGCTCAAGTGTGAGTGACATTGAAACATAGCCAGAGTTAGACAGAGTCTCCGCGGCGTTAATTAGAGATTGGGGAGGTGGTGGAGGCGGAGATTGGGCAGTGGAAAAATAGAGGAGAGAACTGAAGAAGAAGAAGAATGGTTTGAAGGACGCCATTGTTGTTGAGCTTTTCGCCATTGTTATGGAGTTTGTGAGGTTTGTGTAGGGGTTTTAGCTATTGGCGGTTATTTTATGGAATCAAAATTAGTTATAAGTTTGTAGAATTGTACAAGTTTTACCCTTTAGTTTTGAGAATTACAAAGTGGTAGGAGTACATTTTCTCGAAAACAATATCTCTACCTCTCGAAATAGTGATAAGATCCGTGTACAACTCTACTTCCCTCGTATTCCACTTTTGTAGAATTACGTTGAAATGTTGTTGATAGACGACAGAAAGTGGAAATTCAAATTTATCGAAGAAATTTTTATAGAGTATGTCATAATTCTTTCAAACACCAATTGTTTTATTTATTTGATTTTTATCCCAGTGTTCAGAATTGATATTTTAGTCTGATAAATTTAAATTTACGTTGGAAAGTTCCAAAACAACAATATACATAGTGAAATCCGACAAGTGTAATTTGGGGAGGGTAAAGTTTACGCAGACCTTATCACTACCTCGAGGGTAAAAAAGTTATTTCTGGAAGATTCTAGGTTCGAGTATAACAAATAAAAATAAGTATGAACAAAATAATGACAGTGCAGAAAAATATATAACTAATACTCGAGTATTGATGAAGGTGCTTTGATTAGTGAATTTTGGCTCTTATGATTCTTACAACAACTATACTTATCTCTACTTTGTTCAGTGAACTAATGCTCCCGCTAGTGCAGAGTACAAGAAATGACTGAATTGTGTAAAAGATTATTTCTAGGACTTAAACCTGTGACCTCTTAGTCATGTTTCCGCTACACTTTATCATTTATCTGGCTATAGTTATAGCAGATCAATCATCATCTATGATTTTAATTTATTTGCTCAAATGTATCATAATCTTTCTAAATCATAGTTATTCACCTAAAAAATATACAATGTAGTATGAAGTTTATTAATCCAATTATTAACTTCTACTAATATATTAAATAGAAATAAAAACTACTCTCAAGTTTGAACCACATTTCGGTTGCAATGCACTGAGGCTAACAAAAGGAGAAAAATGGTTTGCTAACAACAAGAAGTGAGTTCAATTAACGCATTTCAGGCCGATTTAGGATTTAAATTTCAGTTTATTGTTCTCAATTTAGTTTAATGACCTTAAGTGCTAGTAACTAAATAGGGAGATTGTAATTTTATATTAAAATTATGTGATTTCTAAAATTTATACTAAATAAAATAATTACTAAAAAGTTTAAATCTTTGAAAAAATAAATTTCAGCGGTTAAATTAGATTTGATATGTTGTTTATTCGCAATTAATATCTCTTCACAGCTTAAATTTGATCATCATAAATCTGATTTTTTTTTTTTGAAACACCTGGGAATTTATATAACTTTCTAGATATGTATAGAAAGTATATATATATTTTTAATAATAAAAAGATAAGTGCTTATTTGATTCTACTAGAAAGTAGTGACAACTAATAACCAAATTGTGACATGTCTATTTTGGAGGCATGCATTATTTTAACGGTGGATTTCTCATTTTTCTTGATATGGGGCATGTTTTTAGTTTTTGAAAACAAGCATTTGACATTAAGGGTGTGTTTGGTAGGGAGGAAAATATATTTTTTGATGGAGTTTTTATTATTTTTTGTCTAATACGTAAGTAAAAAAATATTGTTTAAAGTATTGTATATAATCTACACAAATATTAAAGGTTTAGGTTGAATATAAGATGTAGGGTGTTGACTGTTGACGATATAATTAATGTAGAATATCATTTATGAAACTTGTTTTCTCTATTTTTACTGAAAAAAAAAGTCAAAATTTTAACTAATCCAATATGAAATTGCTTTAGAGTTAGATCACATCTTACGACCCTTGGGGAAAGCAAATATATATTTGGGTGTCAATAAAAAAACTATATAGTAGTAGATAATTAAGGATTAGTCAGGGTTTCTAGAAATAACTCTACTTTTATTTTTCTATATAGAAATTTTCTTTAACCAAAGCATAGAGTCAAGAAAGAGAAATTAAATAAAGACACTCATCGTCTTGATACATATGTATATAATGTTTTTGGTGAAAGTCATAATATGATATTGTGGTAGTCAAATTGGTGGTTTCTTACGTATATGGTTGGATCATTTTGTGATTGAAGATTTTTCGTTTTGTTCGATCTCCAGTATCTATTTTGAAATCAATTAATTCGAATTCATATGGCATAATACTTGTTAAAAGTAGAAGATCTGCTTTCTGAATTTACGTAATTTATGTAGATGAGAGTATTAAAAACACTCTTAAATTTAGCTCGAATTATTTATTTTGTCCCTAACTATTGACAGCCTTAAAAATACCTTTCTAACTTGACTAACTAAACTGAAATACACCCTTAATTTTGCCATTAGTGAAATACATCCATATATTCTCGTTAAGTTTATAGTTGTTTTTAACACTTCTCTCGATCTTTTATTAAGAGTCTCGTGCTCTTACAAGAGTTTGAGTCCACTAGCTGTGTCATGTGGCAGATTATGAGTGTATTTATTATTTAAGTTCAGTTAGTTAAATAGAAGGGTATATTTAAAGCCATCAATAGTTTGAAAACAAAATTAATTATAATTCACGCTAAATTTAAAGATATTTTCAATACATGTATGATGAATGTAAACAGTTAAATTCATTTGGAATTTTCAACCGCCGGTTGAATACGCCGTTTGAAACACAAGTAATTTGCATTGACTATAGTGTCTCTAAATTGACCGCTGAAGTGACAAATAAGAAAAAAAAAAAAAGAAGTTAAAATTTTTGATTTTCTATTTATAGTTAATATCTGTAATGGAGCCTGATAAATTTAGATTTATTTTACATATATGATTTATGATTTATTCGGGAGAAACACTTTTTATCTATTCAAAATTTAAAATTAAAAGATTCGATTAAAGGAGGAGCAACCCAATGATTGCACCACTTTTTTTGAGGTGAAATGGAAACTTTATAAAGGATTCAAACATTTTAATATATTATACATACAATTTTTAAATGTTAAAAAGATAATAAAAATAAAAAAGCAATAGTCATTTGACTCTTCAAAAAACATCTTTTTAGTAAAAGTAAAAGGAATAATGCCTTCCCCTTTCATAGTTTTATAAAAATCTTTTAACATAAAAAAAAGAAGCAGCATTTTCTAAGAAATCTCTTGTTTTTAATGGCCTGATAATTAAGCTAATCAGTAGACTAATTAATCACAAATATACTAATCAGTAGATATCAATTTCCAAGTGAAAATGACATGAGTTAGAAAATCATGAGCAACAAAATGAAATATTTATTTTTTCCTTTATTCATTTCATTTCCAAGAGAACTTATAATAATTTTATTAATTATTATTATTACTATTATTAATATTGACTTGAGATGAATTTAAACACGATATTGAAGATTATATAATCGATTTCAATTTGTTTAGTACTGATATTTTATTTCATAAATTTTTTATCGATTGACGATAAAAAAAGTTTATTCTTTGACAAACTCTAAGAATAAAAGTCATTTTTATAAATATCCTATTATCATGATATAGAAAATATGAAATATCTGACAGAAAGTTCATCGAAAAATTAGTAAGTTACGTATTATGAGGGAGAAAATTGGTTTGGTCCAATAAGGTAAACATAGCGTCCAATTTTTGACTTGGTGGAACCTTCCACAGAAAATTTAATAACATATGGACTTGACATTGACTCTCATTTAATTTTAGTCAGAGTTTATTAGGTAGGCAATTTTAATTTGTTCTTTGACTACTTCTAATATATCGTTTAAGAAGTGATAAGATTAAATTGATTAATTATTTTTTTTATTTTACTTTTAGAGGTTAGTTTTTTTGAAGTCTACGAACATCTTAATAGTATAAATATTTAACGAAGAAAGATTATATTATAAGATATAAATAAGGATAAAATAGTAAAAAAACATCATCTAATTAATTTTTTTAAAGAAATGCGTAAAAGACAAACACAATAAATAATTTCAAAATGGAGTTTTTGTCTGTTTTAACTGTTCTTTTAGCTTAAAATAATTGTTTTAAAATTTCAAAATTAAAGTTGATAATTGTTTTCAACTACCTCAAAGATTAAAGAGGTAATTCTTTAAAAAAACATCTAATAAATATAAACAATTTAATAACATATACCTTATATTTATTATTTGTTCCTAATGGACGTGAAAAGAACTAAAGTTGTCCCTTTTGAAATTTGAAGCTAAAGTTTACAATTGTTGTCAACCGTATCCCTAATATAATTCTCAAGAAAATTCTAATAAATAAGAATAATTTAATAAATTACACCTTCTATTTTTATTTTAATGAACGTGAAAAGAACTAAAAAAGAAAGTTAAAATGAGATGAAGGAAATATATATTATTCTCTTTGTTCCACTTTATATGACTCACCATTTTTTTAGTCAATCTATAAAAATAAAAAAATATTTAATAACAATTTCACTTTAAAAACTATTTTTCTCAAAATGATTTATTGTCAGATAAATATATAAAATTTATTTGAGTTCACAAATTTTAAAAGTTTATTTTTTTTGTATGTGTCAATTCAAATTAGATCATATAAAATAGGATAAAATAGGAGAGAGGGAGTAACAATTAATGCATACATCTAGAGCAGGTAGATTTTTAGTCAACATTCTTTATCATCATATCCCTTCATAAAATCATTTCTAATCCACAAAAATCAAAATTACAAAAAATGTCTCCTCTCTTTGTTTTTCTCCTTGTACCCTCTTTTTTCTCTCTAACAAATTTAGCAAAAGCTAACAATTTCACAAGCCAAAATAGTTCAATTATTGGTAACACAATTGGTGGAAACAAATGGATTTCAATTGCCTCAACAATAGTTTCTTCAAGTGGTAATTTTGAAATGGGATTCTTCACACCAGGTAACAATTCCAATTATTACATAGGTATATGGTACAAAAAAATAAGTAAACAAACTATAATTTGGGTTGCAAATAGAGAGACACCAATTTCCATATATGAAATGGATTTTGCACAATTCAAGATTGATAATGGTAATTTAGTACTCATAAATGGTACTAGACACATAATTTGGTCCACAAATATCAATTTCACAACAAATTTCAACAATTCACAAGTTGTAGCAACACTATTTGATGATGGCAATCTAGTATTAAGTAATCAAGATATTACCAATTCAACGAATTATCTATGGACAAGTTTTGATCATCCCTCTCATACGTTCATGCCTGGTTCAAAATTTGGTTACAACAAACATACAAGATTTAAACAGGTCCTTACTTCATGGAAAAACGCAAACGATCCATCACCAGGACCCTTTACACATGAAGTTTACATGGAAAATAAGTATATTGGACAAGGTGTTAATATGTGGAACCATAGTGTTGTTTATTGGAATAGTGGACCTTGGACAGGTAACAATTTTACAGGGGTACCATATCAACCAAATCCTATGTTTAATTATACATATGTTAATAATGATGATGAGGTTTATTATATGTATAATTTCTTTAACCCTTCATTAATTTCAAATTTTATTATGGATGTTAATGGACAAACAAAACAAGTATTATGGATGGATAGTACGAATGATTGGAATGTGTTTTACACTGATCCAAAACAAGTTTGTGATGTTTATTCTTATTGTGGAAGTTTTGGTATTTGTAATGAGGTAAACTCTACTTCAACATGTGATTGTTTGAATGGTTATAAGCCTAAGTTTGAGAAAGATTGGAAATTGAGTAGTTTTTCAAGTGGATGTATGAGGAAAACAAGTTTGAATTGTGGTGATCTTGGTGAAAAGGATAGGTTTTGGATGTATAAGAATATGAGATTACCTACAAATAATGAGAGTTTGGGAGTTGGAAATGAAGTAGAGTGTGAAAGTGGTTGTTTGGAGGATTGTGATTGTGTTGGTTATGCTTATGGTAGTGGAGATATTGGGTGTTTGATATGGAAAAGGGAGATGTTGAATTTGCAACAACTTTCTCAAGATAATGTTAATGGAAGCACCATTTATGTTAGGCTTGCAGCTTCTGAGTTTCCAAGTAACCAAGGTAATGACTTGTAATTTCTCCTATTTTTTTGAATTTTAGATGCATGATGTACTTTATTTTGTTTTCTGGATCTCGTTTAGTGTCCGATATCTGTTTTAGGATCTGACTAAGATGTATTCGAACCACTCTTAGGGATGGGGTGGGGGAAGGGGAAGCTTTTCCTACCGAAAACGACTCAATCTCAAAACTTGAACTAGAGACTAGAGATATCTAGTTGAGGATAGATGAGTACTTACCCGTTACCACTCCACCACAACCTTTAGTAATGCATATCTACAATTACCATTCCACCACAACCTTTATATATATATATATATATATATATATATATATATATATATATATATATATATATATACTTCAAATTGTTACCTTTGTAGGTAGAGTGGATTTACGTGGTTTATAAAGTTTCTTTTGAGTCCAAATTTGAATTTCATTAATTACTTCTCCTTTTTTTTATCTATTATCAAGAAAATGAAAAGCAAAAACACATATTTTCTTTGTTTAACTATCCAGTCTATGAAGTTCCTAAAGTTTACTGGCTTGATTAATTTAGATTTACATCGGGATAAGCCTAATTAAGGTGTTAAATCTCTTTCTACTAATTCATTATTGAATTTGAGACGTCTGATTAAAGATGGAGGTCATCCCCTCACAATTAGTGACACATTAAAACATATTAACTTTTTTTTCTCTCTTTTGTTATTTGTCTATTTATGAACTTGTCATTAATCTTTTCATTTTACTTGGTAATAATGTGTTCTTTGTTCTCTTCATTAACAGATCAAAATCAAACTTCAACAAAGCTGAAAATTGCAATTCCTATTGGTGTAATTGCTGCACTTCTTATTCTATCATGCTTTACCTACATGTACTATAGAAAAAGAAGAAACTCAAAAGTCAAAGGTAACAACAAATGTCTCTTTTTTTTAATGACATTTTTCTCCTTTTTATTAATAAAAATATACAAAATTTAGCCATATCAAGACTCTAAACTAATTCATTTTTTATTTTATTTTTAAATATAGAGAGTACTACAAAATTTCACAGGCAGAATACAGAAGGAGAAGGATTAGAATTGATTGATATTCAAGATGATGATATTGAGGTTCCATTTTTTAGTTTTGAAAGTATATTAGTGGCAACAGATGACTTCTCTGAACAAAATAAGCTTGGTCAAGGAGGTTTTGGTCCTGTTTACAAGGTATTTATGCAAATATCATTTTGTAATTTATTTTTATAAGTGGCGTACGGTTCGAAACTCGATTTATATAGGTATAGAGGTACAAGACTGTTTACGGGTTTGGCATAACCCAATAGTTTTGGTTCAGACCTTATATTTGTGTTTAAAATATCGATTAATAAGTATAAATATTTTATCCACATCCCAATAAGCTCTCTTTTCAAGAATCTGAAATCTATACGCTCAAAATTCTAGTTTGCAGCATGTACTCTTTTCTTATTAGTTGTCATGTCTTTTTTATTGCCACTTTTCCTTTTCTTCAAACGACTTTGAAATGCTTTTCTTGAGTCTGAGTGTATGTCGGAAACAACTTTTCCATTTTCATGAGGTAGGAGTAAGGTCTATGTATCGTCTACCCTCTCTATACTCCACTTATGAAATTGCACTACTGAATATGTTAGTAGTATTATATTGTTTTTGATGTGGTGGCCGAACCTATGACGTGCGCCTAACCAAAATAATAATTTTTTAAATAAATAAATTGTATCGCAGTATTTATTTTTAAAATTAAATAATTTTTTTGTAGGGAGTATTTTCTGAAGGAAGAGAAATTGCATTAAAAAGGTTATCAAGTCATTCTGGACAAGGTATAAATGAATTCAAGAATGAAGTAATGTTGATAGCAAGGCTTCAACATACAAATCTTGTTAGACTTTTGGGTTATTGCATTCAATCAAGTGAAAAGATTTTACTCTATGAGTATATGGCAAACAAAAGTCTAGACACCTTTGTATTTGGTTAGTATTTTTATTTTTTAACTAATATCTTTATACTGTCAATGTATATAAGTTAAATTTATTTGATTGTTTTTCTTGCATAAGATCGAAAACGAAGCGCGGTATTGGATTGGAGAAAAAGATTTGAGATTATAGAGGGAATTGCTAAAGGACTTCTTTATCTACATCATGATTCAAGATTAAGGATCATTCATAGAGATCTCAAAACAAGTAATATATTATTAGATGAAGAGTTGAATCCAAAAATATCAGATTTTGGATTAGCAAGAGTTGTTGAAGGGAAAATTACACAAGCAAATACAAATAAAGTGGTTGGAACCTAGTAAGTACTCATAACTCCCTATTGTGATGTGACCCTTCTCTCGAATCTGCTAACGTAAGATGTTTTAATTTGCCAATTGTGTTGATTTTCTTGTTCATTAATATGTTTTTGTTGATACTATTAATGCAGTGGTTATATGGCTCCAGAGTATGCAATAGACGGATTATTCTCAATTAAATCAGATGTATTTAGTTTTGGAATAGTTATACTCGAGATCATCAGTGGAAGAAGAAATACTGGATTTTTTAATCAAGAAGAAGCGTCGAATCTCTTAGGCCTTGTGAGTGGATCATTACTTAAATTCTTGCTTCTTTTTTTTTTCAACATTGTCACAAAGGTTCAAACTTCATAGGTTAAACTCTAGTACATTGTCATGGAATTTCACCTATGAAATTTGAATCGGTCTCCATGACATTTATTTCTCAATTACATGACTGAAAAGTGTCTAGTCCGCGCAATTTATTACAAAACTTTATGTTAACATAAATATGTGTCTATATATTTTAGGCATGGAGACTTTGGACAGAAGATAAGTCAATGGACTTAGTGGATCAATCACTACAAGAATCATGCAACAAAGAAGAAGCAATTAAATTGATAAATATTGGGCTTTTATGTGTACAAGAAGATCCAAAAGATAGGCCCAATACGTCAAATATAATAATGATGCTTGGTAGTGAAAATTCCAATATTATTTCACTTCCAAGACCAAATCAACCATCTTTTATGACAAGAAAATGTGGTAATAATAACACATCTTCTTCTTCTAATGCTAAGTCTGATGGTGTCTCCAATAATCAGCTTACAGTCACCATTGAAATGGGTCGATAACACACTACTAGAAATCAGTCAATTTTTCATCATGAACATGTTCATTGAAAAATCTGTCAAAAATATTTCTGATAGAACGTCTATTGAAAATTGACTGATTTATGATAGTGACAAGAGTAAGATGCCAACAATTTTTGACATAGCAATATTGTAGTTTTATCTTTTCTTATTCAATGTATATATTCAACTTAAGTATGTACTTTAGAATCATCTTTAGTAATTAAATTATGTATTTTTACATTGCCATTTCCTCTATTTGTTTGTCCTCTTGTAATTTACTATTGCAAAATAGGACAATTGAATGTCAAAAAAAGCATTGCTCTCCATAAGAGGGACATTATCTTACAACTAGAACTGTGTCTCTTGTATGTAGGGTATATATACTAAGTCTCCATACATGAGGACTTTAGTACTCAGGCAAAAAAACAAAAAATTGAGTTGTCTATCAACAGCTAGAGGACCTACTCTTTTATATCCTCATTCTTTTGGAGCATCGGATACAAAGTTTTAAGTTTATAGGTTTTAAATTTTTTGAAATAACGGCTTACTTAATTTTTGATAAATTATGTATGTATATTCAGTGAATTTCTTAACATATACAAAGTTTTAACTAAAGTTACTGAATTCTCTAATATGTAGCTAAAACTTAGCTCCAACTTATGTATGTATATTCAGTGAATTGCTTCTCCATATGTTGCATTTGAATGAAAAGAAAAAGATTGTTATAGAAGTTGCACGTAATGCAATATTAAAGTTGCTTGATATCCCAAGAGTATACATAACGAAATTTCTGATTTCACTATTGGACTATTACAACATTTTACTTCTCATATAAGAAGTTGGTTAATCATTTGAGCGCGATTAATTTCATTAAATTTAAAATTTAAATATTAAAAAAATATCTAAAGGCACCCTTGTGATGAATTATCAATCAATTTTGGACTGAAAATATGATTTGGATTATTCTTTTTGTTTTGGTGCACAAAGAATATTTTTAATTGACTTAATTTCCTCCATTCAAATATGAGGTTATTTGTTGAAGTACTGACAATTGATTAGTCATTTCCTTAACCTTCCCCACCTTTATTTGTTTTAACAATATCCAAAGCAAATCAATTTGGGCCACTTGGGCCTGTAAAATTATGTACCCAATATGTTTTGTCCCTTTACTAAACTTCTCACTTCATATTTTGAATTTTTTGATTAATACATTTATATATTTATATATATATATATTATGTATTTGTTGATTTTGTTTTCTTGTCTTTGAAATGACAAGTTAAAGAAATGATGATGAAGTTGACCAAAGGTCTGCTTCGAGTCTTGAATATGAAAAAATCTTTGGTATGGAATGTTTTTTTCAAATAAATCTTAAACGATATGAATTTGGATTAGTTGGGCTTTAATGCGAATACCAGACATCTGATGGGAACCCAGTATAAAAAGATGATGATGAAGTTGAAGATGTAAAAAAAATATTTGCTAATTGTTCCACATTTTTTTGAGGATGAGATGTTAGTTTCTCGAATGTTGGATAATTTTCACCTAATAAAGTAGTTTTTGAGTTGAGTTAAACGCAAAATTCATATGACATAAGAGTCTGACCTAATATATCGATTCTTAATTTATAATTTATATGATTGTCTTGAGCATGCAAACAATATTGATAAATGTCTTACATTGATGAGTAAATGTACTGTTGCACGCTTATTTCTTTCGTACTATTTTAATGCAGGTACCGAACATTTGATAGAAATCTAAGAAAAGATGATGAGGTCGCTATTGAATTGAATTATACTCAAAATTCATAAATTCATAAGATATTAAAATTTGACCTAATATATCGATTCTTAATTTATAGGATGTTGAGCTGTTATGTTAAGTTGTACATGGCATAAATGTCTAGTCTTGAGTGTGCAAACAATATCGATAAATGCCTTACACTGATAAGTAAATGTTGTTTGTACACTTATTCCTTTCGTCCTATTTTATGTGGTGAGATTCAAACACTATCAAAGTAGGGGCCAAATAGTAATGATAGATCATCACCGACAAAATTGTAATGACACTATCACAATTTTTTTATTTTTAATTAGAGATTTTAAATTTAATTACTGATCACAATTATAACAAAGATCCAAATGATATTATAAAATTAATTTTAAATTAATCAAAATTTTAATATGAATATCGAAAATCAGTACACTATGCACTTTCACCTTTTTCCAACTTTTTTTATTTTTGTGAATCTGCGTGCAGGCTGTGTGTTATGTCTTAGACTGGTTGCTGCCTCCAAAATGTCTTGTTTTAAAGTCTAATTGACAGACACAAAAACAAACTCTTTGGATAGAGAGCCAATGTAGCTTTATTCACAAGTCAGTCATATTTCTCATTTTCCTAAGCACACTACCTCTAAACCCAAAAAAAAAAAAAAAAAAAAAAAATGTTTTAAAAAATAATGGTAAAAATTATTCATCATCATATAAATAACTTTTGTATTATTATATGATCTGAAAAATATTTATAATTTATATCTTTTTGTTATTTACTTTGATTTCTTTTGATTCTCTATTTCGTGTTCGATATTTGTAATGAAATTCAAAAAATTAAAATTTTGTATTACATAGAACCTACTTGGATGAAGAACTTTCTATTTAGAACGTGAAGCTCAATCCTGTAATTAAAAAAAGAAGCTAGTTACAATAATATATAAATATGTTTTGTAATTTGGTTTCAACCGACATCTGTATTTTCTAATTTTGGGTCTACATAAGTATGTATTTCAACTTACACAAAATTAAACAAGTAGATACATATGTCTTATGTGATATAATATGTGTATAATGCAAATTATTATGACAAACATCATATTAACAATTACGTTTATGTATTATGTTTTTAAATTATATAAAAAGTATGTTTAGGGCTATGAACCCAAAAAGGTTAAAATATGAACTTTGCTTTGTAGTGTTTCTTTATTTTTACTACTGTTTTGAGCCAATTATCAATAGAAGATTATTTCTTCTTTGGGACTCTCTTCTTTCAGTCAACTTTAAGTACTTGAAATTTTTTTTCTTATATTTAGAAGGTATAAATGCATTTAAATAATGTAACACATGTAGAGTCCAGTACTAGGTATGGGTATAAATAAATAATAATAAATGTCATTTCTGTTAGTAGAGTATATCTTTTGACCATACTGTTATTACAAAAAAAAATTACTATATAGTTAGTTGTTAATATTTTATTCAAGATTCTTTTTTTTTTCTCAACTCCCCAACAAAAAAGGGTCAACAAAAGAGAATAATATTTCCTACTTTTTGTCTTAAAAGTTGGTTTCATAAAGTAAAAAAATTCATGCTTGTTCAGTCATTTTTTAACATCCAATGTAATTGGAGTATAAAATACTTTTGATAGGATATTATATGGAGTATGATATATGATGTGAGGTCAAAAATATATATTTTAATTATTATTTGTCTTATATTTATTATTTATATTTACTTTTTTTGAGCATGAATATTATGAATTGTGCTAAATATGTATTTTATTTGTAGGAGTAAATTAGTGTTAAGTTGAAGAAGTTTGGAGCTAAAACGAATTAAATATGAAAGGTTGAAGAAGAAAATCAAACAGACAACTTAATGAATTGAATTTTATAAAATAATAAACATGTTATCCGTAGCTCAGGTGACTCACAACCTTCCTCTCACCCAAATAAATCAAATGGAATGAATCAAATCAATAAGCTTTTTGATTGATTCAGGGCGCAGCGAAGCCAAATTCAATCAAGGAAAAAGGGCTTACTTTTCCTGATGCTGATTCATCCTATTCAAATTTAGCTATGCTAATGGAGGAGGGTTGAATTGGAATTGAAATTGGAATTGGAAAATTCCACATGGCAGTCACTGAAGAGCCAAAATAGCATGTTGAAGGCGGTGGAGCACTGGTTCACGCCAAAAATAAAAAGGAATCCAACTCCTTTATGGTTTTGAATTCCTAATTTGTTTTGTACTCATTTATTTTGTTTAGGGTTTTTTACATCTATAAATAGTCCATAGAAATAATTATTTTAAGGGATTAGGAAGAGGGGAAGATCAATCACACGGCATCAAGTATAAAGTTATCAATATTTTTAGGGTTCTTTTCTTCTTCTTATTTTCTTAGAGATTAGTAGCTACAGCCCAAAACCCCTTGTTCTGGGCTGTAGCTACGAATCGAATGTTGATTATTTAAGGTTTATGAATTAATTCTTAGTTGTCATTATAAGTTAATTCTATATTCTTGTTTTAGTATTTTATGCTTGCACACCATAAGATAAATTTATTATCTAATCTTAAAATCGATAGATGAGAGGTTAGATAGACCAGAGAATATAGAGAGCTCGATCGATCCATTTAATTGAGGTAATTTGTATTTAGGAGTGACGCCTGGACGAACAACTTGCTTAGTTATGAAACAGGATGAAATATAAATATTTGTTAGTTAGTCTGTTTATTCCCGCTCAACGATCTAATTAGACAGCTAACTGGAGTATGCGACTAGAAGTGTGTAGCCCGACTCATTGTTAACCTTGTAAATTAGTAACTTGACAACTAAAATTAGTTCTAAGTCGATAATAAGATACATGAGATTCATTGCATGATGCAGCCTTGAAATTTTCCAACCATTGTAAGTAATTTTATTCTGTTCTTGCATTTTTTTCTTTTGGCACTCTTAAATAAATAACTAGACTAGTATAATTTAGTAAAAATAGTTAATTGACAAGTCCTTTAAGTTCGATAATCCGATTTTTTTAAGAGCTACTATATTACTTGCGCGATCACATACACTTACATGTGCAATTGAGAGCAATAATATAATATAATATTGTTCGTTTTGAAATAATTGGTACGATTTTCTTTAATAAGATTTATTCATAGCATACACAATTTTTTTTAATTTTTTCAGTTATTAATGTGAATTTTTTACTGAAATATCAAATAATATCTCGCCCTTAAATTAAATTGGACATGAATCGATCATTACATTATGAAATCAAATGCGATTTGCAACGTGTCATGCATATCAATCAAGAATTTATGATTATCAATCGAGGTAAATTAGCAAAGACACTAATTTAACCGCACCCGTCATAACATTAGTATCTTAATATCGTTTTATTGAATCATTGACTCACATATTAATTATTGAGCTAAAATAATTTAAAATTACTCTTTAATATGGTATGATATTATTTACTAATTAATTAACTCATATTCTGATCAACTTTTAAATTTTCATTATTAAATACCTAATGTTGAAAGATGAAATTTGAAAGTGAGCTTTTTATTTAACACAACTTATCAAGTATTTCCAACTTGTTTATTGAAATTTTTGAAGGTGAGGAGGAGGTGTTTAAATATGAATTTCAGTTAAAAAACACAATTATGATAAAATCTATTTTTTAAAATTTAAAATTTTTAAAAATTAAATAATGAACTAATTTAATTATTTATTTTCAAAACTATTATTGTACAGTGACTAAACCAATATATTTTTTTATGTCAAAAAACGTGGTGTAATAATTTCTCCCTTTTCTATAAATATTTCGTCTTATCTAAATATAAATGTTCCATAATATTTATTATTTTATAAAATTAATGTATAAACGATATTTTTCTTCTTATTTTACCTTTGAGTTATATTAACCTAGAATTATTTGGTCAATATACAAAAATAAAGTAATAAATTCATATTCTTTAGTTGAATTAACTAATTCTCAGTTATTGAAAACTTAGTTTCAAGAGAATATTAAATAAATATACAATAGTAAATTTATCTATTTTTTAAAAAACGTGAAATATAAAATTTTTGACAACTAAATAGAAACAAGAGGAAATATTTTCTTAAAAAATGTCTCGATTTCGAGTTGTGATTTTGAGAAATCTTTAACAAGTACCACAATCCTGAATAGGCTTTATCAAATATGAATTTAAGTTAGTTGAATTTTAATATGGATATCAAATATTGAATAAAAAATAAAGATATTTATTAGAGATACTGTAGCATAATAAATTTCACGTGATGGACTGAACAAAAAACTGTTCTGACGAAAGAAAAGAACAAAATGGATTTAAAGTTACGACAAGTAAATTAAAAAAAAAAAAGGTCAAAAAGGAAATCAACCTTTTTTTTCTAAAGCCAAGACAAATGTTTCACTGACAACCTCAATTTCTTACTTTATTATATTAAATATTAGTAATTAATAAAAAAAAAACCCACATATTATACCTCCCTTTTTTCAACAATTTAAAATTTAAGAAACAAATACTCTCGTAAGAAACAATATATCTTAATTAATATTTTCCTATTAATGAACGTATAACAAAAAAATACGATAGATAATTTGAAATTTTGTAATAGTATAAATCAAGGCAAAAATAGTAGATAATATCTCCTAATTAATATCTTCCTATTAATGAAGAAGATATAATAAAAAAATATGATAAATAATTTGAGAATTTTTGATAGTATAAATCAGGCAAAAAATAGTAGACAATATCTCTTAATTACTATTTTCCTTTCAATAGACTTGTAACAAATAAAAAAATGTGACAGATAATTTGGAAAGGAAGAAGTATCTTTTAGGGGTCGTTTGGTTGGAAAAAAGTTATTTAACTTATTCCATCACTATGATAGAAATGGAGGGATAAGTCATCCCAAACATGACAACCAAACAACATAAAAAAATTTATCCCATCACTATTTTTTTTATTCCATCACTATTATTTCTAATCCCTCACACCAAACGAGCCCTTAAGAAATAGAGAATACATGGCTGCAATTTTTAGTTTCTTTAGACCATCTCCAGCCCCACTCAATTCTCTATATTTGGAGAGTAAAATAGAGAATGTGCTCTTAAACCATCCTCTAAATGATTCTCTATTCTCCATTTATAGAGAGGTGAATAACAGTTCTCCAAATTTTAAAGAATTACTATTCAATTCTTAATTTCACTTTTTTTATTATTTTATTATTATTTCTATTATTTTGTAGTTAATATATTATTTTTCATATAAGACTATTAATTATATCTCTAATATTAGTAATTCATTTTAAATGTAAGATAACATTTAAAAAATATATTATTTAATATATACTACTTTCATTCCGAATTAATAATGTTTTAATTTTTTAAATTTTCGTCACTTTAATATAGTTTGATATCATTATTAATTTTCACTGTGAAGAATGCACAAAACTAAAATGATAAGATGAAAATTTTAATTTAAAAATACAATACATGACCTAATAATGTAAATACAGTATAACAATACATAACATAATAATTTTATCACAACGATAATTTAGTAATCCGTTAGATCATTTTTCAGATTTAACAATATTCGAAAAAAATTCGAGTTTGATTCACTTAATTAGTGTAGTTGTGATTGCGGTTGTGCTTATTGTTTTCTTTTTTCATTATTCGTAGTTGTTCTTGTTGCATGAAAATCTCCGATTTGAACAATCTTTAGCTAGACATAAAATAATTAAGGATAAAAATGCTCATTTTGAACTCCGTAATTCATTAATAGAGCATTTATGAAAACAATGTAATAATCTTCATTAATAATTTCACTTTTATTTGAATTGTCCATTAATTTGTATATTATATAATATTAACTTGCAATTTATGTTATTTATAAATTTAGGAAAAATATAATTATATATTAAGTAAAGAATTTGAAAAATAAAATTTTTATATTACATGAAAATTATATAGTGATTATTTGAAAAAAAATAAATAAAAATAAATGATGTGTATCATAAAATAAGAAAACAAGAATAAAATAGAAATAATAATATAATATTGAAAAAAGAGAAAAAAACTCTTTTTTAGAAAGTAAAATAGAGAATTGGGTTAGAATTAATTATTTGAAAAAATTTAAAACTTTATATTTAAAGAGTAAAATAGAGATTAAATTGGAGATGCAGAGGTAATTATTGTGGTGACAGTTGGATAATGAAATTGATTCATAATTTATAGTATATGCAATTATTAAAGAATAAAGATACACATGAACAAACATTCTTTCAAGGTTATATATTGTTCACTACTCATTCATTTTGGCATTATGAAAAATCAAGTGCTTATTGATTGGGAGGTATATATAGAGAGAGAGAGTGAAAGAGAATTTTTAAAACTTGTCCCCAAATTTTATTTATATACTCGAATGACAATTTATTGATTCTTATTGAGGATCATTATAAAGTTTTCGTATTGTATATTTTTGATTGAAATTTTGAAAAGACATATGTATATTAAAGTAGGTTTTTATTATCGGGTCATATATGAGGTTTAACAATTTATTGAAATAAATGTGTAAATTAATGAAGGCGACGTATTTAAACGGTTAATTAACTACGTAATGAATACCTTAGAATGCACACAATTAATTTTTAAAAATTGAAATCAAAGTGCTCAATGTAAACACTTTATTATATGTTTAGACGTTCAAATAATATCAAAATTACATGAACTTCCTTTTTAAGAAAATTAAAAAATTAGAAAGGGATCATACTAGAAGAAAAATGAATCGATTTTTTGTATAGAGTGAAAGAAGAATAAGCAAAAGGAATTTCTTTTATTTCCATTTGTGAAACAGAATAAAGTATTTTAAATTTTAGTAAAAGTTGTAAAAAAAGGAAAAGAATATTGTAATGTAATATAATATAAGTCTGAATTAACAAAAAAGAGAAAAGACGATCCATCATTTCAGTGTCCGTCCTGCCTGCAGAATTTTGTGATGCAACATTTTTTCTGTAAAAGATTTTACTCTTTACTGACCATATCTCTGATTAAATTATTTTATTAATTTTTTTTATTTTTTAAATTTAATTTAGTGTACTTAATACAAGAATATGTTGTCACCATTGCTAAATGGATCTTTGAAAATTAACCGAATTCATCGAACCAAATCAAATTGAATCGATTCTCGTGCTTTAAACTCCTACATTATGTGTAAAATTCAAGAAAAAATTGGGTTATACATAGTCTTATTTTGAATTTTTGCTAAATATTGTTTTCAAGAGTCAAAAGTAAATTAGCTAATCTAAATTTTAATTTGTAATAAGTATTTGATTCATTTTGGAGATCAAGAAAGCCATCGGGGTATAACAATAATTTAATTCCTATGGCGATATTATTGGAATTGATCTTGAAGAAGCAATGCATAGAAAGTCATATTCCTTTCTTCATCTTCCTAATTCCTCATGTAAGCTTCGTGCTAGTCTGACTAAGGTAAGGGAGACACCTCATTTCGTTATTCATATCTAGTCATTTTAGCCTTAGCTAATCGGTGTAAAATTTTGAATTAATTGAATCCAATTAGCTTCTAATGTGTTATTTTTTATTTTCTCTAGAGTAAATATTAAATATTCAAACTTCGTCAAATATTGTGGGGAAGTAATTGGTATTCTTCTACCTATAATTAATGATTTTAAGATTTGAATTTTAAAAAAGAAATATACATCTTTAATAGTGGAGGTACCATACGAATTTGGATTCACCGCACCTATAATGATATTTGGATGCATATATTTCGAATTTAACTCTAATAGTATAAATATCAAACGTTAAGTGAAAAAAAATTGAATGAACTTCTGTGAAATAGAAAGTGAGGAGAAAGAGCCAAAAGAAAGAACAAAAACAAATCCCTTTGTAGTTTGGAGTTTTGCAAATTTTGCAACATTCACACAACTCAAATCAAAGAGCCATTGTGCAAAGAAAAATTCACAAAACTCACACAAATTCAAGAAAATATAGAGGTATTAGAAAAATGTGTATTATTTCCTCTGTTTTAATTAATTTATTTTATTTTAGCTGATATAGATGATCTTTTAATTTTGACCGTAAATAAATAGATAAATAAATTTGTATAAGGTTGAACAAATAAATTTATTTATTCTATGTAGCATGATACATAAGATGTTATCCGTATATGATTCCGTGTAGGATGCGAGTTGCCATCTAGAATATGTGTGTCTACTTACTTAGTTATTAATATATACCGACTCAATCCGAGCTCTTGGAATGTAAGTTCAAAATAAAAACCATAAATACCAGATAAAATCAAAGTTAAAAAACATGTTTATGTATTATTTGTATAACTTGTACTGATTAAATCTAAATTTGTGTCAAAAAAATTCATATTAAAGATAAATCGCTTACTAACAAAGATAACTTTATACCAAAAATGACTCAAATCCAAAATATCTAATTAAATATGAAAGAATACTTATCACTCTACTTACGACACTCGTTTTAGTTATATGATAGAGTTGATAGATATAGCATGTGACAAAGAGGACAGGGATAGAAGTCAGTTTGTCAAGTCACTGTTCATCTTTTCAAAATTAAAAAAAAATTATATTTTTTTATCTTTTGTTTTTTTTCACAGTATTTAACATTAAATCACATCATCTCACATTTCAGAGTTAAAGCTAATTCACTACACTTCTCCCTTTTCTCTGTAAGTTAAAGTCTTCAACTTTTTTCTTTTTTCAATCTTTGGTGTGTTTGCATTTGTTTTGTTTGTTTAAATGTCTCTATTCCCTTGTTTAAAGACACCCCATTTTCTTTTCTTTGTTTTTTGATGGGTTGAAGTGAAGAAAAGAGAGAAAATTAGTGGTTTGAAACATCCCATTTGCTTTTCTTTGTTTTTAATGAGTTAAACTAAAGATAAGAGGGAAAAAGAGTTGAAAAAGATAGAATCTTGAAACTAATTTTAGTCTTTTTAACCCTCCCACATTTGCCTATTTTAATGTGTTTGTAGTTTTGTGTTTATATTTTACTGTTTCCCTTTGTAGAACTTTTGAAGATATGACTAAAGATGAAGACTTTAAGCTACTCAAGATTCAGGTATTATTTCTCCTTTGTAAAAAGTTGGGGTTTTTTTTTTTCTGTTTTCTTGTAAAGTTGTTTGTTTGTTTGTTTGTTTGTTTTGCTTTATGCCCTTTACCCCTTTTTGGTTTTGGTTAATAATTGTTTAAGCATATTTTCTTGTTCTTTTTTTAGACTTGTGAGCTCAGAGTGAACATACATTGTGATGGTTGCAAGCAGAAAGTGAAGAAGCTCCTTCAGAGAATTGAAGGTGCTTTACTTTTATTGAGATTATTGTAAAGATTTGAGCTTTTTCATTGTTTCTTTCTTAAAAGTTCACTAACTAATTTTTCTAGCATTAGTGGTTAACTGAGTGATTAGTGTTACATTAATCATTTTTGTTATGAAAAGACTAAAACTTGATGTTGTAAAGATTTATTTAGTGTTTTGTTATCTTTAAACATGCTTGTCTTTTGTCTTTACTTTTTTCACTATTTGAAGATTGTTGTAAGATTATACCTTTTCTCAGTTTTTGTTTGTCTGGTATTCACTAACTTCTTATTTTTACATTTTGAGATGATATAATTAATTAGTTGAGTGAATTTGGTTTCTTTTAAGTAATGATGTCATGAAAAGACTAGATTTTGTTGTTTTTGATTTTTTTAACTTTTCTTGGCTGTTTGGGGTTTTAGATATAATGAATATGATGTTCATTAACTACTTTTCCTTGCCTTTTGGGGCTAATTAGTAGTTAATTGAGTGATTATTGTATCATTAGTGAGTCTTGTGATGAAAAGATTAGAACTTTATGTTGTTTGATGCCTTTTATGGTTTGATTAATGTAAGGATTTTTGTTTGATTAATAGGTGTTTACCAAGTAAACATCGACTGTGAGCACCAAAAAGTGACTGTTTATGGTAGTGTTGATTCTGGGACTTTGATTAAAAGATTAGTTAAGGGTCGTAAGCATGCGGAGCTTTGGTCTCTGAACAACACTAATCAAGCTCACAAACAACAAAACCCTAACTGCATCAAAGACAACAACAAGAACAAGCAAAATCAAAAGCAACAAGGTATAATCAAGAATCAGCACCAGCAAAAGTTCAATCTTGTGCCAGAGGAAATCGATTATCTTGATGTGGATGATGATGATGAGGACGACGATGGTTATCCCGAGGAAGAAATGAGGTTTGTGAGAGATGGAGCAAGACAAATGGCTATTCTTAGACAACAAGCAGAAGCAAATAACAAGAAAGCTATGGCGGCTGCTATTGCTAATGGGAAAGGTAACAACCATAATGTTGCTGCGCATGGCAAGAAAACTGGCCCTATTCAGAATATGCCAATGAAGGCAAATCCCGGAAGCGGTGGCATTGACCAAAGGACAATGAATGCTATGAAACTGAACATGAACAATGCTGCTTCTGCTGCTCAATTAGGTTCAAATGCCAACCTCAATGAGACTGCGAAAATGGGAATGGTTGGAGCAAACGACTTAAACACAATGATGAATCTTGCTGGTTTTCATGGGAATAACAACAATGGTACGACTACTACTAACAATAACAACAACAATGTTGCTGCATTCTTGAATGCAAGTGGATTTCAAGGTCGTCATCAAAACAATGCAATACCGGGATCTTTATCAACTGGTGGTCATCATCATCCTTCCTCTGCCTCGATGCTAATGAACATGAACAACGAAGGCCAACAACAACAGTACAATCCATCACAAATGCTAATGAATTTTCAAAATAGGCATGCTATGCAACACCAACAACAACAACCACCTCAGATGATGTACAATCGTTCACCTTTCGTTCCTCCAGCCACCAGTTATTACTATAACAATACCAACAATAATTATGGTCAAGCCCCTTACACTACTTATGCTGATCCTTATTATTACACTTCTGCTGCTGCTAATGCTGATCAATCTGCCACTAATACTCGTATGTTTAGTGATGAGAATCCTAGTAGTTGTAGTATTATGTGAGTTGGTTTTAGTGTGTATTTTGTAATGTGGGAATTGAAGTAATGGTCTGAGGATGAGGAGTATTTTTAGGTCCTCAAATCTTTCTATTTAACATCAGAATATAGATGATCAATTCTATATTGTTGTATAATTCTCCTTATTTTAGTAGTTTGTATTATTATTAATATTATTATCAAGATAGTGGAAGATTATGTTTTATTAGTAATGTATGTTTTATGTGCTTTTGATGAATATATAGTCAACTAAGACTTGGATGTTTAAGGTTTGAATTATTAAAATGGTATTTTGAAGTCATATTTGTTTCTTTATTCTTATTTGAATTGTTTATCTTGATTTGAAGTCTCGAGTATAGAAATTCTTGAGATTTTGGATTGTGAATTAGACCAAGGCATGTTTTGTGGTTTTGAGGAATGTAGAGTCAACATAGACATGATGTTGAGTGTTTTGGTATTAAAAATGGGAGTTTGAACCCACAATGATTGTGGTAGAGTAGTACGTATTTTTTTAATATTAATCTAGATTGAGGTCTTAAATTTAAGTTTTGACTATGTTATACCTCTTATGGGATTTTGCAGTGTGAATTAGACCTCAATATAAATATCAGACACGTTGAAAACCAACACAAAATGGGAGTTTGAAGAGACAAGGTGTGACGTTGGGCAATGTAAAGGTTGTAAGAATTTTTTTGTGTTTGGACAGATGAGCAACTTTTGTGTGTACTGCAAAAATATAAATATGGGGATTGGTTTGTTAGGTGGATTGGCACGCGCAAATCACGTGGTTGTTGTGAAATTTATGTCACCTTAATATATATGGACCACCAAAAGTTAAAGAAATGCTAGGGAGTGGGTATATATTTGTGTCTTGTGATAAAGTTTGTTTTACTAGTCGTTGAGAGTGGGACATACTTGTGTAGGTACACTTTCCAACAAGTGGATTGATCATTTGGTATCCCCCCCCCCCCCCCCCCCCCCTCTTACATAACTAGGTTTTTTTGGCCTTTATAGGTAATCTCGTAAAATATCACTATTCATGAGTGGTGGTGGTTTGGAAATGGTATGGTTTTTAGTTGTAATTGTGTAGTGAAAACTAATGTTGGATGTTGACGATAATATGGTTGATTGTTATGATTGTGCGGTAAAAGCTTTTGTTAGGGGTGGGGCTAGGGGTTGATGATAATGATGTTTAACAGTTGTGATTGTGTAGTTAAAGCTGATGATGGAGGTGATTGATAGTATTACTACGGTTGTGATTGTGTGATTAAAGATGATGATGGAGGTGATAGATAATAATTCTAAGTTATAGAGATGGGGGTGTTTGACGATTGTAATAAATAAAGTAGAGCTAATAGTTATATTTGCATTGCCTTTTAAAGCAATGTTTCAATAATTTAAAGATTAAAATTTGAGTGATTAAGATTTATTACAAATAAATAAAAGGTTGTGAATGAAATAAATACACTTAATAAATTGACGTATCAATTATTAAGATTCATATTTCAATTAAATGGAAACAAATCGGGCCTTACTCCTTTATGTACGCTCTCAATAAAGGGTCATTTGCACTTTCATGATCTCCAATATTTTCACGAAGCATAAGTTTGTATTTTGTCCTCATAATATTTCACAAGTTATGATCCATATCTTTGAAGAACATCTACCCCACTAGACATAAAGTTCGGTTTAAAGGGCAAAAATCAAAGATTTAACTTATTTGGAAGACAAAAATTTAAATACTAGTCCATTTGATGGGCCCAATTAAATTCTCTAGTCCAAGCCCATTCAAAGGTTTAAGAGCTTGCAGCCCATTATCTGAGAATTTTGGGTCCAATTTTCGGTCTACAACATCTTCCTTGGGCCCAGAAACTTTGATCCATGTTGAAATCTGAGAGCCCAAGGCTAACCCACTTAATTAATGAGAATTGGCCCATCTGAATTTTGAGTTATATATATTGACATTATAAACTTCTTTTATAATATTATTTGATAGTGCAAATATTTTTTAATACAATCAGTGTATTGAATATAAACATAAAGTATGTATACCTAACAAAAAGATAGGTAGCTCGTGCACAAACTATTTTACGTTCAAATATGGTCTGAAAAAGAGACGCACCTCAAGGGGTGTGACGTAGACAATCTGCCCTAATGTAAACATTAGTGATTGATTTCATGACTCAAACACATGATCTATAGGTCACCGTTACTACAAAACTCACGGCCCTTTGTGATCAACCTAACAACAAAATGGGAATAATATTTTTTGTATTATAAGAAATGATTTTTTTTGGTTGGTAAGTGCAAAAATGGGCTAGAGTGCTTAACACATTGGAAATCCACAATGTATTAATGTATATCTGTAATTTAATTTTTCTTCCACTTTAGATGTCTAGTTAAAGAAGTTGGACAATTCCAGAACAGAAAATTCAAGGATCATGGATGTGGTGGGATGACTGAAATAGGAGATTCCGCCTTTTTATTCAAAGGTGTCGAGTTCGAATCTGCAGATTTTATTTTTTGTTGGAAATATCACTGTCATAAATGAGTTAATTTGATTAGTTGAGCTTCGATACAAATATTGAACATTGAGTGATCAGAAATTATAAAAAAATTTCAGGTTAATCACTCGAAGTTCAGTATTTATATTGCATCTATAGAAAAATGAGTCATGATTTCTGATTGAATAAATTGAAAGCAGTGGGCTTAGTATACATTCATGAATTATTGTCAATGAAATGCAATGATGATCAATAATACTAGTAGTTAAAAAAAAGGTACTATTTTATTGAAGAAAGGTGTTTTTTATGGGGTGGAATTTTATAATCAACACTGAGATTGAGGTTGTTTGAGTCAAGCGACATTGTTAAGTATTGTGGTTAAGAAAATGTTATTCGAGTTTCGCTTAGTGAGCAATAATGTGAGTAAACAAAATTACGAGAAATTGATTTAAAATTTTCAAATGAAAGGAACACATTCAAATATAACTTTAATTTTCAAATAATATTTTTCAATTTTACTTTATGTACAACTTCAAAAATAAAAATATCACCAAATATATGTTGATACACGTACTTAGTAATGCTACTATTGTGGTTCATCTTTTTCTTATACCCTTACTTTTAAGAGCTTTTAAATTATTCCACTATAGTGTTCACATAGTCAGAACGTTCACTAATAAAATTTAAAATGTAAAAAATATATAAAATGTCAAGAAGGTTAATTTTACTTGCTACACCATATTTCAGTACTGTTACATCTGGAATATACAATATAATTTTATATGGCTACGACATTTTCATACAATAATCCTATCTTAAATATACTATATAAATTTCCGTCGGATATGAACCCTTACTTGTACTTGGCTATGCCATCTCCCATAGACAATACTTCCCTTGTCCCAATTTATGTGACTTACTTTCCTTTTTAGTCAGTTTAAAAAAGAATAACACATTTCTATATTAAGTCACAATTTAACTATAAAATATTTATTTTACCCTTAATGAAATGATTTACACAAATTTCTATAACTCATTGTGGACCACAAATTTTAAAAAGTCTTTTTTTCTTTCTTAAACTCTGTGTTGAGTGAAACCACCTCATAGAAAATGAGACGGAGGGTGTATAATTTTACATGGCTACAGCATCTTCATACAATAGTCATATCTTATATATACAATATAATTTTTTGTCGGATATAAACCCCTTTCTTTTACTTGACGACGCCATGTTCCACTGTTGCATCTTTTACTTATAAGGACTAGAATTTCCAACAATGGTCCAGAAGAGAGGATTTTTCTTCCTTGAATGATTTGACAACATTTTTGTCCTTTAGGTTTTGGTTTGGAGTGGAAAAAGGATATTATATGTAGATATAAAGAAACTCAAAAGTAAGCAAGAAAAGGCATGAAGAAATTCCAATCAAAAGATTAATGGTCTTGTTCAATTGGCTAAAACTATGTGTTTGTGGAACTAAAAGAGTCCACATGACTCATCTAATTATCATAAAAGCTAAAATCACATCTCATCACAAATATGATTGTACAATACTTTTTGATTATCAACTTGGATTGTAGTCTAGTGGTGGAACTGTTTCATCATTAATCAAGGGTTTTGGGTTCAAGTTCTAGATACGAAGAAAATCTTATTGAGAGCATCACCCCTAATAGGCTCTACAATGCATGATTCAAATTTAACCGAGACTCCAATATAGATTCTGAACACTGAGTACAAATCCAAAAAAAATAATTAATACTTTTTGATTGAAATGTTTGTACATATAGGCATTATGTCGGAACTGTTAGATTTGATTGAATTCAAGGGGCGGAACCACCTTAGGGGCAAAGCTAACACCCCTTCGTTGGTACATTGCATTCTATACATATGCAAAACAATGTGTAGATAAACTGATTCGAACATTACTGTTATCATTTTTTTAAAAAAAGGTTTCATACACTTGATATGGCTCCAATTGTACCTCTTGTTTATGGACAGCACACAAGAGAATAAACTTATGAAATTTGAAACCTAATAACTAAGAATTAATTAATTGGATCGAATTAGGTCCTAAATATTTAATAAAATCTATTTTTATATACGCAACTTTTTTTTCCACATCGAACACTATTTAGTATTATGACTTTGATGGTCCTTTTTTTAATATTTGTTGGTAATTGATCACTTTTAAGAATGTAATACTATTATATTTTAGATGGTGGAGAATTGAATTTGCATAGAACCAAAACGGAATATACATACTCTTTCTATCTTAAATTATCTATCCTGAGTTTTTAAAATAATTATCTCAAATTATTAGAGTAAATATTTAACAAAGAAATATTATATGTTCAAAATAAATGAGAGCAATATAATTTAAAACTCTTACATTTTAATTAATATTTTTTTATGAAGTATGAAAAAAGTACGGCTGATAATTTGAGACAAAGGATATAGTTATTGAGTCAACTAAAATGTTATAATTCATGGAATAAATTATGTTCTCATTATCATGTTCATATACTAGTTGCAAGAAATTCGAGTATAACTTTCCAATGCCATTAATATAACGTAACTTCGATCCAATAATAACCATACATTTCAGATTCTATATAGTTAATTTAGTCAATTTTTTAAATATTATTATCTTAAATATATTATATAAAAAGAAAGATTTTTAAAAAAAAAAAAATTAAAAATTTAACAAACACTAAAGAAAAGTACGATAAACAAATTAATCTCTCGAGGTACGAATTCACTTTTGTTAAGAAGCATTTTACCTCTCAACGTGAGACTTTTCGATGCAAATTCAAATTAAATCTAACTCCTAGATATCGATAATTGAGTGGTAAACCACACAAAAAAAAGTCACATCAACTTATATTGAATTAACTTGAATTATGCAAATTTAGAATACTAATTGGCTAAATTAAAAAATGGAAAAAATAATTTTTGTTGAATATTTCATCATAAGATAGTTTTCAAGAAATTGACAAAGATTTGACATAATTTTATTTTATTGTATGATAAAATCATTTTAAGCAACTAGATTGTTTTGTCAACTACTATTAATTATGAGAGTGGGGATTCACTCTGAGCCCAGGGGTGGCAAAGCTAGCTCTTCGTATCATTGGCATTGGGCAGGTGAATCTGGCTACACAACAACTATGACTCTAGCAGAGGATCTGGTTAATAAGATATAATTTGTGTTGCGCATGGCTTCAATAATACTATACTAAATATTATTATAACTTTTTTTGTTATTAAAGAACTCTTTTTTATAGTTCATTTCCAATGAATTTTGAAGTTGATTAAATCACTCAAAGTAATTGAAAAGGATTTTTAATTTTTTTTAATGATCTTTGATTTGAACAGTTACTTAAAAATCAATTTTAAATTCGACTTGCATATAGAACAAGTAAATTTTTTTGTTCAACTTATGTTGAATATGATATAAAAAATCATTCCTATCAATTCCATAAATAAAATGTAGACTTTGTAAACATGAAATTCTTTAAAAGTGATTGTGATATTTTGTCAAAATAATATTTTACTTATCTACTACACCATAAAAATTTTGGTGACACCTTTAGTAAGAAATTTATTTTGAGACTTTTTCAGAAAGAACTTTTCTTTTAGTTTATGATGTTGACATGGAATTGACACGTGAATTATTATATTTGTAACACGAAAAAATTAATCTTAATCTTAATTCAATAAAAAATTAACGGCTAACACATGAAAATAATTTACTTAAATCCATATAAGAAGTTTAAATTCTCTTCATAGTTCATCCCATCGATATGCGATTTAACAATAGTATGTGATGAAACCATAAAATTAATTATAAAAAAAACTTAATTTCAAGTATCGTTCCAGAAAAAAATTGCAAAGAAATTTTTTAAAAGCCTACAATGCTTCAAAAGTACATGCCAAAAGAAGTTTTTTTTCTTTTTTAATCATATTTTTAGAATTAAATTGTATGAATTTTGATATACATAGTGAAGATGTTTTTTTTATATTATCAATATGAAAAGAAATGCAATTTATAGTATTTTTTAGTAATTTTCAAGTATCTAAATTTTAAATTTAAATATTAATTTAATTTTAAAAAATAGTTAAATTAACTTCGTAACAAATAAAAGATGATGGAGAAATATTAACTAAAACAGAAATTTCATGTGATAGGGTCATGGATCATCCAATGAATTTAATTATTTCACACTAATTTAAATGTAAGAGTTAATTGTAGTCAACAAAACATTTTTCTACAGAAAAAATATTTAATGAAATAAACTATAACAGATTTTTCACTATTATCTTTTTCTTAAATTAGTCTTTCTAAAATATAAAATAGTTAAGAATTTTAAATAAATAAAAATGCAAAGTTAGCTCGTTTCTAACAAAAGTCTTTCAAATAAAACCAAAAAATAAGTTATTTTTTCAACAGATATTTTACTTTCATATATATATATATATATATATATATATATAAAGGAACTAAAATATCAAAGTAAAAGACAAAAAAAATTCTGAAACTTTTATTATAACCTCAACTTTTTTGGAGACATCGAAACCCACCTTATTTCCATCAGGGAAGTGACAAGAAATACCCTTCATATTTTTGGGATAAATTTAAATTAGTCCTTTAAGTATAATTTTAATCTTTAATACTTTATTAGTAGCAAGTATTTTTTTTCTTACAATTTTGTCAAATATTCAAAAAATTTAAATCTGTTATATTTATGAAAAAATCAACAGAAAAAAATAATAATTAGAAATACTAATAAAATACTATCAAATTAAGAAATACAAAAGGAGAAAAAAAATTTGCTACCCTACACACCAAAAATGGATAAAAACAATATAAATTGCACTAAATTCTAGAAATATACCAAATAATTCCGTTGTCCCTAATTACTTGTTTAATTTTCTTTTTTTTTTACTGGTCCCTTTGCACTTGTTCATTTTGACAAACCAAGAAAGAATAATTTTTTTTACATATTATAACCTCAATTAATTAATTTTGAAAAAGAAAGAACTTCTTGAAAATCATAAATTTTTAATTCATTTAGTCCATAATTAATAAGAGTGAAATGATATATTCACTATGTCAATTATTATTTTTGTAATAGGTGTGTCAATTAAAAAGTGGACAAATAATTAGGGATTGAGGGAATATAACACAAACTACAAAAATGGTACCCTTCAAGTTCCCAATATATTTATATTTTCACAATTTTCATTAAATCTAATCAAAAGAGTTTATTAAATAATCTATCTGTCCAATAATAAATGTCTACTAATATTGACTTGACACATTTTAAAAAAAATAATAAATAATAAATGTAATATGATTATATTACCTTTGGAATATACTATTTAATGCTTTAAAATATGTATTAGATGGTACTCCTATTAAATAGTATTTGCTTTCAAAGGTAAAATATACATAAAAAGGAAACATATTATACTCAATTTTAACAAAGCTTAAAGGACTAAAAGTTCCATATTTAAACACACATAAAATATAATGGATTTTTTTTTGTTATCATCACATTAAAAAAAAAAAAAAAAAAGTTTCCCAATTTTCAATACTATAAATTAAGTGCTTTTCATGGTTCTTCTTTTCTTCTTGTGAACTCAAAGACCAAATTTTTGTCCTTTATATATTCGACACAAATCCCTCCAATTCTTTCTTATCTATCAACCCCACTCCCCCCACCCCCCACTCCATCCCTCTCCTTCTTCTAAAACTTCAAGAAGAAGAAAAAGGGGTGTTTTTGGTGACTTTGGTCCTCAAATATATAAAAAAAAAAATGATGAAAAAAATGTTGTTTTTGGTGTATTTAATTAATTTCTTGGGATTTTTCATGGCTTCAACAATGGCAAAAGATTCTAATGATCAATTAATGACCCTTTCAAAATTAAGAATGTTTGTTGATGAACTCCAAGACATGCCAAGAATCAAAGGTTATGATGTTATCAATGGTGTTCATGTTCCTAAATCTCTCAAGATAGGCATGTACCACAAAAAATGGGTAAGTAATTCGTTACGAATTTTTATCGTTAAATTGTTTGTAGCTAATATTTTTTTTGATGGTTTGTTGGCTATAAATAGAATTAGAGATCGAAATTTGTTGTTCAGCTGCAAAATTTGTCCGTCATTAATTTCTATTTTTATTTTTTTGAGAATTATAAGTTGTGACAGGATTTTATTATGAGTCAATTTTTTTTTTTTTTGTAAAAATAATGTCGCGTTTGATTAAACACTACTTCCTCTAGTCCATCTTAAATGAAGTATTGAGACTATTTTAATAATTCAAATTAAGTAGTTTTTTTTAAAGTTCTAGAGAATTCTTTGGGCTGTTTTCTTTCTTTCTTTCTTTCATATTTTGTAAGAGAATAGTTTAGAAATAATAAAAAATATAATAATAAAATGAAATCTTTAATTTTTTTTTCTTATATGTTTTTCTTAAGAAATGTATAAATATCAAACAACTCACTTTATATGGACTAGAGAAAATATCGTATAAAATAAATTAACTAGAGTAATTTTCATTCTGTCGACTTCTTTTTAATTTGATGTTTGATATTTTGTTTTGAAGTTTAGTAATTCAAATATCGTGTTGGAAAGTGTCGATACACTCCAAAGAATTATTAGCATAAACCACTCTAATAAAGACGTCTATTTCTAAATTCGAACTCTAAATTTTTTAATTAAAATGATAGAATACTTACCGCTCCACAGATTTTGCGTGGTTGCGTGTGTGTCATGAGTGTGCATTTTTTTTTTACTCCCCACTGTTTTTTTTCCAACTTATCTATGTGCCACTTTTTTAACTCACAAAGATACAAAGCATGTAGTGGTTCACGAGGTTCATAGTTTTGTGATTTTAGCAATTTGAATTATGAGTAACCAATAATTGAGAAAAAGTGATAATTCCTATAAACATGAAAATGATTGGGGAAATATTTAAAATTTTATTCTTATTAAATTGATATTTTTTTGAGCTAAAGATATATCAAAAACAATTTCTCTACCATAAAAATAAGATAAAATTTATGACATTCTACCCCATTTTACCCCCTTACGAGATTAATATTATTGTTGTTGTTATTAAGTTGATAGAAGGGGGTGGGGGTGGGGTGAATTTGATAATCCACAATAATATTTGGTTCATCTTAAATGTGTTCGAGCTCTGAAAATGAATTCATCTTTGATATAATTCATTTTACTTCATATTTTACAGTGAAACTTTTCTACATGAATTTAAATTATTTGATTTCAAAATGGATATCGAAGGCCAACGTCTTAGTGATTAAACAAAAATATGTATCCAAGTTTCAAGACTAAAATAACTTTGAATTGTAATTAAGTGGCCTCCAACTAGACATCTATCCTTAGAAATTTTGCTAATATTAATTTGTACCAATGTTTTAATCCACCAAGTGTGGAAAAAGTTACTCTCAACCTTAATTAGCATTTTTAAATAAATATTACTAGAATTAATTTCTTTGTTATTTTGGATGTCCAAAATCCAGATCATATGTCCACTTACATCACTTATCTTAATCATTACTTTGGAATAAAATGTTATGTACTTGAGAATGGAGAAAAATATTATTTTCATAAAGTACTCTTATTAGTAACTAGTATAAAATTAGAAAATTTCATTCTTTCTTTGTTGTTTAATCTAACTTTATGCTATACTTTTAATTTGTTATAGTAATTCAATCATCATCTATACTTAAAAGCTTAGGGGTGGAATGGTATGTATATATATATATATATCCCCTTCTATCTTTAACTCGAAGTTTTTATATTTGAGTCGTGAAAATAGAATCACGTTAATAAGAAAACGCTTTACTTCTCAAAATGAAATTTCAGACCTTAGTAGGTTTAATCGGAAAATATCAAACATTATAATGACCTGCTACCTATCGAGCAGTAATTTTTATATTGTTAGTATATAGAAATTAAATTTTTATTTTTATTTTTTGCTTTTGTAGAAATTCCATAGGGACCTACCAGCAAGTCAAGTGTTTGCATATGGTACATCGCAACACACAGCAACAGTCCCTGGTCCTACAATCGAGGCCGTTCATGGAGTTGACTCTTATATTACGTGGCAAAATTACCTCCCTTCAAAGCACATACTTCCATGGGACCCAACAATTCCAACTGCTACAACTTCTTTTAAGATGGGAATTCCAACTGTGGTGCACCTACATGGTGGAATTGATGAACCACAAAGTGATGGACACTCTGAGGCATGGTTCACTAAAAATTTCAAACATCATGGACCAAAATGGACATTAAGAAAGTATCATTATCATAATTATCAGCATCCCGGTACGATGTGGTACCACGATCACGCGATGGGGTTGACTAGGATCAACATTCTAGCTGGTCTCATGGGTGCCTATGTTGTACAACAACCAAATGTTGAGGGGCCATTAGGATTGATCTATGGTGAAGAGTATGATCGTCCGTTGGTTGTTTTTGATCGTGGTTTTAGATCAGATGGTTCAATTTACATGAATTCTACTGGTAACAATCCTTCTATACATCCTCAGTGGCAACCTGAGTATTTTGGTGATGCGATTATAGTCAATGGAAAAGCATGGCCTTACATGAATGTGAAAAGAAGGAAGTATCGATTCAGGATCATCAATGCAAGTAACGCGAGGTTTTTCAAATTCTTCTTCACAAATAACATGACGTTTGTACATGTGGCGTCTGATTCAGCGTATCATGAAAGTCCGGTAGAGCTCCATGACCTACTATTAGCTCCATCAGAAATAGCTGATGTGATTGTTGACTTTTCAAAGTCAAAGTCAAACTCCGCAATATTAGCCAATGATGCTGCGTATCCTTATCCGTCTGGCGATCCGGTCAACGAAGAAAATAGTAAGGTAATGAAGTTCATTATCAACCCTAATCAGGAGGTTCAAACAGGGCATATTCCACAGAAACTGATAACATATACGCCTCCAGAGATATCAATGGCTTCGAATACAAGGTACATTGCATTTTACGAGTATGCTAGTGATATCGATGAGCCTACGCATCTATATATCAATGGAAAATCGTTTGAGGCGCCTGTGACTGAGATGCCAAGAGTAGGGACTAGTGAGATTTGGAACATCATTAATCTAACTGAAGACAATCATCCATTGCACATACATTTAGGTCTATTTGTTGTGTTGGAACAAATAGAATTGGTGAATATTGAAGAGTTCAAAGCTTGTATGATGAAATTGAATGATGCAATTAAGTGCAAAATTGACAAGTATTCACATGGAAAAAGGACTAAAGTGGTTCTTCATGAAAAAGGGTGGAAAAATGTGTACAAAATGATGCCTGGACATGTTACAAAAATATTTGTGAAATTTTCTTTCATTCATTCAAATGAATCATATCCATTTGATGCAACAGCAGAGCCTGGCTATGTTTATCATTGCCATGTAAGTGTTTCTTATTCTTCAACTTTTTCTTATTTGGTATTCTCTGTCCGTATTGGACCACTGATTAATTTGGATTCTCGTCGCATAAGACCTATTAAAGGGGAAATTGTTTCCTATCGAAACATTTTTCATACTCATAGCTTAAATTTGAGATTTTTGATTAAGAGTGGAGCATTCTTATCCATCTCACTACAACCTTTAATTCTGTTGTTAATAATATAATGATTTCATCTCTTGTTTTTTTTTTTCTTCTTATATGCAGATTCTTGATCATGAAGATAATGTCATGATGAGGCCTTTAAAGTTTGTCAATTGATAGGAAAAAAAAAAAGGCTAGAATGATGAAAGAGAGAAAGGGGAAACTAATTGCCTTTTCTTTTATTAATTTTGATAATTATCAAATATATTAGTGGGTGCATATATTAATGTAATGTAATTCAGAAAATTTTAAGCAATGAAAATTGAACCCACCCTTATTATTGATTGTAGTCTTTTCCTTATTACACAATGATTGTAGCTAGACTTTTGAATAAAGACATGTTTAGAACTTAAATTTGCAAAAAAAAAAAATCTTAGGAGAAAAAAATGGTTCGATAATCTATTCAAATAATAGTACGATGATTAGAGAGGAAAAAAAATTATTTATTCAGAAATCTCAAATGATCGCATCAGTTACTTGTTAGAATATAATTGTTAGATTTTATACGAGAGAATCAAAGCTGGTAAACTGTCTGCTTCTCTTCCTTAAGCACACACTTTGATATGCTTTTGTTATTTTGGTAACATCTTACAAGTGAAGGTTGTTCCCAACATAGGTCCACCCTTGGTTCTAAGCATTCCAGTTCAGGTAAATGTCAATGATCCAAGAAATTTGGTAGAGATCAATCATTATACGTGTTTTATAACTATGCACCTAGAGTCAATTACAAAAATTTACAAGCTTAATGGGAATAATTGGACCCAATTCATAAAGGAAAAATTACTTGAATGGGTATCTTTTAACTGATTTTAACGATACTTTTATTTATTACCATTTATAATAATATATGACAATACCATAATAAATCTGAAATATGTATTAAAATTGAATTATGTATGCAATATATATGTATTAAAACTGTTTTAAAATATATTATGCTTGTTTGGTAATAAATTGACACATTGTATTATAAATGTATTAAAATGTGTGATAAATATGTTATCAATCAATAAAATTTGTATTATATGTGTTTTATAAATTGTTTTTTGTAATATGTATTAAAATTGTATTATAAATATATTGAAATTGTATTATAAATGTATTAAAAGTGATCAAGTGAAAAAATTATTATTGTTATAAATGATAAATATTTTCTTAATATAGCATATTTAGGTAAGTTTGCCTTCATAAAATGTGTTTGTCAAACCAAAGAAAGTGTAACTTGGATGTTATTATAAAAACTTTATTATGAATATGAATTATTTAATTCAAAGTTTTACAATGTTTTATAAATTATAGATAGTTTTTCCATTTTTAATATGTATATAAATTTTGATTTTTTTTTACAATCTTCAATAATTTTTTAAATAAAAAAATGATAAAATTAATCATTAAATTTTCTTGGGACCTCAACACTTTGGGGGTTCAAAGCAAACGTTTTACTAGCTTCTTATTTTTCCCTTGGACCACCCTATGTCTATAAATAAGAATTGTTCACTATAAAAAGTACCGTTCTAAAAGACGTTTTTTGAGTGAGTCTCAGGCTGAGCCTTAGGTGTATAGTAGAAACACACAAGGGCAATGTGTGAGGTGTAAACCCCATCAGTTTGGGCATACGCCTTTTGTTTTAGGGAGTAAGTACAAATAAAACTTTCCTAATTAAAATTAAAATTGCTCAACAAGTCTTAAACTAATACCAAAAAAATACAAATTCAACTTAATTATTAATTTTAATAATTAACCTTAGGCCACAATCTTTATTCACCTTCAATGGGTCATCAATGTATTCTCCCAAAATCCCAATATTCACCATCCAATTTCAGAATTTCATGTTCAAGTTCGTTCTTGCAAAATATATGTGGGAATACTAAAAGGGGAATACGAATACAAAGTCCCCTCCCAAAAAAGAAGAAGAACAAGAGTACTCAATAGAGGACGTGGGGTGTGTGCAAGCTGATTTGGACACTGTCATATTGAAGTACGATTTCTCCTTTATTTTGCATGTGAAAATGCCAAATTCTCGTAGAATGAATCGAATCAACAATATAACACCAACTACTTTTGTTCCTTCAAATGGTTATGCTATATCATTTGTTTGAATAGAGAAAATCATAAAATAGACATTTCATCATATTAAAAGGACTAATTTGATTTGTATAGTGCAAAAAGTGAGGCTAAATGGAAACACAGTCACTAAAGATTCATATATTCAACTTTAATGATCAACTAATTGGTGATTGTCATTACTTTTTAAATTAAAGTGATATACACGGAAATTATGGAGATATATTTTTATAAGGTAAAGTTTTAATAAAATTCTAAATATTGAGATTTTTAGAATTCTACCTAAAGGAATGATATAAGAAGTGAAATTTCTGAAAATAAATCACCACGTGTCATTTTCGTATTGGTGGGCCTAGGTTGCCCTGTTCCGTCTAGAAAAGAGTTTCCTTGTCTTTTTTTATTACGCAATCAATCAAAAAAATCTATATATGTTGTATTAGTCGAGATGAGATTGTTCCTTCCTTCACTGGAATATATCAATATTAGATATATTATTGGAATATGTGATTCACAAACTACTCTCTAATCTTAGTTTCAGAGAAGCAATTCGAATGAGTATTCTCATGAAATATGGCTACGGGGCCTTCAGGGCCGGCTCTTGCCTATAAAATTTAAAGCATTAGCCTTAGGGCCCCAATTTTTGGGCCCTCAATTTTTTATAAATAAGAATTATGTATCTTAATCAAAAGCGGACCAATGTTGAGGGTATCGGGTGCTCGAGCACTCATTGATTCCGATGGAAATTTGTATATGTTCATTGAAAATATTGAAAAGTTGATATAATTAATTCTTGAGCACCTATTAACCAAAAGGTTCGATGGGCGCTTTGGTTCTCAGATGCAAGGTAAGGTAAGGTTTGCGCTGACGACCTCAAGTGTGAGGGTTGCTATATGTTTGTTTTTTTTACTTTTCTTCTACACTAAAGGAAGTGAGCACCCATAACCTTCAAATCTTGGATCCACCATTGTCTTAACCCCATTAAAATAGAAGAAATCATGAAACATTATTTTGGATTCTTACATTTTCTTTGCTAACACTCACATTATTTATCCCTTTTAACTCCCTTTGCACTCTATTTCTTTAAATCTTTGATAGTTGGAGTAATACACTTTCAAAAATATGAATCAATAGTCGAAAAGTGTTGAACAAAGTGCAATATAGATAAAATTTATTTAGATTTTAAGCCTCTACTAAAAATTTTGCTTTAGGTGAATTATGTTGAGCCGCCCTTGTGGGCCTCAATCACTCATCCCAACGTTAAAATTGCATTTAACAATCGAGAACACGTTAACATAGTAGATTATAAGATGGAGAGATATCGGGACTCAAAAATCTACATAGACTGTTTTAATTTTTAAAAACGTTTGATTCGTATTCTGATTTTAATGAACTATATGAAAAATGACTTGACGAATGGTGTAAAAGAGGTAAACTATGGACAACTTGATCAACTTTGTTAATGTTCACCATACACTTCCCCTATTTTCACACTCTCAACAGTAAAAATTCTTAAGACAATTTGTTCTCAGCAATTGACACTTTCCCTATCATCTCCGCCATGCTAGTTGTTGTTTTGTTGAATATTCAATAAAATTACCTGCGCTTCGCGCAGAAATTTAATCATATGTATTTGAGCAAATTGTGTGGCTTGCTTATTTTTTATTTCTTATAGAACAATTTTTTTATCTCTAAGTTTTTGGAAATTTTAATATGCATTATTAAAGAGAAGGTATTGTTTAAAATTTCAGGTCATCCTAATAAGACCTCCATGATAAAAATGGAGATATACACACAACAAATCCATATGTATTCTCTCTTAAGAATTTATTCTTATTTACAAGTTACAAATTTCAAATCATGATTATTTATAAGTAATTGTTGCTAAATTATACTTAATAGTACTATTTTCAAGTATTTGCCCGTGCTCTGCACGGACAATCGTTATCTAATTCCTAATATAATTGGATTGCAAAATAATGTACGACTAAGTACTAACTAAATAGTAAAATCATTAGTAATTGGTATGAAAAATTGTAATGATTCACTTGCAAAAAGAATTAAACGTGCATGTAAATATACTTGGTCAATATTACAAGAAATTAAATCAAATTTTACCAAGAATTGGAACCAAAAATGTTATTAAGCCTTTTTAAATATGATCCTTTAGTTAAGTAAAGAATATTCTTTTTTTGTAATTGATATACCAAAAATCCTATAGATATGATTGGGTAGGGGCATAAAGTGTTATTGGGTTATTGAATTAACGATATTTTAATAGTTTTATAAAAAAAAAATCATCGAGCTATTGATTTGGTATTGATTTTTAATATTGAATTATTTGGTAAATCGATAACCTATTAAGACTAGTAATTTACTATTTACTTGTACATAAATATTATATATTAGTCTCAATACCTTACTAGTTACTGTCTTTATCCTTTAGCCTTCAACTCACATTCAAAGTGACTTTTAGTTTATAGCTTCACATTATACAAAACGTCAAAATCTAAAGTAAGAGCCCTATTCCTTTTAATTTTTCTTTGTGATACACTTGTATAGCTTTTTCATTACATTATTGTGTTGTCGCGTCATATTTATTAGAAAAGTCTTATGTTTATTTTATAAGTATTTTCTAATTGGTTAAACCGAAAACTGATAAAAAATCTCTTATTGGTTTAACGTATTTAAAAATCGAAAATCGATAAAACGAACTGATAATTCATTAAACCGAACCGATCGATGTATACTCCTAGCCTGACGCTTGAGGAACTCACAAGCGGAGAGTAGACAAAAATGAGTTTTAGGAAAATGGAGTGTGTCCTAGTTGTCAAAAAAGGATCAAAAAGTGAAAAGATCGAAACATGAAAATAGATCTGATATAAATCTCCTCCACAACAAGCAAACATATGTATAATGTACTATTTCGATCTACCAACTTGTTAGGAGTAGATTGAGATTAATTGATAGATATTTTTCTCGAGCTAAACAGAAGTAAAAACATAAAAATAAAAATAAAATTGGCAAATAGCTCAAATTATAAGCAGTTAAATGACATCTTGTAGTTTTAGAAGGGGTGAAATTGGCAATACCCTTTTCATAAACCCCATATCACCATTATCCTCTTTCTTAACAAAATTCCGTTCTTTACTTCAAGAAAAATGCCACAGTAAGCCAAACAGAGAAATTATTCTAGTAAAATTAGCTGCAACAATGGCTACATTAGGCCTCAATCTTTACTCACCTTCAATGGGTCATCAATTTATTCTCCCAAAATCCCAATATTCACCTTCCAAGTTCAGAATTTCATGTTCCAGCTTGTTCTTGCAAAATAGCAAGGTACAATTTTTATTAACCAAGACTTGATTTTTATTTGTTGGGATTTCAAGAAATCAGATTTAATGAGTACCCAAATTGAGTTAATTGTTGTTTGTGTGTGTTTTGATGGTTATTTGAGCAGTTTAAGAGGGAGTATACAAGTGTGATGATAGTGCCTACTGGTGTTGGAGCAGCTATTGGTGGCTATGCTGGTGATGCTTTGCCTGTTGCTCGAGCTCTTTCCTCTGTTGTTGACTGCCTTATTTCCCATCCTAATGTATGATTTTTTTGTTTTGTTTCCTTCGATTTGTCTTGATGGAATTTTACTTTGTGTATACCCTTATGTGGAGTATAATATTTAGGCCTCTCTAGCGAATAACTACTAGGTCGTACTAGTTTGACGAAAAAACACTAGGTGATTTCCTCCAATATGTCTAAGCCTAGGTGGACACAGTTACCTGTGTGTTGCTAAGAGGTAGTTTGTAATCTGTAGAATAGTCTAGGTGTGCACAAGCTGACTCGAATACCTCCACCGTTATTAGAATAAACATTAGTAGGACTCTATTTGCCAAACATTGTGCTCACCCTTGCTTATTTTTGAACTATTGGCTGACCATTTGTTATATATATGAATAAGGACTGATATGATAGAGTTTGATGAAGGAGCTAATCTATCTGTCTAAACTCACACATTAGTGGGAGTTAAGATATATGAAGAATTCAATTTAGGGAAACTTCAACTTAACTGAAAATTTATTGACAGTCGGTTTGCGACTTTGAAATGCAGGTGGTAGATTTTCTATCAAGAAAAAATCTTAGTCTTCAAATGTGGGCTGTCCTTAATATAATATTGTTTTTATAGAGGAAATGATTCCGGATCACTGTAGCTATCATTTTACTTCTCATGATATGTCATTATATTGTCACACCAATGTAATTAGTGTGAATGATGTTTTGTTTGGTTGAACATTTAAGCAGACTTTGTCTCATAGTCATTTCTCTTAATTTTGTCTTCAACGAGGAATTTGTTTCGTACTTAGTATAGTGATGAAATTGAACTTCTAGTCAAGTACATGCCTCATAATCTAGCTATAGGCATCATATTGGCAGATGCATTTCCATTGATCTAAAAGGCTAAAGCTCTAATACCTTGTGTATCCAGCCTTTTTGAAACTGGATAAAAGAATATGTGGCAAGTAAAAGTAGCTTGGATAAGGTAGTGTACCTCAACTGAAAATAGCTTCAAGAGTTAGCTTCTGCTCTGCTTCAAAGGATATTGTGGAATCGATGAATCCTATTCGATATTCTTACACTACTGGCAAGGTGTTTGACTACTGCAAATGAAAATGAAATTGGTTCATACTCTATCTAAAGGAACTGGACATTGGAAAATAGGAAATTGGTAAAAATTGTTTAATTAGCTTGAAAGTTGAGTTCTCCATACTTCCTAGTTAGTACTTAGTAGTTCCTGATCAGTCTAATGGATTGAATAGCCTTTAGATTCATGGTACTTTGAGCCTTGCTTTCCTCAATTAGTTTAATAGTCTCTGCAACATTAGATTTACATTCTGTACTATTGCACTTCCTAGCTGAGTCACTAACTGGAACTTAAACTCTTGGTATATCACAGAAATTCTTGGAGTGAAAAATACAATATGGAGAGACAAGTCAAGGAACTGAACAATTTTATGGGATTAGATCCACAACAATAGGAACTGAAATATTTCATGTACTTAAGGGCCAAAATAGCATCAGTTTTAGTAGCTTCTTTAAATTGTCAATAAACTAAGGAACCATCATTGCACCAAGGGTGTGGCGTGGCCAATGAAGTGATTTGAGAACCATAAAGTCTCAGGTTAAATTCCAACGGAGACAAAAACACTTGGTGATCTTTCCCATTTGTCCAACCGTTGTTTAATAGAGTCACCTGGTGCTTGTGGTGGTGGAGGTAGCAGGTACACCGTTAAATTAGTCAAGGTGCGTGCTAGCTGGCTTGGATACCATGGCTATCAAAAAGAAAAAAAAGGAATCAACATTTAAACATCAGGTCAGGAGAAGAAAAATTGATTGGAACTTTGCGTCAATAGTTGTGTGGATGAAGTAACTTAGGCTGTCAATCTAGAGTAGGAAACGCTATCTGCAGTTTGGATTCACATGCATTTTCCTAGCTCTCTGTAAATTTATAAGTCATACAGGTTCTTAATGCAGCAATGCTGTACTGGCCCATGCCAAATGCACTCTATGTTGAAGGCTATGCACTTGATCGATTTGCTGAAGGTCTCTGGGCACTGCAACCAGTTCATCAAAATAGGGTATGCTGTAAAATATTTTGCTCATTTATCCTGTGAAATCTGAGCTCTATTCCAGTTGTTACTACATCCCTGATGCTTCCAAGCTTTTATCCTCCGTTCAGCTTGCAATCACATTGTGAACTTGTAACGTGGAGCAGGTAGGATTAGTTTTTGATGCTGGGATAGAGGAAGAGCTTCTTATGCGCCACCTACAAGTGGTTGATGCAACAAGAGCTTCCCTTGGATTGCCAATAGTGGGATACACTGTAACTGACACCCCTTTATTGGTACGCTTTTTATCTTCTAAGTTGAATTTTCATAGGCACAATGTAATGCACAGTAATCATGTCCTAGATATTTAATGTGATAGGAGCAATATATGTAGTTTTTCCTGAGGGAAGTCCTTTGTCTTGCTTTCAGTGCTCATAATATAAATGGTTTCTCAATCTTAATATGGAATCTTTTGGGAGCAACAGTTAGGCAAAGAATGCACCCAAGGGTGTGGCGTAGTGGTTGAGAACCATGAGGTCTCAGGTTCAAATCCCAGCAGAGGCGAAAGTACTAGGTGATTTCTTCACATCTATCCTAGCGTTGGTGGACAGTGTTACCTGACACCTGTTGATGGTGGGAGGTGGCGGTATTCCGTGGAACTAGTCGAGGTTCGCGCAACTTGGTTTAGACACCACGGTTATCAAAAAAAATAATTAGCCAAAGAATAAGATGTATAAGAAAATGCTCAAAGGAAAAGAGCTACTCAAGCATTTTAAAAATTGTAGACTTTCGAGACAGAGTGGAGTGAGAAAGAGGATAAATCAACTGTTGATCCCTTTCTTATGAAGATAAATTATGTCCTAATTATGTGGCTTCAACTTTATTTTGCTTTGGACCAGGTTTTCTTCCGCTGTATGGACATATCATCATTATGACACATGCAATATAAACATTTGTTGCTAAACAGAGATTGTTTCTCTTAGTTAGGGACATTAAGTTTGATGAAATCATTTAGTTACTATTTCACATCTCATAGTATTTCCCATTATAAAAGAAAAACATATCTCATGGTAGATAAAAAAAAATAAAAAAATAAAAAAAATAAAATAAAATATATATATATATATATATTTTCCTTGATGACAGTGTCATTATCACGTCTATATTTATTATTAACTTCACATTAACTTCTAAATGGATTACAAGTAGCTAACACCTGGTGTATGTAAAGGTGGAGAAATGGGTTGATCCAACAAGTGGCCAATCAACAGGGAGGATTCAGCGTCCAGATTCACTACTGAGAGCTGTGGAGAACTTGCGAAATGAGTCTAAGGTAGATGCAGTTGCGGTGGTGGCACGCTTTCCAGACGATGATATTGAAGAATTGGATGATTATCGACAAGGAGTGGTATTCATTTTTTCTATGACTAGCTTCTCATTTCATTTGCAAATGCAGTCTTCAATAGTATCTATTCGAAATTTCTAGATACAAAATGGTCACAATTCATGAGCACCTTATAGACAAATATTATTCTTTTTTCTTCTCATGGCTATAGGCAGTTCTACTTCCACTATTCAGAAAGTTTTGGGTCTCTATAATTTTGCCATAATGTATGTGTGTGAAATCATCTAAATAGAAGGTGTAATATTTAAGTTTTGTATAAACATCAGCTTGAATTACCTTCTTCCGCTGATTGCTTGCTGGTTGTACTGTTTCAATTTGAAATTGTTTGTAAGAGAGGAAATTCATTGGATTGTTTAATACGTAAATTCCTGATCTCAATTATATTTTGTACCCCGTAATTCTATAGGGGATAGATCTTTTGGCAGGTGTGGAGGCTGTTATAAGTCATCTAGTGGTGAAAAATTTTCAGATTCCTTGCGCACATGCTCCTGCAGTATTGCCTCCTCCATTAAACATGTCAGTGTGTCCGAAATCAGCTGCCGAAGAGGTAAGTGATTGTCCGGTCAATCTAACAATATTTAAGCTCACACCATGTGTTCTGTTTAATCATGAAGAAGTTTGTTTTTCATTAAAGACTGGGTACTTATGTGGAATAGCCAGGACATAACTCCTCTGCAACTTGGTTTGCTACATGAGGATGATGCAGTTTTTTATTTTTTAATGTTGTCATCGTAAAATGGGAACATGATAATTTTAGCCATCTAAATGTTCTCTTGCATGAGATATTCACTCTCAAGAGGAGCTTAAATAGTTTATAAGATTTTAAAAGCATGATGTTGAAATGCTTTCTTCTGCATTTACAATGAGTAAGAGGGAGATATGACTTGGTTCAGAAAACCATGAAGATGTATAAACTGCTAATACTGCACTCTTTGTAGCGTCTTTTGCATTCTGATAATATCTTTTTTGTTTTGGGTTTTTGTCCTTTTCTCTACCTCAATCTTCTGACAGATAGGATTTACATTCTTGCCATGTGTCCTTGCTGGGCTTAGCACTGCACCACAGTATTTGGTCAAGGGAAATAATTTTGCAGACAACTGCATTGTAGCTGGTGATGTTGACAGTGTGATTCTACCGATTGATGCTTGTCGTGGAGATGGTGCTCTTGCATTTGCCAATCGTAAAAGAAACAGGGTAATTGGCTCTTTATCTATTAACATCAACTGGGTGAGTTTAGTGTTTGCTAGGCTTTGAGTTAGGCCTTTTCCTTGCAACAGCTGACTCTGTTGATAAAATTAGAATCACCCCACTCCCCCTATCCCTTCCAACGGTTAGATAGAAAGAAAAGAAAGTGCCTCATCCTTTTCATCTGAGTATTCCGCACCCCAGCTTACACTACTTCTCTCTTCTTCCTTTATCATGACAGTGGTACCATATGGTTGCCTAAACTTCCTCTAATACAACTATTTTTTATTTTTTAAAAAACTGATTCTAGTACTGCTATTGTTAGATAGGAGACTAATTATCTGCTGATATTCTTGGTTTAGTTGTGATCTATACTTTTTTCCTTTTTGATAGGAGAGGAGTATACTTTTACCTTTTCTTTTTCATTGGACATATAGTAAGCTGGAAGGAATGACTTTGCCTGCGAGTTGGGCACTCGTCGGGATTGAGGCTTGCAAGGGGAAAATAAAGGATATAAAATTTAGCAGCTGATATCGTATTATTTGCTATTGCTACTGTTTTCTTCTTCATTATTCCATTATTTGCTTTATATGAGTCGATGGTCTTTCGGAAACAGCCTCTCTACCTTCCCAATGCTGGAAAGGTGGTCTGCGTACACACCACGCTCCCCACAACCCCCAGTCCCCACTTATGGGATTATACTGGGTATGCTGTTGTAGAATGTAGCAGCTTATGAAGGAACTAGAAGGGGTTAAATTTAGCGGATGATGTAGGAACTAAGTACAGGGAGGAAGCATAAGAGAGATAAATAACAACCATTTCTTTTGTGGTCATATTTGGTCTAATTATCACTCTTCATTTTTGGTCATTTGATTTGGGAAGGTGAAGTATGAAGTGTTTACTAACGTCATTCTTCGTGGCATGTGAACTGAAGTGTCTATCAGTAGAATATGGCTTGCAACTCCAAATCTAGTCATGCTGCCCAAATTAGTCATTTTGGGAGGGAGCATATTTTTGACAGCCAGTCAAACATCTTCTGCTTTCTCGACAGTAATCCCATTTTCCCTATTTGCTCATATTTTGCAGCCTCTTATAATTGCTGTTGAAGAGAATCAAACAGTTCTGAATGATACACCAGACTCACTTTGTATTGAAGCTGTAAGTTCAAATGTTAATTGCAAATACCTTATTTATTGCTAATTGTTCTATTAGCAACCTGCAACTTAACATGAGGTGCCAATACTGAAAGCCAAATACATTTTCATTTGATAATATTGGGAGGGAAACTTTGGGAAAAGAAGTGTCAATGCATGTTTCATATTCAGTAGAGAGCTTTAGCTTGTAGCATGTACACTGCACAAGGATTATTTACCTGCATCATGCATAATATCAATTATCTTGATTTTGATATGAAATGAGCTTAAATAAAGAAGCGAGATTCATATTGCCGACCCAGCTTGTTTGTGATTGAGGTGTAGTAGTTGATGTTATTGATTAAGTGGTCGTTTGGTTTGGAACAAGGTTATCCAGAGTCTTTTAAGTTTGCTTGGACTATCTAAAAATGTTGCCGCAACCATGTCGGATGCTCCAAAAATGCACTACTTTTGGAGGGTCCGACACTCACCTTGTGACATTTTTGGAGAGTCCGAGCAACATATTCCAGACAATACCAAGATTAAGATTTTAGTATAAATTATACTGATATTAGCTAATGCCAATAACCAATCACTGAATAAATGTAACCCAAAGGTTGTGTTGGGATTAGTATCTTGATCTTGGTAACCAAACGACCCTTAAGAGGTACTGACAAATAGTAAAAGGGAAATGCGAATACTAAACTGACGCCCCAACTTAAGATTAGAAGTCCCACATCGGCAAAACACAGGAGAGAGGAGAGATGTTGAGTGTTTAAGTAAGCATATCTTACCAACTAGTGACAAGTTTTAAAGCCGTGCAAGCTTAGGCCTAGAGCGGACAATATGACTAGCGGGCTGGGCCGTTACAAATGGTTTCAAAGCACAGAATTCAAGTGTCTTAGGGTGTCTATAAAGTCGTGTGGGCCTAAGCCCAAAGCGGACAATATCACTAGCGTGCCTCCCCCTCTCCCCCTAAAATAAATGTTCATTCCTTATAGAAATAGAACCTGGAGGTGCGTGTAAGCTGGTCTGAATACTATCATATTGACGTACGACTTCTCCTTTATTTTGCAGGTGAAGGTGTCAAACTACTGGGAAGCCATAGGTGTAATTGCAGCTCACAAGGCAGGAATAGATCCAAATTCTCTTAGAAGGAATAGAATCGACAACATAACACCAACTACTTTTGTTCCTTCAAATGGTTATGCTAAATCAAGTATCAAATCATTTGTTTGAATATAGAAAGCTATAGTATAGACATTCATCATATTATAAGGACTAATTTTGATTTGTATAGTGAAAAAGTTAAGGCTAAACGGAAACATGGTCAGTGATGATTCATATATTCGACCCCAACAACCAACTAGTTGGGGACTGAGGTGTAGTTGTTGTAATATAACGGGAAAAGGCTTATATTCGTCCTTTATTTTCCCTCTTACCTTTTGTGTTGTAATATAATTTGTTCAATTTTAATTTTTTAAGATAGAGTTTAAATTCTAAATACGACTCTCGATTACAAATATAACATAGAACAATAGAAAATAATTAAATATCAAATGTATCAACAGTCCATTTTTTTTTTTTTTTTTTTGGAATATCAGTATTGGAACAAATTGCTTCTTGCACCTACATCATTTGACCAATTAAATAAAACAAATATAATTAAACAAATGGATAATATAATTTTTCTACTCTTAATTCATCATGCAAGTTTGCAAGTTTTGGATCTAAGATCTCTTTAAGATGACATTCGATTAATTATTTGTCATTTTTAAATTACTTGATAAGTCAACACTTAAAATTTTATTGTACATATTTGCATGGTATAATTTTGTCAAGTTTATAGTCAAATACTTATTATGACACATTTTCTTTTCAAATTCATTTAAAAAAATAACACTATTAAATTTGAAAATAACTAAGTTTATAGCCCTATTTTTCCTGTTACATAAATAATTGGGATGAAAGGAGTAGGTTTAAGTCCAATCACATAGTAATAAATTCAATGATATGAAATCTTATTCTCTTTAATTTTGTTCCAAATATACAAGGTAAGTAAAATCTACTTAAATTTTATCTTTTTCGGTTCTCACTTATTAATTTCACTATCCATAATGTCATTATTGTTGTCCAAAAACATAATTATCTCATTTACAAAATCTAAAAATTATTTATTTTAATTTTTTTTTAATATAACCTCAAATTTATAGGGTATAATTTTCATGTCCTTTTTTAAAGTTTGGTAATTAAAGACTTTTATAATTTTTACAATTAAATTAACGTTGGCAAAAATTAGCCACCTCCTCTCTCACTGACTATTCAAGAACACATGAAAGACAGCTCTTTTTTTAATTTTTATTTTTTTAATTTTTTTTTGTTAATTTTCCATTTCCATTTTCAGTTCACAAAGATTACAGATCACACTTGTTTACATTATTGAATTAATATACTCCTTAATCATCCACGATCTTTAGATCATACAGCATCAAGACAAATTTTTTAATAAAAAAAAAAAAAGATTCAAGAAACCTTTGACTTTCTACCAAAATCATGAAATTGAGATCAATACAGAGATACCCATTTGAGTTTTGGTGTTTATGATGGAGAAAAAAGCAATCTTGGTGTTTTTGGTGCTGACATTGAGTTTAGTCAGTGGTCAAGAACCAGAAAAGATTGATACCCAAAAGGCTCCATGGAGGATCCACACTTTGTTTTCTGTAGAATGTCAGAATTACTTCGATTGGCAAACGGTTGGACTTATGCATAGTTACAGGAAAGCTCAGCAACCTGGACCTATTACAAGATTGTTGAGCTGTACTGAAGATGAGAGGAAAGGGTATAGAGGGATGGAGTTGGCTCCTACTTTTGAGGTTCCTTCTATGAGTAGACATCCTAAAACTGGTGATTGGTAAATTCTTGATCTTTAATTATTTGTGGGGTTTTTGAGTTTTTTTTTGTGGATGCACGTGGTGTGGATGATGAAATGCTGAAATGGGTTTTTGATTGTTGTGATTTTGATGGCTTTTGAGGTATTTAGAAGATGAAACATTGATACTTTTTGGGTTTTTTTGTGGATGCATGAGTTGTTGATTGTAAAATGCTGATTTGGGTTTTTGATTCTTGTGATTATGTTGGCTTTGAGCTATTAGGAAGATGAAAAAATGATACTTTTCGAGTTTTTTGTGGATGGATGAGTTGTTGATGATGAAATGCTGAATTGGGTTTTTGGTTCTTGTGATTTTGATGGCTTTGAGCTATTAAGAAGATGAAAAGTTGATACTTTTAAGTTTTTTTGGGGGATGCATGAGTTGTTGATGATAAAATGATGAATTGTGTTTCTGATTCTTGTGATTATGATGGCTCGGAGCTATTAAGAAGATGAAAAATTTATACTTTTCAGTTTTTTTTGTGGTTGCATGACTTGTTGATGATAAAATTCTGAATTGGGTTTTTAATTCTTTGATTTTGATGGCTTTGAGCAACTAAGAAGATGAAAAATTGATACTTCTTGGGTTTTTTGTGGATGCATGAGTTGTTGATGATGAAATGCTGAATTGGGTTTTTGATTCTTGTGATTATGATGGCTTTGAGCTATTAAGAAGATCAAAAATTGATACTTCTCGGGTTTTTTGTTGATGCATGAGTTGTTGATGATAAAATGTTGAATCGGGTTTTTGATTCTTGTGATTTTGATGGCTTTGAGCAATTAAGATTGAGAAAAAAAAGATATTTTGTTTTGTTTTTTCCAAGAGGGTCAGCTTTGCCTAGTGTGTTTGGTGATAAAAATGCTGGATTGGGTTTTTGATTCTTGTGACTTTGATGGCTTTGAACTGTTAAGATGATGAACAGATGATATATTGTTGTTTTTCCAATTGAGATATCTGCTCTGTTTACGTTTGTGTGATTGCCACCATTTTTTGGTTTTTGCGTTAAATTCTATGTATGTATTCAGTGCTGGATTGGATTTCTGATTGTTGTGGATTTTGGGGCTTCAAGTAATTTAGAATATGAGCACATCGAGTTATGATGTTTTTTTCCAATGAGGAAGATCAGCTTTGTTTAGTGTTGTGTGATTATCAGCTTTATTTGGTTTTTGCCTTCGATTTTTATGTGTTTATTGCTGAACTGGGTTTTTTATTTTATTTTTTCCTTCACCTTTCTATGTTGGCTTCAATGTTGAATTGGATTTTCACTTCTTGTGGCTTTTGGCTTTGAACGGTTAAGAATATGAAGAAATGAAATTATGTTGTTTTTCCAGCAAAGATTACATCTTTGTTTGTGTTTGTGTCGTTGCAACCTTTATTTGGTTTTTGCCTTCAATTTTACATGTTTGATTCAATGCTGACCTTGATGGCTTTAAACATTTAAAAATGCGGATAGATAAAAATATGTTGTTTTCGACGAAGGTGTCGGAGCAGACTTATAAAATGTTGTGTGATTGATCCTTCTTTATTTTCCTTCTACTTTTGGATATGCAATTGTGTACAGAAATTAGTGTTGATTGTTGTTACGGTGGTTTTGAAATATCAAGCATTTAATGATATAAACAGTTCAAAGGCGATTGAGATATCATGATAATAGAAAGATTGGATTTCGTCCCGATTATTAATTTTGAATTGGATATCCTTGAGTTCTATGTTAACTGCTCCAGTATTGATGATTGATAAAGCTAAAATTTGGTCAATTGACGTTTGTTTTTCTTGGAGAAGGAGAAAGGAAGAATACTTAGTAATTGCTTTACCATTAGATTGATGAGATTATTTGCTCTTATATTGCATCTTCTGGTCTTTGTTTGCTCAACGTGTCACTCTTTTTTACTGTCTTGCTAACTGCTTTGATTGTTCGCTTCTAGCTTTATTGGTTTCATGGGTCAGTTCTTCTCCTCTACTTTACTTCAGTAGAATTTTGCCATACTCTCATTTTCTTCTAGTGGAAGATGTTATTCATTATTTGAGTTGGACATATTCAACTATAGAATTAGTCTTATGTTTGCACAAAGAACCATTGGTGGATCGTCCTTGGTAACACAAACCATTTTGCCAGTGTGTTATTCACAACATTTCAACCTGTTTTTCCTTCCTAGAAAAAAAAATAAATGCAATTTATGTTTTTTCTTGATATCTTTGTCAATTCTCTTTGTTTCTTTCTATGTCATAATCTTCCTCTTATGTGATTTGGTTCAACTTGTGTTGTTTAAAGGCAACAGTAAAAGCTTGTAATGCTGATCATAGAAGATAATACTGTTATTTGTTCTGCAGGTATCCTGCAATTAACAAACCGGCTGGAGTTGTTCACTGGCTTAAATACAGCAAAGAGGCAGAAAATGTTGATTGGGTTGTCATACTGGACGCAGACATGATCATTCGAGGTCCAATTGTACCATGGGAGATTGGGGCAGAGAAAGGGAAGCCTGTTTCTGCGTATTATGGGTAAAACCAAATTCTCATTTAACCCATTTTTAGTTTCACTATTTTAGTAAGATCTTGATGTGGAAGCAAACGAATTTCTTGATGGAAACAAAGATAATTTGCAATAATGTCTTACAAATATGTAACTTAACGATTACTTGAACAATATATGTCCAGGAAACATCAACTGTAAAGATCTACATAACCGAATTGAATTAGAAAAGAAATAATCCCTTTAACTTCGTCTATACATTAGTGTCAGCTCATCACCTCTTGTTGCACTTGGCATGTGAAAGTAGATTCTTGATTCAAGGAAACCCATAAACATCAAAGAATTAAAAACGCACCTAGAAGATGTTTGTATGACGACTATTTTTGGAGTTTTCTTGACAACCTGCAGCATCCCTTATCAAAATTTCACGATCCTTAATTATATAAACCTTGTCAGATTGATAGTTCACCGTCATTAAGGACTTGTTGATTCCAAAGAGTTTATTTTATAATTAGGTATTTAATTGGATGCGATAATATTCTTGCAAAACTGCATACAAAGCATCCTGAACTTTGTGACAAGGTTGGTGGCCTATTAGCCATGCATATAGATGATCTTCGAGCTTTAGCACCCCTATGGCTTTCAAAGACTGAAGAAGTACGGGAAGACAGAGTTCACTGGCCAACCAACTATACTGGTGATATCTATGGCACAGGGTGGATCAGTGAGATGTATGGATATTCATTTGGTGCTGCCGAGGCAAGTTGTTTCAATGGTTCATCTTTATTTTGCAGATACGTGTTGCTGCTTTCTAATCTTTCATTAAGATTATATATATATCCTTGATGTTTGATTTGTCAGGTAGGACTCCGGCATAAGATCAATGATAACTTGATGATATACCCTGGCTATACTCCACGAGAGGGTGTTGAGCCTATTCTTATGCATTATGGCTTACCTTTTAATGTTGGTAACTGGTCATTCAGTAAACTAGACCACCATGAAGATGACATTGTCTATGATTGCGGCCGGCTCTTCCCTGAACCTCCTTATCCCCGAGAGGTAAAATTTTGTGTGCACTATTAAAATAGATCATTTGTCTATGCACATTATAAATTTATTTTTGTTTCTTACCAGCATGAATTCCATTTTGTGAATTACTTAGCTGAATATGCTCTGAAGGAAACAATTCAATGTCAATTGATACTAAAACTTGTTAAATGACAAATTTATATATACAGCAAGTGCAGGTGGTTGGGGTGAGCGATAGAGTATGTTTAATCTTGTTGCCTTCTACAGGTGATGCTTCGACCACCACGTTATGAAGTAAATTAGGCTGACTTGAGCTGATATAAGCTATGCTATCTGTTAAATCTTTCATATACTAAGACACTTCTGTGTTAAATTTCTTATTAGTCTTTTGTATTCATAATCTCTGACTGAAAGTAACATGTATTATCAGCAATGGAGTAACAAATTCATCAGTAGTTTAATACCCTATATTTCTTTTGCAAGTTGAATCTATTTTTTGTCTCTCTCATTTGTTTTATACTAGTAAACGTAAACTTTCATACTTAATTTAAGTATAAGTGACATCAGAGATACTCGTCAAAAAACAAACTTCAGTGTGTCAAATTTGCTGATTTCTGATACTATTAGAGTAGTGCGTTTTAAATCAGTTCTTTCTATCAAATACGTGGCCATTTAGAAAGTCAATGAGCAAGCAAGTAATGCTGTGCTGGCTCACTAATGTGGTGAACTATGACCACTTCCTCATAGACATGAAAGTACGAGTTTTAAAAGCTGGAGTTCAAAACACTTGATCAGCTGAAAAGCTTCCGTGTTGGGGCTTTTGAAATATAAACCTAGTGATCTAAGTTTAATAGTTTTAGAATATGACGTTAATGGTTTTACTTCATGGTGCGGTCATCCATGCGTGATAATGATTCCTTCTGCACTTAGTCACTAGGAGTTATTTGGATCATTCGTTCTGCGAGATAACTTGCATTCTTTTTTCTTGTAACGTTTATTAGAATCTCTGAGATTGTTTGCTTCTTGCAGATAACACAGATGGAATCTGATCATAACAAAAGGAGGGCACTGTTTCTGAATATTGAGTGCATTAATACCATGAATGAGGGCCTTTTATTACAGCATGCTGCCTTTAAATGCCATAAGCCAAAGTGGTCAAAGTATCTTAGCTTCCTAAAGAGTAAAACATTCGCTGAACTAAGTCGGCCAAAACGTTTGACTGCCCAAAGTCGACAGATGATGGAGGTTGAAAGTCATAAAGAAGTTGATAATGAGCCTGAAAAGCCACACCCAAAAGTCGAGGTTAAAATTCATAAAGAAGTTGATAATGAGCCTGAAAAGTCACACCCAAAAATCCACACCATTTTCTCTACAGAATGCTCATCTTACTTCGATTGGCAAACAGTGGGTCTTGTCCACAGTTTTTACAAGAGTGGTCAGCCAGGGAACATCACAAGGCTTCTAAGCTGTACCGATGAAGATTTAAAGCAATACAAAGGCCATGATCTAGCTCCCACCCACTATGTACCATCCATGAGCCGACATCCATTAACTGGAGATTGGTAATTTATTGTTTCCTAGTTTTTTTCTTTCTTGTCAATACATACAGGCTATGGCCTTTTGATCAGAGACATCGTTCACTTTCGGCGATTTTTAAGAAGGAAATGAAACAGAGTAATCAGAGCAGTGGAGGGAGCATATAAAATATTAAATGAAACATTTGTCACTCACCTCAACTATCTCTTCCCCTTAATAAAATAAAATAAGAAAAACTAAGCCCTTTGGTCAATGTAGAAATTTTTGACGTCAAGCTGGATCTAGTTTTTGCTTATTTCAGGTATCCAGCGATCAACAAACCGGCTGCAGTTCTTCATTGGATGAATCATGTGAAAACGGATGCTGAGTACATTGTCATTCTTGATGCTGACATGATCATGAGAGGACCAATAACACCATGGGAATTCAATGCAGGCCGCAGCCGACCTGCTTCAACTCCTTATGAGTAAGAGTTATAAGTTTGTGATCTTTATTTTCATTCTGTTGGAGGATTGCATGGTTTGTTACAAATTTACAGTTGTTTGGTGAATCAGTTTGTGCCTTATATTCTTGCATGAATTCACATTGCATAGATTTTTACCAGTATACTACTTCTGTTCCTATATTGAATCAGCTACCTTATCGGCTGTGACAACATACTGGCAAAGCTACACACTCGCCATCCTGAAGCTTGTGACAAGGTTGGGGGCGTAATCATTATGCATGTAGATGATCTACGGAAATTTGCGCTGCAGTGGCTGCACAAAACCATGGAGGTCCGACTTGATAGATCTCATTGGTCAAAGAACATAACAGGAGATATCTATGAATCTGGATGGATTAGTGAGATGTATGGTTACTCATTTGGTGCTGCAGAGGTACTTTTCTAGGCTTATTATCAAAATTTAGTTCTCTTAATCAGTTTATGTAATGAAATGTTGTTATAACGAGGTTTGACTGTAGCTACTGAGTGCTGTAGTGCTGTACTCTCTAATCGGCAATCTGTTTAATCTGAATTTTGATGTTGTGCAGTTGAATCTGCGGCATGTCATAAGTGATGAGATTCTGATATACCCAGGATATGTTCCTAAGCCCGGTGTTAATTATAGAGTCTTCCACTATGGCTTGGAATATAGGGTTGGTAACTGGAGTTTTGACAAAGCAAACTGGAGACACGCCGACTTGGTTAATAAATGTTGGGCTAAGTTTCCTGATCCTCCTGATCCATCATCACTTGATCAAACTGACAACAATTCCCTACAGCGCGACTTGCTTAGCATAGAATGTGCAACAACGTTGAATGAAGCTCTTCGGTTACACCACGAGAGGAGAAAATGTCCAGATCCTAACACTATTTCCACACCCAAACGTGAAAGAGTAAATCAGGACAGAGTTGATGAAACTAGAGCTAATGCTGAAACTAGAACCGGTGCTGAAACAAGAACCGGTGCTGAAACAAGAACCAGTGCTGAAACAAGAACCAGTGCTGAAACTAGAACCAGTGCTGAAACTAGAACCAATGCTGAAACTAGAACTAGTGCTGAAACTAGAGGCGATGCTGAAACTAGAAGCGATGCTGAAGCTAGAACCAATGCTGAAGCTAGAATGGCTGTTGAAACTACAACTTCAACGAAGTTTGGAAACGTTGACGACGTTCAGGCCTTGAGGCACGATGAAGTGACCAAAAATAGTTCTCAGGAATCCTCCCAAGTTGAAACATCAAACGGGACATTCACTTCCATGAGATTTTGGATCATGGTTTTGTGGGCAGTGTCAATCTTCGGCTTCTTAGGTGTTATGTCCGTCATGCTTAGAGGGCGTAAGGGATTGAAAAAAAGAGGTAAAGGTTACAAGTCTAAGAGAAGAACTACATATTCTGGTTTCTGGGATACAAATGGACAGGACAGACATCTACGCAATGCTGAAACAGCATAGAAAGCTCTGTTCTTGGCACAACTTCAAAGTTCTTTGCACATCAAACATGGTCATTCGCGCCAAGGTCCCTGTAAGTTCATTATTTTAGCAGAGACGGAAAAAAGACGTTTCTTTTAATCGAGTTAGTATATAGTTCTATGCTGCTGGATGGAATGGAAGATGTTTTTCTATGTTCTGTTTGATTAAATCAATTTCACATGAAGCTGTTAGTCTACAATTGCCTAAATAGGACTATGGCTAGGGACAAAAACATAATGTTAGTACAAGTTCAGAAATAGAGTTTTTTTTTTTTTTTTTTTTCAGATAAAGAAGTTAGTAAAGTTGCTTTTTTGTTTTAAAAATAATTACAATTTTTGTTCTTGTATTGTAATTTTCTGCTGGTGTAAGTTTCATACAAGTATAATAAGTTTCATTTCAAGTTTGTGTTGTTTCACAAGTAATGAGGCTTATCATAGTAGTTACAAGCAGACTTTTCTGTAACGGTCATCTTCTATAACAATATTTCATTATAATGGTTAGGTTTTTTTTTTTTGAATCAATTTTTCATGTTATGTTATATTATATGTTCTTGATAACAATATGTTATCATTTTATAAATTGAAATCAAATTTTGCCCGCTATCTTAATTTTCATTGCATAAAGATATCATATATATATATATATATATATATTATTTTGTTTCATAATAAAAAATGGGTTAGACTAATTGGTGGGCATGCGCTTCACGTGAAAGATGGGTGGAGGAAAGTAAGAAAAAAGAAACCAAAAGTAAATATCTCAAGTATTGAACCAACCTTTCTTGCCCCACCCCACTATTTCATAGTAGAGATGGAGGGTTTATTCATAATTTTGAGAATGTTGTCGCACTCGTGTTAAGTCCTCCAAAATTCACTATTTTTTGAGGATCAGAAATGTATCTGTCGATATAAACTACATAATTAGACATATTTCACTGTCATATATACTATTATTACCTATACTTTTAACAATTTCATACCATATATTGAGGAAGATACACTTAGATACATGTAGTTTTGCTATTGGATACACTAAAATAGGGAGAAAGGCCAACGAGATTTGTTATTTATTTTTAGATACATGTATTTGTATGTATCTAGTGTCATTTACATGTATTTGGGATACCAAATACATAAGAGAGCGGTGAGCGAGATGGGAGGGAGGCGAACGATATTTGTTATGTATCCCAAATATATGCAAATCTTCTTGGATATCATGTATCTAGAATAAATTACACTTAATTTTGACCATGTAACCCGAAATACATAAATTTGGTAAGATTTGTAGTATTGCAAACTAGAGTGTATCCAAATGATAAACTCCAAAACTAGTGAAATTTATATAAGTTTCCCACTATTAAAGAATCCGTGCAACATAGTAAAAAACTATTACTATATTTTTTAGAGCAACTTTCACATATAGCAAACATAAAAATCATATTTGTATATTATAACTATAGTTTGCATACTTGTGCTCCATAACAAATTTTATGTTTGCTATGGAACTTTTGATTTGTATAATTTGCTAGATACATCCAATTTTATACAAATTGTTCAGTTTTGTATAAATTCATTTATACATTATAATTTGTATAATAAGATCTATATTTGTATAATTATAAGTGCATATGACGAAAATATATGTATTTATATTTGTTTATACACTTTTTTCTCGCTTTATATAAACACAATGCATTTTATACCGAAATGTATAAAATAACTAATTGTATATCGAAAATAGCTAATTGTATACCGAATCAGATGGCAAAAAAATGGTATGTTTGCTGCGAATTACAAATAAAATAAACTATGGCTATAATATTTAAGTTGAATTAATAGTTTGTTATTTGTTATGATCCAAAAATGGACGTGATGGCACTCGTCTTATCCCACCAAGATAAGTCAGCCTAAAACTCAACCATTACAATAAAATGCGGAAATTTCATAATCAACTCAAAAATACCCCCCAAATCTGGTTGTCACGTGTACAAACCTTTAAAGTATTACAATTGATTCAAAAGAAAACACAAGTCTCAAATGACCTTGTTTCTAGAATAGAACGAGATCATAAATAAGAGTAAGAAGGTCTGTTGAGATTAGAAACAACTACCTCACAAAATAAGAGAATCAAAAGTATCACAAAATTCAGGTTCGTAATCTACAAAAAACTAAGGGGATAGAATACGAGTACTCCTTACACCCCAGCCGAACCTCCACAACTACAACCTGCATAAAACCAACCCAACCTAACAACTCATAATTTACAAGCACATATCTCAACAACGAGCTCAATATTCATCAATCACAAACTTCCACAAGACACTCACAATATCAACAACACACAAGAACAAGTTCATCAAATCGAGGTAATCAAGTATCAAGTATTTTCTAACCACCAATAAAACACAAATCATCAAGAATGAAGGATGTCATGGGATGCAATGCAATATGACATCATGAAATGATATGCCTCAGAATATCAAGTACTCTTTCAACCGTATATACATGATACACCTCGGAAATACATCAAGAGTTCATGACCCATGGGGGACTCGCGAGGTCCATATACCGACACGGACGATCTCTACGTGTCTGTGCGAACGATCTCAACGCACTATCATAAATCAAACAAATTCCGCATGGATGATTTCCATGTGCCCAAATTATAATTTTACCATCTCACCATTCCCAGTACGGACGATCTTCACGTGCCCAACTTATACTCAATCTCATCTCAATGCATGTGCACAATATGATTTCAATAAAAGGGATGATGCATCTCAATCAAATATCAATATGATATGTAATCACCTCAGTTATCACAAGTATACGGGTTCAATAAAGAACACAATCACACATAATAAATCAAGTCAATAATGTATCAGCTAATGCCCATATGCTTTGGCATTCTCGAATTACAATCCACATTCTATAGTAATAAATTTTCCCTTTATAACACCGGTACTCGTACCAATGCCCGTCACACCATTGGTACCAACCATTCTCAACACATCACCTACAAACAATTAATCACATTGTCTTTTATTACCCCCTTTTCATCATTAGAATTAATTAATGTGGATAAGTCAACCCATCACCAAGTCTCATTACCCCCAAACACATATTACAAGGAAATATGCGAATTTCATACACTTAACAAGGGTTTGAAAATCCACTTGCCTGAAATCGTCGAACAATCACTCCGAGACTTGAACCTTCCCCTTTTGTTGAACTTCTAAATCAATTCGATTTATTCAAATAAATAATCACAATAAGTTTTCAAAACTAATAATACTCATATTACTATAGGTCTAGCCTAGACCCAAAAACTCACTCAAAATTATAATTAAGTTCTTAAATCTTGATGTCAATTAACATGACAACTCGTTCAATTTTCTCCAATATCACCAATCTAATGTTATTCATATAATATAATATAATATACCTAATATTTAATTGTATAACTCAATATATCAAAACTTGAATCATTATATAATAACTATAAAAAAAAGTCCAAAACCAGAGCCAAATTACGTGAATTGATCTATGTAATCTACTCCAATTCGTAGCATACCACATCTAAGCCATCCTCTCCCAATGAAACCACTAAATTTTCACTATGGAAAGAATGAACCATTAATTAATGCCAAACCGTGCCCTCCGCCTCTCTTTTCTTTTTTTCTAAATTAATTATATATTAAAAGTGAAAATCCCTATTACTTATTTTAATATAAATGGGTCAAATAGTATAGGGTCTTAAATAAATTATCACTTTAGCCCATTAACTATTGATTAAGTCAATTATCCACAATTACCCATCAACTAATTAACTAAAGTCAACGAATAGTTTGAAATTCCCAAAAAATGACCTTTCGGCTCATTACATTTTCATACAATTTTCCCATTTTTTTGTATAATATTTTCCATTTGAATAGCCTAGAAATGACATTGTACAACGTTGCTACTAATTACTATGGTTATAACTTATAACAATAAAGACGCTTCAATCCTTATTAGTTGGATCAGTTATATTAATCCTCATCAATTTAAATTTATAACACGTCTTAGTGATACATATATTATGAAAATTTATGATGAATTAACTACTTAACACTGGTTGTCAGTCTATTGTAATTTTTTTTTTTAAATACAAATTTGAGATCGACAATATAATAAAAGCTCATGAAAGACAAAATATGTGAATATATATATATGGATATATATTCTCCAATATTCATCATGAAAAATTTGCATTTATAAATAATTAATGGAGGTTAAAATTTGCATATTTTTTCTTGTTTTATTTTGCTATTTTGGAGATGAAACTGTATTTAGCAAAATGTCCAGTAGTACTTTCTGTACGATGTTAGGTCTGGTTAATTTAAGATAACAACATATAGAGAACCAAACAGAGAAGGACTCGCGATAAATATTAGAGAGATTTAAAATTTAAAATTTATACATGAATTTAAATGAACTATAGTTCTTTTCTTTATTGTGTTCGGGAGAGAAGATTTTTTTTTTATCAAAACTATAACGTTTAAGTTAAAACGATTATATTTTGTTGATCCCATAACTTCTATTATGACTCCACACTTGTAGATAACGAGTCATTTGTGACCTTATTATAATTATAAGTAGAAAGTAGAGTATTAACATATTTTTATCGGTTTTATTTCATGAATCGTCACTCAAATTTTAACTTTATTCTGCTAAAATTATCAAATTATGTTTGAGAAACATAAGGGGTCAGTTGTAAAGCGAACAGGCAATGACAGAAATACCCCTCAAATTCAGTGTCTATTCTGAGAAGTACACGCGTTGACAGATATTCTCTAGTAGTAATATTTATTCCCTCCGTCTCATTTTATGTGAGATAGTTTGACTCGACATAAAATTTAAGAAAAAAAAGAAAGACTAAAATTTGTGGTTCAAAATGAATGATAGAAATTTGTGTGTCTGTAAATCATTTTATTAAAGATAAATAGGTATTTTATAGTTAAATTATTATTTAATATAAAAATATATTATTTTTTTTGGAACTGATTAAAACTGAAAGTAAATCAGTGACAGGGAATCTTTACAATGTACTATTTTTAAAAAAAAAATCAAGTACTAGTTACCCCACCTGGCATAATGTATTGGCTCTTCAAGATTCATCCCACGTGACAACATCCTTCATCGAGTTTACAAGAATTTCAAGAATACTTATTTTTATTTAATATTTAATAATATATTAATTTTTTTTTTATACTTAAAAATATGAAAATTTAAAAATATAATTGATATATTATATACATTGATTTAAAATCACAATATTTTACATCTCTTTTTTTGTATTATTAAATTTTATATTCAACAAAATCAAGAAAGATAAAATGAAAAAATTCGTAAATATATTAGCAAAATTTGATAGATACGGAGAATTCATAAGGGCCACTTCACGTGAAGGGGCTTTAAACATATTTTGTTTAGTTCAACATTAAAACAAAATATAACGACAATACACATATATTTTGGATGCATTAATATTTGGAAAAATTACGTGACACACAATAAGTCAATGTCCTATATTCATTCAAAATGGTGATAGTTTTAAATATATACCATATAAGAATAATTTTAAATTATATAGTAGATACACATAGATATATTTATTATCCATGTCGGTAAATTAGACAAAAATATTATATATTAATACAAATATACTTATATTAAGTACGTGAATACAATATATTTCACTATTTTTATATATGCAAATACAATATATTTTGCTATAGAAATATTGTATACGTGCAAATATAACGTGAATATAAAGTATTTCGCTATATTTTAAAATCAAAATGCTACTACTGTTCGTAAATAAACAATTACAGCTATTTACAAAAAAAGGTTTTTTTTTTTTTTTTTTTTGTATTATTTACCCTCGTTTATTTTAGTCTATCTATGCCAAACGCTATTTTAGTTATATAGAGGGGTCAATAAATAATAATATAGAGATTTTTATTTTAAAAATAAAATATCCAAATTTTTTCTAGTACTTGTCCCACATATGAAATATCACTGGCTTATAAGAAATCTGCACCATTTATTTGTTGCTGGGACAGGTGTCGCAATTTCAACAGCCCATCTGAGGAAATTGTGGGATCAGCTAGTGGAGGTGTGCCGGATCCCTCCAAATGAATCGAATGATGCGATATATTTAAAATTTATATGATATATAGAGAGATATTTTTAATAATGTTATACATATATTAAATTTAAAAGATCATATAACTTTTTTTAAAAATAAATAAATAATTGAAAGTGGAGGAAGGAAAAAAGAGAGGAAATTATAAGGTGAGAATCAAATCCACAGTAATAAAGTGAAGGTTCAAAGTTTAGACAGGCAATTGAACAAATAAAATTTGTAACATTAGAATAAAATCTAAGATAAATAAAATAAAACGAAATATTAATTGGAATGATATGGAGTTTTGGGACTATGAGGGGCCACTTCACGTGAAGGGGCTTTTTAACATTTGTTGCACATTAAAAACAAAGGTGAGAATAGAATCCACAATAATAAAGTGAAGGTTCAAGAGTTTAATTAGCCAGTCGATTGAGCAAATAAAATTTGTAATATTCAAGTAAAATTTAAGATAAATAAAATAAAACGAAATATTAATTGGAATGATATGGAGTTTTGGAACTATGAGGGGCCACTTCACGTGAAGGGGCTTTTTAACATTTGTTGCACATTAAAAACAAACATGAGGATAGTCACCTTCTTATGTCCTTTCATATTCTGATATTGATTGATCCTTATTGATAATTTAGTACTATATACTATAAAACTTGATAAAAATAATCTTATAATTAGTACTTAATTATAACCTAAAATATCACGTTCATAGTAGTTAGTACCACAAATCAACTAACAATGTGGCACTTAAAATTAAGTGGGATACAATGATTCCACTAAGGCCTTTCTAGATGATTTGAGACCTAATGATTTGTAATTGCAAGTGTATATTTACTATATTTGTTTCATATTTTGCTTTTCGAGAGTCAAATAAATTAAGTCAACAATTATATCCACCTAACGGCTAAAAGTTTACTTGAATGATGAATCAAGATAAAGTTAAAGTTAATATGACATAGAAAATGATAGTACTATATACGGTGGAGTTAGAATATTAGCTAAGAAAATTTAAAATAATAAGAAATATATATACTATACAGAACATTATTTAAGGGTACGGTGTCCACTATCCAATACCATATATATAGATTATAAATATATATATATATATAAAAAAATAGTTTTAATTTTATATAATATATTTTTTTAAGGGACAAGGGACATATTTACCCCCGAACTTTAATAAATGGTACGTATATGCCCTCCGTTATACTTTCCGTCCGCATAAGCCCCTGCCGTCCAATTATAGGTACACATATACCCCTCTCACTAACGGACCCCTAATTTCTTACACGTGTCTTAATCCTATTGAACAACCCGTCCAATAGGATTAAGACACGTGTAAGAAATTAGGGGTCCGTTAGTGAGAGGGGTATATGTGTACCTATAATTGGACGGCAGGGGCTTATGCGGACGGAAAGTATAACGGAGGGCATATACGTACCATTTATTAAAGTTCGGGGGTAAATTCGTCCTTTTTCCCTTTTTTTAATAAAGAAGGTTCGAAATTGACCCTTTATGCCCTTAGCTTTACCCTTGTTAACACATACATTATATACATTTATAATTCTTGTTGAATAATGTTGGTGATCACACATGCAGAAACCTACCACATTCAAGAGTGTGGTGTAATGATCGATGAGTATTAGGAAGATCATGTGGTCGCACATCCATATCCAAACAAAGGTAAACAAAAAATATATAAAGTGTTTTTTTTTTATCTGTCTAAACTTTGATGAGCTGCATTATTAAGGGAGATATATAACAAATATTCAATAAATAACTGAAGTGCGTATAAATTAATTGGCTAAGTCGTGTTGTATTCATGCTAGTGGGAAGTAACAAATACATGTAATTGCTGGTGGACTGCACCACTTATATTTATGCTAGTGAAAGATAATATATTTGATACAATAATCAAAGTGCGTGCAAATTGATTTTGCGAGTCATCATCTTTAAAAACAAATAAAGTTTTTTTTTTTTGGTTTCCCACCCGGTGTCTGGAGCCCACATTTTAACTCCGACTAAATTCAGATTGTGCTCTGCAGGGCCCATTCAGGGATGGCGCTCCCAACAGGATTTTTTCCATACCCAGGACTCGAACCCGAGACCTCTGGTTAAAGATAAAACACTCTCACTAGTGCACCACAACCCAACTCTAACATTACTACTAACAAGCCATAGACACTAACAAACCTATTAGTGTTTTCCAAATTTGGAATTGGGGAAGTAGGGAGTTATCACACCTTGCATGCATGCAAAGACCAAACCACCAGTCCAACTTTCGAAGTTCCAAAGTCAACACTTCCTATCTTCATTTATTTGTTTCTAAAATCACATTGTATCCACTTCAACCAACTTATCTCTTTTTCCTTATACACATTCAAATCTTTCTAGTATATAAATATATCTACTTCACATAGTCTGATCCATCCAAAAAATAAAATAAAATAAAATATTAAACTTTAGAATATAATATCAAATATATAGAATTATGAGAAAGCCTTGTTGTGATAACAAAGAAGAAATGCATAAAGGAGCTTGGTCTAAACAAGAAGATAAAAAACTCATTGATTATATCACTAAACATGGTGAAGGTTGCTGGAGAAATTTACCTAAAGCTGCTGGTAAGTAATATATATGTCCACCCTTTATTTATTTATATGTCAAGGTAAGATAAGTCCCTGAAAAGTCTAGGGTTGCACCCAACTCCATCTCGATTGACATCTTGCTCTCGAGGGAATGGGGTCCTAGAGTAAACTACTCATTATTGTGTTTTCCTTTGGTGATGATCAAATCATTGTTAAAAAAAAAAATCCGTTCTATGAATTCAACTGAACCTATTGGTTTCTATTTGAACTATGCATACATATGCAAAAGAAATTGAGATGTATGTATATTAAGCTCATACTCGTTATGAATATTTATCTATATACTGACTTTAAATTTTGAATTCATCTTTAATTATAGGTCTGCTTCGTTGTGGAAAAAGTTGTAGGCTAAGATGGATGAATTATCTTAATCCAAATCTAAAAAGAGGAAATTTTACAGAGGATGAAGATGATCTAATCATCAAGCTTCATGCTCTCCTTGGCAATAGGTAACTTTATTATTATTTATCCCTTAAAAGGAAGTTCTAGATTTGTTTGCTTTGAAAAATATAAACTATTAACATAAATCGGAATTAGGTATGGCATTCATTTCTAATTAGGTTATAGCTAATAATTTTTTGATAATTTATAACCAATTCACTATTAAATAGAATTAATGACGAGTTTATACTGTTTAATACATGACAGAAGTTGTCTATCACTAATTTATGTTTTTTTGACTAGTGGACTGATTTTTATTATTTAGACAAGTACTTTTTGAACGATTGACAATAACAATAATACGTTTCACTAAAGATGCTTGCTCATTACTATTGCGATATCAATTTATATGATATTGTTTGATTCACTCATCAAGGAGATTATGAAGAAAAAAAAATCTTTGGAATTTGTGATATCTTAAACATGTCATGTGTGATAATATCATTTTTATGCCTATAAGATGTGAAGTTTAAATTAAACATTTTAAAAAGATAATGGAAGAGTCACGTAAAATGAAATTTAAGGGAGTTTCAGGTAGCTAGTGTTTGTTATTTTTTTTAAAAAAATTGACATTTATTTTTCAGGTGGTCGCTAATAGCAGGAAGATTGCCAGGAAGAACCGATAATGAAGTGAAGAATTATTGGAATTCACATTTGAGAAGAAAACTTATAAAATTGGGAATTGATCCAAAAAATCATAGGCTATCTCATTATCTTCACATAAAAAGACTTGAATTTCTCCAAGAAAATAACACGAGATCAGAAAATGATGGACTAATATTTGATGCTGCAAGTTCTTGTGCTAATAAAGATCAACAAATTACAAGTTCATTGCTTGATCTCAATTCACTTCCATAGATAATATCGAAGACGTTCTCGATCATCTCTTTCGAAAGTTAATTAGCTGATTAATAATATGTATTATGGTTGGTTTGGACATCATCGTTATGAACTCTACATATTTTTTAAGAAACTTTTTAGAGAAAAGTACAATGTATGGTTGTTATTGGTCTAGTATTCATGTTTTGTTATTGTAACATTTACTTATCCATTTTAAGCACTAGCATTTCTCTTTCTATTTTGTTCCATCAAAGGTTTAGCTTTTGTGGCGATTAATGACTCTACAAAAATATATTAAAATTGTCAGGAAATATACCCAACAAAAAAGTAAAATATTTGAAAAAAGTGAACAATTATTTTATTTTTAATCCAATTATTTAATTACAATTACAATACTTTTCACTTTTCAAATATACAAATAATTTCTTTTCCATTTTTTTTTTCAACCCTCCCACAACCTTCAAGTTGGAAGTGAGGAGTGCTTACCATCTTATCAACTCTCTTATCTCTCTTTTTTATTTTATTTTATTTTTAACGTCATTCACTTTTTTCAAATTTAACTTTTATAGAAATAATATATTATATGATCATTTATACACATACACAAATGCATGAAATTTACTACCCACAATTCATTCAAATATAGATTATATTTGATGTCTGCCAATATTTGGCAAGAGTTTGCAAGACAATTTTTTTTTCAATATAAACCCCATTTTGTATTCATCCATATCTAAATGGCTGAAAGTCAATCTTTCTTTTTATTTTACATTTAATAAATCAAAGATGTACAAGTGTGTTTGGTATGAGGAAAAATATTTATCTATTGTTTTCATTTTTGTGGGTTCGGTGTCAATATTTATAGAAAGCAAGTTAAAAATTTAACTATCATATTTATAAATAAATTACATCATTGACTCTTAAATTAGTTTTAAGCTAAAGGAGGTCTTGGGTTCAAGACTACTTAACTACACTTTTTTAGTATGAGTAACTTATTTAGTATATATGAGTAACATATTGATTGAGGATAGAACCCGTGAAACCTCACAACAAAACCTGACGGAGATCCAACACACAATCAAACAATTATTGTCAAATAGTGTCATTTTACTACACATAAATCTTATACATAGTATTAATATATAGTAAAAAAAATTGACGAAGGGGTGTCGCTTGACACCTCTTCGCCTAATGTGGGTCCACTTATGCGTGTATATGTATATGTAAGTTTCACTTCTATCTTATTTTCTATTGTCTATATAGGTAAATGAGTTTTAATTGTCATTAATAAAATATTATTATCTAATATTTACTTATCCTATAAATAGATAATTTTTAAAATTATAATAAAGTCTACTACTATTTTATTAATTAAATTTTGTGTTACATGGTTGAAACATTTAGTACAAATAATGGACCATATTAGTAATAAAACGTTGAGCTTACGTCGTAAATCTTTATATAAACAACAGAATTAGTAGAGACTACTAAGTTTCCACAAATCCTCTTTAGTGGAGATGAAATTATCGTCAAAAGACTTTTTACAGCGACAATTTCTTTGTCACAGTCAATTAATTTTCCAGATATATTTTAGTAGGATCGCAGCTAAAACGATATATTTTATGCCAACATTTATTTATCGCCACTGATTCATCTCATTTTGTGGCGATAAAGATAAGTTGCTGCGAAAATTTGTCAAAAAACTCTAATTTCTGGTAGTATATATATTGATCCGTACTTGGAGAGCTATAATTTATGTTTTTAAGAGACCATTGCTTGAAATGAAAATAAATTGTTCCCAAGTACACGTTGAATTTTCGTATGGTAATTAAGTTAATTACATTATGTGGGTTATAGATTTTTAAACATTTTTTGAGAAAATAGGTTTTTGGTGAAGTTTGAGTTGAAGTTTTGACATGTGTTTGATCATAATTTTTTGGTATATTTCACCTTTTTAAAAAAGAAAAAAAGAAGAAAGACATTAAACATGATTATACCTATAAGATCTAAAAACTAATAAAAATACGTGCAATTGACATAAAATTGTCTTTTTTATAATAAACTAGATAATACATTATTCAAAAATTATAATACAATATTTTAATAAAAATTACTAATAACACAATTAATCGCTATTACAATTCATCAAATTATAATTAGCTACGAAAATGTAATGATGCAAAAAATAGTAAATTATAATATTAATTATAGTCAGTAGTTATTTTTTAATATAACCTAATACTGATCTCTTCATGTCGAGCATAGATTTTCAAATAAAATAACTGAAAAGATGAAACAAACATTTTTTACTCTTGTGGGTTAGGTGGATAAAATTATAGTTGGAGCCATAATTAATGACTTTTTCTATAAAATATAAAAGTGATAAATTTTATGGCCAATAAATTTTCCCAAAATTTTAAGAGGTGGATAAGTTCTCTTAGTATATGTGGCCAAATGGTACTTTGTTTCTTGGTGAGAGCAACTTGTATATATAAAATATCAGTCTACATTAATTTTGCGCTGTTATTTTGTGGATATTAGGAGATAACCTAGACAACCTAAATTTATACATCATGATATGTCACATCAAGCAATTTCTTGGGCTATTCATAAATAATAATAATAATAATAATAATAATAATAATAATAATAGAAAATATTATCTCAAAAATATTTATATATAATCTAAACAAACATTATAAAAATGGAAACAGACGCAAGGGTGCATAAAAATACATCAATATGATATATAGCAGGCAATAAATTGTAAAACAATGAAAACGTAATGTCCACCCTCTTGGAATTTATTTAGAGGTTAGGTTTCATATAATTTTGTATGTTTGTCTTATTTTTAGATTAATTAATGTACGAGGTAAGAATCATGCCTAACCCTAACAAAATGCGTAATCAAATGATTAAAAAAAAAAAAAAAAAACTTCGTTGGGCAATATGAAGCAATATATAATTTTATTAAATACAATTAGTTTTCTAGTGATTCGTGATTTTCAATCGCCTTTTAATTTCATTATAATAATTAATTCCTTTATGACAAAAAGTTTCTCTTTTCATTTTCCCCTTTTTCGAATTAATGTTTGTTTCATTATTATATATCTCATGTACAACATTTTTCTTTAATAAGGAGGTTACGTACGTGGCCCACGTAACGTGGGAATATTAATTAAATAAGACAAAAATTACATAGATATGCAAACATAACCCAACAAATAGTGAACAAAATTTTGTTTCTCAATTTCATCATCCCAAATATAAGTGTGCATTATACTTTTCTTTGGGGAAAAGGAAATAAATAAGCATATGATTCAATTGGAGTTCGATAAATCTGAATTCGCACATTACAAGGTTCATTTTTAGAAATTTAAGATCTTTTTTCATTCTCTAAACTTGAATCTGAAATATCTGATTAAGAATAGAGAAATCAGAGGTTCTTTATCCATGTCGGCATGAGTACATACACACTAGCTTCAAAATGGTATGTTTTACCAAATTGACATATATGGTAAAACCTTTACCCATACCAAACCAAATAATTAGTTTAAATTTAACATATCTAACTTGATTTGATGCAAAAATCGACTATATGTTTATATATATAAAAAAAAAATGAGAAAATACTCCACCATACATTCTATAAATAAGGCCACTAACCCCCATAATCACATGTCTTTCTTGTCTATTCCAAATTTACACTCTTTGTCCCATTTTACTTTATTGGGCTAGACCAGAAAAATCTCTTCATGGTAAGAATATATGATATTATCTTCTTTGTATCACATATATATCTATGATATGATTTTTAAAAAAGATTTATATGTATTTTAATATTGTATCTGTAATTTTTTATAATCTTTATTCAATTATTAATGTGAGATTATATATTAGTAAGCCTTTACAATCTCTCTTTAGAATTAAGTTTTATGTGATCCATGGATCAATTTTTGAGATTAATTGTTGTCATTCACATTATTAAGGATTCTTGTGCATATGCATATTCAAGCAACCTTTATAGTATCAAAATTGTAGTAAATTGAGCATTGTATTATCATTGTGCTATTTTTCACACTCGTTTGGTTAAGTCATTAATTATGATATTGATTGTTGGGGTTAACTAGTCTAGTGATACTCTTAATATAGTGTTATATTATTCACTTTGATCTAAGAGTTAGGTTAGATAGCTTGGTTTTTTTCGTCTATCGAAGGCAGTCAGCGTGTTAGCTATTCTTTCCTATTAGACTTGTCAATTCTTTACTCTTTTTCCTTCTCTCTTTCGGTTCTCTCCCCCTCTACTTTATTTGACAGGACGAAGAATACCACTTTATCATAACCAAAAAAAAGTAGCTCTTTTGTTTTAAATGGTTTAAGCTTGAAAGTAACTTGCTCTCTGTCGATAAATGAGAACGGACTGCTATTAACCAAATTCATACCAATTTTTTTTAATAGGCAGCATCACAACATTAGGAGTAGTCCTACACCTTATATGTATATCTTCCTAATCTTCTCAACGTACTATCAATATGAGTTTTGTTAGCACACACAACTTTTATATATATATTTGACACATTTTTCTTTTGAGTTTATTTTTAAAAATATGATACATTTCTCTTTTTTAAAAACTATTTAATCTTAATAACATTTTTGTTTTATTATTATTGATATGACTTGTTGAAATTTACTTTCTTAAAAAAGTTCAGTTCTTTTAAGAGTGAGAAAATGAAAACTCAAGTGAATCTCTCGCAACCACTTATTTAAAAGGATTTTTTCAACTCTTTACTTATATCTCACGCGTATAATAATACCTTTTGAAAGTTCTTGAATTCCGTACACAATCAATCAAACACCTCATATAAAATGAGACACATCAAGACTGCTTCTTTAAAGTATCTACAAGAAAAATAATCACTAAAGAAAAAATGAGCAAGTCTTGCTATGATCCTAACAAGGATAAAACACAAGAAGCTTGGTCTAAAGATGATAGTAAGTACATTTATATTTTGTTTTACACTGTAATTGTATAGCACCAACAATGTTAATACATCTGAGACTTTTTAGTTAATTAATTATATTTTTTTACTTGTTTTAATATTTATCATATAGAAGATGAGATTATCCGTCATAGTTATAATTTCAACATTATAATTTTATTTTGAACAAATAACCGTGCAATTTAATTAATTTATTTTGTGTTTATAGGTATGGCTAATTGTTGCTCTAAAAGGAATTTTTCTAAGGAAGAGGATGATCTTATCATCAGGTTTCATGCTCTCCTCGGTGACAGGTTTATATAGCCAACTCGGACTTATATAATATGATTGATTAATAAATTTACTTAATTTTTTCATTTACCATATTGATTTATTGATCGGTTATGTACAAATTTACAAGTTTTGAATTTAATATAAGTTCATATTTTTTGAAAATTAGTTAGACTCTATTTCCATCTATTGTATAAAAATAATAATAATAACAATAATTTCTTAATTTTTTCACATTTCAGGTGGTCACTTATAGCAGAAAGATTGCCGAAGCATAGTAGTATTGAAGTGAAGAATTATTGGAACTCCCATTTAAAACTAAAGCTTACAAAAATGGGAATCGATCCAATGAATTATTCCATACAAGAGTATGTTCATAAGAAAAATCTCGATTTTTTTCAATCAAGAAATAAAGGATTCGATGTAGAAATTTCTGATGCTGAAAGTTCTTCTGCATAATAATATGTCATTTATTTTACTCCATCTATCCCAATTTATGTGATACTTTTCATTTTTCGAGAGTCAAACAGTTTAAGTTTGACCGAGAATTTGCGCATGAAATCTTCAATTTTTTTGAAATGAAATTTACATATTTGTAAACTACGTAAAAGTACTATAAGTCATAATAATTGATGATTCAAAATATTTAAAAGATCTATGAAAAATTTACGATCAAATATAGACTTGTTTGAATCTCGAAATTTGAAAAGTGTCACATAAAATAGGACGGAGAGAGTAATTTTAGTTTATGATGTTGAAAGTTCTTTTACATAATAATATGTACCATCTTATTTATCGTTTTCTTTTATTTTGACATTCACATCATCTTTCACTCTCTAATTAATTAAAATCATGATAAAACAAATTAATTTAGTGTAAAATATTGAGTGTGTGTAAGGAAATTTTTTAATAAAATAAAAAATATCGCATTGTAGTAGTGTAATAATCAAATAGGAGAAGGGACTTCTCATCAGTTTGCTTAACAACTCAACTACGCGTTAAGTAGAATTTGTAATATTATTATTTATTTATACCACTAGCAGAAATGGTAGAATAGTTGAAATTTCTTCACATTAATTAAATATCTCGGTTCAAATTATCCTTTTAAGAATAGGAAATTTGGATTTGTTTCCTCACTTTATGAATCTACTCAATATCAATTTGGATTAATAATTCAATGGACTACGAATATCGAATGATTAAATCGAATAAATCAAATTTTATATATAAAAAGAGCATTCGATGAACGATAAATCATAAACACACATGCATTAAGTAACACAAGAAAATTTGGATATATAATTTTATAATCATATTGACATGAAAAAATTTCAAATTATTATATTTTTACATAATTTTTTAAATCTAAATATTAATTTTAAAACATTAAATTTATCTAAGTAAATTTAACTTGAAAAATCAGTCAAATTAAATTTAATAAAATAAAAAATACCACATCATTACGAATAATAATCAATTAATATCAAATCTTACACCTATGGTATAAAATGACAGCTGATAGAAGCTGGCTTTTTCTATGGTAATATTCTTAAATATTCAATAAATATTAATATAAAGTTGACAAAATCAATGTTGATATAGTAATTTAAAAAAACTACCTTTTTTGACATAAAATATAACAAATATTTTTATATATTTTATATATCTTTAATTTAAAATAAAAATTTGGTGTCGAGTTAAAATAAAAAAACTGTAACAGAATAGCTAACAATTTAACTCGAGCTTCAATATTCCCCATTAGTGTTTGTACTGACATTTCTCCACCAAAAAACAACCACCATGGTCGGCGGAGCCGTTGCCGGAGACCACCCTATTGCCACCCCACTCCGGCTACTCCATGAGGTGTCACAGATCTCAACTGCTGGATTTTGTGGTAAATTCAAGAAAGATTGTACAGATTTAGCAAGAAGAGTTACACTTTTGGCTCATTTGTTTGATGAGTTAAAAGACTCAAATACCCTTTTGGGTTCTTCATCTTCTTCATTCAATTCTTGCTTTTCTGATTTCTCTGTTGCTCTTCAAGCTGCAAAACAACTACTTTTAGCAGCTAATGAACTTGATCCCGAGATCCACTCTGTAAGTGTCTTGTTTAGTAAAGTTTCAATTTTTTTATCTAGGTGTTAATTCCCATTTTGTCATATTTTGCATTTGGTGTAGTAAAGTTTCAATCTTTTAATCTATTTGGTAAATCCCATCTTGTCTTATTTTGAATTTGGTGTAGTAAAGTTTCAATCTTTTTGTCTATTTGTTGATTTCCATGTTGTCATATTTTGCATTTGGTGTAGTAAAGTTTCAATCTTTTTGTCTATTTGTTAATTCCCTGTCATATTTTGCATTTGGTGTAGTAAAGTTCAAGAAAGATTGTACAGATTTAGCAAGAAGAGTTACACTTTTGGCTCATTTGTTTGATGAGTTAAAAGACTCAAATACCCTTTTGGGTTCTTCATCTTCTTCATTCAATTCTTGCTTTTCTGATTTCTCTGTTGCTCTTCAAGCTGCAAAACAACTACTTTTAGCAGCTAATGAACTTGATCCCGAGATCCACTCTGTAAGTGTCTTGTTTAGTAAAGTTTCAATTTTTTTATCTAGGTGTTAATTCCCATTTTGTCATATTTTGCATTTGGTGTAGTAAAGTTTCAATCTTTTAATCTATTTGGTAAATCCCATCTTGTCTTATTTTGAATTTGGTGTAGTAAAGTTTCAATCTTTTTGTCTATTTGTTGATTTCCATGTTGTCATATTTTGCATTTGGTGTAGTAAAGTTTCAATCTTTTTGTCTATTTGTTAATTCCCTGTCATATTTTGCATTTGGTGTAGTAAAGTTTCAATCTTTTTATCTATGTGTTAAATCCCATGTTGTCATATTTTGCATTTGGTGTTGTAAAGTTTCAATCTTTTTATCTATGTGTTAATCCCATGTTGTCATATTTTGCGTTTGGTGTTGTAAAGTTTCAATCTTTTTATCTATGTGTTAAATCCCATGTTGTCATATTTTGCATTTGGTGTTGTAAAGTTTCAATCTTTTTATCTATGTGTTAAATCCCATGTTGTCATATTTTGCATTTGGTGTTGTAAAGTTTCAATCTTTTTATCTATGTGTTAAATCCCATGTTGTCATATTTTGCATTTGGTGTTGTAAAGTTTCAATCTTTTTATCTATTTGTTAGTTCCCTTCTTTTCACATTTTGCATTTGGTGTAATGAAGTTTCAATCTTTTTGTCTGTGAGTTAAATCCCATGTTGTCATATTTTGCATTTGGTGTAGTAAAGTCTCAATCTTTTTGTCTATTTGTTGATTCCCATGTTGTCATATTTTGGATTTGGTGTTGTAAAGTTTCAATCTTTTTATCTATTTGTTAGTTCCCATTATGTCAGAGGTGGAGTTGAGATTTGAAGCTTATGGATTTAGAATTTTAGTCCGTTGTAGTTTCTAGATTCAAAATTAATAATTTGTACATATTACAAATTTGGAGTTTGAACTAAAGGTACTAGAGTTGGCTGAACCCGTAAGCTATAGTCTGTCTCCGCCTCTGCATTATAGTCTAGCTCCGCCCCTAAATTTAAAGAAATGTGCTGCTTGTTAAATATGATCCGTCCATTCAGTTTTTACGCTTTGTTGTGAATATGCATACATTGATGAACAGCCAAGATTTTTAAATTTCTATAATAGAACTGCCAAGAAAGATTCATCTGATTCAAATAGGAATTGTAGATTTATTAGTAACTAAAGTTTTATGGTTAAATAATTTGTTGGTCACTTAATTTGACTTTGCGAGCCATGAACTTAAGCTTTGCTAGCGAAATTCCTGAGATGGACCAACAATGTTTTTAGTTCTATTCAATTACCTTCGTATATCAGCTATGTCGTCAAATCGTGCTCCCAATCATCTTATTCAATGCACTTCTTTTTTCTTCTGATAAGTCCAATTGTCTTGTGAGGCCTTTGCTCTTACGACTCACTGCTTGTCTGTTGGGCAAAGAGTAATCCTTAAGCAGTCTAATTGAGCGCATTTAAATTTAGATGATCTGTCCATAGAAAATGAGGAAGCTATTCAATTTGGTCTAGAATCAAGACTGCAGGTCAATCTTGTTATAATTTCATTGGTAGCGAAGATATGATTCTGCTACAAAATTTCTTAAAATGGTGGTGTTTGTGCCAGCTTGCACGTACCTACTTCTTTTTTGCTTCTGTTTGGATTTGAACGATGGTTTCCCATGATCCATTCCAACTTCATTGACTGCTACGATGCACCCTTGGGTTCACTATATTGGTTATATATCCAACTTGTGCCTCCAAAATGCAGAAATGGAACAGATTGCCTGTGTTAATCACATTGACATTTGAGAAAATATTTTTTTTTCCTTATTGAGGTCTTTGTATTATTTGATGATGTCTCAATCCTCATTCAAGGCAGTGTCGTGTACCTCTCTAATATGTGCTATTTCTTGACTCAAGGACGTCGCGGTAAAGAAAATAAACTTTCGGTTTCAATGTGTTACATGGAAATTGGAGAAAGCCCTTGGTAACTTCCCATATGATCATTTTGACATATCAGAAGAAGTGCAAGAGCAGGTTTGCCTTGAGCTTTAGCTTTTATCTTTTCCGGTTTGTGCTCGTCTCCTTGGTATTTCCCCCTCTGATATTTCTTACTTTTTCCAGGTTGAATTGGTCAGAGCACAGTTGAGACGAGCCACAGAAAAGTATGGTGGCCCTGTAAAGTCAAACTTAATATCTCGAGCATCGTCACAACCACTGGATAAGGAGATTGATCTACTTCATTCAGGAAATAGTGGAATTGGAACTTTACATATAGAAAATATTGGCAATATTGATCATGAAGTTAGACCAAAAGTTGGACGTGTTCCTCGAGGTAGTGTTCGAAACAGAAGTTACTGCAGTCAGATAGTTCAGGAGTCTGAAAGAATAGGAAACTCTTCCAAGTTGTCTGTGGGTGGTGATCTGGAGATTTCCGGGGAAGATGAGTCTCCATTTAAGTGTCACGACGAGAGTAAAAAGTCCAACTGTCCTGTAACTCCTACAGAGTTTATTTGCCCTATATCCCTTGAGCTCATGAGGGATCCTGTTATTGTGGCTGCCACAGGGCAGGTAATATGTTTGTAACTTCATTTACTTTAGATTGAAGGGTCAAAAACAGTAAAACACACCTAAACTATCCCCTTTTTTTGAGTTTCATACCTGAACTATTAGGTATGTGATTTTTTTATTTGAACTATCACCAACTATTTATCAAAAACATGCCTCAACTATCATGTTCCCTTTTCCTACCTTAACGGTATGGTGGTGATATTTCATGTAGGAAAAGGGAACAACTTATAGTTGAGCTGTGTGTTGATAAATAGTTGGTGATAGTTCATGTAGGAAACTCGCACACCTGATAGTTAAGGTATAAAACTCGAACAACCGGGATACTTTAGGTGTGTTTTTGACCATTACTCTTTACTTTAACATGTCTATGGATGCGCTTTGGTTGTTTCTTAGATAGGAAAGTTTTAGCTTCTCCAGAATTTGTTCCAATGTACTTGTTTCGTAACCTGACAGACTTATGAAAGATCGTACATACAACAATGGATAGATGGCGGCCACACAACATGCCCAAAAACTCAGCAACAACTCCACAATCTCACGCTTACCCCAAATTATGCTCTGAGAAATCTAATTAGTGATTGGTGTGCAAAGAACAATATACAACAGCCAACCCTAATTGCAAATGGGAAAATAAAGAAAAGTGATGGATCATTTCGCTATGTTATTGGGGAAATAGGAGCTATGGAGGTACTTGTCCGAAAGCTTTCAAGCAGGTCCGTGGAGGATTGCAGGGCTGCAGTAGCCGAGATCCGTTCACTTTCCAAAAGAAGCACAGACAACAGAATTTTGATTGCTGAAGCTGGAGCAATTCCGGTCCTAGTTAAGTTGTTGACATCCGAAGACAGGCAAATCCAAGAAAATGCTGTCACTGCGGTTCTCAACCTTTCTATATTCGATGACAACAAAAGGATTATAATGCTTGCTGATGCCATTCCTTCTATCGTTCAAGTTCTCAGAGTGGGGAGCATGGAGGCAAAAGAAAATGCAGCAGCAACCATTTTTAGTTTGTCGCTTGGAGACGAGAATAAAATATTAATAGGCGCATCGGGAGCCATACCAGCTCTCATAGATTTGCTTCTGACAGGAAATACCAGAGGAAAAAAAGATGCTGCATCAGCATTGTTTAATTTGTGTATATATCAAGGAAACAAGGGTCGAGCTGTTCGTGCAGGGATTATACCAGCACTGCTGGAAATGCTGACGGATTCAAGCAGCTGCATGGTCGATGAACCTTTGACCATTCTTTCGGTCCTAGCTAACCACCAAGAGGCTAAGGAAGCCATAGCAAAAACTAGCACAATCCCAGTATTGATAGATCTTCTTAGGACAGGTCTATCTCGTAGTAAAGAGAACGCAGTTGCCATCTTACTCTCCTTGTGCAAGAGAGATTCCGAGAATCTTTCTTGCCTTTGTAGGCTTGGTGCAGTTATACCTCTTACAGAGCTCACAAAGAGTGGCACGGAGAGGGCCAAGAGGAAGGCGACTTCACTGTTGGAGCATATTAGAAAGTCTCAGCAACATAGCACGCGCAATTAGGTACTTTTCATTATTTGTCCTTTCATTCAGATCTGACCACGAATATTACACGATATCTTTTACAGTGTGATCGACGTAAACAAGCATGAGAACAAGGCCATTCTCATTGCTTTATAGTTTATATCTAATTTACTCAGTTTACGGGTGTGCCATAGATTGATATCTGTTTTTTCTTTTAATTACTCAACTACCAGTTCATTACATCTGGTGCGACGAAGATGTATAAACTAGCGTACGAAACAAGGCATTGTGATATATACATATATATATATATTTGGAGAAGTGTTGCTTGTCAATAGCCTGTGTTTGTGGCATCTTCATTGAATTAACCAAAAAGTTTGGTTATAAGAATCTTGATTTTCGCTTCTTCTCAAACATAGCAATGGAATGTTATGGTAATGGAAGCAAGTTGAACAGATGTTTGTTGCCAAGGAATTAAAGCAATTGACATTTAGCATACCTAGCATTAGAGTCGAGGGTCATAAACACACCTAAAGTATCTCTATTTTTGAACTTTTTGAATTACTACTTGTATTATCAGGTGTATGAGCTTCCTACTTGAACTATCATCAAATATTTGTCGAAACCACCCACCTCAACTATCAGTTGTTCACTTTTTTTCTACCCTGAAATATTGTTGGAAAATATTGGAAAACACAGAAATCTCGTAGCTTGAGGCTTGCCTATGGCACTGTCCGTAAGGATATTTCACCGGTTAAGGGTATATTTTATCAACAAATATCACTATTGTTAATGTAGGAAAAGGAAACAATTGATACTTGAGGTGTGTTCCAATTAACATTTAGTGATAGTTCAGATATGAAACTCAAAAACTGGAAACGTTATGTGTGTTTTGACCCTTTACTCTATATATCTCTAGTGACGTTATCTGTCTGGGTTTTTTTTAGATGTCATAGCAAGATATTGTTAAAGAGAACATATAATATAACATATATGATAATATGAAAGTCGGTTTCAAAGAGAACTTTAATTATTATAGTGAAATCAAACAACTTGTTCTTTTCTTTGGGTACATTCAAGTAACTTGATTAATTGCCATTCAATCAAATTAAACTCCTAGTGACAACTTGTTTTAGTTGAATTTTCTCCAAAATGGAAGAACCATCCAAATTGCCTTTCAATAAATTAAAGTTATTTCTTTTCAAGTATTAATTCGAGTAACAAGTTGTATGTACAAAAAATAATAATTTGACTAATCAACGCAGCATGCAGCCAATATTTTGTGACCTTTTTGCTAAAGTTGGATAAGGGGCGGTTGGCGGATTCATGATATTTGTTATGAGTTCACGTAAATTTAATAATAATGAGTGATTAAAGTATGTAAAATTATATATAGTGACTATGTATATTACAAATGTCATACTAATTTATTGATAAGTATAGATAGAGAAGTAAATTTGAAATGAAGAATTAATTTAAATGGGAGTTCATCTAATCGCTTAAATTAAAGATAATTGTCAGATGTATAATAAATATATAAACAATTTATATATATCGGCTAGAAAATATAAACAGGACTATTTGTATATAGATCCCTCAACTAAGTGTAATAGTGTAGTTTTCTATCGAACTAGCTGCAGGTGGTTACCTTTGGTAAAATTGTGTCGAGACAAAATTATGGCTAAGGCACACTCGATAACAAGAAGCTAGTGACTTTTTTTAGGTCATTAACTAAAATTTTTATGAGATATCACATAAGTGTGGAGTGTTTTCTGTCCGGTTCTTGTATCCAATCAGGCCTCTTACATCCTTACCTTGTGTTTTTTAAATAAAATACTAATCAAAATTCACATAATTTGATTCTCAATAAGCGAAATGGACGGACGAAGGAGATAAAATGAGCATGAGTAGTTTACGAGATACATTATTAGTACTAATAAGTATAGTGAAAATTTTGCCAACAATACATAATTTTAGTACTAATAAGTAGCTAAAAACTTTTGTATACACTATAGAAAAGCTATATAATGATTTTTTTTTCAAATGACCATTTTTTAAAATTAATTAAGAAGCTTCCACTGCTAATTGAATCTCCCCTTCTGTTATTGGCAAGAACCCTACACGTTTCTGCATTACATTAGCCAAAAAAAAAAAAAGAATTAACCAAAAGAAGATTATGCAAAATCAAAATTAGTTACACATCATAATTATGGTGCAACCAAAGTTGACATTATAATTAGTTACGTTATCTATTTCAACATATTTAAGTCATCATAAGTTTTCCATAAATATATGTTACGTTTCTATTACTTTAGGTGTGGTGTCTAAACAATTATTGTTGTTACACTACCAAAAGTGCTTACTTAATTCTAACTGTAATTAGTTAATTAACCAATATTAAAAGAATGAGTTGGGTGTTGTTATGGTTAATCTGAAAGAATTTGGAGCTTTTGTTAGAGTCGGTAGAAATTGTTGATAGTGGTGTTTGGGCCGGTCTACGTCATTCAAATTATCACATCGAATATAACAGTTATTCTTAAAAATATAATATCCAAAAAAGAAAAGTGTGTCATGTTTCATATAATTTGGAAACATGAATTAACGATATCTATGATCTATTAATCTAACGTATTACATCTTCAACTGTACGATTTCTCCTTATGCGCAAACTTTGACTATAACAAATGAGGATTAATTCCAATTTTATATGGTAATGTTTGACTGAACATATAATATAACTTTTGAAATATGTAGAAATTAAACAAGTTATAAACGTTTATAATATTATAAATCATCTTATTAAAGGTAAAATACGATGAGAACAATACCTCTCGTGATTTGACTCCTTTCTTAACTATTCCTCCATTATTATGACATTGTTGTTCTATCAAAGGACCACTTCCACCATTGTTGTTATTCATGCAAAGTCTCATAATTTTCTCAGCAACCTCATTCTCATCTTTGCTTTCCATCATCAATTTCTCCACCTCCACTTTTGATAACCTCAACTTCAGTCTAGTAGGGTGGGCCTGAGGCGGCCCATCACTATTGAGTGTACCTGAATTAGAGTTATTAGTATGACTAGATGAGCACTCGTGAGTACTCATCATCATACTAGTAGGCTTCATGATTGACAAATCGGATGCAGATCTCCTTGCTAGCATTAGTGTCTCGAGCCGTTCCTTCGCGCTCATTTGGATCGCCGAACGGGCCCTGAACGGGCTTTTTTTGTTCTCTTCGGGTAATTTGGGTAATTCAACAAGAAAATAAAGCCTTTTAGGCTTTAACTCTTGTTGAGGCTCTAATGGCTTTGCTCGAACCCCAAAATGCTTTACTTCTTCCGATTCTAATAAAACCATCGATGGATAATTTTTCAAAACCTCGTTTGCATAAACTGGGGTTTTGAATTTCATCGTTTGTCCATCAATTTTCATTACCTTTGTACTCTTTTTTCTTCCAAGAATAATATTCCCCATATTTAATTTCCTTTTTCAAATCTAACAACCAAAAAAAATGTAACATTTATAATTACAAAGCTTAGAGATGAGCACAAATTAAATGCAAGTGGGTGGCAGGATATATAAGGAGGGGTCAAAGAAAAGTAAAGAGTTCTCGAAAATGTAGGCCTACTTTTGACAAATTTTGAAAGAAAAAAAAAAGAGCAAGAGTTTTAATTTGTTTTATGAGGATTTGTGATAATTATTTTTAAAAAATAACATTCAAGGTTTATTTCATATCATATTATTAAAATCAGATTCATCTCATCAATTCATAAATCATAATTTACTTAACACTGAACTTCCACGTTATATCATCCACACTCAAGTGAAAGATTTTAAATTTTATCTTATAAGTTAATTTTTAAGGTTGAATTATATATCATCGTATTTTTCAATTTGCGTGATAGAGAATCAATTACGTACGTTATCAAACCATGTTACCACGATAATAAATGCACATGCGTGGCCCTTGGCTAAACTTCAAAAACATATTTGGTCGTCTTAATAAATGAATTTTCACATGCATACCTTTTAATTTGTATAAAGTGTATCACTGTCACGATGTGCGGACACCCACTCTAAAACCTAAGTAGGAGAACCCTCATATCCCAATAGTTAAAATATACGGAAAATTAATGAAAAATGGAGATACACGAAATCATAGTATTTTTATAAATGAAAACATTCTTAACAAATTCGGGTTAAGACTTGTAAAGTAATTAACATCCCCAAGGATCTAGTCTAAATAGTTACAAGAGCTCTAAGAGTACAACATGACATAATAATGAAAAGACACAGCTCCCACCATGCGAAAGGAAAAGTAGAAGCTGCTGGAGAATTATTCGTCTTCATCTAATGAAACATCACCAACCTGCATCAAGACTATGCCAAAAAGGCATAGCAAGAGTAGTATCAGTACAAAACCACACGTACTGGTAGGCATCATCGGTCAACCCGACGCCCACCGCATAACATAAGAAAACAACTAGCAAGAATATGCAATTAACCACTCGCTTCTCCATCTTTACCCTCTCTGGAATACCTCCAAATTACACTAGTACCCTTACTACTAACCACCTTCTCAGTCAACCTACTTACTAGGTTCTTGATTTTAGCCTAACCATCCTAACGCATAGAAGAGTCCACAAATACAACTACACGTATTCCGACTAACCACTCACGACATACCCTTACTTTCTCTTTTATGTTACCCTGCCCTTGCCACATGTCACATTACATCAAGCTTTCTAACCACCAACCACGAATTCCTTCCTCCAAGGTGAAATCCACCTAAGTAATTAAATCACGTACACTACCCCCACTTCTCGCTCTTACAACACACGGATAACCCTTGCTCTCAGTTATTACGACCCTTGAACCCTTGGCCTTCCCGATTTATTCAACAACAAGATACGGAACAAGTTCACTCAACATAAAAGAACAATCACATATAAGTCCTCATAACCATATAACAACTCCGGGGAATTACAATATCATTTACAACAACGTACCACATTCAATTTCACAATCCTCAAGATACACAATTATGTCAAATAATTGGTCCTCTCATGAATACCGGAACATGGTACCTGATCCCATATTTATATCGAAACGTGGCAATCGATCCAAGTTAGTGTATCGGAACGCAACACCGATCCGTTCAACAAGCCACAGTCACAATGACAAGTACATTCTCATAATCATAAAATTAAGTCATGATTCAAGGCATTCGTCATTTGTCCATCTCATTACAAATAGTGTGACCAATAATGCAACATTGCATACATACACGTATTATAATGAATCAAGAACAACATATATCACACAATCATGAAATCACAACCATCACAATGAAGTATTCATCGACATAATCACTTAACAATAATTTGACCAACTTAGCCCTAGTTCAGCACCTAAGGCTTCTTCCTATGATTAAATCCTCTTTCGTTCGGTGTGCGAAGGACTACGCACAAATCCTACCATTGATTTACATTAGATTACGCAATGAGCACAGATTTATAACTACTTAATTAATAAAACCTAGCCTACCTGGGGTTCAAGCATTCGTAGAGGAATTGTAGATAATTTTCTGGTTTTTCGGACGACACGACGGTGAAATTGGCCAAGAGTCCGCAAGATTTCGCCTCCTCATGCTAGAAATCTCTTCCTCCTTCTTTCCCAAGCTTAGAGCAGCTTTTTGGAGGGTTTCTGGGTGATTTACGTCTAATATAGGTATTTTAGGAAGAAGGAGAAAATAAGATTTCGTGTTATTTACATGCTGTCTCGCCTATCCCACTCTGGTGCCAGCTTACCTCGCCGTGGCGCCGCCGGCCTAGCGGCATCTGGCCCGCCCTGGCAGGACATGCAGTGGCCCAGTAATTTCCCAAATTTTTTTTTCCCTAAATAACGACGGTTCGGGTCGCTATGTGATTTCTTTATAAGTCCAAAATTAAAAGGGGGGAAAGAAGGCAAAATTAAATGGTGTAAATAAGATAATTAATTATAAGTACTATAATCATTCTAACTAGGGAAAACAGACAAATATATCTCTGAACTATCGTAAATAATATGCAGATACCATCCGTTGTACTTTTATATGAAATTTTTACTTTATTTGTTAAACTTTGTATTCAATCCGGTCAAACATGACCCCATAAATTACGATGGAAAAGGAGTAGTGTAAATTGTCAAGGTAATATCATTTCAAACGAATGTACCTAATCATTGGTTAATTACTTTACTATAAGTTAATAATTAGGATACTTAGGTAGAAAAAATGTACGTAAATCATGGTGAAGTTGATCCCAATATAATATATCGTTATCATAACTTACACCAATATTGACCCTTCTAATTATTTCTATAAGCTGTCCCCACTAGAAGTATGCAAATTTAATTCAATCTATAAAATATATTATTTCAATACACGTATAATTATGCGTGTATGTTAAAAAAAAAGATTGTTAATAATTAAGTAAATAATCATACTCACGCAAAGGTAAAAAAGTGGTGGACAAAAGAATTTTGTTTACGTTGTCAACATGAGTTTTTTGAATACGACTTTAGCTACATAGTCTGAATTGATGTTCTGATAATGAAATTGTAAGAAATTTCCAGATTTCGTACAAATTATCTTGAACGATGAATCAAATAATAAAGGATTTTATTTTTTTACGTCTTTTCTTGTAAAGGTATTTTTATTTTTTTCGAAAAGAAAACAGGTTTACTTATTCATTGGCTATAAATATAGAGGTCAAGGGTGAACGTTCAAGACTTCAAGTTATTCCGACTAGATATGAATTTTCAGTTTCAGATTGATGAAATTACAATTCAAATAAATTTTGGTTGGATAGATTATTTTTTTTAAAAGTTCTGTTCAGATTAATCGATTGGAAAAAATTGAATTTTTTATCTTAACTTTTAAGCCTTTATTAAGGCATGATATAATAAGTAATAACCTCTATTCACCTAATAACTTTGCTACTTAGAATGTATGATTTTCTACTGTTAAGAAGGATTGAGGTCACCTTAGCGTTTATATCGTGTAATTTCATATTGGACTTAGTACTATAATTATGAATATGGCCTTACGTGGGGGAGTAATCTATAAAAACTTTGAAAAGTGAACTTATTAGTATTATGTACATATGATATGAATCAAGACTATATATAAACATTAAAAAAAATTGAATATACTAAATTTAGTATTCAGTTTGAAATTCATAAAGTCAAAAATAAAATTGAAGTCCAGTCCATAATTCAAAATCCAAACCAAATATTCAAAAAAATTGAATTTCAAGTTGGCCAAAAAATTAAAATTATATCCAGCCCTAAGAAGCCTTGCCTCATATTTTATAGCAAAGACTTTGGATACTTTTTTTTTTTTTTTCTCTATTGTTTCAAAATAAAAATAGTGTCATGATTTTTTTTCAGTCTTTGCACTTAAACGTCATTGGAATTTGAGGTACTATTATTCTGCGCATAGAAATATTTTGTTTTATGCTAAAAAATAATAATTATATACCTCAAATACTCTAAGGTGATTAAATTCATTAGTTTAAAGACCAATAATACAGTTGGAAGACTAGTAATTAATTTAAGTTATTGTTTTAATTACAAATAGTACTTTTATATTATGTTATTTATTAAGGATACATGAAAACAACAATAATCAAATTTGTCTAGATTTGTATGCTTTTCTTGATTTGTATTTATTACAATGTACTATTGCACCTAATATGTTTGAAATTTCAATCCCAATCTCATTGAACAATAAATTTAGGTCGACATATGTATATGTTGGTCGATAAATATCACTTTCCTTTCATTTATTTTATTTAGTTAAAAATAACTGATTCATAAATAATTATTTCTCATTTAATTTATATAATTAATTATTGTTTTTCATAATTAGTTACTCAACAAATATGGAAAGAGATTAATATGATGAAAAACAAAATAGTATTAAACTAAAACCAAAGAATTAATTAAAAACAATTTTGTTTAATTACGCTTGTAGTTAATGTTGTTGTAAGGGATATATAAAATTAAAACAAATCCAAAATAGTAGAGTAACATTTTATCCTTAGCCAGATGATTAATAGCTATACAAATATTTATGATTCATTTTAGTTTTTTTTTAATAAAAAAATTGAGGCTTATTTTGGAAAAAAGATACAAGGTGAGGAATCAAACCTTCACTGACAAGGTGAGAATTTATATAGTCTATCAACTGAGCTATTAAGATTTTTCAATTTATTTCCTATCAGAAATTTATAAAGGTCCTTTTCTTTTTTACAAGTTCATATATCTTGTTCTTTGTTTTGATAGTTAAATATTTTTAAGCATAGTTGAGTTAATTTATTTTTCAAATTAAATTCAAAGTGTTAGCTTTCGTATATTTGAGCAAGTTGCTTGATGATGTATTGTAAATAATGTATTTAACAGTCAAAAAGTTTTGCAACTAAGCTACTATATTTAGTATAAAAGAAGTCAAAATTTGTGTATCACGTTTGTCGCTACGCACATAGCTAAGGGCGAGCTGATGAGAGTAGGATAAATAAAAAAAGCGTATACATAACATGTGTAAGCTGGTAAATTCAAATAAGGAACACATATAACGTATATTAAACAAATCTTACATCATAGAGTAAAAAGCGAAATATTATATAAAAATTATTTACACAGACTATCTATATTATTATAACTTGCTATAGAATGTTTTTTTTTTCTAATTTATATTTTTTTGTTTAAGAAGCAGCCACTGCTACTTGAATCTCTCCTTCTGTAATTGGCATAAATCCTACTCGTTTCTGCATAATAATAATAATTGAAAAGAAGGGTTAATCCAAAGAATAATATTATAAAAAATCAATATATTTATTCAATATTATTTAGTAATATTTAATTTGTAACAACTAAAAATGACATCACAGTGATGAGTTACATACGTTATCATGGGCTGAAATGAATAATATGTTTCAACAAATTTTATTTTTCTAAATAATAATAAACAATTCTGTTTGGTACACTACCAAAAGCTAGTGTTTATCTTCTAACGGATAGTTAACCAATTATTTTCATGATATTAGCTCACCTTTTTATAATGATGGTGTTCGAGTCTGCTTAGATACATTGTAACTATTTTATCGAATATATCTGTTATTTTTCTCCATCATAGACAGATAATAGAATGATGAAATTTTCAAAATTGAAGTTGGATTTGTGTGTGATCATAATATTTGCATTATGTGAGGTTAATTTTATAAAAATACAAAAAAAATAGAGTAAATTTGAAAAAGAAAAATTTAAAAAGTAAAAACAGGGTTTCAGATATTTTTTAAATCCGAAATACAATTTCAAATTATTTGAAGTTTTTATTACCAAATGTTGATTTTCAAATAAAATAAAAAAAAGTGATAAATTCTGGTCAAACATTCCTAAATATGTGTCTCATGTAATCTATTTACTAAACGTGTTTCTATTTTCCTTTTGCGCCACCTTTGACTATGTCAAATGAGGAAATTAAAAGCAAAGTTCAATTTTGAAACTTCCTCCGTCACAATATAGACGAAGTTAAACTAATCACGAAAATTTAAAGGGGAAAAAATAATTAAAACTTATATTCTAAAATTTGAGAATAAGCTATACATGTTGATGTGACTATATATAATTCTATGATTTAGTCAATTTCTAGTCAAAAAGTGATAATTTATGTTCGAATCAGCTTACATATACCTCAGTTAATTTCATGAGTAACTAATATTTAGTTTTATTTGTATTAAATTTAGAATCATGATAAGAACAATACCTCTCTTGATTTGAGTCCTTTCTTTATTGCTCCTTCATTATTATGACTTTGTTGTTCCATCGAAGTACCATTTCCACAATTGTTGTTATTCATGCAAAGTTTCATAATTTTCTCAGCTACCTCATTCTCATCTTTGCTTTCCATCATCAATTTCTCCACCTCCGCTTTCGATAACCTCAACTTCAGTCTCGTAGGGTGGGCTTGAGACGGCCCATCACTATTGAGTACACCTGAAGCAGAGTTATTATTATTATTATGATAAGACGAACACTCTTCAGTTACAATACTAGCTGGCTTCATGATTGACAAGTCAGACGTGGATCTCCGCGCTAACATAAGTGTCTCGAGACGATCCTTAGCGCTCATTTGGATCGCGGAACGGACCCTTCTCGTACTTTTTTTATTCTCTTCGGGGAATTTAGGTAATTCAACGAGAAAATAAAGCCTTTTAGACTTTAACTCTTGTTGAGGCTCTAGTGGCTTTGCTCGTACCCCAAAATGCTTTACTTCTTCCGATTCTAATAATACCATCGATGGATAATTTTTCAAAACCTCATTTGCATAAATTGGGGTTTTGAATTTCATCGTTTGTCCATCGATTTTCATCACTTTTGTTGTTTTTTTTCCTCCTAGACTGTTCCCCATTTTTTTTTATTTTTTTGGGATTTATTAAAACCAAAAATAAGAGAGAAGAATTTATGATTGAAAAGTTGTTGTTTTGGGCTTTTATAGAATGTTGGCAAGATAAATACTGTAGAACAAGTTGGTGTAAGATAAGGACAAAGAGGTAAACAGTTGTAATTGTTTGTTAATGGGTCAAAGAAAGAGTGCAGATTTGAAAAATATGGACACATTATTTTAAAGTTTAGTAAAGGTATGTAATTAACTATTTATTTTTATATGGTCGCATTTATTAATCATGTATTCAATCTTATTTTCAAAATCGACTATCCGAGGATCACTCACTCTACTTATAAATAGTATGTTTCATAAATGATATAATGGTGTAAAATATGTTATCGATAAATATCTTTAGGATAATATAACGGTGTAAAATATATTATTTACATTGATGGTTTATATATAAAAATTTAAACTTGATTTTAACCATCTAGAAAAAGATTAGAAAGTAAGGAGTCGTATTAAGTGGTTGTCAGGGTATCTAATTGGACACATTTTGTTGGGAAAAAAGATTGTGTATATATATGTAAAATGATATATGTAGTGATTAAATAACATATTTTGAACATCCTTGACATAATTGGCTATTATAGCCCAACGGTTTCAGATGTCTCGAATGAGCCACTACCCTTGTGTTTAAATTTCAGAAGCAGTAATTTTCTCCCTTTTTAAAAAGAGTTTTTGTTGTGCAATTTCTGGACACTCTTCGTGAAATTTCTGACTCCGCCATAATTACTCATTTAAACTATTTCAACTAATTAGAACATACTAATATTAATATAATATGCTATTTTTTTAACGACTCATAAGCAAAGGGACTAGAAGTTTGTATTTAATTATTGGAAGGTTAACTTTGACTAGTTATATATCTCAAGGATCGTAATATTATTTTTAAAAAATTCGTATTTGGGGGACGAAAAGTGCAAAAAATTTCAAACTATAATAAAAAGTGATACTATTTTTGTTTCATATTTCTTTGTTTGTTTGCCTAGTTAGTTGTGGTCTTTATTTATTTATTTTTAGTCTATGAAAAGAATACCTTAGTTAATTTGTCATATTCGTTTTTGTAATTAATTTATTCGATAACGTTGCTTATTTGCATGCCAACAAAACAACCATGTCCCATATTTAATCCCAAATATCGGATTTTAGAACCCTTCAATTTCTACTTTATATAATTGCAAGTGTAATAATGAGTAATAATTTGAATTCGAGTCATGTATATAAAAAAAATTCAGTAACATAAAGCATTTTCTCTAACAAAAAAATATTAGTAAAAAGTAACAATGCTTCTTATCATTATGGATTGTCGTGCAGTAGTGAGACTATTTCATTCTTAAGCAGAGGTTTCGGGTTCGAACCTTAGGTATGGAAAAATTTTGTTGGAAGCAACACCCCAAAATAGACTCTACGGTACGTATCATAATTTTATTAGAACGGATCCGAACACTGAGCCAAAAAAAAAAAAAAAAAACGCTCCTTAAGTTGGACATCTGGAAACGAAGAAATACTCCTGATATCTAGAACAATTTAGACATTGAGAATTTTATTAATATTATATACACAAAATGTGTCAATAAATCAAATCTTCATTTTGTACTCATCTTCTCATTCATATTCTATAATAAATATTTTTAAAAAAAATAAAAAAACAAGCTCCGTGAATTATGGGGAACGATTATGATTAATAACGTAATTTGGTATGTTATTTAATATTAACATAAACTCATTGGTTAATTAAATAAATTAAGAATTTATCTTGCTTAATTAATGAAAAAGACGTGCGTAATTTACGGTGTGGATCCGTGAATTAGTAAAAGAACTCCCGTTCCGTTGTCATCATGTGTTTTTTTGGTGGCTGATAATTATAGTGTTCGAATTAGCTAGCATGTATTTAATTAATTTTATGAAATACTTCGTATTTTCTATTAATAAACAGTATTGATGACTTTATCGGTCAAGGCTTAGACGAATACATATAAATCATCTAATCTTTTTTTACAGAAGATTATAAAACAATTTTGAGTATAAAAATGTAACTTTTTATGTCTCTCTTCTTACCTCTATACGCAAGACAACTTCATTATATAACCATACCTTCTTTTTTTATATTGGAATTTGATTCTACAATCGCAATCTGTTTAATATGGAGTAATATTTAATTACGAATTCTGAATGTTAAATATTTTGTGTGCTTTACTTTTAGTTTTTACTTTCCGCACTGTTCTTGCTTAGTCAAGAGACCTAGTTCATTGACTTATGGTGAACGCATATAAGCCATCACTAAACTAAAATGTTGCAAAAGATTGTTGTAACATTTTATTTTTTCAATCATTTTTTACGTGTATCTACAATGCACGTAGAATTAGAACGTAATTGTGTCTATAGTAACCATCGATAAGCAATTGTGTTCACAAAATTATTTGTAAATAAAATGTTAGACAATATTTATCAACATCGGTTGTGGTATAGTGGTATAACTACTTCATCCTTAGTCAAGTCCCAATTCGAATCCTTAAATCCGTGAGCAATAATAACATTTAAATGATTACAAAAGGACATCAATATTTGTGTAAATTAGTCAAAAACACATATAACACGTTATATTCAGTCCTAATTTAGGGGAGTTTTCGGTGATTACTTACTAACTTACACCTTTGACAAAAAAAAAAAAAAAAAAAAAGATTGTAGTAACATTTTTTCCCCTTAAAATTAGAGTTGAATTATATAATTTTTGTAACATGAGAGGTCAAAAAGTAACTTAAATAGTAACAATAGTTCCAACAAAATGCATCATTTTCGTCAATTGTTAGTATAATTTCTCAACAATAGTCATCTAATGTTTGATTGATTTTTAATCGGCGGGGGAGCCATGAATTCAAACAAGAAAAGTAAAAAATAAAAAAAATTATATAAGAAAAAATTGTTTATCCTATCGACAACAAAGAACAAATTGGAAAATAGCAAATTTGATGAATTAATATTCATCTTTATCACTCTTCTTTGTCTTTCAAGTCAAAAATAGTTTCTTTCATTTTTATTTTATTTACATAATATAATTTTTCAATAAAAAGTATTCTAATCCGCTCTGATTTCCAAAGACACATTATTTTTCTTATATCGTACTTGTAGAGTGCCCCACAATTATAGTTCTAGTCAATAATATGTTATGTCTAATATTTTACCTATTTTTTCTTATAAAGTACTAGTAAAATCCCCCATAATTCTAGTTCTAGTCAATAATGTCTAATATTTCACACACTCTTTTTTTTTTTTTTTTTGAAACTTCAATAGACGTTATGTCAGACTATCAGCCTCAATGTCTAGGTGTTCCATGTGCTATATATGTTCATATTTTTAGAAGAAGGAAAAAAAAAATAAAGCTCTCATTATTAGAATGGAATTTATTTGCTTACTTTGAAAAAAAAAGATTTTTTTTCAAAAAAATGCAGCTTTGTATATTTAAAAAAATATCAACCAGAAGATTTTTCAAAAAAAATTGCTAGAAATTAAAACATCAAATATATTTTTTTATCAATTGAATATAGGAGGTGTAGAAAATATTCAATTGTAAAAAATATATATTGGTTTATCATAGATATACTTGACCTTTTAATTAAATTATAATTAAAGGTTTTTTTTTCTTTTTTTGCTAAAGAACAAAAGGATTTTATTTAATTTAAATAATAAGAAGGTTCATCGTCCATACAAAAGTGAAACTAATTTATGTGATTTAGTTCCAGTCGCATTTCTTTCTAGAGCATTTGTTACGAGAGAAGAGAAGGAGATCTTCAAAATTGAGAACAAGTACACAAATTTGGAAAAATGAATATCATGGTGATTTTAATTAATCTAAATATCGTGTGAATTAACCTTTGGCCATTTGAATTATTCTTCATTACATATATTTAGCTTATATTAAATTAAACATGTTGCAAAAACATTTATATTAATTTAGAACTCGAATAGACATGTAATTTTGTCACTACATTACATTTTCTTGTCTATATAATTAAAAAATGATTAATTAGTTCTTGAAAATGAAAAGAATTTTTTCCTTAAGAGAGACAAAAATTCAACCTACTTATAATAATATTGGTGTGAACATATAAAAATCAGAAAAAGTAAAAAGGTACGAACACTTGACTTTGTAGGATAATTAAGTTGGTAAAAGTCAGCTTATAATACAATTCATTCTAAGTGAAAATTCAATGATTTATAGAGGGGCCTAAATCTCATCAAGTCATGATAATAGCTGTTTAGCTAAGCTTCTAAAATTGATATTTATTTGTTTATTGTGTTATAAAGAATTTGTTAAAGTGTTTTGACTATCTTTTATCGATAATAGTTTCTGAATATTATTCTTAATCTTAATTAACTTTAGTTAATCAATATTTATGCTTTCTATAAACTAACTACACCAATGAACATATGCATGTATATATCTTGGTTATAAAAGCTAGTGTTCATAACGTAAAAAGAATTATTCCTTATCCACTTTTAAATACGATTATTAATTAGAGTATATAATAACGACTCTTTTTTACGTACACGAATAATTATTCAAGTGTTTTAAATACTATATGGCCTTGCTTAGTGGAATTTTCTTCAATATATATGGCAGCCATTTGTGTTTCTAGGAAGTGTCATTTGTAACAAGTTGTAGTTGTGATGGCACAAACGTGCCCAAAAAAATTGAAGGCGCCGCCCATGGGACTAATAATAATCAAAAGCTGCATGCATGGCCTACGTATACCTTTTCTTCTACTTTATGTTAAAGTTGGATAAGGCTAGAGATGGGAAAAAAAGTTTTTGGATTATAGGACTTTTTTGTAATGTCATATGTGAAAAGAGTTCGGAACAAAGTTACTGAGTTGATAGATTGAATTCATATTTCGAAACCTAGCTTTGATACTAATCAATCACTACTATAAGAAAAATGAATTAATTAGTGACAGATTATGTAGCTAAATAACGTAACAAAGATGGGGTATCAAAAGATTATGTTAGTTACAAGTAATTTAGTGATGTATTATGATAAAATATTAAAAGTTAGCTAGAGCAATTTATTTAATTAGTAATAAATTAGTGATCAAGATCATAGCTAATTTCATTTATTTATTTTTGTAGTGATGGAATGTATTTGTTATAAATTTGTGACGAAATTGATCTTATCATATATTCATTATAAATTTGTAGCTGAATTGTGACAATCATGTTTAGTTTGTCATAATTTTCTTTCGTTTATATAAATTTTATCATAAAATCATCAAGACTATTCCATCACAAATTTATTTCTATGTTTTTTGATATAATGAAACTTATTCAAGAGTAGCCTTTTTTTTTCAGTGTCCGATACCTGCATTAAAGCCTGATTAATTTGAATATATATCACGTTGGGCTCTATTCAGGAGGAAGCGCAAAAGCGCTCCCTATCAAAAAAACTATATCAAAAGCTCGAATTTGAAACCTCTAATTAAAAGGCGAGTGGCCCTATTCACTGCACTACATTTGTTGCCGGCAAGCGTAGCCTTAATTTAGTCAACAAAAAGGCCATGATTTTTTATATACCGACTCTTTTATTTCATGAAAAAGCATTGCTTTATTAGAAAAAACAAATTACATTTCTATTCATCTTTGTTAAGTCGGAAAGTGTGGTATTTTATCAAATAGCATATCTTTCACACATTTTAAGTATGATCTAATATTGTGACATGACTCATTTAGGAGTAATCTTGGACTATCTTTCCATTAAGCAGGATTTTTATACTGAAATAACGTAAATAAAACTCATAATGAATAATGTCATTTCAAAAGATTACAATAGTATTTGAAAGTTAGGTCTATCCAATTTCCAAATTATTAGTATTTGATAGACTTTTCACTATACTTTCCCTACCTATAATTCTAGTGATGTGTATAATACCAATTTGACTTGATGTGATAATTTGGAAGGTAGGTTGAACATCTGTCTCACCAATTAAAAAAAATCATTTTCAAAATTAGCCGTTTATTTTCCTTTAATTTTGTGTAATGACAAAATATGTCGACAAAATGATATGGTTCAGCGAATGGGGCTGAGATCTTAGGTCCGAGTCTTAGGTATGAAAAAATCATTGATAGAGAGCACTTCCTCTTGAATGGGGTCCTTCGCAATGCGAATTCAGATTAATCAAACTTCAATATAGATATTGTATACCAGATGAAAAAAATAAATAAAAAATATATATGTCCACATCCAAGAAAAAAAATTGTTAGGTAATTATCTTTCAATCTCTTGTCTTGGTATGGCCTATATGGGGATTCAAATTAAAATAAAATGTCCTTTACACATATGATATTATAATTTAAAATGAGATCGAAGAATAATTGAAATGGCAAAGAGTTCACACTAAACTATTTGTCAGTATATGTTGTTCATTTTCCAATAAATGAAGTGGACCTAAATTACCAATTCTCAATTTTGAAACTAATTAATTATGAGAAATAATTTCGGTTCTCTATAGTTTATCTTGAAAAAAACACTAAGGTCAATCTGACCAATGTGAAAATGAAAAGAGAAACTTTGACAATATAGATTGATCGAAAATATGATAAGAAATTCAATAATGTACCTATAAGTACATTAGAAAACATATTGAATTAATATTTTTGTAATGAAAAAACCATATCATAATTTAACATGAAATTCAAAGAGCGCAAATACTAAAACAAGAATGATGAAGGCATGAAAAATAAAGAAAAGATATTTACGAACGAGAATTGTTAAATCTATGATCAATCGGCAAAAATAAACATGAGCAAGAAGATTCTTGGCTAGCCAAAAGCATTTATTAGTTTTTTTCAAAAAGTTGTATTGTTTGGCAAATGGAATAATAAGAACATTTTTTTCCCTCAAAATAAGCAAATTAATTAATTTTATTTCCATGAGAGTTGGATTTTGGTGAAATTAAGGATGTAGCAAATGGAATATAGGTTGAAAAATTGACATAAGTTCCATTGAAATTTCAAACAATTAGGTGTAATAGTACTTTATTATAATATTATTGATCAATTTTCAGTAGAAAATAATGGAGAAAAAAAACTATGAAGTTTGTTTGTTTATTTTTATTTTAAAAAGTTGGCATGAAGAAATATGAGCCAAACATATTTGATTTTCATTTATCACCAATCACGGTTTTTTAAGCCAAAGTTTTGAGGACCTTGTGTTTCTAATCCAAACAAAAGCTACAAAATTATATTTTAAAAAATATATTAAAAAATCACTATCGCTAAGTAATTTTTCAAACAAGGCTGACTTTTGGATTTAATTAGTCAAACATGTTGATTTCTATTTTCAACTACCAAACTTGGATTTGTCTACCAATAGTCATCATATTAGTCAAAACAAATTTTTATTTGTATTAATGCCACTATTACTTTATGTAGAGGTTATTTTTAGAATTATATGGCACTTAGCTCTTTATGTTCTAGAGGTTTGATTTTGAATTATTCAAATTTAATTAGCTTATTAAGTGTGTTTTTTTGTTTTATAATCATTAATTATTTGTGCATTCTTAAATATTTCAATAAGTCGTTCATTTAAAAATTCACATATGTTATTCATTGTTATGCACAATCGCTACCATTAGTATTCATGGCGCATTAATCTACTATTGCATAACCTCTACCACCAACCATCTCCAACACTAGTCTTATTGGCAATAGTATCACCGTCAACCATCTAACTAGCCTCAATAGCGTAACATCACCACAATCAATCACTTTCATCGCTAGTCTCAACCACCTCCACCTCAACTACTAGCCACCCACAACACCAATCACCTCATCACCAACAACCCCCTCCTCCTTCACCGGACAATCACCATCGTCAATAATCACACTAACCAATCTATCAATCACTCAAACATAAGAGCCGGATGATATTTTTAGTCAATATCAAAAGCGTAAATGAGTTAGGAGCGAAGAGTGAAGACTAGGAAATTTCCTTCTTAATAGAGTAAGGGCAATGATACCTAGCTAGCTATAATGACAAAAATTACACTTGCCAAATAAACTTTTAAAAAAATTGCAATACTATCATTAGTTCCGCGAGTGAAGCTTGCTCGAGTGGTTCAACATTTTCATTATCAACCTATAGGCAGGGCTATTCTAGGCAAAGGTTGGTTTGGTGCACATTATTCGCCTAAAAATAATTTGGTGCAGCAAAGGTTAAATATTAGCTATTATTAGGAGTGTCAAAAATGAGCCCAAATATAGGTAATCCGCTCAATCCGTTCAAAATTTTAAGGGCTGAGCTCAATATAATTTGAATTGAGTTCAATCTCAACTCATTAAAGCTTTAACCTATTTTAAGAGAATCCTCAATTTAGCTCAATTTCAATCTGTTTTAAGACTCTTAATTGAAGGTATGGATTACTATCTATTTTATATCTTTTAGAATTTATATATCCATTTGTTAACTTTTCTTGAGTTAAATTCAAATTGTGGTTATAAAAGTTAAATAACAATATGTTAAAATTATTGAGATTAAGCAAATCAAATTGAGCAAATCGTGACTCAACACGATTTTCAGCCCATTTGAGCCCAAAGTAAACTTTGTTGGATCATGACCCAATCCAATTTCTATTTTAATTCATTCTAATATCTTCAATTTTAATTCAATCGGTACATTCTACACCCCTTATTATTATGAATGTATATTTAATTTTATACCGTACCTTCAACAACTAATTAGAATAAAATTTTCTACTATTCAACATACTAATTCTACTAGATCTAGAAATTTATACCATTTCATAAGTAGAACACCAAGTTAGACGTAAGTAGTAATTGAAGTCGTCTAACGTAAACAAAAATTATCTGTCCACTATTAATTACCTTTACTTAGTATGATTATATAATTATAACAATTAGCAACAACGTGCATTCATAATGCTTTCTATATGTATATTTTATAGATTAGTATAACAAATTTGCAGACTTTTTGCATGGGGGACAAAAATTGATTAAAATTAGAACAAGTCTATGTTTGGTGAAGTTTCGATAATTTCAACATGAAAAAATTAAAAAGAGAGTCAAAAAAGCACATGAGATGATGACAAAAAATGGGATCTTTGTCAGAAATTCATGGATCCACACCTTTAATTATAATTAATTAATTTATATTTAACTAGTGAGATTAGATTAATATAAAATCATAAGACTTAATTGCTCACACTACTAATTATCTTTCCCCACTATTCACGCACTAGAAGAAGAAGAAGAAAAATACTTATGACATAATTAGTCAAATAATGACTCAAATATACTTCTCGTTTTATCAGTCATATCAAAAGTGAATGTTCAATTTAACGTGATACTGACATTTTAATATGATAGACACATATATCAATAATATAAATCTCTTCAATAAGTAATTTCTTCTCTTCCGCTTTCATCACTAGCTCCTCCTCTAATGATATATTTAAATATTTTTTTACCCTTATCTAGCGATAATTAAATTGATCTGATAGTGTAAAAAAAGCCTACACGAATATATAGACGATGGGTATTAATTAGTAAATTTATTTATTTATTAAGACGGCAACAAAATGTAGAAAGTTAGTTAGGAGGTGCAAAATCCGTTAAATGTGGGGAACATGGTAGCTTCGCTGGCCACCAAAATTAGTAACGTCATCCATTAGATAACGGAATGTGACATATCTCGTTAGTCATTTTCTATAATTACCTAAATTGCTCGAACTTTCTAAAAAATTATTGTCACGCTCACATCTTCGAAAAAATATATGATAGAACATATATCGTATATGTATATTTTTAAATACTTATATATCTTATCATTAATTAAGAGTTTCTACCATATATTGAGGAAGATATACCTAGATACATGTATATTTGCTACTAGATAAACTAAAATAGAAAGAGACGAGCAAAATAGTCATGTATCTCATATATATGCGAATCACATTGGCCAGATACATGTATCTAATGTGTATCTAGTTGATTCGCTTGTATCTAGGATACCAATAGATAGGAGAGTGGCGAGCGAAATGGGAGGAAGCCGGAGGTGAGCCAGATTTAATTTGCCTATGTAACCAAATACATTCGAATCTATTCGATACAATATATCTAAAATAAATTATACCTAATTTTGATATATCATGGTATACATAAATCTGAATGCACCAAAATCGGATAAAACTCGTAACATTATAAACTAGAGTATATCTAAGTAATTAGCTCATTGTCTATTGAAATTTCGGTAAGTTTCTCAATAAAACGTTTTTATAATATTTTCAAAATTGTCAAAACCTGCAGTACTCTTTATTTGACCCATACACACAAATAAACAAATAATTTTATATATATATATATATATATATATATATACTGCTACTTAAAATTCCTTTTAAATGTCCTTTTTTACACCCATTTGTCCTCAACTCGTGCCAGTATATTTCAAGAGGATTCCAAGAAAAAACATATCCATGATAAAAAAATAAAAAACCAAAAAAATATTATTTCTTATTTTATTTGTTATATTATATAGTCTTCATTATATATATAAACACTAAGAAAAACAAAGCGCAACCCATCAACAAGTATCAAACAAGAAACAAAAACAAAACAAAAAAAGCTAATATGGGGAATAGTCTAGGAAGAAAAAAAACAGCAAAGGTAATGAAAATCGATGGACAAACGATGAAATTCAAAACCCCAGTTTATGCAAACGAGGTTCTGAAAAATTATCCATCGATGGTACTATTAGAATCAGAAGAAGTAAAGCATTTCGGGGTACGAGCAAAGCCATTAGAGCCTCAACAAGAGTTAAAGTCCAAAAGGCTTTATTTTCTTGTTGAATTACCCAAATTCCCCGAAGAGAAGAATAAAAACCCGAGGAGGGTCCGTTCAGGGATCCAAATGAGTGCAAAGGATAGGCTTGAGACTTTAATGTTAGCAAGGAGATCTGCGTCTGACTTGACAATCATGAAGCCCTCTAGTGTTATGATGAGTGAAGAGTATTCGTCTAGCTTTGCTTTGGGCCCACTCAATGGTGTTGAGCCTCAGGCCCAACCCGTAAGGTTGAAGCTAAGGTTACCAAAAGCGGAGGTGGAGAAATTGATGATGCAAAGTAAAGATGGGAGTGATGTCGGTGAAAAAATTATGAAACTTTGCATGAATAGTAATAACGATGGTGTCCAGGCCGACTTGTTTCAGAGTAAAAGTGGACCGTTGATTGAAGAAGATCAAAGTCAATGGAAGAAAAATAATGGAGGAATATTAATTAAGAAGGGAATCAGATCTCGAGAGGTAATGTTCTCTTCATTATGGACATTGATCCACTTTTCATGTTATGTTATTTATTTTTTAAATTTTAAATTTTTTGGTTAACGTTCTTATCACGATTCTCAACATATTATTATAAAAACAAAGCATTAGTAACTTAGAAATAAATATTATAAGCAGACATGCTTATTTAGATTCTTCAAAATGTTGTTATATTCATGTCATTCTTCAACAATGCATTATTTTTAGAAGATTTGATACGTACATGTAAATATTTTTGAGGAATTCGAGCAACACAGAATAAAAAAAATGGAATAGTTAATAATTTATGTTTTTGATTTGACTAAGTTTACCTCAATTAGTAGAACCAATACTGAATACTACATGATTCAATAGAGTACCTCTGATCTTTGATATCATAATTAAGAAAATATTTACTTCAATGTATATGTCAAATTAATAAATGAATAATAAGCGCATTATTTATCAAATTAATAAATGAATAATAAGCGCACTATTTATCAAGTCTTAAATTTTGTGGTAAGTACTCTCTCATCCTTAATCAAGAGGTATCGAATTCGAGTCTTCTTGAATATCAAGTCGACTTTGTTAGGAAGCACTTTATCCCTCAATGTGGAACTTTCTAACGTGAATCTAAATTTAGTCAGGCTCCAATATTGATACTGAATACCACTGAGAAACCAAAAAATAAAAAATATCTTGTGATTCTAGTGAGAAACATATATAAGTCTTGCAAATTTGCATGAATAACATATTTTATAATTTTTAGAAATATATATATGTGAAAACAATAGGTATATGAAGATCCTTGATCTCTCTAATTTCTGAAATTTGACTTCTCATTTTCCTTTCTTTTTTTTTTTTTTTAATTCTCATTATATTCCACCAAGTTTCATGACATACCTCCTAATCTGTCTCAAGTTGTCGATCGCGTTTTTCATTTGCACGTCCTTTAAGAAAATATTAAAATTAAGGAGTTTTTGACTATTTTACTCTCTTTTATGTCTTATATTATCTGTCTTCACTAAATATTTACTCTATTTAGGTGTTTGTATTAAATTTCTCAAATAATTTGAGATAACTATTTTTATAAATCACGACAGATAATTTGAGATGATAAAGTAAAAAAAAATAAAATTCAGAAGTCAGAAGCTGGATGGTCAATGTAATTTTGTCAAATTACATGAGTGTGAAAAGCTTTCCATTTACGGAATTTAATTTCAAAATTGACTGCTTCAATATTCTTTAAATTAAATTCTAATTTTACTTCAATCATCAACTAATTATAACAATATTATTTAAATTGATTTAACAATTGTACTTAATTGAAGCTTTCCAAAGTCAAACTTTGATGACTTCAACGTTTTCTTCTTTATGTTAATTTTTTTGTATGCATATAGAGATTAAATATAAAGTTTAGATATCTACCTATTAAAAAAAATAAGAAATTGGTTACGGAAAAGGAAAGTTTTATTTCCGTTGTACGTGATAAAATAAAGTATTTATACGTGCATGTCATACTAAAAAACAATTATATTTTTAAGACCAAATTATTAAAAGAAAATAAATGAAAGAGATTGAAGTTGAAATAGTGCCTTATCAACTAATTTGTTACCTAACGGCTACCAAAAATAGTTTTTATTAAATCTATGTAGTTTCTTTAATTAGTGGATATGATTTTGAATGAGTTTATAGATGATATCAAGAATAGGTCATATAAAAACATGAATTTTCGATAGACGTTCTTATTAGAAACTTGTTTTTTTAAGTATAATTTTGAGGGCTTTGTATTGTCAAAAGTTGTGCTAAGATGAATATGATCCATTTGCTCTTAATCAGATATTTCGAATTCTAAATAGGAACTAAATCTTGATAAAGAGCCTTTTTTTCTTTAACGGATCTCGTTGATGTATGAGGAGTGTAACAAACATGTGTGTGATTTTAATTTGTGAGCCTGCACTATTTCACACGTAATAGATTCCCAAATATTTTTATTATATTTATATTGATTAATTCATTATAACTAACTATGATGTGATCAAGTTTGGTTGCACACCAATATGACGTATCCAAAAATTATAATATTTTCTTACGTCGATTAGATTAGTAATACAATTTTTAATTATGCATTATAATCTTCTATATTTGTTAATTTTTTTAAATTATTTTTGTTCATTTGATTGCAGAAACGTGTAGGGTTCTTGCCAATTACAGAAGGGGAGATTCAATTAGCAATGACAGCTTCATAACAAAGAGAACAAAAAAATAAATAAATCTATTTTATTATATTATATAGTTTTATGTAATGTTATGTACAAGTCATCTCCGAATTCACTCACAGAATTTTTCAGCTCTTTATAATTAGTACTATATAGGTTACAAGGTTCGAATAGTGAAAGCAATCACTAATATTCGTATTAGGGTGGTTGTAGCTCTTTCCCGAACCCTGCTAATGCGGGATGCTTTGTGCACCGACTATCTTTTTTTTTAATCAGGTTTTAGTCAATTTCTGTATAGTAAAAATTAAGAAGCTGAAAATTAGAGGTGAATTATGTGAGAAACTGGTTATGATATATTACATTTGTATCCAATTTTCCACTTTTTTAATTTTATTTTTTTTGGTTGTGAAGAAATGAGACTCTAATGCTATTACAAAGTACATTAATATTCATTCAAATATGTCTTTATCTATTAAAATTTGCGTAATTTATTCTTCTGTACTAGTCAAAATAGCAATTTTACAGAGCCAAATATAGGTGATTTAGTCAATTTTTTACAGAGTTCAATGAATACGTCAATAATAAATTAAACAAATTATGACTCATTTAGTAATTTGTGTTTGTTACACTGTGGGTCAAAATTGATGCTAAGAATACCTTGCATCATGTTTCGGTTCTCTGGTAAGGAAGATAATGTTAGAAAAGTCATCAATAATTTTCAACTCTCAACAAGTTCAGATGAATCATATATCCTAGATAGAAACCATGAACAAGAATAGAATAACTTGTCATAGGCACCCACGAACAAATATTTCATAGTACCGTCCATCTTTCTTGGTATATACTCAGATCATTTATATACATAGGAGCTAACATAAATTCTAACATAATGGGGCTACAAAGATCATTATTAAATCGTTAGCACGGCATAAAATCATTCCCCCTCGAATTGTTGTTAATATGAATAAGACAAACTTTGTCATAACATTTATGTACATTCAATATACTCTATAGATAGTGGAATACATAGAATTAAACATAAAAAAAATAAGAAATTGAAAGATTTCATTGGTTATCCTTTTGCGAATAGATCAACTATGAAAGACTCTGATAAGTAGAGAAGCTCGAATTTCATTAAGATACACAGAGTATTTTTAAACTCCACTACACTCCTTTAAGTAATTACAAAGTAATATCAATATCAAACTTAATTTTTGAATATTTGCAAATTTCAAGAGAATGTGAAACACATCATGAATATCATGTATACCAGACAAGAGAATGTGAACCATATCATTTAATATTATGTATAACAATGTTGGAGGGTAGTTCTTAATTTTTTTCACATGGCAGACAAAAGCTCAATTAAAAAATATGGTATCTTAAAAGACATAAAGTCAAAATATTATGTTTCCATAAGGGTCCAGTTATCTTCCTTTTTTCCTTAAAGAATTTAACTTTTCTCCATACATGAAGAGAAGTGATGGGAATAAAGTTGTGTGCCCAACTCTTACTTCAAAGATAAGAAAGTTGCTTCCAAGATTTGCTTGATGTTAACAAAAGTGGAACATGACAAGAAACCTACTTTACTTTCCATTAGATCCAAAAGGAAATGGAAAGAAAATGGTGTATGACCAGCTTTCACGCACCTCAACTAATTTCATGGGATATCTGTTATCTCCCACCAACACAGGGTACCACTCTATCTTCCAATGCTTAGATAGGTAGGAAGAACTCACTTAGGAGTCGTTTGGTTAGAAACAAGTCATCCTAGGATAAATTATCATGGGATTAGTTATCCTGGGATAACTTATCCCATCACTATGGTTTAAATGGTGGATAAGTTATTCCAAACATGGCAACCAAACAAGAAATCAAAATTTTAGCTCAAGGCTATTTTCTTATCCCAAGACTATTTATTCTTATCCCTCACACCAAACGACCCCTAAGTGTTTAATTATCCGAGCCTAATACCTCATGATTCTCAAATCACCTTATTGACAACAACATCAAAGATATATATATATATATATATGCCTTCAATACTTTTTTTCATTGTAAACCCCTTCCATCCTTTGGAGGCCGAAGAAAGGGTACTCTAATTTTAATAGTAGTAGAGCTCTAGAACGCTAAATGGTAGGGAACAAAGGTTGTCACAATAGGAAAGACAAAAAATGGCAGTATGATACACTAAGCATCTCGTGTTCACACAGGTTCAGAGAAGAGTTGTACCCCTAAGCGTGTGATGTAGGCAATCTAGCCTTATGCAAGCATGTTCCACATCTCAAACCCATGCCTAAAGTCACACGGAGGGCTACTTTGTCGTTGCTCCAAGGCTCCCACTTCTCACAATTGAAGAGATGGATATAAAATACATAACTTTTGAGGAACCATGAAGATACACATTTGATTTCATTTCCTCAAATGAAGCTTTTGTTATAAATGTACAGATGGTCAAATGTACACTTAGCCAGATTTCGTAATAAAGATGACAGACAGCCCCTACTTTTCTCATATCTTTTTAACCCCAGATGGCAAAACAAATATGAACCATCTGGAAAATATCTAACCTTTCCTTCATCTGCAAATTTGTGCAATTAGGAAGGTTTGCTTATTGGCAGAAGGCTCTAAGAATGAATATAATTAAATTCAAGATGACCACTGATCTGGTACAGTGAGAAAATAGGTTGTCATCGCTTTTCTGAATCTTTTCTTGTATTGTTTCGGAGAAACAATGGTTGGGGATGCGTTCCTTGGTCCTCCAAGTATGCCCGATGCCTTCACCCATGTCTCTAAGTGCTTGTCCCAAGTATATTGCCTCATGAAGTCGATGATCCCCAAGACTAGTTCTTTTCGTTCTTCATCCACCCCGACCAGCAAAGAGTAGTCCATCACATCAACAGACTGTCAAAAACAGAACGTTTGTTGGTCAACGTTGAAATGTAGACGCTAAAAAAGGAGGAAAATAGAAAATAGATACTCCCTCAAGTTTTTCATTACTTGATCAGCACTAATAAACAGATATAAACAATTATGTAATACACTTTAACATTGCTCCACGCATTATAAGAATTAAGTGTGAATTTCTCCTACCACTCGACAGTTTATAGGTGAATTCAGTAGAGTGACTAATTTCTACTTGATATCAGAGATAACTACTCCTTTGCTACCACGTCTCCCTATCAAATACTCCCTCTGTTTCAATTTGTTTGTACGGTTTTGACTCGTGATCTTAAACTAAAGATATGTATAATGTACAAAAATTCTCTTTAACCTTGAGGTCTGGAAAATTAGAATTAAAGAGTTGCCAAAAAAGAAAAGAGGCATTCTTTTTTAAACGGACTAAAAAGGAAAGTAAGACAAACAAATTGAAATGGAGGGAGTAACAAAATTCCATTTTCAACTTAAGGATCTATATCACAATCATAGAGAAAGATAGGAAGTGAAAGTAGCTTACTGCCAAAAAGGATGTATCATTCCAAACAGCTCGCTCGAGGCTTCTTTTTGCTTTGCTTCCAAGAAATATGGGTTTGGTATGCAATGTTTCTAAAAGATTCATATCTAGCAACACTTTGTTTGCTCCAGTTGTATCTGCATTGTAGCGGGATCGTAGAGAACCCTTGAGATCATACACCCTAGAGATGTTTCTTTCGAAAAAGAGATTCTCCATCACAATTAAATCCATTTTTGTTTCCCTGCCTCCTTTCAAATGTTTGACCGACACCTAAAACATTGGATACGAATAGGAATAAGTCTACTGCAACAACTAAAAAACTTGCTCGAAAATAAAAGGCACACCATTTTTCACCTGGAATATTCCAAGAACTTTTGCAAGGCAAGTTGGACTCCGAGAGTTAATAGAATTTGTTAAATACTTGAAGTACTCTGGTGCAAATTCTTCAAAAGAGTCCAACTCAGTTTTCTGAACGTGTTTTATTATGAATCTTTCATCGAATGACTTGGCAAAGTAAACATTGCTCTTTCCCCCTTGAGCACTCCATCTTTTACAACGGCTTAAGGAACGTACAAAATCCAGTTCATCAGGACAGCACTTCCTCCTAAGAGCATCAAACTGCTTTGCAAAGTAACAAGTGACTGAAAATTTCACCTTTCCCCCACTACTCGTAGATTCATCATCGAAAGAGATCCTTAGGTGAGGAGAAGTTTTTGAATCTGAAAAGAGGGAAGTAATTGTACTGGAAGCATCTTCAGAACCATGGCTCCCATAATGGATATAATCCATGTCTCGAGAACCAAAAGACTGCCATGCTGAAAGGCTAGAAGCCACTCCAGCCTCCTTGTTGGTGTCACTTGTGTTCCAACCCCGTTCAGACACGCTTGATTTATCAGTGACCCAGTCACTATACACTTTCGAACAAAGTGCATAAGATATAATGCTAGTAGGTTCATTGTCATAAATAGCTAGGACAACATCTCTTGAACCATTGAGTGGAACCATCAACCTAGCTCCATCAGGTATAAGAGATGCATACGAAATAAACGAAGGCGAAGAACCCATTAGGAGATTAAACTTATGAGCCTCACTGGGTGACATCTGAGAATAAGTTCTGTGAACACTGGAAACAGGATCTCTGATCATATTCTTATAGTCTCCAGAAGCATGAAAAGACCTAATTGATGATAAATGCAATGAAGAAGGTGGCAGCCCCTTCTTGATTCTGTCTTGAAGTCTCATAGCAGAGTCGAACGAGTGAACTCTTACAGGAAACTTTAGCCTTCTAAAAGGAGGCAAATCAAGTTGACTCGGTTGTCTGAGAGGAGCAGCTTCAGATCCATCTCCTTGTAGCAACTGAGATTTTTTGGGAGAACGATCAGTGCCAGACCAAGCAAAGTCTATCTGATCAGAAAGGACTGATGCAGCTGAAGGAGTTCGTTCCAAGGATGTTTGATTAAATGCATTCTCTCCTTCCGACTGCATTTCCTGCATTCTCTCACTCTCAGATGAGTTTAACATGGAACTCTCTAGCTCACCAGAACCATAAGGTGATACGCCAGTTCCCTCCTGTTCAGACTGCAGAGCTTTCTCGGGATATTCCTCTGAGTCTGATAACTCGGGCACAGACTCTTCATAAACTTGTTCAAGAGTGTCATTTTTTAGAAACATGTCCTTTCTCCAATCTATCAGCTCATCACAAGATCCACAATCCTCTGAACCCACTGAACCAGAACTCTTTTGGAGGAAGGACTTCATGGACAAGAGCCGACGATCCCAAACATGTGAAGCAATCACGAGGGAATGCCTCAAGCGATTTAGCTCAAGAATGTCTATTGCTCCCTGTCTTGGGTCGAAAGCTTCATCCTCATCCAGCTGAAGAAAGTCCTATTGTACAAGCAAACAGACACCAAAGAAGTAAGGAGAAACGCAGCACTTGTCATACATGCTAAACTACAAAATCTGCAACCAACCTACATTATTTAAGTCATGAGAGGAAACTGTACAAGTATTAAAGATTGATGTCAAGTAGTTTCTTACATGGTAATTGTTCTTTTCCTTCATAAGCAGCTCCTTTAACTCCACAATGCAGTCATGCAATTGAGTTGTATCAGATGGTTCACATTCTACAGGGTAACTTTTCTCTTCAATCCTGCGGAAGGCACTTGATATTTCTGCGTACAAAGCTTTGGTTTTACACAGTAACTGCAAGATATATCACATAGAGCTATTGTAAGCATAAAAACATATTAAAGACATCGCAAATACTTGGAATCATTTCAAGATAGTAGGTAAAGTATTAATATTTCTGTCACCTCAGCTGCTTCTTTCCTTAACCACTCCTGTTCTGTGTAGCCACTAAATTCAAGAGTTAATGGAGGCAGACGAACTGACAGAATATCAATAGGAGAATAGCGGAAGAATGCAACCATACTTCCACACCTGAAAAAGCTAAGTCTGTTATTCACTAAATAGCGATGGGGAAGCAATGACTAAATTATCACAGAGATTTCAAACTCTGGCAGATGCCAACTCAATTCTTAAGAAATACCATGCAGTACGCACCCATAGTATCGGAGGCAGTCTCTTTGCAGAGAATGACCACAGCTAGCAACACGGTTAGCAGTTGCATGATTTGAAAAACTAAGTTCCAAGAACTTCCCAAACGAGAGTCCCCAAGCAGCATCTGACATTATTACTCTGCGAGTCGCTGGTGGAACTCCCTCTATTTGTTCACACTTAAGGCATCGATGCCACATCCAAATCTTTTTGTCCCGTTCACCAGGAAGAGAATTCACCAAGGGAAGACGTCTAACGTTTATGGTAAGATTCGCCTGCTGGTGTGTATAGCAGATGACATGAGCCTCAGCTGGCTCCTTGCATGATTGACAGGAAGACATCTGACATCATGACGTACAATACAAAAGTAGCATGAAATTATTTTTGATAATTGAATGTCATGTATTGTTAAAGGGACAAAGGATGATTGCTACCTGACCAAAAAGATCATCCTGAAGATATCGCCCAAGTGGCTTATCGAAGGAGCCATAAAACTTGATGCGAAGTAGCTGTGAACGTACACATACTGTTCCATTTAGAACACATCGACTAGAGAAGGACACTAATATGCTTTGACGACTGTCAGCAGCTGAATAGAAATCATCGGAGACTTTGGTTTCATCTGATCTTTCTAGCTTTGATAGCTCTCCTAGTTCTCTGGGTTGACTCTCTTCTTGACCTGAAGTTTCTAGTGATCGTTCAATTGTTTGATCTTCAATTTCAACAGAGCAAACAGGTCTTGTATCATGCACCAAAAACAGTGTGCGATTTTCATGATCTGCAATAGTGAGAAGATCTCTTTCTCCACAGTCATCTAGGTTAGATTGGTCACCACATTGAGGGTAGTGATGCTCCAACAATGACTCTGGTAAAACTGCCTCCACATTAAAGTTGGACCCTATCTGAACATTTGGGTCATTAGCAACTCTCTGCACTCTTACAGGCACAGCAGAATGAGAAATCACTGAGATAGCATTATCAGCAGATGTCCTCTCTGGTATAGCAATTGAGGTTGCTGCAGACTCTTTAGGTAGACTAGCACCCTCATCAGCAAGAAACGATGTCTCAAGAGATAGATGATATGCAGCAAATACAGCGTACTGAACGACCTTCTTCAGCTTCTTGAGCTCATCACGACATGAGCCCCTCAGCAAAACCTGCAAATTGTCAACGAGAGGATAAGTAACCCTCTAATTCTAACTTCAGCCTCTTGATCAAGGTAAAAGAGCATTTCCTTGTCAATTTTGCGTTATAGCCCAAGCGAAAACTCACAACCCTTATAGGCAATAACAAAAAACCATGAAAAGAACATCCTGAGTGATGATGATTGAACCTCATTAAGTTTCACATTACATTTTAATCAATGTTTGCAATGTTATCAATAGTTAAATGCTTATAAAATCATCACTTATTTCCTGGGCTTAGAGCTCAAAGCAAGGTACATGGCTTTTGCGTATGTAATGCAAGAAATTATAACTATAAACACATAAATTTTGCATGGACATAGAAATTGAAAAGAGAAGGGCAATTAAGTCAAATATATAAAGGGAAAACCCTCTTATTGAAGTTCATAAACCAATTTAAATTTCTTAATCAGATGTAAAAATGTTAAATTTAAATTTCAACTTCAAAAATTAGCGACTAAAACGCAAAAGTACAAATGATACAAAAGAAATGATCATAAATGTCATAATATAAACATATCTACAAGGGAAAAATCCACTGATTATACATTGTATGTAGAGCAACGCGGTCAAAGTTAAATGGAATGCATCATAAAAGTAGTAGATTAAAGTTACGTTGCACACTGAAGGAAGTAGAAGACACGTATACCAACCATTATGCATGATTTAAATCATACTTAGAACATCAAAAAATTAGAGTTGCAATAAACAGGTGATGGATTCTAAGAGTAGGGAAATTACCGTGCAACCTAAACGCCTGGGACAACCATCAAAAAACATCAGAGTTTTCGATGTCTTTTTGTTCAACTGGTTGGCATGTTCATGCTCTTCACAGACCTTTTCTATGTGGAAGAGTTCACAATGTCCCAATCTTGTTGTGGCTATGCTATCAATGGATGGGGTTATAAGAGCACCAGTGCACCTGGCTACTCGCTCTAGCAGTGGCACCTTAACATTCAACACCAAAGAGATCTCTTTTGCCAATAGAAGCTCCTGAGCATATGAAGACACACTTTTCTCCACAAGTAGCACATTAGGATGATGGGCCTCTATTCTTGAAACAATCATCTTGAGGTGCTCCTTTTCCTGTTAGGATAACAGAACATTATAAATGTGTTTCTATTTGCTCTTATATAATCACTAACAGATTAGAACAACTAAAAACCTGTTGCAATAAGGTGTCAAAAGATGCCAACTGAGTGGCAGCTCTTTGGTACTCAAGTGCTCCTCCTAAGATAAGTAATCGGGCATTTTTGTACTGAGAAGTCATGCGCTTGTGTTTGATATTCTTGGTGCAAACTACTCCTTTAATGAGGGTGCTGCATTGAACCAAAACCGAATCATGATTCTAACTAAACAAGTCTAAACCCCCATGTTTTCATGTGATTAAAAAAAAAAAAAGTAAAATTTCAATGTTTGTATGGTAATAAGAGAAATTGTATACCTTTCACTTCGGGTTCCTGAAGCTATACACTTAACCTTTACATAATCAACTGGATCCATACTGCCTCCTTTACTAGTATCAGGCTTCACATAATTTGCAGCTTGCCATGCTAGTGATGTAACTATGTCAATCCAGTCATCAGCAGCGCTTTCTTTCCCAGAATGTATATCTTCACCTTGCAATAGCTGCAAGACAAGGGCCCTGAAATGACCATGTACAACAGCTCTTAATGGTTCCTTATGATCCAATTGTTGTTTATCCTTTGCAGGGAAAATGCTGGAAAGGCTCCCACTTGAAGAGAATGTCTCTCCAACTTCATCATCTTCATCATCATATGTGAAAAAATTATTTTGTGCCTCATCATCTTCATCATCAGGTGGAGGAGGAAACCATATAGGACCATTGTTTTCAAAATCCAATGGCTTTTGCTGCTTCTCTAACTGATCTCGGTAAACGGACAAATTGTTAGAGTCATCAGCAGTCTCTGGATCCTCATTCCCTTTCTCAAACCCTCCTAAAACAACCAAGGTTTCTTGATCAAAGGGACCATCATTCTGAGACCTTGGAGTCTCCTGTTGGTCCTGAACAGAATGCCCAACTCTATTGGAAGTAAAACGAATCCTAGAGGGGCTGTTTGATGGACTAGATCCAAATGATCTGAGATGGTAAAATTTATGTCTAGCACTAACACTACATGATTCTAAATCAGAAGTATCATGACAATAATCACTTGATGGGCTAACAGATTGATTCGTGAAGTCCCCTCCTTCATCTTCATCACTCCTAAAATTGTAAAAAGAGAGGTAAGATTTCTTAGTTACGAGAGCAGCTACTCCAAAAACACAAGTTCATGTAACTTTGCAATCTGATAAAACCAGTGTGGCTTCTGTTTGACATTAGGTAGTTAAATACTTAAATTAACCAACAGAAAAATGGAATGGGAGAAGGGATATTTGGAATATCACAGTCACACCATTTCTACATTAGGGATGATGTGGAAACAGTACAGAAGATTTTTCCCGAGGAGTCTAAGAAGCCCATGTGGATAATTAGGAGCTCTTTAGTGTTGCACTTGTATCTTTGGTGTAAGGATAAAAAGAGCAATTGTGTTTCCAAAGCAGTATAGTTTTGTTAGAACTTTAATGTTACAACACAAATGTGAAGTTTTCCGCGGCACCTTGGTATAACGAGGTGATCTTTTGACTTAAAAATAAGAAAATAGAACATGAAAAAACAGATAGTTAACATTACATGTTATATGCCCTGGTAGGAAACACTAGCTTTTTGTACAATAGATTTTTTAATCAACTACTTTTAAGACAATAGACTAGACAAATCCTAGCATAGGTCAAAATCTCTTTTTGAGAAAATAAAGTAAAACTAAGCTCTAATATCCACCAATTCCGGAAACTAAAACAACTAAATCAATAATTAGATAGCATAACAATCTTGCCATATTAGATGTTTCTGTTTAATATATTAACATATATGGAAAACACAAGATTTCAAACTGGAACAATTACAAAGAAAGAAATTCTACAAAATTATATAGTTCGTTACCTGCTAGGCGAGTGACACAGAGACACCGGAGATGGATGACTTGAAAAGGCAGTAAAACTACTCTTACTTGCATCATGGGTAGAATAACCATCAAACATGTCACTACTGAAATTTGGTGACAGCGGTTCTGGGCTTTCCCTTGGAGATTCAGAAGGATAAACTTTGTCACAAAACTTCCTTGTGTTTTTATGACAATTGTTTAGGTCAGAACAAAATTTGCACGTCTTCATATCAACCACAGACCTCGCCATGTTTTCGGATTCTCCTGATCCAGATGAAACAACATCCGAAGATCCAAAAATGTGCACAACACAATCCCTGCAGAATACTCGACTACAACTTAAGCAGTAGAACTTGAGGCAAGAATCAGTAAACTTCATCTTGCATTCATAACAGGTTTTGCAACTTTCAACATCCATATTGCGTCCGCCAACCAATGAAGTTCGACCACTTTTACCCCACGTTATCCAAGCCCTAACTTTCTCTATCAAATCCAGTAGAGAACTATCTGGTACTCCCATAGACCAGCAGTCGAACCACCAAATTTTGCCTCAATAACATAAGTCAATCAACTCTTAATTCTTCTCCTAATCTAAAGTTTGTGTAATCTGATTTCTTGGTGTTAAAAGAAGAAACTCTATCAAAACTATAACCCACAATAAAAATGGTGGATTCAAAGTTATATTTAATGTGTTTTTTTCTTTAAAAATGAAAAAGGTTCCTCATAAAGAACAAGAGAAACAAACAGTAAGATTTCCCCTCAGAAATCACTAAATATCCAGAAGGGAAAAACAAATTACAACAATTTACTTCACACTGAATTTGATTTATATACAACCAAAAAAAGCTTGAAACTTGTGACAACAGAAAGACTGGAACTTTTTGACCAATCAATTGACTCAAAACCTAAAAACCCAACTCAACCAATCCCAGAATCATCAACATTTGATCCCAAAATCAAATTTTTCATAACAATCAAGATCAGATCCAGAGCTCAGAACCAAACAACAACTGAAAAACAATCTTGTCACTTGACAGATTCTGGAACTAATTCCTCTTAAAAACAGCTAAACCTGTCAAACCCCCAGATTAGCAATATCTAGAGATAAATAAACAACCCCACCTAAAAAAACAAGAAACTTTTTCAACTTCAGTTCAAAATAAGAGAACCCCAGATCAAGCAACACAAGTATAAAGCCCTTTAAGTGATGAAAAATTGAATCTTTTTTAACTTCAGAGTAAAATAAGACAACCCCAGATCAAGAAACGCAAGTATAAAGCCTTTAGGTAATGAAAAATTCAATCTTTTTCAACTTCAATGCAATATAAGACAACCCCAGATCAAGAAACACAAGTATAAAGCCTTTAGGTGATGAAAAATTTAATCTTTTTGAACTTCAGTGTAGAATACGACAACCCCAGATCAAGAAACACAAATATAAAGACTTTAGGTAATGAAAAATTCAATCTTTTTTCAACAGAGACAGAGATTTATGTGAGCTTATGAATTAAAGAACAAAGAGAATAAGAATGAAAAGGAGAAAAAGGAAGAGTGCTGATGAAGTAGTAGATGAAGAAGTAGAAGAAAAAAAGGTAATAGCTCTTATCTCCATGAACATAACATTCATCTGTTTCTTCTGCAAAAACATTAATTTCTCTCTCCTTCCCATATTTTCAGGCATTGTTTTTGCTACTTTCATTTCTCTGAACTTAATAATAACATTAAAAAATTCATCTTTGCATACATAGAATTTGAAGATTCATTTTACACAGAACCTCTTTTTCTTCTTATTCTTCTTCTTAAAACAAAAATATTTTTTTGTAAAATACACCAATTAGTTCATGTATTTAACCATTTTTCCATTTCCTTTTTCTCTCTCTTACTTTACTTTTCTATATCACTATGCACTTTATCTTATGAACATGAATATATATATATATATATATATATATATATATATATATACACACACACACATACACGAACAAGAGTTGTGGTGGGTGGTAACTATTCCTTCATTCTTAATTGAGAGGTCTCGGATTCAAGCCCCCTTAGGTATGAAATCGCCATATTTCGACATGAATTCAAATTTAATCGGACTCCAATATAGATACCGAACATCGAATAAAAAATCAAAAATATATAATTTTTAGTGTAGGTTATTATGAATCTATACCAATAAAGATTGTGATGAAATGATACGAAGTTAAAATTAAAGATATCTCGAGTTTAAACACTATTGTACTATAAAATTATTATTTTAATATTGAAATTTCTCAATACGAATTAAAATTTAATTGAATATATTAAAAATCAAACAAAAGAAAAAGTTATGAATCTCTATAGTCATTGATTAGCCATGAGATTTATTGGTGATAATAAAATAATAATAATGTTGGGGGTTAGTTTATTATTTAAATTAGTTGTGTTTGAATTATTATTTATTTTTCCTTTTTGAACCTTTTGTTTAAGCTGCTATTGGTCAGCAACAGCGTATGGAATGAAGTATTTTGGCAGCACAGTCAGAGACAAGTATTAAGATAGTGAAAGATTTGTATTTTTTTTAATTAATTATATGTTTTGTCTTGTTATCTCTTGCTCTGTTTTTTTTAGCAAAGTAGTTGCAATTTTTAATGTGCAACTACTCTTGTTGGGAAGAATATTTATATTTATATTTCGAGAGAAAATATGATAGACATTTTTGAATTTGATGTAAATTATTTGTTTTGTTTGTGAATAATTAATTGTAAAAATATTTTTTACTTGACTAATTGAACTAGTTAGATACACTCTCGATCTGCCACATGACATATGGTCACAAACTCTTGTAGGTGTACGGGACTTTTAATAAAATGCCGGAGAAGTGTTGAAAACACTTAGATTTGACGAGAATTTAGGAGTGTATTTCATTCATGTTGCAAGATCGATGGTGTATTTAAGCTCAGTTAGTCAAATAAATATGTGTTTTTAAGACTGTCCGTAAGTTCAGAAATAAAATTGATAATTTACGTCAACTTTATTAATGTTTTCAATATTTCTCTTATATTTTTGTAGGGGAGAAGAAGTTGGGAAAAAAAAAATAAGAGTCGAACTCATACTTATGATTGTTTTTTCTTATTGTCTTTTTATCACTTTGCTCTTGTTCTGATCTTGTTTATATGTTAAATAATTATTTCTTTGTTTTTACTAATATATTTTTCATAAAATTGTATTGTTTTAAAGTATAATTAATTACATGACTACAGTCGAGCCAATTGAGTTGAATTAAGCTTTCACGAAATTAAAATATAGGGTATAATTACTTACATTTCTTTCACATAAGAAATGTGAAAGGAAATATATATAATTAACGTGATAAGTATGGGATTTTAATTTTATCTCTTTGTTTTCTTATTTTAATATATCAGCCGTGGATTTCAAGTGGAGTCTGAAGAAAATAGAATACACATAAATTTTATCTTTATCTCGTAAGTTATAAAGATAGAGAAACTATTTCTGATAGATTCTTAACTCCAGTGATAAATCTCAAAACAATATATTTTTTAATACGAATATGAAAACGATTACAACGATAAAAATGGAGTGCAGATTCTAAGCTAACATTGCCCATAGATAGAAATTTGTTTTTAATATTATCGTTTATATACTCTAGGTATATAACACTTATCTGACTCCACATATAAATGGACAATGATCTACGTAGAAATTGATAAGAGTAAATAAAGTAAAATAAAATAAGTTGGGACAAGTTTGGAAATATCTCCATTATGTTAAGGAATTGTCTAAATATTTAATTTACTACTAAAAGATATATACTTTAATTATCTTCATGAATATTCAGAATTATATATTACTATATACTATATATATACTTTTTCATTAATCTCTTTATGTGGATGACACTATTACTAGTTCATGTCAAGTTGACATTTTTCAATACGAACCTATTTAAATTATATAGAGTGGGCGTACTTTTTTTATATTAATTAATTAAGATGAGTGTTATATATATCTTTTGAGTTAAAAAATTTTTGGAAAAAAAAATATCTTGTCTACGTAGCCCAATAATACAGTAACAAATTAACTTGTACCTAATGAATCCAAATTTTGTCGTTTCAGTGGGCGCAACAAAAACATTATTTTATATATATATATATATATATATATATATATATATATATTATAACATGTTTCAGAAAAAGACATTTAAAAAAAAGTTGTACCTCATTTATATTTTTTATAAATAATCCATGCAACTATTTTTTGAAGAATTTTTTTTTTGTCCATCTATATCTTGACATAATGTTTGATAACATATTTGTACATTATCCATGCAAGGTTAGTTAAAAAATATATTCGTAATTTACTTATCCACCTTTTGAGATTTATTTGGGACACTTCTAATTTCTTATTATTTTTTATACTCATGAACGTGGAATATAATATATAACATGTATGGTATATTGGTATAATTGGTTGACAAGTATATAAAAGTCAAAAAATGATAGGGTTGGTGTATATAAGTATATTTATCTTCCTTCGTGGTTCTCTAAGAAAGAGAGCCTAAATAAAGTTTTACCGATTTGTCTACTTTTCAACTAATTAAAGGTCAATATATGAGAATTGAGATATACAAATATTATTGTTAGCTTCATTGAATATAGTTGTGAAAATCGACTTACCATGACTTATATTTCATTATTCTTATATATATTTATTTTTTCTTTGTCCGTTTGTAACTTAAAAATCATGGCAATCCAATATCATTTATGTATAATATTTCAACAAAATATTTTATATTTCGTACATCGAATACAACATAACGTCATACTGATATATGACGATTGTTTTTAGGATTAGCTTTTAACTTAGGCTTTCGGTTTGGTGAGAAGACATTTGTGTGTCAAGTGTCAAATTATGTGTGCTCTTGTCCAAATTTCCTTTTATGTGTCCTTTTCCTAATTTTTCCCTTCTATTTCTTGTCCCTTTTGTTATACTCTTTTTCCTCTTGGAGTTTTCTTGATTAATAATTCACAAAAAAAATTCCTTAATTTCACGAATTTATTTTTATATAATCGTAGTGTTCGAATCAGCTTGAATATATCTAGACTATTATGTATTTATCACCATTCACCGGCAACATGATCATATCGAATAACTCTATTTATTAAAGTTTGAATAAAGTTTTCTTTTTATCTCTGCTAAAACTTAAAAGTGAAATCTCATTATTCTCGATCCACGTCTTTTTCACTATATTTGTTTGGGTGACATAACTTGTGGGATTCCATCCCCTTTGTGCAATTTTTTCTCTTTCACAAAATAACTTGGAAGTTGTCAATTTGTTCCCTACTTTTTGTTGGGATTTGAGTTGAGAAGTATAAAATCAAATATATTGCTTAGGATTCTAGGAGGTTAGGTGTAAGCTAAGGTGAGCACCCCACAAAAAGTTTTATTTATATATACAAACAAAAAAAGGTTACGCATCATTTCTTCAACATTTCATGTCATTACAACTAAGGAATTGAAAGGATATATTTTTGGCAAAGTGGTCTTTGGTCAATGAAATGATTAGTGTAAATCTTAAAAATTAGGGTTCCAATTGTAATATATACAACATATTAAATAATTTTCTTGGCACATCATATTCGATATATCTAAATAATTGATAGAATAATCAAAATGCATATAAACTTATTTGAAATGTTGTTAAATTACTTATATATATATATATACTTGTTAATAGATATAGTAACAAGTATTTTTGAGAGAAAGATATTTGATGGATGTGCAAGTTGGTTGAAAATATTACCGAGTTGTTGATATTTCTACTAAGAGATTGCTAAACAATCGAAGTGAACGCAAGTTAGTCTCGACATAATTATTATAAAAATAAAATAAAATTTTTGATCAGTTAAAATACGCATAAACTTATCTCGATACGATGAGACACATAAAATAGGATAAGAGGAGATTTCTCCCTTACCCATGAAACTCCACATTCTTTGAACACTAAAATTCGAGCACAAATAAAATTCTCTATCTTCATGATCATTCATGACTCATTACCATGTGGAGGACATTGGTATTTTGTGCAACTTTTTTATTTTTCTACAAGTTATTTTATATTATATGTTTTGTCAATTTAGTGTTACAAATGGGTCCTATTAAAGTACATTTATTCTTTTTAATGTCTTCAAATAGCCTTACTAAATTCCTACTTCCTCGTGAATTGAAACCCCACGCCCTCCACAACCCTAATAACTATGCATTGTACCTGTTATTTCAAATTATTTATCGTATTTTTTTTAATATTTTTTATTAAAGTATTAATTTGGACGAAGTTTTGATTATTTTATTTTTATTTATGTCTTATAATATAATTTTTCTTTATTAAATATTTACTATTTATGTATCATTACTATAACTTTATTCTTTAATTGAGATGTTTGTCTTCAACTTTTAAATGACATATACTTTAAAATAACTATTTTAAAATATTACATTGAATTGAGATGGATGAAGTATTATTTAGAAACTAATATTAAGCAGAATTCTTGTTTTTATGATTTATGTAGTAAAACATCACTATTTGGGGGTTCAAAGAGATTTTTCTTACCATATTTAAAAAACATTATGAATTATAATTATCACGACTTATAAAAAAAAATTTAATATAATTTTTTTTAAAAATAACTTAGTTTCAAAAACTTTTTAAAAACGTATATACAAATTCATATTAAAAATTAAATATTTTGATTTCCATATTCAGAATCGTGCCACATGAATGGATAGAGTAATCATATAAAAATACATTATGTGAACTAATTTATTTAATTAAGAAATATATCTAAGTCATCCTAATACAAGCCTTTTAATTATTTTTTTTTAACATTTTCATTTCTCTTTCTTTACTTTTCAACCTTCACCCTTTTTCTCTACCCATACATAAAATTATTTTATTATTAAGCATGGGCTAGTTATCTTGTTTGGTCAAATATTCCCATGTGGGTGTATCAGAGTATTTATTATAATTTCTCATTTTAATAACTTTTTTTTACGTGTATCTAAGAATTTGCAAATCAAATGACTTTTTTAGAGCTACCAGCAAGCACCCACCTACATTTATTATAGCTAATATTTAAAGTATATTTATTTAAAGGAAAGAAAAATCTATAGAACTGATTAATTTGTTTCTAAATAGTCTGTAACTAATATAATTTTTTTTTATATCGTTAAAGGATTAGTGACAAAATTTTATTGTTTAGCGATAAAAATTATTCATTGCTAATTTTTTTTTAATAATGTGTAGTAAAATCTATATAGAGTTTAAACATTTTAGGACAAAAGTAAGTTGGCCAATTTGTAGCAATCATTTGACTTGTTGACTAAATGCTTTAATTAACAAATATAAAGTTGTAGTGGATTTCTTTCTAGTGCTCTTTAGACCTTTATAGAAGATTGAATTTTATCCTATAAATCTAATGATTCCATCCAAGAAATTAATTGGGTAAAAAACTTATCCTTATTTTGCTTGGAATCTAAATCTATATCCATATATAGATAATAAGTTAAATGAATGTAATAAAAAAAAATTAAGGTATAATTGATAAATGTGTCTTTTTAATTTGGCAAAATTTATGTCTTTCAATTTTGAATATACACAAATAGATACTTAAATTTGTATAAACTTGAATAAGTAGATATATATGTGTCTCATGTGGCATTCTACTTGGTCAATTATTGTGTCCTGCGTCGCGTTCTATGTATATTATGTTACGTATGACACATGTGTCTACTTATTTAATTTTATAGAAATTTACGTGTCTATGTGTGCACATTCAAAATTGAAGAACATAAATATCAGTCGAGGCATGACATATTTATATATTATAAAAAAAATTAATATCATTTCTTTAAATTATTATTATTATTATTAGGGTGAACCCATCGGTGGCCCCCTAAACTTGGCACCAATTTTCACTTAGACACCTCAAGTAGGCTTTGTTCATTTTAAACACCTCAAGTAGGGGTCCGGTGTATAATTTTGATACTTTTTGTATTTTCAAAATTGCATATTAAGTGCGTACATCCAGACGCTCTTATTTGGAAAAATAAACGAATTGATATGTGACACGTGAAAATTTTAATTATTTTTTAAAGACTCAATTTTACCTTCTTTTTTCCTTTATTCCAGATCTCAAACCCCATGACCTCACCTCTTTTCTTTTTCTTCTTGCGTCGGATGTACGCACTTAATATGCGATTTTGAAAATACAAAAAGTGTCAAAATTATACAACAGACCCCTACTTAAGGTGTTTAAAATGAACAAAGCCTACTTGAGGTGTCTAAATGAAAATTGGTGCCAAGTTTAGGGGGCCACCGATGGGTTCCCCCTTATTATTATTATACATTTACATTAAGTAAAGTGGTGATCTACAGTTTTGTTTCATAATTTTGACTTTTCAGAAAAGGGACTCGAATAAAGCTATATGTCATTTCATTTTCCTATACTTATTTGCCAATTTTGGAAATATATTTCTTTTTCATTAGTTGGTATATTTCTCAATCGACTTAGATGTAAATGTTGGTCCAATGAAAAAAAAAGAAAGAAGAGAAGAACATTAATAGGGAAAAAAGCAGCCAAAAAAGGAATTTTAATTGCATAGATCTTTGATTTTTAATGGGTTTTTAATGGGTATGTGGCTATTTGAGTTTCTTTTTTTGACTATTAGAAAAAGTTTTACTAAAGAAAAAATAGATTTGCAGCAGCCTAATTTTGGTGAATAAGTCACAAGAATAATCTTAGCTTAAAGTTCCTTTTATTTTTTCTAATAAATATGCACTCAATTTTGCAAGAATTTAAATTTTATATATTGTGTAAATAATTTTTATACGATCAATCTGTTTTATAACATAAGAATGACAATTTGATCTATTAAGTTTTTTGCTTTATGCGTTATTTCAAGAAAGGTCGTATCATATTGTGTCAATTATATGCAACTTTATATGACATTTTTACAAGAAGTTGTTAATTTCATGACTTAATTTGTGACTTTCTAGTTACACGTCGATATTTTTATTGTTACTCGTGCAACTAGATTTTTATGACAAGCGTCAATTGATAACCTACTTAAAATAGTAACCAACATATTATAATAAGTTAAACTCCACTAATTGTGTAATTTTTTTTATGTTAGCTCCCTCCTTAATGACTCGATCAAGACAAGCAATTTCAAATGTCACAATACTACTATATAGAGAAGGAAAACTTAACCTCGATGGATATCAAAACACTCATAAATGAAGGATGTTGTAATCGACAAAATGCTTTATGCAAGAATAAAAAAAAACCAATACAGAACCCAACTATTTTTATTTTATCAAATTTATCTACTTAATCTAGCTTAGTATCTTCTACTAATATTTTACTGAATTTTACAAATTGAACATTGAATTAAAAGCAACTCAATTATTGAAAGCAAATTTTGCAAGATCAGCCCATGTGATGCACTACAAGTTAATTAACTTTTAATTGAAACATCAAATATGTAATGGACTAAAAATGGACCAACCTATTAATCTATTGGGCCATCATAATTAAATTGATGAGATATATTTTTGTAGAAGTTAACATGATAGCAATTATGTTAGTATTTTAATAGTCAAAAATACCAAAAAATTGACAAAGGTCAAGTCCAAAATGTTACTTATAAAGGTGTTAACACACATTAGTAGGATATATATTGAATATTTCTTTTTCATAATCATACGCTTAATTTGTTTATCGTAATGATCATATCAATCCAGTATACATAACGAAGTTATATAATACAATATATTCTATTTGCTCGAGCTCCCGAGATAGGAACATAGTTTCAAAAATTTGCCATATCAACAGTATCATGAAAGCATTAATCGCAAAGAAAAACTATATAGTATAGTTCGATAGCTTACTTGAGATTAAAAAAAAAAAAAGATAGTTAAGAGGTATAGTTAGAAGTATAAGGACAAAAGTGTTATGTGAAGAAAGTTAAGGGCTTGTTTGGTTTATATTATTTTATTTCCTGTTTTATTATTACTAGTACTAGTAAATTATACCCTTTACTCCCAAAAACCTAAAACCCTAAACCCTTGCCGTCGCCAATTTCCGGCGGTTCTTCGACGGCGGATCGCCAGCGGAATCTCAACTAATTATTTTCCTTTCGTATAGCTTCAGAGGAAATTTTCAAGAGCGAAGATGGTGGTGAAGGTGGACAATACGGAAAGTATTCCTGCTACAGATGAGGTGGTTTTTTTTTATACTACTTTCAAATTTACAGACAAAATGGCGTAAAGGGTAGCTGAGAAAGTTGTTTTTTTTGAATTAAGTGTTAGAAAAATTTGTTATTGGCAACTTATTACAATTAGAATTTCTGTATATTTTGTTCTTTTGATATCTGCATTGGATGAATGAGATGTTGTTATTGATTAAACGCGGCGGATAGTTAACTAATACAGTTCTTCTTTTATGGGGTTTGGTGTGTAATTTGTATTCTTGCTTGCATTTTAATTGACCGAGCTAATTTGAATGTTAGAAGGAGTGGAATGAGTTCCTTCATCAGAATCTTAGAGTGGATTGTGTGTAAAATAACCAGATTTTAGCTAATGTCCAGCGGTAATTTGAAGGAAACTGATACAATTTTGAATATCTGGAAATAGTAGTTAGAATAGGCTAAACTATGGGTTATATATGGTGGTTATGAATTATGATCGTTATCAACATAGAATTGTTCTGTTTTGTTCGCTTTATGCTTATTTTGAGAAGAGGAAATTTGTTCCGTGTTTTAGTATATTTCTGGACTTTGCTTTCGTTACAATAGTATTGGACCTTAGTGTTAGAAACTTGAGCTATGGCATGTTGAAACTTAATGATCTGTTCCTACAAGTTTGCTCTGTCCACCACACTAACACTTGGATTTCATGTGGTGATTTTATCTTTGTTCAGAGTAATTCAAGGTGGGAAAATTTGCTCTTATGGTTTTCTCCAGTTACATCTGTTATTTCCTAGTGAAAATATAAGGTGGGGTTAGGTGTTGTTCTGTCCTGGGAAAAGGGGATTTTTTTTCCTTAACATGGTGTTTGTGAAACGAAATAGTTATAGGATCAAAAGGTTTACAATTGGTTATTAGATCCAAGATTTCTTGATTAGAAGTATCAAGCACATCAATATGTATAAAAAGCTTTAGGACTTGATCATTTGCTTTCTTATTCTTACTCAACTGCCTAGTGATTCTTTTCGATATCCTGATTGGCAGGTCATTTCTGAAGAGATGGATATGAAGAAAAAGAAATACCTTAGAGGCGAAGGAGCGAATTTGAAGGTACTGAAGTTTGTTAAGATTTCTAAACTTTCTTTTAACTTTAAATTTGATTCTGGTTAGTTTTTCTTTTCCTTGATGATCATATGCTAAAGAGCTACTTCTAATAATTTGCAGGACTTGAAAGATAAAAAATTACGGGGTCAGCTTGCTGTGCAAGAAGAGTTATTTGGAAAATCTGCAGCAGCTGCTGCGAAGGCTGAGAAGGTGTCTAGACTATGTTCTGATAGTTTAGCTTAATTTTCAAGGCATCTACATAATATTGGTGAAGCATATCACTATTTTTTGTTTCTCACGTTGTAACTAGTAGATGTATTCTACTGCCCTTACTGCTTCCTCCTTCCACCCCAATGGTCCCACCCACCTGCACCAGATTGTTCTCTTTCTGTTGGTTGTATTTTTCATTAAACTTAATTGCAGAAAACCTAGGTCAAATAGCATATATTAAGTTGCCTTTGTTAATCACTTGAAATTTATTTTATCAACTGCTTACAATTTTATGCCTGTCACCGAGATTTGTTTGAATCTCTAACTCTTCTGCTCTTGTCAGTGGCTTATGCCAAGTGAGGGTGGTTATCTAGAGGGTGATGGTATTGAGAAGACATGGAGAATAAAGCAGGACGCAATTGCCAGTGAAGTTGACATTTTGAGCTCTAGGAAACAATTTGATATTGTCTTACCAGGTTAAGACTTTGGAAGATTTTGCTTATATATAACTACTGAAAAAGATGCAAAGTTGCTGGTCTTTGTTTCATTTTCATTTTGATGATCATGGAATTTTGTCATGTCCTGCATGTTTATCCATTTAAACTTGCAAGCAGAGTAGTGAAACGTTATATGCTTCATCCCTAGCAACTGTAACTGCTTTAAGTCAATTCGCATCGTTACATCTGAGATTTTCCTCAGACAATTCTTTGAATCTTAGTAAAAGCCTTACTAATGGAAGCCGATGAAGATGAAAACCTTACTTATTTTACTTTATCAGAGAAGTTTGAAATAGTTATGAAATGTCTGATCTGAAGTATTCATGCTATATACTTCATTTCATACTCAGTTTTCTCATGTTTGTTTATTTTCAGTTCTTTCCCTACCTTTGAATCATCTCCTCTTTTTTTTTTGGTGCTTGATATTTAACCAGTACGGATATTCGATGATTAGTCTGCATCATCCATCTTATTAACTTTTGATGATGAAGTGATTCATATGTCCTCTCAATACAAACTTCACTTAGACGGTCAAATATGATGCCTAGGTTTTGTCATCAAACCTTGCTTTGCTTGTGGGGGCAATATGCATGGACTTATGCATAGGTTGTTGATAAACAGTCCTTAACAGTCTTTGGCAATGGGAACTGTGTTGGGGTGAGATTCATAACATGCTATGGGAGGTTTTAAAAATTTCCATCTTTCAATAGCTTTCAAGTCAAGTCCTTTCTGTGTCTCCTGTCTGTCATTTGCTTTTTTATGCTTCCATAGATCATGGTTTAATGTAGTTTCATTGTTTCACATCAGTTGACTTGTATTTTGCAGATTTTGGTCCTTACACTCTTGAATTCACCCCTAGCGGTCGCTACATGGCTGCAGCTGGACGCAAGGGTCACATTGCTATTGTAGATATGAAAAACATGAGCGCCATTAAAGAACTACTGGTATTTATTGTTCTCTGATTTATTCTCGAAAAAGATTATATAAAGCAAGCATATTGGTGTTATTGTTATACTTCATAAAGGGGTCAAGGATCTTACTTTGAGAGGTTTCAAGGATGTCCGTCACACTTAATAGTCCATTTAACATGGGGTATTCTTAGCTTGCAGCTAGACAGTTTAGTATCATTAGTTTCATAATCACATATCAAACTTAGTTTATCGAGAAGAAGTTTCAGCATCATTTTATCCTATAACACAACATCATTGAAATGAAGTCTTGTATTACATTGGCGTTTTTTCTTAAATAGAAAAAAAAAACCCATCTTGTATTACATTTGCATTATGTGGTTCCTCACCAGTTTCTGAGGCTCAGGTTTGCTTATTGCTTATGTTTCTATTGCAGGTCAGGGAAACAGTGCGTGATGTAGTATTCTTGCATAATGAACTGTTTTTCGCTGCTGCTCAGAAGAAGTAAGACTCATTTTATGTCCAAATTTCTTGATTGTAATGTGTTAAAAGAAGGGTTTCAAAGGCCCTCTATTCCTTTGGTTATGTTTCACCGGGTATAGAGATTAAATAAGTTCCTATGCTCTTCTTAAATATTCACATGGATCTCCGAATTGGTTTGAATCTGGATATGAAAAGATGACTTTCAGATGAACTTGTTTTAGCATTTCCTTCTCTCTGTGTCCACTTGAATTTTACTGCTGGATCCTCTGGGAAGCTCAATAATTTTGTCAGCAATTTTGTGCATGTCCTTTTATATTCCATGTTCCAACATTCTTTCAATTCATAGAATTCATCCTTTAATTAGTGTCCATCACAAATTTGGCAGATTTTGTTTGGTGAACGTAAATATCTGCCATGTCACAGGTACCCGTATATATACAATAGAGAAGGCACGGAGCTCCACTGCATGAAGGTTAGTTTGATCTGTAAATGCCGTGTGCCTTATGTTGTCTAGACAGTTAGATCATTACATGTATAGTTGTTACAACTCGTGTTCTATAGTATGTGTGCCCTTCTAATACCTCCAATTTTCCACGAGTATTCAGCTGGTGCATTATTTTTCACTTTTTTTTAACTATGTAATGGTTGGAAGGGGCAGGTGTCAGCCATTCTGTGTTTACTTAGTACTTGTTTCTTGTTCTTCTAAACTCTACTTCGTCTTAAAATTAAACTCTTCACAGTGCATGTCTTCTGTTCCTTTGGGCAGTTGCAAGAAAAGGGAATTGTTCTTTATAGTAATGTTACCTTTATAACAAAACAATTACCTTTTATAGTTTACTGCCTTAGAAAAGAAAATTTGTATGGATTCCATGTGGTCTATTGTTATTCCAGGATGCTGTTGTCGTAACAAATGCATGCTTATCTTTTGCATCTCCCCGTTGCTTAGGTTTTTAACCAATTAGCAAGTACAAATGGAGTTACCGAATGATCTTTCTTAAATTCCAGGAACATGGGGCTGTGCTAAAGCTTCAGTTTTTAAGGAATCACTTCCTTTTGGCTTCTATAAACAAATTTGGTCAGCTGCATTATCAGGATGTTACCACTGGACAGATGGTAGCTAATGTTCGAACTGGCTTGGGTCGTACTGATGTCATGCAAGTAAATCCCTTCAACGGTGTGGTTGCTGTGGGCCATTCTGGTGGCACGGTCAGTATGTGGAAGCCTACAAGTGCTGCACCCCTTGTGAAGATGCTTTGTCATCCTGGACCAGTCACGGCTCTGGCATTCCATCCTAATGGACATCTGATGGCAACTGCTGGTATGGAGAGGAAAATAAAGATTTGGGATTTGAGAAAGTTTGAGGTTCTACAAACATTACCAGGTCACTGCAAGTCCTTGGATTTTAGTCAAAAAGGTTTACTTGCTACTGCAAACGGATCTTTTGTACAAGTTTATGGAGATCTTTCTGGATCCCAGAATTATAGCCGTTATATGACCCACTCTGTTGCGAAAGGATACCAAGTAAAGAAGGTGACATTCAGACCATACGAAGATGTTCTAGGCATAGGACACTCGATGGGTTGGTCATCTATCTTAATTCCAGGATCCGGGGAACCCAACTTTGATTCTTGGGTGGCAAATCCATTTGAAACATCTAAACAAAGACGAGAGAAGGAAATCCGCTCTCTTCTTGATAAACTTCCTCCAGAGACTATCATGTTGGATCCAACAAAGATTGGTTCAGTGCGACCAGAAAGGAAGAAGGAAAAGCCATCAAAGGAGGATAGAGAAGCAGAAATGGAAGCTGCTATTGAGGAAGCTAAAAATATTCATATGAAGAAGAAAACAAAAGGTAGAAGCAAGCCGAGTAAGATTGCAAAGAAGAAGCAAGAAGCTGTTGAAAAGGCTAAGAAACCTTTCTTGGAGCAACACACGAATAAGAGGAAACCAACCGAGGAAACTCAGCTTCCAAAATCTTTAGAACGTTTCGTTAGAAAGAAGGCAGCAGCATGATCAGTTTTGTTCACTAGACTCTTCTTTTTTACCCTTTCCTTGCATTTGCATTTGATTCTTTTTTTGGCTCTTATCACTTCCCTTGAGGGAATTGCTTATAGAAATTGAAGAAGCAAGTGCTGTAATTCTTCAGATCAAGTTTTCCCCTTTTCTCGTCGTTTACATTGTTTTACTGTTAAGGTTAAAAGTTTAGGCATTCTTGTTTTAACATGAAGGTTTCCAGCTTGAAGTACAGGCCAATGTAAAATCTACAGAGTAGACAGTGTATGAATCAATTTTTCCTAGCCATGGTTTACTTTCTTGCTTACTATTCTTCGTTCAATTTTTGCGCCATGCATTTCTCCTTCATTTTGATTCAAAACATATAGTGCATCGAATATTTCTGAGGAAGGAAAAGAGCCACAAAAAAACAACACAACTTTACATACAGTAGAGAGTCTGTTTTCGATAGACCCTTGGCACAAGGAAAATCAACAGTTTACATAAACCAAGCTTTTAAATCAAGTTTCTTCATTGTATCAAACTCATGAAATATGACAGCAAGCTATAGGTAAAATACCAACTCAAAACAGTTACATTGGAAGAAAGCCATCATGATATTCCAGAAACTTTTATCTTTTTGTTTAATTGAACAGTGGTACTTTGAATTAGTATAATGAATCTTATTTGCACTTTGTGCCATACTGCTGCTTCTACTCTTTTGAGTCTACAACAAACTGTAAATGTTGGTCATGCCCGTTTTGTACGTCGTCCAACTTCAAGGGCGAGCTCTGTGTCGATTTTCAAAGAAATGTCAAGTGCTTTCACAGAATGTGTTAAGGCACCGCTGCAAACATTCAAAAATGTAAGATATAAGTATCATAACAAACCTTCGTGTGCCTAATACAAATGCGACTAAAAAGAAGAGACAGATACTTTAATCAAAATATTACGACTGGATGGAACAAAAATTAGACTCTCTCCGGCATGATATCCAAACAACAAACTACGTCTCTGTCCCAAACGAGTTGAGGTCGGCTATATGAATCCTCACTAACCATGTTTCCATTTGAATACTAATATGAAATCCACTCCTTTAAAGAGAGATACAGCAGCCTAATATTCCAATAGATTTTAGAATTCAATCCAAGGAAACTATGCTTATAAGTGAAGATTTTGTTAATCATATAAATAATCGAGAGATCCACAACTTAGTCCCTCAAGTATTCTAGCGATCCATGTATCTTCTGAAACAGAAAGAGAGAAATGCATACCTCGAAATGTAGGTAACACCAGTTTGTCCAATTGTGTGCACTGTTTCAAGGGTAACATTTCCTGATGCCTGCCACGATTATAGCCAAAACATCATGCCATCACAAGATATACTTAACAAAAATAATTAACGGGAAAGCCAAACAGTGCTATCTTGTGAGTTGTGAATGGAGTTTTTATCATAAGATCGAACTTCCATGCAACTGCTATGCTCTAACATGTTTAACTTGATAAAAAGGATCTAGCAAAATGACATGAAGACTTGCACCTCTTTGGTCCATGAAGGAACAATAGGGGCAAATAACAATCTATACTAGTCTTTTTTCCAGTATCAGAACCAGGCTATATTGGGCTTAAATGTCTTCATTTAAAGCAGATAAAAGTAGCATGATATGTTCTTGCTTCCTTTCAACTCTCCATAGTCCCCGCCTTTTAATTTGAAGGCTTCTATTCCTTCCTTTTGACTTTAAGAATTCAGTTCGAATGACTGCCTCTTTAGATAGCACTGCTGAGGCAAAGTGTTGATCTAGATAAACTTTAACCAAATGATATTTAAGCTATTTGGAGGAAATACCAGAGGTCTAATTATTTCATTTCTTGCATTGTGTCTACGACCACAACAATATGATAGAGCTAAGAGAAAATAAGAAAAAGATACTTTGTATCTTGCCTTCAGAAAATTCACATGTCACTACATTTCACAATCTCAATAACCGTAGAAACAAAACAGGCAAGTATCTGTTGCAAGTCTAGTTGACCAATATTGAATATCTTAAAACTGAGAAAAGTCAAGGCATTGCATCACATTAATCTTCTATATGTTGACAATTGTGCGAAGCAGTCAAAAATGAAAATGAAATCAAGTATTACCTCGGTCTCAAACCTCCCCTTAATCAAATCTACAGCCTCCTTAAGCATGGATACCTCAACATCCCCATTAGATAATGGAATAACCATATTGTCCAGCATTATCCTAGTCAATGAAGTCTTTGTTTGAGATGCATATTCTAGAACCTCATGTACTTCTGCAAGCGTCCTGGTTTCAACCTGTTGGATAGGAAAAAAGGTTTAGAGCTCTGCCATGAATTACCACAAATTGAACATATTTTAAAGGACCGTTATCAGACAATTTGCACGATGCAACCTAGAATTTAATCCAAAGATATGTGGGACCAACCTCAACCCCCATTTGCAGTTTATTTTGCTCCAAATACTGATCCACAGATTCTAGAGCTTTGCTGACACCTCCAGCAGCAGATATGTGATTGTCTTTTATCATTACCATATCAAATAAGCCCATTCTGTGATTCTTACCCCCACCGATCAATACCTTTAGTTAAAGCCAGGTAAAAAATTAGCCAAGATAAAAGCATACACGTTAGCCTCTGACAAGTGGATAATATTGGTGAGTAGATCTTTACCGCCCATTTATCCACCAAACGTAATCCTGGAGCCGTCTTCCTAGTCTCCAAGATGTAAGCAGGGTGTGCAGCATCTGCCATTGCCTTCAAATATAAAAAACTTAAGTCTCTTCTAATCACTACTACAGAGGAAAAATATTAAACTCCATGACATCTTGGGCTAGCATGCTTTAGTTGAACCTCACATTAGTTAGTCGGAAGTTTAGAAAATGGCATGTGTATAGTTTTGTGTTTGCGTGTGTATTTGCAACTATTGTTTGGTACGTATTAATCAGAGGACTCTTTCTCATAGACTGATTGTAAAATCGTTTCCATTATGTAGCTCAGGCACCATCTAAGGTCACAGAAGAGTGAATTCTCACAAGCCTTATAACAAACACATGGGAATCTGTTTGCAACACTTGAAATCTTGACTTTCTGGTAGATGGAAAAAAATTACCACAAGCCAAGACTAATTCTCATAGAAAAACGAAAACAATGAATTTAGCAAGTTGTTTCGCTAGATGGTAGCTTATATATCACAGAGGAATGTCCAAATATGGATCAACACATGTTCTGCACCGAAACACAGTAATTTCAGACAGAGAACAATTGATCAGTCTCAGACTTACACTTGGAATACTGATACCAACTCATCAATGACAATAACCATTTCCATTCATGACAATAATTCCAGATCTTTATTAATGATGAGCTACTTACACGAGGACAAACACACCTTAGTTAGCGTAGCTATTCCACTCATTCTTTGCATAAAATTGAGAACCACCCTCTCAGCTATAACAATGTTGTGGGCCTTTCCTACAGAAGTCGGGCGAAGCATATTAACATGTCAAAAACTCATTAGTAATTAAGCATTTCTCACATTTAGTTTACCTTGTACTTTGCCAAATTTCAAGCCTTTATGAACTTTATCACCATCCTTTATAAACCACTCCACCTGATAATGAGAACATGGAAAAATTAAACATTACCCTTTATAAATTTAGGTAGAAATACCAGTTACCACAACAACCGAATTGAAAAAATCAATACCTTTAGTGAAGGATCAACTTCCGCGAATATCATATCAGCAAGTGCAATTCCTGCTACAATCCCATCTTCCTTTGCTATAAAGTAAGCTTCGGATTCCAAGTCAACAGGAATTGTCGCCTTACAAGACACATCTCCTGCATTTCACACAAGAATAGATTTATTAAATAGAATTTTAAAATTCAGTACTCAAATTACACTGATTATAGTGCTGTGATTACATATTATTTAGAAATGTGGATCTTCATGTTGTATGCTTACTAAGAACACAAAGAATCCAAATTAGTCCCCCACCCCCACTCCCACCCTAATGCCTTCTAAGAACACAAAACCTATAAATTAATTGTATACACAAAAAGGTTTAAACTTGAACTTCACAAAAAAAAAAAAAAAAAAAAAAACTATAATCAAACTTCATAAGCAACTCTCAATTATACAAAAAGTTCACAATTAGCTTATTATCTCCACAAACATAAAAACCAAGCACAACTCATTTGACAACATAACACCAAAAAAAAGTAGAAGAAATGAGGTTAAATCCAAACCTAAATCCCCAGCATCTTCAGAGAGGGCAAGTTGAATAACACCCTTTAAATCATAAGTGGGGTGTGCTGGAGGCTTCACTACTAATGAATCCATTGCTCTTCCTGCATTCTTGGTCGCCATTGCAGACACTTTCACAACCAACCTACAATTTTCCAACAAAAATTTCAATCAAAACTCATAAAAGAATAATCTTTATCACTATTTAACAAAAAAACACAATTTTCAAGGATTTGTTTTCTCATCCTTCTTCTGGGAGGAATTGAGTGGTTTTTCCACACACAATTTGATCAAAACTCATAAAAAAAGCAATCTTTATCAGTAAACAAAAACCAAAATATCACAAGTTTCAAGAATCTTTTTTCTCATCCTTCTTCTGGGTGGAATTGAGTGTTTTTTCCACACAGAATCTGATCAAAACTCAAAAAAAAAAACAATCTTTATCAATATTTAAAAAAAACATGATTTTTTTCAAGAATCTTTTTTTTTTTTTTCATCATTTGGTTGGAATTGAGTGGATTTAAAGAAACCTTGGAGCTGTAATTGCACAAGGGTGCACAGTTGTAGTGAAGTGAAGAACCCTAAACATTGGAATTTTGGGGTTTTGAAAGGATTTTTCCTTTTTTTTGGCAAATTGGTATTTTGCCTAAACAATTTCTGTGTTGTGTTCTCCAACAATTTTTTTGAGCAAAACGGTTCTACAACTACATTTTTCTTTTTATTTATTTGGTAACCACAAAAGATCACCTTTTTTTCATTTCTCTTTTCTTGATTTGATGAATATTAGCAATTTGTTAAATAAATAAGCTTAGGATTTCCTATTTTAAATCCTTAATCTCTTATAGTGGAATAGTATATATTCGAGTGAGAGTTTGCGCTAGTAATATTGCTAGTTTGTAAAAATAAAAATGAAAATTTTAAATAATTATAAGTGAAATGATCGGAACTAATCCTCATTGGATGGAAGCGGTGGCGGAGTTAGGATTTTTGTTGAGGGAGTTCGAAGTATAAACAAGTAAACATAAAATTACAAGATGAAAAACTGAGCGAAATGAGAGAAAGATATTAATTTTAGTCTACTAAATTTAACTTATATTATCATGTTGTGTTTAGATTCTTCCTACGTCTACCTTTTTCATTGAGTTTTTAAAATTCCTAGTGTTTTTCTCTTTTATTTTGCGTATGCTATCTTTTTTGCACTTTTTCTGAATTTTGAATTAGTGCCCATGAAAAGAGAGATATGTAGAAATAAAATGAGCAATATAAACAAGAAGAATAAAAGACAAAAATATAGAGAATGTGGCAAGTAAATTTAAATAAAGACAAATTGAGAAAAAAAATAACATAAAAAGAAAAATAATAAAAAATAAAACGGAAAAGGGCCAAAAATACCCTTGAACTATCAGAAAAAGTTCAAATATACCCTTCATCCACCTATTTGGTTAAAAATACCCCTCACTCTACTTTTTTGGTCCACCCTTGCCCTTAAAACTAACAGACTTTTATTAAATTAATTGTATTATTACTATTTATGATGAGGCAGATTTCTATTTGCTGAAATTAAACCCCACCTTCACTCCTTAATTTAACCCACGCTATGACCCAATTACACATTTAATTCAAACACCCGTCCCTTTCGTTTGGAAACATTTATGGTGAAAGGTTCTTCAATTGACTGATTTCTGGGAAAAATATTGGGCATTTTTCATTATGTGTATCACGAAAGGAGCATTGTATGATTTGAGTTGTGAAGCTATATAGAATGTATTTTCCCTATTCATTTATGTCTAAAATCTTTTGTTTCAGCATGAGAAGAACAAATCTCTCTTGCATCATTTTTGAACTAAAGTTGTATTGAGTAAATCAAAATGATATTTTTGCTCATAAAAAAACAAAACTAAAATGTATTTCTTTTGTTTTATGAGAAGGAGCCGTGACGGTGGCGAGTGGTTCACTAAAATTTTCTCAAAAAAATTACATGACATATATAAAAAAAAGAAAAATTTGTTACTCGAAAATTATTGTTTGGGAACAAAATTTCAAAATTAAATTATCATAAATATTAAAGAAAAAATTTAACTTTTGTTTATATTTTAGTAAAAGTTTCTGTAATTAGTCTAGGTACAAAAATAATTCTAATAAAAAATCAATTTTCATTAATATCAATATTTGGCTGGGAAACAAAAATTAAAATTAAACAATGTTAGATTAAAATTTTATAAATAAGCTTTTTTAATATTTATAAATTTAAGTTATATAAAATAATGTTAATAGTAAAGGGTCGGGTGTTTTAATTAGATGGGTAATTGGGTCATGGGGTGGGTTAAATAAAGGACGGAAGGTGGGGTTTTAACTTTTGCAAATAGAAATTTGCCACATAATAAAAAATAATAAAAAAAACAATTTAAGAAAAAATTGTTAGTTTTAAGGGCAAGGGTGGACCAAAAAGGTGGAGTGAGGGGTATTTTTAGACAAATAGATGGATGAAGGGTATATTTGAACCTTTTTGGATAGTTCAAGGATATTTTTGGCCCTTTTCTGAAAATAAAATAATACAGATTGAATCCAAAAACAATGAAGCCTTTTATTGGGTATTTTAAGCCCAAAACTCGGGCCCATTCAGCCTTTTTAAAGAAAAAAAAATGATTGAAAAAAAATTGCAATTAGCTAAAATCAAACTCGAAACCTTTAGGTTAACAATGAACCCCCTAACCAGTGAGCTACGCTCCTCTTCACTCGTTGAGGAGGTTCTTTTTAATATATATAAAAATCATAAATTTACCTTATATATAGTGTAATTTTTTGACGAAGAAGATTTAGGTGAACCCCTAAGCTCCACGTAGGTTCGCCTCGGGATGGAAGTATGTGTGTGGGGTGGGGTGGGGTGGAGTGGGGAATTGAACCAATTGCATACTACATAAGTACTAGTTAAATACAATCAAATGATAGTAAACTATAGACCAATTAGTCTAAGAATTATAAATTGAAAAAGTATAAAAGTTTCATATCTTGTTACTTTAAGCCCTTAAGTTCTTGAAACTCATGAGCTTACAACAGTAGTTGATATCCAAGCTACAAGGACCCAACTAAGTTAGGGGTTCAATTGAATCTCCTTCTTATATCGATTATAGCGTCAAATAATTTAAATAACTTTTAAATCTCATACATACTTTATTAGGAACAAGCCGATGAGCACAAAATGAGAATGCCTCATAAAGGTAAATGATTTTAATTGCCACATAATGTTAATCGGACGTAGAATCAAAAAATTTAATGTATTATTATTTTAAATTCTGTCAAACTTGTAATTGTCGTTATAGTTTTATCCGTTAAAAATGGATTTTCCCAGCTAACAAATTCCACTTAATTTATGATTATATCAACAAATAAACATTTTCTTAGTTTAGGACCGACATGGTTGACACAAATCAACTAATAATCATATCAAAAGTAAGAATTTGTACTTGTTTGTCAAATCTAGTGTTGAATATGTTAGCTAGATACTTTTTAAACTTGGAATGTTCACATTTTATGTCAATTATTAGACACAACATGAATTATATAACTTTTGACTCTAAGCATATATAGGTGTTTTTTGTCAATTATCTAAAACTATTTTTTTGCCTTTTGATTAATTGGTTTACTTCTAGAGAAAGGGGTTAATTAGTGGTGGATGAGGAAGTGTACTAGTAAAAGTATTGCCTTTTGATTAATTGGTTTACTTCTAGAGAAACGCATTAATTAGTGGTGGATGAGGAAGTGTACTAGTAAAAGTATTTCTTTTATTTTGTAATCGGGATATATCTATTTTAGAATTTGATTAATTTGAGTTTGTGAAATCTCGTTTGGAGGTAAGTACATCCATTATAAAAGGAGACTTTATTTCAAAGTTCGATCATTCGCCGTGTTTATAAAAAGGTGATGGCTTAAATTTTAATAAATTTTTGCATTATATAAAGTAGCATTTTTGATAGTCCACATAACAAATAATTGTCATGTCACAACTAATGTAGTGTTTGGTTGGTGATATTAAATAAAACCTCCATTATTATTCTAATTTTGCAGGAATCTATGAATTAGTTTAACGTGAAATAAAAATATTATATCTTACATAAATCTGATTGAGTCAATTTAAATGGTCCAGTCAACCATGGTATTCAAGATTATGAGGCTACAAATACCACATTTTATTTTATTTTATTTTTTAAACATTCAAACACTTTACACACATTTTCCAAAATAAAATTTATAAAAATGAGAAAAACATAACTATATCAAATACATTTTTTGGTATGTGTGAATACATTTTATATTATACATTATACTTGAAAGAAAATGACATGTCCATTTTCCTCCCCACTTCTAAATTGTCGGCTGACACTTTCATCATTCAACTTATGACTTCGAAAAACCAAATTCAAAGTCTTCCAAATAATAATAAAAAAAAAGTAGCCCCCTAACTTATTTTATTGTAATAACTATAATTTTTTATTCTTGCAAAAATTGTAAGTATATATTTGTAATACCACATTTCCAACAACTCATTTGGTCCATTCCATTCCCCTTTGTAAGAAAATTCTTTGTTCTTTTTCACTAGGTTTTTTCAATCGAATAGTTCACGAGCCTATAAAATAACATTCTTTCAGAGTTTTGTCTATTGTCGATTTTTTTTGTATGATTGATATTATTCTTATGATGAGGGGTTTTGTAATTTTTCTTCTACTTGGTACTATTACAACAATGGATCATCCAATTAGAGTTGTTGAAAGCATAAGAGTTATGAAGGAGAAATTAGATTATGAGAAATTGTTATTAAATCAACTTCCAAGAGGACCAGTGCCACCTTCTGGTCCATCTCTATGTCATAACAAGCTTGATCCTAATTTTAGAAAATTTAATTTTCCTCAAGATTATATATTATGTCCTTAATTAGTGAATATATTTATAGTATATTTTGTTTCTTGGTATTTTCATGTTGAATTGGCTATAGTGGAATTTAATAGAGAGGCACATCTTCTTCTTAATTGAATATGCTTTGTTTCTTCTATGAGCTTGTGTTTGGATACCGTAGACATCGAAATTTTATGGGTGTTCAATTCAAGTTGGGACTCTACAAGACGTGTTCTATGGTGTAGATATCAGAATTGTATGAGACTCTACGAGACATGTTCAATTCTAGTTGGAACTCTACAAGATGATTTTAATTTCAGTTAGGATTTTTGGAGGCTACTCTACCCTAAACCCTAACTTATGCTTATATAAAAGGTATTATATATTTTTCTTTCTGCGGAGGCATCTCTAATATCTCATAAACTCTTGGGATATTCATGAAGAGATCAAGATATGCCGTATTCTTCTTGATAGCCAAATGTTAGTGAAAAACTTACAAGATAACAAAAAAAATACAAGATTACAATTGAAAATAAAATTGAAGAAATAAATCTCTTCAGGCTGAGGCACATATATCTCGATCTCTTTAAGAAGATTCAAGTTCACTGCAGCAAATGTTTTCACTGGTCCAGCAGTAGTTCTTCTTGACTTGTCCCCTACAGGATACAACAACCTTATCACAATATATAACTCAACTACTCTGGATAAGAGTTGAGTCCAAAGCTCCACAAAAAGAACACTTCCCTTCAACTAATAAGTACTTTCTTTTTTTTATTAACTTTTATGCACTCTATCTTTTCTTGTGTGCTATATGTCTCAAACCAAATGAAGACCACCACTATTTATAGTAGAAAAGTCTTCCTAGCAATGGGATACTAAATAGTGAAAATAATAGCCCTAGGAGTTACATATGTTACAAGGTATAATAGATAAATAAAGAGTGAAGTAATGTGAAGGCAACCAATGCACTAACGTGCAAATGAAAGAGTTGCACAATGGCCATCACTCAAACGTTCACAAGAGGAATAACAATAAAGTTAAAACTGACAAAGAATGTAATGCACCATATTGTTGTGCCGTAATTTTCCTATCTGTAAAAAAAATTACTTTTTTGAAATGTTCTAAGTATAAAACCATTTGAGAAAAATACTTCGAAAAGAGTCGCCACTTAATTTTTTAAAGAAATCAAGAAAACTTATAATTTTCAAAGATTTAAACAGAAAAAATCATTTGAAAATACCAAAGAGAGTTCGGGGTTCAATTTACACTTCGAGAAGGGTTTAGGCACTCGAAGTGTCCGCTAACATGCGGTTGACCTGTGATTTGAGTAAAACGATTTTTTGACTAATCTTTTAGAAAATGATTTAACATAAAAAATAATTTACAATATTCGATTAACTTTAAGAAAATAAATAGATGACACATTTTATTTCATTTTATATTTTTAGAGAAAGGGGCCTAAAATGAAACATTTGAATTAAATTACATGTGATTAAAGACTTTAACGAAATCAAATTTACTAGAATTTATTAGAATCCTTTTTAAAGATAATACGTTAAACCAATTTGAATCAATTAGGGAGAGTATCTTTTAAATTAAATAAAACCAAGTGCAAACTTTGACTAAAATATTTTGAGTGTGTTAAAAATAATAAATAAATATAAGAGTTGATAAAATGAAATTTGTTAAAATAAAACAACGCAAAGAAATAGTTCATTCTTTGGAGATTTAATTAAGTTAATTAATAATTATAAAGTTAGAGTTAACAACAATAAATAATCACAAATAAATAATTAAAGAGTAAGGGAGAAATTTGAATTTGGGCCTCATTTTGGGCCAAATTCGCTGGAAATTTTCTGGACTTTGCCCAATCCCGTTTTGGGTATATTCTGACTGTATATCAATGTATATGAGCGTGTATATCAGCTCTTTTCACGTGTTTCTTGCTTCCGAACACCTGTACACTGTCCCAGCCCCGTTTTTTCACGTTTTGGACCTGTATTTGCAGCTCCAAACTTGTATATCGGCGCCTACTGCTGTATACAACATGTATACAGCCCATTTTTTCGATTTTTCGGGACCTGCAATCTGGATTTCCAGCCTTGTATATCCTTTCTATTGACTAGATAAGAGGTAAAGTTAGGCCTTTGGCCCAACGAGGAGATGCAAAGATAGGAGATGAGAGTCCAAAAGACTCGAGCCGATTTTACATAGGAAGTAAAACAAAGTAAATTAGTATAGCATCACAACAATAATTGAAATGAAAGAATAAAAGAATACAAATAATGAGGCTGCTTCATACCCAAAAGTGGCTATTTAAACAAATGAAACTCAAGGTATACTTGCTTGACTCGATTTTCCAACAAAAAAACAGAATGCGTCAAGATTTATGAACTAACCCAACTCGATTATCATCAAGGAAGGAGTATTCTAACACGCCAAGGGAACAAACAACAAAAAAGATTAAACTCCTTTTTGAAATAGTTAATAGGCCAAACCTCGAGCAAAAGCTCAAATGACTTATTCAACCACAAAGATAGATGGAAAAACTAATCGATCAAGAAAGAAAAACACATCTACAACTAGTGAATTAGCTACTGCTTTATCAGTAAAACAAAATCCTTCAACAACACATATGCTATACTACCCAACATAAAATAAATAAGCAAGCAAACAAGTGGTGCTAATAGTCAGAGCAGATCTTTAGAATTTATTCATGTGGTATAGAACATTATGGAAAAAGCCTGGATTCACCAAGCATCAAGACCAAATTGTTCAAAAGTAAGTGATAAAACGAGGTGTCCAGAGTTAAATAAAATAGGAAAACCTGCTACTACACCTTATCGAGAGTTTAAAGCTACATCTTTTAAATGGCTAAGCAGATTTATAATGCTCCAAAAGTTTATGCAGGACAAGAATAGTGGTAGACGACACACTTATTATAAAGACATCAAACAACAAATAAAAAGACACTAAATGGACTCAAAATATTGACGTCTTGTCTCGTTCTTTCAACTTCAACTCGTGGTGAAGGAATGAAGAATGTGATGTCAAATACTAGACAACAAAGCAGGTTCATAATGAGAAAGAACAAACAACTAAGGCTAATAAAACATTTTCGAAATCGATCACAACAATACTAGGAAAGCCTACATAGTAAGAGTAGCAACAAACAGAAACTAAACTTCCAACACCCGTACATACATATTTGAACCATATTCACACAAGAAAACCAAAATTTTTTTGCTCATATAAAAGAATCCCTATTCTTACTAAACTAAGAGATCAAACGACCTACTAAGCAAACAAAGCAAAACTCCGAATGGGAGGGGGACAGTAATGAGAGTGAAGCTATGTACCTTCTCCGGGGCAGCGAACTGAGACAACGAGCAGAGAAGCAGCTTTCTAGGACCACAACGAGATTTCGAGAATTCCTACGAGCTACGATGATGCGTGAAGGAAGAAACAACACTAAAATAAAATTCAAGTCCTTGTGGATGCTATTTGACAATGCTTTTTTGTTCAAAATCCCCCCTACAATGGAGAAGAAGAGGCATATATATAGGGGAAATCTAGGATTCAAATTCAAGGAGAAAAGGGTAAAATTGGGATTCCAATTTGGCCTTGATTTGAAATCTCTTCTACAAGGGATGGGAAAGCTGTCTATGGCACGAGATTTCAATGGAAATCCCATGAAATCTGGGTGAAGGGACCAAGGCAGGTGGCTGTTGCAGGCTTGTTGGTTTTGACGTTGGGAACGTCTGGAGACGCAGTGTTTTCACGTGTTGCTGCCCGCTGATGTCGTCCACGCGCAGAGGAGAAGAAGGAGAAGTTGAAAGGGTCGGCTCTGTTGTGCTGCTGCGTGATATTTTTGGGATTGAGGGCGGTGGGTTTGGGAACTGGGGTCGTTTGGTTGCTTTTGATGGGTTTCTAATGGGTTTGCTGTTTTGGAATTGTTAAATGGGCTGTTGAGGGAATTGGGTCGAGTATTGTGTTGTTATTATGGGTTGGGAATTATTTGAATTGGAATTTGATGTGGGCTGCTGGAAAATGGCCCAAATATAAGAAAAGGGGTTGGTTCTATTAAGGGATAAAATTTGAGTTTAATTTAGACGAATTAATATTAATTAATTAACGAGCTTCTTAATCTTAACAAAATAAAATAATCAATTAACTTGTAAACAATTTTACTCAAAATATAAACATAATTTAAATTAATCAAACAAATGCTTAATTGAAGCAAAATCTTTTTTCAGATGATTTTCGAATATTCTTAGGATATACTAATTATATACGTAATTATATAAAACACATATATTATTTAAAAATTATACAACTATTTAAAATAACTCGCAAACTATATTATATATTTATTTATTTTTTAAAATTTTATAAAACTAATTATTTTTAGATCATTTGAAATTGAAGAAACTCGATGATTAATCTATAATGTGGAGGTCCAAAATTGGGTGTCAACACATATAACAGATGATGTAATGCCACTTTTGTCACTTAATACAATATGTAAGTAACTGTCCACTAATGGCCACAGTGACAATACACATGAAGCATTTTATTAATATTAAAAATGCTAAATTACTAACACCAAATATTTCACGAAGATCCATAAAATTCTCCCAAGGAGGTCAAATAAAACACAAGGAGGTCCACATTATCCTAGTCCAAGAAATATGTCATTAACGGCTCTAGAATTACTGCGAAATCTTAGGAGAGAAGAATCAACAGATAAACAAATTTGTACCCACAATGTTTATCAATAAAATTTATGCTTCTTCATATTTTATTTGTAATTGTAATTTATTTTCTATTACTCTAAAAATTTGTTGCAAATAGCTACTTATAAACCAATAGTTGTTTAATTAGTTTCCTCTTGATATTAGGTTGATTTATGCAAATTTTGATATGCCAATGCTCATATTATGTTTTAAAATAACATTATGATCAAACATCTTCAAATAACTTCAATGTTTAGAGTTCAAATAACTCCACTATGCAAGTCCTATAATATCTTCTTTTACCTTATCCAATCGAAAAAAAGGAGTCTGAAGCAAGCAAAATATCCAACAACTAAATTTCATGCAGGGATATAACTTGAGAAATGTTATTATACAAAAATATATACTTATGACCCAAAGTTTTCTTGTATTTCATGAGGGGCATAAGTTAAAGACCAACACAAAATAAATGCATAAGCGCGAATATATGCTTTTGGGCTTCATTTGGGCTAATAAATTTCTGACTACACCCTCCTCCCTATCATGTTGGGCCATCCCCAAGAGATAACTTAGGTCCATGCTCTTTCTGAAATATAGTCTTTCTTTTGCTATAAATATTTTTACTGGAAACAAAACAAAATAAAAACTCAAAAATTAAAAATAAAAAGTAAAAATGATAAAGGTCCTTTTTGTATTAAATTTTTTGTAAGTGAACTTTTGGGATCTATTTTTAGCACATATGCATTAACACAAGGTCACAATCCTTGATAAAGATGGTATAAGTTTTCCACATTTAAGAGAGATAAAAACTTCTTAGTAATTTAGGAAGTCTTTTTATCTCTTTAAATGGTTTTACACAACGCAAATCTAAAATAGTCGTGCTATTATTTTCAGATGAAATTCACAATAATCATTTTCTTATAATTCAAAAAATAATCATTGTTAATTGTCATAGATTCATAAAACTTCTAATTTCATACGTGAAACTTCAAAATTTATCACGAATTTTCACTTATAAAATTAATATGAAATTTGTGATAAATGATCATTTTTTAAAAAAACAAAGCCGGAACATGATCAATTCTTATGAAGCTAATTAAGTGACACTTTCTAAACTCAAATTTCTAAATTAATATAAACATTAACATATTGGACAAAATTTATAAATATCAAATGAGGGATCTCATGTTCGAAAGTTCTTGCCTGTTTTCTTGGTCAAGTTCGTCAAATAAAAATTGTATAATATAATTCATCTTTCTGATGTGATTCGTAAGATATTATATTAAAATGAGATTTATTTTGTGCGCATTCGAAAAATAGTAGGTGCAGGTTACTTGTCAACAAAAAATTCTGTGTAGCTCTAATTTTCTTACACGCACATTTACACTTGCATACAAATTCATGTTGGTAGGTGGTATATTTGGCTGTGAATTTTCCTTCAATCACTTTAAGAAAAAGGAAAAAGTTTTTTTTTTTTTTTTTTTTTTTTTTTTTTTTTTTTTTTTTTTTTTTAAGATTTAGAAGTGGACCATTAAAATAAAAGATTCTATAAATAGGATTAAGTAATTCTGTGCTTTTTTTTAAAAAAAAATAAAATTAGAAGCTCAGTTGATTGAATATCTGAATTTTCTTCTAAATAGGATAACATTATTTCTGGATTGATTTTTAATTAGAGTATCGTGTAGCATCATATTATGAGTTATAAAAGAGAAATTAGTACATAATCAACTCCTTAAGATATGTTTTTGTTAAACTACTAATAAAGTGTTCTAGTTAGTTACTTTTCGTTTAAATTTTGATTTTTTATGTGTGTTCTTATTCGTCTATTAGGTAGTTAACTTAACTATACAAAATATGTTATTTTTCTTTAATTATACACATTCACAGCTCAATAAGCCGTAAACCCCCAAACATTTACTACTTGAGGTTGATGTGTATAATGAAAGGAGATGAGTTATTTTGTATGATTAACTTAACTATCTAATAGATAAAAGAAAATACGTACGCACAAACACTCTTTAAAATTTTTTAATCAAAAATGTCTAATTTAAATTGTTTATTAGGAATTGATATGTGTTCAATTGGTACAAAACTTAATTTCAATGTCAAAAATGAAATATCCTAATAAATTCAAGAAGCTGACTATGTATTAACCCTTTTTTTTTTTTTAAAAAAAAAAATGCATTATGTTAAGTACTATATAATATGTGGTAGTTCCCATTAGTGGCTCAAAGTTGCCCAACTTTCATGAGAGAGTCACAAATAACCAACAAAACATTTTATAAAGCTTGTCTTTTTATGCTATCTTTCCCATGAAATATATAGAGTATATCATCATCTTTGTCTTCTTGTAAAAGTAAATATAGTTTCAAGATGCTCTTTTTTTAAAAAAAAATACTACTAGAGATTCTTTTATTTTTTTATTGACAAGAGGATAAAATAAGATTTTATTTATTTATAAGAAAAGAACAAATAAGTGGAGCACATGATCTCAACATATAGCCATAAAAAAAGAAAGGTTGGCGAGGTTTGTGTAGGAGAACAAAAAATCTATGAGTCATAGTACATAACTTGGGCCTGTTTATTAGGTGCATACTGAAATTATTTTTTTGTCCTAATTACAACTTGAGATAAAAGGTAATTAGAAAAAAAAAAATTCAAATGTGTATCACATAAAGTACGTCAAGTTTAGGTGTGTCACTCACTCGATATGAGGGCCAAATGAAGACTACCATAGAGAAAGACTAATATATTAGACAGATATATCTTATATTGAAACATAAAATGAGAATAAAGAGAGATTTATAATTGCATATCACAAGTTTAAATAAAAGACATATTTTTTAACTCGATGATAATTGATAAGATAGGTCAAATAACAAATCCATAAGCAATATAATCAAGCCAAATACTCACATATGATTAGGTAGTGACATTAGGATAATTAAATGCTATGCCAAATATTGCCAATTAGAGAACATATTTTTATTTTATTTTTGTAAAACTTATTATATTGACCAATATGTTTAAAAAGTTATACATATTTATCCACTTATACTCATCACGAGGGCCAACCAACTATACTTGTCATCTCTCTCCTCTTGTTTAATTTATTGCTATTCAAATAAAATTGCCATTTTATTTCTTTATTTTATTTTTTGTGATAATACAAAGTTTCCACTCACTACCTAAAAAATGGGTAGGTAGAGGTTTTTCTCAAAGAAGTGAGAAAAATAGTTGGTTGGAATCTTCACCTTATCTCAAGTACACCAAATCATGTGTAGGTGAAATAATTTGGCTCAAACTTGTATAATAGTAAATGTCACGTATTTATATTGATGTAAATTTAGATTCGCATATTACAAAATTCATTTTTTTGATATTTTTTTTATTTTTAAAAGACTAAAATCGAAACGTCTGATTAAAATAAGAGATCACAACTAGGTTGGTGACCAATATGCATGGGTGGTTCTTAGCATCGCGGGGGGCAGCTAACTCTACTTGTCAATTGTCATTTCTCTCCTCTTGTTTATTGCTATTCAATTCAAATAAAAGGGCTACTAATTTATGTAACGTAATTTAAATTTGTAAAATTTAACTGTGAATTCAAATATTAAATTTTTAACTTTTTTTAATATAAAAAACTACCATTTAAAAATTACGATAAAATTAGCTATTTAAGAGGCATATTAAAATAATACTAACAGAATAAATTAATTAACTCGAAATTTCACTTGTGCCATGTAAATTAGACGGAAGGGGATTTTAATTTTTTTTTTTTTTAAATCTCGCATGATTTTCTATCTAAAAAGGGGTTAGGTAGAGATATTTTTCCAAATAATTCTTGACCATTCAAAGAAGTAAGAAAAATGGTTAGTTGGAATTTTTAACCATATCTCAAATACACTAATTTATGTGTAGGTGAAGAAGTTCCAATGTAAATGTTTGGTTTGAACTTCGAGAATGAAATTTTTTTTGATTGATCTGTTTTAGTTTAATTAAGTTATAAAATATAAAAATAATGAGAGGTTTTTTAAAATATAAACAACGTTATTATTTAGAAATTTGATCTATATAAACTATGATGAATTTACCCATAAGTCAAAGTTATAGCATAGTTCCACGTGTTTAGATACAAACTATGATGGACCCTACATTTAGTTTTTTCTATAAATAAAGCCCCTCAAGAAGAACTTAAAGAACAACTCCAATAAATACATAAATTGTTCTTCAATTTATCTTCAAAAAGTTCAAACAAGGTACTCTACTTCTTCCTCAATCGTTTGACTATAGATTTTGAATTAATTTTTGAAAATTTATCATCAGTTTAGTTGTGAAATTTGAAATTTTAAATATTTTAATTTCAAAACCTCAAAAACTAGCTTTGATCAATTTTTGCGTTTTTGAACTTTTACTAACAAATTTTTAAAGAAAAATACATGTCTAAAACAACTCTAAACACTTAAATTTTCAAATTTCAAGTTTCTAACTTCAAAATTTACGAGATCGAACTGGAGCTAAAGGAAAGAAAGAGATAGAGATTGAATTCTTAATTATTAATTAGTACTCTAAATTGAATTTCTCCTTTACTGATAAATTTTCTTTAATTGTTTTTGTTTTGAAGAATTATTGAAGATGGAACTTATATGGTGAGTGATTTCCATGCCATGCTTGTCAAGTGAGCAGTCCTTTTTGCTGTTAACCTTTGTCTCATTGTCTGTTCGACCTTGAATAAATAAATAAATAAACGAAGAGATAATTTTATTATATATAGATAATATAGTATAATTTTCTGGTGAAACGTTCATTGTAGCTTTACCTCGTACACAAATCCTAGATACTAGATAATTAGTAAACAAAAAAAAACCCAACTTAACACGATTAGCTTTCTTGATTGTGGATTTAATTAAAATATAGTTGCAAAAATTCCTGTAAATATAGGTGTAAATAATAGTGTTAAATCTACTAATTATTTGCATCAATATTATATGACCAAACATATAAAGAACTAATATATTTACGCTAATTTACTATCATCAATATTTAGCTTAATTAATTAGTGATTAAATCTTCAAGGTTTGAAGGGTTGAGGGTAAGGGAAAAAAAAGAAACTTCAATTTATTGAAAATTCAACTTTCTAGATTTATTCCCTTGTCAATGTTTATAGGATGGTTTATTTCATGAACAAATAATTAAGTCTGTGATCTTTTGCTAATTTAATGGCAGACAAATTAGGAACTACATTTACCAGAAAAATTATATATGAAAATATTATTAATGTCCAATAAACAAAATTCTATTGGGGATCGATGTATAGAATATAATAACATTATGATGATCTTTTTAACAAAAATAATAATGAGATAACGTATTGAAAACACTACTAAATTCAGCGTGAATTATTAGTTTCATTCTCAAATTATTGACAGCCTTAAAAGCACACATTTACTTGATTGTGGGGAGTGCTAGAAAAGCCAACAGAAAAATCTGTAACGAAGAATCTCAAAAGGCAAGAATCGCTCTATTTTCTCTTTCCTGCCTACAGCTCACGACGTACTTTCCTTTCTTTGAGCGACTGACCTGAGAATTGTTTTTGCTTTTTTTGCTAAAAACTTTTGAAAAAAGTCTTCAAAGAGCCTTTGCATAGTTTATGAATTCTGCTTAGTAGGGACCTAAACATAAGAATTTCTTTTCTCAGAGTACTGAATTTAAATGTACCCCTTATTTTGTAACATGAGTCAAATACACCACCGATTTTGTTATATGAGTGAAAAACATCCCTAAATTCTCGCCAAGTTTAAGGGTGTTTTCAACATTTTTCTCTTCTTTTTATTAAGAGTTTCATGCTTCTATAAGAGTTTAAGACCACTTCTATGTCATGTTGCAGATCAGATGTGTATCTAAGTTTAGTTAGTTAAATAAAAGATGTTTTAATACTGTAATAATTCGAAAACGAGGCTAATAACTTATGCCAAGTTCATAAGTATTTTCAATAAGAATAGCCCCAATCGTCTACGAGACAAGTAGTCTAAAAATACCACAAGTAAGAGGAAAATCGTTGTAGTTTTGAAAGCACTTTTCCTGGATAAAGGATAGTAGATAATAAAGAGGTAGTTGAGAGGTTAGAGATCCATTTTTTCTGTCAAAATTTTTTCAATCGAGTTCATCGCATACATTTTGTCTATACGTAATTTATCTTTTTTTGTGTAAATTTATGAGCTATTATAGAAAAAAACATTGAAAAGGTAATTATACCTTCTTATGTAAATTTACCAGCTATTATATAAGAACGCAATGAAGAGGTAATGTGGGACAAGCTCTTAGAACTTAGAAGCCAGTTCTGATGATGATTCATGAGTTAGGTGTAATGAAAAAAAAATCATCAGATTTCATACAAGTGGTTCAAATTTGTGAGTTTTGAATTATAATTCTAATTTTTTTAAAAATATATTAAATTAAAATTTTAATATAAATATAGAATTTAATTTGAGAAAAGTTATTGCATTCGGTTGAATTCAAAATTTAACATTGGCTCCACCCTTTATTCTTGCACGTGACCTGTCTTTATTTTACAAGTTAATAATATTAAAACATTTTTTCATGGTTACTTATATTTATCATTAACGTAAAATATCGTTTGCACCGTTAGTATATTAAAGTTAAAATTCATTTTTTATAATTAAAGAGAAAATACTGGTAGTGGATATTTTGTTTAATTAAAGGTCGAACATACAATGAATCTAAGGTACAAAAAAAAGCAAAGAGACTGCTAATTTGTCAAGGTTTTGCACTGAAATCAACACCAATGCTGAAGCTCACAATTACGAGAAATATATGGAAGTTGATATTTTACGGGTTATAGCAGGTAATAATTTTATTCTCTGAGTTATTCTTTTTCAAAAATTATGAATGAGTACTTATATACATTGTCTTTTATATAAGAAGGTAGTATAAAAATTCGATATACTGAAATTAAACTCGTATATATTCAATCTTCTTGGACAATTTTTATGTACGTGGAACATATAAATTTAAGTTATCAACACATTGAAATAAATTATCTGGCTGATAATCAACAACTCATGATTAGGTACTTTTATCTGGTTAACAATTAATGTTATCATAAAGATTTAATTATAATTACATTAGTATAAGATTTAATTAGATCGGAGATCTCAAATATGATTTAATAATCTTATTTTAAAACTAACACCTCCAAATATAAATAATCATTTCATCGTCTTTCTTTTGTTGTAAGTAGTTTCAATATTAAAAAAAAACATACTTGTATCAATCTAATCTAGTCATTTAATTATAAACTATAAGTGTTTCATAATTGAAACTTAATTATTTATGTGCTGCATAACTTGCCAATTTGAACTCCCAGGCATGTCAACTGCGTATGCATATATTAATTATCGTCATATATTAAATGTTACATATTTTATCACCAACTAAGAGTTTTCGATCATATACTGAAAGACAATATACTTAAACAAATGTAATTTTTTTTATCAGATACACAAAATTTGTAGGGAGAGAGAATACACTTAAACAAATGTAATTTTTTTTATCAGATACACAAAATTTGTAGGGAGAGAGAAGCGAGTGAGATTGGGGAGCTAAGGAGACGAGCAGAGATTCATATGTATCCCATATACAAGCGAATCACACTAGATACATGTATCTAGAGTGATTCACATACCATATACATGGGAGAGAGGTGAGACAGATTTGCTATTTATACTAGATACATGCGGATCCACTTACACTTAATTTTGACTCCATGTATCCTAGATACATGTATCTAGAGGCACCAACATCTGGTAAGATACATAATATTGCAGAAAAGAGTGTATCTAATTAGTAATTAGCTCCTAAACTAATGAAATTTATGTACGTGCCCAAAAATTTATAGTATCGTCCCCTCGACCAATACTAGCCGACTTGCTAATAATAGTAGAGACGATTGTGTTCGTTTTGGTGATTTTTTTAATGGAGAAAAGGATCATATTTATAAGCCCCCAAATACTCTAATATTAATTAATTAAATGCCAATTTCGTACTTCTTTTTTTTTTTTTTTTTTAATAAAGAAAGTTCAGTACGTAGGACGTAATATATGTTGAATGACTAAGCTCACATGGACATAATAAATATTATGAAAATAAATATATAGCTATTGTATCATCAAAATCTAATTAGTATAATCTTTTCATATATCTTATGAGATTGATTCAACATTGGAAGGTTACGCTTCGAATGCCACAATATTTTAGCGTACACATACAATATTGAATTACACTGCCATCTTGAAATAGAGAAGTACAATAAAATTAAAAAAACTACAATTATCTAATGATGATCTCGATGAAAGTCGAGGATTTTTTAATTAATTATCAACATGGATTGTTGTTGTGAACCAACCTCACTCCGTAAGGGCCTATGGGCTATTAGAGATTTTTATTTGGGATTCAGGTCCAATAACTGTTTGTTAAAAAAGACTAGGAGATAGAAAGAACGGTTATGCAAATTAAGTCGAAGCTTTAGTTTTCGGTTATCTCTCATCCCTTTTCTCTGTTCTTGTATCTCATCCCCTTCTAGTTACTTCTTCTATGTTATTCTCTCCTTAGTTAGAGTGTTATTACTTTGTTGAGCGTATTTTACATTGTAACTTGTATTCAATGAATAATATATATTAGTATTTGTATTGGAATCGAGTTTGTTTCAATTGTGGTGTAGTGGTGGGACTGCTCCATCATATATTACAGGTCTCGGGTTGAGCCCTGAGTATGGAGAAAAATCCTATTAAGAACGCCACCCTCAAATGGTGCATGCACGATCATGATTAATACGGACTCCAAACACTAAGTGAGAAATTAAAAGAAATATAATGCTACCTGATCAGAATTGGTGTTTCCCGAAAATAAGAAATTAATTTTGATTTAAGTCATATATATTGATAATGTTTATTTTTAGTTGTTTTTCATTTTAATTTTTTTAATTTATCAACATAATTTAAACTTAGTGTAGCAAGTTAGTATTACGTACTTTTATTGGGTTACCCAACTAATGTTATAATAAATACTTAACTTTAGTTGCATTAATTGTTTGTTTCCATCAAAATGAAATATCTAACAAATAGTCAAAGTTGTAGCATGAAAATATGGAATAGAGAGAAATATACAAATGCATAACATAGTTCTCTTAAGGTAAATGAAATCTTTAAAAAAAAATTCTAATTTTTTTGATGTATTTTTAATTTTAGATATATAAAAGGGTTCGGATGAATTCTAACGCCGATTAGCTCCGCCTATGCTTTCTCACATAATGATGGAGTTCAACATGTAATATACAACATAACTTTAGAAGCTCATTAAAAAAACAAATGGTATTTGGGAGTTGGAACTATAAAATTAAACATATAATCAAATCCAAAAAATATGGAAATCAAGTAATTATTTTCTTAAAATTGAATTTATACCAGCCACTAAAACTAGACAGAGTGTTTAGCGGTCTTTTATTAAAAAATAAAAATCCCACAGACAAGTACAAGCAAGGGGTGTTAGGCCTTACCTTACCAATCCTAATGAAGCAGCAAACTTTTACTAATTAACAAGCGTGAAGAAAATGAAAGCTAAAGAGAACTTGGTATTTAATGATCATCATAGAGTTTGTAATACACTCTATGATGATATTACAAATGGGGATGCTTAGAAAATGCAAAAATATAAAAGCCAATCTCAAACTTCCTTTTACAAATGAATAAATTTAAAAAGATAAAAATATTGTCCGTCTAAAAGTAACCTAGTATTGTCCTCACGTCCTCATGTCTTCTTCTTCAAATATGTCCAACAACAATTGATAGTTTATCATTTCTTCTTGAATTTATTGGATCTCAATTTACGATTTGATTCAGTTGCATTAAGTACAAATATATGAAGAGAATTATGTTTGACTTAAACTATGTTTGGTTTATAAATTTAAAAATTTGACACAAATAATTTAATTTGATATCTGAAAAATCTGAATCAACCCTATTATGTACCCCTAGGCCCTAGTTGGGATTGCACGTTAATGAACTAGTATTGCTAGTAAATTTAATCAATATGGTAGCTTGAACAACAAGGTTAAAATTAAGCTTTATTGATGTGTGATAAACAAGTAGTAATAAATACAAGTAGCAGTCCACATATCAATCTCCAACTTGAAAATAATATATGAATTTGAGGTAAAAATATAGGGAAAAAGGACAAATATACCCCCGAATTATCATAAATGGTGCGTCTATACCCTTCGTTATACTTTCAGGTTGTGTATATCCTTATCGTCAATATTTTGGAACGTATATACCCTTAAAATAAACGGAAGGACCAGATTTTGGATAGACCATTAAGATCATCACACGTGTCCTTCCATTTATTTTAAGGGTATGTACGTTCCAAAATATTGACGGTAAGGGTATACACAACCCGAAAGTATAACGAAGGGTATAGACGCACCATTTATGATAATTCAGGGGTATATTTATCCTTTTTCCCAAAAATATATCAAAATAAGTGTGAGTTTGAGTCATTAAAATACTTTACATCAGGTTATAACAATATTTGACAAGCACTTACATAAAGAGAGACATATTCAATATTTGAAGATTACATTTTGGATGCTAGAAATTTTTAACGTACACTTATTTCAGTATTATACATGGTCTAAATAGGGATACGTTAAGTCGATTTGATTAATTCACGTAGAATGCATGAAAGTATGCAAAAAAAAAAAAAATGAATTAAGAATTTTAATTTGCCTTAAGAACATATGGAATACTTTAAGTAACATGTAAAATTTGGGTGGAAAATAAAGAATTGAAAAATTCTTTTGATGAGAACCCTTCTTCAAGGATCTTGCTTTGTACTTTATTACATACAATATTGAATTACGCTGCCATCTTAATGAAAATCGAGGATTTTTTAATTAATCATCAACATGGATTGTAGTGCACTGGTGGGACTGCTCCATCCTATGTCACATGTCTCGGGTTGAGCCCTGAGTATGAAAAAAATCCTGTTAAGAATGCTACCCTTTAATCTGAATTTAACTGAAACTCTAATACGGACATTTTGATTTGAGTCATATATATTGACAATATATGTTTTCTTTTAGTTGTTTTTTTTTTTTTTAATTGTCAACATAGTTTAAACCTGGTGTAGCAATTTCGTTTTTTCTTAATTTTTTTAATATATATATTTTAGATATATATAAAGGGGTTCGGATGAACTCTGACATAGCTCCGCCTATGCTTTTGCACATAATGATGGAGTTTAACACATAACATGCAACACAACTTTAAAAGCTCATAAAAAATTTGTGGCACCCAAAATATAACCTTCAAATGCTGAATTCGACTCATTTTATTTCAAATTGGATGAAAAATACGAAAAGATTACCATGGATTTTGATGATATATATTATAGCTATATATATTTTATAATATTATGCCCATGTGAGCTTCGAGCTATTCAACACACACACACACATATATATATATATATATATATATATATATATTGACATTTAATTAATTAATATTAGTGTACTTTGGGGCTTATAAATATGATCCTTTCTCCATGAAAGAAATCACCACACCCATACACATTAATCTTCTGGTAAGTATAAACCAAATTAGCTTTAGTTTGCAAATATGGCCTCAGTCAACAAGTTTGCTATTTTCTTCTTTCTTCTCTTAACTATGACTATTGGTTCATAACTTTAACTTTCTTTTTCTTATTTCGTAATTTTAAACGAACGAATAACATGTTCATTCATTAACTCAGCCTATTTTAATTTGACATATCTAATTACTATTATTAGTATAATATTGAGAAAGTAATCATACATTACGATCAATATATCACATATCACAATTCATACGTATGTTTATATTCAAATAGTTTTACATTATAGTTATGAGTGATTTTTCTAACCCTAAAATATATTCATGCATGCTGTTGATATGCCTGGAACTTCAAATTAAATTACAAGTTATGGGAGCTCCCTGTGGTGCACGTTGTAGGTCAAACGTTGATTGCGCAATCATTGGACCTTTTCTCTGCTCTATGTGTAAAGAGAAAACCAATGATGATGGCACGCAATCCAAGATATGTAGCAGTTTATTCTGATAAAGAATATCTAGAATTACTCCCTCCGTCCCAAAATAAGTGTTGTGTTTATATTTTCTCTTTCCCTTTAACAATAAGGTTCATATATTTGTTTGCAATAGCAAGATCTCTTTATATATTTATGTGTGTTTCTAATAAAGTTGTGTTGTTAAGTTATGAAGAAAAAATTGTATGAATAAAATGTATGGATATATAAATTAAAGCTATTTTCTTCGTTTTAATTTATCTATTTTATATTTTTAGTTTAGTTTAAAAAATGTTTAGTTCTTTCCTTTAGTAATGATTATTAGTAATTAATTGATCATTTATAATTTATTTATATATAATATAAATAAAAGCACAAAACTAAGATCCTTGAAGAGGGAAAGTTAAGTACATAAAAAGAATGAAGATATATATGATATTTATCATCTTATCACATTTTTTGATGATGGTTATTAATTAGGTCATTATTGTGTGTCAAGATGATTGTGTAACTGAATATGTTATTATCTATAATAAAGTACAAAGTAAGATCCTTGAAGAAGGGAAGTTGAGTATATAAAAAGAATGAAAGATATCTTATTTATCGATTCCATCGCATTTTTTATGATAGTTATTAATTATATATATTAAATATTTAATTACACTATCGTCTCAACACACAATAATCTAATTAATAACCATCACAAAAGGAAAGAACTAAACATCGATTCTAAACGAACTAAAAAAAGATAGACAAATTGAAACAAAGAAAATAACTTTATATATTCATATATTTAATTTAGAGCAAACTTGATGCATTGATAACTTACCACAAATTAAAGTCAACAATAACACTTTTATTCATGTAAGTTTTTTTTCACAACTTAATTTATATTGAAGAAAGATCAACGACACGACTTTATTAGAAACACACATAAATATATAGAGAGATTTGCTATAGCAACAAATATATTGAACCTTATTATTAAAGGAAAAGAGAAAATACAAACACAAATACTTAATTATTTTAGATATTCAATGGCCACATATCTTGGATTTAGTGCCATCACCTTTCTCATTACATATAGTGCAGAAAAAAAGAATATTTTCTATGCCCATGCAATCTTGGTTTGACGTACAAGGCTGATTGCACTGAGCTCCCATAACTTGCAATTTTGAAGTTCCAGGCATATCAACTGATGCATGAGTATATTTTAGGGTTAATAAAAATCACTCAAAACTATAATGTAAAACTATTTGAATATATACATATGTATGGTATGTGATGTATTGATCGTAATGCATGATTACTTTCACAAAATTATACTAGTAATAGTATTTAGAGATGTTAAATTAGCGGACTGGGATGAATTTGGACTGATCAAAATAAGCTGAGTTAATGGATGAACATGTTATTCGTTCGTCAAAATTAATTGAATACTGAAATAAGAAAAAAAAAGTTTGAAGTTACGAACCAATAGTCATGGTCAAGAGAAGAAAGAAGAAAATAGTGAACTTAATGTTGACTGAGGCCATATTTGCAAATTAAAGCTAATTTGGATTAAAACTTTTAGCAGAAGAGTGATGATTTCTTTCATGGAGAAAGGATCCTATTTATAAGCCCTAAAGTACACTAATATTAATTAATTAAATGTCAATATATGTTGAATATTATAACTCGAAGCTCACATGGGAATAGTATTATAAAAATAAAATACAGCAATAATATCATTAAAATCGACTAAGCGTAATCTTTCATCTGATTTGACATAGAGAGAATCAAATCCAACATTTAAAGTTCTAGGCCATGATAGCAATGAAATATTTATCACGGTAACTATAACGAAAATTTTTTACTTTGAGCTAAAAAATAAATTACAATTCAAATTTTACTGATATAATAATACAAAAATTTCTTACAATACCGCTAATATAAAGATTAAAACTCACCGATCAAATGAAAAAGACATATCTTTGAATGATTCTTTCAATAGTCCTAATATTTTCAATAAACTCATTCTTCATTCTTTATAGCCACAACAATAAGATCAAAAGGTAACACCACCAACTACTAAAAAAAAATGGATTTAGCTACGAACAAATTTTGTAGATAATCAGTGAAATTCATTGCTAATCCTATTGAACAACGAATTAGTGACAAATTTTTATTAACAACGAGTGAAATATCAATGGACCAGTTACGAAGTTCGTTGCTAAGTCCACTATTTTTTAATAGTTCAATACCCATTATGTCAACTTAAAAAGAGAGAAAATTTGATTAAAGGTAAATGAGTAAAAATACTTTTTAATAAGATTTTAGTTTGTACACAACTTTTTATATACTCAACTTCCCCTCTTCAAGAAACTTCATCTTAGTTTGTACTTTTACTATACATAACAAATATTCAATTAAACTATCGTCTTGACATACCATGATCTAATTAATAACCATCACAAAAGGAAAGAACTAAACATCTTTTCTAAACGAACTAAAACAAAAAAAAAAAAAAAAAATAGATTAATTGAAATGAAGAAAATAGCATTATATATCCACACATTTAATTTAGAGCACACATGATGCATTGATGATTTACCACAAAGCCAACAATAACACTTTTATTCATAACTTAATCAGTATCAAAGAAAGATCAACGACAGAACTTTATTAGAAACATGTATATATTGGGACGGAGTAAGTACTCCGTCCCAAAATTTTAGATATTCTTCATCAAATTAAGAAGCCACACGTCTTGGTTGTAAAGCCATCAATTGGATTGGTTCTCTCTTTACATAGAGGGCAGACAAAAATGGCCACACTAAAGCAATCCATGTCTGTTGTACAAGGTTGATTGCACATAGCTCCCATAGCTTGCAATTTTGAAGTTCCAGACATATCAACTGCATGCATGAATATATTTAAGGGTTAGTAAACTATAATGTAAAACTATTTAAATATGATATGTGATGTATTGATCTTAATGCATGATTACTTTCACAAAATTATACTAGTAACAGTAATTAGAGATGTCAAATTAGCAGGCTGAGATGAATTTGACCTATCTGATCAAAATAAGATGAATTAATGAATGGACATGTTATTCATTCGTCCAAAATTACTTGAATAACTTAAATATTTAAATAAGAAAAAGAAAATTTGAAGTTACGAACCAATAGTCATGATCAAGAGAAGAAAGAAGAAAATGGCAAACTTGTTCATTGAGGCAAAATTTGCAAATTAAAGCAACTTTGGATTATACTAATTAGTAGAAGATTAATGTGTGTGTGTGGTGATTTCTTCATGGAGAAAGGATCATATTTATAAGCCCCAAAAGTACACTAATATTAATTAATTAATATCCATCGACAGTGAACAAGAAAATTACATGCTCACTTTATTTAAAAATACTTACTTTTTTTTTCTTAATATATTCATATATTGTTAATATTTAAATTAAAAAAATTAAAAAATATTATATGATAAATTGGACTCAAAAAGATTAAAAAAAATAAATTGGATTCTAAATTAATTATACTAGTTTGTTTAGGATTCTTACTTGATTTAGCAAGAATAAAAAAGGATTCTTTCACTCTTTCTTCTCATTATTTTCATTATATTGTAACTTGGACTCTAAATTAATAATACAAGTTTGTTTAGGATTCTTACTTGATTTAGCAAAAATAAAAAAATGATTCTTTCACGCTATCTTCTCATTATTTTCATGCTCATTTTCTCTCCCACCATTGAAACAACTCGCGTACATCATTGAAGTAATTTGAAATAATTATCAATAATAACTTATTAGAAATACTTAGGACCCGTTTGGCCATAGATTTCCCAACTAATATTTGGGGAAAGATTTAGCAAATAGTGTTGTTTTATTGGGTTTAAAAAGAATGCGATTTTTTAAAGAGTCTCTACTTAATTTTAAGTAAAATTAAGAAAACCATTCATTTTCAAGAGATTAAAACAGAAATCTAATGAAAACTTAAAAGGGGATTCGGGGTTCATATTAGTGTTCTAGAAAGGGTCTTATAGCAACTAGAACACCCGCTAACATGCGCTGAAAAATGCTTTATAAAGGCCCACAATTTGGTCCCTTATTATAGCCAAATGAATTACTGATTTAGCCAAATTGAATTTCACTACTGAATTTGGCTAAAACTTAAATAGGACAAATTAATATAAACTAATTAATGAACTTCTTAATGTGAACGAAATAAAATAATTAACTTAACCATAAACTAAATAATTTAAATTATAAACTATTATATAACTAAACTAATTAACCAAATATTTAAGAAAATCTTGTTGAGACGATTTTTGAATATTCATAAACTATGCTAATTATATACAAAATTATATAAAACATATATATTAATTGAAATTAAAAAAGAAAGTGACAAAACTATTTAAAATAACTTGAAAAAAATATTTTGAATTTTATAAAGTCAATTATTTCAAATCGTTTGGATTTAAGAAGCTCGATGATTAATATATATTGGGGAGGGTCGAAATTGAGTGTCAACAAATGTTTGTCCATAGAATTTGTCATTATTTGGCAAATATTTTTGGCATATCTCCCGAATTCCCAAATACTAGTTTTTTCTAGTATTTGGGCAAAATCTCATTATTTGGAATCTTTTAAAAATTGAAATTTTACTCCAAACTTTCATCTTTTATAAAAACACGTATCCTCTATAGTAGTTGTTTGCGTTATATTACATAATTTTTTACATGAACACCAAAGTAGTGATGAAATATTCAATGAATATGAAAGTGTTGATATGGTTGTTGATGAAAATGATGAATAATCGGCTCAAGGTAACAAAGTCATGTGTTTTGTCTATTTCACGATGTATAGAATACTGTTTGTCGCACTCACTCCAAACTACCATATTGCTCCAGTTTCATGGACACTACTTGGTATTTGTTGCAGCGAAGATCCAATTGACTTGTAATATAAACTTATGGTTAGTTTTGATAGTTTTTAAAACTTATGGATATAAATCGTATTTTTCTAAAAAAAAATGAAATATGTTTCCCAAATACAATGGCCAAACACATGGTGAAATTTCACCTAAATTTTCACCCAAATAATATTTACCAAGAATATTTAAAAATCTATGGCCAAACGCTGGCTTATTTCTCTTCTCTTTATTCAACTAGTATATTTTGGAATTCTGTCTATAAGCTGATCTATAGAAAAACTGAATAGGGTAATTTAGCTTAAAAGTTCAAAATATTTTCCAATGCTAATGTATTGAACTTTTCCAATTAACTGAAAAGTATTCTCTGAAAATCATTATCACCACAAAACATAAAATTATTCCTACCTTGAAATAGGATACTCCTTCTGTCTCAATTTATTTGACACTTTTCTTTTTCGAGAGTCAAACAATTTAAGTTTGATCGAGAATTTGCGCATGAAATCTTCAATTTTTTGAAATGGAATTCATATGTTTGTAAATTACGTAAAAATTACTATAAGTCACAATAATTGATAATTCAAAATGTTTAAAAGATCTATAAAAAAATTACGGTCAAATATAGACTTGTGTGTATCTCAAAATCCAAAAAGTGCCACATAATATGGGACGGAGGAGTATTTTTTTTTGAAATAATGTTCAATTTTTTTGGTACAATCGACTTTGAGTATTATTTAAATTGGAGTACATATAGTGGTATATGGATCAAAATTTATTTTCAGTTAATTTGTGTTGTTGATTGAATGAACTAAGAAGAGAAAACACAGCTTGAAGCAATAGAAACACCTATCGAAACATTTTTTCATGTTACGAAGAAAGAAATATGAGTAAAAAGTTACGAGAGCGTGAAAATAACGACAAAAAGGCGTGACAAAAAACTTCTTTTTTTTTTTAATGATAAACCAACTAAGAATCCTAAACAAATTTGTATAATTAATTTAGAGTCCAAGTTATCATATAATACTCTTTCTATTATTTTTATTTAAATATTAAGCATATGTAAATATATTAAGAGGAAAAAAAATAAGTATTTTTAAAAATAAGGTGAACGTGTAATTTTCTTGACCACCGTCCGATGGATAGTAGTTAATCTCATATTTTTAAATCTTTGGCCGGTGACTTGGGTTGGGCTTCCTCTTCCTTGTTTTCCAATAGGTGGAAGAAAGATATTTTTGAGCTATTTCCAATACGTTGCGGGCATTTTAACCCTTTTCCCAATATTTATCAATGTACGCAGGTTCAATTTAAAACAATCTATTGAACAATTAGTGTTGGTGACTAGGTGTAATATAGTTGTTGTGATACTTATTAAATAGTTTATTCTGTTATCGTAGTTATAAAGTTATTTTTCAAGAATTTCAATTTTGTAATCATAAATTAAATATATTTGAAATGTATTAAAATGTCTTTTAATTGTGTAATTTTAAACATGTCATATGGAAAGTTAGAATTAAAAAATTGTCACAAAATAAAAAAGATAAAACATAACACAAACAAATTAAAATGAAGAAAGTAACACGATGATTTACCACAAAACCAACAATAACACTTCTTATTCATATTACATACTAATTTTTATTCATAACTTAATCATAATGCATTGATGATTTACCACAAACCAACAATAACACTTCTTATTCATATTACATACTAATTTTTATTCATAACTTAATCAATGTCGCAAAGACATGACACGACTTTATTAGAAACATACACATACACATACATATATATAGATATAGATATAGATATATGGTACAAACATGACACTTGTTTTAGGACGGAGAGAGTATCAGTACTCTCTCCGTCCCAAATTTTTCGATTTTCTTCATGGCAAGAAGCCACATGCACTGTATTTAGTGTCATCAAAGGGGTTTGTTCTCTGAAAACAGAAACGACAAAGAGTAAAGCCAGTGCAATCACTGTTAGACGAACAACTATCAGAACAACTAGCCATAACTTGTAATTTTGATCCGTCCCTGACTGCATGCATATAATTTTAGGGTTAATGAGATGTACGTAAAAATCATCCAAAACAATATATAAAATATATAAATATACGTAATATGATATGATATGTATGTATCAATCTAAATTATAAAATTGTAGTAGTAGTAGTTAGAGATGTTAAATCGTCAGGTTGAATTGAAATAAGTTGATGGGTTATTCACAATGCAAAAGTTATTTTGGCTGAAATAAGTTAAAATGTGGATCATAACTTGATCCGTCCAATTCTTATTATGTTTTAATTGTTTTATTTTATCCTTTAAAATTTTATTTTGTACCTAGTAACACTATGTTTTTTTTTTTTTTTTTTGTTTATCTATTATGAGTATATATAACATATTGAATAATTTTTTATTTTGACAAGATTGTTCATGAATAAAATGGGCAGGTCACAAACTTGGATGGATTGGACGGATTATGTTTTCATGGATTTATTTGCTACGCACCTATAATAGGATTCCCTTGTTACAATTTATATATTTATCTGATTTCGACTTGACATGAAATTTAAGAAAATAAAGAAGATATTTGAATTTAGTCATCTTATTTTAAAAGTACGTAGAATGTACCATTATATTATTTAACCATGTGTTCTTAAATATGTCACCTAGAAAATTAGAATTTAAGAGTTGCAAAAAAAAATATTTTTCTTTTAAATAAATAATAATAATTAATAAAAATAAATTGAAATGAAGGAATAATAAATTTAAAAAAAGGTAAGTTACGAACCAATATTGATAGCCAAAAGAAGAACAAAGACGATAGCAAACTTGTTCACTTGAGCCATATTTGCAAATTAACACTAAATTAATGTGTGGTGATGGTTTTTCTTTCATGGAGAAGGATCTTATTTATAAGCCTCCAAGTATACTAAGTAATAATTAATAAATTAATTACTCATTTGACTTTTCTCTTTTATTTTTAATTTTCTTTTTTTATAGGTTAGACGATTTGCTTTCATTTGTTCAAAAGAAAAAAACAAAAAAAAGACCAACAAATTAAAAAGAAAAGAACCATTATTCTCTTGCCAAACCCTCTAGCTAGCGTACATTATTCTTGCCAAACCCTTTAGTCCTAAGGTAGTTAGAGGTAAATTATTATTAAATTGATGGAAAAAAATCTTATCAAGAGCTCATCGGTGAATCTCCGTGAAAAAATTAATCTAAATAGTCATTTATCAAATTAATTAAATTCAAAATATTCAATAACTATAAAATCATATATAGAAAAAATCTTTTTGGCCAGAAAATTTGATCAAAATTTAGCCAGAATGATATTTTATTTATGTTATTTTATCAACTATTATAATTTTTTTAATTTTCTGGCCAAATTTTCTGGCCATTTAACATTTCCCAAATATATATATATATAAAAAAAATCATGTACAATATATTATATGATTGTGTTTATATAATTAATATATAATCTAATATGCGTACCGGTTTTAAAACAGGATATTTATCAACTTGAAAACTGAACTTGAGGGGTGTATAAGGAAAATATTTTCCTGAAAAATATTATTAAGAAAATAAGTGGAGTTTATTTACTTTTTTTTCATGTTTAATTTAATAAATTGACAAGAATATTATCCTTAAAGTATTTGTATATAATTTAGACTAGATAAATACTATGAGAGGTGGGGAATAGGGGCTATGGGAGTGGAAGACGAAGATGAGGTGTGTTAGAGGGCGAGAACGACATATAAAATATTATCTGTGAAACTTATTTTTTCTATTTTCACAAAAAAAAAGAAGTCATTTTCCGCCGTATCGTACACACCTATATATATATGGAGGAATGTTATTCCATGTACGATCATAGGTAGTGCATTTAACTCATCTCTTTTAATTTGGAAAAAATCACCCACATATATATTTAAGGGGTAATATTACGGGTTTTAAATCTACTTTTAAAATATTATTGCTTATAACATTTTAATTGTGGGTTATAACAGATCAGTTTTTATTTTAATTCCACTTTATTAAATAATTAATATTTTATAATTATATTTTAATTATTAGGTGATATAATTAAAGAATCAATCATAATTATCTGTTACCTATTTTTAGGGATTTACCTTGATTCTTGTATTTGTTTTACTGTCACACTTCAAACCCCACTGTCCAACCACCACGTTTCTTTTATTCTTCTCACACACCATAGCAGCACCCCACCACCCCCACGTTCAAAAATTAAACATTTCTCTCTCACCTCTTCATTCATCTTTCTTAGAAATCGTAAATTATCTCTCTATCACCATAATCTAACATCTTCTATCTACAATCAAAAGAAAGGCCAAATATGTGAAAACAATGTAGAAGAAACTTGAGCATACTCCTAGAAAGAGCCCTAGATTAGTAGAAATGAGTTCTACAATTGAAATCGAGGCTGCAACTTTTAACATATTGATTCAATCGCCACCGACCAACAAGAATGCAAGTTCGGCGAGAAAGATTGTTAACCCCACAAAAGAAGAAACAAATTCCAGAAAAGAAGAAGAAAAGAGAAGCAAAGAAAATTGCAAGTCCTCTTAAATCAAAAAGAACAAAAGAGCAAAGGAAAAATGGTGGAACCCCCTTCAAATTCAAACTCAGATTTTGTAAGCAAGATTTTTTAAAAAAATAAAAATAAAAAATCAGCAAATGTCGAATGGTGTCACTCACAAAATCCTCCAAAAGAAGAGCAACAATGAAAGATGACTCAAAAATTTCAATTTCAAAAAAAGGCAAAAAAGTTGTTAGATTATTTTAGCAATTATTCAATTTAGTAGGATCTTTTTTTAAAAATTGTTTTTTTATACATATGATTATGGTATGAAATTTGTTTAATGTTGGCATGAAATTGACATGATCTATGCATCTATATGTATACTCATTGTCATGTTTTTTTTTTACATGTTTTTTTTATTTTTTGAATGATATATATTTGTTTTTGCCACAGTTTTTGGCAACAATATAATATGCACTGTTTTATATTTCAAATTTATTTCTTTTAGTAATTTGTTCCAGTTGGATACCAACTTCATACAAGATTATTTTTAATTTGTCAAAAGTTTTCAAGTTGGATATCAAGTTTATACAATTTGGATATCATCATTAGTCAAATTTTTATTAGACTTTAGTCTTGAAAAACACCTCATAAACAAAGTACACCACAATTGTATACATTGTTACACTTAAGCTTTCCAAATAGATATCAAATGAATAACACATTACCTATTTTTACGTTTTGTTTCTTATAACTTTTCAGTGGGATATCGGTGGTATCCAAAATGCATACCAATTGGATACATCATTAACTAGTTTTAGTTTGAATAACTTGATTTGAAATCTGAAATACATCTTAATGTTTCTATTTTTGCAATGCGATATCAGTTCGAAATCAAATGGACACCAATTAAAATTAGATGAAATATTTTATGTTGGCTTACATTGTATCTAATTGATCTCCAAATTGAAAAATAAGAATGACATTAAATTGGCATCTAATTTGTATAAATCTGGGAAGAAAGAAGCTGACAATGTAGAACAGTGATCATTTTATATTGTATCCACCTCAATTACTTTATAATTTTTTTAAGTAGGACATCAGGTGGATATCAAAAGAATACCAATTGGAAATCACACTAACTAGTATCTATGTGACTGCAATTGCATACCAAATGGATACCAATTGCATACCAACATGACTTAATCAATTGTTTACTATATATTTGAAAAACAATGAACAATTGATTAAGTAATGTTGGTATATTGGCTTACATTGTATCAACTTGATCTCCAAATTGAAAAATAAGAATGACATTAAATTAGTATCGTATACATTTGGTATTTTAACTTGAGAATTTAAGATAAACATTAAAAAAAAAAATGTATGAAGTTGGTATCCACCTTGTATAAATCTGGAAAGAATGAAGCTGACAATGTAAAACTGTGACCATTTTATATTGTATCCACCTCAATTACATCTTGTTTTATATTTTTTTCAAGTCGGACACCAAGTGGATACCAAAAGAATACTAATTGAAAATTACAATAAACTAGTATTTGTGTAACTTCAATTGCATACCAAATGGATACCAACTGCATACCAGCATTACTTAATAAATTGTTCACTATGTATTTGAAATACAATGAATACATAAAAACAGATTTTACAGTACTCATAATAAATGTTCTGAAATTATAATTTGTCGGTAAAAGACAGAATAAATCAAAACATGAGTCTGTCACAATTATAAATTATGACTTTTTTTGTGCAAGGTAATTTGAAAATGTGTTCCTGTTGTGGTCCTCTATACGACATGTATTGCATGTAACTTTAGATCTTTTGAATTTCACATCAGCAAGCCCCTTCCAGCGTTCAAGTTTATTCACACATTTCATACCTATTTCATGCCAAAATTCATCAATTATTCATACTAGGATCATGCCACTATAATATCAAAATAATTCCATTTCTACCTATTAATTGCCATTTATTAAATACACAATATACCAAATTTATTACATTATTATTCCCAAATTCATTCCAATATAATGACAAAAAAATAATCAATCATACCAAAATCAGACAAAAAACATTATAAATTGCCATACATGTCTGTTATAAGTATTGTGTAATTTTTTTAATCAGAAACATACTAAAAAAATGATATCTGATTCAGACAAATAATGAACAAATTAAATGTTCAAAATGCAACATTATACTTTAAATCATAATTAAAATTATTATACACAATAAAAAATCAGAAATCAATATACAAATTTCATACAATTTTTATGCACACTATTCATATCTATTGGATGCCAAAATCATACCTATTTCATATATCAGAATCACGCCACCAGAATAAATAATATCAGAATCGTACCAACATGGTATAACCAGTATATCAATTCCAAACAAAATTTATATAATTTTAGGTCAGAAACACACAAAAAAATGAATGTTCATATCAAAATCTAACAGTATATAAAATTAAAAAAACACCTTAATTAAAACTATTATACACAAACAAAATCATAAAAAAAAAATCAATTTGAATGTTCATAATTTTTGTTACATTTTGTTACCAATACAAATAAAATATCTGATAGAACACTAACCTGAAGGATTCTATCTACCACCATGATTTATTAATGCTGATAAGAAATCGTCCATTACAAGAAAATGAAGATTATTGAATAAAAATGAATCGAAATTAGATGAGAGTGACGACTAACCAGCGAAAATATTGACAAGAGAGAGAAACATTTGAAGAAAAGAAAAGAATTATGTTCCAAAATGCCAATAATTGCTTTGAGCTAAACAAGAAAAATAAATATTCCTTTGTTATGACTCTTCTATTTTTTATGTCTCTTATTAATTATTATTAATATTTTAAAATTATTTACTACTAAAACATCCGTTTTTACCTTGTTTATTTTTTACACTAATTAATTTTTACTGTTATTTTAAATTATTTTTTATTTTAGTAAAATACTATAACTAAAATTTTGAAGAAAAAAAAACGAAGAGAGAAACTTTGAACAAAATGAATAAAATCTGATTTTTTTAATTAATGTTAACAGATTAGAGTGAAATAAGAAAAATAAATATTCCTAATTAGTTTGAATCTCCTAAATTTATGCTAATTAACAATTATCATCAATGAATTCAAAAATAATTAATACACCTTTATCCGTTTTTTATCTTCTTCTTTTTTTTCAAAATCAATTTGTTTTCCTTTTTTTATCATTTTTTTCAAAATTGATTTTCTACAATTAATTAAAAAAACTTTTTTTTTAATAAACTGTTACAACCTGAAATTTTTATTGTTACAACTTAAAAGTTTTATTCTACTACTATAACTAAAAAATATTAGTCTTATAAATGTCATTTATAAAATTTTCACTATTTAAAGTATATTTCTTAAGAAAATATCAACCAAAAGGTTAGTTATCTAAATTATTTTTATTCATTTATTGTTATCAATTGAATACTATTTTTTTCTACCATATAATGAATCTTTCTCCATAATACTTTTTTTGAGTAAGAGAAAAGGTACAAAATACAGAAAACTTGTTAATTTTGAATAAAAGTACACTTTGTGTTTAACCAACGTAAGCTAGATTGTTACAATTAATAAAAATTAGCTAGCTAGCACGGTTAAATTTTGTACAGCTTGTTAATATTTAACCACAATTTAATTAGGAGGCAAATAGCATCTAAATAAAAGTACTCCTAGCAAAAAATGCTGGAGTCTCAAGCTTTTACAAGTGAAATGTGTTGGAGTTGGAAAAAAAATCCTAAAATAGTTACGCGAGTTTCGGGGCGGGCGTATCAAAAATGCTTTGGGACGTAAATTAAAGGTGTAAATTCATAAGACGTAAGTTTTAAAATTTGAGGAGTAAGCCTCGAACATAAAAACGTAAGTCCTGGGCGTAAACACGTAGACCCGAACATTTTTAATTTATTTTTTTAAACCTTTTATGCTTTAAATCATATTTTTTTTATTATTAGTGTAATGATATTTCTCAAATAGTAATTAAAATACTTTTTTTCTTCATTATTGATTATTAATACTTATCTCAAATAAAAATCATAATATAATTTCTATATATTATAAGTTATTTATAAAAATTTATTTGTAAAATCATTAAAAGGCTTACTTTTGCTTATTTATTAATAATAAAATTATAAAATTAAATATACATGAGACTACGCCCCGTATATCCATGGGACTTATGCTCCGTGTCTCGGGCCTTACGCCTCGCCCCGTACTGTATAAACGTATCACCTCACATCCCCACCTTGTAAAACACTGGATGTGATATACGTAATTCAATAATGTAGTTTAGTCACAAGTATTTAATTTGTTTTTGTAATGACCTCGAAAAAACATTTTTTGAAATAATCATAAAAATTATCGTTTTACCCCTCCCAATAGTAGTTTCGAGTCATTTATGATCAATCGGTGAATTTGGTTTGAAAATTTTAAACTATTCGATAACTACAGTTATTTAATTGATGGATATATATTAAATAATTTATTTATTTTGTTGGTGGTCAATGGATCGAGTCTAAATATTTATTTAACACTCTATACCCTTTGACCATGTACACAAATGAATTACAGTTAAGTAAGGTTAATATTATTTATTAGCCAAACCACGAAGAAGTAAAATCCTACCGTAGCGCTCAAATCTCAATTAGGGGGGAAACACAAACCTTATGCGGCATTGAATGGCATGAGAGACAATGGAGGTAAACTTTCTGCCGTAATTTTGATTGCAATAGTTGGCAGTGCACTATTAAGTACTCATATTACTTGAAAAATCACCTGGGAATTTGTTGTAATTTTCCGTAAGGCATAAAGACAAACTTTGAAAAGTAATCATGGCATATGAATGACCAATAATTGGAACATGAGGGATAATCAGCGATATGTAATTTGTTGTGTATTCCTTTGTGGTTTAGCTACTGATTTCGTGATTAACTTGAATTTAATTTTATAGTTTCAGTTTTTCTATATTGAGATAGGAAATTAAATATTGGATGTATTATATTGTATGAAAACTATTAGGATTGTAGTTTTTGGAGAAATTATGACTTAACTCTAGACTTGAAATTTGAGGAAATTGAAAGAGTTGACATGTTAATTGACATCAAGATATTATGAAATGATTTTAGGTTGGGTAAGTTTTGTGTCTAGGCTAGACACATAGTAACATGGGTGTTGTTAGTTTCGAAATCTTATTATGATTATTTATGTGTATAGATTGTATTGATTTGGAAGCCCAACAAAAAGGGAAGACTCAAGTCCCAGAGTGATTGTTCGATTATTTGAGGCAAGTGGATTTCTAAACCCTTGTTAAGTGTATGGAATTTGTGTATTTCCTTCTAATATGTGTTTGGGGGTAATAAGACTTGGTGATGGGTTAACTTGTACACATTGATTAATTCAAATGATGAAAAAGGGGTAATAAAAGGCAATGTGATTAATTGTTGATGTGTTGAGAATTATTTGTGACGGGTATTAGTATGAGTACCGGTGTTATAAATGGAAAGTTTATTACTATAGAATGTGGATTGTAATTCAAGAATGCCAAAGCATATGGACATTAGCTGATATATTATTGACTTGATTTATTATGTGTGATTGTGTTCTTTATTGAACCTGTATACTGGTGATACCTGAGGTGATTACATATCATATTGATATTTAATTGAGATACATCATTCCTTTTATTGAAATCATATTGTGCACATGCATTGACATGAGATTGAGTTGGGCACGTGGAGATCGTCCGTGCGAAATTTATTTGATTTATGATAGTGCGTTGAGATCGTCCGCACTGACAAGTGGAGATCGTTCGTGTCGGTATATGGACCTCGCGAGTCCCTCATGGGTCATGAACTCTCGATGTATTTTCGAGTAGTATCATATATATACGGTTGAGAAAGTACTTGGTATTTTAAGGCATATCAATTCATGGTGTCATATTGCATTGCATCTCATGACTTCCTTCATTCTTGATTATGCGTTTTATTGGTGGTTGGAAAGTACGTGATATTTGATTACCTCTATTTGATGAACTTGATCTTGTGTGTTGCTGATATTTGTGAGTGCCTTTTCGTGGAAGTTGTGATTGATTAATATTGAGTTTGTTGTTGAGGATATGTAATTTGTTTAAGTGACTGTTGTTGAGCTGGGTGCTATGTAAACTGTGAACTGTTAGGTTGGGCTGGTTTTATGCAGGTTGTAGTTGTGGAGGTTCGGTTGGGGTGTAAGGAGTATCTGTATTCTATCCCCTTAGTTTGTGTTTAGAGGTTTACTTGCTGAGTACCGTGTGGTTTGGTACTCACCCCTTGCTTATACAAATTTTTTGTAGGTTACGAGCCTGAATTTTGTGATACTTTCCATTCTCTTATTTTCCGAGGCTTCTTGGAGATTTGTGAGGTAGCTATTTGTAATCTCAGCAGACCTTCTTACTACTATTTATGATCTCATTTTATTCTAGAAACAAGGTCATTTGAGACTTGTGTTTTTCTTTTGAATCAATTGTAATACTTTAGAGGCTTGTACACGCGACAACCAAATTTTGAGGGTATTTTTGAGTTGATTATGAAATTTCCGCATTTTATTTTAATGGTTGAGTTTTAGGTTAACTTGTCTTGGTGGGATAAGATGAGTGTCATCACGTCCATTTTTGGTTCATGACAGTTTTAATAAAACAAAATTCGTATTTACATTATTTGATTTTTGTAGCTCACATGTTTCATGACCATTTATTGTCTTTTCACTTCAGTGACTATAGGTGCTAGAAGCTGCTGGAAGTTTTTTTTTGTTTTTTGTTTGATAATTAACAATATTTATATAATATGAACTAAGCATAAAAAAAGTCAGAATGGCGTTTTCACTTGATTGACTATAGGTGCCAGAAGCAGCTGGAAGTTGTTTTTTTTTTTTTTGGATAATTAAAAATATTTATATAATATGAATTAAGCATAAAAAGAGTCAGTGCCATGACTAACCATAATTGTTTGGTGTGTTTATCCTCTGTAATAGTTAATCAAACATTAGAAAATAAGTGAGAAAATTTAAATTGTTTTTTTCATTTTTGTGCTTAATAAATATAGGTGCGATAGCAATTAATTACAGCTATCGCGCAAGACCTATTGTATATAAGAAATCATACCTAAATTCAAATTGTTTTTTTTTATTATTTTTGTGCTTAAAAAATTGCGTAATTATGTCGGTATACAGGTCAAACTCATCAATTAAATGAAAAAAACTACTCCCTTCATTTCAAATTGATTATCCTGTTTTTACTTGAAACAAAATCGAAGAAAGTTAAAGGAGATTTTTGATTTTGTGATCTTAAGCATGTCACGTGAAAATTTGATATTACAAAAATGACCGAAAAGGAAAAGATACATTTCTTTTTAAATAAATTAAAAAGAAAAATAAAACAAACAAATTGAAATTGAGGCATATCTATGAATGATTGTTTTTAAAAAACATATAAATAGTGTATATCTATGAATGATTGTTTATAAAAAAAATACTGTATATAAATAGTGTAGAGTTGTCCTCCTAATTAAGAGGCATGGATTAACGTGAAATAATGTCGAAAACCAAATCTTTTAATTTAGTGAACATATGTTTAATGAAAAACTGGCTACCTTGTGGAGCAAGCAAAAGATGGGAAAATGGCCAAATGACCTCCAATTTATTATCGAATTTTTAACTATATATCTATTCTCCGCGGGAGTTCTATTATCCCCTAAACTACTTTAAAATAGAATAAATAACCCCTTAAGTGCTGAGTTGGCATAGAGAGTGTATTTCACTCTCTTTGAGAGAGTGAGTTGCCTATTTTATTAATTTCTATTTTTTTTCTAATTTTCTTTTTTTCTTTCTCTTTCTTCTTATTTATCTATACAATTATACATTTTTCACCATTATCATTGTTAAAGCTTTTTCAATGGATGTTTGGAATAAAAATTATCAACAACAAATGCATTTAATGAATAAATAATTTTTCAATAAACTTATTTAGAATATATCTAACAAATTAAATTTATTTTTTTAAAAAAACATACCCATTAATTAATTTTTCTTAAAGTGATGGATTCAAGAGTAACAAAATCAAAGTGAAGTAATTGAATATTTAAAAATATTTTCAAACTTAATAAAAGAAACTAAAACAAAACAATTTCTTCTACATTTTAAAAGAAGGATCCTACATGTTCTCCTAAAATCCATGAAGAATCAAAATGAAAAACTCAAATTATAAATTAATCATGAAAATTTTAGAGGGAGAAATAATAAAGAATGGGGAAGAGAGAGAGGTTTCTCAAATTGGTGCTACAAATTGATCCTTCTCATCCGAGATTATTTTGAGTTGTCGGTGGAATCTTCACCGGATAAATCTGATCTCAAATGTTCATGACCCATTGAATGTGTATCTGAAATTGTCTAAAAAAGAAAATCGAACGAAATGTAAAAAAAAATGTGGAAAAATTGTTGAATTAATTGGATGAAAGATTTGATTAATTAGGACCACTATCTTCTAGACTCTATAGATTTGGAGTAGATGAAAAGGTGAGTTGAATTTTCGTTTTTATAAAATGTTAGAGATATAGAAATTTATTGAGGTAAAAAATGGTGTTTAGTATAGTTAGGGTCGAAGAAATGATTGGGGAAGAAAGAAAGAGGAAGGAGGAGAACTTTTTTTTTAAAAAAAATCATTAAATGTTGAAATATACGTGTCAAGTGCGTGTATTTCACCACAAGACAGATGTCTGGTAATAACATTTCAGGGAGGAAATAATTTCACTTTAAAATAGCTCAAGGGTGTAATAAAATTCCGTAAAGTATAAGTGTGTAGTTAAAAATTCGATTATTGATTAGGGGGTCATTTGGCCATTTTCTCAACAAAAGATCCCAAAATCATAACCCCACACAATAATTTACATAGTAAACAAATACAATGAAGAAGGCCCTACATGCCAATAAAAATGAATTTTAAAATAATAGTGAGTTATTAATTTCCTCCTAATGAAGAGGTATAAATACTCATTCTATTAAACTCTTCATAATATATCCACAATAATTAATATATCCAAAGCTTGTACTATAATTACCAATATGGCTCTTTCTTCAATTCAAGTGTTTTGCTTGTTTCTCATAGCTTCCATAGGTACAACTACTGGTGAATTCATGATCTCTACCTCCCCTCTTCTTAATTGACGTACATTCGTTATGTGTGCTAACTATATAGCAAAGTTAGAAATTTCACTAAAATTAATTTAAGATTTAAATAAATAAAAAGTATTGATATTTGATTTATATATATACGGTATGATTAATGTTGCTCATCACTAGCTATTACTATATACCCACAACCACCACCACCAAACACAACCATCATGCATCATTAGCTATTATTACCACTGTATAAATATGAAGCATTATAATTATTTTAATTAAGATTGATCTTGTGATAACAAAACATCTTAGTTATTTAATATTTGTTGGGTTATGAAGGGATTAGGACGTCATGCAAAAGCATACAATTGCAAATCATATGGTTAATAAATCAGACGATAAATAAAAACATACTAAAGATATATCATTAATATGTTTGGTCAAACAACCTACATATTGAAAACTAATACTAAAAAAACATAAATATGTTTAGGAGAAAATCTCCCCATAAACAAGACTCTCAAATGACTACATTGTGGATTCTATTGTGTTTTTGATATGAGAAGAGGAGTCTTCAATTTATAGATCTCCTAACTTTTCCTCTAAGGAAAGAATCAACCAAATATGAAAGAAAAATATATTTTCCTTTCATGAAAAGTAAAAACATTTGTGATAATGTTTTGTCTTTTCTTTTAGAAAAAAATAAACTTCAGATAAGGTAAAAAAATGAGAACAAAACCCTAACAATATTGAGATCTTAGGAGTGTACTATTCAAATTCATACATCTTAACTAATCTTATTATACCTATTCATATTCAGTTCAGGTGAAGGCTTCGCGAGATTTACCCGTGGAAATCGCCACTATTGAGCAAAAATTGGCTCTTGTTGGTGGTTTGATGACTTGCCTAAGGTCATGCAATACTAACAGTGATTGTTCTGATGCTTGGGTTTGTGGTGATTGTGCACCAAGTGCTTTCCCACCAAACTACCATTGTGATGTGCTCACAGCTAATGGTCAAGGATATTATGCAACTATGTTACAAGCACGCTACAACAAGGAAATTCTTTGATTTTATATATATATATATATATATTGTAAATTACTATCAAGTCATGTTTGTGTATGTGATGTGAGTCTTGTTTTGTGTGTGTGTGTGTTGTAATACGTGATCAAATTTCTTTCTAAGAAAAAGAGATTTGGTTACACCTCTAGTTGGAGCTACTTATCATGGTGTTCTACAACCAATATATATTATATTATATTATATTATGTGTGTTGTTCTAGTTACGTTCTTCTTTTCCATTATGTCTTTAATACATATGTGTGTAGGTCTAAATATGTTTTTATATTAATCTTCTAATTATATTAGGATGTTAAATTCTGTATGAAATAAGAATAATTTTTAACGGTAAAAATATATTTAGGCCAAACTATTAATGAAGAATAAATCTGATGATTTTCGCATATTTTAAAGACATTTTAAATCTTTTTTTAATATATAAAATCTAGGAATAATGCAATCAAATAATTGATTAGCAGAAGAATTGAAATTAAATAAATATAATATGATCGTAATTAGTTTCATGATTACATACAATATTCAATTAATTTCTCATTAATCATAAGGGTAACACTGAAAACTTGTAAAGAAGGAATTAACTCATGTATTTTCTGTTCTTTTGAAGGATCTTAATTAGTTTCATGATTACATACTATATTCAATTACACTACAATAATTAGGAAATAACACGTGTCACTTTGTATGGAGGCATTATTCTATTCACCTATCATAATAAAATGAATGAAAATTCTTTCACTTGAATCAAATGTTTTGAGTCAAGATCTTTTTTAAGTATAAAAAAGATTTTATATAACACAAATTAAAATTATCGAAATCATCCTTGTTAGTACAATGAAAATGAAAGAAAATGTGTATATTATGATTTTAAAAAAAGGTTTTTTTTCTTTTTCTGCGACTCCACATGGGATCGTACTGAAATATTAAACAAAACTAGCTACCTACCCATATGTCTGCAAAAAAATTTAATTTAATTTTTTTTCCCCAAGAGTTAAATTTTTTTCCCCCAAATTCTGAGAACAACTTTTAATCGGCGGCGACTGTGATCTCGCTGGAAAATCTTTCGCCGGCTAAGTATGTTGCCATCTATATTGAAACCAGTAGTGAGTTCACTTCCCACAGTGCCAGAACCAAATGGCTCTCAAACAAGATTAGCACCTTCACTACCAATGTTGAAGTTGAAGAAAACTATCTTTTTTCCTCTTCAGGTTTTGTTTTCTGGACTTTTTATGATTTAAACTGTTTAAAGACCAGATTTTGTTTGATGGGTGTTGTTCTTTTTGTTAGTTTAGTTAGTATTTGGCTTATATTGAAGTTGAACAGACTTTTGTTTTCTGATTTTTATGTTGTGGAACTGTTTAAGATCATATTTTGTTAGATGGGTATTGTTCTTTAAATGTTAGTTTGATGTGTATTTGGTTTATATTGAAGTTGAACAAACTCTTCAGGTTTTGCTTTCTGATTTTTATGCTGTGGAACTGTTTAAAGATCATATTTTGTTAGATGGGTGTTGTTCTTTTTGTTAGTTTAGAAAGTATTTGGATTATATTGAAGTTGAACAAACTCTTCAAGTTTTGTTTTCTGATTTTTGTGCTGTGGAACTGTTTAAAGTTCACATTTTGTTAGATGGGTGTTGAACTTTGATTGTTGGTTTAATGTGTATATGGTTTATATTGGAGTTGAACAGAACTCTTGTTCCTTCTATTCAGGTTTTGTTTTCTGACGTTTTATGCTATGAAACTGCTTAAAGTTCACATTTTGTTGGATGAGTGTTGTACTTCTATCTTTGGTTTATATGTATTTGGCTTGTTTTGAAGTTTCTACTTGGCTGGTAGGTTGTATTTGCAAGGGCTAAGAGGGGTTTTAGTTATTGTGTGAAAGAGTTTGAGCGTCCGATCCAAAACTTTAATGTAATGAGTGGGTTCACCTATGAATATATATCACCAACTTAGGTATGATATGCATAACTTATAACTACATTTTGTTATTCATTGAGCTTAAGTAACTTGCGTGTTCGAGCATTTGCTGATCTATTAGCAATTACAATCCAAGCTAGTTTTACCCCAACCACAAGGCTTGGACCCCTGAGGTTTAAGGACAAAACTTGTTGTAGAGTAGATGTTTTAGGCTAAACTGGATCTTTAGAGCCGAGAGCTGAATAATATACTAGCAAATGAAAACACCTAAGCATTTGATGAAGAGATTATGTAGACAGAAGTAAATTTGACATTTCCAATATGTAAGCTATTTTATTCATCAAACAAAATCAAGGATGAATTTGTACAGTCACGAAAATAGAGCTTCTTGTTAATTATGGAAGGAGCTGAGGAAATCTATAACATCCAAGTCATATACATTCAACAATTTACACCAACAAGCCCAAGTACAAGCGCGCAACTTCATATTACCGAGGGCATGACACTAGATAGGAAGGAGTTGAGGTCGCGTATTAGGGATTTAGGGTAAATGTTAGTAGGGGTGAAGTGTTGTCTTGCCATGCATTGGTTTAGGCTTGTTAGAGCATGCTGTAGTACTAGTTGTACCCTTGTAGTTCTTGCCTTGTGTTGTGTATTGTGTTTTCGATCACCACACTATTTTGTTGTTGCTATTGTTTGTTTCTTTCTTTTAGACTTTACACTACTTTTCGTATCAACGGTTATGCTTTCTTCATTATTTTATTCTTCTTTTACTTGGGTTGCTGCACTTGAGCCAAGGGTCTCTCAGAAATAGTCTCTCTACCTTATCGAGGTAGTGGTAAGGTCTGTGTACACTCTACCCTCCCCAAACCGCACTTAGTGGGATTTCACAAGGTATGTTGTTGTTGTTGGTGTGTGTTAGTGTATGTACTTGTTAAGCCTTGTCTTCATAGCATCTCTGATTTCTTCCATGTAGAAAACCCAAAAAATATATGCTGGAATGTATTCTTTTTTCTAATCTCTTTACTCATCCTCCTTCCAGACAAAAACTACGTTCAACCTAGACTTTTAACACTTATGTGTAAAAATTTTGATGGTTTTATGAACTGAAGGACATTTAATGAATCTAGTTGAATGCAAAGGAAAAATGTTGTCTTTCAATTCCTTATTTAAGCCCGGTAACAAACTTGCACATTCTCTCTAGAAGAGTGGAAATCGTTCTCTCAACACCAGGCTTTTCAAAAGAAGAAAGAGAATCTATTTCCATCAGTAAGTATTAACTTATCTGAATTTGGGCAGCTTGAGGCATTTTCCACTTCTTTAGTCACTTCTATTCCTTGTACTATTGAGTTATCCAAAGAACATACAATTTGATTCTGTGGCTAGTAGACACCAAATGTTGGTGTCTTTTTTTGACCCCCCCCCCCCCCCCCCCTTGCTCTTTTTGTTGCAAACAAAATGCTAGATCGACCATTTATTTGTTTTCTTTTATTATAATCAAACCTGGCACAATAGACTTATCTGTCATTTTCCTTTGCTTGTTCTATTGTCCTATGCCAGTCCTAGATGTCTTTGTTTTGCTAATGTGAACGTTATTGCATGTTAGTCTATTTACCCTATTGCTGTCGCACGATTTGATCGACTGTAGAGACATTTGAACTTTTGAATGGTGTGTGATATATTGGAAATTTGGATAGTAGACATATGCCACTTTTTTTTTTGATGTTGACATGTCTCGTGCATATTTTTCATATAAACCTGCGTAGAAACTTTGCTACATAAAGTTGAATGTGGGGTTACAAGCGAGGGGTTTATATTTAACTTTGAAAGTGACTTGAGAGTAGAATTTTCGATTCTAGGCAATATCTGATCATTGATGGAAATTACTTGGTTAGACAATTTCCATGAGAGTTAAAAAGTTCCAAATGTTTTTTATTGTGAAACTTGTAAGCAAATGTCATTAATCTACACATAACCAATTCTCATAAGAGAAAAGTTAAAGGCGGCATACTGAACAAATTAATGGTTATATGGCAGGTTTGTTCTTTCAAATGCACTAATTAGTACCACTTCGACAATAATTTACTTGACATGATATTTTTGTTTGGAACTAGTCCATTTCAGGAGACCTTATCTTATCAAATTATCTCTGTCCCATTAAAAAACAATCTGATTCTCTGTATCTAAGCCTACATGTGTTAACAAAGTGTTGAAAAGTCTGATAATATGCCTCTCTTCTGTATCTTAGCATGTTCTTTCCCTTCCAGTTGACAGGCAATGGAAAGGAGTTGCATCAACAGGAGACAACCACAACTGCTGTTTCAAGAAGAGAATTGATAGGTTTGGCAGCTACAACATTAGGTGGACTTTCCCTTTTTGCTACGGAGCCTGCTGAGGCACTTGAAGTAGCTGATATCGGGAATTCAATCAAGGAGCTGTTTGGATTTTTCCAAGGCAAAGCAAAAACTGGAGCTGACAACGAAAAGAAACCAAAGAGCGGAACTGATGATAAGAAGCCAAAAACGGAAGGCCATGGAAACAAACCAAAGATTGAAGCTGATGAAAAGAAGTCAAAAGTGGAAAACCATGGAAACAAACCAAAGGTTGAAGTTGATGAAAAGAAACCCAAAAACAGAGATGATACGAAGGCATCAGCCCCTCATCACTCAGAGAAGGAAAAAGTATCATCTTCTTCTGCTGCTGCACCAACCCTTCCCAACATTTTGAATAACACAGTTCCCTAACTTCTCATTTAGAAATGCTGTTGTGCTCAGATACATTTTCAAGAAACTTGACAGACTTTTTGGATCCTACAATTCATTGTTGCTAAACTCATGTCTAAAATGAAACCTTTGACAAGGTTTGTATAGGTCAATGAGTTCAATGTCAAGACTATTGAAGTATTTTCAGTTCAAAGATTCTCATTTTCTCTCTCCATTTAATTACAATTGACAATCTAATGCACAAGACATTCCGTATTCATACAGGCAAGCCTACACTGACGCAAGTGTCAATAACTCAAATCGTGACTAATAGGTCATTATGAAAGAAAACTGACGTCAACTGTCAATGATTGATTCCACGACTTGAATCATGACTAATAGTTCATTATGGAAGGAAAAAAGTTCAATCTTGTAAACTAGTTTAAATCAAGTAATCTGAACATTACGATTCATATAGCTTACTCGAGATTGAATTAGAAAAAAGTACATATAACAAAGAAAACAACTATAAGATCTTTTTTATATTATTGTGGAAGAAAACAAACACTTACTACTTATAATTCTCACTACAAACTAACCAAAAAAAAAAAAAAATCAAACTGTTTTTTTGTTCAAGCTTTCCACTAACCTATGCATTTGAAATCTCCAAATAAAGAATATAAACAATCCAATACCAATTAATATATACAACCAAATAGGTTCTTCTTCACTTTCTTTCTCAGATTCCACTTCAGCTATACCAAATTCATCTCTTTCTTCATTTCCATTTATACCCTTCATTACATGCCCATATAACACATATACCCTCCTCTCATCTCCTACTGTCACAGCTGTAGCAAACCTCTCCCTCTCAAGGGCAGTTTCGTCATATACTCCTCCTTCTCCCCATCCATCATTGCTATTTAAAAAATATAGCTTCTCTTGACTCACAACCAAAACGACGCCGTCTCCTCTAATGGCAATTCCGTCAGCCGCCGTTAAGTCTCTGTTTAATATAACGGCTCTCGCTGTTCCGTCGTCAACGTTGACTTTGAATAATTTCCCGGTATTTGATTGGACCACGAGTAAATATCCTCTCGGGCTGAAAACGACGCCGTTTAACCCACATTTGTGGTAAGCCGTCGTCGTATCGACTGGATGAGATTTGTACGCTTTTGATTTAGATACGATCGAAACGTCGCCGTTTAGGGTGATTTTCCAGATGAAATCGCCACCGGAATTGGTGACGTAAGCATTGCCGTCGAAATCGACGGCGACGTCGTTAGCGACGGCGTTCTCGACCATTTCGATTTCATCGAGGAGAGGGGAGAGGAAGAGGCGGTGGTTGGATTGGAGATCGTAAGAAGCTAGGGCGTTGAAAGGTGTGGGGGATTCTGGGGAAGGGGGACGGTGGATACAGGCGAGGAGACGGTTGTTGTACCGGTCGACGGTGAGGCCGAGGAAGGAGGAGTTTTCAGGAAGTGAAGTATCGGTGATTAGAGATTCGACTACGCCTGCATCGGAAACGGCGATGAGTTTCTGGTGACGAGTGCTTCCGACGATGAAGTGTTGGGATTTGGGATCCCAAGTGAATGATTCCGGGAAGAGATTACGTGATCGGAAATTGATGACATGGGGTTTTCTACCGGCGGCGAAAGGAACTGATAAAGCGATGAAGATGAATAATAAAGTAGAAAAGAGAAGTAAGGGAAAACTCAATTTCATGATTATGGAGTAATAAGATCACACTGATAAATCAATTCTCTGCATTTATAACTTTATAATAATCCAAATTTGGTGTCGATAAATCTTACAAAATCATATATATATAAGTTTTTTATTTAGAAATTTGAGATTTTTTTAATTAAACATAGTATATCATAGATTATATAGTATATTATATCTCGGCTTATTAAAAGGAAGAATTAGATTACTTTTCAAATACTATCCTTTAATTTAGGTAAATTGGTATAAGAATATTATTTTACCACACTTTTAGATAGTTCTTGGACAAAAAATAATTTTTCGATATTTATTGTTTGGTTAGAGTACATAGAACTCTTTTTATCGTGCTATTCTTTTTTTAAAAGAAAAATTATATTTCTTATATCCCTAATTACTTGTCTACTTTTCTTTTTTACTTATTTCTAATTACTTATCAATTTTGACAAATCAAGAAAAGATAAAAAAAATTTATCTATTATACCATCAATTAATTACTTTGAAAAATATAGAACTTACTGAAAATTGCATGTTTTTAATTCATCTACTTCATAATTAATAAGGGTAAACTGGTAAAATACTATGTATTATTTGTCCACTTTTTTTTTTAGTTGTCCCTAATTACTTATCTATTTTGACAAATCAAGAAATGATAATTTTTTTTACCTATTATACCCTCAATTAATTATTTTGAAAAAGATACAACTTCCTGAAAATTTCATGTTTTTAATTCATCCACTTCATAATTAATAGAGATAAAATGGTAAAATTATTATGTCAATGATTATTTTTTTAATATGCGTGTCAATTCAAAAATAGACAAATAATTACAATCAAAGCGAGTAATAATTTTTTGACTTTTTAGATTCTTTGAGATGCGTGTGTTTCATTCCTATATGGTGACCTCTTGTTTTGTTGCAATTTTGTAACAACGTAATTATAGATCAAAACATTGTAGATACCTCCTGAATTAGTTTACGTGATCCAATGGGTATGAATTGATTCATTGCTCAAACTCAGCAATCTAATTTAAATCTATACTCATTAGGTCAAAAGAGTACTAGTGGGGGTGTGAGCGGAGCGTTTTACTTAGCATAGGGTGAGGCCGTTTTACTTAGCATAAGGTGAGGCATAAGTCTCAAAGACGTGGAACGTAAGCCTTATAGATTTTTAAATTTTAAATTTTTAATATAGAGTATAATATTATAATAACATCAAATTATAATTATACATCAATAGATTGAAATAATTACAAACATGATCAACGGAACTCATAGGAAATAAACATTATTATACAAGTATAAATAATCTAATATCTTAACTTTCTAATAATAAAAGAATCATTATTTCTAAAAATATATTACTATAAAATAAAACTTCGCTATATATATTTTTTTAAAATGTTACGTAATATATAATCACCCTCGTAGTGTTACCAAATAGTAACTACAACTTGCTATTTGAGTTATTCTCTATCTTCTTATTTCTATAGATTAAAAAACTATTAAACAATGTTAACTAAAGAATTTGACATATATTTTGTGTAAGATCTATTGGGCTTGCTTAAGACGTACAATCAGGTGCTTGGGACATAAGTCTTACAGAGCTAAACTTCACACTTGAGTCTTGAAACGTTTTGCTAGAGCCCCGCCTCGAAGCAATTCCCAATATGAATCTCAACAAAGTCTTTTAAAACACTGCTAATATATACATATATAAATTAAATATGAACTAAAGTGAAAGAGGTACAACTTAATAAGAAAATCAATTATTATAAAAAGAAATAATAGGGTAAAAGATTCTTACTAGAAAAGATGAATATAGTGGTAAAATTAATTTACTCCTAGCTCCCAAGTTAGTTGAGAACTTGATATTAATTCATTAGTTACTATTTTTTGAGGATAATAACTACTTTCATCATTTTGTTTACCCTTCTTTTCAAGAATTTGATCGAATATGAGAGGTATTTACTATTCGAACAATGCCCCTATCTATATTCGCTATTTACATCTCATAAGCTAACTTATACACCATTGATTAGGCCTTGTAAATACTTTTATGCAACTAAATTTGCAATCGACTATGTCAAACACATATCATGTAACATTTACAAATACAAAATATCTATCATGCCCAAAAAATATCTCATCCAATTTGGGAACAAAAAAGATGATTTTACAAGGTACAAACTCCTCAAGATCACCAGAACTTTCCAAGGAAAATATCTCAGCTCACAAAAACTAAAATATCTTCTTATATCTATCAACCCACATTTCTTCCGGAACCTTCTTGAAGGCTGAAGCTTTATTTTTTTATTCCCTAGAAGCCAATAGAACCTTTTTCCACCTCATAGATATTTCTATCTATCCATGTGGCTGCTCATTGTTTTAACAAACAAAGTTCCTTTGGACCCCACTTTTACCTTACAAATTCTCTTTATATAAATCTTTTCCTTAACACCCTTTTCATGTCATACTTTCTTGATTTTGAGATTTTATAAAAAAGGGGTTGTTAAAGATTTGATCTTTTTGACAAAAAATATTGAAATTGGAAGATACCCTTTTTGCTTGTTTGTTTTATTTTGGGGGAATTTGGTGATTTTAGAAAAAGGGGATGCTAAAGATTTGATTTTTTTGAAGAAATATTGAAATTAGAGGATACCCTTTTGGTTATTTGGTGAATGGAGATGGAATTTAAAGAAAGGTTGCCTTCATATTATAGTGTTCTTGGTGTAAATGTTGATTCTTCTGATGAAGAGATTAGACGTGCTTATAGAAAGCTAGCAATGGTATGGTGATGAAGAAAAGTTTGTGTTTTTTGTTGTTGTTATGAGAGTAGTTTGATTTTGGTTGTTAATGGAAAATGGTGATTTTTTGGTTGCAGAAATGGCACCCTGATAAATGGGCTAGAACACCATCATTGTTAGGTGAAGCTAAGAGGAAGTTTCAACAAATTCAAGAAGCTTATTCAGGTAATTAAGTTGCTATCTTTTTCAGTTTCATTTTGGGGTTCGAGGATTAAGTTAGAAGGTTAGTTGGTAGTTGAGCGTTGTCGAGTTTCTAATGTGTATTTTTGATGTTTCAATAGTGTTGTCGGATCGAAAGAAGAGAATGATGTATGATGCTGGCATGTATGATCCTGAAGAAGATGAGGATGAGGTATGCTTTGTTTTTTGTTTTTACCTTAATTTAGTATAAATGATGGTGAAGTTCATTTGATATGTTTATTTTTAAGTATTCATTGCTTAATTCACTTGTTTTATTGCAGGGATTTGCTGATTTTCTACAAGAAATGGTATCTTTAATGGAAGATTCAAGGAAAGAGGTATTGTCTTCATGTGAACTCTTGTGTTATGACCTTCTTTTGTGGCTTTTTTTTTATAGAGCATAATACAAAGTTTGAATTAAAGTTACTAGATTCTATCGAACTTATATGTTAAAGAGCTTATTTCTGATTTGATTTTTTTTTCATTGCGAATTGTTGAAAACAGGACAAAAGTTACAGTATGGATGAGTTACAGAGCATGTTTTGGGAGATGGCTCAAGGGTTTGAGACTTGTAATTGGTCTAGCTTTTCTCAACAACAAAAACACAACTTTGAGTCTCCACAATGGTTTTGTGGTAGTTCTATGGCTTATGATGGCTCAAGGACAGCTCAATTGAACGCGAATTTCGCAGACAGAAATCCCTTCTTCGGTTTCTCAACAATGCAGATGCATGGGGCTAACCGTTTCTGCAGATAATAATAATAATGGTTCTTCAAGAAAGTAGTTATCTGCAAAGTTTTCACTTTTTCAGTGGCATTTTGCATCTTTAGAATGTTGTGTTCATACAAAAGTGCTACGAATGAAGGATGGATCGCACCATGGATGCGATCGTAACAGCACTGAAAAAGTCATTTTTTGGTTTTGAACTTCAACAAGAATATGTGAATCCTCAGTTTCCTTTTGTAAATATAAGTGGAATGGAACTTTTTTTTTTCGTGTGCTCACTTTGGATGAGATAGTGGAAAAATGTTATGCTTGAAATATTTTGATTTTGTTTAGTGTACTCCTCTCTATGTGTGTATCCCAACAATTAGGCAATGTTTTAAGTAACAAAAAGGGCTAGCTATATCGAAGTCAAGTATCGAAAAGGGCTAGTTATATCAGAGTCATTATGTTTATAGCCAAGCTGGGACGCTATATCAGAGACCATTTAACCAAGTTGGGCCGGATAGTTTCTCATTTGTGGCTTGACGGTTTATTTTCTTATAGTCAAGTGGTTTTTCTATGTGCGTGTATAAGTCGCTCTGATGAACTTCTTTTCGCCTGTTCATTAGAGTACACTAAGTTCCATTTCCCCTAAAAAGCACCTATCTAGTGGGCTAGTAGAGCAGGCCCAGAACTATTTTTCTGGTCAACACCAGGAAAATTCAGTGAAGATGGGCCATTACATGAAGCCCATAAAGACTTTCCTTCATGTGATGGGCCAATTGTTATAGCCCAATCTATATATGTTGTCAGGACATTTTGGCCCAAATAATTTCCACACACAACTTCAATTACATTATAGAACATTGTATTCTCCTTTGTTGATTTTGAAGTGTTAATATTGAAGTGTATGATCATTTCGTCAAATTATAAATACTTAGTTAATATTATATCCTAACATATCGCTTGTTGCGGCTAGTGTGGTTCTCTTTTACATTTTTTTGGGTACTGATGATATTTGAACTCGGAATCATTAGCTCATGAGGTGAAAATTGCGTAAAATTGTATAGAAATTTATTGTGTACAATGAACATGCCTTCAATTTTGTCTTAGACTCTAGTGTATTCTAGTTGACTATAATGGTTTCAAAGTAGTCTACAAAAGCAACACGTTTCCTCCATACTTGAATTTACTAGACCTAATACATGGCCCAACCTTCACCAATTTTCAAACTCAAGTTTCACAAGATATGTATGTCTTTTTGAATTTATGAATTTCTATAACGATCTCGAATGTTGTCATGTTTCCGTGAACAAGTCTTCACCTCTATTAGTGTATATATACAACAAATCGACAATAGTCTTTACTTATTCTCCTCCTTTTTTCATCTATACAAGATTTATGATCTATTTCTTGATTCCAATAATACTTTTTTAATAAATAAGTAAAAAAATAAAAAAAAGAATAAATATTATTCCCTTTAAATTGCAAGAATTTCCTACTTTTGAGTAGGATTGGAAAAAAGGAAATTAAAGTCTTCACATGCACCAAAGCATATTATAACCTTCACTTTGACTTTTCAAAATCGAAAATCATCATTTATAATCAAATTCAACTAACCAAAATACTCCAATTTTTTCATTGTTTATGTTTAATAATTAGGATTACCACTTTTCCACACACAAGATACTAGACCAAAGTATTAAATACCTAAAAAGGTACAATTATTGAAAGCATACGTGCTTCATAGATGTACAAAGTATGTTGAATTATAATTAATTAAAACAAAATAATTGGTATTAGAATTAAATCAACTCCAATAAGATTTAAAAAAATAGAAAAAAGAGTCCAATGGTGGGAACACAAATTGGACCATCCACATGCATATGTAAATTGTCATCTTGATTAAGCCAATAAATACCATACATACAAGAGACACATCATCATCAAACTCTTTTATTACTCTTAATCTAAGACCCTCCCACTCCCTCGACAAGAAGGAGCTGCCCGGATAGTAACCATTCTTCATTTTCAATTTAAAGATTGTGAGTTTGACTTATCAAAAAAAAAAAAAAAATTAAAAAAAACCTCCCTAGACTCCGCCCTCCCCACCCCATCCAAAAAAAAAAGCTCAAAACCAACAACTTAAATTCCTTTCTCTTAGCTTGCAACTTCCATGCAATATTATTCTCAAGAAGTATAACAAAAACAAACTCTCTCATTTCTCCAAAACACTTTCATTTCTCACTAGTTAACATACTATTGTTGTCACATAAACTCATAAAAAAATACTTTTTCTTCTAAGGAAGAAGAAGAAGAAGAAGAAATTCACACTACTATCAAGAACTCAAAAGTTTTCACCAGAAAATCTCTAACACATGTCACGACTTGTGATTTTTCTCTTATTTTTTGTGGTGGCTACACCTATAACCAATGGAATAAATCCACGAAAACTTGATGAGGGTGAAAATAAATGTGGAGGTTGTCCTTGTAACAAACCTTGTATTCCACCTTCTCCTCCACCACCACCACCACCATCACCACCACCGCCAAAGAAACCACCAAGTGGCTATAACTGCCCTCCTCCTCCTTATTCCGGTGGCGGCGGAGGTGGTGGTGGTGAAAATATTCCCTATCCTCCAAATTCACAATACATATATATGACTGGTCCACCGGGGAATTTGTACCCCGTTGACCATGATTTTGGTGGTGCAAAAAGGAGCTTTTCTAGTGGATTTCCACTTTTAATTGGTGGATTTTTCTTGGGATTGTTTTATTTTTGGTGAAATTCAACATCAAATCAAGTAAGAATAAGAGGAAGAAGCAGCAAATTTCAGGATCAATAATTTTAGTGGCTATGAATATTTTATATGTATAAGGTAATTGGTCCTAATTAATTGGCTGTAATCTTGATATATTCATGTGTTTCATAACCTTTTAATTTTTCTTCCACCTTTTTTTTTTTTGTAAAATCAAATTGTCAATCCTTAATCAAGAGATATGTTATCATCTGTTCATATTTATTTTCTACTCTCTCCGTTCATTTTTTACTTGTCATTGTTTAACTTAGCGCACTCATTAAAAAAATAATTATTAATATAAGTATTTTATCGCACTATCCGTGTTTAATATTGTTTGTTGAGTGTATAATAGAAAAAAAAAATATTTTTTCTTGATATATTAAAAGTGACAAGTAAATGTGAATATAGGATCGAGTATTTTCTCCCCTTTATTTTCTCCCATGTCCTTTTTTCTTTGTTATCAACTCCTTATGGTTGGATTAATTAAAATAAAGAAAAAAATGGATTTCAACTTTCAATTAGAAGAATTTAGTAGTCCTCAAATTCAGTGAAGAATTTAGTGTCTATTTTTAAAAATAATTTTATGAAATTTCTAGTGCAATAATTAGAAAAAGTCTTTATTTTTGGCTCCTTTTGTGGTCCACTAATTGGTTAGGCTGTGATAAGCAATTGTCATGGCGGATGAGCGTGGCAACATCAACTTGATATAATGACGTTGTTTGGATCAATTTGTATGCATTTAACTATTTTTTTAAATATCAGTAACATTATTAGTATGGTGACGGGTTATTTTCGTTATTTTATATGTTAATTATCACTTTCTTTGTTTGATCGTTAGATTACACCCTTGACTCTCGAGTGTTTACTACTTATTCTTGATAATTAGTTAAAAATTGTTTATTTAATGAAAAAATTGTGAAAAACAAATGTGTAATTAGCACCACCGACTAAACCATAAAGAAGATATAATAATTATTTTATTTCGATATGGACAGATCACTAAATATTGGGTATGACACGTTTAATTAATTTGTCGATTTAGACAGGAAACTGTATAGGGTTTTTTTTGTGTGTAAATTATTAATTAAGTGCAACTATACTAGTATATATATCTTAATATTAAGACTAATTTTAATTAAAAAAATAAAATAAAAAATTTAGATCTCCCTCATCCCATAATAAGATAAATTGCATTAAGAAGGACTTGATCAACAAGAAATCAATTACTTTTGATATGATGGTAAACTTGCACTAATGACTAAACCACTATGCTATGACTGAGTCAAGTGGACACCCACTAATTCGCGCTTTCATTTGCTATCTGAAGTCAAGTCATTGACGAGCCTCGAAAGACCCATGCAACATCTATCAATGATGATTCATTAATGTTCATTGATTTTAGACTCCTTCCCCTTTTCAACTACGAAAAAGATCGAGAGGGGTCCAAAAGCCCCTAAAGAACGGAAACGGAATTCACGGGACTTAAAGCTATGGCTTACTGCATGAGCTGATGATAATCATGATAATGAAAATTCTCTCATTCTTTGATCAAAAACTTGACTAACTGTTGATTATATTTATTTCACGAGAAACAGCATCATAACTTCATCGATTAGAAATAATAAACGTTCAATAAAATATAATTGCAGGGCATGCAATTTTATAAGAAGTTATTTTGTGGGAGTTATATTGTTGTTGTTTTTTTGGAAAAAAAAAAAATCTAAAGTAGTTTTACCATGAAGATTTTATATGTCAGAATTTGTTGTCAGAAATGAAAAGTACTAAGTGGGGGAAATGAAATCAACTTTGGTTTCACAAACTCTAGAATCCACTTTATATCTCCTATTATTAAATTCCATGGTCCCAAAAGTTACAATAATCTTTGTTGAACCTTCAATTTTAGCACAATGTGTTAATTAGGTGGCTATCATTCAATGAATCTTGTGACTTGATAGAGTTGAATTTGTCCACTTGTATGATTGTAATTTTCCACTTTAGTAGCTTATAACTAACCCATGTGCTGTTGTTTGGTTTAAGTTTTAATTTTCATAAGGAAAATGTTTTTTTCTAGCCATGGTATCATTGGAAAGTTTTTTATTTATGTCTAGTATTTATTTTGAAGTTCTGATTAATATATGAATGTATGTTTAGAGAATTATTGAAAAGAAAGAGATTATTATTAAAATAATTTTATTTTTAAGATTTGAATCTTATCAACAATTGTTCATAATGTTATAGTTAGATTCTTGTGCTTTCTAATCGTGCAATTATTACTTCAGTAGAGATTAGATTTTCACCCTATATTAAATCAAGGGAAAACACAATGAAAATTGTCCGTATAAGGCTTTAGGAACTTACAAAAATTTCACTAGTTTAGAAACTAATTACTTAGATACACTCTAGTATATAGTATTACGAATTTTACTAAATTTTGGTGTGTCCAGATACATGAATCTTGAGATATATAAGGTCAAAATTAGGTATAGTTTATTTTGGATACACTATATCAAAATGAATTGACATGTATCTAAGATAGATAAACAAATCTCTTAGTGCGTCCCTCGCCTCCCTCCCATCTTTCTCGCCACTCTCCTATGTATCGGGTATTTCAAATACATGTGATTCACACCTAATACATATAGAAACATGTATCAAGTGTGTATCTAGTGCGGTTCACATCTTCTTCATCTCACTCGTCACTCTTACTGTATCTAATAGCAAACATATATGTATCTAGCTAGGTATATCTTCCTTAATATATGATAGAAAACTTTTATTTAGTGGTAAGAACGTAATTATTCAAAAATATTGATATATATGTGTGTGTCTAACCTTCACTTCAGTGAATTATGTCAACCAATTCGACAAGAACACTCAAATATGAAAGAAAAAAAATAAAGATAAAAATTTAATGTATTAATTTTAAGATACAAAGGAATTCCTATTATAACGAGTTGTTTAAATACTCTTCAAAAGTAAGTAAACAAATTCAAAACTTACAAGAATGTAACTAATTTCATTATGGCACAAGGTATTATTGCGTTCCAAAACTTATAAAAATGTAACTAATTTTATTATGGCACAAAATATTATTGCGTTCTAATGAAAGATGAAGAAGTCATATTATTTATTTAATATATTGATTATTAGCAGCTGAATGGACAGCACGACAACATGGATAACTACAAGTTTTGATTTGACGTGAAACAAATGGACATTTGTAACATGTCAACACTCCTATCATGTTTCAATTCTCTGATTTCTCAAGGAAAAAAAAAGGTCCTTTTAATTTATATTTGTAGATTTAAAATAATTTCTTCAATAGATTTTTTTAAACATTTATAATATCTTAAATTTTGTCAAAGGTGGATATATATTAATTCTAGCTAAACTGTGGGGGGAAAAAATAGTACTCCCTCTGTCTCATTTTTTGCGACACCCTTTTCTTTTTAGTCTGTTCCAAAAAGAATGTCTTCTTAATATAATTAGAAACAATTTAACACTAAAATTCCTCTTTTACCCTTAATAAAATGGTTCTCAGACACACAAATATCTAAGAATTATTTTAAATCATAAGTTTCAAAAATCTTTCTTTTTTTTTAAACACCATGTCAAATCGAATAGTGTCATACAAAATGAGACGGGGGCTAATGAATATAGCAATCTGGTCCCAAAAATAAAAAAAAAATAAAAAAAATAAAAAAAAAATAATAAAAAAATATATATATATATACACCATAAATATAGGGAGGAAATACCTAAAGATAAAGGTTAAAAGGTAGGGAAAGGGAATAAATACTTGAAATTTCCAAGGAAACTAAAAGTTTCTATATTATTATTATATTTACCAAATTTTTCCTCTCTTTTTTCCATCTAATCTTTTTGTTGGAAATATCTACTTTTTATTCCCTTTTAGTTGTTTTTTCAAGAAGAATAAAAGTTATAACTTATACTTAATAATACTATACTTTTTAGAAGAAATTTTCCAGTTTGTTGCATAAAGGCTAACATTTTATTATTTTGAATGAGTTGTTGAGGTAGTTGTTTTGTCTGCAGCACAAAAAAAAAAATTTAACCATTATGAAAAAAGTGTTGTAACTTTAATTTGGAATTGTAAAGCTAGTGTTTCCATATTTCTATTTAATTAATAGTTTTTTCTTTTTCTAATCATTTGGAATGGGAGTTGGCAGTTATTTTGTGGAATAATAAATGTTATAGGTGGAGTTATATTATTGATACTTCTTTGTTAAAAAATGATATTGTATGACTAGATTAAAAAATGCGTAGATAAAATATATGATTCTGATTGACTTTTTTATGGGTTTAGTACTCTAAATATTCCATGCGTTGGAATATCTCATGAGAATTGTGTTGTTTCACCTTTTATATGAAATGGTAATTCCTTCCACCAAATTAGTTTAAATTGTCGCATAAATTAGTTTCAAAACTAGCTAATATCTCAAATTCAACATGACTTAAAGTTAATCTCAAATTTTATTCTGAAGTTGTTATCTTTGTCCAACATACTAACAACAGAGGGGTATTGAAAACACTCCTAAACTTGAAGGAAATTATTAGTTTCGTCCACGAAATATTGATAGCATTAAAAACACTCATTTACTTGACCAACTAAACTTAGATACACCCCCGATTTGCCACATGACATAGAAAGTGATCTCAAAATGGAGCTCTTGATAAAAAGCCGAGAAAAGTGTTAAAAACACCTTAAACTTGACGAGCATTTAGGGGTTTACTTCAATCATGTTGCAAGATTGGTGATGTATATTTTAAGTCCAATTAGTTATATAAATGATATTTTAAAGATCAATAATTCAAGAATAAAATTAATAATTCACATCGAATTTAGAGATATTTTCATTTATTCTCCATATTAATAACAACTCTCATGATATCTATTATAATAATCTGTAATAGGTTAATTGGATAAGACAGATGAATCATCCTAGTGATAAGAGAATAATAAAAAAGATGAAAAGACAACTCATCAAGCAATATTGAACTTGTAATGTGCTTTATGCTAATTGGTAGTTACAATATAATAAACTAATAATTAAACTTGAAAGTTTTTGGACATATATATTTTGAGTTTATATTCTTTTGAAGAACTTCATGGTGTCTTCCTTTTACCTTTGGCCCACACCTCCATCATTAGGGCATCTCTCATCTCTCTCAATCTTCAATAAAATCAAACATTATATACCAACCACTAGCACTAATCCTATTATAAAACGAGTGTGGTAGAATGAATGAAATTAAAAAATCTACGATAGAAAGTTGATGCGACATGTTCATGAGATTGTTGGAAAATATTTTCTTGATGAATGATGATTTTTATGAAATTGTTAGATAGTTTAGTAAGTGACAGAAAATATATGAAAAGAATTCGAAACTTTAGGTATTAGAAAGTGCAGATACTATGAATGTCAAATACTAGATTATAGAAGAAAAATAACACTTGCCCTACCTTTTCAATAATTTCACTTGCGTGTGGAATAATTCAATTTTTGAGTATTCAACTACTCTATATAACAAGTCAACAAATGACGCTTTAAGAATTAGCTATAAATTTTATTTTCTAGTAACATTTATTACACTTTGGTTGAAAATTTCCATGTACTATTTTCCTCATCCACCTTCGTATATTATGTATGTTATATTATTTATAATTATCTTTTAAATAACCTGATAATTAATATAGAAATTATTATTATACACTACCAATGTTTAGAAGTATAACTCCCAAATATAGGGACATCACCTTTTTTTTTTCCTTTATAATTTGCTTTGAATATCAAAATGTAAGATAAATTGGAATCGTTGTCTCTGATTGAGAATGTTCTACACTAAAATAAGACTTCTGACATGAATTTTAATTAATAGAACTACAAAAGGATATCGAACACGGCAAAATTACATTTGAGTCCTCTATAGAAGATAAGGAGAATTGGGAAAGGGACAAGACTTTTAGGGGTCGTTTGGTTAGGAACAAGTTATCCCAAGATTAGTTATCGTGGGGTTAGCTATCCTAGGATAACTTATTGTTATCTCCTGTATTCAGGTTAGGAAAAACCGAAACAAAAAAAAGATGAAACAAACAAAATAAATAATTCGAGTCTACAGAACCCATTGTGTTTCCTTAAGAAATTTAATCCCCTCAAGTATTCGAGGTTACAGATTAATTCCTCCCAAGATAAAACGGATTAACTATTAGAGAAGTAGCGGTACATCAAACTTCACTAACTTTTGTCCAAAAATATTATCAATCAATTATATCATTTGCCAAATCCAAATCCAAATCCAAAATCCTGAATCCGAACCGAGGTCGAGCGAGTAACGACGACGGCTGAAGTTGAAGCTGAATCTCAAATCCGAAAACCCGAATCCAAATCCAAAATCCCAAATCCCGAATCCGAATCGAGGTTGAGCGAGGGACACGAATTTTCAAATAATTCTGTTCCGCAAAATTAATTTTGTTAATTAATTAACATTCTAAATTAATTTATAAGAAAAATGAAATTAATTAATGGGATTGATTAAATAAATTTTTGTCAAAAAATATTATCAATCAATCACATCATTTGCCAAATCCAAATTCAAAATCCCAAATCCGAACCGAGGTCGAGCGAGTGACAACGATGGCGCGATGGACACCTTTTTCTTAACCCTTTAATAGTTAAATGAAGTATTTCCTAATATAAGGACAACAGTTTCCCTTTCTTCTACCAATATGGGAGAATGACTTTTCATTTTTCCTTCAAATTGGTTTCCCCTCATTTCCCAATTTCTCAGTTCTTATTTCTCATTCACACATTGCTAAAACCCAACACTTACATCACTATGTATATGAGATAACTTATCTCATTACTATGATATAAATGGTGGGATAAGTTATTCCAAATATGACAACCAAACAAGATGCAAAAAATTTATCCCATCATTATTTATTTTTATCCCTCATACCAAACGACCCGTTAGGGATTGATTTGACAATCGCTTGGTGATATTGAAAGGCAAAAATTAAACAAGATCCAAGAAAATTATTTCAAATCTCGAGTAGTAACCTTGAATTCTCAATTTGAATTATTATTATTTGTAATGTGAAGTAGAATATACTATGGTTGAAAAAGAATTCCCATTTTTGAGAAATTTCCAACTTGAGTTGTGTCCCCTCCCTACTTTCCTAGCTTCTTGTTTTCTTCTATTTACAAAATGGGTTGGCAATTTTGTAAGGGTTTATTTATGATAAAAAGGTGAGTCAAAAAGTACCATTAATTTGACATAATAATATAATGGAGCAATAGCAATATAGGTAGATTGAATGTGTCATGTTTGGTAAAAAAATGTGAATAATTGAGTAACATAGAGTAAAATTTGGTTATTTGGCAAAATTAGTGGAAATTTAGAATAAAAATAATATCAAAAGTTTTGTCTTTTCAACAAAAAAAGAGTTAATAATTGAATAATACAAATAAGATTTATTATCAAGTAAGACTTTCTATCGATTCAATAATATCAAATTTTAGGCGTTAGGTAAAATTTTCTGAACAATTGAACAAGTATAATTTTTCAACGCACGGTAGCCATGTTTCACTCATATAATTAAAAAATAGTTATTATTATAAAAATTAAAATTTCATTATAAAATTTCAACCTTCAAGACAATAGCTTATTTTTAATTTTAGGAATCGAAAAAGGACTTATATATGAATTTTAATATGTTTTGAGGGCTCTAGAGAGTAGTCATATTTTGACCACTAGGCAATGAAGTTTCCCTTAGAGAGTGATGAAAACATCCCATCACCTAATCTTATCATCATTTTTTTTAATCTTATTGTAAACTACATATTCACCAAAAAAAGATGCAATCTTATCAAACTCTTATTTTAAAATTACTTGAGCCACCTAATATTACATAAATAACACAAAAATATATATGCATGGCAGACAATATTCTTGATTCTCCTACCTAAATTATCAAAAGGCATACTATACAAAGTGGCTTAAAAACTCTTGCTTTTGTTCCATACTTTTGCATCTTTTTTTGCCTCTTTCTTTCATCTTAAGCAAACACCTCAAAAATCCATTAACTCAATTTCTACTTCATTCCTTAATAGCCCCTTTTTTCCTTTTCATCCCCCCCCCCCCCCCTCCCTCCATTTTTTTTCCTACAATCTTGAACCACCACCCCACGCGATTCAATCAGGAGCTAATTTATTCGGTCAAGTAATCTTTTTATTCTTTAATCCTAGTTTTAAGTCAAGTAGATTCAAAATATTCAATCTTGAATCAATCCCTTAACTCTTCTAAGTTGCAAAAAAAACTTGATTTTGTCGAAGAGTTAACACCTCTGCACCCCATTTTCTCAAACTTCTACTTCATTTTCTTAATACCCTTTTTTTCACTTCCCCCTTTCCTTTTCCTTCCATTTCTTTCTACAATTTTAACCCCCCCACCCCACTCCCACTAACTCAAACCTCTAGTTTATATCCTTAGACCTTAATACCTTTTTTTCCATCCCTCTCCCCCCTCCACCCCCACCCCCACGCCCACCCCGTCCTTTGTCCTTTCATTTTTGTCTACAATCTGGACACCCCACCCCCCTTCCTTTTTCCTTTCATCTTGTCTACAATCTTGACCACCCACCCCCACCCCCATTAACTCAAGCATCTACTTCATTATCTTAATACCTTTTTTTTTTTTTTCACAATTGCCCTTCCATTTCTTCCTACAAAAAACACAAAACATGGTTTCTAAATTCACACTACTATATCTTCTTCCACTTGTAATACTCCTCCTCAACTTTCCGGCAAGAATCACACCCCAAGAGTGTGCTTACCCTTGTTATCCTCCTCCGACTGGCCCCACCGGAAACTACCCTCCTCCGGCAACCACCACAACTCCACCAACCCCACAAGGTGGATATGTCCCAAATCCACCATCAACCACCTATCAACCACCACCATCTGGTTACAACAATATCCCATATTTGAATTCTCCACCTAATGATTATGGTGATGGTGAAGCACCACCACCACCAGAACCAATTGTCCCTTGGTTTCCATTTTATTATAGAAAACCTCCTCATTCTGATCTTGATCAATCTTCATCATCAAGAACCACATGGAAGAAGATGATTGGTTTATTAGTAGTAGTAATATTTTTTGTTTAATTTTGGTTTTTTCATTAGTTATTATCTATGTGCAAGTGAATTTTGATGTAATTAGTAGTGGACAACATGTTGATTTTAATGTCTAATTAATGATCATCAGTTTCAATTTTTATGTGTTTGAGTTTATGTGAAACAGAGGAGTTCCTCTGTTTCTTGATTTTATATTTTTATATTTCGAACCCCTCAATAATGAAAATTCTTGATCCATCACTGTAAGTAGCTCTAGATACTTAATTCATTTTCACTGTGTTAGTAAATAATTTAGAACATTCCAACTTATAAAATGATTATGAAAGACACCTTCAAAAGTTACGTGTTGTGTTAGAGTTAGGTATTTCCGAGGTAAAGTAGAAATGAGTTGGAGTGTTTAGTTGATAATTGAGATTACTAAGTTGATGTATTTAGATGTACACTCTTAAAATAAGGAGTGTTTACGTATCAACTAAAATCAAACTTAAGTGTATCGTGTTGATAAGTCACTTTTTTCATCCTTCGTTAAAGGTATTTTTGGGTTTGAAATTATAATTACTTTTAGCAAGAAGTGTTTTTTTTTTTTTGTAAATTCGATTTAATCAAATTTTAAAAAATGAGCAATAGGAAGGCAAAAAATTAAGTTTTCAAGAGTCTTGGCTTTTACGTTTGGCAATTAGATTCTTCTATATCGTTCTTCATTTATATTTTTCCTAATAACTAGTTGATTTTTTGTATTATAAGAAGGAATATTATGGATATTTTCATACACATACAAAAATGGACATTTGGACCCTTCTAGTAATGAGGTCAATATAAGGCTTCTTCTCTCTCTTGGTTATAACTAGCTAGTATTATCTAATATTTGTAATATACTGATTCGATTAATTTCAAATAAATTTTTTATTCAAATAAAATTATTTTCAAGTTTAAATTTGGAAATTTTAATTAATAAAGAAGGAATTTCATTATTTTATCACAAAATGAGTTTAGGCTTCTACAGGATGATCATAACCACCACCTAATTTTGATCTCTTTTGAACAAGTGCCTTCTCCTTCCCTATCATAACAACCAACTTTCCCCAAAAATTCATGCTACTTGCATCACTTACTTTTGCCTTTTAATTTCTTCAATGACACCACCATTTTTTGTTGTTTTCTTCCTCTTTTTTTTTTTCTTTGGTTTGTTTTGTGTTTTGTTTAGTTTCTAAAAATAAAACAAGTAACCTTCTAAAACATAAAAAGGCAGTTTGGTGCACTAAAGGTCCTGGTGTATGTACACTTATCTTGCATTTCTGTCATAAGCTGTTTTCAAGGCTTGAACCCTTCAACAACATATACACCAACAATCGAGCATATTTAGTGAAAATCCATAACTGGAATCTAGAGAAGATGGTGTGTATGGAAATGTTATCCCTATTTTGTGAAAGATAAAAAACTCATTTTCGATAGAACCTCGACTCAAACAGTACATTTCAAAGCATATATATATGATGGCCTAGAAACACAATAAAAGAAAAAAAAATACCACAATTTTGTGTCTATATTAAAGCATGTTTTGGGCAGTAGTGAGAGGTGGGAAATTAATGATTTGAAGAAATAAAACACAAATTACTAACAGGCTGTAAGAGATTTATTTGGACATCAAAAGAGAGTGATATTTTATCTAGTAGCTTAAGATGTTAAAATGTCACAATCTCATATAATATTCGTTTTTCCTCTATGGCTTGCAATTAATTAAAGACTTGATAGATTAGCAAATATATGATGTTAATTAATCTCAAATTATGGCATGAATTGATTTGATGATTTGTTTGTGATGGTGACCTTTTAGTCATAAAACAATAATGTAAGTTAATAGTATATTGTTAAGTATATGTATTTAATTAGAATAAATGACCGGCTGTGCTTTAGTGACTAGTCTCTATGAGAGATACCAATCAACTACCAACAATAGTGGGTTAGCCTTTTCCTTGGGGGTTGGGGGGAGAGACAATGATATACATATACACGATCAATGAATAAATAAATATGTTATATCGAAGGCTTGTTGAATCTTTAAATGAGACGTTCACTCATTTCAACATGATATTAGGTAACAAAAGTTCTGAGTGAGGTTGTCGCTCATCATCCAACTATATCAACATCTATATCCCTAGAAAAAGGATCATGCACGTATATTAGAAAGAATGTGTTACATTATGCGGCTGCGATCTTCAGTTAATCGATCAGAAAGATATCACATCAACATAGGTCAAATTAAAAAAATATCCCCCACTTATACTATTCCTCTTGCAGAACTGCAGAATAAGACTATGTACAATAGACCCTTGTAGTCCATCTCTTTTCAAACTCAACGTCAACAGACCCTTGTGGTCCAGCCCTTTGAATGGCCCTCATCGAACCCCATGTTTAGTGGAAACTTAGTGCACCGGAACTATTCTTCACAGATATATAAATCTTATTATGTTGCATAACTCCTAATATTCTTCTGGCTTTTGCTATTTAGATTATAATGCTGCACCAATCTTTGAAACATTTAATCAAAGAGAGATTTCAGTATTATAACATTGGCAGAAACACAGCAAAGTAGTGCAACTTAACATTTTACTCAAAGTTAGTATAGCTTTAATAGCACAGCATTTATGGTATTTCAAGAACTTGCCTTAAAGAGGTTCATAATTATTAACTATCCCAACTAGGAATAATTACATACAGCATATCTAGCAGAAATGCTGACCTACACACTAAGTATATCGTCTCAGCTATGAGATCCATCGCCTTTGCTATGTTGAGATTATGAGAAAATTCACACACTACAATCTGACTTAGCAAGCTCATTATGTTACCTTCATACTTGATCCATCTTGCTGACATGACGAGTCTTAAATGACGTAGAAGTTGATGCGCCTAGGAAGCAACACCAACAGCTAAACGACCCACTCTTGTACTACGGCTCAAATCAATACTTCTAATATCTTTTTTCATTGCATTGTTTCCTATTGATCTTCGCGCAACCACCTTTGTTTTCTCTTCAGCTTTGAAGCCCTTGTTTCCCTTGTTTGTATCTGCTGTTCTCGGTCTTGGAGAATTCAGGACCTGCCTTTTCTCTTGCTCTCTCTTTGGAGCTACTGTTCTATTTGATCGCATCTGCCAGGATGTTTTGTTTGTTGGAGCTGAAGATGGGACGCTGCTGTCAGAAAACTCTGCTGAAGGATGATTGGTTACTTCTGAAACCTGTGGTGAATCAGCCACATTTAGATGTTCACTAGTGTAACAAGGAACAGTGTTCTCTGTTGCACTAGTAGCTCTAGCCCCTGAAGTCGAAGGTCTGCTTTGTGATTTACTTGATTTAGTTTTACTTGCTAACTCCTGAAAAATTAATCAACAAAGCAAGTTATATGATTTGTTCTATCGATGCGGGAGGGAAAAATAATCACTTACTAGGAGGATAAGGATGAAGACTAACTGATGAACAAGTGCAGACACTCGTAAGTAGATAGCATGACAGATAATTAGTAAGGCATTTTTCTCATAGTACTTGCATCCATATGAAATGGTAATATTCACAACACATTTAGCTTTCAGCCTTGAGAGAATGTTATAAAATGAAATGTTTCCAACCATGCCATTCCAGAAATTAATGGCTGGGGCATCCAAAAGCCTTTCTAAGATAAGCAAGAAAGTATGCTGCTTATCACTGCCCCTAAAGGTAATCATAATAGGAAGACCAAGGTATTCTTTAGTTTCAATGTTGCCCTTGAATCTTGATCAAGGATAGCGAGAATGCAAGATAGAACTTCTCTATTCCCTTTTTTTTTGTTTTAATTTTTAGAAAGGTAAAATCGCTTGTCTAAGAAACTGGATTTGTGTCATAAAATGGCAGGGAAGTGATATAGTGCTATAACCAGTAAAATAGCTTGTAAACATAATTTCTCAAGCATTACTTTCAAGTGAGAGTGGTATGCTGAAGAGTGTGGTCTTGAAGCATCCTAGTTCAACATAGGAACATAGAAAATAAGAGAAGAAATACAGTTGAGAACAGAAAGGTGAGTATTGGGACTCTGAACACTCTCATTATTTGTGACTTGTTACCTTGTTTCTGTCTGACCGACGACCAGGTTCATGGTAGAAGGCAGGCATGGGTGTTGCTTTAAAATTGAGATTTCTCCTGAGCTGTTTTAATTCTGCTTCTTTCTTTACCTACAGATATCACAACATAAATCAAAATGTCATTAATCGTAGTTACCGATCAACAAAGGACTTCATCTAACTCGTAGCTGCAAATGATATATATTACAAGTCTAAACAGATGGAAGAAAATAAAAGAAAATCTAACAGAATATATCCCAATGGCATTTTAGAGCTAGCATCGACAGAAAGCCGCCTAATTATTCTCTATATTAATCTAAATCTGTTTCCAACAGTACCAAGAATCATAGCCTGACTTTATTACCAGAGTTCTTGCTTGGAGCTGATGTTTTTCTGCCTCAACTGCAAGCATTTTCTCCTCAAACTTCATAAGGAACTAAAGTCAATATCAAAAACTTTATTTAGGTTATATATGAATTTTAAACTTCATCGAATTGATGCAAGAAACCGGTCCTTACCTCTTTCCTTTTCTTAGCGCGCTCTTCACTTTTGAAAAGGAAACCAGATCCATTCTGTTTCATGCCTGGTTGACATGAACTTACACTCTGCTTATCCCTGTACAACAATAATACGTATAAGAAAAATGTTTATGAACACAATATGGAGTTGAAGCTCACAATTTTCCCACCATATATACCTGTTTATACTTTGATGTACTATATGGCTAACTTTCTCTGTACAGGAAGCACGAGAAGTGGCAGTCTTTCTTGCTTTAGGCTGTTGTTCAGTGCTACATCATTCAATAATAAACACGATTGGAAAAATTAGGATGAGTCGGTGCAACAAAATTATCCTAAACTTTCCATATGAAAGACATGATTAAGAAGCATACCTTTTCTGTTGATTAAGCACATTAGCTTTTGAACCCGAACAAGCCTGTATAGAGCAAGATATCTATTACCATAAATTTAATATTCAATTTAAGAATAACTGAAGAACAATCCGACCATAAAAGGAAGTCGAGCAATACTTCCACAAGAGATGAAATAGCAAGTTTACTTTATCTGCATTATAATTTGAAGATAACACTAAGCCTAAACCTGATACAAACCTCTGGTTTTGTCATTTTGGCTGTTGGACGCAAAAGAGCGGCAGGAGCGTTCAATCTGGGCTTTTCTCCTTTTCGTGTCAAGGAAACATCACTATGCCTTCTATTTGGTTTACTTGGCATGTCTTTATATGCTTGTTTTGAGATTGTCCCCTTGCCACTAGCAACACTAACTTGAGACAACATCCTAGCTTTTGTTTCTCTTGATTGAGATGCAGTCCTCACCTGCATTTTGAGCACAAGACAGACTACATAAAGGGGCGAAAATTTTCTGCTCTCGAATTAGACTACAAATGCTATTATTTATAATAGCTTACTACAGTCAGCAAGCAAGATGGGAAACTGATGTAATAACAGAAGATTAATAGTCACAAATGCTAAAAGAGGTCTACCTTTGAAGATGAACTTTGTTGAGGTTCTGAACTAACACTACAATCTTTCTCAGTGGTGTGAGCATTAGATGATACATCAATGGAGTTTGATGAGAACTCCATACTGCTATCTTGGCCCTCTAGTTTCACTTTTACTTCAATCTCAGTTTTAGGATCATCATCAAAAGCTGAATTTCCAGCATTGAGATGAAAATTTGCTTCAGCTTCCATATGTTCAGGAACACTTTGAAGAACATCGGAACAGTTCGTAGCTTGCTCAATCTGCGGTTCAGAATGGAGAATTATACTATCTTCTCCACCACATTCTGTGACTTCGATGTCTCCGTTATGAGATCCATCAAGACTCTCCTCAAAGCGTGAAGAATGAACAACCTCATTCACTCGCTCAAAGTCACCATCATAACCTGTGTTCTCAGCTTGATACTTTCCATTCTTGAATAAATGGATCGATCTATCAATATTTTCATCAAAGTGTGCAGAATGGCCATCTTTGTTAACATGCTCAAAGTCCCCCGCATAGCCTTCATTTCTAGTGACATCATTTTCACTATCCTTTTCATTCTCCAGTAAATTGGCTGATCTATCATGATTTTCAACGAAGCATGCCGAATGGCCAATCTCATTAACATGCTCGAAGTCCCCCTCATAACTTGTATTCTCATGGCCATCGTTTTCACTAACTTGAGATTCGGTCCCATTTTGCCACTCTGATGAGCTCTGGCATAGAAGTGCCTTCTTTCTAAGACGTGCCTCAAAATATGCTTTCTTCTCAGTTACAGAACCTGGCTTGGAGTATTTCTCAACCTCTTCAAGATACCTGTTATGTGTAAAAGAAGACCTCCTCTCCCAACATAAACTTTCATTCTCAAATCTACCGAATGAGATAGAACCCGATTGCCACGAATCTGCCTGTCAATTTTGGTAAGTAAATTAAGATCAGGATGCAAAACCGAGTAATGAGTAATGTCTCAAGTAGTATATCCTAATATGCTTATACGACCAATTATATGAGACGTCGAAACTCTCAAAAAATCATTTGCACTAAAATTTCATTGGAGCAAACTTCAATCAATGAATACGCATGCATACCAGCATTTAATACGATCTCATAGAAGTGTTATGGATCCATAACTAACCCGAGGAGGGCAGGGAGAATGCTTCCCAATCACTCTCTGAGCACTATTATACAAGTAAGCAACATATACAATTTCGAACTGAAAGCAAGATCTTACAATCACACCTGAAAAAGCAGGCAACAAAGTTCATTCCATTCCTCATTGAAGTAGGAAACAAGTAATAAAGGGAGATGTGACAAGCATGCTAAGTTGCACAAGACTCTTCACTTTCAATCCGGCATCCATGTCTGACTTTCCAAAAATACACTACTTTTGGAAAATCTGACACAGCACTATTGACACTTTTGAAGAGTACAAGCAAAATAGCAACCATGAGTTTTCAAGTCAATAAAAAAACAAAAAAAGAAACAACTAGAAATTCAGTAACCGCTTCAAACCGCTTAGAAAAGGGTCCAAATTTAATCCACAAAAACTGATTATGCAATCTTCTTTACTCATAATTAATCATATTCAACACCTAAAACAGACAAATTACTACTGAAATATAATCTCCTGAATTACCAATCAAATAAAGATTCCACCTTTTTCCTTCCTAATCAACTAAAACCACAAGAACACATATCCTCCTACCAAATCCATCAGTACAAAATTTAACCAAATAAATGCAAATGAATATATCACAGTAAACAAAGAGTAAGATCCAAAGGGAGTTTATTTTATTAAAAAAAAAAAAAATTACCTGAAAACTATGCCTAAAGGGTTCTTCAATATCACCAGCCATTTCAAAAAACTGATCCTTTTTAAACCAACACCATAGATATCATCTGCATTTCCCAAATCTTGAAATTCTGTCCAAAAATAAAAAAATAAAAAAAATCAACACCCCATCGCTTAAAAATGAAATTTTTTCACTATTTCATACATAAACATCATTAAAAATGAAATCTTTACACTATTCCATACATAAACATCATCAAAAATGGACCAAAAATAAAGTTTTACAGAGGAAAGATGAAGAAAATTACAGTTTTAAAGGAAGAAATTGACAGAATCTTGAAAAGGGGTTGAAGAAGAAGCAAAATTGAGATGATTTTTTGAGAAAAAGTGAGAAATAAATGTGAAAGAAAACGTGTCTGAGTACAGAAGAATCGCTACTTTGCTTTGAAGAAGGTAGTTAAATGGAGTGAACATGAATTGTTGAAAAATTGTCTAATTAAATATTTAATTTATGGGAAATAATTAATTAGTTTTGGGATTATTTAGATCTTAAATCAAATCATATTGCAGATACATCCTTGTAGTTTGACAATATTGCATAATATAGTCCCAACTGGCTTGTAAATCAGACCTACCTCTCTTGGTTTAGCTCGTGTTTGACTATAGATTTTGAAGTTAAATTTAAAATTTAAAATTTGAATTTTTTAAGTTGTGATTTTTGAAATTTGTATTTCTTGAAAATATTTAAAAGTCAAATTTTATGGTCAAATAAATATTTAAAGATAAATTTTTGTAATCTACTTTTAAAATGTAACTCGTGTTTGATTATAGATTTTGAAGTTACAATTTGAAACTTTGAATTTTTTTTTAAGTTGTGATTTTCGAAATCTGAAGTTATATTTGAATTTGAAAATATTTAAAGATAAATTTTATGGTCAAACAAATATTTAAAAATAAATTTTTGTAACCTACTTATAAATGAATGGTCAAACGATAACTTAATTTTGAATTACAAATTAGCAAACACCTTTACTCACTAATTTCTTTTTGTTTTTTGTTGGAAAATTGTTAGATCAAGGAAGACAATCATACTCTTTCTTAATTCATTTCTCTATATTTTTCTTCTACTTCTATTGATTTTTAGTTCAATCTTAATGTAACTTAAATATAGTTATTTCTTTAAAATAAAAATCTTCTTTTAGTTTAAGTTATATTCTTCTAATAACATTTTGTTTTAACATTTAGAAGAATATCGAAAGAAACGATGTTATTTTTAGAGAAATTAGATCGTATATTCAAATGGGGGATGTGTTCATACAATTTGGTTAAAGAAAAGGAAGAAATGTGTAATATTAGAAAACTAGAAGGAAGTAATGTGCAATTTATGAAAAAACTTTATGATCCAGTGCTTGTGGGGGTACATCAGTAATCATGTGCTTGTGTTCCCCTTTTTGTCTACTTCTGTCTATTGGCCCACGTGTAACATGGGTCCCACTTTAAACCTTCCCCACCTAATCTTTATGGTCTGGTTAGATCGACGGTCAGGAATTAATTCAGCTCTTCCACGTGTCTTTTCACCCTCACGCTTTATAAAAATGAAGACTTAAACCTAAATAACGAATATTAATGAGAGATCTTGCTTTCGAGTTTTGGACATGAGATAGGGAGTCCTTTTCTTCTAATGGGATCCTATGTGGTATAAATTTTGATATAATCGAAGTTTAATATGAAAATCAACATTAAATGAAAAAAAAAATAATGTTCGTTCAACTACTTCATTTTAAAAATAGTCAATTCATATATATATAATATAAAAAATATATAAATCGGATAGAAAAAAAATAAGAGAGAATTAAAAACACACCTAAAATATATGGGAATTAGTTTATTTCAATAGACATTTGGTGATAACTCATATACGAGACTCAACAACTTAAAATACTTTAAATATATTTTTAACTCTTTAACTTAAAATAAATAATGACTTTTATCGGCTATTTCCATAAAGATCACAACAGGATTAAAAAGTTAAGTGAGACCCATAGAAGGATGTCTACAAAGAAATTTTTACTGCAAAAAAAAAAAAGGAGGATAATAATTGACTAATTAGATCTTCAAATATGTGGTGGAAATGATGAATCGTATGATTAATAGCTTTTGTAATGGTGGAGCCATTATGTGGATAATATAAATTTTCCTTTTTGAAAAATAATTGGTAAAGGATTTGTTGATTTTTTTTTATATAGAAAAATAATTAAATGCTAAAAAGGAAATAAAAAAGTGGGGTTGTATTATTATGATCTTATTTGGGATAAGAAAGATGTTGATTTGCATTATTGAAAAGCATAATTAGGATAATCTTTTGAGACATAAAGATAGAATGTCATTTTTAGTAATGCATTTTAAAAGTTTATTAATTTATGGGAAAAAAGGTGCGGGCGATTATATCCATTAATTTCCATACTTCCTTTTTATTGTTATCTTAGTGATACTTTTTTTTAAACTCTAAAAAAGGATAAAGTGTGATTTTAGTAAAAAGCAAAGAATGGAATGAGATATCAATTTTTGAATTTCTCTGGTATGGTGAATAAAGAAAGGTATATAGTCGTGTACGTAATGTTAGTTGTTGCTTTTAGCGGTTTAGAAACGAATTCAAAATTTAAATAGTTTAAATTATAATGTGTGAATGTCTAACATTATATTTATGTTAGGTTGATTCATTAAATAAGAACTAAGACAAGTGAGTTATATTAATGAGATCTCCTTCATCTTTAGATGAAAGCAGAATTTGAAATATATTGAGATCGTCGAAAAAGACACACAAAACTAGGAGAAGGAAGCAACACCCAACTCGATGAATCAGAAGCAGCAGATCTACAAGACTCGATCCTTCTTTCTTCTTTCTCAGTTTTAAAAGAGAAAAGATATTGTCTTTTAAAACGAATTCAGTATTTAAACATTATAATTTGTGATGTGTGATTGCCTAACATTATATTTATGTTAGGTTGATTATGTTAAACAAGAGGACCCCTACTGATATCGACTTTCCTGACATGTTGATAGGCAATAAACATTATTAATTATTTATTGCATATTGATGGGATTTAATTAATAATTCGTAGAGACAGCTCATAATAAATTGAGCTTTAATTTATCGGTGCATTCATAGTAATTAAAATCCTGTGAGGTTATCTTATCCAAATGATTTGAAGTGCTGGCCCATGCATATTGTAATTAATTAAATTAAACTCACCCACGGATTAATGCATGTAAACCCTAAAATAATTACTATATTATATGTACGTATTTAGTGAGTGAAAGCCACTAAATATAATAACTATATTATATGTACTTATTTAGACGGTAATAATAACAATAAAATAATTAATGTAACTTTATAAGTGAGTTTTTGAAGAGAGGTCCAATTATGAAGTCCTTGAAAAAATAGCATGAATCGAAATGTAGCTGCTCTATCAAAACTAGGTGCAAAGAACCAATCAGACTGACCTAGTGGATAAATTAGAAATACATAAACAAAAGCAACAATTGAACCAGAAAATGTGATTGCATTATAAGGTCTCAATAGAACAGATCGAGCAAGCGTGTAGAATGTAGGAACACCTTATTCTTAATTTAAGAAGTAGAAATAATGTCTTTGATAAATCTTTTAGTACATAAGGGAAAAAACATATCAAGAGACACGATTTATATGACTTACATTTTTTTTAGTCAGTTACAAAAAGAATGACACATTTATATATTTAATATAACAATTTATTTTAAATGTCTATTTTTTTTTTTTAATGAAATTAGTTATAGCTTTCTCACACAAATATGAAATATCTATGACTTATGTCTTAGTTTAAACCATAAATTTTAAAAGGTTTTCTTTCTTTCTTAAATTACGTATCAGATCAAACGAACTCTTATAAATTGAAATAGATTGGAATAGAGAAAACAATAGTCTTGACTCTTATATTGATCACGCCAAGGTTCACTTTTATTTAATTTGATTCACATATGAATACTCTTATATATTTTGTAAGCTTAATTTTTGCAAACTCTAAAATAAAACACAACATCATATTTTGGTTGTTTTAAGTATCATCATTTTATTACTCCCTATGTCTCAACTTATGTGATAATTTTCATTTTTAAAAGTCAAACAATTTTAGTTTGACCGAAAATTTGCGCATGAAATCTTCAATTTATTTAAAATGAAATTTATATATTTATAAACTACGTAAAAAGTACTATAAGCCACAACAATTGATAATTCAAAATATTTAAAAAATCTATGAAAAATTTACGATCAAAGTTAGACTTATTTAAATTTTAAAATTTGAAAAATGCCACATAAAATGAGATTGAGGAAATATATACTTTACCACAAACATCCCATATTATTTTTGTGATCACACAAAAAAACAAGAATAAAAGAAGACAAACAAATTGGAGTATTATTACATTATTCATAGTTTTTCTTGAAAATAGTGCATGTGCTTGTTTCATTATTGCTGACATGTTGAATTTTAAGTGGATTTTTTTTAATTAATACTAGAAAAGTGTGCACCACCAAATACTGGCCGTTCTCCGCCGTGATCGGATCTTGCTTCTCCGACTCTGGCCACCGTCAAATTATTAATGGGCTTGTGGTCAGAGGCGAATTCAGGATTTTAAGAAAACGGATGCATCATTGCTTTAAAGATAAGATCAAAAAATTTATAATAACAATAACCAAGCGAACAATACATAAAAATTATATTACCACAAAACTTTCAAATTTTTTTTTTTTTATATAATGAAAAACGTGTTTTTAGTTAATAAAAGTAGATTGAAGCGAATTGGGGCTTCCTGGGATCAAACCTGCGACCTTTGTGATTAAATCTTGCAGTCATACCAGTGAACCATCTAGCCATCTTGAGAACGGGTTCAACAAGTTTTAATTTAATGTATTATTTAATAATTATAAAAATAATATATCGAATTTAGTCCGATGACCACGGATTCGGGTGACCCAAAATTGATACATAAATTCGCCCCTGCTTGTGGTATATATATATACCATTTGGAGGTCATATTGATTGAAATTCGGAGCGATAGCCGATAAGAATGAAAGGATTAGTGTGGCCACAACTATAATTACTAGCGCTCCAAAAGGGCTAAAAATTAAAATAGAATGTTATGTATATGTTAGTGTGGGGGTTAGAATTGCATATTGATTGGAAATACATTTACAACCGATATGTACACAATGTTGATATATGACACTGTAACAAATAAAAGATTTAGTGATACTAGTTTAGTGACACTAATGCAATTGTCATTTTATAATATTTAGTGGCAATAACAAATATGAATATTTATAATCAACACTTTGTATAAATGCTACTTTAGGCTTTAATAACTTTGAATGTATTGATATTAATTCAATTATTTATAAACGCGTGTTGCGGCAATGTTCTCTATGTCATTACATGTCTCTCTTTGTTGTAGTGTGAAGTGGTGATATGCTTATGTTCATATGTCATATATTAACATGGTATCAGATTCATGTTTATTTTTATTTGGACTTCTGATCCACACTTTAATTATATTTTGATTCGTTGTTGGAGGTATTAGAATGGATTAGAATTCTACGTTAGTTAGGGAATGAACTTGCGATCCACCCTATTCATATAATTATAAGAGAAATTAATTTTGGAAACAAAATAAACTAAAAGTGTTCCTGGTGCAAAATAGTTTGGCCCATAGAATTATGTCTAGAATTTTTTTAAAAAAGCTCAATTATTAAAGTTCATTTCTCCATTTGTTTGTTAATGTCCCTAAGCTAAAAAGCAGAAAAAGTGAATATTGATAAACTAAAAGGGTCAATATAAATGGCTTATTCATTTTTTATGAATAAAAAATAAAACCCACGAGTGACATAATTAAAGGGTATATATTAGTTGGCATAGTTTGTCTACTAAATTTTTAGAAAGTTGGAATTATGTATAAATTTTTTTTTTTGGATTATTTATAGAATATATATTTTATGCTCTAATTTATGTTTTCTCCTTTTTTTTTTTTTTTTTTGTCTTTTTTTTGTTTCTTCCTTTTGGAAATGCGAAGGATATGGCAAAAGCATTATTAAAAATAAAGGTTTCTTCTTGAATATGTTTATACTTATCCTTAACTAATTGCATATATTTTGGAATATAATTTATAATGAGTGAAATTTTATTGGGGCGGAGCTACGATGAAAGTCAAGTATCTTATATAATAGGTCAATTTTTCTATTTACATACATAATATATATCGAATCTCTTAACCTCTTAATTTTTTTTTCCATATATTTAGACTTCTTTTAATAAAATAATATTTTAGCCTCGCTATTAAGTTTAATACATTGATGTTTCAATTAATTTTAGGGTAACTAACAGAGTTTTCATTATTTTAGCACTTAATTATCTCTATTTCCTTTACTTTTCATTATTACTTTAACTTATTAGAATTTGGACTTCAATCTGTGTCTAGAATATATAAACTTAAAATTAGGTGTAATTTATTTTAGATACAATGTATATATTTTAAGTGGATTCATGTGTATTTGACTCTTGCTCGTCTCTGTCCTCTCTCGCTTGCCTCTCTCTTTGTATAAATATTTCAGATACATGTATTTAGTATGATTCGTACGTATTGGGCTACACAGACTATCTTGTTTGTCTTCATCCTTCTCTAGCAGACCTCTCTCCCTATTTAATTGTACCTATGAGTAAACATACATGTGTTTAAGTGTATCTGACTTAAAATCTGATAGAAAATTATTAATCAATGAGATAATATATAATTTTTCTAACTATAGAAAGAATTAATAAATATGATAAAATTATTTATATAATTAGATAATTTTTTCTTAATTTAAATTTATATGGTATAAGTCCATTTTAAAAAGAGCACTTTTATTTAAAAATTCAGATCATTAATTCAAACTCAAAATATCTAATTAATAGTAAAATAAACTCTTGAAATGACCATGATTCCCAAGTATTGTTTTGTTGCAACATATTGGACCTTACATATACCATGCAAAAGGCATATAATAATCATCTTATATAGTACATATTCTCTGCATTGGAACTCTAACATTGAGAATTTGTATTGACCTACTGTCCACCTACATTTAATTTGTTCTTCTGAACCAAAGATAAGCTTTTCAATGACTGAAAAATAAAGAAATAGTATTTAAAAAATAAAAATAAAAAGATGTTTCAAGAAGGAGAACGGAAACCACTACAAAAATAAATAATAAATTAGACTCTCTCCATTCATTTTATGTGACACTTTTCGAATTTCAAAATTCAAACAAGTTGATTTTTTATTATTAATTTTTTATAGATCTTTTAAGCATTTTAAATTATCAATTATTATAACTTATAGTACATTATATGTAGTTTACAAATATATACATTTCATTTAAAAAATTGACGATTTCATGCTCAAATTACTGGTCAAATTTAAGCTGTTTAACTTTAAAAAAACACAAAAAATATCATATAAATTGAAACGGAGGAGTAGATATAAGAAACTTATAAATAAATGATATGGTTTAGGAAATTAGGCCCACACCCATGTGGCCTTGTGACATAACTAGAGTCCAAGAAAACTCCTCCATATTTTTGGTGAAAGGACTACATTATTTCTTTTTATGGAAAAAATAATAATAAAAAAACCCAAAAATAAAATTCAAAGATTATAAAAATTAAATATAAGTGGACTTTCATGTCGGTGCATGCAAATTGCATGGACGGAGACATGAGTGCTTGACTTGTTTAATAGTTTTTTTTTTCTTGTTTTTTATTAATAATTTATTCCGAGCACCTAAATATCTAATAAAATATTTTATAAATTAATGTTCTTAAAAATTAGATACTTTTGATTTTAATTGTGATTTTTTTCATGTTAAGATGCGTAAATAAGTTAACTACTTAAAATATGTCATCTAATAATATGTATTAGCCTTAATAAGCACTGTAAAATCTCAAGCTTGTTTCACTTGAGATTAATTTATATAACCAAAAAAATAACACATTTTATGTGATTAAATTAACTATCTAAGAGAAATTTAAGAAGTAAATTTGAACAACTTAATTAATTAATTATCTAAACTTCTACTTTATTAGCGAAAAATTCAATTCCCCGACCTTATAATTTCTAGAATTCAAAAAATTAAACAAAAATATATAATAAAAATGCTTTTATTGTCCCTATGAAAACTCTTTGTGAAGTCCTATATGAAAGATTAGATAGAAAATTATTACTCCATCTGTCTCATTTTATGTGGCAATATTTGATCAGATACAAAGTTTAAAAAATAAATGAAGATTTTAAAATATTTACCAAATTACCCTTTTAAAAAATAGTCAACTTTTATCTCTCCTTATAAATATATTGGAGTACTATCTTTAAGATTAAATGGGACTAACAAGGATAAAAGAGGAATTGTACCTTTAAATATTTACCATATAAGGAAATGTGATATTTTTTTGGGACTGATAAAAAAGAAAATGGTGTCACATAAAATAGGACGGAGGGAGTATAATGTTTAAATTAACGGTGAGAAGATATATATTGGAGGTCATGCATGTGAAAGTTACAAAAAATCATGTGACTCCATGTGCTTCACTTTTATTTATTTTACTAACAATAATTATTATTACCTAAACTTCGTGGCACATGATCATATTCAGGACAAAAGCTACAAAACTGTTTTACGTAATTATAATCTTTTTCTCTTTTTATGGCATGGGATGTATATTATATTTTGAGGTGGAGCTAGGTGGGTTTATGAGTTCGGATGAATTAATTGTTAATTTTTTTTTTAGAGAAAAGGGTTAAAAATGCACTTAACATATCATAAATCATAAAGCTTTTAAAATCATTTGTAGGGCATTTTTAACCTTTTCTTCCTTTCTTTTATAGATTTTATATTTGTACTAAAAAAATTAAATAAATATATATGTATATTAATTTATAAATTCTTAAGAAATTGATTAACGATTCAATGGTAAAGAAGTGACCGTTAAAATGCTTTTACCACTAAAATTATGGACTCAAACTCCAACTTGGCTCCGCCTCTGATTATATCCTTTTTCTAATATAGTTCATGACCGAAAAAGAAAGTAAATATAAAAATGAGAAAATACCCAAAAGCCTCCCCAACCTATAGTCAGATTTTCAACTACACACCTATATTTCACGATGATCCTATTACCCCCTTGAACTATTTTAAAATGGAATTATTATCACCCTATATACTAAGGTGGCAAAGAAAGTGTATTCACTTTCCCAAAGAGAGTGAGAGACTTTTTTTTTAATTAAAACTTTAACTTGGCAAGTAATTTCACCTTTTCATATTAAGTTTCTAATTTTTATTTTTTTTTAAATTATGTTATCTTTTTCTGCTATTTCTCTTTTCTTTTTAATTTTTTTTGTCTTCTTTCTTTTTCTCTTCAGAACTTCTCCGAAAAATGTCATAAACTTATTTCATTATCCAACTATCACTAATCGTATCTTTCTCCTCTCTTTTTTTTCCAGAAGAAATCAACTCTCCTTCTTTTAAGCATAAACTTCAATTTTTCATTCTCACATACTAAGTTTACCATTGCCATACCACTATTTTCACCTCTTTTTTTTTTTTCCCCAAATCTATCATAGTACATGTTATTGAATTTTGAGTAATAGCAAATTAAGAAATATTTAAAAGTAAGATGGATAGATTAATTTCTAAAATGCTAAAAAATATTTTTCGTAGACAGTGACCATGACAAGGAGATTAAAAATAGCAAAAACAATTTTTTATACTTCAAATCACAAATTTACTTTAAATTTGCCATTATATCCAACTCCAATATGCGACCCACTTTTCAAAAACTACTTGACCACACGAACTTATCAATGTTGTCATCTAGTTCTTCAGTTGGTAGAATCAAATTCGATTCAACGATATTATCATTATTACTTGAATGACAGTTCACTAAAATTATGAAAAGAAAATAAAATAAAACCTTGCGAACATCATTAAAGGTGCCGACGACAACGTAAACACCTTGGGATTATTGAGGAATTTAGAAATTCTAAAATTAGGAAAGCTTACAGACGATCATAGTGGACTGGGTCAAACATTGTTTAATGGTTTTTGAGATTTGTAATATTTAATTTTGATAATTAATAAAATGATGTAACAACCACCAAAAATTTGTTTAAAAATAAATATAGAAGAAGAAAGAAAGAAGGTAACTGCTTCTAGGTTTCATATCAATGGAAAAAAAAATTAGTGTCAAAGAAAAGTCAAAAGAGGATTAAAAACCAAAAAAAAAAAAAAAAAAAGAAAAATATAAAATAAAGACAAAAAATGATGTGGCAGGCGAGTGCATCTCACTACTTAACATAAATTTGGTTATGACCTTTTAAAGAGATATATATTTCACTTTTAAAATATTCAGGGGGTAATAGAACACCCATAAAGTTAGAATGTATAATTGAAATTTCAAATATAGATTGGGGGTTTTAGACCATTTTCTCTATAAAAATTAATGACAGCGGCCTGAAAATTCTTTCTATGAACACAAACATCCTGTGAGACTCATTAACTACATAGACCTTTTATTTTTTTAAAAAATAATGTCAAAAACATTTATATTGAAGTTTCATGTTACAATAAAAAGTGTCTTCTTGAAATTATATTTAAAATAAAATAAAATAAAGTTGAGAGAGGTTAGCCGATTCAGAATCAGTATTGAAGTGAATGAATTTCAAATGAATGAAATAGAAAATGAGAGTTATATCTGCTCTTAGCTTGACGTACGCCATAAATTTTTCATAATCACGAGTTTTCTCTCTATTCCTCTTACCTATTAGAGTCAATGTATTATAAGTTACAACTATAATAAACATATCTTCCCCTCAATTTTTGAAATTTGAAAAATTAAAATACTATATAAAAGAAGAAAGTAAAATAAATGAATTAAGTAAAATGAAACTACACAAGAAATCAATTCAATTTCAGTATCTTACATTTGAACCAAAAAAAACTACAGGTTTCATACGCCCAATAAATAAAATTAAAAGAAAATTGTTACTTCTATACTTAATTTTCCAATAATTCTATTTATTTTTTTTCTAATAATTAATTTTTTTCTCTTAACAAGCCACTAGTGGCTTAATTTTTTTTAAGCCACAGGGCTCAGAGATTTTTTTTTTAATTAATTAAGAAAAATGGAAATTAATTATTTTCTAGACATGCTCTTAAGAAATGTTGTAGTTTTAGTGAGAGTTAGTTCTTTAAGTGGTTTTTGTGTAAACCTAATTAGGTTATATGTGAAAGCACCACATATTGTACCAAATATAGGCCCAATTATGTAAACCCAAAGCCCTTTATAATGATGCATCACAATTGCTGGCCCTATACTTCTTGCTGGGTTCATTGATGCTCCTGATACTGGCCTGCAAAAAAAAAATAATTAAAGATGGGCCTTTAGAATTTGTAGCAAAGCCCAATTGTATTTGTATAGGTTAGGTTGAAGGTTCGAGTCATGCTCGAGGAGAAATGAAAACACTATTGATCCGAGGTTGGGGTGGGATGGAGAAAAGAAATATTTGTATCGGTTAACTCTTACTACTATTTAACTTTACCCATTCAATGTAAAACTCGCTGACTTGATTAATTTAGATTAGAGTTGTGTAGGGTCTTGCACTACTAAAAAGTTACTATTTTCCCAGTACTGAAAAATTTAGTGGTTGTTCTTATAGATATTTTGACTGAATAGGTGAGAGAAAAATGATAGCACTCTAACGTATTCATACGAATAAATTAGGAAGTTTTTCACTATTTCAGAAAGAATTTGTTTTTCACCATGTATTTTTCCAGAGAGTTGGTTCTGTGGGAAATGAGTGAGATAATTATGTTCTATAGAACAATTTTTTCTCTGATTCGTGATGGAAAAAACTTTTGTTTCTAACAGTGGCGTAAAGAAAAATGCTTTTTATTAGAAATTTCTCCAATCTCAGAATTCGAATCTAGGATCTCTAGTTACGACCTTAAGGTGTAATTAGGATTTCATCTGTCCCACCACTCTCTCCTAGGTGGTTATTGCATAGTGACTTACTTGTATGTCATGCCTTGATATAACTTATACATGATATTTAAATGTTTCAAGGATTGCATTTCAAGGAAGTGTGATAGCTAGTCTACCTTAACACAAATATTAGTTGATTCCTAAGCTCAAACCTGTAACTTATAAATAACACAAAAGACAATTTTACTGTTTCTCCAAATTCGTCTATAATTGTACACAACTATAGTTGTACTTGAGATACTCTTTTCCCCTCAAGCTATAAGTTGAAAATGTTTATAAGTCAACTTTAAAGTTTTCAAATAAATGGATAATTCTTTACTTTTTCCTGCTTTAATTTTTTTCCATAGGGAAAGAAAAAAGAAATTTTAGGAGAAATAAATAATAAAAATTACCCTGCAATCAAAACATTTAGGAGTATAGTCATTCCAATAGCAATTCCTGCTAGCTCCCCAATCTGTTACAAAATTAAAAAAATATTTGTCAACCTCAAATTTATTAAAACAAATCATATAAATATTTCAAAAAGTAACCAAAAAAATAAATAAATTACTCACTGATCTATTGTCAGTAGCAACACCAGAAATGACAAACATCAATAAGTAAGAAATGATGAATTCAAGAATCAAAGATTGAACATTTGATCCAACTGGTGTTGTTCCAAAAAATGCTTGTGTTTTCAAATCCAGCAACAAGTACAATGTTCCACTTCCAAGAATTGCCCCAACCAATTGTGCCATTATGTATAATGGCACCTAAAATAGACATAAAAAGCCAAATTTAGAGTCCATTTCAGAAAAAACAGCTTTTATCGACAATAAATGTGCACATTAACAAAGAGTGATAAAACTTTACCGACATTAGGTATTATATTAGATCCAATGTCGCTATAGGCTTTAGGTACATTTGCAAATAGTGATAAATGCCTCTAAAAAATATATTTAACAGCAATTAAGTTATTGCGTGCAGTTAAAAAATATTTTTGATACAGTGTTTGTCTTAGCTGATTAAAAGTAGCTGACAAGCATCAAGTGTTGCAAAGTGCAAACCACTTAAAAGTGGTGTTGAAACTGTTTTTATAAGTATAAATATATGTGCGCTTAAATAAAAGTGTTTGAAACTAATAAGAGGTTAAAGTTACACTTTTTTTAAAGAAAAATATAATCGAAATGTCCTTGAAATTATTTATAAGAAAATAATATAATTTAAAAGTGATGAACAAGATGGATGTTTGTTGTCTCAACCATTCTTTTAGTCTCGTGCCTGCTAAGGAAAGGGGAAAAATAATAGAAAATTTATTTTAAATATTGTGTTTTAGGAAGAGTATTTCAAAAATTAGAAAAGATATTAGAGATAAAATTGTAAAAAAAATGGTCAAATAAAAAATGCTTATAAGGTGTAAATAGTAAAATCGTAAGTTAGAGATAAACAACTTATGACTTTTGACAGATAACGCATAAATAAGGCAAAGAAATGCTTATAAGATTCACCAAACACCCTATTAATCTCAAGGCAACAAAACACACACATTTCAACTACACCAACTTTAAACTCTATGACATAATCCTAAGTCAGTTAGGATCGACTATATAAATCATTAATATCCATTTGACATGCAGCGATGAATTTTAAAAGGGAAAGGAAAATATGAAAAAATAAATTAAATTAAACCTGTTTGAAGGGGAAATGTCTAAAGATTGCAAAAGCAATAGTAACTGCAGGATTAAAATGTGCACCAGAAATATGTCCAACAGAATAAACCATGACCATAACAATTAAACCCCATGCCACACATATTCCTGGAAATGTTACTGAACCATAGGTTTTATCCACAGCTACTGCACCACATCCTACAAATATCAAGAAGTACGTTCCTATCGCCTCTGCTATCACCTATAACAAAATCCAAAAAAAAAAATTTTAAAATCGTTGTATATTCTAAGAACTTTTTTTTTTTTTTTGGGGAATTTGCAAACCTTTTGAATGATAATGACAACTTCAGGTGAAGTACAGAGGCTTGAATCTTCTCCACTAGCATTATTGGTATAATTTGAACAATTTCCTTCTTCTATTTCTCTTATGTCTTTTGTTGACATTCTAATTTATTGTTTATTTTGGATGTTTGTTAAGAAAAAAATTACACTAAAAATTTACTCTAAAAGGGTAGAAATATGCCTAAATATATAGTATATGGTTAAGGATTTGATGGTTTAGCTATTTTTCAGAGTGGTCTATGGATACTTTGTCTTATTGGTGAAATCTAGCCTCTCAACATAAATTGAATGTTATATTTAGGACAAATAATTGTAATTTTATCTTAAACATTTTTGTTCAACCAAATTAATCTAAATAAAAGGACAAATCTAAATAATTATTTGTTGTTGTTCACATTCTTTTCCATATTACTTGCAACATGATTTCTTTACTACTGTATTTGCTTTTCAAAATGTACTTTAAAGTTACGTTATTCGACATGATTTAACTCCGCCTCTGCTTTCAGCTACAACAAATTCTTCTTCAATCAACTTATCCTGCATTGAAAGAATTCTATATCAATTAACTTATTTCATTGCATTGCAAGTGTGTGTATATACATACATTCAGAGCACTAAATTGGAGGTGTAATGCTTGTTTAAATTAAGGGCCCGTTTAGCTACGAATCAGGTTGATTTAAAGTTAAAAAAATTTATTTAGATCTCAAAAGTTTCACTTTTTCTTATAAACATAAAAGTTCCACAATATGTAAAAACTATCAAAACTTCTCAGTCTTATACAAACTCCGCAAATGAGCAAATCATAGTTCATAACAAGGTATCGAAATATCCTAAGGCAACACGGTAATAAATCACATATCTCGAGACTCCATGTTCCATTTATAAATAAATGGTTGAGACAATATGCTGTTACAAATTTCCAATGTTTCACTCCAAAGAGAAGTTATGATCTTCTTTTTCAAGAATCAGATAATAATCAAAGATGGAATTTTAACATACCTAAAATTCGAATTTGAAGCTCATAATTTCCCAAGCTTCATTGCACTAGTAATGGTTGTAGAGCTACAGTTTTCTATTTGAATTAATTTTAGAGTGGCTATTTCTCCAATACTCTCAGGAATCTCATCAATCAGGAAGCACGAGAAAATTATCACTAGATGCTTCCCAGATGTTGGAGCTCAAATCGTAGTTTTTCAAACACAACATGTTCATTTAGTATCCATTGAATGCACCTTCTGTATTGAGCACCTCAAGATTTGGTAAATTTGCCAGCACAACCATATCTTCCCATGCCAAATTAGTCCAATCTAATCTTAATTTCTTTAGATTAGGCGACTTGAGAGGACCATTTTCTGCTATTGCTCTTATGCTTAGCTTTTCAAGCCTCTGTAGAAGAATGAGACAATCAAGAAGAGATGACCATTCGTCATGTAGATTAACAACTCTAATCTTCAGCTTATCTCTCAATAGGATTTCTGCCCAAAAAGGCGAGGAGTGTGTTTGCAAGTTATTCAGGTACAAAGATTCAGGTTGTTCTCCAATACTATTATGACTTTCTGCCTCAACAGGATTAGCCAGTCCAATTTCAAGATGTCTTACATTTGACATTGTCCAGATCTCTAGAGGGAGGTGGATCCAGCCTGCTAACGTATCGAGAATTATGGTCTGTAGATTCCACAATCGCGCTACTGAAGGAGCTTCCTTAATGTTTGCAGCAACATATATCAAATGTACAAGCTGAGGTATAACACGAGAGAAATCGTTTTATACCACTCCTGTGCTCCGGAAGATAAACATGCCTCATGTCAATATTAAGAAGAAGCATCACTCGTCGTTGGTAATTTATGTCTTCTTTGGAGTTGTGGACATTATAATTCACGACTTCAAGAAGCATTTGTCTCTTATTATATTGTTACCCATGCATGTTTATCAAATCGATCACGAATGGTTGAGTTATCAAAAAAATTTCTAGCAAGAGTTGTCTTACCTATACCGCCAATACCAACAAGTGATATGACTATTAGCTCTTTTGTTTGGGCATTGAGGCAATTTAGTATGGCTTTATAGTCATTCTTCATCCCAACATAAGTCGTTTCCTCGGTTGAAGAGGAAGAAGTTGTTGCTGCTAACTCCGTTGATTTGCTTCCACGCTTGTTAAGCTCGATCACCATCACCTCTTTCCTGAGAGAAGCAAATTCTATTTCAACTTGTTGCAATTCTTCATTGAAGAATTTACAAGCCTTTTCTCGGTCGTCTTCAATATCTTCTAGAATGATGCTTCTTAAGCTTGAATCAACTCTATCTTCTTCTTTGTAGACTACATCTCTGATCCTTTTTTCTAAAGCGTTTAGATTTTCAATATCATTGGCATCATTTGTAGTATCCTCAAGAAAAACTTGAAGAATAGTATAGATAGATATGAGTTAAACCTTTATTAGCAGGGGAAAACAAGAAATGAAAGAGAAAAAAAATCATATGAATTTATTAACTAAGAACTGGAAATAATCAAAGATCGTATTGTAATGAAGGTACAATTTCAATTTGAAGCTCACAATTTCCCCAGCCTTGTTGCTCTTGTAGAATATTCCTTGCACTTGTGTCGACTGCAGGATTGCAATATTCCACTTGGACTAATTTTAATGTCATTATTTCTCCAAAACTTTGTGGAATCTCCTCTAGTTCTTCGAGATTCTGAAGGACTAGTTGCTCAAGCATTGGGAAACTATCACTAGCTGCTTCCCACCTTTCCAGATCATCTGCGCTCCAAATTCGTAGATATTTTAGTTTTTGAAACACAACATCTTCATTTAGTGTCCAATCTGTTCCATCGAATGCACTATCTGCTTTGAGCACCTCAAGATTGGGTAAATTAGCCAGCACATCCATATCTTCCCAAGGCAATGAAGTATAACCTAATCTCAAATGCTTTAGAGTAGGAGCATAGAAAGAACTAGAGAGAATGCATGGTCTGTTGTCTTCTGTTGCTGTTATACTTAGCTTTTCAAGCCTCTGTAGATTAATGAGACAATCAACAAAATCAGACCACTCATTATGTGTATTAGCAGCTCTAATCTTTAGCTTATCTACATTGGGTGTTCTCTTTAGGATTTCTGCCAAAAAAGGCGAGGAATCGAGAGCAAGTGTTTGCAAGTTATTCAGAAACAAAGGTTGTTGCTCTTCAATACTAAGAGGATTAGGCATAAACATTTGTTCAATATCCACATGTTTTATCTCTGACATTGTCCAAATCTCCGCGGGGAGCTGCACATTTCTCCTTGAATAGACAATTATGGTTTGTAGATTGAACAATTTGGCTAGTGAAGAAGGATCCTCAATTCTTGCATCAATATACCTCAAATGTACAAGTTGAGGTATTATATGAGAGAAATCGTAGCCAATTTCACGTGCATCCAACACCTTAAGTAGCTTGAAATCTGAAATACTATCAGGCCAGTGATTTATTTCAGGCACTTGATAAGATCTACCAACTCCCATAAAGATCAAGCTGCGGGTTGTAATCTTACCACTCATTTGACTAGGATGATCGCAAAAATAATCCTCAATCAGAAAAGGAATCATCACACGCCTACGATCATTTATGTCATCTGAGTAAGTAGGAACATGATCACTATAAGGGAAATGCACAACATTTTCTCTTTGAGCTTCTCTTATGCACAACTGCCTAAGAAGATCATGAATTTTGCAAGTTTTGAATCTTCCATTAGGCTTTCGTGTTTTACCCAAAATTAGACTCCTATCCATTAACTCTTGCACATACTCCTCTGCCACAACTTCTAACCTTTTATCACTTGTTGCCTTTATGAATTGCTCAGCTATCCATGAGCTCATCATCTTCGATACACGAATCTCCATATCTTCAGGAAAACCTCCAATATAAAGAAAACATGCCTTCAAGTATGGGGGCAAGTAATTGTAGCTCAAAGAAAGAATTGCTTGACACTGTTCTAAAACCGAACCATGAAATGACTTCAAATTTTCCTCAATTTTCTTCCAATTATCATATGTCACGCCTATCTTGCGAAGAAGTCCAGCAATGACAATAATCGAGAGAGGTAATCCTTGACATTGTTGTATGATATGCTTCCCTATTTTTCGTAGTTGTGGAGGACAACGATCTTTTCTGAATAGCCTTTTGGTAAATAGTTTCCAACTATCTTTAAAACTTAGAAACGACACCTCACGAGGGGGAAAATCAGGGGAGCTTGCATAATCAGCAACATGTTTGAGACGAGTGGTTAGTATAATTCGGCTTTTATTGTTATCATTTTGAAATATTCTTCGCATTTGGTCCCAAGCATCAGTACTCCAAAGATCATCTATGACGATTAGAAATCTCCTACCCTTGAGACTTCTATACACAATAACCATCAATTCATCATTGCTCATTTCTTGATTGTTGATTCCAGTAATTGAAAAGGCAACTTCAAGAAGCATTTGTCTCTTATTATATTGTTCAGATATAGTGACCCATGCATGTTTCTCAAATCGATCACGAATGGTTGAATTATCAAAAACTTTTCTAGCAAGAGTTGTCTTACCTATACCGCCCATACCAACAAGTGATATGACTATTAGCTCTTTTGTTTGGACATTGAGGCAATTTAGTATGGCTTTGTAGTCATTCTTCATCCCAACATAAGTCGTTTCCTCGGTTGATGAGAAAGAAGTTGTTGCTGCTAACTCCGTTGATTTGCTTCCACGCTTGTTAAGCTCGATCACCATCACCTCTTTATTGAGAGAAGCAAATTCTGTTTCAACTTGTCGTAATTCTTCATTGAAGAATTTACAAGCTTTTTCTTGGTCATCTGCTAGAATGATGTTTGTTAAGCATGAATCAACTCTATCTTCTGCTTTGTAGACTACATCTTTGATCTTTCTTTCTAAAATCTTGAGATTTTCAATATCATTGGCTTCATTTGTGGTATCCTCAAGAAAAACTTGAAGAGTACATAGACTTTGATAACAAGATTCAACATGTTTTTGTTGTATGGAACTTTCACAAATCAAAGATGATTTAGATTGCAAGACTTGTTGCAGTGTCTGCATAAGTGAGGAAATACAAGCATAAGCCATTTTTTCTCTCTAGGGTTTGTTAGTCAAAAGTATATGAAAGCATGAATAATGAAGCACATGAATAAAATCAATTACTACTTACTACTTTTCTTATAAAATCATTTTTTCATGACCAAACAAAATAAACTTGTGGTGCAGTGGAAGGGAGTTGCTCTTACTTTAATCAGAGCTTTCAGGTTTTAACCTTAGGTATGGAAAAATCCTAAATAGGGAGCGTTTCTCCCCGAATGGGATCCTATGCAGTGTGAATTTGGAATAGTTGGACTTCATTGCGAGCACCAGACACTGGGTGGGAAGTAAAAAATGAAAATTCATCTAGTGTGTTTTTTGTATGAAGGAAAATATTTTTCTAGAAAAACTTTATTGAAAAATAAGTGAGTTTCTTACCTATTTTCTAGTTTTGATAAGTAAACAAGAAAATATTGTCTCCCTAATATTTGTATGTATTTTAGAAATTAAGACACTATAGAGGTTGGATGAGGTGGAAGGGGAGTGAGATTCGGATGGTGAGGAGAAGACAATGAATTTAAAAAATCGCTTATAAAACTTGTTTTTACTACTTTCATTAAGACAATTATTTTCCTCTTGTATCAGATAAAGAAAATGTTCTCTAAAACATTTCGATGAGTTGAATATAAAAAAAATTTAAGAATACTTAGAAAATATTTTCCTCCTTATCGAACACACCCAAATGTAATGTTGCTTTCTTTAATAAATAAAGTTGGTGGATTGACAACTGGTTTGTCGACAAATGCATTAATTTGTCTTCACTAAAACTTTAGGTTCACACTCACAATATTCTGTTTACTCTGAACCACACAAACTTTGACTGATTATATTAATGGTACCATTTGTGTGGTATAGTGCACATATTATTTTTTATTAAATGAAACGTTATCAAGTAGTAGTTGACATTTGAATTTATGAATAAAAAACTGATAATAAAATTAAGAAATCAATCAATTAAGAACCTAATCACCTCCTATTTATTCAATAAAACACCGAAAGTAGTTGAATCTTCAATCATAACAATATTCAACAAAATCTAAATAAAAAGATGGCCTAATATTCAGGATTTATACTGAGGTCTAAACAATTACTCCGCCCATTTCAATTTATTTGTTTACTTTCCTTTTTAGTCAGCTTCAAAAAAATATTTCTTTCTTTTTTAAGACAACTCTCTAACTTTAACTTCCACATGGGATGTTTAAAACCAGAAGATTAAAGACATTTTAGTATATTCAACATATTTTTATTTTAAGATTACAAGATTCAAAAGTCTTCTTTACTTTCATAAACTCCGTATCAAGTCAAAATCAGACAACAATTTGAAACGAAGATAAAAAAAGGGAAAAACTACCTTATTAGACATACATCCATATACACTAATTCTACTTATACTTACAAACAATTACGTATCTTATCACTAATTAAGAATTTTCTACTATATATTGAGGGAGACACACTTGGATACAAGTTTTTTTGCTACAAATACACTAAAATATGAAAACAGACGACCTAGATGGGAGGGAGATGTCATGTTTCCCATATACATACGAATCCACTTGGATACAATGTATCTAGAACAAATTACACCTAATTTTGACCTCGTGTATCTCGAGATACATGTATTTAGACATATCAAAATCTGGTAAGATTCATAATATTGCAACCAGAGTGTATTAAGTTATTAGATGCTAAACTAGTGAGATTTCTATAAGTTTCCTTGAATCAAAAGAAAACCATATATGTGTTTGGGCTCTTCACTTGTAATTGGGCCACTTTGGCCCCCCATACATGAATGAATTTGTAGACTCTATCTACTTCTCCCAAAGATCATTAATCAAAGCTTCCCCCACTTCATCATAATGCATCCCAATATGTTGAAGGTCCTTAGCTACTCTATTTTGAAACATGAAATTTGAGTCCAATAACCAATCCAAGTTTTGAGGCCCATTAAATAGAAGAGGAAAGCCTTTAGTTTGATATGGGCTTGGGCTTACATTTGTGATACTACTCTTGTCATGTTTGTATTGCCGGCCCAAGTTTATTTGGGCCGACCTACATCTCATTCATTTTCACAAAACTTTGCCCCAAGCTTTCAAAACCCAAATCCCCCTCCATTCGAGAATCTTTTCTATCTAATATACAAGAATGTGCATGATTTGTATTATTAAGTTAAAACCTTTCTCAACGTGTATCATGTAAGTTCTTCTAGGACTACACTGGATATGTTGTTACCGTTGTTTTGTAAGTTCTCTTTATTCAAAAATAAATAAATCACGCGGAAACATATACCTATGACAATTCCCATAATAGTATATTTTTCTTCATTATATTAAACAACAACTACATACAAAATAAACTATGAGTTGTATTTTTTGTATTGTATACATAGTGAATGTTAATTTTTTAGCCAATAAGTCATGAAGCATTAACTATTGCATAGTCATTGTAGTCAGTAATAGGGGGACCAAAATAGAACTCTTATGTTTAATTTCATTCTTTTTCTGTGACCATTTTTAGGTGTATTATTGTATTTAAATATGTATACGACAGAATGAATAATGAAGGGAAAGCACATGAACAGGTCCAGGTGTATACATTTATTTTTTAGCAAAATTATCATCCAAGACTTGTAGATAAGAGCCAAATGACCAATTCAATTATTACTGTATATATTATATATATATATATATATATATATATATATATATATATCACTTTTATTTGTGGCCACAAATCAAAATTGGACCACAAACCACATCAATTTCACACTCATTTTTTATCACATACTCCAAGTTTGCCATAAATGCACTGTGAAAAATGTCTTTTCTTTTGTCTTAAAGTTGCATATTTTCTTTGGTATTGATCATTAATATATGATATAGAGATTTTATGATACACAATAAGAAAATAATCGAACCTCTAAAACTCACACATCATTCACTTAGAACACCTATAAGATAAGATAATCAACATGTAAATAATTGAATCCTCACTTAAACATGATAGTTCGACTTGAGATTTTGTTTATACATTCAACAATATAATCTCCTTCAAACTACGGTCCACATGAGTCATTATCGTGATTCACAAGTCATTTCTAAGATTCATTTATTTGTCATTTTTCATACGTGTCTTGTCGAATCATCATTTGATTTTGATAATAACTATGTCAATCCAAAAATACTCTTAACATATTGTATTACTTTCCGCTTTAAATCAAGTTTCCAAACAATCTCATACTATATATATATATATATATAATAACTTCCAATCTTTTCAACTATCAATACCGAACTTTGTTCGCGTAATACCCTCAACAATTATACCTCACAAGATTTGGAACTTTCTTGTACTCATGACAAAGTCATGAACCAAACTCAAATTGGTCAGAGTTTTTTTTTAAAAGTAACAATGAATAAATGACTACATACATATACAGTAGGACCTATTATACCATTCTTGGTCCTGCAAATAAATACAATCTTACAAAAACAGTCCCACATGGCTACACATAAATTGCCAGATACTCATTTTTGCTTTTGGTCCAACTCTTTGATAGTTCTAACAAAATACCCCAAAACAGAAAATGAAAGATTGGAAAAAATAAAATTAAGTCAATTTTCTACATATATAATAATACCATAATATAGCCAAAAAAGTTCATCACAAGAAGATTGTTGTTGTTACATCATGTGCATGCAGTGCCAACTATTTTGGGACCAAAATAGACCAACCGGTGATAGTGAATACTTTAAGACATTTTTTTTTTTACTACCATTTGTGAAATTATAACTACTTTTATAAAATAAGCAAAAAAGAGAAGGTGTTATCAATTAAGGAATCGTTTGGTTTACAAACAAAGTTAATTCAGAATTATATTAGTCTTGAGATTATAATTGCGATAGATAATCTCATGATCTTATAAATTTAACCTAGTTTTAACTAACACCCACAATTTATACTAGATAACCTCCTAATTCCTATAACCAAACGCCCATAAGGGAATAACATGTAGCTTGCCCAAGGCAGGGACGGAGTAAGAATTTCAACTAAGGGGTGTCAAAGTATAAATAAATACAATCATGTAGAAATCAAAGAGTGTCAGTATGTAATACATACATAAAAAAAATATGTTTACCTAGCAACACAGTGTAATATTCCAACAAAGGGATGTCGATCGACACCTTTCAAGGTGGCTCCGCCACTGGCACAAGGTGCATCGAGAGGCAATCTTTCAACATTCAAGGATATGATCTAATAGTCAATAAATTAAGTATAGGTATCGTGAAAGGTCGGTGTTTAAATTTCACCAAACACAAACTGACGATTTCTTCCTACTATTTAAGCTTTAATGATAAAGTTAAATATTTGTGTCAGTATGCAAGAGATAGGCAAAAGTGCACACAAATTAATTTGAACATCACAATTATAAAAAATATCGCATCCAAACCTTGGTCGAAAGGTTTAGGATGTGTTGTCAAACCATACTAAAATAAAATAAAATGTAGCCAATTGATGTCTCTCTCAAATTCTCAAGTGGTCGTCCCTAAAGGAGATCAACCCATGTCTGTAGTTTAAGCTACATAGATTGTGACACTTGTTTCCTATCTCTTTCTCACAAAAAATTACTTACTCCATCACTATATATCTCTATATCAAATCATTTATTTTATATCTTATTTGTTTGCTTACATTTATTCTTATTTAAACTATACCTTAGATTTTTCTATATATGTCCAACTCCCACTTGTATCTAACATCATTGTTGTTCCCATTTTTAATCTTATATTTAGTTATAAGATACCTTGAACTAGTTTTTTTTTTTTTTTTTTTTTTTTTAAATTAAAATGTATTTTATAGTGACAAGTCCACATAAAAATCATACTAAAAGCAAAGCATATACATGAAGGGATAGACTTCGATATGACTGACGTTGCTTTTACTTTTTTGAGTTTTGGATCTCGAAATACAAAATTATGATTATCGAAACTTTTAATGTGTATTAATATATGAGTTATTCAAAAAATTATTGTCGAACTTCATTTGTCTTGAAATTCCGCATGTCCATCCAAAATGGCTTGGGCTTATTCGCCATGACTAGTATAATTTTTTTTAAAAATATTTTGGTATCCCAAAACACAAACTTATAATTATCAGACAATTAAAGTTATAGGTCCAATAGCTCTGACGCTAGCCACTTATATTTAAATACGATAACTCAATTAATTGGTCGATTAAGTGATATTTCAAACTCATAAAATTTAAATTCTAAAAATAAGCATATGAGCATATATGTATGGGTTAAGAGTGGATTGGATAAAATTGGTTGGCATAGTTAAAAATGGAAATATATGTAAAAGGGTGGTGAAAATCTTAAGTTGTTTTTTTTTATAAAAGTAATAATAATATATTATTGGGATAATTTTGAAAAAATCTTTTTAGCCGAGGTGGATGTAACCTTTTTAGTCATAGGTTCATCGCAAACTCACTATCTAGAGAATTTTATTGATCTCACATATAATATATGGAGAATTTGGAATTAGAACCCATATTTGAAAATAAAAGAACAAAGATTTAACTGGACAATATTTACGAGCAGATGATAAAACAACGATAAAGTATGAATCTAAAACACTAAATGTATAGCTATCTTAATTCAATAGATCAACGAATCACAAGATGACTTCTTAAACGTTCAGAAATGTAAAAAAATGCTTTAGACACGGACTACAAACTCACAAACCTAATAATCAAGAGACTGTCACACGAATGCTCTACATTTAATATTAGATTTGAATCTATAATTTTAACCAATAGTAAACTTAATGCCTACTAAATTTAAATTTCAGATTCATCTTTTACTTCATATAGAATCTATTTTTTTTTTTAACTATATAACATATATATATATATATATATATATAGTTATGTCAAATCGTTACAATTAGAAAGATGGGCTCCTTGAAGAGAATAAATCCATGCACACGAGGACACAATCATATGTTTGTTTTCTCTTGGAATAACATTAACATTTCATTAACTTCGAATATTTTTAGCCATTGTTTTTTATTTAATAATAGTATCGAAATTAATTAACATTGTCCATTTTCTTCCTACCTCTTTCATGTGATGGGATTCCTTACCATAAATAACTACATATATAAGTTACATAAGTCAATTATGCCAATTGTGTTATTAAAAAAAGTCTAGTATTTGAAAGAGCTTTTTTTCTTTCTTTTTTATGGTATAATATTTGAGAATAAGGAAAATATAATAATATTTACTAATATATGTTGGAAGATATATGGAAATGAATATAAAATACTTTTTTATTTTTAACTAGCTGTCTCGGGTTCGAGTCTCCCTGAATGCGAAATCACTTTATTAGGGAGCGCTTTACTCCTAATATAAATGCGAATGCGAATGCGAATGCGAATTTAATCAAAACTCGAAAGTAAATACTAAACATCGAACAAAAAACAAAAACAAAAATGAATATAAACATCTTCCATGTAATTCTAAAAGAGGGTAGGGACATGTTTGGTATGCATCAAAATCTCCACCACACATATTCTTTGCTAGGTAGGAAAATTAATTAGCTCCGCCAAAAAAAAAAAAAAAAAGTGGGACAGAAAAAAGAGGAAAATGAAAAGAGAAGCAATTAATCAAAGGGTGTATTATTCCATCCTCCATTTCACATAAAAACAAGGAAAAAGCCATAAAATGAGTAACCACAAAAGTCCACAAAAGTCTCTGCCAAACTTCATTCTCACCCCATATATATGTATAAATATAGGTCCCTCCCTACCTTTAGTTGGCCTTTAATTATCTTCTCCAAAGCCTCTTCCCTATCACCATTCCCCCCCCCCCCCCCCCACCACAACCCTATGGAACATATATATTTTGAACTCAATACTTTTGACTCGAACATATACGTAATTGAGAATGTAATTAAATAACTAAAGTCCTATCTAATAGATTAAATTTTTAAATGAGATAATCATACACTTCAACATGATAATAGGGCAGACAGCGGCCCTAAAATCAAATCTCGCCCATATCGTATTGTAATCTACTAGAAATCATTCAAGTTTCAATAGAGATTCGATATTTTGAATGCATAACTTAAAACATATTATAAATTGCATTTATTAGTTTTTAAAGATTGAATTCGTCAAGTCTAAATTCTGAATCGACTTTTATACATTCTACTTCACCCCACAAATTGGAATAATACCATACATGTCAATATATGCACATTTAGCTTGAGTCACTTTTTCTCTCCCAAAACCCTACTATATCCCATGCACATGTCCACAGCATGGGAAGACACATGAAAATGGACCCCTTCTTGTCTTTGCTCACGTGTGAGTGTGAGATTAATTTGTATCTACACATTGTATATTAATGTATACCATGATAAATGATTGTGTGTGTAGATATCGACATATATAGTATATATAATATTCATGGTAAGTGACTTCATTATAATGTAAAAATTGTTAATATAAGTTTATGTAATTGTTACATTTGATGTCCTATATATGTATTTGTAAATTATAATGACACACTATACTATATCAATCATTTGGACATATTGAGCATCTTTATATGAGAAATTTTGATGCTGCAAACTTTGTATTATGCAATAATCATTAAGAAAGAAAGAAAATTGCACATATAATATTGCTTATTAGAAATTTATAAAGGGATAAGTCGACGTGGAATGATTATTATAACTAGTCCATGCGCATTTCACTGGTCGTATCACATTCATTATTAACTTGACTATATATATACTAATTAATTACAATTTTACACAAATCACTTAGTATTAAGAGTAAATTACATTTTATCCCTATTTTTTTTGTCAAATTACAAAAATTCCTTAAATTTGGTGGAATCCGGATACGTCCCAAAACATCCTGATACATTGCGTCCCGGTTTCGAATACATCACTCAATGTCTCGATACATCGCGTCTCGGTTGCAGACACGTCACTCGAAGTCCTGATACATCGCGTAAAGTGATGTATCTGAGAATAGAAGAGAGTAGAGATTTTTATAATTTTTTCAAATGGTAGAAACTTTTTTTAAAATATGATAAAATAAATTATGTATGTGGGTAATTTTCCATATATATTATCACCTAAAGTGGCTATATATATATATATATATATATATATATATATATATATATATATATATATGAAAAGTGTATATGTTTTTGGAAATTATTCCCTTCCACCTTCCCCCACCAATAGTAACAAGTCATTATTATAGCATTAAAATGAAGACGTTAATATTTTTTTTTTCATCTACCTCATGTTAATTATATTTCAAATGAAGAAAAATGACAAAATTAAACTACGAAAATATGACTCGTTCAATTCATTTAAATTTGTGCGGATTAATTATTATCCATTTTAACATGTTCAAATACAAGTTATAACACTATTCTATAAGCAAAATAATATATATATATATATATATATATATATATATATATATATATATATCAAGTTTGCTCAATACTCTTAACGGTAATTAACTCAAGCTAATCTTAAGAATGTAACATACCATTTTTCAATTTACACATGTCATTTTTGCATAGGATTATTCTAATCTTCCCTGTATTGTGTTCAAAGAAATATGTACGATCGATTACATCAAATTGATTCATATATTAAACGAACCAAAACGAGACAACAAAAAGGGCAGAAGAACATGATATAGTAGCTGGCTAAGAACATAATAATTTTGTCCAAAATAAAGTATTATGGTGAGAGGGCCACAAATGTCTCCAACTCTAAGAAAAACACTACAAATAACAATTTCCTTAATCATCAAATAGTACTAAATATTATATTATTTCTAAAGGGAAAAAAAAAAATCAAAGTTTGAGACAAACAATAGTGGAATAAAGGGATACAACAAATGGAGGTGTTTGAATTTTCTGGATTTCTTGCTGGCTATCATGTCTTGTAAACTTAGATTGATTAGTTCCCTCTATGTTGACAAGCAAATCAAACTAACATTATGTTTGGTTTTTTCATGCATGTAGCTAAGGTACGACGTGATAGAAACACACATGTATGTGTTACTTTTGCAATTGAGTATTTTAACTCTGACATGTTCTGATCAAATCAAATATATATTTATCGCCGAGCTCCATATGATTGACAAATGGTTAGAATCTTAGTCGCTAATTAGTTGGGTGGTTACTTGAACTTATTTCCTTGACTAATCGAACTTAAATACACCCATGATCTTGCTACATGGGTGAAATATACCCTGAAATTCTCGTTTAAGTTTAGGGGTTTTTTCAACACCTCTCTTGACTTTTTATTAAGAGTCTCATGCTCTTACGAGAGTTTGAGACCACTTGTTATGTCATGTCGCAGATCGGGGAGTATTAAATTTTAGTTAGTCAAGTAGAGGGGTGTTTTTAAGGCTATCAATAGTTTGAGGACGAAACTAACAATTCACGCCAAGTTCAAAGGTGTTCTCAATACTTCTATCAAAATAAATTGATGGATGGTTCAAGTTGACTAATCAAATAATCAAATCAAAGATATGTTTTGTCAAATAACTTCCTTACTCCGCAACTATAAATACATATTCTTATAGAATGTAAAGATATGACATGTGTGCTTAACTCAACTCCAAAAGGAGGATTGCCTAAGTCCATATAATTAAGGCGACCACCCGTTCATTCCCCAACCAATGTGGGACTTTTACCAACTCTAACATCCCTTGTGCCCAACTAGAGTGTGGATCGGGAGCCCAAACAGGGATGAACATAGCTCTGATATCATGTAAAGATATAGCATCTGGCCTAACTAAATCTCAAAAGCTAGCTAGGAGGATAACCAATGTGGGACTTTTACCCACTCTAACACCTCCTTCACGTCCAGGTCCAACTGGAAAGTGGACCGAGAGCCAAAATAGGAATGAACATGACTCTGATATCATGTAAAGATATGACACCTGGGTCTAAATCAAGCCCAAAAGCTAGCTCTTGAGAAGAGGATTATCCAAGTCCATATAAAGAGACCACTAGTCTATTTCTCAATAAATATACCTTGAAATTCTTGTTACGTTTAGGAGTTTTTTCAACACTTCTCTCGACTTTTTATTAAGGGTCTCACGCTCCTACGAGAGTTTGAGACCACTTGGTATGTCATGTGGTAGATCGGAGGTGTATTTAAGTTTAGTTAGTCAAGTAGATGGGTGTTTTAAGATTGTCAATTAGTTTGAGGACGAAACTAAGAATTTACGCCAAGTTCAAAGGTGTTTTCAATACTTCTATCAAAATAAATTGATGGATGGTTCAAGTTAGATTCTTATAAAATGTAAAGATATGACACACGTGGGCCTAACTCAACCCTGAAAGGAGGATTGTCCAAGTCCATATAAGGAGTCAACCAGTCTATTCTTCAATCAATGTGGGACGTTTACCCACTCTAACACCCCACCCCCCCCTTCTTGCCCATTCCCAACTGAAGCATGGATCGGGAGCCAAAATAGGAATGGACGTAACTCTGATATCATGTAAGATATTGACACCTGAGTCTAACTTAAAAGCTAGCTCATGAGTGGAGGATTCCCCAAGTTCATCTAAGGAGATCACTAATCTATTTTTCTTCCAATGTGAGACTTTTACCTACTCTTGACATAAAATATCCTTTCACAGTGAATAAAAAAGATAGGATTTAATTAACTTATAGTACAGAGCGGTTGGTACATATACTTGTTACGGCTATCCAAAACTTATGAATTTACGTAGATGGTCTTCATGGAATATTATACTTTATAATATAAGTTAATAACGTCTATTTCTTTGAACAATATTGCACATCGAATATGGATTGTATAATATATAGTTTGACCATTTGAAAATTGTCAGCAAGTCATAAATTTTTGTTGTGGTAACACATAAGCTTAAAACTAAAATAGCAAAGATTTTATCTTCAAATTGTTTTAAGTCTTGGTCAAGGAAAAAGAAAGCCTAACAAATTATATACAGTAATGTCAATTTAATTGAAACTATTTTGGTCAACTATGATAATAAAATCTTGTATTTTCAAACTTTTCTTTTATTTTCAAAGCAACTATCTAGGTGTAATAATATTGACTCAAATTAAATTACTAGAGTAAATATGTCATTAGAATGTTTTATTAGTATTTACTGTTAAAAAAAATCTTTGAAATTGTTCTTTGACTATAAAATTGTATATAAAGACAAATCGAGGTGCCTAAATTCTTAGATTTTAATAATTTTGACTAGCTTTTGAAAATTGTTGCTAATATAGGGTCCCATTTCTAAAATTTATCAAATGTATTTTCAAACTTTTCTTTTATTTTCAAAGCAACTATCTAGGTGTAATAATATTGACTCAAATTTAATTACTAGAGTAAAATATGTCATTAGAATGTTTTATTAGTATTTACTGTTAAAAAAAATCTTTGAAATTGTTCTTTGACTATAAAATTATATATAAAGACAAATCGAGGTGCCTAAATTCTTAGATTTTAATAATTTTGACTAGCTTTTGAAAATTGTTGCTAATATAGGGTCCCATTTCTAAAATTGATCAAATGTATTTTCAAACTTTTCTTTTATTTTCAAAGCAACTATCTAGGTGTAATAATATTGACTCAAATTTAATTACTAGAGTAAAATATGTCATTAGAATGTTTTATTAGTAAATACTGTTAAAAAAATCTTTGAAATTGTTCTTTGACTATAAAATTATATATTAAGACAAATCGAGGTGCCTAAATTCTTAGATTTTAATAATTTTGACGAGCTTTTGAAAATTGTTGCTAATATAGGGTCCCATTTCTAAAATTGATCAAATGATGTATGATTAAACACTTCTAGATTTGGAAATAAGAATTAAGATTGACAGTAACCAAAAAAAAATGATTGCATTAATTTTTTTTTTGCTTCTTTGAATAATATGTTCTCATTTTATGATTAGATTGTAGAAAATATTCTTATACGCAAGCATTTTCATATCGATATGACCAAATAGACTTAGATACTTTGTATCATTCTCTATCTTTCAAGACATAAGTACGAAGAAAAACACATCAAGAAAGAAAAAGAAAACTACTATGTGAATTTCTTGATTTTCTATTTATTAAAAAGAAATTTTTTATGACTAAATATAGGTTGTCCATTCATACTAACAAATTAGATGACGGATAAGTTATAAGTTCTTCATTATTCTTAACTAAAATCTTCTTTATTCTTAACATATTGTCTTTGTTAGAAAGCATTTTGCTTCGATATAATTTTTTTTTATCGAGAATCTCAATTTAATAACCCCAATACAGACTAATGAAATACCAAAGGAAAAAAGGTTAATACTAAAATTTAAAAGGAATGAATGTTCCCTTTCCACTTGTTGAAGTTAGATTGAATGGTATGTCCCTTAGCTATTTTTTTAATTATTCTTTTAGTTAAAAAAAAAAAAAGTCATATTGGTGGCTAATTTTTAAAGAGTTTATTTTTTTTTTCAAAAAAAGAAAAGAAATAATTATAGAGAAAAAGGACAAAAGTTCAATATTTAGAAAATTGAAGACAGTGCTTCTCCATTTGGGGAAAGAGCCTTTGGTTTCACCAAAATATTTCTATTAACTAGGAAAAGAATAAGACCTTAGTATTAAGTAAAATTTGGGATATCACTTATCGAGACCACAATATCTTTATTTTTTTATGTCAAAGAAAATCCTGTTTTGATCTAATCTTGATAACACCAACAAAGTAAATAGTTATTTTTTTTTATAAATAGACTAATCGAGATTTTCGATACCTTAAATTTATACGTAATAGCGTCCAATATAACTACTTATGTTGAATTAATTATCCACTCTTCTTATAAATAGACTAATCGAGATTTTCAACACCTTAAATTTATTAAAAGGGAAACAATTTCAATAAAAAAAGAGTCATTCCTAAAGTAGATGGGTAAAGACACGACATCATCAGAATTAAACTTCAACCATTATTTTTTATGACGCCTATCATAGTAAATTTCCGTTAATCTAAGTCAATTGTGTGATCGTAACAACACTTGAGAGGCTAATATACATTTTATGATATCACTAAAATTAAACACATACGAGAATAACAACACACAATATATACAAAATAATCTAATTAAGGATGAAAGAATTTTATCTAGTTCGGTTCATAGGAGGACAATTGGCGCGTGATAAAGAGACGTTTTTGTTACGTACTCCCTACAACCCACGTTCTCCTATCCTTTTCAAGCCACGTCACTAACTTTTTGATTTTTTTTTACACCGTAATTTATGGTAAAAGATTAATTCATAATCTCATAGGGCTACGGTAAAAGAAATAAAAATTTGTAGAGTAAATCGAAGTGTTTGGGAAAAAATAATGCAAAAAAAGTAGTGCATGTGCCCCCTAATAATAGGACAACGTAATATCAACGTCTTTTAGATTGAGAAGAATGTTGTGCTACGTGACATTTCTTTCTTGAAATTTAAACAATCTCAATCTTCTACTATTAACAACTTTCATTGAGGGATAAGATTATCCAGCAATCGTGACAGAGTTGATGTAATACGTGATATTTCATAAAAAGGGTTAAGAATCGATTCTCTTTGTTAATGTCTTTTTAGTCATATTCATTGCATTAGACGGCTTACATCACTTATATATATAGTATGCGAGTTATTGCATAGGAATAAGTTTACTCGGTACACACCTGAGAAATAACGACTGTGGATTCTAAAAGATAAGATAAAAGTATTCAAAACACCTTTAAATTTGACGTAAATTATTAGTTTCGTCCTTGAACTATCAACAACCTTAAAAATATTCCTCTAGTTGATTTACTGAACTTTAGTACACCCTGATCTTGCCACATGAGTGAACTACACTTTTAAATTCTCGTCAAAATTAGAGGTGTTTTCAACACTTCTCTTGGTTTTTTTATTAAGAGCTCCACGCTTCTACAAGAGTTTGAGACCACTCGTTATGATATATGACAGATCATGGTGTATTTAAATTTAGTTAATCAAGTAAAAGAATATTTATGTTTATCAAATAGAGATAAATATTTAGATGTGAGTAAGTTAGGTGATGTTAATATTATGCCTTAAGCAGCCTATCTTTATTTCCTCTCCATCAACTTTGTGTAAAGATAGAGCATCACAATGTAATTAGCATGCTAGTTTACACCTAGCTAGCTAATGACATAATTAAAGACACTATAGCTTAAGAGCTAATGAACTATTTTGAGTTGAATATGACTTTTTCAACATTTCAACATTATGAAAATGAAAAAAGTAAGACAGCTTTTGAGGTGATATGTTCATTGTATTACAACCCATGCTTGGGTTAGGAGTAGGGTAGGATTATGGGCACATCGATCAATATCATCATCGTGTTCATTATTTATCATCTTTTGTTTTTAATTTCTCATTCGATGTCCAGTATTCAGATTCTATGATTCTATTCTATTTTATCCAGATATAAGGTCTACTAATAGAGAAAACACTCTATAGTCTCTACTAAATTTTTTTTTCATTTTTAAATTTTAGTATTGAGGTAGTGGAGTCAAAATTTTAACGAAGAAATACGATTTTAAGTGTTAATAACTAAGTTCAAGCAAGCCTGTATCTATTGTAGTTTCGTTTCTCCAATGTCATTTTCCCTTTTCCATATTTATTTTGATATGTTGTACTCGAATCAAGGGTTCTTCAAAATCAGTCTCTTACCTCTACGAGGTAGGGATATAATGCGTACACTCTATACTTTTCATACTCTACTTGTGAAATTTCGTATATGTTATTGAGCAAGCCCGAATCTAAACTTCTCCTTACACACATATCTCTAATAACATATAAAAAATCATATTCATCTCATCATAACCTTCGCGTTCACAATCATTATCTCGACAATATAGAGATCAAAAGCACTTTTGACTCATGCAGCTTTGTGCTCTCTTTTTTTCTCAAGGTATATGAGTTATCTCACGTTGCTCGCAATTAAAGCCCCCACACCTAAAGTGCTTTGTTGCCAATTTTTTTTTAAAAAAAAAAAAGAAGAAAAGTTGCAAATTGCAAAGATCCATTGTAGCCTTAGTAGGGAAAATAAAATAAAATTTACTTTCAAAGATCCACCCAATGTTTCCTCTTCCTTTTTTCCTTTTTTATAAATAACAATTCTTTTAGCATCTAATGCTACTTTTTTCTTTTGAGGTGAAAATTCTAACTTTGAATGTGAATTGTCTCTCTTTTTTATGAATACATCATTTTCATATTACAATGTTAAGAAACATGAAATCTTTTTTTATTTAACATAACACGACAAAAAAATAATCAAATGTTATATCGAATCTAGAAAATCGTACCCCAAAGAATAAATATAAACAGTCTATTGATTTCACAACTAGAACATGTAACATGAGATCTTTTGAATCATAGTCTTCAAAAATCTAAAGTAATTTACAATGGAAGTAAACAACTAGCAAACCAAACTATTACAATAATAACCTGAGTAAATAAATAAATACACACGATACGATTGGTTAATTAAACAAAAAAGGTACTAAAAATCTAACATTCAAAAGTCAAAATCAATTTGAATTTCTACTAATTGACATTTTTTTTTTTTCAAATTGATAATTCACACGCGTAATGATTATGGGAAAGAAAATATAGACTATAGATTATAATTAATCATCCCTTTTGCTTCCATGTTTTGCTCCTTCTTGTCTCGTCTTTTCTAAATTTTGCAATATTTTTGATGTTTTTTCCTTTCAAATGGAGGCTTCAAAAACTAATTTAAGTCAAATTTCTTGTCCTAATGCTCCAAATATCTGGGAATTTTCATGAGTAATTTTAATTAATTCTCATCCCATGAATTAATTAAATCATTAATGATTCTCACTATTTTCCCCTCCTTTCTTCACCTGACATATATTCTTATAATCCAAGAATAATGTAGTACACTAATGTGATTGGCAACGCTATCAACATCCCGAAAATAACCCTGAAATGTAGGGAAAAAATAGTAAATTATTGCACGATTATATACGTTGTAGTGTAATTTAACTGGTTATAACAGATCGAGAAATAATTTTACTTACGCAGTACTAAGAATAGCTGGATGAACATTGTACTCCTTAGCAAACACAAATGGGACAATCCCTTGTGGCAATGCAGCCTAAAATTCAATATATCAAATTATTAAAAAAAAAAAGCAATTTTTGAACCAGCAATTTTAATGCAACATTTAATAAAGTAGATAATAAATTTGTCATTTCATGACCACCAAAAACTATATATTAAAAAAAAAAAAAAAAAAGGCTATATGGATAATTTATTTACCTGTACAATGGCTACATGAAGAAGAGTACCACGAAGGCCAACAGCAATTGAAGCAGCAGCCATAACAGCTGGGCCAGTTAGAAACCTTACAGCCATTGCAAATGTAGCCACTGTGTTACCACATGCAATGATTTTTGGTTGAAGAGCCATAAACAAACCTACACATAAATTCATCGTGACCATGAGTTTAACTGAACTCATTGCTTTCGACTTTAATTATAGATACAAATAAAACAACCTAGATTCAAGTCGTGTGTGTTTTCAATCCACAGATTAACTAAGATTCTGAATCCGCCTCTGCTATATTTAAATAGCTATTTTCTTACATTAAATTTCAACTACTAGTAACCAAATCAATGATTAAGTCAAGTAAGGACCCCACGAAGACAATGATTTTGATAATATAACTACCCTATTAATACTACCATTGGATTTGGATGGTCAAAAATGTAAAACTTGACGTACTAGAAATGGTTTAACATATGAAAGAGAAAGCAAGGTACAATATATAGTTGAAAAATATAAATGCTTTAAATGTTTGATAATGCTAGCGTCAAGAACTCGTATTACATAACTATAGTTCTCTTTACGAGTTCAGCAAATTACAGTAATTTTGATGGGTGAGAATAATTTATTCAGAACGCGATACGATTTACTTACCCAAACTAAACATAGCCATTCCAAGGCCAGCATCAGAGAGAATGGAGATTGACTTCTCTATAATTTTGGGCATATGCACATGCCATCTAAAAAAACAAACAAACAAACAAAACAACTAATTAATTGATGGACAAATTTTAAACTTTTTCCTACTAAAAAACTCAAAATGTTTGAGAAAGTTAAGAAAGTAATTAGTTTTTTAAATCCATAATTAGCTTACCTGAATGAGATTAGAGACCAAATCAGACCAATGAGGCTCGAATACGTGTTTGGGTTACGAATAAGCTTACGCCAAACCATGATTAAGATCAAACGAGTCATAACACTTGCTGGAGGCATCTGTTTTCCCATACCAGCATCTTGTCCTCCAGCAATTTTGGGGTGTAGCTCCGATGTGGAGCTAGACCCCAGTTTAGTCAGTCCAGTGGGTCCCTCTTTTTCACCTTTTTCTTCATCGCCATCTTTTCCACCACCATTGGCACCTCCAAAAGTGAAATCCTCACCACCAAATTCCCCTGTTTGCGGAATGGCTTCAAATATAAAGATTATTTAAACATATATTAAAATAATATTAAGACACCCCGTCTAGCGGATTCACTTTTTTTTAAAAAATAATAAATATTTAAATAGTTTATATTTCAAGTTAATTAGTAAACAAAATAAAGAAAATTATACCTTTACTATCTCCATTTTGAGTATGATCTGAAACCAACATCCGAATTTCTTTGGCTCCATCGGATCGACCCGATTGTTCGTTGGCACTGAAATCATTGCCACCGAACACGTGGAGGCCACCGGCCTCCGACACCGGAGAATTACTCGAACTCCATACAAACATATGAAGTTCCTTGGCATCATGATTATTAGCTTTAGCATTTGGCTGTTGTTGCTGTTGCTGCTGCTGCTGTAGTTGTACTTCCTGCTTCTGTGTTTGCACATTTGGTTGCTGAGGTTTTGTGCTTTTAGGCACTGCGGAAGAAATTTCGGGGTTCGGGGCAGGATAAGATCCCGGCGCAGGCTGCTGCGCGGGAAAATACCCGAACCTCGGAGAGCTCTGAACTAGACCTCCCGGAGCACAGTTTTCTTCGAAATTAGACGGTCTTGGAGTCGGACCCCGAGACGATTGAACAGAGTACATATCTGCAGGACCAAAATTGGATAATCTGCCTCCAGGAAAACCCATCATAGAGTAAAAATCGTTATGGTTAAAATTAGACCCTCGAGGAGTCGGATTCCTCGAAGAACTAAGACTGTAAATCTCAGCTCCGGTGAGATTCGACGGCCGATGGTCCATAGCAAACGACCTCCGGGAGGCATTTGATTTTCTCACAGTAACATGAAGTTTACCATCTTGACCAATTTCAGCGTCTGTTTCGAGAAAATCATGTCCATCTAGAGATACAACATCAGATTCCACTTTAAACGAAACAATTGAAGCAGCAGTTTCTGGGAATTGCTCCATTATAAGCATTTTCGCACCGCGATATTCGAACAAAAACAGCAAAAGTGTGTACCAAATAATGCACTGCAACACCACTACTTGTACCATGAGACTACCAGAGTACTCACCATACATAGCAATTAACAAAGGAATACCCATCACTAATGTATTAGGTAGTGTTGAAAGAGAAAAAATTGTAATACTCCATTCAAGGCTACCATTTTTAGTTAAATTAGCCCATAGCGAAAGAACAACAAGCATAATTACTTTCTGCAGTGAATCGGCCGCAATGAAACGGAAATTCATTTCATATGGATTATTCATAGCTATGAAATGAAAAGACAACAACGGAACTGCAAAAATGGCTACGAATCTGTTGATCCCAGAACATTGATCGGGAGAGAAGATTTTCCACCATCTAACAGAACCATAAGCCAATATCATAGCAACATAGAGAGGAACAACTGCTGTTAACACAACATACAGATCGTGCCAAGTGATCATTTTCGCAAAAAAAAATTGTCGAATCGAAGAAGAAAAAACCGTTATTTAACTGCAGCACTGTGTGTATTGCAGTTGATTCTGCAGTACTGGTGCAGAAGAATTCTGCAGCAAATTACAGAGAGCGATTAAAAAGGACTGATGATAAATTAAAGTGTGTTTTTTTCTTTTCTTTGGTGGAAGAGGAAAGAAGAAAAAGGAGTGAAATTACATGAAGGTGCAAAATGTGGAAGAATTATATATAGGGAAGAGAGATGAGGGTACCAATGGGGTCATCCGAACCCTTTTCGATAAAAAAAATTAGCTAACTTACGTAAATTTCATTATTTTAGAATGTAATTACTTAATCCTAACTCAATAGTGTGTCGAATACATCAATAACGTATTAGATGCGTAAATCTCCAATACGTGTGTACGTTTATTCATATGCATATACACTTAATTAGATACACTGATAAAAAATACATACATATAATCTTAACTCAATAATGTTTCAGATACATCAATAATGTGCTAGATACATTAATAATTCCAATTCGATCCAAAAAGTTTCTTTCTCATCTTCTTCACTGTTAAGGTTTATCATGCATAAACTCTCTTTCCATTTGCAACAAATTACATACTATATTCTCTTTTGTTCGTCAAATTTGTTGCATTTTTGGATTTCCAAATTTAAGAGGCTAAAAATATCTGATGTATCTTTAATAATATATGGTATAAAATATTAAAACTGAAAATATACGTAATTGTTTGAAAGTATAGATAAATTTAGTGTAGGTCGTGATATGTTTAATAAGGTAATTTATCCTAAAAAATTACATAACATATGTATGGTATTTTTAAAAATTATTTTTATGTATTTATATAAATTTTGAACCTCGTGAATATAAGATTTGAGGTTGATTTAATGATTGAGAAATTTAAAATTTAGCTTGCAATTCCAAATTTAAATCTTAAACAATTTATTTTTATTTTTCAAATCCTCTTAGTGAATATTCTGAATCGGCTACCAAACGAATCGATTGAACTTGGAACTTTGGCAACTTATATTTTAAGAGGAAAAATTTGAGTTTTTTGGGGACCAGTTGAATTTTTTGAGATGGGATATTGATAAAGAAAGAAGTTAAGAAAAAAGGGGTTCAATTTTCTTTTGCTGTCGGGTGGTGGTGGGGTGGTGAGTTGGTTGCAAGGTGACCACATAGTCAAGGGCGGAGCTATGAAGGCCACTGGGGTGCCATGCCACCTTCGAACTTCGACGGAAACTATATATATATATATATATATATATATATATATATATATATATATATATATATATATATATAATATTTATATAAATATAAAGTGTGCCATCAGTGAACAAAATTGGCTTGTGGTGCCACGGTAGGAGGGCAACTTTAGATGGTTAATGTTGCGGGTTCGAATCCGATTTGTACCTTTTTTTTTTGAGAAATTTGCTTCAGACATTTTTTTTTTAAAAAAAGGCTCAGATTAAAGGGAATATATAAAATATCAAAATTTCGACTAATCTAAATTTACACGCATTAGGTTAAACACATCAAAGAAGAACTACTTCACATAATTTTCTTTTCGTAATTAAAATTTAAATATTTTATTAAAAATGAAAGGATCGTATTCATCTGATGGCGGACCATTTGCATGTAATATTGTAACGTGGCTAGTATTTGATGGGCCTGGGTTTTGTGAGGACGTGGACAACTTTTCTTATCTCTATTTTGTTTTCTTTTTTCATTTTTTTTTTTTTGTGTTGTATAAGCAAATTTTAATTTGAAGTATCATTAAGATTATAAATAGTAATTTAGACTTTTCATTTTAATTATATAATCGAACCTTATACCATAGACAAATGAATTTTAAACTTTCGGTCAGAACATAATTATTATATTCCTCTGTATAAGGATGCAATAAACTAGCTATTTATTTTATTTTATTTTTGTCAAAAAGTTTCCTATGTTTTAAAGATTAAAAACTTCCTGCCAAAGTGATAAAAAGATGCAGGTTCTCAAGCTGCAATTTTTAATTAAATAAAGTTAGATGCAACTGACATTGGTTCTTGTTCATGAACATGTTATACTACTTTTTCTTTTTTGAATTTTGTATCCATAGTTTGATATTCACATTGACCACTGTTGGATTTTAAGGGAAGTGCTAAATGACCAAAAAATTTGATTAGAATTTAGTCAGAAAATTAAAATATTTAAAATAAATTAATCTTTTTTTTATTTTTTAGTTAAAAAGTATTAAAGTTAAAAGGGTAAAAATGTTTAAAAAAGTAAAATAACATAAATAAAATATTATTCTGACCAAATTTTCTGGCAAAAAAGAATTTTCTGGATTTTAATTAGGATAAAAGAAAAATACTTTAAAAGTTATGACTTTTATGAAAAGTTGTGACTTTAATGAAAAGTTACAATTTTTTATGAAGAGTTGTGATTTTTATGAAGAATTATTGACTTTAATGAAAAGTTGTGACTTTTATGAAGAGTTGCAACTTTTATGAAGAGTTGTAACTTTAATGAAAAGTTGCGATTTTTATGAAAGGTTGTGACCTTTACGAAGGATTGCGACTTTTCCAAAGGATTGTGCTATTTTCGATAAGGCACAATAAACATTTGTTCACTCTACCCTTTGTTGTCTATAAATAGAGGGGTTTCCTCTCATTTTTCAACAACCAATTTCTCGACTTCTTCTTCTTCTACTAAATCTAATATTCTAAGTGTACTTTATTTCCGTTGAGTGGTTCGCTGACATCGGCGTTTTACGTACCAAGATATCGATGAGTAGGACACAATGTTCAATATTTAGTTGGCTCGATTTTTCTTCTTTGAGAAAAATATTTTGTATATATTATTTCTAATTTGTTTCAGATTTTATTTTCTTTACTGGTTTTAAGATTCTAGTTTTGAAAATATTCTTTAAACTTTGTTGTTTCTTACCAAGTTCTTCAAAGTTATTATTTTAAGTATCTTACAACTAAATCTATATCCTTAGTTACATCCATTTTTAGAGGATGATACTCTCAATATAACTTTTTTCATTTTCAAAAACTAGATTTTCTGAAACCTCTAACTAAAAGTGAAGAGATTTTGAGAACCATTCCACTCCAACACACTATGTAATATGTTATTACTTATTCACTAATTAGAATCTATATCTATACTGATACTAAAAACATATTCTAACGACAGAATCACGAGCTTCATTACTCAACTCTAAACTAAATTAAAAGCACTCAGCTATAGGATGACAATCTTTCACTCCGGATGGGTAAGTTCCATACCGACAAGACCTCCTATCCCAGAATTTGTTCATTTCACATTAACTAAAGAGAAACTTAATCACTAAGATAAAATTATATAAAACCCTAATATAATTGAACAAAATGGAAAATCTGCAATACAAGAGCAAAAACCTTATGTTTGTAAGAAGAAAAAGTATTAACTAATTTAATTTCTTCACTTTCATAAAATGTACGTAACTTAATCATATTTACCCTCCTTAAACTATTAATCCCATTGTGTTTTGAACTCTTTAATTTAACAAAACCTTTATTTAGAAAAAGAAAACAACAGCCAATAATACTCAAATATTTAGTCAAAATCTAGAATTGAAAAGGTGTATTTCACGTGCTATAGTTTTAGGTGAATCTTGGTCTGTGTCCGTGACCTTTCTTAGGCAATATCCTATAATTTCCCTAAAATTATAAAATCTTACATACTGTATTTCAACTAAGACAGATTTTGTAATTTGGTTTGAACAAATTATAAAAAAGGATTTTTCATTTAAAGCCCAATATTTTCTCAAAGATAAAGAACTAAAATCAATAATATTGTCCATATATATATATATATATATATATATATATATATATATATATATACTCCTAGGATCCGACTCCTCTCCATTTTTCTCCTCTCCATTTTCCCCTAGTTCTAGCTTGGATTGGAGACACATGTCATAGTTTAGAATTAATAATTGAGATCTATTAATTAAAGCAAAATCCTAACCATAATTATTTACTTTCATATATTTTCTTCTTAAATATTTTTGCAATCCAACAATTCTATATTTGCATTATATTTTTTCTAAATATATTTAAAAGAATTTATTTTCTTAATTACTTGAGTAATTTTTTGCAGATTTTTTACTTTTTTCCCTAACGTTTGCCATTTCTCAAATAATATTTACCAAATAAAAATTAAAAATTGTGACCTGACATTTTTTTTAAAATTTTAAGAGTAAAATAAATTTTGTCACTCAATTTTAAATTCTTTCTTAATATTGCTCTACAGATATTGTAGCTCTTAATACTCTATTAGAATAATAAAAACGTTTAACTGTATTACAATTTTTTTTCAAAAAAAATAAAACTATTTAATAATTTTTTTAAATATGTATGCAAGGCATTAAAGAAAAGTTTTAAATATATTTAGGGAAAATATAATGAATTGCAAAAATATTTAAGAAGCAAATACATGGAAGTAAATAACTATGATTAAGACTTTGCTTTAATTAATTAGATCTCAACCGTTAATTCTAAACTATGCCATGTGTCTCCAATCCAAGCTAGAACTTGAGGAAAATGGAGAGAAGAAAAATAGAGTGGAGCCGGATCCATATTCCTATCTCTTTAGTAATCAAATAAGAACATAATTTGCCTAATATGCAACTGTTTATAAACAGTTTCTTGATATAATATTCCAATATTCTCGGGTTTATGTTGTTTTCTCATAAAATTGACATAATTGTATGTACACATTAATATTATTATGCCCCAAAAGCATATATTAAACATTCAATGGTTAAGTACAAAAAAAATCTATCATATATGCTGAATAGACGAGAATACTAGACGTGACAAATGAGCCGGACCCTATTAAACCAATTACACCTAATACTTAGGAGCAAGATCGGTAAACATAAAAAATAAATAGGGTGAGTCACATACCTTAGTGAAAAATATCTTGGGACAAATAGCTAATTTCAAAATCATAATATAATAGTGTAAGTTTAACTATTTCAAATCCATAACACATAATAACCATCATTGTATATTTGCATTGTAATTAATAATATACATATATAATACTATGGTACAATATTGTTTGCTAGAATTTAGTTAATGTTATAATTATATGTTTGTCTCTTAAGAAGAGTAAAGAATGATTTGATATATGAAATGGGACAGGATATATATTATATACAATTCAAGCATCAATTTTTTTGGTGAAAATTGTAACAAAGATCAAATCAACAAGTATATATATTATGCTAGTTTCTTTTACAAATAAATCATTTGCATATTAACAAACAATTGAAAGAAAGTTATTCTTTTTCTTTTGTTTTGTTTTTATTTTTTGGGTGGGAAAACTAGCATATGTCACACTCATGTCTCATGTACCTAAAAGATCAATCAACTTTTATGCCTACATGATTGAGTAACATTATCATATTCATTCATTCAAAAAAGTAAAATAAAATTGGTAACAATCTTTTCTTGAATTCAATTTCACTCACCACTATATAGGCAACTCTTCTTAAAGTCCCAATTAAAATAAAGTTTGTTTTGGACAATGATTTGACCATAAGAGGACCACCCTTTCCACAAACACCCAATCACCAAACTTTTAAGTTCTAATTAAACTACAAGTTAAAAAGAGAAAAACAAAAGGTTCTTCTACCTAAAGGAGGGATTGGTTAGTTAGAAGCATCAAGAATCATATATAGTATAGTTTAGATCAATTTAACAATATTTTAAAGATCTAAATCTCACGGGTCAAAATCTGATAGCTATGAACACATATGTTTCTTTGCCCGACTTTATGTGACACAGTTATAATTTGAAAAGTCAGATGAAGCTTGCTTTTAACGGCAATTTCATCATGTATATATCTTTTTAAGTATTTTGAATTGATAATTATTATGGCATATCGTGATTTTTATATAATTTCTAAATATGTAAAATTTTATTTTAAAAAGTAATCTTGAAAATTCACATTGAAATTAGATGGTTTAACCCTCGTATTCTAAATCTATGTCAAATGAAGTGGGACCTTAGAAATAGCTAGTTTTAAATGTTTGGAACGTTTGTTTTGTATATGATTAAACTTATAAGTTTTCTTTTAATAGATAGATTTATTACATTTAAAGGAGTAAGGTTGTGTAATATCAAATTACAAAGATAAAACTTAAATACGTATGAATCCTAGGATTTGGCATATGGTCTTGGAAAAAAATAAGTTGACTTCATGACTGTCACAAGTATGTCATACATAGAATCAAGATTATTTGGAGACATACTAAAAATTTAAGTTAAAGTTTATGAATTTTATTCTTTATGTTTCTTTTATATTCTTCGATATTCTAAGGGCAGACATTTTAGGAACTATATATAATAGAAACTACATATGGATGTGATAAGAAAATGAACATAAAACGTAACTCAACTTCGAAAGTTAATTAATCATGAACTGAGGACTATTGAACAACAAATATTGAGACCGTGTCTCCATTAAGAACCAATGTGGGAAATTTTGATACTCTAGCTCCCAGAGCCTGCTTATTAGAGCGTGGATAACATAACACATTATGAGAGGGCTCAAACTTGGATAAATTAAGAACTGAGATGAGTCGGATTCTGATACTATGATAATATTTTACCACTTTAACACTAATTAAAATGGGAGTAAGTAAGAATAGACATAAATAGACAAGTGATAAAAGAAGTACATACCAAATTAAACAAGAATATTCTCATCCATATATGAAATGCCAAATTAATATAAATCTTTCTTGATAAAGCCGCCTATCCCACCCCTACCCAACCCACCCCCACTCCCTTCTTCTTTTTTCCTATCTTGTCACAATGCAAAGTAACTAATAACCTTCCAAGCTAGCTACTTGTACATATCTATCTTTGCAATATGTAATGTCTTTGAAGATCCTATCTTTTTTTGGTTCCACAATTAAGAAGAGATAAAGAGGAAAGACAATGAGATGCAAGTGAGGAGGGTATAGTGTGCATAAAGGAAAAAAATTGTGACAAAGGTATGGTCCAAGTGAAGTGGTTTTAAGTCACTCTCTTGAATGTGCAAGTCAAAAGAGGTGGGCTTCTTTGGCCCATTGGACTTGGCCCACCACCCTATTTCTTTCACTCACCATCTACTAGGACTACCCTTAGTCCCCACTAGTATAAGTCTCTCTATATGATGCACACTTATAGGCACTTAATGGTATTCTATGTCGGGTTATTTGGTTTTGTAGTTCTTTATAAATAAATACAAAATTACAAGCATTCTTTACTTTTACGCATTAGAGATCTGACAAGGTCCCATCTCTATGAACTATAATTAATAGGCGGTATCCATAAATCTTTTTCTTCTATTATATCCTACGTTTTGCTAAATGTGCATGAATATGTAGAGATTGTAGGTTTTAAGAAACAATTTTCGTAATTTAGGTTTAAATGATAACTATGCATGTCAAAAAATTGTGGAAAATGTAAAATGCATTGTCACTTTTTCATAGTTCACTAAAAAAAAAATAGGATTATTGTTTTTACCCTTTAATTACTATATTATTATATGCATACATCTATGACTGATTTATCAGATTTATTAAATTAAAAACATGGCACAGAAAGTGATTATTAGCCTTTCCATTGGGATTGGATTGGGCCTTTGCAAGATTTAGAATACTGGATCAGCTTGCTATAATGAAAAGCCCATTTCTCTTTATCGCGGCAAATATTCATAAAATAGCCACTTTGCTAATGTCGGTATTTGAAAAATAGTCACTATTATGCAGTTTCACTTAAAAATTAATATAATTGAAGTTCTAGCACAATTTATATATTTTTTAATTACATGACTAAAAAGTGTCTAGTACGCGCTATTACTACTTCTACGTGAACTTTATATTATCATTTTTTTTTCAAAAATATTCTGAAAATAAAATATCAAACAGTGTTTGAAATTTTAAAATCAGTTGCTAATAAATAAATTAATTAATTAATTTCATTTCTTCAAGAATTCTAACTTTTTTTTTCTTTCCTTTTTGCTCTATTCCTTCTTTTCCCAACTCCCCCCTCTCATGGAATTAATCATTCTCAAAATACATGGCTTTTTTTTTTTTTTTTTGCTAGTACCATGTTTGGAAGATAAATATGGTAAAGGAAATTAAGTTGAGAAAAGAAGGAATAGAGCAAAAAGGAAAGGAAAAGATAGAATCTTGATCAATATTGCCATAACAAAAAGGAACTTTTTTAAGTTCAAATTTATGTGTGTTTCTACTTTCTTGTGGTGATTTGAATAAAAGAGTGGAGTAACGTTGTAGTGATTTAATTTTGCATGATATATATGTAATCACCAAGGTATTCATCTCTATTTATACATATAATAGCTTGAAATATACATAAACGTTCTTGTTATAAGGAAGCACCCTTGGTATTGCCCCTTTATTTTTGTCAATTATTACAGAGTCATCAAAGTTGCATGCAATTTTATATAAGAGAGCTGAATTTGAATAAATTCAGGATATAATACTATCAAAATTATATATATAGGGTTTATTGAAAACAATATCTCTATCTTCATAAAGTAGGAGTAAGGTTGCATTATACACACCACCCTCCACAGACCTCCATGTAAAATTACAGTGATTTTATTGTTTCTGAAATAAATCATTCTATTAAAAATAAAATGTGCTACATAAAATGGCGATAGGGGAGTAGTAAATAAAGCAAAACCTTCTCATACTAATTGATTGATATTCGTGGAGTATAGGAGCTATTCGTACTTGAATTGGGGAAACTTACATAAATCCTACTAGTTTAGGAGCTAATTACTCAAATACAGTTTAGTCTGCATTGTTACGTATCTTACTAGATTTTGGTGCCTTCAGATATGTCCAGGTATATGTATCTCGAATACATGAGATCAAATTTTGGTGTAATTTGTTCTAGATATATTGTATCCAAGTGGATTCACATGTATATGAGATACATAACAAATCTCGCTCGCCTCTCTCCCATCTCGATCGCCACTCTCTCATGTATTTGGTATTTCAGATACATGTGAATCACTCTAGATACATGCAAATACATGTATCTAGTTCACATGTATCTGGGTCTCGCTCGCTGCTCTCCCTATTTTTGTGTATTCAGTAGTAAAAATACATATATTTAAGTATAAGATACGTTGAAAACTCTTAATTAATGGTAAGATATGTAATATTTTTAAAGTGTAGATAATAATAATATATATGATAGTAAAGTATGTCTAATTATATAATTTTCCTATCTTATTCTCTTTTGTTCAATTTTTTCATATAGGCTCGAAGATTGCACCAAGTCCACTACATGTATGGGCTTGGCCCAATTTGAGGAACTTTGGGCACAAAAACCTTCCTAAACCCAACAGTAGGCTCCATTATACTTGCAGCTATATAACACATAAAGACTAAAATATGGATGGTTTGTATTAGTGTATTGTCTCTATAATGATTCTCCTCTATAATAATATTTAACTATAACAATTACGTTTTTCTTAATTGATTTCATGTTACGTTATATTGTATATTTTCTATAATAGTATTTCGGTATAACAACTAAAAGATATCCAATGTTGCAGAGAGGTTTGATTGTTGCCTGAACTTCCTTTTTCCTTATGTATTACATGCCTCAACTAGATTAGAAGGAATCGCAGTATCGGTATGCAAAAGGTGTCATACATATAATTAAGTATGAGAAAACAACAAAATTTTAACTCAAGTCAAATCCCTTGGATTTGCTAGTACTTTACAAAATTTAGTTAAACATATTCAATTCAATGTATAAAGCTACAACAACTTTGCCACTATATATATGAACATGGTTAATTATTAATGTCCGACCTATTATTATTACTATATACTTCCTTTGTCCCTATTCACTTGTCTACTTTTTCTTTTATAGTTGTTCCTAATTACTTGTTCATTTTGACAAATCAAGAAAAAATAATTTTTTTTCCTGTTATACTCTCAATTAATTACTTTGAAAAAGGTAGAACCTTTTGAAAATATTAAATTTTTAATTCATCCACTTCATAATTAATAGGGGTAAAATGGTAAACCCACTATGTCAATAATTGTTGTCTTAATAGGTGTGCCAATTCAAAAGTGGACAAGTAATTAGAGACAGTGGGAGTATTTGTCTTGTTTAAAAAATTCATCAAATCATCATTAGTCATTAATACAACATAATTATGAAATGGGCTTACCAATTACAATTGCTGCGGAAGTGTGTCCCCTGTCGGCCTGAAAAATATTGGTATGCTACTTTACTAGACAAGTTAGGGTTATTGGTGCCATTTGTAGGGCCACCCTTGTCTCCGATGAGAGGGGCAGAAGGATCATCTGAATTCAGTACCTTTAACTTAAAAATTAGATGCGGATATATTGAAGGATTATTTAAACTTAACAGTTTTAACCTAGATTAGGTATATGTGTGGCTAAATAAGAGCAAATAATTAATTTTTGATGATGTAATTGTGGAATTTTGAACTCGAACTCATTATGTTCAAATTCTGAATGCATATTCTCTTATCCACAATCACGATGGATAAATTTCTGAATACAAAATAAAAACAAAACTTGATCCGTGTTATATTTCTCAATCACTTTGTGGCATCGAATGTGGCTGAACCATCTTCGATTGGGGAACTAATGCATAGAAATGAAGCTTAGCTAAAGAATACACCCCTCTATTTGATTAATTAGACTTGGATACACCCCAAATCTGCCACATGACATAGCAAGTGTTTCAAACTCTTGTAGGAGCATGAAACTTTGAATAAAAAATCGAGAGAAGTGTTGAAAATTTCGCTAAATTTGGCGTTAATTTAGGAGTGTATTTTACTCATGTTGCGAAATCGGGAGTGTATTTAGGTTTAGTTAATCAAATAAATAAGTGTTTTTAAAGCTGTCAATAGCCGAATTTAAGGATATTTTCAATACTTCTCTCTTTTTTATAATACAAAGTTCAACCAATGAAGAATCGATAAGTAAGATAAAAGGCAACACTAGCTAGCTAACCAAACGAACATATAAGAAATCCCAAAAGTTGAATTTAATTAAAATCACTAAACTATTGTTTTAGAATCGTACGATATAAACATATGAAAGAAATAAAAAAAATTTAAAAACATATACATACTAATAACTACATGTCAAATTGTTTCCACTTCGAACTTAGTAATACTAATCTTAAATTCTGGATTCGTCTCTAACATTAGTTCTGGTGACGCGTTCACAATGAGGGCACATGGTGAGGGTAGATGCCGGTAGGGGATGGCAACTATGGGGTGATAACACCGTTGGCGGACCTACTTTCATGGCTCGTAACTCTTCAACTTCTTTCTTTAATCTTCGATTTTGTTCACTCAGTGAACCAAACCATCTCTTTAAGTACTCACATTCCATCTCTGTTTGCTTTAGCTTGCTCCTGTTTTAACACAAATGTAATTTGATTAATTCTAATTCGTATCGCAAATGCACTTTTTACACCTATGAAAAGAAGGAATTAATTAATGCATCGAACCTTTCTTCTAACTTTAAATAAATGCACGTGCATTAGGGCTAACACCTGGAAAAGTTGATCTAATTAAATGCTCAAATTGACCGATCGATTATTATTCATTCTTCTCTACCTAAAAGGGAAAATAGTACTTAACATAAAAAAGGAAAAACGGAAAATACTATTTTGTGGAGTTGTTTGGTGTGAGATATAATAATCATAACATAAAATGTAGGATTATTTTATCTTGTGTTTGATTGGAGGTATTAGGTAATCATGAGATTAATTATCCCACCATTTATACCTTAGTGATGAGAGATATTTATCACATATACTGAAATACATAGTAAAATAACTTATCTCGAGATAATTTATTCCCAACCAAACGACCTATGTAATTATAGGTAGCAAATATAAGGTACTCTAATACTACTTTTTTCCGTTTTATTTTACTTGTCCTCTATATTAAAAATAAATATTTTATTTTATTTGTTCATTTAACAAATCGAGAGAGAGTTTTATATATAATCAAGAGAGTGTCAAATAATTACATAAAACAGTGCTAGTCAAGTATATAATTTCAAAGTATAGTTATTAAAATTGATTTAGTAAATATGGGAGTATTATAGCTTAGCTACTATTTGTCAATATTAAAGTAAGAAAGTTGATATGACTTTAGTGTAACAATTCTATTTGCCTCTTCTTTGGTGGAACCTCTTTTAGTCTGTAACCATTTTGAAAGAGTCAAATTTCCTAATTTTCTGGAGTTTGTTCCCACTACCTCCAAAATGAACTTTAACTTTTTCATTCTTCATCAGGAGACTTAGGGAATGTGTATGAAATTTTTTTACGTGAATTTAGATTTAGTTATACCCCATTATTAGTATTGGACAACGAATGAAAAACAATAACAACTTACTTAGTGAAATGTTATAAGTGGTGTTTGAGGAGGATAGAGTGTGCGCAGTCCTTATCACTATCTTGTGAAAGCAGAGAGGTTGTTCTAAGAAAACACTCGATTCAAGTATACTCAAACCCAAGTAAAAGTCGAAAGAACGAAAACTTTATAGGAAACACATGGCTTTTGGGGTGTGGGGCTTAATTTAATTTTGGTTCTTAAATGTTTATTCAGATATTTGCATTATAGAGAAAGAAATGTCACTTTCTATTCCCAGATCGACAAGAAGAACAATGCAATGGAATCTGATCCTTGTTTTTAATACTGGACACTTCTTATTATTGTTCTCTCTCTCATGAATAATTCACTAGTAATTTACTTTATAATATATGTAATTTTTTAGTTTTAGTTATAAATATAAAGAAAAATAAATTAGTGTAATTACTTCCTCACCATTAATTATCTCTTCTCAACTACCAACACTTTAGTTAGCAATATTACTACCTACTCCACTTATTTAATTGGTTGTTTAAAGTTTTGAGGCATTTACTAGTAATAACTAATGTCTTATTGGAAGACTAGTAACTTAATAAAACATTTGGTTTATTTTTACTTGTTTACTATTTTAAAAATAAATTTTTATTTTTACTTGTTCATACATCAAAGTAAAGTCAATTTTGTTTTCAAGTGTTACCTTTGATATTAATTATTTATTCTCTAAATCATTTTTCAAAACCTAAGTAAAATAATCATGTCAATTAGTATTATTTTTTTACTAGATGTGTGAGGTCCAAATTATTATGTGACGAGTAAACGCGAACAGAGTAAAGTAGTATTTTGTATCAACATTTTGATTTTAACAAGAGAGAGTAGTAATAGTAATAAATAGCCATAAAAGTGTAGATATATATAAATGTAAAGGTACCTTGCTCTACGGTTTTGAAACCAAACCTCCACTTGCCTTGCCTTTAACTTTAATTGCATGGCTAAAGCTTCCTTTTGTTTCTGCATTTATTTACCATTACATTATAGAGATTAAAGAATGGTCAAATGTAAGAAAGAAAAAAAAAACTGTTTGACTGAACATAAAGTTTTAAAATATAATGCAGTTTAACTGAACATAAAATCTAAAAAGAAGTTATCATTCTTTCGTAATAGACTAAAAAGAATGTGTTAATACTTACCGGGTTCAAAGTATGATTTTGTCTAAAGCTTTCTTCAAGAAGAAAAGATTGTTGTTTTGTTAAACGTAGTTTTTTCCTTGGTGCCCCATTAATATTATTATTATTATTATTATTATTATTATTATTATTATTATTGTTATTATTATTATTATTATTAGAGCTCTCTTCTTCTTCCTCCATGCTAATTTCTTCTTCATTTATATTTCCACTTGAAGGTACTTGATTTATATCAAGCTCTCTCATCATATTATAACGTCCACCACCGCTTTCACCTTCATCAATTAAAACAAAAAAAAATAATCAACACAAGATAATTACAAATAGGAAAACATCAACATAATTAAAAGTAACTCATCACACATGTATATATATAAAGAAAGAAACTCCACTAATTAAACAAAGGAATATATATACCTTCATATACCAAGGCAAAGAAGCTATGATCGACAAAGGTGGTCAATCTAACACTTTTTGCAGAAAATCAGAGACAGATTCAGAACTTAAAATTTTAAACACTCATACTGAATGATTTCATCGCTCATGAAAATAAAAAATGTCATCTATAGCATAAAACGTCCCTAAAAATATCGAACTATATATACAATTTAGATTTTGAAAAAAATAAAATAAATTCTCTAGTGATAAATTCAAAAAAAGTGATAAATAATTAGTTAAACTTACCAGAAGAAGGAAAAGATGAAGAATTAGAAGAAGATCCAGGAATAGACATGGTTAGCTCCAAACAAGTTGAACTTTTTGGCATAATCTCCATTTTATTAAATTAATATAAACTAAAAAATTCTTAATATTTTGCAAGAATTAAGAAGAAGGCTAAAAGTTTTTTTTCCAGACAGGAGAATAAAGTATAAAAGGGACAAATGAAAGAAGGGGGCAGGAAAGAAAATAATGAAAGGGAAGAACCAATTAAGGGTCAAATAAATAGAAGGAAGAAAAATAATTACTGTTATAAATTTCTTATATTATTAATTGTCATATTGACTAATGACCCTGGTCGTCAAGTCAAATAGTCATACATATATCTTAATAAATCACACGTTATCTTATTAAAATTAGTAAAGTAAGATCGAGTCAATTTTTTACTGTCAGCTATTTTTTTCGGTGGTATAAATTTAGAAAAAATTAATATTATAAAGTAAGATCGAGCCTTTTTTGTATTGTTAAATAATTTATCTAGTGGTATAAATTCGAAAAAAATATACAATATTGTGCGACAAATAATTTTGAGAGTGAAAGTTGTGTTTTTTTTTCCTTCCTCATGTTTGGGCAAAAAGGCGGTTTGTCGGTTCATAAGTCAGCCACTTATATGATTGGAATTTGGAATTTGGAATTTGGAAAATAAGAAAATGCCCTCGTTTTTATGCTTTATTTCTTAAGGCTCAAACTTAGAATATATTGCTTTTTATCTATATTTTATCTTGGGAAAAAGGATAAATATACTCCCAAATTATCGTAAATTGTATGCAGATATTCTCTGCATACTTTTGGGACATTGGTTTCTATGCCATCCAAAAACTAGATCATATATGTCCTTCACTCTAACAGAAGACTAAATAGGGACACGTGACACAATCTTATTCGTTTATCCAATATTTAATAAATGTCGAATTGATGGATAAGATTATGACACGTGTAGATTCGTTAGTATAGAGGGTATACATGCTCTAGTTTTTGGACGGCAATGTCACCAATGTCCCAAAAGTATGACAGAGGATATCTGCATACCATTTACGATAATCCGGAGTATATTTATCTTTTTCCCTTTTATCTTTAAAATGAATAGAATTTTGATCTTGAATTTTTAATGAGAAATTTTGAATTTTGATCTCTGAAATTGAAGAAATTCTTGGTAGGAACACTTTTTTTTTAATGAATTTTATGTGGCGAAACTAAATTAAACCGTCAGAAGATGACAAATTATATCATATGATTAGATAAAAAATGTGGAGTGATTTTTACTTCTATTCCTAATTATTTGTCCATTTTTTCTTTTTTAGTTGTCCCTAATTATTTATCCATTTTGATAAATCAAAAAAGGACAATGTATTTTTTTTTACCTATTATACCCTTTATTACTTACTTTAAACAATGTAGAACTTCTTGAAAACTTCAATTTTTTAAATTATCTACGGCATAATTAATAAGAGTAAAATGGTAAACTCACTATATATGTCAATCATTGTTTTTTTAATAGTGTGTTAATTCAAAAGTAAATAAGTAATTAGGGACAAAGGAAGTATTGTTTTGTATATAAAGTTCTTAAACACCCTTCAAAGGAGATATATCATAGGTGATGACTCAAGTTGATAACTTCAATAATGTGCAAATTGACTAAATTTGGCAACAATTTTTTAACCGGGTCGTTTGGTTTGAATTCAAGTTATGATGGGATTAGTTATGATGGAATAAGTTATGATGGGATTAGTTATGATAGGATAAGTTATGTTAAGATTATTTTTTATTGAGTGTTTGGTTTGTTGTATTCAAAATAATAAATCTTAAGAACAACATATAAGTTTACAAAAATACCCTTCATGGATTTGAAAAATAATGTCTAAAAAGTGTTTAAAGGGACATTTTTGTCATTTAGTCATTTTATCCCGGGATAAGTTATCCCGGGATTACTATACCACTCATAGAAAGAAATAACTTATCTCGGTACTAATTATTAGTACCGGGATAAGTTATCCCGGCCTTACCAACCAAACAACAAATTGAGTGGCACTATAATTTAATCCCGGGATTATTTTACCCTATCCTTCACACCAAACGACCCAATACCAAGAGTGTGTTTGTTTGTATATATAGGTGTTGTCTACTTTACTTAGATAGAAAATTTCTATAAATTCAAAATATTATTAATATTTTTTTATAGGACATGCACTCTTTTAATAAACTTGAGAAGTCAAAGTCCTCTTAATACACATTAATTATGTCAAATTAAGGAGCTATTATTTCTTATAATTAAAATGTCCACTAATTTGTTCAAAAATAATCTCTAGAAGTGACATTATAAGCACGTAATTTTTTTATTTTATTTATTTTGTCTGGTCTATGAATAGTAAAGCTGTTTTATATAATGTGGCATTTAATTCATTTGCAGGTGTGGAAAATTAGTTTAACGTTTCATTTGCATTTATGGCGATAAGAAAAAAAGACACCAAAATGTACTACAAATTAAACACCTTCATTTAATTAGGGAACTTTGTCTCTTTGTCTTTTTTTTTTATAAAAAAAATATAATTATTTCTTAAAATAATCTCTTTTATTTTCCTTCTTATTTTGGTGGCAATCAAATCACTTTTTTGTGCACGAAAACATTATATAAAAGCAAAAGTCATATAATTAGGTCACTTTTACTCCAACAATTGGTACTACATGTATATAATTCCTGTCGGAAAAAAATTGTTTAATTACTGAAATTTCCTATCTAATAATAATTAAAAAATTTCTGTTAAAATAATACTATTTAACTTAATTTTTCTGAACTTGTGCTTCTATAAAGTACTTTCTTCTAATTCTTCTTTCTTTTACTTAAGGAATAGAGAGTCAGATTTAAGATTTTTAGTTTACTAGTTCTGAATTAACATTTATATACTTACGAGTTAGGAATATATATTTTAATTTATTAATTATAAATAAAAAAATTTAGTCTAAATTATTAAATTTTGTCAAATTCAAAACTGTAACAGCGGTTTTACGTTGCTTTGTAACTTGTTATAGACATTTAATTAGCTTGACTTTTGCTCACTCGCGTGTCCAAAAATTCAAAACATTTGTATATATGAATTTTTGATCCAATTAGTCAAAAATGGAAGTATACTAGTATGATTATCAAAATAATGGTTATTTACATTAGTTAATTGCTTAAATTAAAAATAATCAGTGAAATGTTGTGATTAATTACAAAAATCGTAATCAAATATTCTTCTTTTTATACCATTATAGGTATGTTTGTACTCACAAAATTTATACGTTAATTAGTTATAAAGACATAAGAAAAGTAGCAAGTCCTTGTTGAAAAAATGAAAAGACTATATAAATATCAACTTTGACCATATAATTTTATTGTTGATATGGTTTATCACAATTGTCATATTAGTATTCCAATTGCATACTGAGTCATCTTCCTCTTTCTAGACTTTGTAGGTGGTTTCAATATTGGAATTTTTGTATTTATATATTTTTAAAAAGAAAACTTTAATTTGATAATAATTCTTGCCAACATGTGCACTATAAGTATTAGATAAATTAGCTATAAAATTTTCTTATATTTAAATTTTTGGAATATATTAATTTTAATAGTGAAATTTTCGAATTAATTATATATTTATGTATGTTTAATTAAGTATGAAAAAAAAATGATAAAAATAAAAAGAATGGAACCCAAGCACACGGGTGGACAGAAAAAACTAATCTCTATGGAAAAGTAGAGTTGAAACCCAACCCAAAAGACAATGTTGGGCCATGAGTTTGATGATTAGGTTGGTCTATTGTGGGACATGTCTTGATCATTGGGTAGGGGACATTTGGCCCCAACATGTCTGCTACTTTTATAGTCACAGTCCATTTGCTTATTCGCTCCCTTCATTTTAATTTATCAGAAACTACATTACTAAATTTTTAAAATATTATGTATCTTATTATTAATTAAGAATTTTTAATTATATATTGACGTATATAACTTAGATATTTGTATTTTGCTATCAAATATATTAAAATAGGGAGAGACGTGTCACGCCTCGAGTCTACATCCCGGACGTGGCTGATACTCAAGAATCATTGTTGGCCCCAAGCGAACCCTTGGCCTGACTTACTTACTCAGCGGAAGACTTAAACACAAGAAATAGTCTCAAAGGAAAACTCATGCAAATATCTTTAAGGAATATTAAACTTAGCCAAAATGGCAACTCAAGTCTCAACCATTAAAACAGGAAATAAAAAACTCAAGAACTAACATCTGACTGTCTATGAAACCTCTAAAACAACTGAGATGGATGTCGGGATAAGACCCCCGATCATCCTCACAAATGAAATACTAAAAAGTAAATGATAACAAAGGAGCCCTCCGAAAAGCAAAGAGGCTCACCAACTGACTCTGAATGCTCAATTGGATCAACGAGCCGCTGGATGATGATCCTGGTTACCTGTGTCTGCATCATAATAAGATGCAGGCCAAATGAAATCAGTACATTGAATGTACGAGTATGTGAGGGGAAATCTGAAACAAGACATAAGCTTGAAAGGAACTGAAGAACTTACCTGGCTCAACTCAACTTAACTGAACTCATTTCAATATAAAGCAATATAAAACAAGTGCAATATAAAGAAAAGTTGTTTAAAACATGTATGTCAACTCTGAGTATTTGGAAATATAATAATACTCTGTGTGTATGCAAAGATACACTATAACTCTGAAATGTATGTAAAATACAAATAAACTGTGTACATAAGAATACAATTACTTCTGTGGGAGTTTATCTAACCGATAACCATCATGTAAGAGCTATTGTAATGATACAACATTTTGTCTTACGCTGTCAGGGTCGTCCTATACCTTGTCGAAGGTATAGAACCTGAACTACTAAGTAGATCCCCTAGTCTATGCTAAAAAACACTAAGGAATCATCTAAAAAGTATGATCATTTTCTACCCATAGTGGCTGTGAGTTGTCTGAACTCTCCCCCATATTGATGCTCAATACTACTCCAAATATATGATACTAGCTCTTATGTTTAAAAAATTACTTCTTTCTGTGATTTGATATAATGATCAAAAACTTAGTTCAAAGGTTATCTTGAAAATCAAAGTTTCCTCTGTTGCTTAATTGTGAAAGCACTTACTCTTTTCTGAAAACTAGCTCAAAGGCTCTTTGGAAATCAATGTTTCTTTTTCTTGTTTAAATGTGAAAACATTTTAACTCTTTGGGAATACATAGTCCCCATATACTTTGAAGAAATGAACTTCAACTTTACTCTTTACTCAACTCAAAACTCAAGTCTTAAAATAAAGTTAAATCATTTGTAAAAGACTTTTGGAAGACTCTATGAACTTCTCTTGACTTGGCTCTTAACTACTCTTGACTTGACTCTTACCTGATCCTTGAATTGCATTATGGATTCAAGGATTGAGATTTGTGATAGGAAAAATCTCATGATATTTAGGGGTGTTTTTAGATAGTTAAACACGAGAAAAAATAAAGAAATCACAGTCCGAAAGCTGGTCCGCAACGCGGAGATGTATTTAAATTTTGGTCACGAAAATAACTTTTGAGGCAGAACGGTCCGTGACCGCTCCGCGATGCGAGGGAGGATTTTTCTAATCTGAAGAACAGGTCTGCGACGCGGACCTGGTACCCAGATTTGCCCGACTTGTTCTTTCTTCATTGTCCAACCCCAATTCGCCTAAATTCAATTCTTTTTCTCCAACTTTCTTTAGATTTAGATACCTAGCATATGTACACAAGAATCTAATCAAACACAACTCTAAAATCGACCTTAAACTCTCAAGAACTCCTCAATCTCATCCCAAATTTAAGAATGAAAGTAAATTCAAGAACATTCAATCTTCCAAAAACGAAATTAAGTCATGGGATATGGAAAAGACCATAATGTCCTTCTAAAATCCGGATTGGACATTTTCTTATTCGAACAGTCCAACTTCCAATGGGCATATCTCACTCATACGAACTCAGAATCGCGCAAACTCGGTGGCGTTGGAAAGATCATTCCAAAATCTTTCCTACGATATCTGAAAACACACATAACTCATCCTGAGCTAGAAGTTATGGTCGTTTGAAGTTGACCAAAAACTCAACCTTAACACACTTAAAAATTTCCAAATTTTCTTTATACTTTCCAAAAATGACTATTTCCTCTTTTAAATTCCTTTTTAGTTCTTTGTAGTTATTGGGTGTTACAATAGGCGAGTGAGATAGTCCTGTATCTTAGATACATGAGAATCATACTAGATACACACTAGATAAATGTTTTTGTGTGTGTGTGTGTGTGTGTGTATATATATATATATATATATATATGGGATATTAGATATATAGAAGATCAGTGGAGAGCGAGATGGAAGGGAGGCGAGGGAGGTGAGCGAAATTTGTTATGTACCTCAGATACAAGTGAATCCACTTTTATACTGTGTATCTAGAACAAATTATACATAATTTTGATCTCATATATCCAAAGATACATGTATTTGGACGCACCAAAATATGATAAAAATTTGTAATATTGCAAACTAGAGTGTATATAAGTAATTAGATCCTACACTAGTGGAATTTTTGTAAGTTTCCCTTTGATTTATTTGTCCTATTTTAATTCGATACGGAGTTTTAAAAAGTAAAAAAGACGTTTAAATCTTCTAATTTTAAATTAAGAATAAGCAAATCTTGTTGCCTTTAAAAGTTGCAATTAAAAAATTAGCATAAAAGGAAAGAGACGTTTGTTCGGAAACAAACTAAAAAAAATAAATATGATAAACAAATTGAGTATTATATATAGTTATATGGTATAAAAATAAAAAATTTCCTCAAAATATGCAATTATGGCTTAGAGATTTTACTTCTAAAACAGTGTGTATGCAGAAGGTGATTTATATGTATCTTGATTTAACATAATAAACGATTTGAAAAACAATATTTCAAAAAATGTCTCTACAATACTCATTTTGTGAGTATGTTCTATGGAATTTATATTTCACTTTCATAAATACTTTTAACGACCCAAATCACTCCCAATATAACATTATTCATCTTGTATATATTTTTATAGAATTAACCTTTCACTTCTAAAGACTTAGCTGTAACAGGTTGCAAGAGGTCTTACAAAATTGCTTATACACAAATGAACAACATCCATCTTACAACAGTACAAAAATGAAGTTTTTCATTGATTAATGTACATCAAGATCTTGAAATCATATACAATGTAGGTTTTGCACAAGATTGGCAAAGACTAGGTGACCTATATAGTTTACTGGATGTGACCTGCATAATTGGAACTTCAGTGCATTCCTAGAAACCAGTAAGTGTCGTAGCAAAATTCACGCCTTATCAGTCGTAACTGGAGATTAGTCACCTAGAAGACACAGTGGTTGCCTCATGCTAAGTTCAGCCTTGAGGTTTGGATATTTCTCCAAATCAAGAGAATCACCCAAAATTTTCTGGAAGCATGATTAACAATATCTTAGTTTTGTTTGGCAGAAAAACTATACAATGAGGGGATCAATAGAATATACAGAGATGTCAAGTAAACAACATAGAGTTAAAAACCAGAAGCTCAAAAGAAAAGTATCCGACACAGGATTGTAATAAAAAGACAGCAGATAACAAGCATGCAAAACCAGTGCAGCAACATATGGTAATACACATTGAGAATAAGAAACTAAGCAATGACTAAATAATACTACTAAAACGGAGAAGTGGAGAGGAGGAGGGTATCACACAGCTATAGTCCATGAAGGAAACCATCTCACTTGCAACCACTTATAGAAGCTATGAAGCAAATTTCGAGAAAAATACACAAGTATGTCCTCATTCAGTTTTAAGGATTATGTGCATGATCTCACTGTCTGGAATATTATTATAGTTGACTATGTTGTTGAGACAAAACAGTATGCCGATGAGCTTGTTTACTGTCGCATGCATAATAAAGAGAAATAGAAGAATAAAAGACTAAACAGACGAGTTACCAGCAAATGCTAGAGACTTTTATAGGCATACAATACCTTAAAACGTGTAATAAATGGTTAAAAAGGAAATAAAAAGGCAAAATAAGACAATGTTGCATAAAATATGAAACCAGAGAGTAGATTCTAGGATGTATCGTGAATTTGACATGTTTGGTTTCTCTATCAGCTAGCATATTCTTTTGCTATATTTTGTTGTCTTTATTGTGTTGTTCGAAATGTTCTATTAAGCTGTATAGATTATCGAATTAAAAATTAGCATAGACAGGGGTCGATGTAATGTGGTTTGTTCTTATAAAAAAAAAATTGGCTATAATTCATGCTTCTTATAAACAAAGAATATGATTTTGTGTCCAACTCACGTTGTTTCCCTGTGATTTCTAGAATTTTGTATCTTAACACCAAGTTGAATAACAGAAAATAAGACATATTGAGTATAAAAAAATGTGTAAACTCATCCAACCTGATCTACTTGTAAAGATCAAGAAACTTATGAATTAGATATTGAAGTCATTGGTAGGAATTGTACTTACCAAAGCAGCAAGATGTGCATCTTGTATGATATTTCCATCTATCTCTAACCGAGCAATAGGAAACTCTGGAAGATGTCCAGACTGCTTCCTCCCAAGTAAATCTCCAGGTCCTCTCATTACAAGATCCATATTTGCGAGGTAAAAACCGTCAGATGATTTCTCAAGCACCTGCAAGCGACTTAGACCGCTGTCAGTTGATCCCACCAATATACACTTGGACTTTCTTTCTCCACGTCCAACTCGTCCTCTAAGTTGATGCAACTGAGCTATTCCAAATCTCTCAGCATTCATAACAACCATCATAGATGCATCTGGAATATCAACCCCAATCTCAATAACTTGCGTTGAAAGTAAGATATTGGTTTCTCCGGATCTAAACAGGTTTAATGCTTCACTTTTCTCATCACCCTTCATTTTTCCATGTAAGAGACCGCAGTTGTACCCTGAAAACTTTTGAGATATAGTCTCAAGATCAGCCGAAGCTGCACGAAGCAGAGGCAATTGCTCAGATTGTTCAATGACCGGATAAACAAGATATATTTTACCCCCTGCTTCTAACTCATCAAACATCATCTGTACCAGAAATAGTGCTAAAGGAAGTTAGACAAAAATGATATGTCAGAAACAAGATCAAGCTTGTGACTGACAAATATAAATTGACTGTATTCTTATTTAGTATAGTAACAATGATTAAAATTTTGAACTTCAATAGTCCCGTTTCTCTAGGTTAATGACTACAAACAGCAAAGCTGATTATTCTGAGAGTTGTAGATATCACTATTACCAACATGAACTACCTAATTATCATGCTTCAAAGTTCAAAGAAATACAAAGTGCAATTGTGCCTGAGATCAAGGAAAAGAAAACGATATGACCTGATAGACCTTCTCAAATCCAGGTTCATTTCCTTCAATCACAAATGTTTCAACAGGAATTCTTCCAGGAGGCAAATCAGTGATCTGTTGTTAAAAGAAATCCAGCAAAGAAAAATAGTACATAGAAAAAGGTGATTATTCTAAAGTTACAAAAACAAACTAAAACTTATAGCAACCAAGACACACAGTTGAACTGCCAATAAAATCAAGAAAACCAGGTAAAGAAGACTCAAAGAGCAAAAGGCCTTCCTTGCCCAAATATTTTCAAGTGTGTGTAACTAAATCTTGTTATGCCACCTCTTGAATTACTCGCTAGAAGCTCAAATGTAAGGCATAACAAATCTTTGCATGCAACATGATTCACAAAATGAATACTGCAATTTCCCAAAAGGTATATAAGTGAGCGGAAAATGAGAGTTGAAAGTCAAATTTTATTGTGGAGATGGCGCTTTGAGGAAAAAAAAAACTTAAAACTTACTTTAGTTCCAGTACTAAAAGCATGTATCTCAGTTAACAGGCAGTAGCATATTGACCTAAGGATTCAAACTCGTAACACACCTGTGTCAAAGACATGTCTCCATACAAAGCCAGAGCCAGTGACCTTGGAATTGGAGTGGCCGACATAGCTAGGATATGAGGAGCCATAATTACACTGTCCTTGGAGGATTCATCTGAGAGTTTCGAAGAGATCTTGGAACTTATTGAACTATAATATAACTGCAAGACCATAGGCTTCAATCAATTCCCGTTTAAAGAAAGAAACCAAGTTAATCCAAACATGTGCATTAGTTCACAGGCTTCCTATCCTTTAAATAAAGAGGTTTCATCAAATTAAATTAGTGCATTGGCAACGATGCATGGAGATTGTTACAGATCCTTGAAATTATAGACAATCTTGTATCTAAGTGGTATGGTCTATCGACATAAAAAAAGATCATCATTCACCAGTTTAGAGCTTATGCATTATAGCATAACTGTTAAACACAATATGTTAAAAAAAAAAAAAAGGAACCGGCAAAGTTGCACACTTAACTACAAAAATCTGGTTAGCCGTAGTCAAAAGCATTTTCAACATTAAAATGTTTTTGATAAGTATAAGATATCATACTGATTCATGAAACTCACAATCAAGCATCCCCACATAGAAGCAGTGTAAGTTTTCATCAGTAAATCAAGTTATCATTAAATAAAATTTAACCAATCATCTAAGCAACATATAGCTTCAGTACTCCACAAGTAAAGTATACTATTATATCATGTTCTGCACTAGTGCAAAGGATTGATCTCCACTTCATTACATGTAAAAAGAAAATTAATAACCTCACATTCACAAATACAACAGTCAGATGAAGAACGAATGAACAATCTGTTATTGTTCCTAGTTTGGTTTTATCTTGATTGCATAGTGGGAAATCCTCAGAAACTTTTTAGCAGCACAATCATGAATCACCAATCAAGGCGAGGCAGGACCAAGCACATTACCTTGCTGTTAAATCGTCCTCTTTGGATTACTCCAAAGCGATGTTGCTCATCCACAACAGCGATGCGTAAAGCCGAAAATTCCACTTTTTCAGCGATTAAGCTGTGAGTCCCAATGACCAAAGAGATATCGCCAGTTTGGAGACCCTGCCAACAGATGGAAAACAGTAAAATAAACTGAAAGGAGAAACGTAACACCATTGATACAAAAGCATGTCAGTTAAAGGTGATTTTGTGATAATAAGGAGAATTCTCCAGCTTAATCCTTCTTTTGAGCTTTTAGGTAGGAGATTCATACGACTTAACATGATACCCAGTGCAAGGAAAGCTGGAAAGGTCTTAAGTTCGAGTGACTTTCATTATTTATGAACAATTTATCTTTGGTAGGTGCCTGACTCAAGAAAAAGAATCAGGCTTACACATGATGTCACAAACCTAAGAAAAATAAAAGTATCTCCCTTCTAACAACTTAAATTTTGAGACGAGACGGTTCACAAAATTCAACAATAATATATAAATAGATGAAATTGGCTTCTTTTATTTTGATAGGTCCGATAGCAAGATGTTTTTCGAGATAGATGTAACTATCTACCACCGAAGGTTACCTATGCTCATGAAAAAGTAGAAAAGAAGTTGGAATATTTAGTGCTTCATGTTTGCTAAGAATATCATGCTTTAAATATTGATAGGTGAATACCAAGAAACTCATGCTGATTCCAGAAATCTTTTTTTCCCCCTTACTCTTCATTCTTGTGTTCTCCTTTAAGAACATTTTACTACTGCAAAATTTAGACTACAATCACATGTGTTTCTATATTTCACTACCTTTTAAGACATACTGTGTTAATGGGTACCTTTCCACTCAATTTGATGCCTACATTTCAAAGTCAGCAAAGCAGCTTTTGCTTAAAGATATCCCAATTCCCACATCAATGGCAACACAAACCATGTAATAAGGAAAAGTTGAAGTGCTGCCTTGAGATTTCTTACCTGGCGAATCAACCGTGATTCCTTTGTAGATGTTGAGCCAGTCAATAAAACAACTGATAGTTTGCATTCTGCCGCTTCCATGTTTGCTAATAAGTTTTGAATTTGCTCATAATGCTGAATAGCAAGCAACTCGGTTGGGACCATAAAAGCTGCCTAAAGATGAGAACTTAGCAATTATTACATGTGGCACTCGGTAGTTAGAAGGCCGAAAGAGTTTATAGCTCCAAGCTTGTATTCTAGAAGGGATGTATGAAAACTTTTTCGGATACTTGTACTAACAATCATAACATAGCTAATAAAACAAAGTAAAACATAGCCACAAATAAATCACAAGCTAATGCAGAAAGAAATATTAATGCTGACTAACCTGGTAACCTAAACTGATAACCTCCAAACATGCTAAAAATGCAACCACAGTTTTCCCGCATCCAACATCACCCTGAAAAACTGAGAAAATTTGAGACACCCATTCAAATATGCAAAAAAACCTCTAGTCTTCCAAAAGAAAGTCAAGTAATTCTATTTCAAAAGCATGAACATCATTTCTCAGCGGATATCTGAGAAAAAAGTTGAAGAAAAATCAATAATTGAGAGAAGGCAGGTATAATATCCAACTCGACTGCCAATTTTAATTTGTCAAAAAACTTGAAATTAAAAAGAAGACGAACTAGGAAAATGTTGTTTTTAACTTATGCAGATGACATGTTAACCTTCCGTTTAAATCATTTTGTGTCTTTTTATGATTACGTAAACAGTTTCATTTCATAAAATCAAAAGGCCAAAGTGTCTGTATACAAGAAGTATGCCAAAGAGTAAAAATATCTACAAAAAGATATGGTTCTCTACAAAAGACGCTCAATCCTCTATGCATCCCCGAACTACATGGGTGCACCACAAATAAATGAGGGATTGGAGTACTCAACTGCCCAAAACTCATTTCTACTCCTTCAAAAACCCTCATATTTCTCTCTTTCCAGTCTCCAGGTGATCCACATCAAAATGAATGAATACCAAGAATAATGAAAAGTGTAATAAGAATGAAAAATGTGATGTTAGAAGAAATGAATGAATACCAAAAATAGTTTCCCATCCCCCACCCCAAAAAAACAACTTGCAAGTAAACAGTAAAGCACATCTCACTACCTGTAGTAGACGATTCATTGGGATAGGTTGCTTTAGATCCCAAATAATTTCTGAAGCAGCTTGCAATTGACTGGGTGTAAGAGAATATGGAAGAGCCTTCAGAAATTTCTTAGTCAGCATGGACCATCCATCTGCGTTTATCAAATTGAATTCAGATTTCCGATACTTATCCAGCAATCCATCTTTCTCTACTTTTGTACCAAGACCTTCAAGCATTTGGAATAACCGCCCAAGCTGCAAGATAATGTAAACCGTGAGTGATACTAACAGCATCCCAAGCCACAAGATCCCGGAAAAGCATCTATGTCTCTGTTTTTTGTAAGAAGACAAGCATCCATGTCTCTTATTGTGCGTCAAAATCTAAAAGTCGGTTATTGTGGCTCTATTTTCATGTGCATATTATCAAATTTCCCAGAAGCTAACTGACCGTGGTAAAGTCACATTTGTTATAATCAACATACATGTTCAAGCAGATCCCTGTCAAATTACAGGGTATATTTGGAAAATGAAGCCTAGACTAAACAGAAGGCTAGATGATTTGAACTTCTATCCTTAATGGAATATGCACTGGATATTTGTACCAAGGGTAAACGCTGTTAGGAGAGGGGAATATGGAAATTTGATGAATGGGAAATGGGGTAGAAGTGGTAATAGTTAATACTATGACTGGCAGCATGTTCAATCTTGGAACAATTTTGTTTTTCTTTCTTGAGTTGCAGTTCCTTACTTTGGTAATAAAATAGTTAGTTACCAAAAAGAAATTAAGTTCAGATGAGAGAGAGAGAACCTTCATACCAAAATCATAATGGGTAGCTCAATTAGGTCCTACAGCACCTTGACAGAGTTGATTTTCTTACAAGCATACAGGAAGTGGGAACAGGGATACTACTGGTCCCTCAATAAAGGTATTTGATGGAATCAGAGATTTGTGCTGCATGTTTCCTGTAGACATCTGGTGCAAAAACAATGCTCTTGCCATGTTACCCAAGAAAGGAACTTCTTTTCCCGACTGAGTTTTACTTTTCCAACATTAATGTTTGGGGAAGACATCTACTTACTCCAAAATCAAAATACAGCAAGGGTTTGAAACTGAAGTTCTTTATTTTAAAGAGGTGTAATCTACCTCCATGCCTATCCCTCTGGCTTACTACGTTAAATATGATTTATATTCCATGGTCATGATGGAGGAGTAGATGCTAGCAAACAAAGTCTTATACAGGATATCATTATCAAACATGGGAGAGAAGTTCTGGTGTAAAATAGCTCCACCTTGACTACATAAAGACAGAACAGTGGCTGAAATGTGGTCTCCCCAAGGTTGGGATCTATCTCTCAGAAGGAATTTAAATGACTTGGAAGTTCGTAGATTAGTTGAGTTCTTTAAAAGGTTGGAATCATTTCAAGGTTTGAAGGAAGGGGAGGACTGCCTACGGTGGACAGAGCACAACAAAGGAAGATACAAAGTGAGCTCAGGTTACAAGGTCATGAACAGGGCTCCTCTAACCCTCAATTGGCCTTGGAGACAAATATGGAAAACCAAAATTCCACTCAAGGTGGCATGCTTCACTTGGCTTCTAGCAAAGGAGGCAGTACTAACACATAAGAATCTGAGGAAATGAAACAACATTCTGGTGACACATTGTTGTTTATGTGGGGAAGCAGCTGAGACAGTTAGGCATTTGTTCTTACATTGCAAAATCACTGATCAACTGTGGAAGATTTTCATCAATCTCAGAGGCATTCAATGGACAATGCCTAGCAAGATTGTTGACACTCTCTCAAGTTGGGAGGAAGCAGGAATTGAGGCAAAAAACAGAAGTTATTGGAGGACCATTCCAGCATGCATCTGGTGGACCATTTGAAGAAAAAGGAATGCTAGAAGCTTTGAGGATAGAAGTAGATCCCTACAAATGATCAAAACAGATTGTATTCTGTTATTATGTTTTCGGTGTTCAAAGAGTTCCCCTGTAGATGCAGAAGCAATCCTAGAAGTATTAGAATCATGCTAGGCTTGCTGTTTTTGTTCCTAGATTTTCATACGTTTTTGTAAAGGGGCTTTCAGTACTACCTAAGTACTGGTTTATAATACAAATCGTTACCTTCTCAAAAAAAAAAAAAAAAAAAAAATAGCTCCACCTTGCTCTCTACGATAATCTAAGGGAGACTAACACCTTGTCATGAGTCATGACAAAGGCATAGCTACCTCTGAAAAGGATGAACCCAAATAAAAAGTTACAGTTAGCCTGCAGGTACTAATGATGACAGAAAGGATGAGAGGGCAAGATGATGCAGCTTAAGAGAGCATGATTCTGCCTAGTAGTGTTTCTGACATTTTGCTTTTAAATATCACAACAGAGTGAAATCCTAAAGGACAATGATCTCATTTTCTTCAGTCATTGAGTACCAAGGTGGTCAAGAAAACAAAAGCATTTGTTTTTAGAAACTTAGAACAGCACAATATTCTAAAAAACGAACAAAGGAAGAACTGGAATGTCTTGGAGCTTTGCAAGGTATGGTTTTGGAGAGACAGTTGAAACCTCCCATCATCACAACAAAATAAAGGCCCAAGAACAATACTTCTTAATACAAGAGTGTGACTGTTCCAGCATCATGTGAAATGTGAATATAATTATAGAATCAAAGTCAAAAAAAAAAAAAAAAAAAAAAAGGAGGGGGAAGTAAATTCAGACGTTCTTTATGCTATTTTAGTTCTTCCTTTCTGTAGAAATTGAATTCAACAACTAAGAAGCTATTTAGCTCCTTTAATATCCAAAACTATGATTACCTGAAGATAAAAGAATTCATCAAATACAAGCCTTTTGCGCGCTAACTCAGCCTCTTTAACACTTTTTGGCTGGTGAATTCCTGCATATGCCTGTTTATTGAAAAGTCACAAGAGGAAAAAGAAACAATCAGTCTCAACAAGAAAAGGAGATTGGGAGTAAAAAGAGTTGTCGATGACAGAAATAAATAAAAGTGTCTTCTTTAATGATTAAGCTTTTGAATAAGGTGGTTAACACAGATCATCATACCAGAGCAAACAAAACTTCTGGGTTTGAGTCCCTCCATCACCCATTAACAAAACATTTTTCATGTGCTTGGCCAGAGAAATGAATCGTGCCCAAGAAAAAGATTTTCAGCAGTCTCGTTAATATTCTTGCACATGATACAAGCATCAGAAAAAGGAGACTGGAGAATCTCCAAATTACTATTAGGAAAGTGGTACTAAAGGAGGAGTGGAGAATATGCCAGAAAAATCCATTGAGCCTGAACAAAGAGAGCTAAATCCTATATTTTGCAAGTCAATAGGTAAACTAAAGGAGAAAGTCTTAGCTCTAATTTTCTAACACCACAAGCATGGGACGATGATTTAAGTGTGCAAAATACTCAACCATGAATAAGATCATCCTTCACCAATGGGAGAGGAAATGTGGGCCACAAGAAATAGAAAGCCTATTATAGAGATCAGACAGTGAGATCTTGAAGTGTCAGTAAGTAAAACAGTAGATACTTCATCAGCTTCTTGATAGTTGTTCAAGAAAACTCCTGTATTTTCTCAGGAAAAGATTGATTGTATCACTACACCCTTAACCAATTAACCTAACTTTCTCCCAGAAAAGAAAGGTCAATTTTGTTCTAAAATAAAGTAACTGAAAAAAGCACTAAGAAGTATATCATATGTTCTATTTCTTAGTCTGTTGTACAGAAAATAACAAGAAGCCTTGTGTTCTTTTTTTCCTTATCCTCCTCGGCTTTATCATTGTTTCACTCAAAAGAATGTTACACATCATGTTTTTTTTTCAGAAAATAGGACAAGCAATAAATGTATATTCATGAAAGATCTTATTTTCAACTGTCTCAGGGCCATAGAATTCCATTGAAATGATACAAGCAACTATTTCCAGCAAAAAAGACGTAAAATCTCAACACCATACACATCATTTCATTTTACAGTATACATGTGCAGTATAAAATAATAGAAGACAACGTAAATCTGACGAGCCATATGAAAGCAATAACTTACATCATGAAGGCATAGGAGTCCAAAATCATGAGCAACATCTTCAGGTATAGGATCGATATTGGATGGAAGCACCTTTAAGGCTCTATTTAAATATTAAAAGAAGGCTTATAAAACACTTGAGAAGAATGATGCATAGTTAAATCAAAATTACAAAAAGCAATAAACAAATAAATCATGCAAGATGACAAAACACATTTAACAACTTACAGCTAGAAACTATGTCCATATTTCAAGTAAGAAAACAATTAAATCTCAAGACAACATAATGAGATCAGCTGGAATAGTTGCTACAGGCAGACACTACAAGGAAGCTGGTCAGAAAACAGATGCTGACAACGACAAATTTGGGACAATAGAAACTAGTTAAAAGAAGCCCGAGTCCATATCTGATACATGAGTATTGTTCAGCTATGTACTTTCATTACTCTTATGTCATCAACTTATGTCATGTTTACCTTCAAAAGAAAATGGAAGTTGTCAGACCACCACAAAGAGTAGAGTGCTAATACTAGTGGTATTACAGGCATTATTTAGTTGCATTTCATCAGTTAGAATAGTTCAGTTACACCATTTGACAGAGGAATAAGTAGCAATGGTAAATCTCAATTCACAATATTCTTCGAGATGTCCTTTGCACTTATGTGCTCTAAGCTTGTCTTTAACTCTCCCGCACATGCAGTCCATGAAAATTTTAGAGTTCTTTTATTCCGATAAATGCCATGCAACTTAAAAAAACTAAAGTAGGTTAATGAGATCATCACAATACATGCATATGTTTTTCTTCCTGTTATGTCATGCAATCTATGAAAATTTTAATGTCATTTTACACAAATCGAGTGCTTCTTGAGCAATTTCAAATAACTAAATGCAAGTTCAATGGAACAAACAACATACATCATGTGCCTTAAACAAAGTAGCCATCCTTGTTTAGGCAATGTCTTACTAATAACATACTACATAAATACATGTAAAACTAGAACAAAATAAACAAATGCGAAAATGAACATAAACACATAAGCTTCTCATGACAAAAATGGCAAGAAATGGTTTTTTAAATATACCATTTTGCACATACTACTACAAAGTAGCTCGGTTTTGAGATCTGACCTTGAAATCACATCCCTAAGGAAGTTAGAGCTTAAACCTCCTTTTGAAGGATATATAGGATACGGTCTCCCTTGTGCACAAAATGATGGATCCGTTTCATCTTGTAGCACATCCATATTGTATTCCCTCATCTCGTAATGATTTTTTGACCTCATAATCCGCACCTTTCAAATAGTAACATACAGATTACAATATGTGAGAAATTAGAAAAACAAAATAAGATGCAGTGCCACAATGATGACTGACATGTATTCATAACAACCATAAACAGCCGATTGCTCCACATAATGGTCTACAATTATGTCATTATGTGCAACCTTTATATAACCCATGTGCTAATCAACTAACAAGACTCAGACAATGAACAGGAATAGTGAATCTAATCTATCATTTGTCTCATTACTAAGGAGTAGGAAAATAAGAAATCTAAAACTCTGCCCCTTTGACTTTCAAAACAAATGCCTGGATCTCTAAAGCTGCTATTTGACACTTGAGATTCAACTTGCAACCATAATATGGAGTTTCCCATGTGAAAGTTCATCAGATCGCACACGACATAACAAACAAATTCTTAGCTTTGGTAACTCTCAGAAACTGCTATATCATATATATGATATAAGTAAACCAAGTAACCAACTGTTTCCAGACCACGCAATAGACCATAACAGATCCAGTTTAGCTTAAAAGGTGACTTGTGCAATAAGTAGTAAAAGTTTGTCATCATTAGCAATAAAGTTAAAAATTGCTAGAAGATAATAACAAATTCATCAAATTCTTTCAATGATGGATTAAAGATTGATCAACTCACCTTACCACTGACACATACAATGTCTCCAACCTTTTGCTTCTCCTCTAGGCTCTTGAGAAAAGGTAGATACGTGAAGCGAGTGCCTCGGAAAAACTTTTTTAAGTGTAAAAATACTGTTTTCTTCCTTCCATTATCAGCTTTATCACTCATTAAATCAGCACCATCATCCCTAGAAGTTGATGGTGATTCATTATCTACAACATCACAAGCAACAACAACCTCAAGGAATGACAAAGAATAACTAGCTCTTATTCCCCTGCATGGAAAAATACAAAAGACAATTATTCAATTTAACAAAGATTGTTTTTATATTTGAAGTTTGAAATTGGCAGATGTACACTATTGTGAAAGCATATACCCAGTGAAAGCAAGAGAATCTAACATATCCATTAGGAGCTATTTGCTAAAACCAAATTACTGTTGTAGCGGGTACCAATTAATTAATACTTCACTCAAAATACAGGAACAACAGATTCCGAGCAAACTTGATATTATACAGTCAACACCTATTAGAAACAGCAGATGGATCCTAAACACCCTCTCAAGAAAAGGAAGACAACAACAACAACAGTAACGTTTTAGACCAAGTAAGTCATGGTCGGCTATATGAATCCTCACTTCTTAATTTAAGCTCAACTCATATCATCATCATATCAAAGTAAATAGAAATGAAAATTTTAGATATTTAAAAACAATAGTAATATTATTATTATTAATAATAATAATAATAATAATCTCTAACAATTATAAAAATATACAGATGTTTTTCTCTATTGTGCCTCATCTATAGCTACCCAGTCCCTTTTTAACAGTGTCACTCACCAAAGTTTCACACCTATGGACCGGTGCATTTGTAGGTCGATGCAGGACATGATCAAACCATCTTAAGCGACCTTATTTCATTTTATCCTCAACATGTGCTACTTGCACGGTTGCACCTTCGGGTGAATGTAGTCATTGTTAATCATAGGGGATAGGTGCATGTTACAAGTCCAAAATGAGGCTATCTAACCAAATCTGAGTGGAGAGGTAGAAGAGCAGGCCCATTATCCCGAAGTTTTGAAGTTGATAAACAGATTTCTCAATCCAATATAAAATTGTGCTAACCATTCCATATTCTAAAAATAAATAGAAATATCTTACATTCAAAACAATTAGAATCAATCATGAACAGTTAGTCTTCTTGCAAAGCATAAAAGGTAAGGTAAGGTAAGAACTTCTGTAATGGTAATTCACCTTGAGGACTTGATTTTTCCAATAAAAATAAAGTATTGCCCATCCTCGATTCCAACCTGTGCATTTTGCAGATCAACATATGTCCGAGGAAAATGCTGCAGCAATTTGCGCGACTACACATATACCAGATGATTATTAGAGTTGTGACTTTGAGAGCAAAATTATAGTATGCTAAATGGTTCCAAGTCTCACTGTGTGAAAGCCACAGTTTTCCAGCTGACGAGAGTGTCGTTTGCTGAGCCCAGGAATAAAGCTAATAGATTGATCAAGCATTACTTCAACCAATCCATCATTCTGTTTGACCCCATGCTGAGGCAGGTTAGAAGGTTTATCTACAGTGAACTGCAAGTCTTGTCTTGTTTCTGTCTCCAAAGTATCAGGAATATAAGTGGTCGAATCCATATTAGTAGCTCCCGAATACAAAATATGCCATGTTTCATACAGTGAATCAGGATCAATCAATTGTTCACCCACAGAGCTAGACAGAAACTCTCTACAAATTTTAGTGGCCCACAGCCCACTGTCTCCATGGTTGGATGCTGTCCCATCGTATAATTCAACAGGTGTAGAAGAGCCCAACCTGATTGAAGAGAATTGTTTACACATTAAGGAGAAATCAAAGTCAACTGCTCCTCCATCAGGATGATTATCAGATTCTTTTTCAGTTCCGTTGCCATCAATCAGGTCATCTAAACCATCATAACCCATCACCACAGAAGCCTGGGAGAAATTCAAATAACTATCACATGATGAGGGGAAATTTCTGGGGAAGGAAGATGCATCAAAAACAATTTAAAAAACTACCAAGTTGGGGAACGTTTTCCCTTCTACATTTCTTTTCTTTTTTTATTGGAAATGGTAATGTTGTATTCATCCTTCTACATTTCTGTTCAAGACAACCACCACAGTTTCCCAAAGGAAAGACAATAAAGTACAAAACAAGTAACCAGTATATTTCATACAATTGGGTCAAACGAAATTGAGGTGGGTCAAACGAACACGTGTAATCATTTGAGGCACCTTTTGAAGAAAGAAGTGTTGCCGCATGTTGATGGCCAGAGTAAAAATAGTAAGATTCTGACAAATCCTCTAACTACGGATACAGAGGTGCATTAACTTGATGATACTAATTGACTAGGATTTAGACACCTTCTCCATACACCCAAACAAACCCATAAAATGTTCATTAAACCATTCATAGTGAATCAAACTAAGAGAAAAGGCATTTGCAATTATTATGCATACTACTCCCTTCCCAGCTCACCCGAGATTCTAAGAAATACAACAAAATGCATCTACAATCCATCAAAGATCACAACTGTAGAACATCTACCATCCATTTTCTAGTTTAGCTGGACAAAGGCCAGTCAAATAGAGTAAAAGATTATAGAAACCTCACAAGCACATTTCACGGTAATTCAAAGTAACTGAAGAAGTATCCATTGTTTATGGGCCTAAATGTTATGCTTGACATCTGTACTTGAGCTACCATTTCCAGCCCCTCTAGTATATGTACATAACTTAGATTCTTTTTTGTAATCTTCTAGTATATGAACATATATGTACCACTCTTTATTTTTATTAAAATTGGAGCAAGTTATTTCCTCGTGCAAGAAACTATATGCTCAGATTTTCCCAAGAACAGATTATGTAGTATTTCACCAGGAAAGTGGATTTAATTGTTAAAGGTATAAGTTCTATATTCAAACCAAACACTATGGTACAAGGATATAAGAAAAGGATGGGGGAACCATTGATTTCAGTACCATGTAACGGAGGTTTATCTCTAGCTCCAAGCTTTTTATGTGACTTCATTAGAGAAATGCATGTTATCTACCTCCTATTTGTGATGACTTTCATAGGGTTGCAAAATCTCTTTCCATTCTAAGTGGCGGAGACACTAGCCCCTTGCTCCTGTTATATATCCTCTCCTGCTATCCCTTTCCTTTCACCCAACTAACATTAAAAAAGATGGTAGGTAGGCATTTAATAGGACGTCCAAATAAATAGAGTATCTCACTATCTTGAAATATATTGGTCCATTGTGAGGGAAGATTCCAATACTGAATGCCAAATACTATTCATTTATGTAATTTCAAGTGACATGGTTTGAACAAGCTTGCCCAAGTCTTCAGATACATTATGATGACAGGTTATCAAACATGAGAATTGATATTCCGAGTTCTTATATTTGCCTTGTCTTCTACACTTGTTTTTCTCATCCTACTGATTGTTTTCTTCCCTATAAAGTCTTAACTGTTTCCTCTTTAATGCAAACTTGCTCCAAACTCGATCATTAGTCAGATAGCACGAATGTTATCGACAAAAAGGAAAGAATACAAAAGGAAAAGAAACCATCTTGAAGAGGAAGCGGGGCGGAGTAACTAAAAAAAAATAATACATTTTCCCATTCATCAAGAATTTAGACAGATTTACTGAAGCAGCGTGATACATATATGTTAGATCATAGCTGAGTCTGATAAAAAAAAAATATGTAACCTTATTTAAAAATTTCGACCTATCTTTGACACTAGCGCAGCCATAAACATCTACTTCCTTCAACAGTTTTCCCGCAAGCTTATGCTTTGACCTAGAAAACACTGTCAACATCTTGGAATAAAGAAAATGGTTTAACCTGCATGATATTAGAGGGGTTAAATATAGTATTCAAGTCAAAAAATTGACTCAATCAGGAAGAATTCATATAACTATAACATTATCAGTACCTCATATCTTGACTCACAAAGTTCCTATATCCTTTCTGAGCTTCATATATCAGTGCACTTCTCAAGCACTTCTCACTTGAACACTAGAAAAGGTAAATGAGATCATAAGGAGAAGAGCAGATGATCAAAAACTTCTAAGATTGACACGTTCCACAGAGGAATTTTGGAAGAAGCTACAACCTACATACCAGTAAAATCCCACTAAGTGGTGTCTGGGGAAGCTAGAGTGTACACTGCAATGTATGAAAAAAATCCCAATTTTTTCTCTCTCCTCTCTGAAATGCTCTCGGCATAGGTTCTGCTAGCGTGCACCGTGGGGAGTATGGCAGGAAAGAGACGGCAAGGGAGACCTAAGAAGCAAATGGTAATCGCATTTGGGAGTCAGTAGGAAGGAAGTAGGATCGCAGATGAAAGATCTTCGCAAGCAGACTATAGAAGCAGCAACTAACAATGGGAGTGCAATGAGGTTGATGAATGAGCACATTGGTAGCTCACAACTGATCCAACGGAGTATTAACTGGAGCCCAGAGGCTACACGAGAGTTATCAACTCCAGATATGGTGGTTTCAGCTGCAAAGGCACCAATGAATACTGTTCCATTACTGGTGAACACTGTTCCATTTAGTACTGTAGATCCAGTGGGAAGGCACCATTTGAAGGGGCTTACAGAGGAATTGGAACCAGATCCAGCGGGAATGAAGGAGGCTAATCCATGGGTTAGCTTATTTGAGGGAAATCGAGTTGCCAGCAATGGTATGTCCTTAAATTATATTACACCTGAGCTAGTTAATGGAAAACTGGAGCCCAGAGGCTACACGAGAGTTATCAACTCCAGATATGGTGGTTTCAGCTGCAAAGGCACCAATGAATACTGTTCCATTACTGGTGAACACTGTTCCATTTAGTACTGTAGATCCAGTGGGAAGGCACCATTTGAAGGGGCTTACACAGGAATTGGAACCAGATCCAGCGGGAATGAAGGAGGCTAATCCATGGGTTAGCTTATTTGAGGGAAATCGAGTTGCCAGCAATGGTATGTCCTTAAATTATATTACACCTGAGCTAGTTAATGGAAAACTGGTAGTCAATCTGGATGAAAAGGAGCAGGAGAAAGAAGAGGTGAAGTGGAAACACTCGCTGGTTTTGTATATTATTGGGGAAATGCCAGGATATAATTATATGAAGCCATTTATCTCACAAACATGGGCTAATGTGGCAAACCCTGACCTGTTTTACCATGATGAGGGCTATTATGTGGTGAAATTTCAATCTGAACCTGACTTGAAGGAGATCTTATTTGCAGGGCCATACAGCATAAACAATAAGTCTATGATCTTAAAACAATGGACACCCAAACTTGACTTCAAATCAGAGTTCTTAACTGAAATCCCCCTCTGGGTAACATTTCCAAAGTTGCCATTAAATTGCTGGGGGTGTGAATCTCTCAGTAGAATTGCCAGTGCGATAGGAATTCCAATATTTGTTGATGAATGTACAACCAAACAAACAAGGATATCCTATGCTCGAATGCTTATTGAGGTGGATGTCACCAAGCCAATCCCTACAGATATTACAGTCATGGATGCGTGTGGTCAATCATTCCAACAAGTGATTGTGTTTGACTGGAAGCCTGAGTATTGTGAAGGTTGTATGATGGTGGGACATAACTGTCACAAGGATAAGCCCAAGCAAGTTGGCCAACCAAGGACAGAACAAACTCATCCATCAGCCAAACAGAAACAACCTTGGATGGTTAGAAAAGTTCTTGGAGCAAAGGATCACCTACATGTACTGCATCATGCTATTGATGGCAAGAGAAGCAAGATAAGGCAGGCCTATAATCAAATGTTAGGTGATTACCCAAAAGTTGATTGGAGAGGACTCATATGTCGCAACTTAGCAAGACCTAAAGCCATTTTTATCTTATGGCTGCAAATCCAGAACAGACTCCCTACAACAGATAGGTTGCTGAAATGGAGAATGCCAGTAGATTCTAAATGTGTTATGTGTAAGCAGGAAGATGAAACAAGAGACCACTTATTTTTTGAGTGTGCATTGGCCAACTCCTTATGGAGGAGATTACTCCAATGGACTACTATCAGTCAACCTCCAAGGTAAAATATATGCAAACCTTACCCCTACCTCGAGGAGGTAGAGAGGTTGTTTCTGTTTTAGGTAGAAGCCAACGCCTCAAGCTAGGTTTAAGTTTTCATACTCATACCATTAAGATGTTAGGGTTCACGGGTTCAAGCCACAAAACAAAGGTAAGGTTTTATACATAAGCCTCAATGTGATAGCGGAAGCTTAGTGCCCCAGGCTGCCCTTTATTCAGTCTGTCTTGTTAGCAATTGAATTAATGTATGTTTGCAGGGGAGAAAAGTAGTGATTCTAAAATCCATAAAGATGAAATCTTGGCTCCACCTCTATATATTTTCACAATTACAGAGAAATCAACTAAATCACAAACAAGGCACACTCGAATTCAAGATAGCAGCTTTGTTAAGCAGATATGCAACAATTGACAAAAGCATGTACTGATAGAAAAAGGGGAAACTCAAAACAAACAGAAAAAAAGGCTTACCATAGTATTACGTGATTGCACAAAAAGGGTTGAAACAGCCATAGATGAAGTATAGACATCAAATTGTAACTGCTCTTCAAAATGGAGTAATCTCTGGTTTGGGATTAAACTCTTCTTCCATAACACTCCCTCGGAACTGAGTACAGAGAGTACTGGAACAACAAAGCTTCCATCTTTTTTTATAATTTAGCTAGAATTATCGAATTGATATTTTTTTAAAAAAAAAAAAGTAAATAAAGAAATTATTTGTTATTCTAATCGTGGTTACGTTAGACCTTAATTTAGGTAATAAATCCTCAATTTTTAATTCTTAGTCATGGCATGTGGCTATCATCTAAATAGGTACTTGGAGAAATCGAGAGGATGAGTAATGAAGAGGAGCCTCGGCCGAAACGTCTAAGTCATATAACTTACCAAATGGAGTCTGACAAATATCAAACAAAAAAACGTGAGAAGAGATAAAAAATAAAAATTATTAAAATAGATATTATAATTTAATTAAGGAAAAAGGGTCTGATATACCCCTCAACTTTGTCATTTGGAGCTGATATGCCCCTTGTTATAAAAGTGGTTCATATATATCCTTACCGTTATACAAACGGCTCACATATACCCCTATCGTAACAGAATGAGCTCACATATATCCTTCATTTAACGGAAGTGAAAAAATTAGTTTTAAATTTATATTTTTGACTTTTAATTTCTTAAAAAAATTAATTAGGGGTATATATGATTTTGCTAGAAAATTTCAAGGTATATTTTAATTTTTTTTAATTATCATTATTTGAGTTTCTACACCTAATTTGATACTCTTTCAATTTAAAAAACAACGAACTTTTTTTTAAAAAAAAAACATTTAAATTTTAGCTTTAACACATGGTATATTTAGGTTATAAGATTAAAATGTATTTTCGTATGACTTAAACTCTATCAAGTCAAACTAAAATTTTACTTTTTTTTATTGTCCCATGTCTTTTTCTTTTTTTTTTCTTTTTCTTTTCCTCTATGGAATAAGTTTGTTATTTGTAAACGATAAATACTCGTTACTTTCCTTTTTTTAATCCCCCTTTTTCTTTCCTCTCTAGCAACAAAATACTACGAGTAAAGTACCTTCATCATTTTTACTTGTTCACTATAATATTTTAGAATATTTAATAATATTTGTTTTTTTTATATAAAATTAGTAAAATAATTATTTAATATATTATGTCTATTTTATTCTTACTATTAAATACTACTCTCGGTCTTTCTCCGTTCCTATTTGTATATTTTCTTTACAAAAATAGATGATATTTAATATTTGTCATTTCACAAAATATGGAAAAGTGATACTATTCTTTCTATTTTGTCCCGTTATTAGCCTTGAAAGTATGATTTGACCAAAATAGAAAAATGTTCATTGATTAATTTAATTAATCAAAATAAATTAATTTATGTTTAAATTTAAAATCAAATCAAAAGAAAATAAAAAGAATAAATAAAATCAATTGAAAAAAAAAAAAACAATGAATGAAGATACAAAAAAAATGAAAAAAAAAAATTAAATACAATTTTTTTAAAAGAAAATTACGTGTATTGACTTAACTTAAATACCGAATAAATAAAATAAAAAGATTTTTTTCAAAAATAAAAAAAATAATTACACTTGCAAATACAACTAACTTACCTAATTGAAGATGCCACAGTACAGAAAAAACAAATTCGGAGAGAGAGTAATAAGGTTAATTAAGTTAATGTGTGTCGCACTTATGCATTATCCCCTTAATTTAATCAAACTTTCAACTATATTATCCACGTAGCATCAAGCATGTGTATTTTGGTGTACGATTAGTTATTTCAAAGTCACCAAAATGTAACGATGGATCTCTTACCTGAAGGTCTTAACAAAGGGATTGCAATTATAGGAATTGTCTGGTGCTTAGTTAAGTGTGAGAATAAAGAAAGTAGATATGAAATCCAAGAAATTGTTGGAAAGGGGAGCTATGGTGTTGTTGTATCAGCAGTTGACACTCATACAGGAAAGAAGATAGCTATAAAGAAGATGAACAATGTTCTTGAGCATGTCTCTGAAGCCACCCGTATTCTTAGAGAATTTAAGCTCCCAAGGTTGCTTCGACACCCAGACATTGTAGAAATAAAGCATTTACTGTTACTTCCATGTCCGAGAGAATTCAAGGATACATATGTTGTTTTCGAGTTGATGGAGTGTGAACTTCAGCTTGTCATTAAGGCCAATGGCAGTCTCTCGCCTGAACATTATCAAGTCTTCTTGTATCAGCTTCTTCAAGGTTTAAAATATATACATACAGGTGACTGTTCCTTATTTTTCTTTCTGGTATTTTAGTTACATTTCTATTTTACATATTTTGTGCCTTATTTCTCATTTATTGATTCAACAGGAAATGTGTTCCATCTAGATTTGAAGCCAAAGAACGTTTTAGCAAATGCATTTTGCAAGCTGAAACTCTGTGATTTCGGGCAGCATTTGGCGATACTCCAATGGTTCATCAGGTCTATAAATTGGTGAAATGGATCAAGCCACAACCTTTGTTCTACAAACTAAACAGTTATGGTAGTTCTACTGACGGATTTTTGGTTAGTAACACTTGCTAGAATGTAACAGTAGGTGTTCTATTATCGGATGTATGAAAAACAATTGACAGTTTGGCTACTAAGAGGTTCAAGACCTGGCCATTTCATCTGGATTAGTTTTATATGCTTCAACAGCTTCTTCGAATACAATGAATGAGTAGAGTTTTATAATTGTTCTTTGTCAATTGTCATTTCTTTTTATGTTGGAGAGAGGTGAAGTCTTGTAAGTTTTGCGAAGTTCTCTTATTTGATATTGACAAAAAATCTGTTCCTTCACTACAAGTATAGAAACGGCTATTGCAAATGAGGAGCCCTAAAAGATCTCAGGATTCTACAATTTAAAACTTGGTTGAATCATCTCCGTTATCCGGTATTTGGTTGAGCATGACTCATTAAATGGGTAAGCACTTCCTATCAAGGAGTTTGTCTATTCCTAGGGCTCAAATCCGAAACCTTTTGTTAATTCCGGATCAATTCCATCTATCCTACTGAGGTTAAGTTATCTGTTTAGCTACACATGGATTCTTTTGAGGCAATCTTTTGAAGAAAGAAGGGTTGAGGCATGTTGATGGCCAGAGTTAAAAAAAGTAAAATTCTTACAAATCCTCTAACTACGGATATAGAGGTGCATTGACTTGATGATACTAATTGACTAGGATTTAGGCACCTTCTCAATACACCCAAACAAACCCATAATATGTTCATTACACCATTCATAGCAGTGCGGAGCCAGAAATTTAATAAGGGGTTCAAAATCTGAGAAGTAAATACACAAACTAGTGGTAGGGGATTCGATATCTATTATATACATTTCTAAAAAATAATTTTAATCATGTATAAACAGTAATATTTTTCGCCGAGGGGGGTTGGATGACCCCCTCATTATATGCTGCCTCCGCCCCTCATTCATAGTGAATGTATTATAATAAGAGAAATGGCATTTAAATTGAACCAATAGAATTTAAATTCTACATAAATTAAAGTCAACCATTAATTAATATATTAATATTTCTTCCAATCTCCTCCTATTGTAATTAATAAATGAACTTAGCTCAATCAAACCAATCACAAATATAAGTGAAAAAACATATATAAACATTATATATTATCCCACCAACTCATTTAGAGTATGTGATCTTCACCTTGAGGTTTAGTTATTAAATAGGCTTAACAATGAATTTAAGTAGATTTAACTTATAAATAATTAATCACTAAATACTAAGCAAATAGTGACACATTAAATTAACAGAAACATAGAAATTAACGTAGGAGGCTCCTCTCCATTACTCATCCTCTCCATTTTTCGAAGTGCCTACTTAGATGAGAGCCACATGTCATAATTAAGAATCAAATATTGAAATTTAATTACCTAAATTAAGGTCTAACCAATATTAGAATAACAAATAATTGCTTTATTTATTCTTAAAAAAATTATCAAACTCACTATTCTAACTAAAAATTATCTCATAAATTTATTTTAAAAATTCACTAATTTCTATTTGAGTAACGAGCTCATCTTTTCAGAGTTCAGAGAGTACTGAAAGAAGAAGGCTTCTATCATTTTCCAATTTAGTACGTATATAATATTTCAAAATTATTAAGAAAAAAATACTTTTAAGTTGTAATTAACATATTAAAAATTAGAGGTGCTATTTATTTATTTTATTCTATTTACAAATAAAGTTGAAGTGATATGAAAAAATATTACTCACTCTATTCCATATTAACAAAATTTATGAGACAATACACACTTATTTAAAAAATATTCAATGACATAATTTAAATCATACTTTTCATTATTATTCTTTGAGAAATTATAAATATAACTTTATAAGTAGTACGAATTATCTTCTAGAACATATCAAATTTCATTACAAAAAAAGGACAATTATGAAAAAAAAATCAAATATCTATCTTAAATTTTGAACAATGAAAAAGGGCCAAATAATTCTGCTAATATGAAAGAGTCAAATAAAGGGAATCCTTTACTCATATTATTTTGTTGCTGGAGAGGCAAAAAAAAAAAAAAGGGGGGGGGGGGGGGGGGGGGGCGGGGCGAGTCACACGTAGTTTATCGTATACAAACTACAAACTTATTCCATAGAGGAAAGAGAAAAGAGAGAGAGAGGAAAAAAAAAAGATATGAGTTATATCAAATATACAAAAAAAAATAATATGAGTAATTTGTTTTACTACAGAGTTTAAAAAATAAAATAAAAGATTTTTTTAATTTTATAGTCCTAAATTAAAATTATATCAAATATATAAAAATATACTTTAATTTTAAAGTCTTAAATATGACACGTGCTGAACTTAAATTGTTGGCAAAGAGGAACCTGTTTTTTAAACCAAAAGAGTATCAAATTAGGTATAGTTGTATGTTACTTTTCCTAGTTACTATCACATTAGGATTTTTCAGCCCGTGTAAGGTTATATTTGTTGCTCTCTTTATAAATACATCCATAAGTACTAGCCTAGATTTTATAACTAGACCTTAGCTTATATTTTAATTGCAACCAAATAATGGCCCTTAGAAGCATATGGCAAGAAGAGACCCTCATAGATATCATGGACATGATACTGAAAAGAGTTGGCATTGGTGACTATGTACGTATGACTCTCGTTTGCAAGTCATGGAGATCAATGCTTGCTCATCTCAAGCCATCACATCATCTTACCGCCCCTTGGCTTTTACGGATAAAAGATTGTGTGTATAACGATCATATAGGATTCAACTTCTATAGTTTGTCTGAGGGTCGTTTTTATTCTTTTAAACTACCTACTCATATCTTGAATAAATATCCTAAGGTAGCTCATGGTGCTACGTTCTGTTGTGCAACTTCTAATGGCTGGTTGGTTCTTGTTGCTGGACCGGACCATAACCCTGATATGTTCCTTTTTGACCCTATTTCAGAAATTGATGTCAAACTCCCTCCATTGACAACAATACCATTCTCATCACGTTTTGATTATCGACGCGGTAATGCATTCCAAAAAATCGCATTTATGGTTAATATGGTTCATGTATTTTCAATTTCGAATGATTCAACTAGAAATCTCATAGTCGTGGTGAATTTTATGAACGAGTTGGAAGATGAAGAAGTCGGAGATATATTGGCATTCTGTAATTGTGACATTGGAGTGACAGAAGAAGAGAGATCATGGAAATTATTTGATGCGGATGGAACAATTACCCACAAAAATATTGAAAGCATGTTATTTCATAATGATGTGTTCTACATTATTGTTCCCCTTATTGTTTCTAAGGAAGAGGATTTTTTGACTTTTAAGTCAAGTGAAGATAACGAGAGAATTGGTAAAGAAATAAACTATGTTGTCGTTCTCAACAGTAAGACTGATCATTATTGCGAGTTGAAGATAAAAATAATCAATATAGTAAAGCACAACACGGCTCCTCATATTCGGCCTTGTAATAATGAGCTTCGTTATATTGCTTTTTCTGGCCTAAAATATACCTATTTGGCTAAGTCAATTACAGGGGAGTTGCTTATAATTTGGAACAACACAGATCCATTTTCTGAAGATGATGTTGATTATGATCTCTTTATCTATCATACTACTAAATTGACAATCGAGCGATACGAAGGTATCGAGAAAAAAAGTAAAGACTTCAAATGCATCTCTAGTTTGGGTGATCAAACACTATTTGTGTCACCAAATAGTAATTCCTTCTCAATTCCTACCATAAGTGGCAATGGATACCAAGCAAATGGCATCTATTTTACTCTGGATGTGCTTGATGCTCTCCATAAGAAATCTCTAGCCCTTTATCGTCAATCGGGTATTTATTGTATGCAAGAAGGAACGATCAAACGACCTTTTCCTAATCCACCAATGTGGTTTCAACCACGACTTAGCAATTAAACAACCACATTTTATCTTTTGCTACAATCATTTTCGTTGCTTAGTATTGATTTCATATGTATTATTATACATGTACGTTATTCAAGTTTTGGATGTTCAAATTATTCTCATGAAATGTTAAGTTTTGTTCTCAACTCTGTCTTTTACTCATAATGAACAAAAAATCAAGGAAGTAATTGAATAGGATGAGTTTTGACCTTAGGAACTACATAAATGGGAAGGGGGTTATACCAATAACATAAATGGTACTAACTAGGATGATTCTCCCTAAGTCTATTCGGGTTTCGTAAAATCATGTCAAAGTTTAATAAACCCTAAACACTATAAGAAAGTAGAGATACAATGACATTTATTTAGTGACATGTCGGAAAAAAAGTAGAACTTTTCGACATTTACGAAAGAATGTCATATTAGTAACAACATTTGATACAAGTATCATAAAACCAACAAGATTTAGTGATTATATAATGAATAACAATTAGTGAGTAATTTGGAACTAATGAAAATTACTTTAAACAATATATATATATATATATATATATATATTATAATCGTGAATATATATATGTTTGCTTCATGTAATAAAAATTTGAGGCAATAACTAGCTCAATAGCTTCATGTTATAAAAATTTGAGGAAGTAAAGTTATTTGTTTAGCTAAAATATTTTATTTCAAGTTTTATATTTTATTACTCCGTAGTGTACGAGTCGAATTTGGTAATTAAGTGAAACTATACAAGTCTATTATGGATTTTTTTTTATAGTAACATACTTATTAAAAAGAAAAGGAAGGTGGATTCTGGTTTGGATTGTTGTTACCCATATTGTGATGGTAGTTTAAATACAATATTTATTTTGATTGTTACTTAGATTTTAGAATAAAGTACAGAAATTCAAACAATTTAGGTGTTAATTATATCCTATTCCGAAAGTTTCCCAAATTATAATAATTTCAAATTTTTCAAAACTCACGAATACATTGTTCCTTCGTCCGATACATGGCAAATATTATATAACTATAAACTAGATTCATACTGATTTAGGTTTGAAATAATTGAGGTTATGTATTAACAATAACATTTGTACTAGACACATTATACACAAATAAAATTATAACGTATCGGATACATTATACACAAACAAATTTATCCAAAAAAAGGGTAATCAAATAATGAATTTTCGATATTTGATCAGGCAAAATTATTTGATTCTGTTTTTTCTTAATTATTATTAAATTGATAAGTACAAATACTACACATGGTTGTGGTTATTTTTTATGAAAAACACCAATTTTTCTTGGGGATTTCTTGTATTTACAAGAAGATCAATTCATATAGGAAAAATCTCCGTCTTTTTTTTTTTTTTTTTGTACCGAGGGCGGCTTAGTGCCTTTCAAAATGAGGCACCTGTCTTAGTTTCCTAAATTTGAGGGGCCCATTTTTTAAAAGTAATAATAGAATTATTATAAGTATCTTTTAATTAAAAAAAAATAAATTATATTGTATCTTTCTTTTAGTTCGTTTTGAAATATTAAAGAATATTTTTTTAAAAAAATTTAATTTCCACATGACAAAACCACAAAATTAAATAATGCTTTGGTATATATATATCCATAAAAAAATTAAAGCTTTTTCATTTAAAAGAAGATATAACTTTGGATTTCAAAAATAAAAAAAAACAAAAGATAAATGTCCAATTTATTTTTTGACTTTACACCACTAATTAACTGACGTCAAAATTGCCTAGACCTAGTAGCTTCTTCAGGATGAAACTTGATAAAACTAATCCATCTTATGAAGAAACTGACAATCTTAAGCAGAAAAAGCTATTTTCGAGAAGTTTCATAACATCCGAGATTCTCCCCTCCGTCATCCGCCATTTTTTGAGTGCAATGAAAAAGAAGAGAGAAAAAAAAAGAGATAAAGGTAAACTTGAAATGGAAAAAGAAACTAAGCTAAGAACTAGAAAATTGAGGAAATAAAGAAAAAAACAAAATTTAAAACCACGCAAAAGCAACGTAAAGAACAAAAACCATTAAAAATAAGGATAGAAAAGCAAAAAATACAGTTACAATGAAGAAAGGTGGAGAAATTGTAGAATCTCTAAGTTCTTTAAGGAAGCAAAATATTGATTCTCTCTCAGTAACTTGGACTTGGCCATTGGGGCAGATGATGATCTTCCGTAAGTGATTTTTTAAACCTTGTTTATGGTGCAGTAAAGTAGTTAGAAGTTTACATAGTTACAGAATTCGTTTTGACGGTAGTCCATTTCACATATTTTTGATTATAAAGAAAAATTGTTTAAAAGCAAAGGGATAATTTGGTAAATAAAACAAGGTCTTTCTTTTATGTATGTATTTAGTAATATAGATATTAGTTATGAGATAATCTATGAATAATTTTAAAGGAATTTTACATCAAATCACACAGTGTTAAGAATTAATTATATCATATTTCTACTATTTTTCAAACTATAAAAATTCCTTAAATTTGGTGCAATCCAGATACATTGCAAAATGTCTCGATATATCTCATTTTGATTTCGAATACATCGCTCACGTTCCGATACATTGCGTCTTAATTTCGAATACATCATTCAATGTCTCGATACATCGCGTAAAGTGATGTATCCAAAAATAGGAGAGAGTAAGGATTTTTGTAATTTTTTCAAATAGCAGGAAATTTTAGGAAATATTATAAAATAAGTTGTGAAGTATTTTTTCCTAATTTTAATCAAAGGTTTGTAGTTCAAGCTCTGAATATAAATAAAATCTTGTTTGAGAGTAGAGCCCTTGTAATAGGCCTTGTAATGTGTGATCCAAATTAATCGGAACTCTAATATAAACATCTAACATCGAGTGAAAAACTAAGAAAAAAAGAATCCAAATATATACAATATGTATGTAATACTTATTTACAAAATAAACAGAGTACTCATTCCATCTTTTGACTACGTATTGAGTGATTTATAAACTATATAAATATTTATGAATTATTTTAGATCATATTTTTTTTAAAATTTACGTCAAATTAAATTACATCATATAAATAGAAACGAAGATGATATCGTTTTACTTAATTATTTGTCTTCACTCCTATTTATATGATATTTAAGTTCTTTTAACTGTTGTGGTAGAAGTTCAATCCTTGGTTTATTTTTGTTCTTGTTGTTGTTTAAGTATATGTGGTGTGTTATCCCATTTTCTTGATTTTGTATATTCTAGTCAGTGGCAGAGCCAAAGTTCATCCGAACTCCCTTCGGCGAAAAATTATATAATATATGCATGATTAAAATAATTTTTTTAGGTATATATAGTAGATATCGAACCCCCTTCGACTACTTCATGTGTCTATTTTGTCAGATTTTGAACCCCCTAATTAAAATTTTGGTTCCACCTTTGATTCTAGTGAGTAATGATGCAATATAACGAGTGTATTTGATTCCACGAAGTTGTGTGATTAATTGACATTATTTTCTAGGAATTTAATGGAAAAAACTTACTCGCATTTCAATGCAATTTTTATTATTACATGATTTAATGAAGTAAAATGAACTATAAATTTAAACGCATGACATGCATGTATTTGCTTGATAATGCGGATAAGTTTTACCCAAATTTAATCCGTATGAAATGCAACTTGAAATAATCTTTTGTAGAAAAAAATGCATACATACATGACTGTTGTTTTTAATTTCAGTTGACATTTTCACTCAAAAATTATTAAGTTTTTTTATAGACATCAATACATTAAAAAGAAGATTTTTTTTCAAAAATAAAAAAATTATTACACTTGCAAATACAACTAACTTACCTAATTGAAGATGCCACAATACAGAAAAAACAAATTCGGAGAGAGGGTAATAAGATTAATTAAGTTAATCTGTGTCGCACTTATGCATTATCCCCTTAATTTAATCAAACTTTCAACTATATTATCCACCTAGCATCAAGCATGTGTATTTTGGTGTACGATTAGTTCTTTCAAATTCACCAAAATGTAAAAAAAAAAAAAAAAAAAGTGGTTGAGTTTTTACCCACACATTTTTTTTCTTAGGTATATTTATGTAATTAACTTTTAAGCTATAGAGCCTATATATATATATATATATATATATATATATATACACACACTCTGTAATTCAACAGATTACAAGACTTAACGATTTTTCCCACCCAAAATTATAACCGCTTCATCTTCCACTTACTTCCTTCATCCTCCAAATTTCCAGTTCATTAATCCATACTTCAAATTCCACTTTTTCAGCTTCATTCCAACTTTAGATGAACTAATTACAAATGGGGGAAAAATATCCTAAAGGATTCCGGGATAGGACTCCAAAAAAAATATCAGTTTCTACAAAAGTTCCCAAAAACAATCCAGAAATTGATCATGTTCTAGTGCTTTTTCTACTAATGATTTTCATTTTAATTCTTTCTATTTATTTTTGTTTGTGTTACCTCGAGTAGCGTTATTTCTTTCTCTTCTTTCTTTCCGTTTATTTATTCTTTTTACTCAAGAATATCAAAAAGTGGATTCGAAGAGAAATTTGTGCAGAAAATCGACCTCTAATTGATTGTGGCTATTGTATAAAGAATCTTTCAAGAAACGGGAGATTAAAGTGAGATTAAATTTTCAGTTTGAAGTTGTTAGGACATTAGAAAGAAATTGTGAAATTCTACTTTTCAGCGCCTTATTTCTCTGTTAGTTGAGGTAATTAATCTGTTTTCTCTCGCAGTGAATCCTTCATACAACAGAGTAACCATGGATCTCTTACCTGAAGGTCTTAACAAAGGGATTGCAATTATAGGAATTGTCTGGTGCTTAGTTAAGTGTGAGAATAAAGAAAATAGATATGAAATCCAAGAAATTGTTGGAAAGGGGAGCTATGGTGTTGTTGTATCAGCAGTTGATACTCATACAGGAAAGAAGGTAGCTATAAAGAAGATGAACAATGTTCTTGAGCATGTCTCTGAAGCCACCCGTATTCTTAGAGAATTTAAGCTCCCAAGGTTGCTTCGACACCCAGACATTGTAGAAATAAAGCATATACTGTTACTTCCATGTCCGATAGAATTCAAGGATACATATGTTGTTTTCGAGTTGAAGGAGTGTGAACTTCAGCATGTCATTAAGGCCAACGGCAGTCTCTCACCTGAACATTATCAATTCTTCTTGTATCAGCTTCTTCAAGGTTTAAAATATATGCATACTGGTGGCTGTTCCTCATTTTTCTTTCTGGTATTTTAGTTACATTTCTATTTTACATATTTTGTGCCTTATTTCTCATTTATTGATTCAACAGGAAATGTGTTCCATCTAGATTTGAAGCCAAAGAACGTTTTAGCAAATGCATTTTGCAAGCTGAAACTCTGTGATTTCGGGCAGCATTTGGCGATACTCCAATGGTTCATCAGGTCTATAAATTGGTGAAATGGATCAAGCCACAACCTTTGTTCTACAAACTAAACAGTTATGGTAGTTCTACTGACGGATTTTTGGTTAGTAACACTTGCTAGAATGTAACAGTAGGTGTTCTATTATCGGATGTATGAAAAACAATTGACAGTTTGGCTACTAAGAGGTTAAAGACCTGGCCATTTCATCTGGATTAGTTTTATATGCTTCAACAGCTTCTTCGAATACAATGAATGAGTAGAGTTTTATAATTGTTCTTTGTCAATTGTCATTTCTTTTTATGTTGGAGAGAGGTGAAGTCTTGTAAGTTTTGCGAAGTTCTCTTATTTGATATTGACAAAAAATCTGTTCCTTCACTACAAGTATAGAAACGGCTATTGCAAATGAGGAGCCCTAAAAGATCTCAGGATTCTACAATTTAAAACTTGGTTGAATCATCTCCGTTATCCGGTATTTGGTTGAGCATGACTCATTAAATGGGTAAGCACTTCCTATCAAGGAGTTTGTCTATTCCTAGGGCTCAAATCCGAAACCTTTTGTTAATTCCGGATCAATTCCATCTATCCTACTGAGGTTAAGTTATCTGTTTAGCTACACATGGATTCTTTTGAGGCAATCTTTTGAAGAAAGAAGGGTTGAGGCATGTTGATGGCCAGAGTTAAAAAAAGTAAAATTCTTACAAATCCTCTAACTACGGATATAGAGGTGCATTGACTTGATGATACTAATTGACTAGGATTTAGGCACCTTCTCAATACACCCAAACAAACCCATAATATGTTCATTACACCATTCATAGCAGTGCGGAGCCAGAAATTTAATAAGGGGTTCAAAATCTGAGAAGTAAATACACAAACTAGTGGTAGGGGATTCGATATCTATTATATACATTTCTAAAAAATAATTTTAATCATGTATAAACAGTAATATTTTTCGCCGAGGGGGGTTGGATGACCCCCTCATTATATGCTGCCTCCGCCCCTCATTCATAGTGAATGTATTATAATAAGAGAAATGGCATTTAAATTGAACCAATAGAATTTAAATTCTACATAAATTAAAGTCAACCATTAATTAATATATTAATATTTCTTCCAATCTCCTCCTATTGTAATTAATAAATGAACTTAGCTCAATCAAACCAATCACAAATATAAGTGAAAAAACATATATAAACATTATATATTATCCCACCAACTCATTTAGAGTATGTGATCTTCACCTTGAGGTTTAGTTATTAAATAGGCTTAACAATGAATTTAAGTAGATTTAACTTATAAATAATTAATCACTAAATACTAAGCAAATAGTGACACATTAAATTAACAGAAACATAGAAATTAACATAGGAGGCTCCTCTCCATTACTCATCCTCTCCATTTTCCGAAGTACCTACTTAGATGAGAACCACTTGTCATAATTAAGAATCAAATATTGAAATTTAATTACCTAAATTAAGGTCTAACCAATATTAGAATAACAAATAATTGCTTTATTTATTCTTAAAAAAATTATCAAAATCACTATTCCAACTAAAAATTATCTCATAAATTTATTTTAAAAATTCACTATTTTCTATTTGAGTAACGAGCTCATCTTTTCAGAGTTCAGAGAGTACTGAAAGAAGAAGGCTTCTATCATTTTCCTATTTAGTACGTATATAATATTTCAAATTTATTAAGAAAAAAAATACTTTTAAGTTGTAATTAACATATTAAAAATTAGAGGTCCTATTTATTTATTTTATTCTATTTACAAATAAACTTGAAGTGATATGAATAAATATTACTCACTTTATTCCATATTAACAAAATTTATGAGACAATACACACTTATTAAAAAAATATTCAATGCCATAATTTAAATCATACTTTCCATTATTATTCTTTGAGAAATCATAAATATAATTTTATAAGTAATACGAACTATCTTCTAGAACATATCAAACTTCATTACAAAAAAGGACAATTATAAAAAAAAAAATCAAACATCTATCTTAAATTTTGAACAATTTAATTATTTGAACAATGAAAAACGGTCAAATAATTCTGCTAATATGAAATAGTCAAATAAAGGGAATACTTTACTCATATTATTTTGTTGCTGGAGAGGGAAAAAAAAAAAAGGAGGGGGGGGGGGATATGGGGGGGCGGGGGTGGGCAGTCACACGTAGTTTATCGTATACAAACTACAAACTTATTCCATAGAGGAAAGAGAAGAGAGAGGAAATAAAAAAGATATGAGTTATATCAAATATACAAAAAAAAAATAATATGAGTAATTTTTTTTACTACAGAGTTTAAAAAATAAAATAAAAGATTTTTTAATTTTATAGTTATAAATTAAAGTTATATGAAATATATAAAAATATACTTTAATTTTAAAGTCTTAAATATGACACGTGTTAAAGTTAAACTTAAACTATTGGCAAAAGAGGAACCTGTTTTTTAAACCAAAAGAGTATCAAATTAGGTATAGTTGTATGTTACTTTTCCTAGTTACTGTCACATTAGGATTTTTCAGCCCGTGTAAGATTATATTTGTTGCTCTCTTTATAAATACATCCATAAGTACTAGCCTAGATTTTATAACTAGACCTTTGCTTATATTTTAATTGCAAGCAAATAATGGCCCTTAGAAGCATATGGCAAGAAGAGACCCTCATAGATATCATGGACATGATACTGAAAAGAGTTGGCATTGGTGACTATGTACGTATGACTCTCGTTTGCAAGTCATGGAGATCAATGCTTGCTCATCTCAAGCCATCACATCATCTTACCGCCCCTTGGCTTTTACAGATAAAAGATTGTGTGTATAACGATCATATAGGATTCAACTTCTATAGTTTGTCTGAGGGTCGTTTTTATTCTTTTAAACTACCTAATCATATCTTGAATAAATATCCTAAGGTAGCTCATGGTGCTACGTTCTGTTGTGCAACTTCTAATGGCTGGTTGGTTCTTGTTGCTGGACCGGACCATAACCCTGATATGTTCCTTTTTGACCCAATTTCAGAAATTGATGTCAAACTCCCTCCATTGACAACAATACCATTCTCATCACGTTTTGATTATCGACGCGGTAATGCGTTCCAAAAAATCGCAATTATGGTTAATATGGTTCATGTATTTTCAATTTCAAATGATTCAACTAGAAATCTCATAGTCGTGGTGAATTTTATGAACGAGTTGGAAGATGAAGAAGTCGGAGATATATTGGCATTCTGTAATTGTGACATTGGAGCGACAGAAGAAGAGAGATCATGGAAATTATTTGATGCGGATGGAACAATTACCCACAAAAATATTGAAAGCATGTTATTTCATAATGATGTGTTATATATTATTGTTTGTAAGAAAGAGTTTTTGACTTTTAAGTCAAGTGAAGATAACGAGAGAATTGGTAAAGAAATAAATTATGTTGTCGTTCTCAACAGTAAGACTGATCGTTGCGAGTTGAAGATAAAAATAATCAATATAGTAAAACACAACACGGCTCCTCATATTCGGCCTTGTAATAATGAGCTTCGTTATATTGCTTTTTCTGGCCTAAAATATACCTATTTGGCTAAGTCAATTACAGGGGAGTTGCTTATAATTTGGAACAACACAGATCCATTTTCTGAAGATGATGTTGATTATGATCTCTTTATCTATCATACTACTAAATTGACAATCGAGCGATACGAAGGTATGGAGAAAAAAAGTAAAGACTTCAAATGCATTTCTAGTTTGGGTGATCAAACACTATTTGTGTCACCAAATAGTAATTCCTTCTCAATTCCTACCATAAGTGGCAATGGATACCAAGCAAATGGCATCTATTTTACTCTGGATGTGCTTGATACTCTCCACAGGAAATCTCTAGCTCTTTATCGTCAATCGGGTATTTATTGTATGCAAGAAGGAACGATCAAACGACCTTTTCCTAATCCACCAATGTGGTTTCAACCACGACTTAGAAATTAAACAACCACATTTTATCTTTTGCTACAATCATTTTTGTTGCTTAGTATTGATTTCATATGTATTATTATACATGTTATTCAAGTTTTGGATGTTCAAATTATTCTCATGAAATGTTAAGTTTTGTTATGGACTCTGTCTTTTACTCATAATGAACAAAAAATCAAGGAAGTAATTGAATAGGATGAGTTTTGACCTTAGGAACTACATAAATAGGAAGGGGGTATACCAATAACATAAATGGTACTAACTAGGATGATTCTCCCTAAGTCTATTCGGGTTTCGTAAAATCATGTCAAAGTTTAATAAATCTTAAACACTATGAGAAAGTAGAGATACAATGACATTTATTTAGTGACGTGTTGGATAAAAAGAAGAACTTTTCGACATTTACGAAAGAATGTCATATTAGTAACAACATTTGATACAAGTATCATAAAACCAACAACATTTAGTGATTATATAATGAATAACAATTAGTGAGTAATTTGGAACTGATGAAAATTACTTTAAACAATATATATATATGTAATCGTGAAGATATATATGTTTATTTCATGTAATAAAAATTTGAGGCAATAACTAGCTCAATAGCTTCATGTTATAAAAATTTAAGGAAGTAAAGTCATTTGTTTAGCTAAAATATTTTATTTCAAGTTTTATATTTTATTACTCCGTAGTGTACGAGTCTAATTTGGTAATTAAGTGAAACTATACAAGTCTATTATGGATTTTTGTTTATAGTAACACACTTATTAAAACGAAAAGGAAGGTGGATTCTGGTTTGGATTGTTGTTACCCATATTGTGATGGTAATTTAAATACAATATTTATTTTGATTGTTACTTAGATTTTAGTATAAAGCACAGAAATTGAAATAATTTAGGTGCTAATTATATTCTATTCCGAAAATTTTCCAAATTACAATAATTTTGAATTTTTCAAAATTCAAGAATACATTGTTCCTTCGTCTGATACATGACAAATATTATATAACTATAAACTAGATTCATACTGATTTAGATTTGAAATAATTGAGGTTATGTATTAACAATAACATTTGTACTGGACACATTATACACAAAAAAATTTATCCAAAAAAGCGGTAATCAAATAATGAATTTTCGATGTTTGATCAGGCAAAATTATTTTTTTAATGAAAAACACCAATTTTTTCTTGGGGATTTCTTGTATTTACAAGAAGATCAATTCACATAGAAAAAATCTCCGTCTTTTTTTTGGTACCGAGGGTGGCTTCTGTTTTAGGTCTCTAAATTTGAGGGGTTTTATTTTTTAAAAGTAATAATAGAATTATTATAAGTATTCTTAATTAAAAAAATAAATTATATTGTGTCTTTCTTTTAGTTCGTTTCGAAATATTAAAGAATATTTTTTAAAAATTTTTAAATTTAACTTCCACATGACATGTTTAAAACCACAAAATTAAATAATACTTTGGTATATATATCCATAGAAAAATTAAAGCCTTTTCATTTAAAAGAAGATATAACTTTGGATTTCAAAAATAAAAAAATAAAAGATAAATGTTCCAATTTATTTATGATTTTAGACCACTAATTAACTGACTTCAAAATTGCCTAGACCTAGTAGCTTCTTCAGGATGAAACTTGATAAAATTAATCCAACTTTTGAATAAACTGACAATCCTATGCAGAAAAAGCTACTTTCGAAAAGTTTTATAACATCTGAGATTCTCCCCTCCGTCATCCGCCATTTTTTGAGTGCAATGAAAAAGAAGAGAGAAAAAAAAAGAGATAAAGGTAAACTTGAAATGGAAAAAGAAACTAAGATAAGAACTAGAAAATTGAAGATATAAAGAAAAAAACAAAATTTAAAACCACGCAAAAGCAACGTAAAGAACAAAAACCATTAAAACTAAGGATAGAAAAGCAAAAAATACAGTTACAATGAAGAAATGTGGAGAAATTGTAGAATCTTTAAGTTCTTTAAGGAAGCGAAACATTGATTCTCTCTCAGTAAGTTGGACTTGGCCATTGGAGCAGATGATGATCTTTCGTAAGTGATTTTTTAAACCTTGTTTATGGTGCAGTAAAGTAGTTAGAAGTTTACATAGTTACAGAATTCGTTTTGACGGAAGTCCATTTCACATATTTTTAATTATAAAGAAAAATTATTTAAAAGCGAAGGGATAATTTGGTAAATAAAACAAGGTCTTTCTTTTATGTATGTATTTAGTAATATAGAAATTAGTTATGAGATAATCTATGAATAATTTTAAAGGAATTTTACATCAAATCACACAGTGTTAAATGTTAATTATATCATATCTCTACTATTTTTCAAATTATAAAAATTCTTTAAATTTGGTGGAATCCAGATATATTGCAAAATGTCTCGATATATCTCGTTCCGATTTTGAATACATCGATCAGCATTTCGATACATTGCATCTCAATTTCGAATACATCATTCAATGTCTCGATACATCGCGTAAAGTGATGTATCCGAAAATAGGAGAGAGTAAGGATTTTTGTAATTTTTTCAAATAGCAGGAAATTTTGGGCAATATTATAAAATAAGTTGTGAAGTATTTTTTCCTAATTTTAATCAAAGGTTTGTAGTTCAAGCTCTGAATATAAATAAAATCTTGTTTGAGAGTAGAGCCCTAGTAATAGGCCTTGTAATGTGTGATTCAAATTAATCGAAACTCTAATATAAACATCTAACACCGAGTGAAAAACTAAGAAAAAAAGAATCCAAATATATACAATATGTATGTAATACTTATTTACAGAATAAACAAAGTACTCATTCCATCTTTTGACTACGTATTGAGTGATTTATAAACTATATAAATATTTATGAATTATTTTAGATCATATTTTTTTAAAAATTTACGTCAAATTAAATTACATCATATAAATAGAAACGGAGATGATATCGTTTTACTTAATTATTTGTCTTCACTCCTATTTATATGATATTTAAGTTCTTTTAACTGTTGTGGTAGAAGTTCAATCCTTGGTTTATTTTTGTTCTTGTTGTTGTTTAAGTATATGTGGTGTGTTATCCCATTTTCTTGATTTTGTATATTCTAGTCAGTGGCGGAGCCAGAGTTCATCCGAACTCCCTTCGGCGAAAAATTATATAATATATACATGATTAAAATAATTTTTTTAGGTATATATAATAGATATCGAACCCCCTTCGGCTACTTCATGTGTCTATTTTGTCAGATTTTGAACCCCCTAATTAAAATTTTGGTTCCACCTTTGATTCTAGTGAGTAATGATGCAATATAAGGAGTGTATTTGATTCCACGAAGCTGTGTGATTAATTGACATTATTTTGTAGGAATTTAATGGAAAAAACATACTCGCATCTCAATGCAATTTTCATTATTACATGATTTAATGAAGTAAGATGAACTATAAATTTAAACGCATGACATGCATGTATTGCTTGATAATGTAGATAAGTTTTACCCAAATTTAATCCGTATGAAATGCAACTTGAAATCATCTTTTGTAGAAAAAAATGCATACATACATGACTGTTGTTTTTAATTTCGGTTGACATTTTCACTCAAAAATTATTAAGTTTTTTTTATAGACATCAATACAATAAATACAAGATTTTTTTCAAAAATAAAAAAATAATTACACTTGCAAATACAACTAACTTACCTAATTGAAGATTCCACAATACAGAAAAAACAAATTCTGAGAGAGGGTAATAAGATTAATTAAGTTAATCTGTGTCGCACTTATGCATTATCCCCTTAATTTAATCAAACTTTCAACTATATTATCCACCTAGCGTCAAGCATGTGTATTTTGGTGTACGATTAGTTCTTTCAAAGTCACCAAAATGTAAAAAAAAAAAAAAAATGTGGTTGAGTTTTTACCCACACATTTTTTTTCTTAGGTATATTTATGTAATTAACTTTTAAACTATAGAGCATATATATATATATATATATATATACTGTAATTCAACAGATTACAAGACTTAACGATTTTTCCCACCCAAAATTATAACCGCTTCATCTTCCACTTACTTCCTTCATCCTCCAAATTTCCAGTTCTTTAATCCATACTTCAAATTCCACTTTTTCAGCTTCATTCCAACTTTAGATGAACTAATTACAAATGGGGAGAAAATTTCCTAAAGGATTCCGGGATAGGACTCCAAAAAATATATCATTTTCTGCAAAAGTTCCCAAAAACAATCCAGAAATTGATCATGTTCTAGTGCTTTTTCTACTAATGATTTTCATTTTAATTCTTTCTTTTTATTTTTGTTTGTGTTACCTCGAGTAGCGTTATTTCTTTCTCTTCTTTCTTTCCGTTTATTTATTCTTTTTACTCAAGAATATCAAAAAGTGGATTCGAAGAGAAATTTGTGCAGAAAATCGACCTCTAATTGATTGCGGTTATTGTATAAAGAATCTTTCAAGAAACGGGAGATTAAAATTGTTTCTCTGTTAGTTGAGGTAATTAATCTGTTTTCTCTCGCGGTGAATCCTTCATACAACAGAGTAACCATGGATCTCTTACCTGAAGGTCTTAACAAAGGGATTGCAATTATAGGAATTGTCTTGTGCTTAGTTAAGTGTGAGAATAAATATGAAATCCAAGAAGTTGTTGGAAAGGGGAGCTATGGTGTTGTTGCATCAGCAGTTGATACTCATACAGGAAAGAAGGTAGCTATAAAGAAGATGAACAATGTTCTTGAGCATGTCTCTGAAGCCACCCGTATTCTTAGAGAATTTAAGCTCCCAAGGTTGCTTCGACACCCAGACATACTGTTACTTCCATGTCCGAGAGAATTCAAGGATACATATGTTGTTTTCGAGTTGATGGAGTGTGAACTTCAGCATGTCATTAAGGCCAACGGCAGTCTCTCGCCTGAACATTATCAATTTTTCTTGTATCAGCTTCTTCAAGGTTTAAAATATATGCATACAGGTGGCTGTTCCTCATTTTTCTTTCTGGTATTTTAGTGACATTTCTATTTTACATATTTTGTGCCTTATTTCTCATTTATTGATTCAACAGGAAATGTGTTCCATCTAGATTTGAAGCCAAAAAACGTTTTAGCAAATGCATTTTGCAAGCTGACACTTTGTGATTTCGGGCAGCATTTGGCGATACTCCAATGGTTCATCAGGTCTATAAATTGGTGAAATGGATCAAGCCACAACCTTTGTTCTACAAACTAAACAGTTATGGTAGTTCTACTGACGGATCTTTGGTTAGTAACACTTGCTAGAATGTAACAGTAGGTGTTCTATTATCGGATGTATGAAAAACAATTGACAGTTTGGCTACTAAGAGGTTCAAGACCTGGCCATTTCATCTGGATTAGTTTTATATGCTTCAACAGCTTCTTCGAATACAATGAATGAGTAGAGTTTTATAATTGTTCTTTGTCAATTGTCATTTATTTTTATGTTAGAGAGAGGTGAAGTCTTGTAAGTTTTGCAAAGTTCTCTTATTTGATATTGACAAAAAATCTCTTCCTTCACTATAAAGATCTCAGGATTCTACAATTTAAAACTTGGTTGAATCATCTCCGTTATCCGGTATTTGGTTGAGCATGACTCATTAAATGGGTAAGCACTCTCTATCAAGGAATTTGTCAATTCTTAGGTCTCAACTCCGAAACCTTGCAGAACAATTCCATCTATCCTACTGAGGTCAAGTTATCTGTTTAGCTACACATGGATTCTTTTGAGGCATCTTTTGAAGAAAGAAGGGTTGCGGCATGTTGATGGCCAGAGTTAAAAAAAGTAAAATTCTTACAAATCCTCTAACTACGGATATAGAGGTGCATTGACTTGATGATACTAATTGACTAGGATTTAGGCACCTTCTCAATACACCCAAACAAACCCATAATATGTTCATTACACCATTCATAGCAGTGCGGAGCCAGAAATTTAATAAGGGGTTCAAAATCTGAAAAGTAAACACACGAACTAGTGGTAAGGGATTCGATATTTATTATACATATTTAAAAAATAATTTTAACCATGTATAAATAGTAATATTTTTCCCCGAAGGGGGTCGGATGACCCCCTCATTATATGCTGCCTCCGCCCCTGATTCGGTGAATCTATTATAATAAGAGAAATGGCATTTAAATTGAACCAATAGAATTTAAATTCTACATAAATTAAAGTCAACCATTAATTAATATATTAATATTTCTTCCAATCTCCTCCTATTGTAATTAATAAATGAACTTAGCTCAATCAAACCAATCTCAAATATAAGTGAAAAAACATATATAAACATTATATATTATCCCACCAACTCATTTAGAGTATGTGATCTTCACCTTGAGGTTTAGTTATTAAATAGGCTTAACAATGAATTTAAGTAGATTTAACTTAGAAATAATTAATCACTAAAAACTAAGCAAATAGTGACACATTAAATTAACAGAAACATAGAAATTAACATAGGAGGCTCCTCTCCATTACTCATCCTCTCCATTTTTCGAAGTACCTACTTAGATGAGAGCCACATGTCATAATTAAGAATCAAATATTGAAATTTAATTACCTAAATTAAGGTCTAACCAATATTAGAATAACAAATAATTGCTTTATTTATTCTTAAAAAATTATCAAACTCACTATTCTAACTAAAAATTATCTCATAAATTTATTTTAAAAATTCACTATTTTCTATTTGAGTAACGAGCTCATCTTTTCAGAGTTCAGAGAGTACTGAAAGAAGAAGGCTTCTATCATTTTCCAATTTAGTATGTATATAATATTTCAAAATTATTAAGAAAAAAAATACGTTTAAGTTGTAATTAACATATTAAAAATTAGAAGTGCTATTTATTTATTTTATTCTATTTACAAATAAACTTGAAGTGATATGAAAAAATATTACTCACTTTATTCCATATTAATAAAATTTATGAGACAATACGCACTTATTAAAAAAATATTCAATGACATAATTTAAATCATACTTTTCATTATTATTCTTTGGAAAATCATAAATATAATTTTATAAGTAATATGAACTATCTTCTAGAACATATCAAACTTCATTACAAAAAAAGGACAATTACGGAAAAAAATCAAACATCTATCTTAAATTTTGAACAATTTAATTATTTGAACAATGAAAAACAGCCAAATAATTCTGCTAATATGAAAGAGTCAAATAAAGGGAATACTTTACTCATATTATTTTGTTGCTAGAGAGGCAAAAAAAAAAAAAAAAGGGGGGGGGGGGGGGGGGGCAGTCACACGTAGTTTATCGTATACAAACTACAAACTTATTCCATAGAGGAAAGAGAAAAGAGAGAGAGATGAGAAAAAAAGGATATGAGTTATATCAAATATACAAAAAAAAATAATATGAGTAATTTGTTTTACTACAGAGTTTAAAAAATAAAATAATTTTTTTTTAATTTTATAGTCCTAAATTAAAATTATATCAAATATATAAAAATATACTTTAATTTTAAAGTCTTAAATATGACACGTGTTAAAGCTGAACTTAAACTGTTGGCAAAGAGGAACCTGTTTTTTAAACCAAAAGAGTATCAAATTAGGAATAGTTGTATGTTACTTTTCCTAGTTACTATCACATTAGGATTTTTCAGCCCGTGTAAGATTATATTTGTTGCTCTCTTTATAAATACATCCATAAGTACTAGCCTAGATTTTATAACTAGACCTTAGCTTATATTTTAATTGCAAGCAAACAATGGCCCTTAGAAGCATATGGCAAGAAGAGACCCTCATAGATATCATGGACACGATACTGAAAAGAGTTGGCATTGGTGACTATGTACGTATGACTCTCGTTTGCAAGTCATGGAGATCAATGCTTGCTCATCTCAAGCCATCACATCATCTTACCGCCCCTTGGCTTTTACGGATAAAAGATTGTGTGTATAACGATCATATAGGATTCAACTTCTATAGTTTGTCTGAGGGTCGTTCTTATTCTTTTAAACTACCTACTCATATCTTGAATAAATATCCTAAGGTAGCTCATGGTGCTACGTTCTGTTGTGCAACTTCTAATGGCTGGTTGGTTCTTGTTGCTGGACCGGACCATAACCCTGATATGTTCCTTTTTGACCCTATTTCAGAAATTGATGTCAAACTCCCTCCATTGACAACAATACCATTCTCATCACGTTTTGATTATCGACGCGGTAATGCGTTCCAAAAAATCGCATTTATGGTTAATATGGTTCATGTATTTTCAATTTCGAATGATTCAACTAGAAATCTCATAGTCGTGGTGAATTTTATGAACGAGTTGGAAGATGAAGAAGTCGGAGATATATTGGCATTCTATAATTGTGACATTGGAGCGACAGAAGAAGAGAGATCATGGAAATTATTTGATGCGGATGGAACAATTACCCACAAAAATATTGAAAGCATGTTATTTCATAATGATGTGTTATATTTTATTGTTTGTAAGAAAGAGTTTTTGACTTTTAAGTCAAGTGAAGATAACCATAGAATTGGTAAAGAAATAAATTATGTTGTCGTTCTCAACAGTAAGACTGATCATCGTTGCGAGTTGAAGATAAAAATAATCAATATAGTAAAACACAACACGGCTCCTCATATTCGGCCTTGTAATAATGAGCTTCGTTATATTGCTTTTTCTGGCCTAAAATATACCTATTTGGCTAAGTCAATTACAGGGGAGTTGCTTATAATTTGGAACAACACAGATCCATTTTCTGAAGATGATGTTGATTATGATCTCTTTATCTATCATACTACTAAATTGACAATCGAGCGATACGAAGGTATGGAGAAAAAAAGTAAAGACTTCAAATGCATCTCTAGCTTGGGTGATCAAACACTATTTGTGTCACCAAATAGTAATTCCTTCTCAATTCCTACCATAAGTGGCAATGGACACCAAGCAAATGGCATCTATTTTACTCTGGATGTGCTTGATACTCTCCACAGGAAATCTCTAGCTCTTTATCGTCAATCGGGTATTTATTGTATGCAAGAAGGAACGATCAAACGACCTTTTCCTAATCCACCAATGTGGTTTCAACCACGACTTAGAAATTAAACAACCACATTTTATCTTTTGTTACAATCATTTTCGTTTCTTAGTATTGATTTCATATGTATTATTATACATGTTATTCAAGTTTTGGGTGTTCAAATTATTCTCATGAAATGTTAAGTTTTGTTATGAACTCTGTCTTTTACTCATAATGAACAGAAAATCAAGGAAGTAATTGAATAGGATGAGTTTTGACCTTAGGAACTGCATAAATAGGAAGGGGGTATACCAATAACATAAATGGTACTAACTAGGATGATTCTCCCTAAGTCTATTTGGGTTTCGTAAAGCCATGTCAAAGTTTAATAAACCCTAAACTTGTCACGGAACTTAGAGTATTGGCTAAAGATCCGTGCGGCACTTGACAACTTACTCACTATTCTTTCAAGATCTTGTAAGCTCAAGTAAGCCTTTGAAAGGAAGATTGCTAAGAGAATATGAAGAAAGACTTAGAAGAACAAGAGAGCTTTTTAGGAAGAGGGCTTTGTATTACTTTGTGGAATGTTTTACAACTTGCTTGCTTGCTTGGTGCCTTACAAATGGATGGCACCTCTATTTATACTAACATCTAGGGGCTTAAGTGTAAATAATATTTACTTGCAAATCCCTTAGATATTTTACACTTTAGTCTCTCTCTAGAATTCTCTACATATTCTAGGAAATTCTAAGGTTTTCTTGGAAACTATCTAGGGGGTTCTAGAGTGTTCTACTAACATCTCTAGAACTCTAGATTTTTCTCCCTTCTTCCCGTGCAAAATTTTAAGGGCAAAGTGGCGGGTCATGACACTAAACACTATAAGAAAGTAGAGATACAATGACATTTATTTAGTGATATGTCCAAAAAAAGAATAACTTTTCGACATTTAAGAAAGAATGTCATATTAGTAACAACATTTGATACTAATTAAGTATCATAAAACCAACAACATTTAGTGATTATGTAATGAATAACAATTAGTGAGTAATTTGGAACTGATGAAAATTACTTTAAACAATATATATATTATAATCGTGAAGATGTATATGTTTGCTTCATGTAATAAAAATTTGAGGCAATAACTAGCCCAATAGCTTCATGTTATAAAAATTTGAGGAAGTAAAGTTATTTGTTTAGCTAACATATTTTATTTCAAGTTTTATATTTTATTACTCCGTAGTGTACGAGTCTAATTTGGTAATTAAGTGAAACTATACAAGTCTATTATGGATTTTTGTTTATAGTAACACACTTATTAAAAAGAAAAGGAAGGTGGATTCTGGTTTGGATTGTTGTTGCCCATATTGTGATGGTAGTTTAAATACAATATTTATTTTGATTGTTACTTAGATTTTAGTATAAAGTACAGAAATTGAAATAATTAAGGTGCTAATTATATTCTATTCCGAAAATTTTCCAAATTACAATAATTTTGAATTTTTCAAAATTCACGAATACATTGTTCCTTCGTCCGATACATGACAAATATTATATAACTATAAACTAGATTCATACTGATTTAGATTTGAAATAATTGAGGTTATGTATTAACAATAACATTTATACTAGGCACATTATACATAAAAAAAATTATCCAAAAAAGCGGTAATCAAATAATGAATTTTCGATGTTTGATCAGGCAAAATTATTTTTATATGAAAAACACCAATTTTTTCTTGGGGATTTCTTGTATTTACAAGAAGATCAATTCACATAGAAAAAATCTCCGTCTTTTTTTTTGGTACCGAGGGCGACTTAATGCCTTACAAAACGAGGCATCTGTCTTAGGTCTCTAAATTTGAGGGATTTTATTTTTTAAAAGTAATAATAGAATTATTATAAGTATTTTTAATTAAAAAAATAAATTATATTGTGTCTTTCTTTTAGTTCGTTTTGAAATATTAAAGAATATTTTTTAAAAAAATTTTAAATTTAACTTCCACATAACATGTTTAAAACCACAAAATTAAATAATACTTTGGTATATATATCCATAGAAAAATTAAAGCTTTTTCATTTAAAAGAAGATATAACTTTGGATTTCAAAAATAAGATCATAAAAGATAAATGTCCAATTTATTTATGATTTTAGACCACTAATTAACTGACGTCAAAATTGCCTAGACCTAGTAGCTTCTTCAAGATGAAACTTGATAAAAATTAATCCATCTTATGAATAAACTGACAATCTTATGCAGAAAAAGCTACTTTCGAGAAGTTTCATAACATTTAAGATTCTCCCCTCCGTCATCCGCCATTTTTTGAGTGCAATGAAAAAGAAGAGAGAAAAAAAAAAGAGATAAAGGTAAAGTTGAAATGGAAAAAGAAACTAAGCTAAGAACTAGAAAATTGAAGATATAAAGAAAAAAACAAAATTTAAAATCACGCAAAAGCAACGTAAAGAACAAAACCCATTAAAAATAAGGATAGAAAAGCAAAAAATACAGGAGAAATTGTAGAATCTTTAAATTCTTTAATGAAGCAAAATATTGATTCTCTCTCAGTAAGTTGGACTTGGCCATTGGGGCAGATGATGATCTTCCGTAAATGATTTTTTAAACCTTGTTTATGGTGCAGTAAAGTAGTTAGAAGTTTACATAGTTACAGAATTCGTTTTGACGGTAATCCATTTCACATATTTTTAATTATAAAGAAAAATTATTTAAAAGCGAAGGGATAATTTGGTAAATAAAACAAGGTCTTTCTTTTATGTATGTATTTAGTAATATAGAGATTAGTTATGAGATAATTTTGAATAATTTTAAATGAATTTTACACAAATCACACGGTGTTAAATGTTAATTATATCATATCTCTACTATTTTTCAAATTATAAAAATTCTTTAAATTTGGTGGAATCCAGATATATTGCAAAATGTCTCGATATATCTCGTTCCGATTTCGAATACATCGATCAGCATTTCGATACATTGCATCTCAATTTCGAATACATCATTCAATGTCTCGATACATCGCGTAAAGTGATGTATCCGAAAATAGGAGAGAGTAAGGATTTTTGTAATTTTTTCAAATAGCAGGAAATTTTGGGCAATATTATAAAATAAGTTGTGAAGTATTTTTTCCTAATTTTAATCAAAGGTTTGTAGTTCAAGCTCTGAATATAAATAAAATCTTGTTTGAGAGTAGAACCCTTGTAATAGACCTTGTAATGTGTGATCCAAATTAACCAAAACTCTAATATAAACATCTAACATCGAGTGAAAAACTAAGCAAAAAAGAATCCAAGTATATACAATATGTATGCAATACTTATCTACAGAATAAACAGAGTACTCATTCCATCTTTTGACTACATATTGAGTGATTTATAAACTATATAAATATTTATGAATTATTTTAGATCATATTTTTTAAAAATTAACGCCAAATTAAATTATATCATATAAATAAAAACGAAGATGATATCGTTTTACTTAATTATTTGTCTTCACTCCTATTTATATGATCTTTAAGTTCTTTTAACTATTGTGGTAGAAGTTCAATCCTTGGTTTATTTCTGTTCTTGTTGTTGTGTAAGTATATGTGGTGTGTTATCCCATTTTCTTGATTTTGTATATTCTAGTCAGTGGTGGAGTCAGGGTTCGGCGAAAAATTATATAATATATTTGGATCTTTTTAGACTCCCATTAAGATGTTTTTTTTAAAAAAAAAAAAAGAATTATTAATGGACTTAATTAATGAATAGAATCTTGTATATCTCCTAAACGCTATACAAGACATATTTTCACAATTTGAGAACACAAAGCAACACAGTAGCTCCATATCTTTTCCACTCAAATTAACAAAACAAAACAGAAATTACATTCAACTACAATGCTAAACTAGTATGCCAAATCTTGATTAAAAAAAATAAGTTTTCTTTGTCAAAATCACAATAGAATAAGTAACCACAAGGACAAGGAAAATTATAACAGCAACCACGTCCTTTTTTCCCTTTCAATCACTTATCTCTTCACTCTCATTTACTCGTTTTAATGAATACAACGTTTAGATTCGTTGATACATAATGTCACACATCAATAATTTGAAAAATAAGTACTATAACCGATATGCTAGAGACACACCTAAACTTAACTAGGTCCTATTACCCTAATTAAATTTTGGTGTCTCTAGGATTTCTTTTGCCTTATCAGTCATAATCACTTATCTCTTCACTCTCATTTACTCAATCCCCAAGTATCAATTGAAATCACAACACATTAGTACCGTATTGTATTGTTTTAATGAATACAATGTCTAAATTCATTGATACATAATGTCACACATCAATAGTTTGAAAGATAAGTACTATAACCGATATTCTAGAGACACACTTAGACTTAACTAGGTCCTATTACCCTAGTTAAGTTTAGGTGTGTCTCTGAAATTTGAATCATAATCGAGGAGATACTTGTGTCTTATGAGTTGGAAGATGAAAAAGAAGGAGAAATACTGGCATTCTGTAATTGTGACAATGGAGTAACAGAAGAAGAGATCATGGAAATTTTCTACAGAAATCTCTAGCCCTTTATCGTCAATTTATTGTAGGCAGACCTTTCCCTAATCCACCAATTTGGTTTCAACCACGACTTAATTAGCAATTAAAAACCACATATTCTTTTGTTAAAAATAATTTGTTGCTTGGTGTTAATTCCATGTGTATTATGCATGTTATTCAAGTTTTAGATGTTCAAATTATACTCATGAACTTTGTTATGTACATATGTTGATGGCTGAAAGTTGACTTAGTTTGCCCTTTTTTGCTTTTCGTTGATCACCACAACCGCATATTCACCAAAGAAATAATCAAGGTGTCTAATAAATACTATTATTTAAGCAAATTCTATTGCATTTGATACTAGAATTGAATTTGATACTTGATTATTATGCGTCTCGAAATATTAAATGCAATAAATCTTTGACATGTGAAAATTAAAAAAAGAATTGGTGGATGAGAGGGAGTTGCTCGGATGGTAAGCACCCCTCACTTTCAATCCGAAAGTTACAAATTCGAGTCACCAATGAAGCAAAAGGGGTGGGAGCTCCTACGGGAAGGGTTAAAAAAAGAAAAATTGGTGTTATTTTTTGTTATTAGAGTAACAAATACTACTACTTTATATTGGCCAATAATTAACTTGTCGAGGTGAAGAATTTATTTGTATGGTTCTATTTTGATGATAGGTAATTCAATGATAAGCCATTGAATTCTAAGTAAGGGTGTATAAATTAAATCGTAAAGTCAAATTGAATCGACGAATCAAATTAAATCGAAAAAATAAATCAATTTATAGTTTAATTTGGTTGGTTTGGCGGTTGGAAAAAAAACTGACCACTCTTAATTTGAGTTGGTATTAAAAGAAAAAATGTCCAACTGAACCCAAACTAAACCGACATATTATTTTATTTATAGATAAAAAATATTATTTATGATCTTTTTTATTGATATATTTTTAATTAGTTTATAATTTTCAATGTGGGCTTGTAAAAATTGGAAATATTTTATTTATATTAAGATTCGAAGTTACAATTATATTATTATAGTTTTTCAAATTTGAAGTTAACAATTTATTTTGTAAATATTTTGTTTTGTATTCAATTTGCCTCTAGCTTTTAATTTTATTAATTTAAGATAATAAACATTGATATTTAAAAAAATATATTTTGTACTCACTTGAATTTTATCATCTTTTCAAAAAAATTTATTCATTTAACATTGTTTAAGTTTAAGTTATGATACAGGTAAATGAAAAAATATTTAATCTCTTTTTTAAATACTATATAATTGTAAAAAATTGACTAAAATCGAAACAAAAAAAACCAACTTTATGTGGTTTGATTTGATTTTTAAATTTAATAAACTAACATAATTGATTTAGATTTTTTTTAAGTGAAAAATCAAATCAAACCAATAATCCCTAATTCTAAGGCAGTGATTTCTGAAAAGAGATTTTAGGCATTGATTTGGGCGAATTCGAATTTAGATAGGTAGCAGTACCGAGCGCTAGATGAAAAATCAATAAATTATAATTTTTCTGAGTTTCACCCAGAAACATTAACAAGTTCATCAGTTCTCATAAAAGCAAAATGTAATGGCGTTTGGAGGCGAATTTGTGAACGAAAGAGTTCTAAACTGGGAATTTGACCCAAAAAAGTGAACAAAATTCACTTTCAGAAGCAAAAACCCGTACTTAGAACTGCAACAAATCCGTACTATGATGCCATTTTTTGATTTAGGCTTTGAATTTACAGGGCACCCCACAGAAAACCTGCAAGTATTTCAGAGCTATAATTCATAAGCTCTCCCCTGTTTTGCAATCCAAAGCCCAACAAATTCATTTCACAAAAATAAAATTCAAAAAAACTGAAGAAAACAAAAGAAGACAAAGCAATTCGCCGTAAATTGAAGAGAAATTTTCGGAGCTCTACAATGGTGTTTAGCTTGAATCTGCTAATGAAGAAACCCTAACTGTGTTTTTCTTTTATTTATAGAGAGAAAGAAAGAGAATACTGTTGGGCTGGGCTTTGGAGTTTGGGCTAAAATGCATGGGCCGTTCGATTTTCGGTTTTGAAAAAGTGGATATCTAATTTCGAACATTTCAAATGTTTTTGCTATTTCGATTCGATTTGATTTGGTGTTTTTAGAACGAGTTTTTGATGTGAATGAAAAATAAAATGTGGATAAAATTAAAGTATAAGACACTTGAAAATTTAAATTATGTTAAGTGATGATGTGTCTCATCCTGGAACACTTGTATTGTGCTTAAAAGATCATATTTGTCTTTATCAAGAATATTGTGCCCTCCAACTACTTCTCGAGGAAAATCAAAATGAAGACCGATTCCTTTGCATGACATACATCGATAAAAATACGTATGAGTTCCTCTTGAGAATTAATATTTAAAGTTAATCATTTGAATTGTAAATTTGTTGTTACTTTGAGTTGTTCACGAATGATAAATGCTACTTTATCTTCTGCTTTTTGGTTAAAGAAATGTCCATATATATGTATTATTTTTATTTTTTAATAAAAAAATAATAAAAGTCAAATCTTCGGTGCACCAAAGTTTGAAACCTTACACAAAACACTGAACCAAACTTTTGAAAAACAAAAGTACATTGCCAGCCAAATAAATAGCAATGGAACTTCACTATCAAGATCCAAGAGACATAGTGGGATGGATGGAATCAATCCACAATTAACCAAAAGTCTCCAATTTGACCCTGGGCAAACCCCTTAATAGGAAGCGATTGTCCTTTTAATGAGTCATGCTCAACGTGAATCCAATAAATTCAACCAAAGTTTTAAATTACCAATTGCCAATTTTTAGGAGAACAAAATAGAGTGGATTATATACATGAAAATAGTTGCTGAGGTAGTTAAAATTAAACTCTTTCTCATTCATATAAAACTAATCTAGAACGCCATAGAGGCGAAAATGGCCAGGTCTTGGACCTCTTAGTAGCCAAACTGTTACATTCTAGCAAGTATTACTAATCAGAAATCTATCAGCACCAGAAGAAGAAGTCAAGCATACAATGTTGCTGGCTCCTTTGATGATCTACTAATCCCATTATCATATCGATTGTAAGTTGTATCCTGAGGAGAAACGCAGAGTTAAGGAGAAAACAGGAACGATAGAGAAGTGTTTCTTTATTTTGTGAGTGAGTTTTTTTCGGCAGATTAAAATGTGACATATGAGAAGAACTTACCTCACAGTCATCCCACACTGCCCCAACACACTTGGAAAAGCTAATGCTAGCACTTCTTATTAAGCAGCGCGCTGTGTTGCTTGTTGGACTAAGCTCATTCTGCCTATGACCTTCATTTTCATTACTAGAATCAGCTTTGTTGACCTCGTCTGTTCCTCTCTGGCTTAGAAGGCGTTTATGAGCAACAACTGTTTCAACATGTCTTTCGAAATCATCATGTTGATCAGTTTCCTCATCTATTGAAACATAGACACGCTCTCTGTCAAAAAAAATAAAATGATGAGTGTATTTGAGAGTAAACAAACTTTATCCGACACTACTCGCAATAACAAATATCAGAGTCAACTAACCTGGGCAAAGAGGTATATCGCCTTGGATGGTGAGTAATATTTCTTCCATCTCCCTCAAGTAGATCAAATTGTTCCTTAAAGCAATCAACACCACTGAATGCAGATCAAAATTCATGTTAGTATGGCATTCAAAATTATAGCTTAATGCACACAATCAAAGACGCTTATATATTAAGTGTCAATTCGAGTGATACATTTTGAAATATTCTCTAAGCTCATTTTGATCCATTACAACAATTTCTACTTATACATGACCAGATGGCGGATATCACACGGATTGAAACTGAGTGGAGTGTTCAAAACTGGAACACCACTGCTTCAAGTATGGGCGCTAGTTGCAACACAAGCAAGTGGATGAATAAAGAGAACTATTGACAGTACCTTGGGTACAAAAATCTAGTATGTTCAGTGCCATGAAGATACTCCTGCAACATCTGAGGGTGGTACTCCAAAATCTGTCCAGGGAAACATCAATGTTGTAGTACAACCGAGGCAGAACAAAATGAATGTCCACGAAAGATAAGAATGTTTAACAACTCATACCTCCTGGTAGATGAGTTCTGTAATATCCTCTTTTGCCAGTTTTCTTCTTTCAAAGTCGAATTCAAATTTTGAAATAGGCCGAGCAGATGGTTCATGCTCAATGTTTGCTAAACCACGGAAGTACGGATGTGCTAGTGCCTGTATTAGGATAACATGAGTGGACTATAACTTGCATCACAAACTGCAATAAGTGTACTATGTTTTCTAAGTCCTACCTCTTCAGCAGACGGGCGATCTTTGGGGTCAAAAGCAATCAAACTCTCAAGTAATCTTAGAGCTAATGGATCTATATCCGGGAATTTTTGAGAGAGAGGAACAGGAGCTTTCTTCTTCATGCTGCTTAAATGTATCCTTGCTTTGTCATTTTTAATCTACACATATGGGGAAAATGGATCAAACTTATTTGGTTATTCGTTATACATCACTAACTTATTGACTTTAACTGAGAAATGGGAAGGACAAACCCTTGAAATAACTTCAGTGGATGGAGAACCAAGCAAATCAGTAATCAAATCCAATTGGTGGACGACATCATCCCCCGGAAACAATGGCTGCTTTGTAAGCATTTCTGCAAATATACATCCTATACTCCACATATCAACTGCCGGAGTGTACTGCAATAAGTAGTTTGTTTTAGAATTGATACAAAATAGAATTAATTCTGAAGTGTCACCGGATAAGAAACAGAAGTATATAAGAATGTAAGTTATCCTGTAAATGACATACTTACTTTGGAGTAAAACGAACCACAAAGTTCAGGAGCACGGTACCAACGAGTTGCTACATAGTCCTATACAGAGCAATGAAGTTAAGAATCTTACTTGGAATAAATCAAAAATAGTGTTTAGATATATTTCTAGAAAAAGAAGGGATAGACTATGAAACAAAGAGAAGTATATGAGGTTTTTGAAAGGTATGTTGCTCGGATTCTGCAAAAATGCACTACTTTTAGAGGATCCAACATGCACCCGTCACCATTTTTGAAGAGTCGGAGCAACATAGCTTGAAAGAGGTGTAATAACTTGATATTTTAATGATAGCAATGAGACCTTTTGGCTGGATATTATGGTTAAGATATATTGAGAAAATTTTAAGTAGAGAAATGCTTCATACAGTCCAGAAAATAGCTGATGGGGTATCACCAAATGCTGCCCGAGCAAGCCCAAAATCACAAAGTTTCAGCTTGCAATCTGCATTTGCTAAAATGTTCTTTGGCTTCAAATCTCTATGGAACACGTTTGCTGTTGAATCAATAAATGAGAGAAAAAGTCATAAATTATGTAGAAGAGAAATCTAACTAGAATAACAGAAAGAAAAATGAGGAACAGCCACCTGTGTGCATATATTTTAAACCTCGAAGAAGCTGATACAAGAAGAATTGATAATGTTCAGGCGAGAGACTGCCGTTGGCCTTAATGACATGCTGAAGGTCACACTCCATCAACTCGAAAACAACATATATATCCTTGAATTCTCTCGGACATGGAGGTAGCAGAATATGCTTTATTTCTACAATGTCTGGATGTCGAAGCAACCTTAGGAGCTTTATTTCTCTAAGAATACGAGTGGCTTCAGAGACATGCTCAAAAACATTATTGATCTTCTTTATCGCTACCTTCTTTCCTGTATGAGTATCAACTGCTGATGCAACAACACCATAGCTCCCCTTTCCAACAACCTCTTGGATTTCATATTGATGTGCTTCACCATATTCAGTGAAGAATTCCTTGAAAGGCATTGTCTGAGATATTAAAAGACATTATTAGAACTGTGCGTGCCCAAGTTCATATCAGTAGACCATCAGTCCATTCTCCAACCAATATGGCACTTTAACTAGCTCGTGAGGGGAGGATTGTCCAAGACCATATAAGCAAATTACCAGTCCATTTCTCAATCAATGTGAGACTTTAACCCACTCTAATACTTAGAAAGGAGGATATCACAATCCCACATTTGTGTACGATGTTATACATATATACATAAATAAGGAGTGAAATTCTTTTCGCCACCATCACCAGAACATTTGAAATAAGTATCAAAATAAGTATAATTAACATAGTCATGGGAAATCGATGACTAGTGATGAAAATTGATAACATTCATAGTTTCACAGAGACAGAAAATACTAAGAAACAAAAAGTGGCAATCACAAATCAACAGCTAAAACTAACACAACTACTATGCAGGTGAACAACAATAAGGGAAACACCATTACACATGAATAAATTAAACTTGATGATGAGAGTGACCAAATTGTTTACAACAACAACATACCCAGTGAAATCCCACATAGTGGTGTCTGTTACCAAAAGACTCTCGACTCAAACAAATCAATGCAGTAATTAAAAGGAAAAAAAAAGTAAAGTTACCATCTTTTTAGTATTTAGACTTCAATTTAAGATGCACCTGTTTAAAATCACATCCAAGACCTACAATATGTCAAAAAGTTAAAAATAAGTGCAATGAAAGTTTAAGAAAAATCAAAATAAAAGTTTATACCTCTGAATTATGGTTAGGGAAAACAGCTCTTAGATAATAATAATAATAATAATATGTCTTCTTCTCTCCACACTTTCTGGTAAGACTATATATTTATATCTTCATGAAAGTGTAGCACGTCTAAAGAAACGACCAGGTAAAAGCAACCCCAGTTGAAAGCTGATATATTTATATCAGTAAAATATTAAAATACTATAGAATAAAAATTTTAAAAAATAGGCTAAATTAGAATATGTCAGCTTTACTTGTCCATATCACAATGTTCCCACAAACAGCTTTATCCAAACAATAATAAAGTAGAGTTGAGGTTGAAGAGGTGCGTGAAAGCTAGTTCAGATAATTTCAATCAATATTATTCGAAGAGAATTTATTTGATTGAATCCAGAAAATATGAAAATAGAATGTGTAAGGAAGTTATGAAGAATTAGAAAGAAAGAGCAGACCTTTTGCAAACTGAGGTAAGTAGTGAGAATTTCTTCAGTGAAAACTTAAAGGCTTTAGTCAGTTAGGACAAACTAATAACAGCCAACATTTTACCTATTCTTCAGGATCCTGTTTTGTTTTAGCTTATTTTACGTTCATTAATAAAAATATAAGGTATGATTTATTGTGTCGATCATTTTTATCAAATGTTTCTTGAGAATGGAGCACTATTGAGATAATTATTGTTTTTATTAAAACGACACTTACTTTAAAACGAATGAGATTGATAACAGGAGTGTTAGTTAAAAGAAAACAATCAATCTAGCATGTATTAATTTATAAAGCTTAGTTGTACAAATGTTTTTGATTATATATTATGATATTTTATAAATAAATATAAATGAATAAGCATCGTCGACATAAGATGTACATTTAATTTATATATACCAAACTCTACGCACATTTATTTTTGGTACGGCCAAGGACAACATTTGTAGTTGACAAATTGCTTGTTTAATACAAATTTTATAAGCCAAATATATATAAAAAAATTTGGAAACACGTCATTCCAAGCTTACAAATTATTATTCAAAAATATTCTAACTACATATATAATTACCAGATCAGTGGATTAACTTGTTCGATTTGAACTTTGAATACATTCCTGATAAGTGATAACGTAGATGAGATATATAATAATTATTGAAGATGAATTAATTAGTTATATTAATCTAACAACTGGTGGTTAATTATTTACTAAGCCAACCACGAATAACGTGTTATCTCTTTTGATTTATTTAGAAATGATGATAGAAAGGGTTGACCTCGAACTTTAAGGAAATTGTCTTTTACTCTCATTTATAACCTAAATAAAAAAATTATCTAACAAAATTTTTAATTTGATGTACTTTATTATATTTTTCATGTGTGTTTTTTTGTGAAAAAAAAATAGTATATAGCTAAAATAATATTTGTAAACAAAATTATATCCCGATTGATCTAATGATAAATGCAGAAATGATTTAATTAAAAAAAAAGTCATATGTAGAGAAAGAATATTATATTATATTATTCCATTCAGTTTTTCTTATATTTCTTCATCTCGCTGGAATTTGACCAACAACACAAAACACACGTGTTTCCTATCCGGTGTTTGGAGCTTGTATTGGAGTATGTTTCCCATTTAGTATTTGAAGTTTGTATTAAAGACTTGATTAAATTTGAATGATGCATTACTCTAGTTTGTAATATTACGTATCTTATCAGATTTTTCGTTAATATATATACACTTGTTTTTTATTTTTTGGCTATGAGATGTGGATAAATTAAACCTTCAATATTAAGATTTTTCTTGGATTCTTTTGACAGCAACCTTTGATGTTATTAGTTGAGTTGTCCAGTTGATGTAGACATAATTATTAGGAGACTCGTAATTTTATCAACTAATTGATGTAATAAAGGTCGACTTTGAACCATAGATAAATTAGATGTATAATTAAATAAAGTAAAATGGTTATTTTATACTCCTTTTGTTTGTCATGACAATTAAATAATGTTTCAAGATATATACATTTTTAAAAACAAGGTGGATGGAATATGTAGTTTGTCTCTTGCTAAAATCAAATAAATTGTATCAACCAATTGCAAAGTCAAATTGATATTCATGAGCCAAATATATATATATATATATATATATATATATATGGGAAATTAGAAGTTCAAATTTAATAGTTTGTCTCTTCCACTTGCGAAAGAACATTATAACTTTATAGACTATCCTTGATATTTTATTTATTTGAGATCATTTGCTTGAATATGCCATTTAAAATATTGATGGAGAGAAGTTGAAAACTGAAGACGTTACTAATTAAAAGATAAGTTTAACATAGAAAATATATCTTGGAAAAGATATAAAATTGTATGATCAAAACCGTCTAGCTAAAATTAATTTCTGAAATGTTCCAAAACAAAAAGGAAATAGTATATATTACGTTGAAAAATTAGCTCACAAAATTAGAGCAAGCAACATAAATCTGACTAGTTTAGAGTTTAGTTATATGTCTTTGTTTATAGTTTTCGAAATTACCTCATGCGCCATAATTACTTTGCCAAATAGCACTCAAATACATGTATCTCAGATACATGCGGGTCAAACACTATACCCAAAATAATCTTTAACGACATTAGCTTAATTACCACTAAAATATGTATTTTTAGCGGCAATTAGCACTTTTGAAAAATGTCTTTAAAACCTATAGTGACATTGGATCCAATTGCAATTAACTTATGTCGGTAAATGTTATAGAACTCTTTATTAAAGTATATATTTATTGCTGCTAAAAGTTATTTTTATTATAATAAAATTAGGTGCAATTTATTCCAGATACACCTTAACCAAGCGTGATCACATATATCTGGAATACACTAACTATCTCGCTCGCCTCTCCCCCTATGCATTTATATTTCAAAATGTATTTGGTAGCAAAGATATCTCTATATAGTATCAAAAGATTTATGTTGACTCTCTTGTTCGCCTCTTTCTTCTATCACTCGCATCTCCCTATGTATCCATATTTTAGAATGTATCACATATATGTTAACTCTCTTGCTTGTCTCTTTTCTCTCTCATTCGCCTCTTTCCTAATGTATTTGTATTTCAAAATGTATCTGGTATCAAAGATACATGTATCTAGTATCAAAAGATACATGTTAACTCTCCTACCCGCCTCTCTCCTTTCTAACTCACCTCTCTCTATGTATCTGGTATCAACAATATATATATCTAGTATCAAAAGATGCATGTTGACTCTCTTGCTCGTCTCTTTCCATTCTCGCTAGCATCTTCCTATGTATAAGTATTTTAGAATGTATCTAGTAGCGAAGATACATGTATCTAGTATTGAAAGATACACGTTAACTTTCTTGCTCGCCTCTCCCCCTTTGTATCTGTATTTCAGAATGTATCTAGTATCAAAGATACATGTATCTAGTATCAAAAGATACATGTTGACTCTCTTCCTCACCTCTCTCCTCTCTCACTCACCTCTCTCCATGTATCTAGTATCAAAAGGTATGTGTATCTCTAGTATCAAAAGATACATGTTGACTCTCTTGCTCGCCTCTCTCCTCTCTCCCTCACCTCATCAAAAATATAGGTATCTAGTATCTTTGTTATATGTATCTGACTTGAAATTTAAGGAAGTGATATATCTGACTTGAAATCAGGTCTGAAATTATTAATTAATGAGATAATATGTAATTATTTTAAACTAAAGAGGAAATGAGTATTTATGATCCTAAATAGTAGTAGACTTTATGGACAGATTATCAAGCCATATGGACCATTCTGGAAATTTGCCATCTGTGGGCCGAGGAAGCCCAAATAACATGAGCAGCTAAAGTAGGCAGGCCCAGCTAGAGAGTACAGCCTACAAAATAGCAATTGCGCTGCTTCACGGCCCGGTCTCTCGCCGTCTCCTTTGAAACCCTAGTAAGTTGCTCTGCTCTCCTTTTCTTCTTCCATTGAAAATTGTTGTTTAGGGTTTAGGCTAATTGAAGCAGGAATTTCTGTTCATTGTTTGCAGGGAAGTGTAAGTTTAGACTTAAAGGAGTTTGAAATGTCGGACAAAACCAAAGGAAGAAAAGAGGAAGTGGTTACCAGGGAGTACACCATCAATCTCCACAAGCGCTTGCATGGCTGGTAATCACTGTTTTTGTTTTGGATTTCTGTTTAATACGATTTTGATTACAAATTTTGATTATCACTTTCATAATCTGAATCAGTGTTTTGTTATTGTACCAAAAAGTACATCTTTTGTTAATTAGAGCTGATTGCTTTTGTCAATTCTATGGTTATATGAAGGAAATTTGTCCCTAGAATATATAACTGTGTTGTTTCATATCCAATGTATGGAGGCATTTTGAGTTCTAGAGTACGAATAACTGTTTCCGTTAGCTCATTTGACAACTGTGAGTGTGGAGCCTAAATGCCGTGACAAAAGGCGATGTTGGAGTGTTAATTCTATAGAGTTGATCACTTTTGTCAATTTTATGGTTATCTGAATAAAATTTGACCCTAGAATATATAGCTGTGTTCTTTTATTTCCAATTTATAGTTATCTGGTGCTTGTTTATCTTTTATGTGTATTATGTAAATGCCAGTTAGTAGGGATGCATTTTGAGTTCTGGAGTATGACTAAGTGTTTCCACAGCTCATTTGATAACTATGAGCGGAACCTAAATGAGGCGAAGTTGACAAAAATAATGGGCAAAAAAACTTTATGAAAACTGTCTATAGCGTACTAATTAAGTGCTCTATATGACTTCCATTGACAAACCGAACTTAATGGCCATTAAAGTCCCCCAGCATCTTCCCCATTCAATATAGTGCACTAAATATTTCGTGCGCTATGTAGTTAGTTTTAGCTTGAAAAAACTGTTTATTTCCTAATGTTAACAAAATTTTAACTAAATTAACATTAAGAAAATAACTAATTTAATACATTAACATTATGGAATTAGATAAATTAGTAAATAGCGAAGTACACGTTAAAAATTGAAATTAGTTTACTGATTGGCACATTAACAATTGAACAAATAACAAAGAATAAACAATTTACTAATAATAATTAAACAAAGAAAAAAACACTTCATTGAAAGCAAAAAAGGATCAACTATTTAGAATATCAAGAGTCCAAGACTAATAAACAAATAAGTATGCTTTGGATATAGATGTATTAGACACTGAACACAATTTTTTTTGAAATAAATGCCTCAATTGAAAGTTGTTTAGGGTTCATTTGAATCGTATTGAAAGTTGATTTTTTCCTGACATTTTTGCTTAGATCTTGTTCTTTGACTCAAACATACCTATAATCTTGTTTTTTGGGGAACTCTTAACGAGGTGGGGCTGGACCTTCAATGGCTTCACGCTTTTCTTTTTTGAAAATTGAATGGGGACCTGTGGGGAAGAAGAGAGGGACTTTTTAGGAGTTACATAGTGCACTAATTTAGTGTGTTTTATTGCTCCATTGACTTTAACGGCTATTAAGGCCTGGTTTGGCGATGGAAGTCATAATAAATTGTCCATTATTTTGGTCAACTTCCATCTTTTTTCATGTCATTTAGGTTCCGCTCTCGACAATATATAGATAGCCAGGCTATAGTGTGCATGAGTGAGAGTTTGCTAAATATGTATGAACAGTGGGCCAAATTATCAACTAGTGTGAAAAGAAAAATGGAATAGTAAGTAAATAAATACATACCCATTTTATGAAAGGTGCTGTTAGGAAAGAATATTGACATGCTTCATAACTATTGTACGCCAAAATCCCTCAGGTTAAACTCATTTTATCATTTCAATATATTGGCTGACTGGAATTTGTGGAATAGAGACTGTCCAGATACTTCACATTGCTGCTATGGCTATAATAATTTAATTTGTTGTGTGTTCCAACTGATTTTGTGTTTTGCTAATTAATCTAACTACATTATTTTCCTAGTATTTTTAGTGTTCTCATCATCAATATGATGTGTGTGCTGTGTATTTTTGTTGATGAACCCCTCGATGCTCTCTGTAAAATTATGACCTATTGAGTACAACTATACATTTCGGTATCCTAGACCGGGATTATTAACTTTATTTTTTGGTGGGGAGAGATTTCTGTTGAAATTTCCTTTTGGCTTGGTGAAACTGTTTACAGCACATTCAGTTTTAGTATATATGCTGCTCCATGCCGAGTAGTGGTCTAACATTAGAATGCTATGCTTTTGTAACAGCACATTCAAGAAGAAAGCTCCCACAGCCATCAAGGAGATCCGGAAGTTTGCAGTGAAAGCCATGGGCACAAAGGATGTCAGAGTGGACGTGAAGTTGAACAAGCACATCTGGAGCAGAGGAATCCGAAGTGTCCCAAGGAGAGTCAGAGTTCGTATTGCTCGCAAGAGGAATGATGATGAAGATGCAAAGGAAGAGCTTTACTCCCTGGTTACTGTAACTGAGATCCCACCAGAGGGATTGAAGGGACTTGGCACCAAGATCATCGAGGATGAAGATTAAGCTATCAGTAGTGGAGAACGATAGACACATTATTTATTTGAGAATTATCAATTTTGTTTCGAAACTTAATTTGTTCTTGGACTAATATGGTCTTACTATGTAATTCGGATTGTTAGATTTGTGTGCCTTGGGCTTACGAGATCCAATTATCTGTTGTGTCAGTATATGACCATGCAAGTATTTTTGTGATTTCTAGATATCGCTTCTGTGATTTTGGTTGTGCTTTATACAAGGGTTAATGTTGGGTGTCTGTGCTAGCTAGAAAGCCTTTTACTGTGATTTCTTCTTATTCGACAAAGTTGTATTCTGTGATCTTCATTTCAAACCCAACACAACACCATTATTTCTGGAAAACGTTGGAAAAATTGACAGAAGATTGTAAAGATATCCAACCATACAACTCAAGTTCAATTGAATTGGTCATGAACAGCAAAATTAACTTCCTTGCTCAACTTGATCATTGCACAAAGGAACTTAGAGACTGCTAAACATTGGTCTTTAACTATAGGAAGTATAGTTCGAATACTCGATGACATCTACTTTTTAAGACAATCAATTAACATGTGGAAAGATGTATTTTATTACAATCAGATCATCAACCTATATTTGCAGATCTTAGCAGACAAGTTCATGTACAAGGAGCCTAAAAAAGTTCTGAATCCCAATAACAAGTAACCTGTGTAAGGAATGAGGATTATATGCAAACAACGTGCACAGGATTCACCATTTCGTTGATTGGCATTTAGCAGCTTTGCTACCATCATTGAGGTAAGACTGGAAAGTCTGAACAACTTCCTCATATGTTGGCCTCTTGTAGTCTACAGCCTGTCATTATTTAGGACGACAAGGTTCAAAGTTAGTGTTTTGACATACGTAGATATGTATGAAGTTTAAAACTGGTTATCCACTTCGGAAAATACCTGCTCAATTACTTCTTCTGGTCTTGCCCACTTCCACTCTGAGAATTCTGCTTCTGCTTCACCAGTTGCTAAGTTGATTTCACTTTCAGCATTGGTAGATTGCATAAGAAACCTGCCAGACACATAAAATCCTTTTTTTATATGTTACAATTAACTTCAATGTCTCCGGAAAAACTACTATTCGTTCATGAAAACAGAAATGTGTCATTTTGGCTGAAAACTAGACAAAGCTTGTCGAGTGCAATTGTGCAAATGCTATTTTATATACTTCTTTCATCAACTGATGGGTGAATCCAAAACATAAACAAGTAAAATAGCAGCATCAGGCGCTGATCTTTTAGCACAAGTACTTGCTATGGTGTGAGAGAAATTGATGCAAAATTGTCATTTTACAAATGCAGAAGTAGGAAATCTAGATCCAATTGCAGGCTTCTGCTTTACCAGAACCAATACCTACGAGTAATTACACCATTAGCTCCCTATACTGCTTAGATCCTTCACTTGTCTTGACGTACTTATGTTGAATGAGTTTGACACGGGTGTGGGTACTTCGTGCAGTGCTTCTAAATTTAAAAACAGCAGAAACTACATATACCCGTATTGGATATCTACACACTCTTATCAAATACAAGTACCCACTTCCGGGTAGATGCAACATAGTTATCCCCCGGGAACACAGGAGTCAGGAAGTATTGGACTCAAATCACTGCCCACATAAGATCCAAGTCCCCGAGTGTGTACAGGATCTATATACTCCTCTAACTCTCCATGATTATTCATCACTTGGGTTGACATAATTCAATAGAGGATAGACTAAGATGTCACTCAATCTAAAAGACAAATTTTCCTAATATCTTCTTGGTGCATCATTAAAACAGAACAACGCATCGAATGTAGGTGAATTCTAAAAGGACCACTTCTCTCAACATGAGATATGTTGGCATCATTTCATATTCAAAGAGAGGATATACATCAGTGAACTATCAAGGATGCACAGTTTTTCTTTCACATTAAATGATAAAATATTTCTATATATTTGAACTCCTTAGGACATTAAATCCAATTATAGAAGAAATCCACTGACTTCTTACATCACATGGAATTCGGAAACATGTTGTATGAAGCTGGAAACATTCAGCAGAGACCAAGAGGAACGATGAGATAGTTCATAATAGATGGAAGAACTACTTAACATAGTTCCTTTTCTGCAAATGGCAAGAAAACAAGAGAACTCTAATGGACTGTTAATTTACACTATCTTACACAGGAATGATGTTCTTTCGGAGAATAAATTCGTTGCTTTATCACATACACAGGAACACTATCTTTTACCAGTGGAGGAGGACGAGTACAAATATCTCACGAATGCATCCCAACAAGCAAATAAAGAAAGTGAAAAAAGTAGGATAGATGGACATCTTAATTTTGGTCGTCGAATAAAGAGTTTAACTCATATATTTTCTGATCCACCTATGTGATCTACTTTTATAAGGCTTAACCGATACATGGAAGAGGACGGATGGCAGCAGCTTGAAATGTTGTTTCGTAGGCAAAATATGAACAAGGCATCTTTTAAGTTTGATATTGCAAACATACAAGGTTCCTCCCTGGAAAAAGATGTTTTGTGAACACAATGTGCCGCTCAGCTCTCTTTTTTGGAATTAGAAGCTCCACAAAAACTTTTTGATTGACAGACACAATTCTTCTTGGAGATCTATTTTTCTGTAAAAGAACAAAGCACAATTATATCAAGAAAACCATAGGATACCTACCATTTCTGTGCCTGTCCATGCCATTCTCCTCCCCAAAGACGGTTTACTTTGGCCTTTACGGCTGGTGGGAAGTCATACGTCAACCATTCTGGGACCTGACAATATGAAACAACCATTATAAATAAATGATCTGATCATTTGAGCTTTTGGACACCAAGGTTTCATGTTTCTTGCCGGATAAATACTTTGGGGTCAGAGGGGAATTAATATTTAACATGACATAATCTAGACATATAATATCTAATTAATGAAAACTTTTCACGTTAGACAGACCTCTGCAATTATTTCAGCTGATGTTATTCCAGTTTCCTCTCGCAATTCCCTAATGGCAGCAGATTTAGGGTCTTCTCCATCTTCAATGCCCCCCTATTCAAGTTAATTACCATAAGATAGCTAAACAGTAGCAGCACAGTTAAGAATATTGAGTGAAAAAATGTACAAATCAGTGTGTTAGATTGCTAAAATACTTAGCATTTGGCAATTAGGTGTCACAACTTAGTTTTAACAAATACATGCAATTGATTTTCACCGAAAGATGAACCATAATACGATAATCTTGAATCTCCTGCTTTCAAAATTAAGGTTAATACACCGTATCCTTATATTACTAATCAAGGCTAGAATATAACTCTATTCTTACAAAAGTTGGTAGTGAGCCACTTTCTACAGAGAAGGTATTAATAACAATGTTACCTGTGGCATTTGCCATGCTCCGGGTACATTCAATCGGGACGCCACAAAGACCTGCAATTGCATCATAGCCAGATAAGACCCCAGATTTTACGTATTTATATTTAGTAAAGACACCATTTACAACATTTTTGTTGATCAAAATACAAGTGAAAGTAATTATCTAATTCATGATTACATTTATTGCATGTAAACAAAGACGGAAAAGGGGAAGTTATAATTTGAAATTTCTGATCAAGTGAAAACAAAATACAACCGATAGTTGATACGGAACTATATAAGGAGAGAAAATCAGAAGTACATCCTACTGCTGCAAAGTCATTCCCTTCAAAACGTAAGTACTTTACAGGCTGTAACACAATGACAATCAGAGGACTCGTTTTTTTCTGCTCCCTTTATTGATTCCTTCAATTGAACTGTTCTATTTCCCATCTTTTCTCATTCCAGACTACATGCAAGATTTAAACCACAATCCACTTCAGTCTAACTTAACATACTGTTCAGGTTCTCGCCCCTCATGTTACTTCATTTTTTTATAATCGTGGTTTCTGGGGCCTTGACTAATTCCATGGGATACATGTCACCTCCCACCAACAACACGTAGCAGGTAGTAACTGTAACTCTGTCCACTAAGCTAGGACAGAAAGGAAGAAATCACCTAATGTTTTTGACTATGCTGGGATTTGAACCTGAAAATTCATGGCTCTCAACCCTACTTATTGACCACAAAGCCACACCCTTTAGTGTCATATTCCTTTACTGTTCTTTATGTTTTTGGGCTTGTCTAATTTTAGTCCTTTGTTTTCTAACTCAAGCATCGTCACTCTCTCAGCCCGAAGGGCTAAAGTTGCTCTTGTCAAGGACGGAACTACTAAGGGGCCAGGGGGGTCATTCTAACCGTCTTCAATAGAAAATTACATTGTTTATACATGATTACAATTACTTTTAATGCATACATAATAGATTTTGAACACGACTTCTTTGTGTGTTTACTTCTTCATACTTTGAACCTCTTGGTGAAAATTCTGGCTCAGTCACTAAATCTTGTTTGACAAATTAAAAGGGTAAAACTACCTAGTGCTACTCAAATACTAAAAATCAACAATTTGATAAAAGATATTACTAACATAAAGTAAAGTAAAAAATGCTCATTTTTAGCATCCCTAAATAGATTTTTCTTTTGTTTCTCAGAAATATTAAAAAAAAAAAAAAAAGGATTTCCCTAAATAAATACAGGTTAGATCAATAAGTACACTAACAAACATAAATATCTAAATCTCAATTTATTACCCTTTTTAGTACAAATATCAGTAATCATGTAATTTAATTTTACCAAACTCCAAAAATTGTTGCTCAGATCCAAACAGAGAAACCCAACACATCACATAAGAAAACCCAGAATCAAACACCATAAAAACAGAGTAAACATGGCTTTAAGCCTTCTATTTGTTAGTAAAATGAAAGAATTAGTTGAATAAATGAGAGAAGTATACCAAATGATCATGATTGATGAGACAAATTCCTACGTTGGGACGATAACCACAAGGGAGATTCTCCATTGATAAATATGTTTCTTCTGGGTTTGAGAAAATAAAGTCAGAACTGAGAAGTTTCAGAGAGAGAAAGAGAAAGAGAAAAGATCGCTATCAGAAATAAGAAATAGTAGCAATATATATGATAAAAGTCAAAACATCTACTACTGCAACTTTAAAAAATAAAAGTGCTAAAAAGAGTTTAGTGGAAGGAATGAGATGATGACGACCAACTTCGACTCGAGATTTCTGATTAAGAAAGAAAAGTATAATTCACTAAAGATAATATGGTAATAGCTGTTAAGATTTCGAATTTGAGTTTTGAATAATCCATTATTATTGTTAAAAAGTGATTAACTCAATTTGTAACTTTACATTAGGGCTGCGTATCGGTCGGTTCGGTTCGGTTTGGTTTTGAAATTTATCAGGTTGGCTTATTGGTTATCGATTTATAGAGATGTTAAACCGTTATAGAACCATTAAGATATTGACTTATCGGTTATTGATTTATCGATTTTTGATTGTTATTGGTTCGGTTATCGGTTTAACCGTTAAGATTTAACACAAAAATAAAACATTGAAAATCACTTAGAAACAAGGTGACAAACCAAATAAACCATGCACATGAGTTTACAAGTTACATCTTGCTCAAAAGCAAACACTTTTATATTGTAGAATAACCAAGTGTTTGAGATGACCAAAAATAAAAGTAGGAAATCAAACTCTAAGTCGAGGACTTTATATACAAAATGGTATAAATATAATTATTAATATACTATCGGGTTATCGGTTAACCCGTTAAGAAAAAACTTCAAACCGTTAAGAACCGATAACCCGATAACAAAAAGAATCAAAACCATTATCAAAACCGCTAAACCAATAACCTAATACTATAAACCAATAACCTTTTTGATAACTTTTTTGTCGATTCAAGTTATCGGTTTCGGTTCGATTTTGAACAGCCCTACTTTACATAACTGACTTTGAGTTTTGACATTTTATTCAAATATTCAAATAAAATGTGTTAAAACTCTCATTTTCCCCTTTTTCGTACCAAATTTTTCTTTTGATTTTTATTTTATTATTTTCTAACTATTAGGAATTGAAATTGTTTTTTTCTTTTTCTTCTCTCTAAACCTCCTTTCAATCATAATCAACGCATGCAATATTTCATTGACTATTCATCTTTTATTGTTTCATTTTATATGACAAAAGGATTAACTGTCAATGAGTTACTATTTACTTGGATTATTCTTGAAAAAATGAGTTAAATAAGAAAAATAATTTATTTATTTATTTTGAAAAAAAATAAAACAAAACCCCATAAGTCGTAACAAAAAGAAAGGGACAAAAACAGTAGAAAAAATAATTAGTGGGGAAAAAAGGTACGTTGACTTTTTTTAGAGACTTTTGGGTGGAAAAAAGAATCTAATAATGGAAGTAGCATCATCTTCAGGTGGATTTGTCAATATTTTTTAATTTTTGGTTTTTTCCTCGGGATTCAATACCTATATTGGAGTTTGACTATTTTAAATTTTTGTCACGTAAGACCCTATCTAAGGGAAAGTGTTTTCTACTAAAACAAAACTTTGATAATCAAAATTCGAACATGAACTTCTAATTAAAAGAAAAACAATCATATTCACGGTCCATATTCGCTGATGGTGATTTGTCAATATTTTATTTCATAAAGAAATGAATATAAGCTTAATATCCACACCTTACTTTTTAGTTTTGACATTATGTAAGGAATCAATTAAAAAGCAACTTGTCATTATTATAAGAGAAAATACATTATTACCCTATTTAATTAAAGCATTTTAAAAAAAAAGATACTTGAATTTTGTAAAGGTCCTAGTAACCCCTTAAACAATTTAAAAGTGGTAAAAGTGTCTCATTTTTCGGTCAATCCCAAGTTTAAGAAGGGAAGTGAATACATGCACCGATTGATACTTACCACATGTCAATTATTTTATTTTTTATATTTTTATTTTGTTACTTATTCTATTTGTTTTTTCTAAAAAAAATAAAAAATTCTCTATTCTTTTTCTTCAATGTTTAACTGCGCTGGTGACCCCTTTTTTTTCACGCCGCCGCTCGCCGGCGATTCTCTACCATAGCCACCATCCACACACTTTAACACCATCTCAATCATTTTCTCTAGCAAATCAAAAATAAAAAATACTATCAAATCTCCAGCGCTTCTTCGATCGTTCAACCATTTTTGTGTACTTCGCATTTAATTTTTCCTCAAAATCAACATTTATTTTATCTACGAAGACTGAAATTCTCTCTCTAACTTAGATAGGGTATTTTTTAGTGGGTTTGAACGTGACCCCGACGATTCTCCCTCCGTCGTCGTCAAATTTTTGATGCTTCTCTCACCGGTCTTTTTCGATTGTCCTCCGCAACATCACTCCGCTTTCATCTCTTTAGCTGCCAATAATCTCATTAATTTGATCTCCCTCAGCTAAAAAATGAGTCCGAGAACTCTTCTGTGTAAACGTTGATGAAGGACGATAAAAATTAGAAAAAACCATAAAACAAATAAAATAAAAGAAAAATAATATTTTAATTAAATAAATGTTAAAAATAAATAAATAATATTTTCTTGCTTGTCTCACTCGCTAGTGGCGAGTGAATTACACTCCATGTGCCACATAGGATCATAATGGGACAATAAATTCACTCTGAATAAGAATAAGGAGGTATTAGGACCTTTTTAAAGTTTTAGTGTCTTTTTTAAAAATGTGTTATAATTAAATGGGGTAATGATGTATTTTCTCTTATTATAATTAATAAATAGCATATGGGATGGGTACAATTACTCAATTCAATGCATAATTAGAGGGGTAAAAGTCCACTTATATAATCACTTTTTCCCCTTAGTTAATAATCTAATTTTAATTTATCCAAAAGTCAACTTAACTTGCTATTTCATCCTAAATTTGATAAGTCTTTTTCAATAGATGCTTTTACTATGTTGAAAAAGTGTTGCTATCATAAGATTAGTGTTATAATAGAGGATTAATGTAGTGATGGTTTTTAAAATTTATCATTAAATGTCATTTAGATATTCGAATTATGACATGTTTCAATTGAACATCTAAATGTATATAGTTAAGAGTTAATCACATAAAATATGACATTTCCTTCAATTACGTGTATTCGTCTCTATATATAAGCGATAAAATCCAAGACATTTTCTAATTGAAATTGATACATATATAATTTAAAAAGATAAAATATTTTTTATTTTTTGTATGGTAATTAACTTAACTACCTTATAAAATTTTGAACACATATCAATAAAATTTCAAAATTAAAATTAAAAATGTTTAATTGAAACATTTCATCACATATTTACATTCTCAATTATAACCAGCTATAGTTTGATAGTCTAAAAAAATTTGCTAACAAATTTTGAAAAATGACTATGTATTAAGCTTATAGTAAACCATTGCATTATTATATACACAAACAATATAAATTAATTATCTCCTTTTTCGTAATTTGCTATATTATGAATCCGATCATAATTCACACCTCGAATACATATACGTGACACATCCAAATACTGAAATACATATATCCAAAATATATGTTAGCTAGATAATTTTATATATCTACCATATAATAACTCCTAAAAAAATAATAAAAAATTCATACTTATAATGGGATGTCCGGTTCTTCCCATCCAAATTTGAATATATGTTATAAAATTTAAAAATATTTATAATGCTCGAGTATCTATAAAATAAAATGTAGACGTTGCCCTTATTGTTCTTTTAATTTGCACACAAAGACACATTAAAGGGTCCACTATATATTCAATATAATTTTATAAATAGATGTAGGTAGAAGTAGAGTGTACAAATATTTTTTTCATATCTTAAAGAGAAAATGGTCTAAACCCTCCCCCCCAACCTATACTTGAAATCTCAACTACATACTCCAACTTTACGAGTGTCCTATTACCACCTGAACTTTATATTTCCCTATTTTATACACACCTAAGTGCTGACCTCAACACAAAACCAAATAATTAGGCATGCGTGATTCCATGCGCTGGATCCCGCCTCTTCAACTCCAATTTCTTCTTTTTTCTCCCATTTCCTAAAACGTAAAAGAACAAAAAAAAAAAATCCTCCTTTTTCATTTTCAATCCTTCTTTATTAGCAATGCATTTCTGGTGATCTTCAAACGAACTTGCTATCATCGAACGATTTTGTTGTTTATTGTCAACTTTATTTCGTAGTTTATCAACTGTTTAGTAAAAGGTTAGTTCTTTATCCCTTATTTCGAATTTGTTATTTTCCCCTAGGGTTTTTGTTGATTCGTGAAATTAAGAGCAACATTGTGTGAAATCTTATGTGTTGCTTACGATTATAGTGTTAGGTGTTCATTTACACCATATTATACCACATTTTTCATGAAATTAGGTTTTTCCCTTTCTCGTCTAAGTCGCGTAATTTTGTATTCTGTTCATCTTAGTATTGTGTTCATGGAGTGTTGTATTTATGTTCTTAGTATTATGTTCATAGAGAAGTTGCTAGTCTGCTATTGTGTTGTATTATGTTTATAGATTATGTTCATAGAGAAGCTAAGTACTGTGTTGTATTCTGTTCGTTTGCTAATGTGTTGTATTCTGTTCGTTTTTAAGTACTATTCTATTTTTTGGATTGCCCTCAGGTTAGAGTATGTCTATAATTACTATTCTTTTTTTTTTTTATTGCCTGCAGGTAAGAGATAAATGGGTTTACTTTGATTACTCTAAGGTGGTACCATGGTGAGGTGTTAGATTTAAGTAGTGGGGAACCAATATATAATGGTGGAAAAGTTACAGAATTTTTTGGATGTTGATGTAGATAAAATGTCTTATTTTGAGTTGAAAGACTATATTAAAGAATTGGGATATAGTACAAGTTGTACCTTTAGTATTAAAGCACCTAACAGTGGCCTTTTGGTAGATGTTGATAATGATAATGATATTTTAGACATGATGTGTTCCTTGGAAAATGGGGATGAAGTGGAGGTATTTGTTAGGCATTTGGTTGATGAGGCAATTGTGGGGCCCATGTTAATAGAAAATAATAGTCAAGTGGATATGGGAGAATCTGGTTCAGCTTTTAATACAAGGCTTAGTGAGAATGAAAACTTTAACTTTGGGGTAGGTGAAGACCATTTAAACAATGAGGACCGTGTTGCTACTTTTTCAACCTCACCTTCTTTTACTATCATACCTCCTTTCACCGCCACACCTACTTTCAATACTGTTATTGCAGATGGTGCTACTGCAGATAGTGCTACTGATGATGATATAGATGTTGGTCCTGCCCAAAAGAAGTTGAGGGTTCTAATTATTCAACTGAGGATAGTATTGAGTCTGAAGCTGAATTAGTTAAAGATGATGATGAGGAAGACTATGGTAGTGATGTACATGAGGAGGTTAGGGAGTTGAGGGCTGAAAAGAGAAGTTTTCAAAGGAGGAAAAGAAAGAAAAGACTAACAGCTGACAATGAAGATGTACCAGTAGGTGAAACTGGAGCAGATCTAGATTTTGATGAAACTGAAAAAGGTAAAGTAAGTCATAAAGGAAGGCTAGGAGGTGATAAGCCTTACTTTGCGAGTTCTGATAAGGATAATTTTGAGTTAGATGAAGATGAGTGTTGTAATGATGATGAACATGAATCTGGTAGATCAAGAAGGGTAAAGTTGTCAAGAAAGAGGAGTTCAAAAACTCAAAAAATCATTCATGATCCTACTGCAAAGAAAGTTGTATGGCAGTTGGGCATGGTATTTAAAGATGTGAAAGAATTTAGACATGCAGTAACTAAATATGCAGTTAGAAGGAGGGTTCAGGTGGAGAAATGGGTGAATGAGCCAAAGAAAGTAAGAGTTAGATGCAAAGATGGTTGTCCATGGCTTTTGTTTGGATGTCTTGACAAGACAACAAATAATTTCATGATAAAAACTTACAATCCAAAGCATACTTGCAACAAGCCAACTAGAAATGACTTGTGCAATGCAAAATTTTTATCTAAAGCCTTCAGAGAAAAAATAACTGAGCAACCAAACATATGAGTCTTCAAGTTGCAGGAGATGATTAGGAAAAAGTTAAAACTTCATGTTGGCAAGACTACTGTGAGAAGAGCAAGAGCTAAAGTGTCGAAAGATATAATGGGTGATTATGTTGTGGAATTTGGAAGAATACTTGATTACAAGGATGAATTGTTGAGGACCAATCCAGGGACCAATTGTGTTGTAAAAGTTAGTGAACACGATGCAGAAGGCAAATCAATATTTCAGAGTTTTTACATCTATTTTGATGCTTTATAGAAGGCATGGATACATTGTAGGAAGTGCATAGGCTTAGATGGTTGTTTCCTTAAAGATGTTTGTAAAGGCCAATTGTTAGTTGCTGTGGCCAGAGATGGTAACAATCAGATGTTGCCACTTGCTTGGGCAGTAGTTGAAAAGGAGAACAAACATAGTTGGACCATGTTTGTCAAGTGCATAAGGGATGATCTGGGACTTGGAGATGGTGAAGGTCTCACTTTGATTACAGATATGCAAAAGGTATGTGAAGTTATTTTGTAATTTTCAATTTATATGTATAATTGTGACCTAATCATCATCTATTGCAGGGAATGTCTGTAGCAATTACAAATGTATTACCTAAGTGTGAACATAGAATGTGTGCTAGACACATATTAGCTAACTGGGCTAAGGATTGGAGGGGTCTTCAAAGAAGACAACAATTTTGGAAGATAGCTAAGAGTACATTTAAATCTCAATTAAGGAACAATATAGAGAAGATGAAGTTGTTAGGTCCAGAAAAAATGATGGATAACTTAATGTACTACAACATTAATTTTTGATGCAAAGTTTACTTCAATACTGAAATAAAGTGTGACTCTATAGACAACAACATGTCTGAGTGTTTTAATGCATGGATCTTGGCTGCTAGACACAAGACCATCATTACTATGCTTGAAGAAATAAGAGTGAAGATGATGACAAGAATAGCCAAATTAAGGGAGTTCCCAAGTACTTGGAAGGGTAATTTATCTCCAATGGCTCTGAAGGTTTTAGAGGAGAACATTAGTAGATCTATGGACTGTACCATTGAGTTTAATGGAGCTGCTGGATTTGAAGTGAAAGAAGGGCTTTGTCAACACAAAATAGATATTGCTAGGAGAACTTGTAGTTGTAGGGTGTGGCAGTTAAGGGGCATACCATGTGCACATGCTGTGACTGCATTATACTTTAAGAAGTTTTCTCTTTATGACTATATAGACAGCTGCTACAATAAGGAAATTTATTTGAGGATTTATGCCAATGTTATTAAACCACTCACAAACATGGAGATGTGGCTAGTTTCTACAAACCCCACTATTAAGCTACCAGAAATCACAAACATACCTGGTAGACCACCTAAGGCTAGAAGAAAAGTAGCTGGAGAAACTAAGAAATCTGGGAAGCTTCATAGGATTGGACTTGCAATGACATGCAGTATATGCCATGTCAGAGGCCATAACAAGAGAGGATGTCCTCAAAGAGAAGGTGTTGAATCATCAACAAGACAAAGTGCGCCATCACCTACTGCATCAGTAAGGGCAAAACCAACAGGTTCAAGCAGAGGAAGAGGCAAACCTAAGGTAATATTTGAACTTGTTTTACTTTTTCTTAATTTATGACTTACTTTTTCTCTTATATGTGTAGAAAACTCCATCAGCACCATCAGAAGGTGAGCCTCCACTAAAAAAGGGAAGAGGAAGACCAAAAAAAACATCATCAGTAGCACCTAGTGCACCTCCCCTACCTACTGCACCTACTGATTTTCCTGCAACCTATTCTGCTCCTCCTACTTATCATGCATCATCTTCAATAGCTGGTACTACTAAAAAAGGAAGAGGTAGGGGCAGGGGAAACACATCTCCAGAAAAAAGACCAAGAGTCATGGGAATGGGTGTGTTCCAAGCTGCAAATGGCTTCAAAGTCATGAATGTGAGTCTTTGATATATGCTAACAACTTAAATATTGAATTATAATCCTAATTTTATTTAATTAAACAGCTTAAATATTGATATAATCCTAATTTTACTATAGCCTGGCATGCCAAGTAGTAAGATCTACTCTACTGGACAAGCAAAGGTGACAAGATCATCTAATGTAACTGGTGACATTGGTTATACACCAAGTAATACAACTAAGCTGAAATGGAATGGTAAAGCAACAATCTCAACAAGCAAGCTTCATGAGCTTAGAGAGAAGCAAAGAAAGAAGACAATGGGAAGTAGTTCAAGTCAAAATGACATTTCTTCACAGTCAAAGATGTCATGAAAATTGTAGTAATGTTGATGTATTTAAGAACTTTTAAGTTAGTCCATACATGTTGCATTAATGACATGCTATTTTGGATTTTGTTTGTTGGTAAATTTTGCCATATATGAGGGCTTTTGAATATGACATTATGACTATTCAGGTGTGCTTACATATGTTTTTTTGGTTATGTGTTTTACAAATGGTGTTGTGTTGTCTATGTTAAAGTATGAATGGATGACTAGGTTGTTGGTTGTTGATGAAAAAGTTGCATATTAATACAAGCGTCAATTGACATCATAGATACAAAATGGCATACATATATTGAAATACTGGTTGTTGATGAACATAGCAACAACACAAATCAAAATAGAAATCCAAATATGCAGCACTTGAACTACTGGTTGCTGATGAACATACCAACAACACAAAACAAAATAGAAATTCAAACAATATGCAGCACTTGAACTACCGGTTGCTGATGAACATAGCAACAACACAAATCAAAATACACAAAAGTATCTTCATATTAAACTTACACCTTTTCAACCTTCTATTGAGTCTCCTCTCCAATAACAAATTAGAGTTCCTCAAGTTGCCAATATAAACCTGTCTAATACATAATTCTTGCCCCAACTCATTGATTTTGTTCATCAATCTTAGAAGGATAAAACTTGATTTTGGATCCACTTCTTCTTTGTCCCTCAATCGAAAAAATTTACAATTTTTAGACTGAAAATGATCCAAAATAATACATTAGCATTGTTCAAAATAAAGTGTAGCAAGAATACAAGAAAAAATACATACACCATAACACGGGCAAGACCAAAATCTTCTCCCCGAATTTAATTTCAACCAAGAAGTTTGCAAATTCAGCAAAATTTCGTGTTTGCATCTCACTAGAGCGTTGAGCATTGAGTCTGATTCATCCATACAAAGCTTATTCAAGTTTTCATTTGCCATTTTTGATGAATTTCGAGAAAATTCAAAATTCAAATTAGAGACCTAAATAAGAAATTAGAACAGATTACAAACCCTAAATTCAAAATTTGAAGTAAAAATGAACATTAACAACCAAACCTTACTTAATATTGAGAGAAAATTGTGAATATTTTATAAAAAAAACAAGGGTTAATGGTGGGGAAGAAGAAATAATGGTTTATTTAAAGGGGGGGAAGATGACCGTTGGAGAAGGAGTAATTTTTCGTCAAAATTACCTTCTAACGCGCCTAGGGAAGGTGAGAACACCTCCCATGACATGTCAGCACTTAGGTGTGTATAAAATAGGGAAATTTAAAGTTCAGGTGGGTAATAGGACACCCGTAAAGTTGGAGTGTGTAGTTGGAATTTCGGGTATAGGTTGGGGGGGGGGGGGGGTTAGACCATTTTCTCTATCTTAAAAGATAGAGAGGTTGTTTATGATAGACAATCAACTCAATCATATATCATATATATATATATATAAAAGAGAACCCTAAGTCCGCCTACGTGGCACCACCACAAACCAAGATTTCATTTTAATTTATTTATTTTCAAAACTAACATTCCCTTTCATGAAAAGTTGTAACTTTTATGAAAATTGTGAATATTATGAAAGTTGTGACTTTTATGAAAAATTGTGACTTTTATGAAGAGTTGCGACTTTTATGAAAGGTTGTAACGTTTATGAAAGGTCGTGACCTTTACGATGGGTTGTGAATTTTCCAAAGAATTGTAACTTTTTCGATGAGACACAATAAATATTTTCCAAAGTTGGTGAGCTCCGACGGAAACACTAGTTCCCACCACCACGCCGTCGCCGCTCCAAGCAAACACCAAACCATCCACCGCCGAGCTTCACTAGCGAGCTCGGACCTCTAGCCGCCGGAGGAAATCAACGGTGGACTTCAACTTAAAGACTAGATCTACTCGCCATTGATTCCGGCTCCAACGTTCATGTTGAAATATTGCCCGTGCTCCTTCAGCATTTATGTGAGTTTCTCCTTCTATTATTATTATAAGAAATTTTATATTTTGTCTATGTTGCACGGTTTTTCCTCTCAATTTGGTATTGTGATAGTTGATTGAATATTATTATTATTATTTTATTGAAATTCATTTATGTTAAGATTTTGAATTATTATTTGTCCAGATGAAATTTATTTTTGTTATAAGTTGAGCTAATTGTTTGCTAAGTTGTTATTATTGTTGTTTTGTGCCGTTATTATTATGGCTCATTGAATTCATTGTGATTAGTTTTGTTGTTATTATTAATATTATTTATTATGGCTCATTGAATTCATTGTTATTAGTTTTGTTGTTAGTATTAATATTATTATATTAGTCTTGTTATTTTTGTTACTTGGTATTGGTAGAAAGTATTTGATTTTGATGAACTTTTGAACTTTCCAGAATAGATATTTTTTCAGTTTATTGTCATTTACTCCGTTTTAATTTCATTATGCTTGACTGTTGCTTTATTTTGCCCCACATATTTTCTCCTTTGTTTATTTAGATTAATTTAGTGTGTTTTCTTTGTCTATTTTTTCCGGTGAGTAATATATGTTGATGTCAATTAGTTATTATTTCTAGGCAATTGCATATTGTTTTATATTTTGCTATATTTGTGCGTTAATTAAATTTGATTTTATGTTTTAAATTCATCATGTTAAAGTTGGCTAATGAGAAAATCTCTCCGTCGGTTTTGGAGGTCTCCACATTGTAAAAGACGGAAATTTAGTTTAAGTTTATATATTTTGTATGTTAAAATTGGCTGATGAATAAATTATCGTCAATTTCTTAGGCCTCCCATGTATATAAGACAGATTTTTATTTTAAGTTATTATTTTTTTTTTTCGTATTTATTTACCACTAACACTTTTATTAAGTGTCTTTACAGGTACCCGAAGTTGGTTTCCATTGAAGCTATTCGAACAATGTTCAAACAATATTTTTGATTCATTATTGTATATTAATTTAGATCGTTCATTATATTATTGCTTTATTTTATTGTGTATATTGTATGTTTATTAAACTTGTATATTGTTTTTATCTTCTCCTCAACTTGAAAAAAAAGGAACTCAATTTGGACTCACAATTGTGCATTTCGAAGGATGCCCAACATCTTCCCTTTGAAATAACTTGAACCCCTTACCTAGAATCTAATGATTTCGTAAATCACTTAATTGGTTTTTTAGTTTTTCTAAATTAGGTGGCGACTCCTTTTAAAATCGTTTATTCTTAAAAAATTTTAAAAATTGAGTTAATTGTTCATTTTTGAGTCACCACGATGTTTTGCTCTATTGGAATAGAGTAGAGATGTAAATAATGTGATAATGACAAATAATCAAATTTATGTTGGAATATTGCTAATATTTTTTTAAGAATTCATTTTTTTCATTATTTTCAATGTATGAATATTAGTAAAGAATTATTTGCAAGTTTAATGCAATTATTATTTATGACCGCGCGAAGTGTGGACAAATTACATAGTAAAAATAATTCAAAGCAGTTGGAAAAATAATGAAGTAAACAAGAAAGTCATGATAGAATACTACCATAAAGAAAACATGCTAAAGTAGTCTGAAAAAAAATAGTGACAACTACAAAATAACATGATAATTGAAGTATAAGAAACAACATATATTAATAGAAATTGAAGGACAAAAAACTATAACGACTAATTAGTAACTAAGAAAAAATAAGACGACGTTCAACAATCCACTAACCTTCTATCTCAATTTGTATCCTCCGTAACCTCTTGATTATATAATAACAATTAAGGAGGGTGGAATCACAAATTACTATAGTTAGAATCAACCTCCATTTTGTATCTCATGAACTGTCTGCTTCGAATTGCAAGGACAATTTGATCATTTTGATTAAAATAAAATAATTAATATGATTTGGCCTAAAGAAAACTTTTTCTTTGAAGTTGTCATCATGCATCACAATGTTTATTATTTTTTTAGACTACTAGCTTTTTCGTAGACCCTATATTTGTATTAGAAAATTAAATAATTATATGTATATTAACATGTGAACCCCCAAACAAAATTAATTTAAAACTGAAACTCCTAACTTTGGCTTCACCTCTTTTTGCATGTCATTGTTATCTTTCAATTTTGTCAATATCATACATACAAAACACTTGGTATGACATCAATTGAGTTAATAGAACGTTTTAATACCAAACCGACCTCTTTATTTATTAACCAAAATTTATCAATACATCTTTATTAACAAGTAACGTTATAATATCGAATTACAGTGTTACGTTCAATTTTCATCGTTATTGAGTAACCAAAGCTTATGAGAAATACTTCAAAACCAAAGGTAACATTATAATTAAAGTTTATTTGACTAATTCATTATCAGTCTCCAGTAATATCACATAGAAATTAGAATAACTAGTAACAAGTCCTTTCATATATATCATAAAAAAGACACAACATTAAGTCCAAATCAAAACAAAAGATAACGTGCACATTAAAGTATAATTTATTTGTCAAAATATTGATTTGCTTAATACAAATATTTACCAAATAATTGAGATACCATCAAGCCATGTTGATGATATACTTCAATTAGTTTACCTTCTAGTTTGATCATCACCTTTTCAAAAATTGTCATTTTATTTTATTAATGCTACTAACTAATTTTTTTTCTTTCTATACAACATAATTTACCTCATTTGCCTAAGCAATCACCCATATTTGTTAAATATTTGAAATTTATATCATATTGTTTGACAATTATTATTTGAAGTTACGTCTTATCTATCAAGCAAATACATATGAATAATGGTTTAGATGTTATATCAAGTTAGGAATAACATAGGCAGTAGCAAATACATATGAATAATGGCTTAGATGTTATATCAAGTTAGGAATAACATAGGCATTAGGCACTAACAGCAATTAACTATAACTACTTTTATTCATACAAGTTAACTTTTACAACTAGATAGAATCATATTTTTTTTTCTTCTCTCAATGCTGAATAATTTGCATATTTTCAAATCATTTCATTTATTGTTTTCATCTCAATCTCTCCTCGGTTACGAGTTACTAAACTTCACTATCTCGGAATTTCATTTCAAAAAATCAGATCGATAGCAAATGAATTTTCTTGCTTGAGCAATAAAAATTATTCTATGATTCTCATTTTTAAAAGAGTTTAAAGCTACAACACCTCCTACAACTTCACCATCAAAACCACGTAGCATTTCTATATTGTAACTTCAACATTAATCAAGTTGTTTTGAGTAGTACATGTTTTGTTAAAAAGTAACTATATGAGGTGTTGTTAGATTATGATTTTTTTTCACTTTTGTTTAAAAAAAATTAAACTTCAATAAACATGTTTAGCTATAAAATCTCGAAATTCAACTTCATAACTTTCAAGATTTTAAAAAATGACACCTTTTTACTCCAAATTACTCACAAAAATTCAGAAACAACTCCAATTCATCCGTATTCATAATTAAGCACAACTTCAATTTTCAAATATCATTTTCCACTCTTCAAACAAAAACTATTTTTTTTAATTCAAATTTCACCCATCACCAAACATCCCGCCTAATAATTCATCTTTTTAGCTTTGACAGATGAAAAGTGAGAGAAATATTGAAAACAGTCCCGCAAATAATCGAAAAGGGTAATTCAACAACAATACCTTCCATCTTCTTGAAATGCTAAATCCCGAGCGGGAGAGTTTGAGTCTTGTACACCAAAAATCTCTAAGCACACGCATACATATCCATACAATACCATACAAGACTTGAATGTTCATCTCTTCTACAACACTTACCTAACTTTTCAAAACAAACCCACAAAATCCCTTTTCCCCAATCCATAGGGTTTTACCACAATACCAATTTGAACCATTGAATTTAGCCCCAAAACCATAAAGTTCAATCCTTTTTAGTGAAATAATCGCAAATTACTTTGTGGAGTTATGGATGATGATGTTGTGCAGCGAGTATTGCAAGAAGGTGGCCGCGATTACTACCAACAACAGCCTTCTACTTCATCTTCTTCACCTTCCATTCTTCAATCGCTTCCTCTTCATGTGGTATGCTTTCCCTTTTCGTATCTTAAAATGATCGTGCTGATAAACTCGGACCCTTGTGTATTTGTTTTGGTATTTGAAAGTATGAATATAAAGGAGAAACCTTTTTTTAAATTTTTTTTTTGAAATGTTGCAGTCATTTGATCATGGGTATTACTTGTTGGTAAAATCTATTCAAGAGCTTCGTTCTAAGAAAGATGGTCTTGTAACTGTTGGAATTGGTGGACCAAGTGGGTCGGGTAAAACGAGGTAAGATTTGTTTATAGTCAGTCCTCTGTTTGCTTGTCATTGATAATGGTAGACGCGGAGTGGAGATTTTATATGTTGCTTGGCCTAATCGTGTGAATTCAATAATTTCTGAAGCTTAGCGGAGAAAGTAGCATCTGTACTTGGTTGTATTGTTGTGTCAATGGAGAATTATCGTACTGGAGTGGATGATGGGAATGATATGGATTTAATTGACTTTGATCTTCTTGTCAACAATCTTGAGGTATGGTTTTTGTTCCATTTTCCATCTTTGTTTATTGAAGTTGGATTTAACTGATGTTGGATTATGTATAAAAGCTCTTTGCTTTGAGGCCCAAAAAAAGTTTTAACTTTTTTTTTTTGCTGGTTTAGGATGATATAATTTTTTTGTAAAGTTCAGTTGTCTGTAGATTTCAGTCCCAACAGCCTTGGAATATATGATCTCCTCAACAAGTTGTTCAATTGGCCTAATAATTTCGAACAGTTCACTTCATAAAAAGAAATACTGTAAATATTTTTAGAATAGCTTAATCTCCTTAAATTTGTGTTGTGGTCCTTTATCTGATCGTTTGGGCAGGACTTGATAAGTGGCAGTGATACATTTATCCCAGTGTTTGATTTCCAAGGGAGAAGACGCGTTGGTACCAAAACAATAAAAAGCAGCACATCAGGAGTGGTGAGAATGCTTACTATTTGTTTCCCAGTCCTTTTTATATTTGTATGTTGATGATCATTGTTTCTATAGGTAGTAGTTGATGGTGCTTATGCTTTGCACGCTAAACTACGGTCTTTGCTAGATATACGAGTTGCTGTGGTAAAATCTAATATCTTTTCATGCTGCATTCTGTTTAACCATGGAGCAACTACTTCTCTATGACTTAATCAAATAGAGTATACTGTGTACCTGTCACTAGGTTGGCGGTGTTCACTTCAGTCTTCTTTCTAAAGTTCAGTACGATATAGGAGAATCTTGCCCGCTGGATTCCCTAATCGACAGTATTTTCCCTCTGTTCAGGAAGCATATTGAACCAGACCTTCATCATGCTCAGGTAAATTTTAAGTCTTCCATGCTAATTGGTCTTCTTGCAAAATCTTATTCTTGATTCCCTATGTATTTATGCAGATTAGAATTAACAACAGTTTTGTGTCATCATTTAGAGAGCCAATCTACAAGCTCAAATGCAAAAGTGAGGTGTGTAAGGTTCACTTCTAATTTCTAAATGTTGCTCTATGGAATTTAATGGTATGAGCTCTTACTTTCATGAGAGAGATTGTCTAGTCCACACTTCTGAATATGTAATGTCATGCTGACATGATTGTCGACATTTTGTGTCCTCACTGTTGCTGGCCCTGTAAAACATTTTTCTTGAGCCTAGGGTCTTATTGGAAACAACCTCTCTACCCCTCAAAGGTAGGGGTAAGGTCTGTGTACGCCCTGCCCTTCCCGGACTCCACTTGTGGGATCACACTGGGCATGCTGTTGTTGTAGTGTTGCTGGCCCTGATACAATTGGTGTTTACCCCCTTTCCAATGATAATACTTTTCCCGTAGCTGATTTGTGCTTTTTACCTTGGATGTGCACAAAGTCTTATGTGTAGATTATACATTTGATCATTCAAAGCTATGTGTTCAGTTAGTAGGCTTCTTTCTGACTAACTAATGTGATAATCTTCTACGTCCTGTGTGTCGTATTGTCATCTGGCTTATGTTCTTCATGTAGCCTTCAAAATTAATGACTCTACAAAAAATAAAAAAAACTTTTTTGCTACATATGACCTTTTTGAACTTTAATTGACAACATCAGTTTAAAAAAAAAAACAGTTTCAAAAACTTCTATGGACACCAAGTTAGTCACTCATTAAATGTATAACCTATCCAACTTAGGGGATTAATCTGATAATTCAGGAGGCAGTGTTTGGTTTGTAATATATACCTCCAGTTCGGGAGACTACTATCTCCCAAATAAAGGGCATGCTTCTTAGGATCATTCATTTTTTGACCAGTATTTTTAATATGAAGACGTGTTTCCTTGTTCTTGGTGTAATCCAAGAAAGATTCCTGCTTAAGTTGTTTGAACTTTTCATAGTTCCTTAGAGTACTCTACCTTTATATACTGGCTGCGTTTTTAATATAAGAAACATAAATCTGGCACTGATTAAATTCCCCTAGTGCAGCAAATCGAAGGTGAGCATGCATCTCATGTATTTCATGGAAAGGAAGCACAAGTCGATAAGTGAGTTCTAGGCTCCAGGTTCTTCCTAGCACTGTGGCATTATTGCCATAGCAAATTATATGAATTATTTCCTCCATAGTGCTTGTACTTTTCTTTGTAATGATTAGTCACATCTGACTTGCTGGAGCTGTGTTCATAGTTTTATTGAGATGTACCTAAGACCTCCATCTGCCAGTGAAGAAGCACGCATTAATGATTGGATTAAGGTACGACAGTCAGGTATCAGATACTATCTATCTCTGGGTGATCAACGGATAGTTGACAAAAATTTCATCATTCGTCCCAAAGCTGAATTTGAGGTAATTGGTTTATTCTGATATTCGAGTAATGATCTATGCCTCAATTTTAAACTAGTGAAGATTAGTTATACAAATCATCTATATGTGTTGTATTCTATCTAGATTCATTTTATTCCAATAATAAACAATTTGTTTTTTAAGAAAACATGAGGTTTCTCTAAGTAAGAGGTTCTCTAAATCTCTCGCTTATACTTACACAAATATATAAGTCTATTTACAATAAAAAGGTCCTTATTTTGGATAAAGAGACTTATAGAAACACCAGACCTAGTGTAAGTGTAAAAAGAACAAGCAACAACAACAACAACATACCCAGTGAAATTCCACTAAGTGGGGTCTTGGGAGGGTACAGTGTATGCAAACCTTACCACTACTTCGTGGAGGTAGAGAGATTGTTTCCGAAGGACCCTCGACTTAATTGCATCAAACCCAAGTAAAAGAAGTTGAAAGCAATGAAGAAAGCATAGCCATTTATTACAATGAAGTCACTTAAATACTTGACTTTTGTTTGCCCCAAGGTTCAAACTTCGATGTGCAGCTAACCCATATATCACAGACTGATCTATTATACCAAATCCCCGGCGGCAACTCCCCATGTGATTTTAGGTTTACTTCATCAATATTCACTGCGGGTCAATCATCATAATATCATACACCTGTTTACCGTTGCATATAAGTTCTTATTTAGATCAAATTATGAGGATGTCTGGATTGTCATATCTTAAGTGCTTTTGGCTTTTAAGCTCTTTATCTATTTTTTGTGGTGTTTGGGAAAGATAAAAAGTGTTTTTACTTTTAGGCCAAAAAGTACAAAAATTAAGATAAAAGTTGGGTAGTCCCAATGTCTTTTAGCTTACAAACTATTTTTTAAAAGCCACTCCAAACATCCTCTTTCTCAGGTGATGTCTAGTTTTATCCTCTAAGTTGTGCTACATGGACCTCTAATTGTGGGATTTCACTGGGTATGCTGTTGTTGTTAAATATTTGCAATAGCTCGAGGAGGACCTTTTCTAACTTGTGGTCCAAGGAAACTGTAGTCACCAGTTGCAATTAAACGCAACTAAGGACTGATCATATATTAGACTTATTCAACTGCAGCAAAGCTTTCATGAAAAATAAAGGTCTGCCGAACTGAACTGTCTGTTCATGGATATGTTGTTGAGTGGACTGTGGTAAAGGATTTAGTTTTAGTTTCTTATTGCATTAGAGTGATCCTAATGAACTTTAATGAACTCAAGATACATCTCTTTCAAAATTAATTGTCTGTCATTACCCTTCTCTATCGGATGATCTAGGTTCATTAGTTGCCTTAATATTTCATATCAATGTTTCTTAGTGTAATCCTTTCTGTTTATTGCCTAAAAGCATTTGTCATTGTTCTTACTCTTACTATATTGAAATCTTCGTAGGTTGGACGGATGACTCTGGGTGGATTACTGACTTTGGGATACAATGTAGTAGTAAGTTACAAAAGGGCATCAACATCAGTTTTTGAGGGCAACTTCTCGCTTTCACTGGAAACCATCGATACGCTTGGCGAGACATATCTAGTTTTGAGGGGAATAAATCGAAAAGTATGTATTGTTTTACCTCATTCTCTGAAGTGCCTGCTTCTAGGATGGTTAACCCATTGTATTCTTCTTCTTTGTTTTCATACTGTCTTTTTAGATGGTTGGAGCTGAAGCATCAAGGATGGGTGTTAATGGACCTTGGATTACTAAATCATATCTAGAGATGGTTCTGGAGAGGAAAGGTCATCTCTTGGATGCAGTTTCATCGTGTTTTGTTTCTCCCACTGGTTTAAGAGTAGCCCATTGATTTATCAGTTCAAAATTTAATCGTTTGAACTCTTGGTCAGTTATAGTAATGAATCTGGCCGAAAATCTGGCTTTTCTACTAAGATAGTTAAACGTGAATCCAGAGTGCTTGTGTATAAGAGATTTTTGAGTTTGATTATGGTGGTTAAGCTGTGTGGTTTCCATCTTTTAAGACATTATGTTATAGATAGGACTCCATAGTTTTGGGTTTTGGTGTAGCTTTTATTAGCAATGACAAATCAAACAGCGCCTATTCATTTTTGTCGGGATTTTCCTAGGAAATTAATGGTGGGGGAGGGCATGCCACCTTCTAATCTTTTGACTGTTGCTTGCTTGTGGTGGCATCAAGAGCTCTTTGATATTGACTTTATACACAGAATTTCTTTTAAATCTGTACCTTTTGCAACCAGAGAATGTGAATGACATGACTCTTCTTTGGAAGTAGGGGGTGATGACATGTATCCTCTACTGTGCCCTTGGCATGCAGGGGTCTATGGAGCGATAGAAAATTTATTTCTCCCAGGAAAAGGGTCAAAAAGGAAATTCATTGCAACAATTGGATAGTATAAGCAAATCCTAAGAAGCTATCATTCCTGATATCATCATAGGCTAGAATATCATGGATAGGGCTAGTGCGTGTTGCCTAATTATGATTCCTGGGATCCACAAACTTAAACATGTCAAAAGTTTATCTTCATTGCATCTTCTTGATGCCTATTTTATAAAACTTCTTTATCAAAAAAAAAAAAGTTTACCTTCATTGGTTATTGACTAACTTTAGGGTGACTGTGCGACTCTTGTACATAATTGGTGATGTGACTTCAACAAGCAGATATTTGTGTTCTGATAAATTATTTTGCATTCGTAGGGGTACCACGTCTGAATACACCACCATTGTCTAATGCACCTAATGCTGTTTTAGCCAGCAACCAAGAGAGGCCGTTCACAGCTCCAAAGCCACTTCGTGTTAGTTCAAACTCAGCTAACCGGCTAGAAGATTTATCCCAGCCTTGGACGCGTTCCCCCACGAAGTCCAAAATGGAACCTGTGTTAGCAACATGGCAATTTGTCTTGCCGGATCCAGCACTTGCTCATGGCTTTGTTATTGGTATGTTTGTCTTATTGGCAGCAAGCAGTGACCTACATATCATCTATTGTCCATTTGTTTCAATTCCGCTCATAAAACAGCAACAGATCCTACTTCTTCCAGGGATGCCATGCAGCTTGCTCCCATGCCTGATTCATATGATTTAGACAGAGGATTACTTCTTTCTGTCCAAGCAATCCAGGTTCATATTATGGGATTAGCCATTTTTAACATTTTCATCGAATTCTGAGAACATCTGCTCGTTCTTTTCACTAACAGATTTAGTTTCATTACTTGTTTCTTTTGCAGGCTTTGCTGGAAAACAAGGGTCTTCCAGTTATAGTTGGAATTGGTATAATGAACAACAAAGTTCTCTCTCCTCCCCCTCTCCCCAAAATATACTGAAACTCATCCCAACTGAAGTTACCGTGATTTCTAATTATCCAGAACTGTTGCACTAACAATTTTTTCTGTAAGGATAAGGATTTTATGTTGTTCAAAAAATACTTGTTAGCTATACTCAAAGAAGGAAAAAGTGTAATTACCCCTATACAGATTTTGGAACTTCATTTTACCTCCCTGTCTCATACTTAAACTGCAACAGCACATTAAGTTTCCATAAATCATCATCGAACTATCTAAATATTAACAAGATAAAATTATACTAATTGGACAAAATATAGCTATTCTGTATCCTCAAATAGAAGAGAATTGCTTTTGGAGGGTATTAGGGCTTTTATCTTAGTTTCTGCATATAAAATGTATTCAATGTATACATATAAGAGGGTGATGCAACTGATGGTTTTCAATACAGAAGGTGTCTCTTAACTTATTTCCATACCACAAGGAGGCAAAATGCTAATTTTAGAAACCCAAAAGGAATAACATGCTTCTTTTCCCTAATTAAAAAATATCAATGTTTTTTGATCATGAAAAATATAGTTATTTAACACTGAAATTTGATTATGATGGTAATTTGATTTCTAATATTGGTCCTAGGAAATATAGTTCTTGCTATACTGCTACTGGATCCTTTGGTTAGGAATAAATGTTGAGAAGTGTTATCTTCAGTCAAAATTGTCATTCGGTATCTTCAATTAAAAAATCAATATATTTTATATTGAGTAGCATCTTATTTAGCCTCCCTTTTCCCCCGCTTTTGTTGCCATTATAGGAGGTCCGAGTGGATCTGGGAAAACAAGTTTGGCTCGTAAGATGGCAAATATTGTTGGCTGTGAAGTTGTTTCCCTTGAATGCTATTACAAGTCTGAACATGTAAAGGACTTTAAGTATGATGATTTTAGTTCGCTTGATCTCGGTTTGCTGTCAAAGGTACAGCATCATCCTTCCTTCTCTTCTGCTCTGTAATATTTTCTTGAAATTGCAGCTCTGTTTGTTACTTTGAATGAAGATGGAAGTTGAATAAGGTTACCAACACAGTCCTTTTTTATTTTCTTTTTGCCCTACCAAAGTCCTTCAAATAGATCAATAAATTGCGTTATTAAGAAATTCAAGTCTTCGGGTTTTTCTTTGGGAAATGTCATGTGGATGTAATGAGGAAGAGGATCAATGACTACAAAGATCCTTTGAAGAGGAAGAGGTCTGGGCATCGTATATAGCTCTTATTCCAAAGAGAAATGGGCAGAGAGTTGAGAGATTTCAGGCCTATTAGCCTGGTTGGTTCTGTTTATGAGATAATCTATAAGGTGCTGACTGAAAGACTCAAAACAGTAATCTTCAAATTGGTGAATAAGCAACATATGGCTCAACCTCGATCGGATTGGTGGATAAGCTGCATATGGCTCAACCTCTTTTCCATATGTCACTGAATAGAGTGGATGGCTATTTAAATCTTCTATATGCTTTAAAGGGGGATTTGTTAGGGTATTGGGATTCATTAGTTGTATTAGTACAAAGTACAAACCTTTTTCTCCAGTGTATGAGAGCTTTTATTTTTGGTACGGAGAAGTTCTTCAAATTCAAGACTCTCATTTAGTTGTCTTGTGATAGATCCAATACCTAAGGCCAAATTTTAGTTTCTCGTCTGGCATTGTAGTCCATGTATAGAAGAGCGGAAAGCTACTCTCTTCTGCATTGAGATTGTCCTGTCTTTTCAGGAGCTTGTAATTTGTTGTTCACTTTATAGTATCCATTGCATATTCTATTTACATTGAAAAAATAATGTATTAATTATTTAAGAAAAGAAATGATAAGAGCACATACTACACTTGATCTCAGTTAAAAGGCCGAGAACTTATTACTTTCTAAAAAGACTGAGTGAAATTTTTTGGAAGTCTTACTTTTGGGGTAATAATTTTGGACTGCCTGTATTTGGCATGACTTGTGGTAGTCCTGTATGCTTTTCCTTCCCTGGCCATGCTTCTCAGTTCCTGAACTTGTTTTTGTCATTTGTAGAATATCAGTGACATCAGAAATTGCCGAAGAACGAAAGTACCTATCTTTGACCTTGAAACAGGCGCTCGTAGTGGCTTCAAGGAGCTTGAAGTTTCTGAAGAATGTGGAGTGGTATGATGTGTAACAATCCCCCCCACCCCCACCCACACCCCACCCAAAAAACAAGTAGAAGAAAGAAATAAGAAGAACAAGACACGAAAAAAGAATGAGTGGTGGTGGTATGCATGAATTTTTTCTTACGTTTACTAAGTCTTTGTACGATCTAAATAAGAAAATAGAGGATATAGGTCGAATCAGGTAAGTAAAATTGATTTCCTTCTAAAAGTTGTGAAGTTTACTGTGGGTTTAGCTGTTGGCTTTTGCTGTTTAACCTTAGTAATTAGGCAAGCTAGGTTTTTCTTCTTGTTTTTGTGTTGGAACCAATTTTTGGAGGTCTCCAGCATATCCTTAATGCTGATGAATACAACATTACATTTCTCAAAAAAAAAAAACAAACAGTAATTAGGCAAGCTGAGTAAGATCTGCTTAATTTGGCTAGGTCATCTTTGAAGGTGTTTATGCTTTGCACCCCGACATCAGAAAATCACTGGATTTGTGGATTGCTGTTGTAAGTATGATGGTGTTATACATGATAATATTGAATATGCTTCACTTTTTTTGTGAAAGCATTCAGCTAAGAAATTTATCACCAATGATTTTATTGCCCCGTTTTGGAACAGGTTGGAGGTGTTCATTCACATCTTCTCTCTCGAGTTCAAAGAGACAAGAGTAGAGTTGGCTGCTTTATGTCCCAAAATGAAATTATGACAACAGTGTTTCCAATGTTCCAGCAGTACATTGAGCCACATCTTGTTCATGCACATGTTAGTCTATTCTGGAAATACGTTTACTTTTGACATTTTTTACATAGTATTCACTAGATAGTTTAAATTTGGACACAGTTGGGCTTTGGAATTTAATCATCATCTAAATCAAGAAGAATTTGCTACTAGAAATTTGAGTAATTGTTCTTTTGTCATCAACTCTTAATAATGTTAATTTTGCATGGCTACAATGTGGAAGTTTATGTAATTACTTCATTTTTTTTTGGTGCATTATGTATGACTTTATACTTTGTAATAAGTAACAGTGCATGAGATAAGTCTTATACAATATCATGTAATTGAAGTGGCTTTTGACATAAAGTAGCAATAGAAATCCGATTATCTGTTATTTAGTAAAATTGCTAGCAAAATTCATGATGCTTTGCCTTTATTGTTCTGCAGCTAAAAATCAGGAATGACTTTGATCCTGTGCTCTCCCCTGAGAGTTCATTGTTTGTGCTGAAAAGCAATAAACAGGTCTGTTGCTTCTTTTCTGCTACTAGGAAGGACCCAGAATGATTTCATTATGTTACTTTAACTAGCAAACTGTTTACAGGTGGCATATCAAGACATTTTGAGAATTCTTGATCCTACCAAGATATGTAGTTCCGTCCAGAATTTTATTGATATATACTTGAGGCTTCCTGGAATACCAGCCAATGGCCAGTTAACAGAGAGTGATTCCATTAGAGTCAGAATATGTGAAGGAAGGTTCGCATTGCTAATACGTGAGGTGTGTGGTTTGAAATGCATACAAATGTATTTATCAAAGGACATGCTGTACAGTTTCTTTTTCTGAAAATTATGTGCAAATGCTTGACCATACTGGCTTATGTTTTCTACTACTACATATGAAGCCTATAAGAGAAGGAAATTATATTATTCAGCCGAAAGTGGACTTCGATATCAGCATTAGTACCGTTGCCGGACTCCTTAATCTTGGGTATGTGGAATATATGACAATGGAAGCTAGTTTTTATTGGGCCATTTCTTGCTCATGTATCCCTTCATTTCCATGTTTCATAATTTCATTTGCTTTCGTCAGAAAATGAGTATACTTTTGTTGTATCAATAGTTCAGGGCATTTTAATCTGTCTTTTTCTCACCAATAGTTGGTCCTAGCTTTATTCTACCATTTTTTCCTCTTATGGTAATGAGTAAATAAAATACTTGTTCTCAGAAATAGGACGCAATCTGATTGCAACCTACTTACTGGATAAGCCCTCAAAATTGCCTGGAGAAAGCAAGAAAAAAAGAACAAGATACAGATTGTTAAAAGGATAACAAACCAGGCTCACTTTTCTCAAAATGACCCTAGGAAATATTGAATGTCTCTGCAATCCGCTGCTTCTACCCTTTTTCTTCCATTTAACACTTCTTTTTTCCAGATAGAGGTAACCATGTTTTCACACAAAGAACTCATCATTTGAACTGTTGAGATGGGATCTTACAACCCACGGTGGGTATCTTCAAAAAAAAAAAAAAAAACATTATGGTTGCCCTACGAAATCAACTAAAGGTTCTACTTCCTCCACCGTATCTTGATTTAGATCATTGAAGCCTTCCACTTGAGCCACCAATTTTCAAACTTGAAGTAGGATCTCTACTATTCCCAGTTTCCACATTCTAGCATAATAGGGGGCTATGATCAGATATGTATGACATTCTTAAAAGTTTCTTCTCATTCCATTGAATAGAGAAACCTATCCAATCTAGCTGCATTGTGATGATTAAACCCCCCCTCTTCCATTTAACACTTCTTAGTCCATATTATATCTATTCTTTCTCATAAGTATTACTTCCTCTGTCCCAATTTATATGACTCACTTTCCTTTTTAGTCAGTCCCAAAAAGAATGACACATTTCTATATTGAGTAATAATTCAACACTAATTCAAATGAGAATTGGCTCTTATCATGCAGTTATATCTTTTGTAGGTTATATCCTAGTCAGTCTATTTTTAATCAAATTCTTATGCTTCACAACTTCTGATTTCAGGTATCAAGCAGTTGCGTATATTGAAGCTTCAGCTTATATCTACCAAGATGGAAAGGTACTCTCAGTTTTGTGGATACTTTTTATCATACTGAAACACACAAAAGACTTATCTATTGTCTTCTGTGAGAAATAAGAGAAAAGGAAGATGTATTCATGACTTAAATGATCATGGAATATAAGATATATGTAGGTGTGAGATACAATTTATACCTTAAACTGATGAAAGACCAGCTTAGTAATAACACTTGGGCTAACTCAAACATTTTGTCATAACTGGGTTTAGATCATAGAATACAAGGCAAATAAGCTTCTTGAGAACTTCTTGAATCAGTTTCAGCTTTAGATCTTTGTGGAGTTTATTTTGTCATAACTGGGTTTTCAAAGCTCAATATGTATTTGAATGCTTATCCAATAAGTAGATGGATGATCAGTGACTGCTTTTTAGTTTGTAGCATATAGAAGACAGTCACGATCCCTATGTGACTACTGATATGAGTTTTTTTAGTTGCTATTGCAGGTCTTCAGTAGTCTTCCTAGGTGTTTCACTGTAATTTTGTTGAACCTGATTTATCTTTTATCTGATGTGCTTCAGGACTGATTCCTGATAATTTATGTTTCCCTGCTAATATGCTGCACTCTATCTCCGTCACAATTAGTTTCAACGTTAAAGTTTAAACCCTTTAATATATTCCGTCTCTTGTTTCTTTGTGTTATGTATAGTTGATATTACCTATTAAGGTACACGTTTTCATATGCGACTTGTCTCTGGGAAGTAAAGGTTCTTCTTTTCAGATTCTTATAGAGGTTGATCATCTACAAGATGTTCCTAGTCCTTACATACAGATTAAAGGGATCAATAAAGAGGTTGTGGCAGCCACTGGCTCAACACTCAAACTAGATGGTTCATATACCACAAAGGTTTTGACTTCCGGCTTTTTTTTTTTTTTTCTGATTTGACATTGCTATTACTATCAGACAGATGTTCTGTCTCAAGTCAGAAACAGTCCAAACTGATAACGTAATTTTCTAAATTTCTTCACAGAGTTATCTTCAACTAGTTCTAGAAAGGTTGCCTGCATTAAGGGGAAGTTCAAGTGGTATCCATTCCCAGCAGGCAGCAAGGCTACAAGAACTTGTGGAATATATACAATCTCAGGTAATCTTATTTGGTGGGCTGGAATACCTCAATTTTTTGGTTTCTCTTGATTGATGTATTGATATTAGATGAATGTTGAAGGAAGCTTCAGAAGCACTGAGGGTTGGTTTTGCTTATACGCATGATAATCCATGCCCTTTCCTGTTATGGTGTAGTAACTTGGAAGTGGTTGAGGCCAATATTTACTTCGATCATTTGTTTCTGAGTTTCTCATTGTTCATGCATTTGCTGAGAAACATTTTGTGCTTAACTATGCCGTTAGTGTTACTTTCCACTCTTACAAATCAAAGTGGAAATTGGCTCAAGTTAGCGTTTGATACAAATATAGGATTTCGTCAACAACTCACAAGATTTGACTTAACCTTTAATCTGAAAACTTTATTAGGCTGTTGGATTAATGATGGTAGGACCACTGGTTGACTTGGATGATGGTCTGGACATGGTTGTTGGAATTGGTTTTTCTTAATCAAAGAAGAATGGTTGTTGAAATTGGTTTACACTAGAAATTCTGCTGATAGTTCTGTCTTCCTCCGAGCTTGAAAATCATCAAGGGTATCCATGAGGTTTCATTTTCTTGTTTTGTTTTATTATTTCTCTTTTTTCTTCAAACTATATAAACCTCCTTCTTGGTGAACTTTTCCTTTTTCTTTTAATATGAAAATTAATATCTGGTCCTTCGACTATGGTTTTATATGCTTTAAACCTTGAGCATTGTTTGTTTCATTTTTGTTCCTCCAACAAAAACAATTTGTTCATTTTTTATGCTTTAAACCTTGAGCAGTGTTTGTTTCATTTCTGTTCTCCCAACTAAAACAAATTGTCCAGATTTGTCCTTTTGCTCAATTTTTGGGTTAAAAGCCCAACTCGGTCCTTTTCTTTATGCTATAAACTTCCCAATTCCTCATTTGGTTTGCTTTGGTTTCATGGTTTGTGATTAGCTGATGCTTTTTCTCTATTTTGAGGTATGATGGGGCTTTATGCAATGCTATTGTTTGGGTCTTATACTCCCTCTTTACCAAATATAATGGTACAATCAGTCTTTTGGGAATCAACAGTAAATATGGTTTTTTTCTAACATTTAAATATAGAAATTATGATACATACTCTTTAGTACCTTTAATGCCTGTGTATTGACCCTCGTTCTTCAAAAAAGTAAGGTGTATTGACCCAATTAATAGCAAAATAAGGTGTTCAAGTTCCTTATAAGAAAAAGGTGTTCAAGTTAATTTGAAGTTTTTAGAAATTGATGCCCAATTAATAGCAAAATAAGGTGTATTGACCCTCAGTACTTCGAATATCATCACCTTTTAGGAAAGAGAGAGTACACATTAGGGTACATTATGCACTAAGAAAACTTGAGAATTGCCCTTATCATTTATGTGGCCACATGTTTTGTTTTCCAATCAACCTTGGAGAGAAAAAATCACAAGTGGGTTAAACTTTGCCAAATGTCTACTACCTAGAAAGGTCCTTTGGTGGGTGTTGGAGGAAAAAAGAAGTTCATAAATATAAATTTCCGTAAAGGACATGAAGGAGTCATCATTTGCTTGAGAATGGTAGTAGGGTATACAAAAGCAGTTCCCATAACCACCTTGGGTTTACACCACAAACCAGCATTGCACCCGTGCTTCTTAACGTTGGATGGATGAGCTAACTAACATAATAAAACATGAGATTAACAGGATTGCAATGCCTAAATAAACAATTCAGATAGCTAGGTTTATTGTTCCAAGAGAATGGAATAACAAATGAAGATGTATGCATAAAATCAAAATAGGATGGTTAAAATGGAGAAATGCTACCCAGGTGTTATGTCATAGAAAATGTCTACCAACAACGTTATATGGTGAGTACTGGAAGGCTAAGGTCCAATACATCCACAAGATGAGTGTTGCAGAGTGTGGATGTATATGCGGTCATACAAGATTAGAGAAGATTAGAAATGATTATATTTGCTAGAAAGATCAAGTAGTACATATCGATGATAACATGAAAGCTCACTTGAGATAATATGGTCATGTCTTGCGTCGAATGTAGATGTAAAATCATGGTGAGTGAAGGTATTGAATAGAGATAAGGTAGGCGTGAATCATTTTGAAGGAAGTTGTCTCACAGGACCTGCAAATCGCAATTTCTTGGGATCTGTACAAATTTAGTGAAAGATAAGGCACAAGGAAGAATAAGATCTGTATAGGAGATCTCTACTTTATGTCATGCTTTGCTAGGAGTTGTTTAGCGTTCCAGAGATTTATATGCCTGTAGAAAATATAAAGAATTTTTAGCTTTTTTTTTTTTTTTTTTTAATTTTAATGAATATTTGCCTAAGGTGTCATAAGTTTTAACAACAAAAGCCATATGGATGACAGCCTGACAATTTCAGTAAAGAAGCTCTTTCTCGTGCTTCCCATTAATTCATGAATCATATATGCCTTCATGTGATACACCACCTATTTCCTCATCTACTAGTTTGACATTATGGTATGCTTTTACAGTGTTATAGTATATAGATTGAGCTCGCTCACATAATACTCCGACGTTGTAGTATGTTTCTACACGGTTATAACATCTAGGTTGAGCTTACTGTCGGAAATCAAGTGTAGTGATTAGTTAGCTCTGAAGTGTTTTGTGTATTGCAAACAGGGAAGCAGTTCATCTTCAGAGTCCTCGCCCAGTAGAGAGATTTCACCATTGGATGGTGTAATAGAAGACATGCAGTCAAGAATTAAAAGGCTTGAACGATGGCAAATGATTAATACGGTACCTATTTCCCTCGTTTTCTTGACTGCCCCCCTCCCTCCCTCTCTGTAAAACTTTTATTTCTGACTTAAATTCTATCATGTAATCACAGGTTCTATGGACATTTTTTATGTCTGCTTTTGTTGGTTATTCACTCTACCAGAGGAAGAGGCAACAGTAAAGGTTGTAGAGTTGATTCAGCAAAGCTAATGCTTGACAGTGTCATTTGAACATTAACCAAAGAACAATCTCATAGCTTTTTGTGATCGTCACATTTTTATTGGGTGACTGATCTCCTTCTAATCGACTTCTGATTTAATGTCCTCTAAATGTATAATTTGTTGCTCCCATCTTTGTAAATACTAATCTGTAACTGCTCAACAAATCAGAGTCATAAGAATCAATCTTACAAAAGTTTTCTAATCAAAAGTGGATTTTTTTTTTGTGACCTTGCCACTTATGTGTGTTTTAATGTATTATTCCAGCTAACTAACATTCATTTACTTCCTTTATTTATAGGGTATAATCACTCTTATGGGTTGTTTGGAGAGAGAAATAGGAGAGTGCTTGAGGGATCTTGAGTTGACCAGTAGTCTCTAATTCCTTCCTGATATTACAAGTTTTAAACCTCATGTCGAATGAAACAGAATTAAAAATATTTATATACATCAAAACATATCAAAACATACTCAATGAAATCCCACGAGTGTAGCTAGCCTGGGGAGGGTAGAATGTTCACAAACCTTTACCTCTGACTCTAATCAGAGACGTCGTTTCTGGGAAAAAAAAGAGGCTATACTTTTGGGTGCTTTGGTGCCAATGGACCCCCAGTCTTAAATTTTTTTTTGAATTTACCATAAAAACAACAATAACTATTCCTTTCAAGTAAAGATGAGGTTGTTTAAACAAATTATTTGTATTGATAGGAATAATACTTTCTTAGCTAATGTTTTGGTTGTACAATTCAAGTATTGTAGTGAATCTAAAAGGTGATTGATAGAACCAAATAGAATTACAAAGCTTATACAGTAGAAAAAAAATATCAAACATGTTCTGGTATTTGATACTTGACAGTTGAAGAAAGTGAAGCTACTGCTTCATCAACTGTTAAGAAAAGGAAATCTGGTCTCATCAAATTTTTGGTTTCATCAGCCCTTTGTAGTTTTTCCATTACTTCTCCTATTGGATTCACCAACACAAACTGCAATAGAATAGAAAAAAGAAAAGTGTTAAAGAGTACTTTGATTTCATCTAAAAAGTAAAAAAAGTAAAAAGTCGTACGCAGTAGATAGTACCATACTTTGACTTTTAACTTATTTTAAAGCTTTTTTATAACTTCTCCAAACACCTCCGAAACTAAAGAACTACTTAGAAGTCAAAAACATCTAAACATAAGTTAATCCAAACAGGCACTTAGTGGTACTTGCCTCAAGTCCTTTCTTTTCCAATGCCATACTTAAATCCTTGAACAATGAGATTCCACTTGTATCAATAGCACTCACAGCTGCAAATAAGTTTTTGTTGTAAGAAAGAAGACAGTTGAAGGAGCTGTTTCATGATTGAAGGAAGGAAGAACTTACGAGACAAATCGAGGACCACAACTCTAAGCCCGGATTGTTTCTTGGCTCCCTCCTCCTCGTAGTCTTGTATCCATCTTGAAATCCTTTTGATAGCAAATACATAAGTACGGAAGGAAGAAAAATGTAATACGATGCAATGTAATGCGATGCTGGGTAGGGCAGTTGTAGTAGTACTAACCTTTCTTTAAGATAAGTAACATTAGCAAAGTTGATTGGAGCTTCAATACTTAAAATGAGAAAACCAGCAACACTCATAGCTTCTTTATAATGATCAACATTTCTATATATTCCAGTACCAGGTATATTCCCTAACATCACTGTTTTTGGCCTTGTAATTTGCATTAACACCTTTAAAATTGATATGCCAATCTGAAAGAGGAGAAAAACAGAACACAATAAGGCTAACAACACTCGTAAAAAGCAAGTAAGGAACGAAAGAACGAAAGGAAGAAACTTTACTGCAATGGCAAGACCATCTTGAACAGAAACGAATATGACACCGAAGAATGCACATAACAAGACTAGGAAATCAAATTTATCGATTTTCCAGATTTGAAAAGCAGCAGGGATGTCGATAAGTCCAATAACAGCAGTAACGATGATGGCTCCGAGCACAACATTAGGAGTGTATTGGAATAGAGGCATGAGGAAAAGTAGTGTAACCATCACTGTCACTGCCATTACTATGTTAGACATTGCTGTTTTACTTCCTGCATTGTGATTCACTGCTGACCGCGAGAATGCACCTGATCACAAGTAACGTTTGTTACAATATATACATACATACACACAACAAATTCGATGAAAAAGGTCGAGCATGATCATGTAAATGTACGTACCGGTTGTGACATAGCAGGAAGTAGTAGAACCAACCATGTTCATAAGCCCAATAGCAATCATTTCTTTGTTTCCATCAACTTGATAGTTCTTTAAAGCAGCAAAAGTCCTTCCCACTGCAATTCCTTCCTATATATATATTTTTTTACAAACACATCAAGTTTCGCCAACATACGCTCTCTGTTCCGTTTTATGTTTACACCATTTGACTTGACACATTATTTAAGAAAAAAAGGATGACTTTTATATCTTCTGGTCTAAAACAATTGTTAGATATTTGTGTGTCTAAACATCCTACTGCGTGACATTCTTTTCGAGATAGACCAAAAAGGAAAGAGCGTCACGTGAAATGGCACACAATTTGAGTGTTCAACTTACAGTAAGTGAAAGGATGCCAGTGACAATTCCAGTTTTGATTACAAGTCCCAAGTAGCTTCCACTAAAATGTAACATGTTCCATGATGGAGGATTTATTCCTTGGTGCAATTTTCCAATCTACCAATATAAATGAAGATATTGATTAAACAATATATATATATATATAAATAAATAAATAAATTATTTGGTTTTTTAGAAACTTACAATGCTAATGCCATGATTTTGACCTTTGATTGCAAAGACAATAAGGGTAGATATAATGACAGATAAAAGAGGGGCACCTGCTGACACCCAAAATAACTTCGGCTTTCTCATACCCTGTTTTCAAAAGCGTTACAACTTTGAAATCACAGTTAATATGATATGTTTAAGGTCACAAGATTTAAATGACTATGCTTACAATGTGTCTGGTCAGTAAGAGGAACACCAAGAAGCAAAATCCCATTAATATAGTTTGCCAAGACCACTGCACATACAATATTACACCAGTCAAGTCCTTCAAACTAGTTCTTTCACATTTCAATTCAATTGTGTTACTTTCTTTTTTCGTTTGTCTTAAAAAAACAAATCTTGTTTAAATATTTTATATGATAAGTATAAAATTGAAATGATTCTCATTGTTTCTTAAATTTCGTGTTCAGTCAAACTAAGACATTAGAATAGCAGGAAGTAGTAATAAATATGTAACTATGTAAGTGAAGTGAAGCACTATCTTTTCCTTTAAATATTTTTGGTCTAAAACAGTCAACCCCTTTGACTTCAAACACAGTCAACTCAAACTAAAAACTAGTAGGGCATATGGGTAAAATTTTTTTTCCAATGATTAATAAAAGAAAAAATTGTTTTTCAATTTTTTGGGGAATAAACTTTTAAACACTATAGTTTATAACATGATTAATAGTTGATCTAAAGCATTTATAATTTTCTTTTTTCTTGTTTAGTACATGACCATCTCATTTTAGATTTGATCACATCTTTAGACAATTTTTTGTATTCACAAACAAACTACTATTTCCGTCTCAATTTAACTATCTTATCTCTTTTTATATTATTTAATAAGTTTTCTAATTTCAATATCTTACGTGTCAAGTTTAAGATCACAAGATTAAAAAATATATATATCTTTAATTCAAAACCTCAAATTCAAAAAAAAATTTATTTTCTTTAATTCCTTATCAAGTTTCATTTCAGAATCTTGATTTCACATGATTGCATTAAATCCCAAGTCAGCATGTGAGTATTCTCATAAACCAAATGAAGAAAAGACACACAAATCCAATTCTCTTAAAATTTGTGCCAAAAAGCTGAAAGACTAAAAACAAATTTAGTTTTATATTAATCACAAGAAAGACAAACTGCTATAATTATCACTTATCAGTTACATTGACTATTAAACTATAGATTAAAAGGGGGTTAAAATATAGTTTAGTAAATAACCTCATTAATTGTGTGGAAAACAGAACTTAAAACAGGGATAATTGCCATTTGCTTGGTAAAATTAGTGATGCCAAGAAGACCCTTGAGTTGTTGTAATGACACTATAATAGCAGCTCCAGCCATGAATCCAATCAATGTTGCTTTTGAAAGAAAATCAATAATAAACCCAAGCCTGCAAAATTCATTAAAAAAAAAAGAAATTTCAACAAAAGAAAATTAAAAAAATTCAAGTATTAAAAAAAAGTACTTCATTTGTCCACACATTTCGAATTTCAAGATTTCATTTTAAAATTTTTGAAGATTCCATAAGCAAATTCTCGATCAAACTTAAACTATTTGACTCTTGAAAAACGAAACGTGTCGGGGACATGCCACAAGGGAGTAGATGATTTTACCTTAAAAAGCCTAAAGAAGCTTGAAAAAGTCCAGCAAAAAAAGTAGATGAAAAAGCAAGTTGAAGGAACAAGATTGGATCTTTAGTTGGAGACACCACTTCTCTCAACATAGATCCTAATACAAGTGATGCAATTGAAACTGGTCCTACTGCTAAATCCCTTGAACTTCCAAGAACAGCATAAACAAGAGGAGGCACAAAACTCGAATCTACAATACCAATGAAACTTCATAAGTGGAGTCTGAAGTACGCAGACTACATGAGTACTTAAAATTAGTGGGGCCTATAGTTTGGTAGAATGTACTCAGACCATACACCCCTCTCTGCTCGAGTATAACATATCAAAATAACAAAAAATAACAATACTCACAAAGACCAACAATTGGAGGTAAATTAGCCAATTTTGCATAGCTAATCCCCTGCAATTCAAAAAAAAAACAGAATGTTAACACATGTATCAACTTTGAAACACAGAAATCATCAAAAAAAAAAAAAAGGAATGAACCTGAGGAATTGCAAGACTAGCAATGGTGAGTCCAGATACGATATCAGATTTAAACATGTTGAATCCATAATTAGGACACCATTCAAGTATAGGAAAAAAATACTGAGCACCAAGAATCAGTTTTTGTTTCATTGTTTGTCCTTTAAATTGTCTTAAAGGATCATCAGGGAAGAAAGTTTCTTTAAGCCTGTTTTTCAGTTTCAACAAAGTGCTTCTATGTGGTGGTGATACAACTTTGTGCACCTCAAAACTACCTGTTGTTATATCTATAACTCTATTTTCTTCCATTTTTTGACACAACAACAACACAAACTAGTACTAGTACTGGTTAATTTATATATGTATAGTAGTGTTGAAACAGACTTAGAAATTTGAATGAGATGTGTATGGGTAGACAACACAGAGTAAATGTGTGGAAAATGGGGAAATGAAAATTTTCATTAAATGGAAGGGTACACTTATCTAAGAAGGTTATGAACTTTATATAAAAGAGTCAGAGTGAGAATACTAAGGTCGGTATGGCGGCAAAACTACTCTCTCATTCATTTTTGCCGTTCCATTTGTCTTAATTTATGTGGTATAGTTGGACTTAACGCGAAATTTAAGAAATGAAGAAATATTGACTTATGAAATATATGCAACAAACAAGTCATAGATGATGGTGTGACTATATATGAAATTTATGATAAACAAGTCTGACCGGAGTATGTCATTAGGGATAAAATGGATAGTTAAAATTAAATTATTACTAAATATAGAAATATATCTATTTTTTTGAAATTGACTGAAAAGAAAAACGAGTCAATTTCATTTTTATTTTGTTACCTATTACCTAGTACTCCCTTCATTTCATATTAAGTTAACTTTTGAGGTGTTTCACACCCTTTAAGAAAAGTGGATTAAGACATAAATTGAATTTAGTTTTCCATTTTTACGCTTATTAATTATTGTCAAATTTATGATTAAAATAACTAAATACTAATTAATCACTAATTCCAATACTAACTAATGCAGGGTAAGATTGGAAGAACACTCTAAAAGTAGTCTTGAAAACTGAACAATTAAGTTAATTTGGAAAATGGAAAATGCCTCAAAAATTAACTTAATATGAAATGGAGGGATTATTTTTCTAGAGTCAATTTTATTAATATTCAAACCTAAATTAAATTATATTAATTTAATATTTTGAACTAAAAATTTAGATATTAAAAATTATAAGAAAATATTATGAATTTATAATTTTTTTATAACAATATAATAAAAAAAATATTTTTAAATATTAGTCAAAATTCATTTAATTTGATTCTAAAAGAAATTTTGACAAGCAATGTCCTACTCAACTTCTTTGACTTGTTTGAATTATAGATTTTACTAATCTTAAAGTGGTAATAAAATCCTCGACTCAATGGGGTTATAAATTTATTTTAGGAAAAAACACAAAAACCCAAAAAAATCTAAAATCCAAAGCATCAAATATATGCAAATAATACAAATATGATTCATATTTACCTAATTATTCCTACCCAACTTTTTGGAGTTTAAAGTTGTTTCACATTATTAGAAGCCATAAGTCAAAAATGATTAAAGCTCATTATAGGCTCAAATAAGATATTAATTATTCTAACTTTTTGATCAGTCACGAGTTAGGAAACTAAGAGACATCATTTTGAATATAAAACATTACTTATACACCAAATTGGCACATTCTCAATACATTTGTTGTTCAATAATAATTAGTACTACTCACTTTATCCTAAATATAAGAGAAAAGCAAAGTTAGGTGTCAAAATTTGAAAGTAACATGTTTTTATTAAGATTAAGATGTCTGAATGTGAATGTAATATCAAAATATATGTGATTCAGATATGGAGGTATGAATTCAAATACGCCTTTGAATACTAACTAAACCCCCATTCACTTGAATACTAAGATAGTGCATTAAAAAATAAGGTTTGAATACTATATAATTAAAATTTGGTTTTTTTTAAACATCTGAATATATAAAATTTGTCTATATTTAAAAATAATAATGAAAAGTTAAATAAAATATTAAATTGAGATGATTATATCAATAAAATATTTTAGAATTTTTATATGGCAATTGGTGGTAGTGATGACTAACCAGAGCTGGATGTACCCCTATAGATGAGGCCGTAGGGGTGTTTACAGTTTGGATAAAAATAGATCCAAATCGAAAAATCTAATCAAACCGAAAAAATAAAATCAATTTTATTTGGGTTTGATTTGGTTTGGTTTTAGATTTTTGAAAACCGATAGTATTTGATTTGGTTATGATTTTATTCGAAAAACCGAAGAAGTAACCTAACCGATGAATTATATACATATATTTTATTAATATGCATACTTAATATATTGTTTTTATAAACTATTTTAAAGATCTTATACATTTTTCATTAAAATTTCTTTATAATTTACTTATTGAAAGCAAAAATGTCCAAGATGAAACATTTATCTTATTGATTTCATGTATATGAGTGTCTATGACAATTCTTTGTGGGACTGAAAATGTTAGTCATTCCTTCTAGGCCAATATAGTGAATTTTAAAGCTTTATTGATAGTAAATTTAGTGATCAAAAGTTCAGTAATTTAAGTCATTCTAACTATTTTTTGTTTTGAATGGATTGTTGTCACTTTTTTCATATCTTGAATGAATTGTTTCTTTTATTTTTGTGTATGGTTACCGAATAACTGAACCAAATCAAACCGAAACCGATAAATGTATATTATATTTGGTTTGGTTTGGTTTTGATAATTTTAAAACCGATTAAGTTGGTTTGGTTTTGGTTTTGGTTTTAACCAATAATCGATCCAAACCGACCCGTGAACACCCCTAGATGAGGGTGCACGTGCATCCGTTAACTTCAAAAAAAATTATGTGTATATATGTATATCTATCTTGAGAAACTAACGAAATTAGGATGTAATTAACAGTGTATCCATAAGGATCATAGGAGTGTCATTGTGCTATTGGTAAAAGTTCGAGGAACCACTCGCAAGACCTAGGTTCAAGTCCAACTCAAGTGCTATTTCACTATTTTTATTTTAAGTTTATTTTAGAGCTCATATTTGGGCCAAGATAATATTAGTGCACCCAAAGTTTTCAAATCTTAGGTTTGACTCTGTGATTAACGATGATGATTGTGTGTTGATTTGAAATGGTGTTGACTAATGATGATAGTTTAGACAATATCTTATGGGGTATTGGTTGATAGTAGTGATCAACCATAGTTGTTGTCATTTTGGTGATGATTACAAATGATTGATAATGGTTATGAGTAATGATTGATTTTGGTGATTGACGACAGTAATGGTGGTTGTGGTTGGGCTGAGGGTGGTGATTGTGAATGGTAGTATTGAGATACTCAGTAATTGGTTATCAATTCTTATCAAGTTGTTAGAGTAGATATCATTTGATTAGATTAAGTTGTTAAAGTAGTTCCTTAAATTTAGCCAAGTTAGTTACATATTAAGTTGTTAGAGTAGTCCCTTAAAATTAGTCAAGTTAGTTACATTTTATTGTATTTAAGATTTTGTTACAATTGAATAAAACAACTAAGAAGTTTGCTTTGATTCTCAATCTCTTTATAGTTTCAGAGCCCCTCTAAAACTCTCACGAGTCAGATCCAATTTTTTTTCTTCTCTCTCTCTCTTTGCGTCCAAACATGGTTGTTTCTGCTACCACCAGTGACATTGCTGCTGCAGTTCCGACTACCACTCATGTGGTAAAGTTCAATCTAGCTGCCCAATTACCTATCAAACTGCAAGGTAACCTCAACTTTGCCACTTGGAAGGCCCAACTAGTGATGATACTCAATGGACATAAGCTCCTTGGGCATCTCACTGGTGCCAAATCTACTTCGCCAATAACTATCACGCAAACTGATAGTACCATCTCAAATCCTGAATATGAGATATGGTTTTGTCAAGACCAACTAATTCAACAGGCAATGATGGCATCTGTTGACCCCACCATTGCTCCCACTGTTGCAACTGCCTCTTCGGCAAAAATAGCATGGGATCTCCTTCATACAGCGTATGCAAATAGGAGCCACACTTGCATCTTTAGCTTGCGCGATCAGTTGCAAAATGTGAAAAAAGCCTCCAAGACAGTTGCTACTTACCTACAGGAGATCAGATCAATTGCTGATGCTCTCCAAGTAGTAGGCTCTCCGGTGGCTGATGATGAACTAACGGTTAAAATCTTGAGTGGCTTAGGTCATGAGTACCGTGAAATATTGCCGCTATAAGCTTTGAGGAACTATTTCATAAACTCACAGACCATGAACTATTTCTCAAACATCAATATATTGACAGGTCATCCTCCATCATCACGGCTGCCGTTGCTCAAAGGACCAACTTTTAGCCTCAACATCAGAAAAATAATCGTCGCTTCCCTAATAAATCTTCGCAACCACATACTCCACGACAAACAGTAAAATGTCAACTCTGCCACAAGATCGGTCACACAGCTGATGTATGTCGCTCGAAATCACACAACCACTTTGAAGCCAAGGTCAACTTTGTGTCAAATCATCCAACAGATGCAAATCCTTGGATCCTTGACTCCGGAGCAACTTATCATGTCACAACAAATTTAGATAATCTTGACGAATACACTGGCAATGAGGAAGTGTCCATGGGTAACGGTAAACTATTCCCATTACTCACATTGGTTTCACTCAAATTAAGGCTTCCGACTCCTCTTTCATACTCTCTAACACTCTTTGTGCCCCAGCTATTAAAAAGAACCTTATTTCTGTTGCTAAGTTTTGCACTGACAATCTAACCTCAATCAAATTTTTTCCACACTCTTTTCTTGTGAAGGATCTTAAAACTCAGAGACTACTGATACAAGGCCAGAATAAACATGGACTCTATGAATGGCCCCAGAGGAATCCTATATCTCCTTCCGCTCACTTCACCTCCACCAAAGTTTCTCGTCAACTATGGCATCGTCGCTTGGGTCACCCTTATCTGAAAATCCTAAACTTAGTACTAAATAAGTTTTCCCTTCCCTTTTCCACTAAAGAAAAGTTTCAATTTTGTAATTCTTGCTCATCAAATAAAACTCATCGTTTGCCGTTTCAAAGACTCACTTTAACTAGTAATGCCCCATTTCAAACCTTGTTTAGTGATTTATGGGGTCCATCTCCCATTTTATCCATTGATAAAAAGTTGTATTACTGCATTTTTGTTGATCATTACACCAAATATACTTGGTTGTATACAATAAAAAACAAAAATGAAGTCGCTTCAATTTTTGCACAATTTCATCCTTTAGTGAAAATTTTTTGTAAACACAAAATTGTCTTACTTTATACTGATGACGGGGGTGAATTCACAAGTCTTAAACACTACCTAAGATGCAATGGCATTGAACATTTAATCTCCCCACCCCATACATCCCAAAGAGTTGCCATAGCCGAACGACGACATCGTCGCATTGTTGAAACAGCTCGAACTCTTCTCAATGAAGCCGCACTACCCTCTGAACTATGGTCATTTGCCTGTCACCATGCTGTCTATCTCATAAATAGACTCCCTACACCTGGCCTGAACAATGAATCTCCTTATGAAAAACTATTTGGCGAACCTCCAAATTACACTTCGCTAAAAATCTTTGGTTGTCATTGTTATCCATGGCTAAAATCATATACACATAATAGATTTCAGCCTAGATCTACACCGTGTGCCTACTTAGAAGTTTTTATTGTTCATCATGCACACCTCTATTTTTATCTAGTGCATTCAAAAATATTTGTCAATCGTGATGTTCAATTTTGTAAAGATATTTTTCCTTTTACTCAAATGTTCTCACACTTGAAAAATAAGTTTTCCACATTAAAATGGGAAATCATCGAGTCCCAAGTCTGTAAGGATTCTAGTCCAGATGTCCAATACAACATGGACTCCACTCTTGTTCCACTTCATCCGCCACCTATCCCAATTCCCCTAACCGTTCATTCTTGTTCAAACACTCCAGAGTCCACAATTGAAAGGCAACTACCAGAAGTCTCCACTTCATCAGGTATGATTCTTATCGCTTCTCAAACTCCTTCCCTATTTAACAATACCACCCCCAATATCTTTTTCTTTTCACCCGATTCCAGTCCTCCCCCATCAACATTAAACCGGCAGCAGCCATCTCCTCCTCCAGCCATTCTGCCGCCAACCGCTGCCCCTTCCGATTCCAGTCCTCCCCCACCAACAGTGACCCAACAACAACTATCACACCCTTCAACCATTATGCCGCCAACCGCTGCCCCTCCACCCTTCGGCGTAGTCACAAGGTCCAAAAATAATATATTCACACCAAAGAAACACTTCAGTCTTTTGGCTCACCTTTCTCCCACTCCAAATACCTTTAAGCAAGCCGTCAAGCACACTGAATGGCAGAATGCTATGAACCTAGAATATGGAGACTTAATGAAAAACCATACTTGAGAACTAATACAAAGAAACCCGACGAATAATGTTGTTGATTGTAAGTGGTTATTTTGAATTAAAAGAAAAGTTGATGGTTCTATTGACGGGTACAAGGCGCGATTAGTAGCAAAAGGTTTCACACAATGTCCAGGATTGGACTTTCATGAAACTTTCAGTCCGGTTGTGAAACCAACCACCGTTCGCATTGTTCTTTCCATTGCAATCCAAAATAACTGGAAAATTCAATAGCTTGACGTTAACAATGCATTTTTGCAAGGTAACTTACAGGAGCAAGTATTCATGGCTCAGCCGAAAGGCTATGTCAACTCTGATTTTCCCAATTATGTATGCCATCTTAACAAGGCCATTTATGGCTTAAAACAAGCTCCACGTGCCTGGTATGAAGCTCTCAAATCTCACTTGAATAACATTGGGTTTGTTAAGTCTGAATCATATGCTTCTCTGTTTATCTTTACATCTGAAGCTGTCACAATGTATATTCTGGTGTATGTTGATGATATCCTCATTACTGGGAATTACCCAACCTTGATCGCACATGTAATTAACTCTCTGGCCTACAAGTTCTCCCTAAAGAACCTTGGTGAACTCAACTATTTTTTGGGAATCGAAATCAAACATGTTCCAAATGGAATTATCTTATCACAGTCCAGATACATACTTGAGATTCTCTCAGATGTGGATATGACTGACTGTAAAAGAGTTAAGACACCTATGTGTTCTAGTTCACCACCAAAAGCAAGCGATGGTTCCCCTCCTGCTGATGCAACCTTGTATCGATGCACTCCTGGTAAGTTGCAATACTTATCTTTCACGCGTCCGGATATTGCATTTGCAGTTAACAAACTATCCCAATTTATGCAATCACCGAGTCTGGAACACTGGAAAGCAGTCAAACGGGTTCTTCGATACCTCAAGGCATCATCAATATCGTGTTTGCAAATCTCTCGCCACTTTTATAATAATCTATATATGTATACCGATGCAGATTGGGCAGGTGATCCATGTGACAGAATCTCCACATCTGGTTACATACTCTTTTTAGGACCAAATCCTATTTGTTGGTCCTCTAAGAAGCAACAATCAGTTGCTCGATCTTCTACTGAAGCAAAATACAAATCGGTAGCCAATGAACTCTCTGAAATTACTTGGGTCCACAACCTATTGAATGAGTTACGATATCTAATCTCGCAAACACCAAGCATTTTTTGCAATAACATTGGTATTTCATATCTCAGCAAAAACCCAGTCTTCCATACTAAGATGAAGCACATTGCAATAGACTTTCATTACCTCCGCAACAGTGTGAACTCCGGTAGAGTAATAGTTAAATATCTTCCTGACGTGGATCAAATTGCTAACACTCTCACAAAGCCACTGCCCAAACCTGCTTTCCTTCGGTGTTTATCCAAGTTAGGCGTTGTTGCACCACACCTAACTTGAGGGGGTGTATTGAGATACTCAGTAATCGGTTATCAATTCTTATCAAGTTGTTAGAGTAGATATCATTTGATCAGATTAAGTTGTTAAAGTAGTTCCTTAAATTTAGCCAAGTTAGTTACACATTAAGTTGTTAGAGTAGTCCCTTAGAATTAGTCAAGTTAGTTACATCTTATTGTATTTAAGATGATGTTACGATTGAATAAAATAACTAAGAAGTTTGCTTTGATTCTCAATCTCTTTAGGTAGGTGGTGATAAACTACTATTGTGGGTGGTGTGTGAAAATAATTGGAATAACGATAAACTGTCATCTTTGTAGAAATTCTTAAATAATATTTTAATAATATTAAAATTTTGTTATAGATCTTAATAATTCAAACTTATTCAAACCAATTTAAATAATTATAAAAACAAAAACAAATGTATTTAATGATTAATATTCAAATCTTAAAATAAACTGATTTAATAATTAAAATTAAGATCTTCATTTATCACACATAATTAAAATTAACATCTTCATTTAACACGTATAATTAAAATTAAAATCTTCATTTAACACGCAATGTGAAGGGAATAAGCTAATTAATGGAGCAAAAAGATAAATAGAGAGTGGATCACATGGGCACAGATTGACGTTCTGCAATTATTAAGATAAATATTTTCATACATTTGGCAGCTCCCTATAAATAAATTGTTTTTCATCTAAAAATTATACTCTATATATAAATAAAATATTATATTTTATACATATAATATACTAAAATTTCAAAATATCCTTGATTATGACCCTACTTAAATTTGTCACTAAATAGTGAGTCCACTTGGACTTTGGTTTTTTCCAATCAATAATATTGGAGTTTTTGTTAAAGTAGCAATTTTATTTCCTCTCGTGATACCTTGTATCTTGTTTTGTACTCTGTTTTTCCCTTCTGATCACCTTTTAAATTAATCCTTAGATTTGAATCATTATGTGTACATACATTATACTATTATATTTAGTTGTTGTGGATTCAATTTGATTTGATTCGATTATTAATCATATAAGAAAATAAAAGAAATAATTTATTTAATAAAAAGAAAAAAAAAATCATTCAAAAGGGAACTAATTATTTATGTGTCATTCTGAATCTTATAATTCTTGTACCAAAACTCCATAACTTAATTTAATTAATTTAATTCAACTTTTTGATTCGAATCAATTTTTACCTACCTATGAACCCATAACACATTGCACAAGTATTTAATTTGGAATGAAATCGAATCTGACATTATATATATACACTTTTTTGTTGGACTATTGGAATAATAATGTACCTTTGTCCAATTGTGTATGTTTTGTTTCAGTTTAATCATAATTAATATTCTTTCTATCTAGTCTAGTACATATTTCATAATTTAAATATTCTACAGATGTCTTTCCCTAATTCATGAATAAAACCATATATATACATGGTGATCTACACTTTCTAATTATTATTTTTTCAATTTATCTTATATATAATATATACACTAATATTCTTAATGGGCCATTCCCACTTTTTGCTGGTCTAAAGTACCTGTTTTGTCTTTCTACCCTTTTTGTTGGCTTAATTTGACGCCAAAAAAGCTCAATAGTTCCACTATACGTCATTCTTATCCCTAAAAATATAAAGTTGCTTTTAGACATGGATCCTAAAGTCGGAGAATCAATTTATTACGTCATTTAAATTATTTTCACTAAAGTTACATATTATGACTTTTTTATAAGAGATTTTTATTTTTACACATCAGTAATCTGAAAAACTCAAGTTTTGACAAGAGAAAGTTGTTCGTATGATAAGCATCCTTTACTTCCAATCTAAAGTTGTGAGTTCGAGTCACCAAGAGAGTAAAAAGATAGGAGTTCCTGATCAGGGGTTAAAAAAAAAATCATGTTTTTTTTTTTTTAATTCAATTTGTAAGTGACTAAGAGATTTCATTTTTGTGAAGCTTATTATAAGGTTCAATCATTACTTAGTACTAACCTAAACCTCAACAAAGTAATTATTGAAGGCAAGGAACAAAGGATAAAATTAATGGTGTCAAACCACAAAAATTGACACTAAAGTAAAATAATGATGAGTAATCTTAGTGGTTGAGGGAAAACTAAATAAAAGTAAGGTTGGTAAAGTAGAATTTTGAAAATGATATGATGAAGATGATGATAAACCTAACTAATAAGGAAAATCCTTATCCTGATCTTATGTTATCTTCGATAAAATTGATTGTATAGCTAGTGCACCTTTCGGTTTCAATATGTGGCTTCTGTTCAATGCGGATTCTTTGTGTATATCTTGAGAAAGGAAATAGGGGAAAAAAGATTGTACTTGGTATAGGGAGTAATGAGCATGTTTGTTATAACACATGTTGTAATTAAGTAGCTCAAGCAGATAACTTGTAACTAGTTTTTGAAAAATCTTGTAATAGTTTCGTCGGACTTTAATGAAGCAGACAAATTGCAAGTAACTTAAGTAGGCAGGCAACAAGTAGCTCAAGCACCTTCTAGAAAACCTTGCAACAATTTCCTCAGGCTTGCAATCAAGTATAGGCAATTGCAAGTAGCTCAAGCAGACAATTTGTAAGTAACTTCTGAAAAACCTTGTAGCAGCTTACTCGGGATTGCAATCAAGTAGGCAATTGCAAGTAGCTCAAGCAGACAATTTGAAAGTAACTTCTGAAAAACCTTGTAGTAGCTTGCTCGGGCTTGCAATCAAGCAGGCAACTTGCAAGTAGCTCAAGCAACTTCTAAAAAGTCTTGCAACAGAGGCTTGTAATCAAGCAGACAATTACAAGTAGCTCAAGCAAACAATTTGTAAGTAACTTTTGAAAAACCTTGTAGTAGCTTACTCGGGCTTGCAATCAAGTAGGCAATTGCAAGTAGCTCAAGCAGACAATTTGTACGCAACTTCTGAAAAACCTTGTAGCAGCTTACTCGAGCTTGCAATCAAGCAGACAACTTGCAAGTAGCTCAAGCAACTTCTAAAAAGTCGTGCAACAGAGGCAGCTTGCAATCAAACAAACAATTACAAATTGCTCGAGCAGACAACTTGTAAGAAACTTCCTCAAGCTGGTAATCAAGTAGGCAATTTGCAAGTAATTCAAACATGCATTTGTAAGTAGCTCATGCAACTTCTAAATGGCATTGCAACAATTTCTCAAGTAGCTCAAACAAACAACTTGTAAGGAGCTTTAGAAAAGCCTTGTAGTTGCTTCGTGAAAATTTTCACAATAACTTATTTTTTTCTACAAATAAAAAGTCATTTCACTTTATTTACATTTCACTTCAAAGTTGAATAATATATCAATCCCTCTATATTTATCTCTCAAAATGTATTTACTTTGTAATCTTTAATTAATTTTATACACACATGGGATGTTGTAATAAGTATTATTCAATTTCTATAGTGGAGTTTATTTTCCGAAAAGGGAAAAAAGAGAAGAAAAATATTCCTTCTAACAGGTATATATGTGTGTGTTCTCATGGCCAATGACAATGAGACATGCAACAACTAATTATTATTCAACAAAAGATATTTGTTTAATACTAAGGTATATATAGGTTCTTAACAAAGGTAACGTGGATTGTGATTTAGTGGTGAGATTGTTTTATTAGTAATCAGAAGTTTCAGATTTAAGTCCTGAGGCATTTCCAAACATAAAATTACGAATCCAAAAAGTGGGTGAGACTCGTCATTCTCCGCTTGCAAGTCAAGCTAATTTTCAAGAGATATGAAGAAAATCATGTTGGGAGTGTCACCCCCAAATGGGTCCTGCCATGCGCAATCCAAATATAATCAAAACTTTAATGGAGAGACCAAACACCGAATGAGAAAAAAAAAAGGTCTTGAGTAGAGAAAATCCCACAACGTTTGTGTGGTAAGAAAAGAATAGCAGTAGACGTCCTACATGATTAATAAATAATTGACGTAATATATGATATTATAGTAATTGATTTAATTAAAAAAAAAGGGTTATTGTGGTAGTCAATTTTGAGAATAAATTCTTCCAAATATATATGATATTGTTCTTGACAGACTTTTCACCAACTTAATTAGTTGTTTCATGACCTTTTTGCCCAATTAAATGATCATTTTAGCTAATTAGTTAGGCAAAATTAGATGACAATGGAAATTGAAAGCTAACCAAGTAAAGTTAGATAATTTTTTTAAAGATAAAACCAAATTAGGCAATTTGAATGATTAATTATTATAAATTAAATGATCGTTCAAGACGAATATCAGGGCTATTTCGAAATATTAAAAAGAAAATTACTATTTGTGGGAAAAAAACAAATTAAGAAACAAACAATACCTACATGGGCGGGTCAAAGCCCACATCATTTTTAGTCGATAACCCGCTCACCTTCATTGACCACGTTTTGCTTTTTACTTATATATAAAAGAAATATTTAAAAACTTAATAAAATCATTCTACATTTGATAAAAGTTTTATCAGAAAAATATACATTTGTTAGTTTAATACAAATATTGTGTGTAAACCTATATAGGCATTTGGATATCGATTTTATCTCGTAATTTAAAATAATGTAATGAAATAAATGTATGTGACATACGATTTTATCTCATGATTTTGAATCATGAGACGAAATAATTCCAAATTCTCCAAAAGTTTGATTTGGGCATTTAGGATACTGAGGACATGATTTTAGATAGGAGGGTGTGGAGGACATCAGACACGCATTAAAATAGAATGTTGGTAGGTAGTGAAGTATTGTCTTGCTTACCGAGTGTTTATATATAGACTTGTTGGTCTTTGTCGTTGTACTAGTTATATTAATTAATGTAGTACTTGTTCGTGATATCAATCATAGACAATTGTTTATTGTGTTTCGATTATGATACTATTTTGTGTTCTTGTTCCATTTCATTGCTTCTCTTGTTAATTAGTTGTTATATTTTCTTATTCTTTATATTTGAATTTGCTACACTTATTAAACCTAGGATAGGTCTCTGCTTAATTACATTAATCTACAATTTTCAAACCCCACTTGTGGGATTCCACTTAATATGTTATTGAAAAAAATACAACTTAAAAATCCAAATTGCATATCCGAACTAAACTTTAATTTCATTTCATAACTTCAAATTATGATTTCATCTTACACGGCTAAATGGGACCTTTTAATTTTTTTGTCAATTATATGCATCCTATATGATGAAGAGAGTCGATTCTGGTATATTTTGTAGAAGGGCCAGACCCAAAAGCAAAGTATGTGTGATAATTATATTAGTGGAAGTGGTAGGTCCTTTTTTAATAAAGTCACCTATATTGTATAATATAAGGTCCAAAAGCAAAGGAACTACAAACATCCATATATAGGCGCACTATCGTTATAGGCTTTTCATTCATCTTTTTAGATTGCATGTTATCATATCTATCTATCTATATAATAAAGAACGTGGAATTAGTAAGGACTTAGAAGGTTTAACATAAGTTATTTTTTATGTGTATATATAAATTATAGTAGATGTTGAACTGTCTTCAACTTTTTTTTTCGTGTGCTTACTTCTTTATAGTTTGAACTTCGAAAATTCTAACTCTATTAATATAGTAGCTATACGTACCTATGTGTCTTTCCATATATACCAACTACATACTACATAAAGTTAGCTAGCAAAAAGGAAGTTATTTTGACATCTTGAAAATGATATTTAAATAGGTCCACAACTCAACTAAATGGTTTATTATATTAGACGCAAGAAAAGAAAAAAAGATGCATGGCCTTTTACCAACAAGTGGAATTTTAATTTCTGCTACATGTGGCAAAGAAGAATGCACGGAAAAAGTACGTTATATATTTCTTTAATTGATTTGTAGTCTAACACTTTAGTAAACTCAAACCAATCTAGTTATATATTTATGTTAATTAATAGTAATAATAATGTCCTCCAACTTAAACACCTAAAAATAATTAAATTGATCTTTTCATCTTACCATGATGGCCTATAATTAAAAAGTCATGACATAAATAATATCTCATATCCCACTATGATATATTTTCCCCTAATAATTCCTACTTATTCAAATCTTTCTAGAAACCTACTATCATATCCCTCCTTTCTCCAAATTATAATGATATATAGGTTTGATTCGATGATCAAATTATTTATTTATAAAATTCCATATCTAGTATGAAATCACAATCATGGTTTAAAGTGTTAATTAAAAATTAATATATAGCTAGATACTTCATCATGGATCCAAAACCATCACCTCATTAGTTTGGTAACTCAAGTTTAAGATCATATATAATTGAGTTCTCCAGAAAGATAACTTTCTTGGGAATATGATATTAATATAATTTTATGTCTGTAGGTGTCAAATGAGCAGGTAAATGAACAGGTTGAGAAAATAATGGATGGTCTGAAATCGATATACAAAATTCAGAATATAATCAAGATGTATAAGCTAAATGATTCATAACTCAATCCTACTCGATTCTTATCGATATTTAATTTTCTTTAGGTTTTTTACAAAATTTGTTAGATTGGCCAAACAAGTTATTTACAAAAAGCTTCCGTATCGAACCAAAATATATATAATGAAAAATAAAAGAAAGAACAATGAAATATAGGATACACGATTTAATTTAATTTAACACATACATATATAAGTTTTGTTTATCTTTCTAGTCGAACATATACGCCAATATGTATAATTGAGGTGACATAATGATAATATTAAGTGCTTGGTTTCAAGTTGATCTACAATTTAAGATAAGATGGTGCATGATCAATGATCATATATAAGAGAGTCAGGATTTTTACTAAGCCAATTCAAGATATGAAAATTGAGTTCACATAATAAAAAATAATTTTAATCATGTATAAAACAATACAATTTTTTATCGAAGGATGAACCACTCAATCCTATCTAGCTCCGTCATGCTTGTGATCATATATACGTCCATACTTTCTTGAGGATTTTTGAAAGTGAGTTCTAATCTAGTGAGCCCACCCTAAAAAGGTGTTGGCTTTTGGAGCTAGATGCCAAGTTTCTATACACCATTCTTATTGCCATATTGAACCAATTGCCAATTTTTGGCTGTTTTCTATTGGAGGTTATCACAAAACAAGTCATATGCTATATGCCATTTGATTTTCTCTTTTCAATTTTATTTGGGACTAGAAGAGACGCATGGGTTCACAAGTAGAACTTGAGCCCCCCCCCCCAAAAAAAATTTAGAGTGATTTCTCACCTATCATGTCAGGGTTAAAGTAAATCACTCAAGTATAGATTCTCTATATTTGTCAATATCGTATATTCAAGTACATACCATCTACTAATACATGGCAAATTGATGTTTGACCTAAAGGTGTGGCTATGGTGCTAAAACCTTTCACAAAACAAAGAAAGCTAAGTTTACTTTATCAACACAAAAAGTACATGATCTTTTCAAATTAACAAATAATTTTTTTTTGTCTAGAACATAAAAGATGCATGTACCTAAGATGCTTAACATGTTCTTAGGCTTCAAAAATATTGTAGAATATGTCAAATTAAAATATTATCAAACCTAACACATAGACTCAAGCCTTCTCTCTCAAAATTGATCATCTCTAAGTAGTTTTTGCAACTCCTTGAGAGTCTCAAAATTGTTTTGTTTCTATAAGCCACTTGATTTGGAAGTTAAAGATTTTGGGACCAAGTTAATTTGATGTTTTTATGTGTGGTAGTTCGTCAATAAAGTTAATTGTTTCTCAGTTATCTCTCTAAATTAATCATCGTCATATCAATTGATTCTCTCACTCCACTCTCAAAAACAGGACTTGAAGATCATTGTTACTCCATCACCATTTCACCCTAATAATACTCGTAGAAAGAACTTGCGATTTTCACACAAAACGACCATCTCTCTCACACCTTTATCTTTTTCATTTTCAGATATCACCATTTAGTCATGCAAATGAATTAGAAGCTAAATATTATGTAACAAGGTTTGGTTTAACATTGTGAGGTTGATGTGGAGCTCTAACTAAGGTGAAAATTTAACTTGGTGTAATGTTCATTGTTAGGATGATTTGAGCATATTTGAACAAATCTTGTAATGATAAGAGTATATATGTAATGTAACCATAAACATTAATGAAGGCAGATTTGGATGATTTCACAAAGTTCATGGAAATCCGAACTCTCTGAGTATAAAAGAAGACTACAGGCATGTGTAAACACCTCAATGAACTCATGTGGACACTCCTCAGCCCAAGGATAATCTCTCAAATACATGTGTTGATGTTGTTGACCCACTTTTCTTTTCTTTGTTGATTCCTCTCAATGAAATTTTCCATGTTGCATTAACAGATTTGAACCTTCGTCGAAAGTTGATTCAAGAACTGAACAAGGGCTCTGGATCTACAATTCTTCTAATCCTGAACAATGTCCAAAAACAAAAGCAACATGTAAGTTAGATCAAAAGTAGCAACTTGTACATCTTCAGCTACAAATCCTACAGCAAACACTGTATAGTAGCTATCGATTCAATAAACATGCCTTTTCTCAACCCTTTTCCCTTGGCAACGTAACTTAGCTTATTGTTTGGTAAGAATTCTATGAATCAAACTACATCTCAGAAATTAGGCTCATTTATATAAACTATCACCCTACGTACATCCTTTTCCACCCGCGTCCTGTCATTATCCAAGGGAGGAAAATACTCAATTTTCGGAATCTAACAAGTTATACTGGAGGTTGCCTGATACTAAGACATATCATTGAACACAAATCGAATGACTTCTCACATCTAAGAAAGTACATGCGATCCAATCCAGATGCAGATCTAATACAGGGAAAAAAAATCAGGAAAACATTCGTAGCATTCTGGACAATCTTAACAACTAGAAGACTCTAAGAGTATCTAACTATATCATTAAAGATCAGTTTTAAGAATAGTTTTCAAAAGTCAGAAGAGGAGACCTGTGCACTTCAGTACCAGTTAAAGAGGTTAAAAGGATAAAACGAAATTAAATAGGTTCCCACCAGATATTAAAAACAAATAAATGTGCCATGCAATGGACTTGAAGCAGAGATGAAGCTATTACAAAGGGCAACCTGGTGCACTTATCTCCCGCTATGCGGATCTGGGGACAGATCGGAGCAAATTGGATCTTATTGAACGCAATCTTACCTTGCAAATATCACGTAGTTCTCAGTAATTCAGAACCACAGAATATAATGTGTCAATACCTATACTAAGCTGTATTATTGAGAACAACTCGAAGTTCCTAACAATCTACAAGTCACCCCGAACACACTGCATGAACCTTAGCAGCTTCCGTATTAGACATTAGAGGTCTTTCCTGATAATTACAGTCAGCACAACTCTGCTGCTTTGCCTCCCAGTAAACTATGGCATTTAGAATTAAAAAACAGCAAATTAAACAGCAAAATCCTGGCCACTCACCAATTGTCTTCTGCCCATTTGCAGCCATTAGTATCCACCACATGTAAACTGTATGCATGTCGTGACTTTGAAGACTGGTTCTCAAAACTGCAACCATACATTATGAAGATTGAATGGATAAAAAACATTCCAAACGAGCCAAATACAAATGGTAGCATAACTGACAGTTCTATATGGTCCAAGAGAAGTTCTGAAAGTGACTGACCTTTGATGAATAAGATCTCCGTGAATGACTACCAAAGATCCAGCTTTTACTTCAAGTGAAACAAAATCTTCCTGGTTATAGCAGGGAGATGGCTTATCAAAATGAACCCCACTTTCATCTCTAAGGAATCTCCTCACAAGGCCATCTAAAGAAATAGAACATTTTGTATGTTACATGAAGGAGTTCAATGATTTAAAGGTAGCAAGACGAAGAAACAATACTTTTGTGGGACCCTGGTATAGCCCATAGACAGCCATTTACAATTGTTGCGTCCTCTAAAGCTAGCCACAAGCCAGTGCATGTTGTTGGTTCAGTGTACAGAAAAGAGTTATCCTGGTGCGGCACCACTTCACCCCCAATGCCGGGTTGCTGAAAAACAGAGTTTTACATGTCACTCATAGAAGGATGGATAATAGTAATTACAACTCCATTATGGTTTGTGTTTCTTTTCTGTTATTTGTTCAATTGCAAAGAGTGTGGTGACTCTACGTATATCCTCTACGATTTCATCATACTATTAGAGACAATTGAAAAAACATTTTCAAGGGACGCAAGTGGATATGCACAGCTAAAGAGCATTTAGTAGTTCACTTCATCCTAGCAAGGCTTCAAATTTCTTAAAGTGACAAGACGTGAACATGGTATGGATGCATGCTTGGATAACACGAGCAAAGTGATGCAACATGAGCAAACATATATTATCTCAAAAACTAATATGCTATTGAGTACATGATTCATCCAACTATTATAAAAATTAGATAGGAATGATGGGTTATACAACTATGGATTTTGGGATCCAGTGCAAACAACAATCATCGAAGCCCTACTATTTCCTACGCTTATTTAATTTTCTTCACTGTTTTACTTAGCTCGTTTACGAACATATTGAACTGCTAATACACAAACCTAACGAGTTATATCGACACACGTGTCCTTGACCTCATAACAAATTTAACCATACCGTTTTCCCAGTAAACATATACCTCGTTTGTATGGAGGACCTAACAGCCTGGGAAGCTTCTCTTTGAGATAATTTCATTGACCTTGTTAAATAAAAGAACGGAGATTTTTCACTTTTCAACTAGGATACATTCTAGCCTTACTAAGACACCAACCTTCTAGAATGACACACACCTATCTGACTGGTGATCTTGAACAACCAAGCATTGGGCATGATTTAGCTGAGGGAAGTACGAAGATATAGGGCAGAGAAACCCCATTACTAGATAAAACAATACCAGAATTTACCTTAAATATGTACATTGATTGAATGACTACTGGCCTCTTATAACCCAAGGACCGCAACATGCTTGAGACTTTGTCTGAGCTAGAGAACTTATTAAATACAGCATCTTTTTCATGAAGAGCTGCAATAGCACAGGTACGAGAAATCTAAGAACAACCTTGTTAAGGTAGAGACTAAAAAGGTTACTCGAAAAATGAAACAACTCTGTTGACAACAAGTAATCAACAGAACCATACCATGCCCAACTTTATTTATTGAGAGTTGCTTTGGCTGCTTTAGGTTTCTATCTTCATCAAATGCTTTCTCTGCCAAGACCATAAATATCAATAAAGCATCCTATGCAAATACTTAAAACATAATTAGCCTATGAAAGGAATTGAAAATTATAGACATGGAAGCAAATATCATCTAAATAACGCCAAAAAAGTCTCTCCATGGCGACAAAAAATTAACATCTTTACAGTTTTTGATCCTTTGAAAGCCAATAATAAACTGATAACTGCCACCTCAGCTATAATTGAAAATCAAGAGCCAAGAGAAAAGACTGATATGCAAACTCAAAGCCATTAATGCATCCATTCACTCGTTCTTTTGCAATTTTAATTGAACTTGTTCGTAAATACTACCGTTTACAACAAATTTTAAACGGATAAATAATACATAGCAATCACAAACAAAATATGAAGAAACATAATTTCACTGATAAAACAATATGGATATTTTGATTCTTATCTCCTAAGATTACTCTATGATGAGGGTCGTAGCATATTTCTCGAACTATGATGATAGGGAGAGTCTATCCACATCTTGATCTCTGTAAATATTCCAGAATATATTATACTTCGTATAGGCATGAACTAGAGATTAGAGTAGAGTAGAATCCAAGAATACTAACTGAAATTGAATTCGTCTCTCTTATCTAGTCACACAAAATTTTGATGTCTACAACTCCTAATCAGTTAAAAGACAAAAGACAGTACAGAAAAAAAAAGAAGAAGAAATTAAACACAAGCATACCTTCCCAGAAGAATGAAATCTTCTCAGCACTTTCAAAGAAGTGATCATTAGTCGTTTCTTGCTGAAACCCAAATGCCACAAACACACATACAAAATAAATTAAAAAAAAGACAAAAAAAGGGAAACATGGGTTTATCTCAAAACCAAATAAACTAAGCTAATGAACTCAAAAATCAAACTACAGAGTATAAAAATTGAATCTTTACTTGATTCTTGGTAGAAAAAACAGAAGCATCGGAAGAACAATCAAACTCATCAAGCAACTGTTCCATTCTCTGCCTCATAGACTGGATCTCTTCTTGGCTTGCAAATGATTCTAACACCAAATACCCATTAGAATCAAAGAACTGAAGCTGCTCTGAACTGAGGTTTCCTTCAATAACCACCATGTTTGACCTTCTGATCTTTGGTTGGTGTTGTAACTTGTAAAAGGGTTGCAGATTTTCTGTGTATTTTCTTTTGATAATTTATAAAACTAAAATGCAAATTATTTTAAAGTTTGGTACTAAAATGTAAACTCAAAAAATAGTTTATATTTAGATGAATGTTCATGTTCTTACCCAAAACTCTCATGATGACAAAAATTAACTGCTGGATCTAAGTTGCGCGGACTCTTTACTTTTGATGTCGTATGTGTATCGAATTCTTCAAAAATACACTATTTTTGGCAAATTCGATACACAACCCTTGACATTTTTTAAGAGTCCAAGCAACATATGGTGGGAATAAACATATGAACAAATCGAAAGAGAGCTAATTTTGGGAAATTTTCTTATAAATATTATTTAATAGAGTATATAAGAATAACGCCTAATAAGATTTATTAATAATGTTGATATTAGTTATATTTTGATTATCTTTTTATATAGAATTTCAGCTAGCATATTTAAAGTTAACAAGCATTGTATCTTTTTGTAAAAAAACTATATGTTCATAAATATACACTTTATAAATACAATGGAAAGGATATGGATTTTTTTTTATTGAGGAATATATAATAATGCATGCATTAAAACTAATTGCATTGTTAATATTATGTATTACTTAGTAATAAACATCTTAATATGTGTATATTATTTGATAGAGTGTATAAGAAGAATGTTAAATAAAGTATATCAATGGTGAAATCATATTTTTATGAAGAGTGTGCAAAAATAAGTATGTGTTGATATTCAATAAATTTTGATTTACACTTGCACAGCCTTGATTAGTTGTAACTATGCCTTTGGAGTACATATCATTTTGTAGAATATATATGAATAATGTTAAATATATAAAGTGTATTAGTAATGCGAGCATAAGTAATGCTTGTATTAGTTATTGAGAGAATATTTCTTATACTTTGCTTCATTTGATGTATTAAAAATAACATGTATTTCATAATTTCTAAAACAATAATTTTTTCACCAAAATATCTTCCATAAATATGGTAGAAAAATATAGAAAACGTTTTTGGGACATTGAATCTTTAATCATACTAATGCATGTATTAAAAATTGTTGCACTATTAATACCATAAATTTTGATTTGGTGTGTTAAAATAATATGCATTGCAAAATTTTTTAAAATATTTGTTTACAAAATTACCCTCCACAAATATGGTGGAAAGATTGTGAAAAAGTTTCTCAAGGATAATTGTGTCTTTAATCATACTAATGCATACATTAAAACTTATTGTATTATTAATACACAAAAATTTATGATATTAGTAACACATATCTCAATAAACAATAGAGTGTATTAGTAATGCAAGCATTAGTTAGACATAGACCAAAAAAATGTACCAAACAAAATACTAGTAATACAAAAATTAACGGATTTTTTTTTGCAAATAGCTACTATAATAAATTTAATTTTGCTCCATAACTATATTTTGCATATTTACGGATTGTAACTACAGTTTAAACTGTCTCGTTGTATAATTCGCAAGTTTGTATAATTCACGGGTACGTTTGTGTAACTGAGCTATTTTGTGTAAACTCGAAATAGCAAATTTATATAAACTCAAAAATCTGAACTTTATACAAAATTACATTATACAAAAATTTTACAAATTTCGAATTATACAAATATGTAAATTATATAAATTAAAAAATTGAACCGCATACTTATAGCTAAAAGTAGATCGTAAATTATAACTAAGGCAAATAATTATGTTAACTAATTAACTAGTATATACCCATCAATAGTGGAGTTGGTCTAATATGGTAGCCCCAAGTCCACTATTCCAGCACGCCCCACTAGCCCATAATCAGAGCACGTGCATCTATCTTTTTTTCATCAGGTCACGTGCGCACCTCTTCTCATAACGTTTTTCTATTTTGACAGAACAATTTTTAGCACTTTGATCTCTTCGCTTCTTCTTCAACTCTCTCTGTTCCTTCGCTCCCTCCCTCCGCCCTCTCTCTACCCGGAGCATCAAATCTGGGAATCCATTGAAGAGAGAGGAACAAAGGGTCGGAGGAAAAAACAAAAAAAAAATTCTTTTGACAATTCAATAAAATTGGGTTTTTGGGGTAGTGAATCTCGAAAAACCCTTTTAGATCAATCAATTCTGTGAAATTTGAGCTTTTTTTTGTTACTTTTGGTGTGCAATATGATGTGAAGCAGTAAGAGATTGAAACACAGAGCTATGCACGCTTATAATAGACTACCGAGTAGTGGACACAGTAGCCCATCAACGCCGTCATCGCCACGTTCACGGTCGCCACGTTTACGTAGCAGTAGTAATAGTGGTGGTGGAGGTGGGGGTAGTGGTGGTGGAAGGGTTAAACCCACTGCCCGTTTTACTTCGGGTCAACAGCCACCGAGAACCCTAGCAAATCGTATAACTGGGGCTATTCTATCTGTTCTGGTTCGTCGTCAGGGGATTTTCCTATTTGCTCCTTTGCTTTATATTGCTGGGATATTGTTTTATATGGGGACAGTACCGTTTGATGTTGTTCCTATTATCAGGCACCGTCCTGCTCCTGGGTCTGTTTACCGGAGCCCTCAACTCTATGATAAGCTTCGACCTGAAATGAACTCTGATAATTCCACTGCTGATGCGGTTAGATTATTTACTTTGCCTTCTATGGTGACAATCAAAGTCTTTGTTTTTGTCTCACTGACTTTTGGGTTTTTGGGGATCACTGAGTTATTTCCATTGCAAATTTTATTCAATTAGTATTGTTCCAGTTTGAGATGTTTTGTTTAGTCCAGATCTGTAATCCTGAGTGTATTTGGTTCTGCTCTGTTGTATATCAATGCCATTGATCATGATTGTTTTACTGTTGCCCTATGGATTTTTTTTTTTTTTCCCTTTTCCTTTTGTCTTCATCTGTTTTACATCATTGGCTACTTCTAGTGCTTGCTGAGCAGTACATCTGAGTATTCTGTAGAAACTGTATATGATAGCTGCTAGTTGGGGTGCTATGTAATTGGATGGGATCTTTTAATTGTTAACTTGTTATCTTACTGAAAGAGGTTGAAGTGTCATTTTCCTTGTCCGAAGATTCAAAAGATTGATGTACGAGGTGCATATAGCAAAAAGTAGGATAATCAGTGATATGTATGGAAAACAAGGACTCTGAGTTGTTGCATGAATTTATAATGAAAAAACTATGTTGTTGCATGTGAAGGTTGAATCCTGGCACTTGGATGGAGGTGTTAACCGGTTTCAAATGTCACGATCTCTTGGGGATAGGAGAAGAGTAGAAATGCTGCTAGGGGTTGAGACTCTAGGGATATGCACAATGATTTATTTGAATTCAGTTAGTGTTCCCAATTCCAATTTCCACCTACAGTGGTTGAGTGAAAGTCCTCTTAACAGTGTGTCTGTAATACGTGTTTAGAAATGTTAAGATAATATATATGACTGTTGAGTTCTCCTTAAAAACTTTTTAATTGTTCAAGACCCTTTCTCTGCTTCCAGCATGACATCAAAACATTACTGAGAATTGTGAGAATCAAGTATGTAGTCTTTTGACCTTGAATAGTCTGAAGGGCATAAGTTTGTGATCATTTGAGGCAATCAGAAATCCCACTGAAGTCTGCCCAAACCCAAGTGACTAGTGTTGTTGCTGTCGAGTCCCTATGTTTTGTGAAACATCGAGTTTTCTTTTTAATCGTGAAATATTTGATGATAAATGTAGGTTCTTATAAAGGATTTTTTAGGCCAAATATGTTGTATGTGTTGGAGTATTGACTGATCAAGAACTTGCACGTCGGAGTATTGGCGAGTCCCTATGTTTTGAGAAACATCGAGTTTTCTGTTTAATCGTGAAATATTTTATGATAAATTTAGGTTCTTATAAAGGAGTTTTTAGGCCAAATATGTTGTATGTGTCGGAGTATTGGCTGATCAAGAACTTGCACGTCTAGAAGATAAAAGTAGCCGAAATGAGAATGTTGAGATGAATGTGTGGCCATAATAGGAAAGATAGAATTAGAAGCACGGATATTCGGGATTAGGTGGGGGTGCCCTCCGTGTAGGATAAGATGAGGGAAACAAGACTGAAATAGTTCATGCATATAAAAGATGCACAAATGCCCAGTAAGGTAGTAAGGTGGTGTCAGAGGTTTGCTATGGTGGGTCTGTGGAGAGGTAGAAGTAAGCCGAAGAAGTATTAGGGAGAGGTGATTATCGAGAAATATATGAAGGTCAAGGATTATGGTAGAAGGTTAGTAGGTGGTCGTGGTTAGTATAACCATTATTTTTCTCCTATTTTCTTATTTTTTGATTTTATTAGTACTGGTTGTTTCCTTTGCTTCAGTTATTATATTATTTGTTGTTACTACTGTTCTTTTTTCCATTATTTTCAACGTGACATCTTCTCTACTGTTTTATACCTAGTTTGATATGCTTTACTTGGGTGAGGGTCTATTTCCAAGGTAGGGGTAAGACTGCGTACGAACCACCCTCTCATACCCCACTTGTGGGATTTCATTGGATATATTGTTGTTGTTGTTGTTGTTGTTATATTTAGGTTCTTGTTGCCCCCTTGAATTTTTCCGATTTCTTTGTGTCAATAAGTGTGTTACTTTGTAACTTGATTTTGTTTTATGATTTCTGATATTTTAGTTCAAATTCTCCTAAAGGTGGTGATCTTCTAAAATCTTACTAAGTAGAGGTGCAAATTTCCTGTAGATATCAACAATTTGGAAAAACTCCTATAGAGGTGGTGAATGGAGACCATGCATTAACAAATCCTCAGGAGGTACAAAATTTGGAGAATCAAACTTATCTTTTATCCTTGTTAGTATGCTATATACTGCCTCTCTTTCTCTCTCTTAATTATTAGTCATATAGTAAGTGCAACTCTCTGGTTCCGTTCAGGTTATATTGGAGGTTTCCCAATGCATTAACTTATAGTAATTTGAATTTCAAGATAACTAATGCAGTTATATGCTTGAAAGTTTATGTTCAAACTACGTGTTAAGGTTTATTAGTTTTGAAACTTATAAACTCTGTATTCAGTTAAGTTTTCTTATTTAAATGAATTATCTTTTTATCATATGGTCTAAATTTTTCTTGTTTCCGATGGACTAATATCTTATATAAGCACCCTCTTGTTTCATGACCAGTCCGGCAAGCTTTTCCCTCTTGATATCTCTTTTCATATGGTACCACAACTCTATGGTTTTGATAAAGACCTAAGCAACTTCTCTTTATTAGTTGGCAGCATTATTTTTTTTGAGGCAATATTAGTTGGCAGCATTACAACATTTGTCTGGTCAAAGCTTTTACTTTCTCTTTTCATAATTTTTTTGAGCTCGTCTCTTTCCGGTGAACGTTCTAGTGGCACCACCCTTTTGTAAAATATGGTGAATGATTTTATTAATGTTGGGGGAATCCTCGTATCAACAAGTACACCAAAATATGACTCTACAAAAGTCACCCACTCATCTATACAAATAAGAACCTCATGTGTGGATCAAAAAGGAACTAGAGGTCTCGCTTTCGTGTGGATACATAAGAAATTAAATATGAAAATTGGCCTGACACAACTCTTGGAGAGTATGATGCGCTCGACTTGCTTTTCTTGATCTCCACCCACTGCCAATAGAGGCGGGTCAATATCAATATCCATATATTAATATGGATGCAGTCTATCAAAAACAACCTCTCCACCCAAAAGGGAGGGGTAAGGTACGCGTACCTTCTACCCTCCCCAACCCAAATTCCACTTGTGGGATTATACAAGGTAGTTTAATATGGATACCCACCTGCAGAGTGTGGTAAGGACTCAATGTATGCATTTAGTTTCTGTTGGGCTTGTCATTAATAGACAATCTCTTGTAAATTCACCCAATTTAAGGAGAAAATGTCAAATAGGGCAGTCATCCTTTAGAACTTCTCTACTTGCATATCTTATCAAAAGCCAAACCCCTAATGTTAATCTCATGTTTCAAACCCTAATGTACATCCAAGATAGGATTTATATTAACTCATGAGGAGTTCAATTCAAAATCATGAAATTGGGATCAGATTCTTGTATATACTTCCATTTCCTTAAGCCCTTAAAGCGAGAGGCGAGTGCCTTTCACATCACTGGATTAGATGTTACCTTAATCATGAGAAACTGTTGGAATTAGGGCTAGGTTTCTTCAGTTCTCCTCAATGATTGTTGTCAATTGCTATATCTCGTTTTTTTGCAGTTCTCTAATATGAGTAAGAGCTCAACTTTTGTACCCAAAGTGTAAATGTAAAACATAGTGAAAGGACCTCAACGCCATTAAATGTTTTCTTCTTTTCAAAGCTCATTGTGACCATGGTGACTGGTTCTCAGTTTCAACATTCTTGAATCTGAAGCTTCATAGACACTACAACTACGATGGATACCGATCCGTTCCATCAAGGTTTGGGACGTGACAAACAATTTGTGTATAATCTATTAGGATTCAAAATCCTATATTGCTAGATTGGCGATTTTGAGGTTCTTGGTCTACAGACAACAACATCAACAACATACAACATACCCAATGAAATCCCACAAGTGTGGCCTTGAGAGGGTAGAATGTACGCAAACCTTACCACTACCCCATGGAGGTAGAGAGACTGTTTCCAAAGACCCTCGGCTCAAATGTAGCTATTTCAGATATAAAGAAGAAATATAACACGTCACAAGGAAACAATGCAAAGTCTACCCAATGGAGCACAACAACAAAAAAATAGTGCAGCAATCGAAACACAATAAACAACATACTAGATAGATTATTGAAAACAATAATAAATACTGATGGAGTGATGGATATCAAAACAAGAACTGCAGTAATACGCTATTGCTCTACAGAGTTTGGAAATAATACGCAATGATATTCTGTTTCTTTCTCTTTTTTTTTTCTTTTTAATTTTGACGAGGTTTGGTGATTAATGAACTAAGATTGTTCACATATCTTCAGAAATTCCTGAATCAAATGGTTACCTTTATATTGAGGCAAATGGTGGTTTGAATCAGCAAAGGACATCGGTATGTCCTTCAGTTCCAAAGATAATTGTTATTGAAATGCTGAAGTTTTGTTTGGATGACGATGATAGTTTAAGATCACTAATGTTGCTTTTGTGCGTCCAGATATGCAATGCTGTTGCTGTGGCAGGTTTTCTTAATGCGACCCTGGTCATCCCACACTTCCATTTTCATAGCATTTGGAGGGATCCAAGGTTTGCTGCTGTTTCATCTTCTTTGTTTGCTTGAGTAATTCAGTACCTTCCTTAGCGGGAGATTTATATACTGTATACTCAGTAATTTGGTAGAAGCATAAATAGTTTTTAGTTGTTGCTATCATTACCTAGACTAGTTTTTTTTAATGAAAAGCTCTTGAGATGCTTTACCTGCTCTTATAGCATTAAATTGGCTTCTCTTTAATAGAAATGTGTACTACCTCTTTTTTTTTGGGTAAAGTAATCAAATCATATTAGAAAAGCATCAAGAAGATGCAATTGTTACAAGAGAGCGAAAGAAGCTGCTTCAAACAAAACATGAAGCAAACGTACCTGTAAAACAGCCACAAAAAAATTCCCTGAATATTCTACTACGTTAAAGACAGAGAACTAACAAAATCCAAAAAGTTATCCACACGGTTTACAGGGGAGAGAAAGTGCCAGCTGAATAAACATCCAAACATCTAGCCTTGAGGGTGCTAATAGGAGTCGAGATTCCATCAAATCATAATTGAATATATCACAAATGACCACAATAAGATGTTTGGTGTCCTAGAATTTGAACAGATTCGGTGGTTTGGTGAATCTGTACCTTAGGTTCATGATCATTTCCTTTTGAGATTGATGAAGAAAACTAAAATCTGATTTACTTCACGCAACCTAGTACCATTCTTGTCAATCTGGTGGTGGGTTGTCGTGGAATTATTTATGGTATAGTGGGTGTTCGTTTTAATCATGGCTGTTCTCTTGATCAATCTTGTTTAATATCCATCTCTACACCTTCCTTTCATTTCAAATCATAAAAATGCTCGGCATTTGTTCTCTGCAGCAAGTTCGGAGAGATTTATGATGAAGATTTTTTTGTTAAAACCCTAGCCAATGATGTGCGAGTGGTGAACAAGATTCCTGATTATATTATGCAAAGGTTCGATTACAATATGAGCAATGTTTACAACTTCAAGATCAAAGCTTGGTCCTCCATCAGTTACTACAGGGATACAGTTCATCCAAAGCTGCTTGAAGAAAAGTGAGTTTTTGAACATTTCTTTTTGTCACCACTATTGGCTCTTGGGCCGAACTGCCTTTAGTTAGAATATTAGTGTCGTATATATATATATATAAAAAAAAAAAACTAGAAGTGCTTACTTTCTAAAACAAGTACTTATGTTGAAGAGTAAAGCTGTTTGATCAAGTTTTTGGAAAAAAATAAGTGCTTTTGTGAGTATCCGAAGTGTTTGCTATGGAGATGAAGTTGAAAAAAAATTAGTTTCTAACCTAAGCAAAAGAAGTTCTAATATTTTCTTGGGTTAAAACACCATTTCAAAATTATTTTCTCCAAACTTGCTAAACAACACAGTCAAAACATTAAACTCATGTATTGCTGACAGCACATCTATGATTGAAATATAATAAACCCGCCTCTCTATTTTGTGATTCTCTTACATTTAATTAAATATAATTGAAGAAATAAACAAAATTTCTCACAGTAAATTCATATATCATTGGAAAGTACTAATTGTAAAAGGAATCTTTACATGCTACTTTCGTTGTTTGACAATGAAAAGCATTTTTTTCCGGAAAAATTGGCAAAACGCAAACTGCTTCTTTAATAGTAAAGGTTCTTCTCAAATTATTTCACCAAACACAAGCTGCTACTATTCAAAAATACTTTCTCTGAAACCTAATCGGGCAAAAAGTCACTTTTAAAGATAAGCAGACTTCGGATTTTTAGGGCTCTCATGTAAATATGGTTTCAGTAGTACCTAAGTATTGTTTTGGTTCTTTGTTTATATATATAGTTACCAATTTTGAAAAAAAAAGAGCGAACATTGAAAGCTTTGCTAATAAGCTCTAGAATTGTGAATGCCTAGACTTCCAATAGCTAAGTCTGTTATCGTGTTTCATTCTCCAAAAAAAAGAGTCTATTACCATTTTGGTCAATTGGATATATTCCTTGCCAGTTCTTTGATGCTTAATTGGTAGGTTCGTTTCTTCATATTTGAAGCATTTTGTTTTGTTATTTATGGCCACAGTTTTGCTAAGTGTGTCTAATCATTCACCAGGCTCATCAGAATATCCCCATTTGCAAACCGTTTATCATTTGATGCTCCTCCAGCAGTTCAGCGGCTTAGGTGCCTGGCAAATTATGAAGCACTTAGATTTTCAAATCCCATTTTGAGTTTGGGGGAAACATTGGTGTCAAGAATGAAAGAACGAAGTGCCAACAATAGTGGAAAGTATATTTCTGTGCATCTCCGCTATGAGGAGGTTAGTTTCATGTGTGTAAACTGATTTTGTATGTGCTCCATAGCTTAGTTTTCCAAGGGTATTGAGCCTTGATCATTTTCTCTTGCAGGATATGGTGGCTTTCTCTTGTTGCATGTATGATGGTGGTGAAGAAGAAAAAAGGGACATGGATGCTGCAAGAGAGAGAGGATGGAAGGGAAAATTTACAAAACCTGGTCGTGTGATTCGTCCTGGAGCTATCAGAATTAATGGCAAGTGTCCCTTGACTCCTTTAGAGGTAATATATTGTCATTTTTATTCCTTTTCAATAGACTTGACTTAATGTTAATGGAACATGTCATGTTTCGGATAAGTTGTATGACTGTACTTTCTTGGCTTGATCAGAAGATTCTGATCCTTTGTGAGATTTCCTTCCTAAAGAACAAGTTTTGTTTAGCAAGCATATGGTTTAGAATAGAACATATGGTTTAAAATACTTTCTGGAAATGGCACTTCTTTGTACCTGACCTTAATTTCAATTCCTCGGATATCGTACCTTTGTCTGAGATTTAGTGTATACTTATGCTAGGCATGAGGATCCTTATGAGATGATGAGAGTGTAAAATTGGATAATTTCATTAGTTTTAGTAGTATTGAATTTCTTGACTTACCCTAGTTCACCAAGAAGGGACTACTAAGTAACTCGTGAGACTTGAGTAGCATAATTGTGGTGATTTTTGAAAATTTCTTCTCCTTGTTCAATCATGTGTGAAAAGATTGCCATGGCAATGTGAGTGGAGTATCCTTCTTCTTTGTCTTCTTTAGTCAATATCCACTGTCATAGTTCAGTTGCAAGGATTGTGACTAGTGTTTAGTAATCTAAGAACCATATGTTATTTTCATAAGATCTATTGCAGTTCTACATCCTGCTTATGTAGGCTTTACCTTTCAAGCATTGCTACTATATATCAACAATTATTTGTTTTTTCTTTTCCTTGATGCTTTATCATTTTCGTGTCTATCGTTGGGTACCTCTACAAAGACATGGCTGTGTGGGAATTTAGTGATTGAGAGAGTAAAGAAGCGGCTAGGAGTACGGAAAAAAAGATACTTGTGGAAAGAAGGAAAAATTGGTCTGCATATTGGAAAAAAGATGGGTGGGAATATGGCATTATGCAACTGCATATTGGCTCTCGAGTCCTTCTCAATTCCTTTCAACTCCAAATATTTTGTACACTCTGTACATGCTAAGATATCAACTTGCAACACTACATGATTTATCATAGTTCGGGTCAAACCACACGAAATTTAGTATTCCAAGTCCAACCAGAAATTTCGGAGTGTTACATGGAAGCATGGTTAGTTTCTGTGAGTATAAGTGGTGTGGGGAGAACAAGTTGAGGAAAGTCTATTCTAACACATGCAGAATGTCTTGCCAAAGTGAGATGACAGTTCAACAAATCTGTAGGTCTCATTGGGATTTGAGATTTTGGAGGAATCTACATGATAGGGAGGGGGAAGAATTTCATAATTTGGTTGAGTTTTTAGTGTGGGCAAGATATATTGAGCGATAAATTGGATGTATGTAAATGGTGAGAGAGTAGAGATGGTCTATTCACTCTTTAATCTTATTACAAGAGTTTACCAAGGAGAGGAATGTAATTTTCCTCATTGCTCTATACGGGTTTCCAGGGCATTGAAGCAGGTGGTTTTCTTGGTGTAGTTGAAAGCCAGGGGAATGATCTGTTGTTCTTTTTTGAAGGAAAAGAGAAATGTTTAAATCAAGGGGAATTTTTTTGACAGTGGAAAGCCTTAGAAATAGGAGGGTCATCTATGTTAGTTGGTGTTTCATGTGCAAATGTTCAGGCAAAAATATAGATCATCTTCTATTGTATTGTCAAGTGGCAAATCAATTGTGGAGGGTGGTTCTTAACTGATTTGAGCTGCAATGGGTGATGCGAACTAGTGACAGAGATGCTGCATAGCTGAGGGTATATAAGAAGGGGATAGAGAAGTCAAAGGGCACGGAAGGTTGCCCCTTTAGCAATTATGTGGGTTATTTGGAAAGAGACAAATATGAGAGCTCTTGAACAGGTTGAACAAAATTTTATAAATTTGCAAAATAGTCTTCTGTTTCTAGTTTCCTTTTGGTGTACTCATGAGATCCCTATTTGTATAGAAGATTGGCCAATGAGATCCCGATTTGTTTAGAAGATTGGGTTTCTTTCATTAATAACCATAGTTTGATGTAGGTTCTCGTTTCTAAGTATTCGGCTTGTATAGTGTTTCCCTCTTATTGTTAATAAAATTATTTACCCTAAAATAATTTCCTTGCTAATTTTCTGCACACTTTTTATCAGGTTGGTTTGATGTTAAGAGGCATGGGATTTGACAAGGTTACATCCATCTATTTAGCATCTGGAAAAATATACGACTCTGAGCGACATATGAAACCACTATTAGAAATGTTTCCTCTTTTACAAACTAAAGAAATGCTGGCATCCCCAGAAGAATTAGGCCGATTTCAGGTTTAAATTGTTTGATTTTCCTTCCAGGCATTTTAGTTCCCCCCTCACCCCTCCTCTTTGGCTACTGTCTGACTCAAGTTGTTGCTTATAGAATTACTCTTCCAGGATGGCTGCCATAGACTATACTGTTTGCCTTCATAGTGAAGTATTTGTGACAACTCAGGGAGGCAATTTCCCCCACTTTCTGTTGGGGCATAGAAGATACTTATATGGCGGGCACTCCAGGACCATCAGGCCAGACAAGAGGAAGTTAGCTTTGTTATATGATAATCCCAATATCGGGTAAGGTTTTGGTCAACTTTCTGCCATCTTTTTTTCTGTTTACGTGAGACCTTTCTAGTGTGCCTGTATATAAACTGAAAGAAAGACCCCCTATCCAAAAAAAAATAAAAAAAGGACAAAGAAACTGAAAGAAGCAGTTATGGGGATCGAAAACACCTTTGGTAAGTCTATGAAGTCTTGTATGTTGGCTTTGCATTGCTTTTGACCGGTGTATGTTTTCCATGCGCTCATCTTACAGGTGGAAGAGCTTCAAGCGGCAAATGCTTAGTATACGAGCACATAGTGATTCAAAAGGAATTGAGATTAAAAGACCAAATGACTCAATATATTCATTCCCCTGCCCAGATTGCATGTGTCGGAGTAACAGGACCGAGGATTCTAGATCCTCCTCAGTAACGTGACCTATGTTCCTGTCAATAGGTGGTGTTCTTATTCTCGTAGTACGCATGAACTTCCGCTGCTATCCTGTGTGCATGTCAGCAGGTGCTGTTCTTGCTCTTGTAGTACATATGAACTTCAACTGCTAACTGTGTGATTCTTTCATTTTTTTTCCTTCCACTATGGAGAGGGGCTTACTGGATCTTGGAGCTGCTTCTGGGATTTGTGTGATTGATCAATTTGATTATCTCCCGGGCACAAGTTTGAGGGTACACTTTTGTACTTGATGGTGCGAGGAAGAATGGGGAAGTCATTTCCATCGGTGATGTAACCCCGAACATTGATTTCCCATAGCAGATTCATATTCTTCCAGCTGCTGTATCTAACAAGCGGTGAGTTGACACGAGACATATTTGCACATTAGTTTCATGAGAGAGATTTTGCACATAAGTGAAGTAGGAGTCCTAGATTATAGGAACAGGATGAGAAGAGTGTAGGGTTATCAAAATTCAGGTTCCAAAGTCTTACTTTGGAGATCCTTTCTTGCCAATGTTAGATGATCTCTCCATTGTTGATATTTATTTGTCTCAGTTTCATTAGATTTATCATCTCATTTCAGAGCTCACTACAAATGTGTGGAATTTTCCTTGATTAAGTGTGGGCGTAATATATAAATATGCTTTTAACTTTGCCTCAGTTCACATTTATGTCCTTCGACTTTGGGTGCGCATAAGTAGACACTTAAATTTGCATAAAATTGAATTAATGGACGTGCGTCTTACGTGACATCCTACATGACAATAGACTCATTTTCTTTGTTCAAACTTTATACAAGTGTGTGAAATAATGTGGACATAGTATGTGCCAAATGCTACTCATAAATGGCTGTGGTTGATTTGGTACCGAGTTTAATAACAAAGGGAAGACTTTTTAGCACATATCAAAAGTCATCTTGAGCTTGCGACACAAACTCCAATAGGCGACGTTTCACATTCGAAAACAGTGAGTATCATTGTATAGATTGCCACCAATGGATCTATAAGATTTAAGTTAAAATAAAGTTTGTCACACAAATTTTGGAAAATTTATGGACTAATATCTATGAAAAATTAAGATAATTTTGAATTCCTATTGTGATTTATACCATTCAAAAAGTGATGTCTGCCTTTCAAAAATAATGAGTGTCATTTAATAGGTTATCAGTTGTCACCGATGGACCCAAAAATGATTGAGCTCAAACAAGGTTAGTTACACATATTTCAAAAAATTCAAGGATTAATATACACAAAAAATTAAAATGATCCCAAATTTCTGTTTTGAGATACACAAACTCCAAAAAAGTAACTTTTTATTGCGTAAAGTTTGAGCCAACAACGATTTGGGCATGGATATAAATGAAAAAATTACATAAATACACATCTTATTTTACCATAATCTCTAATATTTCCTACAATTTTAAAAAAGTTGCAAAAATCTCCTCTCGGATACGTCTCCTTATCCCCCATTAAGTAATGTATCATTTGTAATCTGTGAGATATGTATTCATAGGTTTCTTGAGGACTTGATGTATCCGAGATCCTATAAATTTAAGGAATTTTAATAATTTGGGAAAGAATAGATTTGATAGAATGTAATTAACTCTTAATACTATGAGATTTATGTAATTTTTATGATATAGATTGCTCATGGGCTAATTCAGGAGTAGCCCATTTTTATCCGTGAAATAAACTTGCCCAAAATGTAACCCATTATTCATGAAGGAGCCCAAATCTAACCTGTGAAGATGTATAGGCCCAATTTGCAGCTGAAGGTAATGTCTTGTACCTTGAAATACGATTTATAGAACTTGTTTTCCACACATTCGTTAGGGAAGTCATTTTTCCTACTTTTAGAAATATATTTTCCTAGAGAAAACGTTTTCCAAGGATTTTGACCAACAAATATAAGAAAATTGAAAAACATTTTCTGAAAGAAGTTTTCCTTCGTACCGAACTCACCCTTAATCCATTAAAGTTGGGGGCTTATAAGTTTGGGTGTCATTAAATCACTAATATATTACGTTAATTTACTTTAATCATAAATTAACTTAGTTTATTTTAATCCACTCAAATTTTGTCTATTTAATAGTTGAGTTGTTTGGGCTAAATTCATTTATACAAAACTTTATCAAAATATTAATAAATTTTTATATAGCCATAAAAAAAAGGTATTTCTTTTTATGAGTTCTTTTTATTTTTTGATAATTGAACATATTATATTAAAAAAAACTAAAATTAAAAATTCAGGAAATTACACCCAATAATCTTTAAAATGGGTAGTCTTGAATTTTTAACCCTTGCTTATCTTGTGGTCCTTCAAAGTCAAAATTAACTTATGAGGCAAAACTCGATAAATTTTAAGTTCTATTCATAAAACAAGTAATGTCAAAAATTGAAAACCGTTAGTCTCTACGTTCATTTTTGTAAAATACACATCAAAAACATGAGTTGACCAACCTTTGGGCACAAATTAGATAGTGACCATTCATTATTTTAGCTTATTATGACCCGTCTAAATTCGACCAGATCATTCATTTGCCGCACGTAGCATCTTGTATTTTGTCCTAAGAATTCTTTCTATCCCATGCTTTTATAAATCAAATTAATGGATACCACACAAATTGCAATGCCTTGTTGCTTTTAAATTTTTCAAGTAGTAAATTGATATTGACATGAGTTTTGAGAGGATATTGACATCTAAATACTGAAATTTAAACTATAGTACCGTAAATAAATAATTTTGCGTCAATTATTTAACGATAATAATTATGATATATAACGATAATAAATAAATATGATATTTATAACCAACACTCTATATAAATATTATTAAAGACTTTAGCGATTTTGAAAGCAAACACACAAGCTTTACATTGTTTTAACGTACCTAAAAGATTTGTTTCTATATACTTCAATTTGGTCAAATGTGGATTGGAACATTTTTAGTATGGGCTATGGCAATGCCGTGGTGGAACATAACATTAGTTGTCAAGATATAATTATTTTTTAAAATATAATTTTCACACTTGTTCTAACAAGTTATTTACGATTTATTTTAAGTTACGATAAAAAACTAAGTTAAGAGATGAGTATTATACAAGTTATATTAAAAAAATCACGCATGCATCTCTTAAAGCATCGACGGGAAAGCACTCTTAATAATTATCAGAAGTACAACTTTGATATTGAATCATAAGGCTAACTTAACGTAAGAGCTAGCCGAGGAGGTGAGGATTTCGTAAGTCAGAAGAGACTACGATCCACTACTTAAAGCACCAATGTGAAATTCTTCACAATTACAAATCGGTACGATGGATTAAAGTTACTTGTTATCATTCTCTTTGAAAACGATCAGATCATGTACACTATCTTAATCTATCCATACATAGAGACTAATGAATTTCTTACAAAATCAATCTAGTGTACTGAAATTTTCACATAATCCATTAATGTAGTTTAGTTTGTTACAATAGATTACTTATGTAGTTATGTTTATTAATTCTAGGCTATGAACAATGCTAGTATTGAATAGAGTTGTTGACAATTATCTTTTTAATTAAGTGATCTGATTGTAGAAATATTTATACACCATCTACATAAAATTTAATTTAATTTTAAATTCAAAAATAATGAAATTTCATTACATGTGAAAGCATCACCAAAAAAAGACGTGAAAGAAAATTGTCTATAGGCCTAAATGGTCTTGGTGCAGGTATGTGTTGCTATTGTCCACTCTTCCTTGTGTTCACATACAATTCTTTAAAAATACTGTAAGTATATTTTTTCGAAGTATATTTTTTCGTCGAAAAATTATACTATGAATATAAAATGAATTTACTTATTTCTATATAAATATTAAGTTCTAAATCCCACTGTAGTTTCGTGGCCGAAGGGTTTAGTGTATTTGATTGTTTCTAGAGACATTCTTTTTACCTTTTTGAATTCATTTGTCAAAAGTTTTAACTTCGCCTCTTGGCATACATAAGGTTGCAAATTATATATATAAAAAAAAAAATGTATATTTTCTTTTTAAAGAAAAGCACATAATTCAATGGATACAATAAAATCGTATACTTTATAGATTTTACGCTCTAAAATTAAGATACGAAAAAGGACCTAAAATACTCTCAACTATGCGAATTGGTACAAAATTACCCTTCTTCTACCTTTCGTACCTAAAATGCCCTTGACGTCAACCTTTTGACTTTATTTTGCCCTCATCTTTAACAGCAGATGAGGGCAAAATAGAGCCAAAGGTTGAAGTCAATGGTATTTTAGGCCCGAAAGGTAGAAGAAGGGTAATGTTGTACCAATGTGCATAGTTGAAGGGTATTTTAGGTCCTTTTCTGATTAAGATATAATCTTTGACACACTAACACAGAATATAATAGGTGTTTGACCATATATTTCAAACATTTTTATTTTATTTTAAATTATTAACTTAATGTAAATATTCAATGCAAGTAATTTTTTTTTTTTAATCAATTATACAATATCAGTGTGAACTGAAACTCAATTGTAAGAATTATGGGAGAGGTATGGAAAGCATATATAATGTCTATTAATGATATAGATATAATAAACAATTAATTAATGAGGGAAGTACAAGTCTGAAATCGACAGTGGCCAATAATTCAATAAATCAAGACTTAAAAAAGTATAATATATCACACATTGCATTCATATGAACCGTTTTATTTTATTTAATTAATCTTATATAATAAATAACTCAATAATTACTTCCTTAATTTTAAATTATCTGTTTGTTACACGTCTCTTACAAAATATTACTAGTTAGATGGTTTTTTTTTTTTCCATTATTTCACCCTCATTTATATTATTTTAAAGATATTATAGTTTATTTGAACAAAGTTTTAGAAGATAAAAAATGTTTATTTTTTTAAAAAATGAGGTATTTAATCGAGTTTTTGATAGAAAATAAGTGTGTTAGAGAGTAGCAGAACTATTTTTCATAAAGCTTAAAACGTGGGTTTTGCCTTAAAATTATTTTATGAAAACACTTTTGAGAAAAATATATACATGTAGAAATTACACTTTAAGTTTGACCAAGCACTAATTGTTGCTCTAAAATGCTTTTTAAATTTATCAGTCAAACACAAACTACTTCTCACAAAAAGTATCTCTGAAAACACTATTGAAAGAACACTTTTCAAAATAAAATGATTTTAAAAACTTGATCAAACAGCCTGATAATCTCTTCATTAAATATTTATTCTATTAAGGTATTTATAATCTTCAAAAACAACTACTAGTAAAAGAAAAAAAAAAAAAAACTTAAACTTTTAAAATAAAAAAATAATTATTTTTTAAAATCACGAAAAATAATCTAAGCGAGAGCGTGTTCTAGCATCTTAATTACTTACTTTATTGACAACTTTCCATCTTCCAAGATTTGAGAAAAGGTTCTCTAAAAGGAATAAAAGAAAAAATATTTCCTTAAAATCAGCCCAAATCAACATATTAAAATAACATTATTATTATTATTATTATACTTTAGAATATACCAAAAATCAATAATTGGCATCTTATCAAATGTGTCAACATCAAATACACTAATAAAGGATACAAAATCCAAATCATATTATAATCAAGCTCCTCAATTTCACACTTTAAAATGTTAAAGTGTTCACATCTTTCATTTATTATTTTTTCCCCTATAAATAAAACCCCCAAATCACTTTATCAAATCACTACCAATACAAAAAAAATAATTTTTTTTTACAAGCCAAAAAAAAAAAAGGCTTCAAATTCAACCTTTTCTCTGTTCTTGATTTTCTTAATTATTACCCAATGTTTATCAGTCCTTAATGCTGCTACAGATTTTGACTTTTTCTACTTTGTTCAACAGGTACACATCTAATTTGTTTAGTTGATTAACTTTTTTTTAAAATTTTACGAGCAGAGTTCGAAGAGGTTAGTATGTATGCAGATTGTATCCTGTGGGGTCGAAAGATTGTTTTGGATGGAATCTTTTTTAACTTTTTTTTTTATGTAGTGGCCAGGATCATATTGTGACACTAAACAAAGTTGTTGTTACCCTACAACTGGAAAACCAGCAGCAGATTTTGGAATTCATGGACTTTGGCCTAATAATAATGACGGGACTTATCCATCAAATTGTGATCCAAACAGTCCTTATGACCAATCTCAGGTATCCAATATTCTAGAAACATATTCTTATTCTAATTGATATCACCGTTGGCGAATTCAAGATTTGAATATCTTGGGTTAGTCATTAGGTTTTTAGTGCTGAACTCGTTATGTTTTTGAATTACGGGTTCAGAGTTTAATTTTTTGTTAAAAAATTAGCTTTTTCCACTACTATTTTTTCTATTATTCGCGTTTAAACTACTAGGGTCAATTGAACTCATACAATTCTAGGGGCGGGTCTTATAGGAAGGCAAGGGGTTTAAAGTACGTACAAGGTTCACAAGTATGACCAAAATGATGTTGTTTGTTGTTATATATGAATTGTTGAATCTCATTGGCATAAGAAATGATTCTAGTGGTTCAATTGAGTCTTCTTCGCCAAAAAATTAGACGGCATATATATGATAAAAATGAATTCACTTGGTTATATATGAATGGTTGAATTCCTTGATATAAGAAAAGATTCTAGTGTAGTTATAAACAAGGTTCAAAATTTTCTTTAGATCATAAGTTCAACTCATAGGTGTGATGGTTCAACATTTTTTTGAATCTCCTTATATGATTTTATGATTTCGTTACTATCTACTCACAAGTTCTTGAATTGACTCGACAGGTTTCTGACTTAATTAGTAGAATGCAACAAAATTGGCCAACACTAGCATGCCCAAGTGGTAGTGGCTTAACATTTTGGTCACATGAATGGGAAAAACATGGCACTTGTGCTGAATCTGTTTTCACAAACCAACATGCCTATTTCAAGAAGACTCTTGATCTTAAGAATCAAGTTGATCTTTTGTCAATTCTTCAAGGTTCTGACATTCACCCTGACAGCAGATCTTATGATTTGGTCAACATTAGAAATGCAATTAAAAGCGCGATTGGATACACTCCTTGGATCCAATGTAATGTAGACCAGTCGGGTAACAGTCAGCTATATCAGGTTTACATTTGTGTCGATGCCTCAGGTTCAAATCTCATCGAGTGCCCTATTTTCCCTAGAGGAAAATGTGGCACAATCATCGAGTTCCCAACATTTTAATCTAGTGTTTGTTCTTTTAGCCTTATTTCATATGCCTAAATTTGTTGTTTTTCCTTTGTACTATTTCTTGTTTAGTAATATAATACATGTTCTAATCATTGGAACATGTATTATGTTTAGTAATATAATACATGTTATGCCTTGTTTGGAGCAATAACATACTGAAAATTGTCGTTTGTTCTTAGTACTCAACACTAAAATATATTATTAACTGAATTTTAAATATATGTTGTTTCAAATGGGACAACTCAATAGACAAAAGGTCATAATTTAAATCGCTATACACGAAGCTGGGGACGTAGATAGTAAGGTGATAGATTTTCTTTGTCATGGAAATTAAATTATATAAATAAGAGTTAAGGACCATAAAATAACTTTTGGGGTTAAATTAAGCTGATTAATTCCGTTACAACTAGTAAAGTGACATTCTTTTATTCGTGGCAACTAGAACAAGAACAATGGTACCGTGTACGTTGTTGTCATTAGTCATTACCCTTGAAACGTCAATATATAAATAATGTAACTGAAAAACACTATGGGAAACAAAAAAAAAAAAAAAACGAGGGTTTTGTACTGGTAAAAGTATGTTGGGACAGATTATTTGACCGGACACGTGGCAAATTAAGAGAAGATTTCAGTCAAACGGTAAGTCAATTAATATCAATCACGTTAAAAACTGTTTAACTTTCGAAAATTAGCTCTACTCTTCATTCGCACTGGACATCAGAGGTCCAAAGTGATCCGTCTAAAAGTCTTGGAGGAGTGCCTCCGATGGATGAGAACACAAATAACAACCAAATTTTGAGATATATTCAAAATTTCATTTAGTAATCATAATTTCAGTCATCTAACATATTTTATTATTCAATTATGGACATTTGAATACAATAAGAATAACGAATATCCTAAATTTCCCAGACTCCCCTTCATTGTGGACATTTGAATACACCTTATTATTACACATTCTATACATATTTTATTATTCAATTGTTCATAAGTTTTTTGCGATTTTGATCGAAAAGCTTAATATAAAAATCTTATCATTTCCTCCTTTCTTATTTCAATTTGATCAATATCAAAAGGATTAACTGATTTTGAATTGATTACGTTGTTTGTGACCTCATTAATATAATAAATGAACTTAAGGTTTATACGGACTTCTCTTGCTTGTTTTGGAAAACGATTTGTTTCTCTTTTCATATATAGATTCTTTCTAACAAATTTCCCAAACTAAATATAAACATTTTTTTTTGTTTTTTATCGATGTTTGATGTTGAAATTCGATAACTTTAGATTTGCATCGTATTGGGCTCATTTGGGGGGGGGGGGGGGGTCACTCAAGAATTTTATTATACTCAGAGTTCAAATTTAAGACCACCGATTAACACTCGTTCAATGCATCACATTCTGCGATAATACATATAAACACTTGCTATAAAGAGAAGTAAAACAAAACCAATCATTTTTATTTGAAAAATAAAATAAATCTAAACGTCATAGAGAATGTCGGTCTGAATTGTCACATAGAAGTACGTACATATATATATATAGTAGAGAATCTTAGGCCCGCCTACGTGGCTCAATCATAAACCAGAATTCCTTTTTAATTTATTTATTTACAAAATTAGTCTTTCCTTTCATGAAAAGTTGTGACTTTAATGAAAGGTTGCGACTTTAACGAAGAATTGCGACTTTTATGAAAAGTTATGACTTCTATAGAAGGTTGTGACCTTTTCGAAGGGTTGCAATGTTTTCAAATAGTTGTAACCTTTATGATAAGACACAATAAATATTTGTTCACACTACCCTTTGTTGTCTATAAATAGAGGGATTTCTTCTCATTTTAACACAACGAAAATTTTGAACCTCCTCCTCTTCTTCACAATTAAATATTTGTATACTTTGCTCATGTTGACTAGCTCACTCACACTATTGCTTATGTTACAGATCCTAATATGTATTTTTACAATCATTAATTTATAATTTATGCTTATGTTATTAAGGCAAAATGATAAGATGTAATAATTTTCATTTTCCTTCACATTATTAATGTTTGTTACTACGTTATCTTGTATGTAAGATAATATAGTGTTTTAGTTTTAATATCTGATAGGTTTTAAATATTATTTTATAAATTCTGTGATATTAAATTCCTGCGCGGAGTGCGGGTAATTTTACTAGTAGTAACAATAATAAAAGAAGTTAATGTTAAAGAAGAAAATCCCATGGTCGCAAAATGTACAAGTGTAGACTCAATTAAAGTCCATTAATTTGAAACATCTATTTAGTAGTTTTCCTAAGACAAATTTATAGCATGTTTTTATAAAAGTCTTTTACTAAAGCATATTTTAAACGAAAAATAATTTGTTTTTGAATAATAAACTTAAAAGATATTTTAAAGCAATAGTGTTTCACCAAAATTTTAAACATTTTTTTAAGTAAATCATTTTTTTCACAATAGTAGTTTAGGAAAAACTACATTTTTTTAATTTCTAAAAACTTACTTTAGTTACTTTGGAGAAGCATTTATATTCTCTCAAGTTTGATCAAACACTTTACTTTTGAACTTTCAAAAAATTGGCCAAACAAATTACAAAAATATGTTTAATATGTATAGTTCAGGAACATTTTGTCCCTAAAGTAAAATTTTCGATTGGATCGAATTAGTTGGGCTCAAAGAGTATATATTTTGTAACACTGATCACCGGATTAAAAAAAGGACGAATTTTGCTTGTCTGTTCCTTTACTTCATTTCTTCCTTGTTTATGACCTTTTTGCCCCTTACCCACTGCATCTGCAGGTTGTCAAGAGGGCAACCTTTTCGTTACTCTTCCATTTCCTCTAGGGAAAATGACTTGAGAAATTATTATTTTTCACAAACGTAAAATTAATATCAAGTTAAAAATTAAGGTTAAGAACTAAAAAATTATTACAATAGACACTAATTATTTTTTGTGACATCCAATATCCTCTTTTTCACCTTTTTAGTCGTAATTTCGTCTTAGCCGTGGCATCTAATCTCCGGCTTACGAAGAAAGAGTTTAAGAGGTTAAAAAAATCAGTTGGAATCAATATAATGATCTCAAATTAATCAATATAAAATGATAATTGAGTTATATATGTGTATATATATATAATTTATTATTTCTTCCAATATTATTCTTTTTAGTAGTAAATATACTAGTAGTCAGATATAGATTTTCAATGTATAATTAATTAATAACATTAATTTAGTAAATAAATTCCTTAGTAAATACTTTTTAAAGAGAATGACAAGTCAACTTAGGCAGGTAAATGAAAGGAAAGGAGTATATATGATGAATGGAATGAATCTCACATGCATCAGTTTAAGAAATCTTTGTTTCTTTGATTTAACTTTTGAGATATGAATTAAATCAAAAAACTAAATTGACACAGTATAATAGTTAGATCATCCGATATGGACCTTCGAATAAGGGAGGGGGGGGGGGTTGTAAAAACACCCCTAGTTAAAAAAAATATGCACACATTAGATTAGATAGCGATTCGAATCCGAAAATAAAGATCCTTCTCTTTTAAAGTTAAATATGTATGTTTGTGAAAATTAATTGCGAATGATCATTTTGTTTACTCATCAGGATAGTACATACAATATATATTAAAGCAATATATTAACTCAAAGGGAAGACATGTTTCTATGCTTTGCCACTAAAACATATTATTAGTGGTGGCTGTTATAGGTATTAGCGGCGACAAATTTTGCCACAAAAATATACTATTAGTGGCAATTGTAATAGGTATTTGGCAGTGACTAATTTTCCCATTAAAACTTGTTTTAGTGATGACTATATAGATATTGGCGGCGACTAATTTTGCAACTAAAACATATTATTCGTGCACTATTAGGAATAGCGGCGACAAATATAAGTATTAGCAGCGACTAGCTATGCCACTAAAAAGTTTTTGGTAGTGACTATTATCGGTATTAGCGGCGATAAGTTTTGCCTTAAACAAACTATTAGTGGCGATTGTTATAGGCATTAGCGGCGACAAGATGTGCCACTAAAACTTCTTTTGGTGGCAACTATTACAGGTATTCGCGACGATTAGTGTTGCCACTAGAACTTATTACTGATTGCGACTATAATGGGTATTGGCGGCGATAAGTGTTGCCACTAAAACATACTATAGTAGCGACTATTATAGGTATTAGCGGCGACAATTTTGCCACTAAAACATACTATAGTGGCGACTATTATAGGTATTAGCGGCGACTAAATGTGCCACTACAATTATTTTAGTGACTACTATTATAAGTATTAGCGGCGATTAGTTTTGCCACTAAAATAAATTATTGGTGGCGACTATAATAGTTATTAGCGGCAATAAATTTTGCCACAAAAACCAAGTATTAGTGTGTCTCATATAGGCATTAGCCGCGACTAAATTTGAGCCGCAAATAAATTTGCCACTAAAAATTCTTTTAGTGGCGACTATTAAAGTATTAGCAACGATTAGTTTCGCTCTAAAACTTATTATTAGTGGCGACTAATTTGCCATAAAACCATATTATTGGTGGCGACTTTTATAGGTATTAGCAGCAACTATGTTTGCCACTAAAATATCTTTTTGGTGGCGACTATTTTAGTTATTAGCGGCGACTAATTTTGCCATTAAAACTTCTTTTTGGTGGTGACTATTATAGGTATTAGAGGCTACTAATTTTGCCACTAAAACTTATTATTGGTGGCGCTTATTATAGGTATTAGCGGCGACTAATTTTACCACTAAAACTTATTATTGGTGGCGACTATTATAGGAATTTGTGATGATTTATTTTGCCACTAAAACACATTATTGGTGGCGAATATTATCGGTATAGCGGCAACTAATTTTGCCACTAAAACATACTATTAGTGGCGATTATTATAGGTAAGTCGTAGATTGGACTCTTAAAATTAATTTTCGTGCTGTAAAATTCAATATAAATTTCATTGTTGGGATCTATGGTCCGTAAATCAAACCACGAGCCATAGATGGTCCCGTAGAAGATTTTCATCAGCTTTGAAGAGGGGTATTTTAGTCTTTTCTCACCCCTTCTAACTCTAAACCGTGATGTTTTTACACCTAGTCTTAGAGCAAAGATCCAATTGGAGAAGGCTAGGGTTTTCAAGCGTTCTACCATTTTCGCCAAAAACTTTGTTCTTCAGTTTCATCTATTTTTTTTAATAAAATTCCCACTTTATGAGATTTCGATATTTATGCATTGAAATTTTTTATTAAAAATAGTGCATTCTTGTTGTTCCACATGAACCCTATATATTGAATCTTGCTAAAGTATTTTGAATTAGCAAGTTTCTTACATTTATTTTAAAAACTAAAGAGAATTTAAGAGAAAAACATGATTTTTAAACATAATTTAAGGGGACTTGAGTGGTTTCGAAAGTGTCATTTTTATCTTGAAAAAAGAACACTATTTTCAGAAAAGTACATAGAGTTTCAGAGTAATCTAGAAGTACTTAGTACAACTTTAGTCACTTATATATATGGGGTAAGAGTTCAGACAACTCAAATCTCATAAACTACATAGCCAACGTAGGATATGATCGTACCAACATTCGAAAGACTCATCATTGTCTCAAGAAGGCCTTTTTAGTAGATCTTTCATGCCCCGAGCCTACACCCTGGGTGTGGCCGACAGTCAAGAAGCATTAGCCTGGCCAATACTCAGCGGAAGACTTACTCAACAATATATGACCTCAGTTTGCAAAGATTAACTCAAATGACTCGAGATAAATAACTTAGAATATTTAAAGTATTCAACAAGTCATAAAAAGGCAACTCAGTCTTAAATATTAACAATGAAAATGGAAAAAGACTCCTCAAAAACACTACTGTCTAAGAAGCCTCTAATAATTATGATAGACGTTGAGACAAGACTCACGACATCTTAATAAGACTAAAAAGTAAATGAAAATCCTTCGGAAGCAAGGACGCTCACCAAAGCTAACTCGAACTACTAGTAGTATCAACGGAGTGCCTGTTAATGACCCTGAATACATGTATCTGCATCATAAAAAGATACAGGCCAAATGACGTCAGTACATTGAATGTACGAGCATACAAGGGGAACTCTAAAGCATAAACATAAGCTTGAACTGATATAAAAGAAAGTATCACAACCCAGACCGCGTGATTGGCACCCACACTAACTCTCCGGTGGGAGAACCACTACTACAATTCAAACCAAACAACTAAACCAAAAATAAGACATTTAAGTACACGAAAGCATGAAAATACTAAGGAAAGAAATAGAGTTCATAACTCTAACAAAAGTCTAACAATAATAAACTAACTATGAGGAAGTAATGCCTAGAGCCTGAAAGTAAATGTACCAAAACATCTAACAATGAATCAAGTCTAAACAAGAAGGGATACAACCCCAACTAATGTACTAATAACTAATAGAGCTGTCTTAAGTTTGAAATGTGGACATAGACGAAAATAGAACTCATGGCAGCCCAAAAAAATTGGTTCATCCTTGAATTCGAGTGACGATTACTGATCTCCTAAGCGAGGTCTGTCAGTAGCCACTTGAAGATGCCCTGTACTCAACAAAAAAAGCACAAGTGCAGTATCTATACACAACCACAGTGTACTGGTAGGATCACACGGCTATTCCACTAAGTATAATATATATAAGTCATCACAATAATATAATCACATACATATAACGAACATATACAATATTATCAACATTTACTAACAACGAACACTTTCACATTTCTCAAGATACACAATTATATCAAATCATTGGTCATCTCATGGAACCCAAACCTAAATAGTTAGCATACTGAAACGTGGTACCCGATTCAATGATTATGTTGGAATGTGGCAACATATCCCATAATTATGTCGGAACGTGACAATCGATCCAAGTTAATTATATCGAAACGTGGCAATCGATCCATTCAACACACCACAATCACATTCACAAGTATATCCTCAATATCATACAATTAAGTCATGATTTCCTAGTAATCATCATTCATCTATCTCATTTACAATAAGTGTGATCAATAATGCAATATTTATATACATACATGTATCATAATGAAGCAAGAACAAACATACATCACACAATCATAGAATTACAATCATCACCTACCTCAAAACAAGCTTGAAATCCTAAAAAACTTGATCCTTTCCTTTTTGGATTCACTCCGCTTGTTCTTGGTCTACAAACAATCATAATAACACGGAAATCAATAAAATATCACTAATTACCCAAATTACTAACAATTCTAACAACTATAAATCATATCCATGATCACAAGTATCCATATAGGGTTGTTTCCACCATAGAATCTAGATCAAAACCCTCCCTTATCAATAATTACCCATTTCTACAGTTCGAAAAACGGATTCAGACAGTGAAAAGCTTACCTTTAGCCTCAAGAATGGTGGAAAACTATTAGGAGTCACCTAGGGTTTGTTCCTTAGCTATAAAAATCAAAAATTGCAGAATAAAGTCATTTAGGGGTTTATTTACAACTTTAAGTCCCATTTGGCCCACTACAGCGGTTTTCACCCCACTACTGCGGCCCACCAGAGAGACAAAATTCAGCGCTAAAGTGGCTTGAAAGAAATAGTGAGCTATTTTAATAATTCGAAAATCCCCATTTTCACAACACACCTCTAACCCACGACCCGCATAAAATACCCTTCACGCTAAGATTGATTTTGGGAGTTCTATTCACCCGAATTCAATTTTGCTAAGTCGTAAAGATTTCTTAACGACTTATCTAACTACTCATGTAATCAAAATTATAAATGAGTCACTCGATTATTACCAGATTTTCCTACACCTTAATGACTCCGATTTCGTCCAGATTTGGACTAGGTTGGAAAAATTCAAATAATACAAAAAAGTTTTTCAGTCCCAAATTTTCCCCCATTGGCATTTCTATAACGACAGAAATAGGTCGTTACAATAGATACCAATTTACCCATCACTCGTCCCTGAGTGACCAAACTTAGGAAAAACATATGCTAAAGAAAGAATGAAGTAGTACCTGAATCGACAAACAATTGGGGATACTTGTCTCGCATGTCTCTCTCAGTTTCCCAAGTAGCTTCCTCAATTGGACGATGATTCCATTGAACTTTCACGAACTTAATCTCCTTGGTTCTCAACTTGCACATATCACAATCAAAAATTGCCACCGGTTCCTCCTCATATTGGAGGTCCTTGTCTAACACAATTGAGTCTCACTTAATGATATAATCCCTGTCATCATGATACATCTTCAACATAGACAAATGAAATACCGGATGAACACCCGATAGATTAGGAGGTAAAGTCAATTTATACACTACCGGTCCTACACATTCAAGAACCTTAAAGGGATCAATGTATCACGGACTTAGTTTGCCCTTCTTGCTAAATCTCATCACCCCTTTCATGGGTTATGCCTTAAGAAGAACATTCTCACCGGTTTGAAAAGCCATGTCTTTCACCTTATGATCCGCATACTATTTCTGTCTACTCTAGGCTGCTAGAAGCTTAGCTTGAATACTCCTCACCTTATCTTGAGCATCCTTCACGAAATCTACCCCTAATGATTTCACATCTCTAACCTCAAACCATCCTATAGGCGATTTACATGCCCTCCCATAAAGTGCCTCAAATGGTGCCATATCTATGCTGGAGTGATAACTATTATTATAGGAAAACTCACACAAGTATATGAATTTATCTCAATGCCCTCCAAAATCAAGCACACATGCCCTCAATATGTCTTCTAACACTTGAATAGTCCTCTCTGACTACCCGTCTGTCTGTGGATGGAAGGTTGTACTAAAAATGAGTTGTGTGCCCAATTCATCATGTAATTTCCTCCAAAACTTAGATGTGAATTGGGTACCACGGTTTGAGATGATAGAGAGGGGCACCTCATACAACCTCACTATCTTTTTCACATAAATTTTAGCCAATTGTTTAGCATTATAATCTGTTCTTACCGAAATAAAATTGGCTGACTTGGTCAATCTATCAACCACTACCCAAATAGAATCAAACTTTCCGAAAGTCTTGGGAAGACCAACCATAAAATCTATGGCTATTCTTTCCTACTTCCATTCAAGAATTGACATTCTTTGAAGCAAACTTGCAGGCCTGTGATGTTCATACTTCATTTGTTGATAATTTGGACACTTCACCACAAACTCCGCTATATCCTTCTTCAAGCTCGGCCACCAATAAATTGACTTCAAATCTCGATATATCTTGGATACACTCGGATGAATAGAATATCGCGAACCATGAGACTTTGCTAACAATTTCTTGATCAGGTTATTTACTCTAGAAACACATATTCTCCCTTTAAAATTGAGCACACCATCCACATCAAGAGTGGTCTCTTGTGCCTTACCATTTGCAGTCTTCTTCCTAAGGTTCTCCAAATTCTCATCCTCAAATTGTTTGGCATTGATCTCCCCAATAAATGTGGCATTCACTTCAATATTAGCTAACACCCCACCTTTTTCTGAGATGCCCAACTGCATGAACTTAGATTCTAAGGTCTGAATTTCCTTAGTTAAAGGTCTCTTGGATACACTCAAGCAAGTTAAACTACCCATACTCACAACTTTTCGACTCAAAACATTTTCCACTACATTAGCCTTACTAGTATGGTATTGAATAATGACATCATAATCTTTTAGTAACTCCATCCACCTTCGTTGTCTCAAATTCAGATCCTTTTGAGTGAACACATGCTGCAAACGACGATGATCAGTAAATACCTCACACTTAACACCATAAAGGTAATACTGCCAGATCTTAAGAGCAAACATTACTGCTGCCAACTCCAAATCATGTGTTGGATAATTTCTCTTATTCACCTTCAATTGACGCGATGCATAAGCTATAACATTCTTATCTTACATCAACACAACACCCAAACCAAAATGTGAAGCACCACAATAAATAATAAAATATTTACCTTTTATCGTTAATTCTAGAATATGTGTGCTGGTCAAAAGAGTCTTGAGCTTTTGGAAGCTCTCCTCACATTTTTCAGTCCATTCAAATGGTATCTCCTTTTTGGTTAAATTAGTCAAATGAGTGGCAATAGAAGAAAAGTTCTTCACAAATCGATGATAATAGCTAGCAAGCCCCACAAAACTCCTAACTTCAGTCATAGAACTTGATCGAACCCAATTCTTAACCGCATCAATCTTTTGAGGATCTACTATTACCCCTTCTTTTGAAACTACATGCCCCAATAATGCAACCGAAGTTAACCAAAATTCACATTTAGAAAATTTAGCATATATCCTTTATTTTCTAAGAACACCTAAAACAATACGAAGATGGTCAGCATGCTCTTCCTCACTTTTCGAATATACCAAAATATCATCAATAAAGACTATGACGAAAGAATCAAGAAATGGATTGAACACCTCATTCATTAAACTCATAAAAGTTGTAGGCGCATTAGTTAAACCAAAAGACGTAACCAAAAACTCATAGTGCCCATAGCGGGTTCTAAACGTCGTCTTGGGTACATCCTCAGGCCTAATCATGAACTGATGGTAGCCAGACCTTAAATCAATCTTGGAGAAAACTGATGCACCTTGCAATTGGTCAAAAATATCATCTATTCGAGGTAAATGAAACTTGTTTCGAATAGTGACCCTATCCAATTGTTAGTAATCTATACACATTCTCATACTACCATCATTTTTCTTAACAAACAATACTAGAGCACCCCATGGAGAAACATTAGGACGAATAAATCCATTATCGAAAAGCTTTTGGATTTGAGCCTTAAGCTCTCTTAATTTCACCGAAGCCATACGATATGGAGGAATAGAAATGAGGCGCGTACCAGGCTCCAAATCAATGCAGAAATATATATCTCTATCCAGAGGCATACCAGACAAATCAGTAGGAAACACTTCTCTAAATGCTGACACCACGGGAATAGACTCAATAGAGGGAGACTTAACCTCAACATCCCAAATATGTGTCAAATAAGTTAAAAAACCCTACTCTACCAATTTTCTAGCCCGAATGGAGGATATGATCTTAGCTTGCTTAGGCTTGTACATCCCTTCCCACTCTAATTTTTCCCTTCTCGAAATTTCTAGAGTTACAAACTTAGTATTACAATTCAACACAGCATAGTAGGGGAACATTCAAGTTATGCCTAAGATAATATCAAAGTCAGTCATATCCAAAATCACTAAATCATCCCAAGTCTGAAAACCCATAAACAAGATAGGATATGCACGATAGACATGGGTGACTATGACCGACTCTCCAACTGGGGTAGAAACATAGATAGGGGCATCAAGCACATCAAAAATCATATCAAACTTTGAGGAAAATCACATAGATACATAAGAATAAGTAGAATTCGGATCAAATAACACATTAGCCATCCGGTCACAAACAAGAATAATACATGTGATCACCGCGTCAGACATCTCTGCCTCATTTTTGCCTGGAAAGGCATAACACTGAGCCCTATCATCTTGATGAACCACTTTCCTGCCTGGTTGCACATTATCTCTGCCTGCATTACCATTTCCTCTACCTCTATGGCCTCGCTGATTACCTCCTCGCCCATCTTGTGGACGCTCTCAACCATTATTACCATTTTTCGTCAGTACCATTGCTCTAGTCTGCTGTTGCGCGGACTCAAACACACGTGGATAGGGACGATCTCTCCTCTATGTACAGGTTCTCCACAGTTGTAACAAGTACGATCAAAAGATGGTCTGCCGCCCGTCGAAGGCACGAATCCCTAGCTATCCTGGAAATTATGAGATGGAGTTTTCGAGTAACTACCTGCAGAGGCGGGCATAGCGGACTGAATTGGCTTAGCTGCAAGCATTGGCCTTTCGGACCCCTTGGAATGAGAACCTTGAAAGTTACCCGAGTTCTTGGCCCTTTTTGCCCATACCTTAGCTTGATCATCTCGCCTCACCCCTTCCACTTTCTTAATATAGTTTGTTACCTCATTGAAGCTCCTCCCTACAGAAGTCATATGAACAGATAATACTTGCAACTCAGAATTTAGTCCCCAAATAAAAACTGGATTCTCTCTTCCTCAGTCGTCACCAATTAAGTAGCATATCTAGACAAAGCATGAAACTTGGCCTCATAAGCAGCCATAATCATACCACCTTACTCCAAAGCCATGAACTCATCCTTCTTGCGATCCCTCAAAGTCCTAGGCACATATTTCTCCAGAAACAGAGCATGGAATTGGGTTCAAGTAAGTGGAGGTAAAGTTAAAGATCTACATTCCATGTAAGCTCTTCACCACTGTTTAGCCTCACCTTGAAGTTGAAAGGACAGAAACTCAACCCCATGCTGATGGACAATTTTTAACTTATGAAGCCTCTCATAGCAGTCTAAGATAAATTCATAAGCATCTCCATTCTCAGAACCAAGAAACACATGAGGATTTAACTTCAAAAATTTAGTCAACATTTTATGCTCATTACCAATCATAACAGAACCCAACAAAGAGTAGAAGAAAGCATCATTACCTCCAGTCCCACCCACCTTGGGCGCAGTGCTAGCAATAAAAGGATTAGTAGGAGCTTAAGTTGCTTGAGCAGAAGCAAGCACTCTATGACCAACCAACCTCTTCAAGAATGACATGATCTGTCAAACTGACACTGGGTCTATGGGGGTAGTCTTAGCCTGCACTTTTTCCTCTTGTCATATATCCTCAACATTCTCAATATCAATATTCTCCTCTTCAATCTCTTCATGATGCGTAGGAGGGTAGGAGCATTCTCAATAGGAGCTCTATTTACAGTAGGCGCTACTCTTCCATAGCCTCTACCCCTAGCTCTTTCTCTACCCCTACCGCGACTGCGACCTCTCGCTGCAGATTTCTCAATTGGAGCATTGATGGGAGCTACGTGCCTAATGTCGTTGAATCTGGTATTAATCATCTACGAACAGAAGAGTGAAGGAGGTTAGATACCAATTTGAATCGCCAGATACCAATTGGAATCAAGTCATAGCATAAAAGGAGACAAGAGAAAACATAGAGATTTCCTAAAATCCTATAGGCTCTCAAAGAAAAGTAAAGGTGTCCCTGTACCGTTTCGTGAGACTCCACTAGACTGGTTTTGGTACATCGAGATAAACTAGCCTAGGTTCTGATACCAACTTTTTCATTGTCACCCACACTAACTCTCCGGTGGGAGAATCACTACTACAACTCGAATCAAGCAACTAAATCACAACTAAGACATTTAAGTACACAAAAGCAGGAAAATACTAAGGAAAGAAATATAGTTCCCATAAAATTTAACAAAAGTCTAACAATAACAAACTAACAATGCGGAAGCAATGCCTAGAACCTGAAAGTCAATGTACCAAAACATCTAACAATGAACCAAGTCTAAACAAGAAGGGATACAACCCCAACTAATGTACTAATAACTAATAGAACTGTCTAAGTCCGAAATATGGACATAGACAAAAGGAGAACTCATGGTAGCCCGGAAGAATTAGCTCACCCTTGAATTCGAACGACGATTACTAATCTTTTAATCAATGTCTGTCATTAGCCATTTGAAGATGCCCTGTACTCAACAAAAAAAAGAGCAAGTGCAGTATCAGTACACAACCACAGTGTACTGGTAGGATCACGCGGCTATCCCACTAAGTGTAACATACATAAGTCATCACAATAATATAATCACATGCATATAACGAACATATACAATATTATCAACATTTACTAACAACGAACAATATCATATTTCTCATGAAACACAATTATATCAAATAATTGGTTTTCTCATGGAACCCAAACTCAAATAGTTAGCATATCAGAACGTGGTACCCGATCCAATGATTATGCCGAAACGTGGCAACCGATCCCATAATTATGCTAGAATGTGGTGACCGATCCAAGTTAGTTATGCTGAAACGTGGAAACCAATCCATTCAACACACCACAATCACAATCACAAGTATATCCTTAAGATCATACAATTAAGTCATGATTTCCTGGTAACCATCATTCATCTATCTCATTTACAACAAGTGTGATTAATAATGCAACGTTTATATATATATATATATATATATATATATATATATATATATATATATATATATCATAATGAAGCAAGAACAAACATACATCACACAATCATAGAATCACAACCATCACCTACTTCGAAGCAAGCTTGAAACCCTAAGAAACTTGATCCTTCCCTTTCCGGATTTGTTCTGTTTGTTCTTGATCTACAAACATTCATAATAACACGAAAATCAATAAACAATCACTAATTACCCGGATTACTAATAATTCTAACAACCCTAAATCATACCCATGATCCCAAGTATCCAAATAGGATTGTTTCCACTATATTATCTAGATCAAAACCATCCCCCATCGATAATCACCCATTCTATTACGTTCTACGGATCGAAAAATGGATTCGGAGAATGAAAAGCTTACATTTAACCTCAAGAATGGTGGAAAACTGTTAGGAGTCGTCTGGGTTCATTCCTTAGCTCTAAAAATCAAAAAGTACAGAATAAAGTCGTTTAGGGGTTTATTTACAACTTTAAGTCACGTTTGGCTCGCCACAACGACCCTCACCCCGCTACAGCTGCCCCGCCAGAGCGACAACATCCAGCGCTAAAGCGGCTTGCACATAACAGTGAGCTATTTTAATAATTCCAAAATCCCCATTTCACAACACACTTTTAACCCACGACGCTGAGAAAATACCCTTCACCCTAAGATCGATTTCGAGAGTTTTACTCACCCGAATTCAATTTCGTAAAGTTGTACAGATTTCTTAACGACTTATCTAACTACTCATGTAATCAAAATCATAAATGAGTCACCCGATTGTTACCAGATTTCCCTACACCTCAATGACTCTGATTTCGTCCAAATCTAGACTAGGTTAGGAAAATCCAAATATTACGAAAAAGTTTTTCGGTCCTAAATTTTCCCCCATTGGCATTTCTAAATGACGGAAACAGGTCATTACAGAAGGACATACTCATCTCATCTCATCTCAACTCAACTCAACTCAAGGACACTTAACTCAATTTAATATAAAAGTAGCAATAAAGGTGCAATATAAAGAAAGCTTTTAAAATAGTAGATTATAACTCAATGTATATAAAAATGCAATAATCATCACTATGAGCTACGTGATGATACAGCGTCTCGCCCACACTGCCAGAACTGTCCTATACCTTGTTGGAGTATAGAACATCCTCAATTAATTGGATCCACTAAGCTATGCTTAAAGAAATAAGAAAGCATCTAAAAAGTCTGACCCTTTACCCATGTTGGCATACATGATTTATGAGGATTTTGAGTTGTCTGAACTCATCCCTATATCAGTGCTCAATACTACTCACAATAATATATAATTCATGATCATATGTTTAAAAACATTCCTCATCCTCAAACTTAAGATTATTACTCAAAAGATTCTCTTAAGGAGATAATGCTCAAAAACTCCTCATGAACTCAAGGTTTCCTCTCATTTTAAATGCAAAACATTTACTCTTGGAAATAGTTAGTTCCCTTATATTCATTTTGAAAGCATGAACTCAACTCTCCTCATCCTTATAATGAAGGGGTGTGTGTGAAAATACCCCTAGTTCAAAAAATGTGCACGCATTAGATTAGACAACGATTCAAATTCGAACATGAAGTGAGCTAGCTCAGATGATCCTTCTCTTTTTAAGTTAGACCCTAAACCTAATTTACATGTTTGTTTGTGAAAATGGTATAGTTAAGTATCAATAATTGCGAATGATTATTTTGTGTACTCATCGGGATAGTACATACAATATATATTAAAGCAATATATTAACTCAAAGGGAAGACATGTTCCTATACTTTGCTATTTAATTTGTTAATTATGAAAATTCTTAAAAGAATAATCTGTAGAATTAATTAAACACGGCCTGTTAAATTGAAAATTATTGATTTGACTTTAGAATTAGAAGAGATATATACAACCAAGTTGTTCGGTAGATTGGATCGAGCCTATCACCTAATATTAATCTATATTTATTCTGTTCATATAACAAAAGCTTGTACTTAATTAAGTCTTTGAAGAATTAAAAAAATTGACCCAATAAGAAATTAAGTAAAATAATTGATTTTTTTGTCCAAAAATGTCAGAAAAATGGAGTTTTATCAAGACATGTCACGATAAGCTTCTCAAAATTTTGTCTAGTAATATTATTTAATGAGCCACTTTGGTGGTGGCTGAGTAATTGGTTGAGCAGGAATCTTTTAAATGAAAATTTTATATTCAATATAATTTTCACTCATTTTTTATTGAGTTCATTATATTGAAATGGTATTTGCGAATAATTACTTTAAAATGGGATTTATCTTAAGAAGGTGCTTATAAGCTTCGTTAATTCAAGATTAACTTTTTCAAAATAAAAAATAGAAAACATTTTCCCAATTACTAAGTACTTAACAATAATTAATTATAGATTTGTCAGTTTATGGCATTAATAAAAATTACTAAACTTTGATTCAGCAAATAAATTTCATTGGTTGAGAGCCTCTAAAGTCTAAAGTTTACTGGGTGTTCTTTATCTCATGTGTACGCAAATAAATAAATCAGTGAAGGCTTTTTGAAAAAGTTTGTTTTTATTTTTTTTCTGTTTAGAGAGAGGGAGCTTTAAGTTTTTAGGAAGAGCTATACGAGACATCTCACGTACGATTCATACTGAATTATAATGAGAGGTTTACCATCACATTATTGCATGTAAGGGGAGCATACTTGATTCACAAATTGGTCTGACGTGTAATTAATTCACTTTTGACCTCGTGTTAAGTAGCTGAGAGGACTCGGTTGTTAGTTAGTAACCTCCTTCCCCTTGGTTTCGAGATGGACCATTTTGCTCTATTTTATTATATACGCTTAGCAAAAAGAATATTTTTTGATACATCTAAACTTATGGGGTGTCTACCCTGTAGACAACAACCACAGTAGTCACCATCTGGTCCCTTACCCCACAAAGTAGCGAAACACATTAACCTAATTAATTTATATTCACATCATAAGATTTATTTTAAGAGAAGAGTGCTCCCGTTGATAATCAATCACCCAATCTATTAAACAATTAAAAAAATTGCTCCGTCCTATTCGGAGAATGGTCCATATGATACGACTTAATCAGTTATCCTCATAATTCATATAAGATTTTGACCAGATTGAATTTTCTTAAAGTATGTTTCTTATCTCCCCTCTCCCCCTTTAAGCTTGTTCACTTATTGGGTGATCGTTACTCTTATATTCACGTATTTGCTCGTCATTTAGGCTCAGACGTGAAATTTATGCTCATTGCAATAATGAGAACTTTTAAATATTCGAGTTCGAACCCAAAACCTCAATTAAATTGGCTATGTATGAATTTGAAATTTTTCTTTGCTGGATGAAAAAACAAAAGATATTATTCATTAATATTAAACGTAGCTCAAGCCATACGTTTCCTTACTTAACTTCCAATTGAACTTAATTTCCAACTAGAAAATATAGTAGTTTAATTCCTTCTTTTTTTTCGATTGAAATATTCCTTTTAGATCTAATTATATGTATATTTATATTTATAGGTTGATTGATTTAAAACTTAATTAGGAATCTATCTAGCACTCTGATCCCTCCGTCCAAATTAACGATCAGTTTAATTCAGAAAAATTATTCCGAAATACTTATCAGTTTAGAAATTGAAGGCTAAAATTAATAATTATTTATAACTATTTAAGAATATATATAAACTTAGTAGACTATACCTTGTCTTTATTACTTTTCTTAAATGAACATGAAAAGATTTAAAACGGATGTTAAAATAGTATAAAGGGATCAATCTTTTTTTTTTTTTTTTTTTTTTTTAACAAGAGAATGGGTGTGCGCACATAAATGAGAAATAAATGAGCAGATTGATCAAAATTAATTGAGTTAATAAAATTTATTATTATATTGAATCCACCAAAAATTACATAGGTTGAAATGAGTTAAAAGCGGGTCAAAATTCAATCCCACATTATTTTTTATTTGTTCTTTGTAAAGTTTAAATAAAATTATTATTTTTCTTTATTTGTCCTCTATATAACATATACAAAAAAACATCTTTTAAAAAAAATTTAATAAAAAAATTCATGAATCAATTTGGAATAGATATCAACTCAAATTCTGATGAACTAAGCTAATAATTAAATGGGTGTGCAGATAAATAATCATTTTGTCAAGTTATAATTTCATTACTAATTCTGCCATCTCTATATACAGACGTACAAAGGAAACCCCGATTTAATATAATAGCTTGCAAACAATACTATAAAGATAAAGTACACTAGACCAATCCGAGTGACAAGCTCGGTCGAGAAATCACTAATATATTAGGTTTTTTTTTAAAAAAAAAATTGTTCATGAATATAGAGAAGTAAAGGGTAATAAATTAATGCGTAAACAACAAATCTTAAGCACATGAAGATAAGTATTGACGACTACGATATTAACACATGGACTTTAATATTAATACGAACACGCAACAATATTTTAAATAATAGTATTATTTTTCTTACACATTAATTAGTTGGCATATACTTATCAGCATATTCCTTCACGACGTGCCTTTATTTTGCCTATAAATTGAGACATAACTATATCAAACTAAAAATACCAAATATATTTTCTTTCTATTTTACTCACCCAAAAAAGAAAATTCAAAAGTTTATTGTAGGAGAAATTATTATTATTATTATTAAACTAGTAAATGATGAAATCTCAAAAATCATTTTTGATTAAGATTATTGTTGTACAATGTTTGTTAGTTCTTTGTGTTGCAGCCCAAGACTTTGATTTCTTCTACTTTGTTCAACAGGTAAGTCCTCTTAACTCTCTATTTTGTATACGTATCGAGCAGTGATGGAATTAGGAATTATAATAAGATTCAAATTAAAAACTTTGAACTTGTAAAGTAATTTTTGGAATATCTTTGCCACTACAATAATATCACCACTTAAAGCATTATATAATAAATTTTTACATTATCAGATCATCTAAAAATTTTGTTATGATATTATTATAGTGGCCGGCGTCTTATTGTGACACGAGGCGTAGTTGCTGCTATCCCACCACTGGAAAACCTGATGAAGATTTTAGCATCCATGGTCTATGGCCAAACTACAAAAATGGAAAATGGCCACAAAATTGTGATAAGGAAAGCTCTTTGGATGAATCTGAGGTATTGTGTAGCATTTTGTGATCTTCCGCTTCCGTCTACGCCTGGACCTGATGTTGATTTCTGATTTAAATGCCAGCTTTCATATTAATTTTTGTACTTAAGCTTTGAAGTAGTCTTTATATATTGTTAGGTTTATGTCAATATCATTTATTCAACTTTGTACAAATGGGGTCTTTTTTTATATTGTTAAAGTCTTCCCTAATAGAGTATCATAATTTTTTTCCACGAAATTTTCATTAGGTAGATTATATTTTAAGAAAACATGAAGATTAATCATAATTATATGTATGCTGATTGAATTCATGTTGAAATGTAGGTAGATATTTACTTTGACCTTTAGATGTGGAGTCCCTAGCTTCACATAGATCGAGTTGTTAAAATAATTACTCTATTAATCTTTTATATTTACTTATATACACTACTCCCTCCGTTCCATGTTAATTGTCTCGAAATACTTGTAATTATCCAAAACTAAAATAAAAGTAATTATCTTTTATCTCACTAATATTAATTAGAGTGCAATTAAATTGAGAGAAAAAAAGGTAAGTTAATATATATATATTTTTTATTTTTGATTCTTTAAGGAGTTTGGAAAAAAAATAAAAATATGACAACTAATATGAGACGGACGATCTAATATGCATGCATGTTGTTCTTGTTAGCTGATTTTCAGATGAATTTTTATTTTTATTTTTTCATTTGACAAAAAATATAATATGTTATTCCTACTTTTTGCTGCCCATGTTTCCTTGCTTACACTTCTTGTTTTTAGGTATGGATTTGTACATCCACTTGTATACGTTTGCTTCTACGACATGATTTTCTTTATTTCCTCGTATTAATTTTATATTTCTACTAATTCAAGATTATGTAATTAATATATATATATATATATATATATATCTTACATCTTTGAGATTTGTTGCTTTGAACCCATGTTTAATCCCTTGCTTAGTTGTTCTTGTTTTTAGTTTGTTGGAACATGATGGGACATTGCATTTGCTTCTACGAATGTTCTTTCTAATTGGTCATTTTGGGTCGGAAAAATATTTTTAATTTTTTTTCATGTTTGATATATCAAAAATTTTGGAAAATATTTTCTTTGAAAAAAATAAGTTGCTTAGAAATGAGGAAAACGACTTGTTAGTAGAAATGGGGATCACAAACAAGTTCCACAAGTTACATTCCACATCGATTGTGTCTTTTCATCTCCATCTCCCTACCTTCCATAATAGTTGTCTAGATTATATTCAAATGCTTTTAAAAGTAATGTTTTTTACTTACAAATTGAATACAAGAAAATAGAGGTAACTATACAGTGCAATATCTTTGAGTGATCTAGTTAACAAAATAGCCAATAAATGTATAAATTTTGTATATTTAACTATAATATACATAATCTGTATATAGGTTTTATAAATTTCAGTCATATTATTAAATAAGTTTCGCTGAAATCATGTACATATATTGATAAGTTTTCCGTAAAAATATTTTCCTTCATACCGAACACACCCTTTGTATTATTGAGTTGTATATATGAATGTTTCTAATCCAATATTTCCCAATAAAACCATGCTTAATTACCAAGTAAAAAATTCATGCAATAAGCTAATTATTTTATTTTGTATGTTGTATGTATGCAGTTCTCAGACCTTATAAGCACAATGGAAAAGAATTGGCCATCACTTGCTTGCCCTAGTAGTGATGGTTTGAGATTTTGGAGTCATGAATGGCTAAAACATGGCACTTGTTCAGCTCTTAACCAACATGCCTATTTCCAAACTGCACTTGACTTCAAGACCAAATCTAACCTTCTTCAAAATCTTAAAAATGCAGGTAAATATACATAATATATATCATAGAGTTTAGCTTCTATACACTGACGTACGTGTAAAATAATATGTATAGTGTTAGGTCACTTAAAGATAACTATAGGCAACCTTCTAATATAAGATAACTTGAACTTACAACTTTCGATACGATGTATAAATACACACACATTGTGTGTGTGAGAGAGATATTAGCAATGTTCATAATAAATTAGAATTATGTTGTTTTTATTAAGTTAATAGTCTATCAGGAACAATTTTTTTACTTTACAAAGATAGGGATAAGATCTGCAAATACACTTCACTTACTTCAGACTCACTTATGAAATTACACTGAATTGTTGTTGTTATATTTGCTAACATAATGTTTTGTTGATTAATTAGGGATTAAACCAAGGAATGGAGAACATTATAGTGTAGAAAGCATTAAAAAGGCAATTGAAGAAGGAGTTGGACACACACCATTCATAGAGTGCAACGTTGATTCACAAGGGAACCATCAACTATACCAAGTTTACCTTTGTGTGGATTCTTCTGCATCAAAATTCATTGATTGCCCTATTTTCCCACATGGAAGAAAATGTGGTTCCAAAATTGAATTCCCTCCTTTCTCCTCAAATGATAACCATGCTGAATTTTAATTACTATTTTTAACTAGTTAACTCAACATGATCATATTCTTGATCTTTTATTGTATCTTTAATTAAAAACATTTGAAATTTGTACTAATTGAATTTTATTCCAAGGTAAAGTATGTACTTTATCTGTTCACTTTTACTTGTCCAGGACTTTATACTTTTCTTAAGAAATAACAAAGACATGATATCAAGTCATCCTTTTAAATTTAGCGTATTTTCTTCAGATTTTCCTAAATTATCAGTAGTTTAGCTACTCTCTTAAACTTCTTTACTTAATAAACTTTATCTTCCTGGATGTTGATATGACAAAGAGTGGTGTACTCTCTTAATTGGTGTATAGTTTCAATGAACTTGGAAAATGATTGGTGAAACAAAATAACTTTTTTGTTTTTAGATCGTGGACAAATAAAAGTGAAAGAAATTAGTATTCTAAAAGGATCAATATTGCCTCTAAGCTTATTCTAAATAGAATAATTTCATTGATTGTCCAATTTTCGCACATGTGAGGAAAATGTTCTTCCAAGATTGAATTCCCTCCTTTCTCCTCAACTGACCATGATAAATTATTTAGTTTTTAAACATGTTCAATAGTTAGTTTTTTATGTATCCGAATCTCACTTGTCTCTCTCATTTCGTTAGCCATTCTTTTATGTATATCGTATCGCAGATACATGCGAATCGCAGTAGATACATACCATATACATGTACCTAGTGTGTATCTAGTGTGATTCGCATGTATCTGCAATACATGACTATCTCGTTTGTCTCCCTCCCCATCTTGCTCACCTATCTCCCTATTTTAGTGTATCTGGTAGCAAAAATACATGTGTTTAGGTGTATCTTCCTCAATATATGATAGAAAACTCTTAATTAATGATAAGATACATAATTATTTTATAATATAGATAAAATTAATATAGATAAAATTATTATAGATAAAATTAATATGTATAATATGAATGTATGTATAATAAGGTAGTTTTCCGATGAATTTATCTGAAATTTTGTTCAAGATAATCAAGCAAATTACATTTTAAACATTTTGTTGTGGGAAGCCCATATAAATTTGCCCAGCATTTAGCCCAACAATCAGCTCAGCTCAGGCAGCCCACGTCTTTGTTTTCCTTATTTTGGTTACATTGTAAATTTAGGAAAATTACGCGGTGAAGCAAATTTATACTATTTAATTACTCATTATAGCTATAGTTTGCTATAATTACCGCTCACGACTAACATTATACATTAATTACGTGGGCTAACTTCAAGTTTGTATAATTAGCCACGTTTATATATGTATAATTCGCCAGAATATACAAATACATATGTATAATATACAATTATCTAACCGATATACATATACAATTCACCTCTCCCCACTCTATGTCATTTAACTCTCGCCTCTCTCCTCCCTCTCCCAATCTCGCTTGTCATATATACAAATGCATCTGTATAATATACAATTATCTAACTGATATACATACACAATTCACCTCTCTCCCACTCTCTGCCCTCTCTCGCTCACCTCTCTGATCCCTCTCCTACTCTTGCTTGCCATATATACAAATACATATGTATAATATGCAATTATCTAACCGATATACATATATAATTCACCTCTCTCCCACTCTTTGCCCTCTCTCGCTCGCCTCTCTCCTTTCTCTCCCAGTCTCGCTCGCCTCTCTCCTTCCTATAACATGTAGCTATGAATTGTAATTATCAAACTACAGTTATGGAGAATGATTAGGCTATTTTTGAGTGGCTATATATGAAAGTTCCTCTTTTATTTATTCATTTTTTACCAAATTTATCAAAAAAATATAAATATTGCTAGATCTTTCTAGTGTGGCGGAATCTCTAATAAGAAGTGTTTCAGTGAGATTCTATCTCTTACCTAAAATATTATGATCAAATCTTCTTTTAATTCCTCAGAATTGAGCGGATAACAAAAGTTAGAATTCACCTATATAACATGTGTTTCTACATAATCGACATTCTAGAAGCAAAATCTCTTGATCCTGACCTCCTCATGTGGAAATGCTTTTTGTGATATCCCACCGGCTCTTTATCTCTTTAATAAATAAGAGCAACTTTCACATATAACAAACATAAAAATCATATTTGTATGTTATAGTTATAGTTTGCATAATTGCGTTCCATAGCAAACTTTGGCTATTAATATGTATATTTTGCTATACATATACAAAAGAAGCAATTGTATAATCTGTTTCGTTATACATATACAAAAGAATCAATTGTATAATCTGTGTTTGTATAAAACGAGAAAGAGAGAAAGACAAAAGAAAATTGGGCAGGAAAAGATTTGTGTTTGTATAATCATAAGTGTATAGGACGACAATATATGTATTTGTATTTGTATATACAATTTTCTCTCACTCTATACAAACACAAATGCAATTTATACATTTGTGTTTAATTTGTATAAAGTGAGAGAGACGAGTGGGAGTGGCGAGTGAGATTTGGGAGAGTGGCATACGAGATTTGGGAAAGGGGGAGAGAGGGAGAGAGGAGAACGAAAAGATATATACATATACAATTTTTTCTCGCTTTATACAAACATAAACACATTTTATATATTTGTGTTTGTATACAGTGAGAGATGCAAAGAGAAACTGCCCAGCGAGAAACGAGAGTGGCGAGCGAGAAATTCAGGGAGAGAGGCGAAATGGAAACAGTTTGCTACGGGTTACAATTAAATCAAACTGTGGTTATAACATTTAATTTGAATTAATGGTTTGTTATTTTATACAATTTTTCCTATTTTAGTAGGAATCCTTTCCATCTATGACTTTTTCATCAGTTGGGACTCCATTGTATCAGTATAAACAAACTAAAATATAGTAATTGTTTATAAACAAAATTACTACATACATACATAAAGAGATTATACAAACATGTCTTGTTATGTATAACTATGAAAAATATACAAACAACAAATTATATACAAACAAATGCTAATATCTACTGCTTCTTGTGTATAAATTGCCTTTTGTGCAAAATTTATAATACAGATTAAAACATAGTAATTGTATATAAACAAAATTACCACATAAATACATAAAGAAACTATACAGACGGATCTTGTTCTGCAAAACTATGACACATATACAAACAACAAATTATATACAAACAAATGTTTTTTTTATATATATATTATTATAATTATAATTATTATTATAATTATAATTATTATTATTATTATTATTATTATTATTATTATTATTATTATTATTATTATTATTATTATTATTTCTACTATATAGAAACATGAAGCCCTTGGATGACCAAGGGCAAATAGGTAATTTTATGCTAATAAATTCACTATGTCGGTTCTTTTAGAATCATCTGTCTTCTGTTTTTCTCAGTCCAAACATAGAATTTCAACTCGCTCTATGCACAAACACTCAAACATAATTCGAGAAGTTCTCTCGTTCTTCTTTCTCCTTTGTGCTAAAAAATTGGGTATAGTCACTTCTAATTGTTAGTTCCTACAAGCTATCGCTTTCAGCATTCAAGATGATGAAACCGATCGTTGAAGATGGAAGCCCATGCTATGAGGTGTTTGACAAAATATCCAAAAAGAAAAGGCAAATTCCATCACCATCAATCTTCTTGCCCCGTAAGCTTTAAATCTTCTTTCATTATATTTTATTTATTAATTCCATTTTTTTTTGTATCATTTTCATCCCCTTTGGGATGAACTGAATTTCATTCTCTGAAAATAAGTGTATTTATCTTATTCTATTTTAATACTCTATTTTAGCTGTTGATTTCCTTTTGGGTATATGTATGTGTTCGTTAATAAAAGTTATTACTTCCTTTCAATTGTTCTTTTGAAAAAACTTTAAAAGTTATTTTCTTTTGTCCCAAAAACTGAACAACATATTACTTTTGGATGGTTCAGTGGAGTTAAAAAACACTATAGGTAATTTCTTTCTTAAGGTTGGTGGGTAGAGTTAACAAATACTAGTGTGGGTATGCATCGTCAAGGTTAGTATTAGGTGCTCAAACACTGGCTTGAACGCCATTTTTGGTGGAGTGATGTCCCTCATCCTATATAGGATGGTGTCCTGTGAAAAAGATGCTTATGCCAAGTTAGCAATGGTGGTTGAACGAATAATTGGCTCCTGTCATATGTTTAAAATTTTTGTGCTGCCCATGCTCTGATGAAATTTATATTTGGAGTAAAACAATCTTTGTTTCACTTTCTTTTCAGAAAATTACCATAAGTAGATGACATGTATCTTGATTCCTCCTTGGGCTGCATATTTTAATGGTGAGAAGCAAGTTGTGGTCAACTATAACAAGTCCCTAATTAAAGATCACCATTCACATTCAAATGAAAGGTTGGAAAGTGGATTAGGTCTTTGATCACATTTTGCTATTATGTATTCCAACTATGATTGGCTATCTGGTATGGTGCAAGGTTCATCTCGGAAAAAGGATATACTGGTGGTCAAGTTCTCAATGTTTTCGACTCCAAGCTTCTTCATGAATTAGCAAGCAATTTACCTTTTAAGGTACACCAATTTAACTATGCATAAGTTTGAGAGTGATTATACTAGATGCACTTGGTGTTCTTATAATAAACCAATAATAGTATAAGTGCACTAATTTGACGGGGTTTTTCAAAGCTTGTAGTACTGTTAACATGTGCATAAGTATACTATATTTCTGGTTCGCAATTATTCTTCGTCTCTCATTTGGCCTTCCACCACTCCCAAATCTCAATTTCTCTAGCATTCCTTTTCTACTCTCTACTTCAAAATTCAACACAAAGAATTGAATGGAATATTTAAAGAGAAAAACCCTAAGAGGTAAAAGGTAGGGTCAATCAACTCAATAAATCTTTCAGTTCTTTTCATACTTCCCAAATATAATAAATCTTATTGTTCTTTTAAGAACCTAACAATAGCTAAGTATACTATATCACAAGGCTGATTAGGTCTCCTTAATTGAACATTGATGATTCATGTATTAAGATATAGGTACAATATTGTTATCCTAACTCCTTCTCTTTTACGTTTCTTATGGTTGCATAGAGGTGATACATGATTTTTATATCTATGGGTGTGTAAAAAACTCTAAATACTTAATATTGGATCTTGACTTTATAATATTTTAAAACTTTACAAGCAGCTTATTTAATACTACATAATTTACACTTATACTTCTTGTTGTATTGAGGTGGTGAAAGTTTCCTACAAAAGATTGACATTTTTCCTTTATGCTTAGTCAACTATACATATAGTTTATGACTTTAAGATCTCCCTTCTAAGTTATCAGAAACCTTAAGCTATGCAACCAAGCTAATAATTGGATAATGATTTGCAGATGTCGTGTCTGCCAGCTTGAGCTAAGGTATTTCACCAAAGTAGATAACATCAATTTGCCGAGTTGGATTTCAAACACTGTTTCCAATCTCAAGAATGTTAAAATTTTCGACTGCCTAATGAGTAATGACACGGTTGAAAGCGTGGTCTGAAGCAGAGTTTTGTAAGCTTTTTGAACCTTTGAGGTTTCTACTAAATAATGCAGTGGCTTTGCAAAAGTTTGTTATCGTAACAAAGAGAAGAAAATGTTTCACTTGTTTAAACAACTATGTGTTCCGGCTTTTATCACGATTGACTAAGAAATTGTTAGACAGGAAAAAATCATCAACAAATTTTGTGATTGTTTATCAAGAGGTTGCAACCATTATAAATAATCATGAAATTTGTTGTAGTGTTTCTAGCCGCTGCAACAAATACATATTTATCAATAAAATATAAGGTGTATCTAGCTGTTAAGAGTTATTTTTTATAGTAGTGGCATGACCAGGCTAGAAATACCTTATATTTTAGCTTTTGATTTACTTAGTAGTAATCTAAACATGTAGTATTTCAAATGTTATGATGGTTGCTTCGTTCCTTAGAAGCATTTATTACACTCTAGACATTGCATATGTACTAGGAATTTTTTGCATTTATTATTACTTGGAACTGTCAAAATTGGCAAACTTACAAAACAAATGTATTCTCATTAAACAGATACTAGAATGATATTGAACCTTGTGCTAATTTGATGTGTCATATTTTTGAAATTCAGGTTGCGCCACATAAGATGGAAGAATACGAGGCTGTCGGTATGAAGTATGAACTGATCCCCCAATCTATCGATTTAGCTTATATCAATCTTCTTATCAGGATCATTATGTATGAAGTACAACTGAGTTAGAGTTGAATTGTGATACGAAGGTTTGAAATCTGTGGGCATGCTAATTGAAAAACCACAAGTATTGACTATCGTAAAACAAACATTTGATAGTTGATCCTGATCCAGTTGGGTTGGTCCTAAATATCTCAGGGCACATAGGCTATAAGATGGATTCAATAGTTTTTCTATAGTGGAAACATTGAGAACAGATTTATTCACAACTCTTTTTGGACTTGGATATTGGGCAAACATCCATAGTTTCTAGCATTATCTGGCTATCCAAATTGTTGCTGGATTATTCTCTGGATGTCCTACAGTAGTTGCAATGATTGGGAATTAGTTTTTCAAAGAAGAGGTTACTTATAATGGGTATTTAGAATGCTCACACTTATGTTGGGAATATTACAGGGTCATTAGTCATATCAATATTATTGAAATACGGATGGGGTTGGTCGATGATTGTTCCTAGTATCCTAATTGCTTTTAGTGGTATGATAGTGTTCCTTTTGTTAACAGTTCATCCGAAATCCGTTGAATGTAATAACGATGAAGTGTTATCTCTAGGAAAAGAAGATGAGGAAGTGAATGAACCTCTAACGAGATCAAATAGAGAAGAGAAATTGGTTGTGGGTTTCAGTGAAGCAAGAATGTTTCCAGGAGTTGTGTCATTTGCTCTTTGCCTTTTTTGGTGGCTTACACATTTCTCTAATGTGGCTGTCCTACTACACTAACTGTTTCATGGTTCGAAACTGCAGGAAATGTCAAAAGTGTTGTTGCACTTGGTTAAACTGATTGAGAAACATAATGATCAAATTGCAACGTTTGAAACTTGGGACATTGGGAAGCCATATAAACAGGCTGTTAAGATTGGAGTACACTGGTAGTACATCCTCGTTATTATGCTGGTAAGTGAGAAATTCAATTGGAAAGAAAGTCTATCATCAATTATTTCTTCTCCCTGAAAATATTTATCTCTACAGGCTGGGTAGATAAAATTCATGATATGACTATTCCTGCTGAAGGACCATATTGTATTCAAACATTGCATGAACTAATTGAATTTTCTAGTTAGATTATCTTATGAAATTTTCCTCTCCTCGTGTTATCTTGAAGGATGAGCCCTACTTTAACTTGTGGCAACAATATCATGTTAAAACGGCTGAGACGACCCCATTATCTGCACTCTATGTAGCAAATCTGTTGCAGGATGTAGCATCAAAATTTTCTCTTTTATTGCCCAAAAAGAGTTGTTTCGCACAGTAAGTCCAAGTTTCATCTTTTTGGTATCGTATCTGAGTGAAATAATCAGTTTTTTCTTTTCAATTTTTTGAAAATTTTCCATAACAACTGAATTTTTTTATTACTTCATATATAACAACAACATATTTAGTGTAATTTCATGAGTGGTGATTGGGGAGGATAGTGTATACGCAACCCTATCTCCTACCTTCTGAGGTTATAGAGGTTTTTATCTTTTTAACAAATTGTTATTGTGGCTTGCTACATGTTGTCTATTTAATTATTTGACAACACTTTGTACTGAAAAGTGTTAAATTTTGTGCCTTAGAAGTTAGAATGTTAAATCATTGATTAATTGAACAGAAAAAACAATCTCTTCCGAATTGCATTACGTGGAATGTTAAACTTTTGAATTTCTTTTCTTAGCTCATTATATTTTTAAAAATTTTTGATAACTATGAATAGTAGTTGTCTTTCATGTTGTGGCTTTGTTGTGTAGAGAATTTCTCATATGGTTCCAAGGAGATATATGACGTGGTGAAAAGTTTGATAATCTGCAATTTGAAATTAATTCTTGATTCTTGAATATATGATTTAGTATGAACTTGGAAGCAAAGAAACAATAATAATTCGAGAGAAGGGGGACTGTAAAATGAATAACTATTAAGTGGATATGCAGGATTACTACTAAAAAGATATACTGAAAAGAAAAAGAGCTTCTTTATCACTCAAGATCACAACTTTTTTCATTGGTTAACTTTAGCACTTCTTTAAAAGATATATAATGTATCTTTTATTACAATCTGTTTGTTATTGTAATTTTGAACTATGTAACCCAAAGATAAATGGATTATCCCTCTACTCTTCCAATTCCATAGATATTTGTTATCATTCCTATACCTTGAGAAGGTATATGGGCCTTATTTTCATGGTTGTGTGTTCGTGAGCTTACAATTGTTTGAAGAAGTTTGCTAATGTATGTTTCTTATAAAGCAACCATATTGGAGTAGATGTTATTGCAAACTGATGGTTGAGTTGTCAAGAAGTCACAGTTCATATTGATATGAGTACTTAGGTTTATTCATTTCTTCACCATCGTCTCCTCAAAGCTCCTCTGCTCTTCTGGCATTTCTTTTTCAATAATAGATGTCGACATTGAAAATTCAAGTTCATCTATTTTCCGTCTCTCTCTTTGTTGTATGGTATGTATGCAGTTATCAATTTTATTTTTTCAAGTTTACCTTTTCTAATTTAGATAAAGCTATCTTCTTTTTTCTTCTTTACTCATTATTAATTAGAAATTACATTTGTATTTGAACTGCAATTAGCTTTGAAGCTCAGTAAGAACTCCATAGAGGTACAAAGTACCATGGACAATAAAGTCGGGATTTCTTGATTGGCATAAGCCAAATGGAGAGCTCTGACTATGCATCGGTCTCTCCCAAAAAGGTATAGATAACCTCAAAAGACTTATCTTGAATTTGGAGACGAGAGTACTTCAAAAAGGAAATTGGTGGAGACCCAGTTGGCCAAGACCATTAGAAGGTTTTGATTGAATAACAATGTATAGTCATTCTTGATTATATCCATTAATTTCCTTATTTTGTATCATAGAATAAGAATCTATCACAAACAATTTTTAGCGAGGTTATAGTTAGCATATACTCTTAGTCATGGATACACTATAAGCTCCCCCCCCCCCCCCCCCCAACCCCCTAAAAAAAAAAAAAAAAAGAGACATCTAATATGTATGTGACAAAGGATAAATTGTACTTGTAGTGGTAAGTCCCAAATCTTACAAATTATATCATACACATTAAAATTATGCCCTTAATGAGTTGCAAACACTCGAGAAAAGTTATTCTGATATCATCATCTTTATATTGGCATTTTGTGATATAGCTTAATAACCAATGTCACTATCCTGATGGCTAATTTATGTCTTTTTCCTCATATTACTTGCCTTTGGACTCTCTAATGCGTTCAAAGATTAGTAGATAATTAAAATCCTTATTGTGGTCCATTTAAATCTAAAGAGTATGCAAGAGTTGCAACCCCAGAAGAAACCTGTAGACTCTGTTGTTATGGTTGAAGAGCTATGATTTGTGATTTTACTTTTTTGAAAATTGTATCTTGATTAATGTGTGTTTTACTTTTTTACTATCCAGTTTTTTTCAAGTGGCTGTGTGATATTTAGGTGGAAAGCTTCAGATCTTCAACCCTCAAAAGAAGAGGCTTGTGTTATTCTTCAATATATAGAATCAAAGTGTTATCTTGCAATCAATTGAAGCACGTATAAGAGTTCCCAAGGTGGAAATAATTTGTCAGAACATGAGAAGGTTCAAAAACTTGTTATGCAACAGTGCCTAGAAGCTTTAAGGTGCACATATATTGTTGTTTAATGTAAGTACAAAGTATAATTAGATCCAAAGTATATGTGAACTTAAACATTTATTTGTTTAAACAAATATGCTGCATTAGTATGTTTATCAGATCAACGATAAAGTTTCCTAAGTGCAAGTGAAAAAAATGAGAATTTGCAAATTTGCGAATCAATTGATATATGATACTTTTGGGGACTTAAATCAAGTAGAGGTACATAATGTGCATAATACTTTTCATCTTTATATTTGAATTGGATGTCGTTGAATTAAATTAATTTGATTTCCTTTTGCTTCGCAGCTATTGCCACAATTTGCTTTGTATAATTGTATAAAAGTAAGTAGCAGTGTTGGGCCCGTGCTTAGCATGGGTACATGCCTATCTTGTTACTATATAGAAGAGCCATGTGGGGGACGACCACTAGCACTTTAGCAAATTTGACTTTCATATAAGGGCAAAATGATAATTCTATTCCATAAGCTTTTTCTTACATGATGAGATATATATCGAGTAGATTATGGGATACTTGTAATAACTAATAGGACACATACGTTTTTCCTTCCTTGGCATACATAATCAATAGATTCTAAAATCCATCTCCCTCTTTCACGTAGCTCTATTTTTTCTCTCCCGATGCATTCCCATCTTTTCAGATATTTTTCAGTTTTGGTTCAAGGTCCATGGCCACATTTGCAGAGCTGTAAGTTTTTTCTCTTTTCAAAATGCATCGGCGGTGGTGCTACTGGTGGCGGATGAAAAGTTTCCTTCAAAGTCACTCTCACTTCTGATCCCAAATTGCTTTTCAAAGTGTATGCATTATTAAGTACATTTACAAACTAGCGTCATTATCATTAATGGTATATTTTTGTCTATTTCTTTTTCCATAAAGAATCTCTAATCCATTTCCCTGTAATAGAGTAGTAGGAATTGTGACATGTTATCTTCTTCCAATTCTCTTCAGATTTCCAATTTCATGGATGATGTTATTGTTGTTGTGCTTGACTGTTCTTCGACCGTAGTATTCTTTCTTTTATTTTTAAGATTTAAGAATTTTTTTTCTCCTTAATTTGTTTTCAGATTCAATTTACAAAGATGAAGAGCCCAAAAGTGGCTTGGGAAATGCTCTCTTCGATGCAGTGAAGGAAGGATAAGAGTAAGAGAAATCGTTTGAACATTTTCAAAGTTTACTTTTCTCTTTAGCTTTTGATAACACACTTTTTTCATGTCCAAGTAAGTATAATTTTTCAATCCCCATATTATGCTTTTGATGAAACCTTTCAAATTGCAAATGATTAACATATTTTAGTAGACCGAGTCATCCAATTACAAGTTTGTTCGTTTCATTAAATGCTAACTTCCACCGTAGTCAAATAATTAGTTGAGCGTATTATTCAGTTCAAAATAGCACAACCAGGAATCATCAAAGGGAATAGATTGGATTCTTATAAAATTTTTGTTGATTGTTTTTTTTTCTTCTCTTTTTTTTCCCAGTTTCTCATGAACCTTATAGGTAGTACTAATCATTTTACCTAAGAAACATTTTCGTTTGTAAATGTAATATTTTGCCTAAGCAGTCAAAGTATCATCATCGCTTGGACGCAGAAACCTCTTAGCATTACTATCTTGGCTTATTTCATATATGGTATCTCAACTCTATCTTGGTGGTATTGAAGGTCTTTGTGATTATTGTTTCTCTTTCAATTTGAAAATGACTATTGTACCAAAAATTGTTATTACCTTGGCATAAAGTTTGATATCTATCCTATAATTAATATCTTTTATAGACAAAACCTATGCAATAATTATAGTCGAAATATCATTTTTTTTAACAGAAATTAGTTCAATGTTTGGACTGAGGGTAACATGTTTGTTTGTTGAATGGTAGTTAGTAGAGTGGCACCGAAAATGATTTTAATTCTAGAAATCGATCAGGGCTGCATCCAATTGAAAAATTGCATCAAGATATGTCTCTAACAGTAGTTGTTGCTACACCTGAAATAGTGTATAGAGTAGTGGATTGATAAATGATTTTTAGTGGCCAAAATAGGACCTATGTTTATTAGAAAAAGATGGATTAACCTCGACTTTTTTTAGTGAGAGTTGCAATATTATTCTTTTCAAAAATACCTATACATGGGATAGAAATGACTAATAGGATTTGATTTGCAATATGATTCTTTTTCAAGTACACATTTATATTGTTTCAATTACCTCAAAAATTATATTATAATGTTGATGTCACTATTTTTATCTTTTTTATCTAAAAACTCGCGACTTGTTTTGTCAAAGATAGGTGTAAGCTAATTTTCAAGCTAAACACAATTCAAATATTCTCTATTGTTTTGGCTGCTTTCTTGTGTGTAAGACCCCTAATGTTTTTTAAGCACACATTTGAAACTCTGATTAGAGTGTAAAGAAACAACTTGAAATTTTTTGTGTGAGATTAGATAGTTCATAGTAATAAAAAAAATTGAAGATTCTCTTTGAACAAGAACCCAGATGCAAGGAAGTACATATTAATTGAAACTAATGGCACTACCATAAAACACCAAGTATGTATGGTATCAATTTTGATTTCTTCCACCCTATGCTTATATCCTTTTTTTTTATGATCTGAAAAATACTTGCATATTCTAAGGGTTGTGAAATGTGATGCACAGTTCATATGGAGTTGAAAAAATTTAATTTTATAAGGTGAATAACTTTGTTTTATCAAGCTTAAACTTTATCCACTCTTGTGACAATTATTTTTGTACTTTCTGTCCCATTACTTTCTTAATAATTGCTATTATGTTGTAACTTTGGAGTCAAAGAAGCAACTAAAAGATTGAAAGGAAGCTTTTAAAAACTCTCTCTATATTTCATAGCTTTAAGATTTATAAGGAGAACTTTGGGTCTTTTAAAAATAAGCGACAGGTTGAGTATTGAGAGAAGGAAAGGAAAGGGAAGGGGAGGTAAGGCAAAAGAGTGAAATGGAAAAGGTACCTTGACTTTGAAAACTCAAAGGTCAAGTAACGGAAACACAAGATAACTAATGGCAAGGGCTGTAGATAGAGAGTAACAAAGGGCAAAGAGAAGCTTTCTAGCTTGCTCCAATCCAGATTTAGAGATGCAGAAGTCCAAGGAAACCGTCAGGCCAATTGAGTGCACACAAGTGCATTTGACAAGATGGAAGAAATATTGATTGTTGCAGGTAAGTTACTAATTCATTTGACAGTATACATAAAAGAACTGTTTTTTTAAAATAATTTTTTTTGCTAAAACTCTTCTAAACTTTGTGTAGAAGCTTTAACGGTGATAATTCATGTGTGATTAGTCACCAAGACGGATTGTCGAAGTAATATATGCATGAGGCGCATAAAAGATTGTTTCCTTAGTTTGTAGTTACTACTTGAATATGTTAGTTAGTATGTCAGTTGTGTAACTTATTTTGTAGGTCCGGTGTTTTATATGTTGTGTTAGAACTCTTAAGTTTCTGCTATATGCAAGTCTTATTAGTGTTTTGTATTGAGTACATTTATTGAAAGAATTTGTGCAAATAATGTAGATGGGATATGTTTTGATACTTTCGATTTTAGCCCGAGATATTTATTTTATATATCATTGTGTTGTCAAAAAATGCATTGTTTCACCTGTGAGAGCTAATAAGGATATCATGATTCTGCTTTCTCTAATTATATATAATGAAAGCAGTTATTAAATATTGAGTTTGGGATATCTGTAAATAATATAAAATAAAACGAAGTATTTATATATTATTTTTAAAAAAAAGTTATATATGGGTTGATATTCTAAAAGTTGCATATTAAGCATTTGAATATCAATCTTTTGTGGAGCCTCGTGATAAGAGAAAGGAGCTTGAGGAGAAAAATGTATTGTCGTTAGTTTTAGTTTTTAGTTTTTGCTTCCCTAACTCTGCACTTCTTTGCTTACGCGCAAATTCAAATGTTCTCTTTTTCTTGTAACAAGTTATATTACAGCTAGGATGTTGTCACCTTCTTTTCCAATAATAATTAATGGCTTATCCCTTTTTGTTTTTGGTGATTGCCTTGTTTGTCTGCTTTAGGAGTCAATTTTTGAATTTGATCTGCTAATCCTATTGTGAGTTGCTACTTTAATTTTTTTTTTTTTAACCTCTTTTCTTGATCTATTCAATACTTTTTCATATGATGGTCACCATGATATATATATATATATATATATATATATATATATATATATATATATATATATATATAAATCATCTATTTACTTGATATTATGACTTCTGTATATTGTTAATATTTTTTATATTAATATTTGCATATATATTCGCTAGGTATATGAAGAAGTGTGACTATTTTTTTAGCATTGTACAATATGATAATTGCTTACAGATACAAAATTGGGATTCTTAAAAAGGAGATAGTATACTCTATATCCTCTATGGTGCAATGAGTTGCCACCGTTCACTATGTCGATTCTAGCAAAATTAGCATATTCATTCCACACATATCTATTATATGACATGGGGCATTATTGATGAGCTTCAATCATTCTTTGTCTTGGTGTATCTATCTAATTTCAGTTTGTAAGAAGCATTAGGACATACAAAGAGAGTAATGGTCCTGTGCGTAAACTTATAAGATGGCATCTTAAGAGTATTTTTTCCTATATTGCAGCCTGCAATTTTCAATACTCAAAAATTTTGTTAATAGGTAGAATTAAGTGCAGAAAAGAGAACATATATTGTTACAATTTGTATTTGTGACATGGCGCGATGTATCCGACAGTCCCAATAGTGTTGTTGTATGTTTAGTGGTAGTACTTAAGTAGAACGAGTTACATTAGACCTCAAACATACCTAAGTATTTAATAGTTTTAGTTTCATACCTCATTTGTTGTGCTAAGAATTAGTATTCAGGAAATCAACTGCTTCTTCACTTTAAGAGGTGAACTGTTGCGAAGCTGTGTAATAGTGTTTGCAAGGTGCTGAAGCGAAGCACCTTTGAGAAGCGAGTGTTTTGGCAAAGCGATGTTAAGTGTGAAGTAGTATGAAACATCTTTCCTTCATATTTTTAACATTTAAAAAGGTTTATTTCTAAACAAAAAGAAGTTTGACCTTCTCTGATGATAGGCTTTCAGGTTAACATCTTTTCTATCTTCTTCTTTATTCTTCTACTTCTCCATCTTGCTGTGTTTTCTTCTTCATTCTTCTCCAGCACTCTCTGTTGTCTGCACTGCTCTGGCCTCTTGTTTTTCTTTTCTTTCATCTTCTACTTTCTTACTCCTAATTTCAAATGTAACATGTGATTTTGATCAAAGACGATTCAGAATAAATTGATCACAACATACAAGATGCTATGTTAGTGTTTGATTTATAAATAGTATATATATAAGTGTAATTAGTACTTTCACATATGTAAATATTCTACTTCAACATCCAATAGTATGATGTTCGCAAAATATATATAAATTTTGCAGTTGCTATGTTTAAGATAGTAATATTTTAATTTACTTTATATAATAGTGTTTATATGTGATTTGATCATTTATATTAATCAATTTTAGACCACGAATAAGATTACACTTTGGGCCCGTGTTAGCACGGGCCACACTTATATATATATATATATATATATATATAATTAATTAATTAATTAATTTTTATACAACATGTAATTGTATAGAGGGAATTCATATGCATCATAATGATGTATACGAAAAAATAATTAAAATGTTATACAAATATGTAAAAACAAACAAACTATCACGCCTCGAGCCTACACCCCGGACCCTTGGCCTGGCTTACTTACTCAGCGGAAGTCTTAAACACAAGAAAATAGTCTCAAAGGATAGCTCATGCAAATATCTTTAAGGAATATTAAACTTAGCCAAAATGGCAACTCAAGTCTCAACCATTAAAATAGGAAATATAAAACTCAAGAACTAACATCTGACTGTCCATGAAGCCTCTAAAACAACTGAGATGGATGTCGGGACAAGACCCCCGATCATCCTAACAAATGAAATACTAAAAAGCAAATGATAACAAAAGAGCCCTCCGGAAAACAAGGAGGCTCACCAACTGACTCTAAATGCTCAACTAGATCAACGAGCATTGGATGATAATCCTGGTTACCTGTGTCTGCATCATAATAAGATGCAGGCCAAATGACATCAGTACATTGAATGTACAAGTATGCGAGAGGAATTCTAAAACAAGACATAAGCTTGAAAGAAACTGAAGAACTTATCTGGCTCATCTCAACTCAACATAACTGAACTCATTTCAATATAAAACAGTTTAAAACAAGTGCAATATAAAGAAAAACTGTTTAAAACATATATGTCAACTCTGTGTATATGGAAATACAATAATACTCTGTGTGTATGCAAAGATACACTATAACTTTGAAATGTATGTAAAATACAAATAAATTGTGTATATAAAAATGCAATTATTTATGTGGGATTTTCTCTAACCGGCAACCATCACGTAAGAGCTATTGTAATGATACAAAGTTTTGCCTCACGCTGCCAGAATCTTCCTATACCTTGTCGAGGGTGTAAAACCTGAACTACTAGGTGGATCCACTAGTTTATGCTAAAAAATCACTAAGGAATCATCTAAAAAGTATGACCCACTTTCTACCCATGGTAGCTACATAGTTTATAGGGGCTGTGAGTTGTCTGAACTCTCCCCCATATCAGTGCTCAATACTACTCCCAAAATATGATACTAGCTCTTATGTTTAAAAACATACTTCTTTCTGTGATTTGAAATAATTGCTCAAAAACTTAGCTCAAAGGCTATCTTGAAAAATCAAAATTTCCTCTTTTCCTTCATTTAGAAAACGATTACTCTTTTCTGAAAACTATTTCAAAGGCTTTTGGAAATCTCAATTTCCGTTCTTATTTAAATGTGAAAACATTTTAAACTCTTTGAAAATACATAGTCCCCATATACTTTTGAAGAAATGAACTTCAACTTTACTCTTTACTCAACTAAAAACTCAAGTCATAAAACAAGGTTAAATCATTTGTCAAAGACTTTTGGAAGACTCTATGAACTTCTCTTGACTTGACTCTTAACTTCTCTTGGCTTGACTCTTAGCTGATCCTTGAATTGACTTATGGATTTAAGGATTGAGATTTGTGATAAGAAAGATCTCATGATGTTTAGGAATGATTTTAGATAGTTAAACATGAGAAATGATCAAGAGATCACTCCCTGGAATCAAGTCCGCGACGCGGAGATGTATTTAAATTTTTGGTGGCTAAAATAATTTTGAGGCAGAATGATCCGTGACCGCTCCGCAGCGCGAGGGAGGATTTTCCAAATCTAAGGAACAGGTCCGAGTTGCGAACATGGTACCCAAATTTTCCCGACTTGTTCCTTCTTCGTTTTCCAACCCCAATTCGTCTAAATTCGATTCTTTTTCTCCAATTCTCTTTAGATTCAGATGCCCAGCATATGTACACAAGAATATAATCAAACACAACTCTAAAATCGACCTTAGACTCTCAAGAACTCCTCAATCTCATCCCAAATTCAAGAACGAAAGTAAATTCAAGAACATTCAAACTTTCAATTTTTAGGATGAATTCATGCTGAATTAAACTTGTTTGGCGCGTGGGTGAACAAACCCAACGATGTGTGAACTCACATACCCCGTAGGGATCAGCCCTTGACGAAATCTACAAGCGATTCTTGAAGAACTTGATAACTCTTGCTCTTTTTCCTCCTTCTTCTTCTTTTCTCTTTTCTAAAACCCTAACTCAATATTGTAAAAGCGTAAACTAAATTCTATCAGTTTAGACCCCAATTAATTACCAAAAACGAAATTAAGTCATGTGGTATGGAAAAGACCATAATGCCCTTCTAAAATTTGGATTGGACTTTTCCTTTAAATACCCAACTTCCAATAGGCATATCTCACTCATACGAACTTGGAATCGCGCAAACTTGGTGGCGTTGGAAAGATCATTCCAAGATCTTTCATACGATATCTGAAAACACACCTAACTCATCCTGAGATAGAAGTTATGGTCGTTTGAAGTTGATCAAAAACTCAACTTAACACACTTAAAAATTTCTGGATTTTCTTTATACTTTCCAAAAATGACTATTTCCTCTTTTAAATTCTTTTTTAATTCTTTCTTGTTATGAGGTGTTACACAAACAAACATAATAAATCTGAGAAAGTATTACTACATATATACCAAGGGCTTATTATACAATCATAAAATAGAACTCAATAATTACTGTCTATACATACACTTTAACTTCTTCAGACCCATCCAGTTCCACTAAGCCACAGACAATATTTTCAGATGATTTTGACTGATCACTGATAGAATCAATTGCTTTTGCTTTCGTCTTCTTTGTTGAACTAGATTCACCTTTTGTATTTGACTTTGTGATAATTTCATCCAATCTAATTGAGTCATTTTCAAACTTGGTTATGAACCCGACATTTGCTTTAGATTTTTCTATTGAACCTGCAAACTCTCCAAATACCGAGTTACACCCAAGGAAAAGAATGGTGGATCATTGTTTTTTTTTGCCATACAACTGTATACCTCCGGTTAGTCCCATCGATGGAGATTGACCATCCATAGAATTAGTGAAATACCTGTAAAATTAAGGATTTACGTGTAAGAATTATTATTAATTATTTCTTACTTATGGCCCAAATTTACTTGTAACCCAAGTAATACCATAAATAATATTTAATAAGAAATAGATCTCGTCCGTACATTGATTACTTGATAGACGTACCCGATTAAGTCATAACCTCAATAAATTGGTCCTTCCTCTACCCATTAGAGTTACCACATATTCTCTACAATAATTTCATCACTAACAGTTGTGGTAACATAAAGTTAGGGCAAGGAGGTAGAAATCAATTTTCGACTAACGCTTCCGCTTCTCTCTGTGATGATGTCTTCCGCATCAAGTATGTGCCCCTAACTATCTCTATGTAAGATTATCGTGTTCAAGCTCTTGATATGTATTAAAGTATTTAATCTTACGTATGGCATCCGAGCCTGAATTGTTTGAACGAATAATCTTGGTCCAAGCAAAAACGTTGCAATTCTTGAACCACTTCGGCTACACTTTTGTACTCATCCCTTGTCAGTAAAACTCCTTGATAAGTTTGTATATTAATTATGAGAAATTATTTTCTATGTTAATGTAGTATGTCTGCCGAGTTACGTATCTTTTTTATCCTACATTGTGCCTATCATCATCATGTGTTAAGTGCACCATTCTATTGAAGAATTTCCTTCCAAAAAAATAAATAATTATGTTTTGTTTTAGACTGCACAAATTCTAAAAATCTTAATTTTCTCATGATGTAATAATTATGTTTTGTTTTAGATTGTGCAATAAATTAAAGTGGTCGTTATACTAAGCAATAAATAATATGTGTATACTTAGTGCAATATGGTTTGTTAGTCACCAAAGTGGCCAAACTAGAGAAATTAACATCTACACATATAATATTTATGATCACTTGACATATGTGGATTAATACAATTCATTGTTTATTGGCATATTCAGTATTTCAAGAGAGACTGAGTCTGATTTTTCAACCTAATGCATGTATTATGTTTCTATTGTTTGTTAGTCACCAAAGTGACCAAACTAAAATGTATAAAATTATTCACATGCACAAAATTTTATGATATTATGTATGCATTTGTATCTATATAGTTTGTTAGTCACCAAAGTGACCAAACTAAAATGTATAAAATTATTCGCATGCACAAAATTTTATGATATTATGTATGCATTTGTATCTATATAGTTTGTTAGTCACCAAAGTGGCTAAACTAGAGAAATTAGCGTCTACACATATAATATTTATGATCAATTGATGCATATAATATGTTTCTATAGTTTGTTAGTCGCCAAAGTGGCTAAACTAAAATGTTTAAAATTATTCACATGCACAAAATTTTATGAGATTATGTATGCATTTGTATTCATATAGCTTGTTAGTCACCAAAGTGGCCAAACTAGTATGGTTGAGAAATATGCACTCATAAAATTGTCATTTATCTATGAAGGTTAATTAAATGCCTACATATTGAAAAATAAATAGATAAATTGACTTTCACTATTGCTAGAACTTAAGAATTTACCCAAAGGTGAATCTATCTTTCTACGAATAGTGAAAATTATGAGGTAAATTAATAGTTTAGTCAAACATATATTGTATATCCAAAGATGTTGTATATATTTGATAAAAATTATTCAATTACCTATTAAAGATAAAGGTGGCATTTAAATTATGATAATGTGTCGTAGTATCTACCCAAAGGAGAATTGCGATATATTTTTATCGTTTTACTGAATTCACATTATTTTCTGATTTGTGAGCATGTATATCTATTTTGCAATTATTCTTCTTCATTCGCATGTTTCGTTTGTTACTGTGTTCAATGGATTGAACTTCTCTGAATGACATGAACAAGTCCAACTCCACTTAGGTGTGATGAATCTCGATTTAGCTCTACTGAATGACCAACCTACTGCCATTACTGATAAGAGCAGTGATGATGAGAAGTCTTTTCATAAATCATGGGAGCACTCTAACAGATTGAGCCTTATGTTTATACGAATGACTGTTGCTAACAACATTAAGAGCACTATTCCACAAACAGAAAGTGTCAGGGAATACCTGAAGTTGTGGAAGAACGTTTTCGTTCTGCTGATAAGTCTCGCTGGTACACTAATGGCTAAACTCACGACCATGAAGTTTGATGGGTCGCGCAGTATGCAAAATCATATCATCGAGATGAATAACATTGCAGCAAGACTTTCGACTTTGGGGATGAAAGTGGATTACACCTCTTGGTTCAGTTTATTATGAACGCATTGCCTCTTGAGTATGGACCATTCCAAATTAACGATAACACTATTAAGGATAAGTAGAATGTTAGTGAATTGTCCAGTATGCTTAATCAAGAGGAGTCAAGACTTAAGAAACAAAGAGGTCATTCCATTAACCTCGTGGGTCAAAGAGCTGGTAAAGGACTTAAAAGTGAAAGCCAACAAGTTTAAAAAAAAGAAAGCATCTGCTAAAGTTCCACAAGATGATCATAAGGAACTCAAGGTTGATGTGTGTTGTTTCTGTAAAATAAAAAGGACACTATCAGAAAGATTGCTTGAAACGTAAAGCTTAGTTTGAAAAGAAAGGTACATTTAGTGCTTTTGTATGTTTCAAATCAAATTTAGTAGAAGTTCCTAATACTACTTGGTGGCTTGATTCTGGCGCAACTACTCATGTATCCACTATGTTGCGGGGATTCACTACGATCCAAACTACAAATCCAAATAACAATTTCGTGTTCATGGGTAATCGCATGAAGGCTCAAATTGAAGGCATAGGGACTTATCGATTGATCTTAGAGATTGGACATCACCTTGATCTATTACAGACTCTTTATGTTCCTTTAGTTTTTAGGAATTTGATTTTCCTTTCAAGACTTGATGTTTTGATTTTAAGTTTGGATATGGATGCTTCAATTTATATAAGAATACTATTTTTTATGGTTTTGGTGTTCTTATTGATGGTTTATATAGATTGAAACTCAATAATAATTTTTCTAAATTCCTGCTTACTATTCATCAAAATGTTGGAATTAAACATAGTTCACTAAATGAAAGTTCTGCTTATTTGTGGCATAAATGTTTGGATCATGTATCCAGAGAACTATTAAAAAGATTAGTAAATAATGAAATTCCTCCGAATTTAAACTTTGTTAATCTTGATATATATTTGTATTGCATTAAAGGAAAGCAAACTAAACATACTAAGAAAGGTGCCACAAAGAGCACTCAGCTTCTTGAAATTATACACACTGACATTTGCGGACCCTTTGATGTTCCATCTTTAGGTGGAGAAAAATATTTTATCACCTTTATCAGTGACTTTTCACGTTATGGATTTATCTATTTGTTGAAAGAAAAATCTCAAACAACGGATGCTCTCAAAGTGTACGTCAATAAGGATAAAAGACAATTGGATAGGAAAGTGAAAATCATTAGGTCAGATAAAGGTGATGAATATTAATGAAAGTATAACGAATCAGAACTATGCCAAGAACACGTCAACAAATTAGTGTTGCAGCAAGACGTAATCGAACACTTATAGATATGGTTAGGAGTATGATGAGTAATTTCTCATTACCCAAATCATTGTGGATGTATGCTCTTAAAACTGTTGTATATTTATTAAATAGGATTCCTAGTAAGGCAGTTTCAAAGACCCCTTTTGAACTATGGACGAGAAGGTAGCCTAGTCTAAGACACTTGCATGTTTAGGATTGTCAAGCGGAAGCTAGAGTTTATAATCCACATGAAAAGAAATTAGATTCTCGAACGGTAAGTGGTTGCTTTATTGGTTATCCAAAGAAATCTAAAGGGTATAGGCTTTACTGTTGAAATCATAGTTCAAGAATTGTTGAAACCGGTAATGCAAAATTCATTGAGAATGATGAAGTAAGTGGGAGTGTTGAACGACAAAGTGTGGAAATTAATGAGGTAAGGGTAAATATTTCATTGCCCATAAATGTACCTACTTCCATACTAATAACAAATTTGTTCCTCTTGTTGAAGAATACTTTAACAATGTTGAACAATATTTGGGTGAAACACTTCAACAAGGAACTAACTCACAAATATCTGACGCAAATGAACCACAACAGAGCCATTAAGAAAATCTCAAAGAGAAAGAAAATCGGCCATTTCAGATGATTATATGATTTATTTGCAAGAGTCAGATTTTGACATTGAAATTAATAAAGATTCGATTTCATTTTCGCAGGTCATAGAAAGCACCGAGTCTGATAAATGGATTGACGTCATGAATGAAAAGTTAAAATCCAAGAAATACAATAAAGTCTGGGATCTTGTTCAATTACCAGAAAGTTTTAAAAGGATTGGATGTAGATGGGTCTTCATGACCAAACGCTATTCTAGTGGTAATATTGAACTGTATAAAGCCAGACTTGTTGCCAAGGGATACACTCAAAAGGGAGGCATTGATTATAAAGAGACCTTTTCACCGGTCTCAAAGAAAGACTCATTAAGAATTGTTTTGGCTTTGGTAGCTCATTATGATTTAGAGTTATATCAAATGGATGTGAAAACTGTCTTTCTTAATGGAGACCTCGAGGAGGATGTTTATATGGACCAACCAGAGGGTTTTGAAATTAAATGAAAAGATCAAATGGTGTGTAAACTAAAGAAGTCAATATAGGGACTCAAACAAGCCTTACGACAATGGTATATAAAGTTTAATGATACCATAACATCTTTTGGATTTAAGGAGATTACCGTTGATCCGTGTATATACCAAAAGATCAGTGGGAGAAAATTTATATTTTTAGTCCTGTATGTTGATAACATTTTACTTGCTGCTAATTATTTAAGCATAATTGCATGAGACGAATGACTTTCTCTCTATGAACTTTGAAATGAAAGATATGGGTGAAACATCCTATATGATAGGGATAGAAATATTACGCAATACATCACAAAGATTATTGGGACTATCTCAAAAGGGCTATATCGAAAGAGTTCTAGAGAGATTTAACATGAACAATTGTTCAGCAAGAATAGTTTTTATTAAAAAGAAAAGAGGAGGGGGGGGGGGGGGGGGGGACAAATTTAATCTCATGCAATGCCCAAAGAATAATGTAGAACGAAAAGAAATGGAAACAATTTCTTATCTTCTATTGTTGGAAGTTTGATGTATGTTCAAACTTGCATAAGGTTGGAATGCTAGGAAGATATCAAAGTAATCCCGGAATTGATCACTGACAAAAAAACTGCAAAGAAAGTTTGTGGCATGTTATGAAGCCACAATTCATGCATTATGGTTGCAGAACTTTATTTCAGGACTTGGGTTTGTTGACACCATTACCAAGCCGCTGAAAATTTATTGTGATTATTACTGCAGCAGCAATATTTTTCTCCAAGAACGATAAGTACTCCAAATGTGTCAAACATATGGAATTAAAGTATTTTACTGTCAATAACTCCATCACTGACGGTTGTGGTAACATAAAGTTAGGGCAAGGAGGTAAAAATCAATTTACCACTAACGCTTCCGCTTCTCTATGTGATGATTTCTTTCGCATCAAGTATGTGCCTCTAACGATCTCTATGTAAGATTATCGTGTTCAAGATTCTGATATGTATTAAAGTATTTAATTTTACATTACGGTGAAAGAAGATGAAAGTTCATGAATAAAATTAAAAAATTATACATAATACAAAGAAAACAAATATAAAGTTGATTTGCACAAGATTTGGGCGGTTACCTGAAATTTTGTTCTGCAATTGGGAGGTTAATGTCAAAAATTCAAAATTCAAAACCAAATGAGGGTGAGAGATTTTAGGAGAAAATGGTGTGACTAGGGAGAGAAAAGAAACGTTTTAAATTGTATAAGGTATATGCAAATGTACCTTCCGTTTTCTCTTTTTTATTTAAGTTAAAAAGAAAATAGAGGGTCCCACCAGATGGTAAAAAACATGGAACATTTACTACGAATTACAAATAAAGGAAATTATGGCTATAGCATTTAATATAAATTAAATGTTTGCTATTTCATACAATTTCCCCCTATTAATAGAGGTTTTAGGTAGTTCAAAGTCTCATGCCATTTTTTTCAATACCTTAAATTAAATTCTTATTTAAGTTCCCTTCCATTTCTTTCTATTTTTCTAACCTTTCAAATTAACATCTAATCACCCAGTAAATTGAGTAAAAATAGAATTCCTTTGGGTGACTTTTTTTATTTTCCTGCTAGACCATTTTTCATTTTCTAAAAATTATCTACAGAATTGTCTAATATACCCTATGCCTTCAGTACTGCCTCCAAATTTTTCATTTTGATAAGATATTTCTCGAATGATATATATAATGTATTTTTATTTTTTTTATACTCCTTAACCATTAAAAGTCTAGTCTTCGTCTAATGAGATTATTGAAGCATCTTTTAAGAAGAATGCATTTGTTTGAATACACATTTTAAGTCCACCCATACTACATTGAAAGTGAATATAGCACAAAAGTAGAAAAACACATATATTCAATAAGAAATTTTTTTATTGAAATTTTGTGGTTGAACTATAAACGTATTTATATATTATGCTCTAACTTAACAAAGAATAAATTAACCTAGCTATACATACTCTTGACATTATCTTTGGAGTAATAATGATTGAGCTATAAACCAGCTAATAAAATAAAGACTCTCCCATGTTAGGATCTTGACATTTATGCTCAATTATAGCATATTGTTAGATTAGTTTTATAAACCTCTATATTAATATTCTACAAATCACAAAAAATAGAAATTAAACGCATTTTGAATAGTAGAATCTTGGCCTAATCCAATTAACTTCCATTTTAATTTTCACATTGGTGTTCTTAATATATATTATATTCCCACGGAAGATATTGTATTTCTTGTTAAATCTATTATTAACTTACCAATCATAGAAATTAAGTAGCAAAAGGGAAAATCTCTTGTATGTTATATATAACAAGAATCTTATAAATTTAATTAATATTTGTCCAAACTAGTTAACTTGGATACCATGGATATAAACAAAAATAGAATAATCCTTCACCAACTTTTAGCAGCCCTCTCACCACCTATCGTCAACATCGTCTAACTTATAAGGGTTACAAGTCAAAATAAAACTTTGAATTATTATTAATTTATAAATAAATAAGAGAATGGACAACTTACGGGTAAAGCAAGGGAACTTTAAAACACTAACAACACATATATTATATTAATACTACTCTATGTTGTTGATATTTGACAACACAATGGATAGGAACTTACAAATTACTGAGGTCGAAGATTATGGTAGAAAGTTAGTAGGTGAATAAGTATTGTTTAATTTTCTTTATTGATATTATTACTGGTCTCACTTTTCTATTATCTTGTTTTTTGATTTTTTGTTTCTTGTTGTTTTCTTTACTTCAGTTATTGTTGTTAGTGTTATTTTCCCATTATTTCTCATGGCTTCTTTACTATATTATATTTCCTTTTCATACCTACTTTTAAATGTTTTATCTAAACCAAGCCCAAGGGTCAATTGCAAAAAAGCTTTTCTACTCAGATCAGTAATGGAGCAGAGTCAAAAATTTTATTAATAAGTGTCAAAATATAAAAAGTGAACACATCTAAAAAGATATGGTGAATCATCATATTGTATCAATACATAAAACTAAAATTTTAACATAACTAAAAGATGTATTTTTTTCGATAAAAATATTGTCTCTCAAAACAAAACTTATAAACAAGAACACCAACTAACTCAGATAATCTGAGTATTTTCTTGTCTTTTTTTTCTCTCTATTTTTTTTCTTGCTTGAGTAATTGGTTTGGTTTGAGCACAATGGCAAGTAGGTTCATGAAATAAATTAAAAATTAAAATAAATGCAACTGTCAATGTTCATTAGATGGTACGTCTAATTAGCCCCACCGACAATCATTTTTGTATTAAAATTTTAACAAACCAACTGTTTTTTTTTAATTCTTACCCTTAATTTTTGTCTTACGTTATATAAAAATATTCATCTTAGTACATGCTAAATCTTTTAATATAACTCTAGTTTACTCTACTAGGATTTAGGAGCTGCCTGACAAATTTTTGTTCACAAAAATAAAAAAAGGAAGTTCTTTTTCCATACGTGTTGATATTAATAACTCTATGATTTCTACACGCTTTTTGATGACATGTTCAATATTATGCTGCAAAAAAAATTTACGAAGAATTTTAAGTGATAGTGTACCTAAAAAATGTCCAGTGTAAAATATCACTATTTTATGAGTTTTAATCAAAATTATTAGGTATAGAATCCCATTAAACAACCATTAACTTTTTGTATCAGGTGAACTCATTTTTAAAATTATAATTTTTTTTATCCCCATGCATTGATCAACACACTATTCTAAATATTTTCTATATATTTAATCTTATTTTATTTTTAATTTAATATTGTTGTTGTGTTACCAAAAAGTTATTAGAATAATATGTCTAATGTTATTTTATTAATTTGACCGACACTATCTTGTCCCTACCAAAAAAGAAAAAAAAAGTTGGTTAAAGCTAACTAATTAATATTATGTGTAGTTTGTTGCTTTCCGTTTAAGTTTTTTTTTTTTTTTTTTTTAATTTATTATTTATTTTATACCAAATGAGGCTACAAAAACTAACATATCAGAAAGCACAGTCACAACTAACATAAAAAAAATCTAATTTCTTCTTTTAAAAAACACTCTTTTCATAGAGAAGTTTGAAAGAAAAACTAAAGATATAGTCATATCGTTATAACATATTGTTCTTTTTTTATTTGTCAAGCTAAGACTTGACTCACTTAAACGAAATTCACATTTCCTTCATTTGGTTAAAAAGAGAGAGTAATTGGACTCTGTTTTTTCTATATTACGGAATAGAAGAATGTGCAAATTGATTCTACTTTTCACTTTGCTATTGTAAGTTAAGATACGAAATTAAAAGAGAATGTGATTATATCAATCAATCTTTTTTGCTGGTATGTCTAGAGATAGTTTGTTTGTTGAAAGAAATTGTGTGCAAATAATATTAAGTCAATATGTGGAGCCATAAATCTTCAACAAATAGAAAGGGTAGAGATAGAAGTTAGATAATTTAATTTTTGTGCATTAAAAGGTATTGTATGTGCAAATATTAAGACGTGGAGCATTATAATTTTCTACAAGTAGTTAGGGTAGAGACAAAATTTAGGAAAATTTGATTTTTTGTGTGTTAAAATAAGTTATTTTTGAACTCTTGAACAACAATTAGCGTGATTAGTAATATTAATTATTTTGGACAAACGTGTGAGGAGATGTTTCAATAACTTTTTGGAATTTAAAATGAAATGTTTTCTTAGGAAAGAAAATGGCATTTTATCGATGTTTCTAATGAATCTTCAAAATTCAAAAATAAAAATTGAGATTTTGAATTAATAGTTTAATCTACGAGGATAAAAATAGACAGGATAAATTTCATTCTTAACTTACACTTATAATATCATACCAAATATGTTAGTTTTATAACCATTTCATATGTCTATCCTAATAGGTAAAAGTAATTTAAACTATGATTGTAAAATATGATAATAAATCCCTCTATCCAAATTTATCCACTTAGACATCTAAATGACTAAATTTATGAAGAATGGGCAAATATTCAAATGTTTATATTTCAATAAAGTTTTAAGTTTTAACGAAATATTTTTTTTTTAAACTTTTGAAAACGTTAGTCAAATTGTGCACCTTCGAATATTTGTACATATGCACCATCTTGATTCCTTCCTTTTATTTTCTAGTCTCTTATTTGATTTCTCTTTTTAATTTTCTCAAAAAAGAAAAAGTGAAGACGTGATTCATGAAATAGTATCTTTTTCACCACAATGAGAAAAGTGGATAAAAATTTATATATAGATTGTTTCATTTAATCATGATTAATAAATATATATACGTTTATTTGAGAGGTAAGCACATTTTACTGTATAATTTTCGTGTTTCTACTCATAGAAGTCAAATCCTAACCTACTCTGATAGGTGTTTGGTCATAAAAATTGTTAGTATTTAAATAGATAAATAAATTATTTTTGAAAGTAAAAAAAATATTAAAAAATTAAATTTGTGTATTATAAATACAATTAAAGTTATTTTAAATTTTTGAATAATTTGGGGGTGAAAATAAAAATAAAAATAACGTTTTGACATTTTTAAATTTCAAAAAAAAATATTTTGCCAAACTTAATTTTCGAAGTTTAACTCTATCACGGCCTCTATAAAGTTTATATGGGATTGCATGCTAATTATTTTATGCCGACACATGTAAGTTTGTAACATCTGGATATTTAGCAAATACTAACTTAATTTGTAAAGTTATCATCTTTGAGTACACTTTTTTTAAAAAGGTTTGTGTGGGGACATGTGTTTCTGGTGGCTAAAAGACCAAGTTTTTAATTTATTTTAAAATATCAATATTCAAAAGGAAGGGTCAATTGTTCGAACCTAGTCATGTTAAATTTTATTTGGTCAAGTCATAATTTTTTACAAATTTACAACACTGAGCTTTGTAGATTGACGAAGTCTAACATATATTAATTGACGAAAAAAATACCAACATATAAAAAGTAAAAAGAAACGAAATAAGTTATTATGAACTTATTAAAGTGATTAATTTAGTTCATGACCTATTAAATTTTAAAAAACAAACAAATAAATAAGTTTTATTAATTTATCAAAATGAACAAATAAAGAGAAAAAATATTTTTAATTTACTATACTTAATAATAGAAAAAATAATGCGGTTAAACAAATTTATACTACTTAATTACTCATCATAGCTATAGTTTGCTATAATTACCACTCGCGACTAACATTATACATTAATTACGTGGGCTGACTTCCAGTTTGTATAGTAGTCACGTTTGTATATGTATAATTCGTCATATTTGTATAATTCGCAGCTAACAATTCTTTGTTTGATTTGTATTTGTATAGGACGATGACTTCCTTTGGTTTTTCAGTTTTGTCATCATATACATTCAATCTTTTTGTGTATAACTTTATAAAGTTTGTATAAACGTGTAGTTTTTAGATTTTGTATAATATAATTTATATAATATAATTTGTATAATATATTTTGTATAATTGTTTAAAGTTCATATGTTTATGTTTGTATCAATTCGTTATTTTGAGTTTTATTATATTTGTATAATTCTAGACTTTATATTATTCAATTGTACAAAAATATGTGAATTATACAATGTACATACAAATTATACAACGAAATGCGAATTATACAAATTATTGTCCTCTCTCGCTCGCCTCTCTCCTCCTCTCCCAATAACACTCCCCTCTCTCCTCCCTCTCCCAATCTCGCTCGTCTCTCTCATCTCTTTTCCAATCTCTCTCACCAAAATATACAAATACAAATGTATAATCAGGGCCAGCTCTTGCCTTTGTAAAATAAGGCTTATGCCTTAGGCCCCCAAATTTTGAGGGCCCCAAATTATTATCAAGAATAAATTATGTGTTAAATTTTTTTAGAAAAAATTGATTAATTATGATAAAAAAATATATTATTTTATCCACTTTAACATCTTTTATACTTTGTTAAAAATAAGAATTAATAGTGAAAAGTGTTGAACAAAGTAAATTGAAAATTATTTTTTATTTCTTTTTTAATTTTAGTTTCAAACATTACAACAAGCATATTAAAATGGTGTAGACCAAGTCATCAACTTCTTGAATCATATTCTATGGTTCTAACTCTTATCTTTATTTAATATTTGTTAACTTATTACTTATAAAATTATGTTAACAATTCATATAATAATTGTTTCACTGAAAGGATATTTTCAATGTTGAGTTGATAAAATCTTATCTAAAATCAATAACTGAAAAAAAATATTAAATACTAATAATTTTCATCTAAATAGTGTAAGAAAAATAAAATTTGAATAAAATGTATACAAAGTTTGTTTATATTTTTGGCCTCAAATTGAAATTTCGCTTTAGGCCCCCAATTACGTTGAGCTGCCCATGTGTATAATATGCAATAATCTAATAGATATACATATACAATTCACCTCTCTTCCACTCTCTCCCCCTCTCTCGCTTGCCTCTCTCCTCCCTCTTCCAATCTCGCTCGCCACTCTCCTCCTTATAACATATAGCTACGAATCGTAATTAGAAAACTATAGCTATGGAGCGAAATTAGGCTATTTTTGAGTGGCTAAATGCGAAAGTTCCTCTTAACGAAGAAGCATTTTTTTTAAAAAAACAATAACTAAGGTCTATAGTTTATTAAAAGGAATTTAGTGTAATTAATACTTGAATGATTTCTTATTATATTTTTGTTTCTTTCACCTCATTAAATTCAAATTTATGTATCATGAAAATCATTTTTAAGACACTTTTAGTATTTTCTATTTTCATACACTCAAATCATTTTTAATTAAGAGTAGAAGTATATTAACTATCTCTAAAATCGTATATGAGCTAGATTTAGAACATTATGAAATAGTTTTATCCAAAATGGAGGTGGGCATTAGTATTGAGAGTGCACAAATATATCAATTATTGTGTCCAAAATAAACATTGTATCTAGATAAGTGCTCCTCTCGATCGACTTTGAGAATTCAAGAGAAAAAAAGATCAAGGCTATACGAGCCCGTTCGCACAACGGAGGATGGTCAATTAAAACTAATTAATTAGTTGAAATGTATTTTCCCTCCGCGTACCTTTGGATTTTTCCCTTAATTAGGTGTAAGACTAGAAGTCAAGTCCAAGCGACAGCGATGCAACAACGGGCCCATGTATAAATCATCTTTCTCTTTCTAATTTTATTTTTTTTAAGCTTCTCCCTCAATTCTGTTTTTATATCTCTCTTTTAACTCTTCCATTGTTCACAAAATCCAAGTGTTTCTTCAACAAACTTCTCCGGCATAATCATTCTCACCATTCTCCAGGTACGATTTTTTTTCGTTTTTGATAGTAGAAAATGTTTGCAACCGTGTGATTGTTCAATTTTTTTGACTGGAATTTTTCTTTGTTACTGTTGATTTTGCTGCTTACTTTTCAGTTTTAAGCAGTTCGATCTGTACATTTCGGGAATACTCTTGAGCTACGCTTCGTTTTTCTCCGTATTCAGAGTTTTAATGCTTTGAAGTTTGGATTTAAGTGTGTTTTTTCGAGTTTTGCTCGTAATTTCTTACTCTTCGGCATTTTTAATTTTTTTTTTACTTGTTTAATGGTAGAAAATGTTCGCGGACTTTGATTATGGCAGTTGTGATTGTTCAAATTTTTTAATGGAATTTTCATTTGTTTACTGTGGATTTGGCTGCTTACTTTTCAGTTCGATCTGTACATTTCTGGAATACTCTCGAACTTAGGCTTGTTTTTTCTCGGTTATCGTTGTTGAAGTGTTTTTAAGTTTGGATTTAAGTGTGATTTATCGGAAACTGTTCGTCATTACTTCAATTGGTTTGGTTTTGCTGCTTATTTTTTTCAGTTTTAAGCTCATCGATCTGTGCATTTCGGAAATTTCTTCTATTTTTTAGTTTCTCCGGCGTAATTGTATGCTTTGTTGTTAAAATCGCTTTTTTTGGAAGTAGAAAGTGTCGGTTGATTTTTTATAGCAGTTTTGAGTTTTAATCGGAAGTTTCTTCTGTTTAGCTTTCAGGTTAAAGCTGTTAGATTTGTGCGTCGTGCTTCATATTGAAGGAAACTGCGGTACTCTAGGATTAGTTGCTCGATTAATGTGAATTTGCAGACCGCAGTGGCGTCTCCGGAGTCTGGAGAAGCAAAGTTGTAGGCTTTTTTTAGTGAATATGGAGGAAATGTACTTATGTAAACTCTGAGTATGATTAAGTAAGTTTTTCCTTTTGTTTTTTCTTAAGTTTGATGCTCATACTTCTTCCATTTTTTATTGTCTTTATGTTAGGTATTTGCACTGTTCCTTTTTTCTTTGGTGTTGTGTTTTGTTGAGATTGAGATCTGCATTTGAAAACTGGTGGAGATTGGCAGTTGAGTACGGATGGTTCTCCCACATTGTGCCAATCTAAATTGTTCTTGTGTATTATGATAATTGTTCATTCTGTAACTTCAGTGCTGGCTTCAGTGGCACATCTTAGTTTAAAATACTGATATATTGAAGAGTAAGCAGAATTTAATATAGCATTTGAGGGTGTAAAATCTTGGAAATAGTTTATGAGCATTTAATTTTCTCAGACGACAGGGCAAGAATCTACTATCATAGTTTTATCAGCACCTAGTTATTATCTATCAAAATTTCCACTCCGTTATCTGTAGTTTTCTACTATGGATGCTTATTTTAGGGCATTTTCAGCGCTTCTTATGCTCTAGATAGAGTTTGATACTATTCCTTTTCCTGATAGCCTTCAATGTTCCTTTCCATTTCTTTCCACGGGTACATGATCTTGTTAATAAAAGTTAAATACACTCAAAAAGGGAACCAGAAATTCATTAGGATTGTCAAATGGCAGGTTTTTAGATGTTTAGTTATTTAATTTGAGAGCCTCTTGTTCTCCTTTATTTTTCAATCTAAGAATATCAGGCAGAAAAGATAATATTATCACCTTCGTCTAACAAAATAGGACAGTTATGATTCATTTGTGTTTATATATAATCTTCGAATCTTTTCTATCGACTTGGCTGGCCTTGGTGTGTTTGACAGACTTCTTTGTTTTTCTTGTCTTTGCTATTAAAATACTACTGAAACTTCTCCAAGTTATATAAACTGAAGACACTGCTTCTTGGCTGCTGCCCTTACTATTTCACTATATAGCTTGGAACATACTTTTCTGCATTCAAGTTCTTATCTTTCCCTTTATGAAAAAAGAAAGTTGGCATCTTTGCTTTGGAGCACTTTGTTCCTTTATTTAGAACCAATCTCTCTGTTCAATCTATTAGCCATTGATAGGGGACTTATATTAAAGCATAAGTCCTTTAGGTGTTCAATTCATTCTTGGAAAACTACATCTGTTGATGTTCAAGAACATGCCCCCAAATTGATCATCAGCCAAGCAGTCAACTAGGTTCGAGTTTCCTTAGGCAGTGTACATGAATCTATAGTCTCATATTAGACAATTTTTTATCTCACCTACCATCAGTATTTGACCTCCAATACGGGAACAATGTAATAGTGTGTGCTTTATTTGGTGTTCTGAAGAAACAAACATTGTTTCTTTTTGGCTTTTGCACTATACTAATAACCTAAACTGATTTAACACTTGAGTCTGGACTCACATGATTAAGATTTGGTGTTGCGCTTCAAGTTGGTTGTGGTTCTTTTCTCCTCATTAGCATGTACATAGTGAGATAAGTTATTAAATTGTTAGCATCTGTTGCAGGTGCTACTGTTCTGTTGACTCTTTGGGCTCATCTAGTCTGACATTCGTTGAATATTAAGTGCTAAATGATTTAATAATTGTATTGAGAATAGAAATGAAGAAATGGTACGGTGGTGTTTTAACTACATCCCTGTTGATGTTTTTGGTCCTGGGATACTGTGTGATGAGGAAACCTGTCAAGGAAAGCTATGTTACAAGTTCTCTCTACTTCAATATGACTAATCCCCTTGAATGGATAAATGCTATGGCTCCACCTGCAGCTCACCATCCAGAAAAAAATAATCAAGTAATACCTGCTGAAATTGTTGTCTCTGATCTCTTTATCAAGAGGAACCTGTCAGCTCAGGAGCAACAATCTTTGTCTACGTGGTATCAATTGAAAAGGTTAACCACTCATGATCTAGTTTTACCTAATGCTATAGAGGCAGTTAAGGAAGCCACTGTTGCATGGAACAACCTCATGAGTGCAGTAGAGATGGACAAACTCGATACAAATGATAGTTCAATTAAGACAGGGAAACAGAAACAATGTCCTCATTTTCTTAGCAAAACCAATGCTACAGAACTTGATGCTAGCGGCTTTAAGTTGCGGCTTACTTGTGGTCTGACTCAGGGTTCTTCCATCACAATAATTGGCATTCCAAATGGTCTTCTTGGGAATTTTCGGATAGATTTGACTGGTGAACCACTACCAGGTGAACCAGACCCTCCTGTTATTCTGCACTACAATGTTAGGCTCCATGGTGATAAAATAACCGAGGATCCTGTAATCGTACAAAACACCTGGACTATTGCACGTGACTGGGGTGAAGAGGAGCGCTGTCCATTACCATCAGATGAAAAGAGTAAGAAAGGTAATAGTTTATTTCCCTCTTCACATAAGAGAGTTGTTCAAGCTTTGTAGCGCATTTTCCTACATTTCTTTCAACTCTTTCAACCGACTTTTTAGAAGCGATGCTGCATCCTCCTGTGTGATCAATTAACTGCAATCAAAATTTGGACATGCCATTTATGGAAATAAAGTTGTTATTCTTGAAGACGATGGCACCTGCGGACGTCTAGATCCTGCAAATGTATGGGAATTTAATTTGTGTGCTGATATTATACTAAACATTCTGAAAATGGTTTGTTCTCTTTAAATGCTTATTTTTCTTGGAAAATTTCTTTCATCGTCTCTTCCCTGTTGATATTGATGATAAAATTGTCTCCCTTTTGTTAACCAACTTATTGATTTATTTTTCCATTGCTGCAAACCTTTTCTCCGATTTGTTAAAAGCTGATTGGTCTATTTCCTGGAATCAAAATGATTTCTAAAATTGCATTATCTCCTTTGCTCCTTTATTCTCTCTGCTTGATGAGATTTCCCTTTTCTCTTTTAGCCTCCTTTTATCATCTTTTTCAGCTTCAATGATGTCCTCAATTGTTCACCCTGTGCTCGTTGCATTGTTTCTAACATTGGTTACCTTTTTCGTCAGTGGATGAATTGGATCAATGCAATGGGATGGTGGGCAATGTCACGTCCACTCGGCATGTCATTGCAACAAATAAATCTAGCATGGTTCAGGACGGGGCTAAATCAAGAAAATATTTTCCTTTCAAGCAAGGATATCTCTCGGTTGCCACTCTGAGAGTAGGATCTGAAGGAATTCAGATGACAGTTGATGGAAGACACATAACATCTTTTTCTTTCCGTGAAGTAATTTTTTCCCCCCATTTTCCTTTTCTCCTCTTTGTTTCCTCAGAATTTTAAGATGGATCTTTCTGCATCATCATAATGGTTATCTGTTTTACTGAATCTTCTTTAATTTGGATATATATCTTATCAGACTTTGGAACCATGGCTCATAAGTGAAGTGAGGATATCGGGAGACATAAAATTAATTTCTGTTGTCGCAAGTGGTTTACCAACATCAGAGGATTCAGAGCATATAAGCGACTTGGAAGCCTTAAAAGCAGCTCCTCTTCCTCCACGAAAAAGACTAGATCTCTTTATTGGTGTATTTTCTACCACAAATAATTTTAAGCGTAGAATGGCTGTCCGTAGAACGTGGATGCAATATGATGCAGTGCGGTCTGGACAAGTTGCAGTGCGGTTTTTTGTTGGCTTGGTGAGTGATTCTTTTCTTTGTACTCCATAATGTGAAACTACCATTGGCTTAAAGGTAGTATAGTGTTCAAGGCTGATGCTTATTTGATCCTAATTACTGGATCTTGGGGCTTGGGTTTTAAGTGTCATAGTTTCATGTTCTGCTGCTCATTAGAAGTCACATATTAGATTTCAATAACTGAAACTTCATTTGACAAGATATTCTTTGTTATGCATTTGTTGTAGCATAAAAACCAAATGGTGAATGAAGAGCTCTGGAATGAGGCTCGGACATATAGAGACATCCAACTGATGCCTTTTGTTGATTACTACAGTCTTATCACTTGGAAAACCATTGCCATCTGTGTTTTTGGGGTAAACTCCTGTCTCTTCCTAACTCATGGCGTATCTCGTGCACCTCTTGTTGACATCATCTATTGGACAGACGGAGGTTGTTTCTGCAAAGTTTGTCATGAAGACAGACGATGATGCATTTGTTCGAGTGGATGAAATCTTATCTTCTATGGAGAGGGTCAACACGACTCGTGGATTGTTATATGGCCTTATTAATGCAGATTCCCAACCTCATAGGAGCCCGGACAGCAAGTGGTTTATCAGTCCAGAGGTGAATATCTTCGTCATATATCTCAGATGTCATTGCTGATTTCACCCCTTACTCTATTTCAGTGGTCAGCAATGGGAAAGGGCATCTGTAGTAGCAACAACTCTAATTCTCACAAATTTGATCATAAAATGAAATGACACATACTTCATCTTGTGTTTCATATGTGTATTCAATCTTATCCTTTGTTGATGTATAGGAATGGCCTGAAGAAACTTACCCTCCTTGGGCACATGGACCGGGTTATGTTGTCTCCAGCGATATAGCAAAAACAATCAGCTCGAAACAGAGAAAAGGCCGCCTAAAGGTAAACTGAACCTTCTACTGTCATTTAAGTGAGTGAAGTTTACATGTCAAAATGTATCAGTCAGCCACTCGGGTCCGTATCTCCTATTTAATTCTAAATGTTACAAGTTCCTTGAAAATACAGATGTTTAAGCTTGAAGATGTTGCTATGGGCATCTGGATTTCAGAAATGAAGAAAAAAGGGTTGGAAGTGAAGTATGAAAAGGAAGAGAGGATTTTTAATGAAGGTTGCCGGGATGGTTATGTAATTGCACATTACCAAAGCCCTAGAGAGATGCTGTGTCTTTGGCAAAAGATTGGAGAGAAAAAACGAGCTTTATGTTGTGGCGATTAATACAAAATAGCTTTCGTCTGAGTTCTGAGGGCTCAGAAGTTTCTATAACTATGATTCTGCTGACCTTTTCTAGTAGCTGACCACGGACATGTACTTGAGTAGGTCGGGATGAAGAGGCCAAGGTAATGCTTATACCACGTCATTGTAGTAGGAGGTAGAGTAGTTACTAGCATATTGATATAAGTAGGTGATTAGATTAACTTGTTACATATATCACTAGAGATTGATTAGTGAAGATGTTGGGGAGGTATCTGTATTATAAAGAGAGTCAAATGGGGGTGGGTGGGGGCATTATACTTTGTATAGAGTACGGGTACTCTACGTTCGGTGATTATTTTGTATGTAAATCACACGATCTCTCGTACCCATTATCGTTCAGTGATGGAGAGCATTGATATATAACTACAGTATATTTTGACGTTCGAGTTCTTGTCTACATTGTATCTTGTAGCTGTGTGTGGTACTTGCTAGCATGGCTACGCAGTGGAAGGGAAGGAGCCTAAATCGACCCCAATGATGAAAAATGGATTGAATTTAATTTTTAATTTTATTGAACAACCAAAAAATATTCAAAACAGAATGTTTAGCAATGTCATTTATAGTTCACCATCCCAGAATTCATCTGGGGATTTGTATGGTCCATTTGGATGAACAAAAAGTTCACCTTTGAATCCCCTGCATTGAGGAATCTCTTGAATCTTAGCATTTTCTTCATTGCTTAATTCCCAATCCAAAATGTGAAGATTCTCTCTCATTCTATCTTTGTTAAAACTCTTCACCAATACACTAACTCCTTGCTCATATACCCACCTCAATGCCACCTATAAATATCAAGCAATACCATCTTTGTCAGCAATTTCATTTAGACGCACAAACTAATACTTGTTTGAATCATTTAGACACATAATAAAGTGTTTTCATTAGATGCTTTCGGTTCAAATTTTGAAAAACTTTTAGCGTGTGTTTTCAACCGTCACACTTAAATAATACCACCTCCTTTGATTGTATGGATTTGCAGCAATAAGCCGTAAAACTTCAATTGAGGCTAGTGCGCATACTTAAAGGAGATGTCATATTTTATGGAATTAACTTAACTATCTAGTAAATGCTTGAGAATGCACACATTTTTTCTTCAAAATTTGAACAGAAAGTGTCTAATGAATAATAGAAACACTTTATCATGTGTTCAGATGTTCAATTGAAACAAGTTTTGCTTCAAGTATCAAAATAAAATTTGATATTAAATTTAAAAAGTTATCGATATATTAAACGTTAATATACTAATATAATTTTGTGTAAACACTGAGGGAATAATTTAATTATTTGTTGGTACCTGTGGAATGCTCTTTTGTCTATGAAAGGCAATGTCTTTTAGAACAGAGTTTTGCATAACAGCATGATTGCCCCAAAAAGGTATGCCATTTGCTCCAAGGGGAGACCATGCACTTACATGTATTCCTTTTTCTTTACAAAATGCTAACATCTTCTCTTGTCTCCATGCTACATGCATTTCCACCTGTCAATTATTGCATTTTATAGTATATTTTTTATGTAATTTTTAAATATGTAGATCTTATTTCAAAAGATTTAAAGATTCTATATTAGAATTTCACGATAAAAATCAAGAAATCTGATGTACTTTCAAAATCTGAATAATACAACATAAATTGTGATAAGATGTTTGTGCCCATCTGACTCCATTCTTTGAATTTTAAGAATGTCGTACTTTCCTCTTTAGTCTATTAAAAAATAGAATGTTATCATTTCTTGATCATAAATTAAATTTTAAACTAATTCATGTTATTATTAACGAAGTGATTTATAGCCATAAGTATCTATAGCTTTAAAAGAATATTTTTTCTTAAATTTCGTACCCAATTAAATATCGCTAAGGGTGTAGCATGTTATATTTACCTGATTTACAGCAGGAGGAATGGTAGCATGAGTTAGGAGTTGAGAGAGTTTTGTGCAACTAAAGTTGCATACACCAATGGATTTGGCCAAACCTAATTTGTGACATTCTTCCATAGCTTCCCATGTTCCTTTCATGTCAAATGGAATTACATCCTCATTTACCACCTTTACAGCTTGGTCACTACCATTCTTCATCCTCACTGGCCAATGTATATGGTACAAGTCCAAGTAATCCATCCCTAACCTCCTACAAAACATTTTTATGACATTCATGATTACAACAAGGATAGTTCCACATTATGTGAAATCTGAAAGAGGATAAGATATATACAAATCGTACCTCTATCGTTACATTCATGATTAATATATGCAATTGACAAAATATATGAAGTATAATATATAATTTGATGCATGTATTGAGTTTGTACCAATACCAACAATAATTATATATGCTTCGACTCCAAACAAGTTAGGTTCGATTATAATAATAGATGAATCCTCACATCCGTGTCACTTCATTTAATGATATTTCAGTCCAATATTACTAACAAATAAATCAGAAATTTCAATTTTTGTAGTGTAATTTGAAAAAAGAAATGAAGACTTTTAAAATTTGTAATCTTAAATATATCATATAAATGTTATATGACGAAAAAACTTTTGAAATATGTAATTTTAATTATATTGTATAATATTTGTGTAATTATACAAATATGTCATTAAATTTTTGTAGATTATAGACAAGATCCATGTCCCTCTAAAAAGTAAAATTTTTGCTTATATATATTACTACATGGTAGGGGTTGAACCAAACCCCCACCCCATAGAAACATGTATAAGATGTTGATCTGTCACAATTTTCTATTTTATTCGAATTTAAAATCGATAGTATGAGCAAACTTACGCGAGAGATCTTTTGAGAGCAGGAAGAACAAGGTCATGATGTGTTTCGGTGCACCATAACTTGGATGTAATAAAAACATCTTCACGGCTCTCTATGAGTCCGCGTTGTATCGCTTTAGCCACGGCTCGGCCTAGTGCTTCCTCGGAACCATAGGCCGCGGCGGTGTCAAAGTGTCGATAACCGGCTTCGATAGCATCGATAAAAATGGAGACTAATTGGTCAATTGGTGGTAATGTTGGTGCCGTTGGTGCTGTTCCCATGCCTATTAGAGGCATTTCATGACCAGAATTCAACATAACTTTTGGGACTAACATAGCGTACGTACTTAATTTAGAACGATACAGAGAAGATTACAGCTCAATAGTGGCAAATTTGAATTGTGTAGAGATTTTGGATGTACAAATTTTAAGTAGTTACCTTATCTTGTTGAAGTGACAGATTTATTGATGTGTGTGGCAGAGGTTGTAACTTGTACATAGTTATCTTATCTAATTAAATTTAGTTTTGAAAATTAGTGAAATTCATGACTCTTGAAAAGGACAATTACATTTGAAATAGAGGGAGTATTATTGAAGAATTTGAAAGCAATATAAATATTTAAGAGTTATAGCTGTTATTTTTGTGCAATAATTAGGAAGGATATGGGACATATTTAGAACAGCTAGCAAAATAACAATATATATATATGAAAAAGAGATGTTGGAACGAAGAATTTTAATTTTTAAAATGAAAATTATCATAAATGACTAGTCTATTTTTGGAAGGACTACTTTCATATAAATTGATGCTAATTTTGAAGAAAAATAAATTTATTTTTGCACCTATTATCAACTATATGTTCTATATTATATTATCCTCCAAAAAACACACTTCTAATACTCCAAATTTCAGCACTTGAAAAAAATCAAAAATATTTTTGCTTTCCTTCATGAAGGGGAGTCTTGATTAACCAGTAAAGTTACTACTATGTAACAAAGGTCATGATGAGTTAAGTCATGAAAATAGTCTTTTACAGAAATACAAAATAAAAATACGTACATTATAGATCATTGTAGTTCGATACTACATAAATAGATTAAAATAAATACCGACCAACTTAAGTTACAATATATCAAAGAGTATAAACTTAAAGAAAAGAAATGTAGTCTAGTGTAGAATAAAATAAAAATAGCTAAGCAGACATACATCCAACACCATATCTAGAATTAGGAAAAACAAGAAAAAGTCCACTACAAATAACTCCAACCATTAATGGAAAACTCCTCATAATTTCATCAAGTTCTTTAGCATGTCCAGGAAATAGACAAAGTGTCACTCTATGATCAGAAAATGCAATTGCCACAAACACCAAAACAGACATCATTGCATGTACAAAATCTGTCAATCCCACAATGTACCTAGTACAATCAACCAACAACAAAAGGTAACGATGTCAACACACTACATTAAAAAATAACTGGAATAAAAAATTTCGTCCACAAAATTGAAGATTTTTCCATACAACTGTCACATTTTACGGTGAAACAAATGAGTTTGAGGAGTGAAATCGACTAATTATACAAAAACTATCATGTTTTGTGGTGAAACAATGACTTTGAGGTGTGAAATAGATTAACTATATTTAAAAAACACAATATTTGTAAGAATCGGTCAAAAAATTAGAACGTCACAAAATTTATGATGGAATGACAAAAACATGATGAATTTTGTCCACAATATTGAAGATTTTGCCACGTTTTATGGTAAAATAATGGCTTTGAGATGTGAAATCGAATAACTGTATAAAATAGACAATACTTGTGACTGAAGAAGAATCCGTCACAATCCATCACAAATTAGACATCACGTCTAATTTTCTTCCATCACGTCTAATTTGTGATGGAAGAAAAAAAAAACTATCACAAATTTCGTCTATATTGATAAATTCTGGATTAAAACTGTCACAATTTTCGTGTATATTGATAAATTCTGGAATAAAACTGTCAAAATTTTGTAAAAATCTTTCTATTTTGTTACAACCACAAAACTGTCACAAAAATTGTGACGGAAAATCTTTTGTCACAATCATAAAATTTTCATAATTATGTGGATGAAACTCTTTAGTCAAATATATTCCGTCACAAATTTGTATTTTTTTTTCTCATAGAAATAATGTTCATAGCCAAAGGAGATCTTACATCTCAAACACATAAACATTGAAAAAAATCATCACTAAAATTTACCTTTCTATCTTTTGTCACAATCACAAAATTTTCATAAATGAAAACTCTCTAGTAAAAACTATTTAGTCCATCACAAATTTATATTTTTCTCTTTTCTCATAGAAAAATAGTGTTCGATTTACGTCACACACAATTATTACAAAAACCATCACTAAAAGTTACTCCTTTCATCTTTTATCACACAATAATATGAATGAAACTCTTTAGTCAAAAATATTCCATTACAAATCTCAATTTTTCTCTTTTTATAGAAAATAGTGTTCATGGCTAAGGGCGATTACAAACATAAAAATTTACCTTTCATCTTTTGGCACATCAACACCAAGTCCAGTCTTGAAAACTTTCAAACCTCTTGGTGTAACAAAACCATAGTAAACTTTGCCATCAGGACCTCGAAAACTATCGGTAAAATGGAAGAAAAAACATGACAAAGTACAAAGTCCAAGTAATGTTAAAATCATAAATGTAGTAATTGGTGAACAATCTCCTTTACCAAATACTGATGGAAGTAACATTTCAAATGTTAAAAGTGTTCCTGTTGGTAGAAAATTAACAAGTAATGAAGTTTTTGAAAGTGTTTTTTGTACACCATTTGCCATTGCTCTTCTTTTTTTGCCACCTATTGGTTGAGATAATTCTGGAATTGTATCATCTTGTGTAGGATACATAGAAGATGAATTATCGACGCGTTTCGATGTACTGTACATTTTTATTCCAATTCCTTCACTAGTTTCCTCCATTTTTGGTTGACAAAATGATGAAAGTTTTTAATGAAGAAATCTATCTATATATATAATAAGAAGAAGTGTCAGCGCCACAAAATTAGAAATTATTTTACATTAAAAAAAAAGAGAAAATATTGAAACTAAAGAAAAATAAAAAACGGTTTTACATTTAAAAAAAATAGAGGAACATATTGAAATTAAATAAAAATAAAAAGACTTCTGATCACGTTAGAAGATAAATTAGAGTTTTCTTTACCTAATTAAAACTAATTATTAATTATGTATAATAGGATTAATTAATAAATTATTATTTAAATTGTTACAGTTTTTAAAAATTTCAGATAATGGTATGAAACTTCCAAACAGTTATTTTATTTTTACGGTTTTTACTTTTAGCGGATAATAACTCACAAATTTTATGGGCAACACTGTATTTTTAAAAGTGGTGGAGGAATACAACGATTCATGTGAAAAAGTCGAAGCAGCGTATCAAAAAGTTCACTCCTTTAACAATACATGCATTGTATTATATGCAGTTTTTCCCTTTTTGGTGGAATTTGAATTGAAGACAACTACTCAAAAAGGTTATTCAACTTTATACTCAAATCTTTTAAATTATAACAGATTGCTTCTCTAAATATAGTTAGAGATTGTAGATTTATAATTCAAATAGGTGTGCTTCAATAGTTTTTCAATTCATACTCCTTCGTGCAAAATATGCAATGGAAATTGAAAGTTGGAGTTATACAAAAATGGGACGTATCATATCATAGTCTTATAGAGAAGTTGGGTTTACTATATATATATATATATAAATAATGTCTCTTCTTATTGAGGCATGTACAAAGTAGTTAGTTTCAAAATTAGTTTATTTTCAAGAAAATGTGTTTCTTGATTTTTCTTTTGAATTTGAGCAAAACATGACCTTGCACAAATCGATGGTAATATAAGTATGTATATGTCCTTTGCAGTGTTTATACTCTATTCCACATTTAGTGCATACATTTTTTTCAATATAAGAATTCGGAGATTTATTTTAGTACCATTTAAATGATAGTTTAGACGCATATTTTTAAGTGCATTGATTTGTTTCAACTGAACAATGATTTTAAAATATACCTTGAAGAACTTAATGTTATACTCTTATCAAATTTATCTAAAAACAAATTACTAGTTTTGGTTCATTTTAATTGGAGTCGCGATAATTATATGGTGATTATTATTACTTTATTTTATGTTTACAATAGTCATTTAAGTTGAGTTATATCTTTTTATTCAATTCTTCGACCCTTAAATATTACACGATAATATATAAAGTTTTAATTGATCGATGTTATTGTTACTTAGCATTTTGTATCCATTACCCATTTAATTCTTTATAGGTAATTCATGTAGATTTGATGCACTTTGCGACATGAAACTTTATGATAAATTTGTGTCATATTTGATCGTTGTTCATAATTATCCAGCAACATTACATTATCGTCATTAATAGAAAAAAATCTTATTGTTATCGTATGAACATGAAAATTACACATTTAATAGTATTCGAGATGGGTCATTAAGTGCTGAGAAACTTTTTTTTAATCAGCATCACAAATACGCAACAAAACTCATGAATGGAAAGGTCTCAATTCTCATATATTTATATATTATTTTTAATGATTTTTCCCATAAAGACAATTGTATAATATAAATTTGAACAAACGTCATAACCTTCTCTAATATTATTCGCGCAATGCGCGGGCATAGTATGAGAAATAGGAATGAAGTTTGGTTGGTTTATTTATAGTCTTTACATTTGAAATGTGTCGATAGTAAATCATCATTTTATAAGACACGTTTGGTGGCTCCTTTATTATAGCAAAACACTCATTTTCATTTTATTATTTTTTTTATTTAAGTAAATTTGTATTTGTATTTATATAACAAATATCAAATAGTTTGAGTGTTTTGAATTTGAAACTACTTGTAACTGTTTAATTTACTAGGCAGTTAAAAAAGTTAACCGAAAAGCACTTTTTTGAAATAAAAGAAATATTTTTTTTTTTTGAAAATATAAGGTGTTTGACCAATAAATTAAAAATGTTTTTGAGTTGCAGCAGAAACATTTTTTCTATGTTCAAAAAAGCTACTGTTTTTTGAAAACAGGCAATTGATTTTTCTTCCCCTCTATTTTCTTATTAAGATAATGAATTATTCAAAATTGCTTAGACAAAAGGAAAATAGAACTTCAAATTTGGCTATACTAGAGCAAATAAGGATATTTTAATTTGTACAACAAATATCAAATAACTCTGTTCATCAAAGCTAGACGTATGGAAAAAAAATCATCTAGTGGTTTTGTTTCTTCTAAGACCTAAACTTGACATTTCAAGTTCTCAATCCATTTTATTGACCACTAGGTCGTGTTCACACACATGATTAGTAGCGGATCCAACAATATGTTCACGGTTCGATAGAATCCAAATTTTTTGAGATTGAAATGTATATACATGAGCCAAAAACCAAGTTTCGATAGAATTTAGATATACATCATAACCCACTCGTGTATTTCAAAACACACAACGTCTAAATTCTGAATTCTTTCGCCACTACAAGATATATGCTACTATTGTAAAAGGTAAGAGCTCCAAACTCTTAAAAGGCTATACAAAATGCACATCGAAAATAAGGATGAACTATTCGAACAGAAAACCATGTTGAGAAATGGCAATCTCAAAGGCTTGCATTCTTTCTCCTCGAGCAAAACCATTTCGATCATAAGTTGAAATTTCATCAATGTTGAGATCAACACAAGTCTGCACTAGTTTCTCACCAACACGTTCCGCTGCATCCTGTGATCAAGAGATTGCCATGACTTGAAAATCCCATAATGGTTGTAACAAGAAAACATAGAAATTTGCCGTGACATTACAAAATTATGGTCTCAATGTGCTATAGATACTCACTATGGTGCTGCAAGGTGGATCACCACGGATTGATTTTTGCAAAGTGCTTCCGTAAAACAAGCACTTCTTGTTCTGGTCATCTACGAGTGTAGCATACAACTGCTTTTCTGAGCAGAAGACTGAAAGTCTTGGTTTTTCAGGAGTGCCATTAAACTGCCAAGACCAATGAGAAGTTTGATGATTATAGTGAATCAATAAACTTACACATATATGCTTTTTTTTGTTGTGATTGAGTGAGCGAGCGAGCGAGTTCATAAAATGATTTTAGAGAACAATTTAGATAAAACATTGCATTCGGCAACGAAAATGGAAAGTGGATCAAGAACGAGGAGTCAAGGGGAAACAAACTTACAAATACAGAACACGCCAAATGACGTTTCAAGACATCTTGGAACTTGTCCAATGATGTGAAGCAAGAGCAAAGGTACAAATCACCTATTCATACTAGATACGGAGATATGCAATGTTTTAAATGTCGTGGTGTAGGTAATATGACATATGAGTGTCCTTATAGAAGAGCCATGTTGTCGAAGCCTGATGGTCTTTATGCAACGGGTGAAAGCATGAAATGGTAATCCGTTAGGTAAGAAAGTTGAAGTCATTGCTTGCTACTCTAATACAAATATGCCAAGAAACCAATAAATTCTTTGCATTTACCTTCTTCAATTATGTACGCTTGTTCTGTTTCTAAGCAGAAACGATCAATCTGTGCTCAACATTGTACGATCTTAAAGCCAAGTTACATAAATTAGTTTTTTCTTTCTATCCGAACACCAAAATATTGCAATAAAATACATCAGCACCAATCTTCTGCACTACCATTACTTAACAAGAACAACATACCTAGCGTAATTCTAGAAATAGAGTCTGGGGAGGATAAGATGTACGCAGACCATAGCCCTATCTTTATGAGTGTAGAGAGGTTGTTTCCAATAGACTCTCGGCTCAATAGAGAAGTTATTCAGAGAAGGGTTGCAAGAAGTAAAAATGACGTGATACAAAGCAAAATGAAGCAATAGATAGTTGAAACACATTAAAGAAAGGAAACCACGCGATTACTAAACACTACTACTAATAAGGAGAAGAGGATATAGGGCTAGCCCCCTTGCCTCTCACACCTAACATGCGGCCAAACTCAGCTACCTACCGACCTTCCTACCTTCCTATCTAGGGTCCTAGTAAGCTGAAGTTATAACACAGAAATGTGGCTACATTAAGCTTATCCTATCTCAAATTTGACACTCAACATTATTTTGCTGGGCAGAAATATCAAGAGCCATAATTTTAACAAATGCCACATACCTTCTTTCGAATTCGCCTATTTCGAAGTTTAGCACTCTCAGTCCGAGAATTAGCTTTAGCTGTAGCTTGAATTACCAATGGCTTCATGTCTAACCCTACAAAGTATAATATACAAAGCTAAGTACAAAGCAGAACAAAATTTCCAATACCAAAAGACATTATTATCTAGTAAAGCTAGAAACTTTAGAGCAATTGACCATTAAAACTTACTTTTAATTTGGATAGGAAGAGTGGTATATGAGTGATTTATACAAATTCCAAAGAGCTCACAAGTCTTGATTTTTAGCGAACAAACATTACTCAAAGCCAGTGTTGCCATTCTTTAAGGCTAGTTTTTTAACTTGCTAAGAGAAATCAAAGCAGACCCATTTCCCTAAAATGGACTCCCTCTTTGGGGAATTTAATCAAACAGGTTATCTGCAAAGTATCTTCTTCCCATAGCACTCACTCTTTTACTCTGCAGAAGATAAAAATAAGGGAATGAAATATCTTTTGGACTCAATTAATAAGTATATTGGTTTTGGGCTGGATATAAGCCCAAAATAAGCAAAGAAAGTTGTAGTCCATGAAATTTTTCGAAATCTTATGATCAAACATGTTTTTCAGAATTAAACTCCAAAGAAAAAAAAATTATGGTCAACACCCTTTAATTACATGTAGAATATCCTAAAATTGGTTTTAATGGTCTTATATATGTTTATTAACAGAAAAGTTAGAATTAAAGAATTGTTAAAAAAAAAAAAAAAAGACTGTAATATTTTTTACATATTAAAACATAGGAAGTATACCGAAACTATAGGATAGGGACGAGGGTATTGAATTTATATGATGTTACAAATTAATAATTTGAATAATAAATAAATTAAGAAGAAAAATAGGTTATGAGTAAATCTACCATGAAAAAAATATAGTGGAAGACAAAATAGAATAATTAAATAATAAGTGCCTTGCCAAAATGAGAAGAAAAATATTAATGTAACAACATGATTCCACCAAATCGATCATTAAAAATGATACTTTTCTCTATTATTGGTTTTAAAATAATATGATACAATAAAATTGAAGTAACAATCAAAATAAATTTTGCATCTACACTAACAATAAAGTAATTTGACACAAAATTTGTATAAGAACAATTAGGTAAATCTCGAGCATTGACCATTAAATGTGTTTAAAGCGTAAAATCAAATTACAAAACTAAACTCCATATGTAAATCTCATTACGTTAATGATTAGGTAAACCTCAAGCATCGACTGTTAGAAGTATTTAAAACATATAATCAAATTACAAAACTAAACCTCATACGTGAATCTCATTATATTTTATCAGTGCCCCGCCCCAAGACAATTTCCAAAACTGCCCTTTTAAAACACTACTATTTACAAGTTGACAAGTTCAATGGTGCTGGACAATAGAATGAAAGTAAAGACTCACTAGTATCAGATCTGATGGCCGAGTGGTTCAAGGCGTAGCATCTCTACCATCTATTTCAAAAGGATAAATATTAATTAATTAATCAAATTAAATTAATTAACCAAATCATAAAAATCAACCACCACAGTTAACTGTCTACATAATTCCAGAATCTTCTAAAACCTTCTGTGTGCTTCTTTGGCCCCATTATATCATCACTCTTCTACAGCTAGTAACTCTCTATTATGAATCTTCTTCTTCAAATTTCTCTCTAATTCTCAAAAAATCTTCAATTTAATGGCTTCAGACTCAGAATCGGCATCATCGTTGATGGAGAATTTGATGAATTCCAGAAACAGAGACCTTTCTTTTTTTTTACCTTTCATTTTATCCATTACGAACAATTCAATTTCATCAAACCCAGATGAAGAAACAGATGAATCAACAACCCAATCTGAGTTTTCCGATCGGATCATCCTCGTAAACCCGTTAACCCAAAACATGATCGTAATGGAAACCCGTCCATCTACAACCTTAGATTCATTTCTGAACGAATTGATGAGCAAAGAAGGTCAACCACCAGCTTCCAAAGCATCAATTGATGCACTTTCAACTGTTGAGATTTGCGAAGAAGGAGAAAAAGGGGAGTGCTCTATATGTTTGGATGATTGGGTAATTGGTGGGGTAGTGAAAGAAATGCCTTGTAAGCATAGATTTCATGGAGATTGTGTTGAAAAATGGTTGAAGATTCATGGGTCGTGTCCGATTTGTAGGTATAAAATGCCTGAAGAAAATGGTGAATCGAAAAATCGAGGAAGGAGGAGAGAGATTTGGATGAGTTTTTCAAGTTCAGAAAATCATCATAACCAAACAGTTTCAGCTAATTTTAGTTCTGAAAATGATCATGCATCAGAAGCTTAAAAGCAACTTTTAATTTTTTTTTGTTCAAAATTTCCAGTTTTTTTTTAAGAATAAAGTTATTGTACAGAGCCATATTTTGGTGTTTGTTGGATGGTGAAATGGAGGTTTATTTTTCATGTTCAATCATTCATATTCTATTACTAAATATTAAAAAATGAATCCATTCTCATTGCTTTGTACTACGTGTCCGCTTTTAATTGTGGCGATTTCCTTTTAAAAATTGAATGAATTTTGATTAATATTTAATGATGTATTTTTAATTATAATGATATGTAAAAAAAGTTGCAATTTATAGTATTTTTGTGTAGTTTTTGAATATCTATAACTTTTTGTTTAAAATATTAAATTAATATAATCTAATTTAATTTTAAAAATTAGTCAAATTAACTTTTAAAAAGTGTGACATGACAATTAAAAGTGAACAAAGCGTGATATGACAATTGAAAATGGATTGAGAAATTTATCTTTATCAAGCACTAATTTGTGTCTAATTTATGTTGTATTGTGAGATCAAAATGAACCTCCAAATTAAGTACAAAAGCTAATTCCAAGAACTTTGAGAGTGTATATTTTCACTTGTTGTTTGAGAGTTGATATTTAGTTTTCCACTTAAAACTTGATTCTATGGAGGAAAAAGAACATTTATTTGTCAATTTGTTTAGTTATTTTAAAGTCTCATTCTAACCTAACAAGTCAATCTATTGGATAGCTAAGGGTCCAATTTTGCTTTATTATCTTTTTGGGCTAAGATCATTTGGGTTTCACAAGATTTTGATTCATTTAGGCCCTTCTTGGGCTGATATTTCACATTTTCCCTTCTCACCATCCTAATCCATCCAATCTGATTGCACAAGTGGGATCTACACAAGTGGTGCATATATTTTACAACATATTCAATATATATATTTTACAACATATTCAATATAATTCTATAAGTAGGGTATAGAGAATTGTGAATGTAATCTTATCCTATCTTATAAAGTATATAGTGTAATTTTACAAGTTGTATTTAGCAAGGGTAGTATCTACATGACCTTACTCCTAACCCTATGGAGGTGAAGAAACTGTTTTCGATATACTCTCAACAAAGAAAGAAAGACTACTTTGTGGTTACCAAACGATTCACATGGTAATATTTTATAAGTGACAAATAAGGTAGTCACAATAGATTACTAAGTGGCCAAATATATTAAACTGCGTTGATAGCGTAAGTTGTATTTATAGTGTCATATTAAACTATCTTGATAGCGTAAGTTGTTTTTATAGTGCCATATTAAACTATCTTGATAGCGTAAGTTGTTTTTATAGTGTTTGTGTATATAATTGGAAGTCATAAGAGATTTGTACCCTCACTATAAAGAAAGCTGTCCCTTAGCATTTCCAATTTACTCATAGAAAATGGCCTTGTTTGCTCTATAGTATTATTATTAATTTGTATTGATTTCTAAAACAATTACTAATAAATATTCCTTTTTGGTGTACTTCAAGTTCCTTGCTTGCATCTTTAGAAAAGCATAACAAAAAATGGGATTCCTAGAACATATAGATTCTCCAAGTTTAGCAGCTCGTATGCACCTGAGTTAGAATATGGTATCAGAAGAAAAGAAAAAAAAACTAAAAAAGAGATGCCATTTATCTACACATATTCTCTTGAGTTGTTTTGCACCTATGGTAGAAGAACTTCACTTTGAATAATCTTTCAACATCATATTCATTTTTTTCATGAATCAAATTGACTATCTAACTTGGCTTGTCTGAGCTCATTCGCATTATCGGTTTCAAGTTTGGATAAAGGTGGATGGTTGCCGAGGGTCAATCAGAAACAATCTCTCTACCCCATAAAAATAGAATTAAGGTTACGTACAATTTATCCTCCCCAGACTTCACTTGTGAGCTTACACTTTTTCTTTTGTTGTTGATGATGTTATGTTAATTGTGCAATGCTCTCTATTTTGCACTATTTCGTTGTTGATATTGCTTTCATATCTATATCCCCTTTTCTCAAACTATTTAGAATGCTTTATTTATGCTAAGGGTCTATTAGAAACAACCCCTCTATCTTTACGAAGTAGGAATAAAGTCTATATACACTTTACCCTCCCCAGATCCTACTTGTGAGATTATATTGAATATTAGTGTTTTAAAAAATTATGTTGGGACTCGCCTAAGGGCTCTCCCCAGGGCGGGGTTTTATAAAAACGCCTCGAGACTCAAGTGCGGGGCTTAGTTTTGTAAGACTTACACCCTAAGTGCCCAACTGTGCGCCTTAAGCACGCCCAACGCCCAACGCTCGAGGCGTGCCTGACAGATCTTACACAAATTATGTGTTAGAGTTTTTAATTAACATTGTCGACCCTCATAATTCTTAAATAATTGTATGATACTTAATAATTTTTAATCTATAGAGATAAGAAGATTGAGAATAACTCAAATAACAATTTTTAGTATCGCATCTTTCTTAGTCGGTAACACTGTGAAAATAAATATATTACATTTCTTTTAAAAGTACATTGCAAAATTTACTTTTTCACTTATCATTGGTCTTCATGGTTTTGTCATATGCCTCAAAATTATTATATTTTATTTAGCTATTTGAAAGTAATTTTATTTTTATTCATGACGGGGTAATGTTTTTATTATAATATTAGTACTAGTAAGGTTATTAATTATTTTCTTTTAGGGGGTAAATAGTATAGTATGATAAAAAAAAAAATTTGAGAAATAATGGTTCATTTATTATTAAAAAGTTAAGATATTAGATTATTTATACTTGTATAATCATGTTAGAACTTTTATTTTCTATTAGTTTATTTAATCATATGCGTAATTGTTTTAAACTATTGATTTATTTTATAATTTTGTGTTATTATATTATTATACTATATTATAAATTTAAAATTTAAAGATCCATAGGGCTTACGCCCCACGTCTCGAGGCTTACACCTCACCCCATACTAAGTAAAACACCTCACCTCGTCTCGCCTCACGCCCCCTCCTTTTTAAACACTGCTGAATATGTTGTTGTCAGATTAACCATACGTTATTGGACTCATTCTCTGCAATGGAATAGATTCATGTACTTTTAGTAAATGTGAAACAGGGAAAACAGAGTTGTGACTAGAATTTGTGCTCATTATATCCAATACCTATCAAAATGGATATACTTTGGAAAGTTTTCTTAAGTTTCATTGACAAAACAATATACATATTATTATTAGTATTTTTTCTATAAACAACATTACTAGCTATAAGAATCAATGACTTTTATAGAGAATTAAAATAAATACAATACTAACTATACTCATTCAAGTCTATAACTTTTGTAACATTTTCATCATACTCATCTGGACATTTTCTGTTCAAATCAATTATCTCCAAATATCTTTTACCAGATGATTGTTCATCACCACAAATGTTATGTCTACTTCTTTTTTTCCCTTTACTTTCTTGATTCAATGAAAGTTCAATAGAAGTACTATTCTTGTTGTTCCGCGAATTATTTTGATCTTCCTTTCTTGCTGAGCTCTCTGAAGATGTTAACGAACTTTCAATCGAACACAAGATTCCTTCTTTCAATGGTTTTTTCTCTGTGTCTTTCGAGATCGAACAATCGATTTCTGTTATGACTGATAATGAAGAACTTGGACAACATCCCATGTTAACCATTGAAACTAATTGTGAGAGTTCAGCTTTAGCAAGTTCAACTCCTGAAGAAGTACCATATCCTGCTAGTGTCTCTTGTGCTTTTCTTAAAACTGATTGTAAATACTTGCCTTGTGCTTCAATCCTAAGTTGTAAATGTCTTTGTACCTAAAATAAGTACAACAACTACGCCTCAATCCCAAGAAAGTTGGGGCCAATTAAAATTTTGTATGTACTGTGAGGATTCATCATGACTTTGACTAGTTTGTGTTGATCTATAGCGTAACACACCCTTTATGACGAACAGTGTAAAACTAGTCAATTTATGATGAATCATCCTCGAATACATACAAATTTGTAAATATCTTGGAGAAGTATGCATCATGACTTGACTAGTTTATATTGATCTATAGCGTAACACACCCCTTATGACGAACAGTGTAAAACTAGTCAATTTATGATGAATCATCCTCGAATACATACAAATTTGTAAATATCTTGGAAAAGTATGCACATGTAAATCAAGAAGAAATTCATATTTTTTGATAAATTTTACCTCAATTTGTTGATGAAGTTTCCTTTGTACATCCATTTGCATTTGTAAAGCTCTTGCAATTTGGAAACTCCTGAGAAAAAATTTAACTAGTTAGATGTTGTAAATGATTGTGAAATTTCTATGTTAACCGGCGTTTGACCATAGATTTTGGATCAGATTTTGAAAATTTATCTTCAAATATTTGTTTGACCATCAAATTTGATCAGACTCAAAATATGACATTCAAATATTTTCAAGTTCTCAAAAACTAGCTCATACCACTTTTTGGTACTTTCACTCACAAAACTTTGAACTTTTTTTCAAGTAAAATGCATGTTTAAACACAACTTCAGAAACCCAAAATTTTCAAGTTTCAACTTCAAAATCTATGACCAAACGGGATCTTAATTTATTACATTCATAGAGAAGAAATCATTACTCATTCATCTGATTTTGAGATCCATCACATACTCCCAAAGATAACTTATGATCACTCAGAGGCAACTCTCTATCAAAACAAGTCCTCTGCTTTAAGCCTCTGGAGATTTCATTTCCCTTTGTATCATCATCATTAGGTACTATTTCACACAAATCCAATTTAACTTCTTGTTTGTTTTCATCAAAAGATTGATCAGTCACCGAACTCTTTCCTAGACGATATTTCTGGACAACGAGGAAAACCAATCAATTAATTCAAAGTCGTGCATTTTTGGAGGATCTGATAAGTGTGCGATAACATTTTTAAAGAGTCTAAGCAACATAGTTACCTGTAAATGGCTCTTGAGGTGATATAATGTTAGTCCATGAATGTTCATCACTCTCATCAATGATTTTGGTGTAGCCTCTACATTATCAATCAAATATCAATATTTAAATTTGTAACAAGAATAAGTTGTTGCACCTATGTCAGTTGACACAGGTGCAACAACGACATTTTTGGAGGATCCAAGCATGTAAAAAGTACTTACTATCTGGACCTCCTAGTTGAGAGACTGCATCGACGAATCGTTGGTGGAGATCAGGAGTCCATTTAAGTCTAGGCTTAGCATCACTTGATAAAACTAAGTTCATATCTTTAGTTTGTTGTGCATTTTGATCAAGAGTCATCTTTTGTTGTTGATTTACAAGGTAGAAATGTATGTGTATTTTTTGAATTGAAACATGTAGAAAAGAGTTTGCTTTTGTGTGTCTGAAAACTGTGGCAACTCTTATAGTTGTATATATAATTGGGAAGTTTGTTAAGGGTGTCCCATGTTGTTTTCTCACTCCATATCTGGAAACATATGTTGTAAGGGAATATATGCTCTCCTATGAGCTGTGGCCCTTCTTTTCTTCCATTTCCCATTTCATATCAAACTTTTTCTCTATTTTAAATTATTTTCTTGTGTTTCCAAGCCATTTGCCTTATCGCACTATTTTGTCGTAGTTATTGTTCTTTTTCCAGAATGTTTTATCATATTTTCTATAGTATTTTATCTTGATTTCTTTTTTCAATCTGCTTTGATATGTTTTTTTTAAACCAGGGGTTTATCAAAAACAATTTCAATATTAATTATCTCTCAAGATAGGGGCACAATTTGCGTATAATATTACCTTTATCAGACCTCACTCGTGGGATTACATTAGATGTGTTGTCATGATTGACACTTTTGATATTTCTTTTTTCAATCTGCTTTAGTATACTTTTTCTTGAGTCGGGGGTCTATCATCAATAAGCTCGATAGAAATAAGGTTTGCGTGCACTTTAACCTCCCTAGATTCGACTTATAAAATTACACTAAATGTGTTGTTGTTGATGTTAGTCATCCAATAATTTAATTAAAAAAAAATTCAAAATGCTTTGTCATGCATTCTATAATATTTTGTCATGATTGATTTCTTTACTCAATCTGTTTCAATATGTTTTTTCTTGAGCCGAGGGTTTATCAACAACAAGCTTGACAGAGATCTACGTGCACTTTATCCTTTTAAAATTGACTTATTAAATTACATTAAATATGTTGTTGTTGCTGATAGTGATATTTAATAATTTTCTCTTTTCTCTTTCTTCTTTGACTTGAAAGGGTGTGTGTGAGAGAGAATCTATGATTCAGCAAAAACAAAGAAAGCAAACACATTTCAATTTTGAAGTCTCAAAAGGAGAGAAAAGTAAAGGAAAAAAAATAAAGTTTATAATTTGTTTTTACCCTCCTTGTTTTTCCTTCTTATTTCTCTTTCTTTCTGCTTTGATTCCCCTACTGAAAATAGTCAGCCCCACCATTATTTATAATGGAAACTAACTTTTTTAAAAAAAAATCTTAATAGAGGAGCCTTTGATGTAAGCGCAAAAAAAAAAAAAAAAAAAAAAACTATATTTTTGGTATTTCTTTATTGGAAATATTGATAAAAAGGGATTCTTTAAAACTAATTATTTTGTTGGACTTTTTTTCTTTCTTTCTTGTGCATAATAATTTTCTTTTGTTGAGAGGTGTGGTTGTATTGGCAGATTCTACTTGTTTTTTTATAGGAATAAAGGAATCAAGGAATCTAGTAATAGATTTTTTTGCTTTCTTGTACATAATTATTAAGTTTTTTTTTTATGTTATCAAGAAGTACTTTATGAGTTACTAAGAGATAATAATGAAGCAAAAAACAAAATTTTCAAATAGAACTATTTAATTAATTATCAAAAGTATTAACCTTAGTGTGTTTTATATGTCTTTGTTATCAATCTTTGAATTTTCAGATATACTATAAGTATATGCTTGTTGTCTACTATGTTAAAAAAACATGGAAGACAATACAGAGATCAGAAGAATGAAATCTATGGTTATTTTATTATTTTTAATATTAAAGTAAAGCAAGAATAGTGTGATAGATAATAATGAAATGAAATGGAATCAAACTTAGAAGAATTATTCAATGGGACCCTTCCCTTGCAGAGAATTTGGGAAGACTAAGTCCATATATCATTTATATATTATTGCCACGGAACATACGAATCTAAAATTTCTAGAATATTTAGTCCTTTTGTAACATAACACAACAAATAATACTGTATCAATATACATAAAATATAGTTTTATGAAGAGAGATCATTAATTCACGTACTTCATTTTTAACTTATAAATTTGCCTTTGGTTACGTTTTCCTTCATCAACTAACTAGTTAAGGCTAGTTATATGAATATTTCATGTAGAAAAAATATCAAATTTGCTTTTACACTATTTAAAAATGTTCAATTATATTATCTGTTACACGTTTGGTTATTTAGACTCTTTTCATGGAAAAATTGTCTCGTATTTGCTTTTTCCATTAACTGATGATCTAACATGAAATGCATGGACTAGATTCAGAATAAGATTAGATCAAATGCTTAACGAGCTGGGGGTGAAGCTAGGTAGAGTCGAGGGATTCATTTGAACTTCCTTTCACGAAGAATTACACTATTTATATAGAGTTAAAATTATTTTGTATGTATATATAATAGATGTTGAACTCACTTGGATTTTGACTTTGTAAAGCCAGTATTGATTAGCCTGCGCGTAGGGCCATCCCCCACTCCCATCTCGGGGCACTAAGGGGCTTTTGTTTTTGAAACAGACGATAGTGTTTTGTTAACGTCTCGAATCAAGCTTTTATTGTGACTCATGTATTTATTTTTTTATATTTTTAAATTTTTTAAGTGTTGATTCCGTCATGATGAACGGTTACTACACAAATTTGACCTTTTTCCCATCGTTCATATCCAATGGAATATTTTTTTCATTTATCCTAGAATATGGCAATAATGAAATGGTTAAAATTTCTTAGCATAAAGGCTGGCATGAGGACAATTTTGCACTAACAAGAATAAATTCTATATTTAATTGACGTTGGCTGAAGTGCCAAGAAAAATATAATTTATTTTTATTATATTTAAACTTTCTGATCTTCTTGATTTAGGAAAAAAGAGTAGCTTGATCATTTTATTGCTGATCATCACACTTTTTTTGTTATATATATGCTAATGATATTATAGGTGATAACAGAAACAAAATCTATTTGTTTTATTTATTTTTTATTAAATATTTTTAAAATAATAAAAAAATTTAATTTTAATTTTTCATTTGACATATTTAAGACTATAACTTTTATGTATATATTGTCCTTTACCAATTCACCTGTGTAATTACATCAAAAATGTTGTATTTTTATTATTGTTTTTTTTTACTATTTTGGTCATCTTATTATTTCTACTGTCAAAATTTTTTTTGTGATATTTTCATCCGAATTTCTTGTATTTTTGTATTTTTCAAATTTGTTTGAAAAACACTTTTATTAGTCAAGAATTTATTCTCTCTATACAAATATCTTTTATGAAATCAAACTAGATATACTGTTTTATTTATCTCAAAAATATCGTAATTCTCACTCAAAGTCTAACTAAAGTCTCTCAAAAAACGTGCCCCAACTTTATTTTTATTATACTTCAAAAGAAAAGCCCCCAACAAGAAAAAGATAAAAATTATCCCTAAAATTTTCTTGATCCACTTGAGTCCAGTCAATAAATTGAACCTAAGTCAATGATTTTGATGCTCCAACAAAAAAGACTTTTCTCTACCACTCCAAATGTAAATTACTTGGAATTAGGTCATTAATCTAGTCTTTCCTCTATCATTTCTAGGTAAATAACCTAATTAGAGCCGGATATCTTTGATTTGAATTAAATATCTACAATTCAAAATTAACTTGACTTTTTTAGGCTCTTTCTTGATTTAAGCTAACTATAAGACGTGTCTAATTTCAATTAGAATTTCTGAAAGCTATTCAACCTTAGACCCTAGTTCATGGCTATATAAATGGTATTATATTCACTTGAAGTGACATCTTGAAAATTCCATAAATTGATCATGGGATGTTTATAAAGACCGAAATCTCGAATATCCGTCAACTCTTGGATAGTCATAAAGAGATCAAAGTATGTCACTCTTCTTGATAATCGAATACTTCAACAAGATCCACAATTCCTTTCAATCAAATACTTCAAGAAGATCTACAATTCCTTTCATGGAGACATCTGTAGACATCGAAATTTCATGAGAGTACTCTACCAGACGTGTTTGATACCACTTGGTTGGTGTGTATGTGGGTGGGGGTGGGGGGAGGGGGGGGTTTCTTTAATTATATATCTTTTCTTCTTTTCCCTTTAATCAACACACGAATGTAGAAATTATAGAAAGATCCATATTTTCTTGTACAATATTACACAAAAGAAAAAAAAACAGAAGATTAGTGTGCTTTTTAAAAAGCCTTAAACCACATCCATTGGATCTAAATAAGTAAATAGAGTTATTATCTATACATAAAGCAAAAAAGAAAGAAAGGAAAAAAAAAAGGACAAATTAAAGAAGGCCAAAATGGCAAACAAAAATCACAAAAAAGTCAATTCAATTAGATCAGATCAATCTTGGGATTTAATTTTTTTAGGGTATGGTCAAGAGTTGGAATCCAATCCAATGATTGAATATACAAAGTTTTGCCTTCTTAGTGCACTACATTCACTTGGTCTGCTCCATTTCTAAAGATTTCAAAAGACTCAAAAAAAATTAGATTCCAACTTATATATAATAATAATAATAATAATAATAATAATAATAATAATGCACTGGTAAGTAGCAACTATACTAGGCTTTTTAGCTTTTGATCAAGTCATTGTAATAATTGAACGGATAATTACTGATCGTGGTAGAGTGATAAGTACTCTGGTCTTTTGTCCTTAACTAAAAATTTCAGATTAGACACCTAAATAAGAAATTATTTTTGATAGAGAGCGTTTTACCCCAAAAATTAGACTTTTCGGCACCTTACCCTCTATTTCTAAGGGTTCCAAAAGACTCAAAAACAAGAGTGCAACTTATATTTATACACTAGTTAGAACTATATTTGGCTTTTTATCTTTGGATCAAGTCTATGTAATAGTTGAATAGAGAATCACCTAAGATTGCAATGGAGTGGCCAATCACATCTTATATTTGGAAGGTTTTCGAGGATGAATCATGTAATTAGTGTGGCCTTTTCTTTAAGAAGTAATCTATAACGGTGAACTCCTCATAAAGGAGTTAAATATTCATATTGGTAGATTTCTACTTGAGGGATATCGGTAACGGTATGCTAGTTCTACCTTCCCACTAGCAAGGGCTTTACCAGTAATCTATAACTACAAGGTGCGCCAGGTCTAACGAACCCGCCGTTAGCTACGAGTCATCAAGGTCTAATCCCATTTATACTTTTCTTATAGTCAGTAGAAGAACTTAAAAATTGAATAGAACATTTAAATATTATCAAATCATATTATTTCAAGTTGTATTTGATAGGGAGCGTTTTACCATCAACTGAAATTTTCAATGTGATCTGGATTAATCAAGCCTAAACCTAATACTAAATACCCCGGGTGGAGGACAATAATAAAACTTGAACAGAGACTCTAACTAAAAATTAAAGTAACAAGGAATCTTAGTAACTCAATTGCACTATTTGAACTTTTAAAAGGGTTTGATTCTCCCCTTATAATCACCTTCCCATTTTCCCCTTAAAAAACTATGAAGTAACAGTTCCCTATGTTCTTTCTTTTAACTTAGGTTACATTATCACATGAAGAATTATTAGGGGCAAAAAGTTGGAGCTGTGTGTATATTCATTATGCATATTTATACGAATCGATTTGATTCTAGTGTAGGGGGGAAGCTATATGGTTTGAAGGGTTCAATTTAATTATCTTTGTCAGAACATAATTATACTGAGCAGTTAAGATAAAATGCTTAATGCATACAAATTCCGCATATAAATAAAAATGAATCCTCTTGACATAATTAAAACTTTTATTGCAGCAATAAAGATGGTTCAAAAATATTTTAATTGTATTGAAGATTAGTTCAGAATCAACGTAGGAAACGTAAATTGTTTAAGTAAAGACTTTATATTTGTACATATACAAATTGTTGAATTCTTTTCACATAAGTAAAACTTTTAGTGTAGCAATAAAAGTGGTTCAAAAATTACTTTAATCGTATTGGAGATTAGTTTAGAATTGACATAGAAAATGTGAATTCTTTAACTTTGAGTAGTAATTACAAGATTTATATATGAAATTATGAGTGAATTATTTTATGAAAAACTGCGGGGTTGATTATCATGTTTAATATTTTTAAATTCTAACTCCACTAATTAATAATACAAAATAATGGTGTTGATCATGTTGTGTATAGTTGAAGTTGGAAAAATTAAAAAGAAGGCAAAAAGAACAAAGGGTATGATGGATTCTGTAATATTTTAATTATATGGCTAAGATGTGTGAAAATCAAGAAAAAAGAGGTAGTAATCGAAGTATCTTTTTCTTTTTTTTTTTCTTGCTTTAATATATTCCATTATAAAGTAAAAAAGGAGATTCTAGGATGATGCATGATGCCTAATATTGAGTAGCAAATATGAGATCAAAAAGTCATTTAAACTAAAGTATTCTTGACATTGATCATCAATTATTATTGTGCAATAGTACCCCATATACAATAAATAATAAATAAATAAATATATATATATATAAAAGAAGGGATCTCTTTCTCACAAATCCAAAAGCATTTAAAGGAAAAGAAGATATCACTCAAAAGCTTACGGTGAAACGGTGAGTATTCCTTTATTATTAATCAGAGCTATCTAAGTTGAGCATTCAATATAGATTTGTATTAGTATGAAGCGCTTTTTAGCGTAATTCATTAATCGAGTTGCAAAATAGATATCGAATATAAAATAAAAATTTAAAAAGGAAAAGAAAAGACGAGGGAAGAATATATGGCCTCATAAGGAATCCAAAAAAGTGAAATGAAAGGAACTAGTCACAATCCCAACAAAGAATATAATTCATATCTTATCTCCCCAGCTGTTTTTATTTTTACACCTTTGGAACATATATTTACACACACAATTGCCTTATTGAAAATGACACAAGCATTATGTCATTCTTACCTATCTTAATCTAATAGTGTCATTTTCTTCTTTTTCAAAAAATTAAAATAAAAATTGTTGGACTTGAATGTTATTCATGACTAGGCAATATAACATGATTGGAAGTGTAAATACATAATGGAAAATAAAAATCATGATATTGCCTATTAGGAATGAATATTGCACCTACATGTTGTGGTATTGCTGGTACATTTTTAAAGTATCTGATACGTATATAATAACACTTTTGAATAGACAAGCAATATAGGCCCTAGAAAGGAGCAAATTTAAGATGAACTTTTTTGAATTTGAATTTAAATTCGAATTCTGTCCCATCCCGTCTAATTTATGAATTCAAAATTTATTATTTATACTTATTTAATATAGGTTCGAATAAATTCATAGTTTCTTCACTAGATAGTTTCTTTTATTGGCTAAGCAAAATGTTTTAATCATTGAACAGACTGGTCAAGTTTAGTTAAAATTCGTTCTCTCTTCATTAATCATGATAACTAAGTAACATGATTAAGATTCCTAAATTTCCATACAATAATTAAACATTTGGTGTAAGACCACATCCAATGTGGAGCACCCATGCAGTCAAATTCTCAACCTCTTTTTGTTGCTATATAATAAATATTTGTTATCAACTCTATATAATGATGAAGTAGCGATAAATTATCAAAAATCATATTAGCTACGAACCAATTAACAATAGATAATTAAATATTTGTCATTAACTCTATATAATTACGAAGTATCGAAAATCATAGCAGCTACGAACTATTTAGCAACAAATTAATTTATCAATTTTCTTGAAGGATAGAATTATAGAAAGATGAAGGAAGTTTAATTTTTTTTCTTTCTCATGTCAAAAATGTTTAAGTGTGAATATAAGAAACTTTTTCAAGGAATTTTATGAGTTGGATATATAATTATTTTTTTTTCTCTTTTCACCTTGGCAATCAATATCCCACTTACTTATGTACTGTCTGTTAATATTAGCACATCTATGTTTACAAGACCCCACAGTTTCAGCCATGATTCCTTGCATGTTATTTTGGACAAGGATTACTAGTTTCACAATTTCCTCAGATAGTTTATTGGACATCAACTCAAGTGAAGCAACTTCCACTAAATAATTTTTAGCGGCAATAAATATGTACATTAATAATAGAGAGTGTTAAAGTCTTTACCAGTATTAGTTAATTGTCATTGAATTCAATGTTGCTATAAGTTTTATAAACATTTACAAAGAGTGTTAATTACTGCTAAAGATCGTGTTTGATGTAGTGTTGACCTAAAACAACCATAGATAAGATAAATTGAGTTAGAATTTTCACTAAATAGATAAGTAAATAGAGGATGAAGTCAAGCAAATTCAACATTTATCATATATACATATATAAAAAGTGTTATTTTAATTTCTAATCTTAAAATACATAATAACATTAACATAAAGTAATTTTGACCTGATATCGATAAAGAAGGTTCGAATGAATCTCCTGACATCTACTAGCTATGCACATGGCTCCAATGACATTCATTTCTTGATATATTCAGAGTCTGTTTTAAGTTATATACATAAACAATAGAACATGTTAGAGATATCATTTTTTTTTATCAGATTATCAATTAACTTGAAATAACAACCATGTGCATCACATACCCTTCAAAGGGCATGAAATAACAACTTGGTCATAAATTATTTTTATTTCAAATAAATTTTTTCATGTGCATGATTTGCATTCCAATTACCTCAGCATATAAAAATCAGATATTGTACCCTATGAAATATTTCCTATTGATTTGCCTGATAGCTGTCTTAATAGGTATACCACAAAAGATGAAAATAGACAAATTTTGATGTCATTCACCAAGAAATTGGTTGAAATTAATAAAGGACACAAGAACAAAATCTCTCTCAAGCCAAAAATTGTTTGATGTACACTTTTGGTTTTAGTTGTGCTGGTCAAAATTGTTCTTGGAAGAATATTTTCTTTATAGCAATAGATGGTGTGGAGGTCATGTGGAAATTCATTTCTCCCCAAGAATGTTTATGTTGATTGATCGGAGGATCTTTTTAGTTGGCTATAATCTGTTATTTCAGCAAAATTAGATCTTGTGAAATCATATTGAAGATTTGACGATACATTTTGTATCTTGTTTAAAAAAAATTGATACTTTGTTTACCAACCACATATTCTTTAGCAAGAAATTCAAAATATATGTTATTTTAAAAATTCAAAGATGACATTCGTTATATTTCCTCAATTTGACTATTACTACTCCCAAGAAAAAATATATATTGCCATTGCCCATAATTAGTCATTTAAGGATATGATATTAGGGTAATTTAGTCTAACTCCCCTTTGTGATTCATGAATTAATAAGTTTTATGTTACCTACTGGCTACTAGCGGCCGATCATAACTCCTCTTTATTTGATCTTGAGACTGATAATATGAACAAGCTTATACAAGTGAAGTTAATATGGGATTTACATAGCCACCACAACTTATTTGGTATTGAGGCCTAATTATAACTTAAGTGGATCAAGCAAATGAACGGTTTTATTCACACATTATACGAAAACATCAGCTTACAACCTGTTTTTCAACTCACTTTCCATTTTTGAGACTGAAGTATATTCAAACATGAACAATATTTAAATATTCTTTGCAAAACGTATAACCAAACACAACTCCATCTTCAACTCCAACCACATCAATTCCATAAAGTGAAAAATATTTGAAATTTATGACCAAATGTCTACTATATGATTCTTGGGAAACAAATTGATCACAAAGACTTTGAGTGAAATGAAATTCCTGGAAGTTCTTTTTACACCTACATTTTCCCAATATTTTCTTATTTATGGACTTTTGACATATTCTAAAAAAAAGTTGTTAGTTAAGGAAATTCCTATCTATCTCTAAGATGTCTGAATTTTTTAAAAACTCCATAGACATGCAAAAGAGAAACGTTATTCTATCTCTTTATAATAAACAAATTTATTTTTTAAGTTCGTTATTACATATAACTTCACTTAGGAAAAGTTGTTTGTTGCGATTGAAATTTATAGTACTTCCTTTGAAATATATTGGTTATCAATTTACAGGTCATCCTTAATAACTGCCATGGGGACAAAGTTTGATGACGAAAGAAGAAATACTAATTTTTACCATCAAGACCAGAAAATAAAATAAAAGTGAATGTGGTAAAATAAGTTTATGAAAATATAATTTGTCCAATTTATTTAAGTTCGGGAGGGTTCATGAGTTGATATATAGCTCAAATTGGCCTATAACTTTTTCGTTAAAATATTTTATTATTTGATATGTTATATATAGTAATAATAAAGAAAAATAATAATTTTATCAGAGATTAAAAATTATATGACAAAGAAGATAAAAAAAAATTAAAATATAATAAAAATTATTCAATTGAGTTATGACTCATATTTTAAGCCAACCGAATTCAATCCAAGTAACTTTTGACTCCAATTATTAACTCAACTCATTTTACCTCGTTCAAATGCAGCACAACCTTCTAAAATATAATAAGAATTGTGTGAATTGGATTATGATTCACATTTTAGTACAACTTAGTTTAATCTAAATGACTTTTGAATCCGTCAATTATTAGTTCAACACATTATACCTCGTTCAAATTCAGCTCAACCCGTTCATTTAACATAATCCATCGGAATAAAATGATGATGCTGGATGAGAGCTAGCTAGTAGTTGCATTTATAAGTGGCTGACACCTCAGATCCACTTAATGCTATTATTATCTTATGCTTTCCATCTTTGTGGAGTGTTCAGGTAGTTTTTAGACAAAGGCACTTCCTTTTATTCATCTTTTTTTTGGAATTAATGTCAAAAGATATTCCACTAAATTTGATGTCTGTCCCTGCCTCTCTTATTCTTAGAGAAAAAGAGGGGAAAAAAAAAACTTGAGGTACTAAATTAAAATGATAATGTATAGATGATGTGACACAAGACATGAACTCAAAAGCTATCACTTGAGAGAAAAATTAAATGAGATCACCCTCCCAATTCGAAGTTTTTTCCTGGAAGTTTCAACCTTGTTGATTATGGTAATAGTCGTCACTATAAGCATACTCATGACTCTGACAGGGTGGTACGTTTTGCTATCTCGCAATCCCTACTTTAATCAAAAGACTACAGGCTCCTACTGAAGATAGGTCATCAAACTATGACCGAGAGTTTCGCCTTTTAAAGCGTCATTAGTGTAGGGCGATATTTCACATATTTTAATTTAAGATTACCAGATTCAAAAGTCTCTTTTACTTTCTTAAACATCGTGTCAAATCAAAACAAACAAATAAATTAAAACACAGAATATATATATATATATATATATATGTGTATGTGTGTGTGTGTGTGTTGCCTATATGGAGTAACACCTACCCTAATACCCTACTGCTATTCCAAACATGATAAAATTGACCTATTTTATAGCTCAAGTTGTTTTGATACATGCAATTTGTTGTTTTCGTTAAGTTTTTATTTTTTTGTATTTCACCTAGTGGAGCATTTCATGAGCTAGAACAAATAGGGATAATTACGGGTCTGAACCATTTGACTATTCAATTTAAAAAATAAAATATAAAGTGTATAGACTGTATATATTTTAAATATACATATTTATACACAATTATGTATACTAATAATGTATATATTATGTATATTTCAGACATATTAGTAATCAAGCTGATCAAATGATATATATTGGTAACTATCCCAATTAAATATCCTTTCTGGTTTTCACTCTTCATTTTAATTTCAATATGAAAAAGTATCCATTGTTTGCTTTATTCTAAATTCACACGTATTTTTCCAAACGGCCTCAAACTAAATATATTAATATAAGTATCCATATATCTTATTGTATACATGTTTTCTTTTCCATATTAACTTATAATGTAAGACTTCGATCACATATCCAACAATACGTCCCTTGAACTAAACACGAGATTGTTCATCACCAGGATTCATGAACTTAACTATATAGAAATTTATCTTAGATAAATTAGCTACTCTAATCCATTTTCGTGCTCATCTCATCGAGCCATCAAGGCAACCAAAGACAATCTTAATATGTGCAATATATTCCAATTTGGAACTCTAAGTCTTATCTATGGTGTTAGTTTAATAAAATCCTTAGTAGTTCGGATTTGATGATTAAAATAGGTCAAGTTAATAAACAAAGGATACTTATCCATATGTATTAATTTCCTAAACAAACAATTTACAATGAGCATATCCCAATAAATTTTTAAATCTAAAATTACCAATATATGTTAACATTGAATTTCATGAAGAAAATCTATTTTAAAAGTTAATTTTTTTTACTTTCTTTCGAAAGCTACCATAGAACCCTCTTCATTTTTCTATTTTTAATTTTTAAAATATGTATATAACATGATGTATAGAAATGTATATATGTGTATATACATAATTATATATTATGCATGCGTCCTTATATATTACATATACATTGTACAAGCAATGTATAAACAAATATATATTATATATACATACATATACATTGTATATAAAATATATAAATAATGTATATACTGTATATAATCATGTATAAACATTGTATAACTATGTTTAACAATGTATCCACACTGTTAGTATAAGTTTTGGATCAAGAGTTGAATGCATTAGAAATTGATACTGCAAAGAAGGAGTTTATCTAGAAATTATCTACCTCAACAAGTCATGTTATACGACCTGTATCTTATCAATACAATGAATATTACAATTTCCATATTTTTAAAATTCTAGACAAGGAATCTCTTTCTCTGGATATACTCGTAACAAGAACTATAATCTTTCTATTTAAAAAAAATCAAGGGTTTTTGAGCTTCATCTCGAATTTTGATAGATTTTAGTCCAAGAACTTGAAGTTTGTTCTAATTTTTTTATCTTGATCTTCGAATGCTTAGAACACTAGAATTAGTACTTGCAACTTGTAGAGAAATTTATGGTGTTTGATCTACAAGCTCTCTCTATCACTTAACCAAAGCATATCAAATACCATGCTTCTTATTTGTATAAGTTTCTCTGTCATCTGATTTATCACCATCATAATTTGCAATTATTAGATTTCATGTGATCTCTTGATATTTCAATCCCAACAATTTTGACATGAGACGTTATCTTATCGTCTTTTGAAGATTGTGCCATTTTTTTTATAAACGAACTAGTAAAAAATATAGTCTAATACCTCCAGTAATTGTTGTTTCGTTGCTTCACCGATATAATAATAACAATGATCTTTTTGTTAGGGGAAAGAAGAGAGTATATATAATATGATAAGCTGGTGGTTTAGTAGGATACATTAGAGAATATATGTATTTTATATATATATATATATATATATATATATATATATATATATATATATATATATATATATATATATATATATATATATATATATATATATATATATATATATATATTCAGTGTCTTCGTTAGAGTTTGACTAAATTTGAATTCGCGCAGAAAAGTCCCACATTTGGGGTAAACCGCTCCGTAACAAAGGTCACTCTGTACTCAAGGGAACTCAAACCTAAGACCTCTGATTAAGGATGAAGGGAGTACTTATCACTCCACTATATACATCTCTTGTTGGTGAATGAATACAAGGGTTATTAACATATGAATAAGCGTAGATAAAGATAAAATTATCTTTAATGTACTATATCAAATTCTGAATAAAAACTAATTTCAATATAACTAATTCTAACAAACCTAATCTTAATATTATTTATTCTAATATTACTAGCTAATACATTAGATTAAATATTATTTTTATACATTCTAGCAAACAAACGGGAAGAAACCTTCAATTGGAAGCAAAAGGAACAGAAGTAAATGAAGAAACTAATGCTTTGTGCTTCTTATCTATATACATTAATTGCTTCAAAAATGACAAAATAATAGTACTATAGTTGTAGGCCAAAAAGGTATATATCTTATAATGTGATGTACATAAATCATCAACTAGTTTTTTAACCTTACTTTCTTCAACCTTTTAACTTGCAGAGTTGTTTGATTGATTTTGACCCCACTTTCTCAACTTGTGAACCACATTTTAAGGCATCTATATATGCACTAACTCAAGTTCCTTATATTTCCCTCTTCTAACCTTATCCATCTTATTATTATAAGATAAATGCAATTACATATATGGTCATTGAATTTATGGTATTATTATTATTATTTTTAAAAAGTGATCATTTTTTGTAATTTTTATAATTTTTTAAAAAATAAAGTCCAAAAATGTATTAATTGTTATTATTTTTTAGAGTTATTCTTTTTTTTAAAGTGTTTTTAACTGCTTTTAAATCTCATATATGATTATCTCTACTCTTAAGAAGAGTTTGGGTAGAATAAAATAGGTAATATTGATAAATTATTCTTTAGTTAATGTCTTTTAATATCTTTCTTAAGAATTTTGATACGTACACCTTGATAATTCGTTTATATTAAAAATTAGAGAGAGTGTCAATAAAAAATTTAAAGTTCAAAATTAACTGAAAAACATGTACTATCAACCAATCAATTATGTTATAATTGGAACAAGTATAAGGATATTGTCTTATCTATCTCTAATAATAGGAAGAACTTGAGAAAATTTCATCTGGTGATCAATTTGTTTCATATGCTTAAGTTTTGGTATACAGAGTTATTCGATCCAATAATACTTATATTAGTAAGAAATAGAATATCTCATATTGAATAGTCAGGATGCGCGCATGAGCAAATCTAGGATGGTGGGAATAAGTTCTCAAAAAGAATAACTTTTATCCAAATTTTATATTTAAATTGAGAAATTTATTAAAATATATAAGAAATATATTGTTGGAAACCAATATCAAAGTCGTCTCATGATCCAGTAGAATTAGCTTTAAGTTTTGCTATCCTTCTTGATTATAAGGATTTGATTTCTCTCAGACACATATAATAAAATTTGAGTTGGGATAAAAAAGAATACCTAATTAAAGTATCTTGATTTTTTGAGTTTCTTTATCTGAATTATCAAGTATATGAGTTTCCTAACTGAATTATCATCAAATATTTATCCAAATAAATATCAATTATCAGTTGTTCACCTTTCAACTTGAACGACTATAATATCAAAAAGGAATAAAGTAAAGAATTGAAAGTTAACGTATGTTTTCATAAACATTTAGTAATACAAATAGAAAATTCACACATCTTATCATTCAAGAAAACATTCAGATTTGAAACTCAAGAAAACAAAATACTTTAGATATATTTTTGATTTTCCACTTGTAAATTTTTATAGTATTGAAAATTCATAAACTTCGAATCATAAATATACACATAAATTAATTCAAACGCAACCATTTCGAAGAAAAAAAAAAGTATTTAGGAGTCTCCTTGAGTTTTCTTTTGATACTCCAATATATAAAGAAGTGAAGAGACTAGTTGGAAAAAAATTCCAAAGGTATTAAAAAGCAAGCATTTTGTATAAAAGAAAAAGATACGATAATCCCTTCAAAGTTCTTATCTATTCACATATTTTTTTTAATTTTACAAAAAAATATTATTTTTTAAAAAAATAAAATCTAGACAGCTGTTAGATGAACAAACGAGAGCCACGAAAATATTAAGATTCTTTAGGAAGTGGGCCAGTGGGACCATTTGGGGACAACAAGGTAATGGTTGTCTGTGCTACACGTGTCAATCACTGAGAGCTTGATTTTCACTTTACTTTTCATTATTAGATACTGGGGACCACAACATTCTATCTGACTGCTGTTGAGCTGGCAACTTCTGGTGGCTGTTTTTATTACGCGTCAAATACAACATCACGTGACATAATTATCGAATAACCAATTGATATCCCCCACGTGTATCCTTTTGATCCTCCTATCGTTGGCGGATCCGAGATTTAGAGTCCGTGGGTGACAAACCAAATAGATTTATCTATTAATGTGTCAGCTTTTTTCCTTAAAAAAGGTGCTTGGAGCCTTTTTTTTAAAAAAAAATGTCTGCAGCAAATTTTTCAAAAAAAAAAACCCGCAACATTAGCCATCTAAAGTTGCCCTCCTACCGTGGCACCACAAGCCAATTTTGTTCACTGAATGACACGTTTTATATTTATATATATATATATATATATATATATATATATATATACCTATGTATATATAGAGTTTCCGTAGAGGTTCGGGGGTGGCGTGGCACCCCCATTGGCCTTCATAGATCCAGCCATGGTTGCGGTTTATGTGATGTTGTTTGACTTAACTTACATATCTGACCTAGTTTGATCCTCCCTCTGTTGTAGTTTATTGTTTGACTTGAGACAGAGTTTAAGAATGAAATGAAGAAAGATATTTGAGGTTTATAATTTAAAACAAGCTATAAATGTTTATGTGATTATAATTTAGTAAAACTCAACTGGCTTTTGATATAAGTGTGAAAGGATAGGAAAAAACTCTATATGATCATCTCATTAAGGATAAAATGGATGTTTTTAAATTAAATTATTATTAAATATAGAAATGTTTTCTTTTTTTGGGATTGACTAAAAACCAAAATGTGTCATATAAATTGAGATAAAGGGAGTAATACTTGCTTGAATATAGTACTCTCACTGTTTTAATTTGATACGGAATTAAGAAATTTTTTGAGTCTTTTGGTGATAAATTAAAAATATGTAGAATATATTAAAATGTTGTTTAATCTTATGTTATCCAAAAAAAAAGAAGAGGAATTGAGTCAGAAGGAGTAATATCTTATAAGTACTTGAATTACTCTCTTGACATTTCACTTTATCAATTTTATTAAGACGTTTGTAATTTGTAGTTAATGAAGGTCTTAATTTTAATATTTAGATTTAGATATTTATATTTTCATGTTAAAAACGTCTTAAACTTTTTCTACCTGAACAATTCAGTAATTAGTATTTCCCAAATTAACTTGAACTTCAATCCTCGCAAATACTGAACTTTTGTTATTGGATTACTGATAAAATATCAAATAATAATTTGAGGATTGTTTCAAGTGAAACAATTTCCATCCACAAATTTGGCTTTAGAAAAATTTCTAGTAAAATTCATATCAAAATACAACTTAACTTTATCAATTTTTTATTTTGAATCTTCTATTTTTTCAATTTCAAAATATTGTCCAACTCATGATTTTAATTATTTCAGTAATTCAATTTCAACCTATCAAATTTTGGACAAACTTTAGGAGTTGATGTCAAATGCTTTTTTCTTCTAGACTTAAAACGCAAGGACAGTACTTATGCATTTTTAGGCGGACAAAATGTCAAAACATATAAAGCAACTTTTCTTATCTCTTTATCAAATATATCCTATAGTTTCATTGGAGGATTGAGAAAGATGATAGAAAGTAACGAGAATCAAATTCACACTTAATATAAGTTTTGATGTTTAGTTGAACTTTTATTTATAAATTTAACTACACTTTTTAGTCAGTTTTGTTTATGGATAAGTGTCTTTTACGAATGATTTAAATCTAATAGAAATTGATTGACGCAAATAGAGTATGTAGTTAGTTTTTATCGACTTGGTTGCTTTAATTTATAAATCTTTCATTCTGATCTTTCTTATCCATCACTTTATAAATCTAAATTATATGTTACTTTAGATAATGACATGACTATTACCATTAACAACCAAAAGCTTTACCGTCTGAAGCATTTTTATTCTAAGTTTAGGCCTATTAAGATATTTGAATATGAATGACACGTGGATATTAAAATATGTATTAACTAGTAAAATTATTCGCGCGGGAATTTAATACCACGGAATTTATAAAATAATACTTAAAATCTATTAGTCATTAAAACTAAAACACTATATTATCTTGCATACAAGATCACGTAGTAACAAACATTACTAATGTAAAGGAAAATGAAAATTATTACATCTTATCATTTATCTTTGATAACATAAGCATAAATTAATGACTGTAAAAGTACATATCGGATTTGTAACATAAGCAATGATGTCAGTGAGCCACTCAACATGAGCAAAGTACACAAATATTTAATTGTGAAGAAGAAAAGGAAGAAGAAAAAGAGGTTTAAGAATTTTCGTTGTTTTAAAATGAGAGGAGATCCCTCTATTTATAAACAATAAAGGATAGTGTGAACAATAGTTTATTGTGACTTATCGGAAATGTTACAACTATTTGGAAAAGTTGCAACCCCTCGGAAAGGTCACAATCTTTCATAAAAGTCACTACTTTTCATAAAAGTCGCAATTCTTCATTAAAGTCGCAACTTTTCATAAAAGTCGCAACTTTTCATAAAAGTCGCAACTTTTCATAAAAGTCACAACTTTTCATAAAAATCACAACTTTTTATAAAAGTCGCAACTTTTTATAAAAGTCGCAACTTTTTATAAATGTCACAATTTTTCATGAAAGGGGAAGGTTAGTTTCGAAAATAAATAAATTAAAAGGGAATTCTGATTTGTGATGGCGCCACATAGGTGGGCCTAAGATTCTTTATATATATATATATATATATTTAAAAATCTAAATCTAAATATTAAGATGTATCATTAAAATATAAATATTAGATAATAAGACGGTTTGTTTTATCAACATATGAATATATGAAATTTATTTTTGATTAAAAAATATTAAATATAAGATACTAAATTAATATAATATTATATCAAAAATATTTTTAAATTTTTATATGACAACTCTTGTTGATGATGACTACAATGGTTATTGTATGTCTCAATTTGGGATGATGTTGGCTGATGATATGATGGTTGTGTGTACTATTTTATCGCATAGTAGTTGATAGTAGTGATTAATCATGATTATTGATGGCGGCGGCTGATAATTAATAGTGGAATGACACTGATAGATAATAACGATGGTGAATGATGATGGCGGTTAGTGATATATATGTTGATTAATGATGATAATTATCTATAGTGATTAGTGGATGAAATAATGATTGATGGTGATGATTGAAAATAATGGTTAATGTTGATAGTCAGTAAAGCTATAAAAAAAAAGTCATCTTAACCTTACCTTAACAAATGAAGAAGTTAAGGTGACTACAATTTGCATAAATCTCTCTCATGAGCATAAACAACGAGCAAACGTTCGAATGAGAGCAAAGGATCAACCAACGATCTCAAAGGGTTATGGAGGTTAGAACCATGTTTTCAAAGACCTAACCCAACTGCGAGCCCAAGCCTCCCTACTTTATCTCACCTCATCCTTATAAACTTGTTGGACTGTCTATCCTTCTTCCTTTTTAATTAGATGAATTATATCATTCAAGAGTTTCTTTAGAACTTTTGATTAGTTGCTTCATGAAAAATTGCAGGTGTGTGAAGTAGCAGTCATGGTTTAAGTGGATAGACTATGTGAGTTTGCTAGTACTATTGTCTACTTTGGGTCTAAGTTTGCATCACTTTAAAAGACTACACTAGTTTGTAAGGTCTACTTACTTATATATACAATATATCTCTTGTGTTTTGTTAATGTGGGACTTTTTATCCTAAGTTAAGAGTGTCATATATACCCCTTCTTATTGATTCAACGTCCTCGTTGAGATTTGTCCCACCACATTGAGTTTGTCTAAACTCAACACTGAGATTTGCCGCGTTCTACCAAGATTTGTCTAAACTCAGTTGAACTTTGGCTCACACCGATAAGGCTGACACAAGAGTGACTCTAATAACATTTGTAACAACCCAATCCACTAGTAATATTGTCCATTTTGCCTAGGTCGTACGACATTAAAATGTGTCACTAATGTGTAAGGTCTACTTACTTATATACCTAACATCTCTTTTATGTTTTGCCGATGTGGGACTTAACCTAAAATGGAATATCACAGTCACCACTTCAAGGCTAACATGGAGAATTTCACAGACTGAATTTCAAGGCACATCAAAGATAATAGTTATAAAACTTTGATCTCTTCGACATGAGTTTAAAACTTTAATCATGAAAGGAAATAAATTTGTGCAGAATTTATTGTCTAGAACAATGGCAATTATTAGTCAAATGAGGTCATATGGAGACCAAATAACTGATCAAATAGTTGTAGGTTTTTTTTGTAAGGAGTTTAACTCCTAAGTTTGATCATGTTGATACTACAATTGAGGAGTGTAAAGACTTATCAAATTTTTCATTTGATGAATTAATGGGTTCTTTTCAAGCTCATGAGGCAAGGATAAACAGATCAGCTGAAAAGCGGAAAGAAAAAGCATTTCATTAGAGGGTAGAGACACCTAATTCAAGAGTACATGACATCAGAGAAGACAGACGTCTTGAGATCAAATATCACCACCATTCATAGCAAAAGGAATTTCCATGAACTTGATCCATGAAAAAAAGAATTAGAACCACATGTGCGGAGGCGTGTTAAAAATATAATTAAATAATAAAAATATGTTCTCTCCAACAGTTAAAATATTTAGATGAGACGATCGTACACTTCAACGTAATGACTTCTGATAGGGAATCCATTTTCATAACTATTCTAAACCACCTTTTTACAACTTTCTTATCCATGTTCTACCTAGAACAGTGAAGAAGAGGGTAAAGAAAAGGAAACAGAAATATATATTAAGGCAAATCTTTTTTTTCTCTTTGGTATTAGGCCAAATCTATTTGAGAAAAAATTGGGAAAGTAGTTGCTGACATGGACAAATAGGAAAGGGAGAAAATAGTACCAAAAGCACTTGCCTTTTTACTTTTAGTTTTGGGTACAGAATCAAAAAACAGCAAACAAACCACACACACCTAAAAAGAACAAAACCAACTCTCCCCTCCCTCAAACCAAATGTATCAAGATTTCTCTATTGCCACATACAAATTTGTGGCTACAAATCCCTCCACCTTTAGTGACGTGTCCACCCAACCCCCAACTCTAAAACCCTTTTTCTTCTTCATCTATAGTCCTCATAGTCCAAAACTTATAAGACACCAAACATCAAAGAAACAAAACAAGAAGATAAAAATTTGTTCCCATCTTACCCTTTTTCAAGTAACACAAACTGCTTTGATTTCTTTCCCCACTTTTGTGTTGTAAAAAAAAAAAGAAGGAAAATCAAGAATTGAGAAGAAGAATTCAAGAAAATGTCTGAAGTTAGAGATCCTTCTATTAAGCTGTTTGGTAAAACAATTGGTATGACACAACAAGAAACCAATTGTGTTTATCTTCATGATGATCATACAACCTCATGCCCTCTTTCAATTGATGATGATAAGGTAAATCTTTTTACCAAATTGTTTATAAATATATCATGAGTTAATAAAAATGGAATTTGGGTCACCAATTTTAGTTATAAAGTTTGAAACTTTATCTTTGATATATCTATTTGACCATAAAATTTGATCAAACTAAAAATATGATCTTTTTAGGACTTGTCTCATTTTTTTTCAAGTAAAAATTCAAATTTTCCAGTTTCAACTTCAAAATCTACAACTAGACAGAGTTTTAGTATGTGGGTGAGTTTTGTTTTATGAAAAGATTGGATCTTTCTTGATACCATAGCTTAAAATGGAAATGTAAAAAAAAACCAGTTTTAGGAAAGACCCTGTTTTGGGAATTGTTTTCTCATTATTTTTGTGTATTTGAATTTGGAAATGTACTGTTTTGGGATTATATTTTATTTTATTTTTTCAATTTAGATACCATAGAACTCTGATGTTTGATCTGGTGATGTTAATCAACATTTAAAAAAAATATATATATGGATATGATCTTACTTTCCAAGATGTTTTTTTTTATATGTTTTTGGAATTAAGTCTGTTAAAGTTGTGTAATTTGGAAAGCACAAGGATTATATGCCCTGAAATATTCAGATCCTGAGGGTGTAGCGGAAACAATCTCTCTATACTAAAAAGATAGGGTAACATCTACATACATCCTACACTCTTCAGATACACTTGTGGGATTACACCGGGTATGTTGTAGTTGTATATATTCAGATCCTCTGCCTTGTAAAACTTTTTGTATTTATGGTGATCATATTGTTATGTTTTTTATCAAGTGGAATTGTTAACAACTGCTAGGAGTGGAGATTTAGGCGTAAATGCCCGGATCGTTTACCTTGTTCAATTGCTTATGCTAAAATGATGAGATCGTTGTCGTTTTAGTGACGAATAGTTTTGATTTGTTGTGAGAGAGCTCAAACTGACCTGTTTTTTCTTGTCAATTGATCAGATCACTTTAGAAGGAGAATTTACACAAAGCAAACAAGATGATGAACTTGTTGATCCAACTGCAGACTCGTCGATTGAACCAGAAACATCATCTGGTATAAGCGATGATATCAAGATGCAGGATGCAGATAAAGAAACATTATCATCAAAATCTATCGAGGAGGAGGATTCGAGTGAGGAAAAGGCACTCAAGAAGCCTGATAAATTGATTCCATGTCCGCGATGTAATAGCATGGAAACAAAGTTCTGTTATTACAACAACTACAATGTCAACCAGCCTCGTTACTTCTGCAAGAACTGCCAGAGATATTGGACTGCTGGAGGGACAATGAGAAATGTGCCTGTGGGATCTGGTCGCCGCAAGAACAAGAGCTCTTCCATTTCAAATTATCCTCTTCAAGCAGGTCGAGTCGAAGCAGCAGCTCACGGAATGCATCTTCCTGCTTTAAGGACAAATGGAACTGTCCTTACATTTGGATCAGATAAACCCCTTTGTGATTCCATGGTTTCTGCATTGAACTTAGCTGAGAATTCACATAATATGAATCGAAATGAATTCCATGGATCCGAACGAAGAATTCCTGCAATCGGGAATGATCAATCAAATGGAACTTGTAGTACAGCCTCAAGTGTAACTGACAAAGAAAGCAGTGTTGGTACTCATGATTTAGCTAATTGGAATAATTTCCAGCCATTTCCTCCTCAAGTACCATACTTTCAGGGCGCTCCGTGGCCTTATTCTGGCTTTCCAGTATCATTCTATCCAGCAACACCGTACTGGGGCTGCACCGTAGCAAACCCTTGGAACGTACCTTGGCTTTCTTCTGATCATTCAGTCCAGAACAACAGTCCTACTTCACCAACATTAGGAAAACATTCTCGGGATGAAAGCAAGATTGATCCATCACAATCACGGAGCAGAGATACTAATTTGCAGGATAGAGAAGGCGAGAGATGTGTACTGATTCCGAAGACATTAAGGATTCATGATCCAAATGAAGCGGCTAAAAGCTCTATATGGTCAACACTAGGTATCAGGAATGAGAAGATTGATTCAGCTCGTGGTAGAATGCTCTTCAGTGCCTTTAATCCAAAAGCTGATCATAGACATCGCGAACATGACACTTCTTTTGCCCTGCAAGCCAATCCAGCAGCCTTGTCTAGATCACTTCATTTCCGCGAGAGCACACGATGATAAGACTTACAACATGGTTCATGGTTGCCTAGTACCAATCATTGATGTTAGTGCAGCTAGCACCTAATCATGGAAATAGTCTCTTGCAGAAATGCAGGATAAAGCTACGTACAATAGACCTTTGTGGACTGCCCTTCCTCAGACCCAGCGCATTGCGGGTTCTTGTGTCTAGGAGGAGAAGGAGACAGTATGCACAGAGTCTTCAAGTTTTATAGTTTTGCAGTACTATGTGTACCTTGTACATTGACCTGTAGAGTTATTAATAGATAGAGATAAATAAAATGCAGCTGAAGTTTTTACTGACTTCTGATATTCATAGTTTTATTCTGAATATTTACATTATTTTTATGATACTAAATCAATCATATTAATGGACTTTGTACTTCTTGTAAGATTCACTTTCTTGGCTAAGGAAATAAATCCTATTACACTCTCCTAATATTATGGTTACCTTCACTAATTATGTTGCTCGAATCCTCCAAAAACGCCATCAACTTATATTGGTTTTCAAAAAATTGCATAATTTTGAAAGAAAGTGTGTAACCATCTCATCTAAAAGCTTAAGATGCATTAGAGAGAGCACACTTTTATTATTTGATTATATTCTCAGCTTGCCCCCTCACGTGCGGGCCTGATTTTTTTCATGGGCCAAGCACGTGGAAATTCTTTTTGATTTGGATGGCGGTGAGATTCGATCTCAGGACCTTTGCCTGCTGTGATATCATGTTGAAGTGTGTGATCATCTAATCTAAAAACTTAAGCTGTTAGAGAGAACACACTTTTATTATTTGATTATATTCTCAACACATCACGTGTGCTAGCCTAATTTTTTTTTCATGGGCCAAGCACGTGGAAATTCTTTTTGATTTGGGTAGCGGTGAGATTCGATTTCAAGACCTTTGTCTGCTCTGATACCATGAGAAATTAGAAGAAGAAAAGAAGAAGATATATTGGGAATTGAATTGATTAATCATTCCTTCAAGTTGATGGGATTAAATAGTTATTACAAATAATGTAAATAAGGAAAGAAGATAATAAATATTACACAATCTCCTAACTACACTAATTAAAGAGATTACGAAATATTCTTATATCTAGATTATTTAATCATACCATATTTAAAGATTCTAATATCTACACTATTTAAATATACCATAATTAACACTCCCCCTCAACCTGGAGCATATAAGTCATATGCTCCTAGTTTGCCACAAATATAGTCAATTCTGGATCCTTGGAGTATTTTTTGTGAAAATATCCGCCAGTTGATCTTTTGAGTTAACAAAACTTATTATGATGTATCCAGACTCAATCTTCTCTCGAATGAAGTGGCAATTTATCTCAATGTGCTTCGTTCTTTGTGTTGAGAATATAATCAACTAATAAAAGTGTGTTCTCTCTAATTGCTGTTTAATCCCATCAACTTGAGGAAATGATCAATCAATTCAATTCCCAATATCTCTTCTTCTTCTTTTCTTCTTCTAATTTCTCATGGTATTAGAGCTGGCAAAGGTCCTGAGACCGGATCTCAGGACCTTTGTCTGTTGTGATACAATGTTGAAATGTGTGACCATCTCATCTAAAAACTTAAGTTATTAGAGAAAACATATTTTTATTATTTAATTATATTTTCAACAGATCTAACACACATCTAGTTTCATTTTTGAAAGATCCGAACAACATAACTTATGTTGAAAGTAAAGAACATCAAAGATTGTTGTATCTGACAAAAGAACATCTATTTCCACAAAAAATACAGATTATTTGTATTCAATATTTATATCAAATCAATGAAGCCAAAATATGTGTTGTTTCATACAAACACTTATTGTTTAATCATAATTAAGCGATACGTGTTCTCACTTTAATTTGCGACTGTTAATATTAAATAGTTTGACATAAACACCAAATATGAATGGAAAAAAAAAATGAAAAGATCCATTCTAAACATCACCACCACCAAGCATTTGAACTTCAACCACAAATCATGATAATGTTTAGGGTAAACATTATATTAGGCAGAGTATATAGGGTCAACAAACAAACAGCTCATTGAGAAAAGGAGAAAATTGACTATAAATTGGACATTTTAGGAAGATAAAAATAACATAAGGACATGGTAGGTCCCCCAAATTTTGTGTAGATAAACTAGAATTTTTTTCTTGATAAAAAAAAAAAAGGTGTCAATGTATCTTTCACTTTCATGGCAAAAAGGATCTATTCTTAATTCCTTACATATGCGAAAAAGGTCGAAAATTTGAGGATAAAGTTCTCTTTTTCTTCTTACTTTTTGGTTTCTTTTTCCAAAGTATATAACTTTATATTATAACCAAAGAGAGATAGACATATAATATATGGTTTATCCATTAGTTGACAATAAGGTAGATATATGTCATGATTTGAATAAAAACTATACATTAAAAATATTTAATGTTGGACCAGTTGTATGTTTTCCTGACTGTTCTTTCAAGTTAAGACACCAATGTTTTCATTACCCCCATTAGCTTTTTGAACCACATATTTTCTTTAAAAAATGTGTTGTTCTATGGGACCCTAGACCAAAGTGCATGTTAAGCTTTAAATTACTTTTAGTTTCTTGGATCTAAATTTAGTGCTTTTCCTTCATTTAATATTTGTTTGATTTTAAAGAGAACCTCATTAAATTAGAAATGCATAATATTTGTGTAAATGAGAAGAAACTTTAATGGACACGTGAAAAGAAGATGTACAGAAGCACGAAATGTGAAAGATTGAATATAATAAATTGTAGGAGAGAGAGAGGTAGATCGAAGTAGAAAGGGAGTGGGGGTGTTGATTAGACAACACATGACACATATTTAACTTATTGAGGATATGATGTTAGATAAGAAGATATGAAGGTTGAGGATTAGGGTAAAAAGGTAATAGATAGTTGAATATTGTGATAGTACTTTTATGTAGAGACATGGTCTAGTCTCTTCTTCTTCATAGTTAGTAATATTAGTTTGTATTCGGGTAGTGTTTTTTTTCTCAATTTTACTATTACATGTTGTTTCATTTGCTTTGTTCATCTTCCTATTGACGATCATTACTTTACTTCCATTACTACTTTGATGATAACATTTTTTTGAGACGAAAATCTACCAAAAACAGTCTTTCTATCCCATAAAGATATATAGGCATAAGATTTGCTTATATCATAGCCTTCCTAAATTTCACTCGTAAGATTACACTAAATTAACATTCATATCGAAATAAAATAATTTAACCTTCAGAGTAACAATTATATTTATATATATATATATATATAATGTATAATTTACCCATAGTTTTTTAATAGATAAATGACTGTACGCAAGACAAATGTGATGAAAAAAATACATAGAATTTGAGTCCAACCCTTTCGTAAGGCTTACTCCACTTGTGAGAATTTTGTTTTTTTTTTAACCTCCTCGTTTTTAACTAAAGATAGGTAAAATGTATCAAAATATTTTTTAATTTTATGATCTTAAATATTTTATGCGTAAATTTTAAAAATAAAAAATTCCCAAAAAGAAAAGAGACACTATTTTTTAATCAGACTAAAAAATTAAGAAAAGCTAATTGAAACGAACGAAGAAGGAAGTTAGAAGTAGTTGTAATAGATCCATATCAACTTCTAATTAAAGAAATGGCCCAAGCCCTGCAACCTTTGAGCCCTATCAGCCCATGCTCCAACACCTACTGAAGGAGCCCAAATTAGACTAGTTTTTAGAGTCTCACTCACAAAAAAATTATTTATATTTTAAGCAAAATACATATTTAAACATAATGTCAAAATTCAAAAATTCAAAGTTTCAGGGTGATTGGACACTCACATAAGTTTAGGGGTATAATTAACAACCCCTTTTTCTTTACTCCTTTTAACCATTCAGTTTCACCTTGCTTCTTGATTAATTATATTGGAAGTCTGTTCTGACTTTGAAATCATGTAAAAATATAAAATTTCGGTTTAACTCAACCTTTAAAAAAAAAGACTTGTAAGAGGATGATTGTCCAAGTTAATATTACACGATGAAAGTACCTATCCTTCACCAATGTGGGAGACTCAACAAATACTTGCACTATGATAGGAAGTACCACTACTCAACAAACCTCAAAAAATAGCTTTATCGCTATATCAATATAATTTAACCGTTTTATCCTGAGAGGAAATAATCTTATATGTCCAATAGTAGGAGAGAGTTTTTTTTTCTTTCTTCGGAAGAAAGAAACATTAGTTGGGTTATCTTTATTTCAAACTACGTATACAATTTGTATTGTGATTATATCATTTCACTATTTTAATCTTCATATTACTAATACACATTGTTATTCTTCATTTATTTCACATAAAATAATATATACACTTTATATAACTTATTTAGGTACTTAATCATTATTTAGGCAATTTTAAAAAATCATACAAAATTAGTTAGCACTTTAGTTTTCTTTTTTTCTTGGTATTGGTGCAAATAAGGACCTTGCTTGATTTTGTTGCATGGAGGGATGGAGTGGACAACAACGTAAGAATAATGTGTTGCTTTCCTGTGAAGACATTACTAGGTACGTAACATGTAAAATTGCATGTAAAACTAATGAAAACTTGTCAAATATCAAACAACAATCTAAGGGTTCAAAATGTTGGTGTCTTCCGGCCGCAAAGCAGTGGTGGAATCAGAATTTTCAGTAGAACATTCAAAATATGGAAAAAAATAAACACACAAAAAGTTATAGGGGATTCAATATATACTATGTATTAACAGTTCCATCGAAGAGATAAATATATAAAAAATAATCAGATGTGGAAAATGCTTCTTGACATTGTATATCTTATTATATATTATGTATATCAGATATATCACATTTAAATTTTCATGAACACCAATATAAAATTATTATATAAATAAATATGGTTATACACTTCTACTATATTAGTTCATCATTATAGAATATATTTAGCTCTCAATATGAGGATTTTAACATCTGGTATTTCTTAGTTGCTTAGATTAATTTTAGAAATCTTCCTCCTTCTTTATATTTCTTCTTCTTCCCTTGGAAGATTTGTTACTAGTTTGAAATAATTATAACGATGAATTCTTATATTTGTACATGTAATCCCATTTATCCATTTTGGGTGCTAGCTCATAGTTCCTTCCTTTTAACTGTTTCTTGTAGTAACTAGATTAGAAGTGTACACGTAGCTTGCACCAGTGACAAATCTAGAATTTATAAAATATCACTCTAAGTAAACAACATAACATTCGATCAAATGCAGTATTAATTAGCTTTATTGTAGCAAAACTATCAACAAATAGTATCCTATCAATTCTACTACATATTTATACATAAGATATTTAATTTTATAACGAAATTATGAATTCACGTACATCATATTTTAACCTATAAATACACCCCAAGTAGCATAACACATGTCCCGTGTGTATGTAAAAAGATGAAATATGTAAGAAGAAGATTAGGTCAGTAAAAGCATGTGTGTCAACTCATTTGTAACAGAAAGTTGAAACATGCACATTTTGCAATCTCTTTCACTCACTGCTCCACCAAATTTTATGCGTATTACAGGGAACTACCTGTATACATGCCCCCTCCCCCACCCCCTTTCACCTTTTTTCACTTTTCATTATTCATTCCGCGGTAATTTGTTTGTCTTACTTTTCTGCTTAATCCGTCTTTACCGTAATGTCTTTCACTTTATCCATTTCATTTTATGTAGAATCATTTGACTTGGTACGGTATTTAAGTAAAAAAAAAAATTTGAAACTTGTGGTTTAAAACAATTTTTAGATATTTATATAGTTGAAAATCATTATACTAAAGATAAAATAAGTATTTTAAAATTAAATTATTTCTAATTATAATAAAATGGCCTTTTAGTGGGATGGACTAAAAAGAAAAAAAGCTTCACATGAAATGGAATAGAAAAAAGTAGCTTTTTTTAAAAACACTTTAATTTTGACTTTTCAGACGTATTACTATGCATTCCACCTTACATATAAGATATCAGAATCACACAAAATTTGTCATATTTAAGGCAATAAACTTCAAAAAAAAATTGTAGGTCTAAAAGTTTAAAAAATATTTAATTCTTTTTTAAAATTTTGTGTATCAAATTGGAACAAATAAAAACTATGTATGTATCTTACATAGTGCATAATTTATCTTAAATACCTTTATCGAAACTCTTAACTTCGCCACTCATGATATATGTGAGTTAGAGGTGAACTCTGAATTTGAAGATTTTTGAGTGTATCAATATTACCTTAGTTCAACTGTTTACTATATTTTAATTTCTGTCAGTTTTTCAAAACAAATATACATATGATTTTTTTTCGAAGTTAGCTAGTACACGTACACCCCCTCCTAAAGGTATGGGTCCGCCTCGGTATGTGACATTCTTTTCCGATTAAATATGAATTCGCATATATGGTATATTGTTATATGATGAGGAGGGGAGGGGTGGTTGGGTGAGGAACTGTCTTGTATTGAACTGTTGGAACAGTTCCAAATAAGCACTCTCATGTTGGTGACATAAAGATTCTGCTGAGGCCAATGTATGTTTAACAGTTACCATAATTGAATGCATAAAATAGCAACTTATATAAAGTTTTTGATGTTCAGGACCCCTGAATTTCTGCCTTTTTTTTGGCAGGCTCATGAGAAAAGGATGTCTTCAATTTCCCCACTTTTCTTGCTTTACACCCCCCCCCCCCTCTTAAAATTTAATTTCAATGACCAAAAAATTATGAACTTTTTTGTGGTCACACTATTTGATCTCACTACTAAAACAAATGTGTAAAAAGGCAAAGAAGTGACAACACCATGTTTAACAGTTTGCAAAGTGGAGTTTTTTTATACTTTTTGATATTTCAGTGTCACAAATTGACACATAATAACAGAATGAGAAAACTAAAATACTTGTTACATGCTACTAATACTGTTACCATCTCATTGTAAAGACTCAAAAGGTGGGGTGGAGTGCGGGGGTGGGGGGGATGGGGACCTTCTCCAATTATTCAAGTGGCTCCTACTCCAAGAAAGTCTATAAATGGTGGTGTTGGTGGTGCAATTGTGGTATTATCACTGTTGTTGTTGCTTCTTTTGTCCTCTTTTACTAGTCCTTGTTCGGTTGATGATGAAATTTGTGTAACATAAGGAAACTGCAAGACATATTGTGATTGATCTTGTTGCATACTATTCATCATCATTAATGAATTAGATGGATGTTGGTGGTGTTGATGAGTAATTTCCCTTTGCCTATCCCAAGATCTGTCTGCTTGTTGGTTTAGAATATTCATCATCTCATTCCCACAATGACCTTCAACCAAATCAAGAAAATCCAACATTCATAACTAACCATAAAGAAACATACAATTTTGTCTATTGTTTCAACCTTATGTTGCTCTGACTCTCCATTGTCACACCTATGTTGAATCCTTCAAAAATGCACTACTTTCGAAAGATCCAACACACATCCTTCTGACATTTTTGAGAAGTTAAAAGCAAACATAGGTTAAACATGAAGTTGCCAAATGCACTACTTTTTGAAGGATCCCAACACGCACTGTCGACATTTTTAAAGAGTTTGAGCAACATAGGTTTCAACTTGAAATTGCAAAAAGTTTGGATTCTTATCCACTTTTCTTCACTAAGATGCATGTTCAAACACAATTTCAACTTCAAGATTCACTTTTTTATGACTTAAAACTTCAAGAAGAAACTTGTATTTTTCTTCAAGTTCAACCAAATAGGATAGAAAAAGTGGGAGGAATTTAATGTAAATGAAACAATTGTTTAAAGTGTGAGACAGATATATACCTGCAGGTAATGAGTCAAAAGGGGGAGCACAAAATGGTGAGTATGGAGAATAGAGAGGCACATTATTGGTGCTACTTGGAGTTGCTGCTGCTTCTCCAGCAGAAGCAGCCATGTGGGGTGAGCCATTTGGTCCATAAACAACCCAACCATTTGGACCATCATTATTCATTTTCATACTACAAGTGGCAGCAAAGTGGTTAACAGAATTTTGGCCACTTGAATTTTCTGCTTCTTCAACTACTGTTGTTGATCTTCTGTAAACAAATTGTCCCATTTTTCTCCTCCTATAAGCACTTGATTGTTCTCTATATTTTCTAGCCATTATTACATGCCAATGGTTCTTCACTGCATTGTCTGTTCTCCCTGGAAATAGTCTTGCTATCATTGCCCATTTGTTACCATACAATCTATGAGCAGCCATTAATCTTTCCTCTTCCTCTTCACTAAATGCCCTTCTGTTGATTCTTGGATCCAACTGGTTAAACCACCTCAATCTACAACTTTTTCCTTCACACCAAAACAAGAAGAATAAATGAAAAGGGGACATTATGAATCTTGAAGAATAAATGAGATTTTTCAGGATGGCGTATACGCAGACGTTAGACTATATTGGGGAGATAGAGAGACTATTTCTGATAATCAACTAGAATCTTGAAAAAGATGAGATTATTATTTCTTACCTGACCTTCCTTCTAACTTTTCTGCAATAAGGTTCCAATTCTGAGGGCCATAAATAGCAACAAGTTCTTTAAGCTTAGCATCTTCAGCTGGTCTCCAATGACCTCTAGCACAAAGCTTTGATTGTCCATTCTCTGTTTCCTTGCCATTATTACCACCACCACAACCACTACTAGTACTATTATTATTACTGTTAAAAGTACTATGCATTGTAATTGGATTCTCTTCATTGAAACAAGAAGCATTAAGATCAATAGTCTCATTATTTTCTTCACTATTTTGGGCTTCATCAAGACTCTGAGAAGAAAAAAAAGACCCCACTTTATTCAAGAATTGAAAATCCCAAGAACCCCTCCTCCCTTTACCCTCATCAAGACTTTTTGGAGTGTTTATAGAGAGTGAATTCATATCAGCAAAAAACATCCCCATTGAAGTACCCATAGGAGAACAAGAACAAGATGATGTTGATGATGACATGAGACTTTTTGTGCTTAAAGATTTGATCTTTACAACATTCTTGAACAAAAATTCAAGACAATGAGATAAAGGAAGAAACTTGACTACTTTTTCTATAACAAGAAAACAACCCCATTGAAGTAGCTAGCAACTATAGAAAAAAAACAACAAGAACAAGAAGATGATGTTGATGATGACATGAGACTTTTGGTGCATGAAGATTTGATCTTCACAACATTCTTGAACAAAAATTCAAGAAAATGAGATAAAGGAACAATCTTTACTACTTTTTGTATATCAAGAAAACAACCCCATTGAAGTAGCTGCACCCCATAAGAAAACAACACCAAAAACAAAAACAAAAAGATGATGTTGATGATGACATGAGACTTTTGTTGCATATCTTTACAACATTCTTGAAGAACAAAATGAGATAAAGAAACAACCTTTACTACTTCTCTTAATATCAAGAAACAGATAAAAAGTGTGTTTTTTTCTTCCCCTTAACAGAAAACCTCAAAAACCTCTATTTGTTCACAACCCCTTTTTCCCCATTGCTTCTTTCTCCAACTCTTTTGAGGGATTTTGTGTTTTGTGTTTGTGTTTGTGTGCGCTTTTGTATGTGTGTTTTGACAAGAGAAACACATAACAAACCTGATGTTAACTAACCACAAATGGTTACCCTACTTATATAAATGTATAATATAAAGTTATAAACTATTTTCTTGAAGAAAAAATAATGATTTATTCATTTATTTATTTATTTCATTTATGTCGACAACATTATTGCTGCAGCATGTCTGAAATAAGCAAAAATTAAAACGTTTGATATGTGTATATTTTAGTCACAAGAGGACATTTTTCTTTATTATTATTATGTAGTTTTAACTAGGACATTATATTATAATAATAATGTATGAAAAAGGAACTTTTAAGAATGAGTTGTCGGTCAAATTTATTTAAAATGTAGTACTAATTCTTAATCTCATTTAAACGATTAGAAAGGACAAAAATAAGACATAACATATGTTTGATGAAATAATAAAAAAACATAAAAATAATGTGTTTGTTTGAGCGTGCAATTTAAAAAAGAAATAAAGACCTAAAATTTATGACATTATTAAAGTTATAATTTTGACTTTATGAATTTTAAATTTTAAAATAACAAATTTAAGTGTTAATAAGTTATATTCGAATTCCTAGTTTTCATACCGATTTACTATAATTTAAAGATAAATTATATTTGTTTAGTTATAATCATCTCATTATATATATTTAAAAAATATAAATATAAAGTGGTACAAAAAATAATTATATTCTTTCCGTTTTAATTCCTTTGTCCTATGTCTTTTCTTTTTAAAAACTAATAATTATTCTTTTTTAATTTGATTTTTTCACACAACATATTTATAACCATAAAAGTAAGGGATATTTAACACATTTTTTACTTTAAGATCACATGAATCACTTTTTTTAATTTCGATTTGTATCAAGTCAAAACAAGAGAAATAATTAAAATAAATAAAATACAAGTAATAATAATTATAAAAAAGCAAAAACATGTCACTTGCACGTGTGAGATTGAGTCAGAATTTCCTAATATTGTATTTTGCTATTGTAATTTTATAACAATGTTGTCATAATCATAGAGTATGGTAGGTGTTGGAGGTGGGTGGTGTGGTAGGGGTAGAAAGGGGTTTTAGGCTGTCTCACTCAATGCTGACATGAAAGACTCATATGGGGTTCATAACTGCTAACCTGGTTTCTTACACCTCTTAGACACATCAATTATCAAAATGAAGCTTTGTCACACCCAACCCACCTCCTTGAAATCCCACCCCCTTGGGACCCCCACCCCCCTTCTTCACTCCAGCTAAACACCAACTCAAATTAAAAACTAGTCAAACTTCCAGCTCAATCTATATATCCCATCAATGTCCTCTAGATGTGTTTTACTTCTATACAATGTATTATAAGTAATCATTCATAAAGAGTGAGATTAGTATCACGAGACTTTAGTTTGATTGTAAGAATGTCGTATGTGATGAGTGCATGTTATGTTTAACACTCTATTTTATAAGTAGAGGGTGAAGTCATTATCGATTGGGTTTTGGATGGCGATAGTGAAAGGAATTTCTCCAATATTGAAGATAGAAATATGGTATTAATAAGTTTGGAAACTTTGGTCTAGTGGTACCGATGAAATAGGTAAGTTGATATTTAACTGACCAGAGAAAGGTAAAGGTATACACATGACTAGTTTGAGTTTTGAATCATGTGTTATTAACATTTAGAGATTTTTCGAGTTTAAGAAAAAATAAAAAAAATATAATTAGTACCTAAAAACATAATAGTATTATAATATAAAAACTATTTACCTCTCGAACGGTGATAAATTTAAATTTTTTACTAAGTATTATTATAAATTTACAATATAGAAATAATTAGACATACGTAGAAAATTAAGAGAGATAACATATAGTATTTATGTAAAACTAACATAATTAAGGTGCACGGACTCTTTCACTTTTAATGTTGTATTTGTGTTGAATTTTAAAAATATATTCTTTTCTTTCATTTTTACTTCTTTAATATATTAAAAATAATTGTCCAACTTTACTGGTCTAATTTGAAAAATGAAGAGATAATTTATTATTTTGTGTTTATTTTATCCTTACTATTAAATATTGTTATTTTTTAATATTTAAATAACTTATAATTAATAGAGTATGAATATTAAAATGAGGAGTATTTTTTAAAAAATATGTCAAGTCGATACAAATACAAACAAAAAGAAAAATACTCGAAAAAAATATTATTTTTGAAAATCTAACATGTACCAATTAATATTTTTTTAAAATCCGAACAACTTAGAAAAGAAGCCCTTTAGTAATTAATTTGCTGTTTTAGTACAGTGGATAGCTTTCCCATGGACACATTTGGTAAAATTGGTAAGAGATTAGACTTATCTATATAGACTCATCAGATAAAACCTTTTTTTTTTCTTTTGGATAATCATGTTCAGAATCTTTACTTATTCTACTCTGCTTGAAATTAAAGTTGAGTCGTTTGATTGTTTACCTCACTCCACCATAATATAAAGATTTTCGAATTTTCCGCTATGAAAAAAATTTTGATGCGTCACTCTCGAATGGATTTTGAAGTGTACAACTTAAATTTAGTCGGAGTATTAATATAAGTTTCAGATATCGGGTTGAAAATAAAAAATGTTAATTACTCTAGGTCACAATTTGATACTCTTTCAATATGCATCTTTACTTGTCTATTTTAAATTTTACATGTTTAAAAAATAATTACTAAGTAATTAATATCGAAGATAAAAGCAATAAAAGATTAATATGTTGAGAAGTGATCAGTAATAACAAAATATTTTTAAAATATAAGACAAATAAAAATGAGTGGAGGGATTAGTAGAAGAAAATCTTTGAAATAATTCAGTTTCCAAATAAGGCATAAGCAAATTGATTATATTGGTGATTACCAAAAGTTGCTACAATCATTTTCGTTCTTGTTGCTATATTAGGACTTTAATTCCCTAATTACTTGTGTTTTTTTTTTATATAGTTGTTCCTAATTATTTGTTCATTTTAATAAATTAAAAAAGGATAATTTTTTTTAATCTATTATACCCTCAATTAAATGATTAATTACTTTGAAAAATATAAAACTTTTCATCTACTTCATAATTAATAGAAATAAAATTGTAAACTCACAATGTCATTAATTATTTTCTTAATAAGTGTGTGAATTAAGGACAGAGTGAGTATTCTTTTTATATTATATGGGGAATTGAACACTGGAGTTATTGGGATTTGGAAGATTTATAGTAAAATTTTAAGACCTTTAACAGTCAATTACTATAATTATTAGCCCATAGAAGCACTTTATATAATTTAATCAGATTATAACAAGCTAACATATTTACTGTTTTTTTAATTAAAAAAAAGAAAAATATTTTAATGCAATATATTAACTCTGTAGAAATATAAAATTCTATAGTAATTCCTCTATTCATTTTTACTCGTTTATATTCAACACATATTTTTCTTGCTGAAAAAATTAATAGAATAATTTTGGTGATATATCAATATCACAAATAGAAGTTAGTATGCGGAATCAAAACTTTATTAAAAATTTCAATTTCTACTTTATAATTTAAACATATAAATAATGTAATTTTTTATCGAATGTTTAATTCCAGTAGATGATAAAAAGTCCAATTATGGTACTTGTTTCTCCTATGCTAGCTTGATTCTAGTAATCTACTATATATCCATGAATCATGATGTCAACCTAATTCATTTGTCTTTTATTCCTTGTTGATTATTGTATTTTTAATTTTATTTTTTGTTTTGTTAATTATTGTATTTTGAAATGTATCCAGTGTCTATTGGTATGTAACATCAATGATTAGTCCTTCCTTTCTTAAACTTTTTATTTAAAGGATTTAAATATATATACTATCAAAATCTCTTTATAATAATATTATTTATTTGAATTATTTAAGTTGCTGTAATGAAATGTTATTATAAAAAGATAAAATATAATAAAACATGGAGGTATATTTTAAGAGAGCTTAATTAGTAAAGTGAAATGTTATTATAAAAAGATTTAACTATACTGACATTATACAAAAAATTAATATTATCTCAATACGATTTTACTATTAAAAAGAATTATATTTATGATAAACTATCTTTTAATTTTTTTTAACTAGAAAAGTAAGAGAATTAATTAATTTTAGTAAATTGAATAAGTAAAAATGAAAAAAAAAAGAAAGTAACATTTCAAATAATTTAAAATAATAATATAACAATCAAAGCACATAATTTCTTTGTTACGATTTTTATAGAAAGATGCAAACAACAAAATAAAAAATATGAATCAAAATTTGTATCTTATAAATTTTATTAATCACAAGTCTTTATATATGCACATAAATAAAATAGCAGCCTTCTCCTAAAGGAAAATTACTAGAAATTGAATATTCTACTAAATCAATTAATAGACTTCTCACATAACCCTAAACCCAAAAGTTCTCTTCTCTCTCTCAATCGAAATATGGCGTGAATAGCAGTCATGATTGCTTCTCTCTCTCCCCAGCCTATGGTTGTGGGAGAGACAAACGTCAACCCTAATACAAGTTGTACATATGCTTCGTCAATCAGCGGAAATCAACAATCTACTGAGAAATCTCTCAAACCAGTCAGTCTTTTACATGGAGAACCCACAATGATTTTTGACTGCAAAAACCTTGAAACGTTTATCACGGAGGAGAATATAAAATTCGCTCTCATAGCAGAATTCTCACATGGAAGGCCTGAACTTTCAGATTTACGAAAAATATTGCCTCAACAATTAGGATTTAAGGGTGAATGTAACATTGGGTTATTAGAAAGTCGACATGTACTGTTGCGGTTCACTTTGAAGGATGATATATTCCAATCTTTCCAAAAACTAGTAGGTCAATTAAGTTTGCCGGTACTGTTATACCATTCAGAATCCAAAAATGGACTCATTCTTTTAGTCCTAGGGAAGAAACCTCCATTACAATGGCATGGATTTCCTTCCCAAGTTTACCATGTCAATATTTTGTTCGTAATGCTCTGTTTTCGATGGCTTCAGCAGTTGGACAACCTCTTGATATGGATCGAGCGCCCAATGATAAAACACGACCTAGTATTGCAAGGGTAAAAGTCGAGGTGGATCTGTTAAGAATACTTCCAAAAGAATTATAGTTCAATTTCAAAAATTTAGTCACCGACGAGATTACAAATGTATGGCAAAAAACCAAGTACGATTATTTACTATATTATTGTAACAGATGTAAATATTAGGGGCATAGAGAAGCTGATTGTCGAACTCTCACTGATGGTCAAGTTGATGTCAAGGTCAGTGAAAATCATATTGAATGAGAAAAATTTCAAAGCAATCTTCGTGTTCATCTCAATGCTAAAAAGGCTGATTCAAATAGGTTGGAAGTTGGTGAAAAAGATGATGAAGGAACAAGTAAAGATTTACAGATAAGGACTAAAAAGAGTGGTGTTCAAGATTAAAATTTGGCGCGCCAAAATTCTGGCCAACGTATGGGCAAAGCAATGTTAGACGACTACTCTTCCGATAATCGAATGTTATCCTTAATTTCTCAAACTGATGAGTTTTCACGGAAAAAGAATACTTCTCCCAATCAACAAAGTTGCAATTCAGCTGATCGTGTTAAAGTTGAAGAGCAACTCGTTATGGATACAAATCAATCCAACGATACATAGTTTGCGCAAAAAATTAACGAGATAAAAGAGAAGGAAATTGCTGCTGAAAATTCAAGTATGAGGCAAGGTGATAAGCATACTCTTGAGAAACTTCACAAAGCTATACAGACACCAAAATCTGATGTGTAACTTGAGAATTTGGCAATTGATGGACAGAAAAAATTTGAAGGATCAAAATGTGGTGATTTGCAACCTTTGGAACATGTCGATTTACAAGTTGAATTTTCTGGTCCTTATGAGAATGCAACTGGAAATTGGAACACAATTGCACAAAAAAAATAATCAATTTCTATGTGTATTGGTTCCTCGGTAAGTCGAAGTAAATCTCCACGTCTTAAAATAAGCAGTAGCTAACTAACTAATCTAGTATTGCAATCTGATGAACCGAAGGACATTGTTTGTACAAATCCGTTTGAAGCATTCAAGGTGGAGAAAGAATTAGAGTTAGTTGATTCTAATCCCACGAATAAACAAACTTTGGTTCGAGCCGATTTTGATAATAATATATAATCAGTTAGCACACCAATTGGAGTATGTAACATGCAGACCCAAAAAAATGATTGTGTTATGAGTCCTACATATATCTCTAATTTTGAAGTAGCTAAGATTATTCAAGAAAGTAAGGCTGCCATATTGCTCAAACCCAATTCAGCGATGAAGTCACCCATGGTCACATCGAACACCTCAGCTCATGAGGTCTCGAAAGAAAAGCAAAAGGAGATGAGTACTCCTAGATGGACTGATTTGATTGATGAAGAAGAGCATGTTTCACCTCCGCTTTTGAATAGAACATTAAGTCCACAAGCTTTGGAATTTATACCTAAAAGTATAATTGCAAAGAAGAAGGAACAAGAGGCCTTAGCATCAGAATTTAGTCCAACTAAGGGTTATGAAAGTGATTTGGGCGATGATTCTTTTGATGAGGATGAGGAAGAAAATATGTTGGACATATGCTTTGATAAAGTATCTAGAGATGGAGATATCTCACCTCGACATCAAAGAAGTGGAAGCAACAAAAACAAAAAGAAGACACATGGAAGGCAGCACAGTTGGGATGGTAAAGCAACAAGAGAGTTTGTTCCAAGGCACCTACCGATGCGAATGGCAAAGCAGAACCATATGGCAGTGTCAATAGCCTCAACAAGATTCAATACATCCAAGAAGAAGTGATGAACTATCAAGTTTTGTTGGACATATTTGAAGAAGAAGACAAGATGAAAATACTTCAGGTTACTCTAGATAGGCTATCTATCATTTTTAATTCACGCATTTGTAAAAGTAAGTTTGAGGTTGATAACTCAACTTTCTTCTTAGATTTTATATTTGTGCATTTTTCAAGTATTCTCATTTGTAATGTCATCATAGAGTGTATTACAAATTTTGTGATAATCATAGAATACCTAGTTCTATTTAGCTCTTATTTTTTTGATGTTTGTTAATTAGTAGAGGTTCGTTGTCTCATTAGGATTGACAAGGTAAGACCTCGCCCCCCTTGCTTGTACTTATTTCTATTGAGGATTTTTATTTTATTTTTTCTAAAAAAAAAAGACTTCTCATATAACTAAGGATAGAATTAATTATTAATTATTTTTTTCCCATTTGCCCTTAAATTAATATGATCTTTTAAAGTTTAAACAAATTTTAAATTTTTTTTTTTTTTTTGGTAATATAGCGATGAAATCCGATGTTTCAACTACTACAATAATGTATTTCATTGCTCCCCTTTTATGTAAAGTAGATAGTCAATTTAACAGATTATCGATGTATTAGACGATTAAACAAAGCAGTAAAATACAAGTGAAAATTTTACCCACATATTTTAGTAAAACCTAGTGGTAGACGTTTTGGTAGTATAATAAATGAAAGTAACAGGAATGTACAACATTTTCAGTGATTATTTCTTAGTCAAAATCTTTGAAAATCTCTGACTTGATATTTGAAACTACCCAACTGAAAATTATTACCAAGAATAAAAGTCTTTATAAACATCACCACCCATTTTCAGTTACTTCCAAGTGTTCCAACTTGAATAAATAATATTTCTAGGGTCCCATCTTTTTTAATACCATCACTATAACGTATACGCAAATTATTTTGTATTAATTACTATGTTCTGTAGTACTACTATATATCAATAAATAAAGCTCAGCCAAGAAGGGTTCTTTATTTACCCCCTCAAACACTTACACAAAATTTAGAAAAAAAGAGGGTTTGGTTTGATGAAACACTTTTTTTTTTTCTATGTTATAATTATTTTTGAATCGCGATAGTATACTTTGCTTAATTTCGTAGGTGGGGTTTTGTCACGATCCATACCGTCGTGATTGACACCCACACTAACCCTTCGGTGGAAGAACCACTACTACAACTCAAACCAATCAACTAAACCAAAACTAAGACATTTAAGTTACGAAAGCAAGTTAAACACTAAGGAAGTAAATAGAGTTTCCATAAACTCTAACAAAAGTCTAACAATAATAAACTAACAATGCGAAAGTAATCCCTCGAACCTGAAAGTCAATGTACCAAAACATCTAATAATGAACCAAGTCTAAACAAGAAGGGATACAACCCCAACTAATGAACTAATCAATTAACTAGAACAAATTTCTAAGTCCGGAAATAGTAGACTTAGACGAGAGAGAATCTCATGGCAGCGCGGAAAAATTGGCTCACCCTTGAATTCGAACGATCACTGATTTTCTAAGTGAGGTCTGTCAATAGCCGTCTGAAGATACCCTGTACTCCACAAAGAAAGAGCAAGTGTAGTATCAGTACACAACCACAATCTACTGGTAGGATCACGCGACTATCCCACTAAGTGTAACATAAGCAAGTCATCACAACATTATAATCACATGCATATAATGAACATATACAATATTATCAACATTTATGAACATTGATCAACTTCACATTTTTTCAAAATACACAATTATGACAAGTCATTGGTCCTCTCATGGAATCCAAACCCAAACAGTTAGCATATCGAAATGTGGTACCTGATCCAATAATTATGCTGGAACGTGGCAACTGATCCCATAGTTATGCCGAAACGTGGCAACCGATCCAAGTTAGTTATATCGGAACGTGGCAACCAATCCCATCAACACACCACAATCACAATCACAATCACAAGTATATTCTCAAGATCATACATTTAAGTCATGATTCATGACATTCATCATTCCTCTATCTCATTTACAACAAGTGTGATCAATAATGCAACATTCATATACATACATATATCATAATAAAGCAAGAACAAACATACATCACACAATCATAGAATCACAACCATCACCTACCTCAAAACAAGCTTGAAACCCTAAGAAACTTGATCCTTCCCTTTCCGAATTCATTCCGCTTATTCTTGGTCTACAAATCAATATAATAAGAAAATCAATAAACAATCACTAATTACCCGCATTACTAACAATTCTATGAACTCTAGATCAAATCCATGATCCCAATTATCCCAATTTAGGGTTGTTTCCACCATATAATCTATAACAAAACACTTCCCCATCAATATTCACCCATTCTATTATGTTCTACGGATCGAAAAACAAATTCGGGGAGTGAAAAGCTTACCTTTAGCCTCAAGAATGGTGAAAAACGAGTAGGAGTCGTCTGGAGTGCGTTTTTTAGCTATAACGATGGGAACGGATCGTTACAAGTTTGAAAAGAACAGGACATGCACAAATATTACTTTTATTGCATATGACGTAAACAAATTGTTTACGAGAAAAACTCTTGAAGTCATTGTTATTCCTCTAGTGACAGAAGGTTGAAGCACACATTTTATTTTCAAGAAGTATTTCAAGTTTTACAAATATATTCACGCTCAATCTCTTCGCGTTACAATTTATATCTTAATTACTTTTATTTTAGTCTGCTTCAAAATTTATTTTTTTTAGTAAATAACAGTTTACCCTCAACAAGGCTTTTAAATCGGATGTGACATATTTATATTTAGAATTATAAGATTTAAAAAGTAATTTTAATATATTATGACTTTTTTTAAACACAATAATAAAATTTTCTTTATATTTTTAAGTAGTCAAACTAAGATATATAAGTTTAAAATAGGGAGTATGTTAGAAAGCATCAACAGCTTATTCATCATGACTTGGACAGAATACTTTAAGACTTGCCACTAATTAGTACAAAAGTGAAAAGTAAAATTTAATAAAAAATTTACGTCAAAAAAATTATATTGTATACAAATGAAACATAGAATATTAAATTTGTAAGTATCTTTATCAAAATTTCTGGTTTTTGCTATTATTTGTAATACATTGATGTCATGATGATCAAAGGAAAACTTTGGAAATCAAACTTGCAATACATTTAATGTTTTTTATATGCACATACTTAACTTTAATAGCATCAAGAAATGGAAGGTAGTTGAATTGCCAAAAGAGGAACATTTAATAGCATTTCATTTGTTTCATTGGAAACATATTTTTCAAGAAACAGTATGGGGTGGGGGATTGGAGAACATATTCTTAATCGGCTAATAATTATGATCTTTAATTTTGTATGTGCATAAATAAATATTTAAATTTATATAAAATTAAATAAATAGACAAATTCGTCTTACATGACACCCCATGTGGCAATTTTGTGTCCAACGCGGCGTCCTACGCATATTATGCCATGTAGGACACATGTGTCTACTTGTTCAATTGTATACAAATTTAAATATTTATTTGTGCACACTCAAAATTGAAGGATATAGTTATCTGTTAAAGCCGAGTTAATGATCATGTTAATATATTATGCCAAATCAAAAATACCCCTCGAAGTTTCTTATTTTCCGTAGTATGTCTTCAAAAGTAGATTGCTTTACAAATTTCAAGAATGTCAGTCACACGAAAAGGGTAAAAAGGGGATATAAAATATAATATAAAGAAATATATAGATATACCGAATGAAATTACAAATTATGATTTCATAGTAAATGTTCGTTCAAACACAAGCTCAGTACTGAGTTATACTAGCGCACACTTCACCCATCATTACACAACATAAAAGTAATAACGTGTCAAATCTTGTTTAATTGCGTACAATATGGATTAAAAGTTTAAATGGTTAGAAATATCATACTTTAATCTGTTTAGTTATATTCTTAACATGCTCTCTCATTTTATGTGTGGGATTACTTCGTTTTCATAATCAAAAGCATGATCTGTTTTTCATTAGGTAGCAGTAAGACTTGAATTAATAATAACATATTCTTGCTTCTATACCATGTTAAGGTATTACCATCTCCAAAAATTTAAATATTAACTGGTCTATTCAGATTCATCCATATACAATAAACTTCAAATAAAAGGGAAATCATAGTTGAGCGGACATACAACTCCTTTTGCACGAGCTACTTACTTTATCTAAATCCTCTCTTGATAAATGTTTGAATTATACTAATCATTATGTGGAAGGTCTGTTAAACCAGTCAATCAACAAAAGGATCGGAGTACTATGTATTTTCTTCCTTCTGGCCGTAAGTTATGCATGATCAATGCTATTGAGTTTTAGTACTTGAAAAAAAATATATATTTTCTTCGTCTCATTTTATGTAAAACTCTTTTAATGTGTGTCAAATTAAATTATATTATATAAAATGAGATGAAGAGAGTACTGCTTTTATTTGTTTAATATTATATTTTCTAATAAATTGGGCAAAGATAGTGTATGTGGTGGAGGTGGAGGTGGAGGTGGAGGTGGAGGTGGGTGGGGTGTGACATATGAGAATATAACATTATTTTGATGAGGTAAAAAGGTAAAAGATGATGAGATGATTAGTTATAAGTGAAGACAAAGTTTGATGTAAGGATACAAGGAAAAGATGAGGAGGCCGGTCCATGCGTGTGTTTTTTTTGTTGGATTTTGATTTTGATTTTGATGGAAAGGACAATCTTTGTGCTATTTGGTCTTCAATAGCTTTGAGTGAAAACGTGTGGGTGCCCTTTTTGACACCTTATTTTAAAGATTATTTATTAGAATTGTGTATTATTTTCAAATGTTACCCCAACCTTAGACAAGAGAATATGTTGTACTATCATACTTGTTTTTTATACTTTGCTATCAAAGGCGGAGTCAGATAGGATCGATTAAGGAATTCATCTGAATTTTTTTCAGCAGAGAAATATATATATGTACTATTTTTATATAGTTAAAATTATTTACAAGCATATATAATGAATGTTGAACTTTCTCAGACTGTTTTATATTTTGAATCTATCTAGTAAAAATTCCGACTCAGACATTATTTGCATCTACTTATTGGTAATTGTGCAAGTGTTATTCAAAATCCGTGATTTTTTGTTTTGTTCCTCTACCTGCCTTATGTCCTTACAATACACTCGTGTGTGTCCTCTGACCTCACACATGCACATGTATACTTACCCACTCCAATCACTTTTTTGTTCTAGTTGATTAAATGGATATTTAGTGTGTATTTAGATATAATCGAATCTTAATATACATGTCGAATAATGGGTGGAAAATTAAAAAGAAAAAACATTGAATATATGATTATTTTATCGAAAACTTAAGTTATTGAATGAAAATAATTGTATATATACTTTAACATGATATTATGTTTGATCGAAATATTGTGTTCAAATCTCATCGTCTATACGCCACACATTATAATAATAATAAAAAAGAATTTTATGTGTTTGACCTGTAAAAAACTAGGTTTGAACATGAAGAGGCAGGTTTAAGACACTAACAAAGCAAACCTTGTTCAATAGGAGTCAATTAATACTATTTTCTTCGAAAAATTATATATGTAATCAGCTTTCGACTAAAATGATAAAGTAAGATTTCTAGAAATGATCGACATATATATATCAAATAACCGTTATAAGAATAATTCCTCTTTCCCAAATAAAATGACCCATCGATTTGGACTTTGGAGTAAGAAAATTATCCCATCTAATTATTTGTGCATTTTTTTAACATTATTGGTTTCATAGGAATTTAAAGTAAAATTTACGTACTCAATCAATTTACTTTACTGGTCAATTTTAAATTTTGCATGCCCTTTTTAAAAAATTAAGATTAATATAAGTATTTTATCATAATATTTATATTAATTAATGTATAGTATTAAGTCTTAAAAAGTAATATCGAGAATAAATAATTAATAATGGAAGTAAAACATACGAAAATTAAAAAAATTCTCTTGATATGCTAGAAATAAATTTTTATTTTTAGCATAATGAACAAAAATATGGGGATGTGTGTGACAAAACCCCTTGGGTTGTTTGATAGTTGATTTGGAGGTGAGTTGTATATGTATTAAATTTTGCATAAGTAATATTATGTTTAATTATTAATAAAAAGTAATTTATTCATAAATAAAATTAATATAGTGTTTGACTTGCGCAATTTAAAAATTCACATAATTAATACATGTATAGGTTATGAAAGAATTTATGTATTATAATTTGATGCATGATAGAAGATGGAATAAATAATAGATGAATAAGTGAACTCTGCATAACCAATCTCTCTACATTAAAACGACTCCTTTGGGGTTGTTTGGTAGTTGGTTTGGAGCAATGGCGGAATTCGAACTCAAAACTCCTTCATTCAAAGGGAATGAATTACCACTACACCAAAGACATAGACTTTGTTAAAACTGTCCAATTTTAAATATATATTCTTAAAGACGAATATATGCATAATTTCAACCACCTATACCAAACGACCCCCTTTATCATGAACATGAAAGAAATTAAAGTATGTCATATAGTTAGAAATAGGTCCACACCATATAATAATGTAGGACTAGTTCATGGGATTCTGGTCCTTGGAATTACATGAAATTATTAATTAAGAGGGAAGGACAATGATGTTGAAAGAACTCACACAAAATAAAGACAAATGTCCCAACCAGTAACATGGGATTGCCAAGAAATAGATGTCTCCAGAGTTAAAAGTGAAAAGGACTAATAAGCATTGGGGATATATCAAGCATGGAAATCTGTTAACTTTGTCCTCATGCCACTAGACCAAACTTAAACCAACTAGTCCTTACCCAAAAAACAACATTTTTGGTTGGATGCTTAATTATTAGAAATTTAAACATTGTGAATTTCCAATTGGAAGAATATGTTGTGAATTTCATATTTAAAAATATATTCAAGTAATTTTATAAGTAGAGTCTAAAGAAGATACGATGTACACAAATTTTATTTCTATTTTTATAGGATAGTAAGATTGTTTCCGATAGATCATCGACTAAATACTTATATTTGTTTTGAACAAATGTATAGTGTTACATCTCAAAATACTGGATTTGTCAAGTTCGCAAACTCAATATTGAATCCGCCACCATATTGATTGGGGATCGATACTTATAAGGGTGTATTCGATGTGATGGAAAATATTTTCTGGAAAAATAAGCGAATTTCATAGTTATTTTCTTGTGTTTGATATGCAAGCAAAATAAAAAAATTCTAATTTTTTTGTTGTATATAATCTATAAAATTTATGGGAGGTGAAGATAGAGGGTATGAGGTGGGGTGAAGATGAAGTATGTTGGAAGATGGGAGGTGCAATGGGGGTGATCTTTAAACACTAATTTGTTCACTGATTTAACCATGTGCGGCAGTCAACACATATGTCGACTTTAGCCTTTCCCAACCCTTAGCCAAATTTAGAATTATTTTGGCTTAACTCTAATTTAGGAAGCAACCATTTAAGACTTTGAATTAATATTATAAGCAATAATATATTTAAGCCAACAAAATATAGAAATGAGAAGTTTACAGGAAATCTTAATTTCCAGCTTGTGTTAATTATACTGAATACAAGAAATATCAAATCGTACCAACATTGGCACTATAAGATCACCCTAGATCTTATACTTATATTATGTACTCTATTTTAGTATTCTCTAATATTTAGAATACACAATTCGAATTTACACTTAAGGCAAGTTGCACATTTATAATTTATGTGACAGCCATTACAAGGATAAAAACACTTGGCTTCCTTAGCTTGATCATATCCTATGTAGTTGACAACCCACAACTACTTAGTATATTCAAAATAATTCAAACAAGGTGCCAAAACCTAGTCAAAGCTGAAATTGGGTAAGACTGTACTTTTTGTAACCGTCAGTCATGTGTTTGACATGTGATGTATAACTACCAGGATGATTTGCCTTAGCTTGTCTGCTGGTCGAGCTACTTATGTGCATGCCACAACCCAACTTAGACTTTTCAGACTTGCATTGCTCCCGCTCAATGTAATCATGCCAATGTCCAAATTAGTGTCATTTTGATATTTTACGTTAGTATCAATGCCTCTTGCATTGTTGCCTTAGATTTGTCGTTCGTTTGCCCTTGTCATGTCTTTGGATATAAATGTCACGCCCACGTCCCATTGTAAAGCATGCACCTTGCTCACCAAGCTGCCTTGCCCTCAAGTCTTTGGTCCTCACTTGCCACTTCAGAATCAAGCCTTGGTGCCATTGTGCACACCTTACATTTGTCAACAGTCCGTCATCAACTTAGCCTTGTATGTTCGTTTCCTTGGCACTTGCAAATGACAAGTTCAAACATGCTTCAAAACCTTGACAAAGCTGCCAACTAACTGAGTCACTTGATCAGGGGTCTAACGGACCAACCCCACCAACTTGATTCATCGCTATAGACGAAATAAATTGAGATAAAACTACATCATTTTTGTTTAATAAAACACTTAAAGGATTAACATACGCCACCGTTTCTTCTTTTTCTTCTACATCATCAGTCTCAGCTAGTGAACAATTAACAAATTTAGTCCATTTTGGACAGTTCCTTTCCATGTGTGGCCCATCATTAAAAAAAAAAAAAAAAAAAAAAAAAAAACAATGAAACTTATCTCTTCTTTTTTTTTGCCTTTAGATGGTCCAATCTCCTTTTTTTCCTTCTCATTGGCCATATCCTCAACATTATGATCTTTTTTTTTTCAATACTTCATTATGTCTTTTCCTTTAGACTTAGAAAAAACATATGGATTTTCAACATCCTCTCATCCTAAAGGAAAATCTGCCACGACAATTGCACTATGAAGATCATTAATATTTTGACTTCGTAGTTCATTATGTGCCCACTTCTGTAATTCATAGAGAAAATTTTACAAATTGTCCTCCTCAAACATGTTGTTAATATCCATCATCAAAGAAGAGAAATCTTTTACAAGAGTATTCGATCTGCCTTAGTGTCTTCAAACGGTCCTTAGCAATCTAGCCTGCATTGCGAGGGAAGAATTGATCCTTCAACTCCTTTTTCAAAAGTTCCCACGAATAAATCTTAGCACGTTCAATACTCACTGGTTCAACCATTTTTGTACACCACCACAGTTTTGCATCATCCAATAAATACATATTGGTGATTGACACCTTGTTTTCATGACGTACATGAGTTGCAATAAAGTACTTCTCTATATCCCTTAAGAAGTTTCTGAGTTTCTTGGCACTCCTTATGCCCACAAATGTCTTGGGCTCGAGAATTTTCACCATAGAAGATTTGTCACGAGTTGATCTAGAAGATGCAATAGCCAAACGCAAGATAGACAATTCTATATAATGGATTTCCTTTTCCTTCAATACTTTGACAAATTTAGTTCGAAGGGCTTCATTATCCTTCATCATACCTTCAAGCTATAAAGTCGCTGCCTCACAAAAACTCAGACTCTCTTCTAGGTTGTCTTTGATGTCAGTCCGATATAAATCAAATTCTGAATGAAATACTTCAAATTTCATTTTCATTCCACAGATCTACGTGAGCAAATCCATGAAAGTTGGGTCATCAAGTCGTTCATCCGTCAGGTTAATAAAAACTTAGATTTTGCACACATGTTTTGGCAATCCAATGTTTGTCACCATCTTTCTATTATTCGTAAAACTGCTCTGATACCAACTGCAGTGGGATGATCTTTGAACATTAATTTGTTCTTTGATTTAACCTTGTGCACTAGCCAATACCTATGTCAACTCTAGCCTTCCCAAACACTTAGTCATTTTAGTTTAACTCGAATTTAGGCAACAACCCTTTAACACTTTGGATTAATATTGTAATCAACAATATATGAAAGACAATGAAATATAGAAATGAGGACAACACAAGAAGTTTACAAAAAACTTGATTCCCAACTTATATTAATTATAGTGAATACAAGAACACTCAAATCGTATCAAACTTGGCACTATAAAAACACCTTGACATTATACTTAGATTTTTCACTCTATTATAGTTTTCCCTCGTACATATAATACACAATCCGAATTTACACTTAAGGCAGGCAACACATTTATAAATCATGACAGTCAATTGCTGACAACTGTTTTACAAGGATAGAAACACTTGGCCTCCTTAGCTTTGATTATATCATCTGCAGTTGACAATCCACAACTGCTTGGGATGTTCAAAATAATTCAAACAAGACGTCAAAACATAGTAAAAGTCGAAATAAGATAGAGCTGTAGTTTTTTTAACCGCCAGTTATGTGTTTGGCATGTGTTGTGTAACTGCCGGGCAGATTTGCCTTAACTTGTCTACTGGTTGAGCTACTTATGTCCATGTCACATCTTAACTAAAACTTTTCAATCTTGTATGCTCCGGCTCAATGTAATCATGCCAATATCCCAATAAGTATTATTCATTTATTTTATGTTGCCATTAATGCCCTTTGCGTTGTTGTCTTAGCTTTGCCGTTCGTTTGACCTTCTTATGTCTTTGAATATCCATGAAACGCTCATGTGCCATTGTTAATCCTGCACCTTGTCAATTTCTCACCAAGTTGCCTTGCCCTCAAGTCCTTGGTCATCACTTGCCACTTCGAAATCAGGCATTGATGCCATTGCACCCATCTCAGCTTTGTCAACAATCCGTTGCTAACTTTGCCTTGCATGTTTGTTATCTTGGTGTATGCAAGTGACAAGTTCTACATGCTTTAAAACCTGATCTGTACTGTCAACTTACTGAGTCACTTGATCAGGGATCTAACACGAGGACACTATTAATGTGTAATGTCACTTTTATAACTTATTTTTCATACTTTCATTAGAGAAATCATTTCCCCTTTTGTGAAACTTATTTTTTTAATGAAAATATTTTTCAAAAAATTTGATCAACCGAACATGAAAAATCAGAAAACATTTTCTTCCATACCAAACATACCCTTAAGTTAACATTTTTGGTTTCTCCAATTGAAGCAAGATAAAAGATGGGGCCGTTGTTGTAGTTATGAAATTGACAAAATCTAATACTCCTTCCGTTTTAAAAAGAATGACTTCCTTTCCTTTTTAGTCTGTTTAAAAAAGAATGACCTCTTTTTTTTTTTGGTAACATTTTAATTTTGATTTTCCACGTGGCATGTTTAATGCCACAAGATTAAAGGGTAATTTAGTACATTTGACATAACATGTAACAGCCCGTATTATGCATATGCTTGTACTATTCTTGTGATTCTTGACATAGCCTTATAGTATAGGCAAAGGACCATGTTTCTTATATGATTACCGTTGGTTTAAACTAGCTCGGAAGGTGATGTGATGCCTTGCACGTTTCAACATGTGTACTGCAAGTTAATTCTAACGAGAGTATTCAAACTCGAGATAGTAAGGTGGAAATTAAGCTTAAAGTTGAAAGTTATGTGCTAAGTTAAAGCAAAAGGGATTAATGTTTACAAAATGGAATAAAATAAGTGAGCTGCTTGCTTGACTTAACTAATCTAGTAGGTGACAAGTAGGTGCATCACCTACTTTGTCTTATTGACCAGTACAAAGGATCAAGTAGGTGCATCACCTACTTGAACTATATGGATCTAGTTAAAAAGGCCAAGGTTTATGAATCAGATTTGGGCCTATGCTAATGGACTCACTTGAGGCCCAAACTAAGTTAAATAAAAGGAAAATGCAATTAGAGCCCAATAGCCAAATCTTTCAAGGCCCAATATATTTAAGCCCAAGTGAAAACAAGTAGGTGCATCACTTAGTTTGACATTTTGAGTTGCTTGATGTACATAAGCAGGTGCATCACCTACTTGACCAATTAATGACTGAAAATGGACCAAAAATAGGAGTTTCTAGAGGATATTCTTAAAGATGAAGAAAGCTCAATATAAGATATATTGGCTGTTATTATCACTCATTTTTAACACACAATATTTAGAATTAACTCTAGCTCTCTCTCCCTCTCTCTCTCTTTTCTCTTAAGGATTAAAATAACAGCCTTAAAGTTTCTTATAGGATTCTTAAAGAAACCCTCATATCTACAAATCAAGGTAAGAGAAACACTTGTGGATTTAGCTTAATTCACCCATAAAAGACTAGAAACATGTTATTCATGCTCAATTATAGTAGAAGGCAAAAGTTCCCGCACGCTACTGCTCACTTTCCTTAATTATTAAAATACTTTTCTTTTCTTCTTTGGTTTAAGTGTGAATGAAAGTTGAAGGTCTAGAGGAATTCAAGTTATAAGGAGAAGTTGCAGAAATTGAGGTAAGGTGACTGCTCTATGTTCTTCCTCGTTATGTATGAGTTTGAGTGAGGAATTATGGGTGTGCTGTCATAAAGAACTCAAGGGGGTGGTGAGTTCAATAATTGGTTGTATGATAAAAAATATTTGAGGCTATTTTATGTGTATTATTGTTGGTACAGCTTGGGTGATCTTGGAAAAGAATATATAATGTATGTATTGGGCAGAGAAGGAGGGTGTGGTGATACACATTATTTTAAGGATTGTATGAGCTTATTATCCATCAATGTTAGCTACTGTTTTATGGGGCTCACGATGTGATAACTGTTAATTTTAGTTTATCATGACTTCTATTGTAGATTAAAACCTAAAAGGGTAGGCTGAATCGTGATAGTTCTATTGGTCAAAGGATAAGGTATGTAAGGCTATTCGATTCAATATTCTTCGGTAGGAAATCTGATACTTGCGATTAATATTAATAAATGAATTTTCTAAGTTTTATTCCTAGTAAAGGAGACATAGTGACAACATACGATCTCCAAATAGCTAACAATATTTCCCCCTCTTCTTAGTGTATATAATTACTTCATTATATGTTCAATACTCTATACTTGTGTAATTATCCTCCTATGGCTGATATAAAAATGGTATTTGCAAAAGCAAGTTTGGTGAATTCTCCTCTTAGTCACTTGAAGGCAATTGTGTCATTTAAGTTCACAAGTAATGCATTGATGTTACATAGCTCCTTATGTCATTGTTACTGTCTTGAAGTATTACTTTCATGTCTTCTACTACTGGTCCGTAGTTTCAAATCTCAAAAAATAATTATGACCATTAAAACAACAATCTCAAAGATTTAAAGAATCTAAGTGAAGTAGTCTGTATAATTAAGGGTGGCAGCTCAGGGGCGAAAGCCTAACATGGGCCGATCCCAATTGATATAGAAGGGTGACAGCTCAAGGGCAAAAGCCTAGCATAGGCCGATCCCAATTTATGTAATTATGAGGACCGCATCCCAGGGGTTTAAAAGCCCAGCATGGGTCTTCCTCTTCTACCACTGATCAGCTGGTCATTCGTATCACACGCCTTACAAAGATCTTAACACATAGAAAGGTAAAGACAAGAATGTAACATACATGATCCCACAAGAGTTAACAAATATGGTCTTCTGTTATGATTATACACACATATATTGATACTTGGTTTCATTCGAACTCTTGTTTTATATATGTTATTGCCTTACATATTCAATACATTTTTTTCGTATTGACGTTCCTCGCGGAGGACGCTACATTTCATGCTGCAGGCACAAGTACTCCAGCTAGTAGACCTCCTCAATAGGAGTACACGACACTCAGCTACTTTTGGTAAGCTCCAGGTTGATTCGGAGCTTTATTGAGTCCTTGGTAGATTCATTTTGGTATTGTGTTATAGTTAAGGGTAAGGCGGGGTCTGTCCCGACTTACTCTAAGGTTTTCTATCTTAAAGGCTTTGTAGACTTATGTATATGGTTCAGTTGCGTCTTAACAAGTTATGACCTCAACAGTCAAGTCTTGTATATAAGTTTTGGGTCTACTTATGTTGGTTCGCATCGCTGCATCCTATGTGAACTTGTCACAAAATTATCATAGTTATATGCATAGTAAGCATAGGTTACATGTTGGTTCTCTCGGGCCTTTAAGGCATCGGGTGCCTACTGTCTTAATGTGATTTGAGGCATGACAATAACTTTAATTTATTATCATAAGATTCAAAAGTCTTTTTTATTTTCTAAAACTTCGTGTCAAGTCAAATCAGGTCACTTTTTGTGAAACGAAAGGAGTAACTTTGATTTAAATTTTGTATTAGTTTTCATATAATTATAACTTTGAACATAACAAATTAAATAAAAAAAATTATGATACATAAAGTTGTCAAAAGTACTTTAGTCACTAAAATTAAAGCAAATATAGGAACCAAAGACCAATTTAATGAAAGGGGTTAAAATAATTGCAAACATATGAAATAAATGGTCGTGCAATAATTTAAGTTCCTTCCTCCAATGTAACTGTTGTACAAAGGACAGACGAGTAATGCATTTTAATGAAATCAGAGAAAAATACAGTAGAGTCAAAGATAAAAGGAAAGAAAATGGAAACCACTCCAAAATTGCATAGAGATTAATAAGCATATATAGCAAGATTTGGACATTCATTACTCAATCAAATGTTGTTTTTAAATTAACAATAGTTAACATAATTCTATTGAATAACATATTGTGTTCATTATCTACATTGATTTCGATTAAATTTGAATTCACGTCAAGAAGTCCCTCATTAAGGGGTAAGGAAATTCAAATCCAAAACCTCTGAATAAGAAAAAAAGAATATTTACAACGCCATCACAACTCTATTTGATTACGCAAACCTTATTAGTAACTTGTGAAAGTGGAAAAATTATTTTCGAGAAACAATGTGAAAATTAATATCTTGTGTATCAAAATTTTCAAATGAGATTAAACATTGGGCCAAACAAAGGATTTAACAAGACGTAGCTAACTATATAGCCTGGTAGGCCAAAAAGTTGGCATGCATCATGAACATTGAAAAATCATTATTACCAGTACTAATACTAATGCTAGCACTAGAATTATCAAAATAAGATAAAAAGATAGGCAGTATTACAAGCCAAAAAAACAGTAACCTGACAGAAAGCCGTTAGGAAGAAGCACCAAATTCACAAATGAACACTAAGCTGACACACTTGTGGTGAGTGTCTGCCTATCTCAATTTATATGATATTATTTAATATGACAAGGAAATTTAATTAAGAAAAAAAACTCTTATAACATTATGATTTAAGATAAATTTTAGATAATTAAGTGGTTATAATTCATTTTATTATGAATAAAAAGAGATTTTGAAAGTTAACTTTAAACTATTTCTAATAGGAGAAAAAATGACATTTTTTAAAAATAGATTAATATCACATAAATTAAAATAAATAGAAATAATAAATAGACTAATATGATTTGTATTGTAGTGATGTGATTGTTTTACACTTAACTAAAAATTATAGGTTCGAATTCAGAATATGGAGAAATTATTGTTTGGAGCATCACCCCTAAATAAGACCTGCAATATATGATCAACATTTAATCTGGGCTTTAATGCGGGTTTCAAACCTCATATAAAAAATAGTAGTGAGAAGCTAGTTGACAAATAATAGAAAATAGGCCATAGAGTGTTGCTAGTAGTAGAAGGAATAGTGCAACTATTACTAACAATAGTACAACTATTGAGTAAATTTATCAAAGAAATGAATATTTGCTATGGTTGTGGGGTTTATGTGTTCCTCTATGAAAACCCTAAAGGACCCTAATTTCTTTCTTTTATACACATTTAATCTATAGGGGGTGGGGTGGGGACATGAACTTGATAATGTGCGTTTAGTTTTCCCCATTTCTTCATCTACCACTTTCTAACACAATGCAAAGGGCTTTGCCTTACCTTTAGACATGTCAAATCAATCCATTGTGAAAAAACTTTGACAAGACTTCTATTAATTTATAATATAATTTGTGCGTGCATGCCAATTTACCATGTATCATGCACCTATCTACTATTCTTGATCACCATCATGACCTAAGACAAATAATTCAGAGCCAATGTTATAAGACTTGGGATGTCTTGGTACAATTATTCTCTTTAACTTTTGACCATAACTACTATTTGGTTAGACCACATTGAATTCCATTTATGTTAGTTACAAAAAAAACAATCCATCTGTTTAAATTTCCATGTCTTTGTTTGACTAACATGAGTCGGAGTTTCAAAGTTTAAATTTTTTCATTTTAAATTAAAAAAAATATACTATAAATGTACTATCATGTATCTAAATTTTGTTGTGTTAAACAGTGTTAGGTAATTTTTTTTAAAATAAGCTGAAAAGAAAATATAATAAATTGAAACAGAGGGAATAATAACATAGTAAAGAGGTATGAAAATATTTGCAATTGATCACCATTAATAAGCAACTCAAAAACACATTAATTAGCCATTTCAAATAGTTTAGGGTGACTATTTAAATATAAGTAGAAGTAACAGTTAGAGTCAGGAGAGTATTTTTGAGCTACTTAACTAATGGTATGTTGTTTTTGAGTTACATATTTGTGGGAAGGGTATTTTGTATAAAAATAATTCAGAGATAAAATTGACAATACTTCCAAAAATAAAAACAAAACAGTTAAGGATTGTTTGGTGGATGTATTAGAGAAACTAATATATGCACTAGTGTATTATTAAGTCTTTTGTTTGGTAGTATCATGACCTAAAAATAGACGTGATAACATTCGTTTATTCCAACCAAGACAAATCAATCAAGTCAAAACATGGCAAAGAAATTAATACGGGACCATATATATACATTGCAAACACTGATATTTATTTTATAATGATTATTAATGCATGAAACACATGGTTAATGATAGAAGCGTCTTTCATACACCAAACTATTCAATGAATAAGCATTATAACTAATCTCATTATTATTAATATCGAAATCATTAACACATTGTATTCAATACTATTCTTACATGCTCTATCAAACAATTCAATATCGTGGAGATGACAATTGTGATGATGCGTGGTTGTGGGGTTCAACAGTAGTAAGACTCTTAAGTGAGTCTAAGAAGACCTATATAGGTAGATAAATAAATTGATCAGAAGTAGGTCATCATCACACACAACAAGAAAAATTGTACACTGACTTCCGTGAAGTAGCTAGCTATCCAAAGATGGAGTTAGATTTACAACCAAATAATACTACATATAGGCTACAACCTACATATATATATATATATATATATATATATAAGTGGTTAGAAATTTAACATCTCTATAAGTCAGTAAAAAAAGTAATTAAATACTTCCTCCGTTTTAAGAAGAATGATTTTCTTTTCTTTTTAATTAGTTTAAAAAAAAATGACCTCTTTATTTTTTTAGTAATATTTTAATTTTAACTTTCCACGTGGCATGTTTAAAGCCACAAGATTGAAGGGCAATTTAGTAAATTTAACATAACTTTAATTTAGGATTACAAAATTTAAAAGACTTCTTTATTTCTAAAATTTTGTGTCAAATTAAATTAGGTCACTCCTTATAAAATGAAGGGAGTACCATCTTGCGGTGCTTAATATAAAACATGACCTCATTCTAAATTTACTACACAAATAGTAAGTAAAGGTTTGTTATTTCACATCCCCGTACTTTTTCATGATTTGGTGGATCTTAACTACTCTCATAACCAAAAAGCTTCTAGTTATATAGGGGGTTGTTAGCTTTAGTTTTTAATATTTTTTTCTCTTTACATAGTGAAAAAAAATCATGTTTTATAATTTAAATTTTTTTATTAATTAACAATAACAAAAATCTCTTTTTCTAGTAATGAATTTTCTCTTGATACCACTAGACTTTAATTTTTTATTGTGGATTTAAGTTACGTGCATAGATTATATAGGTATTAAATATTTTTTGTGTATAAAATATAATTGGTGTAAATTAACTTGCGACAGCAGTAACGAAACTATAATTTTCATCAAACAAGACAAAATATAAAGAGACGCACATGAGAAATCAATTTTCCAGCAAAAAGTGTTATCAGAGGACACGAATGGTTCCTCTATTGGTAAGAAGATGATGAAGCTAGTTTAATTGAGGAAGTCACTTTTTTTTAATGTATACTAGATGGTAAGGCATGACACATGTTGCTTTTTCCCTTTTAGTTCATTATCTTTTAGAAAACAGATCTACTTGAAAGCATATTTTAAAATTACATAGGTGAATGTAGAGTCATTGGTGTCCTCTTTGAGATGAAGTATTGATTGTCCCTAAATCAAAAGGGATGAGGAAAAAAGGGTTGAGAAAACATTCTTGAAAGGTGGGATATATGAAAAAGTGTTAGCGGAGAGGCCACCCAGCTATTTACCATTTTTGTCAAATAATCAGTTTCATGTAACTAAAAAGCATATACATCTTCAATAATTTATATAACATATCGTTTGATTGAGCATAAAATTTAATAAATAAGAAAAAACTTTGTTATATTTATCAAATTGTCCTTATCAAAGTCATTGCAGTGTTTATTTTATTTTTTCACAATAAAGTATTGAGTCAAATCTAATAAAATAAAATGAGATTAATGTTATTAAATAATTATCAAATAATGAAAGCTGACATCTTTAACGACAAACTAAAAAAAAGATAAGATATCACATAAATTGAGACAAAGTATAGGAACCTAGGGCCGGCTGCTCTCTCTTCTCTTCTGTGAACTATGTCGCCTTGAAGAAAATCCGTGACAGCCGCATCCTCTCCCTAGCATATGGCTGTGGGAGAGCCTAACACTAGTTCTAATCCAGAAGCAACTTATGTCGCACGTCTAAATTCAGTCCAAATTGAACAAAACTTGAAAACAACAAAGCTGAAATCTATAGACATCATTCATGGAGAACCCACAATTACGTTTACTGTGGAGGAGATAAATCAATACATTATGGAAGAAGGTCTACATCGTTTTCAAGTTTTCATAGGATCCAATCAATATGCAAGAGGTACGAAAGTTATTGCTTATACAACTAGGAACTCAAGGTCGTTGCCTTGTCGGATGGCTTGTGCGTCGACATATTTTGGTGAGATTTGATAGATATGATGATTATGTATTAGCTGCAGCTAAAACTGTTCAATACATTGTACAATGGTTTACAAAATCAATTTAGAGTATTTCCATGGACAATTGACTCCAATCTGAAAGAAGAGACATCAAGAGCTTTTGTTTGGATATCTTTTCCTAACTTGCTGCCAGAGCTTTTTGCAAAATAATCCTTAATGTCAATTGTTTCGGCTGCTGGTAAGCCAATAGCGATTGATAAAGCCACTCAAGATAAGTCAAGATCTAGCACGACTAGAGCTAAAGTTGAACTTGATTTGCTAGAAATTTTGCCACATCGAATGAGAATTCAATATGTCAATTAGAAAACAGAAAAAAGTGTGGAGCAATTTTCAGAAGTTTGTGTATGATAATATGCGTTTTATTGCAACTTTTGTAAGCACCAAGGCCATAACGAAATTGAATGTCGACTATTATTGGGAAATAATGTAGCAAGAAACCAAGAAGAACATTGCAAGTAGGCTCTAAGATAGAAAAATATCAAGGTGATGCTCGAGAAATATTAGATGAAAAGAGGGCTAAAAATAAATTCCTTGTGGTTGATAAAAGTGGTGTCCATGATAAGGTAGTTGTGGCACGTTATTTGGAGTGCCAAAATAAAGAAAATTTTGGGCAACTCTTACGCAAAGCAGTTGCGCACGAATCAGCTTCTGGGGATCAAAGTTTAACCACTAGAAATACTTTGGTCTTAAAGTCGCAAGTTGATTTTGGCAACAATTAAATAGCAACACTGTTGAAAATAAAAGTGTTACTAGTGCGAGACTTGGTGTTAAAAATACCAGAGAAATAAGCATTAATAACGAAGGTGGAAAAACTTGTTTTTTACAGATTGATTCTAAGAGTGTTGATGATATTCATTCATTAGGGAATAAAGTTTGAGCTATTGAAACATTGGAGAAAAAATTGAATGAAAATCAACTTTCTGTGACTACAAACCCTACTTTAGTTCACATTGATGTCAAGGGCCAAAACAATCAATCTACAATCATGGCGTCGACAATAGATGATGGGCATCAACTAAATGGAACCAGAGGTGATGTGGTGTTTATTGAAAAATCAGGACATCTATTGGCAACTAACACAATCGTTGATTTGACATTAGATCCCGTGAATACAAAGGTAGTGGCAAATGGACCGCAACATGATGCTCGGGGTGTTGAAACTATTGAATGCTTGGTTGACAACATAACGCAGCAGGTCAACAGTGCCAATAAAAAATTTAAAAAGTGATGTCAGAACTAATTCAATTGCCTTGATGAATGCCAAGAGTAGAGGTGGGGGAGTGGAACTGGTACATAAATCTAATTGGGTTGTGGTGACGAAGAAAAAATCTCCAAGTATTGGAATTGATTCGCCTATTAGTAACACAATGCAACAAATTGTAGATAGTCAAACTATGAATTCAGGTGCTCGAGAAATTATTCCACAGGAGGTCATGTGTTGTAACATTTTTTATGCTCTTACGAATAACATTGTGCATGAGATCAATTCACCTCAAGTCAACTCTACAAATGAATTAGTTATTTCTAAGGAAAAACAAGGTGCGACAAGTACTCTGAGATGGATAGATATAGCAGAGAAAGAGGAAGAACAAGTCACTTCTCCTCCTATGCAAAAGAAATTGAGCCCAACAGCTCCTGCTTTTGTGCCTAGTAGTGCCAAGTTAGTAACTCCCCGGCAAGGTTTGTCACCATCAATAAATGTTGCTGCAATCTTAAGTGATCGTTTGGTGAGTTCTAATATTGAAAAATTGGCTTCACTTGCACCGATTAACATTAACAAACAACTTCAAGTTGGTGGTAGTGGTACTTTGTCCCTAAATAAGTTGGCTAACCTAGATGACGAGGACATCTCTGAGAAGGGTGAGGAAGAGGAAATGTTGGATTATTGTTTTGCAATTGCAGCTAGGAATGCAGATATTTCTCCTAGGCAACAACGCAACAACAAAATGAAGCATGAAAGAAAGCATAACTGGGATGGTAAAGTGATTGAGGATTTTGTTTCAAGGTAACTATCGATGCGACTCGCAAAGCAAAATCATATGACAGTATTAACAACTTCAACAAGATTCAATAAAAGCCAAGAAGTGATGCACTATCAACTATTATTGGACAAATTTGAAGAAGAAGACAAGAGAAATATATTTCAGGTTCCTTTAGAAGGCCAATATATCTTGTTTAGTTCATACATTTGTAAAAAGAAGTTTGAGGTTGATAACTCAACTTTCTCCTTGGCATTTATGATTTTTCATTACTTAAGAATCATCACTTGTAATATTATTATAAAGTGTATTATAAACTTTGTGATGATCATAGAATATCTAATTCTCTCTAGCTCGTATTTTCTTCATGGTTGTTAATTAGTAGAGATTAGGTACCTCATTAGAATTGGTAAGGTAAGGTCTAGCCTCCCTTACTTGTACTTATTCCTATTGAGAACTTTTTTATGATTATTATTAATAAAAAGTCACTAGACCACTGTCTAGTGGTATAAATTTGCTTTAAAAAAAAAAAGACAAAATATAGAAAACTTATCTATAGTTGCTTTATAAATAAAGTGATTGAGATATTTCTATTTTACTTTCTTGGGATAATGTTATGAGTGCATGAAATTCAACTTTTACTCATTTCTAGCATTTTCATGTACACACACAAAGGGGGAAATCCTATTTACATAATGTAAAGGACCTAATCTGAAACCTAGCTAACTAAACCCTAGCTATTACCCGCCTAGCTATTACCCGTGGTGCTATTTTCATCAATCTATCCATCTACTGTCTGTTTGTGATATCTGACTCTTAACAGTACTCACCATTTGTACTAAATAAAATTGTCTGCAGGAGAGTAGTGAAGAGACTAAGACACTGTTCAAGTTTAAAAAATCTAGGGGTTGTTTGGTTCGTAGAATAAGAGAGAATAATTTCAAAATAAATGATAAAATAATTTCAATTCGTGTTAGGATACCAGGCTAAGAAATTTGGGATACTATTCACTCATGTATCAATTGCTAGTGCATTTAGGAGTCTGACTCCTGGTTTAGCTGGAGAGGCCTAGCCTAATTTGAGAAGTGTTAATTCAGTTCTGGTAGATATAGTAGCAAACCTAGATGTAACATAATTATAAGTTGTTTGGTGTGAGGTATAAGGTACTGGTGAAGAAACTAATGAAGTGATTTAGGGATTTAGGAAGATGAAAAGTGATTTTTAACCTTTGGGAATGAGACCCTTCGATTTTTTCGAGTTTAAATTTATTATTTCTAACACTTTTTCTTGGGATTTAAACCTTGAATGCGAGGGTCAATCTTTAAGGAGATCTACCGCTGCACTACACTTTGCTTCTTGTTCACGAGGGGGTTCAAAATTCATATGTCTACGTAAATATTGAAAATTTACTTTATATAGAGTTTAATTTTTTGTCAATGGGTTCAGGTGAACCTCCTTGACACCCACGTAGGTCCTCCCCTAATTAGGTAGTCCTTGGATTATTTACTTCACTATTTTTTGTCATAATAATGGAATTAGTTACTCATATACTACACGGTAGAATAATTTATTCTAGAATAACTCATCCTGAAATTAGTTTTCCCGGAATAACTTGTTTCCAATCAAATGAACCCTTTATAGTGTTAGTTTTATACCATTTCAAATGAGTAATAATAATGACCCTAGGATTAACCATCAAAAAGACCATATTCTTCAAGACACTTCTCTCCAAGTTGTCCTTTAAAAAGTATAAGGTTAGAATTGAAAAAAATAAAAATGCATCCTAATTAATGTAAAATCAAACACATATATATCCCATAGTTAGTCTTGCAAACCAATCGTACTTATAAAAAAAAAGGAATATTCACTTAATAACTTGTTCATCAACCAAATATTATTGTGATTTCAATTTTGATTTACATCGACTTAATTATGTACGTACTATAATCCCGTCATTGTGATTCCAATTGATATAATTAACTTGTTCATCAACCAAACGACCTCTTAAAATAAAAAGGGTATTCTTGGAATATTGAATAAAAATAGTACAGGAGGTGTAACTATATACTGGTGACAAAGAAATAATTCTAAGTAACTGTCCATGAGGCTGGCTGATGATATAATATGTCATGGCATTTGGTGTCAGTAATAAACAATATGGAACAGAGATTTTTAAAATATTTTTTTTTTGTTATGATAATTCTAGTAGTTGGGGTGGGGTGGTGTGGGGGTGGGGGTGGGGTAGGGGGTTGTACACTGCAAATTGCAATGCAAGAAGATGAAACAAGGTACTGTCTTTGATTTCATTTTGAGATTTTGTTTCATTGATTGGGGTAGGAGACATTGCTTTACAAACAGAAAGGAATCGTCCTCACATACATCTACATTTTTTAAAAAAAAATTCAAGTATAATATTTTGGCGGAATACAACGACAGTCTCTTGAATTTATATTTTATGCAGCAACAATATTTCGATTTATTCTATTTTTCTCATTGACTTCATGATTAGACCTTAAACTTCTTTCATATGCTAAAAGTTATACGTGTATTGAACGTTGTTTTGCTATGCGCAGTTTTTATGATGCTATCATAAAAAAGACTTCATTTGAAAACGATACGATAATGGTGCAAATACATTCCATGATTTTAACCTAATTCAAAATGGAGAAGCTTATTCAATGATTAACTAATTGCTTTTAATCCCAAATTTTTGAGATTGCTTTTTCTACGTAATTCCAGCAAAAGATTAAAAAAAAAAAAAATATATATATATATATATATATATATTATGTGATTTCTTTCTATATTTTTGGACATGAATAGTTCGAACAAATAGCAGCTTCTATGTAAACATTACTTATTTCTTACATTCCTTTCCTATTTATGTTAATAATCTTTTCTTTTTTTAATTCAAAAGAATGATATATTTTTATGATTTTATAATTTGTCATTTTACAAAAAATATATTTAATTATGTGGTCTCAAATTAAAATATATTAAATGTATCAAATAATTTACTGTTTTAAATATCTTATGTGAAAAATTAAAACTATAGTTTTCAAAACAAGAATTAAATATTCTTTTTAAGTCTGATTAAATATAAAACTAAAACAAACACGATTCACATATGATTCACGTATCATGTAAAAATTTTTATTTTATCTTAATTTATGATCATATATTTTTCTATTATTTGGTTTAAATCATAATTTCTATTAAAAAATAATAATTTAAATATCGTACTCAGTCAAACACAATTTTGAAAAATAGATTAGGTATATGTCCCCACGTGCGTTTGTAATTTAGTGTCAAAGAGACAGAAGCAGACCCAAACGGTTCGTCTGGTTACGTATTGGACATATATAAGACACAGTACTACTACACCTTTGTTTAAAGCTGATTATTGATTGCCCCTTTGGTATTGATGTTTGATAAAATTTAAATTTATAAATATTTATTTTTTGACATTGATATTTTTAATAGAAATTTAACTTTTTTCATTAAAAATGGTAAATCCTAACTGGTAGTAATAGATAAGATTCTTCTTTGTGATGTTGTGACAAGTGACATGTATTGAAATGGAGAGTGCTATTATTTATGAGTTCAATTGAAATATGTGTTAATTTTTTATATGAAATAGAAATAATTTTGAAAATGTAAGGAGTTGAACGGTAAAAACATAAAAGTTAGAACTTATAAAATTTGAAATTTGAATTCATCTAAGGTGGAGTCATGAATATGAGGGTTCAGTGAAAAAAAACTTATGATTTGAACTTATTATATATCAAAAGCAGAAAATTTAAAAGGAAAAGACATTGAGTGAGGGGGTCTTCAGTAGTTGTTCTCACAACAATCGAAGACCGATCATGTTATTCCAAATAAATATGAAAAGGATTCAAAAAGGAATTAGAATAATAATAGTTATATGATTGACGAATGAATAAATTGCGATCACATAACAACACAAAGACTACATAGGATAAGAAAGTCCCACATCAGTAAAATATAAGATATATTGAATATATGTGTAACTATGCTTACTTATTAGTGATACATTTTAAAGCTATATAAATTTATGTTCAAAGTAAATAATATCACTAGCGAATTGAATGGTTACAACGGATGTAAAGCCAATTGAGGATGAATAAAACCATATTTTAAGGGGTGAAAAAATAGAGAGGAAGAAGTGAATCCAAATATAAATTTTATGGATCACACAATTATAATAATTTAATTAATATGTCAGAGTTGTTAGTGAGCATTTCATCAGCTAACTCAGAACTGAAAATATTGTCCTTTTTCCCACTGCAAAAATAATTTTTCCTCTCTGCACATAGATTGTCCATATCTCTATTTTAACAATACTCCATATTCTATATATCATGCAAAACGGTTACTATTTTTTTTTACATTAAACATAAGTAGCATAACCTGACAATGTAATAGAAATTTGTATTATGAGGATAATTTCATGAGTTATGGTAGTTAAAGTGTCATATTTATCGATTATTGATATTTTATCTGACTCAATTTATGTGATGTTGTATAATTTGATACTGAGTTTCAGAAAAGGAAAAAAAAAACTTTTAAAATTTATGATTTAAGATAAATCGCAAAGGATTGTGTGGTTAAAAATGATCTCCTTAGAGATGAAATGTGTATTTAAAATTTAGAGTACTACTTATTGTAGAAATTTACTTTGTGGTTATCTTACGAGTGATCTAATTATATAAATATTATTTATATTGTTAGTTTGCAGGATTCAACTCTACTTAGAATATTCTCTAGTGCTATTGAGGTTTCAAATCCAATTTGAAATTAACAAACATCTTTCTTATCAAATATTAGTGATATGCACGTGGTGTCGTAAGGTGTTGGATTAATTAAGTTCTACAATGAGCACAATCCTTATATTTAGTTGTCATGAGTTTAGAACTCTGAACAATGTCCATAATAAGTCGGAGGAAGGTGAAGATAATGTCAAGTCATTATGCCCCTGACCCTATCTCAATGAGAATAAAGGGTGTCGATTAACTTGTTGGGGATGGTTTTTCTTCACCATTTCCTTCTTGGAGAAGAACCTTCTCGTATGAAAATCAACTTATGTATTTCTCCAATTATGATTATGTACATATATTGTAAACTAGATCACCGAAGACATTAAACTGTAATTTTCCCCGTAAAGAATTCATTCCCTTAAAGTCCATAACTAAAGAGATCATGATATATATTAACTATATACTACATATTCCTAGTTATTACAGTCTAAAGACACAAAATTAATTTTCACTGCTTCATTTCCAAGTAGAAAGCCCACCTTCTTGTCCCTTAAAGCCCAACAGGCCTGCAAGGTTGATACTACTTCAAGGCAGACTACTTTCCTGGGCCTGAGAGCCCATAAATCCCAGAAGGCCACTTTCTGGGCCTTGAAGCCCAAGAAAAGTGACAATGATTGTTCAAGATGTTAAAGCGCAAATTATGCTAAGAGTGTGATCGGTATGGAGGAAAATATTTTTCTATTTTCTCATGAAATTTGTTTGGTCAAAATTTTTGAAAAATATTTTTTCTAGGAAATCAAGTTCCCTAAAAATAACTATTCTAATGGAAGGTAGGAAAAACAAGTTCTGCATATTGATTATGTCTTCGCACAACCTCATCCCACCTTTCATGTTGTTTGTCTGAATTATAAGCAAATACTTTTAAAATAATATGTTTTGCTTACAGATAGAACACAAGAAAATAAATTAGAAACCTACTTAACTCATGGCTTTTCAAGCATAGTACATGCTATTTTCTCAGGTTTTTGTGAGTTGGGGGAGCAGTACGTACAATCTCACTATTTTTCGAGTGATTTTTGGGTATTTAGGGGCCAATTTACAAGAATTAAGCTATTTCTCAGGTTTTTGCGAGTTTTAGCCCATGAATAATTGGGTGATATGAATTACAAACGATTTTTTTTGGTATTTATTTACTGAACCCTTTGTAGAGAGTTGGGGAGCAGTACGTACAGTCTTACTATTTAAAGTGATTTTTGGGCATTTCAGGGGCAATTTACAAGATTTAGGCAATTTTTTCAATTTTTCGTGTGTGTTAACCCATGAATATTTTGGTAATATAACTTTCTGATGAACTTTTTGTGAACCTTAATGGAAACGTCCGTAGTTGGGGGAGCAGTACATATAGTCTTACCATTTTAGAATTACTTTTTGCATTTAGGGGCAAATTTACAGAAATTAGACGATTTTTCATGTTTTTCGTGTGTGTTAATCCATGAATTTTTTTGTGATATGACTTCCGAATGATTATTTTTTTGCATAAGGAGTTGGGGGAGTAATGCATACAATCTCACCATTTTAGGTTGATTTTTGTACATTAAAGGGCCAATTTATAGAAATTAGGCGACTTTCTCTATTTTTGTGGCTATTAGTTAGCCCATTAATATTTTGGTGATATGGCTACAAGAAGATTTTTTTGCGAAATCTTTACGAAACCCTCCATAGGGAGTTAGAGGAGCAGTATGTATAGTCTTACCATTTTTAAAATGATTTTTGGCATTTAAGGGTCAATTTATAGAAATTAAACGATTTCTCTTGTTTTTCGTGTGTATTAGACCACAAATATTTTGGTGATATTACTTACGAATGACTTTTTTGCGAAACTTTCATGGAACCCAACACAGGGAATTAGGAAAGCAGTACTTACAATCTCACCATTTAAAGAGTAATTTTTAGACATTTTTAGGGGTTGGTTTATAGGAATTATGTGATTTTCTTAGTTTTTTGTGTATGTTAGGCCATAAATATTTTGGTGATATGACTTTCTAATGAATTTTTTGCACTTCTTATCTAAATAGTATCCCCATAGCTTGTCACAACCCTTTCAAACTCCAAAAAGAAAAGGTTGAATTTACATTTTAGAGATCAAAAGAGTTTCAACAATGAAAGTGACAAAGATTCAAATAAATATATAAATTGTTTTAGAAGAAAATCATATCTCTCACTTTCTTTATTAACTTCACGATTTAAAGTTCACAGAAAGTGAGAAAATCATAATTGGATGGTGAGGTTTAGAAACTCCGGTAAAGCAACTCTCCCCCATAGTTAATGGGTCAATAGGAAGGAGGCAACTAAAATAGCACCGAAATAACTCAAGAACTTCCTCCGAGGTTCAACCGTCACTCAACAAGCTCGGAAAGTACATGTTTGATATTATAAAAGATCGTCTTAGACATAAGATTTCGAGGATCTACAGGGTCAAATAACAGAATACCAACAAGAACAGGTCAACAACAACATACCCATTGTAATATCACAAGCTAGGTTTGAGGAAGGTAGGATGTAAGACCTTACTCAAACCTTTATTAGGTAGAGAGGTTGTTTTAGACAGACCCTCAGGCCTCAGCTCAATATGTCAACAACAAACTAAATGAAATTACCAGAGTCAAAAGTAAAAGGATTTTCTGTAAACTTGGAGAAGCACATCATGCAAGTTAAACTTTCAGTAGAACCAGCTTAAAACTCTGGGATCAAGATACTTATAGATTGGATGAACCGACATTAGAATGCAACAAAATTCTCCAACCACATAAGAAGTTTGTACAACTATTCGTTCGTATAAAATAGTCATTCAACCAGTAAACTTATGTATCATCTAATCATCACATTAATCGCCAATGACAATAAACTAAACCTTGCACGAACACTTGAATAAGTACCGTCTCCGCTCCCATATGTTTGAATTAATTCTATTTTGATATAATGTTCACAACTTCAAGAACTCAAAATTCATTAACCTATCAAAGTTTGAACTTTGAACTTTGATGTGATGTTTCTAGATTAAACTAACTTCTCAACCAGTATTGTACGATTCTCTTTCAATATTAATAATTTGGTATGAGAGTCAAATTTACATCTCTTTTTTTGATAATCGTGGTGTACGGACCTCTACTAATTCCACAAGACACTTGACACTTCCCACAAGTAAAAGGTACTAGAGTTGTTTGTCCATCAGAATAGATGAGATGAAATCACCTAGTGTTTTGTATCTATTAGGACTTGAGCCTGAGACCTTATGGTGTTCAACTCACCTCATTGACCACTAGGTCACACCCTTAGGTACTTAAACGTCAAATTTACATTTTAAACTGTCCAATCTAATATCGTCATATAAAAAGAATGAACAGAGTATTTTGTTAAGCGCCACAGATATCTAAAGTGATGATTCCTAACTTCAATAGTTAGAACAGAGCAGTGTCCAGTGAGTCTCTTTATGTATACACAGAACAATGCCTGTAACAGGCGCGAATTCTCCGACCACACCAGGGAAAATCACATTACTCTACCATAGGTGCAGCTATAACTAAATCCTCTTAAAACTATTCAAAGACAGATTACAGATGCAATCTTTGAGAAGCAAGTACTAGATGGACATGCATGCCCCAGAGCGATACAGAAACATGCTAAATCATCCATGGATGACACCAGTTATCAAAAACAAGAACATAGAATCACATTCCAAGTGAAGCAATGAAAATCATGAGCAAAGAACGGGTAAAAATCATTTATCAACACAACAAGAGCATAGCAAACTTCGAATTGCATTCAATGAGAAACAATGAAAACCATGAACAAAGAACACCACATCAAGGATAAAAATCATTACTTTATCGCAAAAATGTACATCTAACCACAATTTATATATGCGAAACATTTAGTATTAACTCTAATGATTCTCCAACATATACAAAATCGACTCTACCCATAGAAAAAGAGTTGCTTACTTACTACATTTGCTTATCCTCCACTAACCTCAATCGCATTTCAATCAATCTGGCATTGAATTCCCCATCACTAACCTTCAACATCTCCGATAAAGATAACGAAAACCCACGCTCAACCAAAAGCCTATGCCGAGGCTTAATCTTCCTCTCCAGACTAAACGAAAAGTACTGAGGAAACCTCTTCAATTCCCCTATATCCCCATTCATCTCCTTCATAAAATACTCAACTTTCGGCCTAAAGTTTTTCTCAATGCTAAATGTCAACAACCCAGGTGACCTCAAAACCATATTAACCACATCATCGCGTTCGAATCCCAAACTCAACATGTAATCAATTTTAGGGTTCAATGTTAGCTCAACACTGGAAACAAGCAAAACAGTGGTTTGACAAGTAATCCGATTCTGACCCACAAACCCAAATTCCTTCAAAAACTCAAATGTGGGTTTCAATTGATCTTCGACACTACAAACAAGAATTCTCGGACAACGGATAATGGATTTCCGAATGTCATGGAAAGGTATAACGACGTCGTTTAACAAGAAATCGAAGATTGGGTAAAGGTGAATATATGGGTCTGAGGTTAAAAGCTGGGGATGCATATCAAGTATTCGGCCAATTGCCGAACGTTCAATTCCCATTGAAAACAGACATATTTCAACAGATCTGATCGAATCGAGCGTTGCTGATCGAAGATGGGGGTTTAGTTGAAGGACTTTTGTGGGATTGATATTGAGTTCTTGAAGATAGAGTATTTTCTCCCGGAATTTGAGACCACAGTCAGTTGAAGTAAGGGTGGGTTGAGGGGAAAGGTGAAGGGATTTGAGTGAGGTTTTTGTGGGTTTTGGAGAAATTGAGCAAATGGTTGATGGAGAAGAGGGGTTTGGGTTGATGGAAGAAACGGGGATTAGGGTTTTGGGAGGGTTTATCCATGTTAGCATCTCAGGTAGAAGAAGTGACATTGAAGAAGAAAGGGCTCTGTTTGCATGCTTTGGGCTGGAGTTTATTGAGAAAGATGATGACTACTTCATTAGAGTTTTTCTTTGAGTTTGTGTTTTGTTGGGTAAAAACTACTTCTATAGCCTACTCCTTATCCCTATTGTAATTGTATATACCAATTTCTTATTTTATTTTGAGCTAATTGCTAAAATAATCCATAAATAATTTTAGTTACGTGAGTTTTATATCTGAACTATTATATGTATAAGTTTTCTAAGTGAACTACTGAATATTTATCGAAACACACTTTGATTATCAGTTATTTACTTTTTCTACCTGAACGGTAGTAATATTTCAAGTAGGAAAAGTGAACAATTGATAGTTCAAGTATGTATCGATAAATATTTGGTGATAGACTGATAGTTCAGATTGAGAAGTCCACACGCATGATAGTTTAGTTATGAAACTCAAAAACTAGGATACACCTATGCTTCGACCTTTTATTTTTGAAAAAATAAAATAAAAATACTACTATGTAAGTGCCCTTTCAACTTGTCACTTACACAATTTAACTTTTGAGAAAATTATTATAATTCACAAAAAAAAAAAAACTTCACGTAATTTAGTTAATAATACCATGAGGCCACAATACCCTCCCGACCTCCACAATACCCTTTCCACAAAATTTTCAAAAGATTCCATCTTGTTGTTCGAGAGAAATCAGTCAACAAAGTTTGACGAAATTTGAATTTGTATGATAGAGAATAAAATTGAATATTATTATATATGAATGTATAAAAACCACTTGTTATTTTGTATAATATTGTACAGCAAGTTTTTAAACATTTTTTGTAAATTAGAAAATGGAGGTTTTGTATAATATTGTATACTATATGTATATTATTTTATATTTGATTACATACAGATTATCGTCAATGAATTAAAAAAATTTCCAATATCAAATCCTTGAAGATGGTAAAGCCCAACGTTCTTCTGTAGGATACATTCAAAAGGCTTGAAGATGGGTGAGATATTTGAATGAAAAAAAAAGAATGATAGCCCATTGTGAATTATGAAGAAGAAACAGATACCTAGACAACACTTGACCAACGTGAGTTATTGGCATGTATATGAAACATATACTCTTATTTTATGAATGTATTAGTATATATTTGATATTAGATACATGTATCTACTTATTTTTCTCCTTAGAAGTATGTATTATGCACAAATACAGTGAATACATCATTGTATACTTGATACGTAATACTACAGGATAGAAGATACATGTATCGAGATAAATATGTCTTTTATCTTGTTCAATTTGATATTGTGAAAGACAAATGCATTGTATAGTATTAGAAATTGATACATGCATGTATGGTATGAAACATATCCATGTATGGTATAAAAAGAAGATACACAAACATACTTATGTATCAAATATCTAGACAAGAGATGAGAGAGGTGAGAGGGAAAAGGTGTCACGAACTGTATCTCAGATATAACCTCTTAGCGAGTGACATACAATGTATATTTGATTAAAATAGGAGAGAGGCAAAAGAAAGAGGAGCCATGACAGAGGCGAGAGAGAAAGAAAAGAGGAGAGACACGATCTATAGTTATTTAAAGTATCATTGCATAACGTAATTCCAAAATATACTATCGTATTTTGTGAAATTTCCCCTATATATTCCTCTTGCGTAAATTAACCAAGGACAACCAGGAGATATAAGACGAGCCCAAAGTTATTGGGCCTCGATTGTGGCTTGTGACATAATGTCTAGCCCAATATCTATATGTAAGTTTAAGGAATTTACCAAGTGAGACAAACTGTCTCCACATTTCAATTTTTAATACTTATGAAATATAAAAGAATAACTAAAAGTATAAATCAGAAGTGACATAGGAAAATAAATTCATTGAATTGAATAGGACTAGAAATTGAACAGTAGCTCTAATAAAATTATCATCCTATGGCAATTTAAGATAAATGACTTAATGAGTTTGAGTTTGAATAAGAATTATTGGGTTCATATAAACTTAATGTGCATATCTCCATAATTCATTATACTCTTTACCTACCTAAGTTATCGCTGAATCGATCAAATAATTATTCCTAATCCACAAATATCTATATTTGTTTAATGATTTTTTAAACACATACGCAAAGTTCGATTAAAAGCAACTACATTTCATCCAAATGGTATGGAAAAAGAAAATTGTGTCTAGTAATTGGCTGCATCAATATGTAACACGTGATTAAATCATGTGCTACTAGATAGCTTTTTTTGTACTAAGCGTATGGTTATTTCACATCGAAAGATAAGAATTAAGATACATGAAATTTTTTGTTTTTACTTTTTATTTCTTGCAGAATTTTTCCTTCCCATCTTTCACATCACAATATTATATTATTTATAATATATAAATTTTAGAAAAATAGAATAAGAAGAGAAGTAGGACAAGTAAGATGAGCGTTAAATGCGGCGAAAACACATGTGAAAATGTCCAAAAAATATGACATCCCCAAAGATCCCCTATATCTATCTCTTTTTTCTTGGCTCCATTAATTAGCTCCCATGCAATGGAGTTTGAAAAGTCGGAGATTAAGTGTCCGTTTGGATTGACTTATTTTAGTCTCTTTTAAGTTAAAATAGCTTTTAAGCAATTTTAAAGTGTTTGGATAAAATTAAAAAGTTCTTATAAAGCACTTATTTTAAAGCCAAAATAACAAAAATAAGTCAAAACCCATAAGTTAGAAATCCTAACTTATGGAGCCAATCCAAACAAGCCCTGAGTTAGCGTTTGATTATAGAAATTAATATATATCTATAGAATTATATTATATTATATTATTGTTGTAAAATCTCACTTATTTCTCAGCCAGAGTTGCAATTAAATTAATATTATGGGATATCGAGGGACGTCCAAACTAATATGGGGTGAAAGGTAAATTTATACGAGTTGAAAGAGTTTTGGAATAATATGAGTAAACCTACGGATGAAATTCTTGGTCCTTATTAATTATAGCGGTGCCTCGAAAAGCATATTGAAAAAGAAGATTCATGGTCCTTGTTCATTTTCTATCGCATATAAAAAAAAAATTAATATAGGTGACAACGAACTAGACAAAAATAAAAGAGATAAAATATAAAAATAAAGAGTAAGCTCGCCATCCATTTTAACGAAGGAGGATGAAAAAAGTGTCATCTAGCCATTGAAAGGATGTTCCTAATCACCTAATGTTAGATAACTATCATGGATTAATGTTATTAGTGATAATCGAGCATAAAAACTTAAAAGATGTGATTTTAACTTGATATTTTTCTTATTAAATGTTCAAGCACTTGTATTTGGCTATATTTGTTAGAGAAGTGATTTCATGTTGGTCTTTTTAATGTGAAATACTCTCTCCATTTCATATTAATTTAATTTTTGAGACATTTTTCATTTTTCAAATTAACTTAATTGTTCAGTTTTCAAGACTACTTTTAGAAATAGTTTGGTAGAGTGTATAAAAATAATACCCAATAGAGTGTATTAGTAAAGCAAGCATTAATAATGCATGTATTAGTTATGCATAGATTATTTCTTATACATTGTTTGATTTCGTGTATTAAAAATAGTATGCATTGTATAAAAATATTAATTTACAAAAGTATCCTTTACAATTATAGTGGAAAAGATGTAAAAATACTTTTGAAGGGTAATTGAGTCTTTAAACATATTAATGCATGCATTAAATCCTTTGCATTACTAATACCATAGATTTCTAGGTATTAGTAATACACTCCTCAATACGCAATAGAGTGTATAACTAATGCAAACATTAGTTATACATACTATGAAAAAATGCACCAAACAAGGGATTACTAATACATATCATTAATGCATGCATTATTTTTGCTAATACACTCTACCAAACGATCCTTTAGAGTGTTCTTTTAATTTTACCTTTCATTAGTTAGTATTGAAATTAATGATTAATTAATCTTTAGTTATTTTAATCATAAATTTGACAATAATTAATAAGGATAAAAATAGAAAATTATGTTTAATTTATATTTTAATCTATTTTTCTTAAAGAATATGAAACACCTCAAAAATTAAATTAATATGAAATGGATGGAGCACTTTCTAATATGACCTCTTTTCCAATATTTAATCATCATTATCTACATATTAATAAAATAAAGTAGTAAGAGAGTGTTGAGTCACTAGGCTCAAAACACAAGAAGAGAAAGAAGGGCAAATGGAAGAAGATGAGGGGTGTTTGACTAGTCATTGTCAGCCTTTTCAGGGCATCATGCATGCCCTCAATTCTTCCCAATTTTCAAGTTTGAATACTCTGATAATATTCAATTGAAAATAAATAAAATAGATATAATATGTTAACATGACTTTTAATACAAGATATTTAAATTTATATAAAGTTAAATAAATAAATGACACATATTCTATATGATGTTTTACAAATTAGTTAAAATGTATCTTATCTGAATTGTCACATAGAGCACCAAAGTTTTTCCGAAATTTGAATTAATAGTGTCAAATTGGATCACTTTATAGGAGTTGATGCATTCAATTTATTTCAAAAAAACAAACATAATTTTATTGATAAATACTACCCTTTGAATTTTCTTAATGATTTATGAACGGTTAATAATGTATATCTCAAACATAGAATGATTGGACCTCTTTGAAATTTATTTAATCGGCATATAAAGATAATTTATGAATCTTCTTGAAGTATTTAACTTTAGAGAAAAATCAAGTTAGTCTTAATTTTTCTATAAATATATTTCATGAAATTATTAAAATTTCAATATGATATGTTCAACTAAAACAAAACTAAATTTGATTATCTAAATGATCTTCATGTAAGAAATAAAAAGAGTGTCACATACCATTGACCATAGGCAATACCATTAATATAGAGCTAATGTAGCTTTCAAGAATAGGTAGATACGCATTTATTGTTTTCGACTTATATAATATAAACAAATGTATTTTTATTTTTTTACCTCTTAGAATTAATAATAATAAGCCATAAAAGCTATGGAATTTCCTTGAATGTTTGCTTGTGAATTAAATATAGGAGCTGTTCTTTTAACATTGCTATTATCAGAATGGGAACAAACAATCTTTTTCCACACAATTCAATGAAATTTCCAGGAAAGTTCCAATTTTGTGAGACCTTCCAAAGTTTTTAAAGGCATATGGATTAAAAAAAATTGTTTTAAAAAAAATAAGCTGTTGGAGTTGTGTGTTTCAACAGGCATTTAATTTTTATTTTTATTTTTGTAAAAGCTAGTTGCATATGTTGAATAGTAAAAGAAACGCTATGTTTTTAATTGTTTTGTTGCATTTGTTTGAATATTAATTTTATTTATTCACCTATCTTTCATGAATAGTAATATGATTTTTCCCAAAGGTCGTTGTGAGTTAAGAAAGACATGCAAATCACTTCAAAGAATAAGAGTCGTGGAGATAATGTAAAGTTACTCACCTCAGCCTCTTTCATGGCATTAATTATCAAATTCATTAAGTGACAAGTTTTAGGATAAAAAAGTCCTTTATTTTCATTTAAGAAATAAAAAAAGGTTAAAAACATTACACTAAAAAACACAACTTATTTTATTTGTTGAAGGACACTGTCCTCCACAACCAAAGAATCTTCTTTGCAAAACAAATGACTAGTGACAAGAAATCTCAACCCACACAAGTTGAAATATTGGAACAAAATCATGTGTATTTTCATCCTTCTCTTTTTCTTTTTGTAAAGTTTCATTGTTTAATAATCCTCAAATTAATGGATACATAAATTTTAAGCAATTCCTAAAAGATGGTTTATCATAATTAGTCAGAAAGTTAGGCTAATGACAGTTGGCTTTTAAATTTGGCTGCTACTTTAAATGCACTGTAACCCTAGGTAGTTTGTGGCCTATTTCAATCGTTCTTTAATTTTAATTTAATTTTAATTTTTCACATGACAAGATTAATATCATAAAATTAAATAACATATTCGCTAATTCTATAAATCTGTAGTTTAAAACTATAAAATTCAAAAAAATTCTCCATATTTTTAAACGATATGTCTAATCATAAAACAAATTAAAACGTAGGAAAGTATTACAAAAGTTGAATACATAAGCATAATCTTCTTGAATCATTACTAGTTAAATGGATCTTTACACTTCATAGTCTCACACAAACACCAAGTCCATCTCCAGCTACAGGCAGAAGCTTTAAAAAAGAAGTTGCCAAAAATACCCCCACCCCACCCCCCCAACTACCAACTGCGGGTGGTAAAAGTCCACCACTGCTTTCCACTTCTGCCCTTCACAGAAGGAAAAATTACCAAAATACCCCCCAAAAACCCAAAAAAAAAAAAAAAACACCTACAAAGAGTGGCCTCAAGAATTAGGGTCCCCAAAAGAGAGATACCCTAAATTCAAACATAAATGAAAAAAAGGACAATTTTAAAATATGCCCTTCTTTCATTTTTTACCCTAAAGACCACACCTTTACCACCAAAATACTTATATACTAAATAGTCACAATACTAATACTAGTGACCAAATCAGTATGCATATTAATACTAGTAATAAAAATAGTAATACTAGTTAATATACTTTCAAAAACTTGAAATAGCCCCCATTTAATGCTTTTAGTGGAATTGAGCACCAGTATATGTCTGTCCAAATGACCAGTGAGCAGGTGCAACATTGTATGAGATCAAACTTCTACCATCACCTGTTGTAACCTTAAATGATAGTGTTTGTCCATTAAGGTTGTTGTTGTTTTGCCAGTTTTGTCCCCAGTTTCTTGACATTGGCTGCCAACCTGTTCTTGATCCTTTAACAGCTACTGAATGAACATCACCACCACCACCAACATTTGTTACTAGTACTAAGTTGAAGTATGAGTGTCCATTGATTGTGAACCTGATTCCTCCCCTTCTTCTACAGGGTACCCTGTATTTTATTTGGACAAAAGATTAGTCAGAATAGTCAATCAACTTAGCTACTAAGATGAACAAGATTGGTTGTATAACATGAAAGTTCAGGTATTCAATCAATTAAGCTACTAAGATTTCCAAGATTGGTTGTATAATATGAAAGTGTAGATAGTCTGTCAACTAAGCTACTATGATAACTAAGATTTGTTAAAACGTGAAAGTTCAGATAGTCAATTTACTAAGCTACTTACTAAGCTACTGAGATTATGAAGATTGTTCATAGCGTGAAAATTCAAGTAGTCAACCAATTGAGCTATTAAAATTTTCAAGATTGGTTTGTTATGTTTTATATATCGTGTTAAAGTTTGCAACTTTGTTTATTATGCTATTCCAAGTTTTACCAAAACCAAGAAACAAGTAAAGGCTAAAGAGCACAATTGAAACAAGTAAGAGACAAATGGGAACAATATTTGTAACTTTATGTATCTTCTACTATTACAACAACAAAGAAAGAAGTAAATGCTAAAGAGTACCATTGAAAATAGCCAAATGGGAAACTTCTTGTGATAAAGTTAAAACCTTTATCAAAAGGGACCCCACCATGTGGTTTCAACATTTCATTTTTTAAGCATGCACAAAGTAAATTAAGGTCATTTAAAAGGGACCATTTAGAAATTTCAAACCTTTGGCTAAGCAATTTAGACATGACTAAGGTTTAGCATTTGTGAAAAGACAACTCTCCTTACCACTCTTTAAAGTACTAAAACAAAATCATACATAGCAAGATACAAACCAAATGAAACAACGTATAGTACTACAACTAACATATTTTTACCAAGAATTTACCTTCTGTAAGCAACAGGGACAATTCCAGCTTTGTAATGAGCAATGTGTTGGAAAATAGGCTGAGAGAGGTCAAAATGGTGAAGTGGAGGATTACACCAGCCCCCTGCGTTATTAGGGAGGGCATTGTTTGGTGGGCAAAAATTTGTAGCTGTAACCACAATAGAACCAGGCAAACACCCTTGTCTATCATTCACACACCTTAATTCAAAACAAGAACCACAGCTCAACCCATTGTTGAACATAGCAGTACTTAAAGCTGCTGTATTTGTACCATACCCTTGACTATAAAGATTCCCATATCCACAAGCCCCACCTATTCAAAAAAATCAAGAATCAGCACAAATTTTAACCTAAATTTACTCAAAAATCAAAACTTTTGAGGAATTTAAAGAAAATGTTGCATACCCATTGTTCCAGAAGCATCCCCACCCCCATAGAAAGTTGCATGAGCATTAATCCAACCTCCTCCACCATAACCATAAACAGATGACACCATTGCAAGAAGACCAACAAAGCAAATCCCAAAATAAGCCATGTTTCCTGCATAAAGATTACAACTTTTTAGCATTACATTCAAGGATGTTAACAAATGTTGAAAATGGCGTTCTTCAAAGAAGAAAAACTGTTAATTAAATTATGTTTCCTAAATAAAGATTACAACATTTTTTAGCACTACATTCAAGAATGCTAACAAATATTGAAAATGGTGTTCTTGAAGAAGAAAAACAGTTAATTAAGACACATGTTTTTTGCATAAAGATTACAACTCTCTAAGGTATACATTCAAGAAATGTGAAGAACTCTTGAAAATTGTGTTGCTCATTCTTGCATTTTCAAGAAAAGAGAAGAAAGACTCTTACTTTGGAGAGCGAGCCTTGACTAGCAAGAGAGAATGTAGTGACTAAGCAAAGGAAGAGTGAAAATCAGAGTTGGGTGTGGAAAATTGGGAGGGATTTAGGGGGGTATAAATAGGGATTTTAAGAGGTGTTTGGCCTTTAAGCTTGTGCTGCAGTTATACAACTGACTTGACTTTTTTTAGGCTGTTGAGGGGACCAAAAACTACCTTAGAGAGGAACCATTTAATAATGAGTTTTGATTTAAATTTTTTTGAGTTTTTGGTGGTGGGAATTGAGGGTCATTTGCACTTTTGGTATCTCTACTTTTTTTTTGTTGACTATTCCGAATTTATATTAAAGTCTGATTCAAATTTAAATTCATGTTAGAAAGTTTTGTATTAGAGGATAAGACGCTTTCTAACTAAGATGATTTCATACTCAGGGGAACTCGAATTTGAGACCTTCGGTAATGATCAAAAAATACTTATCACTCCACCACAATTTTTGTTGGTGCATTTTTGCTACCATTTTTGTGGTCTTTAATTTATGATGCTTGTTCACTGTACTAAAAATTGATATTTGCATATCAAATGAAAAACATGCATAGTTTAAAGTAAATAAGGAAAAGTGAATGGAGGGAGTACTTCCTTTGTTTCGATTTCTATGTTTGTTTTTGACTTGATGATGAGTTTAAGAAAATAAAAAAGTTTTTTGAATTTTGTGTTTTTAAACTAAATATATGTAAAACATATCAACATATTATTTTATCTTGTGGTGTTTAAACGTGTCAAGTTAGAAAAAAGTAGATTTCAAGAATTGTTAAAAAGGTAAATAAACTTTTATTTAAAATCGACCATAAGATATGTCCGCATGACTTCAATTTCTAAAAAACTTATGTTTCATTATACATCAGTATGATTTCTAAAGAAAATGCAAATTAAAGACTTGATATATTTGAAGGACAAATATTAAAGACGAATTTACTTGAAGGGCAAAATTGGTCAATTTATGAAAAATTAAAGGGAAAAATTCTTTATTTTATTCTGGCCTGGACAAAATAGATTTAATGGGCCGAAACCGCGTGAATTTTTGTAGGTTTGTGCTATTTTGCAATAACACCATAAATTCCTAAAATCCAAGTAGGGTCTTCTGTTTTTCCCTCTGTTGGTTAAAATTTAAAACGTTTTGAATTTATTTGTTTGATTTTAATTTAATACAAAATTTAAAAAATAAAAAATATTTTTAAATATTATGATATTAAATTAAAGATATGCTAAATATATTAAAATGTCTTTTAATTTTGTGATTTTAAACATATCATATGATGTTTGTTTTGAAACGTATTTAAAAAGTAGGATAAACAAATTAAGACGGAATATATATATATATATATATATATATATATTGGCTACTTGTCTCTTTAGCTCACCCTTTTATTTTAGCCAACATGTATATTTTTCTATGTTTAATAGACAGTTATTTTATTTCCTTTTTTCATTATGTAAGTATGTGTTTTCTGTTGCATGTTGACTATATATTAATGAACTTTTTTTTTTTTAGTTTTAGCTATTTTCCTTTTGAATGAAACGTCTTGCATAGTTTAATGTTTGTTTATTAAGCCATGATTTTTTAAAATTTGAATTTAAATTTAAGTTATTAATAGCCTAAGGAATTACTATATTACACAATTATAGGTAGCAATTACAGTAAATTTTTACATTGAATATCTAGATGACTTGTCAAACATTTTCTAAGAATGTGTAAATGAAAAATACGAAAAGTATTTTGAGATTGGAGAGTACAACCATCTAGGGTTTTGTCCACACAAATTGCTAGTAAAAACTTTAATAATGAGTATAAGTGTTGCATCTGCTACAAACACTGGAAATTAAATACTATCTCAGCTTTTTCAGTTAAAATTAAAAATAGAATAGAATTAACTCTGCTGTTTTTTCCAGTGGTTAGGCCATTTATAGCATGTTACATTAATTAAAGGGGAGTGAATTAAATAGTGAGATCTTTTTTGGTAGCAGAATTTAATAGAAATAATTCACTTAAACACTAGTACAAATTCATATTAATATTATTAGTTTATTGTTTCTCCACATTAAATAGCAATTTATATGATGGCTGCAAAATTACATTTAACCTCCCTACCTACTTAAGTAATAAGCTTTATATACCCGTCTGAATATTTCATTTAGATATATGAATTAATTTTTGTGTCGATTGAATATCTTAACTTTAAATCAAATGTGCCAATTACACAATTTTGAAAGAAAAAATTGTATATTTATTATTCGTCTATAAAATAATGAAGTTAATATTCTAATATAAAATGAGACGGAAGAATTATTAATTAGGATTATTGGGTTTGAATTGTGAAATATTATTTTTGTTATTTTTTCAACTAGGTGGTACATTTTGGGATTTTGCAACACGTGAATTGAGGATCAAAGATCTTCTATAATTTTCAAACATGTCGTGATCTATTTATTTATTATATTTCAAAGAGGTTAGTTGAAATATTAAAAATGAATTAATTAGCCGAAATTATTGGTCTAATCCCATTTTATTAAGTGATTGTAAGAGTATTTCTCATTTTAAAAAAATTGTTAGCATAATTGTAGTTATTGTACCATTAAGTTGTCAATACAATTGTACTATTAAATTGTTACGTTGATTCAATCATAGTTAAAAGTCGATGATTCAAATTTATGACACTATAGAAAGTCGATGAAGTGACACTACGACTATTTTAATACGATCAATAATTCAAATTTGTGATCCTCTATTATTTCAATTGTGAACTCTTGTTGTCTATTAACTTCTTTTTAAAAAGAATTTGCTTCTTTTTTTAAAATAAAGTAATTTAATTTTAATTATTTATGAAGGTACAGTACATGTGTGAGATTGATGTGTAATTATTGTTATTTAAAAAGGCAACACATGTTTAGGAAAAAAACTTCTATCAAGTCTCATAAGTCATTCTCTTCATATATTGAATTGACATATTATAATTTATCCTTTTTATTTTTTGGTTGGATAATAAAAGATCACATAAATTCCAAAAACTTATCCTTTTTATTTCTTTTTTTTTCTTTTGGTTGGATGATAATAACCTCACATAAATTCCTAAAATTTTCAATTGAATTGCACTTTTCACGTTGAGGAAAGATTGTGACCTCAATAAAATTGACAAAACACAATATAAGAAAATAAAATCATAAGGATATGTAATGTTGAGCCGGACATGAAGAAGAAGTATTTGATTATATTTTTTATAAAAATAATATTTATAAAAAAAGTGAATAATTTTTACGACCAAACGGATCGAAAAATAAGGAAGGAAGGTGGTTTTCATGAAATCTGGTTCTTCTGCAAATTGGTGGGGTTGAAAATGACAAGTTGAAAGTTGAGGGATTGTGCGGTAATGGAGGAAATTGCACATGCTCTCTATTTGTCTCTTTACTCCAATTTACATAATTCCATTTGGATTTCTCTTTTTTGCTTTTTTGTTTTCTTCCACCACATACCATGTTAAAGAATCATATATAAACTAATTAAAGTTATTTGGAGCCGTCTTTGGTAGAGCACTTTATGAGGAGCAGTTTAGTTGGTTGATTATATGAATTGTCACCTTATTCGTGAGAATTAGATTCTCTATTTTTCTTATTAGTTTTTCGTGATGTATTCAGTATCCACGTTGTAGCCCAACAAAATCCAGATTTCTGCCAGGAAATTCTATATTTGTAACGACCTGATTCCGTCGTTAGGAAAAAGCCAATGGAGAAAGAATTGGGTCAAAAAACTTTTTCGTAGTAACTTGAGATTTTCCAACCTAATCTAGATTTGGACGGAATTGAAGTCATTAAGGTGTAGGTAAATCTGGTACAATATGTGACTTAATTAAGATTTTGATTACATGAGTAGTTACATAACTCGTTAAGAAATCCGTACGACTTTACAAAATTGAATTCGGGTGAGTAGAACTCCCGAAATCGATCTTAGCGTAAAGGGTATTTACTGAGCGTCGTGGGTTAGAGGTGTGTTGTGAAATGGGAAATTTGGAATTCTTGAAATAACTCTCTGTCTCGAGAATGCCACTTTGGTGCTGGGTTTTGTCGCTTTGGCGGGGACGCTGCAATGGCTGTTGTGGCGAGTCTGACGCGAATTAAAGTCGTTAATAAACCCTTAAACAACCTCATTATACACTTTTCGAATTTTAGAGCTAAGGAACAACCCCTAAGGCGACTCATACTTGTTTTTCACCATTCTTGAGGCTAAAGGTAATTTTTTCACTCTCCGAATTCCTTTTTTAATCCGTAGACCGTAATATAATTGGTGAATATTGATGGGGGAGGGTTTTGTTATAGATTTTATGGTGGAAACAATCCTAAATTGGATAATTGGGATCATGAGTTTGATCTAGGGTTCATAGAATTGTTAGTAATCAGAGTAATTAATGATTGTTTATTGATTCCCGTATTATATGTATTGTTTGTAGACCAAGAACAAGCGGAATGAATTCGAATAAAGAATGATCAAGTTTCTTACGGTTTCAAGCTTATTTCGAGGTAGGTGATGGTTGTGATTTCATGTTTGTGTGATATATGTTTGTAATTGCTTTATTATAATGCATGTATGTATGCGAATGTTGCATTATTGATCACCCTAATTGTAAATGAGGATAATTGAATAATTGTATGCCATGAATCACCTCTTTTTGTATGATTATGAGAATATACATTGTAATTGTGATTCTGGTTCGCTGAATGGGCAGGCGTCACGATCCGACACACTAAATGGGATCGATTGCCACGTTATGGCATAAACATGAAATTGAATGCCAAGTTCTGGTACGCTAACTTGGATCGGATTGCCATGTTCTGACATAATTATGGGATCGGATTACCACGTTCTGGTATTATTTGGATCGGTTACCACGTTTCGGCATAAACATGGGATCGATTGTCACATTCCGGCATAAACATTAGATCGGGTAGATGATCTTTTTGATCAGTTTCAAGGTGCATCAGTTTCCTCTAAGATTGATTTAAGGTTTGGCTACCATCAGTTAAATATTGTTTAAGAATTGGGTTCGATCAAGTTCTATGATTGAAATTAGCAGTTTTATGGGGCTCGTTAGCTACTATTGTCGCTTGTGGTATGAGTTGAATCCAATTGGTATCTTTCGATTCTAATTGGTATCTCAACGAAGTGAACTAGACGTCGTGGTCACGACTAAGGGGCCACAAGCAAGGCAAATTGGAAACTGAGAAGGTTCAAATTGATATCTGGCCCTACGGGTGGTGTGAATGCATGGATGATCAGGAATGGTCAATCATGGAGCAAAACAATTAATTAAAAATTTGGACTTATCTGTGAATTATATCTTGGAAACTTTGAATGTGTGCTTCTGATTGTCTGAATTAACTGTGAATGTTAAGTTGTAATTGCTTGAATGTGATGAGGTGATTATGTGCACAATAAATGTGTGTCTGAACTTTGATATGTACAATATGTTGGTCTGGTCGTTGAAGTTATGCAAGTTGTAAATACTTGAGTATCGTGAAACTCGTTGTGAAAGGAAGATCTTGACTAAAGATCGTGTGAGTGTGTGGGTGTATCCTGGGAATGTGTGGGTTGTGGTGCTGAATTGACAAGAATGAATTGGTTCGTGTATCGTGGGATTGACTGGGGGTAGACAATGATTATCATAGTTATAAGGATTATTCTAAAATTGCTAAGTAAAGCTAGGAACCTTTGTGGAATTTAGAAAAGAAAAGAACTCTAGAAGAATTTTTGGCAGGGGTTCTATTTCCGTTATGGCCACTAGGGCAGGATTCTTCCTGCTAAGGCGAGGCCGCCAATGAGGAAATTTTCCCGCCAGAGTGGGATGATGCGAGGTAGAACCTCAACATAGCTTCTCTGTTTTTCCTTAGTCACAAATTTTGGACCCTGAATCGTACCCGAACTAGCCCCCGCGATCTAATTAAGTGTTCAACAATAGAATATAAATTATAAGGTGTGCTAAATTATGGAGAACCTGGGCATATGAGGAGAAAATCAGTGAGGCCGTGGAGGCCTGAGAAATGGTAATATAGGTATAAAGGAATAGTGCAGCCAGGTGAGAAGGTTGCCCATCAAAACGACAGGGCTCAGTTATATGCTTTTTCGGGCAAGACCGAGTTTGAGGTGTGTGATGCAGTGGTCACTAGTGCTGCTCTTGTTTGTGCCCAAATGGCTATTATTTTGTGTGATCTGGGTTATTCTTATTCGTACGTGTCAGTTCAATTGCCTTTGGATTTGATATGGTTTGCGATATAATTGATGTCATCATCTATGTTTCTACCCCAGTCAAAGAGTTAGCCATAACCATCCTTGTATATCGTGTTTGTCCTGTTGTGTTTATGGATTTTCAAATTTGGGTTGATTTGGTTATGATGGATATGACTGACTTGATATAATATTAAGCATGATTTGGTTGTCCCCCTATTATACCAAACTTAATCGTAATACTAAGTCAATAACTCTAGAAATACCAGTTAGGGAAAGATTAGAGTGGGAAGGGTGTACAAGCCTAAGTCAGCTAAGGTCATATTTTTCGTGCGGGATAGAAAACTGGTGGGGCAAGATTGTATGACATAATTGGCTAATATTCGGGATGTTGAGGTAGAATCCCCCTCTATTGAGTCTATTCATGTGGTGTTAGAATTAAGATAGCTTAAAGCTCAAATCCAAGGGATTTTTGATAAAGGTTTCATTCGTCCTAGTGATTCCCCGTTGGGTGCTCCTATCTTGGTTGTTAAGAAGAAGGAGGGTGTTATGAGGACTGGTGAATTCATCTTAAGCCATAAAGGAGTGGATTAATACCGAAATGACAAGCTTATGGATAAAGAAAGTCCTATTGAGTATACTTGGGTGAAGTAAATTGAAGTATTTTAGTAAGGAAGTGCGAAAACATTGGGTTAGCCCTTTGAATTTGATGAGTATACCTGAGTTTGAGGTGTCGTGTTTATGAAAGATCGGTTTCGTGGTGATAGTTAAGGCTGACTGAGCGTAATAGCAATAAGCGTTCGTAATGGATTGTGACGGGATACAACTATATAATAAATTATTGGTTAAGCAAATTTTTGTATAGTAATTACGACTTGCGAGTATCTAAGGTTATGATTTTCTAATATTTGGTGAGTAACGTGGTTGTATGGAAAGTTTTAAGAGATGGTGAGACACTATTCGAATAGAAATTAAAGAGCTAGAGTTATAATGAAGGAAAATATAGTAGAATGTAGTACAACCTTTAGAGAGAGAGACTAGAGCAAGAATATTTTATTTGATTCTTAAGGCTAAGAGTTATCTTTAGAGGAGTAGATAAATGGATTCAGAGACGCGTGATTTTATTTGTTTTGTTGTGGCTATAGTAATAGTGTCACAAGTGTGCCGAATTGGTTAAAAACTATTGAAAAAGTCTTGAGAAATGAGCGTACAAACATTAGCTCGAGTGTGATGATAAGTGCTTTGTTTTTGAGTCTAGTAATAAGTATGATTGAAATTTTAGCGAAATATATGGTAAGATCGATGGAGATGCGATGAGATCCATGAATTCAAAAAAATCCTCAAGGTACAAGCTAATGTTGATAAAGAAAGGGATTGTGTTATATGGTGGAAATTACAATTCAGATTTTTCATTGCGAGTCAACATTCGTAGTGATGTTTTTGTCATAGTATGAATTGGTAAGGTGAGAATGAGCAATTGTATCCGGTATTGAGCATTTGAAAGGACTTACGCCTGGGTTGAGTCGTAAGTTTGCTAATATTAATTGTTGAAGTACCGAAGAAATGTTTCATATAAAAGTGTTGGTTTATAATAAGGCAAATGGTCAGAGTGTTTATGAGGGTTGTTAGTATTGTGAGTATGATTCGATAGCTATGCTCTCGCGTGTTTTCACTTTTGTGGGTGGATCCCTGTGGTGAATTAGGGGTACCAAATTCTGCGATGTTCTCTTGGTTGAGTGGGAAGATTGGGAAGATTTGGTTATTTCGGATGACATAATTGGTTTTGTCTTGGAGTTGTTAATGTATTTTAGTGGGTCTACATGTACCACCATGCTTATGAGAATTTATAGAAGAGCTACCATGCATATTTGTGGTTATCAGGCAATCTTAACATTCCTCTAGTCGTCGAGGTCATGTATCGATTATGTGTGGTTGAATATGGGGATCGTTGGGTCCAATTCTATTGTTCTTAAGAGGTAATATATAATTACTAAATCTAGCATTTCGATAGTGTTGTTGGAGGGATTGTATGCTTGGACATATCCCTCAATGAAAATTTGATTTCTCAAGATCAAATTTGTTATAATTTAAGCTCATGGAAATTTATGTTGTGGGATGGAGATGTTATTAATAACTGTGATTGTTTGGGTATTATGAATGTGTGTTGGATGGTTCAGGTTCACTTCTAATTGTAGCGAGTATTGATTTAGAATGTTATTATGCTTATATGAGAAAGGATTAGTCCTGATAATTGTGTCAAAATCCTTGATAGCAATTGGCAGAGGTGTGTATAATCAACCTTGGTGGTTGTTGGGAATCGTTTTATTGTTATTTAAGTTTACATACAACAATATTTATCACTCGAGTATTGAGATGACTTCATTGAGTCATTATAAGGGAGGATGTGTAGGTATTCAGTTGGTTGGTTTGAGGTTGGAGATGTGAAACCATTAGGGGGTAATGAGATTCGGTAAGAAAGGCATGCGAGACAAGTATCCCCAGTAATTCGACGATTCAAATACTACTGTACCTTTACTTTAGCCAGTTTTTCCTAGTTGATCACTCGGGAACGAGTGATGGGTAAATTGGTATCTATTGTAACGACTTGAGTCTCTCATTAGGGAAAAGCCAATGGAGAAATAATTGGGGTCAGAAAACTTTTTCATAGTAACTTGAGATTTTCCAACCTAGTCCAAATTTGAACGAAATCGAAGTCATTAAGGTGTAGGTAAATTTTGTAGCAATCGAGTGACTTAATTAATATCTTTATTACATAAGTAGTTAGATAACTCGTTAAGGAATTCATATGACTTTACGAAATTTAATTTGGGTAAGTAGAACTCCCGAAATCGATCTTAGTGTAAAAGGTATTTACTGAGCGTCGTGGGTTAGAGGTGTGTTGTGAAATGGAAAATTTGAAATTCTTGAAATAACTTTCTGTCTCGAGAATACCGCTTTGGCGGGGTGGCGGCGGTTGTGGCGGGCCTAATGCGAATTAAAATCGTTAATAAACTCCTAAACGACCTCATTATGCACTTTTTGACTTTTAAAGCTAAGAAACAACCCCAGACGACTCATACTTGTTTTTCACTATTTTTGAGGCTAAAGGTAAGCTTTTCACTCCACTGATCCGTTTTTTGATTCGTAGAACGTAATAAAATGGGTAAATATTGATGGGGGAGGGTTTTATTTTATATTCTATGGTGAAAATAACCATAAATTAGATAATTGAGATCATGGATTTGATCTAGGGTTCATAGAATTGTTAGTAATCTGGATAATTAATAATTGTTTATTAATTCCTGTATTATATTGATTGTTTGTAGACCAAGAACAAGCGAAACGAATTCGGATAGGAAAGGATCAAGTTTCTTAGGGTTTTAAGCTTGTTTCGAGGTAGGTGATGGTTGTGATTTCATGTTAGTGTGATATATATTTGTAATTGCTTCATTATAATACATATATGTATACGAATGTTGCATTATTGATCACCCTAACCGTAAATGAGAATAATTGAATAATTGTACGTCATGAATCACCTCTTGTTGTATGATTGTGAGAATATACATTGTGATTATGATTGTGGTTTGCTGAATGAGCGGGTGTCACGATCCGATACATTCACTGGGATCCGTTGCCACGTTTCGGCATAAACTTGTGATCGGCTACCACGTTCTAGCATACTAACTTGGATCATATTGCCACGTTCCGGCATAATTATGGAATCGGATTGCCACGTTTTGGCATAAACATTCGATTGGTTGTCACGTTTTGACATAAACATGGGATTGGTTGTCACATTCCAACATAAATATTGGATCAGGTACCATGTTTTGGTATGCTAACAGTTTGGGTGTAGATTCCATGAGAGGACCATTGAATTAGGTTCCGTGAGAGGACTATTGAATTGTGTTGTATATATACTTGTGATGATTACATTCATATCTAATGATTGATATTGAAAGATTGTATGTTGCTTTAAATTGATAACTAATGTGTATTATTGAGAATATGAGATGCTACATTGATCGTGAAAAGATGACTAATATTGTATATGTTCGTTATATGCATGTTTTATAATATTTTGGTTACTTGCATGTGTTTCACTTATTGGGATAACTACATGATCCTACACTGTGGTTGTGTACTGATACTGCACTTGCTCTTTCTTTGTTGAGTACATAGTATCTTCAGGTGGCTATTGATAAACTTCAGCTAGGTGACTAATGAGTGTGACCAAATTCAAGGGTGAGACAGTTCTTTCAGGCTGACATGGATCTCTTTTGTTTAAGTCCACTCTTTTCAGACTCAGACTATTTGTTAAGGTGTTGTTTAGTTTCGGGGTTGTACCCCTTGTTCTTAGACTTGTCGTTAGTAGAGTTTTGGTACAATGACTTTCAGGTTCTAAGTATTTAATTCCGCATTTGTTTAGTTAATTAACTTGCTTACGCAACTTAATTGCCTTAGTTTTGGTTTAGTTGTTTAGTTTGGATTGTAGTAGTGGTTCTCCCACCGGATGGTTAGTGTGGGTGCCAATCACGACGGTCTAGGTCGTGACAATATTGGAGGGGGAGGGGGGTTGTTAAACGCTCCCTAACAAAGGAGACTATGTACCCAAGGGAACTCGAACCCAAGGACCTTTGGTTAAGGAAGATTCCCTACCTTTTATTTCTCCTTTCTAATTGCAAAGTTAGAATTTTTACTAACGAGGTTAAAATATGAAAAGTAGACATATGAACAAGTCGAATGAGGTTCAAGATCTACTACTAATTTTAACCATGTATAAATATTAGTTTGATTTTCTGCTGAAAGGAATTCGAAACTCTTGAGCCCTTACTAGCTCTGCCTCCGCCCCACCCCATTTCTCCTCCCCCTACCCTTGAAGTTATAAAAAAGATAACTATTTTATCTTAGAAATGAAACTTTCTAACATAAATCTGAATTAAAAAATTGTCTTAATTCCTCTTTCATCCAATTTCCAATCCCAAAATCAACAAACTAAAATAAGTAAGGAAGGTCATTTCTATGAAATGTCTAATCCTACTTCTAATAACTTGAAGATAAGTCCTTCAATGCAAATTAAAGTTTCGGCCTAACAAATCTTCAAGGGATTCGAAATTCATTAACCATACTAATTCATATTCACATCAAATAGGACTCATTTAATATAGAATTGCGCTAACTAATAAGGCATTTATTGCAATTATTTTTCAAATTTGTGTGACATTAGTTAAACAAAGGCATAACAATGATAAGTCAAACGATTTTAATGTTAATAATGAATAATTGACGCTAATTCTCAAATTTAAGTCTCCTAGTGCCAATATGTATCCACATCATAAACAAGAATATATAAATTATTCCGCACCCCTGCTAAAAGATACACCATGTTAATAAAAATTGACAAAAGCTTTCTTATACTTCATCTCTCAAGATTCATCAAATTTTGTTATTTTTATGCTAACAATTAAGTGATCTTTCTCTTTTAATTAGGTAAAAAGAAAAAGAATGAGGCAACAGTATATTTACAAAAATGAAAGGACAGGAGGGTTGACTATTACTAGAAAATTTATTCACCTAAATGGATTTTTTTTTTTTTTTTTTTTTTTAGTATATGATATAATGACATTATTTTTAAAAAAGAGTCGAGGGCAACTTTTTTTTTTTTTTTTTTTGCAGGTTTGTGAGGTCCAAAAATTTGTACCAAATATATGCAGCAGAATTATCAGTTGTAAGATTACCTTTTTTTTTTCGTTTAGGCAATTCACTACTGATAACTGTTTTTTCCACAGTATGTTTTTTTGTCTTTATTTGGAAAATTAATTCTGGACCGTTAATTTCAAATATATTTATTCTCTTGACCTTGTCAGGTCTGATCACAATCTTACATTATCTTTTTTCGATTTTCGATCCAATATTTGATAGCTATTTAAAATTAACTAATTAGATAAAAAAAATTATATTGCGAGTAAATTTCAAACTATTTTGTTCTTTTGACCTTGAGGCCTGATCACAATCCAACATTATCTTTTTTTAATTTGATTTTTGATCCAGCTTTTTTATTTCTGTTTTGATGCTTTATTAATTTGAATTTACGTCTACAAATTCTTGCTGTAGGTGAATTTTGAACATATTTTATTTCTTTTGACCCTAATTATAATCTATCTTATGTTTTCTTGATTTGTCACCTGATGTTTAATATTACATCTGTTTCAATTTATATGATTTACTTTTCTTTTTAGACAGTCCCAAAAATAATGACACATTTTTATATTAAATAACAATTTAATTTTTAAATTTTCATTTTATTCTTAATAAAATGATTTATAGGCAATAGCCACACAAATTTTTATTATTAATTTTAGACCACAAGTTCTAAAAATCTTCCTTTATTTTTTGAAGTTCGTGTCGAATCAAACTACTTCATATAAAATAGGACGGAGGGAGTACTAGTTTTGGGGTTCTATCAATTCGAATTTGCAGTAATTGAAATCCCAATTTGAGGGTAAATTTCAAACACACTTTGATCTTTCGACTATGATCACAATCTAATACTATCTTCCTCTTCTGTTTTTAGTTTTTCTCTCAGTGTTCAATACCTGCTTTTAACGTCCTCGACTAATCTAAATTCACGACAAATAATTCACTTGGTGAAAAAATGCTCCCTACCTAACGCATAATTTCCAAAGTCAAAATTCAAGATTTTTAATTAAAAAAAAAAAAAACTCAGAATTATCAGTCCACCGCAACCTTTGGTGGTCCATCGCATGTTCCTATATCTTGGATTTTCAGTTCCTTTTTAAGTTTCATTCCAACCTTTCACTGTTTTTTTTCCTGTAAAAATGTTAGATTTTCTTTACTCTTACTTTGTGATTCTCTGTAACTTAAAGTCAAATGCCTTGATCATTTCTTTTTTTGAATTATAAATCCTAGCCCCCTTCATTCTTGTACTTTTCTTAATAATCATCATTTTACTGTGGAAGTTGAAGTACTTAATGTTAACAGAACTTATTTAATTAAAGAACAAGAGACAAGAGTTATATTATAATATAATATAATTCGTCTCAATACTAAAAGAGCAGAAAGATTATATATAAGCATCCATTAACTAAATCTAATCTAATAGGAATCCATAAACTAAACCTAACCTAATTGGAACCATTAATTAAACCTAACCTAATAGGAATTCATTAACTAAACCTAAACATAATAACATATGGACAAAGAACAGGAAGGCTATATATAAGCATTCATTAACTAAACCTAACCTAATAGGAATCCATTAACTAAACATAACCTAATAGGAACCATTAATTAAACCTAACCTAATAGGAATCCATTAATTAAACCTAAACATAGTAACATATGGACTAACATCCCCCCCTCAAACTCACAATGCAACGGCAATAAGCATTGAGAGTTTGTCGCACAAAAATCGAAATCGAGACGCCGATTGCGCCTTCGTAAAAAGATCAGCAATCTGCAAGGTCGACGGAATAAAAGGAAGCGATATGGTCCCGAGCTGTTTACTCTAGCAGTAGCAGGACTTCTCTTCAATGCTTTTACATTCAATGGACTATCCTTGCTCATTTGACAAGTGCCTGCATTAACATCACAGACGGGATAATCATGTGGATAGCAACTGTTGTTGTCATCATAGCAGGTAGCAACAGTCAACAAGCTCTTGCTCAGAGAGGGAAATTAATTCACCAGTTACAATTTAATTTATTCCTTCAACAACACCAACCATCGAGAATGCCCAGCAACCCCCGCATTGGCCTTGGTCTTTAACAGGGGCAACAACGCCTTTCTGTCTCCAATCAACGGATTTCGGCAACTTTTCACCAGTTTTAAAAGCGTAACGTTCGCTTTTAGGGTTCTTCAACAACCTCGTCTTTTTTTCCCAATTCAGGAACTTAGACACACTGAACCGATCTAAACAAACAGCAGCAGCAATCAAGAACTCAGCGAAAGCAGCAAATCAAAAACGAACTCGAACAAATCAAAAACCGAGCCCTAGCAAATCAAAAAATCCGCGCAACAAATGACCACTATTAGATCTTCAACTAATGAATCAAGGAGCATGGATCGATTTAGTTGACCCAACTTTTGCAAATATAATCATTGGCCAGACGGGCAGCATATATGGGTGCCACCCGCCAGCAATTGAAGCTCTTTGACTGTTTACCAAGATCGTAGATGCTCTGATACCATGTTAACAGAACTACTTTAATTGAAGAACAAGAGGCAAGAGTTATATTACAATATAATATAATTTGTCTCAATACAAAAAAAAACAGGAATGCTATATATAAACATCCATTAACTAAACCTAACCTAATAGGAATCTATTAACTAAATCTAACCTAATAGGAACCATTAACTAAACCTAACCTAATAGAAATCCATTAACTAAACCTAAACATAGTAACATATGGACTAACACTTAACTCATAATTAATTGTAGTTTGTGTGTGCATGATTAGTGTTTTTGTCGGTTTTAACGAAACGAATCATCTTACTAATCTATAATTAACTTTTTGGTTAGTCTTCTAAGTATTTCGGCCGGTTTTTTTATTTTTTGCTAAAGATTCTAGTTTTTGGATTCCACCATAGTTTTAATACAAAAATAAAAAGTCTTTCATATTTTTTTTTTATTTAAAGAAAATTCCAAAATTACTATTATATTTATGGAATAAATATCGTAATATATGTTTTCTTATCGGCCATAATATGACAATTAATTTTTACTTCTTAAAAGCAAAAATATATTTAAATGGACACTAAACTATTAAATTGGGGTTCAGTGAAGGCTGTTGTTGAGCCTTTTATTCCATTAGTGAGGAAATGCCTCGTTTTGGTCTTGCAAAGTGAGTATGAAAAAAGCAGAATCCTTAAATGTTGAACATAAATCGAAATTCTATGACTCAAAGTAAAATTTTATCTAAAAATTGGCTTGGACGAGTTTATGAAATTTAAATTTTAAGATAAATTTTTTAAAATGGCCAAGTTTCATGTATGAACAATTTTATTTTATTTTTTAAAAAAATCTACTCTCAAAATTTATAGTCTAACTGGAGTAAAGTCTAGTCAAAACTTTTTTTACGATTAGTATACTTTCAAAAAAAGGCCAACTTGAAAGCATTGAATTATATATACTAATGGCATATTTTCCACAGAGAATAATGAAGGTTAGGTATACCCTATTACTTGCTATGCAACTTCTCATTAAAATGTTGAATATTAATTAAAGTCCATTATTTAAAATGCACAACAAAATAATTAGAACAATTGGCCTTACAACCCTCGATTATTCTTGTTGCTAAAGCTTCTGAAATTTTTATTATTTTTTTTTTAAAAAGAGGTTAGGTTTTTCAATAGCTAAAAGGGAGTCAGTTTTCATATACAGATATTTTCATAGCTAAAGTAATAAATTTTATGCATACCTTAACTTCGAAAGTTGGCTCAACAGATAATAATTGTCTGAAATCATTTAAGTAATCCAATCTCCCTTTTCGAAACTAGGAGTTTGGGGATTCTAAAGCGAAATCAGAACTAGGAGTTTGAGGATTCTAAATTTTAGAATAGGAGAGAAAACCTTCCCTAGCTCCCCTCCTACACACCTAAGACGAGACAATATATGAATATATGATGGAGCAAAACATTGAGTAATCAAACAATCAATTAGAAAGAGTTCGACTCTAATATCAAGACCAATAAGAAGATAAAATTGATTTAGTCCAATCTAAGACCATATTAGGAGTCTAATTTCCTTCCAACAACTAATATGGGACTCAACGTTGCTGACACAAATTTAAATTAATCATGTAAGTAGACTTCAAATATCAAATGATTATGCAAAAAAGAAATGTGATTCTTATATTTTTATTTATAATATAATTATTGCTTGTGAAGCACATAAAAACGAACATCCTACTCGCAAAATGAAATATAAAAGATAATCTAGACTAAATCCCTTATTATTAACACTGACAATTTTATTTTTAAAAATGGGCTTACCTTCTAGAGAAGATAAAACTAAGACACATTCACATAATGCTCAGATGTTTGTTTTGTTCATAAAGAGTCATGCCAATTATTATTCGCAATCACATATTTATATCAAATTAATAAATATATATAATTATAAATTAATTATGATTAATTAATGTACATATATAATCAAATTATTAAGTCACTCAATCATAATATATTATTTTTTATTATTATTAATAAATATTCTATACAAATAAATATTTATCCCAACAACATTTACGGTAGGGCTGCGTATCGGTCGGTTCGATTAGGTTTTAAAGTTTATCGGGTTGGCTTATTGATTATCGGTTTATAGAGATGCTAAACCGTTATAGAACCATTAAGATATTGACTTATCGGTTAATGATTTATCGGTTTTTGATTGTTATCGGTTTAACCATTAAGATTTAACACAAAAATAAAACATTGAAAATCACTTAGAAATAAGGTGACAAACCAAATAAACCATGCACATGAGTTCACAAGTTACATCTTGCTCAAAAGCAAATACTTTTACATTGTAGAATAATCAAGTGTTTGAGACGACCAAAAATAAAAGTAGGAAATCAAACTCTAAGTTGAGGACTTTATATACAAAATGGTATAAATATAATTATTTAATATACTATCGGGTTATCGGTTAACCCGTTAAGAAAAAACTTCAAACCGTTAAGGAACGATAACCCGATAACAAAAAAAATCAAAACCATTATCAAAATCGCTAAATCAATAACTTTTTTGTCGGTTCGGATTATTGATTTCTGTTCGGTTTTGAACAGTCTTAATTTAGGGAAAGAGAAAAAATAAAATATTTGTTTAAGAAAAACATAGCGCCATCAGTGGGATTACATTGCCTAGAAAAGTGAGAGAAGACTGTAATCTTTTTCATTCTTTAATAGATTTGCTTTACTTTTTTGCTTTTTTTTTTTTTTTATAACAACCTAAAACCCTTAGCTTTAACTACCTTATTTAAACCGTTGGATTTTTTAAAATTATTTTTGTTTTTTGTTTTCAAACACAAAGCACCCTTGAAATTAAAGCATTTCCAACTACCAACTTTTTAAACATTTGGTGGGAAAATTCTTTTAAAATATGAACTTACTTTTGTCCCCCACAAAAGAATAAAATTCCCTCTAAAATATTTGATATTTTTCTCACTTTTGATTATGTGATGAGTAATGCTTTAACTAAGCCAGAACATATGTAGTGTGTAAAGTAGCAAGTTTGATTGTATTTACCATATTTTGGAGATATGTTGAAAAAAATGTACTTTAAATATACTTTTGAGTAATTTTGATTCTTTAAATTTATAAAAATTGAATATTTTGACTGTCAAATATTTAATAAGCTCGGATTAGTATATTTAACATGAACTAATATATTTCACATGAACTAACATTAGGAGGACATATTTATATCGCAATTTCAATTATTTTTTGGGTCTTTTTTAGAGTTTGGTATAGCTTTTTAAAATTTCATTGTTGTTCTACTCCCTTTGTCCCTAATTACTTGTCCACATTTCCTTTTTTAGTTATCCCTAATTACTTGTCCATTTTGACAAATCAAGAAAGAATATTTTTTGTTTACATATTATACCCTCAATTAATTACTTTGAAAGGGGTAGAACTTCTTGAAAATCTTAAGTTTTTAATTCATCTACTTCATAATTAATAGGGGTAAAATGATAAACTCACTATGTCAATTATTATTTTCTTAATAGGTGTGTCAATTGAAAAGTGGACAAGTAATTAAGGACAAAGAGAATATTTTACTTATTTATTTGGTGTCTATTAAAGGATTATAGTCAAATATGCTACCTTTTCGATGTGTCCATTTTTGATAGACAATGTTGGTTTATATTGAGACGTCCTTCATTCAGAGCTGAAGTTTTCTCTTTCTGTCATAAATGAGTTTTTCTTTTGACAAAACATTGGAAAACCGCGATATTGCTTCCTTAGTTCATTTTTTCCCATCTACGAAAGGAATTCAATTTGATATCTTGAGTACGAATTCATATTATCAGTGAGGAAGAATTTCTGAGATTTGAGATCATATCTTGATGCGTGTATTGTATTGTTTTCCAAATGAAAACTAATTATCTATCGATCATGTTCATTTTCTGTGTTGGAGGACTTTACGCTATCGATAGAGAAAGTTTATCCATAAAATCTAACACCAAGAGTTTTTAAAAAGAAGATATTTGGCATAGACCAAAATTTTGGGGACAAACCAAATCATATCCAATTGAAATAATTGATTGGTTTTTTGGGGGATAATCTTTTATTAATCATTGTTAATGTCTTTTGTTAATTTTGCCGACATTACAACTAATTAGTGCATGCATGATTCCTATAGTTACATTATCATTTGCTGGCAAATTAAAGTTGATGCTCCATTTTTAAGTCAGCATGCATGAGGGGAAAAGTTAATTAATTATAAGAATCTTTTAAAAGTTGAAGTGTTATGTAAGTAATACTAATTAATGAGTAGTCTTTATTCACCACTGTAGGTTGTGGTGCACTGGTAGGAGTGTTTTATCTTAACCAGAGGTTTCGGGTTCGAGTCCTGGGTATGAAAAAAATCATGTTGGGAGCGCCACCCCCGAATGCAGAGGCGGAGTCAAGGTTAGGAGTTTGGGGGTTCTAAATCAATTTTGTTTGGGGGTTCATAAGTTAATATACATATATTTATATATTTATTCAATTTTCTAATACAAATATAGGGTCCACGAAAAAGCTAGTGGGTTCGTTCGAACCCATGAACCCCCATCTAGCTCCGCCTCTGACCGAATGGACCCTGTAATACCGCGCGATTCGGATTTAATTGGGGCTCCAATGTGGGCTCCGTACATCGATAGAAAACCAAAAAAGAGTAGTCTTTATTCTTTAGATTGGTTAAATTTTGAGAGTCATGATTTTGCTCTTAAGTACAAGTCAGGATTGTAAATATAAGTTAACCTTGAATTAGAAGAAAAATGAAATGAATATCATTATACATTTGCGTAAAGGAGTTGTCTAATCAATGAATTTAATCATATTACTTAAAATTATTTTCAATACGAAATTAGCAGTTTTAGTCCCTCAAATATCGATAAATTCTAGCTTTTGTCTTTGTAATATCTGATATAGCACATTTAATTAACTTTCAATTATTTCGTATTCAAATGTAGATTTAATTAATCGATAACCTCTCAAACTTATAGTAGTAAATTTTATTTATACACTTAAATTATAATCTATTTTGATTGAGTATCTAAACACATGATAGAGTGATCCTATTAGACAAATCTGACTCAAAATTTAGGAAAAACTTATGTGTGCGTTCTCAAGAGTCCATTATGTAGGTATATAAGCTAACTATGTACATAAAATGTGTATCTTTTTTTATTATACACATCAACCTCAATTGAAACATGTCCGAGATTTATAACTAATCGAGCTATACTAATGTACATACACTGTCATAGTTTTGTAATGAACATTTGAGAATAGGCATAAAAGTATTGTCCAAATATGAGTCGAAAGTATTTAATAAAACACTTCATCACGTACGATGCTGAAAACGACACTAATTAGATAATATCCAAATTGATACTCGAAAAGTCGGTTCAAGTATATTTCTTGGGTCCATTAATAAGATTGGGTCAAAGATTTAACAAGACGTCTGTTGAGTGAAATATTATTCTTGTTGATTATGACTCAAAACTAGCAAAGTTATTCCCCTACGTAATTTACGTGCTTTATTTTTTCCCTTTATATATATGGTCCTTCATTGAAAATTCAGAAAATAAAACAGATGTTAATGGCTAATTATTTAAGTACTTTTATGAATTAAAATCTTAAATACTAAGATAAACATTAGTTAATCATTATAATCACACACAAAAAAAGGAGTACTAATATGTTTTGAAATTTGGTAGAATTTTTTTTCTTTTTAGTCTAAAAATATTTTATAGTATTTAATTTCCTTTCAAGTTTAGGATTTACATTAATTGCAAAATATTTAGTTTTATTTTAGTTTAGTATCTAGAAGGATTCTTCTTTAGGAAGGATTCTCCTTAATTATTTATAAATAGGGATGTACTCTTCTATTTGAATTAATGAAAGAATCAATACAAAGAGTTATCATTCATTCTCTCTTTAATTTCTCTTTCTAGTTTCTTCAATTCCATAACAGTGGTATCAGAGCCTTACATTGATCTTAATGGATCTGTGAGTTCATTGAAAAAGAACTTTCAACCACTTTTAATTCATATCTATTTTTTAATCCAATTTTAACCCGTGCATTTATTTTTAACGCAGGGCTACTTTTAACCAATTTTTAATAAATCTTATTTTAAAACCATGACAAGCAATACTCTCTCTTTCAATGCCCCACAAACCTTCAATGGAGAAAATTATCAAATTTGGGCCGTTAAGATGAAGTCTTATCTCGAGGCTTATGATTTGTGTGGAAGTTGCAAACAAACGGGTCATGTTACAAAAGTGTGCAAGTTCAAAGACACTCAAGATAAATCACAAGCATTATTAGTAGAAGAAGAATGTGAGGATGAATTATATTAATTGCCACAATAAAAATAAGTAGAAGATATTTTTTGAAGAATAATTAAGTGTTCAAACTCAAGTTAGATACACCAACTTGAGTTTGAGGGGGAATGTTGAAATTTGGTAGAATTTTTTTTCTTTTTAGTCTAAAAATATTTTATAGTATTTAATTTTCTTTCAAGTTTAGGATTTACATTAATTACAAAATATTTAATTTTATTTTAGTTTAGTATCTAGAAGGATTCTCCTTTAGTAAGGATTCTTCTTTAGGAAGGATTCTCCTTAATTATTTATAAATAGGGATGTACTCTTCTATTTGAATTAATGAAAGAATCAATACAAAGAGTTATCATTCATTCTCTCTTTAATTTCTCTTTCTAGTTTCTTCAATTCCATAACAATATGTAGGTAAACAAATTTACTCCTCCTTTCACCTCTCGATAAAAAAATAAAAATAAAATTAACTTATTAGAAATGATTTTAAAATATTTCTGTTCCACTTATTGGATCAAATTTATCCTTTCTTCGAGTTATTGAATAAAAAATGTTCTTAACGTATTAAAAATAACTCAAAATATTCTGACCCAATCCATAATATTGGTCACGTAATATTTTGACCCAAATAGAAATTATTATTTAGCTGCATTAGTTTAAATGAATTTTGTTGGGTTAGAATTTTATGTGGATCAATAATTAATAAAGACAATGTGTATGATTAAAAATGAATTTAATGTCATATAATTGTGCCGTTATTAGAAATTTTAAGCTTCAAAATAACGTTAAAGACAAATTTTGTCCAACAAATGAAAGAAGTATATTTTTGAGTCATGTCTAATACGTTAAAGATGTTTTTCTATTTGATAGGTAGAATCGTAGAAAGATGAGCAAATTTAATTTAATATTGTAGAAAGATGAGCAAATTTAATTTAATAGATAAAAAGTGGATATTTTTATTAATATTTAATACGTGAAATATATTTTTGACCTTTCTCATTTTTCAAATAAAAAGATGTCTTATGTTAACTTTTGTGAGATAAAAATTTAAAAAGATTTTTCTACCAATACTATAGGTGAAGAATTTTCCATGTCTGCCATAGTGATTGAGATATACAATCATTAAGTTGTAGAATATATAGTGATTGAGATATCCACGTGAAGTGAAGAATCATTAATTCAACCTATGCTACAATAAAATGATTGAGATTCTTCCGTCTTTAATTAAAAACGTTAGATTTGTGTTTTTTAAAAAATAAAAATAAATTATTGATCACATCACTCTTAAATATAAACCTTGCAATTTACAAATATAAATTTAACTGAACTGAAATATAAATATCGACAAAAAAAAAAAACTAAATAACTGACATTAGAGTCTTGGAGCCACATGCACCTTCACTTTTCATGCTACATTTTGTCTACCAAAAGTTATAAGCAACTATTGGTAAAATTCCTTTCATTTGCTTTTGCTTGCCAACTAAACAATCCAAAACCATCATAACGATAATAACTTAATCTATTTTAAATATTTTATATGTACACAATACACACATCATTACTTATTTTATTTATTATAGTGATAACAACCTAGCTAGCTCTCACTCAAAGATATCTCAACAATTATATGCACATGGGATGAGTGGCCCAAATTTTGACTATGTGTGGAAGCATCAATTCTCTATAATAAATTTGATTTTGGCATCACCCCTACAAAAAGGAAATATATAGCAATAGATGTCTAACAAAAAGTTCAAACTACTATTATTAATGGATTAATGCAAGACTTACACATTCATGACACAAATAAAGTACTAACATAAGCAATACCCAACTTGTTTGACATTATAACTTGATGAGAACTTTTCAAATGATTGCAATAAGGCTAAAGGCTATATATTCTGATCAACAGTTGATTCAGAACTTAAACGTTATAAATTTTGAATAAAATTGAAAAAAAAAATTTTGAAATGTATATTTAATTATCATCTATACTTCTTTACGTGCATAATTATAGGGCTCAACTAGAAGCGTTAGATTCTATTTATGTACTCACGAACTCATTGTTGGATTATTTAGTATTTAAGCTAGTAAAAACTAGTTAGGAGATTTAAGAAAAGTGAATAATTGAAATTGAGGCATGTTTCAGTAACATTCGGTGATGGTTCAGATAGAAAACTCACATATCTAATAATTTAAGTAAGAAACTCAAAAAATCAGAATACTTGGAATGTGTTCCTTATTAATATATGATGATGTAGGATGCAACTCTTGGTTGAGAACAGTTTTTCACATGTATGGGCCAGCATGTTTGAGCCCACTAGTAAGTCGATTTAATTTGAATGTATATTTTCTTACCCTTTTTGTTTGATCATAACAACACAAAGGACCCATTCACATGCTACACCAAGCATTATTAACATCATCAAGAAAAAGAGCTTTCTTAGTGTACTTAGCTCAATGTCCACAATAACTACTCCTATCTAATGTTCCAACCATAACTAACAACCCTTCCCCTCAATTTATTTCGTAATCATTTGATAATTGAAATTTACTGATTAGAGTATTCAATATTAGAGTTCATAAAGAATTTGAAACGTCTAATTAAAAAGGAAGAGCTCTTATTGTCATCATTCCATCACGCTTTTAGGTGGATTCTTTCCCCCAAAAATTGAATTATTAAAATATACTTTTCTCATAAATCAAAAAAAATATCAAATATGTTGATACCTTTGGTTAGTCAAACATTGTTACTATAACGAAATTTGACAGTATTTTGTTGTAAAAGTAGTATTATGTCAATTTTGTGTATTTATTTTCACAGGTTTTATGGGTGTCCAATGCTGCTTTGTTTTGACCTATCAGTAAAGATATTTAATTCAATCAAAGAATTTAATTCAAATGTCAATCTCATATACTGTACTATTTACCTTAAAGAAGGAAAATCCAATTTTTATACTTCAATCTTTTCTTTAATTCTTTTGTCTATAATTTTGTTTTTTTTTTTTGAGATATTGACATAAATAATGCTCACTAAAATAATTATCGATAAATATCTATATAAACTTAACACAACTTATATAAAATAATTTATATATATGTATAAATTAATAAATATAATTATTTTTCACCGTCCGATCAAATATGTTACTTTCCCATTAATTTAAGGATTTAACTATTTGGACCACAATATCATATGGGCCATTTAACCTTTAATATCACATTTATAGCTCTGACAACAACCTTGTACAAAAATTAATTACTTATCATATAGTAGTATTTTCTTTTCTTTCTTTTTATTTTTTTTTTTGGATTTATCTTACATATAGTGACAATATAAATATTACAGTTAGTTGAGAATATGTTTTAGTCATGTTAGTACAATTATTTTAGATTTTTTAAAATGTTTTCTAAGAATTTTTTACTCTATTAGAAATTTTCATGCCAGTAATATAGAGAATTTATGGTATTTGGGTATTTTGTCGAAATGGAATAGCTTTTCTTAAAATTATGGTGGGAAACACAAAACCCCTTTCTATTCAATATCTCTATGAGGTAAAAACGTAGTTAAGAAAAACTCTTGTTTATTAACAATGAATAATAATGAAAGTACTTATTTTTTATTTTTATTTTGTATAGTATTAGGCTAAGATAAATTTAAATAAAGAAACAAGATCAGTAAGAATTTATAAAGTCGATCCTAATCGTTAGATTTTTATTTTTTCAAAAAGTAAAATATAACAAAACAATTGGGCCCCCAAAGAGTTGAAGAACCAATATGTTTTTCTTGAGAAGTTTCAACCTTTCAATATATTATCCATTGCTTGATTATTAAGCTTTTATCTCATTGCCTTAAAATTTACTGTAGGAATCCTATGTTATATTGAAGAAGACTTCAAAGGGGTCTTTTCACATAATAATATAAAAAGAGATATTGTTATGTCCCATAGCTAATCATATTTATACATATTTTCCTTAGCAAATTCTTAAATGCCTTAGCTTTCATACTCCAAAATAGTAGCCTGTCCATAAGAAAGGAATAAGCAATATCCACTATGCTAAATATTGAAAAAGAAAGAAAAAAAATAGGTATGGTGGTATTTTCATTAATTTATCATGATGGAATATGACAAGGTTGTGAGAACATGCTAAAGAAAAGGTGCAAATTTTGTCAAAAATTGAGATTGAAGTAAAAATATACTAAAGGATTTATTTGTGTCCTGTTTATTTTCTTTACATATTTTGTATCTAAAATTTATTAGTTTGATATATATGAATTTGCGCCCAGTAGGTCCATAAGCGTTTCTAGAGTCCTAGTCGAGAAGTTCTACATTACTAGGATAACTTAAACTTTCAGGGCAATGTAATGCTAATGACAATAGATTTCTTATTTTAAATTTACAGATCGCTTTTGCAAATAAAATTCATGAAAACAGAAAATTGAAATTCATTTTGGCAAATAAAATTGGAAAGTAAGAACTTGGAATAGAAAAATAGCGAGACCTAGAGATTTAGATTTTTTATTTTTTAAGAAATTTCTTAAATAATAATATTCATACAATTAATTTTAAGTAATTAAAAGAGATTAATATTAGTCTGTTAACAATAGAGTTTAACACTAGAAGGGGTAGATTTGTCATGTCATAATTTTTTAAATTAGTAATAAATAAATATAAGGAATCATTACAATAAAATTAAAATAAGGGAGATAAATGTAATATCCTAAACCACAAAAAATTTCGCTTAATTAAGCAAAAAGTAAAAGGTGGTCTATGAAATTATCTCTAAAATTATAGTATAAGTTTATGACTAATAAAAAAAAAAGCCCAAAAGTGCATAAACAAACTTCTCAAATGGTGTACGGAAATTTTGAAGATTTTTTAAAAATGTTGTCTCGATATGTGGTTGAACTATATAAGTTTAATATGGAAATTGTTATTGAGTGGGAAAACAGTCAATGAAATACAGGATAAATCATCTTCAATTATAATTTTTAGGTTTTTAAATCAAATATTGTTATTTGTTTCATATATTCTTTTCTAGTATGAGATTTTTCTTTCAATGCTCATTTTCTTTATCGTGGCTAAAAAAGGAGGAAAAATATATTTGTTTAGATATGGCGATAATCAAATTAATACCTTTGTTGTTGTTATGCATTTCTGACTTCTATTTATAGAGAAAATTTAGATTCTGTAAATTTTTTAATAAGTTGAATTAGAAAATTCGTAATTGTCATATTCAATTATTTTGGAATCAAATTAAATGAGGGTAAATTTGATACCAAATTAAATATAATGTTTAAAGAGGCACGGGAGCAATGTGAGATATTTTATGCAACACGGTGCAAAACCTGAATCTTGAAACATGGGTCGAATTGTATGTCCCATAAATCTATGGGGCTTAAGTTTCATGTATCTTCAACTATGAAATTTTATTACTAACAAAATTAAGCAAGAGCAAATTTAATTCTGCAAATATATTCAAACAAATCACCAATAATATAAAAACAATTATTATAATTATTTGAAAATTATAACAACAAAAATTGATAGTAGGTCATCACAGAAAAGGATCAAAACTTCCCCTTAATTATGCGAAATATATCACTTATACCCTCTGTTATATTTTAGGGTCAAAATGCCCCCACGTTTATTCCAAGAAACCACATATACCCTCAAGAGTTAAGAATTCGAATTTTTAGTGATGTGACAAGTCACTTGAGACTAATCTCTCCACTTAAACGTTGCCAACTAAGATTTCCACTAAAGTATGAGTCATTGATTCTAATCCGATTTATAACTCAAACCCTAGCTCATTCTTACTGACCAATTGATCTCGACCCGACCCGTGAAACATTGATTTCTAAAGATGATGATGGACACTGATTTGCATCTTAGTGTTCTCTATTTTTGTTCACATTTTCGCCATTAAGAAATTGGACAAACTATGCAGTTGCTATCTTCAAGTTTTGATCTTATATATATAGAGTAATTTTTCTATTAAGAGGATTTGGATGGAACACCTTCCGCCATTAGCTTTGTTCCTGATATACGTGTGAATACAGTGTATTTGATTATGTTTTGAAAATAAAATATTCGTATATTTTGTACAATAATAACTTATACAGTATAATTTCACAATTGAAGTTTTGGAGATGGTAGAGTCCCTACCTTGAAAGATAACGATGTTATTTTTGATAAATAGACCAAAAAATTATATATAAAAAAGTAAAAAAATCATGACAAAACAATAGGAAAATAATGACAAAACAAAGAAAAAAGTGGTTATGGTGGCATTTCCATATCCAGATAAAATGTTTATTTTAATGGACCAAATTAATGGAATATGACAAGATTGTGAGAACATACTAAAGAAAATGTGTAAATTTTAATAAAAACTTTTAAAAAGAGAACAATTTGGCTAATCAATAATGTGGTATTGAGATTGAAGTAAAAATAGACTAGAGGAGTCATTTGTGTCTGATCTATTTTCTTGAGATATTTTGTGTATACATTTATTGGTCTGATATATTTGAATTTGCATCCAATAGGTTCATAAGTACTTCTAAAGTTGCAGTCGAGAAGTTCTACATTACTACGATGATTGAAACTTTTAGATCTCCGATTAAGAGAGATATAATGCTAACATAAATAGATGCCCTTTTTATAAATATAAGCTAATAATAATAATAATAATTCTTTTAGGCATTTTGTATCGCAAAACTTATTGATCCAAATAATTTGGATTTTCACCATTAAGCCATATAAAGGAATAAATCGTTCTCTATCAAGAAATTATATATTCACTCGATACTTCATATTAAGGATGAAAAAATTCTGAATCGTACCATTTAATAGTAATACTATGGGTTCAAGCAACTATTTTCAATTTATGAAATTGAAAGGCCGTCAAAAGTGGACAACATGGACTTTTATTGAAGAGATGACCTTTAATACAAGAGAAACTTTTTTTTGGCCCAAATAATGATTGTTGTTTAGTTATTTTTGACAAAAGTTTAAGCCCAACTTGAAAAAAGTGGCAAGTTTCAACATTGGTATTGGACTTAGCATTAAAAAATTACAAAACATTACATTTTCACTTTTGAATGTGATATTTAACTCTTGTTTAATTATAGATTTTAAAAATTAAAACTTGAATTTTGTTGAAGCCGTAAGTTTTGAAATTTTAAATTTTGATTAGACATACATTTTACTTGCAATATAATTAAAGTTTTGTGAGTAGGGTAAAGTTTCTCCCAAAAAGGTTTTTTAAAAAAGAAGTTTCTCCCAAAAAGTGTTCAAGGGCCATTTTTTGAAAACTTAAAATCATTAAAAATAAAAAAAAAAATTATAATCTAAATAAATCTTATGGTCAAATAAAAATTTAAAATAATTTTTTAAAATCTGATTCAATTTTTGCGGTCAAAGCTAACTAATGATCACTTAGTAAAAAATTTAAGACCTTTCCTTTCTAAATAAGAAAACATAACTTATTTAAAAGTATATACTAATTTATAAAATAATTTTGACCTTATATATTTATAATAATCTAATTTATTATAATGTTCTCGTAGATTAAGAACACAATTCCACATGTTTGTTAATCGAACTCCAATCAATACTTAGATAATTAAATTCATGTAAGCCGAAAAGGAGTTTTTTTGCTCCACTAGGTAATATCCATAATATTCAAGACAAACCTTCAAATGAAGTTTTTAAAAAATAATCTAATCAAGTTAGTTTGATGTCAAAAAAATCTAATAATATATCATATTTATGTACTTAATTTATTTTTTTGGTCTTTAATTTTAGTTATTCTCATTGTGAATAATCTTAGTGAGGTTGATATTTTTTCTTGTACATATAATTAGATATGTTATTTTAGAACAAGCAAAAAATAAAAATCACAATGCGTCTAATTATACAATATTGAATATAGAAAAAATATTTTTTTTAATCTCGAATAAAGATTACTTATCAGCGACATGAGAAGAATTGTTATTGATGATCATTTAAGAAACATTTTAGAGGGTATTGGAAAGACATACTAAATAATTGAGAAATACAACTATCTCATGGATGCTTGTTAGGAGAATCGTTTCAATTTGAACAACAATATAATTATTATTTTATATAACATTTGTTAATGTCAAAACACACTTAATATCTAAAAAATATTGTGATTGTTATAAAATAATTCCATAAGTTTATATAACTATAATAAAATAAAAGCTCAAAAACGCGTAAACAAATTTTTAAATATTATATGAGAGTTGAAGATTTTTCAAGAAGTTGTCTTGATGCATGACTGGCCTATAATATTTTAATATAGAGACTGTTATTGAATGGAGGCAACAATTAAAGAAATGCAAGGTAAAAACATTTTCAAGTATATTATTTAGGCTTTTAAATCAAACATTAAAGGATTCAGAAATTATAAATCGATCATCTCAATTAACAATCCTCATATGTAAGAGATAAAACTTTTGAAGAACTCTTTTCGTGCTTTTTGGTATGCAGCTTTTCTTTCGGTGCTCATTTTCTTTATCGTGACTAAAAGAAAGAGGAAAATGTATTTGATTAGATATGAGGGGTGATCAAATGGCATTGTTGTTGTGTGTTTCTTTGCCAAGGATTGACTTTTATTTATAGGAGAAATTTAGATTTTATAAATCTTTGAATAAGTTGAATTGGAAAATTCGTAATTGGCATACCTAAATTATTTTGGAATTGTTAAAACTGATCATTGAATGTATATGAACCAAGAAGAATTAAGGAAAAGCTTGAATCTCCATTAAGGCTTCTCAGAGAAACTATACAGTGAAATGAATACAATGAAGAGCACACTTGAAAACTATATAATTCATTTGTATCATGCCTTATATACATCTGACTACTAACCGACTTACATAAATGAAAATATCTTCTAACAGAATCCATAACTGACTAACAGAAGACTTAACTAACTAACAGTGACAGCTGGACTAATTAATAGTGAACTAACAGTGACTAGCATTTACATTCAACTCTTTGCAATTTCCTTGTTGTATTCTCCAATAGCCCCCTTCAAGCTAGGTGATATGAAGATGTTCTTCATTCCTAGCTTGGACATGAGATGTGAATGTTGATACTTACCCAACCCTTTAGTAAAAATGTCAGCAGGCTGTTCAGAAGAACAAAAGTAGTGTATGATCACAAATCCTTTCAAAGCCTTTTCCCTAATAAAATGACTATCAATATCAATATGTTTTGTCCGTTCATGGAACACTGGATTAGCAGCGATTTGAATTGCTGCTTTGCTATTATAGGAACATATAGGCTCAAGGGCATGTCTAGTGTCTCAAACAAGCCAATGATCCAGGTGATTTCTGCAACAGTTGAGGCAAGACTCTTATACTCGGCCTCAGCTGAACTCCTAAAAATAGTGCACTGTTTCTTGGACTTCCAAGAGATTGGTGAATTCCCATACTGCACTAGGTAGCCAGTGATGGACTTCCTGGTGTTAACACAAGACCCCAGTCTGCATCACAATAAGCCTGTAATGGTCCTGTGGATGTTGATGATAGCAACACCTCATTGCCTGGTGATTTCTTAATGACAGCATTCATGTGGGAAGTCTTTGGAGCCTACATGAATTGACTCAAGTTTTGAACTACATATGATATATCTGGTCTTGTGAGAGTGAGATATAATAATCTTTCAATCAACCTTTGATATTCACTGACATCTAATAGCAAAGGATTAGAATCACTCCTAACTAAGTCATCAAATTCAGTGGTAGAAAGCTTCAGGTTCTGCTCAATAGGTGTGTCCACAGGCTTAGAGCCTCCCAATCCCAAATCTGAAATTAATTATAAAGCATCCTTTCTTTGGTGCATCAAAATTCCTTCTGAGTTTCTGGCAAATTCAATCCCAAGGAAAAATCTCAATCTCCCCAAATCTTTAATCTTGAAGTTATCCTTCAGGACTTGTTTTGCCTCTTCTATTAGTTGTGGACTACTTCCTATCACAAGAAGATCATCCACATATATGAGTATCACAACTATCCCAGAATGAGTCTTCTTAGTCATAAGAGAATAATCAAGATGACTTTGTTGAAACCTGCTGCTAACGAGGCATTAATCAACTTAACATTCCATTGTCTAGAGGCTTGCTTCAGTCCATATAGTGACTTAATCAATTTATACACTTGAATTCCTTCTCCATTATCCTGGTGGAAACCTTGGGGCAATTGGATATATACTTCTTCAGCTAAATTTCCTTGCAATAATGCATTATAAACATCTATTTGTTGAATATTCCAACCTTTTACTACTGCAATGGATAGCACTGTCCTTATTGTGACCATTTTGACAACAGGGGAAAATGTTTCTTGATAGTCCAAACCTTCCTTTTGGTTGTAGCCCTTAGCTACCAACCTAGCCTTAAACCTCTCAACTTGTCCATCAGCCTTGTAATTTATCTTATATTATACCTATTTGCATCCAATAGCCTTCTTCTTATAGGGCAGTGGAACCAGTTTCCATGTCTTGTTGTCCTCCAAAGCTTTGATCTTGAACCCATCTATCATCTAGCATAGCCTGTTGATAAGTGCTTGGTTCTACTTCAACTGAGGAGCTGACAATACAACACTGATATAGTCTTGACAAATGGTTATAGTTAACACTGTCAGAGATATAATAGAGACAAGTGGTTTGCTTAGTTTTTCCTGATATCACAAAATCTTTCTGCCATAAATGAGCTTTACTTGACCTTATTGATCTTCTCTGTTCCTTCTCAGTAGACTGAATTATTACATTTTCTTCAACTGCAGGTATTGTGTGTTATATGGCAATATCTGGCACAACTATTGCACCATCTTCTACTATTGTTGGTTGAAGAGTTTGAACATCTTTTGTGAACCAAGTATCATCCTCTGTATTGGTTACTATAGGATCAACATTCATCTTCCTATTTTATGTAACCTTCAACATACTTGTTGAGTTAAAAGGAAAGATGTTCTCAACAAATATGACGTCTGTGTTAATGAAAAAAATATGGTGCTCTAGATCATATAGCTTGTACCCCTTCTGTGTATCTCCATATCCCACCAACATGACCTGATTGCTCTTGGACCAAATTTGTAAGTTTTGTGTGTTATGCATGACATAAACGTCCTACAACTCTCATATAGGATATATCATGTGGCTTTACAAACATTATTTCAAAAGCAGAAACATTATGTAATATTGACAATGGTACCCTATTTATGATATGTACAACAACTAGTATACACTCTCCCCAAAATCTGATTGGCAAATGACCTTGAAATCTGATTGCTCTAGCAGTTTCTAGGATGCGTCTATGCTTTCTTTCGACCACATCATTTTGTTGAGGTGTGTATGGATAAGAACTTTGATGAACTATACCATGATTCTTAAACAACTCATTACACTGAGAGTTAAAGAATTCTCCTTCATCATTTGATCTAAAGCACTTAACTTGCACACCAAACTGTGTTCTAACCATCATAAGAAACTGCTTTAATATAGTGAAAACATCAGATTTGAGGTGCAATAGAAAAACCCAAGTCCATCTGGAATGATCATCAACAAGTGTAAGAAAAAACTTCATGTTATTATGTGTTATAACCTTATATGGTCCCTATACATCTAGATGAATCAAATCAAAACATCTAACACTTCTATTGTTGCTAACTTTAAAAGGAAGTCTTATTTGTCTTGCTGATGGACATAAATCACAGTTGTCTAGTGTCAAATTTATATTATTGTGCCTGAACATACTTATTTTCCTAATTACATTCATAGGCACATGCCCCAATCTCTTGTGCCAAACACCACCATCTTCATATCCTTTTGCTGTTGTTAAAGACTTTCTTCTTGTCATTTGTTGTTGTTTCTGTGCCTTCAGAAAGTACAACCCATCCTTCTCCTTACCAATCTCGTTCACTCTCCCGGTGAAGAGATCCTGAAGGATGAAGAAGTCAGGAAAAAACAAAGCACAACAATTCAACTCTTTTGTGAGTTTAAATACTAACAAAAGATTGAATTTAAAGGTTGGTACACATAAAACATCCTTAAATAACATCACCTCTTGTTAGCTTAGAGTTTCCTGACTGTGTAATGGTTGCTGAGTCTCCTATTGCTAGCTGAACTTTCCCTGAATACTCACTGTTAATCCATGACTTAGTAAGCTTGTAGTTCCAACCATGTAGTCAGATGTTCCACTATCTACTATCCAGACCAAACAATTACTATTAGCAACATTACATAAAGAGGTACCTGTAAACATATATGTTATATGTGCACTAGATTCAGTGATTTGGGACTTGTTCAACATTTGTAAGATCTGATTATACTGATTTGGTGTGAAATGAGGAACATACTCATTCCCTATGCTTGCTCCAGGCTGCGAATGTTGGTTGTATTACTTATCCCCAGATCTCTGAGATCCTCGCGATCCATTGGATGTTTGCACCATGTTAACTCTCTTCTTTCCTTTTCAGTCCGGAGGATAGCCAATCAACTAAAAGCAGAAATCCTTAGTGTGACCTTACATGTTGCAGTAAGTGCAATATTTTAGCTTGTTGCAATCTTTCCTATTGTGCCCTTTCATATCACAATAATCACAATAAGAACCACCTCCTCTTTGTTGCTTCTGAGGATTTTCATATCCTCTACCTCCTCTGCCTCTAGATCTTGAACCTCCAAATCCTGAGCCACCATTTCTATTTATTAGCAATGCAGTGTGATCATTATCTTCACTTCCTCTATGAATTTCTCCACCCAAGGCTTTCTGACTCTCATCTTGCACAATCATAGCATAACATTAATTAACATTTGGTGGAGGATTCATCATGAGAATTTGACTGCGTGCTTAGCTATAGCTGTCATTCAATCCCATAAGAAATTGTATCAATTTCTGTCTAATCATACTATCAGTATAATCCTCAGATTTAGCACATTCACAGGATGGAGGAGGGACAATTGAATCAAATTCATCCCATAGATCCTTTAAGCGAGAGTAGTACAGAAACAGGGGAAATACCTTGAGTATGAGAAACTATAGCCTTATGCAGATGAAAAATTCTAGACATATTGACCTTGTCAAATTGTTCCTGTAAATCAAACCATATTAGTGTTGCACTAGATCGAAAAAAATGCCACTAACCAGCTCTTTGCTCACATTCGTCATTATCCAGGAGATCACCATCGCATTACACCTATTCCATTGCTTCTTCTCCACATCATCAATGAAGTTGTCTCGCTTAATGCTACCATCAATGAACCCCAATTTATTCTTTGTGAGGAGATTGAGTTGCATCGCACGACTCCAAAGGGTGTAATTCTCCTTTCCGACAAGCTGAATCTCAATTTGCACATCTCCTGGTACATCGGTGAGATACAGAGAATGGTCATGGTCGATCTTCTTCACCATTTCGTTCAATTAGAAAATTGAAAATTGGATCTGTAAACACTTGTTGTGTCTCAAGATCGTCTACGTCGCTCTGATACCATGTTAAAAATGATCATTGAATGTATATGAACCAAGAAGAATTAAGGAAAAACTTGAATCTCCATTAAGGCTTCTCAGAGAAATTATACAATGAAATGAATACAATGAAAAACACACTTGAAAACTATACAATTCATCGGTATCATGCCTTATATACATCTGACTACTAACCAACTTACATAAATGAAAATATCTTCTAACAGAATCTATAACTGACTAATAGAAGAGTTAACTAACTAACAGTGACAGCTGGACTAATTAACAGCGAACTAATAGTGACTAATATTTACATTCAGCTCTTTGCAATTTCCTTGTTGTATTCTCCAATAGGAATACAATTAAATTGTGATAGATTTGATGTCAAGTTAAAAATTAAGTCTAAAGAGGCGTGGAAAAAAAAAAGTGGGTTAATGGGATAAGGGTCATGTAGGTTTTCCCTTTCTTTTTTTTTTTTTATTTATTTTTTTTTTATTATTTTAGATAAAAAAAAATTTAAAAGATAAAGTATGCAACTCTTTAGGCTAGAAGTTGTTTTTATTAATATAGTAGTTATGTATTACTAAATATGAAACTTTAAATATGTAGTATCTATTTATTTTTCATTTATTTTTCAAATCAAACAGATAAAAGTAACATTTTGATTAAATTAAAAATTAAAAATTAGATTAAAAATTATATAATAAAAAATCATAATATAATCACGATAGGTTGTATGAGTTCACATAGAATATTTTTGGTACGAAGAAAAGTGTTTTACACATATATATTTTTCAAGAAAAATATTGTCCTAAACATATTTTTGAAAATAAATAGTTTTCTTACTTATTTTATGTTGTTTGGTTATTAAGAAGAATACATTGTCCCAAAAACATTAAGACATAATTTGGGAAACACTTTGACAATGGACCACAATCGCAATCCTAGACTTTGACACCTAACTCGACCACTTGGGTTCCCACTGCCCTACTCCGGAATCTAACTTGACGCCGACAAAGGACTCGATCCTAAACTGAGTCCTGGTCAGGAGTCAGTAGCCGAATCAGAGTCAATGTTGGGAGTCAAGACTTAAATCGAAGAAAGGAATGCAAGTCGAAGTCGAGATTGAAAGTCGATTACCAAGTCAGGGTCAGATGGAGCTAGGGGTGTGCATGGTACGGAATTTAAAATGTTTGACATCATAACTTCGCTATTTAGTATCTAGAGTACTATACCATTACCATACCAAATTAGCTCGGTATGATTCGGTATATTTAATTTCGGTTTCGATATTTTATGGTATGGTATTCAGTAATCATAATTTGTTTGACTTCGATTTCCATATATTTATAACTCTCCATACGATTTATTTAGCAAACAAGTTAGAATCATTCTCTTTGTCCTTTAGCAAGTAATCTTGCAAGACCAATACAATGATCAACATGAATATGAGAAATTCAAAAGCACAAGTCTTAATCATAGTAGATCAACAACTACTTTTGTTAAATAATTTCACAAAAAAGACATTTCAATAACAATCGAGTAGTCATAGATGCTAAGTTTAAATAACATTATCTAAAATTATGCATAACCCTATATAATTTTACACCGCAAAAATCATTCACTAACAAGTAGACTCTAACTTGACATATACCACTAAGCCAAGTTAGAGTCCACATGTTAATGAATGTTAATTTTATATATTACTACAAAATTTTGATATGATACATGGTATTTCAACATTTATTTTATAAATACCAAATACTGTATCGAATACCAAAAAAATTTAAAAGTCATTTCAAATACCATAATATACCGCAATATAAAAAATTTCAATCTAAGTGTGATATTCGATAAATATCATACCATGCCCACCCCTAGATGGTGCCATTGAAAGAGAGATCTTAAAAATGTATTCTTTACCTTACAAGGGGTAAAAGTCATTTATTTGGTTTCCCATTCGACATTCGATACCCACATTAGAGTCCAACTAATCTGAATTCGCGTTACATAGAGCCTCATTCTAAGAAAAGCGCTCCCTACCAATTTTCATACCCAAGACTCGAACCAAAAACCTCTAATTAAGAGAGAAACAACTTCACAAGTTTAATTGGAAAAACACTTAAGCTAACCAAACATGAGAAAATTGAACAATATTTACCAAAAGATGTTTTCCTTCATACCAAACACACCCCTGACTTCACTTGGAATACTAAAAATTCCGACATAATAACTGTATACAAAAACACAAACAACAAAAAATGCAAGAGTGCATACACAAAAACATAAAATACAGTTACGGATATAAATAATCAAAATACATCCTATGCCTGAAAAAATCCTCCTTCAAAATGCATAGAAACATGCAAAAATACAAATATATAAAGCTTTAGACTTTACTACTTTTCAAGTAAACCATCAAAAGACACTTTGTTCAATGCCTACAACTTGCAAATAACAATTTCCCACATATTTTGGTTCAATGATCAAAGATCAGTTAAAAACTTACACAAAAGATGCAATTTGTTTGAATCCTTTTTAAGTGCATACACACTTTCCACCACATTACATTTTACAACATGATTAAGCCACTAAAGATTCTAATTCACTAAACAGGAAAAGCTAAAACGATTAGGACACCAACCACGGAAGGCCACGGACATCAGCCTGCAATTATATACAAAATTCAGTTGTTACTTCAGCCCGGAACCCGCTGATGCTTTTGAAGATCCCACCATTGCATGATCAACTGATCCAATAAAAAGCTGTGACGAAAATGTATTAGTTTTTCTTAATTTACCCGGAAATTCCTTGCTTGAATTACCTTTCAAAGAAAGATTTTTCCTAATTCGGTTCTTGTTTAGTGAGAGCATAGTGCCACGAGATGGTCCGTGCAAAGCCCCTTCGACACAATCTCCAGAATGAGCACAACCCCAAGGCTTGGATGGTCCTTCTTCACTGAATGTTTTAAGCCTAGGAAAGAACTTGGAGAAAACTCGCTGCTCTGGAGAACTACCTTCTTCAAGCTTGGCACAGATTGGGCATGGAGGATCACTTTTACAAGATTTTGGTGTAGCTTGCTCCAAACATTCAGCATGAAATACATGGCGGCATGAAAGGACCCCAGCAACTGGCATATCTCCACTTCTCACAATTCGTCGGGAACTCCAAGGCGATCTTTGTGAAAGAAACCTCTCACATAACCCACATCTGAAACCATCTGAAGGGTTACAAGGTTTACTTAGGAAGTCAGATTGAAAAGATTCAGAAGCCTCTGTCAAGTCAAGACTACCACTTGCACTGCTCAAGCGGTGTTTATCTCTTTGTGATGTTGAGGCATCAAATTCTAGAAAACCTGCTGAGAGGCTGTCAATAGCTTCTCTTCTAGGTGTTGTTTCAGTTGGAAATGACAGAGGATGTATGGGTTTTGACATAAAGAAACGGCGACTAGGGAAGCTACGATAAGATGAATGGGACTTGGTGAATGAATCAGAGTCACTACTGTCAGATCGGGATGAAGTTGAGCCTCTGCCATCCCTAGCAATTGATGCTCCCTGTCAAGAATTTTATTGTCATAAGAAAGCTGGATTTAGCTTACAAACTTCAAAAGAAAGGAGTTAGAGGAGAAAAGCAAAGACATATGCATACCTCCATTGTGGGTGAAAATGAAAATGGCCTCGTAATTGCATCTACCAAGCAAAAAATACAGCAAAATAATCAGTACAACAACATATCCAGAATGGTGGCATTCATGACAAAGCATTGGCTGAAACCAATAAGCCAAATGTGCCTGTGTCAGGAGCAGTAACAGAATTGATTCTTTAAGAATATCAACTTGCTAACTTTGACTGTGCTCAACATGAAGCGACCATTGATTTAGACATCACCAAAGGGGGAGCACGCTCACAATAACTGTAATGAAAACATAATTCAATATCATGTTGAGATAGATTGGCTTTTTTCTATTGTTTGATGTTGGATCCTCTGGTCTCACCTTTTTTTTAATCAAGTACTCTCCTCTCTTTTTTTATAATCAAGATCCTGAGATTGTGGATAATGATTCTTCATCTCTACCTAAAATACTAAACTGGAATTCGAACTCATGATGTTCGCCTACCATACATCTCGTATTGCAATGCATTGCCCTTGAACCAAAGCCCAGGGGGCAATGGTAAGTGTTCTTTAAATCAACATTTTGGTGTTTTAAGCATACTATGACTCCAGCAATAGATTAAATATGTCACTTTTAAAAGAGTTTTTGTTACAAGTAAATATGGTACTTAAGAGGTTGCCATTTTATTTGATGTAACGGTCCAACATCTCCCGAGGTTTCCAAGATTTCATCTCACCACTACTTTGTCGGATACAATTTCGACATTTCTGCCACATTATCTACCCATCCTAATACTTTCCTTCCTCTTCCTTGTCAATGCCTCTTTTTCCTCTCCAAGTATACGATACAATTGGGTCTAATGGGAGTTAATAATAATAATTGATCTCCCTTCCTCCCTCCCGTGTGGTGGCCATACAATAATGCTAGAAGGTGGGATGGAATTGTAAGATTCACTTGAAAGATAAGAGAAAAGAAAGTTAGGTTATACAAAACTAAGTTTCATGAGTTTCTTATGATATTCTATATGTCTATGCATTCATTAGATTCATGTCTTCCTTAAAAGAATTACATGATATTTCTAGAGTCTTCCTTACGTTACGATTCACAAAATGATGTTAAAGATATATGAATGGTTAATGATCCAGAGATTTGGTTTGATATTTCAAGTTACTGAGCCACAAATATTATAGGCTATTGAGCCACAGATTATGATTTGACATCATAGCCTATTGAGCCACAGATTTGATTTGATATTTTAGGCCATCAAGCTACAGATATTATAGGCATTTGAGCCACAGATTATGATTTGATATCATAGGCTACTGAGATATAGATTATGATTTGACAAAAGGGCCAATGAGGCACAGATTTGATTCTATGAAAGGGTCACAAGTGCCAAGTTATACAATATATGTTTTGAGAGCACCCTTAGAAATTGAGAAGGTGTTGACAGAAGTACAACACCTAAGTCTACATATATCGGTGTAAAGAGTCGTGATGGCGAGTAGACAGTTTCCTTTGTTTGGGATTCCTTCGGTTAGGATACAGATTATGTTTATGTGATGTACAAACAGCATCGGACCCACACAGCATCGCGGAATGGCGGTGCAGCCACTCAGATGTTGATCGAATGCATGCAGTACACATGGTGAATTATCATGTATGCTTTATGACAGTGACTAAGATCTCCCCATGAGAAATATATCTATGTTCAAAGACTAAAGTATGATGTTTCCAAAAAGGCATATCTATGTTCAAAGACTAAAGTATGATGTTTCCAAAAAGGCATATCTATGTTCAAAGACTAAAGTATGATGTTTCCAAAAAGGCATATCTATGTTCAAAGACTAAAGTATGATGTTTCCAAAAAGGCATATCTATGTTCAAAGACTAAAGTATGATGTTTCCAAAAGGGTATATCTATGTTCAAAGACTAAAGGATGATGTTTCCAGAAAAGTTATATTTATGATTTAAGATCAAAGTATGAAGTTCACATAAAAGCTATATGTATGTTCAAAGTTATAGATATCAAGTATTACAAAAAGCATTCACAGTTGCATTTGCTTATGATATTCAAAATATTACTTTAAAGTCTAGGATATTCTTATGTTTTCTCATGATGCATTATAGAGTTGTGGTACTTCAGTCTCTTTCATATGCCTTTGGTGAGCCCCACTACTATTCAGGGCCTTATCATGTTTCATACTATGTACATAGATAGTTTTGGGTATGCCAAGGCACTGTCCCAAAACTTTTTCAGTACATATCATGTAGTAGAGGCTTCATAGACTAGTATGTTCAGGTCATGATCGTGTATTTTGAGTAATTCATAGACCCTAATTATATTTTGTTTTAGGGTTCCATATGTATAAAAGAGGTGCTTGCTCATATCTGTTGAATTCGGAGGCATCGTGTATATTTTTTTCATATATGCCTTGCACGTACGATCATCTAAAGCTGGTTTGCTCAATCAAATTAAGGCACCGAGTGTCGGTCAACCTCACCTAGGTTTGGGGCATGACAGAAATGCACTACTTGTGTCAATTCACTTAACCAAACGATGGAATTATCTGTTAATATGTTAGAACCACTTCAAATTCTAACCGCATCCCAATTATCACCCTGAATAGCAAAGCTTACTACCTCAAGAATTCAGATCAGCTAACATAAAATTGCTACCTTATTTCAGCATCAATTAGACATCATTTCAACAAATTACCAACTTGTCAAACGCTTTTTTATCCAACTACGACATTCTAACTATTGTCTTAAACAAACCTAATTTCAATATCATAAACAAATTGTATATTTTTTCCTTCAACTTTAAACGAAGAAAATCAGTTCATGAACTGCACCAAAAACCCAATTAAAGAGCACATAAAACTCAACAAAGGGGTTGCTGAATACCAAAATTAGTTGTGCACGGGCATTGCGCCTCCTATCATGGCTATGCACTGATGGATAAGCCCCATCTTATGGGTTTTACAATAGACAATTTGCTTACGAAGGTCCAGTCCAAGATAATTAAAGACTCAAAGGTGGATACATTGATGAGACTAATGATGGGGGACACTTTTTTTTTCCAAGTACAACATTCTAATTATTATCTTAAACAGACCTACTTCCAATATCATAAAAAAATTGTACATTTTCTCCTTCAACTTTAAACTAAGAAAATCAGTTCATGACCTGCACCAAACCCCCAATTAAACAGCACATAAAAATACGACAAAGGAGCTGCAGGATACCAAAATTAGTTTTGCACGGGGATTGCGCCTTCTAACATGGCTGTGCACCAATAGCTAAGCCCCATCTTATGGGTTTTACAATAGACATTTTGCTTACAAAGGTCCAGTCCAAGATAATTAAAGAATCTAAAGGTGGATACTAACAAATAGATGAGACTAATGTTGTTCAAAAACAAGTCAACTGCCCAATGGTAATATAAAGGAGGAAAGGTGTTCCTTTGCTTTTCGTTTTGTCTGCTTAAGATTAACCACCTGAAGAGGGATCCCTCATTGATATGAACATATTGTTCATCTTTCAAAAGTTGGGAGGTCGGACAAATTACCCTCAGTTCTATTTGCCTCTCAGGAAATACTTTCAACCCCCTTCCATTTCCCCTCCTTTCACATATGAATCCTACAGCTAATCCTCTTCACCCGGGCATAGCACTTGTTGTGTAATATTTGGTTATATTCAGTGGCGGACCCAGGAATTCTATTAAGGGGGTTCAAAAAAAAAGTTAAACACGCTAATTTTATCCATAAATAAACGGGTCGGGTCATATATGGACTAAAATATAATTTTTTTTAGTTATAACCTTAAAAACGTGGTCGTTTTTGGTCTATTTAATTCCTGCAAAATAGCTAAAGATTACAACAAAAAAATATGTTGTTGCCTAGAATCGATCCTGTGACTCAAAGCTCATTTTAGAGAAATTTTGAACCCCCTCAACCGTTGGGCTACGCCTTTGTTATATATTTAGGTGGTTCAAGTTTAAATATATACATGTACAGAAAAAAATCGATCTTATATATATAGTGTAATTTTTTTACCGAGGGGGGTCGGATAACCCCCCTCGAAGCAATGTAGGTCCGCCCCTGGTTATATTGGTAGACCACCATACATGTTTGTAACTGTAAGGCCCATATACTCTCCTAACAAGGACTTGACAGCCACAGCTGCAGCATGAAAATTGAGCCATCGCTTAATAACAGCATGCAGGAAGTTGTCTATGAGCTTAATCTACCTAATACTGAATATTTATGCATTTTAGACCGACACCAAGTCAAAATTACCTTGCATCACAGTGTCTCAGAGAAAATCCCCATGCACGAGCAATACAGAATAGCACAAACAGACAAATGAGAACCTTGTATCAAACTCCAAGCAAATCACAAACTATCCACAACTAAGTATATACATATACGTGAAAAAACAACCAGCTGATTACTCAGTCAACATAAATGGAGCTAGTAATGGAGAAAGCAAGTAGTACATGAGTAAGAGACCAAAACCCAACTAAGCATCCTTGGAAGTTCTTCATATACAAAAAAAAAAAAAAAAGTAGCATAATCAGTATGCTTACCCCTTCTTGAAGTACCAAAGTCATCAGTGTTGATTTCTTGGATAGCTGGTGGGGTCCACTGTTGTGCCGGAGAGATGTCTGATGGACTACTACAATATGCACCAACACCATCTGATATGAGATATTGGTGATTGGCCAATTGGTTCCCCCTCACCCAACTTCTACTATCTCTACTGTTTGATGAAGCCGAAGATCCATACAATTGAACTCCATCATTAGAGCCAAAGGATAATGTTTCAGGTTGGAAGCGAAAATCCCATCTGGATGGTGCTGGGGAGAAGCTTGAATTAGTCCGCCAGTAAGGCTCATGTGGCCCCATGGACCATTCTCCGCTAGCTGCATTGGACCCATGTGGCCTTGCAGCCACACAACAAAGGGACCCCGTCTTAGCTATGTTTCACAAGACTCACAAGTATTATGTTGGTGCTTGCTTCTCTCAATTCTCAATTTTCAGAATAAAGAGTAACTCTAGGAACTACTCCATTCAGTTTCAGTAACACAACAAACAGAACACGATTTAACAATGCTTGTCAGTTCTCAATTTTCGGTGTTAAGGGGGCAACTCTAGTAACTATTCCATTTCTTCACGTATCTACCAAGAGAGTGAGTTTTCCCCCCGCTGCTTAGGACTACTTCAAATGTCCTTATGAACTGCACCTGGTATGTGCAAATACCAATTATATACAACAATTCCGCTGAAAAGCATACAAGCATGACATAATTAGGTCTCCAAGGAATTCAGACAAAACTGAACTACATGGATGCAAGAAAACAACATGCAGGTAATGTTGATAACAGTATTATCCTTCCCTAGCTTGATAATCACCAATAAACATTCACAAAAAGGAAAAGGTCAGGACACAATATAGATGATTACCAAAGCTAAAAGGCCGGACTAAAGAAAGGAAAAACATTAAGTGCAACAAACATAGCAAAATAAATATAAGTAACACTAAGGTGCATAACATGAAAGCAAGAAATGACATAAAGAACTGTTCTTCAAGGCAACACAACAAAGCAAGAAATGGCATAAAGAACTGTTCTTCAAGGCGACACCCATGAAGCCACTGAAGCTTTGGCCCTATGGTCAATGTTGAGGAGCTAAATGGTGGTCCAATTCACACCGGAAGGAAGGTCATCATGTTTGTTATATTCTTCCAAAAAATGTGAACAACTTCGTAACTAAAATCCCTAAAATTGAGGTATATTGTATTTAGCATGATTACTCATAACTTTTTATCTCTCTTACAATTGTGGGTTGTACTCTGTCACTTCACTCAATTAATCAATAACTACACCTAAATCCCAAATTGGTCAAGGCCAGCAAAATCCATCATTTCACTCAAACACAAATTGGAAGAGAGAAATTCGACAAAGCAAATGCTGGTCTATTTGGTCCTTAAGCCATTTCTTTTTTTCATTTTTGTTTTACAAGCAGTGCATACAAACATTAAACAGTAAACAACTGTCATCTAAGGAAACACAATGATTACAAGTCAACCATGACAACCACAACTACATAAAAATCCATCAAAACATAAGAGTTAAACTTAAGGGAACTACCAAGCCACTCAAAAACAAAAATCATAACCATATAAAAACATTATTATTAGAAACCCCACATGGTAAAAACCAAAACCCAACTCCAAAAACTCTTCAAAAACTGATCTTGATCATCAAAAACCAAAGGGAAAGAAAAGAAAGCATAAAGACACAATTTTTACTCGAAATGAAATTCCCAAAACCCCAAAATCAAGATTAGAGATATGTGTTCATTGAAGTGAAGAATTGGACATAGAAATACAGTAAAGCTAAAAGGGTGTTGAGGGAAGCTTACGAATGTTTGAATTATTGGAGTGAAGACTGAAAATGGACTTGAAGGAATAAAATTGTCTGCTTTGCAAATGTGAATAAAAACCCTAACTTCTTGCTGATGCTGTATTATTTTATTTTATGTGTTTCTTTTTCCTATGGAGTCCTTCATTTACTACTTTATTCATTTGTGTGTCCCTAATTTTATGATTCGCATTTATGCCTCTTTTCGATAACAATAATATATTCGATCTAATCTTGCAAATGAGGTTAAGAGAAAATTATGTGTATATAATCATACTCTTATTTTGTGAAGAATCAAAGCTAGAACGAGGGGGGAAAAGTTATACTTATTAATGTCAGATCACTTTAAAAAATTAAGATTAAAATTGACTTCATTTATGTATTATATCAATTATTAATCACTCAATTTTTAAAGAGTTACACCAACCTTACCACAAAAATAAGAATTATAAAATATAATATTTTTTAAAAAAATAGGGACTATTAGTCTTATTTTCAATACCTTCTTGAACTATTTTAAAACAATATAAATACAATATTATATGTTGTGATATTTTGAAAGTGAAATATACATTGTTTTAACATGTGAGAAGTTTGATTATTCATAAGTATTGTCTCTTGTCTACATGAAACTCGAATTAAATTTATTTTAACTTGAATTGAAAATATTATATCTTCTCCAAATATATGTCACCCTCTTTAATTTGAAGAACTCTATCTAAAGCTTTAATTTGAAAGAAAAGTTAACAAGGGCCGAAATTAAAAAATTAAAAAAGGTACAATTAGATTGCAAATTCTGATCATATTAATCACAACCATACAAAGATAAAAGTATAATCTATCACTTATATAATCCCATCTTTCACAAATTTCACTTGTAAAACTATATTTGTGTATGTTTTTTTTTATTTGATATGAGATACACATAAAAATACATACGATAATAACTAATTTGTTATAAATATTAGATATAATTTTACGATCAATAATTACCATATATTACATACATATGAATATGTCCTACTCGTATCCACAAGACCATGACCAAAGATTCATATTAACATGACACGTTATTATTAATCAAGACTTCGTAATTATTTTTTATGAGCATGACCTTCCAATTAGATTTCGTTAGAGATAAATCTATATAGAATAATGAGTGCACATGCATTTGTTAACTTAACATTTATATATATTTGTACAAATAAAATTTACATTAAAGTGTGCATTCTGTATAAATAGAACAAAAGTGGATTTGGGCTAACCGTAATTGATTGCTTTCGTGCTTGAAATTTGAGTTTTTAATCAGACATTTGTTTGTGACTTATGTTTAAGTTAACGGTTAAGCACAAATAAGTGGGTTTGATAATTTGAACTTGTGTCAATTCATACATTTGCACTACCTTAACCACTAAGCTATTTCTCAATGCTTTTATTTGCATTGGAGTTTAATTATACGCTATCGCAGCAAGTCCTACACGATATCATCCCTTCTTCGTCATTGAAAATCTTTTGTCATTTATGTTAATATAATAATAGTGTCCTGCTGTCTTCAAATTTTGAATCCACCTCTTATTTTCTCGTACCTTAATTAATTCAATGAGATATCTATTATCTCCCATCAATACAAATATTAAAATTTTTGAATCCGCCTCTCACTGTACATAAATGCTTGCACACATAAAAAGTAAAAAGATACTTTGTTACAAAATATATTTTTGGTAATGATTGTCTAATATTTAAGGGTAATTTATAGAAATCGCACTAGCTTAAGAGTTAATTATTTAGATTTCATGCTAGTTTGTAAATATGACGAATCTTACCAAATTTTGGACTTCAAATACATGTATGTGGTGCGTCTAGATACATGTAGTAAAAATTAGGTGTAATTTATTTTAGATACACTGTATCCAAGTGGATTCACATGTATCTAACTCTCTTACTTGCCGTTCTCCTATCTCGCTCACCACTCTCCTTTCTCACTTGCCTCTCTCCATATATATGATATCCAAGATATATGTATCTAGTATCCATATACATATATCCAATGTGATTTTGCATGTATATGTGGATCTCGCCACCCCTCTCTTTCTCTGTCTCACCTTTCTCCCTATTTTGATATATTTTGTAGCAAAAATTACACGTAGGTGTATCCAAATTGAAATCCAATATGAAATTTCCAAATTATAGGGAGAATTATCAAATAATCAAATCAGTTGTGGGAATCTAATTTGGCAACTTGCTTGCAAAGAATATACACTTTGAATTAAATGGACACATGGTATTTAAAGGAAAAATAGTGATGATATATGGACTCATGTCCCTCCAGCAGATTGTAGTTGGTAGCGGAGGAAGTTTAATTCTATGAAACAAAGCATGATTGATTGGTATAGAGATGAATCTTACTGTTTAACTAAGAGTGATGAATATTCAGAGAAAGTTATTACAACTTAGTGGGGACCTTGGAGAGAGTAAAGGGATCCGATTTGGTATGAAGCTCAATTTTACTATCTACACACAGATTCATACTATGGATGACAACCTAAGATAATTTGTTGATAAAAGAGAAAATGAACATGCTACATATTCTAGTGGACGATTTAACATGTTGTATGTGTGATGATAACAAAGTAGAATCTCAACATCTATTTTTTTTTTAATGTAGATGGACAACAATAGTGCAAGAAGAGTTGGAAGATGGACAGACTGAATGTAAAAGTAGTAGGTGCAACCACTTTTAAGTTGGATAAAAGAGCAACATCAATGACAATTCATAAAGAAGTCGACAACAACAATTTCTGAGGCAAGAATCTACCGTACATGGAAGGCAAGAAATTGGAAGCAATTCAAGGAAGTAAATGTAAAAACAGTGGTAGCTATTGCACATATATAAAAAGAAATCATTGAAATAATAAAACAAGTAAAAGACTCTAGAAAAGTTCGAAATTGCAGTAGTTTAATTCAGAAACTCTGTAACTAGCTTGTTATTTTTCGTACTGGTTCTCAGGCTCGGAATGACTAACATGTCAGCTATTATTCATTGGAGTGCTCTTTACATGTAAACACTGATTATCTATGATAATTTTTTTATGATTAACCAAAAACATAAAATATGGTAGAAATATTTGTCTAATTTGATAGCTTTTTCAAATATTTTACTTTGTTACAAAATCTCTTTAATAGTAATGGGCTAATATTTTCTCTAGAGTATATCTTTGTTAGGCCTCATTAGGGCCTAGGTACATGGCGTTTGGCCATGTGATATCATATCACGATATGATATCGTGAGATGAAATTAATGTTTGGATATGCAATTTTAAGCTGATTTCATATTCTCCAAAAACCATGATATAGAACTATATGGGAATTCCATATCATGATTTGAGAGATTTTAATACAAAAATTGATCCATGAGTTTATATTTTGTTAAAACAATCCCACATTTATATCTACTAATCATTTATTTCATATGTAAAAAAAAATTTATAATCACATCATTACTTTTTAAAATTTATTATTCTTACCAACATATAGTCACTTTAACTCACACTAACGGATTGTTAAAGTGATGAAATATTTATGGTCTATGAGCATGAAAATATAGTTGCGGATGATATTGACCAACAAATGGCTCAAAGTAACAATGTTGGTTTATCTTCTCGGTCACATGATCGAGAAATGCAAGTTCAACGTGAGGATATTGTCCGTACTATGTGGAAGGATTATATTAAAGACTAATACACTACAATTTATGTTTAATTTTTTTTATTAAATTAAAGTTACATGAAACAATTACTTAAGTAGAGAATAAATAACTTTGTATTAATTTATTATGCGATTTTATAAATTTTTGTTTATTTGATAAGATTGAATAAACAATTGAGACTATTTTAATAGTTTTACAACTTATGAGATTTTTACATTTATGAAAAAATATACCACACAAAAATTTTATATCGCATGTTCAAATAAAATTTCAATTTCATCTCATAATTCTATATTATGATACCATATTGTGATTCCATATCTGTCATATCGCATACCAAACGGCCTGGCCATCTATAGTCGGTTTAATATTTCAGTATTTGACAGGCTTTTTACAGCCAAACCCTAGAAACTTCCCCCATTTGGCAAAGATTTGGTTTATATTTTCTGCAGTATTTGGTACTTTGAACACAACAGACCCACGGATTACTGCTTTCGCAGAACACTGTAATTTTCTTGTTTTCTCTCTCCCTCCATTTTTTGTGTTTATAGACTCTTTGTGCTTTTTATGCAAAAATTAACAAGATTTATCATTTACCCTATTCTCTAATCTTGGCAATGATACAGGTTTACTAGACAAACAAAAGGTGAGACCTTTATGTTTTTTTTTTTGCTTTTTTTTTTTATTCTTTTGATTCTAGAAAAGTGTAGTGAAGAAATCAAGTTTTCTTTGGGGCTAAAAATTGAATCTGGATTTGTTTTTTTGGGTAAAGTTGGCTACTTTGATGGAAATTATGGAGTGTTAGAGATTGTATACCTATAAGGGTATTCAATTTCAATCATGAATTTGGTTTTCTGTGTAAAAAAGAGGAGAAATATGTTGTGTGTGAAAATTGGTTCTGTGTCTGTCTTTTTTTGTTTGTAAAGTTGATTGCTTTGAAGACAATTATGTAGTGCTAGGGATTTTATTGCAGTAAGAGAGGGTCTTTAATCTCAAAACGTTTAATTTTGTATGTGTGTGAACTTGCAATTTGTTGCTTGGGTGATTGCAAGAGCTTCAAGAATTAGGAAGCTAAGGGGATTCATATATACATAAAAGATAATCTTAATCATGTATTTATAGTGTAATTTTTGCTCCCTACCTGATTCATCCCTTGAGAGTAACTGGGGATTTAGTCACTGGTAAGTTTAAAGGAAAATAGAAGTCTTGGGTGAGTGAAAATTGCTTCTTTGATTTGAGGTTGTCAGGTTGATTACTTTAAAGGAAAATCTGGACTGCTAGAGAAAACAGGGCCTTCAATGTCATCATGAATTTTTTCTGTGATGTTGTGTTGCAACTTTCTTGGTTGGTATGTTAAGCTTTTACTTGGTCTTATGGTTATTGAGTGAAGCAATATAGCTTTATTGGGAAATTGATATTGCATTTAATGTAATTTGCACTACTTTGAATTGTGCTTCATTTCCAGGTTATGTTGTTTGTATGTTCCACCTCATGACATTCTATGTAATAACACTTCATGAGTTAGTTTGTTTCTGATCCAAGTTGATACAAAATATTTGGTTTGTAGGGTGACACATTCAGCTCCTTGACATGGCAGGCCAGAGGAATAACTACGGTAAGAGAATGCAATTGGAATCCGACTATTCCAGGAGTGATGGAAGTAAGAGAAGGACTCCAACTGATGAAAAGGAATCAAATTCCATTGGACCAGAGGATACTGTTTTTCGTTATTTATGCCCCACAGGAAAAATTGGAAGTATCATTGGAGTTGGTGGGGACATTGCAAAACAATTGAGGACAGAAACTAATTCAAAGATTAGGATTAGTGAGACCATACCTGGCTGCGAGGAGCGTGTGGTAACTATTTATAGTGGAAGTGAAGAAACTAATGTCTCTGAAGATACTGGTGACCTGATTTCACCTGCTCAAGATGCTCTATTCAGGGTGCATGACAGAGTCCTTGCTGAAGATCTGCGTATGGACGAAGATCTGGAGGATCATCAGCAGATTACTGTAAGGATGCTTGTCCCATCAGATCAGATAGGTTGTGTGATAGGGAAAGGTGGACAAGTGATCCAGAATTTACGAAGTGAAACAGGTGCGCAGATTCGGGTGTTAAGCAGTGAGCACTTGCCCCCTTGTGCTCTAAACTCGGATGAGCTTCTCCAGGTAGTAGCAGGGTCCTCCTCACAACACTTTTGAGTACAGTTTATGTTAACCATAATTCTGTGTTATCTCTTAGAATTTTTTAGATAATTAGAAGCATTCATTATGCATGTACTCTAGAGTACTTTTAGGCATGTATGGTTTAATTTACCTGAAGTAATTTTATCAGAATTTTAAGTGCGAGCACTTCCCTTGATCGTATTTGATTTTGGTACCTAGTGGAATAGTTGCGATCCGTGCAAGCTGGCGTAGACACCACCGTCATATAAAAAAAGAAAATTGCTTCACAAAATATAATAGGTAGCTAGATATGAGGTTTTCGAGCCTGATTAAAAAAATGTGGTTTTTTTATTTTCCAGCCTTGGTGTCTCTCGCAATGAAGAGGCTTGTTTCTATGCTAGCTGATTGCCTGGTTTAGCTTGTCAACCAATTTATAAGTATGTTACTTACAAACTTTTCCGATAAGATTCTAGATTTCCTGTTGGCCTAAGATGAATTTAAATGGGGAATATAGTCACTGAGAATTCATATAGTGAACCCCAACTTGCTTGATGCAGAGGCATAGTTGTTGCATGGATTGTATGTCAGTGTATAGGTGTGAGTTTTGCAAAAACCTTTAGTTTTAGAGAAATCCTAATTTACCTTTGAAGATCAGTATATTGGAGTAAAATGAGTTCGTCGAGCAGAATTGTTATAAAGGATTCATGCATTGACTGACTAGTTCGAGATTGAGGGGTAGTTGATTGGTATGGAGTATAACTGCGTGAGCAGAAACTTAAGCATGATTCATTTGGTTCCTTTTTTGAGAAGGCAAAGTAGATCTTATAAATAAATTAACACAAAGGAAGTGGGTTACATCTGACAGTTATTTCTAAAAATTAGAAGACATAAAAAGAGTACCCCATCTAATCCTGAAGGGCCTCTAACAAAATTGGTTTGGTTCTTTAAAAGCAGTTTTTTTTAATCTGTTAGCTATATCCATTTTGTAGGGCATCTATTTGTGAAACTTGATGTTACTAAAAACACCGACTAGGAATAATGAAAGAAATGGACAATCAATTGTTGAGTGAGCAACTGCTGTATTCAAGTTTTATTTGCAAATTCCCCACTACTTTTAATAATGCGTATATCTGGTTATATGAAAATGTAAATGATGTGTTGAAGAGATTCTTCTTTTATTTTCAGATAACCGGTGAAGGTGCAGTTGTTAAGAAAGCATTTTATCAAGTAGCAGCACGCCTCCATGATAATCCATCACGGTCCCAACATCAATTGCTGTCGTCACCCAGCATATTTAGGTCTGGTGCTGGACTTGTTAATCCTCATACTGGTACCCAAGTCATGGGTGTGACATCATTGATGGGTCCTTATGCAAGTTACAAAAGTGATGGTAGAAGTAGATCTTCTTCTGTAAAAGAGTTTGCAGTTCGTTTGGTTTGTCCAACTGAAAATGTAGGAGCTGTAATTGGCAAAGGTGGAGGCATTATCAAACAGCTAAGACAGGAATCAGGTGCATCTATTAAAGTCGATAGTGCTGCGGCTGAGGGAGATGATTGCATTATATTTGTATCAGCAAAGGAGGTGAGGAACAGTTTTTGGTTATTGAATTCATTATTTGATTGCTAGGACTGAGAATGCTTCTCTGTAGCGTTTGTTGCTTATCCACTTATGATCGCAGGCATTTGAAGATCAATCCCCTACCATCGATGCAACAATGCGTTTGCAACCGAGAAGTAGTGAGAAAACTGAAAAAGAATCCGGTGATGCTATTCTTACGACTCGCCTGCTTGTACCTAGTTCACGAGTTGGATGCCTTATTGGTAAAGGTGGTTCCATTATCAATGAGATGCGGAATTCCACAAGGGCAAGCATCCGCGTTCTTTCGAAGGAAAATCTTCCCAAAGTGGCATCCGAAGATGACGAGATGGTGCAGGTAAACAGGTTTTCTATTTTTGTCCTCGTGTAAGATTGTCCCACTTGGTTTGTTTAACTCTCAGTTCTTTGTAGGTTGGGGGTGTGATGTTTGGTTTAAGTGTACTCCCTATGCTGAAATTCTTATGTCATGGTATTGTGTTTTTCTCCTTCAGATTACTGGAGATGCTAATGTTGCTGCCAATGCGTTATTGCAAGTGCTTATGCGGTTGAGGGCCAATACATTTGAGATGGAGGGATCTTTTCCTGCATTTTCTCCTGGCCTTTCTTATGTCCCCATGTCTGCAAGCATGCCAGATGGCTCAAGATATGGTAACCGTGATAATAGATCACGTCGGCATGGTTATTCATCTTATTCAGGTGGACATGATTACAATGATTTGTCTCCAAGTGATAGTTATGGTGGCTCACAGGTAAATACTCAGTGTTCATCTCTTAGAAGTTAGTTTGATGTTGTCTCATTTTTACAGGTAAGGATCAAATTATCTTGTCCTGTTGTTTATATTCTAATTGATGGTTTCTGTATTTTTCCATCTATTTTGCTGCTATCGTTGTATATCAAACAAAATATGTCAGAAAGTAGATCTGAATTCATATTTTTCAGGTTGGTGGTGGAGGTAATTATGCACCATATGGCGTTTATTCCTCTGGGCGACCTAACAGTGCAGGGTAAAGCATTATCTGACTACACGCTTTGAATTAAGGCTATGTTTCCTGCCTATAATTACAGTCTCCTTCATTTACTGTATAAAGGTTTTGTTTTTTACTTGTTCTAATCTTTCCAGGGCTTCCAGCCATAACCCTTCTGCCTATGGAAAATCTTATGGATACTAGGGTGTAGAGGGTTATTAGCAGCCGGAGGTACAGAATTTCACCTTTTTTTTGGTCTTATACATAAATTAATGGGCATCTCTGTTCTGTACTTTAGTATAGCCTCAAGCGCATCGTCCTTTTGATAACTTTGACTAGCCTGAAGCCTGTATTACATCTCTAATGCTCTTTCTTTTACTTTGCCTTTTCACACTTGCCATCTAAACAGCTATCATCTCCAATGCCTGTTCCAGCCCATTGCCTGCCCCTTTTGACGAAGCCTCCAGCCTAAGAACAGAGGACCAGACGAACAAGATAGAGAAACTTGTGGCCATCCTTGCCCTAGTATTTCTGTTTCTTAGGTGTTACCAGCATATATTCATTGAAGGCCTTTTGTACCCAACAATACCTTTGCTTTAGTGGTTTTGTGTAGCAGACTAAGCCATGACAGTTTGATGTGGTGGTTCTTTACTTTTTGTTTGTTTGTTTGTGTTCTTAAGAACTTTTGTGACGTTTCCTGTTGACCAGTTATGCTACAGGATTGAACATTCTATTGCTTTCTCTTGCATCAATTTTTTTTCATGTTTTCTTGACAGCTTTACAGTTATTGAACAAAAGTTCAAGAAAGTCAGGTTTCTGCATTTCAGGAGGTAAAAATGTCATGTTTTCTTGACAGCTTTTCAGTTAGTGATCTTGTATATGACATGATTTCCGCTATTGGGTTCTATCCTCGTGAATGAAGCCCTTCTGTTAGTTGCTAGCACAGAGCTTTTAAGAGATCAATCAATAGCTAATTATGATCAAAATTCAGATTCACGTTTGCATGCTATGGTATACACTGAGAAGGCAGTTTCTACTGAAGCAGTGTTAAATTTTCTTCTCTTGCTTCTCTAGGGTAGGAGATACTTGAGATTGAGAATTGCTTTTCAGGTCGTTGAGTAGGCATGAATATGTTTTCAGAGCTTTGCTATATGTGGTAAACCTGTCTTATCTTGTTAATATTCATGCTCCCTTGGCCTCAAGGAAATGATGGTGTTGGTCACTGCTTGATGTCTGATCATTTTATGTGATCGATTCTGCAGAGGATTGATAGAAAATTTAGTTCTTATGATAAATTCCTACTAAGGTAAGTACTTTTCTTTCTTGCAAATGTTATTTCTTACACCGTGAGACAGAGATATTATTTTGGTAGGAACATACACATCCTACTGTCAAACATTTCAGGAGGAAAGAAAGCTCTATCACGTGTATTGCCAACTGCTTTTTGCCCTTTGGAGGGCTTCATGAAGCTTACAGTAAATGAATTACTGGGGTTCCGTGTCTTACATAAGTGTTATTCCATCAACTTTTATTCATTATTTGAGCATGGATTCTCTTTGCTCCGCGCTGTTTATTAGGAGTTCTGCACTGTACTTTCAGAGCCGGTCCAATTTGTTATGTTGTTTTTGGACGGCTGAGTGTAATTACCCTTTAGTGTGGTCTTTGAATGGTCCATTTAAAGCATTCTTCAAAGTAATTGATTTGATGTAAGAGAGTAAAAGCTCACACCTCCCTAGTAATAAGGTACTAAATCATTACCACCATCAGGAGGTTGGTGGGATGGTTGGGAACTTGGGATCCTTCCATGTTCAACCGGAGATCGCATTCAAGCCCTGAAAATGGTGGCATGAAGTTGAATTAGTTGGGTCAGTGAGCTTCACAAGCCATTGAAGCGACTTATTCCTGGAAATAAGAAGGCGTTAAAAACAAAGAAATTGAAGAGTTGAATCGTCATTTCTATTTTGTCCCAACAGGATTCATATGTAAAGATACTGGTCTTGTTGAGTTCATAATGAGAATATTTTCATTGTTGATATATATTTTTTCGATTGCACGTGTTATTCTCATTTGTGTATGTAAGGTAGCAATATAGGTGACAATCTCATGTCACCTCCTTTCAATTGATGGTTAACACAAAAAATGTACATTAAACAATGGTAAAGTCTCAGGTGTATGTAAAGCTCAAAACTACCGTCACTCACGAGAAGGTAAAAAAGAAGAAAAATGATGCTGAAGTCCACTAGTTTTCAACGAATGTGAATCTTTTTCTTTTCCTCCATGAATGTGGAACTTCTTTGATGCATAAGTGTCACAAGGCATCTAGAAAGTAATAATCGTTTGCATTATTTTCAATTCGACTAATACGCCTCTAGTTGAATATGTAATAAATACTTTAACTTGATGCACATTTAGACATCTTAACTTGATTTGATTCAAGTTAGCCTTGTAAGTATCCTCAACTTTGAAAATGCACCCCTTTAACGTTGAGGTATTTAGAGGTACATTTTCAAAGTTAAAGGTGCACGCGAAATGCACCTATGTCAAGTTGAAGCGTCTAGATGACCACCATCAAAGTTGGGCGTTCAACTTTTTTTGTAGCTCTGAAAGTCGATAGTATCTGTTAAAGTGGTGATTAATTGAATTTTCTATTTTCTGGGGACTTCCAACCTCAGTCTTGGGAACATAAATTCTTGTTTGTTCAAAACCAACTTTGTATGAGATCATGAAAATGAAGTCAAAAGAAATATAGTTTGTATGAAATCACAAATATGAAGTACATTACAATGTACCAAAAGGAAAAGACATTAAGTTGTATGTCTTTAACATTTCATTATAACATGGATCAGTCTAGAACTTTCACCACCAAAAAAGTACAATATATCATATGATGGTATTATAGCACAGCCAGACAGGGCAGTTTTCTGAATTTTATGCAAGGAAATCAGCTCAGTATAGGACAACAAATCTACTCTCAGTACAAAAATTCGCCACACGAGCAATTATTCTCTTTCTTTCCTTCTTTTTTACCTCTATATAAGTAGCTAGCCTGATTTACAGCACCACTTTCAGTTAATTCAGCAGGAAACTTTGATGAGGCAGCTCAAGAATGTTTTGGTCCTGGTGCCTCTCATCTAAGACTTATTCTCACCATCCGCTGCTGGTGTTCCACTCTGCTCATCATCTAGCTGGTCAAGATCATTGTTGCTACCATCTGCTTGCCAGATTTTAAATGGAGAAGGAAAGAGACAAAGGGGTTGAGATTTGCTTCCAGTATGATCACACTACAGGAATAGCTTTTAGGTACATACCTTCACCGGCATCTGTCAGTTTAGAAGCTGAGAGACGAGTACGAAGTTGCTGGTGTGGTGTCGGCTGTTATCAAAGAATACATAAGCAATGCAATCTTGTTGTGATAATTGAATACAAATTGAACATGTGGCAACTTGATAGTTAACTTCCTTGTGTATGTATGCTTCAGTATTTAGTTTGAATAAATAAAGGAAGATACAACTTCTAGCCATTACGAGCAACAATAGAAATTGGAAATGAGTTTCTCAGAGTAACAGGGTAATGCACCTCCAATTTCGGGCGAAGTGCCTCAGCAGGTGTTTTGGCCTTGTGTCCCCCTTGCTGCAATATAATAGAAAATGAAAACATTGTAAAAGATGCTCAAAACTTCAACATCAAACTTTAGCTAAAGACTGAAAGTTACACTAAAGCTGAGTACCTTTCCTAATGCCCAGTCCGCAGAATCGAAAAAAGCACGTTCATGGTCCTGGCAAATGTTAAAGAGGTTGATTGAAAATTCAATGAGGAAGGACAAGAGTTGGAGTAAAACTCAAAACACATCAAGGAAAATAATTTGAGATACCAAAGAGTTGAAGTAAAAGCCGAAAATAATCACCTTAGTTATCAATGGAGGTTTCTTTTTCACTAATCCACCATATTTTTTCTTCATTAGTTCCTCCTTCTCCTGGATATATGTAACGAGGAAAAGAATTATGCCTCAAATCTCAAGAAAAATTGGCAGAAGTACAGTAAATGTTTCGTGTAGTTGCAGTAAATTTAGGTCATTTTCCTTAACAATTTCATCAACTTTTACAGTCTCTACCTCAAATACCCTTATACACTTATAGATGGATACCAGTCCTAGGAATGAAATCTCATTCACATGGTTATATGCCACAGAAAAAGATACTAAGTACATGGTGACTGGCATTGTAACGATTTGGGCTGCAGATGGAAGTACACAGGGACTATTTCTAGAAAATCTTTTGGTGCAAAAATGTATTCGCTAATCCCTATGATTTTAATGTATGCTCCATCATTGATTATTATTTGAGAACTTTGAGCTGCAAACAAAAGAACCAAGTACATAGGGATTTTTTAGGAAAACCTTCGGTATAAAAATGTATTCCCTAATCTGTATCACTTTAACATATGCTTCATCATTCACTAGCATTGCAAAAGCTTTGAGCAAATGGAATCAGTTAGTTGCATATGAAAATATGTACCGCTAGAGATGGATCTTGGCTTTCTTCTTCTGCACCCTTTGGATCTTCTGCAGGAAGGTCATCATTTACTTCACCTTTAAGAGGACCAAGGTTTGGTTCCTTGCCACTTTCATCTGAGGGGTTCGACATTTTGTGTGCTCGTTTCTGCAAAAATATATCTGGTTTGGTATCACTCATAGCTAAGTTAAGGATACACAGCTGATTTTCCTGACCAAGAACTCTTCGCTTGAAAACATTTTAATGGATACCATAACAAGAAAATCCAAATATAGGGCATCTTCCAGTTAGATTGTGAATTTAAGGTATTGTCTTAAATTTAAACTGAACGCAAAGAGTTCCAATTGATCTACATATCAGAAAACAACCGTAAACAGACTAAGGGTACAAGTGAATGAAACAATCAACTAATCATGAATCATGGCATATGTAATCTTAGTTATGAATGAAAATTCAACCGTTAAACATGACAATTCACTGCCCTGGATAACATAAAGCATCATATAACATCAAGGATCACAAACACAGAATTCTAAAAATCATAGATCACAGAAACAGATTGCAGTCAACATACACTTAATCACAGTATTGACGGACATTCAATCCACTTAGTCAACAAACAAAATAAACAATACCTTCAAAGAATCCCTTTAAATGAAGAACAACACATCTAAAGATGAAAAAACTTAAGATACTCCTGTTACTCTATAATGTACATCTTCTAGTTTGATAAATAAGCCATATCATACAAAAACAACAAACTTCCCACATTTGATTGAAACATTGAATTTCCACCAAATCTTACAGTAATACCCCTGAGAATCAATCACCCATACCAAATGGGTGCTGGTTCAATTTTCACCATCCCCTTCCCCAACAAGAAGAAGAAGAAGAAGATAGGCAGTGTAATTTCACAAGTGGGGTCTAAAGAAGGTAGAGTGTACACACACCTTACACCTTACCCCTACCCCTACCTCATCGAGATAGCAAAAGACGATTTCTGATAGACCCTTAGCTCACTATCTCTATCCCCATCCCCGATCTCCGAAATTCGACCGGAAATGACAACTTGTCAATCAATTTCTTTTCAAGATATCAATTCTAGCTCAGCTTATACATGCAAAAGAACAAAAAGAAGGTAAAACACAGAACTATAAATAACCAGTTCACGAAATATGAAATAAACGCACAGATTCAGTAATTCAAATCAATTTAAACACCAAATCAATCATCACAACAGTGCCGAATTTGGATCAATACTAAAATCCCATTAATACCCAGAACGCAAATAGTAGATTCACATATGATAAACCTAGTAATGAGGAAAAAATAACAAAAAAGAATCGAACTTGATAGCACAAGAACAGGAAATAACTATTGAAAATCGCCACCTTTTTTAAAAATACAACAAAAATAGAACCCAAAAAGCCAAGAAAATCAGTTTTCAGATATGGGAAAATGATGATGAAGAAGAAGGGTTACCTGGAATCTGAAGTGAAGGTGGATGAAACCGATGAGTTACCAGAAATATGGAACAGAAAGGAAGACGAAGCAAAATAAACTGTAAAATGAAAGAAGAAAAATAAAAAGAAAACAAAAGGTTGCGTTGTCATTGCACTAGAGAATATGGGCCTTCTGATATTGTGGGCCTGGGGCATTTTTGGGCCTTTTCTTTGTTTTTGTGGGAAAAGTGCCCAGATAGCTGATTTTGCAATGTGGGGGCCACTGTTTAAGTCACGTTCTACGGAGCGATGGTTAGACCAACTTTGTTGTATGGAGTAGAGTGTTGACTAATTAAGAACTTTCGCAATCAGAAGATGAAAGTTGTGAGAATGTGGATGTTGATATGGCTATGGGGATATAGTAGGAGAAGTAAAGATAAAATAAAGATATCTGGTACAAGATAGCTAGGAGTGGCGTCAATAGAAGAGAAGATACGTGAAACGCGATTGAAATGATTTGGGTATATGCAGAGGAGATGCACATATATCCCAGTACAAAGTGTGAGAGGTTGGCTAGGAATGTTTTCAAGAGAGTAGAAGTAGACAAAAGAAGTTTGGAGGAGACGTGATTTGACAGGACATGATGCAACTTCAGCTTACCGAGGGCATCACCTTAGATAGAAGGTTATGAAGGACACATATTAGGATATGAGTTTAGTTAGGTAGTTGAGTGTTGTCTCATTTATTCTTCTATACTATTAGTTGTGCTATTAATTGTGGTGTTACTCCTCTTGTTTTTTGTCCTTTGATTTTGGTCATTATTAGTGGGTTTTTTACATTTTCATTATTGTTTTATCTTATTATGACTATTGTTTAGGATGATTTGACAAGTTGTCTTTAGTATTTTGCTGGGACTTACTCCATTTTTGTTATTTCTTCTTTATATTGCTTTGGTCTACTTTTTCCTTGAGCTGAGGGTTTATCGAAATCAACCTCTCTACCTACAAAGCAGTGGCAATGTTTGCATACACTTTACCTTTCCCACTTCATGAGATTATACTGAATATATTATTATTGTTGTTTAAGTCACACTCTAAATTTATAAAAAATTGAAAGTCAATCCATTTTGAAATAATTTCGATACGTGATGAAGTTCCAAGAATTCATACCTAAAGTTACAAATCTTGTTTGAAGTTGGTAGGTCACTTTAACCACAAATGATTTGAGTTCAACCATTTTTCACATGCACTTATTCTTCAAATTTCAACAATGTAATTCATAATTTAACACACAAATCTACTCCGATCTCCGAGAATTGAAGTTTGAATGATTTAGAATATATAGATTATAGAGATACACTTATTGTTGCTTATTTTTAATAATTTTAATTAGTTATTTCACTTAATGTTTCTTATTTTTAATAATTACAATTAGTTATTTTTCAAATATAAGATCTGTATACTCCATGAACAATATTTTCTGATGAAGTTTGGAGTGTTTTATATATAATTCTTTTTTATATAGGGTAAATGTTAATTTATTCTCCTCTAAATTAATGAGTTGATTTTTATGGGCAAAAAATGGTGATTCTTAAAAGTCTATCTATCTATATAATAATTGTTGGACTAGAATAGTGTGGTGTTTTCTCTCTTTACTTTGACGATTTTTTTTTTCTTCCTACTTTTTATTGAACTTATTATAAAAATAAATGTCTTTTTATTTCTGATTGTCTTTTCATTTTCAATGATTTATGTTCATTATTTTGTGTCATAATGTATAAATGTTACTCCTATATTATGTTACAATCAAGTTCAAAGCCACATTTTTAATCCTCTTAATTACAATGACTCTTCATTCTAAGGAATTTGTATATTGAATGTAGTATTTATTTGAAATGTGAAATATACTCTTTAATGTTTTTGTATATAAGCCAAACAAAATTAGGAGAATTAGGATTTTTGTGCATCCCATTTTTTTTCAATCTTTTCTAAAGAGCTAATTCTCTCTTTTGTTCCTTTTTTTGTGTGTATTTTAAAGTGTATTTTCTTTCTAACCTTATTTTGTTTTCTAATTTTAATAAAAAAATTATTTTTAGTGATCTTATATGATAATTCTTTAGGTTGGTGAACATATGAACAGTAGAAAGCAAATAGTGATGAAGTTATAACAAAAAGGAGGAAGAAGTCCGAATTAAAAAAATACTGCTGTGGAAAACTAATTATTCCAATTAAAGAGTATGTACCTTATAGATGACTTAGAATAATAATTGTTACAAAATATAGGTATATTTAATTTATTTTTCGTAGCTTCTCTTTTATGATTTATTAAAGTAAACTAATGATATTAATATAGAACTTTATTTTAGTTCTTTTCATAACCACGCGAAGCGTGGCCAAGTACACTAGTTTAAAATATAAGTTGCAAAATATACCATTTATGTTTCAACTAGCTACCCTAAATTAAAGATGACTACCTATTATAAACTTTACCAAATTATTGTTCATGCGTAGTATTTTGAATCCACTTAATATCTTTGACATAAGTTGTTTTTATTTTTATAAGAGCAACATGAACCAATTGATTTGAAATAATGATCATAACTAGCTCACAAACTCATACTTGTTATGTAAGGGGCCTAAAAAAATTGACTCTCATAACATGCAGCTTATCATGTGGGTTTCATATAATACAGGAAAAAATGATAAATATACCCTCAAACTATCGAAAATGGTATATAGATATTCTCTGTCATATTTTTGAGACATTGGTGCCCCTGCTGTCCAAAAAGTAAAGCACATATACTCATTATATTAACGGACATACATGTGTCATAATCTTATCCACCGATCCGACATTTATTAAATATTGGATCGACGGATAAGATTGTGCCACATGTCCCTATGCAGTCTTCCGTTAAAGTGAAGAGAATATCTGCTTTAGTTTTTGGACGGCAGGGATACCAATGTCTCAAAAGTATGACGGAGAATATCTGCACATCATTTATGATAATTGGGTGATATATTGTCCTTTTTCCCTGTAACATATCAAAAAGATCTTCTGAATAATTTCTTTAATTATTCAGTAATGTCTGTCTTGCACACATTGATTGCATCATTCTTGATCACATTCAGAAATCTTCTAGACTTCTCATAGCTTACCTATCATTTCCAAAGTAGTATATCCTTTGTGTTCTAATTTATGGATATAGTCTGAATCAATATAAAATTCAAGAACTATACGTAAATTTTTAAAACATTATAGAACTTTAATATCAAATACTTACACCTCTTGTATTATTAAAAAAATAAATCCTACATTACACATTTACACCAGTTATGATATCTCTATTATTCAAAAAACATTTAAACCTTTTATATAATTACAAAAAAGAGAAATTTATACTATATTAAAATATTATAATTAAATTAAATTACAAATAACTTATGTATTTGAAGTGTAAGAACTAATAAGGTTATAACCAATGGTTGATAGTTAAGTAATTTGTGTTCATGAGTACCTACTACTAAACCAATCGTTAAGGTCATTCACTTGATTTCCTCAATGACTTTACTATCGATGAATCAAGATATGTTATGCAGATGTAAAGGCGAAGAAATTGATGGTGGATATGCCAACGATCTCAAAAGCAATGTCTGATTTTTAGATCTGCTCATGTTGATCTTTATTATATTAGGATGCAAAGAAGTTTTTAACGAATAATTTTTTTGTTAAATTTTTATCTTTGTTTTTAAAAAATCATAAAAATAACTCATGTGTATCCATAAACCATGTAACATACTAGCTGGATAAATTTGTTTAACGAATCAAAAGCAGAATTAAAAAAAAAATGAGGTTCACAACTAGAAATAAGTTAGATTTTGACCTACTCCATAAACTTGTTCTTTGCTTTATTTCTCATTTTGTTAATTAAAAGTCAGCCTGTGATTATTAATGATTGAACTTTCTTGTATTCTAATTTCTCATCTTCGATTCTCATGTTCAAGTACAATTTTGTGCCTAATCCAAAAACCCATTTAGGACCATAGTAATTACTATTAATATTATCAATTGACCTAGTATAACAAACCAATGATCATAAAGTATGTTTGCAAAACATTGAAAAAGAAAAAAAAAATAGGACAAAGAATGTTCCTGTTTCTATCGAAAACAACCTCTCTATTCCATAAAATTAAAAGTGACGTCTGCATACATGCTATCCTTCTCATACCACACTTTTGGGATTACAACGGGTCGTGTGTTGTTGTAATGTCGTGGTTTCTTGTATATGATGATATATTTTCTTGAAAAAAATATGTTTTCAAAGTACATGTTATGAAGAAAGTAGAGCAGGTAAAAAGTCTAGCAAGTTAATGCAAGACTTAACTACTTCATGGAATATCATGTATTGAACCAGAAAGTTGTACATATCATTGATTAAATAAGCAAAAGAACAACTAATTATGTGTCATCAAAACCTAATATCCACTCTAATATTATTTGTAAACTTTGTTACATGATTTGGTTCATTTGTTAGTATAAATTCACGGTCGATCACACTTAACATACAAATCATAACAACAAAATTGATTTGGATTTTGAAAGTTTGAGCTGAAGCAAAAGATGAAGGCAGTATCAATTGAAGCTGGAGAGGCATCAAAGGCCAAAAGAGTTCATGGAGTAAACAGAGGGATCTCTGTATTTGATCTCATTTTACGTATCGTTGCACTTGTTGGAACCTTAGCAAGTGCTGTGGCAATGGGTACTGCAGATCAAGCACTTTCATTCAGTACACAGATTGTAAATTTTGAAGCTCAATATGATGATATCGATGCGTTTAAGTAAGCAACATTGCCAACATATTAGTACATGAAATAGAACTCTATAAAGGTTAACTAACACATTTTTTTGTTTTGTTTATTGTGATCGAAGATTCTTCGTGGTTTCGAATTCTATAACTTGTGTATATCTTGCACTTTCTATCCCTATTTCAATCTTTCACATTATCAGAAGTAGAGCAGGAAAGAGCAGAGTTTTGCTCATTGTCCTAGACGCGGTAATACATTAAATTTCTACTAAAGTTTTCATATTTAGTACTTTGTTATGAAGTTGTGCTGATATATTTTTATACTTTGTGAAAACTTTTGAAGATAATGCTGGTTTTCCTCACATCTGGAGCATCTGCAGCAGCCGCAATTGTGTATTTGGCACACAATGGGAACACTTCAACTAACTGGTTTTCGATATGCCAACAGTATACAGATTTCTGTCAGCGTTCTGCTGGATCCCTTATTGGTTCATTTGGTGCAATGGCCTTGATGGTTCTACTTATTATTTTGTCATCTATCGCGTTATCCAGGCGCTAAAAGTGTCATAAAAGGAGACCGGCTACACTAGCAATTGCTAGCCTTTGTTTTTAATTCTCTGTGTTTATTGTGTTTGTAAATTGTTAGTTTCATGATTTGCATTTCATTTTATCAAGATTGTTATCAGTTGTATCACAAATGAAAAGATTTCCTCCTTACTACAATGTTTTCATCTTCAAAAAAATCACGTTTACTCAACTAATAGTTATTCTCTCATAGAGTCGCAAGTCAAATCAACTCTAAGACCAAATATGTATTCATAAGCTCTAATTTGTTTATTGAAGAAAGTCACTTTTTTGAACAAACTAATGAACATAAAATTGAGACTATTTCAATTGCTACTGTATATAATTTCAATCACCTCTGAGTCTGATGATGTTATGAAAACTCTTGACATCATGCAAGTAATCCCACCAATTCATCAATCGATTTCAACGTCTTCTCATAGAATACACGAGATTCATATACCTTTGGTGTTCGAATGTAGTAATCAAACTGCAAACGAAAAAATACATAGAAATATTCCTAACACTGAAAAGAATCTTGAAAAATTTCAGAACAGGGAAATAAGGACAGTTACCTCAGCCATGTTATCAGTAAGCTCATTGGCAGCTTTAATATAAGACTCTTTTCGACTTTCAGGCACCCTGGACAAGGCATTCTTCATGTCCTGTTTAAGATAAGCCGATTTAAGACGAATATAAAACAAGACATACCTCCATGAGTTAGTCTCCAACATTTCCTTAATACTATGTAGTCCATCAGCTGTTTGGCGAATTCGTGCAACTGCATCTTCAGGTGACAATCCAGGCTCAAAGAAATGTTCTCTTAAGAATGATCGAACGCCCCAATTTTCAGCTAATGCTAAAGGGGTGAATTGTAAACCTATTGCCAATGGAGTGGCAAGAAAAGTCGCGATAAGTTTTCGTCTACATGAAGAATTTTGTTCATCAGTTGATAAGTTTGATTGGATTTTGGGTAGTGTCTTGCATTGTGTGTGATGAGTTTTGGTTATTTTGATTTTTGGATGGAACAAAGTTGTAGGATTTGTGAAAGTTGTCATGTTTGTGTGACAAAGTTGAAGAATGTTTGATGGTTTTTGAGAGTTTTGGTGTGGATGGATATTAATTGATTTCCCTAAATCCAAAATGGACCTTAGGTTTTGGTGACTTGGCAATTGTTTTATCCTCTTTTTTTTTCCCAATAAAATTGGTGTTGTTGGGTCAATGGTTAAGAGGCTTTGTTCTAGTTGGCCCAATTTTGGAATTGTTAACTTTGGGCTGGCCTGTTCACTTGAAAGGTACACATTACTTCGGAATCAATCAAGACAGAACACTAGTAGCCCTATTTTGTAGACAGATTGGAATTAATCGTTTAATTTTTATCTCATTGAACAATGTTCCACTGATTTTCTGTAATCCCTAGGCATATCCTTGACGCTGCTTACAAAATCATGTTATGAATATGATTATATTATTTGACCTTCATACTTACCAATATTTTTTTGATCATACAACAAGTTGTATCTCAATTCTCATATCAAAACAAATTTGAGTTCAAAATTGGGGTAAGACACTAAAATACATCTAAATTATGGTGAAATTTTCAACTATACACCCCTGAAATAAGTTATTACTGTCAGAGAACGAAGTAATGATATCAGGATTAGTTATCCTAGAATAAAACAATGAAATTGACAAAAACACCCTTGAAATCTCTGATATCGTTTGTCTACTAAATAAGGTGGAGACTGAAGAGTATTTTTATAAATAAATTATTTCTTCTTTTATTTATGAAATACATGTTATTTAATTTTTAATATAACAAATCAAACAATCAATAAATCATTTTCCTGCATAAAGAAAATTAAAGCAATTTAGGCAAAAATAAAACATTCTTGATTGTGCATGAATAATTGCTTGACAGCCAAAAAATCTGATGTCTCTGGCTCCCACATAGTTGGATTAATAATAATTGCTTTACAAATTTAAGCCACACCTTTAATGACATCCAGTGGGGCTAGCTATTCATAGTACTTGCAGAAAATGATGGATGAGAAAATTATCTAAACAAATCACAATAATAAACTTCGGTTATGTGAATCCTCATTAACTAAAAGAAATAACTACAATGTTTTTGTAATCCCTATTAGTATAAGGGTCGTTAATAATCTGTTTGGCTAAACTTTAAAAATATAATTGACCAAATTTTAAGTGAAGAACTAAGTGCTTGTAAATAATAATCATATTCGTCAAATTATGATATGCGTAAAAATATGTCGTTAAAATATTGGTCAAACACAAACTACTAATAAAAATATATTTAGTTAAACACATACTGAATCTAAGTACTTTTTCAAAATTATTTGATAAGTTGTACTTATCAAATTAAGTTGATCTTAGTAGCTTTGTCAAACATGCTATAAAAAACTCCTAAAAAGGATAGAACCTAACACAAATATATTAACATACAAGTATCAAAGAGTGTGACTTAGTAGTCAATGTGGTTGAGAATCTTGAGGCCTTAAGTTCAAAAATCAGCAGAGACCAAAAATATTAGGAGTGATTCTTTCCATCTGTCCTAGCTTTAATGGACAGAGTTACTTGATACATGTTGCTGGTGGGAGGTGACAGGTATCCCCTAAAATTAGTCCACGATCATTTAAAAAAAACATATCAACATACAAATTAAAGTCAACTAATTGCTATCGACGATATAATTTTCTTTTTCTTTCATTGTGTTCTAATCTTCCGCTATATTCACATAAATTGCAACAAATTAAAGATCTTTTAAAACAAACGTTCTTTTTATCTCTCATCTCCCTTTCTAACACCTTCACTCATGCTTTCACACCTATAGTCCGATGTACCTACAAGTTATCGTTCACACAAAAAATGCCAAGTTTCAAGCGATTCTCTCTCGTTTTATCCTGAAAGTATGTTACTTGCCAATTAAGGGAAAAATAACGCAAACACCATAAGATAATTTTACTAAATTAGTGTATATCTTTAAGGGGTACGTAGTAGATGCCGTGAACGGCACTAAGAAGTATTACCATATTTGTTGACTTATAAGATAGTTGCATACATGCATCTAGTCGCAATTCACAAACAACTTTTTTTTGGAAATACGAAATTATATGAATAAAGAATAACTCTATAAAAAGAAAATGAATGATTCATATAAATCGCTTAGTGCAAAAAGTATCCTTTTTCAGCACGTGTATATGAACATCGTCAAAACACTATAAAAATCAACAAAAAGTTGGCACTAGGTACTCCCATGCTGCTGTGCTCAATAATATTAATATTAAGTCATCATGTTATCAAAAAATGGAATGGTCAAAAGGGATTTTTCCTTCCCTTTTTGGGTAATTAATTGTTGGGGTATGCATGCCAAAGTGATTGTTTGTGTAAGTCGCTCGTCATCATGACTAATCTTGATTAGTCGTAGCTCCGATGGACATCAAGTGGAAAAGAAAATGACTAATCTTAATTATGGAATACTTTTATAGAGTCAAACCTCTTTATAATGCTGTTGTTTGTTAGAATATTTTTCGATTGTTATAGTAAAATATTATTATAAAGAATATCTAATATAACATAAAAGGAAAAATAAATCGATTCTAAAAAGAACTTGACCGTTAATGAAATATTATTATAGAGGTTGATTATTAAAGAGAGATCCATATATATACATGACTATTTGGCATATAAATCTTTAGCAATTAAGTATATTTTAATCAACTATAATGAGTTATTTTACTATTTTTTTAATTTAGTACTTCCTCCGTTTAACAATAGTTATTCAATTTGGAATATTAAGAGATAATTTATCTTTTGTGTCTATTTTATCCTTGCTATTAAATATTATTTATCATCTAACATATTTTTAAAAGCATTAAATCTAATAAAGTCAAAAGATAATATAGTAATAGTACCCTATTATTTATTGTTTCTTAAGAGGTGTGTTAAATCAATAATGGATAACTATTATTGAATTGATGGATATATTGATAATTTTCTTATGAAGAATTACTTGGTATTGTGGATCAATTTAACATGGGGATATAATATCTCATTTTCCCACATAGTTGGATACTTGGATTAATGAGTAGACTAATAGCTTCATATACTAACAACTTTACAATTATTCATTGGGGGCTTAGCTATTCATAAAACTTATAGAAAATGACAGCTCAGAAATGTATAAATTATGATTAGAAAATTATTTTAAAATGAAGGAACACAAAAAACATAGGAAATATATACAATTACTAGTATAAGCTTAATTTATATTACGTATATAGTTAGTCTAAATAATATTTATCCAATAATCACTATATCAAAAATAATTTTTAACGATAATAAACATACAAATTAACGACATTAACTAATTGCCATTAGTTCCAACGTCAGACTTTAAAGATATTTACAAAAAATGTTAGTTGTCGCTTATTAATTATTATTAAAGATTATTTTTATATAGTGCATATATTACCGGTTAATTATAGCAAGTCACCTATCTTATATATTGTTTTTACTACCGTAAGTGTTTGGACATAGATTTGGTGTTATTTAGAAATTAAAGTTGTATCTGAACATACATTTCATTTGGCAACAAAAATTAAAGTGTCACGAATGAAAAATATATTTTCACTTGTAAAATTAAACTATCCCAAAAATCAATCCAACGTATAATCAATTAATTTCTTAACATATCTTTTTAAGAAAAGAAGAAATTTTTTGTATGAATAAATGGGACTTAAATCTCACAATTTGTAAAAAGCTTACTAATAAATATCTTTTAATATGATTGACTTAACAATATAAAATTAAAGATTTGCTTTATATTAGTCTATTACTTATAAAAATTAAATGGAGCAATAAGTTGAGCACGTGTTCAACGATAGCTGGAGGAACAACTTAAATTGTAATTAGTATATCGTGTACGCCATTGAAAGCATGACATATCTTTTAATGATATAGGGACGGTCTCAACTGAAAAAAGATAGCGAGATTGATCGCAATTTCAAAAATATTTGACCAACTATTCGTGTGGCTGGTTTTGATTTACTATTTGACTGCTGATCAAATGAGAGGGCGCCATCTACGTACCTTACTTGTGGAGTAGAGGGGGAGGGAGAATTCATTGATTAAGATGTCAAGGCGGTTGAAGAAGGCCATAGATAAAAGTAACCGATGCTTTGATTATTCAATCGACATCTTACTGTCATTTTGTGCTTGTCGTCATGCTGACAAAAGAGGAGTTTCGATTGATTTTATTTACTATTGAATTGTTTTTCTCTCTTATATATCTCGCTAATCTAGTATTGTCATATAAGAGAATTGTCTTTATGGATAAAATATTTATATCTTAAGTTGACATAAATAAGAATAAGTTAGTCAAATATTATTTTTAATTAATACTTTTTCAAAAATATATAAATAAAAATTAAAACAAATATTTCGAGACAAAAAAAGTACATAACAACAACACGCAAATAAACAACACGTAACCAATAGTCCCATATTCTCATATTATTGTGTTCACTCGATCAATTATATATCAAAAAATGGGAAGGTCAAAAGGGAGTTTTCATTCCCGTTTTGTATAATTGACAAGCACAAAGTGAACACAATTATGTTAAAAGTATATTTGAATGAATTTATAATTTATGATTTTTGACGTAAAAATACATTTTTATCATACTCGTGTTATAAATCAAAATTATACTTAAAAATATTTAATATAGTTAATTCAAACAAATTCTTAGTTTTTTCGTTACTAAACATTTTTGTAACATTTATAGATAAAAAAAAAAAAAGAAAAAGAAAACTTGTTGACATTATTTGAGTGCTCGAATTTGAATAGTACCACATATTCTTGAAAAAATAAATTATATAAAATTTTAACTAATACTTAATTTTAAAAATTTATATTAACATAAAACGTATTTTTCTTTGTACCGAAAATACCTTATAAGTGAAAGATAAATACACATGCCCCTTTTTTTTCCTTTTTCTTTTCATAAAATGCACATACCTTATTCATTCAACTAAAAGTTTGATCTTATCCAAAAAGTTTTTTTGCAAAGTAATAATAAGGACTTTGTCCTATTTAAATTTCGGCGGAACATTAGCCGTTAAAAAAAAAAAAGAAAATCCACCACGAAAATTATTCGTTTTTTCTAAAATAACATTTTGTTTTATTTAAAAATTATTAGTATTTCATTATAAATTTTGAAATCCAATAGTTTAAATTTTAAAGAGTGTTTCAAACATATTTTTTAATTCTATCTTCGTAAATTTTAAATAAAATATTATTTCCACTATTTCAAAAAAATTACAAATAAATATAACTTTAATTTAGTTTTATAAATTTAAAATAAAATAATAAAAATGTGAAATCTATGACAAACGCCTACCAAGTTAATAAAATAGTCCAAAAATATCACCATTGAAATGATGGGGGATATTTTGATTATTTAAAAGGGGCCATGCATGCACCTATCTTTTTTCTTTTCTTTTTTCAAGTGGTTGCACTTGACCCGCACAGTCCACAACTTTATATCAAGAGAGGTCTGAGTTCGAAATCTAAAATTTCTGATCAAGAATAAAGAGATCTCAATCATTTCGTTATAATAAATTTTTTTATTCTATTTTTATTGAATTAGCTCACCGAAAAAATATATGGTGAAAATCAGATTTTCATTAAAATACTAGGAAAACTGCTAATTTTTCATGTGAAAATACTATTTTTTTTCAACTGATTCAATTAAAATATTTATTAATATAGTCACCGAATATTAATCGATATGTGTTTTACTTCATTAAATCATGTAATAATGAAAATCGCATTGATTTGATATAAACACGCGATGTAGGTAAGTTTTTCCAAATTCAAGTAGTAGAAGAAATTTTGGATGTCCAATATTATTATATTTATTAACTTCAATATGAATTTAAGATAGGTACTTTTTAATAATCGTACAAAACAATATCACACTTAAGTCAGCTAAGAGATAATTCATGTACTTTTTTTTATGATAATATTAATTAATTCTTATTCTGATAAAAATATTAACTAATGAAACAACTATAGGATCGCTTATTGAGTAATTCGATTCAATTTTAAATATTATTAAAAAAGTCCTACCTAGGAGTATGATTAATTTTTCTACGCGGATTTACATCATATAATTGACAATTTAAAAATAAGTCTCCTTTTTGTAAGCCTATAATAATGAATTAGGTAGTTAATTAATCCTTATTCTACTAATCAGAAGACAAAAAACCAAAGAAAAGAAAAATTGAATAATAAAAATATTGACATTTCATTGTAGAAAACAAATTTTAAAAAATCAAAGATAGACTGCTGAAAAATATTTATTAAAATTTCACAAGTAAATTAGTTTTTTTTTTTTCAAATACAAACTGAGAAACTAAATTCTAAAATAATACAACAACAATTTGTTGCCCCTACTACAAGGTTTGTTGCTAATAATACCAATGACATAAACATTAATTATATTTTACAATTGTTGTCATAAACTTCTGATGCCACCTTTTCATCCAATAGCCTCCATATAAATATATTTTCACTGGGGGCGGAAGGTGTATATATATATATATATTTACACACATACATATTGAACCCCTTGATATAACTGAGAATCTATTTCGAAAATTCTTGATGAAAATTTTGTCTCCGCTACTGATTATCACTGGGATTGAAACGTTGGATTCACAAAAAGTGGCTGCTGATAATTGAAGAAAATATTACAATTATTACTTGTAATATTATTTGTATTTTGTTGTTGTGATGATACTTGATCCACATTACTTGTGTTACTCACATTATTCATTGTGTAACTTTGGTCATCATATAATAAATTGTCGCTTAGTAATTGTGGAATTGATCCAAAATAATCCAATTCCAATAGATGTGACAATGAACAAATTCTTGGTAATTTCATTGTTTGTGGTCCACCAACAACTTCAATTGCATTATTTATACTCACATTTTGTGCGTCCAATTCTTCTTCTTCAACTTTCATCATCTCTATAGTTTTTCCCAAATTTTTCTTCTTATAAATTCTACATAGTACCCAATCATCTAACTGAAAAAAAAATAGCCAAGAAAAAAAAGAATATTAGTTTAATTCTTCATCAAAATAAAGAAATAAATTTGAATAGAGCCGAATAAATACACTTGATACAAAAATGTATTTCTTATGTCCCAGTTTATATGACACTTTCCTTTTTAATCAATTTAAACAAGAATGACACATTTCTATATTAAGTAATAATTTAACTTTAAAATATCTATTTTGCCCTTACAGAGATGATTTATGGCTATCAGACCACAAATTTCAAAAGTCTCTTCTTTTCTTTTTTAAATTTCGTGTCAAATCAAAGTAATTCATATATAAAATAGGACGAATGGAGCATATGAATTAGAAAATGCACAACTACAGTAAAAATCAACAGATTAACGACAAAATTCATAACTAATTCCAGGATTCCTTTTTGGGGTAGCTAGTGAAATGAATATTCATGACTAAAAAAAACAAGAATTAGCGACAAACAAGTACTTTTATCGTTAAACAACAAAAAAAATCCATTGCTAACTCTATTTACACACAAATTATCGAAAAATCATATCAGTAACTAGCTATTTAGCGATAGATTAACGATGTTCTTACCCTCATAGATCCACTTTGCTTAGATGTTTGAGACTTTGAATCACTCAAACGATATTCATGCATGATCCAATCAGTCTTGACACCTTTTGGTGGTTTGCCTTTGTAAAAAACAAGAGCTTTTTTAATTCCAACATATTTATTTGCACTATAAATTGCTTTATCAGTGCCAGTAGCCTTCCAATAACCTGACACAGCTGCTCTATTTGGCCTAACACCATTTGGATATTTTCTATCTCTAGGGGTAAAAAAATACCACTCATTTTCTCCAAATTCTGCCTTTTCTACACATTTCATAAAAAAGTAAAAATAATTAATAATCATAAATAATAAATTCAAATTAAAAACTTAAAATTTTTGAGTATACAAATATATGTGTACTAACCAGGTAATTCCCAGGGATCGAACTTGTAGACATCGATTTCGGGGATAATTGAGACGGGGCATGGCCTCGAAGTAGCTTGATATCGAAGATAATACATGATTAATTCCTCATCTGTTGGATGAAACCTAAATCCAGGAGGAAGATCAGAGCTAATTTTTCCAACCATTATTTTTATAGAAAAATATAAAAATGAATGAATTGGAACAATTCTTTTTTTAAGGAAATTGAGAGAAAAGGGAATTTTAGGATTTTTTTTTTAATTCTATTGGGAGGAAAATGAGAAGTGTGAGTGTTTGAAATGTTTGCAAGGAGAAGGCTGCCCAATTTATAATTGTTGGAGGTTTAAAAAATTTGTCATATTTTGATTGGTTCTTTTTTGACTTGCATATCTAGTATGAGTATATATGTATTTTATTTTATTTTTGATTTTCATCCGGTGTCCGCTGCTCACATAGAAGTCTAACTAAATTCAAAATCGCATTGGAAAGTCCAACATTGAGTAGTAAAGCATTTCCTAATAAAGGCAATTTTTGTATCGATGGAAGCTCAAACTTGAGATCTCTGATTAAAGATAAAAGAGTATTTATGACTCCACCACTTTCTTCGCTGGTGAATTGTGAGTGTGTGTGTATATATATATATATATATATATATATTGCAAGGCCATGCTTGTAGGATATTTTAGGCAAAATTATTATCTTATTCTTTCTTCATTCAATGGATAATAACATGGGGGTGGGTAGGGAGGGGTGGTGGTGGTGGCGGTGGATAAGGTCATTGGGGAGTGGGAATATACTTTAGTTCTTATCTTGATTTTCTTGTTTGTGTAACTTTAACAAACTATTATTCTTAGACTCTTTCTAGTCAAAAGTAGTTATGGTCCTAATAAGCCAATAAGTTTGGAGTATGATGATGAGGATAACAAACAAATTTTGGACCTTATTGGTGTTATATTGAGTTCTTGGGATCTTTTTCCATTTTCCAATTGGCTTTTGTTAGATATGGATGAAAACTTCATCCACATATGTGGATCCAATTGTTAAAGGTAGTAAAATATATGGAAGGGATGCAATTCCTATCTTTTATTTAAATATTTTGGATTTGAATTTTTTAATATAAAAAGTTTTTAAACAAGAAAAGTATTGAAAATATCGTTAAACTTGATATAAATTACTCTCTAGTTTTGTCCTCGAACTATTGATAGACTTTAAAATACATCTTTACTTGACTAACTAAACTTAAATACACTCCCGATCTACCATATGACATAATAAGTGGTTTCAAACTATTGTAGAAGCATGTGACTCTTAATAAAAAGTCGAGAGATGTGTTGAAAACATTTCTAAATTTAATGAGAATTAGTGGTGTATTTCACTCATATTGCAAGATCAGGAGTGAGTTTAACTTCACTTAATCAAGGTAATGGGTGTTTTTAAGGTTGTCAATAGTTTAGGAATGAAACTAGTAATTCACTACAAATTTAAAGGTATTTTTAATACTAATATAAATTTAAATTAGTTGGGTCAATTTATTGAGTAGTTTGAGTCATTTATTCAAGTAGATAAATTAGAATTTAATTAAGAAGATAGATTAGAATTAGTAGACTTTTTTGCATACCTTTACATACATAGCACTAACTCTATATATATGTGTGTGTGTGTGTGGATTCGATGTTGACTAACATAGAGTCATCACTACATTTGCATACATCCATTTTATATCATAATTAAGATATGATATATATTTAAAATTTTAACTTTTTTATTTATTTATTTATTTATTTATTTATGTAGAGATATAAAGCTATCCAAATTCTAGATATAACACTATTTTAAAAAAAATGAGGATTTTTGTTGAACATTTCCGCTAGGATCATTCAGAATTTGTTAGAGATTTATCGCAAGATTGATTTCTTATTGAATATTTATATAAACATTCTCATTTTAATAGTTGTGTAATAAGTATTACAATGTTTTATTTGCTTAAGTTATTGTATTATTTTATGGTTGTTATTGTTTTCATCTTCATTACATTCAACATGACTTATTCACTATTGTATTTATTTTATATACTTTACCTAAAGTGAGAATCTATCGAAAATACTCTATATAAGATTGAATATACAACATGATAAGTGCTTATGCTCCCAGATGTTTTGATGATCTCCTCACAAATGCAGGGACCTGGTCCTCTGCAAAGTATGAAGACTCGTCCAGTAGCAAACTGATGTACAACTGTAAAAGCTGTCCTTGTCAGGAAGTTGGTGAAGCTGCAGAGTACTTCACCAATCAGGAGCGACGAGATTATTGTACATTGGATAATAATTCTTCTTGTCTAATATATTCAACTCATAAACAACAAGAGAATCATTCATTCAAAGAGAGACATTTCAAGCTTCAAAAACAGTAGGGACCTGATCGATTGCTTTAAGTGCTTCCTGTACCAGCTGTTACTTTGTTTGCTTGTAATAGTTCTTATATTGTAGAATTCGTTTCACTTGTGAAAGAAACATTCAAACTTGTGTGAATTATTGTAAGAATTAGGTTAAGGGTAATTTAGTGTCTTACTCTAAAGTCTATATTAATCGGTTATGATTAGTTTAGTGGCCAGTGTTATATCTGCTCCAGCTCAACTAAGTGATAGGAGGTATTGCTTAGTGTGGAGATTAGCAGGCTAATCTCATTGTGTAAAATGGCTTTCACTTTTGCTTGGAGAAGATTAGTGGAAGCCGTTTGAAAAGTCCTGTTGAGAACAAGTCGTGGTTTTACTCCCTTGATCAAGGAGGTTTCCACATAAAGTTGTTTGTGCAATCTTTACTTTCAACATTTATTTTACTGTTTATTACTGTAACTATGTTGAGGACTTGGTCCCATCTACATAGGTGGACGCATACATTCCAACAAGTGGCACCAGAGCTTCACTTTTCATTTTGATTAACACCAAGAAAAGAAAAGATCCTAAAGGAATGGCTGCTCCACCCAATATGGAAGAAGGACAATCTTCTACCAGGCCACCTTGTTTCAATGGCAAATACTATGAATGGTGGAAGAATCGAATGCACGACTACATCAATGTTGATGACTATGAGTTATGGGACATTATCCTTGATGGACCATATATCCTACAAAGGAGGTGAAGGATGGGGAGCTTACCACTATTGTTGTCAAAACTAGAAAAGACTAAAATGAGGCAGATAGGAAAAAGATTGAAAAAAACTATAAGGCAAAGAAGATTCTGGTATGTGGAATTGGAGCAGATAAATACAACATAATATCTGCTTGTGAGACTGCCAAGGAGATATGAGACTGTCTTCAAACAGCCTATGAAGGAACACAACAAGTGAAAGAGTCTAAAGTGGACATGCTCACCACTCAGTATGAAAATTTTGTTATGAAAGAGGGTGAAACTATCTTTGAGATGAACTCAAGATTCACCTCTATCACCAACGAGCTCAGTTGTTTGGGTGAGCCTATCCCTGTTAGCAAGAAGGTTCGCAAGATTCTTAAAGTGCTTCCTAAATCTTGGGAAAGCAAGGTGGATGTCATAACAAAAGCTAAGGATCTAATGACTCTTCTTATGGATGAGTTGATTGGAAACCTTCAGACCTACGAGCTAAACAAGAAACAGGAAACGACAGTGAAGGAAGGAAAGAAGGAGAAGTCCATTGCTTTAAGAACATCTCAAACTAAGTTAACTAAAAAGGAGGATGAGATGGCGTATGTCACTAGAAGATTTCAAAAGATCATTATGAAGCACAAGGGTTTCCAAAAGAAAGCTTTGATTAGTAAAACTGCTACTACAAATGATCTATTCCATAAATGTGGCAAGCCTGGACACTTTATGAGGGACTGCCCTAGCCAAAAGCAAGAAACCCAGAACATCAGGCCTCGCAAAAGGTACCTGGTCCCAGACCATGCTCGAAGGAAGGTACATGTTGATCAGTTAGTGAGAAAAGCCTTTGCTGTTTGGGGAAATGATTCAAGTGAATCAAAAAAAGATGTAGAAAGTCATGAGGATGTTTCAATGATGGCCACAGACGATAATGAAAGTGTTTTCAACTCCATTTTCTCCTTGATAGCTAAATCAGATGATGAAGAAGATCCAGATGAGGTAACTCTTTTTGATCTTAAGGATGATCTAGATACTTTTCCTGTTGAAAAATTAAGGAAACTTGCTACCCTGTTTATTGATTCTGTTGATGAATGAACCACTGAAAATTTAATGTTAAATGAAAAATTGAGTTTGTATGAGAATGAGAATTCAGCTCTCATGTCTTAAGTTTCTGAAATGAGTGTAAGGATAGGTACTCTAGAAACTAGCAATATAACTCCTCAGGAGGATCCTGGTACTTCAGTGAGTGGAAAGAGAAAGCTTAGCATCTTTGAAGAAGAATTGGAAGAAAAACTTAAAATTTCTGAGTCTAAACTAGTTGCTTCTCTTGAAACTAATTCCCAACTAAGAAAGGATCTGAGTAGGGTCAAACAGGAGCTAAGCCACTCTCTAAAGTGGACTGGTTCCTCTAGGATACTCTCTAACCTGTCTAATCAGAGTTTTAATGGAAAGAAAGGGTTGTGATGCAAACCAATAGAACCTCCCTATAATCCTCATAGCAAATATGTGTCTGTATCTGACAATCTATTGTACACTCACTGTGGGCGTAATAGTTATCTAAAATAAAAGTGTGAGACTCTGAGAAGAGAAAAAGAAAAGCATGTGAAATTTGTCATATCTAAAAACAATGATAAAAAGGAACACAAGGGACCTGGTCCCCATTATCGTTTTAGTAAGAACACTTTGCCCCCTGGACAAGAAGGTTTCTTATCAAGCATTTTGATAGTTATTGGAAACTCTGTTTGAAGTGGGTTCCTAAATCTAACAAGTGATTCTTATGCAAAGAAGATAAATGAATCAATGTTGGTATATGGACAGTGGATGCTCAAGGCACATGACTGGAGATACTTCAAACTTCCTCTCTTTGAAAGCACACCATGGTGGTGGTCTGTTGTTTGGTGGTGGAAAGAAGGGTTTTATCCTTGATATTGGTAGGATAGGAAGATCTGCTGATAATTCGATAAACAATATACACTATGTGGAGGGTCTAAAATATAATCTGTTGAGATTTCACAAATCTGTGATAAAGGAAATGAAGTCAAGTTCATGGCTAACAAATGTTTGGTTACAAACTGCATTACCAAAAGGGTTGTCATGTCTGCTACTGGAGTCAAAAATCTATATGTTGCAGATCTGGACTCTATTGAAGGAGATGATTTATCCTATCTAAGTGCTCAAACTGATGATGTAAATCTGTGGCATCGACGACTGGGTCATGCGAGTACTTCTTTGTTCAACAAACTTGTTACAGGGGACTTGGTCCGTGGATTGCCAAAACTGAAGTTTTCAAATGATAAAGTCTGTGATGTCTGTGCTAAAGGGAAACAAACTAAGTCATCATTCAAAGCTAAGAAGAGAGTCAGTACAACGAGACCTCTGGAGTTGCTCCACATGGACTTGTGTGGACGAATCTAAATTAGAGGAGGCAAGAAATATATTCTTGTCATTGTTGATGATTTCTCCAGGTTTACTTGGAACATGTTCCTGTGGACGAAAGATGAGACGGCTGGACAACTAATCACCTTCGCCAAAGATATCCAATTAAAGATAAATTGCAAGATAGCTAATATCAAATCTAATGATGGTACAGAGTTTGAGAACTCTCAACTTGAAGGGTTTTGTGCAAACAATGGAATTAATCACAACTTCTCAGTACCAAGAACTTCTTAGCAAAATGGAGTTGTTGAAAGAAAAAACAGAACTCTGGTGAAGATTGCTAAAACTATGCTGATTGATTCAGAACTTGCAATGAATTTTTGGGTTGAAGTAGTTAATATAGCTTGCTATGTGACAAATAGATGTCTTATCAGATTTATCATCAAGAAAACACCTTATGAGTTGTTAAACGACAGAAAACCGTCAATTGCTCATTTCAAGCCATTTGGATGTAAATGTTTTGTGCTAAATAATGGAAAGGATGATTTAGGCAAGTTTGATGTCAGAAGTGATGAGGGAGTATTTGTTGGGTACTCATCTACAAGCAAGGCGTACAGGGTGTTCAACAAAAAAACTCTTTGTGTTGAAGAAAACATGCACGTTAAGTTTGATGAATAAAAAAAAAAGATTGAGAACAAAGAAGATTACGAGCTCGATGAGTTGATAAACAGAAAGCAAGATAATTAGGGTATAAAAAAAAAGGATGCAGAATAATCAGGAGGACCTGGTCCCTCAGGTAATTCACAGGAAATATTGTCTCATAATCTTGAAGAAGATGAAGGTGATTCTGATGCTGACAGAGAAGAAGAGATTACCAGAAGTCTGGATGAAAACATCAATCTTCACATCCACTAGACTATCTCATCTCTCCACTTGACTCAGGAATTCAAACTAGGTAAAAATCAAGAAATCTAGTTGCACATTCAGTATTCATGTCATCCATTGAACCCAAGAACATCAAGGAAGCTTTGAAGGATGTAGACTGGTTAACTTTAATGTAGGAGGAGCTACATCAGTTTGAGAGAAGCAAAGTGTGGCACCTTGTCCCCAAACCACTTGACAAAACTATTATTGGGACCAGATGGGTCTTCAGAAACAATCTTGATGAGCATGGAATCATTACTAGAAATAAATCAAGGCTTGTGGTGCAAGGTTATAACCAAGAAGAAGGGATTGATTATGATGAGAACTTTGCTCTTGTAGTTAGAATAGAAGACATCAGAATCTTGATTGCATTTGCTGCTTACATAGAGTTCAAGCTAATTCAAATGGATGTCAAAAGTGCCTTCTTGAATGGGAATCTGAAGTAAAAAGTATATGTTAAGAAGCCTTCAGGATTTGAAGACGCATACCTGCCCAATCATGTGCTAAAACTGGATAAAGTTTTGTATGGGTTAAAGCAAGCTCCCAGAGCTTGGTACGAACGCCTGTCAAAGTTTTTGCTAGCCAATGGGTTCAAGAGAGGTAAAATTGATAATACCCTGTTCATAAAATCCAGAGTTAAGAAATTGTTGATTGTGCAGGTATTTTTGGATGATATCATATTTTGAGCCACTTCAGACTCACTTTGCAAAGAGTTTGCTGATTTGATGAGTAGTGAGTTCGAAATGAGCATGATGGGAGAACTCACCTTATTTCTCGGCTTGCAGATCAAAAAATCCTCTCAAGGCACTTTAATATGCCAAGAGAAGTACATCAAAGAACTGCTAAAAAAATTCAATCTGCTTGAAGCAAAGGTGTTTGACACTCCCATGACCACAAGTGTGAAACTTGATATAAATGCGTGGAGGCAAATCAAACCATGTATAGGGGAATCATAGGATCACTTCTATACCTCACTGCAAGCAGGTCATACATAGTGTTCGGCGTAGGGATGTGTGCAAGGTTTCAAGCAGCACCAAAGGAGCCTCGCCTGAAGGCAACAAAATGTATCCTGAGATACTTGAAGGGAACTTAAAACCTGGCCCTCTTCTACCTTACTGGTGACTCTTTTGATCTTGTACGTTATGCTGATGTTGATTATGCAGGTTTTCTGGTTGATCAAAAAGGCATATCAGACATGATACACTTCCTAGGATCAACTTTGATTTCATGGGGAACAAAAAAGCAAAATTCCGTGGCATTGTCTACTGCAGAGGCAGAGTATGTGGCGGTTGCATCTTACTGTGCACAACTACTGTGGATTAAGTAGCAACTGGAAGATTTTGGTGTACTCACAGACACTATTTCTCTCATTTGTGATAACACTAGTGCCATAAACATGGCAAAAAATCCTGTCCAGCACAAAAGGACCAAGCACATAGACGTAAGACATCACTTTCTAAGAGACAATGTTGAAAAACAAAATTTGGTGATGAGGTTCTGCAAAACTGAAGATTAGCTAGCTGACATCTTTACAAAGCCATTCAGTAAAGATTTCTTCATAAAAAACAAGATGAGGTTAGGGATGCACAAAATTACCTGACTCCTTGATATACTTTGCACAAAAATTCCTCTTATTAATTATGTTAAGGAGGGCAGGTATATGTACTTGTTTTAATGCTTGTCATAAAAAAATTCATTTCTGGTACCTTAATGCAGGTATACACTCATGGTGTGACTAACTGAAGGGAAAGTTTAATCACAAAGGCAGAGCTACAAACTGAAAGGATGACCTGGTCTTCATGAGGTTAGTATCACTTATGTTACACTGTCTAAATGTCAACATCATTGCCAAGTGTCACTCGCCCATTCATTGTGTCAGTTTCAAAAGTCTTGTCGCTTTTAACAGCAAGGGTCGCCACTATTGGAACCCGATACCTCTTAACTTTAAATTCTAATTCTCTTCAAATTTCGCTTCTAAAATCTAAAACCTTCTTCTCAAATATCTCCATATTTCTCTCTAAATTCCGCTTCTCTCTTCTCTTTAAAATGCGTAAATCTAAGTCTTTTTCAAAGACACCTATATCTCCCAAGAGGTTGAAAATCCTAATTCATTTGCTTCTCTGTGCCTCCCCCAAAAGAGTCTCCATCCACACCAGTCTGTGATGTTAGTGAAATGGATGAATCCATCACTCCATCGGCTGACATCGTAGCATCTCCTGTTCTTTACTTTAAGAATCTTTTGGTTTGTTCTCCTTCTCTGGTCTTATCTGGTAATAAATCCCAAAATTCAGAGGCACAATTTGTGGAAAAACCTAATGTTGGACTTTCTTCAGAAGAAATTGACGTTAATTTCATCTGTCGTCTACCATTTCTTAAAGATCGTTTGAGGGGGACTTGCTAAAAGGGAAAGGTCCTGAATCATGTATCCTAACCGCTGAGGCGAAACTGGTGGCCGTTCAAATCTTAGCCTCATTGAGAGGTGATGTTCAACCTACATTTCTGGAGCATGAATTGGAGTCATCGGATCAGGTCCCTCACAAAAGTGCGCTTATCTTTGACCAAACACCAAAATCGTTTGATGCTGGGAGCAATGAGGAAGAAGAAGAAGAGATATCATTAAGATGGAGTTCAAAGGGAATGCGAGTAGGAAACCCATCTCAAGTAAATATTCCTGAGTTGGAAACAGTTAAAAACACATCTGAGATGGATATTAATGGTAAGTCTGCTGAACGAGAAAAAGAGCGACAATGAAAGGGAATGGAAAAGTTGGTATTGTTTTACTCTAACGATGACAAAAGGAAGTATGTTACAAGGAGTGAAACACAAAAGTTTATGGGGAGTGCTATTACGGCAAGCAAAGCCCAAATTGAGAGAACTAGGAAGAGGAGACAAGAAGGGCTTGAACTTGAACAACCTGCCTCTACTCCCCTGTCTATTGAGAACAGTGAAACTGAATCTGAGGATGCTGCCAAGTAAGTGGCAAAAAGGAGAAGAGAAGCTGAGAGAGTAAGGGTTACATCAAACGGAAATCAAAAAGAGGGAAAGAAATCTCCTGCAAAGAGGGTGAAAGTTAAAAAGCAGAAATCTCCTCCAAAAGGAGAAAAAGGGAGAAAGCAGTTAGAGAAATAACCCATAAAATGACCTGGTCCCAAGGTTAAAAATCAAATCGAAGAAAAAGAATTGGCTAGAGAGGAACGGGTAGAGAAAATGAAGCAACAAAAAGTCTTGAATGGCAGAGTCTTTGACCCTGACATTTTAACAAAATTTGGTATGGACAATCTGGTTAATGCTGTTACTATTCAAGGCCGGAATCATCTCTTTGAACCACTAGTTCCATACTTGCATGAACCTGAGGTGCGTGAATTCTTCTACAAAATAGAATTAATGGAAAGTGGTGGAATCACAACTATTGTCAGGAATGTGAAGATTCGTCTTGATGAGAAAACTCTGGGAATCATTCTTGGAGTGCCTGTGGTAGGAGTTCAAACTAGTGAGGGATGTAAACCAACTGGTGATTTCTCAAAGCTTGCTACCAAACGAGGTGATGTCAAGGGTGTAGAGCTCCCTAAGAAGTTTCTCAAAGGGGAGTATCAGTTGATGTTTGAGTTCATAAATAAAGTAATGGCGCCCAGAAATGAGAAGAGAACAATGGCATCCACTGTTGATCTCTTCCTCATGGAAAAGATTGATGAGCTTAAAGAAATCAACCTCCCTGCAATTATGCTGGAACATATGCACATGGTAATAACATGGAAGGATACTAAGCACGATATTCCTTATGGGTATCTGCTAAACTTTGTTTTCAATCATTTTGAAGTTCCATTGGGAAAAAGGGTACCATCAAACAGACGTTCACTAGGTCTACTCTACTAGAATGTGAATGCACTGAGGGACAGGCTAGGGGCAGATCTCAAGTGGCGGATGTTTTGGAGCAGCATGCTACTCTTAAGAGGGAGTCGATTGATCTCACTAAGATTCTGAGCGATAAGGAGGTTGAAATCACTAGGCTCAAGTCTGAATTGCAGAAGGCTATTTCTAGGGGACTTGGTACCAGTGAGGGTCATGAGCAAGTGCTCAAAGAGTTGAGGGATGAAAACACAATGTTGCTGAAGACAAATGCCTCTTTTAGTGAGGAAATTAAGTCCTTAAACAAGCAACTGATATAGGCCCATGAGGGTGCTAATGAGCGTCTAATGCAGTTGATGCATACTTTTAATCCTTCCCCTCCTTCGTCCTAAATGTGTCTTATCTCCCTTGTTGTTTTTTTTGTTTGACCTTTTAATCCTACACTTTTATGGCTTAATGTTGTTTTGATTGACTACAGCGGTCAGTATTTGTGATGTAATGCTAATTCAAGTGTTGCTCTGTTCATCTGTGGTTTGATTATTGCTTATGCTTTCATACGCATGTTCTATGTGGCCCATGACCCTGAATACTTGCTTAACTCACATTTTAACTTGAATATGTTTACTGCTTCACCTTTTCAATGATGTCAAAAGGGGGAAGTTTATTTGCAACTTGGTATAGGAAGGGGGAACAAAGGAACGATTAAGGGGGAACAGACTAAGAGGGAACTGATTAAGGGGGAACACCAGTTCCTGTGTACTGTCTATTTGAATGAATGTTTATCTCACTCACGAGAAAATATATGCAGGTTGTTTGTCATAATCGAAAATGAGGAAATTGATAAGTGCTTATGCTCCCAGATGTTTTGATGATCTCCTTACAAGTGCAGGGACCTGGTCCTCTGCAGAGTATGAAGACTCGTCCAGTAGCAAAGTGATGTACAGCTGTAAAAGTTGTTCGTGTCAGGAAGTTGGTGAAGTTACGGAGTACTTCACTAATCAGGAGTGATGAGGTTGTTTGTACATTGAGTAATAATTCTTCTTGTCTAATATATTCAACTCACAAACAACAAGAGAATCATTCGTTTAAAGAGAGACATTTCAAGCTTCAAAAACAACAGGGACATGATAGATTGCTTCAAGTGTTTCCTGTACCAGCTGTTACTTTGTTTGTTTATAATAGTTCTTATATTGTAGGATTCGTTTCACTTGTGAAAGAAACGTTTCAAACTTGTGTGAATCATTGTAAGAACTAGGTTAAGAGTAACTTAGTGTTTACTCTAAAGTCTATATTAATCGGTTAGGATTAGTATAGTGGGCAGTATTGTATCTGCTCCGGCTCAACTAAGTGATAGGAGGTATTGCTTAGTGTGGAGATTAGCAGACTAATCTCATTGTGTAAACTGGCTTTTACTTTTGTTTAGAGAAGATTAGTAGAAGCAATTTGAAAAGTCCTGTTGAGAACATGTCGTAGTTTTACTCCCTTGAACAAGGAGGTTTCCACGTAAAGTTGTTTGTGCAATCTTTACTTTCAACATTTATTTTACTATTTATTACTGTAACTGTGTTGAGAACCTGTTCCTATCTACATAGGTGGACGCATATATTCCAACACAACACCTTTTCGGAAACCTAGAGAGGGTCCACTACATTAAAGACAAACATAGTGTTTTCAATAATGCACAACTTCCTTTTTCGTTTTTCTGTTCCATAATAATAGGAACAAACTTATGTGCTCTTGTCGACCTATTAGAAAGATTCATTGTATCATACAAAATCTGATGAAAAAACAATGTTACCCGTGATTTACAATGTGGTTGTTAACAACACACGTTACACATTCACAAATATATAATGAAAATAATAATATAGCTAATAATTTAAATTTTTTAGATTTTCAAAAAGATTTTAAAACTAAAAAAATGAGTCTCATACTCTCATTGGCATAGATATGTATAATATAATAAACTAATATTATATTATATAGTGTAACTTTCCGGTTTAATTCCTTCCGCCCCTCCATCTCCACCACTAATTCATATCTTTTGCCTTAGCAAATTGTATGTTAAAACGAAATTTCAGTGTGAAATGAATGGCCACCATATGTCAAAATACTTTGAAAAACAGATCTAAAATTTATCCATCTACTTTTGACTTAGCTTAATGAATAAATTAAAGGGAAAAATGGAAAACATTTTTTTCCCTATTGATCTATCAAGCACGTACATCTCATGATACATGTCAACTTAAGTAAATTATGGTAATCTTAGTTAGAATTATTATTAGTAAAAAATTAATAATTTTGAGTATATAATCAATTGCCAAAAATAGCTAGAAGTATCCTACTATAGAAAGTCGACAGTTGTCTAGTCAAATGAGGTTAATTAGATAAGATAAGAACTAAAGAAAAATGTAGGTGAGTTAATTACTTGTGGTTCTTATCTAAACACCTCACTAATTAGCCATTAAATTTTAATATCGACCATATATTATATTAATCACGATTTAAAAATATTAATCAGAGTTAGAGATACTTGAATCTTGATTGTATCGACCATATATTATATTAATCACGATTTAAAAATATTAATCAGAGTTAGAGATACTTGAATCTTGATTGGCCCATTTATTCCACCACTTATGGAAACCGTCATTTATAAGTTATATATATATAATAATAATGCTTATATTAGATAAGGAAGGATCTAGTGACGCGAGGTGTCATCCAAGTTCTTTTTAGCAAAAAATACACTTATTATATATAACGTAATTGGTTTAGTAGTTTTGGATATTTAAAGTTCACTTTGAAATTTCATTTCTTTCGAATTTGTTAGTAAAAAAGTTTAAATCTGTCACTAATATTAAGATAGACAGTTTATATCATATCTCTTGAGATACATCCGAATTATCCTTTATAACAAAGTATACTATATGACGTTTTGATATAATCATGTAGACATGTGTAGAATAGTATAATGGTTTTCTTTCTAAATTCCTCAATTAATAAAAAAAAATGGTTTCTTTTAATCTCGACTTGATATGATCGATCTTTACCTTCATTATTTTATGTGCATCTTTGATAATTAATTATATTTTATTTTACTCCGATAAACAATTGTATAATTATTTAAATAAAACTTTTTGCCTCTAGGTGATGTAGTGATCCAATTTGACCATATGACGTAGAATCATCTAAATTTAACAATAATGTATATAAACGTTTTTTATTAAAAATAAAACGATAAATTTATATTAAAGTTAGAATCAATTTTTTTGTATATTTTTACCGTGATAACTCAACTCATCCAACACTTATCAATTTTAATTTTATTTTCTTATAATAATTTAACTACACATTTAGGCCAAAATTCAATATTTAGATAAATTAAATAAACAAATTAATCAAGTTGAACATGTCATATTTCACAAAATTATTTTTATCACTCCTATTTCCACTTCATCTTTCACTTGAGTAATGTTAAATAAAGTTACAACTCTTCCTAGGTGGCGTTAGAATTTCATAAGTAAGTTCGAAATATAAAAAGTAAATCAGAAAAAATTAAAAAGGGATTCAATATCTATTATATACTCATAAAAAAATAATTTCCATGTTAAATATTTGTCCTAGCTAGCTCCGACCATACCTATGAATTTATCATTACATCTACATATATAATTAGGGATAACCTAGTGCAATATTTATATTATGAGGACTAATAACTAGTCAAAGCCATTAATTAAATTTAATTATTTTGATCAACATGGCTGATAGACTAGCGAGTTCTTTTTTTTCCTTTTACTTATTCTTGTTAATACCATTTAAATAATTAAGGAATTAATGTTTCATTCATTTTTCTTGAGAAAAAAAAATAGTCAAAGTAATTATAACTTTTTAATTTAGCCTTTTGGGGTTGGCAGAAGCTTATCTAAACATTAAAATTAAATAATTGTCTTGATTATGTGTGCAAAGTTTGTCATGGATGATGTCATTGTTTTTTTGTGGCTCAAAGTATTCATAGAATTTCAAATATACCCAATACTAATATGAGGATTTAAAGAATATACCATACTATTAAAAAGAAAAAAAGAGAATAATCAGGCCAAATAGAAGCAGAAAATTTGGACTAGTAGAGTGTGTTTGGTGAGAATTTTTTTTTTTTTTTTTTTTTTTTTATGTTAGATTAGTTAAAATTCTTAGAAGTTTTTTTTTTTAGAAATAAGTAAAATGATTTTGTAATCGAAGTAGAGAAAAAACAAGTTTCACAAGCAAGGTGGATTTAGGGGTTCGCCACTGATCAGGGTGTTCATCCAAATCCTTTTGATGTTTTTTTCTGCATTTTTAATGTATATATAGAGTTTTGAATCATTTGAACAGATTCCTAGGGATTGGCTCGATAGTTTAGGTGTTCAAAATTTACCTTAAGGTTCCAAGTTCTAACTTTATGTACTACATTTTTGTTTTTTGAACTGTTTTGGTGAAAATTTTCAATCCGACACATTGGTCATAAATGACATTTTATATTTGATTATGTCCTTTCTATCACCAACACACCTTATTTGTACCTCTATCTACTTTATAGTATTTATCTATATTATATAGAAATATTTTAAATTATATATCAAACATTAAAAAAAATAAAAAATTATTTATTTTCGTTGAAAAATATTTTTATTCGTTCCAAATCGACAAGTAGGATTTGTTTTGCTCGATTATATATAGAGTACAAAAATACATATATGATAGGAACAAATATAAGATGTAGGTGTACAAATTGGACCGGATGACTGTATGCCGCCATACAGATAAATCACAAAACTTTTTTTACTTTTATTTTTCAGATATAACACACGTTAAATTTACAAATTATCATTTTAGAAATAGCATAGAAATATTACAACTTACCATTTTCTTGTGGTTCAGTCTTTTTCCGAACTCCACACATAGTAAAATTTTAATATATCCAAATTGTTTATAATTTGTGTATATTATACATCTATCGATTATTATTTTAAGTGACGGTTATACAATATAAAAGTCCTTTAACCATCTATTGAATCCAATGTCAAAATCTCAAACTTTTCAGCCTTGATTTCTTGCCTTTGAATGGGCCTTTCAGATAATAAACATGTTTTTAATAGCTGGCTTTTGAAATAAAACCGAAAGTCATGTGTGTCTGAATTTATTTTGATATTATGCGTATGAAACATAAGTGGATAAATTTTAATGTATTAATAGAAGTCAAACTTTGACCTTACATACCATACCACTAATGTCACAACACCAATAGAAACTGATGAGCATGACTTGGTAAGTTGAATACATAAAATTAGGATTTTTGTCGCATACAAATCTTTTTATTAGAAAAGTCTTAATTTCTGATCGTTTTTGCATGCAAATCTTTCTATTGAATAAGCCTAATTTATTTGAAGGATTTTCATCATATCTAACATGAAGACCACTCGAAATGGTATGTGCTTTGTTCTTGTGTCCATTCCTTCTTGTTTTCCGACCTCACTAAAGGCTTTTTCTGACAAGTAAGCATTTGTAGTAACACTTCTACATCTAAAATAGTTAGAACTAGACAAGAATATTGAAACTATCAACATTAACAATCTAAATTGTGAATCAACTTCAACTTTCATAATCTTTTGTAGGAAAAACTAAAAGAGAACTAAACGTGAGATACATTTTTGAATTGAAAAAAAAAAAAGAGAGAGAAAAGAACCAACTTGACTAATCTTGAAATTGAAAAGAGCTTAAATGAAGAAGTGCAGATTCATATAGCTAACTCCAATTCGTCACTAACACGCTATTGTTCACTAATCTTGAAAATGTAATGAACTTAAATGAAGAAATACAGATTCATATAGTTGACACTCCAACTTGTTCAAGATTGACATATGTTGTTGACTAATCTTGAAAATGAAATGAGCTTAAATGAAGAAATACAGATTCATATAGCTGACCCTAACTTGTTTAACATCGACGCGATGTTGTTGACTAATCTTGAGAATAGGCTATCAGTAATAGCCTTTTTAGTTACCAAGCTGAATGAGTATAGTCCTCAATGTTTGTTTCTTCATTATCTTCCCATACAATCCCCTTCCCAATTTCATTACTTTTTCCATCTCTACAATCCCATTCCCTTTATTATGTCCATTTTTTCTCTTCAACCCTTTCATCAACAACTTCACAATTCTCTCATCACTTCCCACTGCATCCACAACACTATCCAACACATTTTCCATCAATGGAACTTTACTTCCCCATTTCCTCAACGATCTTTCTGACTCGTAAACTTCTGAATACACTCGCCAAAATGACGATCTCAAATACCCTTTCCCTTTTCCCCTTACCATCCATCTCCTCATATTTTCCTCCAATCTATAAACTACACCTCCATTGTCTAGTCCTTTACCAAGAAACATCTCAATTTCCATCATTTCTTGATTTGAACAAACACCCTTTTCAAGATTGCACCTTTTGCATTTACAAACAAAGCCCCAGTTTTTCGCCTTCTCTTCACGGTCTCTAAAGGGTGTAAACACATCAAAATAGGCGAATGTGAGCTCTTCGCCTGCTTTTATGTCTCTACAAGCATGAATCATCATGTGATCACCAACGTGGGAACGCCTCACGTTGGGATCACATGAATGGTTGATAAATGAAGACAAAATCCAAAGTCCAATCCCATGGACATCACTGTTTTTGCCAAGAACTTTCGCGGAAATCAACTCCTCAACAAGAGAATTCACATCTAGAATGTTAAGCAATTTTTCCTTATCAATCTTCTTATCATGAAATGTACTACTATCTTCTCCATCTGGCCTAAATAAATCAATGTCAGGAACCTCTAATTGATCCTCATTCTCACCATTTGATAGCTTACAAATCAAATCACGTGTTCTTACACATTTCTTGATAGATTCCAAGATTTTATCAATGAAATTCTTCCACATATCCAACTGAGCTTGTTCCTTAGAATCTTGAAAAACAGATTCAGGTACTATAGCTCTTTCAACAGCAACAGCCTTAGTAACTAACAACAAATTCCCACAATCAAGATTCTTTGTCGCGAACAATCCACGCCCACTGATATCCGATTTCTTAATATCAATTGAACCAATGTACTCAGCTAGCTCAGGGGGTTTTCCTTGAAACTTATTAAGTACCCAATCAGAGATATCAATAGCACCAGTTCTTGATAAAAATTCAAACTTTTTACACTTTTCTAAATACCCATTAAGCATTTCAGAATTTTCTAACTCATTGGGATCAAGACTTGCTTTTTTAAAACAATCTAAGGCCAACCCATATTGATTGAGACTAAGCAAAATCTTACCTTTACAAAGAAGAGTCTTGAAATGGGTGTTTCCAATTTGGGAAGCTTCATTACAATCCTGTAAAGCTTGAGGATAATCTTGAAGATTTAATCGAGCTTCAGCGCGGTTACAGAGAGCTAAACAGAGGGATTTTTTGAGTTTTGAGAGGTTGTTTGGATCAAGATTTTGATGGGGGTTTGAGATTTGGTCATGGCAAAGGGAGATTAACTCAGAGTAAACTTCAATGGAGTCTTTCCATTCTTTTCTGAGTAAAAGCTCTGTCGCTTTGGATCTGAGATTTTGTATTCTGTCTTCTTCTTCCTCCATTTTTTTTTATCTGCAAGTGATGCAATACTCTCTCTGTTGAAATTATTTGAATGAGATGGAAATGTAACGGTCGAATTTACTCTCTCTCGCTCTCTCACGGGTGATGTGCTAACGGCAAAAGTTGAACGGCAAAAGTTGCGTTTACTTACATTACCAACTTTTCCTTTTTTGAGGAGGGGCAGATCTAGGGCATCGAGCAAGGGTATTTGGGAATTTAATAACTTTTTTTTTAATATGTATTTATATTGAGAATTCATTAATTATATAAGAAAATGATGGAGCTCGTAACTTAAATGAGTTGTTGGTTCAGTGATAAGAAAGGAACCTATTTTGATGCTTTCGTGCTTGGCATGGGATGAAAATCTACAATCTTGATATCTTAGATCTGCTTTTGATTTTGGAATATCTGATTAAAGCAAAGAGATGGATTATTTTTTTTGACATAAAACTAAGAAAAATATGTATGAGTCACAAAACCAATTGACTCATAATTTGAGAATACAATATTTCAGTTGGTTAGCTATTTTCACCTTGTCGGAACCAACCAAGATGTATGTCGTCCGATCCGACCTCAGACTCTTTCTTCCCGACCTATTTGACTCTCTGTAGTTATTTAGGTAGTATTTCGAGATCGAATTCCTCCTAGAAACACACGAAACAAAGATATGAACTGGGTACATACTATCTACTGGAATGTTTTCAACGTCCCCCTTATGCAACTACGGAAATTTCTTCTGGTTCGCTACTATCTTCACCTTGTCGGCAAGGGTTCAAATGCTTACTTTTAAAATAAATTATAATAGTCAAGTTTTGCAAATGCATTTCACAAATTCAGTCTCTGAAACTTGTGGTATTAATTTCTTTCTCCCTTAAACTTTTTTAATCCCTTCCTCGATTTTGGAGAAAAGGTATTTTGAAATATTTTGACCAATCAAACATTAAAAAACTGAAAGAGATTAATCCCTTGATTTATTTCATTATTCATCCGTAGTATATATACACATATTACAAGATATAAGTAAGGAAACTACCTATCTATATATATAAACTAAATATATACAATTTGTCAGAATATATTGTCATATATTCTAACACACCTCCGCAGTCGAAGCGGGAGGTCGCCGAATGCTAAGACTGTCCCGAAAATCTTCGAATAACACCAACGGAAGGCCTTTGGTGAAGATATCTGCAATCTGATAACGAGAGGGGACATGGAGAACTCGAACTTGGCCACGAGCCACCTTTTCCCGTACAAAATGTATATCCATCTTTATGTGCTTAGTGCGTTGATACTGAACAGGATTACCAGCTAGATAGATGGCACTAACATTATCACAGTAAACCAAAGTAGCTCGTGGAATAGGACAATGAAGTTCCATAAGCAAGTTACGTAACCAACAGGACTTAGAAACCACATTGGCAACCCCTCGGTATTCTGCCTCTGCACTCGAACGGGACAAAGTTACCTGACGTTTGGCAAACCATGAGATCAAGTTATCACCCATAAAGACACAATAACCAGACGCCGAACGCCGTATATCGGGGCACCCACCCCAATCAGCATCAATATAAGAGACAAGGGTTGTTGTGGAAGAGGGATACAGGTGAAGACCACAATTCAAAGTACCTTGTAGGTAACGCACGATGCGCTTGAGGGCGTGCATGTGCTCCTCCCGTGGGTCATGCATGAACAAGCACACCTGTTGCACCACATACGTAATATCGGGTCTTGTGAACGTGAGGTATTGGAGTGCCCCGGCAAAACTCCAATAAAGTGATGGGTCTGCAAATGGCGTGCTCGTAATAGCTCTAAGCTTCAGCTTTGTATCAATCGGAGAAGGAGATGGCTTACATGATGACATGCCGGCGCGTTCAATAATCTTAGCTACATACTTTTTTTGAGATAAAAATAAACCAGCTTTATGACGAATGACCGCAATGCCCAAAAAATAGCTCAACAGGCCCAAATCCTTCATAGCAAATTCGGAGCTAAGACGTGATATGATAGATTGGTGAAGCTCATCGGAGGAAGCAGTTAAAATAATATCGTCGACATATAGTGAAAGATAAGCCATAGAAAAACCTCGACGATAAACAAACAAGGAATGATCGGTCTTACTGGGAGAAAACCCAAGGGTATGGACATAATCAGCAAATCTCTTACACCAATCCCGCGGAACCTATTTCAGTCCATAAAAAGATTTCTGCAGCAAACATACATGATTAGGCCGATCAGGATCCCGATAACCCAAAGGTTGATACATGTACACAGTCTTTTTGAGCTCGCCATGTAAGAACGTATTCTTGACGTCAAGTTGGTGAATCGGCCATGTCTTGGAGAGAGCTAGACTAAGAACCGTACGAATAGTCACCGATTTGACAACCGGACTAAACGTTTCACCACAATCCACGCCAACTTGTTGGGTTTTACTATCACCTACAAGACGAGCTTTACGTCGCTCAAACGAACCATCAGAATTTTCTTTATGAGCAAAAATCCACATACATCGAATAACATTCACATTTGGAGGACGGGGCACCAACTCCCACATCTTATTTTTAATAAGAGCATTATATTCATCATTCATAGCCAATTTCCAATTCGGGTCACAAAGAGCAGACACAGGGTTACGGGGTAGAGGGGATTTTGAGATGGATGTATAAAGGTTGAAAGACCTCTTACGCTTATAGATCCCATGTTGACTTCTAGTAACAGAACCAGAGGGTAGACTAGAGTGCGAGACGGGAGTTGGTTGATGAGGAGAGACAGGAGGAAAAGGGGAAAAGGAGGCAGACTGTTGCTGCCCAACAGACAGCGATGAAGTGAGCTGCCCAGGCAAGGAGGCAGACCCACTAGCTGGGCACAGCGGGCTGGGCAGCTGTGCGACAGAAAGGGGTGGAGCCGGTGGGTTGGTGGGGTTAATGAGATGATGAACCACAAATGGAGAGAGTCGATCGTCTAAAAATTAGTACGTGTGATTTTGAGTATGTACCTTGGCAAAAGGAAATTGCATCTCATCAAATATTGCGTGACGGCTAATGATGATTTTGCGAGAGGACAAATCAATGCATTTATACCCACGATGATGTGACGGATATCCCAAAAAAATACACGGGGTTGACCGGGGTTGGAGTTTTGTTATTAGTGTGGAGGGAATGAGAGGATAACATAAACACCCGAAGACATGTATATGAGAATAAGATGGGTTCTTTCAATAAAGAATGCTAAGAGAAGATTGATAGTTTAACAGTTTATGAGGAAGGATATTGAGAAGGTAAGTTGCCATTTGTAATGCATAATGCCAAAAGTAAGGCGGAAGGAAAGCATGGGCCAATAAGGTACGAACAATGTTATTAATCGTACGTATTTGTCGTTCGGCTTTCCCGTTTTGAGGTGATGTGTGAGGACAGGATAAACGAAATGACAGACCATTGGTTTTACAGAAATCCCAAAAAGGGCCATCATCAAATTCCGTGCCATTATCACATTGGATATTCTTTATATCCCGCTCAAAGTGAGTTCAAATAAATGTCTTGAAAGCTAAAAATGTGGAAAAGGTTTGTGATTTTTGCGACAAAGGATATGTCCACAAGAATTTCGAATAATCATCCATAAACAAGACATAATATCTATGACCGAAGGAACTCAAAATAGGTGATGTCCAAAGATCACTATGTATAATATCAAAAAGCATAAGAGTACAAGAATTCGAAGCATAAAATGGCAACTTAACATATTTTCCAAGAGGACATGAATGACAGATACGAACATCTCTACTTTGATTACAATCAATCAATTTATTCTTCTTAAGGGAATTCAACACAAGTGCGTCTGGGTGACCCAAACGATCATGCCAAAGCAGCAAAAGTAGATGGTGAAGTGACAGGATTAGTGATTGGATAAAGCTCTCCCTAATTGTTACACCTCATTACCAGCCTCCTCGTCTGAAAATCCTTCACAGAAAACCCAAAGGGATCAAAATTAACAGAGACAAAGTTATCAGTGGTAAATTTGCGGACGGACACCAAATTTTTAACTAGATGAGGGGCATGGAGGACATTTTTTAAATGCAAGGGAGGACACGGGGAAGACAACGTTGTGTGACCATAACCGTGAATTAGAATTAAGTAACCATTACCAACCATTATACCACGATTAATGCTCTTATTAAAATAGGACATGAGGTTACCTTGCGTGGATGTCATGTGGGAAGTGGCACCGGTGTCCATGTACCAATTTGCATCCGAAGGAGTGATTCTAAGAGTATACATTGCGGCCTCAATGTCCGTAGGGGTAGGGGCTGCCGTGTATGCCTGCTGGGGGCAGGGGCCAAGGACACCTACAGGCCATCCATGGCCACTGCTGCCCGCCAGTCCAAAGAGAATATGGCGGATGGTGCTGCACCACTGGATGCTGCCGCGACTGTTGTCGCCTCCCAGCTGGCCACCATGACCTGCAGGTCCGCCTTTGTTGCCTCAACGCTACCCAGTGTTACCGCGAGACTTGCTTCCATTGTTGTTGCGGTTGTGGTTCCTCTTCCCACCATTAATAGGGCGGTTGGAAGAGGAATTTTCAGGAACATTAGGAGGACCCTCGGACGAGCAAGCAACTAATGCAGCGGAGGAACTTTGGGCTACTTTCTTAGCACGGCCAGCTTCTTCAAGAGTGAGCATCGAACGAACTTGATAAAATTGCGGCAAAGGGTCACGTTGGCGAATAAGAGTGGCCACACCTTGGTAGGGCTCGGTAAGGCCAGAGACCAATTGAAGAATTAGACGATCGTTAGCCACTGGGGAGCCAACATTCTTGAGTTGATCTGCCAGAGATTTGAGATGTTGACAATAGGCGGAGACATTCGAAAAATCCGCCATGTCGACATGAGTGAAGTCATAATCAAGGGTGACAGCACGAGAGTGTTTGTTATCCTGGAATATGTCATGCAAGCGATTCCATGCCTCCATCGCTGTGGTGTCAGGCTCAAGAATGGTATGCAAAAGATCATGAGAAATAGTAGCGTAGAGCCATTGGAGAACAGTGGCGTCAAGGGTGGACCACAATTCTTTATCCTCCTCTTGTTGAGGCCGTTTCTCCGTTCCCGCTGCCGGAGGAATAATATGATCAATTACCCGATGGGATCTGGCATGAATCTTAAAAAGTTCCGCCCAAGTGGAATATTGGACGTTCTCCATCTCAAGAGTGATGGGAACATGATTCTTGATGTTGGAGACAGCAAGAGCAAGATGAAAGAAAGATTTGGAGTGAGACATATTGATGGAGAATAGCGGAAGAGGAAGAGGTGGGGGGAGGGGGGCGGTGGCAGCAGGGGGGTCAACAGAGGGTCACGACGACGAAGGAAGAATGACGGATTGTGCCCTAGACAGCTGATACCATGAAAGAGATTAATCCCTTGATTTATTTCATTCATCATCCGTAGTATATATACACATATTACAAGATATAAGTAAGGAAACTACCTATCTATATATATAAACTAAATATATACAATCTGTTAGAATAAATTATCATATATTCTAACACTGTCAGAATATATTGTCATATACTCTAACAAAAACTCTGATCACATTAAGAGTAAATGAAAAACCTCACACTAAAGTAAATGAAAACTATTTTGAAGAGTTTGAATCACATTAGAGTAAATGAAAAACTATGGTTAAGAGTTTGAGATACCAGTTGTTTTGGATATAATAGATTTTGATAATCAAAAAGCCAAGTGTATTCAGTTTACATCATATACACCAAATAAACAATGGCACCCCTTCTTTCTATCGAAAGCAAATGTGCAATCTTCTGAGTTTACAGAAAATAAGTGCTGTCAACCAACTAACTAGCTAACTCTCCATAACGTAACCAGATCCAACGTCTTCTCTTGGATGGTTTTGTCTCTTTCTCATCGCGAAGGATCTGCTAATAAATATTACTAACACTCTTATGCATTTATCATAACGAGTCATTCTAACCCACAGGAACATTCTTGATTGGCACTTACCCTCAGCTTGATTAAATAGCACACAAATGGACTGCAAGGAATTTACAGATATTTCCGCACTTGAAAAGAGAAGAAAAAGAGACCTCTGCAGCCAATGTTTGTTATTACCTTCTTAACGACACATTATTGCATTTCATTAGTCTGAGGAGTGACGATAAGATTTATGCCACCAAGACAATATAGATGGAATCGATCACTTTTTCAGAAAGTACATTCCATCTCTGAATTCCAACTTCTCCTCAGCAACTAAACCAGATAAAAAGCTTTGCAGTTGTTGCAGTGATTTGTCATATGTAGGATCAGCAATGCAGAACATCTGCAGCAACAATTAGTACTTTTAATTCTTCGGTATTTCATGGCCTCATGCCACAACATAGTTCCCAAATTATTACCTTGAGCGTATTATGAATACGGTCCAATGCCATGCTGCCAAAATTGGTAAGCATCCCAGTGATAAATTTCTGCAGTCAACACCAGCACCTCGTTAAACAAAACACTAGTGTTTCTTTTCTGTTATTTTGTCCTAAGTTCTTTGCGAGTAGGGTTTCTGTCCTTGGAACAATGAACTAGCCTTGCCAATTTAAAATTAAAAGATAAAAAACATTTCAGACTTGTTTAATAGACATCCAATTGGTGGTAAGGTTTGGTAATGGTAGATAAAACATGGCAAGCCACGACGCAGCCATCTCTGTCCTGCCTTGCAAAAAGTTTCAGAAGGAGTTTCCTGTCAACTGATGTTTAAGCTTTCGAAATCCATTAGTAATTATTTTCTATAACAGTAAGGGAACTATGCACAGTATTTCAAAAACTCAGGTACCTCATTAGCAAAGAGAAAGACTACGGACTAATTATATGAAGATGTTAATGCTACTCAACCACAGCTTCCATAAGAATACAAAAAAAAAAATAGTTTTAGAGAAAAGAAAAGCTTCTAGTAGTTACATGTTGACAACTGTTAAGAGAGTGTATCACATTCATATACTAAAAAGATCCATTTGTATGCAAGAGAAAGAAAAAGAAAGTCGAATGGTATACCTCATAGACAGTCATCTCTTTTCGCAATTGATCTTCAACAGAGGCATCAGAGCGTTCTCCGTCGTCCTCACCTGCCAATAGCTCCTCACAGCCTCCATCAATAGGTCCACTTTTACCAGTATCATTCATGTTTTCCACCAGAGTAAGAGTATGATCAGCAGAGTCTGCCCCCATTGACTCTGCCAGAACTCCCTAGAGTCAACAAGTGAAAAAAGATCAAATAAATCCTTACACCAGAAAACCATATACTGATGAAAATTGAAGAGAGAGAGACTAACCTTGCTTATCCAAAAATTTATCCTCCTATTCAACACATCAACAGGTACTCCAACTGCAGCTGCAAGATTCTTAGATGTCCACCTGCAACATGAGGTGTACATACCCTTTACATCCATTGCCAATACTTTTTGGAAACAATTGGTAAAATAAAATGAGAAAGATGATTGTGAAGTTACTTTTTCTGATCTTGAAACTGCATGATTATTGAAGCATGCAAAGGAGTAACATTAAACTGCATTGCTCTATCTTCGAATTGGAGCTCCAACTACAATGCAGTAACAATGCAGTCAGGCATTTGGTTATATATCAAAGGATGCAGAGAACAGAGAACTCAGATCTAGAGATTCTAAATCAACTGTTTGTGTAGACTATTTCGAAAGACACACGTGCCCCAAGTACACCATACAGTTACTAACCTTTACACTGCCCAGATTTTTCTTCCATATTAGCTTACGTGGTGTCTTGACTTCAGTATACCTTTTAGCATAATCATTCAGTAGCTGCTCCACAGGCTCTGGTAAATTGACTGCCTCATCCTGCCATCAGTTACCAGATTTTGTTACTTGGCTGGCAAAAATGAAACAAAACAAAGAAAGATACATAAAGGCAAACAATTGACACTATTAAGTATGTTGCTCGGACTCTCCAAAAATGATGACGCACCTATGTCGGATCCTCCAAAAATACACCAATATTTGGAGGAACCGATAGGCACCCATCGACATTTTTGAGGAGTCCGAGCAACATAGGTTGTATTAACCGAAGGCCTGCCCAAAGGATGGGGGGTAGGGGACCCAAAAGAAAGGAAGGTAACTATCACTTCTCTGTCATCAACATACAAAAAAGGAAGATGTTCTTAAACATCAAGGATGTCAAAGGGGACATTTACTTAATTCAGACTAAAACCATGAATTGTGAATATAAAGGAGTCAGAACTCATTAATTTATGATTATTTTGGAAGGAGAAAACACAACTAATATCAATAAATTAAAATGGAGCAGTTCAGTTTGAAATATTATGCTTGCACAGTTCATATTTAATGTTTGCATATTTAACATAAAAGATTTCTTGTCCAAAATGGATCAAGTTGTTCCACTAGATGAGTAAAGACTTTTACTAATGATAGCTAGTAAATAAAGTTATTGTGTCAGTAAATGTAAGAATAAGTGCATACCTGAATGGGAGGCCAGAAATTTGAAGATATGATGGTAGCATTAAGATTTTCTAGAGATACATCAAGGTCCCTTTGCTCTGTATTCGAACAAATCCAGTAATCATTGAGATTAATTAAAATTGTGAGAAGCTCAAGAACAGGACAAATAACTTACAACCATTACCTGGCTGTGGTTGATGCTTGATAGTTGCTTTTATATTTGTATTTGTCCTCTTTGAGTCGATCAAATCATTAAGCATTATTTCACATTTCTGCATGCTGCTTTCCCCAAAATGAATCTGAAAATGATAAAAATGTCAAGCTGACTATGTAAATCAAGTTGAATCATATAGCAGTAAAAGTGTCTATTTTCGAGTACATCATGTGACTGATTTGGGATGATAGAGAACTCAAATTCAGAGGTTTGACCACTTACCTTGAGAAGCTCTAGAGTACGTATTTCGGCATCAATGTCATAATCAGATTTGTTCAAAAGCTTTTCAGCCAGCATTACACGGTATTCATTAACCAGCTGATCTTTGGAACCAATTATGCCAACTATCATACCAAGGATGTCAACCTTCCTTCGATATCTGCTTCCCTTCGATGGATCGGCCTCTACAGGGTCAGGCTCCCAGCTTCAAGATTTAAGATCATAAAATATATATGCATAAAATATAAAGAGCAATGTACACAAAAAGATGATATAAAGTACAAGACAAAGTATGTCCTCCAATCATTTCCAAAACAATAGAGACGAAGATGGCATACTTTTGTGCATTAATCCATGCTTGCCTTTCATCGGAGTTAATATCATCATCAACAGTTGTGTTCTCTTGACTCTCTTCATCTCTATTCAATTCTTCCAGCAGGCTATCCCCAGAACTGCCTGGTCCATTGGGATTTCCACCAGTTCCATCAGTAAGCATGGTCACAATGCATTTAATTGTATCTTTTCTCCCCCTCAGATATTCCCTTATTGGCTCACCAACAGCTTCAAGAAAAACACCTGCAGGATCTATAGTTCGAAGTGCTTTGATTGTTGAAACATATTGGTGTAATATATCATTGGTTGAGGCACCAGCTGTTAGTAATCTATATCTCAGAGATGAGATAAAAGAATCTACCAGCTTTGAATGTTGCCCGGTGTACTCAAGACAGTGTTTCAAGTCTTCAATAGCAGGAGCACTGTCAAATTTTAACAGTCAGTCAACTTGCAAGTTGAAAATTTAAGATCTTATATGAATAAAATAGTTACAATGTCGGCAATTGATAAGTGAAGAAAACATAAGCTTAATTTTTTTTTGATAAAGAAGAAAACATAAGCTTAATTCCCTTCATTTCCAACTGAATTGATACTAATATGCCTAAATAGCAGTGTTATCAAAGGCGAAAAGCGCAAAAAAGCTCTAAGGTCCGTAGGGGCTTTATGCGCAAAGCGCAAATAAAGTGTGGGCTTTAATGAAAAATGTGCAAAGGGAGAAAAGAAAACAAATATATATGTTTAGTCCAAGACTAATAATTATAATCATGAATGACAAATATATGACCAGAGAAATTGAAAAAAAATTATGATGAAGTAATATCAATGATTTAGTGTCACTTCGTCATAAGAGGCTCATTGGCAAGGAAACGTTTGCCTTAGAACCTTGATGACGACATTGAAGCACACATTAAGCGAGGCGAAGCACTCAACACGTTTTGAGCCTCGCTTTAGGGCTTAAGTGCGCTTAATGCCCGCCTTTGATAACACTGCAAAATAGTACAGACAAAACTAGGAGAATGTTGCATCAAATTTTATTTCTACGATGAAGAAAATGGCGCCCAACATAGTAAATTAGTCACAGGGAAGACTGGAAGAAACATGGATAAAAGTAAAGATCATGAGTTGTGAATACCATTACATCCTCAATGCATGTTATATCCACTTAAAAAACTGGTGACCTAATTAACTAAGTAAGAAGTGTTGCAGTTTGAATGGAAGGGAAAGGAGAGAAATGAGATGAGAACATGGATGAGTTTCGTTCTTTGCTTTTGAGATTGACTTTTGGGAGAAAAGAGAAGGGATAAGAGTATGCACAAAATTTTAAATTTCAATTCCATCCATAAGTAGGCGGAAACAGAGGGAAAGACCCTTTCTAATGCCAAAAAAGACGCTAAATGTATTAACAAGAGAAATACTTTGCTAAGGGTAGCAGAGTCAAATGATATCTCTTCCCTTCTTAAACAAACACCGAATTTACTCCTCTTTTCTTTTACAAGTCTTCATTCTTTCTTTTTCATTTTTTTCCTTCCAAATATCTATGACTTTTCTTGCTTATAAATCTGCTACAATATACACTCATGCGCAGAGACTGAACCCCCCACAAACAGAGAAGAAAATGGAATAGTAAATCACCTGTCTGGATAGTCCACAATGATTTCAAAAAGTTTGGCTATTCTGAGATCCTGCAAGGTTTCATAAGCATAATACTCTAAGCGCAACTGCCATCTAACAAGCCCCTCAGATGGAATTCCAGTTCCAGAATAGCACAAGGAGGGGTGGGATGCCAGGGGAGATTTCAGGCCAGGGGAAGGGTCATTGCAGCTAGTAAAATCTCCAAGGTAATCAAGAAGTGCTCGTAAGAACTGAAGGGGCACAGCCTGCACAAATCGGTTCTCAATGTTAGAAAATTAGATCCGATAGAAATTTCCTGACAAGTCAGATTGGTCTAAACATAAGTTTATCCATGTTCTTCAAGTTTGAACAAAAATTCATGTGGAATTGATATTCAAGATAATACAGTCAACCATTCACAAAGTTATTCTGTCATTTGTTTTGTCATCTATACAATGTCTCTCAAGCTATCGACACACAAATCACATGAGTGAAAGTATCACTATCAATAAATTGGTTAAACGCATAACAAAACCATTTGATCCGACTCAAAATGTCTGACTTGTCATATTGCAGGGTATCAATGGAATCCAAACTAGTGCACTATGCAAGGAAAAAAATATTTCTTATTTCAGGATGCCAGTCACTTAATATCCCAAATGAGTCAGATGACCAACACTATATCAGCAAAATTAGTGCTGAAGAAGATAAATTTTAAACGACCTCGTATTGCTAGTCCAAAATAGAACTTTGAAAGGGCCTTTGTTACTGTATTTTGAGACATGAGATTGGGATCATGCAGATGAGACTAACCTGTATCCATGCTTTGATGGACTCCAAAACAGAGTTCCTATAGTCATCACCAGCCAAATCATGTACTTTGTCCTATCACCCACATTCAAAAGAATAATTGTGTACGAGATTAAATGAATGTTTAATTTATATAATTTGAAATGATTTTTTTTGTCAAATTAACAAAATCAAGAATCTGAAGAAACTCCACAATATGATTGATGTCAACTGAAAATGTAGATAAATCAACTGAAACTTTATCACTGTAGGCCATATACCTTTAAAAGAAAAAATATAGCAGAAGCATATGCATCTTCCGCCATAGATGTAAAGCCTATATTTCTCAGATTACGAACAACCATTCCGATGTTCTTCACCAACTTATTGTTCTCTGAAAATACAGCATATTTATGGTTTATATCACTATCCAAGTCACCACATTTGTAGGGAAGTTTGCTTTTCTCGTCTAAATCCATTTTATCATCCATGCCTAACTCCTCTTCATCCTCAAAGTTCGCAGCTGCAATTGTACTCAGCTCCTCCAGTCTTCCTTTGAAGTACCAGTGAAGTATCCCTAAAAAATATAGTAAGGGGAAGGATAAGCAAGAATTAAAAATTTAAACTTTATAGGTCATAGCCATAGAAGCATCTTTTGATATCAAGCTCCCCTTACCACTCTGTCTCTTCCAAAAAATTGAAGACAGTGTAAATGTATAAGAATTTCAAACTTCTTCCTTGCCATTTTATGTGTGTGTCTTGTAAAGACATATCACCTAACTTATAAATTCAGAAACCAAAGCCGTAAACCAGTGACTAAAGAAGTATAATTCTTGTGTTGCAGCAAACAACCCCAGGCAATGGTATTGAGCATTTGAGTGATTTGCTAAATGATTGGTCCAAGAACAAACTATCTTAGGACTGTAACTTCAATTACGACAAAAACAAACAATCTTAGGATCAATCATGTAGCGAGGAAGTAATCCACATACCAGGAAAATGGTGAGGAAGGCTAGCCAAAAGAACTGAAGACACAATTAGTTGATATTTCGAGAACAGATAAACTCGAGTAGAATCTGGGTTCGCTTGTCCTTGCAATTTGTCTTTTTCATAGGACTGTAAAGCACGAGCCAACAATAATAGGCACTTCTCCTGGAATTGCTTTTGAGATGATATTTCTTCCAAAGCTTTACATATTACTTGCTGAATTTCTTCTTCTAGAATCTGCATCTATACCAATCAAGATTTACTTCCTTATAAAATTTCCAAGCCCTAAAACCAAGTCATCGCTTGAGAAAAATTAAAATTGGTAACATGGCAAATGGAATCAGCAGCAATAACGAGTACATAACCATCCATATCCGCTAGCTAGACAAGATAATATTGACAAACATTTTTCCATGTAAATTACTTCCCAAAAATAATAAATGTAGTTACCTGTAAGGGGGCTAAGATTCAAAATATAAGCCAATTTCGACAGTGTTCAATAAATTTGTAGCAATGGAAGAAAGAAGTAAAGACCAAGAAAACTATTGTAATCATAAAATATCATAACTAAAACCATTAAAAAGTTTAAATCACGTACTTAAAAAAGGTGTAAATGGGTTGTTAGGTCATGTAACGTACACATAATCAAAGTAAGACTGGATTGGGAACAGAAGTGTAAAAATTTACACGAAGGTAGAAAAATCCAAAAATTGCGACAAACATAGAGAATCCTCATTAACAATAATCCTGCATCTGCACAGACACAGAAAATTCCCAGTGAAAATCAAGTAGTAATCTATTTTTTCTAATTCCATAGAATAGGCCTTCTCTTTAATGTAGAATGACATGACAAAGGATTGTATGTACGTACTAGATCCTTATTAGTTTCAGACGGTGCAGCATTTCTGTAAGGTTCAAAATAACTCCAGAACCTTTTTGCTCCATTTCTCTCAAAAATTTCCTGTTCGAACACAACATTGTCACTGTGAGTTGAAAAAAAAACACCTAGTAGAGTCATAATGGCCACACTGGCTTTAAAATACAAAAAACTAGGTTACGCCATAGATTTAGGAAATGATGATTCATACTATGATGGTGTGGCTGAAAATGCTTTCACATAGAATATTTTGGTTGATGAAATCATTGGCAAATATTTTGATTATTGACCTTGGAGAAAACATTTTCAAATTCAAGCTATTCAAACATTGAGATGAGCCTTTGGGGTGGCCCAGTGGTTTGGGCTTGAGACTTCCATGTTGGAGGTCTCAAGTTCGAAACCCCTTGCCAGCAAAAGCAAAAGGTTTGCCTTCTGGGTCGAGCACGTCGCACCGGGCTTGTCTAATGCGGGTTACCTCTCCTATGTGGTTTGCGAGCTATTGCATAGGAGTGGGGTTTTATCCTGTGCGCATCCAAAGGGTAGCGGCTGGGGGTTTCCCTTGTCATCAAAAACACATTGAGATGATTTCATCAACCAAAATATTCCCTGTGATTACACATTCCCAATTTAAATTCCTTGAATAGTTAAAATTGTCTTCTCCAAAATTGAAAATTTATGATAAGAGAAGAAAACTAATTCAGTCACTTAAGCGCGAAATTCATTTTCCATTTTTCTACTTATATCCAATATTATACCTTGAATAATTACCATATATCACCTACTATTATACTTAATCAAATGCAGGAAACAATAATCCAGGTCACAATTTTCCTCCAAAAAGGAACAATCTTTACTTGTACTTAGCGAAATTGAGTAGCAATGAAATTTTAGTATTTCAATCTGCTTTCGGAATATGCACATTTTATTCAAAACAAAAGAACACTATGAAGTAAAAATATTGAGCTGACCTCAATGCAACGAAGGAAGTGTTGTTCAACTAGAGATGAAAGGCCATGTTTGCAGAGATTCTTAGCTCGCATTACAAACTCATCGCTGAATGACAAATCACCACTGCCTTTGAGAAGAGCTTCTGAAGAAGAGCAAAAGCCATTCCAGTTTTCCGATATCTCTGTTATGGAATCATCACTCAACGACTCCAATTTCTCCAAGCCGCATCCCGCTGTAGACGTATCGCACGTCATTTTTGCAGCTCTTACAAAGCTTGCTACTGATGATTTAGAAATCTACTTTTCCGGCGGTTTAAAAACCCTAATTGATTAAAAATCATGCATATAAAGATTTGTAATTGATTTAACGGCGAGAAAAGGAGACTTAGAGAGAGAGAAAAAAGTGGGGCTTTGGGTTCAAGTAGATAGTGTTCTGCTGCTTCAATGATGTGAAGAAGAGTCCAGCTCCTGCATTTGCCGCCATTTTCATGTTTGAGTGCACTGTGACTGAAGCCCATGTTCATACACGACCCGACCCGAAATATAATAGTCGCAACAAATAACTTTTTGAGAAAATTTTCAAATACAACTTTGTGGCTAGGTACGGAATCGTCGCCCTCATTTCATAGCATCTGGGGAACACAAATTTGATCAAGGATTGGAAAGGAGAGGCCTTAGCCCCCATTTCATAGCGCCTGAGGAACGCAAACTGAGATTTTTCAGCGCGTAGTCGGGCTTCAATGTGTATATATCTGACATCGGGTGGAAACCAACAAAAAACTATAGTTTGTGGCTTAACTATCATATAGGTTATCTAATTACGACTCACAAAGTTGTATTTGTTTGCTTGAAGGTGTGTTTGTTCATTTACCTCTAGTGTAATTGTTCGCTCTGTATTTCTCTCTTCTCAATTTTAAATTTAGTTGTGACAATCATTTTCGCTCTCAATTTAGATTTAATTGTGACAAAAATGGACAATTAATGTTGTTTCCACAATTTATTGCATAAGCACTTAAAAGAATTTCAAGCAATTATATCTCAACCAAAAGTGGTAAGTGTAGAAATTTGTTTGGCATTTCTATTCTTGGAAACGACATTAAGGACCAAAGATCGATTAACCGAAAGTCGATGATAAACATGTTTGATTATCAATTTAGCATGATCACAAAAATCGATAAAAATTAAAAACTTGAAAATACATGAAGATCAAATTTCAAAATCTGATCAAATTTCATGACCAAATAGATATTTGAAGGTAAAAGTTTTAAAAATCTATAGTCAAATGCTAGCGAAGAAGGTAACAATTCAAGGAAGGCATTTGGTGGAAAAGTTTGTAACTTCTGAATGCACTGCATAAACAATAGCCAGGTTCAAACATGAAAAAGGAGATCATCAAAGCACAAGGATACAACAGCCATGTTACTAATATTACTGTTCCATAAAAAGAATGGAAGTACTCAAAATGAAAATATTTTGATCCTATCCTATTAACCTCTATACTTCAGAATGTGAAACAGTTAGCTTCAGACTTAGAAAACAACTCCCTTCATGGACATTCGTCCCCAACGACTACATCTAGTCTAGCTAATCCGGTTTGAGAAGATGGGTTTTCTTCGTCTGGTCTTGTTCCGGGGTGAACAGAGTATAGAAGCTCTTTATGTTTCTCAATGAGTCAAAAAACATGGCTGCTCGTCCTTTACAATCTTTAGAACAATGACTCATATCTGCTATTGCACTCACCTTTGTATCCTTTCTGGACAACTTATGCATATTGACACTTTAACAGCACTAACCAAATCAAGAGGCCATGTGGCATTAAATATGGTATGTACTTGCCGATCTTTGAACAGCGCAACACTCACAGCTGATAGAGTAAGTGGAAATCATCCCATCTGATATAATTATAGCTATAGTCTACAATCTTGAGTCTTGGCTGTGCTAAAACTGCAAGAAAAATATGCTTTAGAATTACATGATCGCAAAAGCTACTTTTTTACAATGAAGTTATCATATAAATCAACACGAAAAATAAAGCATTCAAACAAGATTGTATTTAAAAGATGACGAACCTGGAAATATTTAAACCCCTGATCTGTAAAAGTGTAAAGATAGAGAGGATACAGAGAAATTACAGTAATCAGCCTTAGTACATAGACGTTCTAAAGTGTCTTCATATTCTCAATCATAATAAGCCTACAGGATGGTCGTTGAAATACTCGTACTTAATATTATCTATGAAGTTGACCATCTTAAGAAAGCAATCTGCTCAACATGCTTGAAGCACCATAAGCATTTCCAGTATTACCTATTCAAAGCAGGTAATGAATGACATCTCATTTTAATATGTTCCGCTACCGCAAGAGATCCATGGGTAAAACTAACATATAGTATTTAAATATGGGTTTAATGTTGGGCCAAACTTTTTAGTTGAAAGGTCAATTTTTTTGTAGTGTATCAATCTTAACATCTCCAAAGAAAGTAAGAAATATGTAGCTTCTCCGGGATAGAATAAAAGGCCGTCAGTTGATCTTCATAATAATGAGTGGGAAACTGAACATGTTCTTAAGAAATGCCAATATATGTTAGGACTTAGGTGTGATGCCCTTAGAGTCGCATTCCCTGGTTGTGAAACTACATCTCGTGTATCTGGTTATAAAGTTTGGTAATTTCATGCTTATGTCCTTTTTTAAATGACGCATGTTTATGTCCTTTGTTTTACACAAAGAAAGAAAGTAAAAAGAAAAAAGGAAAAGGAAAAAAAGATCTTCCAGACGACAATAAAAGAGTAATATACTAAGTATTACCTGAAGGGCAGGATCTTCACCAATAATCCCTACATGAGCACAATCCATCTTTTAAATGATGAAATCTCTTAGCATCTCGCATGATAATTTCCCGCCCGACAAGCTTTGAAGCAATCTTTAATGCATTATGACAATCACCACAGACACGCAGATTCTTTATAATCCGGATTGGTGATCGTGCAGAGCTATTCATAAGACCTTGAGCAAAAGCCAATCTCTCGCTGTGAGCCATTAAAGCGTCCTCTTTAGTTTCTTGGTCTACATCATGTAACACAAACTTCGTCTCTGGTATATAACCGTCCTCCTTCATTAGCTGCTTTAAACCCCTAAGCAATGCATATATCTTCTCATGATCGGGATGTGACCTATCTCCCGCACGATATTCATGAACTTTGCTTCTAGCCTCAAGAAGACTTTGGGCAGATCTCTTCTTCTCTTTCTCCTTAGCGATGTCTGATGCTTTTACAGCCAAAAAGCCTGCCTTTGACTGTTCATCCAAACGAGATGGGTCTAGGAGCTCAACAATCTCAGCACAACGATCCCCAAGCTCCAAGTTCCCATGAATTCTACAGAGATTCATCATGGTTTCCCATACTTCAATACTTGGCTCTATAGGCATCCTTTCAATGAACTCCATCGCTTCATCAAGATATCCCGTACTTCCCAACATATCTACCACTCCAACATATTGCTCCATTGATAGATCAATGTCATAATCCTTACTCATTGATTCAAAGTGCAACATGCCCTCAACTATATCACCAACAACACTACAAGCATGGAAGACTCCCAGAAACATTTGGCCATCAGGTATCATCCCAGTTTCCTTGAATTCCCCAAACAATTCTATTGCATCTTCTCCAAGACCATTCTTACCAAGCCATGTAATCATTGTGTCCCAAGAAGTTAGATTACGTTGAGGCATTTTTCGGAACACTAAGAAGGCATCTTTCATGGAGCCACATTTTCCATACATTTCAAGAATCTTATTGTACATTTTGATGTCAAGATGAGGATGAGATCTCACAAGGTGCTCATGAATTGATTTAGCATCCTCAAGGGATTTATCCTCACTACACACATCCATCAACATAATATATCGAGACAAATCGACTGTGACATGTTGCTGCTCCAACAACTGCAAAACTTCTACGGCCTCCTTTACTTTGCCTTCTTTACATAAGTCATCAAGCTCATCAACTGAACCTTTTTTACTGCTGCTATCATCAGAATCAATCGACTGTTCGACAGGTGTTGAACTTCTCATTTCTTGATGGCCAACTATTCCATTCTGATATTGATAAGAAGCTTGATGTCCAGCACTAGAAGGGTTAAAGCCGCTTAAGTTTTGCTGATATCGCCCCATCATCTCCCTTGAGTAGCCACTTGAATTCGTATGCCTTTCCATGTTATACCCACTTGCATTTTGTGGATACGTTTCAGAATTTTCAGATTGAACATTTCTTACATTTCCAGGGTCATAATTGGAAAGGTTTTGCTGAGGCACTCCTCCATTACTCATGTATTTGCCACTGAAATTCTGTCGTGACGTTTCACTGTTTCCACCATTTAAATTCGGTTGATAGTGTCCATATACTCCATTTTGACTCGGATGAGATTCTAAACCTCCCTCAAACCTGGAACTACGCAGCAAATTTGACGAATTTTCACAACCACTATCATTTCTATTATGAACTAAATTACTTTGATAATCCTTTCGAGACCCGAAATCATTATTTCTCCCAACAGTTTGCTGAAACTCATTTCTAGATGAAACATTAACATACCCAGATGAAAAGTTCACATTTTTCGCATATAGATTCTGCTGAAACCCTTTGGTATCTTTTTGTTCATGAAATTCAGTTCTAGGGTTTTGCGGATTAAGCCCACTAGGGTTCTGCTCTATTCTCGTAGAATTTCCACTATAACTCCCGCCGCCTTGCGTGCTACGAGATAACTGCTGATTATACGCCCATTCCTGACCCTTCCAGTTTAATTTATTCAAAGAACCCGTATTGTTCGAGTTATAATTGAAATCCCCATCTGGGTTTTGCTGAAAATCACAGTTATTTTCCCCCTTTAACTCACTATGATTATCAATCTCGGATACTTGAGTAGCAGTGCTGATACTTCTTACAAAAGTAACGAACTTTAACGATTCTAAATGAAGAGATTGTCTGCTTACCTTTGATAGAGTTCTCAATGATTTGGATGTGAGTATGGTGGCTCTACTTCTATACATTTTTTGGCGATTATTTGATGAGCTTACGCAACTGAGAGAGGAGGCGCTGCGGCGGAGCAATGGTGTTTCCGACTGCTTAAACCCTCTGACGGTCGAGGCTTAGGTATGAAGGCGACGAAGAAGAAGGTTTGTATAATCAAGAATGTGTGATATGATCCCTTTACTTTTGGAAAATACAACAAAAGACCCTTTAACTGATTCATTTCAATGTTTGAAAAATAAGACTATAGTGTAAATATATTAAAGACAAGTGTATAAAGAGAAATTGAAAAATTCAAAGTTTGAATTAATATGTAAATGAATTGAATTGACTTTCTATAATTTGAAGAAAAATATGTTGGTAAAAAGAGAAGTTCACAATGTATCATTCACGATACATTGTAACATCTTTGTCGGTTTGAACTACTTGTAAGTTGTCTATTTAAGTTGCTTGCTTAAGCTACTTGTAAGCAAGTTGACTATTTGAGTTATTTGCAAGTTATCTATTTGATTGGAAACTTATCCAAAAAAATATGTGTGAGCATTATATATATAATACTTTTCCTCGAAGGTTCCTCGATAGATCATGTGCCTTAATTAAAAAATTTGCTAGAAAAAAATTAATTGAAAAAAAGAATAAAACTTACATAAATTCCACTAGTTTAAGAGTTAATTACTTAGATACACTTAGCTTGTAATATTACAAATTTTATCAGACTTTGGTGCATCCAAATATTATATAAGTCCAAATGCATGTATTTCGAGATACATGAGGTTAAAAAATTATGAGTAATTTGTTTTAGATGCACTATATTCAAATAGATTCGTATAAATCTGATAGAAAATCTTGCTCGCCTCCCTTGCTTCTCTCTCATGTGGTTGGTCACTCTCCTATATATTTAATATCTCAAATACATGTAAATCACACACGTTTTAGGTATCTTAGGTCACGATAAAAACTCTACACTTCGTCCATCAAGCTTAGCCACGGCCCAAGAGTTGAAGAATGGGCCAGCTTCAAAGATGAGTGTTTAAGGTCTATAACACTGATGCCCCTCAGGCCTGGACCACTAGCTCAATGAAAGCCCAAGTGTTTAACGATGGCCGGAAAGCCCATACAACAAAGATAGCCGTGACGGCGATGTCCGCAGTGGCGGCGGAAACGGCGACGTTTCCGGTTGACCTCATCAAGACGAGGCTTCAACTCCATGGCGAATCTCTTGTTTCATCTCGACGGATATCAGCCGTCCGCGTAGTGGCGGAGATCTTACGAAACGACGGCATTTTAGGACTATACAAGGGATTGTCACCGGCGATTATAAGGCATATGTTTTACACTCCAATTCGAATCATAAACTATGAGTTTTTGCGGAATTCTTTGGTTCCTGCTGATCATACTCTTTCTCTGTCGAGCAAAGCCATTATTGGTGGAATATCTGGTGTTATTTCTCAGGTAAATTGAAATCTCATCGATTTTTGGAATTACATTGTTGTATTGAGCTAAATGAATTGGAGATATCGTGTTAACTCGGTCTGATTTTCTTGGACTAATTCCACGGAATAACCATGGGAGATGAGGTTTGAACTTGAGACCTCATGCTGCTCAAACGCATTTCATTGAACGCGCTAGCGCAACACTTATCTTTTTTATTATTGTATATGAAGGAATTTGACTAGATAGAGAGGAATATTTTGGTTTGATGTATGTACTTTGTTAATAATTGTGGAAGAACATGTAATGAAAAAATGGCTGAAAATTAGTTTGATAAGGAAAACATTGTTCTAGGTTTAAACTTTATATAGTTAAACAAATTGAATTACTGAAAACTTGGTATTAAGAAATACTATTAGTAAAATAGTGTCACAAATTTTGAGTTAGGTGGTCATCAGTGAGTGAGTAGAGCTGATATCTCCTTCATATTGCAGAACTTTTCAGTTGGAAAAGATTTTTTACGTCTTAAAACACTAAAAAGACTATCAGAAAATACTTCCGGAGAAGATCTCTTAATCAGAATGTTTCCAGATAAGATATGTCTAGCCCCACCAAATAGAATCCAAATGATTTTTTGCTAGTCGTCTGCACCTATTGGATGTGGATACCTACTTAGTTAGGTGCAGTGCAATAGATCCTCGATTTAGTGCTTGATGCAGAAATGGCTTTAAGTTGATTGCAACAAGATTAGTTAGAGAAAAATAAAAGGGATCCAAACCTATTCATCTGTACTTCACTGGCAAATTAGTTGTGTTGGTATATGAATTCTTTGTGCCCGTAATACTAAATAATTTTCTTCCGAGACAAATTCGGAGTTTCCTAGAGCCTAAGGATCTCTAAATATGACATTGTCCCAGCAAAGATAACGAGTCTCTAAGCAGAATAAAAGAACTCTTCGACTGTAACAATTTGCTTCAATTGTGGTCAGTTCTTAGACAAGTCCATATGAATTCTGAAAATATAAATGTTAGATATGAATTTGTTTCTATAAGATATCCATGGTCATCTTCTTGTTTATAGAGTGGATTGCCTCATTGTGGTGTCCTCCGCATCTTTAGCTTACTTTTGATGAAGAGTAGCCCTTCAAAGAGAAAGAAGACACATTAAAGTCAGATCCTCCTTTGTACTAAAAATACAGGAGATTTTTCTTTTGATGGATTCATCACACTCTGATTTAGTTGAGCAGTTGATTATACATTCTTAAGGGAAGGAATCTCTCTATTAGATTGTCAATTCTTTATTTCCTTTGTGCTACCTGAAACTTTTGAGTAAGCGGATGAAGGACTAGTGATCGCCAGAACAAAACTTGGGTGTCATGATTTGTTATTTTTAGGGACTAGAAGAATACAAAGTTCTTTGTAGTTTTTCTTTCTGATTAATTTGTTCATTCTGAGTAAAAAGTCGGCTGTCTTAAACATTCTTTATAATAGTTTCCTTTTGTTTTGAAATTTTATATACTACCGAGATATAGATGTTGGTAGGTGCACTTGGAAGGGTTTATGAAGCATGTATCCATTCATGTTTGTGAATTTATCACTCTAGTATGTTTATGGAAAGTAGTTCCTTTTATCTCTCCACCAAATATTGTATCGTCTACAAACCCTTTCTCTTCTCATCTTTAATTTAGTCATTTTTAAGATTCCACATGACGCTATATTATTTATGTTTTACATCTCTGATATCCTGTAGCTTTGTGCTTGTTGGGAAGAAAGTAAAGTATGACCAACTAATGCAAATCGATAAAAGAAATGTTGATACTGCTAAGCAGAGAAAAAATTGAAGAATGATTTGCGACTTGTCTTTACTAGGTTGCTGTGCTTAAGCTTTCAATTCCTTACTTCAGCAGGACTCATTGTGGAAGATGTTATAGTTGTATGTCTTCTTGTGATTCAGGTTGTGGCGAGCCCAGCTGATCTTGTCAAAGTTAGGATGCAAGCGGACAGTAGAATGGCAAGTCAGGGTCTGCAACCTCGATATTGCGGGCCATTTGATGCTTTCAACAAGATTATTCGAACTGAAGGCGTCAGGGGACTTTGGAAAGGCGTGCTCCCAAATGTCCAGAGAGCTTTTTTAGTTAACATGGGAGAACTAGCGTGCTATGATCATGCAAAGCGCTTTGTGATCAATAACAACATAGCAAATGATAATATATATGCACACACTTTGTCATCTATAATGTCAGGCCTGTCAGCAACTACATTGAGCTGTCCAGCAGATGTAATTAAGACAAGAATGATGAATCAGGCTGCCGATAAGCAAGGGAATTGCAAATATAGAAACTCCTACGATTGTCTAGTCAAAACGGTTAGAGTTGAAGGACTCAAAGCATTGTGGAAGGGATTCTTTCCTACATGGGCAAGACTTGGCCCTTGGCAATTTGTATTCTGGGTATCATATGAGAAATTTCGTCAAATCGCTGGTCTCTCTTCATTCTAACCAATTCATCACGCTGTGTGCTATATAAAGCGGTGGAGCGAAGGTTAGGTTTTCATTTTGTTCCCTTAATTGATTGATCTTGACTTATATGAATGTTATATCTTAGAGTGTGTTAGAGAAGCCATTAAGCCAAGTATGCTTCTTTACTCCCTTTTGTAGGAAAACTGGGGAGACAGAGTCTTCTACTTGGAATTATTCATTACAGGATTTAGAGAGGTTATAGTTTAGCATGTAGAGGTATGGAGTTAATAATGCAAATGAAACATTTACAAATAGTATATTCATAATTCTCCCCTTTAGATCGATCTCTATGCATTAAAGAATGTATGTTATGGGTCGAATTCCGTTGCAGACAAGAAACTCTATATTTAAATAGAAAAGGATAGAGAGACAAACTCATTATCCAACAAATTTGGACATAGAGAGACGAACTCATTATCCAACGAAAGGAATTTTCATTTCTTGTGATTATGATCAATGAAGATAAACTTTCATAAAATATATAGATGAACCCTTTTATCATCTAATATATATGAACACTATGATGCAAGTCAATACTATTACTTTTTATTTTAACTAAATAATTCGTTTCTTAATCACCTCTTCATAGTTCATACTACATACTCACCGCTAGGGCTGACAATTTCAGTCCGTATTTATAAAATTAATTCATTTAATTTATGTTTTAATGAGTTGGATATTTCAATGGGTAAATATAAGTTTCAGTCTATTTTCAGTCCATTAAAATATGGACAAAGCATCCATGTACAAGCTCACTTTTGTAAATAGAAGAAAATCCTTCCCTTAAATATATGAGAAAAATATTTTTCGGATCAATAAAAGCACACCAACACTTCCTCAACCCACCCCTTTCACTTTGCACTCTCCAACCATCCCTACCTACCTCCACCTATCCCCTACCCTTGTACCACACCCAACCTCGGGTTGGACGAGTCTCGAGTTAGAGTCAGGGGTTAGGATCAGGGTTGAAAGTTGGGTCCCGAGTTGGGGTTGGGATTTTGGTTCCAAGATGGAGTCTAATTGAGATCAAGAGTCAGGTTCAGGATCGAGAGTCGTGTATCTGGTCAAGTTTGGTAGTTGGGTTTGAGTTAGGATCGAGAATCGGGTCCGGAGTCGAGGTCTGGTTGGGATTGGGGTCTCCAGTTCTATTTTAGAATTGGGGTCAAGCTAAGGTAGGAATCAGGTCCAATTATAGCTCCTCTAGGATGTAAAATATACTTCCTCTCACCATCCCCATAGTGTATGAGATAAATGTATGCATTTCGATTGGGGTCGTATTCTATGGTTACGATTCTACTATATATGTCTTTTTCATTCCGTCGAAAATCAACTTTACGATATAGATGCTTATGACCTCCCCATCTATGCCTTGCATCCCGGCAGCTTTCCAGATTTTGTATTGAACACATGGCGTAGTTAGGACCCTTCAAATTATGTTTGAGTCTATGTTCAAGCCAAACCCATCCCTTATTTTACTAAGGCTGGAAAGAATATCCACCAAGTTCAAATAAGGAAATGCTTTCCCCAACCATTAAAGTAAAGGCTCGATCTTGGGTCCCAGGTCAAGATTGAGAGTCAAGCTTCAGTCCTGGATCCTAGGTCCTGAGTTAGGATCGGAGTTGGTTCCCGTGTTGGATTGGGAGTCGTGTCATGGATCGAGTTGGATGGTAAGGTTGAAAGATCAAAAAAAATTTATGAAGAAAATCATTTTTCTTAAATTAAAGAAAAAATAGTCCATTTAAAAAATTATTTTCCAAAACATGAATTGGAAAACATTTTTCTCCTACCAGACTCACCCTTAAAAGTAATTTTTTTGACTGTCTAAGGATTTCAATTAAAGATTTTTAAAAAAAAATTACTTGTAAGAGATTAAACTTTAAAGTGGATTAGAACCATTTTACTCAATTTATATTTTATCCAATCTAATATTCTTTAGTCTTTACCCATATTTATATGAATTAACTGCAATTCAATCTATTTTAACTCAGTGTATTTTTAATCCGTTCAAATCCGATCTAATCCAACTCACTTGTTACTCCTACACACACCATTATTTCTTAAACACAAATATCAAAATTAACATAGCTCCTATAATTCCTTGTCACTTATATCATATACACAATATCCATCCATATGCCAATGTCAATTAATAAACACTTCAATAGAATTTTACTCTTCTGTATACGTACATTGCTCTCATTATAAATTGAATACACACCATCCCGCTGTATACACTGACCTACTATTAAGTTGGTGTTTGGTCATAGATTTCCAAATATTCTTGGCAAATATTATTTGGGTGAAAATTTGGGTGAAATTTCACCATGCGTTTGGCCATAGTATTTGGGAAACATATTTCACTTTTTTAGAAAAATATGATTTATACCCATAAGTTTTAAAAACTATCAAAACTAACCATAAATTTGTATTACAAGTCAATTGGATCTTCGCTGCAACACATAACAAGTAGTGTCCATGACACTGGAGCAATGTGGTAGTTTGGAGTGAGTGCAACAAGCATCATTCCATACATCGTGAAGTAGACAAAGCACATGACTCTATTACCCTGAGTCGATTGTTCATCATTTTCATCAATAACCATATCATCAATTTCATATTCACCGAATATTTCATCACTATTTTGGTGTTCACGTAAAAAATTATGTAACACAACGCAAACAACTACTATAGAGGGTGTTTTAGTAAAAGATAAAAGTTTGGTGTAAAATTTCAATTTTTAAAAGATCCCAAATAATGAGATTTGACCCAAATACTAAAAAAACTAGTATTTGGGAATTTGGGATATTTGCCAAATAATGACAAATTGTATGGGCAAACACTATTTGCCAATTTTTTCCCCAAATATTACTTGAGAAATCTATGGCCAAACGGGTCCTTAATTTTGCATGTGTCATTAATTTTATTTTCAATATACATTTATTATACCCTCCAACTACACATAATTAATTACATCTTTATATAAACATATGGTTGATATTCGCGTAATAATTGCTATATAAGATATACCTTTGATCAAGGACGGAGCTAGAAGGGCAGAACTCAGAAGACGTTTAATTTTATTCAAACCCCTTCCGACTCACCATGAAGAAAATTGGAATTAAGAACATCAATAATTTTTTGAGATAATAAATATTAGTTTAGTAATCATCTGAGAAATCAATCCCGGTTTATAGATTTTAAAAAATAATTAATTATAATGCATTTAAAATTTAATTTATTACTAATTGCGGAAGAAATGGTGGAGGACAAAATCATAAATTTTAATGTCCCAACGTGTGGGTTGCATTAGCCTTAAAGTTATTAAATATATACATAATAAATAGAGGAGCTTCATTATTATAATGTTCACCAAAATCTGCAAAACTCAATTTATTATAAAGCCTGTATTTACGTACTCATTTTTTTATTATATGGTCACACATTTGCAAATATTAAACATAGTAATAAAGTTTTACGCGTTGGCACCTTTAATAACCACCAACCCTTCATCTTTTTTTTCTTCTTCAAAATCACAATCAAACATATATATAATATATATGCTCATAAATTTGGAGAATGATTGTAATATGAACATATGCTCATAAATACTACTCCTATCATTAAGCATTGATTAAAAGATATTATCACCTTCCAAATAATATCTTTCTTCTCTTCATATATATTTACTTTTTATTTGTAAAAAGAGGGTTCAGAATTTTAAGTCTATCAATTTTAGATTCTAGCGTAATTTATTGAGTTTGAGATACATTATTTAAACATAATAAGCAATTTTTTAACGTAGATACAAATTTAAGCTAAAATTATCAAGTTATGACAAACCTGTAAGGTTGGGCATATGACAGAATATTAAAAATGCATGCATGTAGTGACATGGACCACTTGGTTTCATGCAAATTAAACAAAATTATAAAACATTTTAATTCACTATTAAAAAATCACTATTTTTCCGTTGAAACTTTTCACTGAAAATGTTCAGTAGCTATTTCTGTAGATATTCTGATTGAATCGATCGGGAGAAATAGAAATATCTTTATATAGAAAATCTAAAAGGTTTCTTACTATTTTAGTAAGAATCTGTTTTCCACTATGCGTTCTCCCATGAGTTGATTCGGTAGAAAATGAGTGAGAAAATCATGTTCTAATCTATAACACAAATTTTCCATTGATTTGCTGTGAGAAAAGACATTATTTCTAATAGTGATTATATATAATATGAAAATATATATTCACACTTTTTTTTTCACGTTTATACGACGAAGGTGTACGAATTGTGTATAAATAAACTTAATGTTTAAACTTAAAAAAGAAGAGTACTACTACGGAAACATTATCTAATCAAAGATGCAGTTACCACATTGGAAGAGGAAAAAAGTACTCAAATATTAAGTTTCTAGGTAATTATTGTCTAAATAATTATTTCTAGTACTACTTTTTGTAAAATATAGTGAAGCATTTTAATTTCTTTTTAAGGATATGATTTGTTTTGCCAAAATTAGTGGTACATGTGAAGGGAACATTTCATAAACTATTGAATAATAGTAATTCTCAATGTACGCACTTTTGCTATATATTTTTAAGTTAGTTGAGATATTCTATAGTCTCCCACTTTTACACTTCGATTTTATTATTACTTATTGTTTGGTTTTTTATTTATTTTCATATTGATTAGTTGTGGCTATTGGTATCTTTTATTGTGTTTGGTTTTCCTACTTGTTTGATATGTGTTTTACTTTAGCGGAGGATTTATCAAAACGACATCTCTATTCTTATAAGGTTGCATAGTTTCCAAATCACTAATGAGATTTTACTGGATATATTGTTGTTTATTATATACGACAAAGGTGTACGAAATATATAAATAAAAAATGATGTAAAAAGAAGAGGATTGTAATTCCTCCGTTCTCATTTAGTTGTCATGTGCGCTAAAAATAATTATTGTTAAATACTTGACAATTTTTAAATTAAGAGAATTTTATTTTAATTTTATTATTAGCATTGATTATTCTAGATTTAATATGCACTTAAATAAACAAAATTTAAAGAATTAATAAGAATACATTCATCAAATTAAACTTTTAATTATTTTATTTTTTAAATATTTTATGCAATTTTTTTTTATCATAACAACTAAATAGAAATGGAGAGAGCAATCAATTATACAATTACTCACATAGAGGAAGAAAAAAGTACCAACATGGGGTTGTGGTGCAGTGATAAAACTCCTCCACCCTTAACCTGAGGTCTTAGGTTCGAGCCCTGAGTATGAAGAAAATCTTGTAGAGTGTCACTCCTGAATGAGCCCTACAATGTGCAATCCAAATTTAATTAGCGCATCATTAGGGCTCTAGACACCGGATAGAAGAAAAAAAATGGGAAGAAAAATGTACTCAAATAACATTAATTAAATTTCTAGCTAATTATTATATAGTCTAAATAATCAAATTTCTAGAACTACTTTTTTGTTGCTTCAAAATATATAGTGAGGCATTTTTAATTTCTATAGGGATATAAATTTGTTATTTTGCCTAAATTAGTAGTATTAATTTGTGAAGGGCTCATGACATATATTGAATAATAAGTAATAACTGTAAATGTACTTTTGCAATATAAAATAAAGTAAGTTAGTTGAGATATCCCCCACGATGTCATCAAGAGTCCCAATATTATTTATGATTCTTAAATAAATATAGTACATTTTATCTTTAGTTCTACCTTATATATCACCCAAATGCCCGACATGCAAATTGATGAAAGGGGAACATGTTGGTCATTTGGGCGGAGCCAGAGAGGCGTAAGGGGTTTATTAAAAAAAAAGTATCAATATGAAAAATTATACGAAAAATTGTATAAATATACGTAACTCTCAATTCTCATATTTCCATTTTGTTTTTGAATGATGTAAATACAAATCTTATGGGGCGGAGCTAGAGAAGCGTAACGAGGGGTTTATTCGGATTTTTTTCTCAATATATAAAATATTATACGAAAAATTGTATAAATGTACATCTCATCTTTCATTTTTGTTTTTCGAGTGATGTAAATACAAATCTTTCAATTGTTTGTATTATTATTATTTAGAATAAAAAGGAAGAAAAAAAGGATGTGTGTATCAATTTGTTAAATTATATATAGTGATGATTTTCATCTAAAATTGACAAAATTGGGCAATGAAAGCATATATCCATTTATATTTGAGCATGTTATTGAGCTACATCCATTTATTATTAGCTTGGCACAATCCATTTTAGTCCATAAAAAAATCGGTCGATACGTAGTCAAAATTGACACAATAAAAGACTTTTTTTTAATTATGTTATATATAACTATAATTAGAAAAAAAAAAAAGTTATTAGGTACTAAAAAAATTATAAAAAAAATAAAATTTAGTAAGGGGTGGGTGGGTGGGTTGGGTTATGATCCATATTTTAGCTCATTTGTGCTTATATAACTTCAGAATGGGTCAATAATCCGTTCATTTATTAACTCAGTTTATTTTAGAAAAATTACCTAAATACACAATATATTTTATCATATTCTCTAAAATTCCCTACCATTTGAAAAAATTACAAAAAAATCCTACTCTCTTCTATGCTCGGATACATCACTTTACGTACGTGATGTATACACAATGTATCGAGACGTTTGGTGATGTATCCGAAACCGAGACGCGATGTATTGGGATGTTGAGAGATGTATTCGAAACCGAGACGGGATGTATCGGGACGTTATAGGATGTATCTAGATTTTACTAAATTTAAAGGATTTTTATAATTTGAAAAACATAGGAATATGAGGTAATTATCTCTTAATAATACTATGAAATTTGTGTAAAATTCCCCCTCGTTTAATTTCAACTCAACCGTCCATTTGACACATAAGAGTCTTTCATCTATGGTTTGCCAACTAGATGATTAGGAAGTTGAATCTTTTGTCCAAGCTAGACATCATATTAGCAATTAGGTATTTGTCCCCCTTCAACATTTATTTTACATTGCAGCTAGCTAACTCTCTTATCATACAAACTTATTAATTTCTTCATTTGTTGCCTATATATATGTATTCCTCCCAACTAGGCCTTTCCACATATATACCATCTCTTATTTCCCCAAAAAAGATAGGCACAACTAATAACTTTTCTGGAAATTTTGCTAATATTAGCTTTAATTTAAAGCTATTTATACAAAATGGGAAGGTTTGATAAAGAGGGATTGAAAAAAGGGCCATGGACACCAGAAGAAGACCGAAAACTATTGTCTTTCATTGACAAACATGGTTGTGGTAGCTGGAGGGCTTTGCCTGCTAAAGCTGGTAATTGATACTCTCTGTTACAAGCTACAATTTATGCGATACACTTTTTTATTCTGATATAAAATGATAGCTACCTTTCTATATTTAGAAATGTACAATTAAACTATTTTAAGTTTTTTTTTTTAATTTTATCTTTGATGAAATGATTTAAAACCATATAAATATCTATGACTTGTTTAATTTAGAGGAGAAACTTCAAAAAGTGTTTCTTAATTATGTTAGCATGATTTTATCTCTTTTTTTTCTTTTTCTTTTTAGGTCTACAGAGATGTGGAAAGAGTTGTAGGCTAAGATGGATAAACTATCTGAGGCCTGATATCAAGAGAGGAAAATTCAGTTTACAAGAAGAAAGAACCATCATTCAACTTCATGCTCTTCTTGGAAACAAGTATGTACTATATTCTCTCTCTAATAATAAGTGTTGTTTTAGCTCATTTCACGCTATAACGATAATATATTCAGTTTAGTTATGCAAGTGAGATTTGAAGAGGATAAAGTGTACACAAATCTTATTTTTATCTTGAGAGGTGAAAAAACTGTTTTCAATAGACCTTCGTCTCAAAGAAAATCATATGAAAGCTTATCCAAAAACAATACTCCATCCGTCCCATTTTATGTGAGGTACTTTGACCCGGCACGAAGTTTAAGAAAGGAAGGAAGACTTTTAAAATTTGTGGTCTAAAGTGAATGATAGAGATTTGTGTGGCTGTAAATCATTTCATTAAGGGTAAAATTGACATTTTATAGTTAAATTGTTACTTTATATAGAAATGTGTCATTTTTTTGGGACTAACTAAAAAGGAAAGTAAGTCATATAAATTGGGACAGAAGGAGTAATGAAAGTGAAAAATCAGGAACAAAGACTATAGAAACTAGAAAGCATGACAAAACATTCTACAAAGGAACAGTGACTATACTTAAATAATGTGCGCAATAATCGAAATACAAGAGACAATATATAGTAATTAAAACTAAAAAACAGAAATTACAGGATGCGACTTTTATATGTGAGGATAAGCGAGACAACGCTCTAATACCTACTAGCCTTCTATCATAATCTATGTCCTCCACAATCTTCTATCTAAGATTATGTCCTTGGTATAGGTTGCAACTATGTCATGTCCAGTCTAATCACCTCTCTAGCTATCCTGAAATCATCCATGGACAACCTCTGCACACCTACCGTACACTGGGGTATCTGTGTGTGATCTCTTTCTCAAATGCCCAAGTCATCTTAATCTCGCTTCCCCCATCTTATCCTCCACCGAAATCACTCTACCTTGTGATTCAGAATATCTTCATTTCTAATCCCATCTCTCCTAGTATGTCAACACACCACAGCATCCTCATTTCTACATCTTTCATCGTCTAAATGTAAGAGTTCTTGAGTGATTAGTACTCAATTTCATACAACATAGTCGATTTAATCACCACTTTGTACAATAACTCATTTATATTATATAGTTTACTAGGTTATCTCTATTTATCAGATGTCTCTTATTGAGAATTGAATACCATTAGAAAGAAATAGTTATTTAATATAAGGGTATTAAATAATGATCTATTTTTTAAAATACTAGATAAATAAGTAGTAAACAAAGAGAGAGAAAAAAAAAGACATATATTTTGACATGAAAGAAAGGCACAACACATTAATGGAGGACAGTAGTGATACTTATTACTTAATATATATATATATATATATATATATATATATATATATATATATATATATACATATATATAACATATATATAAAGATAGCAAATGATGATAGAAGTCATAAAATGTTAGTTACCTTTGTTTCTGCCATAATATTATTCTTTGATACTTCATTATTAAACAGAATTAGCCGCAACAAACTTTTGCCCATCACTAATTTTTTGTAGTGAATTACACAATAATTTCATTTTTGTGTAATGTTTTTTTTTTATGTTTGAATATTACGAGATTAAATTAATCATATTTTGTTCCTCTCTTTATCATTGATATATTAGATGGTCAGCAATAGCAGCTTACTTGCCAAGCAGAACAGACAACGAGATAAAGAACTACTGGAACTCATGTCTGAAGAAGAGGTTAACCAAAATGGGAATTGATCCAATGACACACAAACCAAATGGTGAAGGCTCATCAAAATATGTTGCAAATCTTAGTCATATGGCTGAATGGGAAAGTGCAAGACTGGAAGCAGAAGCTAGATTGGTTCGAAAATCGAAAATCCTCTTCCATAACAATAATAGTCACAATTACAACATTAACCCTAGTACTATTTCACAACAATTACCTTATTATCAACAACTCCCTTGTCTTGACATATTAAAAGCATGGCAAATGACTAGCACAAAATTACCAACAATAAATGACATTACTCATGCCATTCTTCGTAATAATTCAAAGAACAAGAAACTCGATTCATCGATACCATCATCAACGTTAAATTCCTCAGAGAATATTTTCGCGAACAATGCACCAACTACAAAAGTTGGTGATGATCATCAAAATCTTCATAATTTGTCAACAATTAACTCATGTTTTGAAGATGATCATCTCCAAACAGAACTTCCAAGTTTCATGCAGGAATTTTCAGGGGTATTTCCGGAATATACACAAAATTCAACAAATGGATTACAAGTGGATAGTATTATGGGAAGCTGTTCTGGAGATTTTGAAGATAATAAGTTACTAATTAATTGGAATAATTTCCCTAATTATTTGGTCAATTCACCTATTGATTGTATTAATTAAATTGTACTTCTTTTAGTTTTACTAAGACTATGATAGAAATTTTTATAAATGTATTTGTAATATCCCAGTGTGAAGTTTAGTTTATGAAATAATTTGATTGAAATGGTGTACCCTTATTTTATGTCTTAATTTGATTGACTGTGTCCAAAGGGGAAAATTGCGAATAACTAGCTAATTTATTTATATGGTTGAAACATATATCTATGTTGTGTATAAATTTGTATATTATATTTAATATGTATATTAAGTATAAAGTATAGATAATTTATATACTATTATAAATTAGTTGGTGGAAGTATTTAGAATCGTAATTATCTCCATAATAATAATATTTTATACTCCATTTGTCTCATTTATGTGAAAGTATTTGTGGTTGGGGAACAAAAAAGTTTTTTTCCCTTTCAAACTTTATTTTAGTATTTCAGATATTAACTATGTTGATTTATAGTATTTTTCAAATATTACTTTACAAAGCGTCTATACTTGGAAGTCCTGAACCATATTAGAATCTTTTTTTTTTTTTTTAGAGCAAGGGAGTCACTGTATCTGTTTCTTAGTTCTGATCATTAAATACCAAACACTTGTTTAGTACGAGTGATAAGGAATAATTAATTTTGTGATTGATTTTAAGATGAATTTATTGTATATTTGATTGAGATAACATCATAGGATAATTTATCTCATACTTAATTATCCGAGGATTGTAGTGTGCGTTTTTTTGTTCCATATTAAAAATAGAATAACAATTTTAAAATAACTAATTCTGAAATAACTCGTTTCTTGACTAAATGAGCCCTAAAAGTTAGGCAACACTTATAGACTATTGGATATTGCTGCACCTTGAAGTTTGTATAAGTACTGTAATTAATAACAATGTCACAAGCAATCATGCACATTATTACTTAAATTTCTAAATAAATTATTATAGTGTAAAGTATTTTTACCTGTTTCACTTTTAAAAAGTCAAATATAAGACTAAAAGATGAGAGGACGAAATGAAATACAATAAATATTTCTGAACCAACATTTTTTTAATTTTATTTTTTTTACCCTCCCTAGGAGCTCTCACCACTTTTGCTCACCTACCACGTTATTTAATTTACTTAACTAATGCTTGCATGCAGTTAATCTTTTTATGGAGAAGGTTGCAGTCGCTATTCTTTTGAGTGTGCATAAAACAAAATTAGGGAAAAAAAATTAATATATCCCTAAATTATCGCAAATGGTATATAGATATCCTCCGTCATATTTTTGAGACATTGGTGCCTCTGCCGTCCAAAAACTAGAGCATATATACCCTTTATACTAACGGATATACACGTGTCATAATCTTATCCATCGACTCGACATTTATTAAATATCGGATCAACGGATAAGATTGTGCCACGTGTCCCTAGTAGTCTTCCGTTAGAGTGAAGGGCATATATGCTCTAGTTTTTGGACGACAGGGGCATCAATGTCCCAAAAGTATGACATATGGTATCTGCACACCATTTACGTTAGTTCGGAAGTATATTTATCCTTTTTCCCAACAAATTGTAATAGAAAAATAAATTATATTAGACAAACTTTAATTTAGAAGATTAATTCAACCTTTAAGCATTTATTTAAAAAAATATCTGCTCAACTATCTCAATCAGTGTCCATAAAATAAAGTTAGGTAAATGAAATTATTGCTTAGAAGCGTATCTTTTTGATCTTACAACATATAGGATTGAGTGGTCCATTTCAATCTTTTTCATCAGATATTACTTATAAGCTTTATCCTTTTTATTCTTTGTGTCAAAGAGTTTTATTTGATGAATATATATATATATTGGATTACTAGACTATAATAACTTGTTGTGTTAAAGGTGTTCAAAATATGTTATTTAGTTATTTCGTGTATCATTTTATTTGTATATATGATTTTTTTTTTCCAACAAAGAGTGTCCAATTGGAGATAAATCGACTATTAAAAATCGTGGAGTAGAGATCAAAATACATAATTTGGTTAGAATCAAAACTGTGATACCATAAAAAAAATATATTATAAGACAATATTATGTGAAAAAATTACAACTTTATACATGTCTCTTCTTATCTCTACGTGATTTTATTACATATATAATAAGATTAAATTCTAATTTCAATCTTAGTAATCTAATTTATTTTTAAAATAATCTATATCTATATTTATATATAATATGAAGGAGAAACATAAACAAGGTGATTGTGGCACCTCTCTATGGCCTCCATTCATATTTATCTTTTTTCTCCTTTTTTTTTGAGATTTTTTTCTTAATTTTTTTCATTAAATATTTTATTTATTAAATTAAAAAAAACAATCGTATTTTACTATTCTAATTATATCTAATGAGTTACAAAAAACATCCATCGATTCATATTCTCTACTTAAATAACATGGCTCTTCAACTTATTCTTATGGATTATCAAATCTACAAATTACAATCATCCATGGATATGTTGAATATTTCATTTTATCATTCTTTCTTTCTATTAGTGTAGTTTTTTTCTTATTTTTTATTTCTATTAGTGTAGTTTTTGTCTCATTCTTTCTTTCTAATAGTGTAGTTTTTTTTATCTTTTTTTTTAAAAAAATATTCTTCATATTTTCCATAAGAAATCATAGAAAATATGGTGACATGATATGTTCTTCACTTTGATGTAGATCAAATCACTACAAGAAAACATGCTATTAGCTACAGATTTTAGCTAGAGAACTAATATTCCTAGCTAATCAATACATTAGCATCAGATTTAGCTAGAAATATCTTGTTTCCTAGTAAACTTTTTAGTCTGGAAATTTAGTCAAATAATAGCTAGGAATTAGCTATGAATAATCCCTAGCTAATATATTGCCTGGGACCTTTCCAAGCAAAATCTCTAGCTAAATTTTGGCGGAAAATCATAATTGGCGCCAAATTCTTTTTGCAGGAAATCTAATTGGCGCAATTTTTCTCTCTTTAAGGAGTTTGGTTTAACTAGGCAAATATTTCGTAGCTATTCCCTAGCTATGTTTTAGCTAGGAAAGATGCCTAGCCAAATTGATAGGTTGCTAGGACAGTTTCTTGCAAATTCTATGTTCAAGTTTTAGTAGGAATTGAGTCGTGTGTCCCATATATATTCTTTAAAATCTTTAGAACAATTATAATTCTATAAAAAAACATGTGTAATAAATAGTAAAATTCAATAGTTATAAATAAATTTTTAAAAGTGGGACAAGAAATTAAAATGAAGGGCGTATTTTAGTGTTTAGGTGTATTTCTTTTAAGCAACTAACTCTACACTTGAACGTAATTTTGGTTAATAGTAGTAAACTTCTAATGAAGTCATAAATGACTAATTTGAGGCCAAATAAAAATACAAACTTTCAAAAATAAAAAATTCATATAAAATTAAATTAAAGAAGTCTTATATAGAGAAAGACAAATTAAAGAAATAAAAATTGAAAAAATGCAACATATCCAATCTTAAGACTAAAGTCATATAATAATATAGATAGAAAAATAAATACAAAATTAACGCATAATTTTCTTAGTTCTTATCTTTATCTTCTTCCTAACGAATCAAAATTCAAGAGATTGATTTATCGAGTCAAACAAAAATATGAATCAAATAGTACAATAATGATAAATGTTTTGATAGCGGAGTCATATGAGAAGTTGAATTTATATAGATAAAATAGAGGAATATCAAAAGATATCTTAAAATTTTAAATTAATTATTTAGAGGTTATCAATATGAACATCATAAGAGTTAATGAATATTATATTTGTATAGGTAATTAGATATATATGAATCATGAAGATAAAAATAGACAAAGAGAGTAGGATTCCAAAAGGTACACGTTTCATAAGATCAAATACTATTATTAAGTTATTTAAATTAATTAACTTATAAGAGAAGGGGAAAAGTCATATATAGTAAAAGGATTTATTCAGACACATGTTTTTATGTGTCAAATAGATGTAATATTACTTTCTTATAATTATTTTCATTTTTTTAACTTTTGACTTCATAATTTCGTTTGACCTTTAAAATTTAATATAATAATAATTAATATAATACAACTAATTAATAAAAGGAGATGCGGTAAAAATTGAAAAGGCTACAATTAATAAATAGAATAAGATAAATTTACAAATAAGATGAAAAGACTATATATTATATAATTGATGAGTAGATTGACTAAAAACGACATTAAGTATAAGACGATTAAAATTAAAATTTATAGAAGAAATTTACTTTAGGATAAATGATTACTATGTTTTATTTAATTAATTAAGTAGATATTTTATAATATTTTAGTTTAGTGTAGGAAGAAAATAATAATAATAATATATATATATATGTATATATATATATATATATATATATATATATATATAAAAGAAGTAACGTACAACTAATTAATATAATATAAAAAGTAAAAATAGTATAAACTTACAGCTAATTAAAATATATATATATATATATATATATATATATATATATATATATATAAGAAGTAACGTACAACTAATTAATATAATATAAAAAATTAAAACATATATATATATATAAAAGAAGTAACGTACAACTAGTTAATATAATATAAAAATTTTTAAAAAAAATAAAAATATATATATATATATAAGAAGTAACGTCCAACTAATTAATATAATATAAAAAATTAAAACATATATATATAAAAGAAGTAACGTACACCTAATTAATATAATATAAATTTTAAAAAAAATAAAAAATATATATATATATTAAAATAAGTGGTAGTATTACGGTTGGAGTACTGGGCTTATCCCTTTATATATATATATATAATAAAATGAAAAGAAATAGAATAAGAAATTAACATATATACAAGAAGTAGAAAGAAAACGAGTCAGAAGCTCAGAAGGAACAAGAAACCCTAAATTGAACAGAACTCTTCTTCAAATCCCGTAAACGAAGGATGCACTACTTCACGTCTCTTCATCATGCTCCCAAAATTCTAACTATTTATTCCAGTTTACAGAAGCTTGAAATCACAAATCGTTACTTCCTTCTTCAGTTAAGGTAAGAAGTTCTCCTAAACCCAATTCATTTATATAAAGAGGTATTGTTGAAAAACTAGTTTTTCATATGTTTTTGTTAGATATGAGAAAGAAATTCACACAGAATCAGTATTTTTTTCTTGAAGATAACCTGCTTTTCTTAAAGCTTGAGATTGAAACTTGTTATTTTGTTCATCAGAAAGAAGTTGGAATCATTTTGGGATTTTCTCTGGATGCTGCCAAATCGAAGACAAGCCAGTGAAAAAGTCAGAAATTTGCCAGGTGCGCCTCTGTTTAAGTAATGCAATTTTTTTTATTGTGTTTTACATTTCCTTAAAGATCTGGTGCAAGCATCACCTTCTTCTCAAGGCGACTATTTTAGCTTCACAAGTTGCTTTCTTGAACTTTTGCTTCAATTTTGGTGACCGTTTTAGTTTTAGATGTTGTTTCGTTGCAATTGGTGATAGTTTCATGTTCGGCTTTATGTAGTTACTGTCCTGTTATAGTTTTTTTTTTCGAAATCCCTTTTGCTGTTTAGAGCTTATCATATCTACAAAAAGGATATAGATGCTTGTGAGTTGATGAGTTTAATGTGCCTTAAACTTTTCTATGGAGATATGTTAAAGAAAGAAACAACTACAAGACTTGTCTTAGTCGAGTATTTATGACAGACACTTTGGCTGATGACTCTAGTGCCTCCGCAGTGACAATCTGCAATTTGTCCAAGCTGTTTCAGCTCACTGCTTCATTTTTTCACCTTCTGCTTTTCTATTTTGTTGCACTTCAATTGCTCTTCTATGGAGTCCCTCTTGAATCAAAAGCGATTTTGTGTTGGACTTAGGTGACTAAATAGTGTTAGTATGTATAATGCACGTGCTTCTATATTTTTTTTTCATCCCTTATAGAAATCACATAATTTTTTTAGACTTGACTAACTGGAAGGGAAATTTATGTTTGTATTAGAAAAATACAATTTTTTCTCTTAGTTAAATGGTGATATTGAACCCTTCTTAAATTAGATATTTGTGGTATGGTCCTTTCTGGTTAAATTTGAATTTCATTTACTTGATTACTAACTAATTAATAAATTATTAAGTACTAAAATAACTGTTTTATCATTATTTGTTAGATAGGAACCATGAGTTCCATTAGAGTTGATCGCATGTGGATGTATAAGAGACTAGTGCCAAGTCGAACAACAGTCACTTCTGAGTTTATAGAAGGTGTGCGTCGATTTATAGAGTTTGCATTAATGCAACCTGATTTTGTTTCTAATGGAAGTATAAGGTGCCCTTGTTCAAAATGTAAAAACAGTAGTGGATTTCTTGAACCTCATGATATTAGATCTCATTTATACAAGCATGGATTCATGCCCAACTATCATCAATGGGAATCACATGGGGAGTCTTTTGTACCAATTTCTAGGCCTCAACTTGGTATCAATACAGGTGATGAAATAGGTGCTAATAAAACACCAATAAATCCATATCGTACTATGGTCTTAGATGCAGCTGGCCCTAGTTTCAACTTAGACAGTGATGTATTTGATATGGATATTGATGAAGAAGAACCTCCTAATCAAAATGCTAAAGAATTTTTTGAAATGTTGAAAGCTGCTGAAGAGCCATTGTTTGATGGATGTCGGACTCATTCTCCCCTATCAGCAGTGTGCAGGTTGTTGAACATTAAGTCTGAGTCTAACATGAGTGACAATTGCTATAATCAAATTTTGCTATTTTTGAAGGAGCTCTTACCCGAAGATGCAAAGTTACCTGTTGATTACTATAGGACTAAACAAATGGTTGCAAAACTTGGGCTAAGATATGAAAAGATAGATGTATGTCAGACAGGTTGTATCCTATATTACAAGGATAATAAAGACAAAAAAGATTGTCCAAAGTGTGGTAAACCACGCTATAAGCCTAAGAGAAGAGGCAGTGGAAGGCAAAAAGATGTTCCATATAAAGTACTCCGTTACTTTCCTATAACTCCGAGGTTGCAGAGATTATATATGTCATCAAAGACAGCTGAACATATGACATGGCACTGGAAATACCGTCGAGAACTTGGGGTAATGAGTCATCCAAGTGATGGAGAGGCATGGAAGAAGTTTGATCAGTGTCATCCTAACTTTGCAAGAGAGCCTCGAAATATCAGACTTGGACTTGCAGCTGATGGATTTAGTCCTTATGGGAATATGGCCCATCCTTATTCTTGTTGGCCAGTAATCATTACACCGTACAATCTTCCACCCGGAATGTGCATGACTAGCCCTTATATGTTCTTAAGTCTTCTCATTCCTGGTCCAAAGAGCCCTGGAAAGAATATAGATATATACTTAGAACCTCTTATTGATGAATTAAAGGAATTATGGGTTGATGGGGTTGAGACTTATGATTCTCATAAGAAACAGAATTTTCAAATGCGAGCTGCACTTATGTGGACTATTAATGATTTCCCAGCTTATGGAATGTTGTCTGGTTGGAGCACACACGGTCTATTAGCATGCCCTTGTTGTATGGGTAAAAGTAAGGCATTTTACTTAAAATATGGGAGAAAAGGTTCATTCTTTGATTGCCATCGTAAATTTTTGCCTATGGGTCATCCATTTCGACGGGATAGAAAGTCATTTTTAAGAGGAAGGGTTGAGAACTCTACTCCTCCTCTTAGGTTGTCTGGTGAAGAAGTTTGGAACAAAGTTTGCACCTTACCAAAAGTGTGTGATCTTCCCGCCTCCAGTAAGTTGCCAGGGTTTGGGGATCAACATAATTGGACAAAACAAAGCATTTTTTGGGAATTGCCATATTGGAGTACAAATATTATTCGACATAATCTTGATGTGATGCATATTGAGAAAAATGTGTTTGATAATATATTCAACACAATAATGGATCTAACGGATAAAACAAAAGATAATTTAAATGCTAGAAGGGATGTGCAAAATTGTTGCAATCGTCCAGAGCTTGAATTGTTAGAGCATGAAGGAAAAATTTTGAAGCCAAAGGCTGCCTATTCATTGACAAAAGAACAAAGAAAGTTGATATGTGAATGGTTGAAAAACTTAAGGTTTCCAGATGGTTATGCTTCAAATTTGTCTAGATGTGTAGACATGGAAGATTGTAAATTATCAAGGATGAAGAGTCATGATTGTCATGTATTTCTAGAAAGGTTGCTACCAATTGCATTTCGAGATATTTTGCCAGTGCCAATTTGGAATGCCTTAACAGAGATAAGTTTATTTTTTAAAGGTTTATGCACAAATATGTTAAAAGTAGAAGATCTCCAGAAGCTTGAAGAAAGCATAAAGGTTACAATTTGCAAGCTAGAGAAAATATTTCCTCCTGGTTTCTTTGATCCCATGGAACATTTGCCAATTCATTTACCATATGAAGCAATAGCTGGAGGTCCAGTCCATTTTCGATGGATGTACCCTTTTGAGCGGTAAAAGTTTAAACTATATCATTGATTAGATAATTAATTTAATTACCTAACATCACACTAACTATATATGTACCAATGCAGAGAAATACACACTTTAAAGAAGATGGTGAAAAATAGATATCGTGTCGAGGGATCAATATGTGAAGCCTATATCATTAAAGAAATTTCAACATTCAGTTCTCATTATTTCCAGCCTAATGTGCAAACTAGGCTCAACAAAGTTACTCGAAATGATGATGGAGGTGAAGTTGATGCACCAGATGGTTGTCTATCCATCTTTTTGCATCCTGGACGTCCGAGTGGGGAGATGAATGGTCGTTATTTGTCCGACAAGGAGTGGGATGCGACAAGAATATATGTTTTGTTGAATTGTGAGGAGATTCAACAATTTATCCCGTACGTTTATAGATTTTACCTATATAATATATATGTCCTGCATGAATGGATAATTTAAAAATAATAAATTCTTACTTCTGTAGTATCTTTGAAGCTGAATTGAAAAGAAATTCAGAAAATATCAGTCTCGAGGAAATTGATAAAGAGACGAATAGTAGATTTGCCAACTGGTTCGAAGCTTATGTGAGTAAAATACCATAGTATGAATAAGTTCTTATTTTTATTTATCTACATCAAGTTATAATTTATACATAAATATATAGATCATCGGTCTATTTTGTGTATTTTTTAGGTTTTCAATCCAGCTAACAACATAAGTGATGAGCGGTTAAGAGACTTGGCTTCTGGTCCTTATAAGTGGGTGCAAACTTGGCCTCAATATTTTACAAATGGCTATAGGTTCCACACACTTAGTCATGGCTCTAACAAATCAACTATGAATAGCGGTGTGTGCATAAAAGGGACAACCTGGAATGACTATGAAAGTGACTATTATGGATTGCTTGGTGAGGTGATACAACTCGAATATTCCAATCCAACAAAGAAAAGAACCACTCTTGTTTTGTTCAAATGTGATTGGTTTGATCCAACAATGGGTCGAGGGTGTAAGGTTCATAATCAGTATGGATTGATTGATATCAATCATAAAAAAAGGTTCTCGAGCTATGCTTATGAACCTTTTGTATTGGCTAAACAGGCGCAACAAGTCTATTTTGCAGAATATCCCAGTAAAAGGAAAGATAGTATTGACTGGTGGGCAGTGTGTAAAATAAAAGCTAGAAATCAAATTGATTCTCCAAATATCTCATACCAAGAAGATGACAATTTACCCCCCATAATCCCAAATATCACTGATGATCTTGATAGCTTACGTCATGAAAATGGTGAATTGGAAATACATGAAGTTGAAAATGAGACTGATGACATTGATCAAGAGCATGATATTAATGCTATTGAAAGTGATGAAGAGATAGAAGAATCTGATTGTGAACTCTCTGAAGATGAAGGAGATGAACAAAGTGATGAAAACTTTGAAACCGATGAGAGTGAATGATAATGACTTTTTACTGTAATTTCTTTTCTAGAGTGTTTTCTTTTATTACTATTGCTATTATTTTCTGTTGCTTGATGTCATTTCTGGAAACCTAAGTATTTTTTTCTGAAGTTGATTCATCAATCTGTTAAAATGGTTATTTAGCACTCTTTTAAATGCATTTGTTTTCTAGCGGTGACATCTACTAAGTAACTTTGTTGAGTGAAGGTTCTTGTTGTTGCCTAACAGCCATCAATTAAAGTTTTATCATATGTTTTAGTAGAGTATTTGATGTCATATTCAGTTTATTTATATACAGGTACTTTTCACCATCTAAATGGGTGAATCGATCTATCTTGTTTGCTTTTATTATATTAGTGAACATTGAGTGCAAATGAGCTTCATTATTTTCTCAACATTAATCATTTTTATAGCATGAAATATTGACTTCTTGAGTATTATTCTATAGTTCTTGTTAGATTTTGAACAGGAAATATGACAAGGGGAAGAGGCATTAAACGTAGTTGGGGAGGCTGTGGGGGCATAACTAACAAACCAGGAGGAGGCAGCAAGCTGACACCAGACACTTCTCAAAAGGAAGTTAGTGAATCATCAATTCCTACATCTCAACAAGTTGGTTTAAACCACTGTATTGTCTCATCACATGAAACCAGTGTACATACATCTCAAGAAGCCAATGCTCAACAAATAACTACTCTTGAAAATGTTGGTGGTCAACAAGAAGCTCCTACTTCTCTAGATGTTGGACGACAAGAAACACCTTTTTCTCAGAATGTTGGTGTTCAACAAGAAACTCCAACTCAAGATGTTTCTCCTGAACAAACACTTGCATCTTTTGAAAGTAGTAATCCACAGGGCAGACAAGATACACTTGGTGGCATAAAATCCTTGAGAGTAAATGGAGATACGTAAGTAATACAAAATTATAGAAGTAATGGCTAAATATGTTTTTATTTAATAATCTTCTGATAATGTATTGTATTAATGATTTTGTAGATTCTGCCCACATGAGGCTGTTCGAGATGTAGTATTAGCCTTTAAAAAAAGCTTCTCTGGACCATGGCATTGTTGGAGCAAAGTTCCAGAGCATGTACAAGACAAATGGTTTAATGATTTTGAGGTATGTATACCTGAACAAGAATCTGCAAATTTAACTTAAGCATTAGATTTTTCGCATTAGTAAATTCTAAAAATAAAAAAAGTATGCATGCACGCGTGTGAGAAGACACTAATTGATACATGAATCTCGTAGTATACTTGTTAATGGGAAAATTATTTTGTCTTTAAAGGAGATTCCTCCATTTTGGCATGATGTTGTCTTTTTGTGTGGAGTTGGAGGATGATTTCTCGAGCTTAACGTTTTTGTTCTTTCTGGTGTTGTTGAAGTCATATAGCATTTTCAATAATGCTATTCATAGAATGTACTGGTGTTTCAGTACTATCTCTTTGATAATTATCAGCCTCTTCCATATCACTTTCTAGAATTTTGACATAAACGGTAAGTTTCTTTTATATTGTGCTTTCCTTTTCGGCTAACTTCTTCAGATCAGTGAGTAGTGTGTTATGATTGAATCAAATTTTATATTCGAAAATCATTCTCACATGCCAACAAGTTTTTTTAAGAGTCTTCATTATGCATATGTCCTATCTCTTTATGTAGAAGTCGTGTAGCCATTTGGATTTTTTTTTTGAAAGATACAACCCATGGAAGCTTAACAACTTTGTTACACACTTGGCAATCAATTATATAAAAGCCTCATACACTTCTCGGTTTGCACAATGTCTCCTAAGTTTCCAAAGCCGACCTTCTTGATAACTAGTTATTTTCTTAACTAGATTGTGCATCTCAACTTGAAAAACAGTACTAAATTGATTATTTAATTTATATTTGCAGAAGAATTATTCTTTTTCTGGTGAAGATAAAGTACTTGTTCGAAAAACTTTTAACCGTGTGGGTAAAAATTAGCTAGGAATGACATTATTTGCTAGCTAAAAATTAGCTAAGAGCTTATTAGCTTTGAAGGTCTACTAGGGTCATCTTCCTAGCTAAATTCACAGTAGCTAGGGATTTTATCACTTTAGCTAGGATTTGCGTCTGTAGCTAAACGGCTGTTTTCTTGTAGTGAATATATATTCTTCAAAGATTCATTATAAAGAGATGTTCACATTAATTTAGTACAAGATCATCAATATGAAGAAGGAAGTTTAATTATATTGAAAGATTCATCAAAACAGTTGATCATATTAGTATAAAGTTTGAATGTTTTTAATATTTTAAAGATTCATTATTGTTTTGATTTCAATATTCTAAAAATTGTCCATGCTTGAAAGGTATATTATCTATGGCACATTTCTCTTAGCTATTACATATTGTTGTACTTAAAAATGTATATATAATATAAGCTAGATGTTAGAAAAGTGAAGTTGCACCTTTCTTTGGTCAAATATTCTATTTATCTTTTTTCCTCAATTTTTTGATAATTTTCCATATTTTTCTACTTACTTATTATTGTACAAAAATAAATATATCAATTACTACTCCTCTATTTATTGTTATACTTAAATGTCTGAAAAATTATTTACACTCATTATTATTCTTTGTTACAAAAAATTAAAAGTCTCAATATTTACCATTTTAATATTTCAAGATATTTATCTCTTTTTTTATTGTATTTTTTTTCCTCTTTCAATTTTGTTAAACACGAAAAGAAAAGAAGTTTATTTGTTTGCTTTCCTAATAAAACTTCAACACCCAACAAATGTTGAATAGTACATGAGTTTTCTTTTTTGGGTCTTCATTATTTTATTTTTTTCTTCTTTTATTTATTTTAAAATTCTTATCTCTGTAACTTATACCTAATTGAACTTTTACTTTAATTAATATTATTAACTCTTTTCTTTAAATTTTCATATTCATAACCCTCAACTATTTAATTTCAAAATTTAAGATACCTTATGATATTAATTTCTTCAATTTTGTCTATATAAATTCATATTTTCTATTTCATTATATTCCTACTCAATATTATTATTTTTTATTCCATATTTAAAATAGTGATATTCTATATTATTGTTGTAGTATCAGATTTATACTTTAGTTTGACTCCATGAAAAGGCTCTTGGATATGAATAGAAGGGGTGCCTGATAAAAGCTAAAAAATAGTTGCATTGATTATCTAATTTTTTATCATCTTTATTTTTGTGATTAAGGACTTGACAAAATTGTGTTGTTATGTTCTCTTTTTACTTCCTTTTATTACTTGTCGCTCAAAAAAATGCATATTAAGTATTGAAATACACAATTCTTAGGTATTTCTTATGGTGAAGAACCATTTATATTTGTTCATTTCTTCTACTTCTAAAGAATTACCAGAATAATATAAGATATATACAAAAAATTAGCAATAGAGGTTTCTTTAGATGATAATAAAAAATAGAGAAAAATAATTATTTAGACGATGATGAATCAGAGAAAAAACAAGGACAGAGAAAGGATCAAATATCAAAGAAGAAATGAAATAGAAATATTTATCTCTTTTTCCTCCTATTTTTAATTTCATCATTTATTTTTTTGAATTAAAGCAAGATTCATCAGATAGTAAATTTATCATTTGAATAAAATAAGAAAAAATATCAAATCCTTAAATATGTTTATCCGAATTTTATGTATTAAAATCATAATATATGAATTTTTTTCTTAATAAATTAGTCTTTTAATTTTGAAAAATATTTGATAATAATAATGTAATTCACTCAAGCTCTAATTCTATAAAAATATTTGTATTGTGATTTCATCATTTTTCTTATTTCTATGATTGATTTTTTATTTCTTATATCATAATTATTTTTTAAAATAAATTTACATATATATTTCTTAACTATGCAAAGCGTGGCCAAATTCCTTAGTAGATAAATAAAAATGAACCGAGAGAATACTATACAAAAGACAAGACCATGATGGTTCAGGCCCATTAATCTGTTGGGATAAATACGTAATTAAATATGGTTGCTCCATGGTACAATTTCATAATCAATGTGCTAGTACTAATTAATGGCAGGTAATTTCAGACAATAAAGCGCAAATATTTATAACCATAAATCAAATATAGCCCACCATAATTCATATTTATGGAGTTCTGCCTCTTGTTGTGTTTTTTTTTTTTACACAATTGATTTATTTAATTAAGCAATTCTTTAATGAGAAAATTCCAGAAGGAAGGAGAATAATACAGAAACGTGGATTCATAGAGTTCACAAGTTAAGTTAAAAGAGGCAAGTATAATTAATTTCTCGCATATTTATTCAACTCTAAGTCCGCGTTTGATCGTAGAATTTGGAATTTAAATTTAAAGTTTTTTAATTTAATTTAAAATCAGTGTTTATTTATGAAGCTTCAAATTCTTAAATAGACACGATTTCGAATTTTAAGTTGTGAAATTCTATTTTATTTTTAAAAGTAAAATTTGATCCCTAAATTTATATTTTGGGAGAGATTCATGTTCGATGTGACACTACAACATTTTAGGCCTACAACCAATCTAGAAAAGTGTGGCCTAAACTATCAAAAATTGTGGCATTTGATAAAAGGCCACACTTTTTGACTTTTAAGCCACACTTTTTCAGGGGTGACCGAAAGAAGCGTAACCTTAGAGTTTAGGTGACACTTTTCAAGTGTTGCCTTATCAGCAATGCTTAAAAGCGTAGCCTAAAAGGCAAAAAGGCCACGCTTTTGCAGCTACGCTTAAAAGTGTAGTTGATAAAAAGTGTTGCCTTATCAGCTACACTTTCAAGCGTGGCCTTTTCTTTCATATTGCCCACGATTTTAAAGTGTTGCCTTTTATGACAACACTTTGAAGTGTAGACCTTGTCCATGTGCATTCCACAATTTACACTCCTATGGCTACACTTTTAAGTGTGGTAATATTATTTTTGCTATAAAATATTTATATGCCGCAATTTCTAATAAAAACACCAATATTGTTTTGCAGTAAATAATCTCAAGCATCAAATTAACTAATAAGTAATTCAAATATATAGATTTGCAATAAACTTCAAAAGATAGTATGTCCTATGTACATACACATACTTATAAAGCAATATTCTAAATATAAGTGTACACGTGAATAGTTCAAAAATTAATCTTACAATAGTTCAATATATTCTAGCAATGAATATATTTCACAAAATCAAATATAATGTATTCAAACTTTTACAATAGTTCAAAAACTCTTCATCATCCACTTCCACTTCAATGAGATCATATTGACTTGTGGCGATCCTTCAAATTTGATCACCTCCATTTCCTACGCATTTAAAATGAAATTAACAATCAAAACAAACCAACAAATCAGATTGCAGAAGTTACTATATTAAGTTATGGATATTTTTATCAAGAAATCACCTTCAACATTTTCAGAAGAGCAAACCTGACAAGGTATGGATAATACAACTTTTGTAGGATTAACTAGACAATACAACAATACCAATGCATTTGGCAAAGAGAAATCATTACCCATAAATTTCTTTTCACTTATGAATCAATATGTACCTTGGGCAATCCAAAATTTCTTCCTACTATTCCAAGCAACAAATTAACTTATGAATCAATATGCACCTTGGCCATCCACTTTACTTATCATATACATAATGATGAGGAATAGGATAAGAAATAGATGGACGTGAGAGAAGCTTATTTTACCTTTTAACATAGTAGTCACAGAAGTCTGCTAGGATAAAGGTTTGAACTATTTCAGAGTTCAAAATCATAGAAGGCCATAGACCATGACCCAATGCTACTAGCGAATGGTCGCGGCTGTCCAAAACCTGTCACAAAGCAATGAAAAAATCATAAGGTTGTTAGAGCTAAATAACATGCTAACAAAATTCAACTATGTGAAAATTTTCTCAACCAATATATTAAATATTTTGATCAACCAATTAAAGAAATAATAGAACATTCCTAATGAATTCCACATAACATAGTGAGGCTTGGTATGTGATCACAATGCAACGCCTTGCCTGCCCAACTAATGGTATTCCATACAGTACAACTTGGCCAGCCAACAAGTAACGTGAAATCATAACATCATATCCGCTCGTTAATTGTTCGTCAAAGAAAATCATGTTGGGTTAAAGCATAAAATGATGCATTCGTACAGGAACTATGAATGACATTCAAATAAAGTTATCTGAAGAGTTTTAAAATCCAATACTACAAGAACTGCGAATTTGCAAATCAAACCTGGAGAACCCAGTGAGCGCAGCTTAAGAACCTTGCAACACCCAATGCAAATACATAACGAGCTGTGAATGGTTCAACTATCTGTGTACAAAATAACAAAGAGGTAATTAAAGGCAAGCAAAGGCAGTTCCTACACCGCACAAAAGTAATGAGGGAGAGGGGGGGTTGAGAAATCTGCATTTCATAACCGATAGCATGGAATTATACCTTAGTATTCTTCATTACTTGAGAGTTGGCCAAGTACATCTAGTATTGCATAAAAGAGAGTGCCTATTACCGGCAATCCTTTTAGACTTTGGCATTCTACAACTTTTAATAACTATCCTACTGTTTTCAGGCAACCAGTTCATATTATAAAACAATGTAGAGATTTGTAAATGGAAAAAATTATTCAGAGTAAAATAAAATGACTTCTGAAGTCCAAATAACTCAAATTAGCCTCATTACTTGTATGTAATATCCATTAGCACACATACATATACGCACACTATAAATATAACAAGATAATTTTTAGAGATGAAAATACCAAATGAGAAACTAGCCTTAACTAAGTACCAATTCAAGAAGTAAACTAGAAAAAGGTATACATACGTTGTTTGTGACTTACCACGTAATAGATTAAAAAATTGTCTTTGTCCTCCATGTAACTTGATTTAAGATTAAATCGGATTATATAAATAACCCACAAGGTCGTAGCTAACGTAGATAAATCAAGTAAGGTGTGTATATCATAGTCCATGACAACACTGTAATAGAGTCTAACAGCCAAAAATATATTGATGCAGAATCACTTGTTGATGCAGTAACTCCATTGTTAACAAGTTCAGATCATGAACAAACATATTCAATTCAAAGGTATTTAAGCATGATGATAAAAAAAAAATCGATAGCAAAGTCATGAACTAACTTGAATCTACTTTAAACACGCCATATATATTATGATAACACACACACGAATTAAAAAAATCTCAATTGTTCATGCTTTACACAAGATTCATGCTTAAACAAGGTTCACAACTATTATCGATTTTGAGTACACATTCATAAAATATAGCAGAAAATCATAGTCAAATTTAAGCTATTTTTTAGAAGACACATAATAATTAAACAAATACAAACCTGGGCGGATATGTCGAGACCCATCTTGTGTAAAATTTCAGAATCTCGAGCCTCGCTGGAGCTTATTAAAATTGGTCGGAGCTATAGTTTGTGGGAGCTGCTCGCTGCTGGTTCATTTGGTTGCTGCTACTGCTTTGCTCGCTGGAGAATGGAGGAGCTGAGATGATGGGGAGAGAAAGATCTCACCAGTTGTTCGCCTTAGCCCGAGCTGCTGATGTCCGGAGCTCACCGGTGATTGTTGGAGCAGCTGGGTGCCGCTGTCGTTCGCTAGTGAGACGAGAGGGAGCAAGGAGGAGAGAGAGATAAGGGGAGCGATGGAAAAAGAGAGTCGGAAAAGGGAGGAGAACGAGAGAGAGGGGTGGAGGTTGGGTGGCAGTCTGGCAGCTGCTTTTGTCGGAGTAAAATGGAGAGGAGTAAGGGTGGGGCGGCACTGGTGTGAAGAGGGAGAGAAGAGAATCAGAATGTTTTAGGCATTTTAGTTTTGAAATAGGAAGGATTTGATGATTCGATTTGAATTGTAGGATTAGTTTAGATGAGCGGCTAGGATTTAATTTAAAGGAATGGACAGATGAGATGAGAGTTGGAATGAATTTGAAATGGTCAAAATCGAAATGGAAATGGCTAGAATTGAAATGAAACGGTGGCTAGAATTGAAATACAAATGGAATTGAATAGGCAAGAATTGAAAGGAATTAGAATAAATAGGTTAACATTTAAATGATTTAGAGGAAATTTAAAGAACTGTTATTCAATTAAGATACTACAAATATTATACTATTTTTATATAATTAAAATCACTTAAATTTTAAAATATTTGAATAAAATAATTATTTCGAGTTTAAATGTCGATAAAAATAATTTAAGATAATAATTTAATAGTATTTAAAATAATTTTTATAAAGCATGCGTACTAGAATATCTAATTTTAGACAAAATCGACTAAAATTTTAAATTTGAAATATATTTTGAAAATACATTTTTATTCAAATAGCATTTCACAAAAGGTTTAAAGGTCGGTCAAAATTGGGTATCAATAGGAGATATTAATATTTCAGCCAAAATTTTAATAGGGGACACATGTAAAGTGTTGTTTTTAGATTTTCAAATATAGCACACTTAAAAGTGTTTTCATATATATATATATATATATATATATATATATATATATATATATATATATATATATAAGCGTTGTCAATTATTTTTTGATTTGACAACGCTTATAACGTGTAACCAATAATTACAAAGAGCACACTTTAAAAGTGCTGCCAAAGTTTTTGTTGCCAAAAATCCTACACAAAAGTCTCGCCTTGAAAACGTTCCCTTAGGTGTTTTTGGCAACACTTTTAAGCGTTGTCCGCAGTAGATGTGCCCTTAGACCAAATTTGGTGTAGTGTGAATAGATTGTTTATACTGTCAAAGGATAATATTACAAAAATAGTTAGTAATTAATACTATTATTGATTTTTTGCACCGATGAATCTTTGTAAAATTGTGTATATTTAAAAATTTGTAATATCATGTAATCGGAAGCATTTATTTATAAAAGGGACACGAAGATATGTGATTTATTAATACAGTGTCTTAAGATACTTGGCACCTTGTTTCTAAACTATATATATTTTGTTCATTTATTAAAATTGTATAATATTTGAGACAATTTTGATAAATTTCACATATTGGGGAGTTTTCATGTTAATGGAAAAATATACAAACTTGAAAAATAAAACTTGAATGTACAAACAAATTTTTACCTTCAAATTAACCTGATTGGAAATAATATCTAAACAACCCTAAGAATTAATGACCGAAACGCTATACAAATTAATAAACCTTCGATCCTATTTCATAATAGATTTTGAAGTTAACCAAATACTTTTGTCTATAAATACTGCATATTTGATTTCATCCATAAATTTATTTTTTTCCCTAGCTATTGTTATAGTCACAATAAGAATGCTAATTTTTATTGTTCATATATTATGATATATGAAATATACCACATTAATTCGTTGTGTATGGATGATGAGATTTTCACTACTACAGAGCCAATTCCAACAGGCTAATTGGAGGGCCTCATTGGCGTGCATCTAGTAGGAATTGAACGTACGAATTCACCAATTATGAGTCGAGCGATTTAACCATTCAACCATGGATGCTTAGCGGGGATCCTCGTACATGGTGAATAACCAAATTCCAATTGAAATGAAATCTTTAGGATAAATCAATGCAATTTAGGAGGAATCAATGGGAGGACATCAATTCAAATCCTGGATTTTCGAATTGAGAGAGATCAAGAATTCTCACCATTTCTTAGATTCATGGACCCAATTAATTCACTAGGATCCTTCATTCACATTTTTTTCCACCAAGAATGTTTTCTAAAACTCTTTGACCAAGACTGAAAATTTGAAGTTTTTTTGTAACTTGAAATTATGTTTGAATTTGTATTTTTTCTAGCAAATTTTTTAAAAATTAAAAATATGTAAAAATCAGATATTCAAAATCAAAATCTGATCACATTTCAAGTTTTAGAATAATTTTTTTAAAATTTGATACAATTATGAAGAAACACTAACTTCATCTTGCCAAACATTAGTTAGAATACTGAATAATAGTCATTCATTATTTATCAGAAATATTACTACGTACGTACGTGTTTGTAAATTGGAGTACAGTAATTTGCATCATTGCATGCATGCAAAATTCATGTTAAAAAACTGCACGTTACAGTATATACACTTGTTAATTTTTAAATTTCCCTTTTTCAATGTCCCCTAGTGATTGCTAATTTACGTTGATTTAATTTATGAGTATTCAATTCCCTCATTAATTAACTTTGTTGCAAAAATGACATGTGTGTGTATATATATATATATGGAGATGGTTAATTGTAAAAATCTTTAGTAAATATCTAACATTGCATTTGTTCTCGTGTTGTCTTTAGAATCACTCATTTCCTTTATTTAATGGTACGATTTTTTCTTTAAATAAGCCAATATTTAATTTTTATTCTTAAAAATCGACATGTCTAGCGAGTAGGACATAAGTTCTTTAAGAATACGGGATGTGATTTATAAAATATTATAATATAAAAATATAGATTTATATTCCACGGAAAAATTATATCCAAAAAAAATAATTAAAAACCAACACAACACAAAATAAAGGCAAATGTTCAAATAATCTTATTTCCTTCACATACTAGGATCGGATCGATATATATGTTAATGGATACATAAATCTAAGCTGAAGCTTTTATGTTAAATTTCAACTGATCCTTTTGTCAAACTCGAATGTCATCACATACAAGTTATATATATATATATATATATATATATATCAACACAAAATGATTTTTTGATTCGAGCGAGAGTCCAAATGAGTGAGGTGAGAAAATCTCGATTGAAAGTTTTACTATTTAGATATTCAAATTAAGCATTGTTACAATTAAACATCTCAACTCCTAATAAATTGTTTCAATTATTCATTTTTTTTTTTAATGTCTAATAGGTATAGCTAAGTTAACACATATTTTTTAATTATATATATGCACTCACCTACATGTGTGATTTAAGGCTAAAATATGGACATGTGATTTTGTGGTCTCTCCATTAATTAAATATTTTATGTATATATATATTTCTTAAACTATGATGATATCTGATGGGGCCAGGGGCGGAGGCAGCATATAATGAAGGGGGGTCATCTGATCCTCCTCGGCGAAAAATATTATTATTTATACATAATTAAAATTATTATTTATACATGATTAAAATTACTTTTTAGGTATGTATAATAGATGTCGAACCGTCAGTGAATGGGGCCTGTACAACAAGACTAATTGATGCACATGTTGTTACCTAGATCTAGACTAAGAATCAATTCTTCACTTAATATATACATTTTTTTTAAGGTGCACACTATTCCTAGAATCTCTCTCTCTGTTCATATTAGTAAGCCGTAAAACATTAAATAATTTCTATTTGAGATTGATGCTGAAATATATTAATTTAACTACTTAGTTGACAAATAAAAATGCATGCACATATATAATTTTTGTAAAAAAATTGACTATGTATTACAACCATATATAAATATTGATATTCCGTTTACATCAAGCACATGGACGAGAAGGACTTATAAATGAACGTGCTATTTATTTTAAGGACCCCACATACATGATAGGGAAAGCGAAAACTTTAGTATCATCATTTATTATCTAGATTTTATCAAGATCTAATAGATTTTCAAATATTTAATTGATTAAAATATTTATTAAAAAACATAAAACAACTTACTTGATGGAAAGTTAAAAAAAAAAAAAGAAGAGGTGTCATAAATAACATCTCATATCGTTATTTTAAAAAAAAGTCATATGATTTATATTTAAAATATAATTTTATCGTCACTAGAGAAAAGAAATATATTTTATGTTCGTTGTCTTCCTCCCACCCACCCTCATCCAACCACAACACCTTTGACCCTCATAACCCCCCCCCCCCCCCCCCCCCACATCTAAATTATCAATAAATATTACGTGGAAGGATTAGCTAGAATGACTGAATACTTTGGAGGCACCATAGCTTACATCATTAGTAATGACTAAGAAACTCCGATTCACCTACTTCACACCTTTTTATAATAGGAAAAATATTTTCGTACGAGTACTAATTGTTTGATTAAAAATTTTAGCGATAATATTTTTCATCAAATAAAACTCTTTTCACGAAAATGATATATAACGTATGGTATTACGTAATATCTGATGAAAGAGATTTGAAAGGGTTCACTTGTTATTTAAGAAGCAGAAAAGAAATATAATCGAATGGATATGATTCTAAGCAATTATTTCATTTACCTAACTTTATTTGATGGACTTATAGCAAAAAAGAGAAATGTTATATATAGATTTCATGCATGCCTACCAGAAATAATGTCTAAATTTATTATCTAGACATCAGTATTCAAGTGTGACTTTATTTCATACATTCAGTGCCAGCTGAATGCTTATAAAAATTAGGCATATGCCTTAGGCTCCAATTTTAGGGGCCTCAAATTTTTACCAACAATAAATTGTGTTAAATTTTTTTTATAGAAAAAATTGATTATTTAAGATAAATGTACTTTACATATATATATATATATATATATATTATTTTATTCTCTTTAATCTCAATCAAATAGAAGAAATGAAGAAAAATATTGTTTTGTCTTCGTACACTCTCTTCACTAACTTCGCGTTGTAATTTTCTAGACCCCTTTTATACTCTACGTAAGTTAGAGCTTTATCAAAAATATGAATCAATAGTAAAAATAATACGTAGGATAAAGCGAATTACAAGCCTGTTTAGGTTGACCTATTTTATGTGCTTTTAAATAAAAAAGAAGTTTATAAGCAATTTTGTCACCTTATTACTTATAGAATAATGTTAACAATTTATATTATAATTGCCACAGCTAAAAGATTTTTGGCCTTTAATTTAAATTTCGCTTTAGGCCTCCAAATACGTTGAGCCACCCTTGCATATATTAGGTCATAATATTTTGGATTTTAGTCGTTGGACCATTATGATAATATTTATTTATTCGTCCATTATAAGTTTTTTTTTTTAATTTCCTTCACTTATACACATTTATAATTAGTGAATTATGTGGATCAATGAATATCATTACAAATAAATATATATGAATTTATGACATATATGCTAATATAAAATTATAAAGATATTAAAGCAAGTAAATGCATATCAATTTCATGAGATGAATAATGCACTAAATATATACAAATTAACCGATATCATATGAGTATCTTTTTATATACTATATATCAAATATGTATACACATGTATATATATGAATATGATGAAGTGAATCATTCAAAAAATATATTTTTTTCAATATATTCAAATGCAGCTCATGACAATAAAAAAAAAGGAGGAGGATAACCCTTTACGTATAATATATGGTGAAAGAGATCGAAATAGTTCATTTTTTATTTCTCACCTAGTGTCTGATATTCATATTTGAGTCCAATTAAATTTGAATTCGCGACGAAAGCTCCAAATTTTTAGGCTATACGGTTCCATAACAAGGCAATTCTATACTAGGAGATTGAACTTAAACTTGAAACCTATAGTTAAATATAAATGAGTATTTACTACTCCCTCATTGGTCCATTACTTAATTACTCGTTCAAAGACCTTATCAATAATTTCATTTACCTAACTTTATTTGATGGACCTATATCAGAAAGCGAAATGTTATAAAACAAAAAAGAGTAGAAACTGTTATGCCGTAATTTTTCTATATATAGAAAAAATTAAATTTTTGAAATGTTCCGAGTGTGAAACAATTTGAAAAAAAATATTTAAAAAAGAGTCGCCACTTCATTTTTTTTTTTTTTTAAGAAATTAAGAAAACTTATAATTTTCAAAGATTCAAATAGAAAAAAAATCATTTGAAAATACCAAAGTGGGTTCGGGGTTCAATTTACACTTTTGAGAAGGGTTTAAGCATTTGAAGTGCCCGCTAACATGCGGTTGACCTGCGACTTGATTAAAATATATTTTTTGATAATTCTTTGGGAAAATGATTTAACATAAAAAATAATAATTTACAATATTTGATTAACTTTGAGAAAATAATTAAATAAATGATACATTTTATTTTTATTTTAATTTAATTTAGAAAGGATAAAATGAAACATTTGGATTAAAATGCAAGTGAATAGAATTTTAACAAAAAAAAAAACTAGATTGATTAAAATTTATTTTGATCTATTTTAATAATAATTTGAACCAATTTGGTTAAATAAAGCATGAATACTATTTTAAATTAATTTAAAATTAAGTAAAAGTTTTCACTAAAAAGTACAAAATAAAAAAAAATGAAATTTAATTGAAATAAACTTAACATAAAGAATATGGTTCATCTTTTGGAGATTTTAATTAAATTAAACCAAGTCAAATAAAAGGGTTGAAACTAATACAAATAATAATAAGAATAAAAAAAGAAAGATAGATTGTGGGCCTTTTTGCCCAAGTTCCCAAATTTGGCGGGCCTCTTGGCCCATTTTCGCCTGGACCTGTGGTGCAAAAGATGGGCTTTGGCTCATTTCCACCCCTTGAAAATCTGCATATACAATGAGTGTATACTCATGTATATAGACTATATTTTAGCCCATTTTCTGTATATTGTACTGTATAACAAGTGTATACAGCCCACCTCAACTTCCAAGCACCTGCCTATATTTTTTGGACCTGTATTTCGCTACATTTCAGCCTGTACTATGTATACAGTGATTGTATATCAGTATACATCAGCATGTATATTAGCCTTTTCTCTGCATTTTTTGCTTCCATGTGCCCTGTATTTTAGCTCACAGCAGCTTGAACAAGATGGGTTGACTCGATGAAATGCAAGGAATAAGTCCAAAGTGGACTCGGATTGTAGTCACATGAGGAGAGAACAAATGAAAAGATTAGCATTCATTCATGACCCCAAATAATTAAAATTATTGAAAGACACAAGCAGCCATGACAACTAGCCACTTGCTAAAATTAACACTTACTCACTGGAATAGGAAACAAAGCGAACAATGAAACCACCCCATTCGTTCATATTTTTTAAAGAGACCAAAGACAACATTTCCATGTTCAAGCATAATGTAACAGATTGGGAATTTTTTCAAGCAAACCCCTTTAAAGTCTCATGTATTCTTTAGACAAATAAATTAGGTATGAACTCATCATAAGCATAATCTATTCTAGCAGGATTAAAAAATTCTTTTAAAAATAGGCCTTAGGAAGACATTTATTTAGCTACATTAAAGAAGAAATTTTGATGTTATTCTGATATAAACAGAGGGGAGAAAGTGCAATAACTAACATGCTAATCACTAAAGAAAACGGGTCAAAATATTTAACAATGAAAAAATATTCATATCAAAAACAACTTTAATATTAAATAGACATGCCTCACAAGGGACAGGAGGAGCAACCAGTCAACCTAATAAAATTTTAACAATAGAGAAAAGTTGGGTACTTAAATAGTTCATAAAGAGTCCTAATTTGACTTAAATTTATCTAAACAATCACAATGAGTGATAAAGCTCATGCCGGAACAAAATGATAAGCAAAACACCCTCAGGACTAGAAAAAGATTACAACTAAAATATCTAATCCATATAGACATAAACAGAGGCAGGAAAGGAAAGGGTGCAAAAATGAGGTCATGAACTAAACAACATCTTGACTTAACACAAGTAACTACTAAACTCAGCGAAAAGATTGTCAACACAAGCAACTTATTCAAAGAAAATCGAATTATTATATAGTAGGACTCAAAGTGAACTCAAGGAGACGGGCCACCAACCGTGTTCAACAATAAGATCACTAAAATGTCGTGAAAGAGATAATGACATTAGAGAAGAATCAAGTTGAGCAGTAACTAAGGATTTTAACTAAAATGAGACTACCATAGAAGGAATCTAAGGAATACTAGATATAAAATGCAACATCATAATTCGTTTGGCACCTTCCGAACATATAACAGAACAACAAACAGTATTTCAACAATGAAAATAAGGCAGTAACATGGCGATTAATGAAAGGAAACTAGCAAGCCTTGCCATTCGGATGAAAGAAATATCATCCTAATGAAAGCCTGATTCTTCCCTTATCAATGTTTGAGATGCCTAGTTGTGCCAATTTCCCTAGTTGACAATATGACTTTTATGCTTGGCGGCAACTCGGATCTTATGTTCTTTAGATGCCTAGCTTATCCGCCAGTTGCTTGGCTGTAAAAGGAAGAGGTTACTTCACAACTCTAAAAGTCGAAGACGAAGCGAGGAAGGCAACTACAGAGCAGCAGATAAATAGACTAAAATTGAGGCAAGCATCACAACTACGAGTCCAAGAAGACCCCCACAGACTTGAATTACATTAGCTCATCTCGAAAACGAAACAAGCATCACTAATTTCAAAGAAAATAAAGATATCGCTTAGACTTAAACAAATCAAATATGGGTATCTTCAGAATACTACATCACTTCTACACACCGAACTCAAAATGAACAAAAGAGATACGAGTTATTTACCTTTTAGGGAGCAGAGAACTGAGACAACAAGCAGGGGAGCGATTTCCACGATTCTCCTACCACACTAGTTTAGACTTGAGCGAATAAAATCGAAACTAAGTGACCTTTTGGTAATCAATTTTCGTATGTGAATACGTGCCCTCAAAAATCCAATCTCCAAAAAACCTCCCTAATCACTGAGGGTAGAGGGTTAAACATAACTTGAAAGATATTTTGAATTGTATAAAATTAATTATTTCAAATCGTTTGCTATCAAAGAAGCTCGATGATTAATAGACAATGTGGAGGTTCAAAATTGGGTGTCAATAGAAACTACATAGAGGCATTAATTATTTAAATAAATTACAAAAAAACATGGATGATACATTAATTATTCCAGTGTTTTTAATAGTGTGTAAAATACTTTACACTATAATAATAGAGAGAAAAACATTATAAGGGTACATGATTTTAAATTTTATTCAATCATTTCATAAACTAAACTTCACTCTAATAAGGAACTAGAGATACAAAATCTTTGTAATAAAACAAAAAAAACTAATCAAACTCTTAGAGAAGTACAATTTTCTATTGCTATATAGTACAACTTAAAATACCGGAGAACCAATTGGTGAATTAACCAAATAATTAGGGAAATTATTCCAATTAATTAACTTGTTATCTTCAGAATCTCCATAGAAGCTTCCCATAATATTATCCACTTGTAATCCATTTGTTGAATTTTGTGTATATTCCGGAAATACCCCTGAAAATTCCTGCATGAAACTTGGAAGTTCTGTTTGGAGTTGATCATCTTCAAAACATGAGTTGATTGTAGACAAATTATGAAGATTTTGATGATCATCACCAACTTTTGTAGTAGTTGGTACGTTGTTCGCAAAAATATTCTCTGAGGAATTTAACGTTGATGGCATCGATGATTCGAGGTTTTTGTTCCTTGAATTATTAAGAAGAATAGCATGACTAATATCATTTATTGTTGGTAATTTTGTGCTAGTCATTTGCCATGCTTTCAATATGTCTATACAAGGGAGTTGTTGATGATAAGGTAATTGTTGTGAAATTGTAGTAGGGTTAATGTTGTAATTGTGACTATTATTGTTGTTATTGAAGAGGATTTTCGATTTTCGAACAAGTCTAGCTTCTGCTTCTAGTCTTGCACTTTCCCATTCAGCCATGTGACTAACGTTTGCAACATATTTTGATGAGCCTGCAGCACCATTTGGTTTGTGTGTCATTGGATCAATTCCCATCTTCGTTAACCTCTTCTTTAGACGGGAGTTCCAGTAGTTTTTTATCTCGTTGTCTGTTCTGCTTGGCAAGTAAGTCGCTATTGTTGACCATCTGACATATCATTGACAGAGAGAAAGGAACAAAACATAATCAATTTACTATCGCAATAAACTTACATGAAAGACGTTACACGAAAAATGAAATTATTGTGGTAACATTGGATCAAATCAAATCAAATCAATGGTGCCTTTAATTATTTGTGGACACTACTATAATAGGGCACTATTTTAATCATAGACAGTATCATAAGTAGCATTATTGTCTATTTAAGAAAACAGTGACTATGGGGATTGGGAAAGAATAATATTGTGGCAGAAAAAAAGGTAACTAACTATTTATGAGTTCTATCATCATTTGCTATCTTTTTATTACTACTATACTACTGTCCTTCATTAATGTGTTGTTAACTCTGATTGTCCATTTTACTTCTTCATTATACTAAAAATGTATGTCCACTTTTACTTGTCCGGTTTAGAAAATCAAAAAATAATCAATAGATAATTTATCACTTAGTTTCTAATTTATTCTTATTACTTATTAATTATAGTTATTTCTCAAAGTACTTAATTTATTATATTCAAAGCATGATACAGTAAAAATTGTCATTTTATTTATTGCTCAATATGCCAAGTTAATAATGGACAAATAAAAATGAACGAATCGGAAAAAAGTATATATATATATATATATATATATGTATACCTATTTCCAAGAAAAGCATGAAGGTGAATGATGGTTCTTTCTTCTTGTAAGCTGAATTTTCCTCTTTTGATATCAGGCCTTAGATAGTTAATCCATCTTAGCCTGCAACTCTTTCCACATCTCTGCAGACCTAAAAATAGAAAGCAAAAAGGAGTGATTAGCAAATGTTAAATAATAGTATATACCTATATAAAAATGTATTTTCTAACGAATTAAACTTTAAGATAATATAATAACTGAATTTCTGATTCAGGTTAAGGGTCATGAGTTCAAGTCTCACTATTACGTACTTGGCCCATAAAAAATGTATCACATAAATTGGAATGAAAAGAGAATATCAATTTAATATTACGTTACAAGAATCAGACATGAAAATTGTTACATGAAAAAGAAATAATTCCATGTAACTAGGCAATCTAGCACTAGCTATAGATAGTCTTGGACCATGACTAGGGATAACAATGAAGTGGGGGCAGAACACAGGAAGGGGGTTCAATCACCTCACACTCATCCTGTCTTGCTCTATTGTCATTCCTATTAGTTGGACCGTTCAAATCAGTCGTTCAAATCCATATATATAACGATTTTTGCACAAATTGAGATGAAAGGAGCAGTTAAAATTACCAGCTTTCGCAGGCAAGCCCCTCCAGCTACCACAACCATGTTTATCAATAAAAGACAATAGTTTTTGGTCTTCTTCATGTGTCCATGGACCTTTCTTCAATCCCTCTTCATCACAACATTTGGATCTTCCCATTTTATGTCTATAATAATAATAATTACCTTATATCAAGAAAGTTTGTTATTTGTGTCTTTCTTTTTGTGGAAATGAGAGATGGTATATATAGGCAAACAAATGTAAAAATAATAAGTAGTGTGACAAGAGAGTTAGCTACACTTGCTATGTAAAATAAGTGATAGTATAAATTCCAAATGAGTAGTAATTATCAACACCAGCACACTACTATGTCAAGCTTTAATTACACTGCTGGAATTTCAGGCAGGTGATAGGAGAAAAATAATACCTTTGCCTTTACCTCCGCTTTTACTTTGATTACCTTTACTACTTTTTTGGTGTTGGTAATTATGACAAATAGATGAGTTGGATTAAATATGAACAGGTTAACATAAAATAGATAATAATTTGTCAGATTGGCACGCTTATATTTCATATTCGGTAAAAGTGAGTTGGATGACATAATAGGTTGGATAAAAGACGGATTGATCCATTATATGAGTTGATGTTACTTTACTTTAATTAGAATTTAATATCTAGATAGTACTTCAGTGACCTGATAAATCGATTATTCTTTATCTACATTATATTTGTAGTCAAAGTTTTACCAAAACCCCAACCAAAAAACTGACCCTAATTCTAGGAAGAGACCTCGAGATCAAGAGTTGGGTACTAGGTCAAGATCTCATGTCGGGAGTAGGGTCCTAGGGAGATATGGATTCGAGTCGAATCCTAAGTTAGGATTAATTCCCAAGTTTGGTCCATGAGTTATGGTCGGGTCCCAAGTTAGGACACCAAGTTGGGACCAGGGTTAAATCTCGAATCTTGTCTCTAATTGGGCTATGTCTCGGGCTGAGTTCTAGACTAGGATTGTGGTCTGGTCCTCGAATTGGGATCGGGGGTTGAGGTCAAGATTCGCATCCCAAGTTAGCTATGGGTTTTGGGTCAGCTCCCTGAGTCATTTCTCAAATTAGAGGGGTCAAGTTTCAGGACAGGTTGAGGTCAAGATAGGGATCGAACCCCGAGTTAGAGCCGAGACTCAGGTCAGGGGCTCAAATCGAAATTCGAATTCCAAGTCAAGGTTGAGGTCAAGATCATAAGTCGAATCTAGGTGATGGATCCCAGTTCAGAGGCTAGGGTAGGAGTCAGAGTCAAGAGTCTGATCTCATGAGATACCTAATATGTGTCAGAACCCCGGGTTGTGGTCAGGAATCGAGTCCCTGCTCATAGACTAAAGTTGAATAGTCATTTTTGTTCAGGTCTCAAGTCGTTTTCATGTTAAGGGTCAGGATCCAGGTCGTCCCGATTCAGGGGTTGGGGTCAGGTTAGGCCTTTAGGGTTGACAACCTGCAAATATTTTATTGCTTCAATAATTTTATCATTGTTTATTTTAGTCTTGTATTTTTCTTAAGCATGTTATGATAGAAAAACCTTTAGTTGAGCCGAGGGTCTAAAGAAAACAACTTTTCTATCCCCCAAAAATTACAAATAAGGTCAGTGTACGCACCACATCCCTCAAACCACTCTAAATATGTTGTTGTTTGTAGTCCTTGTACTTAAGGTCTCTATTCAACTTCATTTGAGGTTAATTAAACCATGAAGTGAAAATCGTTGTCCTCCTTCAATGAAAAGGAAGTTATTCAACTATATGCTCACATTATAAACAAAGATAATTATCCCAATATAACACACACACGAAAATTTCAAAGTTGTTGCACTAATTTTCTCCTTCTCATAACATTTCAGAAAAAAATGACAGAGTTAAAATTTTTATTAAAAAAATAAACACAAAAATATGTACGGCAACATTTAATATATATAAAATAATTTTTCAACTGATTTTTTTTTTACGACCCCTTGCGCCTCTTTAGATCCGTCCCTTAGTCTGAACAACATGTTGCACCTTTCATAAATTTGCATGTCCGATATCTAGGTGATTTATTGTACAACCAAAGATGAGATATACATTTATTTCAAAAAAAAAAAATGTCGATTTATTTAAGAATCATAAATAGTATTGGGACTGTGACGACATCGTGGGGGATATCTCAACCAACTTATATATTGCAAAGTACATTGACATTTATTATTCCAAAAAAAACATATGTCATGCTTCCCTCACAAATACTATTCATTTTGGCAAAATAATAAATGTATATCCCAATAATATTAAGAGTTGCTTCCATTATTTAGACACTAACGAGTCGTTTGGTAGGCCACATTAGAAGAAATAGTCCATATATTACATATAGTACTCCCTCCTTTCACAAAGAGTGACCTGGTTTGACTTACACGAAGTTTTAGAAAATAAAAAAGATTTTTGAATCTTGTAGTCCTAAATTAAAGTTATGTCAAATTTACTAAATTGTCCTTCAATCTTGTGGCTTTAAATATGCCATGTGAAAAGCTAAAATTAAAATGTTACCAAAAAAGGAAAGAGATCATTCTTTTTGAAACAGACTAAAAAGAAAAGGAGGTAATTTTTTTTTAAACGGAGGAAGTACTATGTTTGATAGGACTTTGGATTTATGTATAACTAAATTATAGGATGTATTACTAATACCTTCAATTTGGAGGTATTAGTAATACATAAGATATAATACCATGGGATAAGTCTATGCAAAGACAAAAATATCCCTCAAATCATTTTAATTATTTTATTGATTTTCTTGCTTTTATGTTTTATATTTGTACTAGTAAATTTATTTATTTAAATAATTCAACTTACAAATTATTTAGAGAGGATTGCTTGTTACTAAATAAATCCAATACAAATTTGAAATGTGAGTTGTTTAACATTTACTAAATGAAAAGACAAATTTATCATTACATGACTTTTGTGATCTTAATTGAATGTACATATAGATCACTAATTATTTGTATTTTGAACAATTTTTAAAATTACGTACATGTTAAAATTACAAGTTGCAATTTTTATGTGTAAATGTGGATCGTTTATTCATTTTTACCATTGTGGACTGTCTTTTTGATTTTAAAAGTAGATGGTTTATCTTTTTTAAATTGAAGATTGATATTTTTGTAAGTGATCAATTTATTAACATGACAATTATTTATCCTCAAATAATTCAAGAAAAAAATAGCAAACATGACAACAAAATTGTTCTTCTCATAGCTAGTTAAAAGGTCGTAAAAAAAAACATTGTCTGGCAATTATGCACCTTGACCAAATTACAAAATAATTCAAGGGAATAATTGAAATTTTTGACCAAAGTAAGACATTATTAAAATTACTTTACCAAAATAATACGTTTTTTTGAAAGTTTACAAAACTAGTATAAACGTAGTTCACAGTAACGGTTTAGGTTATATTTTATTAAAAAAATTCAATAACAAAAAGATAAAAATCTGATAGATTAAACAGACATAAAACGTTATTGTCAGTAACGTTTTATAATTCGTTACTCTGAGAACATTTTTCTGGAATGACTGAAAATTAAAAAAACAATCTTGTACATGCCTCATTCAACTTTATTAAACTTTCCACTATTAAAATGAATATATATATATATATTACACATATATATTCACAAATATAAATTTCTCTTTTCATACATAGATAATACTTTTGCAAGGAAAATAAGTTGTGAGGATGCTTTACTACAATATCAATTAATTCCTTTGTCTCTTCTATTATGATGTATCAATTATATATTTTTTTTAATAGTTGGTTTGCTTACTTATTACATCAATTTTAATTCAATAACTTCTTTATTGATAGTCTAATATTTAATAATGATAAGAAACCGATTGATCTAATATTTGGAAGGGATTCTATCTTAGGCTTAAATTAAGAAGATTTCTCATATGATTTATTTATAAATTTTGAAATTGAAATGATACAAGACAAGCTCCAATTTTTGTAAAGTCATCCTCATTTTTTTTCCTTTTGTTTAAAAAAAGTATTGTCTATGTGAAAAGAGAAAATCATATATATCTCAAATGAAGGTATGTACAAAATATATCTATCCATTTTAATAGTGGAAATTTGAATAATGAATGAGTCTATGTACAAGATTGAATTTAAATTTTTACCATTGAGAAACGTTACTGTGAGTCATGCTTTAGCTATAAAATATGTTTCAGAGTAACGAATTATAAAACGTTACTGACAATAACGTTTTATGCCTGTTTGCTCTGTCAGCTTTTTGTGTTATTCAATTTTTTTGAATAAAATATATAACCTAAAACGTTACTGTGAACTACGTTTATATTAGTTTTGTAAAATTTAAAAAAAAAACGTATTATTTTGGTAAATTAATTTTTATAATAGCTTACTTTGGTCAAAAATTCGAATAATTGGAAAGAAACTTTTTATAGAGTTTTAGTTCAAACACAAGATGAGGTGGGAAACAAAGAACCGAACACTTGATAAAAATAAATCATGCATTACTAATCTCTACACTACTAATTCCTGCATTACTAATCTCTACATTACTAATCCCTACGTTATTAATTAAACTTTGTACCAAACGACCCCTAATACCATAGAACTTTATTGTTTGAGAACTACTTTATAAAAAAAAAGATTTTTTTCTTTTTTTAAAAAAAAATCAAAGTTGATTTATATATATATATATATATATATAATAGACGCACATATATATATACACACACACCGATTTAATGTTTGAATACTTTTTTTTTCAAAAAAAGATCCTCCTTTTTTTTTTCAATATATCAAGTTGATGTGCGATGAAGTGCTCCTTCCTTAATGAGAGGTTTCGGTTCATCTTGTGGATATAAAAAAAAAATCTTGAATGGGAGCACATTTCTAAAATGGGTCCTATGTAATGCAAATTCACATTAGTTGAGCTTTAATACAGATAGAGAACACTACTCAAAAAAAAGTTTGATATACATACATACATACTTATAATTTTGTTTAGTTTTGCATGAAACCAAGTTACCGCATGCATGCACTTTTAATACTGTGTTATAACCAAGGACAGATCAACAACATTAGCTACGAGCTCGGCAGAACACAATAATTATAGCTCAAACTTATATTATTCTGTATTAAAGACTTCACTTAATAAGAGTAAATAATTTATCTCGAACCATTAATAAGTTATTTCCTAGAATTTAGAATCCATTAACTTAAAATTTTGAATTCCATCTCAGGAATATAAAAAAAAAAAATGTTGAAAAAATAATAATAATTGGAAGAACAGGGATTGGTATGGCACTGGAGGTGTACATACTGATAAAATATCTATGCAAACATCTCATGAATTAAGGTCAACTCTCGTGCATCTGTTACTTCTCTAGATATTAGATAATTAATTTTATCTACGGAAACTTAAGTAAATAAAAAGAAATCATTTAATAATTTGTGCCTTGTTTATATTATTGATGTTTTTAGGTAGGGATGACAATGAAGTGGAACGGATGTAGGGTGGGTGGGTTTAAAGCTATGCGGGATGTGACTGGTTTAAGTTCATGTGCAGAGCGAGTGGGATGTGGGGTGGGTTGAAGTGAATTTTTTTAAAACTAATGCGGGGCGGGGCAGGTTGCGGGTATGTGTATTTAGGTGGATTTAAACTTAATTTTCATTTTTTACATGTTAGTATAAGAGTGATAGAGCATTATTCATTAATATAATTTCTTTTACATCTACTAAAATATTCAAGATGGTAAATCAAAATGGTTCAATAAAAAATATTTCAATTTCTTACATGTTTCCAATTGGCCTTTGAAAAATTAAATTTTAAGTCACTATCCTATTAATTTAATACAACTCAATGAAAAAATGAATTTATTTTTATGAATTTTATTCTTAGTATCACTTAACTAAAAAAAGAAAAATATTTAAAAAATTATGCATGGCTTGTTCATGCAGAGCAGATCTATGCGGGGAGGGTTGAAAATGCAAAAAAAATGTTATGCGATGCGGGGCAGATTGAAATTTTTACGGATTAAGCTCAATCCGCCCCGCCCCTACTCCACACCGCCCCATTATCATCCCTATTTCTAGGTGTATATACCGTTAAAGCAAGGGCCAATAGTTTAAAGCATTACTATGTCATGATTGGAGGAGGCATGATGAACGCAACATATTTTTTTTTCTTAGTAAAAATGGTATTTGTGTCGGTTTATGCACACTTTCAACTGTTCTATCAATCGAGTATCTTTTCTATCTCTCATGACTAGCACAAGCATCAAATAATTTTGCCCACCAAAACGTAGAGAATCGCTACAAGAATTGAAATGTTAAAGAATTCATTGCACTTCAACGGTGAATCAATTTCACTTCAAAGTACTTCGAACTAGTAAATTAAATCAAATAACGATGCAACGTTGTTGTATGTATTTTGTATGTTCGTATGTATGTCATTCTATATCCAGTGATACATAAGACAATACGATCGCGTATACCCGCCATACATATAAAAAATACACCAAACATACACAATATACCAAACATATACTCACACACCCAATAAAACTTATACACATGATATACAAATAACATATACTCGATATACGGTTTGATGTATTATTCCACCATCGGACCACCACCAGAAAATTCACCATACCCGTCACCAAGTACATATGCTGTTATTATTTTGGTATAATTAGTTAAATGTTGTTATGTTTTGTTCATAAAGTACAAATATTCCTATTAATATAGTTTATTGAGCTTGAATATGGTGTTGAACGGTCCAACTAAAACTAAAGGGTAACCAAGAATCTTATATTATGATGATTTCATTTGGAGTTGAGTCCATTCAAGGAGGCCCATTTGAAAATGATAGTCTTATGCTTCCTTCATATTAATTTACGTAATATTGTTTGATTTGATATAAAGTTTAAAATTTTTTAATTTCTTTTTAAAATTCATGATTAAAATAAATTTTAAATATTTATATGAATATAATTACAAGGCACAAGAGAAACACGCCTAATAATTCAAGGTGTACACAGGGCGATTTGGACTAGTTATTGATCAAAATTAAAATCAAATTAATTTAGTTAGTTCTAAAATTATAAAATTCAAATCAAATCAAATATAATATATATTTATCGATTTGATTTGGTTCTTCATTATTAATCATACACGAAAAAAAATGTTCATTCAAAAAAGGGGAAAAAGACTGAGAATTTATTCAAAAGGAAATGAATCGTCTACACGTCATTTTGTATAATATAATTCTTATACCCAAATTCCAATTATGTTTTACGTCTTGGTTCAATTGTTAGCTAGTCCAATGTACTAAACATCATAAACTAACAAAACAATGCATAAACTATCGATATTGCTAGACAAATAAAAGACGCATCATACCTTATTCTTTTTCATCAAAATGTCGCATTATTCACATAAAAAATTGTTCAAAAAATATATATATTATGTATATATAATTATACAACTTGAAATTTTAAATCCTACTTCTTAGTGAATTTGTAATTTCAAATCATGATTCGAAATCAAAGTTCGAAAGTTCACATTTCATAAAGTAACATTGATATCAAATCAAAACACCTCCCAAGTGATTTCTTCTCATTGGCTCTAGTTTTGAAGATTAGAGTTACTCAATACATGTATTGAAAGGAAGTAACACATACCATTAAAATAATCGAGACGCACGCAAACTAATTTGACCACAAAAGAAGGGGGAAACTACAAACAAGGCATATTGACTACTCACATTATAATGCTATTACATGCCTTACAAATGAAACCCTTTCCACCTTTGAAAACTCTTGAATTCATTTCCTTGAGACATTGCCATCCCAATCCCACTTCTTCCATCTTTCCCAATCCCTCTATAATACAATCTCCATTCATGATCTTGATCATCTCCATCCATTTCAACAAGATATGGTGATCCCACCCCTTCACTATCCCACCCCCCTTCTTCACATCTCTTCAACAATGGATCATTTTCTTCAACTCTTCTCCATCCCTTTAATCCATCAGAAGATATTGCCATCCCTATACTTCTCCTCCCATTTCCATCTACACCTTCATAAACCATCAAATACTTCCCATCTTTTCGATTTCGTATAACATGTGGATTCAACACTCCTAGTTCATCAAAACCACCAATACCTCCTCCTCCTCCTATAATCTTCCCTAACTTTAACCATTTCATTCCATCTCTTGACCTTGCTATCCCAATTGCAAAACACCCTTTTTCGATGTCGTATGAATGGTAATACATTCTTAAATCACCATTACTATGGTAAACTACTTTTGGTGAACCTATAAACAAAGAATCCCATTCACCATCAAAACCAACATCAAATAAAGCACCAGAATGATGTTCCCCTTCAATTCTTGCCCAATGCCTACCATCTTGGCTCATTGCTAATCCGGGCAACGACTTATAAATCTCTCCATTTCCATTCCCAAATCGCAGTCTATCTGAATCTTCTAAAGTTTCAATCTTTTCAGAACCAAAACCAGTATAGTAAAGCCAATAAACAGAGCTATTAGCTCTTACTTTAGCACTTGACATAATCACAACCTCACATGGCCTAATACTTAGTGTATCAAAACCCCACCAATTATCACCACAATTCAACACAATTTCACCTCTTTCCCAATGAACCCCATTACTAGAAACAGCCAAACCAATTGACTCGTTACCACCATCACTACCCCTCCCATGGTACCACATGTACCATCTCTCTTCATCATCACTAAGGTATCTTTTCACTACAGGTGAACCAATTTCAGAGCTATCCCAAGAATCTTTTTGCCCTAAATCAAAAACTAAACCCCGCGAAAACGATGAAATTGAATGAGATGGAGGTTGATTTGAAGTGGGTTGTGGTTGGATTCTTGAAATTGGGTCATTTAACAAGGATTCATCTGCTGCATTTTCTTGATTTGTGTTTGGTTTTGAACTGGATTGAGCTGGAACTAGTCTAATTCTTTTGGTTTTGAGTTGTTGGAAGTTGGGTTTGGGTTGAAACCATGTGGGGGTTGGTAAAAATGTAAACTTGGTGATTCTTGCTGGAGATGTAATGGAGTTTATGGCTTTGAGAGCAGCCATTGTTGATTGGTTTGTATAATATTGTAGACAAAGAAGAAGGTAGAATGAATGGCCAGCAAGAAACAGAAGTAACCATTCAGTATTTAACCTCTCCAATTACTTTTTTTTTTCTTTTTGAAGAAAAATAACTTATAGGTGAAAGACCGAAAGTTGACTGTTTATGTGAACTTCATCTTATTAAGAAAGGTTTATTCTCACTTTATAATCTCGTTCCTCCGTCTTAACATAAAACACTCTAAAAATTATATGTGAATATAGTGCTCTCATATATTTAACAGTTTGAATGGTTGAATACTCACATGAAAGACGCACCTCTTGCACTCTTTTCGTTTCATATTAATTGTCATGTTTTATTTCTCGAGAGTTAACTTTACTAATTTTTGAAGATAAATCAAATTAGATTAATTCAATATTTAAAAAAATTATAATTTCGATACTCTAAAACTATTTCAAAAAGAATTACTATATGTTACAATTTATCATATAAATATAATTAAGAAGAAAAGTACATTTTAAAGTATTTGTGGAACTCATGTAATTTAACTTCTCAAAAAGTGAAATATTTTATAATAAATAGAGTATTTATTAAGATGATGTAACTAACAATAGAGTAGCTATTACTATAGTCAAAGTGCCACAACCGAAAGTGAAAATGAAAACCAAAAGATAAATAAAGTGAAAAAAGATTTCAATTGCCTACTTTGCAACTCAACCTCAAGGAAGGTATATTTACCCATCTTACGATTACCTCACTATTAAAGGTTTGTTTTTGTAAATTTATATTCCCGTCGTATAAAACCCTTTTTTTAAAAAATAAAATATTTTAAAAAAACAAATGATTAGATTTATTTTAGTAAAATGATAAGTTTATTTATAAAATTTTTAACTATATTAACATATTCTTCCTCTAGACTGATACCTGAAAAAGTTAAATGCACTAAAAAACAATATGAGGAACTGATACTTATAAGGGAAGTATACTTTAACTCAAGTTGATTCAACATTTTCTCATGTAACTAGTTTCTTATTCAGTTGGAGGCATAAAGATATAGAACCTTCCTAGAAGGTGGCTATGAATTTAGGTGCTCTATAAATGTAATGACCCTTTTGTTTGTTAATGGTATTTTTAGTTTACCAAAACTATATCAAATAACTATGTAGGTTTCAATTTTATAAAGATGAACAAAAAATTATTAAATCATACCAAATTTACTTATATATGTATAAATATATGACACAAATATGATTAATTGCAATATATCTAATTGAGAATAAGTTATTATTTTTATGAGGAAAATAAAATTTATCCTAAAATACCGTAATGAAGATATGATTAATTGCAATATATTTGATCAAGAATAAGTTATTATTTTTATGAGGAAAATAAAATTTATCCTAAAATACCGTAATGAAGACATGCATAAACTCATAGTGTGAATACAAACAAATGATTTGCTTTGATTAAAGTCCGATTACACCATTTATCGAAGCTGACATAAAATAGAAGTTTTTGTAGGAGCTTATCATTTGCTTAGTGATCAGGTCCATTGCAGTTAACTTAACGTGGCATATTTCACCCCAATGGACAAGTACAAGTACTATTATAGAGACAAATTATACTTATTTGGCCTAAAGTGATGCATTGATCATAGCTTCAACACGATTAGATGTGAAAACGATTTTCTGAGATCGAAACTAGAAAATCTAAGCTAAAATGATGATAAATTTACGTATTACCTCTTTCATGACGTCAAAATAGGATATATGTTATTTTTCTTATACACCCTAACCTTAAAGGAAAACAAATATATATCCTAAACTTCCAATGAAAGTAAATATTCTATAGAATTTTCTAAGTAAATAAAATATTCTACATTAATGTAAATCCTAAAAAAAAAAAAAAAAGTTATACAATATCTATAAATATATTTTAACATTTCCCCTCAACTTGAATCAGAACACTTTTATTTCTTCTTAAATTCAATTTCTTTGAGTATTTCTCAATTACATGCTTCAAGTATTTTTCAGCTTCAATTGAAACATGTTCAAAGTTTTGCTCTCTATTGAGATTAATACATATAACTATTAAATATAATATATATTTAAGTAATTAACTTATCCACATAATAAATACTTGAAATCACATATAAAGTTAAAAAAAAATAAATTAAATCAGTGTTAACATAAACATTTTTATCATGAATTCAAGTGCTCAATTGAAATAAACTTGTGACTTAAATGTCTCAATAAAATCCATCAACATATTTAACTAAACAATAATCTTATATTAGAGGAATGCAATTAAGTTATATCACAATCTTTTTTAATATTAATAATAAATAGATTGATAAAATTGTTCAAAAAAAAAAAAAAAAAAGACAAATATGATTTTATGGAAAAGATTTTGTAGAAGTCAATTCTATTTCACCCAAAAAAGAATAAAAGAAAGAAGAAGAAGAAGTCAATTCAGTTCACCTTTTTTTCCATTTTCTTCTCCACAACCTCACATCTCTGAAACAAACACCTCCAGCGTTATATTACCGGAACCAATTGAACCGGCACCGGCGAGAAACGAAAAAAACCGTTCTCCGGAGAGAAGAGAGGGCGGTAATCGGAGAAGCCCTCTCAATCTCCGATCACAAAAACCCCTAAAATTGCTATTGATTTCATCATCGCAATCGTTGAATCATATGGTTAACATAGTTTCAATTTTTGATGCGCCGATCCAATGCCCGTAAAATAAATCGTGTTGATAACAAGAGTAAGACAATGGAATCGGCTAAATTGCAATACCGACCAAGTAGATCTTCTCATCGGAGTCCTAATCGAAACAGTTCTAAATCGAAATCAAGAATCTTTTGTTATACTTCGATAGTGTTTGTTATTGCTTTTTTATGTTACGTTTTTTTGTTTTCGAGTCATGTTAGGTTTTCTGTGAAGAGGAAATATGGGATTGTGATTGATGGAGGAAGTACGGGGACGAGGATTCATGTGTTTGAGTATGAGGTTAGGAATGGGGTACCGGTGTATGATTTTGGGGATAAGGGTTTGGTTTCGATGAGGGTGAATCCGGGGTTATCGGCTTATGCTGAAGAACCGGAGATGGCGAGTGAATCAGTGGGGAAGTTGGTGGAGTTTGGGAAGCAAAATGTACCTCAGGAATATTGGAGTTCGACAGAGATTAGGTTGATGGCTACTGCTGGAATGAGGTTATTGGATTCGGGTGTACAGGAGAAGATTTTAGAAGTGTGTCGAGGGGTACTGAGGGATTCGGGTTTAAAGTTTACGGATGATTGGGCTTCTGTTATTTCAGGTATGAGGAATGTGTTTGTATTTCACTTCTGTTGGTTGTCCCATGTTGAGTTGTTTTGCATTTTTTTGCTCAATTCAATTTGAAAGTTGCTGTCTTTGAGTTACAGTTGACATTTTTATTGGTTTTCCTATGAGTTTTTGACACTTTATTTGTGTCTTTATGATGTAGTTATATAACTCTGTACATATGACTTCGTAAAGCATATATCACGGATAAAAAAGGAAGCTTGTGGTAGTGGTAGGCTGAAGGCCAGACTAAAAAATGTAACTACTAATTAAAAAAATGCTTAATGACTATGAAGTCCTTAGAGTGCCAAATTCAAATTGTAAATTTGGAAATCAATGATCAGTGGAACGCCTGTTTGTTCTTAAAAAGAATTCCTTTGAGTGGTGAATTAGAGCGGAATGGATACAGAGGATTCATACAACTGCCCTCATCAAGTTTAGAATTTAACCTACTCTGTTTAGATTGAAGCAAGCTATTACTGCAGATCCTGTAGGTACAGTTTCTGATGGTAAAGATAATATTCTGGTTCTATGACTGTAGATCCTGTAGGTATTTCTGATGGTAAGAAAATATTCTGGTTCTCTACATCTGACTTTGTGTTGATTTAAGTTGCCATGCACTCCCATGTTCTTTATAAATATTTGTAGTCTCTGACAATTGCTAGTTGCCTAATAAGGTTTGAGGGAAATGCTAGAATCTGCCCCTCTTGTCACATTAACTTTTCCCATGATGTATGTCGTAATGACATTTTAGCTTCTGTATACCTGTGAACCTCTTGGTTGAAAGGTATGCAAACACTTCATTGTAGAGTACAACCGTCGCTTCATGTTAGCAAAATTAACATCATATTTTTTATTTATTGTAGGATCTGATGAGGGTTTATATGCCTGGGTTATTGCTAATTATGCCCTTGGTACTCTTGGTAGTGATCCTTTGCAAACAACTGGAATAATTGAACTTGGTGGTGCATCTGCGCAGGTTGGTCTCATCATTTTGAAATTTCAATTTTTCATCACTCTTGGGATGTTTTAGGCTTATTGTATTCCAGGCGCTCTTGTCATTTGCTTTTAAATAGTGTGTCAGTAATCACACAAAAGCTCACAGAAAAATTTAGTTGCACAACCAATAGTCCTTGTGTTTTCTCTGCATTTGAAATTGTTTTTCAGTTCGCATGAAGTAACTCCAGGATAAGAGCATGAATGTTACTATAACTTTTGCCGTCTGATCTATTCAGGTAACTTTTGTTTCTAACGAGCCTATGCCCCCAGAATATTCTCGTACCATTAAATTCAGGAACTTTACCTACAGGATCTACAGTCATAGCTTGCTTCAATTTGGTCAGGTAACTTTTATTTCCTTGTTAGTTATTATTCATGAACAGTGCAAAAATTTCCTTTATCCTTTTATTCTCTGAACTTTAGCGTCGCTGGTGACTACATGATCAAATATGCTACTGTATTCTGCACTGCATGCTAAATGTTGTGAAATTGGTAGCTGATAATTCAACGTTATTTGGAGCACTTCTGTCCTCAGGACTCAACATCTCACAGGTGTTTGATCTAGTGTAAGAGTGAGGGGCGTGATGTGTGGATTAGCCGCACACGAGTACAAGTCCAGCCTCAGACTTAGAACTTGGTATTTAAGTAGAGAGGGGTAGAGGGGCACACTCATTATCCCTGAGTTATAAACTGTGCTCTAGCTGGCCCTCAAGAATTTCTTGGTTCTTTAAAATACAAAAAAAGTAGATAACCAAGATTTGGCTGCAGAATTAGTCAGAAATTAGATAATAAGCATTTCTAGTAACACTGAATTTGATGTTCTCTTCTCACACTTATATGCATGTAAAGGATGTTTTGAAGTTGTTTTGCAAGACAACTTTGAGTATCCTGACCTAGTTTTCGTCCATTTTGTCCTTTTATCAGTGAAACATCTATAGATATCTGTTAAGATTTCATCGCTCTTGATGTTTTGCAGAACGTTGCATTTGACTTACTCCTGGAGTCCCTTGTCGCAAGGGGCCACCATCAAGGTAATGTGGAATCTCTTTTCGTTTAATCATATATGAACTTCAAATACTTCATGGTGTGATGTTAATTGATTCTCTTGTTGCATTTTTATTTCTTTCTTTCACAAGATGAACACAGCGATTTGATTTAAGTGTTAGAACTTTTGATAGTTGCGCAAGTAATTTAGTGAAATTGTACACTAGAGCTTTTTACTTTTCTAAACACCCAAATTTGTGGATAGCTAAATATACTGCTTCCTCATTGATTCAGAAGCCCACCCCTACTGGATCCCCACAACCAAAAGCATATAATAAAAGGATTAAATAAATAAAAGAATTGAAAAAACTAAAGTAAATGATACATGCATTTTTTATTTAATCTTTCATCATTTGAAAGTGATTTGTTATATTATCCAATTGACATTTTTGAGGAATGCTATAGTTGTAGTATTGCTTTAGTTGGCATCTTTCTTCCTGGGTAGACTGATGTATCAGTTCTCGTGCTTTTTTTTTTTTGTTGGTTTAAATAAGGCATCAGTTCTCATGGTTCTGCAAGCACAAATTTATATTCACAGATTTGTGTTCTGTTTCCATCAATGCAGCTCCTGAAAGTGTTAAGCTGATGGATCCTTGTTCTCCTAGAGGATATCCACACAACTTAATGTCATTAAAGCTCCCCCCCAGTAGTTTATCAGATAGGACTAGGCACCTATCGTCTCTTTATCCCAGCGGTAACTTCTCAGAATGCAGGTCTGCCTCACTATCATTGTTGCAGAAAGACAAAGGTTTGCTTTTCCTTTTACCTGTAATAGAAAATATGCAATGTTAACTTTAACTTATTTTCGACCAGACATTCCTTTCATTTGAAACTACTTAATGAAGCTTTTCTTCTTACATCATGCAGAGAGTTGCCCCTATAAAAGCTGCTACATTGGGTCTACATTTATGCCCAAGCTCCAGGGGAATTTTTTGGCTACAGAAAATTTTTTCTACACTTCCAGGGTACACATTCATCTTGTGATTATGCCTATGTGTTGATAAAGTTGGCATTCTGTTGTGTTATTTATGGTTGTATCTTGCTTTTGATGTGCTAAAAGATGTTTTTTTTTTTTTTTTTTGTATTCTGAACAGTTTTTTGGTTTGCCCCCAAAAGCTTTTCTTTCTGATCTTATGGCTGCTGGGAAAAGTTTTTGTGAAGAGGACTGGTCAAGTTTGAAAAGCAAATACCCCTCCCTTCTGGAGGAGGACTTGCATCGTTATTGCTTCTCTTCAGCGTATATATTGGCATTACTTCATGATAGTCTTGGAATTGCTTTGGACGATGATAGGTACTTACTAATTTTGATTTCCTTCTTTGTATATCCTTTTTAATACTTCCTGCTATCTTCTTGACTTAAGAAGAAAGATTAAACACTCTGCTGCTTGCTTTCACATAGCTTTCCAAGTTTTAATGATGTAGTCTTGGTTAAGTATCTTATCTACTGTTCCCCCTTCTTCCCGAGGCTTGTCTCTTCTTTCATAAAGGGAACAGTTAAAATCTACTGAAAAACATAGATGAGGAGAAAATCTTACATCATAAAAAAAACATAGATGAGAAGAGAAAAGTAGGAGTCAACTGAAAGGATAAACAAAAAGGAAATGAAGTTCTGGTGAAGCATAAAAATTTATACGTTTTACTTCCAAATCTGTTCGAAGAAGAACATATAGTTAATATATATTTTACCATCCCACTTAATTCAAGTATATGTTTGAGCAGGATTGGATATGCTAATCAAGTTGAAAACATTCCACTTGATTGGGCATTGGGAGCATTCATCTTGCAGAGCACAGCTGAGTTGGACAAAGACCATTCTGGGTGGTTTGCAAATATGTTCAGTGAGGACTCTCTCATTTTGCTTCTCTTCTTTGCCTTTTTCATTTTGGTGATGTTCACCGCATGGTATGTGTCAAAGTGGAGAAAGCCACAATTGAAGACTGTGTATGATCTAGAGAAAGGAAAGTACATAGTCACACGTGTTGGTAGATGTTCATAGATTGTTTTATAGGAGTAGAAGCCATTTTCCTGCATCTGTGGATAAGGCGAAAGGACCAAAGTGGATCATCAACTACCTCATCCAAGAATCTCTGCACACTTTGTTGCTTGGTACCCCGAGCTAAAGATGCTATACTTAGGCGAGGTCAGATCAATCTTATGGGACTGTTGAAGTGAGGTTGATATGAAGGCGTCTCTATTTATTGTTATGAAGCAGAAAAGCTTCCGGTAAGAATGTTATAGTCGGTCTGAGGAAGCAGATACTAGAAACTTAGAAGAGCTGGTCTTGTTTGGTTGCTCACCAAGGATACCATTTACACTATAGTCATTACTCATTAACACATTTCCTTTACAAAGTAGTTGCCTGTATCCCCTGGAGGGGGTGGTGTAGAACTAAAGATTTCTCATGGGTGGTAAATAATTTGAATTTGTTCAATTTGACAAGCTAAGCTTTATGGTAATGTAGAGTTTTACGTGTCTTCATCGTTGGACTCTCTCATATTGAATGCTGCTGATATTGCCCTTGCTATTCATTATTTAGACGGTAGTCGAAAGTTTGCATTTTTACAAACTTGAGGAATTATTTCATATACAAATCTAAGTTTTGAAACTGTTTAACTGTTGTAAAACAACTTGACAAAGTTATCATGTATAGCCCCAAAGGTTGCGACTGAATTTTCTTTTTTACACCCAAAAGTTAAAGATGTGTGTGGAGCATGTTTGGCCCATCAATCGTTGTTTGCCTTTAAAGTATAAAATGATTGGTATGTGTCTGTCTGTATTCTTTTAACTCGTGTGGCTATCTTTTTATATTTAGACTCTTCTTGATAAAAAATTTAAAATGGAATTTCCCAAAATGAATTCATACTAATCGAGCTTCTAGTGAAAATCAAAAAAGGAGTTTGCTCATGGACTATGTAGAGATTTATTCTTTCTATACTCTCTTTATTTGCTCCTTTCTGTCCTCACGATCTTAGATCCATTAAAAAATTTACAACACATCTTATACAATACCTTATTAAAAAAGATGTTTAAAATCTCTATCACTCACCCAATACAATCTAGATTGATTCTTCTATAGTATATAAAAAAAAGTTTAGCATACCATAAAAGACCACAATTTGACAACGCTACCCTTTTCCTCAATTAAATTCTAAGCCGTTGAAATATAACATTTTAGAAAGGAGTTCAAAGTCATTATTTCATTTATTTTTATTAAAAAAATCCAAAACTTTTGAAGCAGCCTAGCACCAAAACCAAGGCAGACAAAACGAGCCGTTGTAAATAAAAAAATAGACTTTTCGTTTTTTTTTTTTGTTTTTATCCTTCCTAGGAGCTACCACCCCTTTTTGCTTTCTTGTTGATTTGAATTTACAATATTTGAATTGAAAGTGAAGAATGCTTATCGTTCGAGCAACTCTCTCTTGTCGACTTTACGTATATTATGCGTATGCAGTATATACTCATACACATGGTATTCATGCTATGGTGACGGATCTAGGATCGGAAGGTGTTCATTTTAATATCTCAACAAAAAATTAAAATAAATATATGAATTTATTACTCCTAGATGCGAGATTAGAGGTTGTTGAGGTTTTAAATTTAAACTTTTCCGAACCCTTTAGTGAAAATACGGAATTTCGATGCATATAAACCTGTACAGCGAAGATAAATAGAGAGATCCCCAAATTCTCTTTGTTAACAAGGAAGAAAAAGCTTAACCAAAAAAGTGCAGAAAACAACAAGCAAACCGCGATAATTCAGTGGTTCCTTAGTTCTATTTTGGTATATTTTTCGGACAAATCTAAGATAAATACTATAATTAGCAAACACCGTTCAATTTGTTCCGCTACAAATCCGCAGAATTTTTTGGGTTTTTTCTCTTTCCATTTCCTGAATTTCTTCATTTTCCCTGGTATGATTCCTTTTTATGCTCCTTTTTTTTTTTGGTTTAATTTGTATTTAGGCTGTGAATTTTGAGAAATATCTTGATTTTGCCGAGATTTTTGGGTTCATGGGTCAATTTTATGTTTAGGGTTTGTTTTTTCGCGATTTTTTTTTAACATTGGAAAGAAATGAACTTAGATTAGTTTGAATTGAGAAGAAGTAGTTGATGTTAAAGAAAGATCTTAACTTTCGTTGTTTATTGAATTGGGAAGTGATTATTGGTAAATTTGGTGTAGGAATTGTGTTATTTTTTTTTTATCTGGGCTTTTAGAATGGGAGATTGTTCGGTGGTGCATGCGGATCGTCTTGTGAAGGCTAATGGAGCTGAGATTATGGATGGGAAGAATCCTGAAATGGTGGGGTCTTCGTCGGCAATAGCTGTAGATGAGAAGAAGGTGCTGGAGGAGGAGGAGGAGGAGGAGGGTGATGAGGAGGTGCCGCTAATTGGTAGAGCAGAGTGCAGGATTTGCCAGGAGGAGGATTCTTTGGACAAGTTGGAGAGCCCATGTGCTTGCAGTGGAAGTCTCAAGGTGAAATCTTTTTCTCGTTTGGTTTTACTTGCAGGAGAATCTGATCATTTTATGGTTATATAAAAATTGTTTACAGGACAAAAGGAAATGTGGGATTAGATTTTCTTCTATTCTTTGTTTTCTTCATATGTGCCTTGAAATTTGAAGCACTTGTGCTTGCATTTGAGTTCAGTTCGATCACCTCCTAGATACTGTTTAAATTAGGGATACTCGATACGTGGATCCCAACTTTTGGCGCAAGTAGATATCACCAATATTAATTTGGTGATATCTTGGATTCCATGGTAAGAAGGGGGCTATGATGTGTGTGTGTGTAGCTTTGCATGATGATGGTGAGCGTTTTTCTGTTCTTTTCTCTTTTTTCACTCTCTTTGTACCTCAGTATCATGTATTCCCTCTATTTCAAAAAGAATGGCCTAGTTTCCTTTTTAGTCTGTTTCAAAAAGAATGACCCTTTCCTTTTTTGGCAACACTTTAATTTCAACTTTCCACTTGACATGTTTAAGGCCACAAGATAAAGGGCATTTTGGTACATTTGACATGACTTTAATTTAGAATCACAAGACTAAAATGTCTTCTTTCTTTTTTTAAACTCCGTTCCAAGTCAAACTAGGCCATTCTTTTTGAAACGGAGGGAGTACTTCTTTTCAAGACTGTCGTTGGGAGCCCCGTTTCAAGCAAGCTTGATTTCACTTGAGTTGTGGTTATCCACTATAATGAGCCCAGACATGACCCTTACTCCTGTTAACAGAATATATCCTGCTATCTGATATAGTCATATCGCATTCTACTTTCACTTCAGGAACTCTTTGATTCCGTAGCAGCACTTATTGAGCTATAGCTGTAATATCCTTGCCACTGCTGTTCTCGTGTTGCAGTTGCTTTCTTTTATACATCTTCACCCTCAAAAGTTTTTTCCTGCTTACAATTCAATTTTTTTTACTTATTCTCACTTTAATTGCATAGATGGTAGCACTTCTTCTTTGCATTGTTTCCATTTTACTATACAGTAAGTTATGTGATTTTCTTTAATTGTCTGATAACTTAATTGTTGTTTTCTGTCTCGGTTGCTTTGTTTTCTTTCAATTTGTGTCTCTGCTAATTATTTTGGGGGGAAATGTTTACTGCAGTACACACACCGAACATGCGTTCAACACTGGTGCAATGAGAAGGGGGATATTACTTGTGAGATTTGCCATCAGGTATGTGTCAATCCCAATTGGTTTCCAACTTTCCATATTGTCTTGTGTCTCCATTCTATGTGAGAGTACTCCTGCTTGAGCCATTGAGTTCAAATCACTGGATTCTCTTCCCCTCTTGAATTACCCTTAGGAGTAGTTTGGTAAGTAAGATGCGTTTACGTTATATACAGTCCATTGAGATTAGATCATAATCATATGAGATGAAATGTGGAGAATTATTGGCCCGGATGTCTGGCTTGCTGATTTTACACAAGTCACATAGTACTTTCATGTGTCACATTAGTATGAAAGGACAAGGATAAATTACTAGTACTCCTATTTCAGAAATGATGTGGCAGCACTCAAGGATATGACCCAGCAGTCGATGAAACTGCAATTTAAGACCATAGTTCAAATCCTAGCAGAGGCCAAAAAAGCTAAGTGATTTATTTCCATCTGTACTAGTGGGTGTAGTGAGAATTATGTGGATTAGTCAAATTGTGTGCAAAGATGGCTTGGGCACCACCACTTTAAAAAGTTAGTGTGTGGCACTCACCTTTCCCTTTCCCGTAGTTTGAGAAATTACACGACCAATCCTTTTGTTCAAGTTGCATAGTTAGATATCTTTTGTCACCTTCTTTCCGGTGTGGTGAATACTGAACCTAAAAATAATAATGCAAGTTAAATATATTTATAAGGATCTATTTCCCTTTTGTGAAGGAATGAACTGGTAGGGGTCGGTGCCTAACCCCCCTTACCACAAAGGTGGTTTTTGATATAAAAAGAAGGGATCTTCTTGCCATGAGATCCTTTGCATCCATCCCTCTCATTCTTGATGATTATGCAAGTTGACTATTTTAGTTTAAAACTGAACTATCCTTACTTTAAAATCAATAGATATTGGCCCTATAATTGCTTAATTCTATATAAGCTTAGTTTGTTTTTTCAAGACACTGAAGTTTGGATATGTATTTGTCTCTTGGAGCATTCACCTATAGTTGTCTCTCTCTCTTGCTTATCCCTATTCCGTAGTGCTTTGACAATCAGCATATCTCTTAAATAAATAGCTCGACTCGTGATGATTTCAGGGAAACTTGAGAGAGTCTGGGCCTGATACATTTGAAATTCTTCCCTTTAATCTTGATGCTCATTAGATGATTTCTTTTCTGATTAGTTTCATTTTCAATTGCAATTTGTAGCAATACCAGCCTGGTTACACTGTTCCTCCTCGACCTGTGGCTGAGGAGACAATTATTGATATTGGGTGAGTTAAAGTTGGTTCATCTTTCATTTGTTTATATACCACTAATTTGGTTGTAAATTCTCTTTTTTTCTGTAACCTTTTCAATTCAAACAAGCCATGATTAATGTTTTGACCTTCTTTGGTTGTGATTTTAGCTAGTCGGTGTGGAATTAGTCATGAGGTTTGACCAATTTACATTCTTTTTATGACGGTGGTGCCCGGGCCAGCTTGCGTGCACCTTGACTAATTCCACTAAGTACCTGCTACCTCCCAAGGATAATTTTGTCCACCAAGGCTTGGGCAGATGAAAGAAATCACCTAGTGTTTTTTTGTTGTCTTTGCTGATATTTGAACTATAGAGACCTCATGGTTCTCCCTCACTTCACTGACCACTAGGCCTCAAGGGTGTAAACTACACACTTTTACAGCTTTTAAACTAATTTTAAGCCTTCATATTTTGGTGCAGGGGAGGATGGCAAATATCTGGCACTCCTTTGAATTTACATGATCCTCGCGTCTTGGCAATTGCAGAGGCTGAACGCCAACTTCTGGAAGCTGAATATGATGATTACAATTCTGCAAATGCAAGTGGTGCGGCATTCTGTCGATCTGCTGCTTTAATTGTAAGCCCTTGTACTTATTTCCTAAGAAAACATTGTGAGCCTCTTTACCTAGTATTTGTGTCATTGCCTCATTCACTTTTTGGTTCACCTTCAAGCAGTGGGTAAATGCTCCTTAGTTGAATTTCAGTTAAAAAAATTCACTAATCCAATTCAGGGTTTTGTTTATCTAACTGAAATTTTAGGCATGTAAGAACAAAAAATGTTTTTACAGATACAAGTTTTTCTTTTTTCCCACTTTGGTTAAATGTTTTTTCTATTTCCGAAGTTCGTTTTTTCTCATTTTAATTTTTTTAGAAAAAGAAATGAGAAGAGATCCCAATCAAAATGCAGAGTGCTATATAGCTTGTTCAAGCTTTATATACCTGAACCCCATTACTTCAAAAAGATTGGCCGTCTCAATCTCTGGTGATCTGTATCGACTGGTCTCTCCTTTATGGTTGTTGTATGTCCAGGATTCATGACCATAGCTTGTTTATTTCCAATTATATGGACCATCTTGTATGCTTAGTCTATCCCTTCCCCATTTTGCCCACAATCTAATGACTGTCCAGTCTTAACGATATAATTTTCATTGACAGTTGATGGCTCTTCTACTCTTGCGCCATGCATTACCAATGACAGATACGGATGGAGACGATGAAGATCCAACTGCTTTCTTTTCGGTAAGTTGCCATCTTTATATTTATTTTTAAAAAGATTTCATCTTAACAGTGGATCTAACTGATTCATCTCTGTAGCTTTTCTTGCTTCGGGCAGTTGGCTTTCTTTTACCCTGCTACATCATGCTCTGGGCCATCAGCATTTTGCAGCAGCGCAGGCAAAGAGAGGTAGGTGTTAGTTTTGCTAGTCCTGCATCAATGAATTGTTTTCGAGATAGTGTGCTGTGCACTTCTATATTTAGCTACAACTGATGTAAAAAACTCGTATTCATTGTTTGGTTGAGCAGGAAGCTGCAGCATTGGCAGCAACACAATTTGCAGTTGTGTTACACTCTGGACAGCCGAGAAGTGTACAGTTTACCATAGCATCAGCTGCACCAGCAACACCAGCAGCGCCTGCTTCAGTGGATAACGTTTAAACAATAAGACGATCGTGCTTGATCTCTTATTTTGAAGCTAAATCCTGCCTTATGCTTGATTTGTTTATCTGTATTATGAACAATATCACCATCTCTCATCTTTTACTAAAAAAATTATTATCACTAAGCTGTATATTAATCGTATCATTTAATATCTATGTATGACATTTTTGATTAACCTTTCTTGTGCCCATGAAGAATTCTTATTATTCTCTTCCTATCATCAGGATAACATATATAGAGGTTCATAAAACTTTGATAGAATTCATCTGAACAGTTGAATATTAATGATATAAATCATTTTACTGTTATAATTGTATATTTATCATATCTATCAAGCGTAAGTGACTAGCAACATTTTAAGAGATATTATTAAAAAGATAAATACAAAGGAATTGGCAGAGGTATCACATAAATTAGTCAAGGTGTGCGAAAGTTGTTCCAGGTCATTAAGAAAAAGTTGGTCTATTATTACCCTCGTTGGCACTAAAGTTAGACAATTATTTTCGACTATAATCTAAGAAATCAATCTATTTTTATAAATAAGAATAACTTAACAATTTATACTTTATATTTATTGTTTTCTTAACAGGTGTGAAAAGAGCTAAAACGACAATTAAAATGGGAAGAAGAATATCTTTCTAACATAGACAACTCCCTAACAAACTCAACTAATATCACTATCAAATTCAGTAATCTTGTGGCTTACATTTCTTTTACATGTTTTTGAGGGTTAAAAAGGAGTGGTAATTTTTGAGAATTTGAGAATATAGAAAAGTTGTCCATGTTATAGGATCTATTTTTATACAACCAAATATGATGTTAAAGTAGAGCAACGCATCTTCTTTAAACACTTATATTTTTTTTTGGTAAACATTCTCTTTGCAGTGTCCCACTCTTTGTTTGTTCAAATTTTAAACTTTAACAAAAGATTATTAGTCTTTGAGCCCACTAATTATCTAAAGCTTGTTGTTTTCTAACATTAATTTATGTCTTAAAAATCATTTGCTATTTTTATGTCCTTGTCTTGCTTAGCAGATAAGGACTCTGTTCTCTTTGGTTGGATTTCTCTTTGTTCTATATCACACAAAAGAGATGAATTCAAAATTTGAAATTAATCGAATTATATGGGGTAAATTGCATGGATATCCAGTTTCGATATCGTTATTTAACTCATGTTTGTCTTTTTAATTTTTTTCACATGTATTCACTACCGACAACTTTAAACGTAAGGTGTTTGGAGCTGATTTTTACAAAGTCTAACTTCAGAATTCAGACATACAATCTAAGTTTCAAATGGGTGAAGTTCAAGCAAAAATAATTGAACTGAGGCAAAAATTAGTAAACTTCAGTCATATAGGGCTGACGCTCAAACAAAAATAATTGAATTATTGCTTGAACTTCACTCATATACAACTTCAGATATTGTGTTTGAAATTTGATTTTCTCAAGTCTAACTTCGAACACTACATATTTGAAACATGTATATATATAAGCTGAAATGGATACATATCGAGTCTCTCTTGACTTTTTGTTGGATGTACTTCGTTATAAGCTGAATTTTCTTATTGAAAATCTTGATTTCGCGGTTGATCTAGTTGTCAATGAGACAATCAGACAAGTTATTGAAAGTACTATATCTTGATTGGAATATGGATCCAATCTTCTTATTGTCCAAATTAGTAAAAGGTTCTTAAGGGCATAGGATGAAATCATGAAAGCCCCTTCAAGATTCTCAACTTTAAGACAAGAGTATATCTAATAAGTATGCCAACCTTAAGTTAGAAAAAGTGCAGTACAAGTAAATTAATAGGTCCCTCCCAACACATAAATAAACCTACTTTTATTATTACTCATTATAGTAGTTTGATTGAATACAAAGTTTATAAGAATATGAAGAGGACTTTTGAAGTTAAGTTGGATAGTGCATTGACGGAGTAAATTGTTTCCAATCGAAAGGTTCTTCATTACTAGTAACTTTTATTTAGGGCATGACTTAGCGGTCAATCAAGTAGACTGAAAATGATATGAAACGAAGATAACAATATTAAGTGATTTTTTTCCATATATCCAAACCTTACTAGATAGAGTTATGCGATACTTGAGTGGGTGAAAGATATCTCACACTTTATAAAAATAACTGTGATGCATGTAAATTGATATGAACATCATAATTATGAAAAAAAAAGTTAGATATTCCAATCATTCTATCACACTTGGTGATGTATTCTACCAAAAAGCTTTATCTACTATGACAAGACAAAAGGTAAAAGCGAGCAGAGAGCACCAATGAAAGTGAAAACATGCTGTATTTGTATATCTTGGAAACACAATCCATTCTCCATAACACAAGTTCATACAGCATTAAAACATGTTCTTTAGAATGTTCCAACTTTGTTGTGATTTACTAGTAGCATTTTATACAAGTAAAAACATATCTGAACTATTTCGAGAGTTTCATATATTAACTGTCAGTTGTTATCATCGTTTTTTTCTATCTGAATTATCACTATCTATCTATATATAACTCCCTTTGTATCAATTTATATGACATATTTCGTATTTTAAGAGTCAAATTGTTTAAGTTGAACGGGAATTTCCGCATGAAATCTTCAATTTTTTAAAAATGAAACTCATATATTTGTAAAATACGTAAAAAATACTATAAGTCACAATAATTGACAATCCAAAATATTTAAAAGATATATGAAAAATTTACGATCAAAGATAGACTTATTTGAATCTTGAAATCCGAAATGTGCCACATAACGGAGGGAGTAAAACACAACTCGAAGTTGATTTGGCCAACTATCACTTGTTCCTTTGTTTTTTTTTTTGAACTATCACCATCTACTCAACTAGGTGTGTTCTAATACATAGATGATAATAGTTGAAGTAGAATAAGAGAACAATTGATAATTAAAATATGATACTCACAAAAAATATTTAGTTCAAATATAATTTTGAACATAATCTTTATTTTTTATACAATAAAATCAAAGCAATATAAAGAAAAAGTGGTCTTCCTGGTTTAACGAGAAAAAACAAAAACAATTTCAAATTTTAAGAGAAAGTGACACTTGAATTGGTTTTATCTGAATAGAAGAAATTAAACTAAAAATATAAAGACTAAAAAAGAAAAGCATAAAGAAACAGATTTGGCACAAGAAACCAAGACTGGTATTTTTAGTTTTTGCATTGGGAAAAGAGCTTGGAATTCTAAAGTGATATTTCTTAATAACATAAAGTATAATGTTTAGTTGTTTTTAGGAAGTGATGTTCTATTCCCCACATATCTCTCCTTTTTTTTTTTAATCACATTTTGCTTTATGACTACTTACCCTTTTACCAGTCTTATAGTTTTGGCTGCTTACCAAAAAGATTTTTCTTCCTTAATAACCAAGTAAGGTTTGATTAACAAACAATAGCCATTTTAAGCAAGTACTTAGTTTCACATGTTTTTGGATAATCGTGGTATATGAGTCAGTTTATATGCACCTCAACTAATTTTATAGATATTTGTTATTTTCTATTAGCACAATTAGAAAGAAAAAAGTCACCTAGTATTTTTGTTTCTGTTTGAATCCGAGCTTAAGATGTCATGATTCTTAGCGTACTTTAGTGATCACTGAGCTATACCCTTGGGTGTGTAATAATGATGATGTGGCAAGCTGACTGCAAGTCCAGGTGGCAAACATTAGTCCTTTGATTCTAATATCAATGCAGAAGTAACGATATATAGATAAACAACTTAATCTGATATCAACTGACAATTAAACAGTTCAACTTTAAGGATGTATATTTAGACACCTCAACTCATATCCACTGTGTTAGTTGAACACTTCAACCAACAAAATGACCTTCTAGACACCTTGAAAATTTATATGACATGTCAGCTGCAAGTCCAGGTGGCAAATATTAGCCCTTGATTCTAAGATCAATGCAGAAGCAATGATATATAGATAAACAACTTAACTTGATATCAACTGACAAGTAAACACTTCAACTTTAAGGATGTATATCTAGACACCTTAACTCATTTCCACTGTGTCAGTTGAACACTCCAACTAAAAAAATGACCATCTAGACACCTTGAAAATCTATGTAACCACGTCAACATCAAGTGTTCACAAGACACAATGAAAATGAGTTTCGATGTCTCATCTATGTGTCCTACAAATAACAAGTGAAAAAGATGCTTAGCTTCTCTAGGATGTTGTTCCAAGAAGTACCCTTTATTCATCCTAGTTGGATTCTTTTACAACAGCCTTAATTTTCTACTTTAGCTGCAATATTCATGATTGGGGTGAATCTAAAACTCATCTACAGATTCTGGGACCCCCAAAATCCTTTCAATAAAAAACAACATCAGTCATTATATATACACACTCACATACACAATAATAGATTATAGCAACAGGACTCCAAATATTTGAACTTTCTTCCTGTTACTCAGAAAAAAATGGTTTTCATTAGTAACAAGACATTTGTATTTCTTCTTATATGTATAGGTTTCCTAGTAGTTTGTTCAGATTCACAACAACAAAATGAGCTGAGGATATCGACGAGTAGGCGTATGCTTAAAGGATTAGTTACAGAGGAGGAGTTGAACACTGGCATGAAATCAGCACCAGTAAGTAAGACATTTGATCCAAATGGATCCAGTAAACGAAAAGTACGAAAAGGATCAGATCCAATCCACAATAGGTCTTGAAGGTGTACTTAACAGGACATTCTGTATATAAACAAAGAGTTATGAGAGAAGTTTTCTTTCAATTGCATTCAAGGCTTACTAGCACTGGTGTGTGTAAACATGAACACAAGAGAAGATTCAATAGTACAATACAAATGAATGTCTCTTTATAATCTCTTCAATTTGCTTTGATATTTTTTTGTTTACCTTTAAAAACTTTGATATTTTTATCTGTTTGAATTCATTATTGCTTAAGTTTTGCACAAGATGTATGATATTTGTTGCTAAAGTTTTTTGTTAAAGATGTGATTCTTGTTTTCTCTTAACAAGAAATTTAGAATAGGATTTGTACTTTCACATGAGAAAAGAACAGTTTGTTACAATTCATATACTTCATCGGTTTCAATTTGTTTGTCTTACTTTCTTTTTTTGGTAACTCTTTTAGTTTCAACTTTCCACGTGACATGTTTAAACAAGATTAAAAGAATATTTTGGTATGTTTTTACGTATTTTTAGTTTAAGACCACACGATTCATAAGTCTTCACTTTCTTAAATTTCGTGTCAAGTCAGAGCCAGATAAACAAATTGAAACAGAGGAATCGGAGTATCAAGTATTAGAATGCTCAAGAGAATGGATGTTGGTTCAGCAAGCCCTGTTACCAACTATGGTAACTGGAAGCTGTAAATGTAAGTGCCACCAACATGACTTAACTTTAATCCCAACTAGTTGTATAACATATATGTATCTTCTTTTTTGCTCTTATTGTAGGTCTTTCGAGGCAACTTTCTTTCATATGAATTTAGGTCTACCTCCTTTTATACCTTCAATCATCCTAATTCTCACCTCTAGATTCGTTGGGCTAAGCCAATCCAAAAATACTCTTAACATGGTGTGATATTGTTCACTCTAAATCAAGTCTATACGGTTTCCCCAAAAGGTCTCATACCGTTAAGAGTATCCAACATCTTATAAGCAACTTCTTTTTTTCACATCTACTTTTCATGTGAGACTTTGTTCACATATACCCAACAACCTCTCTCGCCATGAATTAAGTTCCATATGAACCGTCACCACTACTCATGGGTTAAATTGAAGATTAATTGTGTGTCACCCACATCAATCGAGTATTTATGGCAAACAAAGCACACTTACTTCTTTTTGTGTATGCATTTTAAGGCTACGAGTAAAAGTAGCAAACCGACCGGTACACTGGCAAAGACACTAAACCAGGCCCTGTATCATCGTCCCCATACTCGTCTCGCCAAATCATTGATTCTAACTTGGAATGCTTGGACATATTTGTAAAAGAATTACATCTTGGGATTTGTGATAAAGAAAAGTAATCTGATCAAAGATTAAAGCTCAGCAAGTTGTATCATCAAAAGGGTACATCTAGTTTAACTAGAAGTAAGATCTCTGGTCAGAAAAGCTATTTAATTTCTGCAATCAACATAGATGTAAGTTTAGTAACAAATCTGGTTTAACTAGAAGATTTTCCACAAGGAAAATATACAGTTTTGACGAGAAAATTGATTAGAATATTATGAAAAAAGTAATAAACCAAGATGTTTACTAGTAGTTACTATAAATATTAACAAAACTGGCGTTCAACTTAGTATTGGCCAGAGCTATAACTATGTCACCGGTCAGATCATCCAGAAGCAGCTCACTTTTGGAGAATCCAACACGGGTGCAGAAATATCTTTGGAAAGTCCGAGCAACATAGTTTTTTACATGCCCCTAAACCCTTTTGTGTTATATATTTTGCTAAATTTGCATAAGATCTGTCAAATCTCTAAATACATGTGCAAAAGATGCAAAAAATAAACAAATTGTTTCATTAGAGCAGTCAATAAAGGTACAGTAGAGTAGTTGATCCCCATCCTTTCCAGTAAAAACAACAACAAAAAACCGAGTGTAATCTCATAAGTGGGGCCTGAGGAGGGTAAGATGTAGTGATTCACCAAATCTTACCCGTACCTTTATGGGATAGAGAGGTTGTTTCCAATTGACCCTCGACAACCCTCCTCCTTTATCTGGGCTTGGACCGTCTATATGAACAACCTCACACAGGTGGAGGTTTTTCAGTACAAAAAAGCTTCTTGAAAACACTAGTTTCATCAGAAATGATGAACAGAGGAAACTAAAGCTGAGGTAGAAGTAGTAACTAAAAGCTTCTACAATGGGTGCACCTATACCTTCACTTGGTACTTACTATAAGTGTGAAAGCAGTGGTACTTTGTGTTTGCGGACTTTAAACATAAAAATGGGTCAACATTTCAGGCAATTTTCTTCGATCAACAGAATTTCGTGATTTTATGTAACCAACATGCATACTCTTTGTATGCTTTGCAAATACCAGAATCAACTCATATAGGTGGTACGATGCAAAATTGAAGAAAAAGCAGAAGTTATATAACTATCTAAGCTCCTCATCACAGAATTTCAGCTCAATGACATAACAGAATTTAGTTAGTTCATAAAAGAACACAAGGGGAATGAGTGAAATCATTCACCTGAAGAGTTAAAATGTAATAACTTACAGAAAAATCATAAAAGCACCCCTATATGAGTGAACAGCAAATACCCAAACTCTCTCAATGCTTAGCATGTACAGTGCACAAGCTCCGAACCCTGGAGCCACCTGATGGACACTGATAGATCCGTCTGGTTAACCAAAGTTAATTGTTGTGTCCAAAATACTCGATAGAACCTTATGTCCCCAGCTTATAGCAACTTCCTAGTAAAATCATCTGCAAAACCAACAATTTGTGGATGTAATCACTAACCAATCATATTCTTGCTTTGCTTTAACCAAAGAATATATAGCCCATTTCAGCACGCGGTTGTTTCCACACTTGAACCTGTGACCTATTGGTCACATGACAACAACTTTATCAATTACTCCGAGGTTTCCCTGCTATTTGTTAGTAACTTTTTATAGATATGAAAATGCATTGAACAGAGTTCAGAAATAAGACCAAATGTAGTATTTTATCAATTGTGTACCTGAATTATGATTCCTTGATGACGAGCTCTAAATCATCATTGGCATACTCTTCATCTTGTGTTCTCTGGATAATCCTGGCTGACTCAACAACAGATCCATTGCAATTATCTACCTCAATGTACTTTAGAGAATAAATTTCTGCGAACCAAGAAGGAATTTCCACAAGTAATTGGCAACAACGCAGAACCATGTGTTCAAGGTTAGAAAATGCATCATCCTGGACAGTCCATTCTTTAAGACTAGAGCAGTTTACTAATTTCAAAACTTTGAGTTTAGCGAACTCGCCTTTCTTCACTTCCCATTTTTCACCCTCAAATTTAACAAAATTCAGTTCGAGTTCTTGAAGGTTCTGAAGCTGAGAAATGTTTGATAAATGTTGAGTGCCCAGTATATAATAGGATACTTTCAATTTTTTGAGATTCGACGCAGAGATGCATACAAGATATGGTAGGGATTCTACATGTTGATCACCAAAAATGTCTAGCACCTCAAGCTGTGTTGGAAAATCCAACACACTGAATTGATTACTGCTCAAACCCTTAAATTTGCATTTCAGTTCCCGAATATTAGGCGTTTTCCCCAGCATCAATTCCGCATCCTCTACACAAGAAAAATATGGAGTAGAAAAAGTTACCAAATCATTAAGTTCTGATGAGTCTTCAAGCAATTGCTCTGCAGTAAAGGAGGGGGAAATGTGCAGATGTCTCAATTTAACCATGTTCCAAATTGTAGACGGTACTGACAAATGCCCTCTCATTCCATTGACAATCAAAGTTTCAAGGTTCCACAACATGTGTATGGATGATGTAATTGACTCGTGAGAAGTTTGAGCAGCAAAATATCTCAAGTAGACCATGTTAGTTGGGAAAGAATCAATCAGAGTAAACTCCAAATCCAATACTTTTAGAAACCGAAAATCATGAAACATGTCTGAGGCATTAGCAATCGAAGAGGATGCATTTATGTTAGCTTTCCTGAACAGCACAGAGCTAACAAGTGAGCAAGATGATCTCCATTCTACTAGATCATCAACTTCAGCATAGAAGGCCAATCGGCGTTGACCAAGTTGATTGGGAAAGTAAACGCCTCCTTCGGACCTAGATTAAGGAAAAGTATACAATAGTAAGATTAATTTTCAAAAATCATTTCTCTACTTTATTGATTGAACAAAGTACCATTAAATTGGTCTATTACCTCTGTATCCTTTGTATGAGATTCTCCGTATGTGCTCTTTCCTTGCAGAACTGAAACAAGATATCATGAATGCGACATACTTTGACCCTACCACCACAACTCCTCTTAGCAAGCATCACTAGATTACTTTCAACAAGATTCTTCAAATAACCTTCTGCTATATCTTCCAAAGTCCTGTGTTCATCATCTTTTACAAATCCTTCTCCAATCCACAACAATGTTAACTTTGAAATGTTAATTTCTTCGTGTTCTGAAAACATTCCAAAGTAAAGAAAGCAGGACTTTAAATGATACGGCAAGTTCTGATAACTTTGTTCTATAATGTTCTCCGGGTAACAGTGAATTTCAGTACCTAAACTCCTGGCCACTTGCTTCCAACATTGTTCTGTCCTCTCCATCCCAGCGAGTATAGAGGCTACAAAAACAATTGAAAGAGGCAACCCGTCACACTTTCTAACTATCTTTGGCCCAACTTTTTCAAGGACAGGGGAGCAGATTCCTTCACCAAATACTTTCCTTTTTAGTAATGTCCAACTTTCACCACCATCAAGCTTGCGAAGGCAAAGGGGTTCAGTAATTAATCTAGCATCGTTGGCAACATTATAGTGTCGCGTTGTTAGAAGAACTCTACTTCCATTTTTGGCATTACAGAAGGTAGGTTCTAAATCATTCCACACACCACCATCCGGTACATCATCAAGGAGAATAAGATATCTTCTGGTAAGGAGAATTCTGCGAAGCATATTTGCTAAATCACCAGTATCTTCACTAAGAAGAGAGGTCACATCATTAGAAACAGGTAGTATCTCCAGAATAGACAGTAACAGTTCCCTCCGTGAATATACTGAAGACACATAACATCGTGCACGGATATCAAAGCGAGCGACAACCGATTCATCAGAATAGAGTCTGTTGGCCAAGGCTGTCTTTCCTGCTCCAGACATGCCAACGATTGAGATAATGTCTCGCTCATCGGATCCTCTTATTAGTTGATCTCTTATTTTTCCAATTACATCCTCAAAGCCTACAATTTCATCATTTTCATCCTCAATGCTTTGAGTGCTTGCTAATCTGGATGACGTACGAGAAGTGTCAGTATTGATAGTACCATGTGACGCTGAGTCAACCTCAAGAACTTGGATCTCTGCTCCAATCTCTTGTATGAGGTCTAAGAGCCAAAGCATGAGACACCAGTTGGGAACTTTATTACTTATATTACTTATACAAGCATCAACGATATATTCTACCTCATATACTTTGCCAATCAGTAGTGCCACAGAACGCTCAAGCTTGTCGTATTTGTTGTGTCTCTCTAATGCAACAGATCTGAGAAAAGATTGCAAGCTCTTCAGTTTTGTTTGAATCATTTGAAGTTCATTCGTGAAATGAGCAAGCGAATTTGAATAACGATCATGGAACTTCTTCAGGTTGCTTAAGAGGAAATCAACATAGCCTATTCCATGAATCCTTGGCAAACTAGATTGGAACTCCTTCCGAATGATGTGGTAGATCAATGTCTTGATGCGCTTAATGGTATCTTTCAATTTAGAAATCACTTCCTCCAATGACACATCTTCATATAACGAGTAAACAAGAAGTCCGGAATCAACCAACACAGTATCAATATCTTGAAGGTGAAATTCGAGAACTTGTACAGACAGACATCTGAGATTGACAAATAAGAGGTCAAACATCTCCTGAAGGACTAGTACTTGATCTGTCAAAGCAACCATCCGGCTAGGATTACAAATAGTTAGTAGCTCTTTCAAATTGTTTTGAAGAATCTTCACAAAGCCAGCTACACAACCAGCTGCATTCTCAATTTGGATAATCGGATGCGTTACAGCTTGCAGGACATCAATATAGATCTTACGAACGCCTGACCGAATGGGCTTAATCTTCATATTCAGAAGATCAGAAAACAGATCATTCATTTCTTGATTTTTGGTGTCATTGCTTGGAAATTTCCAATACAACCAGACAATCATTGCTGCACGACCAACCACATGTAAAACATGAGTCAAGAAAGCATGTAGGCTTTTTGGCTCCATGGATCTGCCCGAAACAAAGCAAACAAAATTCCTCAGTAACTTCAACTCCTTAGAGACAGAATCTCCCAGTTCAACAAAATCATCCAGATTCTTAATGACAGTATCAATGAATTCAATTACAAATTCAGGGGTATCGATACCGGCTTTATTGGATAATACTAAATGGATATCTCTGATTTCCAACTTAGTGATCCTAATCTTTTCTTCTATCCCAGAAGTAACGCGATCAATGTGATGGATCTTGTTGACTTTTTTGAGGTCAACGGTAGCATCTTGAAACAGAGATTGAACTTTGTATGTGAAATCTGCCATATATGATAAATCTGTGATGCTTAGGAAAATATGCAGGAATTCGAAATCCCTTTTAAGGAACCTGATTTGATCCTTTGAAGTTTCCGGCATGTCTGAATCCCATTGAACTGCAATCTGCTGCAGAGCTTCAAGGAGATGACCTTTGTCTGGAAACATCACTCTGCCCTCTCTCACAACTCACAAGTATTGTTATGATAATTGCTTACCCAATGATGGAAGCATTATTCATTTTTCTTGATTCATTCGAAGAACAACGACTGTGTCTTCAGTTTTAGCTACCAAGTGAGAAAAGAGTAAAACATTTCAGTTTTTCCACTGTTTGACTTTGGCATTTTGAATGAGACAAAAAATAAATGTCCTTGGTGTTGAATTATTGCATATACTCTTAAAAGACATAATAGACAAACCCACACTCCAACTTGGTTTCGAAAAATATTTTAATTTGAGCATCAAAACTTAGGTGTGACACATAAACTTTTGGACAGTTTATGGAGATGTCAAGATGATCATTTTTGTAAGTTAAGACTGTTCAACTAATACAATGGAAACGAAGTTGAACTATCTAATGTCCATACTCAAAATTATAATGCTTACTTGCAAGTTAATACCAAGTTTGAATATTTATTTATGTAGTCAAAAATATTTCTCAACATTCATTTATTAATCGACTTTACTTACCATTAAAATGAAGTTGTTCTTTCACCCTCCTTGTTACTATATTTGTCACATGTACCCTCTATTGAATGGAAAGCCCCAAATCAACTAAAATTACACATTAAAATGGCCTGATTTTCTCTTTTAATTCATACCGGACCCACTAAATTAAACCAAATAAACTCGTATCAAATTAAAACCCCAAACCCATCCCTCTAATCTTCTTCAACTCCTTCTTCCTTCCTCTCTAATTTTCTTCATCTCCTTTCTCCATTGAAACACCATGCTACTTCCACCATTAAATTGGGACAGAGGAGCTAAATTACCATGCTAATTAAGCAATCAGATATTTTTTATGGCAATTGAAGCAACATATCTCAATTTTTAAATCAACAAAGATATGTATTTCTGATGATTTGGTCTTCTTCTCTCTTTGGGTTGATTTGTTTTTAGTTTTCCTGACATGGGTTTAGTTGGAATTTGCAAAAAATTGGTACATTCGAATGTGATGAGTGGATTTGAATACAATACCCAGATGGTAAAAATATTGTGATATAACCAGACAAAAAGGACTCCAATTACTTAATAGCTCTAATGAAGATACAAATCTTACATGAAGAAAATTTATAGATAATGTTATACCATATATTGCCTTTCGCAGTTGTGGTGTAAATATTTCGCTTGAGAACTCATTTTCTACAGTTTTATAAAGGGTTAATGCATAAATTCACCTCCGAACTTGTTTTGAAAAGACAATTACACACTTAAACTAATATAATGACCTATTACACATCTCTGCTATTAAATAGTGAATTTTTTACTCCCTAAGATGTGTAGCACCACTTTCACAATGGGAGGTGTATCACACTTGCGCCATATCAATGCCATGTCACTGCCACATTAGATGTCATGTCAAATTTTGACTAAAATTCTCAATATCATTCAGTTATTTCTTTTTCAATGAACACCACCGTCAAACCACTACCATTGCCGCCATATTACTACTAAATTTATATATTTCACCATGAAAATCAAAATAATCACCATAAATTTTACCATATTCGATCAAATCCACCATCAAAATCATACTATCACCATTATCCCCACAAAATTAGAAAGATCCACAACAAAATTTGACATCCATAAACAAACTCATCATCAAAATTACATCATCATCATCAAAGGTATAAACCCACCATCAAATATCACTACCACCATTGTCAATATCAATTTTATCTTCGCCACCACCTTCAATTCCCGCTTCTTTGTCCCCCACACCAACAAATCCGTCATTATATTTTATTGGAAAAAAGGATAAATATACCCTCGAACTATTGTATATGGTATCTAAATATCCTCTGTTATACTTTTAGGACTCCCATGTCCTTACCGTCCAAATTTTGGTGCGTATATACCTTTATGATAGATGACGGGCTACATGTCATCATCTCAGTGACTTACCAAAAATTATTTGTCCGGAGACATCACTCTGCCCTCTTTCTCACAATTCACAAGTAGTGTTAATTTCTTACTCAAAGAAGTGGATGCACTATTCAACTACCAAATGCCAAAAGTTAGCTTTTCCCACTGTTAATTTGACTTTGGCATTTTGAATGAGACAATAAATACCCTCATCTTAAAATCTAAATCAGTGGCTAGAAATGAGTTGAATTATTGTATATATTTTCGAAGACATAATACGTAAACAAACACTTAAATTTAATTTTTAAAAACACTTAAATTTTGAGCGTGCACCTAAACTTTGACGTGACACATAAATATTGAAAGTGTCAAGATGATCATTTTATAAGTTAGAGTGTTCAAGACAAGTTGAACCGTCAAACGTCCATACTCAAAGATGTGGATGCACTATTCAACGACTGAGTCTTCAGTTTTTAGCTACCAAATGCCAAAAGACATTTAACTTTTCCCACTGTTAATTTGACTTTGGCATTTTGAATGTGACAGTAAATCCCCTTATCTTAAAATCTAAATCAGTGGCTAGAAATGAGTTGAATTATTGTATCTTCATCTAATAATATTTATTCACTGTACTAAAAATAGATATTCAACAATATTTATCCATTTTATGAAATTTTTGAATAATTTTACACTTAGTTCCTAATTTATCCTTATTATTAATTATTGTCATTTCCCTATTACATTTTCAAGATATTATATATATTATATTCAAAGGGTGATATAGTAAAATTATCCTTCTATTTATAGTTTATTAAGGGGTGTGTCAAGTCAACAATAGACAACTTTTATTGGACAAAACCAATATTTTTTAATACATAATACATAAACAAACACTCGAACTTGGTTTTGGAAAACACTTTAATTTTGACCGTGCACATCTCAATACCTAAACATAGACGTGATACATAAATTTTTGAAGGCATAATACATAAATATGCCCTTTAACTTGATCTCATTTCACATTTATACCCTCCAACTTTGAGTATGCACAAGTAGATACTTAAACTTGTATAAAATTGAACAAAATAGTCACAAACGTCCTACATGGCATCCTACCTAACTACACATACATTACTACCATTTTTTAAGGGTTTCCTTGTGTTTGGTATTGAAAAAAACTACCGAACTACACATACATTACTACCATATATATACTATATTTACCTCTAGTTTAAAATAATTACACAAACTATCACTTTTAATATTTATACCATATATTTTAAAAGATTTAATCAGATACACAAATTCCTTAAATATGGTATTGAATAATTATCTTAAATTTAAACTCCTTAATTAATAGTTCATTAATAAGTTTAAAAAAATTTCTACTACATCTGCCGTTTCTCCCCCTACCCCACGTCATTAGCCTTTTTCTTCCTTCATCTTCTCCCTCTTTCTTCCTTCATCCTCTCAATACATGTTTGCATGTTCAAATCAACATTATACATATATGGTTGTTTCTATTAATTTATTATTATCATGTATCTTGATTTTGTATTTGAGTTGAAGTCCATAATATTTTGAAGTTTAATTTTAAAAAGTTTTTCAAATTAGGTTTTATATTTTTTGATTTGTTGTTTCTCAAACACTTTAATGGCTGACCATTCCTAAAATCGGATGATTCTTGTTAAAGGTACTACACACTAACAATATTATACTAATTATAAATCAAACAATTTTTATTTGTTTATTTTCACTCATGAATTTTTCATCGCAGGGTTTGACTATTTATCCATCAACATTCAAGTCGAGAATATATTTAATTATAGGAACGACCCAAATCAAGATGAAAGAATTACACCAAACTTTAATTAACATAACAAATACACCATTAAGTACACATCAAGTGCAACAATGTCGGATACACATCAGGTGTACATGTATCTAGTTAAGAGTTTATGTATCTAAGTTAAGATTCTATGTACCTATGAGAAAAAAATTCAGATGCTAAAAAAGGAAGGAAATTTTTTGAATTTTTTTACTTTATTTAATCAATGATAAGAGAGATACTAATCTACCGTCGTGATTTATTCCTAAATTCGAGCGTTTCAGTTACATTTATTATATATATGCTTACTATGTATTTGAGATACATGTTTTGAATATAATGTATGAAATTGATACTTGATACATGAAATTAATACTAGATACATATAAAAAATACATGATAGATCATATAAATAGATACATGAAATTAATATTAGACTCCTATAACGAAATTAATATTAGATACTTTGATGATGCATATGAATGTACTTGTATGATACTCATGTATCTAAATGTTTAGTTTGTTGGATACATGATACATTGATAATAGATTATCAAATTAAATAATTTATTATTTTAAGAGTAATAAAATGAAATTAATTAAAAATAGATATACTCCTTGATTTCCACCTTATATTAAGGGATTTGATTAATTTAAATTTCCATAATTAATTGTCCATTTGGCAGATACATGTATCTCGCGGATTTAAACTCATGTATCCTTAGCATGAAATATGGTAGAGAAAGTAAAATTTGAAATTATCAAAAATCTTAGTAATTAGGACCTAAACTAGTGGAATTTATGTTATTTGCCCTTTGGAATTTGGGTAAGCTTCCCTTTTCTCATTGATTTTGGGCATGTTAGAGGGCTTGATTTGGCATATGACTTTCTCCTCTTCGAAGTCATCTAATTTCTTTGGGTTTGAACATCGTTATATGTGTGCGTGAAAATGAAACTTTCTGCTGAATATTGTATTGAATTTATAATATTAATCCTAAACATAAACATTAACCAACCCAAGGATAATGTTATGTAATTGGTTATGCTTCTAAGTTAGATCAAACATAAGCATTATTTAATTTTTATAATTATTTTTCTAATATTACGAGTTTTAAATCAACTAAAATATTTACATAAATATTTCTTCTTTGAATTATAAAGTGCTAATATTTAGACAGTCAAAAATCATTAATATTCCACCTTATATAACCATTTTAAGGTTCTTTCATAATTACAATCAAGCTTTAAATTTTCGGTTTGAGCAAATTACAAGAATTTTTGTGAAAAAAGAAGAATCTCGTAATGGGCAACAATACAGAACCCAGTGTTCGAGGTTAGAAAATGTATCATAGGAGATATTTATGTAACCATTTTGCAAATTTCTAAGCTAAGATCTCAACCATTTTTTATGTGTATAGGTTGTACTGGGTGTTTCTTTATTATGCGTAGATGTTAAGATCAATTCTTTAAAGTGAAAAAAGATTTAGAGATGAATTAAGACCATAAGAATTAACACAAAGTTGAGTCGAAAATTCCCTTCCATAAGTAAAAAAAAATCAAATAATACATAAAAAATTAAAACAGTAAAAATACAATACATTTAATTTTCTTCACTTATTTTGATATTCGTTCAAGATTAACTTATTTTAAATACAATATATTTGAAATTAAATTTGAAATCAAACCAAAAAAAAAAAAAAAAAAGTAAATAAAATCAATACAAAAGTAAAGGAGAAAAAATAATGAAGAAAGGTAAAAAAGAAGAAGATAAGATACAAGGCAAAAAAAAAAGGTAAAAGGGTCAAAAATACTACTTTATTAATTGATTTTATTTTTATCATTAAAATGAAGTTATTCATACTTTTACTATTAAGAAACTTATCATCTGTACCCTTAGACAAAAATTCCCAAATTAATTAAAATTAATCAGATTTCAATTCAAATTCCGCTTGCTCAAATCCGACCAATAATACCAAATAACAACAAACCCCTCCCTTCTCTCTCTCTCGGCAACTTGTGCACACATCCCAATAAAAAGCTTGGATTAGAGCATCAACAATGGCTTCTTCTTGCTATATAAAAAAAGGTTCACATGATTACTAAAATCATCCGCCTCAATCAAGTCGTCAAGCGAGGGAAGGACAACTGCCTTCGTCCTTGTTCCATTCTTTCTTGTTCTTCCTCCGATTCCAATGAACAGGCGTAAACCGATTTGAGTCCTGCTGCAACTGTCACCGTACGACTTATGGTTCATTGGCGGTTTATGTTGGGGCTCATGAGAATGAGCATTGCCGGTCATTGAATTTTGTCTGAGCTAATAGGAAAAATGGATGCATTGTTGTAGTGGGAGTATGATGGGTCCATGTTTATGCGGTCTGTTTCACAGCCAAACCGACACTACTACGACTACTTCGTCTGTATACTCAACAGTTTCTCCCATAACCACAGCAGTAGTACTTTCCATGTGTTTAAGGGAGAGAAAAGGACTACATTCATTATTAGGTTTAATTGGATTTGGGTCATGGGCAGAGGCGAATCCAGGATTTCAAGAAAACGGGTGCACCATTGCTTTAAAGATAAGATCAAAAAATTTATAATAACAATAACTAGGCGAGCAATACATAAAAATTACATTGCCACAAAAAATATCATCAATTTACAATTGTACTCGACGAGACTTCATATTTTGAAAACGATCTATAATAGCATCATTACTTACATTTTCAAATATCTTCCGCTCTATCTTACAAACTAAACAGCCATTCAAAAATTCTTCACCAATGCTATTACGTAGATCATTTTTGATGAGCTTCATTGAGGAGAATGCTCTTTCCACACTTGCCGTAGCAACAGGCAAAATCAAAGCCAACTTTACAAGCAAATAAACAAGAGACCAAGTTTGATCCAATTTTGTTTGTGCCATCATCGTAGCAAGATCTTTAATCCCCTTCAAGTTGAGAAATTTGCTATCACACTCTCGAGCATAGACAATGAAACTATCAAGCTGATAACTGAGATCTCGAAGTTCATTATCACCAAACTCACTTTTATAATATTCGGCCAACTTCATTATTCTGCTCTTACATGTGAGATCCAACCCCAAGAATACAATCAACATTTGAAGAAGAAGGTGTAATTGTCTCTCTTTGAGCTTCTGGAACTACATGTGAACTAACAAATGGACCGCTACTAGAACGTGGTTGCTTAATCAAAAATTTATCCATTCAGATATTTAAGGATAAATGTTCCTACATATTCAAATAACTATTCAACTTAGTCACAAATTTAACTAGCAAATTTAAAAAAAAAATAAGAGAATCGCATATCTTTCACAATAAAAAATAAGGGAATCACACCCTTGCAAGTTCAAATAAAATAGAGGAATCACAATCCTTGCAAATCTAACTAAAATAGAGGAATCACACCCCTTTCACATTTATCAATAAGAAAATTACACATTCATAATAAAAAGAGGACTTATGCCTCTTTTGCATTCAAAATCACATATTCATAGAAAGAAGAGGAATCACACCCCTTTCACATTTGAAAAATAAGGGAATCACACTCCTTTCACATTAAAAAAATAAGGGAATCACACCCCTTTCACATTAAAAAAATAGGGGAATCACACCCCTTTCACATTAAAAATAAAAAAGGAATCACACCCTTCAAAATTGATAATATAATATGATTATATGAAACACATTCCTTACAAGTTACATCCGCAAAATATGTAAGTTTGAGATAATCAATTCTTTAGCTATTGATGATTTCCTATTATAAGTAATGACAAGATTTTTTTATATGAAAACCCTAAAATTAAAGTGATATATATATATATATATATATATATATATATATATATATATATATATATATATATATATATATATATATATTATCTTGTTAGTTTGTTTATTAAAAAGAGAAATCATAAACTAAAATTACCTTAAACTTTGACAATGATGATTTCTCTAGATTCTTGACTTGAAGTTGGAGACTTGAAAGCTTGAAGCTTCTTCTTTGTGTGGAAAATAAAAAACAAATTTGAGGAGAGAAGAAATATATTGTTGGAATTTGGAACTTGAAAAGTGGGTGGGTCATGGGGTGGGAAGGAAACTTTTGAAGTTTTGACTTTTAGAACTTTTAGAATTTAATTTTTTTTTTTAATAAAAAACATGTTTTTAGTTAATAAAAATAAATTGAAGCGAATTGGGGCTGCCTGGGATCGAACCTGTGATCTTTGTGTTGAAATCTTGCAGTCATACCAGTGAGCCATCCAGCCATCTTGAGAACGGGTTCAACAAGTTTTAATTTAATATATTCTTTAATAATTATAGAAGTAATATATCAAATTTAGTCGAATGAGTACGGGTTCAATTGACCCAAAAATAAGGCTTAAATTCGCCCCTGGTCATGGGGATGGGATATGGATCTGGCTCGTCGGAAAAAATATGAAGGGCCACGTATTAAATAATAGTATTAATTTTTTTAAAAAAAATCTGTTAGTTTTAAAGGTTATTGTAGACCAAAAAAAAATGGATTGAAGGGTATTTTTAATCAAAGGTCAAACTCATTGGTGACCTACTAAAGGTGACATGATGTTTTACTTAAACACCTTAACTGAACGATTTTCATTTTAGACGCTTCAGTAGGATCTTGTTGTGTTATTTTTTACACTTTTTTGACAATCAACTAAAATTATATTGTGTGTGTATACACACTCGCGAATAATGAATATAATGACTAATTAAGAAAAGACACGTGATAATTAAATACAAAATAATACTTCAAAAATAAATTATAAGAAAAAATTAATTTCAACCAAAAATAATAAATAAAAACATTTATTTTCTAAAACCCCACCAAACTATCCCACCCCTTCTTCCTCATTCTTCCAAACTTTTCCTCCACCTCTTCTTTACCTCCAATTTCTTCTTTTGCTTTTTTTCTTTTTGGGATTTTTATTAAATTCAGATTTATTTTTTTTTTGTAGATTTAATTTGTATGTTATCAATTTTATGCTTTTTAATTGTGTATCTAATATTACAATGCCTTCAAAAGGAATAAAACTATAAAAGGAGCACAAATACGAATACTATGTATTATTTGTGTCCCTCCCGTTTAAACTGAATATCTGCATATATGAACTTGATGGATGTGATAGATATACAATGGTGTGTAGCACTGAACTTGAGAGATTGCAATAAAAGTTGTAATTGTTGGATCTAAAGAATAAGAATGAGAAGATGACGACGGTTCTAGTGATTTTCGGATCTAAAAAAATTAAAAAATTAATTCGATTGTATCAATAGAGATGGTGGCAGCGGTGGTGAATGGATGGTATGTGGTGGAGGAAAGAATGAGGAGGAAGAATAGTTTTGGCCTTTTAAATACTCTCTTCGTTTAAAAAAAAAAAATGTCTTCCTTTTCTTTTTAATCATTTTTTTAAAAAATGACCCCTTTCTTTTTTTTTTTTAGTAACATTTTAATTTCAGTTTTCCACGTGACATGTTTAAAACCACAAGATTAAAATCAATTTTACATTTGACATAACTTTAATTTAGGACCACAAGATTCAAAGTCTTCTTTATTTTCTTAAACTTTGTGTCAAGTTAAACTAGACAATTCTTTTTTAAACAGAGGGAGTATTATTTTTTTGGCTTGCCAAAGAGCCCCTTCACACGCTGATTTTGGGTGCATTACACTTACCATGTCATGTCAGTGAAAAGTATCAAAATGACACAATGGAATCCTACATGAGGTGTCTAAAATGAATATTAGTTAGTTGAGGTGTCTAACTGAAATTTTGTGCCAACTTTAGGAGGCTATCGATGGGTTTGACCTTAACCAAATAAGTGAATGAAGGGTATATTTAAACCTTTTCAGGTAGTCAAAGGATATTTTTGACGCTTTTCCATAATTTAAAGGGAAAAAAAAACAAATATACCCCCGAACTATTGTAAATAGTATACATATAGCCTTCGTTATTCTTTTAGTACATTAGTGTCCTCACCGTCCAAATTTTAGAGCGTATATGCCTTTTATACTATCGGCAGTACACATATCTTAATCTTATTCAATATTTATTAATTTTTTGTCGAAACTTAAAAGCCCCATCCAACTTAATTTTAAAAACCCACCCAAATACATAATACCCACTCCCCAAACCTAGTTTTTTCTCCTTCTTCTATGATGTTTGCGGTCCAACAAAGAATTAGATTAACTTGATGTATTTTGTACCTAGTATTTTATTTAAAACTCTTAAACATAAGTTCTATCTTGGATATGTTAAGTAGGAGCCGATTTGCATACAACTTACGTCTTTAGGGAGTTATAATTTCATATAGATGAAAAATCATGATAGCACCCTAAAATCAAAGCTCGTTTGCGCCTCCATCGTGACTAGTAAGCTTGATTTAGAGTTTTTAGGAAAAGAAGAGCTCAATTGTCAAGTGAGAACCTAAATTTTTTATTTCAAAACAATATACAGTTCTCATGGAGGAAATATGGATGAAGTAATTTACTTGTCTAAAGCAAATTGATCAGATTGACAAAAAAAAGAGTTTGTCAAAGCAGTTTTATAAAGAGAGAAGCAATTTGTGCTGGAAATTGAGTTATTTGGATTTTGTGGAACTGATGGGACGGTGCTTTTATTATTTCTTAATTGTAAGTTTATCTTCAGAGAAGATCAGACAAGATGTAGAAGAAACTAGGGTTTTGGGAGTAAATTGATTTTGGGGGTTTTGGGTTATATTTTTTGGGTGTGGGTATTATTGTATTTGGGTGAGTTTTTTTTTTTTTAATTAATCCGGATGGGTCTTTTAATTTTTGGTAGAAATTTAATAAATTTTGGGTCAATGGATAGGATTAAGACACGTGTACCACCGTTAGTATAAAGGGTATATAGGCTCTAAATTTTGGACGATAAGGACATTGATGTACCAAAAGTATAACGAAGGATATACGCATACCATTTTTAATAATTCGGGGTATATTTGTCTCTTTTCCCTAATGTAAATACAAGATAAAGAAAATAAGAATTTTTTTTTTTTAAAATGTTATTTACATACAGAGCCATCTCAAGTTGTTGAAGGTGTCACGTCGGCACAAAAATACAAAAAAATGAGTTTGAGAGGGTAATAGGACCCTAATTAAGTTTAGGTGTGTCTCTGAAATTTCAATAATAATCTAAGAAATACTTATGCCTTATCCCAATAAAGAAAGATAAATTTAACTTTCTAAATAACCATGTCAAAAAATGAATATATATATATATATATATATATATATATATATATATATATATATATATATATATATATATATATATATGTAGTTGAAGCGTATACTTGTTGATAATATACAAATACAAAAAAAGTAATTGTATATAATTGTTGAAAATATACAAATAAGGTCTAAAAAAAACTGCAATAGAATTGTATACAACATAATATGAAATGTATTGATAGAATACATATCACAAAAAATATAACAAAATAAATTAAACAAGCACCTCAATAATGCTGAAATTATACAAATAATAGTTGGAACATATACTTACTAATAATATACAAAAAATAGTGACTGGTCAAATATACGAGCATAGTAACTATATACAATTTCAAAAATTATACAAATAATTTTTTTTTCATAATTTATACAAACGAAATATCTCAACAAATCGTAAAACATCTAAACAAGAAAATTAATTGATAAATACACAAGAAGCTATTTACAACTAAAAATTTGAAAAACCTGGGTGTAAATAAAAACAATTGTACTGCTATACAAAAATAACAAGAACAACTTCAACAAAATATACGAATTAATTTATACAATTTACCTTAATTTCTTCCCCATCTTGTTGGTCCAATGAATCAGATTAGATATGTTCTTCTTCAGATGATTTTGATATATTGCTTGTAGATACAATTTTTGTTTCCTCAGGCTTTGAATCCAAAATCATACTCTTTATGTAGTCCCTATTTTGTTGATTAGATCGAAATTTAGCAAGAGATCCTGCAATTTCTTGAAAATCTTGAATTAGACCCAAAGAAAAAGATGAACAATCGTCTAATTTTTTTGGATGCGTTAGTATATCTGGAGTGATTCTCGTGGAAGAAGTTTGTTCATTCATGATTTTGTTTGCATCTAAGGAAAAAATTGAAAAACCAAAAGAAATCAGTATGATATATAAATACAAATCAAAAAAAGAAGATTGAAACCGCAACAAAAAAAAATAAATTGAAACAACCAGAAATTGAACCGAAATCTTGGTTGCACGATTTAAGAGGGAAAAAAGAAATTTTTAAAATTTTAAAATCTGATTGTGTTTGAGTGAATTAAGGAAAAATATAAGTAAAAAGATTATGGAGATAGAGAATCTATAACTTTGTATAATGTGGAAACAGAATTATACAAAAATGAACGTGGCCCATGCAAATACGATTAATAGTTGGTGACGAGTAGTAAAGTATTCAGACTATATAACTATGTTAAATAATTAAGTAATATATATTTACTTAGTCGCATAATTTTCTCAGTAATTAATAGTAGATTTATGTATTGTAAATTAGCATCTTAAAAAAATAATTATGTGATTTTTCATAAACAAAATCGAATAGAAGAAAAGAAAAAAAAAACAATGAATCACCACAACTAATTGAATTGGATTTTGGCTTCACGAAGCACAAAAATACAGAATAAATGAGTTTAGGTGTAATAAAAAGTTAATTAAAATTAGGTGTATCATTAGATTTTTGGAGATAGTTCAGAGTGATACTCGTCTCTTATTCCCAAAATCTATGCGTAGTTTTTTTTATCTACTACTATTTCAAGATATTTGACCCAAAATAGGAATTATACAGCTCCAAACAAAAGAAATTTTAGGAATTTTAAGGAAATTACTTTTTTTTTAATAAACAAAAATACAATTAAAGGTGAGTAAATGAGAGTGACATGTAATTGCATTTTCTCAGTAGCGTACCTGATAACCCATCTCCGTTCTTCTTCCTCTGCTGGTGTTGTTTGATAGCTGTGGCTGACCGCTCAACAGATTCGCTGCACGACTTCACCTTGATGGATAGCAACTTGTTTTGCAAACAAAACGGGATCTCCTTAAGATATGGGCATTCACGCAAAACCAAATGTTCAAGCCTACGAAAGGCACCATTCGAGACATTCCATTCATCAAAAAATTCACATTTTACTAGCTTCAAGACCCTGAGGCTAAAGAACCCGCCATCTCTCACTTCCCACTCGTCATTGTCAAAGAAAATTGATACCAGTTTCAGTACGCAAAGATAGGGAAGCATTGAAATGCTGGATTGATGACAACTGCCTAGGAAAAAGTTGGATAGTGTCAAATTTCTAAGTCTTGGTGGGAAGTTGTATGGACCATCTACCATTGAATTTGCCGATAAATGAATCTCAAGCGTCTGAAGGTATGTTAGGAAATCCAATGTAGGGAATAATTCACGTCTAAAATCCACTAATGAGCATCTTAGTTCGCGAAGAAATGGTGTTTTTTCGGATAGCAGTTCCACATCCCTTGCACATGAAAAACACGGAGTGGAAAGAACTTCCAACTTCTTAAGTAATCCTTTTGCACCATTAAAACTGAAATAAGCGCTATCCATGCACAAATGTCTCAATCTAACCATCTTCCAAATTGTAACGGGTAGTTTCAACTTTCCTTTTGTTGGCTTGAGTATCAATATTTCAAGGTTCCAAAGATTGGCTATGAGCGATGTAATTGAATCCTTATCAGTTTGTGCAGCAAAATACCTCAGGTATACTAGCACCGTTGGGAAATAATTGATAACAGTGGACTCCAAATTCAACACTTTGAGAAACTTGAAGTTGTAAAAAATTTGTGGGACTAGGCGACTAGAAACATCTATTCTTCTGAAAAGTACAGAGTCAACAAGACAGCGAGACGAACTCCATTCTACAAGATTCTCCTCTTCAATGAAGACTACACGACGTTGAGCGAGCTTCTTCTGAGAGGATGTAGCTGACAAAGATTTGTCGTTTTGGTCCCTGTTGTTGTGCATGTTTCAATTAGTATAATATTTCATAAGTTCATTTTCAAATACAACCTGAATACTTGATTGATTGAACAAATAAAGCACAATTAATTAATTTCTTACCATGATAGAAAGTGCTCTTCCTCTGCTTTTCTCTTGCAGAAATCAAGCACTACATTGTGAACACGGCATGCTTTGACCTCACCATCAGAACTCCTCTTAGCATTCATCACTAGATTTCTTTCTATAAGATTATCCAAGTAACCTTCCGCTATGCCCTGCAAACTCTTACCTTCACGATCCGTAACAAAGCCTTCTCCAATCCACAACCATGTTAACTTTGAAACATTGATTTCCTCATCCTCTAAAAATGTTCCAAAATATAGAAAGCAAGACTTTAGATAATAGGGCAAATGCTGATAACTTGGTTCAATAATAGACTTTGCGTCACTGGCAATGTAGGAACCTAAATCCTTAGCCACTTGACTCCAACATTCTTCAGTGTTCTCCATCTTTGACAGAATACCGGCCACCAAAACAATTGACAGAGGCAGACCTCCACACTTTCTTGCTATTTCTTGCCCAACTTTTTCAAGGAGAGGAGAGCAATTTTCATTGCCAAACACTTTTATTTTTAGTAGCTCCCAACTTTCTTTATAGGTCAACAAGCGAAGATGATGAGGTTCACCATCTGTATCAACATAGTTGGCAACATGATGATTTCTCGTTGTAAGAAGAATTCTACTTCTAGTATTGCTATAACGGAAGCAATATCTTAAATCATCCCACACCCTGCGATCCCATACGTCATCAAGGAGGATAAGATATCTCTTGAAATGTAAAATTTTGAAAAGGGTATCTTTTAATTCATCAGTCCCTTTACTAAGAAGAGAGGTTGCATCAATAGAAACCTGTAGCATTGCCAAAAGAGACAGTAATAGGCCCCTCTGCGAATATACTGGAGACACATGACAATATGCACGAATATGAAAGTGAGAGACAACTGAATCACAAGAAAAGAGTTTGTTGGCCAAAGTTGTCTTTCCTGCTCCAGGCATACCAACAATGTAGATGATGTCCAGCTTTCCGGATCCTCCTAATAGTCGATCTATCAATGTTTCGATCTCATCTTCAAAACCTATAATTTCTTCTTTGATCCCTGGCATTTTTTCCAATTCTGACAACTTAAAGGAAGTGTCAGTAGCAATGGTGTAAGATGACACTAAGTCACCCTCAAACATTTTCTTTTGTTGCATCTCTGCAACCTCTGCGTTAATGTCCAAGAGCCAAAGCATGAGACACCAGTCCGGAACTCTTTTGCTCACACAAGCATCAACGATATATTCTACCTCATATGCTTTGCCAATCAGTAGAGCCACACTATTCTGAAGTTTGTCGTGAATATTGTATTTTTGTTCTGCAACAAACCTCAGAAAAGGTTGCACGCTTTCCAGTTCTTTTTGAATTTTTTGAAGTTGAATCTTCATAAAAGCAAGTGAATCTGGATAACGGTGTTGGAACTCCTTCAAATTCCTTAAGACGAAATCAACATAGCCTAGTCCATGAATCCTTGGCAAATTAGATTGGAATTCCTTCTGGATGATGTGGTAGATCGATATCTTGATTTGCTCAATGATAACTGGTAAATTAATAGTCGCTCTCCCTAACACCACATCTTCACACAACGAGTAAACGAGTATTCCGCAATCAATCCTCAGAGTGTCGATATCTTTAAGGTGAAATTCTAGATCTTGTATGGACAACTTGGACAACTTGGCATTTAAGAGGTTGAGCATCTCCTGAAGGTCTGCTATTTGATGAGTATTGGGATTACTAACCGATAGTGCCTTCAAGTTGTGTTGGAGAGTCTGCACAAAGCCAGCTACACAATCAGCTACATGATTAATTGGAATAATCGGATGCCATTCAAATCGTAGATCTTGCAGCACATCAATATAGATCTTGCGGATGCTTGGGTCAATGGGCTTAATCTTCATCTGCAGATGATCAGAAAGCAAACCATTCGTTTCCTGATTTTCGTTGCCATTGCTTGGGAGATACAACCAGGCAATCATTGCAGCATGGCTGACCACCTCTAAAACATGAATGAAGAAATCAGTATGTTGGCCTTCTAGCTCTATGAATCTCTCCGTAACAAAGCATACAAAATTTCTCAATAACTTCAACTCCTTGAAAACATCGCCGATCTCTTTGTTAGGTCCGCGAACAAAAAGTAGTGAACTAGAACAATAAACCTTCAATAAATCACCCAGATTCATTACAACCGTATCAATGAAATCGATTACAAATTCTGGGCTACCAACAAAGTTACCGTCCTCGTTGACTTTTGGAAGCAAGTATTCAGATCTGATTTCCAACTTAGTCATCTCAATTTTGACTTTTAATTGATTGGTAACACGAACAACTTGATCGATCTCACTGCTCCTTCCAAAGTCGATGGTAGCATCATGAAACAGAGCTTGAACGTTCTGTACGATTTCAAGCATGTACGACAAATCTATGAAACTCTGTAAGTTGAGAAAAAAATCAAGGAAGGTAAACTCTCTTTTAAGGAACTTGATTACATCCTCTAAACTCTCCGGCATATCTAAACCCCATTCATCTTCAACTTGTTGCAGAGATTGAAGAATTTGATAGTTCATTGAAGGCGGCAGACTAACCAAAAACTGCTGTGAAATTGTTGAAGTCAACAAGGTTTCTTTCTCTTTGATTTTCTTAATCTAGGTGAGACATATAAATTTTGATAGATATTGTATAATGTATTTTTTTTATCATATTAAAATGAGAAAAAAATATAATTTGGGAAAAGTGGTTATAATCCAAGGCACGAAATACATGATTTGATTATGTAAAGCACAAATTTCATAAAACTATTGAGAAATATTATTCAAATCATCTACACTATAAGTATAAAATAATCAAATTTTAAATTGGTTCCATTTATCACTTAAAAATTCATTTTGAAGGTACTTTCTTGCCAGAGAACTTAGGCTCAAATCTATTTGGTGTACTTTCATCATCAAGAATTGTTAGGATCAAAATCCATTTTGGACTTAGAAGAAATATCCTTATCAGAAATATCAGAAGCAATATCATTTGCATGAACAATATTTAATCGAGAATTAATTTTTATTTAATTAACTATTTTATCATCGTGATCCACAGATATAACAGATGGTAAAGTATGTAAAGAAGCAACACGATTTTGAGCCAGGCCATAAACAAGATCAATAAGGGAAATATGATGCATAGCATGCAATCTTCTAGCTAAAGAAAATGAATGTCTACTATAAGGAATATTATTAAACTGCATACAAATCCTGCCATCCGAATTTTGAGTGATACGAGAATACTCAGAATTAGTGACTGCATCCGCCATCTAGTTTGGAGGAATAACTGATTCCAAAGTTCAAGTAGTTGGAAAATTAATTTCTTCCCATTTTATAAGTCATCTAGTAGTGACCTTAGATCTAGCAAAATTAGTCTCTACTAAAATAGTTTCAGCAGATGTATCATATAACTTACATCTTGGATTTAACATAGAAAGCAATTTGAAATAGATTTTATATGACAAACAAATTAATTCAGAATCAGGCGCATAATTATAACCATGTGTTTTAACATTTAAAGTTAAAGCATCAAGAATATTAGCATCAGTTAAATATAACTGTAAATTTAGTTGAGTATTAAAATAAACTGAACCATAGGCCACAGTAGATTCAATCGATTCCATCAAAGATTGTCTAAAATTTAAATTTCAAGCATCTCGTAAAGCAGCTAAAAATGTCTCCGGTAACCCTTTAAGAGTTAAAGGCTTAAAAGCAAGCTGAATCATGCCAATGTGCAAGAAGTTATATTGAAGTTTATATAAGTCAATATCTCGTTTATTTAACAAACGAATAGTCTATTCCGACGAATTTAACGCCAATGATTGTTCAGTAGTTTTAATCAACAGTTTATTAGAGATCTTATCAAACCAACCATAATTATAAAGGATTTTTATTTTCATTTTTGGAATAGTCCATTTATAACAAATTGAGGTTTTGAAGTATATCTACCTCTTTCAATCTAGTACTTTTAGTACTTGTTTCTCCAATATTCATGAAGAAAAGATCATATCTATATTGTATACTTTACATCATTTGCATATGTACTATGAAAGTTCCTAGGCTCTAATACCAATGAAACAGGATCTCAGAAGATGGGCAGTAGTCCGCTCGGTCATCTTCAATCTAGTTTGTCAACATCCGAATTCAAGTAATAAATTCGAATAGAAATATATATAAATTTTTATATAGGGTTTGTCAAGATTTGAATACGTATTGTTATTGAGCCCATGTGTCTAGCAGTCATTAAGCCTTTTTCTTCCTACATCTTCTCGCTCTTTCTTCCTTCATCCTCTCAATACATGTTCGCATGTTCAAATCAACATTATATATATGGTTGTTTCTATTGTTTTATTATTCTCATGTATCTTGGTTTTGTATCTGAGTTAAAGTCCATAATATTTTGAAGTTTAATTTTAAAAAGTTTTTCAAATTAGGTTTTATATTTTTTTGATTTGTTGTTTCTCAAACACTTTAATGGTTGACCATTCCTAAAATCGGATTATTCTTGTTAAAGATATTACACATTAACAATATTATACTGATTATAAATCAAACAACTTTTATTTGTTTATTTTCACTCATGAATTTTTCATCGCAGGGTTTGACTATTTATCTGTCAACATTCAAGTTGAGAATAAATTTAATTATAGGAACGACCCAAATCAAGATGAAAGAATTACACCAAACTTTAATTAACATAATAAATGCACCATTAAGTACACATCAAGTGCAACAATGTTGGATACACATCAGGTGTACATGTATCTAGTTAAGAGTTTATGTATCTAAGTTAAGATTCTATGTACCTATGAGAAAAAAATTCATATGCTAAAAAAGGAAGGAAATTTTTTGAATTTTTTTACTTTATTTAATCAATGATAAGAGAGATACTAATCTACCATCGTGATTTATTCTTAAATTCGTGCGTTTCAGTTACATTTAATATATATATGCTTACTATGTATTTGAGATACATGTTTTGAATATAATGTATGAAATTGATACTTAATACATCAAATTAATTCTAGATACATATAAAAGATACATGATAGATCATATAAATAGATACGTGAAATTAATACTAGACTCCTATAACGAAATTAATATAGATACTTTGATGATGCATATGAATGTACTTGCATGATACTCATGTATCTAAGTGTTTAGTTTGTTGAATACATCATATATTGATAATAGATCATCAAATTAAAGAATTTATTATTTAAAGAGTAATAAAATGAAATTAATTAAACATAGATATACTCCTTGATTTCCGCCTTATATTAAGGGATTTGATTAATTTAAATTTCCATAATTAATTGTCCATTTGGCAGATACATGTATCTCGCGGATTCAAACTCATATATCCTAAGCATGAAATATGGTAAAGAAAGTAAAATTTAAAATTATCGAAAATCTTAGTAATTAAGACCTAAACTAGTGGAATTTATGTTATTTGCCCTTTGGAATCTGGGTAAGCTTCCCTTTTCTCATTGATTTTGGGCATGTTAGAGGTGATTTGGCATATGACTTTTTCCTCTTCAAAGTCCTGTAATTTCTTTGGGTGTGTGAAAAGGAAACTTTCTGCTGAATATTGTATTGAATTTATAATATTAATCCTAAACATAAACATTAACCAACTCAAGGATAATGTTATGTAATTGGTTATGCTTCTAAGTTAGATCAAACATAAGCATTATTTAATTTTTATAATTATTTTTCTAATATGAAGAGTTTTAAATCAACTAAAATATTTACATAAATATTTCGTCTTTGAATTATAAAGTGCTAATATTTAGACAGTCAAAAATCATTAATATTCCACCTTATATAACCATTTTAAGGTTCTTTCATAATTACAATCAAGTTTTAAATTTTTGGTTTGAGCAAATTACAAGAAATTTTGTGAAAAAAGAAGGATCTCGTAATGGGCAACAACACAGAACCCAGTGTTCGAGGTTAGAAAATGTATCATAGGATTTTGATATTATTTGCATATTGGGGGTTCTTTTGTTCAAATCAATGGCTAAAAATTGAGAGATTGAAAACAGGGACTATGGAAGAAAATATAGTGTAGAAGAAGATGAGGTGGAACAATGAGAGGCAGAAGGATTTTGGTTAACAGTGATTTTTTATGGTCTAGCTTTTAAAGCTAATAGTATTTGTCATCGGAATAAACCAGCGACAATTTGAAATATATATAATGATGTGGTGTACAAGGAAACGCCAAAGGGGTCGGAGTACAAGGAAACGCCACCAAATACTCTAATGATGTTTTCTCATTTATTTCATCATCATCTATGCAAAACAATTTGTAGAACCATGGCACTAGCTTCCCATTTCCCTCAAATGGTATTTTTTTTTCATTTTTATTGGTTTATGTACATCAGTTTGTAAACTCTCTGTTTTTGGTTCAGTGGGTCGGGTCCAAATTAAAAAAGGGAACTAATTTTTAAATGGGTAATTTAAATTGAAATGGGAGATTTGAGGTCGATTTGGGGTAATCGTTAATTTAATTTGAGGGTACAAGTGACAAGTTTGCAAATGACGAGGTTATGAATAATTTTCTTTTAATTACAAGGGTAAAATCAACTAATAAATCAAAATTTAAGGGTACCCTTTTCCCAAAAAAATATATTTGTATTAACTTAAATTAAACATAAAAGACTCAACAATACTCTTGAACTATCTGAAGAGGTTTAAATATACCCCTTATTCACCTATTTGGTTAAAAATATCCCTAATCCACTTGTTTGGTCTATTTTTACCCTTAAGCTAATAATTTTCTTTTTAAAAAAATTTAATACTATTATTTTTTATTACGTGACATCTTCCTATTGCATAAAATTAAATCTCAACATTTTTTTTTCCGCTCCGCGCTATGCATATCCCAACACCATAACCCAAAACTAGTTAAACCAAATAAGGAATATGGTCCTTTCTCTCCCTTAAACACCTGAATCATTTTTCTCCCTTAAACACATCGTTGAAATTAGACAATATTAGGCACCCCAAAGCAAAATTAACGAGAAGTTTATAGAGAACACAACTGTATAGTAAAGAGATTGAGAATCAAAGCAAACTTCTTAGTTATCTTATTCAATCGTAACATCAACTTAAATGCAATAAGATGTAACTAACTTGACTAATTCTAAGGGACTACTCTAACAACTTAATATGTAATTAACTTGGTTAAATTTAAGGAACTACTTTAACAACTTAATCTAATCAAATGATATCTACTCTAACAACTTGATAAGAATTGATAACCGATTACTGAGTATCTCAATACACCCCCTGAAGTTAGGTATGGTGCAACAACGCCTAACTTGGATAAACACCAAAGGAAAGCAGGTTTGGGCAGCGACTTTGTGAGAGTGTCAGCAATTTGATCCACGACAGAAAGATATTTGACTATTACTCTACCAGAGTTCACACTATTGCGGAGGTAATGAAAGTCTACTGCAATGTGCTTCATCTTAGTGTGGAAGACCGAATTTTTGCTGAGATATGAAACACCAATGTTATCGCAAAAAATGCTTGGTGTTTGCGAGATTGAATATCGTAACTCATTCAACAGGTTGTGGACCCAAGTAATTTTAGAGAGTGCATTGGCTATCGATTTGTATTCTGCTTCAGTAAAAGATCGAGCAACTGATTGTTACTTCTTAGAGGACCAACAAATAGGATTTGGTCCTAAGAAGAGTATATAACCAGATGTGGAGATTCTGTCACATGGATCGCCTGCCCAATCTGCATCGGCATACATATATAGATCATTATCAGAGTGGTGAGAGATTTGCAGACACGATGTTGATGGTGTCTTGAGATATCGAAGAACCCGTTTGACTGCTTTCCAGTATTCCAGACTCGGTGATTGCATAAATTGGGATAGTTTGTTAACTGTAAATGCAGTATCCGAACTCGTGAAAGATAAGTATTGCAACTTAGCAAGAGTCTGTCGATACAAGGTTGCATCGGTAGGAGGGGAACCATCGCCTGCTTTTGGTGGTGAACTGGAGCACATAGGTGTCGTAACTCCTTTACAGTCAGCCATATCCACATCTGAGAGAATTTCAAGTATGTATCTGGACTATGATAAGATAATCCCATTTGGAACATGTTTGACTTCGATTCCCAAAAAATAGTTGAGTTCACCAAGGTTTTTTAGGGAGAACTTGTAGGCCAGAGAGTTGATTACATGTGCGATCTGTTGACACCCAATTTTGGCCTAACATTTTTAAAATTTCATAACTTTTAAGTTTTATTAATTCAATAGTTTAAAATACATTTTTTATATAATTTTAAATACGTTTATCAATATCTACGCTTATTTTTAAAAAAAAATTTTGATATTTTTTATCAGTTAATTTTAGTTGCATTATTTTTCATCATAATCGATTGAATACGTTCAAATATTTGTTTATTTTGATTAAATAATTATTTTTTATTAAATTACAATTTTTACATGTTATTGATTACGTTGATCATCATTTTTTAATATTCATTTTAGTCGTTACATTTGTTGATATTCATTTTGATATTTTGTACAATCTAGAAATTTATTTAAATATGAATGAGATTCACATACACAAATTAACCAACAATTTTGGGCCTCAATTTCAGGCCCATAATTTGAGCCGATTACATAATTATTTTTCTATTTAAGTTATTGATTAGGTAAAAAATAAGGGAGCAAGAATTTTTTTTAAAAAATCCTAACTTTTTCCTCTCCCATTTTCCCCCCTTTAGCCTCCACCACCAAAAACACCATTGTTTCACCCATCTCCCCGACCAACCAACGCTCAACTCCAAACCACCACAAAATCGTCACCCACACCACCAAAACCTCACTGAAACTAGACCCAAACGACCCCCATTTCTCTCCATTTTTCTGACTCCCAAACAGACCCCATTTTCCCTTTCTTCTCCGACCCAAACCCACCAGCAAACAACCACCCTTTTCACGCCCAAACCACCCTCCACGGTTCTCCACCGCCTAACCCAACACTTTCCCCCACAAAAACACCTTCCCCACTCTCTTTTCCAATCCTCACCACCAGATCTCAACAACAACCACCTGAAACCCCAAATCTGCCAGCAAACAACAGCCCCAAACCAGCTGAAACCGCCAGCTCCAAACTCCTATGAACCGGAGCAGAATAAAACAACAGTCAGCTCCCTTTCCCCTTTTCCCATTTCGATTTTTTCGTTCTTTTGTTTGTTTTGCAGGTGTAAGATCTCAATTTTCCGGCGAAATCAATAAACCAGCGAGCTCCGTTTCAGTTAGACACCACCAACGCAGCCAGCAACGAGCAATGGTGACAACAACAACGATCTCCGGCGGTCAGGCCCTCTTGTTTTGTTTTCTTCTGCTTTGATTGTTATAGTTGTTGTTGGTTGCATTATTATTATTATTATTATTTGTTTCCATTTTCATGGACATTGTGGTTTTATGTATTTTTGCTTTGTGCATTTATTAGTGAGTTGAACTAACTGTTTTAGTTCCTTTCTTTATTTTTGATGATTCTTGCTTTTTTTTAATATTTTTTTTATCCATTGGATTGCTTAATTTTGTTGGGTTGTGGTTATTATATATCGGGAAGTTATATTTTATTATCGTGTTGATAGCTTCATTGAAATGTTTTAGATTTTGGTGGTTTCTGTGATTGTTAGATTTTTAGGATAGATTTTTTACTAATTGTTAATTAATTATTTGTTATTGTTGTTAGTTTTAATTTATTTTTATTTTTTTTAAAAAATCAATTTCTATGCCCATTTATGTTTCTTTCGTTTTTGTTAAGTACTTTGTTTGATTAATTTTCTATTTGCTAATGGACATTGTTAATATTTTCATTAAATTTTTACTCCTATGTTATCTTTAAGTATTTCATAATAAATTTACCTCGGTTGTTGTTACTTTATTATTGTTTTGAGATATTTCAAATTGACATTATTTTACTTTCTTAGGTCTATTTTATTTGTAAAATTGGCCAATGAGAAAATCTCTCCGTCGATTTTGAAGGCCTTTACATTGTAAAAAACAGAAATTTAGTTTAAGTTTATAAATGTCGTATGTTAAAATTGGCCGATGAAGAAATTATCGTCGATTTTCAAGGCCTCCCATTTTAATAAGACGGGTTTTTTATTTCTAAGTTATTATTGATTTCATTTATTTTTATTTGTATTTATTTACCACTAACACTTTTACTAAATGTCTTTACAGGTACACGGAGATGCTTCTCATTGGAGCTATTCGAACTTATATTATTTATTCATTATTTGGTATATATCGATATTAGGAAAATTTTAGGCCGTGTCTTATATTATTATTTTATTTTATTAATTTGGTATATTGCATGTTATTATACTTGTATATTATTTTTATCTCCTCCTCAATTTGAAAAAAAAAAATGAATTCAGTCGGAACCCACAGTTGTGGATTTCGAAGGATGCTTAATACCTTCCCTTCGGAATAACTTGAACCCCTTACCTAGAATCTAATGGTTTCATAGACATTTTCTAAATTGTTTTCCTAAAACTAGGTGGCGACTCCTTTAAAATTCGTTTATTCTTAAAATTCTTTAAATTGATTCAATTGATTATTTTTTGAGTCATCGCGACGTTTCGTCCTATTTGAATAGAGTGGGGATGTAAACACAATCAAGGTTGGGTAATTCCCAGTAATAAGAATATCATCAACATACACCAGAATATACATCGTGACAGCTTCATATGTGAAGATAAACAGAGAAGCATCTGATTCAGACTTAACAAACCCAATGTTATTCATACCAGGCACGTGGAGCTTGTTTGAGGCCATAAATGGCCTTGTTAAGATGACATACATGATTGGGAAAATCAGAGTTGACATAGCCTTTCGGCTGAGCCATGAATACTTGTTCCTGTAAGTTACCTTGCAAAAATGCATTGTTAACGTCAAGCTACTGAATTTTCCTGTTATTTTGGATTGCAATGGAAAGAACAATGCGGACAGTGGTTGGTTTGACAACCGGACTGAAAGTTTCATGAAAGTCCAATCCTGGACATTGTGTGAAACCCTTGCTACTAATCACGTCTGGTACCTGTTAATAGAACCATCAGTTTTTTTTTTTAATTCGAAATAACCACTTACAATCAACATCATTATTCGTCGAGTCTCTTGGTACTAGTTTCCAAGTATGGTTTTTCATTAAGGCTTCATATTCTACGTTCATAGCATTCTTCCATTCAGTGTGCTTGACGGCTTGCTTAAAGGTATTTGGAGTGGGAGAAAAGTGAGCCAAAAAACTGAAGTGTTTCTTTGGTGGGAATATATTGTTTATGGACCTTGTGACTACACCGAAGAGTAGAGGGGCAGCGGTTGGCGGCATAATGGCTGAAGGGTGTGATGGTTGTTGTTGGGTCACTGTTGGTGGGGGAGGACTGGATCGGGAGGGGCCATAGTTGGCGGCAGAATGGCTGGAGTAGGCGATGGCAGCTGCCAGTTTAATGTTGATGGGGAATTATTGGAATCGGGTGAAGAGGAAGAGATATTGGGGGTGTTGTTAAATAGGGAAGGAGTTTGAGAAGCAATAGAAATCATACCTGATGAAGTGAAGACTGCTGGTAGTTACCTTTCAATTGTGGACTCCGGAGTGTTTGAACAAGAAGGAATGGTTAGGGGAATTGGGATAGGTGGCGGATGAAGTGGAACAAGGGTGGAGTCCATGTTGTATTGGACATCTGGACTAGAATCCGTATAGACTTGGGACTCGATGATTTCCCATTTTAACGTGGAAAACTTATTTTTCAAGTGTGAGAACATTTGAGTAAAAGGAAAAATATCTTCACAAAATTGAACATCGCGATTAATAAATATTTTTGAATGTACTGGATCAAAACAGAGGTGTGCATGATGAACAATAGAAACTCCTAAGTAGACACACGATGTAGATCTAGGTTGAAATTTATTATGTGTATATGGTTTTAGCCATGGATAACAAAGACAACCAAAAATTTTTAGCGAAGTGTAATTTGTAGGTTCTCCAAATAATTTTTCATAAGGAGAATCATTGTTCAGGCCAAGTATAGGGAGTCTATTTATGAGATAGACAGCATGGTGACAGGCAAAGGACCATAGTTCAGAAGGTAGTGCGACTTCATTGAGAAGAGTTCGAGCTGTTTCGACAATGTGATGATGTCGTCTTTTAGCTATGGCAACTCGTTTGGGTGTGTAGGGTGGGGAGATTAAATGTTCAATGCCATTGCATCTTAGGTACTGTTTAAGACTTGTGAATTCACCCCCTCCATCAGTATAAAGTGAGACAATTTTGTGTTTAAAAAAAAATTTCCACTAAAGGATGAAATTATGCAAAAATTGAAGCGACTTCACTTTTGTTTTTTATTGTATACATCCAAGTATATTTGGTGTAGTGGTCAACAAAAATGCAGTAATACAACTTTTTGTCAATGGATAAAATGGGAGATGGACCCCATAAATCATTAAACAAAGTTTGAAGTGGGGCATTACTAGTTAAAGTGAGTCGTTGAAACGGCAAACGATGAGTTTTATTTGATGAGCAAGAATTACAAAATTGAAACTTTTCTTTGGTGGAAAAGGAAAGGGAAAATTTATTTAGTACTAAGTCTAGGATTTTCAGATGAGGGTGACCCAAGCGATGATGCCATAGTTGACGAGAAACTTTGGTGGAGGTGAAGTGAGCGGAAGGTGATATAGGATTCCTCTGGGGCCACTCATAGAGTCCGTGTTTATTCTGGCCTTGTACCAGTAGTCTCCGAGTTTTGAGATCATTCACAAGAAAAGAGTGTGAAAAAAATTCGATTGAGGTTAGATTGTCAGTGCAAAACTTAGCAACAGAAATAAGGTTCTTTTTAATAGCTGGGGCACAAAGAGTGTTAGAGAGCATGAAAGAAGAGTCATAAGCCTTAATTTGAATGAAATCAGTGTGAGTAATGGGAATAGTTTTACTGTCACCCATGGACACTTGCTCATTGCCAGTGTATTCATCAAGATTATCTGAATTTGTTGTGACATGATGAGTTGCTCCTGAGTCAAGGATCCAAGGATTTGCATCTGTTGGATGATTTGACACAAAGTTGACCTTGCCTTCAAAGTGGTTGTGTGATTTCGAGTGACATACATCAGCTGTGTGACCAATCTTGTGGCAGAGTTGGCATTTTACTGCTTGCCTAGGTTGTCTTCCATTTTGTTGATTTCTAAGGACCGCTTGTCGTGGAGTATGTGGTTGCGAAGATTGATTGGGGAAGCGACGATTATTTTTCTGATGTTGAGGTTGAAAGTTGGTCCTTTGTGCAACTACAGTCGTGATGATGGAGGATGATTTGTCAATATCTTGATGTTTGAGAAAGAATTCATAGTCTGTGAGTTTCTGGAATAGTTCTTCAAAGCTTAGGGCTGTGTCACGCGCTCTTATAGCGGCAGTGATTTCACGATACTCATGACCTAGGCTACTCAAGATCTTGACTGCTAGTTCATCATCAGCCACCGGAGAGCCTGCTACTTTGAGAACATCAGCAATTGATCTGATCTCCTGTAGGTAAGTAGCAACTGTCTTGGAGGCCTTTTTCACGTTTTGCAACTGATCTCACAAGCTGAAGATGTGAGTGTGACTTCTATTTGCATACGCTGTATAAAGGGGATCCTATGCTATTTTTGCAGAAGAGGCAGTTGCAACAGTGGGAGCAATGGTGGGGTCAAAGGATGCCAACATTGCTTGTTGAATTAGTTGGTCTTGACAAAACCATATCTCATATTCAGGATTTGAGATGGTACTATCAGTTTGCGTGATAGTTGTTGGCGGAGCAGATTTAGCACCAGTGAGATGCCCAAGAAGCTTGTGTCCATTGAGTAGCATCACTAGTTGGGCCTTCCAAGTGGCAAAGTTGAGGTTACCTTGAAGTTTGATAGGTAATTGGGTAGCTGGATTGAACTGTACCACATGAGTGGTAGTCGGAACTGCCACAACAATGTCACTGGTGGTTGCAGAAACAACCATGTTTGGACGCAAAGAAAGAGAGAGAAGAGAAAAAAATTGGATCAAACTCGTGAGAGTTTTAGAGGGGCTCTGAAACCATAAAGAGATTGAGAATCAAAGCAAACTTCTTAGTTATCTTATTCAATCGTAACATCAACTTAAATACAATAAGATGTAACTAATTTGACTAATTCTAAGGGACTACTCTAACAACTTAATATGTAACTAACTTGGATAAATTTAAGGAACTACTTTAACAACTTAATCTAATCAAATAATATCTACTCTAACAACTTGATAAGAATTGATAACCAATTACTGAGTATCTCAATATATAGGAATGGGGAAAGAGGGGAATAGTAAGTTGAAAGGGAAATGTAAGTAATAAAAGAAGGTTTGAATTGAATTTTGTCTGAGCAAATAGGAAAAATGGATGCATTGTTGTAGTGGGAATATGATGGGTCCATGTTTATGCGGTCTGTTTCACAGCCAAACCGACACTACTACGACTACATCATCTGTATACTCAATAGTTTCTCCCATAACCACAGCAGTAGTACTTTGATCATGAATATTCGAAAAATATGTATCCTTTAACAGAGATTCATGTGTTTAAGGGAGAGAAAAGGACTACATTCATTATTAGGTTTAATTGGATTTGGGTCATGGGGATGGGATATGGATCGGGCTGGCCGGAAAAAATATGAAGGGTTGGGGGATTTAACGGCACGTATTAAATAATAGTATTAATTTTTTTAAAAAAAAGTCTATTAGTTTTAAAGGTAATAGTAGATCAAAAGAATGGATTGAAGGGTATTTTTAATCAAAGGTCAAACTCATTGGTAACCTCCTAAAGGTGACATGAAGTTTTACTTAGATACTTTAACTGAACGATTTTCATTTTAGACGCTTCATGTAGGATTTCGTTCTGTTATTTTGACATTTTTTTTATAATCAGCTAAAATTACATTGTGTATGTAACACTCACGAATACTGAATATAATGACTAATTAAGGAAAGACACGTGATATTTAAGTACAAAATAATACTTTAAAAATAAATTATAAGGAAAAATTAATTTCAACCAAAAATAATAAATAAAAACATTTATTTTCTAAAACCCCACCAAACTATCCCACCCCTTCTTTCTCATTCTTCCAAACTTTTCCAGCGCCTCTTCTTTACCTCCAATTTCTTCTTTTGATTTTTTTTTCTTTTTGAGAGGTTTTTATTAAATTCAAATTTTCATTCTTTTTGTTGTAGATTTAATTTGTATGTTATCAATTTCATGTTTTTTAATTGTGTATCTAATATTATAATGCCTCCAAAAAGAATAAAACTATAAAAGGAACACAGATACGAATGCTATGTATTATTTGTGTCCCTCCCGTTTAAAATGAATATCTGCATATATGAACTTGATGGGTGTGATATATGTACAATGGTGTGTAGCACTGAACTTGAGAGATTGCAATAAAAGTTGTAATTGTTGGATCTAAAGAATAAGAATGAGAAGATGATGATGATTCTAGTGATTTTCGGATCTGAAAAAATTAAAAAATTAATTCGATTGTATCAATAGAGATGGTGGCAACGGTGGTGAATGAATGGTGTGTGGTGGAGGAAGAATAGTTTTGGCCTTTTAAATACTCTCTTCGTTTAAAAAAGAATGATCTCCTTTTCTTTTTAGTCAGTTTAAAAAAATGACCCCTTTCTTTTTTTTTTTAGTAACATTTTAATTTCAGCTTTCCACGTGGCATGTTTAAGACCACAAGATTAAAATCAATTTTGTACATTTAACATAACTTTAATTTAGGACCACAAGATTCAAAGTCTTCTTTATTTTCTTAAACTCTGTGCCAAGTTAAACTAGACAATTCTTTTTGAAACGGAGGTAGTATTATTTTTTTGGCCTGACAAAGATCCCCTTCACGCGCTGATTTTGGGTGCATTACACTTACCATGTCATGTCAGTGAAAAGTATCAAAATGACACAATAAAATCCTACATGAGGTGTCTAAAATAAATATTAGTTAGTTGAGGTGTCTAAGTGAAATTTTGTGTCAACTTTAGGAGGCTATCGATGGGTTTGACCTTAACCAAATAAGTGAATGAGGGATATCTTTAAACCTTTTCAGGTAGTCCAGGGATATTTTTGACACTTTTCTATAATTTAAAGGGAAAAAGGAAAAATATACCTCCGAACTATCGTAAATGGTATCCATATACCCTTCGTTATACTTTTAGTACATCAGTGTCCTTACTGTCCAAATTTACAGCGTATATGCCTTTTATACTAATGGCAGTACACATGTCTTAATCCTATCCGATATTAATTCAAATTTTGTCGAAACTTAAAAGCCCCACCCAACTTAATTTTAAAAACCCACCCAAATACATAATACCCACCCCAAAAATAGAACTCAAAATCCCCAAATTAATTCACTCCCCAAACCTAGTTTCTTCTCCTTCTTCTATGATGTTTGCGGTCCAACAAAGAATCAGATTAACTTGATGTATTTTGTACCTAGTATTTTATTTAAAACTCTTAAACATAAGTTCTATCTTGGATATTTTAAGTAGGAGCCTATTTGCATACAACTTATGTCTTTATGGAATTATAATCTCATATAGATGAAAAATCATGATAGCACCCTAAAATCAAAGCTCGTTTGCGCCTCCATCGTGACTAGTAAGCTTGATTTAGAATTTCGAGGAAAAGAGAAGCTAAATTGTCAAGTGAGAACCTAAATTTTTTATTTCAAAACAATATACAATTCTCATGGAGGAAATATGGATGAAGTAATTTACTTATCTAAAGAAAACTGATCAGATTGACAAAAAAAAAAAGTTTGTCAGAGCAGTTTTATAAAGAGAGAAGCAAAGTTTGAGTACAGAAGAAGTTGGGTTGGTGGAGCGATTTGTGCTGGAAATTGAGTTATTTGGATTTTGTGGAACCGATTGGACGGTGCTTTTATTATTTCTTAATTGTAGGTTTATCTTTGGAGAAGATGGAGAAGAAACTAGGGTTTTGAGTTATATTTTTTGGATGTGGGTATTATTGTATTTGGGTGAGGTTTTTTTTTTTAAAATAAATCCGGATGGGTCTTTTAATTTTTGGTAGAAATTTAATATATTTTGGGTCAATTAATAGGATTAAGACATGTGTACCACCGTTATTATAAAGGATATATAGGCTCTAAAATTTGGACGATAAGGACACTAATGTACCAAAAGTATAACAAAGGATATACGCATATCATTTCTAATAATTCGAGGGCATATTTGTTCATTTTCCCTAATTTAAATACAAGACAAACAAAATAAGAATTATTTTTTTAAAAAAATATTATTTACACACAGAGCCAACTCAAGTTGTTGAAGGTGTCACGTCGGCACAAAAAGTGCACAAAAATACTAAAAAATGGGTTTGAGAGGATAATAGGACCTTAATAAAGTTAAGGTGTGTTTCTGAAATTTCGATAATAATTTAGAAAATACTTATGTCTTATCCCAATAAAGAAAGATAAATTTAACTTCCTAAATAACCATGTCAAAAAATGAATATATATATATATATATATAGTTGAAGCGTATACTTGTTGATAATATACAAATACAAAAAAAGTAATTGTATATAATTGTTGAAAATATACAAATAAGGTCTAAAAAAAACCGCAATAAACATTAATACACTAAATCCATAGAATTGTATACAACATAATATGAAATGTATTGATAGAAATACATATCACAAAAATATAACAAAATAAATTAAACAAACACCTCAATAATGCTGAAACTATACAAATAACTGTTGGAACATATACTTGCTGATAATATACAAAAAAAAATAGTGACTGGTCATATATACGAACATAGTAGCTATATACAATTTCGAAAATTATACAAATAATTTTTTTTCATAATTTATACAAACGAAATATCTCAACAAATCGTAAAACATCTAAACAAGAAAATTAATTGATAAATACACAAGAAGCTATTTACAACTAAAAATCTGAAAAACCTGGGTGTAAATAAAAAACAATTGTACTGCTATACAAAAATAACAAGAACAACTTCAACAAAATATACGAATTAATTTATACAATTTACCTTAATTTCTTCTCCATCTTGTTGGTCCAATGAATCAGATTAGATATGTTCTTCTTCGGATGATTTTGATATATTGCTTGTAGATACAATTTTTTTTTACCTTACGCTTTACCCTTTATTTATGGAACCTGGTAAATCCATAATTATATTCCTCATTATGCTGCTCCTCTTGGGCTGATTTTTGTTGATTAACTCGAGATTTAGCAAGAGATCCTGCAATTTTTTTAAAATCTTGAATTAGACCCAAAGAAAAAGATGAACAATCGTCTAATTTTTACGATGCGTTAGTATACCTAGAGTGATTCTCGTGTATAATGTGGAAACAGAATTATACAAAAATGAACGTGGCCCATGCAAATACAATTAATAGTTGGTGACTAGTAGTAAATTATTCAGACTATATAACTATGTTAAATAATTAAGTAATATATATTTACTTAGTCGCATAATTTTCTCAGTAATTAATAGTAGATTTATGTATTGTAAATTAGCATCTTAAAAAAATAATTATGTGATTTTTCATAAACAAAATCGAATAGAAGAAAAGAAAAAAAAAACAATGAATCACCACAACTAATTGAATTGGATTTTGGCTCCCCGAAGCACAAAAATACAGAATAAATGAGTTTGGGTGTAATAAGAAGTTAATTATAATTAGGTGTATAGCTAGATTTTTGGAGATAGTTCAGAGTGATACTTGTCTCTTATTCCCAAAATCTATGCGTAGTTTTTTTTTATTTACTACTATTTCAAGATATTTGACCCAAAATAGGAATTATACAGCTCCAAACAAAAGAAATTTTAGGAATTTTAAGGAAATTACTTTTTTTTAATAAACAAAAATACAATTAAAGGTGAGTAAATGAGAGTGACATGTAATTGCATTTTCTCAGTAGCGTACCTGGTATCCTATCTCTGTTCTTCTTCTTCTGGTATTGTTTGATAGCTGGGACTGACCGCTCAACAGATTCGCTGCACGACTTCACCTTGATGGATAGCAACTTGTGTCGCCAACAAAAAGGGATCTCCTTAAGATATGGGCATTCACGCAAAACCAAATGTTCAAGCATAGGAAAGGCATCATCTGAAGCTTTCCATTCATCAAAAAATTCACATTTTATTAGCTTCAAGACCCCGAGGCTAAAGAACCCGCCATCTCTCACTTCCCACTCGTCATTGTCAAAGAAAATTGATACCAGTTTCAGTACGCAAAGATCGGGAAGCATTGAAATGCTGGATTCATGACGACTGCCTAGGAAAAAGTTGGATAGTGTCAAATTTCTTAGTCTTGGTGGGAAGTTGTATGGACCATCTACCATTGAATTTGCCGCTAAATGAATCTCAAGCGTCTCAAGTCGTGTTAGGTAATCAAATCTAGGGAATAAGTCACGTCTAAAATCCACTAATGAGCATCTCAGTTCCCGAAGATATGGTGTTTTTTCCGATAGCAGTTCCACATCCCTTGCACATGAAAAACATGGAGTGGAAAGAACTTCCAACTTCTTAAGTAATCCTTTTGCACCATTTAAAGTGAAATAAGCGCTATCTATGCACAAACGTCTCAATCTAACCATCTTCCAAATTGTAACAGGTAGTTTTAACTTTCCTTTTGTTGGCTTGAGTATCAATGTTTCAAGGTTCCAAAGATTGGCTATGAGCGATGTAATTGAATCCTTATCAGTTTGTGCAGCAAAATACCTCAGGTAAACCAGCACCGTTGGGAAAGAATTGATAACAGTGGACTCCAAATTCAACACTTTGAGAAACTTCAAGTTGTAAAAAATTTGTGAGACTAGGCGACTAGAAACATCTATTCTTCTGAAAAGTACAGAATCAACAAGACAGCGAGACGAACTCCATTCTACAAGATTCTCCTCTTCAATGAAGACTACACGACGTTGAGCGAGCTTCTTCTGAGAGGATGTAGCTGACAAAGATTTGTCGATTTGGTCCCTGTTGTTGTGTATGTTTCAATTAGTATAATATTTCATAAGTTCATTTTCAAATACAACCTGAATACTTGATTGATTGAACAAATAAAGCACAATTAATTAATCTCTTACCATGATAGAAAGTGCTCTTCCTCTGCTTTTTTCTTGCAGAAATCAAGCACTACATTGTGAACACGGCATGCTTTGACCTCACCATCAGAACTCCTCTTAGCATTCATCACTAGATTTCTTTTTATAAGAATATTCAAGTAACCTTCCGCTATGTACTGCAAACTATTACCTTCAAGATCCTTAACAAAGCCTTCTCCAATCCACAACGATGTTAACTTTGAAACATTGATTTCCTCATCCTCTAAAAATGTTCCAAAATATAGAAAGCAAGACTTTAGATGATAGGGCAAATGCTGATAACTTGGTTCAATAATAGACTTTGCGTCACTGGCAATGTAGGAACCTAAATCCTTAGCCACGTGACTCCAACATTCTTCGGTCTTCTCCATCTTTGACAGAATACCAGCCACCAAAACAATTGACAGAGGCAGACCTCCACACTTTCTTGCTATTTCTTGCCCAACTTTTTCAAGGAGAGGAGAGCAATTTTCATTGCCAAACACTTTTATTTTTAGTAGCTCCCAACTTTCTTTATAGGTCAACAAGCGAAGATGATGAGGTTCACGATCTGTATTAATAGAGTTGGCAACATGATGATTTCTCGTTGTAAGAAGAATTCTACTTCCATTATAGCTATCACGGAAGAAATATATTAAATCAACCCACACTCTGCGATCCCATACGTCATCAAGGAGGATAAGATATCTCTTGAAATGTAAAATTCTGCAAAGGGTATCTTTTAATTCATCAGTCCCTTTACTAAGAAGAGAGGTTCCATCAATAGAAACCTGTAGCGTTGTCAAAAGAGACAGTAATAGGCCCCTCTGCGAATATACCGGAGACACATGACAATATGCACGAATATGAAAGTGAGAGACAACTGAATCACAAGAAAAGAGTTTGTTGGCCAAAGTTGTCTTTCCTGCTCCAGGCATACCAACAATGTAGATGATGTCCAGCTTTCTGGATCCTCCTAATAGTTGATCTATCAATGTTTCGATCTCATCTTCAAAACCTATAATTTCTTCTTTGATCCCTGGCATTTTTTCCAATTCTGACAACTTAAAGGAAGTGTCAGTAGCAATGGTGTAAGGTGACACTAAGTCACCCTCAAACATTTTCTTTTGTTGCATCTCTGCAACCTCTGCGCTAATGTCCAAGACCCAAAGCATGAGACACCAGTCCGGAACTCTTTTGCTCACACAAGCATCAACGATATATTCTACCTCATATGCTTTGCCAATCAGTAGAGCCACACTATACTGCAGTTTGTCGTGAATATTGTATTTTTGTTCTGCAACAAACCTCAGAAAAGGTTGCACGCTTTCCAGTTCTTTTTGAATTTTTTGAAGTTGAATCTTCATAAAAGCAAGTGAATCTGGATAACGGTGTTGGAACTCCTTCAAATTCCTTAAGACGAAATCAACATAGCCTAGTCCATGAATCCTTGGCAAATTAGATTGGAATTCCTTCCGGATGATGTGGTAGATCGATATCTTGATTTGCTCAATGATAACCGGCAAATTAATAGTCGCTCTCCCTAACACCACATCTTCACACAACGAGTAAACGAATATTCCGCAATCAATCATCAGAGTGTCGATATCTTTATGGTGAAATTCTAGATCTTGTATGGACAACTTGGCAATTAAGAGGTTGAGCATCTCCTGAAGGTCTGCTATTTGATGAGTATTGGGATTACTAACCGATAGTGCCTTCAAGTTGTGTTGGAGAGTCTGCACAAAGCCAGCTACACAATCACCTACATGATTAATTGGAATAATCGGACGCCATTCAAATCGTAGATCTTGCAGCACATCAATATAGATCTTGCGGATGCTTGGGTCAATGGGCTTAATCTTCATCTGCAGATGATCAGAAAGCAAACCATTCGTTTCCTGATTTTCGTTGCCATTGCTTGGGAGATACAACCAGGCAAGCATTGCAGCATGGCTGACCACCTCTAAAACATGAATGAAGAAATCAGTATGTTGGCCTTCTAGCTCTATGAATCTCTCCGTAACAAAGCATACAAAATTTCTCAATAACTTCAACTCCTTGAAAACATCGCCGATCTCTTTGTTAGGTCCACGAACAAAAAGTAGTGAACTAGAACAATAAACCTTCAATAAATCACCCAGATTCATTACAACCGTATCAATGAGATCGATTACAAATTCTGGACTACCAACAAAGTTACCATCCTCGTTGACTTTTGGAAGTAAGTATTCAGATCTGATTTCCAACTTAGTCATCTCAATTTTGACTTTTAATTGATTGGTAACACGAACAACTTGATCGATCTCACTGCTCCTTCCAAAGTCGATGGCAGCATCATGAAACAGAGCTTGCACGTTCTGTACGATTTCAAGCATGTACGACAAATCTATGAAACTCTGTAAGTTGAGAAAAAAATCAAGGAAGGTAAACTCTCTTTTAAGGAACTTGATTACATCCTCTAAACTCTCCGGCATATCTAAACCCCATTCATCTTCAACATGTTGGAGATATTGAAGAATTTGATAGTTCATTGAAGGCGGTAGACTAACCAAAAACTGCTGTGAAATTGCTAAAGTCAACAAGGTTTCTTTCTCTTTGATTTTCTTAATCTAGGTGAGACATATAAATTTTGATAGATATTATATAATGTACTTTTTTATCATATTAAAATGAGAAAAAAAATATAATTTGTTACACCTTTTCATGATATTCAAATATTTAAATTTAAATTTTAACATATTAAATTAATGATTAATAAGTATTTAGAAGACGTTAAAAAAGGTCTACTCCTTAATATCACGAATTATGCAAAATCCGACACTTATATGAGGAGTGAAACAAATCATGATATTTGGGATGATATTCAGGAAGCTCAACCATTTGAGGAAGAAAATCTAGTGGCGAAAGATGTGCTGACAGAGGCGGAAGATTTCCTCCGTCAACTGAAGAAGAAAGATAAAGTATAAAGATTATCAAGAATAGTAATAAGTACTAACAACAGTAGAAACACAGTGTATCTACTGTAGATGATACATCTGTCGAAACTATTTTATGCACCTGGTTCAGAATTAATTTGTATGTCTTATAGAATCTATTTCAAATTGTTTTCTAACGTTAAATCCCAGATGTAAGTTATGTGATACATCTGTTGAAACTATTTTAGTTGAAACTAATTTTGCTAGATCTAAGGTCACTACTAGACGACCTATAAAATGATAATTTATTAATTTTTTGACTACTTGGACTTTCGAATCAGTAATTCCTATAAATCAGATGGCGAATGCAGTCACTAATTCTGAATATTTTCATAATACTCAAAATCCTGATGTTAGGATTTGTTTGCAGTTTAATGATATTCCGTTTAGTAGACATTCATTTTCTTCTGCTAAAAGATTGTCTGCTATGCATCATATTTCCCATATTGATCCTATATATGGTCCAACTCCAAATCGTGCTGCTTCGTTACATACTTCACTTTCTGTTATATCTATGGATCAAAATGATAGATTTGTTAATAAAATTAAAATTAATCCTCGTCTTAATATTGTTCAAGCAAATGATGTTGATTCTGGTATTTCTGATAAGAATATTCCTTCACAGTCCGAAATGGATTTTGATCTTAATAATACTTAATGGTGAATGCACACCAAATAGATTTTAGCCCAGGTTCCCTGACAAGAAAATACATTCAGAATAAATTTTTAAGTAATAAATGGAATTAGTCTAAAACTTGGTTTTTTGACCCTTATAGTGCCGATGATTTGAATAATATTTCTCAAGAATTTTATGAAACATGTGTTTTGCATAATCAAATTATGTATTTTGTACCATGATTTATAACCACTTATTTACCTTTGTTAATCAACGTTCTTGAACGATCTTATAAAGATGAAAATGGTAATATTATTAAGGATGTTTCTCCACCTCAATCATCCTTTGTTTTACATAATAATATGGGTATTAGTTTTACTGCCTTTCAAAAATTTGTTGAAGAAGATGTTGCGGCAGTCAGCATCAACGAAATTAATATTTTGATTTCTCAAAATAATTATTTAGGACTTTATGTTAAAGTTTTGGGTGAACATATTGGTTCTTTTGATAAAAAATTAGATGAACTAACTGTTTTGATAATTCAAGTAAAAAATGATTTAAAAACTTTTAATAAAGTTTCTACCTCTAAAACTAATAAGGAAGCTCTCGTTATTTCTACTCCTGTACAAAGGCCTCCTGAGATTTCGGAATTTAAGTTTAAAGCAACTTATGACTTGGAAGAACTTCTTGATTAAAAGTTTTCTGAATTTTAAGACAAGTCCTATGGATCTATCTGAAAGTTTTGCTGATGAAATGGAAAATAGTTTTGATTTTAAAAATCATGTTGACTTAGAGTTTAATAAACTGTAGGGTTATTCCAAAAATAATAGTGGTAATCCTAAGTTTGCCTATAAACCAAGCATGCAAACTTATTACTATCCCAAACCAACTCCTCAAAATGTGCTTGTAGAGGAACGAGACTGAAATCAGACTAATACCTCTAATAGTGGTTCTGAAATTTATGAATGAAATCTTGATGGATTAACTGATAGACAACTTACTATTCTTATGCATAGAATGTTTATGTATGCAACTATCTGTAAAAATGTTAAAAACACAGATAGAAATATTTGCAAAATAATTATTGCAGGTTTTACTGGTCAACTTCGAGGTTGGTGGGATAATTATATGACCTTCGAACAAAAGGTTGCGTAGATTAATGCTACTTCTAGTAGTGACGGTGCTGATAACCTTGGTATGGCTCTTGTCGCTAATAGAGAAGACGCGGACTATACCTTAGTTCTAACCATTTTAAAATATTTTAATGATAGATTTACTAATCAGTTCGAAACAGTTCATACCCTGTTAAACGGTCTACGATGTAGAACCTTGGGAGAATTTAGGTGGTATAAAGAAACTTATATGAGTAGGGTGATGAAACTACCAGAAAATAAGTATGATCATTAGAAAGCTAAGTTTATAGATGACCTTCCCCCTTTATTTGCACTAATGATTAAAAAAATTCTTAGAAATGAGCATGGAGATATTCTTTATGATGATTATACCTATGGTCGGTTGATAGGAGTTTGCACTCAAGAAAGGATAAACTTGTGCAATGAATTAAAATTATCTAGACAGCTTAAGATATATAAGCTCAAGTAAAAGATCCCAACTAGGAGATTTTTGTACTCAGTTTGGTTTACCTGATACTTCAGCTAATAGCAAGAAGACAACCAAACATAGAGATTGTAGAGGTTCTAATCCCGATGAATATTATAAAAAACGAAGGTCTAGGCATAGACGTAGATCCAAAGAAGAACGGAACGAGCGAAAAGCTTATCGTAAGTCTAATAGATTTACAAAAAATAGGTCTAAGCAAGATCTCGCCAAGATTAAATGTTATAGGTGTGACAATTTTAGACATATAACACCTAATTGTAAGCTTGAAAAGCTGAAATCTTTTGGACTTGATGAAGAAATTCATGATAAGGTTTATAGTTTCCTTTATACTTCAGGTTCAGAGTCCGATTATGAGTCTGAGTCCGAGTCTGAATCAAGTTCTAAAGAAAATATTGATTTGCCTGAATTATTTGATAATAATCAGCATATTAATAATAATGCTTGTAATATTTGTAAATTTGGTCAAGGTGATATTTGTTCCTCTGAAAATGATGAATTTTATAAATTGCAATCTCAATTTGAAGATTTAAATTTTAACATTATTATTACTTCTGATAATGTGATAGAACTTTTAAAAGAAGTTACTGATAATAATCTTCGTGAAAAAATTATTCAATTAGCAGTTAATAATAAGGCTAGTTCTTCAAAACACTCGAAAAAAAGAACTGATTTTGAATATGAACATTCTTCTCCATATTCTCTGTCTGAAGTTCATAACCGACTTAATAAACAAACTATTTCTATAAGAAATTCCTCTTTTGATGATTTAAAAGGAGAAATTGAAATTTTGAAAAATGAGATTAAATCTCTCAAACAAAATCAAATGATTTGTGATCACCGTATTACTCAAATAGAAATTGCTAAAAGCAAAGGAAAAAATATTAGTGAAGAAAATACTCTTGCAAAACTTGTTAATCTTGATCCTAGATAAGGTATGTTCCTAGGAATGATGCAAATTGTAACTGCTCGTAAATGGTATGTTAAATGTACTATATTGATTGATAATATTTTTTCTATAACTAATGTTGTCATGATTGATAGTGGAGCGGATGTGAGTTGCATTTAGAAAGGTCTTGTACCTACCAAATACTTTGAAAAGACAACTCATATGGTTAAATCTGCATCAGGACATGCTTTAGATATAAAGTATAAATTGCCTAATACTTGTATTTGTCAAAATAAAGTTTGCATTCCGCATTTCTTTTTCTTGGTTAAAAATCAGTTATACCCTCCGATTATACTTGGAACACCTTTTATAAATGTTATTTACCCATTTACTAGCATAAATGCTAAATGTTTTTCGGTCACGTATAATAATCAGAATATAAGTTATACTTTTATCACTGAACCAATTTCTCGTGATATTAATAGTTTAATTGACATGAAACAGAAGCATATTGATTCTTTACAACTTGAATTGTTCAGTATGAACATATTTGATACTTTGAAAAGTACTAAAGTACAGGAAAAATTTAAATTAATTTCTAAACAAATTGTCATTGGTATTTATGTTGATCATCCTAGTATTTTTTGAAATCGAAAAAAGCATATTGTTACTCTTCCATATAAAGAAAATTTCTCTGAGGATAATATTCCTACCAAGTCTCGTCCTTGCCAGATGAACGCCGAATTAGTAGAATTCTGCAAAAGAAAAATTAATAGCTTGTTACAAAAGGGTTTAATAAAATCTTTGAAATCGCCTTGGTCTTGTACTGCATTTTATGTTAACAATGCAGCTGAAAGGGAATGAGGTGTTCCCAGGTTGATAATAAATTATAAACCTCTGAATAAATATTTAAAATCGATTAGGAATCCTATTCCAAATAAAAGAGATTTATTATCAAGATTATATGATGCTAATATTTGTTCTAAATTTGACTTAAAATCAGGTTATTGACATATTTAGATATTTAGAAATCATTCTTATAGAACTGCTTTGAACGTCCCATTTGGACAATATGAGTGGAATGTTATGCCATTTGGATTGAAAAATGCACCTTATGAATTTTAGAAAATTATGAATGATATTTTCAACCCATATTTGGATTTTATCATCGTATATATTGATGATGTTTTAGTATATTCAAAGACTTTTGAAATGCATATCAAGCATTTAGATATTTTCAAAAAAATTGTTATACAAAACGGTTTGGTAATTTCTAAACCAAAGATGAATTTATTTCAAACTAATATAAGATTTCTAGGACATCTTATTTGTCAAGGAAAGATTACTCCTTTTCAAATATCAATTGACTTTGCTTCTAAATTTCCTCATGTTATTACAGACAAGACTCAATTACAAAGATTTTTGGAAACTTTTTAAATTCACTAAACTCATCCCTCCTATTTGTATAATTGGAGGATTAGATGACGAGGATCCGTATGATAGTCATGATGAGACTGAGGATGATCTTCCTCTTTCTCTGGTATAACCACCTTTTTCTCTGACCTTGGTCACCCAAGGGGGATCCATCCTACAAACAAAACATTTAGTTTTATTCGACCTCATAATAATCATTATAAAGATCAATGAGTTCTTCACAAAAACAGATTTCTGAAATGATGTCTCTCATCATAACATTTATAATTTTCCATATAATTATTTCATGTACATCTCTATTAAGAGGTACAACCTTTATGATAGTAATCCAAACATTATATGAAAGGAAAGGAGATAAAAATTCCATTAAGAAGATAAGTATTCTCTGGATAAGAAATTCGGAAGAGAGTAATCACTCTCTTTCTTATAATGAATCTCAAAATTAAAAGGAGCTAACTGGGCCTGCCACCTAATAAATATTAATTTTGATGCATCATGTTTAAAATCTTTATCAAACATATATTTTACTGATTGTGCATTAGTTTTTATCAAAAAATTTTGATTGTATAAATCGTCCTAAAATTTTATTACGCATTTAATGATGGTTAACATTTCATGAGCCACCGTAGCATATTTTTTCTGACAATCGCTCCATTTTTCTGAATGAAATCTAATCAAATATTCGATTTTATCATGGGGATTAATTTGTTTCAGAACTCCTCCATAACCGATGTTGGTCGCATCTGTCTCAATAATTTTTTGTCATGCAGGGTTAGCAAGAGTTAAACAAGGCAACGACTAAACTCTTAATTTAATTTTATTTACTAAATTAGTATGACTATCAGTCCAAAGTGTTTTATTACCCTTTTTTAATCTATCATATAACGAGGCTAAATCTTTAGATAAATTCTTGTAAAAGGGGGAAATATAATTTAAGTTTACCAAGAATCTTTGATGGTACATATGAAATTTAGAAATCACCTCTCTCTTTTCTTTTGTAAAGCTCTCTTTGTCTCTTTGGCTTTTGTATTTTGAGTTTGCGGAATATTTTCCGGAGTTTTGTGAATAAAGTTGTATAGTTCGTACAGGCCCTGGTGTTGGCCCTTGCTCCAAGGTACTGTTTTTTTCTTTCTGTTACTTTTTGTTATCTCCGATCTAGAGCCGTGACTATGTCTGGCTAAAAGAATCATAACTATGTCGGATATCTAACTTTGTTTTTATATTTACCATGAAAGATCTAAACTTTATCTAAATATAAACAAATTTAGATATAATTTTTTGACTTGGTTCCGAGATGGTGGTACAGTCAGATTTGATGCAATACGTTATTGGCTTTATCTTAGTGACTCCGTTTAGCCAGTTGTGGTTCAAATCCTGTTAATCAGTTGAAAGAGGGCACTCTATACCCGATTAAAACTGCTAGACATATGGGCTCAATAACAATACGTATTTGAATCTTGACAGACCCCTTGCTTGGGTGAAAGGATTGGATCCCTCCATACAGTCATTAAACTATATAGAAATTTGTATATATTTGGATTCGGATTTATTCCTTGAATTCGGATGTTAACAAGCTAGATTGAAAATGACCGCGCGGTCTACCGCCCGTCTTCTGAGATCCTGATTTCGTACCTTTTCATGATATTCAAATATTTAAATTTAAATTTTGACATATTAAATTAATCTAATCTAATTTTATTTTAAAAATCAGTCAAATTCTATCGAAATCCCTTGTTTTGAATCTTCAACGTGGATAAGGAGTATAGATAAGGTAACCATGGACACTTGGTCATAGTAAAACTTGGTCCCACACCATCACTTTATTATTTATTACAATTACAATACAAAATACAATATATTTTCATCTTTTTCCAACATACAAAATAGATATTTTTTGGGCATCTCCAACCCAAATATCAAATTTTACACTAAATTTGATGTCAACACTATTTTTGATATAATCAACTCCAACCCACTGCATCAAATTTTACATCAAAAAAAAAAATTCTCTCTCTTCATTATATTATATTATTATTCCTTATTTCATTTATATTTTCTTATTTCATAAAACAATTTTTTTTTAAAACATTCACCATATATAATTCATATTATTTCCTTTTATAATCGTTTAATATAAAATTATTTTGTACCATATTTTTTTAAATAATATAAATTGCTAGCAAATATTATACATAATAATGGATAATACAAATAAAAGTGAAATCATTAATGAAATACAATTAAATAAAAATTACATAATTGAAAAAATTATTTTAAATTCTACATAAATATTCAATTTTCAAGATCACTACGGTACTCCCATAAATGTCCTATTAATGCATTACGTAGTTCAAAATGAGCTTCTTTGTCTTTTATTTTTTTATATCGAGCTAGAAATTGTTGAAATTGATAATTTTCAATCTATTGTCATTTCTACGGTTGGAGTTGGACCTTCCGATGCATCTTGAATTGGTGCATTAAGATCACGTCATCCTCAATTGTCATGTTGTGCATTATAATACATGAAGTTAATATATTATGTATCACTTCTTTTCTCCAAAAACGTGACGGTCCTGCGATAATTGCAAAACTCCAAATGCACGTTCAACATCTTTTCGACATAATTCTTTGTTGAATGTTTATTATTTTCGGTTGTTTTTTAAGTACATTGTATTATTTATTTAAAAATTTATATGTTTGCATTTTTAATTTTTGTGAAGGTTAATTGTAGTTTATATCCAATTATAATTTATAGTAGAATTAGCATAAATTTAATTTTTAAAAAAAGTCATATGTAGAAAAATTAATTTATCAAAAAGCTAAATTTTATATCTAAAATTAATATTATAAAAATATTACATAAAAAATAATTAAATATACAAGAAATTTAATTAAAACATACAATTTATATAATGTTTAATTAAAAGTTTGTATAATGAAATAATATTAATGTTTTACTCGAAAATATAAATAAAAGAAAATGACTAAGTTTTGAAAAATCGATTAAACTTATGATTTAAGAGAAATCGAATTTCCAAAAGAACAGGGTCGCCACTTAATTTTTTAGTAAAAAATCAAGAAAAAAAATTTAAAGATTTTCAAAAGACCAAACAGATAAAATCAATTGAAAACGAAAGAGGGTTCGAAGTTCAATGTACATTCCGAGAAGGTGTTAGGCCCTCGGAATGTCCGCTAACTCGCAGTTGACCGGCGATTTGACTAAGATGACTTTAATTAATTTTGAGAAAATTTCAACTAAGTAAAAGAAATTAATTTTTTATTTACTCATTTACTTATTCATTATTATTATTATAGGGAATAATTAAAGGAAATCTTTTAAAGGAAAAAACCTCAAATGTTGACCGAACCAATAATGAAAATAAAACCAAGTATGGAATATAAAAATTATTATTATTTGTTGTTATTATTATTATTATATAACTATCTTAAGGGGAATAAGACTAAGGAAGATTATTCTAAAGGGAAGTAACTCAAGTGACAAGACAAATAATGAAATTAAAGCTAAGTATAAAACATAAATACTTTAATTCAAATATATATATATATATATATATATATATATAGAGAGAGAGAGAGAGAGAGAGAAGTGAAATAACTATGTTGGGGATTTTAATTAAATTAAACCATGAACCAAATAAAAGTGTTAGTCAAGTAACAATAAAAGCAAAGGAAGGAAATATTAAAGGAGGGCCTTTATCCCCAAATTCTCCAAACCTTGGACCTGTCCTACTCTAAAGTTTACCCTAAAAAGTAATGGACTTGGGCCCATTTTTGTGTCCAAAAGCCAGCATATACACTGATTGTATACCGCCGTATATGGGCTGTATACTAGACTGTTTCTTGTATACCAGCCCATACACTAAATGCATACACTCTATTTCATCTCCCGAGCGCCTGTAATTTCGTTTTTAACCATGTATACATTGTTCTTTGGCCTGTATATCATGTATATCATTGTATATCAGCGTATCATAGTGTATATTGGCATGTGTATAGTCCATTTCGGACCCTTTCAAGTCTTGTAAATCAGTTCATGCCCCTGTTATTTCTTTCCTTTGATTCAAACAAGATGAAGTTGACTCGGAGGAAAAAAGGAATCCAACTCGATGCAAGGATAGAGTCCAAAGGACTCAAATGGGACCATGTTCATGCCAAGAAGGTGATGAAAAGGAATTAGTACAAGTACAATAATTCCGCAAAAATAAACAAGATAAATCAAATAGTTGTTATATCAAACTTCTCTTTCAAAAAAAAAAAAAAAACAAAAAAAATAAAATAAAAATTTGTTGATCAAGGTAATGGACTCAAACAATAGCAAATAAATAAAAAAAAAGGACAAATCTACATATAGTTGTGTATATGGACAACCTACACGGCATAATTCTACTTGGACCAAATAATATCCAATCACATAACATAAGAATAAGAAAATAACTTTAACTAAACCAACTGTAATTTCCTAATAATCAAAATCATGTGAAGACCACCCAAATAAGCAAACAAGGTTATCACAAATGCTAGAAAACTAAGATAATAGAGTAAGTGGGGATATGATACTTTAATACATGGGGAAATATATAGTGAGTATTCACGAGTCTACACTCTTCGTGCTCAACTAGAAGACTTAAAAGAGTATTTATTCATACTTAACATGTAAACTTATGCGAGATAAAAATACCACAATAAGTCCCACAAATTTGAGTTTGAATCATACATAATGTTTGCTGTCCACAAAGAGTCAAAATAAATATCTTATCCATTTTTTATCGTTTCGAGTCATTAGCTTTAAACTATATGAAATTATTTTTAACATTAGAATACAACCAACCGTTCAATAAAGAAAGCGAGCTCCTATAAAAGCTTAAACATCTCAAAACACACCGGAATTTGCAGCAATCCCGCTAAGCCTCATTTCAGATTTGTGATAGTCAAGAAAAGACTTAAAGAAAAATACAACTCATACAAACGTAATAAACTGATTAGAACATGAGATGTCTGATACAAATATTTCACTTCTAATCATGCTTGAACACACACATACAAAAATGTATTACATGAACAGACTAGAAAAAATTAATTACCTATTTAACAAAGAAGAAACAAAAGCACAGAAAAGTTAAGTTTTTACCTTCCGCAGGGCAGTGAACTGGGACGACGAGTCGGAGACGACACTCCTTCCAACACCACGAGTGAAAGATTCAAACGGAAAGCTCTAATAACCAAAGGAACGAACCAAAATTTTCTGAACACTATCGCTTTAAGTGTAAAATAGTAGTTCTTTCTTTTGCTCTTCCCACTGTCTCTAACTTCAATTTTTGTTTCAACTTAAAAATCTCTCCCCTCTCTACCGTGAATCAATAGCAACATATATAGAGGGGAAAATAGGGTTTGGAATGGGGTGGAAAACGGATCCAAAACCCCTAACAAAATGGACCCACTTTGAAATTCAAATTCGAAATTCTTTCACCGATTAAGGAAGACAAACTTTTCCTGAGAAATTCGCCCTATTCCGGAAGGGGAAAGGGGAGATGGACGGTTGATTTGCATTCCTCGTCCTTACCATGCTACGTGGCTCGATCTCGAGCCAAAAGGACCGAAACGCGTGGTTAACTCCTGCTGCAACATTAATACGGCTAGGGGCGTTGGGGAGGAAAATAGATTTGCAGCGTACTGCACTGTTGCTGCTGCTTTCTGTGTACTTCAGTCCAGCTGGATGCTGTTAACATGAAGGAGGAGAAGGAGATGTTGGGTTTCTTTGCTGATACATTAAATGGGCCAGGGAATTGGACTGCTGAAAAATGGAAAACAAAAGGGAATTGGGTTAGGGAAAAGTGGGGCTGCTGAAAAGTGATAGAGGAAAAGGCCCAAAATATGGTCTTAAAATGGGTTTGGATTGGAAGTTTAAGAAATAACCCAATTGAATTAAATCAACAAACTTCGCTAAATTCTAAACAAGATGAATTAATATCAATCAATTAACGAACTTCTTAATTTTGATGAAATAAAATAATTAACTTACGTGTAAACTAATGATTTAAAATTATAACCATAACTTAAACTAAACTAATTTTAGTAAAATACTTACTTAAATCAAAATCTTTTGAAATGATTTTCGAAATGTTTATAAAATATACTAATTATATACCAAATTATATAAAACACATATTCAACTTAAAAAATGATAAGGATGACGAGATTAATTAAAAGTAACTTGAGAAATATCTTAGACTTCATAAAAATTAATTATTTCAAAATCGTTTGAAATTTAAGAAGTTCGGTGATTAATCTATGTTGTGATGGTCCAAAATTGGGTGTCAACAATTAAAATATTCAAAAAGTGAATTGGTGTGATGAATAGTGCTACACCAAATATCGTGTGACACTATTCACACACCAAATTTGGTGTAAAAATTGGTGTGGGTTGAAGCTCAAAACACCAAATTTTACACCAAATATAGAATTTGGTGTAAAATTTGGTGTTGGGCTGGAGATGGTCTAAGAGGTCGACTAGCATAGGATTTTACATGCCTCTAAAACCAACAATGATTCAGTTTAGCTTCTTTTGTGCTATATATTTTGCTAAATTTCCATAAGATGTGTCAAAACTCTAATACTTGTGCAAAAGCAAAAAAAAAAAAAAAATAGTTTCATTAGACCATCATTTAGGTGCAATAGAGTAGTTAATCCCCCCCCCCACCCCACCCCCACCCCTTTCCAATAAAAACAAACAAAAAATCGAGTGTAATCCCACAAATGAGGCCTGTGAAAAATAAAATGTAGTGATGTACAGTCTTACCCCTACCTATATAGGATAAAGAGGTTGTATGTGATTGACTCTCAACAACCTTCCTCTTTTATCCAGGCTTGGGACCGACAATGAACGAGGTCATGCAGGTGGAGTCTTTCCATTAAAAAAAGCTTCTTTAAAATACTGAGTTTCATCAGAAATGATGAACAGAGAGAACTGAGGTAGGACTTTAAACATAAAAGTCCGTCAAAATTTCAAGTTGTTTTCTTCGATCCACATTTCATTTAAGAATTTCATGATTTTATATAACCAACACACATACTCTTTGTATGCTTTGCAAATACCAGAATCAACACATATAGGTCGTACGAGGCGAAATTGAAGGAAAAACTGCAATTATATAACTATCTAAGCTCTCTCTCTGCAGATTCTGAGCTGATGTCGAAGAGTCAACGTATGCTCAAGGGATTTGTTACAAAGGAATTGAAAACGTACATCAAATCAGCACCAGTAAGAAAAACTTTTGATCCAAATCCCTCAAACAAGCGAAGAATTCATAATGTCACGTCTTCAAAGCCCACACTATTTCTTCATTCATCATCAGGGCACTAGGAAGTTCTTTTCTTATGCAAGCATCAACTACATATTCCACCTCATATGCTTTGTCAATCAGTAGCATAGCCCAATGTTGAAATTTGTTGTGCTTGTTAATCGCTAGGCCACACTTACTATCTCCAAATTATAATATTAAAGAGTAAAGTCACCTTTTGGCATTCTGGAACTAGTCATATCATATGAATACAAGTACATCAACATGAACAGTTTTGAGGATAGTAAGATTTGAATTATCACACAAGAAAACATTAATTAAAAGAGTTTGATTATATTTCTACATCAACTATCAAGTTTACTGGTTCTTTCACACACACAAAAAAAAGGTATTTAGTGGTTTCCAGCTTTATTTTAACTATACTCAATATAAACAATTTATTTACTTCAATTATACCTAAGTTTTGACTTCTTCCATTAATGATTGCCTGTTTCCATGTCATACAAGCATTTTTAAATGAAATAATTTATTACTACACTAACTTATTAATATTCTATCCTTCAAATTCATGACGATATGAACCTTCTTATGATATAGTTGATCCTCAATAATGTCTAACAATATTATTATACTTCCCGTTGATAACTTCGATTTTGATGAATTAATTTTTTTGTATTATTTAATAGTTTGTGATATATTCGAGATTTAGATCGTACTCGAAAGAGTTTGTTTATTACCTCTTCTTTAATTTATTATACATATACCAGCAAAATTAATTGAACCCTAACAAACTTCTCAGTTCCACCATGTCTTCCGGTGACTTCCGCCGTGAAAACGGTCCATCAACCACCGCAAAACCCATCACCGAAACCGAAATCGCGGCGGAGTTCTCACACCACGACCTCACCATTGCCCGAATCAACAACGGCAGTTTCGGGTCATGCCCGAAATCCATAATCTCCGCCCAACAACAATGGCAGCACCAATTCCTTCAACAGCCCGATTACTTCTACTTCAACACCTTGAAACCCTCGATGCTCAAATCCCGTACCTTAATCCAATACTTAGTCAACGCCGCCGACGTCGACGAAATCTCCATCGTCGATAACGCCACCACCGCCGCCGCAATCGTTCTCCAATACATAACCTGGTCTTTCTTCACCTCCGATTTCCGTCCCGGCGACGCAGCCGTTATGCTCCATTACGCTTATGGCTCCGTTAAAAGTTCAGTTCAGGCGTACGTTGCACGCGCTGGGGGAAAGGTAATTGAGGTACATTTACCTTTCCCGTTGAATTCGAATGAAGAAATTGTTACTGAATTTGATAAAGCTCTTAAGATGGGGAAAATGAATGGGGGAAAAATTAGATTAGCTGTGATTGATCATATTACTTCAATGCCTAGTGTTGTTATACCTGTAAAAGAACTTGTTCAGATGTGTAGAGCTGAAGGCGTAGATTTCATTTTCGTTGATGGTGCTCATGCTATTGGCAATGTCGAGATAGATGTGGTAGACATTGGGGCTGATTTCTATACGAGTAATTTGCATAAATGGTTTTTTACTCCACCTTCAGCCGCGTTTTTATACTGTAAAAGATCAGAGAAAGTGGTAGATTTGCATCATCCAGTTATATCGGTTGAGTATGGAAATGGATTGGCAATCGAGAGTGCTTGGATTGGGACGAGGGATTATAGTGCACAATTGGTGATTCCAGATGTAGTTGAGTTGTTTGTGAACAGGTTTGAAGGCGGACTTGAGGGGATAAGGAGAAGGAATCATGATATGGTGGTTGAAATGGCGGAGATGTTGGTGAAGGCGTGGGGGACGGAGTTAGGGACACCACCAGAAATGTGTTCGAGCATGGCAATGGTGGGAATGCCTGCGTGTTTAGGGATTTCGGGTAATTCAGATGCTTTGAAGTTGAGGACTCATTTGAGAGTTTTGTTCAAGGTTGAGGTTCCAATATATTATAGGGCGCCATTGGAAGGAGAGGTAAATCCGATAACAGGTTATGCTAGGATCTCCCATCAAGTTTATAACACCATCGAGGATTATTATAGGTTTCGAGATGCCATTATCAAGCTTGTGAGCGATGGTTTCACTTGTGCAATATTCTCTCGAATTGACTAGGTACACCTGCATAATTCCACAAATGGGGTTTAGAAAGAGTCGCGTGTACGCAGGCTTAGCCCTGTCTTGTGAAGTTGATTCTTCCTTTCAATGGAATAAAGTCTTTTCCCCAATTCCTTACTGAATGGAAATTGTTGTGTATCATTTGATATTTGATTAAAACTCTCTCATGTCACATTCAGTTCTCTGTTTAGCACTTGCAATGTGAACATTAGCTCTTTGTTGTCACCCTATGGAATCATTATGTAGTACTACCGTCGTCCCGGCACCGCTGACTCGGCAGTGTTTAAGAAAAAAAAGGAAACTTTTGAAACTTGTGATCTAAAACAATTATTAGATATTTATGTAATTATAAATCATTTCATTAAAATAAAAAGGAAATTTTAAAGTTAAATTATTCTAATTATAGTAAAGTACCATTTTCTTTTGAGACGGACTAAAAAGAACATGGTAACTTTATTTCTTAACCAATGACATCATGTTCAACCATGATTCTAACCCAGGCTATCACCCGTGCCTCGCCATAGGTAGGATATAGACTTTTGAGACAGACTAAAAAGAACATGGTAACTAAAGATGCTTGTTTACTAGATCCAATCATCAAATAAACAACTTGGTGCTATTTAATTAATCAAACGAAAATGGATGGTAAGAATTATTAGAGTGTTGGGAGGTTTTGTAAACTACTCAAACAGAGTATGTATTTGACATATATATTGACTTATGGCAGCTTAAAGTGCTGCAATTTCTCTTCTTCAAACACTTGATCAAAATATCAATACGACATGACGATTTGCTATCAGTTGTTGAAAATCAATACAACAAAAAAAAAGAGGTGATGGAGACTGTTTCTGAATGTAGCACAAGCATTAATGATATTGCTGCTGATAATGATGAAATTGTCGAATTATCTGGAAGTAATCCAATGCTGCCAAATTTGGAAGATGTTTACATGCGCGGACTTGATGATGACTTCGAGTTAATAGTTGAAGACTGAAACGATGACTGTTGGATCTAGACATTGTCACAGTTTCAGGAATGGGTGGCATTGGCAAAACAACACTCGCTAGGAAAACTCATGATCATCTGCCAATCAGGTATCATTTTGATCTTACTATATCTCAAGAATATCGAAGTAGAAACGTATTATTAGATGCTTTGCATTGCATTTCAAAACAAACAGATATTTTCATCGGAAAAGATTATGATAAGAAGAATAGCAGTGAGTTAGCCGACCTGGTGCAAAAGAATCTAAAGGGTCGAAGATACCCTGTTGTAGTTGATGATGATGTTTGGGATGAACTTTATTGACTACTAGGGACACTGTAGCGATGTACGCTGATTCTAATAGCCCTCATCACATGACCATCTTGACTTTAGATAACATTTCGAAGTTACTCTGTGATAAGGTGTTTGGACCCGAACATGATCATCCTCTTGAGCTAGAAGAAATTGGAAAGGAAATAGCTTGAAAATTCCAAGGACTACCCGAGGATTTTCAGGTTGAGTCTTGTAGATTGATCCAATTATGGATCGCTGTGGATTTTATTTCATTTGACATACCTTTCAATCAGATGTTGCGGTAAACTTAATGCATCAATGTCAGAGCTTCAGAATTTGCAAACTCTAGTTATTCGTATAGACAGATACAATGATATATCTTCACCAGGGAACAAATGGATGATGAAAAAATTGAGGCATATTATTTTCCTAGTCCTAGAAAAGAAACGACTCGAAATATACATCTTCCAGTAGATTTTGACTATATATATATTATTTAGCTATATATATATCTCGAGCATTGGGAAATTTGCAGTGATAGCTTCCCAAATCTAAAACGCGTTGTTCTAAAGAAATGCAAGTGCCTACCAGAAATTCCAATAGATTTTGGCGAAATTTGTACTTTGGAATCACATGAATGCAGCAGGGCTGCTGAGGATTTTGCAAGAAAGTAGTTGTTAAAACAATTCATTAACTAAAACCTTGAAACATCTTAGTCAGTAACAGCATTTTGACACAATTCAGAACCTAAATCCGCTCTATGTTTCTCGAATTCTCCAAAATTGTTGTTGCACTTGTGGGGATTCTTCAAAAAGGCACTATTTTGGGAGTATTAACACACATTTGGTGGTATTTTTGAAGAGTCCGAGCAACGTAGCTATAGTATGTCTCGATCATTCTTGTACATTTATGATATGCTTATATGTAAGAAGCAAGTACTCTCTTTATTTCACTTTATGTGGCTTGATTCGAAATACGAGGATCAAATTAGCTAATGTAATGTTTGGTGTGAATTCAGCTATTGAATCTTCGATTCTTATGAAATAAAAATTAAGTGCATATTTAGAAAGTACTACAAATCACCATTTACTAATGAAAAGGATAAAATATACACCATTTGTTAGATGATGGAGATATCACTATAACGAAATAACTTTTAGCCACAATAAATATGCACATTAATAAAGAGTGTTAAAGTTTTTACCATCATTGGTCAATTGTCATTGAATCTAATGTCGCTATCAGTTTTATGAACATTTACAATGAGTGTTAAACATTACTAATAAAACATAGCATATTTAGCAGCAGTTAAGTTATTTCAATTAATTAATTACCGCTAGAAATCCTTTTATATATATATCAATTAAAGTTGAGTGATATACTTGTTCCTTTCTCTCTGAAAAAAAGGTTTCTTAATCCAAAGAATAGGTGAGTTAGCTATTTTATATCTGGCTACCTTAAAATAATTATATGCATAAAAACTGATCCACGGTAAAGCTAAAATTTTTAATAAGGGCTTCAAAATTTGAAAAAATGAACACATGAATTTATCGAAGGGGGTTCGATATCTATAAATTATATACATAAAAAATAATTTTAATCATATATAAAGAGTAATATTTTCCGTTGAAGGAGATTCGGGTGAACTCCGAACAATATGTTGGCTCCGCCCCTGATTATGATTATGAAGGATAAGTACTTTGATAGTCATGAAAATAAATAAACATGATAAGATAAATATTTTGATTAGTAATTATATAAGAGTTCCTTTTTTCTTTTTGTGAGTTGATGATTGTTAAAACAATTTACATACCAATTGTTGAGAAAATTACAATTTACAACTAGACATACCAAGACCAAAACGAAATTATATTCTTTATTGTTAATAGTGATCATGAACAAAACTATCATTTAACTCATTGATAATATGTATGTGTCCCAATAATTATTCAAATGACACACTATTTCAGACATGATTAAAAGAAATTAATCATGTTTTAGGCATCGGCCAATAAATATCTATTCATAAACCATTCTTATCCATTACTCTTAGATTTTTTTTTCTCCACTCCCTTATCTTATCTTATCTACTTTACTCAATAATCATCAAAATATATATAATATTTATTGAAATCTTGAATTATATATATATATATATATATATCTAAATGACGTATTAAAATTATGGGTTCAATTGAATTCGTAGCTCATTAATTAATTAGATCTGTCTGTGACACATACTATAGGAAGGAGGAGGAGCAACAAAAGTTTTGGCAAATGTCTATCTACACTTTTTTTTAACCAGATCAAAATTTAAAATATCAAAGGTAATAGAAATCATTTGACCAAAAAAGTACTCCCTTCGTCTCAATTTATATGGCATTTTTTATTTTTCGAGAGTTAAATAATTTAAGTTTGATTGGGAATTTGCTAATGAAATCTTTAATTTTTTTGAAATGGAATTTGTATATTTGTAAACTAGATAAAAAAGTATTATAAGTTCACAATAATTAATAATTCAAAATGTTTAAAATATCTATGAAAAACTTATGGTCAAAAATAGATTTGTTTAAATTTTGAAATTAGAAAAGTCTCACATAAAATGAGACGGAGGGAGGAGGGAGTAATTATTTTTCTATAGTTATCAACCTATATAACACGTTATTAATAAGATGTAACAAATGGGCCAAACGAATTAAGGGAAGGGGAATAGTGGACCGATAACAATAAGGGAATGATATGTTATATATTATTTTAAAGACATTTGTATATATAATTGAAACAAACATTTTAGGATCGGAGTGAGGATGACGTGTGGGTCTAGTTGGGATAGTAGCGTTGGCGTAACAAATTAACCGGTGGGAAAATATGTCTTTGATCTTCTAATATATATAGTTTTGGACAATACTTTCTCCCTGAGGTAGTTTTTGAGATAGAATTAACTACACAAGATCCATTTTATTAATCATAATATCAGAGTTATATTCGTCCGGATTCATTTTTCCGATGTTAGCCGCACACCCCACCCCACTATCTTATATTGTTAACACTCTAGATCGATGTGTACCCTAAACGTGGAGGGAGTGGAGGCGTTGGAGTACCACATCAATTGGAAAAATAGGCCTTAATTGTACATATTGTATCTTTTTTTCTCTCAGTGCGTAGTTCAATTGACTACTTGAACTTTTATTTATTGGTGAGTGTTTGATTTTTCACATTATAATTTTTTCCTTTATTCTCCCTTTCGTATCTCCAGCTTTAAAAACATACGTTTCTTAAAACACTTAAGACCTGCCAAACATGAAAAAAATTAGTCATAATAAACACACTCTTATTACTGCCAATACTTTTTTCATAGACTCAATTATATGGAAGACTAATAAAGATGAACACAAAGAAAGTCATATAGTAATATACATAGTGTACTTATAAATATCATAATTACTATTATGAATTTGACAGAAAATCTATGGTGTTACTATTGATCTCTTTTAATATATGCGCGTGCTTCTTTGATAGTGACTAGAAATTAAATTGTCAGAAAATTTGCTAATCCATTATATACTCTATAGTAGCATAGGATCATTTCATATCATAGGTATAGCGTGATTTTATTTCATTTTTCTCCTTCCAACTTGCCTAAACTTTTTACATAATACTATTCAATATTCCCTCCGTTTCAATTTGTTTGTTTGGTTTCAATTTAACGTACCGTTTAAGAAAGTAAAAGGCTTTTGAATGTTATTATTGTGAATAAAAATTCGTATATATGTACTTTTATCGTCTTATACATGTCAGAGTCATGACTTGTGAGATGTGGAAACTAAACAGTTATCAAATTAGGAAAAAATGTTCTTTCTGAAACAGATGAAAAGAAAAATATCACAAATAAATTGAAACGAAGGGAGAGTACCGATACCAAATTAAAGAAACTCATGACATGTATATATGATTATATACTATTATTACTTAATTTCTAACCTACAACAATAACATGTCTAGTAAAATGATCACAAGGTTAGTTTGAAAAGAATATAATGTATGTATACCTAACCTCTATCTCGTAGAGTCAGCAAAATTATTTTTTGAAATAACTTAAACATCGTGTGTGAACAGATGCGGAATTTAGCATTAGGAGTTTGGGATTCTAAATTTACTTTAAAAATAAAAAGAGAAACTCTTTGTTGATAGTAAGGTTTGAACCCATAACTCTAGTGTAAATCCTTACCACTAAGTAGTCAATCAATTTTGTTAGTGGTTTGTAAATCGCAAGTTAATATACATATATACTTATTTAATTTTCTAGTATAAATATAATTTTACAAAAAAACTACTGAATTCGTTTGAACCAATAAATCCCACCTAGATTCACCTCAGTGCGTGAAATAGTAGGTTTTTCCTCTTGTAGCACATTTCATGGCTTTTTTATTATTTCTAGTCAACTCTTGTCTTTATTTTGGTCATTTCATGGATTTGCTGGAGACCTAAATATCATAGATCTGAGCGATCGATCGACCTGTACAGAAGGCTAAATGATTTTTACAAAAGTAAGTCATTATTAAAATCATTTCATCAACATAATATTTTATTCGTCTTATTTTATGTGGCATTTTTTTAAATTTTGAGATTCAAATAAATTTAATTTTGATCATAAATTTTTTAAATATTTTGAATTATCAATTATTGTGACTTATGATACGTTTTACGTAATTTACAAATATATAAATTTTATTTCAAAAAAATTGAAGATTTTATGCGTAAATTTTTGGTCAAACTTAAACTGTTTGACTCTTGAAAAATGAAAAGTGTCACATAAATAGGACGGAGGGAGTATGTATTTTTTTGAAATTTTACAAAACTAGTGTAAACGTAGTTCTCAATAACGTTTTAAATTATATTTTATTAAAAAAAAATCAATAGCAAAAAGACAAAAATTTGACAGAGTAAACAGACATAAAACGTTATTAGCAGTAACGTTTTATAATGCATTACTCTAAGGCACGTTTTATCGCTAAAACGTGACTCATATTAACATTTCTTTGGAATGATTGAAAATTAAAATTCAATCTTGTACATGCCTCATTCAATCTTTTCATACATAGATGATACTTTTGCAAGGAAAAGGAGAGTGAGGAGGATTTTTCTACAATATCAATTAATTCCTTTTTTTAGTAGTTGTTTTACTTACTTATTACATCACTTTTAATTCAATAGCTTCTTTATTGATAGTCTAATATTTAATAATCATAAGAAACCGATTGGTCTAATATTTGGAAGGGATGGTATTTTAGGCTAGAAGAAGATCTCTCATATGATTTATTTATAAATTTTGAAATTGAAATGATACAAAACTAGCTCCAATTTGTGCAAAGTCTTCTTCAATTTTTTTTTTCTTTTGTTTAAAAAAGTATTGTATATGTATAAAAGAGAAAAAACAGAGAAAATCATATATATTTCAAGTGAAGGTATGTACAAAATATATCCATCCATTTTAATAGTGGAAATTTGAATAATGAATGAGGCATGTACAAGATTGAATTTTAATTTTCAACCATTTCAAAGAAACGTTACTTTGAGTCACGTTTTAGCTGTAAAACGTGCTTCAGAGTAACGAATTATAAAGCGTTACTAACAATAACGTTTTATGTATGTTTACTCTGTCAGATTTTTGTCCTTTTGCTATTGAATTTTTTTGAATAAAATATAACCTAAAACGTTACTGAGAACTACGCTTATACTAATTTTGTAAAATTTCAAAAAGACATATTATTTTGTAAATTGATTTTGATAATGACGTACTTTGATCAAAACTTCTAGTTATGATGGAAAATGTTTTTTATGAATAATATTATTTATATCTTTTGAGAAAATAAAAAGAGAGTTTTTTATTTATTTTCTTGTGTTGATACGTAAGTAAAAGATACTATTTTAAAAGTATTTATATATAATGCTATTCAAATACTTATGGTGGTAGGTTTGTGGGGCTATGGGAATGGGTGAATATGAGATATAAATCAATGTGCGTGGAACGCTACTTCTAGAACTTATTTTTCCTAGTTTGACAGTCATTTTTTTTCATTTTTTAAAATGACTTATTCTTTTAGAAGTAATATTAAATTTTCTGTGTAGCTGGTTGCTCTTGGACTAATTAATTAGAAAGAAAAAAAAAGTACGTAAATTAAACTTGTTTTTGAAAAATATCAGTAAAGTATTAAAACATTTTTGGTCGCTTTTATATTTGGTGAAGAAATAAAAAGCAAAAGATTTAAACTAAATGAATATTTTTATTTGCTACTAATTGAACTGATTATTTGTTCACTCAGTGTTCGATACTTATATTGATGTTCGATTAAATTTAAATTTTATATAAAAAGTTATTTTGAAAATAAGTATTCCCAAATTAAACTTATTCTTGAAAAATATAGTACAAACCAACAAATGGGGGGAATGATGAAAAATAATATATTATAAAACGATAGGTAACCATCGAACTAAACAATATATTTACACTTGTGTTGGCAAAGGCAAACTTAGTTAAATAGATACGATTTTGTAATATTAGAGTTGTTAGGCTAAAATTCTTTTACTTCAAGTCTTGTTAATTAAATAAAGCAACTTTAACAAACATAAATAAAAACAAAACTAAATAGAAGAACTTACATTGTAAGTTAATTATACACAAAAGATAGTTGATCATCTTTAAGAAGATTCTGACCTTACATTAATTGGCATTTATAGAAAATTCAAATGTATTGACATTACTTGTTAACCAATCTCTCTAATTTAATGGAAAAAATATAACTATGGAAACAACCGATTTGGATTAATTTAAACTATATATGTTGGAATTAGCAAATCATAGTTAAGCCTAAGGTGTTGTTGAATTAATAATAATAACCATATTCATATTTTGATATGCTTTTGTACTTTCCGTAGTCATGACTTGTACTTAAGTCCTAAACAAAGTACATAAAATAGTATTTAATAATTTTGAATTAGGTTTATAGAAGTAACAATCGGTAATAGGGTTACCGACATGTGTTCTTGTGGAATGAATCATTCTTAATTAATCAGTTGTTTCGTATTCAAATTTATGAAAACGAAGAAAAAAATATTGTTGGAAGCTTTATTCTCAAAAATGAATCGTGCAATACATAAATTTTGATTCTATCAGTGATTTCAGATTGAATTTATGAAAATAAAAAAAAAGTCGAAAGCATTCCTCTCAAAAATGAATTATGCAATACATGAATTCAGATTTAATCAAATTCAAATAGAGAACTTTTAAAAGAACTTGTGTTATATGGCTAGGAAATGCACTACGTGGCAGTCAGTGGAGCATATGACTAAAGATAATTAAAAGTAGAAAAGTGATTAATTATAACGACCGTTTCGCCGCAATATTGAGCTTTATATTAAAGCTTATTTTATCAACCCAAAAAGGAGGGGGCGTTAAAAAAAAAAAAGAAGATGGATACCCACAAATTACTTTTTATTTAATCTCAATGTGAGGCAAAAATGATATTTTTCTTTTATTTTATATGATATTATTTGATGGATAAGTTTTAAAAATAGTTATATGATATTATTTGATGGATAAGCTTTAAAAATAGTTATTTTTTAACATGTATTAAAAAAACATAAATTAAAAAGTCATTAAAACACGTAATTAATTTGTGAAATATTTCACTTGCTTAAATTTGAAAAATTTATGACTCTGTCATGGTACATTTTTGCATAAAACAGTTGGCCATCTTTTTAAAAAAAAAATTGTGAAAAGTGGTTAGTTGTGCAAAATTTGTTTGATTAAATATAAAATTTAAGAAAAAAAATTGAAACTCGTGCTAAAATACATTATAGATATTTACGCAATACGTAATTATACATAATAATTTCTCTTGCTGATGACTCAAGGATTTAAAATTCTCTCTTCTCCAATTAATTAGTAAAAGATTTAATGTTAAATGCGTCTATATATTTGCACCTAATCTTAACTACTTTTTTCCGGTCACTATTAACCTTCTTACAACATATTCTCATCATTTAATTAATAGGATTTTGAATTTTCCTTTTTTCTTCAAACACACGTAGATTTATTCTCAATAAGAGTTAGGTGTTCATCAGAATAAGATAAATGAAAATATTTTATGACATTAATTTATATCACATTTTATATATAAAATCATTTCTAATCGCAAAAACATCTAGCAAAAAACTTGCAAAAACTCAAGTAAACAAAAGATTATCAATTTTGGAAACAAAAAAAAGACAAGAAACCACTACAAGTTGTGGCACACAATTTGTGAAAATTTCTTTGATCTTTGATTTATAAGTCTACAACTTTTTAATAACTAGTAGTTGACAAATTTGGATCCCATTTGATAATCTCTACCATATCTTGAGTTGTCAATTTAATATCCAGCTAATTATTTTTGCCATCAATTAATAGATATTAAGACCACCATAATGATAAATCTTTGCTTGGACTAATTAATGCTGGTCAAGAAAATGATCTAATTAATTAGTCCTCTAGCTATATTGATTAATTTGCATGGCCCCTTACGGCCTTACCTCCAAAAATTGAGGAAATTGTCAAAAGATGGACAATTCAAAATAAAATATAAGTGGTATTCACATTGGAGCCCGATTGAATTTGAATTCGTGTCGAAAAGTCCCTAAGTGAGCGTTTCCTAACAAAGGTTACTCTGTACCTTGGGGACTCAAACTCAAAACTTCTAATTAAAAATGTGAAGGTACTTACTACTCCATCATAACCCTCGTTGGTAAAAAAAAAATTAATCCAAAACCGTAACATAATTATCAATTGTACATGCAATAAAAGAAGCCACCTACTTGCAGCTCATATTAGGGTCTTAATTAAGCCCTTCTTAAAGAACAAATTAATTTGACTTTTCAACCCTTTGAAGAAAACTATTATCTATTTGAACAAATTTTTGGAATGTTAAAAATATTTATTTTTAAAAAGTGAGGTGTTTAGTTAAGAAGGAGAAAAAAAAATGCTTTTAAAGAGTAGTAAGGGTTGTTTTTTAAAGCTGAGGCCTGAAAATGTATATTTTTCTCTTAACTTACTTTTTTGAAAAATTACACTTAAAAGTATCTTTTAAAAATTTGATGAATTATAAATTATTCCTACTAAAAGTGTTTTCCAAGTTAATTAGTCAAATACAAATTAGTTCTTATAAAAATATTTTTATATGAATATATTTTTCAAAATAAACTGATTTTAACTATATGACCAAGCATGCGAGACTATTACTTAATTATTAACTTCTAAATTCTAGCTTAAAACAGAATTTTAGAAGCTCAAAAATACATTTTCGAAACAATTGAATATATCTGCAAAATTCATGACCAAATGCTTACTATTTTTTTTTTTGTTGCTTTTGTATACTTTCATTCATGATTTTTTTAAAAATTCTTTTTATAAGCAAAAATACTTTTGCATTTACTATACAAAAGAGGTATGGACTTTTCTCATTTGTTTCAATATTTCAATATGTTTTATGGAGAATGTTTACGCTTGACTTTATTTATACAGAATCTTTGATTAGCTTATAGAGGTGCTATTTTTTATAGATTAAAAAAAAAAAAACTTATAGAGATCCTGAATATTATTCAGAATCCTTGATTATGTATTTTAATTGTGTCTTACACTTGAGAGTCTATGAGTTCTAATAATTAAATTTTGAAAAAATAAAATAAAATTGGACATTAATTATTCTTTTTGTGTTGACTAATTTTTTACTATTAATTCAGGAGTGGATTCAGAATTTTCATTCTGGGAGTTTAAAAAATATAAGTATAAATGCATGAATAAGTCAACAAAACATAATTTCAAGAAGTAACAGTATATAGTTTATAGGTACAAAAAGTTAGTTTGGTTATAAAAGATCTTTGGCAATTTGGATTTTTTTTGAGTTTAAATTTACTCTTTCTTTTTTAGCACCTTTTTTTAAATAAATAGTGAAAGATTGGTCTTGAAACTAAATGAAGAGGAACTAAAAAAATAAAATGTTCACAATAGATTTTTTTTTTTTGGGGGGTTTAAATCTACTCTTTTGGCATATATTTTTTTTTAAAAAAAAAAACGTAAAAAATTGATCTTAAAATTAAATGAAGAGAAGCTAAAAAAAAAAAAAAAAAAATCACAATGAGATTTGAACCCAGACATGAGAGTTAATTTGAAAAGAGATCTACTACTATGCTACAATTTACTTTTTGTTTACGAGAGAGTTCAAAATGAATATATATACATAATTATAAAAAATTTACCTTATATATTCTGTAACTTTTCGAGAGAGTTCGAGTGAACCCTCTTAAATCATGTGGATCCGCCCCTCTATTAATTGTATTGATATATTTTAATCCTATACAAACAAATGAAATATATATATATATATAATAAACTCTAAAAAGAAATCAAAACAATAATAAAACTCAATAGTATACCTCAACGTAGTGGTGGTCAACTAATCTAATTTCCTTATGCATGAGACACGTGTAAAAACCAAGACAGAGATTCACATCAGTTCATCAAAGCTGATAAACTTGAATTTTGACCATGTCTAATCTTTGGTTTAATTAGCCACTTCTCAAAAATAAAACTATTGTGACCACGACCCTCCCCCTCCCACTTTTCTGGTCAGCTAGTAAGGATTCAATAATCTATTCAATGAAAAATTATTATTATATATATAATAGGTATTAATTTTCTTTTGATTTTTATATTTCATATTTCAAATTTTATGAAAATTTTGATGTTGTCATTGTGGCTATTCCCTTTATAACTATTAATAAAGAGAGAAGTATTGAAAATATCTTTATATTTAATGTAAATTATTAATTTCATTCTTAAACTATTAATAATTTTAGAACACTTTTTACTTGATAAATTGAATTTAAATACACACCTAATATATCATATACATAACAAGTGATTTCAAACATTTATAAAAACGTGAGTCTCTTAATAAAAAAATTTAAAAAAATGTTAAAAGCATCCTTATATTTGACAAGAATTTAAAAATATTTAAATTTAATTAGCCCAATAAATTTTTTTTATCGAAGTATCAATTGTTCAGAAACAAAATTAACTATTCACGCCAAATTTAAGTTTTTTTTTTTTGTCTTTAATAAAAATTTTCCTCACAACTACCCCTCATGCTGTCTTGCATGTAATTATCACATTCTTATCTTCCTACCTTTTTAAGTTTTCATTAATTTTTCAACCTCCTCCCTTCAATATTTATACTAACCCACCTTTCCCTTCATCTACCTTATGGTACTTGATTCATTTTGCCAAAGAAGTTCTTGTCTTATTGTAATGTTTCTATACATTCTTCAATTACCATCATCAATTCATGGAATAGAAAAACTCAACCTACCAAAACAAAATACCAAAACCCCATTTACATAAACCTTCAAAATTTTCCAATTCATAAAAACATCATAGCCATTAATTGTCATACTTTCTTTGCCCTTCTTGTTTACTCGTAGTCATTTTATTTCAAAAAACACATATTTAAACAAACAAAAATGGAGTTAACTTGTAGTACTAACCCCACCCCCACCTCCACCAAAACCCCAGATTCAGAAGTTGATACCCCACCTTTAATTAAGCCTTTATCTTTCAGCAACGGCAATAATCACCACCAACCGCCGACGTGCACGGCGGTGATTTACAAAGAATGTTTGAAGAATCATGCAGCAAGTTTAGGCGGACACGCCGTAGACGGTTGCGGCGAGTTTATGCCTTCGCCGGAATCCACCCCATCAGATCCCATTTCACTAAAATGCGCCGCTTGTGGTTGCCACCGCAACTTCCACCGCCGTGAACCGTCGGACGATTCATCACCGCCGGCCCACTTCATCGATTTCCGCCGCCATATTTTTCCCCAAATTAAGCGATTTTCTCCATCTTCGTCTCCGTCACCGTCTCCGTCCCTATCTCCGCCGCCGCTGCCGTCACTGTTCCAGCCCCAACCCGTTACTCCTACAGGTTTAAAATCAGAGAACCCAAATGGTAGAAAGCGATTTAGGACCAAATTTACAGCAGAACAGAAAGAGAAAATGCATTCGTTTTCGGAGAAATTGGGTTGGAAATTGCAGAAATGTGATGAAACTGCTGTTGATGAATTTTGCAATGAAATTGGAGTTGGAAAAAGTGTTCTTAGAGTTTGGATGCACAATAACAAAAACACTTTTGGTAAAAGAGATTACCAAATTTCGAATAACAGTAGTAGAGATCATAGTTTCGAGAACAAAAATGGATTCAATATCAATGGCACCGCAAGCAGCAATGAAGAAGAAGATCATCACAAAAGTAACAACAATGATAATAGTACTACTAGTAATTGTGAGCTTCATCTTCATATTTCCACTAATGGGTCTTCTTCTTCGTCCTAATTTTGTCATTTTGTAATTTGTTCTCTCTAGCAACAACTATGAATAATAAGGATATATTAGAAGGTAAATGTAACTCTCTTTTCTAAATTTTATTATTACTAGATATGTTGTTATAGTTGATTATTACATTAAGCATTCTTAGTTATGTATTTTTTTTTAATTTCTTAGTTATGTTTTTGTAGTAGAAAAGTTTCTTTTCTAAATTTTACTGTAAGATCTCTTTTCTAAATTTTATTATTACGATGTTGGTGAGGGTTTGATTTTCATATTGTAATTTTTAATTTTTAGTTTTTCCAAATAAATAAATAAATTTTATTAGTACTCTCACTGATTTTTAATTATTTGTTTATTTTTAAATTAGTATATATATTAAAAAAATAATTAATAATATAATAAATTTATTATTTTATTTTTATTCATATTTTAATTATTTGCTCATTTTTAAATTAATGTATATATTAAAAAAATAATTAACGATATAGTAAGTTTATCATTTTATTTTTATTAATTATTAAGTGGATGAAATTTTTTTTATTTTTTAAAGTAATTAGTCATTTAATTGAGGTATAATAGATAGAAGAAAAAAAATTATTTGTCAAAAGGATCAAGTAATTAAGAATAATTATAAAAAAAAGGATAAGTAATTAAGAACATAGGGAGTACTAAATATGTTATTATCTTTGATTATTACATTGAGCATGCTCAGTTATGTTCTTTTTTTTTTTTGGAATAATAGTACTTCGGATTCTTTTTTTCTTAATTTTAGGAATAATAGTACTTTGGATTCTTCAATTATTGATGACTTCTCTATTGGTCAGATAATATATGATTAAGAATAGTTAATTACTTAATTTTCATATCATTAACTAGTTTGTCTTTTAAATACATGTAATAAGTAACATTTAGATGATTTTTAGAATTGTGTTTTAAACATATTTAGTTAGATATTATAAGGAATAAAATAAGAATTCTCTCAATATTAAAGGTGATAAAACGGTAGTTTTTTTAATTTTTTTTTTAGGCAATTTGCATTTTGTTGTGAAATTTGAATAAAAGTAGTTGAGTATATGATTCTTGAAATTATGAGGATACCTCTAGAAATTTTGGATAGTGACACATGTGAATACTTTTGATATGCTTCATATAGCCCATACTTTAGTGTCCTATAATGGATCTTTTAGGTAGTAGTATTCGTTTTGAATACAAATTTTTGTTATTAAGAAGCAAATTAATGTTGTCTGCTAATTTGTCTTTTTATCATTTAAAATTTTAGCCATTAATTTCTACTTTTGAAGAGGTTATGTACACTTATTCTTAATGGGAGCTAATGGCAAATAAAATGGGGTGGTTGGGTAGCCAGAATTTTAATCATAGAAGCTTTACTCATGTCCTTAAGGTCCCAAACCCTAAATATTTTTTTTTTATGTGTGATCTTTAATTAGTTAGCTCGCAGATATCTCAATTAATTTTATAGGATATTTATTACATTTTTATGTTAACCCCCCCCCCTCCCCCCTCCCCCCTCCAATGGGTTCCCTTCTCAGTCATGAAACAACTCTAGCATCAGAGTGATCTAATAGTAAAAAAAAAAAAAAAAATTGCCTACTACGACACCACCAATACAAATATAGGATATTTTGTGTATCAAAATTTAGAAATCATGTAATATTTTTAGTTTTTTAGAAATTTATAATGGAGAATTCATAGTTTTTAACCACTTTATTATTTTTATAATAAGTGTCTGTTATCTCCCACATATAGAGAGTGAATAATTTTATCTTTCAATATTTAGGTAGATGAAAAGAAATTAAAAGTATTTTTTATTTTTAATTTTTTAAAATCTAAAATTATATTCACATAATTCATAATTATTTTATTAAACATTAAATCACATATTTTTACTTGTCATGAAACCTAACTCAACCCCTAATTAAGCATTTTTATTAAATTAATACATACATAATAGGGTATAACCTTCTACACAAAATTTTATCACTTAATATATTTTTATTTATTACATTACTTAACTATAATAAGTTATTAAACCTTCAATAAGAATAAAAACCTATAATAGTATCAGCTTTTTATCCTAATCATTGTCTAAATATTTTAACTCCACCAAAAGATTTAGGGCAACCTTCATTTGACTACCAAGTCAGTTATAAAGACAAATATATCCTTTTTAGCATCTATATTTTTTTCTTTTGATATGGGGTATTTCAGTAAGTTTAACTAGTATCATGGAGGAAAAGATGCATTGTCTAATTAATTATATTATATTATATATATATACATATAAAACAATAGATTCACACTGAGCAGCTAAATTATAAAATATATTATCTTAGTAATCTGACCTTTTAAGGCAAGTTTTTTGTTGGATGTTAAAACATAAGTTTTGGAAGTTGTAGCTTGACACCTTTCCATTTTTGGTTGAATCATTAAGGTGGCAACATTTGTTTATTCTAACTTAATCATACATTTAGAATCACGATAAGTACCTTTTAATCACCTAATTAATATAATAATCCTTCGTAATCAATAATCATCAATAAAATAACAACAAAGAGAGATGATAAGAGTAGTTTTTTTTTCTATTAAAAAAATGGGGGAACCCATCGGTGGCCTCTAAACTTGGCACCAATTTTCACCTAGACACCTTGACTAAGCTTTGTTCATTTTAGACACCTCATGTCATACTGCAATGTGTCATTTTAGCATTTTTTTTAACAATCAGTCAAATATATAAGATGTGTGCAACACACTTGCTGATGACGTGTTAAAGTGGCAAATTAAATAAAAACACGTGGCATATATATTAAAAATAATTTTTAAATAATGATATTTTAGTAGAATAAAGAAGTAACCAAAAACTAAATAACATGTGGAATTTTTTACACAAAATTTTTTTTTTTAAAAAAACCCAACCTCACCAAGTCATCTTCTCCGCCCCACCCACCCCAACTCCTCCCCACCCACCCAGATCATCTTCTCCACTATTCCCCCACCCACCCAGCATCTTCTCCATCTCTGCCTTCCCTAACCCCAACCCCATCCCTAATTGTCTTCTCCACCCCTCTCCACCCCACCCATCGTCTTTTTCAAGATTTTTCGTTGCCTTTATTCTTTGCGACAACATGAATCATAGCCCTTCTAATGTGTTGAAATTTATATTTTTGTGAAATTCCTTCGTGTTGAAATTCGTTTTATTTGTCTGTAGCATCATCAAAACTATTTCTCCATGGAAGGAGTTCAAGTTTTGAGAGATAGTGGCTGAAAAATGAGGGAGAAAATGAAAAAAAAATAAAATAAAAATATTAAATGAGTCTTTCACGCGCTGATATTGAGTGTATGACATTCACTATACCATGTCGGTAAAAAGTGTCAAAATGACACAACAGACCCCTACTTGAGGTGTCTAAAATGAACAAAACTTAGTTAAGGTGTCTAAGTGAAAATTGGTGCCAAATTTAGGGAGTCACCGATGGGTTCCCAAAAAAAAATTAAGATAAAAAAGCTCAATAATCAGTCCTCTTGATTGTGACAGTGAAAACCGTAATTCTAACCTAATTTAAATAAATAGTACTGAAATAAATAAAACTCCATTTGTCCTTAAATAGTTATCGCTTTAACAAAAAAAATTATCTTAATATTTTAAAAAAGTTTAAGCTAAAAATAATAGTAAATGTTTTTAAATATTCTCTTTGGCCCAATATAAATAAATTATTAGGAGGACATATCCTTAAGAAACATATTTAGACATTAGTCAAAGGACTTTTCAAATATTATCATTTTGATTCTTCTCAAAAGTAAAGATAATCATTATTTGAGATATAAAAATAATTGAAAAATCCAGCAAAAAGAATGGTCATTCAAGAAAAAAAGTTACTGTAATACATTAATCTTAAACTTCCAAAAATTCATTCATTTTGGGCTAAAAAAATGTCAAATAGTTTTATATCAGATTAGAGAGTACGGAAGAACTACTTCTTAATAAGTGCACAATTCTTAAAAAATATCTAAGAAATGCGAATAACTTAGTATACTATATCTTAGATTTATGAGCATAAAGTGAGTTAACACAACGACAACCACAACACTAAGGGTTAGAAAGAGCTTTTGAAGGAAATTGGGTATGAATTATCCATGTGAGTCAATTTGGATCATGTCAAAATAATAGATTAATGATATATAATTATATAGTTAGAATTAAATAAAAAAATTGAGAAGGGGCACAATATTATTAATAGGACTCTTTTTAACCATTACATCGATAATATTGTTCGATAAAAAGAGTTCCTTCACAGAATTTCCGTGACGTTCTTTTCCTTCACAATCAATAGAAATTTCTATCCTTCTTCTCTCAATGAGGTTAAAAAAAAGTTATATATAAAAACATAAAAATAATATTTTTAAACACAATGAACAGTATGTAATAGGATATAATTTTAGATTGTAATTTTATATAATTAATATAATTTATTTTTATATGTAATTATACTGTTTTAACTAGTGAAACAAACTCAATAATGCTTTTTGTAGTGTAAAAAGTGATGTTTTCTTCATTTTATCATTGCACCAAATAAACAATTCTTGGATAACATTAGAGATCGCAATGGGACGGGACGGATGCGGGGCGGGTGGGTTTAAAATTGTGTGGAGCAAGTTGAAGTGGGCTTTTAAATTAATGTGGGGCGGAGTGGATTGCGGGTATATACGATTTTATGTGAGTTCAAATTTAATTTTAAATTTTTACATGTTATAAGAGTGATAGAGAATTATTTATTAAGATAATTTCTATAAATCTACTAAAATATTCAAGATAGTAAATGAAAATAGTTTAATAAAAAATAATACAATTTCTTACATACATTTCACTTCTAAAAAATAAAATTTTAAATCACTATTCTATTAAATTAATATTACTTAATGAAAAAAAAAATATTTTTAGGAATTTTAATTTTAGTATTAAATTTAACTAAAAAATAAAATATTAAAAAAATTATGTGGGACAGGTTCATTTGAGGCGGATTTATATGGAGCGAATTGAAAATAAAAAAAATAATTATGCGGAGTGAAGCGAAGCAAATTAAAATTTTTACTCGTTAAGTTTTACCCCACCGCCCCATTGCCATAACTTTTTTTAACGCTGACAGACTGAATGTCGTGACATCACATCATACTATATGAAAGAAATATAATATTAATATTAATCAAGATTCGAACTGATTTTTATTTTAAATAATAAATTAGGTGCACTTATTATTAAAGTTTTGACTTAGGAAATTAAATTGATTGACACATTTTCAACAAAAGATTTGCGGCTTCTTTTTTTCAGAATATATAGTACTACATATTTTATCAAGTAGTCATGGTCTCATGGATTTCTTTTATATACTAAATCTACTGCCGAACTCATGGATAGTTCTCAAAAGTTGACATTAATTTTTATTTAGATGTTTTAATTAAGTTTTGTTCATTTTAAACATCTCATATTGAATTTTGCTGTGTTATTTTGATATTTTTTACTAACTTGACATATTCTGTGTGTTGTACCTATTTTGAGCGCGTGAGGGGTTTTTTTTAAAAAAATTTTCCTTCTTCTTCTTCACTTTTTAGCCCTACCACTTATTCCACCTTCCACCATGAAAAATCATGACAAAAAACCTTACAAAATATGAAAAAATAAAATAAAAAAACTATCACACTAATTTTAAAAACGTTTATAAGAACAAAATTTTTAAAAATCATCACATTAATTTTGAAAAGATTTTTTAGAACAATACACACATTTTTTTTCTCAAAAAAGTTGAAGAAGAATGTCATATATGATTTTCGAAATCAAATTCACAAAAAAAAAAAAAAAAAAAAGGCCTAAAATCTAATGATTTTTTTTAAAAAAATTTGAAAGAAGAACCAAAAAATGATTGTAGGCATGGGGAGGCAAAAGGGATGTAAGGCAGATGGGGTAGGGGTGGGGTGATGTAAGGTGGGGGTGAGATGGTAGAAAATAGATAATTTTATTTATTTATTTTTGTTGAAAAATTAGTTGCTTTTTAATAATTTATTTTAAAATTATTATTTTTACACTCAAATGCCACATGTTAACTTTTAATTAGGCATCATGTCATGTTATCCGCAAGTGTATTACACACATGTAATTTTAGCTGATTGTCAAAAAGGTGTCAAAATGACACAGCTAATTCCTACTTGAGGTGTTTTAAATGAACAAAGCCTACTTGAAGTGTCTAAGTGAAAATTGATGCCAACTTTTGGAGGCAATCGATGGATTCAGCCTAAATCTACGAAGCACTTCTCTCCATTCGGGGCTCTACACAACGTAAATTGAAATATATTCAGGCTTCAATAGAAATATCGGACATCAGATGAAAAATCAAATAAATAAAATGAAGGACCACAATTTGATAAGATTTGCATATCTTTTGGACCACAATATGTAGTATGAGCTGTTAATCAATATAGAAAATGATTCAGAAGGCCTCTTCAATTTAGTATGGGCTATTCTCTATTGCTTCATCTTTCAATAATGGGCTGCAAAAAGAATAGCAAGTGCAAATAAACTCTTCACAAATATGGCCCATTACACCCTAACACTCCTAGAAGTTCCAATCATTTTGCTTCATTTGGTGACTCGAACTAACTATTTTAGAGTTTAAAATGAGAAGTAGTTACCCTCTGAGCAACTCTCTGAAATCATTACTCAATTGGGGTGAATGAAGAGTACACTAAATATACAAAGAATATACACTAGTATATATAATATGTATAAAGTAGAGGTCATTCCAATCGAGTTTAGGGGTTCAAAGTAATTTTACAACTTTTTTGGGTGTGGGGGATGGGTACATTAACGCATATATATCATTAACACATATATATCATTACCAAAAATGATTTGTAGGATTTAAGCTATGTAAAGTAAAATCCTCCTAGAATAATAGATAATAATTATTATCTCTTAATTCCAAATAAGTTGGGATTGATTATACAAATTCTTACTTCATTTAAAATAAAAGGATTGTTACTGTGTAGTGTATAGCATATCACTAAAATAATAGCCGATAAAAATATATTTTTTTAATATAAAAATTATTAAACATATTTTAAATTAAATCTTCTTGTTCATCATGAAGATCAATTGTCCTTGCGTGGTCACGAGTTTATAATGATATATCATGACTTGTCCCAAGCTATTACTCTCACCAATGACAGTAATAGCTTCAATGGAAGTTTGTACAATTTGATACTTTTTCTGTTTCAATTGATGTGATATGATTTGACTTGACATAAATTTTTTTTTTTTTTTAAATTTATGATCTAAAATGAGTCATATATGTCTGTAAGAATATAAATCATCTTATTAAGAATAAAATAAATATTTTAAAAATTAAATTATTATTAAATATAAAAATATGCCATTTTTTTTAGACAGAAAGAATGGTACTTTTTACTATAGGTGTCAATTTGATGCAAGCATTAGTTGTGTAGCCTTAATTAATTTCATTCTAACTTTAACTTTCGTGCTTCTCCTTCACCTACCTATTGTGTAGCCCTCTAGACACATGAGATATAGACATGGAGTAGCTCATTACTAAATTATTGGTATATTTACAATTAAATTGGAAAGTATGTGATAGTTGATTTGAAGATGAGTTATACACGTATTAAATTTTGCCTATCATGTTTAGTAATCAATTAGAATGTAAGTTATTTACGTACGTACATACATACATACACATAAAATAATACATAAATCCTCTCATAATTAATTCATGTATTATTAATACATACATAACTCTAACTAGTTATCAGACAACCCTTCATCAACCAAAAGAAAGAAAGAAAAAGGTATGAAATGTAAATGGTGTATGGGGACACTGCTATGGCTAGGGGTGGCAAATTTAATTTGGACGAGTTAATGACCAGCTCATTTCAACCCATATAAGATGAGGGGTTAAGAGTAAAATAAAAATAAAAATTGAGTTTTATATTTTTAAATTAAAAATATATTAAATGTGCCAAAATGTTCTTTACTTTCATGACAAATCAAAATAAGGCAGACAAATTAAAACAACGGATGTATTAGTTTTGTTTAGTAATTGAACATCAACATATGGATATACATTTTTTTAACCCTCCCTAGGAGCTCCCACCCCTTTTGCTCCCTTGGTAACTCGAACTCGCAACCTTCGAATTAGAAGTGAGGGATGCTTACCATCCGAGCATCTCCCTCTCGTCACATATGGAAATACTTGTTATTTCTATTCATGCCGTTTTTGGTTATAATTCATGCATATCACAAGCATGCTAACGGTTGTTTATTTGTGACAAAGATGGGTCACGGGGGCGGTTATTGCATCACTCAATGGCATGACTCATGTTTCATTTGGTTTCGTATTTGATGTTTTTTGGATTGAATTAATTCAAACTCGATTATTCATATATAGTTATGTTGAAAAATTCATCTTAGAGATGAACACTTAATTTAGACTCGCGTAGGAATGTCCCATATGAAGGACAAGGATAGAGTCGGAGTATTGATTATGTGTTCAATGATTTTAGTAGTTTTGGTTCAACGCTGTATTTATGTAAAAAAAATATTGAAATATATACATATAGTATTAATTTAGAATTTAGTAATTTTAAAAAAAATCAGAATTCAAAACTCATAAATTTTAAATGCTGACATAAATCAGACTCGCACCGAAAAGTTCTAAAATGCTTCCCGCTAAAGATAATTTCATTTTTAAAACTCAAATTTGAGATCTCTCATTAAGAATATAAAGTATTTATTACCACTCATGCATAAAATTAAGTTAAAACATAAGACATCCGATCCCCATTAAAATCTTATATTAATTAGTTTGAGACTAAATAATATACTTTTTAATCACTGTGGTTTAATTGAGTTTTTCTGGTCACATGTAAACTTGTATAAGGAATTTATTTGGTAATGTCACAAATAGCAAATATATTAAAAGGAAAAAAAATAAATTGATGTCTCAGTAAGGTACTGTTTGGTTGACATGAAACAATAGGAAGTGTATAAAATTGGTAAAACAAAAAATCTCCTTTTGCATGTCTCACAGTAAGAAAGTTTTGGAAAAAATTGTAAGATGTTTTACTGTAGTTTTCCATATTAAGTACAGCAATAGATGGAATATTGAAAAGAAAAATTATATTCATATTCGGAAAAAAAACTCTATATAATTTAAGATCAATATAAAAAGTTGTGGTGTGACTTATAAGATTTCTTCATCTTTAATCAGAGGTCTAGATTTTAGATTTTGAATATAAAAAAATCATGTTAAGAAATGCTTTCTCCTTTAATGGATCTTACGCAACACAAATTCAAATTAATCAAATGTCTGACATGAAACCATAAGATATGGTATTATTTCTTTCCACTTGTTATCAATGGATTAGGACTAGTTACAATAAAAATTATATGGAGGAGTTAGTGTTGAACTAACAAATTAAACATAAATTAAACTAATTCATTTCTATGTTTAAGTAAATACAACGACCCAAATTAATGTTAATAGCCAAACGAATTGGTTCAGTTACACCAAATACTCATATTGGCTATTAAGTGGATGTCATAATTTCAAAAAAAAAATTATTTTAAATTTTTTTTTTTTGTGGAGTTGGAATCTAATTCTACCTTATCTGGAGAAATTCAATCCATTGATTTTATGACTTTTGATATTTTATACCAAAATCTTTTTGCCAAATTCTATTGCCTTTTTCTACCTGTTTTTGTTTGGCAAAATTAGTTGTCAATTAATAAGCATGTAAAAACAGAAAAGCATCGTAATATATTCCTCATTAGTTTATCGGCTCATAAAAGTCTTCACTTTCACAGTTATTTTTTGTTTGAAATATTTCAAATTATTACATTTGATGCTAAATATATACTATAATTTAGATGTGAAAGGAATATATACAGTCCATATAAGCTAATTCATGTCCAAAATTTTATTCTTATTAAGTTACCCCCTAATTTTTCTATATGTAGTCCCCTTATTATATTTATATTATATTATATCAACATATATAAATGACTTACCCCTAATCTCAACATAAGTGACTTACCTTTTATTGGATCTTAGTGAAATTTAATTAGATGCATATATGATATTACCTCAACCATTATTAGAAAAAAAGTAAAGAGAAAAAACTTTGGATACTTGCAATTTCAACATCTAATTTATATATTTAGTAACTATATTCACGTGAATTTTCTCACTAGAAAATTAATGCAAACAATATATTAAATTTAATTTATTGTATCTAGTCCTTTTTTTTTTTTCCCTTTTAGTACTAAAAAATGAGTCTTCACGTCTTTGACTAGGTCCAAAGCACAAAAAGGCAAAAAGAATTGCCACCCAAAAGAAGTGTAATGCAACGTTCCAAAAAGCAAACAATCAAACACGACTTTATGACCAAATGAAACGCAAACAAATAGTCGAGATTAATAGAGGATTCAGAATTTAAATTTTATTTTTAATATTCAATGTACGTAACGAGTTCATATATACTATTTAATGTAAGTTTATAAAGTTTTACATATAAATTTGCGTTTCATATGGAAAATACTCCAGTATAATAATGTTGGATTTGTCCGTGGTTGAAGTTCCTTTATTTTTAATCAAATATCTTAAATTAATTTTTTTTAAAACTAGGGAACTTATTAGCAAAATCGTTTTTTAAAAAATCTTTTTGATTAGTCTGTCATGATATGAATTAGTTAAGTTAATTTTCATAATATACCTATTTGATGCAGTCTGACTTAGTTATCCTCATAGTAAGTTAAGTTAATGAGTTCTAAATTAATCGAGTCAAATAATTTTAAAAATTGAATACCTCTTACATTTGAAGAGGGGGAAAAAAAAGAATGTCACAACTTTCTTCATTTTTGTTAAGGAATTTTTACTCTTTCTTCTTCACCTAAGAAATGTGTCAAATGTTAAGTGAAAACAAACAGAAAAAAGAAGACCCACCTAAACCATTCAAAAATCTTTAACCGACGCAAACTTCACAAAAAGAATCTAAATTATATACCTAGTGTAATTACATCAGATTTAAAGTATCATATCTGGTTCGGACAAATTTAATATTTTTTTATTTATGTATTTATATAAAAATAAATTATTTAATATCTAACTGCAGTTACTAAGACGTGCTATATTAGTTTAATGACAAATTCAGAATTAATTAACTTAAAATTCTAATTTTATATTGGTATGGAATTTTTTGTATCATCAAATCTAAAGGATATTTATAAATAATTAAAAATAAAGAATATGATGTTTATAATATTAAAGTGAATTTGTTATACCTCTTATAATAGGTGTTGAATAAGTTGAGTATATTGTGTATATAACTTATGGTGTGTTTGGTAAGATGAAAAAAATAAATTATATGAGAAATATTTTTATGAAAAATAAATATTTTTTTTCCTTATGCAAATAAGTAGAAAAATATTATTTTAAGAGTATTTATATATATATATATATATAGCAAAATATTATGCAGATGAGATGAGTGGAGAGTGTGGTGCGGGAGTGGATGATCAAGAGGTGGAAATTGGAAACGTTTTAATGAGTAATGAGAAAATAATGAATTTAGAATATTATTTGTAATACTTATTTTTCATATTATCAAAGTCAAATTTTCTAAAATATTTAACTAATTAAAAATAAAATATATATTATCGATACCAAACACACCCTCAAATGATCGTTTAATGAAAAAAATGAAATAAGTAAATATATCTCATGAATCAAAATAATCTCAAAACTAATTATCATCTTAAATCAAATATAAAATAAAATTAATACCAAATATTGCCTCCAGATTACTATCCTTACCTCATTTATCAAACGAGAACTCGATAAATATCGATGTCCTATTTAGCACACCTCAGCATACAAATATGTATTTCATTTATATGCACTTCTATCTTTCACTCTCATGACTTCTCTTCTCAATTTCTCCCTCAATCTTAGCCAACATGTTAGGCTTCCAAAAAAACTAAAAAACCAATTCTTGATTTAACAGATGCTTAGGATTTAGTGGTCTCTTCACTTTCTCCTATGAAAATTTAAGATTACTATATTTGTCTTCTCTTTATCTTTACTTGTATACATGGGAAAATCATGAGTACCAAGAAAATCTTTTTGCTCAAAAGCCACTTTAATAAAAATGTTTTTGAATCAATTTATGTGCAGAACAATGACTTGGTTTTTCACTTCTCTTTGGGGTTTCTTGTGTTGGTTTGTTTTCAAGATTTACTTGTTCTTGGAGAACAGGTATGATTATATGAATCTCTATTTTTTTTTAAAATTTTGAAAGTTTAGGTTTTTATTTGCTTAAAGTTGTGTCTTTTTTGATTTTTGTAGGAGGGTTGTCGATGAAAATGATGAAATGGACTGTAAAAATCAGAAAAGATTAGATTTTGATGAGAAGGGTGTGGAAAAAGAGAGTTCTTTTTTGGTTCAGAGTAAGTATGAGTATATATCTGGGAAAGATTCTTTTGGTTTTATGGAGAAAATAGAAGCTAAAAGTTTTTCAGTTGAAGAAATGTTTGTGAATGTTAATGAAGGAGATGAAGAAGAAAAAGAGATTGATAAGAATTCTGATGATAAATTGTTTTATTTCTCTTTTTTCAAAAATGGAAGTGTTTATCAAGAAAAATCAGAGTTTTTTGATGGAAAAAATGCTAATGATCAAGAAAAGTTGGAATTTTTTGATGAAAAGGGAGAGGAACATGTTGATAATCTTTGTTTTGAAGAGATTTTGAAGAAAAATGATGAAGTTTTTAGTGATGAGGAAACACAGGATTCAGAAGATATATGTTATGAAAGTCAATTGCTTCCTGAGAATGAGTCTTTGATTCGAAATTCGATTCGAGGGTCTGAGGGTATTGGAGATGAATTATGTTCTGATAGGCATCTTAATGGATTCTTGAAGAGTGATCAGTTTATGGAAGGTGATAGAGAAGAAAATGATGATATGGGGTTTATTGAATTGGAAGCTTCTTTGCATAATTTAAGGTTTTCTATTGGTAAAGGTGATTTTGCTGCTAAAAATGTTGATGGAGTTGAAGTAACAGATGTGAAGTGTGAGGAAGTGAAGTTAATAGATGATTTTCAAGAATCTGTAGACCATAATTCAAGTCGAAAATCATGGGATATAGATGATGTTACTTCTCAAAATGTTGACAGAGTTGAGGAAACAGATGTGAATTGTGAGGAAATGAAGTTAATGGATGCTATTCAAGAATCACCAGATCATAATTCGAGTCGAAACTCATTGGATATGGATGGTTTTTCTTCTCAAAATGTTGACAGAGTTGAAGGAACAAATGTGAACTATGAGAAAATGAAGTTAATGAATGATTTTCAAGAATCCGTAGACTATAGTTTGAGTCGAAAATCATGGGATATAGATGATTTTGCTTCTCAAAATGTTGACAGAGTTGAGGAAACAGATGTGAACTTTGAGGAAATGGATGATTTTCAAGATTCTCCAAATCATAATTCGAGTCGAAAATCATGGGATACAGATGGTTTTGCTTCTCAAAATGTTGACAGAGTTGAGGAAACAGATGTGAACTATGAGGAAATGGATGATTTTCAAGATTCTCCAGATCATAATTCGAGTCGAAAATTATGGGATACTGATTCAGATTCGGATGATGATGATATCTTACTAGAACATCAGAATTTAGTCAGGCAAATGAAAATGGAAATGAAAAATTCAAGAATTACAGGTCTGCCTACTATATCAGAAGATTATGAATCTCCTAAGGTAGTAGAAGATTTGAAGCCATTGAAAATTGATGAAAAGATTGGATACAAATATTGTATCGAAGAAATTCAGAAATTTTACAAGAGCTATGCTGAAAAAATGAGAAAATTGGACATCTTGAATTACCAGACATTGAATGCTATCAGTAAGTCTCTAAAACCATCACTACGTTCGATTATCTTTACCATGTTTTCTATAGTTTCTGTTTTGATATGCCTTTCCTCGAGTCGACTGTCTATCGGAAACAATCTCTCTACCTAGTCTACGTATACGTTATCCTCCTTTCATCTTTAATTGTTACATTTTGGTTTGGTGTATAACAATTATGTGTCTTGTGTTCTGTCCATTTCAGTACTACTAAATAATCTTGTAATGTCATTTTCAGCTAACTCAATAAATAAATTCATTAATGATCATTCTGAACCACCAAATTTATCTTTATGAAGATTGAACTTAATATCATATGCTTATTGTCTTGTCTACTAAGTACTAATTTATAATATTTTTGACCATTTGATCCTTTGAAAAGACCAGTGTGACATAATCACCACTTCTTGAAAGTTGCCATTATCAAATGCCTAAAGGGGTTCTTTTGTTGTCCCTTTTCCAATTATGTCATGCAATTATCAATGGCTTTTAATGCCACTCAACAGACCTTTTTTTGGTCCTTCCACTTGGTTCCAATTTTCTTGGCTAATCAAATTGCTGTTTTAGGGAGAATATCATAACCCCACAACCACTTTCATCTTGGACTTTATATGGAAGAAAAAATTACACAAAATTAAGAATTGTCCAAACAAGAAACAATAAAAAGAAGGGTAAATGGACCAAAATACAACCACTTTTCCATCCGTGATAAATATGGTCGAATTTGCCCTTGAACTTTGCGAATGGTCTAAGTTTGTCCTTTAGTTCTTGTCGTTAGTCCATATCACTACAACAAAAGAGACATTTAGTTGCAATAGATTTTTCTTTTAGCGACAATATTTTAATGTTGCAAAAGCATTTAGCGGCTATTGAGTTAATGTCATTGCATCCAGAGTCGTTTTAGCCTTTAGCGGCATTTATATAAAGTTTTGATTATAAATACACATATTTATCATTGCCGCTCAATAACAGAGGGCGAAATTGTTCCATTTCGCATAGTCTAGGAGTGAATTCATTGGCCTTGAATTAGCTTCTTGAAGTGTTCTTTTCGAGTCGTAGACCGGTGATTCTAATGTGTTACTCTTTAATATAGGTTTTCTTCAGCTTAAGGATTCCGAAATGTTAATGTCAAGCAAAAAAACATCGATTTCAATAACCAAAGCCTTTCCTTTACCTAGCTTCTTGGCAAACAAACAGAGGAAGATCTTTGCTGATCCTGCACAAAAATCCATTAGCGAAATGAATATAGACTTGGAAATTGTATATGTTGGGCAAATTTGCTTATCATGGGAAATTCTCTGTTGGCAATATGGTAAAGCTAAGGACTTGCTTGAACATGATCCACATGAGTATCACACATATAACCAAGTGGCCGGAGAATATCAGCAATTTCAAGTACTTTTACAAAGATTTGTGGAGGACGAGCCATTCCAAGGACCACGAGTCCAAAACTATGTCAGGAAGAGGTGCATTCTCCGTAGCTTTCTTCAAGTCCCGAGCATAAGAGGTATGCATTTTTTCATTGAGTCATTATTAAAATACCTTTACTCACTGTAACGAGGATACTTTGACTGTCTAGCAGATGATCGTTTTAAGGAAAAGAAGGGCGGACGAGAAGAGGAAAAAGATGTCATTTCCATTGTGAAATTGGGCGAAGTTATTAAGGAGACAATGCAAGTTTTCTGGGAGTTTCTTCGTGCTGATAAACGTGAAGCTAATTTGGCCTTAAAGGGTGTTCAGGGAACTCAAATGGACAATGCAGAAATCGAGCTTTTTATGAATGTCAAGCTAGACCTTCAAAAGGTTAGTCTATCTTTATTCATAGATACGCCACGCCTTTCACAACAACAACAATATGTTGATGAAGTTCATAGCTAATTCCAGTTTTTTTGTAGCGATTTTAGTTTCTAAACTTTGTGAATCACTTGATATTCTCTATGCAGAAGGAGAGGAAGTTGAAAGATGTACAAAGAAGTGGCAATTGCATAGTGAAGAAGTTCCAAAAACAACAAGAACATCGATTGAGTCATTCATTATTCGCGTCACTCGTGGAGCTAAAATTGGTATCAAGAGTGCTAAGTTTACCAAGATTAAGGAGAGATCATTTGGATTGGTGCCAGAGGAAACTAAGCAATATCAATGTTGCAGGGAGGAAAGTTAGCATGGAACAATCTTTTTCACTTTTTCCATGCTAAGGATTATTGATTAGTATATGTTTAGTTTTTCATAATGCTAATGAAGATCTTCTAGGACTACAGTTCTAGGCTATGTTGCTCGGACTCTTCAAAAATGTCAATGGATGGGTGTCAGATTCTCCAGAAGTAGTGTATTTTTGGAGAACCAGACACGGGTACGACATCAAAAGTGAAGAGTCCGCACAACTTAGGTTAGTACCCCACCCTTACACCCCTACCCCCCACGCCCCAAAAATAAACGTATACCTTTGCTTCCCCTTGAAAAAAGATACCTAGAGGAGGAGAAAATGTAGCCTGAATAGTAAGGAAAGGATCAATGGTTTATCATGTTTCTGAATAGTAGTAAAATAGATTTATAAAGTAGTTGACTTGAAAAGTATCAAATGTTGAAAAGCATTTTTAGGTATTGAAATTGATTTATGAATGATAGTCGTATGTTTGAATTAAAGGGCTCAAACTGATAATAAATAGTCAGAGATTATAAAAGATATTAGTGATAAAAATGTAACAAATTTGATTAAATCAAATGTGAATCATGAGCTGATGATAAACAACTTACAACCTATAAGCACTTTCAATATTTGTCATCATCAACTTACGATTTATAAGCACTTTCAATATTTGTCATACACCTTAAATGAGTGAAAAAGAAATACTTATACAAAAGTACTCGATCAACTTACAACCTATAAACACTTTCAATATTTGTCATCATCAACTTACGACTTATAAGCACTTTCAATATTTGCCATACGCCTTAAATGAGTGAAAAAGAAATACTTACACAAAAATACTCGATACCTAAATCGCGAAGAAAATATGTCTTCCTATGTGATTATTATCCCCGTCAATCATCGGTATGAAATTGAATTTGGGAGTCATTATCATAATTTACAAACCAACAAGTATATATATTTTGACTAATTTGCATGAAGAAATTAAACCAACGACAAAATCATAAGTTAAGCTTTCGTCACATATTATCTCATGTGTAACAAAATTTTGGCTAATAATATGTCTCCACTTGATGACATCATTTATTGTGAAATATAAATATTCCACGAAAATATGGCAATTAATATAGAAATACGAAAGTAACATTTATTATTGAAAAGAATTAAAAGAGTAGTAATCTAGTCTAATTTTTTTTGGAATTTTCGTTCCTTCAAATAATTTTTTTAAGAGAATTGTTCCTTTCTATTTTTTTTAATAAAGGAACGGTGGATGGATGAGGGTGAATTCTAAGCCCCAAAACTTCACGATGAAGGACGCTACCGTGTTTTCCACTTCCACCGTCCACCATTTGAAGCACCATAAAATTTTCGGTCTATTGATTATTGATCGCTATCGATTTAATTGTTAATATTTAATATAAAAAAATAATTAAAATTCACCTAGAAACAAGCCGACAAACCAAATGAACTATGGATATGAATTGACAAATTGCATCTTACCAAAAACTAAGCCAAGAACTTCCTATAACAAATGGTATAAATATAATTGTTTATTTTACTATCGAATTATCGGTTAACTCGTTAAAATAATTAAACAGTTATGAACCGATAACCCAATAGTTAAAAAAATCAAAATTGTTACAGAAACCGCTAATCAATAACCCATTATCGATAAATCAATTTTTATTTTTTTTTTGGATTCAGATTATCGATTTCGATTCGATTTTGAACGATTCTAGTTTGATGGGAGGAATTAAGTGAGTTATTTTGATATAAAATTTATTCTACATTTGAAAAAAAGATACTTAAAATTATCACACAATTACAAAGATATTTATTCAATATAAAAAGTGGGATGTATAATTTTGATTAGTATGATATAAAGATTATAATTTCAAAATAATTGGAGTTTGAACTAAGTGATCTTTATAATATCTAAAAAAAAAAAGTAAAGTATCATAAATTAATAAAAATTCCTCCTTTCTGAATTAAAAATTTCAAATTTAATATCTAGAAATTCATTGAACTTAGTAGGTTAAACTTTACTTCTCAAAATGAACCTTTGGCATGAGGTAAAATTAAACAAACTTCAAAATATATAAAAAATCGGATGTAAAAGAATAAAATTAGGGGAAAGGTCAAGAGAATATTACTTATTATAATGGTCACTTTTAAAAATATATTTGGGTCATAGGATATTCTTGTCATCTTGACATTTAAATTATTTATAAAATATTTATGAGATAGGTATTTATTCATTAATTATTTAATTATTCTCATCTAACTAAAAAGAGAAGTTTTGCTCTCGAGGTTAGCTCCTACTTTGGAGCTTCATTCTCATGAGTCATTTTTTAACTATTGAAAAAGACAAATTGAAAAAGAGCACTCAGTCAACAAATTAAATAAATAAATATGTTAGGTAAAAACAATACAATGTTCGTCATCTAATGTGATTTTATTGAATTTTGTCATTTTTAAAATACTTTATCTGACATTAAACAAAAAAAACAAAGTCTATATTCTATGCAAAATGTCCAGCGTATGAGTTGAATTATAAAGTAAACCTACATTTCGAGTTTGGACTAGAGGATATATCCCATATACTACCATTTTGCAATGACATTGTATATATAGGATGAATTAGTATTCTTTACAATACAACTAACGACTAAAAAAAATCTTTTCTGATTTATTATATTTTTATGAGTTTTATATTTAATTTGTCGAATTTTTATACTACCTTGTGAACTATAATTTTCAAGGGGTAAATCCCTTGATTCAATATCAATTGATATGTATATTTTACACAACTAGTATCCATTCCCCTTTACTAACGTAATTACTGGTACCTGACAGGTGCCTTTAGAATATGAATAGGGCTTCTAAGTAGCGTGTTTGTGGAACTCTATTTTTAAATTGTGTCGAGTTGCATAACACACGTCATTTAGACGTAGAGTTAATACATAAAACCTCTTAAAAAAATTAATATTGACAAAATTTCATAATTAAATTTTCTTATACTTAAAAAATTATGCTTTATGAGTAATATTTATTAGTTTGACTTTTAAAAAATTGCTCAAAAGCATAGTTTTTATCTTATCCAAATGCTACTAAAATACTTAAAAACTATTTTTTCTTAAAAACACATAAAATAAGTCAATTCAAACTCGCTCTAAATTGCGGAAGTCTACTTGCACGTTATGAGTATTCTCAACCCAAGCCCAATTCCAGCACAATCACAATAGGCCTACTTATAAGCCCATAACTATTAATGGGCTTATTATCTTAAGAGGCAATTTCTGTGATCCAATATCAGCCGTAGGATCTAGGGCTTTTTTCCCCTTATATAAACACTACATATATTTTTCCCTTTCATTTAGCCCCTTCTTCTTCAGCCTCCAAAAACCAGAGAGTAGAGTAACACAGCCGCCGTCAAAAATGGTGCAACGGCTTACATACCGTAAACGGCATAGCTATGCAACCAAGTCGAACCAACACAGGGTTGTCAAAACCCCAGGTATAGTTTTATTATTTGTTGCATTTCTTTTTTTTATTCCGTGGAATTAGTTGTGGTGCGTGAAAGATGATGAGAAGGGAAAATATGTTTTTTTTTTTTGTTTATTGGATTTGGGTGTTTGGATATTGAAGAAAGTTTATTTTGGGTGTTGAAAAATTGAATTTTGAATAGGTGGGAAGCTGATTTACCAGACTACAAAGAAGAGGGCTAGTGGACCTAAATGCCCTGTAACTGGAAAGAGAATTCAAGGGGTATGTTTCTTTTTTTGTTTTTGATTTTGTGTTATAGCATTGTTTTTGATGAATATCATTGGTAGATTTTGATTGGTTTTTATGTAAGTATTGTTCTTTCTGGGAATGTGTTTGTGTCTGATGATAGAGTTGAGCTTTAGGTGGAAATCCTGTTATCTATTATGAGTATTAGATTTATCTTGGATGTTTTGATTCTAAACCATCCTTGAGCTGAGTTTTTAATGGAAAGAGCCTCTCTACTTACCAATCCAGTGTAGGGGTAAGGTCTGTGTACTCACTACCCAAGCCATATCCCGCTCTTGGGATTGAGATTGCACAGAGTAGTTTGTTGTTGTTGTGTTGATTCTACGACATAGTTTGCTAATGTGTACAGGATATGTTAGTTTGGATATTATTATGAGGTATGATAACTGTGAGATTTAGAGAAAACATATAATATTGGAATGAAATGGCCTGAATATGGAGTAATTATTACAGAAGACTGATTCAACCTGACTTATTTGGGGTTAACTTGTAGTTGGTTGATCCACTTATGTGTTTTCAATTTGATTTCTTATTTACTAGAGAATTGATTACATACTCAGTTTTCAGCTCTCTAGAAATGTATGGAAGTGATAATGCCTCATAACTTTGATATGGAATTCAGGATGGTATTGGTTATTGTGGTTTACAAGGATAACCTAACCGTAATTTAAATATCAATACAAAGGGAACATTTTTCTTGTACTCTTTTCAGCATCTTTGGGTAAAAAAATCCAATGTTAGGTTGTGTTGGGAGAAAGTGATTCATAGGTGGTGTGGAAGATGCTTTGCATTTGTAATTGTCAAACTATTTTTGGGTCATATGTGACCTTACATCTTTGCGATCTCATATTAACCTTTCCCGTGTCTTAATTTGTAAGTTCTTTGGGCTTACATGTCAGCTATTCCCCCAACAACATCATGTAATTTGCTGATAGGTTATCTTTGTGACTCCTGATAACATGATGTAACTATATACATCTAAATTAACATGCAGTTCTTTCAATATAGAGAAATGGATCAAGTTATCCCTCTATTGTGCAAAATATACTCATTTTACCCGATCCTTTATGTTTTGGTGCCATTCATACCCTTGCTGTTGAGCTCTAGCATAGACCAAGTGCATTCCACTTTTGAAAATACTTGGGTATAAAGGCTGACATTTTCACCTCTATACTTGCTATTGTTTAAAAATACCATCTATTATACTTAAGTTGTAACCCATTAGGCTGCAAATATGAGACAATTTGCTTACCACTAGTGTAAGATAACCTCATCAAGCTGGGCCTGATCACCAATGTTGTACAAAAAAGTGTATGAATACAAGTATAACAAAGGGTAAAGCTTTTAGGATATTTTGCGTAGCATCATTGTGTTTTAGGTCAACTTCCCATAATAAAATGTATTATGCTTAAATGCATCTCAATTTTTTTTTTCATGTGCTTCTAGAATATCATCGGTGTAACATTTTCTAATGGTTTGAGACACATTACTTCCTCATCAGCTAACACATGTTCTCTGTAACTATCAGTGCATCTCAAAAATAAATTTCAAGTACCTAGAATATCATCGGTGTAACATTTTCTAATAATCTGCCTCATCATGTAACACATGTTCTCTGTAGCTATCAGCAATTTATATTTAAAACATGAATGCAGATGTGATTGCTTTTGATTATATAGTTGTTTTAGGAGTCATCATTTCAATGGCTTAAGTAAGACTTCTCTTTTTGCAGATTCCACACTTGAGACCTGCTGAGTACAAGAGGTCCAGGTTACCTAGAAACAGGAGGACTGTGAACCGTGCTTATGGTGGTGTGTTGTCAGGCAGTGCTGTACGTGAAAGGTATATTTTTGGTGCACTATAGTGTTCTCAAATTGATAAAATAAAATTAGAGTTGTTCCAACTTACTAGATGTTGTCTTGTACAGGATCATCAGAGCCTTTTTGGTTGAAGAACAAAAGATTGTGAAGAAGGTTTTGAAGATCCAGAAAGCCAAGGAAAAGCTAGCATCCAAGAGCTAAGCCTTTAATCCTTGATGATGTCGTGAGAGGAGTTTCTGATACTGCAGGCTACTAGGAAATCATGACTGTATTTGGATTTTTGGTCTTGAGATTTGTATGTTGCTGGTTTTCGTTAAAATACGATATTGGAGGTCTTTTTTCAGTTTGTCGAAATATCTGTTCTCGTAGGTATCTCTATTTTCTTGTTCTGGATATTGAAACTTCTTATGGATATTTGCACTTCAATTTAACTAGGCTATTGTTCCAGTTTTGAATGTCAAATCAGTATACATGAATATGAGTATGTTTTGATGCATTTTCAATCTCTATGAATCAATGTTTTACATCTGTTAGTACTCTGTGGTTTTCTAGTCAGTATCAGCAGGAAGCCCTTTTGTTTCGTAAGCAACGTTTAGCAAACCAGAGTGCAATATCTGGTTGCAATATGCACTCCTGTTGCTTTAGTTATAATAACCCTGGTAAGTTTGCCCCATGCAATGATCGATTGCTGTTTACGAATAGAGTTACGTAGGTATTACTAATTCAAGGATAGGGAATTTATATATATTATTTGACTACTAACTTTATATTAGTATGATATCATGTTCTGATTTTATCATACCAACCACAAAGATGGACAATAAATACGAACAGGTAAAGAAGATATAGTTTAGTCTACATTGCTTGGACTCTCTAAAACTCTAAATTATAGTAACTATAATAGTCTATCTATAATTTAACTGTCTTTCTTATAGGGCTCTGCTGTACTTGGCAACTGTAATTTTTTTTTTGGAACAACTTTAGACGTTGGTGGCAACTAAGGTCTTTCAATGAAATTATAGCCTTGACAACTAAGGTCATTTTATCTAATGTGATATGTCATATCTAATCAAATTAAAGACCAATCAAATGAAGTTACGTGGTCAAATGACGTGGCAACCCGATAAGACAATGGCAGATCAAATTAAGTTTGGCCCAACATTATCTTTGATGGGCTTGGTCCTCTATCGGAACGTACTAAGGCCCCATTACTAGTAACTCTAATACCTCATGGTTCAATTCATAAATTAAAGTTCAAAAAATCACAAATAACGCATGGATTCAAAAATTTGACATGAGGATGAATGACATTCAAGCCCATTTTTTTATTTTTTTGTTTATTTTCTGGTGTTTGGTACCACATTGAAGTTTGACTATATCTGAATCGCACCTTATAGGGTTCATACAAGAAAATTTTCATACTCAAAGTTTAAATCCGAAACCTCTGATTAACAACGGAGGCTCCCAACCATCCTATGACAAAGCCCAAGTGATTGTTTGTTCACAAGTCAATCTCTAAGGGTAAATCCTTGAGTCAAAAGTTCAGCTAACCGTTTGAAATTGACTTTAACACTTCTACTATTGTAAATATTTATTCACATTAGATATTTATACCTAATAAAATGAAGTGAAAAAAGTAGAGTTGTGGCTATGTATAATAGAGTAGAGAGATTTGGCTTAATAATCAATTCAAATATTAATATATTTATGTCAATATTTTTATAAGAAAATCATAAAAAATAATATAGAAAAATATGTAAATGAAATCAAGAAATCTTTATATGATCATTTTCTCAAACCGACACCAATCTTGGTGCTTGCCAAATAAAATAAATAAAAATGAAAGTTATAAAAAAAAAGTGCATTTAATTAATGGCAAAGGGACGGATTTACCCTCAAACTTTAATAAATGGTACATATATGCCCTCCGTTATACTTTCCGTCCACATAAGCCCCTGCCGTCCAATTATAGGTACACATATACCCCTCTCACTAACGGACCCCTAATTTCTTACACGTGTCTTAATTTTAGTGTGTTAATTTGGGTGTTTTAATTAGGATTCCTTTTAGAGGAAATTGGGTGGGTATTGGGTTATGGGGCGGATAGTTGGGTTATGGATTAAAAAAAAGGGTCAAACAGGTAGTTCAATAGGATTAAGACACGTGTAAGAAATTAGGGGTCCGTTAGTGAGAGGGGTATATGTGTACCTATAATTGGATGGCAGGAGCTTATGTGGACGGAAAGTATAACAGAAGGCATATACGTACCATTTATTAAAGTTCGGGGTAAATCCGTCCCTTTGCCGTTTAATTAATGACTAAGAGTATACCCTAAGGATACATCTATATATATAGACTATATGGTATAGTAATATCGGCTTGCTTGTAAAGCAATCAATGAATCACAATATGCATTTTTTATTAGAGTTAAATATGTCATGTCATAGCAATATATTGGTGACAAACAAGAAAAAGAGAAAAAAAACAAAAAAACAATAAAGACGAACAAAATGAAAGGCTCTATAAAGCACATGAAACAATATTGTCTCGTATATAACGGGTGTTAAAATGAGTGGCTTGGATTGAATTTGAGCAGATTAAAATGAGTCGAGTTAATAAATAAGCGAGTCTACTTGAGCTGAAGTAAGTTGAACCATAAAGCGGGCCATAACCTAATCCATTCGATTTTTATTAAGTTTTAATTTCTTTATTTGTTCTTTTTAATATGTTAAAGTATTTAATAATAAACTATTTCGTCTTTATTATGACTATATAACATATCAAATTAAAAAAAAAAATCGTAAAATATTTTGCCAAAGTTTCCATGGGTCAATTTGGGCTATATATTGACCCAATTTCTAGATGAACTAAAATGAATTTGAGCGAAAATGAGATAAGCAAATAAATAAACGAATCAATAATGAGTAGGACATATCATGTTTTCATAAGCTAATTTTACAACTTCTCGTATAAAACATGAAAATTAATGTTCTTGGATATAATCTAGGCCAAAACCTTTAGAAGAAATGATTTGATTAGTCATGAATCAATTGAAAAACCTACATTAGAGAGTTTTTACAACACTAATCCAAAACTAAAACTAAGTCCAAACTAAAAAGTCCCCAAAAACAAAAACAAAAATCCAAATGAAAGAAAACAAAAAGCTAACTTGTTGAAACAAAAAAACACAACATGACTAAAAATTAGTAGTAGCTGATATGTTACTTTCAAGTGTAACATTTGTTAGTAGAATAACTTGTAGACATTTCACTACTAGGACAAGGTGAAGAAGAATCCCAAAGCAAATTTGTCTTCCATGCATCAGCAGCCATATTCAATGGAAAATTATTCATCAATGGAAGTACTCCAATATTATTAGACCTAACAACATTTCCCCATTGTAATTCCTCCATATGTTCCATGTTGTTGTTTATAACATTATTAGCTTCCTTCAATGTAATAGTTGTATCATCATGAACACCACCACCACCACCACCTTCAATATTCTCCGGTAACGCGATAGAATAATCCCCAAATATAGAAGATGACATGTTTAGAAGCAAAGAAGAAGCATCAATATTGTTCATATTGTCAACACATGATGAGGAAAATGTGTAACTTGTGATAGGGTCATTATTGTGGTTTGACATTGAGTTGAGGGTTTTGTAAAGAGGAAGATCTAATGTGGTGAAGCTACTAGACATATTATTGTTGGATGAGTTTTGTAATAAATCATTAAATTGGATAGGTGAAGTACTACTTGTTTTGTGTATAAATGATGACATTTCATTTGAATGATTAGTAAAATGGATACTTGTTAGAAAATCATGAGATGTAGTGTTATTTTGAGGTAGTACTTGTGGTGGTGATACCCAAGAATGAGAAAGAGCTCTATGTGCATTGGAGTTTGCTTTCTTGAAAATCCTGCATATTGCCCATGAGTCCTAAAATATTCAACAAAAAAAAAAAAAAGAAATTAGTAAAAATTTCAACTTCTATACACTACTACTAATAATAAAAAATAAAATAATATATAAAAATTATATTATCAAGTCAACTAAAGAATAATTATGGGAAGTTCCACAAAATATGTATTATTATTAACTTGAAAAATAAGGCTGATTATCTATTATAACATGTTAATTACTTAACGTAAATAAATTATTTTTATTGTCACTGTATATAAGTTATATCAATTAATTAAAAAAGAGTATGTCATAGGGTTTAGGTAGGAGTAATCTACATCATTAGTGTAAATAATTTTCACACTATCAAATCATTTTTATCTGTTATAACAGATAACACATCTTATTTTCAAGATCTCAAATCTCATACTTTAATAAGACTTGCATGTAAATATTAATCTTTTTAATGACCTGATAGTGTATAAAAATTACACTAGCAATATATAAAACTTAATCTCTTTATAACAAAAGAAACCATTAACTTATTTTTGAACTGAGTGTTTATCGAAAACAAACTCTCTCTACCCTAGTCCCAGGTAGGTGGGAGCCTTGAGAGGTATATTTGCATACGCCCCACTTTCTCCAGATCTCACTCATAAGACTATACATTAAATATGTTGTTATTATCGTTACCTATTACAACATGTTAAGATACACTATCAGTGTAAGAAAATGATTAGTTTAGAGAAGCTTACATTAGGTGGAATATGTTTGTCCAAGAATCTCTTTGGTGCAGTGGAGTCAGTAATAGAAGGCAATCTAAACTCATGCATCATCCAATCTGTTTTAATCCCTTTTGCAGCTCTTCCTTTGTAGAAAACAAGTGATTTTTTCAAGCCAATACATTTTGATCCTTCAGATGAATAAATTGGCCTATCAGTACCTGTTGCTTTCCAAAAACCAGCTCCAGTTACTCTATTTGGCCTTGCACTATTTCTGTATTTTCTATCCCTTGGACAATAAAAATACCATTCTTTTTCTCCCACTGCTGCCAACTCTGCTAAGGTGAAAAAACAACAACAAAAAGAGTAGTTAGCTATGTTTCATCGTTCAAGGACATGAAGAAAAAAGAGAAGAAATCAAGAAAATTTTAAAAGAATTAGTAATTTTTATATTATCAGCTTTATCTGTCGTAGATAACTTGCTTTATTTTCAAGATCACAAATCTGACTTTTGGAAAGTTACTTGTAAATATCTTTTGGGAGTTTGCTAGTGTGTCAAAAACTTTATATTGTCGGTATATATAAGTTAAACTTATCTAGAAATGGAACTAGTCACTCCTTGAAAAGTCAGACATGTTATCTGTTATAACATATTAAATTATACTAACTGTGTATGAGTTAATTAATCCAAAAACAAGTAGCAAGGATATATACCACATGAAAGTATAAAAACCCAACGAAGTCTTGATGCAAAAGCTATAACATATATGAACAAGCTTAGTATTACTATTTTGTTTGAAAGTTATGATGGTATGGTTAGGTCCCTCCACCCTTAACCAGAGCTTGAGTCCTAAACATGGTTTTTTTTTTTGGGCACGTTGCAATGATCCTTACAACACGCGATTCAGATATAGTCAGACTCTAATACAAATACTAGACAATGGTTTGAAAACCAAAAAGAAAAGAAAAAAGAAGCATGACGTTTTCTTACTTGGTAGATCCCATGGATCATATTTATAGATATCAAGTTGCTTGATAAGTTCAATGGATATTGGTTTTTGTTGAACTTTCCTCCTTAGATAAAACCCTACTAACTCTTCATCAGTTGGATGAAACCTAAACCCTGGAAGCATCACTTCATCCATATTTTTCTCTTTATCATTTCTCTCTTCCATTAAAACCCTAAAAGATCACAAAAATATAGAACAAACCCTAATACCTACCTACCTTACACAACTTTTTTTCCTAAACAAAAACAAAACTTGTTTAAGTAAAACTAACTATTGATGAAACCCTAATATTGTTGTTGTTGAAGAAGAAGAAAAGTTTATAAGTTGAAGAGAGAAAATGTGTTAAGTTTTAGAATTAGGAAAGTGATTATATGGTTCCTAAAGAGGGGTCTTCCTCCTAAAGATCAGCCGACTTTTCTGCTGACTTTAATAGCTCTATCTCTACTTGTTTGCCTCTTCTTTGGCAAGTACCAATTTTGGCTTTACTCATAATACTGATAGTGTAAAGAATTTTATATTGTTAGTGTGATACACAAAAATAAGTAAATTAATCTTGATATGTACTAATCTTGATATGTTATGCTATTATAAAGTACTAATCTTGTTGGTGAGAGTTCGATTTCTCACCTGTAAGCTCTTCTCATTTTTCCTTTCCCAATCCTCAATTTTTTTTTTAAATATTATATTTGACTTATATGCATAGATATTGTAAAATCTCTTAGTACTATCGGGGCTTGTTTAGTTAAGGAATAAGTTATTCTGAGATTAGTTATCATAGGTTATAATTTCGGTATAAGTTATTTTTGTGATTTTATCTCAACCAAACAAGGAATAAACTCCTCTTAAAATAAATTTGTGGATTAGTTATTCTTTATCTCTTGTACTAAAACAGTTACGATATTATAATAATTGTATGTACTAGGTAGTGGTGAAGTCATGCAAATTTTTTTCAAAAAATTATACTGCATATAGGGATATATATATATATATATATATATGTATGTATATATTAATATGAATTTGAATCTCCTTAACATACGAGAAATATATGTTCAAATCCCATGTGTAGCATTTTTTTGTTAGAATTTTTGGATTCGCCATTGATTTCACAAGTGAAAACTTATTATTTTTCCTCATGTTGCTAATCTTGTTTTTTTTTTATGGACAATTAATACTTTTAATCATCTCTTTTAGGTGAAACTAAAAACCAAAAAAAGGGAAAAATACTGTCAATATAATTAGAATTAATCACCTACCAAGGATCAACTCTTAAACGTAAAGAAAAAAAAAATGAATTCCCAGCAATGACTCTTATTTCTCACTTCAATGTCTTGCTGTACCAATTTGTATTTTGTTTATTCCAAATTTAAGAATCTCAAGACTCACTAAATTGGCCCTTATAGGGATATGATATTATTAAGTGTTTGTTTCATGACTATACAATATATATATATATATATATATATATATATATATATATATATTTTGATCTTTAATATGTCAAGATATATAAATAATTAATGTGTGTATATCAAGACAAATTAAACTTCCAAGTAGTTACATATTTTATCAATTGCTAATTTGAATAACTATTTTGAAAACAATAGAGTCACAGACCAAAGGCACATTTCCCAAGACAGAAGCACAAAATTATATTCAAGATGTAAAATTCCCTATGTGAATAGCCTCAGACTTATGATTATTTATTTTTTAAAATATAATTTTAGAAAACTATATAGTTATCTCAGGATCCAAAAAAATCTATTTCCTTCTATTCCATTCTTTCACAGCTTCTATTCCACTGACTTGTCAGATTAAATACAGTTTCTGCTAAGATAAGTAATTGACTATATTATACTAAAAGATACTCTTCCAGCTAAGGTAATTAAGGGATGCTTATTATCTTAATTATGAAAATTTGAGGGGTATTTTAGGGATAATATGTCATAAAATTAAAATTAGTGTTAAACTTATACCCTAGTTGACCATTTTGTGGTCCACAATAAATTCAAAAGGGTTTTTAGTCACAAAGATTTTGACTTTCTTGTCGTAACATTTTTCAAGCCCTAAGATAATCTCAAATTAAATGAGTAGCTATAGTTTCATAGTATATAGTTTGAAGATAATTATTATTAGCAGCTATAATTTGCTTATTTATCACACATTACTGACTTTTTAGAGTAGTTGTATTAGTTCATTAATAGACCATATCAGTTCGATAATAACATATATTTATTCGCCATATATTAGTAATATAGTTTTCTGAAAAAATCACTTGTACCAATTATTACCAGCTTGTATGACTTGTATTTATTTATTCGCAAAATTTGAAATGATGTTGTCTTATTGATTTATTTTAAATTGTATTAATTTATTTAAAATACTTCATGATTTTTATTGTTATTTGGTTATTTATCATGCCAATATTTTTGCTAAGTTTCTACTATTTGATGTATAACGGGATCCTCCAATAAGTATATTGAAATTATGTGATACTAATCAATGTAATATAATATCATCATCTATACCTAACAAATTGATACATTATATTCATATTATTCTTATTGAGGTTATAACTCATGATAGGAAAGAAAAACGATTTATGTATGGAGTTAAATATGCAACATTTATGAATAAAAGTGTTTGGTTATTGGAGAAATATAAAAATTAATGTCAAATCAAAATCAACTACGACATAGATAAAACACTAAATCAAACTTTCTTTAATGTCAAAATAATAGCTGTGAATAGCCACGATATTATATACTTAATTTTTTTTATCGGTTATCTCCTAAGGGACCAATATTATATACTTAATTAACTATGTAAAGAAACAGAAAGGTGAAATCAATAATTTCTGTATTAGTATGTGTTTGAAGTTATAGATTAGGGGAACTCTGGAAATAATAAACCCATAAGCTTAGGAGACAAATTAAATAAGCAAAAACGAGGTTTCTTACACGTAAAAATAAAGATCTCTTATAATTACCTATAACTTAAATAGACAAAATGACTTTTTTTTTTCTTCAGATCTCGTATCTATAAAAATAAAAATTTCTAGTAAAAAGAACACAAAACTAAAAATAAAAATGTAAAGGGGTACAAAATTTAAAATATTGTGCCTTATAAAATGAAGAAAAAAAAGTTGTTAAAATAAGTAGTAAAGGTGTACGAATCCCAAACTGCTCTGTTACCTAAATACCCACTCCACTTTCATTTCTCTAAATGAGGAGACAAAAAGAATTAGAAAAACTAAAAGAAAAGGAAAAAAAGAAGGAAAAATAAAAATTGTGATAATATGTTGCTTATAGTTTTGGGTCAAAATTGCTCTTTTGTACTTGCTTTCAAATATAACGGAGAAAATGTTCATATTTGTTTTTGTACGTTGAAGATTTAGTTTGATCTTGTCCCTACGATATTGTAAATTTTGAGTCAAAATTATAACAATGAGAATATAAATGAGTCGAATTTTTAATAGAATGCAAAGTTATCGCACCATTTCAAGTAGATCATAACTAAATTTGACTTTTTTATGTATCCTTCCAAAATGATAAAGATAAAAAAATGAAAAATCGTGGTAATGAAATATATATAATTAGAAAATCAAAAATGAGAATAAATACTTTCACTTCTTTGCTCACCATTTTTTATATCCGTTCAAAGAAAAAAATTCTTGTTCATTTATCTATTTAACCAAGCTGTTAGAAAGTTAAAAATGCTTATTTGTTGATTTTTAGAAGCTATTTTTTAAAAAAGGTTTTTTCCCAAAATATTTTTGAAATCTCTGTCGGAAATAAATTTCTACATTAATATTGATAAAAGCGTTTTTACTCTTCAAAATATATTTTTTTAAAAATATTTCTAACATTTTTTTTCTTGAAAAACTTGGCCAAAAAGACTTATTATTGCTTGTTCAAGTGTTAATTACATCAAATTGATGCAATTTATTGTAGTTAAATAATTTATAAAGAAAATTCATTAAATAACTATGGGTAACTAACGTTATTGTATATTCATACATACATGACATATATTTATTAATATTGAAAAATCTTTTTGGCCAAAATTTGGCCAGAATGATATTTTATTTATATTATTTTATCTTTTAAATATTTTTATCCTTTTAACTTTAATACCTTTTAATTAAAAAAATAAGAAAAAGATCAGTTTATTTTAAAATTAAAAAAATATTATAATTTTTTTAATTTTTTGGCCAAATTCTGGCCAAATTTTCTGGCCATTTAGCACTTTCCTATTGATATGAAATAAACATCTGACACAAATAAATATTTTATCGTAGTAGAGTTTGCCGGCCCATTTTTTTTCACTCTTCTTGTTTTTTGGTTGTCACGTGCATGATCATTTATGTTAAGGGTTTGTGTTTACCATACAGTAATTATTTATTACCTTGATTTTTGGTAGCTAAAAATTCAACTACCTAAGTTTAAGTTAATATATTTAATTAAGACCGCACGGGTCAATTTCCTTCGATTTTCTGACTTTATTGAAAACCAGGCCATGGATTTCCTCAATTTTTCTTGCTTATTGAAAAGCAATTATGTAACTCTACCTATAATAATAATGATGTGACTATTTGAAAGTTTGAAATTTCTTGCCAAATTAGTAGTATTAACCCTTGCTGAATTTTCCAATTTTAACAGTAGAAATAAGATTTGCATACAAATTGTCAAAAAAAATTATTTTCAAGTCATATAAGGAATTTTGGAATCTTGTTCTAATCAGATGTGAGATATTCTCATTCCCATCACTCCTAGATGTTATTCGAACCCGATGTGTATGGCTCTGATACTATGTCAAATAAATTTTAAATCTAACTCACACTCTAAATTAATTCAAAGAAAGAAGATTGTCCAAGTCATATAAAGAGTACTAAAATGTCGTCCCAATCTGATGTGGGTCAAATTTCATCACCCCACCCTCTCTAAATCCCATTTGAGGGATAGTATGATGTTTTAATTGTAATTTCTTCTACTTCATTTGCCAACCATGTCTAGACAAAGGTGGATCCAATGTATCAGTGCCAAATTCATTTGAAGTCCGTACTTCAACGCGGAACATAAATTAATATGTAAACATTTATAAAATTACAGTAAATATTAAATATGAACTTATAACCTTAAAAATATAATGGGGGTATGACATATCCTTAAGAAAAATATTTAAGAATATAAATAAAAGACTACTTTCTACTATTATCCTTTTAATTATTCTTAAACTGTTCTCTTAGATAATATAAAGTTGAAGGGTAAACATGGAAACAAGTCCCAAAAATTTTCTTGAACTTTGATGAATTCACTTATTTTGGACAAGTGACGTAGCCACATATAGCTCAGGATGACCAATCAGACACTCTTCATCAAAAAATTATACTATGTATATAGAAAATTGTACCAAATATATCGATCAAAAAATATTTTTCATACATATATATTAAATCTTGAACACCCTTAACAAAATTTCTGATTTCACCATTATTTTGGACTATGAAAAAAGTCCAACAATTTACTTAATAATTTTATCAACATAGTACAAAATATTTACTTAATTTTAAAAGGTGGAAGTTTGAGTGAGTCAAAATGGCACACTTTGGGGATTTCAAATTTAGTGAAAATCCAGAAATCTAACCCCTCGTTTGTCCCTTCTTTGACCTTGGGCTTCCCTTCCCAAACGTGCAATCAAACTTTAAAAATATTTTTGTTTCTAATAATTCAAACTACTCAAGCCCCCTCTATATATGTGAATTCTTAACCTCTTCACATTAATACTTGAGACTTTTTTTTATATATATTTTAAAAATAATAACTTGTGTGTACTTTTTTTTAGCAATTAATGAGTATGCATTTGATATATGGAGTGTATTAAGTGAACTTTCACTACAACAAAAATAACTTTTAGCGGCGTGCTAAAGTATTTACCTGCATTAGTTAAGTGCCATTAGAACCAATATCGCTACAGGCTTTAGGGACATAAACAAAGAGTGCTAATTGTCGCTAAAATTACATATTTAGCGGCAATTAAGAATTAATTGCTGCTAATGATCATTTTTTATGTAGTGTTTTAACTCTACTTTCATTAGTTTCCTGTTGCTTTAGGTGTTTGAAGTCTTTGAGGGTATATTTGATTCTATCAGTATAATTAGATAAGATCGTCAAATGAACGAATTGAGCTAAATTTGAGAATGTCAAAATAAGTTGACTTGATAAATAAGCGGATCATTAACCTACTTAAATACTTGGCTAAAGCTGACTACGCTGAAATAAGCTAAATCATCATCCAGTCCATCCAATATTTACTAAGTTACAAATTCAAAGGTAGTTTTCTTTAATTTATTTGAGTACCTAATAAAATTCTCCTTTGTAAAGTGACCATAAAAAAAACATAACAAATAAAAAAAAAAATTAAAATAATTTAGATAAAGTTTCTCATGGATCGATTTGGACGGTATGTCGGCCTAGTTTTGAAATGGGCTACACTAAACATGTCAAAATGAACCCAATTAAGCGATTAACCCGTTCAAACATACATAGATCGGACAAATTATAATTTGTGTTAATTTCAAATATATACAACAAAATAATAGTTTATAATAAATGTAGTCATGTTTTATTTATATAAAAAGTAGCCAAAAATCATAAAAAGTAGACACTACTATTCAATATAGTTTATCTATACATGGGCTATACACTGACTAAACATTATGATGCACTCAAAATAACTTACTATAGCTTGCCAAAAGTCATAGAAAGTATACACTACTATACAATATAGTTTACTTATACATGAGCTATACACTGACTATACATTATGATACAGTCAAAAAACTGAAAAATAACTTATTATACATAATGTATACACTAACTATACATGAAGTATACATTGACTATTCAATTTCATTCAACTCAAAATCACCTCTAAATAGTTTCATAGTTTAGATATGAAGTCCTCTCGATTTTTCAAATCTTTCGATATATAATTTGCTCGAAACAATTCACGTTTTTGATATGTCGAACTTTCAAAAAAGATAGAGAGAAGAAGATGACGAAGAAGAAAAAGAAAAAGATGATGATGGAGGAGGAGTAAGGGAGAAAAAGCCACTAATGACAAAATTGAACGAAATAATGAGGATATTTGGTTATTTTTTGAAAAAAAAAGTTGCCAGTGGGACTTTTTTCTTATAATTTTCTCAAATGAGTTGATTTTGACACTTATATAGGATAAAATGTATTTGGTCACAATACTAATAAAAAGGAGAAATGCTTATAACTCCTCCAAGCAAATAAGATGTATGGATTCATGCATATTCAACTTCTTGTCATATATTTGGAAAACAAAACCTAACTTTTTTTCCCTACACTGCAATAAGTAGATAGGGAGGTCGTTTCGCTTCTTAATCTTGAATATGAGGAATATGTTCTCATAAAATCATAGTCTAATCGGATCTAGCTGGTGGTAGTAGCTAAAATAAAGTCGAACTCTTACAAGTTATCAATTAATGAAAAAGTGTGACAAGGATGTAAACTTCCCAAGATCTTTTAGGATGATCGATGGTGAAAATCTTTGTCCATGATACTCAGGGGCAGCTAAATGGATTGACTACTCATTCAAAAAAATTAAAATTTAAGACCCTCCGTTCAATTTTGGCTTTAGGTCACTGATATGTATGAGCTCCCCTTGATGATACTTTATCTCCATAATCTTTCATTATCCATACGTTAGAATTACTTCCTTCGAGAAATTAGGACAAAGCGCGGAAAGATCACTTCCCACCACTCCTAGTGTCATAGGATAACCGCCTTCTCCATAACTCAGAAGCTCCAACCTTCTTCATGTCTCGTATGCTAAATCAAGAGAAATGATGTCACACATATTGAACGTATCAACAACAGTAGATAAAGCCCAATAAAGTTTTTAGACAAGTAGGGGAAGAAACCACAAGGAAACCTTTGCTCATTTCTTAAACCTCCAATATACAGTTTTGAGTACACAAGTTTTCTCTAGAGTATACAAATTAGTCGAGATTAGTTATATGAATCCTCGAAATCCATTTAGCTTTGGTTATATGATCCAAGTTTTCTCCACAGTTGGATCAGTATTCCTTAAACCACAATATTTCATCACTGGTTTCGGTGTGGATGCATTTCAATTTCTTCCCTATCTGTCTCTCAACAGGGCCAGATTCCTTGAACATATCAATTGCATGATCCTTGAACTTCTAAGGACGTTGAAATCCCCTGCCACTTTATTTTACCAAATGTTTCTAGATTGAGGATTGATGTAACCAAAGCTAAATGGATATCGAGGATTCATATAACTAATCTCGACTAATTGTATACATTAGAGAAAACTTTTAAGGACATCAGCCCCGCAAAACAGAACTGCCAGCGAAAATCTGAACCCCCTCCTACTGATACTAATAACAATAATATCCCCAAAGAGGACTACAATCAGAACGGCAAATGGAAGACCACATTTGCTGCTACTGCCCAAGCAACTCAGGGAGCTACAACAGCTCCTACTACTATTGATAATCAACACAGGACTCATCTAGGTAAGCCAGCTGTCTACCTTAATGCCGAAGATTACTTTTTTGTTGTACTTGCACAATGGTTGCGTGACTTTGTGTATCCCCATTGTCCATTTTAAAATACGAATCCAGGTGCTCAAAGTAAATCTCATTCACATCGTCTTTTTCGATGTTTTTACTAACTGCATAGGCTTCAAAATCTGTAGAAATCAATCTCCGTCTTTTACCAGTTTTTCCACACTCATGCATACCCACAAATCTCTGCTATCTTTTTAAAGATCGATTCAATGTGTCCCTATTAATGTAATCAATATAGTCTAGATGCCAGTCCACCACTGATGTTATGTTTGTCCTAATAATCAAATACAACATTGCAGGCCAGAATAAAGAAATTTGATGCTCAGAACCTATAAACTATTCAAAAAGTAGTGCATCAAATCAGAAGTTTTAGGAATTCGATTTTCAGTTTATTAGGATCAAGGCATAGTTGATTGATATGTCTACCATATGGTAGAATAAGTAAAAGGTTGTGTTCCATAGTTAACATTATCAGTAGTAAAGGAGTGTGTCAAGTCAAATATGAACAAATAAATATGCGCGGAGAGAGTAGTAATTGAACTGTAAAATAGAGATGAAGATCCAATTGAATTAATTAAAGAATTTAATTGAAAGTAATTAACTAAAACCTAAAAACCTATTACGGGGGAAATCCTATATAAAGTAAGCTAAATGACCAAAAAAAAAAATAAGAAAGAAAAAAATCTGCTTCAGGCATGATGATGACTGCAATAGTTCTTCACTTTGCCTAGGAAAAATGGTACCCTCCTGGAGTGCGTGAACTCTCTGTAAAAGCAATCATCTGAAATTGTTGAAAGCACTTGACAACATTGTGTGGATAATGAAATTCTACGCTTGAAAACGGAAGTGATCAAATTGAATGCACAACCGTTCACCTTGATGCAAGAAGTGGTTGGAGCCGGGGCCGGGCCCCAAGAGGGAGCCATATGTGATGGAGAAACAACATCATCAACGGGGGATGAGGATGGAACCGCATGAGTTGGTGAAGCCGCATTATCAACTAGAGATGGAGATGGAGCCGCATGAGTAGGTGAAGCCACATTATCAACGGGAGATGGAGATGGAGACGCATGAGTTGGTGAAGCCACATTATCAACTGGAGATGGAGATGGAGCCGCATTATCAACAACATGACTACAAAAGTTTCTCACTTTCCCGAGGAAAAAGGGTACCCTCTTTGAGTGCGTGTACTCTCTGTAAAAGCAATCATCTGAAATTGTTAAAAGTCCTTGGCAGCATTGAGTGGATAATGAAATTCTACGCTTGAAAAAGGAAGTGATCAAATCTAATGCACAGCCGTCCACCTTGGTGCAAGAAGTGGATGGAGCCGGGGTCGTGTGTGGTGGCGAAACCACATCATCAACTGGGGATGGAGCCATATGTGTTGGTGAAGCCGCATTATCAATAGGAGATGGAGTTGGTAGTGATGGTATTTTTGGGTAAGTACGCCACCACCATTGGGGCCACAATCCAATTGAAGAAGTACCAAACGATTCTGTTTTGGGTTTGGTTGCAGTGACAGTAGCAATGCCTATGCAACCCAACAACAGAAACAAACATAACAATGTGGCACTTGTCGATGACGAAGACATGTTTCAGAAGAAAGAATGAGTAATTAGCTGAGATGGAAGGAACAAATATATATAGCCAAAGAATTACAGGCAATACTTCCGAAATCCTTTAAACTTGTATGAATAATACGGAGTAAAAGGAGTTGATATAAATAGGCAAAGAATCTAGGCGGTACTTCCCAATCCCTTTATACTTCAAATATCTACTTCTATCCAAATTTGGATTTCTGTTTATGTACAAAGGCAAAAAACAATTTAAGGGATACTTAATCCCAATCCATTTATACTTCAAATATCTACTTCTATCCAAATTAGGATTTCTATATATGTCACGTCCAGTCGTCCCATTTTAATAAAAATTTATAATTCAAGAATGTGTTGCAATCAAACTATGACGACTTCTCCTCAATCAAGACAACTACCAAAAACATTTTTCTAAAAAAAATAACATTGAAAATATTTAGACAACTACCCTTCAAAAGTTAAGTGACCTTGAAGCCCCATACTATAAAATATCACATTTCACCTAGCATTTGTCCTGAAGTACAAAGACTTCCATATCATTATAATAATTATTTATGATATAAAATCCAGAAAACAATTAGAAAAAAGTGAAAGATGTTGTCATCACAGATCATTTCCCTCCAAAAACATTGATCTCTTTGCCACGTAGCTTGGGGATCTCAGCCATGTCTAATCAGAGGCGAATCTAGGATTTCAAGAAAATGGGTGCATCATTGCTTTAAAGATAAGCCATCTTGGGAACGGGTTCAAAAACTTTTAATTTAATATATTCTTTAATAATTATAGAAGTAATATATCGAGTTTAGTCGAATGACTACGGGTTCGGGTGACCCAAAATTAGTACATAAATTCGCCACTGTGTCTAATAGGACATCATAAAGATAAGATCCATCAGCCGTTTCACTTTCTCTATAAGTTTCTATTTTTGTTTCTTGACCTTACAACATCATAAGTCTATGTAAACCTTACCCCTACCTCGACTATTTCTGTTATTATACTAACAAAAAATACACACAAAAGCTGCAAGATATGGCTTGGCTGAATAGATAATCTCTGTTCTTCCTCATGAAATCATCATAGAGATCCTCTTAAAGGTTCCCCCAAAGTCTCTTTTGAAGTTCATGTGTGTTTCAAAATCATGGCTTGAACTAATCTCCAGCGCGAAGTTTATCAAAAACCATTTGAAATTAACAGCTAATGACAAAGAATACAGCCACCGCAGGATTATTTTTCAAGAATCTGCACACAATTTAAGGTATATTGTCTCCCTTCCATGCTTAACAAAGAACGAAGCACCGAGCTATTTGACATTGGTTCTCCCATGGAAAACCCCACTATTTATTCTTGGATTGTCGGTTCTGTCAATAGATTGATTTGTATGTACAGTAAGATAGAGGAGACAGTTCTATGGAACGCCGTTATTAACAAGTCTAAGAAATTGCCTACACTTGGAGGTAAATTGAGGAACGGTTTCTCTTACTATCTCAAATATGATTTTGGATATGACGAAACACGTGATGATTACAAAGTGGTAGTTATTCAATGTATTTATGTGGATAGTGATTCGTGTGATACTGTAGTCGACATATACAGTTTGAAGGCTGATTCTTGGAGAACAATTAATAAGTTTCAGGGCAATTTTCTAGAAAATTCTCTGGGTAAATTTGTCGATGGTAAGCTTTATTGGGCTTTATCAGCTGATGTTGATACGTACAACATCATTTCTCTTGATATAGCAGATGAGACGTGGAGAAGGTTGGAGCTTCCGGATAGTTATGGAAAAGGTAGTTATCTGTTGGCACTGGGAGTGGTGGGAAGTCATCTTTCTGTGCTTTGTCTCAATTGTATTGAAGGAACTAATTCCGATGTGTGGATTATGAAAGATTGTGGAGTTGAAGTATCATGGACAATGATTTTCACAGTCGATCATCCTAAAGACCTTGGGGAGTTTATATTCTTTACATCCATTTTCTCCTTACCTTGTTACCAATCAAATAAGGATGAAATTTTACTTTTAATTTCCCCCGTTATCATGACATACAACAGTTCAACCAGACAAGTAGAGGTTGCTGATCAATTTGAGGAATGTGCTGCTGCAGAAATCTATGTTGGAAGCCTTGTTGATCCCCTATTGATATCATGAAACCTCACAATCATTTATCCGATAACTTGTAAGAGTTCTTCTTTATTTAGCTTCTTCTGTCAGCTAGGTCAGATTAGAGCAAGATTTTTTGAGAATATACAATATGATTAAGTTGTGGTTGTCCTTGCTCTTCATGCTTCTATATAGTATTCTTCAATATCTTAGTTTCTTTGTTGTGTCCCATTGAAGGAACGTAAATATATGAGCCATTTCACTCCGATTTCTACAATAACTCAAATCATTATCCCAATTGAAATCACAACAGACATTCTCTTGAGGCTTCCCACAAAGTCCATTGAAATGTATGTCCATTTCAAAATCACGGCATCAACTAACATCTAGCCCTCATTTCTTAAACACTCATCTCAAATTAAACACACATCAATAGAAATTACAAATTTTGTTCCCTCCCTCACCTATTTAGCAAACAACAACTTACTCAGAAGCTACTTCACATGGATCCCCCACTTTATCAACTTTTTTATGGGTTCTACCAATGGGTTGATTTGTCTTTGCAATCATGAAAGGGAGACGTATATATGGAACCCTACCAATAGCAAGTCAAAGAAATAACTTAATTCGCCCAGGGGTATCTTTTTCTATACCAAATATGGTTTTGGATACGATGACTCAAGTGGCGATTATAAAGCTTTGTTTATTGATCATTATTGTGATTCTTATAATGATGAGGTGTCCAACATGAGGATTGTCGTCAATATTTACAGCTTGATGACTGATTCTTGGACAACACTTCATGACCAGCTTCATGGCATCTTTCTAATAAATCATTTGGGTAAATTTGTCAATGGGAAGCTTTATTGGATTGCATCTATATGGGTATTGGTAATTATGATGTGTGCAATATCATTTCTTTTGATGTAGCAGACGAGACATGGGAATGCTTGGAGCTTTCCATTTGTGGAGAAGACAATTCTAATATCAAACTGGGAGTAGTAGGAAGTGCTTTTTGTGCTCTATTCTTGCCATCTAGGTACTACTACTTCTGATGTTTGGATTTTGAAAATTGCGGTTTTTGGACAGTCCTTCATAATCCAGACATCAGAAGCAGTGTCACCTAGACGACAAGCATGAAGCACAGAAAGGTCACTTTCCACAACTCTGATTTTGAAATTAGAATTGACTTCCCCACAATTGGGAAGCTCCAAGCTTCCCCATGTGTCATCTTCTACATCAAAAGAAATGATGTTGCGCACATTGTGATTATGAAGACTAGTAGTTGTAATCCAATAAATCTTCTCGTTGACAAATTTACCATAAAGATTTACTAGATAGATGCCCTGAAGTTGGTCATGTACTGTCGTCCACAAATAAGTCCTCAAACTGTAAATGTTGACCAGTCTTTATGTTGGATACAACATCATGGTAAGAAATCTATATAGAATGCCTTGTTGATCCCCTATTGATATCATGAAGCCTCACAATCATTTGGCCAGTAACTTTAAGAGTTCTTCTTTATTTAGCATCTTCTGTCAGCTAGGTTAGATTAGAGCAAGAATTTTTGAGAATATATTCCCCATATTCGGAGATAGGGAGCGAAACGACTTCTCCATCTATCTACTGTCATCCAAGAATAAAAATGTTGTTGCACATCTTTTTTGTCAAATGTAGGACAAGACGTTGAATATGTATAAATCCATACATCACAATTCATATTTGCGTGTATACCTTGAAGTTCTTGTAAGAAATTCTCCTTTTTATTTCCACTAATTCATAAAACCAAAGGTTATGATCTCCTACAGATAAAATTTGTTGTCTTAATCAGTGTTTTAGCTAAAGAAACAGACTTGGATTGGATCCTTGTATAAAAATTTCCATTACAATATAGTTTTATACTAAAATTTATGAATTAATGTGCAATGCACGTTTCAAGAGACTAGTTTTCTTATAAATACAAGCATTGTGTCTCTGTTGGTATTACTAGAATATGAATCAATATACAATTATTCTCTGTTCTACTCTGCTACTGCCTCACTTTACAGAAAAGCATCCTTCCGCCTTTCACTGCTCTGCTACCAATATTTGTGATTGTTACCTCGTATACAAAAACATGTTTTTGTTTCTTTCTTTTCGAGATTGGATTCAGACCATTCTACTCAAATTCTTCTCATGGTATGATTTTTTCTTCACTCCAACTTCTACAACTACTGATTCCGTAATCACAAATGAAATCATAACATATCCTCTTAAGGCTTCTCCCAAAGTCTCTCCTAAAATGTATGTCAGTTTTGAAATCATAGCGTTGACTTATATCTAGCCCTGATTTTGTGAATACACATCTCATATTAAACACACATCATAGAGTTCTATTTCCAGGCATCAATAGGAATTTCAACTTTAGTTCTCTCCTCCCTCCCCTGTTTAACAAGCAACAAGTCACTGTTCACATGGATCCTCTCACTTAATCAACTTTCTTTGTGGGTTCTGCCAGTGGGCTAAATAGTCTTTGCGATCACAAAGGGCGTATATATATATATATATGGGACCTCGCTATTAGAAAGTCAAAGAAATTACTTAATTCGTCGTGGAGTTCCTCTTTCTTTCTATATATATATATACACATACTAGTTTCATGGCATGTGCATTGCACGTCTGTATCATATATGTAGTAGACGATGTTGTAAAATAGAATTAATATTACTAAATTAAATCTTATTAGTAAATAATTGTAACTTAAAGAACATAGAACAAGTGCTTTTAAATGATTAATGCAGATTGTTATAGAATTACTTGTATTTTGAGATCAAAATGACCAGATATTATTGAAACATTTCAAAATACATTCAAAGTTTAAATATGGGGAGAAAGTGACATTTCTTTAGTCTTTCCTTAACTCAATTTCGCAAACAAATCTAACCAACAATTTTTTTTAAAAAAATATCAATACAAAAATTGTCATCAATAGTCTTTCCTCTTGACGTTATGAACATAAATGATGACACCATTTAAGTATAATTTTTCTCTTAAATATTCATACTTCAAATTTAGTATGTGCATGACAATAATAAGGATTATCATAAATATTTTAATATTTTATCTTTATACGTAATCTATCTTTTACCAATTAATATTTGAATAGTACTATCATAGAGAGGTAATTCTACAAAAAAAAAAGGGTACTTTATTATTATAACGAATGATGGTTAAATTGAGGTTTGAGTGTATGTCAAATATTTAGCTTGAAAAATTCTTTGTTTTAGATATACATATGTATTTCAGTAGAATAATTTAATTTTAATATATGAACAGCATCACCTTTGGTGAAAAATATTCATTTCTTTAAGTTTCTACCTTATATTTGTAGAATTATAGTCTTCTCCTTCTTCTGCCACATATATATCATATAGTTGTTGTCTAATGAAACTATCTAGTATCTTATAGAAGTTGTATCATGATATAAAATATTAAACTTTTTCAATAATAAAAATTAATCGATGAATAAATTTAAAGTATTGGTATAGAATCTTTAATTTGATTTAAGATTATTTTATGATCAATCACTATTTTCTTATCTATTTTTATATAGCTAACAATGAGTGTATCTTGTGACATCAAATTTTCTCAAATTAAAATGAACACAAAATAATAGGAAAAAAAATATATGGAACGATACATAGTTAATGAAGAAGGAAGACGAAAATATATGTTCATTCTATATTCACTGTAGAGTCCCATTTGATTAAAATCTCATGTCACCAACACTTTAGTTTCTTCGTTCATTTTTACTTACATATCTATTAAAAAATAATTATTATCATGTATGTATTATCATATTATAAGTAAAAGTGAATCTATTTTTGAAATAGTGGATTTAACATCAAAACTAATGATTCAATGGACTACGTTGATGCTCGTTCTTTTAGCAAAATAAGAAAGAAACTGCTTCATTTGAGGGTAAAAAAAATAAAAAATAGAAAATCAAAGAAGAAATATATTACCCAGATCATGTGACTTTATTCATATTTGTTTGTTATTATTGTCTTATCCACAACATTTTGTCACTGTTAACTCATGGAAACCGTAAGAAAAAATACAAGTGTGAATTTATGAATGATTTGCTACAATTTATTCATCAACTCTTTCTTATGTGGTACCTTAAATTTCGTTGAATTTTGAACTTAATCAATTGTTACAAATAACCCTGAGATTTTTTAAGAAGAAGAAAAGTAGAAAACTTAAAAAAATTGTCGTTAAAAGTGAGAGGACACCTCTATTTGTAGCTAAAAAATAGTAGTATTAATAGGTGCTAATTGTTCCTTATCAGAAAAGTTACAACCTTTCGAAAAAGTGATTGCTTATCGGAAAAATCACAACCTTTTGCAAAGGTCACAACTCGTCGGAAAAGGCACAACTCTTCAGAAAAGTCACAACCATTTGAAAAAATCACAACTCTTCCGAAAAGTCACTGCCCATCGAAAATATCAAAACTCGTCAAAAAAGTCGCAACCCTTTGGAAAAGTCACATCTCTTTGAGAAAATCACAATCCTTTAATATGAAAGGGTATCTACATTTAATATAATACAAATAATTAAATAAATAGTATAAATTGAATTTTTTTAATTGGGGGTATTATAGTAATTCAACATTCACTTTAGGAGTTCATGATTTTAAAGTAGTATAGATATAACATTGATTTTTTAACTTTGCCTATTTTTTAACATAAAATTTAAAGGGTCCTCCTTCAAAACTTTGCATATTTTTTAACATTGATTTTATTCATAATTTATGTATGGAATGTTTAATCGTCATTTTATATATTTAGTAGAAATGTGAGAGATTGTGATAAGAAAAACACCTTGTTTTATTTAGTAGAAATCGTATTGTAGGTAAAATCGAGAGGTTCATCACGACTATTTCATGCAATAGTACAATTTTTTCTTTCCTTGCAATATCATATGTTTAAATGTTCTTAGTTTAACTACAGTAATATTTATACCAAACAGAACAAGGTGTTCTTCTTGCCACCTTCTCTCACATAGAGTTATTATTTCTACTAAATATATTAAAAAAGACGATGGGACATTTTTATGAACAAAATTAATGTTAAAAATTAGGCAAAAGTTTAGGGGAGGACCAAAAGTGCACCAATATTGCAAACATGAGGGACTATTAGTGCTCCATGAAAACTCAAGAATGACTTTGAGTCTTAACCCAAAGATACGGGACTATTTTGGGCCTTCTCTCTATTTGCTTCTGACCTTCTTTCAGGTAATCTTCTCCTCGTACATTTAGGGTCTATTTTGCTTCTGACCCAAAGATCTTTGATAGAATTAGGAAGGGTCATAGCAAATCCTGTTGGCACAAACATGAATGTCTCACTTGTATTTTAAATATTGAAGTTCAATATTTGCAAATAACCTGAGTATTTATATATGCTGAAATATTATTTATGACTAGGGATGACCAGGGAACGGGGACAAGTTGAAACAAATTGCTGAAATTTCACCATTAATGTCGTTGCTGCCATCTGAGCTAGCAAAATTACTAGACTAACTTTGTGATTCATCAGTCAAAATTGACTAACAGGGGAACTACTGCCCAGTGCTAATAGACTTTCATTCAGTTCTCAGCTGCAGCCTGGAGCTATTAAGTTCTCTATAGTCCTACAACAACTTACCCAGAATAATTCCACAGGTGGGGCTCTAGAGAGGGTAGGATGTATGTAAACCTTAACTCTACCTTTGTGGGGTAGAGAGGTTGTTTTCGATAGACTATCCATCAGTCCTGTCTTCAAAAATTTCAGTAATTTCTAGTGTCTCATGTATATCAAGAAAGGACTTGTGGTTACACGTAATACAAAAAAGCATAATATGAACTATGTTGAGAAGAGAGATAAAACTCAAATCACATACATATTAGTACTTAGCTGTACAGCTGTTTCTAAGAGTACTGCACTTATGTTACAGGTTCATGCAGTTTTAAATACAAAAGGTTGTTAACAACGCATAGCAGTTTTCTTATGATCACACCCTATTACATTATATATATATATCAGCTTAACGCTTGACTGAAATCTCATTTCAACACTAATTTGCGACTCAGCTGAGCCCTGAGAGATGACAAATTGAGACCTGACCTGTTACGTGCTTTCTCCTTCTTAATCTGGATTAGCTGGTCATAAACACACCAGGGAAAGCTAATGAAATGATCTCTTTTCAACCCCTGATTGTAGCAACCCCAATATGTAGGATGGTATGTAACGTGGTACCAAGCCGAAGCCTTTGGTAACATGTCATCTATATCATTACGCCTCTTGAACCAGGTCCTTGCTTCCTTCCTCAAGGCCCTCACAGCAACACTAATGGCATCAGCATCTTTTCTGCGGTCAAAAGTTTTTGATGTCTTCATGATGCCACCACTAAGTATTTCAGCCTCCGTTTTTATGCCATAGTGGTCCATTAAATTACCCAGCTTGTTGTCATATTCAGTTTTGTAGTCAAAATCTTCGTCAATGTAATCTTCAAATCCATCAACTTCCAAATCAGCATCATATGATCTCCTTGCAACATCCCTTGTGAAGATCGCAATAGAGCTAGCCTGAGGTGCTTTGTCCTTCACTTTCCTGAAAAGTTTTCCAATAACTCTTTCTGAGACATAGGTTGTCTTGTCTGGCTTATCCATGAAGTCTGGGTATTCTTTAGGGGGCAACTGAGATGGTATTTCAGCAGGAACACCAGTCTTTGGAAAGTCCACTGCAATTGAAAAGAGCTCAGCAAGTTTTTTGCATGGATCACTCATGGCCATATCAGGTTCTCTGTCTGCATATACGACATGGGCATTTGATATGATTCCCAAACTGTCATTCACAATATAGTTGGTGAAGTACTCTTCAACTTCCTGCAGTAGGCAGACAGGTGAAAAGGAGTTCCTCAGTACTTGCACTGTTGTTGCACATACTGGCCAATCCCCCCTCCCCCACAACAAACAAAAAATAATAAAGAGTTTCTCAGTACTTGTATTGCATTACACATCTTATAAGTATGATTTCAAGAGTTCATTCCCTACTACAAATTCAAGAGTGTAAGTGTTCTTTCATCAGAGATGTAACTCCTATGGCACATATTGATATGCAAATCATGATTGCAAGAGATAAATGATAGATACGGCAATTTGAAGTAAAAAAACCCAAGAATGAGCACACTTCCACAAACTTTAGGGACTCTCAGGATTGATCCCCCTCATGAACGAGACAATAATAAACTTAGAAGGTGAATCTCACATGTACAGTTGATAAGGTAAATAAGAAAGGGGAAAGAAGAAACTATTTCAGGTTTGACACAACAGAAAATTTTTATTTATGGTTTTGGTCACTACAAATTGTTTATCTTCAGGGTATATTTTCCTTCATTAATTTTTTTATGGGTAGAGAATTTTATTGATGTAAAAATCAAAGAAAACAGCATAAAGGCAATGCTGTTAGCTGTACATCCAAAAGTAAGGAAATTGGACAATAATGAAAATATAGTGAAAATAAACAATTAAGGCAATCAGCTCTTACTGCAATACTCTTCCTTTTTTGTCTCATTAATCGAAAGATCTTAGAGAAGGAGAAAGAAGGGGGTGAAATAATGAAGTCTGGTCAGCGGTTCTGGATTTTATGTACCTATCCAGCCACGAAGCTGTGCAGAAGGAGATCTCAGCAATAGAAAAGTACAGTAACCAGTTTGTAGTTGATGCACCTAACACTCATACACTAAACTAGATTCGACTGAATCTAAGTCTTAGAGAAGGTAATCTCAGCAATAGAATAAGTGGACTAATATGAAGCGTTGATTAAATAAAAAGGATTAAAAGGAAAGAAAAATATCAAGACCGTGCCAATTCTCCGTAAGAAAGGTTGAACATAGTGATGCATCAGAAGCATGATAATTTTGGAAGTAAAACTAGTTGTTCCAAACTAAGGGTACCTCAATTGTGACATCATGATCCAACTGTATGCTGGGTGCTGGAGGATATTCCATCGCTCGGACTTGCCTTGGCGGAATCATGTCTTGATCCCAGCAAACAAAGTAGATATCTCCATCCAAATCACTCCCAGAACATTCATTCGGATGAGGTCTGTCATCAAAGTTTTAACACTTAAGTAACAATGCCATGAAAAAGAAATAAAGATAGAAAGAGTTTACAAGGATGGAAGCTAGTTCTACACTTTTCTAGAAAGAACACTTAATAAAGTTCACACTTGAAAATTCTTCCATGAACAAAAATTGAGAATATTCCAGATAGATGAAGTACTGCTGAATTATACAACAACAACATACCCAGTAAGATACCACAAAGTGGGGTCTGAGGAGGGTAAAGTGTATGCGGACTTTACCTCTACCTCAGAGGTAGGGAGGCAGTTGAAATACATACCTAGTCTGGAGCATTTATACAAAGTTACGAGTTGAAATAATTGTGTAGCCAGTAGGAAAATGATTTCCACCTGTAAGTTAGTGTAGAATATGGGAAGGAAGAAAAGACTTCTTCATATTTCAATATGCCTTTACATCTCATGAGAAGGGGATATTATACAAGTGAATCCTAACTAACTAAGACAGTCAATTACTCCCTCTGGCGCTTTTTGCTTCCCGAGAATCAATTTGACTATCTTTGAAACTAATTTGGATTAGAGCATTAGTAAGACCAGGCAAGAAATGGTAAAGCCTTCTATAAGATTACACGTAAGTAAACAGTTAATAGGTTTCCAACGTAAAATTTACCTTTTTCCTTTCTGGGGGAATACAACACAATCTACCATGTGGTGCAGCGCTGGAACATCTACAGCCCTTAAAACACGAATATCACCAGGATGCAAGCATGGATTTTTTGCAACAACCACATTTCCCTTGAGAATGAAATTACAGTTCGTGGATCTGCTGTTATTAAATGGATGTAAATCCTCAGAAAACTCTCTATGTCCAGCACCAGTAAACTGAACAAACACCTGACCATATTCCAAGGTTCTGGATTCATCCAAACATCCCATCATTTTTCTTCCATTTGGAATAAATATTCTTGATCTAGTCCTCAAATCGAGCAACTTCGATGCGCGGAAGGTTTGCAGCATCATTGAAAGAAAGGGCTCAGCATCAGGCATATAACCACAATTTAGCATTGCCTTGAGAATATTAGTGTTCTCTCCAGGAGACATCAATTCCAAAGCCTCCTGTGCCTTCAAAGAATCATGCAAGATAGCATCAAGCTGATCTACAGCCTCCTTTTGCTTCTGTTCCAGAACAACATCTTTCACTCCAAGTGTAGACAAGAGAGTAACCAGTTGACGATTAAGATAACAAGGCTGATATTTGCTCCACCCAAGGACATCTAACTTATTGTTGTCTGATTTATATTTCGACATGCTCTTTCTCAAAGATAACTTCATTGATGAATATGGATCAACAGCCACAACACCTTTATATCCACCATAACGAATCTGAAAAGCAGATGGTGTATATTGAAGGCCACATTTTGAGGCAACTCTACGAGCAAAGTCAGCAGATATTTTACCAATTCCATCGGAAAAGACATAGCTGGTTCCATGAACCTTTACGTCAGGAATAACTTCAATCTCATGCCTAAGAACACTCAAAGTCTCTCTGGAGGAACCAAAAGATTGACCAAGTCTGGCAGCATATTTTGCCACATTCTTGATCTGCGAAAAATCACCCATCCAAGTTCTTATATCATTTGCAGTAAGGCCAGGTCTTGATGCAAACATCCACACTGAATTATCCCGCAACTGGCTCGATGAAAATGCAAGAAATTCAAATTTTTTATCACCAATTACAAAGCCTTTCCGCAGAGTTGATAGGATCCTCTCATAGATGTTTGTCCTGATACCATTTCCAGTACTTGCTTTTGGTAATAAGTCTGTAGAATACAGTTTCTCCCACTCCTCATCAACAAAAGAAACACGAAGAAAGTTATCTATGTCTTCAGAATAATTGCGGAGGACCCGATTGGAAACATTAACCTCTGGACCACAAAAATAAACTTTGCATGGTGTTACTAGGACCCTTCTTACATACACCAACCCATCATCTAAAGTGATGGACGGAGATTTTGGAGGTTGTCTACCCTTGAGATACCCATCATACTGCTCAGTGAGCCACCTCACTGGATCATAACAGCACTCCTTCAAATAGTACAGTTTCTCTAAGGCTTGCTCAATGCATGCAACATTTCTCCTTTGAGGATCAACTAATCGGAAAAAGTAGACATTTAATGCTGGCCCAGGAATGCATCCATGCTGTACCAAAGAACTAATTTTGAACAATATCTTGTAGGGAATTGCAATTCCTTCCGGAGGCTGGATATTGGGAACCAGAGCCGATTTTTGAGAGACGAAAAAGGTGAAACCAGTCTGTAAAGTAATATTGTTTTCACGTTCTGCATAGTGAAAAAAACTTTCCTGGAAATTTGGAAGATGAACACCCCTACGGAACTGCAAACATAAGCTAGAAGATAACCCTATCCAAGATGGAGCGAAATCTGTCGTCCTCACCCACTGATCATCAGGAGTTTCCTTAAAGAAGCTATAACAGGAGTTTTCAAGTCTCTTATAGATCCGAGGAGCACCAAGTAACTAAATCATAGAAATTGAATGAATAAGTCAATACTTAATCTTATCGTAAATCAGCAAAGTAGACTACTGATCTAACCAGAATTCAATTATATGAAGCGATATATTAACTGATGCAACTATACTCATGAGGAAATTCTGCAAACACAGTAGAAAAGTTGCTTTCACGTTCTTTAACTTAAAAGATCACAAGCAGACAAGTCACAAGTATTGAAAAATTTGAAAATTGTGGACATATATTTATTAACTTATATAATATGCAACTTAAAAGCTTGGTTTATTTAATTAACCAGTGGTACCAAGCCTGTGTAGAGCACAGGCCCAAGTTTAATATCTTTACTAACACATTTTTTTTAATCATCACGAATTTTTAGTTGTTAAAAAGAAATTGTTAACTCAGTATCTGTGTTTGTTGTTGGTAGGAGGTAGTAGGTATCCAAGGACTTTGTTGAGGTGCACACAAGCTAATCTGGCCACCAAGGTTATAAATTTGAAAAACTGACGCTTTAACCATTTTTCAACTTTTCTTCTTTACTCAAAACTAAGCACATACTATAATTAAACAGACAAGGGCTATCCAAATGGCTCTAGTCTATGATGCACACATTTTCCACCTAGTTATTTTCCAGTCTATTTTACATGATAAACAGAGTACATGCCTGTTAAAAGACTGATTAGAAACAATGCAATACTTTAAAATAGGTGTGTTGAGGAAAGTCAAATCATAATTACTGATAAATGAAGAAAAAATTATATCATTAGCACTATTAGAATGTCTCAACTACCAAATATCCCCAAAAATAACTGAAACTATAAAGTGTGACTTGGAAACTGAATAAAGGCATTAAAATAAAGAAAAAAATTACAATTTTAAAGATGTCTAACTATGCCCCAAAAATATAGAGATAAGCAATACATCATGCATAAACAAAAAGCTCCAATGAGGTGCTAGAATGAGTTTTCAGAAGAGCAATCTTGATGTTAATTTTACAGAAATTCCATAATTACTGAACGGACAACGAAGATAAATATTGATGTTACATCTTACAATATACGTAGAGATTCCCTAATTATTTAGTGAACAGCCTTTTTGAGAAAGATTATTGAATGAATAATTGAACATCCTTTTTTGAGAAAGATTATTTAATGAACAACTGAACAGCCTTTTCTGAGAAAGATGATTTAATAAACAATCTAACCACCAAATTTAAAAAAAATAACTTCACTTGCAAAGCTAAACTCCAAGTACTGATCGAATACTAAAAGAACACAAGATGGTAAATTTGGACAGTAACGTGTGATGACAAAAGCACATTACAGACAGCAAAATTAACAGAGTTTTAGTATGCCTTTTATACGGTTATGAGCAGTGACTGCTCTCATTTATGATTCATCAATCAATATAAAGTTACAGCATTCTGCGCCGTGATGCAGCTAAAACTATGTGGCAATCTATTGCGGCTGTTGTGAAGTGTAATACAAAAATAGCGAGCTCAAAGGGAAAATTCCAAAATTATACGTTTGGTCGGTAGACAGGACGACAAGAAGCTCCTCTGACTCTCCCTTATTAATAGTAGTAATAGTAATTTCTAAATTATTTTTTTTGAAACTAGTAACATTAGTAATAGTAATTTCTAAATTTATAATAGGAGCGCATATTAACAGAAAATCAACACAATTTAATTACTTTACCCAAAAAAAAGAAAATAGAAAATCAACATTTTATCCTTTGATGGAAACATGTGCACAAAAAAAATGAAAGACATGTTCTTCAAGAATTCTGGATGTTGACAGTACCATATCATGGTATTCTACTATATAAAAAATGTTCTAGCGCAAATATTCATGAAAGAGGTTAAGAATTTCTAACCCTCATCTTTAAGGATGTCAACAGATATCTTTATAAAAAGAAAAGGATGTCGACAGATCAAAAGATAGGATGAGAATATGGCAAGTTGGCATGTTAGTTAGGATTTTGGACAGGATGCTAGGTTATCCGCATAGCAGTGCTTCTAAACGCACAAGCATCCAACCTTAAAAGACCTCAAGCAGAACAATATTGAGGAGGGCCTAACCGCTATTAATGCTTATGAACTTGTACTTAGTATTTTCTAAAGCTTCTTTACTTCATGATCAGTAGCGAGTAAGTTTCCAGTTTAATGTCGGTTCAAGCCTTCATGCATGTTCAGTTTCTAGAAATGGAATTTATTGTCAAAATTCTCATAAATAGGATTTCAACCCCTTCCATATGGTTCATAAGTCAACAAATAAATATATGTTAGCAGAAATGATTTTGCTTCAAAAGAAGTGGATCAACAAGCAGTAAGAGACCCAATACATGAGAATTATGTACCATTCAACCAATAATCAAATAGTCACAATATTCACAAAGACCGGGCACAGGAAGAAGGATGAAAACAATAGCTAAAGGTTTGGAATTATTGAAAAACCTGTATGAGGAGAGCCTGAGCATTTTGACCATATGGACGATGGAGCACAACCTGCCATATATTTTCATATGAAAGCTGAAGTTTATAATCAGCTGAACCACTAGACAAAAAGAAGTAAATTTTCTTCAATCCAATGCCAAATTTAATTGAAACTTCTGTACTTCCCAACACTGCAAACTTGTCGTCTGAAATCTGACATCCAAAATTCAAAGTTATGCCATCCATGTGATCCACATACGCCCGCAGTTGGACAATATCAGTTTTCATTTCCCAAGCCTTCAAATAAGAAAAGCCAAAATACAGCCCCTTACTAGCCAAATTGATGATTTTGTCAACACTAATGTTGTCGACAAATTGAACTTTGGCATATGCTCTAGATCCTCGTTTGGACTGTTTAACCTCCAATGCACATACAGTTCCATATCCTGTATGTTTCTCTAAGAATGACTTGACCACTTCTGCAGACAGAAGACAAGGGAATCCGAAAACCTGAATTGTCTTTCCCATGTAGCCAAATTCCAAGTGCAGTTCGACTTTCAAATGCTATTCACCAACTGGAATACCTCCTGAAGTCTACATACATGTGTAACACAAGTAAGAATACTTGTAAAGAACAAAGATAACAAGATTAAGGTAAAAGTGTTACTATACTAGGTTAAAGAAGAACCAAAAGTTACTAGGTAAAAGAGAATCCTAAATGCTATGCATTTCAAATTTAGCTGCATCCTTCTATTTCACACAGACACAGTGAACCCAAAAGCAAGAGCATTGAACTATTGATCTTTTGTGTTCTTGGCATACCTTCACTAGAGGACAACCCAGAGCTTCATACCCATCGAACATGTAAGCAACTAAACTGCTCCATAAGAAGGATATCTAAAAGCAAACTCAGCCTAATGTGCTGAAAACTAGACTCCACAAAGTTATGCAAAACTATGACTACCTATATAAAGAAATAAGCAACCTACTAGACATCTATTTGATACATTTTCCAGACTTGTGAGACATGAAAAATGTAGGTTTTTTGACTACTAAATACAGCAAGATGTTAATGTAGTTGTGAAGTCTTTTAGCGAATGAGCCACTACGTTTACTATGCCTGTTGATGTGTAATCTATAGGTCACAGGACAACAGAGAAGAGAAGAAAACGAATCTAAAGGGAAATCAACCTAATTGATGTACACATTTGAGATTTTTGGCCTATAAAGATATGACACTCAGGCCTAACTCAACCCCAAAAGATTAACTCATAAGGAAAAGATTGTCCAAGTCCATACAAACCAACCACCAATCCATTCCCCAACCGATGTGGGACCCACTCTAACACCCCTTCACGCCCAAGCCAACTGGAGCATTCACCGGGAGCCCAAACAAGATGAACCTAACTCTACTACCAGGTAAGATATAACCATCAACCCATTCCCAACCAATGTGGGACCCACTCTAACACCCCCTACATGTCCAAGCCCAATTTAAGTCAATCATCTAGCTAAATGGGGTTTCTTGACCTTCTCCAGTCTAGCAAACTACTACTACCTCAAGCCATATCTAGTGGTTTTACACTCTTTTATACAGCTTTTTGCACAGATGACAAAGTCTGTTCTTTTTTCTTCTTTAAAGCTAACTTTTCCTTCTGCTTCTTCTTTGCCAATGATCAACAAACAGCATACTAGAAACATTAGTTAAAACATTCTTTCCATCAAGAAATTTACAGAAATTTCGCCACCCATGATCATATATATTCAGTCAGACTCACAAAACCATGAAAAAGATTCAAACTTTAAACAACAACAAAACACATAAACCAAGAAAACAGTTACCCAACAGCCCCAAACACATAAACAACACAAAATAAACTGAATCAAAGCAAAATTTCACATGGGTCTTTGAAAAAGAGACTTACTATGCAAAAATAAAACTACCCAGTTGTAGTGCCAGAAACTGAAGCACAACCAAATTCATTTACACAACACACGAAGACTTGAGGGGGGGAGGAGTGATGAGTCAATCCCTAGTGAACTAAGTAAAGAATATTTCTTTATCATTCTAATTGGTTGCTTTTGCTTTCAAAGTTTTTTATAAGTATAAAATTGAACAGGGTACAATAATTCTTGGCTTTTTTTTCGTACAATGATTCAATCGAGAAAATTTTGGGATTGTTTGGATGTTTGCTGATGTATTGAGACTTACGTAAGACAACCAATCAATTAAGTCATCTAACACTACAGTCCCCATCATGTTTTTTCTTTTAAAATATTAAATATTCTTGAAGATGAATTTCATGTTCTTAGGATAGAAAGTTAACGGAGGTTTGAATTAGCTTTTACGCACCTCAATTAATTTAATGAGATATTGTTAATTTTCATCAATTGCAAAGAAGTTGAGAACATTTTGAGCTAAAGAGAAGAGAAATCTCTTTTTCTTATTATCAATCAATGCCCAATGCATGTCTACTTATACAGCTGTTTCCACATTACAATTAGTTACAAAATGAAATTAGTTACAAACTGATTTTGTCATTTAGCTGACTAACTATTCAATTAGTAACTAACTAACTGATTTAAAGAATGACTAAGATTTAATACTCCCCCTCAAGCTAGGATGGAAAACATCAAGAACTCCTAGCTTGGACAAAAGAAAATGATGTTGTGTTGTTCCCAGACTCTTTGTAAGCAGATCTGCCAGCTGAGATTTAGTTCCAACAAATTCTGGTTTGATTAGGCCATCTTTGAGCTTCTCTCTCACAAAATGACAATCAATTTCAATATGCTTAGTCCTTTCATGGAAGATTGGATTTGAAGCAATTTGCATCGCTGCTTTGTTATCACAAAACAGACTAACTGGAGTAGTAACATGTATTTTCAAATCTTTCAGTAACCCAACTAACCAGATAATTTCTGATACTGCCCCTGCCATACTTCTGTACTCAGCCTCAGCTGAACTCCTACTCACTGTATGTTGTTTCTTTGATTTCCAAGAAATCATAGACTCACCAAGCATAATAACATATCCTGTTACTGACCTCCTAGTATTGGGGCATGCAGCCCAATCTGAATCACAGAAAGCTGTCAAGCTTGTAATTGAACCCTTCTTCAACAATATTCCTTGTCCAGGTGATCCCTTCAGGTATCGAAGGACTCGTAATGCTGCATCCCAATGTGACTTCTTGGGATGTTGCATAAATTGACTTAATACCTGTACTGCAAAACAAATATCTGGTCTGGTGATTGTTAAGTAAATCAGCTTTCCTATCAACTGCTGATAGCTATGTACATCAGTTAGTACATGGTCATCTTTATTTCCAACTATTGAGTCATACTCTATTGTGGTAAGCTTTGTGTTCATCTCCATAGGAGTAGAAACTGGCTTAGCACCACCTAACCCCACTGTGGACAACAACTCCAAAGTATACTTTCTCTGATTGAGTAATATTCCCCTATCTGATCTCAATATCTCAATACCTAGAAAGTATCTAAGTTGCCCCAAGTCTTTCACTTTAAATTTGTTGTGTAAAGTCTTTTGAGCATCCTCAATCAAGTTTTGACTGTTTCCTGTGATTAACAAGTCATCAACATATACAAGGATCATCACTATGTCATCTCCTAACTGTTTTGTGAACAAGGAATGATCATGTGAACTCTGAACATATCCTGCTTCTAATAAAGCAGTAGACAACTTAATATTCCATTGTCTAGAGGCCTGCTTCAATCCATATAAAGACTTAGTAAGTTTGCATACTTTAGTCTCCCCCTGTCTGTGAAAACCTTGTGGCAAAGCCATATAAACTTCTTCATATAAATCACCTTGCAGAAAGGCATTATTAACATCCATCTGAATGAGAGGCCAATCTTTGGAGGCTGCAATTGTAATGAGAGTTCTCACTGTTACCATTTTGGCAACGGGTGAAAAAGTTTCATGATAGTCCAACCCCTCCTTTTGATTATACCCCTTAGCTACCAATCTTGCCTTATACTTGTCTATAGACCCATCAGCATTGTGTTTGATCTTGAATACCCATTTAGAACCAATTGCTTGTTTTCCCGGAGGCAAATTTACTATATCCCAGGTATGATTACTCTCTAGAGCAGCAATTTCATCAGTCATAGCTGTTACCCACCTGTCATCTAAAGATGCTTCCTTGAATGATTTAGGTTCAACTGGTTGAGAAAAAACACCTAAATAGGTTTGGTAAGGTGCTGACAAATGAGAATATTGGAGGTAGTTTGAGATAGGATATGTACAATTGGCAGATTTCTTTGGGTTAGTAATGTAGTCATCAAGCCAACTAGGTGGTTTGATATTTCTGGAAGGTCTCATTTGTGTTTGTGGAATACTTACAGGTTGAGTAGCTGATGATGGAATGTCCTCTGTGATTACAGTGACAACATCAGGAACTGTATCAACTTCAAGTGATTCAGTACCATACACAGATGGTTCAATCACTGTTGTATCTAACATAACAGGCACCACATCTTCATTGGAATATGCAGAACTCAATTCTGAGCTATTTAACTCAAACATATCTGACTCAGGAGACAAAATATCTGTATGATAAGGAAAAATATTCTCTCTGAAGACTACATCTCTGCTCACAAAGAAAATCTTTTCAGTAAAATCATACAATCTATAGCCCTTTTGTACTTCAGAATATCCTAGAAATACTGACTTTCTAGCTCTAGTGGCAAATTTATCTCCTTTAGGTAATTTAGTTGCATAACATAGGCAACCAAACACTCTTAAATGATCAAGATCAGGTGTTTTCTGATGCAGCATCTCATAAGGTGATTTCCCTCCCAGCACTTCAGTAGGTAACTTATTTATCAAGTACACAGCAGTCCTAACACACTCACCCCAAAAATGAATAGGAAGAGAACTTTGAAACTTTAAAGCTCTTGCAACTTCCAAGATATGTCTATGTTTCCTTTCTACTGTACCATTCTGTTGTGGGGTATAAACACAACTACTTTGATGTACAATACCACATGAAGCAAGTAAATCAACAATGGATGAATTGAAAAATTCAGTACCATTATCAGACCTTAAAGTTTTCACAGACAAGCCAAACTGATTTTTTTATTAAAACAATGAAATCTTTAAGTACTACAATGACTTCACTCTTGGAATGAATGAGACATAACTATGTGTACCTGCTATAGTCATCTACTATAGTAACAAAATAATATTTCTTGTCAAAAGTAGGCTTTCTATATGGTCCCCAAACATCCACATGAACCAATTCAAAAACTCCAAATGTTTTGCTTGTACTAACAGGAAATTTCAATCTACATTGCTTTGTTAAAGGGCATATCTCACAGTTATGTTGCACCTCTTTATTTGATAGATGTTTCAAAGATTGAATGTGTTTTAGCACTCCAATTGAAGCATGTCCTAGTCTTAAATGCCACAGCTTTGTATCTCCATTCTTCTTGTCAACAATCACAGCATGTACTATTGGCCTTAGTTGATTCTCTAGTATGTATAGTCCTTCCTTTTCTTTACCAATCCCCAATACCTTGCCATTGTAAAGTCCCTGAAATATACAATAGTCAGGATAGAAAGAAACTGAACAAGAAAGTTCCCTGGTTAGCTTTGCAACTGATAACAAGCTAAATTTGAAATCTGGCACATGCAACACATTCTTAAGTTCTTCCCCTTCTAAAATCTTCACAACTCCAATACTCTTGATATCACACCTCTTCCCTGTTGGGACTTGAACTCCAACACTGTTATGTGTTCCTTTATTATCAATTAATAATTCCTCATTAGGTGTAATATGATGTGTAGCTCCACTATCAATTATCCACTCATAAACTGTATTTGTTTTGAAATCTAAAGAATCCATACCTGACATGTTAGCAATACATCCTGATATACCTGCTCGATCCATTTTTGTTCCCAAATCTTCATATTGGGATGATGATATCTGATTTTCAGGAATCTTTTCACTGTTTGTGAGATCATTAGTATTCCTACTTAAGTGTGCATTTGGCTTGAAATCTGGCTTAAAACCATCAGATCCTCTTCTTTTGCTTTGAAAATCTGGTGGATATCCAACCAGCCTATAACAGTCACTCTTGAAATGGCCTTTAAAACCACAATGATCACAAATTGTTCCTGGTGGTACAAACTTCTTTGGTTTTGGTCTATATCCTTGAGGTTTGCCTGCTAAAAGTGTTAATGGATCCCTACTTTTATCCAAAACACCTAAAACTCTCTGACTTTCTTCTTGTGCTGCAACTGCATATGCTTCATTCACTGTCACTACAGGTTTCCTAGCTAGAATGCTACTCCGGATATGTCCAAAACTCTCATTTAAACCCATTAAGAATTGCAACAATTTCTGAGATCTTAAATGCTCCATATATGAAGCTGAGTCCGCACATGTACAACCAGGTGATGGAATCATTACTTCTAATTCAGCCCATAAATCTCGTAATTTCGAGTAGTAGGAAGTCACAGAATCAGTACCTTGTTTAAGAGCTGCAATTTCTGACCACAAATGGTAAATTCTAGTCAGATCTGATCTATCAAATCTCTCCTTAAAATCTTCCCAAACTCTCTTCGCATTTGAAGCATATATTATCCCTGGCAGCAATTCACTTGAAACTGTGCTGGCAATCCATGATAATACTATTGCATTGCACTTCTCCCACTGCTCCTCTAATCCTCCTTTATAATTCACCTTCATACAAGATCCATCAATGAATCCAAGTTTTCCTTTACCTCTGAGTGCCAATTTCATCGATCTGCTCCACAATGCGTAATTTTCTGGCCCTGTTAATTTGATTGGAACCAGAACTATTCCAGGCGCATCTGAAGGTTGAAGATAGAGCGGATGATTGTGATTTAGAGTTGTAATTTCATTCATACCCATTGTTGTACCTAGATCTGTAACTTCACCTGTCACCATTGATGCTTATTTCAATGGCTTCTGCTACAGCAGCTTCTTCCACCGTTGTGTTCTTCTCTTCCACACTAATCTGTCCCTTCTGATCTATGCTCTGATACCATGTTAATTTTCATCAATTGCAAAGAAGTTGAGAACATTTTGAGCTAAAGAGAAGAGGAGAAATCTCTTTTTCTTATTATCAATCAATGCCCAATGCATGTCTACTTATACAGCTGTTTCCACATTACAATTAGTTACAAATTGAAATTAGTTACAAACTGATTTTGTCATTTAGCTGACTAACTATTCAATTAGTAACTAACTAACTGATTTAAAGAATGACTAAGATTTAATAGATATCTACCACTTGCCACCAATAATAGATGTCAACTAATTTTATCTACCAAAACTAGAACAGATGACAAAAATCTCTTTTGTGTTTGGTATCAGTAACTCTAGTATTATCATATTCTTTCATTTTTTTTTTTGGTAACCATGTAAACATTACCACTACTAAAGCAAAACATAAACCTAAAGATCCCTTGAGCACAACAACTGCGTCTCAAGCCGCCAACAAAACACAAAACTAGTTACACTTTCAACCTTTGCAAAATAAAACTACATCTGATAGCTCTCTTTGATGAACTAAGTATGTTTATTCTATGTAAAATCTCCCTCTTAATTTGTGTGTGTATCTCAGTTGTTTGTATATGTACTCCTTTGAAAATTTTCCAGTTCCGGGCTCTCTAAGTATGGTAGATCATTGCCCCCCAACTCGCAGCTATCACTTGTTTCTAAAACTGCTTCCATTTCTTCCTTTTAATTCTCAGCATTACTTCTTTCACCTCCCCCAGTTGTATAGGCAAGCATGTCCACTGTTCAACATTCCTCTTGACCTCAGTGAACCATAGGCATTCACTGAACAAGTGTTTGGTTGTCTCCAGCTTCTGAGCATCATATAAACAACAATTAGCTTCCTCCACTGAGATGTTCATCTTCAACAGCCTTTCCTTAGTTAGCAATCTATCTTGGAAAGCTAACCACAGAATAAATCTATGTTTAGGTTGAGCCACTACACTCCAAATACATTCAGCAATATGTGAACTACTGTAGTGCCCTCTAAGATCAATATAGCTCCTTGTGATTGAGTATTCACCTCCCTTAGTCAGCCTGTACCTATCTTGCGTATACCAACTTTGCATTTTTCCTTTCATGGCGTGAATCTTCTTCCAGTACCAGCTGCTATTCTTTCATTTTACTATTGTTGTTTTTAGTATCTTAGTTTATCAATATTGTTTCTGGTTGCTATTGTTTTTATAAATATTTGTTACATGGTCTCTTCAAGTATTTTTATTTTCTGATTGATTTTGGTATGTTTTATTTGAATTGTAACAATATTTCTATCTTCACAACATAGAATTGGATTGCATCCACATCTCCTCTCGTAAAATTACATTTGCATAAATTGTTGTTATTGAGTTGTATGTATGAAAAATAATTTTAATATCAAAACAAAAAACATGTCTAAATATAATTTCAACTTTCAGATATATTATTTTTTCAAATAGTACAAACTTTCTTTTTCAAATAGTATAACTTTTTAGTATGGCCAAATGTCTACTGTGGGACGCGTTTTAATGAGTCATTGCTTCTTTTTAAATTCTTTTTGTTTCTGTTTATTATGTTTTCGGGCAATATACATGTAAGACAAATATTTTTAAATTTGATAGGAGATAATATGTTATGAACCAACCTCGGCCCAACATCAATACCTACACGAATGTCGCGCAACTAGTTATTGGGCCGAGAAGATGCAACATAACTGAAAGGCCTTTACAAAGGTTGATTTGGATCCAATGCCCAATTAACAAGTAGCTAAAAAGGATGACCGATGAGAAAGAAGGATTTATACAAATTGTTGAGAAAAATGTCTAGTCCTATCATTCCTTTCATTGAGTCTATGTTTTTCGTCTCCCCTTCTAGTTATCTTTTACAATAGTTTTCTTTGTTAGTTTCATTTTTCGTTGTAACTTCGAGTTTAGTGATTATAAAATTTGAATGTTTCTATTGTGAAATTGAAGTTGTTACATTGGTGCTTTCATTTCGTACTCTAATGGCAGTGGTGGATTTAGATCAATTCACTGGCACGGGTAATCCAGATGACTGGATCTTTCTGGCCGAACGATACTTCGCTTATGTTGGCTTCCCAGAGAATGACTGGATACCTCTTCCTGTCCTCTATCTCGATGGTGAAGCACTTGACTAGTTCCGTTAGATGTATCGCAACAAACAAAAGTTATATTTGTGCTTTCGAGCACGAACCACCCCTGAGTCTGCAGTTGCACATTCGCAAATCACGACTATTCTTACTTTACTACAGAAGGTGCAGGACAATTTTTCAGCTATGTCTAAGCAACTTGACAACACCCATATCTCAACTTCCAGTATTTCCAATATCACGGGCTTGTCACCAATAATAGTTCAAGAGGCTGCAATAGAAGATGCAATTGACAATGCTACTACGAGGGTTAGCGAAGAGATCGCCTCTGCTTTCGGTGATAGACAATCAAGCATTGCAAATAATTTGAGGTACATCCTGAAACGTTTGACACTTTGATCGACACAAACCTCCTTTTAACTGGGACAACTTTTGTCGTGGGAGATGAACATTCAGGCCATGTAGACCAGGTGTTTGATGAAAGTTCTCACCAGATTGAAGACTCAGTCCATGAATTTGACATGGCTTTTGACTTGGTAGCGGATAATTTAGTGGGGTTTCAAATTCCTTTTCAGGCCACGAGATCTGTTGAGCCGGCCCTGGTCGAGGAAGATGAATGACTCGAAACTAAAATAGACATAGTGTTTGATGGAAGTCTCCAGTGAAATGAGTTTGACCTATAATGCAAATTTGCAGCTTGTTGTGACAGACAATTTTTTTTTCTCGTGAGATTTTGATTTCTGATTTTGATGAACCAATAGAAGTTGATGGATACATCTCCCTTATCCCTCATGATGACGTTGTTGCGATTGCTGAGTTTTTTCCATTTATATTCAATCTGTCGTCATTGGCCGATTTTGGGAACCTAGCAATGTGTGAGAGTGTGACAGATGGCTTACCCACTTGTCATTGGTTTAACACTAGGCAACATGTTTCTCCGTTTATTCCATTCATGTTCAGGCTTACGAAGTATGGTCATCATGTATCTGCAACAGAATTTGATAAGAATGGTTATCGTCCTATTATTGGGGCTCAAGGTAGCAGCATCCTAATTTTTGCCATTATAGCAGCGGGGATAACTCAAAAATAGCTTGGGCAGGGGCTTCTCACAATTGGTTTCTCGAGATGTCACGCTACATCCTAGCTATGGAATCTGGCAATTCAAAGATGAACCAGCTATTCGACGCAATGTCAGATAAAGCTTGCAAGGTGTACAATGTTATGTCCACATCGTTACTGGTTAGGGTGCACGGGTACTATTCAGCAATTTCACTTTAAAGACAGAATGTTTACTGATTTCTTTTGGTGGTCAAGAATCTATAGTGTCGGCTGCACATTCCACATACTCCCTACCAAGGAGGTATTTTGATGTCAACTCTCTTTATAGTGTCTTGTCTAGACAGAAAATTGATTTGGTGGCATCTAACAACATATATGTTGACATAATTTTCATGAAGTCCACAATACTTGAGGATGTTTCAAAGAGAGAAATACAATCGAAGAATGTGAGGAATGATGTTAAACATGTAAAATTTAATGAGGGAATAAGACATGATGAATGTCTCTTTCCAGTCGATCCCAGTGAGAATCTGTTCATGGTTAAACTTGGTGGAACGGTGAAGGTTAATTGTGAATGGGATCCAGGAATCAGTTCCAAAATTATGCACCGAAATGGTCTTATGGAAACCATTGGCACACACCTATTGCTGGAATTTATTGTTGCTATTTCTCTACTTTTTAATTACTTTTATGATGCTCACTTGAAAGGTAATACTTAATCTACAAAAAGGAGGAAGATGACAACAAAAAGACTCTGTATTTCCTTTTTTTTTTTGGCTGAGTTTGTCACAGGACAATGGATGGCAAGTTTTAGTTGATGTATGTGCGTTGGGAGCTAAGAACATGCCCACGTTGAGTGTAAAACCTTCATCCCAAATAGAACCACTTGGTGCATGGGGTGATAAAAATTTAAATGTTGAATGGATAATGGAGCATCAACATGTGTCAACAGACCAATGTGCATATTGGTGTTTGAGAATGATATATATTTCTACTGATGAGATCTCATTTTGGGTTGATACTATTGTTTGTCCAATGAACAATATTAATTGCATGCGTGCTTTCGAGTGCATCTCTGTTACAGGTATTGTGACTTGTAAATGGTTCAAGGTTGTTCAACCTATTGAAGTGGTTTAGGGATACAGTGACAACCTACGGAATGCTCAAAGACAACATACTGGTATTTTATAGAGATATTATTTAATCGATAAATTAATAATATCTCTATAAAATTATATATCTATAAAATAATAGTCCATCATCTATTTTTCAAATAATATCTCTATAAAATGATAGTCCCTCATGTTATTTTATAGAGATATTATTTAATCAATAAATTAGTATTTATTAATTTAAAGAGTCGTTTGAGATTTAATGAAGGTTAATTTTGAATATATCAAAATCATTGTATCTTACTAATTTATGTATCATATTTATTGATTTCGCATAGAAAATATTATACATAAAGTACAATGAATACATCAAAATCATTGTGTCTTAAGAATTTCAACCTTGTGGATAATAAGAGCTTTCAAGATGTATTATCGAACAGATTTTATCATAGGATATTAGAAGACTATGAAGTGGGACAAGCTGATCCAACAAAGATTAATGTTTTGGATGCTATTAATTTTGCAATCCCTATTTGGACAATAAATGTTCAGCAAGAGACAATAGCAAATTATTTTCGACACTGTAAAATTCATTCGGGGGATGCAATCTCAGAGAATTTGAATGAACCTACTTGTGAAAACGTCATTCATAAACTAGAGGGCATTAATTAATGATCTCGGTTACCACAATAAAATGGATGTCAATAAGCTGTTGGATTATCCGAATGAAAGTGATACATGTTCAGAGGTCCAGAGCTTAGAAGAAATTATGGATACCATCGGAAAATGCAATGTTGATGATGAAGTTGAAGATGATACTATACCTTTGGAACCGGTTACGCGTAAGGAACTCTTCACAATTTTATGGTGCAGTTCGATAAAACAACATCGGAGCTCTTGGATGCAATAAGAAAAGTTAGAGATGAGCTTCAACTAGATTTAAATTATATGAAAAAAAAGAACACAATAGAATCATATTTTACTAAATTATTTTAGATATATTTGTACTTTTAAAGAATTATTAATTTATGATATTAATGGGACCATATATTTAAATAGGGGTCTTTTGAAAATATACTATCTTATTATCTTATCGAAATTGATGATTTTCTTCTTTGGCCCAAGTCGGAACCAGAGAAAAATATTATTTTATAGAGATTATTAATTTATAGAGGTTTTACTGTATGAGAATGTCGCTAGAAATTAGAATGTGAAGAGAATCCGATAATGGTCCAATAAATTTGCCATAAATTATTAGTAGTAAACAGATGTCTAAAAACTCAAAAAAAAAAAGAACAAATCAAATTATTTTCATTATCTCTTGTTAACATTATTTGTTTTATGAGTTTTTATTATCTTTATATATTGGTAACACTATATTTTAGCGTAATATCATGATTCACCTTATATTTTTGTGTTTTTTTGGGCTTTATTTATTTATGACGATACATTCAATATGTTTCAATGACGTGACTATAGTAACGTTTACTTTTTTTTATTTTTCACAATACTAACAACATATGGTATTAAAAAGTGACTTGAGAATATATCAATACTTAACTAAGAAAGTCTAAAAGAAAAAAAAAAAAAAAAACTAAAGCATCTTTAGTAGAAGAATAAAACATGAAAAAAAAAAAAATCAAAGCCTGCTCTACTAGGAATCTACCAATTACATAGGCATCCATTCAAAATTGCCTTAATTGGTGGGACTGTTCTGTTATTCTAATTTATACTTGTTCTGTCTTATTTAATATGAGTTAGTTTGACTTGAGATAAAATTTAAGAAAAAAAAAATTTGAAACTTGTGCTCTAAAATAAGCGATAGATGTTAGTGTGATTATAAATTAATTCATTAAGGTAAAATAGACATTTTAATTAAATTGTTACTTAATATAAAAATGTGTCCTTTTTTTTACGGTGGAATAAAAAAAAAAAATCATATAAACTAGAATAGAGACTATATATTATTGAAAGCAACTGAATGCAACTTTTATCTTTAAAATTTTTAATAATGATAGCAAAGAACATTAATGAGAAGAAAGTAGGGAAAAAGTAAAAAAAAAAAAAAATTAAAAAAAAATACCAATCATCATTTATCTCATTTTGATATAATAAAAAAAGCAGAAACCTAAAGAAGAAGAAAGTAGTAGAAAAAATAATGATAGGATGTATGTGCGAAAAAGGATGTGAAGAGGTTTGAAAAGTTTAGAGAACTTTAATTTATATAGTTATGACTAATGGGTATATTTAACAATTTAATCTTCAGTATTTTTTAACATAATTAGTAATAAAAAAAGCTTACAATGTTCTTAATTAGTAGATGAACCATCAATATTTTAAATAGCAGTCAAAAGTTAATCACTCCTCTTTAAATGTACAAAATATAAAGGTAACTGTTTAATTTGTAAATTAATGAAAATTTAAAAAATTATTTATTAAGATTATGAGTATAATTCTTTATATTTACTTTGTTCTTTTTTTGAATTTTTTTTTTTTTTTTTTGCTAGTAATCTATTTTTCAAACGAGGATAATTTGGGCCTCCTGCAATATATTTCATTGCCAGGAACGTCAAATAACATCATATTATATATATCATTATAAACTAATATTTATTAACTATATTATAAGAACGGAAATTAACTTCCAAAGCTAAAGTGAAAGACAAAAATAACCCTATAAAATTAAGTGGCCATAATACCCTTCCATCAATCTCTATCTCTTTGCTTCTTTTATTATATGTCCTCCGTCCTTATTTACTTGTCAAATATTTCTTAATTTGATGTGTCATTTTTATTTGTCATTTTTGATCAATCAAGAAAGAACAATATATTTTTTCTATTATATCCTCAATTAATTAACATTGAGTTAATATCTTTGAAAAATGTATAGTAGTAAATATATTTGAGATCCTATCAATTAGTTGAGGTAAAATGAAAAACTCACTATACCAATTAATATTTTCTTAATAGATATTTCAAATTAAAATTTCACAAGTAAAATGAAACTGAGGGAGTAAGAAATTTGAAGAGTTAGCATTGAATAATTAAATGTAGACTAATAATTAATTAAATTAATAACTGCATGGAAGCTCAAGAATCCATAGGAGAGTACTATACAAATAATGCTCTAATTTTACTTTGGCAAGCATGTGATAAAGTTTTTTTTTTTCTTCAAAAAAGGCAAGATAAAAATTGACTTCCTCCATAGTCTTTGGCAGCTAAATTGATGATATTATTTGTGTATTGGAGGGTTTTTCAAATAATATATTGCTTGCAAATTACACACACAACTGGTAAGTATTTTCTTATTCTTTATAACAAATTCTTTTAGTTATTCTATTTCAACATTTGATAATCCTTATTAATGATGAAAATATAGCTAATCCTGATTAAGGAATTGATTTAATGGTTAACAGTCTTTGCTGAGCTTTGTTAATTAGTTTGATTGAATTATAAGAAATCCAAAAGAATACTTCAATAAGAAAATGATTTTTGAGTTTTATTTTTGTCATAATATAACAACTAACATAAATTGTAGAAGTCTAAAAGATATGGAAAATGGCTCAAATATAGAAAAAGAATAAATACCAATCATCTATTTAGGTAAAGTGTATTTGTGTATATATAGATTATTATTTATCTTTTTCCTGTTTTTATACCATTTTTTATCATATATCTTTTATAATATGCTATTATATGTTTATTTATTTTGAATTATTTTTTGTTGTTGTAAAATCATTACTTGAATCTACACATCTCCTTAATAATGAACTTTTCTTATTGAATCATGACATTTTTTACAAAAGAAATAAAAATATTAGTATTAAAAACTAAATAATAATTTAATTTATGTATGATATTATCTCCTATCAAATTTAAAAATATTTGTCTTATATGTATATTGCCCCAAAACATAATAAACAGAAACAAAAAGAATTTAAAAAGAAGCAATGATTCATTAAAACGCGTCCCATAGCAGACATTTGGCCGTACTAAAAAGTTATACTATTTGAAAAAGAAAAGTTTGTACTATTTGAAAAAATAATATATCTGAAAGTTGAAATTATATTTAGACATGTTTTTTGTTTTGATATTAAAATAATTTTTCAAACATACAACTCAATAACAACAATTTATGCAAATGTAATTTTATGAGATGAGATGTGGATGCAATCTAATTTTATGTTGTGAAGATAGAAATATTGTTACAAATAAATTATTGATTCAAGTAAAACAAATCAAAATCAATCAGAAAATAAAATACATGTAACAAATATTTATAAAAACAATAGCAACTAGAAACAATATTGATAAACTAAGATACTAAAAACAACAATAGTAAAATGAAAGAATATGATAATACTAGAGTTACTGATACCAAACACTAGAGGGATTTTTGTCATTTGTTTTAGTTTTGGTAGATAAAATTATTTGATATCTATTATTGGTGGCAAGTGGTAGATATCTCATGAAATTAATTGAGATGCGTAAAATCTGATTCAAACGTCCGTTAACTTTCTATCCTAAGAACATGAAATTCATCTTCAAGAATATTTAATATTTTAAATTTATTTTTGGAAAAAAGAAAAAACATGACGGGGACTGTAGTGTTACATGACTTAATTAATTGTTTGTCTTACGTAAGTCTCAATACACCAGCAAACATCCAAACAAATCCCAAAATTTTCTCAATTGAATCATTGTACGAAAAAAAGGCAAGAATTATTGTACCCTGTTCAATTTTATACGTACAAAAAACTTTGAAAGCAATAGCAACCAATTAGAATGATAAAGAAATATTCTTTACTTAGTTCACTAGGGATTGACTCATCACTCCCCCCATCCCTCAAGTCTTCGTGTGTTGTGTAAATGAATTTGTCAGTTTCTGGCACTACTACTGGGTAGTTTTATTTTTGCATAGTAAGTCTCTTTTTCAAAGACCCATGTGAAATTTTGCTTTGATTCAGTTTATTTTGTGTTGTTTATGTGTTTGGGGGTGTTGGGTAACTGTTTTCTTGGTTTGTGTGTTTTGTTGTTGTTTAAAGTTCGAATCTTTTTCATGGTTTTGTGAGTCTGACTGAATATATATGATCATGGGTGGTGAAATTTCTGTAAGATTCTTGATGGAAAGAATGTTTTAACTAATGTTTCTAGTATGCTGTTTGTTGATCATTGGCTAAGAAGAAGCAGAAGGAAAAGTTAGCTTTAATGAAGAAAAAAGAACAGACTTTGTCATCTGTGCAAAAAGCTGTATAAAAGAGAGTGTAAAACCACTAGATATGGCTTGAGGTAGTAGTAGTTTGCTAGACTGGAGAAGGTCAAGAAACCCCATTTAGCTAGATGATTGACTTAAATTGGGGTTGAGTTATGTTCAAGTGTTGTATCTTTACATGGTATCACACTATTTGGGGTCCCGTGTAAGCTCTTGTTGGGCTTGGACATGTACGGGGTGTTAGCAGGGCCGGCTCTAATAAATTGGTGGCCTAAAGCCAAATCCAAATGGAGGCCTTAAATTCGAATATATATTTTTTATGAAGTTTATTATAGCCAATTATTTAATCTTTCTTGAGACATGGTATTAATAATTTGTCGAACTTCTATTACTTCTTTGCTCTTTTATGAAAATTGTTCATTTTCTACAAGTAATACTCGATATTTTTTTAAAAAAAATACTTATAACCTATTATTTTTTTAAAAATGAGTCCCTCAAATTTTGGGGCCCAAGGCAATTGCTTTTTTTTCAAAGCTGTAGAGTGGGTTGGGAATGGGTTGATGGTCATATCTTACCTGGTATTAGAGTTAGGTTCATCTTGTTTGGGCTCCCGGTGAATGCTCCAATTGGCTTGGGCATGAAGGGGTGTTAGAGTGGGTCCCACATCGGTTGGGGAATGGATTGGTGGTTGGTTTGTATGGACTTGGACAATCTTTTCCTTATGAGTTAATCTTTTGGGGTTGAGTTAGGCCTGAGTGTCATATCTTTATAGGCCAAAAATCTCAAATATGTACATCAATTATGTTGATTTCCCTTTTGATTCGTTTTCTTCTCTTCTCTGTTGTCCTGTGACCTATAGATTACACATCAACAGGCATAGTAAATGTAGTGGCTCATTCGCTAAACACTTCACAACTACATTAACATCTTGCTGTATTTAGTAGTCAAAAAACCTACATTTTTCATGTCTCACAAGTCTGGAAAATGTATCAAATAGATGTCTAGTAGGTTGCTTATTTCTTTATATAGGTAGTCATAGTTTTGCATAACTTTGTGGAGTCTAGTTTTCAGCACATTAGGCTGAGTTTGCTTTTAGATATCCTTCTTATGGAGCAGTTTAGTTGCTTACATGTTCGATGGGTATGAAGCTCTGGGTTGTCCTCTAGTGAAGGTATGGCAAGAACACAAAAGATCAATAGTTCAATGCTCTTGCTTTTGGGTTTACTGTGTCTGTGTGAAATAGAAGGATGCAGCTAAATTTGAAATGCATAGCATTTAGGATTCTCTTTTACCTAGTAACTTTTGGCTCTTCTTTTACCTAGTATAGTAACACTTTTACCTTAATCTTGTTATCTTTGTTCTTTACAAGTAATCTTACTTGTGTTACACATGTATGTAGACTTCAGGAGGTATTCCAGTTGGTGATTAGCATTTGAAAGTCGAACTGCACTTGGAATTTGGCTACATGGGAAAGACAATTCAGGTTTACGGATTCCCTTATCTTCTGTCTGCAGAAGTGGTCAAGTCATTCTTAGAGAAACATACAGGATATGGAACTGTATGTGCATTGGAGGTTAAACAGTCCAAAGGAGGATCTAGAGCATTTGCCAAAGTTCAATTTGTCGACAACATTAGTGCCGACAAAATCATCAATTTGGCTAGTAAGAGGCTGTATTTTGGCTCTTCTTATTTGAAGGCTTGGGAAATGAAAACTGATATTGTTCAACTGCGGGCGTATGTGGATCACATGGATGGCATAACTTTGAATTTTGGATGTCAGATATCAGATGACAAGTTTGCAGTGTTGGGAAGTACAGAAGTTTCAATTAAATTTGGCATTGGATTGAAGAAAATTTACTTCTTTTTGTCTAGTGGTTCAGCTGATTATAAACTTCAGCTTTCATATGAAAATATATGGCAGGTTGTGCTCCATCGTCCATATGGTCAAAATGCTCAGTTTCTCCTCATACAGGTTTTTCAATTATTCCAAACCTTTAGCTATTGTTTTCATCCTTCTCCCTGTGCCCGGTCTTTGTGAATATTGTGCCTATTTGATTATTGGTTGAATGGCACACAATTCTCATGTATTGGGTCTCTTACTGCTTGTTGATCCACTTCTTTGAAGCAAAATCATTTCTGCTAACATATATTTATTTGTTGACTTATGAACCATATGGAAGGGGTTGAAATCCTATTTATGAGAATTTTGACAATCAATTCCATTTCTAGAAACTGAACATGCATGAAGGCTTGAACCGACATTAAACTGGAAACTTACTTGCTACTGATCATGAAGTAAAGAAGCTTTAGGAAATACAAAGTACAAGTTCATAAGCATTAATAGCAGTTAGGCCCTCCTCAATATTGTTCTGCTTGAAGTCTTTTAAGGTTGGATGCTTGTGCGTTTATAAGCACTGCTATGTGGATAACCTAGCATTCTGTCCAAAATCCTAACTAACATGCCAGATTGCCATATTCTCAGCCTATCTTTTGATGTGTTAACATCATTTTCTTTATATAAAGATATCTGTTGACATCCTTAAAGATGAGTGTTCGAAATTCTTAACCTCTTTCATGAATATTTGCGCTAGAACTTTCTTTATATAGTAGAATACCATGAAATGGTACTGTCAACATCCAGAATTCTTGAAGAACATGTCTTTCATTTTTTTTGTGCACATGTTTCCATCAAAGTATAAAATGTTGATTTTCTATCTTCTTTTTTTTGGCTAAAGTAATTAAATTATGTTGATTTTCTGTTAATATGCACTCCTATTATAAATTTAGAAATTACTATTACTAATGTTACTAGTGTCGAAAAAAAAAATTCGAAATTACTGTTACTACTATTAATAAGGGAGAGTCAGAGGAGCTTCTTGTCGTCCTGTCTACCGACCAAACGTATAATTTTGGAATTTTCCCTTTGAGTTTGCTATTTTTGTATTGCACTTCACAACAGACGCAATAGATTCCAGACGGGAGAATTATAATAGGCTGTGCATTCAGACAAAATCATGTGCTTTTATATTATCTGTTTAGCTGGGGAGGGTGTTTTCTGTACTTCTGTACTCGTTGTCCTTTCTCATTGATGGATACAAATGAGTTACTGTAGCTTCGTAGCTAAAAATTTTGATGTGTTGACTGTTTGAGACTCTTTAGTTCGCAGTACTTGTAACTTAGTTGCACTGAGGAATTGCCACATAGTTTTAGCTGCATCACGACACAGAATGCTGTAACCTTATATTGATTGATGAATCATAAATGAGAGCAGTCACTGCTCATAACCGTATAAAAGGCATACTAAAACTCTGTTAATTTTGCTGTCTGTAATGTGCTTTTGTCATCACACGTTACTGTCCAAATTTACCATCTTGTGTTCTTTTAGTATTCGATCAGTACTTGGAGTTTAACTTTGCAAGTGAAGTTATTTTTTTAAATTTGGTGGTTAGATTGTTCATTAAATAATCTTTCTCAGAAAAGGCTGTTTAGTTGTTCATTAAATAATCTTTCTCAAAAAAGGATGTTCAATTATTCATTCAATAATCTTTCTCAAAAAGGCTGTTCACTAAATAATTAGGGAATCTCTAGGTATATTGTAAGATGTAACATCAATATTTCTCTTCGTTGTCCGTTCAGTAATTATGGAATTTCTGTAAAATTAACATCAAGATTGCTCTTCTGAAAACTCATTCTAGCACCTCATTGGAGCTTTTTGTTTATGCATGATGTTTTGCTTATCTCTATATTTTTGGGGCATAGTTAGACATCTTTAAAATTGTAATTTTTTTCTTTATTTTAATGCCTTTATTCAGTTTCCAAGTCACACTTTATAGTTTCAGTTATTTTTGGGGATATTTGGTAGTTGAGACATTCTAATAGTGCTAATGACATAATTTTTTCTTCATTTATCATTAATTATGATTTGACTTTCCTCAACACACCTATTTTAAAGTATTGCATTGTTTCTAATCAGTCTTTTACCAGGCATGTACTCTGTTTATCATGTAAAATTGACTGGAAAATAACTAGGTGGAAAATGTGTGCATCATAGACTAGAGCCATTTGGATAGCCCTTGTCTGTTTACTTATATTATGTGCTTAGTTTTGATTAAAGAAGAAAAGTTGAAAAATGGTTAAAGAACATTCATCAGTTTTTCAAATTTATAACCTTGGTGGCCAGGTTAGCTTGTGTGCACCTCAACAAAGTCCATGGGTACCTACTACCTCCTACCAACAACAAACACAGATACTGAGTTAACAATTTCTTTTTAACAACTAAAAATTCGTGATGATTAAAAAAAATGTGTTAGTAAAGATGTTAAACTTGGGCCTGTGCTCTACACAGACTTGGTACCACTGGTTAATTAAATAAACCAAGCATCTAACTTGCATATTATATAAGTTAACAAATATATGTCCACAATTTTCAAATTTTTCAATACTTGTGACTTGTCTACTCGTGATCTTTTAAGTTAAAGAACGTGAAAGCAACTTTTCTACTGTGTTTTCAGAATTTCCTCATGAGTATAGTTGCATCAGTTAATATATCGCTTCATATAATTGAATTCTGGTTAGATCAGTAGTCTACTTTGCTGATTTGCGATAAGATTCAGTATTGACTTATTCATTCAAATTCTATGATTTAGTTATTTGGTGCTCCTAGGATCTACAAGAGACTTGAAAACTCCTGTTATAGCTTCTTTAAGGAAACTCCTGATGATCAGTGGGTGAGGACGACAGATTTCGCTCCATCTTGGATAGGGCTATCTTCTAGCTTATGTTTGCAGTTCCGTAGGGGTGTTCATCTTCCAAATTTCCAGGAAAGTTTTTTTCACTATGCAGAACGTGAAAACAATATTACTTTACAGACTGGTTTCACCTTTTTCGTCTCTCAAAAATCGGCTCTGGTTCCCAATATCCAGCCTCCGGAAGGAATTGCAATTCCCTACAAGATATTGTTCAAAATTAGTTCTTTGGTACAGCATGGATGCATTCCTGGGCCAGCATTAAATGTCTACTTTTTCCGATTAGTTGATCCTCAAAGGAGAAATGTTGCATGCATTGAGCAAGCCTTAGAGAAACTGTACTATCTGAAGGAGTGCTGTTATGATCCAGTGAGGTGGCTCACTGAGCAGTATGATGGGTATCTCAAGGGTAGACAACCTCCAAAATCTCCGTCCATCACTTTAGATGATGGGTTGGTGTATGTAAGAAGGGTCCTAGTAACACCATGCAAAGTTTATTTTTGTGGTCCAGAGGTTAATGTTTCCAATCGGGTTCTCCGCAATTATTCTGAAGACATAGATAACTTTCTTCGTGTTTCTTTTGTTGATGAGGAGTGGGAGAAACTGTATTCTACAGACTTATTACCAAAAGCAAGTACTGGAAATGGTATCAGGACAAACATCTATGAGAGGATCCTATCAACTCTGCGGAAAGGCTTTGTAATTGGCGATAAAAAATTTGAATTTCTTGCATTTTCATCGAGCCAGTTGCGGGATAATTCAGTGTGGATGTTTGCATCAAGGCCTGGCCTTACTGCAAATGATATAAGAACTTGGATGGGTGATTTTTCGCAGATCAAGAATGTGGCAAAATATGCTGCCAGACTTGGTCAATCTTTTGGTTCCTCCAGAGAGACTTTGAGTGTTCTTAGGCATGAGATTGAAGTTATTCCTGACATAAAGGTTCATGGAACCAATTATGTCTTTTCTGATGGAATTGGTAAAATATCTGCTGACTTTGCTCGTAGAGTTGCCTCAAAATGTGGCCTTCAATATACACCATCTGCTTTTCAGATTCGTTATGGTGGATATAAAGGTGTTGTGGCTGTTGATCCATATTCATCAATGAAGTTATCTTTGAGAAAGAGTATGTCGAAATATAAATCAGACAACAATAAGTTAGATGTCCTTGGGTGGAGCAAATATCAGCCTTGTTATCTTAATCGTCAACTGGTTACTCTCTTGTCTACACTTGGAGTGAAAGATGATGTTCTGGAACAGAAGCAAAAGGAAGCTGTAGATCAGCTTGATGCTATCTTGCATGATTCTTTGAAGGCACAGGAGGCTTTGGAATTGATGTCTCCTGGAGAGAACACTAATATTCTCAAGGCAATGCTAAATTGTGGTTATATGCCTGATGCTGAGCCCTTTCTTTCAATGATGCTGCAAACCTTCCGCGCATCGAAGTTGCTCGATTTGCGGACTAGATCAAGAATATTTATTCCAAATGGAAGAGCAATGATGGGATGTTTGGATGAATCCAGAACCTTGGAATATGGTCAGGTGTTTGTTCAGTTTACTGGTGCTGGACATAGAGAGTTTTCTGAGGATTTACATCCATTTAATAACAGCAGATCCACGAACTGTAATTTCATTCTCAAGGGAAATGTGGTTGTTGCAAAAAATCCATGCTTGCATCCTGGTGATATTCGTGTTTTAAGGGCTGTAGATGTTCCAGCGCTGCACCACATGGTAGATTGTGTTGTATTCCCCCAGAAAGGAAAAAGGTAAATTTTACCATGGAAACCTATTAATTGTTTACTTACGTATAATCTTATAGAAGGCTTTACCATTTCTTGCCTGGTCTTACTAATGTTCTAATCCAAATTAGTTTCAAAGATAGTCAAATTGATTCTCGCGAAGCAAAAAGCGCCAGAGGGAGTAATTGACTGTCTTAGTTAGTTAGGATTCACTTGTATAATATCCCCTTCTCATAAGATGTGAAGGCATATTGAAATACGAAGAATTCTTTTCTTCCTTCCCATATTCTACACTAACTTATGGGTGGAAATCATTTTCATACTGGCTACACAATTTTTTCAACTCGTAACTTTGTATAAATGCTCCAGACTAGGTATGTATTTCAACAGCCTCCCTACCTCTGAGGTAGAGGTAAAGTCTACGTACACTTTACCCTCCTTAGACCCCACTTTGTGGTATCTTACTGGGTATGTTGCTGTTGTATAATACAGCTGTACTTCATCTATCTGGAATATTCTCAATTTTTGTTCATGGAAGAATTTTCAAGTGTGAACTTTATTAATTGTTCTGTCTAGTAAAAGTGTAAAACTAGCTTCCATCCTTGTTAACTCTTTCTATCTTTATTTCTTTTTCATGGCATTGTTACTGAAGTGTTAAAACTTTGATGACAGACCTCATCCGAATGAATGTTCTGGGAGTGATTTGGATGGAGATATCTACTTTGTTTGCTGGGATCAAGACATGATTCCGCCAAGGCAAGTCCGAGCGATGGAATATCCTCCAGCACCCTGCATACAGTTGGATCATGATGTCACAATTGAGGTACCCTTAGTTTGGAACAACTAGTTTTACTTCCAAAATGATCATGCTTCTGATGCATCACTCTGTTCAACCTTTCTTACGGAGAATTGGCATGGTCTTGATATTTTTCTTTCCTTTTAATCCTTTTTTTTTTAAATCAACGCCTCATATTAGTCCACTTATTCTATTGCTGAGATTACCTTCTCTAAGACTTAGATTCAGTCGAATCTAGTTTAGTGTACGAGTGTTAGGTGACAAACTGTACTTTTCTATTGCTGAGATCTCCTTCTGCACAGCTTCGTGGCTGAATAGGCACATAAAATCCAGCACCGCTGACCAGACTTCATTCTTTCACCCCCTTCTTTCTCCTTCTCTAAGATCTTTCGATTAATGAGACAAAAAAGAAAGTGATCAACACGAGTATTGCAGTAAGAGCTGAATGCCTTAATTGTTTATTTTCACTATGTTTTCATTATTGTCCAATTTCCTTATTTTGGATGTACAGCTAACAGCATTGCCTTTATGCTGTTTTCTTTGTTTTTTACATCAATAAAATTCTCTACCCATAAAAAAAATTAATGAAGGAAAATATACCCTGAAGATAAACAACTTGTAAGTGACCAAAACCATAAATAAAAATTTTCTGTTGTGTCAAACCTGAAATAGTTTCTTCTTTCCCCTTTCTTATTTACCTTATCAACTGTACATGTGAGATTCATCTTCTAAGTTTATTATTGTCTCGTTCATGAGGGGGATCAATCCAGAGAGTCCCTAAAGTTTGTGGAAGTATGCTCATTCTTGGATTTTTTTACTTCAAATCGCCATATCAATCATGATTTGCATATCAATATGTGCCGTAGGAGTTACATCTCTGATGAAAGAGCACTTGCACTCTTGAATTTGTAGTAGGGAATGAACTCTTGAAATCATACTTATAAGATGTGTAATGCAATACAAGTATTGAGGAACTCTTTATTATTTTTTGTTTGTTGTGGGGGAGGGGGGATTGGCCAGTATGTGCAACAGCAGTGCAAGTACTGAGGAACTCCTTTTCACCTGTCTGCCTACTGCAGGAAGTTGAAGAGTACTTCACCAACTATATTGTGAATGACAGTTTGGGAATCATAGCAAATGCGCATGTCGTATTTGCAGACAGAGAACCTGATATGGCCATGAGTGATCCATGCAAAAAACTTGCTGAGCTCTTTTCAATTGCAGTGGACTTTCCAAAGACTGGTGTTCCAGCTGAAATACCATCTCAGTTGCGCCCTAAAGAATACCCAGACTTCATGGATAAGCCAGACAAGACAACCTATATCTCAGAAAGAGTTATTGGAAAGCTTTTCAGGAAAGTGAAGGACAAAGCACCTCAGGCTAGCTCTATTGCGATCTTCACAAGGGATGTTGCAAGGAGATCATATGATGCTGATTTGGAAGTTGATGGATTTGAAGATTACATTGACGAAGCTTTTGACTACAAAACTGAATATGACAACAAGCTGGGTAATTTAATGGACTACTATGGCATAAAAACGGAGGCTGAAATACTTAGTGGTGGCATCATGAAGGCATCAAAAACTTTTGACCGCAGAAAAGATGCTGAGGCCATTAGTGTTGCTGTGAGGGCCTTGAGGAAGGAAGCAAGGACCTGGTTCAAGAGGCGTAATGATATAGATGACATGTTACCAAAGGCTTCGGCTTGGTACCACGTTACATATCATCCTACATATTGGGGTTGCTACAATCAGGGTTTGAAAAGAGATCATTTCATTAGCTTTCCCTGGTGTGTTTATGACCAGCTAATCCAGATTAAGAAGGAGAAAGCACGTAACAGGCCAGTTCTCAATTTGTCATCTCTCAGGGCTCAGCTGAGTCGCAAATTAGTGTTGAAATGAGATTTCAGTCAAGCGTTAAGCTGATATATATATATATATATAATGTAATAGGGTGTGATCATAAAAAAACTGCTATGCGTTGTTAACAACCTTTTGTATTTAAAACTGCATGAACCTGTAACATATATGCAGTACTCTTAGAAACAGCTGCACAGCTAAGTACTAATATGTATGTGATTTGAGTTTTATCTCTTTTCTCAACATAGTTCATATTATGCTTTTTTGTATTACGCGTAACCACAAGTCCTTTCTTGATATACATGAGACACTAGAAATTACTGAAATTTTTGAAGACAGGACTGATGGATAGTCTATCTAAAACAACCTCTCTACCCCACAAAGGTAGAATTAAGGTTTATGTACATCCTACCATCTCTAGAGCCCCACCTGTGGAATTGTTCTGGGTAAGTTGTTGTAGGACTACAGAGAACTTAATAGCTCCAGGCGGCAGCTGAGAACTGAAAGAAAGTCTATTAGCACTGGGCAGTAGCTCCTCTGTTAGTAAATTTTGACTGATGAATCACAAAGTTTGTCTAATAATTTTGCTAGCTCAAATGGCAGCAACGACATTAATGGTGAAATTTCAGCAATTTGTTTCAACTTGTCCCCTTTCCCTGGTCATCCCTAGTCATAAATAATATTTCAGCATATATAAATACTCAGGTTATTTGCAAATATTGAACTTCAATATTTAAAATACTAGTGAGACATTCATGATTGTGCCAACAGGATTTGCTATGACCCTCCTTACTTCTATCAAAGATTTGAATGTCCCTAGAATGTGAAGAGAACCACATATCGTTGGGTAACCTTTTCAGCCTAATTAGATATTTGAATGTTTTTAGAGTGTGAAGAGAGTTCCATATCAACGAGTCTTGGATAGAAACATGTCCAAATAAAACAATATGGCTATCAAAAAATCATTCATATAATGATCCCGACCAACATGTACACACAAAGGATACATTAATGAACTGTGTACTCAAAACCTACAACAAGTAGTATACTAGATTATTGAAAAATGAACAGAAGCTTCCTTGTGGATTTTTCGCCTGCTTTTCATGAGGGAAGAGTATTATTAGTTCTTCCAGTAAATTTAGCAACTCCGCATTGTAAAAAAAAGAAAGATAATAGCTTCTCACATTACTTGCAAGCTCCAACTAGCATTTGGCCTAAATTACAGAAAATAAAACCAGATTCGTTCATACTTTCAGCAACTGCAAACAAGCTGATGAAGACGACTTTGTCCAGAGAATTATGGTGCCTAAGTCAAGTTCCTTGTATGATTTCCCTGATATCATACCCTTGGAGCTATATACAAACGAGTTTAAGAGGAAGAAATCAGACTAGCATATTCATAGAAAGAAACATGGCAACAAATGCTGCCTGCTAGATGGTAATCCTAAGTTGTCATGCTTTAAATGACTTCACAAAGCAGTGAGCTTAAATAAACGTACGAGGAGAAGATTACCTGAAGGAAGGTCAGAAGCAAAATAACACCAGAGTTCCACAAAGCATGAATTGTGATTGGGGTTAGGAGGTTCCGCGTCTGAGCATAAGAAAATCCCAGAGCAGTCCCTGAATGCATGTCATTTTTCAGTTCAGATTAAACATGAAGAGAAGTGCACTGATAATAAAGGGTGCAATCAATTAAGTATTCGCCTCAACAGTGCTTCAATTCCAAACTACTGGAGGAAAACTACATGAACCCTTTATATCCATTCTACTGTGTTCGAATTCATTTCATTTCCTCTAAAATTGAATAAAATATTAGCTAAAAAACTACAGAAAGTTGTTGATCCTGTCTTACAAGGTAAAAGCAATTCTTACTAGAACTATTTTTCCTTCCTAAAAAGATCTTTTTGAGAACTTTCAGAAGTAAAACCCAATTATATTATTCCTTTTTGTAATTTCTGCTTTTCCTCTACTTTCGTCCAGTGTCGTATACATTTAAGAAAATGGAAGCAATACCAAGAACAAACAACTGAGGAAATTGTCCAGGAGTGAGATGTGCAAGAGCAAATACAGCACCACTAATAACCGCTGCAAGTGGTGTAGGTACCCTGCAAGGGAAAATGGAAAAGCATGAGAGACAATGAAGCATCAAGTCATATGTCCACATTAGACATGCATGTGTATGTATGAATAGTCCACAAGTAATAAAGTCATATGACGACTTTCTTCCACTGATTTTTCTTTTATTCTTTTTGATGAACTAAGTAGTGATATAAATGGCATCAAGAAGATGCATGAAAGCAAAATAGGTACAGAAGAGTTGAGTTTGTTAGCTCTATTGCAATGAGTCCTATGTTATGGATAGAGCTAACAAAGTCCAAAAGTCTGACATATGTTCTCTTTTATTCAGTTAAATGTAGCTTTTTACCTGTTTAGTTCATGAATGAAATCCAGATTCCAGACAAGGTCATAAAAATTCACGACTCAACTCCATTTTGGGTTTGACATCCTTTCTCAACTGCTTTCTAGTCGAAGGATACAGAAAGGTCAAGCTATTGGTCTTTGCTAGCATGTACAACTATCTTAGCCACTTCCTAATGTATCTTAATCCTCATTGGGGTTCTCATGTTTCTATTCAATAACTAGGTTGCCATCTTTTCCGCCTTATTCCCTTTGAAACCAAATTTAATTATAAACATCCACAACAGAATGTTCAAGACACAGCATCATACCTCTAAGCAAAGTATAGAAGTATCAACTGATCAAGCCCAGAAATATTTTCAAGTTGAGAAGGTTCACACTTGACGTTTACGTTGTGTCCGGTACAAAAAATGTTTTTCAATTTTCCCATGTTTGGTTGGTCAAATATTTTGGAAAACATTTCCTTCATACCAAACACACCCTAAGAGTATCTATAGCCTACCTCATAGCATGTTGGCATTCAATAACTAGGTTGGCATTTTTTCTGCCGCGTTCCCTTTAAAACCCAATTTAATTATAAAACATTCACAACAGAATGATCAAGAGATAACATCGTAGTTCATAAGCAAAATATAGAAGGATCGACTGATCAAGCCCAGAAACACTTTCAACTTGAGAAGGTTCACACTTGACATTTAATGCATAGAGCAATGCAATTGGCAGAATCTATTGAAAGAAATCCCAGGATGGCAAAAGATATCTGTTTTGTGTTTGGCATGATGATATCTCAGGTGTCGATTCAAAAAGAGCTATTGGGGGAAGCCCTACTATATAGTATTCGTCTTTTAAGACAGGAGCTCGGCTCCTAGGCAAGGAGGGAATATAAAAGCAAAAAAGTAGATCAAGTGGTGAAATCAGAATGTTTACATATTTATTGTGTTTTCATGCTCATAAGAGATAATGATCCACTGGGGTAACAACTTTATCAAACCTTGAGCAATTCAAAACTTTTTGTCCCTTCTTTTTTCAAGCTTCTTCAGTAAAGTCCAGAAGATTCACAGACACATAGAGCCAGTTCTAACAAATTTGAAGCAGTAGTATATCTGTAATCGAATTTATAAAGAAAGAATTATACCACTTAGTCAGAGAGACCATAAAAAATCCTCTAAACACGGTCTCCTCAAGAATTGGAGCAAGAACGCCAGTAATGCCCAGCAGAGAAGCAGTGCTACATAAAAAAAGGAAAGGTGGTTTCTCAATTGTATATCGTGCATAAGTATTCAGTTAGTGGCAGGAAAGCCATCAACACAAAAGCAATTGACCTATTGATAATGGAGATAATTTACAGATGAACTTCAAACTTCCTTCGAAAATACCTGATACTTGAGGAACCTATCAATGGGAGTAACCGAGCAAGCGCATCAGTCTGTAACAAGTTTTAAGGAATTAAATGAGGAAAAAAGAAAACATCACAGGGGAGAAATATAAAATTTAATTTGCTTCAAAGGTTATACAAAGAACGAAATTCTCAATCCAAAAGATTGGATGAACTGTTAGTTCAATTCTAACCTCTCTTTGTGGCGGCTCACCATTGAAAGCAGACATTGCCACTCCTGTTAAAGCAATTGCACCTATTGCTCCCGCTAGACCAATTCCAGCCCACAAAAGCCATCCTCTCTGGAGATTGAAAGGTTCCTTCAGATCTGGAATACTAACAGATTATAATCAACCACGCTGTAATCTTTTAGAGTGGGGGAAACTGCAATCCAGTTTTCTGACCAAACAAAGCAACAGATGAATGAATCATTCCATAACTTGGAAAATGCTAATTACCATAACGATATATGTCATCAGGAAGTGGTTGGGATGACTTGGTGAGAGTATAAAGGACTATTAGCACAACTGCAGTTGTTATACTGATAAAAAAAAAAAAAAAAGTACACAAAACATCGGAATCGTGAAGATTGGACACAACGTGAAAATGATGCTAAAATGACTGTCCATACGCTTGATCAGCGAACAAAATTTCAGCCTTCTCATCCAAACTCAGTGCTTCTACATCAAGTCCTACATATGGTATTGATGCTGTCTCTATTAGTCCTGTCAAAACAAAACTGCCTGAATATTAGTTAGCTTTTTCCTCCCAAGACCAATATTGGTTGCTAGTTACCCAATATCCTTCCAAGTTCCAAGCCAAAACAGAATTTCAGTTTGTAAAGATAAATTTACACCACCAAAAAGAACAAAACTACCATTTTCAGTTACTATCAAATAAAATGTTGCGGTTCATAAATCTTCTATCTTGCTTAGTTGCAATAATACATCCCATTACAAAAAGGTTCAATCTTTTTACAATTCACAATAAGATAACACTTCATTAGTCAGACATATTTGAAACCTATGTTGCTCGGACTCTCCAAAAATGATGTCGCACCATTGTCAGATCCTTCAAAAATGCACTACTTCTAAAGGATCCAACACGCACCAATCGACATTTTTGAAGAGAGCAACATGTTTGAAAGCTTAGCGAGGTAACAAAATTACACCTTAATCCACATGCAAGCGAAGAAAGTGAAACAGTTTGCCAATTCCATGGCACATCCCAGCGTCTCAAAACTGGCCAATCAGGTCCACCTCCCTGTAGGAAAAAAAAACACAAAAATTACTCACAGAGAAAACCCATTCTAAGAAGCTCATTCCAAAAGCATTCAAATTTATCTTTCAATTTCAAGATTCCATTACATCACTGTGACATAGCACAATTACTTCCACCTAATATATACATAGCACAAAAAGAGATATACCCATAATGCCAATTTGAAGTTTATTATACTTACTTTATAATCAGGACCATTTCTGGGACTAGAAAAGCATACAGTAGTGAACCCTCTTGTAGAAGCTTGACTAGCAGCTGAATCTTGAAATTTGAGAAATGGGGTCAATGGGGCAATAGAGATTCTATGTGATTTCTGAAGAAGGGGTTTTGATGAATAGAGTTTTGGTGAAAAGGGTGAAGATTGAGTGAGAGTTATACATAAATTGCCAGCCATTGTTTGAAAGTTCAAAGCTTTGCAGAGAATTTGGAGTTTTGGTGGAGATAAGGGGCTAAGGATTGTGGATGTGTGGTTTTTGAGAAGTTTAGGGGGTGAAAAGAAAATTAAAGTGGAATGGAAGTACCAATATTGAAAGGGAAAAATGATAAATATAATCCCAAACTTTTTTATTTAGAACATATATAACCTCGTTAAAAAAGCTATACATATATACGGCATTTGTTAGACGGTGAGTGAGTGTAAACATACAATTTTCGCTAACTAACCTATATCTACTTAATTAAGACTATCTCTAAACTAATTTTAATTTAAAAAATGTCATATGACTTCAAAGATAAACTCATTCATCTTTTATGATTTACCCCTCCATGCCCTATCCAAATATGACCCAAATGAAAAAACTTAATCCCTCATTTATTCAGTTATCACCCCGATGAGGACGCCTTTAGTTGGTCGGGCAAGAAAAATGAGTGAGGTAATTTTTTAAAGTTACGTAGTATTTTTGGAATTAGAATAAAATAATTTTAGAATTATTAGTCTCTCTGCATTTGAGATAGAAGTAAAGTCTACATATATTTTATTTATTTCAAACCTCATTTGTTGGATTATATTGACGATATCATTTTGTAGTAAATATAGATTTGTGAATGAAAATAATAAATATATATCATTTATTAGACAACAAAGATATAAACGTCATTTATTAAACGACTAAGGTATATATATATATGCAATTTTTCTAATGAGAAATATATTTATTCTAAATTATAAATTAAGGAGGTGCATAATATTTGCCCCTTTTCCCATAATAATAGTTCTCTTGTGATATTTGCATGTTAGCCACGTGTTCAACCAAAGTGCAAAGGTAGACATGTCTCTTCCCAAAAATGAAAATTATGAGCCTGCAATTGAACTACACAATACAAGTGTCTTGTACAATAAATAGTAAATAAATGCATTTACTAAATTCAGTTTTACGGTACAATTCAAACAATTTTTTGTACAAAGATCAATTGCACTCTTTGTACATTTGCTTGTTGGCTTAAAAGAGAAGTGAAATCCACGTGTACATTCACTAATAAAATATGCCCAATGTAAATATTGAAATTTTGTCGAACTCTTCAAGATGTGTTTAATTTGATTTGAGATTCTAGGAGTGTGCAATTTAAATTAGGATTCTTGGAGGCTACTCAACTCTAAACTATAGTTCACGCGTGTGTAAAGGGTACAAAATTCAAGATCAAGATCTCCTCAAATATTCCACAAACTCATGGAATATTCATAAAGAGATCAAATCCAAATCATCATATTTCGAGAAATACGTCACTAACGATCCTCGAATTATGAGTATCAAATCTAAATCATCCCAATTCGAGAAATACGCCACTAATGGCTCTCGAATCATGAATAAATCTTAGGAGAGTAGAATCAAGGGAGGAATAAAATTATACCCGTATGTTTATTAATAAAGTTATGTTTCTTCAGATTTTATTTTGTGTGGTTGATTTATTTTCCATGTGTTTAAAATTTGTTGCAAACACCCAATTTCCAGTACAATCAACACTATTTTTTTGTACAACAATTTATTGCAATCTTCGTACCAAAAATGTCATATTTCTAAATAAGAGTAAGTTATAAATATTTTATCGAAATGCATGTAGTAGTGAAGTATAACTTGCTCATTATAAGAACATATATACTTTTATAAATAGCTATGACAACAACTTTTGAGGAGTTTTTGGCAAGGGTTTTAGCCTAGGAATGTTCCATATCAAGTTATCAACCCAGGTGAGTTTTTATTCAGATTTTGTGTTAATTAAAATTGATCAACACTAGTATTAACAAGATTAAATCATATAAATTAGTAGTAATAGTTACATTCTTGAGATCTTTACTTTAATTACTACTGTTGAATAATAATGGAAGACAGCAAAAGGGACGAAAAATTTGAAAATGCAAATGATTACATTTGTTTCATCCATTAAAAACTCTATTGATATCTACCAATCAATCCCAAAACGATACCCCACACAAAACCTTCAATTCTACGAAAAAAGTCCAATTTCTTAGATCAACGTGACTCGTAGTGGTATAAATTATAATCGAAATTTCTCAATCTTTAATAAGAGGTTTTAGGTTCGAACTTCTAGAAGTGAAAATTCTATTAGAAATGTCGCCTCCAAAATTGAATCCTGCAATATATGAATCAAAATTTAGTTGAATTTTAATACAAATATTAAACACGGAATAATTTTTTTAAAAGAGTCCACTCTTACCTAATTTTTGAATTGATAACGATATGGAATTTTGATATTTATTGTAGTTAGTCTTAAAAAGCACCATCATATATAAATGTCCCTTCACAATAAAAGAACGGGTCCATTTCTATATTTACTCGAGTAAGCCAAGCGTTTTGTTACTTTTTTTCTATTATAAAAATTAAATTGTCTAATTGTTAAGTTTTTAAATTACAACTTTTACCAATGTTACCTGCAAATATATTTTCCGTAACTCAATAATTAGTGTTTTTTTTTAAACAATTCAATGATGTATAATAGCAAAACAAATGTAGAATATGAAAGAAATCATATATAACCCTGGACTAGATCTCTGATTATTTTTTTCATTCGATATTCGATATTTATATTGAAGTTCGATAAAATTTAATTTTATGTCGGAAAATTTCACATTAAGAAGAGGTGTGTAAAAACTCCCTAACAAAGATATCCAAAAAGACTCGAACTCAAAATTTTTTATTAAATTTAAAAAAGTACTTATTGCTTTATCAGAATCTATCTGATCTATGATATATTATAGAATTGAATATGAACATGCTGACCATATAATAATGCACGATGGAGAAAAAGGCAAAAATATCAAGACATCTTATCCCTTTTTCCTATTTGATTAATTAAAAAAAGGAAAAATAATTACAAATTAGTACTGCTGCTATATGATTACTTTATGCATATTTAGTTGGATCTTGATCCTGTAACCTTATTTTAATTTACCAAATAAGTTAATAACTGAGATAGAAACTTAATTGTCTTGTCGATTATGGTAAGGAATATATAATTTTCTTAAAATATGATTTTAATTGATTATTATTATTTATTCTTCAATTATGCCATTTTTTGATGACTTAACTAATTTTATCCCCTACTATTTTTATACTCAGAATTTTTATTAACCTTTTTGGCATAGCAAGTCGGAAGAAAAAGAGGAAAAAAAACAAATTGGAGTTGATTTTCTGATGACACGTATTTTGTTTTTTTTTTTTTGGGCAAATTTTTTTTGTGTGTGTTGAATAAAAAGAAAAAAAGTTAGTTTTTACTATTTAGATAAAAATAAGAGAAAATAATAATTGATTCTTAAGAATTCAATGGATTTTTCTCTTCAAACCAAACGAATAAAGAAGGAATTTGATTGAATTCTTACGTTTTTAAGCTAATTATAACTCAATTTAACTTCTTTTAATTAATCTTTTATTTATGAAAAAATAAAGAAAATTAGTTACTAGTTTTTTTTCCAATAATGATTGCGTTTACATAAAGTGACAAGACAGCATTTATGAAACATTAATTAAGTAGTAGTTCCCATGTCCTCCTGAAACGTACGCAAATTAAGGATCTCCTAAATTAAGTAATAATTTCAGCTGATTATGACTACTTTTTATTCTATTTTTTTCAATCTGATTTTAATTTTTGAAAAAATCTTTTTGGCCAGAAAGATATTTTATTTATGTTATTTTACCTTTTTAAATATTTTTATTCTTTTAACTTTAATACTTTTAACTAAAAAAAAAAAAAATCATTTTGTTTTAAAATTAAAAAATATTATATTTTTTTTAATTTTCTGGCATATTCTTGCCAAAATTTTTAGCCATTTAGCACTTTTCTTAATTTTTTTTTATGGGATTTAAAAAATAAATTATTATTATTTTAAATTAAAAATATTTATGATTTTTAAATATGCTAAAATTTAATAATTATAGAAAAATTACTATTTTTTTTTAAATAAAAAAATAATTAAGACAAATAAATTGAAACGATAAGGAAAACTTAAATGGAAAACAAATTATAAACCACCGTCAAAAAGCGTTAGATTTCCAAAAAAAAGGGGCATTTAGTCTACGTCGTGGTCCACACTATATCCCCGGTCCACCTTTCCAAAATAGAACAAACATCCTACGGGCCCCACCCATTTACCATCTAACGCACCTGAATAATTAATATCTCATTGATTAAACGATCTCAACCGTCCATTCCAACCGACTACTTCACTAGAAAGACAACACCTACTTGTGTAAAAATTACTAACAATAGCATAATGAGATCTACTGCTTGGTACTTACCATTAAAAAAAAGATTGAATATTCGTAATTCAATTTTAAAGATCAATTAATAATTTTAAAATATCTGTTATAGATGGTTTGAAAATATGAAGAGAAGGTGTCCAAATATTTCAGTGGGAAAATGTGAGAGATTGGTTATAGGAGTACGCAAAGAGCTAGTGATAGGCTAAAAAAGTATTGTGAATAAGTAATTAAATAAAATATGATGGAACTAATTTATATTATATAACATGACCTAAATATGAAGGAGTGAAGGTCACATATTAGGGTCGAAGGTTAGTAGAGATAGAGTGTTGTCTTACCTACGAGGGTTTAGACTTGTTAGTGCATGTCATAGTACTAATCGTACACTTGTAATTCTTGTTTTTGGTGTGCTTAACACCATGTGTTATTTATTTTGTTTCGATTACTACACTATCTTGTTATTGTTATTGCTTCTTTTGTCGATTGTACACTGATTTTCTTATTTAATTGCTATACTTTCTTCATTGTTTTCTTCTCTTTTCATTTGAATTTGATGCACTTGAGCCGAAAGACTTTCGGCAATAACCTCTCTACCTCCATGAAGTAGCAATAAAATCTACATATACTCTATCCTCCCAGCCTTACTTAGTGGGGCTTTACTGAGTATGTTATATTGTTATTATAATAAATAATTTATTATTTATCGAATATTATAATACATTTATAATGGAGACATAAAATACTTAAATATTCTTTAATTTTGTGATTCACTCTCCGTATATATTTTTAAAAAGAAATATGACAAAGGAATGAGAAATCAGGAAAAAAGTGAAAGCGTAGATAGTCAATCAATTGTATTATTAAGATTTACTTATGATTTTCAGCATGATTAAAATTAATTATTTTTTAAAAAATAAACAAATTAAAACGTAAATAAAGTTACATTGTTGATTTACCACGCCTAGTTTTTTTACCTTTTTTGTCTCTTCAAAGTTCAAACCAAAAATAGCTTCAACCTTAGCACCGGCAAAAGTCCTTCTCCTTGCTAGATTTTTACTAAAATACAATATAGGTCCCTCATTTTCCAATCAACCCGCGCGTGGGTCCCTTATACAGATCTGCGATCTCATTGGTGAACACTTTGTACCCCAAAATTTTCCATTTTTATACTAATAAATAAATGTGAAAATGATTTATTTCATTTAGCAAACTGAAAACAACCAAACCCGAGTTTTCACTTTCTTCAAAGTACCAGTTTTTCTGTCTTTGTATGATAGATAGAGAGAAGGAGACGCGTGATTTTGATATATTTGGTTGAAAGAATCATCAAGAAACGATTTTTATGAATTAAAGTTTGGATTTTTGAAGTGGGGTTTGTGTTAAATTCGTTTCTTGGTTAATTTTTTGGAATTTTTTAAGGACTGGACCCATAACCCATTTCTGTCTGTTGATAAAGGAAAAGAAATCAAGGGGAAAATAGAGTTTTTGGAGATCATTTAAGGAATTGTTGGAATATTTTCATGCCATTGGTATGTGATTCTTGAATCATATGTTAGCTGTGATCTGTTTATTTAATCATTGGAACTTTGTGATTTGGATTTGATTTCTTGTTTAGTTGATTCATTTGACAGGTGGGGTTTGTTTGAAAAACTTTTTTTGAGCTCATTTATGTTTCAAATCTGGTCCCTTTTTTGTTTTTTTAAGGTGATATTGATCATTGATTAGATTAGCTGATTTAAATGAAAGTTGTGTTGTTGAGCATTTAATGTGATATGTAATTCTTGGCTAAAAGGTTTCTTCTTTGGTAGTGCATTGTGTTTGTTTGATGTTTTTGTTTTATTATGTTTGGAGTAAAGATATGTTATTTAAGTGTTTGGTTAAGCACTAGACTGTTAAGTGTTATGTAGACCAGAATTCTTGAACTAGTAGAAGATCTGATTTTGATCCTTGTGAAGTTTTGAATGCTTAAAAGATCCAATTTTTATGGGATGTCCAAGAAGGGACATTTGAGTGTTTGAAAGTTATGCTGATGAAGTTTCATCACTATGCTGGATCTGCAGTTATTCAACTTCTGATCGTATCCCTGGCTTGGGGAATGAGAGCTTCATTTGATCTAAGTCTACGTTTTGGTTTAGTTGATTTCGACTAACTTTAGGAACTTAGATAGCATTTGACATGAAAGGGTTGGCATGGAGAGATCCCTTACATTATGAGAGTGATGTGAGGAGGAACTTTGAAGGTTTGTTTGAAATAATAAGCCTATGTATATAAAATTTAAGATCTTGAGACCTCAATAACCATTTATCACATTCTGAATTCTGATCTAGCCACAAGCTTGTATTTTTCTTACTCTAAATTATGAAAGGCCATGTTATATGCAATTAGTGATGTCTTGATTTCCTTGCATCTCTTTATCACTTGAAGGAAATGTGCATCTGCATTTGTATTTACTTTTCAATCCTAACGAGGTACTGAAATTATTTCAGGGCTGCAATGGCGGGCAAAAACTCAGGGGATAATAGGACAAGGACTTCTGTATCAATATTTATAATAGCTGGTCTATGCTGCTTCTTCTATTTACTTGGAGCATGGCAAAGAAGTGGGTTTGGGAAAGGAGATAGTATAGCAGTGGCTGTCACCAAGACTGCTGGCGAGAATTGCGATATACTACCAAATCTCAATTTTGAAACTCGTCATGCTGGCGAAGCAGGCGGTACTGATGAGTCGGAAGAAGTCGAGGAACTCAAGCCATGTGATCCTCAGTACACTGATTATACACCATGTCAAGATCAAAAGCGTGCTATGACTTTCCCAAGGGAAAATATGAACTACCGAGAAAGGCATTGTCCACCTCAAGAAGAGAAGTTACATTGCCTTATTCCAGCACCTAAGGGATATGTTACCCCATTTCCGTGGCCAAAAAGTCGGGATTATGTTCCCTATGCCAATGCTCCATATAAGAGCTTGACTGTTGAGAAGGCCATTCAGAATTGGGTTCAATATGAGGGTAACGTGTTTAGATTCCCAGGAGGAGGGACACAATTCCCTCAAGGAGCAGATAAGTATATTGATCAGCTTGCTTCAGTTGTCCCAATCGAAAATGGGACAGTTCGGACTGCTTTGGACACTGGTTGTGGGGTACGTTTCCTGCTTTGTGAACTTCTTTCTTCTCTAAACACACGTGTCTTTGCTTACATGGAAAGTATTTGTTATTCTGTTGCTGTTTGGCTATGAATTTCTCAAATTGTGCTAGGTTGCAAGTTGGGGTGCTTATCTTTGGAAAAGGAATGTCATAGCAATGTCATTTGCCCCAAGAGACTCACATGAAGCTCAGGTTCAGTTTGCTCTGGAAAGGGGCGTGCCTGCTGTTATTGGTGTACTAGGAACAATCAAAATGCCATATCCATCTAAAGCCTTTGATATGGCCCATTGTTCGCGTTGTCTAATCCCATGGGGAGCTGCTGGTATGTATTTCATGTTGATATCCTGAAAAATGGTTAAATTTTTAAAATTTGGGAGGCATTTTACTTGTTTGTCTGTACGTTTTAGCTAATTATTTTCTTTCTGATAATGGTTTTTTAATTGCATGAATTGTTTATTCGTCATGTAGATGGAATCCTCATGATGGAAGTTGACCGAGTTCTTAGACCTGGAGGCTACTGGGTGCTTTCTGGACCTCCTATCAACTGGAAGGTCAATTTTAAGGCCTGGCAACGCCCCAAGGAGGATCTTGAGGAAGAACAAAGGAAGATTGAAGAGGCTGCTAAACTTCTTTGCTGGGAGAAGATATCTGAGAAGGGAGAGACTGCTATTTGGCAGAAAAGAAAGGATAGTGCCTCATGCCGTTCTGCACAAGAAAATTCTGCAGCCAGAGTTTGTAAACCTTCTGATCCAGATAGTGTCTGGTATGTCATCATACTAAATAGTTCAATTGTATGAGTTGGAGGTTCTCATATCTTCTCTTGGGAAAATGAAAAGGTGAATGTGCTTCATGCATGCCAATTCCCATGAATGGCAGCTCTATTCTACTGCGAAATAGGTTTCCTCTTGAGGTGCTTTAGAAATAAATTAGATCATGTCACCAGTTAGAATTACTTGAACTTGAAAAACTTATTTCTTACGAATGAATAGCATGCCAAGAAGGTTCAGTATGCGAATTTGAATTGTCTAGGTGGCAGAAAATTCAGTAAGTATGCAGGACAATCCATTTGCCATAATCTGATAAGGTAAATATCACATTGCTAACTTACTAAGTGAACTGCGTTATGGAAGTGGCTTAGTGCATGCTACAGCTTATCTCAACTCTCCAAGCCAAGGCCCTTCCTAAAAAGCGAAAAGAAAAAAGGATAGACTGAGGTTCTTTCATTACATTGGATATGTTACTGTCAGTTTCAAATTTTCTTTAATGATTTAAGCTGTTTGTTAGAAGTAAGATTTTCCTTCATATTTAGTTACATCCTGGTTTGACCATAGAAGCAATTTAAATAACTTCTTCTGCACTTTATTCTAAAAAAAAACTTGTTCTGCACTTCAATCTGTTCTCCTATTCTCTTATTAACAGTTCTGGTCATCTCATTATTCAACAGCCACTTTGGCTTATTAAGCCAGCCGAAATTGTTCAATTGATGCTTAATTCTTGTTGAACACAATATATGTATTACCATAGGAATACCTCAACTTATAGCTAATTGCACGATGAACAGCACTGTCCTGTTTTAATGACCATAAACAAGATAAGCTTTGCTTCATTTTGTCCAAACTGGTTTCTGATAGAATTGAGTATTTTAACTGGTTTAATTTTGCAGCTATTAGTTTTGGGATTCCCAGAGAACTTAAAGTAATTCACATTATAACTATAAATGCCTTTTTGTGCTGAATGTGACTGTAGGATTGGTATTGTGTTTTGAATACTTCGTTATTTTGTAGTAAGTGATACAACACTGAAATCGGTTGTATGTTGAAATGCATGATTACTTCGTTATTTTGTAGTAAGTGATACAACCCTGAAATCGGTTGTATGTTGAAATGCATGATTACTGTGTTTTGTTTGAGGCAGATTCAGTGGTCTTGGTTGTGTTCATATTGTATCAATATTGAAAATCAAGCTCATGGCTGATCCATTATTTTTACCTCTTTGGTTCAGGTACAACAAAATGGAAATGTGCATAACACCAAACAATGGTAATGGTGGAGACGAGAGTCTAAAGCCATTCCCTGAGAGACTTTATGCTGTTCCTCCAAGAATTGCCAATGGATTAGTTTCTGGAGTGTCTGTTGCGAAATATCAAGAAGACAGCAAGAAATGGAAGAAACACGTAAGTGCTTATAAGAAGATCAACAAACTCCTGGACACTGGAAGGTACCGCAACATTATGGACATGAATGCTGGGCTAGGAGGTTTTGCAGCAGCACTTCACTCTCCCAAGTTTTGGGTTATGAATGTTATGCCAACAATAGCTGAGAAGAATACTTTGGGAGTTGTATTTGAACGGGGACTGATTGGTATCTATCATGACTGGTACGTACAAATAGGGAAAGAATGATCTATAGTACTGATATTGAGATGATGATGTAGTTATTGCTGTCTCCGTCATAATCTATCTTTTTAGGAATTATTCTCATTGTCTCCCTCATAATCTGACCTTTTAGGAATTCAGTCTCTGTTTACTCTTGTCGTGCAATTTCAGTCTGTGTTTACTGGTGGCCCTTCTCTTTCTTCAATATTTTCATTATAGCTTTTTACTCCTATTCTGAAAAATGATTTTCTTGAGACAAGGATCTATCAAAAACAGTCTTTCTACCCCACAAAGGTAGAGGTAAGGCTTGAGTACACCCCACCCTCTTCACACCCCACTTGTGGGACTATACTGGGTGTGTTGTTGTTGTTGATTTGACAGGCATAAGACCATGATAGAAACTCTCCATTCCCCTGGTTCAATGTGTTCTGGTTACATGCTGGAGCTAAGATCAAGACTTCCACCCATGTAAATGTCTAAATGTGTTGAAAATATATGACTACTGCATTTCATTTTTGATGAAATTGTCTCTTATGATTCCATCTAAATGTTTCACAAATGCACCTAAGATCCATATATACAAAAGTAATTTTCTCATTTGTTTCTCTCAGAACATATTCCTGCTTTATTGAAATAGCAAAAAGGATGTCAAGAAAATGCAGTATGCTGTTTGAGAAAATAGCTTGTATCAAATTTATCTTTGTTTTTGTTCACAAGGAAGATAGTAGTGTTATGCTTTACTTTATTTCTATTTATTTCTCTTCCTTATGTAAGCGAAAGCTATCCTCTGATCATATAGTTATCTTCTGATTCAGGTGTGAAGCATTTTCTACATACCCGAGGACATATGATCTCATTCATGCTAGTGGCCTTTTCAGTTTGTACAAGGACAAGTAAGTTTTTATCTTCGCTATTTTATTTATATTGCTAATTTACTTAGCATGTTCTTCATTTAGATAAAGAGCCTAATAGCACTGTGGTATTGCAGCTCCTTTATTGAAAGTCCTATTGTTGGCCATGCCTAGTTGCTAGTTAAGTAAAAGGGTCTAATTAACTGTGATATGTAAGAGCAAAGGTAACTTAAGTAAATATACACTGATAGTAGATGATCAGCCACTTAAGATTTTAGGGTAGTAACCTTATCAAGATCAAGTATGGTATCATGACTGATATTTGAAGTACCGGCAGAAGTTTGGGTGTGCTGTGGCTAAATCCACCGGCATTTCTCCTTTTTGCTGCTGTGACTTCATATGCTGTTATTCGTAATTGCACTGTTCTTGTTGAAATAGAAATGCCAGCTCGTCACTCTGGTCACTCCCATCTCCCCTTCCTATTGATCCCCAGCCAGGAAAAGAAAAAAAAATCCAGATAAAGGGCGCTATAGAAAAAAAAAATAATTGATATCATTGACTAAATTTAGCATTTTCTAATTTAATAGGTGTGAATTTGAAGACATTCTCTTAGAGATGGACCGTATTTTGCGTCCAGAAGGAGCGGTTATTCTTAGAGACAATGTAGATGTACTGATCAAGGTGAAGAAGATAATAGGAGGCATGAGGTGGAACTTCAAATTGATGGATCATGAGGACGGCCCCCTTGTTCCCGAGAAAATACTGGTTGCTGTCAAACAATATTGGACTCTGGGTGATACCAACTCCACATCCTCGTAATGAGATGCCACCGAAGATGTTGTCTGACCATTTGAACTCGTATGGATCAGGAAGACCAACATCTTATAAATACAAAATCCATGGTATGCAAGACATTCCACCACTAGAAATTTTGATCGAGCAGGGTCCTTGAGAGGAGTCTCCACGGCATATCTTTAGTCTTGATGGATCCATAAATTATACCAGATGATTTAGCGTTTATAACTGTCTTCATTTTCTTCTCTGTTCCATGTCTCGTTAGATAATGACTTTAAAAACTGAGCAACATGGGATTATTATGAAGCTTTTCGAAAGTCCTTAGGAACATTTCTTCCCTCGATATATAGACTCTGTAATGTGTTGTTCAATTAAAGTGGAATCTTGATCTAGTTGATTTCTGATATGATATCTTGATTCAGTAATTATTTTTTCTTCAATAGAATGAGGGGAAGTTGTAGCTTTATACATACATGAAGATACATCCTTGAGAAAAAAACTGCAAAAAATACATAAAATGGAATGGCCCAAGAAGCCACAGGACACTGATCTTATTACAAAAACCATAGACATCACTCTGCACTTCTTTTATATTTGAGATAGTTGTACCTCAAGTTACACTTGACTAGCAGGGGTGGAGCTACAGTTTTAGTATCGGGTTAGGCAGAACTCGTAAATTGTATTTTCTAGAATTCAGAACACATAAACTCAATATTTTAGTCGGTGGCTTTGAATGACAAGTGATAAGAGTTGTCACTAGGCTACTAGGATTGACAGTAGGGTCAATGATTTGAGACAAATTTTGTTTTAAAGTGAAACTAAGATCTAAATACAGAGTATTAGCCATCTGCACCTAAAAACTAAGTCAAATAACATAATCTCTATCAACCTTAGGTGCATCCAAGGAAAGAGAAGAGAAGATCTTTATAAGGCATAAAACAAGTTCCAATGGTACACACGCCTTTGAGTTCGATGATAGCTTAGCTTAAGGGACAAATCTGTGAGGCCAAAGCGGATAATATATGACGTCATTGGCATTAGATTGTGACATCTGATTTAAGTGTGAAGGAATCTCAACCATCCTACGCCGCCCCTCGGTGGTGGTGGGACTATACCCCACCTTACATGTTTGTAATTGAGTTGTAAAATCTTGTGTTGTGTGCATCAAGTAGTATGTGAATCCGTGGCTCTGCAGAAGTATTTGCCGACAAGGAGCATGTATACATGAATGATCTAACATTATTGATACCAAATGAGTTAAAAATTTATTATCTGTTCATACACAGATTTGATTGTAAATGTTGTTAGATATTGTGAATCTTGTGTGGCCAGTAGTCTTTATGGGCCAAAATTCACATAACACCATTAAATTGACTTGTTCTTATTTGTTATAATTTGTGATAGCTAAAGCATAAGCTAATGTGGGGTAACTGCATTGATATGAATTCTGTTTTTGATTGATTTCTAACCTCATCTACTTCTACACCATATTTAAAGCAAATTAAATATATTCCATAAAGGACAAGCAAATATTCTGCATTTTCTGCTACATATTCAAATTTTATTACTCCACTATAGAAATTATAGCAGTATGGTTGATAATTGCAAAGCTGAAAGTAACTAGCCACCTAGAAAATCATGTAATTACATGCTAAGCTTGTTTGGTACGACAAAAGTTATTTTTGAAAAAATAATTTTCTCTTCAATTAGAGTTAAAGATTAAGAAAATAGTAAGTTGAATAAAAGAAAGTGTAAAGAGGACTACTTTCAAAAAGTGGGAAAGTTCTTGTAAGTACTAACTCTAAGGATGTGTTTGGTATAAAGTGAAACATTTTCGACGGAAATTGTTTTCCTGAAAAATAAGTGATTTTCTTACTTATTTTTTCGATAGTTGATAAGTAAGCAGAAAATATTATCAAAATGGTGGGGTCGGGGTTGGAGATGAGGAGGTGGGGGTGGGAGTGGGACCGGGCGATTCCACAACATTTTGACCAACCTATCATGAAAACTTTTTGAGAAAATATTTTCCTATTTACTTATGTATGATGATAGATCTATCGTTGATTAACTTTGTGAAGTATTATCTTATTACTAGTGACCGCCTGACCGATGAATCACTGATCAAAAAGTGAGCGAGCACCATACATACTGATACCAATTAGAAACTACCTCTCTACCTCACAAGAGATGAGTAATGTCTGTCTTCCTCAAATCCCACTTGCGGGATCATACTGAATATGTTATTGTTGTTGATGATAATTTTCCTCCATACCAAACACACCCTAAAAGGTGGGACAAGTTGTCAAAGGAAAAATCACAATCTGATGTTGAGAACTCTAATATAGGAAAGAAGAAAAAGGGTATATAGCTTTATTAAGCACCATCTATTTCACTAGTGAACTGGCTTCCTTTTTTCCTTCTATGATTTCTGTTATATCTGCATCCAAACTATTTTTCATCATTTTCCTATTGTAGTTTAGTGCTTCCAAAATCCATTTTTCTTTACAAAATCCTCTTCTTTTTGAGTCCTTTTCCCCTTACCAAAACACTTTCTTTCCACTCAAATACAAAATTTAGTCTCAATGGCTATGGTCAAACTTGAAGCTACCAAAAGTACTAGTACCAATCTTCTTGATCCCTCATTTTCTGCTTACTTGATCAATGGTACTGAAGAAACCATTGTACTCAATCTTGAATCAAGTAGAGATTTGAGTAAGAAGGTAGATGATGGAGAAATAGACATCTTTAGTGCAGAAAAATACTTCAATGAAGGGGTTGATGAAGAGAATAATGCGACACAAAACAAACACAAGATTCATGATGATCAACCTGTTGCTGATATAGTTTCTTTGCAGCAAAAAATTAGACCCTTAACTCCAAGTATTCATTCAGATTCAAGTTGGAATAGCAGAAGTGCTTTGTTGCAGAAAGTTTCAAGTAATCATCATTATCAGCATCAACATCATCAACCGCCGCAGCCAACAAAGACTAATAACAAGTCTTATGGCAAGAAATTCCTTGCTAGATTTGGCTGCAATTGTTACTGCAAAGACAAGAACTCTGTTGAGACTGATGATCAACTCGGCGAAAAATGTTTCAACAGAGTAAAATATTCAAAATCAATGCAAAACACCATCAAGACTAGAAGTTCTGAGTCTAGTACAATAGGAGTTAATCATCAAGATTTGCACTTCAAGAAAATTGATGAATTAGGAGTACTTGAACTGAAATCAGATGAGCGTTTCGCCGTTCCTGTTTTTGATCCTAAAGGTGGGATACAAATGCAAAAGGAAACAGAAGAAGAGGAATCAAGAAAGTCACTAGAAGTGTTTGGCTTTCCAATAACAGAGAAAGAAAGAAGCAAAATGAGTCTTGAGAAGAACATAGGCATGTTAACATGGGATGCAATTGTTCCGAAAGCTGAAGAAATCGACATCATCAACATAGGTGCAAGTTCAAATGGAACATATGAAGAAGATTACGCAGAAAGCGATGCAAGTTCAGACTTATTTGAAATCGAAAGCTTCCCAAGTAACAACACAGCCAATCCAAGTCTTGTTAGACAGGGCTCAGATGGTATGTCCTGTTATGCTCCAAGTGAAGTTAGCATTGATTGGAGTGTTGTCACTGCTAGTGCAGCTGATTTCTCTATAATGTCTGATATAGAAGAAGTCAAAATACCCTCAATTAGAACAACCAGCAACTCCAATAGATCAGTTTCCCAAAATGGAAGGGACAAAGCTAAACGTCGTTCGGGCATTCTGTTGGGATGTAATAGTCATAAAGCTGTAGGAGTAGTGGGAGATGCATATAAAGTTAGTGAAAAATCATCAATTGAGATGCATCAGAGGAATTTCAAGACTTATGAGCCTATTATGCCAATGACAAGGTTTCATGCTGAGAGCAAAGTGAATCGATTCGATGGAGGAAATAGGAAACATGAATTTACTACAAGATCATTTGCTGCTACATATTCTGGACGTCCTGCAGATTTCTTGTATATTTAGATGTCGAAAATTCTGTGTTTTTTTTTTATAGAATTTTTATGTAGAACTTTAGTAGTTGAAGAATAAAGTAAACTAGTTAGAAGTATTTTTTGTTAGTTCTTGTTTTAGTGTGTAAGTGTAATATGAGATTCTTAGTTTAAAGTGCTTGGGGTTGCTTTTTCCAATAACCGTTGGTTATATTTTTTTATGTTGTTTGTATCAGTAATCGGTTTATGGATGAGTGCTCTTGAAGTAGTCGGTCTTCCTGTTCAGTTGCTGAAAGATAGAGATCAGACTTTTTTTTGTTGTGAATACATCTTGTTGATTGGCTTATTACTATAGCTAATGTAATTGAATAATGATATTCACTACATCAAAAATTATCTTTAGCAGCAAGTATTAACGACAATAGTCCAATTGCCGCTAAATGTGTGTTTTTAGCGGCAATTAGCCATCTTTGTATATGTCCCTAAAGCTTTTAGTGACATTGAATCTAATGGCACTTAACTAATGCCGGTAAAGACTTTAACACTCTTTATTAATTGCTGCTAAAAGTTGCTCTTGTTGTAGTGATTGTTCTTTCTAATATATCTTAGCTTATTTAACTCTCTTTTATAGATGATGATACGAAGTCATATGGATGTCAACTACTCACTCTTTCGAAGCTTTAGTTGATACAATTCTACATGAAATATTTTTTTTATTTAAAATATAAGTGTTGAAACTGATAATAAATCGTAATTTCATTATACTTCCTTCATGACTATCTTACGATTATTTACAAGCCTATCTCATAGCAATTAGATGTGTTCACTAGTTGAGGCCGGTCCCTAACAATGAATAGCACACCCTACTAAAAATTCATTTAATACAAATAAATAATTTATTTAAAATTCAGTAAATAAAAATAATCATAATCAAAAACTCATAAACAAAAAATCTTAACTCCGATCACTAATCACTAGATATTATTGATTAGTTACCAACTTACCATCACTTGGTCATGTTCTTCCAAGACATTCCATACTTATTAAAGTTTATTTTTTTCTTCTTAAAAGTGTATTTAATATGGTGGGGTTGACTAATTACTTCCTTTTAATTAATTCCAACTTGTCATGAAAGTGATATATATTGTGTTCCTCGTGGCTAGTTTGGTTCATCCTAGTCCAACCATATTATAAAAGGATTGTATAACTATTGACTACTATGTTGATAAGCTTTAAAATTATTGACATGCATGATATATTAATTTTGTCTCTTTATTTTTACGTGTTCACTCTATTAACAAGGGAAAAGAGTCAAAAATACTTTTAAACTATATGAAAGAAACAAAAATGTCTCCCGTTTACAGTTTGATTTAAAAACGCCCTTACCGTCAATACTTTGGTTCATAAATGCCCTTAAACTACGTGAAAGGAACAAAAATGCCCTCCGCTTGTAATTTGGTCCAAAAATGCCTTTGCCGTCAATACTTTGATCCAAAAATGCCCTTATTGTTATTTAATGGGTCAAAAATGCTCACTTTCCAAATAAATATATTATTATTTTCTTTTAAACACATTCTTTTTCTAATAATGTTTTTTTCTAAATTAGCAAATGATTATCTTACTTCAATTTAAAAAAAATAAACAATAAAAATATTTCTTATTTTATCGTCATTATTTTTTATCGTTATATAAATATAAATTAATGATGGATATACTATGATCATATATATATGACATATATTATCTGTCGAAAGGGTACATGAAGTTACTCTATTTTAATTGATAACATGAGATTAAGAAGAAAAAAAATATTTCCTATATTTTTATTTGTTAAAGTGATGTTAGAAGAAAAAAAAGAATAGTGTTCTTTAATAATATTTTAATTAGAAAGAAGATGTGTTTAAAAAGAAAAAACATAGTATATTTATTTGGAAAAGGGCATTTTTGACCCATTTTGTAACTATAGGGACATTTCTGGACCAAAGTATTGACTGCAAGGGCATTTTTAAACCAAAGTATTAACGATAAGGGTATTTTTGAGCCAAACTATAAACGGTTCAATTCTGTAACTTGTAATCTAATTTTCTAAAATAGCTTTTAGGGCATTTCAATCATTTTAATAAAAACCAAACACATCAAAAATATATGGTTATTTATGTATATTATTATATACCTATATTTCTAAATCACTTAATGTGATTTTTCATTATTTTTATTTTAAAAAATTGGTAAGATTTTATCTCATGTCTTAAGAGTTAGGAGTTACTACGTAACTACCCCTCTCATGTTGTAGTGAGATGTTTCGATTTTCTTTTTTCAGGTCATAAGGAGTGGATAATGGGGTGGGTTGTTTAGTTATCTTTCTTTGCTAACTAATTTATTTTTCTATTTTCCATGTTTTCTTTTTATGTATGATTAATATTTAATAATTAAACAATCAGATCAAATTAAATTTTTAAAAAAATCGATAAATGTATTATCATATTTGATGATAATAATTTAGTTTGATTTTAATATTTTAAAAATTGATTAAATTGATTTGATTTTAATTTTAATTAATAATCGATTCGAATCGACTTGTGACCAACCTTGTTAGGATATAATTGGTTTTAAAAATGTCTTAAAATTGTAGATGACATATCTCAATGTGATTGTTCAAACATAGATGCAAATCCAGCTGGTCTTTTCAAGTGACTTTTCAATCTCTAACTTTAAAGATGAGTCAATTTTCAATAATAATTGAAAGGGTATATCCAAAATCATCTCATTCATTCATTACCTTTATCTCACAACATGAATTGACATCTACAATATTATTGAAAGTAGATCAAGAAAAAAAATAACGACTAAAGTATATTTCAATCATATTGATAAATAATTTTAATCGAATTGTACATGTTAATAAGTTTCCTAAAAAAAATAATGAATTCATTTATAAATCCTAGTCTATTTTATTCTGTTATTTTCCTTCTCATGGGCTACTATTGACAGTTGGAAACTTGGCTGGATGAGAAACAGGTTAAGAATTAGTCATATGAGCAATATTGTATTAAGCTTTTTTTCAAATTTCAATTTTTTTTTAAAGAGATCAATAGTATACATTCAACTCTAAAAATAGCTCATGAAACGAGAATTATTTAAGAGCATATAAAAAGGTAATAATATGTTTCTTTCAAATAAAATGTACACTTAACACCCTTCACTCTAACTTATCAATTGGAGTGTGAATAACATATATAGCATATGAGGGTCAATATTGTGACACAACAACATCAAATTAGAGTAAGATTCTTATTACCATATAAAGAATTATATTTGATTCAAATTCAATCCTAAAAAATATATAGTTCATACGATAACAATTATTTAAAATTATATAAAGAGATGACGAATATATTCATCATCCAATGCGGCACACTTAAGTGACTTAGCATACTTCCTTTAATCTTATATAATACAAATTTAAATTAGTCAAATAGTCAATATGGGACTTAATTAATATCTTAGCCCCTATACCTGAATTTATTTTCCAAAAAGTGGTCCAACAAAATATAATTAAGATCCTTATCACTTTGCTGACAGCTTATTAAGTATTTTCATGTAATATAACATGTGTATAGGTTCTCTACCAAGTGTTGAATAAGGCTTCTTATTTGACACAATTTCGTGTCCCTCTAATAGTTTTAGATTCTTGTAGTATTACTTGCGGATGGGTTAATTATTCTCTTATTTTATTAACTCAATTTATTTTGATTCGTTCAATTCAATTTATTTTAAAATTAATTGATATGTAGTTTAGATTGATCCATAAGAAACTTTGTTTAAATATTTTTGAAAAGATATTTTTTATTTGATATGTTATATCTAGTCGTAACATAAATAACTCTTTTTTTTTATTAAGAATGTAAATAAATTATAAGAAAACAAATAAATAATTAAAAATTTAATAAGAATTGACGGAATTGGGTTATAACCCTATTTTCATCCATTTCAATCCAACATGTGTCAACCTAAATAACTTTTAAACTGAGTTATTAAAATTTTAACATGTCCAAATTCAGTTCAACTCACATGTTTAATACCTCTACTTGCAAGTGGCGAATTAATATAACTATCTATAGATGATGTATAACTATGTATAAGAAATGTATATATATACATTATTATACAATATTTATACACTGATATATATAGTTTTGAGCTGGATCATGAAGTTTTTCATTGAAATCCCTTATATATATCTTTATGCAAAGCTGTTTCCTGTGTTACCATTTGTTGGACATCTTACAGTACATGAACAGACTTGCTAGTCTATGGAGTAATACATATTAATCTTTATTCTGTAGTTGCGACAACTTTTGAAGCACGATACGTTGGGACTTTTTGATGATATAGGTACAGCTTTTTACATTCACTTTCCTTCTCTTTAACTGTGGTTCCCAACATTTCTTTTGTGAATATGAATTCAATTCAAGTAAATATAGTGTCTGTCTATCCAATGACCGCGAAAATGCTTTTTTTCTTTTCGTGCTGATTCCATCTAGGATCTGTCCTGCATTGTTCTTGCACCTATTTATAACATTCTTCTTGCGTCAGGATCCTGTATCAAATAGAATGTAATGTACCTACTTTTGCAAACCGTAAATTCCCAATGACTCGTGTAGATTCATCCTTTTTAAAAATACTAATAAGGACTAAGGAAGGCAGTGTTGAAGACAAACAGAAACCGCAAATATACTATGTCAATATCGTTTAATTTCATACATATAGACAGAAGTTGGCACTGCTACACTTAGTAATTGAGCGCTGCAGTGCTTGTTAGCTCGTTAGAAGGCGCTAGGCAAAATGTGGATTGTAGTGCTAAAATTTGAGTGTTTCATGATAAAAAACTTCTTATTAACCTTCACCAACTACATGAAAACCACTTGCAGAATTATGTGTATTCAAGCACACTAAGACATAAATAAACTTATTACAAGTACAGCTAATAGACCCAATATTGTAGAAAACATAAAGCTAAAACACCCCTGAGTACACTTTCATATATGTGTATTCATCAATCTTTGCTAGCATCACCATTTTCCTTAACACCATTATCTTTTTCGTTTACACCGTCAGCATTCTTAGCTTCTTCAGTAGTTGTTACTTCTTTCTTTTCCTCACGATCTTTCTCTTCTTTCTCCTTCTCAGCCGCCTTTGCTCTCTCTTCTTCCTCAGCCTTCAGTTTCGCTTCCTCTTTTGCAGTTTCAAGAGCTTTAATCAATCTCTCCAAACAAGTGTCTGCATTTTCCTTTGAAGACTTAGGCATCAAATTCTCAGCAATATCAGCAGGAGTCATATTAGTTTCCTCCAATAAACGACGAATCTCAGGAAAGTGAACATGAGATTCAACGACGTCAAGATAATTATGTGCAAGAACTTTGAATGATTCAAAGCAACAGTAGGATAGGACAATATGTTTATCCATTCTTCCCCTCCTAATTAGAGCAGGATCAAGCTTTTCCACATAGTTGGTAGTGAAGACGATAAGCCTTTCACCGCCAATAGCTGACCATAGACCATCAATGAAGTTCAAAAGTCCAGATAAAGTTACCTCACTTTGCTTTTCTTTCACCTCTCCTCCTTTTTTAATCTTCACCTTGACGGCATCTTCCTCATTTTTTCCTTTATCCTCCTCTTCCTTCTTCTTCTTATTTGTCTCTCGTTGACCTGTAAGGTCAAGGGAACAATCTATATCTTCAATCACAATAATAGATTTACTTGTTGTATCTATCAGCAATTTTCTTAGCTCGGTATTGTCCTTAACCGATGTCAGCTCAAGATCATAGACGTCATACTTCAAGAAATTAGCCATAGCAGCAATCATGCTAGATTTACCGGTTCCTGGAGGACCATAAAGAAGATAACCACGCTTCCACGCCTTACCAATCTTTGCGTAATAGTCTTTTGACTTGCTAAATGTTTCGAGATCATCTATAATCTCTTGCTTCTTGTTTGGATCCATAGCTAGAGTATCAAATGTTGACGGATGCTCAAATACTACTCCACTCCACATCCTCCCTCCCCTGTATCTATAACCACCTCCATCTCCCTTATTGTTTGTGTACAGCTTTCGCAGTCGTTCTTTCACAGATATCGCCTTTCCTTCATCCAACACATACTTCAAGTATGTATTTGTGATAAGATCGCGATTTTTTTTGTGAAATTTTAGCTTGAAATACCTCTTCTCATCCTCCCTATACAAAGATATTGTCTGTCTGTTGGCTGGTTTTTTGCTCGAAATCCACCAAACCTTCTCGCCTTTATATTCATCGGTTATCTCCTCATGATCATCCATGGTTAGAACAAGCGATTGACCATCCTTCACCGCGTTGGCTTTGAGACGCTTAGCTTGTGTGCTCGAGTTTTTGCTAAGGTACCTTTCAATTGCTACATAAGCTTTGCTCCGCTCAAACCACCCTTCAGTTTCAAGTTCATAAAAGACAACGTACATATAAGGATAGAAATATCTCACAAGTTTATCAGTATACCTCCTAATATGACCACGAAGTTCGTGAGGAAAGTAGTTCTGGTACATGGTCCAGATGAACATGATTGCTGCAATGGTTGGACCCAACTGAGTCCAAACATCTTGCATCATCTTGAAGTTAATAAGAGTATTCAAGTTTATGTGAATGCTTGTTAATGGCCTTCTATATATATAGAGAGATAGAAATGACCAGAGAGGGCGTGTAAAATGCCTTTAAGACAAGACAGAAAGACATTTTGTCATTCTTTTTTCGACAGACTAAAAAGGCAACGATATCACATAAATTGAGACACGAACCTGTAGACCTGATTTGAGATTCAACTCCCAGATCTGAGGTAGGATTGGATTGGGTCGAAGTCAGATCCCCGATTTGGCTGTCGGGTCCTGAGTCAAGATTTGAGGTCGAATCCTAGGTTGAGTGTTGGGGTGGGGTTCCAGGTATCGGGTTGAGAGTCGAGGTCGGATTGGGTTTAGAGTTAGGTGTCGTGTGTCGGGGTCGGATCCAGGTTAGAAATTAGGTCTCGGGTTGAGAGTCGAGGTCGGATTGGGTCTAGAATCAGGTGTCGCGTGTCGGGGTCGGATCCGAGTTATAAATCGGGTCTCGGGTCAAGTGTTGGGGTCGGGCCCTAGATCGAGAGTCGGAGCCGGGTTTCAATTTGGAAGTCGGGTCCTAGGTCGATTCTCAAGTCAGGTGTTGGGGTCGGGTCCCAATTCAAATGTCGGATCTCGAGTGGAGAGTCAGGGTCAAGTTCTAGATCAGGTCTCAGGGTTGGATCCTGAATCGATTATCGGGTGTGTACAATGTTTTAAGACGAGATAAAAAAGACATTTTGTCATTCTTTTTTCGACACACAAAAAAGGAAAGTACATCACATAAATTGGAACGACGTTTCTATTGCCAATGTTGAAATACTGTTCTTGTCCTCATTAGTAGACTTTTAAGTTTTAATTCATATATAATTAGGTCCCTTGAGGACTAGGAAGGTTGAGTTAAGAACTAAGATCCAATAATGCATGTGAAGATTTGTCTTTATTCAAGGGGACCATATATATATATAAGATGTCATTGTACTTACGTATGGAACAATGAATTATGACCATATATATCATTTAAAATAAGATATTCTAATCATCTGATATTTGATATATAAACTCACACATAAATTGAAAATTAAGGTCAAGTAATTCAGGAAAAGAGGAAAATCGAACGAAAAGTTAACCTTGAACAAATTAAAGTATATTTGTTTGTTGAACCAAGTCTTTCAACAAATTATATTTTATTAGGCCACCCCTTTTTTGGTACCAACTTGCATTAAGTAATTGTCTTTGTTTATATTGATATATATAATAATACATACAAGACGACACTTTGTGTTTAGGTAAAGCAATTAGTAAGTACAGTTTCCTGGAAAATGCACTCTCATCAATGTGTTAAGTATCTTGGCTTACAATGGTCAAATATGGTTAGTCAGTTTGAACATCCTTCGTCAAAAAATTATATTATGTATATAAATTATTATGCAAAGTATATAAATTAAAAATTATTTTTCATACATATATATTAAATCTTGAACACTCTTACTGAAATTTCTGATTTTGCAACTGATTGTCACTATTATCAACAATTTCCTGAAAGTTTCTTAGGTAAAACACTGGCATGATTCATACACTGGCATGATTCATAAAGTAGAAATATCTTTGACTTATACAATATTGGTCTTTCTAAACTATGTACGTAATCAAAGTGTCAATGAAAATGAATAGCAGACATCATCGCATGCGCCATCCATACTATTTGATAGGTAAGGTAACTTCCATGAAAATGTTAAATACCTCAACTCACGACAATCTTATTTTTCAAAGGAATTTTTCTTTCGTTTTTCTTGGCAATTTTTTAAGTCTAACTTTATGTTTGAGATCATAACATTAAAGGATATTTTTGTACTTATATATGCATTTTTAGTTTAGGCCCACAAGTTTCAAAACCAAAAAAAAAAAAACATAAAATCAAAGAAACTTTAAACTAAGTGAAAACTAGAAAAACAAATTAAAATGGATGAAGTACTTAAAAATCAACTTACAATAATATTACTAAACCATTAGAAATTAGAGCAAATGCATACTATTAATCAATGTTACAAAGACATTTTCGGAGTGACTCCAGGGCGGATGAACCAAAAAAGCTTCGGAGTGCAAATTAAAGGTATAAATATATTCATAGGGTGTACGGCGGACAAGAATTTGAGGCATAAGCCCTGATGTGAAAGTGTAAGTCTGGGCCAAAAGTATGCTTCAGACGTTAATTTTGACCTTTTTTTAAAAAGTATTTTTGCTATAAAAGTATAAATCATAATTTTTCACGAAGAAATGAGTTGAAAAAAGTAGAAGCAAAAGCAAAAGCAAAAGCAAAATGAGCTAAGATTTCAATGTGAATGCAGAAGCAAAAAAGGAAAAAAAAGGATATTTCTACAAAAATAAAAAAAGTATCAAATTCTTAGCTCTCTTCCTTTATTATCAACAAAATAACTTATTTAGTTTGCTTGCCCTGTTTTAACTTGACAAGTAGTTTAGATTTTTTTAAATTTTTTTAATTTAAATATGTCATGTGAAAAGTTTTCAAATTAAAAAGTTGCTAAAAAGAGAGATTTTTTATTTTTATTTTTAAAAAATAAATCAAAAAGTTAAAACAAAATAAATTAATTAGGAAAAAAGATAAACATATCCCGAACTATCGTAAATAGTATCCAAATACCCTCCGTCATACTTTTGGGGCATTGGTACCCCTGTCGTCCAAAAACTAGAGCATATATGCCCCCTCTCTCTAACGGAAGACTGAATAGGGACACGTGACGCAATCTTATCCGTCGATCTGATATTTAATAAATGTTGGGTCGGTGAATAAGATTATGATACGTATATGTCCGTTAGTATAAAGAGTATATATACTTTAGTTTTTGGACGACAGAAGCATTAATATCCCAAAAATATAATGGAAGCTATCTGCATATTATTTACGATAGTTCAAAAATATATTTGTCCTTTTAAACAGAAAGAATAAATTTATTTGCGGTCAATTATTTTCCTTGTGCATGTTTCCACCCTTTGCAAAAGTTTTGCGGCTCGACTTTGTTGGTCCTCTTAATAATTGACTTCTACGACTCTTAATTTTTTTTTTTTTTTTAAACTTTTAATGAAACAAAATAATTACTATTAGGAATAAATTTTTCATTCATTCTATTCTGATTAGAAGCTTCTTTTAAATTTTTCTTTTTTATGGAAGCGAGGTTGTTGAAGGTTTATTACAATTAATGTTTTAATTTCACGATGGTAAAAGATTATAAGATCTTTGTATATCTCAATCTCTCTGATTTAGATCTATTTGTAATTTTACATTGAATATATTATTATTATTGAAATGAAACAGCGATATCACAACAAATATATTGATTGTTGATGGGACAATGCTAATGATATACAAAATTTCACTAGGAGACTTCAAAATATGAAGAACAAATATATTAATTGTTGATGGGACAATGCAATATTCAACGACATACAAAATTTCACTAAGATAGTTCAAAATATGAAGAAGTAAACATAAGCATTACCCTCACTCAAAACAATATGCTCTTGGGAGACATGAAGCACAATCAACTTCTCTAGCTTAAGACTTCTAATTAACATGGTCGATTCTAGATAGAACATAGACAATTATATATTGATTGTTGACGGGATAATGCAATATTCAACTAATTAATTTTACGATATATAAAATTTTACTAAGAGAGATCAAAATATGAAGAAGTAGTGAACATAAATTGATTTAACAAAAAAAGACAATTATATATTGATTGTTGACGAGATAATGCAATATTCAACTAATTAATTTTACGATATATAAAATTTTACTAAGAGAGTTCAAAATATGAAGAAGTAGTGAACATAAATCGATTTAACAAAAAAAGAGCTCAGATGCACTATTTGTCATCATATATAATTAGATGAATGTGTCGACTGAGTTCACAATTTAGTGCAAATGTAACATCATTGCTCTTCAATGCACCAGCCGGGAATTGAACCCGGGGTATACATATGTTTGCTATGACTATTAATTTGTATATTTCGGTATACAGATACATAAATAATTTGTATTTGGGTCTATTTATATATTTTGGTGTACAAATGGGTCCTGCAATTAATTTTTATACAATACATATGTATACCGAATGAGTCTATTTGTATATTTCGGTATACAAATGGAATGACAAAAAGCATGAAATGTTTGCCGCGAATTACAAATAAAAGAAACTATGGCTATATCATTTAATTTGAATTAATAGTTTGCCTTTTTATACCATTTTTCCTAATTTATATTATGATTAAGCCTCATTTTATATATATAAGTAAAAAACACTTGTCACTCACTTATTTGATGTGAATAAACACTATGCATAACTATATATATTCCCATTTTGTTGAGATAAGTTCGTTCATTATAAATTTTTGCTGAGAAACAGATTTTTTTCGCCTATGAATCCTCCATAGCTATAGAACTGTTACTCCTTCCATTTCTCTGACCTTATAACTAACTCTATCTTCTTCTCCGCAAAAATTTGAAAAGAAAACTCTCAGTTTCAGTTCTGCATTTTCTCGGAGAATCAACAATGGAGTATTTCACCTAAAACTCAATTTCTACGTAAATCAGACGATTTTTCGTCAAGTATTAGGGTTTAATTTCCCCCAAAACGTTAACCGAAGAATAATCGAGGAATTATAAGAATTAATTGAGTAATTGGAAACAAAATTAGATCGTCTGTTTGTTGAAATCAATGTTGTTATAATGTATGGAGATAATGAGTATGTTGATGATAGAGATATGATGCAATTAGAAGACGAAGGAGGAGAAGGAATCGGTGATGGTGATGAAGATGAAGATGAGTCACAGGAGATAACTCAGGACGATGGATGGGCTGTTATTAGTTCATATTTTGAAGAAAAAGGACTTGTGAGGCAACAATTGGATTCGTTTGATGAGTTTATACAGAATACAATGCAGGAAATTGTTGATGAAACTGCTGATATTGAAATTCGACCTGAATCTCAGCATAATCCTAGTCGTCAACTTGATTTCGTGGAGGTTTTTCACTCACACTCTTTAACGTTTCCTACTGGTGTTTATATTGCAGTGCTAGTGGTCGTACTTGTATCTGTTTTCTTATCAGTAGTATTAGCAGTATTCTCGTAGTTTCTTTGTTCTTTGATTTCAATCATCACTTGTGCATAAGCTATGCATTACACTGAGTACACTGAGTATGTTGTTTGTTGGATTTGTAGTACGATTGTGCTTAATGTTGGTTTAGTTGCATCTCTATAAGCAAATTAGGAATAAAAGCTTCATTGAATTGATTAATTTGTTCTAAACAACTGAAAATCGAGTTGTGAATATTGGTATTTGACATTTAGGTTGCATTTATTTTTGTGATACAACAGCAGCACCTGAATCTCAAGCTAGTTGTGGTTGATTAAGTGATTTTTTAGCTCCATTTCATTCCACTACTCAATAGAGATTCTCTACACCTAGCTTACCTATCATTGTCTACTAACATAGAATACTCGTGTTGATTACTGGATCTAATGCAAGTGTATTAGTATTAACAATAAGTCCTTGATTAATTGGTATTGCCTATACATATAGTTTGCTTCCATTATTAATTTACGCTAGGACGTAATATCTTAAATTGGAAAGGATGAAATGAGGAGAGTAAAGAAATAAACTACTCTTTTTGCTTTACCTGTATATACTTTTCTTTTCCAAATTTTGATCTGGATAGGAACTCGTGAATGGTAATAAATTTTTAAAATTTACTTTCTGTTTTCTTACCATGTTATAATTCTGTAAATTTTAGTCTTGTATTACTCTTTGACGTTAAAATGATGATTTAAGTGTTTTTGGTTCTAATTTTGCAGACAATCTATAAGATCAATTTACTCAGATATACTTGAGTAGACCTATGATGACAGAGTCATATGGAGAGACTAATACTTTGTTTCCAAAGGCTGCAAGGTTAAGAAACTTAACATACTCTTCCCCGCTATATGTTGATGTGAAGAAGGAAGTAATAAAGAAAGGTCATGACTATGAAGAAGTGACAGAAAATCAGGAATTAACCAAAGTTTTCATTGGAAAGGTAGCAAAATGTGGATGCATCAACTGATAGTATTAATATTTTTTTGTTTGGAGATCCCTTAATGCTTTGAATTTCAGGTTCCCATAATGCTTCGATCAAGCTACTGCAGCTTGTATAACCTATCAGAGAAAGATTTAACAAAGTTGGGAGAGTGCCCGTATGATCAAGGTGGATACTTCATAGTCAATGGGAGTGAGAAAGTACTGATTGCACAGGAAAAAAATGTGCAATAATGATGTCTATGTATTTAAGAAAAGACAACCAAACAAGTATGCTTATGTGGCAGAAGTTCGGTGTATATCCAAGGGCCAAAACAAGGCACCTAGTGGCATTTTTGTTAGGATGCTTTCTAGGTCTAATTCTAAGGTTGTAAAACTTAACTCATTTCAAGAATAGTTATGTGCTTGTTGCCATAATTCAATTTGCTTTAGTTCTTAAGAAACTTTTCTCTGCTTTGTGACAGGGTGTGTATGGCCAATATATTCGTGCCACTCTTCCATACATACGGGCTGAAATTCCAATTATAGTTGTCTTCAGGGCATTAGGATTTGTCGCTGACAAGGATATCTTGGCGCATATTTGTTATGATTTTGCTGAAACTCAGATGATGGAATTACTTTGCCCTTCCTTGGAAGAAGCTTTCGTGATTCAAAATCAGCTGGTGGTGTTCTAGTTTGTTTAGTTCTTGTGATAGTGTCTTGTCATTTTAACTTAACTATTTATCTTATATATTTTGGTAGGTGGCACTTGACTATATTGGCAAAAGAGGATCTACTGTTGGTTTCACGGGAGAAAAGAGAATCAAGTTGGGAAATTCTTGATATTCAGTGCTGAAGCTTTTGTGTTTCTTGGTTTCTTAGAAGAACTGTTCATCTGTATTGCAGATATGCCAAAGAGATTCTCCAAAGGGAAATGCTTCCGCAGGTTGGTACTAGAGAATATTGTGAAACTAAGAAAGCCTACTATTTTGGGTGAGACTATGATCCTGGATTTGGAATTTGCGGAAGTTGTTAAATAATTAATAACAGATAGTTGCATTATTTTTGTTACCAGCTACATCATCCATTGTCTTTTACTCTGTGTACTGGGACGGAGGCCTGAAGATGACAGGGATCATTATGCAAACAAAAGACTGGATCTTGCTGGCCCTTTACTTGGTGTCTTATTCCGAATGGTCTGCAGTTTGTTGTAAATGTTTTGGTTGGACAAGCTAAGGAGAAGTTCCTACTTATAATAAATGTTGATATTTATGCAGCTATTCAGGAAGCTAACAAGGGATGTGAGATCCTATGTTCAAAAGGCAACTATCTTAGCTCCTTTTTTGTGCTCTATCTATTTGCATATATGGAGCTTCTGTAAAATAAAGCAATCTACTTTTGTGGGCGAGCCAGTGTGTTGACGGTGGAAAGGATGTGAATTTGCAATTTGCCATTAAAGCAAAAACAATTACAAGTGGACTTAAGTATTCTCTTGCTACTGGGAGCTGGGGACAAGCAAATGCTGCTGGTACCAGGGCAGGAGTTTCACAGGTGAGCTAATACTACTTGTATATACTTATTTTCTTTTTCATAGTTTTCTCTTGTTACATTATTGTATACATATGCTTACACAGGTTTTGAATCGTTTGACATTTGCATCTACTCTTTCTCACTTGCGTAGATTGAACTCACCAATAGGGCGGGAGGATAATTTTCTCTGGCTCTTAGAATTGACTTCATTTGTTCCTTTTGGTAGTTTCTTTGTCATCAATGTCGTATACCTTGGTAACCAGGTAAATTGGCAAAACCTAGACAGCTTCATAATTCTCATTGGGGAATGATGTGTCCAGTAGAAACGCCCGAAGGACAAGTAACATAATACACAACACTCATTTATTGATTAAGTTTGCATGATTTTATGAATATTACAACATTTTGTCTGCTGCTGATGTTAGGCATGTGGACTGGTAAAGAATCTTGCTTTAATGGTGTATATAACAGTAGGATCAGCAGCAAATCCAATTTTGGAGTTTCTAGAAGAGTGGAGTACAGAAAATTTTGAGCTGTGCAATTCCTGGAAGATGCTCATGGATCTCAAAGTTCTAAATTTTGTGACACGCTTATGACACTCTTTAACTTTAGGAAATATCTCCCGCAGTTATTCCCCAATCTACCAAGATTTTTGTAAATGGTTGTTGGTTTGGCATTCATCGTAATCCAGATCTGTTGGTTAGGACACTGAGACAGCTGAGGAGACAGGTTATATTACCACATTAATTTCTTCTCTTTCTGATGTCAACATACTCTCGATTGATTGTTCCTGTAAGTTTTAGATATTTTAGTTATGAGAAATTTGGCATTTGTTCTCTTTTAGGTTGATGTTATTACTGAAGTTGGAGTTGTTCGCAATATAAATCTGAAGGAACTGCGGCTGTGTACAGATTATGGACGTTGTAGTAGGCCATTATTCGTAGTGGATAAAAAGAGATTGAGGATAAAGAAGAAGGATATTGTTGCACTGCAAATGAGGGTATATACTGTTTAGCAAGATTGTTACATTCTATAATTATTCAGTCCCATTGATCTTGCTTGTGCTGATTTCAGGAGTCATCTGAAGATTCTGGCTGGCATGATCTTGTGGCGAAGGGATATATTGAGTATGCTGATACTGAGGAGGAAGAGACTACAATGATCGCAATGACCATAAATGTAACAAGCCATGAACTACACCTAGCTATACAATGTATTATTCCTAGTACTGACCAAAAAAAATGTTGCTGCCCTTCTTCGTTGAAGCTTAATCATCCATTTCTTGAGTTTTAGGTTCTTCTAATTCAGGAAGAGATAGAGTTAGTGTTCTCAGACTCAGAATTTCTTTAAAACTATTTTCATGTCTAATGTTTTAGGATCTTACAAATTCAAGGCTGAACCTAGACGAGGCTTATGCGGAGGACTACACACACTGTGAAATCCATCCATCTTTGATATTGGAGTGTGCACTTCAATCATACCATTTCCAGATCATAACCAGGGGAATCAATATGTTTTGTGAGTCCCTTCGGGTACATTTGATAAAAATAAGTTACTGTATTTTATGGTATGTCTTCGATACATATTTAGTCAAGTCTGTACACCATCTTAATCTACATTCCTTCTCAAATAGTATCTGTTTTCCTCTATTAAACCCTTCCATTGGCTTCTGCTTTATTGTCTTTAATTTTGACATGTTGCAGTCCCCTCGTAACACATATCAATCCGCTATGGGAAAACAAGCAATGGGGATTTATGTCACCAATTACCAATTTCGGATGGCAGGCTATGTTTTCTCTGTTCTGCGAGCTTTCCTTTGTTCTTCAGGCACTTTACAGAATTAAGTGTTCGCGTTCTTGATTATTTCTGATATAAATAACAGGATACATTGGCCTATGTACTGTATTATCCACAAAAGCCTCTTGTTACTACGCGAGCTATGGAGCATTTGCATTTCAGGCAGCTTTCAGCTGGCATTGTAAAATGGTGTCACGTATTTATATTTCATGTTATCATGTTTTTCAGGTTCTAATAATTTTTTCTTATAAAAAAAATTTAGATGTCGTGTCTAAAATTTATGGGATAGAAATTTCATGCCACTATATTCCTGAGATAACTTTATCCATTTTTCGTCATTTACTCTTACACTTTTATCCTTTTTTTTTAAAAATATATAAATAATAATCCGTACAAATATTAATGAATTGTGTGAAGGACTAAAATGTCGTTACAACAAAAAATGACTTTGTGCTTCGGCTTCTAATATTTATATTTTCTCCCAAGAAAATTGTGTACAAAATCGATGGACCATCTCGAAAAATAAATCCTACGCAAAATTGCGTTAAAAATTGAGGGACGTTCTCAGTTTCTTATAAAAGTAATTTTTAAAAAATTAAAAAAGGAATAAATCGAGGGACTCCTCGATTTTTAAGAACGATGTTGTCCGTCGATTTTGAACCCAATTTTTAGCGTTGTTGTGTAAGTGTTCATTGTTCTTATCTTGCAGTTCCTATTCTTTCATAATTCTTCTTTTATTTTGTTTTTTCGAGCACCACACATATCTCAATTGAATTATTCAATCAATTATTGACATACAATTATTCCAATGACCATACGTCATATCATCAGTAGGGCCTGAGCTAAGACATATGAATTCGATAGTGTTTAATAATTTTGATTTAAACTTTTGATATATATATATATATATATTCTAGATTTGTCTGTGCACTTTATCCGTCTGCCTTGCTTGAATACTTTACAATATTTTATCTTTAGTGTGCCAGCAATGACTTTGTTTTTTGTTGTAGGGTATTTTATCTTCACTATTTTTGGCAGAATTAAATATTTATTATTGCTATGGTGTATCAGTGGTTGTCATTCTTATGATCTTATCTTCTACTCCCTTTTTCTGAAACTTTTTTTTTTCTTTTTTAGCTAGAAATGATATTTGTATAATTTTATAAAAATTTTAAGTATTTACGTGTACACCCTAAATTGGAGGCACGTATTATTCCAAAAGTAACTGTGGAATAGTAAGTTAACTGTGAGGTGCGGAAGTGAAGAAACTAACTATAATACTCTAAATTTTTTTTTTTTTAAATGAAAAACCACACGGGTCAAGATTTTTATTAAACTAAGAAAATATATACAAAATCATGGGGGTTGCCTAAGTGTACAGCCCACCAATAAACAAAACAGTAAGGGTCGTTTGGAAGGCCGCATTAAAAGAAATAATTCATGTATTATATGTGATATTATTTAGTACTGTGTTTGGTAGTAATTTGAGCCTATGTATAACTAATTCATGGATTAGTTATACATCCTATATGGTATTATAGGATGTATTACTAATACCTTTTATTTGGAGACATTAGTAATATATAGGATATAATACCCTGAGATAAGTCACATAAAGACACAAATATCCCTCAAATCATTTTAATTATGTTGTTTATTTTCTTGATTTTTTGTTTTATATTTGTACTAGTAAATTTATTTAAATAAATTAGCTTACAAATTATTTAGAAAGAGTTGTTTGTTACTAAATATATCTAATACAAATCAATACAAACTTGAAATGTGAGTTATTTAACATTTACTAATTAAAAGGCAAATATATCACTAATTTATTTGTATTTTGAACAATTTAAAAAAATACATACATATTAAACCTATAACTTGCAATTTTTATGTGTAAATGTAGATGGTTTAATCAATTTTATCAGTGTTGACCGTCTTTTTAATTTTAAAAGTAGTTGGTTTATCTTTTTAAAATTGAAAATTGACATTTTGTGAGTGATCAATTTGTTAAGATGAAAATTATGTATCCTCAAATAATTCAAGTAAAAAATTGAAAACGTGACAACAAAATTATTCTTCTCATAGCTAGTTAGAAGGCCATAACAAAATATTTTTCGGCAATTATCTACCTTGATCCAATTACATAATAATTCAAGGGTATAATTGGAAAGAAGATTTTCAAAGAATTTTAATCCACACACAAGTTGGAATTGGAAACAATGAACCAAACACTTGATAAGAATATACTCTGCATTACTAATTCCTGCACTATTAATTCGTGTATTACTAATCCATGCATTACTAATCCCTGCGTTATTCATTTTTGTACCCAACGACCATAAAAGACAACACCTACTCTGTATTGTATCTCAATTGTTCTTCTTTCCTGGTCCACAACAGTTTAATTCTTGTGTGACAAGGATGTATTTCAACAATGACTTGTCTGATCTAAAAGATCGTCTCCGTAGCACACTGCAAGATTCAAATAACTCGGATGTTGCGTGGGATCTAATAAATTTCATTTTATGGGAGTTAAAATTCCTTGATTGTTTTCTCCATTTGAAAAGCTTACCTTTTGCAAGTGAATGCGGTATGCTACATGTCTCACAGAAAATGATAGAAATTTGGAAGAGTCAGTGTACTAGAATCCTTAGCATTTGTCCAGATTCAGGAATACAATACTGGAAGAGGAACTTAAGTATGAAGAGTCAGTATCATGAAGAAGTTAGGGTTGCTTTGGATTCATTTGTCTACTGGAAGGAGGTAATTTGGAAGACTAAGCAAGAATTCAGAGCCAAATACTCCTGTCCGAAAACACCACTTGCAGCCAACAAGGTGATTGATGATGATATACAGTAAAACATCTATAAATATATATGTTTGGGATTGGAAATTTTTTTTTATTTATTGAGATTATTAGTTTATCGATAAATGTATAAAATATTTATTTATCGATAAATAAATATTTATTATTTTAGAGAGTATTTTGCCGTATGTGCCATAAAAAAGAAAAAAAAATATTTGAATTAAGAATTTCAAAAGTTTAAATCTAGGAAACTAAAATGTGTAGTCTTTACATATTTATTATTTAAATATAGGAAAGCTAAACGAATTTAGTGAAGTTTAATGTTTCTAATTGTATTTATGTATATAAAATATGAAGAGATTTTATGTTAACTATAAAAGAAAAAAGCTAGATGTTTAAAAATCATAATCCAAGTATAATGATGAAAATGATCCTGAACAAGATGATAGTAGCATTGTCTCACGTATATAGTCAAAGGAGACATTTCAAGCAATGACTACATTGTCAAACTATTTGGTACAACACGAACAAAATATTTCTGAAATTGTGTTCGCTCTTCAAAAAGTTAAGGATGAGATTAATTTTGGTTTTGGTGGAAAGAAAAAACAATCAACTATAGAATCATATTTTAAAAAGAAATAGTTATTGTTCTAGTATTATTGACTGACTAAATATATATAAATTCTTGATGTATTCTAGTAATTATTACTTTATATTTTTTCTGGGCCTTTAATACTTCATTTTTAATTATTATTTAATGCATTTAGCGAGAATATTACTTTAATATAACTGGCCCAAATTGTGACCGGAAAAAAATATTCATATAGCGAGATTATTACTTTATCGAATATTACTTTATCGAGGTTTTACTATATTAATATTGGTCTACCAAACTTCATTCATTTACAAAACATTCAATTACCAAATAGTATTAAAATTATCAAGTCAATAATATCCTAATTAAGGTATCTAGGCAACAGTTAAATAAACCGATGGACAATATCGGGTTTTTTTAATTTATTTTTTTTAAAAAAAAAAACTGACTTTGTTCGTCGCTTTCTATTTTTTATATTTTCTCCTAAAAAAAATCGCTTGCAAAATTTATGGACCATCTCAAAAAATTTATCTCATGCAAAAAATTGAGAGATGTCCCTTAGTATATTATAAAAATAATATTTTTTAAAAAATAAAAAGAAATAAATTGATGGACACGTTAAGTGTGGCCTCAGTTTATAAGAACGATTATATCCATCAATTTTGATCCAATTTTTTCAGGGTTATATCATTAGTTATTGTTCTTATCTTGCAGACTTATCCTTTCATAATTGTTCTTTTTTGGAGCACCACATATCAAAAAAATCCTTTCATAGCAAAAAAATCGTTTGTAAAATCCTACAACTAATGATATAACCCTTGCAATATTTTTTGGAGCACCACATGTCACAATTGAACTATTTAAACTATTATTGCCAGCTGTTACAATTATTTCAATGCCCATAGGTCATATCATCGGCAGGGCTGAGCAAGCGAATACAACGTAATTCAATAATTTTAATTTTAATTATGATTATGTGTATATATTAAAAATTTATTTAGTTTGTATAAATAATGTATTCAAAATTCTATAAATTAAATTGATATTTTTTAAAAATCATAAATTCTAAAGTTGTTTCTGCACTTCATCTCTCTGCCTTCCCAGAATACTTTTGAATATGTAAGACGTATCTATATATATGCATAAAAAATTGAAGGATATAAATGTGAATTGAGATCAAATTAAATGATATATTTATGTATAATGACTTTCGAATAATTCTTCGGCACTTTATCTTAGTGCGCCAGCAATGACTTTGTTTTTTTTGTTTGTATGGCCCAACTCCTTCAAAATATCTTACGCGTAGGGAAGAGACCTATTTCTTATCTTCTACTCCCTCTTTATGAATTTTTTTCCTTTTTAGCTAATGCTCCATCCGTTTGAAAAAAAGTGATCTAATTTGACTCGACACGAAATTTAAGAAAATAAAGAAGACTGTTGAATCTTATGGTTCTAAATTAAAATTTTGTCAAATGTATAAAATTGTCTTTTAATTTTGTAGTGTTAAACATGTCACGTAGAAAGATGAAAGCAAAATATTACCAAAAAAGAAAAGTGCTCATTCTTTTTGAAATAAACTAAAAAGAAAATGAGGTCATTCTTTTTAAAACAAAGAGAGTAGTTATACTCACATACATATAACTATTTATTCTAGATAATAAATTTCAAAAAAAATTCTTTTATTCTTAAATTTTGTGTCTGGTCTAACACTTCCACATAATTTGAAATTTGAGTATATACATTCTACTCACGGACCTCGAATTGTTGGTTGTAAAACAATGAGATAATACATAAATGTGCTTTTTAATGTGGCATAATATAAATCAGCGTATCTCAAGTGAATTGCTATGTAGGCCTCTGTGTGTTTATTAATTCAATTTTATACTAGTTTAATAGTAAGTTAACTGTGAAGAAAGAAACTATAATACTCTGTATTGTATCTCAATTGTTCTTCATTCCCACTCCACAACAGTTCTAATTCTTGTGTCACAAGGATGTATTTCAACAATGAATTTTCTGATATGAAAGCTGGTCTCCTTAGAGCGCTGAAATATGCAAGTTACTCGCTGCAAAATTTTAATTACACGGACGTTGAAAGGGATCGAATAAATTTCTTTCTATGGGAGTTAAAATTTCTTGATTGTTTTCTCTATTTGAAAAGCTTCCCTTTTGCAAGTGAATGCGGTATGCTACATGTCTCACAGAATATGATAGAAATTTGGAAAAGTCAGTGTACTAGAATACTTAGCATTTGTCTAGATTCAGGAATACAATACAGGCAGATGATCGAAAGTATGAAGAGTGTGTATCGTGAAGAAGTTAGGGTTGCTTTGGATTCATTTGTCTACTGGAAGGAGGTAATTTGGAAGACTAAGCAAGAATTCAGAGCCCAATACTCCTTTCAGAAAACACCACTTGCAGCCAATAAGGTGATTGATGATGATGATATTAATATTGATAGCCTCAAATTTGTAATGGAAGTCATCGATGTTTTTGTGGGGAACATTAATGTTCTAGTGAAGATCAATGATCCATGTTCGTGGTTTTTTGTTCCAGGACTCAAGGAACAAATAGAACAAGTGTTAAAGGAGTTGAAGTTATTGAGATTTTTTGTCTGCTTTGTTTCAAACAAATGTATAGAGCCTCAATACCGATGTAGTACTTTTTATACTCATGCTTTAATTGAGGCCAGCCATATCGCAATGGTTGTGTGGTTGCATTTGCCAATCTATAGCAGCGGAAATGAAGGCTTGGCCCCAAGTGAAGTCAGTCGTTTGCTCTCTGATTTCATGGAAATGAAGATTAAGTCCATTGAGCCAGGCATCAGCCACAACAGTATTTATATTGATGTCCTGCAAGCTTTGAAGTCCACCATACCACAAGCTCAAAAGAAGCATGTGGAGACTCCAACACAAAATCTGATGGTTGGTTTGAGTGATCAAATGGTCAACCTTCAGGAGTTGCTCTGCCTTCTAAAAGACAATCTCATTCATTTGCCAATACTAGATCTGGAATTTCATCTTCAAGATATGGATTCTGTTATTGTTGATGCCGGACTTCTTATTTACTCATTATATGATATCAAGGGGCAGATGGAAGACACATCATTGGAGGTTATCAACCGGGCACTTGGTTTTGATCTTCCAAGAAACATTGAGCCTATCAAGGCGATGGTCTACCTTGTCATGCAAAAGGCATTTCAGTGTAACTTGCCAAGGGTTCATGGACTAGGCTATGTCGATTTTCTGTTGAAAAACCTGAAGGATTTCCAAGGCCGTTATTCGGATTCACTTGCTTTCCTCAAGAATCAACTTCAAGTTATTCAAACGGAATTTGAGAGCTTGCAACCTTTCTTGAAGGTTGTCGTAGAAGAGCCACACAATAAGCTCAAGACACTAAATGAAGATTGTGCTACACAGATAATTAGGAAGGCATATGAGGTGGAATATGTAGTTGATGCTTGCATAAAGAAAGACGTTCCTCAGTGGTGCCTCGAGCGCTGGCTCCAGGATATCATAGAGGAGATTACTTGCATCAAAGCAAATATTCAGGAAAAGAACACGGTTGAGGGTACAATGAAGACTGTCATTGCTCGTACATCATCACAATTGGCAAGGACTCCAAGGATGAATGAAGAAATTGTTGGGTTTGAGGATGTCATAGAAAATTTAAGAAAAAAACTACTGAATGGAACCAAAGAGCAAGATGTCATTTCAATTCACGGAATGCCAGGTCTAGGTAAGACGACTTTGGCCAACAGACTCTATTCTGACAGGTCAGTTGTCTCTCACTTTGATATTTGTGCACAATGTTGTGTGTCTCAAGTATATTCTTATAAGGACGTGTTATTGGCCTTGCTACATGATGTTATCGGTGAGGGTTCTGACCGTAGAGAACTTCCTGACAATGAATTAGCTGATATCCTTCGCAAAACTTTATTGACCCGAAGGTACCTTATCCTTGTTGATGATGTGTGGGAAAATAGTGTTTGGGATGATTTAAGAGGTTGTTTTCCAGATGCTAATAACAGAAGCAGAATCATTCTAACAACAAGACATCGTGAAGTTGCCAAATATGCTAGTGTTCATAGTGATCCCCTTCATCTTCGTATGTTTGACAAAGATGAAAGTTGGAAGTTGCTTGAAAAGAAAGTGTTTGGTGAAGAAAACTGTTCCCCTCTCCTAAAAAAAGTTGGGCTAAGAATAGCAAAAATGTGTGGACAACTCCCTCTTTCAATTGTTTTGGTGGCTGGTATTCTGTCAGAGATGGAAAAGGAAGTAGAATGTTGGGAACAAGTGGCCAACAATTTGGGTACCCACATTCACAATGACTCAAGAACCATTGTAGACCAAAGTTATCATGTTTTACCGTGTCATCTTAAGTCTTGCTTCCTTTATTTTGGATCATTTTTAGAGGATAGAGTGATTGACATTTCAAGGTTAATAAGGTTATGGATATCAGAAGCATTTGTAAAAAGTAGTGAAGGTAGGAGCTTGGAGGATATAGCAGAAGGTTACTTGGAGAATCTTATTGGAAGAAATCTAGTAATGGTTACTCAGAGGGCCGATTCAGATGGTAAGGTCAAAGCATGTCGCCTTCATGATGTATTACTCGACTTCTGCAAGGAAAGAGCAGCTGAGGAAAATTTTCTACTATGGATAAAATGGTAATATGATAAGTAAATGGTACTTTCAATCAATCAAGTATTTCAAGTTATATTTGAAAATTAATGATATGATTTTGCTAATTGATATATTCACAGGAATCAAACTACCAAACCTTCTTCTGGTGTTTACACTCACAAGCAGCATGCTCACTTGGCCTTCACTGAAATGGATACCCTTGTAGAATGGGGTGCGTCTTGCTCAATTGTTGGCTCTGTACTTCTTAAGAATTCTGACCGATACTTTGCCCGCCATTTCTTATCCCACATTTTACCAAATTTCAAGTTTCTAAAAGTAATGGATTTGGAACACCAGGTTGTTATTGATTTTATTCCAACTGAGCTCCCTTACTTGAGGTATTTCTCTTCGCTCATTGATCAGAATTCAATTCCTTCAAGCATATCCAATCTTTTGAACCTTGAAACTCTTATATTAAAGCGTAAATCAGCTAAGACACGTAAGACACTATTACTACCTAGTACAGTTTGGGATATGGTTAAATTGAGATATCTGTATATTCCTAATTTCAACCCTGAAAATAAAAAAGCATTACTCGAGAACTCTCCAAAACTTGATGATTTGGAAACCCTTTCCAATCCATATTTCGCTCGTGTTGAGGATGCAGAATTGATGCTGAGAAAAACACCTAATCTTCGAAAACTGATATGTGAAGTTGAGTGCTTAGAACGTCAGTACCATGTGTTGAATTTTCCAATAAGGCTTGAAATACTAATGCTTTATCGATCAAAAGCCTTTAAAACCATCCCATTTTGCATCTCTGCACCAAATCTCAAATACCTGAAACTCTCTGGCTTTTACCTGAATTCTCAGTACTTATCAGAAACTGCTGATCATCTCATGCACCTTGAGGTATTCATACTGTACAACGTTGAATTTGGTGATCATAGGGAATGGAAAGTGAGCAATGGCAAGTTCCCTCAACTCAAAATCTTGAAACTAGAATATTTTTCCTTGATGAAATGGATTGTAGCTGATGATGCCTTTCCTAACCTTGAACAATTGGTTTTGCGTGGATGTCGAAATCTTATGGAGATCCCTTCTTGTTTCATGGACATCCTTTCTCTGAAGTACATTGAGGTAGACGAGCACAACGAGTCTGTTGTCCAGTCAGCCAGGAAAATACAAGAAACACAAGTCGAAGATAATCAAAATACTAATTTCAAACTCGTCATCATCAAGGTACACTACAGAGAAATGCTTTATTCTGCATGATTTTGATGAATTAGAAATAACAAGTTTAAACTTTATGAACTGTTTTCACTGTTATCTTAAACCGTGCGTGGCCTCATTTTACATTTGGATTTTCTCTAGTTTTCCATGCAGAAAATGGTGTTCACATACGATATATCTCATGAAGAAGTGATACGTAAGAGATTTAAAAGATTAGCCTCTCTTCCAGGTGCTGATTGTTTTTTCTTTCTTTCCTTTTTTTTTAGTACACCAAATGAATTGATTCATCTTTTTTGCCTTTTTGATATGAAAGGGATACAAGCAATTGCAATTGATAGGAATGAGAAGAAACTTATTGTGTTCGGAGATGTGGATGCTAATGAAGTTCGATTATTTGTGGGAAAACTGATAAGCCATGGAATGCTGTAACGAAATGCTGAGCTCTGGTGAACTCAACAATGATGGATTTCCAGAAAATGACAAGGTTATAGTCCCAACTTATCAACACAAATGTGCTATAGCCCTTTTGCTTTCTGTAATACCAATTCATGACACACACAGAAACATTAACTGTAGGACCAGCAAAAGAGCCGGGGAAGAGGATGGTAGATGTAGGATCAAGTTGGGGCGGGTTGGGTTATGACCAAAGTAAAGTTTGGATGGGTCTCGACCCATTGTAATTTGTTCAAATTCAACTCAAGCCCATCTATCACCTCTAACTGATGACTACATCTGTAAAGATAATGGTCTTGTTGATGATTTTCAAAGCAAGGTTGAGGAACTAGTTACTTAAGCTAGGACCTAAAATTTTTATCCATTTTCAATTGTGATTTTTGTTGTATGGTAAATGGATATTTTTAAGGCAATTCTCACACAAAGTAAATACCTATATAAAAAGAAAAAAAACAGCTTTAATTATTTATTGGCCGTAAACTAAAATCTGTATTATTTGTTATGTCTGCTTTACTTCTGTATTTTGAACTGCTTTGATATGCATTACTTGAGCCGAGGATCTTTTGGAAACAGCGTATCTAATACACTGTAGGTAAGGGTAATAAGATTTTGCATACACTCTACCTTCCTTAGACCCCTATATGTGAAATCACACTAGGTATGGTGTTGGTTGTGATCTTAAACTAAAATGTGTATTCCTGGAGCTAAAAATTTTGACACCAAAAAGAGATAGATCATAACTTTGTCGGATTGTTTGTTTATGTATGTTTTGTAGCTCTAAATATTGTGGAGTCTAGACAACTATAACTATATTTTTTGAGCTTAAACTCATTGAGTTATTCTTTAACAGGGTATGCAGAGTTTGTTGCTGGAGCAATTTGGAACATCACATGTAATTTCTTTATGAGTTGTTTCTTTTAATAAAACTCTGTAAACTTCCCTGCAGCTGGTGCATTCATTGTGATTTGTAAATTAAATACATTTCAAAACATTCACTCAGTCCTAAATGTTTGTGGCTCCTGAATTGAATGGTTTCACCCTTTTGTATTTTCTTATGAATATACAACAATATAGTTAGTGTAATCGCTAGGGGTGTACAAGTCAAACCGTAAAGTCAAACCAAATCGACGAACCAAATCAAACCAAAAAAAAAACCGATTTGTGGTTTGGTTTGGTTAGTTTGGCGGTTGAAAAAAAACCGACCACTCTTGGTTTGGTTTGGTATTAAAAGAAAAAAAGTCAAACCGAACCCAAATCAAACCGACATAATATATATATATATATATATATATATATATATATATATATATAATTTTATTTTATTTATAGATAAAATATATTATTTATAATCTACTTTGTTGATATATTTTTAGTTAGTTTATAGTTTTCAATGTTTATATATTTTATTTCAAATTTGGGATTGTAAAAATTGTAAATATTTTATTTTGTATTAAGATCCGAAGTTACAATTATATTGTTATAGTTTTTCAAATTCGAAGTTAACAATATACTTTGTAAATATTTTGTTTTGTATTATGTTAGCCTCTAGCTTTTAATCTTATTAATTTAACATAATGAACGTTGATATTTCAAAAAATATATTTTGTACTCATGTGAATTTTACCATCTTTTCAAAAATTTCTATTCATTTAACATTTTTTAAGTTTAGCTTATCACACAGGTAAGTGAAAAAATATTTGATCTCTTTTTCAAATATCGTATAGTTGTAAAAAATCAAAAAACTGAAAAATACCGAAAGAACCGACTAAAGCCGAAACAGAAAAAACCAACTTTATGTGGTTTAATTTGGTTTTTAGATTTAATAAACCGACATAATTGATTTAGATTTTTTTTAATGAAAAACCAAATCAAACCGACCCATGTATACCCCTAGTAATCGTAAAGGCCACAGGTGGGTTTGGAATGGTGGTGCTCTCAAATTTCTTCTGAATGACTCTCAAATTTTGAGTCTTTTCATTAAATAGAGAGTATAAAGATAACATATCCATAAAGAATCCATCATTCCAATCCCTAAACCTCAGTTATTATATCTCTCTGAATCTGCTAGGATATCTCTCTGAATCAGCTATTCAATCACAATATTAATTTTCTTTGATTTTACAACAAATCTATATAATTATGCTAATTTAAAGCAGTATATAATTACATTAATATATACAATCATTCACTATTAATTCATGATTTGTGAAGATAGAGATGTGGTTTCTGATAAACCTAAGCAGCCCAGATAGAGAAGCAAGAGGCCTACTCAGAGGTGTACATTTTACATCCTGACGGACGAGTTTGTTGATCCAAATACATCACCCTTTCCTTTTTCACCTCCCAACAGAAATCGGAAAGACTAAACTGGAAGTCAGAGTTAAATACCCTTTTCTCAAAATATCAACTTTGTGTTATAACACAAAAGTCACTCATCTTTGTTGGTTCTATGCAATTTTGTTGATTAACAAACTGACAGGAAACAGATAAGTCAAGTGGGTTCTATGCAATTTTGTTGATAGCAAGATCACTAATGAATAAAGACAAGTGTGCAATAATCAATCAACAAATGATAGTTACTTCATAGGCGAGAAGTTTGATTTGAAGAAGGAGTTGACTTGAAGTAGAACTCTAAATAGAGAGAGTTTTGAGTTTATGAGGAGTTTAAATTGAAGAATAACTCTTTGAACAGTTGTATGATTGATTATATGTATTTTTAGTTTAGGATTATAAGATTCAAAAATTTTCTCTTTACTTTCTAAAATTTCATATCAAATTAAAAAAAAAAAACGAAATGGAGGGAGTACTTAGAAATCAAAGTACAATGGTATTCCTAAACCACTAGAAATTAGAGCAAATGATTATACTTACACTATTAATAAATTGCAACTATTCATTTAAGCGACAATTGTTAAACCTAGAAGCCTAAAGCTCAGAAATAAATCATTTCGTTTGTATTATGGATTTGGGTAATAGGCCTAAATGAGTTTGAACTTGTATCTGCTTTTTCTCATTTATCAATAAGAAGTTCCTGATTTATTTATTTTTTAAAATGTCAAAAATATATCTAAATTATCTTATTTTATATTTAATTTGTTGAAAGGGTGAGTTTTCTACCTGAATTATCATCCCATGATTAGCGAAACACACCTAGACAGGACCAAATGTTTGTCTAGAAATGCTTCTAGGGCAGTTTGTCCATAAAATTTTTGACCATTTGACATATACAATGACTATATTAGTTAATACATTAATTTTTAAATATATTTTTAATTAATTTCTTTAAAATCTTAAACTCTCTCCTTCCAAGATGAACATATTGAGGCCACAGCAGAGACGAGACTACAACTAAAGAAGGTATAGAAGAAAATGATGGATGTCACGGTTGAAATAAATTAATTTATATGGTGATAGTTCTAACATTTAACATAATATTAATTTATTTAGATTTGCCACAGTGAAATTAGTTTTCCATGTGGAGTGTCACGTGACAAAATTTCAAAACAAAAGAGAGAGGACAATACACACAACATCATAAATTAGTCGAGAGGTGTTTCACTAACTATTGAGTGATAGTTCAAAGGGGAAACTCACACTATCAATAATTTAGATATGAAACTCAAAAAATTGAATAATTTAGGTGTATTTTTATCCTTTAACTCTTTCGTTAATAAAGGGGATAATAAGCCCTATTATTATTCGTCAAGAATAGACAAATGCAATTTTTGGCTTCCGGCCATTCCAAGACCCATTTTTGGTTTCCGGCAATTTCTGCATCTCAATTGTCAAATGTAATTAATTGCAATTCAATATTTAGTTGTAAACCAACACTAAATGTTGCAAAAATCAACTTTAACTGAGCCATAATATCAGTAACAAACTGACTAAATGCATGTCAAATATCCATCAAACAATCTATAGGGTCTACCAAACTTCATTCATTTACAAAGCATTCAATTACCAAATAGTATTAAAATTATCAAGTCAATAATATTCCTAATTAAGGTATCAAGGCAACAGATAAATAAACCGATGGACAATATCGGGTTTTTTTAATTTTTTTTTTTTAAAAAAAAAAACGACTTTTTTCGTCGCTTTCTAATTTTTATATTTTCTCCCAAAAGAAATCGTTTGCAAAATTTATGGACCATCTCAAAAAATTTATCTCATGAAAAAAGTCGGGAGATGTCCCTCAATTTATTATAAAAATAATATTTTTTAAAAGATAGAAAGAAATAAGTTGATGGACACGTTAAGTGTGGCCGCAATTTATAAGAGCGATTATATCCATCGATTTTGATCCAATTTTTTCAGGGTTATATCATTAGTTATTGTTCTTATCTTGCAGACTTATCCTTTTATAATTGTTCTTTTTTGGAGCACCACATATCAAAAAAATCCTTTCATACCAAAAAAATCGTTTGTAAAATCCTATAACTAATGACATAACCCTAGCAATATTTTTTAGAGCACCACATGTCACAATTGAACTATTTAAACTATTATTGCCAGCTGTTACAATTATTTCAATGCCCATAGGTCATATCATCGGTAGGGCTGAGCAAGCGAATACAACGTAATTCAATAATATTAATTTTAATTTTAATTATGATTATGTGTATATATTAAAAATTTATTTAAGTCAATTTATTCATAGTATATTTACTAAAAACATTCAATGTATGATGATGAGAGAATAAATTATATAAGAAATTTAATGAAATCATTGTGAAAAATAAAGATGATTTTTTGGAACTACAAAAATCCTAGATTTTTAGGAAAGTTTCTAGAATAATCTAGTGTAGTCACTTGGATAAGTATATTGTAGAAATATTTAGATAATCTAGAGTAGAAGATAATGCTACTAGATTTTTCTTGTAGAACATTGTAGATGTTCTAGAGAAATTATATATTTGTAGATAATCATGGAATGGTCTAGATTTTGTTGTATCTAGAACCATCCATAGGTTAGTATATATATGGGATGATATTGTACATTTGTATACAACCCAAAACCCAAACCCAAGCACTTTAATAACAACCCAATTAAAGAGTCTTCTTCCATAATCAAGTTCTCCTTTCTAGCTTCCTCTTCTTCCTTAGTTGAATCTTCCGATCTTAGTTAACGATCTTGGGCTAGCAGAAGGTTCCCTGATTATACTTTTCTTCTGCTATTCTCTACATGGTATCAGAGCCATAGCCGTGGATTGGCTTGTGGGTGTTATTTCAAGATCGGATTAGTGGTAGATTCAACTGGTTTGTCTATATGGATTTTAGCGGCCGTGTCAATGGACTGGGGATGGAGTTGTTGAATCAGTCCAATTACAAGGTATGGAAAACATGTATGGAATCATACCTTGTGGGAGAGGATTTGTGGGATGTTGTTAATGGAAATGACACAAGTCCTCCTGCTGACGGACCGGAAAATAGCAGTGCGTACAAGAAGTGGAAGCAGGTTAATGCGAAGGCGGAGTTCATTCTGAAGAGGACAATCTCTTCCGGCTTATTTGATCACATTATAAAGTGTAAATCAGCTTATGAAATATGGAGGACCCTTGATCGCTTGTTCGATAAGAAGAATGAAGCTCGGCTGCAGATGTTGGAGAATGAATTGGCTAACACCACTCAAGGTAATCTTTCTATCTCCGAGTATTTTTTAAAGATTAAGAACTTATGTTCTAAGATATGTTTATTGAATTCGGAGGAGGCTATTTCTGAAGCACGAATGAGAAGAATAGTCATTCGTGGGTTGAAACCTGAATATATTCCATTTGTGACGTCGATTCAAGGATGGGCTCAACAACCGTCCTTGGAGGAATTTGAAAATTTGTTGTCATCACAGGAATTACTGGCCAAGCAGTTGGCTAGTGTATTTGTCAAAGAAGGAGAAGAAAATGCTCTTGTAGCCAACAAGAGGAACTTTAAAGGAAAAACAAGAGATGTGTCACACTCTCGATCCTCAGGTGGTTCAAGTTCACTTGGAGAGAAGGAAGAGTCTTCTAACTATTATGATAAGAAGCCACTCAGATGCTATCGTTGTGGTGAAGTAGGGCACATAAAAAGATATTGCCGAGCCAAGGAGAGCAATATGGCTCAAAAAGTTGTTGTTGAAGAAGAAGAAGAGTGGGGAAATTGTTTAGTAGCTGAGGCTCGAGCAATAGATGTTATGGTTTCTATCAACCTTGAAAGAGATTGGATCGAGGATTCAGAATATAATGCAGTCGACCACGTGAAGAAGCGAGACACTGATGTCATCGATATGAAGCAAGAAACTATAGACGATATTTATACTAGTGATATGGTAGCTTCTATCGAAGAAATCAAGGAAGTAAATTCTGAACAAGCAGTGCCTGGAGCTATATATGTCGATGGTAACCTTTATGGAGAAAGTATTGAGAAAGATGTATGGGAAGTTGAAGTCTCTGATCAATCGTCAGCCAAATCGAGGTCAGTAACTGACTTGGATCAAACATTGGAAGCAAATGAAGAAAATGATGACCAAATATATGAAGAAGTTGATTTTGAAGTTTCAAAGAGAAACAATATGATTTTTGAAAGCTTTGAAGCTTCCGAAAAATCTATCGAGGAGATGATAAGAGAATATTGCAATGGATCCGATATTGGTGTTGAGACTTCACAGGAAATTGATAGTGTTTCTTTGGATAATCTAATTGTTGAGAAGTTAAGAGAAAGGGGGAGTTTGAAAACTCAACAAGGATATAATCTACATGGATCAACTGACAGTGAAAAATCTTTATCATTTGGAGAAGGAAGAGGAGTCCGGAAGAAACTACTGAGATTTTCACCAAGACGTGGCTCAAAGCTTCGTTTGAGCTCTTCCACGACAAGTGTGGGGTAGTTTCCAAAAAATCACTTTAAGGGGGAGTGTGAAAAATAAAGATGATTTTTTGGAACTACAAAAATCCTAGATTTTTAGGAAAGTTTCTAGAATAATCTAGTGTAGTCACTTGGATAAGTATATTGTAGAAATATTTAGATAATCTAGAGTAGAAGATAATGCTACTAGATTTTTCTTGTAGAACATTGTAGATGTTCTAGAGAAATTATATATTTGTAGATAATCATGGAATGGTCTAGATTTTGTTGTATCTAGAACCATCCATAGGTTAGTATATATATGGGATGATATTGTACATTTGTATACAACCCAAAACCCAAACCCAAGCACTTTAATAACAACCCAATTAAAGAGTCTTCTTCCATAATCAAGTTCTCCTTTCTAGCTTCCTCTTCTTCCTTAGTTGAATCTTCCGATCTTAGTTAACGATCTTGGGCTAGCAGAAAGGTTCCCTGATTATACTTTTCTTCTGCTATTCTCTACAATCATATCCAAAAATGGCTTCTCAATGTGTCAAAAAATCAACAATGACAGATCAAATACATTATCTTATTTCTTTAAATTGTGTTAGATATATTTGTACTTTTAGAGAATTATTAATTTATAATATCAATGAAGTCATATATCTATATAAGAGTCTTCTGAAAATATATTATCTTATTAAAATTAGTGATTTTTTCCATTGGCACAAGTCAAGACCGGAAAAAAATATTATCTTAAAGAATAAAGAGATTATTAATTTACCGAGTATTAATTTAGTAAGATTTTACTGTAATTTGGGTGTGGTCCATGACATATATATTTTGGAAAAAAAACTGCTTTGTAAATTCCAAGTTGGAACGACATTTCTACAGCCAATGTTGAAATACTATTCTTGTCCTGATTAGGAGACTTATTATTGTAATATAGATAAGTCCCTTTGAGAACTAGAAAGGTTAAATTAAAGATTGAGATCCAATAATGCATATGAACATTTGTCTTTTTCCACAGGGGACCATATATAGATAAGTTACCTAATCAAAGACTCAATGTACAAATCTCTAAAGTAAATTTGTATTTGTATATACGATCTCTTTGAAAGCCAATTTGTATAAATTATTTAAATGCAGCGAGATATACAAAGGGAAATTAGCATAGCAACTGAAAGAACGTAATTTGGCAATGACTTAGTTTTTTGTTTGTCTGCCTCACACTGTTTGACTGCCTTCCTCGAATACTTTGAATATTCTAAGTACGCCAGCAATAAAGTGAAGAAATAATTAAACTATAATACTCTGTATTGCTCTTCTTCCATAATAGTGTCACAAGGATGAATTTCAATAGTGAATTGTCTGATCTGAAAATTTGCTTCCTAAATAGGAGGAAGCGAGTCGAGGATGTTGCAAGGGATCGAATAGATTTCTTTTTATGGGAGTTAAAATTCCTTAATTGTTTTCTCCATTTGCAGAGCTTCACTTTTGCAAGTGAATGTGGTATGCTAGATATCTCACAGAAAATGCTAGAAATTTGCAAGAGGTTTAATACATCACCTCCACATAATGCATTTGCATACTGGAAGGAGGTAATTTGCAAGAGGCTGTGCGCTATTAGCATCCGGCCGGATGCTTGTTCAGATGATGGATTTGCATACTGGAAGAAAGTAATTTGGAAGACTAAGCAAGAATTCAGAGCTAAATACTCCTTTCCAAAAACACTACTTGCAGACAACAAGGTAGATGATGATGCTAATCCCAAATTTGTGATGGAATTCATTGATACTGTTGTGGGGAATCTCAATGTTCTAGTCAAGATCACTGATCCATCTTTGTCGCTTTTTGTTCCAGGACACAAGGAACAAATAGAACAAGTGTCAAAGGAGTTACAGTTAATGAGATTTTTTGTCTGCTTTGTTTCAAACAAATGTATAGAGCCTCAATACCAACATACTACTTTTTATACTCACGCTTTAATTGAGGCTAGCCATATCGCAATGGTTGTGTGGTTGAATTTGCCAATCTTTGGCAACAGAAATCAAGACTTGGCTCCAACTGAAGTCAGTTGTTTGCTTTCTGATTTCATGGAAATGAAGAGTAAGTACATTGAGCCAGGCATCAGCCGCAACAATATTTATATTGATGTCTTGAGGGCGTTGAAGTCAACCATACCACAAACTCAAAATAAGCATGCAGCTGAGAGTGGCATTGTGGAGACTCCAACACACAATCTGATGGTTGGTTTGAGTGATCAAATGACCAACCTTCAGGAGATGCTCTGCCTTCTAAGAGACAATCTCATTCATCTGCCAATACTAGATCTGGAATTTCATCTTCAAGATATGGATTCTGTTATTGTTGATGCCGGACTTCTTATTTACACATTATATGATATCAAGGGGAAGGTGGAAGACAAAACATTGGAGGTTATCAACCAGGCACTTGGTTTTGATCTTCCCATAAACATTGAGCCTATCAAGGCTATGGTCTACCTTGTCATGCAAAAGGCATTTCAATGTAACTTGCCAAGGATTCATGGACAAGGCTAGGTTGATTTTCTATTGAAAAACCTGAAGGATTTCCAACGCCGTTATTCAGATTCACTTGCTTTCCTCAAGAATCAACTTCAAGTTATTCAAACGGAATTTGAGAGCTTGCAACTTTTCCTCAAGATTGTAGTAGAAAAGCCACACAATAAGCTCAAGACACTGAATGAAGATTGTGCTACACAGATAATTAGGAAAGCTTATGAGGTGGAATATGCAGTTAATGCTTGTATAAACAAAGAGGTTCCTCAGTGGTGCATCAAGCGTTGGCTCCTGGATATCATAGAGGAGATTACTTGTATCAAAGCAAAGATTCAGGAAAAGAACACAGTTGAGGATACAATGAAGAGTGTCATTGCTCGTACATCATCACAATTGGCAAGGACTCCAAGAATGAATGAAGAGATTGTTGGGTTTGAGGATGTCATAGAAAATTTAAGAAAAAAACTACTGAATGGAACCAAAGGGCAAGATGTCATTTCAATTCACGGCATGCCAGGTTTAGGTAAGACGACTTTAGCCAACAGACTGTATTCTGACAGGTCAGTTGTTTCTCAATTTGATATTTGTGCACAATGTTGTGTGTCTCAAGTATATTCTTATAAGGACTTGTTGTTGGCCTTGCTACGTGATGCTATTGGTGAGGGTTCTGACCTTGGAGAACTTCCTGACAATGAATTAGCTGATATCCTTCGCAAAACTTTATTGCCCCGAAGGTACCTTATCCTTGTTGATGACGTGTGGGAAAATAGTGCTTGGGATTATTTAAGAGGTTGTTTTCCAGATGTCAATAACAGAAGCAGAATCATTCTAACAACAAGACATCATGAAGTTGCAAAATATGCTAGTGTTCATAGTGATCCCCTTCATCTTCGTACGTTTGACGAAGATGAAAGTTGGAGGTTGCTTGAAAAGAAAGTGTTTGGTGAAGAAAGCTGTTCCCCTCTCCTAAAAAATATTGGGCTAAGAATAGCAAAAATGTGTGGGCAACTCCCTCTTTCAATAGTTTTGGTTGCTGGTATTCTGTCAGAGATGGAAAAGGAAGTAGAATGTTGGGAACAAGTGGCCAACAATTTGGGTTCCCACATTCACAATGACTCAAGGGCCATTGTAGACAAAAGTTATCATGTTTTACCCTGTCATCTTAAGTCTTGCTTCCTTTATTTTGGAGCATTTTTGGAGGATAGAGTGATTGATATTTCGAGGTTAATAAGTTTATGGATAGCAGAATCATTTATAAAAAGTAGTGAAGGCAGGAGCTTGGAGGATATAGCAGAAGGTTACTTGGAGAATCTTATTGGAAGAAATCTAGTAATGGTTACTCAGAGGGCCAATTCAAATGGTAAGGTCAAAGCATGTCGCCTTCATGATGTATTACTCGACTTCTGCAAGGAAAGAGCAGCCGAGGAGAATTTTCTACTATGGATAAAACGGTAATATGATAAGTAATGGTACTTTCAATCAATCAAGTATTTCAAGTTATATTTGAAAATTAATGATATGATTTTGCCAATTGATATATTCACAGGGATCAGAGTACCAAAGCTGTTTACTCTCACAAGCAGCATGCTCACTTGGTCTTCACTGAAATGAATAATCTTGTAGAATGGAGTGCGTCTTGCTCAATTGTTGACTCTGTACTTCTTATGAATTCTGACCCATACTTTACCTATAGTTCCAGATCCTCTCATGTTTATGCAATTTCACACATTTTACCACATTTCAAGTTCCTAAAAGTATTGGATTTGGAGCACCTGGTTGTTATTGATTTTATTCCAACTGAGCTCCCTTACTTGAGGTATTTCTCTGCACTCATTGATCAGAATTCAATTCCTTCAAGCATATCCAATCTTTGGAACCTTGAAACTCTAATTTTAAAGCGTACACCAGCTGGGAGACGTAACACGCTATTACTACCAAGTACAGTTTGGGATATGGTTAAATTGAAACATCTGCATATTCCTAACTTCATCCCAGAAAATGAAGAAGCATTACTTGAGAACTCTGCAAGACTTTATGATTTGGAAACCCTTTCCAATCCATGTTATTCTTGTGTTGAGGATGCAGATTTGATGCTGAGAAAAACACCTAATCTTCGAAAACTGATATGTAAAGTTGAGTGCTTAGAACATCAGTACCATGTGTTGAATTTTCCAATAAGGCTTGAAATACTAAAGCTTTATCGATCAAAAGCCTTTAATAACATCCCATTTTGCATCTCTGCACCAAATGTCAAATACCTGAAACTCTCTGGCTTTTACCTGGGTTCTCAGTACTTATCAGAAACTGCTGATCATCTCAAGCACCTTGAGGTACTCAACCTGTACAACGTTGAATTTGGTGATGATGGGGAATGGAAAGTGAGCAATGGCATGTTCCCTCAACTCAAAATCTTGAAACTAGAATATTTGTCGTTGATGAAATGGATTGTAGCCGATGATGCCTTTCCTAACCTTGAACAATTGGTTTTGCGTGAATGTCGAGATCTTATGGAGATCCCTTCTTGTTTCATGGACATCCTTTCTCTCAAGTACATTGAGGTAGACATGTCCAACACGTCTGTTGTTAAGTCAGCCAAGAATATAGAAGAAATACAAGTCGAAGATAATCAAAATACTAATTTCAAACTCGTCATCATCAAGGTACACTACAGAGAAATGCTTTATTCTGCATGATTTTGATGAGTCAGAAATAACGACTTTAAACTTTATGAACTGTTTTCACTGTTATCTTAAACTGTGCGTGGCCTCATTTTACATTTGGATTTTCTCTAATTTTTCATGCAGAAAATGGTGTTGAAATTCGATACATCTCATGACAAAGAGATACGTAAGGCATTTAAAATATTAACCTCTCTTCCAGGTATTGATTATTTTTTCTTTCTTGCCCTTTTTTTTTTTCAAGTACACCAAATGAATTGATTCATCTTTTTTGTCTTTTTGATATGAAAGGGATACAATCAATTGCAATTAATAAGAATGAGAAGAAAATTACTGTGATTGGAGATATGGACATTAATGAAGTTCAATTAGTTGTTATGAAACTGAGAAAGCGTGGCTTGAAATGCTGAGCTCCGGTGAACTCAACCATGACGGATTTCCAGAAAATGAAAAGGTTATAGTCATTTTGCTTACTGTAATACCAATTCATGACACACACAGAAACATTAACGGTAGTTAAGGTGTCTTATATGTGTTAGGTTTGTTGTTATGTATTAGGATTGTTTATCAAGTTGTATCTTTAATGCTTTCTGTATAAACTGGAGTAGGATCATATCATTGTCTTCAAGTTGGGGTAACTCGAAGACTTGGGAATATAAACCTTGGGAGGTTTGTGTAGTTGTAAGAATTAGAGTTAATTACAGAGTTAGTAATCTTAAGTTGTTGTTGGCACATTGAGTCGAGTAAAGTATGGGCTAAATACAAGTCATGTTTTTTTTACATCCTTATGAGTGGAGTGTTTGCCACGTAAAAGTGAAGTCTTCTTTATCTTTTACTGTCTGTTTAAGAAACACGTTAGGCGACTTGTTTCACTTGTAGGTACCTTTCAATTGCTATGTAAGCTTTGCACCTCTCAAACCACCCATCACATTCAAAATAATGTTGCATATAAGAGTAGAAATAACTCACAAGTTTATCTGTATACCTCCTAATATGACCACTGTTTTCTTGCAATGGTTGGACCCAACTGATCAGTCCAAACATCTTGCATAAATTGGGACAGAGAGAATAATTTTTTTTTTTATATATATAATTTGGGTGTGGTCCATGACCATATATATTTTTAAAGAAACTGCTTTCTACGGTCAATGTTGAAATACTATTCTTGTCCTGATTAGGAGTTATTAATTCATATATAGATAAGTTAGGCTTGAACAAATTAAAGTTATTAGTTTGTTGAACCAAGTCTTTTAACAAATTATTTTATCAAGCCACCCCTTTTTTGGTACAAGCTTGCATAAAGTAATTGTCTTTGTTTATATTAATAATATTAATAAACGTAATATGGCACTTCGTGTTTAGGTAAAGCAATTAGTAAGTACAGTTTCCTGGAAAATTGCAAATCTTGATTAAAAAATAATGACATGGATGAACATTTTCTCAAATGGCAATGCATAGATGAGCCAAACTTTTAACGAATGTCATAGATGAGCCTTTTCTCAAAGTTTGATGACATAATTGAGTCTTTTCTCTAAAATAAATAAAATTTTAAATAGACAAAACACCTTTTAGACTTCTTGACAAATACTTTTAAATATTCTTTGGCACTTTATCTTAGTATGCTAGTGTTGGAAACCTCCTTGCTCAAGGGAGTAAAACCACGACCTGTCTCACAGTATTTTTCAAACTGTTTTTATTAATCTTCTCAAGAAAAAGTAAAACACAGTTTACACCAAAAACTATGAGATTATCCTTCTAATCTCAACACTAAGTAATACCACATATTACTTAACTGAGCCAAAGCAATGCTTGCATTGCCCACTATACTAATCCTCAACGATTAATATAGACTTTTACAGTAAGATACAAAGTTACCCTAGTGATTCACACAAGTTTTGAAACGTTTCTAACACAAGCGAAACGAATTCTACAATATAAGCACGAATACAAGCAATCATAATAACAACAGGTTCAGGAAGCAATCTTCAGTCGATGAGGTCCCTTGTTGTTTTGATGCTTGAATTTTCTCTCTTTTAATGAATGAAATGAAATGTTGTTTGTCATGTTGAATATATCAGTGAAGAATTATTAAACTTTGGACAAACAATCTCGTCCATTCTGATTGGTTCAATACGTTAACGACTTCACCAACCTCTGACAAGACAACTTTCTAGTTGTATAGCACATTGCCTTGGACACGAACACTCTGCAGAGGACCGGATCCCTTTATTTGTAAGGATCACCAAAACATCTGGAAACAATTAGACTTATCATTTCCCTCCTTTTTGATGATGAAAAACAAACCACCTTACATGAGTTATCATTCATTTAAAGTATTAGTTCCCCCTAATTTATTCAAAAAGAACCAGTTCCCCCTTTCAAAAGAATTAGTTCCCCCTAATTCATTAAAAAATAATTAGTTCCCCCTGTCATGTTGCCTCTAGTTTCACATATCAGGTTCACAGAGCATTCCCCCTTTTGAAATCATTGAAAAGGAATGGCAATAAACATATACGAGATGCATGCAAAAATGTTAGGAACTCAGGGTCATGGGCCACACAGTACATGCGCAGGTAAGTAGTAAATAGAGTGGATAAAAGATAACAACCAGGGGAAAAGAGATAATATCATTAGATCAATTGTGCTGGCTACATAAGTCAGCCAAAATAGTACACTTTGCCACTTAGAGAAAGACAGAGAAAAATAGATAGGACATGGAAAGACTTGAGAACAAGGACATGAGACTCATATAGGATGAAAGAGGATAGGGAGTGAAGGATTTCAACAGCAAAGTCATGCGCTTATTGGCATCGACATTAGCCTGAATGATTTGCTTGTTAAAGGCCTGAACTTCCTCACTGAGTTAGGCATTTGACTTCAACAACTGTGCATTTTCAACCCTTAACTTCTCTACTTCCTCCTTATCCACAAAACTAGTACTAGGTTACAGTAAGATCATTCAGCTCCCGCTTGAGAGATTTTTGTTGCTCTAGAAGATTAGACACGTGGGACTTACCCTTAGCCTTCCCCTCAACACATTCACACTCCAAGAGGGTTGCTGGAGAAATCATTTGCTTGACAGTACCAGGTATTCCTCTTCCAAGAGGTACTTCAAAATCGTTGAACACATAGTTCAACAGATATCCATATGTATGCCATATTTGGCGTTTTTCCAAGTCATCATTCTGTGCATGTGTTCAAGCATGATTGCTAGAAGATTGATGGCCTCAAGTTCATCCAATTTCTCCACGAGGAACAAATCTGTAGCAGACGCGACGGCTCTCTTCTCACTCCGTGGCACTAATACCTTGTTGATGAACTCAAACATCAACTGATACTCTCTTTTTAGGTATTTCTTAGGCAGGCTAGCATGTTTTATATCCCCACACTTGGTAGCCTGTTGGGTAAACCCACTAGAAGGTTCGCTGCCTTCAATAGACCAGATCCCTGTCATAGGCACACTCAGAATGATACCCAAGTTCTCTTCATTCAGATGGATTTTTACCCCCCATATTGTTGTCTTAATGCCTCAATCAATCAGAAGCTTCATCTTGTAATAGAATTCACGCACCTCTGGTTCGTGCAAATAAGGTGCAGGAGCTTCGAACAGATGTTCCCAACTTTGCAAAGATATAAAATCAAAAAGAGTAGACAAACCAAATTCTGTGATAATTTATGGATCGAACACTCTCCCATTCAACACCTTTTGTTTTTCCATTTTTACAATACGTTTCTCTCTAGTTAGCCCTATCCTTATTTTCTCCACTGACATTTGAACAGGTGGACCTGGTCCTTTCACAGGTTTTGGCTTTAAAGGAGCCCTTTTAGTCACTGTGTCCTTCTTCACAGATTTAGGGACCCTTTTGGCTTTGACCCATTCAACTTTTGCCTTTTTTCTGCATTTCGCTACAACTCTAGCAACATCCTCAGAATCAGTTTCACTAGAGTCTAGCTTAAGAGGCTCTGATATAGGTACCTCAGCAAACACGTGAAGAAGTCGTTGTTTCCTTTGATTCCTAGTTGTTTGTGCCTCATTGGCCGCCATAGCGTCCCCAAGAAGCTTTTGGATTGTTCCCCTTGTTGCTTATCTCTTCTTATCTCCTTTGGTGTGAGACTCCACCATTTTGCCTTTCTCTTTTCTGTTTCTTCTCCTCTCAGACTTCGTGGGTTCATCCACAAGATTAGTCTTTAGCACGACATCAACTGCTTCTAGATCTGAAACACCCGTAGTTGAAGCATTAGCACCTCGAACCCCTTTTCTACGCCAGACTAAGTGGTGTTTACATCCCCACTCTATTCAAATAGGGCGAAATGTCGCGGTGACTCAAAAAATGATCAATTGAATTAATTTTAAAAGAATTTAAAGAATAAACGAATTTTAAAAGAGTCGCCACCTAATTTTAGGAAAACTAGAAAACCAATTTAAAAAATGTCTACGAAACCAAGATTCTAGGTAAGGGGTTCAAGTTATTTCGAAGAAAAGGTGTTAGGCATCCTTCAAAATCCACAAATGTGGGTCCCGACTGAATTCATTTTTTTTCAAATTAAGAAGGAGATAACACAATATACAAGTAAAACAAGCATGCAATATATACAAATAATATATTAAATCAATGATATAAGACACGACCTAAAATTTGCCTAACATCGATAGATACAAAATAATAAATAAATAATATAATTCAAACTTCGTTCGAATAGCTCCAATGAGAAGCAACTCCGTGTACCTGTAAATACACTTAGTAAAAATGTTAGTGGTAAATAAATATGAATATAAATAAATGAATCAAGTAATAACTTAAAAATAAAAATCCGTCTTATTAACATAGGAGGCCTTAGAAATCGATGGTAATTTCTTCATCGGCCATTTTAGCAAATAAAATAATATGAACTTAAACTAAATTTCCGTCTTTTAAAATATAAAGGCCTCCAAAACCGACGGAGAGATTTTCTCATTGGCCATTTTAGCAAATAAAATAGTATGAACTTAAACTAAATTTCCGTCTTTTAAAATATAAAGACCTCCAAAACCGACGGAGAGATTTTCTCATTGGCCAATTTTATTATTACAATGGAGCAATAAATCACACAAAATATAGTCAACACAGTAGTAACTCTATCAACTGAAACAAATATTTGTTTGATTGGAAATTCGAGAAGATTAACTAAAATATGAATAATAGCCACCAACAAAATAATAAGACCCAAATGTAAAGATCACTTCAACCAACAAAACCTAAAGATATTACTAATAATAAACTATACTAAAAATTGAAACAAAAGGCATAGCTACAACACATGGATATGTTTATCAAAAATATCAATTTAATCACTATAACACATCAATGAACCAATAGTTAACACTTCATGGCAACAAGAATTAAAATGAAATCAAATAATCAAACTTAAACAAAGCTCAAGACAGTCTCCAAACATTAACATTACCGCATAAAACTAATAAACAAACATGATGAATAGCTAAGTAATGATTAAATTTATAATAATAACGTTAACATACATAATTAACAGACAGAAACCAAGCAAACAATAACAAAAATAAAAATAAAAATAATAAAAAAAAAAAAATCAAACAAAAGTAACACTAGCTAACAAAAAATAATAATAATTAAAATGGTAAACAAAGTAACAATAGATAATTTTAAAACAGTAACAAACATTTTCAATTGTAAATTTTCTTCAGGTGCCTAATGTTTTCGAATGGAAAGAATAATTTTTATCGGAGGTTGATTTCCGGCCAGATCTGGTTGCAAATAGTGACTGGGTTCCATTTACGCTAAAGTCCGTGGCTGCGTTTGGCTTATTGTCGGAGTTCGGGTCTAGCTTGTTGTGAGCTCGGGACTGCCAGCGACCTGCAAAAATGGGAGAAAATCGTGAAAGGGGAGAGGGGAAGGGGTTTGGTGTTGTTTAGATCCGGTTCATCAGAGCTTTGAGTTCCTCGCCGGAGCTGCTGCCAGAAAAATGGGAAAACGAAGGGTTTTGGGTTTGGTTTTCTGATGGCTTTTGGTGGTTTTCTGATGGTGGTTCCGACGTGGTTGTTGCCGGAGTTCGGTGGCTGTTTGTTTTTGATTTATTTCAGTAGGGTTTTGGATTGTTTGATATGGGGTTTGGTGGTGGCGAGCTTCGAGCTCGTCGGCGGATCTGGAAAAGGAGTAAAATAGGTGGTGTGGGGGTCGTTTGGCTGGCTGGTTTTGGGTCTGTTGGTATGTTGTTTCTGGGTTGTTGTTTGCTGGAAATGGGTGTTGTTTTGTGGCTTTTGGTTATTGAATCGGAGCTGCTGGTTACAGCAAAGAAAACGGAAGGGTTTTGGGTCTGATTTTGCCCGGTTACTGGTGGTGTTGGATCGGAAGAGAACGGGAAAATGGGGATAGTTTGGCCGGTTGTTTGTTGGCAGCTTTGAGATAGTTGTTTGATGGTGGCTTTGGTTGGAGAAAGAGGTTGGTGAAGAAGGAGGGTGGCGGCTTGGAAAGCGAGAATGGGATAAATTTTTAGGGTTTTCCTTTTGGAAACCCCTCCCTTATTTTTGACCTAATCAATAACTTAAATAGGAAATTGTTAGACAATGGGCTCAAGTCATGGGCTCCAGATTATGGGCTCAAAATCATCGATCAATCTGTGTGTGTAAATTTTATCCGTATTTGAATAAATTTTTAGACTGTGCAAAATATCAAAATGAATATTAATAAATGTAACAAATAAAACGAATATTAAAAAAAATATAATGAACGTTACTAATATAATGTAAAAAATACAATTTTAAAATTAATTGATAAAAAATCTTAAATTTTGATAAATAAGGATAGTTATCGATAAACTTGTTTAAAATTATATAAAAAAAAATTGTTTTGCACTATTAAATAAATAAAACTTAAAAGTTTTGGATTTTGAAAATGTTAGGCCAAAATTGAGTGTCAACAAATGGGTTTTTTCTTCCTTCACTGTCAACATCAAAAGATTTAGGGTTTGATCAAACATAGGTTGAGTACTGTGAGGGACCTGTTCCGGTGATCTCAACTCTTGTTCTAACATAGTTAGTTGAATGTCTCCTCTGAGAGAGGCCAAACTTTGCCCGGCCACCAATTCCACTGCCACTACTAGAATGTTGGACTCTGTACCCTTTTCCTTAGGCAAATCCCCTTCAAATAACCGCTCAGACATAATAGATGACACAACCCTAGACACAACTTCTAGCTCTTTAAAGAGTATCTCAAGAGGGGGCTTCACAACTGACTGGGCCTTGAAATTTTAGGACTATTTGCCGGATAGAACTAAAGTTGGAGAGCAGAGCAAGATTTCCCTAGAGTTGAGTACAAGAGACATCACCACATTAGTATGAGGTGTGACAGATTCAACAGTCTCACCAATCCCACAAAGTGGCGTGGACGAAGATTTTTTTAGGGGAGGAATTAAGAAATTGAATGAACTATAAGTTTCAATTTTTTTAGAGAGAGGGAGTTTTGAAGGAGAAACAGAGTTAGACATTTTTGATTGAGATGAGGAAAGGAAGATGAGCGGAACTATGAGAGAATTCAAAAGAGAATAAGAATTTGGGATGTTTGAATTCTCACAAAAGGTAGCATTTAATAAGGTATCGGGTCCTTGAACAGTAGTGACTCTTGGATTTAAAGTGAAAAGACTTCTGAAACTGACACATAAATGGGAGGATGACACGTGGCAGTAACCGTTGACAGAAAACTGTATAGCACAAATGATGCTAACCTTTAGGGGACCAGGTCCCTCTCTATAGATAGTCCTAACTATTATAGTTAAATCTTCCCTTTAGCCAACATGCCATGAGTGTGTACCTACAGTAAGGTACAAAATGAGAGTTCACTAACTTTAAACAATACAACAAGCATAGATACTTGCCCTCGCTAACATAGTTAAAAGAGAGGTGTCATACATACTTGATCAAGTGATCTTGTGCATCCCCAGCTTCACTCTATTCTTGATGAAGTTTTATTTTCTCAATGCTTTGGTAAAGATATCAGCTACTTGATCTTCAGTCTTGCAGTATCTCATCACTATATTGTTCTTCTCTACATTGTCCGTGAGAAAATGATATCTCATATCTATGTGTTTAGTCCTCTTATGCTGGAAAGGGTTCTTGGCCATGTTCATTGCACTTGTATTGTCGGATATAAGATGAATAGTGTCAATGAGAACACTAAAATCTTCGAGCTGCTGCTTGATCCATAATAGTTAAGCATAACATAATGCAGCCACCACATACTCTGTTTCTGCCTTTGATAAAGCCACTGAATTTTGCTTCTTAATTAGTTCTCCATGAAATCAGTGATGACCCTGGGAAATGCGCCATGAAGTGCTTTTTCGATCAACAAGAAAACTTGCATAGTCAACATCAGCGTACCTAGTTAAATCAAGGGAGTCACTGGAGGGATAGAAGAGGACCAGGTCCTGTGTTCCCTTTAAGTATCTCAGTATTCTCTTAGCTGCCTTCAAGTATGATTCCTTTGGAGCTGCTTGGAATCTAGCACACATCTCTACACAAAAGACTATATCTGGCCTGCTGGCAGTGAGATATAAAAGCGATCCAATGATTCCCCTGTACATGGTTTGATTCACATCAATTCCTTCTTCATCCATATCAAGTTTGACACTTGTGCTCATGGGGGTGTTAAGAACTTTGGCCTCGAGCATGCTGAATTTCTTGAGCAGTTCTTTTATGTACTTCTCTTGGCATATTGATGTACACTGAGGTGGCTGTTTTATTTGCAGACCTAAGAAGAATGTGAGCTCCCCCATTATGCTCATCTCAAATTCACTACTCATTAAGACTGCAAACTCTTTGCATAGTGAGTCTATAGTAGCTCCAAAAACAATATTATCTACATCTACCTGCATAATTAAAAGCTCTTTACTTCTAGACTTCAAAACAAAATGCTGTCAATTTTAACTCTTTTAAAAAAATTTGCCAGGAGGAATTTGGACAAACACTCATAACTAGCTCTAGAAGCTTGTTTTAGACCATACAAGACCTTATCCAGTTTCAGCACAGGTTTAGCAGATCAACATCTTCAAAACCTAGAGGTTGTTTCACATATACCTCATCTTTCAGATACCCATTTAGGAGGCACTTTTAACATCCATTTGAAATAGCTTGAACTCCATGTAGGTGGAAAAGACAATTAGAATTCTAATGGCTTACATCTTAGCTAAAGGTGCAAAGGTCTCATCATAATCAATCTCTTCCTATTGATTATACCCTTGTACCACTAGTTTTGACTTGTTTCTAGTGGTGGTTCCATGCTCATCAAGCTAGTTTCTAAACACCCATCTGGTCCTAATAATGGCTATGTTGAGAGGCTTGGGGACTAAGTGCCACACTTTGCTTCTTTCAAACTGATGAAGCTCTTCCTGCATTGAAGTTACCGCGTCGGCATCTTTCAATATCTCCTTGATATTTTTGGGTTCAATGGTGGATATGAAGGCTGAGAAAGCAGCTAGATTTTTTGCTTTAGATCTAGTTTGAATTCCAGAATCAAGTGGAGACACAAAATTGTCTAAAGGATGGGAAGATTGATGTTTCCATCTAGACTTTGTCGTTATCTTCTCTTCAAGATCAGCAGCTCATTCATTCTCTTCAGGTTATTTGTTTTAAGAATCTCCCTTCTGAGCTGTACTGGAGGGACTAGGTTCCTCTGTGAGATCTGCACTGTTTCCTTTCTTTGAAACCTGTTAAACACAAGGAGTTTGGACTACCCTGTCTTGTTGACCCTCTATCAGTTCTTCCAATTCAAAGTCTTCCCTGTGTTTGGCTTTCTTCTCATGATCAGATTCATCAAATATTACATGCATACTTTATTCCACACATAGAGTTCTTTTATTGAAACTCTGTATGCTTTGCTAGTTGAGGAGTAACCCACAAATACCCCTTCATCAATTATTGCATCAAATTTGCCAAGATCATCTTTTCCATTATTCAGCATAAAGCATTTGCACCCAAAGGCCTTCAGAAGAGCAATAGAAGGTTTCTTGTCATTTAGCAACTCATAAGGGGTTTTCTTGACTACTGACCAGATGAGACATTTGTTTGTAACATAGCAAGCTATGTTGACTACTTCTGCCCAAAAGTTCATTGTAAGTCCTGAGTCAATCAGCATGGTTCTAGCAATGTCCACTAGGGTCCTGTTCTTTCTCTCCACAACCCTATTTTGTTGAGGAGTTCTTGGTGCAGAGAAATTGTGATGAATTCTATTTTCAGTACAAAAGCCTTTGATTTGGGAATTTTTAAACTTTGTACCATGATCTAATCTGATGCCTGCAATCGTGCAGTTTATCTTCAGTTGAATTGCTTTAGCCCAATTGATCAGTAATCCAGCAGTCTCATCCTTGGTCTGCAGAAATGTGTTCCAAATGAATCTTGAGAAGCCATCAACAAACACCAGGATGTACTTCTTGCCCCCTCTGATTTAAATTCTAACGGGTCCACATAGATCCATGTAGAGAAGTTCTTGTGGTCTGGTTATGCTTACACCTTTCTTTGGCTTGAACGATGATCTCGTTTGCTTCCCCTTTACACAAGCATCGAAGACTTTGTTGTCAGAAAACTTCAGCTTCGGCAATCCACGGACTAGGTCCCCTGCAACAAGTTTATTCAGCACAGATGATCTCACATGTCCCAGTCGTATGTGCCATAGATTTGCATTGTCCAGCTGAGCGCTAAGACATGTGAGGCTATCTCCTTCTATTGATTTAAGATCTGCAACATACATATTTTTTATTCTTTTGGCAGATATAACAACTTTGTTAGTAATACAATTTGTGACTATACACTTATCTAACAAAAAATTAACTTCATTTCCCTTGTCGCAGATTTGAGATACACTAAGCAGATTGTATTTCAAGCCATTCACATAGTGAATATTGTCTATGGAATATTTTGTTGATCTACCAATTTTCCTAATACCAAGAATGAATCTAGTTTCCCATCACCAAATGACACACCACCTCTCTGGTGTGCTTCCAAAGAGAGAAAGTCGAGTATCTCCAGTCATATGCTTTGAGCAGCCATTATCCATGTACCGGTATTGACTTTTCTTCTCATATCATCCTAGTTCTCTTCATCATTCGATTTGCCATAAGAGAGAATATGAAGTTGAACACAATTTCATCATCATTGACAATCATCATCGAGATGTCTTCATGATAGTCTTTTTCTTCCTTAGAGTCACTGGAGGGGTTTCCCCATACAACAAAGGCTTTATTTACGACTTGATCAACATGAGCCTTTCTCTTAGTATGGTTAGGGATCTGGTCCATTCTCCTTCCTCTACATCTTTTGGTGAGGATGTATGGTCCGTCAAGAATCACATCTCACAGTTCAGAATCTTCAACATTGATATAATCATGCATGCATATCTTCCACCATCCATAAAACTGTCTGTTGAATCGAGGAGGTCTGGTGGTAGACTGACCTTCTTCCTGGCTTGGTGGAGCAGCCATTCCTTCAGGATCTTTTCTTTTATTGGTGTTAACCAAATAGAAAAGCCAAGCTCTGATACCACTTGTTGGAATGTATACATTACATGAAAACCTCCTTGCATAAGGGAGTAAAACCACGACCTGTCTCACAGGATTTTTCAAACTGTTTTTTACTAATCTTCTCAAGCAAAAGTAAAATACAGTTTACACCACAACGATGAGTTTAACCTCCTAATCTCAACACTAAGTAATACCACCTATTACTTAACTGAGCCAAAGCAATGTCTGCATTGCCCACTACATTAACCCTCAATGATTAATATAGACTTTTACAGTAAGATACAAAGTTACCCTAGTGATTCACACAAGTTTTGAAACATTTCTAACACAAGTGAAATGAATCCTACAATATAAGCACGAATACAAGAATTCACAATAACAGCAAGTTCAAAAAGCAATCTTCAGTTGATGAGGTCTCTTTCTGTTTTGATGCTTGAATTTTTTTCTCTTTGAATGAATGAAATGAAATGTTGTTTGTCATGTTTAATATATCAGCCATGAAGAATTATTAATCTTTGGACAAACAACTTCGTCCATTCTGATTGGTTCAGTACGCTAACGACCTCACCAACCTCTGACAAGACAGCTTTCCAACTGTATAGCACATTGCCTTGGACACGAACACTCTGCAGAGGACCGGGTCCCTGCATTTGTGAGGATCACCAAAACATCTGGAAACAGTTAGACTTATCAGCCAGCAACGCCTTTGTATTTTGTTTGGCTGCCTCTCACTTTATTTGTCTACCTTCCTTAAATACTTTTGAATATTCTATGAACTTTATCATATTATGCCAACAAAGATTTTGTATTGTATAAAGAAACTATACAATACTTTGAGATGAGAAAGTGAAGAAAGAAACTACAGTACTCTGTATTGCTCTTCTTTCCAAGTCCACAACAGTTTTAATTCTTGTGTCACAAGGATGTATTTCAACAATGAATTGTCTGATCTAAAAGATCGCTTCCTTAGCATGCCAAAAACCCAAGTCGGATGTTGTAAGCGATCAAACAAATTTCTTTCTATGGGAGTTAGAATTCCTTGATTGTTTTCTCCATTTGAAAAGCTTACCTTTTGCAAGTGAATGCGGTATGCTAGATGTCTCATAGAAAATGATAGAAATTTGGAAGATTCAGTGTCCTAGAGAACATAGCATCGTCCTGTATGTTGGTCCAGATTCATTTGCACACTAGAAGGAGGTTATTTGGAAGACCAAGCAAGAATTATTCAGAGCTGAATACTCCTTTCCAAAAACATCACTTGCAGCCAACAAGGTGGATGAAGTGAATACTCATAGCCCCAAATTTGTGATAAAAGTCATCGATGTTTTTGTGGGAAACCTCAATGTTCTAGTGAAGATCAATGATCCATCTTCTTGGCTTTTTGTTCCAGAACACAAGGAACAAATAGAACAAGTGTTAAAGGAGTTGAAGTTATTGAGATTTTTTTTCTGCTTTGTTTCAAACAAATGTATAGAGCCTCAATACCAATGTAGTACTTTTCATCCTCATGCTTTAATTGAGGCTAGCCAAATCGCAATGCTTGTGTGGTTGCATTTACCAACCTATGGTCACGGAAATGAAGGCTTGGCCCCAAGTGAACCCAGTATTTTGGTTTCTGATTTCATGGAAATGAAGATTAAGTCCATTCAGCCAGATATCAGTGGCAACAGTATTTATATTGATGTTCTGCAAGCTCTAAAGTCAACTATACCACAAGCTCAAAATAAGCATGCAGCTGAGAGTGGCATTGTGGAGATTCCAACACAAAATCTTATGGTTGGTTTGAGTGATAAAATGGCCAACCTTCAGGAGCTGCTCTGTCTTCTAAGAGACAATCTCATTCATCTGCCAATACTAGATCCGGAATTTCATCTTCAAGATATAGATTCTATTATTATTCATTCTGTATTTCTTATTTACTCATTATATGATATCAAGGAGGAGAAGGAAGACACAATATTGAATGATATGTACCGAGCACTTGGTTTTGATCTTCCAAGAACCATTGAACCTATCAAGGCGATGGTCTACCTTGTCATGCAAAAGGCAATTCAATCTAACTTGCCAAGGATTCATGGACTAGGCTATGTCAATTTTCTGTTGAAAAACCAGAAGGATTTCCAAGGCCGTTATTCACATTCACTTGCTTTCCTCAAGAATCAACTTCAAGTTATTCAAACGGAATTTGAGAGCTTGCAACTTTTCCTCAAGATTGTCGTAGAAAAGCCACACAATATGCTCAAGGCACTGAATGAAGATTGTGCTACACAGATAATTAGGAATGCATATGAGGTGGAATATGTAGTTGATGCTTCTATGAACAAAGACGTTCCTCAGTGGTGCCTCGAGCATTGGCTTCAGGATATCATAGAGGAGATTACTTGTATCAAAGCAAAGATTCAGGAAAGGAACACGGTTGAGGATACAATGAAAACTTTCATTGCTCGTACATCATCACAATTGACAAGGACTCCAAGGATGAATGAAGAAATTTTGGGGTTTAAAGATGTCATAGGAAATTTAAGAAAAAAACTATTGAATGGAACCAAAGGGAAAGATGTCATATCAATGCACGGCATGCCAGGTCTAGGTAAGATGACTTTGGCCAACACACTCTATTCTAACAGGTTAGTTGTCTCTCAATTTGATATTTGTGCACAATGTTGTGTGTCTCAAGTATATTCGTAGAAGGAATTGTTATTGGCCTTGCTATGTGAAGCTATTAGTGATGATTCTGCGCGTAGAGAACTTTGTGCCAATGAATTAGCTGATATGCTTCGCAAAACTTTATTGACCCGAAGGTACCTTATCCTTGTTGATGATGTGTGGGAAAATAGTGTTTGGGATGATTTGAGAGGTTGTTTTCCAGATGTTAATAACAGAAGCAGAATCATTCTAACAACAAATCGTGAAGTTGCCAAATATGCTAGTGTTCATAGTGATCCCCTTCATCTTTGTACAAAGATGAAAGTTGGAAGTTGCTTGAAAAGAAAGTGTTTGGAGAACAAAGCTGCAGTTCCCCTCTCCTAAAAAATGTTGGGCTAAGAATAGCAAAAATGTGTGGACAACTACCTCTTTCAATTGTTTTGGTGGCTGGTATTCTGTCAGAGATGGAAAAGGAAGTAGAATGTTGGGAACAAGTGGCCAACAATTTGGGTTCCCACATTCACAATGACTCAAGAGCCATTGTAGACCAAAGCTATAATGTTTTACCCTGTCATCTCAAGTCTTGCTTCCTTTATTTTGGAGCATTTTTAGAGGATAGAGTGATTGACATTTCAAGATTAATAAGTTTATGGATATCAGAATCATTTATAAAAAGTTGTGAAGGCAGGAGCTTGGAGGATATAGCAGAAGGTTACTTGGAGAATCTTATTGTCCAAAGCATGTCGCCTTCATGATGTATTACTCGATTTCTGCAAGGAAAGAGCAGCTGAAAAGAATTTTCTACTATGGATAAAACGGTAATATGTATTATAAGTAATGGTACTTTTAATCAAACAAGTATTTCTAGTTATATTTGAAAATTAATGATATGATTTTGCTAATTGATATTTTCACAGGGATCAGACTACCAAAGCTGTTTACTCTCACAAGCAGCATGCTCACTTGGCCTTCACTGAAATGGATACCCTTGTAGAATGGGGTGCGTCTTGCTTAATTGTTGGCTCTGTACTTCTTAAGAATTCTCTCCCATACTTTGCCCGTCATTTCTTATCCTCTCATGTTTATGCAATTCCACACATTTTACCAAATTTCAAGTTTCTAAAAGTAATGGATTTGGAACACCAGGTTGTTATTGATTTTATTCCAACTGAGCTCCCTTACTTGAGGTATTTCTCTGCGCTCATTGATCATAATTCAATTCCTTCAAGCATATCCAATCTTTGGAACCTTGAAACTCTTATATTAAAGCGTACATCAGCTGAGACACATAAGACACTATTACTACCTAGTACAGTTTGGGATATGGTTAAATTGAGATATCTGTATATTCCTAACTTCAGCCCTGAAAATACAAAAGCATTACTCGAGAACTCTCCAAAACTTGATGATTTGGAAACCCTTTCCAATCCATATTTCGTTCGTGTTGAGGATGCAGAATTGATGCTAAGAAAAACACCTAATCTTCGAAAACTGATATGTGAAGTCCAGTTCTTAAAATACCCCCATCAGTGCCATATGTTGAATTTTCCAATACGGCTTGAAATACTAAAGCTTCATTTATCAAAAGCCTTTGAAACCGTCCCCTTTTGCATCTCTGCACCAAATCTCAAATACCTGAAATTCACTGGCTTTTACCTGAATTCTCAGTACTTATCAGAAACTGCTGATCATCTCAAGAACCTTGAGGTACTCAAACTGTATCGCATTGAATTTGGTGATCATGGGGAATGGAAAGTGAGCGGTGGAAAGTTCCCTAAACTCAAAATCTTGAAACTAGAATATGCGTCCTTGATGAAATGGATTGCAGCTGATGATGCCTTTCCTAACCTTGAACAATTGGTTTTGAATGGATATCAAGAGCTTATAGAGATCCCTTCTTGTTTCATGGACATCCTTTCTCTGACGTACATTGAGGTAGACAAGCACAACGAGTCTGTTGTCCAGTCAGCCAGGAAAATACAAGAAACACAAGTCGAAGATGATCAAAATACTAATTTCAAACTCATCATCATCAAGGTACACTACAGAGAAATGCTTTATTCTGCATGATTTTGATGAATCAGAAATAACGGCTTTAAACTTTATGAACTGTTTTCACTGTTATCTTTAACCCTCATGGTGTCATTTGGGTTTTCTTGCAGAAAATGGTGTTGAAATTTGATACATCTCATGATGAAGAGATAGTTAAAAGATTATCCTCTCTTCAAGGTACATATGATATTTTCTTTCTTTCCTTTTTTTTTTGTACATCATAAAATTGATTCATCTTTTTTGTCTTCTTGATATGAAAGGGATAAAATCAATTTCAATTAATTGGATAGAAAAGAAACTTACTGTGGGTGGAGATGTGCATGCAGATGCAGTTCGATTGGTTGTGGGCAAACTAAGCAAGCGTGACATGCTGTAATGAAATGCTGAGCTCTGGTGAACTCAGCCATGATGGATTTCCAGAAAATGACAAAGTTGTAGTCCCAACTTATCAACTCATTGTAATTTGTTCAAATTCAACTCAAAACGCCCATTTATCACCTCTAACTGATGACTACATCTGCAAAGTTAATGGTTTTGTTGATAAATTTCAAAACAAGGTTGAGGAACTAGTTACTTAAGCTAGGACCTAAGGTTTTTATCCATTTTCAACTGTGATTTTTGTTGAATGGTAAATGGATACTTTTAAGGCAGTTCTCACACAAAGTAAATATCTATATAAAAAGAAAAAAAAAACAGTTTCAATTATTTGTTGGCCGTAAACTAAAATTTGTATTATTTGTTATGCCTGCTTTACTTCTGTATTTTGAACTGCTTTGATATGCATTACTTGAGCCGAGGATCTTTTAGAAACAACGTATCTAATACACTGTAGGTAAGGGTAATAAGATTTTGCATACACTTTACCTTCCTCAGACCCCTATATGTGAGATCACACTAGGTATGGTGTTGGTTGTGATCTTAAACTAAAATGTGTATTCCTAGAGCTAAAAATTTTGACACCAAAAAGAGAAAGATCATAACTTTGTCGGATTGTTTGTTTATGTCTGTTTTGTAGCCCTAAATATTCTGGAGTCTAGACAACTATAACTATATTTTATGAGCTATTAACTCATTGAGTTATTCTTTAACAGGGTATACAGAGTTTGTAGCTGGAGCAATTTGGAACATCACATGTAATTTCTTTATGAGTTGTTTCTTTTAATAAAACTCTGTAAACTTCCCTGCAGCTGGTGCATTCATTGTGATTTGTAAATTAAATACATTTCAAAACATTCACTCAGTCCTTAATGTTTGTGACTCCTGAATTGAATAGTTTCACCCTTTTGTATTTTTTTATGAATATACAACAATATAGTCAGTGTAATCGCTAGGGGCGTACAAGCCAAACCGTAAAGTCAAACTAAACCGACAAACCAAATCAAACCGAAAAAAAAAACCATTTGTTTTGTATTATGTTTGCCTCTAGCCTTTAATTTTATTAATTTAATATAATGAACGTTGATATTTCAAAAAATATATTTTGTACTCATGTGAATTTTACCATCTTTTCAAAAATTTCTATTTATTTAACATTTTTTAAGTTTAGCTTATCACACAGGTAAGTGAAAAAATATTTGATCTCTTTTTCAAATACCGTATAGTTGTAAAAAACCGAAAGAACCGACTACAGCCGAAACCGAAAAAATTGACTTTATATGGTTTGATTTGGTTTTTAGATTTAATAAACCGACATAATTGGTTTAGGTTTTCTTAATGAAAAACCAAACAAAACCGACCCATGTATACCCCTAGTAATCTGTCACGCCCCGAGCCTACACCCCAGACGTGACCGGCACTTGAAGACCATCGCTGGCCCCCAAGCGAACCCTTGGCCTGGCTTTCTTAACTCAGCGGAAACTTAACTCAACAGGATAACTCAATGCAATGAAAGGTTATAAAACAACTCAACTGAAAGTAATTTGCCAACAAGGCATCTCGAGTCTCAAAATAGGATATTTAAATATATACATACATGAGAGACTCCAAACTAACTGACTGACTGTCTGACTGTCTGACTGTCTATGAAGCCTCTAAATACTGAGATGGATGTTGGGACAGACCCCGCAACATCCTAATAAAACAAAAACTAAGAACACAAAATAATTGAGTCCTCCAGAATGCAAGGAGGCTCACCACTGACTCTGGAGTGCTCAGCTGGATCAACGACGTGTAGGATGCTGATCCGGGGTACCTGTATCTGCATCATAAGACGATGCAGGCCAACTGGCATCAGTACATGGAAGGTACTAGTATGCGAGCTGGAAAACTAAGCAACAAAGGCTAGAAGGAAATTTGAAAGAAACTGAAAAGTTTACCTTGTTCAACTCAACTCAACCTGACTGACTTCTTTCAATATAAGGCAATTTAAAACAAGTGTGATATAAAGAAAGACTGTTTAAAACATGCTATAAAACTCTGTGTGTATACAAGGATACAATAAGCCTGAGATGTATATAGAAATACAATTGAACTGATGTATATAAAATACAATAATTTCCGTGTATAAAAATACAGTAACTGCTGTGGGAGTTTCTCTAACTGACAACCATCACATAAGAGCTAAAGTGATGATACAGCGATCAACCTCACGCTGCCAGAGCATCCTATACCCGGCCAAAGGTATAAGACCTGAACTGCCTAATGGATCCACTAGTCTAATATGAAAAGGATTCATCTAAAGAGTATGATCCTTTTCTACCCATGGTGGCTAACATGGTTCTATGGGGGCTGTGGGTTCTTTGAACGCTCCCCCAATTCGGTGCTCGATACTACTCCCAAAAAAATGTACTGGCTCTTATGTTTTTAAAACACATTTCTTCCTGCTGACATGAGATAATTACTCAAAAAAAACTATCCCGAAGGCTCTTTGAAAATTTCAGTTTCCAACCTTGTTTAAATGTAAAGACATTTCTTTAAAACTTCTGTGGGAATACATAGTTCCCTAATAACTTTGAGAAAATGAACTCAACTTGAAACTTGAGATTCTTTACTTAGCTTGAAACTCTAAGCTCTTTGCTTGACTTGACACTTGAATCTAAAAATAAAGTTAAAACGTTCAATAAAGACTCTTGAACAACTTTACAACAAGCTTGACTTGCTTAACTTCTAAGCTTAATTTCTAACTTCACTTGACTTCTAACTAACTCTCCTTAAAATGGAATTTGGATTCAAGGTGTTTGCTCACATGTTACGGATGAGTTCTTGACTTTTAGAAGTACCTTGGAGTGTTGGAAACAACTAGGAAACATAGGTATAATACCTAGGAACAAAATAAAATACAAATGGGGAATTAAGGTAACGGGAAGGATTGGCGTTCTTGGCGCTCTAAGAGGCGCGGGGCGCCAGCCCTCAACTTCAAACGGGACTGCTGGCCACTCTGCCAGGCACCAGTCCTCAGCTTCAAGGGGACTGCTGGCCACTCTGCCTTCTGCCAGCCCTTTTCCCAGAAAAAAAAAAAAAACGATTTTTCTCCCTCTTTTTTTTCAACTCTAAACCACCCTTACTTCAATGGATTTAACCCCAAACACTAGGGATCATCAATCTCTCAACATACAATAAATTACAACTCAAATACACAACCCAATCATGTCCCACAACCAACAATAACTTCAACAACACAACTAACAACATCAACAACAACTTCAACAACTTCAACACCAATCCAATCTTTTCTCAAATCATAAAAAAAATGAGCTTGGTGTGTGGGGGAAAGGATCAAACCACACAAAGAACTCACATACCTTGATAGGGATCACCCCCGACGAAAATCCACGACGGGAACTTGTTGATCTCCTTTCTCCTCTTCTTCTCCTCTTCTTCTCTTCTTCACTCTCAAGAACCCTAACTCTTTCTCTTTTAAAAATAGGATAAAATGATCTAAAAACAGCCTAACACACAATATAACCTCAAAAGAAATGGCTAGGGAAAAGACCAAAATGCCCTTAAAATTTCCGGACGGATTCCCTGCCAACTGCCCAACTTTCAATGGCCATAACTCGCTCATACGAACTCGAAATCGAGCAATCTCAGTGGTGTTGGAAAGATCATTCCACAAGCTTCGCAACCATAACTGGAACTACTCCTAACTCATCGTGATCTAGGAGTTACGACTGTTCAAAGTTGGCCAAAAATCACTGATTTCCACACTTAGCCAAATTTTCCAGATTCTGTATTTTTTTCCAAAAATGGCTACTTCCAATTTCAAGCTTCTTCATAGCTATTTCAAATTGTCGGATGTTACATAATCGCAAAGGCCACATGTGGGTTTGGAATGGTGGTGCTCTCAAATTTCTGTTGAATGACTCTCAAATTGTGAGTCTTTTCATTAAATAGAGAGTATAAAGATTACATATCCGTAAAGAATCCATCATTCCAATCCCTAAACCTCAGTTATTCTATCTCTCTAAATCTACTATGATATCCCTCTGAATAAGCTATTCGATCACTATTTATTTTCTTTGATTTTACAACAAATCTATAGAATTATATTAATTTAAAGCAGTATATAGTTACATTAATATATACAATCATTCATTGTTAATTCATGATTTGTGAAGATAGAGATGTGGTTTCTGATAGACCTGAGCAATCCAGATAGAGAAGCAAGAGGCCTACACAAAGGTGTACATTTTACATCCTGACGGACGAGTTTGTTGATCCAAATACATCACCCTTTCCTTTGTCACCTCCCAATAGAAATCGAAAGGACTAAACTGGAAGTCAGAGCTAAATACCCTTTTCTCAAAATACCAACTTTGTTTTATAACACAAAAGTCACTCATCTTTGTTGGTTCTATGCAATTTTGTTGATTGACAAAGTGACAGGAAACAAGTAAGTCAAGTTGGTTCTATGTAATTTTGTTGATTGACAAAGTGACAGGTTCATAGATACACTGTCTCAAAGAGCTGAATCTGTAGCGAGATCACTAATGAATAAAGATAAGTGTGCAATAATCAAGCAACAAATGATAGTTACTTCATAGGCGAGGAGTTTGATTTGAAGAAGGAGTTGACTTGAAGTAGAACTCTAAATAGAGAGAGTTTTTAGCTTATGAGGAGTTTAAATTGAAGAATAACTCTTTGAACAGTTGTATGATTATATGTATTTTTAGTTTAGGATTATAAGATTCAAAAATCTTCTCTTTACTTTCTAAAATTTCATATCAAATTAAAAAAAAAAAAAAAAAAAGGAAATTTAGGGACTACTTAGAAATCAAAGTACAATGATATTCCTAAACCACTAGAAATTAGAGCAAATGATTATACTTACACTATTAATAAATTGCAACTATTCATTTAAGCGACAATTGTTAAACCTAGATGCCTTAAAGCTCAGAAATAAATCATTTCGTTTGTATTATGGATTTGGGTAATAGGCCTAAATGAGTTTGAGCTTGTATTTGTTTTTTCTCATTTATCAATAAGAAATTCCCGATATTTTTATTTTTTAAAAAAATGTCAAAAACATATCTAAATTATCTTATTTTATATTTAAATTGTTGAAAGGGTGAGTTTTCTACTTGAATTATCATCCCATGATTAGCGAAACACACCTAGACATTGACTGTACCAAATGTTTGTCTAGAAATGCTTCTAGGGCCATTTGTCCATAAAATCTTTGATCATTTGACATATACAATGACAATATTAGTTAATACATTAATTTTTAAATATATTTTTAATTAATTTCTTTAAAATCTTAAACTCTCTCCTTCCAAGATGAACATATTGAGGCCACGGCAGAGACGAGACTACAACTAAAGAAGGTATAGAAGAAAATGATGGATGTCACGGTTGAAATAAATTAATTTATATGGTGATAGTTTTAACATTTAACATATTATTAATTTATTTAGATTTGCCACAGTGAAATTAGTTTTCCATGTGGACTGTCACGTGACAAAATTTCAAAACAAAAGAGAGAGGACAATACACACAATATCATAAATTAGTCGAGAGGTGTTTCACTAACTATTGAGTGATAGTTCAAAGGGGAAACTCACACTATCAATAATTTAGATATGAAACTCAAAAAATTGAATAATTTAGGTGTATTTTTTATCCTTTAACTCTTTCGTTAATAAAGGGGAAAATAAGCCCTATTTTTGTTCGTCAAGAATAGACAAATGCAATTTTTGGTTTCCGGCCATTCCAAGACCCATTTTTGGTTTCCGGCAATTTCTGCATCTCACTTGTCAAATGTAATTAATTGCAATTCAACATTTAGTTGTAAACCAACACTAAATGTATTTAGTTGTATTTAACACTAAATACATGTTAAATATCCATCAAACAATCTAAAGGGTCTACCAAACTTCATTCGTTTACAAAACATTCAATTACCAAATAGGATTAAAATTATCAAGTCAATAATATTCCTAATTAAGGTATCAAGTCAACAGTTAAATAAACCGATGGACAATATCAGGTTTTTTTAATTTATTTTTTTAAAAAAAAAACCGACTTTGTTCATCGCTTTCTAATTTTTATATTTTCTCCCAAAAAAAATCGTTTGCAAAATTTATGGACCATCTCAAAAAATCTATCTCATGCAAAAAGTCGAGAGATGTCCCTCAGTTTATTATAAAAATAATATTTTTTAAAAGATAGAAAGGAATAAATTGATGGACACGTTAAGTGTGTCCTCAATTTATAAGAGCGATTATATCCATCAATTTTGATCCAATTTTTTCAGGGTTATATCATTAGTTATTGTTCTTATCTTGGAGACTTATCCTTTCATAATTTTTCTTTTTTGGAGCACCACATATCAAAAAAATCCTTTCATACCAAAAAAATCTTTTGTAAAATCCTATAACTAATGATATAACCCTAGCAATATTTTTTGGAGCACCACATATCACAATTGAACTATTTAAACTATTATTGCCAGCTGTTACAATTATTTCAATGCCCATAGGTCATATCATCGGTAAGGCTGAGCAAGCGAATACAACGTAATTCAATAATTTTAATTTTAATTTTAATTATGATTATGTGTATATATTAAAAATTTATTTAGTTTGTATAAATAATGTATTCAAAATTCTATAAATTAAATTGATATTTTTTAAAATTTATAAATTCTAAAGTTATCTCTGCACTTTATCTCTCTGCCTTCCCTGAATACTTTTGAATATGTAAGACGCATCTATATATGTGCATAAAAAATTGAAGGATATGAATGTGAATCGAGATCAAATTAAAAGATATATTTTATGTATAATGCCTTTTGAATAATTCTTTGGCACTTTATCTTAGTGCGCCAGCAATGACTTTGTTTTTTTTGTTTGTATGGCCCAACTCCTTCAAAATATCTTACGCGTAGGGGAGAGACCTATTTCTTATCTTCTACTCCCTCTTTGTGAATTTTTTTCCTTTTCTGCTAATGCTTCCTCCGTTTAAAAGAGAGTGATCTAGTTTGACTTGATACGAAATTTAAGAAAATAAAAAAGACTATTGAATTTTGTGGCCCTAAATTAAAGTTTTATCAAATGTATAAAATTGTCCTTTAATCTTGTAGATTTAAACATGTCACGTAGAAAGATGAAAGTAAAATATTATCAAAAAAAGAAAGAGGTCATTTTTTTTAAATAAACTAAAAAGAAAATGAGGTCATTCTTTTTAAAACGGAGGGAGTAGTTATACTCACATACATATAACTATTTATTCTAGATTATAAATTTCAAAAAAAAATCTTTTATTCTTAAATTTTGTGTCTGGTCCTAACACTTTCACATAATTTGAAATTTAAGTATATACATTCTACTCACGGACCTCGAATTGTTGGTTGTAAAATAATGAGATAATACATAAATGTGCTTTTTAATGTGGCATAATATAAATCAGCTTATCTCAAGTAAATTGCTATGTAGGCCGTGTGTGTTTACTAATTCAATTTTATACTAGTGTAATAGTAAGTTAACTGTGAAGAAAGAAACTATAATACTCTCTATTGTATCTCAATTGTTCTTCATTCCCACACCACAACAGTTCTAATTCTTGTGTCACAAGGATGTATTTCAACAATGAATTTTCTGATATGAAAGATGGTCTCCTTAGCGCGCTGACAGATGCAAATTACTCGCTGCAAAATTTTATTTACACGGATGTTGAAACGGATCGAATAAATTTCTTTCTATGGGAGTTAAAATTTCTTGATTGTTTTCTCTATTTGAAAAGCTTCCCTTTTGCAAGTGAATGTGTTATGCTACATGTCTCACAGAAAATGATAGAAATTTGGAAGAGTCAGTGTATTAGAATACTTAGTATGAAGAGTCAGTATCATGAAGAAGTTAGGGTTGCTTTGGATTCATTTGTCTACTGGAAGGAGGTAATTTGGAAGACTAAGCAAGAATTCAGAGCCCAATACTCCTTTCAGAAAACACCACTTGCAGCCAACAAGGTGATTGATGATGATGATATTAATATTGATAGCCTCAAATTTGTAATGGAAGTCATCGATGTTTTTGTGGAGAACATTAATGTTCTAGTGAAGATCAATGATCCATGGTCGTGGTTTTTTGTTCCAGGACTCAAGGAACAAATAGAACAAGTGTTAAAGGAGTTGAAGTTATTGAGATTTTTTGTCTGCTTTGTTTCAAACAAATGTATAGAGCCTCAATACCGATGTAGTACTTTTTATACTCATGCTTTAATTGAGGCCAGCCATATCGCAATGGTTGTGTGGTTACATTTGCCAATCTATGGCAACGGAAATGAAGGCTTGGCCCCAAGTGAAGTCACTCGTTTGCTCTCTGATTTCATGGAAATGAAGATTAAGTCCATTGAGCCAGGCATCAGCCGCAACAGTATTTATATTGATGTCCTGCAAGCTTTGAAGTCCACCATACCACAAGCTCAAAAGAAGCATGTGGAGACTCCAACACAAAATCTGATGGTTGGTTTGAGTGATCAAATTGTCAACCTTCAGGAGTTGCTCTGCCTTCTAAAAGACAATCTCATTCATTTGCCAATACTAGATCTGGAATTTCATCTTCAAGATATGGATTCTGTTATTGTTGATGCAGGACTTCTTATTTACTCATTATATGATATCAAGGAGCAGATGGAAGACACATCATTGGAGGTTATCAACCGGACACTTGGTTTTGATCTTCCAAGAAACATTGAGCCTATCAAGGCGATGGTCTACCTTGTCATGCAAAAGGCATTTCATTGTACCTTGCCAAGGGTTCATGGACTAGGCTATGTCGATTTTCTGTTGAAAAACCTGAAGGATTTCCAAGGCCGTTATTCAGATTCACTCGCTTTCCTCAAGAATCAACTTCAGGTTATTCAAACGGAATTTGAGAGCTTGCAACCTTTCTTGAAGGTTATCGTAGAAGAGCCACACAATAAGCTCAAGACACTGAATGAAGATTGTGCTACACAGATAATTAGGAAGGCATATGAGGTGGAATATGTAGTTGATGCTTGTATAAACAATGACTTTCCTCAGTGGTGCCTCGGGCGTTGGCTCCAGGATATCATAGAGGAGATTACTTGTATCAAAGCAAAGATTCAGGAAAAGAACACAGTTGAGGATACAATGAAGACTGTCATTGCTCGTACATCATCACAATTGGCAAGGACTCCAAGGATGAATGAACAAATTGTTGGGTTTGAGGATGTCATAGAAAATTTAAGAAATCTACTACTGAATGGAACCAAAGAGCAAGATGTCATTTCAATTCACGGCATGCCAGGTCTAGGTAAGACGACTTTGGCCAACAGACTCTATTCTGACAGGTCAGTTGTCTCTCACTTTGATATTTGTGCACAATGTTGTGTGTCTCAAGTATATTCTTATAAGGACTTGTTGTTGGCCTTGCTACGTGATGCTATTGGTGAGGGTTCTGACCTTAGAGAACTTCCTGACAATGAATTAGCTGATATCCTTCGCAAACTTTATTGCCCCGAAGGTACCTTATCCTTGTTGATGACGTGTGGGAAAATAGTTCTTGGGATGATTTAAGAGGTTGTTTTCCAGATGTCAATAACAGAAGCAGAATCATTCTAACAACAAGACATTATGAAGTTGCCAAATATGCTAGTGTTCATAGTGATCCCCTTCATCTTCGAATGTTTGATGAAGTTGAAAGTTGGAAGTTGCTTGAAAAGAAAGTGTTTGGTGAAGAAAGCTGCTCCCCGCACCTAAAAAATGTTGGGCAGAGAATAACAAAAATGTGTGGACAACTCCCTCTTTCAATTGTTTTGGTGGCTGGTATTCTGTCAGAGATGGAAAAGGAAGTAGAATGTTGGGAACAAGTGGCCAACAATTTGGGTACCCACATTCACAGTGACTCAAGAGCCATTGTAGACCAAAGTTATCATGTTTTACCCTGTCATCTTAAGTCTTGCTTCCTTTATTTTGGAGCATTTTTGGAGGATGAAGTGATTTATATTTCAAGGTTAATAAGTTTATGGATATCAGAAGCATTTATAAAAAGTTGTGAAGGCAGGAGCTTGGAGGATATAGCAGAAGGTTACTTGGAGAATCTTATTGGAAGAAATTTAGTAATGGTTACTCAGAGGGCCGATTCAGATGGTAAGGTCAAAGCATGTCGCCTTCATGATGTATTACTCGATTTCTGCAAGAAAAGAGCAGCTGAGGAGAATTTTCTACCATGGATAAATAGGTAATATGACAAGTAATGATAATTTCAATCAATCAAGTATTTGAAGTTATATTTGAAAATTAATGATATGATTTGCTAATTGATATATTCACAGGTATCAGATTACCAAACCTTCTTCCTGTGTTTATTCTCACAAGCAGCAGGCTCACTTGGCCTTTACTGAAACGCATAATCTTGTAGAATGGAGTATGTCTTTCTCATCTGTTGGCTCGTTTGTACTTTCCAAGAAATATAAGCCACACTTTTCCGTTGACATATCCTCATATAATGCTTTTGCCATTTCACGCATTTTATCAAATGTCAAGTTTCTAAAAGTGTTAGATTTGAAACACCGAGTTTTTATTGATTTTATTCCAACTGAGCTTGTTTACTTGAAGTATTTTTCTGCACGCATTGTCCAGAATTCAATTCCTTCAAGCATATCCAATCTTTGGAACCTTGAAACTCTTATATTAAAACGTGCAAGACATGTGAGACGTTGCACGCTACTACTACCTAGTACAGTTTGGGATATGGTTAAATTGAGACATCTGTATATTCCCGACTTCAGCACAGAAAATGAAGAAGCATTACTCGAGAACTCTCCAAAACTTTATGATTTGGAAACCCTTTCCACTCCATATTTCTCTCGTGTTGAGGATGCAGAATTGATGCTGAGAAAAACACCTAATCTTCGAAAACTGATATGTGAAGTCGAGTGCTTAGAATACCCCCATCAGTACCATGTGTTGAATTTTCCAATACGGCTTGAAATACTAAAGCTTTATCGATCAAAAGCCTTTAAAACCATTCCCTTTTGCATCTTTGCACCAAATCTCAAATACTTGAAACTCTCTGGCTTTTACCTGGATTCTCAGTACTTATCAGAAACTGCTGATCATCTCAAGAACCTTGAAGTACTCAAACTGTACTACGTTGAATTTGGTGATCATAGGGAATGGAAAGTGAGCAATGGCAAGTTCCCTCAGCTCAAAATATTGAAACTAGAATATGTGTCCTTGATGAAATGGATTGTAGCTGATGATGCCTTTCCTAACCTTGAACAATTGGTTTTGCGTGGATGTCGAGATCTTATGGAGATCCCTTCTTGTTTCATGGACATCCTTTCTCTGCAGTACATCGAGGTAGAAAACTGCAATGAGTCGGTTGTCAAGTCAGCCATGAATATACAAGAAACACAAGTCGAAGATAATCAAAATACTAATTTCAAGCTCGTTCTCATCGAGGTACACTACTGAAAAAAGCTTTATTCTGCATGATTTTGATGACTCAGAAATAATGGCCTAAATTGTATGAACTGCTTTCTCTGTTATCTTACCTGGTGCCCTCGTTTTACATTTGGGTTTTTCTCTTGGTTTTCTTGCAGAAAAAGATGTTGAAATTAAATTTATCTCATGATGAAGATATACCCGAGGCATTTAAAAGATTAGTTTTCCGTCCAGGTACTACTTTTTTTTCCCCCTTCTTTCCTTTTTTTTTTTGAGTACCCCAAATAGATAGATTCATCTTTTTTGTCTTTTCGATATGAAAGGGATAGAATCAATTTCAATTGATATGAAAGAGAAGAAACTTACTGTGACCGGAGATGTGGATGCTGATGAAGTTCAATTAGTTGTGGAGGAACTGAGAAAGCGCGCATGACAAGTTTGTAGTCCCAACTTGTCAACATAAATGTGCTATAGTCATTTTGCTTACTGTAATACCATTTCATGACACACACACACACAAACATTAACTGTAGTAAAGTTTTGATGGATCAGTAAATCTGAGTTCAACCCATTGTAATCCGTTCAAATTCAACTCAAAAAATGCCCATCGAGTTATTCTTTAACAGGGTATCCAGAGTTTGTAGCTGGATCAATTTCGAATATCACATGTAATTTCTTTATTAGTTATTTCATTTAATAAAGATTCTGTAAAACGTCCAACGGCTGTTGCATTCATTGTAAACTACATACATCTCACAACGTAACTACTTGAACAAATTTTTCATTTAAGTCCTTGAGGTTTGATGTAAGTCGTTAGATTTTACGGATCCTGAAGTGAATGGTTTCAGCCTTCTCTATTTCTTATGAGTTCACCAAAATGTTGTGATGCCACTCAGCTACATGTTAGAGAAATGAGAATGTTAGCACCCGAGAGTATGACCTAGTAGTCAATCAATGAAGCAGATGAAAACAACAAAAGCGAAAGTATTACTCCCTCCGTTTCAAAAAGAATGATCTCCTTTCCTTTTTAGTCCGTTTCAAAAAGAATGACCTCTTTCTTTTTTTGGCAACATTTTAATTTCAGCTTTTCACGTGGCATGATTAAGGCCACAAGATTAAAGGACAATTTTGTATATTTGACATAACTTTAATTTAGGACTACAAGATTCAAAAATTTTCTTTATTTTCTTAAACTCCATATCAAGTCAAATTAGACCATTCTTTGTGAAACGGAGGGAGTAAGAGATTTCTTCCCATCTATCTAAGTACCCCTAAACAGAGATTCCTGATACCTCTTTGGTTGGAAGAAGCAGGTACTCAGTAAAATGGTCGAGGTGAGCTCAACACCATCAATAACAGCCCACAAAAAAGAACAATGAGAAAGTCACAATACATGTCCATATGCATGGAACTAAAGAATTCAAGGCGCACAATGTATTTCAGTAATCTTTTATCTCTGCCTGCAGTTGAATATACCAGATATCAGATCTGAGACAATGTTTAAAAAGGAAACTATTATTCGACCCTATTCCTTTCTCAAACCTCGAAACCAACACCAGTTATACAACAATATATGCAGAACCCTTTTAACTATATACTCTATACAAATTAAATGAGTAACTAAGCATTTGAAGAAGACAAAAATTGCAGTGGTACATACTCTATGACAAACATGTACTAACAGTATTGTCAATGTTCCTTGCAATCTTTAACAGGCTTAGCTTCAAAACCTCCTTCCGGTCTCCTCTCAAGTTCATATGGCATGTAAGTACCAAGTATCCTATCCCACGTCACAAAGAAAGGCTGTGAATAGTTATACTTGGTCCCATAAAGCTGGTGATGGATATCATGGTAAGCGGAGTTGTTTTTAAAGAAGATATGGAAGAGATTTCCTGGCAACCATAGTCCGCAATGATCATCAACTGTCTTGATCGTAGCAAATGAGAAAAAGAAGATGGAGGTACGTGGTGACATGCCAGAGACAAGGAAAGCTAGAGCCCCGCCGATTGTGTCAAGAATCAGACCCTCCAAAGGGTGGTTGTACAAAGCTCCAAATGCATACGGAACAATTAGCCGGTGATGTTGAGCATAGATATGTTTGTACAAGAACTTGTTTTGGTGCATGTACCGATGCATAAAATATTGCCAAGTATCTAACATCAACATGGCAACAAATAGCTGTCTGCCAAGAACAAAGATTGAAGCATGTCGATCCCCACCAGATTCACCATCATCTCCTGTGACCTGCTCCATATTAGTAGATAATCAAACAACAAGAATTAGTAAAGATACAAACATAAAAATTGACATGATGTGGAAAAAGAATATGAGAATCAGGTTCATGATTGGAACAAGATACTAAAAGTACACAAAACAAGTATGGGAAGTACAACTCCTCATTGTATGTACTTAAGTTACTTATCAGAACATACAAAAGGTGTACAACTTTTAGCTCATTGATCGGAGATAAATCGTATTCGGTATGAGCTAGCCCTCTACTAATTAAACTTATCTACTTTCCTCTCTTACCAAAGTGAAAGGAAACAAAAGCAGTGCATTAGTTGAGGTCAGGACTCAAGAGACCCAACTAATGGACCACCCATAAAGAGAAGCGCCCACAAATAAAATAAGTTTTGAGTAGAGATTTTAAGGGGATAGATATGAGTTAGGCTACACTTTGCAACTTAGTTTATACAGGTGGTTGAAACTAACTTTGCAAATTAGGCTACAGCCTACACACATAGAACTGCATGCCAAAGGTAAGGCAAGACCACATTAATGTTTCCTTTTTATATCTCTTCTTTGCAGGTTAGAGAAATGAATCTATACCTCAATATATCCAAGTTCACATATTGCGGTATTAAAGATCATCTCACAACTTACTTTAGTCTTTCCATAATTCCAAACATATGTGAAGTAGCACAGTAGAAAGCTTTATTGGGAGGTCACAGTTAGGCCTCCTATTCTCAACTATTAAGCTGCCGTCAACTAACTTTGCAAGACAGATGGATACCAAGAAGAAGGTAGACAACGAAATGCAAAAGAAGAACAATGATTCCCCATTTTCTTTAGTAAAGGCAGATTAAGCCAATAAAAGCTTATTCTTAGGATAGTCTCAACATCCTTGTTGACAGTTTCTATATGAGACGTCTAGTAGTCTCATCCCCAGCATCAGCATTGACAGCTTAGATCAAAACAATGATGATTGAGCCGCTTTGGCAACCTATTTTCCTAGAACTTCATAGTCAACCTTTCTTTATAAAATCGAATGACTCAAAACTGAGGTTCAACAGTTCGCATCTGAGTTTTACAGAACTCCTATTTTCCTATCAATCAGAGAAATCAAACCTGCAAGCTTCAGCATTTCATATAGACTTCCTTATCAAAAATATTTCATATGAGGTATAAGATGTAATTTCTGTTCAGATAACGATCGACTATCACTTTTTAGGTTCAAGAGATTTTGAGACACTTCATAACGTAAATTATAATATATAGGTATAAAACACTCTGCATAAGTAGCCTTGAGGCTTGTCAAGGCAGGAAAAAAAGAAATTTGCACACTTTGTGATTGACCTACACAATAAGTCATACTTCTTGCTCTTGTACTTCAATTGAATTTGTTTATTCTGTGCATGAAGGATTCATCTAAATGATTGGTAAAACAAGTAAACTATGGATTAACATCCAAATAAAGCATTGTATCATAGTTCCTCTGACAAATGGCTCCTTTACCAAAAATGTTTATAAATAAATATTTGATCTCTTTTTCAATTACTGTATAGTTGTAAAAAATCGAAAAATCAAAAAATACCGAAAGAACTGAACTAAAGCCGAAATCGAAAAAATCGACTTTATGTGGTTTGGAATGGTGGTGCTCTCAAATTTGAATGACTATCAAATTGTGAGTCTTTTCATTAAATAGAGAGAATAAAGATTACATATCCATTAAGAATCCATCATTCCAATTCCTAAACCTCAGTTATTCTATCTCTCTAAATCTGCTATGATATCCCTCTAAATCAGCTATTCAATCACAATATTTATTTTTCTTTGATTTTACAACAAATCTATATAATTATACTAATTTAAAGCAATATATAATTACATTAATATATACAATCATTCACTATTAATTCATGATTTGTGAATATAGAGATGTGGTTTCTGATAGACCTCAACAGCCTAGATAGAGAAGCAAGAGGCCTACTCAAAGGTGTACATTTTACATCCTGACGGACGAGTTTGTTGATCCAAATACATCACCCTTTCCTTTTTCACCTCCCAACAGAAATCGGAAAGACTAAACTAGAAGTCAGAGATAAATACCCTTTTCTCAAAATACCAACTTTGTTTTATAACACAAAAGTCACTCATCTTTGTTGGTTCTATGCAATTTTGTTGATTGACAAAGTGACAGGAAACAGGTAAGTCAAGTTAGTTCTATGCAATTTTGTTGATTGACAAAGTGACAGGTTCATAAATACACTATCTCAAAGAGCTGAATCTGTAGCAATATCATTAATGAATAAAGACCAGTGTGCAATAATCAAGCAACAAATGATAGTTACTTCATAGGCGAGGAGTTTGATTTGAAGAATAACTCTTTGAACAGTTGTATGATTATATGTATTTTTAGTTAAGGATTATAAGATTTCAAAAATCTTCTCTTTACTTTCTAAAATTTCATATCCAATTAAAAAAAAAAAGAAAAGAAAAGAAAAAACCCAAATGGAGGGAGTACTTAGAAATCAAAGTACAATGGTATTCCTAAACCACTAGAAATTAGAGCAAATGATTATACTTACACTATTAATAAATTGCAACTATTCATTTAAGCGACAATTGTTAAACCTAGAAGCCTTAAAGCTCAGAAATAAATCATTTCGTTTGTATTATGGATTTGGGTAATAGGCCTAAATGAGTTTGAGCTTGTATCTGTATTTTCTCATTTATCAATAAGAAGTTTCTGAATTTTTATTTTTTTTTAAAATGTCAAAAATATATCTAAATTATCTTATTTTATATTTAATTTGTTGAAAGGGTGAGTTTTCTACCTGAATTATCATCCCATGATTAGCAAAACACACCTAGACATGACCAAATGTTTGTCTAGAAATGCTTCTAGGGCAGTTTGTCCATAAAATTTTTGACCATTTGACATATACAATGACTATATTAGTTAATACATTAATTTTTAAATATATTTTTAATTAATTTCTTTAAAATCTTAAACTCTCTCCTTCCAAGATGAACATATTGAGGCCACGGCAGAGACGAGACTACAACTAAAGAAGGTATAGAAGAAAATGATGGATGTCACGGTTGAAATAAATTAATTTATATGGTGATAGTTATTTAACATAATATTAATTTAGGTTTGTCACGTGACAAAATTTCTAAACAATAGAGAGAGGACATTACACACAACGTCATAAATTAATCGAGAGGTGTTTCACTAACTATTGAGTGATAGTTCAAAGGGGAAACTCACACTCTCAATAATTCAGATATGAAACTCAAAAAATTGAATAATTTAAGTGTATTTTTTATCCTTTTAACTCTTTCGTTAATAAAGGGGAAAATAAGCCCTATTATTGTTCGTCAAGAATAGACAAATGCAATTTTTGGTTTCCAGCAATTTCTGCATCTCACTTGTCAAATGTAATTAATTGCAATTCAATATTTAGTTGTAAACCAACACTAAATGTTGCAAAAATCAACTTTAACTGAGCTATAATATCAGTAACAAACTGACTAAATACATATTAAATATCCATCAAACAATCTAAAAGGTCTACCAAACTTCATTCATTTACAAAACATTCAATTACCAAATAGTAATAAAATCATCAAGTCAATAATATTCCTAATTAAGGTATCTAGGCAACAGTTAAATAAACCGATGGACAATATCGGGTTTTTTAAATTTATATATTTTTAAAAAAAAACTGACTTTGTTCGTCGCTTTCTAATCTTTATATTTTCTCCCAAAAGAAATCGTTTGCAAAATTTATGGACCATCTCAAAAAATTTATCTCATGCAAAAAATCGAGAAATGTCCCTCAGTTTATTATAAAAATAATATTTTTTTAAAAATAGAAAGGAATAAATTGATGAACACGTTAAGTGTGGTCTCAATTTATAAGAGCGATTATATCCATCAATTTTGATCCAATTTTTTCAGGGTTCTATCGTTAGTTATTGTTCTTATCTTGCAGACTTATCCTTTCATAATTGTTCTTTTTTGGAGCACCGCATATCAAAAAAATCCTTTCATACCAAAAAAATCGTTTGTAAAATCCTATAAAACCGTTTGGATCGGGTTAAGAGTCAGGTGTCGAGTGTCAGGGTTAGATCCGGGTTAGAAATCGGGTCTCGGGCTGAGAGTCGAGGTCGGATTGGGTCTAGAATCAGGTGTCGCGTGTCGGGGTCGGATTCGGGTTAGAAATCGGGTCTCCAATCAAGTGTTGGGGTCAGGTCCCAGATCGAGAGTTGGAGCCGGGTTTCAATTTGGAAGTCAAGTCTTAGGTTGATTCTCGAGTCAGGTGTTGGGGTCGGGTCCCAATTCAAATGTCATGTCTCGAGTCGAGAGTCAGGGTCAAGTTCTAGATCGGGTCTCAAGGTTGGATCCTGAATCAATTATCGGGCGTGTACAATGTCTTTAAAACAAGATAAAAAAGACATTTTGTCATTCTTTTTTCAACACACAAAAAAGGAAAGTACATCACATAAATTAGAACGACGTTTCTATTGCCAATGTTGAAATACTGTTCTTGTCCTCATTAGTAGACTTTTAAGTTTTAATTCATATATAATTGGGTCCCTTGAGGACTAGGAAGGTTGAGTTAAGAAGTAAGATCCAATAATGCAGGTGAGCATTTGTCTTTATTCAAGGGGACCATATATATATAAGATGTCATTGTACTTACGTATGGAAGAGTGAATTATGACCATATATATCATTTAAAATAAGATGTCCTTGAACAAATTAAAGTATATTTGTTTGTTGAACCAAGTCTTTCAACAAATTATATTTTATTAAGCCACCCCTCTGTTGGTACCAGCTTGCATTAAGTAATTGTCTTTGTTTATATTTATATGATAATACATATAAGACGACACTTTGTGTTTAGGTAAAGCAATTAGTAAGTACAGTTTCCTGGAAAATGCACTCTCATCAATGTGTCAAGTATCTTGACTTACAATGGTCATATATGGTTAGTCAGTTTGAACATTCTTCGTCGAAAAATTATATTATGTATATAAATTATTATGCAAAGTATATATATTAAAAATTATTTTTCATACATATATATCAAATCTTGAACACCCTTACCGAAATTTCTGATTTATTGTCACTATTATTAACAATTTCCTGGAAGTTTCTTAGGTAAAACACTGGCATGACTCATGAAGTAGAAATATCTCGACTTATACAATATGGGTCTTTCTAAACTGTGTACGTAATCAAAGTGTCAATGAAAATGAATAGCAGACATCATGGTAAGGTAAGGTAACTTCCATGAAAATGGTAAATACCTCAACTTAAGACAATCTTATTTTTCTTTTTAGTCTATTTTAAAAGGAATTTTTCTTTCGTTTTTTTTTTGCAATTCTTTAATTCCAACTTTATGTTTGAGATCATAACATAAAAGGATATTTTTATACTTATAATATGCATTTTTAGTTTAGGCCCACAAGTTTCAAAACCAAAGAAAAAAAAAACATAAAATTAAAGAAACTTTAAACGAAGTCAAAACTAGAAAAATAAATTAAATTGGATGAAGTACTTAAAAATCAACTTACAATAATATTACTGAACCACTAGAAATTAGAGCAAATGCATACTATTAATCAATGTTTCAAAGACATTTTCGGAGTGACTCCAAAAAAGCTTCGGAGTGCAAATTAAAGGCATAAATATATTCATAGGGTGTACGGCGGACTAGAATTTGAAGCATAAGCCCTGATGTAGAAGTGTAAGTCTGGGGCATAAGAAAGTATGCTTCAGACGTTAATTTTTATTTTTTAAAAAAGTATTTTTGCTATAAAAGTATAAATCATATTTTTTATTAGTAGTGTTAAGTATTTGTATTTCATGTTATCATGTTTTTCAGGTTCTAATGATTTTTTCTTATAAAAAAAATTTAGGTGTCGTGTCTAAAATTTATAGGATAGAAATTTCATACCACTATATTCTTGAGATAACTTTATCCATTTTTCGTCATTACTCTTACACTTTTGTCCTTTTTTCTTTTAAATATATAAATAATAATTTGTATAAATATTAGTGAACTGTGTGAAGGACTAAAATGTCGTTACAACAAAAAATGACTTTGTGCTTCCGCATCTAATATTTATATTTTCTCCCAAGAAAATTGTGTACAAAATCGATGGACCATCTCGAAAAATATATCCTACACAAAATTGCGTTAAAAACTGAGGGACGTTCTCAATTTTTTATATAATTTTTAAAAAACTAAAAAGGCATAAATCAAGGGACTAAATGATGTTGTCCGTCGATTTTGACCCAATTTTTAGCACTGTTGTGTAATTGTTCATCAGTAGGGCCTGAGCTAAGACATATGAATTTGATAGTGTTTAATAATTTTGATTTAAACTTTTGATATATATATATATATATATTATAGATTTGTCTGTGCACTTTATCCGTCTGCCTTGCTTTAATACTTTACAATATTTTATCTTTAGTGTGCCAGCAATGACTGTTTTTTGTTTGTAGGGCATTTTATCTTCACCATTTTTGGCAGAATTAAATATTTATTATTGCTATGGAGTTTCACTGGCTGTCATTCTTATGATCTTATCTTCTGCACCTTTTTTCTGAAACTTTTTTTTCTTTTTTAACTAGAAATGATACTTGTATAATTTTATATAAATTTTAAGTATTTACGTGTACATCCTAAATTGGAGGGCACGTATTATGCCAAAAGTAACGGTGGAATAGTAAATTAACTGCGAGGTGCGGAAGTGAAGAAACTAACTATAATAATCTGTATTTTTTAAAAAAAATGAAAGACCACATGGGTCAAGATTTTTGTTAAACTAAGAAAATATATACAAAATCATGTGGGTTGCCTAAGTGTACAGCCCACCAAAATAAATAGACAAAACAATAAAGGTTGTTTGGTAGGCCGCATTAAAAGATATAGTCTATGTATTATATATGATATTATTTAGTACTATATTTGGTAAGACTTTGAGCTTATGTAAAACTAATTTATGGATTATAAATTAGTTATACATCCTACATGATATTATAGAATGTATTACTAATATCTTTCATTTGGAGATATTAGTAATGCATAGGATATAATACCCTGGGATAAGTCACATAAAGACACAAATATCCCTTAAATCATTGTAATTATTTTTTTCATTTTCTTGATGTTATGTTTTATATTTGTATCAGTAATTTTATTTAAATAAATTAGCTTACAAATTATTTAGAGAGAGTTGTTTGTTACTAAATATATCTAATACAAATCAACACAAATTTGAAATGTGAGTTATTTAACATATACTAATTAAAAGACAAATATATCACTAATTTATTCGTATTTTGAACAATTTTAAAAATTACATACATATTAAAACTATAACTTGCAATTTTTATGTGTAAATGTAGATGGTTTATTCAATTTTATCATTGTTGACCGTCTTTTTAATTTTAAAAGTAGTTGGTTTATCTTTTTTAAATTGAAAATTGACATTTTGTGAGTGATCAATTTATTAAGATAAAAATTATTTATCCTCAAATAATTCAAGTAGAAAATTGAAAACGTCACAACAAAATTATTCTTCTCATAACTAGTTAGAAGGCCATAAAATATATTTTCAGGCAATTATCTACCTTGACCCAATTATATAATAATTCAAGGGTATAATTGAAAATAAGATTTTTAAAGAATTTTAATCCAAACACAAGTTGGAAATGGAAACAATTAACCAAACACTTAATAAAAATATACCCTGCATTACTAATTTCTACATTACTAATTCCTGCATTACTAATTCATGCATTTTTATTTTTTTTTGTACGAAATGACCCCAAAAGACAGCACCTAATCTGTATTGTATCACAATTGAACTATTTAAACTATTATTGCCAGCTGTTACAATAATTCATTGTTGAAATGCATCCTTGTGACGCATCTATATATGTGCATAAAAAATTGAAGAATATATAAAAAACTGAAGAATATAAATGTGGATAGAGATTAACTTAAATAATATATTTATGTATAATGCCTTCCGAATTATTCTTTGGCACTTTACTTAGTGCGCCAGCAATGACTTTGTTTTTTTTGTTTGTATGGCCCAACTCCTTCAAAATATCTTACGCGTAGGGGAGAGACCTATTTCTTATCTTCTACTCCCTCTTTATGAATTTTTTTCCTTTTTAGCTAATGCTCCCTTTTTTTTAGAAGAGTGATCTAGTTTGACTTGACATAGAGTTTAAGAAAATAAAAAAAAAGTATTGAATTTTGTGATTCTAAATTAAAATTTTGTCAAATGTACAAAATTATCCTTTAATCTTGTAGTCTTAAACATGCCACGTAGAAAAATGAAAGTAAATATTATCAAAAAAGGAAAGAGGTCATTCTTTTTGAAATAAACTAAAAAAAAATGAGGTCATTCTTTTAAAAACGAAAGGAGTAGGTATACTCACATACATATAACTATTTATTCTAGATTATAAATTTCAAAAAAAAAAAATTTATTCTTAAATTTTGTGTCTGATCTAACACTTTCACATAATTTGAAATTTGAGTATATACATTCTACTCACGGACCTCGAATTGTTGGTTGAAAAATAATGAGATAATACATAAATGTGCTTTTTAATGTGGCATAATATAAATCAGCGTATCTCAAGTGAATTGCTATGTAGGCTGTGTGTGTCTACTAATTCAATTTTATACTAGTTTAATAGTAAGTTAACTGTGAAGAAAGAAACTATATTACTCTGTATTGTATCTCAATTGTTCTTCATTCCCACTCCACAACAGTTCTAATTCTTGTGTCACAAGGATGTATTTCAACAATGAATTTTCTGATATGAAAGATGGTCTCCTTAGCGCGCTGAAAGATGCAAGTTACTCGCTGCAAAATTTAATTTACACGGATGTTGTAACGGATCGAATAAATTTCTTTCTATGGGAGTTAAAATTTCTTGATTGTTTTCTCTATTTGAAAAGCTTCCCTTTTGCAAGTGAATGCGGTATGCTACATGTCTCACAGAAAATGATAGAAATTTGGAAGAGTCAGTGTACTAGAATACTTAGCATTTGTCCAGATTCAGGAATACAATACAGGAAGATGACCAAAAATATGTACAGTGAGTATCATGAAGAAGTTAGGGTTGCTTTGGATTCATTTGTCTACTGGAAGGAGGTAATTTGGAAGACTAAGCAAGAATTCAGAGCCCAATACTCCTTTCAGAAAACACCACTTGCAGCCAATAAGGTGATTGATGATGATGATATTAATATTGATAGCCTCAAATTTGTAATGGAAGTCATCGATGTTTTTGTGGAGAACATTAATGTTCTAGTGAAGATCAATGATCCATGGTCGTGGTTTTTTGTTCCAGGACTCAAGGAACAAATAGAACAAGTGTTAAAGGAGTTGAAGTTATTGAGATTTTTTGTCTGCTTTGTTTCAAACAAATGTATAGAGCCTCAATACCGATGTAGTACTTTTTATACTCATGCTTTAATTGAGGCCAGCCATATCGCAATGGTTGTGTGGTTACATTTGCCAATCTATGGCAACGGAAATGAAGGCTTGGCCCCAAGTGAAGTCACTCGTTTGCTCTCTGATTTCATGGAAATGAAGATTAAGTCCATTGAGCCAGGCATCAGCCGCAACAGTATTTATATTGATGCCCTGCAAGCTTTGAAGTCCACCATACCACAAGCTCAAAAGAAGCATGTGGAGACTCCAACACAAAATCTGATGGTTGGTTTGAGTGATCAAATGGTCAACCTTCAGGAGTTGCTCTGCCTTCTAAAAGACAATCTCATTCAATTGCCAATACTAGATCTGGAATTTCATCTTCAAGATATGGATTCTGTTATTGTTGATGCAGGACTTCTTATTTACTCATTATACGATATCAAGGGGCAGATGGAAGACACATCACTGGAGGTTATCAACCGGGCACTTGGTTTTGATCTTCCAAGAAACATTGAGCCTATCAAGGCGATGGTCTGCCTTGTCATGCAAAAGGCATTTCAATGTAACTTGCCAAGGGTTCATGGACTAGGCTATGTCGATTTTCTATTGAAAAACCTGAAGGATTTCCAAGGCCGTTATTCAGATTCACTCGCTTTCCTCAAGAATCAACTTCAGGTTATTCAAACGGAATTTGAGAGCTTGCAACCTTTCTTGAAGGTTGTCGTAGAAGAGCCACACAATAAGCTCAAGACACTGAATGAAGATTGTGCCACACAGGTAATTAGGAAGGCATATGAGGTGGAATATGTAGTTGATGCTTGTATAAACAAAGACTTTCCTCAGTGGTGCCTCGGGCATTGGCTCCAGGATATCATAGAGGAGATTACTTGTATCAAAGCGAAGATTCAGGAACAGAACACGGTTGAGGATACAATGAAGACTGTCATTGCTCGTACATCATCACAATTGGCAAGGACTCCAAGGATGAATGAAGAAATTGTTGGGTTTGAGGATGTCATAGAAAATTTAAGAAAAAAACTACTGAATGGAACCAAAGAGCAAGATGTCATTTCAATTCACGGCATGCCAGGTCTAGGTAAGACGACTTTGGCCAGCAGACTCTATTCTGACAGGTCAGTTGTCTCTCACTTTGATATTTGTGCACAATGTTGTGTGTCTCAAATATATTCTTATAAGGACTTGTTATTGGACTTGCTATGTGATGCTATCGGTGAGGATTCTGACCGTAGAGAGCTTCCTGACAATGATTTAGCTGATATCCTTCGCAAAACTTTATTGCCCCGAAGGTACCTTATCCTTGTCGATGACGTGTGGGAAAATAGTGCTTGGGATGATTTAAGAGGTTGTTTTCCAGATGCCAATAACAGAAGCAGAATCATCCTAACAACAAGACATCATAAAGTTGCCAAATATGCTAGTGTTCATAGCGATCCCCTTCATCTTCGAATGTTTGATGAAGTTGAAAGTTGGAAGTTGCTTGAAAAGAAAGTGTTTGGTGAAGAAAGCTGCTCCCCTCACCTAGAAAATGTTGGGCAGAGAATAGCAAAAATGTGTGGACAACTCCCTCTTTCAATTGTTTTGGTGGCAGGGATTCTGTCAGAGATGGAAAAGGAAGTAGAATGTTGGGAACAAGTGGCCAACAATTTGGGTACCCGCATTCACAGTGACTCAAGAGCCATTGTAGACCAAAGTTATCATGTTTTACCCTGTCATCTTAAGTCTTGCTTCCTTTATTTTGGAGCATTTTTGGAGGATGAAGTGATTTATATTTCAAGGTTAATAAGGTTATGGATATCAGAAGCATTTATAAAAAGTTGTGAAGGCAGGAGCTTGGAGGATATAGCAGAAGGTTACTTGGAGAATCTTATTGGAAGAAATCTAGTAATGGTTACTCAGAGGGCCGATTCAGATGGTAAGGTCAAAGCATGTCGCCTTCATGATGTATTACTCGATTTCTGCAAGAAAAGAGCAGCTGAGGAGAATTTTCTACTATGGATAAAACGGTAATATGATAAGTAATGGTACTTTCAATCAATCAAGTATTTCAAGCTATATTTGAAAATTAATGATATGATTTTGCTAATTGATATATTCACAGGGATCAGAGTACCAAAGCTGCTTACTCTCACAAGCAGCATACTCGCTTGGCCTTCACTGAAATGGATAATCTTTTAGAATGGAGTACGTCTGGCTCATTTGTTGGCTCGGTAGTACTTTCCAACAAATATGAGGACTATTCCGTTGACTTATCCTCATGTCGTGCTTTTGCCATTTCACGCATTTTACCAAATTTCAAGTTTCTGAAAGTGTTAGATTTGGAACACGACGTTTTTATTGATTTTATTCCAACTGAGCTTGTTTACTTGAAGTATTTTTCTGCACACATTATCCAGCCTTTAATTCCTTCAAGCATATCCAATCTTTGGAACCTTGAAACTCTTATATTAAAACGTGTAGTACATTTGAGAAGCACGCTACCACTACCTAGTACAGTTTGGGATATGGTTAAATTGAGACATCTGTATATTCCGGACTTGCGCACAGTAAATGAAGAAGCATTACTCGAGAACTCTGCAAAACTTTATGATTTGGAAACCCTTTCCACTCCATATTTCTCTCGTGTTGAGGATGCAGAATTGATGCTGAGAAAAACACCTAATCTTCGAAAACTGATATGTGAAGTCGAGTGCTTAGAATACCCCCATCAGTACCATGTGTTGAATTTTCCAATACGGCTTGAAATACTAAAGCTTTATCGATCCGAAGCCTTTAAAACAATTCCCTTTCGCATCTCTGCACCAAATCTCAAATACTTGAAACTCTCTGGCTTTTACCTGGATTCTCAGTACTTATCAGAAACTGCTGATCATCTCAAGAACCTTGAGGTACTCAAACTGTACTACGTTGAATTTGGTGATCATAGGGAATGGAAAGTGAGCAATGGCAAGTTCCCTCAACTCAAAAGCTTGAAACTAGAATATGTGTCCTTGATGAAATGGATTGTAGCTGATGATGCCTTTCCTAACCTTGAACAATTGGTTTTGCGTGGATGTCGAGATCTTATGGAGATCCCTTCTTGTTTCATGGACATCCTTTCTCTGCAGTACATCGAGGTAGAAAACTGCAATGAGTCGGTTGTCAAGTCAGCCATGAATATACAAGAAACACAAGTCGAAAATAATCAAAATACTAATTTCAAGCTCGTTATCATCGAGGTACACTACTGAAAAAAGCTTTATTCTGCATGATTTTGATGACTCAGAAATAATGGCCTAAATTGTATGAACTGCTTTCTCTGTTATCTTACCTGGTGCCCTCGTTTTACATTTGGGTTTTTCTCTTGGTTTTCTTGCAGAAAAAGACGTTGAAATTAAATTTATTTCATGGTGAAGATACACCAAGGCAGTTAAAAGATTAGTTTTTCCTCCAGGTACTACTTTTTTTTTTTCTTTCTTTCCTTTTTTTTGAGTACACCAAATAGATAGATTCATCTTTTTTGTCTTTTCGATATGAAAGGGATAGAATCAATTTCAATTGATATGAAAGAGAAGAAACTTACTGTGACCGGAGATGTGGATGCTGATGAAGTTCAATTAGTTGTGGAGGAACTGAGAAAGCGTGCATGACAAGGTTGTAGTCCCAACTTGTCAACACAAATGTGCTATAGTCATTTTGCTTACTGTAATACCATTTCATGACACACACACACACAAACATTAACTGTAGTAAAGTTTTGATGGATCAGTAAATCTGAGTTCAACCCATTGTAATCCGTTCAAATTCAACTCAAAAAATGCCCATTGAGTTATTCTTTAACAGGGTATCCAGAGTTTGTAGCTGGAGCAATTTCAAATATCAAATGTAATTTCTTTATGAGTTATTTCGTTTAATAAAGATTCTGTAAAACATCCAACGGCTGTTGCATTCATTGTAAACTAAATACATCTCACAATGTAACTATTTGAACAAATTTTTCATATAAGTCCTTGAGGTTTGATGTAAGTCGTTAGATTTTACGGATCCTGAAGTGAATGGTTTCAGCCTTCTCTATTTCTTATGAGTTCACCAAAATGTTGTGATGCCACTCTGCTACACGTTAGAGAAATGAGAATGTTAGCACCTGAGAGTGTGGCCTAGCAGTCGATCAATGAAGCAGATGAAAACAACAAAAGCAAAAAATATTACTCCCTCTGTTTCAAAAAGAATGACCTCCTTCTCTTTTTAACCCGTTTCAAAAAGAATGACCTCTTTCTTTTTTTGGTAACATTTTAATTTTAACTTTCCACATGACATGATTAAGACCACAAGATTAAAGGATAATTTTGTACATTTGACATAACTTTAATTTAGGGCCACAAAATTCAAAAGTCTTATTTATTTTCTTAAACTCCGTATCAAGTCAAACTAGACCATTCTTTGTGAAACGGAGGGAGTAAGAGATTTCTTCCCATCTATCCAAGTACCGCTAAACAGAGATACCTGATACCTGTACCTCTGTGGTTGGAAGAAGCAGGTACTCAGTAAAATGGTTGAGGTAAGCTCAACACCATCAATAACAGCCCACAAAAAAGAACAATGAGAAAGTCACAATACATGTCCATATATGGAATTAATGAATTCAAGGCACACAATGTGCTTCAGTAATCTTTTATCTCTGCCTGCAGTTGAATATACCAGATATCAGATCTGAGACGATGTTTAAAAAGGAAACTATTATTCGACCCTATTCCTTTCTCAAACCTCGAAACCAACACCAGTTATACAACAATATATGCAGAACCCTTTAACTATATACTCTATACAAATTAAATGAGTAACTAAGCATTTGAAGAAGACAAAAATTGCAGTGGTACATACTCTATGACAAACATGTACTAACAGTATTGTCAATGTTCCTTGCAATCTTTAACAGGCTTAGCTTCAAAACCTCCTTCCGGTCTCCTCTCAAGTTCATATGGCATGTAAGTACCAAGTATCCTATCCCACGTCACAAAGAAAGGCTGTGAATAGTTATACTTGGTCCCATAAAGCTGGTGATGGATATCATGGTAAGCGGAGTTGTTTTTAAAGAAGATATGGAAGAGATTTCCTGGCAACCATAGTCCGCAATGATCATCAACTGTCTTGATCGTAGCAAATGAGAAAAAGAAGATGGAGGTACGTGGTGACATGCCAGAGACAAGGAAAGCTAGAGCCCCGCCGATTGTGTCAAGAATCAGACCCTCCAAAGGGTGGTTGTACAAAGCTCCAAATGCATACGGAACAATTAGCCGGTGATGTTGAGCATGGATATGTTTGTACAAGAACTTGTTTTGGTGCATGTACCGATGCATAAAATATTGCCAAGTATCTAACATCAACATGGCAACAAATAGCTGTCTGCCAAGAACAAAGATTGAAGCATGTCGATCCCCACCAGATTCACCATCATCTCCTGTGACCTGCTCCATATTAGTAGATAATCAGACAACAAGAATTAGTAAAAATACAAACATAAAAATTGACATGATGTGGAACAAGAATATGAGAATCAGGTTCATGATTGGAACAAGATACTAAAAGTACACAAAACAAGTATGGGAAGTACAACTCCTCATTGTATGTACTTAAGTTACTTATCAGAACATACAAAAGGTGTACAACTTTTAGCTCATTGATCGGAGATAAATCGTATTCGGTATGAGCTAGCCCTCTACTAATTAAACTTATCTACTTTCCTCTCTTACCAAAGTGAAAGGAAACAAAAGCAGTGCATTAGTTGAGGTCAGGACTCAAGAGACCCAACTAATGGACCACCCATAAAGAGAAGCGCCCACAAATAAAATAAGTTTTGAGTAGAGATTTTAAGGGGATAGATATGAGTTAGGCTACACTTTGCAACTTAGTTTATAGAAGTGGTTGAAACTAACTTTGCAAATTAGGTTACAGCCTACACACATAGCAACACAAGCCAAAGGTAAGACAAGACCACATTACTGTTTCCTTTTTCTATCTCTTCTTTGCATGTTAGAGAAATGAATCTATCCCTCAATATATCCAAGTTCACATATTGCGGTTGAAAAGATCATCTCACAACTTACTTTAGTCTTTCCATAATTCCAAACATATGTGAAGTAGCACGGTAGAAAGCTTTATTGGGAGGTCACAGTTAGGCCTCCTATTCTCAACTATTAAGCTGCCGTCAACTAACTTTGCAAGACAGATGGATACCAAGAAGAAGGTAGACAACGAAATGCAAAAGAAGAACAATGATTCCCCACTTTCTTTAGTAAAGGCAGATTAAGCCAATAAAAGCTTATTCTTATGATAGTCTCAACATCCTTGTTGACAGTTTCTATATGAGACGTCTAGTAGTCTCATCCCCAGTATCAGAATCGACAGCTAAGATCAAAACAATGCTGATTGAGCCGCTTTGGCAACCTATTTTCCTAGAAGAACTTCAAAGTCAACCTTTCTTTATAAAATCAAATGACTCAAAACTTAGGTTCAACAGTTCGCATCTGAGTTTTACAGAACTCCTATTTTCCTATCAATCAGAGAAATCAAACCTGCAAGCTTCAGCATTTCCTATAAACTTCCTTATCAAAAATATATCATATGAAGTTAAAAGATGTAATTTCTGTTCAGATACGATCAACTATCACTTTTTAGGTTCAAGAGATTTTGAGACACTTCATAACGTAAATTATAATATATAGATATAAAACACTCTGCATAAGTAGCCTTGAGGCTTGTCAAGGCAGGAAAAAAAGAAATTTGCACACTTTGTGATTGACCTACACAATAAGTCATACTTCTTGCTCTTGTACTTCAATTGAATTTGTTTATTCTGTGCATGAAGGATTCATCTAAATGATCAGTAAAAAAAGTAAGCTATGGATTAACATCCAAATAAAGCATTGTATCATAGTTCCTCTGACAAATGGCTCCTTTACCAAAAATGTATATAAATAAATATTAAGAACATTAAGGACTAAGATAGAACAATTTAGCCATCCATCTATCGGGAAATTGTAGGATCACACACGCAAGAATAAAAAAGCTCCTCCCTCAAGTCAATGAAAATAATTCAAAATGTTTGAAATCAGCCTAACAACAAATGATATTCACATTTGAAATCCAACAACATTTGTCTAGCAGTGCCAATTCGGACAAAAGAACTATTATCACACCGCCGTCATATTCAAATATTCCCCTATCCACGACTCACTCCATGTTGCAATACACAACATGTCAACATCCAATTATGAGTTGCACATACCGTCACCAGACATAAGCATTTCATTCCAATCAAAACAAAACCAAACAAGCATATACATAATAAGTTATCAATATCAACTAAGCCTCAATAGTTAACCAAATAAATCCCATGTATCATTACGGTTCACCAAACAAGCATATGGCATGATAAGTTATCAATATTAACTAAGCCTCAATAGTTAACCATATAAATCCTCTGTATCATTATGATGCATACAAAGAAGACCAAACAAGCATATGCATAATAAGTTATCAATATCAACTAAGCCTCAATAGTTAACCATATAAATCCTCTATATCATTATGATTCATTAAAACTAGACCAAACAAACATATGCATAATAAGTTATCATATCAACATATCCTCAATAGTTAACCATATAAATATCATTAAGAGCATAAAAAGAAGATCAAACAAGCATATGCATAATAATACACCAATACCATCTTCACCTCAATAGTAAACTATATGAATCCAATTCATCATGATGCATAATAACCTCCAAAACAAATAAAAATCAAAACTTTGCAGCAACTAGAGATGATCAAAGTAACTAACAGCAAAGAGAACGGTAGCAACAGCAGCCTGAACAATCTGTTGGAGAAGAACACCTTTAACAACCTCTTTTTTTGACACCAAATTCTTCTCATCCTCATCTTTCTTAGAATGCAACCTATAATTATCCATATTCCCAAGCATTAAATACAATCCTGAATATACCCAATACACAACTATTGGTAAAAATGTTCCCAAAACTTCATCTGACACATATCCTCCCTTCCCCTGTTGATCAATATTCACACTACCCACCATCTCAAAAATACAAAATCTCCACAAAAAGATTACCAAGATCCTTCCTTTATACCTTCTTGAAATTACCCTTAATTGAAAAAAACCCAGAAAAGAAACAATATTGTTCCTTTTGAAATCTTTTTTTTTTTTAAATTACCCTTAAAAGGAAAAGAAAATCACTCTCGTTTTCAAAGTAGCCTTAAAAGGAAAACAAATAAATACCCAATAAAAGAAAAACTGAGATTTCTTTGAAACTCTGAAAAAAATTCAAACTTTGTATAATATTGAAATTAGGGTTTGTAGAGAAAGAGAAGAGTGGAGATATTTGGTTTGATTGAAATTCTCTTCCAAATAGAATTGGAAGGAATTTCAAACAGCAAAAAAAATTCAGAAAAAATTTAACAAAAAATAATGAATTTTTCAGAGAGGATATTAGTGTTTCGCAAAACTGGACTCCGATAATAACGATCATCAAATTAATTTTATTTATTTATAATGGGTTTTCTTTGTCGTTGTTATTATCAAATTATTTTTAAAAAAAATAAAAAAGGAATATTATACCCACGACTTTTCAGCGGTGAAAAACTTGCCTTATTCCGCGATTAAACCAAATCTATAAATCAACTTCTATGATATTTATTACAGTCAAACTTTATTATAGTGACAATATTCGTTTGAAAACTTCATAGTTCTTAAAAGTAAGGTTTTGTTATACATGTAAATTATTATTGAAGTTTAAAAAAGACAAACATAACAAGTTTTTTCTCGTGAAGTAATTATCACAAGTCCATAATTAATTGGCACCAATTATACATCATCTGTCTCTAATTACTTGTTCATTTTTGAATTGACACATCAATTAAGAAAATAATTATTGACATGATGAGTTTATCATTTTACCCCTATTAATTATGAAGTAAATGAATTAAAAACTTAAGATTTTCAACAAGTTCTATCTTTTTCAAAGTAATTAATTGAGAATATAATAGGTAAAAATAGTTTGTCATTTCTTGATTTGTCAAAATAGACAAATAATTAGGGACAACTATAAAAAAAAAATTGACAAGTAATTAAGGACACATGAAGTATGTATGATGTGTATGACATTAAAGTAGTTATTACCATAGTTAGAATTGTTGGGTTATGAAGGTGAGATTCGAGCGTCATGCGGAAGCTTACAATTTGCAAATCATATAGTTGATAAATCAGATAACAACAAAAAACTTATACTAAAAATTAAAATATTATTATATTGAAACTAATATAAAGAAAAACATTAAAATTGTAGAGAGAATAAATCTCTCCATAAACAAGACTCTTAAACGACTACATTGTGGATGTTATTGTTGTTGTGTTAGAAGAAACAAACTTATATTTATAGAGTCCTAAAACCTTTTCTTATTAAAAAAGGACTCTAGCTACTCCAAAACATTCTCCTAAAAGGAAAGAATAAACCAAATATGAAAGAATATTATATTTTCCTTTCAGGAAAAGTAAAAACATTTATGGTAATGTTTTGTCTTTTCTTTAAGGAAAAATAAATCTTAAATTATGGTAAGAAAATCAGGACAAAACCCTAACAAGAATTAGCTAAAGTGAAGGGCTCTATATTGAAGGATCATAAGTTTCATTCTAAAAAAATTATCTTAATTAATTATGATTAGACGATAAATAAAAAAAAATATCATGTATTTGTTGATTTAAATAAAACTGGCAAAATTCTTCTTATGGAATATTGTCTTCATTTTAAAAGAAATAGTAGTATTTTTCGTTTGAACACACTTGTTTTAAAAAAAATCTAAGAAATAAAAAAGAATTTACTATTTTATTTTTAATCAAATGCCTTAAACAAAAAATAATAATTCTTAAACATTTAAACTAATGGAGCAGTATGTGCTGTCACTGATGGTTGATATTTTCTATGGAAAGTTGACATGCCAGACAAGATAATAAATACTAATGGAAGTATCGTGAGTACATTAGCGTTGGTAAAAAAAAAATTCTCCAATATAAAGATTATAAATTCAAATTATGAAAAAAATAAAACTTTTAGATAGTGATAACAAAAAATAAAAATACAATTAATTGTTTTTCTTATTTTACGTAAAATAATTATTCCTAAAGACTATCAATACTTCAGTTATATGACAATGACACATTGTTAGATTAAATAATATTTCAAGATATAAATTAAAATAAAATAATTAAGTTCCTCAAATTTAAAAAAAAAAAAATGGAAGAAATGATTTTAATTGAAGGAAGTAATTGTTTATTCTATTTTTATGGGTGTGGGTTCATCGTGGCTTATGAATTTTATTATATAGTTTTGTTAAATTTAGGTCATCCAAATTTGACTTTGGATTTTTGGCTCAATTTGGTCCAAAATACTTCACCAGTCGGCATTTTTCTCCAATGAGCCGCCAACAAGATTATTACCCACCCACTGTTTATACATTATCCAAAAAGCTTGATTTTCTAAAAAAAAAAAAAAAAAAAAAACTTTGCAATTTACGGATAGTGTAAAGTATTTTATTTATCGGTATAGTATTATTGGCTATAAAAAGTTTTTAAATTATTTCTAAAGCATGCAGTAAAAAATTACTCGCTCAATCCATATTTACTTGTTATGAAACATGTAATAGTGAATATTTATTACAAGCTCGTTGAGTTCTCATCAGAAGAAGAAAAAAAAAGAGATATCATTGTTTTCCCAAATGGCATTGCTTAACATGAATTAGTCAGTCATAAATTAAGAAAATCAAACTTTACACCTTGAAATTGACGTTGCGTTGTGGAATTTTTTGTATTCTAGATGTTGATATTCTTCTTTCAAATTCAAGGGTCTCCGATTATGGAAGCATCCTATTCTATTAACCCTTCCAAAACAAAGTCTCCAATTGTGGAAACATCATTTTCTTTTTTTGACCATTTCATCAAGACTAAAAAGATAGGATGACTAAATTAGGATAGGGACACACATGACACATGGTAGTTATTGTGTAACAGAGACTATAAATTTATAATAAGATGAATGATTTATGTATTGTAGAAGAATATGGTCACAGCATACACAATAATTGAGCTATCATAAGCATGTGATTTGATAATTTAACAAGAATAATCTATATCTGTACAGAAAAACCTTGCTGTTAAGAAGGGTCAATCCAAATAAACATTCATTTTAGTGGCTTACCACTATCTCTTCTTTTTTAAAGGTAAACTATGGTATGAAGAAACTAAAAGGAAGTTTCTTCCCAATCATGTTGTCCACTGTTTGAAAAAAATCAACTAAAGTTTGTCTAATTGAAGAATTATGTAGCTTGGACTTTAGTTTCAGGAACTTTCTTCATGAAGTCCAGCCGGGCTTGTTTGGTTTGTTTAGGAGCTACAAGAACAAACACACAATTCCCATCAGCACATAAGCTAATGTAACTACTAAATGGTCTGGGAACTCTTAGTTAATGGATGAAGTATTCATTTATTTTACCTTTTTGGCCGCTTTGGTTTTTTGATGCAAGGACTGTAGATTTCCATTCCTCATAAGCATGTTCATCCATGCGTTTACGCTTCTTGTAAGCTGATGACTGCATAATAGAAGGTTCTAAATATCAGCAAGAAACAACACAAACTGAGATGTAACTTGTAAGAACTTTAATTGAGTATATAACTCCAGCACGAAGATTTGCAGAGATCATAACTTGCTTTCAATGATGGTTTACTTTAAGGATAAGCCAGTAACCAGTCAACTTCATGGTATTTTTTCTAATCTAGGGGTTCAAATAAACATCAATGTGGCTTGCCATATGTTCTATCATTCTATGCATAACATATGCACAGTCAGGTGTTTAATCTGAGTTGAGAGCTTCTGTGTTCCTTATTTATGTTAATTAGTGTTATGGCATCATTAACTAGTAGCAAAATTCAAGAGAGAGCTTCTCATTTACATTATCATCCTCAGATGAATAGCCACCATCTTCAACCCTCCTTTTTTCAGGTAATGCATCTAGCAGCTCTGCATATGCAAATCACTATGTTAAAGTATGTATCATCATGTGTGTATTGAAAAGCACTGAACCACATTTTGCTCATAATAAAGTGAGGAACTTGATTAATCAGAATGTGTTACCTCGGTTTCCCTTCACTGTCTTGGGATCCTTTTTCTCCTTTGATGTCCCAAAAACATCGCAACAAAGATCACTCATTGAGGTAGAAACCTGTATCATTTCAATCCACATAAAAATATTAGAACCATAGTACAGCAAACTGATAGCTAAAGTAAATAAACGATTTGATGATAAAAACAATGAAAAGAAACAAGAAATCAAAGGAGCAAAAGCCTTACACTAGCAAATTCAGGTTCTGATGTGCCACAAAGTTCAATGAGCTTCATTTTATCAACCTTGAGCTGCAAACACAGATGAAGAAAACTGAGGCAGTTTATTCCAAACTATCATGCTGCTACAACTAGTGCAGGACTACTAATGCTTGAAGAGTAGATTGAACAAACCTTGTGTCTTTTTGCGCATAGGTAGAATGCAGCAGCAGTGAACACAGGTCGACTGAAATCAGCACTTGCCCTTCTAGAAGGTGGCAAGGATGTACGAAACCGGTCTTTGTATCTGGAAAGGAATTGGAATCATCAATACCTAATTAAGAACTCTCTAACCATTTATATAACCTCATTAAACCAGAGGCTCTAGCATGCTGAAATTCAGAAAGAACAGGTCCAGATAGGTCCCAAACATGTCAAACCAAATCCCATATAGAGCAGTACAAAAGCAGTTTACTCTGTCCAATTAGGCTCTCAAACATACGATCAAACAAACACTACAGACAGGACAATCAAAAAAACAAAATATGTAAAACCATTAGTTCAAAGTAGATGATCAAACTTACAATGATAGACCTTTTTGAACAAAAGGAATGAGCCTGATACACCCAAACTGAATTGCCAATTCTCTAATATCAAGCTTGTTTCTGCAAAGCAAAAAAGAATTTTTCACATCCGCAAGAATCCAACAGCTAACAAAGCACCATTTGCCTCCAAAAGGAGTGTACAGATTCACAAAAAGGAAAATGTAGAGTGAAACAAAAGCTTAAGAACTCACTTCACTCCAATTCCATTCTGCATTGAAGTGAATGATCTGTTATAAGCCTTCTCCGACATCCCACTCAATTTTATCGCTGCCTGACGATCAAACACCACATCCATCCTACATTTATCACCAGAACATATTACAAATCATAGACAAATGTCACTCATATCCCACATCTTACAGCGGCATCAGTACTTCAAATAATTTTGTCTAGATCAGTTCTAATAGGAATACATTCTATTATTTTGATTTAAAAAGGGCAGCCCAATGCACTAAACCTCCAGCTATGCGGAGGAACAGAGAAGCCTCCTTCCTTGGATTAGTACTGGAATGCATATATCAAAAGCTCAGTGTGAAATTTGAATGAGATATATCTTTCTTTTTTCAAATTCAAAATGGGACACAACTACAATGGTCTATTGTACGCAGTCTTACACTACATTTCTACAAAAGGTTGTTTCTCCATTTGCAATTATTTAGTATATAAATGAAACAGATATCAAATATAACAAAATCTATATAACCCAATTACTTGATTCATCAGCACTACAAATTGACATCCAAATCAACCCATTTAATAACCCGACTTTGCATACGCCCAATTTCTATCTATCCAAATATGAAATAGCAGATTCATATAACCAACCCCAACAAATTTGGCATACCCATAATTGACTGATCGTTATACTTCAACCCTAATTCACCTTGGAACAGAATTCACCCAAACAATCGAAGAAAAAAACAGAAATTGTACCTAGAAGCAGCAATCTCTAAGCAAATGATAGCTTTGCAGATCTCCCCCTACAAGCAAAAAAATAAAACAAAATTCAATTCCACCCAATTCCAATCAAATAAATCTGAATTCCCAGCAACCAATCCATCATATCGTTACTTACGACGCCAATGACGGAGGAATCGAACTGTACATCGGCGAGTCGACGGAGCTCGGCGGCTTTGCGGACCAGATGTTTGGTCTCGGTGAGACCAAGCTTTCTGGCGATGTCGGAAAGATCCATTTGATTTCGGGTTTGGGCGATGAAGAGGAAATGGAGGAACTTTCGGGTCGCATTTTGGAGGGTTTAAGGGAAGAAGGGAAAGAGATGGCGGGAATGTTGAATTGCTTGTGTTTCGCTAAATTTCATTTGGCGCGCGCGGGCTGAAGATATGCACAATCTTCATTTGGCGCCAACGGTTATTTTTACTGTGGTAAAAAGTAATACGTGGAAAAGATAAAAGCATGGTGTGCGTTCGATTTTTCCTTTTGATTTTACATTGACCGATTTTTTTGATTTGATTCGACTTTTCTCTTTTTATCTAATTAACTTAATCAAATAGAATAGTTATATTTGTAAGATGAAAATGAGTAAAAGCTTTACATAGGAAAAAGTAATAATATTAAATTTCTTAAATATAGTATTTTCTTCTAATATAAGAAGTAAAACTTTCAAACACAATACTTAAAAGTTATCAGTCCATGTCTAAATATAAAATCTAAAAACTAAATCATAATCAATAAAAGGAGGCGATACTAAAACAAGTTTGAAAGTAGTAAACTCAAACTCTATCTCTTTAACCTAAATATATTTTAAAGAAATATTTACATATAATTTGATTTCCTCAATCTTTCGTTTCTTTGGCAAGTGTTGTAAAAAATAATATGAGCTCATTTACATTATCGATCACAATTCACAAGTCCAGATAAAGGAGAAGGTAACAATCTCTCCTCCACACCATAAAAGTGAGACTTCATACATCTCAACTTCTCTAGAACTCACTTGTAAAATTACACTAGACTTATTATCGGTACAAACAAATAGCACTGATTGTAATAAAAGTTGAAATACTTGGACCTAGTAAGACATTTGATCACTATAACAACATACCCAGCATAATCCACAGGTGGAGTCTGGGTAGGATGAGGTATACGTAAACCTTACCTCTACCTTGAGGAGGCAGAAAGATTGTTTCCGATAGACCCTAAATTGAGATCAGGTTTGAATAGAACTACCCTTAGTCGAGTGACAACTGACAATCAATAACACTGATAAATCAGTTAAACAGTACAGAGATATCTGAAATTATATTCTTAAAGCCAATCTTATATTGTTCCTTCAGCAGTAAAAGCTGCCTTGTATATATAACAATAACTCCAATACATCACCTGAGTCCTTGACATAACAACCTTTCTGACGATCATAACTAACCCCGCTACAAGAAACCGAAAAAATATAATAATTCAAAGTACACTTTGGACCTTCCCACTTCTATAGTGCTTGAATACTCTAAGCAACCTGCAGTTGTCTGATAGATTGTTAGAACTCGTTGCCATTGCAGTATCAAAACCAGTAAGAAAGCAGGATGTCTACGAAGATGTCTCAGTTAATTCTTCATCAAGGCCACTCTCTTGAATCAGCTGTTAACATTCAGAAGAATTTAGATTAGGACAGTTAAAGATATATTTCCTATGACTTGACGGATGATAGACTGCAGTTTGAAATACCAAGGAGCCAGCTCGCTCATATGCTTCCATTGCTTTAGGATCATCCTCGTCTGCATAGCCCACTTGCAATATACGGGGACCATTCACTGACCAAAATGCTCTTCTGCCTGCTTCCTGCAATCAATTTGAGCATATCATAGAGTCGTACACGGAATCATCCATAGCAGAAGGAAAGCTTCCCCGGACAATAAAATCTGTCATTTCCTAGGACAAAAGCAGCAACTAGCAAGTAGAAGGGATTCATGAACTATTAATGGTACAATGATTTGGCGATCTGACAGAGTAGAGGATCAATTCATACACAAAAGATTTCCTTTAAACTTATATGGACCAAAAACAAAGAGTGCTGTTCTTGGACAACCATCCTCTACAATTGGTCAAAAACCTTTTTTGTGTGTGGTTATAGTTTAAGTTCCAAAAAGTGAAGAATGGCTTGATTAAATGGTTTCATTACACAGAACGATAGCTGCCTTCTATCCACACATCTAAAAGTAAAACACTTTTGAGATAATTAACTATGTAGAGTAAGAGGAGCTACTATTTCAGGTGGCTGGATATAAACTCCGAACTTGAAAAGCAATAATATGTGCTGCTTATCATCACAGCTGTAAGGGTTAAGATAAGCAAATGAAGCACATACAGAGAAACTGTTCAGACTATACCTGTAATATGAGCAAATAAATAGCCTCTAGCGCCTGTACACGAATTTCAGGATCAGTAACGGGTTCTCGTTCGATTGAGAGTGCACTTGCAAGCTCTAGTGGCATTTTCCGAGTGTCTTCCTCACTATAGACCTGTCAGAAGTTGGCCCATAAGAAAATACTCAATTCAAATGGAAAGGAATATGGAGAACTGAGACAAGAAAATTAAAGTTTTGACATATTTGTAACAGCGAGCTACAGATAACTGGGAAGGAGACAGAGCAAGAAAGTAAATAATATAGAGTGCCAAAAAGGTAGAAAGAAGATATGTTCCGTCATGGAAGATATTTTAAACTTGATAGAAAATCTAGATCAAGCCTTTTTAGCCTTTACCCAAGCAGTGAACCAAACAGAAATGATTCTCAGCGCCATCTGCGCCTTTATTCCCATTTGAAATTTATTTATTCTCTTTGCTCCTCACTAACTTTGTTTTTCTATTGAATTGAGTCTTCTAAGGCCTTCAGGTTACCAGATTAATGCTTAGCACACTCAGTCAGCAAACCATTCCCTTTTGTGTACATTAAGTAATGACACACACTGATAACAAGAATACACATAGTAACTCTCGGTATACTTGTTGAAAGAAATCTTTGTAGACGGTCCTTAAACAAAATGGGAGCTTTCCTATTCCATTCGAATAAGAACCATTTACCTTATGGTCAGAATGAATTCTCGATGACAAACAACATTTCTTAGTTTTTGGATTTCACATTATCTGGTTGAACTTATCTATTTCGTCACTTGCTTGAGGTATTTCAATCAGAGAGAAAGAACAATTAAATGATAGATCTCCATCGAGCACAGTAATACTGACTTTGAGATGATGGAAAAAATAGCTTTACAGGACTCTAACAAGTTCTACAAAACAGAAAAAAAGAAGTGTGATATGACAGTAAAAGGCAAAGACACATCCATTCTTTCACGTCCTAATTACAGATAGATTTGAAGTGTACTGCAGAAATAAATGAATTATTGTTGACATCTTCCTTAAATAGGTGGAAGTCACCTTATTTCCAGCAACAGGCAGGAGCAGAGCTGGCCATAAGAATTCAGAAATCAGAAGCAAATTTTGCAGCTGATTCTCCGCTTCAAAGCAGCAGTTGCGGATGGTTCCTGCGACCTATATCCAAAATCAGTGCACAATTTTTTCCTGCTAAACTTTTGCTTATCACATGATTGTAAAAGAAAGCTTTTAAATAAACAATAAAAAAGCTGGATCAAGCCAAATTGCTCAGTCTAGAAGGCACTAACTACATATATTGGTGCTTGATGACAGAATTTGAAACATTTCCATTTTTTTCATTTTGAATTCAAATACTTAATTTTAAAGCAGAAGTCCATATATTCATGAAAATAGCCATCTTGAACTGAAAAAATCCTACCACATACCCCTCTCTTTCGCAACAAGCTCTTAGAATCATTCCGGACTATTTGCTTTAGTAGGCATCGTTTTTGATCAAGCAGAAGCTTTCTCCCATGTTCCTTCTTAGAAATGTTGACAAGTACAGAAGCCACATGTTCAAAGGGATCAACTGATCACAAGGGAAAAAGAAATATGTGGTAATAACGACAAAGATAATAGATACTACGGAAAGTTAAGCCAATAATTTCTTGTTTAAGTTAAACATGCATCATGTTGGAGATATATTCAAGTTAGGACGTCTTCACTAACAACTTAAGTTTTCCGATGAGATGATCAGACATTTCAACACATCACATGCCAAAAGATACTTTTTATGTACTAGAATCTTGAAATAATATATTTTGCTATACCTTCAACTTCCCCTAAGCAAGTAAATGTTGAGAAAAGCTCTGTCATGATTGTAGTAGAAGCCCAGGACAGAATCCAACTAGCATTATCGTAAAACAGACAGACTTTACACATAATTGCTCATCCATAGTGGAATATTTTCTAACCAAGTCTTGTAGCACCCAAAATTTAGTGAAGTAAGTACTTCAATCATAAAAGATTCTTCTTCCCCATAAAGTCTGCTAAGGCTCTTGCTTCTCAATCGAGGATTCACCTTTTCTCATAAAACACAGAAAATCACATGACACACATCTGGTCAAATTTAATGCTCAGTGGACCAAATTACAGATAGAACTTGTGCTCCAGGTTTCAAGGCTTTTGGGTCAATCCTTTAAGTAGATAAGAAATCCATGAAAATTTAATACACTGATTTGTTGACTTTGATATTTTGCCATTCCCAGAAAACAAATTATTGACTAAGATTTGTTATCCATCTTAAGCAGACTAAGGTGAATTTAAGTCGAGTTCTCTAGCTAGGCAATCAATTCAGTTCAAGTAACCAATTTGGAGGGATGATCAGGAAACAAGCACCCTCCAGGTTCTCACTTTCTGTACAAGCTAAGCAGGGGTGTATCGGAGTTCAGCTGTAATCGTTTAATTTCGCTCTTTGTTCTAGGGACCAGTAGTCAAGGGCGCGCTTAAGCCCTAAAGTGAGGCTCAAAACGTGTTGAGCGCTTCACCTAACTTAATGTACGCTTCAATGACGTCATCAAGGTTCTAAGACAAACTTTTCCTTGCCAATGAGCCTCTTCTAAACAATTGATATTTCACTTTATCATAAAAAAAATTGAATTTCCTTGTTCATATATTTGTCGTTCATGCTTATAATTATTAGACTTGGACTAAACATATATATTTGTATTTTTTTCTCACTTTGTGCATTTTTTCATCACACTTTATTTGCGCTTAAAGACCCAACGGACCTTAGAGCATTTTTTGTGCTTGATAACAGTGCCAGGGACTAAAGTATCAAAGCACTTAAACACACAAAACAATCAAACTGGATAAAAGGGAAAAAGACTGATAATTGAACATACCTTTTCCGTCACAGGAGGACGAACAAAATGATCTCACAAGTTTCATGACATATAAGCCATGCATCTTCTCATCTGCAGACTGCCAATCACGGAAAGCAATCAGCATAATAAACATAAGAAACCAATATTTTTTAATGACGCTGTAAAAGAAACCAGTATTCAACTTAGCCATTTTAATTGTGGAGAACCAATGACTACAACCTAACAGCAGGTAGAAAGTGTACGAAGTGTTTTAAGATATCTATGGAACTCTTCTTGTTCCTCTAGTGTCTCTCAGTCTTTAAATTTTCTTCAATTTCTGTACAGGCATTTTTCAATTTCTTTCTTCAGCCATTCAATGACCACAGAAGAGGGAAATGCAGAATCAAAACCTAATATTTGCGAAGTTGTCCCATTCTATTTACAAATGGGAAGGTTAAGTGTGGAAACTTTCCTCCATTATTGATCAACTTAAAAAAGATACAAAACACATTTTCGTAATTTATCTAACAGTGTATAAACAAGAATAATGACACATATTAGTAGCTTCAAAGTTAAACTTGCCTTAAACAAGAACTTAAGGAGAGTTGATAAGACCATCAAGAAAATGTGGTGATAATCCCTGCAATTATGTTTTGGTGTTTGTGGACGGAAAGGGATCAAAGATGTTTGGTGGAACCTCAATACTCTCAAAGCCAGATGTTTGCTTAATCTTTTTTGTTGGACTAAGTTAACTTGACCATTGTTTGGACACACTTTGTTGGCCCCCTAGTTTTAGTTTGACACATTGTAAAGGCCAAAGGGGCTAATAATCTTGCACTTCATTTCTTTTGTAGTTTTGCATCTACTTGTACCTTTTTAATGAAATACCTTAATTCATAAAAAATAAAAAAATAAAGAGGCATTTAAAGCGTTAGTGCAAAAAAAAAGGATGAGGATTAACCTGAAGCAAAGAATCAATACCAGCATCCAGCTGTGTGAGATTAACAAGGAGCATAATCAGCAGACTTGTGATTTCACAATCTTGCTTGTACAAGGTCTCCATCGATGTCCTAACCATATGCATCTCAACCATCTTACCTGCCAACTCTGGCTTTTGTGACAGATTTACCAGTGCTTGAGCCGCAGGTTCAGAAACCACCTGAATGGTATTTTTGATACAAAAAAAGGAATTAAAAAGGCCTTCTGGAGGCTACTGCATAGTATAAGTATCAATACACGAAAAATATTACATGCATGTCAATAAAGTGAGTTTGATAAAAGAACTAAGGAAGACAAACCATGGTCATGGTATGAATTAATCAACAATAAATTTGTCAAATTTTTGGACAATTAGTATGCAACGAAAACAAGGACTTCACAAGAAAGAAAGTGATACCATATGTGTATCCATCAATTTGGAAAGGTTCATATTTTCAAGAGATCTCATTCAGCTTCGTCTTGTTCCAGCTCATAACGTTATGCTAGGAATGATTTTTTTAAAAAAAGGTTTTGTGCACAGTTAAATTTTTTGGCATAAAGTCTTTCTAAAAAAAATTGTATTAAAGTTTTTGCAAAAATTAAGTTAATTTTGCATAGTGAACTTGGGTACTATAACATAATGCTTGTTTCTTATCTTTTCAAAAGTCATATTTAAAACATCATTTCTATAGCAGTGAGTTAGTGTTTACACAGTGAACTTTGGTGTTTTCAAAAGTCTTTATTTTTTCTTCAAAAAAAGGGAAAAAGAGAAGTTTCTAAATCATTGCTCTATCACCATGTTAGGATATGGATGGTTATGCATAGTGTACACAACTATCAATATTAACAACAGCAGTTCAAGTTTACACAGATAAGAACTAATCCCTCCTTCCAAATATCTGATCTATTTTGACCTTGGTAAGATTCTTTAAATATTACAGAAAATATTCCAAACATCCAGCCATTGTAACAGTTAAAAAAAAATCTTTTTTATTTACGAATTTTCTGCTGTGTGGGGATTTCCAAAAGTTGAAATGTTACTTATAACTCTGAAGAAAAGGGATTATTTGTTTGACTTTTTTTGTCCCAAGCATCCATAACATGAGCTTTATTGGTGTAATCACACATCTTAGAAGATACTGGTACCTTTTTTTCACCAAGAAGGCGAGACAGAGAGGGAAGCACGACGTTAGAATACTTGCCAAGAGATTCCAGGCCATCCTCAGAACCAGTATAATCACGAACAATATCAACCGCTATTTTTTTCACCTAAAACCATTGTTCATTCAAACATACATACACCAAAAAACTCAATACAAGTACTGAATTCAAAGCAATTAACTGTCACATGAAAAAGGTTGCACATTGAAAAATTCTAACATCTCTTTTTTTTTTTTTGGTGGGGAAACACACTGCTTTTTTAACCTACAGCATTGTTCAACATGCACACTGGACAAATAAAGCCCAAAAGGTTAACCACAACCCAGTTCCACATTAGAAATCTAACAAAAGATTCTTACTTTTTTTGACAGTTACTTTTTTCACCAAACCCATAGCTCAAACATATACCAAGAAGCTCAATAAAACGAAAAAAAAATCTAAAATCAAATCATCTCCGATGAGAAAAGTTCACCCAAAAGTTAGTTCTTAATCCTAATTTAAACTTTATCCAAAAAGATTCTTCCTTTATTTCAAAAAACACTACTCTTTAAGCATACATATCCAGAAGTTCAAACCCATTAAATAAAGACGAAAAGGGTTCAAACCCATTACATTCCCATGCTAAACAATTAAGAGACTAAGCTACTTTTTCACCAAAAAATCATTCTTCTAACATATATAGTTGCAAGAATGACTAGTAATTGACTAAAAACTCAAATAAATAAACTGTAAAACGAAAAGGGTTCGTCCCAATCGGTACTAATTTAATTTTTAAGCAAAGATACTTCCTTTTACATCAATCAATCAAATTGAAGACAAGCGAAAAGGGGAAAAAATCAAACAAATTGTACTCAATAACATACAAAAGGATTAAAGGGTATAAGCTTATGATACTCACTGGAGGAGAAGGGGATGAGAGAAACCCAATCAATTCCTCTAGCTCCGTCGCCATTTGATTTAATGGTTTCCTTCTTCACTTGGCGGCAGTTCTTCGCTGCTCTACTGATGGTTAGCTCTGTTTTCCACATTCAGGTTATGACGGTACGACGTCGTTGCGTTCGGAAGAGCCATTTGGTCCTTCGTATTATTGCCAATCAAACTTTCAATTAAGCAAATTGTGTACTATTGGTCCCTAAGTTAACAAAACTAATGGAAGTAGAAAAAAATAATAGTACTATAGAATACTAATGTGAGAACCGAGAGCGATAAAAGATTGTCAATTGGTTCAAGGATAAGGAAGGCAAGGCATTGGTGGACGAGACATCTATTATGTAAAGGTGGTAAACATACTATCATAAATTCTTAAACGAAAAAAAAGGAGAAAGACATTGTGTGAATTGACGCATTCTGAAAGTTTTCATGAATTTGGATATTGTAGGTGTTTTAACGTTGAGGAGGTTAGACGTGTTATTAGTAGGATTAGCATAGGAAGATGATTCATGTCGGGACGATCAACTACTGAAGCAATATCCATCTTGTGCGAAGACTGGTGAAGAAATATAGGGAAAGAAAGAGGAACCTACACATGGTGTTTATTGATCTTGGGGTCCATAACAAAGTTCTAAGAGATGTCCTCCGGAGGTGTTTGGAGGCTAAAGATGTTCCGATGGTTTATCTATGGCAATAAGGGACATGTATGATGGATTCAAGACTCGAATTAGAATGGTGAGAGGAGACTGAGAGCACTTCCCTATTGAGATAGGCTACATCAAAGATCATTTGTATTGGTGATGGATGAGTTGATGTTGTCTATTCAAAATGAGGTTCTATGGTGTATATTATTTGAGGATGACATAGTACTGAGAGATAAGACGCGGGATAGAGTTAATAAGAGGTTGGAGGTTTGGAAACAAACTCTAGAGTCCAAGGGTTCAAATTGAGTAGGACCAAAATGAAATATTTGGAGTGCAAATTCATTGATACGCTAGATAAAACCGACTTGAAAGTGAGACTTGTCACACAAACTATTCCCAAGAGAGAGTTTTAAATATGAGATCATACATTAATTAGTATAACCACTATAATAAAATATTAGTTATTGTTTCTTAAGGTGTGCAAAGTATAAATGTATAATTAAAAGTAAACATAAGTAAGTCCAAATCGCATTAAGCGCAGACCTACCGACAATGGGTTAAAAGCTCAGATCAGTACTAATGTTAAAAGATCTACTAGATAATATGAACAAATATTGATTCACACTCTCTCTCAAGAAAATACGTAATTCAAGACTCATTTTATATTAGTATCTTAAGCAAACAATTACATTCCGTTTCTGAAATAGTGAAATTTGCATGTCCTGAATGTTTAGACGTCAACAACATCAACTTTCAAAATAGTGGAATGAGTTAATACATACTACAAACTAAGAACATACAAGTCTTAAAATTGATTAGACAAGAGGCACCAACAATGATTAAAATAAGAACACACTATTTGTAAAAAGAGATCTGAATGGTACGATTTATTTTTATTTATTTATTATGTATAGTCAATAACACATGTAAACGTGATTATTATTATTATTATTATGAACCGACAACGTTAATAACCGTCGTAAAATTGGCTAGGCACGACTCAACCAACAGAGGGTTAAACTCATAGCATTATTCAAGTGGAAGGACGTTTCAAAAAATGACATAAAAGCAAAATTTTAACTTCAAACCTTAAAATATACACATAGGCCGTTCATATTAAGATTAAAACAGGGAAACCCATTGGTCTTATACATAACAAATATAAATCACTAATGAACTCAGTCGGTTTGATTGTGGTGGGAGTCTCTGTGCCTTTTTTTGAGGAAGGCTACAGTGAATGGGCTATGCTTGCATTAATATGCGCTACTGGATCGGCATTGTTTTCATCTCTATTTCTTCAACCATTGTCGGTAGATTACGGAATGGTCGGAATGTTTTGTAGTTTTTCGTTTAAATTATCCTATGATTCAATACATACCTCAGTAGAGAAGTGGGTTAGAAATTTTATAGCTTGTGTTTGTGTTATTTTCTGAAATATTTAGTTGATATTAGCTCAACTGATGTCCTGGCTAAGTCTTAAATTTCTAGTGTCGTTCCACACCCACACCCGCTTAGACATTATCCTGCTGCGCTTCTATCTACCCTTACACGTAATAGAAGACTCCAAACTCTCTAAAACAAGGTGTTCAGTTTACATATTCCCGCTGATGTTTCAAGTATTGCATAAATCAAATTCAAACTTTCATGTGGTCTCTCATGTGTTCAATCCGTAATTGTCTAGTTGGAAAAAAAATACACATAGGTCAAAACAGTAAAAATTAATGTGACTTTTTTTTGTTTTTCGTAATTGTTATTTTTGGAACTATTATATTTCACAACTATGGGTTCCCTATATAAATAATTGTGTTGACTTTAAAATGCAATGGGTGCTTAAGCCATAAACTTGAATGTAGATCCGTAATTGATATTAAACATGTATTTTAATATATTATCTTGAATATTATTATAAAAATATTATTTATTACTGTAACTTCTAAAATATTTTTGTTAAAAAGTGATCATTTTTCTTTTCATTTTTCAATGTACATTTTATACTCTCGTTTTTTTTTTTTAAAAAAAAAATGTTATATTCTATATTATCAAAGAGAAAATAAAATCATAAATTTTACAATTTAAATTTTCTCAGGCCTTAGAATTTAAGGCTACTAAGGACTTTACTACGAAAGCATTTACAAGACAAAATTATTGTGTAAACATTGATGCACATCTCTCATAAAAACAAGAAATTCAATTAACCCATTTTTATTGATGGACATCTGAGTTGAAATGAATTGGTAAATTCTCATTTAATGTTCACATTTCTACTATATGACATTATTTACAAAATTGTACAGGATAAGTGAAGTAATAATGTAGTATACCAAGGGCAAAAATATAAATCTACTTATATACGTGCGAAAACCACACAACTGATACAGACATATTGACTGCGAGCTGTGTGGTTATACTTATATATTAGCAGTCGATATATATGTGTTATTTACAAATCACAATGAATAATTTTGTGTAATTTATTGAACCAACAATGCTTGACGTTAGTCTCATTTGAACATGCGATATGATTTTATTTTATTTTTAATGAACTCTATATTTATTCATCACATGTGCAAACATTACAAAATCAAAGCAGTTCAAGCTTGACGACTCGTCTCAATACATCCACGTCCCCTCTTATATAGTTCCAATCATTTTTTTTCTTTCAAAAGTTGCATTTTATCCATTTTTCAAAAGGTACATTCAGAACATCCCCTTAATCTAAAGCAATATAGAATTAGATTGATATGAGGTTAACATTTTGTTTCGATATGTGATTTGAATTTCTATATTGTATATTTTATCATAAACTTAAAAATCCACAAATTTTGGAAATGATTAAAAAAATTCAAATCTTATTCGATCTTACCAAATGTGTAAACCATAGTTTATAAACAAGATGTCGAAATATCCTAAGGTGTTGCATTAATAAATCACATATCTCCATATTCCTTTAATAAAAAATGTTTGCCACCAACATGAGTTGTGGTGCACGGTGGGAGTGCTTCACCCTTAACCAGAGGTCTCAGGTTTGAGCCTTGAGTATGGAGAAAATTCTGTTAGGACCATCACCCTCGAATGGGCCCTACAGTGCGCAATTCGAATTTAATTGGAGCTCCAATGTGAGCTCCGAAACTGGATGGGAAACCAAAAAAAATGTTTGTCATTACAAACTTTCAAATACACATAATTTCATGGGCCCGACAGTGCACAATCCGATTTTAGTTGAAGCTCCGATGTGGGCTCCGAACACCGAATGGAAAACCAAAAAAAAAATGTTTGCTATTACAAACTTTCAAATAATTTCATACGCATGCAAGTATTTTACCATAATATCTATATTAATGTCTAGTCTTAGGTCTTGAAAAATAATTTAGAGAATAAGCAATTAATTTTGAGTACAAAAATATGAACAAACATATTTTTTTTCTCACTCTATCATAAATAACAAGTAAAAGTAAAAGATTATTTTTAGTATACTGAATAAATAAATAAAAAATAAAAAATAATTTTTTAAATTGAATAAGTAAAAATGGATATTTATTTTTAATATATTTAAGACACTATAAACTAAATTTAGACTATAGCCAACAGTGGTGAAAGTAACAACAGCTCAGGTGAAAAAGGGATCTGAAACACAAAATCAGTATACAAATGCCGATGCAGATTTCTTTTGTGAAAATTGGTAGTTTCTCGTTTAATTTTCCCATTTCTACGATGTATTTGTTGTCTATGATGAATGATTCTGTGTAGTTATTGATTTTTTAAAATTTTTTTGTATCAATTTTGATTTGGGCAGATGAGGAGTTTGATGTTTAAGGGTTTTGTAGGGATGCTGTGATGGCTCTGTATAAGAACAATTCTGAACTCTTCCAAGTGAGAAGAGGCATACTGGGGTGTGTTTACAAGTTTTTGGATCAAATCAAGAACTGTTTTAGAAGCTGTGGAAGAGGAGGAAAGTTCAGTCTCTTTACAAATAGGGGATTGCTGTTTTGTGTATTTTTACTTGCTGTGCTGTGCTTGATTTCATTGGCTGCTTTTGGCTTAGGAATGCACTTCCATGGTGAGAAACAAAACTAGTTTCGATTTCATTATTATCATTATTAAACTGATGGTTCTTGCATTTTGTCTTTTTTAAATGAGGTAAGTAATAAATTTTTAGTAATATTAGGGCAAATGTGGGATATGTTTTGATATGCTTTTCCTTGAGCAGAGTTAGTTCCTAAGATATGGAATTAGGTTTTGGTACATTCTACTCTCCCCAGACCCGTGTAGGATTACATTGAGTATGTTGTTGTTGTTGTTGTATTGGGGCGAAAAAGCGTCTGGAGGCAAGAAGTATACCAAAAATCTATGTTGCTCGGATTATTCAAAAAGATCATTGGGTGTGTTGACTGTTGCATCATCCAAAAGTTATGCGTTTTTGGAGAATCAGACACGACGCGGCTTCGTATTACCGAGGACATGACTCTAGATAGGAAGGAGTAGAAGTCGCATGCTTTCCATCTTGGGCGCCTTTTTTTCTTGACCAAACTTGAGCTATAAAGCTTTAAACTTGTCCGTGCTGTATCCTCTAGCGCGTTAGATGTTATAATTCTTTCATTTATGATTTTAAATGTTAGTAAGTAATAAGTGGTATCTGCAAGCAATTGCTACTCTTTCTGGGAGTTTAATACTTGTAGATGAGCATACTACTGCGAGTATCTTATGGGCAGTCGGTGTCTCTTTGGCTGCTTTAATATCCTAACCGCTAGTTGAAGGATAACAAATCTTTTTTAGTCATACGAGCTTCTCATATTTTGAGTTCATAAAAATTTGGCAACTTTATTCTAAGTTGATGTTACATGTTTCCCATTGTTCTTTGCAGGTAAATTGGAACCCAACATGTTGCCTTGGAGAGAAATGCGAAAAGATATTATTGCGCATGATGTCCCTGACCGCCCAACAAAGAAACCCCGTAGGCAGCGTAAGTCTTGCTTTTACTATCCTTGTGTATACTTTTATCTGAGTTTGCACAAGCAGGAAACTATAAGGTTGAGAAAGCTTATGTAGGTTGATTATAGTATGAACAATCTTCCTTTTCCATCTTACTGCAGCGAAATGGCCTCGTTTGGAGAAAACTGGCGAGTAGTAAATCAAAATTGCATTATAGTCATAGCACACAATTTTAAAGAAACATGAGTTTTGTATTCCCCAAAAGAATATATTAGAAAAGGTTCCATGAAAAATACAATTAGGTTGATAATGAAGATAAGTATGCTTTCGATAAGCTTCATCTTTGTAGCACATATGGCCTGCTAAGCAAGATTACTTAATCATCTGTCATGTATTTTATCAAAGAATTTTGTGGTCAAAGTTCAAAACCTTTTATCTTATTGAGGTTGGTGGCAACTGAAGTTCAAACATGCTTTACAATGTGTTCAATCCAATTAATTATAGCGTGCAGATATGCATTATAGTGTGCCTCATACAACAAAGTTTCATGTATGCTATCGTCTTCACTTCTTTTCTATCTCCAAAAAGTGCCAAAAAGAGTTGGTAATTGACCATACTATTGTCCATGGCACAAAGTATATGTTATCATTTGTCTATGCTGAATTATCATAACATTCTAGAGATCAGTTAATTAAAGTCTATCCCTTTGTTGACATCTCTTGGTAAAATACTGTATACAAGCTAGGAATTTGAAGGGACTATTTCCAAAGTAAGCAGAAAATATTGAAAATCTGCAAATCTTCATTTCGTTTCTGTTTGATTTTCAGGTTTTTTTCCCTGTGAGGTAGCATTTAAGGATTCCATCGATTTGCTTAGTGAACCGAAGGACTTTTTGAATTTCACCCATTTTTCCTTGGGATATATGGAAACAGAAAATAAAGCTTTCCATATTGATGCTCATGAACCCAGATTTGGTGGACATCAGACCCTTGAAGAAAGAGAACAATCATTTTTTGCTGTAAATCAAACAGTTCATTGTGGTTTTGTGAGGGCAGCTGAAGGGTTCCCAAGTACTGGATTTGATTTGAAAGAGGAGGATAGAAAATACATGAGTGCGTGTAGAGTGGTCGTATCATCATGTATATTTGGAAGCTCTGATTTTTTAAGAAGGCCGACAAGCAGATTGGTAATGATTTGGCCTACTTTTTTCTTTATATTTACTCTTCTCTCATGTAATGATGTACGTGGAGTTTGTTTTATTATATCCATTCTGAAGTTCTAAAACACCAGGAAGGGCTAGAAAATTCCTTTTCTCTTCATTCTCATTCTAATGACCTTGCAGTATTCAACTGAGTTTGCTCTCTCTATTGTCAGAAATGGCAGTTGCATAAAAACACTTGTAAATCAGAAATGTTGAATAGCTCTGTGAAGATGAAAGATTTTTGTAAAACATGTATCCCGGATACAACAGTTTTCTATAATAATAAGTGACTCAATTTAGCAATATTCTACAGATTTGTCAGATGGTATCTTTGGAAAGCCGAAGAGCAGGTTAGGATATAGCAACATGTGCTTACTTTGGATTGATCCTTGCCTTTTCAGATGAGTGAGTACTCAAAGAAGAATGTATGTTTTGTTATGTTTGTTGATGAGGAAACTCTTTTGACACTCTCCAAAGAAGGACATGCACCTGATGATGGTGGATTTGTTGGTTTGTGGAAATTAGTTGTCGTAAAGAACTTACCATACACAGATATGCGTAAAACAGGGAAAGTACCAAAGTTTTTGTCACATCGCCTCTTTCCTTCTTCGAGGTGATTATCCATATCCCTATCTGGATTTTATTCTTAGTATCTTGCTCCAATTGAAGATGAATTTGTTCTCCTATTGTGGCAACTTTTAGGTACTCTATTTGGCTTGATAGCAAACTGCGGCTCGCAACTGATCCAATGTTGATAATTGATCATTTCTTGTGGCAAACTGGCTCTGAGTATGCCATCTCAAATCATTATACTCGGCACTGTGTATGGGATGAAGTACTCCAAAATAAGCGTCTAAATAAGTACAATCACACTGCTATTGATGAACAGTTTTCATTTTACCAATCTGACGGTCTTACCAAATTTGACCCTTCAGATCCAAATATTCCTCTACCAAGCTGTATGTGCCACTTAGTGCTTACTATTTATCCTGTTCTTGTTGTCTTCATTTGCAGTTTGTTGAACTAATTATGGCTTTTTTGTGTATTGCAGATGTGCCTGAAGGTTCTTTTATTGTTAGAGCACATACACCCATGTCAAATTTGTTCTCTTGCCTCTGGTTCAACGAAGTTGATCGATTTACTTCACGTGACCAGCTAAGCTTCGCATTTACATTCCTAAAACTGAAGAGAATGAATCCAGACAAACCATTCCATTTAAATATGTTTAAGGTAAGGTGTCTTCAGGTCACTTAAATTCTTTTTATTTACAGCTCTTGCGGAAGTCACATACATATGGTTACTGTTGAATCGTCTGCTTGCTCTTGAAAACTAACTATCTTGCCAGATATGTTTCTGCAGCATTATATCCTGCTTCAATATATCTGCTAACTAAGAGAAGCTATTTGTAATTTGACTTTGCAACAGTGTTATCATTTTGAAACGTTAACACCCTTTTTTCAAAAGTAATGGTTGACATGTTATTGAGGTCGGACAACTTGTAGCCACTTGTGCTGCTTTATCTTCCATCAAACCTGAGAACTGAACATGTAACACAATGGTCTCAGTGTCATTATTTTGTTGGAATATTGTATGTGCACACCAACTCTCGGTGTATGTCATCCTTGCACAGGGGCTGGGCATATCTTCTCTCCAATTTTATTGGATGTCCCTGAAGGAACATTCAACTGAGATGTTTTGTTTGCTTGTAACAAGAAAAGACCAATTGATGTGTTTTGTTTGCTTGAACATAAGTGTTCCACTAATTGCTCCATTGTTCTGCTGAGTTGTGAAGTTCTCATATTGTAACAAAATTGCACCCAAAACTTGGTGTCCTTTACTTGTGTTAAAGCAAGTCTGTGGAATTTCATCATATGTTTGAATGTATGCTTCTGCAGGACTGTGAGCGTAGGTCGCTGGTCAAGTTATTTCATCACAGAGAGCCATATGTTCCACCTCCTCCAAAAATTAGTTGATATTCTGACTTGACTTAGTAAACTGGACCTCTTGCTAGACCCATTGGAACTAACTTTCCGTTTGAAGATGAACTGATGCATTACATTGGCGACTAGAGATTATACATTTTGGGGCACGGAACTATTTTAAGCTCTACTAAATAGGTGATAGAACTTTCGTTGAATATCTTTGGTTTGTCATTTTGGGCCAAGAGTACGGGGCTAACTCATCCGCTTTTGAGCCACCGTCTTCATGCGATCATGAAGTGTCACTGCGGCTTGAATTATCACAACTGTTGAATGTTTTCTGAGACTTCTTGTGGGTTCAGCACCAAATGAGTTCTGCAGTTGTTTGCATACATCATCTCGTCTGATATACTTGCACAATCTAGATTGGGTATGCATTTTGTACATTGAATATAGTATCTTCTCTTTTCCAGCTAACATTGATGAAGTTAGTCATTTCTACAACATAGAGAGCTTCTATTACTATTCATATAGCCGATCCTAACTTGTTTGGGATTGAGACATAGTTCTTATTACTTACTGCTAAGTTTTCTATTGAGTTACTTTAAGCATTGACAGTACAGTAATATTACAGTCTCATATGCTCAGTTGTTTTAGCGTATCAACTTTTCTTCTATTTTTACTACTATCTATTGCTTCTCTTGCATTGTTCATCATGCTATTTTGTTGTCGTTATTTTCTTTTAAATACTTCTTTGGTTTCACTTTTTTTTTAGTCGAGGGTCTTATTGAAAACAACTCCACCAAATGACAATGTGTAAAAACACTGGGACACAACATTTTGTGAGTATAGTAAGTAATTTTTTGCTGCATGTTCAAGAATACTAATGCGAAAGAGAGTGAAAATCATTTTAAGAAAATAATCACTTTCCTCATTTAAAGAACTCGTTTTTTTTGGATAAAATATATTTTCAAAAATTTTTGATCAATCTAAACATACGAAAATTAGAAAATATTTTCCTTCTTTGTAATTTTTTTTCTGCTGACAGTGAGTGAAACGTATCCGAAACGTAGTAACTATGGTTATAGTATTTTCTTTTTGCTAATTATAATTGCTATTAAATCACCGTTTATGTGTAAAAGTGAAATGTCTTATAAAAAAGGACATGAAACTTAAAAGAGTTGGAACATCATTTCTCTTAAAAAAAAAGATTAACAAATTATATTCTTGTGAAAACAAAAACAATAAATATGGTGGCGAATAAAAATACTACGCCTCCGTTTCTTTTTTACTCGTAACAATTTCTATTTTAGAATCAAACAATATGAACTTTTACCATTTAAGATATATTTTTCCATCATATTTATGAGAAATATTACAATTTATAGACATTATGTATAGTTTTTAAATATCTAAATTTTAATCAAATTGACTTTCGAAATGCGAAATGTGGCAATTATTTTGAAATAGAAAGAGGACGGAAAAAGAAGGCAAAGTAAACATTTTATGGAAGTTCAAAGGTTTATCTACCCTATTTATAATTATAAACCGCAATGAAATAACAACATTATCAGAGTGGTGCAGCGGAAGCGTGGTGGGCCCATAACCCACAGGTCACAGGATCGAAACCTGTCTCTGATATAAAATTTTTGTCTATCTCAGGTGCAAGCTTCCAATCTCCACACTTTTTTTTTGCTGTTAATTACTCCCTCCGTCGATCTTTACTTGTATACTATTTTGGAATGTCCAATAATATTTGTCCAGTTTATGTTGTCTCTATTTTACCCCAGTCATTTAATACTAGTAATATTTATTTTCCAATGTTTAGATGACTTACATTTGATAAGGGTGGTTTACTCCCTCCATCGATCTTTACGTGTATACTATTTTGGAATGTCCAACAATATTTGTCCAGTTTATGTTGTCTCTATTTTACCCTAGTTATTTAATACTAGTAATATTTATTTTCCAATGTTTAGATGACTTATATTAGATAAGGGTGGTTTGATAAAATGATCCTTCTTAATCTGTGTGTCAAGTCAATAGTGGATAAAAAATTATAATATACATTTTTATAACATGTGAACCTACATAATTAATAATACATTTTTCTATATCTAGTATTCATTTGAATACATGTATGTGACTTGTAAAATCTACATACTGTTGTAATCTTTTGAGCACTATTCAGGACTTTAATGTCATAATTATTCTTTTGATACATCATTTTCATGAAAGATCTTTTATTGTGTTATGTGTATAAGGAAGTGATGATAGCTGGCTGAGGAATTATTAGATGTAAATGTGAAGTGTCATATATTTTTAGAGTTTTTATTTTTATATCTAACTATTCATGAAGTGTCATTGTTTTGAAAGCAACTGCTGAAATAGGGCCATATGTTTCTGATTTTTTAATACAATGTTGCTCTTGCACATAAAGTCGGTAATCTTTATCACCATTCTCTCGATAGCTTCAATAGTTTACTGAAAGCTTTTGACTTAGGCTGATCATAAGGTAGGGCGTGACTCCAATTCTCAACCCCGACTTACACAAGTGGTTCTATGGATTGAAAATTTTGAAAGTGAACTAATGTTATAAGTATGTGACTCAATTAGTTAGTGATAACCTTTTCAAGTAATTGTTTGTTTTTTGAAAAAAATGTAAGCAAATTTGGAGGGTTTATCAAGAGGGTTAAAATTTAAATAGCAAGACAAGGTTGAATACATGGATATTTCCTGAGGGTTAATAGGAGATGTTGAAGTTAAACCCTTTGCATGCTCACCGCGAATATATTTAGAGATAATAATAAATATGAGTAATTATAATCAATATTTTATATAAATCATGAAGTTGCAGAAGACTTTAACGACTCTGAATGTAATAACATTAATTCAATTAACGCTAAAAGAAAAATCCTACTGAATGTTTCATTTGTTGTAATGACTCTAGCTAAGGTAATGGACATTAAAGATGGATTGATGAAGCCATCCAAATGGAAAGCGACGTGCCACATGATATATATAATAATTAAAATTTAGATATTTGGAAGTCCCACAATATTAGTTTTAATTTAAATTCAATTTACATTTACAACTTTATGACTTCTTACAATATACTAATGTTCACAGAAAATCTAAAAACAGAACTAAATTGAAAATTTAAGGATTATTAGTGTTCATTGTTAAAGAATAAATATCATTTAAATCCAAATTTTAACCTTAAGAGACTGTTTTAAACATTTTGTCTCACTTTTAAAAGGGCTTTATAGCAATAGTACTTTGTAATAAGATAAATATGCGAACTTGAATAACTTTATTGAAATAAAAAGAAAAAATATAAATGATTTTAATTTACTTGGTAAGTTCAATAAATTATCGTGACCATATGAGGATTTAACTCCTAAATTCTTCGATAATTCTATGATTTTTTAGAGGAAGCTACACTTGTGTGTATAACTTGATTCTATAGTGTTATATTGAAATAGAACCAAAATGATATGTGATTGAAAGTAAATTGTTATATATATGATTATATAAAATTGACAAAAATTGAAACAATAAAAAAATCAACTTAGTTATAATTTGTTTGGTTCCATGTTCCTTAATACTTAAAAATCAATTTAATTGATTTGATTTTCTTCGTAATAAAACCTTAACCATGAAGACCCCTACATGTTTATTTTGCGATATTTTTTCATAACTACATTTAGTGATTAATCAATCACGCCGCAATTAATTACACTTCAATTTTCCTTTAGCCGTCCCCCACCCCCCACCCCCCACACACAAAAGTCTATATCAAATCAATTATAATCAGGACTTATAAATTAAATAATGATAAGCTAGTTTATATCAAAATCATATTGGGAATACGTAATAACGAAAGTGACTTAAGATAATTTAATCTAAGGTGCTAACAAACAATAAACAATCTATTATTAATACTATTTAAGATAAAGATTGACATTTAAACACCAAGTGTTTGGATATATTTTGAGTAATATTTGGAAAAAAAATAATGATAGTTTAAAGTTGAAATGATGTCTTGAAAGTTAAGTTTGTATTTGGACATATATTATAAAAAAATTGACAAATATTAAAGTTTGTGAGGGAAGATTTTCTTTTACTTGAGAAAAATAATAATAATCTAATTTGGAGGAAAATTTTGGCTTTGGCATAATGGATCACTTAACAACTTTTAAAAAAATTATTATGTCCAAAATGGCCTCTAATGGAAGTTTGAAAAGGAAACAAGCGATACCTAATTAAGCCAATCACCATCCTTAAGGGTGGAGTTAGGGAGAGATTAGGGTTCTATAGCATTTAGTAACTTTCGTTAAAATTTTATATTTGTATTACGAAATTTACTTAGCAAGGTTTCATTTATTTATATTAAGATTAAAATATATGAATCTGAATGCACATCTAATTATGATGTTTCCATAGATCTTTTGAACAATGAATGATTATGATTGTTTTTCAATATCTGAACGTTATTATAATTAGTTTATTTTTAAATATAATAAATATACCATACAAATAAAAAGTAGTTAAATATTAGAAAAGCATATAAATTTAATATAATAAAATCATTTTTTTTTAAAAAGAAACATTTATGTTCACTAGTGATAGAGCGGAGATGCGTTGATGATTGGTGTTAGGTCTTAATAATAAATGTGATGATAATTGTGATGACGGAGACCATGGTTGTAATGGTGGAGTTAGTTGAGGTTGGTAGTTGATAATGGTGTTGAAGAACGTGTAAAAGTTGACGATGGTGTTAATGATAGTTGTGTTGATGGAGATGGTTGGTAGTAGAGATATAAGTTATAACCGCGAAAATTTGATATAATTATAATGATAACTCCTCTCCTCTAATACCTGAACTCTTTATTTTTAATTGAACATATATTATTTTTATTTTGCCAATTATATGTGTACTTTTTGTATGGAAGGGAAAATACAAAAACACTCAAGTAAGTTTTGAGTGCTTGAGGCCGACATTGAATTGTCAGCCTACCCACCAACTTTGCCAGAAGGGATGGAATTGACACTTCAAATTAAAACCATTTGGAAATAATATCACTATCAATTTCTACAAACATATTGAAAATCATGCAAACATAAATTAATTTCCTCACTTGGCAACTAAGTTAATTACCTTCTTTTTTCTATGCCTCTTTCAATGCCTAATACATAGATAGTCATTAAAATTTGGTCCACTTTATTATTGGGTATACGCATCTAGATACCTGATCAATTTAACTTTATTGTGTCAGTTGAGTACGCTGTACACTCTCGACATATAGAATGATCTTGTAGACACCTCTAAAAATTATGTGACACGTCAATGTCAGGAGTTTGTGAATTACGAGGCACAATGGAAATAAGTTCGAGTGTTTAATTGTCAGTTAAGACAAAAATAGGCTATCTGGATAAACTCTCAAAATTAGAAATTAGAATGCTTGCTGGCTAATTAAGACCAGGTTTAAGTGTATGCTTATGTAGTACTCCATCCGTCCCATTTTATATGTCACCTTTTTACTTTGCACTTGCATTAAGAAATGATGTAACTTAACTCTTCTACCCTTATTTAATATTTTCTTAAGTCTATTTTATTAATAAATGACAAGATTAATTAACCATTTTATCAAGGGTATAATAAGCAAAATATGATAATTTATGCATAAATTTTATAAAATGACAGGTATTATGGTCCAGTTATTTATAGAAAGGGATGGCATATAAAATAGGTCGGAGGGAGTATGTGTTTTTAATATCTTATAAAAAAGATAGTGCTTAAGATTTTCGTCTTTAATTTATACTTTTCAAGCTCTTTTTTTAGACAAAAAATAAACCGAATTCGATTTACTTTTTTTTTTATTATTAACAAAAATTAAAGTAGCAATTGTGTCTATTGATAATTTGGTTGACTTTTTAAAATAATTAAGTTGATCAAAGTTTTGATTTTTTTAAAAAATAATAAATCGATTGTGTCCACCGATTTTTCTATTTTCTGAATTTTCACCAACTTGGTTTCTTAAAAAAATGATTAATTTTTATTTGTCAATTTTGGACATGTTTTTAGTAGTGAAACATCACCTTAATTTCTATATTTAAAAAATGTACCTAGTATTGCTTAATTTTAAAGTACAAGCCAAGGAGAAAGTGATTTTCACTCTAATATTATTATCATCGAAAATAAAATATGCCAAATGAATTCTCCATCCAAATGTACAAGTAAATTGAGTATGGAGAACTAGTTTTATTTAAAGAAAAAGGGAAGTGAGACACAAATTATTATCTCGATCTTTAGTTTGTGAGTTCAAATTATCGAAGAAGTAAAAAGATGAAAGCTCTGGAAAAAAAAATAAAAAGAATTATTATTCCTAGTTAAAATAGCAGCAACATTCTGACGGGAGCGTCACCCTCAAATGAGTCCTGCAATACATGATTTAGATTTAATCAGGGCTTGAATATAGGCTTCAAACAACGATAAAAAATAAAAAAAAAGAACAACAGTCCGACAATTTTGTTTGAATGATTTAAGCCTAGAATGGATGGTAAGGCATCTATCTCCATTATGTCACTGCAACAGGAGCTAGCATCTCACGTGAATATTGCAACCACCTATATATATTATTTTTCTAGTTTTCATGTTTGGTACGGTATTAAAATTCGATTAAATTTAAATTTATATATAATAGAATTTGAGGATAGTTCTCTAATTAATAAGAACTTTTTTAATCTTTTAAAGCTTGAATCTGAAATATCTGATTAAAGATGAAGAAATTCTAAATTTTCTATCATGATCCAGATTTTGTACAACCACTATCTATTATAGGAGAAGTAGTTATTTCTATCTCCTAAATTATAGCGTCATCTTCTTATTCTCCTTTAGAATTTCAAAAACAAGTTCATGGATTTTAAATTTTTAATAATTAATGAAATAATTACATATTCCACAATATCATATAGGAATGATATGTCCTCGTCATATAATTTTGAACAATATTCATTTCTTGAGATTGAGTTATATTTAATTATAATTCTATCAAATCACATAAATTTCACTATCAAAAATGTCGTGAGACATTGGAGATGGACATAAAATGTCAAAAATTGCACCAAACACAAAAAATAGATCGTCAAATTAAATTCAAATGAAGGTTCCCTTTCTTTCAAAATTCTTTTTAACCAACTATTTCTTTTTATTTTCCCCAAATATAAAGGATATGTTTTTTTTTGTGTCATTTTCTCTTACAATTAATTTACGCTTAGAAATTACTGTCACTTTTTTGATTCATTTTTATTTGTTCACTATACTAAAAATAAATTTTTACTTTTATTTATCTACTTTAACATATATTTTGAAAAAAGACTATATATATAATATAAATATCTTAATAAAGTATATAATTTATTTATTAGTTTTCAATAGGTGTAAAGTCTACTATAAATAGGTAAAAGTAAACGAACAATTATGTCAAAATTCAGAACACAACGTGACTTTGTCGTGGATTATGGTAACCGTACTTTCTATATGATTAGAACCAACAAATATTGTTCCGTCTGTTTTATATTACTTGATAATTCGATACTTTTTAAAATTAAAATGTATTTTACTGAATAAATTTAGGGAAAAAAGATAAATCTACCTTCGAATTATCATAAATCTATGTCGATACCCCCGTCATATTTTTGGGACATTGATGTCCTTGCCGTCCAAAAATTAGAGCATATATGCCCTTTATACTAACAGATATACACGTGTCATAATTTTATCCACCGATCCGATATTTATTAAATATCAAATCAATGAATAAGATTGTGCCACATGTCCATATTTAGTCTTCCGTTAGAGTGAAGAGCATATATGCTCTAATTTTTGGATGACAGAAACACCAATATCCCAAAAGTATGACGGGGGTATCTGCATATCTCATTTATGATAGTTCATGATATAATTGTCCTTTTTCCCTTTTATTAATGATGCTTTATAACTCTAAGTTTAACTAATATGCTACTTTATGTAATAAAATTCTATTTATTTACTAAAATACATAAGTAAAATAAAAATATAGAAGGTCAAGTAAAATAAAATGGAGAGAGTCCTGCTGATTATTTCATAGAGAGAATAAAAGTACATATGCAACTATATATAATTCTATAAGTCATGATGACAATTAAGTTAAGAAATGTACATTTGATTGTGTACTTGGCCAAGTAATTAGGCTAATTAATTCCTTAAAAATGTGCATTAATTGAGAAGCACTTATAGTAACATATCTTAATTCTTGGGGAGCAGATGTGACTAATAAGCATAATCTATATAGAGTTTAAAACAAATCAAACACTAATTGGATTATGTCAATGATGATGAAAATGTACTTGAATGAAAGAGTAGTCATAATCAAGTTATGGGGGGCCATAATTAATTAAGTATTGAGAATTACATGCAACTACACCAATTCAATTATCTTTTTAGATCATAGTTAGTCAAAAGAATATATTAAATCATGTTAGGTTGTTGGTAGTTCAATTGTTACGTTATACTAATCTTCAACCATGGTTATGAAGTCATATTTTCAACGTAACTGCACTTGAAGTATAATTCAATGGCGTCTCGAATTATTTATTGTAATTTTAAAAGTAGTTGTCTTAATTTTTTTTTTCAATTTGTCTTTAATAATAATTGTTTTTGAATACTACAGATTAAATGTCTCAATAACGTAGATACTTAGTAAATGTAAATTATATCTTAATACATAAATGATGAGAATAAATAGTCAAAAACATCCATCTAATTATTCTAATAGTTTCTTTAAAAACACATATAAAAGAGAAACATCATAGATAATTTGAATCGAATATAATAGAGTATACATATACACTTGCTACTAAAGAAATCCTTCTTGTATTTCATTTGCTTTCCCTTTCAAGTTTAGGGTTATTATATAAGTCTCATCAAATTATATATATATATATATATATATATATATATATATATATATATATATATATATATATATATATATAAAAGGAAAAATGACCTAAATACACAACTTATTTTGTTATATTTTCTTTAAAATTTTCTATCATTTGAAAGAATTACAAAAATTTCTACTTTCTCCCATTCTCACATTCATCACTCTTACACGATGTATTGTGACAGATGAGTTTTGTATCAACAATGGTAGTGTACGGGACACGATGTATCAGGACTGGTGTGTATTGTATCAACAAAGGTAATGCATCTGGACACGATGTATCAAACATTGAGTGATGTATTCAAAATCAGGACGTGAGGATCGAGACGTTGAATGATGTATTAGAAATCGAGATCGGGACGTTGATCAATGTATCAGGACTGATGTGTCTTGTATCAACAAAGGTAATGCATCTGGACACGGTGTATCAGACATTGAGTGATGTATTCGAAATCAGGACGTGAGGTATCGAGATGTTGAATGATATATCAGAAATCGAGATGCTATATATCAGGAAGTTGAGTAATGTAGAAAACCCCACATATGCAATCAAATCGACATTAAAAGAAGTTCCTGAATTCCCAGCACAATGGTTGATTAAATATGAAAAAAAGTTGAATTACACAATGATTGCTCAAATGAGATTATATACATATGGATCCACTTGACTTTATTATCTTCTCTTTTTTTTTTTTTTCTAAAATAAAAATATTTTTTCTCCCTCCATTAATTGTCTTTATGAATTGAATGATAATTAAGCAGCACTACACGTGGTCTGAATGAAGGGACCTTGCTTCCAACCACAATAATTATTAGGTCTGCTTGTACTTTGATTTGAAATAGATTGATTTTTAATTAAAATTTTATTACTATTCGTAATTTAAATTTTTTGAGTTATATTTTATTTTGGTAAATATGAATATTTATTTCTTTATTAACTTTTATTTGTGGTGCATACTTTTTTTTAATGTAGGTAGTGATTATGACTTATGATCGATTCGATAGAAAGGATGAAATAGTTATTATTTATGAAAATTATTTAAACTTCTTTAATCCTTATACAATGTTGTCAAATAAATAAATATAATAGAAATAAAGTATCAACATATTCTAAAATGTCACATTAATAAATCACATATCTTTATGTTCCTTTTATAAATAAATACTTGCAATTATATGCTAGTACAAATTATTAAATACACATTATAAAAATCCACTAAATATAATAATTCAATAGCAATAGTAACTAAGTATTCATTGATACAATCCTCCCATATGGTGTAAACAATCTATTCATGCAGAGCATAAACATATTTGTTTGTTAATAAATTTAAAATGATTGATCTATTTTTTACAAAATAAGAACTTATAGATCAAGTTTTATATTTTACAATTAAAATTATAGCTTGTAATTTGAAATCTTATGTTTTAAAGAATTTGAAATTAAATAACATATTTTTATAAATAAACTAATTTTAAATTAGAACTTCAAATTTAAGCCCAAATTTTATGACCAAACATTTACTTACCATTCCATCAAACAAAATTGCATACTATATTACATTCCCCATCCTCTAAATTGAGAATAGAGAGAGGAGAAATGAAAAGAAGAATACAATATCATGAAAATCAAATTCTCGTTAATAAAGTAAAAATTCAATCAACTGACCAGTTGAATTACTGTGATTTTTCCTCAATTACATACTACTACTACATCTTTCTAGAAAATATTTTTTGATTAAGTTACAATCATACCCTCACAAAAACAAAGATTTACTTTCATGATTAACATTAGCTTTTCCAATTCCCATAGCCCACTCATATACATTCCCACTCATTGTGTTTGTTGCTTAAAGCACCTCTCCCTCATTTCTCTCCTTCTCCCTTAGCTTTTTTTCCCCACTTTTGACCCAAAAACTATCAACAAGAAACTTCAAACAGCAAAAAGCTTGGTACAATCAAGTTACTTATAACATAATTATAAATAAAATTTGATAGGAGTAATAAACACTAGTAATTAATAAACTTGTAAAAATTTAAATCATAACAAATTGAATTATACCGATATAATGTAAAAATAAATTATGTCTTTTGATCAATACACAATAACGACTTATCCAATTAGTATGATTTCATAAGTGGAATCTGAAAATGATAAAGTGTATACTTATTTTACGATGAAGAGAGAGACTCTTTATTGAGAGCCATCCATTAGAGAATAGAAATAGATATATACATCATACTAGATGTACTACTACTACATTTAACTAGTGTGATTTCATAAGTGAGATCTGACAATAATAAAGTGTACGCCCTTTCATGAGAGCCATCCATTGGAAAATAGAGATAGATAGATACATCATATTAGATGTACTACTACTACTACAACTTCTAGCTATCTACCTTAGACCCCACTTCAAACACATCCCACACAAAGAAAAACACTACCAATTTAATTTTCTTATAATGGAAAATGTCCATAATCATCATGATCATGATAACATTGGAAATTCCATTCAAAGACCAAATTTCCCCTTGCAATTGTTAGAAAAAAGAGATCAAGTAGATCATACAACAATATGTTCATCACAAGTTCATCCTTATAATTCCACTTCTTTACACATGATGACTACCTCTAGTAGTGATGCACCTTGTGTTGATCATAACCAAAAATCAAAAAATCAAAACAAGAAACAACAACAACAAGAAGCAAAAAAACCAACAACAACAAAAGATAGACACACTAAGGTTGATGGTCGTGGTCGAAGAATTCGTATGCCAGCAACATGTGCAGCTAGGGTTTTTCAACTCACTAGAGAATTAGGTCACAAATCTGATGGTGAAACTATTGAATGGCTCTTACAACAAGCTGAACCTGCTGTTATTGCTGCTACTGGTACTGGTACTATTCCAGCTAATTATTCATCACTTAATATTTCTTTAAGAAGTTCTAGACATCATAGTGCTAGTAACTACCTAGCACATAATAATAATAATAATTTCGGTCATGTTTATCATGACCGAAATTATTTTAATGGGGTTGGTTTATTTTCGTCTGAAAATAATTCATTTTTCCCTAGTGGGAATTTGAACATGTTACAAGCGAAGGAGGAGTTATATGATGATGATAATGATAATGATAATAATAATAATACTGGACGAATTAAGCGGAGGTCAGAAGATCAAGACTTACTACTAAATAATTACCCTATGAGTAATATGTTGCAATCTAGTACTTATGGTTCAATTCCAGCAAGTCATCAAATTGGGCAAATTCCAGCAACAACGTTATGTATGATGACAAATAATAATAATTCTAGTCATCATGACCCTAATAATTGTTCTATGTGGGGATCTTCTAGTAATAATAATAATAATAATATTGAGAATTCAAATATTAGAGGAGGGTTATTGAATTTTATGAATTTTCATCAACCAATTTTGGGGACACGTGGCGGCGGTGGGACGGCGGCGGAAGGGCAATGGGGGATGTTGACGGCGGCGATGAACTCGTATAGACAAAGTGGTGGTCATGCTAGTGGTTCTTCTAATCAGCATAATGAAGGAGATGATCATCAACATCATTCTTGAAATGTATGTAGTCTTGTTCGATTTTGTTAACGCGAGATATTTTGTGTATCAGACTTTTTTTTTTCTTGTATGGGGAAGTTGAATACAATAGTTATGTAGTAATTGCTATTAGTAGATTTGTATTAATAATAGGGCAAAATAAATTTCTTGGAATTTTGAGAGCATGCATCATTTTCTTTTAATGGAATTTCTTAAGAAAATTGTAGGGTTTGGTGAGAATTTTGTAAAGAATCTTGTTCTTTTCTTTTCTTTTTTTGCTTTTCCGTTTAAATGTTGACTACTTTAATTTTAAGAAAGGGTTTTCGAGTATTACATTCAGCCAATGATTCTTGTCAATGTATTTTTGGTACGATGAGTCGATGATGAAACGAGTTGATCAGCCGATCCCAATTAATTTGGGGCTGAGACATAATTATTGTTATTGATGAGATGAGTTGAGTTTAGATGAACACTATGATCACTGAGAACTCATATAGTTGATATAACTTATTTGACATTAGGATACAATTTTTGTTGTATTTTGAATTTTATTTTTCTGATACGAAGGTGAAGTGAGTTGAATTTGAGACCGAGGCACAATAACTGTTGATGATGAATCAGGATTTATATAACCTACCACAACTTGATATAGCAATTGTTGTTGAAGAAATGAGTTGAGTTTAGACTAAAAACATATTAAAAATTCATATAACCAACACAACTTATTTGAGATTGATATATAGTTATGATTGTATGTATTTTGAATTCTATATTTTCCTAGACAAATAAGTAATAAATAAAGCTTATGCAAAAGTCTGATGGTAGAGATGTTAATTGTAGTTGCATTTATAAATAACTTGATCCATTTTTAACATTTCATTTTGTATATGTCTGAAGATCCTCATATATAACCCTCAATTTATGCGTTATTTATCCATTGTTTAAGGTACCATATATATATATAATATAGAAATGGTCCAACTAAATTAATAAAAAGGTGGGGTATTATATACTGACTAGAAAAGTAGTTTTTCTGCACTTCTTGATAAGGAAGATGCCTGCAGTCAAAAGCTTGTTCATTGGTTAGTTCTGCTATTTGCTATCAGGTATCAAATATCACACTAAGTGCAGTGACGGATCTAGAATTTTCACTTACAGAGTTCAAGTATAATATCTAGATTTTAGCTTGAAATTTTAAGGTAAATTTTGAACCCGTAAACCACTAAGCCATCTCTTATCTTTTATTCAGGAGATTATATAAAAGTTTAAAAAATATCTTATATATACAATGTAATTTTTTACCAAAAAATTGGTATGAATATCCTCCCGACCCTCTAGATACATCCTTGCATACATGAATGCCAGAAGTGAACATATATATATATATAAGTGGGGTCTGAACAAAATAGTATATATGCAGGCAAACCTTATCGTATCTTGAAGAGGTAAAGAAATTATTTTTGACAAATCCTCGTAAAAGAAAAGGTGCATCAACGATGATACACAGAGGTGGATTTAGCCTTTATTCAATGGGTTCAATTGGGTCCAACAATATGCTTTCTGAAAAAAAGAAGAAGCTCTGACCAATATGTTAAAGGGTGTAGGGACCATAATTTCTATCAATTACTTGTCTCTGGCATTCTTTGCAAGAATGTGATGTTTTTGTGTGTACGTACAAAATAATGTGTTGATTGATAAAAATAATATTACTGAGTATGTATACTAGATGTTGAATTCTCTGAATGTATTCACATGATGTTCACCTCATTAAAATGTCGGTGCTGCATAAGATTTGACTTCCACTTTGGACATTCCTATGGATGAGGAGTATATTTGAGCCACTTGACTACCCTCAAAAAAGGTGTTTTTATATGATAACAATGGGTAAAATTTATCTTTATCCACATACTAAACGGACTGAAGAAGTAGATCTGAGAAATAATTACTCATTGTTTTATCAAATTTATAGTGATTATCAACATTGGCGGAGTTAGGAGGAGATTCATGGATTCGGACGAATCCAGTAGCCTTTTCATAGACCCTATATTTGTACTAGAAAATTATTTAAGTATATAAGTATATTAATTTATGAACCCCTAACAAAATTGATTGACAGCTATTAACGAAATTTAGAACCCCAAATTCTTAATCCTGGCTTCGCCTCTGAATTTATCAATCCACTATATCCATTGCTTCATTTGGACCTGTTCCATTCTGATACTCAACAATATGCGGTTCTCTTCACATTTGAGAGACATTCAGTTATCTGGACCAAGTTCTTAACGCGATTGTTATCAGGTTCTGGTTTATAGCAGATGATTGTAAATCCGCCAACAAGATAGAACTACAAGTCTGGTACAAAATACAACAGACACGATATCAGGTTTTAGGTACGCTAGTTTTCTCTAACATATACAAATTAGTCGAGACTAGTTATATGAATCCTCGATAGCCATTTAGCTTTGGTTTTATCAATCCTTAATCTAGAAACATTTGATATCACAGTTTAGACGAAAAACCATTTTATCAAAATCTGGATCTAAGGTAAGTATGCAAGCAGTACTCTTTTAAGTTTCAAATATCAATAATCAAATGTGGAGCATTTCATATATACAAATACGATTTTGTTTGTTCAAAGTATATCATGAATAATTCACCAAAGGTATGGCTCCAGCAATGCAAAAATCCAAGGTACGATATCAGGGAAAGTGAACGAGGCATTGTAATTCTTAGTCATCTTCATTAGCTTGTTCCCAGTTGTTGCTGCACATACGAATGAATCTGATTATATTATCTGTTATACAAATAAAACTCTTTCACCCTGAAAAGCAGGGGAACAATCCACTAGGTTTCCTTTAACATTCTTTGTGTACAAGTTGGAATCAAGTTATGTGAATCCTCTATATATCCATTTTGCTTCACTTGGACCTGTTTCATTTCGATACTCAACAATATCGGGTTCTCTTCACATTCTAGGGACATTCAAATATCTAATTATACGGAAAAAAAAGGTTTATACCAAACCAAGTTTTTAACACAATTGTTATCAGGATTCTAGTTTATAGCAAATGATTGTAAATCCGATAACGAGATAGAACTACAAGTCTAATACGAAAGAAAACAGATCATTAAGAGGCTTCATAGTTTCGATCCAAGCAGTCAGCAGCAACTATTAATTAGTGTTCAACATTAGCTTCCACTTCCTGAAATTCAATTGTACAAAACAAATAGTTACAAAATTTCACATGACACGTAAAAACAGAGTATAGCACAACAAAATAGCCATCTAGTTTAACTAAAACAACAACATAGACGCGAGTAATTAAGTTCAAGTTCCAATATCAGGACAAAATATATTCAATGTCTTGTCCTATATTTGACAACAAAAAAGGGTGCAAAAAGAGCATAACAAGCTAAACGAAGCAGAATCCTTACAAAATCAGCTATGTGATGATTGTGGAGATTCCTGTCCCTGGTCAGATATCTTTAGGGGATTAACAAGGCTTTCTACATAGATTTCTTCACATTGATTGACATGAAAAGTGTGCTTTAGTTGTCTTGTTGAACCATCATATATCATGATGGCCGAGTCAAGCACAAGCAAAATTTCACCATGACGAATATGTATAGAGAATGCGAAAGCAGGTGCAACACACCTATGTATCTTAATATTTTGAGGATATTTGATGGTCAATAATTTTGTCCAAGATACATTAACTCCAGAATGCTTCATAATCCATACATCAGAGGTAGCAGCACCTCGTTGACAAGTATAAAGCAGAGAAAGATCACTTCCCACAACTCCCACGTTGATATCAGAATTGTCTTTTCCACAACTGGGAAGCTCCAAGCTTTCCCATGTCCCATCTGCTAAATCAAACGAAGTGATGTTGCACACCTTGTAATTATTAATACAAGTCGATGAAGTCCAATAAAGCTTCCCATTGACAAATCTACCATGAAGATTTAATAGAAAGATGCCCTGAAGCTGATCATTGAGTGTTGTCCAAGAATTAGTCCTCAAACTGTATATGTTGACCACAATCCTATGATTATGACGAATAGGATAATCGATAAATACAACTTTATAATCATCACGTGACTCATCATATCCGAAACCACATTTGATACCATCAGAGCACAAATTACTCGTAGACTTTGGTAATTCCTTTGACTTAGTAATAGTGGGGTTCCATATATATGCCTCTCTTTGGCGGACATGGGCAACACAAATCAACCCATTGACAGAGCCGACAATGTGAGTTGATAAAGTGGTTCTTTCGATGGGAGAATCGATGTGGAATAGCTCCTCAGTGAGTTGCTGTTTGGTAAACAAGGGAGGGAGAGGACAAAACTTGAAATCATCGTTGGTGTTTCGAAATATAAGGCTGTGATAGATGTATCTGTAGAGAATAGCAGAAGAAAAGTATAATCAGGGAAACCTTCTGCTAGCCCAAGATCGTTAACTAAGATCGAAAGATTCAACTAAGGAAGAAGAGGAAGCTAGAAAGGAGAACTTGATTATGGAAGAAACTCTTGAATTGGGTTTTTCTTAGAATGCTTGGGTTTTGGTTTTGGTTTGTATACAAATGTACAAGACCACCCATATTTATACTTGTTCATGGATGGTTCTAGAAATTCTTCTAGATACTTCTACAATGAAAATTCTAGTGAACTTTATCTTCTATAGATATTTAGATATTTTTTAAGATAACTATCCTAGATATTATCCTACACTATTCTAGAAACATTACTAGAACAATCTATTATATTCCAAAAAATCAACTTTAACTTTTTCACACTCTCCCTTAAAGTGATTTTTTGAAAACTATCCCACACTTGTCACGGAAGAACTCAACCGAAGCTTTGCGTCATGTCTTGGTAAAGATCTCAGCAGTTTCTTCCAGACTTCTCTTCCTTCTCCAAATGATAAAGATTTTTCACTATCAGTTAATCCATGTAGATTATCTCTTTGTTGAGTTCTCAAACTCCCCCTTTCTCTTAACTTCTCAACAATTAGATTATCCAGAGAAATACTATCAATTTCCTATGAAGTCTCAACACCAATATCAGATCTATTGCCATATTCTCTTATCATCTCCTTGATAGATTTTTTGAAAGCTTCAAAGCTTTCAAAAATCATATTGTTTCTCTTTGAAACTTCAAAATCAACTTCTTCATAGATTTGGTCATCATTTTCTCCATTTGTTTCCAATGTTTAATCCAAGTCAGTTACTGACCTCGATTTGGCCGACGATTGATCAGAGACTTCAACTTCCCATACATCTTTCTCAATACTTTCTCCATAAAGGTTACCATCGACATATATAGCTCCAGGCACTGCTTGTTCAGAATTTACTTCCTTGATTTCTTCGATAGAAGCTACCATCTCACCAGTATAAACATCTTCTATAGTTTCTTGCTTCATATCGATGACATCAGTGTCTCGCTTTTCCATGTGGTCAACTGCATTATATTTTGAATCCTCGATCCAGTCTCTTTCAATATTGATGGAAATCATTGCATTTATTGCTCGAGCCTCAGCTACTAAACAATTTCCCCACTCTTCTTCTTCTTCAACAACAACTTTTTGAGCCATATTGCTCTCCTTGGCTCGACAATATCTTTTTATATGCCCTACTTCACCACAATGATAATATCTGAGTCTTCTTACCATAATAGTTAGAAGACTTTTCCTTCTCTCCAGGTGAGCGTAAACCACCTGAGGATCGAGAGTGTGGCACATCTCTTGTTTTTCCATTAAAATTCCTCTTGTTGGCTACAAGAGCATTTTCTTCTCCTTCTTTGACAAATACACTATCCAACTGCTCGGCTAGTAGTTCCTGTGACGACAACAAATTTTCAAACTCCTCCAAGGATGGTTGTTGAGCCCATCCTTGAATCAACGTCACAAACGGAATATATTCAGGCTTCAAACCACGAATAACAATTCTTCTCATTCGTGCTTCCGAGATAGCCTCTTTCGAATTCAACAAGGATATCTCAGAACATAAGTTCTTAATCCTCAAAAAATACTCGGCGATAGAAAGGTTACCTTGAGTGGTGTTAGCCAATTCATTCTCCAATATCTACAGCCGAGCTTCATTCTTCTTGTTGAACAAACAATCGAAGGTCCTTCATATTTCATGTCACGCCCTGAGCCTACACCCCAGATGTGACCGGCACTTGAAGACCATCGCTGGCCCCCAAGTGAACCCTTGGCCTGGCTTTCTTAACTCAACGGAAACTTAACTCAACAGGATAACTCAATGCAATGAAAAGTTATAAAACAACTCAACTGAAAGTAATTTGCCAATAAGGCATCTCGAGTCTCAAAATAGGATATTTAAATATATACATGCATGAGAGACTCCAAACTAACTGACTGACTGTCTATGAAGCCTCTAAATACTGAGATGGATGTTGGGACAGACCCCGCAACATCCTAATAAAACAAAAACTAAGAACACAAAATAATTGAGTCCTCCGGAATGCAAGGAGGCTCACCACTGACTCTGGAGTGCTCAGCTGGATCAACGACGTGCAGGATGCTGATCCGGGGTACCTGTATCTGCATCATAAGACGATGCAGGCCCACTGGCATCAGTACATGGAAGGTACTAGTATGCGAGCTGGAAAACTAAGCAACAAAGGCTAGAAGGAAATTTGAAAGAAATTGAAAAGTTTACCTTGTTCAACTCAACTCAACCTGACTGACTTCTTTCAATATAAGGCAATTTAAAACAAGTGTGATATAAAGAAAGACTGTTTAAAACATGCTATAAAACTCTGTATGTATACAAGGATACAATAAGCCTGAGATGTATATAGAAATACAATTGAACTGATGTATATAAAATACAATAATTTTCGTGTATAAAAATACAATAACTGCTGTGGGAGTTTCTCTAACCGAAAACCATCACATAAGAGCTAAAGTGATGATACAGCGATCAACCTCACGTTGCCAGAGCATCCTATACCCGGCCAAAGGTATAAGACCTGAACTGCCTAATGGATCCACTAGTCTAATATGAAAAGCATTCATCTAAAGAGCATGATCCTTTTCTACCCATGGTGGCTAACATGGTTCTATGGGGGCTGTGGGTTCTTTGAACGCTCCCCCAATTCGGTGCTCGATACTACTCCCAAAAAAATGTACTGGCTCTTATGTTTTTTAAAATACATTTCTTCCTGCTGACATGAGATAATTACTCAAAAAAAAAAAAACTATCCCGAAGGCTCTTTGGAAATTTCAGTTTCCAACCTTGTCTAAATGTAAAGACAATTCTTTAAAACTTCTTTGGGAATACATAGTTCCCTAATAACTTTGAAAAAAATGAACTCAACTTGAAACTCTAAGCTCTTTGCTTGACTTGACACTTGAGTCTAAAAGTAAAGTTAAAACGTTCAATAAAGACTCTTGAACAACTTTACAACTAGCTTGACTTGCTTAACTTCTAAGATTAACTCTTAATTTCTAACTTCACTTGACTTCTAACTAACTCTCCTTAAATTGAAATTTGGATTCAAGGTGTTTGCTCACATGTTACGGATGAGTTCTTGACTTTAGAAGTACCTTGGAGTGTTGGAAACAACTAGGAAACATAGGTATAATACCTAGGAACAAAATAAAATACAAATGGGGAATTAAGGTAACGGGAAGGATTGGCGTTCTAAGAGGCGCGGGGCACCAGCCCTCAACTTCAAACGGGACTGCTGGCCATACGGCCAGGCACCAGTCCTCAGCTTCAAAAAGGGGACTGCTGGCCACTCTGCCAGCCCTTTTCCCAGAAAAACAAAACGACTTTTCTCCCTCTTTTCTTCAATTCTAAACCACCCTTACTTCAATGGATTTAACCCCAAACACTAGGGATCATCAATCTCTCAACATACAATAAATTACAACTCAAATACACAACCCAATCATGTCCCACAACCAACAATAACTTCAACAACACAACTAACAACATTAACAACAACTAACAACTTCAACACCAATCCAATCTTTTCTCAAATCATAAAAAAAAGAGCTTAGTGTGTGGGGGAAAGGATCAGACCACACAAAGAACTCACATACCTTGATAGGGATCACCCCCGACGAAAATCCACGACGGGAACTTGTTGATCTCCTTTCTCCTCTTCTTCTCCTCTTCACTCTCAAGAACCCTAACTCTTTCTCTTTTAAAATAGGATAAAAATGATCCAAAATCAGCCTAACACACAATATAACCTCAAAAGAAATGGCTAGGGAAAAGACCAAAATGCCCTTAAAATTTCCGGACGGATTCCCTGCCAACTGCCCAACTTTCAATGGCCATAACTCGCTCATACGAACTCGAAATTGAGAAATCTCAGTGGCGTTGGAAAGATCATTCCACAAGCTTCGCAACCATAACTGGAACTACTCCTAACTCATCCTGATCTAGGAGTTACGACTGTTCAAAGTTGGCCAAAAATCACTGATTTCCACACTTAGCCAAATTTTTTTTTCCAGATTCTGTATTTTTCCAAAAATGGCTACTTCCAATTTCAAGTTTCTTCACAGCTATTTCAAATTGACGGATGTTACATTTCATGAGCTGATTTACACTTTATAATATGATCAAATAAATTGGAGGATATTGTCCTCTTTAGAATGAAATCCGCCTTCCCATTAACCAGCTTCCACTTCTTGTACGCACTGCTATTTTTCGGTCCGTCAGCAGGAGGACTTGTGTCATTTCCATTAACAACATCCCACAAATCCTCTCCCACAAGGTATGATTCCATACATGTTTTCCATACCTTGTAATTGGACTGATTCAACAACTCCATCCCCAGTCCATTGACACGGCCGCTAAAATCCATATAGACAAACCAGTTGAATCTACCACTAACCCGATCTTGAAATAACACCCACAAGCCAATCCACGGCTATGGCTCTGATACCATGTAGAGAATAGCAGAAGAAAAGTATAATTAGGGAAACCTTCTGCTAGCCCAAGATCGTTAACTAAGATCGAAAGATTCAACCAAGGAAGAAGAGGAAGCTAGAAAGGAGAACTTGATTATGGAAGAAACTCTTGAATTGGGTTGTTCTTAGAATGCTTGGGTTTTGGTTTTGGTTTGTATACAAATGTACAAGACCACCCATATTTATACTTGTTCATGGATGGTTCTAGAAATTCTTCTAGATACTTCTACAACGAAAATTCTAGTGAACTTTATCTTCTAGATATTTAGATATTTTTTAAGATAACTATCCTAGATATTATCCTACACTATTCTAGAAACATTACTAGAACAATCTATCATATTCCAAAAAATCAACTTTAACTTTTTCACAGTATCCTTTGTCATTAGCAATTAACTTGATATGGTTCTTCACAAAAGCGGGGCCAGAGATTAGTTGATGCCATGATTTAAAAATGCACATGCATTTCGACAGAGATTTGATAGGAAGCCTTAAGAGGATCTCTGTTATGAGTTCATTAGGAAGAAGAAGAGGGATTATGGAATCACTTGCCATAGCAGAAGTAAGTTTTTTTCTGAATGGTAGTAGTTTGTGCCCTAAGTGTACAAGGAGTTGTAGTTTGATTGCAACACAGTTTGTTACTTTAAATAGGATTCCGCTTCTTAATAGGTGTTAAAAAGGGGTGATACTGATTGTTAAATACTTTCAATTAAATTCTTTATTTAATTCATTCGGATCTTCACATCTATTTTACAAATGTATACAGTTCTATAATGAATTAAGCTATTTTAACCGATCCCAAAAGCTGAAATTGGCTAGTAAACAGCTTTCTTAACTTTTCCATATTTAGTTTTCCCTTTATGAAATTCCAGACTATGGTAAGCTTACTGGCAAGATTAAAGAAAGTTATCTTCCGCACTAAAGAAAAGACAGCCAGTTGAATATCAATAGTAGTAGAAGCTGTTGTAGATCAATAATTATATCTGGAACATTTTCATAGTTACTAAGTTTACTAGAACAACTAATAATAATTTGTCACCCTGAAAAGTAGGGGAACCATCCCCGATGGAGAAGCTAAATAAAGAGCTCTTACAAGTTATCGGCTAAATGATTGTGAGGTTTCATGATATCAATAGGGGATCAACAAGGCTTTCTACATAGATTTCTGCAGCAGCACATTCCTCAAATCGATCAACAACCTCTACTTGTCTGGTTGAACCGTTATATGTCATGATAACGGGGGGAAGTAAAAGTAAAATTTCATCCTTATTTGACTGGTAACAAGGTACGGAGAAAATGGATGTAAAGAATATAAACTCCCCAAGGTCTTTAGGATGATCGATCTTGAAAATCTTTGTCCATGATACTTTAACTCCACAATCCTTCATAATCCACACATCGGAATTAGTTCCGTCAAGATAATTAAGACAAAGCACAGAAAGATGACTTCCCACCACTCCCAGTGCCAACGGATAACTACCTTTTCCATAACTATCCGGAAGCTCCAACCTTCTCCATGTTTCATCTGCTAAATCAAGAGATATGATATTGCACATATTGAACGTATCAACATCACCAGATAAAGCCCAATAAAGCTTTCCATTGACAAATTTACCTGGAGAATTTACTAGAAAATTGTCCTGAAACTTGTTAATTGTTCTCCAAGAATCAGCCTTCAAACTGTATATGTTGACTACAGAATCACACGAACCACTATCCTCATAAATACATTGAATAACTACCACTTTGTAATCATCACGTGTTTCGTCATATCCAAAACCATATTTGAGATAGTAAGAGCAACTGTTCCTCAATTTACCTTGAAGTGTAGGCAATTTCTTAAACTTCTTTATAGCGGGGTTCCATAGAACTGTCTCCTCTATCTTACTATAAAGACAAATCAATCCATTGACAGAACCAACAATCCAAGTATAAATAGTGGGGTTTTCCATGGGAGAACCAATGTCAAATAGGTCGGTGCTTCGTTCTTTGTTAAGCATGGAAGGGAGACAGCAAACCTTAAAATTGCACGCGGTTTCTTGAAAAATAATCCTGTGGTGGCTGTATTCTTTGTCGTTAGCTGTTAATTTCCAATGGTTTTTTATAAACTTTGCGCTGGAGATTAGTTCAAGCCATGATTTTGAAACACACATGAACTTCAACAGAGACTTTGGGGGCACCTTTAAGAGGATCTCTATGATGATTTCATGAGGAAGAACAGAGATTATCGATTCAGCCATAAGTCTTATGGGGCAGCTTTTGTGTGTATTTATTTTTAGTATAATAACAGAAATAGTCGATGTAGGGGTAAGGTTTGCGTAGACTTATGATGTTGCAAGGTCAAGAAACAAAAATAGAAACTTATAGCGAAAGGGAAACGGCTGATGGATCTTATCTTTGTGATATTCTATTAGACATGGCTGAGATCCCCAAGCTACGTGGCGAAGAGATCAATGTTTTTGGAAGGAAATGGCCTGTGATAACAACATCTTTCACTTTTTTTCTAATTGTTTTTCTGGATTTTATATGATAAATAATTACTATAATGATATGGAAGTCTTTGTGATTCTCAGTCATCTTTATTTGGTAAACCAATTTTCAATTATGGGGCTTCAAGGTCACTTAACTTTTGAAGGGTAATTGTCTAAATATATTCATTGTTGTTATTTTTTTTTTTAAAAAAAAATGTTTTTGGCGGCTGTCTTGATTGAGGGGAAGGAGTCATAGTTTGATTGCAACACAGTCTTTGAACTATAAATTTTTATTAAAATTGGACTGGAGGTGACATATATAGAAATCCTAATTTGGATAGAAGTAGATATTTGAAGTATAAATGGATTGGGATTAAGTATCACCTTTAATTGTTTTTGACGTTTGTACATAAATAAAAATCCAACTTTGGATAGAAGTAGATATTTGAAGTAAAAAGGGATCGGGAAGTACCGCCTAAATTCTTTGCCTATTTATATCAACTCCTTTTGCACCGTATTATTCATACAAGTTTAAAGGATTTCGGAAGTATTGCCTGTAATTCTTTGGCTATATATATTTGTTCCTTCCATCTCAGCTAATTACTCATTCTTTCTTCTGAAACATGTCTTCGTCATCGACAAGTGCCACATTGTTATGTTTGTTTCTGTTGTTGGGTTGCATAGGCATTGCTACTGTCACTGCAACCGAACCCAAAACAGAATCGTTTGGTACTTCTTCAATTGGATTGTGGCCCCGATGGTGGTGGTGTACTCACCCAAAAATACCATCACCACCAACTCCATCTCCATCCCCGATTGATAATGTGGCTTCACCAACGCATATGGCTCCATCCCAAGTTGATGATGTGGTTTCGCCACCACACACGACCCCGACTACTTCTTGCATCAAGGTGGACGGTTGTGCGTTAGATTTGATCACTTCCGTTTTCAAGCGTAGAATTTCATTATCCACTCACTGCTGCCAAGGACTTTTAACAATTTCAGATGATTGCTTTTACAGAGAGTACACACACTCCAAGAGGGTACCCTTTTTCTTTGGAAAAGTGAGAAACTATTGCAGTCATGCGGTTGATAATGCGGCTCCATCTCCCGTTGATAATGTGGCTCCATCTCCATCTCCCGTTGATAATGCGGCTTCACCAACTCATGCGTCTCCATCTCCATCTCCGGTTGATAATGTGGCTTCGCAAACTCATGTGGCTCCATCTCTAGTTGATAATGCGGCTTCACCAACTCATGAGGCTCCATCCCTATCCCCGGTTGATGATGTCGTTTCTCCATCGCACATGGCTCCCTCTTGGGGCCTGGCCCCGGCTCCAACCACTTCTTGCATCAAGGTGAACGGTTGTGCATTCAATTTGATCAGTTCCGTTTTCAAGCGTAGAATTTCATTATCCACACAATGTTGTCAAGTACTTTCAACAATTTCAGATGATTGCTTTTACAGAGAGTTCACGCACTCCAAGAGGCTACCGTTTTTCCTACGCAAAGTGAGGAACTATTGCAGTCGTCATCAAGCCTGAAGCAGATTTTTTCCTTCTCTTTTTTTTTTTGGTCATTTAGCTTATTTTATTTAGGATTTTCCCCCTTAATAGGTTTTTAGGTGTTAGTTAAATACTTTTGATTAAATTATTTAATTAGATTTTCATCTCTATTTTACAGTTTAATTACTACTCTCTCTGCGGATACCTTTATCTGTCCATGTTTGACTTGGCACACTCTTTTACTATCTTTCCTAGACTATTGATAATGTTAACTTTGGAACACAACCTTTTACTTATTTGTGATATGGTAGACATATCAATCAACTATACCTTGGTCCTAATAAAGCTGAGTACGGTTATACGAATCTTCCGCAACTATTCCTTTCTAATCAACCCCAACATTCCCAACAAATCATATATTTATTATTAAAAGTGGAAAGCTCTAAAGTAAGAAGTTAAATTACCATTTTAATCTTACACTAAATAAAAATTTAAAATTTATCTTAATATCTTACTAAATAATAATATTTTAATTGTATAAAGGTAGCATTAAAAGTCCAACAACTACAATTTTAAAATATAAAATTTATTAATAATTTTTAAACCAAGTGAATAATATTAGATGCACTGAAAACAAGTAAGTAATAGATGGTTCATTTGCCGGTAATTATTATAGTAGCATATTTCTTAATAGTAAGTACCTTTTCTCATTCCAGCATTTATTAGTTTGAAGCTTCTACCTGTTATATGGATGATTGGTTCATCTATCAATAATTATTATAACATATTTTCTTTAATACATAGTAATTTAGATTACAATCCTTTCTCAACATTTCTTAGTTTGAAGTTTCAGTCGATTACACAATTTATTCATTCATAATCATTAATCCTTCGTTATTTGACACCATAGTGTCAAATCACATAATCTTTGTCCAATCTTTCTTCTTTTGTCGGGCAAAACATTTTCTTCTGCAATTTTTATTTATTTTTTTCTAAGTTTTTTTTCTTTTTTTTACTTTCAATTCATGAACCTCAAAATATTTTTGGATGTTCTTTTGAAATTTGATTAATGATTTGAAATTTTGCAGTTGGAATAGATCGTTTGCAGTCTAAAGGTATTGATATTTTCCTTCCGTCAAAGATCAGAGGTTTTTCTTCTCTGCTCAAATGTGCATCTGCTTTGTTTTTAATTCTTTAACAAGAAACTAAAATAGTAGTATAAGAAATACACGATCTAGCACTCACAATTAGTTTTAAGGGATATTTGAATTTATGTTCCCTATTTTGTCGTTTGGGCTAAAATAGTAGGATTCGTTTCACTCTTGTGGGAGTCATTGTAAGAACATTGTTAGAGTAAACTTTGTGTCTTACATTTACAAGTCTATATATATTAATCAGTGAGGGTTAGTATAGTGGGCAATGGATGCATTGCTTAGGCTCAGTAAGTAATAGGCGTATTACTTAGTGTTGAGATTAAGAGTTTAATCTCATTGTTGGTTGTAATCTGTGTTTCACTTTTGCTTGAGAAGTGTCACGCCCCGAGCCTACACCCCAGACGTGACCGGCACTTGAAGACCATCGCTGGCCCCCAAGCGAACCCTTGGCCTGGCTTTCTTAACTCAGCGGAAACTTAACTCAACAGAATAACTCAATGCAATGAAAAGTTATAAAACAACTCAACTGAAAGTAATTTGCCAACAAGGCATCTCGAGTCTCAAAATAGGATATTTAAATATATACATGCATGAGAGACTCCAAACTAACTGACTGACTGTCTAACTGTCTATGAAGCCTCTAAATACTGAGATGGATGTTGGGACAGACCCCGCAACATCCTAATAAAACAAAAACTAAGAACACAAAATAATTGAGTCCTCCGGAATGCAAGGAGGCTCACCACTGACTCTGGAGTGCTCAGCTGGATCAACGACGTGCAGGATGCTGATCCGGGGTACCTGTATCTGCATCATAAGACGATGCAGGCCAACTGGCCTCAGTACATGGAAGGTACTAGTATGCGAGCTGGAAAACTAAGCAACAAAGGCTAGAAGGAAAATTGGAAGAAACTGAAAAGTTTACCTTGTTCAACTCAACTCAACCTGACTGACTTCTTTCAATATAAGGCAATTTAAAACAAATGTGATATAAAGAAAGACTGTTTAAAACATGCTATAAAACTCTGTGTGTATACAAGGATACAATAAATCTGAGATGTATATAGAAATACAATTAAACTGATGTATATAAAATACAATAATTTCCGTGTATAAAAATACAATAACTGCTGTGGGAGTTTCTCTAACCGACAACCATCACATAAGAGCTAAAGTGATGATACAGCGATCAACCTCACGCTGCCAGAGCATCCTATACCCGGCCAAAGGTATAAGACCTGAACTGCCTAATGGATCCACTAGTCTAATATGAAAAGGATTCATCTAAAGAGCATGATCCTTTTCTACCCATGGTGGCTAACATGGTTCTATGGGGGCTGTGGGTTCTTTGAACGCTCCCCCAATTCGGTGCTCGATACTACTCCCAAAAATGTACTGGCTCTTATGTTTTTAAAACACATTTCTTCCTGCTAACATGAGATAATTACTCAAAACAAACTATCCCGAAGGCTCTTTGGAAATTTCAGTTTCCAACCTTGTTTAAATGTAAAGACATTTCTTTAAAACTTCTTTGGGAATACATAGTTCCCTAATAACTTTGAGAAAATGAACTCAACTTGAAACTTGAGACTCTTAGCTTGAAACTCTAAACTCTTTTCTTAACTTGACACTTGAGTCTAAAAATAAAGTTAAAACGTTTAATAAAGACTCTTGAACAACTTTACAACTAGCTTGACTTGCTTAACTTCTAAGCTTAACTCTTAATTCCTAACTTCACTTGACTTCTAACTAACTCTCCTAAAAATGGAATTTTTGGATTCAAGGTGTTTGCTCACATGTTACGGATAAGTTCTTGACTTTTAGAAGTACCTAGGAGTGTTGGAAACAACTAGGAAACATAGGTATAATACCTAGGAACCAAAATAAAATACAATAAAATAAAAATGGGACTGCTGGCCAGCTTCAACAGGGGCTGCTGGGCACTCTGCATTCTGCCCAGTTGCCAGCCCTTTCCCCAGAAAAAAACCGACTTTTCTCCCTCTTTTCTTCAACTCTAAACCACCCTTACTTCAATGGATTTAACCCCAAACACTAAGGATCATCAATCTCCCAACATACAATAAATTACAACTCAAATACACAAACCAATCATGTCCCACAACCAACAATAACTTCAACAACACAACTAACAACATCAACAACAACTAACAACTTCAACAATTACTAACAACTTCAACAACTTTAACACCAATCCAATCCTTTCTCAAATCATAAAAAAAAAAGAGCTTGGTGTGTGGGAGAAAGGATCAGACCACACAAAAAAACTCACATACCTTGATAGGGATCACCCCCGACGAAAATCCACAATGGAAACTTGTTGATCCTTTCTCCTCTTCTTCTCTTCTTCTTCTCTTCTTCTTCTCTCAAGAACCCTAACTCTTTCTCTTTTAGAATAGGATAAAAATGATCCAAAAACAGCCTAACACACAATATACCCTCAAAAGAAATGGCTAGGGAAAAGACCAAAATGCCCTTAAAATTTCCGGGACGGATTCCCTGCCAACTGCCCAACTTTCAATGGCCATAACTCACTCATACGAACTCGAAATCGAGCAATCTCAGTGGCGTTGGAAAGATCATTCCACAAGCTTCGCAACCATAACTGGAACTACTCCTAACTCATCGTGATCTAGGAGTTACGACTGCTCAAAGTTGGCCAAAAATCACTGATTTCCACACTTAGCCAAATTTTTTCCAGATTCTAATTTTCCAGATTCTGTATATTTTTCCAAAAATAGCTACTTTCAAATTTCAAGCTTCTTCATAGCTATTTAAAATTGTCGGATGTTACAATATCTCCCCCTTGGGAACATTCGTCCTCGAATGAAGTGATTCTTACTAAGCTAAGGGTGCAACAACAACTCAAACACCCAACAAGCAACTATGCAACAACAACAACAACAATATGCCCACTATAATTTAAAGAGCACTAAGAAGGAAATTAATACCTTGATGTGCGGATTCAAAGAGATATGGATATCTCTTCTTCATGTCTTCTTCGGCTTCCCAAGTAGCTTCCTCAACAAATTGGTTCCTCCAAAGGACCTTGACTGAGGCTACATCTTTAGTTCTCAACCTTCGAACTTGCCGATCTAAAATTTGAACAGGAATCTCCTCATAAGATAAGTTATCCTTGATCTTGATACTTTCAGTCGGTAGGATCAATGAAGGATCGCCTATGCACTTCTTCAACATGGAGATATGAAATACCGGATGGACCGCTGCTAGCTCCTGTGGTAGCTCCAACTCATAAGCTACATTGCCAACTCTCTTGACTATGCGATAAGGTCCAATATATCGGGGGTTAAGTTTCCCTTTCTTACCAAACCTCATAACCCCCTTCATGGGTGAAACCTTCAAATATACCCAATCATCTACTTCAAACTCTAACGCCCTTCTCCTAACATCAGTGTAGGATTTCTGACGACTCTGTGCCGTTTTCAACCTCTCTTGAATCACTTTCACCTTCTCCATAGCTTGGTGAACTAAATCTGGTCCTATCAACTGTGCTTCACCCACTTCAAACCATCCAATAGGAGACCTACATCTTCTCCCATAAAGAGCTTCATATGGGGCCATCTGGATGCTAGAGTGATAACTGTTGTTGTAGGCAAACTCAATGAGAGGTAGGTGATCATCCCAATTACCTTTGAAATCGATCACACAAGCTCTCAGCATATCTTCTAAAGTCTGAATAGTGCGCTCTGCTTGCCCATCAGTCTGAGGATGAAAGGCAGTACTTAAGTTCACATTTGAACCCAAGCCTTTCTGAAAAGATTTTCAGAAATGTGCAGTAAACTGTGCACCTCTATCTGAAATAATGGAGATTGGGACTCCATGAAGTCTCACTATCTCTCGAATATACAACTTGGCATAATCTTCTGCTGAAAGGGTAGTCTTTACCGGTAGAAAATGAGCTGACTTTGTCATTCTGTCGACAATCACCCAAATAGAATCATGCTGTCTGCGAGACCTTGGCAACCCTGTGATGAAATCCTTATTGATCATCTCCCACTTCCACTCTGGAAGTTCTATCCTCTGAGCCAAACCACCGGGCCTTTGGTGTTCAACTTTTACTTGTTGGCAATTTGGACACTTAGCAACATACTCAGCAATGCCCTTCTTCATGCCATTCCACCAATAAACTTCACGCAAATCATGATACATCTTGGTGGAACCCGGATGAATAGAATATCTGGAGCTGTGAGCTTCCGCCATAATCCTCTCTTGGAGTCCATCTACCATAGGTACGCACAATCTACCTTGAAATCTCAAAACACCATCTCCCCCTTGTTCAAAAGCTAATACTCTTTGCTTTTGAACATTTGCCTTCAGCTCAAGCAAAATGGGATCTTGATCTTGCTTCTCTTTCACTTCTGACATTAATGATGACTCGGCCCTGGTCGTCACTGCTATTCCTCCTTCTGCGGAATCTGTAAATCTGACTCCCAGGCATGCCAGTCTGTGCACATCTTTTGCTAACTCTCTCCTTCCTTCTTCAATATGGGCGGTGCTACCCATAGACAACCTGCTCAAAGAATCAGCAACAACATTAGCCTTACCTGGGTGGTAAAGAATACTCAGGTCATAATCCTTGAGTAACTCTAACCACCTCCTCTGTCTGAGATTAAGCTCCCTCTGAGTAAGCACATATTGAAGGCTCTTGTGATCAGTGAATATGTCGACATGCACACCATACAAGTAATGACGCCATATCTTCAAAGCAAATACTACAGCAGCTAGCTCTAAATCATGAGTTGGGTAGTTCTTCTCATGAACCTTCAACTGTCTGGAGGCATAAGCTATAACTTTGCCATTCTGCATTAAGACACAACCCAAACCAACTCTAGATGCATCACAATACACCACAAAACCTTGAGTACCTTCTGGTAGCGTCAAAACTGGAGCTGTAATCAATCTCTTTTTCAATTCCTGAAAGCTTTTCTCACAAGCTTCAGACCATTGAAATTTCACTGTCTTCTGAGTCAACTTTGTCAAAGGAGATGCAATAGTCGAGAACCCTTCAACAAACCTTCTATAATAGCCAGCCAAACCCAAGAAACTCCTAATTTCAGTTGGAGATGTGGGTCTAGGCCAATTCTGCACTGCCTCAATTTTTCGAGTATCAACTTTAATTCCATCACCGGACACAATGTGGCCTAGGAACGCCACAGACTTAAGCCAAAACTCACATTTAGAGAACTTGGCATACAACTCTTTATCTTTCAAAGTTTGAAGAACTATTCTGAGATGGCTAGCATGATCTTCTTCATTTCTTGAATAGATTAGTATGTCATCAATAAAGACAATAACAAACATATCTAAATAAGGTTTGAAGACTCTATTCATCAAGTCCATGAAAGCTGCCGGTGCATTGGTCAAACCAAAGGACATGACTAAAAACTCATAATGACCATACCTGGTTCTGAAAGCTGTCTTTGGGATATCACATTCCCTTACCCTTAACTGATGATAGCCTGATCGGAGGTCAATCTTTGAAAAACAAGTGGCACCCTGAAGCTGATCGAAAAGATCATCAATCCTCGGAAGAGGGTACTTGTTCTTGATGGTAACCTTATTCAACTGGCGGTAGTCTATACACATTCTAAGGGAACCATCTTTCTTTCTCACAAACAAGACCGGAGCTCCCCAAGGCGAGACACTTGGTCGAATGAAACCCTTATCTAGGAGATCTTTCAACTGCTCTTTCAACTCTTTCAACTCTGCTGGTGCCATTCTATATGGCGGAATAGAGATAGGACGAGTATCTGTAATGAGATCTATGCCGAAATCTATTTCTCTCTCAGGAGGAATTCCGGGTAGATCATCAGGAAAAACTTCTGGAAACTCTCTTACTATAGGAACTGACTGGAAATGAGGTATCTCAACACTAGAGTCATGAACTCGGACTAAGTGATAGATACAACCCTTCGAAACTAACTTTTTCGCCTTAAGGTACGAAATGAATTGACCCTTAGGCACTACTGAGCTACTACTCCACTCTAAGACTGGCTCATTCGGAAACTGAAACTTGACCACTCGAGTTCTACAGTCTATCGATGCAAAACAAGCATGAAGCCAATCCATACCTAGAATGACATCGAAATCTATCATGTCTAACTCAACCAAATCAGCCCTGGTGCTCTTGTGACAGATGGAAACAGGACAATCACGATAGACTCTTTCTGCTAGAATAGATTCCCCAACAGGTGTAGAAACACAAAAGGGTTCACAAAGTCTTTCAAGAAGAACCTCAAACTTATTTGCAATATAAGGAGTTACAAAAGATAAACTTGCTCCTGGTCTAGCAAGGCATACACATCAAAAGTAAAGACTTTGATCATACCAGTGACAACATTTGGAGAATTCTCTTGCTCATGGCGACTGGTGATTGCATAAAGGCGGTTTGCTCCTCCACTGGTACCAGAAGTAGCTCCTCTAGGTGTCGTCCTGTCTGGGGGAACAACTGAAGAAGACTGTGCTTTATTTCCCCCATTACCCTGCCTATTCTTTGGACACTCTCGCATGAAATGTCCATTCTGACCACACTTGAAACAACCAACGGAGCCCTCTCGACAAATACCTGAGTGGTTCCTACCACACTTGGCGCAGGCGGGAGGCTTACTACTCCCTTGCGCCACACTACCCAAAGATTGTGCTGGTCTAGCCCTGAAGCCCTTCGAATTCTGAACATTAAATTCACCTTTGTATCTGGGTGCAGGTGCTCTAACAGATGATGGAGCAGGTCCCTTTTGCCTTTGCTGAAAGGAGGAACGATTTGAATTACCTCTCTGCTGCCCGGACTCGTTCCCGATCTTTGATCTCTTATTTCTAAACTCTTCTATGTCCCTCAGCTTCTCTTCCTCAACCTGCTGCACATAAACCATCAACCTTGATATGTCCATGTCCCCGATAAGCATTGCAGCCCTACCTTCCTTGCTCGACAACCGAGACAACCCAGCAACAAACAAGCTCATTCTATTCCTCATGTCCGCAACCATCTCCGGAGCATAGCGGGATAATTGTGTGAACTTCAGACTGTACTCATGAACACTCAAAGAATCCTGCTTAAGTGTGAGGAACTCACGTACCTTGGCCTCTCTCAACTCTCGAGGAAAGAAATGCCCTAAGAAAGCTTCCTCAAAATCGACCCAACTCGCAGGTGGTGCATTCTCAGCTTTACTTCTTTTCCACTGGTCGAACCAAGTTCTAGCAACATCCTTCAATTGATATGCAGCTAGTTCAACCCGCTCAATATCTGCTACATGCATCACATCAAAAATCTTCTTCAACTCCTCAGTGAAGTTTTCTGGATCCTCAATAGTACTTGAACCCATGAAACTCGGAGGATTCATCCCCAAGAACTCACGAATCCTTGAAGTGTCAGCTCCTTCATGTCGAGCTCCTCTTTGCTGACCAATTTGATTAGTCACAGCTTGACTCAGAATTCTAATTGCCTCTCTAAACTCGGCATTAGAAACTTCCCCTTGATCTTGCACTCCCGGGGCATAAGGTAACTCTTGCTCATCAACATAACGTCTAGGAAGACGCCCTCTACCAACTCTTCGTGGAGGCATGATTATCTGAAAACACGCACAAGCGCGGATTAGAAAGAAACTTTTTAGAGGTCAACTCTAACGCATGAAATGAGTGTGAAAGAAATGAGAAATCTTCCTAAATGTTGCAGCCTCCCAATTATAGATGTGGCGCGCTTCACACCAATAACTAGGACTCTACAGACACGGCTTCATAGACTCCCTAGGACTCTTGAACTCTGTGCTCTGATACCAAGTTTGTCACGCCCCGAGCCTACACCCCAGACGTGACCGGCACTTGAAGACCATCGCTGGCCCCCAAGCGAACCCTTGGCCTGGCTTTCTTAACTCAGCGGAAACTTAACTCAACAGAATAACTCAATGCAATGAAAAGTTATAAAACAACTCAACTGAAAGTAATTTGCCAACAAGGCATCTCGAGTCTCAAAATAGGATATTTAAATATATACATGCATGAGAGACTCCAAACTAACTGACTGACTGTCTAACTGTCTATGAAGCCTCTAAATACTGAGATGGATGTTGGGACAGACCCCGCAACATCCTAATAAAACAAAAACTAAGAACACAAAATAATTGAGTCCTCCGGAATGCAAGGAGGCTCACCACTGACTCTGGAGTGCTCAGCTGGATCAACGACGTGCAGGATGCTGATCCGGGGTACCTGTATCTGCATCATAAGACGATGCAGGCCAACTGGCCTCAGTACATGGAAGGTACTAGTATGCGAGCTGGAAAACTAAGCAACAAAGGCTAGAAGGAAAATTGGAAGAAACTGAAAAGTTTACCTTGTTCAACTCAACTCAACCTGACTGACTTCTTTCAATATAAGGCAATTTAAAACAAATGTGATATAAAGAAAGACTGTTTAAAACATGCTATAAAACTCTGTGTGTATACAAGGATACAATAAATCTGAGATGTATATAGAAATACAATTAAACTGATGTATATAAAATACAATAATTTCCGTGTATAAAAATACAATAACTGCTGTGGGAGTTTCTCTAACCGACAACCATCACATAAGAGCTAAAGTGATGATACAGCGATCAACCTCACGCTGCCAGAGCATCCTATACCCGGCCAAAGGTATAAGACCTGAACTGCCTAATGGATCCACTAGTCTAATATGAAAAGGATTCATCTAAAGAGCATGATCCTTTTCTACCCATGGTGGCTAACATGGTTCTATGGGGGCTGTGGGTTCTTTGAACGCTCCCCCAATTCGGTGCTCGATACTACTCCCAAAAATGTACTGGCTCTTATGTTTTTAAAACACATTTCTTCCTGCTAACATGAGATAATTACTCAAAACAAACTATCCCGAAGGCTCTTTGGAAATTTCAGTTTCCAACCTTGTTTAAATGTAAAGACATTTCTTTAAAACTTCTTTGGGAATACATAGTTCCCTAATAACTTTGAGAAAATGAACTCAACTTGAAACTTGAGACTCTTAGCTTGAAACTCTAAACTCTTTTCTTAACTTGACACTTGAGTCTAAAAATAAAGTTAAAACGTTTAATAAAGACTCTTGAACAACTTTACAACTAGCTTGACTTGCTTAACTTCTAAGCTTAACTCTTAATTCCTAACTTCACTTGACTTCTAACTAACTCTCCTAAAAATGGAATTTTTGGATTCAAGGTGTTTGCTCACATGTTACGGATAAGTTCTTGACTTTTAGAAGTACCTAGGAGTGTTGGAAACAACTAGGAAACATAGGTATAATACCTAGGAACCAAAATAAAATACAATAAAATAAAAATGGGACTGCTGGCCAGCTTCAACAGGGGCTGCTGGGCACTCTGCATTCTGCCCAGTTGCCAGCCCTTTCCCCAGAAAAAAACCGACTTTTCTCCCTCTTTTCTTCAACTCTAAACCACCCTTACTTCAATGGATTTAACCCCAAACACTAAGGATCATCAATCTCCCAACATACAATAAATTACAACTCAAATACACAAACCAATCATGTCCCACAACCAACAATAACTTCAACAACACAACTAACAACATCAACAACAACTAACAACTTCAACAATTACTAACAACTTCAACAACTTCAACACCAATCCAATCCTTTCTCAAATCATAAAAAAAAAAGAGCTTGGTGTGTGGGAGAAAGGATCAGACCACACAAAAAAACTCACATACCTTGATAGGGATCACCCCCGACGAAAATCCACAATGGAAACTTGTTGATCCTTTCTCCTCTTCTTCTCTTCTTCTTCTCTTCTTCTTCTCTCAAGAACCCTAACTCTTTCTCTTTTAGAATAGGATAAAAATGATCCAAAAACAGCCTAACACACAATATACCCTCAAAAGAAATGGCTAGGGAAAAGACCAAAATGCCCTTAAAATTTCCGGGACGGATTCCCTGCCAACTGCCCAACTTTCAATGGCCATAACTCACTCATACGAACTCGAAATCGAGCAATCTCAGTGGCGTTGGAAAGATCATTCCACAAGCTTCGCAACCATAACTGGAACTACTCCTAACTCATCGTGATCTAGGAGTTACGACTGCTCAAAGTTGGCCAAAAATCACTGATTTCCACACTTAGCCAAATTTTTTCCAGATTCTAATTTTCCAGATTCTGTATATTTTTCCAAAAATAGCTACTTTCAAATTTCAAGCTTCTTCATAGCTATTTAAAATTGTCGGATGTTACAAGAAGATTAGTGAAAGCAATTGAAAATACATGATATTATGGAGCTAAACCACACAATTAATTGCGAAGCTCCACATTGGTAGTTATGACATTTGGAGTACTTCCAGATCAGAAAAAGAAAATGGAAACAGAACTCTTCATACTTCAACGTAGACCAGCACACCACATCTTCCTAATACATATAGTAGCCCTGATAAAACCTTCTCATACAAATTACAACATTCAAAAACAAAGGAGTTGGGTTCATTCCGATATCCATATCTTGCTTCATTTGGACCTGTTTCATTCCGTTACTCAACAATATTGAGTTATCTTCACATTCTAGAGACATTCAAATATCTAATTATACAAGAAAAGACTTATACCAAACCAAGTTTTTAACACAATTGTAAATCTGGTAACAAGATAGTATTACAATTCTGGTACTGAATACAATAGAGAAGGCAAAACAGATCATTGTTCAACTTGGCAAACAAGAAAGATCAGAAATGTATCATAATAAACATCAAAAACAGATATGTCATGGCTTCATCGTTTCATCCATGCAGTCAGCGAGTACGGATCGGTGAGTGCTCAACATTAGCTTCCACTTCCTGAAATTCAATAGCAGATGCATCTGACAAAATTTGAACGTGACTAGTAAATAGTAATAAAGGACACAAAATGCGAGCGAATCATTTCTCAATCTAAATGGATGTTCAGTCAACTGTTTAGCAATGAAAATGAACAGATACATTCAGCTGAAGTCCTTAACTGACATCTAACTCACCACAATTTCCATACATACACATCAGTTTTGTTTTTTTTCTTTCCTTTTTTTTTTTCTTTTTGGGGGGCATAACTGAAAAGTATTACATGAATAATTCGCCAAGACATTGTCAAGAGTATGCATAGTTGGTTTTAAGGCTCGGTCACTGTCACTACCAAATTAGGCCAACACCACGTTGACAGAGTTTTAAGCCATTACAATTATTCAATATGGTATAGAAATTGTCTAACCAATGGTAGTATCATTAGTGAACAATAGATAGAATGTGACCATAACACTCTTCTTTCAGGGACAATATCAAATCCCCTTCTCATCCCACCGTCTTCTACAAGTCTATTGACGGTCTCTCTTCCAAAAAGACAAAGGAGCAAAGATACAGGGTCCCTTTCGAACTTCCTGCAGTGAGTCGAAATTTAGAGAAATAATGCTTACAAAACTACAAGAAAATATGATGTATGGATATGTATTCATTGTTTTGCCACCTTATCAGGAATATAATATTTAATGTCTTGGCCTATATTTGACAAAATAAGAAAGTGTAAAAAGAGCATACCTGCTAAACTAAGCATAATTCTCAGCTAAGTGATTCTGAATACGACCTCCCTGGTCAGATATTGTCAGGGTATTAACAATGCTTTCTACATAGATTTCTATAGCATCGCATCCTCCATCATCAACAGATTCCTCCACGTAAACACTGTGCTTTAGTCGTCTGGTTGAGCCGCCAAATATCATGATCAATGTAGGAAGCAAAAGTAAAAAGTCTCCGTTATTTGACTCATGAAATTGTATAGTGAATGCATCAAGGAGTGTAGAAACCATAAATAGCGACAGATCTGGATGATATTTGATGGTAAACAATTTCGTCCAAAATCCACAATTCTTGAAAATCCAGACATCTGATTAAGTATTCGTAAAATTACTTTTATTAATCAGCGAAAGATCATTTCCCACAACTTCGAGTTGATAATTACAATTGTCTTGTCTAAAAAGGGGAAGCTCCAAAGTTCCCCATGTCTCGTCTGCTATATCAAAAGAAATGATTTTGTTAATACCAAGAGGATTACATGAAATCCAGTTAATCTTCCCATTGATATATTTACCCAAAGTATTTGTTAGAAAGTTTCCCTGAAGCTGGTCATTTACTGTTGTCTAAGAATCAGTCCGTAAACTGTAAATGTAGACCACAATCTTCGGATTGGACACATTGCACATACTATCATAGTAACAAAGACTAGAATAATTGATGAACATAACTTTATAATCGTCACGAGACTCGTCATATCCAAAACTAAGTTTTGTATTGGAAGAGGAACGCAATGGCGAATCATGTATTTTCTTTGACTTTCTAATAGTTGGGTTCCATATATACGTCTCCAATTCGTGATTGCAGAGACAGATGAGTCCATTAACAGAACCGACAAAGAATGATAAATTCGGAGGATCCATGTGAATTAGCTCCTCATCAGTTACTTGTCGTTAAACAGAGGAGGGAGATGACAAAACTGGAGGTTTTCAAATATAATACCATGGTTTCTGAATTTTTTATCAGTGGCTGCTATTTTCAAATGTGTATTCACAAAATGAGGGCTAGAGATTTGTTGATTCCACGATTTCGAAACGGAGGTAAATCTCAATAGAGACTCTGTGGGCAGCCTTAAGAGAATGTCCGTAAGGATTTCATTTGGGATTATGATTTCAGTTGTTGTAGAATCGGAGCAGTGAAAATGAAACGATACCAAGAGAGAAGGAATTTGAATACAAGGGTCTGATAAATCCAATCCCAAAAAGAAAGAAACGAAAACATGGCGAAACAGAGAAGAGAGTGAAAACAGAGAAGGATGTTTTTCTGTCAAGTGAGGCAGAGTAGTATTTTTGTTATTCCAACGGCTGTCACTTATATATTAAAGGTGTCGGGACGTTAAATAAAAGAAGAGACTGCTAAACCTAATTAAAAGATGATATATTTAGAATAATTTTAAATGTGATCTAATATATGTTATATATATTTAGAGTAATTTTAAATGTGATCTAGTATCTATGATATATATTTAGGATAATTTTAAATGTAATCTAGTATAATATCTGTTATATATATATATATATATATATATATATATATATATATATATATATATAGAATAAGTTTAATTATGTATGAATAGTATTAGATAGTGTTTAGCGGTCTTTTATTAAACATAAAAAATATCAATAGGAATAAGTACAACCAAGGATGTATAGGCCTTACTTTACTAATCCTAATGAAGTACCGAACTTCTGCTACCTAACAAGTATGAAGAAAATAAGATCTAGAGAGAACTAAGTATTTTCTGATAACCACAGAGTTTGTAATACACTCCATGATGATATTACAAATGAGGATGCTTAAATAATTTAATAATATGCCAAACAAGAAGAAAGTTGATCTATCAGCCTCAAACTTTCTATTACAAAATCATGAATTAAAAAAGATTAATTGCCCGTCAAAAGTAATTTGAAATATTTTTCTCTTGTCTTCTTCTTCAAACCTATCCAACAACACTTGATAATTCACACTTTCTTTATGGATTTATTGGATCTTGTTGAACCTATTGATACTGTCAAATGGTTCTGCTTTGCCTGTAGCATTGTAGGTGCCTTAGAACAAACTCCTCAATCATTTTACCGTCCCAACTATGTTGCCTTCCATGTGTCTTATTTTTGCTTTTGTTGCTTCCACTTCTTTGTTGCCTAGATAATATATCCCCTTCCTTAGCCACTCTATCAAGGCGCACATATGTCCAACATATTGTCTTCCTCATCTTCATCAAGAGAATCCTCACTCGAATCAATTGTATTTGACACTAAGGCCCTTGACTCATTCTTCTTTGCAATCACACATTTAGGGACAAATACGGGAGCTTCTGGACTTAATTTGCTATGCAAAGCAAGTGGTGAGATATGTTTTTCTTGAATCAAATCGTTGTCATTCTCTGTTAACTTTACTTGTTTTCCAGTAGTCTTTAATAAAACATCAAAGCTATTCAAACATAATAGGTTTCTTGAGGCATTACTAATATCTTGCCTCTTCTCACTGTCATGAAAATTTTAAGTCGCACCCTTTTCACTACATGGAGAATTATTTTCACTAGTCGGGGAAATGGTCCGACTACTAGTTGAATTTTTGTGTGCAATCAGTGTCCAGTTTTTAGTTACATTCTTGTTTTCAACTTACAAACATGCTGCCCAAAATTTTCAGCATCTTCAAAATCAGATGTATCCATTAATTGTCGTCCTAAATCTATTATTTTTTGCCCTAAACCAACTCGTAGCGCATCAGCCCCAACTCTTGGTGTTCCCCCTATGTTTTTAGTTGCATTAGACATCAAATTCAACCCAACTTCTTTTGATTGCACCTCATTAGTAGCAATCTGTTGGTTATTGCAATCAACTTTGTTTTCGGTAGTTGTTTGAACACCAATATTACTTGTATCAACATCCATTGAGTCTGCATGATTTTGCTCAGAAGTGGCAGCAACCAATTGTCGATCTAAAGAAGTAGCTTTACTTTGATCGACATCTACAATGTTTCTTTCTACATTTAGTATTTCTCTCGCATCACCTTGATACTTTTCACTATCAATAGTACCTTTAAAAGCAACTTCTATGGAATAATCAAGTTGTTTGTTATTTTAATTTCTTTTCGAGACCAAACGACAACTATCTTCATCATGACCTTGGTGCTTACAATAATTGCAATACAAAGGTAGATTATCATATACAATCTCCTGAAAAACCTCGATCAACTTACAAGATTTTCCATCCAAAAACTGCAACCTTATAAGATTTGGAAGCTTTTCCATTAGATCAAGTATAACCTTGACCCTAGCCGTGCTAGGTCTTGACTTGATTTGAGTAGCTTTATCTATAGTTATTGGTTTCCTATCTGCCAATGCAATAGACAACAGAGACTTCTTTACAAACAAATCCAGAGATAAGTTGGGTAAAGAAATTCAAACCACAGCTAACATTGTTTTTTCCTTAGGATTATATCCAATGGACCATGAAAAAACCCTACATTGGTGATCCTCTCCATTGTAGAGAAGATAATTAACTGAGCGAGATAAAGCTAGTCCATAATTTTCATATTGATCAAACCTCAACAAAATTTGTCTTGAAATAAGTAAGTCAATTAAACAATTGCCCTTGGTACCAAGATGTTTCGGTAAAATTAACCTTATTACCTTCAAATCTGGCACACCATGGGATAATTTAAACACCACTGCTTGATGCAATCCCTCTTTGATCATAAAGTCTTGCCTTTCCTCCATTGAAAATGTAATGGTAGGTTCTCCATGAATTATTTTGATTGATTTTAAGATTGTTTTTGAGTTAATTAGGGCTGATTGTTTAGGATTTAGGGTATTGAAATTGAAAAGGGTGACGTATGTGAAGGTGGGCGGGCTGGACAGCCTCGAAAGGAGGCCGCCCAGTGGCCGTAGCAGCCATGAGAGCTGCGCAGCCGCTGCCTGGGAAGGAGAAACCCTAGGTCGGCCGTCTGTATGAACAATACTAGTCTTTGGGAACGTGCTTTGCACGTTTGTCCCATATTATTATTGTTATAAAACTTCTTTATATTTTAAAAATTGAATTATAAAATAGAAATAGTTGAAATTTAAAATATTAATTCACTTTCCATGTTTTCTGATAGGAACACCTAATAGGTTAAATGTGAACATAAGCAAGGTTGATTATGTTTTTAAATGCTTCGCATATTAAAACTTATATCATGACTTTCAGAAATTGGGAATTCCTCCTCTTATAGTCGTATGCATAACAAGAAGTTGTTGTAGAATGACAGTAGTATTTTGTAAATGTTGAACAAAAAGTTGATCAGCATATGCCTTCTTTAATATGGCTAGAATATCATTGTCAATTTTATAGTATACACCTAGTAAAAAAGTAATAATTATATTATGACGAAGATAATTAATTATTACTGACATCAAAAAATTGAATCAATATGTATTAATTATAATTGCACCTACATGTATCCTTTCTTTGATTCAAGATTAGGATTTCTTTAACATAAGAATATTATTTGTATGGTTGAAATATAATCGTATTACGAAATATAATAAGAATCAATCTCTATTCAAGAACATTTTCTTTCATATGAAAATTTGACATAAGAGTATCACTTGTATTGTTTAAGTATAATTGCATTACAAAATATAATAAGAATCGATCCTTATTAAAGAACAAGGGACTTGATATAAAAAGTTAAAATATGTAAAAGATGTTAAAAAGTACAAGATCTAAATATCCTAAAAATTATACAGACAATTTCTCAAATCTCAAAAATCTTATTTCTATATCACGTTTTCTACAAACTATATTTTATGTATGTGAAATAATAAAATTAATAATAAAAAAAAAAGAGAGACTTGTAAATAACATATCCACTATGTACCTGATGTTGAGAACATGTTGCCAAATAAAATCTGAAATATAGAGAAATAAATAAGAATTAGTTAGCAAACTGAAGGAAATCTTCATATATTAAATATATATTGTTGAGAACTAAAATGAACATAAGGGGAATAAAGTAGTTACCAATCAACAATATATATTTATATATTCAAACTTTTATGGCATATAGCTGCTAATCTATATATTATATAAACTTAAAGATGAAAGATTAATGTGACTCGAGTTGTAGAAAATCACTGCACATGCACTATATATTACTCCAATTCTATTTGAGAAGGAACATGAAAAGTTCACATAACTTTTGGAAGCTCAAGGGAAAAAATAGTAAATGTGAGATATGAAACAGTAGGATTGTAAATTGAGTTCAAGTAATCTGTATTAGGTTAATTAATGGGGAGATGAAAGATTTCTATCAATTAAATGTAGCTAAATTACTGATAAATAACTTTTTTTTTTAATGATAAAATGATTACTCAACTTTTAACTATTTAATATTTTATTATTTACATGTTTTATAACATTTTTATTTAGTCTAGGGGCAAAATGGTAATTCAACTTTGAACGTTGGAGCTTCCCACTTATAATAATATATGATTAATATTTTTCTGTTTAAAGGGGTTTATCACTCCTTGAGTCTTCCCTTGATCCTCGCATAATTAGATGTGTAATGAATAATTTCAACAATAGCTTAAATGTATTTCTCTATCTTATCTCTAACTAATTTAAATGCATGATATTTTTTAGTATTTTTTTCATATAGAAGAAAGTGATACTCCCCATATTCTATATTAAGTGAATTTTTTGGGCTTTTTTCATTGTCCAAAATAATTGAATTGTTCAAAGTTCAAGATGAATGTTTGAAATTATTTTCCACATTGGTCCATTCCTTTGATGAACTTTTATATTTTGTAGGAGATAAATTATGTTATTTGCAAAGCTAAATTAATGATTTCACAAAAGCCAATAGTGAAAAATATGATTTAAATTATGCCTTGAATGCTTTTCTTGTCGGATTACACTAGGTAACTTACAGTGAATTTACTTTTAGTATTTTGTGAGGAATGATATCTCGTCTATAAATTGTTTTGGATCAAAGTATAGAAATAATATCTTGTCTTGAATACATGTGCACATCCTTTTTCATTTTTTATAGTGCCTTTTTAGCATAGTTGGTGCATATTGTATTTAGTTTTTTAGCAGATGAGTAATTTAGTGTTCAAAGATACTACATACTTGGATGGATGTTATATACACGCACTCACACGAAATTACTAAAAGGTGTAATAGACCACATCAACTTACAACAAAATCCAAATCTATTTCCAATAAAAACATAATAATTCAAACAAGTACATTGCTCCAGGACTACGTGCAACACACGAATCTAGAAATGCTAACAAGAAAATATGATGTATGGATTCATATATATTTTAAACTAAGCAGAACTCTTACAGGATATTGTTAGGGGATTAACAATGCTTTCTTCATAGATTTCTGCAGTATTGCATTCCTTGACAATAGTAGTGTACTTGATTTTTTTAGTTAAACCATCAAATATCATGATTTTTTCGGGAATCAAGAGTAAAATGTCACCCTTATCTGATTGGCGAAGGTATATAGAAAATGCGAATATGGGTGAATCTGAAAATTTTATATTTGTATGATCGAATCCATGGAAGTTACTCTTCCATGGATGGGAATGAAGAGAACAGTATGTTTAGAGAAGAATTGTAAAATGTGTTATTATGAAAATGAAGGAGAAACCTCCTTTTATATTTGTTACATCATGTAGCACTTGCATTCTTCTAACAAACTCAATGCACCTAATACAATTTGGAATTCAGTTACTCTGACAGATTGTAACTGAATCTTGTAACTGAATCCTAGCTACTGCCAACTCATTACAAGCATATACTACTATTATTTATTCACTTCTTTAATATTCCCCCTCAAGCTTTAGTTTGAATATAAGTTGAAAACTCCAAGCTTGGATAACAACATATGATGAGAAGTTGCACCTAAGCCCTTTGTGAGTAGATCAGCTGGTTGTTGTTTGGTATTAACATAAGTTGGCTGGATCAACCCACTCTTGATTCTTTCCCTTACAAAATGACAATCAATCTCTATATGTTTGGTTCGTTCATGGAAAATAGGATTGGCAGCAATATGCATCGCTGCTTTACTATCACAATGCAATCTGACAGGTGTTGTAATGACAACATTCAGCTCTTTCAATATTCCTAGTAGCCAAACAATCTTTGCAACCACTCCTGCCATACTCCTGTATTCAGCCTCTGCAGAGCTTCTGCTCACTGTATGCTGTTTTTTTGATTTCCATGATATAAGGGAGTCTCCTAGCTTGACCATATATCCTGTTACAGATCTTCTAGTATTGGGGCATGCTGCCCAGTCTGAGTCACAAAATGCTTCAAGTTCTAGGCTCTTTTTGCTACTTAGCAGTATACCTTGGCCAGGGCTACCTTTGATGTATCTTACCAACCTTATAGCTGCCTCCCAGTGTGATTGCTTAGGCTGCTGCATGAATTGTGATAACACTTGAACAGCAAAGCTAATATCAAGTCTAGTAATAGTCAAGTCTAACAACCTACCAACCAACCTTTGATAACTTGTGATATCCTTCAGATTAGGATCATTATCAGCAGTTCCAGTCAGTTCATCATACTCCACTGTGGTGAGCTTAATGTTTACTTCTAAGGGTGTATTTACTGGTTTTGCACCACTAAGACCAGTGTCTGAAATTAGCTCAAGAGCATACTTCCTTTGGTTTAGCAATATCCCAGCTTTGGACCTTAGGATTTCAATGCCTAGAAAATACTTTAGATTACCAAGATCCTTCATTTTGAACTTACTATGTAGTGAGTCTTTTAATTCCTGTATCAGCTTACTACTACTGCTTGTTAGAAGCAAATCATCCACATAGATAAGAATCACAGCTATGTCCTGTCCATCTCTCTTTGTAAAAAGAGAATGATCATAAAGACTTTGTGAGTAACCAGTTGCCAATAAAACTTCTGTAAGCTTTAAATTCCACTGCCTGGAGGCTTGTTTTAATCCATATAAGGATTTGAGTAGCTTACACACCTTGTACTCCCCTTGCCTCTGAAAACCCTGAGGCATCTCCATATATACATCTTCCATAAGATCACCTTGTAAAAATGCATTATGAACATCCATTTGATAGAGAGGCCAATTGTGTGAAGCTGCTACACTGATGGTAGTCCTAACTGTGACCATTTTGGCTACAGGTGAGAAGGTCTCATGATAGTCTAGACCTTCTTGTTGGTTATAACCCTTGGCAACCAGCCTTGCTTTGTATCTTTCAACCTCTCCATTGGCTTTAAGTTTGACCTTATACACCCATTTGGAACCAATAGGCCTTTTACCAGGTGGAAGATCTACCACTGTCCATGTATGATTGAGTTCTAAAGCTGCAATTTCATCTTGCATTGCAGCCACCCACTCTGGACATTTAGATGCTTCATTGAAAGTGGCAGGCTCAGGAATTGTGGAAAGGGAAGTCAAGAATGTCATATAGGAGCAATTCAGTCTGGAATAGGCAACATAATCACTTATAGGATAAAGACATGCTGTGTGAGCTTGTTTGGAAGATGCAGATGTATGGCATAAAGTAATCTTTATGCCATATAGGAGGTTTAAGGGACCTACTTGGTCTTGACCTTTCATGGACTTGAATACCAATATGTGCATCACTACATTCGATAACAGCTGGTACTGTATCCCTAGAATCTGGTATGTCTCTTTCTTCTTCAATTACGGAAGTAGAGACCTCATCAGATATATTAGGCAACTCAGCCTCTTCCAAGGGAACTACAGGGTTGACAGGCTCAGCATGAACACCAGTTGTGACATCTTCAGAAACTGTAAGATCATGTGACAAAGGTGTGTATAGATGCTCAACAAGACTGTCTTTCTTGAAAGGGAATTGAGATTCTATAAAAGTAACATCTCTGCTGACATGAAAGGTGTGAGTCTCTAGATCAAGCACTCTATATCCTTTCTGTGTTTCTGCATATCCCATTAGTACTCCTTTTCTCGCTCTTGGTGCAAACTTATCAGACCTGGGAAAAATAGAAGTAAAACAAAGACATCCAAACACCCTCAAGTGACTCAGTGTTGGTTTAGTTCCATAAAGCATCTCATGTGGGGATTTTCCTTGCAAAACTGCAGATGGAATCCTGTTGATCAAGTAAACTGCTGCCTTTATACAATGACCCCAATAAGAAATAGGAACATTAGACTGTAGTCTTAAGGCTCTAGCAGTATTCAAGATATGTCTATATTTTCTTTCAACCACCCCATTCTGTTGAGGTGTGTATGCACAGGAAGTTTGATGTACAATGCCAAGAGAAGAAAATAAATCTCTGCAATTGGAATTTATGAATTCTGTGCCATTATCTGATCTCAACACCTTCACTTTTATTCCAAACTGAGTATTCACCATTAACAGGAAATTTTTAAGAACAGTACACACTTCAGCTTTTGAATGAATCAAGCAAACCCAAGAAAACCTGCTATAATCATCAACTATTGTGACAAAATATTGCTTCTTATCATATGTTGGAGTCTTATAAGGACCCCATACATCTACATGTATTAACTGAAAAACAACACTAGATGTATTTAAACTATCCGAAAATGAAGGCCTACTTTGCTTGGCCTGAGGACATATATCGCAGCATGCTCGATCAGATAGATGGACATTAATAGAGGAGATATGTTTCATAGCGTGAAAAGAGGGATGTCCAAGTCTTAAATGCCATAGTGTGGCTAAACTATCATCCTTAATGGCAGCACTAGCTACAACCTTTATTTTGTCTTTCAACAAGTACAGTCCAGCACATTCTCTACCAATCCCAATCAGCTTCCCACTTGAGAGAGCCTGCAATACACAAAAGTTAGGGAAAAAACTGATACTACATAGTAGTTCTTTAGTTAGCTTGGCAACTGACAACAAGTTAAACTTGAAGTCAGGTACATGTAACACATCCTGCACTGGATATTTTCCAAAAACCACAGAGTTGCCTGTGCCTTGAATGTGAGCCTTATTCCCTGTAGGCAATTGAACAGTACTTGATCTTGGAATATCTATATAACTCATTTTATCTAGAAGAGCTCTAGAAGATGTAACATGATGAGTAGCACCAGAATCAATAATCCAAGCATGTTCATGAAAGGTAGGTGTCATTGACACATTACCTGCCATGTTTGCCTTGCAGTCACCAGTCTCTGCAGCCTCTGTGTGCTTGGTATTGTGCCTGAGATTCTGTATATGATTATATTTCTCCTCAGTGAGATCCAAACCACGTCCTTGATCCTCAGGAGCTACATAATTAGCATAAGGTTTGAAACTAGGCCCTGCATTCTGAGTATTATTTGTTGATCTATAACCACTGCTGCCTCATTGAAATACATTTGGTCCTTGCTTCTTTTTACTCTTAAAATCTGCAGGATAGCCTATAACCTTGTAGCAGTCTTTGGTTAAGTGATTCCTGTAACCACAGTGTTCACAAGCTATGTCTAACAACTTCTTTCCCTTAAAACCTTGTCTTCGATTGACCAACATGGTAAGAGGCTCTTTGTTAATGTCTACGACACCCAGTAACCTCTGACTTTCTTCTTGTATTACAGTAGCATACGCTTGATTAACAGTAGGTACATTAGTTTTAAGCAAAATGTCACTCCTCACATGACTGTAGGACTCATTCAACCCCATTAGAAACATCAATAACCTCTGCTGACTTAGATGTTCAATGTAAGGCTTAGCCTCATCACAATTACACAATGGAGCTGGAACTAAGACATCCAATTCATCCCATAGATCTCTCAATTTTGAATAGTAAGTAGTTACAGAATCAGTACCTTGTTTCATAGAAGATACTTCTGCCCATAGTTGATACACTCTGGTGAGGTTAGATTTGTCAAATCTCTTCTTGAAATCATCCCAAACTCTTTTAGCATTTGATGCATATACGATAGTAGTGATTAATTCTGGAGCTACAGTACTGCTGATCCATGAAAGTACTACAGCATTACACCTTTCCCACTGTGTGCCTAAATCATCTTTGAATGAACTTCTTAAGCAGGTTCCATCTACAAATCCAAGCTTGTTTTTGACCAATAATGCAAGACGTAACGATCTACTCCAAAGCCCATAATTCTTTGGACCTGTGAGTTTAGTCGCAATTAGGGCTGCACCTGGCATATCTGAAGCTTGAAGATAGAGGGGATGACTATGCTCAAGTGTGGCTACTGTTAATTCTTCCATATCAAACAATTCAGTTGATGAATCGAAGACGACGAGACACTAAAAAAAAAACCGATCCCAGTCCCGCTGCTTTGATACCATGAAAATTTTATATTTGTATGATCGAATCCATGGAAGTTACTCTTCCATGGATGGGAATGAAGAGAACAGTATGTTTAGAGAAGAATTGTAAAATGTGTTATTATGAAAATGAAGGAGAAACCTCCTTTTATATTTGTTACATCATGTAGCACTTGCATTCTTCTAACAAACTCAATGCACCTAATACAATTTGGAATTCAGTTACTCTGACAGATTGTAACTGAATCTTGTAACTGAATCCTAGCTACTGCCAACTCATTACAAGCATATACTACTATTATTTATTCACTTCTTTAATAGAATCAAAGCCATACAATACAGCATATTGAGGATATTCGATGGTGAACTGTTTCATCCATGATACATTAACGCTACTATTTTTCAAAATCCAGACATCAGAGGTAGTACCTGGCATACAAGTATAGAGCATAGAAATTTCACTTTCCACAACTCTCAGTTTGATATTAAAAACTTCTTCTCCACAAATGGGAAGCTCCAAGCTTCCCCATTTCTCGTCTGCTACATCAAAAGAAATGGTGTTGCACACATTCTAATCATGAATACCCGTAGATGCAGCCCAATAAATCTTCCCATTTATAAATTTACCTGAATAATTTAATAGAAAGATTCCTTGAAGCTGGTCATGGAGTGTTGTCCAAGAATTAGTTCTCGAACTGTAAATATTGACAACAACCCTCAGGTTGGACAACTCACCATTGCAAGAATTACCACAATGATCAATAAATAGGGCTTTGTAATCGTTACGTGAGTCATCGTATCCAAAACCATAATTGGTATAGCGAGAGGTACCCCACGACGAGTTAAGTAATTTCTTAGACTTCTTAATGGTGGGGTTCCATATATATGTATCCCTTCTCCGATTAAAAAGACAAATCAGGCCATTGACCGAACCCACAAAGAAAGGTGGTGAACAGGGAGGATCCATGTGAAATAGCTCTGGAGTGAGTTGTTGTTTGTTAAACAAAAGAGGAAACCTGATATTTTCAAAGATGCCTGGAAATAGAAGTGTATGTTGTTTGTTTAATTTGAGATGGGTATTCACAAAATCGGGGCTAGATATGAGTTGATGCCATGATTTCGACACACACATACATTTCAAGAGAGACTTTGTGGGCAACCTTAAGAGAATGTCTGTTATGATTTCATTTGGGAGTATCGAATCATGATTTGTAGTGAAAATGAAACGATACCAAGAGAGAAGGAATTTGACTAGAAGCGTCTGATATATCCAATCCCCAAAAGAAAGAAAGAAAAACATGGCGGGCGAGCAAGAGAGTGGAAACAGAGCAGAGAGTGACGGGTGAAGGAGGAGTAGTATTTTTGTTTTTTCAACAGCTTTTGACTTATATATAGACCGCTTAACCTAATTAAAAGATGAAGGAATACTAAATATATTTAGATTAAATTTAAATGTGATCTAATATATGTTATATATATTTAGAATAATTCTAAGCGTGATCTAATATATGTTATATATATTTAGAATAATTCTAAATGTGATCTAATATATGTTATATATATATATATATATATATATATATATATATATATATATATATATATATATATATAAATTAATTTTAAATGTGATCTAATACTTGTTATATATATTTAGAATAATTTTAAATGTGATCGAATATCTGTTATATATATATTTAGAACAATTTTAAATGTAATCTATCTAGTATCTATTATATATATATATATATATATATATTTAGAATAATTTTAAATGTGATCTAATATCTATTATATATATTTAGAATAATTTTAAAATTCAAAGTTCAAGATAAATGTTTGAAATTTTTTCCACTTTTGCCTTTTCCTAGAATGAAGTTTTGTGTTTTCTAGGAGATAAATTGCACAGTTTGCAAAGCTAAATTTATGATTTCACAAAGGATAATAGTGAAAAACATGGGAGATCAAGAGTCAAATCTCTTCTTGTCTAAGCCTCGATGGGCAGATAATATCATAATATTTTTTTTGCGTGGAAAATAATAAAGTGACAAAGTCATGTGAATTGGCATCTGGCTCGTTTGCGTTTATCGCAACTAGGTTAATGGATAGAAGAACTGAGTTTCATCAGCAGGCATTCCCTAGAGAAGCTTGCCTACGGTTAATGGATAAAAGAACACATCAGCAAACATTCCCTTGAGAAGCTTGCCTCGAAGTCGAAGACTTCCCTATTGGAGATACCGCATTTATTTTACACTAAAAATTTGTCATGTGGAACTGTAAGTTGTAAAAATAGTTTTTCTATCTCCACGAGGTAGGAATAAGTTTGAGTAATTTAGTCTTCAATGATGCTACATACATGGAAGAATGCTATATACACACACTCACACGAAATTGGTGAAAGGTGTAACAGACCACATCAACTTATTACAAACTCAAAATCTATTTCCAATAAAAACTTAATAATTCAAACAAATGCTTACAAGAACTACAAGCTATACAAGAAAATATGATATATGAATTCATATATATTTTAAACTAAGCAGAACTCTTACAAGATATTGTTAGGGGATTAACAAAGCTTTCTGCATAGATTTCTGCAGTATTGCATTCCTTAACAATAGCAGTGTGCTTATATTTTTTAGTTGTACCATCAAATATCATGATTTTTCCGGGAATCAAGAGTAAAATTTCACCCTTATCTGACTGACGAAGGTATATAGAAAATGTGAAAATAGGTGAATCAAACCTATACAATGCAGCATATTGAGGATATTCGATGGTGAACTGTTTCATCCATGATACATTAACTCTGTGATCTTTCAAAATCCAGACATCAGAAATAGTACCTGGCTTACAAGTATAGAGCACAGAAAGTTCACTTTCCACAACTCCCAGTTTGATATTAAAAACTTCTTCTCCACAAATGGGAAGCTCCAAGCTTCCCCATGTCTCGTCTGCTACATCAAAAGAAATGATGTTGCGCACATTATAATCATGAATACCCGTAGATGCAGCCCAATAAATCTTCCCATTTATAAATTTACCTGAATAATTTAATAGAAAGATTCCTTGAAGCTGGTCATGGAGTGTTGTCCAAGAATTAGTTCTCAAACTGTAAATATTGACAACAACCCTCAGGTTGGACAACTCACCATTGCAAGAATTACCACAATGATCAATAAATAGGGCTTTGTAATCGTTACGTGAGTCATCGTATCCAAAACCATATTTGGTATAGCGAGAGGTACCCCACGACGAGTTAAGTAATTTCTTAGACTTCTTAATGGTGGGGTTCCATATATATGTATCCCTTCTCCGATTAAAAAAACAAATCAGGCCATTGACCGAACCCACAAAGAAAGGTGGTGAACAGGGAGGATCCATGTGAAATAGCTCTTGAGTGAGTTGTTGTTTGTTAAACAAAAGAGGGAGTGAACAAAACCTGATATTTTCAAAGATGCCTGGAAATAGAAGTGTATGTTGTTTGTTTAATTTGAGATGGGTATTCACAAAATCGGGGCTAGATATGAGTTGATGCCATGATTTCGACACACACATACATTTCAAGAGAGACTTTGTGGGCAACCTTAAGAGAATGTATGTTATGATTTCATTTGGGAGTACCGAATCATGATTTGTAATGAAAATGAGATTATGATTTGTCGTGATGAAATGATACCATGAGAGAAGGAATTTGAATAGAACGGTCTGATGAATCCAATACCAAAAAGCAAGAAACGAAAACATGGTAGAATGTTTTTCTCTGAAGTGAGGAAGTAGCAGAGCAGTGAAGTAGGATTTGAGTCTTAAAAATGTGTTCTCTTAAAATGACTGTTATATTTATATTCCTTCAAGAAAATAAGATAAGGAAGAATTTAAAGAGATTCAACATGATCCAATTTTATTAATTGTTTTTCCTTAAAAGAGAATTATGTATAAGGTATGAAAAAGAGGGAGTATATTAATTGTTTTTGAGAAAATAGCCAAAAGCCCCCCTAATCTATTGTTGGATTCTCAACTACACACTTATACTTTAAGGGAGTCCTATTACCCCCTAAACATTTTAAAAGTGAAATATATAACCCCTTAAAACGTCATAACCACACATGTGTCTTGTAGTGAAACACACGCACCTGACACGTGTATTTAATTAATTAATTATTATTTTTTCAGTTTTTTCTCTCCTTCATCTTCTTCCTTTCTTCTTTAACCATTTTTTCAACCCTAAGTTTTTACAGATATTGATTTGGGGAAAACATTGGTAAATGCATTGGGGTGTTCCCCCCACCCCTCTTCCACCCACCACCTCCACCTCCGCCTTTATGATCTCCCCCGCCTTTACCATTACTTTCTTCACCTATTCAAAATCTCTTTACCATCTCTTCGTAAGAAAAAGCTTCGAAAAAGAAATATTCAAACCACCATCAAAACCATCACAAATCAATTTGATTCCATCACCAAAGAAAAAAAGAACTTAATTGGGAGAAGATGCTCGGGTTAATGATTGTAGATCGTGTGCTTGGTGCAACGTCTTGCAAATCTATGTTGTGCTTCTTCTTTTTTTATAATCAAGAGATTTGAAATTGATAATAACTTTTTGGGGATTCAATTGAATTTGATGTGAACCCAAATTGATTTTTCTCAAATCCTATTTGAACTCTTTTGGGGTGATTGAAGATGGTTGACATTTTATTTGTAGTGGATTTAATTGATTTTGCAAGTATTTTACATGAGAGCTTGAAATTAATAATGGTGAATCCGATTGCAACGATGGCTAACAATGGTTGCTTAAGGTTGGTGAATGGTGGAGGTCCATATTGTTTTGGGGAAGAAAGAAAATAAATAAGAAAAAAAAAATTAAAACTACATATGTTTATGAAAATAATTAAAAATAAAATTTCAGTAATATTTATTTTTGCTGCTCACTCTCTCAAAGAGAGTGAAATACACTCTCTATGCCAACTCAGCACTTAAGGAGTTATTTATTCTATTTTAAAGTAGTTCAAGGAGGTAATAGGACTCCCGCGAAGAATAGGTGTGTAGTTGGAAATTCGGTAATAGATTGGAGGGTCATTTGGCCATTTACTCAATTGTTTTTCCTTAAAAGATCATAAATAAGAAAGGACAATTTTTTTAGTTTACTATTAATGCATCAATCCAAATTGGCATAATACATAAATATGTCATTTAACTTAGCCACCAAATATGGGGCTTCTTACTTCAATATAAGTAAGATGATATTTTGTATATTTTAACAATTTTATCTTTTAAAATAATTTTTTTTGGCGTTTGTACATAAACAAAAATCCTAATTTGTATAGAAGTACATATTTGTAGTAGTTGTAATCCCCTATATTAAAATAAGGGTACATGTCATTTATCTCTTATTTCAAAATAAAAGAAATAAACTGATTGGTTGTTGTTTTGGCCAAAAAGGTTTAGAATTTTTTTTTTAAAAAAGTAATAATTATGCAACCCACATAGTATAATATACAAATTACATTATATCCCTAGTCTTTCATAAATTACAAAAATCTCTTTATTTTAGTACCTTTTGGATACATAATTGTAAGGACGGATACATTAATTTAACACATCTGTTATCAGTTTATTGTGCTAAATAAGGGACTAAAAACAGAAAATCTAATTGAATCTTACAAATCAAGCGTACGTTTCTTTCTTCTAACAATCAGTCATTCACAAAACACTAACAGAACTAGAAAATTAAAATTTCAAATTATCAAATTGTGTCTCCCTGTTCTTCGAAAAAACTGCAAAAGCTTGATTCAAAAAAAAATTGCAGCGCAATTTTGTGAAGATTCATAATGAATATTTCGATCTTGTTAAGGCATTCAAGAATATGGGAAAGTGATGTTAGATACGAGCGATACAGAAGTGATTGGATAGTGGTTGGGGAAAATATTTCATTTGTGAATCTTATTTCAACCATTGCAGCTGAATTGGATTTTGATGAATTAAAAAAAAAAAACATCGAGATCAGATACGTTGTAGAAGGTAATTCGTCTCCATTGTGTATTAGGAATGATATGGAGTGAAGTTGTACATAGAAGTGAAGAAACATGAGGTAGGATTCAGTATGTATCCACTATGCATTGATACATTAGATAAAAGTGATGAAGAGATACAAAACTTCGATGCAACCACATGTGCAATTGTGTGTGTTGAAGGTGGAAAAAGGAACGCAAAGGCTCTAAACATTATTGTTGAATCAAAAATTGGTAATTCCTATTACATACCAGAAATGGAGATAGAAAATTTTATATCAGATACAAATAGTACTGATGTGGAAGTGAAGCAATTGTACAAGAACAAGACAACTTTAGTGGCTATAATGACAAAATACAAAATAAAGCATATCTTCAATTTTAGAGTTTAAAAATCTGATAAATGTGATGCACAGATCTGATAACGTTCTTCATTTGTATAATTTGTTTGTTAATATTTGATCATGATACACAGATAATATGTGTTATGTGCATTGTATGTGTTGGGTTATTATATGTGTGTATCATTGAGTGAATAAAATAAAGTATCATGTTCGTTTTGAGTTACTTTTGTTTATTAATGTATCAATTAAGAAGGATAGCTGAAATGTGGTAAATATGTGTATTTTGTATCTGAACATGATAAATTGTGACCCCATTAATCTGTGTGATACATTAATATGTGTGCACAATACTATCGAACTAAAAGTATTTGTAATAATGTATCTTGTACTTTTTTGTTTTTTATTTTATGGATTGATACATTAAACATGATCAAATAATAAATGTGTATGGTATAATTGATCTTAGATGATACATGTACTTCCTTTTTCGATTTTGTCTTCGTAACTTTGGTTTGCCATTATTGTCGGGTTATGCAACCATCTAGATCTCAGTTCTACCCAGTTAGGATCTTCTGAATCAAATATTCGATTATTGTTAGGTACTATTTGGAGAATCCCAAATCTAAAAGACGGAGGATCCATAATACGAGAGCCAAAATGATGAAAACACAAAAAAAAAAATACGAAAGCAAAATGCAGAAGATGAGACTACCTGTTTTGAACTTTGCAGACGGTTGAATGGAGATAGAAATCGTGGGTTTGGATTCTTGAACAATAATGTATCCGACAGAGTTGATTTAGGGGAAAAGTAGGGAATTTTGTTTTTTTATTAAAGAGTATGGAAATAATGAGAATATGTAAATTAATGTTGTGTACTTCAGTAATTTTTCCGGAAAAAAAAAAACAAATAGGCTAAAAGCCCAAACAGCAGCAACGCTGCAACTAAGAAAGAAAAAGAAAAGGGTGAATTTGAGAGAGGGAACTGCAGCGGCTAACCAGCGGCACTAGTTTGGACAATAAGGTGTAATTTGGAGACAAAGGTAGATGAATAAGTTATTTAAATTGGCTGAAGTTGGGGGATTAAGCATCAGATTACCCTTCACCTGAATAATTAGAATATAGCAGGTTGATGGACAATCAGGAAGTCCAAAAGGGTTGGAAATAATTGCCTTAGTCTATGAATTAGAGGTAATCAGGAAACTAACTGGAGATTGATATGAATGTGATTATAGATTGACCAAAGGAATTCGTACGAGTAATCGAGTGGCAAGCTTGGTAATTCGACAGGAGTACTGTGAGTAGTAATCTTATCACAATTTGTATTTCACAAATTTCATGATTGTTACTTCGTTTATAAAGTAGATGTGTTACCTACTGTTTTGAACTTGCATGTGGGACAAGTCATTTACTTGTACTGAAAAGATTATTTGAGATGATCTCATTTTTATAAGATATGATTACCATTATTGGAAGGGTTTTACACTTATTTGAAAAATGGTATTTTGACATGTGATTGTTATACAGTGAAATAATATGATTTGATAAGACTTCAATGTTCTATTCTGTTTTGAAATGCTTCTACGGATTACAAGAAAAGTATAAATAGGAGTAGACCTTGATGAACCCCGTAGCTATCGGTAGGTTCGTTAGACCTGATGCACCTTGTAGTTACAGATTACGGATAAAGCCCTTGCTAGTGGGAAGGTAGAACTAGCATACCGTTACCGATATTCCTCGAGTAGGGATCTACCGATATGAATACTTAACTCATTTATGAGGAGTTCACCGTTATTGGTTACTTCTTAAAAGAGAAGGCCACATTGATTACATGATTCATCCTTGGAAACCTCCCAACTATAAGATTTGATATGGAAATGTTTTTAGAGTTTATTTCTGAAAGTTCACATTGATTTTGCTTACACGAGACAAATAAAACTGAATATTGTTACCGCTTCTGAAAGGACACTGATTTCATCATTTGATTATTATACTAGCATGTTTTCTCACTTGTCCCTCATTAAAATGGTTGTGGTTAAGTATTATTACTCACTGAGCTAGTGTCTCACTCCTCGCTAATTGTTTTTACAAAGAATTCAGGAGGTATTGAAGAGGATTTCATTAACTAGAGAGTGTGATTTGGTAGCATCTGGTGAGCCCGGCATTGCTTCACGTGGCAAGAGAACTATTGATTTGGTATGGGTTTTTTTAACTCTTAAGAATCGCTCCATTTGTCATTCTTTTATTTGAGTCATGATTATTCCTTCGTATTGTAGTCAAGTGACTAGTTTTGAACTTCTTTTTCGTATTTAGAGATGAAATTGTTATTATTGTGTGACAATTAGTGTAACATCCGACAATTTGAAATAGCTATGATGAAGCTTGAAATTGGAAGTAGCCATTTTTGGAAAAAAATACAAAATCTGGAAAATTTGGCAAAGTGTGGAAATCAGTGATTTTTGGCCAACTTTGAGCAGTCGTAACTCCTAGATCACGATGAGTTAGGAGTAGTTCCAGTTATGGTTGCGAATCTTGTGGAATGATCTTTCCAACGCCACTGAGATTGCTCGATTTCGAGTTCGTATGAGCGAGTTATGGCCATTGAAAGTTGGGCAGTTGGCAGGGAATCCGTCTGGAAATTTTAAGGGCATTTTGGTCTTTTCCCTAGCCATTTCTTTTGAGGTTATATTGTGTGTTAGGTTGATTTTGGATCATTTTATCCTATTTTAAAAGAGAAAGAGTTAGGGTTCTTGAGAGTGAAGAAGAGAAGAAGAACAGAAGAAGAGGAGAAGAAGAGGAGAAAGGAGATCAACAAGTTTCCGTCGTGGATTTTCGTCGGGGGTGATCCCTATCAAGGTATGTGAGTTCTTTGTGTGGTTTGATCCTTTCCCCCACACACCAAGCTTATTTTTTTTATGATTTTGAGAAAAGATTGGATTGGTGTTGAAGTTGTTTAAGTTGTTAGTTGTTGTTGTTGAAGTTATTGTTGGTTGTGGGACATGATTGGGTTGTGTATTTGAGTTGTAATTTATTGTATGTTGAGAGATGGATGATCCTTAGTGTTTGGGGTTAAATCCATTGAAGTAAGGGTGGTTTAGAGTTGAAGAAAAGAGGGAGAAAAGTCGGGTTTTTTTTTTTGGAAAAGGACTGGTGCCTGGCAGAGTGGCCAGCAGTCCCCTTTGAAGCTGAGGGCTGGTGCCTGGCAGAGTGGCCAGCAGTCCCGTTTGAAGTTGAGGGCTGGCGCCCCGCGCCTCTTAGAGCACCAAGGACGTCAATCCTTCCCGTTACCTTAATTCCCCATTTTATTTTATTTTTGTTCCTAGGTATTATACCTATGTTTCCTAGTTGTTTCCAACACTCCAAGGTACTTCTAAAAGTCAAGAACTCATCCGTAACATGTGAGCAAACACCTTGAATCCAAAATTTCAATTCAAGGAGAGTTAGTTAGAAGTCAATTGAAGTTAGAAATTAAGAGTTAAGCTTAGAAGTTAAGCAAGTCAAGCTAGTTGTAAAGTTGTTCAAGAGTCTTTATTGAAAGTTTTAACTTTATTTTTTAGATTCAAGTGTCAAGTCAAGCAAAGAGCTTAGAGTTTCAAGCTAAGTAAAGAGTCTCAAGTTTCAAGTTGAGTTCATTTTCTCAAAGTTATTAGGGAACTATGTATTCCCAAAGAAGTTTTAAAGAAATGTCTTTACATTTAAACAAGGTTGGAAACTGAAATTTCCAAAGAGCCTTCGGGATAGTTTTTTTTTGAGTAATTATCTCATGTCAGCAGGAAGAAATGTGTTTTAAAAACATAAGAACCAGTACATTTTTTGGGAGTAGTATCGAGCACCGAATTGGGGGAGCGTTCAAAGAACCCACAGCCCCCATAGAACCATGTTAGCCACCATGGGTAGAAAAGGATCATGCTCTTTAGATGAATCCTTTTCATATTAGACTAGTGGATCCATTAGGCAGTTCAGGTCTTATACCTTTGGCCGGGTATAGGATGCTCTGGCAGCGTGAGGTTGATCACTGTATCATCACTTTAGCTCTTATGTGATGGTTGTCGGTTAGAGAAACTCCCATAGCAGTTATTGTATTTTTATACACGGAAATTATTGTATTTTATATACATCAGTTCAATTGTATTTCTATATACATCTCAGGCTTATTGTATCCTTGTATACACACAGAGTTTATAGCATGTTTTAAACAGTCTTTCTTTATATCACACTTGTTTTAAATTGCCTTATATTGAAAGAAGTCAGTCAGGTTGAGTTGAGTTGAACAAGGTAAATGTAACATCCGACAATTTGAAATAGCTATGAAGAAGCTTGAAATTGGAAGTAGCCATTTTTTTTGAAAAATACAGAATCTGGAAAAAATTTGGCTAAGTGTGGAAATCAGTGATTTTTGGCCAACTTTGAGCAGTCGTAACTCCTAGATCACGATGAGTTAGGAGTAGTTCCAATTATGGTTGCGAAGCTTGTGGAATGATCTTTCCAACGCCACTGAGATTGCTCAATTTTGAGTTCGTATGAGCGAGTTATGGCCATTGAAAGTTGGGCAGTTGGCAGGGAATCCGTCCGGAAATTTTAAGGGCGTTTTGGTCTTTTCCCTAGCCATTTCTTTTGAGGTTATATTGTGTGTTAGGCTGATTTCTGGATCATTTTTATCCTATTTTAAAAGAGAAAGAGTTAGGGTTCTTGAGAGAAGAAGAGGAGAAGAAGAGGAGAAAGGAGATCAACAAGTTCCGTCGTGGATTTTCGTCGGGGGTGATCCCTATCAAGGTATGTGAGTTCTTTGTGTGGTCTGATCCTTTCCCCCACACACCAAGCTCTTTTTTTTATGATTTGAGAAAAGATTGGATTGTTGTTGAAGTTGTTGAAGTTGTTAGTTGTTGTTGATGTTGTTAGTTGTGTTGTTGAAGTTATTGTTGGTTGTGGGACATGATTGGGTTGTGTATTTGAGTTGTAACTTATTGTATGTTGGGAGATTGATGATCCCTAGTGTTTGGGGTTAAATCCATTGAAGTAAGGGTGGTTTAGAGTTGAAGAAAAGAGGGAGGAAAGTCGTTTTTTTTTTTTTCTGGGAACAGGGGCTGGTGCCTGGCAGAGTGGCCAGCAGCCCCGTTTGAAGTTGAGGGCTGGCGCCCCGCGCCTCTTAGAGCGCCAAGGACGCAATCCTTCCCGTTACCTTAATTCCCCATTTGTATTTTATTTTGTTCCTAGGTATTATACATATGTTTCCTAGTTGTTTCCAACACTCCAAGGTACTTCTAAAAGTCAAGAACTCATCCGTAACATGTGAGCAAACACCTTGAATCCAAAAATTCCAATTTAAGGAGAGTTAGTTAGAAGTCAAGTGAAGTTAGAAATTAAGAGTTAAGCTTAGAAGTTAAGCAAGTCAAGCTAGTTATAAAGTTGTTCAAGAGTCTTTATTGAACGTTTTAACTTTATTTTTTTTGACTCAAGTGTCAAGTTAAGCAAAGAGCTTAGAGTTTCAAGCTAAGTAAAGAATCTCAAGTTTCAAGTTGAGTTCAATTTCTCAAAGTTATTAGGGAACTATGTATTCCCAAAGAAGTTTTAAAGAAATGTCTTTACATTTAAATAAGGTTGGAAACTGAAATTTCCAAGAGCCTTCGGGATAGTTTTTTTTTGAGTAATTATCTCATGTCAGCAGGAAGAAATGTGTTTTAAAAACATAAGAGCCAGTACATTTTTGGGAGTAGTATCGAGCACCGAATTGGGGGAGCGTTCAAAGAACCCACAACCCCCATAGAACCATGTTAGCCATCATGGGTAGAAAAGGATCATGCTCTTTAGATGAATCCTTTTCATATTAGACTAGTGGATCCATTAGGCAGTTCAGGTCTTATACCTTTGGCCGGGTATAGGATGCTCTGGCAGCGTGAGGTTGATCGCTGTATCATCACTTTAGCTCTTATGTGATGGTTGTCGGTTAGAGAAACTCCCACAGCAGTTATTGTATTTTTAATACACGAAAATTATTGTATTTTATATACATCAGTTCAATTGTATTTCTATATACATCTCAGGCTTATTGTATCCTTGTATACACACAGAGTTTTATAGCATGTTTTAAACAGTCTTTCTCTATATCACACTTGTTTTAAATTGCCTTATATTGAAAGAAGTCAGTTAGGTTGAGTTGAGTTGAACAAGGTAAACTTTTCAGTTTCTTCCAAATTTCCTTCTAGCCTTTGTTGCTTAGTTTTCCAGCTCGCATACTAGTACCTTCCATGTACTGATACCAGTTGGCCTGCATCGTCTTATGATGCAGATACAGGTACCCCGGATCAGCATCCTGCACGTCGTTGATCCAGCTGAGCACTCCAGAGTCAGTGGTGAGCCTTCTTGCATTCCGGAGGACTCAATTATTTTGTGTTCTTAGTTTTTGTTTTGTTAGGATGTTGCGGGGTCTGTCCCAACATCCATCTCAGTATTTAGAGGCTTCATAGACAGTCAGACAGTCAGTCAGTTAGTTTGGAGTCTCTCATGCATGTATATATTTAAATATCCTATTTTGAGACTCGAGATGCCTTGTTGGCAAATTACTTTCAGTTGAGTTGTTTTATAACTTTTCATTGCATTGAGTTATCCTGTTGAGTTAAGTTTCCGCTGAGTTAAGAAAGCCAGGCCAAGGGTTCGCTTGGGGGCCAGCGATGGTCTTCAAGTGCCGGTCACGTCTGGGGTGTAGGCTCGGGGCGTGACAGTAAACTTTTCAGTTTCTTCCAATTTCCTTCTAGCCTATATTGCTTAGTTTTCCAGCTCGCATACTTGTACCTTCCATGTACTGATGCCAGTTGGCCTGCATCGTCTTATGATGCAGATGCAAGTACCCCGGATGGGTCTTCCCTTTCTCAATTATGACGTACTTGGTTAGGTTGCCATCTAGGTCTCGGTCGGGGGCGACTTCCAAATTATGGTCTCATTCTTCCCTTGATTCACGATCCTTGCAGCTGAATTAATCCCCCATGTGTCGGGACCTGAACCGTGGTGGTGCTCTTCTACAGCTTCTTCTACATAGGCTCCTCCACTTTCTCGCTCGAAGGATCTATGAAAAGAACGTCCCACTACGAATTCCTATCCCATTAATAAAGTACAGATAAATAATATATTCCAAGTTCAGCATCCTGCACGTCGTTGATCCAGCTGAGCACTCCAGAGTCAGTGGTGAGCCTCCTTGCATTCCGAAGGACTCAATTATTTTGTGTTCTTAGTTTTTGTTTTATTAGGATGTTGCGGGGTCTGTCCCAACATCCATCTCAGTATTTAGAGGCTTCATAGACAGTCAGACAGTCAATCAGTTAATTTGGAGTCTCTCATGCATGTATATATTTAAATATCCTATTTTGAGACTCGAGATGCCTTGTTGGCAAATTACTTTCAGTTGAGTTGTTTTATAACCTTTCATTGCATTGAGTATTCCTGTTGAGTTAAGTTTCCGCTGAGTTAAGAAAGCCAGGCCAAGGGTTCGCTTGGGGGCCAGCGATGGTCTTCAAGTGCCGGTCACGTCCGGGGTGTAGGCTCGGGGCGTGACAATTAGATCATCAATGGATATTATGTTTTGGTTTATAGTTGTTACTATTTGTGTGGTGTATTTCTGAGATAGGGAAAATTTAGGATAGGCCTAAAAACAAAGAAAACTCCGCCCGATTTTCTTTAGATTTATGTCAAGGCTTGCTTTGGGATTCTTTCCCCTTAGTGCCGGTCACGGACCTAATTTGGGTCGTGACAGTCTTACAATGGGATTGAGAAGTATCGCCTAAATTCTTTGATCCGGAGCATTTCCATAATTGCTAAGTTTAATTGATACAGATAATAATACTCTTTCACCGAAAAGTAGGGAACAATCCACAAGTCGAAATCAGTTATATGAACCTGCGATGTCCATTATACAAGATAGAACTACAAGTTTGATACTAAAGATAACAGACATGATGGAGAAAGAAAACAGATCATAATAAGTCTCCTATCCATGCAGTTGGCAAGTACTGAAGAGTGTTCAACATTAGCTTCCACTTCCTGAAAAACAATAGAACAAAACAAGATAAGGTTGCATCTCTCAAAATTTTCGTAAAAACAGAGTATAGCACTACCAAAATAGCCACCTAGTTTAAGCAAAAGCAACAACATGGATGCGAGTGAATCATCATTTCTCATTGAAGCTCTAAGCATATCATTAGTGAAAAATCGATAGGATATGACCATATTTCCTCTTCTTCAATGGTCTTCTCAAATCCACTTTTCATCCCACTATCTTCTACGAGTCTATTGACGGTAATAATAAAGAAGAGCAAAGATACAGGGTCCCTTTGCTGTATCCCCTTCGAATTGACAGACTCTCTTCCAATAAGAACTTTTTGTTTCATGAACTATGATCATGTTATGCTAAAAGTAGGAAGGCCTTAACTATAAAGTTAGTTTACCATTTCAGTAGTAAAAGAAAATTTAATTAAACAGTAATAATTTAATTACATATAGGGTGAATTAGAACTTCAGAGCAGTATTTTAATGCTTTACATTCAATTCACCAAAAATGAGTCCACCATGTATATTGTTAAAGATTTATTGCTTTAGAACACAAACACTATAATAGAGGACTACGCGCAATGCACGTGTCCAGGAACTAGTATAATATAAGGAAAAATATGATGTTTTGTCCTATATTTAACATAAAAAGAAGTGCAAAAAGACCATATCAGCTAAACTAAGCAGAATTCTTACCGGATATCATTAGGGGATTAACAATGCTTTCTGCGTAGGTTTCTGCAGGATTGCATCCCTCAACATCAGCAGTGTGCTCTAGTATTTTAGTTGAACCATCAAATATCATGATTAATCCCGGAAGCGAAAGTAAAATGTCGCCCTTTTCTGACTGGCTAAGGCGTATAGAAAATGTGAAAATGAGTGCAGAAAACATAACTAGCACAGTATTTTGAGGATATTCAATGGTGAACAGTTTCATCCATGATACACTGCAATCTTTCCAAATCCAGACATCAGAAGTCGCAGTACCTAGATAACATGTATACATCACAGAAAGGTCACTTCCCACAACTCCGAGTTTGAATTTGAATTTAGAATTAACTTCTCCACAACTGGGAAGTTCCAAGCTTCCCCATGTCTCTTCTGCTACATCAAAAGAAATGATGTTGTACACATCGTAATTACCAATGCGAGTAGATGCAGCCCAATAAATCTTCCCGTTAACAAATTTACCCGAATGATTTAGTAGAAAGACACCCTGAAGCTCGTCATGGAGTATTGTCCAAGAATCAGTCCTCAAACTGTAAATGCTGATCACAGCCTTCATTTTGGACACATCATCATTGTAAGAATTACGATAATAATCGACAAATACAGCTTTATAATCGTCACTAGACTCATCGTATCCAAAACCATATTTGTTATAGAAAGAGGTGCCCAATTTGGGATAAAGTACTTTCTTTGACTTTTTGATGGTGGGATTCCATATATATGTCTCCCTCACATAATTGCACAGACAAATCAACCCATTAACAGAACCGACAAAGAAAACTTTTAAATTGGAAGAATCGATGAGAGCTAGCTCCTGAGCGATTTGTTGTTTGTTAAAGAGGGGAGTGACAGAACAAAACTTGTATTTTCCATTGATACCTGGAAACAGTACTAGTTGATCTGTTTTTAATTTGAGATGTGTCTTCACAAACTCAGGGCTAGAGATTAGTTGATGCCATGATTTTGAAACGGACATACATTTCAAGAGAGACTTGGGGGGCAGCCTTAAGAGAATGTCTGTAAGGATTTCATTCGGGATTACGATTTCAGTTGTTGTAGAAAGTGGAGTGAAAATGAAATCGTACCCTGAAATGAATTTGAGAAGAACGGTGTGAATCACCTGATGAATCCAATCGCGAAAAGAAAGAAACGAAAACATGGTCGAATGTTTTTCTGTGAAGTGAAACAGAGGAATTGTTGAAGCAGAGCAGAAGTGTCTTTGACATTAAAAAAATACATGATAAGTAATTTGTTATTTTCAAACATATTTTTTTGTGCAAATTAATGAAGTTTGACAATAACTTTTGTTTTTTATACTGTATTTATTATGAATATTAATTATACTCTCTGTTTTTAATACTAAAATTGACCAATATTTTGTCTGATTTCTTTTGAACTATTCTCAAAAATGAACACTTTTGAACTCTGTGAGATATTTATACAAAATCCTCTCATGCTATGAGACTCAATCATGGCTTTAACTAATTTCATAATGCACCTTTAAGAGGTCTATCCAATAGCAAGATCAATACTGATGGATGTTCTCGTGGTAATCTGGGAGTTAGCGGAGCAAGGGGGGGGGGGGGTTAACAAATTTTACAGAAACCATGGTGTTAATTCATGGAGCAAGCAAAACACAATTTGTGTACAAAAGTAGAACTACAAGTCTGATACTAAATATAACAGATACCATGGATAAAGCAAAAGAGAACATTGTTCAACTTCAGCAAGCAAGAAACATCAGTAATGTATCATAATAATCATCAAAAACAGCTATGTCGAGGCTTCATAGTTTAGATCCATGGGCTCTGCAGACAACAGGTACGGATTAGTGTTCAACATTATCTTCCACTTCCTGAAATTCAATAATACAAAACAAGTTAAGGTTGCATCGCACAAAATTTTCAAATGACTAGAAAAACATGACAAAAATATCCACCTAGTTTAAGCAAAAGCAACAGCATAGACACGAGCATATCATTTCTCAATGTGAAGCGATGTTTCAATCAACTGATTAGCAATGACTCTAGGCAGCACTATGTTGAAAGCTCAGACCTACTGCAACTCTAACTGACCACAATTTCCATATGTACATATCGGTTCTGTTCCTTTTTTTTGGGTATATGCACAGAATTTATTCCTCTGGATGCCTTTTGATAAAAGCAAACTTGAACAAAAAATGTATATCAGGAATAATTCACCAAGACGTTGTCAAAAGTGTTCATATATAGTTGGTTTTAAGGCTCAACTATCTACACCAAAGGTATAAAAGAAGGAAACTCTTCGAGATCAGAAAAGAAAATGAAAACAGAACTTTTCATACTTCAAGGTAGACCATCACACCACATCCTTCGAAAGCACATCCTATTAGCCCTTACCAACAATTTAACCGATAAAATAAAACCTGCTCATACAAATTACAACACAAAAGGAGTGAGGAAACTTAACGAAATAGGAGGAAAACTATGGGAGATCGATCAAGGTTCAAATCTCTTCTCGTCTAAGCCTTGATGAGCATAGTAAATCAATACCTCATTTTGATTAAATGAGGTATTGGTTTGTATACTTCCTTGAAAACAAAGTTAAACATAATCTAACCAAACAATAAAGCACATACCTGTAATGACCCTCATGGTCATTTCTGTATATTGCCTTCTGTGTGTCGTTTAGAGCATTCCTATAGCGACCCCAAGTCATTTATGGCTTGCTGGGACTGACAGTTCGGTCACCTGGTCGTTCGTTTGGTTTTGGTGTGAGTTTTAGTGTTTTGGAGCTTATAAACCTTGAACGATCATTTTCGATCAAAAGTTCAAGAAGACCACCTCAGAATGGAAATCTGACAGTTCCATCAGCTCCGGAAGGGTCATTTTAGGCTAGTAGCATGATCGGCATGACTCCCGAGGCTTTCAGTGTGAGTCGGTGCGATTAGGCGTTTTAGCCTTTGAAATTTGGCCTTAGTTTGACTTTGGTCAACATTCTTGGAAAACACGCTCGGATGAAAATTCTATCAGCGCGGTTAGCTTCGGAATGTTGAGTTTGGTCTAGAACAACCTTTTGTTCGACTCCCGAGGTCTCCGGACTCATTTCGAGCCCTTTGGTGGATTTTGGTTAAAATGGCTCTTGGAAGTGGGATCCACTTTTTATTGAGATGACCTCTGATGGAAATTTTGACTGCACCGTTGAGTCTGGAATGTCGAATTTGGTAGGGTAGCATATCTGTTTTATTTTTATCGGGTCCCGAACGAATTCCGAGTACCCCGTCGGAGTTCTTTTTATTGCTGAAATTGCAAAAAATTCTGCAACATTTCCAATCTTTCAAAGGGAATAACTCTCTCATTTCTAGTCCAAAGTTAGTGATCCAAAGGTTCATCTTGTGTGGTTTTTCGCAAGGAACGCATTGGTGAGCTCGGAAACTGATTTGGGGTTCCCGTTTGAGGTAAATCATGTAAAATACCTGCTGCTGCGACTTGTGTTGTGAGTTGATTTTTGGAATTTTGAAAACTGATTTCTCACTCGTTTTAGTTCCGATTTCAGTAATTCTTGAGGCTAACTTGAGTGATTTTTCGAGGAGAACGTTGTGGTGTTGTTGGATTTCACTGTAGACCCCTCGTTTCTGGTATTTTCTTATGAATAGCTGCTGCTATTACTGTTCATTGTAGTGTGTTTTGTGTTTTTCATTGTATGTCGTGTTGGGCTGTTCTGAGCCTCGAATTGTGTTTCATTTTGGGACACAAGTTCGGGGCGGTGTTTAAGAACCTATTTTTGGGGTTAATTTTGGGATTTCCAGCGCGGGCCCCACTTTCCCTGTTTTGACCCCGAAATTGGTCTGTCTCCGTTTCTTGTGATTTTAGTGTCTAAACGACCGTAAATAATGTTGTGACTCTATTTTTGATAGCGTGTCAGCATTTCGAGGCTGTTCGGAAAGGAAAAACTCCGGAGAAGTGACTTTGGAGCGCGCGTGGTTGGCGTACAGGTAAGCTACGGTTTCCCTCTCTTAGATTGAACTTGAGAGTGGGAATGCATGTTGATTTGTTGGAATTTGGGTTGGTAATTGTTGAATAGTGCATAGGTGTTTAGAATTCATGTTTCGATCTCTTTCGGAAATTATCGTTTAACAGGGAGCATGCTTGGTGTTACAAATTAACCGTCCTTGCTATGTGGAGTACCTGTATGCTTAATTTCTATTTATTTGAAGCATGTTGGGCCTTAGTTTAGGTTTGATTAGGGCTTGCCTTAGAAAGTCATGATTCGGAATAGTTAGGCCTTGGTTTTGCCCCGACGTCGCTCGGCCGGCTTAGATCCCTGTAGACTGGTGTAGCAGACTAGAGTCTGATAGTTTGGACCTTAGTTAGGCGATACGCTTACTTCGACGATAGTTATCTTTATTTTTCCACAATATTGCGGCTTCACGAGTTACGTTGACGACACTAGTTCTGCTTCGCGATTTGAAGTTAATTTTCGATTAAGTTCCAAGGACTTGCATTGATTGACTAAGTGTGGACAGTGTTCCACGGACATTTTTGCACCTGGGTCGATTGAGACTTTTTCAGCAGCTATATTGACACCTTTGTCGGGTTTTTCGGATTCGAGCTCCAATCTAGACCTCATTGATATTTATATAGAGCATCCGGTTCGAGGTCCGGCCTCTATCGCTCAGATACTTATATAGAGCATCCGGTTCGAGGTCCAGCCTCTATCGCTTGGTTACTTGGATACTTCAGTGAGCATCCGGTTCGAGTTCCGGCCTCCGTATTATCAGATTCTATTATTTGGGGTTGAGGTTTTGGTTCGATGTTCTGTGTTATTGGATTCTCATTTGTAATTCTCTTTAACTATAGTTTTTTTGTGTACTCGTCGGGCTTATGGGGGTCCGTTCGGGTTTTTAATTTAACTTGCGCACGAGTGCACCTTCTGGGCTTATGGGGGTCCTGTTAGGTGTAGTTAGCTTATAGAGTACTTTAGTTAGTTATTTCTACACTCGTGTGCATTCCATTGTTACTTAATTTTCATTCTTGACATCTGTTTGTGTTATTCCTTCTTTTCATATTGCATTTTCTTTTCAAGTTCAATCGGCCTATGATGCCTACTGAGTACCTGTTGTTTTGGGACTCATGCTACGCTCTGCATCTGTTTTGTGATGCAGGTCCGAGCACCAGTGGCCAGCGTTGATCCAGCTTGGAGTAGTCTGATCCGGAGGCGGGGTGAGCACACAACGTCCTGTACTATTCCAGTCTCCATCTGTATATATAGACTTGTATTTTGCCTTCCGAGACAGTCGAGTCTCTGTAGTCCACTTTTGGGACTTGTACTCTTTTATTAGTAGCTTTGTACTAGTGACTTTCAGGTTTTGGGAGGTATCTTTATTGTATATATGTTTTGGTTTGCGCCCGATTGTTTTGTTATTATATTAAATTTTGTCTACTCTTGTTTAGTTTCTACCCTCAGACCCATTACTTGTTGTTCCGGGTTATGGGTCGGCTTACCTACTGGTGGGTTATAGTAGGTGCCATCATGGCTTGAGAAATCGGGTCGTGACAGCTCATTTAACTAATGCCTGTTTTTTCATAGTTTTCCGTTCCTTTAGTATATCACACAGCCCTAAACACCATGAAACCTTAATATTCCACACCTTACAAAATCACAAACAACCAACACAAATCTTTCCTAGGCATGACATAGCAAAACCAAGTTGGTACAAATTTCTTGAAATTAAACCAAAAATACAAGGTCCAAAATTGGACTAGTCGGCGAGCACAGACCACCTATTGAAGTCAAAGACCTACACAACAAAAAAGTAGAGCTAGTCAACGTTCATTTACATTGTGCCTACAAAAGTGTTATGTTGAAAAATTTATTCCCAGAGTGGATCGATGAGAACGTGCCTTAGAAATCATCACAGTATCCTGAAATTCCAATGTGTTTAGCTTACAAGTGAACGTAGTTGTGGCTAATCTTCCAAGAACACTGGTCAAGACAATATATTGAAAAACAATACACCACCACCTAATAACTTTTTGTCTCATGAATTATGATATAATAAAGATTGAGGATATATGCTTACAAGCTATACATGCAACTATGATCTATGGATTCGTCTATATTTAATGTTTTGTCACCTTATCAGGAAAAAACATATCCAATGTCTTATCCTATATTTGACCCAAAAAAAAAAATGAAAAAGAGCATACCAGCTAAAGTAAGCAGAAATCTTACAAGTTACCAGCTAAATGATTGTGAGGTTTCATGGATACGACGTCCCTGGCTAGATATCATTAGGGGATTAACAAGGCTTTCTACATAGATTTCTGCAGCCCTGTATCCCTCAACATCAATAGTGTGCTTCAGTTGTCTGGTTGAACAATCATACATCATGATGGCTGATCGAAGAAAAAGCAAAATTTCACCCTTATTTAGCTGAGGAAAATGTACAGAGAATGTGTCACTGGGTGGATAATACATATGTAGCCCAGCATATCGAACACATTCGATGGTGAACAATTTCGTCCAAGATACATTAACTCCGCAATGCTTCATAATCCACACATCAGAGGTAGTAATAGTAATATCTAGACTACAAGCACAAAAGTAGAGAAAGATCACTTCCAACAACTCCCATCATGTAATTAGGATTGACTTTTCCACAATTGAGAAGCTCCAACTTTCCCCATGTCTCGTCAACCAAATCAAGAGAAGTGATGCACAACTTGCGATCACCATTCTCAGTGCCACTACTCGAAACCCAATAAAGCTTCCCATTGACAAATTTACGACAGAGATTTTGGGGGAAGGCTTAAGAGTATCTCTATGATGATTTCATTGGGAAGAAATGATACTGAATCAATCATTGGACTGGAAATGGTGACAAAAGAGTTTCAAAACTAAGAAAAAGTGGCACAAGTATTATTAATGATGGAGTAAAAGTGATAATTTTGAGATTAGTGTTAATGATATTAATTTAAAATCTTCAAGTTTTATTATTCATAAAAAGACCCTATTTTTCCATATCCACCCTACCACCACCACTAGGGCTGCTTATTGGACGGATTGGATAGATAATTTTGCTTAACACATTGGCTTATTGGCTATCGAGTTTTAAATATACTAGTCTGCTAGCTAACCGATAAGATATCGGTTGGTCTGGTTGCAGATTAGCAATTATTGGACCGTTATTGGTCGATGTATCGGATGCTTTTTTTCGATGAACACACCTTACAAAAAAGGAGAAAAAAATTACTTCTTTTCATTGTGTTAAATTAATGCAATGAACCATTAATAGGGAAAATAATACTACTAAAAACACACAACACATTCCTCACAAAAGCTAAAAATACTTAACATTTACCTTTCAAAGTCAAGAACACTTCAGAGCTTACACACTTGATATGCCCTTCAAATGTTTTAAGTCATGATTCATCATATACTCTTTTAGTGTAACCACTGACCACCTCCCCTTCTTTCAAGTTTCAACTGACAAGAATAAGTTTTGATCTTCATAATTAATATTGTATGCTCTTTGATTTAGGCATAATATAAATTGAACTCTTAACTTGGCTTCAAATTATAACTTTGTCACTGCACGAATAGGCACTTTAACTATCCAAAACTTAAACCAAAAAAACACTCGAATCCTACCTGGCAAAATGCGTGAAATACACCCTAATAAGGCGCGTTAGAGGTAAATTCAAGGGCCCCAACAGTTAAAAAAAACATTGAAAAGACTATTAAATCCTTAATCAATCCTTTCATATATATATTTTAATTTTTTTAATTAAATTTCACTTTATTCTCTTTCTAATTTTTTAATCCTTTTATTTCCCCTCTTTTTTATATGCATTATTTGTTGTTCATTGCAAAATGCACAAATTACAAGTGACATTTAATTATTTGTTTGTTATTGTGAAAAAAAAGTAATATAAGAAGTTTTTTAATTTTTCCCTATATCTATTCAAGCAAGATGGGGTGAGTATACACTTGTAAAATTCGAACTCAATCTAAGTTCAAACTCTTAATCAACCACTCCGATCCACATTTCAAGGACTCCTTACATTTTGATTAGCTTGATTGCTACTCAAACTTGACAAAAATCTTGGAAAAGTTCATTTAGACATTTTATCAAACAGTTTAAGTGCACCATTTTACTTAACAATTTTTAGCACTCTATGTTTATCTTTTAGCCTCCGAAAATTCCTAATTGTAATTTGCTACTCACTATGACAATCATAATACACAAAGCATCCTTTTTTCTCATTAAATATTTGATAACTTAAAGCACAAAGACGCTTCAAACTAAAGCAAAGAAGAAAAAGTTAATTGGTTTTCACGTCTTCCTATATCTATGGGCTGCATTGAAATAATTTTGCAACAAAAACATTAGTTTCCTCTAGTGATTTCCATATTGGCTTGAACATCTGACCAACAGTATGCAATTCTTATTTGTAAAGTGCTGAACCTTGATAACTTGACTAAATTAAGGAAGAAGAATAGGTAATGTTCAAGATATGAAATTTCTGCACATATCTTTGAACAGTTTTTTCTTTGATTTGAATATAAGGGGCGTGAATTTTAGAAATTTAGATTAGGGGTTTTTTTAGAAGAAAGAGGAGAAGAGCGTAGTAATTTTTTTTCCCAAAAATGAATTTGTTTTCATTAACCTTATTATATATAATAATTTATTTTTATTATTTTTAAAATCTAGGTGTATTTATTTTAGTTAGTTGGCAGCAATTGAGTGGTTCACTTATCCAGCATTTGTATATCACGCATTTTGTTTGGAATATTTGAGTGTTTTTTTGTTTAAATTTTGGAATATTTGTGCACTATCAAAGTTAAAGGGTCATAGTTATAATTTGAAGCAAAATTAAAGGTCATATTTATGTATTATGCCTTTGATTTATTAGTTCATATACTTAGGGTAAAAGTGTAAGTACGATAACTCTTAACGGGTTAACAGTTTATCCAAATAAAATTAATCAATTTCAATGAAAATTATCCGATTTTGTCTACTAACCCGAACCCGACCCATTATACTAAATAAACTCATATCAAATTAAATCTACAAACTCATCTCTCCATTTTCTTTAAAAACAATCTTCAATTTTATGTAAGAGAACACATGGTATATATCATATATCGATAGAGTATCATAAAGGAAAACTTCACTCTTTCAAGAAAAACACACAATCCTCTACAATACAAACTCTATATATATCATATATTGGCATGATTTCATACAGGCGTATATATTTCTTTAAAAAGATATTACTTAATTCTCAATGATACGCATATGGTATATTTTATATACTGACAAAGTATCATAGAATATTGATTTATCCATTAAAAAGATCCTCATTAGTCCTCTATGATACCATGGTATATATCATACACTGACAAAGTATCATAGACGATTTGTTCATTTCTTAAAAAAAAAAAATGAAAAAGGATTCTTAAATTATATGGAATGGAAAAAAAATGTCTTTCATTTATTGTTGGTCCAAAAATGTTCTTGTCATCAATATTTTGGTCCAAAAATGTATGTTAGTATCCTCCTTATAAGGCGCATGTCAGTGTGCGCCTTCCCACTAATGATTTAACGGTATCCATCCTTCTATCCAAATGTTGTCCTTTTGGTTTGATCCTCAATTTTGTTTCCCTTCTGAATTTTTCGTTCAATTTTTTTGCCCTTCTGTCCCTAGACTTTGATATTGTCACCTTAGTAAGAAAAATAACAATGTCCAGAATAAGTATCACTTAGAAATTCAAGACAAAAATTAGTATATTTTTTCAACTAGCTTGTCTTATACTCCCTCTATTTCATATTAAATGAATTTTTTTGAGCTTTTTTCTTTGTTCAAAATAATTGAATTGATCAAAGTTCAAGATAGATGCTTTAGTTTTTTTTTTTTTTTTTTTTTTGGAGAAATTAGAAAACTAGTCACAATCTTTAACATAATTATCAAAAACATCTATACTTTAAAATAATTATTAAAAATTTCAATATATCAATATTTTAGAAAATAAATTGAATCCTAATATAATAAATCTTCTTTCCTTTTATTTCTCAAATTAGGTCATTATTTATTTCACTATCCCGTAAAAAAAATAAAAATTCGTCACCCACTTACCCCTCTTTCTAGGTTTTACCCCAAATCACTCTTTTTTCTCTCTTTTTCACCATTGTTATCTTCTTTGTTTGTTCAAGAAAATCAACTTTTCGAATTTCCTAACCTTTGTTTAAGAAATCTCACAATTAATTCAAAAGATTCTTCACTTTGTTTAATTTTTTATACATTCATATTTAATAATTTTGAATTTTGCTTATAGGGTTACTTATGCACAATTGAATACGGATTTTCAGATTTGGATTTGGTGAACAAAAAATCAGAAAAAGGAACACAATAGACGAATAAGAAGAAGAAGAAAGAGAGAGTCGGAGAAGAAGGTTGCAAAAATTGTATTCATATTAATATTGTTTGTCAATTATTTTTAATTTACTCAGCATTTGTATTAAGAACATTGTATTTCTTTTTTAATTTGTAGTCATTCCAATAGGTATGCCAAATGAATTTGTATTTCTTAAGCACGTATCTTATTCTTTTTCATAGTTAATTTATATATTTTTTTTAAGAATATTGTATCATTCCTCAACCGATTGTATTATTTTCGCTATGTATGCTATTTTTTTTTTTAAGAATCTTGTATCCCTATTTCTTTCATAGTTAATTTGTGTTTTTTTTAAAAAAAAAAATATTGTATCATTCCTCAACAGATTGTATTATTTCCACCATGTATGTTATTTTTTTCCAGAATCCCGTATCCTTTCATAAATCGATTATATTGGGATACAATCATGTAATATAATTTCACTGGAATACAATTTTAGTTTTCATTATGAAAGCAATATACTAATTTTAATTTGAATGGTAAAGTAATTAAGTACATAGCATGTAAAAATTATTGGTATACAATTACGAAGAAAACATAATAAAAATTCTCTTTTCTGTTATTAAATAATTGTATTCTTTTAAATCAAACAAATAAAAGAATACATAAACCAGATACATAACAAATTAAAATATTGACATTTTAAATAATTAGTAAAAGTGTAGCTAAGGGGCCTACTAAATGTCAAAATATTGACATTTTGAAATTTTTTCCTTTTTTTTTTCCATATTTGCCCTTTCCCTTAGCGAAGGTTCATATTTTTGATGAGATAAATTGCATAGTTACAAATATGATTTTACAAAGGGCAATACTTAGAAATGTGATTTAAATTATGTCCTTAGATGTTCTTCTTAATAAGTGTGCACAAACTCGCAAATTTACTTAATATGAAATAGAGGAAGCAATGTTTAATTTTCAAAAGACTTTTATTAAATAGAGGTAGTTTAGTAAACTAGACATTATATTTATTGATTTATTAATGAACGTGATTTTTGCTAAGATGACACTTATTTTAAAACAAATATTATTACTTAAAAACATAATCTAGAAAACTCTTATATTTATTTCAATTTATCATCCTAGTCCTTATACTCCACATAATTTCATCCAAACACACTTGATCATCTAGTCATTTGATTCAATGTATGAAAAGAGTCTTTTTTTTTTTTGTAAGTTTCTTGGAAACATGTTTATATATGGTACCCCTTAATTTCCACAACTCATTTGTACTCTACTTTTGACTCCACTTAAAATCTAGAACCTAATTAACTTTCACAGAAGGGAGGCAATGTATCTTTAGAGCATTTTGGTGTTTTAATCATTAGTGGTCGGTTTTATTGTGGACTTTGTGGTGTGAATCTCTTGGTCTAGGAAAAGTCGAACCATTATTAGTAATTAAAAATAATAATGAAAAGAAAAACTTTTAAGTAAATTGTTTTGATTATTGTATAACCTTTTTTTTTTATATATATTTTGTTGTTCAGATTGTTTAATTAATTATTATGTAATAAAAAAATAATGTGATGATTGATTTAGTTTGATCATAATATATATTTTGTTGTATTAATTATTTTTGCTCTCTTTTTCAATTTTGTTTTTTCTTAGTATTTAATAATTTTATTGTCTTTAATCCTATTATATTTTTTATAAAAAAATTATCTCACGGAAAATATTACTTATAATTTAAAGTTTAAATATTGTATTTGTTAAAACAATACAATATAATAGATATAAATTACTTCCTCCGTCCTAATTTATGTGTTACTTTTAAAATTTTGAGATTCAAATAAAAAAAAAAAGCTTTACCATTATCTTTTCATATATGATTTAGTTAATTATGATTTGTATAGTACTACTCCCTTTGTTCAATAATAGTTGTTCACTATTGACTTAACACATGGATTAAGCAGCAGGAAATGACAGGGGTAAGTTTGATAGCAAAAGTAAAATACACTCAACATAGTAAACTATTCATTGGGTTTATAAACTAGACAAGTATTATTAAATATTCTAAAATAATATAGTGGATAAATAAAAATGGACGGATGCAGACATGAAGTATTACTTGGTTTTCAAATATATTTAAAGATTTCATACTTGAACTCACTTATAAAAATTAAATTATTTAACTTTCGAAATTCTTTACACACTTAAAGTGACACGGAGAGAATATATGGAACAACTATTCAGAAAAGCTGTTAGCTGTTCTCTTCTTCCCCTTCCCGCAAATTCAAAGAAACATGTTTTCCGGCGAATATTTGTCTTCGAAAAAACATCATCCGCTTGATTTTTTGCAGCGAATTGAAGACGAATGGGGTAGTTACATGCCGGAGACTATAAAGGAACGAATTTATTTACTCAAAACAGAATTCAAATTCATGGATATTTTTCTCAGTATTCAGAACTTCACTGATGAGCCCAACATGCTAAATATCACTCAGAAAGTTCATGCTCTGTTTCAAGATTCCGCATTTGATGTATCAAAATTATATCAAAATCTCAATCGCCTTACTTCCCTGCTGCAGAACAAAATTCGGGTGACTAAGATGGAAATCAGAGCTAATTATTCCTTCTTCCCCGGAATTTCGTTGCAACAACTTTCGCACGAAAAGAGTGGGGTTGATAATTCCAAGTTTGTAACGAAATTCATCAATGGTGTTGTACAGAATATTCGCAAGTTAGGAGAAACCGATGATCTCTGTTCTCGCGAAATACAGGAGGTATTAAAAGAGCTGAAGTTGTTGAAGAGTCTTGTAGGCTTTTTATCAAACAGGTGGTGTGCAGAGCCTCAGAGCGTACGTACTTTCTTCGGTCATGTTCTATTTGTGGCTGGGTTTGCAGCAATGGTTGTCTGGTTGTACATGCCCAGCTATGACAATAACAGAGATCAGGATTTGGTTCCTGGTGAGATGAATTTCTTGCTTTCTTATCTCGTGCGGATGAGGATTAAGCCTGTTAATCCGTGCATCCGCAAAATGTATGTTGATGTACTACAAGCTTTGAAATGGACAATGCAATCAGATTTGTCTCTGAATATCCAAAATGTGTATGTAGCTGAGATTGAAGCTGGCTTTGTGGAGACTCTCATACACAACATGGAGGAGATACGGAGTACTAGTACTCTTAGTCGGATAGAGTTTTTGAATCATCAAATGGCAACCCTTGTGGAGATGCTCAAATTCTTGAGAGCCAGTCTGATCCATCTGCCAACACTGGTTCTTGAATTTCATCTTAAAGATATTGATACTGTCATCATTGATGTGGGACTTCTCGTTTACTCGTTATACGATAGTGAGGAGCAGGAGGAAGTTAACCAAAGACTATTTATTGATTTGCCCAAAAGCATTCAGCATATCAAGGAAGTGATCTTCCTCGTGAGTCGAAAGGCATTTCAATCTACTTTGCCTAGGGTTCATGGACTAGGCTGTGTTGATTTCCTTCTGAACAACTTGAAGGAGTTCCAAGACCGTTATTCAGATTCACATTATTCTTTTGTTAAGAGCCAACTTCAAGTTATTCAGAAGGAACTCGAGGGCTTACAACCTTTTCTCAAGGATGTGGTGGAAGAGTGCTACAATAAGCATGAAAGGCTCCAACATTGTGCTGCACTATTAAATGGCAAAGCTTATGAGGTGGACTATATAGTTGATGCTTCTATTAGAAAAGGAGTTCCTGAATGGTGTCTTGTTCGTTGGCTTTTCGACATCATAAAGGAAGTTATACTTATCAAGGAAGAGGTCACAAAGATTCAGGAAAAGAAATTTTTTAAGTTTGACTCTGTATTACATGATACCTTGGATACCACCCCTGCTCATATATCATCAGAATCGACTAACAGTCCAAAGATGACCGATGAAGAAGTTGTCGGTTTTGAAGATGTTATGGAAAAACTAAGAGAACAACTAATAAGAGGAACCAAACAGCTAGATGTTGTCTCGGTTGTTGGAATGCCTGGATTAGGCAAGACAACTGTGGCCAACAAACTTTATTCTGACGAGTTAGTTGTCTCTCGATTTGATATCCGTGCAAAATGTTGTGTATCCCAAGCATATTCGCGTAGGAGTGTGTTACTTTCCATTCTACGTGATGCCATTGGTGAGTCTCCTACTCTTACTAAATTGTCTACGGATGTATTAGCAGATCAGCTTCGCAAAACTTTTTTGTGTAAAAGATATCTTATCCTTGTTGATGACATATGGGAAGCTAGTGTTTGGGATGATTTAAGATGTTGTTTCCATGATTCCTATAATGGAAGTAGAATTATCCTAACAACACAACATGTTGATGTTGCTGAAAATGCTAAATCTGTTAGTGATCCACTTCATCTTCGTATTCTTAATGATGTTGAAAGTTGGAAGTTGCTAAAACAGAAAGTGTTTGGTGAAGAAAGCTGCTCCGTGCTCCTTTCAAATATTGGGCAAGAAATAGCAAACAAGTGTAGGGGGCTGCCTCTTTCAATTGTTTTGGTGGCTGGTATGCTAACAAAGATGGAGAAGAGTGAACAATGCTGGAAACAAGTGGCTATGAATTTATGTACTAACATTCTCAGCAACTCGAAGGCCATCATAGAGCAAAGTTATCAGAATTTACCTTATCATCTAAAGCCTTGCTTTCTTTATTTTGGAGTATTTTTGGAGGACAAAGAGATCAACATTTCAATCTTGACATGGTTATGGATTGCAGAAGGATTTATAAAAAGTCGTGATGGCAAGAGTCTGGAGGATATAGCAGAAGGCTACTTGGAGAATCTTATCGGAAGAAATCTAGTTATGGTTGCTAAATGGGGTTCCGGCGGTAAGGTCAAAACATGCCGTATTCATGACCTGTTGCTTTATTTCTGTAAGGAAAGAGCCAAGGAGAAGAATCTTCTACTGTGGATGAAACGGTAATACACTATTCAGTGTTAAATTATTTAATCAGTTCATCAAGTAATCTGTATTTGAAAGTTAATAGTTTCACGAATTTCTATATTTACAGGGACATAAATGTCAATACGTCTTCCTCTATTTACTCTCACAAGCAGCTTGTTCAACGTCGCATGTCCATCAATTCTCAAGTGGTTGATCTTGTGAAATGGAGCTCAGTTGTTGGCACTGTACGTTGCAGGGAAGATAGAAACAAAGGTTCCTTTTCAATTGTCCAATTCTCTCACATTTACTTCAGATTTCTAAAAGTGTTGAATTTGGAGCTCATTGTAATTGATTCTTTCCCAACTGAGCTAGTTTACTTGAGGTATTTTGCTGCACGAACTTCTCAGAAGTCAATCACATCGTCCGTAGTCAATCTTCGAAACCTTGAAACTTTGATAGTCAAACCGATGGGAGGAAAATTGATATTGCCACTTACACTTTTGAAGATGGTTAAATTGAGACATCTGCAGATATATAGCAAAGCTCATTTTTCCACTTTAAATGCTGCAGAAGAATTGCTTGAGAACTCAAAATTCGACAATTTGATAACTCTTTCCTCTCCAACTTTTTGTTGTGTGAGGGATGCAGAATTGATGTTGAGAACACCCAACCTTCGAAAACTGAGATGCTCATTTGTTGGTTGGGGTTATCCTTCTCGTGTAATGAGCTCCCTAACACGGCTTGAGACACTCAGTATTAAAATGGATTCTTGCGGAAGTTCTCCATCCAACTTTCCACCAAATCTCAAAAAATTGACTTTGTCGAACTTTACCATGTATTGGCTGCAATCAAGCATTGCAATGCTTCCAAACCTGCAGGTACTCAAGCTGGTAGCAGTATTTTTCTCAAAGGCCGAATGGGAAGTGACGAGTGACAAGTTCCATCAACTCAAAGTTTTGAAAGTAGTTGATTGTCCTTGTTTTAAAAAATGGAATGTCTCTGACGATGCTTTTCCTTGCCTTGAACACTTGGTATTGAGAAGATGTCGATATCTTGAGGCAATTCCTTCTCGCTTTGGAGACATCACATCTCTAATATCCATTGAGGTAAAGTCATGCAAAGAATCGCTTGTCGAGTCAGCCATGGTCATCAGGGAATCACAAGTTGAAGAGATGCAGAATTATGATTTCAAGGTCTTCATCCACAAGTAGAAATATCATTCCCCATTCCTCAAATACTATATCGAGTTTGGTATCAGGTATGATTTTAATCCAATGAAAACTGAAGTTCGACATAATTCATTGTATACTTTCCTATAGTGTATTCATTTTGACACCTTGTCTAAAGATTAAATCTTAATCATTTTGTGGGACTCATTTGCCACTCTTTTTTTTGGACCTTTTGACTAATGTTTACTCATTTACTCTCGAGTCTCAACCATGAGATGTAACTGAAAAAAGATGCTTTCGGCATTCAGCTGTACTATGTGTGTGTGTGTAAGGCTCTTGCTAATTAGAAGTTAAAAACAGTGAAGATGCATTTTCGACTCTTATGAATAGTTGCCTTCATCAGGTCCCCCACTATGTGATGAATAAACACGGAGTTACTATTGTTAGGAATTAGTAGCATTCTATGATTCATGTTTGAGTAGTTGAAGAATTTAAGTTGATCATTTAAGTGGTAATGAATTCGAGTGTGAGGAACCAGTAAGCTTTCTTTGTTTTGCATGGTTCTTGCACTTGAACTATTCCTGTTGGCTACAAAAGGTTGACTGTACTTGCTTGTTCAAGATAGTTGTTGTATTGCACATTGCACTATTGCTTAACTTAGCTTAAAACATGATGTTTTTGCTTTACAGTGAATCACCATTCGAGAAATAGAAGAGACATCCCTCTTTCCCAAAGAACGTGGTAAAAGACGTGATGGATGGTTAAAATGCTGAAGCTTCTGACCAACCACAGCAGAGCATGGAAGAAATCATGAAGATCATAATGAGGCTAGGACTCCGGAGAAGTGTCAGAACATCGAGAGTTCAAATCCCTGCAGAGACAAACGCTAGGTGATTTTTTTCTCATCTGCCTAAGCCTTAGAGGGGCGATTTACCTGCTACTTGTGCTAGTGAGAATTAGAAAGCACCTGGTAGAATAGTCAAGCTAGTGCAAGCAGGCCCGAAACTACCGTTATCATATAAAAGTGCCCTACAAGAGCCACAGACCCCTATGACATTGTTAACATAGGTGATTGTGGCTAAATTTTTTAAATATTCTCTAGTAAAAGAAGTTTCTTAAAGATGAGAAAAATGACTTCCTAGTTGAAGTAGAGAAAACAAATTCTACAAGTGGCGTTCCGCACTGATTGTGTTCTCTCCACCGTCTAACATACCTCATCTTCACCCCACGAGTGACATTTCACATTAGTTTTCGAACTGCGTGTTAATATTTGACTTTGGAGTGAATCCTCAGTCCTCACACACAGAGGAAATGAAGTTCCAATTATTATTTTTACGGTGCCTCGATTTTCGTGAAGCATAAGATGCTTCTTGAAAAGAAAAATTTACTCAAAAACTGTTTTCAATCATTTTCTTTTTAGTACTTTCCATAATTCACTCTTTTTTCCACTTACCTTTTTGACTCCTTTCTGTACTAAAAAGTCCATGCATTTACACTATCAATTCAGGTTCTTTTTTTCTCACTTCATCTTCTAATTAATAGCCACTCCTCCCTAGAACTACTGTTTCTTACTAGTTGAGTGTTCATTTATCAAACAAATGGGTTCAGACAACAATGTTCTTGCTGTAATTGCCAAAAATATTGATGTTCTTGCTTTGTAAGCATTCTCAATCTTCATCTATATATATTTGTACTAATAATAATATAATGTTAGAGTGGGTAAAACGTAAAAGTCTTACATTGGTTGGCAAATGGACTGATAGTCTGCTTACATGGACTTGGAGAATCCCTCCCTTATGAGCTAGCTTTTAGGGTTAAGTTACGCTCAGATGTCATATCTTTACATAATCATACTCTTTTTTTTGTTCTTAGTAAAGATTCAATCTTTTTTTTGACATTATTTGTTTTTTGTTCCTCCAGGCCTCTAGTCTCTCTTGTTTATCCTCTGTAAGTTACTTGATCTCTATAGTAAAGTTAAGAGTGTAATTTTTTTTATATTTTTCTTTTAGGTAACTAATTTCAGTACCTTTTTGTTACTGATTTTTATAATTTTGCAGGTATGCATCTATTAAGGCAATAGAAACAAAGTCTCGTGCAGATGATCGACAATGGCTAACGTATTGGGTTCTTTATTCTTTGATTACTCTATTTGAACTTAGCTTTTCTAAGCTCATTGAATGGTAAGATTCAAATTTTCAAGTTTTACATCAAATCGATAAATAAATTTTAGAAAAATCGACTAGTGATGTATGTTATTTGTTTTATACTTTCAGGTTTCCAATATGGTCTTATGCAAAACTAGGTGCAATATGTTGGCTAGTTTTACCTTACTTCAATGGAGCATGTTATGTTTATGAGAATTTTATAAGACCATTTTATAGAAATCCACAAGTTAAAATTTGGTATGTTCCTTTGAAGAAGGATATTTTCAGTAAGCCAGATGATGTTCTAACTGCTGCTGAAAAATATATTGAAGAACATGGACCACAAGCATTTGAAAGGCTTTTAGCCAAGGTAAATCTATATTGGTGTTTTTTATACCGTCAAATCTCTTTATAATGGTGTTGTTTGTTAGGGTATTTTTTTAAACATATATATCATGTTAGAGGTTACATGAAAATTGATTTTAAAGAAACTCGATTGTTAATTTATTACAGTGAAATGTTATTATAGAGAGGGTTGAATGTATTACTTTACGCCTAGTAAGGGGTTGCTCACATTACCAAATTTGAAACACCCTTTTCATAGAGGTCGATTCAATCATCAAAAGTGTAACATTGTACTTAGCTTATGTTACTATCCCTTGTTATGGATCTAGTTATGGGATGTTGCAATACAAAATCAGAGTTAATGTTGAGTGAATTAGGATTCTGGAAAGAGGTTTTCTTTTTTCTACCTATGGTGTTGGTTCGTTAAGAGAGAACTTGTGATCTCTTGAGTTAAAGTACTCAAAAACTGAAATTACTTTTCTGCTTCTATTTCCTGAGACAAAGTAGTTTAAAACTATACTACTACAGAAAAATAACTGAAATGAAAAACTGCACTATTACAAAAAAATAATTACTACTAAAAAAATAACTACTGTTGTAACTATTGGATGACCAAGGAGTGATAGCAACTTATTCTTCTTTTTAGGACAATTGATTCTGATTTGGTGTATGTATGCATAAAAAATCGTTATAGTTGAAGGAAGTGATTGTGTTCATGATTGTTGTAAAAACTACATTCGACTTAATAGTTATTATCTCAGGAAGTCACATTTTTTTTTTATTTCAATTTTCCTCAACAAAGAAATTAAGTGATTTTATGAGATAGTAATTATTAGTTGCGTGAACATCGGAGTAAAGAAAGAAAAGGGACTTTTGTGTTGGATACTTATTTTTACATGCATTTTTAACTTTGAGTTTAATGGTAATGATTTTGATTTAGCAGGCTGATAGAGATGCAAGAACCAGGAGGAACAACTACATGACCTTTGATGATGATTATCGATATTAATTAATTTCTCTTTGTACTATTAAATTACTCTTAATTAGTTATGTGTGTTAATTACTTTGATGAACTATGTTTGGATAATCCTTTCAGTTTTCACTCTTAATTAAGAATATTTAATTTGCTATTCAAATTAAATTTTTTTAATAAGGAACAATGACACTCTTTAGGAAAACGACGGTTTTGTTTTAATTAAAAAATGGACTTTTTGGTCCAATGACAATATAAAGCACTTGACAAAAAGAAATAAATTTCATGGTAACCTTATTGAAAATATATTTATATAAATACGACAATAATCCACCAGTAAGTTCGGAAAGGGTGATGTATATGCAATCTTATCTTACCTTTTGTGATTTACAGAGATTGTTTTGATAGACTCTCGACTCGAATAAGCATATCAATAATCGGGTATATAAAACAAATACAATTTTTGAAAAAGACATGCTGAAAATAATTAAGAAGAGAACAAATATCAACAATAAATAGTAGGAAAAAAGGACAAATATACCCTCCGAACTATCTTAAATGGTATGCAGATACTCTCCGTCATACTTTCGGGACACTGGTGCCCCTTTCATCCAAAAGCTAGAGCATGTATGTCCTTCACTCTAATGGAAGACTAAATAGGGACATGTAACGCAATCTTATCCATCTATCTAATATTTAATAAATGTTGGTCGGTGGATAGGATTATGACACGTGTATGTCCGTTAGAATAAAGGGTATATATGCTCTAGTTTTTGGACGGCAGAAGCACCAACGTCCCAAAAATATGATGGAGGATATTTGCATACCATTTACGATAGTTCGGGGATATATTTGTCCTTTTTCCCTAAATATTATGATAATTGAAATAAAAGAAAAAAGAACTGGTTACACTAAATCAAACTAAACAACCTTGATCACCTACTAATTTTCAATCATAATGCTCAAAAATTGAATTTATGAATGCGATTTTTCTAATAAAATCCCATATTCCTTGTTTGAAAGACTAACATTTGAAAAGTAAAGATTCATAGGATAGCAGATTTTTTTTTTTCTAGAAAAAAACAAAAAGCACTTTTATTTTCTTTTTCTTTTTGACGAAGAATCAACGATGATTTGATTAAAGGAAATGATACTTAATTTAAAAAGTCATGTTTAGAATTCTCCTTTTTGACTAATTGAGAATCTCAAACATAAATACATATACTTATTCCATTTTAGTTTGTTTACCTGATTTTAACTTAATACAAAAAAGTTTAAAAAATAAAAAAATATATAAATCATATTATCTTAAATTAAATATTTCTAAAACATATTACGTAAAAAATATATTTATTTTTTTTAAAAAAGGATAAATTAATTAAAACGGAGAATATATTTTTTGGCCTTATTAGTCAAAAAGACAAAACCAAACATCTCAATCATCCATCGTAGATTCCCAGGTTAGGTACAACTTTGTCGGGTTACTGACATGGATTAAATTAATTAAATAAATAACAATTAAGAAACAGAGATCATTGGTACAGATAACACCTAATAGAACATTAAGGGACGCACGTAGAAATTCTGATTCCTTAATTTTGTTTGGAATTATTTACATTTTTTACTAATATGGGTTTCTGAAAAAACCCGTTCTTTTTTCAAGATTGAAACAATTAAGGTTTCAATTTCAAGAACGTATTTTTCATTCTTAATATTCAAATAAAATCATTGTTTTGCATGTTGGTGTCCATTTCTTGCCCAGAAACTTTTTGGTTCATCAGTTAATAATATCCACAGTTTGATTAGTGAATCACCTCAAATTTTCAAGAAAAAAGAGGTAAAAATCCAATCTTTTTGTTATAAAATGAGACCCTTTTTGGTTAATTGCATTTCTTGAATTTATTGGAATTTTCTGGATTTCATTTTGTGTAATGTGAAAAATGGTGACTTATTAGGGATTTTTCATGTTGTTGTAGGAGTGAATGAGTGATTTCAGCTGCTGGGGAGTTGAAAGTTGATTGCTTTTTTATGTGTGAAAAAGGGAATGTTTTGTTGAGGATTTTTGAAGAGTTGTAGAATGGGATAGATGAAGGAATTTGGTGTTGTTGTATATGTAGCTGAGGGGATTGGTTGTGTTTTTTGTATATGGGGTATACTAGTAAAGGGAAAACTTTTCCCTGTGGTTTTTCTGATGGGTTTTGGTTCAACAGTTGGGGTTTTTCACCTAATAGTATTACCACTTGAATGGCTGATTTCCAAAGGTCTAGTCTTGCTGATAGGGACATTGATCAGGTACTTCCATTTTTCTTATTTGCCAAACTACTATAGACATACTCTGTGTTGCTCGAACGTTTCAAAAATACTGTCAGGCGTGTGTTGGAGCTAGGTAGGGCCGAAGGGTTCAATTGAATCCCCTTCAGCCGAAAGTTATATTGTTTATACATGGTTAAAGTTATTTTTTGTGTGTATGTAGTGCATGTTGAACTCCTGTTTGGCTTCTTTGTGTGTACTTTTTCATATTTTGGAACCCCTTCAGTGAAAATTTACATTGTTTATGCATGGTTAAAATTATTTTTATGTATATATAGTAGATGTTGAACCCGCTTTTGGCTTCTTCGTGTGTGTGGACATCTTTATGTTTTGAGTCTCTTTAGTGAAAATCCTGGTTTTGCCACTGTTGATACGGGTATGGTAGCATTTTTGGAGGGTCCGAGCAACATGTCTATAGAGTACATTATGAGGTTCTTGATTTAATGCATGCATTATTACCCTGCATGTAGATATTGAACTTAAAATTTTCTGTTTGTTATCTATTTTGTTGGCTTTGTTTCATTTGAAGGCCATTGCAGCACTTAAGAAAGGAGCAAATCTGCTGAAGTATGGGCGCAGAGGAAAACCCAAGTTTTGTCCTTTTCGTCTTTCTAATGTGAGTTCTTTAGTTATCTCATTATTCAACATATTATTTCCATTTGCAGTCACGGGGTTCACAAAATCAAAGTTGGGAGTACAGTATCTACGGCCTTTTGTTCTTAATAGCTGCAGTACGCGGTAGTAGAGGATAGAAAAAATGTTTTGAAATCCTTGTTCTCTCAGAATCTTGATATTAAGGTTTCCTTCTATGCCTTAATTAGCATAGAATTGACAGTTGAGAACTTTGAAACTAGAGACCATGTCTAGGTAGAAAATATGTTGTAGGCTATTTTGTCACCAAAGTATTGAGACGTGATAAGTAGTAAAAGGAATAATACACTTAGATGTTCTTGGCTAGAGTCGAAGTATATGGTGGAAAGAGAAAGAACTGCATTTGATCATGCAGCCTGGTGTTGAAATTATTTCCTGTTACCCTCACAGAAGCAGCTAAAAGAGAGAGATTTGAGATTATTTTTTTGGAAAGGGGAAACGAATTGCACAGAAAACAAACATTAAAAAGAACTCACCAACAGAAGAACAAAGTGAAAAACTGAATTTCAATGCTCCATTAGTATTCAAAACATGCATTCATATTTTAATAGCAAGAGAAAAGCTTATTGAATTCCCTTTTTTTCCTAAATATATCAGCTTCCATTTATGATTAACATATACTAAACAAGATACAAGATATTGAATTGCTTGAGATCCTAGGGCCAAGAAAAATTCAAGAAGTAAACTTAATGTTGAATATCCTTTTGATTAAGTACTAATGTTTTCTTTGACTGCTTGGAAACCTGATTATTGTGTTTATACCGTTTCACTAAGGGATTTCTTGATGTGTCAGGACGAATCTGCGGTGGTATGGTACCACGACAAAGAAGAAAAACAGCTTGAACTGTGTCATGTATCAAGGATTATTCCTGGACAGAGAACTGTGAGTTTGAGTATTCCCACAACTTTCTTCCCTTATAAAGGAAATTTTCTCCCTCAAGTTTCGTTCTGAATGGAAGATTTGTAGGTTTTACTCTTCAAGAGAAGGTGGATTAAATTTTCTGATCATTGATCAGTAGGAGTAATTTCTGCAAGAGTAATTTCTGCATCAAGTTTTTTATTGTGCTCTATGATTGAATTGTAAAGACTTCACATTTTATAGTTCACAAAGGCATTGCTATTCTTACGTCTTGTCAAGTTTAGATCCTTTTCTGTGTGGTTATATATTCCTCTTCCTCTTGTTCTAGACTTTTAGTTTCAAGTGGCTGACCAAAACAGTGGTAATTTTCTCCTCCTCAGGCAATATTCCAGCGGTATCCTCGACCTGAAAAGGAATATCAATCATTTTCTCTCATCTGTAACGACCGATCTTTGGACTTGGTAGGTTTCTGATTTGTCTTCTCAATGAAAATAAGTATTCTTTCCGGTCAGGAAAAATGACATTTTGATATTTAAAGAGTCTTAAAAAAATAATCTAGAACTGTTATGATAATTCTGTGTAGATCTGTAAAGACAAGGATGAAGCTGAGGTTTGGATTACTGGGCTGAAAGCAATAATTACGAGGGGACGCTCTCGCAGAGGAAAATATGATGCAAGAAGTGAAACCGTGTTTTCGGATAGTCCACATGGTCAACGAGTCACCACATCAACTTCATCTACTGTATGTTGGCATGTTGTTGTACGTTCAGTTGTGTGTGTTCGTTCTTCCTCTCCTCTCACCTCTTCCCCCTCCAACTGATCCAAAATATTGTATGACCATCTTTTTGCCTCAGGATCAAGGAGACAATCAGAGAACTGAGAGTTTACCTCAGAGCAGACTTGGAAAAGCCTATGCTGACATTATTCAATACACTGCAGCTGGCAAGAGTCCTACGTTTGTTGAAACAGGTTCCTTTAATCTTAGCTCGTTGTCTGCTGGAGCAGTTGACAACACAAATGCTCGAAGTTCTACAGCTGATACATTTAGAGTTAGTTTATCCAGTGCTCTAAGTTCATCCAGCCAGGGTTCTTGCCTTGAAGACTTTGATAACCTTGGAGATGTCTTTATTTGGGGAGAAGGTACTGGCAATGGGCTATTGGGTGGTGGCAAGCACAGAATTGGTAAATCATCTGGCACAAGGATTGATGCTAATACTCCCAAATCACTGGAGTCAAGTGTGGTTCTTGACGTTCAGAATATTTCTTGTGGTAATAGGCATGCTATGTTAGTCACAAAACAAGGAGAGGCGTTCAGCTGGGGTGAAGAGGCAGGGGGCAGGCTGGGTCATGGAGCGGAAACAGATGTTTCACATCCCAAGCTTATCAAAAACTTCAAAGGGATGAATGTTGAGTTGATTGCATGTGGGGAATATCACTCATGTGCTGTTACATCCTCTGGGGATCTATACACTTGGGGTGACGGTGCTAAAAGTTCGGGTCTGCTTGGACACAGAAGCGAAGCCAGTCACTGGATCCCAAAGAAAGTATGTGGCCTCATGGAAGGTTTAAGAGTGTCTCATGTTTCCTGTGGGCCTTGGCATACAGCTCTCATAACATCTGCTGGTCGCTTGTTTACATTTGGAGATGGAACTTTTGGTGCATTGGGTCACGGAGATCGTTCTGGATGTATTACTCCTAGAGAGGTGGAAACTTTCAATGGATTGAAGACACTCAAGGTTGCTTGTGGTGTTTGGCACACTGCTGCTGTAGTTGAACTAATGAGTGGATTGGATTCTAGACCATCTGATGCTCCATCTGGAACACTATTCACTTGGGGGGATGGAGATAAAGGGAAACTAGGACACGGTGATGATAAACCCAGACTAGCTCCTGAGTGCATAGCAGCATTGGTTGACAAAAGTTTCAGTCAGGTAGCCTGTGGCTATGCCATGACTGTTGCTTTGACAACTGCAGGCCGAGTATATACAATGGGTAGTAATGTTTATGGTCAGCTTGGTTGCCCTCTAGCTAATGGAATGTCTCCAATTTGTGTGGAAGATTATCTCGTTGACAGTACTGTGGAGGAAATTTCTTGTGGTTCACATCATGTTGCAGTTTTGACTTCCAGAACAGAAGTTTATACATGGGGAAAGGGTGAAAACGGACAACTTGGTCATGGAGACTGTGAGAATAAGTGTACACCTACTCTAGTAGATATTTTGAGGGATAAACAAGTAAAGAGAATAGTGTGTGGCTCAAATTTTAGTGCTGCTATTTGTGTTCACAATTGGGCATTGAGTGCTGATAATTCTATATGCTTTGGATGTCGTATCCCTTTCAATTTCAGAAGAAAACGCCACAATTGTTACAATTGTGGTTTTGTCTTTTGCAAAGCATGCAGCAGCAAAAAGTCACTTAAAGCATCATTAGCCCCAAGCACAAGCAAGCCATATCGTGTCTGTGATGATTGCTATGACAAGTTACAGAAGGCAATAGAGTCAGAACCTTTCTCCCGAGTTCCAAAAGTCAAATCTGGAAATGCACTTTATAAGGCAAGTGAGCAGACAGATAAAGAGAGTGGGTTTCCTCTATTAGTAGGCCATACTTCCAGACTCTCATCTTCTGACTCATTCAACCGTGCACAGGGCAGAATATCCAGGGTTGATCTGTATGAGAACCGCGCATCTTCTTTTCAAAATGAAAATGCTCCAAGGGAAAGCTTTTCCTTATCCAAATCACCAATCAGTGCATTTCGAGTTTCGAAAAGTCTCTTCTCAGCTTCTCTTCCAAGTACTAGAGTGGTCCCTCAGTCAACATCTCCTTTGTTAGGAAAGGCAAGTGCACTGTGGCCTGCAATACCAGCTCCATATCCTCCTGTTCGTACGGCTGAAGTAGTTGTAGATAATTTGAAGCCAATTAATGATAGCTTAAGCCAGGAGGTCAAACAATTGAAGGCACAGGTGAGCTATTTTTTCTGCAGTGAATGAATTTTCCAGTTTCTTCATTCTAAATCCTAGTGCTTGTGTTTTCTCAACTCTATATCACTTTATGGTTTTTTGGCTCTCATGCTAATAATAAATATCTGTTCCTTGTTCTAATATTATTAATATTAATAAGCACTCCACTAGTTTTTGCCTCTCATCAAGTTCATGAGGTACTAAAACAAATAGTCTGTAGCTAACTTTCAGTACTTTCTAAAACATTTTACAGCATAGCAGTGGTGCTAAATTCATGCCAAAACTTGTACTTTATGTGCTTCTCGAAAGATTCAAATTATAAATATCCCATGTGAAACTATCATTGGACCAGTTCAATAGAGCATGTAACCTTCACATTTAAAACTGATCTTTCCATGTGGCCAATATGTGTATGCATGCGGTGTTATCAATACATGTGTATGCATGCGAAAGCCGGAAACAGCCTCTCTACCTCTACAAGGAAGGGGTAAGGTCTGCGTACACACCACCCTACCCAGACCCCACTTGTGGGTGGGTATATTGTTGTTGTTGTCGAACACATTATATTGATTTTGGGTGCTACAAGATTAGATTCCTTAAATGATTGATGTTTTTTAATTATAAGCTTAAATGATTAATATTTTTGCTCACTTCTATCTAGAATCTGTGTTAAGTTACTCAGTTATTTCAGACCTTATTTTAACTCTCAACAGTTCTTCCAATCTCAGTTCACTGAGTTTTAAGTCTGTCTACCCTTTCGACCAATTTTCTCTAGTATACCTTTGCCTTTTCCATCTCATATACCGTTCTCAAGAAATTGATGGTGTAACGGAATTATTCATTGTCTATTTGCCTATATATTTCCACCACGTTCTACAGTTTCTATAGTGCTATAGTCTTGAGTTAGATCTTCTTAGGAAAGGAAGGTATATTCTTCTTCTGCCTCCCGAAATCTCTTCCCTCCCTATATAACCATCAACTGTTTCTCTTTCCGATTATCCAAGTTGTGTTATTGAGATAACTAGGCTTCAAGAAAATACATGTTGATTTTATGCGTGAAAATGGGCTGTTTTCTCTTTTCTATTACCTTTAACATGACAGCCTACACATCTACACGTCATGAACCATCACGCAGGCATATTGACAAGAAGAAGAAATGAGGAGTGAAAAGCATGTTAAAATCTTTCTTCAGCATACCGATTTCTTAAGAATGAAGCTGTCTTACCTCTGAAAACATTTTTGAATTTTGTATGCATGCCCACCTTTAGTTTGACAAGCAACTAATTACAAATTGCAATCTTTGTCCAGCATCTTAAACTAGAAAACAAACTACTATCAGATGCCTAATAACATAGGTAGATTATCACTAGCTTCGCATCTTTATATAATAAGCTCGTGGTCAATCAAGATGGCAACTTAAATAGATTCGTATTGGACTTGGGACTAGGTGGGAATTTCAGTGCGTTTACCTCATGCTTTTGGATTCTAAATAGTGTTTACATAGTTGATCACGACTGATATACAAAATAGTTTAAATATTCTTGATGCAAACCTCTGTGAGCAACTAAGTGATAACAAAAGTTTCACACTGCTAAGCTTGACTGAAAAAATATTTGTAGCTGGAAGAGCTTGCAAGCAAATCTCAACTTCTAGAAGCTGAACTTGAGAGAAAGACAAAGCAGCTGATGGATGCAACTGCAAAAGCAGCTGTTGAAGCAGAGAAAAGAAGAGCTGCGAAACACGTAATCAAGTCTCTGACTGCCCAGGTTAGATTATCCTTATATCAGACGTTCAATCTCCAATATTTGCATATTTATTGCACATAAAGTACATGTGGGAACTCAACCTATTAGTTTGGATATCGTAATGTTCACGTTATTCATTCAATAGTATATTCTGCTTATTGCTGTCTGGCCGTGACATAAATTTACATGGTACATACTAACTAACATATGCATGACCTACAAGGTTCTCATTATACATTGGTTAGCTATTTGAGTTTTTTAGAAAGTGGTCAGAGTATGTAAGTATGTCTTCGGTGTTCTTGTTTATTTAGTTATATCTTATATTTTCTAGTCATTGCATAAACTTGCTACTTAAAATGAATCACTTGTTTATAAGCTTTGGGGGAGCGTGTAGGATTTTGCTGATGTGCATTATTAGTTTATTACTGTGATCTGTATTCTTATGGCATGGATAATCCAATTTTCTACAGCTAAAGGAGGTAACTGAAAGGCTTCCAGAAGAACAGATTTCCACCAGCAATTTAGATTTTAATGTTGAACAAACATCGTTTAACCGTACCCGTCCTTCAAATGGTAAATGTGTAACCACCACAACCCTAACCGAGTGCAGTGGTAGTTCTAATACTGTTGTCTCAGCCAAGAAGTCTAGAGGGCAGAAGCCAGAGCGCATGTTACAAGTTGAACCAGGCGTGTACCTATATCTTATTTCCTTACCTGATGAAGGCAATGAACTGAAACGTGTTCGTTTCAGGTACTTATCCTTTAACCTATTTCATTTCAGCAGTTAACACACCATTTGAACAAGTTCAATGAGAGCTTATAACATGTGTTTTCTGAATTCAAGAATTAGTCAGCAATTTCTTTGTTCATGTTTTCGTATTCTAATAGGTGCATGACATATTTATCACCATATTGTGCCTCCTGTCATAGAAGCTAGTCTAATTTCGACAATGCCAATGATATCACAACTGTTCATTTGCATGCACACACCATGTTATTGTTCAGCTATCACTTAATTTGTTGCTCGTACATTTCGATATTTTTGTCTTCTGCCTCAGTTTAGTTTCCACCAGAATGACAAAAAAGGTTAAACATACTATATACATATCTTTCCTCTTGTCAATTGAGAACTAATAATTGTGTTGCCCCAAAGTGGTCATGCTAGATGGCTTAGCGAAAGCCTTTGAATCGTGGTCGTGCTTGGATTCAACTCTTTCTTTATCCAAAAACTGTGCATTCTATTGAAAAGTTTCACTTGCCTTGTTCATAAACTATGAATTCAAGCACAACCACGATTCCAAAGAAAAGAATTTCCATAAAACTATGAATGTTCATCCCTTGGCCTTCACACTGTTGCTATAAATTTAAGTTTCTCGTAAAACAGTGTATTCGACATCCAAATAGATGGAATAATACTCTCCATACGGCCATACCTAACCTAACTAAAAAGTGTCATCAGAGATCAAACAAAGACTACATGAAACATAAAGCATCATGTTGCGCAAAGTAGTATGTGTTGCAGATAAATCTTAATTAGTGCTTTATTTTGACTCTGCTTCGACTTGAATCATAACTTGTATCTTGATATGTTTACTGAAGTTTCATTTGCTTTTCTTACAGCCGGAAATGCTTCTCAGAGGACGAGGCAGAAAAGTGGTGGAATGAAAATGGACAAAAAATCTGTGAGAAGTACAATATTACACCAGAACATGTCTAATTGTAGCAACTAGAAACTGTGCATTTTGTCGTGTAAAAAGACGCGAAGGAAGGCTATCCAATGGATTTTTACAATCATCTCTGCTCTTCGCGATAACACAGGAAACTTTGGTCATTTTTGAGCAACTAGATATCTGCATTCAAACTAGAACAAGGAGCAGCAGCATCCAGGAATCAGCTGAAGACAGGAAAAAGTTACGGAGAGATTAAAAGAATCTGAGTTTTAGTTTGTATTTTTTGTATATCGTTTTCGACGCAATTTCGATGATTTCATTTTAACTATAGCTAGTTTTCATGTAGCAAAATTAGTGAGCAGAATCAACCAATTTGTAGGTACAGCTTTTCTTTATGAATTTGATTTAACAGTCAGAGTTGCACATTCTTTATGTTATATACATCATCATGTTGGAAGCGTTGCCTCAAACAGGTCCTGCAACTCATGATCCAAATTTATCTGGACTTCAGTATAGATATCGGAAGCCACGTGGAAAATAAAAAATAAAAATTACGTACAATATATCATACATGTATATGCACAATAATCAACATCATAAAGCATTTCTTTGTAGTGTTTGCATGTGTAGATTATTATTCTTTTCAAAATTCAACAAACCGATATCTACAACCAAAAATAAGATTTTGATCTTTGTATACCGAAAGAAGTCATTTATCTTGAGCCAGAGGCTAAAATGGATGCTTTCTTTTCTTTTGTTCGTTTTTCGGTTGCCCTTCTTTTCTATTTGCAGCAGTAAATGAGACTGAGAGTTGAATTTCCTTTATGACTTTCATTCGGTTGATCGATCAACAATTCACACTTTAGCTTGTCATCATAGTACATGGAAGTTAGAATGGGTAAGTTACACATTTGGTTGGTCTGCTAAAGATAATTACATTTACTAGCTAAATATATCACAAAGTATACACTACTTTGTATCAAAAATATAATATGTATATCATATCAATATACAAAAAAAAAAAAAAAATATATATATATATGTTGGTTATAATTTTGGTGGACCGCTCTTTATGTCAATTTCTCAATTAGATTCTTTGAGGGGTCGTTTGGTTGGTTGGGTGGAATAAACAAAGACATGTATCCCATTGTTATACTAAAATTGTGGGATAAAATAATCTTGTAGTTAAATAATCCTTCATCTATCTCAATTTGTGTGGCACACTTTGCTCTTTAATCTGTCCAAAAAGGAATGTCATGTTTATAAAATTGAAAGTTTTCATTTTACCCTTAATTAAATGATGTATGGTCACACAGGTGATCGAGAAACGCTTTAGACCAAAAATTTTAAAAGTCTTTTTTCTTTCTTAAAATTTTTGTCAAGTCAAATAGTGTCTCATAAATTGAGACTACAGAAGTACTCATTATCAAATGCACAATAAAATAATCACATCAGATACCATGAAATTACTATTCTTATCCCACCAATCACACAACCTCGAGGAAATATGGGTTTTGGATTAACATAAGAATGTTACAAAGGCCCAAAAGTGCAAGCCAACTTATGAGTTTGTCATATCCAAACAAGGAAAGTATAGTCAAGTAGGAAGTTTGAAAACGAAAATGAAAATAAAGGGTGAAAAAGTGAGCCACGATGTGCCACTCTTTTCTTGAAACGTGTGCACCTAGGACCAATCATATTTAGTTGACAAGACATGGAAGTATGATTTTTTACTTCACTTTTTTTTTAATTCATTTGTTGGTTTGTCCTTTTGAACAAGAAAAGAAACCAAACATGTCATATAAATATAACCTACTCATTCCTGGTTATTACTAACCCAATCCAAATTTCCTATTTAAGGATGATAATTAATTTCAACATATTTGATGTGAGAATAGAAAGTAAGATTAATGGTCATAGTTGTTTCACCACAGGATTGAAGGAGAGGGAAGAGGAACGTTAGGTTCGCCAATTTTTCTAATGTATCATAAATAAGAATCAAGAGTGAATATTAACTAGTCATAAAATTGTAATTTTACATATTTTTTTATTTTTTCCACCAAAATGGAAATTCAATCAATTGCTTTAATTATAAAATTATTCCAAAAAAATCAAAATTGGAATAAGGTGAATCGAAACATCACCTAGTCATAAAATATCAATGTGACACTGACTCGTTGGATTTTTTTTTACTAAATATACATATAAAAAAAACTAAAACTAAAAGATAAATCAACGTCCATTAAAAATTTCGGCCAAAAAAATCCACAATCCCGAATTACTAAAAATTCATGGACTATAACACACAAAAATCGGTAAAATCTGGTTATACCTATTTTGGGGCTCATTTGACCATAAAAATGGATCGGTTTGCCCATGGGAACCAACTGACTCCATTTCTAAGGTCTTAACGGACATCCGTGATAAGTTCATCCCAAGAAGTAATGGAGTTCCTCGGTAAGCAGCTAACCATTTGATAGCTTCGCCCATCAAATGAGAACAACAGAAGACATTTCTTGAACCAAAGTACTCGCGGCTCGCTCTTGTAGTTAAGGAGTCTACTTTTGTCCAAAATGTTCTGAGCATAGAACTTATTGGCTACTATGTTGTTAAAACAATGGAATGAATTGATCAAGTCTGTCTTATGAAATCAAACGGATGACAAGTGTTTGGGGGTTATTTGGGGTCTAATATAGAAAAAGAAGTTATTAATAGTGTTTCTAGTGAACATATAATGTATTATAGGTCAAAAATATGAAATCTCATCAATGAGAATTGTAGTAATGTACTTGAATCGAGTTTTATTAATATGATTTGAGTCATCTTTTTATAATGTAATATAATTAAAATGATTTATTCGTCTTTGTTAAAAGGCCTATAATTTCCTTTCTTTTTTTCATATTTTTTTGGGTAAGATATTAGTCATTTGTTTGCAATACAATCTATTGAATAATATTGTATAAAAGTTTATTTACTAATATGAAGACGTGAGTGGTTTAATCTAAAATTTTAAAATATTATCTAATATAAAGAGTAAACAATTATTTATTATTTTAATTTATAATTTTATATTACTTAAGCGAAATAATTTTTCATAAAGTTCACTATATTGGTGCCTCAAATTTTTGGAGGCCTAAAGAAAAAACTTCATTAACTTTCCTCTTGAGCTATCCTTGTCCTTTAAATGATAATACCACTTTAAAAAATTCCGCATATACCATTGATAAAACCTATTCTACTAGTTATATGTTTAAAACTTTAAATGTATTAATTAATTTTTTTTGTCATTATATTATAATACACTCGATAAATAGTAGTGCAACTTCTTTTTTTTTTTTCTGCTTGGAAGTACTAATTAAAGAATTTCTCAACTAAGGATGTATTTGACATGAATTCTCCTTCTTTTTTTTAGGTTGGTGTAATATTTAAAAAAATATTTTGTTTTTGTAAAAAAAAAGTTCTTTCAAAATCAAAAAATATAGCAATTCAAATAGAAGATAAACGGAGAAAACAAAATTTATAAATGTCATTTCTATTATTATCTTTTCACCCGTTATGTGGCCCTTGATATGGGGATGAGGGAGCGTATAAGTTATAGATTCAGACGAATCTAGGTACTCTTATTTAGATAATGTATTTGTATTAAAACATTCATTAAATATATATAAATATTGAATTATGAATCACTAACTATGACAACTATATATGAATGTGATGGCAAGTACAGAACAGATGGACTCTATTTGTGCCCAAATTTGCGAGATCTTATTTAATTACGAAAAGTATTTAACAATTTAATTTCAAAACATAGTGAAATACATTATATTAGCATATATAATGCATTGAAATATAATGTGTTCATGCATGTACACTATTTCTATAGCATAATACATTGGATTTACATGAATAATAATAGTAAAATATATTCAATCAACATGTATGATAAGAGTATCCATTCGTTAATTACAACATCTCTATCAAACTATAACCGTGCGAATAATAAATGTTATGTAGATATTTGATTTATGCATTAGAGGCAGTGGTGGAGCCACCTTATAGTTAGGGGATTCACTAAATCCCCTTCGACAAAAAATATATATCATTTATACATGGTTAAATAATTTTTTAGGTATTTATAGTAAATGATGAACCCCCTTCAGCTATTTTATGTGTCTATTTCTTCATATTTTGAAATTCTTATTGAAAATTTTGATTCCGCCATTGATGAGAGAAAAAAGTATTTTGACCAGTAGGATGTAGATATTTGATTTATGGGGCTTAACTTATTGGCAATTGGCATGCAATTATGGGCCAACAAAATAAAGGAGTGGTCCTCTTGTAGCCATAGATGCCAATTTTTGCTTAATTAAATTCAAAAGGATCGATTCGATGAACAAGAAGATCTATATATTTTCAGTGTGAGCCCCTAAAAAAAATTGTGGTGAATTTATGAGCAATACAAGTGATTATTATATTTTTATTAAAAACATTTATTATGTTAATTAATTCATTTTAATTTATGTGATATTTTTGTTATCAAGAGTCAATTTAATTAATTTTTGAATTGAAGTAGAGTAACTCAATATTTTAAAAATTATATAAAAAGTTGTAATTGAACTTGTCGATTTGAGCTGGAAGTAGTATTTTCTTATGTAGTCATTTGGTATTTGAAAAGTCGCTCAGTCGACTAATTCATATTTGAATACACATGGGTCCAATTAAGGTGGAAGCTTTCTAATAAATACTTTTTTTTATTTTGAAATTTTAACTCGAGATCTATATATACTTACAGGTGGAGAAATCTAATAATTCCACCATACTTTTATATATGTTTAAAGGTGGAGAAATCTCATTCATCCACCATACTCTGTATCTTCAATATTAAATTTAATTATTCGCCTGGTGCTTAATACTAACATTCAAGCAATAGATACATTGTGTGTTTGCATATAGACTATTAATTAGCCACTTAACTATAAACAAATAATTTGCACTCTCACTTCATTAGATTATTTAATTATAGTAACATTACATATATAATTTGGTATAAACATCAGATGTAGATAATTGTTCACCAATATTCCACTGAATGATAAATATTATCTTAACTTTATATTTCGTACCTTATAATGACTGTTGTTTTGCAGACAGAAAAATAATTATTTTCAGAAAAAAAAAAAAAAAAAAAAAAAAAAGAAGAGAGGCAACAATTTGAGTTTTTTCATTACAAACTTTATGTCTCTTTGGGGACCCAAAATAATATTATGCATACATAAAGTTATTTTCTTTGTAATGTTCATGTATGCCCAGACAGCTTCTCTACAAGTGCATGTTACATAAAAATTGGTCTCAAATTGTGTCATATATTTTGTTTTTTTCCTAATTTGAAAAAAAAATTTATAATAATTTGCTGAAAATGAGAAATGGGTTCATTAAAAATAAAATATATTTTTGTTGGAAAAAGTTGAACACAAAGTGAGAGTTCATTATTTCTCTTTTTGCTAAAAAAAAATTCAGAAATGAAAATTGTATTTCATTCTAATATAACACTATTAACCATAATGGCTATAAAAATATAGAACACAAAGTCCAGAAAGATACAGTTGAAAATATAATTAAATAAAATATATATATATATATTTTTAATAATTTAAACTTTTAAATGAAATAATTACACATTTTAATATAGTATCAAAGCAGACAGATGTCCTGAGATCGAATCTCACGTCAAAAAGAATTTCTACTTGTTTGACCCATGATCACGTACTTCAAATTTGGATTATATACAAATTATTATAGCATTTCCTAATTTTAGGGCATTTTGTTCGCTTTGAATTCAAATTAGAATAAAATAATGTAATGGTATTATTGAATCTATGTTTGGCGGTATAATGCATTTTTTCCTTTGCTATTTTTTCTTTACTGAACAAACGCACCAATAGCAATAAGCAACTCTCATAAACCATTTTTTTTTCACAATTTTCCTTCATAAACCTTCCTTAACTGTTCCTCTTCTTTGACTCTTCTAAGCCAAAAAATCCATCAAGACTTGATTTTTTCCCTTCTTAATCTTCTTTAGCCTTGATTCTTGATACTTTTTTCTTGCAGATTTGCTGTTTTTTTTTTTCAATTTTTTCTAGCAAGTTCAAATTTTGCTGGCACTTTGTTCAATAGATGTTACTGTAAGACAAAGGGTTGGGTTCAGTTAGCCACCTTCAAGGCAAAGGTTTGGTCTTTTTGGGTTTCTCTTGGCTGTACGCTTTTTCTTGAGTTGGGTTTTAGGGGTTTATGTTTTTGATTTTTTTAGATGTTTTATTTGCATACTTTGTGTCATTTCTGAATTGGGTGTTTGAATCTGCTGTTACTCTTTTTAAGTTTAGGGTTTTAGTTCGTAATACCAAGTTGTTGTAGGTATGAATCCTTGTTAGGGATTTGTCAGATTGGTGTTTGTATGGTTAGTTGTGTGTTACTGAGTGATTTTTGAATAACCCCAGAGTCTTGATTTTCTGGAAAAAGATAATCTTGATTGGAAATATGGTAACTTTTGTGCTACTAGAATTGAGATCTTTGATAATTTCTACTACAACAACATACGCGGTGTAATCCCTCAAGTGGGGTATGGGGAGGGTAGAGTGTATCAGACCTTACTCTTACCTCGAGGAGGTAGAGAGGCTGATAATATCTTGTAGTACTATGTAATTTCTATTATATTAAGCTGGAGGTCTTGTACTAGGCTCTTGCAATGTAGGTATCTTTATTTTTGCCTATTAGATGATGATTGAATTACTTTTAATGAAATGCAAATTGTTGTTTTGATTTCTTATACCATCAGAGCTGCTTTCGGCAGTTCAGCTTTTGATTAAAGACTATGGATTCCTATTAAAGTCAAGCATTTGGTAGATCTTTTCTGTGAGTAAAAGTCACACATTCTGTAGAAAAGTCTTAACCTTTTGTGGAGAATTTTTTGATGAGTTGATTCTTTTTATAACTTTTTCAGGATTCTTTGTTATGGTATGTTAATCTCATAAATGTGATGGTTTGCTGATGCTAGAGTTTGTTTGTATGAATTTTCACTTTTGGGGTCTCTGTAGATAAGCATCCTGAGATTTTGAAAGAACCAAATTACATGAGAAATATAAATTTTCTAGGACAGTGTTTCTCTCTAGTGTCCCTTTCCGATTGCTCCTACAGTGTAGAATCCAGATCTGGACAGGTTGTAAACAGTGAACAGAGAAAAAATAAGGAGACTTTTTTGAAGCCAATCTCTCTGTAGTATTCTTCAAATCAATTTTTCTATTTTCAACAGTATTAGCTCCTCCATTTTCTTAGTTCTTGCATTATTTGAGCACTATACACTATACAGTGTAAACAAGGTAATGTCGGTATTTAAGTCAGTAGGTATGGAGTAGTTACCCTTATCTAAAAAAAAATAAAAATCAGTAGGTATGGAGCACATACAATTTTGGGATGAGACTTTTTGGAGATACTCATTTGTTACTTGAGGCTTTAGGGCTTAATGAACAAAATAGACAAAAAATATAAGCTAAACAACTCTTTGTAGAATATAATGGAAGATGGGAAATCAGAACAGATGACTATTTTGTTGCGATAGGGTGGCAGTTCATGTTCCATGAACCTTAATGCTGCAAAGGCAGACCAGTGCACTAAGCATCCCGCATTCATGCAGGGTCGGGGAAGGGCTGCTACTTATGGGTGTGATGTAGGTACTACCTTGATGCAAGCATCAATCACGGCTTGATTACATGACCTATAGGTCACACAAAAACAACTATACCATTCCTCCAAGTCTCTCCTTAATTCTGCAGTACTTGATTAATAGTTCAAACTCCCAGAAAGTTGGAGTAGTCTATCTGTTGATGACAATAGTGGTACCTCTAATAGAGTCTGGTTTATCTCTCCATCAGAATGCATTTTTTCCAGCCATGACTTTGATATTCCTTAGTATATTGTATATGTATAAGTATGAAATAAGTTCTTATCTCAAGATTCTAAAAAGAAGACTCTCCAAGGATCATTATATTATGCCCAAAAAGGGGTATATTTCTGTGCAAGTAACATCAGATTCATTTACTATCCAGTGCAATAGGTTCCTTTCTATATTTTTATAGTTTGCTCCTTGTCTGGAATAAATTCTCTTTTTTCAGTTTAACCCATCAAGCTCTATAGAACTCGATAAGTATCATGTATCAGTTTCAATCTGGGGAGTGGGAGTACAATGGGTCTTTTTAGACTTGACACATTATCCTAAAATATATCAGTCTCTTTTGTTGAAAATGATATTTTCTTTCTCAATTTCTGAAACTTTATGCTAAACTTTCAACTTTTAGTTTCCTTCTGTTGTTGAGCTCGTCTGATTTTTTGTTATCTTCTTATTGATGGTACTTTTTATTCTCAGGTGATTAGTTTTCCAACTTCCCATATGCAGAGTGCTGGAAGTACAGATACAAATTGTAGCAGTGCCATGTTGGAGCTTCATGGAGATATTTAATGTGCTTGAAGTTGAGCTAAAATGAAGACCACCAAGGTTGTTATTCTGTATTTCAGCGAGTTCCCTTTCTTGTAATCTGATCTTTCATTTCTTGCTGTTATATGTGCATTCTTTTGGCAATGCGGCCTATCATTTTTCTAGAAGTGTTGAAATGCTGCTAATTGGAAACAATATTATATAATGATGCACTATACTAAATGGTTAGAGAATATTTTTTTCTAAAATTCTGAAATGCTTATGATTTTTAGTTAAAAATATCTGTTGGATAGCGCTATTATTCAGATATGGAATCATGTTTGCTTCTATTATTTTACGAAAAAACTGCAGCTGATCAAAGCAGAAAAAAAACTGCAGCCAAACAACACAGAAAAGAAACCATCAATTCAGGCTTCTCACGAGGCCCAAAATGACCAGCAGAACCATACAGCAGATACACCTGTAGCTGATGCAGGTTCTGTTTCCGCATCAGGCAATGATAACAGAAAAGTTTCACGTGAAGATATTGAACTTGTAAGACGGTCTTTAAATTCTTTATTTTGCCTGGATATTATTCATTGGGAAGTTTTACTGGGGTCTTTTAACTTTATGATAACATATTTGTTGCAGGTCCAAAACTTGATTGAAAGGTGCTTGCAGTTGTATATGAATAAGGATGAAGTGGTAAAAACACTTCTGAATCGTGCAAGGATAGATCCTGGATTTACAACTCTAGGTAGGTACATGAGTTACTGATGAAGTTGCTTGTGATTCTGTCTGCTTGCATTATATATGCTGTATACAGTCTCACATGTGTAGTGACCAAGTGTTTTCTGGTTTATGACTATGGTTATTGGGTGGTCACTTTAGATCTTCAGTTTCTAACTTTAACATGTTTTCAAATTGTGTACAGTTTGGCAAAAATTAGAAGAAGAAAATGCAGATTTCTTTCGGGCCTACTACATTAGGCTTAAACTGAAGAAACAAATCATCCTGTTCAATCATTTGCTTGAGCATCAGTATCATCTAATGAAATATCCAGTTCCTCCAAAGGTTCCGTTGGCTCCAATGCAGAGTGGGATTAGTACCATGCCAGGTAAATTTATTTGTCGTATGAAGGTGAGTATTACTGTATTGTTCTGCTTCAGTATTAGATTTGGAAATGTTGAGATTGTCGAATCATCAATTACTGATCCTTTTCTATGTCCTCCTTTGCGATCTATTCGTTTTGTGAACATGTAGAAGATAGGTACCCCTCCAGTTGTAGTGGAGGGTCAACTGTACTAATCTTTGTTAGCGAAGAAGCTTGTCTTTTCTGCATAATGTCTATTAGATGTTTGGAATGGCCAAAGAAGCTCGTGCTGCTTTATCACTTTATTTGGACAACGCCTTCATTCTTGAATGGACCAAATGGAGGCACTCTATGGAGGGGAATTGCAGAGAGTTATACAATATAAGTCATCCTTATAAAAACAAAGAGTTTATACAACATAAGTCATCCTTAAAAAACAAAGAGTTTATACAACATAAATTCTTACAAAATATGTAGTTCAACTTGCCCTTTGCACTTGCTTTCTTCTGCTTCCTTTCTTCCTCATTATTGAGAAACATGACTTTTCGAATTGGAATTAAGCTGTTTGAATAGCATGGGGATTAATATTATTTTCAGAACAGGTAAATGAGTTTTTTTTAGTTTTATTATCATTATATTTATTGCCACTTGTTTCCAGTGCAGTCAACAACTTGCCCATGGGATATCCCGTCCTGCAGCAATCTCCAGTTCCAGCAGCTGGTCAACCTCATCTTGATCCAATGGGCATGTCCAGCTGTCACGTGGTTAATGGTGTGCCTGCACCAGGAAACTATCATCCGATGAGGATGAATTCAGGAAATGAGTGAGAACCTCTTTTTTTTTTAGGATTTTAGGCCTCTTTGATTCTAAAATAGAAATTTATGAGCTATCTAAACTCTTTTCTGGTTAGCCAGTGTGGCTGTGGTACTTGTTTGCTCAGCATCTTACTTGCCATGTGCTCAAAGATTTGCCATTTGACTATTTCCAGTACATTTAATTCGCGGTTTCCCAGAGTTAGTAGGAACTGAAATTGCATTGATATTCCATATTGGTTTAAAATGAGTGTAGGTTAGGGAAATAGGTTGCTTTTATGTGAATATTTCAAACCTAATACTTGTTTCTTGTTGCCCATGCGTAGTTTGTTAAGGAAATGAGGTTCCTGTCTTCTTTTTAAAGATGATTAAATAAGCTGATTATTGAAGTGAACATATCTTTGGGCTTCTGGGATGAAAAGATGTTTATATTTGTTGAAGGAGACATGGCATGACAAATGACAATTTACACATTGTTCTCTGCTGGCAGTATGGTGATTGACACCAGTGTGTCAGATGTAGCAGCAGCTGTTCCACCTGGCAATGCCATGTCATCTATGTCAGATATGGCTGTAAGCCCTACATCAGTAGCTTCCAGTGGCCATTTTCCCTTTACTGCTTCAGAGATTTCGGGTATGGGAGTTGACACCTCAGCCCTTGATGCTGCCTTTCCATCTGATGTAGCAAGTTCAGTGGGATTACAACTACCACCAGATAATGGTGTTGGTAATTCTAGGGATTCACTTAGATCTTTGGCTCAGATTCCTTGGAACTTTAGTCTCTCAGATCTAACAGCAGATCTGTCGAACTTGGGAGGTAAGTTAACTTATGCACAACTCAAACATTATCTCTGCTCATGAGCGAGATTCAGCATTAATTTGCAATGTGGTTCAACGCCCCTCCCGCTCCTTCCTTTGTTGTTACGAAGAGTGTTTGATTTGAGAACGTCATTATTGTCCTATTTGAAGTAATGCCAATGGGCTCTTTTGACAAGTCAAAATGTTAAATTTGGAATAAAGTGAAATAATTTTCCGTAAAAAAGTGAAAAATTCTCATGGTCAAAAAATCTGATCCAGCGGCTTATAGAATTACAAATAAAGTCCATCAGCCTAAAATGAGAAATTTACTTTGAAGGTCATTGTAGTTACTCCATTAAGCAGTACTTCATGTATGAACTTTCATGTTAATAGTCAACCATGGCAAACTGTAACATTTAATTTTAGAGGAAGCATAGTAAGTGTATACATATTTAGTGTACTTCTAAGCTCGGTAAGAACGTTTGTGTGGGAAAAAATCATATTGTCCACAATTGAAACCTTATGGTTGTTTTCATGGATTATAACAGTTCTATCAAGGTTCTTGCTTTATCTCTAATAATGCAAAGATCTTTACTACTAGATGGTATTGACGATTTGAACTGTCTGGCCCTGGATATCTAATCTCTGTATTGGGCTTTCAGAAAACTTACAGTAGTTTTTAGATTGGTGTGCCTCCTTCCACCTTAGGGCCAAAAATATCTTTAGAAATTTCGGAGAAGTCGTCATTCTTCATTTCAGGAAATGCTTATAGATTTCATCTCAGCAGCAGAACACCACTTGATATTTATTTCTAGTCAGCTGTGGACTTCGTTAGGCCAAAAGGAGATCCATTCGAGAAAATAGACTAGTCTATGGTGGACTGGTTAGTATGCTCTGTGCCCAGATAGATATAGGTGGCCAGCCTGTGGGGATTTACATTCATACTCGTCAAAGACCTTTATTTTCAAATAAGGACATACTTTTCAAGGACTTCTAGTATGGACTTGCTTGTTTATTGTTATGTCGTGGTACCGATTGGCAAATCTGACTATGTGACTGCAAAAGTGTTGCATCACAATATTCTTTTCCAGGCAACAGGGAGCAATGCTCTAAAAGTTAAATACATTTACCAATTTCCATGTATGATGTGTCAACAACAACATACCTAGTGTAGTCCCACAAGTGGGGTATGGGGAGGCTAGTGTGTATGCATACCTTACCCCTATCTTGGGAGGTAGTGAGGTTGTTTCTGGTTGACCCTTGGCTCAAGAAAATAGCAGGAGTGTAATTACGTATATGATATGTATTGGAAGATGACTTATAAAGACATAGTTTCACTAGTACTAGTAGCGAGTACAATAATGTGTATGGGCTTCTTCTTCAACAATGATTTTATGGATTGTTATTCTGCGCAGAGTTTCTAAATTTTTCTATATCCTATCTCATGGACCACGAGCCTATCCCTGTCTTTTTTTCTTCCTTCTATTAATTTATTCCTCTTTTATTCTGGTTTTAATATTCATTTTTGCTCCAATATAATTACAGATCTAGGACCTCTTGGGAACTATCCTGGTTCTGCATATTTGCCTTCTGATTCAGATATTCTACTTGACTCTCCTGAGCAAGATGATATAGGTGAGAACTTTTACTTTCTTGCCCATCAAATGTTATGCTTTGAATCATAATCTGCAGAGATGTTCAAAATATGTTAGCATTAAGCATCTCAACTTGTCTGTTGTTTTTAGCCAAAGTTATTAGATGCAATACTGATGTGCTGTTGTTCTTTACAACAACATACCCAGTGTAGTCAAATAAAGGGGGGTCTGGGCTCTGGGTGGGTAGAGTGTATGCAGACATAGACCCTCTTCTCAATGAAAATAGTCCAAAACAGTCCCAAATAAGAAGTAATGGGAGTACAAGAAACAACAAGTATAGCAGATAGTAACAGAATGGTGCTACAGCAAAACAATATGATAATCGAGGTACAAGAAACACAAATAGTTACAGAAATCAAAGGACAAAAAACTACATGAGCAATACTACGACTACGAATATGAACAGACAACAAGACAACCCACAATGCTGTTGTCTTTTTACTCTAAAATTTTCTTTCTTTGCATTAGACCATAGTGGCTTTGTTTGGTATCTCACTTCTGATTTTTGTTCGTGCATTCTGGCTTTCATTTGCTGCATTTCCAGTCAACATGGTTTACTCGTGAATATTTACTTCTGCATGACTGTTCAGTTGCAAGTTTCTGACTGACTCATAAGTTAGATGCAAAACATTGATACATGTGACTTTCTGCATCTCCACATACTTCTCTTCGGGGATATCTGTTTTCTGTGAAAGAGTTCATTTCACTATTATGACACTTTTATTGAAATACAGACTTAGAGTTCTTATGTTTGCTTGCATTAGCTTTGATTTGGTCTTTTTTTCTCTCTTTCTTTTCAGTAGAGGAGTTCTTTGTTGACGCTGAGGCCTCTCCAGAACCAACTTGCCCTCAATCAGATGAAGAGAAGCCATAGTTTCAACTGAGATATTAACGTCGCGTTGCATTTGAAGTTAGATTAAGTCTGTTGGTAAAATGATTATAAAACTGATGGATTTATGAGCTGAGAACATCTGATCTACCCTTTGTTAGGTGTGCTAGATATAGTTATTAACCTAATTTAGAGTACTTCACCTTTGGATTATTATAGTGATCAGATCTTTATTTCATCAGCAGAAACAGGACATCATATGTCATAGTGAAAATAGTCCATCAGAAAGGATTTTATTATCCATGTATTGTTGTAGTTAATTAAAAAGGTTACTATATTTGCTTTTGGATGATTGAGATGAGATTATTGATTGATAGTGTATGTTTACGCAAAGTCTGATATATTAAAATTCAACTTAGGTATGATGTCAATTACCAATTTTGTTGGTTTAATTAGTGAGAGATGGCTAAGATTTGAAAATTATGAATCGGACTTATATCTTGAGAATAGAGTTGCCTCTAGTTGAGAGCTTTGTTCTTCAAAGTATCACTTTCTGGCTCAAGTCAGAATTAGTTGGACCTCAAAACGATACGAGATATTGAATGGAAGAGTTATTGAATTCAACTTGATTATTATAATGAAAGGTTGATCTTTATCAAATTTGTCAAGTGATTGATCAAAATATTTTTTGAACAATCTACTATTATAGGCGTTTTAAAAGGTTTTGACACTTACAGTGTATCTACACTCTACCTAACTAGTTTTAAATAAAAGGTATTGATAGAGTATAAATACGTTCCTTAAAATGAGACGAATGATATTAATAAAAATATATATAAAAAAAGACAAATTTTATACATAATATTTCGAGGATATAACCTCATAAATTTCTAGACTTCAAATTTTGATAAAAGGTGCTCTAAGGATTAAAAAAATAATATATTTAGGTGAAATAACAAAGTATTATAAAAAAAATATATCTTCTTATAAATGACTTTAAAGTTTTCTTTTTAAATTTATTAATTCAAAATGCATTCGTTTTTTTTTTTAAGGATTGAAACAACTTGTTTATTAACTGAATATGCAACAAATTTCTATGAAAAAGATTGTTATTCGAGAAATTTGATATCTTAAAAGATAAAATTGCAGAAAATAAGAATAGAATTCTATTTAAACTCTTACTTTTATTTAAATAGGAACAAAACAATTTTAATATATAATTTTGTTGAGTTATCAATTTAAGCATTAAAAAAATTAAAATCAAACTAATCGAATGACAAAACACTCTACAAGAAAATTTAAAAAAGTGTAGGCGTACAAGAAAATTTATAAAATTATCTATGAATATCGAATCGTCCAATACCCAATATTAATAAATTAATAATATTTTTTTATTAGATTAAAATTTTGATTTACGCTAATCACTAGTGGCTTAAAGTTAAATGGTAGGTAGAAGGGCAGTGCTACAAATTATCTCAGTCGACCGAAAAGAGAGAGACGACTACTATCTACGCCGGCGCCGGACTTTTGATTGAACGGAGAATTTTACGGCCGGTAGGTATACAGGAAGCTTCTATGAGATTCTCGTTTCTAGTCTTTCGACCGTAGCTTTAGATTCCTCAACTGATTCATATATTTGTTTGATTTCTTATTAGCAAGTGACGAAGATGGCGAAGGCAATCATAGCACCTTCGATGCTGTCATCAGACTTTGCTAATTTGGCATCTGAAGCAGAGCGCATGCTCAACTGTGGTGCCGATTGGCTGCACATGGACATCATGGTAAAGCTCCTTCCTCTTTCTAGCATTTTTTCCCCAAGCTGTCTTGTTGCTGCTGCTTTTTTTTTCCAATCTTTTTTAGCGCTTGTATGTATTAGCTTGCTCTTGTTTTCTCCATCTTTGGATTGAAATTTAAGGAGCAGATTTAGTTTAAATGTTAGTTGTTATTAGCATTGCATGAATAGAGGTGAGCAACTGAACAATACTGAGGACTCATGGAGCTCTGCCTAATAATCTGAGAGTGATGCATAGTTGACTGGTTGGTGTTTTTTTTTATTTGATAACTGTGGTGTCTAGATCAGCTTTCGCACACCTTGACTAATTCGATGACATACTTATACTTATTGGCTCTCACCAGCAACAAGTACCAGATTACTCTATCCACCAAGGCTAGGACAGATGAGAAGAAATTACTTAGTGTTTTTGTGATTGGAAGTCTTGTTTTTAGCTAGGTTTTAAAAGACGATGCAGGACCACATGATCACTTCTGTAACTGAGTATCACGAAAACGAAGTGGAAACATGGTGTTCACAAGCTGGTGCCAAGCTATTGAATTCCTGCATTACTTTTCCCCTTCAGTTTTCAACAAATAATGGGCTATTATAAGCTATGTGACATATTTGGAGTGTCTACATGAAGACTGGGAGATAAGCAGCTTTAATGATGACATGTTATTCTTTGGGACCTTCTTGGTCCATTTAATGAAATATCTTTTGCTTATCAAGAAAGAGACTTCATAGTTACTATGTAATGACAGTTAAGAATGTTTATTGTACTTTAAAATAAGAAGATGATATTTCATTTTACAAGTAAAGATTACAGAAGTTTCTGATAACATCTGGACTTTCAATTTTAAAGAAAAGTGGTTGACTACCTTCTTTATTTAGGTACAGTTCTGTTTTTGAGGCCGCCCATATCATGTGAAATTATCCCTCCAGGATAAACTAGGTAGTTGTACCAATTCCTCTTGTTTGATGTGACTCTATAGCACAATGAACTTGTTAAATCGATCATAACCTCCTCAAACTGGATTATCGATTGGTCTGGAATTCTATGCCAAGTGTGCTTCATCTGCTTCTGCTTAGATTGTGTTATTAGTGATATCTTCACTCTTCTCTTCTTTAGCTCAATAAGTATGGATTTAAAGTGCTGTTGAAAATTGTTCCATTAGGCACTTCATTCATCAGCAGTTACTGAATGTTGTATTTGTGCATTGCAGGACGGGTAGGTCAGATATTCAGGTCAAGTTCTGGTTGTATGCATGTTATAATGATGGGTGGATAATTGAATGAAAATTATGCTCATTGGATTTTTTCATATTTCTAAACACAAAAGGCACTGTAATACTATTTTCGCACTTGTCTCTTTTGCAGTCACTTTGTCCCAAACCTTACCCTTGGTGCTCCAATTATCGAGAGTCTCAGAAAGCATACAAAGTATGGTTTCATGAGTGCCCTATTTCAACTTTATTTTTCTTGTCCATATTTTATTTTATCGTACAATGAAGTTGTTCTAACCGTTGTTCTAAATTTCTACAGGGCATATCTAGACTGCCACCTAATGGTCACTAACCCCCTTGATTATGTTGAACCTCTAGGCAAAGCTGGGGCCTCAGGCTTTACTTTCCATGTTGAGGCATCTAGAGGTGGGGTTTACTTTGCACTCTAGATCTATAAAGTATTTGAGGGAGAATCTCTTTTGGCATTTGATAAGTTACTGTTAGTAGCTGTTCACTAGAATGTGATAAAAATTGTTTCAGTGATATAGGAAATTGATGGGACTAGGGTATAAACTATGAGTAGTTTGTCGAAAAGGTTCAATAAGGGACAAATTGCATGTCAGTGTTTTGCATTATTGGTGGTGGAACATCGTTGCATAAATTTGTTTCATGCCCTAAATACATTGAGTTGCTTTACTTTGTTTAATTTGTTGTGAAACATTTTGGTTGGCAAATTGTTTTAGTAATAGTTTAATGCAACCAAAACCTGAAAACTGGACAACATTTTCGTAAAATTTTACACTCACACCTAATGGATCTTTGATTTCTGCGGACTTTGTCATCATTAACTTTCATTTCTGTTACTTAGAAGGTATTACGCTTTGCAGATAATTGGCAAGAGCTTGTTCAAAAGATAAAGTCAAAGGGCATGAAACCTGGAGTTTCTTTGAAGCCTGGTACACCAATTGAAGAAGTGTACCCACTGGTAGTTCTTCTTTATCACATTTTATTAGTTTTACCTTAACTTCTCCTTGTTGTGAACTAAGAATATAACATAATTTTGAAAAGAAAATCACTTGTAGCCATTGCTGTTAGTGAAACAAGAACAAACTTAATGATATCTTCAAAAATACCTGTCATGATACACCAGTTTGCATGTATATTTTACAGCTTGATGGTGAAAACTCTGTCGAACTGGTCCTTGTTATGACTGTTGAGCCTGGTTTTGGTGGACAAAAGTTTATGCCAGAGATGATGGATAAGGTGAGAATACGATTTGGCATTCTCGAAATTGGATATCATTCATCATTTTCTGCATAATAACTTAAAGAGCCTCTCTTTCAAATTTTAGGTACGCACTCTCAGAAAGAAGTATCCATCACTTGATATAGAGGTGAGCTTTTGTTTCTTGATGGGTTAGTTCTTGATTTAGATTTTCAGACTTTTTCATGTTTTCACGGACCATTCCCTCGTGCATTTCCCATTTCTTGAATTATGTTGTCAAACCATACTGGATTTAACATTCACTTTTTCAAAGAGCGTGCTGGATAAAGTCGGTTTATCATTCGTATGAGCTATTGTGATTCAGGTGGATGGTGGTTTAGGACCTTCAACCATTGAGGCAGCAACATCAGCTGGAGCAAACTGCATAGTTGCGGGAAGTTCAGTGTTTGGAGCTCCAGATCCAGCACAAGTCATAACTTTGTTACGAGTCAGTGTGGAGGAAGCTCAGAAAAGGAGTTGATACCAGAAGAGGCAAGATCTCATGTCGTATTTTAACAACTATTAAAAGTGAATACCATCTTTATAATTTCCGCGGAATCAATATCTCGAGATGCCTGCATTTGTTGAGTTATCCAATTTCTATTTGTTGAATAAGGTTAAACATGTATTTTATCATATCATCTTGAAACTTCCACACATATTGAGTTATAAGTTGTATTTTTGAATAATGTGAAATATCTGGTGCTGGATTTAGTTGAAGTCCATGAGACTGGATGCCAAGTTTCCTAGAACTAACTTGACGGATAAATTACATTATTTCAACTAAATATGGAGCAATTCGTCATTGTTTGTGTTTGTTAACATGTTCAAAGGGAAAACTACCCTATAGTGATGGAGTTATTTAAACAAAGAAATGTTGTTATATTTAATTCGATAGAACATATAAGCATATAACATGATAACTAGAAAATGTGGATGGACATGGTACGATACGGTATATACAAATAATCATTACAGAAATCTAAATTTTGATATTATAGTAGTTTGTATGGATTTAGACATTGAAATTTTGACTACTCTTTCTTGATGGGAATGCTATTTTTGTGAAATTGATTAAATTGCTTGTACTTTCTTTTGAATATTTATAAATGTGTAAGGTGTTAGTCAGATATAATTGAAATGTTTCTTAAAAAGCCGAAGTCACAATACTCTACTATATGAGTATGCGTAAGTCAAAGTTGAATGAACTATGGTTACTAATTTATTGTACTACAAAAAATTGAAACCTAAACTTAAAAAAATGAAATCATACCGAATTGATTTGGTATGGTAATGATTTAATATTTTTAAAAATTAAAAATACCGAATCAAAATTTTCAATATCATACAATGTCCACCCCTACTAAACAATAAGTGGTCTAATATTGTATTTGGCCTAATATATAATTAAGTAAATCATTTAAATAAACCTTATTAGTCCTCCCTTTCGTTTTATGTGAGACTATTTGACTGGATGTGAATTATTAAAAAGAAAGAAATACTTCTAAAATTAATATCTGTGAATTATTAAAAAGAAAGAAATACTTCTAAAATTAATGTCTAAATTAAGTCTGAAATATTTGTATGAATATCTATTATCTCATTGATGATAAAGTGAAAATTTTAAAATTGAATTGTTTTTAAAGGTAGAAAGATGATGCATTAAAAAGAAAAATGTGTTGGCACAAATTGTGACAAAGAAGGCTAAAATATTGTTTTTATCCCTTACATTTTATCACTCAGTTTTAGTCACAATTGATTGGTTTTTTAGAAACATAATTATTTTATGGAATTTCTGTTGTAATAAAACTTTGATACTGATTAATTTAGTTATTCAAATTAAATAAAGAGAAAAAATTAAAAGAAATAGGAAGTTATGTAATTCCCTATTTGGGATAGGAGTGTGCAAAAATCGAACCAACCAATAAATTGAATCGAAAAAAAAAAAAAAGTTATTAGGTTATTGGTTTGATATACCCAATAAGACGGTAATAATTTACTATTAAATATTAATAATTTTATATATAACTAGACATTATAACCATATTAAATTATTAGTACTCTACCCACTTCACACTAGGCCGCTATACTGGTCTTTACTGTTTAATCAAAACCTAAAGATTAAAGTAATGATTCACAATTGTAGCTATTTGATTTTACTTTTAGTCTTGTTGGACTATTTGATTTTAGTTTTAGTTTGTAATTGTAGGTTGTAGCTTTTGCAAGTTTGTAAATGTTTGTAATTTGATCAACATAAGAAATTTCATACTATGTTTTGACGGTGACATGTAATTATAACCTTCGTACTATATTTTCTCTTATTAATGCAATTTTTCATTATCTTTCTTGTTTCACTATATCAACACATTTAAAGACGTGAGAAGTCATATAATATTTTAAGGACATTTTCTTATTGGGTAAATAGAAAACCAAACCGATAATGACCAAAAATTGATACATCGAAAATTGATAAAAAATATCTTATTGGTTTGTTATTGGATTAGCATATTTAAAAACCAAAGATCGAAAAACTGAGCCAATAATACATAAAACCAAACTGAACCGAATCGACCGAGGCACACCCTTAATTTGGGCCAATAGTATCATCCACTACAGAGTTTGGGCCCAAAATTTTTTAACCCAAATTAGCTTTGACAATTTTAGGTTGGGCTTTGAGAGACTATATATATATATATATATAACCAGCCGCGCTTCCTAATCAAACCCTAGTGTCTCTCTAACCCTAGCAGATTTCTCAGTTCATTTCAGCAGGTCGCCGACTGAGGACGGCGCCGTCAACCGGTAAACATGGTGCACGTCTCCTTTTACCGCAACTGTAAGTCTCCTTGATCTCATTGTAGATTTCTCATGATTATGTTCGGTGTTTTGTATGGATTTCTGCTAGTTTGCATAGAATAGTAAAAATATGCAGAATTCATAGTGTTAGCAACCTCCAGCTTAACTTGAAAAGTAAATTATTTGAGTATTAGAATGATACGGATCCAAATGGAACGGAATCAACTGAATGAATAAGTGTGATTGAGGCTTAGCATGATCTATTGATGTTTGTGTTTTGTGTAAATGTTATGTTAAATTTAGATAATGCAGATTAATAGTAAATTCGCATGATTATGCCTGTTGAATTCTCCCTGTTGTTAGTATTGTTCGTTAAGTAGTTATTTCGAGCTAATAGATACAGTGGTCTAGCTGATTGCTCTGTTTCAGTTTTGACCATTTAGGTTGTATAAAACTTTATTTTCAGCTTAAGTGACAGTTGCTACAATTGAAGTTCAAACGTTTTCTTTCAGAAAATTCTCTAAAACCTAAAATAGGTTCTTCTTTCAATTTTGAACTTTTTTTTTTGTATAGTTTGAACTACTCTCTCAAGTACAATAAGAAACTAGATAAACTTGCAACTGCATTAATATCTCTTTTATGATAGTTAATGTTCTCGAAATCTTTAGCTAGTTTGGTGACAATGCTGGACAGGGGAAAATTGTTTGGCTACTTTTATGTTTTTCTTTTGTTTTGGGGAATTGGATAAGACTTGAGCATGTTACAAAAGGGAAAAAATAGTTTTAAGCTTATGTTTATTTGCTATAATGGTGTGTAATCAGATGGGAAGACCTTTAAGAAGCCTCGACGTCCTTATGAGAAGGAGAGGTTGGATGCAGAATTGAAGCTTGTTGGGGAGTATGGACTGAGGTGTAAGAGGGAGTTGTGGAGGGTTCAGTATGCTTTGAGCCGTATCAGAAATGCTGCAAGAATGCTTCTGACCCTTGATGAGAAAGATCCACGTCGTATTTTTGAAGGTGAAGCTCTCTTGAGGAGGATGAACAGGTATGGGTTGTTGGATGAGAGCCAGAACAAGCTCGATTATGTCTTGGCACTTACTGTCGAGAACTTCCTTGAACGTCGTCTGCAAACCCTTGTTTTCAAGACTGGCATGGCTAAGTCAATCCACCACGCAAGAGTGCTCATCAGACAAAGGCATATCAGGTAAAACAGATTGTTTTTGTCACATATTGCAAATGGTTAAGCTGTTTCTTACCCCTTCTTTTAGGTGTTCTGTGACGTAGATTGATGCATTTGTAACTGAATCCCTTATAACCTATCATCTAAATTATTACAATAACATGTGACATGAAATGTGTTCCTTGAAGTGCAATAAGGGGAATGTTAGGAAGTGCTTTTCATTTTTTCCAGTCCTGTATAGTTTTGTCGAAAGAACTATAAGCATCTAATAGGATATAAATGTTTTTAAGGTTTAGGTGTCTTTATTCCCCACAGATATCCCTCAACAATAATATAGGAATTCTTAGTACAAATTGCTGAACAAGATTACATGTTTCTTTAAGCAAGTTATTGTGTGATTTATTCTCTCTGAACATATAAAGATGACTGATGTTGGCTCGGTGAATTCTTTAGTGTTGTTCTCAAAGATATCAAACTTTGGTTTATGTGTATTAAACTGTAATTGCAACTAGGTTTTCTCTTTTTGCAGAATATGTATAACCATTTCACTTCTTATCATCCTTTTTATATGATACCAGAGATGTATTTTAGCGTGCTTTGAATTGCGAGGTTTCTAGGAGCCAAATGTTTATTCTATTTATAAAACTTCATTAATTTGCAGAAAGATTGTATACACATTATTTTCTTGCATTGGTAGGTTAGTCTGGTGTTGTTGGATTACAAGATCTTGAGTAGCTGTTTTCTTAGCCGTACATAGTAGATCTTGTTCCGTAGTAATCATGCTTGGGGGTTCTTTTTTTTTCTCTCTCCTAATGGTCGATACCTAGTTCAAAGTACCTTCAGGTTAATTCAAAATATTGGAATGGACACATTTACATATACATTTAATAAAATAATTGGCTCTGTGAACTACTGATTCTTTGTTTACTTGTGTGCATTTCAATGAAGCTAAACAGACTTAGCATTAACTACATTGCAGGGTTGGAAGGCAAGTGGTGAATGTTGCTTCATTCATGGTGAGAGTGGACTCTCAGAAGCACATTGACTTCTCTCTAACCAGTCCTTTTGGTGGCGGGCGTCCAGGAAGAGTGAAGCGAAAGAACCAAAAGTCTGCTGCCAAGAAGGCTGCTGGTGGTGATGGTGACGAGGAGGATGAAGAATGAGCTTTTGCGTAAGAACCCAAAGAAAGCTCTGGCGATGGAACTGTTAATTTTGAAGTTTTTAGTTACCTATGTAGTTCTTCCTTGCATTCCTTTCTTCGATATTTTGGTGTCTTCACATATTAGAAAGAAATGTTCTTAGCAGAGATTGTGAGAATATTTTTATGTTTGGATTTTGCACTCATCTTTAGAGTTTCAACAAAATTTATTTTGAACAAGATTACCTCTTATTTTTTGAGATAGAACTGAGTCTAGTAAGTTATTCCCTCACTTCAACCTTTTCCTTTAAATAGACTGAAAATTTTCTACTGTTTTTCTTCTTCAACAAGACAAAGTGAATGCTAATTGAGGTAATAATTGAGGTAAAGAGGTTGTTTTCAAAAGATTTTTATTAGCTCAGGTGTAACAAATATCAATAATATATTATTACTAATAATTATTAAAAGTGAAAAAAATTATTGTCATTGCAAATATCAGTCCTTTTAAGCAAAGACAATACTACACAATATATTAATCTCCTATCCTAATGTGCCCTATACAAATCTCTTGTCCTAACATGTATACGCCTTCCGCTTTTAGGCTTACCCTGTTTTGAGTTTTCCTGAACTCCAACTCTAACTCTAAAAAAAAAAATTATTCATAAAAAATTCATATCTACCTGATTTGGACATCATTGTTTAATTTATATCTATTTTGAATATATTTTTTACACATCAATCCATTTTTAAATAACTTTATAACAATTTGTTTGACTTCTGATATTGCTTGCCTAGAGTTATTCTGAAGAGGGTAGACTTGTAAATTTGTATGCATTACGAAGATGACTTAAATGGTGATCCTAAAATTCAGTGTGAGTGCACTTGACCTAGAGTTATTCTAAAGAGGGTAGACTTGTAAATTTGTATGCATTACGAAGATGACTTAAATGGTGATCCTAAAATTCAGTGTGAGTGCACTTGACCTAAAATGAGATTATTGTGAACTCAGAATTTGGAATATATCTATCTGAAAATAAAATTATTAGAACTCGACTAATTAAGAATTACGTATTGTAGGATTCATTTCTAAAGGCAGCACTCTCAATATAATTTTTTTTTTTTTATATTTAGGACTTGAAATCGAAATATTCGATTAAGAATGATGAGATTTCAATGATCCTATCAGGTCGTTGGAGGGAATATATAGTACTATATGCTCCAACTTCACAATTATCACACGCACTTAACCTTACCATTCCAATTTTCAGGAATGACATCCAATACGAGAAAGAAAAAATAATTCTATATGCAGATTTTTTTTGGGTGCCAACTGGTATAGAATAATAGAAAATAATTTTCTAATAGTTATTCTTATGTCTTTTGCTTTCTTTGTTAGAGTTCTTGAGTTCGAGTCATACAACTATACAACTATCTTTGTTATAACTTATATGGAGCAGTTTTATCCGTAAATATGAGATTTTTTTGTACAAATTCAAATTCACTCATGCCTCAAGATAAATATCAGACATCGAATAAAAATACCAAAAAAAGAGCTTTTGTCATTCACTTGTTGGAGGTCGTCAAATAAATCTTCTTGCAAATATATATATATATATATATAATATCCCCGTATAGAAGATAAACTTTTGAGCAACGATAAAATTATCTTTGTGTGATTTATAGATACAAATCTGACCCATAAAAGCAATCACTAATGCTAACAATAGAATAGATTATCTATATCGCACTCCTACAAATATGAGAATATTGCCTTTTCCTAAATTCTGGTAATACGAAATGCTTCGTACACCATATTATATAATATTGGATGCTAATCAATAATCAATAGACTCTATTCCAAGTTGTAATTTTAAAAACCATTTCTTAAATGTGTTATTGACTCCAATAAATTACTGCTGAATTTATTCAAAGTTAATAAGAGATATATATGCTGGCAGACAACAAGTAGTGGGGGTTTGACAAGAACACAAGCATCCACTTTGGAAACTTAACTTTATTTAGTCATATTTTCCCATCCATAAAATGTTTTATACGTGATTAATGTGCCTTGGCTTGCTGTAAAATAAAATCTCTCCGTTCATATTTATTTGTCCATAATTTTAAAAATAAATTTTAATATATTAAAAAAAATATTATTTTTTTCATATAAAGTCCTTACACATTAAGTACATATTTCTAAATTATTTTTTAAAAACTTAACACGAAATATCAATTAATATAAATAGAATAGTAAATACTCAGGTAAATTATTATTTTTTTAATAAGTATTTGAAGTCTAAATATGACAAACAAAAATAAAAAGAGAAAGTAATATTAAAATAATATTTGATCTGATGGTAAATTATAATTGCATCAGCTAACTACGTGGGTCGTTTGGTAGAGTGTATTGGAGAAAATAATGCTTGCATTAGCTTGATGTATTATTAGTACCTTGTTTGGTACGCTTTTTTAACCTATGCATAACTGATGATTGTATTAGTAATACACTCTATTGTGTATTGACGAGTGTACTACTAATACCATCTATTTCTATGCATTAGTAATACAATGGGTTCTAATGCATGCATTAACATTATTAAAGACACAATTGCCCTCAAAAAAAAATTTTACATCCTTTTCATTATATTTGTTGAGGGTATTTTTGTAAACAAATATTTTTCTAAAAAAAACTATGTAATGCATAATATTTTTAGTACACCAAACCAAACATTACATTAAAAAAATCTTATCATAACTAATACAAGCATTACTAATACACTATATTTTACATTATTCTTATATACTCCACCGAACGACCTTAGATCTAAAATGATTAGATAATAGACATAAAGCGTACACATTAATGAATGGCCCTTCAGACTATTAATATTGGTTCATGTATTGTGATTTTCCTACATTGATTTCACATGATAACAGTAAAATTAGCTCATAAAAAATATAATTGTCTAATTTATTTAAATTTAGATAAATTAATAATATGTACTCAATTCATTTTTATCTATCCATTGATTCAAACCAATTTAAAAGGTAATTTATGTAGTCGATATGAAAAATCTTGCAAAATATAGAGAAAAAAACATGAGGTGGATATTTTGATCTCCATCAGATGAAATTCTGAAAAGAAAATTAACCATAAACATCATAATTTTTGTAAAAATCTAAAAAAATAATATATATATATCAACTCTTAAAACTACATTGAACTCTAGAAATTGTTCAAAAATTAATAAACTGCAAAAATTATGCCTTCAAGTTATGTGAGTTTTCATTAAATATTTTTTATTTTCATAGTCCTTAAATTTAACAATTAAAATTTGATAAATAAATATTTACTTTTGATGACTTAAAAAAACCAAAATTATTCCAGTAATACTTAAAAAAACTACTTTAAATCTACTATTTTCTCTGTTGACTTTTACTTATACACTATTTCAAAATAAATTCTTATTTTATCACTTCTAAGATATTAGAAAAAAAAACTTTTTTTTTTATTTTACATTCAATATTAATTATTTATCTCTAACTCAATTTTCAAGATTTAAGATTATATATAAAATTAAATATTGTGATAAACCATTAATATCTATTATTATTTCTAAAGTGGCGTGCTATAGATTTAAGATTATATATCAAATTGAATATCGTGATAAACCATTAATATTTATCATTATTTCTAATGTGGCGTGCTGTGGATAAATAAAATTGAATGGTAGAAATGCTGATGATAAAGGGACAATTTTATCATTTTCTACAAATTTTCTATAAGAATGCAAAATCTTGCACGTAGGGTGGGTGTTCGGTATTTGATTCAGAATTGTCAAATTTCAGATTCGATAATTTGGTAATTAATAGTTAAAAATAGATATAAAATATCAAAAATTTTAAATTTCGATTTGGTAATTCGGTAATCGGTAAATTAAATTTCAATTTGATATGGTATTCGATAATACAGTATTGAAGTTGTGGCGGACTGTATTACAAACTTAATAGTATTATTTTCCAATCATTCCTATTATTTTATGCGGAGGTACGATATAATAGAAGATCAATACGTAAGAAGACACCAAGAAAAACAAAGTGATACAACTAAAAAACATGTATTTGTGTTGTTTATGTTCATTCTTTAACTTTCTTTTTGAAACTTGTACTAATGAGTAATGGACATGTTGATACATGATCTTTATTAAGTAAATTATAGTTTGGTATTTAGGAAGGAAATACCAAATACCAAATGATAGTAATGTCTCGTACCAAACCCAAATCCAAATATCATAATTCTAAAATTTTGCTATCAAATACATACCGAATACTCAATTACCGAATACCAAATAACTAAAAATTTCTATTTAATTTGGTAATTCGATTTTTGATACCTTATGCCCAGCAATACTTGCATGACTTTTCTTGTCCCATTTTTAAAATGTCTTTCCCATTTTCTAACATCTAACACAAACAAACAAATGAAAATCATGGTCTCATCGCTATTTCAAAATTTTCTTTTTAAAATAAAAATAAAAATTGCATTAGGAAAATGGAGAGGGGATTACGATGTGGCGAAATCGAATCCTCGCCAAATAATGTGGAAGTTTAATCAGCCAACCAATTGACCTAAGATTCTCTTTATTTTAAAATTTTCTATTTTGTATTACTATGATTTGTTCCTCTCTTAATCAGAGGTCTCGGGTTTGAACCTTATGTATGAATATATTTGGATAGGGAGAGTTTGCCCCTAAATAGGACTCCACCTGATGCGAAAAATATAGTCGGATTTCAATATGAATATTAAACACTGAGTAGAAAATAATAAAAAATCGAGTATTGGTCAATTTTGAGATATCATTCACAATTCAATAAGAATGACTAATTTTTTTTAATATTTTTTTTTTCTTACTGACAATTATGGTTCAACTATTATTTTGGAATTGTCTAATTTTTTCCATTTTTTTATTACCACAAGAACGTTAAGTAATGGTCAATTTTGAGATATTTCCTAATTTTTATGTGGCTGCTGACTTTCTGAGTCATATCTTATGCAGCAGCCCATGTTTTGATATTTTCTTCAAGGTTTGTAACTACTTTTAACTTTTTTTTTATTTTTCTGACATCTATATTGAATATCAATTAATTTAAATTTGTGTCATGTATTTATTAATTATGTAAAGAAAAAATAAAATTTTAAAATTAAAAACTCCGAAAGGAACGGAGGTCCCAACCATCAGGTGAACTTGATCAAATTTAGGGTATTACAAACTCGCTACCCACTCATTCAAAAAGTTCTACAAAAAAAGTTTTTATATTCAAAATTCAAATTTGAAACTTTAAATTAAAAATAGGAGCAATTTAATTCTCAGCACTATATCAATGGTTGATGATATCTATCTTGTCAAATCCAAACACAAATAAACTCTAGAAAAGAATGTTTGGAACTTTATACATAACTTTACCTTTCCTTTTTCACATTGAATTGATAGAACACAAGATCAATCAAACCAATTACATTAAATTATTGGTTTTTTGAAATTTTGTTCAATATCTAATGTCTTATTTGGAGATTCGATTAAATCTAAATTACACACTGTAGGATTCATTTTGAAAGTGCCAAAAGAATTTTCTCTATATTCAAGGCTCGAACTTCTAATTAAGAGTAGAGCAGGTCACCCCTTCCCTTTACTCTTACATGAATATAATTTTCTTTTTAGCAGATGTTCAGTAAGAAAGAAAGAAATCATGAAAAATAAGTGAAAATTTAATTTATTTTTTTATATTCGATACATAAAAATTAAATAATATATAATTGAGAAAAATATTATGAATGGTGAAGGTGGAGTGGGGCGATAGGGGTGTTGAATGGTAGAGATGAGTAGCTAAGAAAACGAGTGTGCAATAGACAGAGAAGACAAATCCTTTTGACATTGTATCCAATATCAAATATTACTCGTACAACTTGTTTGCATTTACAACCAGTGGCGAAGCCAGCATATAACAAGAGGGGTCATCTGACCTCACTCGGCGAAAAGTATTACTATTTATATATGGCTAAAATTATTTTTTAAGTATGTCTAATAGATGTCGAACCCCCTTCCACTAGTTCGTGTATTTATTTCTCAGATTTTTGAACCCTCTTATTAAATTTTTTGGCTCCGCCACTGTTTACAACAATAAAAGTAAGAGACTTTTACAAATAAAATACAAAAGAACTTTCTAGAGTTATTCTTATTATTTAAATTGCAAAGGATTATGATGGACTAATTTCCTCTACTAGAAAACATTATCTACTCATTTACCCTTATTTTCCATGAAAAATAGAGAGGGAATCGTACACGTAATTATTTATATATTGGTAGAAGAAAATAATCTATAAAAAACTCTTCATGTCATTTTCAGATTAGTTATATGAGTAATATATATCACAATTTAAATTCATACACGTATTATTTAATCGGGTCAATGTTTGCATGAACATAAGTTGATAAGTAGTTGTGCGTTGTCTAATTTTTTAATTAATATTATTATTGTTTTTCTCCTATTTTCGTATACTTCAATTTTATGATTACATGTTTTTTTCTTTGTTTTAGTTATCATATTATTTGTTATTGCCGTTATTTCTTTCTCCATAATTTTCCATATAATTGTTTCTTTCATACTTGTTTTGATATATTGTAATTGATTCGGTTGTTTCACGGAAATAATCTATTTACCTTTATAAGATAGGGATAAGATCGCGTACACACTATCTATCTCATATCCAACTTTTATAATTTTACTGAATATATTATTGTTTGTTATTATCTAGACCTACACAAGTTTATCTTTCGAATTACACCACATCAAATTCCAAAAGTATGTGTTAAAGTAAATATGACTTATGCTTTGAGAATACTTCCCTCTCCTACTGATGTGATATTCACCTAAAATATTATGCATATTTTATTTTTAAAAAATTATCTATGTAGAACTCTACAAACCTACTTAATCCGCCCTCTATGGAAAACGTCGCACATGAAAAATCTTCCTAATTTCTTGACATAAAATCCCATAAAAAATATAGTGGTCCACAATATCATTTAACTCGAACGGCTAAAAATGTTCTACATAATTTGCACTCAATCTTTCCATTATTTTGTATTAATTAGATTTTCTGTGTATAGAAATTAGAAAACGTGGATATTTATATCTTTTTTTTTTCAAAAAAAAAAATATCTGCTTTTGGAAATTAAAACAGGAGGAGGAGAATAATTAAAAATGTGTAGATAGTGGAAAAGGGAAGAAAATAAAGTGGTATAGCCCACAGCATATGATTCTAATCAAGCTACCTTTCACATCATATATAATATAGTTTATATTATTTATTATTTTCTTTATTTCTCCTTCACAAATTTATTACCTATTTCTCACGATGACGTGTAAGATAATATATCGCATAAAAGTAGGGTTCATGCTGATAGCTTTTTGTTTGATTTTTCATTTTCGGCTCGGAGGTTATATTGAGGCTCTAATTGAATTTGAATTGCAAATTGAAAGGCTCATTTAGAAAAGATACATTTAACATGATTTCTTTCATATTTAAAATTCAAACTCGATACATTTAATTAAGGATAGCACAATCTCAAATGACTTACTACGATCCATGTTGGTTAATGTTGATGACATCTTGGCCAAATACATAGACAGTCCATCAAACTTGTTTTAGTTTTCATTTTGTTATTTCATCTCAATTTAATTACATTTATTTAAATTTATTTTTTATATATTATTTAACACAAAAATATTAGTTAGTGTAAATTGTTCGTCTCATTTGGATTTAATCAAAATATCTACTTTTAAACTTTTAACATATTAATAAAAAAGATTCAGCTTTAGTACGAATAAAAGATGTTGCTAATAACTCTACTAAAAATGTTAAAATACGAAGAGTCAAATTAGGATGGCATATCGATTGGTTTAGTTCGATTGTGAAGTTTATTGGTTCAACTTATCGGCTATGATAGGCTAAATCGTTATAAAACTATTAAGATTTAAGATACGCTAAACTACTCTAATTTTCCGTACGGTTATAAATATATATTGAAACGTTAGGATTATACTTTTAAAAATTCTAATAATCAATTAAGTTCAATCAATTTTATGAAACGTTTTGACGTCCTATTTCCCTCACAATTTTGTGTTTGGTAAACTCAACATTTAAAATAAGAAAAATTATCTTTTGAAACTCGTGATTTAATATTTATTTTAGTTGCCATTTTTTTTAAATTCCTTCGTACTTAACATCTTTCTATTTTTTTTATTTAAAATATTCCAAGTTGTTTTTATCTAAAATCAATTCAAAAAACTCTTTTTTCCAAAAATAATAATAATAATAATAATAATAATAATAATAATAATAAATTTTATTGGGGAACAGTTGAAAATTGAAAGAGAACCCAACATATCATATGGGTTCAATTTTCGAAACCCTACCCTATTTTTTTCCTCACTATAAGAGGATATTTCCCTAATAATAAAGTACATGTCTTTATCTTTCCATGTTTTGGGAAAAAAAAAAAACAGGTCCATTTGATATTTTTCATTGTTTCTGTGTGAGTGATAAAGTCAAGAATTTTGAAAAAAAAAATATTATAAATTTTTTAGGCATGTATATATATAAAATAAATTGTATATCTAATAAATTTATTTATGAAGAATAGTAATTAATATATGAAATTTAGAGATTGAGATTCATTGAGTGGTGTAGTGAGATAATTCAAATTCGAGATATGATCGAGTCAAAAAGTTTTTGGTTAGGACCATATTACTCTTTTTCAGCATTTATCTTATCCAAGTTTAAGTTGATCAGATAAGAAGGAGTTGCTTATGTAGTAAATATTTTCACTTCAACCATAAAGATATCGAGTTTGAGTTACCGTGTATTTTTTTCCATAAATTGCTTATCAGATTTGCTGTTTCTTTTCTATTACTTAGAATAAGTGAGTCATCGGCTTAAATACAAAATACTAGAATTATCGTATGGACAATTAGATATTCAATTTGTAAGTGCAACAATTCAATTGCAAGAGTGGAGCTTTACCAACTGAGTTATATCCCCCAAGCCTAGTGACGCATACATGAAATAGTCATATACTTCTTCTATTCTTTTCATCTGACGCAATTAAATCATCTTGAACTTAAATTTCGTTCATATAGTAATTACCACACCTACAATTTAACCAATTTGAGAAAGAATCAATAAACCTTTTTTATGAGTGATTCATCCTTCCCAAATACAACATACAACTCTCCATTATACCACGCTCTGTCAATTATTTTTAGTTTAATCATTGAACGATCAACTATTTAAATTAATTCTTAGAAAAAAAAAAAATATGGTAGACATAACATAGCAACATCAGCATCATCCAAAGAGTACAAGTAGACCCACCATACACGTAAAGGGGGACCACGTAAGGTTCCCAATTGTACTTGCTTTCTCATAATTATGTGTGGTTTGGTCCCATTATATTTTTTTCCCCGCTTGGTGTTCATATCTATATTAAAGCTTGATTATTTTAAATTTGTATTGTGTAAAATCTTATTTTAGAAAAACTCTTTATATCAAGTATTTTTTTATATCTAAAAGTCATATCCTAAACATTTGATTAAGAAAAAAATAATTTCATTCAGTCAGCACATCCTATTATATTTTGGGTTATTTATATAAATTTCATAGTATTAAAAACTAATTACATTATTTTTCACTCCTTTCTAAATTACAAAAATTTCTTATAATTTATGAATTTAGAATATATTCACTGAACTTTCGAATATATCATCAAATATCTGAATACATACAGAAAAAATGCAACAAAAAAGAGATAGGACATTCGAATACATAGCGAGACAGACAATATTAAATGAAATTGGCCCCCCATATAAATCGGTGTTGAGTTGTGCAAAACACGCACCTAACACGTATATATCTAAATAAAAAAAATGTTTTTATTATTTTCTTATCCCTTTTCTTTTTTCTTATTCGATTCCTTCATCTCTTTTTTTTCCTTTTTCTTTCACTTTGTTCTTTTTATTTCTTTCGTTCATCATCGTCTTGTCAGTATTAACTCTAAATAGTAGTGTCAAATTGACGAATTGAATTAGACTGAGTTAATAAATGAAAAATTCATTAATCTACCAAATATTATTTAGATGGATTTGAATGAGATTAAAATTGTCTAAACATTAGATTGTAACTTAATGCATCCAATATATATCAAGGTTTTATTACTTAAGAAAATTTCTAATTTTTAACTAAATATAACGTCTCAAAAAAATTGAAAATATTTTCTCATGATTTTCATAGTAAAAACTTCATAGCGTGCCTTATTTAAGCCATTAAGAATCAAGTTTAGATTAAAATTATATTTTGTTTGATTAAAAATATATAAGTTTATAAATTATACCAAGAGTTGGACATGAGTTTTTTACTTAAGGAGACGTTTGGCCAAGTTGTTTTTTTTTTTAATTGGACTTGGACTCTTAAAAACATGTTTGGCTATAAAATTCGGAATTTAAGTTGAAGTTGAATCCCACAATTTCCCAAAAAAAAAAAAAAAACAACCAAAAAATGTTTTTACTTTTTTAACACAAATTACTTTTTTTAAAAAGTCAAAAACAACTCTAATTTGTATTCACGATCAAACATACAAAAAAAAAAAATTTTTTTTTTAAAAATCACAATAAAACATAATCAAACCCTTCGTCATATTAAGATATCTCACCTTATATATAAAAAGAAAATAACATATGACTCGTTAAATATCTAATGGACATTACGTTTCATCTCATTCCCAATACATCGTTTTACCTAATATTTCAAGAGATTCACCTTAGACAAAACAATAAAAGAAAATGGTAAAATACTAAAGTTGCATTTACTTGATCCAAAAATATCATCAATCATCATTACCGATTTAGAAGAGATTATACTTAATTACGTAATTTATTACTATTACCCATTATGATAAACCTCCGCCGTCTAATTTTATGCGGCACCTTTAATCTGACACATTAATTTAGAAGGAAAAAAAAAACTTTTAAAAAATTATAGGTTGAATAATTTTTATATATTTGTGTTGTTAAAAATTATTTCATTAAGGGTGAAGATACATTTTTAAAGTTAATTTTCTCTAGTTATAGTAAATGACATTCTTTTTTAGACGAACTAAAAGGGGAAAGATTTGGCATAAAATGAGACAAAAATGGACTCTCTCCGCCTCATTTTATACGGCGGCACCTTTAACTCGATATGGTGTATAAGAAAAATATAAAGACTTTACAACTTATGGTCTAAAACAATTCTTAGATATTCGTGTTACTAAAAATCATTTCATCCAGAATACAAAGACAATTTTGAAATTAAATTATTTATAATTATAATAAGGTAATATTCTTTTTAGAAGGACCTTAAAGGGAAAACATATCACAGACAGTGAAAGTAATATTTTCCACAATTTATTAATAAAAAGTAACATCTAGTGCATATGCGCTACAGAAGGATTTGTATGAGAAGGATTAAAAAAACATATGAAAAGAGTACATAAATAAACATCTGAAATATTATGCGTACAAATGTAATGTTTAAAGAGATGATGATTACGAATGAAGGACAAGATGAAAAAGTATTTCCTCCATTTTATAAAGAGTGATTTGATTTGATTTAGCATAAAATTTTTGAAACTAATAAACACTTTTGAATCTTGTGGTCCTAAATTAAAATTATGTCAAATGTACTAAATTGCCCTTCAATCTTGTGGCTTTAAACATGCTAGGTGGAAAGCTGAAATTAAAATGTTATCAAAAAAGAAAAAAAATCATTTTTTTTAAACAAATTAAACAAAAAAGAAGATAATTTTTTATAAAACGAAGAAAATAACATTTATGGCGATCTAAGAAAAATAAGACAAATAATTTAGTGCGAAATATTGGCTTTAACCAGAGATAGAAGATGGTTAGGGAGGATGGGGTTAGCTGGCCTTCTTTTTGCCTCTTTTTCTTTTAATGTTAGTATTAATTATTGGAGACCCATTTATTCTTTGAAGTGCATTACTATTTGTTATTTTATTTATTTTTTATCCTGCTATTTTACGATTTTTATTTAATGAAACTAACTAATGGTCTGAAAAATACAAACAAATGGTTATTTCTTTTTTCAAAAATGTAATATACAAAAACATTTTTAATCCAAAAATCAAACAAATGGTTATTTCTTTTTTCTATTTTTATTAGAAAAAATTATCTGAAAAATACTCTAATTTTGATTGAATTTGGTGTTACGATATCAAATTTTATGAGCACTTTACCCCCTATATTATTTAATAATGTATTTTAAAAATATATGTGTGCCAACATGAACACATTTCTATTTATAATAATGTAATATTTATGATGTCTACATAAACACATATATATCTTTAAAATACACTATTAAATAATGCAGAGGAATAAAAAATCTTTTCTAAAATTCAATATCATAACAGCAATTACGATCAAAGTTTGAAAATATTTCCAACTTTTTTTCCATTTTATTAATATAGGTGCATTTCTAACCTTAACCAAATAAAATACCATAAAATTATAATCATACCACTTAGAATTAAAGGACTAAAAGAAGAATGTTTGGGGTAGAAATGGAAAGAGACCTTCCATATAAACGAATCACTTTTTTACCTTCTACATTATGCTACTAATATTCTAATCCAAGGGGTACTTTTGGGAATATACAAAAGATGAGTGGGCGCAAAATTAGAGTACCTAAAAATCCTCTTCCAACTTTTTCTTTTTTTCACCCTCATCTTTTTTCTTTTTCACTTTACACCCCAAACATTTCCCTTTTCTTCCAATCTAATCCTACCCACCAAAAAAAAAAAAAAAAACTACATAAAAAGTTCTGATTGTAATAAAGAATAATAATTAGCAGCTTCATCTTCAAGTTCCCATAAACCATCTGATATAGCAAACGGAAAATCTCCACCGTTGATTTCATTTTCTTCAACAATCGGAAAATCTGAACCGTTTATTCCATCTCCACTTGGTATTCCAAGTTCATCATCAGAAGCTTCTAGAAGGTGTCTAATAACACTACTTCTATCATCTTCTATAGAAGAACTATTACTACGGATTTGGGAATTAGCCGACCCCGTACTAGAAATTTCCTCTACGGGGTCGGACCCAAATCCGTTGTTGTTATCGCTCGGCAGGAGGTCTAGCTCCTGCTGAAGCGTGGTAAAGATGTCTGACCCGGATATTTTAATCTCCGGGTCAGACTCTATACCATACTCCTCTTCCTCTTCGAGGATTGACAGGATATCATTATATGATGATTTGTGACGTTTACATTCTTCAGTTACTTGTATTTGCTCTTCTTCTTCTCTGAAACGTTTAATTGGTTGAATTAACTCAGCCATTTTTGCTTCTTTTTTTAAAAAATATTGAGAGAGTTTTTTCTAGAGAGAGAAAGTTGAAGGGATGAGGAGAGAGAAGGGGTATGGGAAGGAATTTATAGAGGGAAAAAATAAATGTGTTCCGGTCAAAATGGGTGAAATTAAAGAAAAGTGATAATAATATTTTAATTTAATTTATTTTAATTATTCAAAGGTACAGAAGAGATAGAGATATTCAGATTTCTGATTACTGACAGAAAAAAAAGAGACTTTTTTATTTTATTAAAGAAAAAAACATATTGGGAGGACCAAGAAAAGTGGGGACCAGTAGCAGTGACGAGGTAATGAATAAATAAATATATAATTAATTGGTTCATCTGAATTGAATTTATTGTTTTTGGAATGAAGTAGTCTAGATTTATGTATATAATAATTTAAATAGAAATTTTAGCAAATACTACTAAAATTTATAGTCATCCTTTTTTTTATTGTAGAATTAATTAAATCAAATTTAAATTCTATGGGTTGATCGAACAATCTAGTGGAGAGAATACATAGGACTAGGAGGATACCCATTAATGTATCGTAATTACATTGTATTATATATTGTATATATGTATTAATAAATATTATGTTTGAATAAATTGTAGTATTAATCTTTGTCGTACATAATGTCATATATCAGAAATTTAAATGATAAATTTAAGCTCAAAATAGGGTATGAGGTAGAGCTATTATGAAAAAGGTAAGACAAAATAAATATAAAATGATAAAAAAAAATATTAAGGTAACGATGCGATCACACCAAATTAGTCACTACATAAGAACTTTTGACGTTACCTAATAATGATTTAAATGATACGATACAATAAAATTAAAGAAATAATTAAAAAAATTGTATTTAAACTAATAATACAGTACAATATAACAGATTCAACCATCCAAATAAGGTGTAAAAGCAAATAGTGATAGAAAAATTCATTCGTAATTAACATAAATTATGATAAAATGATTAAGATATCTCCACTTTTATTTAGAAGTTTTAAGTTCAAACTTTTGAAAATGAAATTGTTTTTATTGAGAATGTTACCTTCAAATTATTTTTTAAAATTGAACCTCTATACAAAAAGCGAGCAGAAATTTAAAACAATAAAAAATGTTACTTCCTCTGTTCCAATTTATGTAACTTACTTTTTTTTAAAATTAGTTTAAAAAAAAAGGATACATTTTTATATTAAGTAATAATTTAATTATAAAATATCAATTTTACCCTTAATGAAATGATTTACAGCCACATAAATTCTATCATTCATTTTGAACTATAAATTTTAAAACTCTTTTTTTTCTTTCTTAAATTTCGTATCGAAGTAAATTATATTACATAAAATGGACGGATGGAGTAGTAAAGAGTTGGCTTTTACTAAGTTCACGAGTATTCGGCATGTGGCAAGTTGTTGTCTGTTTCTTTTTCCACATTATAAGCAAATTGTTGAGACAATTTTGTCCCTTTCTCCTATTTCTTTTCTAAAAATGAATAAACAAATGCATTTAGGTATATTACATAGCTCTCTCTATCCTAAGTGTCATTTTTTAAAATAAATTTGTACCCAAAAAAAAGTTATATATTGTATTTTTTTAAGTCCTACTTAGCATTTAGTATGAAAAAAATTAACTAAAGTTTAGTATCAAAATAACTTTAATAAAATAAATTTAAAAAACGTAACAAAAAGAATCTTATATTTAAAAGTTTATACTCAATCAAACGCTATAATATTAATTAAATTTTAAAAGATTCTTATGAACGTACACTACACAAAAGTACATGGAACAAACAAGTACATCGAGTTAAAAGGTTTTATGAAGTCTTCATCTTCTTTTTGCTTTTACAATTAGTAATATTTATTAAGTAATATTTTTTTTAAAAAAAAAAAACTTTTTATAAATTTCTTACCACTAATCTACTATATTAGAAATATAATTTTTTATTAATTTTTTTAAAGAAGGTGCAACATAAGTAATGAAAATATCTGTATTTTTTGTTCTTTTAATATATTGAATAGAAAAAGTGAAAAAACACAGGTGACATGCATGCTAATTGACAGAACTAAGCAGTAAAACTAAAAGTAAAGTGAAATAAAAATAAAAATATATAAAATAAATATTGTATAAAACTGGTTAAATGCCGGTTCCCGACAAAAGATTTGAGAATCAAAACATTTTTTCTTTTATTTATATTTTCTTAGCTCGATTTTCAAGGGTAGAATTAAAAAAAATGTACTAGTGCCTAGTTTCATAGAGACCTCACCAACTCCATGTGCAGTAAAAAAGAATTTGTAATCCAACCATTTTTATTTGCACCTATATTCTTAAAAAGGTTTCATATATATTTATCATTAGTTATACTTTTTTAATATATTTATCTTCGTCATTTAGTTTTGAGGTCATATTTATCTTTTATCCATTAAATTGCCATATTCCCACATAAATTACCTAGCACTTATATGGATTTTATTTCTTCCTAAATAAATCTAAAATTTTAACCTGTCCACAATTTTATTAAAGCCGACGCACCAACTGACCACGCCCCAAGCTCAATTAAACCGGACTCAACTATTAGGTTCTTATTGTCGTCGTCGTTTAGTGTCTATGAGTCTGATGTGACGGAACAGGAGATATCATAAATTTTGATTTATGATTTATGATAGGTTTATGAGATGAATTAATGGAGTTGAATAGTGGAATGAATATTGCAGAGCTTCCATTGATTAATTTGGAAGTTTGGAGAGGAATACTAGAGAACATAGAAGTTTAGAGATGCAGGGGTGGCTCTATGCTTTGTAAAATAAGGCTTACGCCACACCCAAATTTTGGGGTTTCTAAATTTTTATCAAGAATAAATTATGTGTTAAAAATTTTATAGAAAAAATTAATTATTTATGATTAAAAGTATAACATTTTTAAAATATATTATTTTATCCACTTTAACATCTTTTGTATTTTGTTAAAAATAAGAATTAATAATGAAAAGTGTTGAACAAAGTGAATTGCAAATTCTTTTTTATTTGTTTTTTAATTTTAGCTTCAAGCATTACAACAAGCATATTAAAATGAAGTATACCAGAGTCATCAACTTCATAAGATTTTATGGTTCTAACTCTTATTTTTATTCAATATTTATCAACTTCTTACTTATAGAAATAAAATTTAAATAAATGTGTATACAAAGTTTGTTTATATTTTTGACCTCACATTAAAATTTCGCTTTAAACCCCAACTACGTTGAGCCGCACTTGCAAAGATGGCAATTTGTTTCGTCTCTCCACCACCAAATAAATCTGATCATCCCAAAAAAAAAAAGAACTTAAATCACTGTAAAATCGTCAGATCTTCACCATCACCGAAAAACTAAAACACCATCCTTGAACAATCAAATTAAATCCACCGAATAAATATATTTTCGAACAACATTAAATAATTTAGATATATGGAAGTTTTCTAGCAGTTGCATCGAATTTAGCCACCAGAAACCAACTTGAATCGTCCATCTCCATTGTTGAACTTCACCTCACATTCTCCCTCTTCTGAAACAATCTAAAAAACAGAGCACGTGTAGATTGTTTGTAAAAATTCTACCTATTTTTTAATCAAATTGAAATTAAAGATGAAGGTTGGCTTTATGTACTAATCAAAAAAATATTGCATTAAATGTTAAAATTAGTATTAGTTCTTAATCTTATTGTTGTATGATGTGAAAAAGGAGATATATAATTTTCTATATTTGTTGTATAAAATGCCCATAGAGAAAAAACTAAGCAGAGGAATCAAAGTTGGATTTATTTTGGTCAGTGGAAAGGATTTAATCGTGTGGGATACGTTAAAATAATTTCAATAATGTTTAGATTTAATTAGGAGAAAATGAACTCCATGCCACATAGGTAAATTTATCTGGGAATATGGAGATTTAATCGATGAGGGGTAAATATGGCCTCAAAGTTGGATGACAAGGGCAAATATATCAAAAAAGTATAACGAAGGGTAAATATGATTCTTTTTATAGAGTAGAGGGGCAAATATGACCCTTTTCCGTATTTTTATTATAGATTTCTTATAAGTAGTTTTTAAAGTTTTATTCACTCGTAGGTGGGTAAGAGATCGTAGTTCCTTCACAAAGTGGAAAAAGTAAATGACTATGAATTTTTTATTTTAAATTAAAGTAACATAGAACACAAAAATATTTGGAGAATTCTTATAGCTCAATCGATTGCGTTTAAAATATATGATTCTAATGAAGCGATAAATGTTATTTCATTTTTAATAAAATGTCACAAATTTAAATATTGAGCATAAAGTATTTTTGCATTTTAATTATTAAAATATTTTCTTTTAGATAATTTTAGATTAATCGAATTTCAAAATTGATATAGTAATAAAAACATAATAAATAAGGAAAAGTACAAGCGGCTACGAGTCTTTATTGCAGTAGCATCTTTCCTTCTTTGTTCTCTACTAGGGTTACCATAACAAAACGAACGGTGGAGATTGAATCTTGAGGGTTCCAATGGAGGGTCATGATGATATTTTTTTTTTATTTATGGAGTCAAATTCTTATTTTTATTTTTCTTGCCGACGTACGTGGATCTAAAAAAATAAAATGCAGGCAGATTCATCGAGGGAACAGACAAAATGAGGAAAAAATATTTTTAATTATTTTGAAGAAATAGTATGAAAATAATTCCTCTTGGCTTATTTAATTAAGAGTTAAAAAAAGTTAAAAATACATTTAAATTATTCAAGTTTTTAGTGTCATATATGAATTATTGAAAATATAATTTTCTAAACTATCATATAGTAGTTAACGAAATATACCTCAATTAATTTATAAAAATATTTTTACATTTTATCTTTTGTTTAAGAATTCTATTAATTTATTCCAACTACGACATCGATCATCTTCTTTTTCATCTTTTTAGTCTTGGTCTCATCTCTGCCAGCCGCAGGATATCGAAATCTCAAACTTGAAATGGGAGAATTTAAAGTTCTAAAGATTTATATGACAAGAAATAGAATCGTAATATAGGTCCAGTGGATAAAGATTTTATGGACAAACACAACTAGAAGCATTTGTAAACAAGTATTTGATCTAGTCAACGTCTACTTGTCTTTTGCTAATTTTTAGTTGATAGTTCAAGTAGAGAAAAACTCACAGTTTCAATTGTTGAGATATATTAAAATTAATAAAATAAAATAATTTAAATATATTTTTAATTCTTTTAACTCTTTAATTAATCTTTTAATAAGATAAGTTTTAAAACTAACAAACTTGGAAATATTCGAGATTCTACGCTACGATTATAAATCAATTACGTACACAACATGCTGATAATGCTCATGGTGGATGGGTGTGATATCAAGTATCAACTAATAGTTACTTTACCATAAATAATTTAAAAGTAAATATACTTAAATTTATCGTCTTAATGTTCAATTTATTATTAAAAAAAATTTTAATCACATAAAATAATAATTTTAAATCGTTAATTTTTAATGAGATAATTTATAATCAAATAAGTATTTATGATTTATATAAATTATTTTAAATTTTAAATTTATGTCACTAAGATAAAACTCTTTCCGTCCCAATTACATGATGTAATTTGTCTGGTCTTAAGTTTTAAAAACATGAGAAGATTTTACAAATTTCAAAAACTATTTTTAGAATAAATAAATTCTTAAATAAAAAGATATGTTTTTGTGGATATTTTTTTATTAACTTGGTATAATATTAATAGTATCACTAAATATTTCCTAAATAAAGAAGTGGGCATTTTTCTTGACACATTTAGAAAAGAAATGTATCATATAAATTATTTATATTATAGAGTATTATCTCGTATATTATAAGATATGAAAAATATATTTTTTTGAAAAAATTGCATTGGTAGTTGGGTTTTTTTAATATTTTACTTTTTTGTGTAGTTGGGTTGATGTGACATACAAATGCCTTGAAAACCCCTCCAACCAAGCAGGGTGGGTGGGTAGTGAAATTAGACAGTTGTTAAATCCTCTCAAAGGACCCTCTTCCTATCTTCTCATCTTTATTTTGGCAGCTACAATTGTATGACCACTTCTAACCCCCTCCAAACAAAAGTATCAAGTGGCACAACTAAGCTTTTATCGTCGGAATATGTGATATGAAATTATAATTTTAAATTAATATTAAAATGTGTGATCAAATAATAGATATTTATAATTAAAAAAATATAAATACGTGTAATTTATTAACGTTTCACCTTAAAATATTCTAATATCTTATTTATAAAATATGTCTTGCTCATTTTTGGTAAAAAATGTATAGGAATTGATTTATTTACTTTCATCTAGTTTTCACTTTGGAGTTCATGTTTTGTGTGAAAGAAATATAAAGAAATTCAAAATGCATATCGAAATAGAATTTCAACTTCAAATTAATTTGATTTCAAGTCATGTCTCCAAATCGCATTTTTGAATAAGCTCTTAGAATCAATTACATCTCTGAAAATTACAATGTAAATACTATTAGTTATTATAATTGACAATTCATAATATTTATAACATTTGATTTTTCAATATTTAAACGATATCGCATGAATTAAAACGAAGATAGTAGATTTTTTCTTTAGAAACTTCAACACTTTGAATAGAAATGATCAAATGACCACAAAACAAACTTATTTTCCATTCAAGTCAACAACTACAAATTCAAGTTGTGTTGGAAAACAATTCCATGTTCTTAATATTTTTTTTATTTAATTCTTAGGTCATCCAAAATAATTGTTAACTTAAAGACCGGGCAATTAAACTTCGAGTCACTTTCATCTATACCCCCCAAAAAAGCTACCAATAATTTCATTATTTTGTTGAATTGACATATAAAAATTAATGGACAATATTTTTTTCGACAGGAAAAATCTTCGGTGAATGTTTGATATGGACGATTGGTCAGTGGCGGATGTAATTTTTCTAGCTATATAATAATCTAAAATAATAACTTTTGATGTAAAATTAAGTATAAATATATATAAATAAATAAAATTATTAAAATTAATAGGCATGGACATATTATATAAACAGTAATAAATTTAGTATTGGAAATTTTAATAAATTAAATTTATTAAAATTAAATCTTAAATCTGTCTTCACGGTTGATTGAAAAGGTGAGACATATAACTCTTTAACAAAAAAGACAAAGTTCTTAGCACATGAATTAAAGAAGTGGAGAATCACTATTGATCCTGTTATAAAAGGTGGGTGGAGATACAAAAAAATATCTATGCAATAATCATAGAATGAATTTTGAGGGAGAATTAAATCAATTATTTCTTTAAAGAAAAAGCTAAAGAGGCATTAATCATTCACTCCAAATAATAATTCGACATTGACCTTCATTTAAATTTAAAATGTTTAGATGATGAGTACTTAAAAGATCGTTTGATTTGAAAATAAGTAGAAATTGTAACACGATAATAAATAGTTATAATAAGAATATTTAAAGGATATATTTTTGTTAGGCCTAGATATTTGATATATTGGACTGAAAACAAGATTTTTAGTATTGTATAATATAATATTAAAATATTATGTGTTTGATTTAAATTTGATAAATTTAGATAAATTGCTTATCTTGTTAATCAAACGGCTCCTTATATAATTTTGAGATGTTTGATTAATTTTCAAAGTGAAATTAGATTATATTAATTCAATATTTTGAATAAAAAATTTTGATATTCAAAAACTATACGAAAAGTACTATAAATTCCAATTTTTTACCTATCGATATGCTGAAAAAATATATCGTCAAATGTTAGTCAAAATTATTATCAATGACTCCAAAAAAAAAATCATGATAATTAAAAAAAGGCGGACGAGTATTTACTATAGATGAAAATGTCTCGTGACTCGTGACTTTGAAGTTTTACCAAGTTTTGTATACTAAAAAACAAGTGATTAAATCAAAACCAAACTTAAATAAATAAGAAACTTCGGAGCAATAAAAGAGTAGTAGTAGTTTTTTTCCTCGATAATCGTGATGTTTGGGTCAATTTTTATACATCTTCATTAATTTCACGAGATTTTATATCATCTTCCACCAGCAACAAGTATCAACTATTTCTTTCTGCCAAAGTTACGACCTATGAGAAAAGAGTGCGTTGTATTTTTGTTTTTGCTGAAATTTGAACTAGAAACTTCAAGTTCTCAATCCACTTCATTGAACATTATGTCAATAAAAAAAAAATTCTAATAAAAATTAAGGAAAAGAAAAATAACTTTGAACCCTCCAATGATATATGTTTGTCAATAAAATATTTAGAGGAAGTATTTGACCACATCGAAAAGCTTTCCAATGAGTTCCACAAACTTCGATCTAACAACTCCAATTGTTTTTCTAATTATTAAATTAGGTTGATATGTGTGTGTGTAAGGTTCTTTAATTTTTTTTCCTTCCTTTGTAGTGTTTCTTATTATCATCTCTCTTCCCCCCACACCTTTTCATAGTTTAACATTATCATTTACTTTTTGCACTATATTAGAAAAAATAATATAAAAAACTTAAAAAATGAAAAGAAAAATAGGAACTTATAAGATGTGTTAAATAGGAAAAAAAATTGTGTGCATAAAACAAATGTTTCTTTATGATTCTTGATAAGTAAATAAATTTTTTTTTATATAATTTGGATAAATATTATGAGAGCGAAGGGAGATGAGGGGTGGGGATGAGTCGGAGGTTGAGGATGGGTGGGAGGCGAGGGAGGACGATTAGTGGGTGGGTTGATGGAGGGCTAGAAATAAATAATCAACGTGAAATGTTCTTTTAAGAAACTTATTGTTCTCTTGAAGGAAGTCATTTTTGTTAAAAAGATATTTAAATAATATTTTGATCAAATATAAAAAATATTTAATATATTTAATTTTGTACCAAACACACCTTTAATTTAGGTGAATTTTCCAAAGGAACGATGGACAATATATATGAACTACTTGAGCACCTATCAAACTTTTCGTTTGGTGTGAGGGATAAAAATAAATAGTTTTGGGATAAAAAAATAGTCCTTGAATAAAATTTAGATGTCTTGTTTGGTTGACATGTTTGAGATAACTTATCTAATCATTTATAGCATAGTGATGGGATAAGTTATCCCATATACATGGCGGGATAACTTATCTCAGGATAGTTAATCCTAGGATAACTAATTCCCAACCAAAGGACAAAATTTTTATATTTAATTTCATGCAAAAATTCAGTCATTTATCCTATTGTTTGAACTTGTAAAATTCATATTTCATAATATTAAACGTGACATAAGATTGTAATAAGGAGATAATTTCAAATTTGAATTCTTCAATCTGTACTTTTTCTCTAGACGAAATCACTGAAAGAAACAGACGAGACACTCTTAATTTGTTTTTTGTTTAAATTCCTATCATCCATTTGGGGTTGGTGTTTCCAACGTGATTTTTCCCATATTCAGGACTTAAATTCGAGACATCTAATTAAGGGTGAAACGGTTCCACCCGTGACTGCACCACCACTCTTAAGTCTTAATTCAGTCCTATTTACGTAGCCTTAATTAAAAAAAAAAGTTAATTAATAGTTCTTAATTATGTAAATAAGGATAATTTTAAAACAATAAGACCAATTTCTATTTGAAATTTTTAAAACATCATTTATTTTGAAATATAATACAAAAAGGGTTAAAATATTACTTATTTTAAAACAGAGTGAATTAATTCATTCTTATTAGAAATGAAACTAGAAACTTATAATTAAAAAGAATGAAATATCTTTTATTCCATCTCAATCAAAACCTAACACCTCGAGAATCTCGAAAATTTATCTATTCATTTTACAAGTTTTTAGACGTCAATTTGAAAAAAAAAATAGTTCAATATTGGCAAGTTAATATTTCAAGAAATATATATATATAAATATTCTGTCGATACGTCATAGCATTCGTATACAACTTTACTTTTGTTTATGTGACCTAATTTACATGTAAACAAATGCATATTAGTATGAATTAAATTAATGGAAAAAGATTACAAATATTTTATACGTATTACTTTCCTTTTTCCTTTATTGGATCGCAATTATCTTAATATTATTTTTGGTTTAAAATGTCGTCATGTTTTTCACCTATTAAATCTCAATTGTATCTAACGTTAGTTTTTGAGTTTAAACACTATTTTTATAAATTGAATTATGAGATTACGAGCGTAAGACTTTAATTAAAAAAAATTTGCATCAACTTATCTATTCATAAATAACACAACTCATCCAAAATCGACGGAAACAACTTTTAATCGATTCAATATCTGAATTCAACTCAAATTCTTCCTCCTTTAACAATGATGAATACTTAGAAATAAATCTATAACACTAAATAAATAAATTTGTGTAAGTCGAATTGTTTATGTAGATCAATAAATCAATACCATCGATTTAATTAAAACATCATATATATATATATATATATATATATATATATATATATATATATACACACACACGTCATCTCGTAATTCCTTTGCTTAAGAGACAAGAGAGTGAATTATTTGGGGACAAGTCATGATACCAAGCAAGATTTATTAAAATAAATATTATTATTGGGAAGTGCTTTAAGAATGAATTTAGTTTTCATATTTTTGTCTAGATACGTTAATTGATTCATGTACTCGTCTTTACTTCTTTTTAAGATTAAAAAAGGGCAAAATTGTATACGTGGAGGGCTGCTTTCAACCTCTTAACATATAATAAAAATAAAATAAAATAAAATAAATAAAGAAAAAAAATTAGAAATTATTATTTTTTAACTATTTCATGAAAATCAAGGGTAATATAGTATTTGACTAGAGGTTAGTCCAAAGAAGAGTAGTATATCTGAACTATTTTCTACATTTTATTTTTTGAGGGTCAATTTTATTTATTTTTTAAATTTAATATATATGTGCATATAATTGTCATTATGAGGGAGTTTAGATAACAATATATAGCTACATTACTCTTTCAATTGTAACTCAAGCTCTCGAGCTCTCACGTTCTTGTTTTTCTTTTTTGGACGTTATAGTTACGAGACAACGATTAATGAAAACACGAAAAGAAAAAATCACATAATTTATGAGGGAAACCCTTAAGGGAAAGAAAAACCATAGTCAATCAACAACTTTTATTATTTCTCAATGAAAAAATGATACATATATTAGTTAGGTAGAAAAAAAAACATGAATCAAACATAGTATATATTAGCAATGCTATGTTTTATTTAGAATTTAGAAAAAACTAACCAAACATTGTATGCCTTACATTAGATTCTTATGTAGCGATTTCCCCCCTCATTATTATAATCAAACAAATATGTTATATAAAATTATATTAATTTTAGTACATAGATATATTCTCTCTAATCAGCAATCAAACAACTACTGAAAATTATATCGATAAGACTTGACGTGAATCATAGTTATGATTCAAATTGGAAGTTATTATGTGAATAATAATAGAGGATTAATTCCAGCAACATAAAATACAAAACCAAAATTTTGTACATTCATACATGTCTGTGATTCAAATGAACCCTACATAAACCAATAATTAATTTATCAATTATTATAATTCAAGGATCATAATAATATCTGAAACTTCACATGAAGAGATTAATAATCCCTTAATTGCTAAGACACCCTGGATCTGTTCCCTTGATTATTAAGATTATATATTTTCAAAGACAATAATTATACAAGATCCAAAAAATAATGTTGATCTAAATGAAGAAAACATCATAAAAAGTTTTCCAATAAAAGAAATGGGGATATATAGTACAAAGTACAACAAATTGGCCATGTGCTTGTGACCTAAAAAATTGATGAATAATTCATATAGGAACTAATAGGGACCATAATATATATATATATATATATATATATGTGGTCATGAAGAAATAAAAAGGCATCAATATAATGACATGCACGTGGTACGTGAACCTAATTTTCCAACCCCTTTAATGGCATACAGTAGGGGTGTCAAATATATATACTCAAAAATAAATATTCATTTAGTCTAAGGACCTTTTTGGCCTAAAAAAATTGATTTTTTTTTTTGGAAAATAATGTTTGATTATATAACTTGTTATTACTTAGAAAATAATATTTGATTATATCACAAGTTTCCAAATATTAGAAAAAAAAAACTAGTATTTGAACCAAGTTCTAGTATTAGGGAACTTTGAAAAATTTTAAAAATTACCTCAAGTTTTATATTTTATAAAAAAAAACACTCATCATTTATTTATTCCAACTTATATTTATCTACATTCCTCCAGAAGAGTTTGAGTTATAATTTGAGTGACAAAATTGAGAAAAAAGAATAATTTGTTTTAATGGGTTATAATTCATCATGAATCAGTGACAAGTTTGAGTATATGATTAGTGTATTACTCATGCCCATATTGTTATTTTGTTGTTGTTGATTGTTATCAATTATGTTATAACGTTATCTTTTAACGAAACATGTTCATATAAAATGATAATATAAACTTAAAAGTATTTTTAATAATTATTAAACCTTATGGGTAGAAATCATATTTTCTAAAACAGTCAAATATAATTTCTCCCAAAATTTATGGTCAAATGCATGGTGAAACTTCACACAAAAAAGATTTGCCAAGATTATTTGGGAATTTGGGGCCAGACGCTAGCTAAACATCCTTAAACTCGGCACGAATTATATATTAGTATCATTTCCAAACTATTGATAGCTTTAAAAAAACACTCATTTACTTGACTAACTGAACTTAAATACACTCTCGATTTTGCAATATGAGTGAAATACACCTTTAAATTCTCTAATAGTTTAGGAGTATTCTCAATACTTTTCTCGACTTTTTATTAAGAACTCCATACTTCTATTAGACTATGAGTCTACTTGTTATATCATGTCTAAATGGTGTGAAATGTTTTTCCTCTTATTCTTTATGCCCTCTTTACTTCGGTATTTTTCTTTTTCAAACTATTTTGATATACGTTATTTGAGTCGAGGGTCTTTCAAAAATATTCTTTAGATCTTCACTAGGTGGGGAAGGTCTTCATACCCTTTATCCTCCTCAAACCCTATATATAAAATTACACTAAATACGTTATTAATGCGAACATAGAAGAAGGTAACTTTGAACATTTTCTCACGTATAAAAATATTCATATTTATCATATTATTTTATTCAAATTGAATCAAACAATATTGAGTAAGATGACATTACTTAAAACTTTATCTATTTAATGCAAAAAATATTCTTTTAAATTAGCGTTTAAAAGTCATTCAAAAAAATTGGATTAAACTGATAAGTCATCACTCAATCGATTAACAAAAACATTATATAATCCTTGATTTTTTCTTTAATTGGGTGGGGGTGGGGGGTGGGGTTTGAGGGGTTGTTTTCATCATGACAACAACATGTAGTACTAAATTAATAACCAATTAATCATTAGATTATGGTGATCTGGAATCAACAGTTAAAGGATTTATTTAGAGTCTTATTTTTTTAAAATTCTGTTATAAGTTAACATAATGCCTTGTTTCTAAACCACTTGGTAGATGGGCCATTTTTATTTTTATTTTTATTTATAGAGTGTCGGTTGCATATTTAAAATTTGAGCATTTAATTTATTTTTTTGTTACACAATTTAGCATTTCAATGATGTTATATTTTGGCTTATTATGATGAATTTTCATGAGTACTACTTGATATTTATTTTTTTTGATAAAATTTATGGATGATATACTTGGAGTTAATTTCTCATATTGTTATTCAATTAAATAGTTTTTAAATAAATTATTCTAATTATTATACTTCTCGATAATAATTATTTCTATAATAACATATTATTATTATAATACGTGACACTTTTTTTTTGAGTTACCTAATTAAGAAGAATGATACATTTCTTTATATATTTACTAATAATTTAATTTAAAAAATATATTTTATCCTTAATGAGAAAATGATTTACAACCACAAGGATAGCTATGACTTTCTTAGAAGGCTTACACCACAATTTTCAGATGACTTTTTTCATTCTTAATTTTTATGTTCAATCAAACACCTTTAAGTAAATTAATACAAGAAATAACTGAATAATCATTATAGATACACAAATTATATAGTAGTAATTATAAAATTATTATTATTATTTTCAAAATTGGAGGTAAGGTTAGGTGAAATTATAAAATGATTATACACTACATATTATTAAAAAAAAAGTAGAAACTAAAGATTAAGATCATCTTTTTTGTTGTGAATTGATGCGGAAAGTGAAACTATTTTACTAATTGATAACTTGCAAATATGACAAATTACTTATTACATCTAATTAAACTATTTTAATTAGTGTAAATTTCTTTATACTAATGGGCCATTTTCTAAGTATCTATAACTTAAAATACAATTAATAGTGATTTGGAATCAAAACTACTTGCAAATGGCCCCCATTTTATTTTATTTTTAATTAAAGTGTCGGTTGCTTGAAGTTTATAATTAGCTTTTTGTTCGTGCTACTGGGTTGTAAATTTGTGATTATGAAATATTAATATTAATTAAGAAAAAAATTATAGATGAAAAATGTGCAATCGTGCCAAATCATTTCAAGGTTAATTATTATAGTACTTTAGATTAGAGTACACATGGGAAAGTCAAATAGGAAGTCTTCAAGAATTTTGTAGTGGTTGTAATTATGAGTAAATATTAACAAAACTATTCTGAAAACAAATAAATTATATTAGCAATTTGGAATATTTTATATCTGGCTAACACCCTTCAACTTGTGTAACCTAGTTTTATTGTTAAATAATTGTTGTATGGAAAAAGGTGGAACGCGCCGTTTACGAGTTTAATCAAATTCAATAATTTTTAAGAAATTTGTTCATATTATTAAGAACTCAATATAACTTTTAAAAAAACTAAAATATCGAATTCATAAACATCAAATTACGATTCCGCCTCTGAATAATAAACGGCACAACATGAAAAATATAGGGTTACTAAAGTGTACCGCTCAATAAGGTTAAAATAATTTTAATATTAACCACGTCAATAAGTTAGAAGTTTAGGTTATGTGACATTATATTTCCTAACTGAGGCCTTAATTAAAAAATGTTGAAGATAATCCTTAGTAAATTATTTTATTTTAGTCATCTAAATGCAGCACAAACCCAAATTGAACCGCAATTAGTGGAAAGAGGAACTTTATGGGTTTAATTATCATTATTAGATGGCCCTAGACTTGCCATATGACAACATTATTCTATGCTTTTTGTCCTAAAATTTTCCATGATTCCATATTGACTTGTCTAACATGAGATTAAGGTTCTCTCTCTTATTGAGTATCTGATATCTCTCATCATCACAGATAATTTTTCTCCTTAAAACTTAAATTTTTTTTAAATAAAATCACCTTACAGTAATTAAAAAAAAAAAACCCAAAATCCTCCCTTTAATAACCATTAAAGGGTAAATCTCTAGTGACAGTGTTTAGCATCTTATGATGCCACGTGTCCAACGAAGGGACTTGTTTTATCAAGGAAAAAATAATCAAATTTGTTCTTGAAATATACGAATAATATTAAAATTGACCCTAATTATAAAAGTTGGATAAATCTAAACTATTTAGCACAATTCAAGAACAAATTATAACCTTTCCTAAAGTGTATAATATTTATCGTTAATTTAGAAAAATCAGATTATTAATATCAGAACTTATACTGAACTTTAGATTATTGAACCATCATACTCCAATATCCACTTCTCATTTTTTTAAATTCCTCAACAATTAATTGTATCTCTTTTTGATAGTGGACAATTATCTGGTTAAGAGGAGAGGGAGCAACATAATGAGTAATCACCAAAATAGGATGTCGTGAAATGGTTGAAATTTCTATATCTTTAATTAAAAATTTCGAGTTTGAGTTCTGAGAATTTTTAAAAAAACTTATTAGTAAGAGCGTCGCCTTCACAAATGAGTCCTACAGGCTACAATATATAGATCTATATTTAATCAGACTCTAATATCAATATCAGATACCGAAACCAAACTAAATAAATGAATAATGATTGATCAATACATCATGATAAGTACCAACTATTGAAATCTCTTCAAGATCACAAAACGTACTATTTTTTGCAATAAAAAAATGGAAGCAAATGTTTTACATACGTGTAAATAGTTAAATAGTTGTCAACTTTGCTCTTATCTTTGATTTTACTGGTTAAAAGAGTTTATGTTTTTGGCTGTCTACTCAATAGGGTTATGTGGTTTCCATTTTTTAATTTAAAGGAATTGATGCTTTTTTTAGTCCAAGAATTTAGGATAATATTTCCAAATACCAACTACATAAGATAATGGATACTCCCTCCGTTTACTATTATTTGTTAGGTATACTAAAAATATATGTCCAAAACTAATTGTCAATTTAAACAATCAAGAAACAATTAGTCAATTTTTTCCAATTCCGCCCTTAATAATTACATTACTACTAGTTTCAAAAAGTAGCCATTTTAAAATTACAAGACTATTTTAATGTGAAAAATATTGCTTTTACCGTTTTCAAAAAGTACAAACCATTTTAATAATAATTGATAGTAAGGTTATATTAGTCAAATTGCACATTATATTAAATTTTTCTTAAGGATTATACATGATCTTACTCTGACAAACAATAGTAGACGGAGGGAGTATATAACACTTTTCTCAAAAAAGTTCAAAAAGAATAGTAATATTATTTTGTAATAATTGCTGTTGTGATGAAGGTTTTGAGGAAGACAATCTAAAAAAGAAATTAATAAGATTTACTTTTTGTTTATTATAAGGTTGAAAAAATAGTAAAAGATGGACATGGAAGTGATTATTAAGGCATATTAAAAGTGATTTCTCCACTAAGTAAAATTAAATTGGCAGTTGCTGCCAATTAGATTTGTTAAGGTCAAGTTTGATATGAAAACATCCCACTTTATTGATTTTGAGGATTCTTAAGGATAAATAATAATTATTATTATTTTAGAAAAAATGCACTCGGTATATGTAAAAGGTAATATCTATGTCGCATTTGGTATAAAAATGAAGTATGTTTGGTACTAGATTTATATTTTTGTAAAAATAAGTGAATTTCTGACTTATTTCTTCTGTTCGATATTTAAATATTATTGAAGATAGGGTAGTGGTGGTGGGATGAGGATGGTGGTTATCGACAATGGTGTAGTTAGAGCCACCCATTGCTAGAAAAGTTCGAATTACTTGGGGATTTATTTACGGATTATATATGAAAATTCACAGGTAACTTACTTGCGAATTTTCCTACGAAAAATTTTTTGAAGGTAAAACCTTCCTAGGTAATTATTACACATAGATTTTAAAATCTCCAAATAAATTACATGGGAATTTTAAAAACAACATGTAAATTACTTACGAATTTTCTTGCGAAAATTTTAAAACTTTGCATGAAATTACTTACGAATTTTCTTTCAAAAACATTAAAATGTTCTAATTTAATTTTTTATATTTATTTTTATGACTACAATACTTTTTCAGGGATTTACCACCCTTTTATAGTCCACTGCACCACCCACCCCATTAATTATTCGTAATTCAATTTTCTATATTTATTTATTAATTCTTACTTAGTTATTTTGTTCAATTTTTTATTTTTTATTTTTTTAATAACATTTATAGCTTATATCCGTAGTCATTGAAATGATTTCTATCCAGTTTCATCCACTATATTTAAATGTAAAAAAAATAATTTTAATTTGAAAAAAATACAGTTTATAGGGGACTGAATTTTACGTACAATCAACATTAAATAACTTAATAAATATTAATGACATTGCTAGCGAAATAATAAATGGTGAAAATCATTTTATATCTCTCAACTTTATTATAAAATTAATTTTTTTCCTTATTTTTTAGAAGTGAATGGTCAAAAACACATCTAAAGAATTCAGATTTTTATTAATTTCATAACTCAACTATCATCAACTATTTATCAAAATACACTTCAACTATCAATTGTTCACTTTTTTCACCTAAACGATAGATATGTTTTTAAAATAACTATCATACTTATATACTCATTCTTTGTCTTGAAAATTATATTATTTTTTCCATGGGTAAATTTGTTAGATGGATTTACATAAAAAATAAAAATGATTTTTAAAAGTTTTTATATTGATGATATAATATTAAAATAAGCATTAAATAAATTTAATTGACATATGATGAGAAGGAAATCTATTATTTAAAAATGAAAATGTAAATATTTTTCACCGTTATTAATAATTAGGTCTATATTGTTTCTTTGAACCTTTTCTTTCACTTTATTAGAGTGAGAATATTGCATACAAATATTACTTTTTTTTAAGCCTAGTATTTATCATTAAATAGAAACTATTAATATTTCTTAAAACAACCTTAAAAGTTTACAAAAGCTTTTTAACTCAGCACAACACAATATAAAAATAATTTTCTAGTAAGAAAATCCACAAATAAATTCCCTAAATTTTAGTACTAAGTTAAATATCTAGAACCAAAATCTCAAGTATTTTTTCAAGTAACAAAATTCACATGTAAATTTTCAAGCAACTCTTTTAAGCTAAATTCACCATAAAAAAGATCCCATAGTAATTTCCTATTTAATAAAATTATCAAGTAAATTTTCAAGAAAAATTTCCATCTAAATAAGCAATAAAAAGATTCTCATGTAATTTTTTAGGTAAAGTAATACTTAGTTTAATCCCTAAAAATAGATTTCCAACTAAATTCGCATAATTAAATTCTTAACTAAATCCCGAGGTAAGAAAATCTCCATGTAAATCCCCATAAAACTATCCCTAACTAAATCCCCAAGTAGTTTTACCTGGGAATTTTCCTGCGAATCAATGAAGGTATTTATTTTATTCATTTACTTGTGGATTTATTTATGAAAATATTATTTGCAAATAAATTTCCCACATAACTCCCTAGGTAATATTTTTGCGGAAAACAACACCAAATTTAGCTGCGGATATTTTTGGGAAATTTGTTTCCGCAGATAAAATACATTAGAATTTAGGAATATCATATTTTCCCATGAAAATCCGAAAGAAAAATCTACTGACGAAATCCCCAAGTAAATTCCCTAGGTAATTCATAGTTTTCTTGTAGTGACCCTAGGGTGTCTAATTGGATATATATATTTAAAGTTGGACACCTTTGACAAAAGTTATGCCTTAGGCACAACGGTAATCAATGCATTTGTTTGGAGTTCCAAATTCAAACTACAAATAGCACAATATCTTCTTTTTTTTTTTTTTTGAAAGCCATACACCATTTTTCTTGGACACCGTTAACAACATTTCTGGCTCTGCCACTGCTTATCGAGATTAGACCTTTAGCGTGAAGATAACATGTGTTGAAAAGTAAGGAGCACAGAATCAATGAGGAATATCACATGTGGAGCTTAGTTTCCTTACTTCCACTAGAAAAGTTATTTATCTTATTTTAATGAACTCATTTTCCTAATTAAAGAAAATATATTTTAAAACTTTTGACCAATTAAACATGACAAATTTTTAAAAAAACGTTCTCTTAAGAAAAAATTCCTCCATGCTGAACAAGCCCTAAATTAAAATAATAAGTAATCTAAAATGGAGTTGCAAGTTGTTATCTTCTTATTATGTAATCTCTAATAAATAATTTAATGATAATTTTCATTAAAATGCCATGAAACATTTTGTGATGTTCATGATGGAGGGTGGACAAATAAAACTAGGTCACACTAGGTCACAGAGAAAGACTCTCAGGTTTTTAAGTTGGCAAGACATCGAAGAAAAAATGTACATGATATCTTAGGTGAATTATATATTGGAATGAGAGAGAAGAGTGAAAGCTCAATAAGGCGAATTACAATTCACATGATACAAATGCTTGTAGACTCGATATGGTATGCAAAGGGCAAATCTATGTTTTTTTTTTGTGTAAGTGCAGATAGTACGTGTTATAGATTTGAATTGTGACAAATATAATGTTAGAGTTGAATGTACACTATTTTAGTATGATGATGAGATAAACTTCAGCGAGAACACTCATGAGTCCTTGAGGGAGAGGATGTATGTGACGCCCATGATTAAAGGTGAATTACAAAGAATGATTGACAGTCTTTTAAGTTAACAAGCGTTTGATGAAAAAATAAAGTATTACATGATATCTTAAGTTGATGTCAATATTGGGATGAGAGAGGAAAGTGAATAACTTTATAGGACATATCATAAGTTCACATGATACACATATTTTATGGGTTCATTAATGCATAACCCAAAAGGCAAATTTGTGCAACCTATTAGGTCAAAACATCTAGTGTGTAAAAACATATAATAATATGTGTTATAGTTTATGAACTTGAATTGTGACACATTCTCTAATCGTCCCACAAAGAAAGAAAAAAAATACAAACTCGCAATCAAATTCTAGTAGGTGATGTAACGTAAAGAAGTTAATAGAATCTAATTAAACAATAATTAAACATTTAAATCATATTTTCTACTAGTAACATGTGTTTAGTTAAATTGAAATATGTTGGCTAAATAAATCTAAGCCTACTATAATAAAATTTTCCTGCTCATTGAATATCGAATTTTTTTTCATTGGAGACATCTGCACAAACAATTAATGTTACCTACCTACCATTCACCTAATATCTATAGCACTTTTACAAAAATCTAACTCCACATTAGATTCAAGAAAATAATTTGAACTTTCAATTAATTTCGTAATTCTTTACAAATTTGTCTTAATATTTTGTTTATTTTATAAGAAATTATCATTTTCCCGTATAAAATAAAATTATCTAAGTGTATTGTTTGGTGTATTGATTTTTTTTTTTTTTTTTTAAAAACAGAATATGTGTAAGTTGTTTATTTCAAAAATAGATTGGACCAACCAACTATATTCTTATTTGTTATAAGTAGAAAATGATTTGGGTTTTAAAGATTATAAATTTTAATATCGACTTAAGTTATATAAATAAGTTCAAAATCAAAGGCGAAGTCAATATATCAACTCTATGAATTCTGAATTTTTAAAATGATGGCTTTTAAGTGCTAAGAATTGGGTTCTAGATTTAATATGGGTATAAATTTTAATGAATTTCTCAACATAAATACACTATTTGGGCAAAATTCATTGGGTTTGACCGAACCGGTAGTCAAGCTTCTACCTCGGAAACTTCACAGTTACAAATATAATAAATTTTGTAATGTGCCCCCACATACATATTATATAGTTTGAATCAAAATTACTGAATTTATATATACTCGTACATTACACAACAAATCTGCCAATCCGTAATAAACATATTAATGACAACTTTATTTGGTCTTTGACTTTTGAGTAACTCGATGGGCCATTCAAAAAGTTTAGCCCATGTACTACTAAAGCCCAAATGATGAGTAGCCCAATTGGATGGGCTAAGTGTTTGGCATGAGGGAAAATGTTTTCGTGAAAAAATGTTTTATTGAAAAATAAGTGAATTTTTTTTTATTATTTTTATTCGATAAGTAAATAAAATATTATTTTAAGAGTATTTAGGTATAATCTAGTAAAACACTATATGTCGAATTGAAAATATTTTTTATTTCTTTATTTTTTCTGAATTGAAGTAGGATAAACATTTGTTCTTGATAGTTATTATGAAAAAATCGTCAACAATAACTCTATCAATAATATTTTGTTATTTAAAGTAATGTAATAAATTTTCGTGTTTTATGGCATTATGATTGTTGTACCTTAACTTTAAAACCAAGGATTATATTAACAAACGTATATCCTTCTTCCATTCAAATATATTATGAAATATAAATATTTTTTATTTTATTAGGAATTTAACATCTAAATGAAAACTAATGATTGATTATTATATATATATGTATATATATACACACGTGAAAATTAATGATAAGTTACAATACTTTTATCGAAAAGAAGGTGTTTAAAAAAGGAAAAAAGTGATGTGGTATTTTTGGACCAAAAATTTGTTAACCGGAGACAATTTTGAATAATTTTAAGACGTTTTTTTTTTTACCCTTTTTAGTTAAAACAATTGATTTAAGAAAGTTGAGTTTAAAATAGTATTTCAATTGTTTTAATTTGTTTGTCGTACTTTTCTTATTAGTCCGTATAAAAAAAAGTTCCTTTCATTTTTTGACAACTCGTTATCTCCTACCATCTATATGACATGTTTAAGATTGCAAAACTAAACAACACTTGACATTTTCAAGTCTTTTAAGTATACTTTTTTTTATTTTCTTGTATGACTACATAAAAATACATTATTCTTATCATGTTATCAATTTTTTATCTCAATATCTCTAAGTTATAATTAATTGTAATTCTTAATCAAAAATTTTCTTACTTTTCTAAATTATCAATCAAACAAATTAAATAAAGGGAATATATAAAACGGTCATAAACAACAAGGTACGAGAACAAAAAGATAGTCAAATTTGATGGGGTATAGATATATGCACTAATTAATGAGAAATAGAAACTTAACCTTATTTCCACACTCATTTGAACAATCCACACTAAAATCTTTTTTTTTTTTTTAAAAAAAGACCTTCTATTGATGATAACTAGAAAAAATGTATATTACGTAGATTTCAATACTATTTTCAAGATAACTTTTAAAAAATATTTCTTGTATAATAACATAAGAATGCATTTTTCTTTCCATATTATAAAGTCCTTATTTTAATATCTCAAGTTACCATTAATTTTAATTCTTCAACAAAAGTCTTTTTATAACCACTAGAAAATTACTACCATATGCATTAGAAAGTTATAATTAATATTTACAAAAGTTAATTATTTTCCTTATATAATCATGACATTAGGGATACGGTAAATTTTCTTTTAAAAATTTTAAGTTTTTAATTGACATGACAGTAGAAATTTGTATATTTTCAAACATTGAAGTAAACTATTTAAACTATATTATTTATCAATGAAATTTTTAAGAACAAGAACCAAAGTATTATATTGCAACACATGACTAATATTTTATTAACTTGAAAGAATATTTTTTAAGTTATATAATAAGATACTTACTCTTTCCATGAAAAGCTATAAACTATAAGCACATACATAAACTTTAAAAAATTCACTTCTTTTGGCGATAAATATCACTGCTAAAGACTTAGGATCATCATTAATTTTCACTTCAATAAATTTCATAACATATATATAACAATACACATGTGGTCCGTATAAATTACTTGATAAAACAACAATAACAATGTATCAATAACTCTAAACAAGAAATATCAAATCACTCATGGAGTTAATGAGATAATTGAAATCATTAGAACCATGTCAAATTTGAAAAATTGAAGAATTGTATTTACAAATGGATAGAGCATTGTTTTCTATGTATTGTGATCTCATCGATCAAATAAAAAACATTCTTGGATCTCAAAATCCAATCAATGCAATCATTGTACTTGCTTTTCTTACCCTCCTATTGTGCCTCCTGAAGAAATGGGAATAGGTTGATACATATACAAGAGGGCATTGACGTAAATATAAAGAGTTAGTTAGTTAGGCGTTTATCAAGTTAGTTAGAAGTTGTTAGTAGAATCTTAACTGACACATTGTTATTAGCATCTTAGTTAGTTAGACTTTATCACATTATAAATATGATGTAATAACCCATGTGGGTTAATTAATTCAATACACATAATTACAGTTTTCTCTATAAAGTGATGAATCTTCATCTTCTCTACATAGATTAGGTCACAGATTACCAATAATTCAACATGGTATCAGAGCTTGAACTCATGATTATGAGTTAGACCTTGCCTAATCTGTGTGGATTTCTGTAATTTGTTGTGTTTTTTTGTTGATTTGATCTCTAACAATGTCTAAAACTGACATTGATCATTTTCATCCTTCAAACACTACTGGAGTTTCTATCATCTCGATAGGATTGACAGGGTCAGAGAATTACTCGCTATGGAGCCATGCGATGCGAATTCAATTGTTAGGAAAGAACAAGCTGGGATTGGTCGACGGTACTTTGAATATGGACAAATTTGATAAAGAACTTAGTCATCAATGGAATCGCTGCAATGCAATTATAGTGGGATGGATTATGAGCTCAGTAGCAAAGGAGTTACTTACATGAATACTATCTGTTAAAGATGCCAGAACAGTCTGGGAAGATCTCAGGGAGCGTTTTAACAAGGTCAATGCATCACGAGTCTATCAGCTGTACAAGGGAGTAACAATAATTACGCAAAGTTCAGATAATATTTCAACCTATTTCTCAAAGCTTCGAGATCTGTGGGTCGAATTTGACAGCATGGTTCCCAATCCTTGTGATTATCTTAGATACAAGGATTTTATTGTGCATATGGAGAGCCAGAAGTTGATGCAATTTTTTATGGGACTTAGTGAATCCTATGATCAGGCGATGAGCTAAATTCTCATGATTAGCCCTACATCTAGTATCAACAAAGCTTACTCCATGCTTATTAAAAGGGAAAGCCAACGCACTATGGCCAGCACATCCATGATAAGACAGGGAACTGAAGTGGTTGCGCTTCTAGCTGGTAAAGTAGATGGTTATCAGAAACCACAAAGGAATTGGGAGAGACAATGTGACTTTTGTCATTTGAAGGGACACACCAAGCTCAACTGTTATCGTCTTATAGGATACCCTCCTAATCATTTCAAAAATAAAAAGAAATCAGGATAGGAGAACACATCATATAATGTTCAAACAGAGAGGGATGCAGGGATGACAGGAAATGGATCCAATGATAGGAATATGCAAAGAGCACCACAATTTAACAGTGGACAGTATGACCAGTTAGTAAACATGCTGGATGAAGAAAAATCTCATGTCAATATGGCAGGTATGGTCCATTCTTTTATGGCTAATATAGAGCAAGCTAAATGGATAATTGATACAGGGGCATCCAATCACATGACTGCACATCTTGATAACTTGTCTGATGTTAGGGTTATTAATCGAGAGGAATGTGAGAAGGTATATTTGTTAAATGGAGGAGTGACTTTAGTTTCACATATAGGAAAATGCAAGTTTACAGATACATATGAAATCAACAATATATTTTTTATTCCAGATTTTACGTATAACCTGCTAGCAGTGTCAAAGCTAATTAGGGAATTGAGTTGTCTTGTGTCATTCTATCTTGACTTCTGTTTGTTCCAGGACCTTTCCATTGGAAAAGTGAAGGGGATTGGTAAAAAGAATGATGGCCTATACCTCTTGAACTCTAAGAATTCTACCAAAAGAGCAATTGCACGTAATACAATCACAAATATGCGGTGTACTGATCAACTGAATAATACAGACTTATTGATGTGGCATAAGAGATTAGGACATGCTTCCAGCACAACTATGAAGGAGCTACATGGTTGAAAATTAGGTGACTATAAAGATGTTGTGGAGAATTGTAATGTGTGCCCCTGAGCTAGACAAACCAGATTAGCTTTTCCTTGTAGTGATACAAAATCATGTAAGGCTTTCCAACTGTTGCACATGGATGTATGGGGACCTTATAACAGTCCTACTTTTGATGAAAATAAATACTTCCTTACTGTTGTTGATGATTTCACTCGGGTCACTTGGGTATTTCTTATGAAGTTCAAATATGATGTATTATCTGTTTTAAGATCTTTCTTCAAGATGCTGCAAACACAGTTTAAAGCTGAGATTCAGACTGTGAGATAAGACAATGGTGGGGAGTTTGTGAATTTTGATTTAGCTGAATGGTTTAAAGATTTGGGGATCGTTCACCAGAAAACTTGTGCTTATACCTCTCAGCAAAATGGAGTTGCTGAGAGGAAACATAGACACTTGCTAGAGTTAGCAAGAGCTCTTAAGTTTCCAAGTCACATTCCTATTACCTTTTGGGGTCACTGTGTTCTCACATCTGCATATGTTATTAACATGCTACCATCAGTTGTTTTACAAGGAAAATCAATCTTATAAAATGATGTTTAACAAGAAGCCACGTTTAGATCACCTTAGGACACTTGGATGTTTGTGTTGTGCAAGTGTTTTACCCAAGGGCCAAGGTTGATAAGTTTGCAAGTAGAGCTGTACAAGCTATTTTCATGGGTCACTCATCTGTCACTAAAGGTTATATCCTTTTTGACATAGCAAAACAAAGTTTTTTGTGAATAGGGATGTGGTGTTCAGAGAGTTCACATTTTCCTTTCAAAATTCTTCTGCATCTGATGGTGCTTGTTCTTCTGATACTGGTTTTGACCCTTCATATGATCCTTCTACTTTTGACACTCATCCTGATATACTCACTTGTCCTGATTCAACTCTTCATGTACCTGGTTCTCCTCTTGATGCCTCTCATGTGCCTGCTCCAGTGGCAATTCCTGTACAGGATGTCCCTGTTGCACCTTCAGTTGACAGTTCTTCTAATCCTCCAAGAAGGTCTCAAAGACTGTCCTCTAGACCTCTTTGGATGACGGATTATGCGACTGCACCATCTGGTAATTCTGTGCAATATCCCATCGGAGATTATGCCTCTTATAAAGGCTTGTCAATTTCACATCATTGCTTTTTGAGTATGTTGAACACTGTGGTTGAACCATCTTCTTATCAAGAGGCATCACAGGACCCACGTTGGATAGAAGTTATAAATATTGAGATAAAAGCTTTGCAGGATAATCATACTTGGGAACTAGTACACTTCCCTCCTGGGATGCAACTTATAGGTTGCAAGTGGGTCTATAAAGTCAAGCTTCAGGCCAATGGTGACATAAAGAGATTTAAGGCTCATCTTGTAGCAAAAGGATATAATCAAAGGGAAGGTCTTGATTACAATGAGACATTTTCTCCAATTGCTAAGATTGCTACTGTGAGAACTATTCTATCTATAGCTACTCAGCATGACTGGTATATCCATCAATTTGATGTATATAATTCTTTTCTTCAGGAAGGTCTTCATGATGAAGTGTATATGCAGTTGCCTCAGGGTTTTTCAAGTCAGAGGGAGTCTGACATAATGTGTAGACTTGTTAAATCCCTGTATGGTCTCAAGCAAGCAAGTAGACAATGGAATGTGAAGCTAACAGAACCCTTACTGCATTCTCAATTTCAACAGAGCAAATTGGATCATTCATTGTTCATAAAAAGAGAAGGTGATAGCATAGTGGCCATCCTTATTTACGTGGATGATATGTTGGTGACAGAAAATAATTTGAAATTGATCAGAAGGACCAAGGAAGAGTTACACAAAGCATTCAAGATCAAAGATTTGGGAAATCTAAAATATTTTCTTGGGATGGAGTTTAGCAGATCAAAGAAAGGAATATTGATCAAGGAAATACACATTAATCTCAAAAACAGGACTGGGGGAGCTAAACAGGACTGGGGAGCTAAACCAGCATGAACACCATTAGAAATGAATGAGAAGTTAACAGTGATTGAGCTAGTTATATAATCTTGGGTGCAATTTTTTCCTTCTTAAGGATAGCATACAAATTTCGATTACGATTTACTCTTTGAGATTTTACTTTCAAAATAACTTTCACACTTTTACAAGTCTCTATCTCATGCTCTTTGGCTAGTTAATTGTTATAAATTTGCTCCTGATGGTGATAATAAAAAAAAGCTTACGAGTTCAAATTTGGGCTGACAGTGGGGGAATAAAGGAGGCAGTCAGGTTAAACAAGGATAAACTTTTAATCAATCATATCCGTGGAACTAAAAGCATCGTAGGTGATTCTTTTCCTCAATAAGGATCAATACATCTGTTTTGTAATTTTTATTGAGCAACCTACTATGGAACATCACAACTTTTTCTCTCTGTTTTTCCCACTTTGATGAGGTGAGTGATGAGAAAGATAATACTTCAAGAATCAATATACATTAAGGATTTGTTATAATTTAGCAATTTCAAAGTAGAATTAACCTGCTGAAAGAATAAAATAAGTAAAATTAACCCCAAATTGAGATTAAGCAGTCACAAATGAGAATTTAAGTAAAATTAAAGACAATTCTCTCTTAGTTTACAAGAAATCATACATGAAAATAGGATCTCATCATGTTCAGTCATATCAGACGTAGATTAGGCTGATTCCTATAGCCTTAGAGTTTCGGGGGCTCGTTAAAGGAAGTGATAAACCTATGAAGATATCTTTGTAGGTCAGTTAAAATTCTTTACAAATTGTCATGCAAAGAAACTTTCTGAACTGTGAAAACAAGAACAACATATGGTTCATTATAGGTAAAGTCAACAATAACAACATACCCATGTAATTCGGCAGTGTGTGGTTTGGAGAGGGTAGAGTACACATAGACCTTACTCCTACCTCATGGAGGTAGAGACGTTGTTATGGAAAGACCCTCGGCTCAAGTAACATTATAGGTAATAAAGTCACACTGCTATAATAGCTTAAATGCATTGTCTCAAGTATCTGTATCTTTCATATATTGTCACTTTTATTGTTCCAGTAATTGAAGACATTAAGATCCATTCAAATTAAAGCCAATTATAATCCAAACCTCAGTAGACTTATATAAGTTTGAAGAGTTATATAGGTGAAAAACCTTTTGATGATTAAATTCTCAATTAACGTAAATGACTATTGCCCCAAATCTGTACCATTATCCATCTTTTAGTATAGGATCACACTGATAGAAAGATCTTTAGCGGACAAGAAATCTTCAAATAATTTGATTCTGTAAAGCCTGTAAAATTATGATCTAGACTAGACTTAGCTGCTATTAGAACAACATCTTTTCTTTGAGTCTTTTCAAATGGAAATAGTTTTATGTTTTGGAAAAAAGGGATGACATTCTCATATAGTGTGCATTTGTATGGATTTTGGTTAGATTTGGAAAATGGATTTGTTGAATTTGGATCAAAGATTATCTATTTTTTCATTTGATTGACTCTTTTAGGGGCTTCTGATTTTGTGTTTCTGTATAATTTTTATCTGATCGAATGAATTTGCTCAACTTTTTTTTATCTACTTATTGAGGTAACTAGATGCATTCTTTCAAGTTCAGTTAATGTATTTTTTTCATTAGATACTGAATTTATGAATATAAAATATTTGAAGGAGAACTTTGAGTTTGATTATGCTGTTGGAATTAAATGGGTGATGCATTCTTTACGCGATAGATGGAGGGCCTATAAATATAAGTTAAGATGTGACCACTTTTATCCTAACAAAAGTAAGCAAGAGATACTTGCTAATCGTCCCGCAAACGTGGATTCTAATGATTGGGCTGCTTTTGTTCATCACTATAAAGAAGATAAGATGAAGGTAATTGTTCTTCATAAGTTTTAAGCATTTGTTTTAACATGTTATTGGTCTTTTACTCTATAGTTTGGGAGATGTTAGTTCTGGAGCAGAGGACCTGTTGATATTGTTTTCTTGGTTTGGTTCCCTCACTCATACTTACTAATGAGTTGATTAACAATTCATTAATAACAATGTTGGTATGTCTCTCTCATGTTTTCTATTTTATTTGTAGGATAAAATATTGGAGCATTTACCTGAAGATCAAGAACATGCTGCTACTTTAGCTGTTCCGTTGAAGATATTGGCTCATCTCAATGACGCCATTGGAAAAGTGTATAGTATTTATTGTTAATTTAGATAAATCAAATAGTTAATATCTAATTTTATAACGAACGTTAGATTATTGAACCATCATACTCCAATGTCCACTTCTCATTTTTTTATTAATTCCTCAACAATTAATTGTATCTCTTTTTGATAGTGGACAATTATCTGGTTAAGAAGAGAGGGAGCAACATAATGACTAATCACCAAAATAGGATGTCATGAAACGGTTGAAATGTCTATATCTTTAATCAGAAATTTTGAGGCTCGACTCTTGAGAATTAAAAAAAAATCTTATTATTAAGAGCATCGCCTCCAGAAATGAGTCCTACAGGCTACAACGCATGGATCCATATTTAATCAGATCCTAATATCAGTACCAGACACCGAAACCAAGCTAAATAAATGAATAATGATTAATCAATACATAATGATAAGTACCAACTATTGAAATCTCTTCAAGATCACAAAACGTATTATTTTTTCAATAAAAAATGGAAGCAAATGTTTTAAATACGTGTAAATAGTTACATAATTGTCAACTTAGCTCTTATCTTTGATTTTACTGGTTAAAAGAGTTTATGTTTTTGGCTGTCTACTCAATAGGATTATGTGGTTTCCATTTTTTAATTTAAAGGAATTGATGCTTTTTTTAGTCCAAGAATTTAGGATAATATTTCCAAATACCAACTACATAAGATAATGGATATATTACACTTTTCTCAAAAAAGTTCAAAAAGAATAGTAATATTATTTTGTAATAATTGCTGTTGTGATGATGGTTTTGAGGAAGACAATCTAAAAAAGAAATTAATAAGATTTACTTTTTGTTTATTATAAAGTTGAAAAATTAGTAAAAGATGGACATGGAAGTGATTATTAAGGCATATTAAAAGTGATTTCTCCACTAAGTAAAATTAAATTGGCAGTTGCTGCCAATTAGATTTGTTAAGGTCAAGTTTGATATGAAAACATCCCACTTTATAGATTTGAGGATTCTTAAGGATAAATAATTATTGTTATTTTAGAAAAAATGCGCTTGGTATATGTAAAAGGTAATATCTATGTCGCATTTGGTATAAAAATGAAGTATGTTTGGTATTAGATTTATATTTTCGTGAAAATAAGTGAATTTTTGACTTATTTCTTCTGTTCGATATCTAAATATTATTGAAGGTAGGGTGGTGGTGGTGGGATGGGGATGGTGGTTATCGACAGTGGTGTAGTTAGAGCCACCCTAGGGTGTGCAATTGGATATATATTTAAAGTTGGACACCTTTGACAAAAGCTATGCCTTAGGCACAATGGTAATCGATGCCCATTTGTATGGAATTCCAAATTCGAACTGCAAATAGCACAATATCTTTTTTTTATTTATTTATTTTGACAGTCACACACCATTTTTCTTGGACACCCTTAATAATATTTCTAGCTCCACCACTGCTTATCGGGGTTAGGCCTTTAGGGTGAAGATAAAATATGTTGAAAAGTAAGGAGGACAGAATCAATGCGGAATGTCACATGTATAGCTTAGTTTCCTTACTTCCAATAGAAAAGTTATTTATCTTATTTTAATGAACTCATTTTCTTAATTAAAGAAAATATTTTTAAAAACTTTTGACCAATTAAACATGACAAATTTTAAAAAAACGTTCTCTTAAGAAAAAATTCCTCAATGCTGAACAAGCTTTAAATTAAAAATAATAAGTAATCTAAAATGGAGTTGCAAGTTGTTTTCTTCATATTATGTAATCTGTACTAAATAATTTAAAGATAATTTTCATTAAAAAGCCATGAAACATTTTGTGATGTTCATGATGGAGGGTGGACAGATAAAACTAGGTCAAACTAGGTTACAGAGAAAGATTCTCAGATTTTTAAGTTGGCAAGACTACAAAGAAAAGATGCACATGATATCTTAGGCGAATTATATATTGGAATGAGAGAAACGAGTGAAAGCTCAATAAGGCGAATTACAATTCACATGATACAAATGCTTTTAGACTCGATATAGTACGCAAAGTGCAAATCTATGGTTTTTTTTGTGTAATTGCAGATAATATGTGTCATAGATTTGAATTGTGACAAATATAATATTAGAGTTGAATGTACACTATTTTATATGATGATGAGATAAACTTCAGCGAGAACACTCATGAGTCCTTAAGGAGGGAGAGGATATATGTGACGTCCATGATTGAAGGTGAATTACAAAGAATGATTGACAACCTTTTAGGTTGACGACCGTTTGATGAAAAAGAAAAAGCGTTACATGATATATTTCTTAAGTTGATGTCAATATTGAGATGAGAGAGGAAAGTAAATAACTTTATCATACATATCATAAGTTTACGTGATACACATATTTTATGAGTTCATTGATGTACAACCCAAAAGGCAAATCCGTGCAGCCTATTAGGTCAAAACATGTAGGGAGTTAGTTCAATTGAAAAGTCCTCCCCCCACCCCCTCGGTTCTTTTTTTAAAAAATATAGTATAATATAATAATGTGTTATGAACTTTAATTGTGACATATTCTCTTTTCGTCTCACACGAAAAAAAAAAGAAGACAAACTCGTGATCTGATCAATAGGTCATGTAAAGTAAAGAAGTGAATAGAATTTAATTAACAATAATTAAACATTTAAATCATATTTTCTACGACGACTAACATGTGTTTAGTTTAATTGAAATATGTTGGCAAAATAAATCTAAGCTACTATAATAAAATTTTCCTGCCCATTGAATATCGAATTTTAAGGCAATATTTGTATTGTAGAGTTACACATCAATTTGTTTTTTTCTTTTTCATTGAAGACATCTGCACAAACAATTAATGTTACCTACCTACCATTCACCTACTATCTATAGCACTTTTACAAAAATCTAACTCCACAAAATAAAATTAAAACTTTCAATAATTTCGTAATTATTTACAAATTTGTCTTAATTTTATGTTTATTTTACAAGAAATTATCATTTTTACAGATAAAATAAAATTATCTAAGTGTATTGTTTTGTGTATTTATTTTTATTTTTTAAAAAATAGAATACGTGTAAGTTGTTTATTTCAAAAGTAGGCTGGACCAACCAACTATATTCTTATCTGTTATAAGTAGAAAATGATTTGGGTTTTAAAGATTATAAATTTTAATATCGACTTAAGTTAATATAAATAAGTTCAAAATCAAAGGCGAAGTATATTAACTTTATGAATTCTGAATTTTTAAAATGATCTCTTTGAAGTGCTAAGAATTGGGTTCTAGATTTAATATGGGTATAAATTTAATGAATTTCTTAACACAAATACGTTATTTGGGCAAAAGTTATTGTGTTCGACCGAACCCGTGGTGAGGCTTCTACCTCGGCCACTTCCCAGTTACAAATTTAATAAATTTTGTTATGTATATATATATATATATATATATATATATTATATATATATATATATAGTTTGGACCAAAATTACTGAATTCATATATACTCGTACATTATACAATAAATCTGCCAATCCGTTATAACATATTAATGACAACTTTATTTGGGCTTTGACTTATGAGTAATTGGATGGGCCATTCAAAAAGTTTAGCCCATGTACTACTAAAGCCCAGTTCATTGTAAACAGTCAAAACTCTAAAGTTCGGTTCATTTGTGCCAAGTGTTTGGTATGAGGAAAAATGTTTTTCGTAAATTGTTTTATTGAAACACAAGTAGATTTTCAAACTGAAAATATTTTTATTTCTCAATCTTTTCTAAATTGGAGTAGGAGAAATATTTGTTAATATATTCCTTGATAGTTAATATGAAAAAAGCATCAACGATAACTCTACAACAATATTTTGTGATTTGAAGTAATGTAATAAATTTTTGTGTTTTATGGCATTATGATTGTTGTACCTTAACTTTAAAACCAATGATTATATTAACAAATGTATATTCTTCTTCAATTAAAAAAATATTATGAAATAAAAATATTTTCTATTTTATTAGGAATTTAACATTATCTAAATGAAAACTAATTATGGATTACTAAGATATATATATATATACGTGAAAATTAATGATGAGTTACAATATTTTTATCAGAAAAAGAATGTGTTTAAAAAGAAAATAAGTGATGTGATATTTTTGGACCAAACTGCTAAACGGAGAAAATTTTGAATAATTTAAAGACATTTTTTTAAATCTTTTTAGTTAAAACAATTGATTTAAAAAAGTTGAGTTTAAAATAGTACTTCAATTATTTTAATTTGTTTGTCGTGCTTTTCTTTTTAGTTTGTATAGAAAAATGTCTCTTTCTTTTTTTTTTTTTTGACAACTCGTTATTTCCTACAACCTATATGATATGTTTAAGATTGCAAAATTAAACAATATTGACATTTTCAATCTTTTAAGTATAATTTTTTTTTATTTTCTTGTATGATTACATAAGAATGCATTATTCTTATCATGTTATCAATTTTTTTATTTCAATATCTCAAGTTATAATTAACTGTAATTCTTAATCAAAAGTTTTCTTATTTTTCTAAATTTTGTGTCAAATTAAAAACAATCAAACAAATTAAATGGAGGGAATATATAAAACTCTCATAAACAACAAGGCACGAGAACAAAAAGATAATCAAATTTGATGGGGTATAGATGTATGCACTAATTAATGAGAGATAGAAACTTAACCTTATTTCCTCACTCATTTGAACAATCCAAACTAAAATTTTAAAAAAAAACCTTTTATTTATGATAATTAAAAGATATATATATATATATATATATATATTACGTAGATTTCAATACTATTTTCAAGTTTTTTTTACTATAATTTTTTAAAAAATATTTCTTGTATAATAACATAAGAATGCATTATTCTTTCCACATTATAAAGTCCTTATTTTAATATCTCAAGTTACCATTAATTTTAATTCTTCAACAAAAGCCAGTTTTATAACCTCTAGAAAATTACTACCATATGCATTAGAAAGTTACAATAAATATTTACAAAAGTTAATTATTTTCCTTATATAATCATTGACATTAGTGATATAGTAAATTTTCTTTTCAAAATTTAAGTTTTGATTAAAATGACAGTAGAAATTTGTCTAATATATTTAAACATTGAATTAAACTATTTAAACTATATTATCTACCAATGAAATTTTGTATTGCAACACATAACTAATATTTTATTAACTTGTAAGAATATTTTTTAAGTTATATAATAAGACACTTACTCTTTCCATACAAAGCTATAAACTATAAGCACCTACATACACTTAAAAAAAATTTACTTTTTTTTGGCGATAAATATCACTGCTAAAGACTTAGGATCATTTATTCTCACTTCAATAAATTTCGTAACATATATATAACAATACACATGTGGTCCATATAAATTACTTGATAAAACAACAATAACAATGTATCAGCAATTCTAAACTAGAAATATCAAATTACTCATGGAGTAAATGAGATAATTGAAATCATCAGGACCATGTCAAATTTGAAAAATCGAAGAATTGCATTTATAAATGGATAAAGCATTGTTTTCTTATGTATTGTGATCTCATCGATCAAATAAAAAACATTCCTGGATCTCAAAATCCGATCGATGCGATCATCACACTTGCTTTTCTTACCCTCCTATTGTGCCTCTATGATAGTGACAGCCGAGACACCAAAAGATCGATCTGATGAAGAGGTTGTCGTGCTTGAAAAGGTAACTGTGGCCCGTGAGCTTGTTGCAGGTGTTGTATCACCCACTCACACAACTCCTAGCATGGAAGAACTATTGATGCTCACTTCTCACTGCCGCCCTCGGAGATCTCACCCCAGTTGTTTAGTACCTTTCTTGCACATGAATTGTGGACAGTTGAAAACCTCTAACACAATCTTCATAACTTTTTAGACCTGTAAAAAGAAATTTATCAAAAGATATTTCAAAAAAAAGAGAAAAATAATATATTACGTGCATTAGCGAATGTGTTACTCTAAGATCGCGAAACTTCATGAGTCTAATACGATCACATTATACAAATAAATGAACATATTTGCTTGTTTCTTTGTAAAAATAGTTTTACACCTACTGGTTATATGAATCATCTGTTTTAAATTCACTCTATTTCTCATTTTTTTTCTTTCTATATTTGAAGGATTAGTCATAATTATTAAACTATTGCTAGCAACACTACTCCAAACAACAGAAAACATTAAAGATGAACCTTGGCTTGACAATGTGTCGAAAGGTATGAAAATGAAAATCACATAAATATACTGTAAAATATAACAAATAGATAACCATCTCTTCTGTTGTAATACTCCACTTATGTTTCATATTTGTTGTTAATAACCCTTTAAGATAGAATTAATCAATATATTCCTACTTTGGCTTTAAAATTAATTCTTTTTGAAAGTACAACATTTCAACTTCCAAAAAAAGTTTCTCCACTCTTAATTTTGGTATAGGTAAATTAGTTTTGATCTTCTTATTTATGATTTCTTAAGAGACGTGTAACAAAAAATGGACAAGTATTATGGGACAGAGGGAGAGTATATTTTTTTAGTTTAAGACAACAAGATTAAAAGATTTGTTTACTTTTTAACACTTTATGTCAAGTTAAAATCAGAGAAACAAATTGAAACTAAGAAAGTTTCTTATTTATTTTCTAATGTTTAACAAATAAGGAACATAATAATTTATTTTCTATGAAGAATTGCAACAATAAAACTTGGAAGTAATCATTATTTATGCAAGATATTATAATATTTAATTTTAGGTTATGTTGATTTGGAATGAACAAATTCTTCATTCTTTTTAGTTGGAATTTTACATTTTTCTAACTCTATCCAAAGGGTGAATTCTATTTTTAATGGTGTTTGGTATTTCAGGTTGATATAATCTGCCAAGTGTCTAATTGTTTAATTGTATAATACAACTTGTATTATTATAATCCATATTACCTAAAAAAAAAGATAGAAGAAATATTACATGAAAACTAAACATGTTAGGCTTGACATCTTGTTTACTTAATCTTACTTTAGTGGAATAAACTTTTTAGTATTAAAAGACATGATTAGGTGTCTCCAACACTAATAGAGTAGGGAGATAATCCGATCGAGAATGTATTTATTCGAAATAATAAAAGCTTTAAAAACAATAATATATATTTGGTTTAATATATTTCTCGTTTTATATGTTTGGTCGAAGTAGTATCAATTAGCTTTTTATATGTATGAATTGATATATTGTATTGTTGATTTGTTTTTAGTAAATTATTGCTACGTTTGGAGTCAACTATCACTATTGCTAATAGTATTTTTTTGTTCTAATTTATATGACACGATTTATATTTTGAACTAGAGTCAAACTTATTTATTTTGACTGATAATTTGAACATACATTCTTTAAGTTTTTTGAAAAATAATTTACATAATTAAAAATTACTTAAAAAGTATTATAAGTTAAAAGAACTAAAACTTAAAATATTTAAAGACCAAATATTTGCAATCAAAGATTTTTATTATTCGATTCTTGGAAGCTAGCCTATATATCTCCATCTCCGCTCTTCTTGTCCCACCATTAAGCTTCCGTAGCAATAGCAGCCCTTGCGTTAGCATTTATAGTTCGCATCGAAAAGTCTAACAAAGGTGACTCCATATCCAAGGGAATTCAAACCCGAGACTTCTGATTAAGAATGAAGGAGTACTTACCACTCCACTACGACCCTTATTGATCTGTATTAGCGTCTTAGAAAGCCATAATAAAATATTAAAATTATATCATATAAATTGAGAAAATAAAGTCGAGATAAAAGAAGAAGAAGAAAGTGATGTAAATCCATTCAAAGAAAAGAGGCTACAAAAGGACGCCTGGATTTGGTAGAAAAGAGTCTAAAAGAATCTGTCCACATGTATTCAAACGTTATAATCAAAAGTGAGAAAAAGAGGAATTAGGAAGTTTGTTACATTTGCAATTTTGCATGTAGACATACAAAGGGAATGTAGGGACATGTTTGACTTTGTAAATATTTCAATAAACATTTAACTAATTTGGAAATGCAACCAATCACTTTCTTTAAAGGCTTAAGTCCTTTTCATCTAATGCACCATTTCAAGAAAACACAAATTTTCAATTATCAACTACTGTATCTTCTTTTTATGTAATCCCATATCTCCATCGACCCCACCCTCATCCCCCTCCACCCACCTAGACCTAGGGGCGGATTTAGAAAGATGCGAGTGTTTATCTGAACTTCTTCGATAAAAATTACCGTATGTATAAGGTGAGAGAGAGAAATTTTGAATTTCTTAAACAAAGAATAGAGGTTGGCGCAATATTTTCGACGTTCGAAACTTTGAGATTTCAAGAATAAATCTCAAGCAGGGGTGGACCTACCCTTCGTCTAGGGGTGTTGAGCGACACTCCTTTGTCGAAAAATTATGTTGTATATGGAGGTCAAATTTTTGTTTAATAAATATAAATATATGGATTGACACCTCTTGAAACAAATTGAAGGTTTAGTCTGTTGGTTAAGGGGTTGCAAAAACTCCATGAGGTCATGTGTTCTCAAGCCCTACTAAACTCATTATAATTTTTTTTTACTATAATCATTGACACCCCTTGATGAAAATTCTGCGTCCGCCACTGATTTCAAGTGTTATACTTTTATTATTCAAATCTCCTTTGATAAAATTTCTGAATCCGCTATTGTTCCACAACCCCACGCACTCTATCTCCCCATTAAGTTACTTGCAACAATAGTTTGTAGTAATTTTAGTAGTTTATAACCCATTAAAATATATTGATAGCGTAAAAACTCTTTTCACTATGGATATATATAAGTCAGGGGCATATTTAATGTCATGTTCATGTTTAATTGAATCTAATACTTTCGACGTGGTATATAAATTTATGTGTGAAATTTATTAAAATAATATTCAGTTATTCCGAAATAGAAGAAGCATGAATTAGATAGAGTATTAAATAGCTACCTAGAGTAAAATAATAGTCAAATTTAGAGTTTCAAAGCATAAGATTAATTTAGTAAAATACACTCCTAATTAGAATTGCGTATCGGTCGGTTCGGTTTTGAAGTTTATCTGTTCGACTTATCCATTATTGATTTATAGATATGCTAAACCGTTATAGAACCATTAAGATATTAGCTTATCAAAACCATTTAGTTATTGACTTATCAGTTATTAATCGAAATCGATTTAACCATTAAGATTTGTCACAAAAAAATATTGAAAATCACTTAAAAACAATGTGTAAACCAAATAAACCATGCACATGAATTCACAGATTGTATCTTGCTAAAAAACAAACATTGTCACACTGTAGAATACTACCAAAAATAAAAGTTTGAAGTTAAACTCTAAGTCAATGACTTTCCATACAAAATGATAGATCTATAATTATTTAATTTACTATCGGTTATGATTAATCCCAAACAGTTCGATAACCTGATAATAAAAAATATTAAAATAATTATCAAAATCTCTAAATCAATAATTCTTTACCTATTTTGATTCAATTTTAAATAACTCTACTTTTAATATTCATTTATGAGTTTCAATTCGATTTTGAATAGCTCAACCTCTAACATTCATTCATATCACTTTACTCGTATAGTCGTATTGACTCGACAGATTTATGAAGACGAAATGACAGGAATATAATTATGGATGTCGTTTTGGACCCGTGCTTGACCTTTGTCTTATCGTTCAATAATTATTTGTCTTTATAACATTAAACAAACAATAATAATTCTCTGTTTTCTCTCTCTGTTTGTGAATGGAGTAGCATATCGGTCACCATTAATGGAATAGTTATTTGGTCAACTCACATAAAAAAGAGTAGTTGTATCTTCTCCTCCTCTTCTTAATTACCCCATCCTTCACCCTTTTCAAGATTTTCCCTTCATTAAATCCTCACGTAAACTCCAAGAAACCAAATATCCATCCCCTGTTTCTGCTGCATGCAACAAAAACAGAGCCATAAGTCAAATAACCTTACTTATATGCTTCAAGTTTTCATATTGACTTTGAAATCATGTCTACCAAAGTGTTGTTGGTTTGGTTTGTTGTTGTAACACTGGTTCTTGGATATGTGTTTTCTGAAACAGAGTTTGAGGTTCTGTTAGAGATAAAGAAGTCATTTCTTGATGACCCTGAAAATGTTTTGTCAAATTGGTCTGATAAAAATCAAAATTTCTGTCAATGGAGAGGTGTTTCATGTGAAGAAGATACATTGAAAATTGTGAGATTAAATCTTTCTGATTGTTCAATTAGTGGTTCAATTTCACCTTCTATTGGCTTTTTGCATAACCTACTCCATCTTGATCTTTCTTCTAATCTATTATCAGGTCCCATTCCACCTACTCTGTCTAATCTTTCTTCTTTACAATCTCTTCTTCTTTATTCTAACCAACTCACTGGCCCCATTCCCAATGAAATTGGCATGTTGAAGAATCTCCAAGTTCTTAGAATTGGTGATAATGTTGGCTTAACAGGGCTAATTCCGAGTACTCTTGGTGATCTTGAAAATTTGGTTACTCTTGGTCTGGCTTCATGTAGTTTGAGTGGTATGATTCCTCCTGAGTTAGGAAAACTGGGGCGGGTTGAGAATATGAATCTGCAAGAAAATAATCTTGAAAATGGAATTCCTGCTGAGATTGGTAACTGCTCTAGTCTTGTTGCGTTCAGCGTTGCAGTTAACAATCTCAATGGATCAATCCCGGAGGAGTTATCTTTGCTTAAAAACCTTCAAGTTATGAATTTAGCGAATAATAGTCTTTCAGGACAGATTCCTACTCAGCTTGGTGAAATGATTGAGCTGGAATATCTCAATTTGCTTGGTAATCAGCTTGAAGGTTCGATACCAATGTCGTTGGCGAAGTTGAGTAATGTTCGGAATTTAGACTTGTCTGGCAATAGGCTTACTGGTGAAATTCCTGGAGAATTTGGGAACATGGATCAGCTACAGTTCTTGGTTCTGACTAGTAATAATCTTTCGGGTAGTATACCGAAAACAATATGTAATTCTAATGGGAAAAGCAGTTTGGAACACATGATGCTATCTGAGAACCAACTTTCTGGTGAGATTCCTGTGGAGTTGAAAGAATGCATTTCACTAAAGCAGCTTGATTTGTCTAATAACACGCTTAATGGTTCGATACCAGTTGAGTTGTATGAGTTGGTTGAGTTAACTGATCTCCTACTTAACAACAACACATTGGTTGGTTCAGTTTCTCCGTTGATTGCAAACCTAACCAATCTGCAAACATTGGTATTGTCGCACAATAGTCTTCATGGTAATATTCCGAAAGAGATTGGGATGGTCAAAAATCTTCAGATTCTGTTTCTATATGAGAATCACTTCTCTGGAGAAATCCCAATGGACATAGGGAATTGCTCCAGATTGCAAATGATCGATTTTTATGGGAATGCATTCTCAGGACGCATTCCCATTACAATTGGAGGGCTGAAGGAGCTGAATTTCATTGATTTTAGACAGAATGATCTCTCTGGTGAAATTCCTGCCAGTTTGGGAAACTGTCATCAGCTGAAGATCCTTGATTTGGCAGATAATCGTCTATCTGGCAGCGTTCCTGCTACATTTGGTTATCTTCGAGCATTGGAGCAGCTTATGCTTTACAACAACTCACTTGAAGGTAATCTTCCTGATGATCTGATCAATCTTTCAAACTTGACAAGAATAAATATTTCTCATAACAAACTGAATGGTAGTATAGTTTCCCTGTGTAGTTCAACGTCTTTTCTTTCGTTTGATGTTACAAATAATGCATTTGATCATGAGATTCCACCTCATTTAGGATATTCACCATTTCTTGAAAGGTTAAGGCTAGGAAACAATCGTTTCAGCGGAGAAATCCCTTGGACATTGGGATTAATCCGTGAGTTATCACTGCTCGATCTCTCTGGAAATGAATTGACTGGTCTAATACCTCCACAGCTTTGGCTGTGTAGAAAGCTCACTCATCTCGATCTCAATAACAACCGGCTTTATGGATCAATTCCATCTTGGCTTGGAAACTTGCCACTCTTAGGTGAGCTTAAGCTGTCCTCAAATAAGTTCTCAGGACCTCTTCCTCGAGAATTGTTTAACTGCTCAAAGCTTTTAGTGCTATCTCTAGAAGAGAATTCTCTCAATGGAACTCTGCCCCTTGAAATTGGTGAACTCAAGTCCCTAAATATCCTAAATTTCGACAAAAACCAACTCTCTGGTCCCATTCCATCTACCATTGGCAACTTAAGCAAGCTATATATACTCCGTCTCTCTGGAAACAGCTTAACCGGTGAAATACCAAGTGAGCTTGGACAACTCAAGAATCTTCAAAGCATACTGGATTTGAGTTTTAACAACATTACTGGTCAAATTCCTCCTTCTGTTGGGACACTCACGAAGCTTGAAACACTCGATCTATCTCATAACCATCTCACCGGAGAAGTTCCTCCTCAAGTCGGTGAAATGAGTAGCTTGGGAAAGCTTAACCTCTCCTACAACAACCTTCAAGGCAAATTGGACAAACAATACGCACATTGGCCAGCTGATGCATTCACAGGGAATCCACGTCTTTGTGGAAGTCCTCTACAAAATTGTGAAGTCTCTAAGTCCAACAATCGGGGTTCAGGACTAAGTAACTCGACAGTTGTGATCATTTCAGTGATATCGACTACTGTGGCGATCGTACTTATGTTGCTTGGAGCTGCACTCTTTTTCAAGCAAAAGCGAGAAGCCTTTAGTAGAGGAAGCGAAGTAAATAGTGCTTACTCATCCAGCTCTTCCCAAGGACAAAAGAGACCACTTTTCGCAAGTGTTGCTGCAAAGCGTGATATCAGGTGGGATGACATCATGGAAGCAACAAATAATCTAAGCAACGACTTCATAATCGGATCTGGTGGTTCAGGAACTGTCTATAAAGCTGAGCTATTTAACGGAGAGATCGTGGCAATCAAGAGAATACCAAGCAAGGATGATATCTTGCTAGACAAAAGCTTTGCAAGAGAAATCAAAACACTTTGGAGGATAAGACACAGGCACTTGGTGAGGCTACTTGGATACTGTAACAACAGCGGAGAAGGTTCCAACGTATTGATTTATGAGTACATGGAGAACGGAAGTGTGTGGGATTGGCTTCACAAGCAGCCAGCTAATAATAACAAGAGGAAAACATGCCTCGACTGGGAGGCAAGGCTGAAGATAGCGGTGGGATTAGCACAAGGAGTTGAGTACCTTCATCATGATTGTGTTCCCAAGATCATTCATAGGGACATCAAATCCAGCAATATTCTACTAGACTCAAACATGGAGGCACATTTGGGAGATTTCGGGCTGGCAAAAGCCGTTCATGATAACTATAATTCCTACAACACTGAATCAAACTTGTGGTTTGCTGGTTCATTTGGTTATATTGCTCCAGGTATATATCATTCCTGAATTCTCGAGTATTAGCATTCGAAAATAGTTTTTTTTTAATACTAAGTTACTTATTTGTTTCGCAGAGTATGCTTATTCTTCGAAGGCAACAGAGAAGAGTGATGTTTATAGCATGGGGATTGTACTGATGGAGCTAGTGACTGGAAGGATGCCAACTGATGGGAGTTTCGGACAAGACATGGACATGGTGAGGTGGATTGAGTCGTGTATCGAAATGTCTAGGGAAGAGCTAATTGATCCTGTTTTGAAACCATTGTTACCTAATGAAGAAAGTGCTGCACTTCAGGTGCTGGAAATAGCACTTGCATGCACCAAAACTGCACCTGCTGAAAGGCCATCTTCGCGCAAAGTTTGTGATCTGTTGCTACATGCATTCAACGACAAGGTGGTGTATTCTGATAAGATGAGTCCAGACAATTACGTCTAGACGTTTAGTTCAATGGAAATTTCCTAAGTTTTGTAAGATCAGATAATATCTATCTTGTGAAAAAATTGAATGTGTAAAAGCATTGTTTCTGGCAAGGAAAGGTTTCCATAAGAATATATTATATATCTATTTTTCCTTTAAAGAATCCTGTTTGTGTTATTTCTAGGAACTGAATATAGCATGGGAGGATGTAACGCAAAGAACGAAATGTAGTAGAATTTAACTAATAATGTTATCAAAAAGAACGACACCATAGCCAGTGTAATCCCATAAGTGGGGTCTAGGGAAGGTAGAGTGTATGCAGACCTTACCTCTACCTCGTAGAGATAGAGAGACTGTTTCTGACAGACCTTCGGCATAAAATAAAGCATATAGCAGCTAATAATGGTATCCATGTATAACCAAGTTATAAACAATGTGAGCCAACAAAGTCAAAGTATTTTGGTCCCTTCTCTCAAATGAAGGATGTGTTATATTTCAAGTCTAGACTCTCTACATCCACAAGGTATGAATCGTGAAAAACCATGAGGGTGTGTGTGGGGGTTGGGGGGAGATTGAAGAGGTGACCTGTGATCCATGATTGATGATCGAAAAAAATAGCAAAAATTTGTGCTTGTGATTGAGAAAGAAAAGTGAGAGGTGATTAAACAGGTCTACGTTTTTTTATTTATTATGTCCTTTACTATAAAATGAAAATCTCGCAAGTCGGTAGCGTTCTAACGAATAAAAAATGAACCTTAATCTTTCTATGATTTCGATTTTATGTTTATTTACTTATATCGTGTATTTTTCTTCACATTGTCATGTTAAATCTTCTTTTTTCGGTAATTTTCATATATGGCTAATATATTTCATAACTTTTCAATGAGAATTTCACATGATTATTTTGTTAACGTAAGAAATTTAGAGTACCTTTTATTACTAAGTAACAATTTAAATTAAATACCTATTTGTGGTACATGCTAAATAAATAAATAAATTGTGATAACATATCTTATTTCAATTTTGTAACTTTATATCTCTCGTGTTACACTAGAATATTTATTTTAAGTCCAATAATGAGGAAGACACAAATTTATCGTTATTTTTTTTTATGAACAAAAAATAAATAGGATGCAATAAGAGCCTTTTAAAGTATTAATTTCATAAGTCATTATTTTTTCTTTAAAAGTGAAAATGCATATAGTAACGTATTCAATCAATACATAATTTATAAAGTTGCCTTTAAAATTTATTTGAGCAATCTATAGTATCTCATATTTCATAAGCCGTTATCATTATTGAGAAATGAAAATACATAGTACCATATAATGCAAATATAATATTTTCTATCATATATTTTGTTTGTTGTTAATTTATTTTGACCGATTACATGTTAAACAGTTAAATTAATACAAAATATTCAGCTGTTTATACAGTTGCATTTAGAATTATTTGAATAATATATACATTATCTTGATCTTTTTTTTATTAAGTCGTTATTGTTAATGTTATGTGAAATGCATAGTAACGTATTTAATGCAAATTAAAAAAAATGATAATTTTGTTTAGTGTTAATTTGTCTTCTCCTATTACATGTTAATAAAGTAACAAATTATCCGAAAATGTATAATATTGCCTTTAGAATTATTTGAGTAATATGAAAAATCTAGTAATTTATAAGTCGTTATAGTTATTGAGTGAAAATACATAGTAACGTATTTAATGTAATTAATTGTTTGTTTACGCCTTTAACTTTTTTTATTTAAAGGAGTATGCAAAATAAAATATACCAAGTAAAATGAATCAAAACACATGCTAAATAATGACATGAACGAATTTAAATAGATCTAGATGATATCATCAATGCGTATTAATTTATATCCTAAAAAGAATAGCATATTCAAGTTTCTTGTATAAAAAAAAAAGAATTAATTCCACTAACCATAAAATTTATAAAAAACATCGTTATTTCTTAACGTAAGCACATAAAATACAGGTTAATCAAGAAGAACCCATCATATTTTAAATTCTTTTACTATATTATATTATAATTGATTTGATTTTCTAAACATATTGCGACATTCATTAGAAATTCTTATTTAGTTGATTATCTTTTTGAGTTAGTTTTTGTTTGATGTTTTTTTATCTATATTTCTATTTGATATTTCAAATTTTATTTATTATAAACAACTATGGAGGTGTAAGAGGTGATCGATGTGATGATCAATGATTGAAAAAATGTGGCAAAGATCTATGTTTTCTATTCATTTTATCCTTTACTATAAAATGAATATATCACAAATTAATAGCGTTCGACTAAATAAAATAAATTTTATTATTGAATTTTGATGTTATGCGATAAAGTTATCATGTTTGACGAAAGATATGAAATATATTATTTATTTATTCATGAGTAAGCATAAACTTCAAATCTCAAGTTTAAGGTAGGATCTCAAGTTTAAGGTAGGAGAATTTTCATCCATCTAGCGTTATTTTAATGCCATATTTTTTCAAAGAAAATTATAATAAACAAAACTATATGGCACTTGGTAAAGCCTAAATCTTTCTACTTTTTTTATTTTATGTTTATTTTTTCCTTCAAACTATATGGCACTTGTCATGTTAGTCTTCTACTCTTCTTCCCTCTAATGAGAATCTCACATGATTAACCTGACTTTCTTAATAAAATGTAGGGAAAAGATGTTTTATAGGTGACGTTATACGTTTATTATATCTTTTCAAACATTTAACGCCCCCAACTCCTACTTCTTTACCATTCCACCCCCACCACACCACACCCTCTCACTTTTATTATTTTTGCTAGATTACATATGAATGCTATTGAGAATTGAGAGAACATTTTTTTACTTAATTACCAAAAATAAGTAAAATTCAATTTATTTTCCAAAAACAAAATATCTGTTATGAAAGTATTTTGCATGAATGTTAATTGCAACACAAACATTGCAATTTTTTAATTTTTTTTTATGTTTGGTGAATTATAAAAGTAATTATCAATAGACATTCAAAGTTAAAATAAGTGTTGGGATTTAGAATATATCGTTGTGAATATAAAGTAGATGATATACGAATTTCTAGTGTACCCATGGAACAACGCTTTATTAGACCTTACATATAACGGAAATTGAATTAATCAAAACTTCAATGCGAGTACCAAATATAAAATGAGAAATAAAAGATACGAGTATCAAATACAAAATGAGAAATAAAAGATACGTTATAAGCAAATTTTCCTCAGGTTTTTTTTACCCTGAAATGGCAAGTACTCCTCTATCATTTTCGAAACGTCGATACATTCACTGAGTGTTACCTAAATGTGACACATTCACTGAATGACCAAAAAGTTTCTGAAGCGTCAAAGTTTATTACTAGTACAGTACTATTTTGTATGTTTCCTTCTACTTTACAATTTTCTCATGTGCATTATTACTACTTTACAACAAATTCACCAGAGTTTTCCCAGATTATACATAATCATCATAAAGAGGACCTAAAAACAAGTCTCAACTTAGAAACACTTATCCTACAATTAGTACTAAACTTAATTTGACACAGAATAGGAAAAGTTGGAATATACACAAATAAGGAGATGCAAAAAATGATACGTATCAAAAAGGCGTCAAAAGTGATAGAAGAGTGATCAAGCAAACATCTTTTATACTAGTACTGAGTCAAGGGTACATCAGAAACAACCTCTAGGAGTAAGGTCTATGTACACACCACCCATCCCAGACCCCGCTTGTCACGGGATATGATGTTGTTGGTGGTGAACAACTCAGATACATGATTAACAAAGATACTGAGGACTTTGATATAAACATAATTGATACTCATGGAACGTCCTGTGATAATTTCTATAACAGATGCATCAAATCCACCAAGAAATAAGTTCAGACAAGGCTGGCACATTGTATAGGTTGGGTTGCTGGATATGGAATCCTCGTAGTAGGCTGGACCTAGATCCAGCCGAGATAGGGCGGTCTTTAGAAAAAACAGGTTTGGAAAGCAAAAGAATGCTTGACATTTTCTAATCTTCTTCCTGCCCTAGAAGTAGCACAAAAAGAGGGGGCAAAGGGAAGCTCGGTACACTAAGCTGTGGGAAGTCTTTGGAAAAGCCGGACCACAAAGGTCTATTGTACAGAACTTTACCATGCATTTCTGCAAGAGGTTGCCTCCACGGCTTGAACTCAAAAGGAGGGGCTACCATTACTGGACCAATGATAAAGTACTGTCATATCAAGTTATGCAAGTGAAACCTTACAGGTAACAGGTGTTTCTGGGGGGAGGAGTGAAAGGTATGAATCATCTCTCTACTGTATAAAGAACTACAGTGGCTATTACTAGCAAAAGATGCAATTTTGTAAGAACTGGTTATATGATTGTACTGTACGGGGGCAATCGTGTAATAAATGCATACGCATTCAAACTGCATCCCTTAAGTAATTGTATAAGCTAAAACAGGATTGTTGCGCGAATTCAGGCAACGACAAAAAGGGAAAACCCCGAAAGAGACAAGGGATGCATAACTAGGAAACAATGGAACTGGATCACATAAGAATGAATCTGGACAACTAGCGGATAAACCTCATGAATACCATGCATCAACTAAGGTTACAATCTCATCAAATTTACAACTCATAAAAGCTGGTTTACGATCCATGAGCTTCTAATTTTCTTGCTCACCATGACTGCAAAAAACGTAATGTCTAAACATCATCCATACAACTGATACACACACCATTTTTCAGTTTTCACAAATAATCACAGATGAGTAAGCAGAATAACTGATCATGAGATATGGCATAATAAAGGAAAGAATTTCTAAAATAACATGTAAGAAAACGAGAGTTGGAACAAAGTATTTTCATTTCCAAAGCTACCAACTGTCTTGAAAGTAAACTAAGTTTATGGACCACCAACTGCAGGAAATAAAATGTACTGATACACAAGCCAAGATGGCGACGAACAACCTTGCAGAACTTTATTTCTCTCCTCGACTAAGTCAAGAAAATAAAGATCGCAAAACCCAAAAAGACCAAGTTCTAAGACTTATCTAGAGAAGCTTTAGCAGATACTAATCGAAAACTATAACTGTATTGCTCGTTATTTCACCTAACCTTAAACTATTTGATGGCCACCTTTGGGATATCATGTTACTGGAGAAGACAGTTCCATTGAAGGAACATTTGATGGAAGTTGAAAAGGAAAAGAAAATTGTACTCAAGACCTTCCATAGAAAACTATGTTGTTGAATCTTGAGCCCAGTTTGTGCTTTCCCCATTCTGAAAAGAGGTTAAAAAGGAAAGTTTTTTATAAGATAAAAAAGTTGGGATAAATTACCCATTAGCAAGAATCCTGTTGCCCCAGAAACCAATTATGTATTGATCCACACCCTCTACAGCACAACACATGCTGCTGCCAAATCTTCAGCATCCCATAACTGCGCAGTTATACACAAAACTACCAGATCTCTTCCGGCCAAGCAAGGTCCATTCTGGAGGCCCTTCACTCGGCACCCACGAATTCACCTCAATATACCCTTCGCCCATAACCCTAGGCCCTCCAACTACAATTAATCTATCGCCGCATGCCCGAAAAGCTAAACCCCATCCATTCATAGAAGCAGCTCGTTCAGGCAACCGTCCAATGGAAACCCATGCCTTGTTTCGCTTGTCGTACTTCCTAACCTCCATGGCAGCATAATCGGCAGCATACAGTTGGTTATTTACAACTGCCACCAACGGAGGTGCTTCAGATGTAACAGGGATATCATTCCTAGTTGCGTTAGGTCGCACAGGGGACATGTTTGGGATTTCTGTCCATTTTCCTGTTGTCAGATCATACTCCTCCGCACATGTCATCAGCTTCGATTCAGCTCCACCGATGCCCCCTATCACGTAAAATTTACCGTCCATGAATACGCCCGAGCACATCTTGCGTGGCTGGTTCATGCTTGCCAATGTCCTCCACGTGCCTTGCTCCGAGTTGTAGAGCTCAGCTGAGTTGAGGATTTTGCCTCGTGAATCACAGCCGCCAGCGAGAATGGCAATCTCTCCACGGCTGGCAGAACCGAACAGGCACCTAGGCGCATTCATCTGCATCCCGGATGTCCATGTATTTGTCAGTAAGCTGTACCGATAGATAACATGTGCCAACACCTCCTTTCCAAAAACAAGAAGCTCCGTACCAACCGCCAAAGATTCCTTGTCGGAGAACACGAAGCACTCATTGGGATTCATGGTCGGCAGATGCATCCAACGGCGCCTAGTAGGGTCAAATACTTCCCATTCGAGCAGCTGGCACGAGAAATATACCCAGTGCTCAACGACACCCATTTGTCGCCGCAACCTATACAGTTCACCGCTCCTAACTAATGAGCGAAATTCACTATTCAAAGATGCTATGGTGCCATAATCTGACCTTGAGACCTGAACGAGAGAACTTACAAAGTTATCCCGGCCAATGGCAGGAATAAGCGTACTGATATCACCATTATCCCCAGCCTGATGCTGATTGCCAGCTTGCTCATCAGGGGGTGCTGCAGCAGAATCATCCTCAGCACGACCCTGATTGTCAGCTTGCTCATCAGCGGATGCTGAATCAAAATTCTCCCCAGCACGACCCTGATTGTCAGCTTGCTCATCAGCGGATGCTGAATCAAAATTCTCCCCAGCACGACCCTGATTGTCAGCTTGCTCATCAGCGGATGCTGAAGAATTGCCCACCGAGAAAACCACTCCTTCTAGGTCAGAACCATCAGACAGCTTCTGCAACTTGCATTGCACATTTTCACCCTCCTCGTCATTTTCCAATGGCCTTTTGCCATTCTGGGCATCAATCCTATCAATGTGATAACTCATGCAGCCCGTCCAGTTACTTTCTGTCCGACAATCCCTTTGAACCAAACACGTACGATCTTCCAACATGTCTTCCAGATTGAACCCTAGAATAAACACCAATTCCGCAACCTTCCTCTGATCTGGATCCTAAACCCTGTGCTCAGCCCTAACAAAACTGATATCCATGGAACAAAATTAGTAACAACAACTCCAAAAAAACAGATACATCAAAACTCATAAATCCAGGTTAAAAACAAAGAACAAACAGAAAAACAAATTCTCAATCACCAAACCACAGAAACATAATTTTTCCCTAGCTATATCTCATTCAACATCAGTTTTGATCATTAATTAGAGAAAATCAAATCAAATCCCAGTAACACTCAATGTATAAAAACAATTCTGATAAACACAAATGCAGGTCTTTTTTCAGTAAACAAAAAAACCACAAGCATCTATAAACCCTCATTGATTCAAGTAAAAAAAAAAAAAACCACAAACATCTATAATCCCTCATTGATTCAAGTTTAAAAAAAAAAACCTATAATCCAGATCAAGCAACTCCTTCACAAAAAGATTCAACATTCAATCCAACAGATCCTGTAAAAACAATCAAACAACAAAAACCCCAAAACCAAAAACTCAAAAAAAAAAAAAACACCCTAAAAATCAAATCTTTCAATCAAATAAACATGCAAGAATCATTAAAGATTCAAACTTTATAACCCCCAGATCTCCAAAATTCAGATCAAACAACCCCCTTTTGCTCAAATTCACCAAACATCAATCAATCAAACACCAAAACTCCAATCTTGCATTGTTACCAAACAGAAAAAACCACTCCAAACAACTAAAAAGAAAGAAAAAAACTTACAGATTGGATAAGATGAAAAGGAGGAAGAGAGAACCCTTGATTGGAATTGAACTGAAACTGAAAAAAAGAAGACTCTTTTCTTCTATATATATAACAAAAAACTCTACCACTTTAATTTTCTTGGTTTTCCCTATCTATCTATATAGTCTTTTTCTTTCTTTTGTTCTTTCTGTTTTTCTGTTTGTACTTAGTATAAGAGGCAGTTACTTGTTTTTTTATAAAATTTTTTTAAAAAAAAAAGGAAAAAAATGGAAGAAGAAGAGGAGAAGAAAGCTATGGTGGGAGGGGGATTTTTCAAGCCTTAGGATTCTCTCTGAAAATCAAAGCAAGGTTTTATGGCATAATTTTAGAAGGAATACTACACTTTATCTCTCTTCTTCTTCTCATTTCTCTCTCTAAAAAAAAACCTCCTATTTTATTACATATACTTAAATAGATTTTCTTGAATTATAAATAAAATAACCAAAATATAATTATACAATAAACAGCTGGATATTATGTGTATAATTGTTGTATGTATGTATATATAAAAAATTTGTAATAAAAGTAGAAAAAAAAATACAAAAAAGACAAAGAGAAAGGTGGGAAGAAAGGGAGGATAAGGAAGTTGTGGGTCCCACTTTACAGCTTAGTTAGAGGTTTTCTTCTTTACTTATACTTCTTAAAAAGTTTTTTTTTTTTTAACTAATTATTTTTTGGTTTAAGTGGATACTTGGTTTATATATAATTAATTATGTTGATCGTAAAATAAAGAGATAAATATATATTGTTTACGTGATATATGCAAAAATAACTTATTTGAGATTTTAATTACTGAATAATGAGATGAACTTATTTTTTTTTGACTGAGTAGATAAATTATAAGAAAATATATTTAAGTAGATGTTAGTTCAAGCGTATACGCTCATAAATAATTCAGTAGACAAAATTAATTACGTTGAACGTAATTTAAATATTATTTACGTAATATATGCAAAATAACTTAAATAGGATTTAAATTACTAAAGAATAAGATGAACTAATTATTTTCTTAATTGAGTAGATTAGTTATAAGAAATATGTTTAACTAGATGCTAGTTCAAGTATATATGTTTTATAGGTAATTCAGTAGATAGAATTAATTATGTTAAATGTAAAAATAGAGAACTAATATATATTCTTTACGTGATATATGTAAAATAATTTAAAAGGAATCTAATTATTAAATAATGTCATGAACTAGTTTATTTATTTATTACTGAATAGATAAATTATATATAAGCAAAATATGTTTAACTACATATTTGTTCAAATGTATACGCTCATAAATAATTCAGTTGATGAAATTAATTACGTTGATCATAAGATATAGAAAAAAAAATATGTATATTTTACACAGAAAATATGAATAAATAACTTAAAAGGAATCTAAATTACTAAATAATGATGTAGAGAAGTTTGAATAAATTAATTTAGGTGGTAACCATTTATCTTGTTAGTATCATATATCAAACAGCAAATTAATGCATAATTATATCGTAAAAAAATTAATTTAAAACTTTTTCTATGAAAAACAATGCGAAAAAGGTATCAAATGAATTACACTAAATGTAAAATAAAAAAGTGAGTCATTTCTTTTATGTAAATAAAACACGTAAAATAGAAGAAAATTATTATAGTATTGGGTTTATTTTATGTTTCACTTGAATCAATCTTGAAAAACATTGGAATATCGTTGCAAATTCGTATTCAGATGATTATCTTTTTGCCATAATTTTTCTTTAATGTTTTTGATCTTTTTTTCTATATTTAATTTTATTAGTTTAGTTGATAATGAAAAAAATTTGTAATTTGCATGGATAGGGCTGAAAAGGTAATCGCGACTGACGATCTGAAAAATGTGGCTGAGATAAGTGTTTGTAGTCGAAAAAGATAAGTGAGGTGTGAATAAGTAGGTTTATATTTTCTTTACGTTTTCAGTATATTCTGTCGTCTACGTAAAAGTAAAAATTTCGTAGGTTGATAGCGTCCAACAGAATATATTGACATTTTTCTTTATTGAATTTTAATTGCACGTGGTGAAGCGTACAAATTTGACGAAACATATGAAACACAATTTATATATCTATTTACTTTAATATTTGGTATCTGAAACACTTTTATCGGTTAATTTAATACATTGTGTAGAGCTCATTTATAAGAAAATACTCTTATTAAAAATATTTTCTTATTTAGAGCTTAAACTTTAAATTTAAGTTCAAAAAAGAGAAACTTCATCTCTTACCGTATTTTTTATAGCCAATTTCCTTTTTTTAAAATATAAATAAAAGTACATGGCGCTTGATAAAATCTTAATTTTTTACAACAAAAGATGAGAAACCCTAAAATCTCTCTAAATATTTTGATTTTATGTTTATTATCTTATAGTTATCATTATCATCTTAGTCTTATTCCTTCTTGATTTTTCAATGAGAATCTCATATGGCTAATTTTGTTTAAATTTAGACTAGCCTTTTTAAATCATCACCAAGTACAATTTAAATACTTACTTAAGGTATTTATAAAAGAAAAAAATAATAATCTTGTTTCAATTTTGTAACATTACATCCCACATGTGTTACACATTAAATAAATAAAAATACGTAAATTTAAAAAATTATTTAAGTAATATATAGGGGTATCTGGTATTTGATAAAAAAAATATTGTTATTGAGAAGTGAAATACATATATAGTACCGTATTTAGTGCAAATGTAATATTTTTTGTAATAAATTTTGTTTATTGTTTTTTTTATCAGTTACATATTGAAGTAATACAAAGTATCCGACAATTTATAAAGTTGCCTTTAAAATTTTGTTTGAATAATAAATATTATTTAATAATTCATAAGTTATTATTGTTAATGAGAAGTGAAATACATAGTAACGTATTTGATGCAAATACAAATTTTCTATAATAAATTTTATAGTTGTTAATTTGGTCTTGAACAATTTAAAGTAATATAGGTAGTATCTAGTATATTATAAGTCATTATTTTTATTGAGTGAAATAAATAGTAATTATTCAATTTTACAAAAAATATAGGATGGATTATCTATTTAATGTGTAAAATAATGAATTTTGTTATTTTATTGACCACAAAGCTAATACATATTTACTTAAATCCTATAAAAATAAGGAATACACCGATATTTACCTTACCTTGAAGTTTACAATAATCCATTTATCATGTCAAATATATAGTTTATAATTTTTCTCCAATTCAATTATAAAATAAAAATGTGGTCAAAATGCAAATTATACATATATATTCAATTTAATGATAGCAATTTAATAACAAAATTTGTTTTATGTTAAAAAAACTTGACAATCTAGAAATCTGTTATTTATGTTTGACTCACCCTCGTTTCACATTGGTATTTCTTTTTGGTAGAGACGTTACATTAATCTTGACTCAACTGTTCAAACTTCAATAAAAATTTATTACGGAGATGTTACTTGTAAAATTATTCATGTTTGACTCACCCTCGTTTCACATTGGCATTTTTTTTGTTAGAGACGTTACATTAATCTTGACTAAATGGGTCAAACTTTAATAAAAATGATATTTATTACGGTAGGTTACTAGTAAAATTTATGTTTAGATTTCAAAAGGAGTTCATTTACTAGTCAAATTCACAATTTAATGTTTTTACACTTAAGTTTAAAATCAGTAACTTCCACATTTGACTTCATAGTATAATATTACATGATATTTTCAAAGGAGTTCATTTACTACAAATTCACAATTTAATGTTTTTACGACTTAAGTTTAAAATCTCTAACTTCCACATTTGACTTCATATTATAATATTACATGGTAAAAAAGCTACTAGTAGTACATCATTTTTTGACCAATTGTTATTCAAACGTATTTTTTTGACCACTCTAAACACAATGAAAACAAATCAAACTAGACAACTAAATCCTAATAAGGATTAATTAATATGATTAAAAGATTACACACGCTTTAAAACTGTGCATAGATTCTCCAGTATAATCATTTCAACTATATATTGATTAATAATTTAATATATACTTTTTTAGTCCGAATAATTAAATATATACACGTTAAATTATTTTTGTTGAAAAAAAATTACTAAAACAAAAGTCGGCTTCAAACTTTGTTGTCTATTTTCATTTTGAAGACTAATCAAACTTTTGATTATTTTCTTTTTTGTCTCTTTATTTTGATTAGTTTTTAATAGAATGTCCACTAATTTATTTTTATTTTTTAAAAAAAAAAAAAAAAAAACCTCCAAGATTTTGTTTGGTCAATTGTATTGATCAAACAAGAGTCAATTACAAAAAAAGTTGCCCAATTCCAATAGAATTTTAGGTCATCAAACATTATTAGAATTGACCCCTTTGATGTGATCATATTTTTGTACTATTAGGCGGTTCCCCACCTTAAAATTAAGCCATAATTAAAACATAAACTTTTTTAAGTCCAACTTTTCCCACAATAGTCTTTAAACTTTATCTTATTGTCACAATATTATAGAATTTTGAAATTCTTATAAGGTAATACTGATCAAAGACGGATATAAAAATTTAAGTATAATTTTGAAAAATATCGAATATGATTGTATTGTCGTGTTTCTGTTACATTTCATGATGATGTTGAGTTCAACAATGATAACTTAGTAATATTGAAATTATATTTATTGATAGATAGATAGATTGATAAAACGATGGATTTGAATCACAATCTCTTAATTGTGAAAGTATGATTAAAGACGGATATAAAATTTTAGTGTAAAATTGAAAAGTATTAAATATGATTGTATTATCGTGTTTTGGTTACATTTCATGATACTGAGCTCAATAGTGATAATTTAATAGTATCAAAATTATATTCATTGATAGAGAGGTAAAACTTTGGATTTGTGTCACAATCTCTTAATTATGAAAGTGATGATTATCAAACTTCAAGATGATCTTCTACCAATGACCAAACACCAAAAGATAGAAAGTGATGGTAGGGTAGTTTTAAACTATCTTTTCTATTCCCTAAACTGTATGTGGTCCTTTTCCATGTGTTAGATAATCACATCTAACGCCCAATTGTTAGTCTTCTTTTATTTTATTTTATTTTTACAAAATTTTCAATATTTCTATATTATAAGGTAAGATTTCTTTTTGACTAATCTATCTTTGGTAATTTTGTAAGTCAAATTCACATTTTAATTCGAGATTATCATAGCTAGTATTAGACCATTCATCTTTTGCATTTGTTAATACAAAGATAATCATAATTCCTTCTATATATTTTTTTCATTCTATCATTTTATTTAATTGATATTCGAATATATACACCTATATTTTGACAAACATTTCAAAAAACTATTTTCTCCATTTTATATTAGTGGTGGTTATATTTTTCTTTTATATCTAATAAATTGCACTTCATTTTATAATTAGATTAATTTAATCTTATTTCAAGAACATTTAATACAAGGATTAAAATTAAAATGAGATAAAAATAATTAGTTTCACCTTATTTTGTAGATTGATAAATAAACTGAAACAAATATTTCTAGTAACTTGACAACTATTATAAAACGAAAGTAGTATTAATTGACATATTTCAATATGTATTCAAATTATTTGCACAAATACATTTATACGCTAAAATCTCAAAGTAGAATAGCAAACCATTTATTTTTTAGTATATGCATAAAGAGCAAAAAAAAAAATTATCATTTTTAGATTCAAATAGTAAAACAAAATGATGGTGATTGGTTGTTGCAATTTCGAATCCGTGTATACTTTTTTGACTTGTGAAAAAAAAAGGGCATAATACATAAATTGGACCCTAAACTTGACTTCAAATTTTAAGTATGACCTCTAACTTTCATAGTGCACAAGTAGACACTTTAACTATCCAATTCTTAAACAAAAAAACACGCGAATCCAACCTGGCATAACGCGTGATTGAGACGCAATTCAGGCGCGTCAGGGGTATTTTTCGAGGCCCACAATAGTAAAAAAAAAAAACGGAAATGACAATTTTACCCTTAATGAATCCCTTTTAAATATATTTTTATTTTTTTCAAATCAAAATCCCATTTTTCTTCTTCTTCCTCCAAATTCTAGTACTCAAGCTTTTTTCCTCTTTTTGTGCACAATTTCTGGTCGTTTTTATGTAATGGCTTCTAATTTTTTTTGTCAAAATCGAGCAAATTGGGAAAAGAAAATACGACCCTACCCTTTTGTATTTTAATTTTTTTTAATTATAAAATACGTGTAATTTTTTTAATTACGTGGCAGCCACTGAGTGGCTCAATAAGCCACGTAGGCGCGTTTGTATATCACACAATTTGGCTGTTGGATTCGCGTGTTTTTTTGTTTAAGAATTGGATAGTTAAAGTGTCTACTTGTGCACTATGAAAGTTAAAGGTCATACTTAAAATTTGAAGTCAAGTTTAGGGTCCAATTTATGTATTATGCCAAAAAAAAAACATCATAATGCATTCTTCTTTTGAACAACCGTAAATTGTACAATTAAATGACTTAAATCAAAAAAAAGAAAAATTAAAGTCGTAGCTTATAACTTTTCTATATTAAAAAAAATAATCAAAAAATTGTAGAGAAGTATTGGAACATGTACAATGAATATTTACTAGCCTGATTAATTTTGAGTCTCGTTTTATAAGATTTATTAAAGGTTGAAACACTTTTTATTAGAATTTTTCTGGCAATTTACACAAATGTCCTTTTTTAAGCTTTTACATTGCTAGAAATAGTTTCTACGCGAATTAATGAGAAATTTATGTTATAAAATATAATTTTTTCGTTTATTGGAAGATTAGAAAACAACACATTTTCACTAAAATATTGGATAACTCCCTTCTTTTTTTTCGACACTACTATATTTTCTTTACCTAAAAATTCAATAATAGTCACTTAATATTTTTCAATTAAAAATTTAAATAAGAAAACACCAATTTTTGAATGATGTTGTTATCCAAAATTTATTCCTACTTCAAAAATTTTTATGTAAATATTAAAACCTTTAACAATGACAAAATATTAAACCACCGCTTCCACCTCTTCAAAATTTTAAATCCTTATCATCTCACAGAAAAATCTATTATTTTCAAAACCGACCATTTACTTAACAACCGTCTCAAAACAAATTTTTTCCCAAAACTTGAACGTGAGAGTCCCAATGAAGCGGTGATTTTCTATTTTTATGTAAATGTAACGTAAGATAAAATTAGTTGTATTATGATGTAAATATTTGTACTTTTAGTTGACTTAATAGCTAATAAAAACAAACCGATAAAAGGTAAAGACAATTTAAAGGAGTTAGAAGGAGGGAGGTTGAGAAAATGACAATTAAGTGGCCTAAGCTTAGCTAAACACAATGCCGTGTCACCGTCTATTTCTCAAGTCATCATGTACCATTTGATGTCTTTCTTAATTCAAATATTTTAAATTATCTTACATCATCTCTACTCAACATATATGATAACGATGCAAATACATATCGAGTGTAATTTTATTAGCAGGATGTATACCAATTGTTTTTGATAGAATCTCAATTTTAGCAAAGTAGAATAAAATTTAGTAGTTAAACTACAATGTTAAGTATAGTAAAGTTGTTTTTAATAAAATTTTGATTATTGTAAAGCATAATAAGATTAAGTATGAGAATTAAACATAAGTGAGAAGAAAATACTAGCAACAACGTATAATAATGACAATGGGTTGTTTATATATATATATATATATATATATATATGTCAAAGGGTCGTCTGCTAGAGTTTATCAGAAAAAATAATGCATGTATTAGTCTTGTGTATTACTAGTATCTTGTTTGGTACTCTTTTCCAATTAGTTATACACTCTATATTGTATTAAGGTGTATATTGTTAATACCATAAATTTCTACGTATTAAAGACCCAATTGCCCCTCAAAACCTTTTTTACATCTTTTTTCACCATAATAGTGTAACGACCTGCTCCCGTCGTTATAGAAAAGCCAACGAGGGAAAATTTGGGGCCGAAAAAACTTTTTCGTAGTATTTAGATTTCCCAACCTAGTCCAGATTTGGACGAAATCAGAGTCTTTAAGGTGTAGGAAAATCTGGTAGCAATCAGGTGAATCAATTATGATTTTGAGTACATGAGTAGTTAGATAACTCGTTAAGGAATTCGTACGACTTTACGAAATTGAATTTGGGTGAGTAGAACTCCCGGAATCGATCTTGACGTAAAGGATATTTTCTGAGCATTGTTGGTTAGATGTGTGTCGTGAAAAGACAATTTTGGAATTCTTGAATTAGCTCTCTATCTCGCGTAACCCGCATTGGTGCTGCTTTGGCAGGGCCGCTACAGCGGGATGACAGCCATTGTGGTGGGCTCGACGCGAATTAAAGTTGTTAATAAACCCCTAAACGTCCTCATTATGCACTTTGCGACTTTTAGAGCCAAGGAACGAACCCCAGGCGACTCCTACTCGTTTTTCACCATTCTTGAGGCTAAAGATAAGTTTTTCATTCCTCAAATTCGTTTTTCGAACCATAGAACGTAATAAAATGAGTGAATATTGATGGGGGAAGGTTTTGTTATATAGATTCTATGGTGGAAACAACCCCAATTTGGATAATTGGGATCATGGGTTTGATATAGGGTTCATAGAATTGTTAGTAATTCGGGTCATTAGTGATTGTTTATTGATTCTCGTATTATATCGATTGTTTATAGACCAAAACAAGTGAAACGAATCAAGGGAATGATCAAGTTTCTTAGGTTTCAAGCTTGTTTCGAGGTAGGTGATGATTGTGTGATGTATGTTTGTTCTTGCTTCATTATGATATTTGTATATGTTAAATGTTGCAATGTGGATCACACTTGTTGTAAATGAGATATATTAATAATTATTGTCATGAAATCATGACTTAAATGTATGATCTTGATGATATACTTGTGATTGTAATTGTGGTATGTTGAATGGATCAGTTTCCACATTTCGGCATAACTAATTTGGATCGGTTGCCACGCTCCGGCATAATTATGGGATCGGATACCACATTCCAGTATGCTAACTGTTTGGGTTTGGGTTTCATGAGAGGACCAATGATTTTATATAAAATGTGAAGTTGTTCGTTGTTCATAAATGTTAATAATTTTGTATATGTTGATATATATACATGTAATTATAATATTGTCTTGACTTGCTTATGTTGCACTTAGTGGGATAGCCGCGTAATCCTACCTTACATTGTGGTTGTGTACTGATACTGCATTTGCTCTTATTTTGTTGAGTACAGGGCAATTTTCAAGTGGCTCTGACAGACCTCGCTTAGGAAATCAGTGATCGTCTCTTTGAATTTATGGGTGAGCCAATTCTTTCGGACTGCCATGAAATTCTCTTTCGTCTATCTCCACCATTTTTGAACTTAGACATTTGTTCTGGTTAGTTAATTGATTCATTATAATGAGGTTGCATCCCTTCTTGTTTAGACTTGGTTCATTGTTAGATGGTTCGGTACATTTACTTTCAGGTTCTAGGTTAATTCTTCTGCATTGTTAGTTGTTAAATCTTTGTTGAGGTTTATGAGAACTTCAGTTTTAGCTATTATTTCTGCTTTCATATACTTAAATGTTTTAGTTTTGTTTTAGTTGCTTGGTTTGGATTGTAGTAGTGGTTCTTCCACTGGAGAGTTAGTGTGGGTGTCAATCACTACAGTCTGGATCGTGACAAATAGTGGAGCGTATCTTTGTAAATTAAATTTTTATGCAATGCATACTATTTATTTATGCATCAAACCAAACGACGCAAAAAAATAATCTATGTGTATTAATGCAAGCATAACTAATACATGCATTGTTAATACGAGCATTGTTAATACACTCTATTTAACATTATTCTTATACACTCTACCAAACGACCCCTAAGTAATTTAGGTTTAATAATATTTAATAATGTACTATTAATTCATTACTAAATAAGATTAGCTATAAACTTTTATTCCGTTCAAGTTGCGTTATCTTTGAATTTCTTATGTTCAAGCCAACTTATCCCATAATTTTTTTTTATGTTCAACCCGAATTTTCCTAGAATTTTATGTTCGATAAATATTTCTAATAATTGGCGTTTAAATTTATTTCAAATTATAACTTTAAAAGTGTATACCTCTAAATACAATTTTCATTATTGAAAATAAATATGTAGATTCAGAGACAATCAAAATAGAATAAAATTTTCAATTATCGCTAAATTCATGAGCAAACAAGATATAATCTGGCAATCTAAAAGATCTTAATAATCAACGAGAAATAATAAAAACATTTCCATAATAACAATGACAAACGAAAAGGAAGCGACCTAAATCGTGAAAATGTAATTATGGTAGGGCGATATAAGCATTGTGCTACTAGGTGAAGTAGCCTCAATATTATTTTACTAGTAATAAATAAACATATGTTCCATATTATAAATTTATTTATAATTCTCATATTATACATTATTCTAATTTGTATAAGGCGTTATTATTTAGGAAGTATACTAATTTGTTCCGTTCGTGTGTAAATATAAGTTTTTATTATTTTTTGTTTAAAATAAAATAAAATAAAAAGTGTTTTTTTGGGATTCGCACGTGCGCCGCATGTGATAGAACGACAAAGTTCCCATTTCGTCAGTGTTCACACGTGCCAAAGCCCCTGGATTTTTGAATCCGCTTTCAATTTAGCAAAAAGACATCGCCCTCGGTCCCAGTGCCACGTGTCGGCGCACGTGGGTTGCTTATATTCTTAATCTCTCTATTAATTATACAAATTTATATTTTATTAAAAAAATATATACCCTAATCCTCTTTAACCTTTTCACCACATCTTTTTAATCAGGTAATAAAATATTTAAAGAAGATACAAATTTTAAATAATATACTCTTGCCTAATTAAGACTCGTTTACTTTGATTTTGAAATATACTTAAATTCAATATAATTTCATAACTGAAATTAAACAAAAAGAAGGTATATACAAATCTTACGGTTATCATGTAAAATATTTTTGATACATTATCGGTTAAAAACGAGCATCAAACACTCTTTATGATTTTACATTTGAAGTTACAGGTTAATAACAAATCACAAAATTCGTTAATTTGACCTTTAAAGTGATTGATAGATATGTTCACTTTAAGGAGAGTAGATAACGTGTTCAATTCTCAATCATCATTTGTGGTAAAATAAAATATAAGTAAGCGTTTTGTCATAGAAATTAAATATTTTTTATTTTATTTAATTTTTTTTGAAGTTTAAGTTATATTTTGCTATACATTTGTAGAAAATATTTAATTATTTAAATAAAATTTTAAAAATAATGATTATATTCTCTAACTTCTAAAATTAATAAACTTATTTGTTTAACTTGATTAATTTATCTGAAACATACAATCAAGTTGATTCTAAAAGAATAATATCTCATAATGAATAATTACATAATATCACAAATTAGATTGTCGATTTTTTAAAGTACAAAAAAATTTCTTCACTAATTCAAATGTCATAATACACTTACCAACTTAAAAAGTGAAAATAGATTTTGAGGCATTTTGAAAATTTAAATGTAACCTTAAATGTTACTATTGAAACTTTTTAATGATCAAACATTAATTTTTTAACAAAAGAAAAGTGAATAATTCTAGTAAGTATGTGCCAACCTCTAATCTACCATACTTCCTCCTTCCATTTTTATTTATCAAATAATTTATTATATTAAAATTCAATATTTTTTAAAAAAATATTGAAAAGTACCTATAATAATTAATAATAAGGTAAAGTCATATCAAAACTATAATTATATATTAACTTTTAAATTAATTTATTTATAATATCATGAACAACTAAAAGGAAACCGAAGGAACCACCAGAATATATTACCACCAAACCGTCCATCTTATTATAGTTTGATTTATCTCGTTTTTGAGTGGGTCCCACCTTTGTAACCTTTATGGATAATTACTTCCATTAATTACTTTTTCCCGTAATTAACAAAAGGAAAAATATTAATTAGGGTTTACAGGTGTGAGAGTGTCCGCCGGTGCCGGCTTTTGCTACCTATTACTTTAATTAATTAGTAATTATCTTTTTTCTAATTCATAATTAAAAAATATATAAATTATATAGTTTTTTTTCTCTCTCTGAAGAAGCACTATGAAATAATATTTAATTAATACTCACCACTATATAAACTTTAATCAAAGCATTCATTTCATTGACTTAGTATAGCCACTTGTCAACAAAATCAACCATGAAGTCAACAATTTTCTATGAAAATAATTAAAGGGGCTTAAGTATACATGTAAACTTCTTTGATTTGTGGATACAATATTTAATAAGAAAATGAATTCCCGTAATTATAAGTCATTCTTAACACGACTTTATTATATCTATACTATATAAAAAAGGAGAGGTTATTTTATACATTCTTTGATTAATGAAGGTAAAGAAAATAAGTTTACAAAAAAGAATGTCAATAAAACTTAAGCTTGGTTACCATTGATTTGCTTAACATCAACAATATCAAACTTATTCGGTTTTATAATCAACCAGTTGCACTGAATCACAAATTTGTTGTATTTGTCTATCTTATTATCTAAATTCTATTCTATAGTTGTTGTTTTTTTGATTTTGTACATACTAGTTAACCAAGTTACAATATTCAAAAAAGCAACAGATCATATATACACTTATACACGATTTTAAAGAGGAAAGACGCAAGGGAAATCGAGAGAGATAGAGGAAGAGGCGAACAAGTCGCATATTGTATTTTGATTGAAATTGAAATACACAGATACATATATACACGATCTCTTTTTTCTCTCCTGTATTTCGGTCACCTCCCCTCTCTCCTAATCTTAGACACATATACACATTAGCTTTGAAACTAAAACATAGACACACAATTACATTTGGTATCATTCTTAAAGTAAAATACATATATACAATCTATATCAATTTGTTGTGATATACAAAAGAAATAAAATATTAATGCAATTTTGAATATTGTAAATACACATACAATTTTTTCTAATTATAGTTGTATCGTATTTTTTTTTTTTTTTTGGATACACAAATATAGTTTGATAATAGTTGTATTAATTTATTTTTTTTACCCAAATATAATTTTTATCTGATACACATAAACAATTTTATGATACATAGATGCAATTAATTGTATTAACATGTATAATTAAATCAAAGAGGACACAATTTGATTAGGTGTATTAGTTTATACACAAATACAATTTTTTGATATACATATATAATTGGTTGTATCAGTGTTAGAAGAAGAGAAGATTCAAACATTGAAAAACAAATCAAGAATTCCTAATGAAAACTTTCGATATATCAACATTAATTCAACAAAAAATTTAGTCACACAGTAAAATATGAAGATCAAACTTCATATGTACAGATAAAAATAATTTAGCTAAAATCAATACTAAAAAAACTGCCAAAAACAACGGCCAAAAGCGACGGACTGCGTCGCTTTTTTGGTCAAAATTGACGAAAAAGCAACACAGTCATTTTCGTCATTTTTTGGCTCGACGCTTTTCAAAAACCGACGGACTGCGTCGCTCTGTGATTTTTTTTTTTAGGATTTCTTTTTTAACAAAAACTACGGACTGCGTCACTTCTTTTATATTTTCATTTATTTTTTATTTCCACTAAGCGACTCAATCCATCTCTTTTTTGGAAATTAATATTTTAAAAATCCCAGAAAAGCGACGGACTAAAGGACTGAAGGACATTGTCCGTCGCTTTTCTGAAAATTTATATTTTAAAAATTCCAAAAAAGCGACGGACTAAAGGACAATGTCCGTCGCTTTTTTGGAATTTAATTTTTTAAAATATCTAGAAAAGCGTCGGACTAAAGGACATTGTCCATCGCTTTTCTGGGTTTATTTGAAAAAAATAATGCAAAAAAGCGACGGGCAAAACCACTCTATCCGTCGCTTTTTTCTGCAATCTTTTGACAGCAGAAACAGACAGTTTTTGCTGCCCACCTCCAAATATAAACCAATCAATTCAATTCATATACAAGTAGCCTTACAAACAATATAATGTAAACGCACAACATATACGACATCAAACTTAAATCAATCTTCAAAACTAAAGAAATCACAATTCAAAAACTTATAAAGTGTTTCAAAAGAGACCTAAACTAGGGAGTGACATCTACAAAATCATCCTCCTTCTTCTCACTGTCGTCGTCGGTGTCCTCGGGAGCCGAAGTAGTAAATCAATGAGCGAGGTTCATCACTTGTTCTTTGATTTGCTGAACGGTCTCACTCATGCTTTGTTGTTCAGCTATTTTTCTCCACTCCGACTCTGCCAGTGCCGATGTAAGTTGTGTTATTTAAGCCGACATAGCAGCAATCTGAACACCGTCAAGTGCCTCGACTTGACGTGACGATCCAATACCTTTTAAGCTCGATTGGAGTCTTCTTACATCGTTTCGAAAGCCTCGACCATAGACTCTACCCTTGTGTGTCCCCCCTACCACTTTCTCTGTCCAAATTTAGGTGGACAATTCAGGTGTCATTTCGACCAAACTATCCAGATTCTCAGCGACGTACTGATAAAACTCATTCTGCATATTAAATATAAAATTTGACCTCAATATATATATGTATCATAAATATATTCACTATTAATATATATTATTTATATTGAATAACTTACAAAAGCTCGTTCGACCCTTTCCTCGATTCACACATCTGAATCCGACTCATTTTCTTTCTTCTTCACATGAGTCTTCTTGAAAACCTCCGACTCAATGGGAGTGCGGCCCAATTCTTTTTTCTATAAATAAAAATTGAAATTTATAAATATATATATATGAATCAACTAATTATTTATTTAAAAGTTTGAATTAGAACTTACCATCTCTCTTGTAATTGTTTCAACTGTTTTTGCACCTCCGGTGTGCAACGAGCCACCCTTAAGACTGCCTCTAGCCTATTTGGCTTGTTCAGAAATTGCCTTTCACTTTTCTGTGTTCCAATATGCACGCAAATCATCAAAAACACGAGGCAACATCCAACCTGGACGTTGATCAGAGTCCCGGACTTTCTTTAGCCAGCTAGACAGTCTCGTGGATGCCCTCCTCTCAAATGTGATCGCAATGATCAAATTGTACCTCGACTCCCAAGTACACATAGTCTGAAAAAAATTTGAATAGCGTTAATTAGATCGATAGTAAAAAAAAGTAAAGTATTCTAAAATTATGAAACTTAACTAAAAACTATATACCTTAAATTCATTAAACATCGCTTGACATATACTGTTTGGAATCTCGCTCCAAGAGTGATAAGTCTGTGTGTAAAGTCTTTTAACACAGTTTTTTAAAGTCCGGGCAGCATCCTTTGCAGGATGTCACATGCAAAACACATAACAAATATGTTAGTTCATGAATAATATATTAAAGTATAAGAAATAAATAAAATAAACTAAAAAATAGATAACAAAACAAACTTACGATGATCTATCCGACTCAATCATGACTTTACCAAGTCTGTCCTTCTGGCAAGGAGCTAGAGCAGACATCGCAGTATCTGGTGTAGCATTAGGTGCAATTGTAGATGAAGGTGATAGACTAGGATGCACAAAACACTGAGTCAATGGAGGCGTACCGGCCATAGCATCCAACTGCTCACTACTAGAATCTCCAATCCTTGCAGAAGAAATATATCTACCATACCAAACGGACAATGCTAGCTTTCTAGCCGTTATCCAACCAGACAACATCCTGTGTGCAGAAAAATCATTAATAATCCACGTTAAAGAAGCACGCATAACAAAATTATACTTAGTTGATATATCATTAGTCAAAACGTTTTCAAACCACAATTGTTTGAGCTTATCTATCAATGGTTGTAGTTAGACATCAATCAAACTTTTTGAATTACGTGGACCTGGAATAACACAACTTAGAAAGATATAGGGACTGGTCATGCACATTTCAGGAGGAAGATTATACGGAATAAGAAATACCGGCCAACATGAATAAGGCGAAGCAACATTACAAAATGGTGTGAAACCATCTGCACGTAACCCTAATCTAATATTTCTTGGTTCACTAGCAAAATCAGGATATACATTATGAAAATGCTTCCATGCTTCACTATCAGATGGATGAGACAAGACACCCGGCGACCATCTATATTCACGATGTCATCTTATATATAGGGTTGACCTCATTGATGCATACACCATTTTTAACTTAGGAATAAGAGGTAGATAATGCATCGCCTTAACAAGGACCATCTTTCCAGCAGGAGTCCTCTTATATCGAGCATGTCCGCAAAACTTATAATTTTCTAATTCACTATCAGTCTTATAAAACAACATGCAGCCATTAACACAACAATGAATTCTATCATACGTCAATCCTAACTTGGAAATCAAACGCTTGGCCTGATAGAAGTTCTTAGGTATGTTAAACTTCGGATTAACTAGTTCACCCAAAAGATCAACCATTGAGTCCATAGCCGCATTAGGAACATTTCAATCTGATTTAATATACATTAATCTAACCGCAACTGACAAGACAAAATGCAAACTCCCTTCACATAATGGACGACTAGACTCTTCTAATTGAGCATAAAAGCGTCTTGCTTCTTCATTAGGAGCTTCATCAAAATATTGTTCGAGTTTCATCTCACCTTGAACCCCGAAAGCATCATTGATCATTTCATGAACCCTATCATGTTCAACCCTAATTTGTCCATGTGGTGCAAACATATTATATTCATCCATAGGCATCGAATTATAAAACATACCAATCAATCCATCTCTTTCTGCATTATCAACCCATACAAAATATCTAGGCTTAAATCCATTACGGTATAAATGAACCATGACTGTGTCTGGGGTAAAAAATTTTAATCAGTTACATGCACTACAAGGACACCTAACCAATCCATTATTCTTGAAAATGTCAAGTATCATTGTATATTCAATAAAATCTCTAACACTGTCAATAAACTCAGGTTTCAAACCAACACCAATTTCATAATGCATATTATACATCCACAAACGATGATCCATCTATAAAAACATAGATATTCAATTATATTATAAATTAAATTTAATAATAATTTTACTACATTAATTAATTGTTAATATATATTTATAATAATTACTCAATAATTATATTTATTATTACTTATATACCTAATTAATTAGTTCATAAATACTACATTTCAAAATCTACAAAGTTCAAGCTTAATTAATTCATAAATTTTAATCAAGTTTAAAATTTCAAATAATTAATCATATTTCTAATTAAGTTCAACTTATTATAAATTAAGTCGAAAGTTATAATTAAGTTCAAATATATTAAGGTCAATAATAATTTAATAAGTACTTCAAAGTTCAATTATTAAGTTCTAATTAATTGAGGTCGTCAAGAATTAGTTATTAAGGTCTAAGTTCTAAGTTCAATGTTCAAGTTCTAAATTCAAGTTCATATCAAAGTTCTAAAATAAGTTATACATAAAATTTAAATCCAAAAATTAGCTAGTTATTATATTCAAGTTCAAGTTCAATAACTAAATTCAAGTTCATATCTAATTTCTAAACTTAGTTATATACAAACTTCCAATCCAAAAATTAGTACCTCTGGTTCTTCCTGTCTCTAGTACAGATCAAATCATAGGATCTCTGTATGTATGCGCTGAGGAGCTATATCTCCCGGACGAAAGAATTCTAAACCCTGATTTATAGGTTAGTTTGATGGAAGGTGTGAGCCTCTTCAGTTGCAGTGAAAGTTCCCGACTCTCTAGTGCTATCTCCCCCTTTCAGCTTGACATTACAAAGGTAGACTTCATCCACCGAATGCCTTGGCTTTCTTGTTTGTTTTCCAATCTTCTGTCCTTCATTCTTGCAGATGCAAATCATAGATGACCTAGTGGCATTTATGCCAGACCAGAGCATTCAAATTTTAAGTTCAAGTTCAATCTAAATTTAAGTTCATATAATCTCTAAAATTAGTTATATATATATATATAGGGAAAAAGGACAAATATACCCCCGAATTATCAGAAATGGTGCGTCTATACCCTTCGTTATTCTGTCAGGTTGTGTATACCCTTACCGTCAATATTTTGGAACGTTATACCCTTAAAATAAACGGAGGGACACGTGTCATGATCTTAAATTTGAATAGACCATTAAGATCATGACACGTGTCCCTTCGTTTATTTTAAGGATATAACGTTCCAAATATTGACGGTAAGGGTATACACAACCCGAAAGAATAACGAAGGGTATAGACGCACCATTTATCATAATTCGGGGGTATATTTGTCCTTTTTCCCATATATATATAAATATTTTAAGCCAAGAATAATTAGTTATATTCAAGTTCTAATTAAGTTCAACAACTTCAAGTCTAATTAAATTCAAGTTCATATCCAATATCTAAAATTAGTTATACATAAAATTCTAAGTCAAGAATTAATTAGTTATATTCAAATTTCAAGTTCAAGCTCTAAATCTAACCAATTCATCCTAACTTATAACAATCAACCAATCCTAACTAAAATAAAAAACCCTAAATCATTCACTAACTAACTAACAATCAACCAAACTAACAATCAATAAAAAACAAATTATTCAATACTAATTAACAAAATCAAAAACCCTAAATCATTCACTTACTAACTAACAATCAATCACTAAAAAATTAATTCAATACACTAATTAACAAATTCAATACTCAAATTGAAAGAAATTAAAAATAATTTCATGAAACCCTAACCTTGAATTAAAGGAGAAGGAGACAATGAAGAAACAGTGGGGTCGGGTCTAACAGCGTTGGCGTGGGGCGGCGGCGCAGTGGGCAGCGGCGACAGGCAACGTCGGCGTCGGCGTGTAGAGAGAGGAAGAGAGAAGGAAGATAGATGGAAAAATGGAGAATTTCGCGTTTGTGCTATCAGATATTTTAAAAGAAGCGACGGACAGCGTTTCTTTGTCCGTCGCTTTTTAAAAAATATTTGACCAACATTTTGATCAAAAAGCGACGGACTAAGAGACACTATCCATCGCTTTTTTAATGATTTGACCAATATTTTGACCAAAAAGTGACGGACTAAGAGATGTCGTCCGTCGCTTCTTTAAAAAATAATTAATCAATTAAAATTTATAAAAAGCGATGGATGGCGTGGTTATTTTTTAATTTATAAATAATTATTTTTAATAAAATGCGATGGACAACGTCTCTAACTATTTTTAATAATTAATTATTAAATATGTATCTATTTGGCGCAAAAATCCGCGAAATAAAGCAATGGACTAAGAGATGTTGTCTGTCACTTTTTGTAAAATTATTTTATTTTTATTCAAAAGCGACGGACGGTGTGGCAATTGACGTCGCTTTTCGGAGTGACGTTGTCCGTCACTTTTCCTTCCATAGTTTTTTAACAGTTTTTTAGTAGTGAACTCTAATGAGATCTCTTATTAATATAAGAAACGGAGAGAGAAAAGTACAAGCTTCACCCAATAAATTGTAGAATGGAAAAGAGAGAGAGAATGAAAGAGAAACGTGAGAAGAAAGAAGAGAGGGAGAGAGAAAGAGACAGGGAAGAGAGGTAGGAGAGTGGTGAGAGAGAGCGGAAAATAGATGAAAGATTTGTCATAAAACACTAAGTATAACTATCTATATAATATTTTGAAAGTATCGCTACACTATGTATATAGTGGTTATCTTTGCTTAGTTTGGTAGTTTTCTTCTTCTTCTTTTTTTTTACCTCTTTCTAAAAGCTCACTTATTGCTTTCTTATTGGCTCAAACTCATAACCTAACAATTAGAGGAGAGTGATTCTTACTATTCAAACAACCCCTAACACAAACAAAATTGTTTCTACACTCTCTTATTATACTTCACATGCATTAAGATTTAAGAATATGATATTATATTATTATTTAAGTATTCTAAGTTGTTTTTAATAAAGCATTAGGTTCATTATCATTTAGTAGGCGAATTATATTATTCTAGAACTATGACTTTGAGGTTATAATATCTAGACTAATTTATTCCATATTAAAATGGAAATAAAATAATGTCACGCTGAATGAGATAAGACGTACCATCAATAAAACAGATTATAAATTTAATTTCAAACTTAACTTTGAGATATCTCACCTCTTATCTTGCGTACCAAATGATGGGGATTAACTAACCTAATCCTTGAATCCAATACTAATCCGGATTAGATGTGCTTTATCTTAGGAGACTATATTATCTTCTTCTTTTTTAATTTTTTATTTTCCTCATAACAAAGGCTGCTTTGACACCCAAAGTCCAAAGATGAGTGTTTCTAGAAGTGGAGCTAGACATTTTTTTTAAAGTTGTGATCTTTGTCATAGTTCATAGAAAATAAAAATAAAAAAACAATGATATTTTACAACCTTATGTAGATTGACACGTGTTAAGATATAATAATTTTTTTAGTCATTAGAATAAAAATGTAGAACAATTGAATACTATAATTTTCTTGCACTTGTTAAGTAATTTAGTTAAACATGTTGGACAGATAAATTCACATCTCTTAAAATCAATAGAGTCTTCTATTTTTGTATCAAAGATAATTTAATCATCTTTCACTTTTCATTTTTAATATAAAACAAGAAATTTGATTCAAAATAAATGAATATTTCTTCTATCTCATTTTATATAATATATTTACTATTTGAAGAGATAACTCATTTTTTTTTAAAAATTATCTTAGTGTAATGTATAGTGATTTTTAAAAAAAATTATCTCAATCACCAAAACTGTAAATTACATAATTCTTTTCATTTAATGACAAATTGAATCTTTTTTTTTTAATATCCATAAGAAGCACATTGTATTAATCAAGTAGAAGTAGTGTATTCATACAACAAAAAGGGATACGATGACTCATACTTAGCCAATGGGGTGAGGTGGATATGTAATAAAAAAAAAGTGTGGCAAAGTAAGGGGGAGGATTTGGCATGAACATGATAATCTAGTTATCTCCGTTTTAAATTATTCGTAGTAAGTCGTATTTTTCTTTTATGAGCTTTTAAAGAGAATATTAATTTCTTTTGTTAGTGTACACTATACAACATGTATATCTTAAAGTGTTTACTCTATTAAAGTGTTTGTAATGTTAGCTAACAATATTATTAAGGATAAATAAAAAAAATAATTATGTTATATTAAAATTCTAGAATGACAAATATTTAAGATAATTATTTTTAAAGATATGAAAAATAAGTATACAATTTCTTGGGAAAAAAGTTTGGTAAAATAAAAATACAAAACAAGGCCACGTGCACACTATAATCATCAACATATAAATATGTACAACACAATAATAATAAAAACAAACTTCAAAACCAAGCAACTCCACTATCCACATAAACAAAAAAAGAAATGAAAAATAATGATAAAATTATTATTAATGTTTTTTTATTTTTTTTAAAAAAAGATTCTGGCGTGCACTAAGCACTTATAATAATCAAAACCTTCATAAATCGAGGCATTTTTTATCCAATAATATATGTCCACGTGTTCACCACTTGTATAAAGACGTGTCGTCATGTGAAGCATTATTGGATGGTGAGAAAGGACTAATTGCAACTCACAAAAATTACAATTATAATATAATTAAATCCATTAGCACACTTTGCCATGCTCAAATACCCTAATTAATACTCTATTAGTTTTTAATTATTTGCTTACTTTAATACTAAAGTTTATACTAGTACTACTACTACTGTTGCAAGTTGTACTCATTGACTTGGGCTATATTTTCATATTTTCTTGTTTGTCCACCATATATACACTTCTTTTGTCCTCATTTGCAACGCTGCATACCTGACTTAACTTTAGCTCACCGAAAACATGATCCTACATTATAAAAAAGTATGAAAGTCAAGGATCAAAGTAAAATGTTAGCATGTAGGAACAATTCAACTTTAATTGATTATTTGCAACGCTACACATATGACTTAATTTTAATTCACTGAAAATATGAGCTTACATAGATGAATATGAAAGTCGAGGATTATAGTAGAATGTTAGCACGTAGGAATGATTCAACTTTAGCTCAATAAGAACATGATCTTAGATAGAAAAAATATGGAGGTCGATGATTATAGTAGAATAATTAGCAAATAGTTGAGTGTAATCTCTTATTCTTCAATATGTATTACTATATCTATTGTTTTGTTTGCTTTTTATCTTGCTAATTTGTTGACATATTTTTTGCAACCCTACTTTGATTTTTTTTTTAACCGAGGGTTTATCGAAAGCTATATCTTACCTTCACCCAATCCCATTTATGGAAATCATATCGAATATACTGTTATAAGAATTACACCATTAATTAATTGAGGAAGTATCTTGATTATAGTAAAAGGTTAATATGAAGTTAATTAATGTTACATAGAAAATCCGATGGAAATAAATAGTAAGATACATTTAATTTGGCCGTGACTCCAACTTTAACCGATAAAATTATTTTAAGTGAACAATTTGGCAGTTTAATTTGCTCTGGATTATATATATATATATATATATATATATATATATATATATAAGGGAACTTGTTAAATCGGGTAAAAGTCCCACATTGATTGGTGATCGGATTGATGGTCTCTTTATATGGATTTGGGTAATCCTCCCCTCATGAGCAAGCTTTTGAGGTTGAGTCAGGTCAGTTGTCATATCTTTACATGGTATCAGAGCCATGTCTCACCCCGTTTGGACCCTCGGTCCACGCTCCAATTGGGCTTGGGCGTGAGGGGGGTGTTAAAGTGGGTAAAAGTCTCACATTGGTTGGGGAATGGATTGGTGGTCTCCTTATATGGAGTTGGACAATCCTCCCCTCATGTGCTAGCTTTTGGGATTGAGTTAGGCCAAACGATAGAAATTTTTGATCAACAATTATCTATATGAACGTTATGTAACTATTATTGGACTGAGGAAGTTTTTTTTTTTTTTTTACTTTCTTGTCTTTCGAGAGTAGAAATTTTATTAGAATAAACATTTTCTCTCTCAAAACATAATTACTCGTCACTTTTTGCTATAGATATTCTAACTTATTTATTGTTCTAAAAAAATCAAGGAACACTTTACGTATTGTAATTAATTATTTTAGAAAGAAGTAAAGAGAGTGAGAGAAGTCCACAAATATATAAAGGCAATTTAATCAATAATTCTTATTACTAATGTATTCTTTAAAAGTGTAGAACTTAAAGGCTTATAAACTATAATAACAAGTAAATAGGACAAATTTTATAGTTCTCTTGAAAAGAAATGACGGAAAAGTAAAAGAATAAGCATATGAAACAAGAAAATAATATACATAACAAAAGAATGAAAACTCACTTTCTTCCTTTACTTTATTTGCTTCTAGGTTTTTCCTTTTTCTTATTTTATTTTTAGAATCAAGAAAATCTGTAATTGCTATTTTTAGGTGTGTATTAGGTAAATCTGATGTTCTTATGCAACAACTTACAAACTAAAAAGTAATGTAAATCACATTAGTTAGACAAGCTCGATATGATGAACTCAATCGAAAGGACATTGACCGGAAAAATCAATCCCAAATCTTATTTCAAAGAGCTAATTTATTAAATTTGTTTCCTTTTACTTCCTTTCCATTTCTAAACCTCCTAGGAAGCATAAAATAATTGGAAGAATATGGAATGAGGAAAAAGAAGGGCCACTAAGCTGCAAAAGTCCATCATTCAGATTCATATTGTTGCAAATAAAAATAAAAATAAAATAAAAAAAATGGAATAAATACTTTAGAAAATAATGTTGTTGGTGAGATGTGTCGTATTTGTAGTACAACTAAGAAACAACTCGTTTTTATATATGCCACACACATAAAAAGAAGTTGTGGTGGGGTAAATGTATTGAATTAAAAGTTTTAGATTTGAATTTTTTTTCAAATAGGATCGATTTATAATTTACATTGGAAAATATTCTACCTGCTTGAATAAAACGAAAGATATTGTCAATATATAGAAGCACGTTTTGAAGCATCTCAGAAATATTATGTTATAATTAGGACCGTCAAAATGATTCTCATGCAAGCTCACATTTTATATGCATGATTAGGAATCACTTTATCACTAAAGTGAAACTTTTAAGCGTGAATTTGGATTATAATTAACCTTTAAAATGAGTGCTAGACGTCGGATGAAAAATAAAATGAAAATGAACTCTTTTATGTTTTTTTTTTCATCTTATTTATGTTTTATTTTCTCTTTTGGATTACTTTAATTTTAATTTGATTCTTCTTCATTTCCTTTTTAGATTGTTTTTGGCTTTTGGTCTTAGTGGTGTTATTTCTTGTTTTGGAGTGAAAAAAAAAAGAAAAGGGGACTACCCCATGTGACATGTATGTCGTTTACATAGCATCTAATGCATAATTATTTGGGATTTTATCTGTCAAAAGGTCCCACTAATACACCAAAATATAAGTTGTTTCCACTAAGACCAAGTCCAATATTAACATTTTCTACTAATTACTTTTTAAATATATTTTTTTCAAAATAATAAAAAATAGAAAATAACCCCTTAGTAAAAAGAAAACATACATAAAAAACATTAGATTAAAAGTCAAATTTGGAAAAGGACGAGTGAGGAAATACATTTTATATGATGCATTTTCAACAAAAAATTAAATGGACCACACTTGAGATGGAACTATCTTGATATATACTCTCTTTAAGTTAAAAGTGATTGGACAGATATCTAAAATTAGAATGCTTTGAAATGCATCAAAATCAAGTTCAATTGTACTTAATTAAGTAGTACTAGTATTTACACCTCTTATCTATTTTAACACAATTCAATTGACTTGGTCTAAGAAATTGGCTAATAAAATTTCTTGGAGCTTACAATGTTGACACAGAGCCTATTCGATATAAAAATAAAAAATATAATCTTTAAAAAAAGTACATAATTTAGATAAATATTGTGAGAGATGGGCGAGTAGGGATGAAGATGAGGTATGTTCGAGAGTGGGGCGACACAATTAAGATGGAACAATACTTGTGATACTTGTTTTTCCTACAGAGAAGTCATTTTACTAAAGACATCTTTAATGAACTTATTTTTTTTTAAAAAAATAATTTTCAAAAAAATTGATCAAGTAAATATGAAAAAATTGAAAAATATTTTTTCTGAACTGACCCTAAATCACACCTAAAAAATTTTGGATTGTATTTCTGATTTGGGATATCAGATATTTAAAATTTTTCGATTTTTTTATACCATATGTTTGACCCTTTGGCATTAATGACTAAATTAAACATACCATAGAAATAACGGCTACTGTGTACTTTTTTATTTTCATGTTCTTAAAAAATTATGTAAAATTTGATGATAGTATTTTAGAGTTTCAGTCGTGAAATAACGAAAAAACGGCTAGCTTTTATAGTTAATTATGTATACACCGCAGTGCACAAAATTTTTATAGTATAATGTAATTTGACATATAAGGGGTTTTTTTTTTTTGGAATTTTCATGGTATAATAAATATGCACTATATATATTTAATAATTATACATTTTATAATTATATATCACTTTTTCTAACGTCTCTCAATCTCACTCACCTCTCTCCTTTATCTCCCTTCCTCGCTCCCCCCCTCCCCCCCTCTATATTATGTATTTCACTAGATGATACTTCATTGCAGAGACATAAAATTCATTCCATTGTATCATTATATTATGTCAAATACCAGAAATTAATGCAAAATAAAAAAGATATTTGTAACTGTATCAATTGTATTACTCTAATAACTTCTATGTTGGTGTTGTTGTATCGTGAACGAATATAAGCGATATAAGAGTATATATTATTTCAATCAATATCAATTTTTTTTTTTATATTGTCAAATGTCAATGAATACAAACAATACAAGAGGGAATGAATACATGAAGGGATACAATTTGTATCAGCTTGCATGTATCAGATACAATCTGTATATATTATTTATTTCTGTATCGCGTATGAATACACAAGCAATACAAGAACGAATCAATACAAGTGAGACACATATATCAGCTTGTATGTATCAAATTCAACCTGCATCAACCTGTATATATGTATCAAAAATGAATACAAGTGATACAACATGTATGTATTAAATGCAACATATATCAACATGTACATATCCGATTGTATTAATTGATGCAATATGTATTTGTTGAATATAATCTTTATCTAGCATCTATTCTCTCTCTTTCCTAATTCTTACTGGCCTCTCTCCTCTCTTTTCTCGCTCACTTCTCTTCTTTTCTATGAATGGTAAATTTTCAAACATTAATCAAATTCTAAAAATCTCAATTTTTTTTTGGCTTGTGGGAATACTTTCTAAGGCTGCTGAAATTGGGTTTATTTTTCGTGTCAAATTGTTTCATGTACGTAAGCAAAGTATGGCTACTTAATGTTTAACATCATCTTATATTATCATTTAGTTCTGATAATTAAGTTTATACGATTTTGGCCTACAAGCCAGTATTTTCCGTCGGTACATTATATTACACCTTGCCAAATTAGTTTTCAACAATGGAAAATATTTTTTTTTGAAAAATAAGTGTGTTTCTTATTTATATCATCCTAAAAGTATCTTAGGTTGAGGAATGGGGGTTATGATTGGAGTACGTGGCGGAGTTAGATAGTCAAGGGATGCGTCGAAAAGAAACAATGAACTTGAAATGTCACTTAAAACAATTATTTTTTCTGTCACTATTAGAAAAGTTGTTTTCCTTATTTTTAAGTAACTTACTTTCCAATTTCCACAACATTTGATCAACCAAACATAGAAAAATTAAAAAATATTTTCTAGAAAAGATTTTCGTACTAAACACAGCCACAAGTCTTTATTACTTGGTTGTCCAAAAACCTAAGCAACAAAAATACATATATATAATGTTGAAATTTATCAACTGGATTGACTTTTTTTTTTTTTGCTATAAAAGAGAAAAATTGAATTACTTTACTAACATGAAAAGCCAAGAAGAGCAAGGGTCAAAGGAAGAGACGTACATACACTTATTTCCTTTGAGTAATTATATTCTTATTTATCTTTGTGAGAATCGAATATAAACAATATCCTCCACCCAAGTTATTAAGTTAGGCAAATGTCACCTTCAATTCCTCCTCCTCCTTAATTCAAAATAATTATAAATCTAAATATCAAATCATAAACAAGCTAGTACAATCTAATAAATATGATAGACGATTAAATTGATGCATTCTAAGAATATAACGTAAGTTATTTTTAGGACGTGTCAACTTTCTTATATATTAAATCACATGTGTGGGGGGTATGGATTTAGAATTATTTCCCTGCACGAAATTAAAATGTATGAATTAAGTAATAATCGAAAAATAAAAAAAGTAAATACAATAAACAGTTGAACTTTTTTTTTGTTAATGCTTTGGAACGGAAGGACTTTATTTAGTAATAAGGTTTATCCAATATAAAAAGGAACTGATAGAAGCGGTGTAGTTTCAGCATCATCTCTTTCGAGAGCTTTTAATACAAAAGAAGGAGATGCTTCAAAAACATAGAGTTGATTTATAACCATATTTGGATCTCTTGTTGTCATTTCGTATTTTGCTAATAAATATGCCATTGAGTTAGCCTCCCTTCGTATGTGTTGCAGGGATGTCTCCTCCGTCTGCAGGAGTAGTGACCTACAATCAGGGGCGGATTTATGAAGGCCAGTGGGGTGCCACGCCACCCCCGAACTTCGACGGAAACTCTATATATACAAAGGTGTATATATATATATATAATATTTATATAAATATAAAACATGTCATCTAGTGAACAAAATTGGCTTGTGGTGCTACGGTAGGAGGGCAACTTTAGATGGCTAATGTTGCAGGTTTAAATCCTATTTGTACCTATTTTTTTTAAGAAATTTGCTGCAGACATTTTTTAAGAAAAAAAAAAAGGCACCAAGCACGTTTTTTAAGGAAAAAACAGGCCCATTAATCGATAAGTCTATTTGGCACTCACGGACTCTAAATCCTGGATCCGCCACTGCCTACAATCAGTGTAAATATGTGAGTAGATAAAAATTTTTTCTATATGAGAGTGGGTTTACATCAGCAACTGTTATATTTTATTTATCTTTGGCAGGTTCAAATCCATGGAGCAAAGCTAATAATTCTGCAATTAAACTGATACATTTCGAAAATATAACATAAGTTATTTTTGTAAGGACATGTCAACTTTCTTATATATTAAATCACATATGTAGGGGCATGAACCTAGACTTATTTCCCCTCACGAAATGTGTGAATAAGTGATAATCGAATAATCAAAAAAGTAAATACATGACAAAAGTATAAGGGAATTTTCAAAATATGTACAACACCATGCCACTATTTTCTTTGATGCCTTTATTTCTTCTATTTTAATAATAGACAATAAAAGAGGAGGCTATAGAGAAACAAGAAATCCGTGAATTTTGCCTAACTAAATTAAATTCAAATAATGAAAATACACATAATAATAAAGAGTGAAATATTATAAGGTGATAAAAAACGACCACATTCATGAAATGATAGTGACATTTTCCCATTAAAGAGACTTTGGAAAGATATAAATTCTATGAGATAATACATAAAGCTAATTGTTGTACCATATTATAGGCTAATTATAAGTACTTCCTATATGTTTTCCCATTTAATTTTATTCCAACTAATTAATTCAATTCGTTATATATCAATTTCACTAGCTTTTCACTATGCATAAAGCCGTATATGATGCCTTTATTATTTTGCTTTCACTATTTCAAGTACTTCCCCTAGCTATATTTGATAATTTTGATGATAGGACTCTCAAGTCTTATCCTATATCATTACCTATCGTCATTATTATTGGATGTCAAATATATGAGTTATTTCTGAATTTTAACATGTTAAAATGAACTGAGTTAAGTAATGATCAGTTTAAAAGTTATTTAGGCTGAAATCGACTAAAATTAGGTCATAATCGAACTTGTCAAATTCTTACTAAGTTTTAAGTTTTTTTTTTTTTCCAATAATTTGTTCGAGTAATAACCCATCCCCTTCCCTCGCCTGCCTTATATTATGACTATATATAACAAATCAAATTTTAAAAAAGGAAAAAAGGATAAATATATCTCCGAACTATTGTAAATGGTATGCAGATACCCTCCGTCATACTTTTGGGACATTGGTGCCCCTGCCATCCAAAAACTAGAGCATATATGCCCGTCACTCTAACGAAAGACTAAATAGGGACAAGTGGCACAATCCTATCTGTCGATCCAATATTTAATAAATGTCGATCGGTGGATAAGATTATGACACGTGTATGTATGTTAGTATAAAGAGTATATATGCTCTAGTTTTTGGACGGCAGGGGAACCAATGTCCCAAAAATATGACGAAGGGTATCTGCATACCATTTACGCTAGTTCAGGGGCATTTTATCCTTTTTTCCTTTAAAAAATGTCATTTAAAAAAAATACTTAGACAAAATTTCGCATGGATAATTTGCATTGCATAACAACTCAATTTAAAAATAAGCTAAATTAAGTAAATCAAAATGGGGTAAGTTAATAAAATAAGTGCGTCATTAATCCACTTTTAAGCATAAACGAGTTGGATGAGTTATGATTTTATCAGTTGGTTTTATTGCACCCTAATCATTACCATTACCCTAGTTTAAGTTTAGAGAGTTAACAATTTTAATCAAGCCGCTAAAAATATTTACGTACACATTTATCTTGAAGATTGTTTAATGCTTATCTCTTTGTAGCTGATGCAAATATATACTCAACGTATAACTAATCAGGGTGTATAATTTATATATACATTGAATATACACAAATTCTGTACACAACTATTATACTAATCAATTTGTAAAAAATATAAATATTTCTTTAAATGGGCCACTTTGGATTGTTGTGTATAGCAATTATCCTTTTGAGTTATATATACTGACCATCTAAATAATATTTCATACTCATATCACTTATAAGGTAACTAAAAGTAAATTTCTATGATATTATTAATTAGTATTGTAATTTAAATGATACTATAATAAATATGCCATAATAAGTTAAACTATAATGATAGAGTAAAAATATCTTTCTAAATAGTCACAATATATTGCTTAAATCCTTAAAACTTTCACACATTTAATTTTCTTGATTGAGGAGAAAAATACTTCAAGTAGTACATTAGTGTCAGTCGAATAATTAACACTTTATAATTGAATAATATTTTTAATAATCCATTACAGACAATGGAATAAATAAGTAAAAAAAATTAACTAACAGAGCTATTTAAAATATTATACAATCTAGCTAGTGGAATTAATCAACTAACAGAAAATTAGTATACACTTGGTTGAGCAAAACGATAAATGTTTGTTTTTTTAAAGAAAAAATCATATGGGGATTGGATTCTATTTTACAAAAAAATCTCAATATATAGTAATAGGTTCAAGCTGATTTTTAATAAGAGAAATTTTTGTTTATACTTATAGTTTTGCCTCTAATTATGAAATACAGTGATAGTTTATGTATTTAAAAAACGCAATAACAATTGTATTCTTCGCACACATAATATAAAATATATTATATTCATACGATATATAATATTTTTATAGTGAAATACACTATATTCATGCACGTAACGATCGTAGGTGCTATTCATAGGATAAAAAAAGGGTGTATGGCTGGACTTTGGTTACTAAAAGCTGGATTTAATATATCACATTAATTATATGCATTATTTGGTTGGCAAGCTATAGGCCTAGTAGAAGAAAAAAAGGGAACATTTTATTAATACTTTAACAATTAATGCCTCAAAAAATCTTGAACTTTCAGCTACAATTACAGTGAAAAAAAACTTGTGGAGTACATGGTGGAAGGAATTAAAACTTTTGAGAATTTTTGTACATTATTATAATGATAATAATAAAATATTTGGTATAAATGCTTGAATCTATTTTATAAAATAGGAAAAGTATAAAAAGGAAGTGTCATGAAGTTATTGGTTGTACTATCCTGAAGTTGTTATTAACTCATTAGTAATTTAATAATTATAATACTGAAGTTATGGCCACAATCTTTAGTGAGTACATAATTGGATCATTGTATAAAGAACTTTGAGCCCACTTTGATTATTATTTAATTTTTTTTTATTGGTGTTCGATAGCAGTATTGGGGTCAGATTATATTCGAATTCATGTATTGCATGACTCTTCTTTGAGGGTAGCGCCCCCTCAATATGATTTTTTTTTTTTCTATTTTCAAAAATTCAAATTTGAAATTTCTAATTAAAAATATAAAAAATTTATCCATCCCATCACCATACATATTTGTAACTTAATCTTATTAGAGTCCAAATTGTACTTATCATTTTCTTCCAATCAATTACTAGGTACTAGCGATATAGGCATCCACACCATAATAGGTGGTTGATTGACAAATAAAATATATTTTCTCCGTTTCAATCTAAATATTTTATTTTTTCTGTTTGGTCTATCTAAAAAAATGTATTTTTTTTTTCTTTCAATTTTCATATTCTAAACGACAAATTTAATACCACAAAATTTAAAGTTTTCCTTTATTTTGAAGTTTCGTGTTCAGTTAAACTAGGACATTTAAATTAAAACGAAAGGAATAATAAGTCTAAGATAAAAGAAAAAACATCTACTCAACTTAATTGATATAGACAAAAAACCTCTACTTAACTCTATTGATTTAGACAAATGACAAATATAATAGTGATGTTAATTATATACACTGACTATAAAATAATTATACATAGTAAGCTATCTAGAATTTGTAAAAAGAAAACATGGACTAGAACTATATTTTTGTTGTAAAAAGAGAGGACCCCCACTTCCTAATAAATGCTTTGCCTTAGTATAAAAATTGAATAAATGCTTTCATATCACTTTGATGTATACTAGTATATATGAGTATGATTTTGCCTAATTCCTTTAAAGCTTTTTGAAAGAAAATATCTTTAATAATTGCAAATTAATTTGCCTATAGTTTTGGAAGAGGTGGAGATATATAAATGATAAATTTTGGTTCATAGCCTTGTCATATCAAATAAAGCCATCTTATTTTCCAATTCTCATTTTTTTAGTGTGTGTTTGAGGGGTGGGGTGAGTGGGGTGCGTGGGGGTAAGGCAGATAATTTGTATTTTCCCTATATATGGGTAAGACAATAGGGCGAAGCTAGTAGGTCTCACGTATTCATTCAAATCTCTTTAGGCAGTAAATTACACTGTTTATTCCTGATTATATATAATAAATGTTGAACCTAGTTAATTTCTTTGTCTATCTACTTCTTCTTAGTTTACACTCCTTGATGAAAATTCGGACTCGCCTGCTATATGAGAATAATGGTATTGGAATGAGTTGTCATTATATACTTGAGATGATTCTACACCAAAGAGAATTTGGTTTGGGGGGGGATGTAAAACATATTTTAGAATCTGGTTCCAAAAGAATAATATGTATGTGTATTGATGTTACATAAAAGGGGAAAGTTCATATTTTCACGCACCTTTCAATTTTATGACTTTTTGAATTCATTTGATGATAATATCCTGAAATTTAACCAATGGATCTTGAAACTTAGGTGAGGAAATATTCAACGAATTTGATGTTCTAAAGCCATAACATATATTTTTAAAGCTTCTTAAATTTCTTTCCAAACTGTATATGAAAATTAGACGCAAAAAGAAGTCATATATTTTTTATCTAGTGGTCAGAATGCAATGTATGATGCATTTGTGGACTAGCTAGTTGCAAGTCCTGGTGAAATCAAACTTTTCCTAAAATGGAAATATGATATTTAAGTGAAAAAGAATAGAGCTGCGAACCTATTACCCACCAAGATTTTAATCTTGCAACACTTGTCAGGGGAATTTCTTAATTTAAAAAGATCACACAAAAAAATTTTACATCCTCATATATGGATCAATCAAATATGACAAATAAGCATTAGTTAATTTAGAGAAACTGAATCGAAATAGAAAGTGAAATCGTTATAAATAAGGAAAAAAAAAACAATCTATACATAGAAGCAAATATTTAGAAGGTAAATATAAGAAAGATTTATCATTATTTATTCATTCAATCATTAAAATTTTTAAAAAATATATCAAATTTTGAAGTCCTTTATTACTCCCTCCGTCCCTATTTAGTTGTCCATATTTCCTCTTTTATTTGTCCCTATTTAGTTGTCCATTTTGATAAATCAAGAAAGGACAACAAATTTTTTCCTATTATACCCTTATTTAAACTTCTTGAAAATTTTTAGTAAGTTGTAATTCATCCTTTTTGGAACCAGACAATACATTTATTATGCTTGGAGAGTTACACAGTCCTTTAAGTTACCCATAAAGCATTTTGTTAGTTTATGAGTAAAAATTTTGAAAAATTTTTTTACTAAAAAAATGGACAGAAATAAAGTTGAAGTTTCAACTAATACTCCTATCAAAGTAGAAGGTTCACTTATATTGATTGAAGATCCAAAAATTATTGAAGTCAAAAATTTAAAAAGAAAAGATGAAGATCGGGTATATATTGTGCAACACCGTAAGAATCATCCACTTCAACCGAAATATTTAAATCTATTCCATTCATTGAACTTGATTTATTTTGTCTTGTATCCATTGGTTGTTTGATTTCTCATTTCATTGAAGCATTTTTTTTATAATAAAATATTTTGGTGGGAAATTTTTAAATGTTACAAAAAATTGTAAAAATGCACGTTGTTGCCCTCCAATTTATTTCACTTGAATTCAAAGAAGTGGCTGTAACTTTGAAGTGAAAATTTATCATAAATAAAGTAAATAAACTTATGAACTTCCCAGCATTAATTACTTATCTTGAGTGAATTTATTTTGAAATTGTAAATTGTACTATAAGGGTAAAATTGTAACTTTACTATGCTAATCATTGTTGCCTTAATCTGTGTGCCATTTCTAAAGTGGACAACTAAATAGGGACGGAGGGAGTAATAGTAATACACAAAAAGATATGTTATACTTATATTTTTGGGCCCTTAGGCAACAACTTTACTTTCTCACCTAAGTGCCGCTCGAGCATTCAATTGATTCGATGTAAATATTAATTAATTAAAAATAATATAACCACTAAATATAACTTATTCGTATTAACCACTAAATTGGAACTCTAATAATTGATGCAGTTTATTCGTATTATATACCCACCTAGTCTTATCAATCACTTATTCCAATTTCTATGGAAAGCTCAAAAACACCAAAAAAATAAAAAATAAATACATAATAGTATTAATATTATGTATATTAATACCAATTTCTGTAGTATTATTTTTGAGGTGAGAGTCTTCTTGAAATAACTTCTATATGTGTATGAATCATGAGATAGAAGTAAAATCTATGTAATTTTTTTCTCTTTAAATTCTACTTTAAAATTATATCGGATATATTGTTGTTATTTTCATAGTAATACAGAGTATTCACACTCCACTTTTCCAATATGTGGCCATATACTGAAAAATATGGGATCAAGTTATAAACGGTTTAAACTTAAAGATCATCTTTTATTCTTTAAGACATGATGGTTGATAATGTTTGCATATTATCTTAATATTCTTCAAGCCAAAAAGAGAGAAAACGACAAAAATAATTCTTTATATTTATGAATTTGTTTAAAATAATTTTTAAAATATATAGTTAAACATTTTTAATTATTTATATTTCTCAAAATTGAATACTTTTAATCTCCATTATATATATATTTTAAAAAGATAACTGTTATTTTTGACAAATTTGATGTGTACAAAGAGTGTGAGCGATTTACACTGAATAAATCATCAGAATAAACTTTATCGAAGTCATTTTCCCTAGTTCGAATTTAAAGTCTCAACAACAAAAGGTGCTATCAATCTAGGGTTTGATGGAGGCATAACTATTGAATCAATGACTGCATAGGACGCACACGTTGGATTCTTTTTTGATCTAAAGAGAGGTTTCATATGTTAGAATACGAATCAGGATAATTTCTTCCGTTTAAATGACTCATGTGCTTTTCAGGATTCTGTTTCATAAATATTAAGGTTTATTTTTTAAAGATATATAAAAAAAAAATACTCAATTTTGAAAACATAATGGACTAGATCAAATGATCAAATGTATATTTTTAATGAGAATTATGCTATTTCAATACTCAAACACAAAGGACTGTTTTTAACATTTTTTCTACATTATTACATAGTGATACATCTTGTTTCTCTAGAATGATATCCAAACACAAATCAGTTATTTATCCTGAGTATTTGTTTAATCATCTAAAATATATTTATATACTTATCGTTAAGTGTTGTTTAATCATCGTAGTTATTTAACTAAACTAAATCAAATCTATGTGTCCTTGGTCAAAATAAATAAATAAAAAATATATGGTTTATGTTTCCATCATAGTAGATTATAATATTAACAGAATTAGTTGTACCTACCTTATATTATTTCCCTAATTATGTTATTACAACTTTGAAATTTTAAAATCCATGCCTTCTACGAATTATCATTTAAATATCGCAAACATAATATTATATTTTTTCTTCAAAGATAAGGGAAAACACAAGAAGATTAGTTGTGGGCCTACTTGATCATGGGCCACAATGTATACACACAAATATTTGATGGTAGCCTATAATCAGTACGTATACATAATTAGTGTTCATAATATACAAATTGATTATACACCTATTATATAGTGATTATACTAAAATAATTTTTTGAATAAATATTAAGTTGTTCTTTATAACCATAAACACATACATCGGTTCTTGATTAACATCCTTTTTCCACTATTTTTCTTTTCGACAAAATGCAGACTCTGTCATTAGTTGTCTATGGAGATTTGGGATTCGGTATCAAATCAATCCAACATTTCGTTCGGTCATGTCAGCATTCATAAGAAAAACCTAATTCTATTGGGTTGATTCCCTCTCTTTGACTTTGTTTATATGCAGCAGCTTGTTGTTGCCCTTTCAGGTCAGGAACTCTTGCAATAGGCAGCTAATTAACACTACTTCGTCAATTTCTCATTCCTTCGTGAGTGTGACACTCACCTCTATAATTGGTATGCATGCATTATATACTAATTATACACATATTATATACTTATCTACTATTTTTAGTTTATGTGATCGGGTGAATGGATTCCACTATTTAATTTCTAGTTTGCTTTATTTATTTGCATATAATTTATAGTAATTCTCTCTTCAATGGAGTGATACTGTCAAAACTTCTCCAATGAAGCAACTTTACTATAACACAATTTGGTACGGCATTGAAGGAAAAATGTTTTTTTTTTTTTCATATCTAATGGGAAAAAGTTGATGTGGAAAACCAAATAATTAAATTGACTTGTTGGTAATTGACTAGGTGAAAAAAATGCATAGGCTAAACACAGAGCAAATTTCAGAAACTCTCGCTAGGTATGATAATTATCTAAACTATAACTATATTTGGTAATTAGGCCTCAAACTATAGCTATTTATGAAATTATCATTTGAAAGTATTTACTGGACCTATTTTAGATAACAAAAAAAATTAGAAGCCCAATTAACTTGATCCACTTTGTGGCCTTGTGCCCTATCTCACCAGAAAGTCTTGCAAATGAGACCATATCAATTGTTCTGTAGGATGTAATCTGTTTTTATAAAAAAGGATTTATGTTATAGGAAAAAAACTCGCAAAAGCGCTATTTATGTACATATTTGCGAAAAATAATGAGATTTTACTTAATTATGAAATATAATAGTATTTTAGTTTCAAAATGTAGCAGAATATACTGTATTCACATGTATAATAATAGTGAAACACAATATATTCGTCCATATAATTAGTGTATTTCCTTGTGTACAATCTTGTACGATTGTATCTGCAGGGGATAATAAGTGTATTCGCGCATATCTACTATAAAACCCCAAACTATCACTATATTATGTAATTTTTTAAATTACCACTATAAAGAATAATTAGAAGGCCGAGTTAGTTGAGCCACATAATTTTCCCCCAAGTATACTAGTAAAAGTGATTTTGCACTAGCATAAGTTCAATATGTCATAGATGTTATGTCATTTTATGAAGTTATCAAATAATACTTACCATATAATGTTGTTTAATTTGTGATTTATCTTATAAATGAACTATAATTTCTTTTTAGGTACATCACAATACGTTGATCTTAAATCCTTATCGTACCATTTCTATTTTCTAATGGACTTCAACCATGTGTAGGGTTTTACTAGTTATAATAGGTTAAAATATAGATTACTTATTACTTTCTCTATCTCATTTTATATGAAATAGTTTAATTTGATAATAAATTCAAAAACAAAAAAAAATAGTAACTTTTTTATTATGAGCTAGAATCCTCACATTGTTATTGTTGTTGATGTGAAAGTATGATAATTACATGACTTCTAAAATTCCGATAATTGACATTAACATAAAAATTGTTCTTGGAAAAGAAACCACATCACATGCAAAATAAAAATACAAATTAATAAATTCCCCAAATTAATGTACCAAATTAAAGAAACAAAAACAAAAAAACTGAAAAAGGAATTTCTGATATGTTCCTAAAAGTTGCTGCATGCAAAAAAAATAAAATGTGTTGGGAACAACTTGTTCTGAATTGTAAACATCTTACATTTGAATTTGTAGAAAAATACCTAAGACCTTTGTTCAACAAAAGTCACCAATAATGGTCCTCTATTGGATTCTAGTACTCTTTCGGTCCCATTTTATGTGACAATATTTGACCAGACACGGAGTTTAAAAAATAAATGAAGACTTTGAAATGTTTACCAAATTACCCCTTCAAAAAATAATCAACTTTTCTCTCTACTCATAAATGCATTGGAGTACTATCTTTAAGATTAAGGGGAACCAACAAGAGTAAAAGAGGAATTGTACCTTTAAATACTTACCATATAAGAAAATGTGACATTCTTTTTGGGACTGACCAAAAAGGAAATGGTGCCGCATAAAATGGGATGGAGGGAGTAATTAATTTCTAATGTCAAGTTGTTGTATATGCAATATCTTGGTCTTTCAATTTTGTACTACACAATGTTTGTATTTTCATGTTTGGGTTTTTATGTAATGACCTAGTCAGTCATTTTGAAAAGTTATGTAAATTTATTGCTTTGTCCCTTCCGTTATCGATCTCGAGTCGTTTATGATTGAGTTTGAAAAGTTGGTTTTGAACTATGAGTTAAAAGTTGAGAATTAGGTAAGTTTTGAGTTTAAAGGCTAAGTTGTAAAGAAAGTGATTTTCAACATGTTTTGGAGTTTCGAGTGTCAAAATGGAATTCCGTTGATTCCAACAGTCCCGAAGTGTGAAATTTCACCCGAGAGAGTTTCCATTTCGGATTTCAATCTTTTTGAGGATTTGAGGTCCTAAGTAGGAAATTGTGGGAATTTAGTCTTTGGGTTGACTTTGGTCAATGTTCGGGATGCTCAGATAGAGATTCTGAGAGTTCTGTTGGATCCAGGGAATGATTTTAGGCCTATTTGAGGTCTTGGTTGATTTTTGAGAGGTACCGGCTTGTTTTAGCCTTTTCAAGTGTGAGTTAGTTTCTTGTGGTTTTCGTAGATGTCAGGTTAAGGAAACCTCGATTTCGTACTTTAATGGTTTCATTGAGTCCGAAACATTGAGTTTAATCGATTTGCATATGTTGTTTGTGTGTACGAGATTCCGAACGAATTTCGAGGGTTCTTTCGATGTTTTGAGAATTGACTGATTTTATGATGTTTGAGTTCTGTTGCACCTCCGCTTTTGCGAGAGTTGGCTCGCTTCAGCGAGACTTTGTTCGCTTTTACGAAGGATCAACCTATGTTAACCTTCGCATTTGCGAAGTAGCCATTGCTTAAGCGAAGGCCTAATCGCAGAAGTGAGGCCCGCATTTTTAGTGCGATTCGCTTATGCATAAGCAATATTGAGAGGGCTTTTGCTGTAAATTTTGGGGTTTAAGCCCAATTTCACCCTTTTTGAACTTGGGGAACCCTTTGTAGTGAATTTTAAAAGGATTTCTGTGCTAGACTAGTTGGGTAAGTGTTTTTGATCCTAAACCATCATTTTCTATTGATTAGTTATGAGTTTTAACATCAAAATATAAGGTTTTGATTGGTGAATGATGAGGTTTTTCAAGAACGCAAGTTCTTAATTGAAATGAAGTTTGTGAACATCATATTTAGAAATGATTTTCCCTAATGAGTTCTAAAGCCTTGAGTAATGTTTTCAAGTATTAAATTTCAGATTCAAATCTTATTTTTGGAATTGAGTATTGTGTTGATTGACTTACCTTTCAAGGGAATTGTTGTTTCCGAAAAGTGATTGTAAATACCTGATTGTTTATAGATTGTGTGGCTTTGGAAGTGATTCGGAAGAGAAAGACTCAACTATTGGAGTGAATATTAATTGATTTAAGGTAAGTGACTTTCTAAACCTTGCATGCTAGTTGAATTCGTATGATTCCTTTATTGATTGTATGTTGAGAGTAATGGGGATGAGGTAAAGGGTTTAAATTGTCCACTTGTTATATCTAAATGAATAAAAAGGGGTAGAAATGAAGAAAAAAAAAGTTACTTGATGAACATGATGATGTGAATTGCCTTATTGTGACCCTTGTTGATTTATTGATGGAATGCTTGAAAGCATGACTGTAGATTTGAATTGTATGAATTGTTATCTCTTCCGTATGATGTGATATTGCTTGTGTGCATTGACTGTGAACACCGTGATGAGATATGTGATGATGCTATAAAGCCGATCGGAAATGGTTCCGGCTAGTGATGTGATATAAAGCCGATGAGAAATAGTTCCGACTAGTGATGTGGTATAAAGCCGATAAAAAATGGTTTCAGCTAGTGATGTGTAAAAAGCCGATGGAAAATGGTTCCGACTAGTGATATGATATAAAGTCATGGGAAATGGTTCCGACTAGTGATATTGTGTCGATGGGAAATGGTTTTGGCAAGAGATTGATCATTGTAACTTGATGCATTTGATGCTTATACGTGACTTATTGATTGTGATTGATGTATTTGTTATGTGTAACCGAACTACTTGTCATTGCGATTGACTTATTCAATTTGTTGATTGTTGAATTGTGAAGATTGAACTGTGAATTTGGGTCTGTGAGTCGTGCATTGTAGAATTGCTAGGTTGGGCTGATTTCTGTGTAGGTTGTAGTTTGAGGAGGTTCGGTTGGAGTGTAAGAGGTATTTGATTTCTAGCTAGTTGCTTTGTTTAGTAGGTTGCTTACTGGGTATTGTGTTGTTGGTACTCAACCCTTGCTTCTACACTTATGTAGGTTCCGAGCGCGGACCCATATGATCTTCTTCTTCTCTTGACAGTTGAGGTTTGTGAAGGATTTGAGTGGTAGCTGTTTGTTATCTTGGCGGACCCTTTTTCCCTATTTCTTTTAAGCTTTGTTCTACTTGAGAAACAAAGACTAAGAATCGTATTTATCTTTGAATTCTGTATTTTTATTAATGTCTTGTATACGTGACAACCAGGTTTTGGGGAGTTGTTTAGAATGAATAAGTTTTTTGCCTTTGTCTTGTTCTTGCTTTACTGCTTTCCGCATTTTCTTTCTTCTCGTTAGGTTGATATTGACTTGTCTTGGTGGGAATAGATAAGTGACATCACGTCCATTTTTAGATTGTGATATTTTATATCCTAAATCCAAAGGTGATCATGTGATGAAAACAACATTTGAGGTGGAAGAATTCAAATTTGTCTAGAAACTTCATCCACAACTTTTTATTCACAACTTTAGTTTTTAAAAAATATATTAGATTTACATCAACTCTAATATATGGTACAACATATTAAGATATAGATGCAAGCGGATGGTGTCATGGTGATGTCTTTACTCACAAAGGGCATACTGATGAAGGCGAGTTAAGGTAAGAGATTAACATGCATGTTAGCAAGCTACCAAAAATAAATCTAAAACTTTCAAAATGATATTAAAAAAAAAAAATAGTATATAACATAGAGTAAAATTTATATGATACACACATTTTTTAGGTTAAATAATAGAGCAACTTAAAATATCAGAAATTTATGCAAATAGGCTATTTTAGAATAGTAATTTAACTTCTTACATCGTCTCGGAGGTAGAAGTTAAAGTCAATTTCCGATGGATCACCAAAAAACTTGCCTTGCCGAAACTCATGATAGATAATCATGAGTATACAATAAAAATATCATGGATGATCACCAATTCATATTTTTAAACAATTTTTTTAAAGCTCAATTAATTTAGACGTGTGTACTGATAATTGCATTTTATCGTAAAGAGAAAACGAGAATAGAGAAGGAGTGGAAGGTATTATTCTACAAATTCTTTAACATGATCAAAAGTTAGAGACCAATCCTAAAAGTCAAATCCATGAGGGTTATTGAATCAAAACAATTGATCCAATAACATGAATGGCTACAATACGTTTCATGAACGTGGATGGTGACACGAACATTGTTTATTACTATCCTCCAATATATTAGAGGGCCAATCTTGTTGACTTTTGTTGAATAAAGGTATTGGTAGTTTTTCCATATTCAGACGTAGATGTCTACAAGTCATGAAAAAAATGTTAGAACACATTTGCATGCAGCAACTTTTAGGAACATATTACAACTAATAATTAGACATTTCTTCAACCTCATGTGTCTTCTAGCTCATAACATATTTTTTGTTTCTTTTTATGCAAATGTATTTGTATTTGATTTTGCATGTGATGTGGTTTCCTTTACAAGATATCAATTACTATGTTAAAGTCAATTATTTGAGTATTTGAAATCAAGCAATCATCACAATTTCACATTATTGAATGAACCTTTATTATTATTAATAATAATAATTACTCCATAAAGTCTCTAATTGTAACGTACAATCACATTATTCGATTCTCACTAGGTTTTCTATGTCATGGATATAGATCATAATTCATAAATGAGTCAAAAACAAACTTCACTATCACCAAGATTCACAAGCTCGTAATGAACACTACAACAATTAAAAGAGATATTCAGTAGCAATAACTTTTCTTTTAGTACTATCGCAAAAATATTTTGTGGCAATTGAGTTAATATCATTACATCTAGAAACACTAAAGTCTTTAGCTATATTTTATATTTAGTGTTGATTATAAATATCAAATTATATTATTATTGCTAAGTAATTTTCACAAAATTCTTTATCTGTTCTAGTGTAAGAAAATACTTTATATGTGTCACCTCATTTGAGTATTTATGACTACCAAAAGACCATACATGCTTCTTTTGCGTATGTGTGATGTCCAAATTATAAGTAAAACCGTAAATGTAGTCGATCAATTCAAAAATACTTTTAACATGAAGTGATATTTTTAGTTAATTAAGTTATGTTCGCGCGTTTTTTTATCAAAATGCCTCCACTATTAAGACTATCACATCTTCTTTTTTTTAAACAACTAATATGAGATTTCATTCGTATACCCCAATAATATAAAGAAATGCATGTGTTGTTGCTATAATTGGAAAAATAGGATACAAACAAAAAAAACATGAAGAGTTCTATTTCCACAACTTGACCTATCATAACAAACTTCGAAAAATTTATGCATTCTTAATACAATGCACCTACTAAAATAATTTTACTCAACTATTAAAATAATTTATAGGTTTCTCCTATTTAAACTTAGAGCACACTCCACATGCTCTAGTTTATAATTTGCAAATGAAAAAATGGACAACTTCTTGTGTAAGGATTAAATAAAACCAATATATTATTGTCCAACTTCTTGGGATTGGACTTTTGACCCACTTGTATTTTTAGAAATTAACGACCGATAAAATTTCAAAGGTAAATAACAAACTAATTCTATTAGCTAGGAATTATCGACAAATTTTATAACTAATTTCATACTTTTTAATAGTGAATTCTTCTTTGAGGATTTTATTTAGTATCAATCAAAATTTACATAGGCACCCTGCATAGTGGTATTTAGGGATGTCAATTGAACAAATTATTTGAAACTGACGAATAAAAATGAACTGAATTAATAAATTAGTTCATCATTAACTCGTTCAAAACCCCAAATAAAGGATGCTTGAACTGATAAGAGTTGAGTTAAGCTGAGCTAATTAAACTCTTAATCATAGTCCAAACTAGCCTAACTATTACAAAATAGTCTGAAATTTTCATCAATATCCTTATAAATTGTTTAATTATCATACAAAACTACTATTAACTTTTTTTCTTCTTCTTATGACTACTAAAAATATTTAATATACAATTTTTTTTAATTAAATATTTTAATAAAATGTTTTATAGGTCGATTTGGACCTACATGGCTCAAATCGACCCAATTTTTAGAGAATGAGTTGGACTAGTCAAATTAGCTAAGCGAATAAATTGGTGAATCATTAACCTTTTCAAACTTAAGTGAGATTGAACTGATCATTTTTTTCATAGCCTAAATTTTGCCAGCCTTTCAGAAACAACCTCTCTATATCTGAGATAGACGTAAAATCTACGTACGCTATCCTCCTCAGATCTCACTTATATAATTATTGCTATATATTTGTACATGTGCAAATATTGTGATCAGACAAAAACAGCAGTTTGTCACATGAAATAAGAAGAAAATGTTTGGTCCTAACGTGTTGTGTTCCTGGTGGCTAAAAAATGCAGAAATTTTAACAACATTTTATATAAAATTCACTTGACTAGGAAACTGCTGTTTGTTTAATTTAAATAAACACATTGGAAAATATATATACAGTATTTTCATGTCCCCAAAATCTCAAAAGGATATGCTAATTTTTTTTATATGCACTTCTATATTAAAAAAATGTCACGTGATTGATGTCGGCAAAATTAACGAAATAACATCAAATCTGACCATGGACCACTATTATTGTTATTGTGGCTTTGTCATGTGACATTAATTTCGAAACGAAACAGAATTTAAATTTGATAAGTTTATTTTTAGATTTTTAATAACCTTTGGCGATACTGAAAAATCGTTGCTCAACTTTTTGATAATACATGAAAAAATTGAACCCTTTAGAAAATGAATTGTTGTTCGATGAGTTAATAAACTTACACTAACCCCTCATTTGAGATTCAAATTGTGAGATATATTGGGAAGGATTTGTAATGGAACATAGATTTTGTTGTATTAATTGTACTTTTGAAGCTATGAATATATTTTTAGTGTTTTTAATATAACTATTTATGTGTGACACTACTAAAGAGGGCGGGTTGATGAAGGCAGATTAAGTAGGACTGATTTTAGCTTAGTAAATTAATTTTTAAAGAGGAGGTGCGCATGGTGTAAGGCGACCCATTAAAAAAATAGAGAAAAATATGAATTTTTTTATAAGTATAACTCAATTTTACATAATATACGAGCTTTTAAAGCTTAATGTAGGCATGTACTGCAGCCCAAAAGACAAATTTATGCCATGAACTTGGCTTGTGACATTACGTTGTGTATTAAAAATATTGAATTCAATTAAACCCGCGTAAAAATATTGCATGACTTGGTTATTTTGATTTACAACATTCATCATGGGAATTCCTTAAGTCACGTAGCAAGTATTTAAAAGAATTAATTAAATTATATATTTTTTTTCATTTTCATTTTAATTTGAAACAAAATTTTAAAAATTAGATTTTAAATTTTATGATTTTAATACATCCTATCTATGGTTTCAGGATTGCGATACTATTAATCAGAAAATTACTGAATTAGTACTTGTAATATAATATTGTGTTCAAATTGTTGACCATTGACCACTAGATTGTCTCCTTAGGGATGTCATTTTTTTTAATCATATGGAGTGTCTATGAAAATAAAATAAATTATTGTTGAAAGTAAAATAAATAATAAATAACAAATAACAAATAAATATTCAGATTAAGAAGTGGACGCCGAATATTTAGCTTTCTTTAAAAAAAAATTAAGTTTACTATAGTATAATATTTACTAATTCAAGAATATAATTTTTTTTTATTTTATCTTCTCTAAGATATAACAATCTGACAATATCTATCGTTACTTGAACAACTCTTTGGAACACAAGGAAATAATTATCATTTATATAGATGTCAAATTTCTTCATATCTAGTCAATATTAGAATTATGAATAATAATTTGAGGTAATTAGTAGACGTGATTATATGAGTTATTACAGAAAATAATAATATTTTTTTTTCATTATATATCCACTAATATATTATGCACTTTCATTAATATGTTAATTATATCAAAATGCTCTAACTCCAACATGGAGATTTGACCTTATTAATTAAATATAATAAAAAGAGCTCAGTGCATGCCCATAATTAAAAAGAACCTAGGTACGAAGGAGACTACTAATAAAGTATGTATGTATTGCTTCGTACGTGCTACCAAAACATAAATATATGACAGACGTGGACACCATATACTTCGTAAGCGCACATGTATTGAATATAACAATAACAATTAAATCGTTGTTATCAGGTTGTGGGTAGTGAAGAGGTGAAGCGATTCACCCTTAATCAGAAGTCATGAGTTTGAGTCCTAAATGTGAAAACAATCATATTGAAAATGTCACCTGAATGAGCCCTGGAGTGCGTGATTTGAATTTAGTTGATGCTTTAATGCAAGATCCGACCACTGAATAAAAAAAAATTATGTCATCGTCTTTGCCTTTTTCTTTTTCCTCACTCATATTCGATGATCGTTAGTTTTCGAATCTTGACTAATTTAAATTTATGTCATGTAAAATGCATTAAAAAAATAAGTGTATTTTTATCATGTTATTTCTATTATTTATTATTATTAAGCTCAAAATTAAAACCTTTGATTAAGAATAAAGATCTAAAAGTGTATCCATCACACCATAACTTCAATGTTGAATTAAGATACTCAACTCTCCTATGAAAGCTATTCTCATAGTATTTTTTCTTCTTCTAAATACTATCATAATAATTGACACATTGATCATTAGTTGATCATATTTATCTTTATTTTTATTTGTGTATATATTATATATTTATAATGTACTTGTAGACAATAAAATTCGTGTCGAGATAACAATAATCAAGAACGGAAATTATGCAATAATCGTTATATTATTTCTAGTGTGAGTGTTACAATCTCTATGATTCCTCTGAATTCTCTTTTTCGGATATAATTCAAGGGCCCTTGAGCTAGATCTTAAATTTGACTTTAACTTGAACTTAATCTTGATCTTGACTTCTAGTTGAATCCAAGGGCTTCAAGCTTGATCTTGAATCCGTCGGTCTTGATCTTGATTGTTCTTGAACTTGAATTTTATCTTGATCTTGACTTCTAGTTAAATCCAAGGGCTTCGAGCTTGATCTTGAATCTTGTGGTCTTGATCTTGATCGTTCTTGAACTTGAACTTTATCTTGATCTTGACTTCTAGTTGAATCCAAGGGCTTCGAGCTTGATCTTGAATCTTGTGGTCTTGATCTTGATCGTTCTTGAACTTGAACTTTATCTTGATCTTGACTTCTAGTTGAATCCAAGGGCTTCGAGCTTGATCTTGAATCTGGCGGTCTTGATCTTGATCGTTTTTGAACTTGAACTTTATCTTGATCTTGACTTCTAGTTGAATCTAAGGGCTTCGAACTTGATCTTGAATATGGCGGTCTTGATCTTGATCGTTCTTGAACTTGAACTTTATCTTAATCTTGCCTTCTAGTTGAATCCAAGGGTTCTGAGCTTGATCTTGAACCTGGCGGTCTTGATCTTGATCGTTCTTGAACTTGAACTTTATCTTGATCTTCACTTCTTCAAATCTTCAATTCTTAAACTTGAACACTTGAATTCTTGAATTCTTGAACTCTCGAGTTCTTGAATTCTTGAACTCTTGAGTTCTTGAATTCTTAAACTTATAGCTTGTAGAGAAATTTGTGGCTTTTGATTCACGAGCTTTCTCTAGCTTTTTGTTTAGAATTCTTCGTTCTCTTTTCTGAACTATGAGGACCCCTATTTATATTTATTAGATTTCAATAATTAACTCAATTATATTAATCCATAATATTTATTTAGACTAATATATTCATAAATTTAAAATAATCCAAATCATTTTATAAATTTACATTTAATAAACTTTAAATGACTACAAATGCCCCCGTCTTTAAGTCTTGTCGAGATAATTTATCTTTCAAAGACTAGGCTTGAAGAATTTGAAGACTTGAACTTGATCTTGAAGTATTTGAAGACTTCAATTTGCAGGCTTAAAGAATTTGAAGACTTCAACTTGCAAACTTGAAAAATTTGAAAATTTCAACTTGCAGACTTGGAGAATTTAAAGACTTCAACTTGCAGACTTGGAGAATTTGAAGACTTCAATTTGCAGACTTGGAGAATTTGAAGAATTCAACTTGCAGGCTTGAAGAAATTGAAGGCTTCAACTTACAGACTTGAAGAATTTGAAAACTTCAACTTGCAAACTTAACAAATTTGAAGACTTCAACTTGTAGGCTTAAAGAATTTGAAGACTTTAACTTGCAAACTTGGAGAATTTGAAGACTTTAACTTGCAAACTTGGAGAATTTGAAGACTTTAACTTGCAAACTTGGAGTATTTGAAAACTTTAACTTGCAGACTTGGAGAATTTGAAGACTTCAACTTGAAACAACTTTTATTCATACGGGTTTGCCTTATTGAGTCATCATTTGGTGCAAGTCTGGAATTTTATGAAAGATTACTCATAGCTTTAACTTTTATGTGACAAATCAAGTGGAAACATTTGGTTTTTTTGACACTCATGCAGCTGAACTTAGAATATGATTCTAAGTGCCTACGTACCTCAGTGAAGAGGATCAAGTCATAACATAGTTCTAGAAGAGTGAATGATTTAAGATGTGCCGTACACAGCTTATACTCTTGCGGGCTAGGAATGACATGTAGTTTAGGCTCGTACCTTAAGGAGCATTTTAACTTGGAGATTTAGTTCAAATTTGAAACGCTTTGTGACATACAGTTTAAGCTCATGTTTCAAGGAACATTTCAACTTGAAGATTTAACTCAAATTTGAATAGCTTTGTGACATACAATTTAAACTCGCGTTTCAAGGAGTATTTCAACTTGAAGATTTAACTCAAACTTGAGTAGCTTTGTGACATACAGTTTAAACTCGTGTTTCAAGGAGCATTTCAACTTAAAGATTTAACTCGCATTTAAGGAGCTTTATGACATATAATTTAAGCTTGTGTCTCAAGGAGCATTTTAACGTGAAGATTTAGCTCAAATTTAAAGACATTTATGATATACAGTTTAGACACATGTCTCAAGAAGCATTTTAATTTGAAGATTTAACTCAATTTTGAAGAGCTTTGAGACATATAATTTATGCTCATGCGTCTAGGAGCATTATAGGTTGCAGTTTAGGCTCATGCGATGAGAAACATTGTAACTTACAGTTTAGGCTCATGCGATTTAAGGAGTGTTGTAACTTGCAGTTTAACCTCATGCATTAAAGAGTGTTGTAACTTACAGTTTAACCTCATGCGTTAATGAGCATTTAGATATACATTGACTCTTCAAAGTCATCTTCAGATGCAAACTTGCCCCCACTTTAGAGTTCTTATATATCTTCATCTTCATGAGGTCCATAGACAGAAGATTGTTGATCTTCTCTTAAAGTCATGTTTAATTTCATGTCATGTGCACGAATTTCCAACTCTTCAATGTATTTGGCTTTAATCCTTACAAAATATAGTGAAGACCTCAAATCATGCCTTGGATGCACATTTCAATGCTAGAAGTTTCACTAAGGCAATCTTTGCAGTTGAGGCTTAGACTTCTCTAGCGATCGATAAAGTCAACAACTAGCTCATTTTCACCTTGACGAGCCTTTGTAAGTTCAGTCATATTAATGACACGTCTTGTGCTATAGAAATGATTGAGGAACTCTTGCTCTAACTACTTCCAACAATCTATAGAATTAGGTTCAAGATCTGTGTACTAATCACAGGCATTTTCTTTGAAAGATCGAACGAACTCTTTAACGAGATAATCACCATATGTCTCGGCATCATTGCAAGTCTCGATAAAGTGCGCTATATGTTGCTTGAGATTTCCTTTGCCATCAAATTGTTGAAGCTTATGAGGGTGATAGCCCTTAGGCATTTTCAAATTATCAATTCTTTGTGAATATGACTTTGTATATGTGGGAGAAAATTTGGATGAAGACTCAGATTTGTCTTCGAGAACCTCTATGATAAAGTCTTTCAATTGATCAATGGGAATCAAACCTTCAGTGGAGATATGAATCTCGTTGATCTTTGTTTTCTTTATGCAAGACTCTCATTTGTCTTGAATTTTAGAAAGCTTCAGAGGTGCTTGACTCGATCTTCTTTCGATCATGTTATCCATCTTATTTGTTAGCTTGGAAAGTTTAGCATCTTATTCATGAGCACACTTCGTCAAGCCTTCAATTGCTTTAGTCAAGCTCGCTAGTCGTTCTTCTATAGTGCAAGTCATTTTGATATTCTTTGATGCTTGAAAAATTGACATGAGAGGTAGAGATTGTCCCACTGGGCGTACTAGAATTCGTAGACAATAAATTTGCGTCGAGATAACAATAATCAAGAACGGAAAATTATGCAACAATCATTTTATTATTTCAAGTGCAAGTGTTACAATCTCTATAATTCCTCTGAATTCGCCGTTTCGAATATAATTCAAGGGCTTTTGAACTAGATCTTGAATTTGACTTTAACTTGAACTTAATCTTGATATTGAACTTGAACTTTATCTTGATCTTGATCTTGAACTTGAACTTTATCTTGATCTTGACTTCTAGTTGAATCGAAGGGCTTCGAGCTTGATCTTGAATCCAGCGATCTTGATCTTAATCGTTTTTGAACTTGAACTTTATCTTGATCTTGACTTTTAGTTAAATCCAAGGGATTCGAGCTTGATCTTTAATCTGGCGATCTTGATCCTGATCGTTCTTGAAGTTGAACTTTATCTTGACTTCTAGTTGAATCCAAGGGCTTCGAGCTTGATCTTGATCGTTCTTGAACTTGAACTTTATCTTGATCTTGACTTCTAGTTGAATCTAAGGGCTTCGAGCTTGATCTTGAATCTGGCGGTCTTGATCTTGATCGTTCTTGAACTTGAACATTATCTTGATCTTGAATTCTAGTTGAATCCAAGGGTTTTGAGCTTGATCTTGAATCCGGCGGTCTTGATCTTGATCGTTCTTGAACTTGAACTTTATCTTGATCTTGATCTTGACTTCTTCAAATCTTCAATTCTTAAACTTGAACAGTTGAATTCTTGAATTCTTGAACTCTTGAGTTCTTGAATTCTTAAACTTATAGCTTGTAGAGAAATTTGTGGCTTTTGATCCTCGAGCTTTCTCTAGCTTTTTGTTTAGAATTCTTCGTTCTCTTTTCTAAATTATGAGGACCCCTATTTATAGTTTTAAAATAGAGTTGTGATTGGAAGAGAACTCCCTTCGGCCACTCAGATTTAACTGACATGACATATGGGGTTTATGGAGCGGGCTTTAATTAAATCTATATTTATTAAATTTAAATAATTAACTCAATTATATTAATCCATAATATTTATTTAGACTAATATATTCATAAATTTAATATAATATCCAAATCATTTTATATTTAATAAATTTTAAATGACTACAATACTAACATTTTAATTATTTACTTTTTTAGTGTTTATATATCATATATTTTAATTAGTTGGAAACTAAAAATTTGACTCATCACCAACTTGAGGGAATAAGTTCATCAAAAGCTAGTTGGTCAACTATTAGACAAAATATTAATTTGATTAGTGTAAATTAATCAAATTAACAACTTGATCAACTGACATTCCGTACTATTCACAACTATCTAAACGAATCTTAATATTCAAATAGATCTTCTTTGTCCAACTTAATTTAATTACCTACTAATTATGTACATCTAATAAGTGGCGTGTTTGGTATAAAAAAAATATTTTCTATGAAATATAAGTATACGTAAGTAAAAGATAATTCTCTCAAAAGCATTTGTACGTACGTAGTTTAATTACTCTAATAACTTAGATTTAAAAAAGCAAAATTAGAGATAACAATTTTTTTACGTGATTTTCAAAATAGTTTGAATTGCTAGCTAGGGTTAGGATAACTCCAAACAACTACCAAATTAGATGTTTTCGATTCGTTTTCATTCAAATGATCTTCCTACACGTATAAAATACATAATAAACTCAGAACCCTCATGATAGTGATGTAGACCCGATAACAATGATTAAAATATATGACGATAATATATTAGAAACATTGACATTAGTCCAATATATCACTAATCTAGGCAAAAATTATGGGAGTTGAGGTATGGGGTGGGAGGGGAGGGCGGTGACCGCCAACAATTTGAAAACGACCATTACATGCATGACAAATTAGGAAAACTTAATTTTATTAGTAGGGGTTTGTTCCTTTTAATATAAAATTATGTCGGCGATGCTATAATTACAAGTTTATAAATTACAACACATAATCCCTTTTTATAAATTATATTATTTATAAAAAAAGGGAAATTTGTACATATATATAACTCAAAACACAACATATTGCATTCATATTATTTTTTGATTGTTTAATTTACTTTCGCATAGTTAATATTTTTTTGCAATAATATTTGTATGTATACTTGTATAAATAATATATCATGTATTAATCATATAATTTAGAAGTGTATAATAGTGTATAAACATGTTTAATAAGTTTAAACAAAACGTCCACTCAAAAATTTCTCAAAAAAATTATTTGAAAATTTGACATACTTGATACTTTATTTTGGTTACCAATGTAAACTACCATTAACAAACGAAAAATAAATAAATACGCCTAAAGAGTACTCAATCTCCTATAATCACGGTAGGGTATTTGCCCTGAGTTTCTTATCATAAAAAAATTTCCTTTTTCTCGAAAGGAAAACATAAAGTCTTCATTTTTGGATAGTCCTTTTCTCGTAGGAAAAAGTTTAAGACTTCCTTCTAACGTAATCAACATTCACAATGTAGTATTTTGAGAGTTTTGTCTAGAGGGAGAATTTGTGGGACACGGGTGGTATGTTATCACTTGTATAAATCTCTTTGTATTCCGAGTAAATTGGGTGAGGTTGTTTCACTCGATATTTCGTACTCTTCATGTTTATATAGTGAATTGCTCATCTCCTTTGTGAATATAGATCGATTGACTGAATCACGTTAAATCTTTGCGTCTTGGTATATTTCTCGTTTGTCTTCTTACTCATGATTTTTCAAAATTTGCTTTGTCAGCTTCTGCATGACACCTAATTATTTTGGTCTTAACAATCACCCTTTAAGAAGGGTACTATGAGAGTTAAGCCTCGTCAGAACTCTAGTAACACAAATCTCTACAATAACCAGCTATACCTATTCGCCTTTCTAGATAGTTTAAATATTTAAATAAGATAATCATATAATTGGAACATGTACATGCGATAGGTCTATAGAGACGAAAAGGAAGAAAAATAACTCGTTTAATTTGGGCTCTTTAATTAAAATATGGAATTTCACTCAATTTACTTTTTATATTCGATAATTCATAGTAAAAAAAGTGTCGACAGAGAAAAGACAAATCCAATAATTATTAATTAAGGACAAATATAGTTTTGGAAGAAGATCACATAAAGTGAAACAATCTTAACTCATTCTCCCCCACATAAACAACATGATTAGACAAACTGCCCAACTTAGTGGAAAAATTAAATTTTGAGATTTTATAGCATTTTATTATTCATTGCCCAATTGTCTTTGGATTATATAGACAAAATTAGACAATGCATATCGAAATATTAACGTCATAATAGTGTGATGGAAAAAGTGTTTAATTAAGTATTATGATATTTTAAGAAGATTACTCGAGAAGAGTAGTTAGAGGATATTCTAGGCAAATGATAAATTTTGGTTATAAAAAATAAAATCTTTTTATAGGAATGAAATTATGCTTTCTGTAATGAATTGATATATTTATTGAATTTGTAGTTACAGCTTTGACTTTTGATAGAATTATATTCTAACAGATCGAACTATAATTTCAGAGAAAATTAGATATATAACCTAAAATTAATTTAGATTTAAACCAGCTCAAAACTAAGACTAAGCAATAATTAATATTAATTGTTGTAAAGTTGCACGTCTATCTATTTTACCACGCTGCCCTACTAGTATAAAAATCGATAAAAAAAGGTTCAACTCATCTTTCTTACGGCTCATTACTGCAGTGTGCATGCAACACTTGTTCATCCCATTTATTTCTTTCACTTGAAAATAAAATAAAATAGCGTATCTTTAGCTTGAAATTTTATTCTTTGAATGGTTTGTTATGTTTTTTTCCAAATTATATACGATATTTCCATCATTTCAATTTGTTTGTTTTATTTTTATTTTTTAGTTTATTTTAAAAAAATATTTTTATATTTTTTTTGGCAACACATTAACTTCAATTTCTCATATAACATGTTTAAGATCACAAGATAAAATATTTTGATTACATATCTTTAGTTTAAGACCATAAAATTCAATGTTTTTACATTTTTAAATTTTGTGTTTAAATCAAAATCAGACAAATAAATTAAAACAAATAATACATAAAAGAGAAGAGTCGGAATTGGCTAGTCATAACACCCATGTCGCATCTAGGATGTTTTAAATTATATGTATGTATCATGAGTCAATCAAACCAACTGAACTGTTAAAATTCCTTAGTTATATATATCATCAACTTAAAAAATAGCATTATATTTTTCATAATATATAGCAGGAATCTCGCCGGGAAAAGGTAGAGCATATCCCCATCACGTGTGACATGAAATTTTACACAAATCTCATAGTAATATAATACGTTAGTTTCATTTATTCCAATGTAATCTCACCTCATCAACATTAATTTATTAGAGGTAAATATTATATATAATGAGCTTTCTTGCTACCAAACAAAAAATTAAATCTTTTCTAAATTCACTTCCATGATTGACTATTAATTCAACTATCATTCATATCTCACTTCTCTCTTAATCATACAATAGTTTATATGTTATTTAATTTTACTACTATATATTGGATCTAGGTCAATTTTTTTTAATAATAATAGTGTTCTGATCAGCTTGTGCATATTTTACTTAATTCATTAAGTATATACATATTTTTATTAACATAGACGATATTGTTAGGATCGAAATAATTAGATATCATGCGAAAGCTAGCAAAGCAAACCTCAAAAGACCATCAATGATAAGACAAACAAGAAATATATCATAAGACAAAAAGATTTAACGTGGTTCAATAAATCGATCTATGTCCACAAAGAAGATGAGAAATCCACTATATAAATATGAGAGTACAAAATATAGAGAGAAATAACCTCAATCAATTCACTCAGAATAGAAGTAGGTTCACACAAATAATAACTTGTGTCCCACAAATTCTCCCCCTAACCAAAATTCTCCAGGCCTCTAAAACTACATTGTGAATGTTGATTAAGTTAGAAAGACAATCTATATTTATAGAGTCCTAAACCTTTTCTTACAAAGAAAAGACTAGCAATCCTAAATTTACTATTTATGATAAGAAACTTAAGACAAATATTAACATAGACGATATTAGATAATTTTATTATATCAAAATTGAAGTCTTGATTCATTTATAATTTTCACTCACTTCATTTTAAATACCTTTTGGTCAACAATACCATGCTAAGTGAAGTCAAGCTAGTAGCCTCTAGTATCTACATTAGCTAGTAGAGTAAAAATAAGTGACACATGAAGATAAGATCTTCACGATTTGAAAATCGTGAAGTTGATTTCAATTTTCAACATGACACTATTTGAGTATTTGTCATGTTAGTAAAATTGATGTGGGGTACCACGAATAGATGTGATGCAATGAGACTTCTTTTCTCTTATTAATAAAAAGTTTTGAGTTCGAGCTTTGAATATGAAAATTTTTTTAATAGGAAGTGAGGCCCTACACGATGCGAATTCAAAATAATCGAACTCCAATGTGAATACTAAACATCATAATTTTTTTTAAAAAAAATAATGTGGGGTACTTGCGAGTGAGGAAGGGGTACTTAGAGGCGAAAGCAGAGGAAGAATATCAACTACAACCTTTAACTTTTTTTAACTTAAGTTATGTATTTATTTTTGAACTTAGAAATCATTAAGTTAAAAGAAATAATAAATTTCAAATTTTGAATCTGCTTTCCTCGAAAGATAGAGTTAATTAAGAGTTATAGAGAGACTAGAGAGAAATGTCTCGATGGTAGTTATATTAAAATGACGAGGAGATAATAAGATAACATGGGCTTGCGTGCTACTACTGACACAAACAAGGCCCGCAAAGTTGGCTGATAAAACAAGGGCAAAATTATCCCCCACCCCCACACCCTCCAACCCCCATACCCTATTTTGTGTTCACTGCCACTTGATTTGGTTATGTAAACTCCTCACTTGGGAAACATAATGAAAAGGATGGGTGCAACATATAATACTTACTAAATATTTGAATGATTGTAACTATCATAACTTATAGTATTTTTTATTTATGAAAATTTACAGAAAGAAGGATAAATATATCTTTAAGTATGCAGATATCCTTTGTCATACTTTTGAGACATTGATGCTCCTGCCGTTCAAAAACTAGAAAATATATGCCCTTCACTCTAACAAAAATTGGGTTGAATCATTCTATGGTATCATGATAAATAATGAATTTTGAACCGTACCAACTCCAAAAACTAGCTCTAAAGGTGAGGATTATTGCTCAAGTCATATTAAAGAGACCACTCATCCTTTAAAGGGCTAACGCGAGACTCCTCATAAAATTTAGTTAATATATAAAAGATAATTATTCTGTTTTTCTTGCATTGCACTACATAAGTCAAAACTCTACTTGCTCCGCATAAGATCAAATTCGCTTCGCATCGCATCTGTCTTGCCCTCTTGTTGTCCCTATTATGAATGTTGTAATACTTGCACTATAGATTAAATTTTATTATATTCACATCTAGTTGGATTTGTTCTTCCGCCAACGTTCAATGAGAATGAATAAGAAGAGTGCGAGATTGACGTGAGAAGGCGGGGATGACTATATTTCTGAGAGTAACTTCTAGGCGAATATAAAGCGTATGGATACAAATTATGCCTTGTAATGAAAGACAATTTTGAATCTGTTTTGTCTATGAACAAAGAAGCTATAAGTAAAACAACTATGAATAGCTTGGAGAGTTTGATCCTGGCACAGAATAAACGTTGATGGAATGCTTAACACATGCAGGTCAAATGAAAAACGGTGTTAGTAATAGCGAACGAGCGAGCAACACATAAAAACCTATCCACGGAAGGGGAAAAACAACTAGAGATGACTATTAATTAATATCATATAGACTGAGGAGCAAAAGGAGAAATCCGCCTTATAAGGAGCTCATGTCTGATTAGCTAGCTAGCTGGTGAAACAATAACTTACCAAGGCAATGTTTAGTAGCTGGTCCAAAAGGATAATCAGCCACACTAAAATTAGTACTTTACATTTCCCATGGACTCCCATATTCTCAAATAGGGGGGAATATATAGCTTACATTTTCTGAATTTAATATCGTTTATACGAATCATAAATATATATAAATATAGAAAAATATTTTAAAAATAACTTTAAATATTATTCAACCAATTAATATCAAATCTTGAATCCGCCAATCACCTCAAAATGATATATAGATCTCTCTCTTTCTATTTAAAAACAAGAATAGCCCACTTCTTTCTCCCATGCACTTGTCTTGTTCACCTCCAACACTCCTTCCTCAGTGTTTTTTTAATTTCCTCTTCATGGCCTCCTTATCTCTCTGTCCATAATTAACTTGTCTCTTTCTCTCTTCTTCTCTTCTTTTTAAACTCCCATCTCCCACACTAAACTCTCAATTCATTTTCAACATTCTATTCTATCTGACAACTCACTTAACAACAACTCTTTCTCCCATTTTTTTTTCTCTGCCCCTTTTGTTCTTTCTTGAGTTTCATTATATAATGTCAAGCAGACGATCACGTTCCAGAATAAGCGATGATCAAATCGCTGATCTTGTTTCCAAGTTGCAACAACTTATTCCTGAAATTCGCAATAGACGTTCTGACAAGGTATATATATCATCGTTATTTTTTATACTGTCAATGTATATTTATATTTATTTTTTTACTATATTACATGTTAGGTCTTAGATAAAGTGAAAAATTGAGTCTCAACTATATTTTATAATACAATCAATAGTTTTCCCAAATAGGAATATAAGATGAAGGCCAAGAAGCTAATAGCCGACAGGCTTGTCAGCAGACTTACTTGACCTATTTATTACCACTAAAGGGTTTTTGACCGCTAATTAACAAGATGACGTGGAGTATGGTATGAATATTTCTACGATACAGAAGTTCTCGTGAAAAGAATAAGATATTACTTTTTCATAATTTTTTATTTTTGTGTATCACAAAAAATACTTTTTTGATGCGTGATAGCTGCGTAATATCCTTAATTTCATCATTTTTGAAAAAAAAAATATTGAAATGGAATTAATTACTTATTTATGTTAGTTAGCATCCCACACCTCATATATAATATATTATATAGTATCTTGCTTGAAAGTACTACCTATATACACATGCACCATTTGCAATATTTAAGCAACAATTTGTGTTAAAAATGTATGTTGCTTGGACTTGTCAAAATTGTTATCGCACTTGCGTTAGATTCTTCAAAATGCATTCTTCTTAAAATATTCAATATACATTTGTCGACATTTTTAAAGAATCTAAATAACATAGGTTACAACAACAATAAAACAAAGTCAATATAATTTCACAAGTGAGGGTGATCGATCTGGGGAGGGTGAGGTGTACTCAAACCTTACCCTACCTTTTTGAGAATAGAGAGGTTGTTTCTGATAGATTCTCGACTTAGTCTAGGGTAGTAAAATATTATCTAGCTTCTAACGTTCTTTATGTTTTTTTTTTTCCAATTAAATTAAATAGGTTTCAGCTTCAAAAGTGTTGCAAGAGACTTGCAACTATATAAGAAATTTACACAGAGAAGTGGATGGATTAAGTGAGAGATTATCACAACTTTTGGAATCAACTGATAGTGATAGTGCTCAAGCTGCTATTATTAGAAGCTTACTTATGTAGCTATTTAATTAAATAGCTCAACTTCATTAAAATTTCTATTATTAAAAAAGATGGAGTATTTATATTATTAATTAGGGTTTTTGGCCACTATAGGTCAAAATTAATTTCTATTTTTCTGTTTTCCAATTTTGAATAGTTTTTTTACTTTATGTTGTATTGCTGTATCCATCTGTTTTAAGAGCTGATGTTTCTTTGATCTCAGCCTTTTTTAAGTATATAAGTATTTTGAGATGTTTTTATCGTTCGGAATCGTGATATTTTGCTCTGAATATTATGTTACACTTTTTTCTATTATTTGTTATGTTTTGTTTATTGTTCTATTCTCTTTTTTAAATGGCTTTGTTATGTGTTACGTGAGCTGATGATCTTTTGAAAACCACCTCTCAATCATCTCCATGAGATAAGAGTAGGGTTTTGCATACACTAAATCCTTTCCAGATCCATTTGTGAAAATACACTATATAGAGTATTATTGTTGTTATTGCTTGATATCTTTTTTTTTTCTCTGATAATTAATGAAGCTATATAAGCAAATATGGGCTGTTGAATAGTATGATTATCCAATCTAAAAGCTTAGCTATAGACAAATTATATTTTTATTTGCTTAATTTAACATGTCATGTCAAAAATATTAACTACATGAGAAATGAATGGACTGAATTACACTTAAATTTGTATTGTTACAGAATTTTTTTTATATGTTTTTTAGCATTTTCTTAGACTTATTAATTATGAATGGAGTTAATTCTTAAATTTATAAATATAATACTGCATTAATTTGGTTTAAGTGATTACATAGGATACTAGAGAATTAATGTCGTATATATAATTTTAAAAAAGCAAAAAGGAAAAAAAAAGGTGTATCTCGTGTGAAAGGGATAGGATGATAATAATATTTGGTGAGCCCTAGTCACTATTTGTTAATGATTTATAAATCAAGATGAAATTTGAAAATTTTTGCCAAAAATAAATATATTGTCCTATCAATATTATTTGGACCCTGTGGGTCAACCTTTGATATCATGATTCTATTCATGTCAAATAAATGTCTTTTTCGTACTAAAATTAAGATATTTCAATTAGTCCAAATTAAAAGTAGTTATTAACATATCTAATACTCCATTAAACTTTAAGTATTGAAATTATTTTTTATAAAAATAAGTATTTATATACAATAATTTTTTGGCTTATTTCTAATCTAGTATTGGGTGGCTAGTTATTGCTAGCTTGATAAATTTCAAGATCAATTGAACATTTTTTTTGTCTAAAAAGTATAGTATTATATGTATAAAAAAATTATATTGCATATATAAGTTAAGAATTATACTTTTTATACCTAACATATTATATTTTAAATAGCCTTAAGTAGTTGGTGCTTCTATCAACTGTAATAGGGTTTAACACTTTAACTTATATTCATAGACATTATATAAATAAAATTTTATACTGTCAAATTCCTTGAAAAATATATGTAATAATCTTCTATAAAAAATATAATTTGTAATTTTGAAAATAAAATAGATTGTTTTTTATTCCTAATAGTATTTTTTTTTTTAGTTAAATTCAATATAATATTACGTTGAATGTATGTAACCATTTTAGGCAAGTTGCCGACGATAGACAAAAATATAGAAATTTCCACAACATGATCTTAAATTGTGTAAAGGATGCAACGGTGCCAAATTTTATTTGTAGTGTTTTTTTGGTCTCAAATTATGTTACACAATTGAGTAGTTTCAATTTTTTTAATTTAGTAACAGTTTAATTATAAAATGTTCATTTTATTTTAAATAAGACAATTTATCGCCACAAACATCTACGAATGATTTTATACCATAAATTTCAAAAGTCTTTTTTAACGATTTTTGTGTCAAATCAAACAACATCACATAAATTAAAGCGAAAAAAATATTAATTAATTACTCGTTTTTGGCTGATCGTAAGTCATAATCTGATAGTGAAGCTTTCAGAATTAGCATAAATAAGTTAAAACATTGATATGTCCCTTCTGTTTGTTTGTCCTAATTGTCCATTACTGATATTTCTCCACTTAATTAAAACATCCAAATTTTGGGATTGTTTCCAATTAGTTAAATTTAACAAAATGGGTTGTAACTTCAAAAATGTGGATAATCTGGACTTGGATATATATAATATACATATAAATTAGAAAATATTCGAGGATTTGGCTCAGGATTAATGAAGTGGGTAGAAAACTATGAGATTAGGAACCGGAGCTAGTATGTACGTTATGGATTCAGCCAAACTAATCTCAAAACCAGTAACTTAAATTGAATTTGGGTAAATCGTATGTTTAGATGAAGCTATGTGTCCATCCGTTAGACTTAAGGTTAAAAGTATGACAATAAGGATATATACAACCTTAAAGTATAACGAAAGATATTGACATGTACCAATATTTGTCCTAGTTCAGAGGTATATTTATCTTTTTTTTCATTAGATATGTACAAATGACCAAGTTAGAATCCAACAATAACATAACAGGACTAGAATCTCAAACAAAAAAATTTCAAATTCTAACTTTGCTTCCGCATGGAATCCTAAGTTCAAATTTCACCAGAAACAAAAGTATTAGGTGGTTTCGTCTGTCCAAATGCATGAACATAGTTATACAAAGCAAATATATTACTTATATTATACATATTTTTAAATGAAAAATTAAAAATTATATAAAGAGTTCTACGATAGAACGGGAAAGAAGTTTAAATAAAATAACATTGAAAGAGATTTGGCTTTTCATAAATTTCAATGCGAACATATGTTGGTTAATCCAAATATAATCACCGTAAACTATTTTTTTGAACTGTACATATGGATAATTAACTATATTTTCGGATGATTACGGATCTGAATCTTTCGTTCATCTAATTTACGAATTATATATAAAGTGTATAAATTGTGTATATTTCATACTAAATACACGCATAATATACATATATATACCAACATATATACTAATAGTGTATATGTATTACATTGTCTCTTTTTTTGTGCAAATATTCATCTTTAATTTTTGCCTTGGTCAACATAGACAGTCTAATAGTATACAGTGTCAGTTAATTTAAATATGTACTTCTGATGGATTGTCAAAACATTGTTAAGAAAAATTTGTGACATATTATGTGGTCGATGTCCCTACAACTTCAACTAGTATCCCTACAACTTCAACTAGTACATATTCTTCAACTATATATGGTTGAACTCCAATCTCCCTTCTTGTAAGCAACAAGGGTGGATCCGGGCCGTGCGCGTGGTAGGAATGGGCTTTTCGATTCCCAAGAAGCAGGGCGAATTTATGTACATTTTTTGGATCATCCGAACCCATGGTCATCCGACTAAACTCGATATATTACTTCTATAATTATTAAATAATATATTAAATTAAAACTTGTTGAACCCATTCTCAAGATGGCTGGATGGTTCACTGGTATGACTGAAAGATTTCAACACAAAGGTCGCAGGTTTGATCCCAGGCAGTCCCAATTTGCTTCAATTTATTTTTACCAACTAAAAACACGTTTTTCATTAAAAAAAAAACCTAAATTAATATTTATGTATTGCTCGCTTAGTTATTGTTATTATAAATTTTTTGATCTTATCTTTAAAGCAATGGTGCACCCGTTTTCTTGAAATCTTGGATTCGCCTCTGCCAAGAGGCTAATCTAGGCTAGAAACAATGCAGGGAACGGTCCTAATTTTGTGTTGCATGCCTTTAACAATTTATTGAGTTATGAATGAAAAAAGAAGGTAAGTGTAGAAATTCGAGTCGGGGATGTGATTAAAATTTGAAATATTTGTGAATTTTAAGTATTTTTGTCTACCCTTTACCAACTATTTTTGGTTTTCTGTAGTTATATGATCTATATCTCTATACATTATATGGTATATTTTATGTATGTAAATGACACTATCATTTAATGTAATTTTACCAAAGGTTAATTAATATCGACACACATACTAAGTAGTCTCATACAAAAACATTACATATGTTTACCTAGGTGAAATAAAGTCATGATGTACAAAGGAGAAAGCGTAGTTAGGAAATCAAGATTAGAGCTAGTTATTAGTTAATTCAGTTGAGGAATCAGTTTAATTAGGACCAGAGTAATAAAAAATTGAGCAACAATTAATGATTTTTAAATTTTATTATAAGGTATGAAAATCGTGTATACAAGAAGTATACCAAAAAGTAGAAAAACTTTACACCAAAATATGATTCCCTAACAAACATCAACTACTCATGGGTACACTAAAAAGAAACTAGAGATGAGAGGTTACTCCTCACATGTACAAAATCACACTATTGCCGATTCATTAGAAAAAATTTAAGAATCGACATGATCTTGATTTCAATACCTTTATCGACGTGATGAATTTTGAAGATACGATTCTGTAGATCCCTTCAAATACTCTTTTATGCAAAATATTTCCCATCCCAAGTGCCATAAGTAAGATAATACCTAATATGACATTAAACTTTTAAATTTTTTACATTCAACAAACAAATTATATATATATCAAAATAAGGAAAACTTTGCATTATAAACAAGTATCACATATATTTTAGTGAATTAACGTAGACTTTGGTGTATGTAAGTAATCACTAGCATCATTTTCTGTGTATCAAGACATGAAAAACTTAGCGTTAACAAGTCTCTAAAGGCAAATTAAACAAGCTTTGTCATGCCTAGTATTGTCTTGGCTTCTTCATCTTTATTACGGTCGAAAATAACCTTTTTATTTCTCCAACTGAAAACTTGTCAAATTACACTAATATACTATTGTTGTTTCATCATCACAAGAATTTTGACAATGACATGATTGGTAAGCGTTTTAATTGTGTAATTATAATGAAAATCATGAAGTTTTAAGATCATCCTAATGTTGAAATAATAAATATTTTTTGTTGAATGTGATGAGTTTATATTTTTACAGTATAATATTCCACAAGTATATCACAAAAAATATAAAAAGTTATATTGTATTGTACAATTTTATTTCTATGAAATTTATGTCGAGTGAGGAAAGAGTTCAGTTTCAAAACCCACAAGGTATGTCATACTATATAATTTAATTCCTATCAAATTTATGTTAAGAGAGATAGGTGTCCAGTTTCAGAATCACATGTTGTGCCGTAAAAGATATAACTTAATTCTTCCCAAACTTATGTTGAGCAAGTGAAAAGTTTTCTACACTTAATTATGTCGAGCGAATTAGGTTATATAAATACTATACAATTTATATCACATAACTTAATTACTATAGAACTTATGCAATACGAAACAAAAATTCTATAAACTTATGCTGAACAAATTAGGTCATAGATAAAAATACTTTAATACATAAATTCATTAAATGAATAACATTCATCATATTTAATAATAAAAACTTCTTGTTACTCATGAGTCCTTTTTTATTTATTTATTTGTCCTTTTTTTTTTTTTGCTATAGTATAGTATTTGCGTAATATTTTAGCGGGGGAATCCATCGGCAGCCCCTAAATTTGGCACTAATTTTCACTTCAACACTTAAGTAGGGGTCCATTGTGTCATTTTGACACTTTCTATATTTTCAAAATCACGTGCGAACATCCAGACTCAAGAAGAAGAAGAAAGAGGTGAGTGCATGGGGTTTGGGATCTGAAATAAAGAAAAAAAGAAAGTAAAATTAAGTTATTAAAAAATAATAAAATTTTCACGTGTCACATATCAATTCGTTTATTTTTCCACATAAGAGCGTCTGGATGTACGCACTTAATATGTGATTTTGAAAATATAAAAAGTGTCAAAATGACACAACGAATCCCTACTTGAGGTGTTTAAAATGAACAAAGCCTACTTGAGGTGTCTAGTGAAAATTGATGCCAAATTTAGGGGCTGCCCATGGTTCCCCCTATTTTAGCAGATGCTTTAGGATAAGAAATGTAGTTTGTTTGTATTCTGCTACATGATAGGTAATCAGATTTGTGTTTTTTCGAAGTGTGTGTTTCGTTTTAAAAAGAAAATAAGAAAAAAAAAAGAAAGCAGAATGTGTTTATACGAAAAAAAATTAAAATAATACAGAGAAAACCAATTATTTTTTTTATGACAAGAAAATCCGTTGTCGCTATTCTTTGGATGCGCGCATATGGTAAAATCTCCGCTTTTATGTAATAGCTTGCAAACCACACAAGAGAGGTAACTCACAGTAGATAAGTCTGATGCAACGAGTGGTATATGTCAATCTCTTTTCTTTAATTATTATGACATATTTTATAATTAATTTGACTATTTTATCAATATTAACAAAATATGCGTAAATTTTTTTTTTTAGCCGCATAAATTTAATTAATTTTGTATCATTTGTTGGTGTTCAATTGAGACTGAAGGAGTAATATGCACTGGATTCGTGCGAATATAGACTAGATACATCCATATAATAAATATTTAATCTAAATTTAATTGAATTTCGATATAAAGTAAACTTTTAAATATAATTAAAAAATGGAAGAAGTTAATTAACTTGTGTAAGCGTGGCGCTCACCAACAAAAGATACTTCATATATACGCTACCGAATACAAAGGAACTTCAATTGCAGTTTTCATACCGACTCCTTTCTCTCACACTTTTCATCTCAACTCAGAGAAGGTAAATTCTTATATTTATTCGTCAGTTTTATCAATTACATTTATCAATTTTGATTCCTAGTTTTTTTGTGTGTGTTTTCAGTAAATTGTGTGTTTTTTTTGGAAAAAAAAGGAAGTGAAATTGGAGTGCTACTAGTTTGAATTTTTTTGCTGAATTGTTGTTTGATTTGTAGAAATCGCGTTATTTCATTCATAATTATGTTGTTTAGATCGTTTATGGTTAGGTAATTGGAAAGTTTGGTTTTGAATTTTTGGTAGTTTGAGCATTATAGTTGTTTGCTATTAAGGAATAGCAAAGGTGTTTCTGGGTTTTAGTAGTTAGGGTTTGAAGCTATTCTTGTGAATTGTAGTGTTAATTCTGAAAGGAAATTAAACTGAACTAATGGGGTGAACCAAAATAAAAAAATTGTCGCCTAGTTGTCAATGAAGTGGTTCAGGTTCAAAACTCGGCCGAGACAAAAAATACTAGGTGATTCTTCCCATGTGTCCTAGCTTGGAGTTACCTGGTACCTGATGCTGGTGTGAGGTGATAGGTATCCTGTGGAATTAGTTGAGATGTGCAAAAGCTGGTTCGGACACCATGATCATAAAAAAAAGTAATAATAAAATAAAAATCTAAATTTGTTGAGATTGGGGGTGTGTTTGTTCAGAATGAAAATGTTTTCTTAGAAAACAAGTGGGTTTGTTACTTTTTTTTCTACTATTTGATAAGCAATCAAGAAAATATTAGTCTAAAAGCATTATATATGTAATTTGGGTGTACTGTATGGAGGAACAAATGGTAAGTGTTTGTTTTGAACCTGCTGTAAGTCTATTTATTGATTGCTAGATTGGGACTCTTTATCAATTAGTTTTGAATATATCGTTGACTTATTAATTATCTGTTGTATTTTTACTATTTGGGCATTTTCTGAATGCTCGAATGTTGGTACTTTTGTTTTCTTTAGCCAGTTGGATTTGTTTAATAGCATTGAAGTTGGAAATTTAGTGTTAGTACTCTTAATAGGATCTCAATAATGTTTCTTCCAACATTTTCCGATTTCTCTGACCCAGATTCCGTTACAAAGTGTAGCTTTTGTTCTAATAAAATTACACTGTGTTTGGTTTGATAATGAGATCTTTGTTATGAAAATCATAGGCTCCTTTTGCTCCTTTGATGAGTACGTCTGGTTTAATTAACACTACTGACTGTCTAGACTCTAGTGTTTTTTTTTTTTTTTTCTGACAAAGGTAACAGAATCTAGACTCTACTGTGATTTCTTCTTTTGTATATTAGTGATTTGCAAGGTACTTATAGGAGATGACTAGATGCATGAATGTAATTAATTTCTTCCTTTATTTTGGTGTTTATGGTTATACTCGTATCATGTATATGTCACAAATTAATTCATGCCTGATAGTTTGGGTTCCGATGTATTTGATGGCGTAAATTGTACAGACTTCATTTTATCTGATGTCTAATTTCTTTCCTCTTGGTAATTTGTCCATAAAGCAGAGTTAAATCAGCAGATATGAATCCAGGGGGTTATACAGCAGAAGTTACAGGTCTTTCCCCTGCTGCTACTGAGAAGGATGTTCAGGAGTTCTTTGGTTTCTGTGGGGCAATTGAACATGTTGAGATTGTCAGGTGGGTTTAATATCTCTGGGATTACATTACAATTTTATTATTCATGCCCTATATTTCTGTGTTGATGATTTAGAGAGAAAAGGAAGGGAAAAGAATGGAAGGGATATTATGAATAGAGCAATATATTTTGAACTCCAAAATGAATGTATCTATCTGTATTCTTCTTTTGTTTCAATTCCTTCCAATTTCTCAAAGTTCAAATTCACCCCTCAATTTTATTGTACATACACTGTAGATGATTATCTTTTGTAATATTCTTAGATTGATATGTGAACGATAAACAAGTTTTACTGCCACTAATTTTTGGTTTGTTATCATCCTGTTTCCTTTTTTTGAATCTCTTTTGAAAATGTATGTTATTGTAGAGAAAGTATGTATATTTGGGTTGGGCATACGACAAGGGATTTGGTTGTCGGTGATAGGCATCTATGTCTCTTTATAATTTGGTCTTGTCTGTGACATGAATTATTTTATTTCTGGGAAAACTGGAGCTCCAATTCACATAGTTTATTCTGAGAATTCGATATTGGTAATATCCTCTAGCAAATAGCCAAATAAAGAGCTGCAAGAATTTCACCTATGGTACTTATTTTTTACTTTCTTTTTGCCTTTCCAGAGTATGGTTATAGCTGTTTACAGAGTCTTTTCTTTATCAACCCCTATTTCAATTGAAATTGGGAGAAATCACGGAGGAGCTCCGAGCTCCACTGAAGTCTCTTATCGCATAGCGCGAGCTTTTACTCCACCAAACTGTTTACAAATGACTCTTGCCATCAACATTACTATTTCAGTTGTTATTCTACTGATGATTTATCATGTAATTGAGGAACTTTCTCAGTCTCACAACATACATCATGTGTTTCATTCCTCCTTGTTGCATCAGCTACTGCATATAAAATTTTGGTTACTGATTGAGTGATGCTCGTGGTTGAGAATGCAGAGCTGGTGAACATGCAAGTACAGCCTATGTGACGTTTAGAAATCCTCATGCATTGGAAACGGCTGTCTTACTGAGTGTAAGTTCCTTCAGATTGCTTATTGATCTAGTGTACTGCAGCGTAAATAAGGTTTAGGTCTCAGAATTAGCAGCCTACAATTGTATTCCCCCTTCAACTTGACAGTTACTAAATCTGGTTCTATGTGGTGTATAACTTAGTGCATTCTGTTTCACTTCTTTGAATTCAAAATAGTTTAATCTGCCGGAAGTCATGCTGATACTACATTATCTTAAAAAATGATACAACTTTGGGAAGCTGTTGTTTGCATTTTATCTAAATGCGAGCAAAGAGGTAATGGGTGGTTTTACAACTGCCAACTTAACTGTTATTTATGCTCATCTCTTATATATCTCTAGTTCAGAGCATTAACAATTAGCTTCTTTTGCTCTATGATTGTATGTACTAGAGATTACATACTAGTGCTCACTCTTCTTTCAGGGAGCTGCCATTTTGGATCAACGTGTGTGCATAACCAGCTGGGGTCATTATCAAGATGAATTTGATTATTGGAATCATTCATCATGGAAACCTCAAGAAGACTATCATTCAAGTGTATGATCTTCTCCCTCCTCCTATCTACTCATTTCTGTGTGAATGGTGAGGTGTGTATTTCTAATGAGTGGATTTATAAATCCAGCAGGACTCCCAAGGACACTATTTTGTTTCTTCTGCTGGGGAAGCTGTAACATTGACTCAAGATGTGGTTAAAACCATGCTATCTCAAGGGTATGTTCTTGGAAAAGGCGCATTGGGAAAAGCCAAAGCTTTTGACGAATCTCATGGGCTCTCAGCAACTGCAGTCTCCAAGGTTGCTGATTTAAGTGAGAAAATCGGCCTCACTGACAAGTTCTGTGCCGGGGTTGAAGTGGCTAGATCGGTGGATCAGAGGTATCACATATCAGATACCACCAGATCAGCTGTTTCAGCTACAGGTAGAACTGCCATCTCTGCTGCAACTGCTGTTGTCAACAGTAGCTACTTTTCCAAAGGAGCTCTTTGGATGGCTGGTGCACTAAGTAAAGCGGCTCAAGCTGCAGCTGATTTGGGTAGCCGAGGCATTAACAAATGAGTAGGTTTGAGCAATTGACATTTAGCTTGGAGTCCTTTATATGAGAATGGTATTAGTTCTATGGGTTGTGTGGTCTAGAGTCGCGAACTAAGTAGATTGGCCTAATGGTGTTGATTCATCTGGAATCGAACTGTGTTTCCTTTCCCGTTGTTGTTTGGATATCAGGTCGATGTTGTAAAGAACATATAGTACACTAATACGTTGAGTAGGAATTTCCTTTTCAGTTTATTTCTTGCCTTTTTTTCCCCTTCCCTTTTACTGGTTTGCAATATGCAATTGTGCTCAAGTCCTCAAAAGAGGAAAAGTTGTGTATGTATCCCTGTTGTCTATATGTGGAGTTCGTTAGAGAAAATTTAGGAACTCTAACTTAGGGACAAAGTTAATTTTCTTCTATAAATATAGAGTTCCTTTCATTGTAAAATCATTCTTCAAGAGGAATATCTTTTCTCCCTACTTTCTTCTCACCATTTTATATAGTTTCATAACATTAACTTATTTATATAATGAAACATCTAAACTACCATATTTTATTATGTGTTAGAAATATTCAATAGAAACATGTCACTATTATTATTATGTATTCACCCAATTTTTAACTTTATGTGAACATGTTAAATTTGGTTGGTCACAAAAAGACCCTCGTGTCATGCCACAATACCAAAATGACATAACAAGGAAAGTGAAATTCTATAGTTGACTCAACATCACCGTCTTCTTTTTTCCTTTGTGAAAAAGTTAAGCACCCACCTCTGAATCCGACGTCGTTTTCCCTCAAATTAAAAACATTTCACAATCTCTGAGCTTCATCAATCTCCATTTCCAGATCGAATGTGAAGCAGATCCCGATTCATTTGCCTGAAAAATGGATGCGGTATCGATCAGAGTACCGTATAAGAATCTGAAGCAGGAAGTGGAATTAACTAATGTTGATGAATCACGGTTTACACAGTTGGAGATCCGTAGTGATTCCTCATCTCCTAGAGTTTCTAATGGAGAAATGAATGATTCTCATCTACCTCTTCCTCCTCCGCCTGTACGTAACAGTTTGCTCACCTTGATTCTAAGTTGCACCGTCGCTGCCGGTGTTCAGTTTGGATGGGCTTTGCAACTATCTCTCCTTACACCTTATATTCAGGTGCAAACAACTACTTGTCATCCATTTTGTATTACTTGTCATGTTTGGTTTAGTCATAGTCAATTTGAGCTAGATTAATTCAAATATTGGTGTGCGAAAACTATATGAAAAATATTATAAGTTGCAATCCTTCTAATATATTAATATGATGAAAAAAAAAATACTATCTTAAAATCTTGGGTCACCATGCAGTATGGTGCTCGAGAAGCGAAACATTACAAGCAAAGGTGAACGGAGGGAGTGTAATAGTGTTGATTGAAGTTTAAATATGTTAATTTTACTCGTTTACAATCTCTGCTTTTAATTTGTTTGACCGGGTGTGGTGTTAGAGATTGGTGTATGTATTTATACTAGTGATAGCAACAACAAAAACAAACGTAATGTAGTCCCATAAGCAGCATCTGTGGAGGAGGTAGAGAGGCTATTTTTGAAAGACCCTTGGCTCAAGTAACGCACATTCAAAGCAGTTAAAAGGAAAATAGACAAGTAAAGAGGACATAGCAAATAAGAGGGGAAACATAACATAACATCCAGAAAATAGGAGCAATAATGATAACTAAATGATGTGATAACCGAAGCACACTAATAACGAGGAGTAACAAAAAGCTTAGTTGGAAGCAAGGTAGCGCTGCAAGACACAAGGAGTGTAGTCTTATCACGGCAGTGCCAAGTTTCTCCCCTAAATCTTGCCTCCAGCTGAGGCCACATAAGTGGATAGAATTTACAGCTGCAGCAATGAGAATCTAGTTTGAAAATTTCTGACACAAAATTTTGAGGAAAATTTACTTGATGTCTTTGATGTTTGTATACAAGAACAACAACAACACACACGGTGGAATCCCACAAGTGGGATCTGGGAAGGGTAGAGTGTACGCAGGCCTTACTACTACCTCGTGGACGTAGATAGACTCTCGACTCGTCTTTAATGTTTGTCTAAAAGTAGAAAAAAATATCCTGTAAATTGAACATTTAATGCCATGTGGTTCACATGAACTCTCTACTGTAGTTCATTTGCAATTTTGTTTTGGTGGTTGGGAACGCAGAAACTGTCTCTGTGATTAGTTCACTTATATTTCACAGAGAAAAAGAGATCAGAAATTGATTAAAGGTTTTTGTATACATAAAATATTATTGACATGTATTAAAGCAGGAAGAGGAAATTAGCATAAAAGAGTAAATTATATTGTGACCTATAGACGAGCACTTTTGGTTTCCTGGTGAACATGATATTTAAGGATCTTTAGAGTCAAAGACCTCTTGAAATAAATTCATTTTGTAGAAGCTTCGAGCTCCTCAAGTTGAAAAGCTATTTCAAAAGAGAACCCCCGTTTGCATGTCTTAGTATTATACCAATTGGAAGCTATTTAGAATAGTTGAGTGGTCCCAGTTGTTTCTTGATAACCGAGAAAGTCCCTAGGCTAGTGGTACATGGTTTGAAACAAATGGATAATGGGCGCTCCTCTACTCTTATCCACTTAAATACCATTCTCTTGTATGCGGCAGGATTAGCACCCTGTGATGTGCACCTAATCAACACATCATCTCTTGTGTTCTTAGTATTGCGTCCAAACACACACACAAGTGTATGTAGTCGTATGTAGTCGTGCAAGTAATGTAGTGACTCTTTTTAGGAGCCGAATGTCGAACCTACAAGGACAAGATTGCTTAGCAAATAACTACCTCAAGTTAAACTGTCTTTTTTTTTTTTTTTTTTGATGAAGTAATTAGTTCTATTGCAGGCATCAAGTAGATGCATAATAGTTACAAAAGCTTAGTAGCAAAAGGTCAGCTCTTCTTTACATTGTTAATTAAGAGTCAGGGAGCTGACAAAGTTCAGAAATGAATCAGGGGAATCTAGAGGGGATAAATAAACCCAACTATACAAAAACACGAGGCATTTAGCTTTTAAAGATTGGTAGGTAGTTGATATTCCATCAAAGCATCTTCTATCCTTTCATTCCAGATACTCCAAAAAATGGCTGCAGGTATCATCTTCCAGATTCTCTTGATGGTGCTATCAACTTTCCAGCAACTCCAGCTTATCACAACATCCCTGATATTCTGAGGCATGACACATGTGAGGCCAAAAAGAGCTAAAAACATACTCCACAAGTCTGCTGCTATTTGACATTGTAGAAATAGGTGGTTGTGTGTTTCTGCTTCCTTCATGCACATATAACATCTGGTAGCCATCTGAACTTCCTTCTGGTCAGGTTGTCTTGGGTCAGGCAAGCTCCATGAAGTGCAGTCCAGCTGAAGCAACTAATCTTAGGAGGCAATTTGATCTTCCATATAAGCTTCCAAGGCCAGTGGTCTGTAATTGCATTTTGTGGGCCTAGAAGCTTGAAAGCTGCTTTAACTGAGAGCTTCCCACCCCTTTGTTCTCCCCAGTTGAGTTGGTCTGGTGTTTCCCTGCTAATTGCAACACTGTGAAGTGCTGCTAGTAGGCTGACCAGCTCCTCCATTTCCCAGTCCTGTATGTTCCTTCTGAGGATGATGTTCCAGGATTCCCTTCTCTGTATTGCTGAATAGTAGAGTTTGGCTCCCTTGCTATCTGGAACATGTTAGGATAAGCAACCATTAAAGAGAAGTTGCCTATCCATTTGTCTCTCCAGAAACTGATATGTTGTCCATTCCCTGCAATTAAGTGTTTGTGTTGAGAGAACTCCTTCCATAGTTTGCTTATACTTCTCCAGACACCAACTCCATATGGCGCTGTTGAAACATTTGAACACCAGTGGTTTAGTGCTCCATGTTTAGCAATAATCACATCCTTCCAAAGGCTCTGCTCCTCTTGAGTGTATCTCCACAACAACTTCATAAGTAGGCATTTGTTGTGCAGTGCTAAGTCTCTAACGCCCAGACCGCCTAACTTTTTTGGTAACAAGACTATTGGTCACTTGACCAAATGGAATTTATGGCTTTTGTTATTCCCTTCCCATAGAAAATTCCTTTTGGTTTTGTCCAGTTGTTTCAAAGCCTTACTGGATATGGGATGTAGTCACATACTATATGTTGGGATACTATCAAGTACACAGTTTATCAATGTTAGTCTGCCACCCATAGAGAGGTACTGCATTTGCCATGTAGCAAGCCTTTTTTCAAACTTTTCAATCATTCCACTGCAGATGCCTTCCGCCTTGTATTTATCCCCCAATGGAAGGCCTAAGTAAGTGGTTGGGAAAATTCCAGTTCTACAACCCAATATGTCTGCCAGCTCCTCAATGTTCTGCACCTCATTAACAGGATAGATCACACTCTTGAGCATGTTTATATGGAGACCTGAAACAGGTTCAAATATGAGTAGTGTAAGGTTTAGGTATAGAATCTGCTCTCTGTCAGCCCCACAAAAGATCAATGTATCATCAGTGTAAAGCAAATGTGAGATGTGACCTGCTCTATCCCTTCCTCTATCAAAACCTTTGAGCCATTGCAGTTGTTTGGCTTTGTTCAACATTCTACTCAACCCTTCCATAGCTAGGATGAACAGAAAAGGTGCAAGAGGATCACCTTGCCTTAGGCCTCTCTGTGCAGAGAAAAAGCTACTAGTGTGCCTGAGAATAGATATGAGATAAGACCAATTCAAATGGTCTCAACATCTAATTTGCAAAGTAATCCAGCATTCCCCTGTTTCAATTCAAGCACCTCATTTGCTATGAGTGAGGCATCAATGATTTGTCTCCCTTTGATGAAGGCATTTTGTTGGTTTGAGACTAGTGTCCCCATAACTGTCTTCAATCTATTTGCGAGGACTTTTGCAATGATCTTGTATATGCTTCCAATCAGACTGATAGGTCTGTAATCCCTAAGTTCTCTTGCCCCCTTTTTCTTAGGAATAAGTGATATGAATGAAGCATTACAAGACTTAACTATCCAGCAATGTTGATGGTAGTGTTGCATAGCTGCTAATAGATCTGTCTTGATAAACTCCCAAGAGCTCTGGATGAAAGCCATAGTAAAACCATCAGGCCCGGGGGCTTTGTCAGGGGCACTTGATTTAATGGTTGCTAGTACTTCCTCCTCTCCAAAAGCTGCTTCTAAGTTACTGCTTTCCTCCGCTGTGATGGAGGCAATTCCTTCAAACATGATTGTAGGCCTCCACTCTTGTTGTTCAGTGTACACTCCTTCAAAGAACCCTAGTGTCTTCTTTTTTTAAGTCTCCTTTTCTTCAATGACCACATTGTCTAACAGAAGTCTGTCTATGCAATTGGATCTTTTATTAGAATTAGCAATCTTCTGAAAGTATTTGGTGTTCCTATCCCCTTCCTTGAGCCAGAGGCACCTAGATTTTTGCCTCCATGAAATCTTCTCTATCTTGGCCAACTGTTGTATCTCAGCTCTCAGGCTTGTCATTTGACTAGCCTCTACAGTGCTCAATTGTTTGCCTTCAGTGTTTTGTTCCAAGATCATCAACTCATCTAGTGCTTTTCCTTTCCTGGTCTCCAGTTTTCCAAATTCCTCCTTGTTCCAAGTGGTTATGTCCTTCTTTAGACTCTTCAATTTTTGCATAAGGATGAAATCAGGCCTCCCATTGAAATTGTAGCTCTGCCACCAGTATTTTAGTTTATCCAGAAAGCCGTCAACTTCCAGCCACATGTTTTCAAATTTAAAGTAGGAAGGAGTGGCATCCCAATCCCCACTTTCCAGTAAAATGGGTCTGTGGTCTGAAATTACCTTTGGCAATGCAATTTGTTTCACAACCTTGAAAGAGTCATTCCATTCCGGGGATATGATGAATCTATCAATTCTAGAAGCTTGTTGATTGCTCTCACCTCTGGACCAAGTAAATTGGGCTCCCTGCAATGGTAGGTCAATTATCCCCAGGTCTTGGATTATGTCTGAGAATGTTGCCATGGCTCTTGATCTCCTTTTGCAATTTAACCGTTCACTTTCAAATCTGCATACATTGAAGTCACCCCTATGACCCAGTCATGTTCCCAAAGTCCTTTTGTCCCTGCTAGTTCATCCCACATCTCCTCCCTTTCCGGATTAGTGTGTGGACCATAAATGCCCGTGAAGCACCATCTAAACTCTTCAAGTGTACTTTGTAGCATACACGAGATCGAGTAACAGCCCAGTTGTGTGTCCATTTTCACCCATTTCCTTTTATCCCAGATCACTATAATACCACCTCTTATGCCGGTTGCTTTAAGTTCCACCCAATCAGCCCATCTATTCCCCCATAATTGTTGTATTAGTCTACTATTGCAGCCTTGGATTTTGGTTTCTTGTAAACATGAAATATCAACCTTCCACTTCTGAATGAGGAATTTGATAGTGCTTCTCTTCCCCTCCTCATTCAGCCCCCTAATATTCCAACTAAGGACTTTCAAATTCATCCAGACAGTGAGGTGTACTGCCTGCCCCTGCTTCCACTACTTTGTTGTTCTTTTTTGTCATAATTAATCCCACAGATTAATCTTTTTCTCTCCCCTTCTCCTTTGTTTTCTTTCCGACTCCCAGACTCCTGTTGATTTAACTCCAGCTTTTGAACTTGTTTTTGTCTTCTTTGCTCCATTCTTAGAACTAAATCTGCGGGTCTAACTAAAAAAGTTTATGTGTTGTAACTTCTAATGTAAAGTAAATTGAGAGAGGACATAAGGACTTGGGTTGTAAACAATGAGAGGGGAATTCTGGGGTCAAGGCATACTTCACAATCATGTATAACACTACATTCTTTCTTGGTTAAGTTACCTATCCTAGTTGTTGATTCACGGGGTTGATAATATGGTTATGGTCGCTCGAGCCTCTAACCATCTACCACAATTGGACGCCTAACTACATTGTTGAACGGGGATAGGTGAACCAATTTCGGAGCATTAAGCTATCTTCCGTATTTGAACCAAATGAGGCGATCTAGGTATATTCCTATCCTAGGTGCGAATCTACTCTCTAATCCTAATTATAAGTTAGAACTCATTCCTTATGTTCTTCGTTCTAATCTAAGGTTTCGTCTCCCGAGTTCACAAAAGGTTTATAGATTTACTCTGATGGTAGCTAAGCATTAAAGTAGTAAGAGCAAGAACATAAGAACAGTCAATAGTGTTAAACCACAACAACCAACTCAAAACAATGTTATACAATCATGTTTAAAAGCCTCAGCCCTAGAATGAGGGTTTCTAGCCACTAATGATTCAAATAACAGTTGTATGGATTGAAGAATTCATACAAGAATTGAAGTAATGTAAAGAGGCAAGAAAGAACCCTAAAATAACTCCCTCAATCGTCCAAGAGTTCCCCTCCAATGTAGGTCCATTAAAATATCACATAAGTCTATTTATACTAGAAAAGGAGTGCAAAAAGCCGGTCCCAGGTCCGTGGCACGGACTTATCGTGGACCTTGCTGTCTGAATAAGTCAAAAAAACACTGCCCAAGTCCGTGGCACGGAATTGGTTCACTACAGTGCATTTTTTTTCTCTTACTTCAATTTTCTTGGTTTTTTCATCACTTTCCGTTCATCCAATCACTATAGCTTCTACTCCTATGCATTCCATCTTTAAAATAAACTCCTTCAACTCCAACTTTAGCTCAATTCATATGCAAATCCATCCTACACAAGAGTTCATCACATCTGTTAGTTTATGGACGCAATCACTAATAAAGCATGAGAATACAATAGTATTCGTTCGCGAACTAAGCTATAATATGGGTATAAAATGTCATTTGGACGTATAAATACACCCAAGATTACTTACCTCTAGAACAATGCCCTGGGGATTGAGTGGGTTCCAGCTTCTAATAGTTTCGTGTAATGAGTACTTCTCATGGGTGACAAGTAAATGCTTATGATGAAAGGCAACCTTGGCGAGAAATCAATAAAGAGGGATTACGATAAGGTAGTAGCTGCTTTTTGATCCTCACCATCTGGTATATATGTTTTAATAATTAGATTATATGGTATATTTATTTGTTTCTGTACACATTTTCTTTCTGTAGTAAATAATTTCATTAATGCAGAAAAACTCCTGTATTTAAGCCTTATTGGTTGGTATATGGTACATTTGTGTTGTTTCTGTACACACATAAATGTATGACAACCGTATTCGTGTTGTACATCCAGAGTTTCCATGATCAGAGTGGTTTATCATATAGACCTCCTCTCTCCTTTTGGTCAAACCTAAACAATTGTACATCCGAGAACAGTTTCTTTCTGTACCAAAATTTGATTGTTATAAGGGAATAACATTAATTTTAATCAGTAGAGTTTCGCATAAAAAGTTTCAGCAAATAGCATTCTTTAATTGCTTAATGGCCTTTATATACAGCTTTCAGTTGATATCTTCCCCTTTGGAAGTTAATACTTAATTTTTAAGAAAATAAGAAACAGGAAGCAAAATTATTTTCATGAAGTTACAGCTTGGTCATGACAAAAAATTCTTTGAAGGTTTGAATTTTCTAGAGTAATCTCTTAATTGCAATTATGGTTCCAGTGCAGAAATGGTCTTCAAAATCGATAGCTGTTTTCTGCTAGCCCCAAGCAATAAGTTCTTATAATTTTCTATCTTTTAGTGGCTTCAGTTTTTTTGTCTTTTTTTTTTTTTTTTTTTTTGCCTATTTCTAGTTGAGCTTCTTCTTTGCCTAAAATTTTTCATTTCTATGTTTTGCAGACACTTGGCATAGAGCATGCCTTCTCTTCTTTTATTTGGCTATGCGGTCCTATTACTGGCCTTGTGGTAAGGTGTTCGAATATCATGGAGTTTTATTGCAGATTACTTGGTAAAATGTCCATCTAAAGTGATGAATGTCAGTAATTAGAATTTAGAGGTGTGAAAACAGTTCTACTGAGATAAATTGCTGAAAATATAAGATGGGGATAACCTTTGCACCTGCAGAACCAATTGCAAAAGCTACACTTTTTGAAATTCTGTGGACTCATTAAACAAGAATTGTCAGACTTCAGCCCATGTACTTAAAATTGTAGATATGGCTTTTCTGAACTGTAACTTCTTTTTTTAACTTTCGGATCTCTGCAAAATTTGTCAGCTATTCCTTGAATTAAAACTTTCTATCCTTTGATCAGTAAAACGAAGTCGCCAGATATATGGTACATACAAAAAAAACTTATATATTGGAGAAGTTTCTCCAGCAGCTCCGTCAATTATTCAACTTAGAAACTTGTCTTCTTGTATATTCTTTCAGGTACAACCTTGTGTAGGTATATGGAGTGATAAATGTCATTCTAAATATGGCAGAAGAAGGCCTTTCATTTTTATTGGAGCTGTCATGATCTCTATTGCTGTAAGCATTTAGCAGTTATTTTTATCCTATATTGAATTATTTGGTTCCAGTTAAATCGGCTGAACTAAATCTTGTCGTTTAGGTGATAATTATCGGGTTTTCTGCAGACATAGGATACTTATTGGGGGACACAAAAGAGCATTGCAGGTTTTAACTTCCTCTTGTTCCTGTAATTTTTTGGATTATCTGAATAGGCTGTGAAGTCTTTGGTTATTGTGTGAAAATGCAGCACTTTCAAAGGCACTCGCTCAAGAGCAGCCATTGTATTTGTCGTTGGGTTTTGGATGCTCGATCTTGCTAATAATACTGTGCAGGTTTGCTTCTGAAAGCTTACTACTGTTTCTAGCAGTGTAGATGATTCTAGTAGATGTTACACTATAGTTGTTTTATGTTGGCAGGGTCCGGCTCGAGCTCTTTTGGCAGATTTATCAGGTAAAAGTTCCGATAGATGGAAGAATTATTTTTTTTTCAATTAATTGATACAGTTCTTTTGTTGCAATTTGTTGAGATGTCTTGGGAACTTTGTTGTAGGTCCTGATCAAAGAAATACCGCAAATGCTGTGTTCTGCTCCTGGATGGCTGTTGGAAACATTCTTGGATTTTCTGCTGGAGCCAGTGGAGGTTGGCACAGGTTTGCTGTTTATTGAATATCTGAAGTGACATGGTGATGTTATATGTGTGTGTGCTTATGTAAAAAGATGCTCACAATCCACATCCTGCTTGAACAATATCACTTGTTCAGCATTCTTCTTAAGGGCCATGCCTTTAAAAGTTGTTGAGCTTTTGGTAGCAAAAATGTCTTCTCAATTAAGATTTGGTTAAAATATTACATGCTTAAGGTAGTCTTTGACAAAACTTTGTATCTGGACAGATGGTTTCCATTTTTGACAAATAGAGCTTGTTGTGAGCCATGTGGAAATCTCAAAGCAGCATTCTTAGTTGCAGTGGTGAGTTAACTGCCCTCGATAGAGTTTTTGTGTAGATATAGTAAATTCTATTTTTGAATCTTGATTTTTGAGATCATCTATTTTACTTAGACACATTTTTTCTACCTTGTTTATGTACAGTGACAAAACTTGTTGCTAACAAAACATAAAAGGAAGTTTTTGGATCTACTCGTCATATCCTGCATCCTTGATAAAGATTTTCCTCGAGCATCTTTTGTAAATAATGTCTTAAAACATTAATCACGTCCTCTTATGCATCTTGTCACTTGCTACTTGCTGATATACCTTTTTTTAAACCGACTGATTTACTATTGTTGAAAATTGGCTTCTGAAATTAGATAGAGTACAAAGACAACATTTACATCTCAATCCCAAGAGGGGTTGGCTAGTGACGACAAGAAAATTCCACAAGATTCAAGCACATTGATGGAAAACCAGCAACCCTTAAGTACAACCCATGAAAATGACTAACATAAATATAAAGGGGTCAACACATAAACAAGCAGTAGATAGCTTAAATCCTTGCTAACACTGTTGATTAACCCAAACCAAGCTAGATTTAGAATAAGAAAGAAATGACAGATTCAAATAGAAGCAATTAGTCCACACAAGTATTATCTTCTTCTTTTTTTATCGTTAATAGGTTAATATTGATAATCCAGCAATTGCAGAATACCTATATAGGAGCTTTACCACAGACAATGTAAAAAAAAGAAGTAATATACTAGTGTAATCTCACAAGTGGGGTATGGGGAGGGTAAGATGTACGCAGACCTTACCCCTACCCCTTTGTTGGATAGAGAGGTTGTTTCTGTACTCTCGGCTAAAAAAGTACCTCTTTGACTCTCCAAAAGGTAAATGTGTCAAACAAAGTGGAATAGGGGGAGGTTTTTTGACTATGAAGAACTAGTTCTATGCTTTAGCTTGAACATAGTACAAATGAATTCTTCTCTGGTGGTGTTACTGTGTGTTTTAGTACCCATCATCATTCTGTCATTCAAAGTGCTCTCTGGACTGTGAACAGGTCTTTCTGACTCTCTGCACGTTAGTAACTCTCTACTTTGCCAATGAAGTCCCGCTGTCACCCAAGCAATATAAACGATTGTCAGATTCTGCTCCTCTCTTGGATAGTCCTCCGAATACTAGCTTTGACCTTTCTCAATCGAAAAGGGAGTTGCAGTCTGTAAATAGTGTAGCAAATAATGAATCTGAGATGGGTCGTGTAGCAGATAATAGTCCAAAGAATGAAGAACAGAGACCTGACAAGGATCAAGGTGATAGCTTCGCTGATAGCCCTGGAGCAGTTTTGGTCAATCTGTTGACCAGCTTACGTCATTTGCCTCCCGCAATGCATTCGGTTCTCATTGTCATGGCTCTGACTTGGGTATGTAACTTCCTGATTTTTCTGATTTAAGCTTTTAACTGGCTGTACACATTTTCAATTCACTGTATTTTGTGAATTTTATTCTTTTAGTTTCTTGTGATCTTTCCACAGCTAACTATCTATCTTTCTGTTCTGTCAACCAGTTGTCCTGGTTTCCCTTTTTCCTTTTTGACACGGATTGGATGGGGAGAGAAGTCTATCATGGGGACCCGAAAGGAGAAGCAGATGAAGTAAATGCATATAACCAAGGTGTCAGAGAAGGTGCATTTGGTTTGCTATTGAATTCTGTAAGAACTCAGAATTGAGAATAACTAGTAATCCTTTATTTAGATCCAATAATAGGTGATTTGCAGCTTAACTAGAATTAATTATCCATTGAGAGCTTATTAATGTCTCTCTCATGGCTGCCACTCTGACGTCTAAGTTATTGTGATGAATCTCCCTGTGAGCAGGTTGTTCTTGGCGTTAGCTCCTTTCTTATTGAGCCAATGTGCAAGTGGATTGGTTCTAGACTTGTTTGGGCTGTGAGCAACTTCATTGTATTTGTCTGCATGGCCTGCACCGCTATCATTAGCGTGGTTTCTATCAGTGCACATACGGAGGGAGTCCAACATGTGATTGGTGCTACTCAATCAACTCAAATTGCTGCTTTGGTTGTTTTCTCTCTTCTTGGCATCCCTCTTGCTGTATGTTTTTTCTACTACTCCGTATATTTTTGTACCTGTTAGCTGCTTATCCAGTAGATGTGATTTTTTATTTCTGGGGATATTGATACTTCTGGATGATAGTTCATCTTTTCATGCATTTTGCTTTACATGCCTGCAGGTAACTTACAGTGTCCCTTTCTCTATCACAGCAGAGTTGACAGCTGACGCTGGTGGTGGTCAAGGTATTTTCTTCAATCCATAAAAGTGTTATCATGTCTTACTCGATGAGGCGATTATTGAAACTGGTATGCTTTTGCAGGGTTGGCAATAGGAGTCCTGAATCTTGCAATTGTTATACCTCAGGTAACTTTGCCTTTGTTTCTCTAATTATTCATATTCATTGTGTATGCGTGATATTGAATTTCATTGAAATGCTTAACGCATGACATAACAACAACAACATATATGTAATCCCACAAGTGGCGATGACATAATTTTCTATTTACTTAGATGGTTGTCTCTCTCGGTGCTGGTCCTTGGGATGCTTTGTTTGGTGGAGGAAACATACCGGCATTTGTCTTAGCATCTTTAGCTGCACTTGCTGCTGGAATTTTTGCTATGCTCAGACTACCAAATTTATCAAGTAATTTCAAATCAACTGGCTTCCATTTTGGTTGAGTAAATTTATTCTGTTATACACATTACACATCCAGTTCATGTTACTGAAGCAACAAAAAGATAGTATAGTGTAGCTGTGATAGGTATCCGATATTTTTCACTCATATTCAATTCATTTTACCCCAATTTTTGACTCTCTTGTATAATGTAAAATTGTTATCTGTAATGAGGAAGAATGTTGTTTACTCTTTGTGAATAACTGGATATCTCAATAATTTGTCGCAAATCAGTTTTTTTGTATTATTTTATGGGGACGGTGCGATTGCAGGGCAAACCATTGTAAACCTGTGAAGACTTCAATCCACCCCACATAGACCCGCCACCTATGAAATAAAGAATAGAAATTACACATGTTTCTCGTTCACGTAAAGTTTTATGACATTATTATGAAGTTTCACCTGTAAAATTTGAAATTTTATGATAATGAATATATTTTCAAAAGCATGATTGAAAAGTTGCATTTATAACTGTTGATTGATTTGTTTCTGCCTAAATCTTATCCATTTTACCTAATTTTGCTGTACACAACTGTTATTTGGTTTGTCTGCTACTCAAATAGATATTCGATCTCTGAGTACTGCAGCTCAATTAATTAATTGGAGAAAACGACTTTTGCTTAAATACTTGCAAAAGTATATGATATGATGCTCAAATAGAAATATAGGCATATGGACACTGGAACAATTGTACTATTTTGGCTGCCACTATTTTTTTTCTTTCGATTTTACTATTTGGTATTCAAAATTATTGGTTCGATTAATTTAAATTTGGTAATAAAAGCTCCCTAAAGGATGGGGCGGATCAAGAGTGGTTTGTGCAAGTTTACGTCAATTCAGTAGCTTTTGCTTAGATATTATATATATATTTTAAAGTTGAACTAACAGAATTTAAATCCCAAAAGCATGAAAGAGGTCATGATATAATAATATAGTAATGTCATATGAAAATAAATTTGACACAAAACAAGATAGGGTAAAAAAGAATAATCTAATCAATACTAAAGAACTTCTGCACAGATGATTGTACTAAAGGACATGAACTAAGATCAATAAAATAAGGAGTACCACTTTCTAGGTGTTCGATTTATTTTTCTTGTTTTGATTTGACATACAATTTAAAATAGTAGAAAATACTTTTAAATCTAATGATCGATTATAAATATGCTATTGTCAAAAATAGAAAGAAACGTTCTTTTTTAAACGAATTAAAAATAAAAAAAAGTAAGACAAATAGATTGAAGAAAAATATAATTTAGGATGAAAGTAGTAGAGGGTAGAAAATATCAAATCAAGATTCACAGACCTTACAGTGTTATATATATATATATAATAATCAGATTATTTTTTGGCATATTTGTTAGTTGTTTCTTATGAATATGAAAACACTAGATTCGTTTACCTAATAATAACAAGGAAGCATGTGACAAATCTGCATGGAAGTTGGAAAACCCTAGTAAATTATATTCTTCTATTTTTTATTTTTTAAAAAATTTAAGTTATGTGCACTGAAGGTGCAAAATTTATTTATATAATTAGGCCACTTACTAAGTAATTATCGATAAAATTCTTATAAAACAATATTCATTTTGTCCTAATTTATGTGAAGAAAATCGAAGTATGAGGATTTATTAGTTTTGGACTATATATGAATTTGACTATATATTTTTTAAATATTTTAAAATAAAATTTACATATGAAAACTACACTAAAAACACTACAAGTCAACATAATTAACGATTTTTAAAACATGAGAAAATTATAATCATAGTGACCCCTTCACATAAAATAAAACAGAGAAAATATATAGTATTAGTAATTTGAGAAAGTATTAACGATATAACTACGACATATTAAAATTTACTCATAGTATAAAAGTATTTTTAAATTGTTGTTAGTGTATGCCTCTTAAATAATTTATATTATATTATACTTAATTAGAAGAAAGTTAGATGAAGATCAAGTTAGTAATTCATGAATTCTTTTTATGGGATCATGTGAAGAAAGGATAGATTATCTCTGGCATCATGGCTGGATAATTTGGCATTATATTATACAATTCTGAATCTTCCAATATTTATTTCTTAATCTTATAATTAAAAATCTAAGTGGAAATATTTAACTATATTTATTTAAGTAATAAGCCTATGAAGTGGCTATATGGTGGATTCTGAAACTGAAAACCCATTATTTTATTTCAATAAGTAGTATTCTCTCCGTCCCGAAATAATTGTTACGGGCCAATTTTCGAGAATCAGTTTTAAATAATTTTTAAAGTTAAATTGGATTGAAATAATCTAATGTTATATAGTAAAAATATTTAAAAACTATACGAAAAATATTATAAGTTACAGTACTTTTAAAATATTAATTAAATTTAAATATTTAACTCTCGAGAAACGAAAAATGATTTTAAGTATTTTTGGGATAAAGAAAGTACATGTTGGATTATATTAATATTGGAATAATATCAGAATCTTTAGCCTTGTTGTGGATACGGAGGATTATAAATTATAAGGTAACATGTGGTGGCCATTAACATGGAATTATTGCAATTAATTAACTCTTAATCTATGAAATACTTGCCTTGTGTCAACGGCTTGTTTATTAGTATTCTCTATGTTGACACCCAATTTTGGACCTCCACAATATAGATTAATCATCGAGCTTCTTTAATTTCAAATAATTTAAAATAGTTAGTTTTATAAAAAAAAATTTAAAAAAATATATATATAGTAATAACAATGAAAAAAAAATAAAAAAAATAAAAAATAGTTTGCAAGTTATTTTAAATAGCTTGTCACCTTTTATAATTTTTTAAATAATAATATGTCTTTTATATAGTTTTGTATATAATTAATATATTATGTGAATATTCGAAAATCGTCTCAAAAAGATCTTAGTCCTACTTAAATAGTGGGTTAATTGGTTTAGTTAATTAATACTTATATTTGTTGAGTTAATTAGTTCATACTTAAGTTGATTATTTTATCTTGTTAAAAAATAAGAAGCTCGTTAATTAATTTATATTAATTCGTCTTGTCTAAGTTTTGATCAAGTTCATCGATTGAGCTCGATTTTGTTACAGTTGAAATTTATTTGAGTTATTATTTAATTACAATCTTAACCACACATATTCAATTTATTCCATACTCTTTGTAAAACCCATTGTTGGGCCTTTTTCATTTTTCAGCTCACTAAAATCAATTCCACAGGAACATTACAGCAGTCCAGCAGACCGACCCATCCCTTTTCCCTGACCCGGCCCATTTTCTTCAACAAAAGAAACCCATAACCTCTCCAACGTTTCAACAACGTCAAACAGCGATTCCAGACGACACCGCCCTCCAGCGAAACGACGCAATACGCAGCATTAAACGACCACAGCATCACATGGCGAGTCACAGCGAAATACACGGCAGATTCACGCCTTGGACGCGTGAATCGGTACTCTGTGATTTGTTGTCGTATTCTCCGCAACGTCCCTCTCAATTTGTACAATTTCAACAGAAAAGCATCGGCCAGCAGCTGTGAATCCGTCCTTGGGGCCTTGAGATGAGGCCACGTCGCGCCCAAGGACGAGTGAGTCGATCCCAGCCATTTATCTCCCCTTTCCTCTTTCGGAATGGGCGAATTTTCAGAGAAAAGGGTGTTTCCCTTTAATGGTGAAAGAATTTTGGGATTTTCAAAATTCAAAATGGTCCCTCTCCTATCCGTTTTCACCTTTTCCCCCCTTTTTTCGAGCCCTTTTTCCCTTATATATGTTGCCTTATTCACTGTAGGGGGAAAAGATGGAGATAAAAAAGAAAGAGAATAGCTTACAAAAGGTTTCTCTTGTGTTAGCCGATTTTACACTTAAGATTCTTGAACAAGTTCTCTAACTCTAAATTTTCGTGAAGTTCCTTGTTCGGATTTCGTTTGGATTTCTTGGCTGCTGCTCGAGTCGGAACTCGTGTGGAAGAAGTCGTTGTCATCCTCTGCTCGTTTCATCCAGTTTGCTGCCCCGAAAAAGGTAACATTCCTTTTATGATTTTAGTTTCCATGGTCAGGAAATAACACTGCTTAGTTTTATGATTTGATATTATGGTTTAATATTGGGATCTTGCTGCTCAACCAATGTGAGGGTCATTTGCTTCTTAGTTGTTGTGAGTCATTTGAATGTTAGATTTTGATGATATTTGGACCGTTTTGTCGATGATGAACCAGTAACATGGTTGTTTTGTCCATCCACAGGCTCTTTTAGTTTTCATCTATAGCTATGTGATTTTCATGTTGTGTTGCCTTGTTCGTTTATAGTCCTACCAGATGTTTAAACTTAAGATCTAAAAAGAGATCTGAGTTTCGTACACCTCCATGAGTAGTGTTGGGTTTTGTCTTAGCGTGATACTTGTATGAGTTTGCCTCAAGTTCCTTATTGATTTGATCGAAGTTATACTTGGTAGAAGATTACTTGATAGCAAAAATGAATTAAGAAGGTTTTGTTTAACTGCTGCTTTATTTTAAGTTGTGGCTGCATATTGTCGTTGTTGTTTTGCTTACACTAATTGCGAACGGCTTATGAAATGGTATGTCGTTCAAGCAGCTTCGGTTACAGGTGTGTTCCCCTGTTCATTTACTGATTGTAGGTGCGAAGATTTTTTTTTTTTCTTTACCAGTTCGTTGTTAATCTAATCTCAAAAGGACATAAATCTTCCAAGTGCTATCCTTGAATACTCTTAGATATTCTTTGTTGTAATTCTGGTTCGATAACTCTTGATAGGATTCTGTTTAAATTTAACCCTCGTGTTACTGCTTTTGACAGATTTCTTCATTGTTGTGTTTGAATATGGCCATCTGTGTCATGTTTTAAAATAAATTCGTGTTGGCATTAGTGTGTTCCCTTAAGTAATGAATCTATACTTACTTGATGTAGTTCTTTCTTTAGTTATGTTTGCGGGATATCAAAGCCTAAACTGAAATCTGAAAAATCTCTATCTTTATGTTATTTTACTGATAGATAATTATAGTCAATTGTTCAGTATAATTTCAGTAGTTATAAGTATGCCACTTGGATTTTTGGAGCCTACATGACATTGTTTGCATAGCCAGACTTCTCAAATGTTGATTGATTGTTTTAAGCTTTGACTTAATGTCGTCTTAATTATGATGTTAATCTTTCTTTCTTTTTCTTGGCGCATGAATACTCTCCCCTCGAGTCCTTGGACTCCTCGCTCCCTTGCATTCTCCTCTTCTTGAGTCAACCTCATCCGAGTCGTGAATGAGAAGCTAATAGCAGCAGCAGTAACAGGGTGACAGCAGCCTAAAGGGCTGAAATTTGAGTTTTTGGACTGTAAAGTCCACTAAAAAACAGCAGTAGCAGCAGCCTCAAAGGGCTAAAAATGAAGAGCAAAATTGGGTCATAACCCATGACGTTTTGAAGCAGCGGTACAACAATTTCAGCCCCTAAAATGATCGAGTGTGGACTGGAAATTTCAGTTATTTAATTCACTGTTTACTTTACTTCCTCATCAGTATTTTTATTGTGAACGCTAACTTTTGTTAACCTTTTCTTTAACTTAGATGAATCCTTTTGGAGGTTCTTTATTGGCTCTTCTATTTTGTTACTTGTTTACTTTTAAGTTTTCAAATTTTCAAACTTTTTAAGTTAGGTAATTTAAGCTTGTAGAATAACTTAAGAACCTTTCATGTTCTTTCATAGTTGTTGAAAAGCGTGGAATCCGTGTTTATGAGTTTGAACTAACTATTTAGTTCAAATTTTTAAATAGGATAAAATTGTTAAGTTTCTTGAAAATGAATTAGTTGTCTTTCAATTTTACTTGGGACTTTGTATGAATGACTTGAGGATTTCTTTTATCCTTTCATAGTTTTTTTTTTTTTTTTTTTTTTTTTTTTTTTTTTTTTTTTTTTTAAAAAAAAAGAACAAGGTTCTTTACTCCATGTTTATAAGTTTGGATTAATTGTATGGTTCAAAATATGACTATGGATGAAAGTTTCAAGTTAGGATTATTTTCGAGATCTTTATAATTCTCAAGAGATTTCCTTTTAAGCTTTAAGATTAGCTTGAGAATTATCTATATTCTTTCATAGCTAGTATTTAGCTTTCAAATTCACGTCTAAGTGATTGTTTTGATTATTCAACTCAAAAACTTGACTCGGATAAATTGTTAAGTTTAAATTTTATTCTGGCACTCTAACCTTTGAATTATTTCATTATTTGGGGTAATACGAAGGTATAAGTATCAAAAGACTTTTTTTATTTTAAAACAAGATTTTTTCACAAGTAATTTTAAGTTTTCCTTTAAAATTAGCCAACTTTTAAATCCGTCGGTCAACCGCATATTAGCGGATTCTCTAAGATGCCTAAACCCTTCCTTAGAGAATTATTTGAACCCTTACCCGACTCTAATTTTATTTAAATGTTTTCTTTTAAAAAACCCTTTAAATGGTTTTCTTAATTTTTCCTAAAAAATTAAGTGGCGACTTCAAAACTATAGATTTTTCCAAAACTTAACAAAATTGCCAAAGTTGCGGAAATGGTCTCGAAACCTTAGTTTTCGAAATCGGATCGTAACAGAATGGCGACTCTGCTGGGGATTCATCTAGGTTCTAACCAAAAGGATTTTGTTGTTTGGCTAATTATTATTGCATTACTTGTTACTCTATGTGGCCATTTATGGTTAAAAAATTTTAAGCACTTGGTCTGTTAAATTTGAAATTTGTGATGTTTGTTCCCCTAAATCGATTTGTGAATTTTTTGATTATAAAGTGCAACTTTGCTTGCTTCCATTTCAGCTGAATTATTATTGGGCCTCATTATGGGTGTTTTAATTCGAATGAATAGCGTTTCAATACTTATAGTTGTTTATTTTCCGATGTTGTTACATTTTCATTATCTTAATAATGAGGTAGTAAATGAGTTTCCTATAGCAGTTGCATTTGGATATAAATTTATAGTAGTGAATGACACGCTCTCTTGAATTTTAGTCATCTTATCGCCTTTAGTTCGTAATTTGATACTACTGTCCCATCCATGCTCTCCTTGCTTTGTGCTTTTCCCTTTTGGAAAATTTGAGTCCTTTTTTGAGTTGAAAATTACATGATCTTTGAGCATTGTTAGATCAATTAAAATATATATGGTTGCTTTGTTACTGCCTTCGCAAATGAATGCTAATGTATATTTTTTTTGTGTTCTTTTCTTGCATGAATCCATCCGAGCCTTGTGAGCATTCTTCCTCCCTTTGCATTTCATTTGGGCCATAGAGGCCCCAAATCCTCTTTTTCCTTCGAGTCAGCCTCCTATCACAAATCATGAGGTAGACGAGCAAGTTGAAAGCAGCAAATAAGGCTGGAAATCAGATTTGCAGGTCCCAAAAGCTGAAAACAGGCTGAAATACAAACTTTATACACTGATATACGTGTCCAGTGCAACAAATACGTGTCTAAAATCAGAAATACAGGTTGCAGGGGGTGAAATGGGTTGCACACGTTTGGTATACGGTTCAATATACATTAAAAGGACCAAGAGACGACTTGTATACGATAATATACACTTAGTATATACAACAGGTTCAACAAAGGAAAGGGGGCTGATTTGGCCCAAATCTACCAAAAGGCCCAAACACTTCTCTCCCTCTCTTTATTTATCACTTGTCTTTATTCATCATTTGTTATTTGACTCTAATTTTATGATTATTAATTAACTTAATTAAATCCCCTACAAGACGAGCTATTTCCTTTGTGTGGTTTATTTTAATTGTTCTTTTTAAGTTAAAGTATGTTTCTCAAATAAATTTTTAAAAATGTTAGTCTAAACTCTTTCAATTAAAATATATATATATATATATATATATATATATATATATATATATAAATATGTATATATGTATATACGTATATATATACCCACTTGGTCATCTTTGCAAAAAGAGTTAGCTAATTAATTAAAATTGATTTTCATGTTTAATTTATTAAGTTGGTTTAATTTATTATCTCAAATGAATTACATGAAGTTTAATTAATCTAGTTTTGTTAATATTCTAATTACTTGTCTCTAATTCGAATATTTTAAATTTAGGTCCCTTTTCCTAAAAAAAAAAATAAAAAATAAAAAAAAATAATAAAAAAAATGTATCCTTTACTTAATTATTTTTCCAAAATCAAGTGTTACAAATTATTATGTTGAATCATCCTTTTAAAATTAGTCAATAATAATAATAATAATAATAATAATAATAATAATAATAATAATAATAATAATAATAATAATAATAATAATAATAATAATAATAATAATAATAATGTATATAAAAGATAAATAAATAAAAAATAAAATGAGTTTCTTTTACTTAGTTAAAATCTCAAAATTAGTCAAAAAATCATTCTTAGTCAAATCGCCGGTCAACCGCAAGTTAGCAGACATTTCGAGGGCTTAACACCTTCTCGGAATGTACATTGAACTTCGAACCCTTTTATTTTCAATTGATTTTATCTGTTTGAGTCTTTTGAAAAATCTTAAGTTTTTTCTTGATTTTTACAAAAAATTAAGTGGCGAACACAACTTTTTGAAAGATTGAAATCAGCTGGCCTGATACAGACAATTGATCCAAAAAATATCAATGTCAACTCCAAGCTTTATAGACCCGATCTTCACTGTGCTTACCATTCAGGAGGTGCTGGGCATATTACCGAGGATTGTATCAACTTGAAGCATAAAATTCAAGACTTGATAGATCAAAAGGTCGTCACTCTTCAGACTACCACTCCTAATGTTAATAGTAACCCCATGCCGAATCATAGAGGGATAACTATTAATATGGTTGAAGTGGAAGAAGATTCGAATGTGAAGAAAATTATAATCTCAGCCAACCTTGAAAAGCTTGAGAAAGTTGTAGCCTTTCCAACCAAAAGAGAGAAATCCAAATTTGTGATCATGACGCCTCATCAAGCTTTTGCTTTAGTATCGAAGGAGGGTCAGAATAAGTAGAAGTTTGATCAAGCTCTTCCAAAATCATTACCTTACTTATATCAGTATTTTCCAATGCAAAATGGTCTAGGGGAAGGAATAAAAAATTGGTTAAAAAAAGATGATATTGTGCTTGAAGAAATGATCGAAACACCAGCCATATCAGACAGCAAGTCAAAGGAGAAAATGCCTAATTGGACATCCACTTCGCTCTTGATTCCTCGCTCGTCTTATTAGACGTAAACATTTTTATGTTATTGCTAAAATTGGTGGTGTTCCGAATGAGGCTCGAGACCCATCTTTTACTCTATTTTTGCCTCACTATAATTTAATCCCCCTTCTCATATTTTGAAAAAGACAAAATGATTTATCGTCATGGCCAAAGTTCTAATTTTCTTGCTTCAAATGAAAACCTCATTTAATGCGGAAATTTGCCTTACTTGCCTTATATTTGCTATCTAATAGTATATGTCTATGATTTCAGTGAAAATATTTTCAAATATGCCAATAGCATGTCATGTCACAAGCTAAATGAACAAAATGGGGTAGATGCAGACGAATTTGAAGACTACAATAAAATGATCGTGGTACCTAAACACATGGTTGAGGAATTCAAACAATTCGAAAGTCATGATAAGCCAAATTCAAAATAGATCAACATAGTGAATCAAGAACATGATGAATGCATCAAAGAAATCAAAATTAGTGCCTATCTGACAAAAACACAGGAAAGAGAACTCATCAGTTTGCTTGGAGAACACATCAATACATTTGTTTAGTGACATTACATGGTTAAGCATAAACATTGGATCTCACAAGTTGTCAATCTACTTAAATGCTGTCAAAAGATAACATGTTTGAAGACTCGATTTCTATCTTTTCCTTGTAACCGCCTTATTTGCTTGTAATCATTTATTCTTAGAATTTATCCCTTCGTAATGAGCTACGTCTGACCTGAATTCTCAAGAATGAGATACGTAGGCGGCCTATGTCGGCCTCACCACCCCTTTTCCTTTTAATGTTTCCATTGTAATGAACTACGTCTGACCTGAATTCTCAAGAATGAGATACGTAGGCGGCCTATGTCGGCCTCGGTCACCCCTTTATTTCCTTTTAATGTTTCCATTGTATTTGAACTACGTTTGACCTGAATTCTCAAAAATGAGATACGTAGGCGGCCTATGTCGGCCTCGGTTGATTTCTTTGTAATTTTCTTACTTTTGTTAATCCTCGAGAGGGGGAACTACGTTTGACCTGATTCCTGTGTCAACGGGATACGTAGGCGCCATAATGGCTCGGTCATATTTTCCGTAAGATTTCTATTTTTCTTTGAAATAGAAACTGGGACAGAATTTTTGAGAGGGACTCAAAAATTCTCAAGAAGAATATATCTCCAACGAAGTCAAGACTGAAGTTACCTTGAGATTCATAACTGGGACAGAATTTTTGAGAAGATCTCAAAAATTCCGCTATATGCTCACCAACAACTAAAGACACACCAAGATAGTTAACTGGGATAGAAATTTTTGAGGACAACCTCAAAAATTTTCAAGAAGGTTCATCGGCAGTTTAGAACAAATTTGAATGCTTTCCAGCAAGTAATCGGATAGACCTCGAGACGTCAATCTCAAAGGCGTTCGTTAAGCTTAACGTGACATGACACTTGGCAGTGACTTTTCCAAATATACCTTTTCGAAAATCTATTTTTTCTTTAAAAAAATTTCCTTCATTTTCTAATCATTTTGCATAAAAATATTTTGTTCCATCTATCAAGAAACGGGAGATCGGAGAATTCAACCGGAGATAGTCAAACATGGAGCAGGCAACCGAAGAGATCGACACAGATCAGTTCACTTAAAACTAACAAATTTTCTTTAGATGCAGAAAATGGTTCAATGCTTTTGATTCCAAAGAAGTAATCGCGGATATGAGCAACATTGTCTTCACTCAAATCCCCAACAAGGCAAGTGAACATACAAATGTTCGAAGGTAAAATGATGGACATACGTTCAAAATTCTATCGGTGGATCATCTATTTTTTTTTATTTATTTCGTCCTATCGAGGGACATACGTTCAAAATCCTATCGATGGATCATCATTTTCATTCGTCCTACCGATGGATATACATTCAAATCCTTTCGATGGATCATCTTCCTTCGTCCTATCGATGGACGTGCATTTATATCCTATCAATGGATCATCAACATTATCCTACAATGGATCATCAACATCATCCTATCGATGGATCAACATCATCCTACCGACGAATCTTTATTATAATTATCCTACCGATGGATTAACGTTATCCTACCAATGGATCATCAACATCATCCTATCAATGGATCAACATCATCCTACCGATGGATCTTCATTATCATTATCCTACCGATGGATTAACATTATCCTACCAATGGATCATCAGCATTATCCTACCAATGAATTATCAACATTATCCTATCAATGGATCAACATCATCCTATCGACGGATCTTCATTATCATTATCCTACCAACGGATTAACATTATCCTATCAATGGGTCATAAACATTGTCCTACCAATAAATCAACATTATCCTACCAAAGAATCTTTAGCATCAAATTATCATCCTATCGATTGAGCATCATCATCATCCTATCGATGGAGCAACATTATCATCTTATTAACGAACAATCATTATCATATCAATGGAGCATCAACGTTATCATCCTATCGATGGAGCATCATCATCATCCTATCGATGGAGCAGCATTATCATCTTATCAACAAAGAATCATTATCCTATTAAAGGAGCATCAACATTATCATCCTATCGATGAAATATCATCATTATAATATCATGTAGCAGCATTATCCTACCAATGGATCAGCATCATCCTACCAATGGATTATCATCATCTTACTAATGAAGAATCATTATTGTTATTTTCATTCGCAAGAACGATACCAAGAGAAATATCAACATATTATATCAGCCTATTTTATTATTTCAACATCCGAAGGAAGAGTATACTGAATATTATATGAGACATAAACTTTATTTGCTTTACGTCAAGATGAAGAAACTGGTGTTAAATGTTCAATGAGAGCGACTAAGTGTCAACACGGTAAAAGACACTATCTCTTTATGTGAATTGCATTTTACACTAATGAGTTTTATCTCAGTCTTTGTCGAGAGCATCCAAGAGGATGAATTCTCAAATCACACCATAGGTGTGGACGACATCAACAAGGATGCAGCACAACGTGGAACTTTCCTTAGCAGCGAACTGGGACATAGTCCAAAGAGGAATGCCAAACTCTTAGGACGCAAGCAGAGGAACGACTTCCACCACAATCAAACCACACCCTTATCAGAAAGCATGTGGGTTTTTCTTTAGGTTTGTTAGTTTCAGTTTCGCATTCGGGAATTTTTGGTCTCTACTGGAAGCAACTTCCCAATCTAAATGACAATGCATCAAGAGCTGTGAAAATTATGCCCGTTTAAGTTCTTACATATGGATGTGAAGTGCACCACATTCATGGCTAAGAGATTGCAAGCCTCCTTTTCATACTCGACTTATTTTGTCACTCCTCTAGAACCAAAGGTTATCTTGCATAATAGATTTCCTTTTCAACCGATCGAGTCGAACTACAAGCAGCCTGATTCCTAAAGTTGAGGGATATGTAGGCGGAATCAATATTGAAACTCGGTTGTATTCCGACATTCACTCTTAAATCTTATTCCCAAGCATCTCGGTATCTTCATGATTCGATATTGAGATAGCTTTTGAATTCATTCATAATCGTGCGTGAACTCAAGCGTATCGAACTACAAGTGGCCTAGATTCCTATATAGCCTGAGATATGTAGGAAACTCAATTCCGGAGTCTGACCATAATTTCCAAAGTCCGTACCAAATCACTTTTCCAAAAGATGAAGGTGTGGTCGGTCAAAATTGGATTAGTCAATTTCATTTTCCTCGGACTTCTTGCATCACTGCGAGTAAAATGAGGGACAGTTGTTGACACCCAATTTTGGACCTCCACAATATAGATTAATCATCGAGCTTCTTTAATTTCAAATAATTTAAAATAGTTAGTTTTATAAAAAAAAATTAAAAAAAAAAATATATATATAGTAATAACAATGAAAAAAAATAAAAAAAATAAAAAATAGTTTGCAAGTTATTTTAAATAGCTTGTCACCTTTTATAATTTTTTAAATAATAATATGTCTTTTATATAGTTTTGTATATAATTAATATATTATGTGAATATTCGAAAATCGTCTCAAAAAGATCTTAGTCCTACTTAAATAGTGGGTTAATTGGTTTAGTTAATTAATACTTATATTTGTTGAGTTAATTAGTTCATACTTAAGTTGATTATTTTATCTTGTTAAAAAATAAGAAGCTCGTTAATTAATTTATATTAATTCGTCTTGTCTAAGTTTTGATCAAGTTCATCGATTGAGCTCGATTTTGTTACAGTTGAAATTTATTTGAGTTATTATTTAATTACAATCTTAACCACACATATTCAATTTATTCCATACTCTTTGTAAAACCCATTGTTGGGCCTTTTTCATTTTTCAGCTCACTAAAATCAATTCCACAGGAACATTACAGCAGTCCAGCAGACCGACCCATCCCTTTTCCCTGACCCGGCCCATTTTCTTCAACAAAAGAAACCCATAACCTCTCCAACGTTTCAACAACGTCAAACAGCGATTCCAGACGACACCGCCCTCCAGCGAAACGACGCAATACGCAGCATTAAATGACCACAGCATCACATGGCGAGTCACAGCGAAATACACGGCAGATTCACGCCTTGGACGCGTGAATCGGTACTCTGTGATTTGTTGTCGTATTCTCCGCAACGTCCCTCTCAATTTGTACAATTTCAACAGAAAAGCATCGGCCAGCAGCTGTGAATCCGTCCTTGGGGCCTTGAGATGAGGCCACGTCGCGCCCAAGGACGAGTGAGTCGATCCCAGCCATTTATCTCCCCTTTCCTCTTTCGGAATGGGCGAATTTTCAGAGAAAAAGGTGTTTCCCTTTAATGGTGAAAGAATTTTGGGATTTTCAAAATTCAAAATGGTTCCTCTCCTATCCGTTTTCACCTTTTCCCCCCTTTTTTCGAGCCCTTTTTCCCTTATATATGTTGCCTTATTCACTGTAGGGGGAAAAGATGGAGATAAAAAAGAAAGAGAATAGCTTACAAAAGGTTTCTCTTGTGTTAGCCGATTTTACACTTAAGATTCTTGAACAAGTTCTCTAACTCTAAATTTTCGTGAAGTTCCTTGTTCGGATTTCGTTTGGATTTCTTGGCTGCTGCTCGAGTCGGAACTCGTGTGGAAGAAGTCGTTGTCATCCTCTGCTCGTTTCATCCAGTTTGCTGCCCCGAAAAAGGTAACATTCCTTTTATGATTTTAGTTTCCATGGTCAGGAAATAACACTGCTTAGTTTTATGATTTGATATTATGGTTTAATATTGGGATCTTGCTGCTCAACCAATGTGAGGGTCATTTGCTTCTTAGTTGTTGTGAGTCATTTGAATGTTAGATTTTGATGATATTTGGACCGTTTTGTCGATGATGAACCAGTAACATGGTTGTTTTGTCCATCCACAGGCTCTTTTAGTTTTCATCTATAGCTATGTGATTTTCATATTGTGTTGCCTTGTTCGTTTATAGTCCTACCAGATGTTTAAACTTAAGATCTAAAAAGAGATCTGAGTTTCGTACACCTCCATGAGTAGTGTTGGGTTTTGTCTTAGCGTGATACTTGTATGAGTTTGCCTCAAGTTCCTTATTGATTTGATCGAAGTTATACTTGGTAGAAGATTACTTGATAGCAAAAATGAATTAAGAAGGTTTTGTTTAACTGCTGCTTTATTTTAAGTTGTGGCTGCATATTGTCGTTGTTGTTTTGCTTACACTAATTGCGAACGGCTTATGAAATGGTATGTCGTTCAAGCAGCTTCGGTTACAGGTGTGTTCCCCTGTTCATTTACTGATTGTAGGTGCGAAGATTTTTTTTTTTTCTTTACCAGTTCGTTGTTAATCTAATCTCAAAAGGACATAAATCTTCCAAGTGCTATCCTTGAATACTCTTAGATATTCTTTGTTGTAATTCTGGTTCGATAACTCTTGATAGGATTCTGTTTAAATTTAACCCTCGTGTTACTGCTTTTGACAGATTTCTTCATTGTTGTGTTTGAATATGGCCATCTGTGTCATGTTTTAAAATAAATTCGTGTTGGCATTAGTGTGTTCCCTTAAGTAATGAATCTATACTTACTTGATGTAGTTCTTTCTTTAGTTATGTTTGCGGGATATCAAAGCCTAAACTGAAATCTGAAAAATCTCTATCTTTATGTTATTTTACTGATAGATAATTATAGTCAATTGTTCAGTATAATTTCAGTAGTTATAAGTATGCCACTTGGATTTTTGGAGCCTACATGACATTGTTTGCATAGCCAGACTTCTCAAATGTTGATTGATTGTTTTAAGCTTTGACTTAATGTCGTCTTAATTATGATGTTAATCTTTCTTTCTTTTTCTTGGCGCATGAATACTCTCCCCTCGAGTCCTTGGACTCCTCGCTCCCTTGCATTCTCCTCTTCTTGAGTCAACCTCATCCGAGTCGTGAATGAGAAGCTAATAGCAGCAGCAGTAACAGGGTGACAGCAGCCTAAAGGGCTGAAATTTGAGTTTTTGGACTGTAAAGTCCACTAAAAAACAGCAGTAGCAGCAGCCTCAAAGGGCTAAAAATGAAGAGCAAAATTGGGTCATAACCCATGACGTTTTGAAGCAGCGGTACAACAATTTCAGCCCCTAAAATGATCGAGTGTGGACTGGAAATTTCAGTTATTTAATTCACTGTTTACTTTACTTCCTCATCAGTATTTTTATTGTGAACGCTAACTTTTGTTAACCTTTTCTTTAACTTAGATGAATCCTTTTGGAGGTTCTTTATTGGCTCTTCTATTTTGTTACTTGTTTACTTTTAAGTTTTCAAATTTTCAAACTTTTTAAGTTAGGTAATTTAAGCTTGTAGAATAACTTAAGAACCTTTCATGTTCTTTCATAGTTGTTGAAAAGCGTGGAATCCGTGTTTATGAGTTTGAACTAACTATTTAGTTCAAATTTTTAAATAGGATAAAATTGTTAAGTTTCTTGAAAATGAATTAGTTGTCTTTCAATTTTACTTGGGACTTTGTATGAATGACTTGAGGATTTCTTTTATCCTTTCATAGTTTTTTTTTTTTTTTTTTTTTTTTTTTTTTTTTTTTTTTTTTTTTTTAAAAAGAACAAGGTTCTTTACTCCATGTTTATAAGTTTGGATTAATTGTATGGTTCAAAATATGACTATGGATGAAAGTTTCAAGTTAGGATTATTTTCGAGATCTTTATAATTCTCAAGAGATTTCCTTTTAAGCTTTAAGATTAGCTTGAGAATTATCTATATTCTTTCATAGCTAGTATTTAGCTTTCAAATTCACGTCTAAGTGATTGTTTTGATTATTCAACTCAAAAACTTGACTCGGATAAATTGTTAAGTTTAAATTTTATTCTGGCACTCTAACCTTTGAATTATTTCATTATTTGGGGTAATACGAAGGTATAAGTATCAAAAGACTTTTTTTATTTTAAAACAAGATTTTTTCACAAGTAATTTTAAGTTTTCCTTTAAAATTAGCCAACTTTTAAATCCGTCGGTCAACCGCATATTAGCGGATTCTCTAAGATGCCTAAACCCTTCCTTAGAGAATTATTTGAACCCTTACCCGACTCTAATTTTATTTAAATGTTTTCTTTTAAAAAACCCTTTAAATGGTTTTCTTAATTTTTCCTAAAAAATTAAGTGGCGACTTCAAAACTATAGATTTTTCCAAAACTTAACAAAATTGCCAAAGTTGCGGAAATGGTCTCGAAACCTTAGTTTTCGAAATCGGATCGTAACAGAATGGCGACTCTGCTGGGGATTCATCTAGGTTCTAACCAAAAGGATTTTGTTGTTGTAACATCCGACAATTTTAAATAGCTATGAGGAAGCTTAAAATTTGAAAGTAGCTATTTTTGGAAAAAAGTACAGAATCTGGAAAATTAGAATCTGGAAAAAATTTGGCTAAGTGTGGAAATCAGTGATTTTTGGCCAACTTTGAGCAATCGTAACTCCTAGATCACGATGAGTTAGGAGTATTTCCAGTTATGGTTGCGAAGCTTGTGGAATGATCTTTCCAACGCCACTGAGATTGCTCGATTTCGAGTTCGTATGAGTGAGTTATGGCCATTGAAAGTTGGGCAGTTGGCAGGGAATCCGTCCCGGAAATTTTAAGGGCATTTTGGTCTTTTCCCTAGCCATTTCTTTTGAGGTTATATTGTGTGTTAGGCTGTTTTTGGATCATTTTTATCCCATTTTAAAAGAGAAAGAGTTAGGGTTCTTGAGAAGAGAAAAAGAGGAGAAGAAGAGAAGAAGAGGAGAAGAAGAGGAGAAAGGAGATCAACTAGTTTCCGTTGTGGATTTTCGTCGGGGGTGATCCCTATCAAGGTATGTGAGTTTTTTTGTGTGGTCTGATCCTTTCTCCCACACACCAAGTTCTTTTTTTTATGATTTGAGAAAAGATTGGATTGTTGTTGAAGTTGTTGAAGTTGTTGAAGTTGTTAGTTGTTGTTGATGTTGTTAGTTGTTGTTGAAGCTATTGTTGGTTGTGGGACATGATTGGATTGTGTATTTGAGTTGTAAATTATTGTATGTTGGGAGATTGATGATCCTTAGTGTTTGGGGTTAAATCCATTGAAGTAAGGGTGGTTTAGAGTTGAAGAAAAGAGGGAGAAAAGTTGGTTTTTTTCTGGGGATAGGGCTGGCAACTGGGCAGAATGCAGAGTGCCCAGCAGCCCCTGCTGAAGCTGGCCAGCAGTCCCATTTGCATTTTATTTTGTTCCTAGGTATTATACCTATGTTTCCTAGTTATTTCCAACACTCCAAGGTACTTCTAAAAGTCAAGAACTCATCCGTAACATGTGAGCAAACACCTTGAATCCATATTCCATTTTAAGGAGAGTTAGTTAGAAGTCAAGTGAAGTTAGGAATTAAGAGTTAAGCTTAGAAGTTAAGCAAGTCAAGCTAGTTGTAAAGTTGTTCAAGAGTCTTTATTAAACGTTTTAACTTTATTTTTAGACTCAAGTGTCAAGTTAAGAAAAGAGTTTAGAGTTTCAAGCTAAGAGTCTCAAGTTTCAAGTTGAGTTCATTTTCTCAAAGTTATTAGGGAACTATGTATTCCCAAAGAAGTTTTAAAGAAATGTCTTTACATTTAAACAAGGTTGGAAACTGAAATTTCCAAAGAGCCTTCGGGATAGTTTGTTTTGAGTAATTATCTCATGTCAGCAGGAAGAAATGTGTTTTAAAAACATAAGAGCCAGTACATTTTTGGGAGTAGTATCGAGCACCGAATTGGGGGAGCGTTCAAAGAACCCACAGCCCCCATAGAACCATGTTAGCCACCATGGGTAGAAAAGGATCATGCTCTTTAGATGAATCCTTTTCATATTAGACTAGTGGATCCATTAGGCAGTTCAGGTCTTATACCTTTGGCCGGGTATAGGATGCTCTGGCAGCGTGAGGTTGATCGCTGTATCATCACTTTAGCTCTTATGTGATGGTTGTCGGTTAGAGAAACTCCCACAGCAGTTATTGTATTTTTATACACGGAAATTATTGTATTTTATATACATCAGTTTAATTGTATTTCTATATACATCTCAGGTTTATTGTATCCTTGTATACACACAGAGTTTTATAGCATGTTTTAAACAGTCTTTCTTTATATCACATTTGTTTTAAATTGCCTTATATTGAAAGAAGTCAATCAGGTTGAGTTGAGTTGAACAAGGTAAACTTTTCAGTTTCTTTCAATTTTCCTTCTAGCCCTTGTTGCTTAGTTTTCCAGCTCGCATACTAGTACCTTCTATGTACTGAGGCCAGTTGGCCTGCATCGTCTTATGATGCAGATACAGGTATCCCGGATCAGCATCCTGCACGTCGTTGATCCAGCTGAGCACTCCAGAGTCAGTGGTGAGCCTCCTTGCATTCCGGAGGACTCAATTATTTTGTGTTCTTAGTTTTTGTTTTATTAGGATGTTACGGGGTCTGTCCCAACATCCATCTCAGTATTTAGAGGCTTCATAGACAGTCAGACAGTCAGTCAGTTAATTTGGAGTCTCTCATGCATGTATATATTTAAATATCCTATTTTGAGACTCGAGATGCCTTGTTGGCAAATTACTTTCAGTTGAGTTGTTTTATAACTTTTCATTGCATTGAGTTATCCTGTTGAGTTAAGTTTCCGTTGAGTTAAGAAAGCCAGGCCAAGGGTTCGCTTGGGGGCCAGCGATGGTCTTCAAGTGCCGGTCACGTCTGGGGTGTAGGCTCGGGGCGTGACAGTTGTTTGGCTAATTATTATTGCATTACTTGTTACTCTATGTGGCCATTTATGGTTAAAAAATTTTAAGCACTTGGTCTGTTAAATTTGAAATTTGTGATGTTTGTTCCCCTAAATCGATTTGTGAATTTTTTGATTATAAAGTGCAACTTTGCTTGCTTCCATTTCAGCTGAATTATTATTGGGCCTCATTATGGGTGTTTTAATTCGAATGAATAGCGTTTCAATACTTATAGTTGTTTATTTTCCGATGTTGTTACATTTTCATTATCTTAATAATGAGGTAGTAAATGAGTTTCCTATAGCAGTTGCATTTGGATATAAATTTATAGTAGTGAATGACACGCTCTCTTGAATTTTAGTCATCTTATCGCCTTTAGTTCGTAATTTGATACTACTGTCCCATCCATGCTCTCCTTGCTTTGTGCTTTTCCCTTTTGGAAAATTTGAGTCCTTTTTTGAGTTGAAAATTACATGATCTTTGAGCATTGTTAGATCAATTAAAATTTATATGGTTGCTTTGTTACTGCCTTCGCAAATGAATGCTAATGTATATTTTTTTTGTGTTCTTTTCTTGCATGAATCCATCCGAGCCTTGTGAGCATTCTTCCTCCCTTTGCATTTCATTTGGGCCATAGAGGCCCCAAATCCTCTTTTTCCTTCGAGTCAGCCTCCTATCACAAATCATGAGGTAGACGAGCAAGTTGAAAGCAGCAAATAAGGCTGGAAATCAGATTTGCAGGTCCCAAAAGCTGAAAACAGGCTGAAATACAAACTTTATACACTGATATACGTGTCCAGTGCAACAAATACGTGTCTAAAATCAGAAATACAGGTTGCAGGGGGTGAAATGGGTTGCACACGTTTGGTATACGGTTCAATATACATTAAAAGGACCAAGAGACGACTTGTATACGATAATATACACTTAGTGTATACAACAGGTTCAACAAAGGAAAGGGGGCTGATTTGGCCCAAATCTACCAAAAGGCCCAAACACTTCTCTCCCTTTCTTTATTTATCACTTGTCTTTATTCATCATTTGTTATTTGACTCTAATTTTATGATTATTAATTAACTTAATTAAATTCCCTACAAGACGAGCTATTTCCTTTGTGTGGTTTATTTTAATTGTTCTTTTTAAGTTAAAGTATGTTTCTCAAATAAATTTTTAAAAATGTTAGTCTAAACTCTTTCAATTAAAATATATATATATATATATATATATATATATATATATAAATATGTATATATGTATATACGTATATATATACCCACTTGGTCATCTTTGCAAAAAGAGTTAGCTAATTAATTAAAATTGATTTTCATGTTTAATTTATTAAGTTGGTTTAATTTATTATCTCAAATGAATTACATGAAGTTTAATTAATCTAGTTTTGTTAATATTCTAATTACTTGTCTCTAATTCGAATATTTTAAATTTAGGTCCCTTTTCCTAAAAAAAAAAAATAAAAAATAAAAAAAAATAATAAAAAAAATGTATCCTTTACTTAATTATTTTTCCAAAATCAAGTGTTACAAATTATTATGTTGAATCATCCTTTTTAAAATTAGTCAATAATAATAATAATAATAATAATAATAATAATAATAATAATAATAATAATAATAATAATAATAATGTATATAAAAGATAAATAAATAAAAAATAAAATGAGTTTCTTTTACTTAGTTAAAATCTCAAAATTAGTCAAAAAATCATTCTTAGTCAAATCGCCGGTCAACCGCAAGTTAGCAGACATTTCGAGGGCTTAACACCTTCTCGGAATGTACATTGAACTTCGAACCCTTTTATTTTCAATTGATTTTATCTGTTTGAGTCTTTTGAAAAATCTTAAGTTTTTTCTTGATTTTTACAAAAAATTAAGTGGCGAACACAACTTTTTGAAAGATTGAAATCAGCTGGCCTGATACAGACAATTGATCCAAAAAATATCAATGTCAACTCCAAGCTTTATAGACCCGATCTTCACTGTGCTTACCATTCAGGAGGTGCTGGGCATATTACCGAGGATTGTATCAACTTGAAGCATAAAATTCAAGACTTGATAGATCAAAAGGTCGTCACTCTTCAGACTACCACTCCTAATGTTAATAGTAACCCCATGCCGAATCATAGAGGGATAACTATTAATATGGTTGAAGTGGAAGAAGATTCGAATGTGAAGAAAATTATAATCTCAGCCAACCTTGAAAAGCTTGAGAAAGTTGTAGCCTTTCCAACCAAAAGAGAGAAATCCAAATTTGTGATCATGACGCCTCATCAAGCTTTTGCTTTAGTATCGAAGGAGGGTCAGAATAAGTAGAAGTTTGATCAAGCTCTTCCAAAATCATTACCTTACTTATATCAGTATTTTCCAATGCAAAATGGTCTAGGGGAAGGAATAAAAAATTGGTTAAAAAAAGATGATATTGTGCTTGAAGAAATGATCGAAACACCAGCCATATCAGACAGCAAGTCAAAGGAGAAAATGCCTAATTGGACATCCACTTCGCTCTTGATTCCTCGCTCGTCTTATTAGACGTAAACATTTTTACGTTATTGCTAAAATTGGTGGTGTTCCGAATGAGGCTTGTTTATTAGTATTCTCTATGTTGACACCCAATTTTGGACCTCCACAATATAGATTAATCATCGAGCTTCTTTAATTTCAAATAATTTAAAATAGTTAGTTTTATAAAAAAAAATTTAAAAAAATATATATATAGTAATAACAATGAAAAAAAAATAAAAAAAATAAAAAATAGTTTGCAAGTTATTTTAAATAGCTTGTCACCTTTTATAATTTTTTAAATAATAATATGTCTTTTATATAGTTTTGTATATAATTAATATATTATGTGAATATTCGAAAATCGTCTCAAAAAGATCTTAGTCCTACTTAAATAGTGGGTTAATTGGTTTAGTTAATTAATACTTATATTTGTTGAGTTAATTAGTTCATACTTAAGTTGATTATTTTATCTTGTTAAAAAATAAGAAGCTCGTTAATTAATTTATATTAATTCGTCTTGTCTAAGTTTTGATCAAGTTCATCGATTGAGCTCGATTTTGTTACAGTTGAAATTTATTTGAGTTATTATTTAATTACAATCTTAACCACACATATTCAATTTATTCCATACTCTTTGTAAAACCCATTGTTGGGCCTTTTTCATTTTTCAGCTCACTAAAATCAATTCCACAGGAACATTACAGCAGTCCAGCAGACCGACCCATCCCTTTTCCCTGACCCGGCCCATTTTCTTCAACAAAAGAAACCCATAACCTCTCCAACGTTTCAACAACGTCAAACAGCGATTCCAGACGACACCGCCCTCCAGCGAAACGACGCAATACGCAGCATTAAACGACCACAGCATCACATGGCGAGTCACAGCGAAATACACGGCAGATTCACGCCTTGGACGCGTGAATCGGTACTCTGTGATTTGTTGTCGTATTCTCCGCAACGTCCCTCTCAATTTGTACAATTTCAACAGAAAAGCATCGGCCAGCAGCTGTGAATCCGTCCTTGGGGCCTTGAGATGAGGCCACGTCGCGCCCAAGGACGAGTGAGTCGATCCCAGCCATTTATCTCCCCTTTCCTCTTTCGGAATGGGCGAATTTTCAGAGAAAAGGGTGTTTCCCTTTAATGGTGAAAGAATTTTGGGATTTTCAAAATTCAAAATGGTCCCTCTCCTATCCGTTTTCACCTTTTCCCCCCTTTTTTCGAGCCCTTTTTCCCTTATATATGTTGCCTTATTCACTGTAGGGGGAAAAGATGGAGATAAAAAAGAAAGAGAATAGCTTACAAAAGGTTTCTCTTGTGTTAGCCGATTTTACACTTAAGATTCTTGAACAAGTTCTCTAACTCTAAATTTTCGTGAAGTTCCTTGTTCGGATTTCGTTTGGATTTCTTGGCTGCTGCTCGAGTCGGAACTCGTGTGGAAGAAGTCGTTGTCATCCTCTGCTCGTTTCATCCAGTTTGCTGCCCCGAAAAAGGTAACATTCCTTTTATGATTTTAGTTTCCATGGTCAGGAAATAACACTGCTTAGTTTTATGATTTGATATTATGGTTTAATATTGGGATCTTGCTGCTCAACCAATGTGAGGGTCATTTGCTTCTTAGTTGTTGTGAGTCATTTGAATGTTAGATTTTGATGATATTTGGACCGTTTTGTCGATGATGAACCAGTAACATGGTTGTTTTGTCCATCCACAGGCTCTTTTAGTTTTCATCTATAGCTATGTGATTTTCATGTTGTGTTGCCTTGTTCGTTTATAGTCCTACCAGATGTTTAAACTTAAGATCTAAAAAGAGATCTGAGTTTCGTACACCTCCATGAGTAGTGTTGGGTTTTGTCTTAGCGTGATACTTGTATGAGTTTGCCTCAAGTTCCTTATTGATTTGATCGAAGTTATACTTGGTAGAAGATTACTTGATAGCAAAAATGAATTAAGAAGGTTTTGTTTAACTGCTGCTTTATTTTAAGTTGTGGCTGCATATTGTCGTTGTTGTTTTGCTTACACTAATTGCGAACGGCTTATGAAATGGTATGTCGTTCAAGCAGCTTCGGTTACAGGTGTGTTCCCCTGTTCATTTACTGATTGTAGGTGCGAAGATTTTTTTTTTCTTTACCAGTTCGTTGTTAATCTAATCTCAAAAGGACATAAATCTTCCAAGTGCTATCCTTGAATACTCTTAGATATTCTTTGTTGTAATTCTGGTTCGATAACTCTTGATAGGATTCTGTTTAAATTTAACCCTCGTGTTACTGCTTTTGACAGATTTCTTCATTGTTGTGTTTGAATATGGCCATCTGTGTCATGTTTTAAAATAAATTCGTGTTGGCATTAGCGTGTTCCCTTAAGTAATGAATCTATACTTACTTGATGTAGTTCTTTCTTTAGTTATGTTTGCGGGATATCAAAGCCTAAACTGAAATCTGAAAAATCTCTATCTTTATGTTATTTTACTGATAGATAATTATAGTCAATTGTTCAGTATAATTTCAGTAGTTATAAGTATGCCACTTGGATTTTTGGAGCCTACATGACATTGTTTGCATAGCCAGACTTCTCAAATGTTGATTGATTGTTTTAAGCTTTGACTTAATGTTGTCTTAATTATGATGTTAATCTTTCTTTCTTTTTCTTGGCGCATGAATACTCTCCCCTCGAGTCCTTGGACTCCTCGCTCCCTTGCATTCTCCTCTTCTTGAGTCAACCTCATCCGAGTCGTGAATGAGAAGCTAATAGCAGCAGCAGTAACAGGGTGACAGCAGCCTAAAGGGCTGAAATTTGAGTTTTTGGACTGTAAAGTCCACTAAAAAACAGCAGTAGCAGCAGCCTCAAAGGGCTAAAAATGAAGAGCAAAATTGGGTCATAACCCATGACGTTTTGAAGCAGCGGTACAACAATTTCAGCCCCTAAAATGATCGAGTGTGGACTGGAAATTTCAGTTATTTAATTCACTGTTTACTTTACTTCCTCATCAGTATTTTTATTGTGAACGCTAACTTTTGTTAACCTTTTCTTTAACTTAGATGAATCCTTTTGGAGGTTCTTTATTGGCTCTTCTATTTTGTTACTTGTTTACTTTTAAGTTTTCAAATTTTCAAACTTTTTAAGTTAGGTAATTTAAGCTTGTAGAATAACTTAAGAACCTTTCATGTTCTTTCATAGTTGTTGAAAAGCGTGGAATCCGTGTTTATGAGTTTGAACTTACTATTTAGTTCAAATTTTTAAATAGGATAAAATTGTTAAGTTTCTTGAAAATGAATTAGTTGTCTTTCAATTTTACTTGGGACTTTGTATGAATGACTTGAGGATTTCTTTTATCCTTTCATAGTTTTTTTTTTTTTTTTTTTTTTTTTTTTTTTTTTTTTTTTTAAAAAGAACAAGGTTCTTTACTCCATGTTTATAAGTTTGGATTAATTGTATGGTTCAAAATATGACTATGGATGAAAGTTTCAAGTTAGGCTTATTTTCGAGATCTTTATAATTCTCAAGAGATTTCCTTTTAAGCTTTAAGATTAGCTTGAGAATTATCTATATTCTTTCATAGCTAGTATTTAGCTTTCAAATTCACGTCTAAGTGATTGCTTTGATTATTCAACTCAAAAACTTGACTCGGATAAATTGTTAAGTTTAAATTTTATTTTGGCACTCTAACCTTTGAATTATTTCATTATTTGGGGTAATACGAAGGTATAAGTATCAAAAGACTTTTTTTATTTTAAAACAAGATTTTTTCACAAGTAATTTTAAGTTTTCCTTTAAAATTAGCCAACTTTTAAATCCGTCGGTCAACCGCATATTAGCGGATTCTCTAAGATGCCTAAACCCTTCCTTAGAGAATTATTTGAACCCTTACCCGACTCTAATTTTATTTAAATGTTTTCTTTTAAAAAACCCTTTAAATGGTTTTCTTAATTTTTCCTAAAAATTTAAGTGGCGACTTCAAAACTATAGATTTTTCCAAAACTTAACAAAATTGCCAAAGTTGCGGAAATGGTCTCGAAACCTTAGTTTTCGAAATCGGATCGTAACACTCTATGTTCTATATTAATTGTAATGTTTCATTTTTTATAAATTAATTTGACTAATTTTTATAGTTAAATTTTATTAAAGTAATTTAATATTCTTAAAAATTACTATATTAATTGTAATGTTTCATTTTTTATAAATTAATTTGACTAATTTTTATAGTTAAATTATATTAAAGTAATTTAATATTTTTAAAAATTATATAAAAAATATTATAAATTACAATTTTTCTTATATTAATTTTATGAAGAAATATATTTAAAATGTTAATTAAAATTACATAATTAACTTTCGAGAAGATTAATTTGGATGGAGAAAGTATTAAATTAACTGTTTGTGCAGAATAAAAAAAAGAGAGAGTTAATTAATTATAACAAACTAAAGGTGAACAGATATTTGGATCTAAGTTCGAGGTTGTTTCTGCAAAGTTATACTCACTTACAGTACAATTTGTTTATAATAATAATATTATTAATATTATTTTTAACATACTATAAAAGATTAGCTCTTAATTATAATATTATAAAATTATCTTCCGAGGTTAAGTATATATTTTACCATAAAATAAACTACGAACTTTGTTGCTAAGTCACTCGTAGCTAACATTTTTTTTTTGTTAAATGATTTGTGCTATTGTATTTTGTATTTAACTATAGAATTTGACTGCAGCTAATTCTTGTTTTCCTTAGTGTATATTTGCATGAGTAGTAGATATGTCCATTTTTTCACTAAAAAGGAAAAGAAATTAGTTACGAAATTCGTTGCTAATTTATTGCTATATAACTCATAGCTAGGAAAATGTTTTCACAATCCACCGTTAAATAAAATTAGAAACAATTTTTTTTACAACAACCATTATTAGTTCCTACCTTATGTTATAGAGTTTTAATTCATCCCATATTTTCCAATCAAATATGTCACCAAACACATGATATAAACAGAATTATGGTCAACATACTCAAAATTATCAAGGAAAGTGAAAGTGATATTGAAAGAAAGAGGATGATAGGAAAAAAAAAAGAGATGTACATGTGATCAAAATTTGTAGGGTCAAGTAAAGAATAAATACAGGTGACACACACACACATGTTTATTTTTGAAAATTTTAATATTTTTTTTGAAAATTTTAAAAGATAAAAGAGTTTTGTGTTTGATGCTAGGGAGTGGGTGACAGTAGGTCACATGTTTGCTTACTTTCTTGACATATATCTATCTATCAAACACAAAAGGACTATAAAGATAGTAAACACTATCATGGAAAAAAAAAGAAAGTATCCAAAAACTAATGGTGGGTACACACTAAATTCAAGAATCTTTTAGGACTCATTTTTAGTTACTAGGATTAGAAAAATAAACCATATATAACATATCCAGCATGATTCTACGAGTAGGATTAGAAAAAAGTAGAATGAACGCAGATCTTATTCTTATCAATCTATTGCAAGGTAAAAAAAATATTGTATTTCTGATAGACTATTGGCTCGAAAGAGAGAAGAGGGATTATAAAAATAATTTTGATATAAAATTGGATGTTATCTTATACTGTGTTTGGCAGAGATTTCATTTTGGATGTAAGCAATATTGATAACATTTATAAGGATATTTCAGTATTATTCTATTTTTTTTATATAGAAATCAACAACGAGCAACTTACATGATTCATGAATATGACTTTTAATTACTTGGATATATATATACTTGAAAGAAATAATTCAAATTTCCAAAATAACTTTGATTCATATTTTGAATTTTTGTTTATATTAAAAATTATGGTGGCATGTAAGATTTTACATTATAAAAAACTTAAATTAATACTTGTTTCAATGTGTTGAACCATATAATTTTTGACAAGAGGGTTGCTTGGATGGTAAATACCTTTCACCTCCAATTTTAAGATCGTGAGTTCAAGTCACCAAGAAAGCAAAAGGAGTGGAAGCTCCTAGAGAGGGATTAAAAAAACATATTCCACGAACCCAAGACCAAGACCGAGTCCAAGATCCCAATCCCAAGACCTGAGATCCAACCTCGACCTGGCATCGTCCCCAAGATCGAGATTCAAGACCCAACCTCGATTTGATCCCCACCCAAGACCCAACTCTGACAACAACACATTACATGATCGAGTCTCTGGTCGGGGGCTGTTTAGTCTTGTGTCGATTAAGGGTCGAGTCTCATGTTGGATTGGGGATTGGGTCACGATTCAGGGTCAGATTCGGGTTGAGGTTTGGTTGCAGGTCATCCGAGAGGGTCTTGTGTCGGGCAGGGGCGGACCAACATACATTCAAGGGGTTCATCTAAAGTGCCCCCTTCAATAGAAAATACTACTCCTCTGTCCCAATTTATATGACTTACTTTCCTTTTTAGTCCGTTTAAAAAAGAATGACACATTTCTATATTAAGTAACAATTTAACTTTAAAATGTCCATTTTACCCTTGATAAAATGATTTATAGTCACACAAACTTTTATCATTCATTTTAGACCACAAGTTTTAAAAGTCTTTATTTCTTTTCTAAACTCCGTGCCGAGTCAAATCACTTCACATAAAATGGGACAGAGGGAGTACTATTTATACAAGGTTAAACATTTTTTTTTATGTATATATAGTAGATGTCGAACCCCTCTTCAGTTAGTTTGTGTGTTTACCTCTTTAGATTTTGAACCCCTTATTAAAAATTATAGTTCCATCACTGATGTCGGACATTAGATCCTAGGTTAGGGTTGATTTGGGTCAAGTATAGGGTGCTTCTCGAATTGGGCAACCTCGGGTCGGGGTAGGGTGTGTGAGGTGGTAGGTTGAGGCACTAGGGATTAGGGACATTTTGGTGAATTGGGGTGGGTGGGAGGTGAATGGTGAAGTGAGAAGAGAATTTAGGAAAATGTTTTCTTATGTACATTTTAGTAGAAAAATCATTTCCCTAAAATTGGATAAAAATAACATCATTTGAAAAACATTTTTCACAATATTTAAATCAATCAAACATAAGAAAATTCGTTATTGAGTAATTGATTTTTCATCAATCTTGTTAGAGTAAGTGAAACAGTACTCTAAGCCTAACTTAGATTACCTATATATCCTTATATATATATTTTGTCCAATCACCAAACACCCCCTCAATATTTTTTCACTATATATATTTCATTAATTAATTTATTGTATAGTTTTTTTTGGTGATTGATATTTGGTAGTTGGTACCATACCCTTCTTTCATTATCACTAGTCAGCACAAGTTTGCTAAAGTCCCCTTCACGAGAATGACCATTTCCAACTCTCCTTGTTTTCTTCTACTCTTTCATCTGTTTGTCTTCTTCCTCCTCCTTGGAATGTGTGCTTTGATTCTCCTCTTTCCTATTTTCACACCACCCATTTTTGCCCCATTGGTTAATTTTAGGCACAAAATATGAGAAACAATCATAAAAAGTTAAAAAATACTTTGGACATTTATGTGCAATAGTACAAGAATGTAAACATCGCTCAAAATCAAGAAACAAAATAGGTGAAAACCAATGGTAGGAGTAATTGATAAGATTACTCAAAATCGTGGCTGAAGTAATAAGTATCATCATGTTCATAATAGATAAAACTATTCAAGTCGTGGCGAGGTGATAATTAAGTATCGTCACACTCTTAATCATAAGTCTCTAATTTGAGTTATTAAAATGAAATTGTGCACGCCTTCATAAGGAATATTTCATCATTCAAAAGTGAATTTTTTATTTGCGAATATAAATTAATCAGGTCTGAAATGACTATCGAATTCCAAATGAAAATACAAAAATAAGAATGTTCAATTTTTCTATTGATATAAGCATAGACAATAGATAAAGTGTAAGTAATAATGTAAAAAAGACATGTCTTTATTAATATTTTTCTCCATAAAGATCCTTAAGTACTTGAAATGTACTTGGTTACTTTATACAAATGCCTAATACACCACAAAACAAATAGGAGTAAGTAGGAGTAACTTTCTTTTTCCCTCTCTCTCTCTCTCTCTCTCTCATGAACTCAAAAGAAATATGATTGATCATATGATATAATTTTAAATGCTCCTTCAACTCAACAACTTTTTTTAAAAAGTAAACTTTTTGGTCTCCAAAAAAGTTTCAATTAAAATGTTGTTGCTCTAGCCATGGCCAAAAACTTGTTTGATCATCAATTCCACAAAACATGTTGGATAGGCTTTCTTCTTTGACACTACTATTATTAGTAGTAGTAGTAGTATTTTGGTCCATTAATTTGAGATCTCGTCTTGATGAAGATGAATTGATGTGAAAGAGTTGATGAGGTACCACAACCCCATTATTATTATTATTATTATTATTAGACCTTATCATTGAAGGTGGAAAAAAAGGTCTACTAGAAATATTTGGATGATGATGATTATTGGATAATGGGCTGTCAATGGCTTGTGTTCTTGATATGTCCAGCTTTATTTCTGAGCTGTTTTCACTTCTATTGCTGCATGATCCTTCTGTTTCCTTGTTCAAATTGATTGATTCTGTTGGTTGCTCCCTATTCTTTAGTGACATTATCTGTCCACATTTGAAAAAAAAAAAAAAAGAGTTTAAGATCTAAGCACCGACAGTATAAGCTCATTTATAAAGTAGTAATTGTTTATAACATAGAGTTTTAATAATCTATCGTTAAATAAGATCAGTGACATAAGTTATTCATCGCTAGTCCCTATTTATTTTTTTCAAGTGTAAATATAATGAGATAAAGATGGTATCTTCCTTCTATCACAAAAAAAGTTAAACTATGTGGTATATAATTTGAACTAGTACATTGACCAAAATAATTATAATAGTACTAGTATAATAGATTAATATGACGAGAGAGTTGCTTGGAAGGTAAGCACCCTCACTTCCAATCCAAAGATTGCGAGTTCGAGTCTCCAATAGAGCAAAAAGGGGTGGGAGCTCCTAGAGAGGATAAAAAAAAAAAGAACAAATTAATTTAACAAAAAGAAAAAAGGAGTTGATAATGACGATGTATGTGATTGGAGGTACTACTAATATAGTCCTACTAGCTAGAAATTAATGATCAAGATATGTCTCTTCTTTTTCAGAGCTTTCTTTGGTACACGTAAAATTCATCATGATGAGAAGAAATCAAATCAATCTAAAGAAAAACATGTGAAGATTTTTTTTTTTTACTGAAAATCATGCACCATAGAGTATATATCATGAAAAGGTCCAATATTTCACAAAAATAGTATATTCTTGTTAAATTTTGACAACCAATAAAATAAAAAGCAACATATTATTATATGTTCAAGTTTCAAATATCTCTCCCTACACCTCCAAGAAAATAAGGTTTTCACATACATATAGTTCAACATTATGTTATTTAATTCCTACATAACAAGAAAAAGGAAACTTCAATTAAGTAATCGATATACATCATTATTAGATCATCTTTACCTGTTTAAGTAGATAACATATCTTACATGTTCGATATTCTTTATATGATCTGATAGCGTAAAAAAAAAAACTTTTTTTGTTACATACCTCTGCATGAAGCTTTTGGTTTTGAGTTTGTAGAGCATCATTTTCAGCTTTGATAGCATCAAATTGTCTCTTAAGAACTTCATAATCTTTCTCCAATTGCTTAGTCTTCCATCTTGCTCTTCTATTTTGAAACCAAATTGCAATTTGTCTTGGTTGCAACCCTAAAGCTCTTGCTAATTGCATTTTCCTTTCAGGTTCAAGTTTGTTTCCTAACTCAAAATTCTTCTCAAGAGTTTTTACTTGTTCCATATTGAGTCTTCTTTTCTTCTCACCAGCTTGTGATCCATCATCAGACAAATCATCTTCTCCATGATTTTCCTCACAAGCATTATTTCCATCCATTCCAGAAAATGACATAGATCTTTTTCCCAAAAATGAAGCAATACCTACCCCACACACACATAAAAAAAAAAATGTAAGACAATAATATCTTGTTGAAGTTGAAAAAATAATGATTATCTGAAGTTAAAATTGTGTTTGAACATGAATTTCACTCGAAAAAAAAAAAGAATTAGAGTTTTGTGAGATCTGTGTACACTCTACCTTCCGCAGATCTCACTTGTTATGTATTGTTGTTATTAGTCAAAATAGTTTCTTAACTTCATATTCTCTATTTCAAGTTGAAGTAAACAAAATTGTGAAACAAACATTGATTTGTGAATAATATTTGCAAATAATAAGTATGCATGTTCAAACACCTAACTAGAAGAAAAAGTTTATTAAAATAATTAATAAATTAATTACAGAAAATTATTAAAAATAGAGAAGAAACTAAACCATGGAAGTCTTGTGGTGAGCATGAGGGAAGAATGGGATTGAGAGAAGTTGAAGGTTGATGTTCATCTTCATGATGAGGAGTTTGTAGCATGAAATTTGTTGGAAAGAAAGCCATTTCATAATTAGTGCAAGTCATAACCTATACCACTTTTTCCCACAACTCCAAATATCTATGACTATGAATATTCATGCTTGAGAGAGGAGTAAAATAATTGAGATCAAATAATTCTCTTCAAGAAATGAGGAAAAATGTTTATATAAGTATGAAATAAAGTGTATATTTATCTCTTTTTAGTATATAAAATAAATAAGAGAGAGAGAGAGAGAGAGAGATATTTGAAAATATAAATAAGGTAGTGTTAATTTAGAAGGAGATGCATTCTATTCTTGTGATGAAGGGATGACTTATATACCTTATCAACTTCAAGAGAACCTTTTCTTTCCTATTTTATCTTCTTTTTTTTTTTTGGTTTATTATTGTTATATACGTATGGTAGAGATAGGATGTTGGATGTTTCTTAATAGTAGTACTTTTTTTTCACCATGATATTCAGTATCTGTTTGGATTTGGGTTTGATTAAATTCACATTCGTATCGAGAAATTTCATATTCAGAATTCGAACTTGAATTATAGTACTGCAATCATTATTTTTTTAATTTTGTTACAAATACTTACTGAAGTGAACTTTCAAGCACTACCAAGTTATTTTTCATTAATCCTTTTTAGTTATTTATTTTAATTAATATTTTGGCTTGTTAAGTGACAAAAGTGGGCAGTGTGTTACTTTCTGTAATGACAGTTGTCCTTGATGAATTTAAATCAGGAGGGCAACTGATTCTTTTGCTATAGGAGAGAAAATGGGGTTCATATTTTATTGATTTTAGGGGCATAGTGGGTGGTTTAGAGAAAAATAATAATATTAATTTTCCATTATAATTATCCATTATGACCTTTAATTAAGGGCTTCAAGAAAATACCCTTGCATGTATTATAGTATATGTTGCTAATAAGGTAAAAAGAGAAAAAAAAATGAGTTTGGCTACATATTTTGGTCATAGAATTTAATTAGTTGTGTGCTCCTTTTGCATAGACATATATTTTTTACACTACCAAATTAAAGGGCTAGTTGGTCCACTATATTATATTCAGAGTTCAACTCACATTTTATATTTATATTGAAAATTTGATTTGACATATAAATACTAACTATAAAAAATCTAATAACAAAAAAAGAATCATTATCTAAAATTTATAAACTAAAATTACATATTCCACTTCTATTAACAATAGATAAATAACTTTTCAGATAATATGATACAGTGATAATAACATGTCATAGTTGATTAAATTTAAATATGTACATGACTATCAGTGTATACGACTTAAATTCTTTAAAAAAAATTCTATTTTATTTTTTTGGGTGGGGTGGGGGGGGGGGGGTTTAAAGAGAGAGAAGGGGGAGGAATCTAGGATGGGTTCTAGAGAGGGGCAGGGTTTGCCACCTAACCTACCAACACCTATCGTGCATTAGGACTATGGCCTTTCCCATCCATTATCCTTTTCTCTCACTCACCATCAAACTTATATAGCCTATGTACAAATTAGGCCTCTATATCATTTTATTTTGAATTTGAGTGACATATGAAGAAAAAATAAAGTTATATATGAGAAGGAAGAGATATACTATTCCTCGATAAGAGGGAGTTGCTCGGATGGTAAGCAATATCTCTCACTTTCAATTATAAAATTGTGAGTTCAAATCACCAAGAAAGCACAATAGTGAAAACCTCGAGTGTGGTTAAAAAATATATATATATACTACTTCCTCTTCCTCGTTTTTGTCGTACTTTTCTTTTTAATTTGTTATAAAAATGTTTTTTATTCCTTTTTTGGCAATTCGTTATTCTAATTTTTATCACATAACACGTTATAGATCAGAAGATAAAAGGCCGTATTTTGGTAGATTCTATCAATTTTAAGTTTAGAACCACAAGAATAAATTTTTTTGCTTATTTCTTATATTTTATGTCAAGTTAAAATCAGATAAATAAATTAAAATATCGAGAATATATTACTACTCCTATAGTAGAAGAGAACTTTTGGAAAAGGTGCACAAAACAAACAATAACCCCACCCTCTTTTTAAATTTATTTATTTCAAATATATAAACCCTACCATGCATATTTTGTTCATTTTATTTTGTATTTGTGCCCCTCCAATCCAAGTGTCCATCTCTATCCTCCAAAATTTGAAATGACTTTATCTTGAAACATGTCGTTATTCCCCGCTTTCCTCTCTCTTTCCTCTCTTCAGGGTTGATCAAAGGACAATTTCTGGTTAAAATTATAAGGGCAAAAATAAAAATAAAATTAAATTATTATATATATATATATATATATATAGTTGTGCTAAACTTTTAAAGGAGGGTAAAGTCAGAGTAAATTTGGACCTTTTTAATAAGTAATTTGATATTCGATAATCATAGGCATAATCATAACTAATTCGAATTTGCATTAGGCATAGTACCCATTAGAGGGTGGGGTGGGGGGTGGGGGGTGGGGGGAGGGAAGCGCTTCCAATCAAGAATTTTTTTATTTTCAAGTCTCGAGCAATAAATTTTCGAATGAAGAAATCTAATCTATCCCACTATAAATTTGGTGGTTTGGTTCACTTCCTATTTTGTCCACTAAAAAAATAATTAAAAAAAAAATACATAAATAAACGATCCTAATGTTTGGTTAAAAGTCCAGTCAAACTTTTTCTGCGAAATTTCTTTTCAACCAAATGCCAAGAAAGAATTACTTCTTCAATATAGTTTTTCCATTTTTGCAAAATTTTTTGTCTTAAAAAAATAACATTTTTTGCAAAAACTAAAAACTACTTTTTAAACAAAAAAAAGACACTTTTTTTTAAATTTTTGTACAATACTCCTTGAATTCTAAATGCAATTCTTGGTGAGATTTTGCACATTTTCATAGATATATATACACATAAGTTATTATAAGTATAATAGTGACATGTGAACAAAACCTATCTATTATTTGAATTTTGAACCAATACCTAATAAACTCAAGAACCCTAAAGATTCACATAAAATAACATTAGTTGGTACAAAATAGACCCCATATCCAATACTCATTAGTATTGGAATTTTCAACATGTACATTGTTGATTGAACATATATAGAACATTCATGATAGATTATAAATTTTGATTACATAGGTCATGTGGTATGATATTACATGGAAAAATTGTCATAACCAAATATAGAAAGGTTAGGACAAAAGATTCTTGTAAGATTCAAGAACAAGCTAGGGTTACAAAATAGTGTAAGCACAAGTAAATTATTGAGACCTTACAATACTTAAAGTGGTTAATTGATGTGTACATTATTTGTCATTGATGAAAAATTAGAGAGGAGGTTGTAAGTCTCTATCAACACCACCACAATTTTTTTTTAATTTTTTTGTTTGCCTAATATATTGCTTTCACATCTCAACCTATATTTCTTGTATGAATATAATATAAAATCCATTGGTATTGTTTGTAAAAAAATTCACTTTTCACATTTCTATTCTTTCTCTACCTTAAATTTCCATTTTCTTAAAATTGCCATTGTTTAATTTAGAATATGTTTTTGTTGGCAATAAAAAATTGTTTGATCTAACAATTTTTAGATAAGATAATCGTCTCATGCTTCAATATGATATCAGAGTATTTGAATTTCACCCTCACTCATTATAAAAAAATAAATCAATGTGCTTGAATGACAAAAAAAAAAATCAAATTTGTATGTGAGAGGAGGCATGTTTGAGGCATAATTAGTAAATAAAACTGTGTTATCCCCTTTCTCACTTAAGCTTTTAGATGAAATGGTCGTACATTTCTTAGGGAAAGGTAGTGGGCTCACGAATAGGGACGGAACCAAGTATGTGCAAGGGGTTCATTCGAAACCTCTTCGGCGAAAATAACATTGTATATTCAAGATTAAAATTATTTTTTATGTATATATAGTCAATAGTGAATTCTCTCACTTCTTGGATATTTACTTCTTTTTATTTGAACCACGTAACGAAAATTCTGACTCTATCACTGCTATGAATAGTTGGATGGAAAGAGAAGGTCGAATTTGAAACCTATATACACATATCGCAACATGAAGTTAAAATTAAGTGATATATCACCAAATTAAAAAAAATTGATTCAATGAGATAGGTATAAATTTATAATTTGTACTTTTGTAGTCATTGGCATTCAACTCAATCTCAATTTTTTTTTTTTATATAAAAAAAAACCATTATTATTTTTTCATTAATTGTAAGGTATTTAATTAGATAGTACTCTAATTAATAACCTATAAGATATATAATAACTCGACATGAAACATTAGGACCCATAAAAAATTGAATAATATTCGAATACAGCAAAGAGTGTCCCTTCCTTCTGTGCCAAAATTGGCCACAAACACATGCTGCCAGAAATTAGTTGTTGATTTAACGATTCATCCATTTCCATCACTCTATCAAATTGATTGAATTCAACTAAATCTCTAGGAGCAAACGAGATACGAATTCGATCAAACTCAATAATTTCGATTGACACTTTGTAATTTAAAAGGGGAAATGTACTAAAACTAGTAAGCGATCAAAATCTGACTCCGCTTTTGAATAAGACTATTATCAATAAATAGTATAGTGGTATATATATTTTATATTTGTTATTCTTGTACTACTTTTCTCTCTAGCTTAGTAATACATCCGATTAACTTGATATACTTTATACTAATTCTTTTTTTTTTTTTTACCATTTACAAACAAGATGACTCTATTTTATTTTTTCAAAAAAATAGAAATTAATGGACCATTGATGTGACTCATTCTTTTATATTTTTTCGTTCCCTTCTTTTTTTGATAAATATGGAAGTCTCGTGGGGAGCTACATGCATGGGATTCCTTTTGCTTTTGTATATATATATATGTTATGTTTTTTCACTAATTGTTTTAAGAATTTATATTATTGCATGTCAAACGTATCTTTATGGTGAGGGTATCATTGGCTGCCTAGTTTATTCATGAATATTGTGGGACTTGAAGTATCTAGAATTATTGGTCCTTAATTTTATTTCAAATTCAAGTGTGTCTAGATAATTTCAATCCTTAAAACAATTAGTGAAAATATGCTATATCATATGTACTTTAAAAGAAAAGTTAAATAAACTCTATGAATAATAGAGTGTATGCTGCTGATCTTACTCTTATCTGACATGATATCAAAATAGAGCATTCATCACAAAATTTATTTTTATCATTCCGATATACATATTGTACAACATAACTGAAATAAATAATGAAATTGAGAAATATTGAGGGTATTGGGACCCCTTTTCATGTACAATTTTATTAATTAATTTAAAATAAACAATATATATATATATATATATATATATATGTATAAGGCAAAGACAAGAGAAGGAAGCATCACAGCATCACATGACTTTATTAGTTGGAAGTTTCAAGAATCCCATTGGAAATTGGGTGGATCCATGTTCTTAGTTTTTGCTATCCTCATATACTAGGAATTTTTTAAAAAAAATTTAAATAATTTTTAATAATTTCTATTTGATGTAATTAAATATTCACTAAATTAAATTAAATTATTATTAATATTATTTTTTTAAAAGTAAATGAATCTTTTGCCTCCACATGCCCCTCATATATAAGAGTTCTGATGTGTTCAGCTTAAAAATTGATCCCATGTGCTTTCTCTTCTATGTTTCATCTCACTTTTCTTTGAAAGCGATTTGTCAACTACTTGTTTTTCATACTGGTGTATCAATTTTTTATTCGGTGTTCGACATTTAATTATAAAAAATTTAGATAAATTATTTGTATATTAACTAAATTTCTTAACATAAATATAGAAGTTCAATCAAAACTAGTGACCAAGAAGGAGTTATCCGTTGCTCAAGTGGTAAGCACCTATATAGATCGAAGGGTGGTTAGCATGAATATTCTTTTTCAAAAAATTATACTGTTGGACGAAAATAATAATGTATATATAGGTTAAAGACTATTTAGAGATATATATTAACCTTTTTTTAAATAAAATTAGTGAAATTTCTATCTTCGTCGCTGTTTTCGACCTTCAATTTTAGGATTGTGACTTTGAGTTATCAAGGAGCTAAAACGTGAGAACTCCTAGAAAGGTTGAAAAGAAAATCAAAGTTACTAAATTCTGTCTAATTTGTAATTAAAACTCTGACTTCGTCTCTATAGATTAAATGAATGGGCGACTAATCTAAATTTGTTTCGGCCACTAAGAATTTCCATTATAGGGGTAAATTGCTTCCTACAAAACGTCATCTTACTCTAAAAATTTGAGTCCAAAACATTTATTTAAAAATAAAAAAGTACTTATTACTTCACTATAAATATGTACTAGTTCCATTTTTTCAAAAAAAAATGTGTAATGGTGGATTCGATTTTTTTTTAAAAAAATATACTGTAAAGTTTTGATCGAGTTGGGCCACTTGAATTTGTCTATTGGGATTAAATATGTAATGCATCTTCTAACTTCCTTATTATTATTTTTTTCCATTTTGGTAGATGCAGTTTTCATTATCTTAATTAATTTAATTTTAATACGTAGCTACGAATTGTAAGTATTGAAACTGTAGCTAAGTAGCACTAATTAAGGTATTTCTGAAAATTGTGCGTTGTATATAACTTATAACTAGTAAGGTCATGAAAACTATAGTCTATATATATAGGGACTACACACACACAAAAAAAAAAAAAAGGGGGGGAAAGATATATTCATAATAATTATGTTGCTTAATTGAAAGACAGTCCCCCCCTGAGAAATTGCATGGTAAAAGTTCAACAACACTATCATCATGAAGTTGCCAATTCAACCACTCACATAATTTTCAATCTTTTTAGAACTAATATGTAACGGTTTGGTTTAACTGTTAAGATATTGTCTGTTTTTTTTTTTTTAATCTAAATTGATATAAATTTGTTCCTCAAGATAATTTAATTAACCTCCGCTCGAAGAATTGATTATGAACTCATTCTTATATATAAGGTCATTAACTTTTTTCTCTTTCATTGTGATGTGAGACACTCCTTTAGAGATTTGCTCTTCGTTATAAGCATCACATATTTTTTTAGTGTGCAAAATCTTATAGTCTATATGGACCTATCGATTATTGAATTGTTGGTACATGATGTTCTATCTAATCAGTAACATGCAGTTCCAAAAAAAAGCATTTTTCTTTAATGTTGTTGAATTATGTCGTTATTTTAGGGCATACAAAATTGAATCGAAAATCGAACCAAACCGTAAATCGAGTCAAATCAGAAAAAAATCCGACTAGTGATTTGGTTTGACTTGGTTTGGTATTGGAAAAAAAAAACCCGACTATATTTGGGTTGGTTTGGTTTTAACTAAAAAAAACCAACCCGAGACCAAACCAACCCAACATTATATATGTAATTTTAAAAATTTATTTTATACATAAAAATATTTACTTTGATATAATTTTAAAATATTTCTTATTTTATTTCATAGTTTTTATCTTTTAATATATTATTTCAAGTTTAAAAATTAGAATTCGGAATGGTCCAATAAAGATTATAGTTCATAGATGTTGATAATTATAATAAAACTTAAATCAAAATCAAATTAATAGTAATGCAAAAAGAAAATCAATTTAACACTAAGAATGACAATAATATTGAATATTTGTTCTTTAGTTTTACATTGATTTAGACAATTAAAATACATAATCTAATTTTAATTTTTCTTAAATATTTAGTAATGTACTAACACTTATTAAATTTATTTTAGCATGATTTAGTACTTTTAAATTATGATCATTTTCATTATGACTTTGCAACATTTATTTTATATGATGATTTCATTTTTATTTTTTATTGAATATTTTAGTGTCATCAGTACTCATCTCATATTTTGTGTTATTTTCTTGAGAAACACCTTAGATAATTGTATTTTGGTTAAACTAAAGAAATATTTGGAGCACAAGTTAATCATATGTTTGTATGCAAACTTTACTGAAAAAATCCAAAAATTTGAAAAAATTTGAGATTTATTAGTTTGGTTTGATTTATAAATTTAAAAATTCGACACAATGATTTGGTTTGGTATTTGAAAAACCCGGACCAATCCGAGGTTGAAAAACCCAAAAAAATCCAAATTTTATTAGTTTGATTTGGTTTATATACTAAATTATTTTACACAACTAATTTGGTTTGATATTTGAAAAATCCAAACCAACCCGATTATGTACACCCGTACCTTATTTATACAATTGTAAATATTATAGGAGTAGTAGAGTATATTTTCAGTTTTTTTTTTAAAAAAAATGTGTAACAACTTAAATAATTTATAGTAACTCTTGACCGTGAAGAGAAAAGGTGTATTGAGTGGAATTTGAAGGAAGGAAAGAGGTGCATATATTTGTATGGAATATAACTATATAATATATAAACGTGTTATTTAATTTGGCCTCAACTGATAATTATGCTTTCCAATATTTTGGGTGTGCACAATATAGATACACGTGTTCTACGTGATATAATACACATGTGACATTACATAAGATACACGTGTCTAATTGTTCTACTTTACACAATTTTAAGTGTGTACCTATGCATATCCAAAATTGAAGAACATTAATATCAATTGAGACCAACTTACCTTGAATATAAGATAAATAACTTTAGACTTGTGTCTGAAGTTATATCACAACAAGAAACAAACTAAGGGTGATCGATAAAAAAATGTGTTGTAAAACATACTTATTTCACTAATTTTTCATCGAACTAGTACACTCATAAAAATGCATGATGGAAAATGCATTTTTATTGAAATACTGAGAAATTTTCTAATTTTTCGTGTGAAAACACTATTATTCTTTTTTTCGTTGATTCTATCAAAATATTTTTTTAAAATAGCCAATGAATATTTTTTCGTCATAAATTTTAATGGAAAGATAGTGATTCTTTTTTAGTAATGTATGTTGCAAACTTAAACAAGTTTAATAAAACCATTATTCTTTCTACTGTTTTTATTTTGAAAAAAAAAATCTCTTGAACTTCTGATGGAGATTGAGAACTATTTCACTTGTCATTTATTTCAATAAAAAAAAAAAACTTGTTGAAAATCAAATAGAAACATAAAAAGTACAAAAACTAAATATTGAACTTTAAATATTTTTTTATTAAGAACAGCTTCACTTGCTTATAATTCGCTTAAAGATACTAATAATACCGTTTATTATTTTGTTAATGAATACCATTAAAAATGCTATAGATTGATAGTAATTATGAATATTAAATATTATTAATGAAATTATATGTAAAATAATATGTTAATTAGAAAGTAACAGAAATAATAATAAAATAATGAAAAAGTGAAATAGAGAGTGTGAATAGTGATTTGGAGGTGGGTTGGAGTGTCCATTCTCTATTTTACTCTACAAATATAGAGAATGAAGAGTAAAATAGAGGTGGGTTGGAGATGGTCTGATATATAAAGGCGGATCTAATATCTGAAGTTAATACACGATCTAAGCAAAGCTACTAGATTCCCGTGAACCTCATGTACATCGTACTCTAGATCCATCACTGTTGATAAAGTGACAGATGAGTTCAGGAAGCAAATGTTTATGTGAGAATGAAACAATTCAAATTAACATTCAAAGTGTTAAATGTTAAGCCAACAAACTTCATTATACATCGATCTTTTGTTATAAAAATTACAATTTAGTTTTATCCAGTTAGCTAAAATATGACAACGAAATTGACCAACAGAAATGTGTCAAATTAGGCCTTGGATCTAACTCACACTCGAGAAGCTAGCTCATAGAGAGGAGGATTGTCCAGGCAGTACAAGAAGCTCAGGATTCCATTCAGGGGAAGAGAAGGCAACCAACACTAGTATAACACTGACAAATCAACATGTTCTGCTGCAAAACAAATATGAATGAGTGGAAATGTACTCCTCGCGTTGATTTGTTGGTCATTTAACTAATAGTTATTATCTCAGAAAGTCACTTTCTTTGTTGAAAGAAGATTGGAATAACTAAGAAAGATGACTTTTTGAAGTAATAACTATTAGTTGAATGACCGTGTGACAAATGAACATGGTAAGGATTAACATACCAGATAAGAGTCAAGGAGATGATATTCTATCCCAATCAGGAGGTTGTATAGTAACTGTGAACGCATCATTTACCATATCTTCACGTTGCGTTGTTTGAATTTCCTCTGCTGAATTAGCAACAGACCAGCTGCACCAATTTACTTCAATAGAAACAACTCCTAGAAATGAGAAGGGATTTTCTCAAGCCTTTTACAGTTTGTTAAAACCAAACGTTCAAGACTAGGGAACGAACGAATCCTCAGAAATCGAGCATTGAGCAAAGTTGAGGCTGTCAAATTTTAAGTATCTGAGTTCAGGGAACTCTGTATCATTCACATTCCACCGAACTCCTTCAAAGGCTTTGTTTAGCACCAACTATACATTTTAGCTTTGTCAAATTTGGCATATTTCTCAATATAATCTCCGCGTCTTCACCATAAGAGACATATGGAGTGGAAAAGGTTTGCAAGTTAGCTTACTGTGAATTAGCAAGGGATTCACTCATATTGTCGAGATTAAATGAAGCACGATCATTTACATGTATATGCCTCAACTTAGTCATCTTCAAAAGTGAGCACGGTAATGTTAACTGTCCTCGCATTCCTTTTATAATGAACGTTTCAAGATTCCAAAGCTTAGCTATAGATGAAGGAATTGAATCTTCTCCAGTCCGAGCAGCAAAGTACTTCATATGAATTAAAGACTCTATTTCACATGGAAAAGTATAACCAATGTTGATTGATTCCAAATCCAATACCTTAACAAGTTTGAAGCCATTAAGGATGAAGGAGATATCACGCGCCATTGTAGTATACTGATCATCACTGGTGGCATTGGCAACTTTTTAATTCTAAACTTTCCACATGACAGGTTCAAAACTACAAGATTAAATGACATTTTGGTATATTCTACGTATCTTTAGTTTAAGACCACAAGATTCAAAAGTCTTCTTTATTTTTCTGAAACTTCATATCAAGTCAAAACCAGACAAACAAATTAAAACGGAGTGAGTAGTATATATAGTTCTTTTGTACCTATAGATCCAGAGCAGAAAATTCTCCTGTTTGGCCTTCTCCAAGCAGAATCTGTGCAATAGACCATGAACACGACACGTTTTCAACTTGCCATCGAACCTTTTCTCCATGTCCATGACTAGATTTCTCCTAATAAGGTTTTTCAAGAAATCTTGTGCAACATCTTCTAGTCCTTTTTCCTTATTTTCAAGTACGAAACCTTCTGCCAACCATAACCTTGTCAATTTCGAGACGTGAATGCTTTTGCCCTTCAAAAATCCTCCAAAATACAAAACGCAAGGCTTCAGATGATATGGCAAATTCATGTAACTGAATCCACTTATCGACATGCTCTCCTCCAAGCTACTGATGTTCAGTGCATCTAGACTTTCTTCTACTTCTTTCCACAAATCTGCTTTGTTATTTTTCTCTTTCAGAACACCGGCTACTAGCACAATGAAGAGAGGCAATCCGCCACAACTTTTTGCTATTCGAAATCCCACATCTCCAAGTTCAGATGGGCAGTTGTCTCCATGGAAAACCTTTTTCTGTAATAACTTCTAACTCTTATCATCCCTCAGTAAAGGAAGATCATGGGGATTACTTTCACATTTAGCATATTGCGCCACCTCAGAGAGCTGGGTGGTTAGGATTATTCTACTACCATTTTTAATACCCTGAAAGCGCATATATAAATAGTCCCATGCTTTTGTATCCCATACATCATCAATGAGGATTAAGAATCTCTTGATCAACAAAACTTGACGCAGCTCTTTAGCTAATTGATCATCTGCTTTCTTCGTGTGATCAGAAGGCTCAACATCATTCAAAAGAGTAAGTAACAATTCTCTCCATGAATATGTTTGAGTCACATGACACTTAACATGAACATCAAAGTAACCGGCAACTATCTGATCATTGTAAATCTGCTCGGCAAGAGTAGTCTTGCACAAACCAGGCATGCCTACTATTGAGATAACGTCTATCTGAGACGATCCACCAAGTAGCTGCTTTTTTATTTTCTCCATCACATCCTGGAAATGCACCATTTCTTCATTTTCTGTCGGAGTATTTGGTAATAAAGATGGCTCAATAAGATAAGTGGAAGTCGCAACTTCATGCAATGTCACTTCAATATGCTTTCTTCCAAATATCTCCTTAACATCTTTATTAAGAAGCTTTATATTCTCGACAACTTCAGAAATCCAATGAACTTTGTACCAGAGTGGGTAGGAAATCGACAAGCAAGAGTCGATAACATACTCACTTTTGCATGCCATTTCAGTAACACTTGTTACAAGACCATAAACATCATCATGCTCACCATTGTTCTCTGAAAAATGACTGAGAAAAGATCTTAGATGTATCAACTCTTCCTTGACTGATCCGATCTGATGCTTCAGTTCGGTAATTAAGTCAAGCTTAGAATCTAACAGCTCCTCCAACTTGCCCAAAAAACAATTGAGGAATCCTAATCCGCTGGTCTTGGAGAAGCCAAAGAGTGAAGAGTCTGGGACTTTAAAACAAATCATTTTCACCTCTTCTTCAACAAACTTAAGCACTTGTTTGACATCATAAAGATATAACAAGTGATACCAAACAGGATTATCACAACTGACAGAGAAGAAAATGACATACTTTGAACTATTAACGACCTCTTGAACACATTCTATGAGGTCCTTGAGTTCCTTATGCATGTCGCGGTGCTGTACAATATGTTCAAGGAAAGAGCCCAAACACACCAGATTTTCTTGGACGACAGGTATTTGATTCTTCATAAAAGGGATCAAACCAGCATCACAGGTGAACACCCTGTCCAGATTGTTTAGTAAAAACTTGACAAGGCCTTCTACATTTGTCTTAGTCATGTTGCAAGGTGATGCATCCAAATCTTCAAAGCATACGCTTCTTACCTCTGCCTTGACAGACTTGATCTCACGTAGCAACACGACTAATGAAAGACTCATTTCCTCACAACAAGAACAACTGATTAGTACTGCATTGTGGGCAGTCACTTCAGCATGCACTAGAAGATCATGCAATTTGTAAAGCTCTTTGTGTTGCCTGAGAAGATCTATAAAAAAAGCTCTGAGGAAAACAAGCTCTTCGTGAGTATCTTCAATCTGAACTATAATTTGAGCTTCCAACGTGGCTTTGTACTTTAGCAGATGTGTCAAGTTTCCCTCAGACTTGATAAGTTTGAAAGCCACTGTCAAAAGCTTGATCTCTAGATTGACTTTCTTACCTTCATTTCTATTTACAGCATCCTCGTAAGATGAACGGATAACATCTTTAGCCTCGAGTGCAATAGTTTCAATTTCTGTCAAGAGATCATTTTGCTTCATGCATTCAATGTACTGAATTGGGGGATCAATAAGAAATGTTACCAGGAGCAACAACCCTTGGAAAAACCTTTTCCTTTTATCAGTAAATACAACATTGGTTTCATTATTTGGTAACACTTTGAGGCTGTCAAGGATGTACTCATGAAGCCCTATGAAAATCTCATCCATCTTCGAGCTACCTAAGGACGATGTCTTTGAGGATTAAGCATGCTGAAATATGAATCAATGACCTCAAAGTCAAAAGGAAAAAAGTTCAGCAGATTTATCTTAATGAGATAGTTCGATGATGACGATGCAGAAGCGATGGGACACATCTGTCTAATTGCTGCCTTGATAAACTTAAACTTAAGAAGCAATTGAAAATGTGAGAGAATTATTTCCTTAGCTAAGATGTTAGAATCAGTAATGGAGATTCACTGATTGAGGAAGCAGAGGAAGCAGAGAGAAGAATCAATCTATATTGAGCTATTGAACAAAAAATGAAAATGAAAAATTATACATCTTTGGTAGTATCTATTCTATTTATAATACATCTAAGCATTTAACTAGATTGGTAGACTTAACTTAACTATAGTTAGTTGTAACTACTTTCTCCTAACTGATCTGTTACTGACACATTCTAACAGCTTCTATAGCTAATACTACACTAACACCTTGCTTCATAACACCCCTCCTCAAGCTGGTGGCTGAAACAAATCTTTTACCCCCAGCTTGGACATTAGATGTAGATGTGTTGCTTTCCATAAGCCTTTAGTAAGTCTGCCAACTGATCCCTTGTTGATACATAATTAGTCTTGATCATTTTTTGTTGTAGTTTTTCTCTGACAAAGTAACAAGCAATGTCAAAATGCTTAGTCCTCTCATGAAAAATAGGTTTGGATGCAATTTGGATTGCAGCCTTACTGTCACAATAGAGTTGAACTGGCTGCTTGATGTTTACTCCTAGCTTCTTATATAGACTAATAAGCCAAGTGATCTCTGCTACTGCTGATGCCATACTCCTGAATTTAGATTTCTATTATATGAGTACATCTCCAAACTTCACCAAGTAACCTGTTACAGACCTCCTTGTTTGTAGACAAGTACCCCAATTAGAATCACATTAAGCAGTAAGTAATTCTGAGCTTTGAGCAGGCATAAACAAAGCTAGACCAGGAAATGTTTTAATGTATTTAACTACTCTAAGAGCTACTTCCATGTGAGACTCTTTTGGAGCATGCATATACTGACTCAAGACTTGTATTGCAAAGGATATGTCTACTCTAGTCATTGTTAGATATAGCAGCCTTCCCAAAAACCTTTGATATCTTCCAATATCCTTCAATGGTTTATCTGTTGAAGTAACCTCTAATCCATATACATGTTTATCATACTCAATAGATGTCAGCCTTACATTAGGATCCATTGGTGTATGAACTGGTTTTGCACCACTCAATCCCATTTCAGAGATTAGTTCCAAAGCATACTTGCGTTGATTCATCACATACCCCTCATTGGTTCTAGCAAACTCAATGCCAAGAAAAAACTTCAGTTCTCCCAAGTCTTTCATCTTTAACTTAAGTTTCAGATCATTTCTAGTATGTTCAATCAAGCTGCTGCAACTACCAGTTACTAGAAGATCATCTACATACACAAGAACCACCATCAATTCTTTTCCCATTGTTCTAGTAAACAATGAGTAATCATAATGACTTAGAACAAACCCCAACTGAACTAATGTTTTAGTTAACTTCAGATTCCATTGCCTAGGTGCTTGTTTGAGCCCATAGAGAGATTTGTGCAGTTTGCAGACTTTGTTAGACCCCTCCTGTCTGCAAAAACCAGGAGGCACAACCATATAAACATCCTTAAGGAGATCACCTTGCAAGAAAGCATTGTGCACATCCATTTGAAAAACCAACCAGTGTTTAGCAGCAGCCACAGCTAGGACAGATCTTACAGTAACCATCTTGGCCACAGGGGAAAAAGTCTCAGTGTAATCTAGGCCCTCCTTCTGATTGAACCCCTTAGCAACTAGTCTGGCTTTATACCTCTCAACAGCACCTGAGGCTAAGTACTTCAACTTGAACACCCACTTACAACCAATAGGTTGCTTGCCAGAAAGTAGCTCAGTGATGCTCCAAGTATTATTATCTTCCAAAGCAGAAATTTCAGCTTGTATAGCCTCGACCCATTGAGGTTGGACTACAGCTTCTTCAAAAGAAGTAGGCTTAGAAATACTAGAGTAAGAAGATAATGCTGCACCATAGAAAGCAGTGAGATGAGCATAAGATACATGATTGGAGACAGGATACTTGCAAGAATCTTTAGGCTGAGCAGTCAGGAAATCTTGCATCCATATAGGAGGCTTAGTGGATCTAGTAAACCTTTTTAATGGAGCAGGCTCAGAGGGTGGCAGTGAACTAGAACAAGGATCACCTAAGACACTCCCATCACCAGAAGAAGAGTCATTAGGATGATCAACTCCACTTACAGATGAACTAGAAGCAACATTGTTCTCAGCAGGACTGGACTCAGAAACCAACAGTGGAGTCTCTTCAAGGAACTGCAGGACAGGAAATAAAGAGGGACAAGTAGAGCTCATATGCTTGAAGGGAAATACTGCCTCTTTAAACACTACATCTCTGCTGATAAAAAACTCTTTGGTAGCTAAGGCATAAAGCTTATACCCCTTTTGGAGAGTAGAATAACCAACAAACACAGCAGGAACAGACCTAGGAGAAACTTGTCAACTTTCCTCACCTCAGTGGCAAAAAAAGACATCCAAACACCCTTAAATGGTCAAGAACAGGGGGACCTTGATACAACAAATCATGAGGAGTCTATCCTTTCAGCACAGTAGATGGGAGTTGGTTTATTAGCTAAACACTAGTGTTAACACATTCACCCCAAAACCGAAAAGGAAGACCAGCCTGAAATCTCAGTGACCTAGCCATATCTAAGATATGTTTGTGCTTCCTTTCCACAACCCCATTCTGCTGAGGAGTATAGGTACAGGAACTTTGACGGATAATACCTAAAGTATGCAGTAAAGTAGTGACGGGAGAGTTGAAGAACTTGTTAGCCCATATGTTTGGACTTTTGTTATTGGGTCTATTTCCTATTATATTAGGTTTAGGTTTAGTTAATAGATATTTTATATATATTTCCTATTCTTTTGTATTGAGACTAATTATCTAATATTATAATATAACTCTAGTTTTGTTAACATGGTATCAAGAGCTAAATCGATTCATGCTCTTTGATTTGCTGCTGTTAGGGTTTTCGATTGGTGTTGCTATTGCTGTTGTAGGGTTTTTAATTGGTGTTGCTGCTGCTAGGGTTTTCGATTGGTGTTGCTGCTGCTAGGGTTTTCGATTGTTCGTGTCTTGTTGTGTTTGCTTTCTTTTTTTTTGACAATATGACTGGAAAAGATGATTCTCTTCGGTCCATTAATGCTCAATTAGATGGTAAAAATTATGCGTATTGGAGTTATATCATGAAGAATTTTCTTCGTGGAAAAAATATGTGGGGTTATGTCACTGGGGTTAAAATTAAACCTAAAGATAATACGGCTGCAGATTTTGCATTGTTGGTAGACTCATGGGAAACTGCTAACTCTAAGGTTATCACTTGGATCAACAATTCTGTAACTTAGTCAATTGGTATGCAATTGGCTAAGTATGACACAACAAAGGAAGTTTGGGACCATTTGGAGAGACTGTATACTCAGTCTAATTTTGCTAAGCAGTACCAGTTGGAGTATGATATTCGTGCTCTTCAACAGAATGCTATGAGCATTCAAGATTTCTATGCTGCAATGTCAGATTTGTGGGATCAATTGGCTCTTACTGAATCTGCAAAATTAAAAGTTTTTGAGCCATACATCGCTAGGAGGGAAGAACAGCGTTTGGTTCAATTTTTGATGGCATTACGTTCTGATTTTGAAGGATTACGTGGAGCAATCCTTCATCGATCTCCTCTCCCCACAGTTGATTTCGTTGTTCATGAACTGATTGCAGAAGAGATCCGTATCAAGTCTCAAGTGGATAAAGGGTTTAAAGCAACTAATACTCCTGCTGTGTTTGCTGCCTCAACTGATTAGTCCAGACCACCACGTCCTCGTCAATCTCCAAAAGTTGCATTTGATGAGTGTGCATTCTGCAAACAGAAAAATCATTGGAAGGCTCAGTGTCCATTTTTACTTAACAAGGCAAAACAACCTCAATCTGGACAGCCTCAGATGTATGGGCAGCAGAAGTATGGGTCACGCTCCTTTAATGCTCGTCCTCCACAATTTGCTGCTGCTGCTGCACCATCCGTAGATACTGAGTCTGCTAGCACTATGCAACTTTTTGCGTTGGATCCCCAGATTTTCGAACAGTTCAGACAATTTATGGCTTTTAATCCTACTGCCATGTCAGCATCTAGTCCCTCAGGTATTTCGTCCTCCTTGTGGATTTTGGATTCTGGTGCGTCTCATCATATATCACCTTATTTGTCATCGTTTGGTTTTTTGTCCCCTATTTCACCAATTTATGTTATGTCCGCTAGTGCTACATCTATGACAGTCGAGGGTGTTGGTTCTATTACTACCCCTAACATTGTTCTCTCTGATGTTTATTACGTTCCTAAACTTGCTTTGAATCTTGCTTCGGTCAGTCAATTGTGTAAAGCTGGTAATTGGGTGTTCTTTTCTGATTCTGTTTGTGTTATACAGGACCAACACACTCAGAAGGTGATTGGGATAGGCCGTAGATTGGGAAAACTCTATGTCTTGGAGATTCTCAAAGTGTCTTCTGTTGCTGTTGCTGCCTCTAGTATTGATTTGTCGTTTTTTCGTTTGAGTCCCTTCTCTTCTCAGTTTTATCTTTGGCATTCCCGTTTGGGACATGTGTCAGTGTCACGTTTACCTCTACTTGTGCTTTGGGTCATTTGAACACTTCTGATATTTCTGATTGTAGTGGTTGTAAACTGGAAAAATTCTCAGCTTTACCGTTTAATAAAAGTGTGTCTTATTCTGTTGCTCCTTTTGATATTATTCATTCTGATGTGTGGGGTCCATCACCAATATCCACTAAGGGTGGCTCGACCTATTATGTTTCGTTTATAGATGATTTTACTCGTTATACATGGGTGTATCTTATGAAACGTAGATCTGATTTCTTTGGCATTTATAGTAACTTTAGAGCCTTTGTTAAAACATAACATTCAGCTGTGATAAAGTGTTTCAGGTGTGACTTATGGGGCGAATATACCTCTAATGATTTCACTCAGTTACTCGCATCTGATGGCACCATACACCAGTCATCTTGTACCGACACTCCTGAGCAGAACGGTGTTGCAGAAAGGAAACACCGCCATATTGTTGAGATAGCATGCTCTTTACTCTTATTTGCAGAGGTTCCTAGTATTTTTTGGGGAGAAGCAGTCCTAACTGTTGTATATGTAATTAATCGTATTCCTACAGCATTGACTTCAGGGAGGTCTCCATTTGAGAAATTGTATGGTCACCTACTGGATTATTCTGCATTACGAGTTTTTGGATGTACTTGCTATGTTCTTCGTCCTCATGTTGAACGAAATAAGCTGGGGCTAAAATCAGCTATATGTATGTTTTTGGGGTATGGTGTTGGACAAAAAGGATATCGTTACTATGATCCTGTTAGTCAGAAACTATATGTTTCACGGCATGTCACCTTTTTAGAACATATTTCTTTTTATTCGATTCCAGCTAAATCCCATGATGTAACGAAACCAGATCTTCAACATATTGATCCTTTTGGCGTTGACATGGAGGTTCCAGTTTCAAATTCATCCATGCCACCTGATGATAGTGCTTCAGCCCCACATGTGCCTGAGTCTGCTCCTTTGACTGTTGAGACTCGAGAAGCACCACCTCCGAGGAGGTCTACGCGTCCTTCTAAGTCCACCAAACTACCAGATTTTGCATACTCTACATATTCAGCCTTATTTTCTTTCTTTATTGCTAACATACATCATTTGTCTGAACCTGAGTCGTATCGAGAGGCTGTAATTGATCCTCTTTGGCAGAATGCTATGGCTAAGGAACTCACTGCTCTTTATCAGACACATACATGGGATTTGGTTACCCTTCCACCTGGTAAACATACGATTGGATGTCGATGGATGTATAAAATAAAAACAAAGTCTGATGGGTCTGTTGAGCGATACAAGGCCAGACTTGTGGCAAAAGGGTACTCACAAAAATATGGTATGGACTATGAGGAGACTTTTGCCCCGGTGGCAAAGATGACGACTGTTCGCACTATAATTGTTGTTGCATCCGTTCGACAGTGGAAGATATTTCAAATGGACGTCAAGAATGCATTTCTGAATGGTGATCTCCATGAAGAAGTTTATATGACTCCTCCCCCAGGTATTGACCACCAGCCGGGTGAAGTTTGTAGGCTTCAAAAAGCTTTATATGGTCTCAAGCAAGCACCTCGTACTTGGTTTGAGAAATTCTCCGCTGTGATTACTTTTCTTGGATTTACCCCAAGTAATCATGATTCAGCATTGTTTGTTAGATGTACGAGTGCAGGGAAAATTATTTTGTCCTTATATGTAGATGATATGGTTATTACTGGTGATGATTATGGTGGTATTGAGTCATTGAAGCGTGATTTGGCTCATCGGTTTGCTATGAAGGACTTGGGTTTGCTGCTTTACTTTTTGGGTATTGAGGTGGCTCAGTCTAAGAAAGGGTATCTTCTTTCTCAGACTAAATATATATCAGACTTATTTAAACGGGCGCGCCTTTCTGACAACAAGACTGTAGATACTTCCCTTGAAACCAATGCACGGTATTCTCCTAGTGATGGTGTTCCGTTATCAGATCCTAGTCTTTATCGGACTGTTGTAGGTAGTTTGTTTTATCTTACGGTTACTCGCCCGGATATAGCTCATGCAGTTCATGTTGTTAGCCAGTTTGTTACTGCTCCTACTTCTGTTCACTGGGGAGCTGTACTTCGTATTCTGAGATATCTTCGTGGTACTCAGTTTCAGAATCTCTTGTTTCCTTCAATGTCATCTCTCTAGTTGTGAGCCTATAGTGATGCTGATTGGGATGGCGATCGCAATGATCGTAAATCCACCACTGGTTTTTGTGTGTTTCTTGGGGACTCTTTAATCTCATGGAAGAGCAAGAAACAAGATGTTGTCTCTAGATCTTCCACGGAGGCTGAGTATCGTGCTATGGCTGTGACTACATGTGAGATTGTTTAGTTACGTTGGCTTCTTGCAGATATGGGGGTTCACATTTCTTTGCCAACTCCTCTGTATTGTGATAACAAAAGTGCGATACAAATTGCAAAGAATTCTGTTTTTCATGAGCAGACAAAGCACATTGAGATTGATTGTCACTTCACCCGTCATCATTTACAGCTCGGGACCATATCGCTTTCGTTTGTTCCGTCGTCCTTGCAGATTGCTGATCTTTTTACGAAGGCATAGTCGGCGTCTCGATTTCGGTTTTTGTGTGACAAACTCTCAATGCTTATTGTTGTTGCATTGTGAGTTTGAGGGGGGATGTTAGCCCATATGTTTGGGCTTTTGTTATTGGGTCTATTTCCTATTATATTAGGTTTAGGTTTAGTTAATAGATATTTTATATATATTTCTTATTCTTTTGTATTGAGACTAATTATCTAATATTATAATATAACTCTAGTTCTGTTAACAGAACTCACACCATTGTCAAATCTAAACACTTTGATTTGAGTAGAAAATACGTTTTTTACCATAGCAAAGAATTGAGTTAAGGCAACAATGAGTTCAGCCTTAGAATTTAGCAGGAATAGCCATGTATATCTTGAGAAATCATCAACCAACGTAAGAAAATATCTCTAGTTATCATGAGTAGGAACTCTATAGGGACCCCAAACATCAGCATGTAATAGGTGAAAACAGGCAGCAGTAGTAGTATTGCTCAAAGGAAATGATAGTCTGGCTTGCTTAGCCAATGGACATACAGTACAAATGGTAGAAGAACTAGATGGAAAATGTTTGAAACAAGAAAAAGAAACATGACCTAGTCTCTGATACCAAAGAGACATATCTAAACTACGAAACTGAGAAAAAGAAACTGCATTAGCGACATGAGCTGAATTCTGTGTAGATTTCAATGAATCACTTAAAAGCTGACTATCAGCATGCACAACATACAAATCATTCTCCAGTCTGCCAATCCCCCTCACAGTCCCACTTGAGAGGTCCTGAAAGACACAAAAATTATGATAGAAGAGGACACAACAATTGAGCTCCTTTGTTAGTTTAGATACTGACAACAAATTGTAATGGAAGGCAGGAATATGCAAAACATTGGAAATCTCAGTCCCTCCAAGGACCTGAGAAGAACCAATGTGAGTAACATGAGCAAGTGCACTAGTGGGTAGATGAACCTTGTTATAGGAATTATTCTGTAAAGAGACCTGTGGTGTGATCAAATTCTCATTGTGTACCATATGTTGAGAGGCTCCAGAGTCAATAATCCACTTATTATTATTATTAGCAGATGGATTGGGACAATGCATCATACCTGATGCCATCAGATTGTCACAATTGGTGTTGGCCTTTGCCTTCTCATTCTCTTGATCCAATATGTGTAGAAGTTGTTGATACTGTTGTGGAGAGAAATAAGGATGCTGCTGAACCTGTGGGTCAAAATGAGCTAGTGGAGGTTGCCTGGTGGACATAAGAGCATGAGAGGTAGTAGGAGAGAAACTACTACTATGAGACATTTCAAGAGCATTGAAAGTTGATCCCTGACCAGTATTTGCTGAATACTGCCTCATCTGAGTAGTACCAGCATTAGCACCCACAAGATTAGCTGCAGGAATAGATCCAGGTGGTGTTCTTTTCTTACCCTTCCAGTCTGGAGGATAACCATGAAGTTTATAACAAGTAGCTCTGATGTGACCTTTCCAATTGCAGTAGTCACAATAGAGATTACTGGTAGATCTTTGATGAGATCTAGAACCAAATCCTGAATGAGGATTAGGTCCTGAATATGAACTAGAGCCTGATCTAGGTACATAACTCTTAGTATTGCTGAAGGATGCCATAGCATCATTCACCAAACCATGATTATCAGCACTTACAGCATTGGATTTACCAAGTATCCTCTGGCTTTCCTCAGCCATAACCAGAGAGCAAGCCTTGTTCATACAAGGTGCTGGATCCTGCATCATAATCTGACTTTTACACTAATTATAAAACTCATTTAGCCCTAAGAGAAACTGCATCAACCTCTGGTACTCAAAATGAGCTGCATAAGTCTTAGATACTTCACAAGCACAACCAGGACATGGCATAAGAGAGTCAAACTCCATCCACAATTCCTTGAGTTTGGAGAAATAGCTAGACACGAACAATATTCCTTGACTAAATGTAGCAATCTCCTTGTGTAAATAGAAGATCCTAGAGCCATCTACTTTGTCAAATCTCTCTTTCAAATCAGTCCATACTTGCTGAGCACTACTAGCATAAACTATTCCACTTAACAGTTCCCTACTTACAGAGATCATAATCCATGACAGGACTATGGCATTGCATTTTTCCCAAAGCTCATGTAATGAGACATCAAACTTATCCTTTGAATATTGACCAGTAATGAACCCTAACTTCCATTTTCCTAGTAGTCTAATCTTCATAGATCTACTCCATAGAGAATAATTTTCAGATCCAGTGAGTTGAATTGAGACCTAGGAACTACCTGGAGTATCACATGTGTCACGCCCCGAGCCTACACCCCAGACGTGACCGGCACTTGAAGACCATCGCTGGCCCCCAAGCAAACCCTTGGCCTGGCTTTCTTAACTCAGCGGAAACTTAACTCAACAGGATAACTCAATGCAATGAAAGGTTATAAAATAACTCAACTGAAAGTAATTTGCCAACAAGGCATCTCGAGTCTCAAAATAGGATATTTAAATATAAACATGCATGAGAGACTCCAAACTAACTGACTGACTGTCTGACTGTCTATGAAGCCTCTAAATACTGAGATGGATGTTGGGACAGACCCCGCAACATCTTAATAAAACAAAAACTAAGAACACAAAATAATTGAGTCCTCCGGAATGCAAGGAGGCTCACCACTGACTCTGGAGTGCTCAGTTGGATCAACGACGTGCAGGATGCTGATCCGGGGTACCTGTATCTGCATCATAAGACGATGCAGGCCAACTGGCATCAGTACATGGAAGGTACTAGTATGCGAGCTGGAAAACTAAGCAACATAGGCTAGAAGGAAATTTGGAAGAAACTGAAAAGTTTACCTTGTTCAACTCAACTCAACCTGACTGACTTCTTTCAATATAAGACAATTTAAAACAAGTGTGATATAAAGAAAGACTGTTTAAAACATGCTATAAACTCTGTGTGTATACAAGGATACAATAAGCCTGAGATGTATATAGAAATACAATTGAACTGATGTATATAAAATACAATAATTTCCGTGTATAAAAAAATACAATAACTGCGGTGGGAGTTTCTCTAATCGACAACCATCACATAAGAGCTAAAGTGATGATACAGCGATCAACCTCACGCTGCCAGAGCATCCTATACCCGGCCAAAGGTATAAGACCTGAACTGCCTAATGGATCCACTAGTCTAATATGAAAAGGATTCATCTAAAGAGTATGATCCTTTTTTTTTTACCTATGGTGGCTAACATGGTTCTATGGGGGCTGTGGGTTCTTTGAACGCTCCCCCAATTCGGTGCTCGATACTACTCCCAAAAATGTACTGGCTCTTATGTTTTTAAAACACATTTCTTCCTGTTGACATGAAATAATTACTCAAAAAAAAAAAACTATCCCGAAGGCTCTTTGGAAATTTCAGTTTCCAACCTTGTTTAAATGTAAAGACAATTCTTTAAAACTTCTTTGGGAATACATAGTTCCCTAATAACTTTGAGAAAATGAACTCAACTTGAAACTTGAGACTCTTTACTTAGCTTGAAACTCTAAGCTCTTTGCTTGACTTGACACTTGAATCAAAAAAAAAAAAAAAGTTAAAACGTTCAATAAAGACTCTTGAACAACTTTACAACTAGCTTGACTTGCTTAACTTCTAAGCTTAACTCTTAATTTCTAATTTCACTTGACTTCTAACTAACTCTCCTTAAATTGGAATTTTGGATTCAAGGTGTTTGCTCACATGTTACGGATGAGTTCTTGACTTTTAGAAGTACATTGGAGTGTTGGAAACAACTAGGAAACATAGGTATAATACCTAGGAACAAAAATAAAATAATAAAATAAAAAATGGGAAATTAAGGTAACGGGAAGGATTGGCGTCCTTGGCGCTCTAAGAGGCGCGGGGCGCCAGCCCTCAACTTCAAACGGAACTGCTGGCCACTCTGCCAGGCACCAGCCCTCAGCTTCAAAGGGGACTGCTAGACACTCTGCATTCTGCCAGGTGCCAGCCCTTTTCCCAGAAAAAAAAAACCGACTTTTCTCCCTCTTTTCTTCAACTCTAAACCACCCTTACTTCAATGGATTTAACCCCAAACACTAGGGATCATCAATCTCTCAACATATAATAAATTACAACTCAAATACACAACCCAATCATGTCCCACAACCAACAATAACTTCAACAACACAACTAACAACATCAACAACAACTAACAACTTCAACAACTTCAACACCAATCCAATATTTTCTCAAATCATAAAAAAAAATGAGCTTGGTGTGTGGGGGAAAGGATCAAACCACACAAGGAACTCACATACCTTGATAGGGATAACCCCCGACGAAATTCCACGACGGAAACTTGTTGATCTCCTTTCTCCTCTTCTTCTCCTCTTCTTCTCTTCTTCTTCTCTTCTTCTTCTCTTCTTCACTCTCAAGAACCCTAACTCTTTCTCTTTTAAAATAGGATAAAATGATCCAGAATCAGCCTAACACACAATATAACCTCAAAAGAAATGGCTAGGGAAAAGACCAAAATGCCCTTAAAATTTCCGGACGGATTCCCTGCCAACTGCCCAACTTTCAATGGCCATAACTCGCTCATACGAACTCAAAATCGAGCAATCTCAGTGGCGTTGGAAAGATCATTCCACAAGCTTCGCAACCATAACTGGAACTACTCCTAACTCATCCTGATCTAGGAGTTACGACTGCTCAAAGTTGTCCAAAAATCACTGATTTCCACACTTAGCCAAATTTTTCAGATTCTGTATTTCTTTTTTTTTTTTTTTCCAAAAATGGCTACTTCCAATTTCAAGCTTCTTCATAGCTATTCAAATTGTCGGATGTTACAACATGCCTGCAAATGAAAAGGATGATGAGCATCGACTCTTGTATGATCTCCTGCTGTTCCTGAAAGAGATCCTGTAACTGAATTAATGGCAGCTGCATCCACCATTGAAAAAACTCGAAACTCTGATCTTCACTGCTTCTGGGACAATGCACACTACTCCTTCACAAGCCTATTGTTGCATTGAAAATAGAGAGATACTCAGAGTGATACCTCTTTCTCTGATACCATGTTAGAATCAGTAATGGAGATTCACTGATTGAGGAAGCAGAGGAAGCAGAGAGAAGAATCAATCTATATTGAGCTATTGAACAGAAAATGAAAATGAAAAATTACACATCTTTGGTAGTATCTATTCTATTTATAATACATCTAAGCATTTAACTAGATTGGTAGACTTAACTTAACTATAGTTAGTTGTAACTACTTTCTCCTAATTGATCTGTTACTGACACATTCTAACAGCTTCTATAGCTAATACTACACTAACTCCTTGCTTCATAACATATGCCTCCTTGCTTTGAATTATGAGAGAGAGAATTGATGACAGATCTTGCTTCGGTGGTAACAGATTGTATGAGGGACAAAATATCAGCTGTCTTTGTTTGCTCGTTGCACTGATCTGATGAATCCATGAGAAAATTTCTCAAGAATATCAACTCCTGCTTAACATTCTCGATCATATCGTTCAAAGAAGCTACCAAGTCTTCATGTTTTGTTAGCTCAATCAAACTGCTCTCTACCTTGATATGATTAAGCTTCACTTGCAAAGGAAATAACATATGGTCTGCTTCAGTAGTCTTCTCACAACAGGAACTGACAGTAGTTTCGGCCTCAATTGCGATATTTTCAATTTCTGTTAGGAGCTCCTGTTTTTTCTTGCATTCAACAGGGAGATCAGCAATGTTAGAATATATGACAATATATTTTGACAGATTGTATATATATTTAGTTTATATATATAGATAGGTTATACTCTTGTAATAGGTGTATATAGACTAGGAATGTTAATGAAATAAATCAAGGGATTAATCTCTTTCAAGCAAGAAATGTTTCTATGAGCAGTAACCCTTGGTAAAACTTTTTCACCTCATGAAATCTCAAATCAGCTTCATCCTTCAGTAACTCGCGGAGATTGTCTAGAATAAATCGAAGGAACTCCATCAAAAACTCATCCATCCTTGGGATTTCGATGAATGATGTCTTAGAGAATTTCAGCTTGCTGAAATAAGAACGAATGACCTCAAAGTTAATCGGAATAAACTCCAGCAGATTTATCGCAGCATCATCTGGAGTTGATGATGCAGAAATGATGGGACACATCTGTCCAATTACTCTCTTGATGAACTTAAACTTAAGAAACAGTCCGAAATGCAAGAGACTAATTTCCCACGGCAAGTTTCCTTGCTTAGAATTATGAGAAAGAAAATTAATGAGTCATCCTGTATCGGTAGTGACAGATTGTTCCAGGGTCAGAACATCAGTTATCTTAGTTTGCTCTTTGCACTTGTCAAACCAATCCATGAGAAAAGCTCTCAAGAATATCAGCTCTAGCTTAACGTTGTCAAGCATATCCTTCAAAGGAGCCATTAAGGTGGCTTCATGTTTCTGTAGCTCGATCAAGCTGCTCTCTACCTTGACATGATTAAGTTTTACCTGCAAAGGAAATGGCAGAGTTATCTTGGTTTCCCCTTGGCACTGCTCCAATGAATCCATGAAAAATGTCCTCAAGAATATCAACTCTTCCTTGACATTGACAATCAGACTCTTCAAAGGATTCATATTGGTATGTTTAAGTAGCTTAGTCAGACCATTCTCTGCCATAACACAATTAAGCTTCAGTTGCAAAGGTAAAAGCACTGAAGCATCCTCATGAGATGAACGGATAGCAAATTCGGCCTCAATTGCGATAGTTTCAATTTCCATCAAGAGGTCATTTTTGTTCTTGCATTCAATGTACGATCAGCAATAAATGTTGAATGTTTACTGGAGAATTCATATTGTTACATAATAAATTAAGAATTAAATGGTTCTTGAAAAAAATAACGGTGTTACTGTGTCACTTTGGTGGGTTGTAATTTTTCTAAGGGTCAATGATGGTAATCATTACATACAGGTGAGGAACTTATGTATTGGCTTCATGCGATTCTCACGATTGGTTTCGTAACCAGTGGTTCACAAAATTGGTAATTCTTATTTTATTATCATCATATAATTTAAGTTTGATATATGGAAATAGGTAATTATAATCATCATATAATTTAAGTTTGATATATGGAGATAGGTAATTAAATATTGGGTTACCGAATTATATGAATATCATTCGAATTATGATATTGGAAAAAAAATGAAATTTAACCTTAGACTTGAAATTTGAAAAATATGATAGTTGGAATGTTAATTAGCATCAAGATTTACGAACTTAATTATAAATTTGGGTGAGCTTTTGGGTCTAGGCTAAACCTATAATAATATGAGTGTTGTTAGTTTTGAAATCTTATTGTGAATATGTACTTGAATAGATTGGATTAATTTGGAAGCTCAACAAAAGGGGAAGGCCCAAGTCCCAGAGTGATTGTTCGATTATATTTGAGGCAAATGGATTTCTAAACCCACAACTAGAAATGACCGAAAAAGGAGTAATATATGCTACTTTAAAATGATTTCATGAGGTAATACGACTTCCGCAAACTTTAAGTGTATACTTCAAAAAATGGTATAAGTTTGATGCGATAATTATAATAGTAATAATTTCAATTTAATTTTTAGTTTATCCCTGATAATATAATTTATAATGTTAAATTTTGTTGACAACTTTTTCAATTTATTTACTTGACATCAAAATAAGTGAATTGAAGAAAAATTATTAGAATTCTTTTATATTTACCTTTTCTTTGTAGTAAGGTTCTTAACCCCTTTATATTTTTTTAAGAAGAATGACATTTATTTTTTATCCTTAAATATATTAAAATTTAACTTTGTATAAGGAATAATAATAAAATAAAATAGAAATGGAATAAGTTGTATTGAAAGGCAAAATGGAATTGAAAAGCGAGGGAGGAGAGAAAAGGAAAAAAGAAAAGAAAATGATTGGGGAAGTGAATAGAAAGGAGAAATAGCTTGTGTGTCAAGAATACGGTGGTCCCTACAAATACCGAAACTCTAATAAATAAATAGAAGAAAAGTTCAACATCACGTCAAGTCCGCACGCTGTACCTACTATTCCTTTTCTCACCTCACCGCCACAATATTATTCTAATTTCAGTTTTTTCTTCCCTTCCTTTTCGTTTTGGCTATGGCGATTGAAAACAACAACAATGTCAAGAGGCCTAAGACCAAGATTGTATGCACTTTAGGCCCAGCATCTCGCTCAGTTCCCATGGTCGAGAAGCTTCTCCGGGCTGGCATGAATGTTGCCAGATTCAACTTTTCTCATGGATCTCATGACTATCATCAGGAGACTATTGATAATCTCCGACAGGCTATGGAGAATACTGGTATTCTCTGTGCTGTTATGCTTGATACCAAGGTCGGTCGCTTTTTATTAATTACTCACACATCGGTTACTGGAATAAGAAATCTTTTCTTTTCTACTTTATGCGTTCCCTTTAACTATTCATATGCTTATTCTAACTTTGATGCATCATTACAGAACGCATTCCCACTACCATTGTTGTTAGTCAACTTATGTTTGTGATAGATGGATATGCTATAACTCTATGACTGAGTAGTAAGCTGTAATGAAATAAGCCTAACACTTGTAGGTTTGAGTTGTTCTTGGGCTTCCATCACTTTTTCATATTTTTAATGTTTCCCCGTGTAGGTAGCATGTGTAGCGTTCTGAGGGTCGACACTATTACTTTAAACTTCTGATGTATTCTGTGTTGGTTTGGATGGATCCTTATGGAAGTATACATGGATGTCAAGTAAGGTTGCAAAGCTCAATAGCTGGGTAGTGACAGAGGAGAAGTAAAAAAGCTATGTTAGAAACTTTTAGAATATCATACTGGTTTAGAATGTTTGTTAAGCGTGCCAAGTAAATTTCTTTAAATGGTGGATATTACAATGTAGTAGTTGCGAGATGGAAATAAACATTAATTGGAATTTAGATATTATAACCAATCTAAAAGGAAAATTTTGATGTTTAGATGGTATTATTTGAGATTGTTGTGTACCTATTGCCTTGTGCCGAAGTAATAATTTTATGTCTTATCCTGGATTTTCTTTTTCATTCTAATCTTGGCTCAACTGGAGTATACTGAATCGCTATGCAAACTTAAGTCATAGTACTTCGTTAAAGATATCATTTGGCACTTTAATGTTGACCGGAACATTATGTCAGTCTTATCCTGGTGTATTTTGGAGAATGACATCTCCTTACTAAATAGAGTAAACTTTCTGAATTTTTGATCGAAGTTGTTCTATTCTTTGTTAATTCAGAGAGGTGGTCTCTAACTCATCCTTTCATTGTTTCTTGTACATAATTTTGTGGTCATCTTTTGCTCTGGTTGTATTCAAGATTAACATGTTCTATATTATGTAACTGAGAATTGTTATTGATGTTTAGCGGCAACGTGAAATGTTAAATTTAGACTCTGAACTCTATACTTGCTAAGAAACACGACACATATATGATTTCCTAGTTCTGTCTATCCTTCACCTTTTTATGTGAAAGTTCTGACTCTTCATATTCATCTTGTAGGGTCCTGAAATTCGAACAGGGTTTTTAAAAGATGGTAAGCCTGTTCAACTTAAACAGGGTCAGGAGATCACAGTCTCAACTGATTACAGCATTAAAGGTGATGAGAGTACGATATGCATGAGCTACAAAAAGTTAGCAGAGGATGTAAAGCCACAAAGCGTGATCCTCTGTGCAGATGGCACAATCACCTTCACCGTTTTGTCTTGTGACAAAGAGAAAGGTTTGGTACGATGCCGCTGTGAGAACACTGCTGTTCTGGGTGAAAGAAAGAATGTCAATCTCCCTGGAGTAATTGTGGATCTGCCAACATTAACAGATAAAGACAAGGATGACATCTTAAACTGGGGAGTTCCAAATCATATCGACATGATTGCATTATCTTTTGTTCGTAAGGGTTCAGATCTTGTGGAGGTTCGGAAGCTGCTAGGTGAACATGCAAAGAACATCCTTCTAATGTCTAAGGTCTGATTCTGACTGGATAACTATGTAGTCTGATCTTTCCATGAAGTTGCCCCTTCACCTTACTGCATCGTTATTATGTATTTCTAGATAGCCTTGTGGTACTTGAGTGTCCTACATAACACACTAATTTTCGGAAATTCAATAAATGAGCGATCTAATCTTGACTCCATATCCCCAGAATTGAAGGATTAACATCATGAGTTGAACTAACCTTGTGGCAATCTATCCTTTTCTCTTCTGTCTGATCTGGATTAAGCATTACCAGAATATTTCAATTGTCAGTGACATTACCTTGTCGGTTGTATTTTTAAATTGACATTAAATATAAGCTGTGAATTGACTGATGCAGCAAATTAATTGCTTTTTCTTTTTCACCTTGATATTACTGAATTAGAATCACATACTTGTCAAAATACTCTTAATTTTGTTATTTCCTTCTTAGGTTGAAAACCAGGAAGGTGTAGCAAATTTTGATGACATTCTTGCCAACTCTGATGCATTTATGGTAGCAAGAGGTGACCTGGGAATGGAAATTCCGATTGAAAAGATCTTTTTGGCTCAAAAGGTAATGATTTACAAGTGCAACATCCAAGGGAAACCTGTTGTCACAGCAACACAAATGTTGGAGTCCATGATCAAATCTCCAAGACCAACTCGTGCAGAAGCTACAGATGTTGCCAATGCTGTCCTTGATGGCACAGACTGTGTCATGCTTAGTGGTGAAACAGCTGCTGGAGCTTATCCTGATCTTGCAGTGGGAACCATGGCCAGAATTTGTATTGAAGCAGAGAGCACAATTGATTATCCAGATGTGTTTAAAAGAATTATGGCAAATGCACCAGTTCCCATGAGCCCTTTGGAGAGCCTTGCGTCTTCTGCTGTTCGTACGGCTAACTCTGCAAAAGCTGCGCTAATTCTTGTGTTAACCAGGGGAGGAAGTACGGCAAAATTGGTGGCCAAGTACAGGCCTGGAATGCCTATATTGTCTGTGGTTGTCCCTGAGATCAAGACTGATTCTTTTGATTGGACTTGCAGTGATGAGTCTCCAGCAAGGCACAGCCTTATCTTCAGGGGATTGGTTCCAGTTCTGCATGCAGGGTCAGCTAGGGCGTCCCATGAAGAGTCTACAGAAGAAGCACTGTATTTTGCTCTTCAACATGCCAAAACAAAAGGATTATGCAAGGAAGGAGATTCCATTGTAGCCCTTCACCGTGTTGGAACTGCTTCTGTGATCAAGATTGTTACAGTGAAGTAGTGACTTTTGATGCCTGCTTTTTTGGGTTTTGTTGCTAAAGGGTGCCCGCCCAACTGGTAAATGTTTTTGCCATCATTTTCTGCCTGGAACTTATGACTATACCTCACCTTCTTTCTTATAATGTCTCGCCCCTTTACTGCTTTCCAGCACAATTTTCCAACCTGACTGACTGGCTGGAGTTTTATCTTCTTTAAATATATTTGTCTGCCGCAGTTGTGATGCGAAATAAATTCCTTAGCTATCTGCCTTGGACGTATCTGTTTAGAGTAGAGGTCATGTGCAAATTTTAATGTTTAATTGATCGTCCATCAACAGCTATAGGTGAATTTGAGTGAATGCTCAAGTGTTACATGAAGTGAAATAATTTCATACAACAAAGTTATATAGACAACACCATTATAAGTGTTGTTACTAAGAACTTGTCAACATAACCTTGTAAAATGGCCACTAGCAATAGCAAGTGTTGCTATTGATAATATCATTAGGCATAGTTAGTAGTTCAACAGTTTCCGGTGGTTCAATAATTTAAAGTTGGACTTTTAGTTTGTGTAACTAAGCCATTTGATTTAGAGTGTTATTGTAGTAGTACTATATATACTTGGGACTTCAAGTCTGGAAACCATCCCCTCATTTGACATGCAAATTGTTTTATTCCTTAGTTATAATATTACTAGAGATGAGATATCCCATCGTCTCTGATATAAGAACCATATAAATTCATACAAACTTTCCTGCCTGGTATAGATCTAGCAGACTAGCTCACCCAACACTCCAACGGATGTATGTATTTTCCTACACCGTTCCACCTGCTCGACTTCCCTCTTGAGAAGGGATAGTACATGGTAATCTGTAGGATATCCTAGAGTATCTTAGTGGCATAGTTTATCAAACAAGCTGACAATATGTTAGTGGCTCTACAATAGCCGTTGATGAGAAACAAGTCTAAAAGTTCTAAGGTATCTTAAGATATGAACTCAACCCCAAATATTAGCTTACGAGAGGATGATTGTTTAATTCTATTCAGACCGCTAAGTGGAGCATTGAACGGAACAGACCCAAAAAGAGATGAACCTGACTCTGACATCAATTGTGTTTAGGCCTAACTCAATATCAAAAGTTAGCTCATGTGAGGATTACCCAATTTCGTATAAGGAAACAACTAGTCCATTGTGGAACTCTTCCCACTCTAACACAATACCAAGAATATAGTTATCAAAAAGGTCACTTTTTCCTTCCGGCTATGTTAGTAGAATGGACTACTCTGTTCAAAGTGTCGGAAAAGTTTGTTGCATCCATACCCAAATTTTTTACTAAGGAAATAGACGAAATCGGCATATGGACCACTCTGTTTCAAGTGTTGCAAAAGGTTATTGCACCCCGTCATAGTGATGGATCCGGGATTTTCACTCAAAAAATAAAAATGTGATTTGAACTTGAAACCTCAAGGTGAAATTTGAAATCACTAAACCACCTTGTATATACAATGTGAAAAATACCTGAATGTAATTTTCTATTGAGGAGGTCCGAGTGAACACCCTCGCCCCCTCCTAGATCTGCCTTTGCACCCAGGCCTACTATAAGTGAGCTTTATCCTAATTATTAAAGAGATTTTTCCATTTCAATGTATGATCTTAATTTAAAGGAAAATGCATTTAATGAAGTACTGAACAACGTGATGGTTAATTAGTAGTAGCACATTTTAGAATCTTGGTCAAACGCCATGGATCGGCTTAATCTTAAATTTGGAAACAATATTAGGTGTATCAACTCTTCCTTGACTGATCCGATCTGATGCTTCAGTTCGGTAATTAAGTCAAGCTTAGAATGTAACATCTCCTCCAACTTGCCCAAAAAACAATTGAGGAATCCTAATCCACTAGTCTTGGAGAAGCCAAAGAGTGAAGAGTCTGGGACTTTAAAACAAATCATTTTCACCTCTTCTTCAACAAACTTAAGCACTTGTTTGACATCATAAAGATATAACAAGTGATACCAAACAGGATTATCACAACTGACAGAGAAGAAAATGACATACTTTGAACTATTAACGACCTCTTGAACACGTTCTACGAGGTCCTTGAGTTCCTTATGCATGTTGCGGTGCTGTACAATATGTTCAAGGAAAGAGCCCAAACACACCAGATTTTCTTGGACGACAGGTATTTGATTCTTCATAAAAGGGATCGAACCAGCATCACAGGTGAACACCCTGTCCAGATTGTTTAGTAAAAACTTGACAAGGCCTTCTACATTTGTCTTAGTCATGTTGCAAGGTGATGCATCTAAATCTTCAAAGCATACGCTTCTTACCTCTGCCTTGACGGACTTGATCTCATGTAGCAACACAACTAATGAAAGACTCATTTCCTCACAACAAGAACAACTGATTAGTACTGCATTGTGGGCAGTCACTTTAGCATGCACTAGAAGATCATGCAATTTGTAAAGCTCTTTGTGTTGCCTGAGAAGATCTATAAAAAAAAGCTCTGAGGAAAACAATCTCTTCGTGAGTATCTTCAATCTGAACTATAATTTGAGTTTCCAACGTGGCTTTGTACTTTAGCAGATGTGTCAAGTTTCCCTCAGACTTGATAAGTTTGAAAGCCACTGTCAAAAGTTTGATCTCTAGATTGACTTTCTTACTTTCATTTCTATTTACAGCATCCTCGTAAGATGAACGGATAACATCTTTAGCCTCGAGTGCAATAGTTTCAATTTCTGTCAAGGGATCATTTTGCTTCATGCATTCAATGTACTGAATTGGGGGATCAACAAGAAATGTTACCAGGAGCAACAACCCTTGGTAAAACCTTTTCCTTTTATCAGTAAATACAACATTGGTTTCATTATTTGGTAACACTTTGAGGCTGTCAAGGATGTACTCATGAAGCCCTATGAAAATCTCATCCATCTTCGAGCTACCTAAGGACGATGTCTTTGAGGATTTAAGCATGCTGAAATATGAATCAATGACCTCAAAGTCAAAAGGAAAAAAGTTCAGCAGATTTATCTTAATGAGATGGTTCGATGATGACGATGCATAAGCGATGGGACACATCTGTCTAACTGCTGCCTTGATAAACTTAAACTTAAGAAGCAATTGAAAATGTGAGAGAATTATTTCCTTAGCTAAGCCTCCTTGCTTTGAATTATGAGAGAGAGAATTGATGACAGATCCTGCTTCGGTGGTAATAGATTGTATGGGGGACAAAACATCAGCTGTCTTTGTTTGCTCGTTGCACTGATCTGATGAATCCATGAGAAAATTTCTCAAGAATATCAACTCCTGCTTAACATTCTCGATCATATCGTTCAAAGAAGCTACCAAGTCTTCATGTTTTGTTAGCTCAATCAAACTGCTCTCTACCTTAAGAAACAGTCCGAAATGCAAGAGACTAATTTCCCACGGCAAGTTTCCTTGCTTAGAATTATGAGAAAGAAAATTAATGAGTGATCCTGTATCGGTAGTGACAGATTGTTCCAGGGTCAGAACATCAGTTATCTTAGTTTGCTCTTTGCACTTGTCAAACCAATCCATGAGAAAAGCTCTCAAGAATATCAGCTCTAGCTTAACATTGTCAAGCATATCCTTCAAAGGAGCCATCAAGGTGGCTTCATGTATCTGTAGCTCGATCAAGCTGCTCTCTACCTTGACATGATTAAGTTTTACCTGCAAAGGAAATGGCAGAGTTATCTTGGTTTCCCCTTGGCACTGCTCCAATGAATCCATGAAAAATGTCCTCAAGAATATCAATTCTTCCTTGACATTGACAATCAGATTCTTCAAAGGATTCATATTGGTATGTTTAAGTAGCTTACTCAGACCACTCTCTGCCATAACACAATTAAGCTTCAGTTGCAAAGGTAAAAGCACTGAAGCATCCTCATGAATTGCGATAGTTTCAATTTCCATCAAGAGGTCATTTTTGTTCTTGCATTCAATGTACTGACTTGGGGGATCAGCAATAAATGTTACTATAAGCAACAACCCTTGGTAAAACTTTTTCACCTCATTTGCAGCAGTAACAAACAAATTGGTTTCATCCTTCAGTAGTACACTGATATTGTTAAGAATACACCATCAAAACGTCATCCATCTTGGGGCTACTCAAATATATTGTCTTTGTGGATTTGAGCATGCTAAAGTAAGAATAAATAACCTCAAAGTTGACCAGATTTATTAAAGGATGATCAATCACTGTCGTGGATGCAGAAATAACGGGACACATCTGTCTAATCACTGCCTTAATGAACTTGAACATAAGAAGCAATACGAAATGCAAGAGATTGATTTCTCCGTCCAAGTCTCCTCGATTTGAATTGAAGTAACGAGAGCTAATGAGCAATCCTGCTCCAGTGGTCACAGATTGAACCGTAGTCACAACGTCACTTATTTGAGTGTGCTCTGTGCACTGCTCCAATGAATCCATGAGAAAAGTTCTCAATAATATCACCTCTTCCTGCACATCTTCAATCAGACCTTTCAAAGGAGATCTCATGGTGACGCCAGGTTTTAGTAGCTCAATCAAACTGCTCTTTACCTTTATATGATTAAGCTTTATTTGCACGGAAAATGGCACGGTAATTTTAGTTTTCCCTTTGGTCTGCTCCAATGAATCCATGAGAAAACTTCCAGAGTATCAGCTCATCCTTGACATTGACAATTGGATCCTTCAAAGGAGAAATCACGGTGGCTTCATGTTTCCGTAGCTCAATCAGACCGCTCTCTACCTTGATAAGATTAAGCTTAACTTGCAAACGGAAAAGCACATGCTCTACTTCAGTAGTCTTAAACAATGAATTGACAGCAGATTCAACCTCAATCACTATTGTTTCAATTTCAGTCAAGAGATCATTTTGTCTCTCACTTTCAGTGTAGTGGATCGAGGTGTCAATGAAAAATGTTACTAGAAGAACAATCCCTGGTAGAACTTTTTCACCTCATTTGTAGCAGCAACAATCAAACTGCCTTCATCATTCAGCAACTCTTGGAGATGATCGAGAATGTATTCAAGAAACCCCATCAAAACCTCATCAATCTTCGGGCTACCAAAGGATGATGCCTTTGAGGATTTTAGCATGCTGAAATGTGAATCAATGACATCAAAGTTAATAGGAAGAAAGTCCAGAAGCTTTCTCATAGGATGGTTTGATTCCGATGAATCAAAAATGACGGGACACGTTTGTCTGATCACTACATTAACAAATTTAAACTTAAGAAGCAATTGACAATATGCAATATGCATTTCCCTGACCAAATCTCCTTGCTCCAAATCATTTGAAAGAGAATTAACGACAGATCCTGCTTCGGTGGTTACATATAGAACCAGTGACAAGATATCAGTTATCTTAGCTTGCTCTATGCACTGCTGCAATGAATCCATGAGAAAAGTTCTCAAGAAGATCAGCTCTTGTTGAACTTCATCAATCAGATCCTTCAAAGAATCCACCGTGGTTGTTTCATGCAGCTATCTTGACATGATTAAACTTCACTTGCAAAGGAAAATGAGTAGTCTTGTCCACATCCTCATTATACAAGGAGTAGACCAGAATTGCCGCCTCACTAGCCACATCTTCAATATGTGATAGAAGAGAAAATCGTTTTTGGTCCTCAGTGCATGGTGCTGGCAAGTTCAGAAGAGAATTACCAAGGTAAACCAATTCTTGTTGGAGCCATTGCATATGATCATCAAAGGCCACTTTCAAGTTGTCGTCACGACTTAGCAGTTCTTCTAGGTCCTCTCGGAGAGAACAAAGAAAACCTTCCACAACTTCATGAGCTATCATTGGAGTTTTTGATCCTGATAAATTTGACCGGCATTTTAGGACACCATATCTCATAAGTCATTGTGAGCTTCTTCAAATATTAATTACTAAGCTAAGAAACCATCTGATAAATCAACTTTAAATTTGAAATGAGAAGAAATAACACGCGAGGGCGATATGATATTGCAAACATCAATGAAGACACAAGGTGTATGCAAATTTATGTAAATATGAGTGCTCCCAGAGGCTCAAGATTTGTTTGGTTACATGACTTACATCCATAGTATTGTTATTCACATGTTTTGGTAGCTATTCAGTATATAATGATTAGTGGCGGATAAAAGATTTTCATTCAGGGGTACATTTTAAATGCATTGGACCGCTGAACTAACATTTTGCATGTTGTTAAGGGGATGCAAAATTTATATATGTACATAAACACAAACGTTATACCCTATATATATAGTGTAATTTTTTGTCAAGGAGTTCAGGTGAACTCCTTCCTGCCCCTCTACATCTGCCCCTGATTGTGATCCCTTAAGTACTGGACTTGGGCGTGTTTTGATAAGAGAAATGTTGGAAGCTTAAACCAGACATAAAGTTTATGTCATTCACAAATGTCGAGACTTGACGTTCATTATTAGTGACCGCTATGTCCCACATTAGCTGAGACAATGAGTCTCGTCTCCTTATATGATCTTGGATAATCCTCTCATCTTTTCCACTATGAAGTGCTTGATTAATTTATTTTTATCAAAATTCAAAATGATATATATATATATATATATATATAGAGAGAGAGAGAGAGAGAGAGAGACACTAGATTGTCATGATTTGAAATTTTACCTATCCTTTTGCATTCATAAACTTAATCTAGAATGGAACCTTCCAAATCATTAACACGAAGACGAATTCCTACAGGTCCCCAAACTAACATTACAAAGTTATAAAGTGTAATCAAACTAAATCAGGTTTATAAATATAATCTAATGAGCCTTAAAATGCAAACTGAAGGTACTGAAACTTTTTACAACAACAACTACATAAACTTCGGTTTTATCGGTTTTCATATTAATTGTTGTTGCTACTGGTATTCACTATCTTTTCCTATGTGTTTGATATATGTTTATTTGTGCCGAAAATCTATCAGAAACAACCTCTCAACCCTTATAAGGTAGGGATAAGGCTGCGTAGACTACACCCTCCCCGACACCACTTATGGGATTTCAGTGAATATGTTCTTGTTGTAATAAGTACTACATAAAAATCTCATACTATACTAAAAGACTCTTAGAAAACATAAGATCTAAAGTAAACGTACTAACGTGACTAAAATTAAAGTCTAAAACATTGTCCCAACTAATAAGTATGTTGAAACTATATATAACTTACTTTGATTTGATGTAAAGCTCAAGTACATTGGTGAATCACCAAATCTGCAAATAAACAGACATTTAATTAATTCACCTAAATGAAGAAAAAAAGTCTGAAAATATATTTTTGAAAGAAATGAAATAAAATTGGGGGTCTTACAAATAAGTGAAGATTAATAGGGTCAAATACACAATCAAAGAAAATTAAAGCTCACCTTTGGTAATTTTTCTTTTTTTGTATACTGAAAAAAGAGTGTTTAGAGGAAAAAGACTTTTTGATTAGTGAGATAATTTCTTGATGATCATACTAATCAATACTAATAATGTAGCAGAGAAATTAAACAGTGACTAAAAGAGTAGACTCACTAATGAATTGGTATTTTCTTAATGCATGACAGATAGAGGAATATTAATTAGTTAAATAATTAATTGATAGAGGATTATCAATTATAATATGTCATTTTGTCTCATTTCATGAAGCTAAGTCGGAAAACACAAAGTGAAAGAATTGATTATAGTAAATTTTTTATAAGGCATAATATAAGTCACATTTCTTTTAAATTTCAATTTTCTTCAACAAAGAAAGATGACTTTCTTAGATAATAACTATTAGTCATCGAGTGACCATCTGAGAAATCTACTAGAGTACATTTCCACTCTCATTCATTGTTGTTTTGCACCTGAACATATTGATTTGTTAGAGTTGTACTTGTGTTGGTTGTAACGATCATTCGTGTATCAAAATCATACTAATTACTAAACACTATTTACATAATTTTTTGAATTCCCTAAGTTTGGCATACAAGGAATCATTATGGTTGTTCAAATGTGGAATATGTCATTAGCTACCAGAGTTTTTACTTGTTCCCAGATATGTGATGTATATTTATCATTCCGAAGTACTCTATTAATTTACTAATAAGTCGTTTCATGGCAGTTTCGTCTATCACTCTATGTGATGCATCGCTTCAATGGGAATGACAAGCAAATACAACAACATATTTAGTGAAATCCACAAGTGGGGTCTGGAGGGTAGAGTGTACACAGATCTTATCACAACCTCATAAACGTAGAAAAACCATTTCCGAAAGATCCTCTGCTCGAGTTGGTTTGCAAAAGTACTATGATGGATTTGAAGAGTTGTCTATCAACAAGATTGTGACAAACCAATTGTGACAGACACATAAGAGTTCCACATATTTATAAGTTATAACCAAGCAAACAACTCATAAATTAACAACTCCTTCCCTACATATACTCTGGCATATGAATCAATCAAAGAATAGAGATAAACAAAGAAAATTAAAGAGACCTTTGAGCTGGGGTTGCTCAAAAGAGACAAACTCTTTTGACCACTACCCTATTTAAAAATTAAAGTAAAAAACTATCCTTTTTACTTTTCCTAGCCGGACGTTATTTACTTTTTCGAGTTGATACATATAGATTAAACACCGACTATATAAGATTATACATATATTATACATTTGTTGATTATATTAAATTCAAGTTGAATGGACAACTATTTAAGTTAATTCTTATACCACCCTACTGTCACCCCACGAGCCTTCACCCTGGACGTGGCTGGCACTCGAAAACAATTGTTGGCTCCAAGCGAACCCTTTGCCTGACTTACTTACTCAGCGGAAAAACTTAATTCAACAAAGACAAGTCTATGTAATAAACTGGAATGTTATAATGGAACATTCAACTTGGCAATTAAGGCAAACTCAAGTCTTAACATAAGATAATGACAATGAAAAGACTAAAGAACTAACATATGAATGTTTATGAAGCCTCTAAAACAATTGAGTTGGATGTCGGGACAGGACCCCCGATCATCCTAACAAATGAAATACTAAAAAGAACTGAAAGCAATAAAAAGAAGTCCTCTGGAATGCAAGGAGGCTCACCAACTAACTCTGGAGTGCTCACTGGATCAAAGATGCGCTGTATGTCGATCCTATTTACATGTGTCTACATCATAATAAGATGCAGGCCAATTGGCATCAGTACATTGAATGTACGAGTCTACGAGTTAGAATGCTAAACACAACATAGGCTTGAAAGGAATTTGAAGAACTTACCTGGCTCAACTCAACTTAACATAACTGAACTCATTTCAACATAAAGTGGTTTAAAACAAGTGCAATATAAAGAAAAGTTGTTTAAAACATGATGTAACTCTGTGTGTATCTAAAGATACATATAACTCTGAGATGTATGTAATAATACAAATAAACTGTGTATTTAAGAATACAATTACTTCTGTGGGAGTTTCTCTAACCGGCAATCACCACGTAAGAGTTATTGTGATGATACAACATTTTGCCCTACTTTGCCAAGGCTTTCCTATACCTTGCCGAGGGTATAAAACTTGAACTACTAAGTGGATCCACTAGTCTATGCTAAAAAGCACTAAAGGAATCATCTAAAAAGTATGATTCTTTTCTACCCATGATGGCTATATGGTTTATGGGGGTTGTGAGTTGTCTGAACTATCTCCCATATCGGTGCTCAATACTACTCCCAAAAATATAATATTAGCTCTTATGTTTTAAAAAACATACTTATTTCTGTGATTTGAGATTAGTTCTCAAAAACTTAGCTCAAAGGTTATCTTGGAAATCAAAGTTTCCTCGCGATCTCTTTCTTCATTTAGAAAGTGATTACTCTTTTCTGAAAACTAGCCCAAAGGCTTTTTGAAAATCGAGGTTTCCTTTCTTGGTTAAATGTGAAAATATTTTAAACCCTTTGGGAATACATAGTCCCCATATACTTTTGAAGAAATGAACTTCAAACTTTACTTTTTAATCTTTACTCAACTTGAATTTAAGTCTTAAAACAAAGTTAAACATTTGGAAAAGACTTTTGGAAAACTCTAAGAACTTCTGTTGACTTTGATCTTAACTTTCCTTGAATTGGATTATGGATTCAAAGTTCATGATCTCGTGTTTATGGATGAGTTCATGATGTTTTGATGCACCTTAGAGTGTTGGAATCAACTAGAAAACATAGGTACATTGCTAAGGAACAAGTACTAAAAGGTGGGGAACGAATAGGGAGAACTGGCGTCAATGGCGCTCTGAGAGGCGCGGGGCGCCATCCCTCAAGCTTCAGAGAACAAGCCGGGGCGTGCTGGCTGGCGTGGCTCCCCAAGGGTGAAACTTCAGAAACCCTTTTGGGGTGCGCTGGCTGGCGCGACGCCCCACCCCCTTCCCCAGGTATTTGACGACTTTTCTTGCTCGTTTTTCATCTCTAAACCCTCTAAACTTCAATGGTTTTTTCCCCAAACACTTAGAATCCTTTGTACCCTCAATATACATCAGGTTCTACTCAAAAAATACAACTAACAAAATGAATCAATCTTAAGAAAACTCCAACAACACAGCCCACAAGAATTCAAACGAATTTCATCAAGAACTCAAGAATTTACTTTCAAATCTAATAACTTCGCTGAAATTGAATCATGATTGGCGTGTGAGTGAAATAACCCAATGCTATGTGATCTCACATACCTTGTAGGGATCACCCCCGACGAAATCCACAAGCTAAACTCGACGATCTTGATAAATCTTGCTTCTCTTCTCCTTTCTCCTCTTCTTTTCTCTTTTCTCCAAGCCCTAGCGTATTTTGGTAAAAGCGTAAACTGATATAACTCTTATTAGACCCTAACTTAATTACCGAAAATGGAATAAAATAATTGGGCAAGGAAAAGACCAAACTACCCTTTCAAAATCTAGATTGGACTTTCCTTATTCCAACATCCCAACTTCCAAAGGGCACAACTCACTCATACGAACTCGGAATCGCACAGACTAAGCGGAGTTGGAAAGATCATTCCAAGAGTTTTCCTACCATATCTGGAAGTACCTCTAGCTCATCTTAAGCTAGAAGTTATGACCGTTTGAAGTTGACCAAAACTCAACTTATTCTAACTTGACAAAATTTCCAAATTTTCGTTCTTTCCAAAAATGACTATTTCCAATTATTAGCTTCTTCCTAGTTATTTCAAATTTTGAGACGTTACACCTACACCCTACTAGTTAAGGTTGATAGGTGTCCTTGATCGCATGGTATATAATGTTTTAAATTAAAGTATTTACAATTTACTAGCTATAACTTAGTTTTCTTCCCTATCTAAAGAAAAAAAAAATAGAAGTGAGTAACCATTATTTCTAAGTAAAGAAAAGTGGAATAGCTAATATATTATATTATACATAATACATTAGAGTTATGAGCATGCACTAGGGAGATCCTAATTAGTCATCACCATGCATATTACACGTGGATTCAAAATTTAGATTTTATAAGTGTAACTATTGATCAGACTCTTAATATCTATCACATTTTAGTGGATTTTACATTATATAATTATGTTTTACATCGAGTTCAAATAAACCTGATACCATAAGAAAAGAATATATAGGGTGGCATAGGATTCTCCAAGACCCCTTTTTCTTTAATGTGAGGGTGCCTTTGCCAAAAAAAAAAAAAGTGAAGTCCCAAGTAAAATGTGTATAACATAAAATTAATTAAAGAGAAAAACTGTTTAAAAATAATAATTAAAAGAAAAGTAATAATTTAGCTGGAAAATAGACAGAAAAATCAACAATCAACTTATGATGACCTTAAAAAGTTGATTGTAAATTGTAATGACAAAAAGAGAAATGAAGAATCAACTTAGATGTAGGATTAATTCCAAGCATAGAAACCCTACAATACATTTCACCCTATAAAGTTAAAAGTGCAAATAAACAAGAAAATGAATATAAAAGACTAGTTGCAAAGGTTGCATTTTCTTTCCGCATGCACGTAGGGCCTTTTCTCACTATTTACACTATTTGATTACGGTCAAATTCATCGGTGACCCCCTGAAATTGGTATCAAGTTTCACTTAGACACCTCAACTAGGCGATGTTAGACACCTCATGTAGGGTTCTGTTGTGTTATTTTGACACTTTTTACTGACATGTCAACGTGAGTGTGATACACTCAATCATAGCGCATGCAAGGATTAATTTAGCCATTTTTTATTTTATTTTATCTTCTTCACCATTTTTCAAGCCACCACCCTCAACCTTTTTTTCAAGCTTAAACTCCTTCAATGGAGGCCAAATTTTTTATTTAAATTCGTTTTTAAGTCATTTTTCTTCTTCTTTATTGTATTACTTTTCTAATCTATCATCACCTCCCTCCACTTTTTGCCGGAAAAATGGATACCAACACCCATATTTCATATTATCTCTTTCTTTGTTCCTCTCCCTCTTTTCTTCCCAAAAACACAACACTAAAAAGAAAGAAGAAGAATAAATATGAAAAATAGTAAAAGAAAAGAATAATTTATAAAAAAAAAAAAAGCATAAAAGAGATTTTGAGTGTAATGAAAAAAGAGATTTTTTTAGAATAATATTTTTATTTAACTTACTAATTAGATTTTAAAATAATTTTTTGCTGAAAATAACACATGTAATCATTTAATTAATTGTTTGTCACGCCGTCATCGAGTGTATTACACTCTCCTTCAATTTTTTGTTTATTATCAGAAAAGTGTCAAAATAATATAACGGGACCCTATATGAGGTGTCTAAAATGAACATCGCTTAATTAAGGTGTCTAAGTGAAACTTGTTGCCAACTTTAGGGGGCCACCGATGGATTTGACCTTTGATAAATACATCAGACTGAGTACATCAACAATTCCTTAAATTTGATAGTAAAAATTGTTTAACTACTTGAACTGTGGTTTATTTTAAAAGAGCACTTGAGCACGAGATAAAGCACCTCATTAGACATGTCTAACTCAAATTTTAGTACGTACAACTTTTGTGTGTGTTTTCAAATTTTCATCATATATCAATATGTTAACCACTTAGTTAAAATTTGTCACCTATTTTGATTATAAGTCATTCAACTCATGATGTTGGTTATGATAATTATAAAAGGTGACATATATTTTATGTGTTAACTTAGGTGCATAATGTCGTTTGAGAACACGCACAGAAGTTTTTCCAAATTTCACATTAAAATTAAAGGTCTGATATAAACACTTAGCCTTATTATATGTTCATATGCTTAACTAAAATATATTGTAATTTATGTGTCTAAATAATATTTAACAAATTTTAAAAATTATCGATGTGTACTGTTTAATTAGCTTATTATTAAATTCATATGTGATATTAGTCTTGTCATATTTTACGGTATGTAATAAAGAAAGTTGAGAAAACTGTACGCTACGTTAGCGTGTCTAAAGGCTCATTAATTAGAACGTTCACATTCTTTTCAAATTTAAATTCAAACAAGATTAGCCTAATTTAATTTGATGTTGATTGATCATAATTTCACAATATCTTCATCAATAAGCCAAAATTTTCATTGGTTCATGATTGTGACTACCATTTAGTTTAAGTCAAAATTATGAGCTATTTGCCATAGTTGTTCCTATATTTATTTTGCTCCTTCAAATATAAATTTGCGAAATCGCTGATCATTTTTATCCAAATAACAACTTAAAAGCTAATGATGACTACAAAAAACTACTACTAAAAACGACAAAAGTTGATCAATTGGTGGAAGGTGGTAACTGGTAAGTGTTTCATAAAATTACTTAAGCTTAAGTACACGTAAGTTGATTTAAACACTATCATTAGTATAAAGAAAAACCAAGATAAAGAACATCACATATTTATTTATTTTTCTCAAAAAAAAGAGTAGAAAGCGATTGTACTATTTTGTTTGGTTGTGTTAGTTGTATATTGTCCTACTTCAAACTTTAGTTTTTGTAGGGTAAAAATGCAACTAACTTTTCCTTTTTGTTCATCATTATATTTGTCTATGTGTTATAAGGGGAGATCTTAGTGTTAGATTTTTGAAGGACCCCATTTTCATAATTAAAAAGCAAAAGATTATTACTATCTTTTTTCTATAAATGTAAAATTGTCACATCATAGAGTAATGCACAAACAACTAGATAAATCAAAATTTTGTACTTAATCCTTTTCTTTTATCACAAAGTTTTGTACTTAATCCTTTTCTAATCACAAAATTTTGTACTTAATCCGGTTGTACTTTCTATTAATTATTCCTACCTCTCTCCGGTTCAATTTATCGTATCTTACTTTTCTTTTTGATTTGTTTTAAAAGAATATCTCTTTCACTTCAATTTTCTTCCATATATATGTGATACGTATATGCTAATTTTCAAAGTGATTGGACTATAATAGAGGTACATGAAAGTACTCAAATTCAACAAGATTTCCATCATCCATATTAATGTTTAGATTCCCACTTAAAAATGCAACTCAAATAATTATCAACGATTGTGATGGAGTGGTAAGTATTTTTTCATTTTTTATCAAAAATCTCAAGTTTGATCCCTAGATATAAAATCTCTTTTGATAGAAAATATTTTACCCCTAGAATAAATTAGGTGTAAAAAAAAAAAGAAGATAAAATGGAGATTGAATCATATGGGACGAGTTAGGTTATAACTTATTATTTGATCAAATTCATTTTTGCCCAACCAAACTTTGATAAGATTGTGTCATGACCCGCTTTGATTAACCAAAATTTAACCTAACCACCCTATGTGTAGTACTCCCTCCTTTTCAATTTAATTTTATTTTGAAACAACACGAGTATGAACGTAACATGCAATTTATTTTATTGATTTTTACTTAGGAGTGAACATAAATCAGTAAAATTGAATTTTAGACGTAACGAATTGAATATCGAACGTCCACCCTCAATCAGAAAAAGAAACAAACAAATTGGCCACTTTATATATATATAGCTATTAGCTAGGCTTAAGCTGTAGCTCCATTGTATGCTTCCACCAGTATTCCCCATTCATCCAAAAAGATGTAGAACTCATAATACATCCAATTGAGAAAATAAATAGTCTCATGGGTGGATCTATGAAGACCAGTGGGAGTGCCACGTCACTCCCGAACTTCGACAAAAACTCTATATATACATAGGTGTATATATATATATATATATACATATATATATATATATATATAAAGCGTGTCACCCAGTGAACAAAATTGGCTTGTGGTGCCATGGTAGGAGGGCAATTTTAGATGGCTAATGTTGCGGGTTCGAATCCCATTTGTACCTTTTTTTTTTTGAGAAATTTGTTGCAGACATTTTTTAAGGAAAAAAGCTGGCACATTAATCGATAAGTCTATTTGACACCCACGGACTCTAAATCCTGGATCCATCACTGAATAGTCTTAATTATTTAATAGTTTAATTTTGGTACACTGTCTTAATATCCAGATGTCTATTTAAATTCGGACATTTTAAAATTCAAATGTATATTTTTCATTAAGATTCATATATTTTAATCTGAATAAAAATAAATAACCCTTAATTATAGGCAAGTAATGTGCATTTTTAGTTTAGTTTTATGATTAATTAAATTGAAAAATTATTTAATTTAATATAAATATCAAATGTAAATAAGTATTTCACTATATTAGCAAGGAAAATATGTAATTATTAGAAAAGCATGGGCTTTTATTTTTATTTTTTACACAAGTCACAACAAACATAAAAAAATTACCCCTTGAATGCTAATTATAAAAGTAAAACATGTAAACGTGAAGATTAGTTTGTTTGATTCAAACCGACCAAAGTGCTAAAGCCACTGTAAAAGTAAGCATTATTACAACATGTGTATATTATATAAAAATAAAATGAGTTAAAATACAACTATGAGTATAATATAGACATATGAAATATGTTATATTATCTTGGAATATTTTAAATGTCTACCTTACGAGCACAAGTCAAAACTTATATTTGATGGACAATTTAACTTTAACTATAAGGCAAAACTTCTGATTAATTGAATAGATTCATTGTCTTAAAATATCTTAAATGTCTATTTATAGAAAGAAAAAATTAAGAAAATTGAAGCAGGATTACTTTTTTTAAAAAATAAAACTGTTAAGTGAGACAAGATAATCACAATTATCTCTTATGGAGGTCATTTTTGTTAGACTTTTCTTATAGGAGACAAAAATAAAGACCGGCCCATCTTTTGGACCAATTAGTGTTAAAATGCTACAACTGGTTAGTACTTTCTCCGACTTAATTTAAGTGTCTTGTTTTCTTTTTTAGTCTATCTCAAAAAGGGTAAGTCTTTCATTATTTAGTATAACTTTTTGATCAATATTCTACCTGACAAAGTTAAAACTACAAAATTGAAATATATTTTTTATATAAAACTTCAAAATTCAAAAACTACACACTTAGAGTGTGTTTGGTATGAAGGAAAACATTTTCCAAAAAATGTTTTTCAATTTTATCATGTTTGGTTGGGTTAAATGTTTTGGAAAATGTTTTCCAAATCAACTCATTTTCCTCAAATCAACTCATTTTCCTCAAATTCAAGAAAAATGACTTTCATTCAAAACTCAAGGAAAACATTTTCCAAAACTCTCTTCCAACTTTCAATTACAATTTTTTTTTTGTTGAAAAAATCAATTTATTTCCCTATCCTCAAACCAGCCCCCTCCCCCAACCACCCTCCCAAAAAAATAATTTAAAGCTTATTTTTAAAAAATATTTTTAACTTCAATTTTTTTACCCCATCCGCACCCCTACCACCACCGCCCCCCCTCCAAAAAAAATAGCAAAAGTTGTTTTTAAAAGATATTTCTAATTTCAATTTTTTATTTTTTTACCCCACCCCCAATCAGACCCCCTATCAGCTCCCCACCTCCAAAAAAAAAATTAAGTTTGTTTTTTAAAAAATATTTTCTACTTCAAATTTTTATTTTTCACACCCCTCGACCCTCCCCCCGCCAGCCCCCACCCCCCACCCCAAAAAAAGAAAACCCTCCTGCCAGATCCCCTACCAGCCCTCCCCCCCTAAAAAAAATTTAAGTTTGTTTTAAAAAATATTTTCAATTTCAAAAATTATTTTCTACTCTAATAAAAATAAAAGATATTTCTCAAAAACATTCTCCATTCATAAATCAAACACTAAAAAAATTTTCCGGAAAATATTTTCTAGTCACCAACCAAACATGAGAAAATAAGTCATAAATCTACTTATTTTCCAGGAAAACATTTTCCTTCATACCAATGTGTAAAAAAAACTTTATTGATGCCGGTTTATCATGTTGATATGCTCATAATTCACGTTCTGATATACATAATGGGATACAAGGTTGTCATTATGATATACAATAACGCATGTGTAAAGAAACTCATTGATGCCAGCTTATTCATATCGAATTATCGATATACATAATTATTCATTCTCTGATATACACTCTGAGATACAAGGTTGTTTGTAGTGATATACAACAATACATATGTAAGAAAAAATTAATTGATGTTGGTTTCATCATGTTGGTGTTGAGAGTTATTCACTCTTTAATATACACACTGGGATACAAAATTTATTCGTGATGATATACAGTAACATATATATAAGAAAAAATTCATTATTGCTAGTTGTAACATATTGATCAATGATATATAGTGTTGTTTATAATAATATATAAAAAAAAAGGGATAAGGTATTAAGATCCCTAATTATACCAAAATATCCACTATGAGAATTGATATACCCTCTTATACATGCATGATATTAGTTAAGAAATTTGTCAGTAATCCCGACTAATCCGTTGCTAAATAGTTCCTAGCTAAATAACATTAGCATAAGATTTTTGGTATTTGGCTATCGAATTTTGCCCGTCGCTATCTTTTATTTTCAAGTAGTGCAAGTGCACTTAGTTCGTCTCTCTTTGTACAAGTATCTCAAACTAGATGTCACTTCATATTGGAAGATGAATAAAATGTGCATTTGGCATTAAGAAAAAAAGAATATATATATCTAATGTAAATACATTTTCCCAATAGTATCCATTAATCTAAATAATCCAGATTCGTATCGTGTAAGACCCATTAAAAGAGAAAAAAAACTCCTTATACCAAGAATTTCTATGTTTCCCAAACTTCGAACACACATGAAGTTTAATTAAAAGTGTATATGATCCATATTTGTATCGCGTAAGATCCAAAGGAAAAAAAAGTTCAGTTTCTACATTCATAAAATTCGAACACATAATGTCTGATTAAAAGCGGAGTGATATATATATATATATGATCAATCACATCATGCTCCTTGGTGGTAAAATCTATTTAATGTAAATATGTAAATATGTAAATATGTAAATGTAATGATTGTATATGTACTATTTTTAAACTATGAACAGATAAAATTAAAGTATTGGGTTCATATTATTTATATATTACTATATGATGATGAATGAATCTCTGTAAAGTAAGGTTTCCACCAAACTGTGTTTGAAGGATTGAACAGTTGCCATCAACAAGATTGTGCCAAAGCAAAATTGTGACTGACACATAAGAGTCCCACCTATTATAACCAAGCAAGCAACTCATAAAAATTAACAACTCATTCCCCACATATACTCTGGCATATATGAATCAAAAGAATAGATACAACTCTTTTGACCATAACCCTAAAATAAAAATTCATTTTTTTTTTTTGTCCTTTTAACTAAATTAAAAAAAAAAGATTTTTTTTTTGTTATATGACTTGTTATAGTATGAATAACTTTGTAGGAAATTAAAGGGATTGGGCCAAATTGAGGGTAAGTGGAAGGTGGTGTCTAGTCATGAAAAAGAAACAAATGATTTTTGTGATTTTAATTCTTCTGAAACTTAACTAATTGTATAACATCTTTATTGAAATTTGTAAAAGATGAGAGAGACATAAATATTTCTAGGTATGACAGTATGTATTCCAATACTCCTTACTTCTTGTAGTTTAGGGCTTTGTCAGGCTTTGCCCGTCCTTAATTTTGCTTTTTTGCATGCTACAAAAAAATCATGAACATTGTGAGTTGTGACATTGTATGAGTAGAGTTATCTCATGATATGTTTGCTGGTGGAAGGCAGTAAGTAGGTTGATGAATCACGAGGAGTAAAGGGTTTATCTGAATTCTTTTGAGCAAAAAGAATTATACATAGTATAGATGTTGAATTTCATTAATTTTTTGATGTGTTTATTTTTTTTATATTTCGAATTTCTCTATTTGATAATCCTGATTATGTTGTTGGTAGCACGCATATAGTGAAATAATTGAAGTAGGTGCAAGCTAACCTAATCAGTGCAATAATAAATTACATGCATTTGAATTTTACAATGACTATATAATTTACCTTAGCACTTAGCAATTCAGTAAGATTAATATGTATGATCACTTTGTTAAATGATAAATGCATGTCTAAAATATGTGTGTTTTGTATTTATTATTAATGTAAATATTATGTGCGAGCAAGATTTTACCGCCACTCTTATTTTTTTAAAAAAATCATGCATCAATGTAACAGTACCTTAATACAAGAGGATTTGGATGGATCTTAAAATAAGTATAGTAATTGTTTGAATGATTAAATCTCAAAAATTTACTTATTCCAAAATTATGAAAAAGAAACATTGCTGAATTCATTTAAATATATTGCTAAAACAATATATATACTGGTAGCATCTCAATCAATCAACTATGGTTTGATATTAAATGGTGAATTAAAATCAAATCTTTGCAACTTTGATTTGTTTTAAAAAAATAAAGAGTGGAGAGGGGTGGGGTTATTATATAGACAGGCATTTCAATTTTCAAATATCTTTAAAGTAATATATTTTTTATATAATAATGAGAAGGCGGGAAATTATGGTAGCTAGTGCCTAGTATGGAATTAAAAAATAATTACTCCACATGTAAGTTATTTATAAAGTAAAATTCATAATTTTATAGGAAAAGAAATAATAATAATAATAATAATAACAACAACAACAACAACAATAATAATAATAATATTATACCCAACATAACTCCGTAAGGAGTTCTGAGAAGGATAAGGTATACATAGATCTTATTCCAACAATATATATATATATATATATATAGCTTTTTTTTGGTAGACATTTATAAAGTTATAAATTGAAAGAATAAATATTATTTAACTATTCAAATAATAACTATAATAAATAAATTGAAAAGGAGGAAATAAGTAACCTAATATATAAATACATTGTTAACATTAAAAAAAATATAATCGACATATATAATGTAAATCCATTCAGTTTTTTAATAGCCAACATGGTCTCCAAGTTTTGATGATAATATCTTTAATTTGCAGGCCCCTCTCACAAGATAATGTTCAAATTTTCTCAGCATATGGGCACATATATTGCTTATAATAATTAATAATTTGACAACTATGCATTTTTAAAATCATTATTATTTTAACACAATTCTAATAGTAAATTATAAAATAAAATAAATCCATCCACGCCTCCACAATTTTCAAGTAGATATAAAACTTACCATGTTGCATTTGCAGCCTTTACATACAAGACAATAAGCATGGGGATATTCAAAACTTTCTATATTTATTTATCCGAAAAATAAATAAACATTTGGTATCACTGAATCTCATATCGATAAAATATAAGAGCTATGATGAATATATGAGGAAGCAAATCTTAAATTTCAATAACGCATTTTAAAAATATACGAATCTAGATTCAAAGCGAATAATATCACTAATGGTCAGACCATTACATTATTATTAATTACTAAAATCATGCTCAATCACAAAATTTCCTACATCTCATTTTTTTAGTAGAATGTCTAAATAGCATTTTTTTCAATCGATTAAATTAAAAATAACTGATAAATATAAAATTTATGTTTAATTCATATATATTGCTATTGAGAAAGATGAAAATTGTATAATGTTCATTAACTAAGGTGGTGTAAACTAATGTCATGTGCTTTTTAGAGTGAAATCAAGCATTTTATTTAAATTTATTTTTGTATTTATACAGTTAACATTGATTGAAAATCATAGATATCGAAATGAAATTGATATTCCAATTCAAAAGTGACTTTGGGGATATCTAGTCTCAAATAATTTATCGCGATTTTAAAAAATAATTATGTCAAATTATTTTTAAAAAAAATTAAAGATAAAATTAATTATTTATTTATTATATGTTAAGATATAAATAAAATAATAATTATTTCTAATTAATATTTTATTAAGAAGAATGTAAAAGAAAAAACATAAATAAAATTTTTAATATTAAGAAAAATAATAATTAAGGTACTATTACGAAGCAAAAGGGTGTTTTCTTTGTACGGGGAAGCTTCTAATCATAATATAAATCCAAAATGTGACATGAATAAACAAAACATAGTGGAGTACTAAACATGCACGAGAGTTATGATGATCACTTGGTCATCATGCTAACATTATGTAAAACAAAAAAAAAAGATTTTAACTTTTATATCGATAATGTAAGTAATATTTTGCTAACAAAAATTGAAATTAGTTATAAAATTCATAGCTAATATGTGGCTAAATAACTTGTACTTGAAAAAAATATTGTTGATAATTTATCGTTACTTCATTATTATATAAGTTACAGATTGAATTTTTATGTCTAGCTATGAAATTTGTCTGCTATAATTCATATTATTTTTTTAGTAATGATTTATATTAACAGTTCAATTATGTAAGATATTCATTGTACAAGACTATCATCGTATTATACATCAAGCTTTTACAATGAGTGAGTTTTATATAGCTTGGACAATCCTTATGTATCTTTTAAAAATAAATTAATTAGGTACAAGATTTGTTTCTTTACCTGATATTTGAGTAAGACTTTTTACATGATAATTGAGTAAGACTTATTTCAATTCTTGTAACCTTATGTTGGACATTCATATAAAAAGTATCCAAGTCCAATTGTATAATCTTGATTTACATGGTTCGGTTGGCCTTTCATATTAAAAAGTATTCACGTTTAGGTATCCAACTTGGAGTTTACGGTGTTAAAGAGTCCACATACATTAGATTCTTACTAGACAATTAATTTTTTTATATGAATTGAACAATCATATCATTACCCTTCAAATTAACTTTTGAAATTGAGTTAAAATCACGATCAATTCCTTTACGGAAACACTTTCGACAATTATCTATAAATAGTTTTGATTTAGAAAAACTATAAGAAAAAGAGAAAAATCTGAGCTAAGGAAAATGTGAATGGAGAGGCATAGGATTCTCAAAAACCCTTTATCTTTAACGCGAGCGTGCCTTTGCGGAAAAAGTGAAGTGTAATGTAACAACAAAAAACAAAACAAAAAAATTAGAAAAATAAAGAAAGATAATAAAAAGAGGTGTAAAATCAACAATCAACTTATGACCTTAAAAAGGTGGCTAAAAATGTCACAAAGAGAAAGTGGGTGCCCACACGAATGTTAAGTAAAATAAATTTTTAAAGATTAATTTGCACAAGTTTCATTTTCATTCCACACGTGGGGCCTCTTTAAATTACTTTCGGAAAAGGGCCAAAAATACCCCGTACAGAAAAAGATCTAAAAATATCCTCCATCTATCTTTTGGTCTAAAAATACCCTTCTACTCATGTTTTTGGTCTAAATTACCCTTCCATCCACCTCTTTGCTCACTTATACCCTTACAACTAACAACCCTCTCTTCTTTTTTTAAATACTTATTATGTGTCATTTTCTTATTGAATGAAATAAAAATTCACCTCTATTAATTTTTTGCCATAATTTATCCAAATCAAAACAATATATCTTTTCAAGATCCAAAAAATATATTTTTTTAAATATAGTAATTTCTATTTTCTATAGCTTTTTTCCAAAAAAAAATAAATTGTTTTAGATAATTAAAATATTTTTAAAAATATTAGTCATGCCACAATTACAGGGACATAATATATTAATATAAATCCTAAAAAAAAGTTGTTCCAATTGGTGCACCAGTCTAAAATTTGATCACTAATGACACGGACGACAAGATTATTAGTCAAAAAAACTAAATGATCTTTTAAAAAAAAAAAAGAAGATAGACATTTTTTTAGAATTTATATTAATATATTATGTTCATGTAATTGTGGCATGACTAGTATTTTTAAAAATATTTTAATTATCTAAAACGATTTTTTTTTTTTGGGAAAAAAGCTATAGAAAATAGAAATTACTAGATTTAAAAAAATATATTTTTTGGATCTTGAAAAGATATATTGTTTTGATTTGGATGAATTATGGCAAAAAATTAATAGAGGTGGATTTTTATTTCATTCAATAAGAAAATGACACATAATAAGTATTTAAAAAAAAAGAGAGGGTTGTTAGTTGTAAGGGTATAAGTGAGCAAAAAGATGGATGGAAGTGTAATTTTAGACCAAAAAGATGAGTAGAAGGGTAATTTTAAACCAAAAGATGGATGGAGGGTAATTTTAGACCTTTTCTTGTACTTCAGAGGTATTTTTAACCCTTTTCCGATTAATTTTCTTGTATTTTTCTTTCATTTTTAACCCATTAATAATATGTTGTTTATACATGCAAGTACCACTACTAATTATAACTCCACCTATTTTAATTTGAACGTTCTATTCTGATTTGATATGAAGTTTTAAAAAATAAATAATAATATTTTCTAATTTTGAATTAAAATATATTAAATATACTAAAATATTTTTTTAATTTTATGATTTTAAGTACATCATATTAAGAGTTAAAATTAATGAATATTCAAAAAAGAAAAAAAATCAAACATTCTTTTTGAATCATATTAAAAAAAAATATAAGAAAAATTAAAATAGTGGGAGTATTAAGTATATGACGGATTGTTGAAAATTCTCTCAATTTAAAGAAAATAAAAATATTGTGAAAATATAGTGACCTTAAATACTATATCATAATATTTATGTAGTTATTAAAAAAATTAATTTAAAATAACATGAAAAATTTAAATTTAATTATTCTAAAAAGTAGAAGTGTGTTATTCTTTTTAGAATTAATTAAAAATAAAAAATATGTTACACAAATTGAAATAAAAAGAGTAGAAGTTCAGAATTGAAATCCTAGGAATGATGAATTTGAAGAGAAAAAAAGTAATTTTATACATCAAGATTTTAAGTGATGCATTAGTGCAAAGTATGCATGTAACTTTTTAAATAATGTTTTTCTTGTTTCATTTTTTATTTTAAGAAAAAAGGAAGTTGATAAGATTGTGCCTATTGCTTTTACATAGCACTTTCTTTTAAATTCAAAATTAATTAGCCTAATATTATATGGTTATTCGTTGACAATTTGGTAAAAATAAGCAACATCCATTAAAGTTTTCGTTTTCACTATTTCATTACTCTTAACAAAATTGTGAAGCAAATAAATAGTTATTTGAATAACGGTTACAATGAAATAAATAAGGTCTTATCATTTTTATTCTCAAATTTAAATTTCAATATAAAAAATAACTGTGTTTAATGTTTTCCACCACAAAATAATGAAAATTTTGTGTTATGAATTATAATTTTTTCACTTATTTCCCATCAAATTAGTTCACTGAAAAAACACATGACGAAAAATATATTCTTGTCAAAATACCAAAAACCTTTGTAATTTTTTAATTTTTTTTTTTTATAAACACACCACTATATACATTTTTTTTCCTCATAATTCAATCAAATATATATGAAAATAGGCGGTCATTTTTCAGTGGGACAATTGTCATTTTTACTAATGTCCTCGGTATAAATAAGCCTTATACAATGCAAATCAGAATTTATCGATATCTTTAATATAAGTATCAAACTCCAAACGAAAAGCTTCAATTTTGTAGTGATTTGTACTGCTTTTTTTTTTTTTTAATTCCACGTCAAACTTTAATTTTGTAGGGTAAAATGCAAGTCTCTTTTCCTTTGAGTTCATCATTATATTTGTTTACCTTTCTGTGATATTCGAACTTGATTAGCTGAAAAGTAAAAACTATTATAAGGGGGAGCGTTATAGACTATAGTCTTAGATTTTTGAGGGACCATATTATATATTATCCAATTATCAAAGGTAAAAAAATCATTATTTCTTTCTTTTTTTTCTGTAAATTAATTGGCACATGATAAGGGCAGTGCACAAACAACTAGATAAATCTAAGTTTTGTACTTAACATGTAGTAATTACTTTCTCATCTTTTTCCTAAATAAAGTTATCTCATGCTCCCTTTCCCTTCCTTTCATATTAGTTGTCAACATTATTAAAATAATTATTTCTCCATTTATTTTTATTTATTTGATATTGACCAATTGGCACACTCGAACAATAAACGGGATGACAATTTTACTGTGTTATTCTTTAAATATAATAAATTAAATATTTTTTGAGAAATTCAACATACTGTAAAATAACAATAATTAATAATAAAAGTAAATTAGGTGCTAAGTCATAAATTATCTCTTGAACCAAAAATTTAAAATAGTTTTAGTACATTATAAATATTTTTTATTTAAGATCATAAAACTTTAAAATTCTTCTTATTTTTTTTAATGCTTTATGAAATTAAGACACAACAAATAAAACGAAGAAAGTATATTTTTTCAGATACTTTATGTATTTTATTCCAGCTACATTTTATTATATTATATGTAGCTAAGAACCATTTGTTGGCAAATAAAGTCATGTTTTTTTAAGTAATCGTTTCTTGTCAATTGCTTGTTATAGTACTATTTTTTTCCCTCTGCTTTTATAATTCTTTTTATCTTTTTTTTTTCTTTTGACTATATTTGTTTGAATTTTCATTTGAAAATTATGGACATAAAGAACAGAAATGGACCCTTATTTAAAAGAAAGTGATCAGAGAGCACGTTTGGAACTGCAGATAAATATTCCAAAAGAAATAAGAATTATTTTAATAAAAACTAACTTTGGCTAAAACTTTCTCAATTAATTAAGGAAAATTAGGTGAAACAACAAAATTAAGTCTAATATTTACTTGAGCGCATGATATAGTGATAGTTTGAGATTTTATAGCAGATAAATGTGCATATATATGATATACTAATTAAATCTACGGATATAATATATTTCACTATTATTATACGCACAAATACAATACATTCTGCTACAAAATCACTCTTTAAATACTCTATCTGTTACACGATGGATTAATAACATGTTTGATCAAGGTTTTAGAAAGTACAAAGTATTTTCTTTTAAAATAAAAATATTGATTTTAAATAGTTGCGATGTTTGATCAAGCTTTGAGGGGAAAAGTATTTTTGAATAATAATAAAAATTGTTTTTCAAAAGCTAGAAAAATACCTTTTTCTCATAAATATTTTGGAACAATATTGATCAAGCACAGATTGTTGCCTTAATATTAACGAATTTCATTTTTCAAATTTATTAGCCATACATAAACATTATTCTCCTTTTTTTGAAAAAAAAAAAAGATTTTTTTTTCAAAATAAACGTACTTTTGAAAGTTTAACCAAAGGTGCAATAAATTTCATCTGAAAAATAATTAGATGACTATATATTAAAAATAAATTTACCCCACTTAACTAATGGAGACCCCACTTAAATAGCGGTATCAAAAAAGGCCATTTGTGCAAATATCCTTAGGTGCTCTTTGTAGGTCCATTTAAGTTTAAAAAAGGACCACAAAATAAGGAGAAAACAAAAAAGGTTATGCTAATAAGTCCAACTTAGTATCAAATCAAATGAAGATTATCATAAGGTCATTGAATATTTAGAATTAAAATGATCATTAGTGTTTTTCTTTTTGTTCATAATAGTTGGCACAAAATGACCCTACATGTATATACATTTTATTTGATTATAATTGCAAGCAAAAGAAAGTCTATTCACTTAGGCTCCTCCTAATCAATAGGTGGCTCTAGAGTTTGACATGATGAGGGCTATTTTTGCAAAAATGAAAGCCCCACTCCCCCAAACCCCAACCCCACCCCCACCCCCACCCTTAGTGCAAATCAATCTCTTTTGGAACTTGGGCCTCACTCCCATCTCCCACTAACCATCTTTTCTTCTTTATATAATAATCATGCTTTTACTCTTACTAATTTGGGATTTTCTACACTATAAAGCAACCCAATAAAGCCTAAAAAAAATAACTTTAATTTATATTTTTACAAATTTAGTAAGTATAATTACTGTATAATGAGTGTATATCACATATACATTATATACCAATTATAATGTATATCAGTACACATTTGGTGTGATGGATAAAGGGAGATAATTCTGAGACAAATTTTTAGAACCTTTTGATCCCTTGTTTGATTTTAAAGTTTGGGATAACTTATCTCAAGATTAATAGTTAGCATTGGGATAAGTTATTTATTCCTCTAGGTGGAATAACATTTCCGGGATGACTTATCCTTGGGATAAAATAGTTGAAATGACAAAAATACCCCCCTCAAACCTCTTTTTACACATCACTTTTCACTTATGAAGAGGCAGAGGCGGATCTAGGATTTGGAGGTCGTGGGTGTCACATCGTTCAAGTAAGATAAAAGAATCGGTTGCTTTAATTTTGGGTTACAATTCGGGTTATTACTTTTTTTTTTATTTTTATAAACAAATCGATCAAATATGCATGTTATGATATTTTTTTTAGATATTCTGAGATTAGAGATAACTAAACAATTCAATTTTTATTTACTTTTTGGAATTAAATGTCTTATTCGCTGAAACTGAGGAAAAAAAAGATTTTCACATTAAAATTTGAGCTTATATAAACCATCTAATAGTATGAAATTAATATATTCATATTCCATTGACTTTATGTGTTGTTGGAGATATGTAGTAGGGAAAAAAATAAAAAATATAGTTTCAGCCTGTTCCTCTTACTTAGCAAGAACGTTAGTGAAGATCGAAAGAACCTTTAAATTAAAAAAAAAAATTAATAATAAATATTCATCATTTTTAAAACTTATATTTTTTAAAAACTAACTATTTAAATATATTCTTAATAACATTTATTTGACGTTCATAATTCAGTAGTCATTAATTGATAAAAAATAAACATGTAACACTCATATCAAGAGATTAATAATTAGTGAAAGAGAAAGTAAAAAAAATTAAAAATTAATTGTGAAAAGTAGTCAATTTGAATTAATAAAGAATAGTAAATAAATAAGAATGAATGGAGGAAAAAAAAATTAAAGCCCTTTACACATTAATGAAAAAGACAAAAAAAAAAAAAAAAAAAAAAAAAAAAAGGAAAGAAGGAGCAAACAAAATGAATAGGTGCTTGCCTGCAGGATCGAACCTACAAGGCAGCCTCCTTCACCAATTGAACTGTTCAACATTTCAGTCACTAGGTGACAAAATTAATATATATTTAATTATAATATATGTATACATATATATACAACGTTTTTTTTGAGATCACTGGGTGCCGTGGCACCCCCACCTTTCCACATAAATCTGCCCCTGTAAGGGTATTTTTATAAATAAACAATTCATTCTTAGAAATTATATGATGCATATTATTTTTAATACAGCAAACCAAACATTCACTAAAAAATAATATTAAAATAACTAACTTCAACATAACTAATCTTATCATAACTAAATCGAACATAACTAATCTCATCATAAATCCAACGACCTAACAAGCTACATCTACAAATAGTTATGGAGAGGCATAGTGGTGTCAAATGAGCTGATAGGCTGAATTTGAAAGGGTCACAATCAGTTGAGTAAATCCAAACTTGGACGGATTATGCTTTTGTTGGCTAATTTTCTCAACCCCTAACTAAACATGTTAAGACCCATACTAATTTTAATATTTTTGGATGTATAATTTTTAATTTTATTTTACAGCAATGGTAAACAAAGAGAAAAATGATATCTACATACATTTAATTTCTTGAATTTTACTAATTATTTACTCTTTATACAATGTTTATTTTTAGTGTTAGTGAATTGGGTATTTTATACTTAATGCTCCATCGTGTTTTGACTCTTTTATTAATCCTAAACCATATATTTTGTATTGTCAAGAATAAAATGATTTAGTAACTGAATTTATGGAAGCTAATATGATCTAGCATATGATTAAATATCTCTAAACTTTTTTAGTGGTGTCTAGGTTAATCATGATTACTCTTCATAAATAATTTTGAATAAGCGAAAATTGAAAGAAAAAAAAATATACAAATTAAAGATTGGATTAATGGTTCTTTTTTATTAACCTTTTTTGCCCATTCATTTCTTTTATTTATATAATTTTTTTAGTGATATGCATTATGATAAGGTAGGGAAAATGGCATTAAAACTAGGCCAGCCACATTATCTTTTCTTCTCTTCTTTTTTTCAGAATAAATGGGTCTTACCACAACATTAAAAAAATATAAATGATTTATTAAGATATAGAGAAATCTACTTTGCAAAAATAAACTTTAATTTTTGGTCTACCATTCTTTGCTACTAACGCTCCCAACAATATCATTCTTATTTCCTATGGTTTTTCATCATTTAATTTCCCCACACATTAAATATTACATTTAAAATAAAAAATCAAGAAAATTCTACAATCCCTTTCTTTTTTCATATTTTTGCTCAACAATAACAATAGCCAATATAGTTCCACACACTGAGTTTAGGAAGGGTGACGTACACGCAAACCTTACCCCAACCTTTTGTGGAGTAGGGAGATCACTATTTCTGATAGACCTTTAATTCAAAAAAATTGTTTTCCAGAATATATTGGAGAAATACAATCATCAAAAGGTATAGTGAAAATATTAAAGAAAGAAAACTGAAAATAGTAAGGGGAGTAAGATAGTTTGCCGCTTAACAAAATATTTATAATCTCTAGCCAATATACGTATATTACATACTCCTATTATATACATCTATTGATTATTATTTGTTAGGGTTATCGAGTATTTATGTTAATTTCTCATTAAAGTTTCATCTAATTCAACATCCCTCCATACTAATTGATTATGTTGTCACAAGTACTAAAAGTGAAGTGGGCAATTAGCTCATAGACTTCAATGACCAATTCAAAATCTCAAGAATGATATGATTGAAAAACCATTCAAGCTCATTATTAGGTCATTTGGCTCTAGGTTGAATATATTCTACCAAACTAAGACTCATTCAAGAATCACTTCAAACAAAAATAGAGTTAAATGCTATCATCACATGATACAATATTATATAGTATGATAGGACAGCAAGTAAATTAAAAAAAAGTGACTCAAGACAAATATGAAGACCATATACTAATGTTTTCTCTTTTTTTTTTTCAAAATCAATCAAAATTTTGCAAAAAATGACAAAATTAAAGCATATTTAGAGGATACATATTCTTGCATGTGTAGGGTTATATATATTCCAACTTTGCAAAAAGTAGCCTTAGCTAGGTAGGGGAGTGTAACAATGTGTATATATATAAGTTGCTTTTTACATAGGGTTCCATCAATATTTTCACTCTTTTGGTGGCTATTTGTGGGACAAACTTCCACCGACCCCTTTGGCTTCTTCATCTAAACTAATTTCCCTTTTATATGTTGTTATAACATTAGATTCCCTCTCTGAAAAGCTTATTTTCTACATACCTTTCATTGTTTCTTTTCTTCTTTGCCTTTTACTTTATGGATAAATGTATAGTAGTAAAATTCATCAATGGGAATACACATCATGTTATGCTGATTGAATTTGAAATAATATGAACAAGTGAAAATCAATCAGAAGCGAGTTCAAAATCTAGAGCTGTGAGTTTAAAATAAAGTATGATCGACTAATCGTATTATATACATACATTTTGAATTCTTTTGGTGTAAATATACAAGTTCAAGTTGATATCAAAGTAAAGAATTCAGCTGAACTCACATAATTTATTGTAAATCCACCTATGAACCAATAACATATATGTTCAGAATACTTCTTTTTAGGTTTTTCTCCTAGTGTTGAGTACCTACTTTGGGGTCCGACTAATCAAGTCGCTTCCGGAAGTTCCATTTTTGCAACTAAAATGCTTTCTAGCAAAAACAACTTTATTTCTAATGCTCGAACTCAAGATTAAGAATGGATGGACACTTATCTTACCACAACATTTGATGATATATGCAACTATATGTTTATTAGCTCTCGACTTATAGGTTTATTTCAAAGGTGACTTCATTTTCTAAACTCGAACTGAGACATTTGATTAAGAATGAAGGAATCCCACAACCACCTAATATATATGTTTATAGGTTCCACTAGAGTTGTAGTGTTGTTATTAGGTTGATGCAATAAGTGGTTTGGGCGGGATATTTCTCTATCAAACAAAGTCGAATAAGACGGCCATTTGGCAAAAATATATTATGGCCAATTGACACTTTAAGGCTTTAGCAGCTACCAGCGCCACAGTAGGCCTCCACTATATATATACTGTTCCCATTTCCCATTTCATTCAAAAAAATATGCATAATTTATAACATATACTTTCACTCAACTCGTGTCACACATATTTCCTTGACAAATGGCACCAATTATCCTTTTGAATATCTTAATATAAAGGACTAATTTTATTTTAAAATTGAGCATAACTCGATCTCAAAAGTTGACTCGTGAGAAAGGACTGTCCAAAGCCATATAAAGAGGGCTTTCATCCCACGTGAGCTAATGTGGGACTCCACACACCCTACACCACCAGGTTTGTCCATCTTAAGTGTGAACAATATAAGATGGGGTCCAATATTGATAAGTAATGATTGGGATAGATAGGCCTAACTCTTATACCAACATTAAAAAAATAAGAAGTAAATATATAGTCTGATTCAACCTCAAAAGCTAGCTTACGACTAAAAAGTGAGGATTGTCATATAGGAGCCTTACATACCAAGTAAATTTGAAATACAATTTAGTAATCAATTTGGCGACTTTTTGAGAGAAAATAAGAAGATGGGGTCAATTTGACAAAAATATAGAACTTGCTAGAGACCTAGAATGCAACAACTAACAAAAAAAAAAAAAAAAAAATTAAAGCCAAAGAGAGTGTAGTTAAGATATATACTCGTGGGGATATATTGATTGTCCTTTTGTCTTTAATCAAGTTTGTTTATTTATTTATTTATATATAAAAAATGAAAGCACATAGTACTTGATAACCCTAGCAATAAAATATGAAGGTGGTACATGTTTATAGAACTATATGATATTGTTCAAACATTATATATAATTGAAAGAAGCTGGCATTTTGTCTTCTAATTAGCAAACCTTTAATTTGTCAAAAGGTGTAGTATGTTTGATGATCAAATGGGACAATTTGCAGAGTAAATGGAGGGACTTCTTTGTTGACATAGACCAACAATTCTACGACCATCCAAGATTAAATATTCCTTCATCTTAATTTGATATCTCGAGCTTAAGTTTTAAAAATAAAGTCATTTTTAATAGAAAACTCTTTATTCTGAAGTAGAATCACTTAATTCTCAGTATATTATACTGAACATTGAGAAAAAAATAATAAAAATCAATAGTAGTATGAATAGTTCCAAATCGTTTTAATCATTTTGAAGTATACTAAATTACAATGCACTATGAGCTAGATGGCCATAGTATTATACCCCACAAGGTTTGGTTTCAAAATGGACACCTTTTTTTTTTTTGGATACAATTTCATGTGTTAGCAAAGAAATAAGTTAAAGAATTAATTAGAAATGCAAAGACTTTAATAAAGGTCCATTTCTAAAAGACATGTAGAATGTTCATTGAAAAATTCATTTAACCAAACAAAAAGTAGAAAAAAACATAAATGTCACATTGGATTATAATCAAGATTAAGATAGCAATTATGGCCCCAATTTTCCCTTTGTCCAATACGCGTTAGACAGAAATATTGACTTTAACAAAAGATGAGTTAATTAATGACGTTTTTTCAATTAGAAAAAAATCTTAACTACAATTTTTTTCAAATTAGAGTCCTATATTGAACTTAATTAGAGCTAAAAAGATGCTTAGCTATGAGTCTATGATTATCATTATCCTTATAGGTTCGAGAAACACTTCGAAATTATATTTTAAAAGAGTTGTAATTGAGAATTTTTGTACTATTATTTTCATTTGTAATGCAAAATTCTCTCTTGCTTCTAGCTCGAGGATATACGTAGATTTAGTTTAACCTACTTAAATTAAATCATTGTGTTATTTCTTCTTTTTATTCATTTCGTTGTGTTATTTCTTCTTTTTATTCATTTTTTTTTATGATTGTATGATAGTTAACCACACTCTTCTAGAAGAATTGGTATTAAAGTTATGGTTAGGATTTTACACATAATTTAAGGTTAAGATATTTTCATGATCATTTTCTACAAAATACAAAGTATAGAAATTTGATTAGATGAGAGTATTCCAATTTTAGTTTATGCATATGTAAGATTAAGATGACATTATATCTAGTATTACATGGTTATATAAGTCACTATTTACTTGTTAATGCACAATTGTTTATTACTATATTTTTTGTCTCAGTTTATTGCGATATAATTCGAATTTTGAGAGTCAAACTTTTGAATTTGATTGTAATTCAAGACATGTAATCTTTAAATTTTTAAAAATTTATTATATATTTGGAAATATGTAAAATATACTATAAGTAACAATAATTGACAATTCAGATGCTTAAAAGGCGTATAAAAACAGCAATAAAAAATTGTTGAACTCTCAAATACATAAAAATATCATATAAATTGAAACAAAGAAAATATTCTTGAACGGTTAAAAAAATGAATTACAACAGTAGAACAAAAGCAATACATAACTTTTGACCATGCATCTTATACAGTAAACTCACAAAGCTTGGTCAAACTAGAACAAATCATCATGTGAGCGAATAGTTGCATAATAGCATCGACAAATTGAAAATAAATATGATGTTTACCTATATTAATAACAAGTACAATATTTTAGAAAAAATGTTCTAGAGGATTAATGTATTTTTTTTTTTATGTATTTTGCCATTAATTCTATTTTGAAATATTGTTTTACTAGAGTCTATCGAGGGTTTGCTAGAAAAATAATCTCTTATGAGGTATGGTAAATCTACGTATACTTTTATACTTTATCTATAAATAGGATTTTACTGAGTATGTTATTGTTATCGAATTTTGCTATTAATTAATTTGTTAAAAGGGTAAAGGAATCTGTCCTTCAACTTTTAAGAATACAGTATTTATAATGTTTAACTAATTTTATATTATCCTGAACATACATACAACTCAGAGTGATTAAGGGTCAAAAACTTAAGTTTGACTACACATTACTCAAGGAAGGATTTTAGAAGTATAGAACATTTTATTCTTTAATTGGGCACATCAACTTCCAAAAAGGTAAATTGTACTTCAATACTTAATGTTTCATTTAATTACAATAATTTCCCAATGTCTTATTTAATTAGCACATTGCTACTTTAGGATTATTACTCTTCTTAAATAGTCCATATACCAAATTCACAAATCTAAAAAAATGGGGGTCCTTTCAAGTAGATTACTCATGGGACAGTCGTAGAGGGAATTTGATAAGTTTGTTTTTCTAGAGGAGTCATTATTTTTTAGCAAAAACACTATGTTCGGTTTGAATGCAAGAGTCGAGTCTATCAATTCATTCAAGTTATTGAAGCATTTCTGTGTTGGTTGAGTGCCTAATAAGAGAATCACTTTCATTTGTCACGCTTCATGCGCCTTGTTTTCTAGCCAATTCATTTTTTTCGATTTAATAAGATGTAACTAACTCTATATAACCAACAAGAGTTTGTAGTGCAGTGATGAGACTGCTCCACTCTTAATTAAAGGTTTCAGATTCAAGCTCTGCATATGAAGAAAGTCTTGCTGGGAGCGCCACCCCCGAATGGGCCCTGCAGTGCATGTACGATCTGGATTTCGTCGGAGCTCCAAACAACCGACGAAAAATTAAAAAATAAAAAACCCTATATATGATTGTAGATGCAATATGAGAGTGTTTACAACTAACGTGTGCTAATTTGTTATAACCGAAAGATGGGGAACCAAAATGGTTTTTATTGAAACTTCAAGGTGGGGGGATGGAATTAATTAATTTTGATGACCTCCATGAAAGCTATTTGACAAGGTAATAAGGCTTAACTATAGAAGACAAAATGTCAATAATTTATTCAAACAAATAAATCCAAACTCTTGACTAATTTGAATTTTAAAGTCATGCCAATTAAGTTGATGGACCAATATCATACGCCACACAAAATAGTCACTACTGTTCCCCCTTTGGCTTTTACTTTCTTATTAAATATAAATATAATATTTACTTTATATTATTTCTTGTTAACTATGTGAAAATAATAAACTTTGTTTGTATTACTATCATTCTGAAAATTATGGTGATTTATAACAACGAAATAGTGTAGTAACTAAGAAAATATATGTATAAGACGAATACTACAACAGAAACACAATTCTTAAGCCCCCCACGCATAAACATGCCGAAAAGCGAGTTAAAATTTAACTACCTACTAATCATGTCCTCAATAAGCTAAATTTACACCATGTCCTATCCCATTATTAGTCATTCCTCCATTTAATGAACCACATGCTATGTTAAACTTGTATTGTAACTTCATATTTGAAGACAATATATTGAAATTGTTCTTACACAGCAAATTTCCTACATAAAGAAATCAAAATTGTTCAAAATAAGAATTATCAATAACTACAAGATCAAAAATGTTACCCCTCTCTTTTTTCCTTCCCTTCACAATGATCCACCAATGTTAAAGAAAATTTTAAAAACATCAAATGTAAAAAGTTTGAACTTTGACACCCAACAATTAAAGATTATTTATTTTCTCTTTAAAAACAAGAACTACATTCCATTTATACTCACATAAAAGTGGTGAAATATTGATCAGATCACCAGGCTGGACTGACCACATGAGCATATGCTTAATTATACTTTTTCAAAATATTGAGAGACCCTATTTACCCCCCCCCCCCCCCTTCTTTCTTCCAACTCACGTGGGTTGCAACCCCTCCTTTATTTATTTTTCATTCAAGTAGAAAAACAACCCCCCACCCACCGCCTATCACAAATCAAGTAAAAATTTGAACTAAAAAAAAAAAATGTGTATAAAATCTCATAATGCATAGTAGTTGGGTCACGTATGTTGTCAAGTAGAACTATAAAGAAAAAAGAATTTATATTATACTTTGTAGCAATGAGTATTAAGTTTAATCACATACCTTTTTTAGAATCATTCTACTATTATATAGTATTTATTCCTTATCTAATAATACGACCATACTTTTTTATTATTACTCCTATTCAAATAAACTTTTTCATATTTGGTATTTATATGTGTCTTTATCTTTAATTCGATTCAATCACTTAATTATAATTTAATATGGTAAAACTTTTTATTTATAGTAGTTATCCTCTATAATAACATTTCACTATGATAATTAAGTGTTCTCTATAACCACAATTCGTTATATTAGCTACATATATGATCAAATGACACCATTACAAAGAAGTTTATTTGTGATGAGACTTGTGTAAGCACTAAAAGCTAGTAAGATTTGTCTATTGAAATACTATTTTATCAGGTGTCGGTCCATTGGCTTGTTTTCCCACCTAACATGCATTAACTATTTTGAAACTCGATTAATTTAAAGTTACATTGAAAACTTTTCACGTGAGGAGTAAAACACGCTCTAATAAACATGACCCAGTAAAAAATACATCATTACTCAAATACTGTCCACTTAATAGACAAACTAGAAAGAGATTTGTCTGTAATGAGATTTGGCGTTAACACTAAATGTTAGTAGGATTTGTCCGTGTAAATATGATCTTCTCATGTGTCACACCATTGTTTTGGTTTCCCACCTAACATGTAGTGGCTATTTTGAAATTCGATTAAGTTTCACAAGTAAATTAAAAAGTGCATTCTAATTCTAATGAACGTTAGTATTTCATAGGAAATATCGCTCTTCAAATATTATCTACAAACACACTCTGATAAACGTGATTCCATAGAAAATACATCACTCTTTAGATACTATTCACAAAATACACTTTAATAAACATGACTCCATTAAAAACACCGCTTTTCAAATATTGTCATCAAACACGCTCTAATAAACATGACTATGTAGAAAATACATCACTCTTCAGATACTATTCACAAACACACTCTAATAAACATGACTTCATAAAAAATATCGCTTTTCAAATACTGTCATCAAACACGTTGTAACAAACGTCACTCCATAGAAAATACATCACTCTTCAAATACTATCCACCTTGTCATCATACAAACTAGAAACATCATAATTGACATACCATACACACATACATACACTAGAAGAAGAGAAAGTGGGAAATGATGGTAGTTTTCTACTATGCCTATTAATTATAGTCTCATGGAATTCAGTGTTATTTTTCAAACTTGCCTAACAATACCCCGCGCCCAAAAGCAAAGAATCCGTTGATTATTTTAACTATCTCTCAATTTCCATTTCTATTATACCCTCCCTACACACAAACACCATTACAATCACACAAACAAAGCCCCCACTTTTTTCGTTTGAGCAAAAAATTATGCTCTTTTGAACACTCCACCCCCCCCCCCCCACACACACACACCCCCTTCACCCCCTTTTCTTGTTTTTTGCTCTATATCATACAAGATTACCATTACCATAAAAATACAATCTTTAAGGTTTTACATACCTTTAGATCTACGTTTAGTATACCCCCAAGAATCAAGATTGGTTTTTTCTTTTCAGTTTTCACAAATCTCGAGGCATTTTATTTTTGGGTCCAGTGGTAATAAAGAATCTTAATTCGGATTCCATGGGTGTTGTTTGAACTTTCTTGGAGCAAAAAAGGTGGAGTCTTGAGGCTTAAAAGTCAGAATCCTATGCAAAAAAAAAAATTGTATTTTGGTTGTAAGGTGTTTTGTTCAATTCTTGAATAAGGAAAAGGATTAGTGAGTGTAGTGTTGAACAGTTTTTGCTTTTTGTGAAAATTGTAAAATACCCTTTTGGTTCTTTTTATATAACACACCCAAAAGGGTGTTTTTTTTTTTACTTCAGCATACTTGTGTTGAGGGAGCAGAGAAGGAGGAAAATATGCAGAGTGCTATGAAGAAAAGGGTAACTACTAATTCTAGTAGTAATGGAAATAGTGCTGAAGCTGCTAAACCTAAAGAAAGACATATTGTTTCTTGGTCTCAAGAGGTGTGTGTGTGATTATTGGGTTTTTGTTCTTGTTTTTGTTTGTGTTTTTGAGTTTACTGTATTGGGATTTTTTCAAGAAATGATTTCTATGTCTATTTTTTATGTTTTGAGTTGTTGGATTGATTGGATTTTTGAGATGTGTTGTATTGATTGGAAATTTGAAATTTGATGGATTTGTTTTGTGTTGTGTTGCAGGAGGATGATATACTAAGAGAACAAATTCGAATCCATGGAACAGACAAGTATAGTTTTAATCTGTTTGGTTTTTGTTTCAATGTTTTTCATGGATACTTTGTTGTTAAAGTATGATTAGAATCAATGGATTATGTGATATATGAATTGAAATTCAAAATTTGTTTTCTGTAGTTGGACGATCATCGCATCGAAGTTCAAGGATAAAACAACAAGGCAATGTAGAAGAAGGTTAGTAAAAATGAGTTCTTGATAAAGACTCTAACTTTGTATTTCTTTAGTCTACTCCTTGTTTTTTTTTTTTTTTTTTTTTATGAAAAAGATTATATTTTTGGTTGGTGTTATCTGCAGATGGTTCACTTATTTGAACTCTGATTTCAAGAAAGGAGGTTGGACACCTGAAGAAGATATGCTTTTATGTGAGGTGAAATGATGCTTTCTTGATTGCTTCTTCTTTTCATCTCTCCCACACTCCCCATCACTGTCACTTGTTGTAAGCATTTTGGGCTTAAGTTTGGTTGATGTTAGTAGACGATATCGAACATGTAAAGATTGTTGCTATTTTCAGTTTCAGCCCATTTATGTTCTAACGAGAAATAATGTTGTGATTGAAATCTGATAGAGAAAATATAATGTTTGCAGGCTCAAAAGATTTTTGGTAATAGATGGACTGAAATTGCCAAGGTGGTCTCAGGCAGGTAATTAGCTTTTTGTTTTGCTTTTCAGTATTTTGTTATGACAGATTGAAGTTATCAGCTGATATTTCGAAAAACTGCAGGACGGATAATGCTGTGAAGAATCGGTTCACTACACTGTGCAAAAAGAGAGCAAAGCATGAAGCTTTGGCTAAAGAAAACAGCAATTCATTCATTAACCTGAATAACAAGAGGGTTATATTTCCAGATGGTCTCAATGTTGATAACATAGCTGAAGCTGCTGCTCCTATTAAAAAACTGAGGTAAAAATGAATACATCAAGATTTAACTATGGTTTAAAGAAATGGAGTTTCCAATATAACACTATATATTGTTTTGATGTAGGCGGAGTGACATTTCAGATGTCCTTCAAATTGGCAACAGCAGAGAAAAATCTGATGGTGGCTTTGGAACTACTGCACATCCATTACTAAGACATCCATTTGCAGTACTAGCTCAAAACCTGCATAACGCTGGGGAAAGTTTGGTATCTTATCAGACGACTACTGAAAATGGTAAATAATCTTGAAAAGTAAGAACAGTATATCGTTGACTAGTAAAAGGAACTGTCTGATCTCTATTTTTGGATTTTTAAGCAGCTAGTGACAACAAAACTCAAGGAACATTCCTTAAACAAGATGATCCAAAGAAACAGGCTTTGATGCAACAAGCAGAGCTGCTAAGCTCACTGGCAATGAAAGTCAATACAGAAAATACAGATCAAAGCCTTGAAAGTGCTTGGAAGGTGAGTCTAATGTTCTTTGTACTGTTAATACACTTATGCTTTTTGAATGAATTGATGTACTAAGTGATAATCTTTCAGTGAACCATCATTAATGATGACTACACCCTAAAGCTGTGTTTCTTGCTATTCTAGTCCATGCCGTCTAGGATTATTCCTTTATAACTAATTAGCTCATCTCTATGTAAGCAGTTGTTAAGAGTAGTGTCTCATGACTTGAACCTTGTTTCTACATGACCTGATTAACTCAATCAGGACAACTAATGAACTGTCTACTCTTGTTTAATGATTCATTCCTTCGGCAAAAAATGGAAGATCCATTCTTTAACTCGTTGACAACATAAGAAAGATGAAGACTGCTTGAGCTACTAATGCTATGTTTCTTCAAATGTCCAGCTTCGTTTCTTGTGTTTCATAGTTCAAGAAACTAGTCTGCACCAAACGTGCAGAATCTCTAATGGAGAAGTGTGAATTTTGTGCAGATACTCCAAGATTTTCTTCAACAAACAAAGGATGGTGATACACTCAAGTTCCAGTTCCCTGAGATGAATTTTGAACCTGATGATTATAAGAACCTGATAGCAGATTCAAGAAGCAGTAATGAAGGCAGTCGACCATCTTGGAGGTATTGACCACACAAGCTCACTTTTAAATATTCCCAGCTTATCCCATGCCACTGTGTCTAAAATGTTGATGTGCAGGCAACCTGATTTATCTGAAGATTCTGCTGGCAGCTCTGAGTATAGTACGGGATCAACTCTGCTATGCCATGCACTGGTGGATAAAACAGAAGAATGCCAAGCTGAGGTGTGTTCACAGCATCAGGATATTGAATCTGAATTACGAACTTCTCAGATGAGTGATCAAGCTGGGATTCATGAATTAGAAAATGGAACCTCCTGCCATATATCAACCACTCGAGGTACACTCATAATTTGGGGGAAAGACTTCAACAATGTTTCTTTTAGTTCTACATCCGTAGGAGTTGCTTTAGACTGATACTAGTGGTGATTGTATTATCACAGATACTTTGCCAGTTTGTGATGAAGAAAAAGCGAATAATGGACCAGCTACAGCTGAATGTGAATTTCTGAATACAGATTTCAGTTCTCCTCTTCAAGTTACTCCACTGTTCAGATCTTTAGCTGCAGAAATTCCCACTCCAAAGTTTTCAGAAAGTGTAAGCATTCTATGTCTTGTTAATATTAAACTGAACTAAGGTAATTTAGAGCCCGTTTGGATTGGCTTAAAAGTTGGTCAAACCTACTTTTAAGTCAGTTTTTGACTTTTGGAAATGTTTCACAAATATAAAAAACAACTTAAAATAAGTTAAAAATGACGTAAAATAAGTTATGAAGTGTTTGGCAAGGTAAAAAATTACTTAAAATAAGTCAAAAATGACTTAAAATAAGTCGGAAACCAAAAGTAGGTATCCCCCTACTTTTTATTTTTCGATTTAAAAGTCATTTCATTTTGACTTAAAAGCTACATTTTTTATGCCAATCCAAACGGGCCCTAGTTTATTTTTTTATCAAAAGCAGCTTCACTAAAAATGTATTGAACTAATGGATCAAATTGGACTTTTTATGCATGCGAAACCCATCAAAAGAACTGATACCATTGCTTAACTGAGATATTAGGATAGATTTCACAGGGGATTGGAGCAGCAAAGACATTGCTACAGATTTTATCAGTTCTGCAATGCTTCTTATTGAAACTGTGCTACCTGCCTTTTGCACTAAGAAAGTAGCATAATTAGGTTTTTGAGGTCCACGAGTGTGAATATATTCCAACCAAGTATTTACCATAGTAAACTATAGACAAATTGATTCAACTGAAAAGAAGAGTTTTACCTTAGTCCATAGTTCAAAAAGCTCAAGAGAAAGTGTGTTGTTTTCTTTTGTTTTTGTACTTTCCTTTTAGTGTCTCCTTGACACAAATTTTTTTTCGAGAGTGCTTTGTACCATGTTTCCTTCTCTATAAAAAAAATGAATAGCTTATAAATATGTCTTCGTATATTAGTGCTGTCAGCAAAGAACTATGCATCTGTTGTCAGCTCTAATGTATTGAGCACTAAAAGGAAGAAGGAAAAGGAATTAATATGTATATATGACAGGCAACCCCCAAAATCTTTGAGTAAAGTGAAGTTGTACTGGTATTTCGACATAATGCAATTATCTGATTTACAGACCTCCCAGATCTTTGCCAGAAGGCAACTTCTTAGATATATGTCGATCTCTGCTTGTGTTATGTCCTAAAAAGCCGAAAGAGCTTTGGAGGTTACCTACAACTCTGTTACATATACAAATTGCCCACAGTTGCTAAGGCAGTCTATGATGCTCGGACTTTTCAAAGATTTTAACCCCTACAAAGATTTAATTTCTTCGTTTTATGCTTAGAACACAAGTCTGAAGATTACTTTTATCCGTTGGATTATTCTTTCCTGATTTTTTGGAAATCCAGAAACTATTTGAAGTTTGGTTTAGTGATCATGTTTTTTACATTGACTTGTCTATTTCATGTAAATTGTGATTCATAGTTTCATGTGGTTTTCTCTTTGACCTTACCTATTTCATGTATAGTGTGAAGCAAGACTGAGATTAACTTTTTCTTAACTGGTTTTTCAGGAGAGACAGTTCTTATGGAAAACACTTGGAGTGGAGTCCACATCCATGCATCCAGGCACAAATCTTTCACAACCTCCATCGTGCAAACGAGCCCTCCTCAACAGTCTATAAGTGTATAACCAACTTTACTGATCAAACCTTACAAAGATTCTGCGGGGAGCAGTATCACCATAACTTTGATCAACAGTTCTTATATGTAGTTTACTCAATTTTTGGAGTTCTTTTTGTTTGGATTGCAGTCTCTATGACCTATGTTTTTTTCAAGAGGCCTTGGAAGATCTGGTCTGCACACTAGAATGCAACGGAGGCATTCTAGCTTTTTCTCTGGAGATCTGACAGATGATCTGCATCCTTTTTTGGAGTTTCCAACCTAATACTCACCAGTATCTAGTGTGTTTTTTAATTGTTTCTCATTCTTTGGTGTGTTGTTATGGAACTCAAATGGGGGTATTTGATGTTCCATAAGTTTTCGGCTTTTAATTAGCCAGTTGTACAGAAAAAACATTGTACTTACAAATTGGCACCTCGCCAAAGTTCATAGAGAATATTGATAAGACAGAAAAAACAGAGAAGAAATCATAGGGAGAGGTAGGAGGATCAACAAGTCGAATTGGCCTCCTACCTAAGTTTCTTTTCATATATTTTGTGTGTAGATGTTATATAATAAGTCTCTAGGCTGTTCAGAGCTTTTCTCTTTGCCTGATCTACATGTAATGTAAAGCATACTTTATTTGATTTGAGAATGCAATATGGTTCGTGTGTGCGTACATTGTTGTTCGTTTCTGCTCTACTTGTCTGATACTGTTACAGGTAATGCTGACTGCAAATGAACAGCTATATCTTTACACATAAACTTGTTATAAGCACAGAATATGAAAGAGGTATGAGTTCTTACGCGTAAAGATAAAGGCTGTTACTTTCTCTGGCTTTATAAGTAAGAATGCTTCCATTCCTTCTGCTGCTGCTGCTGCTGCTGTCTCTGTGTCTGAGATTTGTAAATGAGGGTGGAATCTTGTGGGGAAGGAGGGGTCTGTTGCTTATTTAAGTTGGTCAGCAGTTGGTAGTAGTGGTGGGCTACTGTGATCATTACTTAAAGCAAAAAGGCAGTGGTAAAAGGGGAGGGAACCCTGTACAAATTAAAGTGTGAATTCTACTGGCAGTGAGGAAAAGACTAGAATGACCTTACAATAACCAGTATCAATTCTTTTGTGCAAACAGTGGAGGAACATAATAGTAATTGGATGTGGTCATGATGCACCAACCATGACCCAAGAAAAGTAAGGAACTTAAATATTGAGTCCCTTTTTGAGATGGAATTAGGTGAACTGTTGGATCTACAATGTCCCATTTTGGACATAGCCAAGAATTATACAGAATAAACATTGTACTTACAGATTGATACCTGAACAACAACACCATATGCAGTAAAATCTCACAAGTGGGATCTAGGGAGGGTAGAATGCACGCAGACCTTAACAAGAGGCTGTTTCTGAAAGACAGATTGGTACCTGAACATTTGCCGAAAATATTGAAAAGAGAGAAATCCTTAGATGTTTTATAGAACATCTGTAATGCTATAGCTTCTGAGCTGTTTATGGTCTGAAACATAGTTTAATATAAAACAACTACAAAAATGGGCTAACAGTATACCCTCATTCTACAAATGTGCTAATTCTTTTTGATTATCTTGTCCAATAATGGAAGTGTTGTCCCTCCTGGGATGCTGGAAATACAACAGGAGAAAAATGACTAAATAGTACAGAACTGTATTCTGAGATAAAAAGATTATAGTAACATTTACATGGGCTTCCTCTTCTTTGTCATCCTTTGCAACTTCCTCCACTTCAAGTAAATCTGGTAAGACAATCCAGAGAACACCATGCCGACGCTTGTCCATTGCTTTTCTGACAGTGGATTGCCACTTAATACAGAAGATACTACTATGCTCACAAACTTGCGAGTTGTAGTGATGGTTGTGTTGGTCAGAGAACCAAATCGACTAATGGTTAGGAAAATGAAGTTCTGTCCCACAGCGCCGCACAGACAGTAAAGAAGAATGTCCCATGCTGCCTCTGGATGTTCCTTACAGAACTGAACTGCCTCATAACCGCTGGCAGTTGGCCAGCCAAACATAAACATCATATTGTAAATGGTACCCCATAAATTCATTCCAAACATAATATCCCATGCAGATGTCTTAGGATACCTGAGAAAAAAATAGGAGTACTTTGTTGTTGAATCCACAAGAATGATTTCTGAAGGTCTGAGGAAACTCCTTAAATAATTTATTTTTAAAAAAATAGTAATTTTAAACAATGACATTTGATTTATCCTACAGCACATTCAACATTATGGCCCGGCAGTGAAGATATAGATCCTCAACAACCTGATAGAAGCAGATCACCCAATCATGTAGCTAGCCTGAATTTGTCTAGTGGAAATTCATGAAATGTTTGTTTCAATGGAGTTATAAAGCTAAAATCTATAACCTATCTTTGGATAATCCCTCCTGCCCAAATCTTTAAAAGCTGAACCCCTACCCTTTATTGCCTTGTGCTCCCTTATACTGCCATACCTTTCTCACACCCTATTACGTTTGCACTTCCTTCTACTCCCATTGATAATAGCGTCCACGAGGTAGAATTAAGTTCCAGAATATGCAGGTGGAGAAAAGTGAGAGAACTTAAGAGCCTAAACCTCAGCTCTACAGCAGTTTTTTTGGATAAGCCGCTTTTCTTTCATCAGCTTGGTCACTTTTTGTACATATCACCTTTTACCCTATTCATCTTTAAAGATTATCAGCAAATTTAGGACATTACAATTGGTAGCAAACAGCATCTTGCATTAAGTATTTGGAAGAATGGACTTATAAAAAAAGTGTATTTGTTCACTCCATTAATACATTCATTATCCCCAAAATACTCTTCAATCCAGCTTGAGAGTGGATTAGATGGTACATTTGAGAAGACACACTAAGGTTCTCCGGTATGTAGATAGATAGAAGTTTAGTTCCAATATGGATGCTTTCACCACAGGGTTCTCAAATTGAGATGAGAAAGTACAGACCTACTGAACAACCGTCAATTCCATGATGTATAATATTTTTCCCACCATTAGCAAAAAATCATGCAGTAAGAGAACACTAATTTGCACTATTCAGTATGTGATAAGAAAAGCTACAGCATATAAAACACAAACAAAGAATTCTTTGTAAGAACATCAGGAAATGACACACAAAAATCATAGGTTAACAGGAAAACTACCTTGCTGAAATTGAATCCTGAGTAGCATTGGTGAAACCATCAAAGGTGAGGTTCAGGAAGCACAGCCCATACCCAAGTGGAGCATTTGGATGTGCCAATTTACTGATGGTTTTCGAGCTAGTCTGTAATCAAGTCAAGTACAAGAGAAAAAGTTAGGGGTAGTTCACAGAAAGGACCTTGGTTTTTCCTTGAATAATTACAACATGTCAGAGAAAAAAGGGAAAAGAAGAAAAGTTCGACATTGTATCTTAGATATTACAATAAAATGTTACCTTTGAGAGTGCAAATAGTGAAACGCCACCAGCAACAAGTAGAGAGCATACATATTCTGGAATCGTGTATCTTATGCCATAAACTAGCGTTCCCATGAACATTACTGCAAGAAGCAATCAAATAACTTTTGTCAATTTTTTTTTTATCAAAAAATAAGAAAGAAAGTTTTACTGAAATAAACTTAAATGCCATTATCAAAAAGATTGACTTTAACATTCTTACTGCAGAAAAACTTCGCTCTCTAGAGGAGATAAGAAATACAGTAAGAAAGAACAAAAAGAATCTACCTAAACATCTTTTTCTTCCCTTCCGTAATTGCCTGATTCTATTCCTACCACATAGCCTCCACACAAAATCTAAGTGATACTACAGATGGTCCACAGTAATGCTAGTTTCCACCTAATCCTCAGTCCTTGGAAACTGTATCAAGGCAAACATCTTGATCCAGTTGAACTCATGTTCCTCTATAGAATGCTATAATTTCTTCTTTTTTTTGCAGCTGCAACGGAGCTTCCTTTTTGGATGCAAGAATTCGGTTGTAAACGATAAGAGAAATATTTGTAAACCATTTTTTCAGTTTTTACTTCTAAATCCTTTGTTAAATCACCTAAATCATCTCATATACCAACATCTTCCCTCTTTATATTCTTTCAATCAGAAAGTTGTCACTTCCAATGTTAAGGTTTTTGTGCAGTCTGTAGATCATAGAGAGCTAATAGTAGTGAGTTGTCACAGATTCAAATGACTTAAGCAGTAATTGCTCCTAGATGGTCCAAGCTGTGAAAAGAAGTGGTGGATACCTATTCACATTTTTCCAAGCTCCTAGTGGGAATCCCGCACCTTCAAGATAGCAATAGATTATAACACTTGAACAATCAAATTCTTCGATTTTGATATTGAGGCATAGTTTTTGTTGAAGAACAATCAAGTTCTTTTATTTTGACTAGATTCTGGAAGGACTGTTGCAATGGTTGATACAACGCTTGGGACCATGTCAAGTATTCTTATTTGGCCAAAGTATGTAATTTACTTAGGACAGAATTAAGCCTTCAGCTTATGTGCAGTTTTCATAACTTGTCGTACAAGTCCATGTAATGTATTCAAGGATGTGTTATTAGACCATCAAAAGATTGAAATGCTTCTCTTTTTTCTTTTCCTTTCTTTTGGACATACAATGTATTCAAGGATGGTTCTTTTAAGTAATGATTTCCATCACATTTTGTTTCCGTCTATATTCTACCATGTGTGCTTTCCTCTTTGTTTCAGTAAAAGCCCTTTTCATGGAAAATTTGTTCTGACTACATCATAGAGATGCTAGACACACCAATACCACTCCTCTTTGCCCTTATATCTTATATGTCTCACAATCGAATATAAATATCTAAATATCACTTCTAGCAAATCCAGTATTCAAGATTGTTGCATTCCGTTATGTCATTCTATATGTTCAGCTTTGACCCACTAATTACATGTACTCTATTCTGAAATGTTTTTTATATTCACCCTCTCATTAAGAGTTAGTTCCCTCTCTAAGTATACAACATAACATGATAACACCTGCTCAAGTACAAAACTATAAGGGCTCAGAAGCTGAATACCAGAGACGTAGAACAATTGAAAGGCCACCATGTTCACTGGATCTACTTTCTAAGGTCATGGCCTTATGATTCAGAAATTCAATAATATTAACATTTCATTTTTTAATTTTTGAAATTTTAGAAACCCTAGAACATGGCTTTTTCAATAAATAGAATCATATCAAGACATCTTCTATCCACCTTTTTATCTTTCCATAAATCTCAGTATTAACAACATCCACAAAAGCATACTCAAAGAAAAGAACATCAATGTAAGTGTGAAAAAATGCTTGCTTGCGGACATACCAGGAATCATTTTTGATGATTTTGCCAGGACCTGCAAGAGTAAGTAGCCTTGTTATTATGTATTCAGGAAAGAAAAGGAAACAACCATCAAGGTCTCATTTAAACATCAGTTAATCAGCCACTACTATGAATTAGAACATTAATAAAACCTCATGCATTTCTCTCCTAAAGTTACTTCAGGAAATCCTAAATGCTAGCTAGTATCATGGTTCACATTTCACAAGAAGCCACAAATCCAGAAATTTGAAGGGATTAAGCCCTTCACTGGAAACATACAAGGAAAAAAGTAGAGCAGAAATCAGATATAGAAACAATCAAGAATAGGGCATGCCTGTGCAGGATAGCTGATGTATTTTAGTGCTTCAATCCCCATTGCAGGACCAATAGTATTTGTAATACCAGCACTCCAATAACTCCACCAAGGAGCACCACCGCTCTTCCCATTAGACCAAATCTTAATCACTGCAACAAAAACCACATTCAATACTTAACCACATTGTTACTCGCGCACACATTTTAACAGAGAGTCGACGAACATGCTGTATACTTACTTATAAATGACCATACCAAACAAACTACATTTTGCGCCAGATTTAGGAATGCCAAGTGTTCAAACCTCTCATTGTTAGGACCAAACCGCTTCGTTGACCTAAACACCCATACATAAACATGTTAAAAATTAACCAAATAAATAAAGGATAAAGGAATATATGAATAGAAATGAATTCCACAACTAAGTTAACAAGAAAACACCAAAAAATTGCATCAAACTCACACAATGCAAGCACATTGTACTCAATATTGAACCTTCTAGAGTATAAAACAAAAATAAAAACCTCTAGAAATTGTTACCAATGGTCATTGAGTAACATTGTTTGAGCTCAAAGTTGAACTTCACGAATGGTACTAACAACAGCAGATCACCGACAAATCACACTGTTTAGCTAAATGTTGAAACAATCTAAGTAAAATTTTTGGTTCGCCACTAGCAACTAACATTTGGCAAAAGCAGGTTTCACAAATTGATCAATTCATAGAGAATCAAAAATCAATTTTATCAAAGGATAATACATAACTTGCTCTTAATAATCATGAATTTATTTTAACAATTTTAAAAAATAATAGAACAAATCATAAATCATAGAATAAAACGAAGCTTCAAAAAAAAAAAAATTTACAAAATGAGGAAGGAGAGAAGAAATGTCATACACAGTCTCTTGTAGAACGCCTTGAAAAATATAAGCGGACCAGATTCCGGCGACACAGAAGGCGAGGACAAGGACACGGCGGAGACCAGCACCGTGAGCTTCCATGGAATATGTCGTTGGAAAAGTCAGATCCCGGTAGCCCCGTGGACTTCAAAGGCGTATGTTCTGACGATCAAAAGCTGCCGTCGGCGAAAGAGAGAAAAATTGAAGCCGGTGATATTTTCGCGGTTTTCTCTTCTTTTTTTTAACTGCCGGTTTGGAGTAGAACCGGCGATTTAGTTGGCGTGGAGATTTATATATGGCGCGTGGGATGTCTGCTACGTCTTTGATTACACGTGGAGATTTTTAATTGGTTAAAGTGATTCAGAGTGGCAGCTGATTGGCTGAGTAGACGCAACATTTGACCCAACTTTAACGACTAAAAATTGGAATAGCACCGCGTTTGGAAATCTTTTTCTTTTTCTATTTTGAAATCCTACTTTTTCAATAGATGCAAAGAATTTAATAAACGAATCAATATATATATATATATATACACACACTCACGATTTCAATTTATGAGACATAATTCAGATTTTAAAAATCAAATAGTTTTTGTTTGAGCGTGAACTTGGCATGAAATCTTCAATTTTTGAAATGAAATTTATATAATAAAAAAGTGACTTGAGGGAACTAAGCTAGTAAAGCACCCTGATAAACATTAGTATAGACTAGAACTCTAACTAAACATGCATGCCTTAGCTCGTTGATATAGCTAGGGCGTGTCTGGTAGGGAGGAAAATATTTTCCGAAATGAATCACTTCTTATATACGTTACACCAAATTCAGAATGACAATTTCTATGTTCAATATTAAACTAACGTTATTTGAATTGAGTTCTAGTTTTGAAGCGGGCCATCACTATCTGAGCTGCCTAGTCTGAAATGTATCAACCCAAATCAGTTGTTTCTATATAGAACACTAAGGTAAACTAACAATTATAGAAAAAAATGATAAATAAACAATATATCTACTTTAGGAGGTCCATTTTATAACTCCTATATACCATAACAACACATAAAGATTATTTTTCCCATGTAAGAGAACATTATATACAAACGCAAAGGCTTGTAGGCTATTCACAACAATTTATGATTTAAAGCAAACTAATCATTGCACCAAGAGGCAACCTTTTGATCAACTAAAGTTTTTCATTGATACAAGCCGTATACAAGAGATATACCAAAAAGGAGAGACCTACAAAATATGGTTCTCTTCGAAAGAGACTCAATCATTCGGTACTGCAACAAAAGGAAATAGGAAAGGAAATAACAACAATTACAACAACATACCATGTGTAGTCCCACACAAAGTGAAGTACGTGAATGGTAGAGTGTACGCAAATCTTATCTCTAGCTTGGAGATAGAGATACTATTTCCGATAGACCCTCAGTTCAATACAAAACTAGTTTAGAAAAAAAAAGTAACGAAAGTATGAATCAACAGATAGTAGCAAAACAATACTACAATGAGCTAATACTATGATCGAACTACACAAAATAATGTTTAGTAACAGAATTCGAAGAGCAAGAAACTATAAGAATAATACTACAATTACTAGTATGGACAGATAAAATCACTTGAAAGGTGGCGTATAAAATTAGAAAAGTACAAATGAACCAAGAAATTATTTTCTATTTTATCCTTTATTATGTTACGACGGACTTCTAAGATTTACAAATTAGAAATTCATTCCAAACCGTCTTTCGTACTTATACTGGGCCACCAGTAGAAAGATAAGTAATATATTAATACTAAATGACTTTGGTATAACAAAGGCCCATTAGCTCAGTTGGTTAGAGCGTCGTGCTAATAACGCGAAGGTCGCAGGTTCGAGACCTGCATGGGCCATTAAATTTTCTTTTTTTACGAAAACAAACTCTAATACTCCTAATTTTATTATTTTAAAAAAATAAAATGAAACTAATAAAATGGGGTTAATTATATAAAAAGAAAACATTCAACTTCTAATCTGATTTCCAAAAAAAAAATTCAATTCATTTTTGTTAATAAAACATCGTTGAACTTTCATAATATCATTATATACCCTACAACTAATAATTTAATAGCAATAAATTATTTTAAACTAGATTTCGGTATAGATTGATTGGTTTTTGAGTAAATTGACATTTTAATTTAGGATTGTTCAAAACTAAATCGAAATCGAAATCCAAATAAGAAAAATGTTATTGCTTTATTTATAATGGGTTCTTGGTTTAGCGGTTTTGATAACGACTTTGATTTTTTTTATTATCGGATCTTAACAGTTTGAAATTTTTTTCTTAACGGATTAATCGAACCCGATAGTAAATTAAACAATTATATTTATATCATTTTGTATATATAATCCTTGACTTAGAGTTTAGTTTTCTACTTATCTTTCTGGTTGCCTCAAATTCTTAGTAATTCTACAGTATAAAAGTGTTTGCCTTTGAACATGATGCAATTTGTGAACTCATGTGCATTATTCATTTGAGTTGTCACCTTATTTCTAAGTGATTTTCAATGATTATTTTTTGTTTTCAAATCTTAACGGTAAAGCCAATAACCGAACCGATAACGATTATTAACTGATAAACCAATATCTTAATGGTCTATAACGGTTTAGTATCTCTACAATCCGGTAACCAATAAATCGAACCGAACCGACCCGATCGATACATACCCTATTTATTAGGTGATGTAGTGAAACATTTTAATATTTTTTTTTAATTACAAAAATTAGTTTGATAATTATTCCACAATTAAATTATAACTTCCATGACTTTTTTTGTGTGTAATCATCATCAAAAGAAAAAGCAATAATACTAGAAATCATCAATGGAGTATGATTCATGATCACTTGTCTAGTTGCCCCAAAGTCAAGGAAATTAGTTGATAGGACTTATAGTAAACATTCATTTTGACATGTGTGAATTGAAAGGGCAAAGGGGTCAACAAAAGGTAGGTCCAATCCTTGGAGGAAAAAAGAAACAATTTTCTTTGTGTGGAAGGGAAAATATGATAACTTGATTTGTTTCTTTAATGGGAAGCAAAAAGTAGCTTTTAGATGGAAATTTCAAAGAGGTTGAAAATAATTTATTACAAAAATAAAAATATATTTGTTCCGCATGGATAGAAGTGTTGAAACTATTAATGAAAAGTTGATTTGTTTGATAAAAGAAGTGTTGATAAGTTCTTTCTTTTGTTAGAATGATTGAAATATATATTTTTAATTATTTAAAAGTTTTCACGTAAAGAAAAGGTGAAACAATGAATATAGAGTGAAGAGGAAATGGAGATCTTAGTAGCTCAGTTAATTAATTATCTAAATTTTTCCTTTCCTACCTTAATCCCTCCCTTCATTTTCCCTTCCCTTGCCTCCGAAGTATTAAAAAAAATGATGAGTAAGTTGGAAGTTTTATTTGGGAAAATATATTTTGAGAATTAGAAAGTTATTCTGATAAAATAGAAAAATATTGAGCAAATTAAAAATATTTATAAACTGAAAAATTATAAGTTAGAGATCAACTTATGAATTTTTCACTGATTTTAACTTATAAACACTTTCATAATATTTAATATAACAATACTTAAATAAGTTTTAAAAAATACTTATAAATCAATTTGATCAACGTATAACCTTAGTTAAACACCCTTATAAAGTCACTTTTCTTATAGTGGAACCAAAGTGTCTTTTTAACTCTTTTATCTTTTCCTAATTCCCCTTTGATCACTTCATAAATAGAATCAACATCAACAATGTCACTATTTATCCTTCACCATTTATTTTCCATAGACCATATATGATGTGGATCTCTAAACTATTAGAGAAATTAAAGTGTTAACTGTTACAAAGTTGAATTTTCTTGATCCATAAAAAGGGTCATCAAAACTAAAATTTATTTCCATTTAAGGTGGAAATTACACAAAGTTATTGAGTATTTTATGAGGTTCTTTCTTACTAAGTTCCTTTATCACAATCGAAACTCAAAGCTAAGAAACTAAGTGTATTCCAAGTCCTCTTCTAGACGAGGTGCAAATTTAAAATTTAAATTTTATAAGTTCAATTTTATGAGATTTTTAATGTTGAACTCATTATGTTTTAAACCTCATTTATGTTTTAGGATAATTTCTCTTCACTAATATATATTTACTTTTTTAGGTGTTTTGTGGTCTGCAAATCAATTTCTACTAAAGATAAAATAAAAAATATATTAATATTGTCTTGAATTTTTAAAACAAATCATAGTAACTAGTTTTAAAAATCATGACAGATAATCTAAGACAAAAAGAGTACGAGCACTTTAATAAAATAAACACGTAACAAATAATTTTTTAAGATAAAGAGAATATTTTAAATCACGACGAATAATTTAAAACGGAAAGACTATGAACAACTTAATATTTAAGAAGAGTGCAATATAACTATTAAATTGAACAAGAATTGTTTAATTTTTTTTTTTTCTATGTAATATGATGGTTTTCCATTAGTGACTTTAAGTCTAAGGTCCCATGACTGTACATAAACATGGCCACCCATTTTCATATTAATTAATACCAACGTTCCAACATAAGAATTATGATAACATCGTCCACTTGCACACTTAAAAATATTAAGAAAATAGATCTGGTCAACAAAGAAGTTTCACCTTTTTTTTATTTTCAGTTAGATATTCGTATTAGAATTTAATTAATTCAAACTCATGTTGTCTACGTCTAGAGTCCATACGAAAACTAAAAATTAAAACTTCTAATTAAGGGAGATGTAGTCTGTTACGTTTGCATGAATGAAGTTGACAAGGAAGCTGACTACTATGTCAATTCTAGTGTGAATGGATTGCACATGAAAATTCTTTGTACGTGTTAAATAAATAAGTAAATAATAAAAATTTCTAACCTTTGAAATTTTTGGCTAAACGTTTTCCTTTTAGGATGCAATTTATTTGGCATTATTAGTGTGGTGCCATCGCAATGACTCATTGACTATGTTGGCAAATGAAATGTTTCCAATTTAACTCCACAAGGGCAAAGAGGTACGTATTATTTTATTTTATTTTTGAAACAAAATGTATCTTTGTTTTTTTTTTTTTTTTGTTTGAATTCACGAGTGATTTCATATTGAAATACGAAAATTCAAATTCACATTGAAAATTTTTCTCTAATATAGATGACTCCATATACAATTCTAAAAGCTGTCAAAAACTGACCTCAAATCCACTACTAAAAAAGAGGTCATGTTTTTTTATAAATAAATAATATTATTTTTTTTAAAAAAAAATCGACCTTTGGAGATCGATTTTTTTTATGCGATAAATCAAAAATAAAATGCAAACTGACACCCTAATATTGATTTCCTTTAAACAAAAAAATTTACAAAAATTGACCTCCGCCAGATCAATTTTTGATATTTTCTTAAGTAATGACAAATGCTTTTAAGTTTGCATCTAATTCTTATTATTGAACCAGATTCACAAACTATATAGTTTAAATATGCTTTATTTGAGTTACAGATCAATTGAAAACAATATTTTACGTTCTTTCACAAAATATATGAATAATATCATTTTCACATCATCCTCCCTAAATTTCATTTCTAAAATTTCACTATGTTGTTGTAATAGTATTGAGGTCTTTGTGACCAACCTTTAAATATGTTTGCAAGTAGATCAATGACACAAAATTCAAAAAAGTAATAGTAAGTGCAAAAGGATAAAAAAAAAAGAAAGTGTAGAAAAGAGCATCATTATGATTTATGTGGAAAATATTATAGAAGGGAAAAAAAATAAACAAAGAAGACTCTCTGAAGGAACCTTACATCATTGCTGAGGTAATTAACAAAAGCACATCATGCTTACATTTTAGAACCTAATTCTACAATTATCAAATCACCTCACTGCATTTTCTCATTTTATGGTAAAATAATTTTAAAGTAAAATTAGATATTCAAAACTATTACATTTTCTAGTGTTCAATTGATTCTTCTTTACTAATATTAATATTGATTTGATTTTTGTTTGAGTTACTAATATTTGATATGCTATATAAAACTTATTATTAGTTTATATGTATTAGATTGTATTCGCTGATACATCATTTAGCCCAAATCTCTTTCTCCTCTCTTTGAATCTCACTCACCTCTCTCCTTTCGCTATGAATGGTAAATATCCAAATTATAACCCTACTCAATTTGAAATATCCAAATTCAACCTAACTCAGAGCCCCTCTAACTCATCATATACTTTTATTTAATGAACCTTTGAGCAAAAATAAAATGGCAAAACAAAGGAGGTTGTGTTGTCAAGTGGTGATTGATTAAGGGGTTTGAGTACAATTTACTCAATTTACTCAATTTTAAGCCCCTCTCTCCTTTTAATTAATGAAATGATTTGCAGGATTTTGTCAAGAATAAATCGTGGGGTTAAGTGCTTTTCTTGAATTGTAGATTTATAACTGGATTTTAAAGTGCAAAGTCAACTGAACGTAACTTCTTTTTGTGCATGCTTGCTTTAAATATGCGTCACCTAAATTAGAGTAAAATGTAGAACAAGAATCTCCTTTTTACCAGTATATCAAGGTCATTTTTTTAAAGAATACTAAAAATATGATCATAGGAGACTCTTTCCACTTATCAGTTATTTTATCTTAATTTTCATTTAAAATCTCGTCAATAATTTTTTTAACGCTTTTAATATATTGTATCACATAAGTTGAAACAGACAAATAGTTAGATGTATACTAATAAATGAAGATGACTCGTTGATTGAAGAAGAAAATATGGGACTAAAGTGGATGGTTTTTAATTATTCTTTATCTTAAATTATTGAAATAGACCTATCATGGCCAGGTTCAGACAATACTGGATTTTAAGTCAACTGATTTTTCTTTTCCTTTAAAAAGTCCTACTAGTTTAAATATTGTTGTATAAGATAAAGTATTATAATCAAAATTATTATTTTAATTCGTTTGATGGGTACCTGCAGATTGGACAAAAAGGGGATATATAATTATTGTTTGCCTGGCCTATTGTTGGTAATTTATTTTCTTTTTAAATAGAGTCAAAATGAATGGTATCCTTTTTTTTTTTGTTCAAACATTTCCCTAATATGATTACAAAATTCCCAAAAAGGAACTCATAAATGAAATTCATGTTTGAGGAGCTAGGATAATTGTGAAATTAATATAATTATTTTTGGAAGGAAAATTTAGTTTTTATAATAATTTTTTCCAAGAAGGAAAAATGAGATTCATATGTGAATCAATGGAGTATTGGGAGTAAGAAATAATACATTTTTTTGTTCCAATTTCATAGGGTGTTTATCACGTCTTAAATCAAATGTCTTGATAACTTTTAATTTAAGAATAACATTCTTTCGAAAAATATTAGCTTTGTCCCGTTTATGTGATGGTATTTGTCTAAGTACGAAACTTAAGAATGAAATATTTTTTTTTAAAACTTATGATCAAAATAAAATTATAAGTATTTATACGATTATAAATTATCCCATTAAAAATAAAATGAGAATTTTAACGTTTCTAAACCTTAGGGATGGGGAGGGGGGGAGGGTGTGTGTGTGCGAAGTAGATATTTTTCCTCCTCCATCCATAGTTGTACTCATAGGTTTGTTTGGGACCATATAGTATATAGTGTAAAAAGTTTAATCTAATACTCAACTTCATGTGCAATCTTTAATGCTTTCATTTTCAGGGCACTAGACACATTTTTTTCTCAAGTTACACAATCACTATACATGTTTGGACAATGAGTTTGGCAATCTACTATACATGTTTTTCTTTGGAATATTTCCAAGGAAATTCGTAATCACTATTTTTGTAATAGCTCACAAATTATATGAGAGAAGTAATAAATAATACTAGATATAAGTCTGATGTGATGAATTCGACTGAGGCAGAGACGCAGAGGGTGATCCTTGACCTTCTTTATGAGATGCCATTTGTTTTACCAACTCAGTCATCCTTACAAATTAGTATACATTTATAATTGGTCCTTTTTTTTTAAAATAAAATAAAATAAAATTTATCTCTAAGTTTTTTGTTTCTAAAGAGAAGAGATGTTTGAATACTGTACTTAACTACATGTGAGCCTCGTGTTGATACACTGAATATATAAGAATGTGTTTAATATTTTCAAGGTCAGATAGGATTACTCAACACCAACATGAGTTATGATGCAGTGATGAGACTGTTTCACCCTTAATCAATGGTTTTGAGTTCGAGTCTTAAATATGGAGAAAATCATGTTGGGAGTGTCATTCTTGAATGGACATGTGGTGTGCTATCTGGATTTAATCGGAGCTTCAATGTGGACTCCAATCACCGTATAGAAAACAAAAAAAAAAATTACTCAACGACCTAAAGTAGGTCATAAAAATTCTTTATTAAATTTATTTATCTAATTCCAGTTTAATTTATTAATTATAAATTCTAGAAACTCATTTTGTCAAGAGTATTAATCCAAGTGACATACATTAAATAATGAAAAAAACTATATTATTTCCATGATGAACTCATGTCTTTGACCTTTAAACGTGTGTTACCTATCTCTCTAATTAGATTTTTGTTCTAAATAGATTATTAAAAGGTTATTATAACTATATATATATAATAATTAATGTCTCAAATAGTCATACTTATAAAGCTAGCACTTCATCATAGATTTTGAAGAGTTGTCTACAAATATTTACTTGGTCATAAACTATGGATCAGCTTTTAACACTGTCTTCAAAAAAAAAAAAAATTTAAGTTCGGTTTTTGGGACTTCCGCTCATAAGAGTTCTTTTTTTTTTTTTAAGTAAAATACATATTTAAATAAAATTTTAAATTCCAAAAATATATTTCAAAAACTTTTAACTTTTTAAATTTAAAATTTCTAAGTAATAAAAATCTATAGTCAAGATAAAAAGGGACCTTTTTATCACGAGGTGTTGGTCTTATATTTTTTCCTATGAGCCCTTCATATTAAACTTTTACAACTATTGGGATAATATCAATGAACAATAACATGGTAGGTACTCTTATTTCTTGCAAACTAATTATTGACAACGACATATTTAATGTGACTCCATAAATAAAGTTTGAAAAAAATAGAATGTATATAGTTAAGCATTACCTTTATATTATGTGAGATAAACATATCAATTTTGATAAATTATTAGCTAAACAAAAAAAACGTTTTCAAAAAAGCAAAATTTAAAAATATAAATATGAAGAAACAATGATGAAAATCATAAAGGGAAAAAATAATATCTAAAGCAAAAATAATAAGATACTCAAATTTATGACCACTTCTACTGGAAGAAAAATTTTACACTAGCAATACTTTATTATATAACTTAATGTAAAAGATTAAGTCTGCTGAAACTTGTTTTGTTTTTAGTTAAGTAGTTCAAACTTCAAAGTAAAGGTCAATTTTTGTTCCTTTTTTTCGTAATAAAAAATCAAGTCTAATCATAGTTTTAGTGCTCAAATTAAATGGAACACATAATTAAGACACAAGAAGTAATAAATTTAAGTTTTCTCCATAGTAGACTTTTATTTTTAGCTTTTATGAGGGTAAAATAAATGAGAACATTGGTAAATTTGAATAATATTTAAATTAAAAGGTTAATAACTACCTAAAGTATTTTTAGCTCATATTCTCTTTGTCTTAAGTTATCTATCGTAATCTTTAAAAAATAAATTATTTTAAAAGTTCAATACAAAAGTAATTAATTTTTTTCCATTTTGTCCTTAAAAGTAACGCTTATTGAAGACTACAAATATTTCAGCAAAGTAATATTTAATGAAGATAATTATATTTTAAGACATAACTGAAGAAACAATAGTCCAAAATTCCTTTTAATCAATATTTTTTTTCATGAACATGTAAAATAAATACTACAGATAATTTGAAATCAACAAAGTAGTCAAATTTAGTATTGTAAAATAAAATTAATAAAATTAATTTTATAAATAATTTTTTAACCAGAGCCGTATCAAGTCAACCCGAACTAACTAAAATGGAACGGATGAATTAATTAGGTTGAAAACGTGCATCACGACTAACGAGGAATAAATTTGAGACTAATTAGTTAAATCATTCATATGAGCCATTTGTGCATGTATTACTCATTTAAAAGTGAATAATTTTATCCTTAATCAAATTTTAATCTTGTTTAAAAATAGTACGAATTAGATTATTAGGTGTTTTTCAAATTTGTAATATAACTTCAATTTAAATTAATTTTTTAATAATTAAATACCATTTTCAAATAATTAAAAAAAATTATATGTGTCGAAAATAAATTAGATGTTTCTCAAATTTGTAAATATAACACCAACTTCAATTTAAAATCTTTATAATTAGATACTAAATTTAAATAAAGTAAAAAAAACATTTAAATTAGAAACTTTATGGAATAATCATGAAATTACGCGAACACTACTCTTTTCTTAATCAGATATCTCAAATTCGAGTTTTGGGTGTACACGATTCCTTGTAAGGAGCGCTGTCTTATGAGTGGAGTCCTATCAGAATCTAGATTAATTAGGTTCTAATGCAGATATCGTATCGAGTAAATAGGGGCAAATTAGGAATTAAGAAAAAGATGACGGAGTAGTGAACGTCATCACAAAAGACACACATTTTGTCGAGTAGAAAAAGACAAGTGAAAAATGGAAAAAGGAAGCTACTCCACCATTTCTATAGCTTCTTCCCTTCTAATTCCTTTTTTTTTTCTCTTTATATTTATCTACTCAAAGCCTTCAAGAAAACAATTCTTTGTAGTTGTTCATGTGACCCTTTTCAGTTTTTCCCACCAAACTTTTTACAACTCCAAAAAACAAAAATATCTTGTATTTGGGTTGTTCAAGATTTGAGCTTTTTTGCAGAAATATTGCTCCCAAGACTTGATTTTGACTAGTAAAGGATTGATTTTTTGTGGGTTTTTTTAAAAAAAATTTCTTGATGGGCAATTGTGTTGGTTCTTCAGCTAGAGTTGAAGCTACTTTGAGCTCTACTACCCCTTCTGGTACTTGTCCCTTTCTGTTTTTGCTTGTTCTTCTGTTGGGTATTTCAGAGTTTATTGAGCTGATTCCTGTGGGTGGAGGGGGTGTGTGTGTGTGTGTGTGGGGGGGGGGGTGTTATGGAAAAAGATAAAGATTGTTTTTTTGTGTGCATCTTTTTCTGCTTTGTGATGGGTGATTTAGTTCTTTGCTTTTAGTTGCTTTGGTTTTTGGGTGAATTTAGTTGTTTGGTTTATTTTTGTTAGAGAATCTTGATTGCTTCCTATCACTGTATGGGGAGAGGCATTAAAATTTTAAGTCTAGTTTTTAGCTTGCCGAGAGAACTCTGATGTGTGGTTTGTTTCATTTTGCTTCTGTTTATTGATGAATTTGGTTTAATCTTTATGTTGTTGCATTAAAGCATGGATCTTTGTATTTTTTTTCCAAGTTGGTTTGACTTTTACAAGATATTTTGGTATGGAGATTTGTGAGTTTTGGATGTTGATTGTTAACTTTTGCTTGAGTTTTGTGATATCTGTGTTTACTTTTTGCCTAGTTGCTTCTCAGCCTCATCTGTTGTTTGAACTCAAAAAATGATTAGATTATTTACAAATCATTCTTTTCCGCGTGAATACATTGAATAATTATGTTTTGCTGCAAGTAGTTGCACCTTTGTCCTTAAGCTGAGGGTCTATTGGAAACAACGTCTCTTAGGGGCTAGGTTTCGTACACTCAACCCTCCCCATGTAGGGACAAGGTTTGCGTACACTCTATCCTCCCCAGGCTCAACTTGTGGGATTGCACTCGATATGTTGTTTTGTTGTAGTTGTACATTTATTTCCAATCACCAAGATTCTTCTTTTTCACGTCTCTGTCCAATTTCCCTATGTTTAGGATGTAAAAAACATCATAGTAAGTTAACTGAAATTGGCCTGTCCCCTAAAATCAACCATATACTATTGGAAAGATTAGTTTTATTCTAAGAATGCATATTGGTATATGTGACTGAATGATAACATTTCCTACTCTTTTATATGCCAGCTTATGAAGCCTCAAGATTTCCTGACAGAAAAAGCAATTCTTCTGTTCCATCAAGCCTAACTATTCCATCCTATGGTAGGAAAAGTAGTTCCGAAACCCTTCCTACCCCGAGATCTGAAAGCGAAATATTATTTTCTCCTAATGTCAAATCCTTCTCATTCAATGAGCTGAAAAATGCAACAAGGAATTTTAGACCTGACAGTCTTCTTGGGGAAGGAGGATTTGGTTGTGTTTTTAAAGGATGGATCGATGCGCAAACTCTTACTGCTTCAAAACCTGGTTCTGGAATAGTGATTGCTGTCAAGAAATTGACGCCAGAGGGTTTTCAAGGTCACAAGGAGTGGTTGGTATGTTACTTATGCTATAATCCTTCTTAAATTGAACACTTTTTTCTCGTTGGCATAGCAACTAATGTAAAATACTCTGCAGACTGAAGTTAATTACCTCGGGCAACTTCGTCATCCAAATCTGGTTAAACTCATTGGCTATTGCATCGACGGTGACGACCGCCTTTTAGTGTATGAGTTCATGCCTAAAGGAAGCTTGGAGAACCATCTGTTTAGAAGTATGTCTGCTTTCTTCCCCTCCTAGCTTTGTATTTGTCATACTGCTGTGATTTCTAGTAGTAGTTTCTCCCTTATGTCATTTCCCTTGTGTCCCGAACAAATGGAGGGGAAAGTTTTTGGCTTACATATGAGGGGAATGCTTAGAATTATATGTGTATTTACAAATTGGTGGTAATTCTTGGCTCTGTCTTTTTGTTAAACAGGAGGACCTCAACCTCTGAATTGGGCAACAAGAATTAAGGTGGCTATTGGTGCTGCTAGAGGCCTTGCTTTCCTTCATGATGCTAAAGAACAAGTCATATATCGAGATTTCAAGGCTTCTAATATTCTGTTGGATGCGGTACGTATCAGACCCCGATCTCCCTTTGTGTAAATATGCCTTTTTGTAGCACAAGTTCTCCTGCTGTTCTTGCGAAGCTTAAGAGATATCTGCTTTCTTGGACTGCAGGAATTTAATTCAAAGCTGTCAGATTTTGGTTTGGCCAAGGCCGGGCCAACTGGTGATCGCACACACGTATCCACTCAAGTAATGGGTACACAAGGCTATGCTGCTCCAGAATATGTTGCTACAGGTTAAAACATTGCCTCTCTTGTTAGCTTAGCTATATTGAACATATCGCATGGCCTTCTGATTAGATATCCATTTTGTAGATTTTGGAGTAAAACATATTAAAACATGATTTTTGATGATAAATCTTGTTCTATAGTTGTTGAAACTTTACTTTTCATAATTTAGTTATGATGGTGTACGCAAACCTTACCCTTACCTTTGTGGGGGTAAAGACAACCCTTCAAAGTATCCCCAGTTACCGATCTTATTTATCTAGACTTTCTATAAAGTTGCGGTATTTTCACGGAGAAGAAAGAGCTTGATTTCTTATTATGAGTAAACATAACTCTGCTTTCCTAATGAAACACATTCTATTGTAATACTGCTGGACTATTAACTTGTAACTAAATATCCCGCTATCTTCCAGGTCGTTTGACAGCAAGAAGTGATGTATACAGCTTTGGTGTTGTGTTGCTCGAATTGCTTTCAGGACGACGTGCAGTCGACAACACAAAGGTCGGTACAGAGCAGAATCTTGTAGACTGGGCAAAGCCATATTTAGGGGACAAACGGAAGTTGTTTCGAATAATGGACACCAAACTAGAAGGCCAGTATCCCCAGAAAGGAGCGTATACAGCTGCTAACCTTGCTTGGCAGTGTCTAAGCAATGAGCCCAAGCTTCGCCCCAAAATGTCCGAGGTTTTAACTGCTCTTGAAGAACTTCAATCACCAAAAGGTGTTAGCAAACTCTCACATACCAAACATAGAGCTATTCCCAGCCCAGTGGCCGTATCGCCTATGAGGCATCATCGTTCACCCCTGCATATGACACCGTCTGCTTCTCCATTACAAGCATATCAAAAGTCTCCTCGCGGAAGGTGACTCATAGAGAGTATACATATTTTGGTTTTGTTATTGTACATTTCTCATATATCTACCAAATTTTGTTGTCTATATGTTTTAATGTATTGGCAATCCAAGATTAGATTTTGTTCTTTTGTCCAATGCTTACTTTGTAATCTATTCAGACAGTGAGTTAACTCTCACTGTATTTGAGAATATAATCTACTTAGTTAAATGTGAATGAAATTGTGTCTCATATATTTTATAAAGCATAAGAAGGCATAATATGAAGAAAATCCGTAACTAATATGTATTCAAAAGAGCTAAAAGAACTAAAGTTTATTAACCAGAATACAAAGTCATAATTCAACTGGGTAATAGGAATAGAATAGTAAACCAATATTAAATAGGCTTAATTAGAGTAAAACACTTTAATCATTCTCAAACTTGGTTTAAGACAATTGAAGAAAATTAATTATATTAGGTATATTTACTAAACTTATTAGTTCAGTAATCAATGTTGTGTGAATTTTTTTTCTCAAGTACTTATAATTTGCATTTTTTCTTTAGTGACTTTTGCAATTCTAGATCTTATAGATTTTGAGCTATAATTTATATATATGCTTTCTTACAAAGAAAATAATGTAGATGATGAGGAAGATGACGAGGATGATGGTGATCCAAATTATGTGCCTCCTAACAAAAATAATGATGAAAACAACACGACTGAGAACGTAGACAACAACGGTGATGACAATGATAATAACAATGAAGGAGATCTAGGAGATGATTATGTGATTTATCACCATTATCATCATCTCTAGAATCCCCATCATCGTTATCATCATCTTCATCTTCATCGTTATCATCCACGCCATCATCCTCATCATTTTCATTGTTATTTTTGTTAGGACATATAATCAGAGTCACCAACATTGTCATTAACGTCATCATCCTCTTCATTATTTTCTTTGTTAAGAGGTATGCAATCATTTTGCTGGAACCTCGATCACTTTCCACTATTCCTGCAGTTTGGAGGCATAAAATCATTTTCATAATATTCATCATGATATTTCTAAATAAAATAATTGTTTTAGTACTACAAGTTTAGCAATAGATCTATGTGATATATATATATATATATATATATATATATATATAATTTTTTTTTGTCTGTGTTCTCATTATTCCACGTAATCTTGATGTGGCCTAAGAACCACTTGTCATAAATTTTCTTGCCTTATTATTAGGCTCATTTAAATTAATTTATCGTATTTTAACAAAGTTATCTCAGTTAGCTATCAAAGTAATACATATAAAACTGGTCAAATCATAAATATAAATTTGGTCAAATCATAAGAAATCAAATCATTGTTTGACTAAGAGTTTTGGTGAGTTGAATATGCTTTTCATTCACTAATTTATTTTTTCTATTAAAAAAAGTGTGGGGCGAGATCTCATTATGTAATTCAATCCTTTAAATTTTTCAATAAATTCTATTTAGACACTTAAATTATAATTTATTATAATTGAGCACATAAGTACATAATAAAATGTCTTCTATATTAATAAATAAGCCTCTTAGAGTTTCACTAGCCATAGATAGCTATATTTCCTTTTCATATATAATGCAACCTGAGATTAATTAAAATATCACTAAATTCTAGAAGTTATTGAAAATTAATATATAGATGAAACCATATAACAATAGTTTCCTCTTAACCTATAATGAACTACAAAAATATATTTTTTCTTAAAAGACATATTTTTATTAAAATTTGGCAAATAAAAAGAACAGAATCTGTAAATATTTCAATTTAGTTTTTTCCCAAGATTAAGCAATCTTTTTATTTGAAACCATAGGATAACCCAGGTCCTAGTCGGAAGACATTGAGGGGGGAATTAATTCCGGATCACCCATATGGATAACCATCCTCCAAATCAATTGAGTCGATGGACAATCTATAAACTATGTATACATGATTATATTTTTTTTTGTAATATTTACTTTTTATTTAAAATATATTGTTTAATGACAATGACAGTATGCATTCATCATGAGCAATCAATAATGTTTTTACTCTATAATTATTTCAACTTCATTCACTTTCTTTTTAAGACACCTACAACAACTAAGAATTATTTTAGATTTTCTGTCAGTGCGCTTTGACACCATTAGAAATAAATATTTTTTTATGGTAAATTAATGAAATTTTGTACTATAATATGTGGGTTTTCATCTATTTTCACTTAACCAGCTCACTAGAAAAAAAGATTCTCATTGAACTATTGGAAAGTTTCTTATTTGTTTTGTATGAAGACACTATTATTTTTATTTTCTCATGATTTAATCAAAATATTTATAAAAATAGCCACTAACTATTTTCTTGTGGAAATTTTCACTAAAAAATAATAATAATTTTTAGTAATATTTTTAATTAATGGCAAAAAAGTTCAAAATATTTTCATTCAGTATTTATATATCATTAAATCATATTACAATTGGGGGCATTTTTTTTTTTTTTTATGAAATTTGTCCATTAGAAGTCTGCTACATAATAATGCAAAAAATGAAAACATGAAAAACATTAATCTAGTAAATGATAACTAACAAACACTACATAATATTCCCATTTTATTTAACAACAATAATTCTTCAATAAATATTAAAATTTTTATTCAATAAACTCAACTTTATAATTCAATCAATTGTATGAAAAGTTAATTAGAATTGATTGCCCTACATGTAACCCCATCCTACCTAGGTTTTATTAATTTTTAGGGTTTTTTTTCTAATTTTAATTTTACTTTCTTTTTTTTTTTTGAAATTTCAACTTGTGTTTAATTAGTTTTTTTATATAACTATTTTTAATTTGATATTATTATTATTATTATTATTATTATTATTATTATTATTATTATTATTATTATTTAAGTGACAGAAATTAAAGTAAGTGAAATCAATAAAATTGATCGATAAAAAAATATAGAAGAGATAAAGTACTAAAGTACACAATAAGATATAAATTATTTCAAAAATAAAGTTTTTTTTTTTTTTAGAGTGTATATGATTCTTAACCCAATTTGAAAGATAAGTTCTGCAAAACAAAGAATCTAATTCTTTTTTTTATTATTATGAATAAATAGCATTTTCAAGTCTAGTTGAAATTTTAATACAAGCTCAAGTAAAAATCATTAAGACACAATTGAAGAAAATTAATTACATTAGGTAGATGACTAAGCTTATTATGTAGTTATTTGAAATATGAGCTTTCTTTCAATTTTGAGTTGTTTATCTTATTTTGTTTAACACAAAGTTTAACAAAATAAAGGAACTATTTAGCCAATTGTGTAATTAATCAGTGTTGTGCAATTTTATTTTTTTTCAAAATTCTTATAATCTACATTTTTCTTTAATTTTTTTTCTATTGAAGGTGCAACGACTTAGCAATTCTAGATCTTATAGATTGTGAGCTATAGTTTTTTTTTCTAGATTAAAAATAGAGTAAAAGATCATAGTTCTGAATAATAATAGTTAATTTTATAGAGATAATTATTTTTCTATAAAATTATTTTGACTAATGATATAGATACAACCGAATGATGACAAGTATACTAATTATTTGTACAAGAAACATGATGATTTAAGTGATGAGAAAGATTAATAGATATTATTATTTTACACTTTCGAAAAGAAGAAATGATAAAGGTTCTAGGGGGATGATTATATGCCTCCTCACAAAGAAAATAATGTATATGATGAAGATGATGATGATAATAGAGGTCCTAATTTTGTGCGTTCTAAAAAAATAATACGGATAATGGCGACAATGACGATGATGAGTATGATGATAGTAACGAGGATGGAAATCTAGGAGATGATTATGTGTTTCATCATCACAAATCATCATCTCTAGAATCTCCATCATCGTTATTATCACCATAACCATCGTTATCATCATCGACATCATCCTTATCATCTCAATTATTATCTTTGTTAGGACACATAATCAGAGTCACCAATATTGTCATTATTTTCCCCACCATCTCCATTATATTCTTTGTTAGAGGGTATATACTCGTTCTGTTGAAATCTCGATCACTATCTCCATTATTTCTTCTGTTAGAAGGCACAACATCATTTTCATAATATTCATCATGATATTTCTAAATAAAATAAAATTCTTAATCAAACAAGTTTAATTTTTAGCAATAGACTTGTCTAATATATATATAATTTTTTTTTTTATCTATGATCTCATAATTCCGATGTGGTTCTGATGTGGTCTAAAAATCACTTGCCATAAATTTTCTTGCCTTATTATTAGTATCATTTAAAATAATTTACCTTATTTTAGTTAAGTAATCTTTATCATTTACCAAAGTGATAAATATGAATCTAGTCAAATCACAAGAAATCAAATCATAAAAATCATTATTTGACTAATAGTGGTAAAGTGATAAATATGAATCTGGTCAAATCATAAAAATTATTATTTGACGAATAGTTACAAATATGAATATGGTCAAATTATAAGAAATCAAATTATAAAAATCATTATTTGACGAATAGTTATGAAGTTTTAGGACATGCTTCCGTTCACTAAAAAAGGACTAATAAAAAAATAATGTAACATAAATAAAATAGATAGAATATATCATGATTTGAAAAAAAAATAAAAATAAAATTTATAATATTTAGCACCTTAAATATGATTAGTCTAGACATATTTTTGTTGGCAAAATCATTTGCTTTCATATTTATATGAGTAGGTATTTGAGATTATTGTCTATGTAATTCTAATGTGGCCTACAATCACTTGCCATAATTTTTCTTGCCTTATTAAATCTCATTTAAAATTATTATTTTTACCTTATTTATTTTAATAAATTAATCTTAATTTGTCATGATTCAGACCATCGTGATTGACACCCACACTAACCCTCCGGTGGGAGAACCACTACAACCCAGACTAAACAACTTAACCAAAAATTATGTATTTAAAGATACGGAAGCAGGTTTAAATGACTATAAAAATAGAGTCCCCATAAATTCTAAGGTTTTCAACAAACAACTAACCAAACTAATGCGGAAGAACAACCCCTAGAACCTGAAAGTCATTGTACCAAAACTCTACTAACGACAAGTCTAAGAATAAGGGATACAACCCCGAAACTAAACAACACCTTAAATAAAAGTCTAAGTCTGAAAAGAGTGGACTTAAACAAGAAAGATCCATGGCAGCCTGAAAAAACTGGCTCACTCTTGAATCCGGTCACGCTCAATAGACACCTAGCTGAGGTTTATCAATAGCCGCCTGAAGATGCCTGTACTCAACAAAGAACAAATAAGTGCAATATCAGTACATAACCACAATGTACTGGTAGGATCACGCGGCTATCCCAATAAGTGAAACACACATAAGTAACCACAACATTATAAAACAGACATATAACAAACATATACAATATTAGTCATTTTTTGAGGATCAATGTAGCATCACACGTTCTCAATAATACACATTGATTATCAATTTAGAGCAACGTACAATATTCCAATATCAATCATCATTAGATATAAACGTAATCATTACCAGTAGATACACAACACAATTCAATGATCCTCTCATGGAATCCACACCCAAACTGTTAGCATATCGGAACGTGGCAACCGATCCCATATTTATGTCGGAACATAGCAACCGATCCATTCAACAAACCACAATCACAATCATAATGTATATTCTCACAATCATATAACAAAAAGTGATTCATGACATACAATTATTCAATTATCCTCATCCACAAGTATTGTGACCAATAATGCAACATTCACATACATACACGTATTATAATGAAGAAATTACAAACATATATCACACCAACATGAAATCACAGCCATCACCTACCTCGAATCCATGTTTGAATCCCCTAAAGAACTTAAATCTTTCCTTTCTGGATGCTTTCCGCTTGTTCGTGGTCTAAAAACATATAATTAACGCAATGATCAATAAACGAGTCCTATTACTCGGATCATTATCAATAATATCAACCCTAGGTCAAACCTTGATCCCCATACCCAGATTAGGGCTTTTTCCACCATTAACTGCATATCAAAACCTTTCCCTAATGATAATTACCCAAGAAACTACATTCTACATATCAAAAAACGAATTCAGAGAGTTAAAACCTTACCTTTAGCCTCAAGAATGGTGAAAAAAGGTCAAGAACTCGTACGGGGTCGTCTTCTAGCTCTCAATGTCAAAAAGTGCTGAATAAAGTTGGGGTTTATTTACGACCTTAAGTTGCGTCGAACCCTCCACAACGGTCCTCACCCCGCTACAACGGTCCCACCTTAGCGGCAGAAATCCCGCCCTATCGGCTTGCACAAACCAGTGAGCTATTTTTATAATTCAAAACCCCTATTTCATAACACACCTTTAACCAATAACGCTAAAGAAATATCATTCATACTAAGATCAATTTTGGGAGTTCTATTCACCCGAATTCAATTTCGTAAGGTCGTACAGATTTCTTAACGACTTATGTAATCACTCATGTGATCAAAATCATAAATAAGTCACCCGATTGTTACAAGATTTTCCTACACCTTAACAACTCCGATTTCGTCCAAATTCGGACTAGGTTGAGAAATTCAAAGTTACTACTAAAAAGTTTTCTGGCCCCAATTCTTTCCCCATTGGCATTTTAATGACGACGGGAACAGATCGTTACATAATTAGATATCAAAGCATTATATATGACTTTTTTAAATCATAAATATCATTATTTGATAAGTAGTTCCCCCAAACACTTCAGCAGGGCATCAAAAGCGAAGATACGAATCTCTCATGAAGTGGTCAAAGGAACTCTCGAGAACACCTTGATAGATATAGAAATGAACCATTGCATTCATTATCTCACATTAGTACTTTACCACTCCTACTTGTTTGTGTAAATTTCAATGTGAACCCAGGAGTTTCCCCAAACGCTTCAGTAAGACTTTAGAAATGAAGTAATTAAGCCCTCATGAAGTGGTCAAGGGAACTCTCGGGAACACCTTGATAGATGTAGCCATGAATCATTGCATTCATCATCTATCTCTAGTTTTCTTGCACTTTTACTTGTCTGTGTAAACTTCAAAGTGAACTCGGGAGTTCCCTCAAACACTTCAACTGTGCATCAAAAACGAAGATATTAATCCCTCATGAAGTGGTCAAGGGAACTCTCGAGAATACCTTAATAGATATAGAAATGAATCATTGATCATTCATCATCTCCCGTTAGTACTCTTCCACTTCTACTCATCTTGTAAATTTCAAAGTGAACCCAGGAGTTCCCCCAAACACTTCAGCAAGGCATCAAAGATGAAGTAATTAAACCCTCATGAAGTGGTCAGGGAAACTCTTGAGAACACCTCAATAGACTTGAGAACCATTTTTGTTCATCATCTCCAACTTGTACTCTTGCACTTCCACTTGTTTATTTAATCTTGTTACAACATACACTCCTATTTATATTGTATTGGTAAGACAATTCCATGCAAGATATGAAAGTGGGGTTTGAACTTGGATATGTGGTGACATTTTATTGAATCTGGCTACAAATATGGGTAATATTAAAGTTTGAGAATATGAGAAAAAAGTAATTCCTTCCCAAGACCTTTTTCCTTTTCATCCCATATTGTACCTTTTCCCTTTTTTCTTTACATGTGTTTTAAGTTTAAGAGATGGTTTCACTTGCATAATTCTCATACCTAAGGTTTTAACTTTGTATTAATTATGTACAAATTAAATCTTGCATCAATTTGCTGGAATTAGTGGATTCATTGTCTTATAATTCTGACTATTAATATTTTTTCTTATGCATGTCAATTTTCTTTTAAATAAATTTAAAGAATCATATAACAATTCACAACGATATTTTTAAATACTTAATTTGACTCTTGTGGGACGAAAGGGGTATATATTTTATAAAGTTATTCTGGATCTTATCCAATTTACTTTATGATTGGTAAAATAGAAAGGTATCAACAGAAATATAACGTTGAGTCAATCTTATTTGTGCATGAAATGTTTTCCCTTTATTTTGGAATTTTGCCTTCACTTGGATAACAATATAGACCAGGTTCAATATTATGAGCTCAAGAAGAATATTCTAAGCCTATATGTACCAAGGAATATTTCTTTTCCAAAGTCAGCAACAATATCGAAACATATTTCGTGTAATCCAACAAATAAAGTTGGGCTTAAAGAGAGTAGAATGTACCATACATTATTACTATGATTGTTTTCGGTAGAACTTCTGTTAAAAAAAAAAATAGTCTAAAATAATATTTCCTCCATGCCTATTTACTTGTCAATATTTCCTAATTTGACTTCTCTTAATTTTTACTTGTCATATTTGACAAAGCAAGGAAGGGCAATTATTTTTTCTTCCTATTGTACCCTCAAGTTCTTAACATTGATGAGTTAATGCTTAGACTATCACACTACATAAAAAATGATCATTAGAATTAATTGCTGCTAAATATGTATTTTTAATGGCAATTAACACTCCTTGTATATGCCCCTAAAGCTTTTAGCGATATTTGTTCTAATGGCACTGAACTAATGCCGGTAAAGACTTTAGCACTCTTTATTAATGTCAATATTTATTGCCGCTAAAAGTTGTTTTTGTTGTAGTGTTAGTTAATAGGGCTAAAATGATAAACTCACTATACCAATCATTATTTTTTTAATAGGTGTATTAAGTCAAAATTTGACAAGTAAAAAAACGAAGGGAATATAAAGAAAGAAATAAATGAAATGAAAGGTCATTTATCTGGACTCAGAGTGCATTAAAAAGGAATTTACACGTGAACTATAAAGGTAATTTAACACATTACGAGAACTAGCAAAGGTCCTGAGTTCTAGTAGTCTCACCAATCTTTTTTTATTTTTTTATTTTTTATAAGAGTCCCACCAATCATTTATTATTTATAAAAACCTAAATTTTATATGTTTGCTCGGCCAAGAAAGTGATATGGATACTCATGTTGGGGACATGTTGCAAATATGAAATAAATAATAAATGTATATTCGTCTAAACGTAGAAGATCAGTACGAGTTTAGCTGAAATCAAATATTTATTTTAATGGTGTATTTTTACTAACAAGTTTTTTAAATGCTTTTACATACTCCTTTCATTTAATAATAACTGTTTACTATACTATTTTGAGATGTCCAACAAAATTTGTATACTTTATGAAATCAATGGATGAATCGGTACGAGATTAGCTGAACTCAGATATTTGTTTTAAACGGTGTATTTTTACTAACAAGTTCTTTAAATGCTTTTACATATAACAATAATTGTTCACTATACTATTTTGAAATGTCCAACAAAACTTGTACACTTTATAAAATCAATAGTTGATTTTACACGTATTTCCTAATTGTCTAATCTTGTTTACAATTTACTTAGTCCAATTAAGATGGATTAGATCAACATGAGTGAAATATTAGTGGGTCATAACTTAGCTGGTCCAACTTCTTTTCTTTCTTTTTTTTTTTTTTTGGAGATATTTATAAACATTTTCAATCAAATATTCCCAGAAAAATGTTCATAGATATTACAAAAGATTTATAATTTTTATATAAAATAATCCTATCTAAAGATAATTAAGCATAATTATCTAAACTAAAGAATGAATGCCTGAGAAGAATGCTTCTGTTCATTTACAACGGACTCTCTTATTTTATATATTTTATTTTCATAATAATTTATTTTCCTTTATTCAGAATCAACTCATTTATGCATTATTCCTGAATGAAGCAACCTAATGAGTTACTCCCTCCATTTCATTTTATGTGGCACTTTTCAGATTTCTTCTTTTCTTAACTTAAGAATTAAGTAAAAACAATGAAATTGTACTACATATGGTCGAAACCCGTGTGAATCATCAATAAAATATTTGATTCACACGGTCTACATGCAGAGATTCAAACAAGTCTATATTTGACCGTAAATTTTTCATATTGTGACTTATATAGTACATTTTACATAGTTTACAAATATTTATATTTCATTTCAAAAAAATTGAAGATTCCGTGCGCAAATTCCTAATCAAACTTAAACTGTTTGACTCTCGAAAAATGAAAAGTGCAACATAAATTGAAACAGAGGGAGTATGTGTTACGATTAACGATATTATCTTGCGATTTGAGCTTAAGGAAATCGCAATCATGGCACGACTGAAGTGTTTTGATGACGATAATAGTGTGTATGACATTCAAGAAATTAAACGAATACATTGATAAAACAATTATTTTTGATACACAGATCTTTTTATTTATTCCATAGTTTTTTTATCAGTATTAATTTTCCCCCTTTTTAGTAGGGCTGTCAATATGGGTTGACTCATCTCATCCGGACTAATTCATATATGTTTTGCAATTTAACGGGCCAGTCGGGCTAGCCTATTTTTTATGTGGGTTGGAAAATAGTCGGCCCAATCCACAAGTGTGTGGGCTACGGGCTTTGTTGGGCCGGCCCTCTTTTCTTAAAAATATAATTTTTATAATTTTTTAATTAAATTATACTTCCTCTGTCCCAATTTATGTGACTTACTTTCATTTTTAGTCAGTCTAAAAAAATGACACATTTCTATATTAAGTAACAATTTAACTATAAAATATTTATTTTACCCTTAATGAAATAATTTACACAAATTTCTATCATTCATTTTGGACCACAAGTTTTAAAAATCTTCCTTTCTTTCTTAAACTCTGTACCGAGTCAAACAACATCACATAAAATGGGACGGAGGGAGTAATTTAAAAATATTATCATAAATAAAGACTAGTGTTACTACTTGTTAATCAAATACACAAGTAACAATTTAACTATAAAATGTTTATTTTACCTTAATGAAATGATTTACACAAATTTCTATCATTCATTTTGGACCACAAGTTTTAAAAGTCTTCCTTTTTTTCTTAAACTCTGTGCTGAGATAAACTACATCACATAAAATGGGACGGAGGGAGTAATTTAAAAATATTATCATAAATAACGACTAGTGTTACTACTTGTTAATCAAATACACAAATAAAATTATCTATATAATATTTATTACGTTTGATTTCAAGTAAAAACATAAATAACTAAATAGAAATATTAATCTAATTGTTTTCCAATGGTCATATATAATAAAACACAAAAAGTATGATAATATTCCATAGGCTATGGCCTATGTAGTGATTCCTTAGAAATTTTAGGAACTTTATTTTATATAGTACATATTTTATAAACATAATTTGTATTTAAATTGTAATATTTTAAACAGATTTTGAGGGTAGACTCCTGTTATTTTTAACACTCTATTTTATTTTTATTTGGCCCACGGGCCGTGTCTATCTATATTTCTCAAGCCCCACAAATCAACAGACATATTCAGGTCGGGCTAAAAAGCCCTTTTCTTAAATAGGCTCCAAATAGCCCAACCCTATCAAATTATGGATTAGGCCAGGTAGGCCAACGGGCCTACCCCATATTGACGGCTCTACTTTTTAGTGGAATACGAGAAATGTTTATATTCAAAATTTATTGTCGGATATATATCTTCATGGCTTAATATGGAAATACTAGTGCTATAACCATTGTGTTCATCAACTCTTGCACTTCTATTCATTTGGGTAAATTTCAAAGAGAGCCCGGGAGTTCCCCTAAACACTTCAACAAGGCATCAAACAACAAAGTAATTAACTCTAATGAAGCAGTCAAGGAAACTCTAGGAAACACCTTGATATATAGATTATACGTGAATCATTGTGTTCACCATCTACAACCAGTACTCTTGCACCTTTAGTCGTTTGTGTAAATTTCAAAGTGCGCCCAGGAGTTCCCCCAAACACTTCAGCAGGGCATGCATCAAATAACAAAGTAAACCCTAATGAAGTGGTCAAGGGAACTCTAGGAAACACCTTGATAGACTTGAAACCATTTTGTTCATCATCTCCAACTAGTTAGTAGTATACTCTTGCACTTCTACTTGTTTGTTTGACGTTGTTACAATATATACATTCCTATTTATAACATTATTTTGCTAAAAAATTTCATGCCAAATGTGAAAGTGGGGTTTGAACTAAGATATGGGGTGACACTATATTGAATGTGGCTACAAATATGGGTAATATTAAAGTTTGAGAATATATCAGGAAAAAAAGTAATTCCTTCTCTAGTTCCTTGTCTTTACACCTCATATTGTACATTTTTTCCCCATGTCTTAAGATTTGGGTGATGGCTTCCCTTGCTAATTATTATACCAAAGTTTTAACTTATAATATTAAAAATTTATTTAATTTAATAGCTTTTAATTTGTATAATACTACATCTGGTCCTTATAACTACTAATTTTTATGATTAATTATTTTCTTTAATTTGACTATTTTATACAATTTTTCAGAATTTTTTTAAATATTTCAAATTTTATGTTAAATACATTTAAAAAATCATATACAAATTCACATGGTGATTTTAAAATACTTTGACTCTTGTGCGGCGGAAGGGGTGTGTATATTTTATAAAGATATTCTAGATATCTTGTCCAATTTACTTCATGATTGAAAAAATAAAAGGTGTCAACAAAAAAAAATATAACGTTCATAAGTCGATTTTATTAGTGCATGGAATGTTCTCCTTTTATTTTTGTAGCTAAAAGGACCATTGATACTCATATTTGCCTTCACTTGGATAACAATGAAGACCAGGTTCAATATTAAAATCTCAAGGAGTATATTCTTAGCTTTATGAGCCTATTGTTTGTTCCAAGGAATATTTCTTGTATTTATACTTACTCCTCCGTTCTTATACGATTTGGACTTTGCCTATTTTATATAATATTCATATTAATTGATGTTTAGTTTTAATTTAGATCTGCTAAGGAAATGGTTACTAGAAAAACTACTTTATTAGATCAATATATATCATATACATTAATTCTATCTATACTTTCAAATAATTACGTATCTTATCACTAATTAAGAGTTTTCTGTTATCTCCTGTATTCAGATTAGCAAACAAGAAATAATAAAAGATGAAAAGAAAAACAAAGAACTATCCGAGTCCACAGAACCCACTGTGTGTCCTTAAGAAATTTAATCCCCTCAAGTATCCGAGGTTGCAGATTAATTCCTCCCAAGATAAAACGGATTAACCAGTAAAGAAGTAGCGGTACCTCAAACTTCAATAATTTCAACATACTCAAAATGACAACAACGAATCACACACACAAACACGATTGATCGATTTTGTTTTGTAAGAAATGTATGCAAAAGAAGGGAAGAATTTTGTGCAGTAAAATAAGAGAAAACTTCTGTATTTATAGCCAACAAAGGGTAAAGGTCACAACTCTTTGGAAAAAAGACAACCTTTCAGAAAGGTCACAACACTTTGGAAAAGACATAACCTTTCAAACGGTCACAACCCTTTAGAAAGGACACAACCTTTCATAAAGGTCACAACCCTTCGGCATAGTCACACCTCTTCAGGAGAGCCACAACCCTTCATTTCCTGTTCACACCTTTAAAACCCAACATTTTCTACCAACTAGATACATGTATTTCTGTTACTAGATACATTAAAATAGGGAGAGAGGCGAGAGAGATGGAGAGGGAGGCGAGCTAGATAGTCATGTATCCCAGATACATGTGAAGCATACTAGATTCATATATTTGTATGTATATGCTGTGATTCGCATGTATTTGGAACACCGATATATGGGAGAGTGGTGAGCGATATGGGAGGAAGGCGAGGGAAGAGAGTGATATTTTTATCTATGTATCTCGAATACATGTGAATTCACTTTGATACGGTGTGTCTAGAATAGTGATAACTAACTATGCTCTGATAAGATCATCCCACGTGATTTAAAGTTAAAGTTAAATCTTGCACAGATTTACATAAATAAACACTGATTTAAAATCAAAACTTGAAATGAGACTTCCAAATTCTATGATTAAACGCCTAATATTAATATCCTTTCTAACACCAAAAATTTAAAAGAGGTTAAAAAATGCATTTTGGTCAGTTGAACCTAGTCAGAATTGTGTGTCGAATTCAAGAAATGGAATCACAATTTTGTAACAAGTGACCACAAAATCTATCTTACCTTTTGTAGTCATATAACTCAAAGGGGCATTGTGAGAGAGAATCGCACAAGGTACGCATAAATCTCATTCAACGAGAGAAAGAGGACTTTATTTTTTTCATCTTTCGTGCGATTAAATTTTTCATATTTTAAGCACATAAAGAATCTGATTTGCAAGTCATCTTCTTGAATCAAGAATATTTTTTTAACCAAATTATTAAAAGCGAACATCTTTGTTCAATATCACATAGTTTCAAAGTGTTTTTTTAACCCTACATATGTACAATCAACAGTAAAAGTAAAATGTTTCATTTATCAAGCCAAAATAAATTCAAATAAAAAAAATTAAAGGACACCTATACTTGCCATAAGTTTTTATTTAGACAATTAACTTAGGATTCTCCATCATTTATAGGAGTACAAGTTGGGCAAACCTATGTTCCTATCAAACATTTTTTTCACACAATTTAAGTGAAACATATGTTTGCATGACATCTTTATAATTGAGGATCCTCCAAATATATCTTCTTCACATATTTTGCAATTCTTAGTTGAAATAGTTTTTGCCATGACATTACTATCATTTTCATTTATTTGCTTGTTGTATATGTGTGACATATTAATCTTAACACCAAGTCCCAACACATAATGATCATCAAAAAGCACAGAACAATGGCTATATTTACGTGCCAATTCGATCAACTCATCAACAATCACTTTGAATTCGAAGATCAATGAAACTTGACAATTTCTTAACTGGTCGTGTATGGCTTGATGACTTTTTTCTGAATTCTTGAGATTCCATAGTGAAACATGTTGAGATTGGTGGACATTCATGTTTGTATTAATTACCAGAAATATCGTACAAAAGATGTCCCATTTCGAAAATAAATTGAATTACTACTAATTCAAATGCAAAAGAATGAGGAAAATTTATGGGGGGGTTTTCTGGCCACCCTCATAAGGTGTAGTACAAATTAGTTTCTTCATAAGCAAAAATCTCCATGGTAAATTAACTTGACAAAAGATTGCTAGATGGGTTAGGAATTTATAGATATTTCAATCCTAAACTTTCTCTGAAAAGGATTTAAGTATTTTACTATAATTAAACCTAATTAAACTTCGTTTAGTTAATAGTTAACATACATGCATGTACGTTTTCTGACTTGGTATTGTAGTTAACAAATTTAATTATTCTAAGTTGAGATTGTTGGGATTATAAGATGTGAATGGAAAATGAAGAGCTGTGATTTTTATGAAGAGTTGTGACTTTTCTCATCAAATAGAGTTGCGACTTTTCGAAAGGATTGTGACTTTTTCGAAGGATTGTGATTTTTTAGAAAGGTTATGTGTTTTTCAAAGTGAATTTTTCAGAGGAATGTGTAAACACAAGTTCATACATTATCCTTTGTTGTCTATAAATGAAGAGATTTCTCTTATTTTTTAACTATGAAATTTCAGAACTACTTCTTTTGCACAACAAAATGTATTTTTCCAATTCTAAAAAGGTAAAAAGGCTTAGATGATGCCGTGCTTCCTAAGTGTTAGAAGTCCGATGAGAATATTATGAAACTAATTATATTATATTGTACTTAATTATCACTCGTTCTTGTTATCAAATGATAATAATCAGTTTATTAACAAGAATTATTTTGAGCTAGTTGACAGTGGCGTTTAGCAAACATTTTTGGGGGTAGAATGGTCTTTAAGGTTTCATTAAAGTCGGTTGACACCCAATTTTGACCTAACATTTTTTCAAGAATCGTAACTTTTAAGTTTTATTTATTCAATAGTTAAAAATACATTTTTTATAATTTTAAATAAGTTTATCGATATTTTTCCTTATTTATCAAAATTTAGGATTTTTTATCAGTTAATTTTAATTAGATTATTTTTTGTCATAATCGGTTAAATACGTTCAAATATTTGTTCATATTGATTAAATGATTATTTCTATTAAATTGCACTTTATATATGTCTTTAGTTACATTCATTACTTTTTTTTATATTCATTTTTATTTGTCACATTTGCTACCGACCCAAAACTGCCCATTGTTTTCATTTTCGTTTCCGGCCAGCAACCTCGCTGCTACCATCTTAGACCCAATCCAAAACCCCACCTCTTTTCCCATTTTTTTTCACCACCAAACAGCCACCAGAAAAGCAGAATCGAAAACACCAAACGAACCCCGTTTTTCCATTTTTTTCAGAACCCCAAACTCCGACAAGCAGCTCACCGTCCAACCACCGCTGCAATCATTTGTTTCTTCATCATATTGTTATGTTTCTATTTGACATGAATATCATTTGTCATATATTAGCTATTTTGAAAAATAAAATTGGCCGATGAAGAAATTACCGTTGATTTTCAAGGCCTTCCATGTTAATAAGACAAGTTTTTATTTTTAAGTTATTATTTGAGTTATTTATTCTTATTCATATTAATTTAGTACTAACAATTTTACTAAGTGTCTTTACAAGTACCCCGGAATCACTTCCCATTGAAGCCATTCGAATAAAGTTCGAAACCTATATTCATTTTAATGTATATTGTTAACAATAGGCAAACATTAGGTTGTTTCTCATATTACCAGTTTACTTTATTACTTGTGTATATTGCATGCTTGTTTTACTTGTATATAGTTTTATCTCCTCCTCAATTTGAACAAAAATGAATTCAGTCGGGATCCACATTTGTGGATTTCGAAAGATGCCTAACACCTTCCATTTGTAATAACTTGAAACTCTTACCTAGAATCTAATGATTTCGTAGATTTCCTAAAATTAGGTAATGACTCCTTTAAAATTCTTTTAAAATTGAATCAATTGTTTATTTTTTGAGTCATCATGACGCTTCGCCCTATTTGAATAAAGTAGGGATGTAAACAAAGTCGATGTACGATAAAGTAAGAAAAACTAAAAATATGTACAAACTTAGTGGTCTGCCACTTGCATTTTATGAAGCGGTCAAGGAAACTCTAGGGAACACCTTGATAGAGATATATACGTGAACTATTGTGCTCATCATCTCTAGCCAATATTCTTGCACTTCTACATGTTTTTGTAATTTTCAAAGTGAACCCGGGAATTTCCCCGAACACTTCAGCAGGGCTTCTAACAACAAAGTAAGCCCTCATGAAGCTGTTAAGGGAACTCTAGGGAACAGTTTGATAGATTTATATGTGAACTATTGTGTTCATCGTCTACAACCAATAATACTCTTGTTGTCTTGCACTTCTATTCGTTTTTTGTAAATTTCAAAGTGAGCTCGGGAGTTCCCCCAAACACTTCAGCAAGGCTTCTAACATCAAAGTAAGCCCTCATGAAGTGGTCAAGGGAACTCTAGGGAACACCTTGATAGATTATACGTGAACCATTGTGTTCATCATCTACAACCAATACTCTTGCACTTTTATTCATTTGTGTAAATTTCAAAGTGAGCCTCGGAGTTTCCCCAAACACTTCAATAGGGTTTTTCAAACAATAATGTAAACCCTATTGAAGTAGTCAAGGGAACTCTAGGGAACACCTTGATAGACTTAAAAATCAATTTTGTTCATCATCTCTGACTAGTTAGTAACATATATACTCTTGCATTTCTTCTTGTTTGTTTGATGTTGTTACAATATATATTCCTATTTATAACGTTGTTTTGCTAAAAATTCCATGCCTGTCACGCCTCAAATTCCATTAAGACGGACATACACCCGATGCCCTAAAGGCCCGAGAGAACAAACATGTAACCTATGCTTACTATGCATATAACTATGACAATTTTGTGATAAGTTCACATCAGATGCAGCGATATGAACCAATATAAGTAGACCCAAAACTTATATACAAGACTTGGCCGTTGAAGCCACAACTTGTTAAGACACAACTGAACCATATACATAAGTCTACAAAGCCTCTAAAGATAAAAAACCTTAGAGTAGGTCGAGACAGACCCCACCTTACCCTTAACTATGATACAATACCAAAATGAATCTACCAAGGACTTAGTAAAGCTCCGAATCAACCTGGAGCTCACCAAAAGTAGTTGAGTGTCGTGTGCTCTTATTGAGGAGGTCTACTAGCTGGAGTATCTATGCCTGCAACATGAAATGTAGCGTCCCCCGTAAGGAATGTCAGTACGAAAAAATGTACTGAATATGTAAGGCAATAACATATATAAAATAAGAGTTCAAATGAAACCAAGTATCAATACATGTGTGCATAAATCAGAACAGAAGATCACCTTTGTTAACTATTGTGGGATCGTGTATGTTACATTCTTGTCTTTACCTTTCTGTGTGTTATGAACTTTATAAGGCATGTGATACGAATGACCAACTGATCAGTGGTAGAAGAGGATGACTCATGCTAGGCATTTTAACCCCTGGGATGTGGTCCTCATAATTACATAAATTGGGATCGACCCATGCTAGGCTTTCGCCCCTGAGCTGCCACCCTTCTATACCAATTGGGATCGGCCTATGCTAGGGTTTCGCCTCTAAGCTGCCACTCTTAATTATACAGATTGCTTCACTTAGATTCTTTAATCTTTGAGATTGTTGTTTTGGTGGTCATAATCATTTTTGATATTTGAAACTACGGACCAGTAGTAAAAGATATGAAATTAATACTTCAAGGCAGTAACAATGACATAAGGAGCTATGTAACATCAATGCATTACTTGTGAGCTTAAAATGACACAATTGACTTCAACTGACTAGGAGGAGGATTCATCAAAGTTGCTTTTGAAAATACCATCTCTATACCAGTACCTAAGAGGATAATTACATAATAATTACATAATTATAGAGTAGTAGTAAACATAAAATGAAATAGTTCTATACACTAAGGAGAGAGGGAAATATTGCTAGCTATTTGGAGATCGTATGCTACCACTATGCTTTCTTTACTAGGAATAGAACTTAGGGAATTCATTCATTGTTATTCATGCCAAGGAATATGGAATCGAATAGCCTTACATACCTATTTTCCTGACCAATATAACTATCGCGATTCAGCCTTCCTTTTTGGTGTTAATCTGCAATATGAGTCATGATTAATCTAATGTTAGCAGCTAATCACATTAAGGACCTCGAAAAACAGTATCAAAATACATGACGGAAAGTAAGCCCATACAACCCTTACATAAATGGTGAACCACCACACCTTTCTGCTATACATCAATACAACTTCATACATCTTTTGCCAGGATACCAAAATTGCCCCCAACAACAACATACATAAGGCAACCACTATTAATCCCCTAAAATCTTTCAGCATAATAGGAGAATATTAAAATCAAGGATTTATAACCATCCATGAGTTCTAAACAAATATATACAAAATTCTCCACCGCAAACCTGCATTTAAAGAGAGGCAAAAAAAAAAAAAAATGGGCGGTAGCCTTACCTTAGTTTCTGGAAATTTATCTTCTAAACTTGTACTTTAAGAACTGAAACTCTCCTTCAAACTTTTACTTGAAAAAAAGGGGAAAATATTCAAGAACCCTAAGGTATTTTAGGGCTGATGTATTAATCCAAGAAGGACCAAGAGAGAAACTTAATAAATCTGAAATTTTCCAAGTTAAAAATGAAGCAAAAGATCTGATCTCTATCCCTTTAAAAGGGAGGTGCATTGGCCGACTTTCTCGGACAATTTTGGGCCATATATTGTTAAGTAGGTGACCCACCTACTTGGCCTTTTAACATGGGCCTTTGTGACTTGAACACTTGTTGGGCCTTGCTGTCAACTCTTGTCAATTTGGATCATAATTAATGCAATTAGGTGATCCACCTACTTGAATTTTTCACTTGGACCTTTTTTTTTTTTGGACCTAAGAATATTGGGCCTTGGCTGTCCATTTTCTCCTTATCCTTCTATTCAACTTGGGCTAAATTAATGCAAGTAGGTGGAAGTGTACTTGGCCTAATTACATGGTCAAAAGAGTCTTAGTAGGTGATACACCAACTTGGTCCTTTGGACTGGTCAATAAGTCAAAGTAGGTGATGCACCTACTTGTCACCTACTAGCTTAGTTAAGTCAAGCAAGCAGCTCACTTATTTAATTTCATTTTCTAAATATTAAACCCAGCACATAACTTTTAAATTTAAACTCAATTACCACCTTACTGTCTCGAGTTTAAATGCTCCCGTTAGAGTTAACTTGCAGTATACATGTTGAAACGTGCAAGGCATCACACCTTTCAATCTAGTTTAAATCAATATTAATCATATAAGAAACATGGTCCCTCACCTATACTGTAAGGCTATGTCAAGTATTACAAGAATAGAACAATCATATGCATAATATGGGCTGTTACATCCTTCCCTCCTTAAAATATTCGTCCTCGAATGTTAGCATGATTATCTAGTCCAAACAAGTTCAAGCCTAAGTTAGTACTAGTATTAATCACATTAAACATATAGACTTATACTTACTTGTTAACGCCTCAACTCAACATTTTCATCTTTCTCATCGGTCTGGAAGAAATGAGGATACTTCAATTTCATTGCTTCTTCGGCTTCCCATGTAATTTCTTCTACTTATTGGTTCCTCCATAATACTTTTACAGAGGCTACTTCTTTACTTCTTAACTTCCTAACTTGTCGATCCATATTAACAATGGGTACTTCTTCATAAGTGAGATCTCTCGTAACCTGTACATCTTCAGTAGGAGTAATACGAGATGGGTCACCTATGCATTTTCGAAGCATTAAGATATGAAACACCAGATGAACGGTGAAAGCTCTTGAGGTAGCTCTAGCTCATACGCAACTTGGCCAATTCTTCGAATAATCTTATTTGGCCCTATATCGCGTGGACTCAACTTTCCCTTTTTACCAAAGCTCATTACCCCTTTCATTGGTGACACCTTCAAGAACACCCAATCCCCTATAGAAAATTCTAGTCCTCTCTTTCTAACATCCGCATATTATTTATGTCGACTTTGATCTATTTCTAGCCGCTGTAGTATCACTTTGACTTTTTCCATAGCGTGATGAACAAGGTTTGGCCCAAATAAGACAGTTTCACCTGTTTCGAACCAGCCAATTGGGGATCTATATTTTCTACCATATAAAGCTTCATAAGGTACCATTTTAATACTTGAATGGTAGCTATTGTTGTATGAAAACTCGATCAATGGCAAATGATCATCCCAACTACCTTTGAAGTCTACTATACAAGCTCACAGCATAGCCTCAAGTGTTTGAATTATACGCTCTACCTGACAATCTGTTTGAGGGTGAAAGGCTGTACTTAAATTTACTTGTGTTCCTAAACTCTTCTGAAATGACCTCCAGAAATTTGCAGTGAATTGAGCTCCCCTATCCGATATAATAGAGATTGGCACTCCATGTAGCCGAACTATCTTTTTAATATACAACCTTGAATATTATTCAACTGTATAAGTGGTCTTCATCGACAAGAAATGTGTTGCTTTGGTGAGTCTGTCAACTATTACCCATATAGAGTTAAACTTCCAAAATAAGCGAGGCAAACCACTGACAAAATCCATGTTGATCATGTCCAGTTCCAAATTGGAAGTTCAATACATTGCATATAACCTCCAGGCTTTTGGTGCTCTACTTTTACTTATTGACAATTTGGACATTGAGCCACGAATTTTGCAATGTTCTTCTTCATGTCCCCCCACCAATATATTTCTTTCTAGTCATGTTACATTTTAGTTGACCCCGGATGGACAGAATATATCAAATGATGCGCTTCCATCATAATCCTCTTTCTTAATTCATCTACGTTAGGTACACTCAATCTGTTTTGACACCAAAGTACTCTCTCTTGCGTAAGCTCAAATGCCTTTGTCATACCCTGTCATACATTCTTCTTAAGTTGTAATAGAATAGGATTAGTGTACTGTTTCTCTTTCACTTCCACTGCTAATGAGGATTCTGCCGCATTTTGCATAATAACCCCTTCGTCTAAAGATTCAAAAAGGTGAACCCCCAAGCTAGCTAATTGGCATAGATCCTTAGTTATTCCTTGTCTTTCCATAGACTGCCCATAAGTGCTTGCCATTATTTTACGGCTTAAAGCATCAGCTACTGTATTGGCTTTACCGGGATGATACAAGATATCAATGTCATAGTCTTTTAATAACTCCAGCCATCTTCGTTGCCTCATATTTAAGTCCTTTTGCTTAAAGATATATTGCAAACTCTTGTGATCAGTGTATATGTTAACATGAACTCCATACAAGTAGTGGCGCCATATCTTCAAAGCAAACACAACTGTTGCTAGCTCTAGATCATGGGTTGGATAATTTTTCTCATGTGGCCGCAGCTGGCTTGAGCCATAAACTATTACTTTACCATGCTGCATCAACACACAACCTAAGCCCACTCCCGAAGCATCGCAATACACTGCATAGTCTTCTGTGCCTTCTGGAAGTACTAATATAGGTGTAGAAGTTAATTTATTCTTCAGCTCTTGGAAGCTTCGTTCACATTCATCATTCCACTGAAACTTGGTTTCTTTGTGTGTTAGCTTTGTTAAGGGTGCAGCAATAGAAGAGAATCCTTCAACGTACCTTTTGTAATAACCTGCCAATCCAAGAAAACTACGGATCTCCGTAGGCGTTATAGGTCTTGGCCAATTTTTCACGACTTCTATCTTTTGGTTATCAACCCTTATTCCTTCATCGGATACAATATGACCTAAGAATGCCACAGATTTTAACCAGAACTCACATTTAGAGAACTTTGCATACAACTTACAATCACGAAGAATTTGTGACACCTGCTGCAGGTGATTAGCATGGTCCTCTTTCGATCTTGAATACACCAAAATGTCATCTATAAATACTATCACGAAAACATCTAAAAATTGCTTGAACACCCTATTCATCAAATCCATAAAAGCTACTGGTGCATTCGTTAGCCCAAATGACATAACTAAAATCTCAAAATGACCATACCGTGTTCGGAAAGCTGTCTTGGGTATATCTTTGTCTTTGAGCCTCACTTGGTGATAACCTGATCTTAGGTCGATTTTTGAAAAACACCTAGTACCTTGTAACTGATCAAACAAATCATCAATTCTAGGGAGGGGATATTTGTTCTTAATCGTTACCTAATTCAACTGTCGGTAGTCGATACACATTCTTGACAAGCCATCTTTCTTGCATACAAATAAAACTGGTTCTCCCTATGGGGACACCTTATGAGTCATTTTTCTAATAAGTCTTTTAATTGTTCCTTCAACTCCCGTAATTCTGCCGAGGCCATTCTATACGGAGGAATGGAGATAGGTTGAGTATCTGGAATCACATCAATACCAAACTCTACTTTTGGAGGCAAACCTGGAAAATCTTCAGGAAATACATCAGGAAACTCATTCACTACCGGAGTGGATTGAAAAGTTGGTGGCTCCACATCTATATTTTTCACTTTCACTAGATGACATATGTATCCTTTGGACATCATCTTCTTTTCCTTAAGATAAGAAATAACTTTACCTCTTGGTGCTCCAATATTACCTTTCCATTCAATGACTGCCTCTTTTGGAAAATGGAAATGCACCATCTTAGTTTGGCAACCTACCGTAGCATAACAAGAAGTTAACCAATCCATACCCATTATAACATCAAAATCTACCATTTCTAGCTCAACAAGGTCAGCCAATGTATCACGACCACAAACAGTTACAATGCAATTACAATAAACCCTTTTTGCTATAATAGATTCACCAATCGGTGTAGACACTTCAAATGGCTTCACTAATAATTCTGGTGTTCTTTTGAACTTTTCAGCAATCAATGGAGTAACATATGATAATGTAGACCCCAGATCAATTAATGCATATACAATATATGAAAAGATGGACAATGTAAATGTAACCACATTCGACGAGTCTTCTAAATTTTTCGATCCCCTAAAGCATATGTGTGATTCTGAACTCCACTAGAACTAGTTGCTCCCCTTGCTCCTCTACCACGACCAGTAGGCATCTGTCCCCTACCCAAAGAAAGTGTTGATGATGATGATGCAACAACTGATCTAGTAGGTTGTGCCACACCACCCACACCCCTATAAGGGCAATTTCTCATCATATGACTCGGTGTACCACACCAAAATCAAACATTTGTCCCAAACCTACATGCACCTAGATGATTCCTTCCACATTGTTTACAAAGCTGTCGAGGATGCCTTGATTGGCTCGTACTTCCCTGCTCTTGATGACCCGTTATTTGTGAACCTTGGCTTTCACTTCTTTGCCCAAACTGATTTCCCCTAAACCCTTGAAATCGAGGAGGGGCACTAGCTGTAGAGTAGGAAGATGATGGCCTAGGTGGTCTGTTAAAGAACCGAGGCCTAAACTCACCTTGGGATGGTGTAAACTGCTCCATAGATCTGGCCTCTTAGAATGCCCTGTTTCTAACTCTTGTGTCCTTCTTCTTTGCCTTTGATCCTCCAACTTTTGCGCAAAAGCTTGCATCCTCGCTATATCCATATTTTTATTCAACGAAGCAATGGTACAGTCTTTAACCAGATATGAATCTAATCTATCCACAAATCGATGAACTCTATCCCCCATAGTAGCTACTACATTAGTAGCATACCTGGCCAGGGAATTAAATTTGAGATTGTACTCTCTCACACTCATCCTCATCATTTTCATTGTTATTTTTGTTAGGACATATAATAAGAGTCACCAACATCGTCATTAACGTCATCATGCTCTTCATTATTTTCTTTGTTAAGAGGTATGCAATCATTTTGCTGGAACCCCGATCACTTTCCACTATTCCTGCAGTTTGGAGGCATAAAATCATTTTCATAATATTCATCATGATATTTCTAAATAAAATAATTTTTTTAGTACTACAAATTTAATTTTAACAATAGATCTATGTGACATGTATATATAATTTTTTTTTTGTTTATGTTCTCATTATTCCACATAATCTTGATGTGGCCTAAGAACCACTTGTCATAAATGTTCTTACCTTATTATTAGTCTCATTTAAATTAATTTATCGTATTTTAACAAAGTTATCTCAAGATCAAAGTAATACATATAAAACTGGTCAAATCATAAATATAAATTTGGTCAAATCATAAAAATCATTGTTTGACTAAGTGTTATGGTGTGTTGAATATGCTTTTCATTCACTAATTTATTTTTTCTATTAAAAAAAGTGTGGGGTGAGATCTCATTATGTAATTCAATCCTTTAAATTTTTCAATAAATTCTATCTAGACACTTAAATTATAATTTATTATAATTGAGCACATAAATACAGAATAAAATGTCTATATTAATAAATAAGCCTCTTAGAGTTTCACTAGCCATAGATAGCTATATTTCCTTTTCATATATAATGCAACCTGAGATTAATTAAAAATATCACTAAATTCTAGAAGTTATTGAAAATTAATATATAGATGAAACCATATAACAATAGTTTCCTCTTAACCTATAATGAACTACAAAGATATATTTTTTCTTAAAAGACATATTTTTATTAAAATTTGGCAGATAAAAAGAACAGAATCTGTAAATATTTCAATTTAGTTTTTTCCCAAGATTAAGCAATCTTTTTATTTGAAACCGTAGGATAACCCAAGTCCTAGTCGAAAGACATTGAGGGGTGGAATTAATTTCGAATCACCTATATGGATAACCACCCTCCAAATCAATTGAGTCATCTCGATGGACAATCTATAAACTATGTATACATGATTATATTTTTTTTTTGTAATATTCTTACATTTTATTTGAAAATATATTGTTTAATGACAATGACAGTATGCATTCATCATGAGCAATCAATAATGTTTTTACTCTATAATTATTTCAACTTCATTCACTTTCTTTTTAAGACACCTACAACAACTAAGAATTATTTTAGATTTTCTGTCAGTGCGCTTTGACACCATTAGAAATAAATATTTTTTTATGGTAAATTAATGAAATTTTGCACTACAATATGTGGTTTTTCATCTATTTTCACTTAACCAGCTCATTAGAAAAAAAGATTCTCATTAAACTATTGGAAAGTTTCTTATTTGTTTTGTATGAAGACACTATTATTTTTATTTTCTCATGATTTAATCAAAATATTTATAAAAATAGCCACTAAATATTTTCTTGTGGAAATTTTCACTAAAAAATAATAATAATTTTTAGTAATATTTTTAATTAATGGCAAAAAAGTTCAAAATATTTTCATTCAGTATTTATATATCATTAAATCATATTACAATTGGGGGAATTTTTTTTTTTTTTTTTTTATGAAATTTGCCCATTAGAAGTCTGCTACATAATAATGCAAAAAATAAAAACATGAAAAACATTAATCTAGTAATGATAACTAACAAACACTACATAATATTCCCATTTTATTTAACAACAATAATTCTTCAATAAATATTAAAATTTTTATTCAATAAACTCAACTTTATAATTCAATCAATGGCATGAAAAGTTAATTAGAATTGATTGCCCTACATGTAACCCCATCCTACCTAGGTTTTATTAATTTTTAGTTTTTTTTTTTTTTTTGAAATTTCAACATGTGTTTAATTAGTTTTATTTATATAACTATTTTTAATTTGATATTATTATTATTATTATTATTATTTAAGTGACAGAAATTAAAGTGAGTGAAATCAATAAAATTGATCGATAAAAAAATATAGAAGAGATAAAGTACTAAAGTACACAATAAGATATAAATTATTTCAAAAATAAATATATTTTTTTTTAGAGTGTATATGATTCTTAACCCAATTTGAAAGATAAGTTCTGCAAAACAAAGAATCTAATTCTTTTATTATTATTATGAATAAATAGCATTTTCAAGTCTAGTTGAAATTTTAATACAAGCTCAAGTAAAAATCATTAAGACACAATTGAAGAAAATTAATTACATTAGGTAGATGACTAAGCTTATTATGTAGTTATTTGAAATATGAGTTTTCTTTCAATTTTGAGTTGTTTATCTTATTTTGTTTAACACAAAGTTTAACAAAATAAAGGAACTACTTAGCCAATTGTGTAATTAATCGGTGTTGTGCAATTTATTTTTTTTTTCAAAATTCTTATAATCTACATTTTTCTTTAATTTGTTTTCTATTGAAGGTGCAACGACTTAGCAATTCTAGATCTTATATATTGTGAGCTATAATTTTTTTTCTAGATTAAAAATCGAGTAAAAGATCATAGTTTTGAATAATAATAGTTAATTTTATAGAGATAATTATTTTTTTATAAAATTATTTTGACTAATGATATAGATACAACCGATTGATGACAAGTATACTAATTATTTGTACAAGAAACATGATGATTTAAGTGATGAGAAAGATTAATAGATATTATTATTTTACACTTTCAAAAAGAAGAAATGATAAAGGTTCTAGGGGGATGATTATATGCCTCCTCACAAAGAAAGTAATGTATATGATGAAGATATGATGATGATGATAATAGAGGTCCTGATTTTGTGCGTCCTAAAAAAATAATACGGATGATGGCGACAATGACGATGATGAGTATGATGATAGTAATGAGGATGGAAATCTAGGAGATGATTATGTGTTTCATCATCACAATCATCATCTCTAGAATCTCCATCATCGTTATTATCACCATAGCCATCATTATCATCATCGACATCATCCTTATCATCTCAATTATTATCTTTGTTAGGACACATAATCAGAGTCACCAATATTGTCATTATTTTCCCCACCATCTCCATTATATTCTTTGTTAGAGGGTATATACTCGTTTTGTTGAAATCTCGATCACTATCTCCATTATTTCTTCTGTTAGGAGGCATAACATCATTTTCATAATATTCATCATGATATTTCTAAATAAAATAAAATTCTTAATCAGACAAGTTTAATTTTTAGTAATAGACTTGTCTAATATATATATAATTTTTTTTTTTATCTATGATCTCATAATTCCTATGTGGTTCTGATGTGGTCTAAAAATCACTTGTCATAAATTTTCTTGCCTTATTATTAGCATCATTTAAAATAATTTACCTTATTTTAGTTAAGTAATCTTTGTCATTTACCAAAGTGATAAATATGAATCTAGTCAAATCACAAGAAATCAAATCATAAAAATCATTATTTGACTAATATTGGTAAAGTGATAAAATGAATCTGGTCAAATCATAAAAATCATTATTTGACGAATAGTTATAAATATGAATATGGTCAAATTATAAGAAATCAAATTATAAAAATCATTATTTGACGAATAGTTATGAAGTTTTAGGACATGCTTCCGTTCACTAAAAAAGGACTAATAAAAAAACAATGTAACATAAATAAAATAGATAGAATATATCATGATTTGAAAAATAAAATAAAATAAAATTTATAATATATAGCACCTTAAATATGATTAGTCTAGACATATTTTTGTTGGCAAAATCATTTGCTTTCATATTTATATGAGTAGGTATTTGAGATTATTGTCTATGTAATTCTAATGTGGCCTAAAATCACTTGCCATAATTTTTCTTGCCTTATTAAATCTCATTTAAAATTATTATTTTTACCTTATTTATTTTAATAAATAAATCTTAATTTGTAACGATTCAGACTGTCGTGATTGGCACCCACACTAACCCTCCGGTGGGAGAACCACTACAACCCAGACTAAACAACTTAACCAAAAATTATGTATTTAAAGATACGGAAGCAGGTTTAAATGACTATAAAAATGGAGTCCCCATAAATTCTATGGTTTTCAACAAACAACTAACCAAACTAATGCGGTAGAACAACCCCTAGAACCTGAAAGTCATTGTATCAAAACTCTACTAACGACAAGTCTAAGAACAAGGGGTACAACCCCGAAACTAAACAACACCTTAAATAAAAGTCTAAGTCTGAAAAGAGTGGACTTAAACAAGAAAGATCTATGGCAGCCTGAAAAAACTGGCTCACTCTTGAATCCGGTCACGCTCAATAGCCACCTAGCTGAGGTCTATCAATAGCCGCCTGCAGATGCCCTGTACTCAACAAAGAACAAATAAGTACAGTATCAGTACATAACCACAGTGTACTGGTAGGATCACGCGGCAATCCCAATAAGTGAAACACACATAAGTAACCACAACATTATAAAACAGGCATATAACAAACATATACAATATTAGTCATTTTTTGAGGATCAATGTAGCATCACACGTTTTCAATAATACACATTGGTTATCAATTTAGAGCAACACAGAATCTTCCAATATCAATCATCATTAGATATAAACCTAATCATCACAAGTAGATACACAACACAATTCAATGATCCTCTCACGGAATCTACACCCAAACTATTAGCATATCGGAACGTGGCAACCGATCCCATATTTATGCCGGAACGTAGCAACCAATCCCATATTTATGCCGGAACGTAGCAACCGATCCATTCAACAAACCACAATCACAATCATAATGTATATTCTCACAATCATACAACAAAAAGTGATTCATGACATACAATTATTCAATTATCCTCATCCACAAGTATTGTGACCAATAGTGCAACATTCACATACATACACGTATTATAATGAAGAAATTACAATCATATATCACACCAACATGAAATCATAGCCATCACCTACCTCGAATCCATGTTTGAATCCCCTAAAGAACATAAATCTTTCCTTTCTGGATGTTTTCCGCTTGTTCGTGTTCTAAAAACATATAATTAACGCAATGATCAATAAACGACTCCTATTAGCCAGATCATTATCAATAATATCAACCCTAGGTCAAACCTTGATCCCCATACCTAGATTAGGGCTTTTTCCACAATTAACTGCATATCAAAACCTTTCCCCAATGATAATTACCCAAGAAACTACATTCTACATATCGAAAAACGAATTCAGAGAGTTAAAACCTTACTTTTAGCCTAAAGAATGGTGAAAAAGGGTCAAGAACTCATACGGGGCCGTCTCCTAGCTCTCAATGTTGAAAAGTGCAAAATAAAGTCATTTTGGGGTTTATTAACGACCTTAAGTCGCGTCGAACCTTCCACAGTGGTCTTCACCCCGCTACAGCGTTCCCACCCTAGCGGCAGAAATCCCGCCCCATCGGCTTGCACAAACTAGTGAGCTATTTTTATAATTCAAGACCCCCATTTCACAGCACACCTTTAACCAATAACGCAAAAAAAATATCGTTCACACTAAGATCGATTCTGGGAGTTCTACTCACCCGAATTCAATTTCGTAAGGTCGTACAGATTCCTTAATGACTTATGTAATCACTCATGTAATCAAAATCATAAATAAGTCACCCGATTGTTACAAGATTTTCCTACACCTTAACAACTCTGATTTCGTCCAAATCTGGACTAGGTTGGAAAATTCAAAGTTACTACTAAAAAGTTTTCTGGCCCCAATTCTTTCCCCATTGGCATTTTTATGATGACGGGAGCAGATCGTTACATAATTAGATATCAAAGCGTTATATATGACTTTTTAAAATCATAAATATCATTATTTGATAAATAGTTCCCCCACACACATCAGTTGGGCATCAAAAGCGAAGATACAAATCTCTCATGAAGTGGTCAAAGGAACTCTCGAGAACACCTTGATAGATATAGAAATGAACCATTGCATTCATTATCTCACATTAGTACTCTACTACTCCTACTTGTTTGTGTAAATTTCAAAGTGGAGTTTCCCCAAACGCTTCAGTAAGACTTTAGAAAAGAAGTAATTAAGCCCTCATGAAGTGGTCAAGGGAACTCTCGGGAACACCTTGATAGATGTAGCCATGAATCATTGCATTCATCATCTATCTCTAGTTTTCTTGCACTTTTACTTGTTTGTGTAAACTTCAAAGTGAACTCGGGAGTTCCCTTAAACACTTCAACTGTGCATCAAAAACGAAGATATTAATCCCTCATGAAGTGGTCAAAGGAACTCTCGAGAATACCTTAATAGATATAGAAATGAATCATTGCTCATTCATCATCTCCCGTTAGTACTCTTCCACTTCTACTCATCTTGTAAATTTCAAAGTGAACCCAGGAGTTCCCCCAAACACTTCAGCAAGGCATCAAACACGAAGTAATTAAACCCTCATGAAGTGGTCAGGGAAACTCTTGAGAACACCTCAATAGACTTGAGAACCATTTTTGTTCATCATCTCCAACTTGTACTCTTGCACTTCCACTTGTTTATTTAATCTTGTTACAACATACACTCCTATTTATATTGTATTGGTAAGACAATTTCATGCAAGATATGAAAGTGGGGTTTGAACTTGGATATGTGGTGACATTTTATTGAATCTGGCTACAAATATGGGTAATATTAAAGTTTGAGAATATGAGAAAAAAGTAATTCCTTCTCTAGACCTTTTTCCTTTTCATCCCATATTGTACCTTTTCCCTTTTTTCTTTACATGTGTTTTAAGTTTAAGTGATGGTTTCACTTGCATAATTCTCATACCTAAGGTTTTAACTTTGTATTAATTATGTACAAATTAAATATTGCATCAATTTGCTGGAAATAATGGATTCACTGTCTTATAATTCTGACTATTAATATTTTTTTCTTATGCATGTCAATTTTCTTTTAAATAAATTTAAAGAATCATATAACAATTCACAACGATATTTTTAAATACTTAATTTGACTCTTGTGGGACGAAAGGGGTATATATTTTATAAAGTTATTCTGGATCTTGTCCAATTTGCTTTATGATTGGTAAAATAGAAAGGTATCAACAGAAATATAACGTTGAGTCAATCTTATTTGTGCCTGAAATGTTTTCCCTTTATTTTGGAATTTTGCCTTCACTTGGATAACAATATAGACCAGGTTCAATATTATGAGCTCAAGAAGAATATTCTAAGCCTATATGTACCAAGGAATATTTCTTTTCCAAAGTCTGCAACAATATCGAAACATATTTAGTGTAATCCAACAAATAAAGTTGGGCTTAAAGAGAGTAGAATGTACCATACATTATTACTATGATTGTTTTCGGTAGAACTTTTGTTAAAAAAAAAAGTCAAATAATATTTCCTCCATGCCTATTTACTTGTCAAATATTTTCTAATTTGACTTCTCTTAATTTTTACTTGTCATATTTGACAAAGCAAGGAAGTACAATTTTTTTTCTTCCTATTATACCCTCCAGTTATTAATATTGATGAGTTAATGCTTAGACTATCACACTACATAAAAAATGATCATTAGAATTAATTGCTGCTAAATATGTATTTTTAGCGGCAATTAACATTCTTTGTATATGTCCCTAAAGTCTTTAGCGATATTTGTTCTAATGGCACTGAACTAATGCCGGTAAAGACTTTAGCACTCTTTATTAATGTCAATATTTATTGCCGCTAAAAGTTGTTTTTGTTGTAGTGTTAGTTAATAGGGCTAAAAAGATAAACACACTATACCAATCATTATTTTTTTAATAGGTGTATTAAGTCAAAATTTGGCAAGCAAAAAAAACGAAGGGAATATAAAGAAAGAAATAAATGAAATGAAAGGTCATTTATCTTGACTCAAAGTGCATTGAAGAGGAATTTACACGTGAACTATAAAGGTAATTTAACATATTAGGAGAACTAGCAAAGGTCCTGAGTTCTAGTCTCATCAATCTTTTTTTTTTTTTTTTTTTTTTTTATAAGAGTCCCACCAATCATTTATTATTTATAAAAACCTAAATTTTATATGTTTGCTCGGTCAAGAAAGTGATATGGATACTCATATTTGGGACATGTTGCAAATATGAAATAAATAATAAATGTATATTCATCTAAACGTAGAAGATCGGTACGAGTTTAGCTGAAATCAAATATTTATTTTAATGGTGTATTTTTACTAACAAGTTTTTTAAATGCTTTTACATACTCCTTTCATTCTATAATAATTGTTTACTTTACTATTTTGAGATGTCCAACAAAATTTGTACACTTTATGAAATCAATGGATGAATTGGTACGAGATTAGCTGAACTCAGATATTTGTTTTAAACGGTGTATTTTTACTAACAAGTTCTTTAAATGCTTTTACATACAATAATAATTGTCCACTATACTATTTTGGAATGTCCAACAAAACTTGTACACTTTATAAAATCAATGGTTGATTTTACACGTATTTCCTAATTGTCTAATCTTGTTTACAGTTTACTTAGTCTAATTAAGATGGATTAGATCAACATGACCGAAATATTAATGGGTCATAACTTAGCTCATCCAACTTCTTTTCTTTTTTTTTTTTTTGGAGATATTTATAAACATTTTCAACGAAATATTCCCAGAAAAATGTTCATAGATATTACAAAAGATTTATAATTTTTATATAAACTAATCCTATCTATCAAGATAATTAAGCATAATTATCTTAACTAAAGAATGAAAGCCTGAGAAGAATGCTTCTGTTTATTTACAACGGACTCTCTTATTTTATGTATTTTATTTTCATAATAATTTATTTTCCTTTATTCAGAATCAACTCATTTATGCATTATTCCTGAATGAAGCAACCTAATGAGTTACTCCCTCCATTTCATTTTATATGGCACTTTTCAGATTTCTTCTTCTCTTAACTTAAGAATTAAGTAAAAACAATGAAATTGAACTACATATGGTAGAAACCCGTGTGAATCATCAATACAATATTTGATTCACACGGTCGACATGCAGAGATTCAAACAAGTCTATATTTGATCGTAAATTTTTCATATTGTGACTTATATAGTACTTTTTATATAGTTTACAAATATATATATTTCATTTCAAAAAAATTGAAGATTCCGTGCGCAAATTCTTAATCAAACTTAAACTGTTTGACTCTTGAAAAATGAAAAGTGCAACATAAATTGAAACAGAGAGAGTATGTGTTACCATTAACGATATTATCTTGCGATTTGAGCTTAAGGAAATCGCAATCATGGCACGACTGAAGTGTTTTGATGACGATAATAGTGTGTATGACATTCAAGAAATTAAATGAATACATTGATAAAACAATTATTTTTGATACACAGATCTTTTTATTTATTCCATATTTTTTTTATCAGTATTAATTTTCCCCTTTTTAGTAGGGCTGTCAATATGGGCTGACCCATCTCATCTGGACTAACTCATATATGTTTTGCAATTTAACGGGCCAGATCGGGCTAGCCTATTTTTTATGTGGGCCGGAAAATAGTTGGCCCAGTCCACAAGTGTGTGGGCTACGGGCTTTGCTGGGCCGGCCCTCTTTTCTTAAAAGTATAATTTTTATAATTTTTGAATTAAATTATACTCCCTCTGTCCCAATTTATGTGACTTACTTTCATTTTTAGTCAGTCTAAAAAAATGACACATTTCTATATTAAGTAACAATTTAACTATAAAATATTTATTTTACCCTTAATGAAATAATTTACACAAATTTCTATCATTCATTTTGGACCACAAGTTTTAAAAGTCTTCCTTTCTTTCTTAAAATCTGTACCAAGTCAAACAACATCACATAAAATGGAACGGAGGGAGTAATTTAAAAATATTATCATAAATAACGACTAGTGTTACTACTTGTTAATCAAATACACAGGTAACAATTTAACTATAAAATGTTTATTTTATCTTAATGAAATGATTTACACAAATTTCTATCATTCATTTTGGACCACAAGTTTTAAAAGTCTTCCTTTTTTTCTTAAACTCTGTGCCGAGATAAACTACATCACATAAAATGGGACGGAGGGAGTAATTTAAAAATATTATCATAAATAACGACTAGTGTTACTACTTGTTAATCCAATACACAAATAAAATTATCTATACAATATTTATTACGTTTGATTTCAAGTAAAAACATAAATAGTTAAATAGAAATATTAACCTAATTGTTTTCCAATGATCATATATAATAAAACACAAAAAGTATGATAATATTCCATAGGCTATGGCCTATGTAGTGATTCCCTAGAAATTTTAGGAACTTTATTTTATATAGTACATATTTTATAAACATAATTTGTATTTAAATTGTAATATTTTAAACAGATTTTGAGGGTAGACTCCTGTTATTTTTAATACTCTATTTTATTTTTATTTGGCCCACGGGTCGTGTCTATCCATATTTCTCAATCCCCACAAATCGACAGACATATTCAGGTCGGACTTAAAAACCCTTTTCTTAAATAGGCTCCAAATAGCCCAACCCTATCAAATTACGCATTAGGCCAGGTAGGCCAACTGGCCTAGCCCATATTGACGGCTCTATTTTTAGTGGAATATGAGAAATGTTTATATTCAAAATTTATTGTCGGATATATATCTTCATGGCTTAATATGGAAATACTAGTGCTATAACCATTGTGTTCATCAACTCTTGCACTTCTATTCATTTGGGTAAATTTCAAAGAGAGCCCGGGAGTTCCCCCAAACACTTCAGCAAGGCATCAAACAACAAAGTAATTAACCCTAATGAAGCGGTCAAGGAAACTCTAGGAAACACCTTGATATATAGATTATACGTGAATCATTGTGTTCACCATCTACAACCAGTACTCTTGCACCTCTAGTCGTTTGTGTAAATTTCAAAGTGATCCCAGGAGTTCCCCCAAACACTTCAGCAGGGCATGCATCAAACAACAAAGTAAACCCTAATGAAGTGGTCAAGGGAACTCTAGGGAACACCTTGATAGACTGAAACCATTTTGTTCATCATCTCCAACTAGTTAGTAGTATACTCTTGCACTTCTACTTGTTTGTTTGATGTTGTTACAACATATACATTCCTATTTATAACATTATATTGCTAAAAAATTTCATGCCAAATGTGAAAGTGGGGTTTGACCTAGGATATGGGGTGACACTATATTGAATGTGGCTACAAATATGGGTAATATTAAAGTTTGAGAATATATCAGGAAAAAAAGTAATTCCTTCTCTAGTTCCTTGTCTTTACACCTCATATAGTACTTTTTTCCCCCATGTCTTAAGGTTTGGGTGATGGCTTCCCTTGCTAATTATTATACCAAAGTTTTAATTTATGATATTAAAAATTTATTTAATTTAATAGCTTTTAATTTGTATAATACTACCTCTGGTCCTTATAACTACTATTTTTTATGATTAATTATTTTCTTTAATTTGACTATTTTATACAATTTTTCAGAATTTTTTTAAATATGTCAAATTTTATGTTAAATACATTTAAAAAATCATATACAAATTCACATGGTAATTTTAAAATACTTTGACTCTTGTGCGGCGGAAGGGGTGTGTATATTTTATAAAGATATTCTAGATATAACGTTCATAAGTCGATTTTATTAGTGCATGGAATGTTCTCCTTTAATTTTATTTTTGTAGCTAAAAGGACCATTGATATTCATATTTGCCTTCACTTGGATAACAATGAAGACCAGGTTCAATATTAAAATCTCAAGGAGTATATTCTTAGCTTTATGAGCCTATTGTTTGTTCCAAGGAATATTTCTTGTATTCATACTCCTCCGTTCTTATACGATTTGGACTTTGCCTATTTTATATAATATTCATATTAATTGATGTTTAGTTTTAATTTAGATCTGCTAAGGAAATGATTACTGGAAAAACTACTTTATTAGATCGATATATATCATATACATTAATTCTACCTATACTTTCAAATAATTACGTATCTTATCACTAATTAAGAGTTTTCTACCAACAAAGGAGGAATATACAACTAAATACATGTATTTCTGCTACTAGATAAACTAAAATAGGGAGAGAGGCGAGCGAGATGGAGAGGGAGGACCAGATACATGTGAAACATACTAGATACATATATTTGTATGTATATGGTGTGATTCGCATGTATCTGGAATACCGATATATGGAAGAGTGGTCAGTGAGATGGGAGGAAGGCGAGGGAAGCGAGTGATAATTTTATCCATGTATCTCCGATACATGAGAATTCACTTGGATATGGTGTGTCTAGAATAGTGATAACTAACTATGCTTTGATAAGATCATCCCACGTGATTTAAAGTTAAATTTAAATCTTGTACAGATTTACATAAATAAACACTGATTTAAAATCAAAACTTAAAATGAGACTTCCAAATTCTATGATTAAACGCCTAATATTAATATCCTTTCTGACACCAAAAATTTAAAAGAGGTAAAAAAATGCATTTTGGTCAGGTTGAATCTTGGCAGAATTGTGTGTCGAATTCAAGAAATGGAATCACAATTTTGTAACAAGTGACCACAAAATCTATCTTACCTTTTGTAACTCAAAGGGGCATTGTGAGAGAAAGAATCAAACAAGGTACACATAAATTTATTCAACGAGAGAAAGAGGACTTTATTTTTTTCATCTTTTGTGCGATTAAATTTTTCATATTTTAAGCACATAAAGAATCTGATTTGCAAGTTGTCTTCTTGAATCAAGAATATTTTTTTAACCAAATTATTAAAAGCGAACATCTTTGTTCAATAGCACATAGTTTCAAAGTGTTTTTTTTAACCCTACATATGTACAATCAACAGTAAAAGTAAACTATCTCATTTATCAAGCCAAAATAAATGCAAATAAAAAAAAAATAAAGGACACCTATACTTGCCATAAATTTTTATTTAGACAATTAACTTAGGATTCTCCATCATTTATAGGAGTACAAGTTGGGCAAACCTATGTTCCTATCAAACAATTTTTTCATACAATTTAAGTGAAAGATATGTTTGCATGACATCTTTATAATTGAGGATGAGGATCCTCCAAATATATCTTCTTCATATATTTTGCAATTCTTAGTTGAAATAGTTTTTGCCATGACATTACTATCATTTTCATTTTTTTGCTTGTTGTATATGTGTGACATATTAATCTTAACACCAAGTCCCAACACACAATGGTCATCAAAAAGCACAGAACAATGGCTATATTTACGTGCCAATTCGATCAACTCATCAACAATCACTTTGAATTCGAAAATCAATGGAACTTGACAATTTCTTAACTGGTCGTGTATGGCTTGATGACTCTTTTCTGAATTCTTGAGATTCCATAGTGAAACATGTTGAGATTGGTGGACATTCATGTTTGTATTAATTACCAGAAATATCGTACAAAAGATGTCCCATTTCGAAAATAAATTGAATTAATACTAATTCAAATGAAAAAGAATGAGGAAAATTTATGGGGGGGGGGGGGGGGGGGGGTTTCTGGACACCCTTATAAGGTGTAGTACAAATTAGTTTCTTCATAAGCAAAAATCTCCATGGTAAATTAACTTGACAAAAGATTGCTAGATGGGTTAGGAATTTATAGATATTTCAATCCTAAACTTTCTCTGAAAAGGATTTAAATATTTTACTATAATTAAACCTAATTAAATTTCGTTTAGTTAATAGTTAACATACATGCATGTACGTTTTCTGACTGGGTATTGTAGTTAACAAATTTAATTATTCTAAGTTGAGATTGTTGGGATTAGAAGATGTGAATGGAAAATGAAGAGTTGTGATTTTTATGAAGAGTTGTGACTTTTCTCATCAAGTAGAGTTGCGACTTTTCGAAAGGATTGTGATTTTTTAGAAAGGTTATGTCTTTTCCAAAGTATTGTAAATTTTTCAGAGGATTGTGTAAACACAAGTTCATACATTATTCTTTGTTGTCTATAAATGGAGAGATTTCTCTTATTTTTTAACTATGAAATTTCATAACTACTTCTTTTGCACAACAAAAATGTATTTTTCCAATTCTAAAAAGGTAAAAAGCGCTTAGATGATGCCATGTTTCCTAAGTGTTAGAAGTCCGATGAGAATATTATGAAACTAATTATATTATATTGTACTTAATTATCACCCGTTCTTGTTATCAAATGATAATAATCACTTTATTAACAAGAATTATTTTGAGCTAGTTGACAGTGGCGTTTAGCAAACATTTTTGGGGGTAGAATGGTCTTTAAAGTTTCATTAAAGTCGGTTGACACCCAATTTTGGCCTAACATTTTTTCAAGAATCGTAACTTTTAAGTTTTATTTATTCAATAGTTAAAAATACATTTCTTATAATTTTAAATAAGTTTATCGATGTTTTTCCTTATTTATCAAAATTTAGGATTTTTTATCAGTTAATTTTAATTACATTATTTTTTGTCATAATCGGTTAAATACGTTCAAATATTTGTTCATATTGATTAAATGGTTATTTCTGTTAAATTACACTTAGTTACATTCATTACTTTTTTTTTTATATTCATTTTTATTTGTCACATTTGCTAATATTAATTTTGATATTTTGCACAGTCTAAAAATTGATTCAACTATAAATAAGATTTATATATAAATATTTTATTTAATTAATGGTTTCAGCTCATGATTTTAAAATAATCGTATCGTACTTTAGACAGTTTTTGATTTTTCATATAAACAATAGCTTATTAATTAGGTCAAGGTGGTCTAATAAATTTTAAAATTTGGAGTTCAATTTTTAGAGTTTTTACTGTTCATCGTCCCTCCGACCAGTCACCACCAAATAAACCCCACTGGCCGAACTTCCTTTTTCTCACTTCCTTTTCTGGCAACCAAGCCACCTAAAACCACAAACAACCAAGCAGATCAGCCCAGACCACCGACCCAAAACTGCCCATTGTTTTCATTTTCGTTTCCGGCCAGCAACCTCGCTGCCACGATCTTAGACCCATCAGAAACGACCCCAAAAACCCGCCTGAAACAGCCGAACTCCGGCGAAACCCCAATCCAAAACCCCACCTCTTTTCCCATTTTTTTTCACCACCAAACAGCCACCAGAAAAGCAGAATCGAAAACACCAAACGAACCCCGTTTTTCCATTTTTTCAGAACCCAAAACTCCGACAAGCAGCTCACCGTCCAACCACCGCTGCAATCATTTGTTTCTTCATCATATTGTTATGTTTCTATTTGACATGATCCATGTGTTTGGTTTTGTATCGATACATTTCTATTTTTGATAGTGTAATTATCATATATTAGCTATTTTGAAAAATAAAATTGGCCAATGAAGAAATTACCATCGATATTCAAGGCCTCTCAGGTTAATAAGACAAGTTTTTATTTTTAAGTTATTATTTGAGTTATTTATTCTTATTCATATTAATTTAGTACTAACAATTTTACTAAGTATCTTTACAAGTACCCGGAATCGCTTCCCATTGAAGCCATTCGAATAAAGTTTGAAAACTATATTCATTTTAATGTATATTGTTAACGATAGGCAAACATTATGTTGTTTCTCATATTACCAGTTTACTTTATTACTTGTGTATATTGCATGCTTGTTTTACTTGTATATAGTTCTATCTCCTCCTCAATTTGAACAAAAATGAATTCAGTCGGGATCCACATTTGTGGATTTCGAAGGATGCCTAACACCTTTCATTTGTAATAACTTGAACCCCTTACCTAGAATCTAATGATTTCGTAGATTTCCTAAAATTAGGTAGTGACTCCTTTAAAATTCTTTAAAATTGAATCAATTGTTTATTTTTTGAGTCAACACGATGTTTCGCCCTATTTGAATAAAGTAGGGATGTAAACAGAGTCGATGTACGATAAAGTAAGAAAAACTAAAAATATGTACAAACTTAGTGGTCTGCCACTTGCATTTTATGAAGCGGTCAAGGAAACTCTGGGGAACACCTTGATAGAGATATATACGTGAACTATTGTGCTCATCATCTCTAACCAATATTCTTGCACTTCTACATGTTTTTGTAATTTTCAAAGTGAACCTGGGAGTTTCCCCGAACACTTCAGCAGGGCTTCTAACAACAAAGTAAGCCCTCATGAAGCTGTTAAGGGAACTCTAGGGAACAGTTTGATAGATTTATACGTGAACTATTGTGTTCATCGACTACAACCAATAATACTCTTGTTGTCTTGCACTTCTATTCGTTTGTTGTAAATTTCAAAGTGAGCTCGGGAGTTCCCCCAAACACTTCAGCAAGGCTTCTAACATCAAAGTAAGCCCTCATGAAGTGGTCAAGGGAACTCTAGGGAACACCTTGATAGATTATACGTGAACCATTGTGTTCATCATCTACAACTAATACTCTTGCACTTCTATTCGTTTGTATAAATTTCAAAGTGAGCCCCGGAGTTCCCCCAAACACTTCAATAGGGTTTTTCAAACAATAATGTAAACCCTATTGAAGCAGTCAAGGGAACTCTAGGGAACACCTTGATAGACTTAAAAATCAATTTTGTTCATCATCTCCGACTAGTTAGTAGTATATATACTCTTGCATTTCTTCTTGTTTGTATGATGTTGTTACAATATATATTCCTATTTATAACATTGTTTTGCTAAAAAAATTTCATGCCTGTCACGCCTTAAATCCCATTAAGACGGACATGCACCCGATGCCCTAAAGGCCCGAGAGAACAAACATGTAACCTATGCTTACTATGCATATAACTATGACAATTTTGTGATAAGTTCACATCAGATGCAGCGATATGAACCAACATAAGTAGACCCAAAACATATGTACAAGACTTGGCCGTTGAAGCCACAACTTGTTAAGACACAACTGAACCATATACATAAGTCTACAAAGCCTCTAAAGATAAAAAAAAAAAACCTTAGAGTAGGTCAACACAGACCCCGCCTTACCCTTAACTATGATACAATACCAAAATGAATCTACCAAGGACTTAGTAAAGCTCCGAATCAACCTGGAGCTCACCAAAAGTAGCTGAGTGTCGTGTGCTTTTATTGAGGAGGTCTACTAGCTAGAGTACCTGTGCCTGCAACATGAAATGCAGCGTCCCCCATAAAGAACATCAGTACGAAAAAATGTACTAAATATGTAAGGCAATAACATATATAAAATAAGAGTTCAAATGAAACCAAGTATCAATACATGTGTGCATAAATCAGAACAGAAGATCACCTTTGTTAACTATTGTGGGATTGTGTATGTTACATTTTTGTCTGTACCTTTCTGTGTGTTATGATATTTATAAGGCATGTGATACGAATGACCAGCTGATCAGTGGTAGAAGAGGATGACTCATGCTAGGCATTTTAACCCCTGGGATGTGGTCCTCATAATTACATAAATTGGGATAGACCCATGCTAGGCTTTCGCCCCTGAGCTGCCACCCTTAATTATACATATTGCTTCACTTAGATTTTTTAATCTTTGAGATTGTTGTTTTGGTGGTCATAATCATTTTTTATATTTGAAGCTATGGACCAGTAATAGAAGATATGGAATTAATACTTCAAGGCAGTAACAATGAAATAAGGAGCTATGTAACATCAATGCATTACTTGTGAGCTTAAAGTAACACAATTGACTTCAACTGACTAGGAGGAGGATTCACCAAAGTTTCTTTTGAAAGTACCATCTCTGTACCAGCACCTAAGAGGATAATTACACAAGTATAGAGTAGTAGAAAACATAAAATGAAACAATTCTATACACTAAGGAGAGAGGGAAATATTGCTAGCTATTTGGAGATCGTTGCTACCACTATGTTTTCTTCACTAGGAACAGAACTTAGGGAATTCATTCATTGTTATTCATCGCAAATATCAGATTTCATGCCAAGGAATATGGAATTAAATAGCCTTACATATCTTTTTTCCTGACCAATATAACTATCACGATTCAACATTCCTTTTTGGTGTTAATCTACAATATGAGTCATGATTAATCTAATGTTAGCAGCTAATCACATTAAGGACCTCGAAAAACAGAGCAAAACACATGACAAAAAGTAGGCCCATACAACCCTTACACAAATGGTGAACCACCACACCCTTCTGCTATACATCAATACAACTTTATATATCTTTTGCCAAGATACCCAAGCTGCCCCCAACAACAACATACATAAGGCAGCCACTATCAATCACCTAAAATCTTTCAGCATAATAGGAGAATATTGAACTCAAGGATTTATAACCATCCATGAGTTCTTAACAAATATATACAAAATTCTCCACCGCAAACCTGCATTTAAAGAGAGGCAAAAAAAAATGGGCAGTAGCCTGACTTTAGTTTTAGGAAATTTATCCTCTAAACTTGTACTTCAACAACTGAAACTTTCCTTCAAACTTTTACTTGAAAAAAAGGGGAAAATATTCAAGAACCCTAAGGTATTTTAGGGCTTCTGTATTAATCCAAGAAGGACTAAGAGAGAAACTTAATAAATCTGAAATTTTCCAAGTTAAAAATGAAGCAAAAAATCTGATCTCTATCCCTTTAAAAGGGAGGTGCATTGGCCGACTTTCTTGGACAATTTTGGGCCATATATTGTTAAGTAGGTGACCTAACTACTTGGCCTTTTAACATGGGCCTTTGTGACTTCAACACTTGTTGGGCCTTACTGTCAATTCTTGTCAATTTGGGCCATAATTAATGCAATTAGGTGATCCACATACTTGAATTTTTCACTTGGGACTTTTTTTTTTTTGGACCTAAGAATATTGGGCCTTGGCTGTCCATTTTCTCCTTATACTCCTATTCAACTTGGGCTAGATTAATGCAAGTAGGTGGAAGTGTACTTGGCCCAATTACATGGTCAAAAGAGTCTTAATAGGTGATACACCAACTTGGTCCTTTGGACTGATCAATAAGTCAAAGTAGGTGATGCACCTACTTGTCACCTACTATCTTAGTTAAGTCAAGTAAGTAGCTCGCTTATTTAATTCCATTTTCTAAATATTAAACCCAGCACATAACTTTCAAATTTAAACTCAATTACCACCTTACTGTCTCGAGTTTAAATACTCCCATTAGAGTTAAGTTCAGTATACATGCTGAAACGTGCAACATTAAACATATAGACTTATACTTACTTGTTAATGCCTCAACTCAACATTTTCATCTTTCTCATCGGTCTGGAATAAATGAGGATACTTCAATTTCATTTCTTCTTCAGCTTCCCATGTAACTTCTTCTACTTGTTGGTTCCTCCATAATACTTTTACAGAGGCTACTTCTTTACTTCTTAACTTCCTAACTTGTCGATCCAGATTAGCAATGGGTACTTTTTCATAAGTGAGATCTCTCGTAACCTGTACATCTTCAGTAGGAGTAATACGAGATGGGTTACCTATGCTTTTTCGAAGCATTGAGACATGAAACACCAGATGAACGGTTGAAAGCTCTTGAGGTAGCTCTAGCTCATACGCAACTTGGCAAATTCTTTGGATAATCTTATATGGACCTATATAGCGTGGACTCTACTTTCCTTTTTTACCAAAGCTTATTACCCTTTTCATTGGTGACACCTTCAAGAACTCCCAATCCCCTATAGAAAATTCTAGTCCTCTCCTTCTAACATCCGCATATTATTTATGTCGACTTTGATCTGTTTCTAGCCGATGTAGTATCACTTTGACTTTTTCCATAGCCTGATGAACAAGATTTGGCCCAAATAAGGCAGTTTCTCCTGTTTCAAATCAGCCAATTGGGGATCTATATTTTCTACCATATAAAGCTTCATAAGGTGCCATTTTAATACTTGAATGGTAGCTATTGTTGTATGAAAACTCGATCAATGGCAAATGATCATCCTAACTACCTTTGAAGTCTAATATACAAGCTCACAGCATATCCTTAAGTGTTTGAATTGTATGCTCTACCTGACCATCTGTTTGAGGGTGAAAGGTTGTACTTAAATTCACTTGTGTTTCTAAACTCTTCTGAAATGACCACCAGAAATTTGCAGTGAATTGAGCTCCCCTATCTGATATAATAGAGATTGACACTCTATGTAGCCGAACTATCTTTTTAATATACAACCTTGCATATTGTTCAACTGTATAAGTAGTCTTCACCAACAAGAAGTGTGCTGATTTGGTGAGTCTATCAACTATTACTCATATGGAGTCAAACTTCCGAAATAAGCATGGAAAACCACTGACAAAATCCATGTTGATCATGTCCCAGTTCCAAATTGGAAGTTCTATACATTGCATATAACCTCCGGGCTTTTGGTGCTCTACTTTTACTTGTTGACAATTTGGACATTGAGCCACGAATTTCGCAATGTTCTTCTTCATGTCCCCCCACTAATACATTTCTTTCAAGTCATGTTACATTTTAGTTGACCCCGAATGGACAGAATATATCAAATGACGTGCTTCCATCATAATCCTCCTTCTTAATTTATCTATGTTAGGTACACTCAATCTGTTTTGACACCGAAGTACTCCCTATTGAGTAAGCTCAAATGCCTTTGTCATACCCTGTTGTACATTCTCCTTAAGCTGTAATAGAATAAGATTAGTGTACTGTTTCTCTTTCACTTCCACTACTAATGAGGATTCTGCCGCATTTTGCATAATAACCCCTTCGTTTAGAGATTCAAGAAGGTGGAGCCCCAAGCTAGCTAATTGGCATAGATCCTTAGTTATTCCTTGTCTTTCCATAGACTGCCCATAAGTGCTTGCCATTATTTTACGGCTTAAAGCATCAACTACTGTATTGGCTTTACCGGGATGATACAAGATATCAATGTCATAATCTTTTAATAACTCCAGCCATCTTCGTTGCCTCATATTTAGGTCCTTTTGCTTAAAGATATATTGCAAACTCTTGTGATCAATGTATATGTCAACATGAACTCCATACAAGTAGTGGTGCCATATCTTCAAAGCAAACACAACTGCTGCTAGCTCTAGATCATAGGTTGGATAATTTTTCTCATGTGGCCGCAGCTGGCTTGAGCCATAAGCTATTACTTTACCATGCTGCATCAACACACAACCTAAGCCCACTCCTGAAGCATCGCAATACACTGCATAGCCTTCTGTGCCTTCTGGAAGTACCAATACAGGTGTAGAAGTTAATTTATTCTTCAGCTTTTGGAAGCTTCTTTCACATTCATCATTCCACTGAAACTTGGTTTCTTTGTGTGTTAGCTTTGTTATGGGTACAACAATGGAAAAGAATCCTTCAACGTACCTTCTGTAATAACCTGCCAATCCAAGAAAACTATGGATCTCCGTAGGCGTTATAGGTCTTGGCCAATTTTTCACGGCTTCTATCTTCTGGTTATCAACCCTTATTCCTTCATCCTATACAATATGACCTAAGAATGCCACAGATTTTAACCAAAACTCACATTTAGAGAACTTTGCATACAATTTACAATTACGAAGAATTTGTAAGACCTGCCGCAGGTGATTAGCATGGTCCTTTTTTGATCTTGAATACACCAAAATGTCATCTATAAATACTATCACGAAAACATCTAAAAATGGCTTGAACACCCTATTCATCAAATCCATAAAAGCTACTGGTGCATTCGTTAGCCCGAATAACATAACTAAAATCTCAAAATAACCATACCGTGTTTGGAAAGCTGTCTTGGGTATATCTTTGTCTTTGACCCTCACTTGGTGATAACCCGATCTCAGGTCGATTTTTGAAAAACACCTAGCACCTTGTAACTGATCAAACAAATCATCAATTCTAGGGAGGGGATTGATGATGATGATGCAGCAACTGATCTAGTAGGTTGTGCCACACCACCCACACCCCTATGAGGGCAATTTCTCATCATATGACCCGGTGTACCAAACCAAAAATAAACATTTGTCCCGAACCTACATGCACCTAGATGATTCCTTCCACATTGTTGACAAGGCTGTCGAGGATGCCTTGATTGGCTCGTACTTCCCTGCCCTTGATGACCCGTTATTTGTGAACCTTGGCTTTCACTTCTTTGCCCAAACTGATTTCCCCTAAACCTTTGAAATCAAGGGGGGGCACTAGCTGTACTGTAGGAAGATGATGGCCTAGGCAGTCTGTTAAAGAACTGAGGCCTAAACTCACCTTGGGAAGGTGTAAACTGCCCCATAGATCTGGCCCTCTTAGAATGCCCTGTTTCTAACTCTTGTGTCCTTCTTCTTTGCCTTTGATCCTCCAACTTTTGCGCAAAAGCTTGCATCCTCCCTATATCCATATCTTTATTCAACGAAGCAATGGTACAGTCTCTAACCAGATATGAATCTAATCTATCCACATATCGATGAACTCTATCCCCCATAGTAGCTACTACATTAGGAGCATACCTGGCCAAGGAATTAAATTTAAGACTGTACTCTCTCACACTCATCCTCATCATTTTCATTGTTATTTTTGTTAGGACATATAATAAGAGTCACCAACATCATCATTAACGTCATCATCCTTTTCATTATTTTCTTTGTTAAGAGGTATGCAATCATTTTGTTGGAACCTCGATCACTTTCCACTATTCCTGCAGTTTGGAGGCATAAAATCATTTTCATAATATTCATCATGATATTTCTAAATAAAATAATTTTTTTAGTACTACAAATTTAATTTTAACAATAGATCTATGTAACATGTATATATAATTTTTTTTTGTCTATGTTCTCATTATTCCACATAATCTTGATGTGGCCTAAGAACCACTTGTCATAAATTTTCTTACCTTATTATTAGTCTCATTTAAATTAATTTATCGTATTTTAACAAAGTTATCTCAGTTAGCTTTCAAAGTAATACATATAAAACTGGTCAAATCATAAATATAAATTTGGTCAAATCATAAGAAATCAAATCATAAAAATCATTGTTTGACTAAGAGTTATGGTGTGTTGGATATGCTTTTCATTCACTAATTTATTTTTTCTATTAAAAAAAGTGTGGGGCGAGATCTCATTATGTAATTCAATCCTTTAAATTTTTCAATAAATTTTATTTAGACACTTAAATTATAATTTATTATAATTGAGCACATAAAAACAGAATAAACTATCTATATTAATAAATAAGCCTCTTAGAGTTTCACTAGCCATATAAAGAGAGATAGCTATATTTCCTTTTCATATATAATGCAACCTAAGATTAATTAAAAATATCACTAAATTCTAGAAGTTATTGAAAATTAATATATAGATGAAACCATATAAAAATAGTTTCCTCTTAACCTATAATGAACTACAAAAATATATTTTTTCTTAAAAGACATATTTTTATTAAAATTTGGCAGATAAAAAGAACAGAATCTGTAAATATTTCAATTTCGTTTTTTCCCAAGATTAAGCAATTTTTTTATTTGAAACCGTAGGATAACCCAGGTCCTAATCGGAAGACATTGAGGGGTGGAATTAATTCCGAATCACCCATATGGATAACCACCCTCCAAATCAATTGAGTCATCTCGATGGACAATCTATAAACTATGTATACATGATTATATATATTTTTTGTAATATATTCTTACTTTTTATTTAAAAAATATTGTTTAATGACAATGACAGTATGCATTCATCATGAGCAATCAATAATGTTTTTACTCTATAATTATTTCAACTTCATTCACTTTCTTTTTAAGACACCTACAGCAACTAAGAATTATTTTAGATTTTCTGTCAGTGCGCTTTGACATCATTAGAAATAAATGTTTTTTTATGGTAAATTAATGAAATTTTGTACTATAATATGTGGTTTTTCATCTATTATCACTTAACTAGCTCACTAAAAAAAAAGATTCTCATTGAACTATTGAAAAGTTTCTTATTTGTCTTGTATGAAGACACTATTATTTTTATTTTCTCATGATTTAATCAAAATATTTATAAAAATAGACACTAAGTATTTTCCTGTGGAAAATTTCACTAAAAATAATAATAATTTTTAGTAATATTTTTAATTAATGGAAAAAAAGTTCAAAACATTTTCAATCACTATTTATATATCATTAAATCATATTACAGTTGGGGGCATTTTTTTTTTATTTATGAAATTTGTCCATTGGAAGTCTGCTACATAATAATGCTAAAAATAAAAACATGAAAAACATTAATCTAGTAAATGATAACTAATAAACACTACATACTATTCCCATTTTATTTAACAACAATAGTTCTTCAATAAATATTATAATTTTATTCAATAAACTCAACTTTATAATTCAATCAATTGCATGAAAGTTTAGTTAGAATTGATTGCCCTACATGTAACCCCATCCTACCTAGGTTTTATTAATTTTAGTTTTTTTTTTCTAATTTTAATTTTACTTTTTTTTTTTTTGAAATTTCAACATGTGTTTAATTAGTTTTTTTTATATAACTATTTTTAGTTTGATATTATTATTATTATTATTATTATTATTATTATTATTATTATTATTATTATTATTATTATTTAAGTGACAGAAATTAAAGTAAGTGAAATCAATAAAATTGATCGATAAAAAAATATAGAAGAGACAAAGTACTAAAGTACACTATAAGATATAAATTATTTCAAAAATAAAGCTTTTTTTTTTTTTTTAGAGTGTATATGATTCTTAACCTAATTTGAAAGATAAGTTCTGCAAAACAAAGAATCTAATTCTTTTTTTATTATTATGAATAAATAGCATTTTCAAGTCTAGTCGAAATTTTAATACAAGCTCAAGTAAAAATCATAAAGACACAATTGAAGAAAATTAATTACATTAGGTAGATGACTAAACTTATTATGTAGTTATTTGAAATATGAGTTTTCTTTCAATTTTGAGTTGTTTATTATGCGCAAATTTTTTTTCAAAATTCTTATAATCTACATTTTTCTTTAATTATTTTTTCTATTGAAGGCGCAACGACTTAGCAATTCTAGATCTTATAGCTTGTGAGCTATAATTAATTTTCCTGGATTAAAAATAGAGTAAAAGATCATAGCTCTGAATAATAATAATTATTTTATAAAGATAATTATTTTTTTATAAAATTATTTTGACTAATGATATAGATACAACCATTGATGACAAGTATACTAATTATTTGTACAAGAAACATGATGATTTAAGTGATGAGAAAGATTAATAGATATTATTATTTTACACTTTCAAAAAGAAGAAATGATAAAGGTTCTAGGGGGATGATTATATGCCTCCTCACAAAGAAAATAATGTATATGATGAAGATGATGATGATGATAATAGAGGTCCTGATTTTGTGCGTCCTAAAAAAAAAATACGGATGATGGCGACAATGACGATGATGAGTATGATGATAGTAATGAGGATGGAAATCTAGGAGATGATTATGTGTTTCATCATCACAATCATCATCTCTAGAATCTCCATCATCGTTATTATCACCATAACCATCATTATCATCATCGACATCATCCTTATCGTCTCAATTATTATCTTTGTTAGGACACATAATCAGAGTCACCAATATTGTCATTATTTTCTCCACCATCTCCATTATATTCTTTGTTAGAAGGTATATACTCATTCTGTTGAAATCTCGATCACTATCTCCATTATTTCTTCTGTTAGGAGGCATATAATCATTTTCATAATATTAATCATGATATTTCTAAATAAAATAAAGTTCTTAATGAAACAAGTTTAATTTTTAGCAATAGACTTGTCTAATATATATATAATTTTTTTTTATCTATGATCTCATAATTCCAATGTGGTTCTGATGTGGCCTAAAAATCACTTGTCATAAATTTTCTTGCCTTATTATTAGCATCATTTAAAATAATTTACCTTATTTTAGTTAAGTAATCTTTTTCAGTTACCAAAGTGATAAATATGAATCTAGTCAAATCACAAGAAATCAAATCATAAAAATTATTATTTGACTAACAGTGGTAAAATGATAAATATGAATATGGTCAAAACATAAAAATCATTATTTGATGAATAGTTATAAATATGAATATGGTCAAATTATAAGAAATCAAATCATAAAAATCATTATTTGACGAATAGTAATGAAGATTTAGGACATGCTTCCGTTCACTAAAAAAGGACTAATAAAAAAATAATGTAACATAAATAAAATAGATAGAGTATATCAAGATTTGAAAATAAAAATAAAAATAAAATTTATAATATTTAGCACCTTAAATATGATTAGTCTACACATATTTTTGTTGGCAAAATCATTTGTTTTCATATTTATATGAGTAGGTATTTGAGATTATTGTCTATGTAATTCTAATGTGGCATACAATCACTTGCCATAATGTTTCTTGCCTTATTGGATCTCATATTAAATTATTATTTTTACCTTATTTATCTTAATAAATTAATCTTAATTTGTCACGATCCAGATCGTCGTGATTGGCACCCATACTAACCCTCCAGTGAGAAAACCACTACAACCCAGACTAAACAACTTAGCCAAAAATTATGCATTTTAAGATACGAAAGCAAGTTTAAATGACTATAAAAATGGAGTCCCTATAAATTCTAAGGTTTTTAACAAATAACTGACCAAACTAATGCGAAAGAATAACCCCTAGAACCTAAAAGTCATTGTACCAAAACTCTACTTACGACAAGTCTAAGAAAAAAGGGTACAACCCCGAAACTAAACAACACCTTAAATAAAAGTCTGAGTCCGAAAAGAGTGGACTTAAACAAGAAAGATCTATGGCAGCCTGAAAAAACTGGCTCACTCTTGAATCCGGTCACGCTCAATAGCCACCTAGCTGAGGTCTATCAATAGCCGCCTGAAGATGCTATGTACTCAACAAAGAACAAACAAGTGCAGTATCAGTACATAACCACAGTGTACTGGGAGGATCACGTGGCTATCCCAATAAGTGAAACACATATAAGTAACCACAACATTATAAAACAGGCATATAACGAACATATACAATATTAGTCATTTTTTTAGGATCAATGTAGCATCACACGTCCTCAATAATACACATTGGTTATCAATTTAGAGCAACATACAATCTTTCAATATCAATCATCATTAGATATGAACGTAATCATCACAAGTAGATACGCAATACAATTCAATGGTCCTATCACAGAATCCACACCCAAACTGTTAACATATCGGAACGTGGCAACCGAACCCATATTTATGCCGGAATGTAACAACCGATCCATTCAACAAACCACAATCACAATCACAATGTATATTCTCACAATCATACAACAAAAGGTGATTCATGGCATACAATTATTTAATTATCCTCATCCACAAGTAGTGTGACCAATAGTGCAACATTCATATACATACACATATTATAATGAAGAAATTACAAACATATATCACACCAACATGAAATCACAACCATCACCTACCTCGAATCCATGCTTAAATCCCCTAAGGAACTTAAATCTTTCCTTTCTGGATACTTTCCACTTGTTCGTGGTCTAAAAACATATAATTAACGTAAGGATCAATAAACGAGGCCTATTACCCGAATCATTATCAATAATATCAACCCTAGGTCAAACCTTGATCCCCATACCCAGATTAGGGCTTTTTCCACCATTAACTTCATATCAAAACCTTTCCCCAATGATAATTACCCAAGAAACTACATTCTACAGATCGAAAAACAAATTTGGAGAGTTAAAACCTTACATTTAGCCTAAAAAATGGTGCAAAAGGGTCAAGAACTTGTACGGGGACATTTCCTAGCTCTCAATGTCGAAAAGTGCAGAATAAAGTCATTTTGGGGTTTATTTACGACCTTAAGTCGCGTTGAACCCTCCATAACCGTCCTCACCCCGCTACAGCTTCCCCACCCTGGTGGCAGAAATCTCGCCCCATCGGCTTGCACAAACCAATGAGCTATTTTTATAATTCAAGACCCCCATTTCACAACACACCTTTAACCAATAACGCTAAAAAATATTGTTTACGCTAAGATCGATTTTGGGAGTTCTACTCACCCGAATTCAATTTCGTAAGGTCGTACAGATTTCTTAACGACTTATGTAATCACTCATGTAATCAAAATCATAAATAAATCACCTAATTGTTACAAGATTTTCCTACACCTTAACAACTCTAATTTCGTCCAAATCTAGACTAGGTTGGGAAATCCAAAGTTACTACTCAAAAGTTTTATGACCCCAATTTTTTCCCCATTGGCATTTTATGACGACGGGAACAGGTTGTTACATAATTAGATATCAAAGCATTATATATGACTTCTGTTAAATCATAAATATCATTATTTGATAAGTAGTTCTCTCAAACACTTCAACAGGGCATCAAAAGCGAAGATACAAATCCCTTATGAAGTGGTCAAGAAAACTCTCAAGAACACCTTCATAGATATAGAAATCAATCATTGCATTCATTATCTCACATTAGTACTCTACCACTCTTACTTGTTTGTGTAAATTTCAAAGTGAACCTAGGAGTTTCCCCAAACGCTTCAGCAAGACTTCAGAAATGAAGTAATTAAGCCCTCATGAAGTGTTCAAGGGAACTATCGGGAACACCTTGATAGATGTAGCCATGAATCATTGCATTCATCATCTATCTCTAGTTTTCTTGCACTTTTACTTGTTTGTGTAAACTTCAAAGTGAACCCAGGAGTTCCCTCAAACACTTCAGGTGGGCATAAAAAACGAAGATATTAATCCCTCATGAAGTGGTCAAGGGAACTCTCGAGAATACCTTAATAGATATAGCAATGAATCATTGCTCATTGATCATCTCCTGTTAGTACTCTTCCATTTCTACTCATCTTGTAAATTTCAAAGTGAACTCAGGAGTTCCCCCAAACACTTCAGGAAGGCATCAAACACGAAGTAATTAAACCCTCATGAAGTGGTCAAGGAAACTCTCGAGAACACCTCAATAGACTTGAGAACCATTTTTGTTCATCATCTCCAACTTGCACTCTTGCACTTCCACTTGTTTATTTAATTTTACAACATACACTCCTATTTATATTGTATTGGTAAGACAATTCCATGCAAGATATGAAAGTGGGGTTTGAACTTGGATATGTGGTGGCAATTTATTGAATCTGGCTACAAATATGGGTAATATTAAAGTTTGAGAATATGAGAAAAAAGTAATTCCTTCTCTACACCTTTTTCCTTTTCATCCCATATTGAACCTTTTCCCTTTTTTCTTTACATGTGTTTTAAGTTTAAGTGATGGTTTCACTTGCATAATTCTCATACCTAAGGTTTTAACTTTGTATTAATTATATACAAATTAAATCTTGCATCAATTTGCTGGAAATAATGGATTCACTGTCTGACTATTAATATTTTTTCTTATGCATGTCAATTTTCTTTTAAATAAATTTAAAGAATCATATAACAATTTACAACGATATTTTTAAATACTTAAATTGACTCTTGTGTGACGAAAGGGTATATATTTTATAAAGTTATTCTGGATCTTGTCTAATTTGCTTTATGATTGGTAAAATAGAAAGGTATCAACAGAAAATATAACGTTGATTCAATCTTATTTGTGCATGAAATGTTTTCCCTTTATTTTGGAATTTTGTCTTCACTTGGACAACAATATAGACCAGGTTCAATATTATGAGCTCAAGAAGAATATTCTAAGCCTATATGTACCAAGGAATATTTCTTATCCAAAGTCAACAAAAATATCAAAACATATTTCGTGTAATCCAACAAATAAAGTTGGGCTTAAAGAGAGTAGAATGTACCATACATTATTACTATGATTGTTTTCGGTAGAACTTCTGTTAAAAAAAAAAAAGTCTAAAATAATATTTCCTCCATGCCTATTTACTTGTCAAATATTTTCTAATTTGACTTCTCTTAATTTTTACTTGTCATATTTGACAAAGCAAGGAAGGACAATTTTTTTTCTTCCTATTATACCCTCCAGTTATTAATATTGATGAGTTAATGCTTAGACTATCACACTACATAAAAAATGATCATTAGAATTAATTGCCGCTAAATATGTATTTTTAGCGGCAATTAACACTCTTTGTATATGTTCCTAAAGTCTTTAGCGATATTGGCTCTAATGACACTTAACTAATGTCAGTAAAGACTTTAGCACTCTTTATTAATGTCAATATTTATTGCCGCTAAAAGTTGTTTTTGTTGTAGTGTTAGTTAATAGGGCTAAAATGATAAACACACTATACCAATCATTACTTTTTTAATAGGTGTATTAAGTCAAAATTTGACAAGTAAAAAAACGAAGGGAATATAAAGAAAGAAATAAATGAAATGAAAGGTCATTTATCTTGACTCAAAGTGCATTGAAGAGGAATTTACACGTGAACTATAAAGGTAATTTAACATATTACGAGAACTAGCAAAGGTCCTAACTTCTAGTCTCACCAATCTTTTTCCTTTTTTTTTTTTTTTTTTATAAGAGTCCCACCAATCATTTATTATTTATAAAAACCTAAATTCTATAAGTTTGCTCGGCCAAGAAAGTGATATGGATACTCATATTGGGGACATGTTGCAAATATGAAATAAATAATAAATGTATATTCGTCTGAACGTAGAAGATCAGTACGAGTTTAGCTAAAATCAGATATTTATTTTGATGGTGTATTTTTACTAACAAGTTTTTCAAATGCTTTTACATACTCCTTTCATTCAATAATAATTGTTTACTATACTATTTTGAGATGTCCAACAAAATTTGTACACTTTATGAAATCAATGGATGAATTGGTACGAGATTAGCTGAACTCAGATATTTGTTTTAAACGGTGTATTTTTACTAACAAGTTCTTTAAATGCTTTTACATACAATAATAATTGTCCACTATACTATTTTGGAATGTCCAACAAAACTTGTACACTTTATAAAATCAATGGTTGATTTTACACGTATTTCCTAATTGTCTAATCTTATTTACAGTTTACTTAGTCTAATTAAGATAGATTAGATCAACATGATCGAAATATTAATGGGTCATAACTTAGCTCGTTCAACTTCTTTTCTTTCTTTTTTTTTTTTGAGATATTTATAAACATTTTCAACGAAAAATGTTCATAGATATTACAAAAGATTTATAATTTTTATATAACCTAATCCTATCTATCAAGATAATTAAGCACAATTATCTAAACTAAAGAATGAATGCCTGAGAAGAATGCTTATGTTTATTTACAACGGACCCTCTTATTTTATGTATTTTATTTTCATAATAATTTATTTTCCTTTATTCAGAATCAACTCATTTATGCATTATTCCTGAATGAAGCAACCTAATGAGTTACTCCCTCCATTTCATTTTATGTGGCACTTTTCAAATTTCTTCTTCTCTTAACTTAAGAATTAAGTAAAAACAATGAAATTGAACTACATATGGTAGAAACCCGTGTGAATCATCAATACAATATTTGATTCACACGGTCTACATGCAGAGATTCAAACAAGTCTATATTTGACCGTAAATTTTTCATATTGTGACTTATATAGTACTTTTTACATAGTTTACAAATATATGTATTTCATTTCAAAAAACTTGAAGATTCCGTGCACAAATTCCTAATCAAACTTAAACTGTTTGACTCTCGAAAAATGAAAAGTGCAACATAAATTGAAACAGAGGGAGTATGTGTTACGATTAACGATATTATCTTGCGATTTGAGCTTAAGGAAATCGCAATCATGGCACGACTGAAGTGTTTTGATGACGATAATAGTGTGTATGACATTCAAGAAATTAAACGAATACATTGATAAAAAAATTATTTTTGATACATAGATCTTTTTATTTATTCCATATTTTTTTTATCAGTATTAATTTTCCCCCTTTTTAGTAGGGCTGTCAATATGGGTTGACCCATCTCATCCGGACTAATTCATATATGTTTTGCAATTTAACGGGCCAGATCGGGCTAGCCTATTTTTTATGTGGGCCGGAAAAGTCGTCCCAGTCCACAAGTGTGTGGGCTACGGGCTTTGCTGGGCCGACCCTCTTTTCTTAAAAGTATAATTTCTATAATTTTTTAATTAAATTATACTCCCTCTGTCCCAATTTATGTGACTTACTTTCATTTTTAGTCAGTATAAAAAAATGACACATTTCTATATTAAGCAACAATTTAACTATAAAATATTTATTTTACCCTTAATGAAATAATTTACACAATTTTCTATCATTCATTTTGGACCACAAGTTTTAAAAGTCTTCCTTTCTTTCTTAAACTCTGTGCCGAGTCAAACTACATCACATAAAATGGGACGGAGGGAGTAATTTAAAAATACTATCATAAATAACGACTAGTGTTACTACTTGTTAATCAAATACACAAGTAACAATTTAACTATAAAATGTTTATTTTACCTTAGTGAAATGATTTACACAAATTTCTATCATTCATTTTGGACCACAAGTTTTAAAAGTCTTCCTTTTTTTCTTAAACTCTGTGCTGAGATAAACTACATCACATAAAATGGGATGGAGGGAGTAATTTAAAAATATTATCATAAATAATGACTAGTGTTACTACTTGTTAATCAAATACACAAATAAAATTATCTATATAATATTTATTACGTTTGATTTCAAGTAAAAACATAAATAGCTAAATAGAAATATTAACCTAATTGTTTTCCAATGATCATATATAATAAAACACAAAAAGTATGATAATATTCCATAGCTATGGCCTATGTAGTGATTCCCTAGAAATTTTAGGAACTTTATTTTATATAGTACATATTTTATAAACATAATTTGTATTTAAATTGTAATATTTTAAACAGATTTTGAGGGTAGACTCCTGTTATTTTTAATACTCTATTTTATTTTTATTTGGCCCACGGGTCGTGTCTATCCATATTTCTCAATCCCCACAAATCGACAGACATATTTAGGTCGGACTAAAAAACCCTTTTCTTAAAAAGGCTCCAAATAGCCCAACCCTATCAAATTACGCATTAGGCCAGGTAGGCCAACTGGCCTAGCCCATATTGACGGCTCTATTTTTAGTGGAATATGAGAAATGTTTATATTCAAAATTTATTGTCGGATATATATCTTCATGGCTTAATATGGAAATACTAGTGCTATAACCATTGTGTTCATCAACTCTTGCACTTCTATTCATTTGGGTAAATTTCAAAGAGAGCCCGGGGGTTCCCCCAAACACTTCAGCAAGGCATCAAACAACAAAGTAATTAACCCTAATGAAGCGGTCAAGGAAACTCTAGGAAACACCTTGATATATAGATTATACGTGAATCATTGTGTTCACCATCTACAACCAGTACTCTTGCACCTCTAGTCGTTTGTGTAAATTTCAAAGTGAGCCCAGGAGTTCCCCCAAACACTTCAGCAGGGCATGCATCAAACAACAAAGTAAACCCTAATGAAGTGGTCAAGGGAACTCTAGGGAACACCTTGATAGACTTGAAACCATTTTGTTCATCATCTCCAACTAGTTAGTAGTATACTCTTGCACTTCTACTTGTTTGTTTGATGTTGTTACAACATATACATTCCTATTTATAACATTATTTTGCTAAAAAATTTCATGCCAAATGTGAAAGTGGGGTTTGAACTAGGATATGGGGTGACACTATATTGAATGTGGCTACAAATATGGGTAATATTAAAGTTTGAGAATATATCAGGTAAAAAAGTAATTCCTTCTCTAGTTCCTTGTCTTTACACCTCATATTGTACTTTTTTTCCCCATGTCTTAAGGTTTGGGTGATGGCTTCCCTTGCTAATTATTACACCAAAGTTTTAACTTATGATATTAAAAATTTATTTAATTTAGTAGCTTTTAATTTGTATAATACTACATCTGGTCCTTATAACTACTATTTTTTATGATTAATTATTTTCTTTAATTTGACTATTACTATACAATTTTTCAGAATTTTTTTAAATATGTCAAATTTTATGTTAAATACACTTAAAAAATCATATACAAATTCTTTGACTCTTGTGCGGCGGAAGGGGTGTGTATATTTTATAAAGATATTCTAGATATCTTGTCCAATTTACTTCATGATTGAAAAAATAAAAGGTGTCAACAAAAAAAATATAACGTTCATAAGTCGATTTTATTAGTGCATGGAATGTTCTCCTTTTATTTTATTAGCTAAAAGGACCATTGATATTCATATTTGCCTTCACTTGGATAACAATGAAGACCAGGTTCAATATTAAAATCTCAATGAGTATATTCTTAGCTTTATGAGCCTATTGTTTGTTCCAAGGAATATTTCTTGTATTCATACTTACTCCTCCGTTCTTATACGATTTGGACTTTGCCTATTTTATATAATATTCATATTAATTGATGTTTAGTTTTAATTTAGATCTGCTAAGGAAATATACTTTATTAGATCGATATATATCATATACATTAATTCTACCTATACTTTCAAATAATTACATATCTTATCACTAATTAAGAGTTTTCTACCAACAAAGGAGGAAGATACACCTAAATACATGTATTTCTGCTACTAGATACACTAAAATAGGGAGAGAGGCGTGCGAGATGGAGAGGGAGGCGAGCTAAATTGTCATGTATCCCATATACATGTGAAGTATACTAGATACATATATTTGTATGTATTTGGTGTGATTCGCATGTATCTGGAATACCGATATATGGGAGAGTGGTGAGCGAGATGGGAGGAAGGCGAGAGAAGCGAGAGATATTTTTATCTATGTATCTCATATACATGTGAATTTACTTGGATACGGTGTGTCTAGAATAGTGATAACTAACTATGCTTTGATAAGCTCATCCCACGTGATTAAAGTTAAATTTAAATCTTGTACAGATTTACATAAATAAACACTGATTTAAAATCAAAACGTAAAATGAGACTTCCAAATTCTATGATCGCCTAATATTAATATCCTTTCTGACACAAAAAATTTAAAAGAGGTAAAAAAATACATTTTTGTCAGGTTGAACCTAGTCAGAATTGTGTGTCGAATTCAAGAAATGGAATCACAATTTTGTAACAAGTGACCACAAAATCTATCTTACCTTTTGTAGTCATATAACTCAAAGGGGCATTGTGAGACAGAATCGCACAAGGTACGCATAAATCTCATTCAACGAGAGAAAGAGGACTTTATTTTTTTCATCTTTCGTGCGATTAAATTTTTCATATTTTAAGCACATAAAGAATCTGATTTGCAAGTCGTCTTCTTGAATCAAGAATATTTTTTTTAACCAAATTATTAAAAGCGAACATCTTTGTTCAATATCACATAGTTTCAAAGTTCTTTTATTACCCTACATATGTACAATCAACAGTAAAAGTAAAATGTTTCATTTATCAAGCCAAAATAAATTCAAAAAAAAATAAAATTAAAGGACACCTATACTTGCCATAAATTTTTATTTAGACAATTAACTTAGGATTCTCCATCATTTATAGGAGTACAAGTTGGGCAAACCTATGTTCCTATCAAACATTTTTTTCATACAATTTAAGTGAAACATATGTTTGCATGACATCTTTATAATTGAGGATGAGGATCCTCCAAATATATCTTCTTCATATATTTTGCAATTCTTAGTTGAAATAGTTTTTGCCATGACATTACTATCATTTTCATTTTTTTGCTTGTTGTATATGTGTGACATATTAATCTTAACACCAAGTCCCAACACATAATGGTCATCAAAAAGCACAGAACAATGGCTATATTTACGTGCCAATTCGATCAACTCATCAACAATCACTTTGAATTCGAAAATCAATGGAACTTGACAATTTCTTAACTGGTCGTGTATGGCTTGATGACTCTTTTCTGAATTCTTGAGATTCCATAGTGAAACATGTTGAGATTGGTGGACATTCATGTTTGTATTAATTACCAGAAATATCGTACAAAAGATGTCCCATTTCGAAAATAAATTGAATTACTACTAATTCAAATGAAAAAAATGAGGAAAATTTATGGAGGGGGGGGGGGGGGGGGGTGTTTCTGGACACCCTTATAAGGTGTAGTACAAATTAGTTTCTTCATAAGCAAAAATCTCCATGGTAAATTAACTTGACAAAAGATTGCTAGATGGGTTAGGAATTTATAGATATTTCAATCCTAAACTTTCTCTGAAAAGGATTTAAGTATTTTACTATAATTAAACCTAATTAAATTTCGTTTAGTTAATAATTAACATACATGCATGTACGTTTTCTGACTTGGTATTGTAGTTAACAAATTTAATTATTCTAAGTTGAGATTGTTGGGATTATAAGATGTGAATGGAAAATGAAGAGCTGTGATTTTCATGAAGAGTTGTGACTTTTCTCATCAAATAGAGTTGCGACTTTTCGAAAGGATTGTGACTTTTTCGAAGGATTGTGAATTTTTAGAAAGGTTATGTGTTTTCCAAAGTGAATTTTTCAGAGGAATGTGTAAACACAAGTTCATACATTATCCTTTATTGTCTATAAACGAAGAGATTTCTCTTATTTTTTAACTATGAAATTTCAGAACTACTTCTTTTGCACAACAAAATGTATTTTTCCAATTCTAAAAAGGTAAAAAGGCTTAGATGATGCCATGCTTCCTAAGTGTTAGAAGTCCGATGAGAATATTATGAAACTAATTATATTATATTGTACTTAATTATCACTCGTTCTTGTTATCAAATGATAATAATCACTTTATTAACAAGAATTATTTTGAGCTAGTTGACAGTGGCGTTTAGCAAACATTTTTGGGGGTAGAATGGTCTTTAAGGTTTTATTAAAGTCGGTTGACACCCAATTTTGGCCTAACATTTTTTCAAGAATCGTAACTTTTAAGTTTTATTTATTCAATAGTTAAAAATACATTTTTTATAATTTTAAATAAGTTTATCGATATTTTTCCTTATTTATCAAAATTTAGGATTTTTTATCAGTTAATTTTAATTACATTATTTTTTGTCATAATTGGTTAAATACGTTCAAATATTTGTTCATATTGATTAAATGATTATTTCTGTTAAATTGCACTTTATATATGTCTTTAGTTACATTCATTACTTTTTTTTTATATTCATTTTTATTTGTCACATTTGCTAATATTAATTTTAATATTTTGCACAATCTAGAAATTGATTCAACTATACATAAGATTTATATATAAATATTTTATTTAATTAATGGTTTCAGCTCATGATTTTAAAATAATCGTATCGTACTTTAGATAGTTTTTGATTTTCTATATAAACAATAACTTATTAATTAGGTCAAGGTGGTCTAATAAATTTTAAAATTTGGAGTTCAATTTTTAGAGTTTTTACTGTTCATCCTCCCTCCGACCAGTCACCACCAAATAAACCCCACTGGCCGAACTTCCTTTTCAACCAAGCCACCTAAAACCACAAACAACCAAGCAGAAATCAGCCCAGACCACCGACCCAAAACTGCCCATCTTAGACCCACCAGCAACCTCGCTGCCACCATCTTAGACCCACCAGAAACGACCCCAAAAACCCCGCCTGAAACAGCCGAACTCCGGCGAAACCCCAATCCAAAACCCCACCTCTTTTCCCATTTTTTTCACCACCAAACAGCCACCAGAAAAGCAGAATCGAAACCACCAAACGAACCCCGTTTTTCCATTTTTTCAGAACCCCAAACTCCGACAAGCAGCTCACCGTCCAACCACCGCTGCAATCATTTGTTTCTTCATCATATTGTTATGTTTCTATTTGACATGAATATCATTTGTCATATATTAGCTATTTTGAAAAGTAAAATTGGCCGATGAAGAAATTACGTCGATTTTCAAGGCCTTCCATGTTTGTAAGACAAATTTTTATTTTTAAGTTATTATTTGAGTTATTTATTCTTATTCATATTAATTTAGTACTAACAATTTTACTAAGTGTCTTTACAAGTACCCCGGAATCGCTTCCCATTGAAGCCATTCGAATAAAGTTCGAAAACTATATTCATTTTAATGTATATTGTTAACGATAGGCAAACATTAGGTTGTTTCTCATATTACCAGTTTACTTTATTATTTGTGTATATTGCATGTTTGTTTTACTTGTATATAGTTTTATCTCTTACTCAATTTGAACAAAAATGAATTCAGTCGGGATTCACATTTGTGGATTTCGAAGGATGCCTAACACCTTCCATTTGTAATAACTTGAAACCCTTACCTAGAATCTAATGGTTTCGTAGATTTCCTAAAAGTAGGTAGTGACTCCTTTAAAATTCTTTTAAAATTGAATCAATTGTTTATTTTTGAGTCATCGCGACGTTTCGCCCTATTTAAATAAAGTAGGGATGTAAACAAAGTCGATGTACGATAAAGTAAGAAAAACTAAAAATATGTACAAACTTAGTGGTCTGCCACTTGCATTTTATGAAGCGGTCAAGGAAACTCTAGGGAACACCTTGATAGAGATATATACGTGAACTATTGTGCTCATCATCTCTAGCCAATATTCTTGCACTTCTACATGTTTTTGTAATTTTCAAAGTGAACCCGGGAATTTCCCCGAACACTTCAGCAGGGCTTCTAACAACAAAGTAAGCCCTCATGAAGCTATTAAGGGAACTCTAGGGAACAGTTTGATAGATTTATACGTGAACTATTGTGTTCATCGTCTACAACCAATACTACTCTTGTTGTCTTGCACTTCTATTCGTTTCTTGTAAATTTCAAAGTGAGCTCGGGAGTTCCCCCAAACACTTCAGCAAGGCTTCTAACATCAAAGTAAGCCCTCATGAAGTGGTCAAGGGAACTCTAGGGAACACCTTGATAGATTATATGTGAACCATTGTGTTCATCATCTACAACCAATACTCTTGCACTTCTATTCATTTGTGTAAATTTCAAAGTGAGCCCCGGAGTTCCCCCAAACACTTCAATAGGGTTTTTCAAACAATAATGTAAACCCTATTGAAGCAGTCAAGGGAACTCTAGGGAACACCTTGATAGACTTAAAAATCAATTTTGTTCATCGTCTCTGACTAGTTAGTAGTATATATACTCTTGCATTTCTTCTTGTTTGTTTGATGTTATTACAATATATATTCCTATTTATAACATTGTTTTGCTAAAAAAATTCCATCCCTGTCACGCCTCAAATTCCATTAAGACGGACATGCACCAGATGCCCTAAAGGCCCGAGAGAACAAACATGTAACCTATGCTTACTATGCATATAACTATGACAATTTTGTGATAAGTTCACATCGGATGCAGTGATATGAACCAACATAAGTAGACTCAAAACTTATATACAAGACTTGGCCGTTGAAGCCACAACTTGTTAAGACACAACTGAACCATATACATAAGTTTACAAAGCCTCTAAAGATAAAAAAACCTTAGAGTAGGTCGAGACAGACCCCACCTTACCCTTAACTATGATACAATACCAAAATGAATCTACCAAGGACTTAGTAAAGCTCCGAATCAACCTGTAGCTCACCAAAAGTAGCTGAGTGTCGTGTGCTCTTATTGAGGAGGTCTACTAGCTGGAGTACCTGTGCCTGCAACATGAAATGCAGCGTCCCCCGTAAGGAATGTCAGTACGAAAAAATGTACTGAATATGTAAGGCAATAACATATATAAAATAAGATTTCAAATGAAACCAAGTATCAATACATGTGTGCATAAATCAGAACAAAAGATCACCTTTGTTAACTATTGTGGGATCGTGTATGTTACATTTTTGTCTTTACCTTTCTGTGTGTTATGATCTTTATAAGGCATGTGATACGAATGACTAGCTGATCAGTGGTAGAAAAGGATGACTCATGCTAGGCATTTTAACCCCTGGGATGTGGTCCTCATAATTACATAAATTGGGATCGACCCATGCTAGGCTTTCCCCCGTGAGCTGCCACCCTTCTATACCAATTGGGATTGACCCATGCTAGGGTTTCACCCCTGAGCTACCACTCTTAATTATACAAATTGCTTCACTTAGATTCTTTAATCTTTGAGATTGTTGTTTTGGTGGTCATAATCATTTTTTATATTTGAAACTACAGACCAGTAGTAAAAGATATGAAATTAATACTTCAAGGCAGTAACAATGACATAAGGAGCTATGTAACATCAATGCATTACTTGTGAGCTTAAAATGACACAATTGACTTCAACTGACTAGGAAGAGGATTCACCAAAGTTGCTTTTGAAAATACCATCTCTATACAAGCACCTAAAAGGATAATTACATAATTATAGAGTAGTAGTAAACATAAAATGAAATAGTTCTATACATTAAGGAGAGAGGAAAATATTGCTAGCTATTTGGAGATCGTATGCTACCACTATGTTTTCTTTACTAGGAACTGAACTTAGGGAATTCATTCATTGTTATTCATGCCAAGGAATATGGAATCGAATAGCCTTACATACTTATTTTCCTAACCAATATAACTATCACGATTCAGCCTTCTTTTTTGGTGTTAATCTACAATATGAGTCATGATTAATCTAATGTTAGCAGCTAATCACATTAAGGACCTCGAAAAACAGTATCAAAACACATGACGGAAAGAAAGCCCATACAACCCTTACATAAATGGTGAACCACCACACCTTTCTGTTATACATCAATACAACTTCATACATCTTTTGCCAAGATACCCAACCTACCCCCAACAACAACATACATAAGGCAGCCACTATCAATCCCCTAAAATCTTTTAGCATAATAGGAGAATATTAAACTCAAGGATTTATAACCATCCATGAGTTCTAAACAAATATATACAAAATTCTCCACTGCAAACCTGCATTTAAAGAGAGGCAAAAAAAAAAAAATGGGCAGTAGCCTTACCTTAGTTTTTGGAAATTTATCTTCTAAACTTGTACTTTAAGAACTGAAACTCTCCTTCAAACTTTTACTTGAAAAAAAGGGGAAAATATTCAAGAACCCTAAGGTATTTTAGGGCTGATGTATTAATCCAAGAAGGACCAAGAGAGAAACTTAATAAATCTGAAATTTTCCAAGTTAAAAATGAAGCAAAAGATCTGATCTCTATCCCTTTAAAAGGGAGGTGCATTGGCCGACTTTCTCGGACAATTTTGGGCCATATATTGTTAAGTAGGTGACCCACCTACTTGGCCTTTTAACATGGGCCTTTGTGACTTCAACACTTGTTGGGCCTTGCTGTCAATTCTTGTCAATTTGGATCATAATTAATGCAATTAGGTGATCCACCTACTTGAATTTTTCACTTGGACCTTTTTTTTTTTTTTGGACCTAAGAATATTGGGACTTGGCTGTCCATTTTCTCCTTATCCTTCTATTCAACTTGGGCTAGATTAATGCAAGTAGGTGGAAGTGTACTTGGCCTAATTACATGGTCAAAAGAGTCTTAGTAGGTGATACACCAACTTGGTCCTTTGGACTGGTCAATAAGTCAAAGTAGGTGATGCACCTACTTGTCACCTACTAGCTTAGTTAAGTCAAGCAAGCAGCTCACTTATTTAATTTCATTTTCTAATTATTAAACCCAGCACATAACTTTCAAATTTAAACTCAATTACCACCTTACTGTCTCGAGTTTAAATACTCCCGTTAGAGTTAACTTGCAGTATACATGTTGAAACGTGCAAGGCATCACACCTTCCAATCTAGTTTAAATCAATGTTAATCATATAAGAAACATGGTCCCTCACCTATACTGTAAGGCTATGTCAAGTATTACAAGAATAGAACAAGCATATGCATAATATGGGCTGTTACATCCTTTCCTCCTTAAAATATTCGTCCTCGAATGTTAGCATGATTATCTAGTCCAAACAAGTTCAAGCCTAAGTTAGTACTAGTATTAATCACATTAAACATATAGACTTATACTTACTTGTTAACGCCTCAACTCAACATTTTCATCTTTCTCAACGGTCTGGAAGAAATGAGGATACTTCAATTTCATTATTCTTCGGCTTCCCATGTAACTTCTTCTACTTATTGGTTCCTCCATAATACTTTTACAGAGGCTACTTCTTTACTTATTAACTTCCTAACTTGTCGATCCATATTAGCAATGGGTACTTCTTCATAAGTGAGATCTCTCGTAACTGTACATCTTCAATAGGAGTAATACGAGATGGGTCAACTATACATTTTCGAAGCATTAAGACATGAAACAACGGATGAACGGTTGAAAGCTCTTGAGGTAGCTCTAGCTCATACGCAACTTGGCCAATTCTTCGAATAATCTTATATGGCCCTATATAGCGTGGACTCAACTTTTCTTTTTCACCAAAGCTCATTACCCCTTTCATTGGTGACACCTTCAAGAACACCCAATCCCCTATAGAAAATTCTAGTCCTCTCCTTCTAACATCCGCATATTATTTATGTCGACTTTGATTTATTTCTAGCCGTTGTAGTATCACTTTGACTTTTTCCATAGCCTGATGAACAAGGTCTGGCCCAAATAAAGCAGTTTCACCTGTTTCAAACTAGCCAATTGGGGATCTATATTTTCTACCATATAAAGCTTCATAAGGTACCATTGTAATACTTGAATGGTAGCTATTGTTGTATGAAAACTCGATCAATGGCAAATGATCATCCCAACTACCTTTGAAGTCTAATATACAAGCTTACAGCATATCCTCAAGTGTTTGAATTATATGCTCTACCTGACCATCTGTTTGAGGGTGAAAGGCTGTACTTAAATTCACTTGTGTTCCTAAACTCTTCTGAGATGACCTCCAGAAATTTGCAGTGAATTGAGCTCCTCTATCCGATATAATAGAGATTGGCACCCCATATTGCCGAACTATCTTTTTAATATACAACCTTGCATATTATTCAACTGTATAAATAGTCTTCACCGACAAAAAGCGTGCTAATTTGGTGAGTCTGTCAACTACAACCCATATGGAGTCAAACTTCCAAAATAAGCAAGGCAAACCACTAACAAAATCCATGTTGATCATGTCCAAGTTCCAAATTGGAAGTTCTATACATTGCATATAACCTCCGGACTTTTGGTGCTCTACTTTTACTTATTAACAATTTGGACATTGAGCTACGAATTTCGCAATGTTCTTCTTCATGTCCCCCCACCAATACATTTCTTTCAAGTCGTGATACATTTTAGTTGACCTCGGAAGGACAGAATATCTCAAATGATGTGCTTTCATCATAATCCTCTTTCTTAATTCATCTACGTTAGGTACACTCAATCTGTTTTGACACCGAAGTACTCCCTCTTGCGTAAGCTCAAATGCCTTTGTCATACCCTGCTGTACATTCTTCTTAAGTTGTAATAGAATATGATTAGTGTACTGTTTCTCTTTCAATTCCACTGCTAATGAGGATTCTGCCGCATTTTGCATAATAACCCCTTCGTCTAGAGATTCAAGAAGGTAAACCCCCAAGCTAGCTAATTGACATAAATCTTAGTTATTCCTTGTCTTTCCATAGATTGCCCATAACTGCTTGCCATTATTTTACGGCTTAAAGCATCAGCTACTGTATTGGCTTTTTCGGGATGATACAAGATATCAATGTCATGATATTTTAATAACTCCAGCCATCTTCGTTGCCTCATATTTAAGTCCTTTTGCTTAAAGATATATTGCAAACTCTTGCGATCAGTGTATATGTCAATATGAACTCCATACAAGTAGTGGCGCCATATCTTCAAAGCAAACACAACTGTTGCTAGCTCTAGATCATGGGTTGGATAATTTTTCTCATGTGGCCGCAGCTAGCTTAAGCCATAAGCTATTACTTTACCATGTTGCATCAACACACAACCTAAGCCCATTCCCGAAGCATCGCAATACACTGCATAACCTTCTGTGCCTTCTGGAAGTACCAATACAGGTGTAGAAGTTAATTTATTCTTCAGCTCTTGGAAGCTTCTTTCACATTCATCGTTCCACTGAAACTTGGTTTCTTTGTGTGTTAGCTTTGTTAAGGGTGCACCAATGGAAGAGAATCCTTTAACGTACCTTCTGTAATAACCTGCCAATCCAAGAAAACTACGGATCTCCATAGGCGTTATAGATCTTGGCCAATTTTTCACGTCTTTTATCTTCTTGTTATCAACCAGTATTCCTTCATCGGATACAATATGACCTAAGAATGCAACAGATTTTAACCAAAACTCACATTTAGAGAACTTTGCATACAACTTACAATCACGAAGAATTTGTAACGCCTTCCGCAGATGATTAGCATGGTCCTCTTTCGATCTTGAATATACCAAAATGTCATCTATGAATACTATCACGAAAACATCTAAAAATGGCTTGAACACCCTATTCATCAAATCCATAAAAGCTACTGGTGCATTCGTTTGCCCGAATGACATAACTAAAATCTCAAAATGACCATACCGTGTTCGGAAAGCTATCTTGGGTATATCTTTGTCTTTGACCCTCACTTGGTGATAACCTGATCTCAGGTCAATTTTTGAAAAACACCTAGCACCTTGTAACTGATCAAACAAATCATCAATTCTAGGGAGGGGATATTTGTTCTTAATCGTTACCTTATTCAACTGTCGGTAGTCGATACACATTCTTAGTGAGCCATCTTTCTTGCGTACAAATAAAACTGGTGCTACCCGTGGGGACATACTAGGCCTTATGAATCATTTTTCTAATAAGTCTTTTAATTGCTCCTTCAACTCTCGTAATTCTGCCAGGGCCATTCTATACGGAGGAATAGAGATAGGTTGAGTATCTAGAATCACATCAATACCAAACTCTACTTCTCATTCTGGAGGCAAACCAGGAAGATCTTCAGGAAATACATCAGGAAACTCATTCACTACCGGAATGGACTGAAAAGTTTGTGGCTCCACATCTATATTTTTCACTTTCACTAGATGACATATGTATCCTTTGGACATCACCGTCTTTGCCTTAAGATAAGAAATAACTTTACCTCTTGGTGCTCCAATATTACCTTTCCATTCAAGGACTGCCTCTTTTGGAAAATGAAAATGCACCATCTTAGTTCGGCAATCTACCGTAGCGTAACAAGAAGCTAACCAATCCATACCCATTATAACATCAAAATATACCATTTCTAGCTCAACAAGGTCAGCCAATATATCACGACCACAAACAGTTACAATGCAATTACAATAAACCCTTTTTGCTATAATAGATTCACCAATCGGTGTAGACACTTCAAATGGCTTCACTAATAATTCTGGTGTTCTTTTGAACTTTTCAGCAATCAATGGAGTAACATATGATAGTGTAGACCCCAGATCAATTAATGCATATACAATATATGAAAAGATGGACAATATACCTCTAACCACATTCGACGAGGCTTCTAAATTTTGTCGATCCCCTAAAGCATATGTGTGATTCTAAACTCCACTAGAACTAACTGCTCCCCTAGCTCCTCTACCACGACCAGTAGGCATCTGTCCCCTACCCAAAGAAGGTGCTGCTGATGATGATGCAGCAACTGATCTAATAGGTTGTGCCACACCACCCACACCCCTATAAGGGCAAATTCTCATCATATGACCCGGTGTACCACACCAAAATCAAACATTTGTCCCAAACCTACATGCACCTAGATGATTCCTTCCACATTGTTTACAAGGCTGTCGAGGATGCCTTGATTGGCTCGTACTTCCCTGCCCTTGATGACCCGTTATTTGTGAACCTTGGATTTCACTTCTTTGCCCAAACTGATTTCCCCTAAACCCTTGAAATCGAGAGGGGGCACTAGCTGTAGAGTAGGAAGATGATAGCCTAGGCGGTCTGTTAAAGAACCGAGGCCTAAACTCACCTTGGGATGGTGTAAACTGCCCCATAGATCTGGCCCTCTTAGAATGCCCTGTTTCTAACTCTTGTGTCCTTCTTCTTTGCCTTTGATCCTCCAACTTTTGCGCAAAAGCTTGCATCCTCGCTATATCCATATCTTTATTCAACGAAGCAATGGTACAATCTCTAACCAGATATGAATCTAATCTATCCACATATCAAAGAACTCTATCCCCCATAGTAGCTACTACATTAGGAGCATACCTGGCCAAGGAATTAAATTTGAGACTGTACTCTCTCACACTCATCCTCATCATTTTCATTGTTATTTTTGTTAGGACATATAATCAGAGTCACCAACATCGTCATTAACGTCATCATGCTCTTCATTATTTTCTTTGTTAAGAGGTATGCAATCATTTTGTTGGAACCTCGATCACTTTCCACTATTCCTGCAGTTTGGAGGCATAAAATCATTTTCATAATATTCATCATGATATTTCTAAAAAAATAATTTTTTTAGTACTACAAATTTAATTTTAACAATAGATCTATGTGACATGTATATATAATTTTTTTTTTGTTTATGTTCTCATTATTCCACATAATCTTGATGTATCCTAAGAACCACTTGTCATAAATTTTCTTACCTTATTATTAGTCTCATTTAAATTAATTTATCGTATTTTAACAAAGTTATCTCAGTTAGCTATCAAAGTAATACATATAAAACTGGTCCAATCATAAATATAAATTTGGTCAAATCATAAGAAATCAAATCATAAAAATCATTGTTTGACTAAGAGTTATGGTGTGTTGGATATGCTTTTCATTCACTAATTTATTTTTTCTATTAAAAAAAGTGTGGGGCAAGATCTCATTATATAATTCAATCCTTTAAATTTTTTAATAAATTTTATTTAGACATTTAAATTATAATTTATTATAATTGAGCACATAAATATAGAATAAATTATCTATATTAATAAATAAGCCCCTTAGAGTTTCACTAGCCATATAAAGAGAGATAGCTATATTTCCTTTTCATATATAATGCAACCTGAGATTAATTAAAAATATCACTAAATTCTAGAGGTTATTGAAAATTAATATATAGATGAAACCATATAAAAATAGTTTCCTCTTAACCTATAATGAACTACAAAAATATATTTTTTCTTAAAAGACATATTTTTATTAAAATTTGGCAGATAAAAAGAACAGAATTTGTAAATATTTCAATTTCGTTTTTTCCCAAGATTAAGCAATCTTTTTATTTGAAACCGTAGGATAACCTAGGTCCTAGTCAGAAGACATTGAGGGGTGGAATTAATTCCGAATCACCCATATGGATAACCACCCTCCAAATCAATTGAGTCATCTCGAGTTTATATACATGATTATATTTTTTTTTTTAGTAATATTCTTACTTTTTATTTAAAAAATATTGTTTAATGACAATGACAGTATGCATTCATCACGAGCAACCAATAATGTTTTTACCCTATAATTATTTCAACTTCATTCACTTTCTTTTTAAGACACCTACAACAACTAAGAATTATTTTAGATTTTCTGTCAGTGCGCTTTGACACCATTAGAAATAAATATTTTTTTATGGTTAATTAATGAAATTTTGTACTACAATATGTGGTTTTTCATCTATTTTCACTTAACCAGCTCACTAGAAAAAAAGATTCTCATTGAACTATTGGAAAGTTTCTTATTTATTTAATCAAAATATTTATAAAAATAGCCACTAAACATTTTCCTGTGGAAAATTTCACTAAAAAATAATAATAATTTTTAGTAATATTTTTAATTAATGGCAAAAAATTTCAAAACATTTTCATTCACTATTTATATATCATTAAATCATATTACAATTGGGGGCATTTTTATTTTTTTTATGAAATTTGCCCATTGGAAGTCTGCTACATAATAATGCTAAAAATAAAAGCATGAAAAACATTAATCTAGTAAATGATAACTAACAAACACTACATAATATTCCCATTTTATTTAACAACAATGATTCTTCAATAAATATTAAAATTTTATTCAATAAACTCAACTTTTGTAATTCAATCAATTGCATGAAAAGTTAGTTAGAATTGATTGCCCTACATGTACCTAGGTTTTATTAATTTTTAGGGTTTTTTTTCTAATTTTAATTTTACTTTCTTTTTTTTTTTTGAAATTTCAACTTGTGTTTAATTAGTTTTTTTATATAACTATTTTTAATTTGATATTATTATTATTATTATTATTATTTAAGTGACAGAAAATAAAGTAAGTGAAATCAATAAAATTGATCGATAAAAAAAATATAGAAGAGACAAAGTACTAAAGTACACTATAAGATATAAATTATTTCAAAAATAAAGCTTTTTTTTTTTAGAGTGTATATGATTCTTAACCCAATTTGAAAGATAAGTTCTGCAAAACAAAGAATCTAATTCTTTTTTTATTATTATGAATAAATAGCACTTTCAAGGCTAGTCGAAATTTTAATACAAGCTCAAGCAAAAATCATTAAGACACAATTGAAGAAAATTAATTACATTAGGTAGATGACTAAACTTATTATGTAGTTATTTGAAATAGGAGTTTTCTTTCAATTTTGAGTTGTTTATCTTATTTTGTATAACACAAAGTTTAACAAAATAAAGGAGCTATTTAGCCAATTGTGTAATTAATCAGTGTTGTGCAATTTTTTTTTTCAGAATTCTTATAATCTACATTTTTCTTTAATTTTTTTTTTTTTATTGAAGGCGCAACGACTTAGCAATTCTAGATCTTATAGATTGTGAGCTATAATTTTTTTTCCTAGATTAAAAATAGAATAAAAGATCATAGTTCTGAATAATAATAATAATTTTATAAAGATAATTATTTTTGTATAAAATTATTTTGACTAATGATATAGATACAACCGATTGATGACAAGTATACTAATTATTTGTACAAAAAACATGATGATTTTAGTGATGAGAAAGATTAATAGATATTATTATTTGAAAAGAAGAAATGATAAAGGTTCTAGAGGGATGATTATATGCCTCCTCACAAAGAAAATAATGTATATGATGAAGATGATGATGATAATAGAGGTCTTGATTTTGTGCGTCCTTAAAAAAATACGGATGATGGCTACAATGACGATGATGAGTATGATGATAGTAACGAGGATGGAAATCTAGGAGATGATTATGTGTTTCATCATCACAATCATCATCTCTAGAATCTCCATCATCGTTATTATCACCATAACCATCATTATCATCATCGACATCATCCTTATCATCTCAATTATTATCTTTGTTAGGACACATAATCAGAGTCACCAATATTGTCATTATTTTCCCCACCATCCCCATTATATTCTTTGTTAGAAGGTATATACGCATTCTGTTGAAATCTCGATCACCATCTCCATTATTTCTTCTGTTAGGAGGCATAGAATCATTTTCATAATATTCATCATGATATTTCTAAATAAAATAAAATTCTTAATGAATTAAGTTTAATTTTTAGCAATAGACTTGTCTAATTATATATAAAAAAAAAAATTTATCTATGATCTCATAATTACAATGTGGTTCTGATGTCACCTAAAAATCACTTGTCATAAATTATTAGTATCATTTAAAATAATTTACCTTATTTTAGTTAAGTAATCTTTGTCATTTACCAAAGTGATAAATATGAATCTAGTCAAATCACAAGAAATCAAATCATAAAAATTATTATTTGACTAACAGTGGTAAAGTGATAAATATGAATATGGTAAAATCATAAAAATCATTATTGGACGAATAGTTATGAAGATTTAGGACATGTTTCCATTCACTAAAAAAGGACTAATAAAAAAATAATGTAACATAAATAAAATAGATAGAGTATATCATGATTTTTAAAAAAATCAGAATAAAATTTATAATATTTAGCACCTTAAATATGATTAGTCTAGACATATTTTTGTTGGCAAAATCATTTGTTTTCATATTTACATGAGTAGGTATTTGAGATTATTGTCTATGTAATTCTAATGTGGCATACAATCACTTGCCATAATGTTTCTTGCCTTATTAGATCTCATATTAAATTATTATTTTTACCTTATTTATTTTAACAAATTAATCTTAATTTGTCACGATTCAGATCGTCGTGATTGACACCCACACTAACCCTTCAGTGGGAAAACCACTACAACCCAGACTAAACAACTTAACAAACAACTAACCAAACTAATGCGGAAGAACAACCCCTAGAACCTGAAAGTCATTGTACCAAAACTCTACTAACGACAATTCTAAGAAAAAAGGGTACAATCCCGAAACTAAACAACACCTTAAATAAAAGTCTGATTCCGAAAAGAGTAGACTTAAACAAGAAAGATCCATGGCAGCCTGAAAAAACTGGCTCACTGTTGAATCCGGTCACGCTCAATAGCCACCTAGCTGAGGTCTATCAATAGCCGCCTGAAGATGCTCTGTACTCAACAAAGAACAAACAAGTGCAGTATCAGTACATAACCATAATGTACTGATAGGATCACGTGGCTATCCCAATAAGTGAAACACACATAAGTAACCACAACATTATAAAACAGGCATATAAGGAACATATACAATATTAGTCATTTTTTTAGGATCAATGTAGCATCACACGTCCTCAATAATACACATTGGTTATCAATTTAGAGCAACATACAATCTTTCAATATCAATCATCATTATATATGAACGTAATCATCACAAGTAAATACACAACACAATTCAATGGTCCTATCACGGAATCCACACCCAAACTATTAGCATCCCGAAACGTGGCAACCGATCCCATATTTATGCCGGAATGTAGCAACCGATCCATTCAACAAACCACAATCACAATCACAATGTATATTCTCACAATCATACAACAAAAGGTGATTCATGGCATACAATTATTTAATTATCCTCATCCACAAGTAGTGTGACCAATAGTGCAACATTCACATACATACACATATTATAATGAAGAAATTACAAACATATATCACACCAACATGAAATCACAACCATCACCTACCTCGAATTCATGCTTGAATCCCCTAAGGAACTTGAATCTTTCCTTTCTGGATGCTTTCCACTTGTTAGTGGTCTAAAAACATATAATTAACGCAAGGATCAATAAATGAGGCCTATTACTCGAATCATTATCAATAATATCAACCCTAGGTCAAACCTTGATCCCCATACCCAGATTAGGGTTTTTTCCACCATTAACTTCATATCAAAACCTTCCCTAATGATAATTACCCAAGAAACTACATTCTATAGATCGAAAAATGAATTCGGGGAGTTAAAACCTTACATTTAGCCTCAAGAATAGTGTAAAAGGGTCAAGAACTCGTACGGGGTGGTTTCCTAGCTCTCAATGTCGAAAAGTGCAGAATAAAGTCATTTTAGGGTTTATTTACGACTTTAAGTCGCGTTGAACCCTCCATAACGGTCCTCACCCCGCTATAGCTGCCCCACCCTAGTGGCAGAAATCCCGTCCCATCGGTTTGCACAAACCAGTGAGCTATTTTTATAATTCAAGACCCCATTTCACAACACACATTTAACCAATAATGCTAAAAAAAAATATTGTTCACACTAAGATCAATTCTGGGAGTTCTACTCACCCGAATTCAATTTCGTAAGGTCGTACAGATTTCTTAACGACTTATGTAATCACTCGTGTAATCAAAATCATAAATAAGTCACCCGATTGTTACTAGATTTTCCTTCACCTTAACAACTCTAATTTCGTCCAAATCTAGACTAGGTTGGGAAATCCAAAGTTACTACTCAAAAGTTTCATGACCCCAATTCTTTCCCCATTGGCATTTTATGACGACGGGAACAGGTTGTTACATAATTAGATATCAAAGCGTTATATATGACTTTTGTTAAATCATAAATATCATTATTTGATAAGTAGTTCTCTCAAACACTTCAACAGGGCATCAAAAGCGAAGATACAAATCCCTTATGAAGTGGTCAAGGGAACTTTCAAGAACACCTTGATAGATATAGAAATGAATCATTGCATTCATTATCTCACATTAGTACTCTACCACTCTTACTTGTTTGTGTAAATTTCAAAGTGAACCTAGGAGTTTCCCCAAACGCTTCAGCAAGACTTTAGAAATGAAGTAATTAAGCCCTCATGAAGTGGTCAAGGGAACTATTGGGAACACCTTGATAGATGTAGCCACGAATCATTGCATTCATCATCTATCTCTAGTTTTCTTGCACTTTTACTTGTTTGTGTAAATTTCAAAGTGAACCCAGGAGTTCCCTCAAACACTTCAGGTGGGCATCAAAAACGAAGATATTAATCCCTCATGAAGTGGTCAAGGGAACTCTCGAGAATACCTTAATAGATATAGAAATGAATGATTGCTCATTGATCATCTCCTGTTAGTACTCTTCCACTTCTACTCATCTTGTAAATATCAGAGTGAACTCAGGAGTTTCCCCAAACACTTCAGCAAGGCATCAAACACGAAGTAATTAAATCCTCATGAAGTGGTCAAGGAAACTCTCGAGAACACCTCAATAGACTTGAGAACCACTTTTGTTCATCATCACCAACTTGTACTCTTGCACTTCCACTTGTTTATTTAATTTTACAACATACACTCCTATTTATATTGTATTGGTAAGACAATTCCATGCAAGATATGAAAGTGGGGTTTGAACTTGGATATGTGGTGGCAATTTATTGAATCTGGCTACAAATATGGGTAATATTAAAGTTTGAGAATATGAGAAAAAAGTAATTCCTTCTCTAGACCTTTTTCCTTTTCATCCCATATTGTACCTTTTCCCTTTTTTCTTTACATGTGTTTTAAGTTTAAGTGATGGTTTCACTTGCATAATTCTCATACCTAAGGTTTTAACTTTGTATTAATTATATACAAATTAAATCTTGCATCAATTTGCTGGAAATAATGGATTCACTGTCTTATAATTCTGACTATTAATATTTTTTCTTATGCATGTCAATTTTCTTTTAAATAAATTTAAAGAATCATATAACAATTTACAACGATATTTTTAAATACTTAATTTGACTCTTGTGTGACGAAAGGGTATATATTTTATAAAGTTATTCTGGATCTTGTCTAATTTGCTTTATGATTGGTAAAATAGAAAGGTATCAACAGAAAAAATAACGTTGATTCAATCTTATTTGTGCATGAAATGTTTTCCCTTTATTTTGGAATTTTGCCTTCACTTCGATAACAATATAGACCAGGTTCAATATTATGAGCTCAATAAGTATATTCTAAGCCTACATGTACCAAGGAATATTTCTTATCCAAAGTCAGCAAAAATACTAAAACATATTTCGTGTAATCCAACAAATAAAGTTGAGCTTAAAGAGAGTAGAATGTACCATACATTATTACTATGATTGTTTTCGGTAGAACTTCTGTTAAAAAAAAAGTCTAAAATAATATTTCCTCCACGCCTATTTACTTGTCAAATATTTTTTAATTTGACTTCTCTTAATTTTTACTTGTCATATTTGACAAAGCAAGGAAGGACAATTTTTTTTCTTCCTATTATACCCTCTAGTTATTAATATTGATGAGTTAATGCTTAGACTATCACACTACATAAAAAATGATCATTAGAATTAATTGCCGCTAACTGTATTTTTAGCGGCAATTAACACTCTTTGTATATGTCCCTAAAGTCTTTAGCGATATTGGCTCTAATGACACTTAACTAATGCCAGTAAAGACTTTAGCACTCTTTATTAATGTCAATATTTATTGCCGCTAAAAGTTGTTTTTGTTGTAGTGTTAGTTAATAGGGCTAAAATGATAAACACACTATACCAATCATTATTTTTTTAATAGGTGTATTAAGTCAAAATTTGACAAGTAAAAAAACGAAGGGAATATAAAGAAAGAAATAAATGAAATGAAAGGTCATTTATCTTGACTCAAAGTGCATTGAAGAGGAATTTACACGTGAACTATAAAGGTAATTTAACATATTACGAGAACTAGCAAAGGTCCTAAGTTCTAGTCTCACCAATCTTTTTCCTTTTTTTTTTTTTTTTTATAAGAGTCCCACCAATCATTTATTATTTATAAAAACCTAAATTTTATATGTTTGCTCGGCCAAGAAAGTGATATGGATACTCATATTGGGGACATGTTGCAAATATGAAATAAATAATAAATGTATATTCGTCCGAACATAGAAGATAGTACGAGTTTAGCTGAAATCAGATATTTATTTTAATGGTAATTTTTACTAACAAGTTTTTTAAATGCTTTTACATACTCCTTTCATTCAATAATAATTGTTTACTATACTATTTGGAGATGTCCAACAAAATTTGTACACTTTATGAAATCAATGGATGAATCGATACGAGATTAGCTGAACTCAGATATTTGTTTTAAACGGTGTATTTTTACTAACAAGTTCTTTAAATGCTTTTACATACAACAATAATTGTTCACTATACTCTTTTGGATTGTCCAACAAAACTTGTACACTTTATAAAATCAATGGTTGATTTTACACATATTTCCTAATTGTCTAATCTTGTTTACAGTTTACTTAGTCTAATTAAGATGGATTATCTCCACATGAGCGAAATATTAATGGGTCATAACTTAGCTCGTCCAACTTCTTTTCTTTCTTTTTTTTTTTTGGAGATATTTATAAACATTTTCAATCAAATATTCCCAGAAAAATGTTCATAGATATTACAAAAGATTTATAATTTTTATATAAAATAATCCTATCTATCAAGATAATTAAGCATAATTATCTAAACTAAAGAATGAACGCCTGAGAAGAATGCTTCTGTTTATTTACAACGGACTCTCTTATTTTATATATTTTATTTTCATAATAATTTATTTTCCTTTATTCAGAATCAACTCATTTATGCATTATTCCTGAATGAAGCAACCTAATGAGTTGCTCCCTCCATTTCATTTTATGTGGCACATTTCAGATCTCTTCTTCTCTTAATTTAAGAATTAAGTAAAAACAATGAAATTGAACTACATATGGTAGAAAACTGTGTGAATCATCAATACAATATTTGATTCACACGGTCCGCATGCAGAGATTCAAACAAGTCTATACTTGACCGTAAATTTTTCATATTGTGACTTATATAGTACATTTTACATAGTTTACAAATATTTATATTTCATTTCAAAAAAATTGAAGATTCCGTGCGCAAATTCCTAATCAAACTTAAACTGTTTGACCATAAAAAGTGCAACATAAATTGAGATAGAGGGAGTATGTGTTACGATTAACGATATTATCTTGCGATTTGAGCTTAACGAAATCGCAATCATGGCATGACTGAAGTGTTTTGATGACGGTAATAGTGCGTATGACATTCAATAAATTGAACGAATACATTGATGAAAACAATTATTTTTGATACACAGATCATTTTATTTATTCCATATTTTTTTTACCAGTACTAATTTTCCCCCTTTTTAGAAGAGCTATCAATATGGGCTGGCCCATCTCATCCGGACTAATCCATATATGCTTTTCAATTTAACGGGTCAGGCCGGGTGAGCCCATTTTATGTGGGCCAGAAAATAGTCTGCCCAATCCACAAGTGTGTGGGCTACAGGCTTTGCTGTGCCGGCCCTCTTTCCTTAAAAGTATAATTTTTATAATTTTTTAATTAAATTATACTCCCTCCATCCCAATTTATGTGACTTACTTTCATTTTTAGTCAGTCTAAAAAAAAATGACACATTTCTATATTAAGTAACAATTTAACTACAAAATATTTATTTTACCCTTGATGAAATAATTTACACAAATTTCTATCATTCATTTTGGACCACAAGTTTTAAAAGTCTTTCTTTCTTTCTTAAACTCTGTGCCGAGTCATACTACATCACATAAAATAGGATAGAAGGAGTAATTTAAAAATATTATCATAAATAACGACTAGTGTTACTACTTGTTAATTAAAGACACAAATAAAATTATCTATATAATATTTATTACGTTTGATTTCAAGTAAAAACATAAATAGCTAAATAGAAATATTAACCTAATTGTTTTCCAATGATCATATATAATAAAACACAAAAAGTATGATAATATTCCATAGGCTATGGCCTATGTAGTGATTCCCTAGAAATTTTAGGAACTTTATTTCATATAGTACATATTTTATAAACATAATTTGTATTTAAATTGTAATATTATAAACAGATTTTGAGGGTAGACTCCTGTTATTTTTAATACTCTATTTTATTTTTATTTTTAATTAATTTTTATTTGGCCCTCGGGCCGGCTCTATCCATATTTCTCAAGCCCCACAAATTGACAAGCATATTCAGGTTGGGCTGAAAAGCCCTTTTCTTAAATAGGCTCCAAATAGCCCAACCCTATCAAATTACGGGTTAGGCCTGGTAGGCCCAACGGGCCTAGCCCATATTGACGGCTTTACTTTTTAGTGGAATATGAGAAATGTTTATATTCAAAATTTATTGTCGGATATATATCTTCATGGCTTAATATGGGAATACTAGTGCTATAACCATTATGTTCATCAACTCTTGCATTTCTATTCATTTGGATAAATTTCAAAGAGAGCCCGGGAGTTCCCCCAAAACACTTTAGCAAGGCATCAAACAACAAAGTAATTAACCCTAATGAAGCGGTCAAGGAAACTCTAGGAAAACACCTTGATATATAGATTATACATGAATCATTGTGTTCATCATCTACAACCAGTACTCTTGCACCTCTAGTCGTTTGTGTAAATTTCAAAGTGAGCCCAGGAGTTCCCCCAAACACTTCAGCAAGGCATCAAACAACAAAGTAATTAACCCTAATGAAGCGGTCAAGGAAACTCTAGGAAACACCTTGATATATAGATTATACATGAATCATTGTGTTCATCATCTACAACCAATACTCTTGCACCTCTAGTCGTTTGTGTAAATTTCAAAGTGAGCCCAGGAGTTCCCCCAAACACTTCAGCAGGGCATGCATCAAACAACAAAGTAAACCCTTATGAAGTGGTCAAGGGAACTCTAGGGAACACCTTGATAGACTTGAAACCATTTTGTTCATCATCTCCAACTAGTTAGTAGTATACTCTTGCACTTCTACTTGTTTGTTTGATGTTGTTACAACATATACATTCCTATTTATAATATTATTTTGCTAAAAGATTTCATGCCAAATGTGAAAGTGGGGTTTGAACTAGGATATGGGGTGACACTATATTGAATGTGGCTACAAATATGGGTAATATTAAAGTTTGAGAATATATCAGGAAAAAAAAGTAATTCCTTCTCTAGTTCCTTGTCTTTACACCTCATATTGTACTTTTTTTCCCCCATGTCTTAAGGTTTGGGTGATGGCTTCCCTTGCTAATTATTATACCAAAGCTTTAACTTATGATATTAAAAATTTATTTAATTTAATAGCTTTTAATTTGTATAATACTACATCTGGTCCTTATAACTACTATTTTTTATGATTAATTATTTTCTTTAATTTGACTATTTTATACAATTTTTCAGAATTTTTTTAAATATGTCAAATTTTATGTTAAATACATTTAAAAAATCATATACAAATTCACATGGTGATTTTAAAATACATTGACTCTTGTGCGGCGGAAGGGGTGTGTATATTTTATAAAGATATTCTAGATATCTTGTCCAATTTACTTCATGATTGAAAAAATAAAAGGTGTCAACAAAAAAAATATAACGTTCATAAGCCGATTTTATTAGTGCATGGAATGTTCTCCTTTTATTTTTGTAGCTAAAAGGACCATTTATATTCATATTTGCCTTCACTTGGATAACAATGAAGACCAGGTTCAATATTAAAATCTCAAGGAGTATATTCTTAGCTTTATGAGCCTATTGTTTGTTCCAAGGAATATTTCTTGTATTCATACTCCTCCGTTCTTATACGATTTGGACTTTGCCTATTTTATATAATATTCATATTAATTGATGTTTAGTTTTAATTTAGATCTGCTAAGGAAATGATTATTGGAAAAACTACTTTATTAGATCGATATATACCATATACATTAATTCTACCTATACTTTCAAATAATTACGTATCTTATCACTAATTAAGAGTTTTCTACCAACAAAGGAGGAAGATACACCTAAATACATGTATTTCTGCTGCTAGATACACTAAAATAGGGAGAGAGGCGAGCGAGAAGGAGAGGGAGGACCTAGATACATGTGAAGCATACTAGATACATATATTTGTATGTATATGGTGTGATTCGCATGTATCTGGAATACCGATATATGGAAGAGTGGTGAGTGAGATGGGAGGAAGGCGAGGGAAGCGGGTGATAATTTTATCTATGTATCTCAAATACATGAGGATTCACTTGGATATGGTGTGTCTAGAATAGTGATAACTAACTATGCTTTGATAAGATCATTCCACGTGATTTAAAGTTAAATTTAAATCTTGTACAAATTTACATAAATAAACACTGATTTAAAATCAAAACTTAAAATGAGACTTCCAAATTCTATGATTAAACGCCTAATATTAATATCCTTTCTGACACCAAAAATTTAAAAGAGGTAAAAAAATGCATTTTGGTCAGGATGAACCTAGTCAGAATTGTGTGTCGAATTCAAGAAATGGAATCACAATTTTGTAAAAAGTGACCACAAAATCAATCTTACCTTTTGTAGTCATATAACTCAAAGGGGCATTGTGAGAGAGAATCGAACAAGGTACACATAAATCACATTCAACGAGAGAAAGAGGACTTAATTTTTTTCATCTTTCGTGCGATTAAATTTTTCATATTTTAAGCACATAAAGAATCTGATTTGCAAGTTGCCTTTTTGAATCAAGAATATTTTTTTAACCAAATTATTAAAAGCGAACATCTTTGTTCAATAGCACATAGTTTCAAAGTGTTTTTTTAACCCTACATATGTACAGTCAACAGTAAAAGTAAACTATTTCATTTATCAAGCCAAAATAAATTCAAATAAAAAAAAATAAAGGACACCTATACTTGCCATAAATTTTTATTTAGACAATTAACTTGGGATTCTCCATCATTTATAGGAGTACAAGTTGGGCAAACCTATGTTCCTATCAAACAATTTTGTCATACAATTTAAGTGAAACAAATGTTTGCATGACATCTTTATAAGTGAGGATCCTCCAAATATATCTTCTTCATATATTTTGCAATTCTTAGTTGAAATAGTTTTTGCCATGACATTACTATCATTTTCATTTATTTGCTTGTTGTATGTGTGACATATTAATCTAAATACCAAGTCCCAACACATAATGATCATCAAAAAGCACAGAACAATGGCTATATTTACGTGCCAATTCGATCAACTCATCAACAATCACTTTGAATTCGAAGATCAATGGAACTTGACAATTTCTTAACTGGTCGTGTATGGCTTGATGACTCTTTTCTGAATTCTTGAGATTCCATAGCGAAACATGTTGAGATTGGTGGACATTCATGTTTGTATTAATTGCCAGAAATATCGTACAAAAGATGTCCCATTTCTAAAATAAATTGAATTACTACTAATTCAAATGCAAAAGAATGAGGGAAATTTATGGTGGGGGAGAGGGGGGGGGGGGGATTCTGGCCACCCTTATAAGGTGTAATATAAATTAGATTCTTCATAAGCAAAAATCTACATGGTAAATTAACTTGACAAAAGATTGCTAGATGGGTTAGGAATTTATAGATATTTCAATCCTAAACTTTCTCTGAAAAGGATTTAAGTATTTTACTATAATTAAACCTAATTAAACTTCGTTTAGTTAATAGTTAACATACATGCATTTACGTTTTCTGACTTGGTATTGTAGTTAACAAATTTAATTATTCTAAGTTGAGATTGTTGGAATTATAAGATGTGAATGGAAAATGAAGAGTTGTGATTTTTATGAAGAGTTGTGACTTTTCGAAAGGATTGTGACTTTTTCGAAGGATTGTGATTTTTTAGAAAGGTTATGTTTTTTCCAAAGTATTGTGAATTTTTCAGAAGATTGTGTAAACACAAGTTCATACACTATTCTTTGCTGTCTATAAATGGAGAGATTTCTCTTATTTTTTAACTATGAAATTTCATAACTACTACTTCTTTTGCACAACAAAATGTATTTTTCCAATTCTAAAAAGGTAAAAAGGGCTTAGATGATGCCATGTTTCCTAACTGTTAGAAGTCCGATGAGAATATTATGAAACTAATTATATTATATTGTACTTAATTATCACTCATTCTTGTTATCAAATGATAATAATCACTTTATTAACAAGAATTATTTTGAGCTAGTTGACAGTGGCGTTTAGCAAACATTTTTGGGGGTAGAATGATCCTTAAGGTTTCATTAAAGTCGGTTGACACCTAATTTTCACCTAACATTTTTTCAAGAATCGTAACTTTTAAGTTTTATTTATTCAATAGTTAAAAATACATTTTTTATAATTTTAAATAAGTTTATCGATATTGTTCCTTATTTATCAAAATTTAGGATTTTTTTTCAGTTAATTTTAATTACATTATTTTTTGTCGTAATCGGTTAAATACGTTCAAATATTTATTTATTTTGATTAAATGGTTATTTCTGTTAAATTGCACTTTATATATGTCTTTAGTTACATTCATTACTTTTTTTTATATTCATTTTTATTCGTCACATTTGCTAATATTAATTTTGATATTTTGCACGATCTAGAAATTGATTCAACTATAAATAAGACTTATATATAAATATTTTATTTAATTAATGGTTTTAGCTCATTATTTTAAAATAATCATATCGTATTTTAGATAGTTTTAAATTTTTTATATAAACAATAGTTTATTCATTAAATCAAGGTGGTGGAATAAATTTTAGAATTTGGGGTTCAATTTTTAGAGTTTTTACTGTTCATCCTCCCTCCAACCAGTCACCACCAAATAAACCCCACTGGCCGAACTTCCTCTTTGTCACTTCCTTTTCTGGCAACCAAGCCACCTAAAACCACAAACAACCAAGCAGAAATCAGCCCCAGACCACCGTCCCAAAACCGCCCATTGTTTTCATTTTCCGTTTCCGGCCAGCAACCTCGCTGTCACTATCTTAGACCCACCAGAAACGACCCCAAAAACCCCGCCTGAAACAGCCGAACTCCGGCGAAACCCCCACCTCTTTTCCCATTTTTTTTGTCACCACCAAACAGCCACCAGAAAAGCAGAATCGAAACCACCAAACGAACACCGTATTTTCATTTTTTCAGAACCCCAAACTCCGACCAGCAGCTCACCATCCAACCACCGCTGCAATCAGCAGCTCAACCCAGACCAAATGACCTCTCCGATCTCACTCCACCGAGAAACCACCAGTGAAACCCAACCCCAACTTCCAAGCTCCAGAAAACCACAAACACAGCCCCAAACCCTCGTTGTCCAACTTCTCCTCTCACTCTCATTGTCTTCTCTGGCGAACTCACAACATTAGGTTGTTTCTCATATTACTTGTTTATTTTATTACTTGTGTATATTGTATGCTTGTTTTACTTGCATATAGTTTTATCTCCTCCTCAATTTGAAAAAAAATAAATTCAGTCGGAACCCACATATGTGGATTTCGAAGGATGCCTAACACCTTTCCTTCGTAATAACTTGAACTCTTGCCTAAAATCTAATGGTTTCGTAGATTATTTAATTGATTTTCCAATTTTCCTAAAATTAGGTGGCGACTCCTTTAAAATTCTTATTTTCTTAAAATTCTTTTAAAATTGAATCAATTGTTTATTTTTTGAGTCATCACGACGTTTCGCCCTATTTGAATAGAGTATGAATGTAAACAAAGTCGATGTACGATAAAGTAAGAAAAACTAAAAATATGTACAAACTTAGGGGTCTGCCACTTGCATTTTATAAAGAGGTCAAGGAAACTCTGGGGAACACATTGATAGAGATATATACGTGAACTATTGTGCTCATCATCTCTAGCAAATATTATTGCACTTCTACATGTTTTTGTAATTTTCAAAGTGAACCCGCGAGTTTCCCCAAACACTTCAGCAGGGCTTCTAACAACAAAGTAAGCCCTCATGAAGCTGTTAAGGGAACTCTAGGGAACACTTTGATAGATCGGATTTATACGTGAGCTATTGTGTTCATCGTTTACAACCAATAATACTCTTGTTGTCTTGCACTTCTATTCGTTTGTTGTAAATTTCAAAGTGAGCCCGGGAGTTCCCCCAAACACTTCAGCAAGGCTTCTAACATCAAAGTAAACCCTCATGAAGTGGTCAAGGGAACTCTAGGGAACACCTTGATAGATTTATACGTGAGCTATTGTGTTCATCGTCTACAACCAATAATACTCTTGTTGTCTTGCACTTCTATTCGTTTGTTGTAAATTTCAAAGTGAGCCCAGGAGTTCCCCCAAACATTTCAGCAAGGCTTCTAACATCAAAGTAAGCCCTCATGAAATGGTCAAGGGAACTCTAGGGAACACCTTGATAGATTTATACGTGAGCTATTGTGTTCATCGTCTACAACCAATAATACTCTTGTTGTCTTGCACTTCTATTCGTTTGTTGTAAATTTCAAAGTTAGCCCGGGAGTTCCCCCAAACACTTCAGCAAGGCTTCTAACATCAAAGTAAGCCCTCATGAAGTGGTCAAGGGAACTCTAGGGAACACCTTGATAGATTATACATGAACCATTGTGTTCATCATCTACAACCAATACTCTTGCACTTCTATTCGTTTGTGTAAATTTCAAAGTGAGCCCCGGAGTTCCCCCAAACACTTCAATAGGGTTTTTCAAACAACAATGTAAACTCTACTGAAGCGGTCAAGGGAACTCTAGGAAACACCTTGATAGACATAAAAACCAATTTTGTTCATCATATCCAACTAGTTAGTCGTATATATACTCTTTCATTTCTACTTGTTTGTTTGATGTTGTTACAACATACATTCCTATATATAACATTGTTTTGCTAAAAAAGTTCCATGCTAAATGTGAAAGTGGGTTTGAACTAAGATAAGGGGTGACACTATATTGAATGTGGCTACAAATATGGGTAATATTAAAGTTTGAGAATATATCAGGGAAAAAGTAATTCCTTCTTGTCTTTTCATCTCATATTGTACTTTTTCTCTTTTTCTTTTCATGTCTTCACGTTTGGATAATGGCTTCACTTGCTAATTCTTATACCAAAGTTTTAACTTAGTAGTTTTTCATTTGTACTTTCTTTATTTCGAGTATTATTTTTTAATTTTTCAGAATTATTTTATATATATATATCAAATTTCTTTTAAATGCATTTAAAGAAAATTCACGTCGTGATTTTTAAATACTTCGACTCTTGTGCGACAGAGGGGTGTATATTTTATTAAGATATTCCGGATATCTTGTCCAATTTGCTTTATGGTTGATAAAATAAAAAAGTGTCAACAAAAAAAATATAGCATTCATGAGTCAATTTTATTTGTTCATGAAATGTTCTCTCTTTATTTTGGTAATTAAAAGCTTAGACATGTAATTAGATCAGAGAATTCTTCTACATCTTTTGTAAATTCTTAGCATTATGAGCCTAATTGTTTGTTCCAAGGAATATTTCTTGTATTTATAATTACTTTCCTCCGTTAAGTTTTCATGTTTCTTAAGAAATAATGATTAATATAAGTATTTTATATAATATTCATATTAATTGGTGTTTAGTTTTAATTTAGATCTACTAGGGAAATCATGATTACTGGGAAAATTACTTTATTAGACACACATTCTATACCATATATACTAAATTCTACCTATACTTTCAAAAATAATTATATATCTTACACTTATTAAAAGTTTTCTATAAACCTACACCTAGATACATGTATTTTGCTACACTAAAATATAAAGAAAAACGAGCAAGATGAGTTGGTCCAATAAATCAATAATAGTTGCCAATTCCCTGTAATAATGTATTTACGCATATTAACTAAGTAATATATTTACTATGCTCTTTGATTAGATCATTCCACGTGATTTAAAGTAGAATTTTTGTACAGATTTCTTAAACAAACACTAATTTAAAAAAAAACTTGATCAATGAGGACGATTTTTATTACATTCAAAATGATACATTCATATATAAGTCATTCACCACCACATACGCCAGCAGCTAGGGTTTCCTTCCTAGCCAGCAGCTGCGCAGCTCTCATGGCTGCTACGGCCACTGGACGGCCTCCTTTTGAGGCTGTCCAGCTCGCCTCACCACCACATACGTTCAATTTCAATATTATAAATCATAAACAATCTGTTCTAATTAACTCAAAAACAATCGCGAAATTCATCGAAATAATTCATGGAGAACCTACTATCACGTTTTCAATGGAGGAAAGGCAAGACTTTATGATTGAAGAGGGATTGCATCAAGCAGTGATGTTTAAATTATCCCATGGTGCGCCAGATTTGAAGGTATTAAGGTCAATTTTACCGAAACATCTTGGTACCAAGGGCAATTGTTTAATTGGCCTACTTGCTCCAAGACAAATTTTGCTGAGATTTGATCAGTATGAAGATTATGTACTACCTTTATCTCGCTTAGTTAATTATCTTCTCTACAATGGAGAGGAGCACCAATATAGGGTTATTCCATGGTCCATTGGATATAAATCTAAAGAGGAAACGACGTTAGCTGTGGTTTGGATTTCTTTACAAGATTTATCTCCAAATTTGTTTGCAAAGAAGTCTCTGTTGTCTATAGCATCGGCAGTTGGGAAACCAATAACTATAGATAAAGCTACTCAAATCAAGTCAAGACCTAGCACAGCTAACGTCAAGGTTATACTTGATCTAATGGAAAAGCTTCCAAATAGTATAAGATTGCAGTTTGTGGATGGAAAATCTGGTAAGTTGACCGAGGTTTTTCAGGAGATTGTATATGATAATCTACCTTTGTATTGCAATTGTTGTAAGCACCAAGATCATGATGAAGATAGTTGTCGTTTCATCTTGAAAAGAAATCAAAATAACAAACAAATTGATGATACCATTGAAGTTGCTTCAAAAGGTATTATCGATAGTGAAAAGTATGAAGGTAATGTGAGAGAAATACTAAATGAAAAAAGAAAGGTTGTAGATGTCGATCAAAGTAAAGCTACTTCTTTAGATAGGCAATTGGTTGTTGTCACTTCTAAGCAAAATCGTGCACACTCAATGGATGTTGTTCAAGTAATATTGGTGTTCAAACAACTACCGAAAACAAAGGGGAACGCCAAGAGTTGGGGTTGATGTGCCACGAGTTGGTTCAGACAAAAAAATAATGGATTCAGGACACGAGCTAATGGATACATCTGATGTTGAAAATTCTGGGCAGCATGTTTTGCAAGTTGAAACCAAGAATGCAACTAAAAATTGGACACTAGTTGCACACAAAAATTCAACTAGTAATCAGAGTCTTTCCCCGACTAGTCAAAATAATTCTCCATGTAGTGAAATGGTGCGATTGGAAGGTTTCATGACAGTGAGAAGAGGCAAGATATTAGTAATGCTTCAAGAGACCTATTATGTTCGAATAGCTTTGATGCTTTATTGAAGACTACGGGAAAGCAAGTAAAGTTAACAGAGAATGACAACGATTTGATCCAAGAAAAGCAGGTCTCACCACCTACTTTGAATAGCAAATTAAGTCCAGAAGCTTCCGTAGTTGTGCCTAAATGTGTGATTGCGAAGAAGAATGAGCCAAGGGCCTTAGTGTCAAATACAATTGATTTGGGCGAGGATTCTCTTGATGAAGATGAGGAAGACAATATGCTTGATTTGAGCAAGGATTCTCTTGATGAAGATGAGGAAGATATGCTCGACATATGCTTTGATAGAGTGGCTAGAGAAGGAGATATATCACCTAGGCAACAAAGAAGTGGAAGCAACAAAAGCAAAAAGAAGACACATGGAAGGCAACATAGTTGGGACGATAAAATGACTGAGGAGTTTGTTCCAAGGCACCTACCGATGCGACAGGCAAAGCAAAACCATTTGACAGTATCAATAGGTTCAACAAGATCCAATAAATCCATAAAGAAAGTATGAATTATCAAGTGATGTTGGATAGGTTTGAAGAAGAAGACAAGAGAAAAATACTTCAAGTTACTTTTGATGGGCAATTAATCTTTTTTAATTCATGTGTTTGTAATAAGAATGTTTGAGGCTGATAACTTAACTTTCTTCTTGATTGGCATATTTTTACATTATTTAAGCATCCTCATTTGTAATATCATCATGGAGTGAATTACAAACTTTGTGGTGATCAGAAAATACTTAGTTCTCTCTAGCTCTTATTTTCTTCATGCTTGTTAGGCAGTAGATGTTAGGTACTTCATTAGGATTAGTAAGGTAAGGTCTAGCCCCCCTTGCTTGCACTTATTCCTATTAATATTTTTTATGTTTAAGAAAAGGTCACTAGACACTGTCTAGTGGTAAATTTGTGGAAAAAAAAAACCTACTTAAATTTGGTTTAGTAATAGTTATCGCTTATCATGTACGTTTTCTGACTTTTAAAATATAATTATGATATAGAATTTTTATTTTAAGCTAAATTTTAAGAAATAAAATGTACTCATTTAAGTTATTTTATTGACCGGCCCCACTTGATTTGACCTGCTTAAATTGTATGAGAAATCTTGTATTTATTGGTGATTGAAAAAGGGTAGTTCTGTTTTTGCGAAAGAAATTAGCATTTAGATCTATGTTAATTAGATTATACTTTGTAACCTTATAATTAGCCTACTATCATAGGCTAAACTACTTTTAAAAAGTTAATGTAGTAATTAAGCCTTCTTAAACACCAAATAATCAGAGTGTTTTTTGTTTAGTTTAGACGGTACAAAATAAATCATAGTGTTTTTATCTCTTATGTGTAAAAATAAAAATTTCTTTGTAAAACGGACATAAAATTGATTCCTTCTTTGGCACTAGCTTGGTGATGGTGATGAACTCAGCTTCCATTCATAGGGGACGGCAAAGAATGACGTCTGGTTACAAAAAATTTTATATCATAGAATACAAAAAATATCCTAATAGAGATTATGATCTAAAAAGGATCTTAAATCATTAATCTCCCATGTAATGCATCCAAATAAAACACCTAGAATGTAGCACACAAAAAGAATCAAGCGATGAAATGATTCCACGTGATTTAAAGTTGAATCTTTGTACAGATTTCTTAAACAAACACTGATTTAAAAGAACTTTGAAATTAGGCTTCCAAATCCTATAATTAATTAAACGCCTACTTAAGATAGTAATTAATATCCTTTCTGACACTGTTAGATTGAACCTAGTGAAACTTAAAAAAAAAAAAATTACATATGTGGAAGGTGCGTGTGTACAAACACAACACTTTGGGTGGTTGAAGGTGCCACGTCAGTATAAAAAGTGCATAAAAATATATTTTAAAAAAATGAATTCGAAAATAATAGGACCCTAGTTAAGTTTAAATGTGTCTCTGAAATTTCGATCATAATCTAGAGGTACTTGTATCTTATCTTATCACTCTAACAACCAATACAAATAAAAAAAAATTTAAAAAAATTAACATATGTACAATCAGAGTAAAAGTAAAATATTTCATTTATCAATCCAATAAATTCAAATGAAAAATAGCACATAGATTTACCATAAAATTTTATTTAGACAATTAACTTAGGATTCTCCATTATCGTTAGGAGTACAAATTGGGCAACCTATGTTCCTATCAAACAAATTTTTCATACAATTTAAGTGAAACATATGTTTGCATGACATCTTTATAATTGAGGACGAGGATCCTCCAAATATATCCTCTTCACATATTTTGCAACTCTTAGTTGAAATAGTTTTTGCCATGACATTACTATCATTTTCATTTATTTGCTTGTATGTGTGTGGCATATTAATCTTCACACCAAGTCCCAACACGTAATGATCATCAACGAGCATGGAACAATGGCTATATTTATGTGCCAATTCGATCAACTCATCAACGATCACTTTGAATTCAAAGATCAATGGAACTTTACAATTTCTTAACTGGTCGTGTATGGCTTGATAAGTCTTTTCTGGATTCTTGAAATCTTGAGATTCCATAGCGAAACATGTTGAGATTGGTGGGCACTCGTGCTTGTATTGTTTATCAGAAATATCATACAAAAAATGTCCGATTTCACAAATAAATTGAATTACTACTAATTCAAATGCAAAAGAATGATCGAAATTTATGGGGGGATTTTCTAGCCACCCTAAGGTGTAATACAAATTGGATTCTTCATAAACAAAAATCTTCATGGTAAACTAATTAACTTGACTAAATATTATTAGATGGGTGAGGAATTTATAGATATTTGAATCCTAAACTTTCTTTGAGAAGGATTTACTATAATTATTAAACTTAATTAAACTTGGTTTAGTAATAGTTAACATACATGCATGTACGTTTTCTGACTTGATATTGTAGTAAACAAATTTAAGGTTATTCTAAGTTGAGATTGTTGGGTTTATAAGATGTGAATGGAAAATGAAGATTTGTGACTATTACGAAGAATTGTGGTTTTTTTTTGAAGAGTTGTGACTTTTTGAAAGGTTTGTGGTTTTTTTGAAGAGTTGCGACTTTTTGAAAGGTTTGTGGCTTTTCTGAAGAGTTGCGACTTTTTGAAAAAGTTGTGACTTTTTCGAAAGGATTGTGAATTTTCCAACGGGTTGTGACATTTCTTGGTAAGGTACAATAAGCACATGTTACACTACCCTTTGTTGTCTATAAATATAGGGGTTTCCTCACATTTTTAACTACAAAATTTTTGAACTTCTTGTTCTTCTTCTTCTGCACAACAAAATTTAGTATTATAGTGTACCTTGCTCCCATTGATGACACCATTGATTTTGGTGCCGATGCATTGGTGAGTAAAATCGCTATCTCCTGAGAGGATATATTACTTTAAACTCGCTCGGATACTCTGAGGGGAATAATTTCTTTAAGGACACATTGTCCATTCAGTTGGCTCAATTTTCTACTTGTCAAATATTAATTGGCTCGATTTTCTTCTCGTCGATATTATATTCTGTTTTTGTTACGAGATTCTGTTTTCCTTGCTAGTTTCTTTTTAAAATAATTTTTGTCATTGTTTTTTGTCAAAACAAAATTCTCCTGCATAGATTTTTATTTTCTTTTTATAACAATCTTTTTATTATATTTTAAAAAAAAAAAAACATCCTCACTAAAAAAAATAATTTTAAAAAAAGGAACTTTTTTCCTATATTTATGAACAAGATCATAATATGTTTGCTAAGAATGTGGGATATCCGGCCAAATATGAACTTGGAAAAAATAGAGAGAAGAGAAATGGAGAAGAGTCGGATTCACAACCAACGTTCATAAGTCCAATAAATTAGTAACCAATACTCATAACAATCAATCTAACAAAAAATACAAATAAAAAACATATATATATGTACAATCAATAGTAAAAATAAAATGTTTTATTTATCAAACCAATAAACTCAAATAAAAAAAAGGCACCTAAACCTAATTAGGGCTTCCATTATTGATAGGAGCACAAGTAGGGCAACCAATATTCCTATCTAACCAATTTTTCATACATTTGAAATGAAACCTATGTTTACATGACATTTTTATAATTGAAGATCCTCTAAAATTGTCTTCACATAAATTGCAACTCTTATTGGGAACATTTTTTGCATCATTCTCCTTTATTTGCTTGTACTTGTGCAACATACTAATCTTAACACCAAGTTTCAACACGTAACAATCATCAACGAGAACAAAACGATGGATATATTTATGTGCCAATTCGATCAACTCATTAACCATCACTTTACACTCGAAGATCGAAAATTGACAATTTTTTAACTTGTTGTATATGGCTAGACAAGTCTTTTCTGGATTCTTGAAATCTTGAGATTCCATTGTGATAGACGTTAAGATTTGTGGACGTTTACGACTTGTCTTGTTTTTACCTGAAAGATTACGCCAAATATGTTCAGTTTTGCAAATCAATAGAATTTTGATTAATTCTAACGTAGGACGATGATTTTGGGAATTTTTGGAATTTTTGGGTTTTGTTTTAGACCAACCAAAGGAGTGTTGGGTTATGAAGGTGATTAGGGCGTCATGCGGAAGTTTACAATTGCAAATCATACGGATAAATCAGACGATAAAAACTTGTACTAAAACATAATATTATTATATGAAAACTAATATAAAAGAAAAATATTATAAATTGTTGAGAGAATAAACCTCCCCACAAACTAAACTCTTAAACGTCTACATTGTAGAAGTTATTGTGTTTTTAGTGTGAGAAGAGGGGTCTTCTATTTATAGGATTCCATACGTTTCCTCTAAAGAAAGAATAAACCAAATATAGAAGAAAATCATTTTCTTTCAGAAAAAATTTAAGCATTTATGATAATACTTTAACTTTTCTTTTAAGGAAAAAATAAACTTCAAATAAGTAGAGAATCCAGGCAAAACCCTAACAAGGAGTAAAGCAAATTAGACTCTTCATAAACAAAAGTCTCCATGGTAAATTAATTAACTTGATAAAAGATTGTTAAGTGGTTTAGTAATAGTTATCGGCTTATCGCTTATCATGTACGTTTTCCGACTTTTAAAATATAACTATGATATAGAATGTTTATTTTAAGCTAAATTTTTAAAAAATAAAATGATACTCATTTGAATTATTTTATTTTATTGACCGACCCCACTTAATCCGACCTGCTAAAATTATATATGAGAGAGATCTTGTATTTATTGGTGATTGAAAAAGGGTAGTTTTGTTTTTGTGAAAGAAATTAACATTTAGATCTATGTTAATTAGATAATAGTACTTCGTAACCTTATGATTAGCCTATCATAGGTTAAACTTCTTTTAAAAAGTTAATGTAGTAACTACGTCTTCTTAAACACCACATAATCATAGTGTTTTTTGTTTAGTTTAGACAGTACAAAATAAATCATAGTGCTTTTATCTCTTACGTGCAAAAATAAAATTTTCTCATAAATATGACACAAAATTGATTGCAACGACACTACAAGAATACGAAATCATTCTAAAAGTGGGGGAAAGTTTGCCTTACTTGCTAAATCTCGAGGGCTTGCTCAAGCGGTTGAGCTCCTTCACCAGATCAATAGGTTAAGCATTCGAGTCATGTTGAAGGATAAGTAAGAACACTATAACTCGCTTGTATTAGTGTTTTTGCATAATCAAACATTTCAAAGCAAACAATAACTGAACATACAAATAGATTTTGCCTCAAAACACACATTCTATATCAACTCAACATGCCTAGAACTTAACAAGACAACCCTATATCTAAAGTTTAGCAGGTACAAACTCTTGCAATATTTCCCAAGAAAAATGAAAAGACAACAAAAGGCACACCATCTATATCTTATAATTTAGTTCCTTTCTAACATCAATAGTAGGAATATGAACATAATGAAGTTTTGTTCTGTCAGTGATCAATCCCCGGGTACTACTTTCCTGCTACATCTGAGATTCTTTCAGAGTTACCGCTTCCATTCTGCTCGAGTCATCTTATCTGAAATGACAAAGGCAAAAGTTACATGCGTAACGTCAAGTAGATGCATTGTATATGGGTTCACAAGACATACATTAATCTCTTGATAGAACCTAGGACCAAATATTTTTGGTTAGGCAATTTTTCTATCGTTTGAAATTAATGCACAAGTAGTTCACTGTGGAGTAGTTCATACTATACTCCACAGTGAACTACTTCTCTGTTTCAGAACTCTGTGTCTAATCAAACTAAGACAAACATATTGAAATGGACAAAGAGAATGAGTTGGCACTTAAATACTCACCAGTACCATCCCTTGAAGATGATAAAGATTTATCAATCTTGATTCCTTCTTTGGCACTAGCTTGGACCAGCCTCTGTACCCGTGGTGATGGTGATGAACTCAGCTTTCCATTCATAGGGGACGGCAAAGAATGACGTCTGCTTACGGCATTCTTCTCAGCCACATCTTGCCCAAACCTTGGTGAGGCTTGCTCTTTCAGCTTAGCTTTAGCAGACTTGGTTGGAGCCATGTAGCTGGGCAGCTTTCTTGTCGTTGGCGTACTTGCATCGACATCATGCTTTGCAGGTAAAGAAACTCTTCTGCTAACCTTGTTGCTCTCATTCCCTTCATTATTATCATGGTTAGTACAAGAATCCTCATTTGCAACAGGAGTATCATCCTCTTGGTTATCAGTGATCGATTTCTGATCCGCAACATCAGTAGTCGATTTGTGATGAGTATCAGATGCAGAAAGGATATCCAAACGAGAGATAGTATCATCCACCACTAGCGTTTCTTGAGGTGGGGCCACATTAGTAGAATTTTCAACTATCCCTTCTGAATTTTGCAATGGTTCATCAGATGTCATGCTTGATAATTTGTCATGACTTTGCCTTTTTCGCTCGGTATCAACCTCAGACTGAATTGGTTTTTCCAATATAGGGCTGGACATTTTCTTTACACTATGTTTCACCTTCTTAATCTCACTTCCAGGATTCTGAAGAACAGAGTTTACCAAATGATTTGATTTCTTCCTTTCTGACCCTGAAGAAGTGGAATGATTTGAACCGTTCTGCATTTTTCTAGAATGTACTTTCCTTACACTGTGCTTTGACATGGCAATGTCTGCTTCAACATTTTGATGCTTTTTTCTCGAAAGTGTTTCCAGCTTAGGTTGTGGTTGCCAAATCTGTGATATAGTCCAACGGACTAGCCATTCCTGACGAGAATTTGGTTCATCTGGACCATAATGGAGGTGTAGAGGCATTACAGTAGGTGATGAAGCAAGTAGCTGAAATATACCATATAAAACGATTGTTCAGTCAGTGGATCAGCCAACTATAGTAACAATAACCAAGTAAAACGAGAAAAGTTGGTTCTTTCAAATTTAAATGAGACATTCTTTTGCACTTAATGCCTCAAAATCTAAAAAATACTAATTTTAGCAGTAAGGGGACTTTTCATGTATGCAAAACTTCAATATCTGGGTATCAGCTTTTGGTTATTTAGGGATAACCACTTGTCTTATGGGCATATTCTTCCCTCTAGGTCCAGACAATGCAGGAACAGTATGAACAAAAAAAGTAAGAAAAAATGGCAAGAAGTTAGATGTGTACCTTTGTAGTGAATTCATTCTTGGATAGCTCCCGTGCTAGTTTGGATGCATTAGTTCTCTGATATTCCAATTGTTTAGCATCCTAATGATGAAAGGTACCATAAAAAACTATAAGCCATTGAGCAAGTCAAGACTCATAGCAGAACAGTTATAAAAAATGGTACATTGAACACCCTAGGCAGCATATAGTCTAAGAAACTTGGATTCCTAAACGTTGTAATTTCAAATCACAATAAGCCTTGATACCATTAAGTCAATTTGGTTGTGTTGGAGGGTAGCTCACAAGGTGTGAACCCCTCATCCTTCACCTTAGATAGCACCCCCTCGCACTTCCTTTTCAGTGAGTCCCGAAAAGAATGACATTTTTATATTTCGTAACAATATGATTTTACCTTGATGAAATGATTTATAGCTGCAGAAATTTCTCAGGCTCGTTTAGCCACAAATTTCAAAAGTCTTTCTTTCAAACACCTTCACATAAATTGGGGCATAATAAATTTTAAAAAGTCAATTTGGTAGTTTACCTGTTTTTCAAGTCCTTGTTTGGTTATCAATTCACAGCCAATACTGGAACGTCTAATAATCTGGCCACGGATATGTGCTTGAAGTTTGACAATGCCATGTATACAGTATAATGTAGCAACAGCCTGCCTTCTGACCAGATGGCCACGTACTGCAGCTTGTAGCCTTATGGTCCCCTTGAGCCTAAGAAATGCTCGGCGAGCCTTCAAAGAGACCATATCGGCATTAGTACAGGTTAAATGTTCAAGTTAAATTAGAATTCAACCCATTGTCATAGAAAATGTTCTTAACATCAAAGGTAGCAAGATCATGTCAGAGGCAAGTAGTCAAGTTCTTTCGTAACACTCAAATCATTTGCAAAACTAAGGAAACAGATGAACAGAGAGAAGGTTAAATTATCAGTTACATAAAGTCTAAAATGCATCTCATCAGGAAAGCACTATTCAAAGTCATTCGGTGAACATTACCCGTAGATTCAAAGTGACTTTGGAGCCACTGGTAAACCCATTTTGTTGGTAGTATAAAAGCTTGCTGATGATGGTCAGTTTCCAAGATTTATTGACTCAGAAGAGATCGTTTTCAAGCAATTCTAATGTAGCATAACTTCCCTTCTTAGGAAGTTGTTTACATCTTTACAATATAGTCTTGTAAAATTTCAAAATTTTTCCGGCATTCTGCACCTTTGTGCAAAAGAATAGTTTATATAGACAAACCCTACTAAACAAACATGGACAATGGCATGTCTTGTTTAGGTTAACTATGAGAAAAACTAGCAGATGCTACAACTTTCAGTCTCTTAACATCTAACACTTGTCAGTTGTCTCTAACCATTTTAACAGAAAATCAAAACCTATTCATATATGTTGCTGAAAGAACAATACAAATAAAATCAGCTCGTACATTCATTAACCACAAGAAACGAGCGTAGTAGAGTTAAAAGCTGTGAAAGCAACTCGCTGCCACAATATTGAAGTGGAAGGGGAAGACATCAAAAGGTAGAAGACAAAGCTTGCCGAAAACAAACATAATTCCTCAAATTGTAATAAAGAACACAAAAAAACCAAAAATATTTTTAAGACACCAGTAAATCAATATGGGTAAAGTAATTACCAGATAACCCCTAACAATAGCTTGTGCCTTCGTAGCAGCTTGCTCAAGACTCATTTTCTCAGTATCCTCGGGTACGGTAAGACAAGTATTTTGTTCGTCTCCATCTCGCTCGATAGAAGGGAGAATCACCTCATCAGTGACCCCTCCTTTCTCAAAGTTCGAGTCTTCTTTTATTCCACCAGCATTACCAGCAACTGGTTCAGATATCAATGGCAGATGGACAGACGAACCGGACAATGCCGCATTGGTGGAAATTACAGATGCTTTCTCATTTGAAGATTTCTTTAAAGAAAGAAACAGAGATCAAAATAACTTATTAGAAATAATATGAATAAAATAAACCCCATAGGGGAAAGAAGGATATGCAGAATGAACAAGCAATGCTTGTGGAAAATTGTTTACAAAGAAACATATCCTTTACAAGTTGCCCTGTTCAAGTTTATTGCATTGTGATGATAATACTGTTTTCGTGGCCAGCGACCATAGGTATTGACATTAGGACAGAAGACAAGGTTCATTTTCATGAATGTTATTCACCAAAGTAATTAGACAGCTCGCCTTATGGCTTGCCTCAAAAGAATGTCCACTTCCCTAAAAAGTACTACCATGGGTTACGGCCTTACGCCATGCAAAGGTTCTACAGGCAACAATTTTTATTTTTATTGTTCTTGATGAGATAGAGGAAAATTCTAATGGCAACAATTTTACATTTCTCAGTATAAACCTTATCCAATTCTATTCCAGAAGGAGCAAAAAGTTAGCTACTAACTTGTGAATCCACTTAACAATAAAGTAGTAGCAATTTCGCACTAATGAAAGTACAGAACTAGCTTTTAACTCTTGACAAACCAAAGTGAAATATGGACAAATCCACTTTACTATAAAGCAGGCAGACAATAAGCAAAAGGCAGAACCAGAGGGATAATTCAATTCAAAACAAAATTGGATCGTATCTCCTACCTTTAATGTGCCAGATTTGGAAGACTTTTTCCCTGGCAGCAATGACCTGAGCCACTTTCCAGGAGATTTTCCCATAGTAATAAGTTTGATGCCCACAACGTAAGAACCTTGTGAATAATAAGTCTGGAAGGTTCAAAAGAGCTCTATATCAAGTAAGCACATGTAAACCTGCAGCAGTAAGTAGCCATTGATGTAATATAAGCCATTGATGGGGTTGAAATGCTTATCTATGTGTTCTTTTTCCGAAACTAAAGCACAATAGTGATTCTGCATCTATAAAATGAAGTTGCATAACTAAAGTCTAGAGATCCGACAAAAACCTACCATCAGTGATCAATTTAGTGGATTAAAAGAGATTTTATGGTCAAAATGAATGTGGTAAAAGAAAGATGATTGATTGTCAATGTATCCTTTTCTTTTCAAGGATCTAAAGCCTAAAGCCTAACTGGTTTATCAACATGCCAACAAATAAAAGAAGAGAAGCAACAACTACGCCTCAATAATCAACAAGTTGGGTCGATTATATAAATTCTCACTTACTAAATGTTTCTCCAATTAAATTCATCTCAAGCCAACAATATACAAAATAAACTAAATAAATATATAAAAAGTAGTAGCTGTTCTATTTTATCTAAAAGACTCTTAGAAAGCATAGGACATTATGTAAGCATAGTTACATGACTAAAACATACATAGACATGTTTTCATCCACTGTGCCCTATCTTTCTCTAAGCATGCATGGATTCCAAGAGATTCAGGTTTTCCAGACAACTTTTTTCCATGTGATTTGAGTCTACCTCATCAAATGTAACATCTTCACTAACTATGGTCACACATACAAACTGGTGCATCTAGAGATTGACGCGGACATGACCAAACCATCTTAAGTGATCTTCTCTCACGTAATATTCATGAATTAAACACCTATCCAATGGAACTCTAAAAAGAATCTCTTCCAGAAGAGGAGAATTAGATACTTCGCAGACTTGATGAGTGTATAGAGAAACTTCCTTCCTCTAACATTGTGTCAGGGGAGGATACAGCAAGCATGCAGACATTGGGTTCATCTGAATCACTATTTTGACGCGGAGTGTAAATTTATGTGCAAAAGTTTACTAAAATAGTAATAAATAGTAGGTCTGAACCCATAATTTTAAAACAATAATGGATACTAAAAATCTTAAAGATTGAGCCCATAGATTTTAAATTCTGGATTCGCCTCTAGTTGTGTTCCTTTCCTCCTTTGTGGTTTGGGAATGGAGAAGGGAAAGCTTTATTTACTCTAACCCTGGTATCACCTATAACACATTGGATGAAAAAACAAATAGAAATGGATACACAAGAAACCAAAAAGGTGATACTTTTATTTAATTCCTAAAAATTTTAGCAAGTGTAGCAATGCCCTTCAGCAGAAAACCCTACCACCAAAGCACTCCAGCTACATCTTTCAGCTATGTTGCTCAAGACTCTTCAAAAACATCGAAGGCTGCATGTCGGATACTCCAAAAATACACTATTCTTGGAAAATCAGACACGGGTAAGCAACATTTTTGGAGAGTCCAAGCTACATAGTCTTTTAGGACATCCAATTTCCAATAAAAATCAGAGCCCCAAATGCAACAATGTTGAAACACTTGAGTATACACAAATTAAACCTTGAACATATAATTAACAAACATTACCAGTAACATCTAACATTAACTATTTTACCAAAAAAAAACAATCAGTATTCTCCATTAGCTTCAGAGTAAGCTCAAGAATTCAACATTATAAATCAAAACCTGAAGTACATTAGATCTACAACTTACCTCAAACAGAGCAAAGATTGTAACTTTAACAAAAACCCTTGTTTAACTGCAAGAAATAAAAATGAATTTAGCAAAAATAAGTCCAAAAATGAAAAGGGTCAAGAGAAAAAGTAGATAAAACCAAAAAAAGCAGCTAAAGAATCAAACTTTATTTAATGAAAGATCTGAAAAAAGAGTTAATAGATAAGTATGAAGTTATGAAGAGAGAGAATTCACCATTTTCTGTTCATCTTCAAGAAGAAGAGAGCAGAGAGAAACAAACGGCACTCAACAACAAGCAGGGTAAACTTTGTTTTTTTTTAAAACACCTGGAAATTTGGTACTGTCTCTGTAGTCTGTGTAATTTTTTTTTGTTTGTTTCAGTTTTTCAAGATATTTGAAATTATCCCAAATGCCAAAAAAGTGAATTTTATTGGGCTCATCTAGGGGTTTTCTTTAGGGGAATTTTCCAACGGAACGGAGCAAACATATGATATGTATTTATCATTCGGAGAGAGAATAAAGTTTGTTGATTGAGTCATACAATCTATTGTGATTGTATCCGTTGATATATCAAAATTAAGTCAAACGTGTGTAATCTATGTGATTGTATTTGTCAAAATTATATACATTAATAACATTTTTAGAATGAATGAATACAAGTTAATAACAATTGTGACTGTATTCATGTATATAGTTCTACTCAGCGGATAGGTACATCACGACTCCTAAATTAAAATAGTAACGGCAAATGGTAATTATGTTCCAAACTATAGTTATTAAATGAAATTTCGATAGTATTATTTATCCACCGAATAGCAAAATCATGGTGATATTGTTGAGTTTTCAAAATATAGCAACTATGTATATACATATAGGAAAAAATTGCTATAAGATAAAAATGTAGCTTTTTTGTAATAATTTAAAAATATTACTAAACTGATAATTAGTGGACTTAAACCGTTATATCATATAATTTTCCCTTTTCTCTCTGTATAGCCTTAGCTATGGGATTTAAACTAATTTTCTTGTGCTCATATGTGTTAAATTATGTATAATTAGTATATAATTTATGTATATTGAATAATTTTTTAAAAAAAATGATCCGCTATGGGCTATGGCTATTATTATAAAAAAAATGGAAAAATTATTCAAATACACGTCTTCTGTTTCCCTTATTTTCAATATCCCCTTCTATTTCTAAAAATCTCTAAAATCCCTTATTTTTTTAATGTATCTGAGCCAATATTTAATGTATCCGATTTATTTTATAATGTATCCGAACTAGTTTTTAATGTATCCGAGCTAGTTTTTAATGTATCCGAGCTTCATATTATGTATCCGGTTTATGTTATAATGTATCCGAGAACTCTTTAATGTATCCGATTTGTGTTACTTTTTAAGGGATTAATGTAATTACAAACTAAAGAGAGATAGATTGTAATTTCTTATTAAAACTATGTGATTCATAAAATTTACCCTAAAAAATTCCATAACGTTAAATCCTAGTCCAAATTTCATATTTTGGCCCAATATTGAAACTCAATAAGTACAAAAACTTCTATGAGACTAACATATACTATTTTCTCATGCATCATTCGAAGTAGTATACAAAATATTCTCATTACTAAGATCATGTAAATTGAAATTTTAGTAGGTGCTTGGAAATAATTTGGTTCAGATCAAGGGGAAAAAAATATTTGAATCAAATTGAAAATTAATGTGGTATTTGAAAACAAAATTGAAGTTTTATGAAAGAAGTCAATTTAGTCAATTTTTTATTCAAAATAATCCAATTATCACTTATTACGTAAAATGGTCAGTCAACCAAAGCCTCAAAACATTGAGATGAGCTCACATCTAAATTTCGAAATTGTTTACAAGAGATTTGAGTTGATTGGATAGAAAACAAACAAGTATGCAATGTATAAATAATGCATATAGACATCTTTGATACATATAAATAACACATTATTTATACATTATGTAAATAACACAAAGTATATACATCTTTAATACATAATTATACATTATATATACATGATTATATACTATTTATACAATAGCAATATATTATTATATGCATATCGATACATCATATATACATATGAAGTCTGTATCAAAAATAATTTTTGCCACATATATATATTGATAAATAACCTAAAAATAAATTCTAAAACTTATCTTATAAATTTGAAGTTGAAATATTGGTCATTGGTGTATTTAAACTTATCTCTCGTCAATCTTCACAGTTTTTGGGTACAGCTGGAATAACTTTTAATGAAATTGAATATAGAAAAGAAAATGTTTTATTCTAATAAGGGGAAAAAAAATGGAATTTACACTTTTTTGGATATTTATTCGATTTAAATTTGGCTTTTTTGACTTGTATGTCCTAAAAACAGCTAATGTTGTTTTATTCCTTCTTGGATCATTATGACTAAGATATATGAAAGAAATAAATTATTATTCAATCACAACTTGTATATGATTTTATGATTTTCAAAATTTATTTCAAATTTACATTATACATCTAAGAGATTCGTTATCTATTTTAAAATTCAAAATGTATATAAATGTGAATATTAATTTATATAATTGAAGGAATTTATCAGTAATTAGAGTCTAGAGATCAATAATTGAATTTCAGGTAAGATAACATGTTTAGGATATTTCGTGTAATTTTTCTCTAAATATGATATCAAAAAGAGTTTATAAGATCTCAAGTTGCATTGCCATGACCTTTGAACTAGGTATGCCTTCTTCGATTCAATCAGAGGCTAATTCGTTCAGTGAAGCGATTATTACTCTTTAATTATGATCATTTAAACTGATTCAAAGTAAGTACTCCTCTATTATTAATCAAAGGTATTGAGTTCGAATTTTGGGCATGAAGTTGCTTTTGATAGGAAGGATTTTACCTCCGAAGTGAAATTCCTTACACAAATCTGAGTGAGTCGAATCCCAAAGTGATACTTGATGAAAAAACAAAAAAAAATGTTGATACAATTAGACACTTTCGATCTCAAATTGATCCACTAGTTCTTCTCCAAGTCCAACCGTGAGAAGATTTAGTCCTATCAAAGAGCTATCACCCCTTACAATGTCTTCACATCGTGTTCGCGGGGTAGGGCAGGTTATAGCTTTTGCGGGTTTGGGGCGGGGCAGGGCGGATTTAAATATATATTTCAAAATTCTCGCGGGACGGGACGGGGCGGGGCGGGGCGTGGGTTTGAGGTAAAAGTCTTTTAAATTCGCTGATCTAAACTAACTTTTGCATCAGTTTTTGATCTGTTTGATCACTGTTTGGTGTTTTTTTTTCCTTTCAGATGAAAAAATGTTTTTGAATGGCCAATAAATTAGAAAGGAAAAAAAAAACTTGTTGACATATTTTGTTTCTTTTTTACTACATTCAATAATTTGTTTATTACGTCATATGTAATCAATTCAAAATTATCAAAAAAAAAGTTACTGGCTGTTTGGAACAGTATAACATATTAATTTTAGAAGTTAAAAAAATATTAAGCAATTAAAATAATTTAAATTTTTTGGTTAAACACTTATTGCATCTAATATTTAAAACTTTTTACAAATTATGGGGTGCGGGGCGGGGCAAAGTGGGTTTATGTAGGGCGGGACGGGGTGGGTTGAAACCAATAAATGATGCTATGCGGGGCGGGGCAGACGGGTTATAATTTTAGCGGATTTATGCGGGTTTGCCCCATAACCGTTCCGCCCCTCCCCATTGTCATCCCTATTCACATGAACTAAGTATTTATCAAATTTTTCTTTTTTTTTACGTGCCTCTCAATTGACAGAGAAAATAGGTCACTATATATAAATCTAAGTTCAATTTTCACTGATTCCTTTTGCTTCCTTGATCCGCAATATGATTTTTTAAAACTTAAAGTAAGCTTGTTTTTTTGTTTTTATCCAATTGAGAAGTAGCATTTTGACTTATAAGAAACAGCTAATATTATTTTTGTCCTTCTTGTGATCATAATAACAAAGATAATATAAGAACAAATAAATAACCCATAGTTTCAACTAATCAAAGATTCCCATGATTTATTTAGGATAAAAAAATATACACATACAAAAGCGACTTTAGTAAGTCACTAACCAATATAAAAGAAAAAATTCTCTACTCAAAGGAATCTAAGTAATCAGAGATTAGGGTGACAATTAAACAGATTAACTTAAAATTAGACTAAAAGCCTAACAATATTTGAAGGAAAGTCTCAAAGTAACACTTCCTAATTTATTAAACTTCCTTCCATTATCGCAAAATCCATAAATAGCTACATTTTAATCCTTATAGTTGAAAAATATTACTAATACTATCACAAAATTTCAAATTTTACCTATGAAACTTTAAAGATATAATCATAAAATTCACTTAAATAATTTAAAACTTCGTGAGACTGACAAGTTTACATCCACTTCATCATATATCTTTCATTTAATTCGGTGAAAAATGATAAATTGCATTAAAAATGCAAATAACAAATTGTTCTTAATTAAGTTCAACTTTTCTAAGATGTGAAAAGTTCTCCAAGTGGATAAAAATATATTCTTTTCATTTAGTTTTACTTCGTTAGTTTTGAACTTTACACGTATTCTAAGAAATAATAATTAATATGAATATTTTTATCACAATGTTTATATTAATTGATATATAGTTTCAACTAATGAGAAATGATTTAGACAATAAATAATTAAGCTTATGTGCAAAATAGAATATGTTTTTTAATCATGTTTTGATATATTATAAATGACAGTTAAAAGTAAAAAAATTATTTTTTAGAATAATGGACAAGTATGAATACAAAACATATGAATACCTCTAAACGTATTAAAATACAAAAGGGAAAGAAAACAAAAAAATACATATAGATGCATTAAAAGAATGGCAATACTACAGTGAGTACAGTACTTGTTTTTTTGTTTTGTTTTGTTATTTTTGGAAGTAATATATATTCCGTCTTAATTACTCAACAAAAAGAAAAATTACTATTTTGCTAAATGCCATAAAACAAGATGAGAAGATTAGGTAGGACTAAAACGTCAAACTACACCGACACAAACACCATTAAATGCGACTTATCTCTTTTTTAAATAAATAAATTGTTTCGAGACAAAATGAGTTTTTTAATATATTATCTAAATTAGGATCGATATAAATTAAAAAGAAATTTTGTAATAAAAAGTTAACCAAAATCAATGTATCTATACATATAACCTTCCGATAAAGTAGTGTTGATACTTTTTGAACAAGTCCCATGATACTTACACTCCATTAATATTCCTCCGTTCCTAATTACTTGTTATTTTTATATTAACATATTTATTAAGAAATTAATTAATAACATAATGAATTTATCATTTTATTCCTATTAATTATGAAGTTGATGAAAAGTTCTGCATTTTTCAAAGTAATTAGTCATTTAATTGAGGATATAATAGGTAAGAAAAATTGTCTTTTCTTGATTTGTCAAAATGGACAAGTAATTAGGAACAACTATAAATAGAAAAGTGGACAAGTAATTAGAGACATAATGTTTTAATGTGTTTTTAATGAAATTTAGTTTCGAAAATTACTTCCTATGTCCCTATTTACTTGTGCACTTTTCCTTTTATAGTTGTCCCTAATTACTTGTCCATTTTGACAAATAAAAAAAGGACAAAATAAAATTTTCTATTATACCCTCAATTAATTAATTTGAAATAGGTAGAACTTTTTGAAAATATTAATAATTTAATTCATCCACTTTATAATTAATAGGAATAAAATGGTAAACTCATTATGTTAATAATTATTTTCTTAATATGTATGTCAATTTAAAAGTAGACAAGGAATTAGGGATAAAGGAGTATTTGCTAAGAAAGCACAAAAAGTAATTGATGAATTTTATGGAGTAGGTACTTGAATATTTTTCATTAGACAAAAGTTTGAATTTTAAATGATTTATCCATTATCAGAAAATAGCTATAATCTTTTCTTTTTTTTCTTAATCATCACGTTTCCGTTAATTACTGGCCCACCTAATCCGAATGAAGAAAAGATTATCTATATTTTATTTATTTTATATAGACTTCCTATGACTTTTTATTTAATCTCCTGGGAAAATGTTTATATAATTAAAACAATATTTATAGTGAACGATAAAATCAAATCTTTGTTGGAATTTTATTTTACTTTTTTTAATTATATTTGAGTTTTTGTCTATTTTTTTCTTGAAAGATAATCAAAATACTATCATAATTGCTTTTATATTTTGTTTCTGAATATAAATTTCTTTTATATTAGGTTATTTATTATTTAGAGGAAAACGTTTACCTTCTATAAATTTAAGCTATTCTTTTCATACGAACACAATAATATTTATACGGTAGTCTTTAAAAGAGTATTGTTTAGGAGATATCTTCTCTCTCGATTTTATGTATTTTACATTAGCTTTTATAATACGTAGGTTATTTGATTAAATTATATTAAATATTATATTTTTCTTAATATAATTTTTTTTATTATCTAATTTATCATAATCGAAATTTATAATTATTAGCTTTCACGAGACATTTGATTAGACTCGTTACAAATATATGATGGAAGGGATGAAATTTTTCCTCCATAAACAAGAGAAATTTATTATTGTCATATTATATTTTATGAAATTAATTAATTATTTAATTCTTTTTTAGATGTGGAATTACTACTACTATTTAACCAGGTGTACAAAAGCATTGATTGCGATATGATTTTTGGAATTGAAGTTTATTATCAAAAAAATGATTATTTAGTATTTAGTTTTGTCCTTTGTCCTATTTTTCCTAAATTTAATGATTAAAAAAAAACAATTTTTTGTGGTGTCATAAAAACTCTCAATGGGCATGGCCCGACCCTATTCCAGGGACCCGCTTCCCTTGTCTAAATATCCTTCATCTTTCCCCATATTTTATTTTAGTTTTCACCTATTGTTCGATTTTTTCATTCGGATAGATAAAATTTGAAAATTTTTAATTAGGGTGTTTTCTTTCGAATAAAATTCTATTGGCTGCAAATTTGAACTAGTCTAACTTCAATGAGAATATCCAATATCAAAGGTGAAATCAAGAAAGAAAGATAAAATTATGAAAAATTTCACCCATAGCGTTCATGAAATTCATTATTTTTATGTCTCATCTTTCAAGTTTTGTCAATAGTTGAACTTACTTTTAAGTTGGGAGTCTTTAGGGCTGAAATTATAATTATGAATAAGAATAACTCTTTCTGTCTCAATTTATATGGTGTTGTTTGACTTGACGTGAAATTTAAAAAAGTACAAAAATTGGCTTTTGAAATTTGTGATCAAAAATAAGTTATAGATGTTTGTGTGACTATAAATCATCCCAGTAAAAGTTTAATGAACATTTTAAAATTAAATTACTACTAAGTATATAAATGTATCATTGTGTTATACAATTGACTAAAAAGAAAAGAAAATTAACTAAAAAGAAAAGTGTGTCCTATCAATTGAGACAGAGAAAGTAAAGTTTTCGTAAGAAAAAATTGCATATATATGCACCTCACATTTTCCTATTATAAGTTAAAGAATTACACTAATATAAATGCCATCATTATTGTTAATTTCATCAATTCTTAATTTTATTTTATATGCATTCTAGCTGTGATTTTGCATAAACTTGCTTATTATTATGTCAAATTCTTATATTTTAATCTAAATTTTAGTATTAATCAATTATATGTAGGGTATGATGAATCTCTCTATTCAACTGTTCTCAACGATTGCAAAGTTTACAGTGATTGTCAACCTACCATAATAATTATTGATTTAGAGTTTGAAAACAAATGTATTTTGCATAAATCATATAATTAGAGGAGCATTTATTCAAGCTCCAATTAAAACCATATTTAACCATATTTAATTTCTGTCAATAAAAGGAATATTTTCATATCATAAATTCATAATAATGATGTGCTTAGGCAAAGGAGGGTGTTTCAATCAATTAGTTTCAATTAATGGTAGCTACCATTCTACACTTCTTTATCATAGAATTATTGGTTGTACTAGACCCTTGGATAGTGACAACAAACTTTCACAAAGACTCTTTTTCTTCTTTTATGATTTGAGGTGTCTGATATTCATATTAGAGTTTTCAGAAAGAAATAACAGACTCGTATCAAAGTTTCTCAGAAAAAATTGAATCTTTCATCTATTTTTGAGTCGTTACTCGATATGTCTCGGCTAATGCTTTCAACTTTCAAAGTTTGATCTCGAGTGTTCGTTTGATTTTTTTACTTAATTTTTAAACTAAAATTTTATATAATAATATGGATGTTAATAGACTCGTATATCCACATAAGAGTAAGATTTTGATTAATCTCATTCTGGTTTTTTTAATTGGAGAGAAGTATTTGTCTAAAAAATTTATTGTCATCTCATCTATGTGAGAATTGAATCTGATGGTAGACGGTTGACGATTAACGATAGATTTCTCACCCAATTCTTTGCATTGTATATCCTTAAAGGAAAAGAAGAATGCTCTTTAAAATATGACATCATCAACACTTCATTATATTCGTATTCGAAACATCTAATTAAGTGTAAAAAAAATCTTATGCATCACATCACCATACTTTATCGATCAAGATAGACTAAGCCACAAGTCAAACAACTTTAATGCTAAGTATAAACAAGACAAACAAGTAGAATACTAAGTAGTAAGGAGTAATAATACATTAATATATGAAGTGTTCTGATTTCAGAGCCCCACTTTTGACTTTTAGCGTGATCACTTACTAACATCCATGCAAAAATGTATATAATATAAGATTCAATAATAATAATAATAATAATAATATCTTATGTTATATACAAAAAACAAGTTGGAATTTAATAATTTAAAGGGCCTTTATATAGTTAAGCGCAGGACCAGGAAAATGGTTTGGCTTTATTGTTTTGTACATAAGCACCGACTGACAGATACAACTACACCATGTTACCTTAATTTGACACTTCACTTTCTTTCATCTAACCACCTCATTTAATTCTTTTCTAAAGCCTTTTCTCCACACATTTTTTTTTTATATTTGTAATGTGTGGATCGTTTATGCGTATTTCGATTAATTTCATGAGGTTATTTTTTAGTTGTGTATATGTATCGAAGATTTTATAGTATGTGAATTGTTTATTAATGATTAATTTTATGAGGTTATTTTTCAGTTGTATTTGTATAGAGTATTTTATATTGTGTGGAATGTTTGAATGTATTTCAATTGAATTTATGAGGTTATTTTCTAATTGTATGTGTATAGAGCATTTTTGCTTTTTAAGGCTTGAATATATAAGGAAAAGTGACTACGAAATTTTGCCTTTATTGTATTTTGAATTTGAGACCTTACGTCCACTTTATTCGGTACTAGATCACATTCGTAGGTGCTCTATCAAATGTTTTTACTAAAAATATGCGTATTTTCGAATAAATTGAATTGAAATGTGATTGTTAAAACACGATAGAAATCATTGGAAATATGTTATCTTCTTTCTTTTTTAATCTGTTCAATAAAAAATGATATCTTTATGTATTTAATGTTTAGAGCTTGTTTGAATTGATTGCTTATAAGTCAAAAATTTGTCCATCTAAATATGTTCTTACTTTAACTTCAAATTTTTTTATTTTATTTTTAATGAGATGAATTATATTCACAAATTTTTTATAGCTTCCAAAAGTTTTCAATTTTCACTGAAGTTCATTTTGTTTTCAATCAAATACCTTTGTATAATTGTGACGAAAAGAATATTATCTTTTAGCTAATATGATAAAAACAAAAGTAATTTGTACGACTCTTTTAGTTGAAGAGCAAATTATCCAAAAATTAATTATCTCAAAATTATTATCTCATCATAACATTACTATCTCGAAATAACTAATCCTAAAATCAAATATTCCAATTAAACATGAGATATTAGATGTTATGTACTCAATAATAGTCCATGAAAATTACAAAAATTTTCATGGACATTCTTTTCTACCAAATGTGATGAAGTTATATGGAATCCTTGTCACAAAAATTGTACAACTAGACTAGATATAGACAAACACATCTGTACTCCATTATTTAATCTCATTATTTAAAATCCCTTTTCTCTATGTATGTATCAGTTACTCACTCTATTATAGATTCTTGAACTATTTCATTCCTCACTTCTCTTTAATCAGTTCAAAACCAAAAAAGTGCTCACTCTTTTGTGAGCTCAAAAGATTTTTTTTGGGATTTTGAGTCTTTTAGCTATGAAGGGTTTCTTGTTTCTTGGTTTGTTTTTGTTTTTTCTAGTTCCATTTTCATCATCCCAGTTAGTTCCTGCAGAAAGTAGAATCCTTTTTCAAATTCAACAGTTTCTTGAAAATCCACCTGTTCTTCAAGAATGGAATAAATGGACAAATTTTTGTTTTCTCCCACAATCTCCTTCTCTTGTTATCACTTGTTCTGGTAATCATATAACTGAGTTAACAATTGTTGGTAACAAAAAATCCCCTTTTGAGTCTTTAAAATCCTCTTCTCCACAAGCCCTTTCCGGGAAATTTTCAATTGATTCATTTTTCACTGTTGTTACTAAGCTTTCTAGTTTAAAAAAGTTATCTTTAGTTTCTCTTGGTTTATGGGGTTCATTGCCTGCTAAGATTAGTAGGCTACATTCACTTGAGGTACTTAATATAAGTTCAAATTTCATTCTTGGTGAGATTCCATCGTCTATAGTGAATTTCAAGAACCTGAAATCTCTTGTTTTGGCTAGAAATTTGTTTAATGGAAGTGTACCAGATCTGAAAGGGTTAAAAATACTTGAAGAGTTGGATTTGAGTGGTAATAATTTAGGACCAAAGTTTCCATCTTTGGGTGATAACAACAACAATCTTGTTTCACTGAATTTGAGTAACAATCTCTTTAGATCAGAAATACCTAATGGACTCAACAAGTTTACTCATTTGCAAAATCTTGATTTGTCTTCTAACAAACTTGTTGGTCCAATGCCTTCTTTCCTGTTTTCACTTCCAGCAATTCAGTCTATTAGTATTGCTAAGAATCAGCTTAGTGGTGCCCTTCCAGGAAGTGTGTCTTGTAGCAACAATCTAAAATTTGTCGATTTTTCGAGTAATTTATTGATGGGAAAGTTGCCTGCTTGTCTTGGATCAAGTTCAAGAAACAGGACAGTGATTAATGTTTGGAATTGTTTGTCAAGTACTAGTACTAAGTCTCAACATCCACATACATTTTGTGAGAAACAAGCTATAGCTGTTAAGCCCCCTCCAAGAACTAGTGATGAGAAGGAACAATCCACAGTTAAGCTTGGTGTTGTCTTAGGACTCATTGCTGGAATTGTTGTAGTTGTGGGTTCAGTTGGTTTGCTGATCTTTTTCATTGTCAAGAAAGTTGTGAGAAATAGAGTTGAAGGTTATAAAAATGACAGCTTTGCACTTGAGAAGAATTCAACCCTTTCCAAAACTGCTGATGGAGGTATATTTCCTTAATGAATCTTGAATACTGACAAGGGTCTATCGGAAACAGTCTCTTTACCTCCCAAGGTAGGGGTAAGGTCTGTGTACGCTCCCCGCTAGACCCCACACGGTGTATGTTGTTGTTGTTGAATCTTGAATAGTGATAGGGGTTTATCGGAAACAACCTCTCTACCTCCTGAGGTAGGGGTAAGGTCTGTGTACACTCGATTCTCTCCAGACCCCACTTATCAAATTACACAGGGTATATTGTTGAATCTTGAATAGTGATAGTGCATCATTATGACAATTTTATTCATAACTTGATTTAATCAGGGAATGCAAGGAGGACAATGAGGATGGTATCATTAGGACTTCCACCATATCATGTTTTCACTTTAGAGGAAATGGAAGAAGCAACAAACAGTTTTGATCCAACTAATCTGGTTGGAGAAGGTTCCCAGGGTCAGGTAAAAATGTTGATTCATAACAAATAGCAAAAAAAATGATATTTATTACTATATCCTGTCCATATTATTCGTCAATTTGGACGCCGAACAATTCCAATCTAGTCAAATACATAATCTACATGAGTATACGAGTCCGTAGATGCTCATATTGCTATACGTCTAGTCTAGACCCTAAAAGTCAACCCGAACAACGGTTGACATTTTAGAATAACTAAAGATAGTAATATGGATATGCTTTTCATAAATCTTGGTGAATCAAACTTGTGTTTTGAACATTGGGATTGATGTTATTATTAATGACAGCTATATGGAGGTTGGCTTAGAGATGGATCAGTGGTCCTAGTGAAATGTCTGAAATTGAAGCAGAAGCATTCACCTCAAATTCTGCAGCAGCACATGGAGATGATATCAAAGCTAAGGCATCGACATTTAGTCAGTGTACTTGGACACTGTGTTGCTACTTACCAAGATCATCCAAATACAGCTAGCACTGTATTTATTGTGCTTGAAAACGTCGTCAATGGATCACTAAAGGATCATCTTTGTGGTAAGCTATTACGAGTTGATTTCTCTCATGGCCACTCAACTAATAATTATTACCTCAGAAGTCACTTTCGAAAAGGCGACTTCTGAGATAATGACTATTAGTTGAGTTACTATCTAATAGTCATTACTTTCTTCAGTTGGAACGATGAAGGACTGAATTTTATATTCCGGGATTCGTTCTTTGGCAGATTGGAGGAAAAGGGATGTATTGAAATGGCCACAAAGAATGGGAATAACGATGGGCATTGCAAAAGGAATTCAGTATTTGCACACTGGAGGAGTCACTGGAAATGATATAAAGCTTGAGAATGTTTTGTTGGATGAGACTCTTACTGCTAGAATAAGCAGCTACAATATATCGTTACCACCTAAGGTAATGCTAGTAAATCACAACGAACAACACGTTAATCTTGGGGAAAATCTCATTTTTAACCATCCAAAACATTCGCAGGTTGGTTCGGAAAGTCCTCTTGCTGGACCTGACCAATTTACCAGGTATTATTCTGCAGCCTACATTCACCTTACTTTCTCTGTTTCCTGCTATCATTTTTGAATTGTCTGCTAATATAAACTTCATATTCAGCGCGAAAGAAGCAGAAAAGGAAGACATATATCAGTTGGGAATTATTTTACTAGAGGTTATTATTGGTAGACCAATCAACTCTCAAAGCGAAGCAGAAGACCTTAAGCTTCAGGTATCAATAACAATATCCTAATAACACTCTCAACTGATAGAAATATATCATATGGTCGCTCAACTAATAGTAATTATTTCAGAAAGCCACCTTTCTTCTTGATTCAGATGTTCTTTTTCAAAGAAAGTGACTTTCTGAAATAATAACGATTAGTTGAGTGACCATCTGAGAAATCAACTTGAGAAATAAGAGATACGCGATAAAGAAATTGGAAGAATGCACACGAATACAAATGCCTTACATGATATGAAACATCGCCACATTTTTTTACATATTGCATAAGAGCCTAGTCTATTTACACAATCTATCTAACAACCTTGAACCAAATTGCCTTTTATGACATTCAGGTGGAGACTGCCTTAGCGGAATCACCATCAAAGCTACGAGCTTTAACAGATCCTTGTATACGAGGTACATTTGCGTATGACTCATTGAAAACGACGGTCCAGATAGCAATAAACTGCCTTGAAAAAGAACCAAGCAGGCGGCCATCAGTCGAAGATGTTCTCTGGCATATGCAATACTCAATTCAGGTTCAAGAAGGAACAACCAACAGTGGAAACCTCAGTGGGAACCAAAGTGGGAAACTCAGTGGAAATCTTAATAATAAGTTTTACTGATAAAGAGAACTGTCATTATATTGTTATATCTTGTTGTTTAGTCATTTGTATGCATCTTGTATAGCATAGTTCAGTAACTTACTGAATAAATGTTTTTGCTTTCTACATCACAAAAATGTACCCAACTTTACAATACAAAGCAAATTTTCCTGGAAGTTGAGAATCTCGATTGGGATCTCGTGAAAAACTTATCAACACCCGGTGTTTACATCAACTCAATGAAGACATAAAATGTATCTTCATGTGCTTTGTTATGTCTAAGTCCTTCAAAATAAGTAACTAGCGGAAGACATAACTAAAGTAAACAACAATGCAGTCTCTATAGTCATGATATGATTCAATATCGTATCAGAAGAGCAGGTAAAAACCATCGGTTCATATCTCACCAACAGAAATTTTCATATGTTTGGCACATTATAAGGCCTTTACATGTGAGGGGTCGTGTTGAGGATATAATAAAGTAAACACTAAAAGTATGCCTCTCCAACAATTGAAACTTCTAGATGAATGCCTCACAACATACCTTTGTTGACTCACTTCTTGAAGTATAATTTCGCCTTTCCTATACCATTTTCAGCAGCTACGCCTGCCACGGTGGCTGCATGCAACAGCAGAATCTGCTGTTGCATTCATCGTTGGTGCTCCAAGAGCACCGACATCAATTACCAATTCCAGCCACAACAGCTGGATTGGCTGATCAGGCTGCTGTTTCTATCTCTGCATTCTCCAGCACCCAAAGAACAATAACAGAGTAATCAAGTATTCCCAAGTATCTTTCTCTCCAGCCATTACTTTGTCGACTCTACTAAAAAATCACTATTTTCTCCAAGAAATTTCTCACTGATATTTTGATTGAATCGGTGAGAAAAGAGTAATGTTCTCGTACAAAAATTTACCACTATTTCATTGAGAATCTGTTTCTCTCCATGCATATTTCCAGTGAACTGATTTGGTGGAAATGAGTGGAAAAACATGTTCTATAACACAAATTTCTCACTAATTCACCGTGGAAAAAATCTATTACTACTACTCATCATTAGTACTTCATCCGTTTCATCTTATGTTGAACTTGATTGATTAGGCGCGGCTAAGAGCAGCATGGGAAGTTTTAAAGTACAATTTTTTCCAAATATAGAAAAAGACCCATAACGTACTAAAAAGAAAATAGTGTCGCATAAATGCAACTATTAAGGATTCCTATATGAAATGATCATGGTTGATAAGAAATCTCTTTCGTGAAAAAATTATACTGTACAAATAAAATAAAAACAAAAATATTCTTTTACACGAATACATTGTTGATTTCCTTTAATATAAAAGAAGATTCTACTTTAATGTACAAAAAGTAGTCCAAAATTCATTTTAGGTCACATGATCAAATCCTAAGTGTGACACTTTTGCATTTTTTTGAATCCATTGGTCATGAGAATTTCTTACTCCGTCACTGTACTCCACGATCATATTTTGATTGTTCTTGGAAGTAATAAAAGGCTGATTAAAATAACATGGCCTCCCTAGATATGAAGAAGGTCCAATTTCACTTTTGAAATTATTACACAATGTAGAGTAGGAATTGAAGGATGATGAAGAAGAATTAGCGCTTGATGAGTTTGTAGTGAAATCAAGAGTAATTGTAGGGTGTGATTGAGAAGTGGAAATTGAAGTTTTTGGCAAGTGAAAAGTTGGTGCATTATTATGTGTGGCTAATAATAAGTTATTATTGGTAAAGTTGAATTTTCCATGAAGATTTTGATCAATATTTGGTAAAAAATGTTGTGATGTTGATGATGTTGATGTGCATCTTAACATAAAGGCCGCTGCAGAGGTTGTAGAAGCCATGGCGGTTGCGGAAAATGGAAGGGGGTGATTATGTGTTCCTTCGTATGTGGTGGTCAAAATGGACATGTCATTAGAACATCTTTGAACCTATCGTGAATCACAAAACATGAAAAGAAAAGGTCAGAAATAGGCATTTTATCTGTTTGGACGTGAATTTCACTTGAAAAAATAACTGAAATTTTGTGATTGAAAACTTGAAATAAAAAAGTTATGTAGTTTGAAAAACTTCTCAATATCCAAACTTTAAATTCTTTATTTCAAGTTGGAAGTTTAAAATATGAACCAATTTGATAACCAAAGACCAAAACAAATCTTTTTTTTTTTTTTTAAAAAATAATTGTATGGACAATTTCATGATTATACACCTCTAACTAATGGAAAATTTATATATACTGACGGTATAAAAAAAATAATTATTAAAAAAAAGTTATCGTACTTTTCTACTTATTCTTTTTCTTATTATTATTACATAAGGGTAGGGGAAGGGAAAATGACGGAGGGAATTACAAGGTTAATTAAAAATCAAATGCCCACCAACAACGTAAAAGTTCAAGTACAGCTCACCAACTAATCGAGCTACTAACTAGTAGTACCTGTTTTCTGACTGGGCATGATGGGGAGACAGTGCAACGATAGTAAGCCCTAGGGCATGGATTCCCTTTAGCTATTTTTTGTCCATATTTTCTCCATTGACATCCATCATTCATCTGCATTTGAAAATCATTATATCGAGGTGTGTTTTAATACAAAGAAAATGATAACTTAGGTAGATAAATAGAACAATGAATAATTGCAATAAAATTCATAAAAATATAATAATTCAGATGTGTTTATTACCGTTAACCTTTGAACTTACCGTAGTAGTGTCACACACCGTTCTTATAGATACCCTTGCCTTCTTTTGAGAAATTTGCTGCAATAAATCTTCATCACAATAATCCATTTTTGACGAAGGATAATTTTGTACCAATACTGTTTGTTCATTATTTATATTCTCCTTCTTTAACTCCTCAAAGCTATTTTCTTGAGTGAATTTACAATCTAATCCAAGCTCAAGTCCATCAAATAATAATTTACTATGCTTTTTATAACTTCTATTTTGATCATCATATAATAACTCCTTCTTGATCAACTCTCTTGAAGTACTACTACTTCTCCCTAGGCTCAAAGAAACAAGTTCTACTTGTTCTTTTTCTTCATGAATATTATTACTTGTTGCAATAATATTCTTTGAATTTTTTTGAGTTAATATGCCTTGAAAATGCATTTGCAAAGATTTATAATCCTTCATCATTTTAGATAACATCCTCTTTAGCCTTTCATTTTCTTCTTTGGCTTCATATATCTCACACTTTGTTGAATTTAACTTATCTTCATCCTGATCATAATAAAAACATGTACACAAGTTATAGGCATTGCATTGTACTCGGGACTTGAGAGTCAAACTTTTAATTTTGATCGTAAAATAATACTATAAGTCATTAATATTGACAATAAGACATATCTATTTAAAAAAATCATGGTCAAGGAAAAACTCGTTTGACTTTTGAAATCGGAAAGATGTCACATAAATTGGGACGATTATATACCTATTCTACGTGTAGGTTAAGCAAGAGTTGAATCTCAATTTTTGATCATAATAACAAAATCATTAAGCCACTTACTTATATTCACTACATCAAAAATGATCTTTAGCGGCAATTAATTAACGCAATAGCTCAATTGCCGTTAAATATGTATTTTTAGCGGCAATTAACACTCTTTGTGTATGTACCTAAAGCCTTTAGCGACATTGGATCTAATGACACTTAACTAATGCTGGTAAAACTTTGATACTCTTTATTAATGTGTCTATTTATTGCCGCTAAAAGTTGTTTTGTTGTAGTGAATATCCCGTTGCAAATTAAAGTCTTTAGTTCATAAAAATCTTAACTAAGATGAATTGTTGATCAAAGATCTTAAACGCCCCACATTGCGGTTAATTATTTGAGCTTTTTTGGGAACCAAATTTGTAACGAATTAATCCTGTAATTTATGCATATCAAACAAAAGTAGAAACATAAAAATTATGGTGGTGATAATAACTGAAAATTATACGGTATGAATATTTTTAGTCTGCTACAATAAATTTTATTACATAGAACATATAATAGTACAACATAACATGAAAATCAATTCCAAAATATAGCTATCATAATGAACTGTTATAGAGAGATTTAACTGTATAAAAACGATTATTCATATAACAAGAACTAAAACACGAAAATTTTTATGAAAAATAAAGATCTTTATAATAAAATTTCATTATATTTTTACCTTCGTGGTAGAATCCATTACTCTATCTTTCCTTATCATGGTTTAATCTTCTTCTTTTTTTGCATCTGCAAGATTTTCTTCTCTTTGGACAAGTCTTCTTATAGGACATGAGCCACTAGAAAAAAATTTTATTATAAAAAAGGTAGATGAAAAAATATATTTAAAAGTCTAAATTAGAGTTGTTAACATTGACATGAATGTTCCACATGACCCTCTATAAATAATATGCAACTAGTCAACTAACCTAATTTTTCAACTCTTTTCTTTATCATCCATGCAAATTAATTCAAATGGAAAATTCATTTTTTTTTAAATTCTAATTTCAACGCTTTGGATAGAGACAAGGTAAATTTTTATTTGCCGTCATTTCGGAGCGTAGTTAGAAGGTTATGTACCGTTTAATCGAATTTAAGTTGTTTTAGTTTAAATTTCGTATTTGTATAAAAAAATTCACTAAATACATACAAAACATAAATTCAAAATTGAGAAGTCCTCATGTTGCATCCCTCATTTAGAAGAGGAGCCTTATAGCAACGAAAAAAGTTGTGTTCATATGATTTATATATAAACTATCAAAGGTCCGTTCCGTAGAAACAACCACTAGTGGTCACCATCATGGCCAGTAGGGTACGACCCTGCTCCGGACCGTACTAACGCGAAATGTTATATGCATCGAACTATCTTCTTTATTTTTTACTATCTTAGAATTTAGAACTTATAAAATTTAAATTTTAGCTCCGTCTCCGTCTTTGCCACCATCCTAGGGTTGTTTTCAACAACCACTCTTAATGGAAAAATCCACACACAAATGGACGTCACTCCAACGATCTCTTATTAATTTCCGTCAAAATCAACTACCCCCTCTTCTTGACTACATGCATGGCGTCTCGTAAAAGTCATTTTTTTTTCCCATATAAATAGCATTAAAAAATAAAAAATCTGTCTCAATTTATATGCAACAATTTGACGTGACAAAAGTTTAAGAAAAAAAAAGACTCCTAAAATTTATGATTTAAAATACATTTCTCCACCATTTGTATGACTAGCTATAAGATATTTCATTAATATAAAAGAACAATTTTGAAATTAAATTGTTTCCAACTATAGAAAGCTGACATTCTTTTTAGAACAGACTAAAAAAAAAATATGTCACATAATAATTGAGATAGATAAAGTAATTAGCGTCTTTTTGTGTTTGGTAAGCTATCTTTTTAAGCTAACAAGTCAGGTTATCTTTCACTCCTGAAATGAGCCTTTCGACGAATATTGAACTATAATAGGTAGACCAAAAATTCATATAGTCGTTACGCGGTTGTTTTGTGCACTGACATAGCAGAATTTGAATTCCTTAGCTCAGATGAGTCACTCTTGACTTTATAAACATATACTATATGGTTAGTAAATATATTTTTTCGGATATATTAGCAAATCGAATAGTATTTTGATGAAATTTTTGTTACAAAATATTCAGTTGAAAGATAGAGAATACCCAAAAAGGAATCGAGCAAGTGTAACTTTATTATACTGCTGCAAGCTCTCTTTATACAAGTGAGTTACAACGACTAAGTGCAGAAAAATAGGAGCCAACGTAACTGATAGCTTAACAATTGCTAAACAGTTAAAGAAAAAATATTCTACTAAGTTACCTACTGCAAATCAAACTCTAGAAACAAAACTACACCTATGAAATAAAAATCTACTGCCAACAAGCTCTTATAAACTAGGATAACAACTAACAAAATCACGTATTTTAACAATTTTTGAGTATTGAATATATGAATAATAATGTTGAGTGCTACTTGGAGCAAATAATAATGTGGAATTAGAAGTTAGAATATTAGTCGTAAAGAAAATAATTTTCGTGCAAGTGAGATTAGTCATTTGTTTCCTGTTGGTGCAAAATATTTTCCTTACATAACATTTACATAATCAAATCTCAGAAAATGGCTTTATCATGAAAAAATATTAATTCCTAAAAAAGCTACTACTATTATCATAATTATTCCTATCAAAACCAAATACACCATTAGCTGGAAGATTAAGATTCTCTCTTTTTTTTTTTTTTTTTTTTTTTCACCGAGTTGAAATTTCGATTAAATTCAAATCGCGCATTTGAAATATCTTAAATAGTTCAAATGCCACGCATGTGCATGATATATGGACTATTATGAAAGTTGAAGTCCTAAAACTATATTGTCGTTGAAAACTTAGTAAATAAATTTCTCCCTTTTATACCTTTCACAAGACAAAAAAATTAATATTTTTAAAATATATTTGTTATAATTTCTAACCTAATGTAGTGCATGATATATGATACGAGGTTGATAAATTCTACATTTTGTCAAAAAAGAAGAAGAAAAACTAGGTCTTTATTGTTTGTGTTTATCTTTATTTGTTTATGTTTATCTCTTGACTCTTGTCTGTTAAGATTAGGTTATTATTTGGATATATATATATATATATATACACTTTAAGAGACTAGTAGTTTGATTTATACACTTTGACTAAAAAAAAGTTTGATGTATACACATCTTTTATGTAATGTACAAAGAAAATAGATAAATCGCAGCAAATTGATAATCCAAATTAAGTCAGAAAAGAAAAATCGACTTTTGATTTAGTTTGATTTGAGTGGATGTTAGTAAAAAAAATCAATCATAATTGATTTAGTTTGATTTTTATTTTTTTTTAAAATTCAATCGAGCCTAATCAATTTAATTTTATTTTTTTTTATGTAATTCATGAATTTTGTTAAACCTTTTTATAGTTATTTTATCCTTTGAGTAACGTATTATTTTAAATTTGAACTTAAAATTTTGATGATCGAATAAGTTTTATAGCTCATAGGTTCATATTATTAACCTAAATAAATATTAATGCTAGAAAAAAGAAATAACTTATAGTTGTATTATTTTCTAAATTAAGAAATGCTTTAGATAGTTATGTTAATTAGTAGGATTAAAGAAATATTACTATATCATATAATTTAATAAAATATAATGTAATATATAACGAACAATATGTAACAATCATTCAAAGAGAGACTAAAAAATCATTAAGAAACGTAGATTAGGTAGAATTTGTTTGGATTAGTAATTAAATAAATCACTGGGCGTTCAATATTAATTAGAGTGGGTTAACAGATGCTGATTTAGTAAAACAAAAATATTGTTATATTTAATCAACATGACTTTTTCTTAATTATATTATTGAGACCTAAGCATGTTTGTTTAAGACCTTATTCAAAGATTTTTTTTTTTCAATTAAATATTAATCCCCTACTTTTATTGCATATTATTACGTAGGTTCTTTGCACATATTAGTGTACTTTATTGTAAGTCACGACTAATTATGACTAAAGTGGTGTTACAAAACATGAAAAATTCATATATTTATTATTTTTGGAATCATCAATTAGTAAAGGTAAAAAGTTTGATATCTGAATTAATTTTTAAGTTATTTTTTTAAAATTTTAAATTCTTTAAACAATGTTCGATATATGCATTTAGGCTACAGATTTGTGCCAAAAAAGTCTCATATTAAGAAATAAAACGCTCTTTAATAGAGGCGATTGACTCTATAAACAAGACTCGAACCTGAAACCTAAATCTTCGAATTTCTATTTGATCTATTATTATATACATATTTTTTGAAATATATATATACGTGTGTAATTATATATTACATCCATTCACTTATAATTGTCATAGTTTTCTTTTTTAGAGTCAAACTATAATAACTTTGACTAACATTTGACGATGTATTTTTTCATCATATTGATATGTAAAAAATTGAAATTTATAGTACTTTTCGTGTAGTTTTTGAATATCTAAATTTTTTATTTAAAATATTGAATTAATGTAATCTAATTTAAATTTGAAAAATAGTCAGATTGACTTTTAAAAAAGGCAACCTGACAAAAAGTGGAGGGAATATAATTTTTGTTTTAAAAAGAGAATTTGATTTATGAAGATTTTAATCAATAAATCAATTGAGGGGTCGGTGTAAATTGCAATAACAATTTGCACATATAAAATTAAATTTTAATTTGCAATTTGCACTCATCTTATTCGTTCTCATGGATCCAACTATTAATATAAAAAATAAGTAAAAGTTGTTTCATATTTTTATTTACTTAGGTGGGCAAGTAAACCTAAATGATTAATTTTAATCCGTTATACTATAAAGTCCAACTTTTTCCTAATTGAAAAAATACAAAGATTATAACATATGACGACTTGAAGTGTGATGGTCAATGAGTTAAGCTATTTGTTTAATTAATCTTTAATTTCAACTAAATCACACTTCTAATTTTTTCAATTACATCTAATAGAAATCATGATGCTTGAGTGATACAACAACATATGCAGTGGAATCTGAGATGGTGTGTATTCAAATTTTATATCTTGTGCGTATAGAAATGTTATTTTCAATAGACTTTCGACTTAATTAAAATAAATCTAAAGAGGTAAGGTGATACAATAATAAATAAGTTAAGATAAAATTACTGGAGATAATGTTTGAGTGACGTGACTCATGAAACAAAAAAACATATGTATATTTTTCACTTAAAAAAATAATTATTGAACTCATAATGTAAAGTAGTTGTAGAACGTGAAGTATGCAAATCACTTTCTCATTTTTTGACTTTCATCCCAAGGTTAAAAAGTTGGCGTCTTTCATCATCAATTATTATTGTATAATATAACATATATTTTCTGTTATTGGAGGTTTAATATAAAGAGTTAAAGAAGTTGATTACCTATCGCCAAGAAATATGGTAAAATGGTAAGTACTATTTCTTCATTAATCTAAGATATCGAAATAAAATCTCTCTAAATATAAAATCGTTTTTATTAACAATATACTACCTACCTTTCTATATGCACTAATCTTTGACTTATTCTTGAAAAAAGAGAAGTGAGAAGAAAAAAAAACGAAATATCCTTCATCTAAGTATGGGCGATTAACATGAGAGTGAATAAAATATCTCCGATGTCAAAAAAAAAAAATCGCGAGACACAAATAATGTCTTACCAAGCAACAAGAATATTTTTTTACTGAAGTTATGGCCTTGACAAGGGAAACAAAGTAAACAATATGCACATAAAAGGATAATAAAAGAGCCAAATACATTCACAAAAACTAGACAGATTTCACATTCATAAGGAATCAGGATAATCAGTTAATGAGTTTCTACTGCAATGTGGACTACATAATAAACACAACAGCAAATCAGCATTACAAGAAGAGAGTTAATACTACTATCGCCGATTAGAACTCCTTGTCAAATCATTGGAGGGTGCAAGTGAATGAGGGTTCATACAAAATGTCGATCCAGGGGTAAAAGGAACATCTTGCCCCTGCAATTATAGTACAAGCAACATGCTGTAGCTTCACCAGAACTATCGATTCCATTCAAGTTCAGCGCCTGATCTTGGATTAGCATTGTTTGAGCGACTGGCGTCTTCAGGCATGAAGGAATTTACGGCAGTGTGCCAACCTAAAAGGTACGGCATAACAAACTGCACAAATTCAGCAGAAAACATGTTAGAAGAGGTAACACTGAGTAGAAACCAAGAAGAGAATAAGCATCAACCAGAAAGAACCACTGTGAAATGACAACACCAACAACAATCTCAAAGAACTGTTGTTAGCAAAGATTTATATGGCCTGATTTATACTTGATGCTTTGTAGCTTCGTTCTAAGATGATTTAACTTGTAGTATAACATGAGGCACTTTTAAAAAAACAAAGCACATGGTACACCGCCATGGATTCTAGCCACTGGCAAGGTCCAGGGGTGGCTAAAAAAGCAAGCAATTTCCTAAAATAGGAAGAATCAAAAAGACACAACTACGAAAACCAAGTTTTAAGCTTTCACAAGTTGCTTCTAATCTCATTTCTTAATCCTTTCTCATCCATGTCAGCAGCAAACTATGGGGCTATAAATACTTGTGGTCTCAACTTGAGGTCTACTCCTGATTAGGGAATTTGAGCAAATATTAAGGGAACTGAACCTATACACTGCATAAACAGCTAGTTATATGTGCACACGAACTTTGGTAAAATTCACTCTTTAGAATTAACGGTATACACAACACAGGTGAGAAAACTAACAAAGACTATCCATCAAGAAAGAAAGCAACCATCTTCATCTTACATTGAATGCTGAGACAAGAACTGCAAACTCTGCCTTTGTAACTGGGATGTAAATGTTCTCGTCCAAATTAATAAGCTTGTTCTGAACACCTGTATTCATTTAGGATGGAAGGCAAACAAGTCACGTTCTATAGTTTAAAAATAAATATCCAATTTTCACTGTAACAGAATAAAGGAAGAATGCAATTACTGAGGTTAAAGAAGTGGCCAGAGCCATCTGGAAGTGGCTCAACCTTCAGCACTTTCCTGACTCTACCTTCATCACTGTTAAACACACATACAATGCCTTTTTAGAACTTAAACTGATAATAATACACATTAATTCCCCACTGATAGGATCCCTATCAATTAAATATATTGATCTCAAAGAAGGTAAGCTATAAAATAGTGTATGTTTAGCCTACAAATACATGGAGATCAACGAATATAACCAGGACGGTCGATAGATGGTAACCGGAGCTAATTGCCGAACAGTGGGTGCTAGGTTTTATAACCATGCAAAAAGATGTAGGTTTTACCTTCTTCCTTTGTTTGGATCATGGAAAAACTCACATGAATCTTTTGCCCCAAGGCTGATAATAGATCCAATTTCAGTCACCGACAGTGAGAAGACCTGAAAACACACAAATACTGAGAAAGGCACTTCAAAACCAACACAGAGAGCAGAAATCATGGCCTGACTCCAGTGCACACTCACCATGTTTGCCAAAAGTGTCACCTGCACGTCTACCACAAATCACTACTACATATCTACTATCTAATTATTTTTAACAAAGCTTGTTCTCACCACAATTCATGGATAAGAGAAGCACATAGAAAATGTATTCAGCAGTGGGGCAAAGAGAGGATTAAGGTAATGATTACCTGTTTTCTACTCCAATCATATTGACGAACACCAGCAGCAGGTGCAAATTGAAGCATCACCATACCCTCTCTTGACAGCTTGAAGGCCCCTGACTGCTCCATAATTTAGAACCACCAAAGTAGCATTAAATTACAATTTCAGCAATGACTAATATAGATTGAACAGAAGAGTAACAACCAAAATATATGAGGAAGCATACATCTAAAGGTGAGAACTCTGGCGACCGAGGCTCCACAGTGAGAGCTGCCTTCCCTTTGTATATTGAGTATCCAACAAAAACCTTAGGCGTAGATGCCCCTAAAAACCAAGGACATTTTTAGTTCTACCACATCATGAAATGAAAATAACAAAATTGACCAGACAAAGTAATTATTTAGATCAAATATACCAAGACTGTTCTTATTTGTGTTCTAAGAACAATATACTAGAAACTAGATAGACGAAAACACAACGTAGCAGGGAGGCAAAAACTTTAATTTTTATTTTCAGGCAACATTAAAAAGTAGGAAAATTTTCTGATATATTTGTTAATGACTAGTGAGAAGGTAATGGGTACGAGTAGAGGTTGAGGTAGGCCAAAAAAATATTGGGGAGAGGTGATTAGATATGACATGACACACCTGCAACTTACCGGGGACATGACCCTAGATAGGAAGATTTGGAAGTCGAGGATTAGGATAGAAAGTTAGAAGGTTGTGAAGCATTGCCTAGCTTCCTAATCTGTGTTGCTTTTATTACTCTCTTTTTATCTTATTCTTTGTTTTTGTTGTCTCCTTGGTTTCAGTTATCATATTTTTTTTTGTTGATATTGTTCTATTCTACATTCTTTTCAGTATGAAGTTTTCACAATTGTATTTGCTTTACATACTTATTTCTTAATTTTTCTTACTTGAGGGGTAAGGCTGCATACACACCACCCTCCCCACCCTCCCCAGACCCCCACGTGTGGAATTACACTAGGTATGTTGTTGATTATGACTAGTATTGAGAAACTAAAAAGTACTCCTTTTCCTTTTCCATTACAACCACTTCATAAAAACACATCCACATGACCTTACAGGCAGAGGTATCAAGCCATTCACAGTAGGTTCAACCAGAGCTACTGTTCTCCAGTTGGATTACGTATACATATGACCGAAAAAATTATACAATATAAATATATTGCAGTCAGTCTGCACCACTATAAATCAAGCAACAATTCACTATTTTGAGTTGAACATATGAAGTAATTAGGGAAAATTTAGCAACACTACTTCACATTGCAGGAAAAGCCACTTAAACCTCTAGCACCCAAAACCAATCCACAGTAATAGCTACAATTTTTTGCTTAATTAATAGGAAGATAAAATGGGAAATACTAAGAATATGCAAAACTTAACAGAGCTTACCCTGTGGCCGCTGTTGTTGCTGTTGGGGTTCAAAATAATCAGAATGGCGACATGTTAAAGAAAGATTTCTAGGAAAAACTGCTTTATGGGTCAAACCAGAAAAGTTATTTGTTGTGTTGGAAGTTAAAGGAGCAAAAATGGTATTAATGGAAGAGGAAAAAGAAAGATAAGAGGTTTTAGTAGGGTTTTGGAGGCTAAAACCTGAAGTAGGTGAAGGAGAAAGAGAGAAATTGGACATGGCTTCACGAGATTTTTGGCAAAAGGGGTAACAAAGATTCAATCTTTTTACAAGAATTTTGCTGAACCAAGAATGGAATTTGGAAAGGCTTGTTCTTGGAGCAAGCTCTCAAGAGTTTTCTAGTACCCCTAGTGTTTAAACAAACACTTTGAGGGGAAGTGTGTTTATAGAAATGAAACTAAATTCAACTTCCAATTGGATTTAATAGAAAAAAGGATGAATATACTCGAACTATCGTAAATGGTATGCAGATATTCTTCGTCATACTTTTGGGACATTGGTTTTTCTGCTGTAAAAAAACTAGAGCATATATACCATTTATACTAACGAATATACACGTGGCATAATCTTATCTATTGACCCGACATTTATTAAATATCAATTCGATGGATAAAATTGTGTCACGTGTCCCTATTTAGTCTTCCGTTAGAGTGAAGGGCATATATGCTTTAGTTTTTGAACGGCAGGGGCACGAATGTCCTCAAAGTATGACGGAGAGTATCTATATATTATTTACGATAGTTCAGGGGTATATTTATCCTTTTTCCCTTACTTGTATAATTTAGATGTGTTTGTTGGGAAGGAAAATTTTTTTTATGAAAAATGGATTGTTCAAAAATATGTAGTGAAGTTTATCTAAATCATGTGATCACATTGATAAATGGAGGAATTGGTTAAATATAAATGAGTTGAATAGACGTCGAACATAAAATAGGTAATAATTACATTCACATATATAGATAAAAATAAATAGAGTAAAATACGGATTGATACATATCTATCATATTTTATGAGTAAATGATACTGTATTTTAAAATTTAATGTTACATGTAGAATTCGAGTAATTTAATAATGAACTTGCAAGAAATATTTCACATTATTATTTATTTACATTACATATGAAGTCAAAATACAATCCACCAACACCCGATCAAAAAATCCATCATGAAATCGAAAGTCAGGTCTCAAACTCACTTCCATCAAAATATTTAACAAATTCCTATTGCTAAATTTAACAATTCACAAATCATTTCATTAAAGACTACAATATAACATTAACAATAGATATATTCGAAGTTTCAAACTGCACTTCAAATTAAAATTGCACAAAAAAATAATCATAAATCACAAAAATTGCACCACTAAACGTGAGTTCATGTTAAATCCTGTTTATTAAATATTTGAGGTCACTAAATCAACCATCAGAGTTTATTAAATATTTGATCGAGACCAAAAAAGGTCACTTAAGCAAATTTAGAGGATCAGAAGTACATAAAAATATACTTAATAGACTACTTTGAACCAATCTCAAATATAAAGGGACCATTTTTGTAATTTCCCCCCATTATCCACACACAAAATATAAAAATAAATAAACAAAAAATGGCACCAAAACCATAGGATCTTGCTGTCTTCTCTTCATCCACACAACTCCTTAAAAAACATCAAAAAAAAAAAAAAATCTCCATTTTAAGTTACTCCTTTGCTCTTTCAATTTCAAGAAAATCTAATGTACAATGTCAACAACAATATGGTCATCAATGTTGCCTCAATGGAGATATTGTAACAAGAATTTGCATTATTGGATATTACCACCTTCAAAAACTAAACTTAGCTTCTTTTATTTACCTATTTTATCTTCTTTCACTAATAATGATGATTCTGTATCACCCATCAAACAAAATCAGGTATTGAGGTTTTTTCCCTTTTTTTCTTCTTTTTTTGAATTAAAGTCACAAAATTATTGTTTGTCACACTAAAAAGGATGACATTATAGTTACAAGATTGTAAATCACTAATGTATAGTGAGTAAACTTTAGTAACTTTACTTAATTGTGACTAATGTTCATTGAGTAGTGAGTTAAGTTCAACAAAATTTAGTTGTGACTTTAGTGTTAGTCGGAAACAACTTCTCTACCTCACAAAGATAGGATAAGGTTAGAGTACATTCTATAGACACCAAGGCTTGATTACAATGGGTATATTGTTGATAGTTTGGTAGCTAGTAAAGCGGTAACTTATTTATGTATTAATTTTTACATAAGTTATGCAATGTTTGATAGATAGTTAGGAAGTAAGTTATTCATGTATAAAATTATTATGACGTTTGTTTTGTAATTTAGAAACTCGTATAACTAATGTCTTCATTACTAATAGTTGCACAATTCACACCCCTTTAGTGTTAGCAGTAAAGTTTAACTGTTATATTGAGTAAAGTAAAATTATTTTAATATGACATTTGTGACTTTAACTTTATAGTATATAGTTAAATGACCTAAGTGATGTTAACCTGTTGTTTCTTGGAACACATTATCATAACAGGTCTTACATTTAACATGTTGTATTGATAGGCTATGTATGACCCTTCAGAGGAGCTTTTTGGACTTGCTGCTGATTTGCAGCCAAGGTTTTAGCTTTGTTCTTCTGTTTCTGTTTAATTGCTTGTATTAAATCATGAGATATGTTATGTTGCTGAAGTAGAGTTTCTATTAGTGTTCTCTGTTAAGTTTTGAGAGTTTGTCAATGACCTTATGTTTTCTTTCTTTTTGTTGTAATATAGTTTCCTTAAATCTATATTGGTAGTCGTAGTATTTCTCCTTAAGTTTCTTGTCTTTCGATTTCTGCTACTATCTATTGTCTCTTGTACATTGATTATCACACTATTTTGTTGTAGTTACTGTTCCTTTTTCTACAGAATGCTTTGCCGTGATTTCTTCACTTCTGTTATTTCTTTTTTGATCTTCTTTGAAATACTTTTTCTTGAGCTGAGGGTCTATCGGAAGCCACCTCTCTACCTCCCAAGGTAGGGGTAAGGTCTGCTAAACTCTACCTGCCCCAAACCCCACTTGTGGGATTACACTGTGTATGTTGTTGTTATATTTTCCTTAAATCTATTTTGTTATATTTTTGTTATTTTTTCTACTAATAGTGATTCTCGTGCTATATTATGATCACCTTTCTTCTCTTTTGAACGTGGAAATTTAATTTAGAGTGTTGAAGTTTGCTCCTTGAAATAGCCCTTGGAAAAACAATATTTTTTTTTCTACTCTTGCTAATAAGACAGTGAGAACTACATGGACTGGATATTTTGATAATTGAAGCACAAACGATATACCCCATCCTCATGATAAGAAGCCCCTTTTTTGCGTAATTATTCGTAATTATCTACTGAGCAAGTTAGCTATCCATCTTTGACCTGTATTTTTATCATCTTCCAGGAAGGTCATTTCTAGTGCATCGAGTCCGAGATCGTGGTTTGGCCCAAATGGCCAGTATATAAGAGAATTGCCTTGTCCAAGCTGCAGAGGAAGAGGCTACACTCCATGTACTGAATGTGGAATAGAGAGATCCAACTTAGATTGTTCGTTGTGTAACGGAAAGGTAACTTCTTTTGTAGATCATGTTTATTGAGCTCAAAAATTACCTGTATATACACTTGATATGTAAGCTGGAGTATCTATGTGATGCTCATTTGTATAAGAGTTGTCCTTAATAGACGTTTTCGTTTACGGCAGGGTATGATAACTTGTCATCAGTGTGGTGGAGATTGTGTCATTTGGGAAGAGTCTATCGATGAAAGGCCTTGGGAGAAAGCTCGATCGAGGTAATATTTCCTGCCTCAAGTTTCAATTAGATTCCATTTTTCCAAAGCCACATGTTCTAGTTGTAATATTATTACATCCGGCATGTTCGTTTGCTCGATAATCAACTTTTCGTCATTGTGCTACTCTCAATATGTACCAACATGTTTGCATCGCCACATTTGGCTTAAGTAAGGCATTTTGTTTTATGTAGTCGCGGAGTTAAATAACCTTTGTTTATATTTTGCACTAGACATCTTGTGCTATAATCGCTCTTTCTTCCTATTTATATTATAGAAGGCAGAAGCAATATTTCTCTGCAAATTTAGGTAACTTTGCTATATAAAAATCTACATGATACTTTGCAGTTCCCCTTTAAAAGTAAAGGAAGACGATGAAGTGGATGACTTAGACATAAAGCTTGACTCGAAGAGAAAAACTAAGCGTGTCTACCAATCTCCCAACACAGAAGTCAATTTGAAGATCAGCAGATCACTAAAAGTTAGTATTCATTTTTCTGTTAGCACCCTCTTCAATCAAAGTTTAGTCACTTGGTTTTCTTTGTTTTGATGTTTCTATTTTACCACGATTGCTTGGACAATGTCGTGAACCTTTCATTTGGATGATCTTTGGTTCCTCATGCGAAATGTTAAACTTTTTGACCGATTTGCCATTTCTTGAATATAATCTTTTTTGTTTAGTTGGATGATTGCAGAGCCTAAATGCCAAGACTGGATTATTTAGTAAAAGGATGAAGATTATCCATGGCGATCCGATGCTTCATGCACAAAGAGTAGCTGCTATTAAGGTTTGACTTGCCAATTTCATATCTGAATGATGAACCTGTAGCTATGTGTAACTATAGCTTGATATGCATCACTCTAATCCATAAGATCATATTACATTCACCTTATTGCCATGATACTTGTTATGCAGAAAGCAAAGGGGACACCTGCCGCTAGGAGACGTGCCTCAGAATCCATGAAAAGTTACTTCCGCGATCCAGATAACCGCCGCAAGAGAAGCATATCCATGAAAGGTCTATAAAGTTTTTGTTCATGTCACACTTAAATTAATGATGTTTTTGCTTTCTTCTTTGGATATATCATAGCTGTAATGAAAATGTCAAGTGCCACTCCTTGAATGCTTCTTTAAGGATCTTGAACTGTCACTCTAAAGAAAATGATTGGTGTACACCATTTTATAATGACTCCATACAATCAGGCTACCTCACTAGCATCATTAGCACAAATGTACAACACAACAAACTATATGTGCAAGCTAGATTACGTTCTTCGTGAGCTACATCATGGTCTCTATGCTTGTCTGTATACGTAAAACGAGAAGGTACAGAGAAAAAGAAAGAAAAAAACAATGGAAAGATTTTACTCTTGTTTCCCTTCATTTACTAGTCACAATAAGTTGAGTTCACCATTTGGCTTGCTGCACATAATTCTTGATATTCTGGCGCAACATCTTACTGTCATTTTCTAATTGCAGGGGTGAAATTTTACTGTAGACATTGTGGACAGGAAGGGCATAGGAGTAACTACTGTCCAGAAATTCGAGACAATACGGATAGACATTATAGATGTGGATTATGTGGAACAAAGGGTCATAACAGAAGAACCTGCTTAAAGTTGAGCTTAATTGTACCGAAAAAGACAGTTAAGGTTAATCATCATTGCAGCAAGTGTCAAAGAAGTGGCCACAACAGAAGAACATGCCACCAAAAGAAAGAATTCGACACTAAAGTTGTTGCAACAATCAAGACTCGAGTAAAGAGAACTTATAGCTGCAGCGTGTGCTTAGGAAAAGGACACAATGCCAGGACATGTCTTCATAAAACCAACTCCAAAAGCAGATAGTTCTTTGTAAGGAAATCCCTGATGTTTTGACTTTGTTCACATATCTCGTTGAATCCAATTTTCTGGTTTTCTTCATCTGTGCTTGTACATGTGATCGATCTCCCATTCAATTATGATATTTCTTCGTTTAAAATGTTTGTTCGATTGAAAACTTTAGATCAATTTGCTCTAAGGTTATGGAAAAATCTGTCTTGAATATAAAACTGTTACAAATATCATGAGTATCAGTTGCATGAAAACATGTACCCCATCCGTTTCAATCTGTTCGTCTATGTTTAAGACCACAAGATTAATGAGCATTTTGTTACATTCTAAATATCTTTAGATGATTCAAAAGTCTTCTTTACTTTCATGAACGGTGCTAAGTCAAAACGAGATAAACAAATTGAAACGGAGGAAGTACTAAGTAATAGAATAGTTTGTATTACAATAAATTTCACTCTTGGGGAGACATGTAGCCTATATTGAAATTCAAACAGGGAAATTTACATTTATTAGAAATCGTAAACCAAAACTTCCGTTACAGAAAGATAAACTTGAGCTCTAGAGAACCCACTTTTTTTCTTTTCTTCCCCCTCCTCACTGTTTCCCCTATAGAGTAAACCAGCCAGGAAGAAGAATGAAAGCAAAAGTCGAAAAAAACAGAGAAAACAGATAGATGTCTTATCCATTTTCTTCTTCTCCTACTGTAAAAGAAACCCCCCAAAAAAAAATGTTCGGCTCCATGTCAACCCCAAAAATGAAATGTACAATGTGTTTTATGTATTATAATTGTTATTATCATGTACATATAAATTGTCTAGCATGCTTTTCCGATCTTGCACTGGATTACACCAGCCTTGCGAGTGAGTCTGCCTACAAATTTAGCAGGCTCAAACTGGATTGTGGTATGTTCTGTGAATGGAGTGCTCTTGATTTCTGGTCCAGACTCCCTAAAGAAGGCTCCGTTCTTGAACAAATCACCCTCGGATCTCCATTGCCAGTTTCTCCACAAAGCTTCTGGGGCGCCATTCCGGTTTGTCACCTTCATTTTAGCATACTTTATGTTAGCAATTGACAATGCAATAAGGCGAGAATAATGTTTTAAGTGTGTTTATGTTGGCCTTATGCTACAATCTAATATAACATATCAAATAAATGTGATTGAACAAGAAAGTTAGGTGATCTCGTCACATATATGTGGTATTTGTGCTGATTGGAGGTAGCAGGTATTTGGTGAAGTAGTCTAGGTGGGTGCAAGCTGACCCACGGACGCCACTTCTATGAAAGAAAATGTGATTGAACAAGAATGTCAAGTGATCTCGTCATATATGCTTAAGCTTTGGTAGACATATATATACTATCTGATATATGTGTTGATTGGAGGTAGCAGGTGTTTGGTGAAATAGTCGAGGTGGGTGCAAGCTGACCCCATGGACACCACTTTTATAAAAGAAAATGTGATTGGAATGTTAAGTAGATATACCTCTTTAGTGTTGGGATTGTCGGCAGCCTTGAAGCGGTTACCCTGGCTAATGATGGTGGGGTTAGCTGTACCACCAATAGCATACATTTCCCATCTGGCGTAGTCGTTGTTGACAACATGGAAGAATCCCCACCTGCACCTTGGCATCCTCTGGATACATCCCTTTCCAAACCTATTGAATGCAACTGTAACTTGCATGATTTTATCTTGAGGGAAGGCATCGTTTGCTCCCAAAAGCATAACCTGAATAGTCATTTGTTGTTATTAGCTTAAACACATTGACAACTCCCTATTAGGCCTGGCTTATGAACATAGCTGAAAATGTTGAGATAAGAAAAACTTACGTCGTTGTGATGGTTGAATTTGCAGTTAGAAATGGTTATAGCAGTGGAAGCCATGATTGCATCGACGAGGCCATCAGCACCCTTGGTTAAAGTACAGTGATCTATCCAGATACGATTAGCACCGAAAAGGGAAATAGCATCACCATCACTCACTGTCCTAAGACCAATATGCTTAACAGAATCTCTAATCATACCACCATCCTTAGAAAGGATGTGATGAACTCTAATGTTGTGGACAATCACATTGTGCACAAATTGTAAGGTAAGTCCAGCTCCATATGCAACATGAACAGAGACTCCTCTGCCATCAATTGTCTTATCATTGTTGATCATAAGTTCTTGTTTCAACTTGATAATCATCGACTTCTCGAAGATGATCCACAATGGCTCCTCTTGGATGACAGCGTGACGTAGGGTCCCAGGAACAGGTTCCTCAACGTTGTTATCCGATGGATCGGTGACAACATAGAATCTACCATCTTTACCACCAGTTGTACCATGACCAAATCCCCTAGCACAATCTGCTAGTGCCTTCCTGTTATTAGCCCAGTTTTTGTCACATCTCCAACATTTGTCAATTGGATTGTATGCCTTGCAACCATCAACACTTTTTTCATCACCTTCCTTATCATCCTTGTCGACCTTCTCATTCTTGTCCTCTTTATCTTCTTCCTTCAAATGCCTCCTTGTGCCATTGAGAATTGTTCTGCAACATTTACACAATAACTCATGTCAAAAATAGAATCTTTTGACAAACTATTGGATGTAAAGTGTAAACAAAAAGTGCTATGGGATGGAACGCGTGTATGCCTAATCTATGCAGAGTGGACGCTCTATTCAACATACATCCCACAAGTGGGGTCTGGAAAGGATAAAGTGAACGCTCTATTCAACATACATCCCACAAGTGGGGTCTGGGAAGGATAGAGTGAACACTCTATTCAACAATTCAAAATGTCCCTACATAATCAGAATGTATACTTTATGTATTTTGATATTGACAATGATCTCCTTATCAACAATTGATTAGACACAAGATTCATTTCTTTACAATATTCTAACCTCGTGTCTTGAAATAGATACATGTATAACATGATTTGAAACGTCAGATTGATATTTTAAAAACGCTTACTCTCCAACTTCTTTGTTGAAAATTTGAGTGACTGCCTCAGGATTTTCATTATAAGCAGCAAGAGAAGATTGGAGGGCTTCTTCAGCTCTTTTTTCCAAATAAGGATCAAAATCAGCAATATTGGCATATAATTTTGGGATTATAGAAGCAAAACATAAAAGGGAAAACAGAAAAATAACTGAATTATTAAAACTAATAGAGGCCATTATTTTTGGTAGCAGAATTATTTTTTAAAATTTTTTTATTTTCTTTTTTGGTTTTTGTTTGTCTTTTTTTCTGCTACCACCTGCAGCCTTGGGGGGGAAATCCCAAGATTTGGCAGTTTTTATTTTATTAACTGCAGGTGAGGTCCCAGAGGTTGGGAATAAAATGATACTAAATAAACACATATATATTACACTAATTTTTGCGGGAAAAAAGGATGACCAAATAATAATTTGAGGTTGTAATTCACTGTTTTTACTAAATAACTTTTGAATTATTATTTTGAAAAAAAAAAAAAAACAAGTCAAAGGATGTTAATAAAATGGGAAACAATAAAAGTGGATCTATGTTATTGTTCTAACCGAATAATAAAAGAAATTTATAATTATAATAGGCATATGTTTTTCGGCAGTTCTTTTGTAATATAAATGTATTGGTTTTGTTCACGGTAAAATTTGTGAAAGTCGTCAATTTTTATCATCCGTTATATTATCAGTACAAAAAATACCCTTGATGTTGTTCAAATATAACCCTCCTCCGTTAGAGTTGTTCAAAGGTGGACAATCAACCCTACGTGATACTATATTTTGTGAGATGGACAACACGTGACATGTCACCTCGCCGTCCCAATTTATTTTATTCCCTTCCCTCTATTTCTTCTTCCACCAATTCATAGGCTCCTTTTCATTTTAGTACTACATAGGAGTAATTATTAAGACTTATTGAATCAATATTTGCTTCTAAATCAACCATTTTGAAAGAGGATATCTGAATATGTATATAGCACCTTCTAACACATCTGAATCTTGAACTTCTCTTCACAGTTGGTTCCTATGGTGGTGCTAATGATGGTAGAAGAGGTGGAGGGGAGGGGTAAAACGAATCGGGGCAGTGTGTCTACTACATGAAAATGTAGTGTCACGTGGGATTGAGTATCCACCTTGAACAACTCTGCCACTTGAGTAATGTCATGGTATTTTTTGTACTGATGGTACAACAAAGTATGATAAAATTGATGATTTTTGTATATTAGAGGTAAATTTGACCCTTCTCCGGAGTTTCTTTTATCAAACTTTTGAACTCTCACAAGCGAATTTTGTATAATTAAACAAGAAAGGGGCTAATATTCGTACGAGTAAACTTTTGGACCCTTTCTTGTTTAATTATATATTTTGAACCCATAACTCTAAATCCCGGATTCGCATCTATATTTCCTCAGTTTCTTTGACAACACTAGAAAATCCTTATAAAACTAAACATATTCAGTCATCAAGGATGACTGTGATGTATATACTAACCTCATCAAGTGAACTCAAATCTTTACAAATTCTGTCCAAATAAGGCTGGAGACATTTATTCAGTAGCTGAACAAGCAACTCGATTGTTTACATAACGATTGCTTGATAGTAATAATACAAATACAATACATCAATAGGTACATTCTAGTATTTATATGAAGTGTCTATCGCCAATATGGCGAATAAGTTTTTACAATGCCTCTTTTATCTTCTGAAAAGGCAATACAATGTAGTGGTATCTATCATATACAATTTTTACCAGACTATGTATAGTGTACATGGGGATTTCTCCAAATACAACAATATTAACAGCAATTATTACCAGACTATTCATACTATTGATATTTTACTCCAACAACTTGTTGCAGCAAAACTAGATACATCCACTGCAGTACAGCATTTCTTACGACATTAACTCCTTCCATCTCCAGTCACTTGGCAAATAAATTTGCAATGCTAACCCCAAACATTTACGAATAATAGTATATTGGTACAGGGAAAGAAGGCGATTGTTTTCATGACAATTCCCAAACCTTGTAATCGTTACCCTCAGCAGCCATTTTCCACCTCTGATGCCCACTTGGAGGCTCATAGTGGCCTGGACCTATTTTAACAGCCAGCTTATCATCAATAACTGCTGCATAAACATCTCTTTCGGCCTTAGTTATTACCACCTGATCAGACAGAAATCTTAGCATATTAGGAATACTATTGGTTCTGTAGCCATAGTAGGAAAGGATATCTTGATAATGGTCCTACAGAATTTTACAACAAAAGAGCTCGTTTGAGAGTATTTAAGTATCCGAATTACTAAGGAATCATTAGTAACTGGGTACAGAGAGAAAAATGATTGCAGCTGAACTGGCAAATACCAGTTCTACTGTTGTTAACATTTTGAATATATGCGTCGAATTCATCAACAAAAATACCATCCGAATGTACTTTCTTTAAGATATATAATTCTTCACCTTACGAAAAACGTATAACCTGATACTTCCCAAAAATGCATCAAATGTTCCATGTATTGCATGCATGTAATATACATTTGTTAGTTTTTCAAGAGGTCCTTTTACTGTATCATAGAGCAATTCTAAAAATGAGTTAGTTTCATGTTGATTGGTCAGAACAGAAAAGAGGGGAAAGGAGTATGTTAACTGAAGAAATATGAAAATGTTTGTTCTCCTCTTCTCACCTTCCTATTCATCCAAAATCAATCAACCACTTAACTTTTCAGATTAAGCTGAAATTAACCACAGACGTCAAAAAGAACCTGCAGCTCAACATGGTTTTTGAGACTTACCGTACTCCGACAGCTGATCTTGTTCTGCCTTCTGAGTGATATAAGATTTCCTATTTCAGATCGGTAACCAGAGAAAATGTGATCAAAGAAGACTGACGGGGTTCCAGGGTGAGTCAGGATATAGGCATAACCTTGCATCTCTTTCCCACCAGGAAATCTCCAATGACCCTTCAAGGAAAAGCCCAAGATACAGAAAAAAATAATAAGGATGAAAAACAAGTCAGCTCTTATGCTTAGTGTTATTCTATGAAACCGGTTATTACAACAATCAATTACAAGTCTATTGAGGAGATCATATGACAAGCCCTAAAGATGTGACTAGAGGTTCAGCATGAAAAAGAAGAATATGGAACTAAACTAAGGCCATGTAACCCAAAAAAATAAAGAGAATAGTCCCAATTTTATTTGATTGCACCGGCTGAGGACTTCTAAATTTGCAACTACAAACTCTAAATACTTGTGAAAATGTAAAGAAAGATTTGAAAAACATCAATGGAAGAGTTTGGAGTGCTACCTAAATTGGGAGACAAGATCCATTTCAAAATTTACAATTATCCCATTAGTTCATATGTGAATCACTTTTTCGGCTCAAATGCATGGATTTTAAGTCAATGAGTCCAAATAGAACCTGAGAAAGATGTTCTGTACCACAAAAAAAAAAAACGCTGAAGAATTTTACAGCCTTGTGTTTGCGAGAACGTTTGCCAATTAAGATATCGACAAGCAAATTATGGAACATCAAGAGCAAAGAAACCAAAGAAATCAAAGTTGACGACTAGGCTGGACTAGGATTTTAGTCTCTTCACTGATTTCCAAGGAGAACTATTCTTCCTAATGGTGGTCGCAGCTATGCACTAGTGCCAATAGAAACGCTACAGGGGTTACATTTCATCATGATATCTAACTGTAAATAGCATTTGTAGGTAATTCCCAGGATTCAAAAGTACATTTAGCTCTCATGCTTGGGGGATCCAACCACACTAAGCAGGAAAAAGGTAATAAATTAACTGAATGACCAAGAAAGGCATATAGTTGGTTCAGGCCAGTGGATATGCTGAACTATCTGTCTCCTCATAAAAGCCCTTTTATCATTGATCAAGATTAAAAGAGGAGCCTCTTCAGTCCTCCGATAACTAAAGAGCATAATTTACCTGTGTAGAACCTGTATCATGATTCTCTATAAAGGTAACAGCACGAGATGGCCACCATCCAACAACGCCGGGAGGTTTTCCCTTCTGATCGGATAGTCGCCAGTATTCACATCTTTCAATTGCCTAATTACATAGAATTTGAAAGAGAATGCTGTTAACACTAGAAAAACTGATTTCCCAATCCTTCCTTTTACTAAGTACTGTCGGTCAAGTATTGCATCCACTGTGCAAGGAGTAAAGTTTGAAAAACTTACCGAATGAAGAATTCCCTTTGTTGTCACATCAAATGCTCCTGCAGTTCCATTAGTAGCATTAATCCAGTCAATAATTCTCTGCCGATGCTGATCTTGATTGTGATCCATCTCTCCATAAGTATAAACGAGGGAATCCCAAAATTCGCCCACAGCGAAATAAGGTTCAGTTGCTTCCAAGTAATCCTTCACATAACCACCCCAAAACCCACGAGCAAAATCAAGCCTCCATCCATCATAACCAATCTCCTCCCTGCCAAACCAGCATAATCATAAAAAGTTGTTACAAGATGAGCTTTGAAGTTGGAACATTCTTGAGTAACACATGGGAAATAGAAAGACAAGACACAAATTGTATTGTATAGAAAGTAAATAGCATCTTAATACAATGAAGCATAAATACCCATGAAACAGGTGGAGAAATACCACTTTCTAAGCAGTTTAACAGTTGCAACTTCACTGTCTTCTTTATGAGCGGGTGCAATGCAATTATGCAAAGACAGTTAATTCCAGAGGAATGGATGGGATAAAACAAGAACATCTGGTGGACATGGATGAGATTCTATTTTGCTCCTATATGCAAGTGACTAAAGTAAGACCTGCTGATACTGTTTTTCTGTTTCAAAAAAATGGATAGTGCAGTAAAGAAAGCAGTTATTGAATCTTCAACATCAATCAAGTATAATTTAAATGTTCATAAAGGATATTTATTGAACCTCATTTAATTTTCACATTTGGAATCAAAGCATTAGTGTGGCGTAAGTAATCCAGTCCCTTTACCAACCGCAATCTCAATTTTAACTGCCTTCAATTACCAATTTTTTCCCTTGAGATCGTGGTGAAGTTCTTTCAAAAAATGACATCTAATGTCTTCCAGAGTGACAGCAGTATATTTCGAATCTTCTATTTAAGCACTATCCAATTTCCATCTGCCATCACTTTCCTATTCTTTCCACAGAATGCATCAATTCCTCAAAAAACAAAAGTCCTTACTGAATCACCTGAAATCTGTATCCTGTTGGCTTCCTGTTCTAATGTGCTTGACATAGACACAGTAGATAACCTCTTCACTTTTGCTCAAATGCTTTGCATTTTAATATGTAGTGCTAAATAGCTTGGTCAATTAATATTTAACCCTGGATTGACAGAGACCAAATGATATTTATTTGATAACGCCTATGTAATTATTGCTAAAGAACCTAGGTCGTTAAAAGCTCAGGCATTACAAGTACAAGGATGACATTCTCTTGATTTAACCATCAAAAGGTGTTTCAAATGAGAATAAACAGAAAAAAAAGAAGATCAATATAGGTCAAAGGAAAGAGAATTGAACCTCAGCCAGAGTAACCATTCCCTGATATCCTTTCTCACGAATTCCTGGGAATGATCAATGTTAGGAGCAGCATGGAAATTATCTCCACTACTTTTGTTGCCCCTTCCCTGTAGAAAAAAAAACGGTAGTTCAGATATCTGGTTCAACAGATCTTGTAAAACCAGTCCGTATCTCATTAAGGGAAAGGGAAGCAAAAATGCCATGCTAGCCACAATGTCCAAATTATTCTGGCTAAACCATAGTAAATGAGTTGCAGAACATTGCTGGTGATTAATCGATATTTTAAAGAGTAAGCCAGCCAATTTAAAAGCACAAACGAAAATCAAACAAGTATAGGAAAGTGTACCTCCTCACTTACGCCATCTACTTTTGGAAGTACACAAATAGAAATCAGCTAATGCACTCCGGAAGGAAGATAAGAGCAACATCCAACAGGTAAAAGATGATGATTTTGGACTCTCTTTGTCCGATTCACCCAACCCCCAAGGAGTTTAAACCATATTTATTGGTTTTTCCATAGTAGGTTAGCATTGCCTCAATTTTTTCAATTCTCAAATTTTCCTTAAAGTTACCTTTGCCATTAAATCATTTTAGGGTTATTTTTTGTATGTTTGAGCAAACAATCACCTACTTATTTCCTCTTAAGTTTTCTTTTTTTTCTCATTCCTCTTTCCCTGTAGTTACTCTCTTCTTCTTTTCAAATTTCTCTCTCACTTGATAATTTTGAGCATTAATGATCCAATGATAGCAACCACATTAATCATTCTTCTGTCTTGGACCATTTCCAATTGCACATATTTGTGATTATTTCAAAGACTACAGCAAGAAATGAATGTTAAAAAATGTACAAAGCAAAAGGGTCAGCCATGAGCTTCCACTACTAGTCCGAAATTGAAGCTGGTGTTGGTGGAACCAATGGAGTTCTGCCATACGACGGTAGTATATTAAATGGATAGCACCACAGATCTAATGATGAAGTTATACCCAGAAGAAAAGGGAAAAGAAAAAAGAAAAAAGAAAAAGAAATGGAAATGGAAGAGGAAAACAAGGAAGCAGATGCCAGAAATCAAATAGGGAAGAGAATATGAAAGAGATTGACAGGAAGGCTTTTCTGAGAACGAAATTGAGAGGAATGCAAAAAGAGGAAAGAACAGAGAGGGACCATGAGAAGCAAGGATCTGTTCGGTATAAGCATAAAAAGGCAAAGATATCCTTATTATGAAAGAGATAGTTATGTAACTAAGATGAAATATTTGAGAATAAAAAATGGGAACACTGCTAACCTACTACAGCCATATACATATACACACACACACACAGTGTTCTTAGTGCTTCATTCAGTTTTCAAGGTCTGAATGTGTGTTAAATGATATATCGAGCACATGGATTCTAGGTTAGCATATTAGAAGGCTAAAGAACCATAATATTAGTTTGAGCAAGAATCTCAATTACTCCTACCAGTAAGTGCCAACTGATCCAGCAAAATCACTAGTGCCACATACAATAAGCAATACGTAGAGACAATTGACCTTTCACCTTTTCCAACAGCCCTTTGAAAAACCTTACTTGTTTTGACATATTAAAAATATTTTAATGTAAACTTGTTTCTCTGGATTAATATCTCACTACAATTGTTTCTCTGGATTAATATCTCACTACAATTGATTTCAAATAACAAAGTAAGGAAGGGGTATACGATTAATCCGGTGGGGGACCAGAAAATTCTCAAATATTCCAGTTTGCTATTTTGCATCCTCTCTGAATTTGTGATTATTTCTAATTCTGGTGAAGGACAAGCATCGCCGAAAAAGTTCCTTTTGCTAGTACAACAGCAAGGAAAAATCAAGAGAAAAATACACACCTGGAAATGTGGATCATCTGCAACAACTGCACGCTCATCCCAATTTAACCGACCACCAAAGATATTCCATATACCATTTTGATTCCGTTCACTTGCACATCTATGATTTAAGACAACATCACCAAGAACCTTCATGCCCACTTCATGGAATTTCTTTACCGTAACTTTCAATTCATCAAAACTACCATATCTGACAAAGATACAGAAAACCACACAAAAATTAGATACACTAAACAAGTACAGATAGAAAAGTACGAATAGAGAGAGCAATAAATTTGCTTCATGGAAGTCTCATTTTACCTAGTAGGGACTATCTAATCAATGTTCAAAATCCAGGATAAATTAGATGCTAAATTATGTACTAAGTGACAGTCTACTTGAAACCAGAGAAAGACAGAAAGCAGCTTCAGTAAAAAACAAAATAATGAAACAGATGTTCTTGTGGCAACTAATTTTGCATGTTTAATCATAACAAACGAGTAGAAAATGAAGAGATTAAGAAAGAGGAATGACGAAATACAAGCAATGTTGCCCTTCTTAATTGTTGGCATATCCCCTATTTTAACTCCAAGTAAAGAAGCTAATAGCCAAGACACATTGAATTCTCGTCAGTAAAAAACTTAAAATGACACTGCCCCTTCCTGATATTTGGTGCATCTCCTATTTTAAATTATAATGAAAAAAAATAATTAGAAATTGTTTGAGATACTTAGAACTTCATCACATAAATCCAGATATGATATCCATGACTTACACTATAAATTAGACCCAAAATGCATGATTTACACTAACAAAAATGAGAACAGAGAGAATTTTTATTATAATACCTGGAATTTAAGTTATATAAATCCCTAGGCATGTATCCCTCTGGTGACACTGAGTCAGTTGGTGGAGGTAACCAGATCACACTGAATCCAAGTGAAGATAACTCCGCAGCTTTTTCATGTAACTCCTTGTACCATCTTCCAGATTTATGAGATTCCCAATTAAAACCCTGGCACAATATCTCAAATCCTGTACCAGTTCCTGATGTAACTTTCACACCAGGTTGTATAACCTTAGATTCAGAAACAGCAATTTCTGGTATTGTTGGGATTGAACTTCTGAATATACCATAAGCTTCCGCAGCAAGCTTCTCAATTTCTTGAAGAATGGTTTCCTGTGTCACCTTATTTTTTGTCTTTCGGCTCTTTTCAGAAGAAATGTCACTGACCAAACTCCTTATCTCCTTTATTATTTCATCAGTATACACAGAGCCTTCTTGGCTCTCCTCAGGCAAACGATTGGCTAGCTGGGAAGAATTTGACTCCTCATTTTGTTTTCTCTCCTCCAAATGTAATGTGCCATTTGACAGAGGTACATAAAAGTCATCTCCGTTACAATTCAACCACGTATTTTCATCTAGCTTCACCACAAAAACAAATCCGGAAAGTCCTCCATCCAAAGTAAACAGTCCCGAAGAACCATTGCCTCCCTCTTTTCTCTGTCACAAGAGCATATATCATCAATATGTAGATAAATAGCTGGTCTTAAAAACAAATGGTTACTTAATTTTCCGGGATACTGAGAAATTTTCCAAAGAGAATCTAGAAAAGAAAAGTGAACAAGATGATAATCCAATGAGAGAGAGACCCACAAGTATGGCATTGCAACTTTGTTTCAAACATGGATCCATTCTAAGTTGCAGATTTGCGTTGCATAAACTCAAATTTTAACTGTGGAGACATAAACTAGTATTTGAAAAGAATCCTAGATGCACGTGCACCGCTCTGCCAGACCCTTCCATCATGGGAGATCAGGGAAAATCTAAAATACAGCAGCTATTGAAGGGAAAAGATTCCAAACTTTTAAGTGCTTGATGATAGTAGCAAACTTATTTGCCCAGGTTAGCCTTGTCTTTGCATGAAGTCATGTTTGATCCTCCCCGTGAGAAACAGTAGTTCAGAATATGTTCACGTTCCCAAACGGCTACCTTCCTTGTAGTTTCTTCTCTAATCACAGTACACAAACATCAGGCATCATCTCTATTCACATTAAATATTCAACTGATAGCAGTCTGATTCTAAGTTTCCCTAGAAAAAAGCAATTGTTCTACATTTTCACTACATGTAGGAATTCCTCTCTTATATATTAAAAAAAAAAAAAAAAGGTTAAAAATCTTGGGAAAAAAGAGGCCAAACATCCTGTCATGATCCGGTATATAAATGATTAAGGAGCTGATTTTAGTTATATTAATAACACATAGAGGGCGGCTGAGATTGTGAGTTGATTAATGAACTCCGAACGCTGAGATAGTGCCATCTCACTATCACTTTTGGTTGCTATATGTAATAACCAAGAGAGAAGGAGCAGGCAACGAACCTATGGTATATTCTCTTACTCCTAATCATATGATCTTCTTCTTTCATTCTCCTTCTCTTCTATTCTTCATTCTGCAATTCTATGAGTTCTTCCTTTTCTCATGCAGCTCCAGAAGTCTTCATTGGAGTGTCAGTTATTTTACTTCCATTTTCCCATTAATTCTGTTATTTGTCTAGTTCGTAATCCAATTTCTTTCCATTGTCATTAAATCAGAAAATTGTCCCCAAAAATGTGTTGATTCATTTAATCTCCAGTTATTAGATTACTGCACCTCTCTTTATTCATTAAAGAAGAAGAGAAAGACTAGTTGCTTTGATGTATATGTGCTAGTACAACTTGCACATTTTAAGCAACTAGTAGCCCCATTTCATGTCCAGACATATTCAGCAACTTTCACTAAGTAGACGTAGAGAAGGCACAGATTCCATTTCCCGTGGCAACTAAGATGTTAAGCAATATAGCAGATCAAATGATGAACAAGTGCCAAATGGAAAAGAAAAGAAAACAAAAGAGTATTCCCTCTGTCCTCCCCAAAAAATGTCTTGTTCCTTTCAGACCGTCCAAAAGTCTGACCACTTTCTTAAGGCAAAAGGTCTTTTACAGTTTTTTTAATAGTTTGTGCACTCTAAAAATCATGTAGGAACCCATTTTACACTTAAGAATACAGTGTTTACTCTACTCTAATCTCTAAACCACAAAAGTCTTAACATGTCACACCCACATAATCCCCCATGAAATGCTAAACAATTTACATCTTGCACCACCTTTAATTAACGTGCTGATTTACTCTAAGACAACTGATTTTAAATGGAAGGAGTATCAATGAAGATCCAGGCTTTAAGCATTTCACAAAATCCGTGATCGGAGGTTATGATAGCCACTAATCAAACTAGCAGGTTAGAAAAACATGCCTGATAAATTCCAATGACTTACTGGTCAGAAGCAAATCCACACGACACTTCCATGTTTGCTTTTCATAAGTAAGCATTTTGATCAAGATAGTGCTTACAAAATTGCATCGATAACCTAGAGTGACTCCTTTACATCAATTCACACAGCACTTTCAATGACTAAAATATTAACATTAAAGGCATGTTACTTGGTAGACTTAACTGAACCAGACAACTAACGTAAAATTGGACCAACAGATTAAAATCTTAAAATAGAAAGGCTATAACGTCCCTTCATTCATTAAAGAAGAAGAGAAAGGTTAGTTTCTCTGAATATGCACATGCTAGCTATTACAGACACACAAGCTGACAGGCTGCCAAAAAAAACCCTGTTTGATGTCAGAACTACTGTGCCACTTTCAAGCAGAAGATGTAGGGAAGCCAAATTCCAATTCCCAAGGAACTTAATACATTAAAAGCAGTAGTCTGGCCAAGGAATACTAAACATGTGACAATGGAAAGAACAAAAAAAAGGAAGAAAAATAGTCTCCCTCCCTCTATCCCAAAAAAAGTAATCCTACTTCCCTCTTTTGGAGTACAATGTTTGCTTGAGATGAATTTAAGTGGGGGACATGATGAGGTAGTTTTTATATAGCCTAGCCCAACTTGTTTGGGACTGCAGCGTAGTTGTTGCTGTTGCATTTCCCTCTTTTGGACTGTCCAACATTGTGTCCAGAAAAGCTTTAATATAGTTTAGATATATCGAACAAGTTATGTAGGACCAAGATTTACTCTCTAAAATAGTAGACCAATTTACGATGTCTCCGTCACTGACACGCAACTTTTACTCTATTCTCTGAAGCCAAAAAAGTCATCATATTAGGCCTACATGTTCCACCCACCCTAACAAATACTAAAGACTTAACATGCTCAACTGTTCTCTAAACACACGAAATCGAACTAAGACTTCTAGCTCGGGTGGAGGGAGTATATATGAAGATTCCAGGCGCAAAACACTAGTAAGAATCCATGATTGGAGATTTCCAAGACCACTAATCTACAATAGCAGGTCAGGAAAAAACTGATTGTACAATCCAATGACCTGCAGACGAAAAAAGATTAAACAGCATTTTGATTGGCTAACATTTAAGGCATGAACTCTAGGTAGACTCAACTGAACCACACAACCAAGGAATTGGAAGTTCGTTAGTCCAAAAGCAAGTACCTGCAGCAAAGTCCGCAGTGCCTTATTCTTGAACACTACTGTTTCCGCTGGATATGGCATTGCAGGAAGTTCCCATATTTTAGTATCACCTTTGCAGATTCCCCAGTGAAGAATTACATTTCCTGGTATGTCGGTATCTATACACAAAATATTCTTAGCAGTCTCTGGACACTGCTTAACAGAGACATTAACTATGTTATCAACAAGAGTCTCTTTTACTATGACATGTTCCTCGTAGAACCCTTCAAGGCGCCTGTTTTTCGCACCAGACCCATCATTGCTGCTTGATTCCCCTTTAGAAGGAGAAGCTTCTGGATTAAGGAGGATATTCGACAGCTTCCCTAGTGATCCTGCAATGCAAGAAGAGCAACTGAACTATCACTTTCTTTTCTCAGTACAACTTGAATTTGTCACAGAATTACTCAAATAAGATAAGACATAAAGGATCTTTCTGTCCATGCTGATATATCAGCTAAGCAGAGGAATGTTTTACTTAGAAACTATTACAGTATTCGAACTATTATAATACAAAATATCTTGTAAGTACACAAATTCACAACAGTACAGTAGTGCATCAACAGATATTCCATAAACAGATACAACCCTTCTTTCGCCTTGGTGAACAATCTTCATTGTTAGAAAAGATATGTTTCAACATATTTGAGTCATTTTCTTCTCTGGAGAAAGTCAGTCAGGTTAACATGAAAGAGATGACATGGATTGAATATACGGAAGAGGCAAGAAATATGAACATTTGGTATGCATTTCACAACAAAAAGCACCCTGGACAACCTGACCATATGTTCGACTCCTTTTTAACACCAACGATATTAGCATCATCGTCAAGGCAGTCAACAAGAGGAATCTTGAAGTCCCGCCCTCTGTGCTGATACCAAACTCCAGTTTCCTCATCCTGCACCATCAAAATAAACCAACACCAAAACATCATCACCACCAAAAAAGTGAAAACTAAAGCGATCAGAGCAGCAGCATACATGAATATGCTTTTTGTTGAATGCATCGTTAGCAGCATAACACGTACAGAATAAAATTGAAACATCTAAGCACAGAAGCTCACCTTCAACACAAAATTTATAGCTGCAATAGACCACTTATAACTTATGTCGATCTTCACCTCTTGAAATGCTTCTCCTTGCAAAGGAGTTTCAATTGCATAATCCTGTAACGACAATGAAATTCACATTTAAAGAAAAATATGTGAAAGAATTAGACACTTTCATAAAAATTGAAATTGAAGCATTATATCCACATTCAAGAAGAAATATTAACAGAAAAAGGGACGAAGCAAACTAGCTAGAGGGATGTAGTAGCAGACACCTTTATGGCGATTGAACCTGGCGGCCGCATCTCTGGAGGAGGTTGATCCCATTCACTGCCAGATTAAAATATAAATTTAAAAACAATATATTCAGAGTCTTTAGGAAATCAATAACTATTACACAAAAGTTGACGAGGTATAAATCTCCAACCAGAACTAAAAAGCTATTTTCCCCATCTTAAAGACTACAACTTGGCATTAAAGCTAATTCCTTTTCTACACATGATATTGTAAAATTTATTCACCTAGTTATTCCTACCTCCAAAGGTCAAAAAAATAGCAGTGCTTCCATTTTCAAACCAGACTAACCTGCCAGTGTCATCTGTATAATGGACCCCCCAGTGAAGGATCCATTTCCCTGGCAAACTACATCCCACAGAGAGGTGCCAATTCTCTTCATCCTTCCCCTTATCCAATCTGATGGATATTTTTCCTTCAGCCTGCAATATCAAAACAAGACAATCAGTCCTCAACTGATCTTCATTCTTTCGCTATACCACAAATGGGCTCGCCAAATAACACTTACACTTTTATTAAAGAAATAGAGGAGATTCAAACATATTAAAGAAAACTGCACATCTATAAATGACGGCGGAATTTTCAGTTACTCTCTCTAGTCTCTACTTTTGTTAGCTTGACCAATCTTCTTCTTCCTTTTTTTTTTTCCCTTTATGCAAACATATAATATGAATAGTTGTACAGGCCTAGTGGTCAATAAAGTGGGTTGAAAACCATCAAAAAAATAATATGAATAGTTGCTAAACACTGATTTAAACACATATTAATTCTTTTGAACCAAGAGAGAATACACGACGCCCAATCATGCAGAGTTTGCTTTTACACTTACCAAACAATCCAAAACTGCTTGGATTAATTAACAAAAAGGAAATTCCTCACAGAAATGGCGGGAAACGCGAAAAACTCAATTCTTCAAGCTTCAAATACTCATTAATTCCTATAATAATCTCTCATTTCTAATTATCTAATGAATATTCAAGCGAAAAATAGAGCACGCAATGCACGGATCTGCAAATATCTAGGTTATTTATACATATACACACGAATAAATATCAAATACAATAACTTACCCTTTCCGGTCGTTTCAACGAGAAAGTCTCCGTAAAAACGACGTCCGACTGTTCCGACGTCTGAATGACAGCAGCATCGGTGGAGCTAGCTCGGATAGGTACCGTCCGGCGACGCCGATAATCGCAGAATCTCAAAGTTGCGGTACCGGAGAGTGGCCTCCGAGAGTAATTTAGAGAAATATGAGAGGTTTTTCTCGGATTTGGATATAGCTTTGGTCTTCGCCGGAGATAATGGCCGACGAGAAGCTCTGTAGTAACTGTCGACATTTTTTCCGATCAGTAGATCTCAGCTGAAAAACATGAGAAAAAAGAGAGAAGAAATAGATTTTGGTTTGTCAAATATGAACTAATTACTTCTCCACTTTTTTTTTATAATTGTTCTTAATTACTTATCTATTTTGATAATAGATAAAAAAATAATTTTTTTATCTATTATACCCTCAATTAAATGACTAATTACTTTGAAAAATACAAAACTTTTCATCCACTTCATAATTAATAGGAATAAAATAATAAATTCACTATCTCATTAATTGATTTCTTAATAGATGTGTCAATTCAAAAGTTAACAAATAATTAGTATAAAGATCAGGTCTTGGATAATTATTCAATTCTTGCTGCTAGAAAATATTTCCCTTTTTTTCCCACTCGATTAGTATCTTTTTTGGAGTTCAATTAATTTACGCACCAAAAAAATCTCATTTTGGAGAATAAAATGCCGCTACTAAAATTAATCTTATATCCAAAACTTTGATTAAAAAAAATACATTTAATTCAATATAATCTTCTATATTAGCTGCAATTATGGATAGAGTCAAATATAGTAGGTACGATTCGATAGAATTTAATAATTTTAACTTAAAAATTATATATTTATATTAAAAATCAGTAATCAAAAGAAATTGTAACTCAAAATTCATTTATATCTAAATATTAATAATTTTGTCTTTTGATTACAATAATACTCTCAAAGCTTACTTTTACTTTTAGTTATTTACTATCCTTTGAAAATTTAAATTTGACTATTAATAATTCATTTAATTTGGAAAATTATATATACTAATATAAAGATTGGAAAAAAAAATCTCTTAACTTTTTAAAAGCAAGTAAATAAAAGGAAAAATCTATTTATGTAATATACCGTACCATTAAAAAAAACATAAAGAATAGCTTATAATGCCAAATAAAGGTCGACTTTTATTTTCGTAAAACTCTTGCAATGCAAATAATGGGAAAAACAAAAAGCTATTCCACACTATCCCTTTATAGAATAAATCAAAAAATATTTCAATCAACGGAAGTGTTGTTCTAAAATCATATTTTCGTTCTTCTTAAATTATCTATCGTAATTTTTTTTAAAAAAAATTCTCTCATAGGACCACATTTCAAGGAAAATGTTTCTTATTAAGAATTTTTTCATATTCAAAATTTAAATTCGAAACTCGAATGGATGCACTTTCCAATTCCACTGGATACGGAGTACTATATATTCTAGTATAATACTACTTCAAGGCAGCTTTAACTGGATTCAAAGTTTCTCTCTGTCACACATAATTCTGTGGTCCTAAAGAAAATTAATATCTAATAAAATATCTTATTTAATTGGCTTTTCCAATAAAAAAAAAAGGTGCTATGTCATTATTTTAATTGGTTATAGGATTTTTTAAGATTTAATTTCTAATGGATTATGTATTATTTTCACATTATGAAAATAATAAATGTAATATATTCAGTTGTGTACATAAACTTCACTTGAAGATACAATTATAGAAATAATTATGAAAATAGTTGATATGTATGTTATGGGAGGTGAAGACTATGCATAAATAGTTATCTTGAGCTAAAACTTTCTGAAATTTCAATTTTGTTTATGTGATACAAATTTTTTTTTTTGGTTCATATGTATCTAATCTTTCTTTTTTTTTTTAAATCAAGAACTTTTCCTTATTTTTGATTCTTATATTCTAGAGATGAAGATGTTGAGATGGATGTGTGAGCATACTAAAAGAGATAAGATTAGGAATGAAGATATTCGAGACAAGATAGGAGTAAATTCGATAGAAAACGAAATTATGATGATTTGGGCATGTGCAAAGGAGATGCACAAATGTTCTAGTGTGGCGGTGTGAGAGGTTGCCTATGGATGGTTTCAAGAGAGGTAGAAATAAGATGAAGAAGTATTGGGGAGAGGAGGTTAGATATAACATGACAACAATGTCAGCTTATCGAGGACACGACCTTAGATATCTAGGAGGTTATGGAGGATACAAATTAGGGTAGGAGGTTAGTTAGATAGTTGAACATTATCTCGTTTATTCTTCTATATTATTAGCCGTATTATTAGTCATAAAAAAATCGATGTCAAATAAATCTGTTCATTAAAATGTAAGTAGATAACTTACATGTTCTCAAAATGGACCTTAATTATTTGAATTTGGACCTTTAATTTTGGTATGCAACTTACTCACTCAACCATCGTATTGGCGACAATTAAGGAAAAACAATGTGTTTAAATGTATCTACCTAATTTATTGTACTTACCTTGATAAATTACATCTGAAAAATCAAACTTAAAAATAGTATCGTCAAACATAAGTCACATCAATGGAATGGAAGAATATTACTTATACTAGTATGTAAATTCAAAACAAATATGTCATACTTGATTTGACATATTTTTATAAATCAATAATAAACTTATTTTATTATATTATTCATAATTGTTATAAATTATTTTAATATTGAAAAATAAATTAAAAATAATTAATGCATTGATAAAAAAAAGTATAAATAATAATCATCTTTTTTTTTTGTGCAATTTAAACAAACAAATAAATTAAGAATAGAGATCTATTCTTAGTATGGTAAACATGAAAAAATGAACGGAATACAGAATAAATGGAGTACTTGTTTTTTTTTTCTAAAAAAATATGTTTGTTGTGTTCAACATTTTTCTTACGCATAATATAAAAATATATATTTTAATTTGATCTTACATTTATGCCGCTCATATATATATATATATATATATACGAGTAGATATTTAACCTGTTATAAAATTGAACAAAAAGACACATATGTTCTATATGACAAATCTCACGTGATTCGCCATATGCATCTAATGCGAGACGTTGTGTCTATTTATTCAATTACATATTTATGTTCACTCAAAATTGAAAAACATAAATGTCAATTAAAAACAAGTTATATAACACATTTATATATTATTCCTATGTCTTTTTATTAATTTTTTTTTAATTTTCTATCTGATATTTAATACCTATATTAGAATACAATTATTGTACATTTGAATAGAGTCTCATTCAAACTCAAAATATTTTATTAAAAAAGAGCAACATTATCCATAACCGCGTTTGGCTCCACATCATGTATCCGTAATCTTTTAGTTAACAAATCAATCATTTTTATTTGTGTTAATCCAAATCCAAGAGACGTGTAAGTGAGTCCCAACAATTTTCTTGCCGACCACAAAAACGTCACGCAACAAAACACTACTTTTTCCGTGATTTACGTTTTTTTTAAATCAATTTTAAATTCTTTTGATACTTTTCTATATTTAATAATAATTTAATTTTAAAATACTTAATTTATTTTTAATAAAATAATTTTTGGCCACACAAATATTTAAAAGTCATTTAAAAAAATATTTTTTTTTAAATTTTGATTTTCGTATCGAATTAAACTAACTCATATAAATTGAAAGGATACCCTAAAAGGAAAAATTGTTCTCACTTGTTAAACCCCAAATAAGGAAACACTATTCAATCAAAAAAGATGTCATCAATGATCAAATTCCCTTCTTCCATGTTTTGTGTCTATTCATCTTCTTCTTCAATCAAATCATCAATTTTTCCAAAATCCATCTCTTTTCCCTCTAGCCATTTTAATAATTTCAAGAACCCTTTTTTGAACTGTAAAACTCCAATGCAAAATCAGAGTTTTTCAGTGTTATCTGCTTCTAAAGCTCAAGATGGAGGTGTAGTTCAAGATTCTTCTTTTCAGGTTAATTTCATCAAACCCCTTGTGTATAATCATTGATTAGTTGTTGTTAATTATGGTACAATCTCATTACTATGTAGGATTTTATGAATTTTTTGTATGTGGCTTACTGGCTCATCTTATGATAAAAAAAAGGTTTTTTTTTTGTACAGTTTCATCTTGTAGCTGTTAAAAAGGAACAATCTTTTATCTTGTAGCTCCCACCTTTTTGCTCTCTTGCTGACTATTTATAACCTTAGGGTTGCCGGTTGGAGGTGGAGGGTATTTACCATCCGAGCAATCATTATAGTCTTTAGGTCTGAAATATGTTGCTTAATTGAGGATCTAATTATTTTTATGGGCCAAGACTTAGAAATATTTATATTGATTAATGGTTGTAGGTCACAATACAACAACATCATACTTGATGTAGTCCCACGAGTAGGGTCTAGGGAGGGTAGTGTGTAGCATAGCTTACCCCTGTTTTGGAGGTAGTGAGGTCATTTCCGAGAGACCCTCGAACTCAAGAGAATTGGTTGTATGACACAATAGAAGGAAAAAAAATGATATACTAGTTGAGAATAGGTTTTATATTTGTTAGAGAACTTCAAATATTATTATTATGATGATTATATGAAATGAGCTTAAATGAAGAAGTGGGACTGATATAGCCAACCCCGACTTGTTTGGGGCTGAGGTGTAATTGTTGTCGTTGTGTCCCAGTTGTAAGACCGGAATCTCAGTTTGCTCCAACACCATGTTGAATGAATTAGTTATTTTGAGCTTGCAACACTACTTTCATCTTCTAATAGGATTTAGTTTTTTCTTTTTTGAGTGGTGTTGATTGACTAAATTTTTTGGATGTGAGTATTCAGGGAAGTGAATCATTCTTCAGGAGTGTATTGGGGAACATGGAAGCCATATATCTGAATAAAAACCCCACTGCTAAGGCTATTTTGGAGCTCGTTCGTTCTGCTGATGGTGATCATATTTGCTATGATCATTTTGCATTTAGGACATTTGGGGTACGGTTGTTCTTCTTTAATGCAAAATTTGATATGGAGATCTGGAAAAACTTTGTTTATGTGAGCATACTAATAACTACATTTTTTTGTGGTGCTGATCACTGCAGGTAAATGGTCATGGCATTGATTCTATGTCAAAGTTCTTCTTGGATTTTGGTTACGAACGACGAGAAGAGTTGAGATTCCCTGCTAAGAAGTTGAAAGCTTTCTGGTTTTCTCCTCCGAAGGTTTCAACTTCCAGTCGTGGGAGTGGGGTTAACGGGTCATTGCCAAGAATATTTATATCCGAACTTCTTGTCGATCAGCTTAGTCCAGAAGCTCAGGTTTTTCATCAGCTAGTTGCTTTACATAGTTTTGTTTATGCTTTTAACAGAACAATTTCTGGTCTAATGAATGAATTTCACATTTCAAAAATTCGGTTCTTTTTTTGTATAATATACTTCTAAATTTTATACCCATTTTGCTTTTCAAGTGTCGATTTATTTAGATATTGGACTTTAATCAGATATATTAGATTAAAATAAGACCAAGAAAGAGATATAGTTAAATTTTTTTGTAATTGTACTGATTTTAGTAGTCCTGATATCGTTGCAAGGCACCTTGATGATATCTTTTGCAGTGGAGGTATTGCTTTTAGTTGGAACCTGGCTTACTTTAACTGTTCTTGAATATGTTCCGAATTCAAAATTGATATATATGACATAGTGCGACCTTTCAGTTCTTCAAAGTCACAACCTCTCAGAAGTAGAGAAAGAAATTTCATGTTTATCCTAGCTAACTTCTATATTTCTCTAGTGAAGGTCACTTCTAAATAATCTCATAGATGGTCAACTTTTTAGTTACACGGATACTCTTTTTTTTTTCTTGTAGGAAATAATCAAAAAGTACACTAACATTTCGCACTGCGGAAAAGAGTATGCTGCACTTGCAAGTGCATTCGGGATTTTGACATGGGAAAAACCCTCGTATTTGGAATTTAAACAACTGGCTAGGTACTGGGCACTGTCCTCCGCGTTTTAATTTCATGACGTATTTTATATGTCCCGTGCTAGCTTGTGGATCAAATTGAATCGTAGCATTTCAATAGATTATCGCTTACTGGTGTCATTTCGAGAGCGGGGATGATATTATACATCTCTAGCAGAATTCATACCATTTTACTTTTTTACAACCAACTGAACTATTCCAACACTAATTAATGAGCAGCATTGTCAAATTAATTATTGTTATTTCCGTGGTGATTGTTGAAATTGCCAGGGAGAGCGAGTATGCTGCCTGGACACTTGTCAATGGATATGCATTGAATCATGTTACCATATCTACCCATCGGTTGGCATCAAATCTGAGAAGCATCGGAAATCTAAATCAATTTATCGAAGAAAATGGTTTCAATTTGAACTCTGAAGGGGGTATTCTAAAGGGTTAGTATAAAGTAACTTTATGTATCACTCCTCTTTCCTTTTTATTGGCAACTCTTTAATTTTAACTTTTCATTTGACATGTTTAAGACCACAAGATTAAAGGACATTTTAGTACGTTCTACATATCTTTAACTTAAGACCACAAGATTCATAAATTTTCTTTACTTTTCTTTAACTCCATGTTAAGCCAAAACCAGGCAAACAAATTGAATCTGAGAGAGTAGTATTGTTGCATACTTAATTGTAGCTGCATCATATCATATATAATGTACTTTAAGTACATATTTATTTGCTTGCTTTTTGACTTAATCTGTTCTCAGTAAGTTCAGCGTTTATCAGTCCAGCAACCGTTCTGAAACCAAAATCTTGTAGACTCTTTTTATCAATACCTGTTAGTTCACCAGAAGTAACAGGTTTTTGCCTGCCTGCAACTCCCAACTTACTGATTTTCTTCTTCCCAATATGCGCACCTGAATAAGTGTAAATTAGTACGTAGAAGTAGGAAGATTACAGCTCTCGCTTTAATAAACCATTACGCTGTGATCTTCAAATTTTTTGGAAACTAGACTAAGATGTTAGTTAATAAGGGATCTAAAGGTCAAATCTTGGTGCATCTGTTTGGTACTTGAATGAATGAAATCCAGGTTGAAGAGCTTTTCAGTGCTGGGATCTGTTACTTTATTTTGCTTCAGAAGTTATTGCTCGTCATATTTTGAATATTCAGAACATGTACTGATGTCATATAATTCATTTTCGTCGGAGGGAATCTATTGATTTTGAGATTTTGTTCTTTTAAGAGATAACTGTTCTTTTTAAAATGATCTCCGGATATTGCAAAGAAGTTTTGAGTTATTCTCTTTCTCTCCAGTGAGCCCTGATGGTCTTTTGCTGCAAAGTTCAACTGTAGCAGATTCTACCTCTTTCGAATTTTCAGATGGCATTACAGAAGCAGTACCTTGTTCATACATTGAATTTGCTGAGAGATTTGTACTACCGCAATATAAATATTTACCCACAGAAAAGGTTAGTTCTAATTAATATCCCTCAATTTTCTTGCATATTTCTCTGCAGTAAAAGCAATAAACCGGTAACTTGGACTTGGTTCGTCCAACACCTGTTTATAACCATAGACAAGAATAAAAATGTGTGTCATCGCCGTTTCATGTACCCTTTATGGCTGTTCAAATACTTATATGGCAATGTAATTGAATAAAATGCTACTTATTCTTAAGCTTTATGGAAAACATTTGTCTGTTGAGTTGAAAAACTAAAAAGACATCATGTTTTGTGATTGGATTCGAACACATGCTTATGGTAATATCCTAATTCGAAGTGGTCTCGAGGTTTTGGTTCTATGCTTGGGGCTTAACTAAATTCCCAGTGTTGCATTTTGCGTAGTATAAATCCATTTGTTCTACGTTCAACCATATGGGAATTTAAGATTTATGCTTCTTTCAATCCTATGGTAACGTTAAGATGTAGCTTGAACATAAGCTAGATTTTTTACACTTCGATGAAACGCCTCTTTGATCAACAATATTTTGATACTTTCTTAGGTGGAGGAGTTTCATAGGCGGGACGGGTTTGAAGTTGGAAATGCTGACAAGATATTTGAGAGTACATCCAAGGATCAGTTAACCCGTCGTGCAGCATGAGGGCAAGCGCTAAGCAGTTGGACGTTTCGACTGTGTGAAGCTAATTTCTTGGCATATTCAACTGGATGACTACCCCAAGATTAACTGTTGGAAGAAGATGATATTGTAGCTCTGAAAGTATTATTATCTGTAACTATCACAAATTTCCTCTAGCATATACAGCCGATATGTCAAGAAATTAGTTTGGATGATAAGTAGATAGATGGACTAATTAAACACCAATATTGATGTAGTCAGAGCAAAAATAAAGTTGTCAATGCAATCCGTCTTATGATTTTCTCTTGACAAATCAATTCTTGAAAGACACAACATATATATATATATATATATATATATATATATATATATATATATATATATATATATATATATATATATATAAGGTATGCACTTACATGATCAGCAGACTAAGGATACATTGGTTTTGACGACTCTACCTTCTAATGACAAGTGTAAGGTCCTTCACCCTTGGATCAAAAACACCACCACCAAGAGAGTTTTGGTGTTCCAAGCATCTCGTATTCATACCGAATTTAAGATTCAAGTGGGGTGTAATGTAGGCACCATGTCTAAACACAAGAATTAATCGTTGATTTTGCGGTTTATATTTTAAATCAAACACAAGAATTAATCGTTGATTTCGCGGTTTAAATTTTAAACCACGATTTATTGATCATACAAAGATAGCTTTACTGTTTGCTTCAAAATTACCCTTCATTTTTCTCAATACTAACAGAAACAGAAGACTTTCTTTGGTAGCTGTTATATGCTTAAAGGGAAAAAAAGATACAGTATAGAGTAAAACAGACTATATTACATATATCGTTTCTGTTGGACAAATCTGACCATTTTTCAAGAACAGACTATATAATTATTTGGTAAATGACCCTCTTTTTATTTCTCTCAAAACTTAATGGACCTTTAAAATCGGCGATCTTCTTATGTTAAAACGACAATTTAAAATTTTGTAAATAAGTCATCCCAAACATGTGACAACACTCTTTAATATTTATCCATAAGGTTGACAAATATATGAGCATACATTAAACCCGAATTTAACGTTGTTGGGAAGGATAATTTTCCGACCACTATATTTGCACAACTAAAAAGAGGAACAAGATCAAAATATAGGCAGAAAATAGGAATATTTGCAAAAATCAGCTGAGGGAGAGGTACATTCGACACAATATTTACTCCATGGACTTGAGCTCCGCTTACAATACATTCTTGTTAAGTGGGAGTTCAGCATTTTCAAAGATCACAACTTAAGTTAATTGTGCACTCCTTCCCTTTTGCCAGTTCATCCAACGACAAAACGGGAGGTGGCCAACAAAATATATTCATAGCTGGAGAGAAAACGAAAAGAATGGTAGAAACAGATTACTTGTCAATCCAATAATGCTAAGTTTTGCCGTTTGGTTTTGGTGAGTTCTGAGGGAATTGCTGATGGTATGGGGAAGTATGAGAACCATTTGGGATTGAAAGACTTCTAGGATGTTGTTGTCCATTCCTCGAGAACGATCCCTGTGTTCTAACGCCATTTTTGGTACTTGGACTTGATCCAACTCGGTCTGCTTGCATTGTCTGGAAATAGTAGGATGAGCTGGCCATGTCTTTAAGATTTGGTAATGGCTTCAAGGCATCAACCACTTCACTCATCATGGGTCTAGCTTTGGGATCACGGCTAAGGCAACGAGCGGCCAACTGTGCAGCTTTCTGAGCACCTTTTATTGAAAAATGGCCTTCAAGTCTAGGATCTACCAATCTGTAAAACCTTCTTCTTTCACCAAGATGAGGCCGTGCCCATTCAACAAGATTGTGTTCCCCATTTGGTCGGTTCTTGTCCATCGATCTCCTACCTGTTATCATTTCAAGTAGAACTACACCAAAACTGTAGACGTCACTCTTTGACGTTAGATGCCCTGAGACAAATGAGTAGGACAAATTACAATCAGTAAGAGAGGTACTTATCAGCCATCCTATGAAAGTTTTAGTCAACAAACATCAAACATACTGAAAATTCTTCAACTGTGACTCAGGTTATGGAGTTGTACAGAACGGTATTCAAAGCAAGTTTGGTGTTTTGAGCAGAATAGTCTCCAACTAGATTAGATTTGAAGTGCCACAAAATATTGATAAACTGGAGTCAACTATTCAAAGCAAGTTTGGTGTTTCGAGCAGAACAGTCTCCAACTAGATTAGACTTGGAAGTGTCACATAATATTGATAAACTGGAGTTGACCATAATTGCAACTAATGTAGGAATTACGAGATCTCAACCCTACCTGTCATCACATACTCAGGGGCTGCATAACCATACGTTCCCATGACACGAGTGGAAACATGTGTTTTATCACCCTCAGGCCCATCTTTGGCAAGGCCAAAATCAGAAAGTTTGGCATTGTAATCCTGAGAGAAGAGTATTTAGAAAAATAACTCAAAAAGGGGAAAGGTCTTTCTTTTTACCAATGTATTGAAACATACCGCGTCTAGTAGAATGTTGGATGTTTTGAAATCACGGTATATTACTGGTCTTTCTGCTTCCTCGTGTAGAAAAGCAAGACCTTTTGCAGCACCCAAAGCAATCTTCATGCGGATGGACCAAGGAAGAGGCATGGATCCTGCACATAAAAGCTTTATTAGCAGAGAATATGATGAACATAAAGAATTTCTGAAGAAATTACAATATATTAACATAATGATTTGCACTAAAATTTCAGAAGAGTAGCGCACTATCATTAAACTTATTCAGACAGCATCCTTAAAGGGGGGAAAGCAAAATTATAAAAGCCTTCATCTTTTGGTTATTCTAATGAGCACGGAAAAAGAGAAACCAGGAAATATAAGTATGATATCATTTATGTTCCCCATGAAACACCATCCCCTCCCCACAATTTCACTTTCATCTTTCCAGCCCATGGCTACATAGGAATTGAAGTCGGTGCATTATGTATTGTGTAGTAGTGAATCTTGATGCCTGGGCTCAGGGCCGAGCTCAAAGTATTACAATCTCCCCAAATAACAGAAGTTGAACCTGGAGTTGTGAGCTCAGTTATATACAACATCAAGATTATCGCTTAGAACTGAAACATATTTCAAAGGAGGAACCTCTAGTACATCTTGCTATTTAAGCATTATATGTACTTGGTTTGCAGGCAGTTAATACTCTAAAGAACCACATTTGACTTGATACACTATTGAAATGCTTTAAAGAGAAAGAGCAGCACAATCACTCAAACCACTGCAGGATCCTTCTAAACCACTGAGTCTGCAAGGCCTCAATCATATCTAGCATGGTATCTACTTCCTTTACAATGGCCATGTTGCACCAAAAAGCTAGCAAAGATAAACAATTTTGTTTAACACTATGTATGTTGCTATGTTTGCCTTCAAAAATTCTATTGTTTTTTCCCATCCAAAAATTGTCTAAGTGACGATTGGGATAGTATTCCAAAGCTTTTGAGTCATCCTATTTAGACCAGCTATAAGAAATCCAAAACTGAGTGAGGCATTGTCCATGAAATGTCCAAAATGGCAAAAAGCATGCTTCAAATCCAATAAGTGACCTCACATGAAGTGCTACACGTAAATCCCAGTAAAAGATTTCTCTACCATTTTATGGGAGGAAATTCTAGAAAACGATGAAAACTCTTCAATCAAGCTTCTTTCTCCTACTAAATCAACCGAGACATATTCTTCTTCCTGTCTTGAAAAAGTGGTAACTAAACCCACCAAATGTAATGTAGGACTAACAGAAATGACAAGTCCCAGAAGAAAATAACAAAGGAAAACTATAAAGTTTCTTCCTTAAATCATATATCCCATAGGTCCTTGAGCTGCCCATGGCTTTAATCTGGCGTTAACATGTGCAAGAAAATCTAACAACCCAACTAACACTTTTATGTAATCCTGCATCACTTCAACCTGGAAATAAACAATGAGCAATGATCTGATTATACATCAATGGTTGCTGTGCTAATGGGGATATCCCATTTACCATTTGGATTTCAAAATTTACAAGGCTTAGTTACATTACATCATAGTAAATCTTCTATTAAAAAATAGATTTATCGCATGCTACAATAGCTTTAGAGCTTACAGAGAACCCAAGTTCTATTCCACAGGAAGACAGACCTTATGGAACTAAAGCAACGCTTACACATGATACCAGTAATATGCATGTAAATAGTTGGTGTTTCCACTTACTCTTGCAAGATTAGCTGGTGTATTCAGAAACTGCTCAATAATATGGACAAAACATATTACTCGAAGATCCACTAACAATGTTTTTTCCTTTTTAAAGATTGATCAGAAGCAAATATATTCAAGAATACAAAAATGAAGAGTCGGTTACATACTCCTGAACAGATGATTTTCCAAGCTTCCTCGAGGCATAAATTCATAAACTAACAGTCTCTGATCATCTTCAATGCAGTAACCAATCAGTTTAACCAAATTAGGGTGAACAAGATCACCCAGGAAATTCACTTCAGCCTGTCAAATGGACAACACTTAATACAAAACCAAAAATGAAAGTAAAAAGAAAACGAAGATAAATACAGAATTAAGGTTTAATAAATAAAAGAAGAGAGCTGCAAACCAGCCATTCTTTGTGACCCTGAAGTCCATCGTGATTTAGTGTTTTCACAGCAACAGTAAGCCCTGTCCCTGGTTTAACAGGTGCTGTGCCATTTTCTTCGATCCACCCCTTGAAGACACATCCGAAACCCCCTTCACCAAGAAGGGACTCTGGTCTGAAGTTTCTTGTTGCCAACTTCAAATCGTTAAATGCGAACTTTCGAAGCCGAGAAGAAACTTTAAGCTCCTCTTCAAGTTTGGAGGTGGATGAATTACTTTCCGCATTGCTGGTAGTTGTAGATGAGATAATTGGTGCAACAGGTTGGTCTCTGCTTGTGTTCGTAGATTTACTTTCTGCTAAAGCAATGCAAGAAGTTAGAACATAGGTAGATTTATCTTAAATGAAAAGATAAGAAGTTATAACTAGTTTTTCCTAAAACAAACTGTTTAAACAGGGCAAAAATTCAACAGCTTTTCTTCTAATAGCTTATTGCTTTTTTCTGCTACTTATTTCTGAGTTTCAATTAGATAGCAATTGTGATAGTTTTGCTATGCCGTTGCATAACTCATCCTTGGTGATTAATAAAATGTTAGTTACAAAAAGAAAAGGGTTTAAATAACTAAAAGCAAAATGCATACACAATGCTAGTATTGGCATAATAAGAGCTACAAGTTCACAAGTATTCCAGCAGAAAATAAGTCCACAAGGTCATCAATTATTTATCGATATGTTATCGTCATGTCAAGAGATCTATGACTTCAACTGCATAGTTATTTTGTAAAAACATTTGGTTGATTCTCCTATCAATTATAGATAGTTTGTGTGATTAAAAAAAAGGACATTGAACCTAACTCAACCTTAAGACCATACAAAGAGACAACAACCCCCTAATGCCAAGAACTGGACTTTGTAGCATGGACATAACATGGGTGCCCAACACTGGAAAAACACAACGACGGTGAAGGTGTGGCGCTGATGCCATGATAAGAGAACGGACCTTGAACCTAACTCAACCCCCGAAAGTAAGCTCATAAGGTGATAATTATAAAGACAACAGTTCAACAATTTAACATCCAGAAACAAATTTGCATTTTTTTATGCTAGAACTTTTCTAATTTGCATTACTGAAGCAAGCAACCTAAAAAGGGGAGATATTTAACTTCTATTCAACCACAATACTGTCCTCATACAGTGAACTAGCATTAGCAATCACTAACTTGGAAAGACCCACAAGAACACCAAAAGACAGAAACCCAAGGACTAGGACAAGAAGGGTGCTAAATCAACCCTAAAGTCAGCTCAAAGTTCTCTCATTTGTGAGATTATTGCTCCCCTTGCGGGAGTCATATTCACAGAGAATAAGGATGGGGATGGCATACAAAAGAACAGTATTGTTTAGGTGATCGCAAATTGAGTGGCTCTTTCAGTTTCACATTATACAAGTTAATTCTTAATTTTTGGCAATCGAATTAGGCCATCCACATGCAAACATATAAGTAAAGAAAACCCCAACCACAGCGACAGAAATTAGCTGCTTAGTTGCATCAACATTTCAACGCGAATACTGACATTATCACCTTAACAAAAAATGTGCCTTTGTAAATGAATGTTTGAGAAAAGCTTTCGAGTTTTACACGGGAAAGGCCTCTAGCAATTTTCCAATTTCAGCTTCCATCTTGAAATTTTTTAGTGTGCCCCCATTATTACCCTTTTGAGTAACATCATTGACTACTACCGGTACAAGAAATATGTGCAAGCCAACTTTCGACCTCTATTTATCAACAAGTGATTAAATAACAACTTACCAATCTCAAAAGGCATTTCAGTAGATAAAAGCATGAGACTAACACTTCAATAACCAAAACACTAGACATAGTAAGACTATAAAGCAAATTTCTCCAAAGAATTCAAAGAACAGAAGGCAATTAGACTTTCAAATCATAACATCTTTCATGCAACTTTTATTCAAAGTGAGCAAAGAGTTACCGCAGTGAGTGCTGATGCCACTGATGGAGCTATCAACTTTAGATCTTGAAGAAATACAGCTACCAATAAACCACAACTTAGTCCAACATCCAGTTTCCTCTTCAGCAACCTCTTTCTTCTTCTTCAACTTTGATTTCTCTACACCCCAAGATTCCCCCTTTTCACCATCACCACCTAATCCCATATTTTGCAATACCTAAAATCAAACTCAAATATCATGAAAACCCCACCAACAACCCAACTTTCAACCCCACCTCCCTCCCACCCACCCTCATCAACCTCCTCAACCCCAAAAAAATGTCAACTTTTCTCTACCCTTCACCTTAAAATCACCAAAAATCCCTAAAATCAAACAAATAGTCAAAACCCCACTTCCCTAAATTCACTCAAAAGAAGGAAATACACAAAGGGGCAAAAGAAATTTCCAAAAATATTCACCCCAATCCTCCAAGACTCAATTTTTCAACAACCCCAGAAGAATAAAAGCAAAAACAGATAAAATAGCTCAGACCCAACTGAAAAAATCAAGAAGATATGACATTCAAAGTCTCAAAAAAAAAGCTAAACTTTGATTCAGATCACATGCTTTGTTGTCTTGACCTTACAAAGCAAAAAACTTGGAAGCACCAAACACTGTGGAAGCAAAGCTGGAATCAGATAATCCCACTTCAAAAAAGTGCAACCCCCAAAAATGTCTGCTCCCTCAAAGATATTGAAATCTCAACAAAAGACTCAAATATTCTGAGTGCTGACCAGTTCTTGGCTTCTCACAATAGGAAAAAGTAAAAAAGGAAAAAACGAAAATACAAAAGAAATGATATTTTATTTATATATAAATTCACCCATAGTATATATTTATATCTAATATGGAATATATGTTTGTGTGGGGTATATATTATTATAATAAAAGCAGATTATTACTCCTTCATTCTGTCTCGTATTACTTATTCACTTTCTCTTTTACAATTCATCTTTTTCAATACGCTCTAAATTCATGTTCAGTTATTTCGTCTTATATTACTTATTCATTTTCTCTTTTACATATTCGCTTTTCTCAATATGCTCTTAATTCATGTTCAATCGTTCTGTCTCATATTACTTATCCATCTTCTCTTTTGCGTTTATGTTTTTTTCTCAATACGCTCTAAATTCATATTTTGTCATTCCATCTTATATTATTTATTCACTTCCTTTTTTACATGTTGGCTTTTCGCAATACACTTTAAATTCATGTTCAGTACAGTAATAACAAAAAAATTTATTTAATACTTTAAAATATTTATCATTTCAAAAAAAAAAAAAAAGATAAGATGGAAAAAGATTAAATTAATTTTATCTTAATTTACAAATTAATAATAATTTAAAATATACATTTTAATAATAATTGGAAAAATGAAAAAATGAAACTATAAATAAAATTAAATTAAATTTATGAATTATCGGCGCTCTTTGCCTTTTTTCTTGCAATAGAATCGAAGACCGAGAAAAGCAAAATCGGAGAGCTGACCGGAAAATACGGTCAGGAATGTTGAGCAGCCCGAATGCCCATGTGGAAGTTGACGGTATTTAAGGAGTATTTTGGAATGAGATAAAATGTTTTTTTATTAAAAAAATTTTTACCATGAAAAGCATCTTATCTTATAAAAATATTTATTTGATTATTTAGTAGTAATTGATAGGAGCTAAAGACGTGTAACATATGCTTTTCTTGGTTCAAATTTATATGATGGTGTTTTCATTGATATTAAATTTTATGAAAAATAAATAAAATAAAATTTATATAGTTTAAAATAAGAAATAATTTTTTTTTAATGATTATAAACTGAGTATTTTATTACAAATGAAATAAAACATTTAAAATGAAGTTATTGTTTTTTCCAAAAAGTATAAATATAATGATATAAGTGGAGATGGGACTTAGGAGGGATAAGTTGATTAGACGGGACATGGCGTAGTTTGATTAGCTTATCGGATACACATTCTTAGATAGAAAGTTATAAAAAAGACGAATTAGGGTGGTAGATTAGTAGGTAGTAATGTGATGTCTCGCTTATCTTTTGATACTAATAGTCGTAATGTTACTCTACTTTTTTTATCCTTCAATAACAGTATTGTCTGTTATTTTTGCACTTAGATTATTTTTTTATGTTATTCTAGTCATGATATTGTCTTCTAAATACCTAGATATGCTTTTTGTAGTATTTTATCATAACTCTTTATTTTTCTTATTTATTTTTTCGACCTATGTTTAAATTTTAATTCGAGGCGAAAATCTATCAAAAATAATCTCATTATAGCTATGTACAACTGAAAATAAAGGTGATATGAGTGGTAATTTAGGTCTTTCGCATAGAGAATGTGACGGTGCGGGACCCACTTGTTGACGTGTCAATTTACTGCTTGCCAACTGTGATGGTGCTATTTCTTTTCTTATTCTTTGTGTGTACTTTTTATTCATTATTTTATTTGAGGTATTAAATAATACGTGCTCCATAAATTTTAGGAAAAAAATGTTTATTTAAAAAAAAAAATCTTATATAGTAATTTTGGTATTACATAATTTTTATTTGATACTAATATCTTTAGTTTTCATTATACATTTTATTCAGTATTATTTTTATATTTGACAAATCATAACTTTAATATTTTTTAAATAAACATTTTTCCCTAAAAATTATGTAACATATAATATTATTTTAATCAAAAAGGGTTATATTTACCCTTTGTCGTATTTTTTGATAATTCTTACAAATATAACTTTTTTTTAAAAGTACAAAGGCAAATATGACCCTTTTCCGAAGATACTAAATAAAATTAGGAATAAAAAATAATGTCAACATAATTATTATCAATATATAAAATTACACCAAATATATTATTATCGTAATCTCAAACATTATCTGTACCTCCTATTTAATAGTACTATTTCTATATACTCAATCAAACAAAGTTTCTTTCTTAAATGTTCTCTTTGAGGATTTTAATAAATTATATACATTTGAAAGAATTTGATTATTTATTCCTATACCCTCTCAAAAAAAAATGTTTTTGGAGATATTATACCTCTCCAACTTTCTCAATATTAATTGGTTGACTACCAAGCCTATGGTATTAGATCACATAATATCGTGATCTTGTTTAATTTAGATTATTTCATCTTATTTAATTAATCCTTTGATTAAATCAATGATTCGATCTCTTAATCATACATCGTGTTTGAGTAAGCGCTAATGACTAATTTAACTAATTTTTAGCTTGCAAATATTTTTTTAATTATTATTATAAGAAGTCATGGTATTATACTATTATTATAAGGTCACTTATCCGTTAAAAAAATAAATAAAGGACGAAGTAGATTTACCTTAAAATTCTATTATTTACCAAGCACCAAATCTAAATATGATGCTCAGATAGTAAACACTTTCCCCTTTCAATTTTAAGAAAGTAAGATTGTGGATCCAAGTTCTTACCAAGAGTCAAATTATTATTATTATATTTATTTATTTATTTTTCTAAATGTGGTGTTCGTCTAGCTTACATGTACCTCAACGTAGGCACCAAATATCTATCAAAACTTGGACAAATGAGAAGAATTCACCTAATATTTTTATTTTTATTGAAATTAAATTGATGATATTCAACTCTGATCGATTCCTTCAACAATTACTAGGTTCCTCTCACCAACGAGAATTGTGGTGGAGTGGTAAGTACTCATTCATTCTTAATCAGAGGTCTTGAGTTCTAGTAATACCGAGTGAAAACAAAAAAATTAGTAGGTCACTCGTACGATAAGATTTTTCTTATATTCAAAATAAGTGGCTAATTAATGATATAACCAAATCCCAAAGGTACCGTGTTGGATAAAATATCCCTAACTCATCAAATGTTATAGTATTATACGAAGGAGCTAAAATTATAATTAAAAAAAAATTAGTTTATTAAGTACTAAAACTTTATTTAAAAATAGACAAAGCAATAAAAATTTTGTAAAATTGAGCGAATTTGATTATGACTCGTATATTTTAATCAATTTCAGCATAAATAACTTTTGATTGGTTTAATAAATCAGTCATTTTATTAACTCAACTTATTTTGAACCATTCAAATTTAGTCTAATCCATTCATTTTACACCACAAATATATATTATATATTATTTGTATTAGTTTAAAAGTTGGGATATAAGTATATAAATTAACGGATGGTTTGGATTAGACTATTATTATATTTGTAAATTAGTAATTTTTAGTATTTAATCTTGAAGTGATATTGAAAATACTAATCTGAAGGTATGATCTTACTAAAATATTATTTCTACTCACTAAATCTGTAACTTTCACATTTTTTTTTTAAAAAAAATACTATCAAAGAAAAGCTCACGTTTGCAATTTTTCCACCACTTGCTTAAAATAGTTTTGGGTAGTTTGCACAAAAGGAATACTTTGGTGTTTGTAATTAAATTTTGTCTTTATTGGATAACTCATAAATCATATCAGATCGTAATAACTATTATAATTATAAAACAAATCAACTTATATTTCGGAGAAAATATATCATTCATCTTGTTCGTAACAAAAAATTAATTAATCACTCTTATTATAGCAAGAAATACAAAAAATAACGATAAAGTAAATAACAATCTCGCAGAAACTCTTCGAATAATCTCTACCATAATTTTCTTTTAACATCATCAACTCAAATACGCATCTAAAGGTCTACCAAATAAATTCATCTTTCAAACAAATTCAAACCATTAGCTAAGTAGTCAATATTCTAGAATATAAAATCATTAACCGTACAGTACTTGATAAGCTTATAAATTAGGTCAATATTATTTTTTTCTTTCTTTGCACAATAGAAAATATTAAACATTACAAGCATTCATAACCTATACTAATATTCGTCATGAATAAAAACTTCATATTTTTGATCATTTCGTTTCATATTAGCAATTCTTCTTTATATTTATGATCTTCAGTTATTTATCATAAAATTTTCTCTCAAAATGTAAATGATATTTATCTATATCAACAATTTTTAATTAGGTCAATATTAGTATGAGTATCTAAAGTGTGTTTATAAATAAGGATAATTTAAGAAAAGAATTAATAAAGTTATCCTAAAGTGTGAGAAAAACTAATGAGAAGCAAATATCAAAACAAGAAGACCTTTTTTTATTTTATTATTTTTATAATATATGTGTGACATATATAGCCACTTAAAATTCTTATTTGTTTAATTTAATCAACACATGACACATATACTTTTAATGGTGCGGCAAATTGTCAACTCTTTTATGTTCCCATTACTTTTGTCTTAGTTTCAAACAGTAATAATCTTCAACAATAACCTAACATTATTGAAAACTTAACACTAATATATGATGATCTGTCCTTATAGTTGTCAACAACATAGACTAAATAATGCTTCATTATATATGGTGTAAAACCTCACCAAATTAATATAGATGAAATAATAAAATATTATTATTTTATAAATGTATTATTTAATTAAAAATTAATATATTTATTAATTTAAAGAGTGTTTCGACATCGTAAAATTAGTTGGGGATGAAATTTCAAAGAATTTAATAAATAAACTCACTCATGAAAAACTCTATTCATGAAACATAACACAATAGAATCATATTTCACTAAATTGCCTTAGATATATTTATACTTTTAAAGAATTATTAATGTATAATATTAATGTGACCATATAATTATATAGGGGTCTTTTGAAAATATATTATCTTATCGAAATGAGTGATTTTTTCCATTGGCCCAAGTCGGGACCGGAGAAAAATATTATCTTAAAAAGATTATTAATTAACCGAGTATGAATTTAGTGAGGTTTTACTGTGCAACAATTTAGTGTAATTTTTCATGGATATATAAATATAATTAATAATTATATATACAATAAGGTTTTAGTCAGAAATGAAGTTGGAATCAATAATTTGCAAAGGTGTTACATATAAACATTATTTAGTGATCACTAATTAAGACTTCTTGTGCAATTAATCATCTTGATTGAATATGTTTCAGAAGATGGAGGATAAAATTACGCTAGTTGTTCATGTCTCACATTGACTAATTAAGGTATGGAGCATGAACTCCTTATATGATCCTGAATAATTCTATTCAAGCTAACTTTTGAAATTGAGTTAAATTCAAGATTTATTTTTAAAAAAATCACAATTCACCTATATAATGGAGCATAGCGCGATACTAATTGCATCTGAGGTGTGAGGCGAAAATCTTATGAATATTTAATTTTAAATTTTAAATATCAAATTTAATCGAAAATGTCAAACGTATCTCAGTTTTATCTTTTAAAACGTTGATTCTGCTTATTATGTAGCATGAAATTATAAATAAAGGGTTATTATAGTCGAAACGTGGCTAAAATTACAATATTAATTTTGTCAAAGGAACCAAAAAAATACCTTAATTTAATATTTTCTGCTACTCTACTTATGGCCCAATTAGCTCTTCTTCTAATGCATAGGTCAATTAACCCTTTCTTGATCGGATGAGTTTGATGTAGTACGTGTGGTATTCTAAAAAAAATGTTCATACTGAATTTATCTAGTATTGTTTACATTTATTATGTGATTTGTGAACTATTATACAAAAATAAATTTATGTAATATGCACCTGAAGATACCTGGCAACTAAAGGGACTTCTTTTTCGGGTTTCTTTAGTTGTCTCTATGTCCATGCATAAGGAGATCGCCCTAGCAGCGTGCGATTTCATAAAAACAGTTATGAAACTGAAATTTTTTTTTAATCAAAGGATTACTTACTTTACTAACAACATGACATAATAGAGATTTTTGTTTTCTTCATATAAGTGATATATTTACTTAAATAACAACAAGACATAATAGAGAATTTTCGATCCAAGGGGTTCGTATGATCCCTTCAATTTTGACTTTGTTCGTGTTCAAAAATACTTTAACGAGACTGAACATTGAAATTATTTAATGAAACTATTTATTTTTCTCTGCATTTAACAAGATTACAAGAGATTCCTTATGCTTTTTTCTTCTTTTCTTTTTCCTTTTTTTCCTTCATTTTTTCTTTTTCTTGTTTCTTCTTTATTTATTTTATCTTTATATTTGTCCTTGACACTTTTCTCCTTTATGAGTTTCTATTGACATTTCAAATTTTATTAATTCTTGCTTCTATTTACTATGATTTTCTATTAGAATTAATTGTCTACTTTGGAGAATGGAGTCGATAGCTTTATAATATGAAAACTCGTCAAGAATAGATATAAATAATATATTTTTAGTGATATTCATGACAGTATTGAAGTTTTATGTTTTGTTCAAAATTGTTATAATTATTAAATTATTTCATCAGATCGATTCATCTAAATCAAATTAAAAAAAGATACAATAAAAGTCAAAATTCAAAATACTGTGACATCTAAAGCTTCAAAAATCCTAAATCCGCCCTTAGTGGGACTGACACAAGAGGATATCCCCTAAATTCATGAGGCTTTACGTGTCTTCGTAGAAAGTTTATAGTTCAACAACAATTAACAAAAGAAAAAAAAATGTTGTACTATCTTTAATTTTGTTTGGTGTGTGTGTGTATTGGGAGGGAGGAAGTGCTTGACTACCTTTTCTTTTGTTAGGTGTAAAATGGCAAACACAAATAAAAAATATTGTGCCGTCAACGTCTCAACGACAATAATATATTCAGTGTAATTCTACAAAGCAAGATCTGGGAAGGGTATAATGTACACAAACCTTATTTTTACCTTAGCGATAGAGAAACTATTTTTGATTAACCCTCGAGTTAAGAAAAAAACAACGACTAACCTCGTCACCCCAGATAAATCAAATTTGAAGGATAAAGTAGCAAACATGTTTAACAATCCACAAACAAATAAAACCCTTGAAAATATGTTAGAATAGCAACTCAAATGCATCAATAGTTCAAGGCATCTTCAATTTTGATATATAACTACCTATATTTAGCATTACCAACTCTAGATAGATGAACCCCCCTTAGTCCTATCTGGCTAGCTCCACTCTTGGTGCTAACTAGATAGATGAGCCATTAGTTCACTACTACAAGATCATTATTTTCCCATTGAAATTTTTCAACCGAAAAATGTTCAGGCACAAATACTTTAGTGACAAAAATATTAGTGTTTTCACGTGGAAAAATTCAACTACATTTATTCCTTTAATTCATAGCTTAAAAGAACACATGCAACAACGAGGGACAATATTCCACCCATACAGTTAGCGGGGAGTAGGGGTGTACATGGCCAGGTTGATTCGGATTTTTCAAATATCAAATCAAACTATTTGTGTCGAATATTTACATTTATAAACCACACCAAACCAATAAAACTCAATTTTTTTTTTGGATTTTTTCAGGTTTTTTGGTTTTTCGGGTTGTTTCGGGTTTTTCCGGTAAAGTATTCATATAAACATATAATTTACTTGTACTTCAAATATTTCTTTGGTTCTACCAAAATACAACTATCTAAGGTGTTTCTTAAAAAAATAGCACAAAATATGATATGATTAATGACACTAAAATATCCGACAAAAATAATAATAATGAAATCCCGTAAAATAAATATTGCAAATTAACAAATCATAATGAAAATGATCATAATTTGAAAGTACTAAATCATGCTAAAATAAGTTTAATAAGTATTAGTTACATGACTAAATATTAAAGGAAATTAAATTAGATAATGTATTTTAATTGTAAAACTAAAGAACAAATATTCAATATAATTGTCATTCTTAGTGTTGAATTGATTTTCTTTTTGCATTAGTATTAATTTGATTTTGATTTAAGCTTTATTATAATTACCAACATCTGTGGACTATAATCTTTATTGGATAATTCAGAATTCTAAGTTTCAAACTTGAAATAATATATTAAAAGATAAAAACTATGAAAAAGTATAAGAAATATTTAAAAATTATATCAAAGTAAATAATTTTATGTATAAAATAAAATTTTAAAATTATATATATAATGTCAGGTTGGTTTGATCTCGGGTTGGTTTTTTTTAGTTAAAATCAAACCAACCCAAATATAGTTGGGTTTTTTTTCAATACCAAACCAAGTCAAACCAAATCACTAATTGGATTATTTTTTCGATTTGACTCGATTTACAATTTGGTTTAATTTTCGGTTCGATTTTGTACACTCCAACGGGGAGGATGGCACACTACAAACTATTAACATAGTTCTTTCATATTAATTTGAATTTTCATATATATATATATATATATATATATATATATATATATATATATATGCATATAAACTCAACATAATTGTAATTACCAAGAGATTAATAAGCTTCTAAAGTTATTCAATAACTATATATAATTAAATCACATAGGCTCTTCAATCAGTCCATAATAATAATATTATACATCATGTTATGAAATACCATATCCAAATCAAACTATATATATGATTATAACATAATTATTCTTTATTATTAAGCAATTAATTCACTTTTAAGGATAATTAGAAAAGTCAACATCTCCATTGTGCCTACGTGATGGTCCAGAAGGAGGAACTGGAATCCCTTTTGGTAGCATATGAAACAAATTACTCTTTTGAAACACTTTCTTTTCATCGTAATATTTCGGAGATGGTTCTGAAAATAGTGTATAAGCGTCTTCCTCTTTTGAATTCATCGTCGATGATATTCTCACTGAAGAAGCATAGCAAAGAACAAGAGATAATGTGAGAATCAAGTACATGAATTTCCATGAAGAATAATTAGTAGTAGAACAAGCCATTGGGAATATGTTTTTTTTTTAAAAAATTGATCTTCTAGGGTTTATGTTTTGAATAATTGTTAGGGATTTACGTGGGGTATATATATAGACTATAGTGCATGGGAAGTAATTAAAACATTTTGAGAAATGTTTTTATTTTTGGAGGGGGGAAGGGTAGGAGTGTCGTGTCTGATTATCCGTCCATACTAGTAGTCGTAGTAAGTAATTAAAAGGTTTTGAGAAATGTGGTAAAGTGGGTATTAGGAGTTTCATGTTTGTTGTTCGTCTGTACTAGTAATTGTAGTACTACTCTTGTAGTTTCTTGTCCATCAATTGCTATTACTATATGTTGTTTCTTGTACTTCAACTATCGTATTGTTTTATTGTAGTATTGTTTCATTACTATACATTATTTCTTCTTTTTTTAATTTTTTTTTTCTTGAGCCGAAGGTCTATCAAATTCAATCTCGATCTGAGGTAGGATTAAAGTCGCGTAGTAGTACTATATTGGGTATGTTGCTGTCGTTGGGGTAGTGAAGTGGATCATATGGAAAGGACTATATATATATACATTGAATTTTGAATGAAATTTTAAGGATGATGTTAATTCTTTTCTATCTATTTATTTATAGTAATTTTTTATTATATCAATCTAGAGAATATTAATTCCTTATACGTATATGATATAATTAATGTGTAACTTTGAGCTTTTAGCTTTGTAGTTTGGTAATACAAGACTATAAGAATTTTAATTTTCTATTAAAAGGTGCAATTGGTTATTGCTAAATATGTACTAAGAAAATATACCTCTAAATTAATTGACATGCTAAATTCTATAATATTTTGCTTAAAGAACTTGATCTGTTAAGTGGTAAGTTTATTTAATTTGATTGTGATTATATGAGATGGAATCCATTAACTTGAATTTACTATTTTGTAGACGTAAGCTTTAAAAATGGGGAAAAACATTATGAGCTTGTTTGTAGAACAAAACAAAATATATATATTTTTTTTTTTAAAAAAAATGTTTGAGTTGAAAATTGTTGGGACTGCATTATCAGTCTGGATATCAAATTTGGTGTTGATTTGGGACTATTTTGAAGCATAATGTGTTTCTCAAATTTCTATTGATAAAGTTATGATGATCGTCAAAATTTTTAGTCTTTCATAATAATTCTAATAGTAATGTAAAAGCAAAGCAAGAAAGAGTTTCTAGCATTTATCGTCAATAGTTCAATTTCTGGGCCATATATATTAGTACTAGGATAGTAGTCCTCCATAACATTGAATTAGATGTAATACTTCTAAACTAATCTCACAAATGACCTGGTCGGATCGATCGAAAAGAATCTATTTACCTTTACAAAGATAAAATCAAATTAAACAGAAAGGATCTCGACATATGAACATTGATTTCAATGACATTGATGTAAACGTTATCATGCAACAATAACTATTTGAGTAATGGGCAATTAAAGGTAAAACTTTCAAGAATTTTAAAGAAATTATGACATAATTCCAAGCTAATTAACCTATCAAATCCTTCGAAGTATGATGAAGCAAGTTCATTTGAAAACTAAAGAAGACAATTTGTATTGATTATAGTTATATCGGAAGAATATAAAATTAAAATGTTGAACGCCATTTCTAGAAAGGAAATATAAGATTATACACAAGGACCCTGAATTTTCAAATACTATAAAAATGGGGGGCTTCTCATCAAATAAAGATACGAGACCACATATGAGATAGGTCAAGATATTTGACACAATTAAAATCAGGTGTTTATATCAAACAAATGAATGTATAATATGTGCATATATATAATTATTACTTAATCATGGTTAATTTATGTATATTTTACTTTTATCAATTATTATAAACATTGGATATGGATAAATAATATTTATCGTACCTACAAGTCCTAAACATCATAAATTTACTTTTAGTTTGAAAATTTACTCAAATTAGCACCTCATTCGACATAGTTCCTTTAATTCATAGCTTAAAAGAATGTAACTGCAAGGGATAATCACATAGGCTCTTCAATCGGTCCATAGTATAATATTATATATGTTGGTGTAATATACCACAAATATAATATATTACAGTTGAAAATAAAATGACAAAATGAATAAATAAATCTTTAGGCTGAGGCACGAATATCTCGCTCTCTTTTAGGAGATTCAAGCCCACTGCGGCATAATCTACACCGATCCAGCAGTAATACTCTTGACTAGTGCCCTCCAGGATACAACAACCCAACAACAGTGTACAACTCAAACAACTCCGGATTAGTTGAAGAGTCCAAAGCTCCACAAAAGAAAACCTTCCTTCAACATATATATAAATATTGTCTTTTGTATATAGTGAATATAGTTGAAGACTTAGAATATCATTCTTTGTCTCAACTCTCTCTTTCACTACAATACTAATCTCAATATAAACATAATAAAATATTACTCATCTTTTTCACTCTATATTTTCTTGTACTTATCTTGTTTCTCTACTTCTACTTAACACAAAGGAAGACCACACTATTTATAGGTGATGAATTCTTCCTTGCAATGAATAGGACAATAGTGGATAGTAAATTTGTCAAATGAATGGCTCAAATGTTACATAAGTTACAAGACATAAAGATAGAATAATGGATGAAATAGAGAGTTGGTGGTTACATAAATTACTAAAAACTAATGACCACTTTCTTCTACAATTGATGAGAGTAAAGAGGCACAAATATAATGTCCACCAATAGACATTAACATAATACATAATGTGACATAATATATTTTTGTTAATATTAAAATGTCACACCAACAATATATATATATATCATGATATATGAAATACCATCCAAATCAAACGATATAATAACATAATTCTTTATTAAGCAATTAATTCACTTGTAATTAAGGATAAGAGAAGTCGATATCATCATTATTATGAATAGGTGATGGTCCAGAAGGAGGAACAGGAACCCCTCTTGGTAGCATATGAAATAAATTACTTTTTAGAAACTCTTTCTTTTCATCGTAATTTTTCGGAGATGGTTCTGAAAATAGTCTAAAATCTTCATCCTCTTTCAAATCCATCGTCGTCGTTGCCGATGATATTCCCACTGAAAAAACATAGCAAAGAACAAGAGATAGTGTGAGAATCAAGTACATGAATTTCAATGAAGAATAATTAGTGGTAGAATAAGACATTGGGGATGATTTAATTTCTTGAAATTCTTCTAGGGTTTATGTTTTGCTTGTACTTGAATAATTGATAGGGATTTACGTGGGGCCTATATATAGACTATAGTGCATGAATAAATGTGCATCGGAAGTAATTAAAAGGTTTGAGAAATCTTTTTCTTTTTGTAGGGGGTGAAGTGGGTAGGAGTGTTATTTGTTTGCGCTAGTAGTTGTAGTATTACTTTTGTAGTTTCTTATCTTTCGATTTCTATTACTATATGTTGTTTCTTGTACTTTGAGTCTTCAACTATCGTATTGTTTTGCTAAAGTATTGTTCTGTGTTGTTTCTTGTACTTCCATTATTTATTTGGACTGTTTTTTATTGAGTCGAGAGACTATCAAAAACAACCTCTCTACTTTTGAGGTACGAATAAAATCTGTATACATTATCCTCCTGAAATTCCATTTTGTGGGACTAAATTGGGTATGTTATTGTTGTTGGGGGTGGTGAAGTGGATCATATGGAAAGAACTATACACATTGAATTTTGAATGAAATTTTAAGGATGATGTTAATTCTTTTCTATATATCTTTTAATAGTAATTTTTAATTATATAAATTCCTTATACGTATGTGATATAATTAATGTGTAACTTTGAATTTTTATTCTTTTTAGTTTGGTAAAACAAGACTATAGGTATTTTAATTTAATTTCTAGTAAAGGTACAATTGATTATTGCTAAATATGTACTAAGAAAATATACCTCTAAATTAATTGACATGCTAAATTCTAGAATATTGTACTTAAAGAACTTTGTCGTCTGTTAAGTGGAAAGTTTATTTAATTTGATTGTGATTATATGAGATGGAACCCATTAACTTGAATTTACTATTTTGTAGATGTAAGCTTTGCAAATTAAGTAGAAATAAGTTATAAAATTACAAATCGAAAAATTTCTTTAGACTCTTGAAATCGACCAAAGAAAAAAAAACATAAAGTACAAAATTTATACTTCCAATTCCATATGCGACTTCTTGTTAAGTATTTTTTTCATAGTTCTTATATAATTTAACTGTTAAAAGTTTGGTAAATATCTGAACCTAAATCCAGATGGAACACTGATAACAAAAAATTTGGTTTCTCAAATGGTGTCCGGGAGTTATGACTAAATCCGAATCCAACAAAGGAAAAATTACTTGGATGAGAGAATTTTAATAAATAATTATTGATTTTAGCGATACTTTTTATTTATTACCATTTATAGCAATACATAACAATACTATGTTAAATCTGCAATATGTATTAAGAGTAAATTAAATATGCAATATATATGTATTATAACTATTTTAAAAAAAATATTATGTTTGTTTGGTAAAAAGTTGACACATTGTATTATAAGTGTATTGAAATGTGTGATAAATGTATTATCCATCAATAAAACTTGTATTATATGTGAATATTAAATTGTTCTTTGTAGTATATATTAAAACTGTATTATAAACGTATTAAAAGTGATCAAGTGAAAAAAAATGTTATTGCTATAAATGATAAATATTTTTTATTTATACTATATTTATGTAAGTTTACCATAAACACTGTAGAGCCCATTCAGGAGTGACGCTCCCAACAGGCCTTTCTCAATACCCAGGGCTCAAAGTCGAGTCCTCTGATTAAGGGTGAAGCAGTGGATCAATAAATTTATTGGAAAAGGGGCCTAAAACAAAACAATCATACACAAACAAAATAGTCTTCCATTTGCTTTTCACTTTCCCCCCCTGGTGGGTACTTCAAATTGAACATAACATCATCTACAATAAGGTACAGTCACAATCCCTTTTCACATAATCCAATCTCTCCTTTAGTTTGTCAATTCTAAAGGCTAGCATTTTATAAATCTACACAAAATCATCACACATCAAAGGGACTCCTCAAATTTACATCAAACCCGGGATATCATCTACGTATGACACTAGCACTATTGAGTATCTTTCTGTCCACTTACGACGTCTGAAAACTGTAAATAGTCACCTCAGATAATCCCAGTGGAAATGCTTGAAGTTGCATTAATCTTCAGAGAATGCTCAGGAACATATGTCACACCTGCCAATGCAGAATATTTGTCTCAGTTAATTCATCCTCTTACATTGACTTTTAACTTGTTCTGGACTCAAAACAGATAGTAGCACACATACAAAAGGACATTTTTGCAGAAGTTTTGAAAAACTATAGACGACACATGCACCATAGGAAAGGTTCACTCCTACTCTGCTCATAAATTACTCAATTAGTTCGTAAATGCACCGTAGTTCATAAAAGATAACACAAACTGCATTGAATCTAATTATATCAAGAGCTTACTCTGCTTGTTGCAGTCTACCCAACAAAATGGGTGTAAACAGAAGAAGAATGAAAGAGAAGGATTGAGATAATTACTGAAGCCACAGAAGTTCTAATTTTTTTCCCACCAGAAATTGGGGTAAAACCGTAGCTCGATAAGTTCTAATTTTCATCCAACCAAGTAGGGTCTTTTTCTATTTTGATACACATAGTAAGAGTATTATGACATGTCATCCAATCCTCTTTTCCTTTCTTTCCCTACTTTAATTTCCTCTTAACTGATCTCATCTCTGTTCTTTCAATCCAAAAAAACTCGACACAATTGTCAAGGCACGTAATACTTTGCACAAATTTTTGAGTAATAATTCAAGAGTGGGAAAGGAACAAAGGAAAATATGATATTTATCAAACTTTCTGGTATTTCTGATATTAAAGTGAAATATGCTTAAGGAACCAAGCCAGGGGTTGATGTCAAATCATTGCTGCCATCTCAATGTGGATATTTAAATAACGAAAGTGGCAGGAAACAGGTTTAACAATTTGAACTCAGCTAATACCTTTCTCCTTTACATCAATCTGTAAAGAATCAAGTGTGATTATACCATCAGTCAGGGGAAGTACTTCAAGTTTGATGGTTGCTGTAGATTGAGCGGGCACACATCTGAAACCACCACAAAGGGGTGTAAGACTAAACCCGAAATGCGAAATAAAGATAATTTACAAATAAATGATTACCCCAAGGGGACTCTGCTCTGCAACCATAGATGTGTACAACCTGAATCGCCACTTGGAAGCACATCAGGTATGGGAGTGGCTCTCTCACTAAATGAAACTGATTGGGAAAATTTTTTCCCTTCCGGTACTTGATTTACTGATACCAAGCTATTGCTCCGAGCAGCACTAATTTGCTTATCAATACTCACTCTCTCCATAAAATCAGAAGAGCCAATGAAGGGACTCATTGGTGATGTCGGTGAAGTACTCAATGACACCACAGAAGGTGGGGAAGTAAAGGAAGCAGGAGCAAGCACTGTCATTGTCAGATCTTGTGAAGTCAGGTTTGATGCCTGAAGAGTTAAGACCTGACAAATTGAACATAAGATAAGCATTCAAGATGTTTAAACCTTCACCTTGATAAGTTAAAATTATTCACATATCATGTATAACCTGTACTGGAAGCTGAGCACCTCCTTCAAAAGATCCAAGGGTTTGTTTTGTCATTTCAGAAGCAACAGAGATCATAAGGTCCCTAGAAATTCGTGGTCTCCAGCTTGTTGGCTGCTTGAAGAACAACTTTGATTCTACAAGTATCCATAGAAGATCCAAGAACTTAAAAAGTTAAGACCCCATATATAGTGTTCAGATACATGTACCTAGAAGGAATTCCTTTTTAAACAGTACCTACCAGTGTAATTGCATCGACATGATACCAGAACTGCATATTTATCAGTAGGTGACCCAATATTTCTTTCCTCAATATTGGGAAGATGGTGCCATGTTGATGATGCACTTCTAGCATGTACTCGTGAAGATCGAAACGTTTTTCCACTATGACCGTTGGAGCTCTTCAAGATGGGATTGACTGGTCTGAGAATGAAAGAATGTTCTTCACCTCTCCTGCAAAGGGCATATTGCAGTTAATTTCTTCACACTTGCAATCCAGCAATTATAACAATTACAACAAAAGGTTAGGCCGACACTGGTTTTGACTTTTGAAGCTAGCAATAAAAATAATAGCCTTAAGCCTGTATGGCCAAGCTGCCAAAAACTGCTTTATTTTTGGCACTTCTGTCAAAATAGCTTTCAAAGAACTACTTTTGGAAAAAGTTGTTTGTGTTTAACCAATTCGTCTGAGAAGTATTTTTTCCCCGGAATTTGATAAGAATTTTGTGTTTAGCCAATCTTTTTAAAGTGTTTTTAAGTATCAAAAAAAAGTAGCAAGGTTCATTTTACAATTAGGATTTACTTAAACAGAGAAATTATTTTAATTATTTATTATGAAAGACCTAAATTAATTTATGTTTATTTAATTAATAAAGAGAGAAATGACTCATATTTATAGTTGATAGACTATTCCAAAGAGGAAGAGGAGGAGAAGAGAAAGGGGGAAAAAGGACAAGGAAGAAACTAAAAAAGGAGAAAAGCTTCTGTATATTTTTGAAAGATAGATGTGTTAAATTAATGAGGGATGGTTTGGTAAAAACAAATTTATAAGAAGGATATTTTTCCTTGAAAATCTTCCCCTGTGTGAGCTTGCTGACAGTCAACCAATTCAATTCATGATGAATCCTCATAATATAGAGCTGACCAAAGTGAAAGGCAAGTTCTACAGAATAGCTATAAGACCAGCAATGTTACATGGGAGTGAATGGAATGTTGGACCGCTAAAATACAAAATATCCACAAGATGAGTGGTGTAGAAAAGCGGATGCTAAGATGGATATGTAGTCATGCCAGATAAGATAAGACTAGAAATGACGACATCTGCCAGAAGGTGCAAGTAGCACACATTAAGGATAAAATGCAAGAAGGTCGCTTGAGATGTATGGGTATATTGCATTGACCTACAAATGCACTAGTCAGAAGGTGTAAAACTATGGTAAGTGAAGGTGTTAAAGGGGGATTAGGTATAAATGCAAGAAAGTTGTCTCCAAAGACCTATAAATGCTTGGTATCAATGCCAACTTAGCTAAAGATAGTGCACGAGGGAAGAAAAAGATCCATATAGGTGATAGCTACTAGTTGAGGATAGGTATTAGATTTACTAGAGAACTTCTAAATAATAATAAGAGTTGTAAACTTTTTTCACTTTTATTCTATTTAGTATGATTCGAGCTTAAATGAAGATATGCAGATTCATATAGCCAACCAACTTGTTTGGGACTGAGGTGTAGTTGTTGTATATTTTTTCCTTGAAATAATTACTTTAGTTTCTTTCTTCTTTTCTTTTGTTTTATAACCGTGGTGTCCGGGCCAGTTTTCGCTCACCTAGACTTATTCCACGGGATACCTTCTATCTCTCACCGACAACACGTAGCTCTGTCCACTAAGGTTGGGGAAGAAATCCCTTAGTGTATTTGTCTTTGTTGAGATTTGAACCTGACACCTCATGGTTATCAACCCACTTCATTGACAACTATGCCATACCTTTGGTTTTTTCTACTTTAGCTTATTGGGAAAAGCTGAAATTTTGTAGTTTCTTCCCAACAATAAACAAAATTATCCCAACAACAAAAAAGTTGGTTGAGTTGTTGCTCAAAAGCACGTCTTTTAGTTCGCAAAGAAAAAGCACTTTTTTCGTTGGCAAGCACCTCAAATCTGAGAAGAAGTGTTCTTAGCCTCCAAGAAGCTTGGTCAAACACGCTATTAATTTAGGAACACCTAACTGGTGATTGGTAGCCCTTCCTTTGAACATACTTGGGAAAAAGTAATAAGATATTCAGAATTTCCTCAGAATCTCAAAAATATTCAGCTTGATCACTGATACTTGCTGCAATAACAGCAAGTAAACTCTACGCAGATATCTTATTAATAAGACCTGCCTCAATGGAAGGAATGCTTCTGTTTCTGCTGATGGCCAATATATGTTCCATTCTCTTGGTTAAAAGAAGAACAGCCTCTAAAACAAATGCAGATTAGGGAAGCTTCAATCATTAAATACAGATATACATACACCAGGCCCCAAAAATGATGTCTGTTGTGAGTCAATACACTAGCACTATTCATAATGATTAGATAAAGAAGATAAACCATTTATTATATAAAGATAAGAAGTTAAACCGAATTAAACCTGAGGGCCAAATTTGGCAAACTATAGTCTTCACCAGCTTCAATACATGCAATTGGTAATGATAAAGGAGGCCCACTTTTTGAAGCTTCTTCAAAAATGATTGTTACGGCATCTATGTAGACAACAATATCAGGTGCATGTGTTGGACAGACATTCTGCAAAAGAATGCTGATTTCATGTTAATCGTCTCGACATACCCAAGCCATAAGGTACATTAAATTCCTAGCAACATACATACATCCAATTTAGCTAGTTACTCAGGCAAATGAATAAAACCCACCTTGATGTGGACACAAAGGAGATCATCTGTATTGCAGTCAGCAGCAAAAGAAGTAATTTCTACAGGTTGAATTATTTCAATTTTCCTCCTCCATCTTCTTCCAGGGATGAAAATACCTTCTAAACCACAACGAACCGAAAATCTTTCTGGCTCAAGAGATACACCTCTAAAAGATAAAAGTCCTTCACTCCCGGTCTTTTCACTCTTCACTGACCTTTGAAATGAAAAGCGTTCCCAATCTTCTGGATTAAAACTTGGTCCAGTAGTGGAGGTTGTAACAGATGGAGGTGGTGCACTATTTGGTGGAAGTGAAGACATGGAGTAACTTCTGAAGTTACCGAAAGAAAAGAGTTGTGATCCAGAAGATCCAGATGCGATGGGCTTTGTGGATGTGCTACGAATGCTCGCACTGGAACTTAAATGAGGCGGGGATAAAGGTCGTGCAGAAGGAGGAATAGAATTATCTATAGGAAGTAGCCATTTCAACAGTTCACCACAGGGATCCTGCTTTGCATAAGTCAAATTCTCCTCGTTCAAAGACGACAAACTTCTCTCTTGATACTTCTCAAATTGAAGAATTTCAAGCACAGGATCTCTCACAAACTCAATGCCGACATTTACTTGTAAAAGTACCTGCATCCTTCCAGACAAGAAAATTGTATCTACATCAGTTGTTCGCCAGGAAAAACTAAAAAGACAACTAATAAGTAATACAATTAAAAGTCTATACGCATCAGAAAGGGTAGGAAAAGAGGTACTATTTTTCATCTCTAATTTGAATGTTCAACAACAATATACCCAGTGTAGTCCCACAAGTGGGTTCTATGGAAGGTAGTGTGTATGCAGCCTTACCCCTACCTTACTCTGATTTAAATGTTCCCACCACTAAAACAATACTTGTCTAACACTCGTGTTTATGATTGCCTTCAAAAGAAGTTATAGAGATCGAATAAGGAGAAAATAAAATGGGAAGACATCTGTAGAATCCACTAGTCACCCTGCACTACATTAAACAGTGAGATCATACTTCTAGAAATAACACTAAGGAACCCATTATAACCTGGAGAGAAACCCAAATTTTGCTAGCCATACCATTCAGCACCACAACAACCTTCTCCTGGACCCTGATACAGATTTCTCAAGAAAAACACTCTAAATCCAGTATTACTCCTCCAAAAACCCCTTTCCAAACGAACCTCCTTCCCTGCAGAGAAGCTTCTGTATGACCTCTGACCACCATCTCCACATCTAAGCTATTGTTTTGACAGGACAACAACAAATTTTTGCCACATTTGAAAACTCGAGCTGAATGTGGTTTCTTTCAACCGCATCAATCCTCTGTCACAGTGGACATTTCACACAATAAAGAAACTATGTTTCTTTTGGATCTGCTAGCTATATGCTAAAGTAACGGGAAACAGGTTCATGCAGGCATAAGTTCAATAAGAAAACAGAACACAACAGCAGATACCAAAGTCAACACTATGAAAGAAATGGAATGCCTTCGTACAATTTGAGTAAAAGGTGATGGCATGTACATTGGTCTGTATATATTTCACAATAGATTGGGTGTAACTGCAGACACTACAATTTTTGCGGAACATACCACTATATCTCCATTTGAAAGGGCACAACACTTGACAGCATTTCTTGCCACTCCACCAGAGGATCTAGCATCAAAGTTTCCCTTATCAGTGGAAGCACTCAAAGACGGCTTCTTTTTAAGTGTCTTCACTGTTTCTGAGCCATCTGCTCCAATCATATCAGATGCTTCCTCCATAGCTTTTCTTTTTGACCATAGAGGCTCATCTGACTCAGCAATTCGAGCGAAAAAGTGAGAACTGTTAAACCTTTGTACTAGTGATTCAGTTTGTCTTTTGTAATCTTCCAATCTCAACAGATTTTCACCAGTAGAAACCTCCTTTTCGGGGTTAATATTTGCATTGCCATTCTCACTTACACTACTATCATCCACTGCTTCTCTAGGGGAAACAGACCCAGAAGTAATCCCTGTGTTACCATTTTGTTTCATGACGGCCGCAACTTTAAAAGGTGTAATAATTTCTGTATCCTGCTTACAGGCTGAGAGACATGCAAGTATATGGACCTGTTCACCTATAATTGATGAAAAAATTAGAAAGAAATAAATGACAAAACCTGAAAAGAGGTGGAAGATGATAGAAAAGGAGGGGGAGAGGAGGATACAAGTAGAAAAAGAGATTAACAATAGTAGCTACCAGGTATAACAAAGAAGCGGTCCAGTTTGCATATGGAAGATACATCTGGTGCCTCACTCCAGTTATCAGGAAGTTTATCTGGAAAGGCATGTCAAGACTTGGTAATTAGTTCATTGAGATATGAGTTCGGGATTGCTGGACAAACATTTTGAACATCAAACGCTATCTTTGAAGCAAAAAAGTAGCTGAGAGAAAAATCAAGCACACAACTAAGATTTCATCCGACTTAAACAAAATATTCCATAACTATATTAGCATTCAGAAGATGAAGAGAATAACGATATTATGCGAAAAATGATATAGATGAATTCAGGACTCGTTGATTTCCTTCTGCACACCCAAGTTTGAAAATTATCAGTGCTTACAGAAAAAGTAGAGGTGAAATAGAAGACAACAGAAGTACTCTTCATGATGCAACTTTTCAGCGTTTTTACTGAATATTACAGATTTAAAAAAAAAACTAAAAATTAAGATCCTCAACCAATGTTTTAATCCAAAGCTAAAATGTCATTGCCAAATGCAAACCACAGCTAGGAATAAACAGACTTTCCTATAAAGTTCGATCCGTAAAAAAATTCCGGAATACTTACAGCAAGTATGATCCAAAACTATAAGATGTGATATTGTTGGGACTTGAGAATAAAAGAAGGTTCCCTACCCTGCATTCTTATCAGAACTATCCACAATAAAATTATAAATGATAGTCATCAATTTAGACAAGGAGGGCGAAAAATGCTAACATTCCAAGCACTAGATTCAGACTTCTATGAGTAACTCACTAATTGGAACCAATGGCAAATAGCCCAAAGGCAGGACATCATCAGGTATAAATGATGACCATCTGCCTCCCTCTTAGAAAAGCTCCCAATCTTTCGTGAAGATAAGAGTTGTACTAACCAATTTTCCACCGAGACAGGAATATATTTACAAGTTTCCCTTCTTATCCTTCAAAGAATGGATAATCTTTCCATAATAACTATGGCAATCTAAAGTCTAAAACAGATATTGAACCAGTAGGATGTGTGTAAGAAAGACTTAGACAGCAGGATTGTAGACTAAACTCCTAACAAAATTCTTTCTCACAACTTGAGGTAGAAGGACATTATGAAATTAGGCACAAATTTACTATTCCAATCTGTACTGGAGATTTTTAGGCAATAAAAATTCTAAGTTTATAGACGAATGACTCCAGAGAGACTTGCAACTCATCCAGGCAGAGAGTAATAGGAGTCCACATAGTTAAGGAAATAAAAATTTACTGCAGGTGTTGAATAAACCCCCACTCCATAGGAAACCAATTCAGGCTACTCTCCCTTTCTGACAACTAATGCATATGGTGTATCAATATTAGCCAAGACATGTGATGCAGCGCATCTTATACCAAACATCAAGAACAAGGCAGAAAGGAAAAATGAAAAAAATGCACTTTCAGATCAAAGGAGGAAAAAAAAAAAGAAAATTTACCCTTTGGAATAGTTATCCATCCTTCGTCCTCTTTAACATCAATGTGGTTGGCAGCAAATTGAGAGTTGTTTTTCTCATTTATGTCCGCAAGATCTTCATCCTCAAATTCATCACTCTCATCGTCACGTTTCTCACTCTCCGTATAAGGTTCTTCAGCAATAAGGCCCTCTAAAGTAGTACTTGGTTTGGCAGCATGAGTTGGCACCGATTGAACTTCACGAGCAGGTGAATGCTCAGAAGCTGCAGTCTGATTAGACCTCAGCATCAGGAAGTTCATGATTTCACCTGTAACTCCCTACAACAATAAAATCTTAACTTCTCTATCCAAATCCTCGAAACTGACAACAAAAACCTAAATATACATGTGTATGTTAATTTTCTATGCACACAAAATATAGTTCTAGTGAGGCATTGGATGCACAAATGCTGGATCTACCTCTGCTCGAAGCATTGCATTTTCTACTCACTTATGACCATATACTAGTAACCAAACTCATCAAAATATAATAATTTGAAGAAAAAAAATAACCGTACTATTCGTATTTCGAAGAATCAAAACATTCAACTAATAAACACAGGACAATCATTGGTAAATAATACAGATAAATTTGAAGACAGTAAAAACTATAGAATGAGAATTGTAAAGCGATAGGAATCTACCAGATGAAAAGTATGTCATTTTGAGGTATATGATCAGTAATGGAGAAAGAGGAAGAAATAAAATCGGAAAAATACCTGATCGGAGATGTCACCGGAGAAGAGAGTCAGAGAGGTTGCCGATCGGGAACACGGCGGTGGACCGGTAGTGAGTCGGACCGGAATAAATCGGAGCTTTGTGTGATAGGCTTTGGATCTGTGTCAAAGCTTCGGTTTTTTCAAACAACTCATTTCTTTCAGTTTTGAGTTACAATTTTATTAAAATGTTAGATTTACCCACAAGTGATCTCTTGTGGTTTTAGCACAAATTTAACTCTTTCCCTGTTATTTAAATTTTATCGTATCACATCCTTTAAATCTATGATTAAATAGATAATAATGAAAAGTTTCATTTTATATACAAATCAATTTAGTGTGATTGCATTGTTACCTTTATATTTTTTTTTTATTTAGTTTTTACTTATTATTTAAGGAGTAATTTTTTTTTATCTTTTACCCTATCTTTTTATAGTTGTCCTACAATATGCTCTATTTTTTTTTAAGATTTATCATTCAAATAGTTGATGTGTGACATTATGTAATTATGGAGAATAATATGATCTATCAAAATATTATATTCACTATACAACATGATACAATACAATATATTATAAAATAATATGTAGCATACAAAGGACCAACTTCACTAATTGGACAGCAGAATAAACAAAGTACATTTATGGCATATGTCTTAATGAATAATTACTTTTAAATGATCATTTTTGAAATACTGCAATATTCATAAACTAATCAATAAGTACCTATATGATATACATTTTGGGTATACAATTTACATGATGTATATCATTGTATAACAATATAATTCAACTATTTTTACCGTAGTATACATAATTATATTATAATTTGCTTAGGGGTGATTTTTGTACGCGATACAATCATAAACCCTAATAACCAAGAGTTAGTTTCACCTTGCAATCGATTCTTATCATGTTATTTAAGTTACATTTAATTTCTACAAATTATTTAATTGGTAGTCGATTTTGACAAACTTCAGATAAATATGTCTTCCGTTGCTTCTTCTGTTGCTCTCTAAACCCATTTGTTGAATTTTGTGTATATCACATACTAATAATACTGGGCCAGATTGTAGATAACAAATTAAAAATGGGCTCTTGGATTATTGGGCCAGATTGTAGATAACAGGTTAAAAATGGGCTTTTAGCTTACTGGGCTAGATTGTAAATAACAGACTGAAAATGGTCTCTTGGCATTTTGGGTAAGATTGTAGTAACAAACTAAAAGTAGAAGGGCTCTATCATAACTTGGGCCCAAGTCTAATATGTGTGTTGTACGTTGTGACATATTTTGTCCTACTTTTTTTTTTTCCAGTTACGTACGTCATTCGTCTCAAATTATTTATCGTGATGATTTCTAGTAATGATGTAACACCCCAACTTTTTCGAAACGTCTAAATTAACTCGAACCTTCGTGAAAAGACAAAGAGGGTGAGAAATAAATTAAGAATGATGTGGTATGTCATATTTTAAGTGTCCAAGGGTTGTATCTCAAGTTTTGAAGTTAGGTAGATCGCAAAATAAAAGCTGACGAAAGTTATCGTAAATTCCTTTTTAAAGATTTCTTTGAAATTTGGGTTAAATGTCTCGGAAGTTTTCTCTCAATCTATAAAGAGTTATGGGGGCCCACGACCCATTAAATCGAAGGTCTACGAGTCTAGTTTTCCACGCATCAAACCGTTCATTCATAGGACTTTAGAATAGAGAGATATTCACATTTTCGCAAGACTGCGCAAGCAGGCATGTGAGGTGGGTCCCCTAGGTCGGTAGAATCTTATAAGATAGCATCTTCTTCATTTTTCTTCATTCCAACTCGTAAGAAACCACGAAAAGCAGAGAATTACTCCTAAAATAATCCTTGTGTGTTCATGACCTCTTCTTGGCTCCTTATAAAAAATTGCCCTACGTCGCAAGCTCATCGTTTTGGTATAGTTTTCATGATGAATTAAGCAGTGTAGCTCCATGGAGGTTGTGGCAGTAGGGTTTTTTTTCTTCAGTGGATTGATTTTATTCAAGTGTTCAGGGCGTGTAAAGAAAGGTAGGAACCACCTTTTATCAGTTTACGGATACCTTAGGTCTTGGATAGTAATTTACGATAGGAATCCGTATCGATTATCGAATTGTCGTAGTAATTCTTATCCTTAATTACTGATTGATTTTACCTTTTTTTAGTGTTGTAGTGGTGCGTACAGAGGTATTTTCAGCATAAATTATAAAGGAAAAGGTATGTTAAGGCTATTCCCTTCGTTCGGCATGTTTCCTTAGAGCTTGGGAGTAATATAATAGGATAGTTAATGTTGGTGATCTTGTAAATGTAATTGTGAGTGGTTGGCTGATTGAGTGGGTATAAACCCTTATTTTAGGGACTCATAATCTGTTAAGAACGATCCTAAGTTAGGAACGACTTGGAGACTATTCATATATATTGTTTATAGCTAAATTGCTCGCCTTTAACTTATTCAATTGTTTGTTGTCGCCCTTGGGGGCTATGGAGGTTAGTTGTTGAGCTATGAACTGCCTATGGGGGCTATGATGTTGTATAATAGGACTATGTTATTGCCAAAGAAGGCTATCTGTTGTCCATGGGGCTATATTGATGCCAAAGAATGTTGTGTGCCACCTACGAGACTATTTTGACACCAAAGAGGGTTATGTGTTGCCTATAGGGCTATGTTGATGCAAAAGAGGGCTATGTGCAGCCCACAAAGCTATGATGTTACCTAAGAGGGCTTTGCGCTGCCTACGGGGCTATTATCGTTGATAAAAAGGGCTACGTGACTTCTTACAAAGACAAGGAGCTACCAATAGGGGTATGCAGGGGTGGAGCTACTGCCAGATAAGGGTGTGCACGTGAACACCCTTTGACGGAAAATTACACTGGTTACATAAGTCAAAATTTATTAAATACCAATGTATAATTCATTTTGCACAACCTTGACATTAATAGAGGCTTTGGCGCAGTGGAAAGGGTGTCCAAAAGGAATGTTGAGGTCGCCGGGTGTGTTGCTATTATTTTACTTCTTTTGTTTGTCAAAATCACACGAACCAAACTAATCTCAAGTTACTCTCGCACTTATAATTTACTTTCATTAGATATTATTTAATTTAAAATTATCTTCTCCATTTCAATTTATATGACATTGATAATTATTGTGATTTATATTATATTTTATATAATTTTTAAATATATAAAAAAAAAATTTCAAAAGCTAGTATTTCCGAATTTAGGTCTAAATTTAAAAATTTGAATCTCAAAATTTTAAGTGTGCTACATAAATTGGAAAAGGAGAATAATAAATTTAACTGAAACTTTAGTTTCGATATATATATATATATATATATATATATATATATATATATATATATATATATATATATATTATATTTTAAAATGAGTTTCTACTTAAAAGAATTAGAAAAGAAGGTTATGTGCAATTACATTTCTTCATTTCCTCTAAGTGGGTCATCCAGAGGTTTGAAAAAAATAATTCAATTAGGGGTTAATTTTTTCATAGTTTCATAAGTAAATTTGGAGATTTGAAACTTTTAATTTAGAATTTTCACACATTTTCTATTAAAACAAAAGAAATTTAATATACATACATTGAAATAAAAAAGTAGCAAAATCGATAGGTTGAAAAGTAACTTTATAACTTATCATGTATTTTTGAAAGCAAACTAAATTAGAGATTTTTTTTCAAATGTTGTGTTTAGTGGAAATTTTTTTTATTGACGGTATTGATAGTAAAACTGTTAGGTAGAACAAGTTGGATATCAATTCTACTTACTGAAAAATTTTGTTCGTTAAAAAATTTGAACACCCTTCATAAAAAGTCTAGCTCCGCCACTGGGGGTATGTAGATTGATTTGGCACCTTTTGGGCTTATGGGGGCCTAGGTAGGTGGTATGTAGTTTGTACCTACCGAACTTATGGGGGCTTGGTTAGGTTGTTGCTTGATCATTTTGTATTTTTAGATTTAGTAGTGGGTTAGCATGCTTATCTAAATTTTTTGATTTCCTTACCTGTTTGCTTTTGGTGTATTGTGATACTTGCTCATTTAGTCTATAGCCTTTCATACTCTGTACATTATTTTGGTACTGACGCCCCATTGCCTAGAGGGCGCTGCATTCATGCATGCAGGTCCCGACAGACGACCCAGTAGACCTCCAGCGGTAGGATTGCCTTTTATTCGGTTGGCTAGTCCCTTTCCTCCGGAGCTGCAAGAGTTGGGAGGTTTGTTAGCTTTTGTTGTATATATTTTTTTGGGTAGGCTAGGGCCCCTGTTCTGCCAATCTTTACTACTCTTAGAGGCTTGCAGACTACTTTGTGGGGTATGTAGCTACGTTATGGCAATGCTGGCCTAGTTTGTTGGTTTGCTGAAGCTTGTGAGCTGTTTGATGTATCGTCTTGATATAAACCTGCTTTCAGTTTTGATATAAAGATCATGGTGACCTCGATGGCCCAATCAGGACTTTTGTGCTAGTTTGCTATTTCTTTATATGAACTCTTGGAAGTAGCTGTTTCTTTTATAGATCTGTTGACATCAACAGGGGCCTTGCCGGCAGAGAGCTTAGTTTTAAGTTGAGATATACTTGTTTGTTTTCTTGATTGTGTGTGGCTGCCATGCGCTAGTAGCAAATGGTTCAGCAGGATCGGCTCAGGCCCGAGTTTTGGCAATAGGAGCCAGTTGCGCCCCTTGAGTTTGGGGTGTGACAAATAATTATCATAAATTATTTATAATTTAAAAGATTAAGATAATATTAAATATTTTCTTTCATTTCATCCTTAGAAGTAATTGTTTTGAAGACTACAATCATCTCAATCGAGTAAATTTTTAACAACAAACAATATATCCCATATAATTTTGTGTCTGGAGATGGTTGAGTGTGTGTCAACCTTTACCCTTACCTTAGAGATAGAGAGATAGTTTCCGACTGACCCTCGGCTCATGAAAAAACAGTCAACATAAAAAGAATAGAACTTTTAAAACTATTGATGATACTCTTAATAAACAACGGTGGTGATAGTTCAAGTAAGATAAAAGAATGAATGATAGTTGAGGTGTGTTTTAATATATAGATGGTGATAAGTTAGATAGGAAAAGAAAACAACATATAGTTAAAGTGTTAAACTCATCAAAAAAATGACAATTCAAATATATTTTTGATCATTAACTCGTGTAAAAATAATAATCTTTTGATCAATAATGTACATAAACTAAACTCAAGTGTTTGTTATTTTTAACTTTTCAAAAACAATATTTACCAATACGATAAATCATATCGTTCTCTGTCCTTACATAACATTACACATCAATAAATTCAAAGAACAAACCTACAAAAAAAGTAGGGTATGGAGCAGCGCTACAAATAAGATAGGATAAAAGATTAAATAAGACTATCAAATAATAAGTAAAGACAAAATGAAAATAAAAAATTAAGGTAATGATACGACACACAAATCAATCATTATTCAAAGTGAAATTTTTATCGTTACCTAACGATGGATCAAACAATATAATATAATAGTCTATTATAAATTTGTACGCACAATATAACATTTAAGCCAAAAATATCGGATCCATGAATTCTGCTGTAACATATAAACAAAAAACACATTTAAAAGGTGTTGTTTTCTTTGTCAAAATAATAGTGCCCCTTAATTAATTCAATCTTATGATGGTCAACAATGTTAATTAACGAATTTAATGCATAATTTATGAGATATGTTAGGTGAATCTCGAACATTGGACGTTGAACGTGTTTAAGACATATAATCAAACACTTAAGGTATAGGTCTTACAAAACTAAGCTCCGCACATGAATCTCAGAACATTTTGTCATAGCATACCCCTAGACAAGTCCTGAAGCGAGTCCTAACACTACCTTTTTTATATCAATAAGAAAGAAAGTTGTATAGGCTTTATCCTAGTTATAGTTTCCCCTAGATACAACTTATAACTATAAATTGACAATTTTTTGGCCAGAAAATTACATTATTCTATTTTGGTTGGCTGCCAACTAATACTAGTATTTCTTTGTCAACATTCTTATCCATCCAAACAAGTCACATCTATAACAGTCATCACCAAGTCACCCAATTGTCTTTTGAAATTATATATTTTTTTAAAATATACTTTTTATAATCACTATGTCTGGCTAATACAAGTATAGAGTAGTGTGACACCCATGGTGATCAACAACCTATTGAAGAACGAGTGCACATTATATTTTAAGCAAATTTCATATTATAATTAAAACAATATAAATCTTATAAGAATGAATTTAAAATCAATTATTAAAGCATTTTATTTGAATTATGACTTAAAGAAACAGATTCGTATTAGCCTAATAATCATTACAATCTCACAAAATAATAAATTTTTGGCGTGGCAATAAAAAAAAAAGATATTAAAGTAACACGCATTCCCCACGTAAATTATGTCCTCATAATAAATTAATATCACCAAATATTCTGGGAAATAAAATATTTTTAATAATAATTATAATATACGACCATGTTTTGCCTTTATAATTCTTTATATACTTTTTGAAATTGTATCACTCTGATAGTGGGAAACGATCATTTAGAAGTTTTGAAAAAAGTCCAAATTCAGTTATACATTTAATAATTGGGTGGAAACATATCTTTTAAAATATAGTTTACTATAATGTGATACATCTTTTTCCCTTGTCAACATTGTTTGGATTGTTGTTACCTATTGAACGATGGTCCGTATTATGCTGTTTATTATTAGTTTAAATATATTGTTTATTTTTATTATTATTAAAAAATTATCTTGTCACTAAACTCACTATTATATAACAACAGTGCAACACAGTCTTATATTGTATAATGACTGTTTAATATGATCGCGTGACTATTTGCTTTTGAAATCAAATTATTAGATATGATACAACATCAAAACAAACAATACAACATAATACAGAAATACCATATATTATGAAATGATACATAATAACCATCCAAACAAAAGATCGAATGGAAAAACATATTAAGTTGGATGAATAAAGAGGACCAATAAAATAAAATTTTAAATAGTCAAGTAATCGAGCTGTTAAAATTAAATTTTCATTCAAATTTAAAAATTGTGAGAATTTTGTTAAAACAATGATTAGTAGGTTTTAACTTGTAACCTAGATTCCACATATTTGAATCTTGTTGTTGCAAATATAAAATGAATATAATTCATATTGATTATATTTATATTTTATATATATTATTCATATGTCACAAAAAAAAATGAGAATAATATAAATACAACAAAAAAAAAAGTGAATATTCATTAGGGATCATTGGACCACCTTTTGTTGTGGTAAAAAAAAAAAGGAGAATATTTTAAATATAGATATTTTTTTGTTTTCAATATAGTGTTGGATATCCATATTAAAGTTTGACTTAATTTGAATTTGCGCAGAGAAGTTTCATTGGAAGATTAATCGTTTCCTAACAAATGTAGACATAGATACTCTGATTAAGGATGAAAACATACTTACTAATACTCAACCTGAGACCTCTTATTAAGGATGAAAACATACTTACTACTCAACCACAATTCTGATCGGTCAAATATAGATATACACGTTAATTGCGGCTATAAGCCACCGTTCGTTTTTTTTTTTCATATTCTCAAAAAAATAAAAATAAATTTATTCTGAAAGGTCACTAACCACAAAATGACCTTTCCTTTTCTTCTTTATTTATTTAGTAGTACTTACTTCTTTTTTAATCTTTCATGTCACTAACCTAATTTATTGATTAAGATTTTTAATATATGCATCATTTCAATTACTAAATTATAAATAAATAAATGTCGTTATCGATTAGATAAACTATGTCTATTTAAGTTGATATATTTATTTTCTTCCACACTTATCTTGTTTTCCAATTCATACGTTCTATTTGTTTATATTTTTAGAAAATATAAAATTGAATAAACGAAAGGGACCCATAATCAATACAAAAAAAATTACTAGTATTATCTAATTCAAATAGCCATTTTAATATTATTTTGATATGTATAAATAGTGTAACGACTGCATAGTTATTTTTTATATGAATTCTATAAAATTTAATTTCCCGTAAAATGTGATTTATCAATCGACAGAAAGTGATATAGAAAAAAATAACGATTTCAAATTACTGAAAAAATAAAAGGGGGTGGGGGTGGGGTGGGCTGGGGTGGATACTACCACACCTAGATATGTTTGGACTGTTGTATTGGCTCAAAACTTAGTGCCACTTTTTATTATTTATTATTATTTATTATTATTATTATTATTATTATTATTATTATTATTATTATTATTATTAAATTTGTAGCTTGTACATTAAAAAATAAATAAATTATATATGTACTTGTGTTTCTCACACTCCTAGTCCTCTCATGCCTTACATCTGTCATGCAATAATTCAGCATGTCAAAATAAAAATAATTAATTAAAAAAAAATTAGGGGCCAATATTATTACTACTATAACTTATAACATTTCTTTGCTGAAATTTGCCATAAATGATGCTAATTGGTAATATATAAATGGTGATAAAAATTGTACTTTTCTTTGTTGGTAATATAATATAAGGTTTGTTTATAATCACATCTCTTTTTTGACAAATTGTCTCTTTCTTTTTGTACTATAATAGTCCAACTTAAAAATTGCCTATCACATCTCAACCAAATACATAAAATTGTTCTTGAGTTAGATTTCACGCAATTCGATTAATTTTATGAGATATCATACATCACCCATTAATAACGTGTATACAAATGAGAAATGAATATGAGACTTCATAATGTTCAACCTACATTATTGATTACTAAGTCACATCTGTAAATACAATAATTAGCATATATTATCGTAAATATGTATATTACAATATACAATCAATATACCATAATGTATAAATAGTTGAAAATACACAAATAATAACCATAGACTCTAAAAAAAAACAATGGCATAATACATAAAGAGGACCTTTAACTTGACATCAATTCACAACTATGACCCTAAACTTTGCCAGTGCACAAGTAGGCACTTTAACTGTTACAAATTTAAACAATTAAACACTCTAATCCTACATGGCAAAGTGCGTGAAACACACTTTAATTAGGCGCGTCAGTGGTAAAAATAAAAGCCCCCAACGGTAAAAAAAGGCTTAAATGACACTTCTACCCTTAATGAATCTCTTTCATATATATCTATCTATTTCCCTTTTTTAAATCAAAATCTCACTTTACTCTCCTTTCTAATTTCTTCAACAACTTTTGTCATTTTCCTCTCTTTCTTCACAATTTTCTGCTCACTGAAATGACATCAAATTTTTTTTTGTCATTGTGGAAAAAGAGCTTTAATGAAGATTTCTTGGTCCGTAAATAACCCAGGTCACTGATTTCTTGGATGTGAAGATTAGGGTTTTGTAGAGAAGAAAGAGGAAAATGTAGGAACTTAAGATTAGGGTTTTGTAGAGAAGAAAGAGGAAAATGTTGTTGTATGTTCTAAGCATAGGATCATACACGTTCACTGATATTTATTTTATTTTATTTTCAGTTTTTTAATTGAAAAATCCACGTGTATTTATTTTAATTAGTTGGCAGCCACGTAGAAGCATTTGTATATCACGCACTTTGTCTGGGATATACAAGTGTTTAATTGTTTAAATTTGTGATAGTTAAAGTGCCTACTTGTGCACTGGCAAAGTTTAGGGTCATAGTTGTGAATTGATGACAAGTTAAAGGTCCTCTTTATGTATTATGCCAAAAACAATCTGCTACATGAATGACTATTTCAAGACTTTGTTTCCTATTGTTTTTCTCCAATCACATTAAATTCCTTCATATAAAATAATTCATTCACTAAAAACGATTGATGTACATGCCTCCTTCTTATTGTTCATTCAATACCTTAGATTTTTTCCTCCATGTAAGCTCTTCTTTCTCATGACAATAAAATATTGTTTTTTGTGGTAACTATTAAAATTATTGTGATGTGATTAATATGTCACGATTACTGAGTCTTTTGTAGATATGTAGGGTATGACTGTGTTAGATTCTGTGTAATATTAAATTCTACGTGCTATTTCTATGGTCTTTCTTGTTTATTGATGATTTCTTTGTTCTTGTGTTGTCTATGTGTTGAAGCTGAAGTTCCCAATTATAGTTGACACATGGGATTGAGATTGGGGTTAATCTTTGCTGATAAAGTTACAGTCTTTGAGCCAAAACAAGTTGAATCAGTATGGAATCACAACTGGGTTTAATTGATAAGTCATTTAATGTTAAATACTCAGATGGGGTTAGAGAAGCTCTTGATGAATTGCCTGATAGTTTTACAATTACTGATCCCTCTATTTCTGGTCACCCTATTGTTTATGCATCAAGGGGTTTCTTGAAAGTATTTGGTTATTCCAAGAATGAGGTTTTAGGGAAGAATGGAAGGGTATTTCAAGGGCCGAAGACTAATAGAAGATCAGTTATGGCGATTCGAGAGGCGATTCGTGAGGAGAGGGGTATACAGATTAGTTTGTTGAATTATAGGAAGGATGGGACACCCTTTTGGATGTTGTTTAATATGTGTCCTGTTTATAGTGAGAAGGATGGGAGGGTGGTTCATTTTTTGGGAATTCAAGTGCCTATTTTGAGGAGGAGAAATTCATTAGGTGGTGGAATTGGGAGAAATGGAGGAGTATGTTATGATGGAGGTAATTGCAGGGAGTATGTCTATAAGTGTTGTAGGAGGGAGGTTTGCTCGAATTCGATTATGGAAGTAGATAGAGCATTACCGGTTGATGCAGTTTCAGGGTTGGACCATACAGGTATGTGTTTATTCATTATGCTTCTTGAAAGTTATCTCAATTTTTGTTGTTTATAGTAGTGGACTTATGTTTGACTTTCATAGTAAGTATGCTCATTAAGATGTTTGGGGATTTCGTCTCTGTCACTGTTAGAACATGATTTTGAAATTTGTTGCACTAATCTCCAATCATTTGAGTATTGTAGTCTTTAGCTTAAGGTTCTAATTTGTTTTTAATGGTCGCCTTTGCTCCTTGGAGCAATGGTAAAGTTGTCTCCGTGTGATACATAGAGCCGTGGAAGCAACCACTAATCTTGAATTTAGTTTAGGTTGTCTACATCACACCTCTTGGGTTGCTGCCCTTCCCAGGACCCTACACGGGGCTGCGCTTTTTTTCTCTTAAGCTTAAATTCATGTTTTGACTCATTTTCATCAGTTGCTTGAGTTAGGACTTGGCTATGCTTTTCCTTTCCCATCACTTTGTGTTGGAGTTTCGACGTGCAGATTAGCAGTCCTAGTCAGTATGTATAAAACATAAAAGTTCGTCCAGCTACCTTGTACGGCACAAGGACTTTGTTTCCCATTTTTGTGCATTTGGATTATCTCTGTTTCATTTTCATTCTTAAATCCTAGTGTAGAGTTTCCTTAGTTTTGTTACTTTAGATTCAATTTATAGGATTCCTTTCATAAGGCTTATATATCACAGAAGTAGATGTTGAAGGACCTTGTGAAGCAAGTGATCAAGAAAAGACAAAAGCCAGTGTTGCTGTCAACAACATAATGTCCGTGTTGGCAAACTACAGTGAGTTGAATGGCAGACTGGTCAGTGACAGGAGATGCTGTCAATCAGCAACGAGTCTGCTCAGTGCATCCTTAAATATATCTTTTGGTAGAATAAAACAAAGCTTTGTATTGTGAGTTTTTTTTGAATTCCTAATTTTCTTGTTTTGATGACCGATATGATCTGTTCTTGGATGGACTTAACATTTTCTCTTGGAATATCTTTCTGAAACGTGCAGAACTGACGCACACTTACCAGACATGCCAATTGTCTATGCAAGTGATGCCTTCCTAAAATTAACAGGTGCTAAAGCTGTAACTAATTTACACTAGTGTAAACTTTTGTTCATTCCATGGGATGTTCTCATTGTTTATGGGTTTGGGTCTATTTCTTGTGTTCATAAAAAGAGCATGAGGGCTTACTCTAACTAATATTGCTAACAGGAACCATTCTTTTCTTCAATAGGCTTCTTGAGACATGAAGTATTGGGTCGTAATTGTCGGTTTTTAAGCGGGGAAGATACAGATAGAGGCACACAATTTCAGGTAATTTTTTCTTTTCAGATCTGCTATCATTTGCTTAATTTTCGTTTGGTGCATTGCTAAATGCTACATCTTGGGATAAGAGATTTGGTGCCCTTCCTAAGTTTAAGATTTTCTTAAGTGGGGGAAGTGCTAAGGGAAGGTATGCGGTTGAGCAGCTGATCGCAATCCTTATTACCTTTTTTCTCACTTTGCAGATAAAGCAATGCATCCAAAATGAACAACCGTGTACTGTACATATCTTAAATTACAGGTTGGTTCCAGTCATTGCATAACATTTAGATAAGAATTGTTTCCTTGTTATTAAGGCTCAATCTCTTGGTGACTGCGTGTTTCCTTTCAGAAAAGGTGGAATCTCATTTTGGAATTTTCTTCACATCTCACCGATCCGGAGTGCTTCAGGAAAGGTAATATTTTTAACTAATAGGTACATATTTAGTAGCATTGTTGTATGGGATAGAGTGTTGGCCAGTCAAGATTGCCCATGTCCAGAAGATGAATGTAGCAGAGAGGAGGATGCCCAGATGGATGCGTGGGCATACTAGGAGAAATATGATTAGAAACGAAGTTATAGAGCAAGGTGGGATTGGCCTCTGTGACGGAAAAAATGAGGAAGCGCAAATTGAGATGGTTTGGGCATGTGAAGAGGTGCGCGAATGCGCCAGTTAGGAGGTGTGACAGGGTTGGCTTGAGCAGGAGTTAGGAGAGGTTGAGGTAGGCCAAAAATGAATGGGGTGGGTAGAAGGGTGGGGGAGGTGATTAGAATTGAGAGATCGCTTTGCCAGTGAATATGCCGCACCTAGCAGTTAGAAGAGTTTGCCAGACGGGTAGTAAGACGTGACACATCTTCATCCTACCGAGGACCCTAGATAGAAAGCTATGGAGATTGAGGATTTGGGTAAAAGGTTAGTAGGTAGCCGAGTATGGTTGCCCGTTAGGTGGGAGAGGCGAGGGGGCTTGCTACATATCCTTTCTACTTATTAGTAGTAGTATCTAGTAATCACATAAATTCTTATTCTTCTATGTGTTTCTACTATCTATTGCTTCATTTTGCATTGTTTCTTGAAATTTTGTTGTCATTTTTTCTTCTTATCCCTTCTATGAATATCTTCCCTTTTAAGTTGTGAGTCTATCAAAAACAGTCTCTCTACCTTACAAACAGAGGCGAATCTAGGATTTTTCGAACATGGGTGCACCAAGAAAAATGTATTAAGTGGGAGCTGATCCTTAGTCCTCAAGGTCAAAAGCTTAACATTTAACCATGTGGACCAGTTTGACTTCTTATAGTACAAGTGCCAGAATATAATATTATACAAATTTTAGAAAATATATACATAAAATATCTACTTTTACGAAGAGACCACGGGTTCCCGTGCCCTATTTTTTGCCTTTAAATTCGCCACTGCGTACAAAGGTACGGGTAAGGTCTATATACATCTCATCCTCCCCATAACCCATTTGTGGGATTACACTAGGTATGTTGTTGTAGGTACATATTTACCATCCTTTATTTTTATTTTGTATAATGTTGGCCTAAGATGAATTTAAAAGGGGAACATGGTCAGTGAGGATTCATACAAGCGACCCCAATTTGTTTGAGATTGAGGCTTAGTAGTTGTTATAGTTGTTGTAGGTACATGTTTAACAGAGGTATCTTTTAATATGTAACTTCTCTATTTTGCTTAAATTGCATTTGAGGGAGGACTAATAAATTAATAATTTTGTAACTACAAATGTAGTATCATGACTGAACGCCATACATGGGTGTGTTAGCCATGATCTCAATAAAACAACAATAATAATTGTGTATCTTGCAGAGCTTAACTGAAATGAACTTAATGAAGAAGTGGGGATTCATTTAGCCGAACCCAACTCGCTTGGGGCTGATGTGTAGCTATAGTTGTTGTTGTTGTTCCCGTATCCTGTGGATCAACTTCTTGAGTTCACTCTTATAGAGGATTTTTGTTCATCTAAAGAAGTGAGCCTGATTAATTTCTTATTTTCTTTTTTCGTGTTAAATTGAAACGAAAGGAAGCATACAAGAAGAAAACTGTTTGTATTTAAACTAGTTCTAGTAGAGTTTTGAATAAACAAGCTCTGTAGTCCCAAGAGTAAGTTGGCCGAAGAGCCGAGACAAGCTATGTTTCATTAGTTGATTTTGTTTAGAGTTCCAAGCCAATTGTAGGTTCACTGGTGTCATAAATTAGTGGCATCACCGATGCCTTTGTCAAGATTATGACACTCTAATGATCCCCACACCTACCTATCAAGGTGATATATAGTCTATTAACAGAACATATCCAGTTATCCACTTATTTTTCTCAATGTAAACAACTTCTTGACAGGTTCTTTTAGGTTAATGTCATGTTACATCTTCTTAGACAAACCTGTTAGTTGTTCCAGTTTTACAAATATGGGGTTATGAATTAGAAATTTATTGGTTACCTTTGCATACATTATGCTTCAATCAAGATTTGAGATGTGAGTTGGTTCCAGGCATCAAGAGTAATGGATGGACTAAAATTTTTCTTTGCTTTATATTAGGAACCAATGCTTGAAAATATTTGAGTTTTTGTCCATAGATTTAACTATTCGTGATGCTCACACACTGTAATACTCTAAAGAAGAAATAGGAAAGCTGGTATGGTTTTCGTTATGTGCTCTCTAATTAGTTTGTGGCGATTAGTGCTAGCCATAATGTTCCAAGAACTTAGCGAAAAAAGGATTATATGATGTCTATCCAGTCTCCTGTAGATGATTGCAAGTGACAGAGATGTTGGACGAAGCTAACAGGGAAGAAATGGAAGTAGATAGCGAAATCAATTGGCAAATGCTTTGTGTAGGTAGTGAATCAAGCTGGCGTTTATGTTGGACAAAGTCAATTAATACAAACTAACCTAATGAAGCTCGATCTCAATCCACTTCTCAATATTGGATTGAGATAGGTCTGAATGAAGCGACATGGACAATGAGGATTCACATAGCCGACCTCAACTAGCTTACAATTGAGGCGTAGTTGTCCTACTGTTGTTGGAGCTCAGTGACAAGTCACATTAGACATTTTCTGCATAGTTTATCATTTTCTGGGACAACACAACTTAAGCTACTTCTACCTACTGCTGCTTGTTGAAAAATTTAGTCCTACGTGATCTAACCCCTTGTTGTTCTGTCCATTTGGTTGCATAGGTTGCGTACTTCGTTGGCATTCAGATAGAAGATACTAACGAGGCTCGGGAGAAACAAGGGCTAAATCCGGAGATGAGGCATCGCAGTGTTGTCGCAGCTGTAAAGGTTGCTGTGAGGGGCTGGTCAATGGGTGCAAGCACCTCCTAGTTCTTGAAGAAATTTGTGTTTCCTTTTTTTGTTCTGATAAACACATTGGACTCTGCTGAAAAAATGTACTCATATATAGCTCATTGGTACCAGAAAAAAAAAACCAAAAAAAACATAAACAGTATGTTATGGTAATTTAAATTTGATCTTTTCTTTGTCATATATCCGGATGCTAAATGATCTCTTATAATCACTTCTAAATTGAGTAGGAGAAAATGACTTTTTCAGATATATTTAGGTTTTATGCACTAAAAATGTCCACAAATATGTGATTTACTAGCGAATAACTTTAGTTGATTAATTTTAATTAATTGAAAAGCTTGTCTAATTTATTAAAGGAAAAGGTGATAAGTGAAATAAAAACCCTTAAAACTAAAGCAATAAGGCAAGAATACTAAAGATAAGAACAATAGAAATAGAGAATCGAGAGGATAGATTTCTTATTCTTCCAATAAGTATCATCAAGTTCATCTAATATGAACCCTTATGCCATTCTTTTTTAGTGTTATGTAGAGGCGTACAAAATGTTAGTCATAAATATGACATTAGTCATGAAGATAATGGATGAGATTAATGGTGGTGGAAGTTATCTTCATAATAGAGGGAAGTAAGAGAGATAATTAGTGAGATAACTACTAATAAACATTAGAATTAGCTACGAACTTTGTCGTTGGTCTGTTGCTATTTTGATCGTAGCTAACGAAAATATGTTGCTAAGATTAACAACAAATTTTATTGTTTAGCTATAAAATTTATCCAAAAGTAACTTCTTGATATAGTGGACATCCACACTATAATATTTTATAACACTTTTAAATTAAGTAACTAGCATTTATTCAAAATTTTAACGAAGTTAGGAACAATCGACAATAGAAACAAGTGAAGAGACTTTAAATGAAATACAATGACGTTTAAGGAAAATTCAATTTAGATTACATATCAATAGAATGCAATAGTATAATGTAATAAAAAACATTACAAACACCCATTTATTTGATTAATTAAATTTAAATACACATTGTTCTTGCAACACGAGTGAAATACACTTCTAGATTCTCGCCAAGCGTAGAGTGTTTTCAATACTCCTCTCGACTTTTTACTAAGAGCTCTATGCTCCTACATGAGTTTGAAACCACTTGCTATGTCATGTGATAGATATAGGGTGTATCTAAATTTAGTTAGTCAAGTAGAAGAGTATTTTTAAGACTGTTAATAGTTCGGAGATGAAAGTAATAATTTGAGCCAAATTTAGAAGTGTTTTCACGTTGCTTGTGACCTCAATTTTATCTGATTAACCTAACTAATGAATTTTAGGTTAAACATTTTCACTATGATATCCAAAAATGTCCTAATAACAATGTCCAAATTGTTTGCATTATTTGTGTAAATCAAAGAAGAAAAAACTAATTCTTGAGAGAATACAAATGGTTTAATTGTTGCAGCATGTAGGTAGCTACATACTTGCATTTTATTCAAGCATTTTAATAACCATGCTGACCGACAAAATATTAAAGTTTCTAGTGGACCCTTATTATACAAAATTAATTAGGACTAGTTGACTTAAGACTGTCAAAACTAATCATGCCCTCCGGAACTTAGTAAAACTATTTAAATCAACACAACTCTAACAAATATCATAGGTTAGTAGAAGAGTTGTTTTTTTTTCTCCCGGGTTTGATGGGAAAACGTTCCCTAACAAAGAATACTCCGTATTCAAGAGGATTCAAACCCGAGACTTCTGGTTAAGGATGATGAAATACTTACCATTCCACACAATCTTTATTGGTCATCAAAGAAGAGTTGAATAGCTTGTTCACCTGACTGATTATAGGTGTATTTTACAAAATTAACCTTATTAATAATGCATTGAAATGATAAATTGGACAGCATCTACTTTACGTAGTTAATTAATATACTAAGGATAATTTGGAAAAAATAATAAAATTATCTTGATTTGTTGAAATGGACAAGTGAAATGTAACATTTATTTTTGATATAGAAGCCAAGTAAAATGGAAGGAAGGGAGTAGTTTGTATGGCCATGCTTCCACTTTGTCTAGTTGACTTTGATCATTTTAGTTGGAAATACAATTTTCAATATATATATTTTTTTTGAACATTTTTACCTATTTAATTTTAATACATTTTAATTAAAAATAGAGAAAAGATCAATTTATTTTACCATTCTGGCCAAATTCTCAGGTCAAAAAGAATTTTCCTTATAAGCTTATTAGGCAGAGTAGGGCGACTATGAAAGCTAACTTAAAAAAAGTAAAATTACTTTGAAAAAACAAAATAAAATTGCATGACTGGCAAATCGATTAATATAAATAGAGTGAGCATTCAGATATTTAACTTCATAAAATTCATGAAAGTTGATATTATGACATGTAGTGATATATCTAGATCATAATTTACTGATAAGTAATTGACTTTAAACTTAATTAGTATATATACATTAACTTGAGATCGATGTATCAATAAGGGTTAGTGGTGAAATAATAATTGCTTATTCATCCTTGATCATAAATTTTGAGTTTGAACCTTAATACAGAGTCCTTTTTGTTAGGAAAAGCGTTACCTTTAACGCGTTAGACTTCCTGACATGAATTCGAATTTAGTCAAGCTATATGAGGTCTTTTATTCTAAAAATAAATATTTTTATAAATATTATTAACTTTAAATCTTGTATCCATCGATAATCCAAAACTTGTTTGATTGTGAAAGTTCACAAGTGCTAAACTTTAGGACTTTACCTTATGACTCTTGTGGAAATATCATCTAAAAATAGCTTTCGTGCGGTGTGAGCATGGATAAGAGATGTCCTATGATTACTTTTATTATAAGATATTTTATGTTGCTTAATGGGCAAAAATATATGGAGTTAATAGAGACTGTGATAGAAAACCAAAAGCAATGGGGGCAATTGTAGCATTAATTAATATTATATATAGTATTCAATTTATTCAACCATGAGAAAGCCTTAAAGTCAATACATGAAACGTAATATGACGCTTTTTATTGGAAGAATTATCTAATACACAACTTATTTATCAATAATTTAAATTTTTTTCTATCATTTGAAAAAAATTACAAAATCTCTTCTGTCATGTATCGGGATGTACGCAATGTATCGAGATGTTGAGTGATATAATCGAAATCGAGGTGAGATGTATCGAGACGATGCGATGTATCAGAATGTTGAATGATGTATTTGAAATCGAGATACGATGTGTCCGAAATCAGGACGTGATGTATCGAAATGTTTTGGGTGATCCGAGTTCCACCAATTTTAAGGGATTTTGTAAATTGAGAAATAATAGCGATAAGATGTAATTAACTCTTAACACTACATGATTTGTGTATAATTTCCTTTTATTTAAATATTTGATATTTAAAACTCACCAGATTGATCGATCTAAATTGTGTCCCGTAGGATTTGTTTAAAAAAACATTTCCAAAACTCAAACCGAAAACATTTGATTGGCCTATTGATAGAGGCAAAAATCAATATTCATTAAACTTTATGAATTTTAAGTTTTACCATAATGATATCAAATCTTAGTAACACGTTTTGTATTGATTTATATCTATAAAATAAATTTATAAATACAATTATAGAGTGTGAATTCTTTTAAAATTATTGAATTAGACCAAATCGATCCATACATACATAATATTCCGACTCCCATATGTAGTTAATTTGGAGCGTGAAATGTTAAATCATGAATTATTTTAAAATTATTGAATTAAATCGAATTGATCCGTACCTAATATTCTTACTCCCATATATAGTTTAATTTAGAAGGTGAAATGTTAAATCAGCAAACCTGTCCAATAAATTCTCTTTGTTTCATCCAAATCAAACAGCTAGGCATTGTACCATATCTAAGAATACCTAATGAAATTGGCATTTACTTAATTATAGGCAACCAACTTTAGTAAATGGCAACTTATATAAGTATACTATATTAATGTCTCACTATAACAATTCCTTATAATAACATTTCATTATAACAATTTAATTTCTTTGATTAGTGACATTCATTATAAGGTCATACTATTTGAGAAAAGTTTACTCTTTTATAACAGACAATATTCAAATATTATGAAATTATAATAGATAGATTATGTATAAACATAAAATATTAAAATATTTACGATAATTATCGTTTATTAATGTTATGCAATAGTAAATAGTAAATAATTTTTTTTTTTTAGAAAAAAAGGTATATACACACCAGTCATGAAATTTTCGAACAAGTGTCAGCATATATCCTAAAAGTTCAAGAATCAAGATTCATTTTCTCTGCCAAAGCAAACATAAAAAGAAGGAAAAATAAAGAGGTAGGTAAAAGTAAATTAACCAAAGTCCATTTAAGACAATATAAAAATAAAAGGATTTATATTCTTTTTCTTTAAACAATTAACAACTCAAATAGTAATAATTGTTTTGGGAAGTCAAAATGATCAGACCAATAAAAGAACTTCCTCTCTGGTTCTCTACATATTTAGCATTAATTGATTACTTTCACCCAATCTTTATGCATGCATTTCCACTAACCTTCCCTACCTTTTATTTTCTCCACATAATCCATATTAAAGTTCAATTAAATTTAAATTCGCATTGAAAAGTTTTATTTTGCGGAGTAAAATGCTCCCTAACAAAGGTAAACTCCATATTTAAGGAGGCTCGAATCTGAAACCTCTAATTAAAAATGACATAGTACTTTCTCCTCTACATTCACCTTTCTTGGCAGCAGCGTCAAAAATTTGTTGCGCCCAAACGCACACGCAAGTGAATGTGGTCGTGCAAGTATTAAAATAGCTCTTTTTAAGAGCCGGGTATCATATCCACAGAGACTTAAGATTAGATCATATTCAATTCTTCCAACAATTAGAATTTAGAGCAAGTGTTATCAAGAAGAGTGATATACTATGATTCAATTTCAATTGGTTTTCAAACAATGACTGGGTGAATTCTAGGGCTGCAGCTTGCTATGGATTCAGGCAGATTATCTCATTTAATGGATGTCAATCAATTATCGAATCACTGATTACATGGTTAAATGTATGATCAGGTCTCCTGACCTCTAATCGCCTATGGTAATTGGCAGCCTAACTTCATTGTTGAGCGGGGATAAACTGAACCAATTATCGAGCATTACATTTTCATCCTGTCTATAAACCAAACAAAGTTTCTAGGTATATCCCTATCCAAGTTACCCTAAACCTAGAGAAGATCATGCTCCTTTTACCCCATGTTCTATCCTCTTAATTTTCCCCCGGGTTCAATTCGGACAATACATTTATTTCAATGGTGGCCAGTTACGAAATACTAAATTAAGAACAAAAGAAAGATTCATATGATAAAAATTAATCCATCAAAGTCAATAAAATACAATTATTCTGTAGCCACAACCCTTGAACTAGAGAATTTAGCTACTCATAATACAACTCTCAATCTTAAAATATTCAATTAACATAAAAGAGATCGAAGAGATTAAAACAAGTTTGAGTTGACTTATTTTAATTGTTTTTAAGCTAAAATGATAAAAATAAATCAAAAATAATAAGTTAAATTTCTAACTTACGACTTTTTAACTTATAAATCAAAAATTGAAAGTCAATCCAAAGAGACTTGTCTTTCCACTTTCTTACACAATTAAACTTTCAAATTTCACACTAATTAAATTAATTCCATTCATTTAAGAACTTATCAAACTACTCCACTAGTATTATTTTTATTACTTATATCAACTTCCCATTTTTTTTAATTAAAAAAATATCCCCTCAAGAAAACACATAAATTTGAACTTCAAGCACTCTCCCTCTTGTTATTATGGCATTCAATATTGTATCTTTTTCTCTCATTTTTGCGCTTTTCCTTCTATTCCCTCTTTCATGTAATTCATCACACAAACATGATACTTGCCAAAAGAGCTACCACCGACAACATAGTTCATCATCGTTTGACCAAAAAAACTCAGATCACACAAAGGGTAAATGGATTCTTCTTCACAAATCCATTGGTATCTCAGCCATGCACATGCAACTTCTACATAATAATAAGGTTGTCATTTTCGATCGAACGGATTTCGGTTCTTCTAACCTCTCCCTACCTCAGGGCAAATGCAGGTACGATTGAACTGTCTGATCATCTCATCTCATCTCATCATCTGAATACTCAACACAACTGTTGTAAATACAAATTATTTGTAATTCAATTCGATGTTTGTTTTCCAATTTTGTTCAGCATTTATTATTTTTGAGCGAATATTAATTATACATATCAACTGAATTTCTTAGTTTCAACGTCCTATTATTAGATATAACGTAACTCATATTTATTTACTTAATTATATTTTCAAACAGGTACAATGACGAAGCCATCAAAGTAGATTGCACAGCTCATTCTATCCTTTACAATGTAGCCACCAATACGTACCGTCCGCTCATGGTTCAAACGGACGTTTGGTGTTCCTCAGGTGCCGTTAACTCTAACGGCACCCTTATACAAACAGGTGGATACCACGACGGTGAACGTAAAATACGGTTATTTTCACCGTGTACTGACGAAGAAACTTGTGATTGGACGGAACTTCAACAGAATCTCACCGTTAAACGGTGGTATTCAACCGATCATATACTTCCTGACGGACGTATTATGATCATAGGAGGAAGAAGTGCTTATAGTTACGAGTTTTTCCCACAGAATTCTGACACTAATTATGTTTTTCACCTCCCCTTTTTGAAGGAAACAACCGATCCTAAAGAAGAAAACAATTTATATCCCTTTTTATACCTTTTACCCGATGGAAATGTGTACATTTTCGCGAATCAACGATCAATTGTGTTAGATTACGCCAACAATAGAGTTGTTAGAGAGTTTCCAGTAATTCCCGGTGAAAAAAGGAGTTATCCGGCGACTGGATCATCGGTAATGCTACCGATGAGATTAGTCGCCGGAGATTTTTCTCCGGTGGTGGAGGTGATGGTTTGCGGTGGCGCTAATGGTGGCGCGTTTTTACAAGCGGCGGTAGGTGGATTTATGCCTGCTTCGAGGACATGTGGGCGGATTAAAATAACGGATCCGGATCCTAAATGGGTCATGGAGGATATGCCTTCGGGTCGGGTCATGCCGGATATGTTGTTATTGCCTACGGGCGATGTGATTTTATTGAATGGAGCATCAAAAGGGACAGCCGGGTGGGAAAGCGCGATTGACCCGGTATTGAACCCGGTTATATACGAACCGGGTCAACCCGATCTGAACAAAAGATTTAGTGTACTCAACCCCACTAGTATTCCAAGAATGTACCACTCATCAGCGACGTTATTGCCAGATGGCAGGATATTAGTGGGTGGAAGTAATCCGCATATAAGGTACAACTTCACAGGCGTAAAGTACCCCACGGAGTTAAGCTTAGAAGCATTTATGCCACCTTACTTGAGCCCACACCACTCTCATCTCCGCCCATCAAACACAACCGCTGCAGGACCCGTATCGTACGGTCAGAAATTCTCCATTACATTTACACTCGGGGTTTCTCAGGATACGAAAGAGGTCATGGTAACAATGATTGCACCTTCATTTACCACACACTCATTCGCGATGAATCAACGATTGTTAATTTTGGACATTGTGGAAATTCAACAGCTATCGTCGTTTGCTCAAAAGATCACGGTGTATGCGCCTCCATCGCGTAATATTGCACCACCGGGTTATTATATGGTGTTCGTGGTTCACAAAGGCGTTCCTGGACACTCAAATTGGGTAAAAATGCAGTAAATTTTTATAGTACCTTTTTTTTTTTTTTGGTGTTGGTATTGGTAGTTTAGAATTTAATAGGTGCATTATTATTTCACTATAGGTAGTTGGAATAGAAATTAAAGTTCCATTGAGAAAAGGTCACCATTTTTTCCCAAAGAAGAAAAACAAAAGATTGGTGTATTTTATTTTATTGTATTGTATTTTTTTGTTGGTGTAGTTGCCTAGCTTTCACTATAGAGGCCTAGGTGAGTGATTGTTTTTAGAATACAAATTAAGAATAAGTTAAGGCATGTACCTGACCTAAATGAGAAGGAAAATTCCTTCTTTCTAGCAATTATGTTTTGGTAAGATGTAAAGTTGCTAATATATGATTATATTATTGATTTGATTAATTATGTGCACAAATTTTGATATAATTATTGTGACAAAGATAGTCGACGCAATCATTCAATAAAATTGCTCCCTTTATATGTACAATCCATAATCACAAGTTAGACCTAGCTGATAGAGGATTTTTATTAAAGAGTTTGAAAAATAGTACTTCAAATTTGAACTTGAAATCATAAGGTGAATTTTGATCCCTCAATCACTAAGTCGATCTATAATATAATATTTAGGAGGTTTAAAATCTAAATATATAATACACAAATTTTAAAATACCTTATATATAGGGAAACTTACATAAATCTCACTAGTTTAAAAACTAATTATTTAGATACACTTTAGTTTTACAATATTACGTATCTTACCAGAATTTGGTGTGTTCAGATATATTCAGATTCATCCGGATACATGTATCTCAAGATAAATGAGATACTCCCTCTGTTTCACAAAGAATGACCTTGTTTGATTTGGCACAAAGTTTTAGAAAATAAAAAGACTTTTATATCTTGTGGTCCTAAATTAAAGTTATGTCAAATGTACTAAAATGCCCTTCAATCTTGTGATTTTAAACATGCCACGTGGAAAACTAAAATTAAAATGTTACCAAAAAAGGAAAGAGGTCATTCTTTTTGAAAAAAACTAAAAAGGAAAGGAAGTCATTCTTTTTGAAACGGAGGGAGTAAAATATAGGAGTAATTTGTTCTAGATACACTGTATCCAAGTAGATTCACATGTATTTTGGATACATAACAAATTTCACTCGCCTCCCTCGTTTTTCTCCGATCTCGCTTGTCACTCTCCTAACTATATGATATCCTAGCTACATGCGAATCACGTCAGATACATACATATATACATGTATCTAGTATAATTTACATGTATATGAGATACATAATCAATTTCGCTAGTGTCTCTCCATATTGTAGCGTATCTGATAGCAAAAATACACGTGTCTAAGTGTATCTTCGTCAATATATATATATGAAATTCTTAATTAGTGATAAAGTACGTAATATTTTAAAAGTATTAATAATAATAACATGTATGGTAATGTAGTATATCTCACTATGTAATTTTTCCTTATATACATCATATAAACTTTTATCAAGGAGATTCGAGTGAACCCCTCGCCACCCTTTAGATCCATCCTGGATTTGATAAGTCCCTGTTCAATGCTATATGCATGTTCTTTTGATTTGGTAGTGAAAGTTTAACAGACTGGTAAAATTAATGAGGAAGTTGTAAAGCAGGTGGGGATGGGACCCTAAGATTAAAACACAAAGGGGAGCCCCCTATCTTTGTTTGTATTATACAATACAATTGTCAGAGGACAGAAGTGTCTCTATTGGACCATTAAATAAACCTTTGTGATGTTGTGGTGGTCACAAGTGATGAACAAAGAAAGAAAAAGTCTACACTCATTACTCATCACCCCACAAAGTAGCAAAAGAATGAATCAAGAAAATTACTCCCTCCCTTTTGATTTAGGTGCAAGATTGATCAATATTTGGTTGGACACAAAAAAAATTTATGATGTGGAGTAAGCAAGTGCTTACAGGAGCATTCATCTAGAATAAAAATTAAAAAGATTAAAGTCGATTAAGTTCATTTTTATTTTGACTAAGACGTGTTTAAGATCGTGATTTAATAAAAAAACGATTTCCTAGACAAAAAAATAAATAATTGGGGAAGAGGTTTTAAAGCCTCTTTTATGGAAGATACTAAAAGGAGAAAAACAAGATAATAGCAAAACCTTCTTGAGATTTTCTCTCATGCCTTCTATTCTTTGCTGAAAGACTTAGTCGAGCTCCAAACAAATACCGAACATTGAATAGCAAATAAAAAAATAGAAGGAAAGTTATCAAATTAAATGGAGATGCGGGGTATCGATCCCCATACCTCCCACATGCTAAGCAAGCGCACTACCATCTGAGCTACACCCCCTGACTGACTTAAATAGTTACCATAACCAATATTATCATCTAAAGAAAATCTATTGAACAGAGTCCCTTTGTTTGAAGAAAGAAAAAGAGGTCATTACATGTAGTTTATTAAACTATCTCTAATTAATAAATGTCTCTTGAGAATCAAACAATATTAAGAAAATGGAGTATGAGGGTATAGTTGGAAAAATATATTTATTTTTGTCTTGAGTTTTTAAGCTAATACTTTCTCTGTTTCTATTTATATGTCACTATTTTAGATTTCACGTCTCTAAAGAAATTATGTAAGTTTACCAGTGTACCCTTATTTAGTGTTCTCTTGAAGTCAAATTTTCAATAAATAAACATAAATTAGTTTCTATCATTTATTTTGGACCACAAGTTTTGAAAGACTTTTTTTATTTCTTAAACTCTGCGTCGAGTCAAACTGTCTCACATAAAATGGGACGGAGGGAGTAGTGTTTTTTTACAAAAGTTTATTTTGGGATGGAGGAAGTATAAGTGATGATTAACTAATCAAAATACGTATGTTTAACTAACTATTGAAAAACATTGATTGGTTGCCAATATTCTAGGAAAAATCACATGTTTTGATATTTTTAATAGCACATTACTGAGTTTGTAGAAAAAAAGCATCAGTTTGATGAATGTATTTGAGTAAATAGGTCCAAAAATAAACCTATAAACTTTACATTCTCTTCCAAATTCAGCCATATCCATGGACCATAGCCTATTTGCTCAGATTCTTTAAAAATGTCAATCAGGTGAGTGTAGAATCCTTCAAAAGTAGTGACGATCAACATTTTTGGAGAGTCAGAACAACTTAGTCTGTAGTTACAATACTTATGATTACAGATCATCAGACAAGGAAGAGCATTTTGATAGCTTTTAGATATGAGATACAATTGATCAACAGCTAGTTCTATTTTGACCTCTTTGCTGGTCTCAATCCAGCAATTCATCAGACACATTTACATTGAAGTCTAGAAAAAACCATATATTAAAACTACGAAAGTTTTATCTATGCGTCTCAACGCCTAACGTCTACTTGCTAGAGTGACTGATGTATACTTGTATTTTGTTGCCCAGAATAAGTAGTGCATAAAGTTTAATGCACTGAGTATGCACATTAGCCAGTAGAACCTCTCTAAATGGTAGTGATTCAAGTTACTACCCGTGAGCCATGGCTTGTTCGTTGAAATGCCTGTTACACGATTGACAATAGACACAATCACCGAGCTGAGGTAGTATCCGATAGCTAAAGAAGCCCACGACAGAGATGTTGCCAATGATCTCATACTCACTGGTGCTTCTGAGAAACAGAATTCTAGTAGCCCTGCTAGAACGAAAAGATCAGCTGATCCAAGAAACAAGTACTGAAATGCGATCCAAAAGAATGTTATAGGCAATGGTTTAGCAGAGTCGATGAGTCCTGAATCAGTAACTACTCCTTTGCGTTTGATTTCAACAAGGGCTGCAATTGCCATTGCCACGATGGAAAGGAACAAACCGATACCAATACGTTGGAGGTGTGAGATCCCCATTTCTGTTTTGGTTACTCTACGAGCAAATGGGATGATGAAGTGGTCGTAAACTGGTGCTAAGATCATGATGAATACTACAGGGAAAACAGGGAGTGAAGCCGGTGGGACTTTTAAAGAACCAACCTTTGTGTTCATAGAGGCTGCTTGATGGACAGAGAATGTATTTAGTTGAGCTAGACAACAGTTGAGCATGATGGTGCAGGCGAAAATCGGTAAAAGTTTCATCACAATCTTAACTTCTTCCACTTGTTGCACTGAGCATTTTAACGCGCCACAAGCTGGTGTGTCTGAAACTGCCCGATTAAGAAAGCTAAGACTTGTCGATGGAGCTGATTCTACATCTTTGGTAGTTGGAATCGGAGGAGAAGGACTTGAAGTCATACTTGCAATGACAGTGCTTGAGTTTTTCGATGAACTAGTACTAGAATTTAGTAATGCTGCAATTATAACCTACGCATTATAACATGAGGTTATTTGTTGAGTTTATAAAGCTCAACGCGTGCTTGTTAAATAAATAAGTTGTTATTTGAAATATATATACCTTACTGATCGTTGTAAGAGGGCTACCACGAGGTATCTTGTTCCGATAGAATGGTGAACCAGCAAGGAATATCGGGATTGACAAAAATATAGCTAAAGTTGCAATTCCAAATCCCCATTGCCAACCCTTATTGTCTTCCATCCAAACCACAAATGTGACAGCAATGAGAGCTCCAAAGGAGAGACAGAACACAAAGTAATTGAAGAAAGTTGATCTCTGCTTTCTTCCACGCGGAGTTGATTCATCCAACTGTTCAGCACCGTGGGGTGGCAGTGATCCCTTTATACCTCCAACACCTAATGCCACTAGGTAGAGTCCTATGAACAACATTGCAGCTTGTGCACCATGAACTTGTTCACAAGGCATGCTTGGTACTCCTACCTCGCATTTTCGTGGCTTCAATGAACTCGAACGAGCTTGTATGGTGAGTACTACAAGTCCCTGTATCCACTCAAAATTTCAGAAACAACTACTTCATAGTTCATATTGTGAGAATTCATCCAAAATAATCTACTAGACTTGTGTCATACATTATTAGACAAGATGCATTCAATACAAGGCAAAAGTAACATTCAGAGCGAGGATAAAATAAGGTGGGATCGATCACTTGAGATGGTTTGATCATATCATGTGTCGACTTCTAGATGCACCAGTCTACATGTGTGAAATCATGATAATCGGAGGTAAAAAGGGACGAGACGTGGTAGGAAGTTGTCTAGAAAGACCTATAATCTCTTGGAATCTGTTAAATTATAAAGTTTTGATGATTTAACAAACTATGAGAATCTAATAGGAACCTGATACCATGAGCTACTGAGTTTCAGACAGAGCGAATAGTACAACTGTAAAGCTGCCACCACTGTCATGACTGCAGTGGTTGGTGCTAGACAATAGAGGAACAAAGTCCTCAGCCAATGGCGTTCTTCCATGAGGATCAATCAAACACTAGAGCACATCTAGGAAAAGGATCTATATAGTTGGATTTTGTTTGAGTCATTCGAGTCCAATATTCACTAGAAATTTTTTAGTAGAAAATAATATTAAATTTGTAGTGTTAGGAAAACTTGATTTTTATAATATTAGACTAAGATAGACTTAAATGGAGAAACATGGATTTTTACGAATTACCCCCGACTTGTTTGGGATCGAGAAATGGCCCTAAAGAGTTCACAATTGAGACATAAAAAAGTGAGGAAAAGTTTATCTAGATGTCACGGGAATAAAGAGTTTCTCTTCTTTTAAGTCCATTTTTTGACATTCAGGTTACCCTATAGAATTCCTTGTTAAGTTTATTTTAATCACCTAGCAACACATAGAATCGTTTGAATATTTTGAATTGTCAATTATTATGACTTGTGGTATTTTTACGTAATTTACAAATATATAAATTTCATTTTGAAAAATTCAAAAATTCCATACGCAAATTCGCAATCAAATTTAAATTGGAACTCTTAAAAAACAAAAAGTACCACATAAATTGATGCAGATAGATAGAGTATTATGTTTACCAAATTGTAATAAGAATTGAAGCCACATATGTTTACATGGCATGCAACAAAGACAAAACTAGGATTTGAAAAAATCCAAGATGGGGGATAAGTGGCCATCTATAGTGGACATTATTCATGGCACTCCAACATATAAGCTTGTGATATATACAAACAAATATAAACTATTCTAGTGCACATTTTCTACTTTTGATAGGTGTATAATATAATATTGTGCTTAATTCTATGTTGGTGACATGTGCCCTTTTTTAAAAAACAAAAATGGAATGTTTCCTGTGTACATTCCTTCTTAATGGAAAGTATGTGGCTATTTAAAGAAATCCATAGATCTACCACAACATACTACTCCACACACCTGTGTCATGGTCCTGGTAAAATATATTATTATATAGTTTTTAATCACTAATTTGGTTAATATTCCCTTGGGGTTACACATTAAAGTAGAAACACCTTTAGCTCTTTGGCACTACAGATACTCCCTCCGTCTTATTTTATTTTATGTGACATTCCTTGACTTGACATGTTGTTTAAAAAAAAAAAATTGAAATTTTTGGTCGAAAATAATTTTTACGATATTTTGTGTGATTAAGATTCATTTCATTAAGGATAAAAGAGGAACTTTAAGATAAAATTGTTTCTAATTAAAACAAGGAGACAATTTGACAATCTTTTTGAGAATGTGTCATGTAAAATGAGATAAAGGGAATTCTATTTGTGTAAATCTAGTATTATTTTAAGATCTCAAAAAGCTATGTTACTTGTGAGTTGTGAGAATGTTTGTTCCATCTCCATTGGAATCATTTGCTAGGTCAAAGATTTGGTATCCTAAATCTTGATATCCACTTATACACACAAAAAAAAAATTGAAATTAACTACGAATTTAGTCGTTAATTTACTTATAGCTAACAGGATTTTATGCTAGTCCGCTATTAAATAGAATTTGCGAAAGGTTTTGTTGTTTAATTGTAGAATTGGTTCATTGCTAATTTCTGATAGTTAGCAAAATTAGGTGTTGGGGTTGGACCATCAAAGGATGTAGTGTAGTATGTGGATAAGACTATTTCTTCCTTAACTAGTGTTATAGGTTCGAGCCTTAGGTATGAAAAAATTCATGATAGGAAGCATTCCCCACTGTGTGAAGTCGGAATAATCGGGTTTCAATATAGGTACCAAACACTTAGCGGAAAAACAAAAAAATTGGGTGTGGCTCAAACAATGATACAACATACAACAAGCGTTAACAAACAAGAAAAAAAAAACAACAAAAAAGCAAATAAAAATAAACCATGAAATGTGTGCATAACGTAAGAAGAGAAAATGAACTAGTTGAAATTTGTGTCAAACAACATTAATTGTGCTAACAAACAAAAATTTTAGATGTTGAATTTGTTTAACTTCTTGTTAATTACCTCCTCATCTTGATTAGGATTGATTTCCTAGTCTTAGCTCATACATTTGAATTCATTGAATCTAACATCCTTGATTAAGATTGAACCCAAATCTAAAGTGGGAGTTAAAATTTTAGATATTGAATATGTAAGGAAACAAGTCTTAGATTCTATTGACACGTTGTAAAATCGTATGACTCTATATCCAAAGCAGATAATATTACTAGTGGACTAAGCTGTTACACAATCACTAGAAATTTTTTAGTAGAAAATAATATTAAATTTGTAGTGTTAGGAAAACTTGATTTTTATAATATTAGACTAAGATAGACTTAAATGGAGATACGCAGATTTTTACGAATTACCCCGATTTGTTTGGGATCGAGAAATGGCCCTATAGAGTTCACAATTGAGACATAAAAAAGTGAGGAAAAGTTTATCTAGATGTCACGGGAATAAAGAGTTTCTCTTCTTTTAAGTCCATTTTTTGACATTCAAAATTCAGGTTACCCTATAGAATTCCTTGTTAAGTTTATTTTAATCACCTAGCAACACATAGAATCGTTTGAATATTTTGAATTGTCAATTATTATGACTTGTGGTATTTTTACGTAATTTATAAATATATAAATTTCATTTTGAAAAATTCAAAAATTCCATACGCAAATTCACAATCAAATTTAAATTGTAACTCTTAAAAAAACAAAAAGTACCACATAAATTGATGCATATAGAGTATTATGTTTACCAAATTGTAATAAGAATTGAAGCCACATATGTTTACATGACATGCAACAAAGACAAAACTAGGATTTGAAAAAATCCAAGATGGGGGATAAGTGGCCATCTATAGTGGACATTATTCATGGCACTCCAACATATAAGCTTGTGATATATACAAACAAATATAAACTATTCTAGTGCACATTTTCTACTTTTGATAGGTGTATAATATAATATTGTGCTTAATTCTATGTTGGTGACATGTGCCTTTTTTTGAAAAACAAAAATGGAATGTTTCCTGTGTACATTCCTTCTTAATGGAAAGTATGTGGCTATTTAAAGAAATCCATAGATCTACCAGAACATACTACTCCACACACCTGTGTCATGGTCCTGGTAAAATATATTATTATATAGTTTTTAATCACTAATTTGGTTAGTATTCCCTTGGGGTTACACATAAAAAGTAGAAATACCTTTAGCTCTTTGGCACTGCAGATACTCCCTCTGTCTTATTTTATTTTATGTGACATTTTTTGACTTGACATGATGTTTTAAAAAAAAGATTTTTGAAATTTCTGGTCTAAAATAATTTTTACGATATTTTGTGTGATTAAGATTCATTTCATTAAGGATAAAAAAGGAACTTTAAGATAAAATTGTTTCAAATTAAAATAAGGAGACAATTGACAGTCTTTTTGAGATGGACTAAAAAAAATGTGTCACGTAAAATGAGATAGAGGAAATACTATTTGTGTAAATCTAGTATTATTTTAAGATCTCAAAAAGCTATGTTACTTGTGAGTTGTGAGAATGTTTGTTCCATCTCCATTGGAATCATTTGCTAGGTCAAAGATTTGATATCCTAAATCTTGATATCCACTTATACACACACAAAAAAAATTGAAATTAGCTACGAATTTAGTCGTTAATTTACTTATAACTAACAGGATTTTATGCTAGTCCGCTATTAAATAGAATTTGCGAAAAGTTTTGTTGTTTAATTGTAGAATTGGTTCATTGCTAATTTCTGATAGTTAGCAAAATTAGGTGTTGGGGTTGGACCATCAAAGGATGTAGTGCAGTACGTGGATAAGACTATTTCTTCCTTAACTAGTGTTATAGGTTTGAGCCTTAGATATGAAAAAATTCATGATAGGAAGCATTTCCCCACGGTGTGAAGTCAGAATAGTCGGGTTTCAATATAGGTACCAAACACTTAGCGGAAAAACAAAAAAAATTGGGTGTGGCACAAACAATGATACAGCATACAACAAGCGTTAACAAACAAGAAAAAAAAAACAACAAAAAAGCAAAGAAAAATAAGCCATGAAATGTGTGCATAACGTAAGAAGAGAAAATGAACTAGTTGAAATCTGAGTCAAACAACATTAATTGTGCTAACAAACAGAAATTTTAGATGTTGAATTTGTTTAACTTCTTGTTAATTACCTCCTCATCTTGATTAGGATTGATTTCCTAGTCTTAGCTCATACATTTGAATTCATTGAATCTAACATCCTTGATTAAGATTGAGCCCAAATCTAAAGTGGGAGTTGTAAAATTTTAGATAGAGTATATAAGGAAGCAAGTCTTAAATTCTATTGACACGTTGTAAAATCGTGTGACTCTATATCCAAAGCAGATAATATTACTAGTGGACTAAGCTGTTACACTATCACTCTGTGTGCAACCTTGAAAAATGGTGTCACAAACTTCCACGAGCGTGCTCAACCCCTCGTGTGTGTGCGGGGGGGAGAGGGTGATGTAACACACTAGGTGAATTCCACATTGATAAAACACGGGAGAGATGCAAAGTACATACGGAAACAAGTCTTAGACTCAAGTGACACGTTTTAAAAGTCGTTTAGACCTAGATTCAAAACAGATAATATCACTAGTGGATTGGACTGTTACATATATCTTACATAACTCATTATTAATCCAAAGAACCAAACACCGATCTACCTAATTATATTATATTTTTACAAAAAAAACTTATTTTATTTAATTTCCACATTATAATTTCCACGAAATATTTAAATACCAAAATATCCCTAACTAGTTAGGTGCACCAATGATGTGGTCGAGGTTAGATTGATGTGAACCTTCCACTAAAAATGTGTCTAAAATCTGATTCTAACTTAGATAATTGGACAACTATTTATAACCATTGCTTTTCATCCTACAACAATGTTTTCCACGATACCATAACCTTTTTTTTAACCAAATCGAATCATATATATTAAATTTTATTTAGTGGACACAAAAATCATTGGACACAAAACAAACCTCACAAAAAACAAGTGGTCTCTTTTTTCACATTTTACAATTTTCTTTCATTCACATTTTACAGATTTTACATCTAGTCCAGTAACGGAGATAGTAGCATGCATATGTATGTCGGTTATATTCAATAAAATTTACTCAAACAGTGTATTTGTGTTAATAATTTTATATACAACGTAGTTATTATCATTTAAAGTAATCTATGTGAAAGATTGAGAACTAATAAAATTAAAATCCTGACTTCGTCTAGCAAAAACAAAACCTATAAGAAATCAAAATTGAGAAATTGAAATGGAAACTTTACCAGAAATTCAATGAGTGCACTGATGAGATAAATGTAAAATGTTGTGAAGAAGGCATCAGATAAGAATCCACCAAGAAGTGCCAATAAAAATGCTGTGCCCATAAAATTAGTCACAGAATTTGCTGATGTTGATGGTGAGAAATGCATGTACTCAGACATATACAACACCAAATTGCTTGCATTTGCCAAAAATGCCAAATTCTCCAACACCTCAACACCTAATGATAAAAATTTTCATCAAAAAAATAAAATCAAATCAATTACTCCAAAATTTGGAAAAATTAATCCTGACAAAGATATGATCTAAGAATAAAAAACGTAATCCAGTGCACTAAGCTCCTATTGTGTTAGACCACAAAAATTAATTGTACAACAGCCTTATATTGCATTTCTTTAAGAGGTTGTTTACACAACTCGAAATCCGTGACCTTGTGACTAATGCACTAAGCTCATGTTATGTGGAATCTACCGTACAACAATCTTATCCTACATTTCTACATGAATTTATTTGCACATCTCGAAATCTGTGACCTTCTAGTCACATGACAACAACTTTATCGATTGTCCATTTTTTTTTTTTTCAAGAATGGTGCTAGTAATTTATTTATTTACCTAACACAAAGGAGGCAGCAAGCAAGCCACCATGACGATTGTTGATGGCCGGTCTATTTTTCCAATCAACATAGCTATCCCAATTGCTTTGATTATCTATTTCCTACAACACAAGCCAAAAAAATAAGGATTTGTTAAGTAAGCAAAATAAAAAATAAGAAGAAAAAAGAGATTTATTTTGTTTTAACCCACCATTAGTTAAGTTGAAAGAAAGTTTTGTGGAGATCTAAGATGAAGAAATAATAGTGATTTTATAAGAGTTTAGAGAAGGCGAGAAGAGAGGAAGATATAAATAAGACTTTGAAATTAAAGCAAATAGAGAGAATTTAAATATTTTTTCTTTTGTATTTTGTATTTTGTAATATAATTATTATGACATAGTTAGGCACTAGAGTCCCCTTTTTTAAGGGGGAATGAAAAGGAGAAAAGATGGATAATGATGTTATCTATGATTTGGTTGAGTTGTAATGTTACCTTTTTTCCCGAGTTTTTGACTAATTTTCAAAGCTAATATAAATTTAATACTTTAAAATAAAATTTTAGATATTAAAAAACTATATAAAAAGTATTATAACTTATAGTTTTTTTTTTATATATTAATATTATTAAAAAATACATCTTAAAATATTAGTCAAAATTCATATGATGCTATCTAGGATTTGGTTGCTTACAAATAATTTTATTTCTATAAAAGGAGGAAGATAAAAGAGCATTTAAATAAAACAATATAATTCTAAAAGAGGAAATTTTTTTAATTAATATAAGTAAATGAAAGGAGATGTAAAATAGAAAAGGAAAAGATGTTTTAAATGTTCTATGTACTAATAATGTAAAAGCATTTATAATAAATGACATTTCCTAATAAAACTTACGTTATGTTTAGGTGAAATTCAATAATTTTAATTTTTGTGTTTTTGTTAGACCAAATAAGCATCTTGTCAAACATAAAAGACCCTTTCACAAGTATTTTATAAGTTTATATCCTTCGTTAAAAGTTTGATTCAAAAATATTCTTATTATTAATATATTGATCCAAAAATATTACTTTGGGTCAAAAATGTTTTTTTCTTAATAAACATATTATTTTGTTTCTTCTCAAGACACATTAATTTTTTGTCCAGTAAAAAACACTATTCTCAACTCCCAACTATTAAACTAACATAATCAATGGATTTAAATTAATACGTGTTTAATAGACTTTCTTTCTACAATTTTGACATTTACAAATTGAAAATATTAAAATGAGAAAGTATTGTTTTTTGTGTTCAGACAAAACTTTACTCTGAAAAAAGATCTGAGATATATCTGAACTTTGACCGAAATTGCGGTAATAATCTCAAACTCTGGGTAGGACCTATTACCCATGCATTATTTATAATGATGCAATATTTATGATGTCCACGTGGACACCTCTATATATTTGAAATACACTATTATAGTGCAGGGGTAATATGTCCTACCCAAAGTTTGGAATTGTTACAGCAATATCGATCAAAATTTAGATATATTTCGAACCCTTTTCCCTTAAATTAAATTAATAAGACTAACATGTTTAGACTAGAATCTTGACATTTTCTTTCTACAGTCTCGATTTATAAAAAATAAAAATATTAAAATGAACAATTGTTTTTTTTTTTGTTTTTTTTTTATTTTTATTATTATTATTATTATTATTCATTTTTTCTGTTGTGGAAGAATTGCACTTCCAATTAACACATTTAATTAACAAAACTAATATAGGCTTAGCTTATGGTGCCAACCCTCATTAATAGTTTAGTTTCCTAGCATGTTCGGTATAATATTTTTCTACATTCATGACTTTCACTAATAGAATAGTAAGATTAGAATAGACTGAGACATTAAGAATTAGACACTATATTGTTAAAGTAAAAAATATATCGATTTTTTATCAAGTTTAAAATTAACCATATAGTACTATACCTCGATTATGGTCCATCAAGAAATCACATCACTATTGAGTATATATTGACATGCATAGCACCTTTATTAATTGTTTGTTAAGTAAGAAGGAATTTTTTTTTTAAAAAAATAAGTTGTATTCGACTTATTGATTGATTTGTATAAAATAACATCATATATTGAAAAATTATGACCAAACACACTTTAAGACTTTAATTTATTAAACTTCACGACGGTCTTTATCCAAATAAAAAATATTTGAAAATCTATGACCAAACACCAATTAAGTTTAGTGAAGTTATTAGATACGATTCTTGTCAATTCAAAGGCTGCCACTTAAAAGATTTATTTCCCTAGAAGAAAAAAGAAATTGATTTGTTAAAAGAATCATTTGGTTTTCTAATGGGACGTATAACCCAAAAAAGAATAATCTCAAAAGTTGGAAAATTTCTTTAGTTTGGCTTGCTTACTTTTTTGGGTACATTTAGTTTTTTTTTACTTGCATCATTACGAATTAGTGATGAGTTTTATGCTTTCTAAATTTGGCTAGCGTCACTAAGAAGATGATCGTCTAAGCAAGGACCACCCATCCACCTAAATAAAAATATCATCAATGAATCACTTTTTGATATTATTATTAGTGTAAAATTTTAAATTTTGCAAGTGAAACTTCATAACATTAATATACTGAAGTTTCAATATGAAATTTAAAAGTCGATAACAAATATTTTTATTTAATTACATAGCTAAAAAAATGTATATTTGTGAATTTTCTTGATTGATTTCTCTCAATAACTTCTATTTTTATTTTTTATTTATATGGCTGAAATTAGTCAATACCTACCTTCTTAGTTAGTGGAAATGAAAGCCTTCTCCACCCTCCAAATATTACTAATCTTTACCTAAACACATAACACCTAAAGTACATTCCTTCAACCTTCAATATTTACTTGGAAAAGAAAAATATAACAACTTGATTCCGTCATTAGGGAAAAGCCAATGAGAAAAGAATTGGACCAGAAAAACTTTGAGTAGTAACTTGAAATTTCCTAGCTTAGTCCAGATTTGGACGAAATCGAAGTCAGACGATTCTGGGGAAATCTGGTAATGAATGAGAAGTGTAATAATGAAATTGATTGCATGAGTGGATAACTAAGACGTTAAGGAACTCGTACGATTTTACGAAATTGAATTCGAGCGAGTAGAACTCCCAAAATTGATTGTTGCGTGAACATGTGTTTTCTTATTGTCGTGGAATGAAGGTGTGTTGTGAAATGGGGGTTTGGAGCTCTTAATTCGGCATTTTGTTTCCGTGCAAGCCGTTGTGGCAGGCTAGGGGCAGCCATATCGGCACAGTCGTGATTTAAGTCTAAAATAAACCCAAAAATGGTTTTATTCTTCAAGTTTCGACTTTGAGATCTAGGAGACGACCCCAGGTGTTTTCTTGACAATTTTTCACCATTCTTGAGGCTAAAGATAAGGCTTTAACTCCCCAAATCCGTTTTTTGATCCGTAGAATGTAAATTTGTGGGTGATTATCAATGGGGAGGGTTTTGATCTGGAAATTATCCTAATCTGGGTATTAGGATCTTGGATTTGGTCTAGGGTTATTGGGTTTGTTATAATCCGGATAATTAGACATTTGATTGTTGATCCTTGCGTATATTAATTGTTTGTAGACCTAGAACAAGCGGAAAGAATTCGGTGGAACATATCTCTCTCTATATATATTATGATATGATGATGGTGACTTTCTTTGCCTTTTTCTACGTTTTGGTGAATGTTTTAGATGCAATACTTGTCCATTCAAGGGCCGCCACCAAAAGATTTTATTTCCTATTTAGAAGAAATTGTTCGAATTCATTAAAAATATTCATGCAACTCATATATCGTGTTAGATTCTTTTAAAATATATTATTCTTAAAGCTATGACTATACAAGTGACATCATTTTTAAGAGTCCAAGCAATATCGCTTGGCAATTAGTACCATTATTACTCTTTTATTGGGAGAATTCAAAATATAAATTGGTGAATTCGACTTTAAAAATCTACCATAAAATGTTTTGAACTATTAAAATTATCAATTCAAAATATACTCTCTTTTTTTCATATTGTAGGGGATTTTTTACATGTATATGTTAATTTTACGGACTTTTCTGTTAAAGTATTTATACAAACATATAATTAACTTGAACTTCGACTTAGCCTTTTAAGGTTATATACTGTTTACCATAAGATCACTACTTTTACAATAATATCTCATTATTTAATTGACATCTTAAATCACAAACTCATAACATAAGATGTTACTAGTGTAACGCTATGCTAGAGCGGTATAAATTTGGATTTGAATTTTATGGGTTCAGGTTTTGATTCCTATTCTATCATTGTCCTGTTTGATTATTAGGTTCGCAAGATATCTAGCTACAAAGCTTGAATCAAAACTACTAATTTCGAATGAATTCGTAGTTGGTACGTAGTTACAGGGTGGAGTCAAGAACTTGGCGAAGTATGTGGTTATATTAAAAGATAAATTACATATGTAAACATCTTATTTTATCATAATCTCTAAAATTCCTTACCATTTTAAAAAATTACAAAAATCCCCTTTCGTGTACATCCTTATCTCCTCTCGGATACAACTTTATCCCCTCTCGAATACAACCCTTCCCTCTCGAATGAATCTCTATCCCCTCTCGGATACATCCCTCCACTCTCGGATACATCCTTCCTATTAAGTAATGTATCATTAATTCGCAATCTGTGAGTTATATATCCGTAAGTTTCCTGATGTATCTGAGATCTTATAAATTAAAGGGATTTTTGTAATTTGGGAAAATATAGGGATAAATGATATATATATATATATATATATATATATATAGAGAGAGAGAGAGAGAGAGAGAGAGAGAGAATTAACTCTTAACTGTAACAACATGTTCCCGTCGTTATGGAAAAGCCAATGAGGAAAGAATTTGGCCCACAAAACTTTTGAGTAGTGACTTGGAAATTTCTAGCCTAGGTCACACTTGGATGAAATATGAGTCATGTGAGGTCTACGGAAATCTGGAAATACACGGGGGGTTTGATTATGAATTTGATCACATGAGTGGATAGTCAAAACGTTAAGGAGCCTATACGACTTTACTGAATCAAATTCGGGCAAGTAGAACTCCCAAAACTGATTTTGGCATGTAATCGCAGTTTTTGAACGCCTAGGTTTGAAGGTGTGTTGTGAAATGGGAGCTTGAAACTCAAATTTCGAGCTTCTGTCTCTGCGCAATCATCCAAAACGGGGTTAGTTCCGCCAAAACGGGATTGCTGTGGCGAGATAGTTGCGAGTTAAGTCGGGGAAAAACCCCAAAATCGTTATTCTCTGCATAACTTTGTTCTTGAGAGCTAGGAGGCGAACCAGAGCAATTCTTTACAGTTTTCCACGATTTTTAGCGCCAAAGGTAAGATAATTAATCATCTAATCCGTAATTCGATTCTTAGAACTGAGTATCTTGAGTAATTATCATTGGGGAAGGGTTTTGGGATGAAGTTAATGGTGGAAAAAACCCTAATTGAGTATTAGGATCTTGGGTTTGGCCTAGGATTTATAGTTTGATTATTATCCGGGTAAATTAGGCCTTGTTTATTGACCCTTGCATTACTTAACTGTTTTTAGACCAAGAATAAGCGGAAAGAATTATGAAAGGGAAGGCTCAAGTGTCTTAGGAGGATTCAAGCTTGGTTTCGAGGTAGGTGATGGTTTGATTTCCTATTGTGTGATATATGCAGGTAGATTGCTTTATTATATGCGTGCATGTATGTGAATAGGGAATGTGAATCAATCTGCTTCCTGAATAGATTTTTTTCTCTTCCTCGGACACCGAACAAAGGGAACCCTGGCTTTACATATCGTAGTAAGACCCCCCCCCCCCTCTATTAGCTTTCCCTATCGCTCTGATGAACCTCTTTCCGCATGTTCTTAAGAGTTCAAGAACAGATTCTTGCCTATCCCTTATTTGTCCTTATTCTTTTGAGGTTCTACCTCCCTTTAGATTTGCAAGTAAAAATTGATTTCTATTATATAACTAGGCCCAAGTTACGGCATGCTCTTTCTATTCTTCTGGTCATGCCTTTTCCTCATTCTTCTGAGGTTCTACCTCCCTTTAGATTTGCAAGTAAAAGTTGATTTCTATTATATAAGTAGGCACAACTTACGGCGGGCTCTTTTTATTCTTAAATGAAATGCTTTTGTGTGAACAATACATGTCATAAACCTGTTACTTGATTGTATGACTATGAGTACTGTTCATTATTGTCACGCCCCGAACCTACACCGCGGGACTGGCACTCGAGAACCATTGCTGGCCCAAGCGAACCTTTGGCCTAGCTTAACTCTTAGCAAAAGACTTACTCATGATAAAATACTTTAAAAAGTAAATTGAATTACTCAATATAAAATTTAGAATGTATTAAAATAACATTTACTGGCCAAAGTGGCAACTCGAGTCTCAACCATCAAAACAGGGAATAGAAAGACTCAAGAACTAACATCAACTAACTGTCTATGAAGCCTCTAAACAACTGAGATGGACGTTGGGACAAGACCCACGACATCCTAATGAACTAAAATACTGAAAGCAATAAAAGGTATCGTTCGAAAGCAGTAAAAGGTATATGTTAAATGTACACAAGGAGAAAGATTGCAACTTTGGGAATCAATAGAGGATCTAGCATATAGTATAAGATTGCCATGGCTGGTCGGAGGGGATTTTAACGTGATTAGTAGTGAAGAGCAAAAGCCCTGTTACTGAAGGAGAAGTTAGGAACTTCAACCACTGTATTAATGTATGTAATCTAGAAGACCAAGGATACAAATAAGGAAAGTACACGTGGTGGAATGGTAGAACAGACTCAGAATATATTTTCAAAAGGTTGGATCGAGTTATGTGCAACGATATAATGCAAAATACATTCCCTATTATGGAAGTTGAACATTTAGTGAGAAGTGGATCAGATCATACACCATTACTAATTACATTCAAGATCAGTAAAGTGAATGTGGTGAGACCTTTTAAATTTCTGAACTTATGGTTGAAGGAGAAGTCCTTTAAGGAGGTGATCATTCAAAACTGGAAGGTTGATTTTGAAGGAACTCCATTTAGTTTATTTCACTATAAACTAAAAAAGGTGAAGAAAGCGCTTGCACAGTGGAGCAGGGAGACATTAGGCAACATCTTTCAGGAGATTACAACTTTGGAGGAAATCATTAAAGTAAAAGAGATACAGTTTGAAGCAGATCCCTCTGAAGCCAATAGGGAAAATTTACACAAATACCAAGCTGATTTGAAGAGGAACTTGCACAGAGAGGAGGATTTATGGAAACAAAAAGCTAGAATGGCGTGGTTTAAGGATGGAGAAAGAAATACGAAATTCTTTCATACAATTGTGAAAGGGAGAAGAAAGAGATTAAGAGTTAATAGAGTTCGAAATATTGAAGGAAAGTGCTGGAACAACTAGAAGATATTGCAGAAGCGGCAGTAGAATTTTTCAAGAGGCAATTCACTAAATAGGCAGATCATATAGATTATGAGATGCTGAATGAATTACCTGTAATGATTACTGAAGAGATGAATGTGGAGTTGCAATGTATGCCAACAATAGAGGAGGTCAAGATAACAGTGATGAATCTAAATAAAGATAGTGCAATGGGACCGGACGGAATGACAGGGGGCTTTCTTTCATCATACATAGTATATCATTGGGAAGGATATATACATTATGGTTAGAGTACATAGTATATCATTGGTAAGGATATATACGTTATGGTTAGAGCTTTCTTTGGAGGGGTGGAATTGCCTAGATTCATCACTCACACTAACTTAGTTTTTATCCTTAAAAAATTAGAGGTAAATACTTTCTCTGATCTAAGACTTATATCATTAAGTAACTTTGTGAATAAAATCTTTTCTAGAATTCTTCATGAAAGACTTAAAAGAGTGATACCAGGGATTATATCCCAGAATAGACAGGATTTGTTTAGGGAAGAAGCATAGTAGAGAATGTGCTACTGGTGTAAGAAATTGTGACAAAAATAAGAAAGAGAGCACAAACACCAAATTTGGTCATTAAGCTAGATATGACAAGGTACTTAGAAGATTGGGTTTTAGGGAGAGAATCCTTGACATGATATTTAGGCTCAACGGCGCAAATTGGTACTCGATCCTTATCAACGATCAGCCTAAGGGATTCTTTCAATCTTATAGAGGACTGAAACAAGGGGACCCGCTCTCATCCACTCTATTTATTCTGGCAGCTAAAGTTATTTCTAGGTCTCTCAATGGTCTAATGAAGAGGAAGGACTTTAAAAAATTTGGGATGCCCAAAGGAAGCGCACAATTAAACCACTTAGCCTTTGTAGATGATATAATCATACTATGCAAAACAAAAGTTAGAACAATGCAACTGATCACGAAGACTTTAAAGAGGTATGAAGACGTATCAGGGCAAAAAGTAAATAAAGATAAGAGTGTCATTTATTTACGTCATTGTCTATGAAGCCTCTAAAACAAAGAGGGATGTCGGGACAGGACCCCCGATCATCCTAACAACTGAAAACTAGAAAGCAAATGATAAAAAAGAGCCCTCCGAAAAGCAAGGAGGCTCACCAACTGACTCTAATGCTGAACCTGATCAACGAGGCACTGGATGTTGATCCTGGTTATCACGCACCGAGCCTACACCTAGGTGGGACTGGTACTCGAGAACCATTGTTGGCCCAAGCGAACCTTTGGTCTGACTTACTTACTCAACGGATGACTTTACTCAAGATAGATACTTTTAAAACAAGTAAACTTAACTGCTCAAAATATAACTTAGAATGTATTATGATAACATTCACTGCCAAAGTGACAAATCAAGTCTCATCTAAACTGAAAAGGAAAAGTAAAGACTCATGAACTAACATTACTAACTCTGTCTATGAAGCCTCTAAACTCTGAGGGATGTCGGGACAAGATCCCCGATCATCCTAACAACTGAAATAAGCAAGCAATAAAACAAAACATAACCAAAGGGATGCTCCGAAAAGCAAGGAGGCTCACCAACTGACTCTGATCGCTCAACTAGATCAACGATACGCTTAATGCTGATCCTGGTTACCTGTGTTTGCATCATAATAAGATGCAGGCCAAAAGGCATCAGTACTTTGAATGTACGAGTATGCAAGGGGAATTATAAAATAAGACATAAGCTTGAAAGAAACTAAAGAACTTACCTGGCTCAACTCAACTGATTTCAATTTGAAGCAGTGTAAATAAATACAGTACAAAGAAAAGATTTAAAACATGGTTTTCAACTCTGTGTATTTAGAAATACAATAATAACTCTGTAGGTATGCAAAGATACAATATGAACTCTGTTTGTATATGAAAATACAAATATTTCTAATGTATATAAAAATACAAAAATACTGTTGTGGGAGTTTCTCTAACCGATAACCATCACTTAAGAACTATCGTGATGATACAACATTTTGCCTCACACTGTCAGGGCCATCCTATACCTTGCCGGGGATATAGAACCTGAACTACTAAGTGGATCCACAAGTCTATAAGCACTAAACGAATCATCTAAAAAGTATGACCCTTTTCTACCCATGATGGTTACATGGTTTATGGCGGCTTGGAGTTTTTTGAACTCTTCCCATTATCGGTGCTCAATACTACTCCCAAAATATACTAGCTCTTTATTTTTAAAAACATAACTTCTTTTTGTGGTTTGAGATAATTGCTCAAAACTTAGCGCAAAGGCTATCTTGGGAATCTCAGTTTCCCTTCTTGTTTAATTATGAAAGCATTTACTCTTTTCTGAAAAATAGCTCAAAGGCTCTTTGGAAAACAAAGTTTCCTTTCTTGCTCAGATGTGAAAACATTTACTCTTTAACTGAAAACTAGCTCAAAGGCTCTTTTGGAAATCAAAGTTTCCTTACTTGTTTAAATGTGAAAACATTTTAAACTCTTTGGGAATACATAGTCCCCATATACTTTTGAAGAAATGAACTTCAACTTTACTCTTTACTGAACTCAAAACGCAAGTCTTAAAACAAAGTTAAATCATTTGTAAAAAACTTTTGGAAAACTTAATGAACTTCTCTTAACTTGACTCTTGACTTCTCTTGACTTGACTCTTAACTTCTCTTGACTTGATTCTTAACTTTCTTGAATTGAATTATGGATTCAAGGATTGTGATTTGTGATAGGAAAGATCTCATGATGTTTTGGAATGATTTTAGATAGTTAATCATGAGAAAAGATCAAGAAATCATTGTTTGGATATTAGTCCGCGATGCAGAGGTATATTTAAATTTTGGTCGCGAAAATACTTTGTGAGGCAGAACGATCCGTGACTGCTCCGTGACGTGAAGAGACTTTTTGTGAAACTATGGGGCAGGTCCACGACGCGGCCTGGGGCTCCAGATTTGCCCGACATTTTTCTTCTTTGTTTTCCAGCCCCAATTCGCCTAATTTTGATTCTTTTTCTCCATATCTCTTTAGATTCAGGTACCCACAACATATACGCAAGAATCTAACTTAAAGCAACTCTAATAATCAATCTTAAATTCTCAAGAACTCCTCAATGTCATCCCAAATTCAAGAACGAAAGCAATTCAAGAATACAACTTAAGAACATCAAATTCTCAATCTTTTTAGGATGAAATTACACTGAATAAAACATGTTTGGCTCGTGGGTGAGTGAACCCAACGCTATGTGAATTCACATACCTTGTAGGGATCACCTCTTGACGAAATCCATGAGCCTAGCTTCAAGAACTTGACGATTCCTTGCTACTTCTCCTCTTTTCTGCTCTTGCGTTTTTTCTCCAAAAACCCAAGCATAAATTTCCAATTGTCTAAACTGAACCAATTCAGTTTAGACCCCAATTTAATTGCTAAAAAAGAATTAACTTAATTGGGTTGTGAAAAGACCATAATGCCCTACTAAAATCGGGATTGGACTTTTCTTATTTGAACAACCTAACTTCCAATGAGCATAACTCACTCATACAAATTCGGAATCGCACAAACTCGGTGGCGTTGGAAAGATTATTCCAAGATATTTCCTAATATATATGGAAACACACCTAACTCATCCTGAGCTAGGATTTATAGTCGTTTGAAGTTGACCAAAAACTCAAACTTAACTTAACTTGACCAATTTTCCAGATTTTTATTATTTCCAAAAAATCACTCTTTCTAATTCTAGCTCTTTCTAGTTCTTTCAATTTGCGAGATGTTACACTAGTTACCTACGTCTGCATCATAATAAGATGCAGGCCAACTGACATCAGTACATTGAATGTACGAGTATGCGAGTTGGAATGCTAAACACAACTTAAGCTTGAAAAGGATCTGAAAGGAACACTTACCTTTGCTTTGCCCAACTCCTGAATAACTTAACTCAATATAAAGCAATAAACATATGCAATATATAGAAAACTTATAAAAAAGTGGAAAATAACTTAGTTCGTTAAAGAAAAATGCAATAACAAACTCAACTTTACTCATATAATAAAGTAATGTAGTTTATGTAGGAGATTCTCAAACCGACACAACCACTATGAGCATAAGTGGTGATCTATCGTCTTGCCCACGCTGCCAGAACTGTCCTATACTTTGTTATCATATAGAACGCTTAACTAAGTGGATCCACTAGTTTATGCTAAAAGCATCTTAATGAGTTATCTAAAAAGTATGATCCTTTACTACCCATGATGGCTACATGGTTTATGGAGACTTGAGTTAATATGAACTCGCATTCCCATATCGGTGCTCAATACTACTCCCAAAATATACTTAGCTCATATGATTTAAAATCAAAACATCTTTCTTTTGTTTGAGATAATTACTCAAAACTTTAGCTTAAAAGCTCTCTTGAAAATCGGTGTTTCCCTTCTTATTCAAATGTAAAAACATTTAAAACTCTTGGGAATACTTAGTTTCCTTATAGCTTTTTGAGAAATGAACTCAATTCTTTAATCTTTGCTTATCTTGAAACTTAAGTCTTAAAACAAAGTTAAAACATTTGTGAAAGACTTATAGAAAACTTTATAAATTTTTCTTGACTTGCTTCTTAACTTCTAGACTTGATTTTGATCCTAACTTCCCTTGAATTGGATTATGGATTCAAGGTTCATGATCTCATATTTATAGATTGATTCATGATTTTTAAATGTACCTAAGAGTGTTGGAATCAACTAAGAAACATAGGTACATTGCTAAGGAACAAGTATGAAAAGATAGGGAACGAATTAGGAGAACTGGCATCCCTGGCGCTCTGACAGGTGCAGGACGCCAACCCTCAATATTCAGAGGCTGGTTTGGGGTGCGCTAACTAACACAGCACCCCTAGGGTGAAAGTTCAGAGACCCTTTTGGGGTGTGCTGGCTGGCGCGACGCCCCACCCCTATCCCCAGGTGTTTGACGACTTTTCTTCTCTGTTTTTCATCTCTAAACCCTCTAAACTTCAATGGTTCCTTACCCAAACACTTAGAATCATTTATATCCTCAGTATATGATATATTCAAACCAAAATTTACACCCAAAAACATGAATCAAATCGCAAGAAGCTCCAGCAACACAACCCACAAGAAATTCAAACGAAACTTTCAACAATATTCATCAAGAACTCAATTTTTAAACTTTCAAAGACTTAAATTCGCTGAATTGAATCATGGTTGGCGCATGGGTGAACTAACCCAACGCTATGTGATCTCACATACCTTATAGGGATCACCCCTTGACGAAATCCACAAGCTAAACTCGACGATCTTGACGAATCTTGATTTCTCTTCTCTCTTCTCCTCTTTTCTCTTTTCTCCAATCCCTAGCGTGAAACTTCAACTTTTCTAAACTGACTAAAATCTAATTTTACCCCAATTAACTCCTAAAAACGAATTAGAATAATTAGATAAGGAAAAGACTAAACTACCCTTCCAAAATCCGGATTAGACTTTCCTTATTCAAACAACCCAACTTCCAAAGGGCATAACTCACTCATACGAACTCGAAATCGCACAAACTCAGTGGCGCTAGAAAGGTTATTCCAAGATATTTCCAACCATATTTGGAAATACACCTAACTCATCCTGAGCTAGGAGTTAGGGCCGCTTGAAGTTAACCAAAGACTCAACTAACATACTTCACAATTTTCTAGACTTTCATATGCTTTCCAAAAATGACTTTCCCCAACTTTTAACTCTTTCCTAGTTATTTCAATTTGCGAGATGTTACAGTATCTTTAAATGGTTAGCTTTCTGTTAATTGCTTAGTTGGGTTGTAGGTTCTCCCACCGAATGGTTAGCGTGGGTGCCAATCACAACAGTTTGAGTCGTGACATTCACACTATGAGATTTATATAATTTTACATTATTAAACATATGCAAAACTAAATATATAATCTTAATAACGAAATTTAACTTATGTACCAAACCACCCTTCGCTTAAGATAGCTACATGGTATACGTATGGTATACATCCTACCTTGTCTATGTGCGGCTAACCTTAAGGATTCTTTGGTTAATATATTTTGGTGGCCAAAATTCTGGCTATTGTTTGATGTCTTTGCCACATTATGTGGAGAAGAATAATATATATGTTGATAGACATAAGATTCTCAAAGTAGTCATCCTCAAGCAAGTTCAAATTCCAATATTTTAATGCTACATCTATACAAACATTGAACATAATTTTTCTAACAAATTAAAGTCTCGAATCAAATCATGTCTTTTCTAAGAAAACATTTCTTCTTTCAAAAAAGTCAAAATAATAATAATAATAATAATAACAACAACAACAACAACGACAACATTGTGTCTTCATGGAATAAAAAAACTTCAAGGATGAGGTTTTGAAGTCATGTACGTTTGACCAAGAGGAAACATACAATTTTTTTGGATATACACCCAAAAAAGTCAATAGACACTATTAAAATGTTAATTGGTTATTCCCATAGATATTTTGATTGAATCGGTGAGAAAAGAAAATAACGTTTTCATATGAAAAAATTAGGAAGTTTTTCACTTTTTCACTAAGAATGTATTTTCAACCATGCATTTTTACAGTAAGCTGGTCTGATGGAAAATGAGTAGGAAAATTGTATTGTATAACAAAAAATTATCAGCGATTCGCTGGCAAAAACCTATTATTTTTAGCAGTGAGAATACATGTAGAATATGAATGTTGAAATTTAAAAAGGGTGATGATGCACAATATTTTTGAAAGATAGAATTAATAGAATTATTCTTCAATTTTGTGGCTGAAAAATAAGAAAGAAAAAAAACTTATTGTCTAAACTTAGAGCAAGTACCAAGTGGAAAGTGAAAAAGGAAAAATAAAAGAGAAAGGATTTAGTAAAAGTAACACTAAAAAAGATTATTCAAAATAATTATAAAAATTCTTTTTCCACCAAACATAGAATAATAAAATGATTAATTTTGTGTACAATAAAAGATTATTCGTAGGGTAATGTTGGAATAATGTTGGAATTTGTAGGGGTAGCCTTTGTTGTTCTCTTATACTTATCCTTCAAAATTTGCACCTTCCTTTAGTCGCGAAATTAGAAATTTTACTAAAGGTATTCAAGATTTAACGTATACGGTATAAAACTACTTGCACGTTGAAGTCGTTATGTATGCATCATAGTGATCATTATTTGCACGTTGAAGCCGTTACATACACGATTGAGAAATTACTTGGGGAGAATTTCGAATTCTTACTTGCATCATTGTACAACGTTATACACCTACTCATCTATAGGGTTGCAATGAGTGGAAGATGATTCCCTAGACGTATGCAAGATCAACATCTTCTAGTTCGATGCAGAAAATTTTATTGTATAAATAGAGTAAAACAAAGTTTGTCATATATTATATATAATATGTAGATCAACACTCTTTACATAAGTATAGCGACAAGGATGGCTCAATAAAATCGCTTAACGTCGATGGTTCAATCCTAGGTGTGACATTCTTGCATTTTTTTCGAATCCCTTTGTTAGAATTCCTGCTCTGAGTCACACAAGAGGGTAGATAAGTCGTGAGACGGTCTTGAATTAGATGTTTTCATCCCTCTATGCATATCTTCCTCTGTTTCAACACTCCACAAATTCTTCACAATGAACTTGCACAACTATGTTGACATGTTTTTTTGAATTTGCAATATTTACTTGCTAGATTTGACTGATGTATACTTGTATTTTGTAGCCCAGAATAAGTAGTGCATAAAGTTTAATGCACTGAGTATGCACATTAGCCAGTAGAACCTCTCTAAATGGTAGTGATTCAAGTTACTACCCGCGAGCCATGGCTTGTTCGTTGAAATGCCTGTTACACGATTGACAATAGACACAATCACCGAGCTGAGGTAGTATCCGATAGCTAAAGAAGCCCACGACAGAGATGTTGCCAATGATCTCATACTCACTGGTGCTTCTGAGAAACAAAATTCTAGTAGCCCTGCTAGAACGAAAAGATCAGCTGATCCAAGAAACAAGTACTGAAACGCGATCCAAAAGAATGTTATAGGCAATGGTTTAGCAGAGTCGATGAGTCCATAGTCAGTAACTACTCCTTTGCGTTTGATTTCAACAAGGGCTGCAATTGCCATTGCCACGATGGAAAGGAACAAACCAATACCGATACGTTGGAGGTGTGAGATCCCCATTTCCGTTTTGGTTACTCTACGAGCAAATGGGATGATGAAGTGGTCGTAAACTGGTGCTAAGATCATGATGAATACTACAGGGAAAACGGGGAGTGAAGCCGGTGGGACTTTCAAAGAACCAACCTTTGTGTTCATAGAGGCTGCTTGATGGACAGAGAATGTTGAGAGTTGAGCCAAACAACAGTTGAGCATGATCGTGCAAGCGAAAATCGGGAGGATTTTCATCACAATCTTGACTTCTTCCACTTGTTGCACTGAGCATTCTAATGCACTACAAGCTGGTGTGTCTGAAACAGCTCGATTAAGAAAGCTAAGACTTGTCGATGGAGTGTGAATTGACCCAACGTCTTTTCTGTTTGAATCATCGCCACCTTCCTTGCCCGTTGGAATTGGAGGAGAAGGGCTTGAAGTCATACTTACTATAGCACTAGTTGAGTTTCTTGATACACCCGAATTAACCAAGGCAGCAATGAGAACCTACGAAAAAAAATCATTATATTAGATATAACTAAAATCACACCTGTGAAGTACATTTTAAAGCTATGTTACTTGGACTCTCCAGGAATGTTGTCGATCCTCCAAAAATGAACTATTGGACTATCCGACACACAAGCAGTAATTTTGAAGAGTTCGAGCAACATGTTTTAAAGTGTGTATACTGTGAAACTCTATACCTTGCTGATTGTTGTTAAAGGGCTTCCACAAGGTATCTTGTTCCTATAGAACGACGAACCAGCAAGGAAGATTGGGATCGATAAAAATATAGCAAACGTTGATATTCCGAATCCCCATTGCCAACCCTTATTGTCTTCAACCCAAACCACAAATGTGACAGCAATGAGAGCTCCAAAGGAGAGGCAGAACACAAAGTAATTGAAGAAAGTTGATCTTTGCTTTCTTCCTTGTGGTGTTGCTTCATCAAACTGTTCAGCGCCGTGGGGCGGGAGTGATCCCTTTATACCTCCTACACCCAATGCCACAAGGTAAAGCCCTATGAACAACATTGCAGCTTGTGCGCCATGAACTTGTTCACAAGGCACGTTTAGAGCTGCTTGAATGGCGCATGTTGGTGGCTTCAACGACCCCGAACGAGCCTGTATGGTGAGCACCAGTAGCCCCTGCAAAATGATGCATGAATTATGCATACAAGTTTTGTTTAAAGCAAAACTCGGATTAAACAAGAATCTCATTTTTAGGTAGTACGAAGGTGGAATTAGCCCAAAATTGTTCGGGGATCAAGACGTTGTCGGGACTCAAGTGTCCCTAAATGATCGGCTATTACACGGCTCACTAACTCTGCCTCGGGTGTAGGTACCTTTTATTTGTTACCTCAACTGTTGTTAATGCTAAGACCTAAGTAGAATTAATCAGGGCAGAGCTAGCGCTTCGGTTACGAGTTCAGCCGAACTCAGTAGTTTTAGTTCAAACCCTGTATCTATATTAAAAAATCACTAAACATGTACAAATTATTAATTTTGAACCTAATAACTTTAGTCCCGAATCTATAAGCTTCAAATCCTACCTCCGCCTATGATACTAATTTAGATAACAATTCACACATAAAAAAAGTCATGGAATAAAGAGACACTCTCCTCCTTTTTAAGTCCACTTTTTGACATTCCAAATTCAGATATATAAAAAGTAACAAAATGAAAATTAAAATTGATGACAAAAATATGTTCACATGATACGAAATATTCATTCTTAACCTGCTGAACACAAAGTTGCCGTTGTTAGAAGTCGCCTTTATTCGGAATCCATAGATGGAAAACCCACCCACCCCACCCCACCCCCTAGGTTGGGTGGCCCCTTATAGTTTGGGCCCTTAGAAAACAAAATCTAAACTATTCTATGCACATTTTTACTTTTGATAGGTGTATAATCAAGCATTAATAAGTTTAGTTTAATAGTGTCATTTGCCCTTTTGCCAAATGAATATAAAATTGACTTTACTAAAAACCACACACCTGTTACATAGGCCTCCTAAAAGTTAATTTTTTTTTTTTATCACCACTTATGGTTAATATTCCCATAAAGCAAACCATAAAAAACCAAAACCCTATTGCCAATGTTACTTTACATACCATTTATGCAAATTTTCAAATTTAAAATTTGCAAAGTGATATGTTTGTGAGTTGTAAACTTGTAAGTAATAAAGACTGAAGACATTTCAAAATTCTTAAACTAAAGTCATACATGAACTACATAGATAAAAAAAAAATTAAAAAAAAACATGGCTTCCATGCTCCAGAGAGAAAATTAAAATATTGCCTTTTTAGTTGTACTATTAATTAGTCATAGTACTATCAATGGGTTTTTTTTATACTTCGATTATTGTTTATTCTGTTTAGAATGATTTATCAGGTTATCTATACACTAATATTTTTGTCTTGAAATCTTCATTTTCGTTAGTTCTTTTTCCTATTCTGCTTTGGACCTTCTTTTGCTTGTCTTCATCTTTATTTTCATGAGCGTTTCATTGGAAACAGACTCTTGACAAGGTAAAGATAAATTTTGCGTATATATAACCCTCCCTAAGCCCTACTTTGTGGATTTTACTAGTTATGTTGTTTTAAAATATGACTTTTTTAATACCTAGTTTGGTTGTTCATGATTTCTAGATAAAATCATCTATTTTAATAAAAATCAAAACCTATATTTTAATCAAACTACTACTCTATTTTATTTTTGTAAAATTTTCTTCTTTTTTTTTTCTAAAAGCAAAAACAAACAAACTTAGGTGTTAAAAGGAAAAACTTTACTACACTTTTGATATTGTAGTATTAGTCCAAAAAACAAAATTAAAAATTGTAGTACTAGTTGAATATTTGTTGTACTTGCAATCCAGAGAGTTAACAAAATTGGGTATTGACACCAAGGAAATAGTCGATCCAAAACCTGCATTGGCCCTACCACTATATAATATATTTACATCAAAGGTGATGCAATATCAAACCAAACCAAAAGTCACACAACATAACCAAAAAAAAATAAAGGAAGAGTTAGAACATATATCATGAAATATGTATGATGTATCCCTCGAAGACGAGAAAAAATAATAGGTATCAGATGAAATAATTAAAATACGTATAAGATAATTTTGAACATTATTACTATATACTATAAAAAAAAAAAAAAAAAAAAAAAAAAAAAAAAAAAGTAATTGCGGAGGTAAGAATTGCATCATGCATTCAAAAAATTCATAAAGATGTTCTTTTGTGTTTATTGGATACGATAATTTGTATACATACATGAAATAATTTCACTTATATATAATTTTCTCACAAATGAGATTCAGTTAAACCCCTTTGATTGGTTTTGCCATTTATTGATAAAAAATAAAAATAAAAAAGGGATATATAGTCATATGTAGGGTAATATGTGAGATGTCAAAGTTGTATTTGCCTTAATATGAAATAACAACTTGAATGCAACAAACAATATTGTTTCATTTTTATTTTTTTTTATAGATGTTTGTCTTTATAGTTTTTTTTTTTTTTTTGTCTTTTTGCTAATTACCCCTTCATTTAATTCAAAATTTTCGATTTCCAATACTTATCCTAAGCGCCCGCAACTTCACATAAATTCTCCATAAAAATTTACTCGTTTTCTTTCCGTCCTAAAATAACTGTCTACTCTATAAAAATAAGTTGCTTCAAAATAAACACCGCTTTAAAAATTCAATACGAAAAATAATGTTAAAATTACTTCTAATTTTAACAATGTTGAATCCTCAAATACTATCTAATATTTTTTTTAGTCTATAATTTCATAATCAAGAAATTCTCAAAGCCAGTTCATGTGGTTCAAAACTCAATGAAAATAAGTTTGTTTCGCCATATCTCCATTTAAAATATAAGACTGTTATACAATCAGATTCAAATTAAACTCATAACATACACATCAGACATCACTCTTTTCCCAATAGGCCAATTTAAAAACCTAGGGGCAATACATTTCTTAGTCTATTGTCACCATTTATTACATAGTGACAAACGTAAAGTGCGGGAAAAAAAAAGTAGTTAAGATCCAAAAATGAAAAAAAAAAGTTATGTATGTAATGGGACCCTAGAAAATGCAAATTCAAAACTGGATACGTTGCATGAATAATATATGTGGGGAAGGTTAGATTCTTAATATGATCTTCCACTAGAAAAAACAATAAAATTGTAATATCTAAAAATCGATTCTAATTCGACAAAGATCTTTTTCATCCTATGAACTTTAGTTTCCCATGATGCCAAAAATTAAATTAATTTTTTTAAAATATAAATAGAAAAACAAATCGAATCATATCAAAGTGGTCTCTTTTCAAAGTCATGGTTCATGGGATTTCTTTTGGAATTTTATAGAATAAAAATGACCAAGAAAAAAGGTCCATTATGGGGTTAATATTAATTTCCCATATTTTCTTCGTTAACAAGTTTGATGGATGGGACTATGTGGGTGGGGGTGCGTGGGGGGGACTCTAGTAGTGGTGAAACCAAAAAGTTCATTAAGAGTGTTCAAGATTTAATATATATGTAAGAAAATAATTTTTTTGATCCATATACTTCGTACAAAATTTCATATATAGTATAATTTTTTTACGAAGAATGTCCAACTTGTCATCCTAAGCTATATATGGCTACGGCGCTAGAGGTGGAGGAGAAAAGAAGCAGACAAGAGAAGATAAAAAGAAGAAAAGCAACCAATTCCCAAGTATCTTTTGTCATACTACTTGTCAACTTGCATCACTTTGCAAGCAAGTTGCATGGCCAATTGTTGCAATTTTAACAATAATTTATCATTACTATCTAGGCATCTCCAATCGTAACCTCGGTTTTATTTAATATAGAATTCTCTATTTTTTCAGACAATCAACTTCAAATCAATTTTCTATTTTACTCTTAAAAAAAAAATTCTCCCTCTTCAATATTAGATTATTATTTCTATTTCATTCTTATTTTCTTATTTCATATCATACCTCCTTTATTTTTTTTTTCCCCAAATAATCACTTTATATAAATTTTATCTCATATAAAAAATTATTTTTTCAAATTATTTACTTAATATAAGATTATATTTTTTTCCTAAATTTTTAAATAACATAAATTGCAAGTTAATATTATATAATATACAAATTAATGAACAATTCAAATAAAAGTGAAATTATTAATGAAATACAATTACATAAATACTCTACTTTCAAAATTATTACATTGCTCCCATAAATGCTCTATTAATGCATTACGGAGTTCAAACTAAGCATTTTTATCCTTAATTATTTTATATCTAGCCAAAAATTATTCAAATCGAAGATTTTCATGCAACAAGAACAACTACGAATAATTAAAAAAGAATTCAACAAGCAAAATCGCAATCTCAACTACACTAATTATGTGGATCAAACACTAATTTTTTTCGAATACTGTTAAATCTGAAAACGACCTACCAGATTACTAAATTATCACTGTGATAAAATTATTATGTTATGTATTGTATTTTTAAATTAAAATTTTCATCTTATCATTTTAATTTTGTGCATTCTTCTTAGTGAAAATTAATAATGATATCAAACTATATTAAAGTGACGAAATTTTAAAAAATTGAGACATTATTAATTCGGGATGAAAGTAGTATATATTAAATAATATATTTTTAAAATGTTATATAACATTAAAATGAATTACTATAATTAGATATATAATTAATGGTCTTATATGAAAAATAATATGTTAATTACAATATAATAGAAATAATAATAAAATAATAAAAAAGTGAAATAGAAAGGTAAATAGTAGTTCTCCAGAATGGAGAGTCATTTAAAAAACGATTGGAGAGTCAATTCTCTATTTTACTCTCCAAATATAGAGAATAGAGAGTAAAATAAAGGTGGGTTAGAAATGATCTTAGGATGTCTTTCCCTAATAAATAAATAAAACAAAGTATATAATGAGTGATGACTAGGACATGAACATTTTTTGTTTTCCAAACAATGTTTAGTGTTTCGATTAATCTAAATTCACAATAATAAAGCTCAATAGAAAGCAAAGCACATGACTTCTTAAGAATTTCTTCTTTTCTAAATCTGAACTCAAGACTTCTAATTAAAAATAAAGAAACCTCATTCATTTAGTTTTAACTAACCGTTGGCGATTGTTATTCATGTGCATATGTTATTGATATTATATATTAAGTATATTTAAATTTTAATTAATTGAAGACTATCGCACTTCATGTTTTCTACCAATCAAACAATGCGACTATAGAGCATAATCAAAGTCTTTAAAAGAAGAAATATGAAACGTAGAATTATGAAAGAACAAAAATAAAATAGTAAACAAACATAATATATTTGACTTTTTTTATATCCCTTTTGTTTTCTACCAATCAAACAATGTGACTATAGAGCATAATCAAAGTCTTTAAAAGAAGAATTATGAAACGTAGAATTATGAAAGAACAAAAATAAAATAGTAAACAAACATAATATATTTGACTTTTTTTTTCTCCCTTTTGTTTGTCAAAGTACTACGCTATCACTTATATTTTGAATACTACATGAGAAAAAGTAAACAATAAACTTATTAATAATAAAAAAAAAAAAGTAAAGATTCTAAAATTATAAGTAATTTTTTTTATAAAAAAAAAAGGTGCATAAAAAATGTGGCGACGTTACTGTCTTTATTTGATCACATTTCCCAAGTTTGTTTCATTCAATATTGGCTACATTTGCCTTAATTTCTGCTCATTTTATGTCTCACCCAATTAAAATTCACGTGCCTGCTCTTCGGTTAGTTATAAATTATTTCATTAAAAATAAAATAAAATATTTAAAAATTATCTCAATATAGATAAATTAATTATATTTAATTATAAAAAATATAACATTCTCAGGAGAAGTACCATTTTACATGTTATGAATTAATGATCATGATCATTATTAAAATATACTACTAATAAAATAACATTATTAAAAGTAAAATTTTCCAATACCTAGGGGTGGGACAGAGAATTAATCAGGATATCATGGAGTGATAAGTATCTTTTTATTTTTAATCGAGTATCTTGAATTCAAGCTCTAAATATCAAGTCAACTTTACTAGAGAGAGTTTTAACCCTCCAATGTGAGGCACAAGTAATCTAATACTTATATCAAACATCGAGCGAAAAAAACATACCAGAAATTCAATGAGTGCACTGATGAGATAGACGTAATAAGTAGTGCAGAAGGCATCAGATAAAAATCCACCAAGAAGTGCCAATAAAAATGCTGTGCCCATAAAATTAGTCACAGAATTTGCTGATTTTGATGGTGAAAAATGCATGTACTCAGACATATACAACACCAAATTGCTTGCATTTGCCAAATATGCCACATTCTCCAACACCTCCACAACTGTCATTTTTCAAAAAAAAAAAAAAATAAATCAAATTCTCTAAAATTTCACATGCAAGGTAAAAAGACAATTCGTTGCACTGAGCTTCTGCTATATGCAGGGTTCAGAAAAAAGTCAGACCATAAGGATCTATTGTAGACAGTCTTATTCTGTATTTCTACAAGAGACTGTTTCTATCTTGATCGGATAGCAGCAACTTTACCATTTATGTAAAAAAAATCAAAGATTTTAACTTTTTAATTTTTTACCTAAGACAAAGGAGGCAGCAAGTAAGCCACCATGTTTATTAGTAAGTGCAGGCCTATTTTTCCAATCAACATAACCATGCCAAGTCCTTAATTGACTTTGGCTCTCTGTTTCCTGTAATACAAAATAGAGTTTATTTATGAAAATATGAAAGAAAAATTTAAAATAAAGAGGAGAAAAAAGAGAAAGAAATAGAAATATACCATTATTTATTTATTTTTGTGTGAATTTTAATCTCAACTTGATTTTTTAGAGGTTTAAATTGAGAGGTTAAAGATTGTAGAGGATTTTAAGAATTTAAGAAGAATGATATAGAAATGAGAGTTATCAAAGTTGGGATATTTAAAGAGTTAGAAGAGAATAGTGTGGACCCTTTTGGGAAAAAGCAAAGGTTAAAAAAGCGCGAAGTCACAATTTTTAGTTTATATATTTTAAATTAATTTAAATTATCAAATCAAAATTATTGAATTCTTTATGACGAAGATTGACTTCATCCTTGATGAAAGATTTTAAAGTTATTTACTCGCACTCGATATATATATATATATATATATATATATATATATATATATATATATATATATATATATATAGTTGAATGATAAAGTAAAGCTTTCACTTTTTTTAAAAAATTTCTTGATGATTTGAATTAATAACTTTAAAGCTAAAAATGAAGGGTATTTACACCATTTAAGTAATTTCTCGTGTATACCACTTTCATTTTTAATATAATATTAGGAAATTAAATTAAATTGATTTGATTTTAAAAGTCAGTATGTAATGTATGCCAAAAAGTCATCCTAACTGGTCCTATAGAATAATTAAATTAATAGATGAATTTCCATTTTTTTATTTTCTATGTTTGTTCTTTTTTAAATTTTAATTATGACATATTTTCTCTTTTAGGCACTTGACTTCCCCTCCACCCTGCCTTTTTTCACGGAAAATGTTAAGGAGAGATATTGATATGATGTTAGTTTAGCTATGGTTTTTCATTTGATGTCTGATATTTATATTAGAGTCAAATTGAATATGGATTTGTGTCGGAAAGTCTCACATTTGAGATAAAATGCTTCTTAACAAAGACGATTTTATATCGAGGGGGAGTCGAACCTGAAATCTTTGATTAAGAATGAAGTAGTACTCACCACATTTACACAAATCTTGTTGGTAGTTTAGCTACGATTTGTTGTTTTATAAATTATTAGACTTGGTAAATATTCTATCAAATTTTAGACCTTTGAGATTATCGAAGTAAACTTATTATTAAGTCTAAACTTGATGATTCTACTTCATGCACAAGTCTCGTATTCATATTTTCCAAGTGCAATTCTTTTTTAAACTAATATGAAATGTTTTGATCATCAGACTAATAATAGATACTCACACCTCAGGCAGAGTTAGTGAGCCGTGTAATAGGCGACTATTTTGCACTGTTCGGAAAACTTGAGTCAGTCGCCCACGCCCGACCAATTAGATCCTGACATACCAATAGCTAGGTACCAGAGGAGATCGCTATGAGCGTTACTGTATTCATATCGTGTTCTTTTACATATGCTAATTCTGAAAATATATTTGTAAGAGTTCCAAGAATACAAAACCCTAGTGAATTGAGTTTTCACATTAATAAGTAATAAAGTTTTAATAATTTGGTTTTCCATTGAAGAATTGTATAAAGGTTATTTTTTCCCTTTTCAGAAGAAAAAGAGATTGATTTGTTAGTTGAAAGAATCATAATCTTTATTTTATTTTAATCTTCAAAGTAATCGAGTAGGTCACTACTTAATTCTTTAGCTGTTTCATAGTAACAAACTTATATCCTGTGGGCAATTTTATTTTATCTTTTATACAAACAATTTCTTTATAACTTATGACTATTATTATTATTATTATTATTATTATTATTATTATTATTATTATTATTATTCAAAAAATAAGAGGATACATTTATAACTTACCTCATCTTAAATGAAATACAGGATAATTATCATCACTATAATCACAGTCACAATTTTTATTCTTCGGATGAGCACTTCATGACACTGAATAAACCCTTTACTGTGTAATAACTTATAGATCATACAAGAAATGTAAACTGCACCGAACAAATCATATGCAACATGCTCGACTCAAAGACATCTTAAATGGTTATATGATATATTCAAGTTGTTTTTTGTTATGTAAATTTGTCTTTTCTTTAATAATTTGCTTCCATGCTTTGACTTTGAAGTTGGAATAATTGAACTTCGTTTGATATATTATAATTATATCAATTATCATGGAAAAGAAAAATATTTGTGATGATGTCAAAACAATAAAATAGGGATTATAATAAACAATTATACGCTTTAATTTTATCCTAACTGACTAAGCCAACTGCCTAAACAAACCTCCACGTATGTTTCTATTTTCCACTATTTTAGGTCTTACCTTTTTAGTCAACTGTCAATATTTTATAGTCATTATACAACATATCTATATCCCAAAATTTAAAATTCTTTTGATAAAGTGACATAAGAATTTATTTTGTAATTGGTATTTATATTTTACATCACATCAAGAAATATAAGATAGTGAAGACGAAGACCAATGATGTTCTCCTTAAGAAATTATCGTGTGTGAGTGGATGAGGGTGAAAATTGTGATTCGTAAATTATGATTTGATGAGAAAAATAAAAAAATTTCATTAGTATCTCATTTTGATTTACATGTCCTTATAATGTGTATAAAAAGTCTATAAAGTTTTCCACTTGCTTGAAAATAGCAATGCATTGGTTGATTTGAAAAGAATAACTAAGTCATATCTCTATAAAGAATATGTCTATCCAAATTGATGTCCAAGAAAATCATATATTAGTGGCATAGCTATTGAATCTCATATATAATTAAAAGCATCGTAGATAAGTGAATTTATTATAAAAAATCTATATTTTTGTGGCGATGAAAATTGCTATAAAAAAGCCAAAAAGTCATCGTAAAATAATATTAGTGATGATTGTGAGGTCATAGCAAGTACTTTCATAAATAAAAATGATATGTGCTAACACCATCATCGATAATATTTGTACTCATTATATTTTTACTTGTTGTATTTTTGCTTCAATTATTATATTACTATGTTATTGTTATTGTTCACTTCACGATTATATTTGACATACATGACTGTTTTACTCTTATATTTACTTTTTCATATTTGATTTTATTACACTTTATTCAAACCATAAATCTATCAAAAAACAGAAGACTCTATAACATAATTTCACAATATAAATATAAAACAACATACACACCACTCTTTCGAGACTCGACAAATTTTTAGTAGTTGAAGGTGGAATTGAAAGGATGATGATAGGTGTAAGGGATTGAGGAGGTGTAATAAATGTAAGTTGGAATAAATGAATTGGACGTGCGTAGAAATAGGGAAAGACAGCTTCGAATAACGTAAGATATAAAGACCCCAATCATATACAGTATAAAGAGGCATACTCTTTTTCCTCACATAATTTTCGCCCATCTCTATCCTATCTCGTTCGCCACTCTCCAATATATTTGGTCTCTCCAAATACATACATATACATATATCTAGTGTGTATCTAAAGTGATTCACATGTATCTGAGATACATAACGAATCTCGCTCTCCTCTCTCCTCATCTCATTCGCCTCTCTTCCTATTTTAGCATATTTGATAGCAAAATACATGTATCTAAGTGTATATCTTCCTCAATATATGATAAAAAAACTCTTAATTAGTGGTAATATACATAATGTTTTTAAAGTACAGGTAATAATATATAATATATATAATAGTGAAGTATGTCTAATTATATACTTTTACCATATTTATATCAGAGCCCTATTAATTTGAATTCACTTAGCGTAGGATTAGATTCATTCAAAAAGACGCTTTCTATCAAAAGAATTTCCTTTTCTAAGACTCAAAACCAAGATTGATTAAAATATATAGTAAAATAGAGTGACTATGATTTCCATTTATGAATCTTGGCACATGAGAGTCCCAATAGACACGCCTTAAAGCATGCTATGCTCAACTACAGCCTCAGCTCTAGCTAATGTGTTCCTAAATATTGGACATACTTTACGTGCCTTATTTTTTATACATTATAATAAATTTGTCCTCAAAAAATATTATTTCTTAAATTTAAAATATAATTTTTGAAAGTTTTCATGTTATGACTCTTAAATAAGATGCTTTATAAATTATAGTAATAAAACTTTATATTTGACAATTGTGCACATAAATTGTGATGAAGGGAATATTATAGTGATGTTTTATGATCTCTATTCGTTATATCATGTATGGTGTGTTAACGGAACTACTTTAATTGAAGAACAAGAAGCAAGAGTTATATTACAATATAATAGAACTCGTCTTAATACAAAAAGAATAGAAAGACTATATATAAGCATCCATTAATTAAACCTACCCTAATAGGAATCCATTAACTAAACCTAACCTAATAGGAATCCATTAACTAAACCTAAACATAGTAACATATGGACTAACATCCCCTCTCAAACTCACACTGCAACGGCAATAAGCATTGAGAGTTTGTCACACAAAAACCGAAACCGAGACGCCAATCTTCTTGTGATCCTTGTAGAACAGTTCTGCGTGTCATTGCAACACCCCATCCACCATCTGGACTATACTGTTCCACAGCAACTGAAACTGCAACTGCATCACCTCTTTCAACATGAGCACTGCATGCCAAAACACCAGGCACATAAACTTGGGCACCACGAAGAACTGCTTCTGCACACTTTCGGCTCACAATTACCTCCTTAAGAGGTTTGTCTGCGTTGTCCCCTTAATGAATTGCAGCAAATCAAAAACCGAACTCTAGTTCGAACAAATCAAAAATCGAACCCTAGTTCGAACAAATCAAAAAAACCGAACCCTAGTTCGAACAAATCAAAAAAATCGAACCCTAGTTCGAACGAATCAAAAAACAAACCCTAGTTCAAACAAATAAAAAAAACGAACCACAAATCAAAAAACGAACCGAACAAATCAAAAATCGAACTGAACAAATTAAAAACCGAACCGAAAAAATAAAAAACCGAATCGAACAAATCAAAAACCAAACCGAACCGAACAAACAGGTGACCGCTACCAGATCTTCAACCAACAAATCAAGGAGCATGGATCGATTTACGTGACCCAACTTTTGCAAACATAATCATTGGCCAGACGGACAGCATATATGGGTGCCACCCGCCAGCAGCGGAAGCTCTTTGATTGTTTACCAAGATCGTAGAGGCTCTGATACCATGTTAACAGAACTACTTTAATTGAAGAACAAGAGACAAGAGTTATATTGCAATATAATAGAATTAGTCTTAATACAAAAGAATAGGAAGGCTATATATCAGCATCCATTAATTAAACCTAACATAATAGGAATCCATTAACTAAACCTAACCTAATAGGAATCCATTAAGTAAACCTAAACATAGTAACATATGGACTAACATGGTGATCCCTGAATCATCAAAAATTGTGGTGGAGTGATATAATTATTTATTTATTTTTAATTAAAATTTTTGAGTTCGAACACTAAGCATGAAATTGTCTTTGACAGAGAAGATTTTATCCACCAAACAAGAATTTTTCGACATCTTTAATTAATTAGAGTTTTCGAGTTTAAATTTTAAACATAAAATTATCTTTAATTAAGTTGTTTTATCCAACAAACAGGATGTATTCGACGTGAATATGAAGTAATTGAGCATCAAAAATAGATACCAACACACTGAATCAAAAACATGAATATATATGACGATTCATGTGGTTAAAAATAATGTGATCACTAGAGGTCCACAAAATACGTATAGTTATCCAAGATAATTGGTGCCGAAAAATAAAATTCTTTATTCGACGAAATATAGAATAAAAAATGGATTCTTCTATATGCAATAATAAGATCATCATTTTACAGTGTATATTATTTAAATAAATGGACAATGGCTAAGGTTGGAATAACGTTGGAATTTGTCCCACAAGATATTTTTATTCTTATCAATCAAATTTCTATCATACGTCTGATCGGAGAATCTTAATAACTTAGTTGATTGATTATCTGAAACTTCATCTTTTTAGTAAAGGTTCAATTTTTTTGATATTGTAATCTCCTCCTCCATTTCCTCTTCCCCACCCTTAAATTAATTTATTTTTAATTTTTAAAAATCACGTTTGATCTTTCAACAAATAAATTTTGCCTTAAAAGCTTGTTGAAAAAATGATTAATTTTTTTATTTTGACTTATAAAGTTGCGCTTAAAGAATATTCCTTTTATTTTAATTTGTTTGATCCTTAAAATATTTTTTATATTTGAATTGTTAGAAAAAGAGAATAGTAATTTTATCTTTTAAGAAAATGTCATAAGCTGGCCAATTTTATGTTGATTTTGTTTGATGGTTTAGTATTTGAGGATTAACAACAATAATTAATACTAAAGTTTAAAAATGTTCAAGTCAACTAAACAAGTTTTCAGGATTACGAGTGTTCTCCTTGAAGATTCACACCTGAATTATTTAATTATTGAGTAAACTAGCAGACAGCTTATTTAATGGGATATGCTAAATAGCAAAAAAACTTTGATCAGAATTTAGCCAGGATTTTGAAAAGACAATTATAACCTTTTTTCTTCAAAATAAAGAAATAAAATTAAAGCTTGCTTTTTTCTAGTAAATTGTATAAAGTATTTATTATTTTGATAAGATTAATGTTTGGATCCCACCTAATAAAATATTTAACAGTTTTGTTTCTTCGTCAAATTCATTTTTCTTTTTGTTTTTCGTCATTCTACTTCTTCACCTTACCTTTTCTTTTTTAATTCTCCTGGCTCTTTTTTAAAAAAATTAAAAATGTGGAGTAAATTAAAAAAGAAACTATCAAGAATAAATATCTACTTTATGTCTCCAATAAAGCAATTCTATAAGATAACAGAAAAAAACACTATTTTTGAGATTTAATTTCATATTTTTTGTAGATAAATAACTAATATATTAAAAACTTTTATATTATAATTCAATTTTAAATACACTATTCATATTTTAAAATAAAATACTTACGCTCTATACTTACACTTTCAATGAGTTTATCTATAACTAAATATATTAAAACAAATTATTAAACGATAAACTAAAATTTATAAAAAAAAAATAGTTTTTGTGAAATTATTCATTCATGCATAACTCATATTAATAACAAGTATCAGTAATAATTCATAAGTTATCAAGTCGGTATAATATAGAGGCGCAAGACTACAACATTAATGCGTAAACACTCTCGTAGCTTGTGTTTTATTTTTTTTTAAATACTCGTAACTTGTTGTTAACTAGGGATATACTTAATTATTTAAATATGTAGTTTAATTTTTTAAAACATAATAATTAGTAAATATGCAAAACTACAACATTATGTGTAACTATCTTTGGTTGTTGTTAAATATGATTGTCGCTTATGAACCTTATGATATTAAGTATTTCTATAATGTTTCGATGTATACTAATTCTAAAGTACTTTGAGTTTTGATTGTCGTTATTGAAATATTTTCAAATTATAGTTTTATTTTTAATGCATAGCTTTATTTTTTTTAACATACTAATAATTACTACAATTACCTAATTAGAGCTCATATTAGTAACAAATATAAGTAATGATTATCAAATGATCAAATTGGCATAACACAGGGGCACAAGACTACAATATTAATGTTTGGCGGCTCTTTTGGTTTGTTATCTAGGGTTGATACATATGAACTATAGTGTTTTGAGTTTTGACTGTTATTATTAAACTATTTTGCATTATAATTAAAAAATTATGTAAACTGTAATTTAATAATGTAATTTAAATTTGTTTATATAATAAATACAATAAAATTACTTAATATAAAAATTCATAATTAGTTTCAAAAAAATATTAATTTGATGGAAAAATAATATTAATTTTATGACTATAACTATGTAAACTTAATATTTTAACATATCATTTAATAACAAACATTTTTTTAGAAAACAACAAATAATACTAATAAAGAAAAATATATATGTTATGAAACTTTGATAGTTCATGCTTAACAAATTTGTGTTGTCATTATCATCGGAGAACTATGAAGATGTTTTTCTTTCAATTTTTTTCATAAAAGTTTATTTTGAAATTATAGAGAATTTTCTATATCTTTTTTGTGTTATTATAATTTTTCAATGAAGCGCCATCAACATTTTTATCCAAAAAATATTTGTATACGTCTCTAGTACTAAAATAAAAAATAATTAATTTTAATGAGTCTTTATTTGTTATGATATGATTCATATACGATCGAGGATATGAAGACAATCACATAATAGGAGAAACAATATTGTAGTTTCAATGTTCTTCGTATTTCGCTCACATACATTCCAAGTATAATCAAATAAAATATACTTTTATTATTTAACTTCTTTTTAGAAATAGATGCGTAACAACAACTCCTTTAAATAAATAGGAGTAATTATTTTGCCAACTCGGTCAATTTCAGATTTTTTAATTTTGATAGATAAATTTTTAATATTTAAATTTAGATATAATTTATCTTTTCTAGATTAGAAATTATAAACTAAAATAGATCATCTACACTTTACCCCTCTTTTATACTTTTAAAATTTTCTCTTTTTATCATTAAGAAATAAGAAATGGAAAATAAATAAACAAAAATGAATAAGTAAAAAGGAGGAATTTTTGAAACTGAATAAAAGATATAGTTTTTTACTACTTTTTTTTATTATATAGTTTTTTACTATTACGCTTACATTTTTAATTATTTTTTAAGACAATTTTTTTTTTTAGATCTTGAAAATTTCAAGAGAGAAGAGTGGGTGAATCTTATGTTTTCTTTGGTGGAGTTTATGGTTCATTTTTAATGTTTAACTATGAAATCATAAATAATTAATCTCATTAATCATTTTCAATGCATTGAAAATATAATTGAAGAATATATTCAATATTTGAGTTAAAGGGCAAAAATGTCCAAAAACAAACTAGTTTATAGTGTGAATATGTCAAAACGATTTATTCTTTTGTTTAATTGTGGATGTTAAAGTTTAAAAGTCAACTAATCATACAACGGTCAATATTGTTGCTTTAAATATTTAAGACAAAAAATACTTCATCTGTCCTATTTTATATGTCACATTTTTATTTTGCACTTACATTAAAAAATGATGTAACTTTACCCACTTTTTCAATATAGAATTATTCGTTATGTTAAATACCCCAAAAAGCCGAAACCTCTTCTTCCGGTCCTTAAAAAAACTACAACTAGTCAGGAATTATATATTGTGTGTGTATATCTGTATAGTGGTATATTTAAATTAAAAAAAAATCTTGCTATATTATATTTGGAGATAATAATAGTACTATATTTATATATTGTGTGTGTATATTGAGTATTTATAGCCAACACTCTATTTAAATGTTATTATTAAAGGCTTTAATGACTCAATATGCAATGACAATTGATTTAATTACTACTAAATAGTTTTGAATAAATGTATGGAATTAGTTAAAGCGACACTTATTTAAAAAAAATAAAAAATTATCATTTAAAAAAAGATTATCTTTTAAAAAAATGCTTACCATAATTAATGTTCGAAAGAACTATTCCCTTCATCTCAAATTATTCGTCATAATTATTTTCTCGTGCAAAACTTTATTCTATCTTTTTATTTGTCTTTAGTACTAATATTCAGACGCTATTGAGAAGCACGCTAGCATCTTACACTTTTTTTTATTTTTCAAATATAGGATAATGAGTATCGATCTTTTTTTTTTTTTTTTTGGTTTTACTCTAAAGTATTCACTTTACATAATGATCATGTTATAAAAAATTCTTATTGTTGATCATGAAAAGAATAATTAACCACCTATATGAAGAAGAAAAAAAAGTCACACTTTATCTAAATTAACAGTAATATTTATATATTTTTTTTCAATGGATAATTATGAGATGATATCATCATTTCTTAATTCCTACTTTTTTACAGGAGTTTGAAGTTAAAAGGATCATTTTTTTCCTCCAAAATGTATAAAGGATCATTTAATTTTTATTTTAATCAAAAGGAACAATTCATTGATGAGGAAATGAGATATATTGTGATTTTAATAGTTGTTAAGACGTAAAAAGAAACTTTTCTCTCGTTGTTCAACAAGAGTAAACAGTTGTTAAAATCACAATATATCTTGCTTCCTCCCCAACAGGTTGTCCCTTTTACCTAAAATAAAAATTAAATGATCCTTTATGCATTTCGAAGAAAAAAAGTTATCTTTTGACTTCGAACTCCTTTTTATCCTATCTGATAAGGATATCACTCAATGCCTAGCTAATTTGAATTTAATTTAGGGAAAAGTAGAATAAATATATTACAAACTACTAAGGTTTATTGGTATTTTTATAAATTTGATAAGTTAATGGGTTTCAATAAATATTAAATAATTAAAGTCTTGAAATTATTAAAACTTTTGCGTATATATATTTAAAAAGTTATTGTTGTAATAAATATTCATTATGAATATTATTATTATTATTATTATTATTATTATTATTATTATTATATTAATTTAAAGTTTTTTATTATTATTATTATTATTATATGAGTTGAGATTGATATAAGAATAAATAAACTTCAAATTTTAGATATGTCTTTGATGCTAAAATGACCTTTCACAATCACTCTTACCATAACCATCATCATCTATCACTACACAATAATTACTGCATATAAAAGTTGTCAACCACCACCGTCCACCACCATATATCCACCGACCATCACAAACCATCAACCTGCATTACCATCAACCGTATATATATATCACAAACCATCAACCTGCATTACTATCAACCACACACACACACATATATATCATTAGAATCACCACCAATCACTATCGCTTCCAACCATCGTCACTAATCACTACTACATCTAATCATTTCACTATCACAATATATCACTATTGTCATTCATTATCACAAGCCACTACATCAAGCAAGACCACCACTATCAACCACCATATCGACAATAATTACCAACACTACATTCATACCGTCAATCACATCTACCATCTTAACTATTTATATATATATATATATATACACACACACACACACACACCATCAACCACTTATATATATATCATTAGAATCACCACCAATCACTATCGCTTCCAACCATCGTCACTAATCACTATTACATCTAATCATTTTCACTATCACAATATATCACTGTTGTCATTCATTATCACAAGCCACTACATCAAGCAAGACCACCACTATCAACCACCATATCAACAATAATTACCAACACTACATTCATACCGTCAATCACATCTACCATCTTAACTATCACTATATACCATCAACCACTTATTTGAATCTTGAGATCTAAAACTAAAGATATGTCAAATGTATGATCAAAGTATTATTCAATCTGGTGATCTTAAATATGTCAAGTGTAAAATTAATATTAAAAAGTTGCTAACAAAGGAAAGGAACATCCCTTTTAAAACAGATTAAAAAAGAAAGCATGTCAAAGAAATTGAAACAAAACGAATAATTAAGACTAAGATATTTAATGTATGTTGAACTTTTTCACTGTTAATAAATAAACATTAAACACATTCAAAAAAAATACTTGAAAGCTCCTGCTTTTGGAAAATAGAAATATTATGACCACAAGAAAAGTTATGTTCTTTTAAAAAAAATCCAATTCACCACAAATTGCAAAACATTTGTCATGTTATCAACACATGTTTGAATAATACCAAAACATAAATCTTGCAAGTTAAAAGTAGATATGATAAAATGACATGAAGATATTCTTAATTCATGTGTAGCCTGATAAATATATAAAGGTAGGCATCATTTGATAGAGATAGGATCACTAATCAACAAAATGTAGAAAAAAGTTATAAAATTATTGTAAGTGGAGTTTGATTTTACTGGGTGAGGATTAAATGTGAGGGCCACTTTGAAAGTGCAAATAATTAAATGTACCATTATATACATAATATAAACCAAAGAATATACTATTTAATCCGTAGCGGATTATGAATTGTCATTAAGAAGTGTGACTAATTGTAATAAAAATATAATTATGAAGTTAGTAGAACGAAAACATACGACCTCAAGAAATTTTCACAACACCTTAATCACTAGCTAGACTAAACCTTTAACTTGTGTCAAGAGGTGTCAATACTTGTATGTATATATATTTACTAAATCAAAATTTGACCTCTATATATAATATAATTTTTCGACGAAGTAGTGTGGCTTGACACCCCTAGGATAACAGTGGGTCCGCTCCTGCATGTGATGCTAATTACAGCCCCCTACATGGAACTTATTGTTGGTGTATACGCATTTTAATAATAATAAGAAAATATTAAATGTATATGTTAGTGGATATAAAATTGTGGTAGAAAATGACTATTGGTTCATGTAACTTATATAACCTTAGTTCTTGTAACTCTCATGGTCATTCGTTTCTTGTAACTCATATGACCATTAGTTTTTTGCAACTTATATAACATTCATCACATTCATCTACCCACATTACTACCTCACATTCTACTTATTGATTATATGAAAGACTTCTTCACCTATAAATAGTGGTGTTTCTTCCTTTGTGAAACGGACAAGAAAGATGAGAAGTGTAAAAAATATTGTAGTGTATAGTAGCTGTGAAAGAGAGAGTTGAGACAAAAAAAAAAAATTTAAGTCTTCAACTATATTCACTATATACAAAAGAGTTATTTTATATGTTGAAGGAAGGTGTTCCTATGTGGAGCTTTGGACTCTTCAACTAACTCCGGAGTTGCTTGAGTTGTACGACGTTGTTGGGTTGTTGTATCCTGGAGGGGACAAGTCAAGAGATATATACTGTTGGATTGGTGTAGATTATGTCGCAGTGGGCTTGAATCTCCTTAAAGAGAGCGAGATATCCACACCTAAGCTTGAATGATCATTTATTCATTTTATTTCCAACTGTAATTTATTATATTTGTGGCATATTACACCAACATTTATTTTTATTACTCAGTGTTCAGTATTTGTATTTTGATCTATGTAAAAATTGTTTCTTACCAAAATATAATAATATGTTTATAAAACTTAAATTCGAAATTTTTAATTAAGAGTAAAATATCATATCCATTTTAAAGGTTGCAAAAAAGTCAGAGTTTTTTTCATTATATTTATGATTTATGATTTGTCAAATGCATTATATATGGCTGTTGTGATAGGTACATAAGTTAGTGGGAAATCTACCATGATAATAAAGTAGGATTAACTATGATTTAGAGAAATACACTTATGGTCAATAAATGTCCAGATGGTTCCTTTTTTTCTTTTATTGATAAGGAGATTTAGTATTATAAATTCTTTTTCTTTTTTCCCATTATATGCCAACCACATTTGAAGTATATATAATTAGCATACAAAAGCATATATTTTGTAAACTAGGTGACCGGAGTGTTTAAAGTCGTAATTATCTTCCCCTTGTTTTGTTGCTTTTTTCTTTAGTTTTTAAAGAGTTTCACGCCAATCTTTGTAGTAATTAAATACTCTAATTGATATATCTATGTTATTAGAAGAAAAAAATTAACACGCCTATATTAGAAAAAGTGATACTCCCGATACTTTTAAATTCTTGATCCATCTCTGATCTAGTCAACAAACAATCTCTGCTTTTGTTTTCGAACTTTTTTATTTACATGTAAAAAACATAGAAAGAAAAGAAAAAAATATAAAAAATAAAAAAAGATTGAAAGAATCTTACCTAATTGGATGCATGAGATAAAATCTGAATTAACAATTAAAGGTCTCCTGTGTCATCTCTTTCACACACTATGATAAGTTATTATCAATCAATTAATTGCTAGGATCAGTTTAGCATGTCAATTAGATATGATAAATATCGTGATTAACTCTTTAATTAAGATAAATTTTCCCAAGTAAACCATAGGAAACGCGGTTTGTTGGAAAAGGTCAGAAAATGATTTTCCAAATACTCCTTCCATTTATTTTTACTTGTCACGTTTCGATTCGCTTCAATAGAATCAATTTGACCAATTTTCTTAGTTAAGTTATATCAGATTAATTCAGGACTTTAAATTTTTAATTTAGATACTCGAACACTATATAAAAAATATATGAGATAATTCTTCTCATATTAAAATGATGAAAAAATATATCTTAAAATATTAATCAAATTTTTTTTTTTTATTCTCGAAAACCAAAATATGACAAATAAAAATGAATGAGGAATATAAAATTCCAAAGGTGAAGACCCAAAGTCTATCTATCTAGCTAGTCAAACAACTAAGTCTTACAACACATCTTGGTATAGAGTAGATAAACTTTGGGTCATCACATTTAAAATTATATATAATGAACAATTATTATCAACAGGTGTGGTGCAGGGGTTATCTTCCCTTTTTCTATTTAGAGGTCTCCAATTTGAGTCTTTGATATGAAAAATGTAAGAATTATTATTAATTATTTCTTACTTATGGCTCAAATTTACTTATAATTCAAGTAATACCATAGATTATATTTAATAAGGAATAGATCTCGTCCGTACATTGGTTACTTGATGGACGTATCAGATTAAGTCAAAATCTTTATAAATTGGTCCTCCCTCCACCCATTAGGGTTACCACATATTCTCTACAATAATTCCATCACTGACGGTTGTGGTAATATAAAGTTAGGGCAAGGAGGTAGAAACCAATTTATGACTAACGCTTCCGCTTCTCTCTGTGATGATGTCTTCCTCATCAGGTATGTGTCTCCTAACGATCTCTATGTAAGATTATCGTGTTCAAGATCCTAAAGTACTTTAATCTTACAAAAAAATCTTTGATAGAAATGCTTCTCCTGAAATGAAATTCTATGCGGCCCTAATCCAAATTAGTCTGACACCATCATGCCAATACTAATATTTTACACCTATATTATGAACATACTACTCAATCGATCTAGAAATAAATTAAATATTTATCTTGAAGTTTAACGGTGATTCTTTATTCTTGTCACATATGAACTAAACTAAACTAGTTCGAATAATATTCGACATAGATATTATGGGAATATTTGTTTTTCCCTATGGAGCAAGACATTGAAATTTAGGGACGCTAGAAAATGACTATATAACAAGTCCACAACGTGGGATGTATGCACATTAAAAGTAATAGGAAAAGCATATACTATACATCATATATACACGATGTTAAACCTCTGATACAATATCAATATATTACACATACGATATACATTATAGTCATTTTGTTGAAAAAGTTTTGTCCCATGTATAGCTATGTAAGAAGCCCTTTTTTAAAAATGTTTCTGATGGATAAGCTTGCAACGACATTTGAATACGACAAGAAATTTAGTACAAATTAAATGTATCACAATCATTATCATTGGACCAGAATCTTAGTGGGCCTAGAAAACATGGCCCAGTGTTGCAGGTGGGCCTTAAATGAACAAATACTGTTTAGCAATCATCATCTATTGGGCTATCGCACTTTCTAACCAATGGGCCGTCACGATTCACGGATCCAATTTCTACTGACAACTGGGCCATTGGGCCTCTATATATAGCAAGGAGAATAGGACGAGCAACTTTCATAAAGTAGTCCTTCGGGATGGCTCAATTGGTTTAGAAAGTGGTTATCCACATGGCTAACTCGGGATCGATCCCCCCTCAATGCCTTCTGAGTCGAGTCTATCGCATAGGGCTTGCCTAGTGCGGTTTACATCTCCTATGTGGTTTGCAGGCTATTACACAATGGGGGATTTACCCACTACGCACAAAGTGCTCACCACAAAGTGCTTACCTGAAGGACAAAGGTTGTAGCGGCTACGGGTTATCCTGGGGTTCCAAAAAAAGAAAAAATCATAAAGTACGCTAGGATATGTGTTAATTATTCAATGCATCAATAATTTTAATTAATAATTACTATATCTTATCAAAGTTACATTTACCATGTATTTGCCTCTAAATATATTGTATCTAATGAATATATCTCGTTTCTCTTCTCTCTTGCTCGTCTTTGTTCTTTCTCGTCCATCTACTTTTATGTATTCGTGTTTCACAATGTATTTATATTCCACGATGTATCTGAGTTTCATAATATTGTATATTTCAATAGCAATTTCATGTATGAATGTATTCAATATCAAGTATCTAATATATCTATGCATATATACATGTATTTGATAAAAAATATGCATTGATAACAGAAACTGAAAAATAATTGAGAGGGCAATTTGATTTTCCCAAGAAAAGTTGCTTCTTTTTCTTTCATAATTCAGGTGCACACGGGCAATTTTTTCTATGAAAAAAGTTAGCGGAAGATTCGTTCACAGACAAACGTCTTTATTAACAAGGAACAGTAAATATTCCAACTGTCTTTTTAAAACAATCTCTTTATCTCGGAAAAATAGCAATAAAGTCAATGCACACTCTATTCTTTTTAAATTTCATTGAAGTTGTAGTTAAACAATAGTTTTACCAATTTCTTGTTCATATTTTGCTATTATCTAATATACTCGATAGTAATGGAGTCAAAATTTCTGCATGCATGATAGTTTCCGATGAAAAAGCTTAGTAGGAATCTCCTTTGGTCCCTGTCATCAGGTAAACTCAAAAATAACAACATAATTATACCTTTTTTTTTTTCTTAAATCATTTGATATTTTTCATTTACAAGAGTTAATTTACCTAATCTTAGAAGTCAAGTTAAATAAAAACAACTTATCCTTTCGAGTGATCCAGTGGTTTGGGCTTGGGACTTTCATGCATGTTGGAGGTCTCAAGTTCGAAATCTCTTACCATCGAAAGCAAGAAGTTTGCCTTTTGGGTTAAACTCGTCGCACCAGACTTGTCTAGTGCGGATTACCTCTCCTGTGTGGTTTGCGAGAGCGGCTGCGGATTTTCCTTGTTATAAAAAAAAACAATTTAATATTTTAAAATTATATAAACAATTTAAAAAAACAATACTCCCTCCGTCCCAATTTATATGATTTACTTTTCATTTTAGTAAGTCCAAAAAAAAATGACACATTTCTATATTAAGTAACAATTTAACTATAAAATATTTATTTTACCCTTAATGAAATGAATTACAGTCACACAAATTTCTTCATTTATTTTGGACCACAAATTTAAAAGTCTTTATTTCTTTGTTAAACTCCGTGTCGAGTCAAACTATCTCGCATAAAATAAAACAAAGAAAACATAATTTAAATCTTTAAAAGTGAAACGTGTCATATAAATTGAGATTCATCAAATATATGACTTTACAATTTAATTATAATACCTCAAATTAAAGGATCACAGATTCACAGTAAAAGTTTAGAAACCCAATGCCAAGAAGTTACTGATCATTATACAAGTTATTATGTGGCAGAAAAATAAGCAGAAATGTAAGGCAGATGATTGTAAAATTGAGTAATTTTATTATATTTATATAGAATATAGTATATTGAGAACAAGATCTGCTATTTTATTAATGAAAGGTATCAAATATGGGAGGCAAAGTCTGTCTGTTTTTTAAATTCATCAATCTTTTTATCATCCATGATGTAATCTCAGTTTCTTATATTTAATAGAGCTGATTCGATTAAAAAAAAAATAGATTTAAAAAAAACATATTTTTAATATAAATTTCTCAATAATTTGCGATAAAAAAAATGTTATTTCAAATAGTATGTCTTCTTATATACCATCACAAAATTCTCGTATCTTATAGTTCTGATGATTTTATTTTGTCTTTCACTTTAATTTCTGATAATAACATTAAGTATTCAAATTAGTATTTATAGTGTTACGCTGGTTATATAGAAACTAATTATAACTGTGGCTCACATGAAGATAACAAAAAAATGTGCATAATCAAGTTTGTTGAGCGTGCAAACAGAATTTCATAATACTAACTAGTAAAATATAAAGAAAAGAATTCAACATATAATATGTGAGGCTTTTGAGGAAATATTATGTGAATGTGATCTAAGACAAGCATCTCATTATATTATGAGTGTAATTTGCATTTATTTGATCTAACAAATTGGTATCATAATTTATATAACGCTTGATAAGAAGAGTATGAAAATAATAGAGTGTAATTTGCATTGATTTGATCTAACAAATTGATATCATAATTTATATAACGCTTGATAAGAAAAGTATGAAAATAACAGAATGATATCGTAGACTAATTTTACGATGTTTGCTGGGACAGATGAAATGATTTTTACAAATAATAAACTCATATAAAAAGTTTGTAAATGAAAAATAAATTAGATGCAGCTGAGTCATCAACCTTAAGAAAGTGATTGATTGTACTATACATATATAGAGCTTTTGTTTTCTTCCCCTCCTTGTTGTCATCTAAATTTACTATTCCATTGACCCTTTTGCCCTTTCAAATTTCTTTTTATTCCATCAAAATAAATTTCTTTTCAAAATAATAATAATATATTTTTGGCATTGGGAGGACTTCCTATTTAGGAAAAGAAAAAGCAGAAGAGATTGATTTTTGTAGGATTAATTATATAAATTAAATGAGTTTACTTTTTAAGATTTTCAATAATATACTCATTATTAAGATTTTACATTAGTATCTTAAATTATGAGTTGAAATAAATCGAAACCCAAAATCACGTTAATATAATTTGACATATCGTATGATATGCAAATAAGTCATGACTTGGAATTAATTTTTTTAAAATTCTCTTTAGTTTAAAAAGTATTTCTTTTGAAGTCTTTGGTTATTTACGAAGTTGAATTGGAAAAAATAACCTTTTAAAATTTAATGAGTTTTATTTTCAGATTTAGTATGAGTAAAAGTAAAAATCTCGTATTAAATATAAAATTAAAAATAAAGTTATAAAGGACCGTAAAGTCAAATCGTAAAATTATTTAACCACTCGGTTAAAGCGATGCTAATGATAATTATTCTATTAAAGTTAATTGGTTGCATTTATGTCCTTCACTAATTTATTTTGTAGGGAAAAAAATATTCCTAACTATCTTAATATGTAATAGCAATAGGAAACTAACTATATCCTCTGTCCACTTTTATTTTATCCATTATATGAAGAAAAAAGATATTTATTTTACTTGTTTTGTTTAAAAAATTTAATAAATAATTTATCATTTAATCTTATTTTATCAACTGTAATAATTGTTCAATACATTTTGAAAGCATTGATCTTATTATATTCAAAGAGGGATATTATATAAATTATCATTTTGACTATTGCTCCTAAAAGGTGTGTCAAGTTTAATACTCGATAAGTAAAGATGAACGGAGAGAGTAGAACTAAATTTGTAACCTTAAAAGGGCCTGTTTGGACACAATTTTAAATTATTGATTTAAAATTAAAATTTTGTTTGAACATGCAATTTGAATCTCTAAGCTTACTTTTTCCATTAACATAAAAATCACATATTTTATGAAAATTATCAACAGAAAAATCAGTTATTATGATATTATTAAATGAAGAAATCATAATTCATAACAAAATATAGTAGTACGCTATTAGAAGGTCTTTCTAAGAAATACATATTTATCAATCGGGCTTTATTCAATAAAAAATTTTTAATATGTGTTGAATTGTAACTTCTCTATTCTTCACATGATACGAACAATCTCTTCATGTTGAGCATGCATTTTTCGATCAAGATTGAGAAGACGAAATAATATTGCTACTTTTAATCGATTATTAGTTAGAACCATTAACAATTGTATCATCATATTTATATTTCGTAATTCTTTCTAACATTTTTTATATCCCCACAAAAAATATGTAATATTGCACAAGTTATAACAGTGGTCATTTGTGTATCAACTTTTTTTTTTCTTATTAATTCTAATAATCACAACCATAGAAAATTAACTAATTAAGTTAACTATAAAAGCTTACACTTTTTCCCTTTTTTAATTGTTAGGTCGTAACGTGTAGTGTACACATCAAAATCTTCCGTGCCCAAAAAGTTGTGGACCAAAAAGATATATTTCCTCCGTCTTAAAATATTTATCGTGATTTTTTATTTATTATTTATTGAAGAATGATTAGATTATTTTATTTTTACTTATCTCTTACAATATAATATATGTTCATTAAATGTTTATTTTATTTATGTGTAGTAATTAAGATGTTTGATTTATAATTTTTTAAGAACAATTATTAAGGGTAAAATATAGTAAAAAAAAAAATTTAAAATCTACTGGCTGTCGAAACTTATGGAGTTTTAAATACATAGTGTAGTTATTATGTATTTAGTATTAGTGTTAGCTGAAATTTTCTTAATCAAAATTCTTAATTTTGATAAAAAATTGTAAGTAATTAAATTTCCAGTTACTTTCTATTTCTTAACTTGTGATTGATTCATTTCAGTTTGAAATAATTATATTTTTATTATTGACTTTGTAAGATTTTTCTTCACTTTTTTGAGTTTTTTTTAGACATTTCAAAATCAAACTAATTAAATATAAAATCATTAATTTTAAAAAGATATTGTCTTAATTTTACATGTCGTCTAAAATGTAACAGTAACTTGATGTTTTTAAACCTATTTTTATAATTAAAAGTAATACAAGTTTATATAAATAAAAAATGATACTTTAATTAACATATTTTATCATGTGAAGTCTTAATTCTATTTTAAAATATTTTTGTTGCTTCTAAAACAATTTTTATAATTTATGTAACAATTGACTTAATTAAAAAGAATTTTGTGAACTAAAATCAAGAACATTACCTAAAATATAAACATGTATCATATTGTATGGCGTCCAATAATGTATATATGCATTTTAATGCTTTTATTATAATTACATGAAATGTTCTTCCTTCAACTAAAAAATAATTAATTATCAAAATATATTTATCTATCATGTTTCTAAGAAACTATGAAAACAAATATCAAATGAAACATATAAGGAATTTATTAAATAAATTTAAGGATTTTTTTCTAAATTTTAGTTTAAGATCACATATTCTATTGGGTCGTCCTTGAAGAGAAATTTCTAAATTTAAAAAAAATATATAAAAAAATAATACAAAAGTGAAATGCTAAAAGAGATCACATTCTTAAGGATGGGGGAGTGTAGCAGGAAGACTCTTATCTCAGGTCTTAATTTTCTGTTTTGGCCAATCAAGATATGAAATTAATTCAAATCATAACGGATGAGTTGACTTCCATTTCACATTTCCATGATAAATAGTATAATTATAGGATAAGTATGAAAATATTACTTTAAATGATAGAAGTATTGTATTTTTGCAATAAAATGAGCTCAATGAAAACTAACAATAAATCATTAGGTTTTGTATTAGAAAAGTTATTGAGTGAAAACAAAAATAACAAATGGAATAACCGAATAATATATTTTATTTAAATTATATATAAATTTTTTAAAAGTAAAAGTTGATAATAAGAACAGACAAAATTTAGAAAAGTGTATTAAGATTAAGAGAAGAATGTCTTTGAAATTGAGAGGGAAATTTGATTTTTAAAATAAGGTAGAAGAAGTATGTCTTCGAAATTTGAGAGTCAAATTACGAAAAATAGCAAGTATCAGTGTGTTTTTAATATTAAGAATATTTTAAAACTATTTTAAATATCTAATATAGAAACTTTGATTACATTTTTAATTCAATTATTAAAAATGTGTATATTGAAATTTTCAATCAATATTGTACATAGACAAATATTGAAAAGAGGATTTTTTTTTTTTGTTATTTGTTACCTATTTTTTTGGATTCAATCTTAGGTATTATCCTTTTCTTTTGTTATGATACTCTAAAGTTTTAAAAAGTTAAAATTAAAGTAAAATAATTTGTAAAAAAAGAAAATTTTGTTATTTGTTACTTTTTTTGGGAAGGTCTAAATCTTTAGTTGTCACTTTTTTCCTTTTTTTAATCCTAATAAAATATCGTTGTTAATTTTACTTTTAACTCTGTAAAATAATACATTAAGTAATATATACAACATAATATATAAATAATAATATAAAACATAAATAAAATATTATACAAAAAATAAAATTCTTGAATAAAAATCAACCAAAATTATGAGATATGTTAATTAATTAATAAGGGATATATTGATAAATATGTATATATGTATGGGATATTTTAGTCTTAAAAAATTAATTTTCTATTTCTGCTTCTACTTTTTTTTTAAAGCAAAAATTTTAACTTCTTTCCAACAACAAAAAAATTGCTTCTGCTTTCATTTAAAAGCGGTTTTAAGAATTTGCCAAATACTTAATTTCTCAAAATAAGTGTTTTTTTCTATAAAAAAAACAACCCCATTCTAACCTCCCAACATCAATGCCAAACATGCTCTTAGAGAGTTGTTGAATTTTTTTTCATTTTTGCCTCTTATTTACATTTTCTAGGTGATAATTTCAAGTGAGTAAATTGTTCATATATTAATTTTACTTTAATTTTTTTGTCAAGAATATATTGAAAATAACTAAAAGGGCAAAGTGAAAAATAATATTTAATTTATATCTTAATTTTTTTTCTAATAGATATACATTACCTCAATAATTCACTTATTTTAAAACAAGAAAAATATATAAATATATAATGCCTTGTTATTTTGATCCCGAACAACTGCCAACTTGATTCTCATGAGTCATGATAATGAATTTGTAAGAATTAAAAAGGAAAGGAAGATATTTTAAAAAGGAAAAATTCTTTTGGTCAGAGAATTTGACTAGAATTTTATCAGAATGATATTTTACTTTTTTAAACATTTTTACCCTAAAAAAGAAAAAATCTTTTTAAAAATTGTGGTATTCAATTTAGGAAACTGAAATTCTCATCAATAGGCACAAACTTTTTTGCTAACTTTTTAAAAATGGTATATAGGGCAAATTGAGATCTTGTAAATCAACCACACAATGCAGCCAATGAATGAAATGATTTTATCTTCCAAAAAAAAAAAATGATTTTTTAGTATATAGTTCAATGAATAAGGAAATCAAATCTTTTTTTTAATTTCTTTTTTTCCAATAATAGTACAAAAAATGCCAGCAAAATGTTCAGAATTTGAAAGCTCAAGTTTTCTTTACCAAAGGTTTTTGTGGATATTTAATTTATTGAACCCTCTCTTACCTAGCATTTTTTCAATTTTTAGCTAGGCTTTTTATGGAGGGTTTTTTTAGGCATATGGAACTTTCATCCCTTACTAATAATTGTTTGGCATTACTACTTTATGTGTGATATTATGTGTATGCGTGGATGCAGTGGCGGATCTATGAAGGGTAGTGGGGGTGCCACGCCACCCCCGAACTTCGACGGAAACTCTATATATACATAGGTATATATATAATATGTATATAAATATAAAGCGTGTCACCTAGTGAACAAAATTGGCTTGTGGTGCCACGGTAGGAGGGCAACTTTTTATGACTAATGTTGCGGGTTCGAATCCTATTTGTACCTATTTTTTTAGAGAAATTTATTGTAGACATTTTTTAAGGAAAAAAAAAGGCTCCAAGCACCTTTTTTTAAGGAAAAAAGCTGGCACATTAATCGATAAGTCTATTTGGCACCCATGGACTCTAAATCCTGGATCTGCCACTGCGTGGATGATAAAGAAAGTGTTGTTTGGATCGTAAGTATCCTTCGTCTCTAATTCTTAAGGTGAAGTTTGTTATCATAACACATAAATATACATTTTAACTTGACTTCAACTGTTATTTATGTGTCTTCCATTAATTTTGGATGAGCACAAGTACACATTTAAAATTATATAAATTTTGAACAAAAGTAGATACACACTGTCTCTGTGACTTCTCACAAGAAATTTCACGTAAGACGTGTGTGTCTACTTATTCAACTTAATACAAGTTTAAGTGTAAATTTATGCACATTTAAAATTAAAGAAACGTGTACGTGGTTAGGATGGATGCATGCATGAAGAGGTGGATTTGAAATGGTAGAAAGAGATTTATTCATAAACAAATAATAGCTAGTTACGTAATGCTAGTAAAATAAAGCAATAAAGATGGTATAGATAGATAATACATATATCACATCACATAGAAATTTTGAAGAGAATATTAGTTCAACAAAAATTACTTAACGTACGATATTCTAAGATATCAATTGACCTTTTCTTTATCATGAGAAGTCCTAGTCGACTATATACATTATTCATAATTTTGGACCATAAATTATATTTTATTTTTTATTTTCACCCATACTCAATATCTGGTTTAAAATTTGATTAGTCTGAATTCGTCTTACGAATTTCCAGTTTGTTAGTAAAACATTTCTTATCATAGACAACATCAAAAAAGAACATATTTTTTTTCTTTTGATATTTATTTATATCTCAAACACATTGTTTAATAATATATGTTATTTTTTAATACTTGATATAGTATTAGGTAAGCATATAACATTATCTTTTATATAATTATTTATTATTCAATGACATATCATTTACGTGTATAACACGCACACCAAGTTAATACATTAAAATTAGCAAAATATATCGATTGTTTTAGCTAATTTTTATTGATGCCCTAGTGTTTAAGTTTATATGTAATATTTACACTCTTGCATTAATTGCAGGGATGATGTATTACACGGTAATTAATTACTTACAAAATTGGTAGATTTTAGCCCTCTATCCATTATCCAGGATCGAGTCATATGAATACCTTCTCTAATATTTAGATAGGAGAACCTTTATCATTCGATTTAAAATAGGTATTGCGGAAGAAAATCAAGCATGCTATAACTCTTAAAATAATGACCGAAAACTTCTCAACCTCATCTTCCAATATAGAATCCTTGAAGATACAATGAATGCCTTTTGAGAATGCCATTAAAACCTTCCTTAGGAATTAGTCTAAATAGGTACAAGAGCTTCTAAGAATACGAACAATAGGAAAACAAACACAACTCTCACTAGCATAAGAAAGGGACAAGTAGAATCTGCTGTCAGAGGTGGAGCCAGGATTCCAGGCTTGTGGGTTCTAAATTTTATAAAGGATAACGATCTTAAAAATCACAAAACATAAAATTTGTTAATGAGATGTTTGTCATGTTTGAAAACATTACCTTGATATTGTTATTCTAAAAACTTATTTTAATAATATGAAGAGTTGAGTAATTTAATTTAAAGTTCTAAAATATTGTTAATGAAAGATGAATAATTTTTAAAATATAAATTTCGAACATTTTTATTATAATCTAGAATACTATTTTAAGTGAGAAAAAATTATTAAATCACCATTAATATTTTCGCACCTAAAATATATATTTTAGTAGTTTTATTGTGACCTTGAACCATTACTACCTTCAAAAGTTAAAATTTCGAAAAGCAAATAACAATTATTCATTATAATCAATTATCAATATGTGGGATAACCCTAGAAAAGATTAAAACTTGATTTTTGAATAGATAATTCTACGGTGTAAAAGCAAACAAATAAGAAAAAAAAAATGAAAGGAGAGGCGAGAGTACATAGTACATATAGAAGGATAGAGGTCGGATGATAGCAATCAAATCAACAATAAAAGTTAGAACCCTCTTTTGAAAATAAATTTGGGTTAAAGTTTTTGAATATATGAGTAGAAATCAATGAAAATATATTTGGGTTAAAATTTTTTGAATGTCCGTAGAAATCAATAGTTAGAATTGTTTTAGAGTATGACCTAAACACTATTTTTTTTTATTTTTTATTTTTTTTATCATTAACCGTTTTTTTTTTTTTTTTTATATATATATAAATCATCATTTGCCAATTTTCTATACCGATTTTCTGTTTTTTTTTTAAATATAAATTATAATTTGACAATTTTTTTTTTCTTTTTATAACAAATCCAATGTTTTTATATGAAATTAATTCCAAAAACATAGTACCAAGAGTGGGTTCGAACCCATGACTCCCGTATTGAATGATTTCACTGGGTGCGTGGAGACCATTGGGCACCCCACCTAATTATGCTAGAGGATTCGTAGGAAATTTATATGTATGTTTTACTTGATATTTTAATACGAATATAGGATCTATGAAAAAGCCAGTGGGTTCGTCTGAGCCCCTTTCTGCTACAGTAGCTCCGCCCCTGTCTACTGGAGATCACCATCGCCTTCAGCTATGAAATATTATTGAATCCTGCAACCAAACTATGCCAAATGACATAACAAGAGTAGTTTCAGTACATAAACATGTGCTGATAGGCATTATGAGCATTCTAAATCCACCACATAATAAGAGTAGTATCAATACAAAAATGAAAAACTTTTCTTAAATATCTGTAGTCCCTTATTTATAGAAGTGGGTCCTCACAACCATAAATAAAATCCTAATGACACGACTTCATAGACTCTTTAGGACACTTGAACTATGTGCTCTGATACCATGTATGTCGTGTCTTGAGCTTATACTCTAGACGTGACTGACACTCTGAACCATCGTTGGTCTCAAGCGTACTTTTGGTCTGACTTACTACTAATCTAAAGGCTATAAAACATATGCAAAGGTTTATAAAAGATGAGCATGCAATGCAATAACTTCATAGTTAAAAATATAATTCTATAGAATATGCATATGTTGTAAAACAACTAAGACTGTAACTCATCTGACTCGTCTATGAAAACTTTAACATACCAAAAATAGGTTATCAGGACAAGGTCCCAGGCTACCTGAATACTTTACTAATGACATAAGCAAACTATTAAATTTCTAAATAGATTGGAGCCCTCAGAAAGTAAGGAGGTCGCACCAAAATTGAATAAAGGTGATCCTAATGATGTGTCTGTGGTCGATTCTGAATACTTGAATTTGCATTATTTTAAAATAATGCAACGCTGAATAATGTCAGCACATGAAAGGTACAATATGTAAAATAATTGAGTGTAACAACTGTCGAATACTGGGCATACACATAGTATATGAGTAAAGGAGTTGGAAAGATATAACGTGAAGTGAAAGTTGTTGTCAATCAAATGCAATGCAATGTATGTATGTATGCATATATGTATGTGTGTATACACACACACACCAATGCAACACTAGATTCAATAAATATGTATATATACATGATGACGTGACACCCAATTCAATAAATACGTATATATGTGCCGATGTGGCACCCAATCTAATAAATATGTATATACATGTCGGTGTGATACACACACACACACACACACACACACATATATATATATATATATATATGATCGGGTACCATATCGGTACATGCGTAGTTGTGTATGTTGGTCCTTGAGAGATCAGGTTGATGTGTTTAAATGTTGGGTGGTTCTTGTGTAGACCAAAGTGACATGGTAAATGTTGTAGATAAAGATTAGAGATTTCTGAGACTATGGGATATGATACAACCATGGGAAGAATTGTATATATCTAATTACTAATTTGTGTCTACTTGTTCATATGTCCTATAATTGGAGTGTGCAAGGTAGGGAGTGAAAAAATTGTAGTCTGATGTTCAAAAAGATATTGTGTGATAGAAGGATTAGACTATGATTGAATGTGAGGGGAGTTAGCAGCGGAAAGTGATGGGCGGATCAGTGCTTAAATTCTATATTTTAGGTGTGTGTTCTTTTGTTATTTTGTATGATATTATGTGATGGATTTGGATCGACGATAATGTGTACTTGTACGTGTTTTTTGTATTGATACTATTCTTACTATGCCACTTAGCATAGTCTGGTTGCAAGATTTAGTAATATTTCATAGGTTAAGGCTGTGATAATTTCCGACAACTTCTACTCTTTTTTCCTTGTAGTGAGAGTTGTGTCACATTTTCTTTCATACACTGTATTTTCTTAGTAGTTCTTGTACCTATTTAAACTAGTTTCTTGGAGGGTTTTTCAATTATTTGTAAAAAAATGATTCTTAATCTTGAAATTTCATGATTATTTCAATTATTAAAGAACTTCCTTATGTTTTATTTATTTTACCGTTGCCTGTTTTTAAAGTTGGTTTGATAAGAATTTTTTTATCTAGGTGTTCGAGTAAGTATTTGCACGGCTCGATGAGTTTAGATCATGACATATAAGTATCAATCACTATATTACAAGCCCAAATTAAATAAAAATAAAAATACGACTACGAGACACAAGTGGGAAACCCAAAAAAATTGGAAAAAAAAAAAAAAGAACTCCAAGGGCAAAATAGGAAATTCAAAATGAGCCCATCCTCCATTGCAAGAAGAAAGCTCTTCTTACCACTTTCAACCAGCTTGCTTATAAACCCCATCAATCTCCTCTTCCCAAGGAAGAATCTCTTTTTCTCTTTCACTTATTTCCTTTTTCAGCTACTTATTTTCTTCACTCAAATGGCACTGACCCTTCTTCATTGTTCCTTTACTTATGACATAACCTTTTTTCAAATTTCAAGATTCAATCAAGAAACCCCATTTCTCACTGCTTAAACAAACCCCATATAGTTTTTTTCACAATTTTTGCACCCTAGAAAACTTCAGGTTTGAAAGTAAAAAAAATATGGAAGTTGGAAGGGTTATTAATGAAAGTTCTAATACTGTTTTGGTTTCAAATGAAAAACTTTCTCATTGTCTCTGGATGTCCAATTCTCCCCCCTCTTTTCATGGTAAAGAATTCTTCTCCATCCTGCTAAAAATATGTTCTTTTTCATGTAATTTTATCGGTGGCGGATTCAAGATTTTAAATTTATGATTTTTCGATCATAATCCTTTTTTACTAAGTGGATTTTTAATACAAATATAGAGTCTTTGAACTTTAATGTTATATCAAGGTTATAGTACTTGGCCTTTTAGTTTATTTTAGCTCAAAGGTTGAATTTTTTATGACGAGTGTATGGTTTGTTACTAACATTATTTAACTCTCTAACTTTTCCTTGAAAAGATCAGATTTTGCTCAATTGAATGAGTAGAATTTGGACACTTGTTTTGTTCAATTTTTGGTCAAAGTTTGAGTCTTTTTTAGCTTTAGAAGTATAATAACTTTGATTTGGCTAGTTGATTTCTCGTATGGTCGCTCAATTAATATTTATTATCTCAGAAAGTTGTTTTGTTGAAAAAATTGGAATCAATAAGAAAGGTTATGTTCTGAGTTAATAACTATTAGTTGAGTGATCGTTTGATAAATGAACTCTACATGGTTTAGTTAACTTGAATTGAAGTGAAAAAACTTAGTGTATTCAAGATTTTGATACATTAGTGACCTTGTTCTTTTCTTGATTTGCGCTGTTTTAGGTTCTGCGTCAATGGTTAATTTCGAAGATGTTGGTCGAGGAGAAGTCACTAAAGAGAGGCCATTTTTCCCAGCAATTGACAAAGAAGAAACTAGCAATGATGATTATGATAGTTGTTATCATCAGCCAGAAAAGAAGAGAAGACTTTTGCCTAATCAAGTGCAGTTTCTTGAGAAGAGTTTTGAGGTAGACAACAAGCTTGAACCAGAGAGGAAAGTTCAATTGGCTAATGAACTTGGCTTGCAGCCTAGGCAAATTGCTATTTGGTTTCAAAATAGGCGTGCTCGATACAAGACTAAAGTACTTGAGAAGGACTATGATGTTTTGAAAGCTAGCTTTGATAAACTTAAAGCTGATTATGACACCCTTTTCAAAGAGAATGAGGATTTGAGAAATGAGGTATCTTGATCATACTTCTTGTAAAACCAGCATTCTTCATTAGCATTAGAACTTCCAAGGGGTTTGTTATGTATCCTTGAAGAAATGAGTTGTTGTCTCTTACATGGTCTTGAACTTCATTTGGTATTAGAGTCAGACTCATCCGTATTGTTGATTTGTCCAACCTAGTTGTGTCGGGGTGTTAAAAGTTGAGGAAATAGATTGTTGTCTTGTTAATGGTCTTTGAACAATCCTCACCTGAGGAGCCAGCTTCTGGGATTAAGTTAGTCTGCAATGTCATTTCCTTAACTTGGTATTAGAGTCAAACTCATCCGTATTCTTGGTTCATCCATAGGCATGCCGGAGTGTTAAAAGTTAAGCGAATAGCTTGTTGTCTCCTTAATGATCTTTGAACAATCCTTGTCCGAGAGGCAAGTTCTGAGAGTAAGGTAGGACTCACCTTTATTTTCTTAACATGGTATTAGTGTCAGACTCATTTGTATTCTTGGTTTATCCGTAGACGTGTTAAGAGTGTTGTAAGTTAAACGAATAGCTTGTTGCCTCCCTAATGGTCTTTCAACAATCTTCACATCTAAAGATAGCTTCTGGGGTTGTGTTGAGTTGAGTTAAGTATAATGCCCATTTTCTTAGCAAGATTTCTAATATATTCTTTGATTTTGTTGAATAGGTCCATTTGCTTACACAAAAATTGCATAGAAGGGAGAAAGGGAAGGAAAACTCAGAACAAAGTGAACCAATTAGTCCAATAGATGCACAAGAGGCTCAAAAGGCAACAACTCCAATTGTTGTTACCTCAGATGTACCAAGTATACCAAAGTTAATGTGCAAACAAGAAGATGCAACATCAGCAAAAAGTGATGTTATTGATTCAGATAGCCCACATTATGCTGATGGGAATAATTCATCAAATGTATTTGAACAAGAGCCATCTGATTTTTCTCAAGATGAAGATGACAATCTAAACAAGAGCTTTTTATGTTTCCCAGAAATTGGAGATCAAATTCAAGCTAATTCATGCAATTTGAGTTTCCAAATTGAAGATCAGCCTTGTTGGTTCTGGCAATATTGAGTTATTAGGTTTCAAGATTGGCTCAATCCTACTTTAGTGTTCCAAAGCAATCAATATAATTCCACAAGTGGAGTCTGAAGACAATTATGTGTACGCACGCACGCACATATCTTGTATAGGTAGAGAGACTATTTCCGATAGAGCTCGTACGAGTGGTCCAAGGCATTTGCTAAATTTCTTTGAACAATAATATGTTGTACATAGGATTACTAAGTACTACTAGTTTGACTATATGAGGTGTCTTTATACTCTTTATTAGCTTTGTTCCAAAAAAAAAGTTGTGATTGGCCTTTTTTTTTTTTTTTTACTTTAGCTAAAAAACAAATGGTACTATTGCCTTTTTTTCTTCTTCTTCTTTTCAGTTAATTATGATGAATTAAACATAGGTACTGCAAGTGATTTAGTTTGTTGTTACTACTGTTTTTTTTTTTAAAAAAATAAATTAAAGTTAGGATCCTTTGGCCTTATTTAGAAAATATTATATCATGACAAGTCATTTTCTAGTATATGTACAAAAGTAAACAAAAGCATGTGCATTTTCCTTCTAGTGGGAAAGAAAGGGGTTTTGAATAGGAAACTGTGGACTAAAAATAAACCCCTTCTACAATGGGAAAACCATTGGATTATTAGGTATTGGTCATGTATAAAAAATAAGTATAGTATTTAAGATATTTTTTGCTTTTAGTCTAATAAATATTCCTTCACGTTCATTTTATGTTATCTTGTTTGACTAGAGATTAAAAAGAAATTAGAAAAAGATTTTTGGATAATGTATTAAAAGTGTCATTAAAACTTGTGGTTTGAATAGACATATTATTTAATTGGATAATACATAAATATGTCTTTCAACTTGGTTTTAGTTGGCATCTACGCAATTAAATTTGTATAAAATTAAACAAATAGACATATTCGTTTTACATGACGTCCTACATAACAATTTTGTGTCATATATATGTGGCATCCTATATGACAATTTTGTGTCTTATGTGACGTCCCACATGTATTATGACATGTCCAATGTGTGTGTCTACTTATTCAATTTTATACAAGTTTAAGTGTCTGCTTGTGTACACCCAAAGTTGAGGGCATAGATGTTAGTTGAAGCCAAATTAAATGACATATTTATGTATTATGCCTATTTAATTTGGTCTCATATGACATTTATGTCCTTCAACTTTGAATGTGCACAAGTAAACACTTAAATTTATATAATGTTGAACAAGTATGTACACACTCCTACGTGGCAATTCACGTAAGATACACTCGAGCTATTTGTATTATGTTATGTAGAACGTGTGTATCAACTCATTCAACTTTATATAAATGTAATTGTCTACTTACACATATTCAAAATTGAAAAACATATATAACACTTGAGACCAAATCAAAAAACACATTTATGTATTATATCTTTTAAATACGTCTTACCCATTTCTATGGTAGTAAAAGTATCTTGTCACAAAGCAAAGTTAAAAGAGAAAAAAATGATTTTAAATATATCATGATATTTAGTGGCACAGACGATCTAATGTTCGAGTCGATTGGTCATTTTAAATATATCATGAGATTTAGGAGACACAGGCGGTCTAAAGTCCAAACCGATTGGTAATATGGTAGTTGTTGCACCCTATTTTGAAATTAGTCCATAACACTTCATGGTCGTGTGTTTGTGGTTTTAAAAATATTTAATAGGCGTTTGTATATGTAATTTTATTTCGTAATTTAAAATTATGAGATGAAATCACATTTTAACGCTGGACTATACATAATCACAAATTTTCAATTACAAAAAGACGTCAGACTTAAATAAACTAAAACAAAAATTATATACATATATAATGAAACAGAAAATATTAATTTTTCATTTTCTTCGTAAACCTTCCAAGCATGTATATATTATTTAATTTCTAGACAGGGAAAACACCAAAAAAGAAGTTAAAAGGAAAAAACTAACTGTAGAAGAAGATAAATAAGGATATTTCATGATTTTTCTTTAAAATAATTTTATTATTTTAGTATAAATAATAAAAATAAATAATTTTAAAATTAACTAACATTTCAAACTCAATACAAACTTTATATATATTTAATATTAAAATTATTATTTTTATCTCACGTATCAAAAAATCAAAATAGAAATATTTAGCTTGGGAAAAGTAAAAGACCGGCAATACCCTCTTAAAGTCAAATTTTGTGAATGATTGGATTCAAAAGTGTATTTTAATATAGGCAATGACTTTTTAGCAAGATGTTGGCAATTTCTTTTACTTTAATTAACTTTATAAAATGGGCGTTGTGACACACCCCACAACTTTAAATATTTTTTTAATTAAAGGAATCAACGATTTTTTTTTTAAACATGAATATCTTTGATGATGTATTTCTTGTTACATGTTAACATGTGTAATTTGCACTATGACTTTTCATATTTTTTTTATTCTGAAAACATATTTTAATTGCTAAAATTTAATCATGGTGTTTATTTTAATCTTTTTCTTTTTTAAAGGATAGAAAGCACGTAGCTTTGAAGGAACAAATCAAATGAAATATTTATATTCTCAAGTCCATCAACCTCTTTGTTAATTTTTAGTTTAATTTGAATGGTTAAAAATACATGGGCAGGATTAAATTTTAGAGGATCAAAATAAGTTGAGTAAAAAATGAATAAGTTATTGATCCGTCAAAAAGTTATTTGGGCTAAAATGTGGATCATAACTTAACTCGTCTAATACTTACTAAGTTATAATTATTTTATGATTTTTTGTACCCAATAAAACTTTTTTCGTTATTATAGCACTACATAACATATCAAATAAGAAATATTTTAATAAAAATTCTTATTAATTAATTTGAGTTATGTATCAACTTAATTTTTAATAAACTGAAATAGACTAAACAAATAAATAGGCGAATCAACAATTCGTCCAAACTCAACAAGCTCGAAGGTTATGGTTTATTTAGCGCCTTTCCAAAGGGTTAGATTAGCTTTGCAAAACACTTGTTACGTGACAAAATTTCCATACGTATTCATGCTTTAACCAGATTAAGACAATCTATTATCAACAAACAAAATTTAAAACCATGGGCGAAAGGTGTTCAAATGTCAAACCTCTTTGTCGAAAAATCATTACATATACAAGGTTAGATTTTGGCACAACACATGAGAACCCTTAATTTAGCTTCAACTAAAAATTATGCCCATTAACTTTGGATGTGCACAAGTAGATATTTAAACTTGTATAAAATCGAACAAATAGATACATTCGTCCTACATGATAATTTTGTGTTCTACATGGCGTCCTACGCGTATTATACCACATAGAATACATGTGTCTACTTGTTCAATTTAATACAAGTTGAAGTGTTAACTTGTGCATATCTAAAGTTGGAAGGCATAAATGTTAGCTAAAGTCAAGTTAAAAGACATATTTATGTATTATGCCTAAAGTTTTTGTGTATATATTTTTAAAATATGAATTTTCTTGGTCAAAATTTTGCCTCCCCAAAAAGGTAAAAGAGTGAAAAATTAAAGAGACTATGACTTGAAATGGTGTGACCTCTCTAATATTAGCTTATCATAAAGTAGATTGGGGGGGCGGGGGGGGGGGGGGGGGGGGGTAGAGAAAGGCCTCAATTGATGATACTTGCAACTCATGATGACCACTTGCATTAGGCATATATCATATCTATACTTTTATGACAAGTCATTGTTGGTATTCAAATATGTGTCTCTTAAGTTACTTAATTGATTAAGCAAATTAAGATATCTTTTAATTGCATTTGCTTACTTCAAATCAACAAGCTATCTTTCTTTGTTGATGCAAGTTTTGTGGATGAGGAACAACTTAGTAGTAATTTGTTTATTTAAGAAAAGCCGCCTTAATGAGCTTGCGTGACTTAAAGAACCATGAAATGTCCCTTTTGGCTTCATGTTCAAAGAACTTCTAGACCATGTGGAATTTAAGAGTGAAATTGAAACCAATATAATTAGTAGTGTTCGAAAAAGGACTGCACCCTAAACGATATCTTGAAAAACTTAAATAGAACACATGTGATTCAATTGCTCTCTTTATTCGATTGAATGAATATGTATAGTTGCGTGAGGCAACATAAATGAACTTCATAATAGTAGAGTCTGAAAAAGGACTGCATCATAAACGATAACTTTAAAAGGCTAAATAGTACACATAAGTGATCTCAATGGACCTATGAACTTAACCAAATAGCATAATTAACGACCTCATATCTCAGCAAATTTGAGTTTATGAATTCTGAATTTTAGAAAAGATATATTAACAGGTTCTGAATAAATTATTTCTACAGTCAATTTCTCATACGTCACTCAACTAGCAATCATTAATTATTTCAAATAGTCAACTTTCTTCATTATTTCAACTTTTTTTCAATAAAAAGGGTGATTTTTTGAGATAAAGATTACATATGTTAGAAGAAAAAAGTATATGTGAGTCATTTATGTAACAATTAGGGTCTATATAACTCATTTTCAAAACGAGAGATATATTAACTTTAAATGACAAAGTTAAAAAATATATATTATTTAACTTTCACTGCAATAGAACCTTATTGGGCAGAACCAAAACATCATATACTTTGGAAAAAACAAATGAAATATCGCCAAGTCAGAAACAAGGTTGGTAACAGGATCTTACACGTGTCCAGTACCAATTTGTCGTCAAACAAATGCCACGTAAACAAATGAAACCAATGGGCCCTACAATAAGATGCCAGAGTTGATGTTGATGGGCCGAGCAACGTGGCGGGCAACACACGGAGTTAGTGGGCCTATGGAGCCCAATAAGTCGCTTTCAGTTATTCTTTTACAAGGCGATGTGGATAAGCATGTAGTTGGGGCCCCATAATTGATTAATAAATTGGGCTTTGGTTTTGACAAGAAGTGAAAGTGTCCAAAAGTGGAAGGGGCCTATTTTTATCACACGTGTAAGGTCGGTCTCATGGGACACTTAGGGATTGACAATGGAGCGGGACGGATGCAGGATGAGTTTAAACCTATGAGGGGTGGGGAGGTATTAAGGTTGTGCAGGATGAGTTGAAGTGATTTTTTTTAAAAACTAATGCAGGGCGGGGCAGATTGCTGGTTTATATGTGTTCAAATTTAATTTTAACTTTTTAAATGTTATAAGAGTGATAGAGGGTTCAATCAAAACTAATACAACTTCTTACATACTTTTCTTAATTGACCTCTAAAAAAATAAAATTTTAAGTCATCGTCTATTAAATTAATACAACTTAATGAAAAAATGAATTTTATTTTTAGTATTAAACTTAACTAGAAAAAAATATTAAAAAATTTATATTTGATGGATTAAAATTTTGCGGATTAAGCTCAATCCACCCCGCGCTAGCCCATAGCCATCTCTAGGGAAACCACTACCCACGTGTGTACCGCGTGTCACAAAGAAAGAGAACATTCAATACACAAGGGTTTGGTAGCTGATTTTTAAAGTGCCAATCAAATATTGTAGTAGTTTTATACACAAATAACTTTGTTTTTTTAATTACTATCAAATATCGTATAAGTTATACAAAAATTAGTATATGAATACCTTAGTTTGTCCTACCAAACAACCCCACTGTATTTTGTCGTTTCGCGTCGTGTGTTCATGAGCTGCTCCTTTTGTTTATAAAGTGAAAAATTAGAATTGTGTTCGATTATGAATGGTAATTGAAATTGATTGTCGAATTATGGTGAGTTATATAAAGTGAAACTATTTTTTTAGATGTTTTTAAATTTCTGTAAAAAATGATCGTTGAATTTTGGATTTTTTAGGAATCTTACGAGAATGCATCTTCTGGAGACTGGAGTAATGTAAAAACAAATTCATAACCAAACGCCTTCAAGGAGTTTTAAAATTTGTGATTTAAGATATTTCTTGATTAGTTGTGTGATTATAAATCACTTTATAAGAATAAAAAGAAAATTTTAAAAGCAAATTATCGTTTGCAGCAAATTTTAAAGTGACAGAAAATAAATTACAATCACAATAAAATATGAAGAAACGTGAATTTTATTAATGAATATTGTGGGTAGATTCTTTTCTCATAAGATATGTATCCATGATTCGAGGGCCGTTTGTGGCGTATTTCTCGACTTAGGATACTTTGAACTTGGTCTGCATAATTTGAGGGGTCGTTAGTGGCGTATTTCTCAAACTATGATGATTTGAACATGATCTACATAATTCAAGGGTCGTTATTGGCGTATTTCTCGAATTAAGATGATTTGAATTTAATCTATTTATGAATATTTCATGACTTTGTGGAATATTTGAGATCTTGATCTTTAAAAATACCCAAAAGTTTATGAAATATTCGAGACCTCGATCTCATTATGAAATTTTCGAGATGTCTTCTCAAGGGAATATTAGGGATACTGAACTAGGGTATATGGTTGATTTGCCTCCAAGACTTCTAATTAGAATTGAACACACCTTATAGAGTCCCAATTTGAATTGAACACGTCTTGTAGAGTCCCACAAAATTTTAATGTCTACACTTTCATCATAAAAAGATCATATATATTTTTAAATAGACTTAAAAAAAAAGAGTTCAATATTATCCTGCTTTTTATCATTTTGGTTCTAAAGTTCCCTTTTATTTTCTTGACTAAATGAGCTATTGCAAGGTGTCTAATTGATATCTTGACTTGTCTAATAAAATTGGATGGACATTGGACGCATGTGTTTATTCAGACTCACATATGTTACTACAAGAAGTTTTGCAGCAACAGTTTTGAAAAGTCCGAGTAACATGTAGGTCTCAACACTCAACACACACAAAACTAGAAGCACAGGCATAAGGTCCTTGATTTAGTTTATACTGATGATACATATAAAGAACATACACACAGTGGGTTGTGTGACATACCACATACCATCCACAGGTTTTATTGAACCAATAGTTTAGCACGTTTGTTACTATGGGCCTTGCCAAGCTTACATGAAACATATCAAATTTAGATACTTGTACGCTGTCGAAGTTCGACAAGGAACCATTGCATATATGTTTGGAATAGATTCCATTGATAAAAGCTTATTACTGGCAAGGACATGTTATTGATGTACCAGTTGGTTCCCATAGTTTTAGAATTTGGTTGATCCAAAGTCACTACCACAGAAACAACTTTTAACTATAATAAATATGCATATTAACAAATAGTGTTAAAATGTAGTTGTCACTAGTAATTGCCTCTTAAAAAACATATTTAGTGACAATTAAGCTATTGCCGTTAATTAATGGCAGCCTAAAGATTATTTTTTGTGTAGTGAGTACATCACTCTTTCTGCATATAGAAAGTAAAAGAGGAAAAAACAAAACCAAAAGAATTGTGTGTGACAACTGAATTTGTCTTGTTGAGCCATTCTTGAAGAGACGATTCGATGGATCCCAGTACAAATAATAACTATATGTGAAGAAAAGTTATAGTACTGATTTGTCCTAAGCCTTGGTAGACAGAGTTACCTGGTACATATTGCTGGTGGGAGGTGGAAGATGGCAGGTATCCCGTGGAATTAGTCGAGGTATGCGAAAGCTGGCCGGACACCATGGTCATGCAAACAAAAAAAATAATTACTGATGGATTAAAGAAAGAAAAAGGACTTCTCTTTCTCTTCTCCATTTCTGTTTTATACATAACGGGTTATACCAATAACCTCAAAACTTCAACAGTATTTGATATCAGCTTGATGAGCTCATAGAGCTTTTAAGACTTCGAAGGATACTCCACATGAACGTCGAAATAATGAATAGTATTATGCCGGTTATAATGGCATACTTGAGTCCAAGATTCACCAACAAGTTCACTAGAAGGCCAGCCAAGACAACACCAACAAAGTTTGCTGAAACAGCAGACCAGAAAGGCATGTCGAGCACAGAAGCTATGATGGCTCCGGTCCAAGCTCCGGTTCCAGGAAACGGAACTGCCACAAAGAGCATTAAACCAAGCCATTGAAACTCTTTCACAGGGCCTGCCTTGTCTTTGGCCCTCTCAAACAACAAATCCAAAAACTTTGATGCTGACTTGTTCGTTCCAGCAAGGAAAGTTGCTAACTTCTTTAAGTAGAGCACAATGAAGGGGACAGGAACCATGTTCCTACAGATGGAGCACCAGTTCTTGATCATTAGCAAACAGAAAATAAGACACACTCCAAGTGCTACCATTTCCACTCATGTCAGGTTAGCATGGTCACTATAAATTCTGAAGTCTAACTAATGTAAAACAATGGCTATAGAGATTGTTTGATAGTTACTTAGGAGTCGTTTGGTAGAGTGTATAAGAATAGTATTGAATAGAGTATATTAGTAATGCTGAGATTATATCTTATCCATTGTTTGGTTTGGTGTATCAAAAGGTGGTTTTGTCTTTAACCATACCTATGCACGAATTGGTAACCCTTGCATTTCTAATATCATGATTTGCTATCTATTAATTATACACCCTATATATAATACTGGATAGGTGGATAGGGTGTATAACCAATACATGTACTATTAGTGTTGGAAATCCTACCAAACAAAGGATTAAATAATACCAGAACTAATACATGTATTGTTTTCTCGAATGCATCCTACCAAACGACCCCTCAGTCATTTGTACATGTTCTTCACCTTCATGTTTTTCACAGAGATCAGACTTCCAAAAAATTATGTTCTCGCCAATGCAACACCAGCTTGATTATCAGCTGACAATGGTCAAATTGGATTCAATTGTCAATTGTCCCTATAGAGAACAGGATTGACTAACGAGTCTCAAGGAACTAAAGTTACATCTCTTTTCAAGAATTAGCTACTCATCAAAACACTACCTTTCACTCTCATATAAGATCACACAGACCCTATAGCTTCTGAAATCTAAAGCATCAGGAAAAAAGACATCAATAGACATCAGTTTCACAGTAATTGATACTCCAGCTACCAGTAACTAACAACTGGATACTTGTTTGTATACACAGTTTCAATAAAGCATCTGAAATACCAGTAACTAACATTCAAGTTACAGCACCACACATTCCTTTTAACTGCAAGCAACATAATACAAACTCAAGAACAGTATAAAAAAAATACTTCTAAGGATAACAGACATTCAATTCAACAACAACAACAAACCCAGTGTGCTCCTATAATGTGAGGCCTGGTAAAGGTAGAGTATACGCAAACCTTACCGCCTACCTCTACCTCATAGATAGAAAAGTAGTTTCCTATAGACCCTCAGCTTGAAATAGACATTCAATTCAACTACAACATACCCAGTGTACACCTACAAAGTGAAGTCTGTGGAGGGTAAAGTGTCGCAGACCTTACCTCTACCTTAGAGGTAGAGAGATGGTTTCTAATAGACCCTCGGCTTGAAACAGACATTCAATTCAAGGACTTCAAATCAGGACAGTATAGCAAATATGCAATCTTTCATCCAAATTACTGAATTTAAAGAGAAACTGAAACTTACCCAAGAACTGATAAAACAGTCAACACAGTAGGGTTAAGTTGCAACCAATAACCAACAGGAATTGCCCCACGAAGCTCAATTACAGGAAGTGTAGCCAAAGCAAACACAACAGCCTCATCAGGCCATCCCGAACTCCTCAAAGCATTAGCAACTTTTACACCAAAACCCGAAGCCCGAATAGAGTCAGCAGCAGCTTTTGCATCCCCAGAAACTACAAACAAACCAACAGATACAGACGCCCATAACAACACCCAAAACAAGAATTTCAATGGATTCTCCTCAGTAGGCAATAAACCCTCTTCCTCTTCAATTACTTCAAGAAAAGTATCAGAAGAAACTCTAATTACCGTTTGAACACGACCCAGATGGCTAAAAGTTTGTAATATTGGAAAAGATTGAGTCTTTAAGTGAATTTGCGGATTTTGATGCAAGAAAGAGTGAATCTTGGGGAATAAGAAAGATGGGTTAGACTTTCTATAAGAGAAAGTCGATAGTTGTGGAGAGTGCGATAAAGAAATGGCCATATTTGGGATGGAAAATGTACTGTTAAGTGTAAAATACAGAGATTTTAGCTCATTTGTTTGAGCTCAGCACACTATTGAGGTGCATTTTCATGGTGAATAATGAACAAGAGGAGGAGAATTTAGGATTTAGGATTTGGAATTTTGGTAGGGTTTTGAAGATGCAAGTACATTTTAATATGGCCTTGAAAGCATAGTAAATACCATTAGGGAGGAGTAAACTAGGTGTTTAATCTCTGTCCATTAATTGGTCAAAAAAAATTATAGAGTTAATATCTTAAAAAAAGGCTCAATTAAGTTAATCATTTCAATAATATTTTTTTTTTTGGTTTCTCGCCTAATGTACTGGTGAAAAGAGTTTACATTAATCTTTTTGATAATTCGCCTAATATGGATATTGATTTAGAGTCGAACAGTCAATTTAATTTTCTTCCGCCTATCGGTTAACATCAACAAGTATTGAAGAAATAATTACAAAATCTTTAAAGTAGAGCGCTATATTAGATGAGTATATCCCCTTTGAGATACTCTATTTTATTTGTGAAGAAGAAGAATGATTTCACTGGGATGTATATTGATTATCAATACTTGAATGGGGCAATTATAAAAAACAAGTATCATGTAACTTACATATATTTGTATTGTGATCTGATCAAATTGAAATCTGCATAAAAAAAAAAAGACTCACATTGAGGTAAAGTCCCCTATAAAAAAAGGCAATTTTATATCTAGAATTCGAATTCAAAACCTCAAATTAAAAATAAAAAAGTATTTTTAACTCCACCACAATTCTTGTTGATTTTAAAAAATATTTACCAACCAAAACTCAGAAACATTTTAAATGTTGAAAAAAAACAAATCGTCTTAATTAGTCAAATTCAAATCTTAACACATTATTTTAATATTCAAATGTGTATTTAGATACAAATATTTAAATACTTTTAATATACATTTTAATATACAAATGTATATTTAAAATTCAGACATATTAATCTCAATAAAAACAAACAAGGCCGAATATTGCTAGTTCCTATTGATAATATATATTTATTCAAAACAATTTTTCTAGTTATACACAATTTTTCATTTTTTCTTTTTAGCAAAAAGTTATACACGAGGTTTGTTATGAATAATCAAGTATTCCACAAATGTAAATAATTAATTACTATTTAATTATTCTTTATGTCTCTAACATAATTTCCTTTTTAATTTTCTCAAAAGAAATATTATTTTTCTATAATTAAAAATTATGTTGAGAGATAAGTCACTGTCTCACATGTCAAAGATTTGGGATCGAATTCAACCTCCACTTACCTCTTAGTCATTAATTTGTAGAAGTCTGGTCTAATACAATTTACATTTTTTGATAGTAAATTTATGTAACTCAGGCTTAATGCGATTTACATTTTCGATATAATTTAAAAAAAGAATAAATAGTCCAAATCTCTTGTCCCACTTTACCAAAGACCAAGTAGAACCCAAAATCATGGGCCGCAAGAGAGACAGAACCCACTTCAATCGCCACGTACCGTACTCCTTCCCCAAACGCCGCCGTCCAACACCAATCACCGACGATCCATTGCCGGTGCCGGAAGACAACTCATCGTCCACCAAGCAACAACCGGCTACTGTGGTGGTTATTGGGGTTCCTTCTGAATGCTCTGTGCTCGACATTAAATCTCGTTTTGAGATTTATGGATCCATCTCTCGAACTCGTATGGACCCTAATGGTCTTGCTCATATCACTTTCCGTTCCAATGATTCTGCTCAATCTGCTGTTGAAGCTGCCGAAGATTCATCTTTCCCCATTACTCTCCACTCCAAGCCTGTATGTCCCTTTCTTCTCTTTTTTTCTAATATCTTCTAATTGTAGAAATTTGTGTCAAGTTTGCTTCTTTTGTGTTAGTTTCACCTTTTGAATTTGTGGGTCTGTTAGATGTTTGCAAATTTGAGTTTTTGAACTTGTGATTTATTGGCACCCAGGGTGTTCCTACTGGTCATTAAAGTAGTTGACAGCCGTGAGATCTCTAGTTCAAATCTCAGCGGAGATTAAAAAAAAACACTAGGGGATTGTTTCCATCTGGCCTAGCTGTAGTGCTTGTTCCCATTGGTCCTAGCTTTGGTGGACAAAGTTACCTGGTAGTGGGAGGTGACAGCTGACAGCTGACAGGTATCCCGTGTGAAAGTTGCTAGTGGGAGGTGGCAGGTATCCCATGTGAAAGTTGCTAATGGGAGGTAGTAGGTATCCCGTGTGAAATTAGTCGGCGAGCTGGCCCCCAGTCATAAAAAAAGTTGTGATTTTTGGAATTTAAAGTTGAATTTGGACATATTTTTCTTGGGAAAAAATTGAGGTTATGTGAGTGTAAGTCTCAAAAATTTTAAAATTTGGGAACTTAAAAATAGTTGAAGATCAGATGAAATTTTCATGATCAAATAGATATTTGAAGATAAATTTTCAAAAACTAGTCCCAAAATCTATGGTCAAACGCTAGCTAAATGCTTGGTCCTAGCTCAGCCAAGAACTTTGGTATGTGGGTGTTACTTTGGCTGGTACAATTGATTTAAATTATATATATGGACGATGTAAATAGATTTTGCACAATCAGTGTAGTATAACAGGTTGTAGCATGTATACACAGACAATGTATATAATTTTTGCACAATGAAGGTACAGTAACACATTGTAGCATGTTAATTTCCATCCAAGATGTATAATTTGTGTTTATGGTTTTTTAAAGTAAAATTGAGAGCTGATGTATTGCGGCATTACTTTTGTTGGGGATGACAGGTTCAGGTAATATGGGCAACTGACCATGCATCACAGTGGAAAGAAGGTGTGATGCGAAAGGATGAACTATCCACATCAACAGTTGCATCGAAGCTAGTTAAAGCAGAAGTGCCACTAAGTAGGCACGGAAGAAGTAATCGACTGGGATCAGCAATTGTGAACCCCCGAGATGAGGATAATGATAATGCTGGTGGTAATGTTCGTGCACATGTTAGTACAAGGCTGGTTGAGCCTTACAAGGGTAGGGAAATTGTTGCCTATGATGATATTTTGTAACTTATGGTTGTTGTTTGAGGGATTGCCTCACTTGTAACATTAGCTATATATATATGGCTTTAGGTAAACGTTGAGTTTTTATTGCAGATTAGTTGGGAGATTTTCAGTTCTAGTTGTTCTTTCAAATAAGGTTCCTATCTTGTTTGTTTTTCTTCTGTGTGTAATACTAGCACTAAAAAATGATCATGTACATAAGGTTTTTTTCTTTTCCATTTGAGTATGTAATTCATGTAGGCTTCTGTCTTAGCCAATAAGATGCTGGTCCTTGATTTGGATTTTGTCGAAAAGATAGATGTTACTACACTTGGGTTCCTCGATACTTGTAGCTGCAGCATACCGCTTGGAAGAAGTTTGCAGTGTTGATGAGTTTTCACATTACATTTTTAGGATTCTCCTACGTAAAGGGGATGTAGAAGAATCTGATTTTTCTGCCATGGCTTTTAGCTTGTGTAATATATAGAACGCAGCCACATGCCACGTAATCTTGTAGAGCTAATTCACCCTGTGTTAATTATCTTTTCTGGTAAGTACTGATGGCACATTTGAATGAAACCTTCTTGTTGACTATTTTGGAGACATGTAACTATGACACAAAAAGTTGTTATATGGGTTATGAGAGTTGTGCATGATGTCTGTAAATGTTAAGCAGATGTTTTTGGATGATGTTATTGTCTTGAGGTTGAACAGTTATTACTAGTAATAATGCACTACATTGATATTGAGTGGTTACGAGAGTTGGAGCATTGTATTTTGTTCTTGAAATTGTGCATCTAAAGAATGATAAGATGATTATCTTGAATCCTAGCGACGGGAGCAATCTCAAATTTTCTTACACTCATTTTCTGAACAGTATCAATGTATCATATGATGTAAATGAAGATGATGCTTGATTACAGGTTTCTTGCAGTTTGGTATGGGCCACCTCCACCCAGCTTCTTGCTTTGTCGCTGATTTGGTAATCTCTCTCTTCCCCATAGGAAGAAATGTCATTTTGTCAAGCATAAATGATTTATAATCTTTCAATGTTTTCTTCTATAGAATCCTGCCGCAACAGTACCAATTTAGCTGGGAAGGTTCATAGCAAGATAACATGATAAGAAGAATATCTAGTCTTACTGTCTCTATTCTGCTACAGATTTGCTATTTATCTTTTGCAGAATTTTACATAGAATGATTTGCATTTACATCAATTAGTAGGTATCACTGTTCATCCTTTGCTCAACAGGTATGATCGTCGTTACGCATTATCTGGGGAATGAACTAGAGAATCAGGGGAAAGAAGGGCTTCAAGGTAAAGAAGTTATTTTTGAGCTAATATCAAATCATACTTAACCTGTAAAAGACATATGACTGATATGAGAATATGAGATGACAATAGATGTTGATGTTATTTGACCTTGTTGTGCTAAGTCTGAGGGGATAATGGAGTACTTGCTCTATAAATTTTGCTAGAGTAAACTAGATGATTTATTTCCATCTGTTTGAGTTAGCTGGTATCAGTGCTAGTGGGAGTTAGCTGGTATTCTGTGGATTAGTCGAGGTATGTGTAATGACATAGGCAACATGGTCATCAAAAAAAGGAAAAAGAAATAGTGTAAGGTTGGGTGGATTGTACAGCTAATAGAGCTCATGGGCAAGATATACTTCTATTGATAAAGCTGTATTGATTGCTAATTTTCTTAGAAATTCACACGGCCTGCTATGCGGTGCAATCTTCTTTGGCTTATTGTATATACTTGGATTAACACTGATGCTTCTTTTCATGCTGAGAAATCTTCAGCTGTAAGTGGTATTGTTGATAGAATTCAACATAAGCACTTCACTTCAACCGCGTAGTGGAATCTGATGAGCTGAAATTGATCGTGTTTTCCTGATTATGGAACACTGACTGCAAACAGGGATGGTCAGGCCAGTTCTCGGGGTTAGGATAGTCCGTATTATGAGCCTACTCAGATCAGAACTAAACTAGTTCGATTCTTTTTGGCTGGTCAGCTTTAATCAACCTTCCCATTTTCTGAAGAGATCCCAAAGTCTCCAAGTGAATGACCAACCAATATGTTTTGAGCTTTAGGCCAATCTTTGTTTTTAATGAACGAAATCATCTTGTTTAGAAGTCAATAGGAGCCTCTTAAATATTCATAATTGAATTTGAAATTCTTTTATCTGTTTTTGGGATATAATATATGTACTAGAGGGCTAGTTTTACCTTTCCAAGAGGGAGCCATGCATACAAGTATTTTTGTTGGAACGTTAATATATAATTAACGGCATGCTCAGAATATTTCTATTACCTGTTAAAGGAATGTTGTTAGTATTGGTGCATTAGGAATTTGGGTTAGGAAACTTAGTAGAATAAAAATCTCGTCATGCCATCGGTGGCAGATCTAGGATTTTCAATAAAGGATTTGAAAAATAAAAATGTAGTGCATATACTTTGAATTTGAAATCTCAAGGTGAATTTTGAACTCCTTAAATCACACCTCTATTCTTGAATTTAAAAGATATAAAATCTCTCTCTATATATATATATACATAAAAAATAAAAAATAAAATTGCCTTATATATAAACAGTATAATTTTTTACCGAATAAATTCAAGTGAACATCTTTTCGCTATTTGATTAGTCCGCTTTGAAATTAGTAAAGCAGTGTTTTACTCCCCCAAAAAACTAAATAAAGGATCTGCTTACTCTCCATTTCTCTTTTTTCTATTTCCCAAGTTATTACTTGGATTGAAGACACATGGCATATGATGAAATTAATGACTAAAATTTAATTGATTATATCAAGATTTTAATCATAATTTAGATAATTAATATTTCATAAACAAATTAATAATGCCATAATTAATTAATCATAACAATTTATTATGTTCTCCATAAATACATAATAAACTTTTATTTTTTTCCCTACGTGTCTTTATCTTCTTTTCTGAATCAAGTTAATCTTTGATTAGCTATCATAGAATTTTTGACAAAAATCATATCTTTGACATCTAAGTATAGAACGTACTTGTAGAAAAAATTGTCAAGGTCTAGAAAGTAAACACAATTGTTATCTATGGAGAAAGGAGAAAACAAATAGGTCTAGTGTTGTACCATTTCTGCAGCAGTATCAACACAGCTTGACTAAGAAGTAATCATTATTCTAAAGTGATACGTCGCATCTTGCAGACGAGGTTAGCAGTAGGAAGATCAAGCTGATTACCTGAATCTGATTTAATAAGATCCTTGAGCTGATCTTTAGGTGTTGAAAAACATGTCTGGAATGTAGCAAGACATGTAGGAATTGGCATTGATAGAGCGGAAAGTACATTGCTTAGATACTCAATATCAACGGAAAGTTGTTGTGCTCCACGATCTGTTATATACTGGATCCCTCGAAGCTGTTCCATGTAAAGTGCCGTGGCACCTTCAGCAACCTTTTCAAAAACAAAAAACGGCAAAGGAAATAATTGTGAGAGGAAATACACTTGGAGACACAAGTAGATCCTAATCAAACTCCGCTTCTACATGTTGCCTCCTGATATTTTCGATTTTTTATTGAGTATTCAGTTGATAGCACAGATATTTGTAGGTAAATGCTCAACACTTGATCATAAAATATTTAACTAAACATATATACCTTGAACATCCATTCAGTTGCAAAGTACTGAGCCTCATCAGCATTGGGATCGCTGTTGGAGATATTCTCTACAAGAGGCTCTAGCTGTTGGGGTAAAGTAAGGAGATATTCACCAACGCCAGTCACATAAGATTGGGGGTATGCACTGAAGGTTGGGAGGGGCCTTAGACTATGTTCTTCAATAGATGACCATATGGGCAGCCGTGACAAATCATTGAAGTGCAGCCGTATTTTTGAAATGAGAACATCATAAACAAGCTCATTGACTGCGTCTGTGAAAGCTGTAACTCGTTGTGATGCTACTGGAAGTGCATGGAACCTGGGATCTTTAGACTGCAGAAGGCACAAAAAAGACGACGTCAATGTGAGATCAAATTTCCATTGTAGAAGATTGGCAAGGATGCATTGAAGGAATAGAATTGCTAAGGAACTCAGAAGAAAGACAAACTTCCAGATATGTATAACTATTGTGGGAACCACTGACCTGCTCCAATAAATTAAGAAGCTTCCGAGCCTTTTCAGGAATATCGACCAGTCTCACAGCTGCCACATCCAAGGCAGCCTTTCGAGCCACAGATAATTGCCCATTTCCATCATCATTGACTACATCTGGCTTGTTTTGATCAATACTTGACCCAAAAACTGAGAGAGAGAGGTTTGTACTCAACCTAGCAAGAGTAGCCTTGAGGGAAGCTTCAAAGACTGAAGATCTGCTGGTTAAACAATCAGCAACTGTGAGGATCTGCAGTGCACCTTGAACAAATGACCACTCCTCCTCACTTGATGTGAAGTCAACTTTACGTGCATTTGAAGCTGCTTCCCTTCTTTCTGCTCCTGTATCTTTCTTTGTACTAATAGCATCCACATCCAGTCCACAAACAGCTCTCAATGATTTTACGTTCTCCTGCAAAGTGGAAATATACTGTAGCATGACATCATCCAGCACGAGAATTAACTCATCCACCTCAGAACCACCAGTAAAGTTGATGCATCTTTCAACTGCTGCTTCAAGAAGCAAAATGACTTGTGGAATTGACTCTTCCATCCTTCGTACAGTTTCACTAAGTTCAACTCCCTGGACTCCCACAAGAGTAACAGCAGCTCCTCTGAGATCAAGTCCAGCAATCTCACTAGAGAGAACTGCACGCTCCATCTGTCCATATCTAGATCACAAATTTAGAAGAATTTAGGATATGAATACTTGATACTGAAAAGCAGATGACCTTGCAATTACGATCCGGATCCTCCAATGATACCAGACGGAGTACTTGAAAAACATGCTCAACAGTCTAACAAAACCCACTCAACACGTTATCTTTACATGTAAATAGTCAACACGTCTGATTGTACCAGGATGATAATATTTAAGCAGGAAACCTCAAGTTAATTGACCTATAAGTTGATATTTATTACAACCAGCTCCAGCTATGCTTCATCTAGCATAAAGGTCGAGGATGTGATATCGCATATCACAAGATACTAAGTAGTCATTATTTCTAAAAACACTTGCAGAAAATAAATCAAAGAAGAATCTACTGACCCATATTGCTACCCTCATCAAAAGCACTAAATATTTGCAACTCAATCACCTAGAAGAGAACGAACTTCTCCAACTCAATAATACAAGACTTAAAAGGACTAAGGCAATATATACAACTTTCATGATGATGGTACTCAACTCAATCACACCACATAAATGCATTTCAATCAAATAAAATACCTTTGCGTGAGTAAGTTTACTGCTCCTCAAGAGGAAGCACCAAGAAAAATGAATAGACAAAAATTGGTATCTGGACAAGGGGATGCCATATGCAGCAGGAAGAAAAAAGTGAATTTGAGAAGTCAAAAGGGATAAACAAGAATATTTGTTTTTTGTATGCTTACCGCCTTTTAAAAGATTCATAAGGAAGGTACACTGCCTTCAGAGCATCCAAAAAAACTTGAGGATCAGCATCTGAAAACAGGTGTTGAATGTTCCTAGCAAAGCTCCCTGTTGTATTATGAAGTTCAATTAGGGCTTCCAAATGTTTAGTCTGAATCTTGGCACCTTTTGGTAAATCCCCATTTGAAATGTCAATTATACCTGAAAGTCAATGCAAAATCTGAGGCAGAATGGATGGAAAACATCCAAGAACTTTGTTATCCAAGTATAGCGATAGTGACATCCAAAAAAAATAAAATAGGGAATTAGAGCTGAATCTTTCCATGCATAAAGTGGTGATAGTGGCATCCAAAAGGTTGATTTGCACGCTAAAAACTTCAATTTCAATACTCCATGTATATAACTACTTTAAGCCATTTATATGCTTGTGAACTAGTTGGACACCGATTCTTCAGAATGTTTGATGAAACAGAGAAGGCAACATCATAACAGAAAGATCAGAAAGCATGATAAACTTATGCTTAGATGAATGCAACTGTGCAAGAGAACTAGAAGTTTATGTTTAGATCATGGTTCTCAAAAACTCCTAAAGAATAATAAAACCTCACCTTTGGCCAAGGCTTTTGTCTCAGGCACGGCATCCCCAATGGCAAGGTTGATCTGTGATGCAAAGCTCACACCAATAGTTGACATTGTTTCGATTAGTAGGTTTGGTACAAGAGTTCTGTATTCTTCTGGAAAGGCAAACAGACACCTGCAACAAAAAAGAAATCTATTGTTCACTAGAGGATCATTAAATGGAGAAATCATAGGTCGTCTCCTCTTTTTTATATTTTCTTGACCTATTTTTTTTGAGGGGGGAGGGGGTTGGGTGGTAAAGGGCGTGTTTGGGTTATAAAGCAAGAGGTTGGTTGGTATTGTATGAAAGGCATTTTCCTTTGCATTGAGAATTCCATGAGGAAAATGTGGCATAGAGACTAATAGAATTGAGAATTCAATGAGGAAAATGTGGCATAGAGACTAATAGAATTGAGAATTCCATGCATATTGTCAAGCACTTCACTTGTTTGTTTTCAATTTTAGGAGTGAGAAAACAAATAGTTCCTTTGTCCCAATATACATGGCATAGTCTTCTTTTTAGTTCATCCCAAAAAGAAAGTCACATTTTATATTATAGAAATAATTTGACTTAAAATTCTCATTTAACCTTTAATGAGGTTATTTATAGCCACACAAATGTCTGAGGCTTTCTTCTAGACTTATAAAAAAAAAGTTTCAAAAGTCTTTCTTTGTTTCTTTAAATCCGCGCACGGTCAAACTGCGTCACATAAATTGGAACCAAGGGAGTACCATGTTGCATTAATAGTTTATTCTACTTTTGGGTGTGAAGCTAGTCATAGTTATTTCTTGGTGTACCAATCAATTCTTTTGATTCATCAAAATATGCTATTAATACAGACAGCAATATATGGATAAATATGAAGCAACTACTGAAATATATGAAGTAAAAGTCACTAAGGCTTGAACACATACAATTCAGTGAACACATATTTTGGAGTCGTGAAGTAAAAGTAATGTCAAATAAGTGGTAAAATTGTTTCAAATTTCTGACTCAGTTGTAAAGAAGTCTTTTTATGTTTCTTATCCAAATTTGGTAACTAATCTCTTACACTAAAACATTAATTTCCTATTCCTAGTCAATAACATAAACATTGATAATGATTTATTTATTACGATTTCACATATCAATTTTCCACGTGTATTTACTCTAGTGCCTGCCACTTCAAGATACCATGAGCAATGAGAAGCACACCTAAGCACTTTCATGACTGCAATGAAGTACCACTTAAGTGAAATGAAGCTCCCAACCTGCAATGCACCTAAGTTTCAGTACTTAGGTGCGTCTGGTGCCTCAAGGAAGCCTTTAAAAACATTATTTAAACCCTCGGACCTCCAGGTTCTTACTCCCATGCCTAAACCCACCCAACAACTCCTTTTGGGACGCTTATCCATTTCATTCCTCTGATAGCAATCTTTTTCATTCCTAAGTTGTACTCGAATAAGGAACTGATATCTAGATGTCAGTCTAGCATATAAGCATGCTTAATAAGTAACCTCAATTAAGACAAAATTAAAAAATCTGAAAGCAAGAGAGCGTATGACTTCCAATGTCTAGGAGGAAAACAAAGTAGATTTTTCCTTTCTTTTTTGAAAACCAAAAATACCAAGTGAGTTAGCTGGCCCAACATAAGTTGATCCACAGTTCAAAACTCTTGAGAATATAGCTTCCCCCTCTACTCTGCTTTCACTTAAATTCCAGACAACTCGTCAGTGGCAGGGTTCTAAGTCGTGACGTGCACCCCATTCTCATGTCTCACATTGCGTCCTTCCACTGAACCAAAGCCCTAGGTGCAAAACTAAGCTATGTTAATCGGACTCTTCAAAAATGTCAACGGGTGCGTGCCGGATTCTCCAAAAGTAGTGTATTTTGGAGAATCCGATACGGGTGCAGCATCGAAAGTGAAGAGTCCGCGCAACTTAGAAACTATGTAGAATTATCTAAGAAAAAAAGTTGCAGAAAAGCTATTCGTACCACTTCCACTCCTGTTCAAGATAAAGCAACAATTCATCGTAGAAACTAGTCAGCCAACTTGAGAATGATATCATGGACGGTTGGAAATTCTGAGAATTTGATAGTCTATCCATTTCACTTTTCTCATTTGCAACTTTAATAGCCTGCTGCCTCAAGTTAAAATCTTCCCAAAGCCGCTTTATTGGCTTGAGGTGGACCATGGTGTAGTGCATCTCTAACGACTTGAATCTCCCAATTCTCAGTAGAATCGCACGCATTTCTTGGGCAACATCAACCTACGAAACAGCAACGAGGGATCTTTACAGTTTCCTTACTAGTTCATGGTGGAAGAATGCATTCATTTGTAAACATAAAATATAACCTTTAGAGAAGGATTACAAAGGAGAAAGAGAGCTAAAATCACCTTTCGATTACTTAGAGCATCTGTTAGTCGAGGTTGGACCACTGAGTCTAGTCTATCTTCTAAAACTTCAAGTTGCCTCCTAATATTGGCAAATTCAGCAACCTGAAAATTGCAGGAGACTTAATAAAGCAAGAACAATTTAACTGCACATGCCACACACATTGGCATGCTATGTAAAAAGCAAGTCGAAACTCACCTCTCCAACGGCAGACAAGCAGTGCCTCATATTAGCCAGAGTTTCTGCAGCTCGTGGAAGGTCACCACTAGCAAATACTTCCTCCACTGTTGAGCTTAATTGAGTTAAACCAGCAGCATCCTTCGAACAAGAAAATTCAAGTATTTGGAGGTCATAAAAACAGAAAATTAGCACGAAACTGCAATAATTGCTAGTGTAGGTAGAGTTCTGATTTAGGTTAAACATTACTTCAACAAAAGTGTTACCTGCAATGTCTCATATGCAGCTTCCATTCTCCGCTTGACAGTATCAACTTTTGCTAGTGTAGCTACAGATTCAGCAGATGATCCCTCAGCCTGCAAAGGAATCAAAGTTGTGAGATAGGAAATGTGTCATTGCTTTAATTTCTGTGAAGCAAATGATGCAATAACAGAAAATGTAAATGTAGGGGAAAGAGAAAGAACTTTTTTAAGTTTTAGAAGGATGGCAGAGAGAGAAGAGCGAAGGGAGAGAGCATCGTCACGAAGGCGGATGACATCTCGATTGGCGCGGGGAACACGGAGGAGTGCGGCGGCGCTTTGCTCCTCAAGGGAAGCGGCGATCTCTTCGGACACCATCTGAAGCTTCATTTCCAGATCCATCAAGTGTTTGTCCAGTGGATCCAGTGGATGTCGTGACTGGCACGCTGAGTTTATCCATTTTTTGGGATCAAATTTCTCGTCGGAGAAGGAACTCAGATCCACCATCATCGTTGCCGTCGATCACTGGTAATTGCCTTTGCTTTGCTTAGAGAACTCCTCAAACACCACATTGAGGACCTGTTTGGAAAGTGAATTTTTTGCTTTGAATTTCTGTTATTCTTTGAGTTTTATTTATTTTAGTATTTAATTATTTTTTACTCTAAATTTAATAAATTATTTTTTTATCAAATATTTTTAATATTTTTATGCTATTAGTATTCTTGTTAATTATGCATTTCATGTTCATATAAATTTTGTACTTTAGTTTTTATGATTAATTTAATTAAAATATAGTAATTTAAAAAATATAAAGTAACTATTTTTTATAAGATTAATTTTTTTAATTTTAAATAATTAATTTTTATTTTTAATTTAATATAATCTTATTTTTGTACTTGTATAATTAAATAGTATACTTTTAATATATATATCTTAAATTCAACAGAAATTATTAGTTTCATCTTTGAACTATTGACAATTTTGAAATACTCCGATCTAGCGACATGATTGATATATACCACTAAATTTTCAACAAATTTAGGAGGTTTTAACACTTTTCACTCTTCCAAGAGTTTGAAACTATCCGATTGTGGATAAATTAAGTTTAGTTATTTAAGTATTGATATATTTTTAAGTGTGTCAATAATTTAAAGTTAAAATTAATAATTAGTTTTTATGTAGAAAGAAACCTCTATTTGATAATTTAAATTAAATAGTATAGATTTACAAATAATTATCTATCTTTTAAGATTGTCATAATCATCTCATTTACTGCAAAATCAAAGTTAATAAAAGTACATCATTGATGAGATGTCCAAAGTGATGGAAGAAACCGAAAGAATTAAAAGCAGAGAAATAGAAGAAGAAGAAGAAGAAGAAATATGGAGCTGGGGAGCAGGAACAGAGGGACAATTAGGAACAGGAAAACTCCAAGATGAACACAAACCTCAACTCATCCATTCTCTTTCTTCTTTTGGTCCTATTTCTCATCTCTCTTGTGGTGGAGCTCATGTCATTGCCCTTACCCCTGGTATGCTCTTTTAATCTACTCTCAAAACTTATATTCTTGATGGGGTTTATGTTTTTTCAGTAAAGATGACACCTTTTTCGTGTGAGATTCAAATCTGTGTATTTATGTTTTTTTACTTGATGGGGTTTAAGTTTTCTTTTCTTGGGTGGGATTAGGAGAAGGGGAAAGAATTACTACATGGAGAATCGAACCCTTGCCAACAAGGTGAAAGTTCACGTAGACAACTAAGCTATTAAGATTTCTCGTGTTTTAAGGTTTTGCAGTAAAGTTGACACCTTTTTCATGTGAGATTCAATCTGTGTATTTTCTACTTGATGGGGTTTTAAGTTTTATTTTGGAGGGAGGGGTTAGGAGAAGGGAAAATGGGGAAAGAATTACGAGGTAGAGAATAGAACCCTTACCAACAAGATGAAAGTTCATGTATCTAACTAATTGAGCTACTAAGATTTAGCAGGGTTTAAGGTTTTGCTGTAAAGTTGACACATTTTTCATGTCATCATGTGAGATTCAATCTGTGTATTTTCTACTTTATGGGATTTAAGTTATCTTTTGGAGGGTGGGGTTAGGAGAAGGGAAAATGGGGAAAGAATTACATAGTAGAGAATCGAACCCTTACTAACAAGATGAAAGTTCATGTATCCAACTAATTAAGCTACTAAGATTTAGTTGGGTTTAAGGTTTTGAAGTAAAGTTGACACCTTTTTTCGTGAGAGATTCAATATGTGTATTTTCTACTTGATGGGGTTTAAGTTTTATTTTGGAGGGTGGGGTTAGGAGAAGGGAAAATGGGGAAAGAATTACAAGATAGAGAATCAAATCCTTACCAACAAGGTGAAAGTTCATGTATCCAACTAATTGAGCTACCAAGATTTAGCAAGGTTTAAGGTTTTGCAGTAAAGTTGACACCTTTTTCATGTGAGATTCAATCTGTGTATCTTCTACTTGATGGGGTTTAAGTTTTATTTTGGAGGGTGGGGTTAGGAGAAGGGAAAATGGGGAAAGAATTACAGGGTGGAGAATCGAGCCCTCACCGACAAGGTGAAAGTTGAAGCTAACTGAGCTACTAAGATTTCTCGGGGTTTAAGGTTTTGCAGTAAAGTTGACAATTTTTTCATGTGAGATTCAATCTGTGTATTTTCTACTTGATGGGGTTGAAGTTTTATTTTGGAGGGTGGGGTTAGGAGAAGGGAAAATGGGGATAGAATTACAGGGTGGAGAATCGAGCCCTCACCGACAAGGTGAAAGTTGAAGCTAATTGAGCTACTAAGATTTCCCGGGGTTTAAGGTTTTGCAGTAAAGTTGACACCTTTTTCATGTGAGATTCAATCTGTGTATCTTCTACTTGATGGGGTTTAAGTTTTATTTTGGAGGGTGGGGTTAGGAGAAGGGAAAATGGGGAAAGAATTACAGGGTGGAGAATCGAGCCCTCACCGACAAGGTGAAAGTTGAAGCTAACTGAGCTACTAAGATTTCTCGGGGTTTAAGGTTTTACAGTAAAGTTGACACCTTTTTCATGTGAGATTCAATCGGTGTATCTTCTACTTGATGGGGTTTAAGTTTTATTTTGGAGGGTGGGGTTAGGAGAAGGGAAAATGGGGAAAGAATTACAGGGTGGAGAATCGAGCCCTCACCGACAAGGTGAAAGTTGAAGCTAACTGAGCTACTAAGATTTCTCGGGGTTTAAGGTTTTGCAGTAAAGTTGACACCTTTTTCATGTGAGATTCAATCGGTGTATCTTCTACTTGATGGGGTTTAAGTTTTATTTTGGAGGGTGGGGTTAGGAGAAGGGAAAATGGGGAAAGAATTACAGGGTGGAGAATCGAGCCCTCACCGACAAGGTGAAAGTTGAAGCTAACTGAGCTACTAAGATTTCTCGGGGTTTAAGGTTTTGCAGTAAAGTTGACACCTTTTTCATGTGAGATTCAATCGGTGTATCTTCTACTTGATGGGGTTTAAGTTTTATTTTGGAGGGTGGGGTTAGGAGAAGGGAAAATGGGGAAAGAATTACAGGGTGGAGAATCGAGCCCTCACCGACAAGGTGAAAGTTGAAGCTAATTGAGCTACTAAGATTTCCCGGGGTTTAAGGTTTTGCAGTAAAGTTGACACCTTTTTCGTATGAGATTCAATCTGTGTATTTATGTGTTTTCTACTTGATGGGGTTAGAGTTTTCTTTGTGGGGATAGGGAGTGGGTGGTATTAGGAATAGGGAAAATGGGGAAAGAATTACAAGGTGTAGAATCAAACCCTTACCAACAAGGTGAAAGTTCATGTAGACAACTAACTGAGCTATTAAGATTTCCTGGGGCTTAAGGTTATGCAGTAAAGTTGACACTTTTTCATGTGAGATTCAATTTGTGTATTTTCTACTTGATGGGTTTTAAGTTTTATTTTGGAGGGTGGCGTTAGAAGAAGGAAAATGGGGAAAGAATTACAAGGTAGAGAATCGAACTCTTACCAACAAGATGAAAGTTGATGTATCCAACTAACTGATCTAATAAGATTTGGTACAGTTTAAGGTTTTGCAGTAAAGTTGACACCTTTTTTCATGTGAGATTTCAATTAAAAGAATAAAGATATTGACTTTTTAAGAAGGAAAAATGAAAAATTTGACAGTGCCTTGCAGTTAAGATAACACCTTTATGGTGTTTGATTAAAATTCAATGGGAAAATGTAGACGAAAGAATGAAAACATTGATAGGGTTTTGCAGCAAGGATGACACAGTATTTGGAGTTGAGCTTCAATAGAAATATTACATCAGAAAAAAGGAAGAAGAGATCTTGATGGGGTTTTGAAGTGAAGTTGGTACTATCTTGATGTGAGCTTCAATGGAAATATTGTGACTTATTTTTTTTTTTTATTAAAAAGGAAAATACTTGATGGTGTTTAGATGAACTTTCACAGAAAGGGAAACAGAAAAAGAACAAGCTTGTTGGGTAAAGATATCATCTTTGGTCTGAGATTCAATAGAAAGATTTTTACTTTTCAAAATAAAAACATTTTTGTTGGGGGTTTTGTAGGTGGAAGAGTGCTAACATGGGGGAGAGGTACTTCTGGTCAGTTAGGCCATGGGGAGATGGTTAACTGCTTACACCCACAGTCGGTAGAGTCTTTGGAAGGCATCTTCATTACACATGCTTCTGCTGGATGGAATCACTCAGGATTTGTTTCAGGTTTCATTCTCTCTGCTTCAGCTATGAATCTAATGTGATATTTGATTGTTAGTTTTCATACTATCAGTTTTTTGGTTCCGAAATACTTTATTTCAAGTTATGTTGTAGTTGAAAGTTCATGCATTGAGATTCCAATTATGTTTCATGAGATTTCAGTTATGTTTTCGTATTAATTGTTTTCTCCACTGCCGCAATTCCTTTTCTGAAAACTACTTTGATTTGTTGCGCTTGAGCTAAGGGTCTTTCGAAACTGCCTCTCTACCTCCCCCTACCCCACTTGTTGGATTAAATTGGGTATGTTGTTGTTGTTGGGCTTCCCAAGTTAAAAGTTAACTCCTTGACACTTGAGGTACATTGAAATGTGTAGATACTACAGCATAAATTTGTATATCCTTGTTAGAAGCCATCTTTATGTACCAGGTTACTTGCAAAGTTCTTTTCCTGATGATAACTGAAAGCTTTTGGGAAACAGACGATATAAAATTTTTCGTGACCATTAAAAGGGAAAAAAAGATGATTTGAACTTTGAAACAATTTTTTGGTAAAGTATATTCCTGAATGTTTTATGTTCTCTTGCTGCAATTTTGAATCTAAATAATTGGTGGTATGTATATGGAGGAATCTTGTTTAGTGAATAACTGTTTTAATTTGCCTTTGAGAGTAAATGTTTAACAATTACCAGATACTGGTTACGTATTCACTTGTGGAGATGGTTCATTTGGTCAGCTTGGACATGGGGATTATATCTCAAGATGTTCTCCTGTACAAGTGTTGCACTTCAAGGCTAGGCATGTCGAGCAAATTGCTTGCGGTATGCGCCATTCACTTGTCTTTCTAAAAGGTAAAGCAGGCTGAATAGTGCATTTTTGTCTATCTGGTTATATTAACATTATAGCATTGTTGCTGCTTTCTGAGAACGTTGTGTGCTGCATATCTGTTCTCATTTTTATAGTTGGCCATAGTTGTCGTTTTCCATAATACTGTGATAGTGCTGTAAAGCTTCTCTTAAAACTTTTGCTGGCACTATACAGCTACAATTTCGATTGGTTATTGTCATGAGCTTGAAATAAAATCAGATTGTTGTAAGTTATGACTAGTCACAGCCATTAGGCCTGTTAACATAAGAACTCCAGAGATTACTGCATGGTGAAGTAATCAGGTTGAGTTTGCCAATAGTTTCTTTATTCTCTTTGTGACAACAAAACTGTAATTAATTCAGTGTGAAAATTCTGCATTCTCTCTTACAGTTGTGGAAAACGAACTTCTTTGGCTAATTTTCTACTAGCTTAACATCTGATCTGCACCATCATATCATTAAGATGGTTTTAGAGATATATCGCAAATACCATAAGCAAGTAAGAATAATATAAGTGAATTCTGTGTGTCATACTTAACGACACTACTCAAGAACAAATTACTCGTTATGGTACATTACTTAATAATTTCTATACATCTGGTTTCACATCAGGCTATCACCTTGTTAGGATAGAAAAAGCAGTTTGATTAGAGTCTCTTAAAAATTGTAATCATCACTGTGGAAGCAAGTAATTTTACCACAATGCTTGTTCACACACTTGTCTCAGCATAAGCATGTACATTGAATTTGTTAGAAGCTGATTTTCCACTACAATCAACTTCTTAGGAGATACAGAGGATCTTATCTACGGATTTGGTTCCGGAAAACGTGGTCAACTTGGTATATCTGATGACAAACAGAAGTCAGTTAGCACTCCTCAGGTTACTTTGGGTTTTGAAAATGTCAAAATCAGGAGTGTCACTGCAAATGGAGATCACAGCGCAGCAATATCCAGTAAGTTTCTAAGTGCTTTTATGTAATCTAATACAAATGATACTGGCCTAACCTTTATCTGGTATCAGCATTTGCTACTTGGTGGTTGTAGCTTCATCCCATTGATGAACGATAATCTTATCAAGTTGGTAATACTTTTACCTGTTATATATTGCTAAGATTTTTTATCTTTTTTTTAAAAGTGAATGGGCATTTATATATATGGGGAAGAGCATTTCATGGAGCCCCAGATGTGTATACTCCCCGCCGTGTTACTGCAGACTTATTATTCAGCCAGGTCGTGTTAGGATGGAATCACGCTCTTGTATTGACAGGTATGTTAGGCTTAGATCTCAATTATTACCAATTTGAAAATACATGAAGGGAATATTACAAGGTATATAGAAATATAAATACGTCCTCTTTACCATTTTAATAGGTGATGGGGAAGTATACATGCTTGGCAGGTACAATTACAATGTTCCTACTGGTGCTCAAAAAGCAAACGGGATGAAGCATATATCTGGTAATGATCTTCAATTAGCTTTCTGTGTAAACTTTTGTAAAATTTTATGGATTTGTCGTCTCTTTCTCCTGCTTCTTCAGATTGGATTCTCACAATGGATGGTCTTCACGCTTAACTTGATTGAATCCTTGTATGAAAGAAGTAGATCTACCTCTGTTAATTAAGTTGAAAGGTGAAAATGATGCTAAAAACACTTTAAACTAAACTTCTCATAAAATCATGTGTTTCTATGTGGTCATGAGTTGTCGTACTGACCATCCATTTGTAAATCCCTGTTTTGTCCGGTACCTTGCTTTCTAGCCTTTTTTGGTAATGCGTCCTTGTGTTGAGGGTCTATCGGAAACAGCCTCTCTAACCCACTAAGGTAGTAGTAAGATGTGCGTACATCTTACCCTCCCAGACCCCACTTATGGGACTATACTGGGTATGTTGTTGTTCTTTTGCCCGATTAGTTTGACCTCTATAAGTAATAAACATATAGGAGAAACAAAAGTACTCATGTGAACCAGCACTCTGGTGGCTTTTTAGCTAAATGCTTTGGCACCAAACTACACTACATAACAGTATTGAGTATTGACTGCTGTATTTCATCAAATGCAATGACATTAAAAGAGGAGGAAAGTAGTTTTCCAAATATATGATTGAAAGAATATCAGATACATTCAGAAGTCCAATAGAAGAGTTAAGGTTACCTGCGTCTAGTTAATATTTGAAGAGGAAAAAACATTAGACTTTTTAACCTGAAATGGAAAGAATTATTGGTTGATGACCCCAAATCCCAGCTGAGACAAAATACACTAGGTGATTTCATCCCATCTGTCCTGGCCTTGGTAGCTTTTGTGGATAGAGTTACTTGATACCTGCTGATGGTTGGAGGTGGCAGGTATCCTCTGGAATTAGTCCAATAATAATTTGACCAAGTGGAAGTCAACCCTCCTAAACATAATGTCAAGCCTCATTTATTGGACACGAACTTGCAATTGTCACCCTCTGAAGTGTCTTTTGGAAGTGTTGTCAAATTCATAATCTATGATTTTTGCTATTTGATGGTGTAATCAGTCAGTCAATTAGGTCTCAACAACAAACTAGTTGGGATTCGTTCTTCCATATCTATTCCATTTAAATGGGTCCGTTTCATTTCAGTACTGGTAAATAGCGTTTAGGCAAATTCGGGGTCCTCTAAAATCTAAATCTAACACTTATTCTTATCCACACCAATGTAAGGTAACAACAATTAAGCCTAACTATTTAATGATTTATTCTATCTGAATTTTCAAATCATATTGTTACAAGTATCTGCCCATGGCTCCATCACTACACAATTTGTACTCTTGATGCTGAACACAACTGTCTCATTTGCACAGAGGATGAAGGTGTCATTCTATCTGAATTTTCAAATCATATTGTTACAAGTATCTGCCCATGGCTCCATCACTACACAATTTGTACTCTTGATGCTGAACACAACTGTCTCATTTGCACAGAGGATGAAGGTGTCCTGCAAAGAGTCCTTGATTTCAACAGTACAAAGGTTGTCCAAATTGGTGCAGGAGCTGAGCACTCTGCCGTGGTAACAGGTGAGGATCTGATGCAAAAGTTTACTGTAACAAACCATCAATTGCGTATTCACCTGTCTTCACTTCTGTACTATTTTAACCTTTCAGCAGATGACGGATCAGTAATGACATGGGGTTGGGGTGAACACGGTCAGCTTGGTTTAGGAGATACAAATGATCAAACTGGTCCTCGTGTTGTAAGTTTATGCAATGAACAGTCCAGGAAACCATGTGTTGGTAGAGTTTATTGTGGCAGTGGTTTCACATTTGTTATCAGGACATGTACCGTGAATTCCAGTTTCTAATATAGCGATGTTCAGTATTTGAAATGTAATTGCTCACTATGTTGCTTATCAAAATAATCAAAAGGCATTTTCTTTATCAATTGCCTTGTTGCAAGCAATGTCAATGTACAATCTGTGTATGCAGCATTTCCCATCCTCTCAAATTCAGTAACAAGCTAGCTGAATACAACAACATACTTTGTGTAATCCCACAAGTGAGGTCGGTCTAGTGAAGGTAGGTTGTATGCAGACCTTACCTGTACCTCCGTGGGCTGTTTCCGAGACTCTCATCTCAAACAAGCCAGCTAAATGTGTACAGTAAATAGATAGGTAAACATGATACAGAAAAGAATATCACTGCCTTGAAAGAATAATTGATCCAAATTAGCTCAGATATTCAGAGCACATGCTCACTTTACATGGCTGAGAATCAGATTCTGTACCAGTTGTGTGTGTCAAATAATGGAAGGAAACTACAAAATTCAACGATGGAACCTACTATTACATCGTCAATCAGATTCTTTCGTGACATTCGCTGCTTGGGAGTAATTACAAGACAACAACACATAGGATCAGTTACTAATCTATCAGCTCCTAGAGTAACTTTTCTGCGACTTGCTGTTATGTGACAATGAGAAGATTATTTTCATGTCCATTGTTGTGAACAACAGGCCTCAAAGGATCAACCTTCCATATGCCATCAACAATAAATTTGATCTGCAACAAAAGAATGAGATGATGGCAACGACTTCAAAGTTCAAAATACTTTACATTACAAGGGGTTACACACACCTCATAGCTGCCTGGGTACAACTTTAGGCTAACAGAAAAAACACCAGTGCGCAATTTCTCCATCTTCCTCTGTAAGTTAATACAACAGATCATTCTATTAACAAAGGACAAGAAGCCCATTGAAACTATTACCACAAAATTTGTTTTGTTTTTATTGTGAAAGCGGGTTTATAGAACTGAAGAGTTTTCAATATTAGGAGACACAAGTGGTTTGAAAAATTAATGAAAAAAACATTATACTGTTAAACAGACGACTTCTTGGCTCTTGTACAGAACATTGTGTAGTAGCTAGGAGAACCCACATAGGCTCAAGGACGGCCAGTTGACTATTACTTCTTATACATATATATTAAATCCTGAACACCCTTCGTAAAATTTCTGGTTTTGACTACTTCCAAATTAAGTTTATACAGAACCAATGACACCAACAATGAGAAATGCATCAAATTTGTATTTTCTAACTATTTGTCAGCAAAAATTTTCCTCCTTTTTCAAAATGTTGCCTCCTAAGTATTTCTTATCACATATCCAGATCAAACCTGAGTTGTCCATCCATCAAAAGAGCCTGCTAGAAGAACCTCTGAGGCAGAGTTATGCCAAACAATCTGAGTAGTACGAAGAAACTGTAAAGCTTTCCTAGCACCATCAATCCTCTTCTGCTTCTTTGCCAGTAATTTCTCTGCATCACTGAAAGAGTAGGGTGTGGGGATTCAGTATTGGTGGGTATATAGTGTAAAATGAATGATAAAGGAATGAGAAATGATACAGACGTCAATGTTAACGCCACCTTCCCCTCAAGTATTGCAAATTTTGCACGTATGGACCGCAATCTCTTCTGAGCATTTATGACATCATTCTCCTGGAACTCCCGTGCATCAGAAAGCTTCTGAAAATCACTACGGGATTTTCCAAGAACCTGAGAGAACATTTCTAAACAGTGACAAGCTTCATCCCGCAAAAATATCAACCAACAGAAAACTTCAAATGCAATTCTCTCCTTGGTGGCAGGTGAAATGAAAATTTTGCTGATAGATCATTTTCTATTCTTTGGGAGAGGATGTGGGAGTACAAGGAAGAAGTATCAGCCTATCAGGTTATTGAGTTCAAATCCCTGATAGGAGTGAATTCCCTGTGTTCCGAGAGGTCCTATAAGAAAATATCTTGAGGTAGAACAAGAACTGGGCAGACTTAAAAACATATTTAACAGAAGCAACCGACATCAATTGTTTGGGTGGAAGAATCACATTACAGCAACAAATACAGCTAGTCAAATCTCCATGCTACATATCAAAACATAACATAAAAGCATATCGTAGTAGGAAAATTAACATTATGATGCATGGCAAAAGAAAGATGCGATTCTGAACAAACAGGAGATGCAGATTTCTACCTCCATTGAACTGAACTCTTGGCTCGTGGATCTCAGGGAGCGAAGTGTTGAGGATAGCTCAAGCTCTAAATGCTGAAGACGAGTGCTTATATCATTATGGTTGTTATATATCCATCTTTCCGGAGTTTCAGAACTATTCTCTTTGACGGTAAATACATCATCACTTGAAGTTTCAGTTTTACCTCCATTTGGTCTCTTATCAAAATCTACCTCACCAACTGTACATGGAAGGGGTCAAATTGAGGCAACAAACTATGAACATGATTAGATTCAGGGAAGCGAATACCTTCAAACTGTGTGCCTTCAGGGCATGCACGTTGAGTGCTCCATGATCTCCACATATCTGGCGTGTATTTGTGGTTAAGCTGACCTCCTGAATCACTTAAACCACCTTTCTTGGGGCTACATGTCGTGAGGCTTCCATTTTTTCCCAGGTCAGTCCTGTATGGAGCTCTACCTGTAGTAGTGGTTCCAGAACTTCTGTCATCAATGTTATCCCTACTTGAATGATTAGGTCCATATCCATATTTGCTAGTATTAATACCAAGAGATGAGATTCTCTCTTTCTCTAATCGGTTCAATATCCCTTCAATCCCTTCAATCACGCTATCTTCCTCAACCACAGCTTCTCTAACACAAAGGCAACAGAAAGTAAGATACTAAAGAAATGAGCAAATTTTCACATAAACCCAATGTAATCTATGATGAATGGCAAATAAATTGGATCACAATAAACACTTAGAAACAAATAATCCTGCTTTTAACTTATATTTTTGGCTCAAAGTAGAAGTTTATCTACTAATAGCAAAATCTTTCGAGTGACGAACACTATTCTTTATCAACAAGAACCAATATAAACAAATGGACAAAAGAGAGGAAACACGATAAACAATAAGCAAAAGCACATTTTGCAAGGAGGAACCTCACAGTGATCTACCAGAGGAGGAAGCTGGCTGAGAAGAATCCCCAAACGGAAAATCAGTGTAATCTCACAATAGGGTTCTGGGTAGGGTAGAGTGTACGCAAACCTTACGACTACCTCATAGATAGAGAGGTTGTTTTTGATATACCCTTGGCTCAAGAAAAAAAAAAAGTCCAAAGTATAGAGAAAGAAATAACAGAAATGAACACATTCATGGCAAAACACAACATACAACCTGACAAATCATCCTAAACAATAGTCATAGCAAGATACAATGATAATCAAAGTGTAAGAAAAACATAAATAATAACCAAACTCAAAGGACAACCTCCTACTCTAATATATGTCCTTCATAACCACCTATCTAAGGTCATGTCCACGGTAAGCTGAAGCAGCTACATGTCATGTCTAATCACCTCTCCCAATATTGCTTCGGCCTATCTCTACCTCTATTGAAATCATCCATAGCCAACCTCTCACACCTCCGCACGGGGGCCTCCGCGCATCTCCTCTGCACATTTCCAAACTATCTCAGCCTCGATTCCCACATCTTGTCCTCTATCGAGGCCACTCCTACCTTGTCCCAGATATCTTCATCGCTAATATTATCTCTCATAGTATGCCCACACATACATCTCAGCATCCTCATCTCATTCTATACAACTTTCATCTTCTGAATGTGGGAGTTCTTAATTTGACAATACTCCACTCCATACAACATGGCCGGTCTAACCACCGGTCTGTAGAACTTGCCTTTCAATTTTGGTGGCACCTTCTTATCACACGGGATTCCATATACGATAAACAATCCATGATGAATGGCAAACAAATTGAATCACAATAGACACTTAGAAACAAAAAATCCTTCTAATAACTTCTATATTTGGCTCAAAGTTAAAACTTTTCTACAAATAGCAAAATCCTTAGAGTGACACACTATTCTTTATCAACAACTAGTAAAATTATCCGCGCTTCGCGCGGGAACTTAATACCACGGAATTTATAAAATAATATTTAAAACCTATCAGTCATTAAAACTAAAACACTATATTATTTTACATACAAGATTTCCTAGTAACGAACATTAATAATGTAAAGGAAAATGAAAATTATAACATTTTATCATTTATCCTTAATAACATAAGCATAAATTTATGACTGTAAAAAAATACCAGGATCTATAACATAAGCAATGGTGTCAGAGAGCAACTCAACAGGAGCAAGTACACGAATATTTAATTGTGCAGAAGAATAAGAATTTCAGAATTTTCGTTGCTTTAAACTGAGAGGAAATCCTTCTATTTATAGACAACAAAAGATAGCGTGAACAAAAGTTTGTTGTGTCTTATCGAAAAGGTCACAACTTTTCATAAAAGTCGCAACTTTTCATTGAAGTCGCAACTTTTCATAAAAGTCACGACTTTTCATGAAATGGAAGACTAGTTTTGAAAATAAATAAATTAAAAGGAAATCCTAGTTTGTGGTAGCGCCAGGTAGGCAAGGTTAGGGTTCTCTTTTATATATATATATATATATATATATATATATATATATATATATGATATATGATAACCAAGATAAACAAACACACAAAAGAGACGAAACATTATGAACAATAAACAAAAGCACATTTTGCAAGGAGGAAACCTCACAGTGATCTACCAGATGAGGAAACTGGCAGAGAAGAATCCCCAGACGATAAATCGGAACCAGAATCACTTTCTTGATATTTCTCAACTCTTTTTCGTAACTCCTCAATATCAAAATCCATTTCCTCAGCCTCAGGAACATTTTCTTGGTCAGTGGGAGGTTCCTCTTCTGAGTCCCAACCAAACGAATACCATCCACCCCTATTCCTAATAGCCTCAATCAAATCAACTCTTCCTGCTTTTTCCAAATCTTTCCTCCTTGGAAATGCATCTGGGTTCTGAGACTTCTCCATAAAGGCTAAAATTTCAGCCTCTAACTTCATATCACCTTCACTTTGCGACCCTTCTCCACAGCAACAACAACATACACTGTGCTCTTCTTTTCCCTTTCTAATTAGCTCAACAAACCTCAAAGAACACATCTTTTTACCCAAAACAAGTTCAAAACCACCAGATTTTCTCAGAAAATGAACTCTTTTTCTTGGGTTTAGGACAAAAATTTTACAAGGGGTAGCAGGTAAACTCAAAAAAGAGCAGAAATTATAACGTCTTGTGAACTGGGTCAAAACCATCGTTCAGGCATTTCTTCGAACAAATGGTGAACAAAACAATCCCAATAAACTTGAAACAAAAAAGAGAAAAGGAGAAAGGCAAAACAAGAAAAGAACACTGCAGCAGTAGAAGAAATAGCGTAAAATGCAAACAATTGAAAGAGTTGATAACTGTGAGCAACACAGTTATATATATACATAAAATAAAAAAAAGGACTCTTTCCCACAGTTCCCAATAACAATATGTGAGCTACCCAAGATCCCAATTCTGACCAGTATTTTCAAGATTTGGTTTTGGTAAGGGTAAGGCGAATTTCTCTCAATATGGAGGAGGAGACAAGTGAAAATAGAACCTTGACATTAGATATTTTTTCCTTTTCATCTTATGTTTGATATTTAAGTCTGACTAATTTAAATTTACGATTCATAAGGCTCCATTCAAAAAGAAAAGAAGCACTCTCTACAAGAGACAATTCGAATTCAAAGTCTCATCCACTACAACATGTCTTTTTTAACGGTGAAACTTGACATATATATGTCTATGGCCTTTGGAATCTATTTGGATTAAGATAGTGTTTAGATTTATAGTATTTACTAATTTGGGGAAAACTCTAAAGCACATTTATTTATTATCTAAAGGAGTTGAGAAAACATTTTTGGAATAAAATCTTGCATAAATAATGTTATATGGATTTTGTTAAGATGTAGCACTAGAAAAATAATTATTGTTTGGTCATATAAGGAAAAAAAAAGAGTTTTACACCCTATTAACATTATAGAGTTCTAATTACATGTTATATAAATATTTTTAAATAATCACATTGCATCACAAAACTTCTCTTGATTTCAATTTCAATTTTTTGCAATTCTCTCTCTCCCTTTTATCTTTTTCATCAGACTATTTTAAAACTGAAAAAAAATTGATATTTTTCATAATTTGTGGAATTTTTATTTTATAAAAAAAAAAATACAACATAAAAAATTTATATTTATGTTCAAATTCATATCAATTTGATTTCATATAATATGTTCAAATGGATCTGCATCTTTTTTTTCTCATATAATATTTGATTTGATGTTTAAGATACATTCTAAAAGATTTGACTTGATCCATCAACCCATTAGCAAGGGCTAAAAGTAAGAGGATGTGCCTAAAAAGCAGCTGAGTTTGTCAGCTCAAGCTAGCATGGCATATTTAAAAATAAAAATACCCCATAAATAAGTAGTTCTTTTATAACAATATTCCTTAATTATTAATTTCAAACTTACTAATTACTATATAGTCAATCTAAGATTTTGTAGTCTAGTAGTATTGGTAGCACCAACATTGGAAAACGCAGAAGGATAATCAATTGATGAAAAAACATGGAATCATTGAGTTGTAATATAGGTACAAATTATTCTCAACGAGGTCATAAAAAATATCTCATTTTCTTCATCAAATTCGAATAAAGATCAAAGACCTGCAAAATATGATTCGGCAAAACAACTCTAAAGATAAAGAAAAATATTGTTAATATCTTATGCTTTTATCCGAATGTGATAAAAATAGTCGAATCACTTGTTATGAACTCGTTGAGAATGATTCCAACCCAATTCATGAAGAGTACAAGGTAAATTCAAAAGATCTAAGTTAGTCCTAAGTCTCACTATCTATTGACTCGTTAAATGAAGTTAAAAAGAAGTAAAATTACAACTTCATGATTTGTCAGTCGATTGATAAATTTAAAATAACAAAGAATTACCAGTATTTTATTAGCTGTAACGATCAGAAACCGTCGTTATTTAGGAGAAGCGAAATTCACGAAAAATATGGGCCCTTGTCCTGCCATAGCGGGCCAGATGCTGCTAGGGCGACGGCGCCAGGGTGGGATAGGCGAGGCAGAATGTAAATTGCGAGAAATCTTATTTTCTCCATCTTGCTAAAATACCTAAATAAGACGTAAAACACCCTATAAACCTCAGAAAAGTTGTTCTAAGCTTGGGAAGAAGGGAGAGAGAAATTCCTAGCGTGAGGATGGTGATATCTTGTGGATTCTTGGCCAAAATCACCGTCACGAAGTCCGAAAACAGAAATTGAAGTCAATAACTCCGTGCAGCTGCTTGGCGCCCAGGTAGGCTAGGTTTTATAAATTGAGTAGTTTAAATCTGTGCTTACTACGTAATATATATAAATCAATGGTAGGGTTTATGTGTAGACCTTCGTGCACCAAGTGAATTCCATGGGCAATTTCTAGAAATCAAGCAAGTGGGTTTATGTCTTAAGAAGAAAATTTATGACTTGTTAGGGCTTTTAAAATTGCAATCATAAATGGAACTAGAATTATGAATGTATGCTAGATTATAAATTGGAGTGATTAAATTTAGGATTTATGATGAATTGTGATTAAACCTTAGAAAGAGGTCTTAGATGATGAACTAGGGCTAAGTATGGTCAAACTAATGCATATATGATAGGGATTGAGGAGTAATTCTTAGGTAATGGTTGGGATTCTATGATTGTGTAATGTATGTTTGTTCTTGTTTCATTATGATACATGCATGTATATGAATGATATACTGTTGATCACACTTGTTGTAAATGAGATGAACGAATTATGATATCCATGAATTAAATGTATGATCTTGAGGATGTACTTGTGGTTGTGATTGTAGTGTGTTGAATGGATCGGCTACCGTGTTTCGGCATAACTAACTTGGATCGGTTGCCACGTTTTGGCATAACTAACTTAGATCGGTTGTCATATTCCGGCATAACTATGGAATTAGTTGCCACATTCTAGCATACTAACTGATTGGGTTTGGGTTTCATGAGAGGACCAATGATGTGGTATAATTGTGTGACTTGAGAAACGTGAGGTTGTTTGTAATTGTTATTGATGTTGTATATGCTCGATATGCGCTTGTGAGTATATGATTGTATTGATTTATATATGTTGCACTTAATGGGTATATGCTGTGATGAGGAAGTAAGGGTATGAAGCGAGTGGTTAGTTGGAATATATGTAGTCGTATTTGGAAATGTTTTTCTGCGTGTTAGAATGGTTAGGCTATGATCAAGTACCTAATAAGTAGGTTGATTGGAAGGTAGTTAATAGTTTGAGTGTTGGTGTAATTTGGAGGTATTTTTAAGAGACGGTAAGGGTGAAGAAGCGAGTGGTTTAATTCTTACTAGTTGGTTTCTTATATTATGCAGTGGGCGTTGAGTTGATCGATGATGCTTACCAGTAAGTGTGTTTGTACTGATACTACTCTTGCTATGTTTTTTAACATAGTCTGGATGCAGATTGGTGATGTTTCATTAGGTGAAGACGAATAAATTCTCCAGCAGCTTCTATTCTTCCTTCCGTATGGTGGAAACTGTGTCTTTTATTTATCTTGTCCAGTTGTACTCCTAGTAGCTCTTGTGCCTGTTTAGACTAGATCCTTGGGAGTTGTTAAATTATTTTACAAGTTTTTAACTAAATGTGTGTCTAAGGATATTGTTTTTAAAATCATATTATTATATTTATCTCTGTTTTCTTTAAATTTTTCGCATTCTTAACTATTGAGATATGAGAGTTCTCCTGCTCAGGTGTAAGAGTGGATGCCCACACTGTTCGATGGATTGGATCGTGACAATAATATTTCTCCCAATCTCCCTATATTGTAATAATGAAAAGATATGAAAATATAATTTTAAGAAAAAAAAAAGTATAATCTTCACCGACATTGCCACATAAAGTCCTATCAAAGATCATCACAATCATTGCTTCAAAAGTAGAAAAATGTACTAATCCTAGTGGACAACTATATATAAGATATTATATTTATATATTCTAATAATAATCCATAATAATTGAAGGTCTCTAATTTACTTTTTAAAGTAAAATATTTGACAACAACAAATTATGGGAAGTTTTATCATCTATATATGTCCATTGAATAGTTGAGAACATAAGTACAGTATATTGTTTTGTTTTTTCAACACAAAAAGTTAAAAAAAATATTTATTGGAATTAACAATTTAGTGGCAGGGACTTTCCCATTTTGTCTTAATAAGAATATGTATATTTAACGTAATTTAGTTGGATGATTTTCGACAAAAACACGTTCTATGATATGATTGTTTTTGTTTTTAGTTGTTTCTTGTCTGATCACAGTTTACTCACGGTTTCAAATTATTGATTGTGTTTCTCTTTTATAGCTTTTTTGAAGAATAGTTTTTTTAATTTATATTAAGGGTCCATTTGGGCATGCGATATAAAATCATGATATGATATTATAATATGAAATCATAAAATAAAGTTGAAGTTTTGTTTGGATATGCGATATGTAATTTTTGTGTTGTATATTTTCTCATGTACATAAGAATCACATAAGTTGTAAAACTATTAAAATAGCTCCAATTTTTTATTTAATCTTATCAAATAAATAAAAATTTATAAAATCGCATAATAAATTATTACAAAGCTATTCGTTCTTCACTTAATTAATTGTTTTATCTAACTTTAATTGATCAAACTTTAATTCAATTAAAAAAAATTGAACATAAATTGTAGTGTACTAGTCTTTAATATAATCTTCTCACATAGTACGATTAATCTTCTCACGTTGAACTTGCATTTCTCTATCTTATGACTAAGAATACAAACCAACATTGTTACTTTGAGCCATTTGTTAGTCATTCGCAACTATATTTTCATGCTCATAGACCATAAATATTTCATGATCCCTTTGGTATTTTCGCAAATAATTATGTAACATTATACAAGTTATGACAATTTTCACTTCTGTGTCAATATCATATGGTTCATGCCTTGTTTCACTTGTGTGCAATTGCACATTTTCAATGCATTAATTTCATGCTAAAATCAAACATATTGGAAGTAGTAATTATCAAACATACATCACCAATTTTGTCCTTTTTCATATCAAATTACTTTAAACATTTTCATATGTAGGCGAAAGAGAAGTTCTTTTATTATGAAAAAACAAAAAGTATTACTCCATCCGTTTGTATTTATATTCACCAAATCAATGCTTACTTTATCATTTATATTCACCAAATTTAAAGCAATAATAAATTTTATGTGGTGAGAATGATAAATTTTAAAAAAGTAATGATGTGATTATTAATTTTTATTTACATATGAAATAAATGTTTAGTAGATATAATGTGGGGTTGTTTTAACAAAATATTAACTTGTGGATCAACTTTTGTATTTAAAAATCTCAAATCCTGATGTGGAATTTCTATATCATAATTTTTGGAGAATATGGTATTACATCTCATGATATGAAATCATGAGATGGAATCAGTGTGAAATCGCATGTCCAAACTCTGATTTCATCTCACCAATTTCATATCGATTCAAAAATCTCAAATCATGATATGAAATTGTTGATCTTTTTTTCGCAGTTTAAAATAAGCGAATTATGCAAGGTTCAAAATAATCTTGGCATTTTTTCTTCATATTTATTCTTCATCTAATGAACTTCTTAATTACTTTGTATTTTTTTTTTTAAAAAAAAAAAAGTTATTTGAAATTAATCAAAAATATAATAGTGAAAAGTAATCTTTTGACGTATAACCTTACCTATTTTATTCTAAGGGGTGTATTCATCATATTCATACCCCAAAAATTCACTTAATAATTTATATGGATTAAAAAGGAGTATTAATTAGGAGTTTTTTCAGCCATGATCACTACTTTCTCCAATGGATATTATTTGGTTGCCTAAATAATTGGGGTTGATACTCATTAAATTTCACGTAAATAATATTCCTTTCTATCCATATTAAATTGCAGGGGTGCATCGGTTAATTCGGTTCGATTTTATGTGTTATCAGTTTGATTTATTGATTTTTGAATTTTAAATACGCTAAATTAATAAGATATTTTTATCAGTTTTTGATTTTCAATTTTTTGATTTTTGTCCTTAACAGTTCGATTTTCGATTTAACTAATAAGAAAATACTTATAAAACACATATATGACTTTTTTTAAAAAAAAAAAAAAAAAAAAAAGGTGCGACAAGACAATAATGTAACTTTACAAATGCTCATAAAATAAAACAATAATAACTAACATGAAAAGAACTATACAAGTGTAACACAAGGAATTAAGAGGAATATGGTTCTTACGTTAGGTTTTGACATTTTGTATAATGTGAAGTGGTGAACTCAAAGTCACTGCAAAACAGAATTGAAGGCTAAATGGCAAAGACAGTAACTAGTAAGGTATCAAAAATAATATTTAATATTTATATAGGTAAAAGCAGTAAATTACTACGTTCTTAGTGGATTATCGGCTTACACAATAACCCAATATTAAAAACCAATACCGAATCGATAACCCGATAATTTTTTTCTAAACTAATAAAATATTATTAACTCAATAGCAATAAATCAATTACACTTTTTTCAATTTAATTTATCAATCGATTTGATTTTTACACAACTCTATTATATAGTATTTTTAGCTTAGATATATTTCTTAAGAAATTTGTTCACCCTTTAAAAATAAAAAGTGTTTTCACTAAATAACATTTGATTAATATTTATAAGTTAACAAATAAACATTGGAATTTGAAGGTATTAGATGGTTAGAATTATTAGGGGACACAAAAAAAATATTAGGTGATTCTTTCCATTTGTTCTAATTTAAGTAGAGTGACCTAATACATGTGAAAGATATCTGTAAAATCAATCGAGGTGCAAAAGCTAGCATGAATGCCTCGATCATAACAAAAAAACATGTGTGCCTTGAAAAATAGTATACACTTAATATTCTCTTTAGGAATTCATCAATAATCCTTTAAAGTTAGCACTAATTTTTACTTAGACATTCCAATTAAAATTTTATTGTGTTATTTTGATATTTTGTGTTGACTTGACACATTTTGTGTGTTACACGCATTTTTAGTGCATGAGAAGTGCTTTTTATTTCTTCTTCATTCTATATTCCTATCACCAACTCCACTTTCGTCCGTAAAAAATCATATAAATATGATAGAACAAAAAATAAAATTTTGCCTTTGATATAGTCACATGAATGAGCATCATATTTAACGTTTGGTTTCTTCTATGTCAAAACCAAACTACGTAGAGATATTATATTGTTTATTTTTTTAATTCTTTTTTGGACATTTTATCAACTTGTATTATTGGTTTCTTCTATGCCAAAACCAAACTACGTAGAGATATTATATTGTTTATTTTTTTTTATTCTTTTTTGGACATTTTATCAAATTGTATTATAATGAACAATAACAGTCAATTTAGGGGGAAAAAACTCATCATATAGGAGTCTTGACAGTGATGAGATCTTCGCCTGAATTTTATGCGCAGCCTAGGTTTGCATTAATTACAAATATTAAAGGTTATTTTTATAAAAATTATTTTTATGAATGTTAATAATACTCCCTCTGTCCTTAATTACTTATTCACTTTTGAATTAGCACACCTATTAAGAAAACAATTATTGACATAGTGAGTTTATCATTTTATCCCTATTAATTATGAAGTGGATGAATTAAAAATTTAATATTTTCAAAAGGTTCTACCTTTTTCAAAGTAATTAATTGAGGATATACTAGGAATTTTTTTTTTTTTGTCCTTTCTTGATTTGTCAAAATAGACAAGTAATTAGGGATAACTATAAAAAGAAAAGTAAACAAGTAAATAGGGACAGAGGAAGTATTTATTAAGTATTTATCTTACTATTAATTTAGTCATTTAATACCACACAAATATATCTTGGATCCGTGCACAACACATACTTTTCCTCACTATTATAATAATGGCAAATGTGAAGTCAACTGAAATAATATACAAATAATACCTTTTTTTGATCAGGCCATGTAAGGATTAAAAGTAGCACATAGATATAATTTTAAAGATTTTTTTTTTTTTTTTGGAAAAATGTATTAGAATTTCCAATAGAGTTTCAAATTAAAAAAAAATGTTTCACCTCAATTTATTTATTTATTTATCAGAAGTGGAGTGTTGTGTGATTCCTGCATTCTCTGTGATATTTTTACTTAAAAAGGGTAATGTTTACACAGAAAAGTTTATACCAAATTTAATGCGTGGATCAAATACTTGCATTTCTTTTATTTAATTAAAATTAGTAAATGTTTTATGTTATCGATGAAAATTCATGTCAGGACGGAAAAATGAATTAAATAAGGGGACAAAAAGATATGGATAATAAATTCAAATATATATATATATATATAGAGAGAGAGAGAGAGGGAGGGGTTTGGGTGGGGGGGCGGGGGGGCGGGGATTTTTACAAGTTCATAAAGAGAATTTCTACTTAAATTGAAAATTTCAACAGATACAAATGAAAAAGAAATTGATAAAAACATCCTTAGAAATATGACTCTTATTTAACATTGTTAACTTCTTTACTCTAAGAAGTCAACTTAAGCATATCCTATAATTAACAAGGAACAATATACTAATCAAGTTGTATAAAAGATCTCATTAGTCTCACGCTCATCTGAAAGCTCAAGTGTTGACACCCAATTTTGACCCTCCCTGATAGGAATTAATTCACGAGCTTCTCAATTTTCAAAATGATTTAGAATAGTTAGTTTTATAAAATTCAAATATTTTTTTTTCTTCGAGGTTACTTTAAGTAAGTCTAGTCGATTTTTATAGTATTTTATAATTATATGTATAATTAGTGTTTCTTAAATATTCGAAAATCGTCCCAAAGAGATTTTAACTTTAGTAGGTGTTTTATTAAATTAGTTTAGTTTAAATTGTGGCTATAATTTTGAATTATTTAATTTATAATTAAATTAACTATCTTATTTCGTTAAGATTAAGAAGCTCATAAATTAATTATATTATTTCGTCTCATTTTTGTCAACCGAGTTCACCAATCTAATTCAATTTGTCTAGAGTTTTGACTTAGAAATTGGTTACAATTGTACTTCAATTACAAATATAGTCATTTCCTTTTGGACTTTTTTTTTTTTTTTTTTTTAAAAGGACCATATTTGGGCTCTTATTTGCAAATCTCGGCAGCCCACAATTCTCATCCCTGCCATTTCAAGATTTTGAGCCCATTTCCCTTGTTCTCAATTAATTCCCAACCAACCCCAACTTCTATTCAACTCCAGCCCACACCCTTTGCTCCGACCCAGCCCATCTCTTTTTCCCTCACAATAGAAATGCAGTAGCAACTCAGTGCAACACAAACAGCAACAACGGTCCCAAGCGGCGTCAATACACGGAAATTGCAGGAGCAGTACGATTCCGTTGTCTTCTTCCTCATGTCTCTTTCAATGCGTACTAACAAAGCATCTGCCAGCAGCACGCGTCTTACCCCATTTCCTCTTCCGGAATGGGGCGATTTTGCAAGGAAAAGGTGTCGTCCCAAATCGGTGAAAGGATTTTGGATTTTGAATTTCGAATGGGCCCTTCTTATCGATTTTTTCATCCGTTTCCCCCCAACTTTGGAACCCTAATTTTCTTGCTATATATGTTTCTTATCGTTCATTGTTGAGGAGGGGGGGGCGGGGGGGGGGGAGAGGAGACTTTTTTGGGAGAGTTTTTTTTTATTTGGAGAAAAATTCTTTAGTTGAAAAAATTGAAGTTAGTGACAGGGGAAAGCAAAAGAAAAGAAAAGAAAAATTTGTTTAGTTGGGAGTAGTAATAGAGTTAGGAAAAACAGACGTTGGAGAGGCAGAAGGTGTACAGAGAAATATAGCTTTCCGGTAAAACTCCTTGGTGGTGAAAGCTCGTTACTCACTACGCGGTGTCCCGAGGTCGCTGCTCCCTGAAAGGTAGACTTCTTTTGACCTTAACTTTCCTTTTGGTCGGTGTTTCGTTTGAGAATTGAAGCTTTGTTGGTTCATTCTCTCCCTCTCATGAATGCGTCTGTTCCGTCTTGGTTTATGGCTAAATGTCTAATTATTGCTTGTTTAATGCGTTAGTTGTTGTTTACTCTTTAACTGCTTAAGATGAAAGCGTATTCCTCGGTGTGATTTAAGTCTGAAATTCGTTAATTAAGAGTTTGAGTTTTCTTACTGTCGGTTTATTTTATTTTATTATTATTATCATTTTTGAGAAAAGCTGGTTGGATTTCGGTCTCGCCCGGTTGGAAATAGCTTGGGCGGTTATTTGATTTCGACTTTGATAGTGTTGGTGATGCAACCCGTTTTCGTTAATCGTCTATTTGTGCTCTAATCGCCTTCTTTATCGTTTAACTTGTTGTAATAGCTTCTCCGCTATGTTAACTTCTTGTAAAGCCTAATCTCTGTTCTCACTTAATCATATTGATATTTATGAATTTTTGGTTTGGACCCTTGATATATATATATATAATGACCAAATACTCAGCCCCCCTCCCGTTGGCATTTTGGAGCTTGTACTCCCGTATTTAAGTTTCATTGTTAAGCTCAATTGAATTATTTGCTAAGTAGTAGTTTAGGATGCTGATGTGATTTATTTAGGATGTATTATTACTCTATTATTTTCGGGTACTAATTCCTTATTCCTTTCGTTTTGCCACATGTGACACCATTCGAGTCCTTTGGACTCAATCCTTGCATCGAGTTGAATTTTCTCATCGAGTCAGCTTCATCTTGTTCAAATGAAAGGAAAGAAATTACAGGGGCAGGGACTGATTTACAAGTCTTGGAAAAGTCCAAAATAGACCATACACATGCCGACATACACTATGATACACTGGTATAAAGCAATATACATGATATACAGGTCAAAGGACAGCGTATACATGGTTAAAAATGGAATTACAGGTGTTCGGGAGATGAAATAGAGTGTATGCATTTAGTGTATGGCTGGTGTACAAGAAAATAGTCCAGTATACAGCCCATATACGGTGGTATGCAATCAGTGTATACACTGGCTCTTGGACACGAAAATGGGCCAAAACCCATAAATTTGATATTGTAGCATTAGGACATGTTCATAAATTGATATCTCTCTCCCTACACTTTATTTATTATTGTATCAACTAACATCTTATTTAATTTTGGTTTGACTTTAATTAATTTCCCCAAAGGTAGTCGTTTCTTTCTCATATTCAAAAAATATATAATAAAAAGATAATATATATGTGTGTATATATATATATACACACACACACTTTGTTATGCTATTACTAGTCTTGCAATTATACGAATTATTTTCCTTTAGAAAAATTCTCCTTTAGTTCATTTCTCTTCAAGATAATAAAATGAATAATAATAATTAGAATAAAATAATAATAAATAAATAAAGAATAGTAAATAAATGAGTTCTTTTACTTAGTTAAAATTTCAAAAAAAAAAAAAATTTGGTCAAAGTCGTTATGAGTTCTTTATTTAGTTTAAATTTCAAAAATTAGTCAAATCGCCGGTCAACTACAAGTTAGCGGACATTCCGAGGACCTAACACCTTCTCGGAATGTATATTGAACTTCGAACCCTTTTTATTTTCAATTGATTTTATCTGTTTAAGTCTTTTGAAAACCCTTAAGTTTTTTCTTGATTTTTACTAAAAAATTAAGTGGCGACTCTGTTCTTTTGAAAATTCGATTTCTCTTAAACCATAAGTTTAATCGATTTTTCGAAACGTAGTTATTTTTTCTTTTATTTATATTTTCGAATAAAACATCAAGTATACATTTTTTTTTTGTGAAACGCAACAAACGCTTTAACAATGCACGTGAATGTACTTCCTTCTGGCTTCACATAAACGTACACTTTCGTCCCGATGAAAAATAAAATGAGAGAGAAAGAACATGAGCACATTACTAGAAAGCACCTTCAAAATTACTATAAATGAAGTGTAATACCAATTGAAGAAAGCACCATCTATTTCAATTTATATGACACACTTTTTCTTTTAGTCGGTCCATAAAAAATGATACATTTTCTATATTATTTTGTAGCAGTTTAACTTTAAAATGTTTATTTTATCTTTAATAAGATGGTTTATAATCACACAAATATCTATTACTTATTTTAAACCATAAGTTTCAAAAGTATTTTTTATCTTAAACATCTTTTAAGTTAAATAACATCACAAAAATTAAGACGGTCTATGTATAAATAATAAACGGGTGCTAAATAGCACTACCTGTGAAATTTTCCCTAAATTTGAATATAATAAACTGAAGCCATCAATTGGGCTCTTTGATGTTGTGTCAATGGAAAAATTGGTTAGTTGGGCCAAATTGAAAATAGACCTCTTTTGGTCATCAATATGAATATTGTCTTTGGCATTGGCAGAGCCAAAATTTCGATTAAAGGGTGTTAAAATATGAAAGTTAGAACCGCATAGAAGTCAAGGAGTGTCAATATGCAATATATATATATATATATACATACACACATAAAAAAAGTTATCTTGCTACACAGTCAAATTTCCCGACAAAGAGGTGTTAATCAACACCCCTTAAATATATGTGGCTCTGCCTATGATCTTTGAAGATATATATAATAACAGCATATTAGTGGAATTTACGCAGTCTTACTCCTACGTGAGGAAAATACAACAAAACAACACATATGAGCAATTTTAGTGCAAAAATTATTTCTTCAACTACTAAAAAACAGCCCACTATATGTTTATTGAATGTTGATCACCAATTCACTATTATGGCAAAGTGAGAGCCCAATGTCTATGGGATTGTGGATTTGTTATTTGTAATTTCTTTGATTTGGGCAGTGAAGTTCCAAATAATTACAACCGCTAACCACGTATACAAAAAAATATACATAAACTAGGTATAAAATGTGCATATCATATGTATATATATGTATGTATAAAGAATTAATATACTTTTGTGGGGTATTATTTTGTTGGATGTCTTACAATTAAAATTGACTTCTTTTCAAAAATAAAATAAAATTGTGAGTTATTTCATATACCGTAAGTCAACTACGTACTACTCCAAATACGTTAAATCAGTTAAGTTTTTTTTTTGAAGGAATAATTTCATAGACTTTTCTTTCGGTTATGCTTTATAATATTTATTTTTGTTGTGGTTTACGATATTACGTCTATTTTCATTATTTTGATTTTTTGTAATTATTCTTTAAATATTTTAAAAATAAATATAAATCAATTACATCTCAACAAATCTACCCTTCTTTATATCAATTTCTTCATATATATATATATATATATATATATATATATATATATATATATATATAAATTATTATTATTGTTGTTGTTATTATTATTATTATTATTATTATTAAAGAGGGACAAATTTATCAAATCAATAATTATTTTATATAGATTTAAAGAAATATGACTACAAAACAAAAATTAAAGTAAGAGAGATAGGTGTAATATTATAAACCACAAAAAATGTGAATGTTATGGAGCAAAATCTGTAGATAACTCTTTGGAATTATAAAAAGAAAAAGGAAAAAAGATTTTACATATAGAGGGAAACTTTGATTATGGTACTTCATATATGAATAACAGATAATAACACTATATAGTATATTATTTTTAGCCTTGACTGGTGTGCCTAATTTGGATAATATGTACCCATGGGAAATATCATAAAATTCAATGACATTGTGGGCTACTTACTACACCTACATACAACTTAAATTTAATTGATACAAGTTTAACGTTAATTTTTAATTTTCATAGTTTTGTTCTATTTTTAATTGTCATAATTTTTTTTTTAAGAGTCAAATTATAAAAGTTTTGACTAACATTTTATAATGTATTTTTTCATCATATTAATATGCAAAAAATTGCAATTTATAGTACTTTACGTATAGTTTTTTAATATCTATTCTTTTTGTTTAAAATATCGAATTAGTGTAATATAATTTAACTTTTAAAATTAGTCAAATTAACTTTTGAAAAGCATAACATGATAAATAAAAGTGGACGTAGAAAGTAGTTCTTTCCATTATTAATATAATATACATAATATTCTTAAATTATTCTGCTCAAGATTTGAACTATCCATTATTTCATTTTGAAGATATTTGCTTTGAATATTAATTATCATGATCAATGAAAGAGCGGAATGTGAAGTGGACCACAGTATTATTTATAATTTCTACTTTCTAGATACATGCCAGCTATTATATAGTATATGGAGCAAAATCCAAATGTTAGCATGTTTAAGTGTCGTTCCAAATTGTTGAAGTACTGGGACAAATGTCGTTTAAGATGGATCTGTCTGGCATGTCTTTCGTGGCGATTTAGAAGAGGGAAGCAAAATTGAGATGGTTCACATATGTAAAAAAAAAAAAAGTGTGAGAATTTAGGGTGGGTGGAGGGTGAGGGGTGGGGTGATATGACATAACTTTCACTGACAGATGACATAATTCTAGATAGAAAAGCATAGAAGTCGATCCTAGTAAAATAGTTGGGTAGCCATATGTTGTCCTACTTCTAGTAGTATGATTTAGATATTACATAGCTTTTCTCTTTCCAATGTGTATTAATTAATTAATGTTTGTTGCTATACTTGTTCTATATATTTGGAGTATTTTATTGTCCCTTTTTCTTTCTGATAACTTTTCTGTTTCTTTTGAATTGAGCGTCTATCAAAAAGAATTTTTATGCCAACAATAATGAGAATCTAATTCAATCAATACCATTAGTCATATTTGACATGTGGAACCAGGTTTTGCAATTTTAGGTTATATTTTTTGAGCTTTTTAAAAATATCAATGGGTGCATGTTGAATTCTTTAAAATATTTAATCTATTTTAAACTACGTTGCTCAGACTAATTATGAATAACATATATATGTACATTATGAAATACAACAAAGATTAATGATAAGCTTAATTACATTCTACCAAAATACTTAATTATTAACCTAACTGACTAAATTGTGATATGCTATAATAGTTTTGAATTGCCATAATGTTGTAATTTCCTTTTTAGAAATCCCACTAATTTAGAAGTTAATTACTTAGATATATGCTAGTTTGTAATATTATGAATCTTATCAGATTTTGGTGTGTCCAAATACGTCACAATACATGTATTTCGAGATATATGTGGTCAAAATTAGGTGTAATTTGTTTAAGATACACTATATTCAAGTGGATTCGCATGTATCTGGGATACATAGACAAATCTCGTTCACCTCCCTCCCATCTAGCTCGCCACTCTTCTATGTATTTGAGATTCATAGACAAATCTCAATCTCCCGCCTCCCTCCTATTCTCGCTCCCTCTCTCTCTATTTCAATATATCTTGTTGCAAAAAAATGTATCTAGATGTATAAATTATATATTTAGGTATATCAAACTTAAAAATTGGTATGAAATTATAAATTTGTGATATATATAAAATGTAATTATTTTAAACTATAGAAAAAATTAGTAAATATAATAGAAATATTTGTGTACAATAGTTTCTCCTTCTTTGTAATTACTTGGTCAACATAATTTTTCAAAATAATTTTCTTATAATTTTCTATCTCTTTCAAATATGTTTTGAGATATTTTACTTGAGAATTTTTTAGAAAAAATTTCTCTATTTTCACATAATGGTGTTATAAAATGTGTACACATCATTAACCTCTTTATTTTCACATAATAGATTTAACATCTACATACATATTATATTACAAAGTATACTAAATATTTTATTGTTGTTAGTTAATCAATGTAGACACATTAAATTTTAAATCTTTCAGAAAATAAAAATTTAATAGTAGTATTTATCAAATTGTGGTAATTATTGGCCCCGCCTTAGATGGTGATGGTTAATTGAGGTCACGCGAAAACAAAAATATTTTTATTTGTTATTATTACACGAACTATTTATTTATATTCCTTATTTTACTTTTACTTTTTCAATATTTGAAAACTTAGATTTTTATTTTTATTTATCTTCATCAACATATTAGAATAAAATATTTTTTTTTCCTTTTTTACCTTCAATGTTACTTATTTATCAAATGATTTTTCAAGAACTAAAGACAACATGCCAATTAATATGAATATTTTGACAAAATACTTATATTAGCTTCTTTTTTTTTTTAAACGATAAAATATATAAAATTAAATAAAAATGAGCGAAGCGAATGTATTTAGTTGTAACAGCATTTTCCAATTTCAATGGCAAAATGCATTTAGTGATATATGCACCCCTTCAAATAAATAAATGATTTAAGTTACAACCACCAACAATATCAAATAATTTTGATTTTCGTAGTTAGTATGCATATCTTTTGTTAGTATTTTCTATAATATTAAAAATGAAAAGCTAAATTTTGTGCATGATTTTACTCTGTTTATTTTTACTTGTACAATATATTAAATATAATATGTTCAATTTTATTTGTTCAGTTTAAAAAATTGAGAGATAATTTATCAATTATATCTATTTTATCCTTACTACTCCATTCGTCCCATATTAATTAATCATCATCTAAAAATATAATTTCTCCTTATTAGTTGTCCACCTTATTGAATTAAGAAAATATTAATTATATTTTTTATATATTACCTTTGCAATTAATTCCTTTTAAAAGTGTTCACATTTATTTGTAAAAATTCAAGAAGTTTTTAAAGGGTGAATTAGTAAACTTATATTCTTATTTATGATTTCTTAATATGCATGTAAAAAGAAAAATAATAAACTAATATGGGACAGAAGAAATTTTATTTTTGAATATTTAAATGACTAATTCAAGTTCCAATTCCTTAGGTTTTTTTCTTGATTTTCGTTCGCTCTCGTCATTCCTAAAACCAATCTTCACTAATAATTGGTCTACTTATTTATTACTCCCCAGTCACTAATTAATTGTTCATTTTTGAATTGACGCACCTATTAAAAAAATAATAATTGACATAATGAATTTATCATTTTATCAATATTAATTATAAAGTAGATAGATTAAAAACTTAAAATTTTCAAGTTTCAAAGTAATTAATTGAGGGTATAATAAGAGATTTTTTTAATTCTTTTTTGATTTGTCAAAATGGATAAGTAATTAAGACAATTAAAAAAAGAAAAAGTGAACAAATAATTAGGGATAGAGGGAGTATAATATTAGTTCATGGATTCTCTTCTTTATTATTGTCACTTTCTTTTGTGCTTTTATTCTTTATTTCATAATTAACTTTTTGATTCTACGTCCTTTAGTTCTAATCGTGCTGTCTGTCTTTCTTGAAACAAGAATATCAAGGAATGATGTTACAAAGATGTATAATAATATATCCCTCTATAATAATAATAATAATAATAATAATAATAATAATAATATATTCAGTAAAAAATTTAAAAAATAGTGTATGTAGGCAATTTTATTTAAAAATAAAAAAGATGTTTCTAATAGATTGTTGCGATCTTACCATATAAAAATTAGTCGCTATAATCTCCTGTTTGCATAATAGTAAACCAAAAATATTTGTAGGATGAAAAGAAAAAAAATATCAGAGTCTACATAATAATTCACTGTGTGCATGTCCTTAAGAAATTCAATCTCCTCATTGTACTTGGGGTTGCAGATTATTTCCTCCAAGGATAAAATAAATATGCCTATTAATGAAGTGGCGATACCTCACACTTCAATAACTTTAGTGAACTCAACAATGAAATCACACAAAAACTCTATTAACTCTTCAATCAATCATATTATTTGCTAAAATCAAAGTCGAAACCAAGCGAACGATGACAATACGAGAGTCAACACCCTCTACTTAACCCTTTAGGAGCCGACTTCCAAGTGCTTTCTAATATAAAGATAAAATTTTCCCTTTCTTCTAGCAATGAGAAAAAAAAGAACTTTTCAATTTTCTTTCATTTAATTTTTTATATTTATCAATTCACACCTTGCTTAAACTCTATCGTTGTTATAGCACTAAATAATGAGTACAAAGAAAAAGTGGTGATAAATATCAGTCTACCTTACTCAACATACGTAAGCCACACAATCATTTATCTTGTACCTTCCACAAGTCTAAAAATCATACACGCCATTTAATTCTCACAATAATGCATGTAATTGTCTCATCAAATAAAGTTGTCTATAAATACCAAGAGATGAAGTAGTCATTAATTAAAAGAAAAAATTGTACTAGTGTAGTTATATATATAACTCCTAGCTAGTTATAAGAAAAAAAACACACAATAAGAAGAAAAGAAAGATATAAACTATATATTATATCATTATGGAGGACAAAAAAAATAACAAGTCTTCAATGGCCTTCCCCTTGCCGGAAAATGGTGTCTCTGACGAGGAAAAACAGACCTCCGGTAGTGATTCTCCGGCCAAAACACGCCGGAGAAAGCCCGGTGGATGGAGAGCTATGCCTTATATTCTAGGTGATTATCATTGATCTTTCTTTCAAAAGCCACTGTCTTTTTCTTTTTATAATAATCTTGATATTCGAATCAACTTAGACAACTCAATTATCTAACTTGCACATTTTTTGGTTATTTAATTTGATGCCTATTATTTCTCATCCACTCAACTGACTCAAGTATGGATAGTGTAAATATATACATAGCTCAAATAAATTCTCTTGTCAGAAAGTTATACTATATAAATAGTTAATGTATTATTTTTTTCCATACATAGAAATTATTGAATCACCTGAATAGTTAGGTGTATTAACTCATGACAGCATTTTTTTCTTTATCTTTTCGATTAAAATTTCTTACTTCAGTTTTGAGTAGCGATATATACTTTATCCATCGAGGTTTAAACAAATGAAAAAAAAATCTAGTTGTTAAGCTTGAAACTTTCAAAAACTCTTTGTGAATCTTACTCGCACTATTTATATCGATATGATTTATGATAATTAAGCTCGAATTAATCATAATTCATAATTCATACACCTAAATATCTAAGTTTGTTTTTAAGTGCATACATAGAAAATTTTCAAAATGACAGATAATAAAATGTTTATTTAAGTGTGTACGTTTTTTTTTTGGGACATATTTGACTAAGTTGTTAGTTCTTTTGTAGGTGAAGTTAATGTTGAGTTATTAATACGTTTTTATTATTTTTGGCAGGAAATGAGACATTTGAGAGATTGGCATCAATAGGGTTGTTGGCAAATTTTATGCAATTTTTATTAGAAGTGTTTCATTTGGACCAAGTTTCTGCCTCCAATGTTCTTAATATATGGGGTGGCGTTACTAATTTCATACCATTACTTGGTGCTTTTATTTGCGATGCATATATCGGTCGATTTTGGACTATTGCTTTTGCCTCCGTTTTCGAAATGATGGTACATTACGTTTTCTGTTCTTTTTAGACCTCACTAAAATTTTACTGGGTATAATTGTTGTTGTTGGTACGTTACATTTTCTTTAGTGCTCCTTTTTAGTCCATTTTAAATGAATTGGTACGTTACGTTTTTTTTAGTGCTCCTTTTAGTTCATATTAAATGAATTATTGGTATATTATATTTTCTCTGGTATTATCCTTCTAATTATTTTCAAATTATTCTAGAGTAGTTAAGAGCGAGCCTCATTAAATAAAAGATAAACATGGTAAAAAGTCTCAATAATTTTTTTTATTTTGAACTTTGAAAAAAAGTCTCAATAGATATTACTATTTTCTTAAATTTTCACATTTTTTTATTTTCAAATGCCCACTTAAAACCTACATAATATGTACTATAAATAATAATAATTAACAAGCAATTCCAATATTTAAAAAAGTATTTCTTTTTACTCTTTAAACAACAACCAAGATATATAAAGTGAAACAATATTTACTTTATATTATTTCTCAAATAATATCTTGCTTTTTTGTGCGCTTTCACAAGAAGATAAGGGTATATACCACTCAATTCATGCACAAAGTGTCCATTTCCCCAAAAAGAGAAGACAAAAACTTTGCAATTATTAAATGTATACACTTTTCATTTAGGTTGAGACATGACGCTAGAATTATTATTAAATTTTATATACAATTACAAGTTAGCTATTATTATTTTTTTATTATATATTATCGATTAATATTAATTTGATTATGTAAATATTTATTTATTTTTTAGTAATTAATAATTAAGAGTCATTACATAAGGAGACTAGCTTAGACAACATAGTATCCATTCTGCCTTTTTCAAAAGCATAAATTAATACGGGAGATTGAGGTACAAAATTAAGCTTCCAAATGTATCTAGCTCACACTCATTCTTGACTAACCGGTCCATAACTCCATTAGGTTCTCGATATATACATGCTTGATAGTTACGTTGAGGAGACTAGCCTAGACAACATAGTGTCCATTTGACATTATATGTAATTAATTTTCTTTTTGATTATTTGACAGGGAATGCTAGTATTAACCATGATACCTTGGTTACCTAAGCTACACCCTCCTCCTTGCAAAATGGGCCCACAATGTAAGAGGCCCAACAAATCACAAATGGGCTTTCTAGTAATGGGCCTAGGATTTTTATCTATTGGATCTGCTGGAATAAGGCCTTGTACTATCCCATTTGGTGTAGACCAATTTGATTCAACAACAGATGAAGGAAGAAAAGGAATTGCTAGTTTCTTTAACTGGTATTACACTTCATTTACATTGGTTTTGATAATTGCAGTTACACTCGTGGTGTATATTCAAGACTCTGTGAGCTGGGTACTTGGATTGGGTATCCCTACGATACTCATTTTCTTGTCTATCGTTTTATTTTTCATCGGAACCAAAGTGTACGTTTATGTCAAACCTCAAGGAAGTATTTTCTCAAGCTTCATTCAAGTTTTTGTCGCGTCTTACAAGAAACGCAAGCTAATGCTTCCTGATGAACGTGAGAGTAACGGGGTCTTTTATGATCCTTTGTTACCTCAAGGGTCCATTGTGAAGAAACTCCCTTTAACCCACAAGTACAGGTACTTTGACATAATTTTGACTTTAGGTCACCCATTCTATTGAGCCGCTCCCTGCATATAACATCAGTTAATACTGTTTTTTATTGATCACTCAGTTGGTTGAACAAAGCAGCTATAGTGATGGAGGATGAAGTGAACACAGATGGTACTTGTACAAACAATTGGAGACTATGCAGTATCCAGCAAATCGAAGAACTGAAATGCATACTCAAAATAATCCCAATTTGGTCAGCAGGAATTATATGTTTCACAGCGGTTGGACAACAGGGCACATTCACAATCTCACAAGCTCTAAAAATGGATCGTCACCTCGGCCCTAAATTCCAGATCCCACCAGGTTCCCTTTCTGTAATATCGATGATCACAATAGGAATATGGTTACCAGTCTACGATCGATTCATCATGCCATCTGTTACAAAAATAACACGAATCGAAGGTGGGATCACATTGTTACAGAGAATTGGAATTGGGATGGTTTTTTCAATTTTATCAATGGTTGTAGCAGGGATAACTGAAAAGATAAGAAGAAATTCCGCCATAACTCATAATAGTCCTGATGGGATTGCACCTCTTACAGTCATGTGGTTAGCTCCACAACTAGTATTAATGGGATTCGCCGAAGCTTTTAACATACTTGGACAGATTGAGTTTTACAATAAGGAATTCCCTGAAAATATGAGCAGTATAGCTAATTCTCTGTTTTCTTGCACAGTTGCTGGTGCAAGTTATTTAAGCAGTTTACTAGTGAATCTTTTGCATAATACTACAGGGGGACATGGACATCCAGATTGGTTAACCAAGGATATTAACGAGGGTCGAGTAGACAATTACTACTATCTTATCGCGGGGTTAGGTGTGTTGAATTTGTTCTATTTTCTATACATTGCTCGTCGATATCAGTATAAGACTAGAGTAGTTGTTGATGATGAATTCAAGGGTTATGCTGATGTTCATGAACTTCATGACATGAAGTATTAAGGAATTTGTGCTTAATTAAGTTCATAATTTGTAACTAGTATTTGATTATCATATATTAGTAGTACTTACTTGATTATAGATAAGAGATGTATGTAATAATTATGAGAATAAAAGAGGGAAATTATTAATCTACTTAATGAAAAGTAAGATATGTTTTTTTTTTCTTTGTATTGGACTTGTGTTTATTGGGTTTTTTTTTTCTACTTTAAACTTTAGACTATAGTTCGAAAATGCTACCCAACACAGAAAAAAATTTCCAAAAAAATGTATGAACTAGAGTAACATTTTACGAGTGGAGTTTAAGAGAGATAGTGTGTATGCAGCTTTATTTTTCCGCTGTGAATGTAGAAGGGATATTTTCGATAGGCGATCCGCTCAAGTAAAACATATAAAAAAATTAAGTATGTAAAGGAAATGTATATGGTGACAAAAAAGTCTACTGAAAATAATGAAGAAGAAAACAATAATAATAACAAAATATATTCTCACCGAAATACTGAAAAACTTCCTAATTTTTTCAATGTACAAAAACACTACTATTTTTTTTTCATAACCTATTTAATTAAAATATCTATAAAAATAACCACTAAATATTTTTCAAGAAATTTCTAACAAGAAAATATTTTTTATTTTTAGTTATGGCCACAACAATTTGATTGATTTGGTCGTTTTGCTTTACAGTGCTGATCACTCATTTCACACGACTCACTTAGGATAAGAATTGTCTAAGTGTAGAAATATTAACTTTACTAAGTTTTATGACTTAATTGTATTATTAAGTACTCAATTTAGTAAAACATACGTAAAAGATGTCGAGTTTCTTAAAGTTATATCCACCTTCACTAAATAAGTACTTCTCATCTTAAAGGTGTTTTCGATACGAAAAAAAAAAACTCTAGAAAAATAGGTGAGCTTCTTACTTTTTTTTTATATGATTGGTACATATATAAACAAAAAATATTATAAATTTCATTTATTTTGGCCAATCGAACGTGACTCATAAGTGACCACTCACAAATCTTGGGCAGAAACAACTTGGCAAATGCTTTTTTTTTTTTTAATTTTTAAGGAACTAATATTTTAACGTAAGGAAATTCCCACTTAATTAATTTCTATATGAAAATTGTAATTCAAGGAAAAGATAACCATATTTTTATTTGATGATTAATAGAGACGAAATGAAAGCTAATCAATCAGTTACGTAGGAATTCTAAAGATTTTCCTATTTTTAAGGGATTGAAATTTAATGAAGAAAGCTATATTAATTTACTCCTAAAAATCATATAAATATTATTTTAAATTACATTTTCTATACACAGATGCGAGAAGCTTAGATGTTAAGTATATAATAATATAAACATTAACTAAGGGTACTTTTAATTTATCTTTTTAAATTTTTCATTCGATATTCAATATCCGTTGAAATCTGACTAATCTAGATTCGCATCGTATAGGACCATTCGAGGGAAACATTCAGTATCAAATTTTTTTTTATACACATAATTCAAATTAAAAAAGAAATAGTGTCTTCTACTAAACAACATCTATCCTTCTTATATCAAAACACAAGAACAAAAAAAGTATTGATACCATAACAATTATTGAAAAAGAGAAAAGAAAAAAGAGATCAAATAATATCATGTTCACATTTAAATGATTAATGCTAGTTGTACATTTAGATCTATTGTGACGTGTATCCAGACCAAATTTCACATGAATGAGACAATCACTATACAATAGCTTGTTTACGGTACAATATTAATATGAAAATGTGGTAGGATGAATATAACGCTCAATCTTTTATTAGAGGTTCAATTTCGAATTTTGAAAATGATTTTTTTTAACAAGAATGCTTTCTTTCTTTAATAAATTTTATACGATACAAATGTAAATTGTTTAAAGTCTTAAGGAGGGTATTGAACACTAAAGTGAAATATAAAATAATAAAAATTATCGGCATTTTTTTTTAACATCTCATCAACATATAATTTATAATTCATTTGTCTCAAATTATTTGTCATGATTTTTTAAAATAGTTATTTTAAAGTATTTTTCATTTAAGAAGGTTAAGATGAAATTAGTTATTATTTTCCCATTTTATCTTTAGTCTTAATTGTTCCTGAAGACTATAAATATTTTAATGATAGGATGATGACACATAAATAAAAAAAAATATTTAATGAAGAAAAATCATATTTAAGACAACAGTAAAAGTAAAATATCAAAAAACAAATTAATTATTATTTTTTAAAACGCATATAAAAACGATAAATAATTTGAAAAGAAAGGTGTACTTTGTAGTAATCTGAACTATAACCTATAGCTTAATTTTGACAGAATGTTATGAGTTTGATTCCCAAAGAAACATATTGCACGAGATAGGTGTTGGGAGGAGAATTGTTGGGTAATATCAACTTCCGGCATAAGGTGATCGATAGTATCTCGAGTCGAAATCATGATCGAACATAGTGTTTGCTTGATAAATTTAACTAAAAATTAAAGTTATATTCTTATTATCAATTATAATTTTTGATGTAATAATAAGCATTTGATCCTAACACGTATTGTCTAAAATCATAATGCTTTGATTTAAAGGAAAGATGTACTTTTGTTTATTGCATTTGGCATTGTTAGTAATTCCAAATATATTCTTCCCACTAAGTTTTTCACTTGGAATTCTCATACCGCCCCACTTTATGAACTAACCAATAAAAATGGAATTATCTTTTTCTAGTGGCTTAATTAGCTTTCATAGTTTCATTAAATTTGGACCACTGAAAATGAAATCTTGTGAAACTTTTTTTGTCATTATTTACTTGTTAATATATATATATATATATATATATATATATATATATATATATATATATATATATATATATATATATATATATATATATATATGATTGGGTTAATAAGGCCTGCACATGATGACACTTATAATTGCTACGCTGTTTTCCAATTATAGTGACAAAGATTGATGTTACGTAACATCTTTTTGGTATATAATGTGAGGGGTGGAGTCAGTATGTTGGTTACAAGTTCGATGAGTTTAATAATTTTGATTCAAATTCTAAATTTGTAGTAAGCAATTGAATATGTACATATTATTAATTTAGAACGTCTTAATAATTTTAAAGAGTTACAATTTTCCCATAAACTTCAAATTTTGACTCTAGATTGTGTGTATGAGTGGTCAAGTTAATTAAATAGTGATTTGTCTTCCCGTAATAGAGCTTTTTTAAAAAAAAATTAAATTGATAAATAGACTATTGTATTTTAATTTAGTAGTTCAATTAATTTAGATTTACATAAACTTGAATTCAAAACGTTTGATTAAATGGAATTTCTTGTTTGTATTGTGCTTATGAATTCACGAGCTACACCATAAAATATGGAATTTTTTGTTTGTATTGTGCTTATGAAATCAAGTTAGTTAAATGGAGATTTCTTTGACCGGATTGTAACATATTATACTTGTTTTTATTTTATTTTTCATTTACAATATATATCACACAAAATTTACTAAGAAAGAAAATGCTCCTTATTAAAGTTTCTTCATTAGAAAGATTTGAATATGAAATATTTAATTAAAAATATAATGATTTTATTCATCCCGCCACGCATTTTTAGACGTCTATAATTGACTTGTAACATTATAGTGTAAAACAATTTTAAGCTATCAATATAATTAAACTCATAATAGAAAAATATTTTTTTCTTGTTTGTGTAATTAAAGGGAAAGTGCCATTTGTTTGAAAGAGACAAACCCTACAAGAATGGGCCCTAGAATTGTGATAGTAACATCGACCATAATTTTGGGTGCAAAAAAACAAATAAGTTTGTTTATTTTGTCACGAGGTTATAGGGGAGTGTATATATTAAATTTTCAATTTTTTAAAAAACAAATCTAATTTATTAGCATTAAATTATAAGTACTTAATGGACCCATATATTAATGAAAAAAATAGAGCAACTTCACATATTGCAAACACAAAAATTATATTTGTATGTTATAACTATCGTTTGTATAATTGCGCTTCATAGTAATTTTATGTTTGCTATGGAACTTTTGATTTGTATAATTCGCTACAAACATCTCATTTCATACAAATTGTTCAGTTTTGTATAAATTAATTTATACATTGTAATTTGTATAATAAGATCTGTATTTATATAATTACAAGTGTATAGAACAAAAATATATGTATTTGTATATACATTTTTCTCTCGTTTTATACAAACAAAAACATATTTTATATATTTTATACCGAAATGTATAAAATGGCTAATTGTATATCCAAAATGGCTAATTGTATATCGAATCAGATGGCAAAAAAAGGGGATGTTTGCTGCGAATTACAATTAAAATAAACTATGACTATAACATTTAATTTGAATTAATAATTTGCTATTTCTTACAATTTTCCCAAAAAAATATACTCAATTTCTCGGCATTTCTTTTTCTAGGTCAATATTTGCATTGAATTGAAACTCGATTAGATTAGGAGTCGTGCTAGGAAGTTCCACATTAAAAGTAAAGAGCTCCTTAACAAGGGTGATTAATATCCAAAACTTAAATTTGAGACGTCTAATTAAAAATGCATAACTACTTATCACATTATTTTCATAATGCATAACTACTTATCACATTATTTTCATACTAGAAAAAGATTAAAAGTATTTCTCTATTGAGCAGATGAAATTATAAAGGTTAATAATAGCTAAAGTGATGTTTGGGTTACAAGTGCTTTTGTTTAGAAAAAAATAACCATTTCTGGTAGGCCAGAGATGACAAAGGCCTAAAGCAACTAAGAAGAAAGCCCACAAAAAGGAATCTAGGCCCAAATGAGATGTATTTGCCTTGGTCCAAACAAGAAATTGCTCAAGGTGTCACTGTCACCGAGTGTTTTCAAAAACATTTTTTGGGCGAGTTTCGGGGCGGGCGAACTAAAAATGCTCGGGCCGCAAATTGAAGACGTAGATTCATAGGGCGTAAATTTTAGAATTTGGGGCGTAAGCTCCTAGCGTAAAAACGCAAGTGTCACCTATGTAATTGGTATTCATATTTTCGGAATTTTCGTAAATAGAGATCGTTTGAGGCCTAATTACCAAATAGCGATTTAGTTTGTATATTAATTATCAAACATAAAATTTAGTCAGAGCTCCAATGTGGGCTTCGGACATCGGGTGAGAAACCAAAAAAAATCTTCTTAGAGTATAAGAATGAAATAGCTCTCTAAATGTATGCCCCTAGTCTTTGAAATTCACTCTATATAAGTGATACAGAGCAAATTATTGTATCACTGGTATATAGATCACTGATAGAGCGAATTTCAAAAACTCTCGTTGCATTTGGTAATTTTTAAAACTTTTGTTAAGTTTGGTAAATGTGGTGTTTAAGTTTGTCTAGTAAGATAATTATCCACTCATTTTTTGTCTCTATTTTTGTATATGTTGCAAAAATAGACATGTTTAGATTTGGGGGCAAGACTTTCAATTAATTTTGAAATAAATTCGTCCTGTAAAAGTTTTTTTTTGGAAAATATACCAAATACATGAATATGAATTGTGACAATCATCCTTAGTTTAGTTTTACATTATAAATATAATATAAATTAAAAGTCTTCCCTTTCAAAAAATTTGTCCTATAAAGAGAGGTTTTTTGTTTGAAATGATAAGCACTCAGAAGTCATAATTATTTTCTGTTGTGAAACATTAATCAAAAGGTGAAATCACCAATTCAAGAATGGAAGAACAACATTCTTGAATGCTACTTGTTTTGTGGCTGAGTGGAACCCCAAAGATAAAATTGTTATTTATTCTTCGTTTGCTCGTGGGAGAGACTCCTACTATATTCAAGAAACATATTAACATACCCTCTAAGCCAAGCAAGTTTTTTTTTTTTTTTTTTTTTTGGATTCTTTGTACTATTATCATTCTTGTTCTAACAAAATCTATGCCCTTGAACTAGAATCAAGCATATTACATCTTGAAGCTTTAATAAGTCTGCATTATGAGTTTCGAAGAGGCATGGGAATTCATTCTGCAATTTTCTGCTGAACAATTGCCACTTAGCTGCATCAAGTGATTCATGGACTTCACATAAACACAACAACAATATATCCAGTGTAATCCCACGAGTATGGTCTGGGGACTTCACATAAACACAATGATACCAAAAAAGAGGTATGCATTAAACAAGCTTGTTGTTGCGAAAACAAACTCTGCCTTCTCACACCATTTTGCAAATTACAATCATAAAAGTAAATAATAGCAACCCCATCTGATATCAAACAGCATTTTTCATGTGTTAAAGCATTTTTTGGTGACGAATACCTTGGTCAAAGAAGAGGTGGGTGGCTGAGGAAATACGCATGAGAACGAGCAATATGTAACTTGACAGAGTTGGGATCATGTTGTGCCAAAGTATTCCAAAGCTTTAGAAATACACTTGAATCGCATGATACACTAGTAAGGAAGCCACGTTAGTATCTCGAATACTATGTCATCTACAACATGAACCCTTAAACCACGATTCTCCACTATGTCATTTCCAACTTGTACCTTGAAATCGGGGTTAGGTATTGTTTCCTCAATGATCGTAGTACCAAGTACTTCCTCATGCCCATGCTTCTTTCTTTGTCGTCTATTCTGAATACTTTTCGTTGATCTTTTTATGGAAGTAATTGCAAATACCCTCAATTTTTTGAGAACTATTTCCTTCTCCCTGTTGTAATGAAGTTGAAAAAACCAAACAACGAGGAACTTAAAACATCAATCCACATCCCATGAACAACAATGAATGCACTACATTACTTTTAATTTGTTACTCAACAACTTAACAAATGATGATCAAAAGTTCAAAACATGATATTGCCCATTAGACACTTAAACTAAAAAGATCCTTCTATTTATATGAATTGGGAGTCTTTAAAAGAATGAATACTATAGAGCTATCATAAAGTATCCAAACAATTACATATCTAGTGTATTTCCGCATAGAGAGTATGTTTCTGATAAACGATAAATATCTCAACAAAGTAAATAAAATTCATGATTTTGTCAAATCTAAAGACATAACATACTCGAAGAAGCCTAAATTCCATAATTAAATTGGACTACACTAAAATCACTATGCCCTAAACAAACCATGTTACAAATTCAACAAACCTAGAATCATTTACATTCCCCCAAATCCTTACACACAAAATCAATTTGGTCAAATAACTGCCACAAACCCCAAACCAAATAAGTAGGGGCGGATCCATCATGCTGCTCGCACTCTTAAAAAATGCTGACGGAATTCCTTCAAAAATAGTGTATTCTTGGAGGATCCAACATACATATTTGGAGAGTTGTCTGAGCAATATAGTTTGAGTGTGGATTCACTGGAACACAATAACTTTTGTTCAACCTCTCTCTCTCTCTATATATTAAAGTATTCACTAAATATCTATAAATATTTGACTGTGATTCTGTGAATATTTCATATAAAACATAAACTTCAAATCATGAATCGGATAGCGATTTGCATGAAGATCAAACAATTCTATTATGTAATTAAAAGTAAGTAAACAAAATAATAATAATAATAATCAAGAAATGGACCTTCGACTGCAGAGAATTTCCTCAAGAATTTCGTAAATAAAAAGAGAGTAATCAGTGCCGTTTAATAGGCAAATGAACATTACACCTTAAGCTCCATATATTTCTTAACATCTTTATTCAATTAAAGCCTATAAATCTTAAAATATTTTCTCCATAATGAAGAAAATTATAGCCACTATATTTAAAGTTTTTATTTTTTTAACACAATTAAATGTTAACAACTAATTATAAGTTGAAAACTGATGAGAATTTCTTTTTTAATTGTAAAAAAATAATATAATTATGTTTCTTAAAAACTAAACCAATCAATATTTGATTTATTTTAATTTTAATAATTAAAAACTAGTTAGATTAATTTAATTTTGATTTTTTATATCAAAATCCGATTTCAAAACGAACCATAAAAACACACGTGAATACCATTACCACATCAGGCCCGTGACACCCACTGAATTTTTTTTATTGACAAAACTATTTGTGCAAAGCTGATTTGCCTTTCCATATAGTATTCAACACCTAAGTTTGCAAAATCCTAACACAAATCTTGGCGTCTTTTAAAACAAATCCCGCTATTAATAGATTGTGGTGTAGTGATGAAATTATTCTATTTTTAATTAGAGGTTTCAGGTTCGAATCATGAATATGAAGAAGATCTTGTTAGAGCGTCACCCTCAAATGAGCATTGCAATGCGCAATTCAAATTTAGTTGGAACTCTAATGCGGACTTCCATGTAAAAAGAAAGAAAAACAAATCCCGCCAATAACAACTCTACAAAATTTCTTCCTTATAAACCATCCAACCTCATTCCCATTCCACATCCTTTGACCATTTCATCCCTTACCAATTGCCACCTTCGAAGCCGTTTACGTATCTTATTTTCATAGTATTTTATTAGAATATATATAAATATTCTATGAACATTATTTCACTTACCCATTAAACATTATAAAATATAAAAACACTTTTATTTGTCTTAGTTTATGTGACATTCAAATTTTACGAGTTAAACTGTTCAATTTTAACGATAAACTAGATATTTTTTTTTTATGTATTTAGAAATTATGTATTACAAATATAGAAAGTTACAATAACAATTTTTTTTTATATCTCAAAATTTGAAATGCATCGTATATCGTATAAATTGTTACAAAGGAGTTTCTTTTTTCAACATTTTGTTATGCTGCCAATATTATAACTTACGATAAAGCCAGGGTTAACTTAATATAAACCTCAGGAACTGAAACCCTATAAAGCCAAAACGCTAATCACTCCCACAAATTCTCACTTGCTTGCTTCAACAGACCAAAAAATGTTACGCCCATCAGCTTCTCAAATGCACCTCGCCATAGCAGCATTCTTCGGAGCTTCCGTAATGGCTATCGCCGCCTTCTACCTCCATAAACGCAGCGTCGACGAAGTTCTCGAACGCCTCATCAAGCTTCGCCGGAAACGTCGACACAGTTTCCCTATTTCCGATTCCGAACCGGAAGAGTTTGATTTCAATGAAGATGAGATTGAAAATGTTAACACTAGGAATGTTTACACCAGTAACTTATCGACTTCGATTGATAATATTGATGATGATGATGATTATGATGATAATGATGGTAATGTGTTGGGAAGTTACAGAGTTTCGTCGTCAATGCCTAATGTTCGTGTATGGAATGAGTGGATGAATGAGGATTCGAGTTTAATTCGGACTGATAAGATACTATCGTCGAATTCCACGGAGAGACTTAATTTGGTTCCTTCGACTTCATTTTCTCCTCGAAACAAAAGCAAGAGTGGTACGTGCTTTGAACTCGAGAGTTTTTGAATTTTATTTGTGTGATTTATAGCCAGTATAAGACTAGTTAATTTATGATGGATTTTTTACAATAATCACAATACGTAATATTATGAGAATATGTTGGGATGAGATGGATTGAGACAGGTCATATTTGAGGTGAAGATAGATTTGTGAGTAATCATTATATATTCCATACTTTGTCATATTGCAGGTGAAGAAAGAGTTGTGAGTAGCTTGAATCCGACAATGCGAGTGGAATCTGTTGGGAAGCCAATGACTTCGAAACTTTCAGGTGATTCTGGAGTTGAAGGTGTTGGCAACTCTAATGAGGAAAAAGACGAGTTTGCTGTTGCTGCAGAGGATGTCGTTTACTCTTACGAAAATGTAAAGTTTTTGAACTGCTCAAATGTGAATTCTGGCAAGCTTTTGCCATTTTTATGGACTTATATGCATACCTAAATATAATCTCATCTAACTTTCTGTTCCTTATACCCAATGGTGTCTTAGCATTTACATATTTAATTAGTGACATTTAATGTTGATTAACAAAGCCTGAAGTTCTAGGTATATGAATGTGAAGTTACACTTCACTGGATTTATAGGAGTAGTGTTTTTTATAGGTTAAGTAATTTTATTCACAAAGAACCACAATGCCAATGAGGCACTGAGTGTATTCAAGGAGTATTTCATTGGTGTTGTACCAAAACATTAAGTTTGTTTCTAACTCTCTGAATTTAGGTACTGTCTCAGGTGTGTGTTTCATGTGGTTAAAATAATAGATAAAATAAGAATGTCAAATTATTCTCTATATTGTGTAGCATGTGTGCATCAGTGCATGATGATGAGAATTGTTTAATGTGTTTGCTAAAAGAATACAAGAGGAAGAGAAAGAAAAGACTGCATATGGTATATGTCATCCTGACCAAATTGCTATATGTGTTGCTTCCAATCACCCTAGCATTCTTTCCAATTTCTCAAAGCTTCTGAGCATTATACTTATTATTTCTTCCTGCCGTGGATATTTAGAGTCTCTCATCTCGACTGATCAAATGTTAAATTGCATGTCATTAGTTTCACAAACATTTGATGATTATTTTATTCAGCTTATTGACTTAAGGTAGTTCAGCTGCATCGGATTGCTATCCTCTCACCAGCCACTATGGTTTTAAGATTAGTACGATTAGATATTTTTAAACTCAAATCGCTCATGAAGTTACTTCTTTTGCTCCTATTACTTTGTAGGATATCGGTCCAACTGAAGAAGAATTTTCTGTTTCTGCCTTGACTGAAAGTCATATTCATCTTCAGCATAAAACGGCCGTACCTGAGCCAAGATCTAACATAGATCATGATGTTGGAGAGGTAGACAAAGCATCTATGCACATTGTGGAAAATGATCCCAGTTTCTTCAACAACATTTTGCCCCTGCCTGCTACAACACATGGTATTCTCATCTTCTTGTTCTCTACGGGTTTTAGAAGACTATATCCTCTAGCAAGTGTTGCTTATGAATATCTCATAATAAATTATTTTCCTTGATAATCAAGGTGAAACATGTATAATTTGTAATATGTGTGATTATTCAATGCACAACTATATTGTCTCAACCCGAAATCCCAATAATCCGTATCTGACATCAACATACTGCAACTACTTGTCAAGCTACCCGTGCTTTAACATATATCACGCATTCATAAACATTTAAGCCAAAACTGTTGTATAATCCAACAACAGTTGTGTATTAGTCAACGCAATAACCCGGTCTACATATCTAAACAACTAAGGCCTAAGCCCATCAACTGACTTGGGAGTATCTGAAAGTACAAATGGGTCATAACCCGACAACCTGAAATAGAAAGGACAACCTGAAGATATCCTAGGTAACACAGAGCGATAATGGTTGGTTCACCACTGGAACAACTATCAAGTCTTGATTTTTTATTTATTTTTGATGAAGTAAGGCATTTCATTAAAAAGCATCAAGCAGATGCGGAATTACAGAATAGGCAAAAGGGCTTGCAGAGAGTATAAGCAAAAGTTGTTAGCTCCTGTACAATCTTCAAACTAGTACAAGTCTAGAAATTGTACAGTGCTAAGTACAGGGGTTACATTAACCCAACTGAACATCATAAGTAAACATCTAGCTTTAAGGAGTCGTTTGGTGTGAGGTATAAAGTATAATAATCTCATGATTAAATGTATGATTATTTTATCCAGCGTTTGGTTGGAGGTATTACGTAGTCCTTGGATTATTTATCCCACCATTTATAGCATAGTGATGGGATAAGTTATCCCTATACATGGTGGGATAACTTATCCCGGGATAATTAATTCCAGGATAACTTGTTCCCAACCAAACGACCCCTATGAGAGTGGTTTGGAGTTGAGATCCCATCAAAACATCATGCACTATCAAGTCTTGATTATGATCAACCACGTAGCCCACTGATACTCGATTATGTCTTTGAAACAAAAGAAGGATAAGAGCAGTGAGTCATATATCCCACCACCAAAAAGGGCTGTGGCGAGACTTTACAAAATAGTGAATAGTACAATGCATAACGAATTTGCATCCTACAGTATATAACATCATAACTGAAATGAGCACTGCAGGGGTACATGTAAAAAATGCATCAAAGGCGTGTCACTCCCAAGGGGTCCTCCATGGTTATTGACTCATGAGGGAGGATCCCGTCCACACGCAATGGAGCCATGTATCTATCATACTAAAATTTTGATCTCAAGCCATGTAATAAAATGCCCAATAACTATGTTGGAAATTGGAACCATGTATTAGACATGCTCAATGATCATATTTGCATATACAATGTGAATGAATAACTAAACTGTCGCATGTCACGCATGTGACCCCCCATAGTCATAACATATAGTTCAAGTAATCCCTATATGCTTATATTTCAAGGACAAAACCCCTTTAGAAGTCAAATCTTAACTTACCATGAGTTCTTTTCCATGTTGTTTATCCTCAAAGTGTCCTGATCTATGCAAAAGGATGTTTAATAGTGTTATACCAATCTATTGGACCCATTTATAATCCATGGTCAAAGTCAACCCAATTAGCAAACTTGGTCAAACCCCGTGACCCAATAGTTTATAGATATGAGTAGTCCAGTGAGTCCAAATATATGATAATGTTTCAATTCATAGTAACTGGTTCAAATCCTTAGTTTTCTACTTCAGGACTGTAGGAGTCGGTTGGTTGCGGGTTAGAGAGGAGTTATTCATGTAATAAAACTAACAAAACTTTATACATTGCCAAGAAAATCAGGCATTTAGAAGAGGTAGGAGAAGATGTAGGGAATGGGATGTTGCTGCTCTAGCACTTATGTGGATCATATGGTGAGAGAGGAATAGAAGAGCTTTTGAGGGATTGCCTATTTCCCCTTGTTTTTGTTTGGTGCACCCATAGGATTCCTACATGTACAGATGGGTGGGTGTTATATATAGAAAACCATGTCCTCTAGTAAGGTTTTCTATTTTTGGTATACTTCTGTGTACGGACTAGCTTTTGCCCTTCTCTAATGAAATTTAATTCTTCATCAAAAGAAAAAAAAATGATCCCCACATAGAATCTAGCATAAGTTATATGATGTTTGGTTGTTTTTTTCCACATAAAACATAGCATTGGTGTCACAATATTTGGTTCATGTTTTTTTTTTTTCTGCATAACTAATACATGGGAATTTATATGTCATTTTATGCTGGGTAAAAGATGAAATAACTAACCCCGCATAATTAATCTCTGCATTACTGATCACCGCATAACTCTAACCAGCCACTAAATGACCCTTGGAGCTCAATACCAGAATTTCACTCATTAATCCTCTTGATTTGGATGCAAAAATCCACACATATCATGTAATGAACTCTAAAAATGAATTAGAATTGTTACCTTTGGCTAATTAGTGATTACCTCTCTTAGAATAACTCAAATTCGTAGCTCAGAACTCTGATTTGTGAAGAGAAGTTGTCTGTCCCATTACTCTTAATATACATACCAGGGTTTATGTGATCGCGGAACCCCTGCTACTATTGTGGAGCCAGATGAGCCGGGCTCTTGTCGCCATCACAGTCCCTGCTTTGCAATTGTGGATGAAGCTCTGTAAGCCAAGGTCTTACATTGCGATCACGAAGTTGTCAATCCTGCATCCTCAATTCCTCAGATTCCTCTTTTCTGTGTTTGCAGCCTTGCTCTCCGTGATCACTGTTGTACCATGTCCAATTCTAAGCTGATCCGACAAGACCGAACCCCTGGGGACTCATACCAACAAGTCATAAACAATTTAGGCAACATATAAATGCATTTGTTACATGGCTTGGTGCACAGAAACATAAATTGGGAGGGGATGGTTGGTTGTTATGATGTATTCTCATGCAATATTATGTGGTAAACTAATGAGGGATGTGCCAACTACTATTAGTGAGATCTCTCAAATTTAAGAAAGTTTTTGTGTTATTGTGATCTTATTCATACTTAATATTATTCTTTCAATTGCTTTCATTTCTTCTGCAGATCCTGGAAACGTCGAGGAGGAAGAAGTACTGAAGTTGATCCGTGAATGTTTAGATTTGAGAGAGAAGTATGTTTACAGGGAAGAAGTTGCTCCATGGATGAAAGAGACAATGAGTGAATCAAAAGCGTCAGATAAGAAACATGATCCATTTAGCTTTGGCCACTCAGAAGCATCTTCTGTGAGTTGTGATCCTCAACTCATTTATGACCGTAAAGGGTTTGATTTTTAGGTTGCCGTATTCTCAGTATCTCAAAGTATGGATGTTGTCTCAAGCACAATTTCTAATAATAATACTTCTTGGATTGCACACAGCACCATTTTAAGATGGAGGACGGAGTTGTACGTGTTTATGCTAGTGAAAATGGTATGTTTGGTTTCAAAAGTGGAGCACATTTGATTGGATGTAGTAGTTTGACATTGTTTCATCATTAATTCTTGTCTGCCTTCTTCATGGGATCTTTACGTCCTACCTTGCATGTTGTAGATACGGAAGAGTTGTTCCCTGTTGCTAGTGCAACAACATTTTTCACTGATATGCACCATGTTCTCAAAGTAATGGCTGTAGGAAATGTTCGTTCTTATTGTCATCATCGTTTGAGATTTCTCGAGGAGGTGACGGGTTTGGCAATTCTCTTTAATTTCCCCCCTTTGTCCAATTTTGTTGATATCGTACATTTGCTTGATATTGTACCACCTGTTAGTTCTCTTGTTTTTTTCATTGCATTTTCTTGATATGGTACAGAAATTTCGCCTCCATTTGCTCGTAAATGCTGACCGGGAATTTCTGGCTCAAAAAAGTGCACCTCATCGTGATTTTTACAATATCAGAAAGGTTGATACTCATGTGCATCATTCTGCTTGCATGAACCAGAAGCATCTTCTGCGGTTCATCAAGTCGAAACTGAGAAAAGAACCTGACGAGGTAGGAAAATTATTGCTTCCAGGGAATATGCTTTCACTTGCAGATTTCTGTGGGTATATAGGCATGCCTATTCTTTTGGTCTTGATCACACGAGTCTTCGCTAAACAGGTAGTCATATTTCGGGATGGACAATATCTTACACTGAAGGAAGTCTTTGAGAGTTTGGACTTGACAGGGTTTGCATCAACCTTCCCTTGCTCTCTTTCGTTTTTCTGCATAAGTTCTAATATTCTGCTATCTGTGCCCAGGGTGGGAGGCCCACTACTTATTCTTTCTCTTCTAAGCTCTTTATTTACAGGTATGATATGAATGTTGATCTATTGGACGTACATGCTGATAAGAGTACATTTCACCGGTTTGACAAATTCAATCTCAAATATAATCCTTGCGGACAAAGCAGGCTCAGAGAAATCTTTCTAAAGCAAGACAACCTTATCCAAGGTGTGTTCCTTGAAAACACAACTTCTAACAATGAATTACCTATCCTACAGAGTTGTCATTTGACATCACAGTTCTAACTTATTTTCTTCAATTTTATCCTGAAACTCCTGTAACACAACTGTCATAAATAAAGCATATGGTATGAATTTTATTTGGTTTCCATTGAACACATTCTGCAGCAGTTAACTTTAAATTTTGTTCAATTAAAAATCTCTGCAGCGAGTAATTTTATTTGGAACCTCCATCAAGGAAACTGTTACCATACTGTTAAAGCTGCACTTTCTTTTTTGTTGACAGTTGCTTGATGACGCCTAATTATTCTTTCGGTAACAGTCCACTGTAATTTTCTTCGTTTCCAAAATATTGTCTTATTCAGGACGCTTCTTGGCTGAAGTCACTAAGGAAGTCTTGCAAGATCTTGAAGCAAGCAAATACCAGGTACAACAACATACCTTAATCAGTATTGTGACGACTTAAGCATGTGCAACTCTTTTTTCCTAAGTTGAAATGTGTATATTTTCTTAAAAGCTGAATATAGTACCATTTTACTCATTCAGTTGTTGCCCCAGTTTTCCTGAAATTACTGAACAATGATCAACTCTACATGCTTCTTGATAAATAGAAGAATATTACATTAAATGCTGTGAGACTACTAAAAATCTTTACTTCGCTTGACCTTGTATATGGGAGAGCTTACTGTCATTGATTTTGAAAGGATACTGCCAATTGTCAATATCATTTGTGCTCTGATTATCTTGATTTGAACTTGACCTAATAAGAGCATACCATTTGCAAGAGCCCAAACTGCTGCAATTATGCCTCATTGAAGTGTGATTCCCACATCTAACAACAACTTGTTGAACGGATTGGATGACCAAACTTGAAAACAAGTTGGCTGTCAAATTTAGATTAGGATAATTAACTAGGGACAGGGAGAATTTGACACAAATGGCTTCTTTTCTGGAATGGGTGTATGATTCAACTGTTGTTTGCAAATATATGACTTCTGCTGACTGAATATTTGCTCCAATCTTTATCTCTTTGCCATGACAAGCTGTTCATGAGAAATTGGTTCTGTTATCGAAGTCTAATTTTGTTGCTGTACTCAGAAGTACCAGATTCATAATTGTCAATCTGTTGATTGCAACTTGTTTATCCGGGAATTTTCCTGGAGCTTCATGCTGATTGGAAATAATTGTTTGTTTTTTGTGATTGGAAAAATCATTAGTTTTTGTTTGTATCTTAAGATTTTTTTGATTACGGTAACTCTATCCACCAAGGTTTAGAAATATGAATAGAAAAACCACCAAACTACTACTTCTTTCTTCTTCTCTCCCGCCCTCTTTTGCATCTACTGGGGTATGAGTCATAGTCTGTCATGGTCCATCCCAGTTTCATTGACCACTAGGAACACACTTGGCTACTTTTTTTTAATCTTTAAATTGCTTGCTGCATGTGACTGTAGTTCTTGCAACTTGTGAGAATGCCGTTTGATTGGCTTAGGCAGTTTGTAGCCCTCAAGAGTCAAAAGTGAAAACTTGTTCAAATATGACCTATGGGTACTTAATAATACTTTTAAGATATAACATGTAGCTATCACATTAGCATTTGTCTCCTGTTTTTTTATTCTAGGCTCTGATTGTTAATATACACCTTATTTCCGGAGTACTTCTTTCATAGTTCAGTATGGGGACAATTTGCTGTTATAATGTATGACAATCCTTTCTTCTTGAACAGTTGGCTGAATACAGAATCTCCATCTATGGAAGGAAACAAAGTGAATGGGATACACTGGCTAGCTGGTTTGTGAACAATGAACTTTATAGCCAAAATGCAGTATGGTTGATTCAGGTGGGTGTTATGCTGATCATGTAATATTTGTGTAAATTAAGCCCTTTTTTTCATTTTATATTCTCGTATTTGACTGGACACAGAGCTTAAGATGTTGACCTTTTTATTCTACCAGCAGTATATTGAAGTAATGGGTGAATATTGAATGCTTATTTTATAGTGAAAATATTAGTTCAAAATTTTAAATTTGAATTGTTAGAACTTTTGAAAATTCTATAGAACAATATTATTCACCATAGATTTGGAGTTTGACACCTTTGAAGTTAGGTCACGATCTACTTGATCGAATATGATGTCTTTAACCCGAAATTCAAACTTTTCTTGACTTGCTCCTCATTACCAAGACAATTTAATTTCAGAAGCTTCTTTTTTTATGATACATCACTATCCACTATTGGCCATTCTTCTCCACTTCCATTTCCAAGTGTTGCTGGCAGAGTATTGTGGTTGCAATAGGCTTGTGTTCTCTGTTATTTTGGTGCATGTTTATCGTTATCACAGTATTATATTGGTGATTCTCTTCCGTTTCTGGCCCATTTCATGACGTGCTAATGCCTACAAGAGCGGATCCACGTTGAGCAAAGGGGTGTCAAGCGACACCCCTTCCTCGGAAACTTTTACTAAGTATATAACAAAACCTATGTGATAAACCTTATTAGCTGGCGCGTTGGTTTGCTGGCAGATTTTGTTGATTGAGGTTGGGGGTTCAAATCCCAATCAAAGCATATTTTTTGCAAAATATATCATACTTAAGCTTAAAATTGTGGTTAAATAGATTTGAACTCAAGAGCTCTTCCAACTTAATAATATAACCTACTTATATCTATGATGATAATTGAACTTTTATCATTTCTTCCCTAAAAGTCGACACTGCTTCCTAAAAATCCTGTGTATGCCACTGAATGCGTATTGCTATCACATGAAAAAGAGATTGATGGCTGGAGAATAAATTGTAAAATTGATAGCATCCTTGTCGCTACTATGTTAACTTGGTTTGCTTTTCTTTTGGGCTACTGCCCTTACCACCTTCATCACCTACACAAATATGATAAATTACATTAGGATCACACATTTCTAAAAAGTTAGAGAATTCTTAGCTACGAATACTTGCATAAACATGTATAGGACCTCCCATCACTTTTTCTTTCCTATTTTGCCTTGCAGACACATTGCTCTCCATATCACTGCCAGACCCATCCCTTGCTTTGAAGACTCTCCTATTTGTTACACATTTCTGTCCTCACGTTTCAATATAGAAATGTGTTAGGTGGTGGGGCATGTTCTAGAAGTTTTTCTAGATGGCATTGATATTTTTTTAAAGTATAAGCTATTTTTGAAGTGCTTAAGTGGAGGACCCAATGGTTAATGCTGGTAGCATGGTAATGGTGACTAACTGAGAGCATGGTTTGCTTACTATTTGGTGTCGATTTGATTGGTTCAGACATGATGTTGGAATATTTAGGAATTTGCTTGATAAAGTGAGCACGAAAATAGACTTTAAATGCTGAATCAGACAGACTTTCCCTTCCCATATGGGAATCTGGGTGAGGGAAAGAGGAAGAGGTAAGGAGGAAAGTAAGCGGATGTTTGGTTGGATAGATGATGGGGCTGCTGCTCTGCCCCTGTGCTTCTAGTTTACGTCTTAGTGCAGCAAGTTCTAAGTTCTACTTGAATGTAATAGTTAATCACAAAATCAGTTCTCCTAGTTAATTTAGATCCTTTCAGTGATTATGTCGGTATATTTGCTTATGGATATATGATACATTTCTCACTTTTACACTTTGCAGCTCCCTCGGTTATACAATGTGTACAGGAGTATGGGAACTGTCACGTCCTTCCAGAATATTCTAGATAATGTGTTCATTCCACTATTTGAGGTCACAGTTGATCCAAAGTCTCATCCTCATTTGCATCTGTTCTTAATGCAGGTATGTTTCCTTTCTAATCTTTTATAGTTACGTTGTTTACCCTAAACACCAAAGCTATATTTTGAAATTTACTGATTTCTCTTTTATAATCTGTTGACTTCAATTTTGTGCACTGCAGCCAATAAACAGCATTTCCTTTGCCCCTCTCATTTCTTACTTTTATCTAAAAAAAAAAGTTGTTCTTATCTGCTACAAATTGTTTTCCATGAAGTTTGTCCAAGATAACATTTGATATGGACCTGCAAGAGACCAATTACGGCTTACTGCAACCTTTCAATATGAATCTTGGGAACAAGAGTTTTAATGCGTGCAGCTATGGAAGTACATATATGTATTTTTGGTTCTCCTATATGACTTATGTGGTTCTCTGTGATTTCTATTTCTTGGGGTAAGTATACATGCATCTCATGTGCCCAAATGCATATTGTGGCAATTGCTTGCTTAACAGCTAAACTGCATTGGTAAAGTGCTTAGTTTAATATAGCCATTAAATCATCCATGATGCATCAATTAGAATAATTACTATTGGGTCCTTTAGAGATGGTCTGAAAACTACTTCTGACTTTCAGGTGACACTTTCTTTTACGGAGGTCGGCAATGTTTAACAGTCCTATAAAATATTAAATAGGATACATCGTTGGTCGATCAAGTAATTCAAAGTTAGATTATATGTTGTTCCTGTCTAACAAACTTTTCAGAAACTTCTTCATCTAATTTTCCTTTGTTGTCTTCTAGGACCTCCACCCTTCAACTAAAATAAGCTTGTAATTGTTGTTTGGAGTCTCTGACATGCACTGTAAGACCATATTTTGTTTTGACCATTCTGGATGTATTCCAGTTTACTATTAGTTCTTTTGATTTAGTGATATGTTGTGGCTGGGGAACTTGATAAAGCTAAGGAACTATTTACTGACATGATTGTCAATGGGCAGTTGCCCATTGTGGTTACCTACAATACCATGATTCATGGGCTCTGTAGGAGTTATGACTGAGAAATTTGATGAGGCTGCACTGTGTTTTAAAAAACCGAAGCGATAAAGCATCACTTTAATTGATTTGGTTTAACGATTGAATAAATGACTTAATTGGTTTTCTTTCTAAAAAAATAAAAACTGAACTGTGAACACTCCCACTGCCATACAGAAACATTGAATAAATCATTTTCTGCATTTTGATTTTAAGTTTTGGATAGTCTCTCATGCCTCAAAATTGGGCAAAGGTTTTACATAGTGTCCATAAAGAATCTATTACCATTTCCCTACACTGTTTTCAATTAGATGGAACCTTTTTGCTTCAAAGCTCACTTCAATGCCATTATTTTTGAACTTTTACCTTTTTCATTGACAATATCATTAAATGAGATACCTTAAAACATCCATCCACCCTCACTTAGATGAACACCTCATAACCAAGAAGTTCTCCCCTAATCATGATACAAATCATAAGCAAGATGTGTGTAGAAGAGCTAGATATTATATTGATCCTTTTCCTCCATAGCTGCTTTAGGCAAAAGGTCTATTGTTTGAGTCTAGAAATTCTTCAGACCACAGAATGTTTGACAAGTAATATTTGATGTTGATAATTGGCAGTTCTTGTTGCTGAGTCTTCCTTCAATGGATATGAAAGAAGATAAATGCATCCCCATTGGAGCATCTTATTGGGTTTTTTCTCCTGATACTGTTTTTCATTCATCAAGTTGCAACCCGTTTGGAATTAGCTTAGTTCCCTTCAGAGTCTACTTTCACTTTTCTGAGGGCAATTATCCGATGTCAGCAAGGTGCAGCCTGCAATGTGCTTATGGTTGTGCAATGCCTATGAATGTTTGCCTCTACGCCTCTATAGACAGTTGTATATGCTATGTGTTAAGAAAAACAGATTGATATTCTCTGATAACCGAAAGTTCTACTGATGGCCAAATTTGTCAAGTCCTATCGGAGATAGACCAATATCATTTTGTTATTTGGGTTTTATGCACCTATCAGATGTGAGGCTAAATGCAAGCTAGCTTTTAAGTGCCAGTATTTGCCAACTCTGACTGGGTCCCCTGAAACTTTGAGGCCTACTATTCTGAATGAATTATCCCTAGTCATCTTAAACTATTAATCTGTCCTCTTCTCGTCAATAATTGTTATTATAGGTACCATTTGCTTTGAGTTTCAGTTGTTTTCTTTTTCTAGGAAACAAGTTGAATCTACTTTAGTTTTTAATGTCTATATCTTCATTTATGTGTAGATTATCTTTCTAATGAAGGCGGCCATCCTTTTCTATGTTTCTTGTTATTCACTGCTAGAATGCCATCATACAGGAACCAATTTATTCAATACATTCTGTGCATGCATAGTATTAGAAAATTTTAGCCAATTGAAGTAGCCTAAAATTCTATTATTTCGGTGACAGGTGGTAGGTTTTGACATGGTAGATGATGAAAGTAAACCAGAGAGACGTCCTACCAAGCACATGCCGAAGCCCGATGAATGGACAAATCAGTTCAATCCAGCATTTTCTTATTATGCTTATTACTGTTATGCGAACTTGTATACACTCAACAAGGTCAGTGGTGCTTCACGATCCCAAATATTAGTAGGACTTACATCTGCAATGTACTCATCAAATTTTGTCCTCCTTTGCTGCCTAATTTTGTTCCAGAAAAATTATCTATAGCAGTAGGTGGTTTAATTGAAGTACCTTAAAATCAAAGTCAAAACTGAAGAAAGTGACTGTCCTAGCGATGACGATGGAGCATATGCAGATTTAATCTATTGAATAAATTTTGTTAATACCAAAACTGCTTCTTGTTAAAAACTAAAGAAATAAGTGAGAGAAATTTAGTGAATGCATGTACAGAAAATTTCTATATCCAGATGGTCACTCTACATTACCTGCATCCTTTGTCCTATTTTATTATCCTCTTTTTCTTTTCATCTCTTTTCTCACTCTTCTTTCTCTCTGTTTCAAATTTGTCCATGAGCAAACTACATTCTGTGTTATTCATTCCTTCTCAATAAAAAGAATAAATGTTCAAGATGTCATGGGTTTGAATCCTGCTGACCAAAGCTTGATATTTAAGTGTAGAAGAGTAGAGAAGGGGTGATTAATTGTCTACCAGGTTTCGGACCGTGGCCAGTCGGCCTCAGTGATTTCTTGGTTATAAAAAAAATAAAAATAGAATAAATCTTGTCATTAAATTGATAGTGTAAGAGAGGTTTAAATTATTTTATTTTCTGGACAGTTTCAGGATAAAGAATTCCAAACACGTTCTTTCAAATTAAAGTTGGTTTGGTCAGTAACTTAACAATGACTAGGAGTTTAGGTCAAGCTCATAATGGGCTACCTAACGAAGATACCAGTGGCCAAGAGCCTTGAGGATTTCTTTGCTTCAACCACACATACATTGAAGTTCCCACTTCCCCCACATGAGTTCTAAAAGAAATTTTACTGCCCACACCCACGGAATTTGTTTGTGTGCAACAATTCCCTTAACAATCTTAGTTAGAAGCTGAAAAAATAAACGACTGCACTTCTGAAGGAAATTTTACAACTTTATCATGTGATGTTTATCAACCTCTTTTAGTATTTATGTTTGCTAGCATACATTGAGCTTCTTCCTGTCTACCATTGCCCTTTTCTGTGTGTAAGGTGGAGGACATCTTTTCTAAAAGATTGTGTGGACTGTTGTCTTTCTTTCCAGAGCAAGATTATATCTTATGTACTTATTATTTTTTATGTCCTTAGCTTCGCGAATCAAAAGGGTTGCCAACAATCAGATTAAGACCACACTGTGGGGAGGTTAGTGTTCGCTTCAGCTGATTTTTTAGTTAGCTACAGACAAGTGCCCCAAATTTATGCTCTCAAGTTCATACAGGCGGGTGATGTTGATCATTTAGCTGCCGGATTTCTTTTATGTCATAACATTTCTCATGGAATCAATTTGCGGAAGACCCCTGTACTGCATTATCTTTACTACCTTGCTCAGGTACTTCTCCTCGTTACCTTTACCTCATTAACTGAGTTATGCCAGTGAGCTTTGTTTAGATCTATTTTTGAATTACCAGCAATTAGATGACACTACTAAATCATTTAGGGTGGTCTAGGAAGATTGTATTACACATGCGTATAGTGGAAGGGCTGTAATGGCCTATTGGGTGCTTGTTGAAGTTTATGAAGCATTGCTAATATGATTAATTTCAAAATATAGAGGGTGTAATAGAGAGGGATTCACACACTGAACTGAGAACCATCACGAGGAAAAAAGATAAGAAAAACGTACGGGCAATTTAATGTACTAGTATTGTATATAAGCTGTCAAATTATATAGAGTAAACAAGTTATCCATAGACATTGAAATAGAAAATGTTTCTCTTGAATAGCTCCCAACTGTTCTTGCTGTATTGCATGTCCACTTTGTTGCACATTCCCCCCCTCCTTTTTTTTTTTCTCCCTCCCCTGCCTATTCAATTTATTGTCACCGTTTCTGTAAAACTATTCAGGTTGGACTGGCAATGTCTCCCCTGAGCAATAATTCACTTTTCCTTGACTATAATCGGAACCCATTCCTTATGTTCTTCCACCGTGGCATGAATGTCTCACTCTCTACAGATGATCCCTTGCAAATCCACTTGACAAAAGAGCCCCTTGTGGAAGAATACAGTGTTGCAGCTAAGGTCAGTCCATTTTTTTTTTCCAATCAGTAAAATATCGAAATGTCTTTAACCAACTTATATTTTTCAGGTATGGAAGCTGAGTTCTTGTGACCTTTGTGAGATAGCTAGGAATTCAGTCTATCAGTCAGGATTCAATCATGCAGACAAGGTGAGCGATTACAGCATTCAGGCCAAATTTATATGCAACTCTCTTAGAAATCTTGTGTGTGGCCTAGTAATGTTTCTTTGGTTGAAAAATCACAAATTTACTGGTAATTATAACTTTATAACTGTGGTTTCTCATAATTCTGGTTCTTGAACTTCGTTGTTTGTGAACTTCTACAGTGGTATTGATGACTTCATTTTGTTTCCACTTGAGTCAAATATCACATCTCTGAGAAACTTGTATATTATTACCTAGCCCGGAGGTTGACGGGGTTGAAATTCAAGTAACATAGGCTTAGAGGTTAATGGAAGTGCTTGAGATGCAACTTACTGCATCCTTACATATGATGATGAGAAGGAGGTTTAGCTTATTCATGGTTAAAGGGGTATTCTGTAGAGCACTTAGTAACCCTAATGCTAATTTTACTTCCTATGGTAAATGATGCAGAGGCATTGGCTTGGCAATAAATACTATAAGAGAGGCCCTCAAGGAAACGATATTCACAAAACAAATGTACCCAATACGAGGATTTCCTTCAGACATGAGGTGAACTTTGCTTGTGCTCCCTTTTATCTTTTCTCCTGCTAAGATGATAACTTGCAAGATGTTAGTGTTCTTGGAACTCTGAAAGTTGCTCGTGTAGAAAATCAGAGTAACTAATATAAAATGACGTCTGATATACTGCAGACATGGAAGGAAGAGATGCAGTATGTTTACAGAGGAAAAACAATCCTTCCTGAAGATGTAGAACATTGATCAATATGGTATCAACAATCTGTATCTCACTTGGGCACATGATGATTCAGGTATCATCCTTGTTATCACAAATAGTTACCAAAAATAATGACGAGTAATGTGAGGACGTTGCTCACTGTTTTCATTTGCTTGCACAGATAACCAGAAATAAGCTTCCTAAAGTGGTGAGGATTAAGAACAGCGTTAAATATTGCTTGCTGGTTAATTTATGCCTTGGTGGAAGCATGTTTGTTTTTACAGGTCTGCTCACCATCATGATGCAAATTTAGTGCCTTCATTTCTAGTTGTATCAACTCGTCATTGGAGGTTTAGGCAAAATCATAAGAATGTAACTGGCTCATTGCTGCAATATTCTTGGAGTAACACCAGGTTTATACTAGCTGAAGCAATCTTTATCCAATAATGTCTTGTTGAACCATTATGCTTTTTTTTTTCTCTTTCATTGTTGTGTTTAGCATCCACATTGCGTTAATGTGAGTTACAATTTCAGTGCAAGTAGTGTTAGAAGTTGGGATTTTCACTAATTAAAAAAATTATGAAAAAAGAAAACTAAGTCGAAGAAATTTGTAAAGACAACACATAATTTAAAAAAGACAATACCATGGCTAGGATACATCTCTAGAATATCTACCCTTTTTCCTTTCAATAACATCTACCAAGAAATTAATGTCTGTGTACCAAGCACCAAAAAAAAAAGTTTGTTTCCAAAAAGAAGACACTCTATAATTATCCGGTTAAAAATTGGAAGAATCATTGACGAGCGGCTAAAAACGGGTGATGAAAAAAAAAAAAAGAATAGGATTGTTTTTGGTTTACTGATAAAATATAGGTTTTTAAACCTAGAATACAAAAAAAAAAAAAAAAAAAAAACAACTACTGTTGGAGGATCGTATATATTTTTTCATGTAGCACTACTTTTGGACATGATTAGTGCTTATGCGTTGCAAGTGGATTTAGAGGAGTTGAAGAACGCCTCTAGGAGGATTTGGATGAGGTGGTGAGGGATATACCCCATTTCGAGAAGCTATCCATTGCCAGAAATTTCAATGATCACATTGCGTCAACCACTAGCGATATTGATAGTGTGCATCGAGGTTTAGATTTTGGGGTTAGAAGTGGAGGGGCAGCGCCACTTCTAGATTTTGCTAAAGTTGTTGAGTTGGTTATAACGAATTCATGCTTTCCAAAAGAAAAAGAGGACCACTTGATTACCTTTATAGCGCGTGGTCAGAACTCATATTGATTACTTATTCGTTTTGAAGGGTGATATATATAGGTCTTTGTAAGGAACGTAAGACTATTCTAAGTGGGAATCTTACTACTCAACATAAACAGGTGATGGACATGGGAGTTAAGAGGGAGGGGAAGAAGAAGACGTTGTATGACTGACCGAGGATCAAATGGGGTGGCTTGACCCCGAACCTGGAGATGGGAGAGAAGTCAGAGGCGATTGAGACTTACGGAAGTAGTGGAGACTCGAAACACTTTCCAGTCAAGATGATGTTGCACCAAGAATCTACGCTGAGCCTGTACCTATTTGCCTTTGTGATGAATAAATTGACATGGCACATTAAGGGTGAGGTGCCTTGGTTGCTGTTATTTGCATATGACATTGTTTTGATTAAAGAGACTCGCAATGAGTTAATGACAAATTGTAGGTGTAGAGAAAAAATATTTGAAGTGTAAATCTAATGATGTGACGCTGAGACATGCATAAAGTGAAATTTGATACTCAAATTATCACCAAGAGAGAGATATTTAAGTATCCCGGATCTTTGATCCAAGGTAATGGGGAGATCTATGATGATGTCACACATCATATTGATGCGGTATGAATGAAGTAGAGACTTGCTTCTGGTGTCTTGTGTGAAAATAAGGTACCACTAAACTTGAAACTAAGTTTTATAGAGTGGTGGTTAGAACGACTTTGTTGGTGAAGTAAAGTGCTGACCAATTAAGAACTTCAAGTTCAACAAATGCAAGTGGCAAAATGAGGATGTTGAGATGGATGTGCAGGCATACTAGGAACGACATGATTAGGAATGAGAGGATCTGGAACGAAGTGTGAGTGAATGTCGTGTTGGACACAATGAGGAAGGAAGACTAAGGTAGTTTGAACACGTGAAAAGCAAATGTGCAAATGCCTTGGTAAAGAGGTTGGATCTAGGGGGATTGATAAAGATAGAGGTATGCCGAAGAAGTACTGAGGAGGTTGGTTCCTTGCATATTTGCTTCGTATTACTTTACTATTAGCTATTATGTTTTTTCTTTAGTTACTTCTTTAATTATTTGAATCGATGTCTTTCAAAAACAACTTCTCTATCTCATTTAGGTAGTGATAAGACGTACATATACTCTAGCTTTCTCAAACTCCACTTTATGGAATTTTACAGAGTATGTTATTATTGTATACAATATCATATTTGTTCAATTTTTAGACAAGCTGCAATAAGTCAAACTAAGCTAATAAGTAAACAAATTAATGATCCATTCAAACTTATATCTATTAGACGAACTATATTTTTATGGGCTAATTATATCGTTCGCGTTGTTTTGGCCCATTTTCATTTTATTCCTACCACCAAAAAAATATATCTTTTTGTTACTTAGAGGAAAGTGGAAAAACCAGTCCACTCAGTCAAGAACCCCAATTCCTCTTCTTAAACTCCAAGTCTTAAAAACCAGTCCACTCAGCAAGAACCCCAATTCCTCTCCTTAAACTCCAAGTCTTCCCGCCGCTTCGCTTCACTTCACTTCTTAAACCCTCCACAACACCGCCGTTCACGGCGGCGGAATAATCCCTTCAGTTTCTCCTCTTCTTCCTTTCCTCCGCTCTAATCTCATCTTCCGATGGAGGCCACGGCGGCGTCTGAAACCTCCGATGGACCTGTCTTGAACGTGATCAACAAGCGCCTTCGTGCCCTCCGCAAGAAACACAATCGCATTCTGCAGATGGAAGAATCTCTCGCTAATGGAAAAACCCTTAACAAGGAGCAAGAAGAAACTTTCCGCTCAAAAACCAGCGTTGTTACTGCCATAGACGAGCTTGAGAAGCTTCGTCAGCCACTAGCTGCTGCTGTAACAGAAGAAATCAACCTTGCTACTCAACACCATCTCGTCTCTGCTGCGGATTCCCCAGATGAGAAATTAGCTGGAAAAGACGATAACAGTTGTGTTGAGGTTGAGGATTTGCTTAACATTATTTATTTTGGTAGCATGTTTGCTCATGCGAATTGGGGAAAAAACGATTTTGTTTCAAGTATGTGGAAAAGGGCTATGCATGAGAGGGCTTGTTGTTTGAACTACGATTGCATGCCGGAGGATGAGTCGACGGATGTGATGGATATGTTGTCGGAGAAGGACTTGGATTTGATCTCCATGCTTAGTGAGCTACTCATTTGTCGTCCTGTTAACTCTACTTTGTCGCACAAGCACGCCCTTCAAGCTTGCTTTGAGCATGCCAAGCTGTGGATAACAAAGTCTGATCAGCACATTGTACCAGAATCAGATGCTACTTGTGAGTGCAAAGTTTACTCCTTTCATCCCATTTTATGTGTTGTTGTTACTGTTTTCGTAAATACTTTGACTTGCTGCACTTGAGCTGTGCCTCTCTATGTCCACGAGGTAGGAGGTAGGGTAAGGTTTGCGTATGCCCTACACTCTCTAGAGTCCAAACTCCACTTGTAGGATTACACTAGGTATGTTGTTATTTATGGGTGAAAGGATAGCTTGATAGTGAAAAAGTTTAATACTTCATCAAAGTTTTGAACTTCTTATCAGTTTACAATAATATATTTGTATTCTTGAAAGTTGTATAGAAATGAGATAATGTGAGTCATTTTGGAACATGAAAACGAATGTGGTATAGATTGAAAAGGAGGGAGTATGCTAATAGCAATTTCCCCTTTCTAGTTAAGATTGAGGTGATCGTTTGTAGATACTTATATTTTTGTTTCGTTGCAGATGCTGGTTTGAGATCCAAGTTGAACAAGATCATGTCTTCGTTGTATTTTACAACAGAACCTGTTTTTAGAGTGGAACAGGCTGTTGCTGAGTATGAGTCTTATCAGGTGCCAGTAGAAGAGACGGGTTTGCCTGTCAATGCAACTGGGCATGTGGAGAGTCCAGTTGAGCGCTATCAAGAGAAGGTAAATACTACTTTGGGCTACCTCTAAGATAGAATATCCAAGAAGTTGTAACTTGTTGACTTTTTCAATGATTACTCATGTTTGCTTTTGCTATTTCCCTATAGTATTATAGTAAACATAGCAGTTAGGTGATGTTGAATTAGGCCCTGTACTGATTCTGCATACTCCGAAACACACTTCAGTACGATGCTAAAATTTGTTCATCAAAAGCACAAACCTTCACTTCTTTTCGGTTTGTGGAAATAGAATATACTTTTATGTGGTTTTGTTTAGGTCAATCTTTTGACTGGTCAGGTTTTCGGGACCTGATCCTTGCTATTTGATTGCGTGCTTCTCCCCTTTTTTGGTTTTATTTGGGGTTGGGATTTAGGACTTATACCTTAACAGAACACACCTTCCGTTCATTTTGTAAAATAATGGTTGTTTGTGTTATTATTTATGTGATAAAGAGTTCATGAACTTTATTGGTGAGTGGTGTAGATTTTTCTGCTGAAATTTTATTGTGGATGAAAAATTGAGGATTTTGTTAGTTTAGATGCCAAGAACACTATTTTGAACAATAATAGATATCTAGTGAAATAAAAGAGATTACTGTAGTTACTAATTAGAAGTGATTGTTAAACACTATTTTTTTAAGTATAAGAGTTATTTGATACCATCAACTAAATCAAATAACCCTGTGTATTAACAAAAGGCAGCCATATTTTGGGGGTTACATGGACTAGCGTTGAAAATGACTGGGTTGGTAGCTCAGACTGCATTTGGTAAGATATATGATGTATTTTCATGAAAGATACTTTTGTGGAAAATGTTCCTTTTTTTGTTCTAGATCAGTTTTGGTGTTTGGCTATGTATAAAGGTAGGTCTTAAGGCTTGTGAGTGGTGTCTTGGTGATAATTGTATCAACATTCTTAAAGGATCAAGCAAATGAAATGGATTAAGAGTGAAGTTGGTAGAAGAGGAAAATGAATTATGTCTTACAATGACGTAAGTCATATTTGCCCCAGTTTCGGATTCTAGCTTAATAAATTAGGTGAGCATATCTGCTCCAGCCTTGTGGGGTTTACCAATTATGGACTAATTTAATTTTTCCTTTTGGTTTATGTGCTACTCTCTTTTGCCCTAAATTAACTATCCTACATCCTGATGTGTTGTCTTCATATCTGTGTACCCTTTCTATATTCCCTTTAATAATTTTAGAATAGGAGTTAATAGTATTCTAAGGCTTGTTTCGAGATCCACTGGGGTGGTTTGGGTTATTGCATTTTTCTTCTGTCATTAGGAAACATTGTAGTTATTTGTTGCAAAGGGGGAAAAAGTAGTACATTACCGAGGTTGTAGAAGGGACCAAATGAAAATTTGTGGTTCGATTCCCACAAGTGCGTTACAACATAAGATCCAGATAAAAGCAAGAAAACGCATGAAATGATGAGAATATTAGGATTCCAGATAAACAATGGATGCAATCCTGTTCTAAAGAAGGATGATACCCACTATGCACAATATCTATCCAGACACATCATAAACTTGGGAAGTCCTCAATAAGACAACTCTAAAGTTTCATAAATATATGAATTGCTCATAAGTTGAACCTAAAGTTGCTTCAAGTATGCTCACTTTTTTGCTAAAATCGATCTATATATTCGTAAGAGAGTAAGCCCGAGTGTCTTTTTATAATGTGGAGTCTGGGCCAGCTTGTAAGCACACTTCAACTAGTGTACCTGGTACTTCCTACCAACAGAGAAGAAATCATCTGGTGTTTTCTTGCCTCCGCTTGGATTTGACCTTGGACCTCATGATTCTTCTCCCTAGTGGCGAAGTAAAAAATTTCATTAAGGGTGTTACATAATATAATTTTTTTACCAAGGGTGTTCGGCTGACCACCTGTCAGTGCTGTCACTGCATGTTCCTACGCCACTGCTTCTCCCACATCATCAACTACTAGACCAAACCCTTGGGTTGCAAGTGATCAGAGTATTTCATGAGAAGGAAACAAAAACTTATTTACATTCACTGCTGAGAATGCTTTTCTTTTTCCTGCCTCTTTAATTGATGTTCCTTTATAAACGATATAAGTTACTTGTTGTTTACTATCTTCTGCTGTATTCAATCTTTCTGACCCAACAAGACACCAAAGGCTGCCTGTGAGACTTCCCTGTTCCTTCTTCATCTTTATATAGGCCAAAACCCATTTTGAGTTTCAGCTCAAAGTATGTATTTTTCTTTCCTTTTCTTTCTCTTTCTTGCTTTAATTGTTTGTTGGGAATATTAGAATATGCCTGGTGTTTTGATATATGTGGGAATTAGGTTTATTTAGGAATTTTCCTTTTGGGTCTTCTCGTGAAACAGTGAATTCGGGATTCTGGATTGTATTATTCTGAGATCTTTCCTTCTTTTTGAGGTTTCTTAGAAAGAAGCTATCCCTTTTCTACATTTCCTGGTTCTCAACTTTTGGAGAAGTGTCATTTTCTTGTTTCTATTTTGTTTAATTGGCCTTTAAATTTGGCCTCTTTGGAGTTCTTCTCACATTTATCAAGAAAGTTTTTATTTTTGATGCAAATCCTGAAGCAACCTGAACTTGGTTTGAAGTTTTTCTCTCTTTCTAGACATTAGCTTATCCTCTTTGCATTTGTTTTTGGAATACAGTTCCTGAAGTGATACTACCTTAAGCTGTAGTTTAACTGGCTGCATTTTGCTGGGATCTGTTTCTGATTAGCTGCAATAAGATTTAGGTTGTGGATCCCTCAGGCACACACACATGCGTGTGCACACACCGAGACAAATGTCTTTTGGTCATTGATTGATTCAACATGTCTTTGTTTTTAGTTCAGTCTCACCTTGTTTAATCATTTCCTCGAAGTGTAATACTCTATTTTGACCTCTTTAATTGAATGATGTTGTTCCTTGATTTTTCCTCCTCCTCCTTAAACAAATAATAAAACTAAACAAACTAACTTGTGTTTTTTGTTATTCCATTTCTGTTACTATTTAGTGTTTCTTGCACTTCGACTATCATATTATTTTGTTATTTTGTTGTAGTGACTATTCCTTTTTTTAGTATGCTTTTTCATGCTTTCTTTAGCATTTTGTCACGTCTTCTTCTCTCCTAGTGTTCTCTTTTTTTCTAAATGCTTTTACTTGGCTAAGGGTCTATCGGAAACAACCTCTCTATCATCCAAGATAGGGGTTAGGTCTGCACACACACTACCCTCCCCAGATCCCACTTGTGGAATTACACTAGTATGATGTTGTTTGTTGTTTACTATCTTCTCTGAAAACATAGATTTTCTCTATCTGCGAAATGTATAGAAAAACTCATTAACCGTCAATGATGGATAATCTATCTTTACCAGCTTCTTTTTGAAGGTTTATTTGTATGAGGTAGAAGGTAAACTACACATTTTCTCTTCTCCAAACCACTGATTTCACCATCTAGAGAAGGATAATGTATCGACTCTTGATAATCTTTTGGGCAGCACTATCTGAAAACAGAGTATTATAGTCTTTGCCCATGTGTTTGGAGAGAATTTGATGTCTTATGTTGTTTTTCATGTATTCACTACTTCTGATATATTCATGTGTAAATGCTAGAATTTTATCAATAGTTGTGCTTTCAATTTCTTGTCTCTGAATTATGGTGGGACACTTGTGTGTTTTAGTAATGGTAGTAACTCGTCAAATGACTATGCATAGGTACACATTTTTAGCACTTGTTTTCTGTCTTTTCTTGTTATTTTAGGAGTCCTTGCTGTAGCTTCTGTTCAGGCATCAACCAACCTCAAATATTTATTTGTTTCCCAGGAAGAGGAACATGCAAATTCTCAAGCTGATAAATCTAATGAAATTCACGACAGTTCTGCAAAAGATCTGCACCAGGTATGCATGTTTACTTCTCGGAGAATGCTTTCTTAAGTTGAATGTTGTAATTCACAAGATACCCTAAAAGGCTATAAATGTTAACTTTTTCAAATATAAAAATTACTTCGATTGTGAACAGGAGGAGAACTTGCCCGAGCAACCTACTGAACCAGAAGAAGTTGGACATGAGGGAGAAGGTGTTGAGGATCCGAAGGATGCAAATGTTGATAATCAACAATCTGTTCCCCGGAGGTCCCATCAGCATTTCAGGGGTAATCGTGGTGGTGGAGGCCGTCGTGGATACAACAATGGCCGTGGAGGCCGTGGTAGAGGACGGTCTTACCATGATGACCACAACCCATACTATGATCAACCTGGTAATTATTACCCCCGGAATTATCCTAATTATCGGGGAAGGGGTGGTAGGGGTAGCCGTGGTGGTGGGAATTATAGCCACTATGCTTCAGGTGATCAACCTGGAAATGTCCCCGCTTTTTCATGATTGTTTAGGTGAAGCATATGCTATACCTTTTTTGTTGGAAGGTGATAACGCTATTTCCCCGTTAACTGGAAGCACTGAATGTGTCAACTGTTTTACTTGTGTTAAGTCCTACCAGAAGAGCATTTAAACAGGGTCTAGTGTAGTATTTTTTTTGAACTTTACGTCTTGTTGATCAATTTTGAGTCTTCATTGCTAGTTTGATCTCAAGTGGATTTGTATGATAAATGTCTGCTATGTTCTGAGTGACTAAAAGTTGCCTGCTGTTATATATCATTCAGAAGGCCGCGATTTTTATGCAGATGTGCTATTTGAGATGATGCTAAATCTTACCTTTACTAATCTTAGTAAACGCAGCGACAGTTTTTGAATGGAATGGTTGTGCATATATTTCCCTTCTTATTGTAGTGCCTCAATTGTGCTATTTGGGTAAAATATTGAAGTCCAATACAAGTATGTGTGTTGTCACATTTTAAATTTTTCTTGAGGTTCTTACTTGATGTTTTTAAAAGAATCGAAAATTAGTTGAATTATATCAACATCGAATAAAATCAAGATAATAAGGTGATTTTAAATTATGACTTTGATTTGTCAAAATAAAATAATATAAAAATTCGAATGACATAAATTTTATAAAATAGGTTAGGTTTTGAAATTTATTGATTTTACTTATCAATTATCGGTTTGTAATCATGTTAAACTGTTATGGAATGCTTAAGATATCGAGTTGTCGGTTATTGATTTATTGGTTATCGGGTTAACGACGGTTCACACAATTTACATTGAGAATTACTAATGGACTAATCACTAATTAACAGTAGTCACTAATGATTTTTTCCCTATTAGTCCATTACTACATAAAACACTTAATAAAACTCACTGACTCAAAAGAAATCCTCATAACAACCAAGCTAGTTTCGATATGAACTATAAAGAGAAACCATTACAGAACTATTAAAGAAAATCATTAATGAGCATGAGACCGTTACTAATAAACACTTTTACATTGCAGATTGTAGTATTTCAATATTGCAGGCATATTTCATTGACTCACTCACTATAATGAGAAGACAAAAACAAAGACTTAAAGTAAGGGAACCAACCATTTGAACCTTAATTCAGACACTTAGAGAATGATATTCAATATAACTCACCGGCGTGGGAGCAGTGACAGTGAATTGATGAGTGATGTCGGAACTTTGGAATATTATTATGAAATTTGAGTGTCAACTATAAAGTCAACGTAAAGAGTCTGAAGACTGAAGTGTAAACCCTAAAGGCTAAAAGTGCCTAAGGCCTTAAGTGATATGAATGTAATTAATTAAACTTCTTATTGGGTTATCGAGGCACCCGATTGAAATATGGCAAAATTGAGACCCGAATCGATAAGTCGATAAGAATGTTTATGGTAAATTGAGACCCGAACCGTTAAACCATTAACCGGAACCATTGATCCAATAACTAAATTATCGATTTCAATTCGATTTTGAACGGCCCTACTCCTCTGCCATGTCTTGATGACTAATATCGAAGGAACAAGGACCGGTGCACTCATCCCACATAAAATGAGAGATACTATAAACAACAATAAAAACAATATGCTTAATGTAGTTCGATAAAGATGAGGTTTCATTTCACCACTATATTACAATAACAACAACAATATGTTTTGTATAGTTTGATAAAGATGAGGTTTCATTTCACCTACTCTATTTTAATACAATGTATAACATCTTCGTTAATTTTATCATTACCTTGGATTATAGATCTAAGGTACTTAAAACTTTCTCAAAATGACTTATGTATTAATCATCACTTTCAAATTAATTTCAAAATTACGTTACTGAATTAACATTCTAAATATTCGATCTAAATTATGCTTACCAATATTTGGATATGCAATGATAATTCGGCCTACGAAGATCATGATGAAAAGAAATTTTGTTTCAGATCAATTTTATATCGCAATCTCTCATAATTTTCACTCACTTTTTAAATCACTATGCCACCTATTTGATGTACTTCAAAATAAATTATTCCTTTTTTGCTTTTCGATAATCAAGCATAATTATTTTTATTTAGTCAATAAAGTGTATCAACTTATTTAAGATGTCAACTTAATTATATATATATTTTATAAATGGTGTTGGGAATATATATAAAATGGATAATTATGCTGATAGAGAATAAATCATCACTTTAATATTTGAATAGTTTAATAAATTAATACTTTTAAAAGTCATGAATGGTGCAAAAAAGTAAAATGCATCAAACATCTTTGAGTTCATATCTTAAAAATAAAGAAATGACGGATGATAAAGTTTAATAATACCTGCTCCATCCTTAATCAAAGTTTTGAATTTGAGTTTTGAAGATAGAGAAACTTTCGTTGAAAGTGTCACCCTTAAAATAAGCCTTATAATGCACGATTTATATTTAGTTAGAACTCCAATACAAACATCGAACATTCGAAATAGAAAATTCAAAAAATAAAAAACAGATTTTTTTTTTCAAAAGGAATAGACAGCGACAAGAAAAAAGTTGGGTTAGCTAGCCGCATATAATGAACGGTAACTAAAATTCAGCCCCAAAAGTATTTTTTACTGTGGGGGCATCCTACTTTTTATCTTGTCTTGAAAATAAAGATCATTTGTAGGTGTTTAATTTTTATTTTTTTTTACAAATAAAGAGGAATATCTCTTAAAGAAAATTAAATTAAATATTTATTGTATCAATAATGTGTATAGATGTAAATTCATCTTGGATACATAGTTATGTATCATCTATACACGATTATACATTATTTATACAATGATGATATGTTATATATCTATCGATAAATTACATATACATATGACTATTTTGTTTAAAATATTTTTTGTTACCGATACATATTGATAAGTACGCAGTAGGTCCTTGTATGGACTGATTGTGTTTTCCATGGGAAAAGCTTAAGAGGAAATAGAAGTGAACATCTATATGAGCTTCATGTGATTCAAAGACAACCACTATGTATTGCAAGAAAGTCCTATATGTACTTATGTATAACCTTATAACATATTTATGCTTTTATTGATATAAAATAGATTGATTTTTTTTTATCCCAAATAAAGATAAGGACTATGTATATATATCAGTCTTCTTTGATCTTGTGATCTTAAATATGTCAAGTAGAAAGTTGAAACTAAAGAGTTGCTAAAAAAGAAAAAAAAAATTCTTTTTAAAATAAAATGAAAAAATAAATATGACAAATAAATTGAAACGGAAGAAGTAATTTCTTTTTTAGGATTTGATTAGATGGAGGAAAGTTGATGAAATGTGGTCCCTCCTTTATTCTATTAGGGTTCTAAGAATTAAGAAATAAATAAACCTTTCATCTATGTCGTTTCAAGTTCATCCAAACTAAAAATAGTCGTTTGTTCAATTGATTAAATTGAAAATAGTCAGTAATTGTGTAATATTTGTATAATCGATATATAACATGTATAAGATTGTAAATAATAAGTGTATAATCTATGTATGCCAACTTTTAAAAAATAGTAGACCGAGAAGTTTTTTTTTTTTTTTTTTTTTTTTTGAAAAAATTACATAAATACACAACTTAAGATGTCATAATTTCTAAAATTTCCTATCATTTAAAAAGAAATACAAAAATCCCCTCTCGAATACATCCTCATCCCCTCTCTAATACATCCCTATCCCCTCTCCGATACATCCTTATCACCTTTGGATACATTCACCCCTCTCAAATATTACATCCCCTCTCAGTTCTCTCATAAAGTAATGTATCATTTGCAATATATAAAAGGAAACCTTATGAAAAACATTGTTCTATGCTAGATACATAGGGCCAGGAGGGTTTAATTGAACCTGCTTCATCAATTTTTTAAAAAATATTTCACAAAAGGAAAAAAATTATGTTTTATTTTTAGCATTAATTATTTATTTTTTAAATTATTTTAAAGATATAATACTGAACATCAATTAATAGAAATATTATAATAAAATAGTCATGTAAATTATTATTTTCTTAATGTGTGTGTTAAATTCAAATGTAACAAATAAAAATAAACAAAGAAAGTAATTGTTTGGTTCAAATTAATAATCAAGGAAAAAAGTATATATTCAAAGAAAAGGATGCCCCATATGGCATATGGGCAACAAATAATAGATGATTTTGAAATTTATTCATTTGCTTTAAATTGATTGTTCCTACTTCATTAGTTTATATTATTCTGTTTTAAATACATATATCCATTTTCTTCAAAAGTTTCACATATTATAAGCCACAAACATAAAGTAGCAAAATAAAGGTTTTTTTTTTTTAATATATAGATTTATAAATAAGATAATTTTTAGCTCAAATTGTGGAATTACCAAAAAAAACATTAGAATAAATAAAAGAAATATTTGTTAATTTAACTATGAATAATCTTATTTTGGATAGTTAAAATTTAACATTTAATTTGTAATTATGACACCTATCTCTCGTTCAAGTAGGAATTTGAGAAAATGGAGAGGAGTCTCATCTATGATATAATAATGTGTATTACTCATATATATGTTATAAATGTAGAGGGTGAATTAAGATGTGATTTTATTTAATGGATTTCAATTCACAATTTTTTTACTTACTAATTTCTAAGTAGATTATTTTCAGACATTAAATTTTAACACAAATACATAACTTGCCCAATATTATTGGGTTTTGTCGAATTTATTACTATCATAACTCTGCTCTCTGATTACAAAATTTCTTAAGCTTATAATATAAACATATTATAACATATAAACGAATATTAAAAAATCAAGAAGAATAAAATGAAGTTCTCTACATAAAAATTATTTCTAAATTTTAAAATGAGTTATTCTTTTCCAAATTAATCAAATTTAAAAAATATGCTGACATAAATTCAAACAAATGGGATAGGGAATAACTTACCCTTTATGCACTTAAATTCATAATTTATAATAATAACATACCCTTTATACACTTAAATTCACAATTTAGAAATAATAATATAATATATCTTGACTCAAAAGAAGTGTAATAAATTACATCCAAGGATGGTATGATATTAAAAATTAAAAATTATTTTTTAATTTCTTAAATTTCGTATCAAATTAAAATAGAACAATAAATTAAAACGAATGAATATATAGTAGTATATCTTTTGTGAATACTCATCACCACAAACATCTTAGTTGTACATACGAAAAGGACAGAATTAGATTCTCTTTATAATTTTTTTTTTTTTTTTGTGTTTGGTATTCATATTAGATTTCGATTAAATTTAGATTTGCGTCGGAAAATCTTATATTAGGTGGTAAAATGTTCTTTAACAAAGACAATTTCTTACCCAATGAAACTCAACACACGAGACCTCTGATTAAAAATGAAGAAGTTCTTATCACTCCACTACAATGGATGCACATTTGGAGCTGTAAATGAACCCACACTATCTTGTGGTAATTAAAATTCCATATGTTAACATCATTTGAAGTATAGTTTCCATTTGGCTAGTGAATGTTTTCTAGGCATCTTTGTGTCTGTGCACAAAGACAATTACATATGTTAAGAAGAAAACTTTATAGCTACCTCAATGGATCTCGTTATTTCGTTTTCTCATACATGAAAACTTTTTATAATAACGATTCGTCAAACTCAAATTCGGAACTTCTAATTAATTACTCTCTATATTAGTATGAACCAATTTAGATGACATATCTTTTATTTAAGGCTGTCTTTATTTAATTAGGTTGTCAACAATTTCTATTTGTTTGTGTTTGAAATGAATAAGATGAATAACCTAGATACTACGCAAATTATTATATTTATCCTTTTTTTAATCAAGTATTTTGATTAATTTATTGTGAAGAGGCACACTTCGATTCCAAAGCATTTTGTTGCCTTTTAATCATTATTGTGAAGAGGCACACTTCGATACCAATATTAATGTCCAATAGTTTTATAGTAATAGTTGAATTTAACTATTACATCGTCTATTGAATATAACAGAGCAAATGATAATATTTATAATTATTTGATTCTAGCCAGGGTGGTAAATTAGCTAGATGTTCCTTTCAACAGTAGAAATTGGTTTCATATCCAATAAATTCACTTTTTAAAGTCCCACGATCACATAGGAATAAAAAATTTCATCTTCTCCTACGAAATGGTACCATCCAACTTTTTAATTAGGCGGAATATATAGATAGACTTTTAAATTTGACATTAACTATTAATAGAATATTTTAATTTATCGAATAATCATCTAACCACTTTAATTTATTTTTACTGTGTTACGTAGATATTCAATACTGACATACGTTTAACGGCTCATCCATGCAATTACTTGTTAACTAAAATGGTATAGGTGGGCCAAACTTTTAACGGATAATATAGATGAGCTTTTTCTCAAAGTTCGATGACATATTGAGCCTTTTTCCTTTAGAAAATGATATAATTAATGACGTGACCGAATCATAATCTACCACATGTAAAAAATGGTTTTGTAAAACGAAACTGTTTTCATTAACAAATAATGACACAATGAGCCTTTTCTCAAACAAAAATGGTATAGATGAGCCAAAATTTTAACGGGTGACATAAATGGCCTTTTCTCAAAGTTTGATGACATATTTGTGTCTTTTCCCATTTTTTAACTTTGACATGTGTCACCTGCGATTGAAATTTCATGTGAAGTTTACTGGAATTGGGTGTTCATGATTTATACATGTGTTAAGTTAAAGTGTCTAGATGATCGATAAGTTGGAAAGTTCAATTAACAATGAAGTTGAAATTTGAAAGTCCAAAGTTTAACAATATCGAGTCAGACACCTACAGTACGATGTTGGGCAAACCTTAACGAGGATGTTGAAATCCTAAAGAAGGGCGTTTGTGATGTAGGGGCGGCTCAACAGATCTCGTGGCCTAAGGCAAAATCATATTAAGAAGCCCTTCAATTTATTTTATAAAATTTATACACTAACAAGAAAATCTATTTTCTACACAATAGATTAATCATTTAAGACAAAAAAATATCAAATTTCACACAAAAAAAGGAAATGAAGAAGAGTACAAAAATAAAAGTGATGGATTATCGATGTTAAACTTCAAAACTCAAATTGAAATTTTAATTTGGTTATCATCACAAATAAGAAAAAGAAAAGAACATACATAATTTAATAGTTGAAGTTTTAAGCATGGATAGTAACAAAAATATCCAAATTTCTGATCAATTTAAATGATATAATTCTTTTTAAATGATATAACTCATTCCATTAAGTAGCACTCATTGGTGAATATCTAAAACAAATTATAAAATTTTCATATAATATACTCCCTTTGTTCCTAATTACTTGTCCACTTTTGAATTGACACACCTATAAAGAAATCAATAATTGACATAGTGAGTTTGTCATTTTATCTCTATTAATTATGAAGTGGATGAATTAAAAACTTAATATTTTCAAGAAGTTCTATCTTTTTTCAAAGTAATTAATTGAGGGTATAATAAGTAAAAAAAATTGTCGTTTCTTGATTTTTCAAAATGGACAAGTAATTAGGAATAACTAAAAAATGAAATATGGACAAGTAATTAGGAACATAGTGAGTATTAAATTAAAACAAAAAGGAAACTTGTGCATGAATATTTTTGTATTCACGTAGTTTAAGAAAAGATAGAGAAAAAATTATTATGTTATCAATATATATAACTTAGTTCCAATATAAAAAGGATATACTAATTTAAAATTGGAAGTTAAAACAAACATATCAAATAATGAGTGAAAAGATTATAAGAATTTATGAACTTATTGGTAAAAAATACTCTCAAACAAATAATAATAAAAAATATACCATAACAATTTTATTTATATAAATTATATTGATATATAATAAAATTAATAATTATAATTTAAACAAATTTGGGGCCTTAAATTTTCTGAGGCCTAATGCAATGGCCTCACTGGCCAAGCCTTAGAGCCGCCCCTGTTGTGATGCCCATGATAGAGGACAAGCTGATGAAGGTGGGTCAAAGAGAAAATAAAAGTGCTTATATAAGACAAAACACAAGTTCACACGATATACGTTTTTGAGCTTGATGATGGCATAACCCAATAAGAAGCAAATATATTATATTTATTGGGCCAAAGCAGAGAATATGTGCATTGGTTTTTGGGTTGTGACACTTTAATTATAGAGTAACAATCTTTATTATACGATTGGGGACTCATTAGACTAAAGTGGTAATACTTTGACAAACTTTTCCCAATGAACTAACTTTTGAGGTTGAGTTAGACTCATGTATCATATCTTCACATGGTATCAAAGCCATACTCATCTCAATTTGTTGTTCACATATGTTGGGCCTCCATTTATAATTACGTGTTCACGCTCCAGTTGAGGTTTGGGTGTGCGGGGGAGTGTTAAGAAGTCTCACATCGGTAGATGAATGGAAAATTGGTCTCCTTATATGGACTTGGAAACCCTCCCCCCTCATGAACTAGCTTTTGTGTTGAGTTAGGTCCATATGTCATATCTTCACATCCCTACACATGAAATATTAGCCTAAAGCACCAATACCAAAACCTAAGCAAAACAGCATCAAATCTCTCTTTTTATAATGAAATGGTCGACATGATGAACATATTCTATAACTAGTTTAAGTAATTTGAAAATTTGAAAAAGCAAAACAGTTTAGTACATAAACAACCAATATAAAAATGGGCTAAGCAAAACTCTTAATTCCTACATCAAGCCAAATAAAATCTAAAAGAATAAATGGGTGCTAACTACTCAGTCACATTGCATGAAGCTCATAATATGCCAATCACACCACAATTCAAGAGGTCTCAAGTCATTGCTTTCCACTCTTCAACAAAATGGAAGCTCCATTTTGATTCTTTGAAAAATACAAACAAATTGGTAACCATTTTAAACTATCTTTCTATTTTAATTTGGCGGATTGTAAAAAGCTAATAAGCTTTAAGTCTTGAAACTGATTATACAAATAACCAATCACGCGTTTAGATGAAAGTGTTGAAACTGTTAATAAACACTTGATGATGTGTTTGGTAAAACATGCGGATAAGCTGTTATTTTGTTAAAATGACTAAAATATCCTTTAAAATTTGCAAAAAATTATAAATTTAAACTATCCCTGTAAGATATTTTGAGAATCTTAAAAATATATAAGGATAAAAGTATTTGGTCAAACTAAAAATTCTCTTATATTATAAGCTGAAAAGTCATAAGAAAATGATCAACTTAAGGATTTTGACTTGTTAAGGTGTTTACCAAACACGAAAATAAACTAAAAAGTACTTATAAACCAGTTTGATTTGCTTATAAACTTAGCCTAACACCGTCAAAATAAATAATCTGCCTTCTAATCATTGCATATTTTTGCGCTATTGTTGCTAGGTTGTTATTGACTTCACAGCTACATGGTGTGGTCCTTGCAAATACATGGAACCAATCCTTAATGACTTTGCTGCTAAATAAATAGATGTTGAGTTTGTCAAGATTGATGTTGATGAATTGGATGTATGAATTACTTACCATCACATTCCTTTTCTAATTTTTTTTCATACTATCGAGTTGAATTCTCATATGGCCATTCAACTAGTAGTTATTATCTCAGAACGTCACTTTTCTTATTGACAAAAATTGGAATCAAGAAAGAAAGGTAACATTCTGAGATAATAGCTGTTAGTTGAGTGACCATCTTAGAAATCAGCATCATACTCGTCTAATGTCTCGATTAATACTAATTTCTCAAATCTTGGTTGAGTCGTTAACAGGACGTAGCTCAGGAATATGGAGTTCAAGCGATGCCAACGTTCGTGTTGATAAAGAAAGGGAAAGTTGTTGACAAGATTGTTGGAGCAGATAAAGAAGGACTAAAGATGAAAATTGAGAAACACAAAGCTATGTTCATATAAGCAAATTAAACTAAAGTGTGCAACAAATGTTTGAGCAGAGTTTGCTGGAATGACACTTCCCTTGTAGAATAAAAATTCATATCTTTATCACATTTTGATTGAAATAACTTAGCTTATGTAACTCATCTCTAGTATTATTGTAAACTTCATTAAAGAGGCTGATTAAAGCACTAATGTTTCACATTTACTTGGTTTGATCAAGTGTACTAATTTTAAGTTTTATGTACTTATAATGTCTTTTGCCAAATCCAAACATTCTATAGTCATATAGGTGTGAATGTAGAATATTAACTTTACGGGTTTGACATAACACTAAACCTACGAATCATTTCCATTATTGGGCTTGAAATTTAATATATATATATATATAGTAGTTTTCTTAACACACATAAGGTTTGAGCCAAAACTATCGAATTCACCTAAACTTTTAACTCATACTTCATCCGCTTCAGTTTATTTGTTTGGTTTTGATTTGACATAAAATTTTAAAAAAATAAAGATATGTGGATGTATCAATATGTTATTTAATCCGACGATCTTAAATATGTCATGTGAAAAGATATGTGAAAATACTTTTTAATATGTCGTATCCTTCAAATATCTTAGTATCCATTTTACTGCATCCTAGTAGTATTCCTTTTCAGGATCAAAAAGAAATTTGCCAACAGTATCATTGACATGAGAAATATCTAGTCTAGTTTAAATCATAACATACATCAAACTTCCAACTGCAGAAACTGAAGGAGTACGAAATACAACATTTGTTTGATAAAGCTCTCTTTGCTTTCGTTAGTTTCACTAACTCATATGTGACATGTCCTAGCCACAACCTATTTAACAGTAATGAAGATTTTTATTTGTGGAAACAAAGATTTAATGGAGGAGATCTTAGAGATGAAGATTCAACATGTTAAAAACTATGTGAAGAGGTGCAACAAATTTATTATCTTAGAAATTCAGGTCAAGAGGGAAAATTATAGTGTGTATGCTCTGATTTTCTTATCATAATTGAGTTTTTCCTTCTTTCTAAAAGTAAAACACACTTTTTGCATAGTAGTCTAATCATTTCTGTTGTAGGAAAAAGTTTTTGACTCTATGAATTGAGGATCCTTCTAAGGTTAATTCTCTCGATATTTTATATTTTATTTCATATAGTGAATTTCATATTTCCTCTCGTGTTGATGTAGGTCAATTGATCGAAGCACATTAAAGTATTGTGTCTCTCTTGTTGTCTAATTTATCATCTTTCAATAATTACTTTACTAGCTTCAGCATGATACTTGATTATTATCAGTCCTTATAACATGAATCATTAATTTGGATGAGCTTTAAACGACAAACCCACAAGTCAAATAGAGGAAAAAGAGAAACCACAAACCATCAACTTTGAGTTCAATTCAATACTAATTAAAAAATGATTTACATGATGTTTTCATTGTAAGAATATTTTATTTGTGATACCTAAAGGACCACAATGGGAATGTGCAGATGTTAACAAAGTGGCAGACTTCACTTTATTTACCAAAATTTGTTCATTGACAATTGAATTGCACACTATTTTCATTGCAAAATTCTCTCATGAATGTCTTCTAGATGCTTTTGTGTTTTGTGCACAAGTACAATTACATATTCTAACAAGACAACTTTAAAATTACCCCACTGGATTCATTTATCATATACTATTAATCTTTTTCTCATGCATGATAATAGTGTGAGTCTAAATTCTCAGGTTTTAATTATGAAAATATATATTATATATTGAATTGTATGAATCTCTTTATATCTAATCGTTTAAATCGTTAAAAATACATTCTTTTATTTACTTAGGTCTTTAATATATCTTAGCTTGTGTTAAATGACGAATTCTGAATTTTAAATTTATGAATTCTTTACTATTGTTCCGAATTCACGATGCACATCTAATTGTTCAATGAAAACACAATTTGGAGCTTGGTTTCTTGAGGTGGTACCATTTACTGAAACAATGTCAAAACATAAAATTTTCTAAACCAAATAAGCAAATTAATAATACAATGTATTTCGAACCTATTGGAATCATTAAATCACCAATTCAAGATCGTTTTGACCAAATATTTATTGTGGTCAACTCAAAATTTTCAAATGAACTAAATATCCAACCAATGATCCAAACCACTCCCAAGCACATCAAGACCCCTGCAAAACATTTGATGATATCATGAATGCCGGGTATTTGCCCTGAGGCTTTTTAACCATAAATATGTTTTCCTTTTCCGAAAAAGAAAACATAAAGTCTCTATACTTGGTTAGTACTTTTCCTATAGAAAAAGGTATAAGACTCTATAAATAGTGACTCATTCTTTCTAACGACTTAATCAACATTTTCAATGTAGTCCGAGGAGTTTTGAGAGTTTTGTTTACAGGGAGAATTTGTGGGACACAAGTTATCACTTGTGTGAACCTCTAATTATTCTGAGTGAATTGTGTAAGTTTACTACTCTAGATATTTCGTACTCTCATATTTATATAGTGAATTGATCATCTTCTTTTGTGGACATAGGTCGATTGATTGAACCACGTTAAATATGTGTTGTTTAGTATATTTTTCATTTGTCTTCTTACTCATGGTCTTTCGAGGTCTGCTTTGCTAGCTTCTGCATCACACCTAATTATTTCGGTCCTAACAATAAATTACCTTGCATTAGAAATATTGGACCAAATCACCAATACCAAAAGCCAAAGCAAAATAGCATCAAATCACTCTTTGTATAATATAATGGTCTACATAATTGAGGAACATATTCTGTTGTTTTTACATTTGAAAAAGCAACACAGTTTAGTACATCAGCAACCAATATAAAAAGGGTCCAAACAAAACTCTGAATCCCAACATCAAGCCAAAGAAAATCCATCAAAAACCATAAGTTGAAGAGCAAAAATCTTTTACTCCAAAAAAAACTAAAAGAAAAAATGGGTGCTAATTACTCTACTACTTTGCATGAAGCTCATAATATGACAAACACACCACAATTCAAGAGATCTCAAGTCATTGCTTTCCACACTTCAACAAAATGGAAGCTCCATTTTGATTCTTTGAAAGATACAAACAAATTGGTAACCATTTTGCACAAGAACTAATTCTCTAATGATATTGTGTATGGTTTTTAACTTAGACTTTAAGTTATCTATATCGTCAGTATAAGAAATTTTTACCCCATCAGGTCACCTTTACTTGTTGTAGCAAGATTACAAACCCCGCATTATGAGGAAACTTACATGTAGATATCCTTTAGGTGAACTAACGGTGTAAACTTCTCCACATTGAAGGTGTAAATAACTAAACTCCTTTAACTAATATATACAAATTGTGTTAAAAAAGGCTTATGTTATCATTCTATTTCAACATGTTATAGCAAAGTAACTTATCTTATTTCGCATCTAAATATGTAATTATATTATAATGCAAACATTTATTTTAAACTATTAGTATATAAAAGTTATACTCATTGTATATTAGAGGGTACTCTAATCATTGACTGTTTTTTCGATGTTGTTACTAGGTTGTTATTGACTTCACAGCTACATGGTGTGGTCCTTGCAAATACATGGAACCAATTCTTAATGACTTTGCTGCGAAATATATAGATGTTGAGTTTGTCAAGATTGATGTTGATGAATTGGATGTATGAATTACTTACCATCACATTCCTTTTCTAATTTTTTTTCATACTATCGAGTTGAATTCTCATATGGTCATTCAACTAATAGTTATTATCTCATAACGTCACTTTTCTTATTGACAAAAATTGGAATCAAGAAAGAAAGGTAACATTCTGAGATAATAGCTGTTAGTTGAGTGACCATCTTAGAAATCAACATCATACTCGTCTGATGCCTCGATTAATACTAATTTCTCAAATCTTGGTTGAGTCGTTAACAGGACGTAGCTCAGGAATATGGAGTTCAAGCGATGCCAACGTTCGTGTTGATAAAGAAAGGGAAAGTTGTTGACAAGATTGTTGGAGCAGATAAAGATGGACTAAAGATGAAAATTGAGAAACACAAAGCTATGTTCATATAAGCAAATTAAACTAAAGTGTGCAACAAATGCTTGAGTAGAGTTTGCTGGAATGACACTTCCCTTGTAGAATAAAAATTCATATCTTTATCACATTTTGATTGAAATAACTTTGCTTATGTAACTCATCTCTAGTATTATTGTAAACTTCATTAAAGAGGCTGATTAAAGCACTAATGTTTCACATTTACTTGATTTGATCAAGTGTACTAATTTTAAGTTTTATGTACTTATAATGTCTTTTTCCAAATCCAACATCCTATAGTCATATAGGTGTGAAGGTAGAATTTGAATTTTATGGGTTCGACAAAACACTAAACCTACTAATCATTTCCATTATTGGGCTTGAAATTATATATATATATATACACCTAAACTTTTAACTCATACTTCATCCTCTTCAGTTTATTTGTTCGGTTTTGATTTGGCATGAAATTTTTAAAAAATAAAGATATGTGAATGTACCAGAATGTTATTTAATCCGACGGTCTTAAATATGTCACGTGAAAAGATATGTGAAAATACTTTTGAATATGTCGTATCCTTCAAATATCTTAGTATCCATTTTACTGCATCCTTGTCGTGTTCCTTTTCAAGATCAAAAAGAAATTTGCCAACAGTATCATCGACATGAGAAATATCTAGACCAGGGGCGAATTTATGTATATTTTTTGGGTCACCCGAACCCGTGGTCATCCGACTAAACTCAATATATTACTTCTATAATTATTAAAGAATATATTAAATTAAAACTTGTTGAACCCGTTCTCAAGATGGCTGGATGGTTCACTGATACGACTGCAAGATTTCAACACAAAGATCGCTTCAATTTATTTTTACTAACTAAAAACACGTTCTTCATTATAAAAAATAATTAAAAAAAAAGCTAAATTAATTTTTATGTATTGCTCGCTTAGTTATTGTTATTATAAATTTTTTGATCTTATCTTTAAAGCAATAGTGCACCCGTTTTCTTGAAATCCGTGATTCGCCTCTGATTTAGTCTAGTGTAAATCATAACATACATCAAACTACCAACTGCACAGGAGTACGAAATACAACATTTGTTTGATAAAGCTCTCTTAGCTTTCGTTAGTTTCACTAACTCATATGTGACATGTCCTAGCCACGACCTATTTAACAGTAATGAAGATTTTTATTTGTGGAAACAAAGATTTAATAGAGGAGATCTTAGAGATGAAGATTCAACATGTTAAAAACTATGTGAAGAGGTGCAAAAAATTTATTATCTCAGAAATTCAGGTCAAGAGGGGAAATAGTAGGGGGTATACTCTGATTTTCTTATCATAATTGAGTTTTTCCTTCTTTCCAAAAGTAAAACACACTTTTTTCATATTAGTCTAATCATTTCTGTTGTAGGAAAAAGTTTTTGACTCTATGAATTGAGGATCCTTCTTTCTCACTTGGTAGCGTTCATAATTAGTCATGAGTGCTTGTTTAGGAAGTTAATTTGTGAGACACAAGTGTTACACTGCCACTTGTGTTAACTTCTTTTTATTCAGAGTGAATTTTGTAAGGTTAATTTTCTCGATATTTTGTATTTTATTTCATATAGTGAATTTCTCATCTCCTCTCGTGTTGATGTAGGTCAATTGATCGAAGCACATTAAAGTATTGTGTCTCTCTTGTTGTCTAATTTATCATCTTTCAATAATTACTTTACAGCTTCAACATTATACTTGATTATTATCGGTCCTTACAACATGAATCATTAATTTGGATGAACTTTAAAACCCACAAGTCAAATAGAGGAAAAAGAGAAACCACAAACCATCAACTTTGAGTTCAATTAAATACTAATTAAAAAAATGATTTACATGATGTTTTTCATTGTAAGAATATTTTATTCGTTATACCTAAAGGATCACAATGGGAATGTACAGATGTTAACAAAGTGGCTGACTTCACTTTATTCACCAAAATTTGTTCCTTGACAATTGAATTGCACTCTCATGAATGTCTTCTAGATGCTTTTGTGTTTTTGAGCACAAGTACAATTACATATTCTAACAAGACAACTTTAAAATTAACCCACTGGATTCATTTATCATATACTATTAATCTTTTTTTCATGCATGATACTGATGATAGTAGCGTGAGTCTAAATTCTGAATTTCTAATTATAAAAATATATATTATATATTGAATGGTATGAATCACTTTATATATAACCGTTTAAATTGTTAAAAATACATTCTTTTATTTACTTAGGTTTTCAATATTTCTTAGCTTGTGTTAAATGACGAATTCTGAATTTTAAATTTATAAATTCTTTTTACTATTGTTCCGAATTCATGATACACATCTAATTGTTCAATCAAAACACAATTTGGAGCTTGGTTTCTTGAGGTGGTACCATTTACTGAAACAATGTCAAAACATCAAATTTTCTAAACCAAATAAGCAAATTAATAATACAATGTGTTTCGAACCTATCGGAATCATTAAATCACCAATTCAAGATCATTTTGACCAAATATTTATCGCGGTCAACTCAAAATTTTCAAATGAACTAAATATTCAACCAATGATCCAAACCACTCCCAAGCACATCAAGACCCCTGAAAAACATTTGATGATGTCATGAATGCCGGGTATTTACCCTGAGTTTTTTTAACCATAAATATGTTTTCCTTTTCCGAAAAAGAAAACATAAAGTCTCTATACTTGGTTAGTTTTTTTCTTATAGGAAAAGGTTTAAGACTCTATAAATAGAGGCTCATTCTTTCTAACGACTTAATCAACATTTTCAATGTAGTCCGAGGAGTTTTGAGAGTTTAGTTTAGGGGGAGAATTTGTGGGACACAAGTTATCACTTGTGTGAACCTATTTTTATTCCGAGTGAATTGTGTGAGGTTACTTCTCTCGATAATTTGTACTCTCATATTTATATAGTGAATTGATCATCTCCTTTTGTGGACGTAGGTCGATTGACTAAACCACGTTAAATATGTGTCTTTTAGTATATTTCTCATTTGTCTTCTTACTCATGGTCTTTCGAGATCTGCTTTGCTAGCTTCCGCATTACACCTAATTATTTCGGTCCTAACAATAAATTACCCTGCATTAGAAATATTGGACCAAACCACCATTACCAAAAGCCAAAGCAAAATAGCATCAAATCTCTCTTTGTATAATATAATGGTCTACATAATTGAGGAACATATTCTGTTGTTTTTACATTTGAAAAAGCAACACAGTTTAGTACATCAGCAACCAATATAAAAAGGGTCTAAACAAAACTCTGAATCCCAACATCAAGCCAAAGAAAATCCATCAAAAACCGTAAGTTGAAAAGCAAAAATCTTGTACTCCAAAAAAAAACTAAAAGAAAAAATGGGTGCTAACTACTCAACTACTTTGCATGAAGCTCATAATATGCCAAACACACCACAATTCAAGAGATCTCAAGTCATTGCTTTCCACTCTTCAACAAAATGGAAGCTCCATTTTGATTCTTTGAAAGATACAAACAAATTGGTAACCATTTTGCACAAGAACTAATTCTCTAATGATATTGTGTATGGTTTTTAACCTAGACTTTAAGTTATCTATATCGTCAGTATAAGAAATTTTTACCCCATCAAGTCACCTTTACCTGTTGTAGCAAGATTACAAACCCCGCATTATAAGGAAACTTACATGTAGATATCCTTTAGGTGAATTGATGGTGTAAACTTCTCCACATTGAAGGTGTAGATAACTAAACTCCTTTAACTAATATATACAAATTGTGTTAAAAAAGGCTTATGTTATCATTCTATTTCAACATGTTATAGCAAGTAACTTGTCTTATTTCGCATCTAAGTATGTAATTATCTTATAATGTAAAGATATATTTTAAACTATTAGTATATAAAAGCTATACTCATTGTATATTAGAGGGTACTCTAATCATTGGATATTTTTTCTATGTTGTTACTAGGTTGTTATTGACTTCGCAGCTACATGGTGTGGTCCTTGCAAATATATGGAACCAATTCTCAATGACTTTGCTACTAAATATACAGACGTTGAGTTTGTCAAGATTGATGTTGATGAATTGGATGTATGAATTTCTTACCATCACAACCCTTCTCTATTTTTTATACTCATCGAGTTGATTTCTCATAGTGCCACTCAACTTATAGTTATTATCTCAGAAAGTCAAAAATTTGACTTTCTGAGATAATAACTATTAGTTGAGTGATCGACCATATTAGAATCATCTCATATTCGTCTAACGTCTCAAATCTTCGTTGAATTGTATACAGGATGTGACTTTCTGAGATAATAACTATTAGTTGAGTGATCGACCATCTTAGAAATCAATATCATACTCGTCTAACGTCTCAAGTCTTCGTTGAATTGTATACAGGATGTAGCTCAGGAATATGGGGTTCAATCGATGCCAACATTCGTGTTGATGAGGAAAGGGAAGGTTGTTGACAAGATTGTGGGAGCAGATAAAGATGGACTAAAGATGAAAATTGAAAAACACACAGCTATAAATTAAACCATAGTGTGCAACAAATGTTTTAAGCAGAGTTTGCTGGAATGACACTTCCCTGTAGAATAAAACTTCATATATTTATCACATTTTGATTGAAAGAACTTCGCACATTATTGTAAACTTTACATTCAAGAGGCTGATTAAAGCACTAATGTTACACATTTACTTGGTTTGAACAAGTGTATTAATTCTGAGTTTTGTGTCGTCTTTTTCCAAATCCAACATCCTATAGTCACACAGGCGAATCTAAAATTTAAACTTTATGAGTTCAGACGGTTCAAAATCAAACCAAAAATAAGTTATTATTTATCGATAATGGCTTATTGATTTAGCGATTTTGATAACAGTTTTGATTTTTTATTATCGGGTTATTGGTTGTAATTGCCGGTTTGAGGTTTTTTCTTAATGGTTAACCAATCGATAAACCAATAGTAAATTAATAAATTATAGTTATATCATTCGGTATATAAAGTTTTAGACTTGGAGTTTAGTTTCATACTTTTATTTCTGACTGTCTCAAACTCTAGGTTATTCTATAATATGTCAGTGTTTGCTTTTGAGCAAGATGTAATCTGTCAACTGATCATATGTATGGTTCATTTGGTTTGTTACCTTGTTTCTAAGTGATTTGAAATGATTTTTTTTTATGTCAAATCTTAATGGCTAAACCGATAACGATCAATAATCGATGAACCGATAACCAATAAGCAATATCTTATTGGTTCTATAACAGTTTAACATATCTACAAACAAATAACTACTAAGTCAAACTGATAAACTTAACAAAAAAAAAACGGGAGTAATCGATACACAACCCTAGTTCAACATAACACTAATCTTACTAATCATTTGCATTATTGGGTTCGAAATTTAATATTGTTACATGTTTAGCCCATTTTTTAACACAAAAATAAACTTTTAGTCAAAACCACTGAATTCATCTAAACTCATAATTCATACTTCATCCGCTTCAATCTATTTGTCTGCATTTAATTAGATGTGTAATTTAAGAAAGTAAAAAACACTTTTAAATTTTATAGTCTAAAACTAAAAGATGTAAAATGTATCAAAATATTTTTTAATCTATCTTGTGGTCTTAAAGATACTACATGGAAAGTTGAGATTAACGAGTTACCAAAAATAGAAAAAAAATAATCTTTTTTAATGAACTAATACGAAAACTAAGATAGAAAAATTGAAATGAGAAAATCCTGATTCCTCTAGTGATATTTGGGGTTCGAACCCGAAACTCCTTAATTCAAATGGACCCTTATTACCATTGCGTCAGAGACATAACTTTTATCAATGGTGTCCAACTTTAATATATATTCTTTTAAATGTAAAATTTGACTTATATATACAACGTAATTTTCCTACAAAGGGTGTTCAATTGGACACTTGGATGGCTGTGGCTACGTCATTGTGGTCAAGACTTTTTTTTATACAATATTGTTGTGCAACATTCTGAGATACACTTTGTCAACAAAAATGAGAAATGCAACTTTTCCATTTTAAATGATATGATAAATAAATACAATAAATTACATGTAACACCTTTATGATTTGACTTAGTTTAAGTCCGCTAGATATAAAAAGGAATTAAAATGAAAACAAGAATATACTTGAGAAATGCAGCTTTAGAAGTTTCCCTTTTAATAAAGAAAATGAAAATTGTATAATATGTACAAAAAATAAAAAATCATCACCTAATTTTTTACTTTTTTAGATTGATCGCTTTTTCTAGAATTTTAAAGCAATTCTAGAGAATATATAAAACAACTATTGAGTGATTTAAGAAATAATTAGGAACATTGTTACATAAGAGATGAGTAAAACTTTTCACTAAGATTCCTCCATCACCATCTATAAGAATTTATTTGAAAACTCACATATAATTAGATTTAGATATAATTATACAATTTTGACATATAATTACGATTATTCTAAAAGAGCGGTAAAAGTTCTCGGTATTTCTTCCATTATACACCTATTTGAGTAAATTTTATGGGGTTATTTTTTCGATCTTATTAAACTCTCTTTTACATATAGTAAATTATTTTTTTTTTCTGTTAGATATATAGATCGATTGATCGAGCTATGTTTAGATAGTATTATGGTTCTTTTGATATATTTCTTTTTTGTTATTTAATTTATTAATATAGTAGCTTTCGCATGATACCAAAATTATTTCAGTCCTTACAACATGAACCTTTAATTTTGATGAACTTGGAACGACATAGATGGAAGGGTTATTCTTAGCACCCACAACTCAAATATAAGAAAAAGAGGAACCACATTCCATCAACTTTGGTTCAATTAAATAAATGATTTACATGATATTTTTCATATAATAAGATTATATTTCATGACAAATATTTTTGTTGTACCTAAAGGACCACAATGGAACAGATGTTAAGAAAGTGGCAGACTTCACTTTATAATTCAATTGGAAATATTCTCTTCACCAAACTTTGTTCCTTGACAATTATGAGCAATATATATATATATATATATATATATATATATATATATATATATATATATATATATATATATATATGAAGTAGTAATTGAATTGCACACTATTTTCATTGCAAAATTCTCTAGTGAAAATGTCTTCTAGATGCTTTTGTGTTTGTGCACAAGTACAATTACATATTCTAACAAGACAGCTTTAAACAATTTTATTCATTTTATCTCAAAGTTAAACTATATTCTTTTTTTAATTTAGGTCCTCAATAATTCCTAATCCTAATTTGTGTTAAGAGACGGATTCAGGATTTTAAATTGATGAATTTCAAATTTTAGGACATACATGACTACTTACTCGGTTCATAATAGATTATTTGTACCTATTAAATGAACTTTTAAAACACAATTACATATTTTGAACAAAAGTTATTAAATTGTATCGAATTAGTAAGATATGACGTAAATCCACCTCTTTTTTTTGTGTTTGGGTGCATCAAAAGGGCGCAAAGGACAAATTTACTTTAAAGTTACTAGGTGTAATTGAACTCAATATTTTTTATACGACCAATCTATAGAAGGTTAGACCCGTTTGAGTTTTAATTCTAGATCCGCAACGAATGTTATAAAAATCTCAATTTCCATTTTTTTAGCTATTTTAATTGGTGATTTTAGTTTCAGATTCAATGAATTTACTTTTTTAGGGCCATAATTTTGCATGATATAAATAAGAATAGAATCTATCATTTTCTTGTATGCAATGCTATCCAGCTTTTCCCCTAATTAAAATTGAAGCTTTATGCTATTTTTCATCCTGTAATCATATTCCTATTTTCAAAATAATATGAACCAATACTTTAGAGAACATTGTTTCTATCACCAATAATAATATTCTAAAATAACACTACAATTGTTAATAGATATAATGTTCTTTTTCAAGTATTGGTTCCTATTATTTCCAGATATAAAATTACTAGATGAAGAATATAATTAATAAATAACTTTTTCGAAGGTTGACATTATGGTAAAAAGTAAAAACTTACCTGTTCACCCAAAGTCAACACATGCATGTCATGTCATGTGTTTGAATTACAGTGATGGATGGTGATTTTTATCAAGGAAACAAGATTCAAAATATGAAAAAGTAAACACACGAAAAAGTTGAATAGGATAATATTTACTATGTATACATAAAAGATAATTATAACTATGTATCAACAATATTTTCTACGAAATAGGGTTCAGATAAACCCCCTAAGCCCTTACTAGCTTCGCTCATGCTTGAATAATATACTATTTTTACTTTATCAATGATTAATTAAATCATTTAATCATAGTAAGTTATACTCCTATTTTAATTTGTTTGTCTTATTTTTCTTTTTAGTCTATTAATTGATAAAGAATGTCTCTTTTTCTTTTTGACAATTCTTTAACTTCAAACTTTCCACATGACATGTTCAAAAGCACAATATCAAAGAACATTTTGATACATTCTACATATTTTTAGTTTAAGACAACAGATTCAAAAGTCTACTTAACTTTCTTATACTCTGTACCAAGTTAAAATCAGCCAAATAAATTAAATAATTTTGACATCTTCCCGCCGTTATCTTCTTGGTGACCTCAATAGCGTAATATTATGTAATATTGTCAGCGTATAAAATTTAAAACACATTAGAATAAAGTGATTATGACACTAAATTGGAAATATTGGACCAAAGGACCATTACCAATTAAACAAAAAAGCAATACAGCATCAAAATCTTTAATTTTTTATATAAATAAAAAAAAATGTAATGGTCGACCTAATGAACATATTCTATACTCATTTATAAGTTATTTTTACATTTAAAGAAAGAAAGATTTGTACATCAGCAACCTCTATAAATAGGGTCTTTGCGAAACTCTAAGCTCCAACATATCAAATATCAAAAATAACCTCTCAAAAACTAGAAGTTAAAAAAGAGGGAAAATCTTTTTTTTTTTTAAACAAAAAAAAAAACTTGAAGAAAAATGGGTGGTTACTACTACCCAACATGGCCTGAATTTAACAAGAAGCCAATCACACCACAAAGCAAGGGGTCTCAAGTCATTGCTTTCCACTCTTCAACAAAATGGAAGCTCCATTTTGATTCTTTGAAAGATACAAACAAATTGGTAATGATCATTTTACACTATATATCACTTTATTGTAACATGTCGTAGAGGCTGTTTCGATTAACTGATGGTAAATAGTTGATAAGCTTTAAGGGTTGAAAATCATTGATTTTATAGATAAATAATTAAGTATTTAGATAGAAGTGTTGAAACTGGTAACTATTTTGATTCTTTGAAAGATATAAGCAAATTCATAATTATTTTCACACTATCACTCTATTTTAACCTATAGTAGAGCCTGTTTTGATTAGCGGATAGTAAATAGCTGATAAGCTTTAAGTGCTAAAAATCATTTTAAGTGTTTGAAATTGATTTTATAAATTAACAATTAAGTATTTGGATAGAAGTGCTGAAACTAGTAACTGTTTTGATTATTTGAAAGATGCAAACAAATTGGTAATCATTTTTACACTATCACTATATTTTAACCTATTGTAGGGCCTGTTTTCATTAGCTAATGGTAAATAGCTGATAAGGTTAAAGTGCTGACGCTTGACAATCATTTTTAAATGTTGAAACTGATATTATAAATAAACAGTTACGTATTTAGATAGAAGGGCAGAAACTGATAACCACTTTGGTCCTTTGAAAGATGCAAACAAATTGTAAATTATTATATGGTACTAATCATTTGCCCTGTTTGATCTACTAGGTTGTTATTGACTTCACAGCTACATGGTGTGGTCCTTGCAAAAATATGGATCCAATTATCTATGACTTTGCTTCCAAATATACAAATGTTGAATTTGTCAAGATTGATGTTGATGAATTAGTTGTAAGACTTCTTGAACTTCACAATCCTTTTCTTTTTTTCGAGTTTAATTTCTATAAATTGACGTATTTACACAATCAGGTCCACTTATAAGATACTTATAGGCAAACCTCTATAATAAACGTTACAATTTGGTAAATAATAGAAGTTAATTATGTCAATGTGTATATCTTAAATCCTTTTCAATGATACTGATTGCTCGAATCTTGGACGATTGGAAACAGGATGTAGCTCTGGAATACGAGGTTCAAGCTATGCCAACGTTCGCGTTGATGAAGAGAGGGAAGGTTGTTGACAAGATTGTGGGAGCAGATAAAGATGGACTAAAGATGAAAATTGAGAAATACAAAGGTAGCTTATACTAAGCAAACCAAAGGGAAATACAAAGGAATGACACTTCCTGTGTTGAATAAAATTCATGTCTTTGCACGAATTTTCAAGTGGATGATATCGATCGAGTGGTCTCAGTTATGGTTTTTTAACTGATACAACTAGCTGTGTATTCATCTCAAGTTCTTGTTCAGTTCTGATTGTGAAATTTCAAAGAGGCTGACTAAAGCACTATTTTTTGTTACATTGATACTTGAATAAGAAAATGTCTTTCTGTTTTTTTTTGTGTTCATATGTCTTTTCCATAAAAAGTATATTTGATATGATCAATAAATGCAATTAAAATACATGTAGTCAGAGAAACTTTGAGGTTTGACAAATACATAAAAGTTTGCGACATGTCCACTCCCGAATGGGTCTGCAGTGTGCAATTCAAATTTAGTCGGAGTTTCAATGCAAGTTTCGAATACTAGGTGGGAAACCAAAAAAAGAAAAAGTTTGCAAGATGTCAAACAGAATTACAAGGAGAATATGTAATTTGTTAATTGGAAGTAATTTTGTAATTGGTCTGTAGTGCGCAATTTAAGTTTAGTTGGAGCTCCAATGCAGATTTTAAATACCCGGAAAAAAGAAAAGAAAAAGGTTGCAAGATGTCAAACAAAATTAAAAGGAGAATATGTAATTTGTTAATTGGAAGTAATTTGTATCTTTTCTTTTCTAACAGAAGATATTTATGCTTGTGCATTGTTAAATTGCTATGGAGGAGCAGTGTCCTGAAAACCATCTAAACAGACGTGTATTGTCACTTCATAATGAAGTCTGAATTTATAGCCTTGTCTTTATAATGAAGTCTGAATTTATAGCTTTAGACAAGGCTGGTGAAGAAGTTGAATGGTTTTGAGATATTTTTAAAGATATTTCATTTTGGCTCAAACCATTCGCTCATATATGCATACATTGTGATAATCAAGCGACAAGAGAAAGGGCTGGAAGCATTATATGTGACAGAAAATCTCGTCACATACAACAAAGACATAATAGTGTTAGATAACTGCTCTCTAGTGAAATTATCATTACTAACTATGTAAAGCCAAAAAATAATGTGTCAGATCTTAACACAAAAGGCCTAACTAGAGAGATGGTTGAAAAATAATCGAAGAGAATGGGACTATAGCCGAGGACAAGTGATTGTGGCGGTGACTCTACCACCTAGAAGACTGTATATCCCAAAATCTAGGTTCAAAAAATTCAAACAAAGTCATTGATGATTGTTCAACATTATAAAAAAAAAACGTTTAGTCCATTCTCGTGGTGAGACAATATTCAATATTAAGGATAAAGTGTTAAGAGTTTTTAATGTTTTTTAAGTTTGATATAATACATATCAATTAGTGTATCAACATGATGACACATTTAGGAATCACTTATATAAGTGTGAAGTGTAAAGTGTAAATCGCTTCAAGGAGAATTTTGTAAAACTAATTTTCTACGCACTTATGAATCAAATAGTGTTCGTCGATGAAATGAACAAAATAGTGAGAACTAAATATGGTTAAAGAGTTAATTGTGTGGTTGTCTACGTATACACCAAAACTCAACAATTCAAATATATCAAATATATCGACTGACCGAGTATATCTGATATATGTTTCACTACGAAAAGTTCAAAGAAAAACTTACTTATTCAAATGCAATTAATCTTTACTTACGAATCACATAGTTTGTTATTCATGTTTTTCATCAAATAGTCATTCTCCATTTACATAGTTGATTGTTGGATTTTAAAAAGTGTAAATGGGAAATGAAGTATTCTTCCAAAAAGACACAAAGAGACGTGATGTAATTTGAATAGCACATTTTCACTGTGAATGGGTTGTGGCTTTTTCTAGGGATTGTGACTTTTACAATGAATTGTGATTTTTTCGATGGATTGCGATTTTTTTTAATAGAGCATATGTTCATACTACTCTTTGTTGGTTGTAGCCTATAAATAGAGGGATTTTCTCAGAATTTTCTACATTAATTTTTTTGAATTTCTTCTGCATATTTTCTTACAAACAAAAATATAAAATCGGTGTTGATTTGTTACTTATTTTGAGTTGGATGAAGTTATTGACATTTGAGTATCACTACACCAATAATAGGTACATTGATTTTATCTAGGGAGGAAGCAATCCATAACCTGGAGTATGGACTAAAGAAGGAACGAAGAAGGAACGAAGAAGGAACAAGTGACACCATCTACCCTTTATTTTAACTCCTCAAGTTATTTCAAGATAGTAGGAATCAATACTTGAACAAAACATTATTTCCATCAATAGCAGCAGCATTTGACTTCTTAAAGATGATAATATAAGTAATAATAATAAACAACTTTGTTGCAGGGTGAAAAATACAGAGTGAGAATAAAGTGGTAAAGATCCTGCATTAGTAATACTGAAAAAAAGAACCAACAGAAACAAAAGACACATAGCATCAAATCTTCTAATATATGATGGAATGATCAACACAACTCATATTGAACATATTCTCTATTGAATTTTAAGTTTCTTTTACATCAGCAACCAATATAAATAGGGGTCCCTGCAAGACTCTAAGCTCCAACAACAATCCAACGATAATCTTTCGAAAACCAGAAAAGCAAGCTTGAAGAAAATGGGTGCTAACTACTCATCAACTTGGCATGAAACTCATAATATGCCAATCACACCACAAATCAAGAGGTCTCAAGTCATTGCTTTCCACTCTTCAACAAAATGGAAGCTCCATTTTGATTCTTTGAAAAATACAAACAAACTGGTAACCATTAACTGTGTACAAGACTATCACTGTATTTAGTCGTCTTTTGTGTGATCTAATAGTGTAAAAAATTTATTACTTGTCATTGTATATTAGAAGTCAGACGGTACTAATCATTGGTATCTTTTGCTCTGTTTCTACTAGATTGTTATTGACTTCACAGCTACATGGTGTGGTCCTTGCAAATACATGGAACCAGTTCTTAATGACTTTGCTGCTAAATATACAGACGTTGAGTTTGTCAAGATTGATGTCGATGAGCTGGATGTATACCCTTATTATCTTTAACTTCACAACCTTTTCTTTTTCCCTACACTTTTGGTATTTATACGGATACTAATTTCTCTAAATCTTGGATGAACTATAAACAGGATGTAGCTCAAGAATATGGGGTTCAAGCAATGCCAACGTTCGTGCTGATAAAGAAGGGCAAGGTAGTTGACAAGATTGTTGGAGCAGACAAGGATGGGCTACAGAAGAAGATCCAGAAACACAAAGCTATCTACGTCTAAACAAACCAAAGGCAGTTATGTAATGAGCAGAGTTTACTCGACGATAGGTGTCTCTGTAGAATAAATGTCATATCTTTGTCACTAAGAACTTGTTATGTACTCATCTATGGTTCTCTCACTTCTGATAGTAAAATCCAAACAGGCTGATTTAAGCACTAATATTTGGTATATTTGATATGAATAAGTAAAAGGTCTTACAGGTTTCTGTGTTCATAGAATGGCTTTTCCATATTTATTGGTGTATCCTATGCCCCTGAACTCCATTTTAGAATATAAAATATGAAAATACTAAAGTATCTTTGACATTGCCATACGACGTTATCATGGAGAATCAATAGAATGATAAAGATAAATGAATGCAAGTAAAAGATATTTAGTCAGTGCACCTTAGAGGAAACCTGTCATCCAGATTGAGTTAGCTGACGAGGAGCTAAATGAAAAGGGAAATCTTCATGCAAAGCAAATATACTCCAGAGAAAAATATCTGAAGGAGAGATTTCATCCATACCAATGCCAAAAAGCACCAAGGCAACATATTCATCTAAGGTCTGCCATAGATGGAATACACAATTAGAACATAGTGCCACTACTCGCAACTACAATACTTGATATATAGCATCCACCTCCAAATCAAACAACACAGCTATTAAACTACTTACTCCTTTTACATCCAACAAAAGAAAATGTAAGCAGCTAAAATAGCAGCTACATTAGCTCCTCTTTTGGTGCTTACTAATTGTAAATGTTGGAAGGCATCCTTGAGATTATATTCTAATATGCACAATTTCATTTCTACAGAAAGGAGGCAAAATATTTACATTCCGCAGCAACTCCAAGATAGTGTTAGTGACACCTTAGGTTAAACATAAGACTAGTCAATGCTCCTGCATAGCACCCTTCTGAGATCAGATTTCTGATCTGCATTTAGCCTTGATGGAAATTTAATGTCAAACTTGATCTTCAGATTCCCTTTTTTGCCACGTTCCTTTGATATTGGCATTCCCTCATTTTGGATTATCAGCTCCTGTCCTGGTTTGACAATCTCTTTGATTGGTATTGTGAGTTCCCTTCCGTCCAAAGTAGTCAAGCTGATAGTTTTTCCAGTGAGAGCATCTAGTAAAGATATTTTCTGATTCATGACTAGATCATTTCCATCCCTCTTGAAAACAGCATGTGGCTTTTCATCTATCACAAAAATGAGATCACCAGGGGCAGCTCCATATTCATAGTCCCCTTTCTCTGGAAAAGTTATTTTTGTGCCTTTCTTCCAACCTGGTTTGATGTGTATTGCTAAGACCTCTTCAACAGTTGTTGGCTTACTGCAAAAACAAATTCACACATGTAATAAAGGTGATTACAGTAGGACTTGAGGTTAGAGCCACTGAGTGGAATAATTGAGTGAAACTTCATAATTAAATACATTCATGGTTTGTAGTCCGCATATTCCCAAAACTCAATCATCAATCTTTGCCATTACTTTACTACCCCACCGCTCACCTTGACCCTCCAAAAAAAAAAAAAAAGAACTATTGCTTTCAGTAGCTAAAAGTTTTGCCTCCCATTAACTAAAGCTTTTAATGTAGTTTTATCATTGCACAAGGGAATCAAAACACTGAGCATGATCAATCAGCATACCAAGGTGATCATAAGCTCTATCTGTAAGGAAAATGGGCATTAAACTTAACTCGACACTAAATTTAGTTCATAAGGTGAGGATTACCAAAGACCATACACACACAAAACTAGACATATGGAGTGTGGACAATATAACATTGGGTAAAGCAATAATAAGGATAGGGTTGGCTCAAATACCATGTAAAAAATGGAATTTAGGCCTGACTTAACACTAAAAACTAGCTTACGATGTGAGACTATATAAGGAGACAACAAGTCATTCTCCTCAATCGATATGAGACAATTAATATTTTGGACAGGGGAATTGTAACCTAGATCAATCTACCTCCCGGTGACCATAAATAAGCATTAAGCAACAGGGACTTTGATATACATCTGCAAACTGGCCTGGGTTTAAGAGCTTTTGATCCTTAACAGAAAGAATTGCCATGTATTTTCTCTAAAAACATCACATGTCTTTTTCAACCTTTAAGACTTGTTAAGTAACAAAGAAATGACAGAATTACTGTTTTGTCAATGTACGAATGGAGGATGTGCAAAAAGAGTTAACAAAATAAATATCTAGTACACTCAATTAGCTGAAAAACATTTGGTCAAGATGCATTTAAGACATTTAATCTCACTTAAAGATATTTTTGTAAGTGATGGACACAGAAATAACTTTGCAGTAGGTTGACAGCTAGCTTGTCAGTACAAATTGAGGAGAACTTCTAGTATCACAGAGTCAAATTATTGAGTAATGGAATGATATGGGCCCAATCAGAGTGAATGGGTATTGATCCTTTAGCCAGTCTCAACTACTAAAGTTGTTGTGAAAATAGTTTTCAACCACTAAAATTAAAAAATATGAAGTTGATTACTTTACCCTAGTGAGTTTCATCTTTCAGAACAAAAACTTAACACTAACATAGGATAATGATCCTATTTCATCCTCAATTCATACGTTGGGTGGACTCTCCAAAAACGCTGCCGCACCCGTGTCAGATTCTCTAAAATATACTGACTATTATTTGGAGTATCTAACACGCACCCATCGACATTTTGAAGAGTCCGAGCAACATAGCTCAATTCTATCAAATAGGTTTTTGCTGCAACACCATGGTGTTCTAACCTTTCTGTCAGTTCAAACCATGTTCTTTATAGCTATGTCAAGCAAGATACTAGCTGATGCACATTGGGATGTCAAAGAGCTATCAAACTTCTACCATACTCCACCAAGGACGCGGTTTGAAAACAGAAATTGGAACTTTTGTCCATTGAACCAGGTAGCAGAGTGAATCTTGACCATTAAACATCAATGAATCTATAACCATAGAAGCATAAAGGACCTCAGTTACGCCGAAACACCCAAAAAAGTCATACACAATTCAGCTGTTAGCAAATTCAGCAATTGAAAAACATTTAACTTCTATCCTCCAGAGTTCAAACAAGTACCAAATACCAAAACACCTACTTTTTTTGCTACCAAATTTGCATTCAATCTCAGCAATTTGATGATTAAAAATGAAAATTTGTTCCAGCTACAGAACAATTTTGATTCAGAAAGTACAACAATCTCAGTCAATACCCCAGAAGAAAAGTAAATTAACTTTTGCTTCAGAAAAAGGAAATTGACTAAAATTAAACAAAGTCATGCTTCATTAAAAAAATATTTTAATTTTTCGAATTCATCAATTATATTTAATATAGGAACAAAGATGTGCAATTACGTATTCAACGATGAGGCACAAAAATACTTGTAAATATGCGTATAATATAAGGTATACCTACCCAGAATCATCAAGAAGAATCCTTGAAATCTTCATTTTCCTTCTAGATCCTTTGTAAAGCTCCTCCAAGCTACACGGAAGTTTATTCTCCACCGGCGCCGCTTTCCGACCAACTCCGGCGCCAGAACCACTACTAAACCCCTCCGATCCACCAAAAATCTCAGCAAAAATATCCTCCGCATCACGTGTATTGAATCTAAACCCTCTACCATTACCAGTCCCACTACCAGCACTAGTCGGCGATGCCGAAGCAAATTGACCAGACTTCAACGCATCCTCACCGTACAAATCATAGATCTGACGCTTCTGAGGATCACTAAGCACATCGTACGCCTCAGAAATCTGCTTGAATTTCGCTTCTGCTTCCTTATTGTTCTGACTATTCTTATCCGGATGCCATTTCATCGCTAAGAGCTTGTACGATCTCTTTAAATCTTCTTCACTCGCATTCCTAGATACTTTCAGTAAGTTATAGTAATCAACTCCCATAGTAGCCGTCGGAAAAAACCACCACCGGCGGTCGTGAAATGCGCAAGGTAGATGAAATGGTTGATGTTGAGCTAAGATACGCCTGAGTGAGATAAAGAGTATTAGAGATTTTTTATATTCGAATTTTGTTAAAATGACTGCGCTGTTACAGAATGATAATGACTAGCCTTTTCCAAAGGGATAAAGCAGACTGACATAAAAAGAAAGAGATGGAAGAATCATGCTAGCCTTTTTTAATACAATTTTTTTAAAAAAAAAAATATTATTTTTATTAAAATATGGAGGTCAAATTAATTAAGTATTTTTTTATATATATTTTGAATATATGAGATAAGGTTATGATTTATGATGTTTCAGACATATAATGGAGAGATGTACGGGATTTAAGTGTGGAGGTGTTTGATATTGGTTATAGAAAATGTAAAGATAAGCCACTGAATAGATCGAGCAAGCTCAAATTGACGTAACATGAAATTTATTAGGCTAAAAGCTTCACGAAGAGAAACAAAAGTTCGCAAACCCTCAATTGATACCAACAACAATGATGGTTGGAAACGTATTGAGAAGAGGTATTTAATTAGATAGGGCATGAAGCAATTTCATGTTTTTTGGGACATGACCGTAGATAGAAGATTATGAAGGACACGAAATGGGGATAGAAGTAGTGGCAGAGTCAAAATTTTCAATAAGGGGGTTCAAAATTAAAAAATAGACACACGAAATAGCCGAAAGGGGTTCGATATCTATTATATATACCTAAAAAATTATTTTAAATATATATAAATCATATAATTTTTTGTCGAAGAGGATTCAAATGAACCCTTCATTAGAAGGTGCATAGCTCTGCCACTGTATGAAAGTACTCGATCAATATTAATTAATTGAAGATTGAGAGTCAAACTTCTAAATAACCACTTAAATTTTAAGAATTACTTTAAACCTTGTTTTTATTCATTTATGATATAATATTACTCACATATATATCATGATTTCCTTTTTAAAAAAATACTAAACACATTAAAAATTTCATTCTCTCATTGACATGTCATGTTATTAAAATCTTATTTATTTAAATAATAGATGATAGATCAAACTCATTAATAATAATATCTTATCCTCTTCCTTTTAAGATTGAAAAATTCATCTTTTATCATACTTAAACATTAGTATTATATTTTTAAAAATTTTCTTAAAAAAAATCGAAATTTGAAATTAATAATTACTGTCAACGTGGCGTAATGTGATTGGATGTGAAATGAATTTGATGACGGAGCTGTTAATTAGTAAAGTAGTAGGCGAAGAGAACGTGCATGCGATTAAAGAGAGTGGGGCACCACGGACAGTATCTTCAGTTGGAAACAGAATCTGTTCTGTGTGGCAATTTGGCGACTTGACGGCGGACCCCTCTACGACGCCGTATTATTATTCACTCCGTTTCAAAATATTTAAAAACCGTTTAGTAAGATACGTTAGGAAAAATAATGCTAAGATTATTTATATATAACTAATACATAGAAATTTATGACATTTTTATATACATCACCAGATGATCCTTAACATCTTGTTAATTAAAGGGTATTCAGAATTTTTAAATGATGGGTGCATTATTACAAAAATATTAATTTAAAATATAAATTTGATGGATTCGACATTTAGGTTCTTATTACTATAAACGTTTAATTTTTAATATTATTGGTCCAAAATTAAATATTTAATTTAATGATTAAGGTGTTGTGAAAGTTTCTTGAGATAGTGTGTTCGAATCCTACTAGCCTCATAATAATAATTATCTGCTATTGCTCCCATTACATTAAATTTAATTGTATCGTATCGATTATTGTAGTTTAAAAGACTCATTTGATATAACAATCGATTTGGTGTAGTCTCATCATTTTTTTTTTTTAACTACTTATTATTTAATAGTTATATTTTATCTTTTTATAGTAGTTTCATTCCGTATCTTATTACTTTTTCTTTTTATAGATTTATCATTCAAATTATGAATATGTGATATGTAACAATAAATAAAGATACAATCTATTTAAATAGTATATTATTACAACAATACAGTACGATATAATACGATACATTATATTATAAAACAATAGAAAAATTGTATGAAACAACAAACTATTAATCAAATTAAATGATATAGCCATAGTTTATTTTAATTGTAATTCGCAGCAAACATATCCTTTTTTTGTCATTTGATTCGGTGTACAATTAGTCATTTTATACATTTCGGTATAAAATGTATTTGTGTTTGTATAAAGCGAGATAAAAGTGTACATCTAAATACAAATATATATATTTTCATCCGATACACTTATAATTATATAAATACAGATCTTATTATACAAATTACAATGTATAAATAAATTTATACAAAATCGAACAATTTGTATAAAATTGGATGTTTGTAGCGAATGATACAAATCAAAAGCTCTATAGCAAACATAAAATTTGCTATGAAGCATAATTATGCAAACTATAGTTATAACATATAAATATGATTTTTATGTTTGTTATATGTGAAAGTTGTTACATAACAACTATTTTAACAAAGTAAGCGTTTTGGACCTATTGATGGATTAGACAGAAAGTGTGGGCCATAATATTTAAGATATAAAACAGTGCTGGTTTTAATTGTAGTGGCCCAATTTTGAATTGTAAATTGGCCCACTTACCAAGAGATCTCTTTATAATTACAAATGAGATGGTACCACACCTTAGCTAAACGTCAATTCTCAATTATTAGAGCACATGAGAGAGATGTAACAACACTAAATTTCAACTTTGATATTTTTTTTTTCCTTCTAAAATTGCTTTCACAAACAACTTGGTAAGAGAACCAAAATGTCGACGAACAGTTGTTTGCTTCTAGCTGAAGTGACTTCAACACATTTTGAACAAATTATCCTTAGCTGGAAGCACATAGCTCAAGTGTGCATGTTGTTCAAAAATTGTATGTTTGCATACTTTTGCTAAATTGTAAACCTAAAGAAAAAAACTATAATTTAACGTACCTCAATGTCTTTTGAGGTATGTTAAAAGACATTGACTACTAATGAGAGGATATATGTTGGTTTGATTCATTTTTATGTTGCTTTAAATAAACTTAGGCAAATCATTCTTATATATCGATTCCACGGTTTAACTTCTTGTTGGATAATATTAATTACCTTGTGTTCAATTATGAACCTTATATGTTGATGATTTCTCTAAGTAACATAGGTTGACGATAAGAATTTCTAAAGGCCAATCTTTAGTATTACCTTGTTAGGATTGGTCTATGATATTCATGGGCGGACCCACATGCACTGAACAACTTTTATATATATATATATATATATATATATATATATATATATATATATATATATATATATATATATATATATATTCTATAAAAAGATAACATATTTAAGTATGTACCCAAACATATTTATCTCAGTAATTATTTCTACTTATTTCTTTTTTCTTGTTAAAAGTGGGGCAAGGTAAATATGGGGGCCCATGAAAAGTGAACCCTTGAGATGTTTATCTCAGTATAGGATGAAATAATAAAATATGCCCAAAAAATTAGAGGGAAGTAATAGTAAATTTATGTTTCCAATGAAATTAATTTATTTAACTATAAATACAAAAACTAATATATATTCCATTCTCAAATTTTAAGTTGTAAAGAAGTTGGTTAATTTCCTTTTGCCACTTAGTATAGACCTTCAAGATTTAATTTTTTTTTTTGGAAATTAACAATTAAGTAAATTGTTTGTTACACCACCTATAAATATCACAGGGTATCTAGTGCATTCATATACAAATAAAAAAGAAATTATCAAGATATAATTGTATAAAAAATGGTGAAGGTAACAAGCAATTTGTTCTCTCTAATTTTCGTCTTCATTTTGTTAGGTAAGATTTCTCTATTTTATCTCTTCTTTCATAATATTATCTCTCCTTTTCTTTCTTCTTTTTATGGTGATTAAAATAGACTATTTGTGTGATCATTTAATCCAAATGATGGCATATTCACAGTTTGATTAAAAATTGATTGATAAACACTAAATGTTATAGGATAAACTATAAAGTCATAAATATTAACACGCAATATCAATTTCATCAACAAGAGACATATACATACCGATTTTTACAAGTATTGTTCCATAATTATTCTCTCCATCATATTTCTGCCTTGCCCCCGCCCTACCCCACCCCGCCCTTCCCCAACCCACTCATAACACTCCCTTCTACCCTACATAATCATACATCCATCATCACATTATATATATTACATGATAGGGGTCAACCCCCCCCCCCCCCCCCCCTCCCTCCCTCCACTCTTTAACCTTAGGCTCATAATCTAATGATGATAACTTATTAAAAAAGCTTACAATAACCAACGGTGGATATGGAACCTTGCCTCTAACCTACAAAAGTTAGATTGACGAGCATCTAACGAAGGAAGTAGCATGTACATGGTTCTCACCTAAACTACAAAGAGAAAATTAGCTAAAAAGAAATTACATCTGTCATATTTTCTCCTAAAAGAAAAAGACGTTACTTATCATGTTGAAGCAAACCCTTTATTTATCTAGAGAGATTTTGAAGAGAAAGATACAAACTCTTTTTTCTTCGTACCTAACTCATCCTTAATTCTATGTATTGTCAATAAATTTAACTTTTGATCTCCTAACATTTCTTATGATCTATTCACAGGTTCACCATCATATGGTATTGGGACAGAGTTCAAAATTGTAAAAGCTAAAAAGATTGTGATGCTGCATCATGTAAACATGGAATTCTACTGCCTTCTTGAGATAATTAGCAATATCTCTTCCTATCAAAATGAGATTGGGAGGGCGCCCTTTTTAAAGAGCCAGCCTGACTTTCAATAGAAACTATTGGCAATTATTTTGTATGTGTGATAAGCCACCAATGTACGTGAATAGTGATGGTCCTTGCAACAAGAAAAGTGATTTGTGATACAACTGAGTGTGCTCCCATATGTCCACCAAAATGTATTCATGGAAATTGTGTTTGTAGTGGTCCTTATTGTATGTGAACATGAAATATAATTAAATATAAAGAGAACAATTTTTATCTTATATTTTCTTCTAGGTTGAATACTCTATTATCTTGCTCTCCTCATTTGCATGAGAGAAAGAGTACAAGAAAAGTTGTTATTAGGAAGGGCAAAAATTATTCCTTAAAGATTATTTCTGGTCCCTAAAGATTAATAAAATGACACAGAAATTTCGGTCGTCACTCGTTCCTATAGGCTTTGCTGCTAAAGATTTTGTAGTCTGTCGTTAAATAGTATAGAATCATCTCTCAATGTAAAATCATATCTTCAAAACCTACAAAATACTATATAAAATTATTATGTTATGAAAAACAATCACACTCTAGTATAAATATGATGATTTAAGTAGGCTTTGAATTTTTTATTCCTTTCGTTATTTACTTAATTTTTAGTATTCTACTTTATTTTTATTTTTAATTATTTTTTTTAATTTGGCCGGCTCTGGCAAGCCGGTCCAACCCACATTAAAGAAGCCCCACAAACCAGTGGGCTCAGTACTCGAACTGAACTAAAAAGCCTAAAAAATTTAAAAATTTTAGTCCAATCTTATCAAATTGGCAATTGGACCCGGGCTGATCCAATGCCTAGCTCATGTTGATGGTTCTATTTGTGATTAAGAAAAAATTACGAAAATATTAAACACAAGTAAATTCCTTTTGCCACTTACTGCACCTTAAATTCCTTTTGCCACTTACTGCACCTTAAATTCCTTTGTCACTTAACATGTGCACCACCTATATATATATATATATATATATATATATCAACTCATCTTGTAATTGTTCATAACACTAGCTAGGATACTGATTCATGAAATTAGATGAGATATTTCAAAATTAAAATTCAAATTAGCTTTTTAGTTTATTTGATTGAATGTATAAATTTATCTTGGAGGTCGATAACTTCATTTTTCAAAGGTACAGTTGCACTTTATTAAATAAATATTAAAGTACAAAAGGATTGTACATAATCAAATGCAAAATATCTGTCTAGTTCTCTGAATAATTTTGTTGTTTGCAAGTCTATCAGCAATTTTGTTCCTTTCTCTATAAATTTGTCTAGTTCTCTCCATCTCACTTTTTTAGATCAAATTTTTGACTCGATAGACTTAATTTTTCAAGTAGATAATGTGCTTGATAGATTTGGAGCATTCTAAAACTCTATGAAAAGGAATGGAAGTTGAGTGAGGGTTCATGACGTGTTTATTTGGCCTTCGAAGTAGGTTATGACTTTAATATTGAATTTTGAGATGATTTTGGTTTATGTATTTGACACTCTTCTATGAAAGAGTTTGGGTTTTAAAACTATTATTTTATTATTTCTTTCTTTCACATCTATTCATAATAATATATTTGTATTGACAAAGCATTGACTAATCTATCGAGAAATTTGAATAGATATCATCAAAATTTTAAATAAGTCAATTCATTTTAGATCCCGCAGATCTACTGTTTCATCCTATTGTCAAGACGAATATGGCTGATTAAAAATAGTCAATCGACTTCTTCACTCAAGTTTTGGTTCATATCAATATTCTCTTAATACCTTATAACATTAGAGTAAAGGTGGTGTTTCTCATACTAATAAGATTTAAGGCCAACAATTTAGTATTTTGATTTCTTCTTTTTCTTTACTTATTTTTTTTGGTTGAACTAACAGATTTTATTGAATTTCCACAAGTGTCACTACTACAAACTATTACAACCCTGCTCTGTATTCTATCATTTCTGTCACTATACTTCTATCTACATCAATTAAACAAATTATTTATCCAATCCGCATCTTTGTTGTTGCCTGTAGTTATCTGACTTCTACTCTCTTCCTTGATCATCTTCAAGATTTTCCCAGGACTTGTTACTGCTTCATTCCACAAGCCTACCAAATATGATATATTAGTGCAGCTAAAACGATGGTGATCTACTTATCTTTCCTTTGGCTCTTCGTGTTATTCATCTCCACAATCCTTCTGTTATGAAGCAAGGAGTTAGTGTAGTATTAGCTATAGAATCTGTTAGAATGTGTTAGTAACAGATCAGTTAGGAGAAAGTAGTTACAACTAACTATAGTTAAGTTAAGTCTACCAATCTAGTTAAATGCTTAGATGTATTATAAATAGAATAGATACTACCAAAGATGTATAATTTTCATTTTTCATTTTTTGTTCAATAGCTCAATATAGATTGATTCTTCTCTCTGCATCCTCTGCTTCCTCAATCAGTGAATCTTTATTACTGATTCTAACATGGTATTAGAGCAAGAGGTATCACTCTGAGTATCTCTCTGTTTTCAATGCAACAATAGGCTCGTGAAGGAGTAGTGTGAATTGTCCCAAAAGCAGTGAAAATCAGAATTTTGAGTTTTTTCAATGGTGGATGTAGCTGCCATTAATTCAGTTACAGGATCTCTTTCAGGAACAACAGGAGCTCATACAAGAGTCGATGCTCATCATCCTCTTCATTTGCAGGCATGTGATACTGCAGGTAGTTCCTTGGTTTCAATTCAACTCACTGGATCTGAAAATTATTCTCTATGGAGTAGATCTATGAAGATTGGACTACTAGGAAAAGGGAAGTTAGGATTCATTACTGGTCAGTATTCAAAGGATAAGTTTGATGTCTCATTACATGAGCTTTGGGAAAATGCAATGCCATAGTCCTGCCATGGATTATGATCTCTATAAGTAGGGAACTGTTAAGTGGAATAGTTTATGCTAGCAGTGCTCAGTCCATACTTGAAAGAGAGATTTGACAAAGTAGATGGCTCTAGGATTTTCTATTTACACAAGGAGATTGCTACACTTAGTCACGGAATGTTGTCCGTGTCTAGCTATTTCTCCAAACTTAAGGAATTGTGGATGAAATTTGACTCTCTTATGCCATGTCCTGGTTGTGCTTGTGAAGTGTCTAAGACTTATGCAGCTCATTTTGAGTACCAGAGGTTGATGCAGTTTCTCTTAGGACTAAATGAGTCTTAAAATTAGTGTAGAAGTCAAATTATGATACAGGATCCAGCACCTTGTGTGAACAAGGCTTACTCTTTAGTTATGGCTGAGGAAAGCCAGAGGATACTTGGTAAATCCAATGCTGTAAGTGCTGATAATCATGGTTTAGTGAATGATGCCATGGCATTCTTCAGCAATACTAAGAGTCATGTACCTAGATCAGGCTCTAGTTCATACTCAGGACCTAATCCTCCTTCAGGATCTGGTTCTAGATCTCATCAAAGATCTACCAGCAATCTCTATTGTGACTACTGCAATTGGAAAGGTCACTTCAGAGCTACTTGCTATAAACTTCATGGTTATCCTCCAGACTGGAAGGGTAAGAAAAAAACACCTGGATCTATTCCTACAGCTAATCTTGTGGGTGCTAATGCTGGTACTACTCAGATGAGGCAGTATTCAGCAAATATTGGTCAAGGATCAACTTCCAGTGCTCTTGGAATGTCTCACAGTGGTAGTTTCTCTCATACTACCTCTCATGCTCTTGTGTCCACCAGGCAACCTCCACTAGCTCATTTTGACCCACAGGTTCAGTAGCATCCTCATTTCTCTCCACAGTAGTTTCAACAACTTCTACACATGTTGGATCAAGAGAATGAGAAGGCAAAGGCCAACACCAACTGTGACAATCTGATGGCATCAGGTATGATGCATTATACCAATCCATCTGCTAATAATAATAAGTGGATTATTGACTCTGAAGCCTCTCAACATATGGTACACAATGAGAATTTGATCACACCACAGGTCTCTTTACAGAATAATTCCTGTAACAAAGTTCATATACCCACTAGTGCACTTGCTCATGTTACTCACATTAGTTCTTCTCAAGTCTTTGGAGGGACTGAGATTTCCAATGTTTTGCATATTCCTGCCTTCCATTACAATGTGCTGTCAATATCTAAACTAACAAAGGAGCTCAATTGTTGTGTCCTCTTCTATCTTGATTTTTGTATCTTTTAGGACCTCTCAAGTGGAACTGTGAGGGGGACTGGAAGACTGGAGAATGATTTGTATGTTGTGCATGCTGATAGTCAGTTGATCTTAAGCGATTCATTGAAGTCTACACAGAATTCAGCTCATGTCGCTAAGGGGTTCAATCAGAAGGAGGGCCTGGATTACACTGAGACTTTTTCCCCAGTGGCCAAGATGGTTATTGTCAGATCTGTCCTAGCTGTGGCTGCTGCTAAACACTGGTTGGTTTTTAAAATGGATGTGCACAATGCTTTCTTGCAAGGTGATCTCCTTGAGGATGTTTATATGGTTGTGTCTTCTGGTTTTTGCAAATAGGAGGGGTCTAACAAAGTCTGCAAACTGCACAAATCTCTCTATGGCTCAAACAAGCACCTAGGCAATAGAATCTGAAGTTAACTGAAGCATTAGTTCAGTTGGGGTTTGTTCAAAGTCATTATGATTACTCATTGTTTACTAGAACAATGGGAAAAGAATTAGTGGTGGTTCTTGTGTATGTAGATGATCTTCTAGTTACTGGTAGTTGCAGCAGCTTGATTGAGTAGACTAGAAATGATCTGAAACTTAAGTTTAAGATGAAAGACTTGGGAGAACTGAAGTTTTTTCTTGGCATTGAGTTTGCTAGAACCAAGGAGGGGTATGTGATGAATCAACACAAGTATGCTTTGGAACTAATCTCTGAAGTGGGATTGAGTGGTGCAAAACCAGTTCATACACCAATGGATCCTAATGTAAGGCTGACATCTATTGAGTATGATAAACATGTATATGGATCGGAGGTTACTTCAACAGATAAACCATTAAAGGATATTGGAAGATATCAAATGTTAGTGGGAAGGTTGTTATATCTAACAATGACTAGAGTAGACATATCCTTTGCAATACAAGTCTTGAGTCAGTAGATGCATGCTCCAAAAGAGTCTCACATGTAAGCAACTCTTAGAGTAGTTAAATACATTAAAACATATCCCGGTCTAGGTTTGTTTATGCCTGCTCAGAGCTCAGAATTACTTACTGCTTATTGTGATTCTGATTGGGGTATTTGTCTACAAACAAGGAGGTCTGTAACAGGTTACTTGGTGAAGTTTGGAGATGCACTCATATCATGGAAATATAAAAAACAAGAGATAGTAGCAAGGAGTTCTGCTGAAGCTGAATTCAGGAGTATGGCATCAGCAGTAGCAGAGATCACTTGGCTTATTGGTTTATATAATGAGCTAGGAGTAAACATCAAGCAGCCAGTTCAACTCTATTATGATAGTAAGGCTGCAATCCAAATTGCATCCAATCCTATTTTTCATGAGAGGACCAAGCATTTTGACATTGATTGTTACTTTGTCAGAGAAAAACTACAACAAAAAATGATCAAGACTAATTAGGTATCAACAAGGGATCAGTTGGCAGACTTACTTACTAAAGGCTTATGGAAAGCAACACATCTACATCTAATGTCCAAGTTGGGGTAAAACAGCCACCAGCTTGAGGAGGGGTGTTATGAAGCAAGGAGTTAGTGTAGTATTAGCTATAGAATCTGTTAGATGTGTCAGTAACAGATCAGTTAGGAGAAAGTAGTTACAACTAACTATAGTTAAGTTAAGTTTACTAATCTAGTTAAATGCTTAGATGTATTAGAAATAGAATAGATACTACCAAAGATGTATAATTTTCGTTTTTCATTTTTTGTTCAATAGCTCAATATAGATTGAATCTTCTCTCTACTTCCTCTGCTTCCTCAATCAGTGAATCTCCATTACTGATTCTAACACCTTCAATGTTTGTTCTTTTGACCCCAATCTTCAGCCAGTCAAGGACTCCCTTCAAGCATTCATTTGAGAAACCGATGTAGGTAATTATACTCACCTTGTTCATTATTTGCAAAAAAAAAAAAAAAAAGATTCTGCTTATCTCATATTGTCTATGATTCAATCAATATTTTTCCTTTGTCAAGAAGTGCTTTAATTATCCTTCAATGTGGGATTTTCTAACGCGAATCTGAATTTAGTCAGATTTCGATATAGGTATCGGCCATCGGGTGGAAAATCAAAAAATAAATAAAAAATATTTCCCTCTTAATTCTAATACTATCATATAAATGATAGAACCATAAATATATATAATGTCTTAAAATGATCATAAAATCTTAAATAGATGAATATGTTCAAAAAATGATAAAATTAAATTTGATTCCATTTAATTCCCAATTGACTTCCAAAGAAATTGATTAATTTTCTTTAATTGCTTACTATACATTTAAGATTTTTACCATTTTTGGAGTGCATCAATAAGGTAAGTTGCTGCTGCAACATCTATATATTTGTATCCTAGAAATTATGTTTGTGCAAATTCATATACAAAACAAAAGAGAAACTTCCCCTCAAATATAGAAAATGGAGAAGGCATCAAGAATCTTGTTCTCTCTTCTTGTTGTGTTCATTTTGTTAGGTTAGATTTCTGTCAATTTTATCTCTTTCTTTCTCATAAAGGGTCATGTGTTCGATACAATTTTTTTGATGTTTGGTTGTTCAAAATATTGAAAAAAAAAATGTTTTTCCAGTGAAACAAATTCCTTGAAAATTAGAAAAGTTATTGATTGAGACCTTGAACTCAATAAGAGAGGGAATTCACTCCTTTCTGCACAACTCGTCCACGTGTACTTTATTTTATGATATATATTAGATCTATATGTACATAGTTCATCATCTACAAAATTTCTTTCAAAATCGACATGCCCTTAAAAATGGATTTCATAGGAGCAAAGAAACAAGTTCTGCAAGTGACATTTCACATTGACTGTCTCCTCTCCACCCTACGCCACAATCACCTCATCCCACCCTCCTCCCCCAACCTACCCCCAATCAAGCTATCAATAATTTCTATATGATTTTAATGAATTTAATTGTTGATCTTAACTTTTTTTTTAATTGTTTTTTTATATAGGTTCACCTTCATGTATGGTGTTGGGACAAGGCAAGGCATGTCAAAGTGTTAAAGATTGTTTTACCTTATTTTGCAAACATGAACATCTAGTTTGTTTAGATGGACATTGTATATGCAATGAATCACCCAAAAAAATTGAATTCGATTATTGCAAAAAAGATGATGATTGTAAAGCTATATGTGGTCCTGAATGGTCATCAATTAAATGTATTGATAAAATTTGCTATTGTAAAAATCCATAAAAGGTGTAATAGAATATTTTATCTTATTATTAGAGTAAATTAAAAATAAGAAATATAGTTCTTATTATTATTGTCTTCTAATATCCCTTTATTCACTTTCTTGACAATTTTACATAATTGGTTTATTTTAATCTGTCGTAGAACGTAAGATATTTTATTTTCCGTTTACTAATTTCACTTATTATGTATTATCTTTTCTTTTTTTTTCTATAGATAAATGTATTTAAATGAGGCTGAAGAATATAAATAAAAAAAGAGCAACCAAACTTAAGAATACATTTATATCAGAGAACAGTTAATACGGATGGAAAGAGAATAAATTGATCAAAAGTACAGATAGATATTTTTAATATAAAAATAATTAGTTAATCCTTTTTCTTTTTAATAATAGCACAAAACACGAACATATTCACTAGTATAAATAAAAACATAAGTGGATTGATGGACGTAATTCTTAAGAACTACTCCCTCCGTTCAACAATAGTTGTCCATTTTACAGGGATAGCAATGGGCGGTGTGAGGCGGGGCAGGTTGAGCTTCACCCACAAAATATTTTAATCCACCCCGCCCCGCTCCGCCCCGCCCCAGCCCGCCCCGCCCCGCTCTGCATAACATTTTTTTTCATTTTCAACCCCCTGCCCCGCATAGACCCGCTCCCTATGAACCCGTCCCTAATAATTTTTTTAATATTTTCTTTTATAGTTAAGTTTGATACTAAAAATAAAATTCGTAAAAATAAATTCATTTTTTTATTAAGTTGTATTAATTTAATATGACAGTGACTTAAAATTTTATTTTTTAGAGGTCAATTGGGAAAGATGTAAGAAATTGAATTTTTTTTATTGAACCATTTTCATTTACTATCTTGAATATTTTAGTAACTTTAAAGAAATTATCTTAATAAATAATACTCTATCATTATTATAGCATGTAAAGCAATAAAATTAAGTTTAAACCCAGATAAAATCATATATACCCAACCCTCCATTTGTTAAAGTCATACAACATCAACCTATTTTTCTTATTTTGACCAAGTCTTGCGGTACCTAGTTTCTAGCTTTTAGTTGTTAGTTGTTATTTTATTAGTTCTGATTTTGTGCTAGTTTGTAGATAGTGCAGATTTCTTTTCCTAGAGTTTAGGGGAAGTGGTTAAGTGAGATAACGATTCCAAAATATGTAAGCCCATATTAGGCCACTTAACATATTCAATAAATTATCCAACCATTTTCTCCGAAAACAGTTTTCACAACTTTCTTCTTCCTTCTTTCTTCTCTGTTACTTGTCTCTTGGTTACTGAGCTTCAGGTGTTTGTTTAATTCAACATTTGGTATCAGAGCAAGCACAATGAATGATCTCCAAGTAGTTGGTGGAATAAAAAAGCTCAATAACTAGAATTACAACATATGGGCAACCTGCATAATGTCCTATATGCAAGGCCAAGATCTTTGGGAAGTTGTTAATGGAAGTGAAGTTACAGAACCAGTGGCTGAGGATGCAAATGGAACACTGTGAAGATGGAAGATCAAAGCAAGCAAAGCAATGTTTGCTCTTAAAACAACAATTGACGAAGATGTGTTGGAGCACGTTCGTGATACTAAAACGCCGAAAGAAGCTTAGGACATACTTGATGCCCTTTTTTCAAAGAAAAGTGATGCAAGGCTGAAGCTTTTGGAGAATGAGTTATTGTAAACAGATCAGTGTGATATGACTATGGCTCAATACTTCCATAGAATAAAGAGGATATGTCGTGAAATTTTAGAATTGAATTCGATAGTTCCAACTGGGGAAGCCAGGGTAAAAAGAATAATTATCCATGGTTTGAGACCTGAATTTAGGGGGTTTGTCGCTGTTGTACAGGAATGGCCAAATCAGCCATCACTTGTTGAGTTTGAAAACCTGCTCATTGGTCAAGAAGCCATGGCAAAGCAAATGGTAGCAGCATCGGTGAAGAATGAAGAAGAAGCACTTTACACCAACAAAGGAAAGAAAATAAAGCATCATCCTGCTAGTGGGTCTAAGAAGAAAAAATTTCATCAAGATGGAAATTTTCGCGCAACGGGAGCTCTAAAGAATCACACGAACAATAAAAGGTTCGAAGGAAAGTGTTATAATTGTGGAAAGAAGGGTCATAGGGAAAAGGACTGATGGTTCAAGAAAAAGTCTGTGGAAAGTAATGTTGTTACCTCAAATTCAAATGAGAAAAGCGAAGATGTTTGGGACGTTGAAGCATTTTTTGCTATAAAAGAGGAGGATTTAGCACTTACAACCATAATATCTTAATCAATTAATCATGAGAATGACTGGATCGTTAATTCGGGTTGTGCAAACTATATGACAGGTGGCAAAGAAAAGTTGCAAAACCCTTCAGTGTACATGGGTAGCCAAGTTGTGTTGACAACCAATAATTCAAGGCTACCAATAGTTTATATTAGTAAGACGAGAGTTTCTCTTCAACATGGGGCCAGGTAGATGTCACTTCAAAATGTCTATCATGTTCCCGGTATGATGAAAAACTTGCTTTTTGTGTCACAATTAACTACGTATGGAAACTATGTTCTTTTTGATATGATGATGTGAGAATATATCAGGATCTCAAGGACTTAGAAAATCCAATTATGAAGTGATGTAGATTAGAATCAGTATATGTGATGTCTGTAGAGTCTGCATATGTAGATAAGACAAAAAATAATGAGACTGCATATTTGTGGCACATGAGATTAGTTTATGTGAGTTATTTCAAATTAAACGTGATGATGAAAAAAATCAATGATCAAGGGACTTTCTCCACTGGAAGTAAGAACAAATATCGTTTGTGCAGGATGCCAGTACGGTAAAGCTCATTAATTGCCATTTGAAGATTCCAAGTTTAAAGCTGATGAACCACTACAATTGGTACATTCTAATGAGTTTGGACCAGTCAAGCAATCATCAATTGGTGGAATGAAGTACATCCTAACCTTTATTAATGATTTCTCTAGGTATGTTTGGGTTTTCTTTATGAAAGAAAAGTCTGAATTTTTGTCTAAGTTTAAGGAGTTCAAGAAAACAGTAAAGGGAGAGGTGGGCAAGAAAATTCACTCTCTAAGAACATATAATGGAGAGGACTACAACTCAATCGATTTCTCTCAATACCTAAGGAAATATGGAATTCATCATCAATATACCTGTGCCTACACGCCGCAACAAAATGGCATTGCAGAGAGGAAGAATAGGCATTTGGCTTAAACATGTCGCACTATGTTACATGCCAAGAATGTCCAAGGAAGATTATAGGCAGAAGCAATGAGGACTGCGACATATGTCATTAATAGACTTCCTCAACAATGGTTAAGTTTTCTTTCACCTTTTGAAAAGCTATGGAATATGAAAGCTAATGTTAGTTATTTGCGAGTATTTAGATGTATGTGCTATATTTTTATACCAGATCAATTACATGGCAAAATGGACAAGAAAGCTGTTAAATGCATTTTTGTAGGCTATGATAATCAAAGAAAAGGGTGGAAATGTTGTGTCCCTACAATTGGAAGGTGTTATACATCACGACATATTGTATTTGATGAATCTTCTTCATGGTGGTCTCTAGAAAAGGAGATATTACCAGACCAAACTGATCTGGAAAATAAGTTGTAAATTGCTTATTTTCGATCAAGTGAAGAAACCGATGTTGAAAATGTTGCAGCTCATAATTTTGGGCAACTAATCATTCACTAGCCACCATGTGAAGGCAGTGAGACAAATGAAGGAGAAGCATCAACTGCTCCACAATCCCAGATGAGAAGGTCACAACAGATTCGGAAGGAAAACCCTAAATATGCAAATGCAGCAACGGTAGAAGATGAATCTGAAAAAGAACCTGAAAGTTTTGAAGAAGCAGCTCAAAACTTAGTGTGGACTAGAGCAATGGAGGAGGAGATTGAAGCATTAGAACAAAATCAAATTTGGGAACTTGTACCGAAGCCAAAAGATGTGAAGCCTATATCATGCAGATGGGTTTATAAAATAAAACGTCGCACAAATGGGTTGATCGAGAGGCATAAAGCTCGCTTGGTAGCTCGAGGATTTACTCAAGAATATGGTTTGGATTATGATGAAACATTCAGTCCAGTGGCAAAGTTTACAATTGTGCGAGTCTTACTTGCACTTGCTGCTAGCAAAGAATGGAACTTGTGGCAGATGGATGTTAAAAAATGAATTTCTACATGGGGAGATGGATCGGGAAATTTACATGCAAAATCAAGAATCCTGGGTATGTTTGCAAGCTAAGGAAAACACTTTATGGATTAAAGCAATCGCCAAGGGCCTGGTACTGTGAAATTGCTGAATTTTTAATCCAAAATGGTTATTTTATTACATCTGCAGATTCAAGTTTATTTGTTAAAGTCGATGGAGGGAAGCTAGTTATAGTGCTAATATATGTCGACGATTTGATTGTAATTGGTGATAGTGATGAAGAAATTCTCCAAACAAAGAAAAATTTATCTGTTCGATTTCATATGAAAGAAGTTGGACAGCTTAATCATTTATTTGGTCTGGAGATTGACTGTAGTCAAGGAGGAATTTTTCTTCATCAACAAAAGTATTCCAAAGACTTGTTGAAGAAATTTGGAATGCTGGAGTGCAAGCCAATTGCAACTCCAATTGAACCAAATGCCAAGATGTGTGCACGTGAAGGAAAAGATTTAGAAGATGTGATGATGTATCGACAATTGGTAGGTAGTCTGATTTATTTAACTCAGACTCGACCTGATATTTCTTTTGTAGTTGGTGTGATGAGTCGATACATGCACAACCCAAAGAAGCACCATATGGAGGCTACTCGGCGAATGCTAAGATATGTGAAAACTACAATTGGATATGGCCCTTTGTATAAGAAAATTGAGGAATGCAAGCTGGTCAGTTATTGTGACTCTGACTATGGAGGCGACCATGATACCCGTCGTTCAACTACTGGTTTTGTGTTTATGCTTAGATCTGGAGCAATTTCTTGATGCAGCAAAAGGCAGCCGACAATGTCATTGTCAACAATAGAAGCAGAGTACCGGGCAGCAGCAGTTGCAGCTCAAGAAAGTACATGGCTTGTGCAGTTGATGAAGGATTTATAGCAACCAATTGGCTACGCAGTCTCCTTGTACTGTGACAATCAGTCAACAATCATTTTGGCTGAAAAATCTATTTTTCATGCAAGGACTAAGCATGTGGAGATACATTACCACTTCATCAGAGAAAAAGTGTTACAAGGAGAGATTGACTTGGAGTATATTAAAACAGAGCAACAAATTGCAGACTTGTTCACAAAAGGCTTAAGTGTTAATAAGTTTGAAAGTTTTTGTCAGCAACTAGGCATGGCTAAGTCTAGAGCTGATGTCGATAGGAGGTGTTAAAGTCACACAACATTATCCTATTTTTCTTATTGTGACCAAGTCTTGCAGTACCTAGTTTCTAGCTTTTAGTTGTTAGTTGTTATTTTGTTAATTCTGATTTTGTGCTAGTTTGTAGATAGTGCATATTTCTTTTCCTAGAGTTTAGGGGAAGTGGTTAAGTGGGATAATAATTCCAAAATATGTAAGCCCATATAAGGCCACTTAACATATTCAATAAACTATCCAACCATTTTCTCCGAAAACAGTTTTCACAGCTTTCTTCTTCCTTCTTTCTTCTCTGTTACTTGTCTCTTGGTTACTGAGCTTCTGGTGTTTGTTTTATTCAACACCATTTGCCTCCTTGATAATTTAATTATTATATTTTAATTTTTTGTAGAAGGTCATTTTCCATTTACTAATTTCACTTATTGTGATCGATTGCTTTTGATGGGTAGACAATGGAATTAGAAAACCTTGGTAGTTTATGAAATTTGATTGTTAATCTTATAACTAATTAAGAAAAAAAGGATTTACGCTTCCAATTTTATTAGGGTTCAAAGTAAGGCGGTTAAAATGAGCCCAATTACATATACTCTATAAAATTCGTTTAAAATTTTATGGGTTAAATTCAAGATAATTCCCACACAACACAACAAATATGTATTCTCAATCCCTTTTATCACAGAGTAAAGATGGTGCTCATACTATAAATAAATGAAATAAAACTAAGAGTTGTCCATCAATCCACCAACATAAAATTTTGTACAATTTTTTTTATTTTTTTCATACATTTTTTAGTTTGCTTAAAAAAAAATTATTTGATTTGACCTTTTTAATTTTAACTTTCCATATAACATGTTTAAGATCACAACTCACAAGATTAAAGAATGTTTTGGTACATTTTATATCTCTTTAATTTCAGATTATAAAATTTAAAAGTTTTCGTTATTTATAATTACTTAAATTTCATATCAGGTCTTCAAAACAAAACAAATAAATTGAAATGGAGAAAATATTATTTTAGATGCCGTTGAAACTAATTATAGTAATTAATTAATTTTGATACTATACATTATACTCACTTTGTTCATTATTTGCAAAAAATAATAATTCTGCTTATCTCATTATTGTCTATGATTAAATCAATATTTCCCCTAAGCGCTTTATCCTCCGATGTGAGATTTTCTGGCGTGAATTTGAATTTCGTTGGACTTCAATATAGGTATTGAACACTGGGTGAGAAATAAAAATAAAATAAAATATTTCCCTCTCAATTCTAATACTATCATATAAACTTGAAGTACATCTGATTTCTTATATCTTTAAATGATAAAATCATAAATATATAAAATATCTTAAAATGATCAAATCTTAAGTATATCAATATCTTCTTAAAATGATAAATATAAATTTGATTCCATTTAATTCCCAATTGACTTCCAACGAAATTGATTAATTTTCTTTAATTGCTTATTATACATTTAAGATTTTTTACCATTTTTGTAGTGCATCAACATGGTAAGTTGGTGGTGCACCATCTATATATTTGTATCCTACAACATATGTTTGTGCACATTCATATACAAAAAATTAGAAGAAGAGAAACTCCACTTAAATATAGAAAATGGAGAAGGCATCAAGAATCTTGTTCTCTCTTGTTGTTGTGTTTATTTTGTTAGGTTAGATTTCCTTCAATTTCATCTCTTTCTTTTTTCATAAAAGGTGGGCTCGATATAGTTTTCTGATGTTTGGTTGTTTAAAATATTTTGTAAAAATAAATATTTTTCTAGTGAAACAAATTCTTTGAAAATTAGAAAAGTTATTGATTGAGACCCTGAACTCAATAAGAGTGGGGATTCGCTCCTTTCAAACAACTCATCCATGTGTACTTTAGTTTATGAAATATATTAGATCTCTATACATAGATATCATCATCTACATTCAAAAAACAAAATTTACTTCAGAATCAATATGTCCTTAAGAATGGATTTCATAGGAATAAAGAAACAAGTTCTGCAAGTGTCATTCTACATTGATTGTCTTTTCGTCCACCCGTGCCTCAATCACCTCCTCCCCCAACCTACACCCAACCAAGATATAAATAATTTCTATATATTTCAATGAATTTTATTGTTGATCTTAACATTTTTTTATTGTTTCTTATATAGGTTCACCTTCATGTATGGTATTGGGACAAGGCAAGACATGTCAAAATGTTAAAGATTGTTTTACCTTATTTTGCAAACATGAACATCTAGTTTGTTTAGATGGACATTGTATATGCAATGAATCACCCAAAAAAATTGAAAACGATCGTTGCACAAAAAATGATGATTGTAAAATTATATGTGGTCCTGATTGGCCAGTAGTTAAATGTATTGATGGATATTGCTATTGTGACTTTCAAAAGGTGTAATAGAATATTTTATCTTATTGTTAGAGTAAATTAAAAATAAGAAATATAGTTCTTATTATTATTGTCTTCTAACATTCCTTTATTCGCTTTCTTGAAATTTTTACATAATTGGTTTATTTTAATCTGTCCTAGAAGGTAAAATATTTTATTTTCCATTTACTAATATTATCGAATTTGTCATTGGGTGACTCAGTTGGTTTGGAGGGTGGTTATCCACACGAATGACCCGGGATCTATCCCCGTTCAATGCCTTTTGAGTCGAGTCTGCGTATACATCCCCCTATAAGGCTATTACACAGTGGTGGATTTACCCAGTAGTGCTCACTTGAAGGTTAGAGGCTTTGACAATGGTTATAGCAGCTGCGAGCTAATATGGATTTCAAAAAAAAAAAAAAAAATTTATCTAATTTATTAAAAAAAAAAAAAAGACAATTGAGTACCGTCTCCAACCCAAAATATATATAACTAGGGTTCAGAGTATATGATTTAATATGAATATAATTATCAATTTCTTGAAATAACATTTATGAAAGTATTATAAATTTTATTTTTCTTATAGATAAATGTATTTAAATGAGGCTGAAGAATATAAAAAAAAGAGCAACCAAACTTAAGAATACATTTATATCAGAGAACAGTCGATACGTATGTAAAGAGATAAAATTGATCAAAAGTACAGATAGATATTTTTAATATAAAAGATATAAAAATAATTAGTTAGTTCTTTTTCTTTTTAATAATAGCACAAAACGTGGACATATTAACTAGTATAATGTGGATTGATGGACGTAATTATTAAGAACTACTCCTCCGTCCAACAATAGTTATCCATTATACTATTTTGGAATGTTTAATAATATTTGTCTATTTTATGAAATTAATGGTTAATTGTACATTTAGTTCCTAATTTACCATTATCATTAATTATAATTATTTCTCTATTATATTTTTCAAGACAATATATTTATTACTTCATCCATTTCATATTAATTGAATTATTGAGGCGTTTCACACCCTTTAAGAAAAGAAGATTAAGACATAAATTAGGTTTAACATTCCATTTTTACCCTTATTAATTATTATCAAAATTATAATTAAAATAACTAAACATTAATTAATAACAAATTCAATACTAGCTAATGAAGGGTAAAATCGGAAAAACATTCTAAAAGTAGTCTTGAAAATTGAACAATTAAGTTAATTTAAAAAATAAAAAATATCTCAACAATTCAATTATTATGAAATGGAGGGAGCAATATTCAAAGGGTGATATAATATTAAAATTAGTCTTCTATTTATAATTTCTTAAGAAGTGTGCAAAGTCAATAGCACACAAATATTATTGGACATAGGAGTAAATAATAAGTGCAAATATTAGTTAATTATCTTTTCCAATTTCCAAGTAAGTTGACTAATTGAATTTAATTTGTGCTTAATCTTTTTTTCTAAATTTTAAAATATATTGAGTACATTTAACTGGTAAATTGTTATACCATATATATAACTACAATATATCTCATCTTTTATGCAGTTATATTGTATCTTAAATGTCAATGATAATCCTTTTTTTTTGTATATGAATATTTATTCTGAATCCATATACAGAATAAAAAGATTATCATTGAATTTGAGATATAAAGTAATTGTATAGAAGAAGAAGAGATCAGCTATTGTATTTACTTTTATTTGTATGCACATTTTGCTAGGTTAGATTCTTTTTATTTTTTCTCTCCTCTTCTCTCTTTTATTTTAATTTTTTCGTCTTATAAATCTAAGCTATTTATATAAAAAAAATTAACATAAATCAAATTTAATAAGTTTTTAATACTTAAAAAACTAAAATCAATAAGTGTATATTGAAGTGATCAAACCTGATAAAATTTTAAATATTTAAAGGACTAAGTTCAATGAATATATAATTAAAGAACCATTTTAGACTTAATCTTATAAATAAGATAAAATTTTCGCTGATTGCTTGTAAAGTGTAATCGTGATTAGTCACTTTTGCTCTGACCCTTTCTGTTTTCACAATACTTTTATGTATTTAAAATATAATATTAAATACAAAATAAAATAATCAATACTAAAAAGTAATTGGAAAATATTTTTTTTGGTTATATGTAACGACATGTTCCGATCGTTATAGAAAAGCCAACGGGGGAAAATTTGGGGCTGGAAAACTTTTTTGTAGTATTTGGATTTTCCCAACCTTGTCCAGATTTGGACGAAATCAGAGTCCTTGAGGTGTAGGAAAATCTGGTAACAATCGGGTGAAGTAATTATGAGTTTGATTACATGAGTAGTTAGATAACTCGTTAAGAAATCCATACAACTTTACGGAATTTAATTCGGGCGAGTAGAACTCCTGAAATCGATCTTAGCGTAAAGGGTGTTTACTGAGCGTCATGGGTTAGAGGTGTGTTGTGAAATGAGAATTTTGAAATTCTTGAATTAGCTCTCTGTCTCGAGAATGCCGCTTTGGCGCTGAGTTTTACTGCTCTAGCGGGGCTGCTTTGGCGGGGTGGTGGCCGTTGTGGCGGGTTCGACACGAATTAAAGTCGTTAATAAACCCCTAAATGACCTCATTATGCACTTTTCGACTTTTAGAACTAAGGAACGAACCCCAGGCGACTCCTACTCGTTTTTCACCATTCTTGAGGCTAAATGTAAGTTTTTCACTTTTCGAATTCGTTTTTCGATCCGTAGAATGTAATAGAATGAGTGAACATTGATGGGAGAGGATTTTGTTATAGATTCTATGGTGGAAACAACCTTAATTTGGATAATTGGGATCATGGGATTGATTTAGGGTTCATAAAATTGTTAGTAATTCGGGTAATTACTTATTGTTTAATGATTCCCATATTATATTGATTATTTGTAGACCAAGAACAAGTGGAACAAATCCAGAAACGGAAGAATCAAGTTTCTTAGGGTTTTAAAGCTTGTGTTGAGGTAGGTGATGGTTGTGATTCTATGATTGTGTGATATATGGTTGTTCTTGCTTCATTATGATACTTGCATATGTATGAATGTTGCAATGTTGATCACACTTGTTGTAAATGAGATAGATGAATGATGATTGCCATAAAATCATAACTTAAATGTATGATCTTGATGATTTACTTGTGATTGTGATTGTGGTGTGTTGAATGGATCGGTTGCCACGTTCCGACATAACTAACTTGGATTGGTTGCTAAGTTCCGGCATAACTATGTGATCGGTTGCCACATTCCGGATACCACGTTCTGGCATGTTAATTATTTGGGTTTGGGTTCTATCATAGAACCAACAATTTGATATAAAATGTGAAGTTGTTCATTGTTCGTAAATGTTGATAATATTGTATATGTGGATATATATGCATGTGATTATAATGTTGTCTTGACTTGTTTATGTTGCACTTAGTGATATAGTCGCATGATCCTACAAATACACTGTGGTTGTGTACTGATACTTTACTTGCTCTTATTTTTTTTTAGTACAAGACATCTTCAAGCGGCTACTGACAAACCTCGGTTAGGAGATCAGTGATCGTTCGAATTCAAGGGTGAGCCAATTCTTTCGGGAAGCCATGGGCTCTCCTTTCGTCTATGTCCACATTTCAGACTTAGATGTTTTGATACATTGACTTTCATATTCTAGGTTATTTCTTCCGCATTGTTTAGTTCTTGTTAGACTTTTGTTGGAGTTTATGGGAACGCCCTATTTATTTTCTTAGTATTTAACTTGCTTCCGTAACTTAAATGTCTTAGTTTTGGTTTAGTTGCTTGGTTTGGGTTGTAGTTGTGGTTCTCTCACCGGAGAGTTAGTGTGGGTGCCAATCACGACGATCTGGGTAGTGACAAAGTTGGTATTAGAGCCTAGGTTTATTGATCTCGATGTACCAAAATAAGTCTAGTAGAGTATCGCGGAACGGTACAAGTACGCCTTTACTTTTCTTCAAGAGGCTATAGGACTTTAGGAAATCTCTATTTTTCTCTTGTCTCATTTTGTGCTATGACTTGATTCCAATTGGTATCTGGTGATTCAAATTGATATCTAACCTTCGTTATTCTTCTGTTCACAGATGGTTGATAACTAGATTCAACGGCGTTAGGCCCATAGCTCCAGTCAATGCTCTGATTGAGGAATCTGCAGCGAGAGGTCGCGGTCGAGGCAGGCATAACTGAAGAGCTAGGGGTAGAGGCCGTGGAAGAGTAAAACCTGCTGGAAATAGAGCTCCTTTTGAGAATGCTCCTATGAATAAGAACCCTCTTGTGCATCATGATGAGATAGAGGAGAATGTTGATGTTGAGGATTTGGGACAAGAGGGAGAGGTGCAGGCTGAGACTACAGGTGTTCCTCCTTTGGATCTAATGTTAGCTCAATATATCAAGTCGTTTTTAAGGGGATTGGTTGGTCCTAGAGTGCTTCCTTCTGCTCAAGAAACTCAAGCTCCTACTAATCCTCCTGTTGCTAGCACTGCGCCTAAGGTGGGTGGGACTGGAGGTAATGATGCTTTATTCCATTCTTTGTTGGGTTATGTTATGACTGGTAATGAGCATGAAATGTTAACTAAGTTTCTGAAGCTAAAGCCTCATGTGTTTCTTGGTTCTGAGAATGAGGATGCTTATGAGTTCATCTTAGATTGCTAAAAGAGGATTCATAAGTTGGGAATTGTCCATCGGCATGGGAATGAGTTTGTGTCCTTTCAACTTTAAGGTGAGGTTAAGCAGTGGTGGAGAGCTTATATGGAATGTAGATCTCCAACTTTACCTCCACTTAGTTGGACTTAATTTCATACTTTGTTTCTAGAGAAGTATGTGCCTAGGACTTTGAGGGATCACAAGAAGGATGAGTTCATGGCTTTGGAGCAATGAGGTATGACTGTGGCTACTTATGAGGCCAAGTTTCATGCTTTGTCTAGATATGCTACCCAATTGGTGACTACTGAGGAAAAGAGAATCCAGTTATTTATTAAGGGATTAAATTCTGAGTTATAAGTATTATCTGTTTATATGACTTCTACAAGGAAGAGCTTTAATGACTAACAGACTATGTTAAGAAAGTGGAGGGGGTGAGGCGAGATGGCCAAGCTAAGGTTTGGGCGAAAAGGGCCAAAAACTCGGGTAACTTTCAAGGTTTTTATTCGAAGGGGTTCGGAAGGCCAACGCTTGCAGCCAAGCCAATTAAGTCCGCTACGCCCGCCTCTACAGGTAGTTACTCGAAAACTCCATCTCATAATTTCAGGATAGCCAGGGAGTCATGCCTTCGACAGGCGGCAGACCATCTTTTGATCATACTTGTTATAACTGTGGGGAACATGGGAATATGAGGAAAGATTGTCCCCACCCACGTGTGTTAGATTTCACCCAGCAGTAGTCTAGAGCAGTGGTACCCGCAGAGAATGGTAATAATGGAAGAGGACGTCCACAAGGTGGGTGAGGAGGTAATCAGCGAGGCCGTGAAAGTAGAGGAAATGGTAATGTAGGTAGAGGTAATGTGCAACCAGGCAGGAAAGTGCTTCGTGAAGATGATAGAGCTCAGTGCTATGCCTTTTCGGGCAAGAATGAGGCAGAGGCGTCTGACACGGTGATTGCAGGTACTATTCTTATCTGTGATCGGATGGCTAATGTGTTATTTGATCCGCGTTCTACTTATTCATATGTATCCGTGAGATTTGCCTCAGATTTTAATATGATTTATGATATTCTTGATGCCCCTATTCGTGTTTCCACCCTAGTTGGAGAGTCAGTCATAGTTACCCATGTCTATCGTGCTTGTCCTATTTAGTTTATTGATTTTCAAACTTGGGCTGATTTGGTGATTTTGGATATGATTGACTTTGACATAATCTTAGAGATAGACTTGGTTGTCTCCCTATTATGTTGTGCTTAATTGTAATACTAAGTTCGTAACTCTAGAAATTCCGAGAAGGAAAAAACTAGAGTAGGAATGGGTGTACAAGCCTAAGCGAACTAAGATCATATCCTCCATTTGGGCTAAGAAATTTATATGGCAGGGGTGTTTGGCTTATTTGGTTCATATTAGGGATGTTGAGATTGACGCTCCATCCATTGGGTCTATTCCTATGGTGTCGGAATTTATAAAAGTGTTTCCTAATGATTTGCCTAGTATGCCTCCGAATAGAGATATAAATTTTTGCATTGATTTAGAGCCTGGTACGCGTCCTATTTCTATCCTTCCATATCGAATGGCTCCAACAGAATTAAGAGAGCTTAAGGCTCAAATCCAAGAGCTTCTTGATAAGGGATTTATTCGTTCTAGTGCTTCCCCATAGGGATTTTCAATTTTGTTTGTTAAGAAAAATGATGGTAGTTTAAGAATGTGTATAGATTACTGGCAATTGAATAGGGTCACTATTCGAAACAAGTACCCTTTGCCTTAAATAGATGATCTTTTTGACCAACTGCAAGGCACATCGAATTTCTCTAAGATTGATCTAAGATCTGGTTACGATCAATTGAAAATTAGGTCTGAGGATGTGCCCAAGACGGTGTTTAGAACTTGCTATGGGCACTATGAATTTTTGGTTATGTCTTTTGATTTGACCAATGCGCCTACAACTTTTATGAGTTTAATGAATTGGGTGTTCAAGCCCTTTATTGATTCTTTCGTCATAGTCTTTATTGATGATATTTTGGTATATTTAAAAAGTGAGAAAGAACATGTCAACTATCTTTGAAGTGTTTTGGGTGTTCTTGAAAAGAAAAAATTATATGCTAAATTTTCTAAGTGTGAATTTTTGTTGAAATCGGTTGCATTTTTGGGGAATGTAGTTTCAGAAGAAAGGGTAATGATAGATTCCCAAAAGATTGAGGTGGTTAAAAATTGGGTTAGGCCTAGCCCTGTGATGGAAGTTAGGAGTTTTGTGGGGCTCGCTAGCTATTATCATCGATTTGTAAAAAACTTTGCTTCTATCGCCACACACTTGATTAACTTGACCAAAAAGGAGATACCATTTGAATGGACTGAAAAGTGTGAGGAGAGCTTTCAAAAGCTCAAGAATCTTTTGACCACCGCACCAATTCTAGCATTACCAGTTGAAGGTAAAAATTTTATTGTTTATTGTTGTTGACACCCAATTTTGGACCTCCACATTATAGATTAATCATCAAGTTTCTTCAATTTCAAATGATCTAAAAATAATTAGTTTTATAAAATTTTAAAAAATAAATATATAATATAGTTTGTGAGTTATTTTAAATAGTTGTATAATTTTTAAATAATATATGTGTTTTATATAATTATGTATATAATTAGTATATCTTAAGAATATTCGAAAATCATCTCAAAAAAGATTTTTCTTCAATTAAACATTTGTTTGATTAGTTTAAATTATGTTTATATTTTGAGTAAAATTGTTTACAAGTAAATTAATTATTTTATTTTGTTAAGATTAAGAAGCTCGTTAATTAATTAATATTTATTCGTCTAAATTAAACTCAAATTTTATCCCTTAATAGAACCAACCCCTTTCTTATATTTGGGCCATTTTCCAACAGCCCACATCAAATTCCCATTTCTCCAATTCCCAGCCCACTCCCTCAATTCCCTGTAATTTCCAGCAGAAACCCAACTCTAGCCTATACCCACACCAACAATACATACAACGGCAACAATTCAAGCGACCAAACAGCATATACGCTACCCCACCGCCCCACGTTCTTCTTCTTCTTCCAGCTGCAATCAAAACCCGTGAGAAAATCCCACCAAAACACTGCAAATCAAGCAGCAAGCAAACGACCCCACTGTCCACGATCTCTTCTCCTTCGCGCGAGGGAGAGCTCGTGAAAGTCACAGCAACTGCGTCAGCTTTTCACCTGCTAGATCCGCTGCAACAGCCACCCACCCTCATCTCTTCACCCGGATTTTAGGGGATTTCCGTTGAAATCTTGTGTAAGTGACAGCTTTTCCCCATTCCTTGAGAAAAATTCAAAATCGTCTACCCTTTTTTCTTCCAAGGGGAACCCTACAACTTCCCCTATAAATAATTCTTTTGCATTCAAGAGAAAGGGGGGTTTTGAGTTTAATTCTGAGGCTATAGTCGTTTATACTTAAGAAATTTCAAGCCGATTTTATAATTCAAAGTTCTGTGAAAGGTCGCGTTAAAAGTTGTTTCGAATTTCCTAATCTACTGTTCGAGTCTAAATCGAGGCAAGAAGTGGCTGCTCTTTTGCTCGTTTGGTCTCAGTTTGCTTCCCCCTAAAAGGTAACACTCATTTTGATTCGAGTAGCTTTTGTTCTTAATGCATTGACGTTTGATTCTAAATCATGTGAGTTGTTAAAATGTTAGTATTTCATCTTTGGGAGTATTTTGACCTATTGTGGATTAGAAGTTAATGGCGTAGTTGGTATTCTTATTCAAAAGCAATTTTTCAATGTTCTTTTGTTCAAAGTTTGGTTGGTCTCATTCTATTGTCGAAATAACTTCTTCATGTTAGTGACTTCTTATCCCCTTGTATCACCTTTTCTTGTTGTCTTTGGATTGTGGTTTTTTTTAAAAATTCTAATTTTAGTCGTTATAAGTAGGTTGTTTCATGTTGTGGGTTGATTTTTGTTTCGCATCTCGACTAGTGTAAATAGTGCGAAAGGAATAGTTTACTGCCTCATTCATATGTTTATTTTCGTTTTGTGTTGTGATTGCCGGTTGAGTATATATTGGTCTGATTTCGGGTTGTTTGAAACACTCCTCTTCGATTTTGAAATGCGATAACTGATTATTTCCTTTTTTGGGATTCATATAGCAAAATGGAGATCAGGTAAATAATGTTCATTGTTATCTGCTCGGTCTTGTTTCTTGGTGTCCAAAATATTGATGTGTATTAAGCCATTGAATCCCTAAGATTGAATGTATGCTATATGGAAAACAGTTTAGTGTACAGATTGTGTTTGTAGCCATGATTCCTTGAATGTGCATTGCTTGCAAATTTCTTTGAGATGTAAAAAATTGTAGTGGCCTAAATTAACTTCTCGGTCTCTCATACTAGTACATGTATTTATCCGTGGCCTGCATTAGCAAACTCTTCATAGAAAATGCTTTAAACTTCAAGTGTATGTGTTGTTCATTTAGCCATTTAAGGTTCGATTGTGCGTTTGTTATGCCTCTTTGGTCTTTGGCATCAGATTTATGTATTATTACATTATTACCTGTTCATGAGGTTTTGTTGTTGAAGCTTTTGGTTAATAATGATGTAAAAGACATATTTTTGAGCTCCTCTTACTTAGCTAAATTATGCATTAATATGTTTTGATAATTTGAATTCTGTCACAATAGTTGGTGTTAAGAATGAGTCAAATATTTATGGGTTATGACTAAATTTTTTACTGGAGTTATTGCCTTTCTAATGATTAATTTTCACTAATAGGATTCTTAGCTAGTCTGGCCGTAGTCTTAGTGTAGCTTTTTGGCATTTCATTTAAGTTTTGTTTAATCATGCTCGGAACTATTGAACTTAGTTACAACAATAGTTTCGTTACCTTAAAATTATGTGAGGTCTATAATCTGGGATTCATTATTTTGCCTCCATATGTTTGCAAATTTTTAAAGTATTGAATTGTTGTGATCCTCCTCCTTATCTTAATCTTTATCATCTTATCTTCTTTGCATGAATTCCCAATTCGAGTTCATCTTGGACTCCCCTCTTGCATTTCTTTGAGTTGAATCTACCTCGAGTCAGCCCCCTGGTCATTGACCAAAGTTGAAAGCTGATATATCACAAGGGAAGCTGAATTGTAGGCTGCCGAAAAGTCTAAAACGGGGTGCATACATGTTGTATACAGCAGTATACATTGATATACAGGTTTGGAGCCGCAAATATGTGGCCAAAAATGTAAAAATGCAAGGCTACGGCAGAATACAGGTGTTCGGAAGCAGGAAATACGTGAAAAGAGCTGATATACATGCTCATATACACTGATATACAGGGAGTGTATACCAAAAAGGGATTGGGCAAAAGTCCCAAAAATCCCAACGAAATAGGCCCAAAAGGCTTAAATTTGATTTCTCTCTTACTCTTTAATTATTTATTTGTGATTATTTATTGTTTGTTCCTTAACTCTAACTTTAGAATTATTAACTAACTTAATTAGATTCCTCGAAGATGAGTTTATTTCTTTGTGTTGAGTTATTTTTAGTACATGTCTTTTGTGTCCATTTATTTTATCAAGCAAATAATGTTTCTTTTAAGTTAAAATATTTTCTCAAATAAACCTTAAAAAATGCTAGTCTAAACCCTTTTCAATTGAATACATACATATATATATATATATATATATATATATATGCCCACGTAGCCATTTTCTTAAAAACAAAGGGTAGTCAATTAATTTAAAGTGATTTCTATGCATTAATTCATCAAAATAGTTTAAATTATTATTTCAAAAATGAATTAAATAAATTCTAATTAATCTAGTTTTAGTAAGGTTATAATCACTAGCAATTTAATTGAAATGTTTCATTCTTAGGTCCCTTTCCCTAAAAACTAAAATGGATTAAAATGTGTCATTTATTCATTTCCTTAAAGTTAAGCGACTATTCTGAATTGTTATTTTATGTTAAATCACTTTCTAACAATTGGTCAAAATATTTTTAGTCAAGTTGCAGGTCAACCGCGTGTTAGCGGGCACTTCGAATGTCTAAACCCTTCTTGAAGTGTAAATTGAACCCCGAACCCTCTTTGGTACTTTCAAATGATTTTCTTTCTGTTTAAATCTTTGAAAATTATAAGTTTTCTTGATTTCTTTAAAAAATTAAGTGGCGACTCTTTTTTAAGTATTTTTCTCAAATTGTTTTATACTTAGAGTATTTCAAAAAGTAATTTTTTCTACAGATAGGAAAATTACGACGCAACAATTGTGATGCTTCTCATTCTAGGTTGGGTGTTGTGTTGATGTAGGATAAGAATGTTATAGCTTATGCATCACGTAAATTGAAGGTGCATGAGAGGAATTATCCAACCATGATTTAGAGTTGGCAGTGGTAGTGTTTGCTCTTAAAATATGGCAGCATTACCTTTGTGGTGTTAAGTGTGAAGTGTTTACTGATCATCGTAGTTTGCAATATGTGTTCACTTAAAAGGATTTGAATTTGAGACATCAAAGATAGATGGTGTTACTTAAGGATTATGATGTGACTATTCAATACCATCCGGGCAAGGCTAATGTGGTGACAGATGCTTTGATTCAAAAAACGGTGAGTATGGATAGTTTAGCTTGCTTGAGTGTATCCAAGAGACCTTTGGCTAAGGAAATTCAGACCTTAGAGTCTAAGTTCATGCAGTTCGACTTCTCAGAAAAAGGTGGGGTGTTAGCTAATATTGAAGTAAGGGCCATTTTTATTGAAGAGATTAAGGCCAAACAATTTGAGGATGTGAATTTGAAGGAGCTTAAAAAGAAAACTGCGAATGGTAAGGCACAATAGACCACTCTTGATACGGATTGTGTACTCAATTTTAAAGGGAGAATTTGTGTTCCTAAAGTAGATGACTTGATTGAGAAATTATTGACAGAGTCTCATGGTTCGCGATATTCTATTCATTTGAGGTGACCAAGATGTATAAAGATCTGAAACAAATTTATTGGTGGCCGAGCATGAAGAAAGACATAGCGGAGTTTGTGGCGAAGTGTCAAAATTATCAACAAGTGAAGTATGCACATCAAAGGCCTGCAGGTTTACTTCAAAGAATGTCACTTTCGAAACTAAAGTGGAAAAGGATAGCCATGGATTTTATGGTGGGTCTTCCCAAGACTTTGAGGAAGTTTGATTTCATTTGGGTAGTGGTTGATAGATTGACCAAGTCAGCCCATTTTATTCCGGTAAGAATAGATTATAATGCTGAGCAATTAGCTAAAGTTTATGTGAAAAAGATAGTGAGGTTGCATGGGATGTCCCTCTCTATCATCTCAAATTGTGGCACCCAATTCACATCCAAGTTTTGGAGGAAATTGCATGATGAATTGGGCACACAATTACTCACTTTTAGTACAGCCTTCTATCCATAGACAGACGGGCAGTCGGAGAGGATTATTCAAATATTAGAAGACATGTTGAGGCATGTGTGATTGATTTTTTAGGATATTGAGATAAGTTATTACCTTTATGTTAATTCTCCTATAATAATAGTTTCACTCCAGCATTGATATGACACCATTCGAGGCATTATATGGAAGGGAATGTAGATCACCCATATGATGGTTTGAGGCTGGAGATGTGAAACCTTTGGGGATTGATTTAGTGAAGGATGCTTAAGATAAGGTGAGGGGCATTCAAGCTAATTTTTTAGCAGCCCAGAGTAGGCAAAAAAGATAATATGTGGCTCATAAGGTAAGAGACATGGCGTTTCAAACCAGCGAAAATATTGTTCTTTAGGTATCTCCTATGAAAGGAGTGATGAGATTTGGTAAGAAAAGAAAGCTATGTTCGTGATACATTGGTCCATTTGAGATTCTTGAATAAATGGGGTAGGTAGCGTATATATTGACTTTACCTCCTAATTTATCGAGATTCATTCGATATTTCATGTGTCTATATTGAAGAGATATCATGGTGACGGGGATTATATCATAAAGTGGAACTCAATTGTGTTAGACAAAGACCTCCAATATAATGAGGAACCGATTACAATTCTTGATCGTGATGTGCGCAGGTTGAGGACCAATGAGATTAAGTCAGTAAAAGTTCAATGAAAGTATTGTCTAGTTATGGAAGCTACTTGGGAAACCGAGAGGGACATGCGAGACAAGTATCTCCAATTGGTCGCCGACAACTTCATTCCTTCTTTATCCTATTTTCCTAAGTTTTGTCACTCGGGACGAGTGTTGGGTAAATTGGTATCTATTGTAACGACTTGTTTTCATCGTTATAGAAAAGCCAACGGGGAAAAATTTGATTCAGAAAACTTTTTTGTAGTATTTAGATTTTCCCAACCTTGTGCAGATTTGGACGAAATTAGAGTCCTTGAGGTGTAGGGAAATCTGGGAACAATCGGGTGAAGTAATTATGAATTTGATTACTTGAGTAGTTAGATAGCTTGTTAAGAAATTCGTACGACTTTACGGAATTGAATTCGAGCGAGTAGAACTCCTGAAATCGATCTTAGCGTAAAGGATATTTACTGAGCATCATGGGTTAACGGTGTGTTGTGAAATGAGAATTTTGGAATTCTTGAATTAGCTCTCTGTCTCGATAATGCCGTTTTAGTGCTGGGTTTTGCAGCTCTGGGGGGCCACTATGGCGGGCTCGACACAAATTAAAGTGGTTAATAAACCCCTAAACGACCTCATTACGCACTTTTCGGCTTTTAGAGCTAAGGAACGAACCCCAGGCGACTTCTATTCGTTTTCCATTCTTGAGGCTAAAGGTAAGCTTTTCACTCCCCAAATATGTTTTTCGATCCGTTGAACGTAATTTAATGGGTGAATATTGATGGGGGAGGGTTTTGTTATATATTCTATGGTGGAAACAACCCTAATTTAGATAATTGGGATCATGGGTTTGATCTATGGTTCATAGAATTGTTAGTAATTTGAGTAATTAGTGATTGTTTATTGATTCCCGTATTATATTGATTGTTTGTACACCAAGAACAAGCGGAACGAATCCGAAAAGGGAAAAATCAAGTTTCTTAGGGTTTCAAAGCTTGTTTCAAGGTAGGTGATGATTATCATTCTATGATTGTGTGATGTATGTTTGTTCTTGCTTCATTGTGATACTTGTATATGTGTTGCAATGTTGTTCATACTTGTTGTAAATGAGATAGATGAATGATGATTGCCATGAATTCATGACTTAAATATATAATCTTGATGATATACTTGTGATTGTGATTGTGATTGTGGTGTGTTGAATGGGTCGGTTGCCACATTCTGGCATAACTAACTTGGATCAGTTGCCACGTTCCGGCATAACTATGTGATCGATTGCCACGTTCCGGCATAACTAACTTGGATCGATTGCCACATTCCGGCATAATTATGGGATCGAATACCACATTTCGGTATGCTAAATGTTTAGGTTTGAGTTCCATGAGAGGACCAATTATTTGATATAAAATGTGAAGTTGTTCGTTGTTCGTAAATGTTGATAATATTGTATATGTGGACATATATACATGTGATTATAATATTGTCTTGCCTTGCTTATGTTGCACCTAGTGGTATAGCCGCGTGATCCTACCAGTACACTATGGTTGTGTACTGATACTGTACCTGCTCTTATTTTTGTTGAGTCCAAGGCATCTTTAAGCGGCTACTAACAGACCTCGCTTAGGAGATCAATGATCGTTCGAATTCAAGGGTGAGTCAATTCTTCGGGGCTGCCATGAGTTCTCCTTTCGTCTATGTCCATATTTCGGACTTAGACAGTTCTATTAGTTATTAGTAAATTAGTTGGGGTTGTATCCTTTCTTGTTTAGACTTGGTTCATTGTTAGATATTTTGGTACATTGACTTTCAGGTTCTAGGTTATTTCTTCCGCATTGTTTAGTTCTTGTTAGAATTTTGTTGGAGTTTATGGGAACTCCCTATTTATTTCCTTAGTATTTAACTTGCTTCCATAACTTAAATGCCTTAGTTTTGGTTTAGTTGCTTGGTTTGGATTGTAGTAGTGGTTCTCCTACCGGAGAATTAGTGTGGGTGCCAATCACGACGGTATGGATCGTGACAGTATATTATTCAATTTAATTTATTTTTTGGCACATTATTTAGTTTAGTTTATATATACACAAAGACATTGTGAATGAAATGAATAATAATTAAAGAGGTTAAAGTAAATGTGATTTCATGTATTTTGACTAGTTACATTTATTCCTTAATTAATATAACATGTTGACTTAAATCTTTTGGAACTAGGGTAAGTTGTTGGGTGCACTACCAACTATATATATCTCCCAAACATTTACATACAAGTACACAAAATAACATCATTGTCCATTGAGATATAGCATAGAAAATGGAGAAGACATCAACCATTTTGGTCTCTCTTATTGTGTTGTTCGTTTTGTTAGGTTAGGTTTCTTTTTCCCCTCCCCTCTCTCTTAGAATTTATAGTCTATTATTTAATCTTTCTGGAAAAAATGAAATCATGTTTATATAATATGATTTTCTTACGAAGGATTCAGATGAACCATTTAGCTCCTCTAGCTTTACCCCTAATTGTTACTATTTTCTTGTACTTATCTCCGTGTGCAATAGACATATACATAATTTTTTTCATTTGATATTTATTTTAATTGGGTATTAGTGATCGATGATAATTGATTGAACGTATTAGTAATAGTATAATTAGTTACATATATAAAAAGATTTACATTATTAGTTTGTTAGTATTGTTCATGAATTAGTTAATTATTAATCTTAACATTTCTTTTGGTTTCTTATAACATAGGTTCACCATCACGTACGATATTGGGAAGAGAACAACAGTGTCAAACAACAAAAGATTGTGATCCCGCAACTTGTGACCCCGGATTTTTATTGAATTGTACTAATGGAGTTTGTACGTGTAACCGTGGAATAAAAAACAATGCTACTTGCAAACAAGATAGTGATTGTAAAGACAAATATCCTCCTATATGTAAAGCATATTGTTTACCATCTGGATATTGTGTTTGTATTGATCATCAAAATTAAAACATGTTTGAAATATAAGAAAACAATTTATTTTATAATACTGATCGTCTATTATATATTAAGTGAATTATTAGAATTTTTTTTTCATAATCTAGATTAATTTTTTTTTTTTTTTTTAAATTCAAAAGAATTGTTGAGACTTTTTCCATATTTATCCTTTATTTAATTTTAATAAGATTCTTAACTATTTTACATTTTCTAGGAGAATGATTTAAGAATAATCAAAAGGGTAATAGTGAAAAATAATATTTTATTTTAATCCTTAAATATTGTTTTTTGTTAAGAGATGTGTTATTCCCCAACAATTCACTTAATATGGACTACAAGTATTATCTAATATTTATTTCATAAATGTAATTCTGATTTGAGAGATTATAATAAATGCAATATTAATTACTCTCTCTAGTGCATAATAATTGAATTCTTCAATCTTTTTTTCCATTTATATTTTCTAAGTAATAAGTCAAGAAAGTTAATTGCTCATATTTATGATTTGCTTTGAATTATTTCTATTTTTAAGAATAGTTTGAGAATAATTAAATTGACAAATTAAAGTGAAAGGTGGTGTTCAATTTATGTCATTTCTCTCTCTCTTTATGACTGCATTTCCTCACAAATTTAATAATTCGTTTTAGTCCATATTAAATGAATTATTGAGACTTTTTTATTATTTAAAATAAATAAAATTTTCAAAATTACTGAAAATTGTGGAGACTTTTTTCTATATTTATCCTTTATTTTAATGAGGTTCTTAACTATTTTAGTTAATAAAATAGATAATAATGGAAAGTAATAACCTTTAATTTTTTTTTCTTAACCGAATAATTCACTTCCAAGAAAGTTGATTGACCATATCTTCTAGATTTAGAAATTTATTGAGTGTATTCAATTGGTAATTAGTTGTTGCACCACGTACATATATATATGTGAATTCATATTATACAAAATAAAAAAATTATCATTGAGATTTGAGATTTGAGATATCGTAATTGTGTTGAAGATGAAGAAGGAATCAACAATTAATTATGTTGACTATTAGTTTGTGTTCATTTTATTAGGTTGGTTTCATCCCTTTCTCCCTTTCTTGTGTCTCTTGCTTCCTTCATTCTCACTTTTCTTATCTTGTTCATTATTAGTCAGTAACTATTATTAATAATAGATTGAACATTTTTACAATATAGTAATGGTAACATGAAAATAAATATGATTTTAATTATTGATTTTAACCCTTCTTCCATTTTCATAGGTTTCAGTATCATGTATGGTGTCAGGACAACATCAAAAGTGTCAAACTGCAAAATATTGTAATCCTACATCGTGCAAATATGGAATTATGGTTTGTTTCGAAGAAGTTTGTGTGCGCAACATGGGAACAACACACCTTGCAAATGGTGGTTTTATAAGGAGGGATGCAACTTCTTGCAAAAAAGACAATGATTGTAAAAGCAAATGTCCTCCTAAATGTATTGCAAATTGTTTGTCTGGAGTTTGCTTTTGTAATGGATGTTAAAGCCAAAGTTAATTAAGTTATGTTTGATGTACAAGATAATATTTTATCTTATTAAAAATACAATAAAAGTTTAGTCTGTCAAATCAACTCTTTCACGGACGCGGCTAGAATGTGTCATTTAACAAAATAAATGACTAAGATTCTCTTTTCCAAATAATAACATATTTAATTATTAAAAAAAGCTCAATCATTTATTTTATGGGCGAAAATTATTTTGAACAATAATTAAATTTTCCCTTTTATTCTAATTAAATTATTTTAAATGCATATTATATCATTTCATTATCTTCTTTTTTTTTACTTTATTAAGAATCATGATATCTTCATTATTTTGAATTCATGTAACAAATTTTTCATAAAAATATAAATATTATTTTTATAAAAAAATGAGAAATACTAATTAAGTATATAAACCAATGATGTTTTATAATGAAGTAAATTAATTAACATAATGAGAAAATTAATTTTGTTCAGAATAATGAAAACTCTAATATATATTTATATAAGTAAAAAGCATAGAATACTAACTATAGAAATATATCTGATATAAGAAATACAAAATAATTAATTTAATTAAGGTCAAAATATTAAAAATTATATTTATTTAAATTTTATATTATTCTAAACTATAATTTATGTAATGCTCCATTAATTTAATGCAAACCGTTTATAGTTTAGACTAAGAATGGAGGGAGGTTCCAGATTAGACTAAGAAACAAAGAAACAAGAGACAAGTTTATAGCATAGTCATAATAGATTAATTTACTCTTCTATATATAGGCATTTTCCCGGAATCCCAAATATAATTTGACATATTTTCACATGGGTCCTCCATCTTAGTTATATTCATAACATGCAACTTCTTGCAAAAAAGACAATGATTGTAAAAGCAAATGTCCTCCTAAATGTATTGCAAATTGTTTGTCTGGAGTTTGCTTTTGTACCGGATGTTAAAGCCAAAATTAAGACATGTTTGAGGTATACAAAAACATTTTATCTCATTAAAGTACAATAGACATTTAGTCTTCCTTCCTCTCAGTTCAGAACAAATTCATGATTTGAAGACGATAAAAACACCACTAGAAATGAATGTGTATTTGATAAAGAGGAAGTGTGTGACACTATTGACCATGCTTAAAAAAGCATAAAAACGAAATTAAGTAACATAGTTCAATGTATGGTTTGATGGTCTTGGTTATTAGTGTACCCTTTGAGGTTTATAGTTTAAATCTTTCTTGAGGTTTTTATATGCATTTTTTCCCCATAAAAATGACAACAATATATTATCTGAATCGAACCCACGATGTGTGTTGGAAAATGCATAAAATCAACTTTTATGATGCTGCACGATTAAATATATGATCCTTATTCAGGCATGTATATGTATAAATTTTTCGATGTTAACAAAAGTACGTGCACCCTACCTCTCCACTCTGCCCGTCTTTGTCTCTTTTTTACTAATGTAAAAAGGGTAGTCAATTGTTCATATTGTATATAGAGTGCCCCAAATTTGTGCTGATTTGAATGTGATTTATCTTCCATTTTCTTAATTCTATATTTAACCTTTATTACTATTTTAAATGTTCAAGCGTAATTTCTTTGTTGAACTTGTTGATAAATTTTGCAAGAATATTTGAAGGCAATTGAAGAAACAAGAATTGCGAATTTTTAATCAAGATTATGATTGATTTAAACTTTTAGTTAATTTTATTGTGCTGGATATATAATTAACCGTTCAATTTATTTAAGTTAACAATTAATAGTGATAATGATGACGGATGATATTTTTCATTATTTTAAATGTTCGAATATTAGTAAAGAATTATTCGTAAGTTTAATGCAAATACTAAAAGTGATATTGTATTCGAACGTCTCAAACATGACCTTTTAAAAAGGCTGAAAGATCATAAAGGCAATTGAAAACCAATCGGCAATTAAGATAAATTTAATTTACTAAATCAAATTTTGAACATGTAGTAAACTGTCATAGAGACCTCAAAATGGGCCTTGCAGTGTGATTCAAATTAAGTCGAGGCTTTAATGTGGGCTTCTGTTACGATTCAAACCATCGTGATTGACACCCACACTAATCCTTCGGTGGGAAAACCATTACTACAGTTTAACTAAACAATTTAAAGCTACGGAAGCATGTTTAAATAACTAAAAATCTTGAAGTTCCCATAACTTCCAAAAGATCTAGTAAATTTAAATGCCTAGAACCTGAATGTCAACGTACCAAAACTCTAACAATGAACCATAGTCTAAAGAAATCGGTACAACCCAAACTAAACAAGAAAAATCTAAAGAAATAGTCTAAGTCCGAAAAGATGGACTAAACAAAAAGGAGAACACAAGGCAGCTTGGAAGAACTGATTCACCATTGAATTCGATCGGCGATCACTAATCTTCTAGACGAGGTATGTCAATAGCCGCCTGAAGATGCCATGTACTCAACAAAAGAAAGAGCAAGTGCAATATCAGCACACAACCACAATGTACTGGTAGGATCACACGGCTATCCACTAAGTACAACATAAGCAAGTAAATACAACATTATAAATATGCAAATACCGAACATGTACAATATCGATTATCACATTCTCAACAATATACATTTACAACATGTCATTGGTCCTCTCATGGAATCCAAACTCAAACAGTTAGTGTACTGGTACGTGGTACTCGATCCAATGTTTATGCTGAAACGTGGCAACCAATCCAAGTTAGTGTGTCGGAACGCAACACCCGATCCATTCAACAAGCCATAATCACAAGTATATTCTCAAGATCATACAATCAAGTCATGATTTATCGCATACAATTATTCAATCATCCTCATTTACAATTAATGTGACCAATAATACAACATTCGCATACATACATGCATAATAATGAAGCAATTACAAGCATACATTACACAAAACATGAAAAAACAACCATCACCTACCTCAAAACAAGCTTGAATCCCCTAAGAAAATTGATTCTTCCCTTTCCGAATTCGTTCCGTTTGTTTTTGGTCTACAAACAATTAATATAACACGGGAATCAATAAATGATAACTAATTACCCGAATTACCAACAATCCTATCAACCCTAGATCAAATCCATGATCCCAATATCCAAATTAGGGCTTTTCCACCATAATTTTTAGATCAAAACCCTCCCCCATCGATAATAACCCAAGGAACTAGGTTCTACGGATCGAAAAACAGATTCAGGGAGTGAAAACCTTACCTTTAGCCTCAAGAATGGTGGAAAACTATCAAGAAGACTCCTGGCTTCATTCCTTAGCTCTCAAGTTCAAAAATTGCAAAATAAAACGTTTTTCGGGTTTATTTTCGACTTTAACTCGCATCTGTCCCACCACAGAGGTACTCGCCTCGCTGTAGCGGCCCTACCCTGGCAGCACAAAATCCCCCCATAGCGGCTTGCACGGATCAAAGAGTTAAATAAAGAATTTCAAAACCCCCATATCACAACACACCTTCAACCAACGATACTCAGAAACTACCCATTCACGCTAAGATCAGTTTTGGGAGTTCTACTCACCCAAATTCAATTTCGTAAAGTTGTATGGGTTCATTAACATCTTAGCTATCTACTCATATGATCAAATTCATAATTAGATCACCCAATTATTACCAGATTTCCTTGGACCTTACTGACTCCGATTTCGCCCAAATCTAGAGTAAGTTGGGAAATTCCAAGTTACTACGAAAATGTTTTTCGGCCCAAATTTTTCCCTGTTGACTTTTTTATAACGAAGGGAACTGGTCGTTACAATAGATATCAATTTATCCATCACTCGTCCCCGAGTGACCAACTTAGGAAAAATAGGCTAAAAAAGGAATATAGTAGTACCTGAATCGACGAACAACTGGGGATACTTGTCTCGTATGTCTTTCTCTATTTCCCAAGTAGCTTCCTCAACTAGACGATTTTTTCATTGAACTTTCACGGACTTAATATCCTTGGTCCTCAGCTTACGAACATCACGATCAAGAATTGCAATCGGTTCCTCCTCATATTGTAAGTCTTTGTCTAACACAATTGAGTCTCATTTAACGATGTAATCTCTGTCACCATGATATCTCTTCAACATGAACACATGAAATACCGGATGAACTCCCGTTAGTTTAGGAGGTAAAGCTAATCTATAGGCAATGTGCCCTACACATTCAAGAACCTCAAAGTGACCAATGTATCGGAGACTTAGTTTGCCCTTCTTGCCAAATCTCATCTCCCCTTTCATGGGTGACACCTTAAGAAGAACATTCTCACTAGTCTGAAATGTCATGTCTCATACCTTATGATCCGCATACTTTTTCTATCTACTCTGGGCTACTAAAAGCTTAGCTTGAATACTCCTCACCTTATCTTGAGCATCCTTCACTAAATCAACCCCCAAAGGCTTCACATCTCCACCATCAAACCATCCTATAGGTGATCTACATCCCTCTCATAAAATGCCTCAAATGGTGCCATATCAATGCTGGAGTGATAACTATTATTATAAGATAACTCACACTAAGGTAAGAACTTATCCCAATGTCTTCCAAAATCAATCACGCATGCCCACAACATGTCTTCTAACACTTGGATAGTCCTCTCTAACTGTCCGTCCGTCTATGGATGGAAAACTGTATTAAAAGTGAGTTATGTGCCCAATTTATCATGTAACTTCCTCCAAAACTTGGAGGTAAATTGCGTACCACGGTCTGAGATGATAGAAAGGGGCACCTCATGCAACCTCATTATCTCTTTCACATACACCTTAGCCAATTGTTCAGCATTATAATCTATTCTCACCGAAATAAAATGGGCTGACTTAGTCAATTGTCAATCACTACCCAAATAGAATCAAACTTTCCCAAGGTCTTGGGAAGACCAACCACAAAATCCATGACTATCATTTTCCACTTCCATTTCGGAATTGGCATTATCTGAAGCAAGCTTACAGGTCTTTGATGCTAATATTTTACTTGTTGAAAATTTTGACACTTAGCCAAAAATTTTGCTATATCCTTCTTCATGCCCGACCACCAATAAATTCGCTTCAAATCTCGGTAAATTTTGGTCACACCCGAATGAATAGAATATCGCGAACCATGAAATTCTGTCAACAATTTATAAATCAAGTCATCAACTCGAGGAATACAAATTCTTCCTTTAAAACTGAGCATACCTTCCGCATCAAGAGTGGTCTCTTGTGTCTTACCAATCACAGTCTTCTTCTTGAGTTCATTCAAATTTTCATCCTCAAATTGTTTGGTATTGATCTCCTCAATGAACGTGGCCCTAACTTCAATGCTATCTAACACTCCTCCTTTTTCTGAGATGCCCAATTGCATGAACTTAGACTCCAAGGTCTGAATTTCCTTAGCCAGAGGTTACTTGGTTACACTCAAGCAAGCTAGATTACTCATACTCACCACTTTTCGACCCAAAGCATCCGCCACAACATTAGCCTTACCCGGATGGTATTGAATTGTCACATAATAATCCTTGAGCAACTTCATCCACCTTTGCTGTCTCAAATTCAAATCATTTTACGTGAACAGGTGCTGCAAACTACGATGACTAGTAAACACCTTACACTTAACATCATAGGTGTAATATCACTAGATCTTAAAAGCGAACATTACCGCTGCCAACTCTAAATCATGTGTTGGGTAATTCTTTTCATGCACCTTCAATTAACGCGATGCATAAGCTATAACATTTTTATCCTGTATCAATACAGCACCCGAACCAGAATGAGAAGCATCACAATAAACAATAAAATCTTTACCTTCAATCGATAATGCTAGAATAAGTGTGGTGGTCAAAAGAGTCTTGGCTTTTGGAAGATCTCCTCACATTTTTCTGTCCATTTAAGTGGTATCTTTTTTTTTGTCAAATTTATCAAGTGAGTGCCAATAGAAGCAATGTTCTTCACAAATCGACGATAGTAGCTAGTGAGCCCCACAAAACTCCTAACTTTCATCACAAAGCTAGGCCGAACCCAATTCTTAACCATCTCGATATTTTGGGGATCTACCATTACCGCTTCTTTTGAAACTATATGCCCCAAAAATGCAACCGAAGTCAACCAAAATTCACACTCACAGAATTTCACATACAATTTTTGCTTACCAAGAACACCCAAAACAATACGAAGATGGTTGGCATGCTCTTCCTCGCTTTTACTATAACAAACGAATCAAGAAATGGTTTGAACACACCATTCATCAAACTCATAAAGGCTGCAAGCGCATTAGTCAACCCAAACGACATAACTAGAAATTCGTAGTGCCCATAGCGGGTTTTAAACGCCGTCTTGGGCACATCATCAGGCCTAATAATGGATACTTGTTCCGAATGATGACCCTATTCAATTGCCGGTAATCTATACACATCCTCATACTATCATCCTTTTTCTTAAAAAAAAATAAAATTGGAGCACCCCATGGGGAAGCACTAGGGCGAATAAATCTTTTATCAAGAAGTTCTTGGATTTGAGCCTTAAGCTCTCTTAATTTTGTCGGGGCCATGCGATATGGAGGGATATAAATGGGGCGGGTACCAGGTTCAAAATCAATGCAGAAATATATATCCCTATCCAAAAGCATACCATGCAAATCAGTAGAAAACACTTCTCTAAATTCCAACACCACATAAATAGACTCAATGGATGGAGACTCAACTTCAACATCCCGAATATGAGCCAAATAAGACAAACAACCCTGCCCTACTAGTTTTCTAGTCCGAATGGAGGATATGATCTTAGCTTGTTTAGGCTTGTACACCCCTTTCTACTCGAACTTTTTCCTTCCCAGAATTTCTAGAGTTACAAACTTAGTATTACAATTAAGCACAACATAATAGGGGCACGACCATGTCATGCCTAAGATTATATCAAAGTCAGTCATATCCAAAATCACCAAATCAGCCCAAGTCTGAAAACCCATAAACAAAATAGGACAAATATGATAGACATGGGTGACTACAACAGACTCTCCAACGGGGGTAGAAACATGGAAGAGGCATCAAGTATATCATAAATCATAGCAAATTTTGAGGAAAATCGCACGGATACATAAGAATAAGTAGAATCCGGATCAAAAAACACATTCGTCATTCGGTCACAAACAAGAATAGTACCTGTGATCATTGCGTCAGACGCCTCTGCCTCGGTCTTGCCGGAAAGGCATAACACTGAGCCCTATCATCATGACGGGCGATTTACCTGCCTGGCTACACCGCACTTGTACTTGTGTTACCATTTTCTCTACCTACACGACCTCGCTGATTTCCTCCTTGCCCACCTTGTGGATACGCTCGACCATTATTACCATTTTTTGCGGGTACCATTGCTCTAGACTGTTGTTGCATCGAATCCATCATGTACGGGTGGGGACAATCTCTCCTCATATGCCCAGGTTATCTATAGTTGTAGCAAGTACGATCGAAGAATGGCCTGCTGCTCGCCGAAGGTGCGGCTCTCTGCTATCCTGAATTAAATTCTGAAGTGGAGTTTCAGAGTAATTACCTGTAGAAGCGGGCATAGCGGACTAAATTGGACGGGCTACAAGTGTTGGCCTCCCTGAACCTCTAGAGTAAGATCCCTGAAAGTTGCTTGAATTTTTGATTTTCTTAGCCAACGCCTTAGCCTGACCGTCTCGCTTTACCCCTCCACTTTCTTCACAAAATCTGTTACCTCATTGAAATTTTTTCCTGCAGAGGTCATATTCCAGAAAATAATTCGTTATACGCACAACTACAATCGTATCTATCTCAGAAGCAAAGTGATACCTTCACATCTAT